>CM038045.1:190608014-196538014 GCA_021397845.1 Areca catechu
ATCCCTCTCCCACTCTACTTTGTAATTCTATTTTAATAAGGAGAGGACTTGGGGAACATCTATAAATACCCCACCCCTCCCCTTCTTGTAAGCATCTTTTATTCATGAATGAAATCCTGCTGAAATTTTAAGCTTGATAGCTTGTTCTTGTGTTGAGGTGTGTGAGTTTTGTTTATGAGCCCTAATTCATCCAAGCCTTAGCCATCCCAAAGCACACTCTTCCAAACCATAACATACCAAGGAGAAGAAGCCCTAAGCCATCCATCAACAAGAGGCCTTCTTCCCCCTCTAGTCACCAGCAGCAGAAACCCTAATTCCTTCTTCCCTACCCCTAGTTCCTTTCTTTTCCCTTTCTTATTTGTTTTTTGCTAACCTCTGATGCTTGTAGGATCCCAGTGATATTCACCTCCAAGGAGGAGGCCCTCTTTGCCTCCTAGACCGATCCCAGATAGTTGCCTGAACCGAGAAACTGAAGGCTTGTCTTCTAGGCGACAATCTTGAGTGCTATGTGACCCGTTCATTAACAGAATCTTCGAATCGGTGCTTGGTAAAATCTACTCCCCTCCTAATTTCTAATTTATTGAAGGTATACTATCATAACCACGGGTTTCTCAATCTCCAAGATCCTTTTTTTTATTATTTTGCATGAGTTCTTATGCGGGTAGGTTTGATCTTGTTATTACTAGTTTACCTGCTACATTTTACTTGATTTCGGGACATTAGCCTGTACATTAAAATTCTAGAAAAAATACAAAAAAATTAGTTTCTATTTTCCTGCAATCATGGTAGTCCTAGGATCATCCCGCATCAGTTTGGTATCAGAGCATGTTTCAGGGCTAGTTTCTGCATCCCGTAATTCTCATACATGGTATATTATTTTTACTATTTATGCCTGTAGATTGATTAGAAAATCCTAATTCTTGTTTTACTGGATTTCTCATAATTTATAGTATTTTTCAAAATCTTATCATGATTTATTATGGCATATAGAATCTTTTCATGCATGTTTTCTTTTGCCTTAGTGTTGCCGATCTCACCGCGGTGGCATGTAGCTCTTGAGCTGGCACCAGTCTCGGACCGTCTCACCTCGAGATCTCCAAGCTTCCGGACCTGCGAAACAGAGTTAGAGATCCTGGTCGGGGGTTCCGGCGGGGGTGCTCCGACGGTCAAGTTAGAGAGCGGCGAGATGGAACAAATCCCCTAAGGCGGGTTCCCGAAGGATTCCCGTGCTTAGAGGAGATGTTAATGAAAGAAGTGTGGGGAAGAGTGGAGTTGATGCCCAGCTCCCTGCACTGAGTTCACCGAGCTCACGCCTGAGAACTTTTTGAGGACTCCCAGGATCGTTCTCTTGATGTGTTTCTCCTCTTTTTCACCTACCTCCCTGCCCGTTTTTACCATCCTTTTTATATCATCAAACTACCTCCAACCCGCCCTTCCCTCCGGGGGCTCCCTTCCACTTCTCGTCTTTCTCCCCCCATTCCTCTTCGGGCCCGGGAACTAAGTGGCCCGACCGCCTCACCCATCGTGTGTCACGAGAAAGGGGGGGAGGAGACTGGCGAGGCTTTGGGCCGAGTGCGGGAGCTCTCCTTTCGAGGCGTTGACGATGAGCGTCCAGCCATTTTGGGCTCCTGTCCACAAGGATTCTGTTTCTTGGTTGCGGGGCCCATCCAACTGGTGTAAACGAGGTTTTGTGTGTCACTACAGACCGTACTGGCACCTCCTACGGGGCGCGGCGCGCGCAGCCCGAGTGGCGATCTTGCAACCCGCGCCCCTACTTCCCAAGGCTTCGCTGAGTAGGGCTGACCTCGACCAAGGTGGACCTGTCAGGGGGCACCACCTGGTGGAGGAGCGGAGAAAGGCTCGACTTCGGTCGAGGTGGACCCGTCTCCGGGTGCCACCTGGCGAAGGAGCAGGAGGGCCTAGCTCGACCTCGGCAGAGATGGACCCATCTCCGGGTGCCACCTGGCGAGGGAGCGAGGGGCCGCCAGCTTCAGCCGAGGTGGACCCCTCCTGGGAGGACACTTGGCGGGACGACAGAGAGGTGCTCGACTTCGACCGAGGTGGACCCGTCTCTGGGTGCCACCTGGAAAAGGAGCAGGAGGGCCCGGCTCGACCTCGACAGAGGTGGACCTATCTCCGGGTGCCACCTGGAGAGGGAGCGAGGGGCCGCTAGCTTCGGTCGAGGTGGACCCCTCCTGGGTGGACACCTGGCGGAATGGCAGAGAGGTGCTCGACTTCGGTCGAGGTGGGCCCGTCTCCGGGTGCCACCTGGCGAAAGAGCAGGAGGGCTTGTCTCGACTTCGGTAGAGGTGGACCCATCTCCGGGCGCCACCCGGCGAGGGAGCGAGGGGCCGCCAGCTTCGGTCGAGGTGGACCCCTCCTGGGTGTACACCTGGCGGAGCGGCAGAGAGGTGCTCGACTTCGACAGAGGTGGACCCGTCTCCGGGTGCCACCTGGCGAAGAAGCAGGAGGGCCCGGCTCGACCTCGGCAGAGGTGGACCCGTCTCCGGGTGCCACCTGGCGAAGGAGCGAGGGGCCGCCAGCTTCGACCGAGGTGGACCCCTCCTGGGTGGACACCTGGCAGAGCGGCAGAGAGGTGCTCAACTTCGACCGAGGTGGACCCGTCTTCGAGTACCACCTGGCAAAAGAGCGGGAGGGGCTCGACCTCGGCAGAGGTGGACCCATCTCCGGGTGCCAACTGGCGAGAGAGCGAGGGGCCGCCAACTTCGACCGAGGTGGACCCCTCCTGGGTGGATACCTGGCTGAGCGGTAGAGAGGTGCTCGACTTCGACCGAGGTGGACCCGTCTCCAGGTGCCACCTGGCGAAGGAGTAGGAGGGCCCGGCTCGACCTCGAAAGAGGTGGACCCGCCTCTGGGTGCCAACTGGCGAGGGAGCGAGGGGCCGCTAGCTTCGGCCGGGGTGGACCCCTCCTGGGTGGACACTTGGCGGAGCGGTAGAGAGGTGCTCGACTTCGACTGAGGTAGACCCGTCCCCGGGTGCCACCTGGCGAAGGAGCAAGGGCCCGGCTCGGCCTCGGTAGAGGTGGACCTGTCTCCGGGCGCCACCTGGCGAGGGAGCGAGGGGCCGCCAGCTTCGGCCAAGATGGACCCCTCCTGGGTGGACACCTGGCAGAGCGGCAGAGAGGTGCTTGACTTCGGCCGAGGTGGACCCATCTCCGGGTGCCACCTGGCGAAGGAGCAGGAGGGCCTGGCTCGACCTCGGCAGAGGTGGACCTGTCTCCGGATGCCACCTGGAGAGGGAGCGAGGGGTCGCCAGTTTCGGCTGAGGTGGATCCCTACTGGGTGGACACCTGGCGGAGTGGAAGAGTGGTGCTCGACTTCGGCCGAGGTGGACCTGTCTTCGGGTGCAACCTGGCGGAGGAGCAGAGATACTTCTCCTCGAACGGGAGACCTTTTGAAAAAAAACACGTGGTACTGACCGTGTCCAGCTGGATCTGACACGTGCCCCACGTTAGCGTAGTAGCCATATCAGTTGTCCCCCATCCCCACGTTCCGCTAAGACATCGTGGCTCGGGACATGGGGATTTAATGCGGAGATGACGTGGGGAAGGCGAAAATCTCACACCATAATTGCCACGATCCCTGTCGCCGCTTCTGTTACGCCCGAGGTCCTATGAGAGGCTGCCACGCACGCACTTCCGACGGGCCATTAATGTGCCGTTTCGAAAAAGAGGCAGTTTCCATCGAACCGAAGCATCGATGTCAGGCGTGTGTCCACGCGGTGGCCATCTGGTGGCCCGAAATGGAAAGAGGGGTACGGTCGCTGTCGATTGAGTTTGAAAAGGAGGGGGACTTTCCGGAAATGAAGTCCCTCCACTTTCTCGTACTTCGCCGGCGGTTGCAGTGGTTTTCCTTCACCTTCCAGGATTGCCATTCCTTTTACACAGAATATCTCGGTGAGTATCAGTGTCTTCCTTCCCCTCTTCCATTTCTCAGCCCTAGTATCCCTTCTGCACTTCCTCTTCTTCCATGGCGCGTCGCCGCTACGTCTCTTCTAACCCGGATGAGGCCGGTCCTTCCCGGCCGAGGACTCCATCGCCTTCTTCCTCGGAAGGGGAAGTGATCCCGGACGAGGTCCGTAGGCAGCTCCAGCCCGGGGCTGTGACCATAGGCGTCCCTAGGGGTCTCCTCCCATAGTCTATGCCCGTCCGATTTCTTCCCTTCCCCCTCCGGTCACTTCTCCCACTGGCCCCATCGGTCATGTCTCAACGATGACCGAGGATGACCTTTCTCTGCTCTGGGATGTCTATGGAATCCCGGGTTCGACTCGTCTTTCCCTCCCGTGGCCTGGAGATCAAGTGACCTCGAGCGGCCCCGGGCGAGTCGCCTTCTACGAGGACTTCCTCCTCGGGGGTCTTCGGTTTCCCCTTCACCCCTTTTTTCTTTCTTTTCTCAGTCACTACCGTCTGGTCCCGGCTCAGTTGGCTCCTAATGCCATCCGGGTCATCTTTGCTTTCATTGTCTTCTGTCACTTCCACGGGTTCATTGCCCGTTTCTCCCTCTTCAGGGCTCTCTTCATCCTAAAACGTTATTCCACCGATGATGGCTGATGGTACATTTCACCTCGGCCTAGGTGCCTTAGGTTCGACCTCCCTTCATCTATTAAGGGCTGGAAGAACCGATTCTTTTTTGCCTCGGTCGACGATGTTGATTGGGCCTGGAGTGAGCCAGACCAGTCTCCGAACCGGAACTCTCAGGTCGAGCCAGCGGACCAAGAGGTCTTTTCACAGCTGCTGAGTGATGCGGTCCCGACCCTCGATGTTCTGCTCTCGGAGCAGAACTTATTCGAGGCAGGGATCAGTCCCATCCAGGAGCTGGGTGAGGCTTGGATCTCTCTCCCTTGGTTTCTTTTCTGCTTCGCATCCCCCTCTCCTTCTTTTTCTTTTCTTTCTTTTTTTTTTTTAACTGGCTCAACTGACCTCTTCTTCCTTTCAGGTATGAAGTTCTCCTTGGAGAATCTAATGGAGGGCGCCATGTAGAGGGATGCCGCCGAGGGGAATGAACCCCCGGTAAAGAGAGCTCATACTGAGGCGAGCCGGACGCCTGCGCCGACCTCCATCACCGGACCTGTGGTGGCGGCTCCCGTCTCTAGGCCACCTCGGGCCCGGGCGCCCGATGTCCCTGTCGTCGACCTCGACAGGGCCGGGGAAGAGAGGGGGCTAGAACCTCCTCGGGCAGCACCGGCTTCAGTCATCGCACCGGCCGCATCCACGGTGGTCACCAAGACAGCGACGGCTCCATCGACGGCCGAACCATTTGGCGAGGGGACGGTCGCCTCTCCTACTACCGATGCGCCCACTCCGCCATCGAGCTTCACCAGCCGATGCTCCGTGATCCATGACCAGGGCCTCACGGAGAAGGTCATGGAGTTCGCCAGCACCTCCCGGGACCGCCATCTGAGGGGTGGCTGGGACTACAATGAGGCACTGCTCGGGATCCTCCCGTAGCTCTTTACGGTAAGTCCCGAACTCCGAATCTTCTTCTTTTTTTAAAGTTCCAGTTGGATTGTTCTGACCCCCTTCTTCTTTTGATGCAGATCGGAATGGACGTGCTTATGCTGAGGAATTTCCTCGCCGGCTACGCCAAGAAGGACTCCGAGAAGGAGGAGAAGCTCGGCAAACTCGCAACCGATGTCAAAGATCTCATGGAGAAAGGGGTCGAGCTGCGAGGAAACAACCAAGCCCTTCGAGCTGACATGGCCTGTGCCGAGGGGCGCATCAAGGAGCTCGAGACCTCTCTGTCGGAGGAGAGGATCTCGAACCAGCGCTGCAACGAGGAGGACGTGGCAGAAAAGACCCACCTCAGGGCTAAGTCCCGGTCGCTGGAGCGCCGGGTGGAGGAAGTCCTGAAGGAGCTGAGTGCAGCCAAGGAGAAGAGCTCCTACGTCAATGGGCTGCTAGAGGCATCCAAGCGGGAGGCGCAAGAGGCCGTCCCGAGGTTCCGGGCCTCCGAGGAGTACATTGCCGAGGTGCGGGAGGCTGCCGTGGACTCCTTCTTGAAGGGGTTCCAGGTATGCCGGGAGAAGGTTGGCTCCTTCTATCCTGAGCTCGACCTCAGCGGGGTAGTCCTCGGTGGCAGGAGGCAGGAGCCCAGTGGAGGAGCTTCGACAGCGGCTGGTGACGAGGCGGCGACTCCCGAGCAACTTCCCGAGCAGCCTCCCGTCGACGGCGCTGGCAGAGAGAGTGCGCCTCAGCCTGAGGAGGATGCGGCTACGCCGAAGTAGCTCTCCGGCACCTTTATCTTTTTTTTTTTTTTCTTTGAGGTCTCCCAGCCTGTCGGGGCCCCTCCTATGTACCGACACTTTAGATGCAATGAAGCTTTGTTTTTACTAAGTTGTTGCTTCACTCTCTCTTCTCTTTCTTTTCTTTTTTTTTTGTGTATCTTCCAGACCGAACTCCGATGCTAGCCACTGGGACTAAGTCCCGTAGTGCATTTCGAGCTGATCTCGTGGGCGAACTTAGTTCTGCCCCACCTTCCAGACCGAAGTCCAGGATTTCCGGACTGAACCCCGGGGTCACAGGCTGTATCTGAGCCTTGCGCGGCTTGCCGAGCTATTCTCCGGGATCGCGTGGGCGAATTTGATTCTGCCCCGCTTTCCAGACCAAAGTCCGGGACCTCCGGATTGAACCCCGGGGTCGCAGGCTGTATCTGAGCCATACGCGGCTTGCCGAGCTGCTCTCCAAAATCGCGTGGGCGAATTTGATTTTGCCCCACCTTCCAGACCGAAGTCCGGAAACTCCGGACTGAACCCCGGGGCCGCAGGCTGTATTTGAGCCTTGCGCGGCTTGCTGAGCTATTCTCCGGGATCTTGCAAGTGGGACATCACGCCTTCGCTGGTCTCCCGCCATGTCCGTGTTCGCTAAACTCAGAGCTGGGTGGCTCTCACCCTACGAGACGAGAAGAAGCATTTGATGAAAAAAAGGGTTTCATTGCTAGAGTTCAAGGAGCCTTACACTATTGGTAATACATCCTCAAGTTTGAGGCGTTCCAGGTCCGAGGGAACCAGGATCCTCCTAGCTCCTCTAGGTAGTACATCCCGTGAGGAAGTACCTCCGCCACCCTATAAGGGCCTTCCCAGTTCGGGGAGAGTTTCCCGCACTCCCGTGGCTGGGAAGCTTCAGCGCGGCGGAGCACCAGATCTCCCGAGCGGAAGGACTTCGGTCGCACTTTAGAGTTGTAATATCTGGCCACTCGCTGCCTGTAGGCTACCATTCAGACTCGAGCCTTGTCCTTTGTTTCTTCAAGGAGGTCCAGGTTTAGCAGCATCCTGGCAGGGTTCTCCACCTTGTCGTACTGTTCCACGCGCAGGGTCGGTAGGCTGAGCTCAATCGGGATAACCGCTTCGGTTCCGAAGACAAGGTTGAACGGGGTCTCATCCGTAGCCGTCCTCGGGGTAGTGTGGTACGCCCAAAGGATGCTCGGGAGCTCTTCCGTCCACCTGCCCTGGCTTGGTCCAGTCTTGTCCGGAGGCCCTACAAGATGGTCCTATTCATTACCTTGGCTTCTCCGTTTGTCTGTGGATGCGCCACCGAAGTGAAGCGATGGTGGATGCCGAGGTCACTGCAGAACTTCTTGAACTCCCGACAATTGAATTGACGTCCGTTGTCGGTGATAATGGTGTGCGGTAGGCCAAAGCGGCAAATAATTGACTTCCAGAGAAATTTGGCGACATTTGCCTCCGTGATTCGGGCCAAGGGTTCGGCCTCGACCCACTTCGTGAAGTAGTCGATGGCCACGATCAAAAATTTTTGTTGCTCGGACGCCGGGGGAAAAGGTCCTAGGAGATCCATGCCCCATTGAGCGAACGACCATGGGGCGGAGAGCTGGGAGAGTGGAGCGGCGGGCTAACGTTGCACCACGGCGTGCCGCTGACATCGGTCATACCTCTTCACGAAGTCAGCTGTGTCTTCTTTCATCGTCTCCCAGAAGTAACCTTGATGGAGGGCCTTATACGCTAGTGTTCTGCCCCCTACGTGATTCCCACAGACGCCCTCGTGGATCTCTTGGAGCACGAGTATGGCCTCTGCGGGCCTCAGAAACTTGAGGAGGGGGTAGAAGTAGGACCTCCGATACAGTAACCCATCCATTAAGATGAACCGTGCGACATTCCTCTTGATGAGGCCAGCTGCCACGCGGTCCTCCGGCAAGGTTCCATCGATAATGTACTCGATGTACTTGTCCATCCAGTTGGGCTCTTGGTTGACCTGCTGGACTTCCACGGGCGTCTCGTAGCTCGGGGCCTTGAGGTGCTCGACGTAAGTGCGGCCCAACAACGAGTCCGGCAGGGTTGCCAGGCGAGAGAGCGCATCCGCGCGAGCGTTTTCCCCGTGATGTATATGGGAGATGCTGAAATGCCAAAATCCTGCCGCGCTCGTTCTTACGAGCTCCAGGTATTTCACCATTTAGGGGTCTCGCGCACCGTACTCCCCCGAGATCTGCCTAGCCATCAGCTGAGTCGGTGAAGGCCTTGAGGTTGGCCACGCCCAACTCGCGGGACACTCTCAGCCCCGCGAGGAGCGCTTCATACTCTGCTTGATTATTAGTTGCAGTGAACTGGAAACGGAGTGTACATTCGGCGATGACCCCTTCGCCGTTGGCGAGGATGAGACCAGCTCCACTCCCGCTGGAGTTCGAGGCCCCGTCTACATGAAGGATCCAGACATCTTCCTCGGGTCCTGGCTGCGGCTGCCGATCTTGAGGGCTCTCCTCCACCCCCTTGCCCAAGCCTGCACACTCGACCAAGAAGTCAGCGAGTACCTGTGCCTTCATGGCTAGCCTTGGCCTGTAAGTGATGTCAAACTCGCTGAGCTTGAGTGCTCATTTCACCAGGTGCCCAGATGTGTCAGGTCGGCTGAGCACCGCTTTCAGTGGCTGATCCGTCAGGACAGCAATGGGATGCGCTTGAAAATAAGGTCTGAGATGCTGAGCGGACATGATTAGCACAAAAATAAGTTTCTCAGACCGGGAATACCTGAGCTCCAAATCGTGGAGGAGTTTGCTTATGTAATACACCGGCCTTTGCATTCCTTAGTCATCAGTCCGAACAAGGACCAAACTGATGGCCTCCGGGGTGACCGCCAAGTACAGGAGGAGCTCCTCTCCTCCTTCGATCCTGGAGAGCAGCGACGGGGATGCCAGTGTCCTCTTCAGCTCGTCAAACGCCTCCTGGCACTCCTCTGTCCAGGTAAAGTTGTTCATCTTCCTCAGCACCTTAAAAAAGGGCCGGCAGCGGTCGACAGACCTCGAGATAAATCGACTCAGGGTGGCTATCCGGCCGGTGAGTCGCTGCACTTGCTTCTTGAAGGTGGGTTGCTCAATGTCCAAGATAGCCTGGACCTTCTCCGGGTTGGCTTCTATCCCTCTTTGGGTTACCATGAACCCCAGGAACTTCCCGGCGGACATGCCGAAGGCACACTTCGCCGGGTTCAACTTCATCTGGTGAAGCCGGAGGTTGCCAAAGGTCTCCGCCAGGTCGCCGACGTGGTCCGAAAGGAGCTTGCTCATTACCAGCATATCATCCACGTACACCTGCATGTTGCGGCCGATCTGGTCTTTGAAGACTTTGTTGACCAGTCGCTGGTACGTGGCCCCGGCGTTCTTGAGGCCGAATGGCATCATCTTGTAACAGTAGGTTCCGCGATTGGTGATTAAAGCAGTGTGCTCCTCGTCCCCCGGGTGCATTCGAATATGGTTGTACATGGAGAAGGCATCCATGAAAGAGAGGAGGCGATGCCCTGAAGTGGTGTCCATTAGCTGGTCAATCTTTGGAAGAGGGAAACTGTCCTTCGAACAAGCTCGGTTGAGGTCAGTGTAGTCCACGCAGATCCTCCACTTGCCGCTGCTCTTCTTCACCATAACCACGTTCGCCAGCCAACTGTGATACTGTACTTCCCGTACAAAGCCGGCGGCGAGGAGCTTCTCCACTTCTTCATTGATGGCCTTCTGCCTCTCTGCAGCGAAACTCCTCTTCTTCTGGCGGATAGGGCGACACCTTGGATCAACATTTAACCTATGAGTGATGACTTCCGAGGGGATACCTGGCATGTCAGCGGCATACCAGGCGAACACATCAGCATTCGCCCGAAGGAAGTCTAGCAAACGGACTCGCTCTTCTTCTGGGAGCTGGGCTCCTATATGCACAGTCTTATGAGGGTCCGAACTGAGAGGATACAACAACAGGTGCTCCACAGGCCCTCTCCTGGGGTCCTTCTCCCTTAGGTCGAGGTCGTTGGCGTCGGGGCCGAGCTTAGCACCCCGGGCACCCGGGACCATCTGCAGGCAATGCTGGACGGGCTGGGCCATCCCCCTCATCACCCCCATCCTAGAGGCGGTAGGGAACTGCACCAGCAACCTCTTAGTGAAAATAACAGCGTCCAGCTGGTTGAGCCCTGGATGGCCAATGATGGTATTATAAGGTGATGGGAGCTTGATAACAGTAAACGTCATCATCACCGTACTCTACCGAGGTGGGGATCCGGCAGTGACAGGGAGAGTGATCTCCCCTTCGACCCCCACCGAGTCTCCGGTGAAGCCCATGAGAGGGGTGTGCACCGGCTTTAATTGATCTTGAGACAGGTTCATTCGGGAGAAAGCATCATAAAAAAGCACGTCAGTAAAGCTCCCACTATCCACCATAATGTGATGTACAGGATGCTTTGCGATGGTCATCTCGACCACCACTGCATCATTATTTACATTTTTGTTTTCATTCCCCTTTTCAAAGGGGAGTACATTCTCCGGGTCTCCCGCCTCCCGGGTTCTTTTCGTTGCACGCCCGATCTCCTAAGAGATCATGCCCACCGGCTTCTCCGTTGAGCGGTTATCAATGGCGGGGACCGGGGGAAGGGCTGCGAGCCGCTGTCCCCTCGCCGGGGCTTCGTTCCTCATAAACTTTCTGAGGTAGCCCCTCTTGATCAGCTCCTCAATCTCTCGCTTCAGATTGCGGCACTCCTCCGTGTCGTGGCCATGCTCGTGGTGAAATTGACAATATTTTGTCTTATCACGGATGCTCCTTGGGTTCTGAGGAGGAGGTAGTGCTCACCTTCAATCTCCATGAGGATCTTCGTCCTGGGAGCGAGGAGAGGAGTGAACGTTCTTTCTGGGGCAGCACCGCTCTTCGGCTTCGGGCCTGGACGGAAATCTGCAGGTGGTCCAGGCCTCCGGGTCCCGGGGGCATCCCTCGGGGCAAGCTTCTTTGAGGGCTTCCCGTCCAGCTCTCGCCTGGTGCGATCGGCCTCCTCCGCTCGGATGTACTTGTGAACATGGAGGAGGAGTTCGGAGTACATCTTGGGGGGCTTCTTATTCAGGGAATATGTCAGGCGGGAGGTCTTGAGCCCGAGCTTCAATGCCAGCATGGCGACAGGCTTATCCAGGCTATAGATTTTCAGGGTAGCGGTCTAGAAGCAGGTAATGTAATCTCGCACAGCTCATGGTCCTGCTATCAGATAGAGAAAAGGCTATCCACCTCTCTTGGCACCTTCCGGCAAGCGTCGAAGTGTGCCACAAACTTTCCTTCCAGTTGATGGAAGGAGCTGATAGATTCCGGCTCGAGGTGGGTGAACCAAACTCGAGCGGCCTTCCGAAGGGTGGCTGGGAAGGCAATGCATAAGAGAGCGTCCGTGGCTCCCTGGACCCTCATGAGAGCCTTGTAGCTCTCTAAATAGTCCAAGGGGTCGGTGGTCCCATCGTAGGGGTCCACCTGAGGCATGCGGAACCGACCCGTGATCGGTTCCTCTTGGATTTCTCGAGAGAAGAGTGGTCGGGCATCGTAGCCCATTGGATCTGTTGGGAAGCTTTGCATGTCAACAAAGTGGCGGGCAAACTCTGCCAACTTGCACTCGTGCTCCTCCAGGTGCCTCTCGGCCTAGCGCCTGATGGCCTCGTCGGTGGAATCTTCCACCGAGGCCACTGGAGAAGGGGGTGCCGATCGGTCTCGACGGGGGGCCTTGCCCTGTTGGCGCCTGCTGCGCCGCGCCGTCTCGATGTCGTTGGCCGGGGATCGACTCTCATGATCCACCGAATTGGAGTAGTTCCTTTTCGTGGGAGTCTGGTGGCTCCCGCAGGGGTTGGAGACTATCCGCAGATGAGAGGGCCTGCCTTGGATGGAGCGCAGGCTTCCGCGGGTTCTCATGGCCCGAGCCACAGGGGTCCCTGGCTGGGGTTGAGTGGCCAGGGAGTGCTGCTGGTGTTGCAGTTGCCGCACAGCAGTGGTCAGGGTTTGCAGCTGCTGGATGATAGCTGCAAAAGGTCCGTCCACCGGGGATGGTTGAGGAGGAGGAGGACCAGGATGTTCCCTCTCCGGGCTACACGACCCTTGGGGGGAAGGAACTTCCCCCACTCGGCTGGCGGATGCTTCGCGTCCACGCATCATAACCATGGTCGGAGCATGCTTTCGCCCGCGGAGAGCTTGCTCGCACTGGGGTTACTGTCCTGCCCCCCTACCTGGTGCGCCAATCTGTTACCGATCTCACCGCGATGGCCTGTAGCTCTTGAGCTGGCATCGGTCTCGGACCGTCTCACCTCGAGATCTCCAAGCTTCCGGACCTGCAAAATAGAGTCAGAGACCCTGGCCGGGGATTCCGGCGAGGGCGCTCCGATAGTCAAGTTAGAGAGCGGCGAGATGGAACATATCCCCTAAGGCGGGTTCCCGAAGGATTCCCGTGCTTAGAGGAGATGTTAATGAAAGAAGTGTGGGGAAGAGTGGAGTTGATGCCTAGCTCCCTGCGCTGAGTTCACCGAGCTCATGCCTGAGGACTCCTTGAGGACTCCCAAGATCGTTCTCTTGATGTGTTTCTCCTCTTTTTCACCTACCTCCGGGTGCTACCTGGCGAAGCAGCAGGAGGGCCCGGCTCGACCTCGGCAGAGGTGGACCCGTCTCCGGGTGCCACCTGGCGAGGGAGCGAGGGGCCGCCAGCTTCGGCCGAGGTGGACCCCTCTTGGGTGACACCTGGCGGAACGACAGAGAGGTGCTCGACTTCGGCCGAGGTGGGCCCGTCTCCGGGTGCCACCTGGCGAAAGAGCAGGAGGGCCCGACTCGACCTCGGCAGAGGTGGACCCATCTCCGGGCTTCACCTGGCGAGGGAGCGAGGGGCCGCCAGCTTCGGCCAAGGTGGACCCCTCCTGGGTGGACACCTGACGGAGCGGTAGAGAGGTGCTCAACTTCGGCAGAGGTGGACCCGTCTCCGGGTGCCACCTGGCGAAGGAGTTGGAGAGCCTGGCTCGACCTCGACAGAGGTGGACCCGTCTCTGGGTGCCACCTGGCGAGGGAGCGAGGGGCCGCCAGCTTCGGCCGAGGTGGACCCCTCTTGGGTGGACACCTGGCGGAGCGGCAGAGAGGTGCTCGACTTCGACCGAGGTGGACTCATCTCCGGGTGCCACCTGGCGAAGGAGCAAGAGGGCCCGGCTCGATCTCGGCAGAGGTGGACCCGTCTCCGGGTGCCACCTGGCGAGGGAGCGAGGGGCCGCCAGCTTCGGCCGAGGTGGACCCCTCCTGGGTGGAACCTGGCTGAGCGGCAGAGAGGTGCTTGACTTTGGCCAAGGTGGACCTGTCTCCGGGTGCTACCTGGTGGAGGAGCAGAGATACTTCTCCCTGAACGAGGGACCTTTTGAAAAAAAACATGTGGTACTAACCGTGTCCAGCTAGATCTGACACGTGCCCCACGTCAGCGTAGTAGCCATATCACCTAGAAACTTTTGCATCCTGTCTCTGCATTAGGGTTCTTATTTTCGGTCTATTTTATTATCTTAGGAATTTTATCTTTGGTTTAAATTTGTACTGCATACTCTCTATTTAGTCCTGATAATTTTCATAATTTTTAATTATTTTTAAAGAAATATTATGCTTACTTGATTAAACCAAATCTAATCAACTTCCAAACCCTACTTCATCGTAGCCCAAATTTTGTTTGCTAACTTAACCAGCTTAAACTTAATTTGCCATCTCATAAAAGATCAAAAAAATATATTTTATTTTCTGATTGTTTTAGATTGAACTTGGTTCATTGAATGTCTTCATCTTATTAAACTAATCTTAAGGGCAATCTCAATATCTCAGATCAGGGCAGAAGGTCATAACCTGTCCTGGGCCCAAAATAATCGCCTAGCATCAAAACCCAAGCCTTAACTAAAATCAATTAGAAACCTAATTACTCTAGAGAGCTTAGGGACACCAACAGGTTGGGCTCAAATTGTGTGGGCCAACTAGTGCACCTAATTTCCTAGCTATTACTGAAAACTGGTGTCTAAGGCTAGAGGTTCAGAGGCAAACGCCCTAAGTGGACTGGTAGTTTTTAATTAGGATCCTGTCACAGGCAGGGGTAGTCTCCCACCACCCCACCTCTTACCTGGCCAGTGGAAAGATTAACTGTTGAGTTAAGTGTAAGTTGAGTAGACCCATTCAATTTTGGCTCTAGGTCTAGCAAGTTGTAGTCCATTTTCACTTTGTGTGCTTGATTGCATCCTACCACCTTGTTTGATTGATTGCATGACCACCAGGTCAGGAGTCCAATACAACCAGACTAAGCCCAAACCTAGTTCAACCATGGAACCCAATCTTGAAACTCTTCTAAAAGCTATGAATGAACAGATGGTTGCCTAATTAACCACATAGATTAACCAGTCCAACACCCAATCCCAAAACCAGTTTGCCCAGATGAACTTCAAGTTTGACCAATCCAATATCCAAATAAATCAAAGACTTGACCAATTGACCCAAACAAACAACCAAGCAACCAATAGAATTGACCAATTAACCCATAAGTTGGGTCACATAGAGAACCGATTATGTACCATAGAAAGAACCCAAGAGTCCAATACTGAACTTGATCCTAAGTCACCATGTTCCACCTCTCATAACCCTAGGGGAGCCCAACATCAAGACTAGTTTATGGAACCAAACCCTAGGAGAACCCAACCCCAGGACCAGTTTGTGGAACCTAATCCTAAAAGGATCCCATGCCAGGAACCATATCAGGAACCCAACCCTAGGAGAGTCCAAAACCCTGACCCTATCCAGGAACCCAACCGTAGAAGGCCCCACCATGAAGTTTGTGATCAAGATTAGAGGGCCATGAGAAACATTAGGGTAGAGGCACCCACCTTTGATGGTAGTCTTGAACCAAAGGTCTATGTAGATTGGGTAAGAGACATGGATTATTATTTTGAGTGGTATGACATAAGTGAAGAGATGAAGTACAAATTTGCAAAGATGAGGTTGATTCGTCAGGCTAGGCTACATTGGGCTAACTTTGAGCGTACTAGGAGACAACAAGACCTACCTCCCATAACCACCTGGCAAGAAATGAAATTGAAACTTAAGGAGAAGTACCTTCCTAAATCCTACAATCAGAAGCTCCTAGACCAATGGAATAGGATTCATCAAGGGAATAGGTCAGTAGCCGATTACATCACCCAGTTTGATGACTTCGTCGTTAGGTGTAATGAGTCAGAATCTCTAGCACAGACCTTGTCTAGTTTTAGAACAGGATTACGTGAGGATATCCAGAGAGAGCTGTATATGAGGGAGGTCACCGAATTGGATCAAGCATACTAGATAGCTAAATATTATGAACAATTCTAGAGGGGACCTACATATCAGCAGTCTGAACCAATTAGGAACAATGCCCCATTCTCAAAATCAAACCCAAACCAAGTATACCAAGGTTGACCCAATCCCAACCCAGTTCGATTTAACCCCAACCCAGTTAGGTCAAATCCTAATCCAGTCTGACCCAACCCTATCCCAATTCGACCCAATCCCAACTCAACCCTAATCCACTTCGACCGAACCCGAGTTCGAGTCAGTCTAGTTCAAGCAATTCTGCACCAGTTAGAGTTGATAAGGGTAAGGCACCAGCATTTCAGAAAGCCCCAAGTCCTAGTCCCAATGCCTGTTTTAGGTGCAATAAGGTAGGTCACTATGCTAGCCAGTGTCCCACTAGATTGTTACACATAAGGGAGCTTGAGGAGGAAGAACCTGAACCCAATAATGATGAGGAGGAAGAAGAGGTTTATGAAGCTGAGGCAGACTTAATAGAGGAGTATGAAGGAGATGAAGAAGAATTTGATCAGTCTTACTTAGTAGGGGTAGTTAGATGCATCCTATCCTAAACCAATACATAGGAAGATTGGCGTAGGACTAGCATCTTACATACTTTTTTGAAAATTGGGGATAAGGTATGCAAGATTATAATAGATAGTGAGAGTTGTATCAATGCCATCTCTGCCGATATCGTTAAATCATTAGGATTGACCCCAGTTCCCCATCCTAGCCCCTATAGAGTCTCATGGATAGATTCCACATCCATTCCCATCAAGTCTCGATGCCAAATCTTAATTAAACTACAATCATATGAGGAGAAGATTTGGTGTGATGTCCTTCCCATGGGAGCCAGTAGCATCATCTTAGGTCGACCATGGCTTTACAATCACGATGCAGCCCTGTCTGGTCGAACCAATACCTGTACCTTTAGTCACCATGGAAAGAAATTTGTGATTCATCCGACTCAACCTAGAGACCCAATTAAGAGAAATCCTAGTAGCCTTAAGGAAAAGAAACTAGGAATTAATCTAATTAAGGCTAATCCTGAGCCCATTGTAGGATCTAAAGAGGATATTGATGAGTTGAGTCCAGAAGAGGAATTAGAGAGTGAACCTATTGAGAAATCAAAGGAAAATGATCCTGAACCCACTACAATATTTGAAGAACAAGTAACTGAGCCAGGATCAAACATTATAGATGAAAATAAGGGTTCGCAAGAGTTGTTCATAGAGGAAATCCAGGTACAAGTCTCTAAGGAACAACCCCAGAAAATAGATGTAGGTAGTGAAGTAATATCGGATTTTGAGTCCAATCATACCTACTTCATCTATCCACACTTGTATTGACCTCTGCACAGCATTTGTTCAGGAAATTAGTCAAAAGATAAATTTAGGTAATGCACCCTATAAAAACTTGGCTAATTCCCGAAAACAAGCTAAAGAGTTTTCTGCAGGAGATTTTGTGATGATCAGGCTTAAGCCTGAGTGGTTCCCTCCAGGGACCATAAAGAAGTAGCATGTTCGCATAGCTTGACCGTTCAAAATAATGAAGAGAGTTGGATCCAATGCCTATGTGCTCGAGTTACCACCCGAATTAGGTATTAGTTCTACCTTCAGTATTTCAGACCTTATGGAATACCGGGAGCCAGCAGCGATACCTAGCGAGCACTTTAAGCATATCCCTTTCCTTGTGAGTGAACCCACTCCAGAGTGTCCACTCACAAACTGGCCTATTAGTGAGGAAAGGATTGAGCGCATCCTGGACGATCAAGCCATCAGTACCCGAAACAAAGGCTATCAATGATATTTGGTCCAATGGCAAGGTCGACCAGAATTCGAGGACTCGTGGATCACCCGAGAGGATCTGCAGTGCCTCAACCTAGACCTTCTTAAGCAATATGAGAGCTGCATTGACCCTTACTCGACGAGGTCGAGTTCCTCCTGCCCCAGGAGAATTGGTGGGGGCACCAGGATCCGACACAGATTACTAGGCCCTATCTGGTTTACTGATTAGGGTTTTCTTGAACCCTTAATAATGTGTCAAATTTTGTAATCAAGTCTTGTAATAAAGTTAGTCCAGTTGAGAGTTTTGTAATCAAGTTAGCTCAGTTGAGTTGAATTGAGTCCTATAATAAGTTGGGTTATCTCAACCAGTCCAATTGAGTCCTATAAATTAAGTCAAGTATTAGTCCAGTTATACATGAGGAGCATCAATCAAAGCCTCCACTAGGCCCCCAGAGCAAAGTAAGCCCAAGCCCATGAAGCTCCATATATGAAGATTCCAAGAACAAAGATATCCAGGGAATATTCTAGGCATCCTAGCCCAGGGTTTCTAGCTCACCAGGAGGCCCATGCACCCAAGCCCTTTGGAGGCCGCCCCTTGCTGCCCTAAAGTTCAAGCCCAAGCCATCTTGGCATCCAAGCTCAAAGAAAGGCCTTGACCAAGTCAAAGGAAGAGAAGAAATCTAATTCAAACAAGGAGATGAAGTTTAATTCCCATTCAAATTGTATTCTCCTAGTTTTAAGCAAACTTGTAATCCCTCTCCCACTCTATTTTGTAATTCTATTCTAACAAGAAAAGGACTTGGGGAACATCTATAAATACCTCACCCCTCCCCCTCTTGTAAGCATCTTTTATTCATGAATGAAATCCTGCTGAAATTTTAAGCTTGCTAGCTTGTTCTTGTGTTGAGATGTGTGACTTTTGTTTATGAGCCATAATTCATCTAAGCCCTAGCCATCCCAAAGCACTCCCTTCCAAACCATAACATGCCAAGGAGAAGAAGCCCTAAGCCATCCATCAGCAAGAGGCCTTCTTCCCCCTCCAGCCGCCAGCAGCAGAAACCCTAATTCCCTCTTTCCCTAACCCTAGTTCCTTTGTTTTCCCTTCTTATTTATTTTCTTGCTAATCTCTAACACTTGCAGGATCCTCGTGGTATTCACCTCCAAGGAGGAGGCCTTCTTTGCCTCTTGGACCGATCCTAGATAGCTGCCCGAACCGAGGAACCGAAGGCTTGTCTTCCAAGCGATAATCTCGAGTGATGTGTGACCCCTTCATCGACAGGATCTTCGAATCGATGCTTGGTAAAATCCACTCCCCTCCTAATTTTTGATTTGTTGAAGATACGCTGTCCTAACCAGGGACTTCTCAATCTCTGAGATCTTTTCTTTTATTATTTTGTATGAGTTCTTATAAAGGTAGGTTTGATCTTGTCATTACTAGTTTACCTACTATACTTTACTTGAATTCGGGACATTAGCCTACAAATCAAAATTCTAAAAAAAATATAAAAAATTTAGTTTCTATTTTCCTGCAATCATGGTAGTCTTAGGATCATCCCGCATCACAAAGGCTATGATGGCAGTGGCCAATGGTAGCGATGATAGAGACATCAGTGATGAACTTATAATATCTTATTAGGAATCTCCTTCTTCTTAGTGTATTTTAGATTCTGCATATCTACATCATATCTATTATAGAGAGAAGCTGTTCAATTTTCTAGAGAGCAGAGAGAGTGTTGTCCACTTATCAAATGTATCAAGCTATATGATCAAAGATGTCGGGATAGTTAGCTTGAAGGCAAATAATGGGACAATGAAAAAATTAGGTGAGATCCGATGCATATCCAATTTTCATAAAAATCTAATCTTTCTTAGTAAATTGGATTCAAATGGCTATATATGGAGAGCCAGTGATGGAGTTCTGAAGGTCATGCATGGTAATAAGATCATCTTGCAGGCAAAAAAATATGGAGATTACTATTTTTTGACAGGAAGTTTAGTGCAAGGTGGAGTCCCTGGTATAGATAGGAGCCCAGTACGAGGTGAAACTCCGACAGTAGGTAGATCGGGCACAAGACAAGAGCCTTGGGAAGATGATAAGTGATGTCACAAGGTAAAGTTTCTATTATCGCAAGAGGCTTTCCCAAGCAGATCTCAGGTCGAGGTGAGCATAGTACGTGACAGAGATGGGATTGAGCAACCTGGCTCGACTCCTATATTTATCCATCCATGATTAGGTGTTTGTCTTAGGATGTAGGGGTGTAAAATCCTTCAAGATGCTCTCAAGTTCAGGTAGAGGCCAAATGTCGCACTGAGGTGGTGGTTGTTGAGAAAACGTCTTGAAATCAATCCTTGAAGGAAGTCCCGGGGAAGCCCAAAGAAGACCTAGCCCAAGAGAAAAAAAAATCTTTTTGGCTTAGTCCACAAGTTGACTAGACCCATAGCAGGCCGGCCTAGCAACACCTGCGTGGCCTAGTGAGGTGTACAGGAGAGCGCCAGCCTAGGCCCAGGTGGGTGCTAGCCCAAGCCTAGGTTGGCAGGGCATGCATGGGCACGAGAGTGGCCTAAGCCCAGGTGGCATTGCCCTTGTGCAGTGTTTGGTGGACCAGCTCTTTTAGACATGGTCTATGCACGTTGATCACGCGATCCTATGGCCGAGTGATGATTATGCAATGATCGGATGGCCTAGGAGTGATCCGACATAATTCACGGTGTATTTAATGGATTTGAGCATGATTTTTGGCATGATCAAAGCTGATCGATAGCTAAGAGGAGCTCTACAGTTAGATACTGATTGAAAGAGTTACAGGACTTCGATTTGGATGCGGTTAGAACTATTGGACTCCTGGTGAGATTTCATAGTAGAGGCTATAAACCATGAGCAGAGGAGTATTCTAGGTGTGAGGATTAAAAGAGTGGTAAAGGATTTCTAGAGAGCTGCTAAGTTGAGAACTTATGAGAGGGATTTTGGGATTTTTTGTTAAGAGACTTAAATGAATTGAGAGTGGAAGTTTCTAATTTTATAAATTTATTTTTTTTATAGTGAAATCTTGCATACCTATCTAATTATGTCTTGTATTTTATTTCTTATTTGTTCTCTTGTGACATCGATATCGATAATCATGATTCTAGGAACATGGATTCATATTCTGCATAAGAAATTTTCTGATGAGAGTGGTATCGGTGCAGTTAGTACTACAACAGGTGATGGGGAAGAGGAGGCCAAGGATGGTGGTGATGGAGATGTATGCAGTAAGGATGGGGTTGCAAAGCTGAAGATCGAGGGGTCAGGGATGGAAGAGGAGGGGGGAAGGCAACGAAGGAGAAGAGATGGAGGTAGATGAGGGAGAAGAGGCGAAGGTGAGGTCAACTACGGTGACCATGCTAGATGTCGAGAGGATGATGACGATGATGAGGGTGTTGAGCAGCTGCTTGGAGAAGAAGTGACCACAGGGGGATTGGGGGGTGGCGACGGTGGGGTCGTGGTACTCCACCTCCTCCACATGGGTGCGACATGCCTAAACTTAATCCTAAAATACATAAACCTTTATCCTAAATTGAGGAATGGCTGAATGGGGCATGGAGACCAAGGGAGGGGAACTTAAGCCTTTTATAATCGGGTCAGGGCATACTGCTACCAGCACCCAACCCAAATCCAAGTCAAGTTTTTTATATAAAGCCCAAACCCATTTTAAATTAAATTGATCGGGCTTACCTTCCCTATTAGGGTCGGGTCGGGTCAGGTATCCACTGGGTTAGTAAAAATTGCCATCCCTATTTCCTTGTTCCACTCTCCTCTATACTAAAGTGGTGAATTGGAGGATGAATACCGATAATGGTACATGCTTATATCAAATTATGCTATGATAATAGAGCATTTTGCAAAATAGATAGAGCTAGACTTGTCCATGGTCCATGTTAAAATCCAGACAGATTTATGTTAGACAAGAAAAGTCTCACAATTATCAGATATCATTTATTATTTTTAAATAATTTATTCATAATATGTATAAATATAATGTAGAGACTTCTGCATCAAATGATTAATAAATTAGATAAATTAACTATTATTTATATATGTTTTTTATTATTTGATGCATATGCTAAAAATTTTTAAATTATATAATTTTTGATATCTAAATAATTGGATAAGATAGATCATATTCAATAACTTGGATTATCAATATGGGATCTTTATCATACAATATATATGTAATTAAATTTGAATAGAGATCTACTTGAATGTAACCAAGTCTAGCTCTTCTCTCTCTATATAGATAGACTTAACTACATTCAAGAGGATATGCACTTAGATTTAGTCTAATTTAGATCTAATGATAGGATCTCATATTCGAGCTATTGGATGTGATCTATTATTTTTAAACTATTTATATATAAGAAAAATATGACTTGGAGATTGGTGGTTTATACATAAAGTGACGTTTGGTATTATTTAGATTGCTCAATTTTTTGACCACTTGATTTAAAAGCTTGGGCTTTCAAATTTTATGATTTTTTTATATGTAAGTAGTTTATTAACAGTAAATTACATCCAACTTAAATTTTAAGTTTAATTGGGACACTGTTTATACCTATTTTTTTGGCATTTTTCTTCTCTTTCTCCTTATATTTGATTAGGCTGATTAGTTAGTTATTAAATGTTTGTCTTCTTCATTAGTTTTATTTTTAATTCAGGCTAAAAAAAATTGCCTGAATTTTGTATGGAATTGGAGATAACTTCTATATATCATATTACTGCCATATCAATTTTGTATTTTTCACATTGTTGCAATGTGACTTATCCTCCTCCCAATTAGTATTAAGGCTCATTATAGATTCCTCCATATAATATGGATGTTTTTTTTGAAAGGAAGATAGAATCTGACATGAATAAACATCTCTTCCTTTCTTTCTCAAAACCGAAGTGTTGCCATCAAATCACGCTTCATCGGACTTCAAGCGGTGCTTGAGGATCTCATGGGTTACTTCATTGAAAAAGAGGTGCTGCTCCTGGTAACTCTCAAATGGAGACTTGTAAAAATAGTCGGGTAAGCCAGGATTTTCAGTGGGAGACCCTCCGATGCTCAAGTCAAAAAAGAGTAATATAGGCTAAGTAGCCAGAGTTGAGAGCAATGGTGACTGAATGAGCCTATGAGAGGAGTAAAAATGCATTACGTATCATAACATATCTCGCCAGGGATCCCCTCTTATCTATTTACATAGTTACAATGGGATAACTAAATACTTCTAGGAAGGTGACACCTTCTGATAGGTATAATAAATTTCAGATAGGATATGAGATCCTATCCCTTGAAATCTTTTTAATTGGGATCATGGCTGATATGATTATTGTAGGGTTTTGTGTGGTGCTCCCAAGCCTTGGAGAGACTTGGGAGGCCATGGTAGGAATGTTTAAGGCGATCCCTGAAAGCTTGGAGGCATGCCTAGCGGTTTCTGGAGGTGTTCCATAGGTCCTCAACGTGTTCCAGGGAAGGGCCCCAGAGTTATGTTGGGTCAGGGGGCTTGACCCAGGGTTGAGGGTTTTCTTACATTGATATGTTGGGAGGAGTTTTTTGAGAGATTGTAACATAATCCAATTGGGTTATGGGGTTGGGTCTAGGTGGTTAGTTGGTTAGGTGGTTAGGTGGCTGGCCTAAGAGTTCTAACCACCCATGTGGACTAACAAATCTAGAACTCTAACTAAGTATCCTAATTAGTTTGGCCCAAGAAATCCAAGTCCTAACCGTCTAAGTAGTTAAGTCCCAACAAGATTCAAGATCGCCCCATGTGCTTATAAAAGAAGGGGACATGCATGAAACAAGATGGGAGTCCGTGAGGACTTCTCATGGTCATGGATTGATCGTGAGGGCTAAGAATGCCCCTTGGGGGTGTGACCATGGGAGACTTCCTGGATTTTAAGGAGGCCACGGTGATGGGCTGTAGAGAGGCACACATGAAGGGTCCTTCACGTGGAGGGCTTAGACCATGAGGGTGCTTCATGAGGATTGGAGAAGGGAATGCACATGAGGTATTGTCTGTGTATGGTCGTACATGAGTTCTTGGGTTGTGAGGCCTGCAAGAGAGAAGATGTGTGGGTGACGGTGAGAAGCTTCTGAGATTTCAGAAGGGGTGCCATGGGGTATTTATTGTGTCTTGTCTTGTATCAAGATTCTTCTCCAATGGAATAATACAATCTCTCTTTTTTTCCTACATACATCTCTTCTCTATATCTCCTTTGTTGCATGATATTGAATCCAAGAACAGGTTATTGCTGGTTCTTGAATCAAGAAGGTTGGTTCTTGATTTCTCCCTCGCTATTTTCGTTGCACAGGTGCTGATCCGGATTCCTAACCAAGTGGTATCAGTGCTTAGGAATCTCAACAATTATCTTGCTTACCACTACTTCTATTGGGATGGTGGCAAACAGTTGACCACAATCTTCTTAGGAATAGTTGAAATTTATTTTGCCACCTCACTAAGTATCTTAGACTTCAAGTATTAGGATGGTTTGCTTGGTATTGAGAGAGAGTCTAGACATTATATGTAATTATTTCCAATTAAGTATGACTGGATAATTAGTCAGGATTGAATATTTATTCGATAGGTGTATATAAAGAGATGTTGATAGTTGGGCCTGGTCACTTGTGATCTCTTGATGTAAAGTTTTGTAGCTTATTTAGTGCAGAGTTTGACTTAGTCAGCTTCCACTCAATCGGTTGCTAGGTAGATCCTTAATTGGTATCCATCTCCTCTTTGCTTGGTATCATAGCGGTGGTTCGGTTGCTGCTCAAGGCTGAGTAAGCAATTGCCATAATAGATATCCTCCACTCTTGAGTCTAGAAAGGGACAAATAAGTTGCTTGAATTTTGTCATTTTTGAGAGAAGGGAGTAAGTATTCCTTCGGCCTCAAGAGTTGGATAGATTTTTTCATCCCTTGGGCATTCATTGGCTTCTCAAAAATCATCTACAACCATTTTGTCGCCTTGATAGTAATGTGTAGGTATATCATTGGTGCAGTGCCTGAAGGGATTGCACAATATTTCTAGGATGGTTGGTGATTCATCCAATCTTTCTTAGTTGATAGAATCGTGCCACATGGTCCAACAACTATAGCACATAAATGATTTGTGCAGAACCTAGTATTGAGAGTTAATTGGTTGGTTGATTATTCAAAATGATGTAGCGCTGCTAACTAGGGTTGCACAATATGTTGAGATCTGATTGTCTTAGGACAAATTGGGGCTTTGATCTCGACCGTTGATCCAGCTATAAATATAGCCTTTCCTATTAGGGTTCCTTTTACCACTACCATTATCATCTTCTTACTGTTGCAACCTAAGTTGTAGGGAGAGAGAAAGAAGAAGAAGGCCTAGCTCTAGCTCTCTAGGTTGGTCCTCTGCTTTACTTTGTTTTCATCCCGTTCTTCTTCTTGAAGCCTTTCTGTAGGAATTTTTAGGATTTCTAGTTATTTTGCCTTTTGTTCTTTTGCCTTCATCCAGTTCTTTGGTGGAGGCTTGTTTTCTAAATTTTCTTTGATTTTCCTTCTTTTGTAGATCTTTTCTTGCTTGCTCCGGAGATGTCTTCCATCGAGGATGAAAGTCACTCGATAAGTAATGTCTCCGGGTGGTAGGTATTCGTAGGCTATTCCTAGGGATGAGAGAGCCCCGAGAACTTGAGAGAAGCGAGGATCCCTGCCTGTCAAGTAAGTTTTTGGGCTGAGAGCAATAGTATCATGAGAATTTTTCTTAAGGGCTTGTCGGTCGAGGTCTATACAATGATTGAGGCCGATGTTTTCAAAATCTTTGAGAAGTATCTATTTCCGGATATTTATCATCTTCACCTATCGGGGTTAGAAGATCGAGTAACTTTGGGTCCTCTCAAGCAATTGGCCGTGTATGAAGAAGATCTTTGTGCCGATCTTCAATTTTCCATTCATCCATTTATCTTGAATATCCTTGATCTCTATCAAGTAGTTCCTACTCAGCTTATCTCAAAATCCTTCTGGATTCTTGTTTCTTTCATTCTTCTTTGCTATTTTCTCGAAATTTGATCCCAAGTATCTTTATTCAGGGCCTTCTTCATATTTAAAAGGCATCCCAAGATGAGGGGTTGGTGGCTCATCGGTCCCATCATGGGCGTGCAATTCTCCTTGGCTTGCCTTCTTTCATCCATCACTAGAAGAACAGGTTATTCTTCATCATCTTCGACTAACCCTGGGGAGTCCATTGGGCCAGGAGAGAGTCGAGTACCTTTCCAAGTAAGAATGATCGGATCCACAAGATGGATGAGAATTTTTTTTTCAAACTTCAAAGCATGGACATTCCTCCTTTGCAGGAACTTCTTATAAAGCAAAATCTTTATGATATCGATTTGAGGCTGGTGAACTCACTTAGTAAGTCTCTTTTTGCATTTTCCTTTTTCCTTCTAATCCTAAATTTTTGCTAAGTCATTTCATTCATCCTGTAGGCATGAGGAAGGTACCTGTTGATAAGTTCTAAGAGGCCACTGCTACTAAGACAAGGAAGGCCCTGGAGGAAGACTTCCCGAAGAAGGCCATTGCCTAATGGCTATGCCTAGGGCCATCAGTCGGGGCCCCTTCTACTACTACCAGAGCGCATATGCCTCGACCAATAGACACAACGAGAGGCTCCAACTATGATGACAAGGTAGAAACAGTCATAGCTCCAACTTCTTCTTGGGCAACATCCTTTATGTGCCTAACTTCTTCTTAGGCGATGTCCTCAGGTGCTCGATTTCTAGCTCGCCAGCTCCAATGGTTGTAGCAACCAAGGCAGCAATCGCACCAATTTCTTCGACTCTGGGGATGTTCAGATCATCTTGAAGGGCCTCAAGATGAAGGATGTCCATCAACCGGATTAGGGAGGGTGTTGAGCATCTCCTCCAAGTACAAGTTGGGAAGGATGACTTCATGGTGTATTATGCAATAGTCACCCAGGAGTTGTCAAAGCTAATGCTCCTTTCTCGAGATGTGGAAAAGCAGAAAGACTATTCCTTCAATGACGTGATGATTAGAGTTTACCCAGGCATTGCTAGGATAAGAACTCCCTTATTGTGCTTTAGTCAATGCACTAATACCGAGTAACTAACTTGTTTTCTTTTTTTTGTTTTTGTGCAACTTCTTCATGACATGACAACCATGCAGATGGCAATCACAAAGTACGCTGACCTCAACAGCACCTGGGAAAGCTAGCTAAAGGAAGTTGAAAACCATATGGCCGACTGTGACAATCAATTAAAGGAGGCAACCGAGTGGGAATCAAAGTTGGAGGTGTTGGTTGCCCTTTGCAACTACCATGATGCTCGAGAGACCACCATTTGGGAACTGAAAGCCCGAATAGCCAAAAAAGATGGGGCGCTCACTCAAGAGTGAGCCCATACAACCGAGGTGGAAGCCCGACTGAATCAAACTATTGAGCTTCTCCATTTGGCTAGCTAGAAGATCAAGTTTGTGAGGGAGAGGCCGCATCTATAGCTATCCAAGTAGTGGCAAAGTACAAGGAGTCCGATGACTTTATGAACGAAGCCATCGAAGCTGGAGTGGTGTCTACATAGTCAGGTTCACCGATTGTAGGAAAAAGGTAGCCCAAACCTTCTCGGCACTTGATCTAAGTGAGATTTTGGTGCTCGAGAAGGAAGAAGAGGTGGAAGAAGGAGAGGTGGCCGAACAAGAAACCAATAGGGCCAATAAAGCAGTTGCCAAAATTTTTGAATCTGAGGCAATTATGGTTGGAGGTCCCGAAGAAGCTGCCACTACTCCCGATGCTTAAACTATAGGGCTTTTTCCTTTTCTTTTTGTACTCTTCCTTTGGATTCTTAAAATCAGATTTTTTTGTAATGAAAACCTTTGACATTAATAAAAAGTTTACCTTTGTTCTCCAATATCATGTTGTTTGGATATATTTGATTTTTGTGAAGTAGCTTAGTCAGACAATGAATCTTTAACCAAATAATAACTTTCATAGTAACTGAATGAACCATTTGGTAGATAAGACTTTAGGAATATCTCGAACAATAGGTAGTCAATTGCCACCTAACTATTCATACAAAGGATCGAGTATCAATTGATCGCTCCAAAGTCTAGGTTTGAAGTAACTTCGCAACAGCAAGTAAATATCTGTTAAGTCCTTTAGTTGCAAAAAAGATTTTAGCCGAATACTTCAGTGTTGTGAACTTCTAATTATTGAGAGTTGGGCGTCACTTGAAACCTAACTATATGAAGTCAATTGCCTTTCAGGCTAACTGGGTAACTTTGACCATCTCCTTCGATTTCAATGCTTTGTTGGAAAGTGGAGTACACTTAAAACCATGATACATTTATTACTTGGATAATCATCCTTTTTGATTGATCAAGGCGTGCCACATGGTAGATGAAGGTTGACCCTCAACCGTTGGTGTTGATTTCTAAAACCGGAGTAACGAGGTCAAATTTCCAAGCGGCCGTTGCATTCAGCCATTCAAGCGGCATTGTATGTCAGAATTTGATAGGCTACATAGGGTATGAATAGGAACCCCCCTCAACCATTTTTGCTAAAACTCCAATCTAAACGAAGTGCCTTAGGTTGTGCACTGGTGATCTCCAATCAGATAAGATCTTTATACCGATCGTAGGAGTAATCAGAAGGCATAGAGTCTGACGAGGATGAGGCGGATGGTGCAGAGAAGATAGAAATTGAGAACCAAAGGTATTCTTGGAGATAAAATGAAAGGGCACCAAAGATGTCCTTGGAGATAGCTCCAATGGGAACTGTTGCTCAGCAAATATACCAGGTAGAACATTATCTTCAATTATCCTTTGTGAACGGTCGATCTTCCTCCTTGACCAATTATTCATCTTGGTTAATTAGCTCCGAGCTTGTTCTTTCGAAGAGTTAGCTTCAAGCTTGATGGTGGTGATAAGCTTTTGACTGCGAAGAACGAGTCTTGGAATTGGAAAGTCATCGGTGATGAAGAAGACATCACTTTTGTTTCTTATAATTTTTATTTTTTTTGGATTTAATCTGACTATTATAAGAACTTTCCTAGACTTGGTTTATCTTTGAATTTTTTTTTTAAATTAATAAAAATATTCTTCCATCAATACTAGTTTCTATTTGTGTGTAAGATGTTTGCTAATGCTTAATCAAAATGGTAGCTATAATCAAATGTTTATTTCAAGTTTAGTCAAGTAAGTGATCTAGTTTTCCAAGTGCCTTAATCGATCAGAAAGTCGGTCACCGATTATTATAGTAAAGATCCCGTATCAGAATAAGGATAAGAGTAAAAACCAAATAAGAATGGGAGCAAAATCCAAGAATAAGAGTGAAACCCAAATAAGAATGGGGATAAAATCTGAATAAAAATGGGAGTAGAACCTAAAAAAGAATGGAAGTGAAATCCAAATAAGAATTGGAGTGAGACTAGAATGAGAATAGGAGTGGAACCTAAATAAAAATACAAGAGAAACCTGAATAAGAATGGGAATAAAATCAAAATAGGAATGTAAGTGAAACCTGAATAAGAATTGGAGTGAAACCTGAATAAGAATGGGGTTGAAACCTAAATAAGAATAAGGATAAAATGCGAATAAGAATGAGAGTGAAACTCAAATAAGAATAGGAGTGGAACCCAAATAAGAATGGAAGTGGAACCCGAATAAAAATAGGAGTGTAATTCGAATAAGAGTAGGAGTAAAACCTGAATAAGAATGTGAATAGAACCTGAATAAGAATGGAAATAAAATTCAAGTAAGAATGGGAGTGAAATCCAAATAAGATGAAAACATGAGGGCGTATCCATCTTCTTCAACAGGGTATTAATCGATTGGAGAGGAGTGAATCCCAAGGGAGTGAGACCCGAGTAAGATGGAGGTATGATGGCGCAACTATCTTCTTCAATCGGGTGTGAATCGATTAGATGGGAGTGAGATTCAAAATCGGAGTGTAAGATCGTAGCCATCTTCTTTGATCGGGTGTTAATCAACTAGATGGGAGTGAGATCCAAAATGAAGGTACGAGGATGCAACCCTCTTATTGACAGGTCTTAATCAGCCAAATAGGAGTGAGATTTAAGATGAAGGTATAAGAATACAGCCATATTCTTTGACTAGGTATTAATCGATCGGATGGGAGTGAGACTTAAGATGGAAGTGTGAGAATATAGCCATCTTCTTCAATCGGGTATTAATCAACCAGATAGGAGTGAGACCCAAGATGGAGGCCAAGCATTCGAAGTATTAGGATGAGACTTCTAGGAATACCACCGAAAAGAATTCTTATTATATTATTGACTCAGCTTTTGTACATCATTGGTAGTACATCATGAGATTTTTGGCATTCCAAGTCTAAAGAATCAGCATTCTATTGAGGTCTTCAATCTTGTAAGCTCCTTACTGAAAATCTTCAATAACTTGGTAGGGTCTTTTTTAATTTTAAGAAATTTTTTCTTGCTCTGTTAGTCTTGAACTTCAATGCACCTTAGCACGAGATCTCCTGGACAGAAAATTTTGGAACTTACTAGAAAATTATAATATCAAGCAACTCTTTATCGATAAGCTACTATTCTCAAGTAGGTTTCATTTCGAGTCTCTTCCAGTAGATTAAGATTAATACTTAGTTAGCTTGAGTTGCTTGACTTGTCATAATGTTTAATCCACATTATTGGTTGTTCGATCTCTACTGGGATCATAGCCTCTATGCCGAAAGCCAAATTAAAAGGAAACTCATTCGTCAGTATTCGAGAAGTTTTTTGGTATGCCTTAGTAGTCTTGGCAACTCCTCCACCCATCTACTTTTGGCCTCATCTAGCTTGGTCTTGAGTCCTTGTAAAATTATCTAATTTATGACTTTAGCTTTCTTAATTGATTGAGGATGTTTGATGGATATAAACTGATATTGAATATGGAGTTTGATACAAAATTTCTTAAATGCTTGGTTGTCAAACTATTGGCCATTGTCGATGAAGATGATATAGGAAAGCCTGAATGGGGATGTGATAGCCTTTCAGAAGAAGTCTTTGACCTTACTCTCAGTAATGTGCCTCCACCCATTAGGTGAAGTAGTTGATGGGGATGATGAAAAACTTTTGCTGACTAGTTGCTAGAAGAAATGGACAAGTCCATTCCCCACTGGACCAAGGGCCAGGTAGATCAGAGCTGAGTTAGTTGACCTGCTGGTTACTGCTGGATGCTTGCATACTACCACTGGCATTAGTCATACCTCCGAGCAAGAACCTTTGTAGGCTAGAGACCTACCCCCTAGATGATTCTCTCAGATTCCTTCATGGATCTCTCAGAGAATATAGTTTTTCAAAAATTGAAACTCCATTTACTGAAAGATCTAGGACATCCCTGGACCAGTTTGCTCAATGGGAGCTTCCTCAATCTTGTCGTTTGACTATGTACACTTAACCAGGAAGTCTGCAAGAATTTGGACCTCATGCATGACCTTGATCAATAGGAGATATCAAACTCATTGAATTTGATTGCTTATTTGGCCATTCTTTCAAAGGTATCAGGCCATTGTATGATAGCTTTAAGTGATTGGTTGGTCAGGATGATAATTGAATGAGCTTAAAAACATGGCTTAAGATACTGGATAGAGATAATTAATGTATAAACAATCTTTTCAGGTTTGGAGTACCTAGTCTTTGCATCGTGAAGCACTAGGCTGGTATAATAGATGAGCTTTTGAACCCCTTTATCATCCACCTGTATAAGTATGGAGCTAACAGCTTCTAGGAATGCTACCAGATATAAGAGTTCTTTGATATCTGACTTGAAGAGCAAGGGTGGAGAGCTAAGAAACTTCTTCCAGTCCTCGAAAGTTTGCTGGCAGTCATTAATCCGAGTGAAGTCATTCACTCGATGTAGGACATTGAAGAAAGGCAGTTAGCTCTTCACCAAACTTGAGATAAATTGACTAAGTATAGTGATTGCCCAATTAGCTATTATATTTCTTTCTTGGAAATTGGGCGCTGCATATTGAGTATGGCCTAGATCTTCCCTAGATTTGCTTTAATATCTTGCTTGGTGACCAGGAATCTAAGGAACTTGCCTACGATGACATCAAAGGTGCACTTACTTGGATTGAACTTCATTTAATGCCAATGAAGAGCATTGAAGGCCTCCTCTAGGTATCTAATATGGTCAGCTTCCTCAAAGCTTTTGATGAGCATGTAATCAATGTAGACTTTCATTTTTTGACTGATCTGGTCTTTGAAGACCATATTGACCGCTGTTGATGAGTGGCTCCTACATTTTTCAAACCAAAAGACATTACTTTGTAATAATGAATACCTTTTTTGGTGATGAAGGTAGTACTCTCCTCATACTCTAAAGCCATCCTGATTTGATTATAGCCTAAGAAAGTATCCATAAAGTTGAGTAGCTTGTATCCAAAGATAGCATCGATCAGCTGGTCAATTTTTAGTAATGAAAAACTATCTTTTGGACATGCTTTTGTTGAGGTCGGTGAAGTCAATACAGATTCTTCAAGTGAGCTTTTTGGATGAATCTAGCAACAAGGAGCTTGTGACCTCTTCATCAATGGCTTCTATTTTTCAGGAGCAAAATTTTTTTTCTTCTATCAGTCTAGTTTAAACTTGGGATCGATGTTGAGCTTGTGGATAATACCTTTAGGAGGATGCCAGGCATGTCTGACACCGACCAAGCAAAAATATCTGTATTTTATTGAGGGACCTCTAATAGAGGGTTTCAATCTTTCTCAAGCAAAAGGGCTCCAATTTGCGCAATCTTGGTGGGGTCATCCTTTAGAAAAAAAAGAGAGCAGTTGCTTAGCTGGTTATCCTCTTTTTTCAGGTTTCCTCTGGTCCAGTTGTTCGATAATTGAAACTTCAGTGGCCTTATGAACTTTGGTTGATATCATAAAGCATTATCAGGCCAATTATTGATCTCCATGCATTTTGCCAACTTCATTTCTTGTTGGAAAATAAATAAAAAGGCATTTGATAGAGATGATTTTATCTAACTTGTTTAACCCTAGCCATCCGAGAATATCGTTGTATGCCAAGGGTACCTAAATAATTATGAAAGTTATGAAAAAGTACTTTATCAGGGTAGAGTTTTAATAGTGATAGGAAGGGTAATTTCTTTTTTGACTCTGATAGAATCTCCTGAGAAACCAATTAAGGGTATAGAAACCTATTTCAATTAATTTTTAGATAGATTCATCCAAACAAAAGCATCATAAAATAAAATATCAACCAAGCTTCCACTATCAACTATTACTCTATATACGCCATGTTTTGCTATTATCATTGATACGATAATAGCATCATCATGAAAATTTTGGATCACAACTAAATCTATATAAAATATATATATATATATTTGTACTCTTCTCTCTTCTTGACCTCTTTGAAGAGCACTTTATCTTCAGGAGATCATGTTGACTTAGCCAGCAATTAGTTGGTTATTGATCTCAGCCTGAGTTTGTTGCTGGTCAAGTTTCTAAATGTCAGGTTGAGCATCTCCATGGACATACTTCCTGAGATAGCCATGCTGAACCAGATCTTCAATCTCCCTCTTCAACTAGAAGTAGTCTTTGGTATCGTGGCCATGATCTCGGTGGAAGTGAAAGTACTTACTTTTATTGCGGGAGGTCGAAGGCTTTATCAAGTAAGGCCTTCAAAGGAATTGCTCTCCTTTTATCTCCATAAGAATTTTAGATCTAGGAACGAGGAGGGGAGTAAAGTTGCTCGATTTATCAACCAGGTTTCTCAGCCTAGAGTTTGGCCGGCTGGACTAGTGGGCTTCTTGGTTTGGCCCCCACTGGACCCCCTCTTAGCTTGCTTCTTCCTTAGCTTGCCGCTATCTTCCTGATGAGTAACAACACCTTTCTCTGCATGAATGTACTTTAGGATGCAGTCAGTAGCTTTGAGTAAGACTTAAGATAAGTCTTGTCCAAGGAGTAAGTGAATTGGGAGGGATGAAGTCCATGCTTTATGGCCAGTATGGCCATAGACTCATCCAGATTGTAGATCTCTAATGTTGTTGTCTTGAATTGGGCCACGTAGTCTCTCAGTGACTCTTCATCTTGTTGTCGAGCAAAGAAAAGATTTTTAGGCTCTTGTAACATCCTTCAGCTAGCATTAAAGAATACCATAGATTACCTCTTCAGTGCTTGATGGACTGGATACACTTTGGCTCAAGTTTGGAGTACCATACTCGGACCGCTTTACAAAACATGGCTGGGAAGGCAAGACAAAGAGGGTGTCAGTAGTTTTCTGAACCTACATAGAATCTTGTAGCTCTCTAGGTGATCTAGTGGATTTGTGGTGCCTTTGTAGGGATCTAATTGGGATATCTTGAACTGACCCGGGATCGATTCTTTAAAGATTCATCGGGCAAAAGGTAGGCAAGAGCCGAATTCAGTCAGATCATGACTCCCACCCCTATAGATTGGCAAGTTAATGGCTAACTTCACTCAACGTGCACTTATAGTCGTCGAGATATTGTTCAACTAGTCACCGAATAGCCTCATTGGTAGATCCTTTTTATGAAGATTATGATTTAGATAGGGAATGGGGACACATTTCATTTTTCAGCTCCCTTTCCCAATACCGATCATCATGGTGGGAACTAACTCAGTGCAGCAAGAGGGACCGTGATCGGTGGATAGTATGTTGATGAGAGGACCTCCCATGAGGGTGATTTGCTTGGTGAGGTGAGTGAGACAGGATTGGTGGAAAGTCCATCGATGATGAGATCTCCCTCCTAGAGATCGATGATTGGGGCGGGTGAAAGCAGCAGTGGGGGTAGCTGGGACCTCCAGTTGTTGCAGTTTCATCATATAAGGTTGTTGCTATTGTAGCCCCTACACTGTCATGGCGAGGGCCTGAACTTGCTATGCTAAGGTAGCATGCAAGTCTTGCTAGTTGATTAGTGATGGGGAAGGTGGAGCAAAAGGTTCCAGTATGATCGCTTATCATAGAATGGTTAAAAATAAAAACTTAACTGCTATAGCTAGGGTGAGTAGGAATCGCATCCCTGGGAATCAAAAAAAATTGTTTCATGAAGAAATTAAAGAAAGAAATTGAATTATTTTAATTATGGAGTTCTAGAAACTAATAGTGCAAAATAAATTAATTTAAAAGATAATTAATCTAATACATCTCAGGGTTTAGGAATTCATTCTTCTTGTTAATAGATTTTGATATTATTTATGCAAAGGGTTTGTAATTAATTGGTTTTTAGGAGTAACCTATCTCTATCTGAGTACGAACCATATCTCATGGATCATGACCTATCCCTTTATGAGCATAGATTATCCTAAATTTAAATAAAAAAATTAATTAATTTTAATATAATTTATTTTTATTTGAGTATGAATCATATCTTATCAAGATCATGGCACGTTTTCTTTGGAGAATAGATTATTAAAAGTTTAATTTATACAATAAAACATAACACAAGCATGATAAAAGAAAAAAATAAATTTTATTTTAATTACATAAAAAAAATATAAGATTAGGAAAAGAAAAATAAATCCATTCCAACAAAAACTTCATCCCCTTCTTAAGATAAAGAAATTTTAGCAGTATATGGGTTGAGTTGACAGCATCTTCTTTATTCCCATCTCATATCTACAATAAAAATAAAAGCAAAAATAAAATAAACTAAATAATTTTTTTGGCTACTGCTCGTTGCCTTGGTTTGTCCATGGGGTTCTCAATTTATAGGGCTCTGCCTGAGCTTTTTCCTGATCCAATTCGGATTAAAATCGATGTAAAATTGATCTTGTATGGTATAAAATACTTCCAGCCGTCTGATCTTCGTCACAAGCCGAATTCCTGCGGAAATCACGCTGTTCAACGCCCATCACATGTCGGAATCCTTCTTAACCGTTTGATCTTTGAATCTGGTCGATCTGGCCTGCCCGTTCGTGCAGTTTGCGGCATTAAGCGTGCATCCGATTCCTTCTGCAAGGCCGCCAGAATGACTTCGCCCGTCGGATAGCTCACCGTATCAAGTTCCAGCCAAACGCCCAGTAGACACCACGGGTATCCTGGAGATTATAGGGAGCCGTATTAAATTTTTCTAACGAGCCGTGCCTAGGTTTCGCGGTGAGTCGCTGCGTTAAAAGTCCAGGTAAGTATCGCTGGGACAGTAGCACAGTTGGTTAGTGTTTTATTTTGAAACTAGCTAATTACGGATTTGAAAAATAATTTTAAAGAAGATTTGATTAAATTTAAAAGTTATTCTTCCTGAGAGGTCAGAATTTTTACTATTTTTATTTTAATCAATTGGCATCTTAGTAATACCAGACGTACTCATCTTCGAGTAAAAAAGAATTATATATAAAAATCTATTTTATATTGAACGGTACTTAATAAGATGAAAACTTACAAGAATAGCTACATCAAATTTATCTTCCTTATCTCTTTTATTTATTATAAAAAATAAAATAAAATAAAATAAAATAAAATCCAATCCAATCCAATTCAGTAAGCTGCTTCCTATGTTAGACCTCCTTAGCCGCTTGAATCCCACTTGAGCCATGCCAGGTGCGAAGCTAAGTGGTAACCAGATGCAAGCGTGAACAGGGGACGTGAAGGAGTTTCATGAGCCACGTGAGTAAGCTACTCCTCCCTTGTTTTTTTTTTATTTGATGAACCAAAAGGAGGGGGGATAACTCCTCCCTTGTTTCATGGCCCAACTATTGGGCTAATTTTGGTTTGAATTTTGGACTTCCATCTTGGCTCTATTTTAAGTTCCATTTGACATCCCTTAATATTCTATTCAGCTAAGATTATATTTTCTATAAAATATAAATAAAAATATTAATTTTTAAAAAATAAAAATAAATTAGTATATATTTTGATATTTTGATTGAAATATTTAATAGACTTTATCACGGTACCTAGTTGGACTGCTTCTAATATGGAGAGCGTTCAATGCAGCTCATGAAAGCATCTTGTATTCGAGTAATCATCATTGAGCTTCAAGCTCTAAGGATGATAGGAGTGCCTCCAACCTAGCATGCTAATCTATTGCCATCAAATTATACTTCACCGAACTTCAAGTTATGTTTGAAGGTCTCGCAGGATACTCTGAAGAAAAAGAGGTACCACTTCTGGTGGTACTCGAATGGAGACCTGCAAAAATAATTCTTGGATCAAGATTTTCAGTAAGGGATCCTTCGATGCTCAAGTCAGAAAAGAGTGATGTAGCATACAACAGTCAGAACTGACAGCAATGATGACTGAATGAGTGTATGAGAGGAGTAAGGATGCGCTATGTATCGTAACATACCCGCCAAGGATCCCCTCTTACCTATTTATATAGTTATGTGAAATAATTGAATGCTATTAGGGGGTCGCATCTTCTGACAGGTATAACAAATTTCAGGTAGGATATGGGATCTTGTCTACTAAAATCTTTTCTATTGGAATCATGGTTGATGTGGTGATCTTACTCACCTGATCTTGCTCACCACTACTTTCATTCAGATCGTGGCAACTTGTTAGCTACAATCTCCATAGGGATAGCTAAATTTTATTTTGTCACATCACTTAGGTATCTTAGACTCTGAGTATTAGGATGGTTTGTTTGATACTGAGAGAGAGTCTAGACATTGCATCCAGTTATCCTCGACTAAATATATCTGGATAATTAGTCGAGACCGAATATTTATTCAATAGATATGTATGAAGGGATGTTGATAGTTGGGCCCGGTCACTTGTGATCTCTTAGTGTAGAGTTTTGCAGCTTGTTCTGTATAGTGGCTGACTTAGTCAGCTTTCATTCAGTCGGTTGTTAGGTGGATCCTTAGTCGGTGTCCCTCTCCTCCTTGCTTGGTGTCATAGGTAGTGATCCAATTGCTCCTCTAGGCCAAGTATGCGGCTGTCATAATACTAAGCTAGGTTTCAAAAATTCTAATTCTTATATAGGAGTAAGAGCTCAAGGGGAAGCATGCTACTCTCTAGTGTCAAATAGCTTATATTTCTTTCGCTTCTATGAGAGAGAGGATTTGTGAAACCTTAAATTTTGGGGCTGAAGGGAAGAGAGATTTATCCATGTCAAATTTCACTTTTTTTTTATTAAAGAATGCGCATCATATTTATGCACATTAGATTTCATCTTTCTTTAAAAAATATCCGCATCACAAGATTACCTCCACATCGTTTGCCTAGTAGGAGGATGTGCCACATTGCAACAATGTAAAATATATATGATCGACATTATAGCAACTAGACATGCATGAAGATATTTATAATTTTATCTGAAATGTAGAGAGATATATTTAATATGGAACATCCGTTGACGTGGAGCCTCTGTTGGCGGCCCTGCTGGCAAAGAGTCCACTACGCGGGTGCGATGGCCAAACAAAGAGCCAAGATGAGCCCTCTTGCCGAGATCAGCTCCCAGCCGGGGTCGTGCTTATAGGGCAAGCCCTCCATCTGAGGTCAGCTCACAGTCGGGGTCATGCTCATGCTGCCAAGACGAGCCCTCTTGCCGAGGTCAACTCCCAGCCGAAATCATGCTCATAGGGCGATCCCTCCATCCGAGGTCAGCTCCCGGTCGGGGTCGTGCTCATGCTGCCAAGACGAGCCCTACTGCCAAGGTTAGCTCCTAGCCGGAGTCGTGCTCATAGGGCGAGCCCTCCATCTGAGATCAGCTTCTGGCTGGGATCGTGCTCAAGCTGCCAAGACGAGCCCTCCTGCTGAGGTCAGCTCTCGGCCGGGGCGTGCTCAAGCTGCCAAGGCAAGCCCTCCGTCTGAGGTTAGCTCCCAGCCAAGATCATACTCATGCTACCAAGGTGATCCCTCCTGTCGAGGTCAGCCCCCAGCTGGGGTTGTGCTCATGCTCCCTGGGGTAGGGCTCCATCCTACCCTATCGGGGTCAAGTTCCAGCCATCGGTAAGAAAGATCGACAAGAACTCAAACCATAGCAAGGAGGTTCTCGATCGCTTGCAACCTCTGAGGGGTGGCACACGCCCGGCCATGAACCCAGGCTCTGCAACGCGCCACCCGCATGCCCTGGGCGGCTTGCACTCCATTAGGTCCCGGACCCTGTTTGCACCACCACGTTGACAACAGTGCAACTGGGGGCTTCAACTCTCGCGACACGAAGCTTGAACCTCCTCCAAGAGGAGTATTCTATTAAGGCCCCAGGGCCCTGCAATGCTCCAACGGTCTCTCCAGAAATGGAAACATTCTACCATGGCACGGGGCTCAGCAACATGGCACTCGCCCCTCCCATGGGGAACTGCACCACCAGAGGGACAGAATCTGTGCCACGCCGGTGTACACTCCCGATGGAAGGATCTCCTCCTAAGGACTAGTCCGATAAGAGGGAGGTCACAAATAATGGTAAGCCCCTTCTAGAGAGGGCACACGGAAAGAGACACTTGGACAAGCCCCGGATTAGCTTTGAGCCATCCCACATACATAAGGTCAGAGATAGGAAAAACAAAGGGTAAGGAGAAACAAACAGGCGAGAAAGAGACGGAGGCCGAGCGAGCAAGGGACCCCCAGCAGACCATTCCAAGCTCTCCGCTTCCATCTCTGCTTGCTCTTTCCACTTCAATTCTACCTTTCACCCTCTACGCGAAGAGCCCCCCAGCTCTCTGCCACAGGGGTTCTATTTCCCTCGATCGTCGAAGTGTCCCCACTGGAATCCCTAGCCCGGGTCTCCTCTTCTTTGCAGGGTGGCCGGACCAAGGAGCCAACTAGGAAAGGGAGGGACGAGCGCCCTACAGGAACCTGATGCATTCACGACATGTCAGAGCTACATGCTACGGTGATCTTGATGGCAATAGATTGGCATGCCAGGAAGGGGGATGAGAAGCTAGTTTGATACCAAATCTCCCACTACAAGGGAGAGATCGATGGAAGCCCATGGTCCAATGGGGACCACACGGGCCCGCGAAGCCTCCACTAGCCAAGCGAGAGATCCCTCTCACCCCATGATGACCATAGCCTGGAGAGGGAACTCCCCACTCCATTATCGCTGCCTCTGACAGACCCTCAGATTACTGCGCTGGCCCAGCAGGTCCAAGCCCTGGCTGTGATGGTGTGCCAGCTCCATCAAAAACACCGATTCTTGGAAACTTAGCAGCAACCAAGGATGCCGGTGACCCATACCATAGATCCCCGTGCCAGCCTACGATCCTACTGGGAGGGGCCATTGCATGCGGCTTCTTGCCCGTGGGGGGACCATCAGACGACCGAAAAGAAGTCGCAACATGATCTGACCGGCAGGGAGAGCTGCTCCCCTGTCTTGGACCATAGCTCGCACTCACATCAGCGATGCTGGAATGGTCGGGAACTCAGGCGAGAGTTCCTTCACTCCGGCCCTCCTTCTCCCCCACGATTTCTGCTGAGGGGACCACAGACGAGGCGATCCACCGTCAGGCGGAGAGGTGCCTCAAGGAGTAGGAGTGCAAGCTGGTGGATCTATCTCGCCGGTTTGCAGAGATTCAGGGCTCCCCCAGTGAACTCGCAGGTTACGACACCCATTCCCCTTTCTCCCGCAGGATCCAAGAGGAACCGATCCCCAACTGATTCCATATGCCGCAGGTTGATACCTACGACGGGACGACCGACCTCCTAGACCACCTGGAAAGCTACAAGGCCCTTATAAGGGTCCAAGGGGCTACTGATGCCCTCCTCTGCATTGCCTTCTTGGCCACCTTATTGAAGGTTGCTTGAGCCTGGTTCTCCGAGCTCGAGTTTGAAAGTATAGGCTCTTTCTCCCAGTTGGAGAAAAGATTTGTGGCACACTTCGATGCCTGTAGGAAGGTGCCATATAAAGCTGATAGTGTCTTCTCGATCCATCAGTAGGACCGAGAATCTCTCCGGGACAACATGCCCGGTTCAAGGTCGCCACCTTGGAGATCTACCACCTTGATGAGCCGGTTGCCATGCTGGCCCTAAAGAGGGGGTTGTGGACCTTTTGTTTTACTTACTCCCTCGATAAGAAGCCTCCAAAGACTTACTCGGAGCTCCTCCTTCAGGCCTACAAGTACATCCACGTTGAGGAGGCTGACCACACCAGAAGAGAGTTGGATGGGAGGCCCTTGAAGTGGTAGGCCATTGGGGAGACATCTGCTCTCCCGGCTCAAAAGATGGCCTTGACCCAGTGGCCGGAGCTGAGACCTAGAGTCGACCTCATCAAGGAAGAGAAGTTAGTTTTTCTCCTCACCTATAGAACGAAGATCCTGATGGAGATCGAGGGCGAGTGCCTGTTGCACCGACCTCCCCCACTTAGGCCATCCACTGGACAGGATAAGTCCTGCTACTGCTACTTCCACCGGGACTATGGCCACGATACGGAGGAATGCTGCTATCTGAGGAGGGAAATAGAAGACTTGATCAAGCGCGGCTACCTCGAAAAATACATGGATGAAGTAGCACCTCCGGTGATCCGGGATGAAAAGGCCCATCCACTCGCCATCAATAACCAGCCCACCGAGAAGCTGGTAGAGATGATGTCTTGGGGCATAGGGAGAACCTTGAAGAGGGCTAGGGGGAGAGACTACATCCCCAATAATGGCTGGGGACCCACCTCGGGAAGGTACTGTGGTGACGACATTCACCGTCCTCAACATACAGTGCGACCTTGGGGAGCCCCGGACTCAACCTGCTCGACGGTAGGACCTTCGAGGATTTCTGCACCGATCTCGTATCCATCACTGGTTCACTTCGATAGCCCACCCTCGGACCAACGGGGAGGCCGAGGTGACAAGCCGAGCCATCCTGCCAGGGATCCACATGGGGCTGGATGAGGTAAGAGATGAGGCCCGACCCCGGGTGGTAGCCTCCCGGGAATGAGTAGCGCGCTACTACAACTCCCATGGAAGGCCTTGGCGAGGTGGTCGATGCCCAACTGGGTGGAGCTTACTACATCGTCGACCTCGGTGGCACCCGATACACGCGAACCTAAAATGCGAGTGATTTAAAAATGCACTACCAGTAATGTAAGACTTCTTCTCAATTATTAAAGTTCCTTTCTGGTGCCACCTTATCTTTCACCTGTGCAGGAACGTATCCGTCCGACTCCAAGTCTGGTGGAACAAGACGGGACCCTCCAGCAGGCCCGCACTCCTTCATTGTGCTCATAGTCCAGAGATGGCAGCAGGGCAACCCGCCATCTATCGCTTGACTCATAATTCTGCACCCTCAAGCCGGGCCCCTCCAGCAGGCTCGCACTCTTCTCCACGCTTACAGTCTAGAGATGGCAGCAGGAAAACCCATCATATATCGCTTGACTCACAATTTGGCATCCTCAAGCTGGGCCCCTCTAGTAGGCTCGCACTCTTCGCCGCGCTCATAGTCTGGAGATGGTGATAGGGAAACCCGCCATTTACCACTTGACTCACAGTTCGGCATCCTCAAGCTGGGCCCCTCCAGCAGGCCTGCACTCTTCGCTGTGCTCATAGTCCAGAAATGGTGGCATGGAAACCCGCCATCTATCGCTTGACTCACAATTCAGCACCCTCAAGCTGGGCCCCTCCAGCAGGCCCGCACTCTTCGTCGTGCTCATAGTCCGGAGATGGCGGCAGGATAACCTGCCATCTATCACTTGACTCATAGTTCGACATCTTCAAGCCGAGCCCCTCCAGCAGGCCCGCACTCTTCGCCATGCTTATTGTCTAGAGATAGTGGTAGGGAAACCTACCATCTACCGCTTGATTCACAGTTTGGCAACCTCAAATTGGGTCCCTTTAGAAGGCCTGCACTCCTTCGCCATGCTCATAGTCCAGAGATGATGGCAGGGCAACCTACCATCTACTGCTTAACTCATAATTTAGCATCCTCAAGTCGGGCCCCTCCAGCAGGCCTGCACTCTTCACCGTGCTCACAGTCCGAAGATGGCAGCATGGAAACATGCCATCTATATCTTGACTCATAGTTTGGCATCTTCAAGCTGGGCCCATCTAGCAAGCCTGCACTCTTTGCCGTGCTTATAGTCCGGAGATGGTGTCTGGGCAACCCGCCATCTATCGCTTGACTCACAGTTTGGCACCCTTAAGCCGGGCCCCTCTAGCATGCCCACATTCTTTGCCATGCTCATAGTCTGGAGATGGCGGTAGGGAAACCCGCCATCTATCACTTGACTCACAGTTCAGCATCCTCAAGCTAGGCCCCTCCAGTAGGCTCGCACTCTTTGCCGCGCTCACAGTCTAGAGATGGTGGCAGGGAAACCCTCCATCTGTCGCTTGACTCAAAGCTGGGCACTCTCAAGCCGGGCCCCTCCAGCAAGCCTGCACTCTTTGCCGTGCTCACAGTCCGAAGATGATGGCAGGGCAACTCGCCATTTACTGCTTGACTCACAGTTCGGTATCTTCAAGCTGGGCCCCTCCAGTAGGCCCGCACTCTTCGTCGTGCTCATAGTTCGAAGATAGCGACATGGAAATCCTCCATCTACCGCTTAACTCACAGTTCGACACCCTCAAACCGGGCCCCTCTAGAAGGCTCGCACTCCATCATGCTCACAGTCTGGAGATGGTGGTAGGGCAACCCGCCATCTATCGCTTGACTTAGTTCGGCATCCTCAAACTGGACCCCTCCAGAAGGCCCGCACTCCTTCGCCGTGCTCACAGTCCGGAGATGACGACAGGGAATCCTACCATCTACTACTTGACTCATAGTTTGACATCCTCAAGTTGGGCCCCTCCAATAGGCATGCACTCTTCACCGTGCTCACAGTCCGGATATGGTAGCTGGGAAACCCACCATCTACTGCTTGACTCATAGTTTGGCATCTACAAGCCGGGCCCCTCCAGCAAGTATGCACTCTTCACCGTGCTAACAGTCCAAAGATGGCAGCAGGGTAACCCGCCATCTACCGCTTGACTCACAGTTCGGCATCCTCAAGCCGAGCCCCTCAAGCAGGCCCGCACTCTTCGTTGTGCTCACAGTTTGGAGATGGCGGCAGGGCAATCCGCCATCTACCGCTTGACTCATAGTTTGACATCCTCAAGCCGGGCCCCTCCAGCAGGCTCGTACCCTTCGTCGTGCTCACAGTCCGAAGATAAAGGCAGGAAAACCCATCATTTATCGCTTGACTCACAATTTGGCACCCTCAAATCGGGGCCCCCCAGAAGGCTTGCACTCCTTTGCCGTGCTCACAGTTTGGAGATGGTGGAAAGGAAACTCGCCATCTACCGCTTGACTTACAGTTCGGCATCCTCAAGCCGGGCCCCTCCAGCAGGCCCGCACTCTTTACAGTGCTCACAGTCCAGAGATGGCGGCAGAGAAACCTGCCATCTGCCGTTTGACTCACAGTTCGGCATCCTCAAGCCAGATTCCTCCAGCAGGCCTGCACTCTTCGCCGTGCTCACAGTCCGGAGATGGCAGTAAGGCAACCCGCCATCTACCACTTGACTCACGATTTGGCATCCTCAAGCAGGGCCCCTCCAGCAGGCCCGCACTCTTCATCGTGCTCATTGTTCGGAGATAGTGGCAGGGAAACCCGCCATCTATCACTTGATTCATCCTTCGGCACCCTTAAACAGGGCCCCTCCAGAAGGCCCGCACTCCTTCGTCGTGCTTACAGTTTGGAGATGGCGGCAGGGCAACCCGCCATATATCGCTTGACTCACAATTCAGAATCCTCAAACCGGGCCCCTCCAAAAGGCCCGCACTCTTTTGCCGTGCTCATAGTCCAGAGATGGCGGCAGGGAAACCCACCATCTACCGCTTGACTCACAGTTTGGCATCTTCAATCCGGGCCCCTCTAGCAGGCTTGTACTCTTCATCATGCTCACAGTCTAGAGATGGCGGCAGGGCAACCCGCCATCTATCGCTTGACTCATAATTCGGCATCCTCTAGCCGGGCTCCTCCAGCAGGCCTGCACTCTTTGCCATGCTCACAGTCCAAAAATGGTAGCAGGGTAACCCGTCATCTATCGCTTGACTCACAGTTTGGCACCCTCAAGCTGGGTCCCTCCAACAGGCCCGTACTCTTCGCCGTGCTCGCAGTTCGAAGATGGCGACTGGGTAACCCACTGTCTATCGCTTGACTCACAGTTCGGCATCCTCAAGCCGGGCCCCTCCAGCAGGCTTGCACTCTTCATCGTGCTCATAGTCTGGAGATGGCGGCAAGGTAACCCACCATCTACCGCTTGACTCACAGTTCGGCATCCTCAAGCCGAGCTCCTCCAGCAAGCTCGCACTCTTTGTCATGCTCACAGTTCGGAGATAGTGGCAGGGTAATCCGCCATCTACTGCTTGACTCACAGTTTGGCATCCTCAAGCCATGCCCCTCCAGCAGGCCTGTACCCTTCACCATGCTCACAGTCCGGAGATAGCGACAGGGAAACCCGTCATTTACCACTTGACTCACAGTTCGGTACCCTCAAACCAGGGCCCTCCAGAAGACCCATACTTCTTTGCCATGCTCAAAGTTTGGGGATGGTGGCAGGGAAACCCGCCATCTACCACTTGACTTACAGTTCGGCATCCTCAAGCCGGGCCCCTCCAGTAGGCCCGCACTCTTCGTAGTACTCACAGTCTGGAGATGGCGACAGGAAAACCTACCATCTACCGCTTGACTCACAGTTCGGCATCCTCAAGCCAGGTCCCTCTAGCAGGCCTGCACTATTTGCCATGCTCACAGTCTAGAGATGGCGGCAGGGCAACCCGTCATCTACCGCTCGACTCATAGTTTGGCATCCTCAAGCCAGGCCCCTCCTGCAAGCTCGATTCCTTCGCTGGGTCCTCCAAAAGGCCTGCACCCTCTGCCTCGCTCATAGCCCGAAGATGCTAGTGGGAAACTCCTGAAGCCCCACCATCTATCACTTGGCTCATAGCTTGGCAAACCAAGAAGCCCCAGAAGCATTTTGTGCTCAAGACTACGCGACCCTAAGGTCGGCGGAACAAGAGTGGGATGCCTGTGGAGTCCTCCATGTCGACCTCAGGACTCCAGCATCACCCTACAATAACCGAAGGCCTAGGCTAGGCTTACGGCAACCATGAAAGTTTGCCTCCCTGCTACAGGGACTTAAGAAGCAGAGGAGGGAAAGAAGTAAAAACAAAACCCATCGATTGAGTTATGGAGGTGAGTCCTTCATAATTCTTGATGGGCTTCCCTTGGAGCAATTCAGGTAAAAAAAAAGAGAGAGAAGAACGACACATATTGATTAAGGAAAAGAAGAGCTTTCATTGATAAAAAATCTCTTACATCATGGCATTCCCCGGCAAGCCGGGAAGTCTTTCAACAACTCAGTTACAAAATGAAAAGGAAACAGGCTTAGGCCTCCCTCGCCGCTCCTTGCCCGACCAGTGGGTAGGTCCGCTCAGTGCGGCTGCGATGCTGACCGGAGGGGCATTCCGTGTGGCTCCTGCTCTGGACTCTACCTCCAGGTCTGGCATGCCCTCAGCCACCTGGGTTACCCTGCTCCAGAGCACACCTCCCCTGGGTGTTGGAGGTATGGAAAGATTGAAGGGGGATGTTCTAGTCCCTTCTACCCGAGGAGGCAGGCACCCATCAGCGCCATGACCATCGTGGCCTCCTCCATGGCAACCATGACCTCCGCTATTGAGGCAGCCATTTCGTCGCCCCCCTCTAGGGGCTCTCCCCCTTCTCCTCCTTCTGGGGGTGGCATCGAGCTTGGCGGACTTCTTCTCGAAGATCGGACATCCTTGCCGAGATGCCAGCTGGCCCGTCCTGAAGGATCATTATCTAGCCCGTAATGCCGACCGGCACTTCCTGAAGGGTCATTATCTGGCCTGCAAGTTCTTGGGACTGGGCGGCTTAAGCCCGAAACTTGTCCCGCTCCACGTCTGGGCGGTGGCTCCGCCTCATTGACACTTGGCGAGGACTCTTCCCTAATGGAGCCCGAAGGAGAATGGCAAAAAAGGAAGAAAGCAGGAGGAAGAAAGAAGGGAAGATCCTGATATCTACTAGAGAATTGTAAGATGCAAGTAACACAGTGGGGGTCTGATTTCTTGTGCCTAGGAAAGCTCTTATAAAGGTGAGGGGATGCATCCTTTCCGATAGGAGCCTACCGCCCCCCCCGTCGCATCATCTTCCAAGGCTTGCCACGTGTTGGCATCCCGTAGTGTTGATGCTTTGATCCAAGCACGGTAATTAATGGTCCCTTTAAAGGGCTATGCCGCGACATCGTCCCATTGGCACGGAAGCACGGATTCTAAGGAATCGATGCCCGAGGCATTGATGGTGCAGGGGGCACGCTCCTCCATGTCGGCATGGTCATTACTCCCTTCGTCCCGAGCATCGTTTCGTTCTCCGGGCCTGGGAGTGGGGGGCATTTGGTGTGGCACATCCGTTGATGTGGAGCCTCTGCTGGCAGCCCCGTTGGTAAAGAGTCCGCCACCCAGGCACGGTGACCAAATAAAGAGCCAAGGAGAGCCCTCTTGCCGAGGTCAGCTCCCAACCGGGGTCGTGCTCATAGGGCGAGCTCTCCATCTGAGGTTAGCTCCCAGCCGGGATTGTGCTCATGCTGCCAAGACGAGCCCTCCTGCCAAGGTCAGCTCCTAGCCAGGGTCGTGCTCATAGTGCAAGCCCTCCATTTGAGGTCAGCTTTCGGCCGGGGTCGTGCTCATGCTGCTAAGGTCAGCTCCCAGTCGGGGTCATGCTCATAGGGCGAGCCCTCCCGTCGAGGTCAGCTCCCGGTTGGGATCGTGCTCATGCTACCAAGGCGAGCCCTCCTGCTGAGGTCAACTCATGACCGGGGTCATGCTTTTGCTGCCAAGGCAAGCCCTCTGTCTGAGGTCAGCTCCTGGTCAGGGTCGTGCTCATGCTGCCAAGGTGAGCCCTCTTGTCGAGGTCAGCCCCAGCCGTGGTTGTGCTCATGCTCCCTAGGGTAGGGCTCCATCCTATCCTGCTGGGGTCAAGTTCCCGCCAGTAGCAAGAAGGATCGACAGGAATTCAAACCGCAGCAAGGGGGTTCGACAGGAATTCAAACCACAGCAAGGGGGTTCCCGATCGCCTGCAACCTCTAAGGGATGGCGCATGCCCGGCCATGAACCTAGGCTCTGCAATGCGCCACCCACATGCTCTGGGCGGCCTGCGCTCCACTAGATCCCGGACCCTGTTATGCGTTGCCACGTTAACAATCGTGCAACCGGGGGCTTCAATCCCTGTGACACGAAGCCTGAACCTCCCCTAAAAGGAGTATTCCATTAAGGCTCCAGGGCCTTGCAACGCTCCAACGGTCCCTCCAGAAATGGAAACATCCCACCGTGGCACGAGGCTTAGTGGCACGACACTCGCCCCTCCCACGGGAAATTGCACCACCAGAGGGATAGAATCTGTGCCACGCCGGCGCACACCCCCGATGGAAGGATCTCCTCCTAAGGACCGGTCCAACAAGAGGGAGGCCATAGACAACGATAAGCCCCCTCCCAGAGAGGGCACTTGGAAAGGGACACCTAGATAAAGTCCCAGATAATTTCTGGGCCATCCCACATACATAAGGTCAAAGAGAGGAGAAACAAAGGGTAAGGAGAAACAAACAGGTAAGCAAGAGACGGAGGGCGAGCGAGCGAGGGATCCCCAGCAGACCCTTCCAAGCTCTTCGCTCCCATCTCCGCTGGCTCTTTCCACTTCAATTCTACCTTTCACCCTCTACGCGGAGAGCCCCCCAAGCTCTCCGCCACAGAGGCTCTGTTCCCCTCAATCGTTCCGTCTGACTTGATCATCGGAGAGTCCCTGCCAGAATTCCCGGCTTGGGTCTCCTCTTTTTTGTGGGGTGGCCGGACCAAGGAGCCAACCAAGAAAGGGAGGGATGAGCACCCCATGGGAACTCGACGCATTCACGACATGTCGGAGCTACAGGCCACGATGATCTTGACGACAACAATATTATTTTTAATCTTAATTTAATAATATAATCTTCTTTAAGAAAAAGTGATATATTTATTTAGAGATGCACTAATTTTTGGTTAAAAAATAATTTTTGATAAAAATTATGTCTGAAATAAAATAATTATTTATTTGACTATCAATATCCGAAGCTATTTTGTATTATAAAAATAGTTTGTATATATTTTGTTGACAAATCCAAAATTAATTTGAATGACAAAATGATTAAAAAATAATAAATATTTAAAATAATTTTGTTTGGATATAAATTTTTTTATTATATATATTTTTATTTTTTAATAGCCAGTTTTTACTCTATGAGAAGTTTTAAAATGGTGATACATATAACGTAAATTCATAAAAATGGATAAAGATAAGAAACGATTAATCTAAAAAAATAAAATAGAGGAGATTAATAAGAGTTACAAAAGGATGTGGATAGAGATCGGGAAGTAAAGTGAATAAAAAAAGGGATGGAGATAGTGGAGATTAAAAAAAAATAAAAGAGATGTAAATGGAGATAAAGAAAAGATTAATTAAAATAAAAAAAATTGGGATATTGATAGAGATGTGGTGAGATTAATCGGGGCATAGATGGAAATGAAAGGAAATTAATGTTATGATGCAAGGAAAAAAAAAAAAAAAAAGTATAGGGTTCGTTTTATGTAAATTATGATTTTAAAAAATTAATATAATTTAAAATTATATTTAGATTATAGCTAAATATTTAAAATTTAATTTTTAAATCGGGAACCACTTCGATAAGTACAATTAAACACACTACAAAATATACATTTATAAGATATTTTCAATTAATTACGGGTTGGATCATGCTTTTGCATAGCTCTCAAAGTATTCCATCCCTCTTTATTCCATCTATCGACGGACCTCAGAGTGGCTATCATGCAATCTAGTGGATGCCATGAAAGAAAGTGGATCATTCTTTCTCACCAAAAGATATAATCCGGATTGCTAAGACGATAACTCGGTTGGTAGAAGCTTAGCCTCATCTTTTACCGGTCACGAATTCGAGACATGATCCTCACAGGTGACTCGATTAAATCCAGAAATTTTTCTAGAATACGTGATCGAGATGATGAGAGCGTGCACTATTCCAGCGTCTTAATGATGGCTGACGTACTCAATAATGATGGGAAGGATACACAGAAAAATTATAGTCTGATTCGAACATAGCCTAGCGGGTTCAGGTCCAGTGGATTTATCCCCCATCCCCTTTTGCCTTTATCAAAAAAAAAAAAAAAAAACAACCCGGACCCATTTAGTGTGCTCCATGAAACATAGCCTGGCAGGATTCAAGTCCAGTGGATTTATCCCTTCCTCCCCTTTTGCCTTTATCAAAAAAAAAAAAACAACCCAGACCCATTCAGTGTGCTCCATGAAACATAGCCTGGCAGGATTCAGGTCCAGTGGATTTATCCCCCATCCCCTTTTGCCTTGATCAAAAAAAAAAAAATAATAACCCGGACCCATTTAGTGTGCTCCATGAAACATAGCCTGGCAGGATTCAAGTCCAGTGGATTTATCCCCTCCTCCCCTTTTGCCTTTATGAAAAAAAAAAAAAAAAAAAAAAAAAAAGGGACCTATCAGCGTGCTCCATGAAACATAGCCCGGTAGGGTTCAGGTCCGGTAGATTTATCCTCCCTCCTTCCTTGCCTTTATAAATAAATAAATAAATAAATAAATAAATAAATAAATAAATAAATAAATAAAAAAAAAAAAAAAAAAAAAAAAAAAAAAAAAAAAAAAAAAAAAACAACACGGACCCATTCAGTGTGCTCCATGGGCAGCTCCGCTGGCAAGATAACCCTGCATTTATTTGTCTTTTTGTTTTTTTTCGGTTTTTTGCTTCCCCTTCCAGAATGTTCCCATTTAAAATGATTAAGGCAACCCAAAATCATATATGGTAACGTACGGCAACGAAGCCCTTTCTTTTGATTTTGCTGACGCTCAGCATTGCAGAGGTATTCCAGGTCCAAAGTTTTGTAATTTATACAGAGCTATCATTTGCTTCCTTGCCCAGTCTTGCCAACTCAAAAACCCTCCCTCTTGGTGCCACGGCCCCTAGACTTTTCTACCATGCCCATCGTCCACCCCTATCTATCCTCTCCATCCTTGAAGGAAATATTGGAAGATGCCATCGAAGAAGTCGTCGACGACAACGAGTTTTGCATGCCCAGTGATCCCAAGAAGCGGGAATGGTTACAAGACCTCCTGCATAACCTACTGGACTTCCTCCCGCCCTCGAACGCCGGCGACGAAGAAGAATCCACCAATACCGCTCCGTTTCCTTATTGGCAGGTGCCCAAGAAGCGGAGAACGGGCCAGGTTCGCCCTCGAGCGTGGTCTCTCGACCCACCTGAACGCCTCCTGAGGCATGGCGGTGACTTGGGCGTGCTGAAGAAGTGCACCCACTGCATCACGATGGATACTCCACAGTGGAGGAACGGGCCTGCCGGGCCCGGGACCCTTTGCAATGCTTGCGGAATTCGCTACAAGTCTGGGCGGCTCCTGCCGGAGTACCGCCCGGCGTCGAGCCCGGCATTTGGTTGTTCTGGGTATGCGAACCATCATAAGAAGGTCCTCAAGATAAGGAAGACCAAGATATCTGGAGGGGATGGTGAAGATGCCCTTCGCTGAAATGCAAAGCCAGTGCTGTCATAGAATGCTTCCTCAAAAAATTTATAGAGCCGGTAGTCTTTGTATTTTACTTTCTTCATTATGGGCCTCTCGAGAAAGTTATATTAGGTTTAGGTATTTTTGGTGTCGACTATGTAGACATGGTGTAAATCTTGTGCAGAATCACCAAATGATTATGGTCATGGCTTGTGTATGCAATATTGTTCAATGCAACTTTTTTTGTTTAGGACCCCCGCCTCTCCATTTTTTTATTTTTATTTTTTTTTTATTTTTATTTTTTTGTAAGAGAAAGGGATGGGGGAATAAATCCCGGTATAGCTATCCCGCCGGTCCTCGTTCCTTCAAGACGCTCGGATTTTTGCAATCTTTTCCCATCTAAAAGTTTTCAATCTTTTTCCTGGATTTAATCGAGTTATCCTTTATGGTGCATGACATGGCCATTACTAGGAGATATAAAAATGACTATCAAACAAGACAATCTTATATATCATGTACAATATTCCTTGTTTAATATTGACTATCTATCTCCCCCGATAGTGACCATAGAATGTTGAATAACTAGGGGTAGAAGTGTATCGAATAATATCCATCTAGATTTATTTTTTATCCGAATTCATTTGGATATGGATAAAAATTTGAGCACCTGACTAATATTCATATAAATGGATAATGACAGGTAACTATCCAATTCATATACGAATATCCGATTTTATTTATAATTTCATTTAATTTTATATAGCACTCATGAATTTATTCATTTTTGTTTTCGTGTACCATGAAATATTGCAACTTGCAATAACTAATATTATTATTTTTCTTAGAGAAAAAGAATATAATAATTAATGTCACCAATACTCAAACTTATTAATGGCCATCCAAGCTCTTTCCTTTTTTTTTTTTTTATAGTAAAAAAAAGGATGGGGGAAGAAAATCCTCGCTGTATCTGCCTCCACTAGATCCCTGTCCTGCCAAGTCATGTTCGATTCGGATAGCTATTTTTTCATAAAATAGCATTCTCACCCGAAGGTGAGTCAGCCTGATCCCACTAAGCTACCAGAGTAGAATACTCCCTCCCGTTCCTAGAAAAAATTCTAGGATTTAATCGAGTCATCGCATGGATCACGCCTCGAACACATGATCGGAGAGATGTGAGCGTGAGCACCCATCAACTGTGCTACCATCTTAGTGGTAAGCTCTTTCCATTCGTTCCAACATTTTAGGTCCTACGAGGGTATGCATTTCTTCGTTTATGTTTTCATGTACCACAAAATATTCAATTTGAAAAAATTAATATATATATATATATATATATTTTTTTTGATAGAAAAAAGGATAGGAAGATAAATCTCGGTGCAGTACCCATTCTAGCTCCCAGTCCGTTAGGAAGAATAAATGTTATTTGTGCACAAGTGAGGTAATACTAAAAGTTCTTTCCTTTGATCTTAATTATCTCGACAGGATAGGCATGCAATTATTTTAGTAACGCTCGGTGCCTCTCGGGGAGACAGGTTCAACACGTGGGTTTATTGGGTTGAATACATAGAAGACTATGGTGTTAACTCTAGACTAAACACCGTGCCCGCTCCAAGTTCTAATGCTTGTTTAATTCTCGCGCCCTAGCGGCTGTATGTATTCGTTCTCCAACGTGTACACCATTAAATAAATGTACACAATGGATAATATAACTCTATTGGAAAGATAACAACTATGTGCATGAACAAAAGATAAGCACAGGTATTTAATTCTCGATCCCTCATTTGATGCCTTTGTGCAAAAAACCCCTGTTGATGAAGACTACAACTCCAACAATATATATTTTGGCGGGAATTTTATTTACAAAAAGTTGATAATGCTTTTTTTTTTTTTTTTTTTTTGTTTGATAGAAAAAAAGGGGGGGAGGAGTTAGACTCCGGGTGTGGCCACTCCCAGACGGTCCCCCAACCCTAGCCAGGGAATGTTCGATACACGGCGCATATATCACTAAAACAGGGACTTCAGGGTTATTTTATTAATTTTTTTTTAAAATTTTATTTTTGGACTATTTTTTTATTTTTTATTTTATCCTCGAATTTTCTCGTCGAAATATATCTAAACCAAAACTCGAACCCCTGCCAGCTGGTTGTGAGAAAAGTCTCACAACCAACTGCACCACTCACAAGTGGTGATAATGCCCTTTATTACCTACTTGATTATGGGATGTACTGGTTTTCCATTTCTCTTATTTTTTTTATAACAGAACCATTAAATCTAATAGTAAACATTCCTTGTTCACTGTTTTTCTTTTATTTTTTGGGTACCGTTGATGCTAAATCCCCGTTGACCGGATGGAGCAACTTGCTTGCTGGTTCACCGTCGATGGAAGCTTGCAAAATAAATTCCATGACTAGAATTTCTTCGATGAAGGACACTTCGATGCCAAAGTTAGCCGGAATTTAGGTAACAGAATGGAGAATTTGAAAGCAGAGTGAGATGAAAAAATAGAAAGGGAAAGAAGAATGGAGTGGCGCTGAAAGAGCTAGCTGTGGACTGGCTCTAACTTGCCTGGAATTGGCTTACTTTGAGTGTCTCCTCTTACCGATATTTATAGGCATAAGTGTAACTACTTACGGTTATGGGAATTCGTTAACGTAACTTCCTCGTAACAGTAAGTAATGGTGGTAGGAAATTAGTTATTCCATGGTTATCAAAGTTGGAACTATCGACCATGTGGATGGTTATAATAAATAGAACAACCTTCAATTATTTTAGGTCGAAAGATTGTTCACATGCTTCAGATATACTCTCTTTAGAGGAGATCCGAAATAAACCTGACTACCTCTTCGGACTGTCTTCCTTGGAATGGTCCGAAGAGATGTTAGCTATATGCTTCAAAATTATCTCCTTCGGAGTGAACCAAAAAATAAAGAACTGCTTACCGTGAAGCGAAGGGATAAACAATATATTCAGAAGTATTCTCTTCGGACCAGCTGAAGACATGAAGCCGAACGAAATAATGATATATCAATCAAGTAATAATATATTCATTCCATTGAAATGGACTGTAGCCCTCATTGAATTAAGAAAATATTATCTTTAGGTGCACTGATCTGGTTGATGGGTCAAAATTAAAATCGACCCAACTGATGAACCGATAATTATTTTATATTGAATCAGATTACCACAACAGCTACCCTCCACTCCCAAGTTTGAAATAATTTTATTTCAAAAAATGGGAGTAATTAGAGTTTGTCATTTATGAATGAAAAAAAAATAACCAATGATGGCAGATCTCCGATTTTGTCGCTTATAATAACTGATTTACAGCTTGGAGATCATGCTGAGGACAGGTGTCAGCCCCTTATTGATACTTCAAAAAGATGTCACAGACTTAAAAAACCTGGCTGATCCTCTTTATTAAAAAGACTTTTATGGGACTTTCATTTAATCGAGAAAGTATGCTTGGCATCATCTTGAGTCTTAGTTATCATGCTGAGTGCTCATCTCGACTATCCATGACATTTCTCGCGAATCATAACTGACAGTCTATTGATGGACGCCCCTTAGTAATTCGCACCCACGATCGGCATCGTTGATACGTTGCACGATCGAGAAGATTGTCAGTTTCCTGAGAAAAACTCTATCATCCTGCACATATAAAAAGGGAAAGTTTCCACAGAATGAACTTCCACGTTTTTTTTGAAATCTTCTTCTTCTTCCTCTCGTCCCGCACCATTATTTACCTTCAACAGGTTACCTTGTCTTTACCTGGAGGTAGGGGTCTTTCTTTCTTTCTTTCTTTTTTTATAATATCTGAGTCGCTAGGTAACCCAGCCATTGGCAAGGGTTCAACAAGAGATGAACCCTCTGGGAGTGAAAGTCCTGTTAAAAAGATAGGTTTTGAACTTTCTCCATAAACCATTGTCAGTTCATTATCTTATACTAGGATAGAGAGTCTTCGAAATCAAAATAATACCAAGTCTTCAGACTTAAAAATAATACAAAGTCTTCCGACTCAAAATAATATTGAGACTTCGAATTCAGAGTAATACCAAGTCTTCGAATTTAAGATAATACCAAGTCTTCGAACTCGAAATAATACCAAATCTTCGGACTTAAAATAATACTGAGACTTCGAATTCAGAGTAATACCAAGTATTCGGATTTAAGATAATACCAACTTGAACCATGAAGAACCTAAACAAATTAATTTATCATATAGGTGATTTTCTCAATTTTAGAATTTGGATTCTTCAGATCATACTAAACAGAAATGATTGGAAAGAATACCAAGCTTTGAATAATTCTGCTATTAATATCCCTAATAAAAGAATTTGACATGTAAAACCATTCCCTTTCTCCAAAAAGATTATTGCTGATGAATGGCAATATATATATTGAGTGGGTATACCTCAGCATGTTGCCAAATTTACTTTGTACTTCATTGGATTTGTCATAGAATAGATCGCGTAGGTCATCCATGTTTTCAATAGAATGAAACAAGGTGGTTAGGCCTTCCTTGGCATTTCATAGCGTAGATCACGTAGATCATCCTTATGCCTTTTAATAAAGATTAAGACAGGCTGATCAAGCCCACCCCGGTACTTCGTAGGGTAGATCACGTAGATCATCCTTATACCTTTTAATAAAGATTAAGACAGGATGATCAAGTCCACCTCGACAATTCGTAGGGTGGATCACGTAGATCATCCTTATATCTTTTAATAAATATTAAGATATGCTGATCAAGCCAACCTTGATACTTCGTAGGGTAGATCACGTAGATAATCCTTATACCTTTTAATAAAGATTAAGATAGGTTGATCAAGCCCATTTCGGTACTTTGTAGGGTAGATCACGTAGATCATTCTTCCTTATGCCTTTTAATAAAGATTAAGACAGGTTGATCAAGCCAATCTCGGTACTTTGTAGGATATCACGTAGATCATCCTTATACCTTTTAATAAAGATTAAGACAGAATGATTAAGTCCATCTCTTATTTTAACATAATTCTATGAATAAGAATTTTTATTGATAATATTTGCGAAGATTTTTCACATTCCAAGGCTGAGACAATAAAATACCTTTTAAAGTTTCAAGCCGGTAAGTTCTGAAACGAATGACTTCTTTAATCTGATAGAGACCTTCCCAAATAAGAGAAAGTTTGCCTTGTTCAACTAGCCTAGATACTTCATATCTTCGCAAGACCAAGTCCTTAGGATGAAAAAGTTTGTTCTTTCATGCGAGAGTTATAATATTTGATAACCTTTTGGTGAAAAGTAGCCATCTTCAGCTGAGCATAGAACAGAGTGCCTTATAACAAATCCAGATCAACTTTTCAGCATTCTGAGTTTTCAGGTTCTTTGTAATGATCAATCCTTAGAGATTGTAAGGAGACTTCTATAGGAAGGACTGCCTTAGTGCCATAAGCTAAGTGAAATGGAAATTCACCAGTGGCTGTTCTGAGAGTAGTTCGGTATGCCTAAAGAATTGAATTCAACTCATTAGCCCATAGTCCCTTTGCATAATTTAATATGGTTTTGAGACAATGAAGAATAGTTCTGTTGGTCACTTCAACTTCTCCATTAGACTGAAGATGACCCACAGAAGTTAGCTTGTGGAGTATATGATATTGTGTACTGAAGCTTTTGAACTTCGGGTTATCAAATTACCTTCTGTTATCGGTAATAATGGTATAAGGAATTCCAAAATGGAAGATAACAAAGTTTCTCACAAAATCTTTAACTTTTGTCTCAGTAATTTGTGCTAGTGGTTCAGCCTCGATCCATTTGGTGAAGTGATCAATTGCCACTATAAGGAATTTTCGTTGTGCAGAAGCTGGAGGAAATGGGCCAAAAATGTCCAATCCTCATTGAGCAAAAGGCCAAGGAGCTGTCAACGGGGTCAATTGATTTGCAGGCCATCTTTGTATATTAGAATACCTCTGACACTGGTCACACCTTTGGACAAATTCTATAGAATCCTTCTGAATGGTCAGCCAATAATAGTCTTAGCAAATTATTTTGTAAAATAAGGATCTGCCCCCAGATGATCTCCACATATACCTTCATGCACTTTCCTGAGAGCATACTCGGATCTGAAGGTCTCGAGCATTTCAATAAAGGTTGCATAAAGGATCTTTTATATAAAATCCCATATAAGATCACGTATTGGGAAGCAATCCAACAAAGTCGTTTAGCTTCAAGCTTGTTTTCAGGTAGCATGCCTTCAATAAAAAATTTAAGGATGGGATCTATCCACGAGGTTTCACGTTCAACCGAATATAATTTTGTTATGGATTCGGATATGCTGGGGTCTTCAAGATATTCCATATATGTCTGGTCAAGGGAGTCTGGGGCAGTGGTTGCAAGATGTGAAAGAGCATCAGCCCGAGAATTATCTGTTTAGGGCACTTGAACAATCTCAAAGTATTCCGATTAGGATATTAGGCTTTGCACCTTCTCCAGATACTGAATCATGATGGGATTCCAGGCTTCGAATTCAACTCTTGATTTACGACCAACTACGAATCTGAAAAGACTTTAATCTTTTTAATCTCCAGCTTCTGAGCAATTCTGAGTCTAGCAATGAGTGCTTCATACTTTGCCTGATTATTTGAAGCTTGGAAAGAAAAACAAAGAGCATATTCTATGACTTGACCATTCAGACTAGCCAAAATGAGACTAGCTCCATAGTCATTGGCGTTGGAAGCGCCATCCACATGAATCCATATGAACTCCGGATCTTCTTCGATGGTTCCTTCCTCTTCGAACCTTAATTGATTCTCATCTGATCCCCAAGTACATTCGACTATAAAATCAACCAAGACTTGTGCTTTCATTACTGATCTAGGTTAAAAGTCAATGACAAACTCCTCCAACTTAATGGCCTATTTAGCTATTATTTCTGAAGTGTTGGGGCAGCGCAGAATAGCCTTCAGGGGCTAATCCGTCAAAACCATAGTGGTGTGAGTTTGGAAATAGGGTCGCAAATGCTTCGCTATGACCACCAAGGAGAAAATGAGTTTTTACACTCTAGGATATCATACTTCCGCCTCATGTAGTACTTTTCTAGTGTAGTAGATCGGCTTTTACAAGTGGTTGCCATCTTTTTGAACAAGTACCGAACTAACCGCTTCATCCGAGATAGAAAGGTACAGATAAAGAGTTTCTCCTTCACAAGGTTTAGAAAGTAAAGGAGGGATTTCCAAGTACTCTTTTAACTTATCAAAAGCAATCCTACATTCTTCTGACCATTCGAAACTTTGAGATGGATGGAGAACTTTGAAAAAATGAAGACATCTTTCTGCTGATCAGGAAATAAATCGACTCAAAGAAGCAATTCTTCCTGTCAGCCGCTGTACTTCTTTTTTGCAAGAGGGATGTCTCATAGTTTGAATGGCTTGAATCTTTTCTGGATTAACTTCAATCCCTCGCTTGGTGACTAAGAATTCCAAGAACTTCCCCGAGGTTACACCAAAAGTGCACTTAGTCAGATTCAGCTTCATCTGATGGTGTCGAAGAGCATCAAAGGATTCTCTTAAGTCTTCAATATGGTCGGACCTATGAAGACTCTTCACAATCATATCATCAACATAAGCTTCCATATTTTTCCCTATCTGATTCTTGAACACTTTGTTGATCGATCTTTGAAAAGTTGCTCCAGCATTTTTTAACCCAAATGGTATCACTTTATAGCAGTAAAGTCCTTTTTCTGTGATGAAAGCAGTTTTTCTTCATCTTCAGGATCCATTCGGTTTTGGTTATATCCTAAGAAAGCATCCATAAAGCTCAAAGCTGATGACCAGTAGTGGCATCAACTAACTGATCTATCTTCGACAAAGGAAAGCTACTTTTTGGGCAAGCCTTATTAAGATCCATATAATCAATGCAGATCCTCCACTTGCCATTAGACTTCTTTACCATCACAACATTGGCCAACCAATTTGGATATTGTACATCCCTTATAAATTTGGCTTTAAGGAGTTTCTTAACTTCTTCGTCAATAACTCTCTGTCTCTTCGGAGCAAAGTTTCTCTTCTTCTGCCGAACTGGTTTATAGTTGGGGGCTACTTCCACCGGTGTGTAATTACTTCAGATGGAATTTCGGGTATATCCGAAGATGCCCAAGCAAAAATATTGGCAGCCTTACTTCAGAGAAAGCTAATTAGTCTTGCTTTTGTCTCTTCATCTAACAGACTGCCAATTTGTACAAATTTCGTTAGATTGTCTTCAGATAAAGGTACAGAGAGGGTTTTTTCTACTGGTTCTCCATAGTCTTCAGCTCTATCTCTTGGGTCTAACTGATCAAGTGTTAAGGGGTTGTCTAATTGTTTATCTTGGATCATTAGGCATTGACGAGCAACCCTTTGATCCCCCTTCATTTCTCCGATGCCATGTCTAGTGGGAAATCATACCAAAAGGTGGTAGGTCGATACTATGGCTCAGAATTTATTTAAAGTTGGACATCCCAAAATTACATTATAAGCTGAAGGTGTTTGTACTACTATGAAGTTGATGGGAAGCATCTTTTATCATGGTTTAGTGACAAGGGTTACGGGTAAAACCATTTCTCCTTCAACTCCAACTTGATTTCCTCCGAACCCAGTCAGAGGAATAAGAGATCTTTATAGCTCACTTCCAGATAATCCCATTCTAAGAAAAGCATCATCATACAGTAAAACATCAACAGAACTTTCATTATCTATCAGAATTTTTCTTACATCATATTTTCCAATTACAACATAAACTACAACAGGGTCATCATATGAGAGTTGAACTCCTTGGAGATCTTCATCTAAGAAGATAATGGAGTTTTTGCCTTTAAGTCTCTTGGGGTTATCTTCTTCAGCTTCATTCCTCCAGTCGATTGACCGATGAAGCATGCCGACCCTCCCATCGGTCGGCCTTTGGTGAGGCAGTTCGGTTTCATTGGTAGCTCTTTGAAGAGCAGTTGTTTTGGCTTGAGGCTCTGAATGGTTAACGTACTTCTCCAGGTATCCTCTTTTGATTATGTCCTCAATATTATCATAGAGCTGAAAATATTTCTCAGTATTATGGCCATGGTCTCGATGAAATCGACAATATTTATTCTTGTCTCTCACTTTAGCTGAGGTTTTTAGGGGACGTGGCCTTTGCAAGTAGTTTTCTTTTTCCATCTCAATAGAATCTTCTCTCTTGGAAGGTTGAGGGGAGTGTAGGAGTCGAACCGATTGCCCAGTTGCTTGAACTTAGAACTGCGTCTGGGAATTGGGGCATTATTGGAAGATCAAGGCACATTTGATTCCTTGATGTTCTTTTTCTTGGAAGGGTGTCTCCCTTCGATGAGTCTACGACTCAGCTTGCTCCTCAGCAGCAGCATACTTCTGAGCTCTTGTTAATAGTTTGGCATAGCTAGTAGGAAACATTTTGTCAGGGAAAAAATAAACCTAGACGATCTGAGACCCTTCTTTAGGGTTGACATTGCCACGTGCTAATTGAGATCTGAGATCTCCAAAGTGGCCGAATTAAATCGGATAACAAATTCTTTAAGACTTTCTCCTTCATTCTGTTGAAGAAGGAACAAATTGTCTGTGTTACGCAACATCTTTTTGAAGGAAAAAAGCAAAGGAAAGCAGGCTTGCAAGGCAGAAACATGATATTTTAAAACTATTTAAAAAATATGCAGTGGAAGGCTCGATAAATAGATCAAAATGATCTACCGATCTGCCTGCAACAGGACCTAGTATAACAATGTAGCATGCTATAAAACATCAACAGCAAGAAAAGAGTCAATAGGCATAAAGGTATTTTACTGCTATACCTTAAAGATAGAGGTAGTGAAAAGCTCTCAAGCCACACACGCGTCTGGCCTCTACGAGTAGTTCACACTAGGGCTTGACTCTGATCAACTCCCTCGGAGTGTTAGCTCCTTGGGATCCTTCGGGCTGACCTTCTTCTTCTCGAAAGACAAGGAGGAGAGGTGGAACCCTTCCTAACTAGCTCTCCTCCCAAGACCTAGCTTGAGTGCTGGGTATTCTCACATCCAATCTCAAATCCTCACAAACTCTCTTTTTCTTTCTAATTCTTCAACCAACCAGCAACCCCTAAAACAACATTTATTTATAGAGACAGCCATGAGAGGGAGAAAGAGGAAGGAGGAGTGATTGAGGGAGAAGGTCAAGGGCCATACCAAATGGGTCCAAGTTAAAAAGGCAAGTATGACCATCATACCATGAAAGCTTGGAGCAAAAAATGTCCAGAATTCGAAATTCAAATTCAAAACCTTCCTATAAAACTTTCCAGAATTTTTGCTCGTCAGTCAAGTGTCGACACTTCCATTTTACCAAGTGTCGACACTTTGAACATGGTCAATCACATTGACCTCCAGTGACGGCAAACAATTTTTAATCATTGATCAGCCTTTAGATCAGATAGAAACCCCTATGGTGTGTGACCCCATAGGTTCGAACACTAAGCTGGTAGTACTGGAACACTTCCAGTACCAGTCAAAGTCCTCATCTAGCAATGATACCCGATGTCCGCATAGGTCAAAGATTGTAGAGCAACTTACAAGAACCTCTGGCATATGGTTACCACATAATTCATCTCTTTGACCTCATAATGCTCAGGATGACCTAGGATTTGACTGCCAACCCTAATTTGGTTTATCCAGATTGTGTCTCAACTTTACAAGTTCTGTGACTCCTCACAAGAATTATCCTGGCCAAGGTTTTGCTAAATTGAGACACAGCAAGTCATTCACTCCAAACTATTTGGAGGGATCAATTCCATCTTGATCCACCACTGCTCTACAAGTACTTGACTGTATCCAAAAACCTTTCATCATTGGATTAGAAATCCAGGTAGTCCGGTACCAAAGTACAGTGAGTTGCTTGCAAGCTACCATGGTGATCTCAGGTCTGAGGGACACATATATCCATATCCCATTTCGAGCAATCCTTTGGCAGAAGGGAGCTTCGCAGATGGTCACGTTTAGTGAGATGTCACACATTTCACTTGTATTTCAAATCAGTGTCACCACACTCCTTAGTTAAGAGGATAACCAACCAATATGAGATACAACAACCTATACTTGATACATCGTCGTCCTATAACAATGTATCCTTTGGTTGTTAACCAGTTTAAGAACTACTTGATATATCATATCTATATCAAATATAATGTAGTTCTAAGGACTCCATCACACAAGAGTTCTTTTCAGAAAAATGCACATGTGATGAACAGCCAAAAGAATAACTTTTATTCATTAAAAAATTCATATACAATTAAAAAATTAGCACAACCATCTATAACCTAGACGATTGGTTTTGGAACACAATTCCCAACAACTCTCACTTGGACTAAAGCCAATCGATACATAATCTTATTTCTATTTTTCATTTACAACTATCGAACTCTTGAATTCCAACGGCTTTAGTGAAGGGGTCAGTCAGGTTCTCCTTTCCATCGATCTTCTGAAGGTCAATGTCACCTCGTTCCATGATCTCTCGTACAAGGTGATAGCATCGCAGAATGTGCTTTATGCGGTGATAAGACTTCGGCTCTTTGGCTTAAGCAATGGCTCTAGTGCTGTCACAATACACCGGAATAGGGCCATCCAGGGAAGGTGCCACTCCTAGCTCACCAAGGAACTTCCGCAACCACACAGCTTCCTTCACTGCATCCGATGCTGCAATGTATTCTGTTTCGCATACTAAGTCCACCATAGTAGGCTGCTTGGAACTTTTATAGCAGATCGCTCCTCCATTTAGGGTAAAGATAAATCCTGACACACTCTTGCTGTGTCCTTATCTGACTGGAAACTTGAGTCAGTATGCCCCACAAGTTTCAAGTCAGGTTCTTCATAAATCAGCCATTGGTCCTTAGTATTTCATAAATACTTAAGGATGATCTTTACCACTTTCCAATGAGCTTTACCAGGGTCAGATTGGTATCTGCTCACCATGCTTAGTGAGTATGCCATGTTTGGTCTAGTATACGTCATGGCGTACATGATAGAACCCATTGCCGAAAATACGGGTTCTACTCATACGCTCTCTCTCCTCAGGAGTTGTCGCACAATCCCTTTTGAAGAGAGCAATTCCAGTACCTATCAGGAGATAGTCTTTCTTAAAATTTTTCATGCTGAATCGGTTCAGCACAGTGTCGATGTATGTAGCTGGGATAGTCCCAGAAGTTTCTTAGATCTATCTTTATAGATCTTTATACCCAATATGTAAGAGGCTTCACTCAAGTCCTTCATAGAGAACTGAGATGATAACTAGACCTTTATTCCTTGCAGTGCTGGGATATCATTCCCGATTAAGAGAATGTCATCCATATACAACACAAGAAATATAAATACAAAACCATTAGCCCATTTATAAATGCAAGGCTCTTCTTTGTTCCTAACGAAGCCATACGATTTAATACACTTATTAAATCGCATGTTCCAACTCCGTAATGTTTGCTTCAGTCCATAGATGGACTTTTGAAGCTTGCACACCTTTGACTCGTCTGTGGATGTGAACCCTTCAAGTTGTATCATATACACCTCCTCTTCCAACTCACCATTCAGGAAAGCTGTTTGGACATCCATTTGCCAGATTTCATAGTCAAAGTGTGCCGCTAAAGCAAGCATGATCCGAATGGATTTGAGCATTGTCACAGGAGAGAACGTCTCGTCATAGTCAATATCATAACATTGATGATATCCCTTGGCAACTAGACGGGTTTTATAGGTCTCTACTTGCCCGTCTGCGTCCCTTTTTCTTTTGAAAATCTATTTGCACCCAATAGGTTTTATCCCTTCAGATAGATCAACCAATGTCCATACATTGTTGATTTCATGGACTCCATTTTGGATTTCATGGCTCCCAGCCATTTCTCAGAGTTGGACCTCTGCATCGCATCATATAGGTGATCAGATCTTCATTGTTCTCATCGAGTTCAATGAAATCACCATCCCGGACCAAGAAACTGTAGTATCTATCTGGTCGACTCGGTACCCTACTGGGTCTCCTTAATGGTTCCTGTATGGGCTCAGGGTATGGTCTAATTACAACCGGTTCTATGTTATCCCTTAAGTGTGTCGGTTCTTCTACTTGTTAAACTTCACTAAGTTCGATCTTAGTAGCTACAATTCCTTCACCAAGGAACTCCTTTTCCAAAAAGATAGCCCTAAGATTGACGAACAACTTTTGTTCCTCAGCCAAGTAGAAGTGATACCCCTTAGACTCTTTTGGATATCCAACAAATAGGCACTGGTCAGACCTAGGTCCAAGTTTGTCCATTTCCAAATATTTTACATAAGCCGAGCAATTCCAGACTCGAAGGTGTGAGAGTGTCGGCTTACGTCCAGTCCATATCTCATATAGGATTTTGCTAACGAACTTACTCAGAGCCCTATTCAAAAGGTAACAGGCTGATTCCAGAGCATATCTCCAAAATGATAGTGGCAGAGAAGCAAAGCCCATCATGAACCGAACCATGTCTAACAGGATTCGATTCCTCCTTTCAAACACTCCATTTAACTGAGATGTCCCTAGAGGTGTCCACTGAGAGAGAATTCCATTCTCCTTGAGATATGTCAAAAACTCACCGGAAAGGTATTCACCATCTCGATATGATAGAAGGGTTTTAATACACCTTCTAGTTTGTTTTTCTACTTCACTATATATCGTTTGAACATTTCAAATGATTCATATTTATGTCTCATTAAGAAAACATAACCATACCTTGAAAGGTCGTCTGTAAATGTAATGAAATAACTGTACCCACCTCTGGCACAAACATTCATGGATCTGCATACATCGGTATGTACTAGACTTAGAATCTCTTTGGCTCATTTTTCTTTTTCAGTAAAAGGTGACTTTGTCATCTTTTCAAGAAGACAGGACTCACAGGTTGGCAATAAACCATTTTCACTAAAATCGAGGAGACCCTCATTTTTAATATGTTTATCTTGTTTTTATTAATATGACTTAGCCTACAATGCCACAGGTATGCATCGCTAACATTATCTATCCTAGGGTGTTTGCTAGACGTGTACATTATACTAACAGGTCACGATAGTACATAAATGCCATTGTTTATATATCCAATCATTACTATAGAACCATTTCAAATGATTTTGTAAATGTTATTTTTTATTTATAGTTCATAACCATACATGGCCAATTGGCCTACAGAAATGACATTCAAGAAAAAAGATGGACAATAATAACACTCATTCAAAATGATTGTACATGACTCGAAAACTAGTTTGAGGACTCCTAACACCATGACTAGAACTTGGCTTCCATTTTTCATGTTCAAGAATCTCTCACCATTTTCGAATCTTCTACTAACTTGAAGTCCCTGTAAAGAATTGCAAATGTGAATTGGACTTCTTATATCAATACCTAGTTAGTAGTATCACAGATAGAGAAACTAGAAGGTGTTATCATATAAATACCTTGTCTAGCACTGTCCTGCTGCTTTCTCTTCTTAGACCTGTTCGGGTCAAGGGATACAATGTAAAGAGGACAGTTCCTCTTCCAATGACCCTGTTTCTTGTAGAAGAAGCACTCCACATGGCTCTTATCAGCCTTCACCCTTTTGGCCTGACTGGGCCCAGAAGCATTCTGCATCTTTTTTCCTTTATTTTTCTTTTTTTCTTTCTTAAAGGGACGATGCCTTGCCGAAGATCCTACCACTAGATTTACCATCCCTTTATTCAGTTGATGGTCTTTCTCATAAGTCTACAATAACCCCAACAGACCGTGGTAGTTAACTATAGGCTTATTCATTCTATAATGATCGAGAAAATCTAGATAGGAAGAGGGTAGAGAATTCAAAATCGCATCCTTCCCAAGTTGTTCATGCAAGGACACTTGAGCTTGCCCAAGTGCCTAATCATCTCGATCATATACAATACATGATCAGTGACTGAGGCTCCATCATGCATCCATGCATTGCAGATAGCACAAGAGACCCTATACTTCCCAACGTCATCTGGTGTGCCAAAGGACTCCTTCAACCTTTGAAGGATTTCCTCTGGCTGGGCTTCCTTTAACTTGCAACTGAACTCATCGTTCATCGCTGCCAACATTATGCATCAGATAGTGGTCCTATCAGAGAGCCACTTCTGATAAATTTCTTTGACTAAATCCCGAGCATTGGAAGCAAAAATTTTAGGTGTTGGATTCGATATCACATACAGGATCCGCTCATGCTCCAGGACAATCCTGAACTTTCGATACCAGCTATCGAAGTTGGGTCCATTGAGCTTCTCGTTGTCGAGAAGAGACAAGAGTGACAGGTTGGAAGACATGTGAAAGGAATCCAAAACTTTATTAGTGTATATGAATTATTAACCTATAGACATGGACTTTAGTCTAAAGCCCCCTCCCACTATTTTGTTCAGACTGGTAGCCTCTACCTCCAATCTAAGGAATTACTTTAATTCCTTAGTGGGTACTAGAGTCCAATAGACAACACATGAGCTCGACTTTGGCGCCCATCCATGCACGTCTAAAGGTAGGTTCTTCAACCGATTACTTCTTCAAGTAACCTCTAGTATTAAGGTTTTGTCCCAAGGTGCACTTCAATAAGCCTTTGGGCCTCCTATTGAAGGTCCCGGTTAGGTCCAACCATTAACATGACAAAACTCAATACTTCTAACTAATGAATAGTCAAGCCTGACTTTGGCCGACCCACCTAACCACCGTTAAGAGAGTCGCACCGAGTCATCATATTAGGAACAGTAACTCCAACAGCCCGATGAACACCTGATCTTTGGATCTGCCAATAAACACCCAACTATTGGACCTATTACCATCCCACTTAATTGAAATCTAAGACTTGGTTATTTCTATAACTTCATCCTTTTATGAACCTAAAAATTTAGAGGGTTTAATTTTAATATGACAGAAAAAGAGATAAGAAGACATGGATCACCTCCCACTGACCATATCAGTAATCAAAAAGGGTTACACATAACTAATGATCCATGGGCACCTAAAATCAGTCAAGACTGATTAACCTTGGGTGACATGGGTTAACACGAGTCAATGAGCTATCTAATCAATCCTGATCGACTACATTGACTAGATAAGTGAGATCATGGATTGGATTCCACCATTAACCATCTTGCCTTAGACACCAACTGAGTTGGCCAGGTAAGATATAGCCCCAAAGAATCAAGATCAAAATGCCAAACTTACCTTCGACACCAATTGGTTCATCAGACTCGATTAGACTAGCCCAAAGACTCAGACTGATCATAGAGAGCCACAAATTATGTCTATTTAGATTTATAGACTAATCAATCTAACTATTAAAGAGATCTATACAGAAAAAATCTTAACTCAACACTTAATTAGATTAGTTCGCTATTTAGTTCAATGTATCTAAACTTAGGTCTAACATAATTAAGGATCCAAAAGAAGCTAACCCATGACCCTTAAGGCTTATTGAAATGCCTTAAAATCTTTGAATCATATCCTAGAGTTCTTTGTCATTCAAGGTAACTTAATTCTTCATTAAGTTCAATAGCCTTCATAAATTTAAAATAATATCAATTCATAATGTAAAACACTTTTACAATAAATCAAAATTTGAATTCACTATTTTTCAGCATTCTCATGCCAAGTGTCGATTCATCAGGAACAAGTGTCGACACTAGGTGTCGACACTTGGGTCGACTCATAGCCTAAGACAGGAAGAAAAAAATAGAATGCCATGTTTTCTGGTACGTGCTCATGAGTCGACACCTTCAAGGCAAAATGTCGACTCACAAGTCCAAGTGTCGACTCTTCTTGGTCAAGTATCGACACTTCAGCCTTCATGAGTCGACTCAAGGGTCAACTCAAGACCTGTCACAGGGCAAAAACAATAATTTCAAATCCAAAGTTTCACCAAACTCATAATCAAAGCCGATCAAAATAAAACTCTTAGATATCATCTAAATTTGTTTAATGATCATAACATTAGATTAAAACATTTTTAATTTATGTTTTCTCTTATTTTCTTTTTCATGAGTCAATCACAAGCGGCACCCCTACATGCCATAGGAGACCTCATTGAATGGAAAGAGAGGGTCTTGCAGCCTTATTTCTCTCCTATGACCGGACGGCCATGGTGAAGTACTCAATCCAAGTATTTAAGAGAAAACAATGATGTTAAAGCATGCTAGCATTATTATACTATGAAGAAAACTTGATGCTCTGATACCATTGAAGGGAAAAAGCAAAGGAAAGCAGGCATGCAAGGCAGAAACATGATATTTTAAAATTATTTTAAAATATATAGCATAAGGCTCGGTATATAGATCAAGAATGATCTACCGATCTGCTTGCAATAGGACCTAGTATAATAATGTAACATGCTATAAAACATCAACAGCAAGAAAAGAGTCAATAGACATAAAGGTACCTTACCGCTATACCTTAAAGATGGAGGTAGTGAAAAGCTCTCAAGCCACACACACATCTGGTCTCTACGAGTAGTTCACATCGGGGCTCGACTCTGATCAACTCTCTCATAGTGCTAGCTCCTTGGGATCCTTTGGACTGATCTTCTTCTTCTCGAAAGACAAGGAGGAGAGCTGGAATCCTTCCTAACTAGCTTTCTTCCCAAGACTTATCTTGAGTGCTAGGTATTCTCACACCCAATCCCAAATACTCACAAACTCCCCTTTTCTTTCTAGTTCTTCAACCAACCAACAGTCCCTAAAACAACCTTTATTTATAGAAGCAACCATGAAAGGGAGAAAGAGGAATGAGGAGTGATTGGGGGAGAAGGTCAAGGGCTATACCAAATGGCTCCAAGCTAAAAAGGCAAGTATGACCATCATACCATGAAAGCCTGGAGCAAAAAATACCCAAAATTCGAAATTTGAATTCAAACCTCGAAGTCAAAACCTTCCCAGAAAACTTTCCAGGAATTCTGCTCGTCGATCAAGTGTTGACACTTCGAACATGGTCAATCACATTGACCTCTAGTAATGGTAAACGATTCTCAATCACCGATCAGCCTTTGGATTAGATAGAAATTCCTATGGTGTGTGACCCCATAGGTTCGAACACTAAGCTTGTAGCACTGGAACACTTACAGTACCAATCAAAGTTCTCATGTCTAGCAACAATAGCCAACAATAGCCTAATTGCCTAATTGCCTCAAGTCTAGCAACAGGAGCAAAGGTTTCATCAAAATCAATCATTTTCTCCTGATTGTATGCTTTGGCAACCAGTCTAGCTTTATTTCTTGTAACAATTTCATTTTCATCAAGTTTGTTTCTAAAAACCCATTTTGTGCCAATTATTGAAATATCTGAAGGTCTATCTACCAAAGTCCAAACATTATTTCTTTTAAATTGATTAAGATCATCTTGCATAACATTAATCCAATTATAATCATTTTCAGCTTCTTCAATATTTTTAGATTTTATTTGAGATACAAATGCTAAATAATCACAAATATTTTTAAGAGATGATCGAGTACTTACATCTTTTGATGGATCACCAATGATAAGTTCTTTGGGGTGTCCATGAGCATACCTCCATTCTTTAGGTAGAGGATCAGGTAATGATGCATTTTCATTTTCTTGATTTTGTTCTCTTTCATTATTTTGATCATCTTCTTGTTCCTTGGTAGGTTCTTCATTGTTGTTCACCTCTTTAGTTCTTTTGGTACCTGTTTCATCACAAAGCACATCTTCTTTTCTAGAAGGTTTTTGGTTAGATTCAACAAATACAACATGTATGGATTCTTCAACAACAAGTGTTCTTCCGTTGAAGATCCTGTAAGCCTTGCTAGATGTAGAGTAGCCTAGAAAGATACCCTCATCTGACTTGGAAGCAAATTTGCTTAAATTATATTTACCATTGTTTAAGATGAAACAATGGCATTCAAAAACTCGAAAATATTTTATTGAAGGCTTTCTACCCTTCCAAAGCTCATAAGGTGTTTTCTTTAAAATCAGTTGGATTAAAACACGGTTCAAAACATAGCATGCAGTGTTGATGGCTTCCATCCAAAAATATCTAGGTATGCCATTTTTGTAAAGCATGGTGCGTGCCATTTCTTCAAAAATTCTATTTTTCTTTCTACCATCCCATTTTGTTGAGGTGTCCTAGATGCAGAAAAATTGTGATGAATGCCATTTTCACTACAAAACTTATCAAAATCAAAATTTTCAAATTCGGTTCTATGGTCACTTCTCAAAGATATAATAGAAATACCTTTTTTATTTGAAACTCTTTTGTGAAATCTAATGAATGCAAAAAATGTTTTATCTTTGTGTGCTAAAAATATGACCCATGTAAAACGTGAGAAATCGTCTATAATAACTAGACCATACTTCTTACCTCCCAAACTAGATATTCTAGTTGGCCCAAAGAGGTCCATATGAAGCAACTCTAAGGGTCTAGATATAGAGACTACTCTTTTTGGTATAAAAGATAATTTGGTTTGTTTTCCAAGTTGGCAAGCACTACAAATCTTGTCTTTTTCAAAACTAAGTTTTGACAAATCTTTTATCAAATCCTTTTTGCTAAGTTTTGAAATCAAATGCATACTAGTATGTCCTAGTCTATGATGCCAAAGCCAACTAGTTTCATTGATCTTGGCTTCCATTGTTACTAGGCATTGACCATTTTAAACAGGAAGATTATCAAGATCAACTATATAAATATTGCCATGCCTATGACCAATGAACTTGATGCCATTGTCATCTAAACTAGAAACAATGCATATTGAAGATTCGGAAATAACTTTAAAATTCTTGTCACAAAATTAACTAATGCTAAGTAAATTATGTTTCAAACCATCAATATACAAAACATTATCAATGTAAGTAGAAGGGGTGATATGGACTTTACCAATTCCGACAATCTTGCCCTTTCCATTATCATCAAATGTTACATTACCACTATTCTGATATTCAAGTGATGAGAACTGCTCCACATCTCCAGTTATATGCCTTGAGCAATCGCTGTCGAGGTACCACATTCTTCTTTTATTGGTTACAAGGCACACATACAATAAAAATCAGATGGAAACTTTAGGTACCCAAGTCATCTTGGGTCCTTTCAGGTTAGTGGTAATGGTTCCTTTTGGAATCCAAACTTTTCTACCTTTACTAATTTTTCTTTTATTGCATAAATAAGATTTATGTCCTACTTTACCACAAGAATAACAGGCAGTTGAAGAGGAAGAAGGCACAAAGAAATTTTTGAAAACTTTTTTGTTTTGATTATATTTTGTAACCCAAACCAGCCTTGTTAAAAACAACTCTTTGGTTGTTTAAAAACATGTTCAATTTTTCAGGACTATATGTAAATTTTTCAACAAATGGTTTTAACTTTTCAAGTTCTTCTTTGTACTTTTTATTTTCTTGCAAAATCTCATTGTTTTGTTTTGTAAACTTATCAGTTGAAACAAAAGAGTTTTTCTTTTTCAAATCTTCCTTTTCTTTTTCAAGAAAACAAACTTTATCATTCAACTTTTTATTTTCTTGAACCAAGCAATTATTTTCAATTAAATACTTGTCATTTATTTTTGCCAAAACAAGATTTTGCTTCTTTAATTCTTTATGCTTTGATTTCAAATTTTGAAATTCATTAACTAGTTCATCAAAAATCTCATGCAATTCATCAAAAATAAATTCATTTTCGGTTTCGGACAATACCTCATCATTATTGGCCATCAAACAGAAGTTTGCAACTTCTTGCTGTTATTCTTTAAAATTAGAGTCTTCGTTGTCACTCCAGGCTGCCATCATAGCCTTCTTTCTTAGTCTTCTTCTGCTCTTTTTAAGTAGAGGGTAGTCCATCTTGAGGTGGCCCAGTTTCTTGCATTCAAAACATGTGGGCTGCTCCTTTTCTTTCTCTTCCTCCTTCTCTTTGCTTGGCTCTCCCTTTTGAGGTTTCTTCTTGAAATTATACTTTTTCTTTCGCATGAACCTCCTAAACTTTCTAGCCATGAGAGCCGTCTCATCTTCTTCATCTTCTTCTTCGGACTCATCGCTTGACTCTTCTCTTGTGATGGACTTGAAAGCTATCACTTTCTTCTTCTTGTCAACATCTATATTCTTTTACTTTAATGAGAGCTCATATGTCATCAATGAGCCCAACAATTGCTCGAGATGAAGAGTGTTAACATCCTTGGCTTCTTCTATAGTAGTCACCTTTGCATCCCATGAAGCCGGAAGAGACCTAAGAAGTTTGTTTACAAGTTCACCGTTAGATATAATCTTTCCTAAACTTCTCATGCCATTCACAATCTTTTTGAACCTAGTATACATCTCACTTATAGATTCAGTAGGTTCCATTTTGAACATTCATATGTATGAATTAGTATGTTAACTTTAGTTATTTTTACTTGGTATGTACCCTCATGGGTAACCTCAAGTGTGTCCCATATTTTCTTAGCGGAGAGACAATTAAAGATTCTATTGAATTCACTCGAATCCAAGGAGCAAAACAATAAATTCATAGCCTTAGCATTAAGCTCTATTTGCTTAATGTCATTCTCATCCCAATCATCTTCCATTTTGAAAGTGGAAATGCCATTAATTAAAATAGTTGGCTGATGAGGACCTTTGACAATAGTCCTCCAAAGATTATAATCAATGGCTTGAATGAATATGCTAATGCAAGTTTTTCAATAAGTGTAGTTTGTGCCATTGAACAGTGAGGGATGGTTTGATGCTTGACCTTCAACTACACCCATTTCTATTGGGGCTACCATGATCTTTTACTCAAGATCCTTGGACCTACAAGAGAGTACCGGTGCTCTAATACCACTTGTTGCCCAGAAATGAAGCCCAAGAGGGGGGTGAATTGGGTCTTTTAAAAATTAAAACAATAATGTGCAGGTCTTGTAGTGTTTGTGAATAATGTGATTAATGAACTAAAGTATATGCAGCATAAAATAATTAGTAGACTATAGTAATTTAAAGTGCAAGTAGTAAAAAGAGACAATCACACATAAACACCAAGTTTTATAGTGGTTCGGTGCTCTCAAAGCACCTACGTCCACTCCCCAAGCTTTTCTTGAAAATTTTTACTATAATCTCTTCAAAGATTACAGCCAACTTGTTTTTCAGGGCTCACAAGTCAAAACCTAAATTGATTTTATCACCTAGACTCACCAACAAACCTTACAACTTGTTTTGGCTTCGGCTCACAAGTAAACCCTAGTTGATTTTGTACCTTTGGCTCAGCAACAACCCTTACAACCTACTTTCAAGAACCTTGAAAGCTAGGTCAAACAATAATAAATTCAGAATACAAGAATTTAAACACAAGCAAACACTCTTCTTAGAGTGGAATGCGGAATCTTTGAAGCTCTTGAATGATTGCTTGATGTGACTTGACTTGGAATCTTCTCAAGAACACTTTTGGAAAGATGAAATGAAAGGAATGTAGGCTTTTTTAGTGGAATCTCTCTTTTTAGCTTTTAGAAGTGGAGTTCTTGAAGAAGGTCTTTTACTCTTGAATAATTCCTTGCTTTTCTCTTTTCTCTTACTTCATGAATGAGTTTGGTGAAGCTTAAATATATGAAAAACATCCAAAAAATTGTTTTAGACTGTTAGGGATCAAGAACTAGCAGTTGGGAGTTGAAAAACACAAATTCAGGCTATCAAAAAATAGATCCGTTGAAGCTGTCAGAACTCGAGTGTCGATACTTGGCTGTTAGGCATCGACACTTGGTTGTCAGGTGTCGACACTTGGTTCCCAAGTGTCGACACTTGAACTTTCAAGTGTCGACACTTGATTCTCAGGTGTCGACACTTGACACAAAAATTCTCTAGAGGTGAGTTCTGTATTTTCAAAAAATCTCAGGCCTTGAGTCGACACTTGGGAACTTAGGTGTCGACACTTGAGTTTCAGGTGTCGACACTTGAGTTCTGGGTGTCAACACTTGGCGTGCCACTAAAAAATTCTACATGCCAAATGCTGAAGTATCGATACTTGGTCTTCCAAGTGTCAACACTTGGTTCTGAAATTTTCACAAACAAGTGCCAAACATACCAAAAACATAAAGATATTCAATGAAACTTAAGTACAACATATATAAACAATAATTGAGCCCGTTTGTGTCCTTTTTCAATGGAGAAGACATCTCAAATCATGAAAAATGCTTTGCTTCCAAAGCATGCCATGATACTCTAGTTTTGAGAATTGAGGTGCTTGAAACCTGAAAACTCATAACTATAATTTAACCATTAGTACAAAATATATACTCAATGTTTTGTTATTCATCAAAATCATGGGGTAGAGCCAACACTGGGCAACCTGCTGGGGAGGCAGCCGGGGATGTGGAGGCTTCCCAACCTAGGACAGAGCCAGCGACGGAGTGACCTCGGATCCCTCATTTTGTATCCTAGTGTAGAGTTTTCGTTTTGTTCCTTTGGGTCGCCTGGCCTGTCGGGCTCCTTTCATTTGTATGAAACCTCTACACTCAGAAATATGGCTTGTCGGGCTCCTTTCATTTGTATGAAACCTCTGCACATAGAAATGAAACTCTTTTCCCCCTTTTACAACTTAGTGTTCTTGTCTTCAACTTTTTGTTTTGCTCCTTTGTTGGCGGCGGATCTGAACCCCCTATATATTTTTTTTGTTGGAGCCGAGTCTGCGACTTTGATTTGAAGTTCGACTTTGCCCCTTGGCCAGAAATCAGGTTTGGGAGGTCTCCAGGCTTCAGCATGGGATTCCTGGAGCTTTCGGATTGTATTTCATAAGTCTTTGGTGTCGAGACTTTGGTTGCTGGAACTAGGTTCTGTGCCTTTACATCGGAACTGGGTCCCGTGCCATCTTCGGACTGAACTTCGGGCTTTCATGCCAGAGCTGGGTTCTGTGCGATCTTCCGGACGGTATCCAGGATGTCGTGCCAGAATTGGGTTCCGTGCCATCTTCCAGACTGAACTCCGGGACTTCATGCCAGAATTGGATTCCATGCTATCTTTTGGACTGAACTCCGGGATTTCATGCTGGAACTAGGTTTCGTGCGATCTTCTAGACTGAACTCTAGGATTTCATGCCAGAACTGGGTTCCGTGCGATCTTCTGGACTAAACTCCGGGATTTCATGCCAGAATTTTATGCCGGAACTGGGTTCCTGCGATCTTCCGGACTGAACTCCGGGATTTCATGCCGGAACTAGGTTCCGTACAATCTTCTAGACTGAACTCCGGGATTTCATGCCGGAACTGGGTTCCGTGCAATCTTCCATACTGAACTCCGAGATTTCATGCCAGAACTGGGTTCCGTGCGATCTTCCAGACTAAACTCCAGGACTCATGCCGGAACTGGGTTCCGTGCGATCTTCCGAACTGAACTCCGAGCTTTGTGTTTCCCACGAACTGCTTACGGGACTTTTGCCTCGTCTTTGCTCGCCAGACCTAAGGCCGGGCGATGATAGTTCTACGAGACAGAAACAAGCATTGCACTAAAAAGAATTTTATTATTAATGTTCAGGAAATCTTACATCATTGGTAATATATCCTCAAGTTTGTGGCATTCCATGTTCGCAAAAATCATGCCCCATCGAGCTCGGCGAGACAGTAGACGCTGTGAGGGAGTGCTTTGACTATCCTGTAAAGGCCTTCCCAATTTGGAGAGAGCTTACCGCACTCTCGTGGTTAGGAGGCTTTGGCATGTCGCAACACCATGTCTCCCGGGTGGAAGGACTTCGGTCTTATCCTGGAGTTGTAGTATATGGCCATCCATTGCCGGTAGGCCGCCATTTGAACCCGAGCCTTGTCCCTAGTTTCTTCAAGTAGATCTAAGTTGAGTAGGAGCCATGCTGGGTTCTCGGCTTCGTCATATTGCTCTACACATATGTCGGTAGATTGAGTTTCATCGGAATCACTGCTTCTGCACCGAAGACAATGTTGAATGGAGTTTCATCCATGGCCGTCCTGGGCATTGTGTGGTACGCCCACAGGACACTGAAAAGTTCTTTGGCCCATCGACCTTTGGCCTGATCCAACCTGGTCCGGAGCCCTTGAAGGATGGTCCGGTTGGTGACCTCGACCTCCCCATTAGTCTGAGGGTGTGCTACTGAGGTGAAACAATGACGAACGCCGAGGTCATTGCAGAACTCCTCAAACTCTCGATTGTCGAACTATCATCCGTTGTCGATGATGATGGTGTGAGGGAGCCCGAAGCGGCATACGATTGATTTCCAGAAGAATTTGCTGACATTTGCTTCCGTGATCCGGGCTAACGGCTCAGCCTCGATCCACTTCGTGAAGTAGTCGATGGCAACTATCAGGAACTACGCTTCCCGGACACGAGAGGAAAAGGACCAAGGATGTCCATGCCCCACTGGGAAATGGCCAGGAGGCGGAAAGCTGGGAAAGCGGTGCAGCCGGCTGGCATTACATAATGGCATGACATTGACAATGGTCACACCTCTTGACAAAGTTGGCTGCATCCTCCCTCATCATTTCCCAGAAGTATCCCTGGCGGAGGGCCTTGTATGCCAGAGTTCCGCCCCCCACATGATTTTCGTAGAGGCCTTTGTGTATCTCCTGGGGCATGACTGCCGCCTCCGTGGGTCTTAAACATTTGAGGAGTGGATTGGAATAGGACCTTCGGTAGAGCAATCCGTCCATTAGTACAAAGCACGCGACCTTCCTCTTGATGAGGTCGGCCTCTATCCGATCCTCTAGCAAAGTACCGTCAGTGATATATTTGACATACTTGTCTATCCAGCTAGGCTCCGAGGTGTCCTGCTGGATCTCTTTGGGGGCTTTATAGCTTGGGACCTGAAGATGTTCAATGTAGGCACGACCCAATGATGAGTCCGGCAAGGTTGCCAGCTGGGAAAGGGCATCAGCATGAGCATTTTCTCCACGTGGAATATGGAAGATGCTGAAGCACTTAAAACCTGCCACAATTGCACGTACCAACTTCAGGTACTTTGACATTTGAGGGTCCCGGGCCTCAAACACGCCTGAGACCTGCCTAACCACCAACTGTGAGTTGGTGAAGACCCTCAAGCTGGTCATGCCCAGTTTGCGGGAAACTCTTAGTCCCGCGAGGAGTGCTTCATACTCCGCCTGGTTATTGGTGGCGACGAACTGCAGACGAAGCGCGCACTCAGCGATGACTCGCCCACTATTAGCGAAGATGAGTCTGGCTCCACTTCCACCGGAGTTGGAGGCTTTGTCCACATGTAGGACCCAGATATCCTTCTCTAGTTCAGGTCCTGATTATTGATTATGGGGGCTCTCTTCCCGTCCCTCGTCCAGGCCTGCACACTCAACTAAAAAGTCAACCAATACCTGCACCTTCATGGACGACCTCGACCGGTAAGCGATGTCGAACTCGCTGAGCTTCAGCACCCACTTCACCAGTCGTCCAGACGTGTCGGGTCAGCTGAGCATGACCTTTAGCGGTTGATCCGTTAGGACCACGATCGGGTGCGCTTGGAAGTAAAGCCTGACATACTGGGCAGATATAATGAGTACAAAAATTAACTTCTCTGATCAAGAATATCTGAGCTTGGCATCGCGGAGAAGCTTGCTTGTATAGTATACAGGTCTCTGGACCCCTCCATCATCTGTTCAGACCAAAACTGAGTTGATAGCCTTCGGAGTGACCGCCATATATAGGAGGAGCTCTTCTCCCTCCTCTGGCTGGGAGAGCAGTGGTGGTAATGCCAGGGTCTTCTTTAGCTCTTCGAATGCCTCCTGGCACTCCTTCGTCCAAGCGAAGTCGTGCATCTTCCTCAGCACCTTGAAGAAGGGCTGGCAATGATCGGTATATTGTGAGATGAATCGGCACAGGGTTGCTATCCGGCAGGTGAGTCACTGGACTTGCTTCTTAGAGGTGGGCTGCTCCATGTCAAGGATCGCTCAGACCTTCTCTGGGTTAGCTTCGATCCCTCTTTGTGTCACCATGAAGCCAAGGAACTTCCCCGCCACTACATCGAAAGTGCACTTCGCCGGGTTCAACTTCTCTGGTGGAGGCGAAGGTTGTGGAAGGTCTCCGTCAAGTCGTCGACATAGTCCGAGGTTGGCTTGCTCATCACGAGCATGTCATCCACGTATACCTGCATGTTGCGACTTATTTGGTCTTTGAAGACCTTGTTGACCAACCGCTGGTATGTGGCGCCAGCATTCTTCAGATCGAAGGGCATCATCCTGTAGCAGTATGTCCCACGGTTCGTGATGAAGGCGGTATGCTCTTTATCTTCCGGATGCATCCAGATCTGATTATACCCGAAGAATGCATCCATAAAGGAGAGGAGGCGGTGCCCCGAAGTGGCGTCCACGAGCTGGTCGATCTTTGGGAGGGGAAAACTATCTTTCAGGCAAGCACAGTTGAGGTCGGTGTAGTCCACATAGATCCTCCATCTTTCATTGTTCTTCTTGACCATCACCACGTTCGCCAGCCAGCGACCAGGAGTTTCTCCACCTCGTCGTTGATCGCCTTCTGCCTTTCTACGACAAAGCTCCTCTTCTTCTGCCAAACTGGACGGCACTTCGGATCAATCTTCAACTGATGGGTGATGACATCCGGGGGGATACCTGGCATATCTGCTGCAGACCAGGTGAACACATCCACGTTTGCCCAAAGGAAACTCAGCAAGCGAGCCCGCTCGTCTTCCGGGAGTTGGGCTCCTATCGCACCATCTTCAGTGGGTCCAAGCCAAGAGGGTACATCAGCAGGTGCTCAATGGGGCCACCCCTGGGGTCCTGTGCCCTTTGGTCGAGATCATCCATGTCAGGGCCGAGCTCGGTAGTTCGGGCTCCTGGGATAGCCTGCAAGCAATGCGGGATGGGCTAAACTGCCCCCCACATCTCTCCCACCCCATAAATGGTAGGAAACTATACCAACAACCTTTTGGTGGAACGCGTAGAGCTAGTTGAGCCTAGGGCAGCCCAGGATAGCATTGTACGGTGATGGGAGTCTGACGATATTGAAAGTCATCATGACTGTGCTTTACCGGGATAGAGTCCCGGCAGTGACAGGGAGGGTGATCTCTCCCTTGACTTCCATAGAATCTCTGGTGAAACCTACGAGAGGGGTATGCACTGGCCTTAGCCGATCATGGGACAAATTCATTCGAGAGAAAGCATTATAAAAAAGCACATCCATGGAGCTCCCCCTATCAACCATAATACGGCGTATAGGATGCTTAGCGATGGTCATCTCGACCATGATAGTATCATTATTTATATTTTCTTTTTCACCTCCCTTCCCCTTCTCAAAAGGGAGTGTATTTTCTAGATCTCCTCCCTCCCGGGTTCTCTTCAATGCGCGCCTTATTGCCCAAGAGATCATGCCCATCGGCTTCTCTGTGGGGCGGTTGTTGACTGCAGGAATGGGGGGAAGGGCTCCAAGTGGTTGATCTTCCGTCGGAGCCTCTCTTCTCACGAACTTCCTGAGATAGCCCCTCCTAATCAGGTCCTCGATCTCCCTCTTTAGATTGCGACAGTCCTCAGTGTCGTGGCCATGATCACGATGGAACTGATAATACTTAGTTTTATCATGACTGCTTGATGGCTTCTGAGGGGGAGGTCGGTGAGGATAGCGCTCGCCCTCGATTTCCATAAGAATCTTTGTCCTTGGAGCTAGGAGGGGAGTGAAAGTCTGCTCGGGGACGGGACTGTTCTTCAGATTCGATCCCGATCGAAAGTCTGCAGGTGGCCCGGGCCTCCGTGTTCTAGGCACATCCTTTGGGGTAGGCTTCTTTGAAGGCTTCCCGTCTAGTTCTATCCTAGTACGGTCAGCCTCCTTAGTGCGAATGTACTTGTAGATGCGGAGGAGGAGGTCAGAGTATGTCTTGGGAGGCTTCTTGTCCAAGGAATATGCCAGACGGGAGGTCCCGAGCCCTTGCTTCAACGCCAGCATGGCGACGGGCTCGTCCAGGCTGTAGATCTCCAGGGCAGCGGTCTTGAAACAGGTTACATAGTCTCGTAGGAGCTCATTATCTTGCTGTCGGATGGAGAAGAGGCTATCCACCTCCCTTGGCACCTTTTGACAGGCGTCGAAGTAGGCCACAAACCTCCTCTCCAGTTGCTGGAAGGAGTCAATGCTTTCGGGCTCGAGGCGGGTGAACCATACTCGAGCGACCTTCTGGAGGGTGGCCGGAAAGGCGATGCACAAGATGGCATTTGTCACCCCCTGGACTCTCATAAGGGCTTTATAGCTCTTTAGGCAGTCCATGGGATCGGTGGTCCCGTCATAGGGATCCACCTGAGGCATGCGGAACCGACTCGGAATCGGTTCCTCTTGGATTTTCCGGGAGAAGGGGGGTCGGGCGTTATAGCCGAGTTCGTTCCTCTTGGATTTCCCGGGAGAAGGGGGGTCGGGCATTATAGCCCATTGGCTCGTTGGGGGAGCCCTGCATGTTGGCAAACCGACGGGAGAGCTCCGCCAATTTGCGCTCTTGCTCTTCTAGGCGTATTTCGGCCAGGCACCTGATGGCCTCATCAATGGAACCTTCCACCGAGGCCACTGGAGAAGAAGGGGTTGACAGATCGCGGCGAGGGGCCTTGCCCTGACGACGCTTGCTACGCTTGGCGACATCATTTTCGTCCGCCAGGGATCGGCTCTCACGGTCCACCGACCCAGTGTGATTCTTCTTTATAGGGGTCTGATGACTCCCGCGGGGGTTGGTCGCTGTTCGCGAATGGGACGGCCTGCCTTGGATGGAGTGCAGGCTTTTGCGGGGGCCCGCGGCTCAGGCCGTGGGGGTCCCTGGCTGAGCTTAAGTGGCCAGGGAGCGCTGCTGATGTTGTAACTGCCTCACGGCCATGGTCAATGCCTACATTTGTTGGACTAGTGCAACGTACTGACCATCTGCCATAGGTAACTGAGGAGGAGCGGGAAGTTCCCTCTCAGGGCTGCGAGGGCCTGGGGGAGAGGGGACTTCTCCTGCTCGGCTGGTGGAAGCTTCACGTTCGCGAGTCACCACCATGCTTGGAGTCAAGCTATTCTTAAGCTCATGTGGGGCTTGTTATTAAAAGGGCTTTCGTCCCCCCTTCCTGACACGCCAATCTGTTGCCGACCTTACCACTGTGGCCTGTAGCTGTGAGTTGGCACCGTACGTCAGTCCCTTTGCTCCAGAATCCTAGATTCCTGGACCTGCAAAACAAGGTTAGAGACACGGGCCAGGGATCCTGGCGAGGGCACTCCGACGATCAAGTTAGCGAGCGACAAAGCAGAATAGATCCTCTAAGGCGGATCCCGACTGGGTCTCCGTGCTTAGGGAAATCCTTGATGAGGGAATCAATGAGAACAAGAGGGGGTTAGCGCTCCAGTTCTTGCGACCGGGCTCACAAGACTCGCTCCTGGGAGTCTCCTCGGAGCCTTTGCCTCTGGTTTGCTTGCTTTCTCCTTTCGTGTGTTTGCCCTCTTGATTGCTTACCTTCCTCTTCGCCCGTGGGTGCCCTTTTAGATCGCCAGGTGCTTCGGTGCCTCGATCCTCCCGCTATGGGGGGGCTTGGAGGTCAACGGTGTTTGTTGGCCGCTCTCTCGAGGTTGCTTCCCCTCATGGTTGGGAGTTAAGTAGTGAGCTTATCTCGCCCACCGTACTGTCACGAAGGGGGAACCATGTGGGACCTCGACCTAGGTGTAGGCGCTCTTAGATCTGAGATGTTGGCCGTGGCCCTCCCCTTCGAGGGGTTCCAGGTCACTGGTCGCAGGATATGGTATCTTGATCGGGGCATTTCTCCTAAACTGGTGCAAACGAGGTTACGCACACCGTTACAGATCTGAGGATGCCGTACTGGACACGCCGCACCATGCACGCCGGCCTCAGCAGCATCCTCGATGCTTGCATCCTCGGTCCTCTTAACGTTCTATGGAGAAGGCACAACTTCGACCGAAATGGATCCCACCTGGGGGCGCCACCTGGCGAAGGAACATGAGTGCCTGGCTTGACTTCGATCGAGGTGGACCCATCTGGGGGTGTCACCTGGCGAAGGAGCAGAGGCAGGCTCGACTTCGGTAGAGGTGGACCCCATTTGTGGGTGCCACTTGGCGATTGAGCAGGAGTGCCTGGCTCCACTTTGACAGAGGTGGACCCATCTGGGGATGCCACTTGATGAAGGAATAGAGGCAGGCTCGACTTCGACAGAGGTGGACCCCACCTGGGGGTGCCATCTTGCAAAGGAGTAGAGGCAGGCTCGACTTCGATCGAGGTGGACCTCACTTGGGGGTGCCACCTAGTGAAGGAGCAGAAGTGCCTGGCTCGACTCGACCAAGGTGGACCCATCTAGGGGTGCCACCTGGCGAACGAGTAGAGGCAAGCTCGACTTCGACCTTGGTGGACCCCACCGGGGGGCGCCACCTGGCAAAGGAGCAGAGGCAGGCTCGACTTCGGCCGAGGCAGATCCCACCTAGGGGTGCACCTGGCGAAGGAGCAGAGGCAGGCTCGACTTCGATCGAGGTGGACCCCACCTAGGGGTGCCACCTGGCAAAGGAGCAAGAGTGCTTCGCTCGACCTCGACCGAGATGGACCTATCTGGGGGTGCCACCTGGCGAAGGAGTAGAGGCAGGCTCGACTTCGACCGAGGTGGACCCCACCTTGGGGTTCCACCTGGCGAAGAAGCAGAGGCAGGATTGACTTCGGTCGAGGTGGACCCCAACTGGGGGTTCCACCTGGCGAAGGAGTAGAGGTGCCGAGCTCGACTTGAGGTGGGCGTGACTGTTGATCAGGCCACCTGGCAGGTGAGCTCGGAAGGGAACACGGCACGGCGCTGCTTGGCCGTCAACTGGATCTGACACGCGCTCCATGTCAGCGATCTTGCCATATCAAGACCTGATGTACTTTTAAAAGCCAAAAGAATAAGCCTTCGTAGCAAGAATGGCTGCATCTTTGTAGCACAGAATAATAATGTATCGTTAACAAACTACAAGTTTAGTATATCATTGAATTCTTTTTGAGATCCAATCCCCTCAATTAGACCAAGATTCCTTATTCTCTTCAAGATTCTTGGGAGTATGTCCACTAATAGAATAAATAGTGATGACGATAATGGATCACCCTATCTCAATCCCTTTTTACACTTTATCCATCTTCCCGGTTGGCCATTTAACAACACTATTATTGAAGCTAAAGACATCATACCATGTATTCATCCAATCCATTTATCTGGAGACCCTCTTGCTTGTAGCATCCCAAACATAAGCTCCCAATTTAAGCTATCAAATGCCTTATCAAAATTCAGCTTGCAGAGAAGCCCCTTTTTTTCTAATCTTTTATAATATGCCCGCATCTCATGGATACTGAGAAAACACTCTATTATGGCGTGACCATGAATAAAAGCTAACTATACTGGATCCACTAGCTCTAAAAGGAAGTGTAAGAGTCTCAAAGATATGATTTTTGCAATAATCTTGCATAGATTGTTTAATAGACTAATCAATTTAAAATCCCTGACAATCATTTCCCCTACTTTCTTTGGGATGAGCATTGCAAAAGCATAATTTAATATGTCTAGATCCAATCTGTCATTAAAAAAGTCCAACAATACATGCAAATCTTTACAAATAAGAGACCAAAATCTTTGGAAGAAGGAAAATGAGAATCCATCCAGGCCTGGAGCTTTGTTGCCATCAAAAAAAAAAAAAAAACCGCTTGCTTGATTTCTTCCACAGAGAATTCCCCAATAAGTTTTGAGAGATCAATTGGAGGGTTATCTAAGATTAGACTCCAATCAATGTTGGTGATCAGCTTAACAGCTTTGCCAAATAAATTTTCAAAAAAACTCATAAAATTTCATCTCAATTTCACCTACATTGCTCAGCACTTTATCTTTGTCCCTTAATGATTTGATTGGGTTTCTCCTTTTTCTACCGGAAGCAACCTTGCAGAAGTAAGTCGGGTTTCTATTCCTCCTTTTAGCCACTTGATCTTTTCCCTTTGATTCCAAAATACTTCTTCTTTTCCATAAATTTTATCCAATGATTGCCTCGAGATGCTCCTGGTTTCAAGTTATGACTCCATCAAGTTCATTTTTTCCTCCTTAAAATCAATTACATTAATATCATTTAATAACTTTTCCTTTCCTTCTCCGTTTAAAAGTTTCTTTCTCTTGACCCATCCTTTTAAAGCCCACCTCCAATTTTGCAAATTCTTCACCTAGCCTTCAGCCAATATATTGTTACCCTTTCACACTATGCAAGTTTGCCATCATAATTTCCTCTAGCCTTGGTTTCTCCGGCCACCATCTTTCAAAATAGAAAATTCCTCCCTGATGAAATTTGACATTATTATCTAGAGCAATTAGCACGTGATCTGAAACCTGGCTACATAAAGCTTGTTGATATGAAGCTGGATATAAATCTTCCCTGGATAACAGGAAATGGTCAAGTCTTGCTGCTATGGATTGCAATCTCCTATTACTCCATGTAAAATATCTTCCATTCAATAGCAAGTCTAATAAATTTAAATTGTTGATGAATTCTATAAATCTCAAATTGTTTCGAGAACTTTAAATTTTCCCCTTCCTCTAATGTTGCAAAATATTGTTGATAACATCTGGATGGATACCCAGTGTAGCATCTTCTTTATCGTCACCTATTGGAGATGGTGAACTCAGACCATGTTTACCTATGTATTAAATTTCCCTTTAACCTTTCCATTTTTCCTGTTTGATGATGACACATTTTCTTTATACATAGACTAAATGCATAATGTTACACCCAATTAACTTTTCCAAGGGTCCGACCGACCCACCTTCAACAAGGGTCCGACCGACCCATTCCGGTGGAGGTCCGACCGACCCACTCCAGCAGAGATCCAACCGACCTGCTATAGTAGAGGTCCGTCCGACCGGCCTTCAACAGGACCTAGCATGAAGGCTCCAGAAGTCCCTTCCAGCTAGTACCAAAATTCTGTTATAATAGACCTCACGACGTGGCCACGTCCTGTTACCATCTAGCCACTACCCTGATTCTCATAGGGGCAAATCGGACATTCCCAGCCTAGCCCCTAACAGAATTTCGCAGTATTCCACGTCTATATAAGGTAAACGGAGGACTTCGAATAAGGGCCAAGTATTCTCTTCCTGTTCCATAAGCTTATCTCTTTGATTCCTCTATTCTGTTGCCCTCAAGCTCCCGCTAATTTAGGCATCAGAGTGTCTCCCGCCGGAACACCACCGATCCTTGGAGACCTTTTTGCAGGAACCGGGAGAAGAACGCTCCAGCCAAGCCCGCCCGAGCCCAGTCCGGGAGAAGTTGCATCAACACATAAAAACCTCAAATGTCTATAATTGTTGTGGTTGCGAGTGTTCCTCTCTGACACATCGGTCACCCAGCTATGTTCTTCAAGTAATCTGAAGATACTTAATTGCTTCCATAACTTTCTCATACCTCCAGATGTGTAGTTAAATTGTATAGAAATTTTCTGAACGGATAGGCAGAACCATTTCCATTGTTTAAGCTCAGTTTTCAATTTTAGAGAACAATATAAATTGAGTGAAACATGTAAGACTGAATAGATCTATTACAAGTTTTTCTAATCTCTTCAATTCTCTAGCATAAGAATATGCAAAGTGCTAGTTCCATCTTAGCAAGATTTGTTTATAACACTTTATCGCAAAGCTTCATCAACAATTCCAGTATAAATGCAAGGAAATAAACTAAATTTGGTTCACAGGGATAATATTTTTTCGCATACTTTTCCTGTTCTCAATTCACTGCTCACACAGAAGTCACTCATATTTGTGCAAGATATAAAGTGCAGAGCATTACAAATTTCTTTTTCTCAACAACATGACAAATCCTATAATGCACATATTTTGGTTGGTGGTGATTTACATGAACATTAAGAAGCAAACCAGTACTAACAAGCAGTCAAACACCTCCTATCAGATAAAAATAAAGCAATCCATAGATATGAGAGGATTGTTTAGGTCCTCCATGAGAGGAGTCCTGGAGCCGTGTTCAGAAAACACCTCCCTGCCTCCATTCTCACCCACTTGACAGTGGGTGTGGTGGATGTGGCGTGCACAAGTCCTCCTCTTCTTCTCCGCGCTCGAAATTTTCCTGCTCGATAAGTTAACCCAAGGACCTGAAGGCAGAAGCTTCTCCTTCCTTGCATCGAGCTTCAAAGGGACAGCATTTCCTGACATTCCAACCTCATGCCTCTGCTTTCTAATTATCGCATTTGTCGATCTCCAATGAGTGGATGGAGAGCTCAATTTTCTACTTGGGGGAGGGATCGCCGAGCTAAGCTCTGTCTTGATGCTCTTCCGGTTGGCCAGTATTGGTGGTGAGCTAGAACGCTCGTGCTTTGATGGAAGTGATTGCTTTTCACTAGCAATGGATTGTTTTTTTGGACCTTGAACTAATTTGGATGGTGGTGGTGGTGGTGGTGGTGTTTTCACTGGATATTTCTTGGGTTTAGGCTTTGAGACACTATGCTTATGTGGATTGAGTATGATTATATGAGGATTTTCTCTTGCGCAGGACAACAAGAATTCATTGGAGAAAGATCTATCCTTCAATGAGGACCGAGAACAGGTGGAATCACTAGTATTTGAATAAGAAGATGATGATGAAGAAGAAGAAGAGGAGGAGGAAGAAGAGGGGGCTGTTTGTATCTTGGAGAGATTAATGGAAGTACACTGAGAGATGACAAGCTTATCTTGGGGACGACTGGAATCCAAAGGGGGAGAAGAAGGATTGGAACAGCATTTGCTAGCACAAGTTCCCATGGTTATTTTTCTCTCTAGAAGAGAGAGTGGAACATAGATAACAAAGGAGGCTATTGATCCAATGGAGAAAGGAAGTGGGTGAGATTTACCTGTTCCCATGTTTGTTGTCACCGTGTCTAAGTTTTAAATTCTATCGGCGGGTCTGGGAACCGTTGCCCAGCGGATACAAGAGATACTGATGGTCACCCCCTTTTATCTCGTGACTTCCATGACATAAAAGAAAGAGGAAGCGAGGTTCCTGGCATGCGAATTAAAGGGTTTCAGGGGCTTTGTAAAGGTGGGAGGTACATTGAATTAAATGATACATGGTAGCATGAAAGTTTGGGCTTTGCAGGGGTAGTCTTCTCAAAAAGAAAGTTCTGTAGCAGTACGGTTGTGGGCAAGCACTTCCACATCTCTCTCATGCATGCATATTTTGGAAGTTGATCCCCCACGCTAAGAAATTAGGATCCAGGCACATCTCAATTCGTGTGATTATTGGTTGGATCCGATTCATTACTCAACTCGTAGATCAATCCAACCACACATCAATATGTACGAGGACGACGAAGCTCAAAAGAGTGTAATGCACACGATTCTATTAGTATTGGTTTATTGTTGAACCGGTCCACTAACTCAGCGGTGGACCATTTTCTACTGAAATTATAGCATCAACTAGGGCATGCTACCTCTGCTCACTGAAATTATAGGTTAGGAAATATATTTCAATTGTTTTATATATTAGTCTCCAAAATCTTCTTTGACTATATGCTAATTAAATTCCTGATCTTCTAAACTTGTATAATGGTTCCTACAATCATATATGGGAACATGGATTGGTGACTCTCCTTTAGGTGTGGAGGGAACTTGAACCTAGGTTATTGAATTCACCAATTAAATTAATTGGCACCCACAAGTATCATATTCTATCGCATACCAGTCGCATGGTCACACTACGGTGAAATGATTATTGATGGAATACTTTTCACATGCGGTAAATTATTCATGGTCCAAATTATCCATACCATTACCTGTAAATTATTAAGTTTTTTCTTTTTTTATTTGCGTGCTAATCACCCGAATCCTTTTTTCCCTTTTAGAAGCAAAATGATAGAAGAATCCATCTCAAGTAGTCCCTCAATTATTTTGTCTCAATTATTTTAGATTTAAATACAGGTCCCATTAATTTATGATTCATGGTTTAGATTGGCCAAATTATTATCGAATCAAGAAAACCCTAAACTCATACTAACTTATTAATAGCTAGGTTGAATAGAAGATATCTATATCCATGTGCAGACTTATATATAAGCTGCTAATTTAGTTAGAGCTTATATCTTTAGAGCAAGTGAAAAGGAGAATCTCAATTAGATCTTGAGCACATGTTGCCATCCACATTTATTCATTTTCTTTTTTTCTTTCTAAACTTAACCTAATAATGGGCTAAAACCACCTATCTCAACTATTTTTAACTCAAACCTAACATTGAAATACACTTTTTTTTAAATTATTGAAGAGGAAATTCTACAGAATTTAGTTCTCGACTTTGACATCAACATTGCAAGATACATGGCAATGATACATGATGTTAAAACTAAAAGTATACTAAAAGAGTATTATGAGATGAGAAATATACAAACTCATACCTGAGGCGTGCATAACTCTTGGACCCCGCTGTGTGAGGAACAGACTAAGCAGCTCATGCAACTCTACCAATATCAGAATACGTCTGCAAAATAAAATTAAAATAATATTATATATTATATAAATATAATTATGACAAGTGAAAATTAATAAATTTTGAAGTGTTTGATGATGCTACATAACCTGTGCCCTCTCGGAGAACCAATAGTGCACCAGCTCCATCCACTGATGAGGGTGAACATCAGGAGGACAGGTAGCTACAACCTGCTCCTCTGTCCTACCCTCCAGCTTGTAGTCTCTCTTCAACTTCGCCCTATATTCTTTCCACTTGTGATTGAGAGACTTAAGCACAAAATCAGATAAATCTGAAGGAAGAACGAACTTGCTCTACAATTTAATTAAACAATAAAATAAATATTAAATGAAATAAGCAATTCAATTGTTAAAAACCTAAGATATAAAATAATATATTAATTTTTTTAACTGGACAACTTGTAGCATTTTTATTTTATATGCAGGAAGCACGTCGTTCCACTTCGAATAATTCAGGAGACATAGCTGACCACGGCGTGCTACTGTCCCCAGAAAACTAGTCAACAAGCTAGCAGCTTTCTTAATAGGCTACCCTAGCTTGTTGCACTCTATCACTATCCTCTCACCCTCAGGTAACTACTACACATCACGGACTAATGTGGGTCCTCGCCTACGCTTGAGTCTCCCGGATCCATCTATAAAAAAAAAATACAGAACATTGTATATCAAAACTATTGCATATTCATGAATTGAAATGAGATAGAATTATTAAATTATGTACCCTGTATCTGTATATCATCGACGATAGGCTCGTCATCATGATGATCCATAGAAGGATCGTGATGTGCGGACTCGGAGGGAATAGCATCGTCCTAAGATGTAGAGGTAGTAGCATCGGCCTGATGTGCAGAAATAGATGGACTGCCATCAGACCGATGTGAAACTGATCGACTGCCCTCGGGCTGCTGTGATGAAGAAGTACCAGTCTCGGTCTAGGAAAACTGAAACTGTACATCTGCTAATCGCTTCCTTCGAGGCATGGTGTACCTAATCTGCATTATTTAAAAACAAGTCAGTCAACATTATAATCAAATTATAACGGAAATGAATTGCAATTTAAAATATAACATAATCATTAATGAAAAAATGTAAACCATCTTATAAACTACTTACTTGTCATAATCAATCAGTTGTACCTTCCTCGGAATCAAACCTAACCAAAATGTTTGTATCATTTATATGATCATCCGGTATAATATTATAAGGCATACACTGAGTGTAAGTATCATCATCTTCTTCTTCCACCCTTTTTCCCATGTCATACAAGTCTTTAGGTTTTGTCTTAATAACAGTAGCACATTCTTTATCTTTCGAGTCTTGTACATAACAAACTTGTCGAGCTTGAGATGAAAAGATAAATGGATAATCCTTCAATAACACACCCGTATGTATCAATCTTGAAAAATTGACAAGTATGAATCCATTGAGTCCTTTTTCAAATCTCTCGGTGTATTTATATACACCCAATCACATCAAAATAATACAACTTTAAAATTTTCATAATAATCCAACTCCAAAATATCTTTAAGTATACCATAATAAGATTTTCCATCTGCTTCAACCATAACACCACTATTCTGAGTTTTTCTAAGTTTCTCGTGCTCCTTGGTATGAAATTTAAAGCCATTTATAATAAAACCATTATATTTGTTCACAATATAATTTGGACCTCTGGCAAGTGCAATTAATTCTGCTGAACTATTTTTCTCCATCAGTACCGGTACCTAAAAAATATAATATCAATTATCGATCATTTATTCGATGTTAAAAATATATAAAATTATTATACGACTTATATATACTAACCTGATTGGTAAGCCAATTAGGAAATAACTCAACCAACTATCTTTGTTCAATCCTTGGATTAGGACGAGTGGAATGATTAGTTTGTCATTGTACAGATAAAAATTCACTGCATGACAATCAAATATAAGTTTGACAACAACATGTCTAATATTTAGTATTATCCATGTGTAGATAGACTAACCTGCGATAGTCAGATATTATGTCACTATGTAACAATACATAACGGTGTGCTTGTGACATGGATTTATGGTCAAGAACAATACTTTTAGCTTTTTCTATAAATCTTCTGGATGATGCAAATTTGTATAGATCTGTATTCTCCATTGTATCACCATGACGTTGAGGTCGATTGAATACAATCTCAACACCTTCGAGATATCTTGAACAAAATGTTAAACACTCTTCAGCAATATATCCCTCTGCTATTGAGCCCTCAGGATGGGCTTTGTTTCGTACATAATCCTTCAAACGTACAAGATACCTTCAAAAAGTATGATATTTATATCACACTAAATAATGAAAAAGTTATATAAATTATAAAATTTAAGTTTTACAGCATTACCTCTCGATAGGGTACATCCATCTGTACTGTACCGGTCCACCAAGTTTAGCTTCCGAAGCTAGGTGAATGAGTAGATGAACCATAATCGTAAAAAATCCAGGAGGAAAAATCTCTTCCATCTGACATAATGTAAGTACGACTTGAGACTGCAACTGATCAAGCTCCTGAGGATCAAGAACCTTAGAACATAATGCCTTGAAGAATGATGATAACTGAAAAACAACCGTAATAACTTGTTTTGGCATTAACGACCTTAAAGCCAATGGAAGAATATCTTGCATTAATATATGTCCATCATGACTTTTAAGATTTGAAATTTTGCGCTCTTTCAGATTCACACATCGTGATATATTTGAGGCATATCCATCAGGAACTTTGATATTCTTTAAAACTGTCAGGAAGAGATCTTTTTCTCGACTAGACATTGTATAACATGCATGAGGGATATAAGTTCTATCATTTGCAAGCACTTGTGGATGAAGTTTATGTCGGATGCCCATTTCTTTTAAATCAAGACGCGCCTTCATGTTATCTTTAGTCTTTCCATCAAGATTTAATATTGTTCCAATCAAATTATCACAAACATTCTTTTCTATATGCATAACATCAAGATTATGCCGGAGTATATTATGTTCCCAATAAGGTAAGTCAAAGAATATGCTTCTTTTCTTCCATAATTATTTAGTATGCTGATGGGTAGTTGCTGTGATTATATCATCATCATTTTCAACTTCAAAGAAATTATCCGGATCCTCGAACATTGCCATATCTAAGGTGCAAGTATTGACTTCCTCTGATACTTCTTCTTGTACCAAAGTCTCAACATTATCTCTTCCTCGCTTTTTAGAGGACTTTGTTATCTTGCCATAACTGTGTCTGATACCAAGCATTTGTCTACGAATATCAGAACTAGAAGGTAGAATTGGAGCTGATCCCAACTTTATAGTACCATCAAATAAATCCTTCTGAAATCAAAATGGATGATTTGCCTCCAACCATCGACGATGTCCCATATAATAGAACTTTCCTCCATGTTTTAACCAAATTGAATAGGTTGATTCACCACAAGAAGGACATGCAACTCGTCCCTTAGTGCTCCAGCCAGATAAATTAGTATATGCAGGAAAATCGTTAACAGTCCATAATAGAGCTGCCCGCAGATTGAATGTTTGACCATTCGAAGCATCAATTGCACTGATACCCTCCCACAGTTGTTTCAATTCATCTATTAAAGGTTGTAAGAAAACATCAATATCATTGCCTGGACCCTTATCATCTGGAATAACCATTGATAAAATAAGTGAAGACTGTTTAATGCATATCCATGGTGGCAAATTATAAGGAATCAGTACAACTGGCCAGGTACTATAGACAAAACTTAAGGTCCGAAATAGATTGAACCCATCACTGGCTAAACCCAACCTGACATTACGAGCATTAGATGCAAAATCAGGATGTCTGTCATCGAATGCTTTTCATGCTAAACTATCCACTGGGTGTCTCAGCATTCCATCTTTTGTATGGCTTTCATCATGCCATCTCATTGACGAAGCTGTCTTTGATGATCCATAGATCATTTTCAATCTAGGTACAAGAGGAAAATAGCGTAATACCTTCGTCGGCTTTTGTTTAATGTATGTTGCATCCAATTCATCTAATCCCTCACTCTCATTTTTTTTTGCTTCGTCCATTGTGAACATCCACACACATGGCACGACTCTTGATCAGCATGTTCTCCCCGATATAATATACAATCATTTGGACAGCTATGAATCTTTTCGTATCCAAGATCCAATTTCTTTACTAGTTTTTTGGCTTCATAACAAAATGTTGGTAAACTAGTACCTTTAGGAAATGCATCCTTTAACAACTTGAGCAGCATAGTAAAACTCTTGCCAGACATCCATTCAAGTATTTTATATGAAACAAATGCACAAGATAAGAAATTTTTGAAAAGTTCTTGCAACCGGCATATAATTCTTGATCTGCATCTCTTATCAGCTTATGATAATGATCCGTTCCAATATTAGTTGGGGGTTTCGGCTCTCCATCATGTATAGATTCAGTAAATATAAGATCCTCAGGTAACCCAGCTGCTACTTGTCCTCCACTGTAATCTCCAGGATGTTGAGCACCATATTCAAAAGCATCTCTGAGCAAACCACTGATATCATCATCTCTTGTAAGATTTTTCTATTGGTTACTGGATCCAAAATCAGGTATATGTTCCATGTTAGAGGTTTGGTTACATGTAGATTGTAACCTTGACTCTCCATGAAAAAATCACTCAGTATAACCTCTTAAAAAATCATTCCATACCAAATGTTCTTCAACAATATTTGGATATAGAGAACTGGAATTTACACATTTTCGGCATGGACATAAAATCTTTCCACTGATACTACTTCTCTCCATACCAAATTTAATGAAATTCTGTACTCTATCCAGATATTCTTTGCTATTCCTCGGTTTAGTTATCCAACTCTTATCCATTGTAAGAAAAAGCTAACTGAAATAAACAAATATTTATAAGAACAGAACAAATTTAAAATAAGTTTATTCAATAGATCAATTACAGTATTATTAAATGCACCATATCACCAACTAATAGGTAAAGAGGTCCTATCCCATTCAAGAATTGCATTAATTATATAGGTCATTTACAGTAACCAAAGGATACGCAATAGAAGTTCCAGAAAAATTTCGATAGCATTTTCCCTTAGTTCTCCCATACAAATAAATATGTATGAGGAGAACTAAAAGGAAATGATATCCGAAATATACCTGGAACTCTATCCGTACCGTTTGATTACTATAAGCACTTATAAAATTATTTGCAATTCTCAAACTGTCCAAACTGGACATTCAATTGACCACTGTACATATTTCTGCCATCCGTACAAAAATTAAATAATTGTACGGATCGTGTAGAATATGTACTTTAATCAATTGACGGATCTATGTTTCAATGCAATGCAAGTTTTTAAAAAAATATATAAAAAATCATAATTGATCGTAACAAAACTACATATGGTATTGAAATATATAAAAATGGAGTTATTCATGGACAACTTATCGGACATGTTGCAGTAGATTTCGATATCGAAGTAATCATCACTGAAGTGATCTATAAACAAAGTTTATAGCCGGAGTTAGCTCTGGCAAGGATCTTCCAACATTCAAGCTAGACATCTAGAATAGATAGAAAGTAAGTAATGAACATAAAAAAGAGTTATTTATCTTGAGATCCTTAAGGTCTTGGTTTTTTATAAAAGATGACTGAGAAAATAGGCAACTCCGAGAGTATCGGACTATTGATCGTGCCATTACCGTATGATAGTCCTTATTCGCTTCCATGGATGGAGAAGATTGTTACTGGTGATATTATCGGCATGAGATAACTATTTCTGTAATTTAGGCAATTGGCTATTTGAAATCTCAGAAACAGACCATGTAAGAAGGAGCACGTCGAAGGACCGTACTTGATAACAACTAAGTAAAGCTGCTTCAGTATTAAGTTCAATATGACTGATAGATGGGTAAGTGAATTGACAGACGGGGCCATAACAAGCTCTAGTCGATACCTCAACAATATGCTCCGGCAACAGATAGGTCAGTGTTCGAGTCAGTGAGTTAAACATCCATTCATGAAGTCATATTATGAAGGTATATCCAATGCATCCAAAGTAGATGTAACCTCAATACTAGATATATGGATGGTTTGGTTATCTCCAATAAATAGAAATTACCATCGGACAAGTATATCCAAATGCTAACAACATCCATCCTTTTGAGGCTGTAGTGGATGTTTTGCCATGAAAATGGACCATTACATGTTTAACCAACAAAATGTTCCCTAGAAAGCTGAAATGGTTATTGACGAGAATTGAAATCAACAACTTGATCCACGATAAACTACTCCCAATGGATAAGAACTAATGGTATTCTTGTTTCTACTTTGAATAAAAGTCATTTCTAATATCTTATATTGTATGGTAATCTTCTAACATAGATTTTGAACCATTTCCACTATACTTCTCTCTCTTTTTGGCTTTAAGATACTGGATCAGTGATCTAATAGTGCAAATTCACCCATCATTTCACTAATATATAGAATATATCCTCCCTCCATGACCAGATGAGTTAGGGGGCCTGGACGGCTGGACCTAAACCCAAGCTGACCTATTGGTGGCTCAAGATTTGATGAACCATACCAGACTGTGAACTCAATGAATGAAGCCATAAACTGCCACCCCTAGTTTTTGTCATCCTTTTGTATTCTATAATATTCAAGGACAGAGCCAAGAATTCTTGGCAGAGAAGCAAGTGCTAAGATTTTGTTACATTCATTCCATCATAAATCACTAAAGTATTAAAATAATAAAAAGTCAAAATAACAAAAAAGTAGATATTAAATATTTTGAAAAATAAAGTAAATTAAATCAAATTTCAACTCATTCAATATATAATTAATCACATTAAAAAGAAGAATAAAATTATTGCCATAATAAAACAATGTAGTTCAAAAGCAATCTAAATTTTAAACTATAAATAAGCCATAGATTAGTCTAATCTAAAAAGTGTCGGGATGAAACAGTTGCCGATTCCCCTGCTCCCTGTAGTGGTGGTGGCTGCAATGGAGGAGCTTATTCGAATGGCACAGCTTGGCGAGCCGCTTTGGATCTCAAGGCTTGATAACTCGACCGAGACCCTAAATGAAGAGGAGTATGTTAGGACGTTTCCTAGAGGTATTGGTCCGAAGCCATTTGGATTCAAGTCAGAGGCCTCTCGCGAGACTGCAGTGGTCATCATGAATCACATCAATCTTGTTGAGATACTTATGGATGTGGTATGATAACTATATATATATATATATATGAAGTTGCTGCTTCGTTCTTTTGTTATGGATTTGTATTTATTAATCTAACTACTTGATCTTTTGTAGAATCAATGGTCCACCATGTTTTTTAGCATTGTGTCAAGAGCTATGACTTTTGAAGTGCTATCAACAGGAGTAGCAGGAAACTATAATGGAGCTTTGCAAGTGGTATCTCTCTCTTTGTGTGTGTGTGGAGGCTCTCTTTTCTTGAAGTAATCGTAATATTATTAGCTTCAAATATAATCCTTAAAGTAGCTAGGACATGGTCCGGTAAAGTAGAATATAAATTAATTGTGGGATAAAGGTCTATGTTGTATAACCTTCAAATAGATAGAATCAAACTTGTAAAATCCTATCTCATAAAAAAGTACTCGGTAAATGGTTGCAACATCATCCACAACGGAGGAGTTTCAGGTTCAAATCTTGGGGTGCCACGTATATTCCTTAATAATTCTAATAAGTGGTGTACCAACAACTAATTTTAAAAAACCTACATTCTAGTACTAAACTAAGTAAGACTTCTTAGGCATCTTATTTATGTGAAAATTCATACGAAAATTTAATAGCTTATAAAAGATATTGATATTTAGATTAAATTTTCATGAGTTTATTTTCTTGAGAATAATGGTGGAGGACAGCCAATTACTTCATAGAAATGATGGAAGAATTAGTCATGCCAAACTCTTTGGGAAACAACAAGATTGAAGCTCCTCCTGATGGAAGAGGTTCAACCACAAGAGTATATACAGCCTTGTTTAAGATAGTTTTAAATTTCTTTTGGATGAAGCTAGGTTTCGATTATTTGATGCCAATGACATGAAAATCTGCCCATAAGGTTGTTAAACACATAACACATCGACACCTGCAGTCTAGGGATGCATTTAGCTATTACTAATATCAATTTATTGTTTCAAGAATTTGCAGATAATAATTGATTTAATATTTTGCAAGACCATGCTACTATATACAAAGTTATAAATGCTTTGATTTTGTTTCTTTTTGAAAAATAATCTAATTACTGGTAGTAATAGGTTGCAAAGTTATTAAAGTTTCTAGAGAGGCAAAAAGAGAAAATATGAAATGTATCAAAGCTGGAAGATCCACCTTGAAGAAAACTAGAGGGTTCTTATTGTCAAAGGGTAACCCAAATAATGAGCACATAGCTTTTCACTTTCCTTTCAGTCTATAGCTAAAGAAATAGAAACCTTTGGATGGAGGAACACAAGGAACACTAAAGCCGAACACAAGAAATTTATTAAACTTTGATATATACAAAATTAATTTAAATAACTTTCATTTGCTAAAAAAAATAAATCCAATTCGTCACGATATTGTTCACAATAATGTAAATTTGCATGGCTTAAACTTATTATAGAACTCATGAAAGAAATTATCACATAATTTAAAACCCTTCCCATAACCAAAAATTCTGGTCAAATTAAATTATACTGACCAAGTCTTCAACCCAAAATAAATGACAGAGCAAGAAAAAAGAAAACTTACAGATCGAGTTTCGGAGCAATGCGATGGAGATGAAGGCGCCAGAGATCGAGCTTCGGTGACGAGGGACCGAAAGAAACACCGGAGATGAAGGACCGGGGAGAGGGAGGAGGAAGAAAGGGGGTTTCAGGCGGCGGTGGCTGAAGCAAATGAAGGCTAGGGCTCAGGTTGGGGGAGATGGAAATAGAAAGTCCGGCGATGCTTTCCGCCGACGCTTTTAAGCGTTGGCGGGTTGAGGGAAATTTCCGACGCTTCTAAAAAGCGTCGGCGAGGTCTTGGAGAATTGCCGACGCTTTTAAGCATCGGCGGAATTGGCTTGCACGGTCGGCGGAATTGGCTTGTATGGTCACGACGCTTATAAGCGTTGCTAAATTTCCGACGGCGGACTTCAAAAACTTCCCGGCGCTTCCACAAATTGTCGGCGGGTTCCTGGGTCTTCCCAGCACTTTACCGAAGCGTCGGGAGAAAACAGTTGACTTTTTCCTGTTTTGATGTAGTGCAACCATTCATTAATTTTGACCAGTGATGATGCACGTACTCCCATATAATTTAACAAAACAAAAAAAATAATTATAAAAAAATATATATAATTTATCTCTTATGAAAAATAAGATTTATATATATTTATTTATTTGTATATATGGGGTTGGTAGGAGTTGGGTTCAGATTAGTTTTAAGCTTAACCCAAACCCAACCCAAATTTAAAAGACCTTGAACCAACCTCATCTAATGAGTAGTTTGGATGGATTTGGGTGGGTTGAGCCCAATCAGAGTCATGGCCCTGTAATTGGCCTACCAATCCACAACTCAGTTGGCTTCCTAGTAAACCCCTGGCCCATGTATCCAGCAAGCATCAATGGAACAACTCAGTTGTGCACCAGTAGTGACCACCCATATAATCGCATTGACTAATCTGTCTCTAAGCCAGATCCTTGGCTTTCTAAAGTTGTTGGTTGCTAGGTCAAATTCTCCCATGTACATGACTAAGCTCTGAGGCAGGAGAAGAGAAAGAAAAGATATCATTAGATGCAAATGAAATCTCCCCCATGATTAGGCCATGACTCAGCTCTAGAGTCACTTTAATCATTTCTAAATGAACACCCAAAGCTAATTTGAGGAAATTAATGGTCGAGGCTACCCAAATAAAGAACATCGAAAAGGAGTTTTGTTAATAGCCAGCCCAAGTTCCACGAGGGTTTGTTGTGGATGAAGGAATTAATTTGCATGGCTTGTGTCATATCCCGAATTCAGTACCGGAATTGACCACGCGACTGGCCATACAAACTCTAGATTTTATCCTAGAGATCATGCAAGGCTTAAAAATTTTTCTTACATTTATACTTGAAAGGTCTAAAAATTTCACAATCCTGGTCTTTGATCTTATGCCCGGTCCAATCCTTGCTATGCATCATCTCACCATAAATCCAATCTACCACCAAGCCCGAATATCCTGCATAACTCCGAGAAGAAAAAATAAATAGGAGGTTGTGAGCTTTACAGCCCAATAAGGTCTCCAAACAGTCACACCAATACTAGTATAACTTAAAAATAACAGGAAAATAACAGTTATCAAATCATGTAACCAAATTAACTCAAATGTCAAGTTTAACAAAGCCAATGATAATATCATATTTTTTCTTAGTGTTTCCATTAGTTAACCTTAATCTTTAGGATTCTGGACTAACCATGATCATGCTCCAGGCCCATGACTAGCAATATCATTGTCCATGCTTGTGATAGGCAATATTTGTCACGATTCCTCCTGTGACCGGCAATATCATTATCCATGCCTGTGAAAGATAATATTTGTCACGATTCCATCTGTGACCGGCAATATCATTATCCATGCCTTATCACGATTCTATCAGTGACCGGTAATATCATTGTCCATACATGTGAAAGGTAATATTTGTCATGATTCCGCTTGTGACCGGCAATATCATTGTCCATGCCTGTGAAAGGTAATATTTATTATGATTCCGCCTATGACCGGCAATATCATTATCTATGCCTGTGAAAGGCAATATTTGTCACGATTCCGCCTGTGATCGGCAATGTTGTTAATAACGATCCCGTGACAAGGCTAGTCCAATTACCTCATTCTCTTAATTAATACTTTATCCTTTCACATTATCATGTCAAATCATATCATGATGTCAAACCATGAAATCTCAAATCTTTCAATGACCGGCATCACTGTCCAAAATATATAAATATCACTTTATTTGATAAAACATGGTATACAGAAATATAGCTAATAACAATAACAATTGTACTATCCAACGTAAAAAGTCAAACTATTCCATGCAAAAATAAATCATGCATGCCAATACATATACGCACGAATCAAACCATGTCTTAATAAACACATATATATAACTGGTGAACAGGTCCGGAGATCCTTACCTTACTAGAGATAACTAATATTGGTCCATACCCAGAACCCACACAATACCCTTCTACTTAGGGGGCTACCCCAATAATAACAACTTTTAAACATAAATTAATAACCCTAAATCAATTATAAAATCCAAAATCTTTTTTCCAAAATTTTATTAGTGGTCCTCCTATTGAAACCTTCACTCCCCAAATTTTCAGAGAGAGACTTTTCGATCTTCCCTATACTATTTATTTATTTATTTTTCCTTCTTTCTCTCTCCTCTTTCTTTCTCTCATTTCTCTTTTCATCTTCTCTCTCCTCTCTCTCCTCATCTTCTCTCTCCTCTTTCTCTCTCTCCTCCTTTTTTTTTTCTTTTTTCCTTTTTATTTTCTTTCCTTTTTTTTTTTTCTTCTTCTGAACCAAGGCGTCTCCCTTTCTTCTTCTTCTCCCGAACCCCCTGTTCTTCCACTGGCTCAACCGAACTGAGGTTCCCCATAGTTGCCGATGGCTACAAGAGGTGATCTCTAGGAAGGACTCGACGAACCAGAGTGGATGGCGGCGCGGCCACTGGCAGTCCACGGCCTCAAGACCAAACCGAACAAAAATCAAACAAAATCCTCCCTCAAAATGAAATAAGGAGAAAAAGAACTCACCAGGCGGTGTTGGAGAGCTCCCGGTCGCTCGTCGGAGAGGGAGAAGATGCATGGAGGGCTTGATGGAGCTTGATTAGGCAGTGAAGAGGGGATTTAAAGAAGACCCACCGATGGTTTCCTCATCATTTTGGGAGCAACCACCGAGCCAATCGGGGTTTTAATCCATCCCGGACTAGTCACCGACCACCTCCCTCTCCCCTCACAACTCCTCCCTCAAATCATCTGGTGAAAACTCCGATCGGATAAGGGAGAGCCAACCTCCCTAGTTCCAGACTCTACACCCCTCTCCCTCATTTTTTTTTGTCCGAACTGGGTCAAAGCCGACTGGGCCCGCCGACTTCAGCCCAAAGGTCCAAGTATCATAGCTTGCAACCTTTTGCAACATCAAGTTAGATGAGATCGATTGACTTGTTCCTCACGATTCTTTTTGTTAGGTGTGGAGCCATATCCATCCAAGATACAAGCCTAGAAGCCTAGAGAAAAAACCAGGAATCAAAACAAACGAAAAAAAAATTAGCCCGTCAGACTGGGCCTAGCCCAGACCCATGCGCGCGGCCTAGGCGGGTGCGCGGCCCGGCACATGGGCATGCGGGTGCGTTGCCCAGGCCCACGCACGGGCACGCGTGGGCTCGGCCCAGCTTGGGGCGGCAGCAACCCGGGGCATTTCCCAAGCATTTCCAACCAGTTTCCCAGCCAGTTTCGTGCAATTCACCATGGTCCATGAGCCTTCTAAGTGATTTGAATTGTCCGATCAGGCGATCGGATGGCTAAGATGGATCCGAGGGATATCAGGCTTGATTGGGAGGGCTTTGATTTGGATTTTGACACGATCTGAGATGTTGATCTCAGATCTGAAGGCTTGGGAGCTTTCCTGATTGTTTTGGACTTCTGAGATGAGTTTTGATATGATTTTTGGACTGTTTTTGGGTTCTTTTTCAGCATAGGCAGTAAAGAGCCGCCGTGAAGTGAAGAAAAGAGAACAGAGGCCAACAAAGGGCCAGGAAGAGAGCCAAAAGAGAGGTTTTGCAACCTAGAAGAGTAGTCCAAGAATTTTCCAAGAGAGAAAACAAGGGAAAGAGAGAGAAAAAGGTAGAGAGAGGGCAAGGCTTCCTCCTGTATTGATTTCTTTTTTCTTCATATTGGACTGGGGTTTGCATCCTGGAAGGGTTCTCTTATGTAATAACTTCCTATATTTCTTCTTGATAGTGGAGATTTGATCTTGTGCGGCCGTGGACGTAGGAGCAAGAGGCTCCAAACCATGTAATCTCTATGTGTTTGCTTGTGCTTGCTTTTATTTATCTTTCAGGCTTCCTTTTCGATTTCTTTTACAAACTTTTTGGCATCCCATTGTGCACCACATCCTTAACAACTGGTATCAGAGTACCGGATTCAAGTGAGAGCAACGGCAGGAGATGAAGGAAAAGTCAAGATTGACAGGTTTGATGGAAAAGATTTTAGATTCTGGAAGATACAGATCGAGGATTATCTGTATCAAAAGAAGCTTTACCATCACTGCTGGGGAAGAAACCTGCCGAGATGTCACAAGCAGACTGGGCTTTGCTGGACCGTCAGGATTTGGGAGTTATCCGTATGACGTTGGCCAGGAAAGTCTTATTCAATATCCTGGAGAAGAAAACCATAGTTGGATTGATACAGGCACTATCCAACATGTACGAAAAACCTTCGGCCTCCAACAATATTTATCTCATGCATCGTCTGTTCAACTTGAAGATGAGCAAAGGTATGTCTGTAACCGATCATATCAATGAATTTAATTTGATCACTAGTCAGTTAAGTTCTGTTGACATAAGCTTTGAGGATGAAATCCGTGTCCTAATTCTATTATCTTCTTTGTCCGAGAGCTGGGGTACAACTGTGACAGCGGTGAGTAGTTCATACGGCTTGAGCAAACTAAAATTTGAAGAGATCCGGAACCTAATTCTCAATGAAGACATCAGGAGGAAAGAATCAAAGGGAGCTCTAGTTTTGTCTTGGTGACTCAAGAAGGCAAAGGAAGAACTACATAGCACAGCGAAGGCCGTGGGAGATCCAAGTCCAAGTAAAGGAGCCAGTCAAGAACGAAGGATGATGGCTATTGGCACTGTAGCAAGAAGGGGCACAACATAAAGAACTGCTACGCAAGAAAGGACAAGAGACAGAATGAAGAGTCAGTCAATGCCGTGACCGAGATAATTGAAGATGCATTGGTTCTTAGTGTGGACAATCCGATGGAGTCTCGGATTCTAGATTTCAGAGCTTCGTTTCACTCTACCGCATAAAAGGAGTCTATGCGCAACTACATTACTGGAGACTTTGAAAAGGTCTATCTTGCAGATGAAGAGCCTTTGGATATTGTAAGAAAGGGTGATGTACACATCAAGATACTAGATCAGTCAGTTTGGAAGCTCAAGAATGTCAAACATATCCCACGATTGAGAAAAAACTTGATATCAGTCGAGCAGTTGGACTCAAAGGGATACATTATAACTTTCGTTGGTGGCTCTTGGAAGATCACCAAAGGTACGATGGTAATAGAACGAGGAAGCAAGTTGGGTACCCTATATATGACTAGTAATACTAGAGATGCAGTGGCACTAGCACAGGTAGACTCAGAGTTGTGGCACTATAGGCTGAGCCACATGAGCAAGAAAAGAATGCTTGTACTATTGAAGAAGGACAAGCTACTGGGTTTGAAGATAATAGATATTGATTTCTGCAAGAATTGTATTCTTGAAAAGCAGAAGAGAGTCAGCTTCTCCAAGATTGGCAGGGCACCAAGATCAAGAAAGCTGGAGCTTATGCACACCAATGTGTGGGATTCCCCCCCGGTTGCATCCTTTGGAGCTTCGCGATACCATGTGACCTTTATCGACAACTCCACTAGAAATGTATGGATTTATTTTTTACAGAATAAATATAATTTATTTGATACTTTCAGAAAGTGAAAGCTTGGTGGAGAATGAATCTAGATAGAAGATAAAGTACCTGAGATCGGACAATGGAGGCGAGTATGACAGCACCGAGTTCAAGGAGTTTTGTGCAACAAATGGAATTAAGATGAAGAAGATGATTCTAAGTATGCCACAATAGAACTAGATAGCTGAGCACATGAACAGGACCTTGAATGAGAGAGCCAGAAGCATAAGGCTCCATGCTGGATTGTCCTATATGTTTTGGGCCTAGGCAGTTAGTATTGCTACCTATCTAATCAATAGGAGTCTCTTAGTCCCCCTTAAGTACAAGCTACCAGAAGAAGAGTGGATAGGAAAGTCAGCAAGCTTATCTCACCTGAAGATATTCAGTTGTGTCTCATACGTACACGTCAATGTAGAGAAGAAGTTAGAGAGATGCTTCTTCATTAGGTATGGCACTGATGAGTTTAGTTATAAGCTCTAGGGTGAGGACAGGAAGATTATCAGGAGCAAGGACATGGTATTCAATGAAAGAAGCCTGTATAAGGACCAAAGTATTCCAAATAGAGCAGGACAGGCAAACAAGAAGAAAGAACAAGTAGAGTTGGTAGAGATCATAGAAGAGGACATTACGAGGGAGCAAGAGATCCTGAACTTGAGCCAAAGACACCTCAGCTGAGAAGATCTATAAGGACCCCGAAACCATGTATAAGGTATTCACCCTCGTTGTATTATCTACTATTGACAGATGGAGAGGAGCCCGAGTGCTTTGATGAAGCCATGGAGAGCAAAGATTCGATCAAGTGGGAGCTACCGATGAAGGACGAGATGCAGTTCTTGATAAAGAATCAGATATGGGAGCTCAGCACACTACTAGAAGGAAAGAAAGTACTATATAATAAAAGGATCTACAAGATCAAGGAAGAGCACAATGCAGCAAGAGGTATAAGGCAAGGTTAATTATGAAAGGCTTTCAACAGAAAGAAGATCTAGATGGTGATGCCGACACTAAGAGGAGCATGACAGGGTAGGTGTATATTATTGGCAGGATAGAGATGAGCTGGATCTCACATTTGCAGAAGATCATGACTCTTTCTACCACCGAGGAGGATATGCTGACAGAAATAGTTACTATAGAGAAATTAGGGCCATGCATAGCCTCAAATGACCTCCAGAGCTAGTTGATTGGAGGTGCCACATAAGATACTGACATGTTTTTATTTTTTTTTGGAAGTTTATTTTTTGATGTTTCAGGTGGATGCAATATTAGATGTCTAAGTTTCCAAGTGGGAGAGTTGTTGGGTGTGGAGCCATATCCACCCAAGACCTAAGCCCAAAAGCCCAGAAGCCCAGAGAAAAAACTAGGAATCAAAATAAAAGAAAAAAATTTGGCCCGTCAAACTGGGCCCGGCCTAGACCCACGCACGCGGCCCAGGCGGGAGGGCGAGAGGGCATGCAGCCCAGCCCAGCACGCGGGTGCTCGGCCTAGGCCCATGCGTGGGCGAATGGGCTCGGCCCAGTTTATGGTGGTAGCGACCTAGGGCATTTTCCAGGCATTTCCCATTGGTTTCCTAGCCTGTTTCATGTGGTTCACTACGGTCCATAGGCCTTTTGAGCGATCTGGACCATCTGATCCCCTGATCGGATGGTTGAGATGGGCCAAGAGAGATCAGGCTTGATTGGAAGGATTTTGATTCGGATTTTGGCATGATCTGAAGCGTTGATCTCATATCTGATGTCCTGGAAGCTTTCCTGACTATTTTGGACTTCTGAAATGAGTTTTGATGCAATTTGGACTGTTTTCGGGCTCTTTTTCATCAGAGGCAACAGAGAGCCACCATGAAGTGAAGAGAAAAGAATAGAGGCCAACAGAGGGCCAGGAAGAGAGCCAGAAGAGAGGTTTTGCAACCCAAAAGAATAGTCCAAGGGTTTTCCAAGAGAGAAAATAAGGGAAAAAGAGAGAGAAAGGTAGAGAGAGGGCAAGGGTTCCTCCTGTATTGATTTATTCTTTCTTCTTTTTTCGTATTGGACTGGGGTTTGCATCCAGGAAAGGTTCTCTTGTGTAATAACTTCATGTATTTCTTCTTGATAGTGGAAATTTGATTCTATGTGGCCGTGGACGTAGGAGCCAGAGGCTCCGAACCACATAAACCCTGTGTGTTTGCTTGTGCTTGTTTTTATTTATCTTTCAAGCTTCCTTTTCGATTTTTTTTGCAAACTTTCTGGCATCCCACTATGCACCACATCTTAAACACTTTTAGAACTAGATATGATAGACCCAACAAAAGGCTCAAGGTGACTAAAAGACTCAAACCTAGATTATGTTAAGAAATTTTGATCAAAAATATGAATAAATCGAATACTGAATAATTGGGATCTCTAGTTACAAACCTAGCTAGTTTGTACAATTAGTATGGTCTAATTAATCATACTTTATGTTAGTTACATCCTGCATTTCATCACATATGTGAAGCTTGTAATATCTTATTATAGTCTCTTTATTCAATATTTGAATATGACATGGATTTATTGAAATTCTCAATATGTATGTTAAAAAGAAAAATGAAAAAGGAATTAGGAGGGGCTATTCCCCATTCTCTTTCTTGTACCCACCCCACCTCACCTCGATGTAGGTTAAAACCTATGCTCATTGGTAAATAGAGCTACAAATTATGAAACCAAGCAATTATATATATAAAAGGATTGAAGCAAGGGCCAATGCACTTTGGTATCAAACCCTACTCCTCTTATAGAGGTGGCAGCAGGTAAGATATAAACTGGATTGGCCAATATTTCTATCCATCGTGTAATTAAAAATTTTATACCTATATATACCTGCTTCATATCCATCTTAGATCAGATAAAGTAGATAGTACATATTGGATAAGTAAGAAACTCATCACCAAATATTTAAAATAATTATAACTTTGAAAGGGAAGATTTAGATTAAAATTATATTGGATCGATTTTGGGATGAGGCATACAATTAACTGCACTTGATTTAAATCCATTTCAAAATTTTATTTAAGATCTATAACCACGCACACCATATTTTAATCAGATCAATATCTAATGGATCAGCTACAATTGCCATCCTTAACCTCTACCTCCTAGATTATACAAAATATGAAACAAGGAAAAGCTATTAAAGTAGTGGTTTTCTTGCGGCTAGGGGGTGCCATCTCCTTGATCCAACGGTTTCCATGGTGGAGCTTAGGAGAGAGTGGACGGGTATTGTTTATGCCTGAAGGATTTTGCACCTGGATCGACTTATTATTGAGGGCGATTCAGCTATGTCATAGCATGGATCCGGGAGGCTCAGAGATCTACATCCCTGCACCCCTATTCTGGGATATTGCTCTTCTTCTACAGAGTTGCATGGAGATCATTGTGCACCATATATATCGGGAGACTAACTCTACGATAGATAAGGTGGCTTTCTTTGTTGCCAATCACTCCGGTAATATCTTGTGGACCCAAATAGATGATGCTTCATTGCTCCTACTCCTTTTCATGACATTATCTTTTCTAATTTTCTTGGTTGTATCCATACTAGAACATTAGTTTGAATACTCCGCCTTACCAAAAAATAAAAATAAAAAAAAATAAAAATAAAAAATAACTATTTTGCATTAATTAGCCTCCCTCTGAACTAAGGCACACTTGAAAGGTAGCCATGATCACTAGTTGACACCAACTTTGGATGCAGCCTATCACATCCCGAACCCAGCACGCAGGTCAGCCACACGACCGGCTGCATTAATCCTAGAACATGCCCTAAAGATCATGCAAGGTCTTTAAAAATTCACTACAACTTCAATTTCCAAAAATGCTATTACATTTCATAAAAGAATACCTAATGTAAAGAAAATAATACAACTCATATAATTACAATTTGGTTATTCTACAATCGACGATCAGTATCAATAACTCTCTATATTTTCTTCCATTCACTCGTAAATCCATTGGGCATCATACAATTCTGGAGAAAAAGAAAGTAGGGGTATGAGCTTTACAGTCTAGTAAAAATTTTTATATACTTATACCAGTATAATACAATATAATTCAAAATAACAGGAAGTAGTATCAAACAGATTATAACTATCAAAATCTCATGTCAAGTAACAAGATAACTCAATATGAATATATGCAAAAACATTTATTAATTAATATCAAACATTCATCTCATTCAAAAATGAAACACCATATATATCATTAAATAAAATCTCTCTTTTTACTTAATTATTATTTTATCTCTTATCATCCACATCTCATTAATATGATCCGGATCAATCACTGTTATTTTTTTAGGATTCTGGACTAATCATGGTCACACTCCAATCTGTGACCAGAAATCTCAAGATTGACCATGTACTATCCGTCCGTGGCCAAACTATTCCATATACTATTTATCTGTGGCTCGGCTATCCCACGTACTCTCTGCTTATGGCTCAGTTATTCCATATATTATAAGCCAGTAGCTCGGCTATCCCATGTATTATCCACCCGTGGTAGGCTATTCCATATATTATCAACTCATGGCTCGACTATCCCACATACTATCCAATCATGGCTAGTTATTTTACGTATTATCCATCCATGGCTCGGTAATTCTCTATTTAGCATGGCTAATCCAAATACTCCTTATTACTTTATCGAATCTCAAACATGTAGTCAAATCCTATTCTTTTCAAGATTTACAATAACCGGTATCACAATCCAAATCATTCAAAAATAATCATGTCCAATACAAACATATTATACGAAACTATAATTTATCATATCATTAATTTATAAATATACACCACGAGAAACCAAATTATATGGTGTATGAATAATCATACATACCATTGATCGTGTCAAGGGTCAAACATGCAATGTAAAAAAATATATAAAGTGGTGATCGTGTCAAGAACCCTTACCTTAACTGAAGATAGGTTTAACATGTTCGATATCAATCTGTACCTGAATTCTCAATCTAAGTGCTACGAAACTCGCTCAACACCTTTTTACCAAAAAAATTATCTTCCTACAATAATATATTTTTTTTAATAAACAATTCCATGGCATAGTAGTTATAGCTCTAAAACTCTCTAGACATATTTCATCAATAATCTACCTACTGATCCTGGATCCCAACTTTACAACTTTCCAAATTCCTATGAGAGAAACTTTTAAATCTTTCTTTCTAAATATTTATTTATTTATCTTGCTCTTTCTTCTCCCTCTTTCCTCTTCTCTCTTTACTCTCTCCTCTTTCTCTCTCCTCTTTTTCTATCCTCTTTCTCTCTCCTTTTCTCTCTCTCCTCTCACTCCTCTTATCTCTCTCCTCTCACTCCTCTTATCTCTCTCCTCTCACTCCTCTTATCTCTCTCCTCTTTCTCTCTCTTCTTATTCTCTCTCTTCACTTTTTCTTTTTCCTATCCTTTCTTCTTCCCTATTGGCTAGCCTGAATGATACCCCATGATCCGGCAACCTGAGGAAGGGGAAAAGAGGGTTTTCATGATGGTGCTTAATAAAGCATGGCCAGACAAAGAGAAGGTCGGGTGGGGTAGTGCTACCGATGGCAATTTGACCTCCAACAGGAATCCAAAAGAAGAAGGAAAGGCATCCCTTGCTACCACCAAACAAAACCATCAAAAGCTAAAGGAGAAGGAGATTTACCGGCGACATCAAGGAGGTGGCCGACCACCGATGGAAGCTCGATCTTGACCCATTTAGAACCGTTGATGGATGGGATTTAAAGAAATAAAATGGAGAGGATAGTGTCATCATACGGTAGGTTTGCTCGGTCGAGGGAGAGTCCTACCCATCCCTGTCACTCTGCTGGTCTTCTCCCACCCAGCCACAGCCTCTACTCCACGTTCTCTGGCAGGATTTTTGCTCGATCAAGCAAGGGATGAAGTCCCCTATTTCATTTCTTTCTTTTTTTTTCCATGCCGGGTTGAAGTCGGTTGGGACTGCCAACTTCAGCCTAAGGAGTCCGATTTTGACATTATTCTCCCATTAAAATAATTTCATCCTTGAAATTAGCTTGCTTGATATTTAAACTTTGAAGGTACCCACTCCTCATGACCTTTAGGTTAACGAATCAATATTTCTAACTAGCTTTAAATAACTTTAAGCCACCACACTTCCGTTGCATAATCTGATATAAATTTACCAGATTCTCTAATTTTATTAGATAAATTTCTAGCAAATTATCATTAGAACCTTAAAAGAACCAACCTTCTAAAAGGAAAATTTTTTTCAAGATTCATTGTCCTTACCCCACCTCGAGTGTATAACATCAATATTAAACCTTAAATATAGATTGTATTACAACATCTAATGATCTGAAATCTAAACTCTGAATTTATTTTTATTACTTTTATTATGGCTCTAGTGATTATAATCCAAATTTCAATCCATTTATACTATTTCTATCATTGTTCTCGATGATTGTTAACCTAAAGTGCAAATATCCTTTATCCATGATCCCTAGTGATTATAACTTGAATTTTAATATCATTCATATCATATCCTAATCACTTATGTCACAGCTTCAAGTGATTATAACTTAAGTTTCAATATCATTCTGTCATGTCCTAATAACCACCATGTTATTTCTTAATCACTTATATCACAGTTCCAAGTGATCATAATCTAAGCTCTGATACCACTCTGTTATACCCCAAATCCAGTACCTGGGTCGGCCATGCGACCGACCACATAATTCTAGAACATGTCCTAGAGATCATGCAAGATCTTTAAAAATCTACTACAACATCAATTTTCAAAAATGCTATTATTCACATTTCATAAGAAAATATCTAATATAAAGAAAATAATATAACTCATATAATTACAATTTGATCATTCTACAATCACCTACTATATCAATAACCCTCTATATTTTCATCCATTCACTCGTGAATCCATTGGACATCTTGCAACTCTGGAAAAAAAAAAAGTAGGGGTGTGAGCTTTACAGTCTAGTAAAAATCTCCATACACTCATACAGTATAGAATAATATAATTCAAAAATAGTAGTAAATAGTATCAATTAGATCATAACTATTAAAATCTTATATCAGGTAATCAAGATAACTCAATATCAATATATGCAAAAATATACATTAATTAATACCAAACATCTATTTCATTCAAAAGTAGAACACTATATATATCATTAAGTAGAATCTCTCTTTTTACTTAATTATTATTTTATCTTTTATTATCCACATATCTTTAACATAATCCGGATCAACCACTATTATCCTTTTAGGATTCTGAACTAATCACAGTCATGCTCCAGCCCATGCCTAGCAATTTTAAGATCGATCATGTACTATCCACCCATGGCTAGGCTATTCCATGACAATCCATCCATGGCTCAACTATCCCGCATATTATCTTCTCATAGCTTGACTGTCCCATGTACTATCCATTCATGACTGGCTATTTCATGTATTATCAGTCCGTGGCTCGGTTGTTCCATATACTATCTGTCCGTAATCGATTATTTCATGTATTATCGGCCCGTAGCTAGGTAATTTTCTATTTAGCTTAGCTAGTCCAAATATCCCTTCTTCTTGCTTATTACTTTATCAAATCTCAAATATGTGGTCAATCATGTTCTTTTCAAGATTTATAATAATCGGTATCCCAACCTAAATCATTCAAAAATAAGCATATCTGATACAAACATATTATATAAAACTATAATTAATCATACCCATACGTTATAAATATACACCATGAGAAATCAAAATCACACAATGCATAAATAATCATACATGCCATTAATCATATCCAAGGGTCAAACATGTAATATAAAAATATATATAAACTGGTGATCATGTCTAAGAACCCTTACCTTAATTGAAGACAGGTTTAACATACCTGATATCAGTATACATCCGAATCCTCAACCTAAGTACTATGAAACTCCTCAGCACCCTTCTGCCTAAAAAATTATCTTCCTATAACAATATTTTTAATTTTATTATTTATAATAAATAATTTCATGGTATGAAGTTATAGCTCTAGAACCCTCTATCCGAATTTCATCAGTAATCCGCCTATTGATCCTAGATTCCAACTTCACAACTTTCCAATTTTCTAGGAGAGAAACTTTTAAATCTCCCTTTCTAAATATTTATTTATTTATCTTGCTTTTTCTTTTTTCTCTCTTTCCTCTTCTCTCTCTTCTCTCTCCTTTTATCTCTCATCTCTTTCTCTATCCTCTTCTCTCCTCTTTTTATATCCTCTTTCTCTCTCCTCTCCCCTCTTTCTCTCTCTTCTTTATCTCTCTCATCTTTCCTCTCATCTTCTTCTTCTCTCTCCTCTCTTCTTTTTTCTTTTCTTTCTTCTTCCCTCTTAGCTCGGCCTGAATGGTCCCCCACGAGCTGGCAACCTGGTGAAGGGGAAGAGAGTGTTTTCATAGTGGTGCTCAATGGAGCATGGTCGGAGGAAGAGGAGGTCGGGCGGGGTGGTGCTATCGGTGGCAATCAGATCATCAACAGGAACTTGAAAGAAGAAGGAAAGGCATCCCTTGCCGCCAGCAAATGAAATCATTAGAAGCTAAAGGAGAAGGAGACTTACTGGCAACATCAAGGAGGCAGCTGGCCATCGGTGGAATCTTAATCTTGACCCATTTAGAGATGACGAGGGATAGGATTTAAAAAAACAAATGGAGAGGATAGCATCGTTGCACGATGGGTTTGCTCGATCAAGGGAGAGTCCTACCCATCCCTGTCACTTCGCCGGTCTTCTCCCACCTAGCCATAACCTCTACTCTACATTCTCTGACAAGATTTTTGCTTGGTCAAGCATGGGACAGAGTCCCTTGTTTCAATTCTTTCTTTAATTTTTTTTCATGCTGGGTTGAAGTCGGCTGGGACTGCGGACTTCAGCCCAAGGAACCCAGTTCTCACATTCTCCCCCCCTTTAAAATAATTTAGTTATCGAAATTAGCTTGCTGAGGTTTAAGCTTTAGAGGTACCCAGCCCTCATGACCTTCAGGTTAAAGAATCGATATTTCTGACTGGCTTTAAATAATTTTAAGTCGCCATACTTTCGCTGCACACTTTAATATAAATTTACCAGATCCTCTAGTTTTGTCAGATGAATTTCTGACAAATTATCACTAGAACCTTAAAGGACTCAACCTTCCAATAGAAAAAAATTTCAAGATTTATTATCCTTACCATACCTTGAATGTACTACATCAATATTAAACCTTAAGTACATATTATATTACAACATCCAATGATCTGAAATCCAAACTCTGAATTTTTTTCTATTACTACTTCTATCATGGCTCTAGTGATTAAAATCCAAATTTCAATCTATTTAGACTACTATCATTATTCATGGTGATCGTTAATCTAAAATACAAATATCCTTTAGCCACTATTCCTAGTGATTATAACTTGAATTTTAATATCAGGCATATCATGTTCTAATAATTTATGTCATAGTCTCAAGTAATTATAACTTAAGTTTCGATATCATTCTATCATGTCATAATAACTACTATATTATTTTTTAATCACTTATATAACAATCCCAGGTGACATAACCTAAGCTTTGATACAATTCTGTTATACCCCTAACCCAGTACCCGAGTCGACCACGCGACCGACTGCATGAACCCTAGAACATGCCCTAGAGATCATGTAAGGCTTTTAAAAATCTATTACAACTTCAATTTTCAAAAATATTATTGTTTACATTTTATAAGAGAATATCTAATATAATGAAAATAATACAACTCATATAATTATAACTTGGTCATTCTATAATCGCTGACCGATATCAATAACCCTCTATATTTTTAACCATTGACTCATGAATCCATTGGACATCCTACAACTTTGAAGAACAAGAATGTAGGGGTGTGAGCTTTACAGTCCAGTAAAAATTTTTCATATACTCACACCAGTATAAAACAATATAATTTTAAAAAAATATTAAATAGTATCAAATAAATCATAACTATCAAAATCTCATATCAAGTAATCAAAATAACTCAATATCGATATATGAAAAACATGCATTAATTAATACTAAACATCCATCCCATCCAAAAGTAAAACACCATATATATCATTAAGTAAAATCTTATTTTACTTAATTATTATTTTACATTTTATTATCCACATTTCATTAATATGATTCGGATCAATCATTATTATCTTTTTAGGATTCTGGACTAATCACGGTCACGCTTCAGTCCATGATTGACAATCTCAAGATCGACCATCTACTATCCATCTATGGCTAGACTATTCTATATATTATCTGCCCATGGCTTGACTATCTCACGTACTATCCGTCCGTGGCTCGACTATTCCATATTTTACCAACTCATGGCTCGATTGTCTTACGTACTATCCATCCATGGCCGACTATTCTACATATTATCAACCCGTGGCTCGGCTGTTACATGTACTATCCATCTATGATCGTCTATTCCATGTATTATTCATCCATGGCTCGACAATTCTTTGTTTAGCGTAGCTAGTCCAAATACCCCTTCTTCATACTTATTACTTTATCAAATCTCAAACATGTGGTCAAATCATATTCTTTTCAAGATTTACAATAGCCGGTGTCATAATCTAAATTATTCAAAAATAATCATGTCTGATACAAATATATTATACAAAATTATAATTAATCATACTAGTAATTTATAAATATACACCTAGAAAAACTGATATCATATAGTGCATAAATAATCATACATGCCATCGATCATGTCCAAGGGTCAAACATATAATATAAAAATATATATAAACTGGTGATCATGTCTAAGAACCCTTACCTTACCCGAAGACATGTTTAACATGCCCGATATCAGTTTGCATCCGAATTTTCGATCTAGGTATTATAAAACTTGTTTATCACCCTTCTACCAGAAAAATTATCTTTCTACAAAAATAATCTTATTTTTATTTTTTTAATAAATAATTTCATGGTATAATAGTTATAGTTCTTTAACTCTCTATCCGATTTTCATCAGTAATCCACCTACTGATTCCAGATCTCAACTTCACAACTTTCCAAATTCCTAGAAAAGAAACTTTTAAATCTTTCTTTTCAATTATTTATTTATTTATTTTACTCTTTTTTCCTCTTCTCTCTCCTCTTATCTCTCTCCTCTTTTTCTATTATCTTTCTCTCTCCTCTCTCACCTCTTTTTCTCTGTTATTCTTCTCTCTCCTCTTTCTCTCTTCTTCTCTCTCGTCTCTTCTCCTTTTTTTTTTTTTTCCTTTCCTTTCTTCTTCTCTCTTGGCTTGACCTAAATGGTCCTCTACGATCCGGCAACGTGGGGAAGGGGAAGAGAGGGTTTTCACAGTGGTACTCAACGGAGTACTACCGGACAAAGAGGAGGTCGGGTGGGGTAGTGCTACTATAGTGGCAATTCAACCGCCAACAGGAACCCCAAAAAAGAAGGAAGAAAAGGCATCCCTTGCTGCCACCAAACGAAACTATGAGAAGCTAAAGGAGAAGGAGACTTACCGACGACATCAAGGAGACGGTTGGCCACTGTTGGAAGCTTGATCTTGACCCGTTTAGAGCCTACGAGGGACGGGATGTAAAGAAACAAAATGGAGAGGATAGCATCTTCCGCACGGTGGATTTGCTAGATCGAGGGAAAGTCCCACCCATCCCTGTCACTCTGCCAGTCTTTTCCCACCCATCCATAGCCTCTGCTCCGCGTTCTCCGGCAGGATTTTCGTTCGGTATACAAGGGGATGGAGTCCCCTGTTTCAATTCTTTATTCCATCCCTTGCTTCAATTCTTTCTCTTTCTTTTTTCGTGCTGGGTTGAAGTAGGCTGAGACTGCCAACTTCGGCCCAGGGAGCCCGGTTCTCATGCAGCCCAACTTAAGTATTCCCCACCCTCTTTCTCATTCGACCTAGGTTAAAACCCAGGCTCTCTATGAAGCTGGGCCGTTGCCCATGAATCCAAACAATATTTTATATATATAGGGTTTGAAGCAAGGGCCAATGCGCTTCGGTATGGACCATATATGGACTAACCCCCTTCCACACTCCATGAAATATATAAACAAACCATTGTAGCAGTGACTAATTTGGATTAATTAGGAACCCTACCAACGAGGGCATTCTTGAAAGGTAGCCATCACTAATTAACACAGCCCTTGGCTCAACCCAAGTGCCGGGCCCTAGACGAAAGGTGGAAGGTACACATCAAGTACGTGCCCCGAATGGCCCGCTAACTAGGCATCTCCACGTGTCTTGACCATTCGTGCCGTTTGACATCCCGGCAAAATATCCTCCTGGGCCCTCATCGATGTAGGATTCAAAGAACCGAATCCAAGCCATGGCACAATATGTACATGGAATAAAACACGACCAGAAGCTCAGTGCTACATTGTTTATCCTCGATATTCTACTAGTCTCACAGCAGACTACAATGCGATGCAAAAGAACCATCCATGCATGCACAGGCCAATCACGCATGCAAAAAAAAAAAAAAAAAAAAACATTAATTCATATTGTAGCTGCAATAGCAAAAGCTTAACCACTGCATATTGCGTACCATATATCCGAAGAAAATAAAACAAACAACAACAGCATCTTTGCATGATGTTGAACCGAGGAAGGGTGCTCCAAAACCTCCTCTCTCTCTCTCTCTCTCTCTCTCTTTTTCTACATGTGCCTCTAGCTTTCAACCCAGTTGCAAGAGGATGAGTGCATGCATGATGTTACGTGAGGCTGTCGTCTCGTGACGAGAACAGGAAATAATGATATCTCTTCCCACGGAATTTTTTTTTAAATAATATAAAAAAAAAATTTAATTATAAAAGTAGATGATCCGTAAAATATTTAAATCCCGACGTTCCGGTGATGATGGACCTAGTGGATTCGGCTTTTGGAAAGATGAATCTGAAGTCGTCTTTTCAAAAGACGAATCCGCCTGAGAATTCGTCGTTTGAAAAGACGAACTCAGGAAGAACCATTAAAACCCCGCGTATTATTTTTTAAAATAATATTTTTTTAAAAAAAAATTATGAAAATAGGTGATGCAAAATTTATTTACCGAACTAGGTGGGGGGGGGCTGACGTGGACGAATTCGTCTGTCGAAAAGACAAATTCAATTTAATTGAATTCGTCTTTACAAAAGACAAATTCTTGATAAAACATCTAAAAAAAAATTATTGAAAGGAAAGGTATTTTTAATTTTAAAATATTGATTTATTATATTAAAAAAAAATTTATTTAAATGAATTTTTTTAAAAAAAATCTGAAAAAAATTAACCCGTGAATAACTGTATAATACATGAATGTATCAAAATTTTATAAAAAATAAAAAATTAATAAAAAAATTGCAGGATCGATATGTGGATCGATGGTCTGACCGATAGGTGGACCGATGGTCAGACTGGTAGCAGGACCGGTAGGTGAACCGATGATCGGATCCTTGTGGTAGCCGGACTGGCAATCGGAACGGTGACAGGACCGAGGGTCGGATCCTACCACGATTTTACTGAAAAAAATAAATTATTATTATCATTATTAAATAATTAATATATCAAATTAAAATATTTTAAATATATTATTTACCAAATTATATTAAAAATTAAAAAATAAAATTTATTAAAAAATTGTTAAAAATTTTATATTTTTTTATAAAATAAAATAATGATAAATCGCCGATTGTATCTACGATTTCACCAAATAATATTTTTTTAATTAAAATTTAATAAAAAATTTAAAAATTAACGAGAAATCATGAAATTTAATAAATCCTAAAATAATTTATTATTTTCATAAATTTAATCTTATTTTTTATATATTTTTTAATTTACTTGAGCAAATAAATGATTCTTATCATTTTAAGACCGATATGTGGACCGATGATTGGATCAGTAGGTGGACGGATGATCAAATTAGTAGCAAGACCAGTAAATAAACCGATGATCGATCCTGGTAATCGGACTGGCGATCGAAACGATGACAGGACTAAGAACCGAATAGATGATAGAATCGATGGAAAATAAAATTTTTATTATTTTCATAATTTGAATTTTATAATTTATATTTTTTTTAAATTTAGTTAAGCAAATAAATGATTCTTGTCTATTTTAAGCCAGAACACATATAAACACATATATAAATAAACACTTATATAAATAATTCTTATATATTTTAGACCACAACACATATAAATAAACACATATATTAAAAACATAATTTTTTAAAATTAACAAGAAAACATGAATTACAATAAATTCTAAAATAAATGACTATTCGGTCCCACATGGTGGCCGTCTCCTAGTACGTGCAAACTGTATACGACGACGGATCGGAGGTGGCTAATGCTGCTCTGTCTCATGCTCTATATCGTGTGATGCCTAATATGCAGCATGCTCTACATCATGTGATGCCTGCTGTGCAGATACATGAAGTGACGACGATGCTCCATGTCCGGAATAATCATGCTGCCAGCCCATGAAATCCGGTGCAGTAGTATAATCAAAATGTGCTGCCACATCCTCAGTAGATGTGAACTCGTGCATCGGATGTGGAACAATGCTATCTCGTCTCGTACCTCGTCTGTGATGAGCTGGCGGAGGTGCTCCGGATGAAGATGCATATGGATAATAAGGCGAAGGAGTCTTGTCCTCCCTGTCTCCCTCCTGATAAAACTCACGTAGTGGAATCCGTGCATGCTCGCCAAGAGTATGGAGGGCAGAATGACATATATCCTGTATATCCGGGGAGGTCGTCGCACGCTCAAGTATCGTCGCAAAATTACTACCCTGTAAATAAAAAAAATAATTAGTTTGACAAAATTTAAACGTATATTATAATTTAAATAATAAATTTTAAATTACTTACTATGTAATCATATACTGCACCATTGCGACTGATGAATCGATGAGTGATCCTACGATACTACTACATATAAGGATCGTGATAATCCATGGTACCATCGAATGGATCACCATGTATAATATAGTCATGACGACTCATCCATAACTGTATATAATCCCAATGAACGGTGGACCAATCCTGATCAGATCGTCCTCTCATATCAATACGATATAGTGCATACAACGTATCAAACTGATCTGGCACGACCTGTCGCATCCCGAACTGGCGCATCACTCTATCGGGTAAATGCAACTCTACTATATAAAAACATACTAGTGGTACTCTACTACACAAGATCTCCTGACCCTGTAGACAGTAGTCTGGTAACTGTGCAATCATAGCGGCAGTATATGGCTGCCATATGACCTGTTTATAAATAATTTAAAGTATAATTTATTAAACAAGAATAAATAAAACAAGTCAATCATTACCAAAGATTTAATATTCATTACCTCGTCGGGTCGCAGTCGATCAAGTAAATAACAATACGAAGAGACCACATGCATAGGTACCCGTGTGACAGAAAAAAGATCTCTCCATCTACAAAATAAATTAATTAAATTAATTAAATAAAATAGTATATATCATACACAGCATAAAAATATTATATAAATTCTAAACTCATCTCATCCCTAATGGTCCCTGTGGTAAACCGGCTCCATCATCATCAAAATCGATCATCGGATCTGGAGCCTGTCGAAGTAATCTGTGGGGTGCAAGAATCGAAACTCTATCCCATGCCCACAGCTGTAGTAGCAACAGCGGACCAGCAATATCAGTAACATCTCTGTGGCCAGGGATCGGTGTTGATGCTACAATTGTCGCACCACCGCAATCAGAAACTGCATCTGCTGGGCGAGCACAGCCAATTGGACATCCGCCAGAGATGGTTGTAGTGGAGCGGGGGGCTCCCTTTCTGGACTGTGCGAGCCCCTGTGAGAAGGGGGGTCTCCCGCATGGCTGGTGGAGACCTCCTGCATGCATGTCATCACCATGCTTTGGGTGGAGTTGCACGTGAGGAGATTGGCCTAAATCAAACTGTGTCCTGCCCCCCTTCCTAGTGCGCTAATCTATTGCCGCCTATAACATCGTGGCCTGTAGCTTGGAGATGGCACCGGCTGCTGACCTCGTTGTTCGAAACCCAGTCCACGTTCCCGAACCTGCAAAAAAGAGAAGACCCGGGCCGGGGATCCCGGTGGGGGCACTTCGACGATCAAGTCAGTGATGATCTAGAAAAATAGATCCTTCCCTGTAGTCCCCTTGGTCGGACTCCATGCTAGGAGGAGGAGATTTTGCTTTAAAAAGAAAGAGTAGGGTGAGAGAGGCAGTGGTGGAGGAAAGCTTGAGCTATAGTAGCTGTGTCCATCGAGACTTTTCGATGAGTCTCCGGTAGCCCCAAAGCGCTCTAACGCTCGGTTGCTTTCCCGTTCGCCTGCCCTTGTTTGCTTACCTCCTTCAAAGACCTTTGGAAGTTCCTTTTAGGCCATGGATCCCTCCAGCCACCTACCTCGGGTTCCTCCCTCTTTGCAGGTGCCGGAAGGTCAACTTTCAGCAGCTCTCCATGCCGTGCACCCCGGTGTCTTTCCCCATCCATGATAGGGAGTTATGTTGCAGGCTCTTACCCTCCACCACGATCACTCTACTTTAGAAAATTTGGCAAGGCCTCGATCTGGGAGTAGCCGTCCCCTGGTTTGAATCTTCTGGCATGGTTTCCTCTTCCGAGTGGTGCAAACAGTCAGCTGGGAAGTGCAGTGCCCGGCCAGGGCGCCCTTTCCTATCTGGTGTAAATAGTAGTGGGAGTAATCATGGCATCCTGGGGGGTGCCCCTCCGTGGTACTTGGACGATGCACCACCGCCCAAGGGAGGTGGTGGCATCCTCTTCCTCATGCTTCTGAATCCCCCGAAGCGTTGTGGGCTTTGGCCACAGGGATGGCCTCTGGCTGCTGGTCCTCTCGTCCGAAGAGAGCTTGGTCCGAGGAGAAAGAGCTCGACTTCGATCAAGATGGGCTCAACCTCGAGGGAGCCGCCAGACGAAGGAGCTCAAAGAGAGGGGGCTCGACTCCGGCCAGGGCAGGCTCAACCTCGGGGGAGCCGCCCAGTGAAGGAGCTTAAAGAGTGAGAGTTCGACTCCGACCAGGGTGGGCTCAACCTCAGGGGAGCCGCCCGGCGAAGGAGCTCGAAGAGCAGGAGCTCGACTTTGGCCAGGGCAGGCTCGACCTCGAGGGAGTCATCCAGCGAAGGAGCTTGAAGAGAGGGGGCTCGACTCCGGCCAGGACGGGCTCAACCTCGAGGGAGCCACCCGGTGAAGGAGCCCGAAGAGAGGGTCTGACATGGCAGCTTCTGCCAATGTGGCATCCGCCTAGATCTGACAGGGACTCCATGTCAGCGATCTTGCCATATCAAGAAGCATGAATGTGCCATCCATATCTTTCATATGCACATTCAACAGTAACATGCTGATGATCATTCCTTATATACACAAAATCTCTTTAATTTGTAATGCAGAAATTACAAATTGTATCATGAAGGGTTTCAACATCCTTCATGAATTCTTGACCTACACCCTCTATAGAGTTTTTCCAAGCATCCAAAGTGTTCCTTGGATTTGGTTCATCTTTAGTGATATTCCTTATTTCTTCGATTACTCGAACAAATTTACTTGAGCTGCTAAATGAGAAAAAATGAGATGAACTACCCTTCCGATAATTCTTAGAATAATTTACATGTTCAATATTTTCATATGGAACACCGTCCCTACAAGTACAAAAAATTGGTTCTTTCTGTAAATAATATTGCCTCACATTGAACATCGCATTATATGATTCAGATTAATTATAAAAAAATAATATACTAAAATAAATTATCAATAGACTTTGAATTACCTTAAATTGATTATCATATTAGGTGATTCAGTCATCGATGCTGCATGAAATACAACAATTTCAATTATTACATCTTTTAAATTTCAATATACATCGTACATATTGCTAATATCCTTATCTGCTATAACTGTAACGAGCATTCTTGAATTGTTAGGAATATAAAATTTCAGATCAATCATTGTAAGGGATAAATGCTTCCATCTCTCCACTATTTCATTGACAATATAATTAAGAGTTGTCTTTTAAAATTGAAATGATATAGGCTACATTACCATTGGAGCACACAGCCATAAAATTTGAATTTTCAATATCCTTAGGATCCATAACCATTAAAAACTAAGATAATAATAAGAAAGATGATTCAAAAGAAATCAAAAGAAAGTTTTGTGAACATGACGTGGAAGAGGATTCGGAAGAAATCAACAAGGAGGAGGCGGACCGGCGAGGGGAGGGAGTGTGAATGGTGGGGAAGGAGCTGGGGGGACTACTCTCTTCGTGGGAGAGCTTCACTGGTGGATGACGGACATTGATCTCAAGGTAGAGCTCATCAAGTACGGGCATCTGAAGGAGGTAATGAGAAGGCGAGCATGAAGTCCAAGGGGTTCTTCCAGGTTGATTTCTATGATCCAGTGGCTACTACAGCATGCAAAGAAGGAATGAATGGGCACGTCTTCAATGGCCGGTCATGCGTCATGGCGTTTGCATCGCTACACGCTGTTCATCGGATGGGAGCAGTTCAACTCAAGAATCAACAGATGGCAGCCCAAATGTCAGCACAGCCTCAGAAGGAATGACAAACGGAATATGATAAAGGATATTTTGAATATTTTTCAGAAAAATATGACATCGTAAAAAATGTCGTATTACGGTAAACTTAAATAAAAGATCGAAAGTTAGAGTTTTAGTCAATATGGATGATTTGTTATAGTAGGGTCAAACTAGGGAGTGGGAATTAATTTCTCCATAAAAATATTTGATACGAAGATGACTCAACTCCTTACCGTATTGAATGGGACTTTGGATTTCATATCATATAAATAAGTATATTATTTCAATTTCATCAAAACAGTAGACCAATCTCAGTCAAAAAATTTGACCAATCTATACACCTATATCCAAGTTTCAGGATTAATTTTGAAATTATTTGAATCAATTACGGTATCATTCTTCGAACCTGAAATATGTGGATAGATTATTACCTTTCAAAGTACTTAAAAAAGTCAGAAAGATTTTTTTAAAAAAATTGTGGCTACAAAAATAACTATTGATTCCTAAACGTATATGGTATAAAATACTGCAAGATATGTGCACCCTTGATTAACCATCATCATAAAATAGATAGCTATCCTACTGTGCATGCATTGCAAGAAATCCTTATTTTTTCAAAAATTTATCATTTGACAATTGTTTCTTGGCATGCCACCATCTTATATTGCAATTATTAAAATATCCATTTTTTTTAAAAAAATATATTTAATGGATAAATATAGAGTACCTCCGCTTTGCTTTCTTCCACTTTTCATTCTTCTTTGACACCACCTATGTACATCAGGCAATGTTGAAAATAAACACCGTCAACCGGTTAGAACTAATTATTTCAACTCCTTATTAACATCTTTCTTCTCCATTGCGTTTTTTTTTTTTTTTTTTTTTTTTTTTTTTCTCGTGCTATCAAATCATGATATCTCAAACCTATTCAAATTTGAGATCTTTGCAACAGTTATTGCCTTAGCATCCCCATTTTGCCAAGCATGATACCATGAGTAATTAATTATACTAATTACCACTGCGGTGGTAGCCTGGTAGTTAAGGCGCAACCCTCTCTTATGAATAGTTTCATTGATTACGGATTCGAGGAATAAATCCATGGATGACTCGATTAAATTCCAGATTAATTCTGGAAGCACGTGACGGGAGGGCAGGATGGTCAAAAATTCCAGCGCCGTAGTGGGATTAGGCTGATGTACTCACCAAGTCGGTGAAGAGGGTAAGCAGAAAATTGCTGTCCGAATTAAACAAAGGTCTAACGGGTTGGGACCCGAGTGAAAAGCTACACCGGAAGAATTTTTTCCCCTCCCCTCACCCTTTTGTTCAACCAAAAAATAATAATAATTGTACTAATTGCCATGGACCTTCTAAAAATGGTACACATAGTCAAGCTAGCATAATCAAGACAATAAAAAAAGCTCAAGTATGTATTGCCTCGATATATACTATGTATTAATAAAATATATAACAATATAAGTGATGAATTATCTCAATTTTAAATAAATATTTATGAAAATATCATAAAAGACTTTTAGATAATATACCATATTAGAGAGTACCAAAAAAATTCCTGTAATAGAGATTCCATGATTTTTATACATATAATACATATTGACAGGAATTTCTCTAATATTTCCTATATGATACATTAGCTAAAAATCTTTTCTAATATTTTTTTAATATTTCTTGATAATCTCTAATATAGTATATCAACTACAAACCTTTTTTTTTTTGATAGTCACCGGTATTTCATGATATTTTCTAATATCAATTAAAAATCTTTTATAATATTTTTTAATAATATTGATGCTTAATCTATATATCAATCTAATAATAAGTATGCATATATGATATATCAACATATCAAAAATGCTTGGATGTATTTTAGTTGGACATGTATTACTTATTAAAAAAATAATAATTTAAACTAAGTATTACCTAATTTGAGGTGTGTAGCAATAAAACGCGGACATAACCAATATATTAATAATTTGGTGAGTATATATCAATAAATCATTAGGTTGCCATCAACTAAATCACCAATCCTTATATCAATACCGAGATCTCTTTCCTCTAGCAGTGCCAAATCAAGCTTTCCCTTTAATCTCTTCATATCTCCTCCAATGGGCAAGATGAGAGATGGATTTGATCGGATCATGCTATTGGAGTCGATCTTAATGTGATCACTGCTTCCAGAGAGAAAGATGGTGGATTAGAAGGAAAGAGCATTAGAGTTCATAAGGATTTAAATACGGCAACGGTAACAATGATATTGACAGAGGAGGAGGTGGAGTATTTGAGCAGTGGGATAATGAAGGAGAGGAAGACTAGAGGAGGGAGTGGCAGCGATGGCAAAGAAGAGGGTGGTGATAACCGTTGATGCTTTCCATTAAAAAAAAGATAATTAACCATTGATACTCTCTTTCTTGTCCCACCTCTTTCTTCGTTTCGTTTTAATTTTTGCCTCTTAATGCGAACATTGTTACAAGAGTTCACTAGATGAATTTTGATTTATCCTATGCATGCTTTGGGGTCTGAGAGAAGTACATGGCATGCCAAGAGACTCCGCCCATACGATATATTCTATATACCTCATCAAAGAATTTTTATCCGGCTCATTTGATAACTTAACTGAAGAACTAGTAGGAAAGAAGCAGCTTAAGCAACCTGGAGAATTATTTTTTGTGCCTTCATATATATTTTGGAATTGGAATTGGATCTAATTAATGCATCATTAACATACCATAAATGAGGACTAGCCAACAAGTGTAACATAAATGACCATTAACTTCTGAGGTGTTTGTTAATGGTTGGGCAAAAGATGAATATCGAACAATATTATAAGATTGAAAAGCCAACTAAAAGTCTAAAACCGCCACCATTACAGCTCTTGCAAAGTCCGATCATTAGCGGTTCACCGAAAAAGAAAAAAAAAAAAAAAGGTCTGATCATTAGCGTGTCTGTTAGATAGAGAGGTGAAGTCAGATTGAGGCGGTTGCTTTACGTTGAGGCAGACCCATTTTAGTTTGGCTCAGAATAATATGCAAGGCTCCTCGATCCGGATTGGCTACTCCGGACCTAGGAGGTGTCCCATATTTCATATATCCCAGGTTTAAAGTATGATATTATAGTCGGTTCGAATAAATTTCAGGTTAATTCCTGGACTCTGAATATGGATATTTATAGAACTGGCTAGAAATTTCTAGATCCGAATGGTCTTCCTAATGCTTGGATAAGACCGGGATGATATACTCATCATTTGGTGAGAATGGGATGAGCCATCTTCGTTAATTGTTATCATCTTGTATCGAACATTTTTCGGTGAAATGGAAGTCCTTAAGGTCCCTTCCAACCCTTTTTTTTTTTTATTAAAAAAAAAAAGTTTGGGATTGTATATCAAAGTTTGTGCCCATTTTTGATGATATAAAAGTTAGATGATGATAAAATTTACCGGTCAATGCCGGATCATGATAAACATATTTATCATATCATATCGATATTTGGTATATATACCAAATTTTATCGTATTGTATCACGTATCGATACCATGATGAGATGGTAAGATAGAACATCCAGTACTGAAACAAATCTTGTTAGGTGGATCGGGGGTTGTTTAATATATGTAATTAAAGTAAGGCACGTGAAGCACATGATGCGAAAAATGTGGAAATCAGGGCTTCATGGGTGCTTCGCCATGCAGTTTAACTAAATATATGATAGAAAAGGTAATTAAGAATTTATAGGTCTCCTTCTAGGTTCGCTCAGCAAATTTTTATATCCTTTTCATTTAGTGTGACTCCAAAATCTGATCGTCCATTTGGTAGGGCAAAATGGAATAGTCTTGATGGAATTAGAATGCACCGGTCTGGTACTCGACAACCAAAAGAGACACCAAATAATGGTGATCACGGTGCAACAGTGAAACAGCAGGGAAGAGATTGCATTTAAGCAATGATTGCGAAGCAATATATATTAATGCATCACTAGCTAGCAGTGGTGGGTGCACGAGGTTGGATTGCATATTTCTCGCGAATGAAAGTTTCACAATATCCATGTTGGTGTTCAAGTGACTTCTACCGAATAAATTTTGGTGGAATACACGTACGTGCCACCATTTCAAGTGATCGAGAAGGCAATTAAGTTAGAAATGGGCTCTTGTGACATGGTCTATCTTCATAGATCGTCTTGAAAATAAGCAAAATTAAAAAATTAAAATTAAAAAAGAAAAATATGTGGAGAATTCCGAGTGAGCATATTGGGGGAGATGATTGTCTATCGTAAACTTGTGTCTAGCTTGCAATGATGTGGAGGGAGAAATAGAGGTGGAGGATGAGGGAAGAGAGATAATAAAGAGTAGGGTGAAGTTGACCGTGTTCAAACAAGCCACTGTCGGCCTCTAATTTCCTTTGATTTGACAAAACCCACACATGCTCCAAAATTCCACAAAAGTTTTAAAACCCAGGATCATATCGATTTCAGTAGGATTTGGTGTTTACTCACAAAATTTTCAGTTTTATCCTTGCCATTCTAAAATGGAGCCAGGATAGAAATAGCATAGATAATATCATTACAGTGAATCTGGATTTTATCGACATTTTTTTTAACTTTTATCGACGCTTATAAGCGTCGCTAAATAATCTTCCAACGTTTTGTAAAGCATCGTTAAAGCGTCGCCTATGCAAGCGTTGGGACGCAACTTACCGATGCTTGGGAAAAGCGTCGCAATTCTAGCGACGTTTTAAAGCGTCGGCTTTTAGCGATGCTTTAAAGCGTCGCTAGACACCAAATCTAGCGACGCTTTAAAGCGTCGCCAGTTTCAGTTCTAGCGACGCTTTTTCCAAGCGTCGCTAGGTTTTAATCTAGCGATGCCTTAAAGTATCGCTAGAACTCGCCACTTGACGCTTTAAAGCGTCGGTAGACACCAAACCTAGCGATGCTTTAAAGCGTCGCCAGTTCAAGTTTTAGCGACGCTTTAAAGCGTCGCTAGAATTGAAACCTGCGACGCTTTAAAGCATCGCCAGTTAGCGACGCTTTAAAGCGTCGCTAGATACCAAGCCTGCCTAGCGACGCTTCGCTAGACACCAAGCCTAGTGACGCTTTAAAGCGTCGCTAGACACCAAGCCTAGCAACGCTTTAAAGCGTCGCCAGTTCCAGTTTTAGCGACGCTTAAAAGCATCGCCAGATCCAAAACTAGCGACGCTTTAAAGCGTCGGTAAAATTTTTTTTAAAAAAAAAAATAAATAACCATATATACAAACCCATAACCTGTATACATTACGAATCCAACATATACAAACAAATGAAAATATTCAAACTTGTATCACATATCACATCCAACATACACAAACACAAATACAAACCAAATATAAAAAGTTATATATATATATATAAACATATCAATCCAAGTTCAAATAAACAAAAAGACATACATAAATAATAAAAAAACCATTTAGCATCACTGATCCGTGGGAGGCTGGTCGTCATCAGGTCTGCGGCTCACAGATGCACCAGGAACCTGCAATATATACATCAGGAATTATAATACATACATTATATATATTCTCAATTATTAGATACATACAAAATTAATAAATAATTACTTACCTGAGATGACATGAACATATGCAGCACAGATGTAACATGCTCTAGCTGAGACCTAATGGTCTGCATCTCTGCTCTGTCTGCATCACGTGTCTGTCGGAGCTCTGCTATCTCCTCCTGGAGCTGACGAACATGTAACTGATCATGACTCTCTCTAGTATCCCGAGTATATCTACGCACCTCAGATAACTGAGTAGGGGTAACTCCAATCCCATAACCCCTCACTCGTCCAGGATGCTCTGGTCCCATCAACTCCAAGAATACCTCGGCCTCGATGCGACTGCTCTGTGTAGATGATGAACCCTCGCCAGCACGCTCGGATATCATAGAGGTAGCCATATTCTATATTTGACAAAAAACACATATATTAATACTTAATAAAAATAAAAATATAAATCATAATATAACATAAATAAAAAAATACATATATATCTCTAGACTCGTCCCGAACAAAACTGCCATCCTGGTGAACGTGAGTCATCCGATAGAACTCCACCTCACCAGGCTCCCTCCCCTGCTGATCAGCCTATATAAAGAATAAATATTACAAAAAAATTCAAAATAACACATCTTATATCCCCGTACCATTATACATGGCACATGCATGATACATGATGATACATTATGTTAAAACTAAAAGTATACTACTAGTATTATGGGATGAGAAACATACAAACTCATGCTTGAGCCATGCATAACTCTTGGACCCCGCTGTGTGAGGAACAGACTGAGCAGCTCGTGCAGCTCTACCAATATCAGAATACGTCTGCAAAATAAAATTAAAACAATGTTATATATTGTATAAATATAATTATAACAAGTGAAAATTAATAAATTTCGAAATGTTTGATGATGCTACACAACATGTGCCCTCTCGGAGAACCAATAGTGCACCAGCTCCATCCACTGATGAGGGTGAACATCAGGAGGACAGGTAGCTACAACCTGCTCCTCTATCCTACCCTCTAGCTTGTAGTCTCTCTTCAACTTCGCCCTATATTCTTTCTACTTGTGATTGAGAGACTTAAGCACAAAATCAGATGAATTTGAAGGAAGAACGAACTTGCTCTACAATTTAATTAAACAATAAAATAAATATTAAATGAAAAAAGCAATTCAATTGTTAAAAACCTAAGATATAAAATAATATATTAATTTTTTTACCTGCAAAACTCGTAGCATTTCTATTTTATATGCAGGAAGCATGTCGTTCCACTTCGAATAATTCAGGGAACATAGCTGACCACGGCGTGCTACTGTCCCCAGAAAGCTAGTCAACAAGCTAGCAGCTTTCTTAATAGGCTGCCCTAGCTTGTTGCACTCTATCACTATCCTCTCACCCTCAGGTAACTGCCACACATCACGGACTAATGTGGGTCCTCGCCTATGCCTGAGTCTCCCGGATCCATCTAAAAAAAAAAAATACAGAACATTGTATATCAAAACTATTGCATATGCATGAATTGAAATGAGATAGAATTATTAAATTATGTACCCTGTATCTGTATATCATCGACGATAGGCTCGTCATCAGGATGATCCATAGAAGGATCGTGATGTGCGGACTCGGAGGGAATAACATCGTCCTGAGGCTGATGTGCAGAAATAGAGGGACTGCCATCAGATCGATGTGAAACTGATCGACTGCCCTCAGGCTATTGTGCTGAAGAAGTACCAGCCTCGGTCTGGGAAAACTGTATCTGTACATCTGCTAATCGCTTCCTTCGAGGCATGATGTACCTAACCTGCATTATTTAAAAACAAGTCAGTCAACATTATAATCAAATTATAACGGAAATGAATTGCAATTTAAAAGATAACATAATCATCAATGCAAAAAATATAAACCATCTTACAAACTACTTACTTGTCATAATCAACCAGTTGTACCTTCCTCGAAATCCAACCTAACCAAAATGGTTGTATCATTTATATGATCATCCGGTACAATATTATAAGGCATACATTGAGTGTAAGTATCATCATCTTCTTCTTCCACCCTTTTTCCCATGTCATACAAGTCTCTGGGTTTTGTCTTAATAATAGTAGCCCATTCTTTATCTTTCGAGTCTTGTACATAAAAACTTGTCGAGCTTGAGATGAAAAGATAAATGGATCATCCTTTAATAACACACCCGTATGTATCAATCTTGAAAAATTGGCAAGTACGAATCCGTTTGAGTCCTTTTTCAAACCCCTCGGTGTATTTATATCCACCCAATCCCATCGAAATAATACAACTTTAAAATTTTCATAATAATCCAACTCCAAAATATCTTTAAGTATACCATAATAAGATTTTCCATCTGCTTCAACCATAACACCACTGTTCTGAGTTTTTCTAAGTTTCTCGCGCTCCTTGGTATGAAATTTAAAGCCATTTATAATAAAACCATTATATTTGTTCACAATATAATTTGGACCTCTGGCAAGTGCAATTAATTCTGCTGAACTATTTTTCTCCATCAGTACCGGTACCTAAAAAATATAATATCAATTATCGATCATTTAGTCGATGTTAAAAATATATAAAATTATTATACGACTTATATATACTAACCTGATTGGCAAGCCAATTAGAGAATAACTCAACCAACCATCTTTGTTCAATCCTTGGATTAGGACGAGTGGAATGATTGGCTTGTCGTTGTATAGATAAAAATTCACTGCATGACAATGAAATATAAGTTTGACTGTCTAATATTTAGTATTATCCATGTGTAGATAGACTGACCTGCGATAGTCAGATATTATGTCACTATGTAGCAATACATAACGGTGCGCTTGTGACATGGATTTATGGTCAAGAACAATACTTTCAGCTTTTCCTATAAATCTTCCGGATGATGCAAATTTGTATATATCTGTATTCTCCATATTATCACCATGACGTTGAGGTCGATTGAATACAATCTCAACACCTTCGAGATATCTTGAACAAAATGTTAAACACTCTTCAGTAATATATCCCTCTGCTATTGAGCCCTCAGGATGGGCTTTGTTTCGTACATAATCCTTCAAACGTACAAGATACCTTCAAAAAGTATGATATTTATATCATATTAAATAATAAAAAAGTTATATAAATTATAAAACTTAAGTTTTACAGCATTACCTCTCGATAGGGTACATCCATCTGTAGTGTACCGGTCCACCAAGTTTAGCTTCCGAAGCTAGGTGAATGAGTAGATGAACCATAATCATAAAAAATCCAGGAGAAAAAATCTTTTCCATCTGACATAATGTAAGTACGACTTGAGACTGCAACTGATCAAGCTCCTGAGGATCAAGAACCTTAGAACATAATGCCTTGAAGAATGATGATAACTGAAAAACAACCGTAATAACTTGTTTTGGCATTGACGACCTTAAAGCCAATGGAAGAATATCTTGCATTAATATATGTCCATCATGACTTTTAAGATTTGAAATTTTGCGCTCTTTCATATTCACACATCGTGAAATATTTGAGGCATATCCATCAGGAACTTTGATATTCTTTAAAACTGTCAGGAAGATATCTTTTTCTTGACTAGACATTGTATAACATGCATGAGGGATATAAGTTCTATCATTTGCAAGTACTTGTAGATGAAGTTCATGTCGGATGCCCATTTCTTTTAAATCAAGACGCGCCTTCATGTTATCTTTAGTCTTTCCATCAAGATTTAATATTGTTCCAATCAAATTATCACAGACATTCTTTTCTATATGCATAACATCAAGATTATGCCGGAGTATATTATGCTCCCAATAAGGTAAGTCAAAGAATATGCTTCTTTTCTTCCATAATCGTTTAGTATGCTGATGGATAGTTGCTGTGATTATATCATCATCATTTTCAACTTCAAAGAAATTATCCGGATCCTCGAACACTGCCATATCTAAGATGCAAGTATTGACTTCCTCCGATATTTCTTCTTGTACTGAAGTCTCAACATCATCTCTTCCTCGTTTTTTAGAGGACTTTGTCATCTTGCCATAACTGTGTCTGATACCAAGCATTTGTCTACGAATATCAGAACCAGAAGGTAGAATTGGAGCAGATCCCAACTCTATGGTACCATCAAATAAATCCTTCTGAAATCGAAATGGATGATTTGCCTCCAACCATCGACGATGTCCCATATGACAGAACTTTCCTACATGTTTTAACCAAATTGAATGGGTTGATTCACCACAAGAAGGACATGCAACTCGTCCCTTAGTGCTCCAGCCAGATAAATTAGCATATGCAGGAAAATCGTTAACAGTCCATAATAGAGCTACCCGTAGATTGAATGTTTGGCCATTCGAAGCATCAATTGCACTGATACCCTCCCACAGTTGTTTCAATTCATCTATTAAAGGTTGTAAGAACACATCAATATCATTACCTGGACCCTTATCACCTGGAATGACCATTGATAAAATAAGTGAAGAATGTTTCATGCATATCCATGGTGGCAAATTATAAGAAATCAGTACAACTGGCCAGGTACTATAGACAGAACTTAAGGTCCGAAATGGATTGAACCCATCACTAGCTAAACCCAGCCTGACATTACGAGCATCAGATACAAAATCAGGATGTCTCTCACCAAATGCTTTCCATGCTAAACTATCTGCTGGGTGTCTCAGCATTCCATCTTTTGTACGGCTTTCATCACGCCATCTCATTGACGAAGCTGTCTTTGATGATGCATAGATCCTTTTCAATCTAGGTACAAGAGAAAAATAGCGTAATACCTTCGCCGGCTTTTGTTTAATGTATGTTGCATCCAATTCATCTAATCCCTCACTCTCATTTTCTTTTTGCTTCGTCCATCGTGAACATCCACACACATGGCACGACTCTTGATCGGCATGTTCTCCCCGATATAATATACAATCATTTGGACAGCTATGAATCTTTTCATATCCAAGATCCAATTCCTTTACTAGTTTTTTGGCCTCATAACAAGATGTTGGTAAACTAGTACCTTCAGGAAATGCATCCTTTAACAACTTGAGCAGTATAGTAAAACTCTTGTCAGACCATCCATTCAAGTATTTTATATGGAACAAATGCACAAGAAAAGAAATTTTTGAAAAGTTCTTGCAACTGGCATATAATTCTTGATCTGCATCTCTTATCAGCTTCTGATAATGATCTGTTCCAACATTAGTTAGGAGTATCGGCTCTTCATCATGTATAGATTCAGTAAATATAGGATCCTCAGGAAACCCAGTTGCTACTTGTCCTCCACTGTAATCTCCAGGATGTTGAGCACCATATTCAAAAGCATCTCTGAGCAAACCCCTGATATCATCATCTCTTGCAAGATTTTTCTGTTGGTTACTTGATCCAAAATTAGGTATATGTTCCATGTTAGAGGTTTGGTTACATGTAGATTGTAACCTTGACTCTCCATGAAAAAACCACTCAGTATAACCTCTTAAAAAACCATTCCATACCAAATATTCTTCAACAATATTTGGATATAGAGAACTGGAATTTACACATTTTCGGCATGGACATAAAATCTTCCCACTGATACTACTTCTCTCCATACCAAATTTAATGAAATTCTGTACTCCATCCAGATATTCTTTGCTATTCCTCGATTTAGTTATCCAACTCTTATCCATTGTAAGAAAAAGCTAACTGAAATAAATAAATATTTACAAGAACAGAACAAATTTAAAATAAGTTTATTCAATAGATCAATTACAGTATTATTAAATGCACCCTATCACCAACTAATAGGTAAAGAGGTCCTATCCCATTCAAGAATTGCATTAATTATATAGGTCATTTACAGTAACCAAAAGATACGCAATGGAAGTTCCAGAAAAATTTCGGCAGCATTTCTCCTTAGTTCTCCCCATACAAATAAATATGTATGAGGAGAACTAAAAGGAAATGATATCCGAAATATATCTGGAACTCTATCTGTACCGTTTGATTACTGTAAGCACCTATAAAATTATTTGTAATTCTCAAACTGTCCAATCTGGACATTCAATTGACCACTGTACATATTTCTGCCATCCGTACAAAAATTAAATAATTGTACGGATCGTGTAGAATATGTACTTTAATCAATTGACGGGTCTATGTTTCAATGCAATGCAAGTTTTTAAAAAAATATAAAAAATCATAATTGATCGTAACAAAACTACAGATGGTATTGAAATATATAAAAATGGAGTTATTCATGGACAACTTATCGAAAATGTTGCAGTAGATTTCGATATCGAAGTAATCATCACTGAAGTGACGTTATATGGCAAAAGCCATAATAAGCCAATGGGGCATGTGACAGCTTGTTGTCTCTATGTTATTGAATCATTGTGTGACTGAGTATCGTGTTTTTATTTATGTATGGACCAAATATATGCTTGCTCGAGCAATGTAATGCTGAAGTATTAATATTGCACCTAAACTGCCTCATGTTTGTTATCTATGATAAATGCAATGCTTCTTTATGATGATGATATGTAGTTTAGATTAATCATATGAGAAACTGAAGAGACAGAAACAAGATTACAACTTGGTGTGGATCCATGATTTCAGTTATTTTCCAGCGACCATTTTAATAGTGATTACTTGCTAAAAGTTGGCATGGCTTCCCTGCATCCACCATGTTCCTTGGAAATTAAATTTTTGCAATGAAAGAGAAACAAAATATATTCCTCCTTGACAATTCAGCTAACCACGTAATCTATTTTTCTCTCAGATTTCTCTACTTTATACCCTTTATCACTCTGCTCATCAAATGACACTTCTAAAACTTCATTGCTCTGTGATTTACAAAAAAATTGTATATCTAGTTTGTTTAGCATATTTATACTTATGTCTCTTAGTGATGCACCTTAAACCAACCTTTTACCCCATTTGCCATCGCTTAACAGAATTGTGCTCTAGATAGGCTACAAATTTGTCAAATTAGGTTTTGGATTCTGTTGAACCAGATCTAGCCACAGTAAGTACATGTTTAAAATTTAGGTTGACCCAGCCAACTCAAGAAATCAAGGTTGGATTGGAGCAAGTTTGTACTTCAAAAATAAATTTCTCTCATCTGCTTTTGGAAAACAGCCAGAATTGAAGCTATAGTTTTATATTCATCCTCAGAACACCACATAAGTGCAGCTTTAGATAGTTAGGTCCTCATTTTGGTGCAAATTGTAATTATTATGCAGCTTATAAAGTGATTAGGCTAGCAAGGAGAGCTTAAGTCAAAGACAAATAACTAATAAAAACTGTAATCCACCACAATTCTCTGAATGGTCAAGGAGATAAAGACAGGCTTTTGCATAACCTTTAACATGAAAAAGGTGTAATTAGCAACTTTCTTACGTGGAAAAATGACTTAGCAACAAAACCACGAATATAAAATGTAACAAGAAATGAACTACAAGTTGCATGGATCTGATGCAATAAGCTGGGATCCTAAAGAAACAACTAATTAATTCCACGAGCAAACTTATAATTTTTTTGGGAATAAATTTTCCCAATATCTCAAACTAATTCACAAAAGATATACAGAAACTTATGGGATAAAAGAATGAGCAAACATGTTAGCAATGCTATAATACCTCAAAAATCTTACAGGTGCCATGGAACAAAGATATTAGAATCGTATGACTAGGATCAGGCCCATATTATTCTTTCAAGTTGACCATAGAAATGTTAATTCACATAGAAAACCAAGGTATCACATTCTGTTTTGCAAAGATTATTGGAACATTCATTTTAGCCCCAATTTCTCAGGTGCACATTTTCTTCTATATTGTGAGAAAACAGAACTTTTACATATTCTGACTAAATTGATGGAAAAGAAAAAAAAATTACCGAGCGGAGGAGGAGGGGGGGGGGGTTCGGCAGTGGCTCGATCGACCGGGAGATCACGGACGGCTGCTACGTCGGCGGACCGAGCGGAGGAGGAGGAGGAGGAGGAGGGGGGGGGTGTTCGGTGGCGTGGGGGGGGGGGTGGGAGGAGGAGGAGGAGGAGGAGGGGGGGGTGTTCGGTGGCGGAGGGGGGAGGATGAGGAGGAGGAGGAGGAGGGGGGGTGGGAGGAGGAGGGGGGGGGTGTTCGGTGGCGTGGGGGGGGGGGGAGGAGGAGGAGGAGGAGGAGGAGTGGGGGGGGGGAGGAGGAGGGGGGGGGTGTTCGGTGGCGTGGGGGAGGAGGAGGAGGAGGAGGAGGAGGAGGGGGGGGGAGGAGGAGGAGTTGGGGTGGGGGGGGTGGGGGTTCGGCGGCGGACCGAGCAGAGGGGAGGAGGAGGAGGAGGGGGGGGGTGGGGGTTCGGCGGCGGACCGAGCGGGGGGGAGGAGGAGGAGAAGGAGGAGGCGGGGGGGGGGGGGAGGGTGAGGAGGAGTTCGGGGGGGGGGGGAGTTGGTTTGGCGGCTGCAAGAATTAGGGTTGGGTGGGAGGGGAAACTTGGAGTCCGGCGACGCTTATAAGCGTCGCCAAAAGTCCTGGACTCTAGCGACGCTTATAAGCGTCGCTAAATAACCTGGAAACTATAGCGACGCTTATAAGCGTCGCCAAATGTCCTGGAACCTTTGGCGACCCTTTAAAGCATCGGCAAAGGTCACGGACTTCGGCGACGCTTAAAAGCGTCGGCAAATGTATGATCCGGCGATGTTTATAAGCGTCGGCAAAGGTTCCTGGACTCCGCGACACTTAAAAGCATCGGTAAATGTATAGTACGGCGACGTTTAAAAGCGTCGGCAAAGGTCCAAAACTGTGGCGACGCTTTAAAGCGTCGGTAAAGGTCCTGACGCTTAAAAGCGTCGGCAAATGGCCAATCCGGCGACGCTTATAAGCGTCGGCAAAGGTCCCTGGACTCCGCGACGCTTATAAGCGTCGGTAAATGTCCCAAGTCTGGCGACGCTTAAAAGCATCGGCAAAGGTCCCAGACTCCGGCGATGCTTAAAAGCGTTGGCAAATATCCCGGATTTCAGCGGGATGGTCCGGCGATGCTTAAAAGCATCGATAAAACTCAGGGTTAATTGCCGACGCTTAAAAGCGTCGGCGGACTTTCAGTTTTGCCAGCGCTTTCAAAAATCGTCGGCGGGTTCTGGTTCTTCCCAATGCTTCAGAGAAGCGTCGCCAGAAAAGGGTCAGGATAACCCTGTTTTGCTGTAGTGTATCTAGCTATTTTTAGTTTTCATATCTAAATATATTCACATATAAATATAAATTTGAGTATCTAGCTGATATTCATATTTGTATCTGTTGTTACCGAACCGAAGTGACTCCAAAACACCAATGAATTTGCTCGATTGGGCTCCTTGTGATCCTGCAAAACAAGTTCACTCATCGATAGGATTCCGGTGGAGACACTCCGATGCTTAAGTTAGCAAAAGAGTTCGGGTGAAACAGATAAAGGATTCGAGAGAAAAATGGCTGGCGAAATGAAAGAGTATTCTTGCTAGTCGAATTCATTTATCCCTTGGAGGTCCCTATTTACCGGTATTTATAGGCTTGGACCTTTATCAGTTATTCTGGTGGAGTGACTTCCTTACTCTCTATTATTTTCATTTCTCGATCAGCTTAATAAACCAATCAGATTTATATCATGACTGACTGGATGCTCAGGTCAGCCGTAGTGGTTGATCGGCTTTACGCCCGAATCAGCTTTGTGCATAGGTCAATCTTATATCTTGAATCAGCCTTGGTTACATATCAACCTTGGGCGTCAATCGGCCTTGTGCCTTGATCAGATTTGGGTGTATATTGGCCTTGATCACTTGTCTCTCCTTCAATTTTGAGAGACCAATTTATCATTTAATGAATCGCAGATGATTCCCCTGATCCATTATAAATGGGTCTATCCCTTATATCCCAACAGTTGCCCCCTAGCTCCTGAGTTCAAATAAATCTTTTTAAATATTGTGAACATCAGGAACTGATAAGAATCAGGAAGAGACTATCAAAAGGTATTCCTTTCTCTATTTTCTTTTCTTTCTTTTTCTCTTTTTTTTTTGATGATGTCAGATGCCAAAATTAAGGCATCCGTTCTTGATTGTAACGTCCTAGCAACATGTCAATCTCCCATTGGGGGGGGAAGCTTGCCTTGATATGTAGGTTTGAAGATTTCTGTCTTCCATAGAACAAGATCACCAGGTCGGAAAACTCTAGCTTTGACTCGTGAGTTATAATAGCGGGCAGCTTTTTATTGGTAGACCGCCATTCTCAGTTATTCCTAGAGTCTTGCGCTTTCAAGTAGATTTAGATCTGTTCTTCTTTAATTTGAGTTACAAGGTTCCTCAAAGTGGTCAGTTCTTCGAGATCGAACAGGTAGCATAGCCTCACTCCTATAGGTTAGGTTGAACAGCGACTCTTCTATTGTAGATCGAGATGTCGTACGATAGACCTAAAGAACTCAATTGAGTTCGTCGGTGCAGAGTCCTTTAGCTTCATTTAGTTAGGTTTTTAGGTTATGAAGGATAGTCCGATTAGTTACTTCAGCTTCACCGTTGGCCTGAGGATGTTCGACAAGAATTTGCTTATAAAGGATATGAAATTGAGCACAAAAGTCCTTAAACTTTTGATTGTCAAATTGTCTTCCATTATCGGTGATGATAGCATAGGAAATTCCAAACCAAAAGATTATAGAATTCCTGATGAAAGCTTCAAATTTGCCTTCGGTGATCTGAGCTAAAAGTTCAGCTTCAATCTATTTAGTGAAATAATCGATTGCCACAATAACAAACTTTCATTGTCCTATGGCAAGAGGAAAATGACCAAGAATATCCATTCCCCATTAGTCGAATGGCCAAGGAGCAATCAACTGAGTTAATTGACTAGATGAACGTCTTTAAATGTTGGTATATCTCTGGCATTGGTCACACCTTCGTACAAAATCTACCGTATCCTTCTAAATAGTTGGCTAGTAGTATCCTTGGTGTATAATCTTATAAGCAAGAGATCTGCCCCCCAAATGATCACCACATATACCCTCATAAACTTTTCTAAGGGCATATTCAGCATCCGATGGAGCTAAACATTTTAGCAGTGGTTGAGTGAATGATTTCTTGTATAAGAATCCCTCCAATACGATGTATTGGAAAGCCATCCAACGGAGTTGTTTGGATTCAATAGTATTTTCAGGTAAAGTTCTGTTGATCAAGATTTGATTATCAGATTCATCCAACTCATCTCATGCTCGATTTGATGTATCTCTTCTCTTTCTCCATCGAAAATACTAGGGGTCTTCAAATATTCGACAAAAATCCAACTCATAGAGTCGAGCGTCAAGGTGGCTAGATGAGATAACAAATCGACCCTTGAATTTTTTGCTCGAGGGACATGGCTGATGTCCAAAGAATTGAACTGAGCATACAACTCTCAAACTTTCTCCAAGTATTTGGCTAGGGTCACGTCTCGAGCTTCGAAGTCTCCTTTGACTTAATTCACCACCAATTGTGAGTCGGATAACACTTTCAACTTTCAAACATTCAACTCCTTAGCGATCCTGAGTCCTACTAAAAGAGCTTCATATTCTGCTTGATTGTTGAAAATCCTGAAGGAAAAACAAAGGGCATATTCCATAATATATCCGTTGGAACTGGCCAAAATTAGACCCGCTCCACAACTAGAGGAATTGAAAGCACCGTCCACATGAAGAAACCAAATGGAATCATCTTTTGTATTTTCAACAGATATTTAGTTTCCTCTTCATTATCGCCCCAGGTGCATTCAGCTATAAAATCAGCTAATACCTGAGCTTTCATTGCTGATCGAGGATAATAAGAAATATCAAATTCCTCCAGCTTTACCGCCCATTTGGCCATTCTGCCAAAAGTGTCGAGCATTGCAAAATGGTCCTCAAGGATTAGTCAGTCAACACAGTGATCGGATGAGATTGAAAATATAGTCTAAGATGCTTTGCTGATATCACCAAAGTATAGACAAGTTTTTGAAACTTCGGGTACCTTACTTTAGCATCATGAAATACCTTATTGGTATAATAAATAGGTTTATGACTTCCATCTGATCATTTCCTAACTAGCACCAAGCTGACAACTTTATCAGATGTCGCGAGGTATAGATATAAATTTTCTCCTTCATCAGGTTTGGATAATAAGTCGGATTAACCAAGTACCTTTTGAGTTCTTCAAAAGCTTGTCAGCAACTATCAGATCATTCAAAATCTTTGGATTGATGCAAAGCTTTAAAGAAAGAAAGGCATCTTTCAACCGACCAAGATATGAATCAGCTTAGTGATGCAATCCATCCGGTCAACTGCTGAACTTCTTTTTTATTGACAGGATGTCTCATATCAAGTATAGCTTGAATTTTCTCTAAGTTAGCTTCGATTCCTTGATTAGTGACCATACATCCTAAGAATTTTCTTGAAGTTATCCCAAAAATACATTTAGTGGGATTAAGCTTCATCTGGTGTCTTCTAAGTGTGTCAAAGGCTTTTTGGAGATCTCCGATGTGATTGTCAACTTGAATGCTTTTAACAATTATGTCATCTACATAAGCTTCCATAGTTTTGCCGATCTGGTCTTCAAAGATTTTGTTGACTAACCTTTGATATGTTGCTCCTGCATTCTTAAGACCGAAGGGCATCACCTTGTAATAATATAGTCCTCTGTCCGTGATAAAGGATGTTTTTTCTTCATCTTCAAGGTTCATGCATATTTGATCATACCCGGAGAAGACATCCATAAAGCTTAAAAGCTTGTGCCCTGCAGTAGCATCAACAAGCTGATCAATCTTAAATAGAGGAAAACTATCATTGGGGCAGGCTTTATTAAGGTCAGTGTAGTCAATGCAAATTCTTTATTTGCTATTGGCTTTCTTCACCATTACCATATTAGCTAACTAATCGAGATAATGAACTTCCCTGACAAACCCAGCATCAAGAAGTTTAGCCACTTCTTTATTAATGACCTTTTATCTCTCCGAGGCAAAGTTTCTTTTCTTCTGATGGATCAGTCAGCTCTGGGGATCTACATTGAGTTCATAAGTAATTACATCAGGAGAAATTTCTAACATATCGATAGCTGACCATGCGAAGATATCAGCATTTTCCTGCAGAAAGTTGGTCAATCTTGTCTTCTGATTTTCATCAAGTAGACTTTCGATCTGAACCACCTTAGTCAGATCATCTGTTGTGAGAGGTTTGGGAATAGTGCTTTCCACCAGTTCTCCAGCTTCTTTAGTCCGATCTCGGGGGTCTATCTATTCTGGAGTCATTTTGTCGATCGGTGGTCAGTCTTGAATCATCAGGCACTGGCATGCCATCCGTTGATCTCCCTTTATTTTACCAATTCTATTTTGAGTAGGGAATCAGACTAGCAGATGGTAAGTGGAGATGATAGCTTGAAATTTATTTAGGGCGGGTCGTCCTAAAATGGCATTGTATGCCAAAGGTGTTTGGACAACCATAAAAATGATTGGGAGCATTTTCTGCTTTGGTTCAGTTCCAAGTGTTACTGGAAGAGTTACTTCTCCTTCCACCCCTATGGGATTTTTGACGAATCTAGTCAGGGGTGCCGATGTTCTCCGTAATTTATCTCTAGACAAATTCATTTTAAGAAATGCATCGTAGAGTAAAACTTCAGTTGAGCTTTCATTGTTTATCAAAATTCTTCATACATCATAGTTTGCTATTATAGCAGAGATTATAACAGGATCGTCATGGGGTACTTGGACTCCCTATAAGTCATCATCAGAGAAGCAGATGGCATCATTACTTCGAGATCTCTTTGGAAAACCGCCATCTTCGTGATGTGGTCGATGGTGCAACATGCCAACCATGACATCGGTAGGTCGCTGGTTATGGAGTTCCATATCGTTTGTGATTTGCCTTGGGGCTGTTGTCTCGGCTGGGCGGTCATGGCCGTGGACATACTTCCCTAGATATCCATGCTTAATCAAGTCTTCAATTTCATCTTTCAACTGGATACATTTCTCGGTGGTGTGTCCATGATCTCTATGGAAACAGTAATACTTAGATTTGTTACGCGAGGCTGCTGGCACTCCATTGGCCATGGCCTTTGGAGGAAGCTTTCCTTTTTGATTTCTATCAATATTTTCTCCCTGGGGAGAGACAGAGAAGTATAAGCATTATATTTGCCGATATAACTTTTGCCGATCAGATTCTTCAGCTTTGTATTTTGCTGCTGGTTTGGCATGTCGTCGGAAGACCGAAGTCCATTACCTTTAAAATTTTTCTTTTTTAATGCCAGTTAAATTAAAATTTTTCTTTTTAATGCCAGCTTTCCTTCCACTTGGCATCGACTGGTAGCCTGTTCCGCGGCTTTGGCATATTTCTGGGCACATGCCAGCAACTCGGAGTAGTTAATAGGAAACCTTTTGTCTAAGGAAAAAGTGAATCGAGATGCACGAAGCCCTTTCTTCATCGCGGACATGGCAACATGTTCATTGAGATCAGGGATCTCTAATGTAGCAGAGTTAAATCGGGCCACATAGTCTCTCGATATCTCATCTTTTCACTGTTGAATGAAGAAGTGGCAGTCCGAATTCCTTGGCATTTTCCAGCTAGTCCTGAAATAAGATATAAATAATCTTTCCAATTATTCGAAGGAGTGGATGGTACCTGGTCGAAGGCTCGAGTACCACATCTTAGCAGCTTTTTTGAGAGTGGCCGAAAATGCAAGATATTGAAGGGCGTCCGTCGCTCCCTGGATCAACATATGAGCTTTGAAGCTACCTAAGTGATCAAGGGGATCAACTGTTTCATCATAAGGCTCCAACTGAGAAATCTTGAAATGAGATGAAACTTTTTCTTCCATGATTTTCTTAGATAAAGGTAGTCGTATATCACAGGTAATCATTCTATCTTCAGTCGTCCTCTGGTCATCAAGCTTGGTGACTTGCAATTCTAATATATGGAATTTCCTTTCAAAATGATCCTTCTTCCAACTATCTGGGCTCCGCTGGGTACTTCTATGGATCGATTCGTTGGACGAAACTGAGTAGGATCTAAGGTGTTTCCCCTTATTCCAACCTTCTTCATGATCGTGGGGTCGGAAACTCCATCGTGCGGGGGACCATCGGCTTGATGATCGCTAATGACAAGAACGATGGCTCGTTCTTGGGCATCAGATCTCATGCAGAGGTGAACGCCGTCTACATTTGGAAGCATTAGGTCGTTGTTGTCCGCTGACTGGCATTTCTTGAAAGTTTTGTACAGCGGTAATAAGGACTTCTATCTTGTTCAGGAGAGCTCCCAATTGTTGCTGGCCGAAACTAACAGTAGGGACTACATTCTCATTATCTGGAAGTGGATCGTTCTTCTTGGATGATGGGCGAATTCTTCTGGTAGAAAGATTCTGTGACTTTCCTTTCATCATTTTTCATATCAAGATTTCTAAAAATTTATCTCTTATTTCCCTACCTGGCGCGCCAATCTGTTGTTACCGAACCGATGTGACTCCAAAGCACCGATGAATTTGCTCAATTAGGTTCCTGTGATCCTGCAAAATAAGTCCACTCACTAGAAAAATTTCGGTGGGGAATACTCTGATGCTTAAATCGTTATCCTGATACCTTATATATATATATATATACACAAGATGGATGCAATTAGTAAATTACGTAATAGCAGGTGTAGATGTGCCTAGAATAGTCATAGATCTATGCAAAGTATGTAATGCCATCATGAGTACATGCAAAATAATGATACAAGTATATGTAAGGTATCAGGATAATTATGGAGCATGACGCCAACACCTTGACAGATTTTGATTGAAAGATTGGTACATGGGAGAGCACAAGAAAATGTCAAGATGGTGGGCTCCACAGCAAGATCCGTTCCCATCCAAGAGCCTACCGAACAGAGCTTATCACTGGATCACATGAAGCCACCGCCAACATCCACTTCAATAAACTTTTCAAATAATTATAATTCTTCTAATAAAATAAAATATTTATATAAATTTTATATAAATATAATTAAAAAAAATTTTAAAAAAAATATTTTTAAATAAACAAGAATAGACTCGATACTAGTTCAAAGAGTCATAACCAAATCCGGTAGAAATACAATCAACAAACTTACCATACATTCTTTATTTTAGGATGTTATCTTTTTCTTATTACAGGGTCCATTAGTTTGATCACTGACAACCAAAAACGAAAAAGCTTGATTTATTAAGTTAAAATATGATAAATTAAATTTTTTTTAAAAAAATGGATTTTTTTGACTTGTTTTTCTATTAATTTGAGAAGCTCTATCACAACTGCCAAGGTGAAAGCCAAGTTGGTTGGAGCATCTAATATTTTTCGATAAATTGAGTGAAAAGGTCAGAATTTTCTTTAGTTCCCTATTCTAGTAGTACTATAACTTTGCAAAGGATTTGATTAAATCCAGGTTCCCTATTTTAATAGTACTTTGCTTCGAATATTTTTCGATGAATTGAGCTAGAGGTCAGAAATATTCGAAGGATCGAACGAGAGATCAGGATTTTTTATAATTCTCTGACTTTATAAAAAATTTGATTAAATCCAAGTTTCATGTTCTAATAGTACTGTGCATCGAATATTTTTTTGATGAAGCGAGCGAGAGAGCAAGATTTTTTTCTAGTTCCTTCTTCCAATAATATTTTATATCGAATATTTTTTGATGCGATGGATGAAGATAGCTACATCGAGTTTATCCCCCTATCTTTTTTTCTATATATATATATATATATATATATACAAGCTATATCACATGGTTCATAGCTCTCTCTTTTCTTATTATTATTTTATTACTTCCACGTATCTACACCACTTGTCAACACAACAAACACATAATCCCTTGGAAAGCCGTATAGGCTTTGTAAACTGCTAAGCATCTTGTTTCTATCTTCTCTATATCTCTCTCACGTAGGGAGAGAATATTTGCTGGCAGCCGGAGACAAGACGCAGCATGGCGATGGTCTGGAATAGACCAACGGCATCCAGCCGGAAAGCATGATCATAATACTCCTAGAAAATAAATAATAAATGCGAATTCCATCCTTTGGATCTTTCAAAACAAGCACCGCTTGTGGGGGAGGATGGAGGGGGACGGGAGAGTAAAAGATAAAAAGAAAGGAGAGAGAAACAAAGAATTTGGATTTTCTCTTGTACATATTTTGCACCATAGATAATTATATAATTTTTAATTATTATCGTATCATCCAATAGTAAAGATGAATGATCGTCAAAAACCGAGCATTGCATCGCATACGGCATGTCAACATTGGATGCTAAACAGTAACCTATCTTTGCGATCTAATGATATGGTGGCTGTTGCCACTGATCCCCGTTGGGATTAAAGATTACTGGAGGAGTGATGCTGATAGGCAGGACCTGCAAAAATATCTTTGATTGGAAATAGCTTCCACGTGAATCCTCCAATATTCAAGTCAAGAATCAAAAATAACAAAAAAAAAAAAAAAAAAAAAAAAAAAAAAGAGAGAGAGAATGGAATCATGGGTTTTGGATATCTTATCTTGGAAGTTCCCGGGAAGCTCCCTTTATAGACAAGACCCATAAATCTTTTTGCAATGAGAAAATCCCGATAGAATTTGCTAAGATATAATCATCACTAGAGACACGGTTATATGGAGTTTTATGGTAGGATCATACATGGTTCATACGAGATCAACCATGTATTTTAATTAGGATTTTGCCTCAAATACAGGATCTACCATGTTCTTAATTAGGATCTTGTCTTCTATACGGGATCGACCATATCTTTTAATTATAAAGATTTGCCGAACGTTATGTCATACGGTCAGATTTTTCTATACATATGTGTATATGGGGATGAGCATCGATTTTACTATCCTTTGAACTATTTTTTTTTTTTTATGAAACAAGGTATTCATTAAAGTGAACGAGAGTGAATACAATCCAAAAAGTCAGAGAGAATAATATCTCTAAACTGTACAGGGACAGCATGCCAATCGATCCAGATCGACGGAACCGAATGGTGGACGATAAAGGACGCTACCCAACCAGCAGCTGAGTTAGCCTTCCTATAGATATAACGAATCTGGATGGACACACAATCCCGTAAAAAAAAATGGATGCCCTCAGGATGGGATGGGCACGGAGAGCCAACATAGATCGCCGAATACAGGAGATGACTGTCAAGGAATCTCCTCGATAATAAGATGATTGTCAAGGAATCCCCTCGATAATAAGCCAGTCCAAGAGTAGAATCTAGCGGGGATACCTAATGCCGACCTAGACAGTATATAATTCTGTCTCGAAAATGAAAAAATCAAGAAAAGATAAGCCATCTGTCGCCAGGAAACCCAGATGGGCATCCACTGTTGGAGAAGATGTCTATCCAAAAAATCTGGTATCTAACCGTTTTGATCAGGCAGGGCAGGGATTTAGAATCAATTTCCAATTGTTTTTATCGAGGTTTGGGGTTGGCCAGCCTAGGTCTACCAGAATGAGAGGACCTGGAGCACGATCCTGCTTTGCCTGAGGAATGATGGATTGTGGGTACCTCAATTAATGAGACTCGGCCTACAAAACTTCGAAATCCTTAGGGGAGTCTCACTCCTCACATCAGTGGCAATCGTGAAGCAATACAGTTATGTTGCGTAAAACATAGACCTTGTTACGTTCCAAGAGAAGAAAAAAATAATAATAATCTACCAAAAAAAAAAAAGGTACGAGTTCGTGATTAAATAAGGAAGGACATGCACTAAAGGGTGTTTACCTTCCTTCTCAAATCAATTTCTATTAATCATATGGTGGGTTGATTACCAAACTCCAAGATGATAGGAAATGAAATAAAGTCTAAATTCTTCGGCCCAAAAAAATATATCAAATAAAAATATGAAATAAAGAGCACAGGATAACTAATCTTCCGTAACTTTTTTTTAGAAAAAAAAAAAAAAGAGAATTTAATTTCCAACCTCTATTTTAACTCTACTATAACAAATCATTCCTATTGATTAAATCTCTAACTTTCAGTTTTTTATTTAAGATTTACCGTAATATGGCATTCTTTATGATGTCATCTTTTTCTAGAAAATATCCAAAATATTTTTTATCATTGATTTCTTTATTCAAAATATTTCCTATTATACGGTTTGAAGATTTTTTCTATTTCCAGATTTTCTTTTCCATGCCATAATTTTAATAATTAATTTAGTTCTATATACATTTAAGCAAAGCTAGTACATAATTAAATTACTATTGCATATAGTTAATTTAGTTCTGCACATAATTAAGTAAAAGAATTTTGAAGTGGGGGCATTTTTATTCTTTAAGAGTTAAAAAATAAATCTGGATCGGGAGTTATGATGTGGATCACTAAGGACTAAAAATTTTAGTCTGGTCTATAAATGGACCGGATGTTAAAATCCAAAAAAAAAAAAAAAAAAACACATCATTAAAGCCTTGGTCCATTGGTGAAGAGAGTAAACAAAGAAGTTTAACTATAAGATGAAGCAGGATTCCCCTGTTTCTGGGTCGCTCATCATAAACTCCTAGTTTCCCCCTAGGGGAAATAAACCCTTGGGGGATAAAGAGATGTGTATTTGTTTGTGTATTTTTGGACACAGTATAGCTTGAATGTTCTTAATAACATTTGGCCTCCAATACTATTAACATAAAATCAATAATGACCATTACAAAATGAAAAAATATATTATTACTTAAGAATGATTACCAGACTCTTATCTATATTACTGAAGCGGATACCAAATAGACAACCTTAATGATATGATCCCGTTCTTTGATTCATTCATTGTACTAGTATTCAGCACTTGCCTTGAGAAAAGTGGGCGAAGTGGAAGGGAAAAAGGCCATATCAATGGAGCGAATAAAAAGGAAAATGCGAGAGAGAAGGGAAATAGTCTGAGGACAGATTCTAATTAACCACTCTCAAGAGAAGGTTTTCTAGGTTTTATGAGAATTTATGATTATATTAGAATGCTAAAAAGGACAATTTGGTTATGAAAAGGTCTTCTATCATTATAGTAATTAAATTATATCCGTTTTAAGATGTTAATTAGTTCCATATCAGCTACATGAATTCCTGAAGTATATGTGTTGAACAATGTATCTTAATTAGCTAGATAATGACCATATACGTGGATGAGATAAGATCTCCAAGGTACTTGACTTCTGATTTCTAAATGAGTATTTTAGAAAATTTATCATACAATTTAAGCAGGGACAAAGAAAAATATGGGCAGCCGCCAGCCGAAAGCTGACAGGCTTTTGTTATTCGAATGCTAATCTCTGAATACAAGATACCACCATAACAACCAGTACAGGTTCAAATCCTCCACCAGCTTAACCGTAAGGAAATTTGTACTGTTGGTGCATGTAACATGTGTTTCTTTCTTCTTCTTCTTCTTCTTTTTTTTTTTTTTTTAATTTTTTTTATTTTTTTTTTAATCTAAAGAAATAGAATGACACGTTACACTGGCCACTTGGCATTGATCCAACATGGCTCCAAACCAAAAGACCATCCCACTCTACCATCTTTTTTGATAAGAAAAAAAAAAAAAAGGAACGAGGGAGAGGGGATAATAGCTATCCCCTCCGGGCATAATTACGAGGATTCCAATTTTATTAGGAAATGCTCGATACATGGCAACAATGATATAGCAGAGTACATCGTTTCAGTCCTTTCAAAGTATCAATTGTTCCAATAACCAATCTCACACTCCCGTCCAGGCCAATAAAATAATATAAAACATGAAGAAGTGAAATCCTAGCCAGTACCAACTAGGCTACCATCTTGATGATATCCTATTCTACTTCGGTCTAAAAAATATTTACAGTTGCTCAAGTTTTAACCTAGTTACAAGGCAACTTTTTACTTGAATAAAACAATGACAATTGATCTCCCAACTTTTTTTTTTTTTTTTTTTTTTTTTCTTGTGTGCGTGTGTTTGGATATAAGGCATTCCAAATAGCATTTTTTGTCTTTTCCCCTCTTTTGCCCTTTCATAAACCACAAACACTGCAGGATGAATAGGATGACAGGCAGGAATTGCACTCATTCCCCACCATTTACAGTACCTGCAACTTGAGCTGCTGAGGATCGCCTGTGGAAACTAAAAAAAACATGCCTGATTGTTAATGCCTTGGGGAAAAGACCAAGAAGGTTAAAGTTAAAAACAGGGCATCACTTGTCGCTGCTGTTGGTAACCTAACAAAAGAATCCAACACTCCTTCGACCTCACCAATGGGCAACCTTGGCCTTTTCCCCCTTCTCACTCCCTTCTCCCCCCCCCCCCCCCCACCCAATAACTTACTCCCTCCATCCCTCCATACTCCATACACCCAAGGGTCCCTTCCCCTCCTCATTTCAACTCTTTCCTTGTCCTTTTGCTGCCTTCCCCCACTTACAAATACCCCCTCCATACCACAAATCCCCTATAGCCTTCTTCCACTCCTCCAAATGGACCCAACTCCCACCTCCCTCCTCCTCGTCTGCCCTCCAGTAGATATAAAGAAACACACCACTGCCGGTGGCATGGTCTTCGACTCCACTTTGCTCAGGAAACAATCCAAGATACCCAAGGAATTCGTATGGCCTCCAACCGAAAGGCCGAGAACTCTCAAAGAGCTCAATGCGCCAGTGGTCGACCTCCATGGTTTCCTCCGAGGCGACGAGGCTTCCACGCTGCGAGCGGCCGAGCTCATCAAGACGGCCTGCGCGAGCCACGGTTTCTTCCAAGTTACCAACCACGGCGTCGATGCGTCTCTCACCCGAGACGCATTCGATTGCATGGATAAATTCTTTACGCTCCCCCTTAGCTGCAAGCTGCGTGCCAGGAGGAAGCCCGGGAGCTTGTGGGGTTACGCCGGGGCTCACGCCGACCGCTTCTCCTCCAAACTACCCTGGAAGGAGACCTTCTCCTTCGGCTACCACGAGGCCGGTCCCGAACGCATGGTCGTGGACTACTTCACATCCATCCTGGGCACAGATTTTGAGAGAATGGGGTAATCTTTTTAGCTAATGTTATGCCAACACCAACATGCATTCGATTGCACTGCCATTGGCAACATGACATCTTGCTACATAAATGATATATATATATATATATATATATATATATATATATATATATATATATATATATATATATAACTAACAATTTGGTTCGCATTAGGTTGGTCTATCAAAGGTACTGCGAGGCCATGAAGAACTTATCATTAGCAATCATGGAGATTCTAGCAATCAGCTTGGGAGTAGATCGATATTACTATCGAGATTTCTTCCATGAGAGTAGCTCTATAATGAGATGCAACTATTATCCACCGTGCCAAGAGCCCGAGCTCACACTCGGCACCGGACCACATTGTGACCCGACCTCGCTAACCATACTCCAACAAGACCAGGTTGGAGGGCTCGAGGTGTTAGCTGATGGTGAATGGCGATCCGTTCGACCGATACGTGATGCTCTTGTCATCAACATCGGCGACACGTTTATGGTACGTGTATGGAAATCGATATATACTAATCAAATTACTAAGGGGGATATATATATATATATATATATATATATATATATATATGCATGGTAATTAATTGCCTAATAGAACAGGGAGGTCATGAAACAAAGACAAGTCCTTTAGTAGTTTCTTGATGTGGGGTTTTGTTTGGATTCATGCGACTGAGAGGGTGTGGATGCTCACATATGGTATGGTGGTGATCTTGGTTGGGCCCATGCTTTCCGCGGGTTGCCGTTACGTGAGTTGGATTTGCTATATATTTCAGAACGCTAATATAATTATGTTTAAAAATTTTATTTTGATGTGATTGAGGAATCAGGATTCTTCTTTTTATTTTTTCATTTTATCGATCCTAATTTTAGTTGTGTCAGGTTGACGTACTTAAAAACTGTTAAAATCTAAACATCTTGAATCGAATATTACGTGATGGGATGGGGACCTGTGAGGATAACTATATCGAGTTTAACTCGTCTTATTCTTTTTCTTTATACAAAAAAAAAAAAAAAGGTTTTACTTTCATATCCCTTTTAACCCCCGGACCTTCAAATATTTTATGGTATGACCATGAGGGAAAAGCCAGCAGGTTGGCTTGTCTTTTTTGTCAGCATGCCTCCATGCGCGTGTAGGCAAATAGTACCAAGCCTATCTCACGGTGCACGGACCATCTCATTTTTGTCTGATATCCAAGTCTCAATCTTTTTACAAGGTACTAGTGCTGCACCTTTCCCCTAGTTACTGAACTATATTTATCACAATTATCATCTTTGTACCAACAAAAATAAGAAGAAAAGAAAAGACATATCATATATATTTAACATGGACAAGGGACAACATAACATCTTGTCCTTTACTTGAATGTTGTTGTAATGCTTTCTTATGTCATGATTAGAATTAATTTGGCATTTAAGCCCTTAAATAAAGTTAGGTCTGAATTATGCATACAATTACGTCACAGTACAAGTTAAATATACTGCCATAGCTTGAGAAGGACGAAAATAAAATGGCCACCAATATCAAAAATTAGACTAAAATTTTCGATCAATTGAAACTGATTTCTTTTACGAATGATGCTGCAGGTTGCAAACTCATGAAGAATTATTTTTTTATGTTATACAGGTAAGTATTGGCACCTGCTAAGAAAAACAGTAGCTAAATTCAAACAATTCTCCCAGACTTTGTGGTGGTAGCCAAGTTTCTATCCTCTAATTTACAAAAATTAAGCAAACCACTACCAAGTTTTAACTCTGAATCAGACCACACTTGCATCAAATTGCAAGAGTTTAAGACTGAAATAACATAGGCATGCATATCTTTAGTGCAACATATATCCATCATCATGCATTCTCAAAACTTCCACTTTCCCATACATCATCAATCATGGATATATATATATATATATATATTCCTCACATTTTAAATAGGCACCATGCATTCTGGTCACCAAGATGCCGTAGATCGAAGTAGCAGTAGAACAATGCACCATCACCTGCATCAAACCGTTCGCATGTTTCAAAGGAGCAAGCAGCAGTGGACATGCATGGAGTTCGTGAGGCTGCAAGCAATGATATCAATCCAACAATCCACTGCCTCCATTACCACATTGCCTTCATTATATTTTACAGATATAAAAGAAACATCCACAAGGAATGTCCACCAAAGTGAAGTAATTATTCTAAAACACCTAGGCACTTAAATGGATTAATATGGTAGGTATAGTCAAGTCGTAGACTGAAACATTGGTAAATTAAAGAGTGCTGGTATGTTTAAATATGGCATGGTGTGTTACGTTCGCAGGCCTTGTCAAATGGCTGGTACAAGAGCTGCCCTCACCGGGCGGTGGTGAATCGGCTGCGGGAGCGGCGGTCGCTCGCCTTCTTTCTATGCCCGAGGGAGGACCGGGTGGTGCGGCCGCCCCCAGGGAACATCGGCAGGCCGAGGTTGTACCCCGACTTCACATGGGCCGACTTCATGGCATTCACCCAGCACCACTACCGGGCCGACATGTGGACCCTCCCGGCCTTCACCCGTTGGCTTGTATCCTCCAAGACTCGATCAACTTAACTGCTCTCTCTTTTTTCTTTTCTTTTTTTTGGATGTTTTTGATCATTGGTTTCATGCCCATGGAGCTACAAGACTTCGCTCTCGCCCACTCCCTCACTCCCTCACAGGATCAATTATATGGACACGAACAAAAACATCATGTTGTTGTTGTTATTGTTGTTGTTCCCTTGTAGAAATCCAAGAGGGGTCGAGGTGTGGATGTGGTGAGGCTCACTCATGTGATGCCCTGCCCCACAAGGCCACTGCATGTTTTTGGAGGAATTTTGTATCTTCTTTATATATATATATATGTATGTATGTATGTATGTATGTATGTATGTATGTATGTATGTATAATTTTATTTGTACATGTGTACAGCATTGGTTGCCACTTGGTCTGTAATTGGCAAACATTTGTTGGCTAGTTATGTTTGGGTTGATGCTCCGGGCTAGAAATCTTATATGGATGCAGGTTCCATGCATGTTTCTTTACTAGCCCGAAAGGGTAGTGAGATATGTAATAAGTTATATATGAATAAAACTTTGGTTGTGAGTCCGGTTACAGGTGTCTAAGATGCCACCCATGCTGTGCATCCACATGGCCCATTTAGCAGTCTCTAATGCAGCTCTATACAGGTGGCTTTGATGGCAGCATGCATGCTGTTTGCAACCTAAACCATGTGCTTAAAAAAAGTGAGATGATAGGTTGACTACATGAATAAAGATATCTATTGCATATCTTGATATCTTCTTGGACCACATTTGATGTTTTTCGACCACGTGTTGTGATTATTCCTTGATAGATTAGCTTGTCGACAATTTTTTTTTTTCCTTCTCATATATTTTGCTAATGTGGGGATAAAAACCCCTACCCTTGAAATCCCGAGCATTCCCAAATAAATTGAAGGTACAAGCAGCTATTAACCATCCCCAGGATGATGCAAGGCTGCATTTTGGCTTCTCTCAGCATCGTCGACCCTGGACATCGGGTTCTTCATTCTTGGAGTATTTATATGTGAAGCATTTGTTTAAATAGAACATCAACCAAATATCTATATCAAAGATGGAGAAATGTCACCATAGTTGCTTCTTGAATTTCCAGATGAAACAATATCAGTTACATGCTATTTCCTCGAGATATCTTGTCCAAAGTTCATCCTTGGCATTTGAAGGAGAGCCTATGCCATTGAACTCCTTTGGCTTGGCAAACCTTCGATCCTGGCAAAGAACCACCTCTCCCCCTTTTCACTCAAACATCCGAGATTTGGCCTTATTTAAGTAAGTCAAACTAATGCCTCAAGGCATTGACTAGCCTGACCCTCGATCTAACCGACCCTCTGTGACCGAGGAAAGACCCCTTGGTTCATAAGGTTGTTTGAGATTATGAATGCTTGCTTTCTATCTAGTGGTATGACTTTCGGGAAAAGTAGAAACATGTCTGTCCTTTGGTCCCTGGACCCTCAACCTTCCAAGTCCTTCGATCTCATGGACCTTCAACTCCTGTACTAGCCCCCAGGCTGATCCTAAACCCTTGCACCAAAGGTTAAATAAGGCTCCTTAGTAGCACTCTACAAAACTGTCCAAGGAGGAATCCATCGATGTTCATTTCCATGCATATCTCAGTGTAGATAGGCAGACAAATACTATAATCCATAAAAATCCTTGTAATTAAGGGAACATGGCCAAATCCATGCTGTGATCCACTTCATCATTAAAAGACATGGCTGGCAGTGCAAAAGGAGACAATTCCCCGATTAATGGAAATTAGATATTTTAAGCATTCAACATAATTCTTTGTTGCTATTCAAGACAAAATCGTCAAAACTGTCATTCCTTGCAAGTGCACCAAGGATATTTTCTCTTCTGAAAATGTCCTTGTTATCCACTTATAAAAGGAGCTCCCTGGAAGGTCCCAAGGTATGCAATATTTTTAAGCAATCTCTCTCTGCTCCACTCTCCTTTCTTCCTTTCTATGGCCTATCATCTAACTTGAACATCGGAGGGCCTTTGTTGAAACCACCTCTGGCCAGGACTTTTTTTTGTAGGTATAGTCATAAGCCTTATTCACAAGAATCGCCGAACTAGTATCGGGATCCATACTGGTTAGCAACTGGTATGGTACAATACCGTATCGTATCGTACCGGTACGTGTACCGGCCTTAATAAATTTAAAAAATTATCTTCTTCCACCCTCTCAAGCAAGGATCGCTAAACTGGATCTAAACCGGATCCAAACCAAGCCCGAACCAAACTGAACCAGGCCATACCGATCCGAACCGATCCAATATCCTGTACCGGGCGGTATGGGATGATACCGTAAACCTTACTTATTCCTCTAGCATATCCAACATTCTAGCGGGATTCGATGCCATTACTTGCACTTGTTTGGACATATTGCATAATGATGGGAAAATTACTTGGTTAAGCAGGGGCCTTCTCTCACTGAAAGCTTGTGTATGAATGCAAAGTTTTTAAAAAAGTTTTGATCAATCTTAATATTTAATGATTTCCAAGGATTAGGGTATTTGTTAAGAATCAACTACTACTCCTGCAGTTGGACATAAAAATTGATTTGCTTGCACCCACTATAGAAATACTCAACTATTGCTACTGGACTTCGATCAAGCATGGAAGTTAGCTTGTCAAGGATAATGTGGTGGTGCCTGGAAATGAATAGCCGGCCAGACCTGTAAAAGAAGTTTCTTATTGGTGTTAACTCCGATAAAGATCCTCTGATGCTCTAGTCAAAAATCAAATAATAATAAAAAGGAGCATATGAGGACCGAGAGCATATCTTAGATGTTTCTTGCCCTCTTGTTATAATGAAAAGAGTGGAGGTTGCAAAAGAGGGAGAATCGCTGCTAGAGAGCAAATAAGGTAATATTAAAGCGTGATTCCTACTAGAAATATTAAATCAATATAGCAATGAAAGTATCTTGACTCGGTATTTTCTGAACAGGCCGACTCCATTCGAGGTACAACAACCTTCAAGTTCATCCAAGATGCAATTTCCCACCCACCCCACCCCCGGGCGGGGTAACGTTAACTATGAATATATATTTGTATGTATACAAAAGTTTAGATTCTCGTGGGGCCTAGGGTTCGACCCTGGCCTTCCAATCCTAAAATCATGGCTAGCCATGCATTGATCAAGGTGGCCCACATGAGTCTTGCTATATCAGGGCCATCATGTAATATACGGACGGCCAAGATTGCGAGCCGAATGAATGGTCGGGTTGGGTACACAAAACCTGAGAGGCTATGAACATTTATAAAGTTCAGGCATGCTTGAATTGTGATCTCATGACTCCGCCATCATATAATTTGATTTGAAAAATATTAGCACAGCCCTCCCCCCGTATCTTTAATCTCCTGACGTTAATAATCATAGGATTAATTACTTAATCCACTTCACCAACTTATTTAAATAAGCAGTCACCTTCTACATTTCGAATTAATCATCTATATATATATATATATATACGATCAATCAATTGATAGATAGAAAGGGATGCAAGGTTCATGATGTCGGCACAAAAATCATGCACCATTATATTCCTTTTCGCCGTCAACTTGCTCTATTTGCACACCGAAAACACCAAATGGTACGATTGATCCGATCTAGTAGGGTTTAAGAACATGAAATCGGACGAGCCTCGTTGCCTAGCAAAGTCCAGGTAGCATCCAATAATAATTATTTTTGTTTATCCTTCCAAAGTGGAACAAGCCCTCGAGCAAGTTGTTTACCGTCGGTACGTACTACCTGTACCAAGCCACGAACGGCCACCACATGAAGCCCTTGCAATCGTTCCAAGATCTCATAAAAGACGACCCACCAACCTTGCATGCGGACCCCGGGAGGGAACAAGCCTACGTACGTATCCAATGGGAAGGACCCATGCATGAATCAATTAAATTAAACCATATCGCCATCTTCCACCGCTGCCGGGAAACTCCCAAAGGCCTTATAATTAGGAGGCGTTTTCATTGCTTTTGTTTACGATCTCTCGAGTAAATTAAGAGGCCTGGGAGGTAGATCTCTACGCGAGGATGGATGGGGTTTAAACTGCAAGCCTAGCTATATGAGGAAATGGCCAATATGTGCTACGGACTCAGGAGGCTGGTGAGGTCGGCTGCTTTGGCCTTGGGACGTCTTGTGCTTTTCTTCAACTCGTCACCTCTTATCCTGGCTTCAATTAATCATGTTACCAAACGTGGACAAGCTAAGGCCCACTCCAATACATGGAAATGCTAAGGTGCCATCACTGGCCCGATTGTTGTTCTTGTTGTCGTTTTTTGCTTTTTTTTTTTTTTTCCTCTGCATGCCCCGCATTACCGGACCTAATACTTCAATTCATGAGTCCAATTTGTTTCCATATTCAGCTTAAAATTATATATCCTTTTTGGTAGAAAATTAAATTTCGAGTGCAAAGTTTGGAATTAACCAATTTCTGCTTATTTTATATTATTAGAATGAGGCCGATCAAAGGTGATGTCGTGCTATGCCAAGCATGAGTAGTGCATTTTCCAACAACCGTGTTCTAATTAACTTTAAGCTATGTGCGCTTCTAGATGCATGCCAAGCGCGCGTGCATGCATGTATATATTTGTATTGAGCTTGATCATCGTGAAATCTGTTCAAGCTCAACTTATGATTAATTCCAGGAGTAAAGTTTACGGTAAAGTCTTGATTTGGTTTCAGCTCGTCGAACCTCGAATCCAATTGTGCACTACACTTGGAGCATTTTGGATCATTTGCTAGTATTAGATAGAGCCTATAAAACATATTTGATCTAAAATATTCACCTAGTCGTTGGGTCCGGATATATCATTTTTTTCCTCAAAAAAGAGGAAAATAAGTTTCCATCTTATGCAAGGGGATACTATTGCCATCAAATCACCCTCCTTCGGTATCGTGGCGGTGCCCGAGAATCTTCTAGCCTTCTTCAATGAATCGCAGTGCTGTTTCAGACGTCTCTCGGATGGAGATATGCAAGAAACAATTTCTTGACCGGTGGTAGCCAACGGAAGACCTTTTAATGATCAAGTCAAAAAAAAGATGTGATCGGCTATAGCAACCGAGTTAAGAGCGATGGTGGTACTGAATGAGCATGAGAAAGAAGTATGAATTCTGTTATGGAGGTGGCCTTTACTGATATGGATAACAACTTTCTGTTTGAATGTTGAGATCTTGTCTTTGGATATTCTCTATTAGGATCTTTCTATTATGATAGTAGTATATGTTGAGATCTTGTTTACCATGATCTTCACTGAAATAATTGGAAGTTGTCTGCTTCTGCCACGTACTCGGGTATTGCAGACTTCTAGTAACAGGGTAGCTTGTTGCTAGTGGAGTTTTAATGTTACATGGTGACGGGCCCAACAAAGTCCACATGGGTAGTTAGTCAGTCTCGAGTTGGTAGTTGTGGGATAATCGGTCCCGAGTAGGTAGATTGAGTAAATACCCAATCTGGAGGGTTGCAGCCACTTGGCGTGATGGTTGGCTTAGTTGTCTTCCTCCTACTCGATATTATAGTCAATAATATGAGCACTTCTTAGTCGGTGATCTGGCTAGTTCTCGAGACCGTATAAGTAGTCACCTTAATAAGTTCAATTGAATTTGAACTACGGCAACCCAAACATACATAAATTGATTTTTGTCCTTTGAATTTAGACTTACACTCGAATCATATACACCTAATGCTATGGTTGAGTAATATCAACTCTAGGTTAGGTTGACACAAATCTCATTCACCAATGTTACCATCATTATTAAAATTATTAGCATCCCATCTTGGATATTACAATTTCCATATATTATATGTGGAGATCGGATAACCTTACCAACAAAATTAGTTAGACCATTCAATTTGTTAATATTGAGTAAAGACATGAGTTAGTCATGTTATTCTGGTGTGAGATTAGAGATGGGAGATGATGAAACTAAATTTGATCGATTTGTTATGGTGTTATTAGTAGAAGTATTGTATCTATAACGACCTTTAGATGACCTCTCCCCATTTTGCCACCCGATTCTTTGATCGGATCCTAATAGTAGATCCAGATCCAATCCACTAGAAAATCGGGTCGGGTCAGGTCGGATCCATTATCAGAATTTTCAACCCAACGGGTCATTCGGGTTGAATCGGGTCCATAAATAATCCAGTTCTAATTTACAAAGTTTGGATCTAAATATGATCCAAATAAAATATAGACAACTATATTTTAATTATTACATAGTGTTGCCGCCAAGACCGTTGTGGCTCGTAGCTGCTGCCGGCGCCGGAGTGCGCTCCTGTCGCTGCCAGCCGATCCTCTGCTCCTGGACCTGCGAAACAGGGGTTAGTGACTCGGGCCGGGGTTTTCGGCGGGGGCACTCCGACGATCAAGTCAGTAACGATCTAGGGAAACATATCCTCCTGGTCAGGCCCCTCTTGATGGACTCCGCACTAGGAGGAATGGAAAATGTGTCGATGAAGGAGAAACACAACAGGGGGAGAGTGATAACGGGGACAGAGGGGTTCCCTGTCCCTCCGCTTCTCCTTGTTTTTCGATGGTTTTCCCTCAACCGTGGTGTTGGTGGTGGCGCTTCGCCCTCTTGGTCGAGCTTGCGCTTTGTGTTTGAGGTGGATTGTTGTTCCTGTGTTACTGGTGTTTACCTCCCCCTCTTTGGGGGTGCCGATCGTTCTTTGTAGTTGAAAATTGGCTGTTGGAGCCTGCCTCGGTGGTGCAGGGCGGTTGTCAAACGCCTGCAGTGACCAAAACCCCGACTCAGCGAGAACGGGTTCTTAGAATTCATGGATGCTATGATTGAGCAAGATGGGGAAGATCCTTTGAAACCTCCAACGATCAAGCGCTGGAAGGGCAGCGTGATTCCTCACGTTGCCAGCCCTCTACCGGATTTCAATCCGGGTCTTCACGAATGGAAGGGACGAATGATGGGTTTCTCACCGTGAGTCCCTGTTTTTTTTTTTTTTTTCCTACAAGAACTTGGAACGGACGAAGTGATTCCTCACGGAATCATCCTCTCCTAACCAGGCTTTCAACTTGGTGTGTGTGAGGGGGAAAAGAAGGCCAGACAGCCTTCCACGGAAACAAACACCAAAGCATGGTGAAAAAAATTCCAAAATGCTCTGCCTCTTTTCTTTATTCCTTGGTTTGGTTTTTAAAGCATCAATACAACCCATAACAAAGTCTTCCACGTGACTAACAGGGAGGAAAACAACAAAACAAACACAAACTCAAGACTCCAACACGCTGACTCCATGCGTGAAATACTTCAAACGGGATTTTTTTTTTTTTAAACAACAAATAAAAATAAGAATAAAGATCAAGAGATCACGCCGCTAATAAAATTATAATAATAATAATAATAAGACTAAAGACTCCGGTGTTTTTCCGGATCCGAAACTCCACGGGCGCTAATAGTATATTGGGCCTTTGGCCCAATTCCCAATTAATTATTTTCATCCAAAAAATGGGTCAGATTTGAAACTTGCTTCCCTTGAAGATGTCTGGACCTGCGCACGTTTCCTGCTGGCGAGGCTGGCTGCCCCAAATCATCATGGGCCAGAAGCTGAACCGAAACGTCTGGGTTGGGCTTCGCCGAACTATCACCGGGCTGTCCTGATATATGAGTCAACTGATCATGTTCAATATTCATCTCGATGTCCGCATCACTCTCCCCTTCCTCTGAAAAGCTTGTCCTCAAGCTTGAATTATCACCTGCATAAGGGGTTAGATGTCGAATATTGAATATATCAGAAATAAGGACATCGTCTGGTAATTCAACTCGGTAGGCATTGTCACTAAATTTCTCCAACACCTGACAAGGACCAATTTTCTTTGATTTGAGTTTGGTGTAGGCCCCCTGTGGATATCGTTCTCTTAGCAAGAAGACCCAAACCAAATCACCAACCTCAAAAGTCTGCTGTCGACGCGTCTGATCAGCCTTAGCCTTATACTTGGCATAATTTTGCTCTAGATTGGCTTTAACAGTTGCGTGCACCTCACGTAGATCAGCCACTCGATCTTCTATCTTCTTACTTGATTTGTTTGGCACATCAACAAGTAAAATATCAAGTGGTCCTCTTGGCAGAAATCCATACAATACCTGAAAGGGTGCAAAACCAGTAGAACGGTTCACCGAAGAATTGAACTCAAACTCAATCTTCGGCAAACATACATCCCAGTTTTTTAATTCTTGCACATTGGCTCTCAACAAGTTACCAAGACTTCGGTTGACAGTCTCGGTTTGCCCATCGGTCTGAGGATGATAGGGACTACTGAATTTTAATTTTGTACCCAATTTTTTCCACAATTCACGCCAGAAATGCCCCATAAACTTGCTATCTCGGTCCGAAACTATCGACGATGGTAACCCATAATGTCGAACAACTGCAGAAAAATAAAGATCAGCTACTTTCGACGCATCAAATATCGTTTTGCATGGCAAGAAACAAGCCATCTTGCTGAACCGATCTACGACTACTATAATTGAGTCTAGACCTCTCACTGTCCGTGGTAAACCTACAACAAAATCCATAGATACCTCTCACCACGGCTCATCTAGAATCGGTAAAGGGGTATATAAACCTTGATTTGTTTCTGATCCTTTGGATTCCTGACACAAACGGCATCTCTTCACAAAGGCTTTGACATCTCGGTCAAGCCCAGGCCAATAAAACCGTAGATGAATTAACCATGCAGTTTTGTCTCTTCCAAAATGTCCTTGATTATGCAGCTCCTAAATAATCAATACACGCAGTGAAGTGTTAGGAATACAGAGGCAATTACCATGGAACAAATATCCATCATGTAGGATGAAGTCAAATCGACCTCCAGCTTCCCATTCAGTCACAATGCTCTGAAAATGCTCATCTGCATGGATATCATCCTTCATGCTTTCAAACCCAAGGGTATATACTTGAATAGCACCGATCAATAAACTCCGTCTACTTAAAGCATCTGCCACTTTGTTCAAAGTGCCTGACTTATGCTTGATGCTGAAAGTATACTCCTGTAGAGTACTTACCCATTTTACATGTCTGGAGCTCAACTTATGCTGTCCCTGTAGAAATTTTAATGCTTGATGATCTGAGTACAACACAAATTCTCGCTAGATCAAGTAATGTCACCAATGATGCAATGACCTCACAATGGTGAATAGCTCCAAATCATAAACCGAATACATCAGTTTGGCACCTCCAAGCTTCTCACTGTAGAAAGCAATGGGTCTCCCATCTTGGCTGAGTACTGCGCCAATCCCAGTCTTCGAAGCATCACAATCCACTTCGAATACCTTGTCAAAATCTGGAAGAACCAACAGTAGTGCTTGTCTCAACTTGACTTTCATCTCATCAAATGCTACCTGAGCAGTGTCATTCCATCCAAACTGATTTAATTTCAACAAGTCTGTTAAGGGTGCATCAATCTCACTATACCTCCTCACAAATCTTCTGTAAAAACCCGCAATACCCAAAAAGGATCTCAATTCAGTCAAAGTTGTAGGTGCTGGCCAGTCCACTATCGCTCTTACGTTACTTTCATCTGGAAGAATCCCATCACCAGTAACAACATATCCCAGAAAAATTAATTTGTCTACCATCCAAATACACTTCTCTGGGTTAGCAAAAAGCTGGTTTTCACGTAATACTGTTAGAACTTGTGAAACATGCTCAACATGCTCTTGTGCTGTCTTACTGTATATCAATATATCATCAAAGTATGCAACAACAAAAGAACTAAGGAATGGACGCAAAACCTGGTTCATTACTCGCATAAACGTACTAGACGCATTAGATAGCCCGAATGGCATCACCAACCATTCATACAGGCCTTCCTTTGTCTTGAAGGTTGTCTTCCACTCATCACCTGGCTTCATTCTGATCTGATGATACCCACTTTTCAAATCAATCTTAGTAAAGAACACGGCACCACTCAACTGATCTAGCATGTCATATAGCCTCGGTATTGGAAATCTATACTTCACAGTAATTCTGTTTATTGCCCGGTTGTCAACACACATACGCCATGAACCATCCTTTTTCGGCACCAAAAGTGCTGGTACCGCGCACGGGCTAATGCTTTCCAGTACAAAGCCTTTGTCTAAAAGATCTTGAACCTGCCTCTTCAGCTCCTCATGCTGCTGCGGGGTCATTCGGTAATGAGCCTTATTCGGCAACACAGAACCCGGAATCAGATCAATCTCATGCTGAATATCTTGAAGTGGTGGCAAACCCGCAGGAAGCTCACTCCGTACAACATCCCGAAATTCATCCAAAACTGACACCAACTCCTAAGGAAGATCATGTAGCTCCTGCTCCCCATTCTGGCCAAACTCTTCTGGCTTACTAACCAGGGCAAAACAGAAATCTTCTCCCTCTAAACTCGCCTCAAACTCCCTACTTGGCAAACAAATTACTACCTTCTGTTCAGCCATGTCCTGTAGCGGTTTCAAGATCACTTTTCTCCCATCTGGTCGCAGCATATAAGTATGAGTGTAACCATTATACACTGCTTTATTATCAAACTGCCAAGGTCGTCCCAAAATGATGTGTGTCGCATCCATCGGTACAACATCAGCTACTATTGACGTCTCAAGCTGAGGACCAAAAGACAAGGCCAACCTACAACATCGATTGACCTGAATATCTGCATCCCGATTCACCCAACCGAGCTTGTATGGTTGAGGATGGGGCTCAGTCATCAATCCCAATTTTTTCACAGCTTCCTCAGCAATCACATTCTCCCAACTTCTAGAATCAATAATTACCTTGCATGTTTTACCAGCTACAGTGCACTTTGTTGAGAAAATATCGTGCCGACGCCAATCTCCACCAGCTCTTAGTGCAAGACACATCCTCCTAATGATCAGACTCTCTCCCTGGATGTGGTTTGGGTCAATCACATACATCTCATCCTCGAACTCCTCATCCTCGAAAAATTCAACTTCCTGCTCCTCCTCCATAAGTAACTGGGTACGCACCTTGGGGCACTCATTTGCATAATGTCCTAAGTCATGATACCGATGGCAGCGAACATTGGCTCAATTGCTGCCCACCCTCTGCTGGGGACCTGAAGCCCCACTTAGCACTGCAGGTCTCGGAGGAACTGCCGAAGTTTGTTGCCTCACCACAGGAGGTGCACTCCTACTACCAGAACTCTGCCCCGAAGACTGACCAGATAAGTTTCCTCTACTCTGGAACCCTCTATTCTGCATCAGGCTCCGCTCCACTGCTTGCGCCCGCATGTGCGCATCACCAACACTGTCAATCCAATGCAGAGCCAATGCATCCTGGATCGGGAATCGCAGTCCAAGCAAATACATAGCTACCAACCTTGGTTCTGACTCCATCAATCGGTTTCGAGCCACCAGTCGGTAGAACTCTGTAGTATAATCTTCCATGCTTCGATTCCCTTGTGTTAAACCATGCAATTTAGAATAAAGGATCTGTTCATGGTTCTGAAGAAGGAACTCCCGATTCATCTCCTGCTTCAAGGCTGCCCATGATGTAATTGGTGGCCTCCCATCCATATACCTCCAGTAGTGCTGTGCATGCCACCAAGCCACTGCTCGATCTCGGAATCGGATTGTGATAAGCAACACTTGCTTGTCCAAAGGCACTTCTTTCAGCCGGAAAACATCATCAACCTGCAGGGTCCAATCCACATACTCATCAGGATTCAAACCACCTCTGAACTCCGGTATCTCATTTCGAAACCTGGACTCCCAACGAGTCTGATTGTCATGCACAGGCGGCGGTCCGAAATCCCTGGGAAGCGCTACATCACACCGCGGTTGCTGCCCTCTTTGCAATGGTGGTGGATCTTCAATATTCTGGAAAGGGTCGGCATCACCTTCTCGATGTTCGTCAGGTACATCGCGATCTTGATGAGGTATAGCACGATCTTGCACCTCCAACCGTGCCATCATTACTTGCAAAACAGCCATCATCTGCTGCTGGGTCACCACAACGTCACGAAAAGAAGGCTCCTCGTTGTTCCGCTCCATGGTTGCCGGCAGAATTTTTTTTTTTTTTAATCAAGAACGGATCAATGACAGATCAAGAACGGAACCTGGCTCTGATACCAAGCTGGTGCAGGGCGGTTGTCAAACGCCTACAGCGACCAAAACCCCGACTCAGCGTGAACGGGTTCTTAGAATTCTTGGATGCTAGGATTGAGCAAGATGGGGAAGATCCTTTGAAACCTGCAACGATCAAGCGCTGGAAGGGCAGCGTGATTCCTCACATTGCCAGCCCTCTACCGGATTTCAATTCGGGTCTTCACGAATGGAAGGGACGAACGATGGGTTTCTCACCGTGAGTCCCTGTTTTTTTTTTTTTCTACAAGAACTTGGAACGGATGAAGAGATTCCTCAAGGAATCATCCTCTCCTAACCAGGCTTTCAACATGGTGTGTGCGAGGGGGAAAAGAAGGCCGGACAGCCTTCCACGGAAACAAACACCAAAGCACGGTGAAAAAAATTCCAAAATGCTCTGTCTCTTTTCTTTATTCCTTGGTTTGGTTTTTAAAGCATCAATACAACCCATAACAAAGTCTTCCACGTGACTAACAGGGAGGAAAACAACAAAACAAACACAAACTCAAGACTCCAACACGCTGACTCCATGCGTGAAATACTTCAAACGGGATTTTTTTTTTTAAATAACAAATAAAAATAAGAATAAAGATCAAGAGATCACGCCACTAATAAAATTATAATAATAATAATAAGACTAAAGACTCCGGTGTTTTCCCGGATCCGAAACTCCACGGGCGCTAATAGTGTATTGGGCCTTTGGCCCAATTCCTAATTAATTATTTTCATCCCAAAAACGGGTCAGATTTGAAACTTGCTTCCCTTGAAGGCGTCTGGACCTGCGCACATTTTCTGCTGGCGAGGCTAGCTGCCCCAAATCGTCATGGGCCGGAAGCTGAACCGAAATGTCTGGATTGGGCTTCGCCGAACTATCACCAGGCTGTCCTGATATATGAGTCAACTGATCAGGTTCAATATTCATCTCGATGTCCGCATCACTCGGGATCCTCGCTGGGTTGGCAGGCGCGTGCAGCAGGATCCCGTGCCATGGACGGGATGCCTTTCCTGACAGGTGGTAGGAGAAGCTTCCATTCATTCTGACATCCTCCCCGGTCGCTCCATTCCGGAAAGCCTGGCAGAGCCTCGATCTGGGGGCCGTCGCCTTAGAGGTGCGTGCTCTCTGGCTGGCCCATCCCCTGGAAGTACGGCCAGACAGGTAGTTATGGCAGCATGGGGGGGGCCGATCCGTGGTCCTCGGGTGGCTCACCGGCGTCCTGGGATGGCAAGGTCTGCTCCGGTCTGGGCGCTCCGAGCTCGTGCGGTCACCTTAGTGGAGAAGGGAAGAGTGCGGGCCCGGTCCAGAGGGCGCGCACTCGGAGAAGCTCCACATCGGTGGGCGAGCTCTCGGCTCGACCTCGACCGCAGGGCACTAGACTCCGAGGGTCTCGCTTTGGATGGTGAAGGACGGACCCGATCCGGAGGGTGCGTGCTCGGAGAGGCTCCACATCGGCGGGCGAGCTCTTGGCTCGACCTCGACCGTAGGGCACTAACCTCTAAGGGTCTTGCTCTGGAGAGCGGAGGACGGACCCGGTCCAGAGGGCGTGCGCTCGGAGAGGCTCCACATCGGCAGGCGAGCTCTTGGCTCGACCTCGACCGCAGAGCACTAACCTCCAAGGGTTTCGCTCTGGAGGGCGGAGGACGGCTCCGACCTTGGCGTTGAGCTTATAAGCTTGACCCGGCGGAGGACTGAGCTTAACTTGCTATCCTGAGGGAGCTCAGCCCAACTCGGTAGTGGGATCCGAGTTGGAGAGTCGACATGGTGTCTTCCGTGGTGGCCTCCCTCAATGTGGGGCCCGTCAGCTATCCACGTCAGTGGTCTTGCCACATCATTTGCCCCCCACTCCCGAGGCTCGTTAGTGTGCGACGCTCGGGACGAAGGGAGTAACAGCAATGCTGACATGGAGAGGCGATAATCTGGTGCAATGATGGCCGCGGTCGCTGGTGCTTCGAGGGGTGGCCCCGCCAGCCAGTGTGGGGGTGCCGCGTGGCCACTCTCGAGGGGCAGTTAATGTTGGTGCAGAATTCTGAGCGGCTGAGACTCCTTTTTCGCCAAGGGGCAGCACGTGGCATAGATCCGTTGGCGAGGGGGTCATAACAGTGCGGATTTGATGGGCCCTTTCGAAATGAAAAGAAAAAATTTCTCACCCAGAATTCCCTTTCTTTCAAATCCTTCGTGCTTGTTGCAGTGTCTAGACCTTTCTTCCTCCGCGATCTGCATCCATTCTTCTCTCCTCTAAGGGTAGGCTTCTTCCTTCTCATTTCAGCATGTCTCGTCCGGAGTCTTTCGCCTGGAGGGTGGTGCTCTCCGCCTCTGACGAGGAGTCGGAGGGGGAGCAGTTTAGGATTAGCATGAGACCGGCCCTTCCTGCCCTCCTGTGTCCATTAGGGAACTAGAGATCATTTCTTCCCTTCCTACTAGTCCTCCTCTTCTGCTTGAACCAGCCCCTGAGTCTGTCCGGTCGACAGGTCCGGGCGGGGTTGCTTCGGCGATTTCCTTCGCGGAGTTGGAGGCCATCCGGGATGTCTAGGGGATCCCGGCTTCCGTTCGACTCATGGTCCCCCGCCCCGGGGAGCGGGTCACTTCCAGTGGCCCGGGGCGTCTCGCCTTCTATGAGGGGACCTTCTCCGGGGGTCTCCAATTTCCCTTCCATCCTTTCTTTTTGTCTGTTCTGAGCAACTATCGTCTGGTCCCCGCCTAGTTGGTCCCAAATGCCATTAGGGTCATCTTCTCCTTCCTCATACTCTGTCATGTTCATGGGTTCGTCGCCCGGCTCTTCCTGTTCAGGGCGTTCTTCACCCTGAAATGCCACCCAACCGAGAACGGGTGGTGGTCTCTGTCTTCTTGCCCAAAGGGGATCAAGTTCGAACTTCCCTCTTCCATCAAGGAATGGAAGAGCAAGTTCTTCTTTGCAGACGTCGAAGAGATCGACTAGGCCTGGAGCGAGCTGGACCGGTCCCCAAACCGAATCTCCGCGATCGAAGCAGTCGATCAGGACGACTACGATCAGCTTCGCACCACTCAAATCCCTTCTTTGGAGGTCCTGCTATCGGAGCAGAACCTTCTTGATGCCAGGGTCGACTCATCAGCCGAGCTAGGTAGGTTCAGCTCTTTCTTCCATATGCATTTCTTCTTTTCTCCATTTTGGGCCGACTTTCCAAGCTCCTGTGTGTAGAGTTGATCCTTCCAGAGGGCGAGTCGTTACTGGTCCCCAAGAAGAGGCCGTCCACCAGGGTGGCTACCGAGCCTCCCTCGAGGTGGGCCCGAGTCGAGGGGACGCAGACGTCTGCTCCTGCCATGCCGACCGCCTCAAAAGAAATGGAGGTTGTGGGAGCCCCTGTGCGACGGGCAAGGCCACAAGCAGAACCTCCCATCCCGGAGCCCGTGGCAGCCGTCCGGATCAATGCTAAACTCCCTGTCTTGGAGCTGATGGCGGCCGTCCAGGCTGATGCCGTTGCTGCTGCCCCGCTTCGCCCTCCGGTTCCGAAGATGGTCGAAGCTGAGGAAGGGGAGGCCCGCCCTAGAGATCCTCCGGCGATGGGGGCTCCGACCGCAATAGCGCTGGATCCTAGACCGATTCTCGGGGGTCCCACTGCCAGAGGGATGGGCGCACCTGCTCCCCAGGAGAGCAGGAGAGATGAGGTAAGGTGCCGCCTTTCATTCAAGCTGGGGTTGGAGAGCTCCTTGGCCGACAACCGCGCCTTGGCCTATCGCATGATGGACTTCTCCATCCAGCAATGCGACCGGGAGGAGATGGATGGGTTGCTAGTCGGAGCCGTGATCGATAGTATTTTTCCCCATTTCTACACAGTAAGCAGCCTCATCTTCTCCCTATTCTCTTCTCTTTCTTCTTCTTTTCTTTTTTTTTTTTTTTGACTTCCCAGGCAATGCAGATGGGTGTCGAGGCCCTGTTCATTAGGAGCTGCTGCCACAACTGGGAGCAAGCTGAGCAGCAGGCGGCCGAGGTTGCATCGTTAAAGGCCGATCTGGAGAGGAGGGCTAACTCCGAAGGGGCGCTTGGCCAGTAGGTCAAGGACCTCGAGAAGCAGCTCACCGATTCTGAGGGGCGAGCGAGGGAGCTCCAAGAGAATCTCGACCGCGAGCAGGAGGAGTCGAGGAAGAAGACCGAGGAGCTTGCCGAGTGGAGGTTGGACGTGGTCATCGCCGAGGTGGCCTGGTAGAAGAGGACCGCCCAGTCCCTCCAAGCTCGACTGATGGCAGAGGAGGAGAAGTCCGTCAGGGCTCAGAGGGCAGCAGATGAGGCGGCCAAGTCAGTCGCGGATGCCAGGCATGAGGTGGCCGCAACAAGGAAGGAAACTGAGGGGGCGGTGGAAAGGTACAAGGCCTCGGAGGAGTTCCTCGCCGAGATCCAGCAAATGACGTTGGACTCCTTCTTCAAAGGCTTCATGTACCTGCACCGCCTGGTCGAGGAGTTTGTTTCGGTTGAAGGCCACAGCTACCTTGACTATCCCGGTACTTCAGACCATGAGACGGGCGTTGAGGGAGAAGCTTCCATTCCTTCTGACATTCTCCCCGGTCGCTCCATTCCGGGAAGCCTGGCAAAGCCTCGATCCGGGGGCTGCCGCCCTAGGGGTGCGTGCTCTCTGGCTGTCCCATCCCTTGGAAGTATGGCCGGATAGGTAGTTATGGTGGCATGGGGGGCGCCATTCTGTGGTCCTCGAGCGGCTCGCCGGTGTCCTGGGATGGCAGGGTCTGCTCCGGTCTGGGTGCTCCGAGCTCGTGCAGTCACCATGGTGGAGAAGGGAAGAGTGCGGGCCCGGTCCAGAGGGCGCGCGCTCGGAGAGGCTCCACATCGGCGAGCGAGCTCTTGGCTCGACCTCGACCGTAGGGCAGTAGCCTTCGAGGGTCTCGCTCTGGAGGGCGGAGGACGGACCCGATACGGAGGGCGCGCGCTCGGAGAGGCTCCACATCGGCGGGCGAGCTCTTGGCTCGACCTCGAATGCAGTGCACTAGCCTCCGAGGGTCTTGCTCTGGAGGGCGGAGAACGGACTCGGTCCAGAGGGCCCGTGCTCGAAGAGGCTCCACATCGACGGGCGAGCTCTTAGCTCGACCTCGACCGCAGGGCACTAACCTTTGAGGGTCTCGTTCTGGAGGGCGGAGGACGACTCCGACCTTGGCATCGAGCTCATGAGCTCGACCCGGCGGAGGACTGAGCTCAACTTGCTGTCCTGAGAGAACTCAGCCCAGCTCGGTAGTGGGATCCGAGCTGGAGAGTCGACGTGGTGTCTTCCGTGGCGGCCTCCCTCAATGTGGTGCCCGTCAGCTACCCATGTCAGTGGTCTCGCCACATCACATAGCTAACTATTATTAACTATAAAACAGATAACAAATAATATTATTTTTTAAATAAATTAAGATATAATAATAATTATAACCAGTTTCATACAAGTTTTAAATTATAATTTAAAGGTCCAAATAGATATAATTCTAACAATATTAGTATGTTCGAATCGGATCGGGTCGGATCGGATCCAAATTTAGTAAATTCAGACCCGATCCGGAAAATGGAACGGGTCTAATGTTAGGACCCAATCCGGATCTACGGGTCCATAAAAACGGGTTGGATCGGATCTAAATGGGTCGGGTCGAGTCGGGTCACGGATCAACCCGATCTATTTGCAGCCTTAATGATTACTGATCAAAACTTGCTCGTATAAAAAATTGTATTGAATATGAAATTTGAATTACTTATAATGGTTATGGCACCGATATACAAGCTGAGTCCTTTGACTTTGACGATTAGATATAGTCAAATATAATAATATAATCTAATGATTGTGGAAAGATACTGGAGAAGAAAATCTTATGATTACGAAAATGATACGAGTGATGTAATATCGTATAATACAATAACAAAATCTCATAATTTGATATGTGAATATGTGGAGCGGATTCCATAATTTTTGGATATTAATATAAGTTGACATACTGTATACAATATAGGGCAGTTGTGATATGCAAGATCGTATAATAGATTTATATACCAAGATTTTTTCAAGATTTTGTATGCAATATGTGGTAGTTATAATATCTAGGATTCTTTAATAGGTGAGATGTATTAACAACTTTAATATACAATTTTTTACAATCTTGTATTCATATAGGAATGTGTTGAAGAGGAGAAACAGGTGCGACCAGTGTTATTAAAAATTTTGAAGCATTCAACTATTTTACTTTCCTGTTCTAATTAGTTAGTATCTTGGTGATATTGGATTAACGTATTCATCTATGAATAAAAAAATATTGTAAAAAGTTAGCATTTTGAATCAAATATTTGGCTTACAGGATTAGCTACACTAGATTTACCCCCTATCCCATATATATATATATATATATATAAAAACATTCAACTGTTCTTACAATTTTTATGTAAACAGTAAATACAAAATCATGCATTTAGCAGCATGTCAAAACTATTTAGCCACACCATTTTCTTTTTTCTTCTTTTGCCTCCATTTTTTTCTTTAATTATTATTTTAAATTTTAAATTTTAGAGTCCTACCCACGCCTCAGCTCCCGAGCGCCGCATAAAATGGATGCAGGCATGGGAGATGGTTGCGGCTCGCGTCGTGTGCCAGTCCTTGGGATACATAAAATTCCACATATAGAAATAATTAGGTTTTTTTCTCCTTGGCCCTACAAATTGTAAACTTAAACCCAAATTCTTCTAAAGAAGAGTTTCATTTCGCCGATACTAGTGTTAATTAAGAAATACCAAATTGCACCATCTCCTAACCGGGGGAATGCAGCAGAAAATACTGTCGATTTCCCCCTGCCCTGCCCATTTTTTATTTTTATTTTTTAAAAATAACAATAGTTTAAGTAGGCCACCTATTGCGTGCGTCCCTCATCAGGGATGGTAATGGATCGAGTTTGGATTGGATCATTCAAAATTCATATCCATTCCACTAAAAATTATTCATTCCATATCCGTTCCATACCCGTATCGGATCGGGTCGGGTATACCCGGTCTCAGAAAACTTAATTTATTTAAAATCTAAACGGTCGGATCAAATTAGGACGGGTCGGATATATCCGTTCCATATCCAATTTGTACTTAAATATTTTATAAACATAATTTTTTTATATATAAACCGGTCGGATTCGGATCGAAACGTACTACTACCCGAATCCGAGTCGGGTTTTTTTTATATGATCCATATCCGTTTATAAATTAGACGGGTCGAGTTTTATCCGTCCTATTAGAATCGGATCAGGTCGGATATCCATCGGATCGGTAAAAATTACCATCTCTATTTCTCACTGCTTTGCCCAAATGCCAAGTAGTCGATATTGGTGGCAATTTACTCCACATCCCCTCCGATGCCCAACTGGGACCGCAACAGATCCAGAGTAGGTACATATGATAGCAAATCTATCTTTCTTGAGCTTGATTAGCATATATATAATTTTTCAAAAATTTTATTTTCAAGATAAAAAAATATATTTTATTATTCTAATTTTATTATATATATATATATATATTTCTTTATCTTATCTGATCCATCCATTCTTCTTCTTGTAGTTATACTTGTCCACCCTAGTTGCCCAAAGACAAGCATGGGTTGGGTAATTCGACTTGTTGCCATCCCCGGTACCTAGCGAGGGCAGGGCAGCACCCCGGACCACCGAGGACTCACCATGAGCGAACACCCGGGACCCAATAAAACAAGCAATAAGACATATAAGCCAAGCCCAATAGCAAACCCAGCCCAGTCTACTAAGACACCCCCATGTAGCAGCTACGCACTACTGATGGTCTAACAATGGCTCCATGGCCCACATGGCGAGCACAAGGGAGCAACGCACTTTCATTATTATCGAGGAAGAAGGTACGCATCAAACCTCATCAAGATCTCGTTTTTATTAGTGAATTAATTGACAAATATGTTGCATAGATGAGACCTCGTGCTCATTGTTTTATCGAAAATAATGCAGTCAAATGCCGTCGACAATTACTTCCATCCGGCTGTGTAATATGCAGAGGACTCGAAGATGTCTGGCGACTTTAATTCACCTTCTTATGGAATGAATGCGGTAGATATAGGAATTTGCGTGGTGCTTCTAAATCTTGGAAAGACTTAGGAGATCATAGCAGGAATGTTCGAGATGATTCCTGAGAGTTTGGAAGCATAACAAGCGATTCCTGAAAATGTTACACGGAAGGCAACCAAGTTTGGGAAACTTATATCCCAAGGGCTCCAAAGTCATGTTGGGTTAGGAAATTTGACCGAAAGATTAGTGTTTTCATATAAACTTATTGGGAAGAGTTTTTTGAGAGATTGTAACATAACCCGTTGGATCCAAGGGTTAAGTTGGTTAGTTGGTTAGCAGTTGGTTGGATGGTTAGTCGGTTAGGTGGTTAGGTAGTTGGCTCAAGAGTTCTAACCATCCATGTGGACTACCAAATCAAGAACTCTTCTAATTGGTTTGGCCCAAGAAATCCAGGTCCTAACCGTCCAAGAAGTTGAGTCCCAACAACATAACCACCGCCCATCTATTTTGAGAAGAGAGGGGGCATGCATTTTGAGATGGACCGGTGAGGCCTCTCGGTTTGGGAGAAGGCCTATGGTTTGAGAGGGGCTGAGATCACCCCCTTTGGGGCATGACTGTGGGAGACCTCCTGAGTTTCAAGAAGGCCACGTTGGTGGGCTGCAGAGAGGTGCATGTGGAGGCTTGTTCACATGGAGAGCTTGGACCGTGAGGTGTTCCACGGGGCTTTGGAGAAGAGAACCTGCATTGAGGTATTGTCCGCAGGTGGAGCTTCTTCTCGGTTTTGAGAAGGGTGACGACGAGAAGCTTCTGGGCTTCAGAAGGGGTGCCGGGGTGTTATCATCTTGTCTTGTAAAAAAGTTCTTCTCCAATGGATTAATAAAGCAATCTCTCTTTTTCTCCTTCATCTATCTCTTCTGTCTCCTTGTAAATCTTAAATCCAAGAACAGGTTGCTAGTTCTTAATTAAGAAGGTTAGTTCTTAATCTTTTTCTCACTGTTTCCGCTGCGTAGGCACTGATCCGGATCTCCCACCAAGTGATATCAGTGCCTAGGAATCTCAATAATTGGTATTAAAGCGAGGTTCGAGCGTTGGGAAAAGAGGATTCAAGGAAGAAGGAGGCTTTGCAGAAGCGGTCTAACATTGGCATTAGGTTTGCATAGCTATCTGGGTACGCTGTGGAAGCACAGGTTGGTGTTGCAGTCACGGGGACAGAGTAGGAAGACATCAGTTCGAGGTTAGAAGTATAGTGTAGCAATAGTCTCAGGAGCTGTGGAGCACGGGTTGATGTTCTAGCTAGGGAGACGAGGTGGCTTCGACGGGAAGATGTCAGCTTTGGAGACAGCATGATGGGTGCAGACAGTCACGCGCAGTTTGTCAGAGATGGAGAAAGGAAAAGTCCAGATTTCTCGGGTTTAGTCACTGGGTCAAAGAAAAAGTTGGATGAGCTTTTTGTTTCAGAGGAGCCTGCAGAGTGCAATGTATCTGAAACAGTTTTGGAGGCGTTCGTAGGATGCAAAGGGTCCGAGAAGACAGCGATGGGGTACGAGGTGTAGTGGTAGGCTCAGCAGGGCAACGTTGAGTAGCTGGCCTCAAGATTTCTTTCTATGGCATCGGGAAGACTTCAGGTGGAGCACCGGGAAGAGGTGGCTTTATGGATGGAGCAAGATTCGACACGAGTTAAGAGCAGAAGGTGCAGGGATACTGGCCAGATCCTAGCACGAGCGCCAAGGGTGCACTTAGCCAGGTGGAGCAAAGTGTGCAGAGATTGGCGTGGCTCTGTGGAGACTGTGTCAGGTAGAGTTTTGGTTATAACGAGCGCCGGTTTAAGATCGCTGTGGTTTCTCCAGGGAAGTTCAAGGAAAAGATTGATGCAGCTGCCAGGCAAGAGGAAGGCTACAATCATGATGCTATAGTACAAGCAAGGATCTTCAATTGAGAAGGCGGTTATCCTAAAGGCCTCCTAGGGTGCACAGCAGTTGAAGGGTGTTGGTAAAGCCAAGAAGATCTGCACAAAAGGCTGTCAGGACATACAGTTATAGCGGGATTGTGTAGGAGGACATTTCCGGCTTTGTCAAGGCTTCGAGGCACCAAGATGGAGATTGTAGAGATTTGCATGGTACTCCCAAGCCTTGGAGAGACTTAGGAGGCTATGGCAGGGATGTTCGAGGTGATTCCTTGGAGCTTGGAGACGTGCCAAGCGGTTCCTAGAGATGTTCAAGGAAAGGCAACCAAGTTTGAGAAGCTTATATCCCAAGGGCCCCAGAGTCATATTGGGTCAGAGGGTTTACCCAAGGATTAGTGTTTTCATATGAGCTTATTAGGGGGAGTTTTTTGAGAGATTGTAACATAGCCCTATTGGGTTATGGGGTTGGGTCCAAGGATTAGGTTGATTAGTTGGTTAGCAATTGGTTGGATGGTTAGCCGGTTAGGTGGTTAGGTGGTTAGGTGGTTGGCCCAAGAGTTCTAACCACCCATGTGGACTAACAAGAACTCTAACTAACCAAGTGTCATAATTAGTTTGGTCTAAGAAATCGAAGTCCTAACCGTCCAAGAAGTTGAGTCCCAACAACATAACAACCGCCCACTTATTTTGAGAAGAGAGGGGGCATGCATTTTGAGATGGACCGGTGAGGTCTTTCAGTTTGTGAGAAGGCCGACAATTTGAGAGGGGCTAAGATTGCCCCCTTTGGGGCGTGACCATGGGAGACCTCCTAGGTTTCAAGGAGGTCACGATGGTGGGCTGCAGAGAGGTGCATGTGGAGGCTTGTTCACATGGAGGGCTTGGACCATGGAATGTTCCATGGGACTTTGGAGAAGGGAACCTGCATTGAGGTATTGTCCACAAGTAAAGCTTCTTCTCGATTTTGAGAAGGGTGACGGCGAGAAGCTTCTGGGTTCAGAAGGGATACCAGGGTGTTATTGTCTTATCTTATAATAAGATTTTTCTCCTATAGATTAATAAAGCAATTTTTTTTTTTTTATACCTATCTTTTTTGTCCTCTTGTGAATCTTAAATCCAAGAAAAGGTTGCTGCTGATTCTTGATAAAAAAATTAATTCTTATTTTTTTTCTTAATATTTTCACTGCGTAGGCACTTATTTGGATCTTTCACGAAGTGGTATTAGTAACCAGAAATTGTTTGAAATCTCAACAATGGGTTTTGCCCTTTCTCGTATCTGTCCATTTATTTATTATATCTGTTGTACTTGGTCTAGTAAGGCGGTAACTCGTTCCAGGGAGTACATAAAACGGAGCCCATCCTGGCTCGTTTTAAGCCAGGCCGGGCGCAAAACGCCACCACGCGCTTTCTTCAAGATTCCTAAGTTCCAAGTCCGGGCCGGAACTTTGTTTGATCAAAATTTCAAACCCATGCCCAATCTATGGCACTAAAATATTGAGCCTTGCCCTGACCTTTTCCGGGCCGTGACGAAAGTTTGGATTCTTTTTTTTTAAAAAAAAAAATCGGATAAACCGTGGTCGTGATGCTTTTAGATCAGATTTGACAGGTGTAATACGACAAATATCTAAAACTAATAATCGTGCTAACATTGGTCACGGTCTATGCACTCCCCTTAGCAACTTATCTTCTAGAGTAGCTTTGACTTCGAAATAGGAGACGTAGCCAAATTTATCAGGATCAATTTCAAATATTTAACATTATCAAAATTTTATATATATCAAATTTAATTTTTAAATTTAAATTTTATTCATATATTTATTATTTTTTTTAATGATCTTAAATTCATCCCATCGGTAATGAATTATAATCACATTATCCATATGATAGGATCATAATATTGCGTATCATCATACGGTGCATTGCATGTCATTTAGTAATATGTTATATATCATCTTGCAACAAAAATCTTTAGGAACGGCTGGTTTGATGGTAGTATATCGCATATTTGCTGATAATTCAAATCTTTAGAATTAACCATATACCAATATATTAACTTCCATTAGCAAGGTTCCCCACATAGTCAAGCTAAGATAAAATTCTTTTCATAAATCATATTTTATATTCTAGTTCAATAAGAATATATATATTATGTGGTATCAAAATCAATCACATGTAATGCATAACAAGATCTATATTTTAATCATACTTCATCATAGCATTTCAAGATAAGCTAATTTTAATAATAAAATATTATTCATCAAATTTATGCATCACAAATAATATAATTCAAAAGTTATTGATATGACGATCTTATAATTTACTATTAATATAAAAAAATAATACATTACTTATCTCATAAATACATTAATAAATTCAAATAATTTCAAGATTTAGTTCATATCGTCAAGTCATGTTGCAGGATCCACTGTTAAACATTTTCTCATCAACATGACACTACAAGAAAAAAAAAGATATAGTAATGATTATTAGCGACGGCAAAAAGACATTGCTAATAATAATTTTTATCAACCAAATATTATGACAAAAAATCATCAGTAAAAATATAAAACTATTAATGGCCATCCATAAGATTATTAGCGATGGTATTTTTCAGTACTTAAAAATCTTGAGTTTTTTTATTTAACATAAAATATTATTAGGGACAGTAAACTATTATTAGCGGCGATATTTTTTAGTACTTAAAAATCTTGAGTATTTTTATTTAACATAAAATATTATTAGGGACAGTAAACTATTATTAGCGGTTGAAGTAGTTGTCGCTAATAAGTTTTCCCAAATTCCCTTCTCCCACCCGATTAGCCCATTTCTGCCACCCCAAAATTTTCCCCCTTCCCCTACTGGTTCCCTGTTCCCTGCGCCCTTGTTGGGCTAATGTGGTGCTCCAAGTTTTGATTGGAGTTATATAGGTCTGGAAGCTGGTTTATAAGTTTCCAGGGATCTGAGTTATGTTGGGTCAGGATTTTGATCCAAGGTAGAGAGAACTAGCGAGACATGGGTGTACATGGGCTCGGGTTTGGGTTTTCTCAAGTGGCTCAGAGGAGGGAGTTTTTTAGGGCTAGGTCGGTTGTGACCTAGGGTTAGTCTCTTTTGCATATAAAGAACGACGAGAACGTCGGGAAACAATACGAGAAGGCGAGATCCCTTTTCTCCTCCAAAACCCTAGCCTTCTTCTTCTGGTTCTTTCTCGTGCGTGCAACCCCATGGAGGGCACGCCTCCGTGACGGGAGTGGATGGCATGCCCCATCTCTTCCCGGATGGTGCGTTCCCTTTCCACCATGGCGGCATCAAGTGGATCCCGGGCGTTCCGTGGAGCGGTCTTGCTCCAACAATTGGTATCAGAGCCGATCTTGATGTAGTGGCGTGAAAGATGTAGGGAAGAGGATGTCATGAGGATGGTGCCGAGATCTAGAGGTGAGGGCCTGCTGCCCTTCCTAGAAACGGAGACAGAGAAGAACCCGCAGATCTGGAGGTGCAGATCCTGTGTGGATCTGGGCGATGCACGGTCGCAGGCGCGGTGTAGGGTCGTAGAGTGCGGGCACAGCACAGGGTGCAGGGCAAGGGCATGACATTGGCACGAGTGCGGTGCAGGCCTCTGGCATGGCGAGGTCGCGCGGGCTCACCTATCGCAGCGTTCGGCGAAGAGCGCAGGGCATTGCAGAGTTCATCAATGGCAACGGGGAGCGACGACGAGGCACGCGAGATCGACTGCCGTCGGTGCCGGACGCAGCGGGCTGTGAGATCCAATCAGCCAGATCTCACATGAATGGTGTGCGGGCGGTCGCTGGAGGCTCAGTATGGGCGCGGGTGGTCGCCGAAGTCCAGATACGGCGGTCGGAGGCGACGACAGCGACCGGGAGGAGCTGTGGTCCACGGTTTCTGCCATGGACCGAAAGTCATGGCGGCCGTGGACCAGCCTTAGCACAGGTGAACCGGTGGGACAATTCATGGTGGACTGGTATATTGAGGCATCTCAAGTCACTATGCTTTGAAATTCATGCTGATGGATTTTCGACGATTTCGGGCTCAATTGAACTCTGATTTTAGCCCTGTCTATGCCGTTGGACTCCATTTTTCTAGCTCTTCATGTTGAGCTAGGATGAATTTGGTGATGAAGTTAGATCATGGGTGTTGTGTATGTGGAGATCACGGTGCAGCAGCCATGTGTGCGGGCAGCACGAGCAGGATTGTTCCATTTTCAGCCTCCCAGGCGGACACAAGTTCGAGGTATCGGAAGCAGTGCAGAGGTCTGCTGGTGGAGCGGATCTCGTCGAAGATAATGGATCTGGTGGTGCAGGAGCTTGCGATGGTGGTGCAGAGCTACGGGTCCTGTGCTATGGAGCAGTGGTAGGTCGGGTGATATGTGGTTTAGCACAGGTGGAGCGATACATACTGGGAATCTTTTAGAGCATGAGTGGTAGCTCCATCAGTAGTGGAGCAGGTTCTTGGTCACTGTGGAGGAGAGCGATTGGTAGTACTCCAGCTACCTTGATCGTGATGGAACTGGACATGGATGGTATCCCGCATGGTTGGAGATGGGTCTCGGGAGATGGGTATCTCAGGAAGACTGGAGTATATCAGTAGAGGCGGTGCTAGAGGCAGCTCAGGAAGACAGGGGACAGTCTCAGGGAGCGCCGGAGGTATTGGGCAATCGGGAGTGTCTCGGTATGGCAGCTTTTGCCTAGGGATGGAGATTGGAGCTAATGGAGATGGCAGCTCAGGAAGACCGAGGGGATAGGTCTCAGGGAGCGCCAGGGATATCAGGCCACCAGGAGACAGGTTGGGACATAATGGAGCAGCCGTTGGAGATGGTTGCTGGGTCAGTCACTGAGTTAGAGGAGTTGGGATGAGCTCCTGGATTTCGGAGGTTCCTGCAGGGTTGCAGAGTACCCGAAACAGTCTCGAAGGGGTCCACGATAATGCGGAGGGTCTGAGGAGGCAACGACTGGGTACGAGATTCAGGTGCAGGCTCAGCAGGGCAACGTTGAGTTGCTGGCATCGGGGTTGACTTCTATGGCATCAGGTGGACTTTGGTTTCAGCTGGAGCACTAGTTGGAGGTGTCTTCATGACTGGAGAGAGAGCTTTGGCATGAGTTCAGAATGGGAGGTGCAAGGATATTGGTCAGGTCCTAGCACGAGCGCCAGGGGTACACTTAGCCAGGTGGAACAGAGTGTGCAGTGATTGACGTAGCTCTGTGGAGACAATGTCAGGTGGAGCTCTAAGTGCAGCGAGTGCCGGTTCAGGATCGTTGTGGGTCTTTCCAGGAAGTTCAGGTTGAGTAATGCAGCTGCTTAGCATAAGGGAGCCTACAATAGAAATTTCAAGTTGGTGCTATGAAGCAGGTACAGGTTGGTCCTAATGAACTTGTATTGATCTTCAGTTATGGAGGTGGTCATCCCAAAGGTATTCAAGGAAGCTTAGAAGCTGAAGAAGTCTGACATTAGCGTTAGGTTTGCATAGCTGTCTAGGTGTACTGCGAAAGCACGAGTTGGTGTTGCAGTCACGGAGACAGAGTAGGGAGATATCAGTTCGAGGTCAGGAGTGCGGTGGAGCACGAGTCTCATGAGTTGTGGAGCACGGGTCGATGTTCCAGCTAGGGAGGCGAGGTGGCTTCGACGGGAAGATGTTAGCTCTGGAGACAACAGGAAGGGTGCAGATGGTGATGTGGAGCTTGTCAAGACTTATAGCACCAAGGTGAAAATTGTTGGGCTAATGTGGTGCTCTAAGTCTTGATTGGAGTCACACGGGTCTGGAAGCTAGTTTATAAATTTCCAGGGATCTGAGTCATGTTGGGTCATGGTTTTGATCCAAGGTAGAGAAAACTAGTGAGACATAGGTGTACATGGGCTCGGATTTGGTTTTTCTCAAGTGACTCAGAAGGAGAAAGTTTTTTAGGACTAGGTCGGTTGTGACCTAGGGTTAGTCTCTTTTATATATAAAGAACGATGGGAACGTCGGGAAACAATATGAGAAGACGAGATCCCTTTTCTCCTCCAAAATCCTAGCCTTCTTCTTATGGTTCTTTCTTGTGCGTGCAACCCCATGGGGGGCACGCCTCCATGACGGGAGCATATGGCGTGCCCCATCTCTTCCCAGATGGTGCGTTCCCTTTCCACTATGGTGGCATCAAGTGGATCCCGGGCATTCCGTGGAGCGGTCTTGCTCCAATATGCCCTATCCCCAAATTGGATCCACCATTATCCCCGCGCCTATGCCTCCCCCTTTCTTCCCTGCCAGGAGCTTCCCTTATTGGTCGCCGGAAACCCCATCTCCATGCTCTCGCACCCTAGTCCTTGCAACCCATCCCCATGTTGGATCTGCCACCCTCATGCCAGATCCACCGTCTATGAGCCCCGCGTTCTTGTGCAATTCTGGTGAGTATTAGTGACAACGACTATGATGGTGATAGAGCCGTCACTAAGATTTTTTTATTTAAAATGCATTAAATAAATTTAAATAGGTATTTATTTAACTAATTAATTATGTGCTAATTAAGTAATTAATTTAACTAATTATTTAAAATGCAAGAGGCCATGTCGGGGTTTCATGGCACTGAGCAACGTTCTAAATGCAAGGGTGTGCATGGATGCATGCCCTGCATGCACAGGACTCAGGTCTCAACATGCATAGCATAAATGGGGGCCTAGGTTGTGTGCCCCGCACTCTTAAGGGTGCCTAAGTCACATGCCTAGCATACTCAAGCCAAAGGAAGGTGCTGGATACATTGCAAACACAGAGGCTAGGATGTGCCCCGCACCCTGCATTCATGAGACTCGAGTCTTGACATGCATAGTGCAAGCGAGGGTCCGGGTTGGGCGACCGCGTGCTCTTCTAGGGCCCCATGTCACATGCCTCGGTGCTCAAGCCGAGGGAAGGTGTCAAACAACGTGCAAACATGGGAGCCAAGGCGTGCCCCGCATGCTCCAACCTTGGGTCCTAATCGATGTCCAAGGTAGCCAGCTATGTGTAAGGGTCGAATGCATATTCTACAATATCCCATAATTAGTATAATTTAACTAATTAATTAGATATTTATTTTAAAAATTTTGTATTGTATAGAACCATAAACTCATCTTTTGATTAATATACATATTCTACGATATTCATATATTTATATATATTTGTACAGGTGGAAGAATTATATATTTTGCTGAATTGAATGTCCAGTGTGGATAGTTTGGAAAATTTAATTAATTCTATAGATTATTACAGTAATCAAAAGATATGTTGAGAGTTCGAGAGAAATTTTAAATAGTATTTTTTTTAGTTTTTCTCACATATCTTAAGCCATGTGGAGAGAATTAAGAAAAAATACTGTCAAAGTTTCTTTCAGCCCTTCTTGTATATCATTTGATTAATATGATTAATCTATAGAATCAATAAAATTCTTCAATGGGATAGGACATTCTATGCCTATTAGTTGATGATATGATGCATTTATAAATATGGCTGGTCCTGAATTTAACTAGAATATGGAAGATGATCCAGAAGTTGGCAGCAATAATTTTAATCATATGCTGAAAGATACTGATGAACCACTATGACAGGGATGTAAAACACATACTATATTATCAAATGTGTCAAAGTTATTGAACTTGAAAGTCAAGTTTAATATATTGGTCAATTGTTATGATATGATTGTAGAAATAATAAAGAAAATACTACTGCAAAATGAGAATGTTGTCAGGATTTTCTATGCTTTAAAAAAAATGGTGAAAGTATTATGCATGGGATACGAAAAAATAGATGCTTACCATAATGATTGCCTGCTTTCTATAAGTAGGGCCAACTAAAAAGCTCATGTAACATATGCAGTGAAAGCCAATTTAAACCAAGGCAAGAGGGTAGGAATCAGAATGCCATACTATACAAGGATGTTTGATACCTTTCCCTCACTTCTAGGCTTCGAAGGCTCTACTTGTCCAAAAGTACTGTTGGGTAGATGAGATAGTACAAAGGAGGGATTCATAAGCACTTTAATATGATGAGTCATCCATTGGATAGTGAGGTATAGAAGAAATTTGATGATTGTCATCTTTTATTTATACAAAAATTATACAATTCCAACTAGATCTATCTATGGATGGGTTTACACCATTTAGTCATACAGTGGTCTCTTATTCATATGGGCTAATCCTTATTACTCCATATAATCTACCGCCTAGGATGGGCATGAAAGAATATAACATCATTCTTACATTAGTCATTCCTAGACCATGGCACCCTAAAAGAAGCATTAATATATATCTAAGGCCTTTTATTAATGAGTTAAAATTCTTATTATCCGATGGCATACATATTTTTAATGCATCAAAGAAGTAGAATTTTATAATGAAAGCTGTATTGATATAAACCATTAGAGATTTTCCTGCTTATAGGATGCTGTCAAGATAGAACACTTATAGGAAGCTAGCATGGTCCTATTATATGGAGAACACAAAATTTTCTCAACTTAGTCATAGTCATAAGTCCTACTGGTTCGATTGTCATCATCAATTTCTTCCTAAGCATCATCCTTTTCAAAAACAATATGACAATTTTAGAAGGAACAAAACAAAGAAGGGCCATGCACCCCCATGCCTCAATGGTATGGAAATATTTCAGAGTATCCCAAGTAGATGAAGTCCAATTTGATATACTATTTGATAAGTATAAATCTTGGAGGTTCGACAGAACTTATAACTGGATGAAGCACAGCATTTTCTAAGAATTGCTATACTGGTCTACAAATTTGATCCATTATAATCATAACATTATGTACATTGATAAGAATATATTCGATAATATTTTCTATACTATTATAGATGTCAAGGATAGGATAAAGTACAATCCCAATACTCAAGCATATATGAAGATTATATCCACGCATTCTCTATTAGAACTAGTTGAAGTGTTAAAAGATTTCTAAAGCCAAAAGTATCTTCTACCTTAATGAAGGAGCAGTTGAAGGATGTATATGAATGGTATAAAAATTTTAAAACCCTAAATAGTTATACAAGTAATCTAACTCGGTGCATCAATGTCAAAAATTATAGATTTTATGGGCTAAAGACATGACTACCATGTCTTCATGCAATGATTATTCTCCTTTCCAACTCCATATAGAGTTCTTTAATGGAGCTTAGTCTTTTCTTTAGAGATATTTGTGCTACCAAACTATCCACGACTACATCTCCAGTTTTGATACTAGCAATATAGAGATCATATGCAAGTAAGAGAAGATATTCGCTCCTAACTTCTTTGATTCTATGGAGCATCTCATGATTCATCTGGCATATAAAGCTATGGTGAGGGAACCAATGTAGTATAGGTGGATGCATCCATTTGAAAGATGCATACACAATCTCAAGAAGAAAGTGAAAAACAAGGCCATTATCAAAAATTCTATTATGGAGGCTTACATAATAAAAAAAATTAAATTTCATCCAATACTACTTTAATCCCAGTATATAGATAAAGCTGACTCAAGTAAACCAAAATAATGATGGTAGTAGTAAGGGATATGAGCGAGAGATCTCAATATTTGCCTATCCTGCTCATGAATTTGGGCATGAGGTTCGCTAGGTATTAACTGATACTGAAATTCGATAGGTAGAGACATGTTTTGGTAAAACGTGAGGAGGTCGATCAATATATTGAGTAGGTATCCATCATAATCCCAACTCTTCAATCACTTATTGTAATATATTTATCTTATATATACTTAGGCAATAGATGAGATGCCGAGACTGGACAATCCGAGGATAAGTGAAAAAAAAAATTTCACATAATGCTTATAAAACTTTATAAATTAGTTCCACCAATTGGTAAGCATCCATTGTCATTTTATATATTTTAATTTCTCCCAATTTATTATTTTTATAATATGCAAGTGATACAAGGGGCAAACCCATACCTAAGAAACAAGACTATTAGATTATGAACTAACAAAATAAGTGATATGTTATAATGGTTGTAATATATATAAATTTAAATTTCACACCCAGCAATATAGACATCATAAGAGCACAATGAATAGTGGTGTGTATATAAAGGGCAGCTAGTGGAAAGAGGCAGCGAGTAACTAGTATAAAATCCTTGAAGAAGTGATCAAGTTGATCTATGTTGGAGGTAATAGTGTTATTCTATTTAAGTGCCAATGGTTTGATAACGATAATTATATGAAGGTTAGTCCATGGTATAGATTTATTAAAATCAAATATGGATCAAAAGCATATATCAATGAGCCGTTTATACTAGCTCAACAAGTTGTTCAAGTATATTGTACTCCTTTTCTATCAAGGAAGAGAAGGAAAGATTGGCAGGCTGTATGAAAAATTAAATCCTAGCCATTCATTACAAGCTCAAAAAAGAAAAAGAGTCTCATTCATCAGAATGCTTTCAGAAGGATGAAACATTATGAGTTTATCAGCCTTTAATAAATGTAAAGTTAGATGCTTTAGGAATTCTCCTACATAATGGTCAATATGAGGAGGTAGATCATGCTAAGTTTGTTTGAAAGAGCAATCTTATACAAGAAGGGGAGGAAGAGGAAGAAGATAAAGAAGTGAAAGAAGAGGAAAAATTGAAAGAATAATCCGAAGGATACCAAATATCTGAAGAGATTAATAAGTGGTGCTAAATATAAAATCCTTGAATCATTTTAAATACTTGCCTTGCATCATTTTAAGTCTTGCATTGCTTTGGATCATTTTAAATACTTATTTTGTATCATTTTAAATCTTGCATTGTCACCTATAATTATATAATTAATCTATAAAAATATTTATTTTTATTTCCAAAGATCATAAATCATATCTACTAGATGCCGAAGCCATGCCAGTCGAGGAGAAAACTCTAGAAAATAGAGCTTTTAAGGAGAGAGCTCTAGTGTAGTTGCTCACATGATTCTGTGGCACTCACACTACACAGTAAACTCTAATACTTTAGATAGTCTCTTTTATATTATATTATCTTTTATTATCTAATATAACATTCTTTATGATATTTTGCTACTCTTAGCTTGAACAATATGGGGTCACCATTGATCCCATAGTCACATGGAGCAGTAACTGGCTCTCAAACTTAGCATTATGGTAGAGGACTCACCTAGCTCGCAGCATCTCTGACTCAGCTAGAGGATAGAGAGCTCATCCACATTCAGAGTTGCTCATAAGTACTACATCTTTAATTAGTATGTATAAATTTAGCCATTTTACTGTCAATATTTATTATTAAAAATCAATTTTGTAGTATATTTAGAGACCTAGAGTGTCTCGTGTGGTTACCGGGATCATCCAACGATTGATGCCGGGGCTGGTGAATAAGTTCTTTAGTTGGCCGTTGGGGGCTCACAATAGAGTTTTGGAGATATTCCTGGTAAGTCAAAGGTTTTCAATTTTTAAATTTGTAGTATATTTGTATTCTATTTATTAATACATATTTGCTTCTACCTGTAAGAGTATTACTAATTCGAAACTCCTCAGGATGAGGAAGTTAGCCATCGAACCTTTGACGAGGTAGCCACATGTAGGCTACAAGATGGGCTATCAATCTTAGATAGTCTACCATAGAGCACTCTAGTTCTAAGTCATCATTTGACTAGAAGTCTTTCATAGATCACTAGATACGAGCGGATATATGGGAGGCCCTCTATGACCAGTTGGGCAGTGAGGAATACTCTAATAGACGATAGAAGGCATGATAAAATTGGACCGCCTAGCAACATCAATCAAGCATAATGGTGGCTTTGTTGGCACATATATTATGGTAGATAGATTAGTAAAAAATCTATGCTTATATTAATCTCATATTGAATTGATCATATATATATTTTAATTAATTAATTTTATTTATTTATTTATTATAGACATGGAAACTGGATCATGTACTAGGGTAGTTACAATTATGGTAGGCCACATATTAGTCTATGAGAATCGGTGATTACTTAGATCATAGATCTCGATAGATCACGATAACAATGTAAAATATTATTTATTAAGTTTTTATATATAATGATATATATAATAGGACTAATGAATTTCTAAACTACACAGGCAGATTATGCGGGGTATGTCATAGCATGGTATGGTGAGGACCCATCCTCTCAGTCCCTCTTTGACCTTGAGGAATGGCTCAGGGCCACCAGAGGGGTGAGTAGGAGTTGGGTCAAAGAATTCAAGCATAACTTTGATCCTTCAGCAGCTTACTGGTTTTCAACGTTCTCCTCTTAGATCTCGATGACCCAGATGTGGGGGGATGCAAATGTCGAGGAGGTCGTGCAGAGGCTTTTTGCCAAGCAACCTCAGAGCTTCTAGGATACCATCTTTGATATAATTGTTAAGATTCTATAGAACTCGCATCTGCATAATCAGTTAAGCTCGTTATCGCAACCATCACAGTAGGAAGTCTATTAATAATTTTTTTGTTTTAAATTTTTATTTTTAGAAGTTCATAATTTAGGCCTGAGTCTAGGAAGGGGACCTAGGGATAAAAATTTAATCTAACTATCCAATCAATGAGCTGAGGTATCAAAAGCTCCATATCATCGAATGAAATATGTAGGAACAATCTGTTCGAGAATCAAAAGAGTATATCGAAATATATGCTTTAATATCGACATATATACTTTCACATCAAAACTTATTAATAATATTTTATTTTTCTATGTTATAGGTGCTGTGGATTTTCAAGAAGTGGTGTTGACTCGTTCTTGACTCGGACAAGGCTAGAGCGGGAGCGGATGCTAAGTGGAGCCGGAGAGATCTCAAGATCTTATCACCGGGAGTCGATCTTGCAAGATAGAGAAGACCAAAAAGTCTGACACATCGGGGTGGGTTCCCGTCCAGTCTATTGGAAAGGCAAATAGAAGAGGCTTGGAGTCCTGTTTAAGTTTAAAGTAAGAGTGAAAAACGAGCCAGAGAAAAAGTGAAGGAGAGACCAAGAGATGGAATGAAATCTATAAATGAAGGGGATCTTAGTGCATTTGAGTCTCGCTTCTTGGAGGATGGCACATGGAGGAGTGGAGTCATGGGAGCCGGGGCACTTCAGAAAAAAACTGAGAAGTGTATGTGATGAGGACATCATCCAATACAAATCCTGATACACACCCAGCATTTTCTTGAGCAGATTAAATATTTATTTTTTTAATTTTATTTTACCTGAGTATATGGAGATTGGACATATTATTTTATTTTTATTATTCTTGTATCCAGCTCATGCACAGATCTTAAAGCATGAATACTAGATTAATCTGGAGTCCAACAGTTATGATTAAGTTAATCTTCAATTAGCCAGGGACTAATGTCTATTTAAAGTATTCTTGTATTTAGAATAATGGAATAGAAAAATTTATTGGAAAAAAATTTTGGGTTTTTGTCCCGACTTCCCTTCTCCCCCTCCTCTCTCCTCCCTCCTCTCCTCTTCTTTCTCCTCTTCTTCCCCCAATTCTTCTCCTTCTACTTTCTCTCCTCTTTCCTCTGACTCCCTATTTCTTCTTCTCTCTTCTTTCTGATGCAAGACAAATTAATAGAAAAAATAGCAATTAATATTTTTTATATTTTTAGATTTTAAAGGAAGACTCAAAGGAGACAGTAAAGGAAACTAATCAAGTCAATTATCCATACAAGTAAACCTATAAAGCAATTAAAAGGCAGGACCTGGTGGATGAGAAACCACCGAAACTAGGATTTATCTTCAACAATTCAGAAAAATAACAAGAAGGGAATAAGCTCAGTTGTACTAACGAAGATCACTCTCTCGATGTAGGTCTGGCAGGACTCTCAAGATCGTAGCGACAGGGTTTCAAGATCTTGCTTCCAGGCTCTGATCTTCTGCACGATGCTGGTTCTGAGGCAAGAACACCATATCTAGATTTTTGGTCACCTGCAAAATACTCAGCAAAGGAATCTTGAATTAGAAAGCAATAAGAAAGGGAAGGAAAGAAGAAAAAGGTTAGAAGTAGTGGATAGATCTTCTTGTCAGCTAGATAAGTAGGGTCTCACACCCCGCGATGCATACAGCAAAGAAAGATTTCAACAGAATGTCTTTGTATTTTAATAATAATTGCATAAATTACAAGGGGGGTTAATGGGATATTTATAGACTCCCAACCAGTGGTGCAAGGGACTCAGATACAAGACTCTTGTTCTCTTTGAATTACAACTCTGGAATTTAGATCTAGGCAGCCTGGAACCCTGCTTGATGGACTGAATGAGACTCCATTCAAAGTGGGCGGCAACAAGAAGCTTCTCATCCAAGGTTGGCACCAAGATGGAGATGGGGTGACGTACTTTGATGAAGGGCCAAGATTGCTTCCTTGGTTGGTCATGATGAGTGGACTCAGGAGTCTGGATGATGCAGGTCCTTGCAGTCAAGTGAACTCTCCAGTTTGGATAGAAGAAGACTTAAAAGTTTTGATGAGACTCTTGAGTTCTTAAAGCTTGAGCAGCTAGCAACTTGTTTGATCCAATAGCTTGAAGCAAGAGTACCTTCCAACTTTCTCCTCTTTAGATGATTAGATAATATAGAATTCTTTGAAGTTTGGGTGTCGAAACTTTGCTTGGCCAACTTCTTGGAATTGGCATGAAGAAGAGGAAGAGGAATTGGTCGAATTCTTCCTTGGTTTTAGCATGAAGGAATGGAGTGGAAGGCACCAACTTGGAGAGTCCTTCACATTTACTCATCTTAAAATGTGAGGCGCCAATCAAACCTCTTCTCATAGGCCGACCAAAGAGTATTGTCATGTGGTGATGTCTTAATCTTGTTACATGTCCAAACACAAGTGGCATGCCATGTGTTGATGTCCCCTGGTGATGTGGCAGGTGTTGTCCAGAAGTCTTGCAAAGGTAGCGCCAAATAGGATGACATGTGGCAAGAAACTTGTGCTAGCCATAGAGTCACTTGGGCTTGTCTTGAGCTAGCACATGGGTCTTGATTTGAGTCACATGGGTCTTCAATTAGATACACATGAAGCCACATGGGTCTTCAATTGGGTCTCCCTTGCATTACAAGACTCAACAACTAATTTTTACAAGACTCTGAACCAAATAACTAAAGCCCTACTTGATCAATTGGAACCCAATTTGATCAAAAGGCAAGACATGTAAATAAATGATTCAACTTGGTAAAAGGGGTTTGGCCCCAAAGGTCAAAAAAAATAAAACCCTAATTACAGTTGGTAAAAAGGGCTAACCCTAACTATAACAAAATATTTATATGGAAAAAGAGGTTGGGTCCACGGCTTTATTCACAGGTGATCCACAGAGATGTGGGTTCAACCTGTCGATATTTTCTGGCCCTAGTGTCCACACCAATTCTTCCCGGGTGGAAGAAACTCAACCCTGACGAGTATGGATCAAGTCACTATGATAGCGCTCTAGCAAGTCCGAGTCAACTCTCAACAAGTCCTCTCTGGTGATCTAAGAATCATCAGACTAAGGTTGCCCTTGCTAACGAACCAGATACTGCTGGTAATCTTTGCCTTGGGTAGCAATGATCTTGTCATCCAAGATTCGTTCAATCTTGTCTCTCCGGGTTGGTGGTATGGCAGGTGGACACACTTGGGTTGGTTCACTCTCAAGGACTGGATTAGGTCCAAATGGCTCATTAGGAATCAACGTTGGCTCCCTATACTCAATAAGGTCTAAAATGTTGAAAGTATTGCTAATGCCTAGTTCAGGTTACAACTCGAGCATATAGATATTAGATCCTATTTTTCTATTCACTTTATAAGGTCCATTACTATGGGCATGTAACTTTTTCATGGTTCCAGGTGGGAACTGTTCAGGTCGTAGTCTAACCATTACAAAGTCTCCTTCAGTGTATTCTTTGAGTCTCCTTTTTGTGTTAGCCATATGTTTATAAGTTTCGTTGCTTTCATTAATTTTTCGACTTATTTCTTTATGCAACTCTTTAACATGTTCAGCATATGACTCAGCAGATTCTGAGATGCGATCATGCATGGGTAAAGGAATAAGATCTAGAGGTTTTCTAGGTTTGTGCCCATGTACAATCTCAAAAGAACTTTTTTTGGTAGAACTGTTCACTGAGCTATTATAAGCGAATTCAGCCCTAGATAGTAATAGGTCCAAATTGGCAGTATGCTCTCCCACTAAACTTTTTAACAAGTTTCTTAAACTACGATTCACAACCTCGGTCTGGCCATCGGTTTGAGGGTGATAAGCTGTAGAAAGTTTAAGTTTAGTTCCTAATAAATGCCAGAGTGTCTTCCAGAAATAACTGGTGAACCGTACATCCCTGTCTGATACTATGGTCCTAGGTAAACCATGCAGTCTAACTACTTCATTCAGAAATAGCTTAGCTACCTTAGAAGCATCATAAGTCTGGGAACAAGGTAGGAAATGTGCCATCTTAGAAAACCTGTCGACCACTACAAATATAGAATCATTCTTCCTTAGGGTCTTAGGTAATCCAAGAACAAAGTCCATGCTAAGATCTTGCCATGGACAATCCGGTACAAGAAGAGGGGTGTATAAGCCAGTGTTTTGCTTTTGCTGTTTTGCAACAGCACAAGTTCGACATCTAGCTACTATTTGAGCAACATTCCTCTTAAAATTTGGTCAATAGAATTGGTCTTCTAGAGCTAAAATTGTCTTAATTCTACTGAAGTATCCAGCTAAACCTCCAGCTTGTGTTTTCCAAATCAAGAAGTCTCTAAGCAAAGTATTTAGAATACATAGTTTATTGTCCTTAAATAAGTAACCATCTTGAATAGTGTACTCACTATATGAGCTAGTCGATCCTTGCATAACTATCTTATAATTTTTTTCAAAATCATCACAGTCATCATACTCATCTTTTAATTTCTCAAATCCGACTACTCTAGTGCTAACACAATTCAAAAGCATAAATCTTCTACTTAATACATCAGCAACTTTGTTATCAATATCCGATTGATGTCTTAAAACAAAAGTATAGGCATGTATGTATTCAACCAATTTTCCATGCCTGGCATTCAACTTCTTTTGCAAGTTAAGGAACCTAAGAGCTTCATGATCAGAATATAATACGAACTCTTGCGATAGCAAATAGTATCACCAATATCTAAGTGCTTGAACCACCGCATACAATTCCTTATCATATGTAGAATATTTCAATTTAGCATAGTTTAGTTTCTCGTTAAAGAATGCAACCGGATGATTCTCTTGACTCAAGACTCCTCTAATTCCTATCCTTGAGGCATCACAAGCAATCTCGAAAACTTTCAAAAAATCAGGTAGCCTCAGAATCGGGGCTTGAGTCATCTTGTCTTTAATGTCATTAAAGGCCCTATCGGCATCTTTTGACCATCCAAAACCTTTTTTTTCATACAGTCTGTAATAGGTGCAACTATCGTACTAAACCCTCGAATAAATCTCTTATAGAAAGTAGCTAATCCATGAAAACTTCGTACATCATGAACATTCTTAGGGATAGGCCACTCAACTATGGATTTTACCTTTTCAAGATCTACCGATACTCCTTCAATAGTCACTACAAAACCTAGGAAAATAATTCTCAGAATCATAAAGCTACATTTCTTTAAATTTGCATAAAGATTATCTCCTCTAAGAACCTGACAAAACTGCTGAAGATGGTCTAAGTGATCTTCTTATTCTTACTATATATGAGGATGTCATCAAAATATACTACTACAAATTTTCTAATAAATGATTTTAACACTTGAGTCATTATCCTCATAAAAGTACTAGGTACATTCAATAAGCCAAAAGGCATCACCAACCACTCGTACAAGCTATCCTTAATCTTAAATGCGGTCTTCCATTCATCCCCTAGCCTAATTCTAACATGATGATGGCCACTCTTAAGATCTATCTTTGAAAATACGGTAGCACCAGCCATCATGTCTAGCATGTCATCAAGTCGGGGTATTGGAAACCTATATTTTACCATAATCTTATTGATGGCTCTACTATCGACACACATTCTCCAAGTGACATCCTTCTTGGGAGTCAAAAGTACTAGAACGACACAAGGACTTAAGCTTTCGTTTATGAATCCTTTTCTAAGAAGATCCTCAACTTGCCTATGTAATTCCTTATGCTTAGTAGGATTCATCCTATAATGAGGTAAATTTGGCAAGGTAGCTCCTGGACTAAATCTATGGCATGTTAAATGTCCCTTAATGGAGGCAAACAATCAGGGAGGCCTTTTGGGAATACATCCTTAAATTCTTCCATAAACTCTTTAATTTCCTTAGGGTGTTCCTTTTGTGGTTCATCCTGAACTTCCTTAGCAGTTAGCATCCAGACTGTTGAACCTTCAATAATTTCATGCTCTAATTCCTTAGCAGTAATTAGGTTCAATCCGGGTTCCTTCTCTCTTAAATGAATAGACCCTCGCTTAGTATTGTCTTTGGGTGGGGTCGAGTTAATCACTATTCTCTTTTCATGGTGTTTAAATGAACACGAGTTAGATCGGCCAAAGAGGGTTGCATCATGGTCATACAACCATGGTCTTCCTAAATTGATACTACTAACCCCCATTGGAATTACGTCACACCATACCTTCTCTTGGTAGGATTGAACTTGGACTGGGACCTGGCAATGTAACCTGATAGGAATTGATGTAGCATCAATCCAGGACACCTTATATGGGTTAGGATGTGGTACAGTGGATAAATCTAAGCATTTAATAGCATTAGTAGATATTGCATTCACACAACTCCCACTATCTATAATAATTTTGCACACTTTATCTCCTAGCTTAATAAAGATCTGTAGGATATTCGTCCTATGCCAGTCCTCATTCTTCTTGATTTGAGCTAGAATACACCTAACTACACCTAGTAGGTCAGATGATTCTATAGGCTCTTCATCTCCTTCATACTCTTCTACCAAGTCTTCTTCCGCTTCATAAATTTCTTTCTCAAATTCTTCTACATCCTCAACATTTTCTTCCTCACATTCATCTATATGCAATGTTCGTATGGGACAATCAGTAGCAAAATGACCCATTTTATGGCACCTAAAATATATTGCATTTTGATTTCAATCTCTAGGGACCATGGGTGCTTTTCCTTTATCCTCCCTATGAACTGGTTGAGAACTAGGATTTGGATGGCTAGGTGGAAATCGATTAGAGCTAGGTCTAGTTCCAGGGATATTAAAACTATTGGACTCAGGTTTATAGGTGATAGGTCTCCTCTGGAATCGCTCACAATCCCTAGTAATTTGATAAGCCGGTTCCAAATCATTAACTTCCCTTAAAAATAGCTCCCTTTGGATATCTTTATGCAAACCAGCTCTAAACCTTGACAGGGTGACAGCTTCGGACTCAACTACACTATACCTCATAATGAACTCATCAAATTTGGCAATATAATCAGCTACTGATTTATTTTCTTAAGTCAATTTTTGCCATTGATCTAATAATTTTTGTTCATGTGAGAATGATAGGTATTTCTCCCTAAGCTTTACCTTCATTGCTCGCCATGTATCTATAGGTATGTCACCTCTCTGTCGGTTCAGTCACTCCACATTTTTTCAATACAACCTAGCTTGTCGGACCAGCCTAAGCTTGGCAAATTTGAACTTTCTCTCCTTCGATATTTTGTACCATTCAAAGTACTGGTTCATATCACTCTCCTAATCAGTATAGACCTTAGGATCTAAACTATCCTCAAATGTAGGTACGTCTAATCGAATGCTCCTAAGAATCCTTTCTTCCTGGTCATTACCATCAGGGGTATGGCGCCTAGGAATTGGGTCAGGGATAATTTCCCTATGTTGGGTTCTTGGACCTGGGTAAGCAAGTTCTTTGTATTGACCTCTTAGATCTGGGGGAGTGAGTTTGGCTCGAGAAATTTGGGGAATGGGTCTTAGCATCTCAGAGCTTTGACCTAAAAAAGTGGGTCTAGGCATTTCAGGGTTTGGTTGAGTTACACGAGACTCCTCAATGTTACCTATTCTCTCATCCATCTAGTCAAGCCTAGTAGTAAGTCGACTAAATTGCTCAGTGAACTAAGCCTCCATGTTAGGGTCCATGAATGTACTAGGTTGGGTTTGAGTAGGCTGATAGGGTGTACCTGATCTAGTGGTCATGCACACATACAAGACTCGGACTAGAATTTCCTATTCCTAGAGCTCAAACAAAATGAGTCGACTGAATCACAGCCAAGATAATAATTATGCTGTCCACTAGCCAGGTAAGAGGTGGGGTCATAGAAGGCTCTTCCTGTTCTCGTAATGTCCTAATTAAAAATCACGAAATCGCTTAGGGTGTTTGCCACTGGACCTCTAGCCTAGACACCAGCTTCAAGACATAAATGCCGAATTGAGTGTCACTAGTTTTCCCAAGAAGTTGAACATGGCCTGTTGGTGTTCCTAGCTCACTAGAGCAAATTAAGTCTAATCAATTTTAATTAAGGTCTAATCAATTTTAATTAAGGTTAGGTTTGGATGCAATAGGTAGTTGTTGTGGGCTCAAGATAGGTGATGAAATCCTACCCCGATCTAGATGTTCAAGTGCCCTTAAGATTCGGTTACTTGATGATGCACACACAAGATGAAACCCTAATATGCAAATAAGCAAAAATAGAAAAAAATAAAAATTAATTATTTTTTTTTTAAAACAAGGATATATTCTGTAGATAAGTACCTAATATGTAGGAAATATTAAAATATGCAAATTTTTTTTACCAAAAGAATCCTAAACTTGCTGAAATTAGCTTTGCTGAAGAAAAGGGCAGAACTGTTCTCAGGTAGGATTTCGGGAGGCAAAAAATTTACAAATTGAAATAATTCATGAGAAAATTTTAAAAAATACTTGCAATTATAAGAAATCCAGCAAAATAAAAGTCAGATTTTTTTGAATTGCCTACAGATAGAACCAATTAAAACAACATACTATGTACTAAGATGGCCGAGATGTAGAAATTAAAACTTAAAGATGCCTATCTCTTTGTTTGCTTCTTCAAGGGTCAATTCACAGCGGCACCCCTACATGCCATAGAAAATCCCATTTGAATGGGTTGTGAGGGTCTTGCAGCCCTACTTTTTTCTATGACTGAACGGCCATGGTGAAGCACCCTATCCGAGTACTTAAAGAGAACTAAATCGGCATAAGAGAGATTAAACCCTAGTTTAACCTGCTCTAATACCAAAACTGATGCAGGACAAATAAATAAAAAAATAGCAATTAATATTTTTTATATTTTTAGATTTTAAAGGAAGACTCAAAAGAGACAGTAAAGGAAACTAATCAAGTCAATTACCCGCACAAGTAAACCTATAAAGCAATTAAAAAGTAGAACCTGGTGGTTAAGAAACCACCGGAACTAGGATTTATTTTCAATAATTCAAAAAAATAACGAGAAGGGAATAAGCTCAGTTGTACCAACGAAGATCACTCTCTCGATGTAAGTCTGGCAGGATTCTCAAGATCGTAGCAACAGGGTTTCAAGATCTCACTTCCGGGCTCCGATCTTTCGCACGATGCTAGTTCTAAGGTAAGAACACCATATCTAGATTTTTGGTCACCTGCAAAATACTCGGCAAAAGAATCTTGGGTTAGAAAGCAGTAAGAAAGGGAAAGAAAGAAGAAAAGGGTTAGAGGTAGTGGATGGATCTTCTTATCAGCTGGATAAGTAGGGCCTCACACCCTGCGATTCTCCAAAGGAACAAAGGAAGGGCCTCACATCCCACGATGCACATAGCAAAGGAAGATTTCGATATAATGTCTTTGTATTTCAATAATAATTGTATAAATTACAAGGGGGGTTGATAGAGTATTTATAGACCCCCAACCAGTGGTGTAAGGGACTCAGATACAAGGCTCTTGTTCTCTTTGAATTACAACTGTAGAATTTAGGTCTAGGCAGCCCGGACTCCTGCTTGATGGACTGAATGGGACTCCTTTCAAAGTGGGCGACAACAAGAAGCTTCCTCTATTCTTCTTATTCTTCTTCTTCTCTTCTTCCTCTGTTTCTACTTCCCCTATCTCCCTTCTCCTTTACTTATTCTTCTCTATTACTCCTTCCTCCTGCTAATCTAGGAATTAAACCCACCTTCAAGCGCTACACGCCATTGATCTTCCACTATTTTCATCCGATAATTGCTGTGGAACTTGATACTATCGAACCCATGCTGCATGAGCCACCATCTCTCCCCAAGCCAACTGCGCAGTCGGCGGAGCCTCTACTTTCCAAATCGCATCAAATCTCCCATCCGAGTGTAAACATGCATGGAGTCAAGGACACTGCCCGGCATGCTTTCAGTGCCCCTGTGCCATCCAAGATGATCGATTCATCCACTCTGCCATTCTTCCAAGACTGCAACCACACCGATCCATCAAGCACAGTCGCTTATGGCTTCAAGTCACCCATAGCTTCCTCCTATCCAGTGCCCCTCGGCCATCTCCCCTCTTTCGCCTATGAAAAGGACCACCCGATGATGATCAAAATCGCCAATCTCCTCCAGATCCATCCGCGACTCCACCACCTCTCTCCCGTCCAGAGAGATCCACGGTCAATCCGACCCACGATGCCATTTCCCTCCCGTCCAAGTATTTCCCTTCATGACGAGATCACCACCATCATCGTCCTCCACCCATGAATCTCGAAAAAGCCACCAGCCACCAGTGAAATTCCCATCCAAAACCTTGCCACCGACTACCCTTCATGATCGCCAGCACAAATCCTACCAAATTCCTTCCCCCTATTCTACTCTACATCGTCATGTAGGGAAGAAGACCCATGCACGATCATGAAAGCAATTAGGCCCCCTGTTGCCAACTTTAGGCTAAGGTAGGGAAAAGAAAGAAAATGAGAAAAAAAAAAAAAAGAAAGGGAAAAAGGAAAAAAAATAAAAAAGGAAAAGGAAAAAAAACTTGAATTTGTTTGATATATCCTTGAATTTAGCCAACCTAACCTAGTGGTCATTTCTGAATGACCAACGTTCCACCTCTTAAAATAATTGATTTGCATATCGATCAGGTCATCCCGCATCAAATTTGGTTTCACAGCATGGTTTAGGTTAGGTCAAGAATACCTACATTGTATATAAAAAAAGCATTATTCAACATTCTACATGTTTTGCACATCCTAGATGATCATGGCTATTTGGTTCACTAATGAGACAGGTTGGAGCCAGAAGATACCTGGATTGTCCAAGACCTCAAGAGCAGTATGGAGCCTAACTCGACAGAGTCGAGTTCTCTCCACTCCAAGAAAATGATGAAGACATCACCCAACAAAGATCCTGATACATACCTAGCATTTTCTTGAACATATTATATATATATTTTTTATTTTATTTTATCTAGATGTATGGGGATTGGGTATATTATTTTATTTTTTATATTCTTGTATCTAGTTCATGCATAGATCTCAGAGCATGAATACTAAATTAGTTTGGAATCTGTTTTAGATTAGCTTAGTTATTTTAGATTATTTTAGAATCCTATAGTTCTGGTTAAGTTAATCTTCAATTAGTGGAGGACTAAAGTCTATTTAAAGTATCATTGTATTTAGAATAATGAAATAGAAAAAATTGTTGGAAAAAAAAGGTTTGGGTTTTTGTCCCGACTTCCCTTCCCCCCTCCTCTCTCCTCCCTCCTCTCCTCTTCTTTCTCCTCTCCTCTTCTTCTTCTTTCTCCTCTTCCCCCGATTCTTCTCCTTTTACTTTCTCTCATCTTTTCTCTTGACTCCCTATTTCTTCTTCTCTCTTCTTTCCCTCTCTCGATTGTTCTTCTTCTTCCTCTATTATTCTTTTCTTCTTCTCTTCTTCCTCTATTTCTACTTCCCCTATCTCTCTTCTCCTCTACTTATTCTTCTCTATTACTTATTCCTCCTGCCAATCCAAAAAATCAAATCACCAAATTCATATTTCAAGTCATCTTCAAGCCGTGACCACCTATCACCTACGCTCCCGATCGCCGATCCAATCACTGGAATCCCTTCCAATCCTCCAAGAACCATTCCCCTATTCTATTATGCATGCTCATCAAAGCATTAAAACCCCTTGCATGATCGTGAAAGTAGGGGATAAATGCACACCTCTCAAAGCAATATTGCACCCTCTTTGCCAACTTCATGTCAAAGGAAAAAAAGAAAGGAAAAGGAAAGGAAAAGTGGAAAGAAAAGATTAGGTTTTAAAATCAATATTTGGGGTCCAAGGACTTTAGCAGACACGTCATCCAGCCAGAATCATAACCCAACTTGGTCAACGCCTCCTCTTCTAGTTTCGACCACGATCAAGTTTGTGAGTACCCTTTTTCCACTTAAAATATTTTATTGATATTGGTAGTAAGTTTATTTCTTTAGTTTTATTAGATTAATATATTAATTGATTGTACTTAGCCTAATTTATGGATAGTTTTTCAATTATCCACGATCCTAATCTCTTTTAGATCTAGGATTTTTTATTATTGCTTGTAGTTATTAAAAAAATTTAATTATAGCTTAATCCCTTTCATATTAAGAAAATAATAATTAGCTAATTTTGATTTATAATTTTGAATTGCTGATAATTTAAATTAAAAAAATATTTAAAATAATTTGCATTGCATCCATAGATCATATCGTCCAGCATTATTTTTGGTATCAGAGTGTGGTTTAGGTCAGGTCAAGAATACCTACATTGTATATTAAAAAAAGCATTATTCAACATTCTATATATTTTGAGCATCTTGGATAAGCATGGATATTTGGTTCACTAACGAGACATGTTGGAGCCAGAGGATATTTAGATTGTCCAAGTCCTCAAGAGCAGTATGGAGCCTGACTCGATGGAGTCGAGTTCTTCCCATCCCAGGAGAATGATGAGGATATCATCCAGCACAGATCCTAATGCATACACAGCATTCCCTTGAGTATATTATATATTTATTTTTTTAATTTTATCTTATATAGGTGTATGGGGATTGGGCATATTATTTTATTTTTATTATTCTTGTATTTAGCTCATGCACAGATCTCAGAGCATGAACACTAAATTAGTTTGGAGTTTATTTTAGATTAGTTTAGTTATTTCAGATTAGTCTAGAGTCCTATAGTCTGATTAAGTTAATATTCAACTAGCCAGGAACTAAAGTCTATTTAAAGTATCCTTGTATTTAGAATAATGAAATAGAAGAAATTGTTAGAAAAAAATGTTTGTTTTTTTGTCCCGACTTCCCTTCCCTCCCTCCTCTCTCCTCCCTCCTCTCCACTTCTTTCTCCTCTCCTCTTCTTCTTCTTTCTTTTCTTCCTCCGATTCTTCTCCTGCTTTCTCTCCTCTTTTCTCTAACTCCCTATTTCTTCTTCTCTCTTATTTTCCTTTCCTGATTGTTCTTCTTCCTCTATTCTTCTTATCTTCTTCTTCTCTCCTTCCTCTGTTTCTACTTCCCCTATCTCCCTTCTCCTCTACTTATTCTTCTCTATTACTTCTTCCTCCTACCAATCTAAGAATTAAACCCACCTTCAAGCGCTCCATGCCACTAATCTTCCACTGTTTCCATCCAGCAATTGCTGTGGAACTCGACACTGCTGGACCGTGCCACACGAGCCACCATCCCTCCCCAAGCCAATTGCACCATCGATAAAGCCTCTACTTCCCAAATCGCATCAGATCTCCCATTCAAGTGTAAACACACCTAGAGTCTAGGACGCTGCCTGTGTTGCCCGACATGCTTTCAGTGCCACTGTGCCATCCAAGATGACCGATCCATCCACTCTGCCATTCTCCCAAGTCTGCAACCACACTGATCCATTAAGCACGATCACCTACGGCTTCAAGTCACCCACAGCTTCCTCCCGTCTAGTGCTCCTCGACCGTCTCCCCTCTTCTACCTGTGAAAAGGATCACCTGACGATGATCAAAATTGCTAATCTCCTCCAGATCCATCCTCGACTCCATTTCCTCTCTCCTGTCCAGAGAGATCCATGGCCAAGCTAACCCACGATGCCATCTCCCTCCCATCCGAGCATTTCCCTCCATGAGGAGATCACCACCATCGTCGTCCTCCACCCGTGAAGTCTTGGAAAAGCTACCAGCCACCGGTGAAACTCCCATCTGAAACCTACCACCAACTACCCTTCGTGATCGTTGGCACAAATCCTATCAGATTCCCTCCCCCTGTTCTACTCTACATCAGCCCATAGGGAAGAAGACCCATGAATGATCATGAAAGCAATTAGCCCCCCCTGTTACCAACTTTAGGCTAAGGCAAGGAAAAGAAAGAAAGAAAAAAGAAGAAAAAAAAAAGGAAAAAAAAATAAAAAAGGAAAAAAAAAAAAAAACTTGAATTTATTTGATCTATCTCTGAGTTTAGCCAACCTAACCTAGCAATCATTTCTTAATGACCATCGATCTAACCTCTTAAAATAATTGATCTACGTAATGATCAGGTCATCCCACATCAGTATGTATTAATGGCCCATGAGATCTTACTCAGATGATGAGCTATGAAGACTCAATCCAAAGAGCTCAGGGTGTGCGTTCATGGGAGAGCAAAAAGAGGGTCCCTTTGTGATGAAAGGTGATGGCTTTTAAGAATAGTGGGCTCTCTAGTCCATTTTTCTTGTCTCCCTTGTTCTTCTCCTTGTGTCCTCACTAAGCCCTTGTTTGATTTTGGCTCTCTTAGTCTTACCTAGAGAGTTATCGAGAATCAAGTTATAAGCATGTACTTGACACCTAAAGAGAGGATATGATGGCTGAAATATTTCTATTGCTATAGGCATGCTCAGAACAAGGAACCATGCCATGGTAGGTGAGGTAGGGAGTGATGGCTGGCACAACATATCCCTGCAGCAGGGTATTTCTCAAATGGAAAATATTAATGACCGCCATTCTAGGAGCATGCATGATGGATAGACTGAGCAAGCTAGCGATGATTGACATGCACGCATCTTTAAATCCACATGGTGAGGCACTGGGAGGTTGACTCACCACTTGGACTAGCTAACACGTGTCCGGAGAGGGTTAGAGCATGTTGCTATGTTGGACCAATAAACTTTAAGGTATCAACAAGATGCTGGGATATTTGGCACTCATCCACTTACTAATGTAGAGGATGTATAGGAGCAGGAAGAGGAGAATAAGGAGGATCTCATATATTTTTTTTAATGTTATGTACTTAATTTTAATACTTGTAAAGCATGTTAATTTATAAAATTACATAATTCATACTTTTAATATAATATAATTAGTTTTTTATTTATGATTATGATAGTTGTTTTGGGTTTTAATAATAACAAATTTTAGGAACTATAATTTATTGTTATTACGATTAAAGCAAGTTTTAACAAGTATTATTATGAATTTTTTTAAAAAAATAAATATATGTATTAGCAATGGCATTAGTGATAGCAGAAGCCATTGCTAATAAAATATTAGCAGGCTAGATTTTATTAGCGACAAGCTTGCCATTGTTAAAGTTTTTTTTTTATTTTTTAATTTTGATTAAAAATTAACAAGGAAAAATATAAGTGATGAATGCCATAATCGCTTTTGCCATCACTAATAATCAGTATTAGCAATGGTTTTTCTGCCATCACTAATAAGTTCTTTTAGCGACCATATTTTTTTAACTAGGTATTAGCAATGAGGTTCTATCACAAATCATATTAGTGATGGCTACAATATTATTAGCCATTGCTAATAATGGATTTTCTTGTAGTATGACTACCTCCTATATATAATCAAGTTTAATAATAAGAAACATGAATAATTATAGAAAGATAGAATTAACGGGGAATCACATCAAGCAGTCTATGTTGGTCCAGTCTAATTTTATTTGATCAAGATTAGGCTAGGAGAAAGGTGATTCAATAAATATTAAGGATGATCAAATCAGTAGTATCCAATGATAGTCAAGAAAGAGGTCAGTATGCTATCCAATATTAGAAGTCAATTCGATCAAGGTAATTTCATTAAATCATGATTAAATTAATGTATAGATGGTTCAATAAGAATCATAGCTAATCAAATAATATGATATCTAGTTTTATCAAGGTAGGTATCGAGATACCGCCCGGTGCCACAATTTAGGATCCATTTACCAAAATCAGTCAAACTCATTGAAATAAAGTTCTTACTAAATCAATCTTAGAGAGATAAACTTCATAGAGAGAGGAGACATAATTATAAAGAGAGAAATCCATGAAAAAAGATAAATGATTTAGAGAAAGAAAATTTTAAAGAGAGAAAATTCTAGAAAGAAAGTAGAGAAATAAAGAGTGTGAAGAGAGGAGAGAGGAGAAAAAGAGGAAATTTCTCTTTCCTTCTTTTTCTTTTTCTTTTTTTTTCTTTTTCTTTTATTTTCTTTTATTTTTCTTTTCCTTTCTTCTTCTTCTTTTCTTCTTCTACCTTTGTTCAGCCAAAACAGGGTACTCTTTTAAGTCCCCTTCTTCCCCAAGTCTTGTGGGGTTCTCACCAAGAGAAGGTGGCCAGAGGTGCAGTCCACGGTGGGGCAACCATAGGCCCTGCTCTGGCATTCGATAGCAACCAACGGTGATAGAAATCGAGAGAGAAAAGAAAGGAAAAATAAGAGAAACATTAGGTGGCTTTTTCCAAGAAAAATCTAGTAGTTCACTGATCAGAAGCCATGGTCTTAGGTCTTAACAAGATGAAAGGCAAGATCAATTAGAAGGTTATGGGTATTTACATTATTTTTCTGGTGGTGGTTTAGTTAAAATATGGTGGCATTGTGAGGACAATATGAACCTAAAAAAAAAAAAGAAAAGAAAGAGAGAAAAATGAAGGGGAGGAAGGCGGCGGGTGAGGGAGGGGTCCTCGGTGGTGGGGTCATGGGAGGGAGGGGATCCCTTCTTATAGGGTTTTCGGCTCGATTTAGATTTCCTTTTGGAGAAGGAGAAGACTCCCATCAGGAGTCTTCTTCCTCTATTTTTTTTTAGAGGGGGGCTTTAAAATTCATGCTAGGCTAGGCTATTATATCCTTCCCTCCTAAAAATAAATTTCATTCCAAGATTTTCTATGAAGATTTTTGGACTTTAAGGTTTTACAACCATGATCTCATTTGAAATTTCAATACATTCCACTTATAGATTTGTTTTCATTATTAGATCTTAAATTGGGTTCAATATATCATGACTTGATTCTTATTGCAGATGATCTAAATCGAACACATCTCTTTTAAACGAAATATAATCAATGTTTTAATTATGAATAAGAATATCAAGCTTCTTTTTCAAAATATCAATTTCTCTTGACTAATCTATCCATCACAAGAATATATCATAAATATCTCCAATTCATCTCCTATAGAATAATCTTCAATATCATTAGGTGACCTCAAACTCTTTCAACCAATTAAGAATTGACATTGATCGAAGGAGACCAACTTCAGATTTAGGAAGAAGGATATCTATGCCAAAATATCACATATATAGGATCAAGAGTCAATGGTTAACTAACTTTACTCTCAAGATATTAAAACTTAACTCAGCATAGGATAGGTGGACATACTACCAAAAATTACATGGTGATTTTCAATTTAGTCTAGAATTGGAAATATTTTCTTTTTTCTTTATCAATTAAGTCATCTTATATAGGAAAAACCAAATCAAGCCTTCCATTGCAAAACTTTTCAAATTCAGAGAAAATAATCCTAGCTTATAAATAATTTTGACCATCATACTTTTACTGCACATTTTGTTTTAAACAATCAAATTTTCTAGATGCACTAGATGACTTTCAATCAAACCATACTACTGCGTATTGAAAATAGAAATTAAATTCTAAGTCAAAAAGGAACTTCCAATTCTTGTCCCTAATATGCATATCGAGTATATCTATCTTATTGCAGTTCCATTAGAGATGTACTGATCTGGCTAGAGATGGCTACTTTAGCATGCATCTCTAGGATTTTCTCTAGGATGTGCGAGCATTCTAGAACCTGTAAAAGCAACAAAGATACAAAAGTTTGTCCATGATTGAGGGGTTTCCTAGTGGTGGACCCTTCAATGCCTACTCTCATGGAAGCAAACCAAAGAGATATGCCTATATCTTCTAGATGGATAGAAGCGATAGTGGATTGCAATGTATGGAGGGAGTGGAGTATGTAGAAGTGGTGGAAGTGGAAAATGAGTGCGGCAAAGTATAGACAAAGTATGAGAGGGTACGGGTGAGACTTGAGGGGGAGATGGCAAGACTTCTAGGATAGTCACCAAAGCTCTCAAGACGGTGAGGGAAACTAGATGCATTCCCTTCGAGGCCCCTCTTAGCTTTATCTACCTACTTCGCCTCGCTTAGGCTCTCGCTGACTTGGCCTTCATCAAAGCCCTGATGAAGATTTGTGAATGACTTAGAGGGTGTTAGAAAGACTTTGGAGGTGCCTGAAAATCCTCCAAAGGCTTCCCAGAAAAACTCATCCAAAAAAAACTTACCTAGAGGGTCCCTAGAGAATGGTTTTCGTAGATGGTATATGGAGCACCTATCATCTAAGGGATATTATGTGGTGTAAGGAATGGCGGTCGGCTTATATTCATAGTAGGCATGCTTCTATAGAGCACATGCTTTTGCAGGAGTGGCTAGAATGGCTGAAAATAGTATGGAGCACATCTTCATGATAGGCATGCCTCTATCAAGCTTATGTCCTAGTAGTGGTAGATGTTAGAGAGGTGTAGCGCTGGGTCACAAGCTCCCTTATAGAGGATAAGGGGAACACTGCTCCTTTCAACACAACTTTTGATGATCAAGTTGTGAGATTTGGAGAGTCTTCTCTCTGTACTCAGTTAGCAGGCAATGTGGTGAGCCATGCTAGACTCCATATGTAGGCCTGACCTTCTAGGTGTATCACATCTAAATCAATCTTTAAGTTTATGACAAATTCAAAACTATCGTATAAGCCAGTAATTGTAATTCAACAAGAATTAGATCTTGAATTCTCTAGTAAATTCATCTAGATGATTCCAGATCAAACTCTTATGACTAAAAGCAATTAGAAGAATTTTCCTAATACTCCATCAAGTTATAAAGCCTTAATTCAAACGCATAAGTAAAACCAATTTAATCATCTCTTCTAATGTTTCTTTCATTGAGATATTTAATATATATCAAAAACCTTCCATAATAATCATGTAAGTATTACAATCAAATTCATTATTCAATTCTAGATTTAATTAGGGACCTCAATAATAATGGTCGAAGAAATCTAGTTCAATTTATGAATCCAAGATTTTTACTTGAGTTCATACATCCTCTATAATCTCCAATGAAATATGATAAGATCCATTGGAGGAAGGGGGAGAAAGTTTTTCTTTAATATGACTCAACTTGAACTTTTCAAAAAAAAATAAAATAAAATAAAAATCAATGCAAGTAGAATTTTAAATCTTTTTTTCTTATATTGATCATAAACTAATATATATAGTCTCATTTATGAGTAATTCTTTATCCACCAGATTCTATGAAAAAAAATACACTACTCCATTTGATTGGACTATGATCGATGCAATTAATGAGGCTGCACCAATTTCTTTAAATTTTTCAGGATTACCCCTCTTCATTTTTCAAATTTTTAATGACAAAAATATCCTCCCCTTTTGTGATATTTTATGACAACTTGGAATAGGATGTCTGGGGTATTTTCATTATCGAAAATTTTGTCTAGCTTTTTCATTTCAAATTTTTAATGATGAAAACAATTCTCCTTTTATGATTTTTATAACATCCTCATAGAAAATTATGACATTCTAAGGCCAAATTATAACATCCTGAGATAGGATGTCTCTATCTTTCTAGAAAAAAGAGAGAAACATTTTCATCATTAAAAATATTATCCAACTTTTTTATTTGAGATTTTTCAATGATGAAAATGCCCTTCCCTTATATAGTTTTTATATCTTCATGAAGAAAAATTATGACATCCTATGATCAAATTATGAAATCTTGGAACAAGATATCTTTGTCTTTTCAGAAAGATGTGAGAAGCATTTTCATCTTTGAAGTTTTTATCCAGCTTTTTTGTTTAAAATTTTTAATGATGAAATATCCCTCCCCTTCTATAGTTGTTATGACCTTTTGAAGGAAAATTATGACATCCTACAGAGACAAGATGTCTTTGTCTTTTCAGAAAGATGTAAGAGATATTTTTATCATTAAAAATTTTGCCCAAGCTTTTTCATTTAAGTTTTTTAATAATGAAAATGCCCTCCCTTCTATGATTTTTAAGGCATCCTAAAGGAAAATCATGATATTCTATAGCCAAATCATGATATCTTGAGACAAGATGTCTGTCTTTTTAAACAGATATGAGGGATATTTTTGTTATTAAAAATTTTGCCCAGCTTTCTTATTTATAATTTTTAATGATGAAAATGTCCCTTACTTTAGTAGTTTTCATGACTTCTTGAAGAAAAATTATAACATTCCAAGGCCAAATTATGGCATCCTGGAATAAGATATCCTTTTCTTTTCAAAAAGAGGGAGGGACATTTTTGTCATTAAAAACTTGAAGTCAAAATTTTGTTTAAGATTATTATGTGCCAAATTATGATATCCTGTATACATGATGTCTAAAATTATGAGATCCTATGTTAAATTATGGCTTCTAATTCCACAGGAAGTCATAAGGATATTTTTGTTATAAAATTTACGGTGTGCTTTTATTCACCAGAGGTGGTGGACAAAGAATTTCTCTTATTTGTATAAATGAGATCCACTTTTGTATAATTTGGATCAAATTCCTCTCAAGACTCATTTTCTTAAAATAGGCATGGTTATTGAAAATAAATATGATCACGTCTTCCATCATGCTATTGAAGCTCAGGCACTCAAGGTGGTATTATAGCAATTTGGCAACAAGGTAATATTAAAATAGATGTTTTTCATGTTCTAAACAAATGAATTTTATTATTACAAATCTAGGGAAACATCCTTGGATTTTGTTGGCTATATATACGAATCTTGAATGTTAGCTGAGGCTGTTTCTATGGATAGAGACAGCTACTATAATTAATCAAAGTTTACCAATGATAGTAGTGGAAGATTTTAGCTATATTGACAATACATTAGAAAAGTTGGGCAAAAAATCTTATTTCTAAGAAAATTGGCATAAGGGAATTTTGGCCATTTATATCTTTTAATGGTATATCAGATCTAGGTTACACGGGTGTTCATTTTACTTGGTGCAACAATTACCATGATCCTAATCAGGTTTGGGAGAAAATTGATAGGGTCTATACTACTAGAAGTTGGATTTAGAGATTTATTGATTTTTTGGTGCTTCATCTGCCTCATATTGCTTTTAATAATCATCTTATTCTTATTAAGACTATAATTAAAACTATTTGTAAACCTCCATTTAGATTCGAAAAGTTTTGGTATGTTATCCTCAATCTTGGGACATTGTACTTGAATTATGGAATATTCCTATTAGAGGGGAGGATATGTAAAGTTTGATGAGATGTTTAGAGCTTGCTAAAAGAAGATTGAAATCATGGAATAGATTGATAGTGGGTGATATTTTTAAAAAAACTTGATGAAGTCAAAAAAGAAATTTTGGGACTCCAAGAAAAGGAGTGCATGGAGGGAGGTTTGTTTAACGCAGATATGAATATTCTCCAATCATCATCATTCTTTGGTGTGCCAACAAAAACTATGTAGAGACAAAAATCAAAAATTAAAAGGCTAAAAGAGGGTGACAGGAATATAAGATTTTTTTATCATGTTACTATTACGAGGAAAGGAATGGTATTCATTTTCTTAAAGATGCTAATAGTAATTGTATCGAGGATGAACCTACTATTAGGAGTGAATTGTTAGTTTTTTTTAAATCCAAATGGTGTATGGTTGAGGAAGATATGGGCCATGTTATCATTCCTTCACACTCTATTATTTTATCTAAGTCTAATAATGAGTTTTTTCTTAGACCGGTTTCAAAGACAAAGATTGAATCTATTGTACAAGCTATGTCAAGAAATAAAACTCCAGGACCAGATGGCTTTCCTCCTTTCTTCTTTAAGCATTACTATCCAATTATTCACCATGATGTGTGTTTGGAAAGAAAACATTTTTTACTAATAACTCTATGCTGATATCATGGAAGTTGAAATGGATGGAGTTTTTCTTGGACTACCTGATGACTATCAACTCCCGCTTTGGCTAAGGAAGAGGAAATCAAACCTAACTTTAGATAAGTACCTCTCCTTCCCTTGAGCCACCCGATGTAGATTGACCCTCGTCCCTCCATCTCTCGGATCATCTGATGAAACTCGACCCTCATCCTGATCAAAGAAGGACCAAGCTCAAGATAGGAATCAAGACAACATTGACCTTCAAGTCCACATGCTCTAAAGGATCCCACAATTTCTAGAAACAATTAGCCTCACTACAGGTAATGCAAGAGCATGATCACCGAATCTTGTTATAATAAGTAAATTATAGTAAATAAATCACGTACAACAAGTCTCAATAATAGCCTGATTCTCCATCCATCATATGGCTTTTTAGCCAGCTCTTATAAATTGGGATCCTCAAGTATGATACATCTCTCTATTATACTCCTTTCTTTCTATCCCAGATTACTGACTTGAGCATTGAAGGATCTCCACTGGAGCTAACTCTGGCCAGAGAGTTTGCTTGTAGGTATCTCTAGTATTCGGGGATTACCATCTACTTCAATACCTTTGGCCCCAGCCAAAAATCTACAATAGAAGCATACTTTTATTACTTTAAGACTCAAGAGGCCAGATTATTCTTTTCTATCTCATTATTGTCTGATTAGCTTATGTACTATTCTATATAATATTATTGCTAAATTGATAGTCAATCAAATATAGCATGTATTACATCTTTTTGATAAGAGCTTTCATTAAAGGTAGGAGCATTTCTAATAATGTTTTTATGGCTCAAGAGATTATATTTGATTTGCAGATTATATTTGATTTGCAACGAGTACTTGTGTGATGTGATTTTATAGCAATTAAACTGGATATGGAATATGCATATGATCGAGTTTAGTGAGATTTCTATTTTTTTCTTTACAACAATTCAGCTTGCAAGATACATATGATCAGTTTTCTTCTATTATGTACAATTTAGCTTTCAATGCATATGGGGATGTATTGAATCACCTTCTTTTGCCCTCTTGATTAGTGGAACTCCTAACTCCTTTTATTCTTCTATTGGTGTATGCAAAGATTATCTATTATCTCCATATTTATTTATTATATATGCTGATACATTTTCGAGAATGTTGAAAGTAGTTATAAAATAAAATTCCTTAGTAGTGTATCAACCTCACAGAATGCAAGTCTATATTTTTTATCTTTTATTTGTAGATGATTATATTTTATTTATTAGAACTATCTTGTTTGCTGTACAAGTACTATTTGATATTCTAAAGAATTATTATGCAATATATGGATAATGAGTTTATTTTAAGGAGCCTGTGATGAAATCTGGTCCAAAAGTTAATATGCTATCTGGGCAATAAATAACGAATAACTGACATATCCAGGAAACTACTAGTATATGGCAATATTTGGGAGTTCCTATGCCTGGTAAGAGGCTTACCTCATTTGATTGTAGTAGTCTGGTTCAACAATTCTTAAATTGGTTAGAGGGTTGGAAGTGGAGAGCTCTCCTTGATAGATAGGGCTGCTCTCATTAGATCAATGCTTTCTACTCTTCCAATTTATTTTCTCTCTCATGCTATTATTCCAAGAGGAGTGCTTCTGAAATTGGAAAATATTATCAACAATTTTCTTTGGGATTCAATTAATACTTCTTAAAGAGTGCATCTAATATCTTGGCATAATGTTTGCCAATATTTTTGCAATGGTGGTTTGGATATTCTTTCTTTGATTACCAAGAGTGATGCTCTTGTAACCAACCATGCTATGAGAATTTTTTGATGCTGGATAGCTTTTGGTGCTCTTTTATGCAAGCTAAATATTGTTAATGGTCACTCGCATTTTATCCATCATATGCACAGAATGCTTCTATGGTATGGAAGAAAATATGTTTACATGCACCAGTTACTTATTCTAATATTTGATGGTGCATTTGAAATGGTGTATCTATAAATATGATTCAGGATCCATGGTTGTCACCCATTTCATTGGCACATTGGCCTACATTGGTTGATATTTCAACTCTAGAAGGTATGATGGTGTGAAACCCGGGCCTTTTTGGCCTTTTGGGCTAAAGTTGGCAAGCCTTGCCGACTTCAATCCAACAAGAGAAAAAAAAATGTGAATGGGCAATAGGGAAAGAGTGCTCGCCTTATCCGGCCGGGGATTTCATATTAGGGAAGAGCCGTGGAGGGGAGGGGAGTGGTCGATGATGCGTTTGAGGTGGGTTGGAACTCCGATTTGAATGATTTTTGCTTCCCAGATGGTGAGGAAGCCATCGGTGTTTTCTTTAAATCCCTCACACCGCTGCCCCATCATGCCTTCCAAGTCATTCTTCTTCCTCTCCAGTGAGCGACCGAGAGTTCTTCAACATTGGCCGGTGAGTTTTTTCCCTTGCTTAGTATTTTTTTAGGATGGATTAATGGGATTTTTGGGGTTGGCTTGTTCGGTTTGGACCGTTCCCTGCCGGTGGCTGCGCTGCCGCTGTCCGCCTCCGGTCCATCGAGCCTTCTCGGTGACCACCTCCGACACGTGTTCGGCAAGCATACCGGTCGTGCAAGTAATACAGGATAGTAACCCAATGCCGTCCTCTAGGATCAGAGACAATCATCCAAAATATGATACCTACTTATATTGTTTGAAAAATTGATTTCAAGTAAAAAAAAAAATAAATTGAAAATTAAACACACTAAACTATGGTGGTCGCAAAGTTTTAGAAGAAGATAGAATCTAGAATAGCTAAGGCATCGGGAATTTAACCAAATCAATGTGATAATTAATTCTGAATATGCTAATTTGATTTTCTGGTTTTACAAGCCAGTAGGTTTTTTTAATTAATTAATGTACTTTCGTTCAAATTCCACTAATCCTATTCAAAATTATTAACCACGATGGTTAAGACATGATTTAAATAATTCAGATGTATTAAATTTTTTATAATCCTAATCGCTATATAGATCAATCCTAGTTATTCATATAGGATTTAAATCTATAGATTTCTTTTACTTTTCAACCTATAATAGATCAATTAAACTCTAGATAAAATTTATTGAGGAATTAATATTATGATCATAAAAGAAATCTCAAGTAAAAAAAAAAAATTAAATTAGTCATTGAAATCCATAATCATCATATCAATTAAATTTCTAAACCTTAACAGAAATAATTAGTTAAGATTGAAAACAAAATAAAGAAAGAAAAAATATAAATTAAATAAATTTATAAATAATTAATTTTTTTTGTTTTTATTTGATTTTTTATGTTAATATTTTTTTTTTTCCTTCTTCTTTCTGCATTTTTTTTTTTTTTCTCGATTTTTCACGCGTCTGCTGGGCTTTCCGCTCGTCGCTCAGCTTTCCGCTCGTCGCTCAACTTTCCGCTCATCCTGCTATATTTTTTTCCTCCGTGGCTCCTTTTCTCAATTTCCGCGCGTCTCAATTCCTTCTTTGTTGCCCTCACGCTTTTTTTTTTTTTTTTTTTTTGTCTCTGCTTCCGTGCACGTCCTTTTACTCCCAAGTCCCACCTTTCACGTTTATTTACTCCACGTTGCTTTTTTTTTTTTTCTTCCAAAAGGATCTCCTCTTTCTGCGCGTCTATCTCCTCTTTGTTGCCCTCACGCGTTTTTTTTTTTTTTTCTCTGATTCCGTGCACGTCCTTTTACTCCCAAGTCCCACCTTTCACGTTTATTTACTCCACGTTGCTTTTTTTTTTTTTTTTTTTCTTCCAAAAGGATCTCCTCTTTCTGCGCGTCTATCTCCTCTTTGTTGCCCTCACGCGTTTTTTTTTTTTTTTCTCTGATTCCGTGCACGTCCTTTTACTCCCAAGTCCCACCTTTCACGTTTATTTACTCCACGTTGCTTTTTTTTTTTTTTTTTCTTCCAAAAGATCTCCTCTTTCTGCGCGTCTATTTCCTTTCATTCCGCTGTTTCTATTTTTATTCTCTTTTGTTCCGCTTATTTTCTTCCACGTTGACATCTTGCTAGGGATATAAAGAAAAGTACGGTACATTAAATCCAGCATGACCTATACCATATATTTTTATTGATCTAAAAATATTTATTAAAATATAATGAGATAAAAGCTGACATAACTAGCATTAATTAAAATTTTTGTCCAGGCCAAAATACTTTTACAATATCCTAGTTCAAAACCTACGACATCCTAGTTCAAAATCTACGACATCCTGGTTCAAAAATGATCTAAAACAGTATTACGACACCCTAGTTCAAAATCTACGACACCCTGGTTTAAAAATGATCTAAAACAGTATTATGACACCTTATTTCAAAAGTTACGACATCCTAGTTCAAAATCTACGACACCCCTGCAAAAAATATAAATTAAAACCACAAACAGTATTACGACACCCTAGTTTAAAAGCTACGACACCCTAGTTCAAAACCTACGATTCCCCTGCAGAAAAATATAAAATAAAACCTGAAACAGTATTACGACACCCTAGTTCAAAACCTACGATACCCTGCAGAAAAATATAAAATAAAACCTGAAAAAGTATTACGACAACCTAGTTCAAAAGCTACGACACCCCAGTTCAAAACCAACGACATCCCTGCAAAAAATATAAAATAAAACCTAAAACAGTATTACGACATCCTAGTTCAAAAGCTACGAAACCCCATTTCAAAACCTACGACATCCCTGCAAAAAAATATAAAATAAAACCTGAAACAGTATTACGACATCCTAGTTCAAAAGCTACGACATCCTAGTTCAAAATCTAGCTATGACACCCCTGCAGAAAAGGGACTGGAGGGAAGGATATTTTGGTCTGGACAAAAATTTTAAATAAAAGCTGAATAGTAATTAATGCTAATCACGCTCAGCTCCCATCCCGTCATGCTAAAGTGAATACATTTGGACCAATAAAAAGGCACGGTGCGAGCTATGCTAGCTTCCCGCACCGCATGCGGTGCACAAAGACTTTTTCTATAGAGAATGTCTTGATGGGCCAAACCTTCCTATTTTCTTTTGGACTGGGCCTTGACTTCTTCCGGTACATGTAAATTAATTTGGCAGCCTTTCTTTTACTTCTTGATCTATTTTGCTTCCAATATTCATCTAGCATGCATACCTGAAACAAATAAAATAATTAAGTATAAATAGGCTGCAAATGCTACTAAATTAATAACAAGTACACCAAATTTTTATATAATTAAGATCCAATTACTTCTATATAAATTGCATTCATCAAATATCCCCAAATTTAAACCTTTGTCGTCTCGAGCAAAGCATAAAGAAAAATCAAAACCAATTTTAAATAAACAATCACACCGGGTAACAACTGAAATCTTCTCCAACAACTTTTCCTTTAGGACTATCAATTCATAAGATCTCAAAACATCAACCATAAAATTGCAATTCCCAATCAAGGCATATTATAATGAAATCAACTCAAGATTATTTTCTATCAGCTTAAAACATTAATCAATACTTGTCACTTTTTTTTTCAAGCTATTACCAACATAATAAAACTAAGACAACACCTTTCAATTGGAATAGTTTTTTTTTCCAGATGTTGGCGGTTCTCAGCTGTGTAATTGTTATAAACTTGCCTTTTTCTGCAAAAATTTCAAAATTGGCTTTTATCATAAAACAATACATCAGTTGAGTGCTTTGCATACTCATGCATTGGATTACCGTTTGACGCGAATGTTGACATTTGCTAGTGCCGAACCTCTGGTTACTAAGTCATCCCAACACAGCGGAGTAGGGTGCATGGGTTAGTAATTGCAGTTAACATCTACTCAGTGTGTCTTAATTTTATTATGCATAGCTATAACCTTTGGAGTCAAAAACTTTTTTAACATTTGATTTAAGCTGAACAGAAATAATCCTTAATGTAAATCAACTATAACATGCCTATCAAAGTTCAAGCATTCTCATAGTCTCGATTCTAAGCTCCTAATCCTATCAAGTCTTTAATTCCAAGTCACTTTTGATTCATTCAATCAGTACGCGAGTAAACTCTTTATTTAAAAGATGGTCTAAAGTCTTATACACTTACTCAATTCAAACAAAGATTCAACTTGATTTTTTTTATAAAAAATTTGGATTTTGTAAAAAAATTTGGATCAAATTTTTTTAAAAAAAATTGGATCAAAATGAATCAAAACAATTTCCTATCTCAGAATTTCACTAAATAAATACCCCCCAATTTAAAAGCAGACATTGTCCCTAATGTTTGAAGATAATAAAGCAAGCTAATATAGAAGAAAGGGAAAAGGATAGCTGATACTCTCCTGGTTGCAAGACTCAATTGGAGATAGGTAATATGTGATCGTGCCTCTGTTTGTTCACTTCATCTTTGCATATTTCAGTTGCATCTTTGATCACCCTTGATAGGTAATTGGAGATTTCAATGGCAGCCACATCTAACAAGAAAACAACCAAAATTAATAAATTGAAGTAGAAATATATAAAACAAACTAAAGTAAAAAGGGAAAGATTGTTGGGTTGCCTCCCAACCAGTGATATATTTAGAGTCTATAGCTAGAATGTCCTCTCTTCATGGGTCTCTCATCATAATGATGGCTTTGAAAGATTCCAAGCCACCACTAATATATGGTTTCAGTCTCTGCCCATTTACCTTGAAAGTGACACCTTTTTGATCCTTCACCTTCATTGTTCCATAGGAAAAAACTTATGTCACAGTATATGGTCCATACCATTTAGATCGAAGCTTACCTGGAAACAGCTTTAGTTGGAATTAAAGAGCAAAACCTGTTGTCCCACCTCAAACTCCTTTCTCATGATGTGTTTGTCATGCCATCTCTTGGTTCGTTCTTAAAAGATCTTGGCATTCTCATAAGCTTGCTCTTTAAACTTATCCATCTCATTCAATTACAATGCTCTTTTCTCACCCGCAGAAGTTAAATCAAAATTTAAGTATTTAATGGTCCAATAAGCTGTATGCTCTAACTCTACAAATAAATGGCAAGCTTTTCTAATCACTAATCTATATGGGGACATTCCAATTGGTGTTTTAAAAGATGTTCTATAAACCCATAGTACATCATCAAGTTTTTCTGCCCAATCTCTTCTATGTAAACTAACAGTTTTTTCTAAAATTCGTTTCAGCTCACGGTTAGACACCTCAACTTGTCCGCTAGTTTGTGGATGATAGGCTGTAGCAATTTTGTGAGTTACCCCATATTTCTTTAATAAGTTGTCAATTTGTTTATTGCAAAAATGGGTTCCCTCATCACTAATCAAAGCACGTGGTACACCAAACCTAGTAAAAATATTCTTTTTAAAAAATTTCATTACAGATTTGGCATCATTTTTCTGCAAAGCTATAGCCTCAATCCATTTTTAGACATAGTCAACTGCCACTAAAATGTATTCTTTCGAAAAAGACTGTGAAAATGGTCCCATAAAATCTATGCCCCATACATCAAAGACTTCACACACAAGTATATTATTAAGAGGCATCTCATATTTTCTAGAAATATTACCTGGCGTTGACATCTATCACATGCAGTAACATACCTGTGGGCATCTTTAAACAAGGTTGGCCAAAAGAAACCTGATTGTAGGACCTTGGCGGCTGTACGAATTGGTCCAAAGTGTCCTCCTACCTCTCTGTCATGATAGTGCTGCAAGATAGAGTACATCTCCTCCTCTAGTACACATCTCCTGATTATGCCATCTGCACATACCTGCAGCTCGAATAAATGTTCATCAGGAAAACACTCACCAATCTCATGTTCTTTACCATCCTCCATGGAATCTCCTTCTAGCCTCGATAGATGATCTGCCACAACATTCTCTGCTCCAGATTTATTCCTTATTTCTATGTCAAACTCTTACAGCAGCAAAATCCACCGTATCAGCTTGGGCTAAGCATCTTGTTTAGTAAAAAGAAACTTTAAAGCACTATGATCAGTATAAACAATCTTGACAAAATTAGGTAAGATCTAAATTTATCAAAAGCAAACACTACAGTCAATAGTTCCTTTTCAGTTGTGGTATAATTCCTCTGAGTTGCAGTCAAGGTCCTACTGGCATAATATATTGGCTGAAATTTCTTTTCTCTCCTCTATCCCAACACAGCCCCTACAGCTTCATCACTAGCATCACACATTAATTCAAAAGGTTGTCCCCATTCGGGAGCAACCATTATAGGAGCATGGACCAGCTTCTGTTTCAAACAATTAAAAGCAGATAAGCAGTCAACAGTAAACATAAAAGGAGGATCTTTCATTAGCAAATTAGATAACGGACTTGCAATTTTTGAAAAATCTTTGATGAATCTTCTGTAAAAGCCAGCATGTCCTATAAAACTCCTAACTACTCTCACTGATGTCAATGGAGGTAATTTTTCAATTACTTCCACCTTAGCTCTATCTACTTCTATCCCCTTAGATGATATCCTGTGGCCTAAAACAATACCTTCTTGTACCATGAAATGGTACTTTTTCCAATTCAGCACTAAATTGGTTTCCTCACACTTCTGCAGTACTAAATTCAAATTATGCAAGTATTTATCAAATGACAAACCAAACACAGAAAAATCATCCATAAATATTTCTATGAAGTGCTCAATCATATCATGAAAGATGGCCATCATGCAATGTTGAAATGTTGTCGGTGCATTGCATAGCCCAAAAGGCATCCTACGGTAGGCAAAGGTACCATAAGGACAAGTGAAAGTAGTCTTCTCTTGATCCTCAGGTGCTACAGGGATTTAGTTATATCCTAAATATCCATCTAAGAAGCAGTAATACACATGCCCTGCCAGTCTTTCTAACATTTAGTCAATGAAAGGTAAAGGAAAGTGATCTTTTCTTGTAGCATCATTCAGCTTCCTATAATCAATGCAGACTCTCCATCCAGTTACTTTCCTAACAGGGATTAATTCATGTTTTTCATTTTCAAGCACCGTAAAACCCCCCTTTTTAGGAACTACTTGTACTGGACTAACCCAATTACTATCTGAGATAGGGTCGATAATACCTGCATCAAGCAATTTGATCGCCTCAGCTTTAACTACCTCTTTCATGGCTTGGTTGAGTCTTCTTTGAGGCTGCACTGATGGCTTGAATTGCTCCTCCATGAGTATCTTGTGTGTGCATATTGTTGGGCTGATTCCATGGATATCTGCTATTGTCCAACCAATGGCCCTTTTGTGAGCTCTCAGCACCCTCAACAGCTTCTCCTCCATCGCATCTGTCAAAAGAGAAGAAATAATAACAGGTAAATGAGATGGAGGTAATAAAAATGCATATTTTAAATGTAAGGGAAGCTGCTTCAATTCTAATTCTGGTGGTTGGTTAATTGATGGTATCAGGTAATTTATAGCTCCTCTCTAGCTCTTCAAATGGTCTCCTCTGTGTATAAATTTAGCTGCTATCCATCATTGCTGCATATTGGTCTTCTTCTTCGCTTCCTCCTTCATTTCTGTAAGTTGAAATTAAGGTGTGTTACAATTCATCTTCAGTCATCATCTCTCCAACCTTCTCCCGTACAAGGCAATCAATGCAGTCAATCTGAAAATATGATGCTACATCTTGTGACTTTTTCATAGCTTTAAAAATATTGAATGTTACTTGCTCATTATGAATTCTTAATATCAGTTTGCCTTCGTGCACATCTATCAATGCTTTACCTGTGTTAAGAAATGGTCGTCCTAAAATTATAGGTATAACATGATCTTCTTCCATATCTAAGGACTATAAAGTCAACTGGCAAGATAAATTTATCTACTTTAACCAAAACATCTTCTATTATTCCTTTGGGATAAGTTATAGATCTATCTACCAATTGCAATGATACCATGGTTGGCTTAGGCTCACCAAGTCCTAGTTTCTTAAATATTGTGAGTAGCATTAAATTGATATTAGCTCCTAAACCAATTAATGCATTAAAAGTGCAACTACCAATTAAGCAAGGTATATTAAAACTCCCTGGATCTTTAAGCTTTTGTGATAGTTTATTCAATAGAATGGCTGAGCATTCGTCATTGAGTGCCACCGTCTCACAATCTTCCAGCTTCCTTTTGTTTGATAGGATCTCTTTGAAGAACTTGGCGTAGCTGGGCATCTGACAAATAACATCAACAAATGGAAGATTAATATGCAATTGTTTTAAAATTTTTAAAAATTTAGAAAATTGCTTATCCGTTTTCTGCTGATGTTGTCTCTGGGGAAAAGGAAGTTTTGGCTTATATGGAGCAACTGTAGGAGCTTTTGCTGGTGTTTCATCCTTTTTATTCTTGTCCTCCTCTTCATCAACAATCTTCTCTACATCAGACTCTTTCTATTGCACTTTTGGCTCCTATATCTCTCTTCTACTTCGTAGGCTAATAGCTTGCACATGCTCCCTGGGATTCTTTTCTATATTACTTGGCAAAGTTCCAGGTCCTCTGTTAGCCAACATGTCAGCTATCTGCCCAACTTGTGTCTCCAAATTTTTCAATATTGCCTCATTTGCTTGGAATCTAGCTTCATTTTGTTGCATGTATTTTCACATAATATCTTCCAAGCCAGGCCTCTTCTCTTCTTGAGTCGGTTGTGATGGTGGTGGTGGTGGGTATTGCTAAAAACCAGGTAGTTGATATGGCCTCTGAAGTGGTGGTGGATTCTAAATGTTCCGGCTTCTCCAAGATAAGTTGGGATGATTGCGAAGTCTTAGATTGTATGTATTGTCCATCTGGTTGTTCCTGAAATTACTAGACACATAATTAGCATTTTCAGGTATTGAATTTGAAAAGTTACCTTGTGCGCAGTTATTGTATATATGAGGTCCTCCGCATAGCTCACACTCCATCACTGTTGTTGATGCTTGTGGTTGAGATACTGCCAGAGCTTCAATCTTTTTGTTCATTGCATCAAGCTAAGCTAAAAGTGTCGCCACAACATCCACTCCAAACACACCACTGGGTCTTCTGTGATTCTGTCTTTCTAAGTTCCAATTCACATTGCTATCTGCCATATCTTCTAATAGGTTATAAGCTTCATGACTATACTTCTTTGAAAATGAACCACCTGCAGCTGCATCTAAAACTGTTCTCGCAAAAGGAAGTAAGCCACGATAAAATGCATATACTTGTTCCCATATTTTAAGACCATGATGGGGACACTTTCTACATAATTCCTTAAACCTCTTCCATGCCTCACTAAAGCTTTCAGTCTCATACCGTGTAAATGTGGAAATGTCTAATCTAAGCTTTGCTATTTTGGACGGGGGGAAATATTTGTTTAAGAACTTATCAGCCAAGTCATCCCATGTAGTTATGGATTCAGTTGGAAAAGAGTTTAACCAACTTTTTGCTCTATCTCTCAATGAAAATGGGAACAGCCTAAGTCTAATGGCATCTTCAGAAACCCCATTATATTTAAAAGTATCACATAACTCAAGAAATTGACTTAAATGCTCGTAAGGGTCATCAGAAGGCAAACCTGAAAATTGGAGCGAGTTCTGAACCATCTAGATAAAGGCGGGCTTTATCTCAAAATTGTTCACCTGAACTGGTGGCCTCCTAATGCTTGATTGTGCTTCCGTGACTCTAGGCCTGATATATTCAAACAAAGGTCTATCACCATGTGGGTTTTGCACCTCCTCATTGGGTACGTGTGGGAGATTCTGAGAGTTATGTTCACCAACATCTTCCACGGTTATGCTTTTGATATCTACCAAATCTGTACCTAACTCTCCCAGTAGTTGTCTGAGTCCACGTCGTCTTTCCCTAAGCGTTCTTTCTATTTGCAGATCAAAATCTTTCAAAATATCTGCAGTTCTCTGGGACATAAAAAGTTAATAACACAAAAAAAAATCCAAATCAATTAGCAGATAAGAATTTGAATGTTGTCCGTTGTGATCCCCGGCAACGGTGCCAAAAACTTGACACGTGTTCGGCAAGCATACCGGTCGTGCAAGTAATACAGGATAGTAACCCAATGTCATCCTCTAGGATCAGAGACCATCACCCAAATTATGATACGTACTTATATTATTTGAAAATTTGATTTTGAGTAAAAAAAAATTAAATTAAAAATTAAGCACACTATCAAACTATGGTGGTCGCAAAGTTTTAGAAGAAGATAGAATCTAGAATAGCTAAGGCATCGAGAATTTAACCAAATCGATGTGATAATTAATTCTGAATATGCTAATTTGATTTTCTTGTTTTACAAGCCAGCAGGTTTTTTTAATTGATTAATGCACTTTCATTCAAATTGTACTAATCCTATCAAAAATTATTAACCACGGTGGTTAAGACGTAATTTAAATAATTCAAATGCATTAAATTTTTATAATCCTAATCGCTGTATAGATCAGTCCTAGTTATTTAGATAGAATTTAAATCTATGGATTTCTTTTACTTTTCAACCTAGAAATTTAATAGATCAATTAAACTCTAGATAAAATTCATTGAGGAATTAATCAAATCAAGCATTATGATCATAAAAGAAATCTCAAGTAAAAATAAAAAATTAAATTAATCATTGAAATTCATAATCACCACATCAGTTAAATTCTTAAGTTTTAGCAGAAATAATTAGTTGTACATATTTAGATTGAAAATAAAATAAAGATAGAAAAAATATAAATCAAATAAATTTATGACTAATTAATTTTTTCTTATCTTTAATTAATTTCTTACATTGATGTTCTTCCTCTTTTATTTTTTTTTCTCGTTTTTTTTTTTTTTTTTTTTTTTTTTTTTTTTTCTCCCTTCCTGTGCTCCTCGATTTTTCGTGCATCCGCTCATTGCCCGACTTTCCGCTCGTCCTGCTATATTTTTTTCCTTTGGCCGCGGCTCCTTTTTTTCAATTTCCGCCCGTCTCAATTCCTTCTTTGTTGTGCTTTTTTTTTTTTTTCTCTACTTCCGTGCACGCCCTTTTACTCCCACCTTTCACGTTTATTTACTCCAAGTTGCTTCTCTCTCTCTCTTCTTTTTTTTTTTTTTTTCATGCATCCCAAAAGATCTCCTCTCCGCGCGTCTCTTCCCCTTCATTCCGCTGTTTCTATTTTTATTCTCTCTTTTCCGCTTATTCCTTTCCACTGTTTCTATTTTTATTCTCTTTTGTTCCTCTTATTCCCTTCCACGTTGTTGACGTCTTGCTAGAGATACAGAGAATGTCTTGATGGGCCAAACCTTCTTATTTTTTTTTGAACTGAGCCTTAATTTCTTCTAGTATATATAAATTAATTTGGTAACCTCTCTTTTACTTCTTGGTCCATTTTGCTTTCAATATTCATCTAGTATGTATAGCTGAAACAAATAAAATAATTAAGTATAAATAAACTGCAAATACTACTAAATTAATAACAAGTATACCAAATTTTTATATAATTAAGATCCAATTACTTCTATATAAATCGCATTCATCAACCTCTCCTGGCCACCATTCCTGGTTGCAAGGTGGTCGGTTCGATCTAGTTGAGGAAGACGGCAGGGGAGTTCGAGAGAAGAGAAGAAAGAAGGAAGAGAAAAAAAAGAAGAGGAGAGAGAGAATGAAGAGAGAAAGAGGAGAGAGGAGGAGAGAGAAAGAGGAGAGAGAGAACGAAGAGAGAAAGAGGAGAGAGGAGGAGAGAGAAGGAAAAAGAAGAGAGAGAAAGAGGGAGAGAAAGAGAAGAGAAAAAAATTGTAATTGTTGAAAGGGAGATCGAAAAGTCTTATTTTGGAAATTTGTGAGATTAGGATTTATGGGTGAATCGTAGAAGGAATTCGGATAAAAGGTTTTGATTTATAATTATCCTAGGATTATTGATTAAAAAATTATTATTATACGTGTAGATAGGCAGTCTTCTGAGTAGAAGGGCTTTCTGAGTATCGACTAGTATCAGTTATCTCGAGTGAGGTAAAGATCTCTGGACCTAATCACCAGATATATATACATGTGTTTATTTTGACATGATTTGATTCATGCATACGATCATCGGCATGCATGACTAGTTTTGCATGGAATAGTTTATCTTTTTATATTGGACAGTATGATTGTTGTTGTTACTAGCTATGATCATGTATACCATGTATTATCAAATAAAGTGACATTTGTGTGGGTTGGACCATGATACCAATTATTCGAAAGCTATAAATGATATTATTTGACATGATGATGTGGATACACTACAGTGAAACATGCCATTAGCGATGCTTTTTTTGGCCTTTTCCGATGCTTTTAAGCATCGGCAAGAAACCTCCCGACGCTTCTTAAAGCATCACAAAAGCATCGGCTATGTAAGCAAGGGGACGCCACCTGCCGATGCTTTTTAAAAACGTAGGCATATGCCGATGCTTTAAAGTGTCGCTAAATTTGAATTTCCTGATGCTTTTACAAGCATCGGGAAATGCCGATGCTTTAAAGCATCGATATATGCCGACACTTTGAAGCATCGGTAGGATTAAAACCTAGCGACGCTTTAAAGCATCACTAACTTATAGATTAATGACACTTTAAAGCATCGCTAATCTGTAAGTTAGCTACACTTTAAAGCATCGACAAATTTATTTATTTATTTTTTAAAATATACAGCTATACCTGTATACATCAAATACATACATCAACCTGTATACATTATCAAAATGAAATAACTAAACATTCAAACATGTATCACATCCAAAGACATACATAAACACAAACACAAATACAAATATAAAGAGTTTTATATATATATATAAAAGTATCAAAAGATACTCAATATCGATCCAAGTTCAAATATATAAAAAGACATACAAAAATAGTAAAAAAAAAATAACTGACATCACTGATCCACGAGAAGCTGGTCATCGTTTTGTCTGCGACTGGAAGATGCATCAGGAACCTACAAGAGATATACATATATATAGTTACGATACATACATTATATATATTCTAAATTATTAGAAATATACAAAATATATATAAATATGTATGAAGTTATAAATAATTACTTACCTAAGATGACATGAACATATGCAAAACAGATGTAACATGCTCAAGCTGAGCCCTAATAGTCTGCATCTTTGCTCTATCTGCATCACATGTCAGTCTGAGCTCTGCCATCTCATCCTGGAGTCGACGAATATGTGAATGATCATGACTCTCTCTAGCATCCCGAGTAAATCTACTCATCTCAGATAACTGAGTAGGGGTAACTCCAATCCCATAACCCCTCACTCGTCCAGGACGCTCTGGTCCCATCAACTCCGAGAATACCTCAGCCTCGATGCGACTGCTCTAAGTAGATGATGTAGCCTCGCTAGCACGCTTGACGATCATAGAGGTAGCCCTATCCTATGTTTTATAAAAAACTCATATATCAATACTTAATAAAAATAAAATTATAAATCATGATATAATATAAATAAAAAAATACATATATATCTCTGGACTCCTCCTGAACAAAACTGTCATCCTGGTGAACGTGAGTCATCCGATAGAACTCCACCTCACCAGGCTCCCTCCCTTGCTCATCAGCCTATATAAAACATAAATGTTACAAAAAAACTCAAAATGACACATCTTATACCCCCGTACCATGATACATGGCACATGCATGATACATGATGATACATTATATTAAAACTAAAAGTGTACTAAAAGTATTATAGGATGAGAAACATACAAACTCATGCTTGAGCCGTGCATGACTCTTGGACCCCGCTGTATGAGGAACAGACTGAGCTGCTCGTGCAGCTCTACCAATGGCAGAATATGCCTACAAAAATAAATTAAAATTATGTTATATATTGTATAAATATAATTAGGATGAGTGAAAATTAATAAATTGATATGTTTGATGATGCTATACAACCTGTGCCCTCTCGGAGAACCAATAGTATACCAGCTCCCTCCATTGATGAGGATAAACATCAAGAGGATAGGTAGCTACAACCTGCTCCTCTGTCCTACCCTCTAGCTTGTAGTCTCCCTTTAACTTCGTCCTATATTCTTTCCACTTGCGATTAAGAGACTTAAGCACAAAATCAGAAGAATCTGAAAGGAGAACGAACTTGCTCTATAATTTAAATAAATAATAAAATAAGTATTAAATGAAATAAGTAATTCAATTATTAAAAATCTAAAATATAAAATAATATATCAATTTTTTTACCTGCACAACTCGAAGCATCTTTACTTTATAGGTAGGAAGTATGTCGTTCCACGTTGAATAATTTAGGAGATATAGCTGACCCTGGCATGCTACTGTTCCCAGAAAACTAGTCAACAAGCTAGTAGCTTTCTTAATAGGCTGGCCTAGCTTATTGCACTCTATGACTATCCTCTCGCCCTCAGGTAACTGTCACACATCACGGACTAGTGTGGCTCCTCGCCTTCGCCTAACTCTCCCGGATCCATCTACAAAAAAAATACATAAAATTATATATCAAAATTATTGCATATGTATGAATTGAAATTAGATGAAATTATTAAATTACCTTGTATTTATATGTCATCAACGATAGGCTCGTCATCAGGATGATCCGTAGGAGGATCGTGATATGCTGACTTGGAGGGAATGGCGTCGTCCTGAGATGGAGAGGTACTGCCCTCCGTCGGATGTACAGAAATAAATGGACTGGCATCAGATCGATATGAAACGATCGATGCTCGTCGGGCTGCTATGATGAAGTACCATCCTTGGTCTGAGAAAACTAAAACTGTACATCCGATAGGCACTTCCTTCGAGGCATGGTGTACCTAACATGCATTATTTAAAATCAAGCCAGTCAACATTATAATCAAATTATAACAGAAATGAATTGCAATTTAAAAGATAACATAATCATTCATGCAAAAATGTAAACCATCTTATAAACTACTTACTTGTCATAATCAACCAGTTGTACCTTCTTCGGAATCCAACCTAACCAAAATGGTTGTATCATTTATATGATCATCCGGCACAATATTATAAGTCATACACTAAGTATAAATATCATCATCATCTTTTTCCACCCTTTTTTTCCATGTCATACAAGTCTCTGGGTTTTGTCTTACTAACAGTTACACATTCTTTATCTTTCGAGTCTTGTATATAAAAAACTTGTCGAGCTTGAGATGAAAAGATAAATGGATCATCCTTCAATAATACACCCGTATATATCAATCTTGAAAAATTGACAAGTATGAATCTGTTTGAGTCCTTTTTCAAACCTCTTGATGTATTTATATCCATCCAATGGCATCGAAATAATACAACTTTAAAATTTTCATAATAATCCAACTCAAAAATATCTTTAAGTATACCATAATAAGATTTTCCATCTACTTCTATCATAACACCACTATTCTGAGTTTTTCTAAATTTCTCGCGCTCCTTGGTATGAAATTTAAAGCCATTTATAATAAAACCATTATATTTGTTCACAATATAATTAGGACCTTTGACAAGTGCTATTAGTTCTGTTGAACAATTTTTCTCCATCAATATCGGTACCTAGAAAATATAATATCAATTATCGATCACTTATTCGATGTTAAATATATGTAAAATTATTATATGACTTATATATACTAACCTGATTGGCAAGCCAATTAGGGAATAACTCAACCAACCATCTTTGTTCAATCCTTGGATTAGGATGAGTGGAATGATTGGCTTGTCATTGTCCAGCTAAAAATTCACTACATGACAATCAAATATAAGTTTGACAACAACATGTCTAATATTTAGTATTATCCATGTGTAGATAGACTAACCTACGATAGTCAGATATTATGTCACTATGTAGCAATACATAACGATGTGCTTGTGACAAGGATTTATGGTCAAGAATAATACTTTCAGCTTTTCCTATAAATCTTTCAGAATATGCAAATTTGTATAGATCTGTATTCTCCATAGTATCACCATGATATTGAGGTCGATTGAATACAGTCTCTATACCTTCGAGATATCTTGAACAAAATGTTAAACACTCTTCAGCAATATATCCCTCTGCTATTGAGCTCTTAGGATGGGCTATGTTTCGTACATAATCCTTCAAACATACAAGATACCTTCAAAAAGTATGATATTTATTAAAATTTTTAAATTAATATCATGTTAAATAATAAAAAAGATATCTAAATTATGAAATTTTAGTTTTACAGCATTATCTCTCGATAGGGTACATCCATCTGTACTGTACCGGTCCACTAAGTTTAGCTTCCGAAGCTAGGTGAATGAGTAGATGAACCATAATCGTAAAAAATTCAAAAGGAAAACTTTTTTCATCTGACATAATGTAAGTATGACTTGAGACTGCAACTGATCAAGCTCCTGAGGATCAAGAACCTTAGAATATAATGCCTTGAAGAATGATGATAACTGGAAAACAACCGTAATAACTTATTTCGGCATTGACGACCTTAAAGCCAATTAAAGAATATCTTGCATTAGTATATGTCCGTCATGACTTTTAAGATTTGAAATTTTTTGCTCTTTCAGATTCACACATCATGAAATATTTGATGCATATCCATCAGAACCTTGATATTCTTTAAAACTATCAGGAAGAGATCTTTTTCTTGACTAGACATTGTATAACATGCATGAGGGATATAAGTTCTATCATTTGCAAGCACTTGTGGATGAAGTTCATGTCGGATGCCCATTTCTTTTAAATCAAGACGCGCCTTCATGTTATCTTTAGTCTTTCCATCAAGATTTAATATTGTTCCAATCAAATTACCACAAACATTCTTCTATATATGCATAACATCAAGATTATGTTGGAGTATATTATGCTCCCAATAAGGTAAGTCAAAGAATATGCTTCTTTTCTTCCATAATTGTTTAGTATGCTGATGGGTAGATGCTGTGATTATATCATTATCGTTTTCAACTCCAAAGAAATTATCCGAATCATCGAACACTGCTGTATCTAAGGTACAAGTATTGACTTCCTCCGATACTTCTTCTTGTGTTGAAGTTTTAACATCATCTCTTCCTCACTTTTTAGAGGACTTTGTCATCTTGCCGTAACTGTGTCTGATACCAAGCATTTATCTACGAATATCAGAACTAGAAGGTAGAATTGGAGCAGATCCCAACTCTATAGTATCATCAAATAAATCCTTTTGAAATCAAAATAGATGATTTGCCTCCAACCATCGACGATGTCCCATATAACATAACTTTTCTCTATGTTTAAACCAAATTGAATGAGTTGATTCACCACAAGAAGGACATGCAACTCGTCCCTTAGTACTCTAGCTAGATAAATTGGCATATGCAGGAAAATCGTTAACAATCCATAATAAAGCTGCCCGCAGATTGAATGTTTGGTCATTCGAAGCATCAATTATACTGATACTCTCCTACAGTTATTTCAATTCATCTATTAAAGGTTGTAAGAAAATATCAATATCATTGCCTGGACCCTTATCACCTGGAATGATCATTAATAAAATAAGTAAAAACTGTTTCATGCATATCTATGGTGGCAAATTATAAGGAATCATAACAACTAGCCAAGTGCTATAGATAGAACTTAAGGTCCGAAATGGATTGAACCCATAACTTGCTAAACCCAGCCTGACATTACGAGTATCAGATGCAAATTAGAATAACTGTTATCAAATGCTTTCCATGCTAAACTATCCGCTGGGTATCTCAGCATTCTATCTTTTGTACATATTTCATCATGCCATCTCATTGACGAAGCTATTTTTGATGATGCATAGATCCTTTTTAATCTAGATACAAGAGAAAAATAACGTAATACCTTCGCCGGCTTTTGTTTAATTTGTGTTGCATCCAATTCTTCTACTCCCTCACTCTCATTTTCTTTTTGCTTCATCCATTATGAATATCCACACACATGGCACGACTCTTGATTAGCATGTTCTCCCCGATATAATATACAATCATTTGGATAGCTATGAATCTTTTCGTATCCAAGATCCAATTTCTTATTAATTTTTTGGCTTCATAACAAGATATTGGTAAACTAGTACCTTCAGGAAATACATCCTTTAACAACTTGAGCAACATAGTAAAACTCTTGCCAGACCATCCATTCAAGTATTTTATATAAAATAAATGTACAAGAAAAAAAAAATTTGAAAAGTTCTTGCAATCGGCATATAAGTATTGATCTGCATCTCTTATCAGCTTCTGATAATGATCTGTTTCAAAATTTGTTGGGGGTATCGGCTTCTCATTATGTATAGATTCAGTAAATATAGGATCCTCAGGTAGCCCATCTGCTACTTGTCCTCCACTGAAATCTCCAGGATTTTGAGCACTATATTCAAAAGCATCTCTAAGCAAACCCCTGATATCATCATCTCTTGCAAGATTTTTCTGTTGATTATTGGATCCAAAATCAGGTATATGTTACATGTTAGAGGTTTGGTTACATATAGATGGTAACCTTGACTCTCTATGAAAAAATCACTCTGTATAACCTCCGAAAATACCATTCCATGCTAAATGTTCTTCAACAGTATTTGGATATAAAGTACTGAAATTTATACATTTTCGGCATGGATATAAAATCTTTCCATTGATACTACTTCTCTCCATACCAAATTTAATGAAATTTTGAACTCCATCCAGATATTCTTTGCTATTTCTCGGTTTAGTTATCCAACTCTTATCCATTGTAAGATAAAAGTAACTAAAATAAATAAATATTTGTAAGAATAGAATAAATTTAAAATAAGTTTATTCAATAGATCAATTACAGTATTATTAAATGCACCCTATCACCAACTAATAGATAAAGAGGTCCTATCCCATTCAAAAATTGTATTAATTATATAAGTCATTTACAGTAACCAAAGGATATGCAATAGAAGTTTTAGAAAAGTTTCAGCAGCATTTTTTCTTAGTTCTCCCCATACAAATAAATATGTATGAGGAGAACTAAAAGGAAATACTATTCGAAATATATCTGGAACTCTATCCATACCATTTGATTACTATAAATACCTATAAAATTATTTGTAATTCTCAAACTATCCAAACTGGATAATCAATTGATCCCTGTACATATTTCTCCCATCCGTACAAAAATAAAATAATTATACGGATGCTGTAGAATATGTACTTTAATCAATTGATGGGTCTATGTTTCTATGCAATGCATGTTTTTTAAAAAATATTTTAAAAATCATAATTGATCATAACAAAGCTATAAATGGTATTGAAATAAAAGATTTGCAATAATGAAACTAACCTTAAAGCATAACATGTTCAGTAAGATGCAGGTATATACCAAAAAATTTATAAAGAAATAAAAATAATCTATTAAGAAAAAGAACAATAAATAATAAAAAATAAGGAGGAGGCTCAGTTATATACTATTTAATCTGTAACTAAATCAAAACGACTACAATTGATTGCCTACAAAAGAAGGCCATCCAAGATTGTTGCCATTAGAAATAGTTGAATCAACCAAGCATACATCGCATAATCATCATAGCTTCCATATACAAACCTTAAATCAATTTTAAAATTGGTTATAGAGCTTCTTTACTCTCCAAGTAGTTAAGCACCTGATAAGAAAATATAACAAAATAGATAAAGCATATTTTTCTTAGTGGTATGCAATTACCAAGTTATTTAAGCTTGAACCCTGGCTCCTATACTTGGACTAATATAATATATGACTTTAGAAGAATCAAATGTAGTAAGTTACCTAACTAGAATTAGGTATAATGTTTTAGTCTTCGACATCATCAGAGCCAAGTAGCAATCTCTCATGCCAATCAATCATATTTGATCATTCATTCAAAAAAAAAAGAGGTTAAATATTAATTGAGGTATCATAAAATTATTTGATCCATCTGTTGAAGAATAATAATCTTATGTCAAATAAGTTAAGAACTCGTATAGTATTTATATACTTTGGAACCCATCCATCAAAAGTTTAGATTTTTAGATAAGATTTTAACATAATATCGGAACCCCCAATTCTCCTACTTAGCAATGCACATATCCATCTCTTATTGGATAGGTTAAGGAATTTTATGGTGCTTATATGTTTTTAGACCCATCAATCTCAAAACTCAGATTTTTAGATAGGATCTTATACCATGATACTTTTTTTGGGGAAAAAAAAATGGTGGGATGAACTGAGCTATGCTAGCTCTCACAATTACCTTGCTAGGAATTACCAAGGCTTCATACTAAACTAGAATTCATATGGCTTGCATCCTTTCACAATACCCATATCTTTGTATTTTTGTCACTAGAATGTGGCACATGTAAATGCATGTGTTCTTCACTAAAAAGATAATAAATACTGCAGGCACTCAAGCATAGTGGAGATGGGGGGATGTGATCTCATTTTTAATTTTTTAAAAAATAAAAATAATGGTAACTACTATAATAAGGACTTGCATCTCTAATATGCTCCAAATAACTTAGCCATTTAATTTGGATGAGAGAAATATGATGAAGAAGACACAGGATGATCAGGCATGGGGTGCCTAAGTGCATATTATGAGAGTTGGTATTATATAGTAAAATGGATTATTTAAATTTTGGTCAAGATATTATTTGTTCTTATGTAGGTGCAAAAATATCAATTTTGATTACACCACTTTATGGAAAATGTTTTATCAGCTAATATATGTTTTAAAAAATTATAACATAATTCTAATGGCACGATGTCTATTATTAATTTTTAAAAAAATATGATAACTTTGTCTAAAATAATCATTGGTTGATTTCGGTATGTAGCATGGCATAATCAATGAAATTGAAAAAAAAAATATCCACTAATAATTTTCATGTATTAATTAAATACATTCAACATAAATAATGGTAGGTTGACAACAAAGCAGTAAATACTCGGTGGTGCCATGGTTCAACTAAAAAAAACTAAATCCTACTCCACAAAACCTTTACAATATACTTGAATGTAACCTAAAATAGCCAAAAAAAATTTCAACCGGATGAGGAAATTAAGAAAAATACTTATGGGATAATCGAACGAGTAAAGTTGGATGGGTTTAGGTGCAATGCGACGGAGATGAAGGCACCGGAGAGCTTTGGCGGCGACGAAAGGACCGAAGGCAACGTGCCGGAGATGAAGGAGGAGGGAGAGGGAGGAGGAAGAAAGAATGGGTTCAAGCGGCGACCAATGAATCGAATGAAAAACTAGGGCTCGGCTATAGGCAAAAGAGGGGAATTTTTTGATGCTTATAAGCATCGTTAAAATCTTGAAGTCCGGCGATGCTTTAAAGTATCGGAAGATGCCAATGCTTTCTAAAAGCGTCAGCGGGTATGCGGGAGCTCTCGATGCTTCCCAAAAGTGTCGAGAGAAAATCGTTGCCGTTGCACCATTTTTCTATTATGATAGATAAAGTGTTAACGGTGTCTGGACTAGCCATGCCACGGGATCGTGGTTATTGAGGTTGCCTGAGCCACGGGCTTTGTATGTGAAATAGCCGATCACGGATGGTTAAAACGTGGGACAGCCTTAGCCATGGGTTTTGTACATTGAATAGCCAGCCACGGACGGTTAAAACATGGGATAGCTAGAGTCACGAGCTTAGTACGTGAGCTAGCCTGGCCATGGATAGAGAATACATGGTCGATTATGAGGTTGCCAGTCATGGGCTGGAGCATGACCATGGTTAGTCCAGAATCCTAAAGAAGAAGAAAAACTAATGAAAATATATAAAGAAAACATAATGTTATTAAAGATTTTGTTATTCTTGACATTTATGTTGTTTTGGTTGCATGTTCTAATAAACTACTATTTTTCTATTATTTTTGAGTTATACTAATATTGGTGTGATTGTTTGGAGACCTTAATAGGTTGTAAAGCTCACAACCCCGACATTCTTTCTTCTCAGAGTTGTACAGGATATTCGATCTTGGTAGTGGATTGAATTTGTGATGAAATGATTCATACCGAGGATTGGGTTGGACATGAGATCAAATACCGAGATTGTAGATTTTTAATTAGTTTTGTTCAGTTAATTCGGTTACTGATATTTATATAATAAATCAGTGGATCATTTAATAATTTGACTTGAATAAATGGATTATTTATTTATTATTTAATTATTTATATTATATTAATTTATTTGATATGAATTTTGAAGTAAGTGACTCTTGTTTACCTAGGCCTTGCATGATTGCTAGGATAAAACCTAGAACTTGTACGGTCGGTTGCGTAGCCGATTCCAGTACTAGATTTAGAGCATGACAGAGTGGTATCAGAGCATCGGTTAAGATCATTTAGAACGGTGATACAAGTGGTTAAAATAATAATAATAATATGATGGTTATTAGAATATGACAAGAATAGTATCAGAGCCTAGGTTTATAATAACATGGGACTATGGTATAAGTGATTAGGATAGACAAGAGTGACATCGAAATTCAGGTCATGATTGTTCGAGACTGGGATATAAGTAAATTGGAAATCACATGATGGTCATTAGGACATGATAAAATGATATCATAACTTAGGTTATTATTACTTGGAACTGTGATATATGTGGTTTGGACATGACATAAACTGTATCGAAGTTAAGAGTATGATCACTTGGGATTGTAACATAAGTGATTAGGATTTGAATGATATCAAAATTTGGATAATGATCATTATGGACTGTAATTTAAAAGGTATTTGAACTTAATATCCTGATCAGTTGGGACATGATAAAAGTTACAAGAATGAATATAAAGTTTGGATTTCTAATATTTAGATATTATGCATAAGATCTGGCATATGATTAGTACCAAAGAGGATCATGATTTTTACTTATAATAGAAATAATGGGATTGATTAGGATGAATGTAAAGGGTTGGATGATTTGTACTCTTCGATCATGATCAATAAGCATATGATGAATATTGAAGAGCCGGATAAGATGTTTCTTTGCCTTTGATAAGTAGGTTTGACCCAAGCATCAAGAGTAATGGCCTGGAATTATAGCGTGTTATGTTAATAGATTATGCTGAATAGGTAGGTTCAATTATAAATTGGATGATTTTGAAATCTTAAACCTGATATGGATGCAGATTACGATAACATGCTAGTTATGTTGTTAATTATCGGATTATAAACTTTGGGACTGTTGTAAGAAGATGTTTAAGATATAGGTTACGAAAGAGTTTAACGATATTAGAAAGGATATGTTTCGATGAATCTGTATATGGATTATCATTGAAAATATAAGGAAAAATATATTGGGATGATGTATAGCTTTGTAACTCTCTATTGGTGGACTAGATTTTATATTGTTCACATGATATACATATTTTGATAGAATCTTGATAGCCTATGTTAGCAATTTTGGATTGGATTACTGAATCTACCTCATAATTATTGGGGATTATTGGGTATATTGAACCCCAAGTCAAATTAAGATTTATAAGAAAATCTAGGTTATCATGATACTGGATTATAGTAAGTAGAGAAATTGGTATTTGAAGATTTATGTGGGTTTAGCCTATGAGGAACAATATTTTTAGATAGTTTGTTATTTGATACTAAGAATTATGGTAAAATAGTTCTATGAGTGATAATACGATTGATTCTATTCATAAAAGTATTGATTGAAAGCCATGTACTTGTTAGAGTTAATCATAACTTTCCAAGAGAAGAGTTAATCTAGATTGTCTAATTGAATTATTAAGAAAAGTATGATTAATCCGGACTTGCACTAGAGGTATGGATGTTTTAAAAAGTATGATGAAATTATGCAAAGACCTTCAATATGGAAACTGGGTTAGGATAAATCTTGATATGATATGTCTGAGGTGTGAACGAGATAAAAAGACTCAAAATCTTTGCTTTGATAATTTTGGATCTTTTTTGTACCAATGTAAGAAATTTTTGGAGAGAATCTTTTAGTGAACCTAGCATGTTCAGTAAATTATTATAGAGTGCACAGTGGAAGCGTAATGGTTTGAGTTATCCTTAAATTAATTAAAAATGTTAACTCTAGCTCTAGAAGTATTATGATGGGAGTACTGATTTGAATTTTAGTAACATGATTTAAGTAATAAATGAAAAGAAGTTATTGATCCTTGGGCTAGTCTATAGGTGTGGCCTTATAATTTTTATCAATAGATCCCTTTAATGTAGAGAAGTCTAGTAAAAATTTTGACATCTCTAAATCTAGAATAAAGAAATGATGATCCTTTACCCGACTAGGATCGAGAATATTTTTGACACCAAGCTTTCTTAGTTATGATTTTTTAATTTATCTACTTAAGGAGGGCTTGAAGTTTCCTTAAGATAAAAGACTAGTTGCAAAATCATAGAGAAGCTTAAGAGAAGAAGGAATGTTAAAGATCATGGCAAGTGTCTAATGCTCAAGCCTTCTTCTAATTTTTGGTTAAGAATAGAGTGGACCGATTATGATTTTCATGTGCGTTATTCAAAAGAAATAAATTTCAGGGACAAAGAATTACGTATTTTAATTCGAGATTGAGGCATAATGTTCATTTGAAGGAAATTGAAAGAATCCATAATGCAGATAGATGGTGATGTTAAAAATAAAAATACTATATCATGTTATTATGTAAGGTCATATAAGGAAAGCATTCTAGAAGAAGAACTATCGAAAGCTTGAGGATGATGTTAAGGTTGGGTATTTCTAAAATTTGGACTATCGTGATGATCTTGCAAAGTTAATTAAGAATCATTAATTGCATCAAAAGGTTAGTATTTGTTTGGAAGAGCTCAAGAAAATTCGACATGTATTGTGAAAGGAAAGGATCAAGTTTTGAGTGTTATCTGATATCATTACGATTCAGATTTGAGAAATGAGTACCTTAAGAGGTGGACTAATTGGAAGTTTGAGAATGATATGAAAGTTGATTATTTTTTAAGATTTAAAATCTCAATCAAGCTAATTTCGAAAATGAAATTATTTTAACGAGGGGAGAATGTGAAACCCGAGCCTTTTTAGACTTTTTGGGCCAAAGTCGGCAAGCCCTGCCAACTTCAACCCAACAAGAGAAAAAAAATGTGAATCGAAAATAGGGGAGGAGTGCTCGCCTTATCTGGCCAGGGATTTCGATGTAAAAGACTGGGAAAGAGCCGTGGAGGGGAGTGGAGTGGTCGACAATGCATTTGAGGTGGGTTGGAACTCCGGTTTAAATGGTTTTTGCTTTCCAAACGATGAGGAAACCATCGGTGTTTTCTTTAAATCCCCCACACCACCGCCACATCGTTCCTTCCAAGCCATTCTTCTTCCTCTCCAATGGTGACTAAGAGTTCCTCAGCGCCGGCCAGTGAGTTTTTTCCCTTGCTTAGTATTTTTTAGGATGGATTAATGGGATTTTTGGGACTGGTTTGTTCGGTTTGGACCATACCCTGCCAGTAACCGCGTTGCCGCCATCCACCCCTAGTTTGTCGAGCGTTCCCAGTAACCACCTCCCATGGCCACCGTTGGCAGCCGCAGGGTGGTCGGTTCGGTCTAGTTGAGGAAGACAGCAGGGGAGTTCAGGAGAAGAGAAGAAAGAAGGAAGGAAGAGAAAAAAAAGAAGAGGAGAGAGGAGAGAGAGAGAAAGAGGAGAGAAAGAGGAGAGAAGAGGAGAGAGAAAGAAGAGAGAAAAAAATAAAGAGAGGAGAGAGAAGAAGAGGAGAGAGAGAAAGAGAAGAGAACAAAATTATAAATGTTGAAAGGGGGATCGAAAAGTCTTATTCTGTAAATTCATGAGATTTGGATTTACGGGTGAATCGTAGAAGGAATATAGGTAAAAGGTTTGAGTTTACAATTATACTAGGATTATTGACTAAAAAATTGTTATTATACCTGTAGGGAGGCAGCCTTCTGAGCAGAAGGGCTTTGTGCGGATTTCGGATATGGACTAGTATCAGCTGTCTCTAATGAGGTAAAGATCTCTGGACCTAATCACCATATATATGTGTGTGTTTATTTGAACATGATTTAATCCGTGCATATGAGCATCAACATGCATGACTAGTTTTGCATGAAATAGTTTATCTTTTTATGTTAGACAGCATAATTGTTGTTGTTACTAGCTATGATCATGTATACCATGTATTATCAAATAAAGTGATATTTGTGTGAATTGGACCATGATACCAGTTATTGGAAAGCTATAAATAATATGATTTGACATGATGATGTGGAAAGTGTTGGCTCCACCCAGTGATTTTGATGAATAACAAAACATTGAGCACATATTGTATTCTAATGTGAATTTCAAGTTGTGAGTTTTCAGGAAGAAAGCACCTCAAAATTCCAAAAACTTATGGTGTATGGCACGCAATGGCACGGAGCAATTCTCACATATCCGGACATTCTCTTCATTGAAAAAGGGCTAATATTTGCTTGACTATTATGTGTTTATGCTTTCATGAACTTTATTTTTGATTTCGAGGCTTTTACTCTTGATTCTGGATGTTTTCAGTCTCAAGTGTCGACACCTGGACAAACAAGTGTCGACACTTCAGCATTTGGCACGAAGAAAAATCCTTGGCACGCCAAGTGTCGACACCTAGAATTCAAGTGTCGACACCAAGTGTCGACACTTAGGTTTCAAGTGTCGACTCAAGGCCTGAGAATTTTGAAAATATAGAACTTGTTGGTTCGAGGATTTTTGTGTCAAGTGTCGACACCTGTGCATCAAGTGTCGACACTTGAATGATCAAGTGTCGACTCCCAGAATTCAAGTGTCGACACCTGACAGCCAAGTGTCGACACCTGACAGCCAAGTGTCGACACTTGCAGCCTGACAGCTCTAACGGATCTATTTTTCTGGCTTGCAGAAACGGGATTTCAAGCTCTAAACGGCTATTTCCAATGCTCCAACGGTCACAAACCATTTTTAGAAGGTTTTTGCTATATTTAATCACCACCAACCTCATTTTAAAGCAAAGGAAGTAAAAAAGAAGTCAAGAAGAAAAAGAGAGAAGTCCATTCAAGAGCATTCAAGTCCACTCTACAGCCAAAAAGCATTTATTCTCTCCAAACTTCAAATCAAAAGCCTCTTCTAGCTTGATTCCACTGAAAAAGCCTACTTGCTCAAATCTACTACATTCCAAAAGGAGGCAACTTGAAGAAGAGTGAAGTCAAAGCAATCCTTGGGCTTCAAAGATTCCAATCCACTCTTGAAGAGAGTTTGTTGTAGCATTTAAATTTTATATCTGATTTGTTGTGCTTTAACCTTGCTTTCAAGGGTGTCTTGAAAGAAGGTTATTGTGGTTTGTTGGTGAGCCAAAGTGTTAAAACCAACTAGGGTTAACTTGTGAGCCCGAAGACAAAACAAGTAGTTAGGTTTGTTGGTGAGCCTAAGTGATAAAACCAACTTAGATTTTTGACTTGTGAGCCTTGTAAAAACAAGTCAACTGTAATCTGGTGTGGATTATAGTGGAATTCCCAAGGGTGGCTTGGGGAGTGGATGTAGGTGCTAGGTTTGCACCGAACCACTATATATCTTGTGTTTGTGTGTGATTGCTCTTTTCTTTTTGCATTCTTTAATTAAGTGCTATTACCTTGCATCTATTTATTTGTCACTCACAAGCACCACTAGACCTTTTGTTTTATTGTGTTAAATTTTTAAAAAGACCCAATTCACCCCCCCTCTTGGGCTCCATTTCTGGGCAACAAGTGGTATCAAAGCGCCGGTACTCTCTTGTAGGTCCAAGGATCTTGAGTAAAAGATCATGGCAGCCCCAATAGGCATGGGTATTGTTGAAGGTCAAGCCTCAAACTGACCCCCACTGTTTAATGATACAAATTACACATACTGGAAGACACGCATGCGCATATTTATACAAGCTCTTGATTATAATTTGTGGAGAACAATAGTAAAAGGTCCTCATCAGCCTACAATGATGATTAATGGCATTCTCATCCCTAAAATGGAAGATGATTGGGATGAGAGTGACATTAAGCAAATTGAGCTTAATGCAAAGGCAATGAACCTTTTATTCTGTTCTCTTGATCCTAGTGAGTTTAACAGAATATCCAACTGTCTCTCCGCAAAGGAGATTTGGGATACACTTGAGGTTACCCATGAGGGTACACACCAAGTAAAGATCACCAAAGTCAACATGCTAATTCACACTTATGAAATGTTTAAAATGGAACCTACTGAATCTATCAGTGAAATGTATACTAGGTTCACAAACATTGTGAATGGCATGAGAAGTTTAGGAAAAATAATTTCTAATGGTGAACTTGTAAATAAACTTCTCAGGTCTCTACTAGCTTCATGGGATGCAAAGGTCACTGCAATCGAAGAAGCAAAAGATGTCAACACTCTCCCACTGGAACAATTGTTGGGCTCATTAATGACATATGAACTATCTATCAAGCAGAAGAACGGAGAGGTGGACAAAAAGAAAAAGACAATAGCATTCAAATCTACTACCAGAGAAGACTCAAGCGAAGACTCTGAAGAGGATGACGAAGAAGATGAAACTGCTATGTTGGCAAGGAAGTTCAGAAGGTTTATGAGGAAAAAAAATTCAACTACAAAAAGAAACCTCTGAAGGGTGAGCCCAGTAAAGAAAAGGATAAGGAGAAGAAGGAGGAGCAGCCCACATGTTTTGAGTGCAAAAAGCCAGGGCATTTCAAGGTAGATTGCCCCTTACTAAAGAAAAGCAGGAGAAAGTTAAGAAAAAAGGCCATGATGGCAACCTGGAGCGAAAGTGAAGACTCCAGCTCTGAGGAAGAACAACAGGAAGTGGCAAATTTCTGTCTAATGGCCGATCAAGAAGAGGTATGTTCTGAAACCGAAAATGAATTATCTTTTGATGAGCTTCATGAAATTTTTGATGAACTAGTAATAGAATTTCAAAAATTAAAATCAAAACATAAAAACTTAAAGAAGCAAAATCTGGAACTAGATAAAATAAATAACAACCTTTCAAATGAGAATGAATACCTTCTAATACAAAATAAAAATCTAAATGATAAGATTATGGGTCTTGAAAATGAAAAGAATATACTTGAAAAGAAAAGTAACTTAGTTTCAAATGAAAAATTGTCAAGACAACACAAAGAAATTTTAATGGAAAACAAGAAATATAAAGAGGAAATCGATAAACTAAAGCCTTTTGTTGAAAAATTTACTTACAGTTCTGAAAAATTGAATTTACTGTTAAATAACCAAAGAGCAGTATTTGACAAAGCTGGTTTAGGATTCAGAACTCATAAGAAACAAAAACTCCTTAAAAATTTCTTTGTACCTGCATCTCCTTCAATTACATGCTATACTTGTGGTGATATAGGACATAAATCTTACATGTGCAACAAAAGAAAATTAAGAAAAACTAAGAAAGTTTGGGTTCCAAAAGGAACCGATGCCACTAACCAAAAAGGACCCAAGATGGCTTGGGTACCTAAAGTCTCCACTTGATCTTTATTGCAGGTATGCCTTGCAACCAACAAGAAGAGAATGTGGTATCTTGACAGTGGTTGCTCATGGCATATGACAGGAGACGTGGAGCAGTTTTCATCACTCTCATATCAAAATGGTGGCAATGTAACTTTTGGTGATAATGGAAAAGGAAAAATCATCGGTATTGGTAAAATCCATATCACCCCTACCTCTTATATTGATAATGTTTTATATGTTGATGGTTTAAAACATAACTTGCTTAGTGTTAGTCAATTTTGTGACAAAAATTTTAAAGTTGTTTTTGAATCTTCTTTGTGCATTGTTTCTAGTCTAGATGACAATGGCATTAAATTCATCGGTCATAAGCATGGCAATATTTATATGGTTGATCTTGATGATCTCCCTATTCAGAAAGGTCAATGTCTAGTGGCAATGGAAGCCAAGATCGATGAAGCTAGTTGGCTTTGGCATCGTAGACTAGGACATGCTAGCATGCATTTAATTTCAAAACTTAGCAAAAAGAATTTAGTAAAAGATCTGCCTAAACTGAATTTTGAAAAAAATAAGATTTGCAGTGCATGTCAACTTGGAAAACAAACAAAATCTTCTTTCAAATCTAAAGGAGTAATCTCTACATCTAGACCTTTAGAATTGCTTCATATGGACCTCTTTGGGCCTACTAGAACATCTAGTTTGGGAGGTAAGAAGTTTGGTCTAGTCATTGTAGATGATTTCTCACATTTTACATGGGTCATGTTTTTAGCACACAAAGATGAAACGTTTTCTAAATTCATAAGATTTCACAAAAGAGTTTTAAATGAAAAAGGGGTTTCAGTAATTTCCTTAAGAAGCGATCATGGAACTGAATTTGAAAATGCCGATTTCAATAAATTCTGTATTGAAAATGGAATTAATCACAATTTTTCTGCACCTAGGACACCTCAACAAAATGGGGTAGTAGAAAGAAAAAATAGAACTCTAGAAGAAATGGCACGCACCATGCTTTGTGAAAATGATTTACCTAGATACTTTTGGGCGGAAGCCATAAATACTGCATGCTATATCTTAAATCGTGTTTTAATTCGACCGATTTTAAAGAAAACTCCTTATGAGCTTTGGAAGGGTAGAAAACCTTCAATCCGTTATTTTCATGTTTTTGATTGCCGTTGTTTCATCTTAAACAATGGTAAAGACAATCTAAGTAAATTTGATGCCAAATCAGATGAGGGAGTCTTTCTAGGCTACTCCACATCTAGTAAGGCATACAGGATCTTCAACAGAAGGACACTTGTTGTTGAAAAATCCATTCATGTAGTATTTGACGAAACTAACCAAAAATCTTCTAGAAAAGAAGATGTACTTTTTGATGAATCAGGTAACAAGAAGACTGAAGAAGGAAACAACAATGAAGAACTTACCAAGGAACGGAATGATGATCAGAACACCGACAAAGATCAAGCACAAGGTGATGTAGATACCTCAACTGTTGACCCTTTACCAAAAGAATGGAGGTATGCTCATGGACACCCAAAAGAACTAATTATAGGTGATCCATCTAAAGGTGTAAGTACTCGATCATCACTTAGAAATATTTGTGACTACTTAGCTTTTGTGTCTCAAATTGAATCTAAAACTATTGAGGAAGCTGAATGTGATAGTAATTGGATAAATGCTATGCAAGATGAACTTAATCAATTTAAAAGGAATAATGTTTGGACACTAGTAGATAGGCCCTCAAACACATCAATTATTGGCACAAAATGGGTTTTTCGAAACAAACTTGATGAAAATGGAATAGTAATTAGAAATAAAGCTAGACTAGTTGTCAAAGGATACAATCAGGAGGAAGGGATAGATTTTGATGAAACCTTTGCTCCTGTGGCTAGACTTGAGGCAATTAGGCTACTATTGGCTTTTTCCTGTTTCATGAACTTTAAACTGTATCAGATGGATGTTAAAAGTGCTTTCTTGAATGGATTAATTGAAGAAGAAGTTTATGTTGAACAACCCCCTGGTTTTGAAAATTCTGAATTTCCAAATCATGTTTATAAACTTCATAAAGCTTTATATGGATTAAAACAAGCTCCAAGAGCTTGGTATGATCGTTTAAGCTCTTTTCTGCTAAAAAATGATTTTACTAGAGGAAATGTAGATAAAACATTATTTTTAAAGAAAAAGAATGATGATCTCTTAGTAGTACAAATCTATATTGATGATATAATATTTGGTGCTACTAATGAATCTCTTTGTCAAGATTTTGCAAGTCTAATGCAGGGTGAGTTCGAGATGAGCTTGATGGGAGAACTAAATTTTTTCCTTGGACTCCAGATAAGGCAAACCAAAGAGGGGATCTTCATCAACCAAACAAAATACACAAGAGAAATACTCAAGAAGTTTGGGATGGAGAACACTAAGCCATTAGGTACCCCTATGAGCTCTACATGTAGACTTGACAAGGATGAATCAGGTAAATCAATTGATCAAAAATTATATCGTGGCATGATTGGTTCGTTATTATATCTTACTGCCAGTAGGCCAGATATCATGTTTAGTGTCTGTATGTGTGCTAGATATCAGTCCAATCCTAAAGAGTCTCATCTTTTGGCTGTTAAACGCATATTTAGATATCTATCTGGCTCAATTAAAATTGGTTTATGGTACTCTAGAGATTCTTCATGTGATTTAATTGCTTATTCTGATGCTGATTTTGCTGGATGTAAACTTGATCGTAAAAGTACTAGTGGAACCTGTCAGTTTCTTGGAGTAAATTTGATCTCCTGGAGTAGCAAGAAACAGAACTCTGTTGCTCTATCTACGGCAGAAGCCGAATATATAGCAGCTGGGAGCTGTTGTGCTCAAATCCTCTGGATCAAACAACAACTCGAAGACTTTGGCATAAAACTAATTAAGACACCCATAAGATGTGATAATACTAGTGCAATCAACTTATCTAAAAATCCAGTGCAACATTCAAGAAGTAAACACATAGAAATAAGACATCATTTCATAAGAGATCATGTACAAAACTCAAACATAATTCTTGATTTTGTCTGTACCAATGATCAATTAGCTGATGTGTTTACAAAGCCTTTGAGTGAGGATAGGTTCTGTCTGATTAGAAGAGAGTTAGGTGTAATTGATCCATTCTCCTAGGATTCTCTTAGTATCCTTTTTACCTTGTCCTAAAAAGCTCAAAACTTATTGTTTTAAACCCTAAGAAATTTGTCAAAAAAAATTTCTTTTTTTTCAGATTTTCTCGAATTTTCTTGGCCAAGTGTCGACACTTGGAAAGTGTCAAGTGTCGACACCTGACCAAGTGTCGACACTTGACAAATCCGAAGTGTCGACACTTGCGAATCTGAACTGTTTTAAAACAGGCCGAATGAAGGGTTTTTTGAAATTTTTCCTTCCCCAAATTTCTTGGAACAGTGGTCCCCTCTGTCCAAACCCGTCTTTTCACCCTTCAATCCATCTCAAATCAGGTATTTTCCCTCTCTAATTTAGTTTTTATTTCTCTATGTTTTTAACTTTATTGTTTTTAAACCAAACAATCGTGTTTTAGGTTTTCCAAACTTTTTTCTTCAATCTAACCGGATTTTTGTGTGTTTTAGTAAATTTCTAAAACTCCATTTGAGGGAATCTTGTTTTAGATTTATTTTCCTCGAATTTCCCTCATCTTTTTGGTGTTTTTCAACCCTTTTTCACAAAAATCACTATTTCATCAATTTTGGGTAAAATAAAATGGGTTTTCATCTAATTTAAATGTAGTAAATCCTTTTATTGTTGATTAGGAAGGATTTCTAGTATTGTATTTTGAATATTTTCGCCTATTTGCAAAAACCCTAAATGTTTAAAACCTAAATCCCATGGTTTTTGATAATTTTTGGGATTCAAATGTGCTCCACCCAACACGAATTTTACCTACAATTTTTACTCAAAATTTCTCATCTTGATCAAAACTTATTAATTCTGGTTTTTACGACCAATTTAAACTCTAAATCTCAACCTATGGCCAGTCGTTTGTTCTGAACCTTTTTCATTCTTCCTGGTCAGTTGGCTGATATGGGTCCTAGGAAGAGACTTGCAGTTAGAGCAAGACCTAGTCAGGGTAGTGAGAGGAGGTCGAAGGCCAGATTCGATCCCGCTCCGCAGAGCAGTTCAGCCACTCCGAGCTCCCCCCTGCAGAGAGGATGGCAGGGAAGTCAGTAGCTTCTGGGAGGAGAGTAGATCTACACTGTTTTGACAGGCACCATTTTGGCATTAGAGAGATACTCTCAGATGCAGGGTTAGTACCCTTCTGCACCATGCAGGAGAGATACTATCCTCACCTGGTGAGGGAGTTTTACGGTGCCCTGGACTGTCGATGACTCCTATGGACGACATCCGTCAGAGGTGTACAGATTTCATTGACTGACGAGTTGCTGAGCCGAGTATGGGAGATACCCCGGAGAGGAGCCAGTGCGTTCTCAGTTGATGATAGAGAGGCAGCTTTCAGATGCATCCTTGAGCGAGAGGATGTTCGCGGTATCTCAGTAGTTACCACGAACCAGTTATCTTTAGAGATGCGACTGCTGCACCACATTACCGCACGGATCCTTCTACCGAAGACTGGCAGATTTGACTTCATCATAGAGAGAGAGCTGATGTTGATGACCAGTCTGATCGAGAGGAGACCAGTTGACATACCGGCCTTGATGCTGTCATAGATGCACGATGCTGCCACTCAGCGCCGACACTGTTTGCCATACGGGATGGCACTGACCCATCTTTTCAGAGCTTGTGGAGTATCATTGGAGGGGGAGATCCCCAAGGAGATACTGCACACAGATGTATATGATGAGAGGTCACTGCACCGCATGGGTTTCAGGATAGTTGGAGGTCGATGGGTTCGGAGAGAGTCTGGCCAGGAGCCAGATGAGGAGGATGAGATTCGAGAGGCTGAGGCTGGACCATCTGAGCCAGCAGTCCTTCCTCCAGTGGATGTACCATCGACACAGGCAGAGCACCTGTCACCTGATACTTCAGTTCCTCCACCACCATCTACCGGATCATCCTTTGAGGAGCATGCCAGAGCCCAGTTCACACAGATCAGAGGAGAGGTGACTCAGCTGCGTAGCGAGGTCGAGCTTCTACGAGCACAGACTACCTCAGAGCACGCTAAGATCCGCAGATCTATGGAGGAGGGTTTTACACGTCTTGAGGATCTTCTGAGATCTCTTATACCTCCTGCCGCACCTGCTCCTGCTCCATATGATGATGATGATGATAATGATGACGACGGCGATCACCAGAGCGACCATGCTGATATTGCTGATGGAGGTGATCAGGATGTTGACCGAGCCACTGAGGTGGTAGGCATTGACAGTGACAGTGTAGGCGGAGCTGATGCTTACGAGGTGGTCAGTCGAGATCCTCCTACTACACCTGCTCCTTCTACTGCTCTAGTTGACTTCGTTCCAGATCCTATTGAGCCAGCTGATCATCTTTCGCCTCCTTCTACCAGATCTTCTAGGGTTGTACCCGCTTTCGGTCCTGCCGGCCGTACCAGGAGTCTTAGAGCTTTAGCACCTCCTAGGGCTTTAGCCACCAGATCTAGGATTAGTGCTCCTTTTAGTCTTGATGTTCCTTCTGATGAGGACTAGCCTCACAGATGACTGTTTCAGATCTCTTTTTATGTTTGATATATGTATGTTTCAGTTTTGTTTGTACTAAAAACATGTCTCATATATATATGGTTGTTATACTTCAGTTTGTCATATTTTAGCTCTGATATAATGGGATATTTTAACTCTGACACAAGCACAATTTCAGCTATAATATTTTCTATACTCTCTTTTTGTATACATGCAAATTGAAAGGGGGAGGTTATTTTTTATGATTGACAAAAAGGGGGAGAGAAAAAGTAATGAGAAAAAGTAATGTTAAAAAGTAATTGTTATGAAGAAAAAGAGTGATAATGGATGTTTAATTATTTTTGAGAATTTGAGAACATGTATCTTGTTTAAAAGAAAAAGATGCATTATATTGATTTGAAGTTTACCTTAATAAGAAGTATCTAATTAAGGGGGAGATTGTCTCCTATTAATTAGAAAACTCATGGTTTGAACTATGTTGTCTCTTTTTCTCAAGGTTTTGTCATCATCAAAAAGGGGGAGATTGTTGGCTCCACCCAGTAATTTTGATGAATAACAAAATATTGAGCACATATTGTATTCTAATGTGAATTTCAAGTTGTGAGTTTTCAGGAAGAAAGCACCTCAAAATTCCAAAAACTTATGGTGTATGGCACGCAATGGCACGGAGCAATTCTCACATATCCGGACATTCTCTTCATTGAAAAAGGGCTAATATTTGCTTGACTATTATGTGTTTATGCTTTCATGAACTTTATTTTTGATTTCGAGGCTTTTACTCTTGATTCTGGATGTTTTCAGTCTCAAGTGTCAACACCTGGACAAACAAGTGTCGACACTTCAGCATTTGGCACGAAGAAAAATCCTTGGCACGCCAAGTGTCGACATCTAGAATTCAAGTGTCGACACCAAGTGTCGACACTTAGGTTTCAAGTATCGACTCAAGGCCTGAGAATTTTGAAAATACAGAACTTGTTGGTTCGAGGATTTTTGTGTCAAGTGTCGACACCTGTGCATCAAGTGTCGACACTTGAATGATCAAGTGTCGACTCCCAGAATTCAAGTGTCGACACCTGACAGCCAAGTGTCGACACCTGACAGCAAGTGTCGATACTTGCAGCCTGACAGCTCTAACGGATCTATTTTTCTGGCTTGCAGAAACGGGATTTCAAGCTCCAAACGGCTATTTCCAATGCTCCAACGGTCACAAACCATTTTTAGAAGGTTTTTGCTGTATTTAATCACCACCAACCTCATTTTAAAGTAAATGAAGTGAAAAAGAAGTCAAGAAGAAAAAGAGAGAAGTCCATTCAAGAGCATTCAAGTCCACTCTACAGCCAAAAAGCATTTATTCTCTCCAAACTTCAAATCAAAAGCCTCTTCTAGCTTGATTCCACTGAAAAAGCCTACTTGCTCAAATCTACTACATTCCAAAAGGAGGCAACTTGAAGAAGAGTGAAGTCAAAGCAATCCTTGGGCTTCAAAGATTCCAATCCACTCTTGAAGAGAGTTTGTTGTAGCATTTAAATTTTATATCTGATTTGTTGTGCTTTAACCTTGCTTTCAAGGGTGTCTTGAAAGAAGGTTATTGTGGTTTGTTGGTGAGCCAAAGTGTTAAAACCAACTAGGGTTAACTTGTGAGCCCGAAGACAAAACAAGTAGTTAGGTTTGTTGGTGAGCCTAAGTGATAAAACCAACTTAGGTTTTTGACTTGTGAGCCTTATAAAAACAAGTCAACTGTAATCTGGTGTGGATTATAGTGGAATTCCCAAGGGTGGCTTGGGGAGTGGATGTAGGTGCTAGGTTTGCACCGAACCACTATATATCTTGTGTTTGTGTGTGATTGCTCTTTTCTTTTTGCATTCTTTAATTAAGTGCTATTACCTTGCATCTATTTATTTGTCACTCACAAGCACCACTAGACCTTTTGTTTTATTATGTTAAATTTTTAAAAAGATCCAATTCACCCCCCCTCTTGGGCTCCATTTCTGGGCAACAGAAAGATAAAGTGATAATGGTGTCTGGACTAGCTATGCCACAGGATCGTGGTTATTGAGATTGCTTGAGCCACGGGCTTTGTATGTGGAATAGCCGGCCACGAGTGGTTAAAACATGGGACAGCCTGAGCCACGGGCTTTGTACATGGAATAGCCGACCACGGGTGATTAAAACATGGGATAGTCAAAGCCATGGGCTTAGTACGTGAGCTAGCCTGACCACCGGCAGAGAATACATAGTCAATTATAAGGTTACCAATCATGGGTTGGAGCATGACCGTAGTTAGTCCAGAATCCTAAAAAAGAAGAAAAATGAATGAAAACATATAAAGAAAACATAATGTTATCAATGGTTTTGTTATACTTAATATTTGTATTATTTTGGTTGCATGTTCTGATAAACTGCTATTTTCATGTTATTTTTGAGTTATATTAATATTGGTGTGATTGTTTGGAACCTTTCTGGAATGTAAAGCTTACAATCCCCTACTTTCTTTCTTCTCAGAGTTGTGTAGGATATTCGAGCTTGGTAGTAGATTGGATTTGTGATAAAATAATGAATAGCGAGGATCGGGTTGGGCGTGAGATCAAACACCAGGATTATAGATTTTTAGTTAGTTTTGTTCAGTTAGTTCGGTTACTGATATTTATATAATAAATCAGTGGATCATTTAGTAATTTTGACTTGAATAAATGGATTGTTTATTTATTATTCAATTATTTATATAATATTGATTTATTTGATATGAATTTTGAAATAAGTGACTCTTGGGTACCTAGGCCTTGCATGATCTCTAGGATAAAATCTAGGGCTTGTGTGGCCGGTCGCATAGTTGATTCCGGTGCTGGATTTTGGACGTGATAGAGTGCTATCAAAGCATAGGTTATGATCATTTAGGACAGTGATACAAGTGGTTAAAATAATAATAATAACATAATGGTTATTAGGATATGATAAGATCAGTGTCAGAGCCCAGGTTTATAATGACATGGGACTGTGGTATAAGTGATTAGGATAGACAAGAGTGACATCGAAATTCAGGTCATGATTGTTCGAGACTGGGATATAAGTGAATTGGAAATCACATGGTGGTCATTAGGACATGATAGAATGATATCATAACTTAGGTTATGATTACTTGGGACTGTGATATATGTAGTTTGGACATGACATAAATTGTATCAAAGTTAAGAGTATGATCACTTGGGATTGTAACATAAGTGATTAGGATTCTAATGATATCAAAATTTGGATAATGATCATCATGGACTGTGATTTAAGAGGTATTTGAACTTAATATTCTGATCAATTGGGACATGATAAAAGTTACAAGAATGAATATGAAGTTTGGATTTCTAATATATAGATAGATAATATGCATAAGATCTGGTATATGATTAGCACCAAAAAGGATCATAATTTTTACCTATAATAGAAATAATGGGATTGATATAGGATGAATGTAAAGGGCTAGATGATTTGTCCTCTTCGATCATGATCAGTAAACATATGATGAATATTGAAGAACCGGATAAGATGTGTCTTTGCCTTTGATAAGTAGGTTTGACCCAAGCATCAAGAGTATTGGCCTAGAATTATAGCGTGTTATATTAATAGATTATGCTAAATAAATAGGTTCAATTATTAATTGGATGATTTTAAAATCTTAAACCTGATATGGATGCAGATTATGATAACATGCTAGTTATGTTGTTAATTATCGGATTATAAATTTTGGGACTATTGTAAGAAGATGTTTAAGGTATAGGTTACGAAAGAGTTTAATGATATTGAAAGGATATGTTTCGATGAATCTGTATATGGATTATCATTGAAAATATAAGAAAAAATATGTTGGGATGATGTATAGCTTTGTAACTCCCAATTGGTGGATTAGATTTTATATTGTTCACATGGTATACATATTTTGATAAAAATTTGATAGCCTATGTTAGCAGTTTTGGATTGGATTACTGAATCTACCTAATAATTATTGGGGATTATTGGGTGTATTGAATCCCAAGTCAAATTAAGATTTATAAGAAAATCTAGGTTATCATGATACTGGATTATAATAAATAAAGCAATTGGTATTGGAAGATTTATGTGGGTTTAGCCTATAAGGAACAATATTTTTAGATAGTTTGTTATTTGATACTAAGAATTATGGTAAAATAGTTCTATGAGCGATAATATGATTGATTCTATTCATAAAAGTATTGATTGAAAGCCATGTATTTGTTAGAGTTAATGATAACTTTCCAAAAGAAGAGTTAATCTAAATTGTCTAATTGAATTATTAAGAAAAGTATGATTAATCCAGACTTGTAGTAGAGTTATGGATGTTTTAAAAAGTATGATGAAATTATGCAAAGACCTTCAATATGAAAATAGGATCAGGATAAACCTTGATATAATATGTATGAGATGTGAACGAGATAAAGAGACTCAAAATCTTTGCTTTGATAATTTTGGATCTTTTTGGTACCAATGTAAGATAATTTTTGGAGGGATTCTTTTAGTGAACCTAGCCTGTTCAGTAAATTATAATAGAGTGCGCGTGGAAGCATAATGGTTTGAGTTATCCTTAAATCAATTAAAAACGTTAACTCTAATTCTAGAAGTATTATGATGGAAGTACTAATTTGAATTTCAGTAACAAGATTTAAATAATAAATAAAAAGAAGTTATTGATCCTTGGACTAGTCTATAGGTGTGGCCATGCAATTTTCATCAATAGATCCCTTTAATGTAGAGAAGTCTAGTAAAAATTTTTGAACATCTCTAAATCTAGAATAAAGAAATGATGATTCTTTACCCGGTTAGGATCAATAATATTTTATACACCAAGCTTCTTTAGTTATGATTTTATGATTTCTCTACTTAAGGAGGGCTCGAGGTTTCCTTAAGATAAAAGACTAGTTGCAAAATCATAGAGAAGCTTAAGGGAAGAAGGAATGTTAAAGACCATGGCAAGTGTCTAATGCTCAAGCCTTCTTCTAATTTTTGGTTAAGAATAGAGTGGACCGATTGTGAATTTCATGTGGGGTTATTTAAGAGAAATAAATTTCAGGGGCAAAGAATTATGTATTTTAATTCGAGATTGAGGCACTAATGTTCATTTGAAGGAAATTGAAAGAATCCACAATGTAGATAGATAGTGATGATAAAAATAAAAATGCTATATCATTTTGTTATGTAAAGGTCGTATAAGGAAAGCATTCTAGAAGAGGAACAATTGAGAGCTTGAGGATGATGTTAAGGTTGGGTATTTTAAAAATTTGGACTATCATGATGATCTTGCAAAGTTAATTAAGGATCATTAATTGCATCAAAAGGTTAGTATTTATTTGAAAGAGCTCAAGAAAATTTGACATGTATTATGAAAGGAAAGGATCAAGTTTTGAGTGTTATCTAATATCGTTATGATTTAGATTTGAGAAATGAGTATCCTAAGAAGCAGACTAATTGGACGTTTGAGAATGATATAAAAGTTGGTTGTTTTTTAAGGTTTAGAATCTCAATCAAGCTAATTTTGAGAACGAAATTATTTTAATGAGGGGAGAATGTGAAACCCGGACCTTTTTGGGAATTTTGGGCCAAAGTCGGCAAGCCCTATCGACTTCAACCCAACGAGAGAAAAAAAAATGTGAATCAAAAACAGGGGAGAAGTGCTCACCTTATCCGATCAGGGATTTCACCAGAAAAGACTGGGGAAGAGCCGTGGAGGGGAGGGGAGTGGTCGACGATGCATTTGAGGTGGGTTGGAACTCCAGTTTGAGTGGTTTTTGCTTTCCAAATGGCAAGGAAACCATCGGTGTTTTCTTTAAATCTCCCACATCGTCACCCCATCGTGCCTTCCAAGCCATTCTTCTTCATCTCCAGTGAGTGACCGAGAGTTCCTCAGTGCCGGTCAGTGAGTTTTTCCCCTTGCTTAGTATTTTTTTAGGATGGATTAATGGGATTTTTGGGGATAGCTTGTTCGGTTTGGATCGTACCCTGTCGATGGCCACGCCATCGCCATCCGCCTCCAGTTCGTCGAGTCTTCTCAGTGACCACCTCCCATGGCCACCGTTGGCAACTGTAAGGTGGTCGGTTCGGCCTAGTTGAGGAAGACGACAGGGGAGTTCAGGAGAAAAGAAGAAGGAAGAGAAAAAAAAAGAGGAGAGAGAAGGAGAGAGGAGAGAGAGAAAGAAGAGAGAAAGAGGAGAGAGAGAAAGAAGAAAGAGGAGAGAAAAGGAGGAGAGAGAAAGAAGAGAGAGAAAGAGGAGAGAGAAGTAGAGGAGAGAGAAAGAAAAGAGAGAAAGAGGGAGAGAAAGAGAAGAGAAAGAAATTATAAATGTTGAAAGGGGGATCGAAATGTCTTATTCTGGAAATTCATGAGATTAGGATTTATGGGTGAATTGTCGAAGGAATTTGGGAAAAGGTTTGGATTTATAATTATCCTAGGATTATTGATTAAAAAATTATTATTCTACCTGTAGGGAGGCAATCTTTTGAGCAGAAGGGCTTTATGCGGGTTCCGAGTATGGACCAGTATCAGTTGTCTCTAATGAGATAAAGATCTCTGGACCTACTCACCAGATATATATATGTGTGTTTATTTTGACATGATTTGATCCGTGCATATGAGCATCGGCATGCATGACTAGTTTTACATGGAATAGTTTATCTTTTTATGTTGGACATTATGATTGTTGTTGTTACTAGCTATGTTCTTGTATACCATGTATTATCAAATAAAGTGATATTTGTGTGGGTTGGACCATGATACTAGTTATTGGAAAGCTGTAAATGATATGATTTGACTTGATGATGTGAAAAGATAAAGTGTTAACGGTGTCTGGACTAGCCATGCCACGGGATCGTGGTTACTAAGGTTGCCTGAGCCACGGGCTTTGTATGTGAAATAGCCGACCACGGGCAGTTAAAACGTGGGTCAACCTTAGCCATGGGTTTTGTACATGGAATAGCCAGCCACAGGCGGTTAAAATATGGGACAGCTAGGGCCATGAGCTTAGTATGTGAGCTAGCCTGGCCACGGTAGAGAATACATGATCGATTATGAGGTTGCCAGTCATGGGCTAGAGCATGACCATGGTTAGTCCAGAATCCTAAAAAAGAAGGAAAACTAATGAAAATATATAAAGAAAACATAATGTTATCGAAGGTTTTGTTATACTTAACATTTGTGTTATTTTGGTTGCATGTTCTGATAAACTTCTATTTTCCTGTTATTTTTGAGTTATACTAATATTGGTGTGATTGTTTGGAGACCTTACTGGGCTGTAAAGCTCACAATCCCCTACTTTCTTCCTTCTCAGAGTTGTGTAGGATATTCGAGCTTGGTAGTGGATTGGATTTGTGATGAAATGATGCATAGCGAGGATCGGGTTGGGCATGAGATCAAACACCAGGATTGTAGATTTTTAGTTTGTTTTGTTTAGTTAGTTCGATTGCTGATATTTATATAATAAATTAGTTGATCATTTAGTAATTTTGACTTGAATAAATGGATTATTTATTTATTATTCAATTGTTTATATAATATTTGTTGGCATGGAGTCCCTGAATCGGCCGGTCGGAGCTACTGCGCCGCAGGACCGCTCCCTGGTTCACCTGCAAAATAGGTCCCTTACCGGAGTTGTTCCAGCGGGGATACTCCGATGCCTAAGTCAGTGGCGGATCCCAGCCACAGAATGGGGAAGGGTGTCGAGAGTGTGAGAGGAAAGCTCTTTGAGAATGTATGAGTGTATGTGAGCGTGAGTGTTAGCGTACCTCTCTGGCCATCCTTCTTACCATTATTTAAAAGAAGGCCTCTGGCCTGCGGCCTACACTTTTTCCGATAATCATAAGGAGCCAATCTCTCTCATGATTGGCGATCGTGGGTTGTCATTAAGCGGTTCTGGCTAGATCGGAGGCGTGGCAGCAGGAGTTGCACGCCATGATCATAGCATGATGAGTGTCGATTGTAACCGTTGGTTACAGTTGCCTTTCTGGACCAGATTATGGTCCAAGCTTCGGAATTCTCCTTTCGTGGGCCAAAGATTTGGTATTTTCCCCAGAGCCGGAGATCATGTCTACGACGGGGACCGAAGAGCATGTTTTCGAAAGTCGACGAGAAATTTGGTCTTCAGTCGAGGCCGAAGATGTTGTCCGAAGGATTGGCCTTCGGATGCTATAGTCCGCTGAGAAGCGGTGGGTCGCCTGCAGTTGGCCTATCCCTTGCCTGGTCCGAAGTCCATAGTCTGGAGAAAAGGGCTTTGACCAGTTGAACCAGGGTTCGATTCATAGCTAAACCGGGATATCCTAACAGTTGCCCCCCTACTCTCAGTTTTCGAAGCGGGGATTTGCCTCAAGAAGTGAGAGTATTAATGCTTTATCATTTTCCTCCCGAGGGACAGTGTAGTGGATGATTACGGAATCTCTGATTGGACTGCCCATCACGATCTGGAAATTTGGTGGTGGACAGCTATCATTCCCGGGTTGGGGAAGAAGAAAAAAGTGGGTGGCCCTGGGGCCGTCTTTCCTTTTCCCGTTGCACGATGGTTAAGCCAATCTGATGGTTGAGATTTGGATGGTTGTGGCCACTTTTCCTCGTTCGTTGGATGATGGGTGCGCCTCATCCTGGCAGTTAGTTGAAGGTGAGTTTCCTCCCAGGGTAACCTTGGGTCAAATCACCCCTAGCGGGGCCTCAGAGACCCTTGCTTTTCTTTTGAGGAAGGGCGAAGGTCTGGCCAAGGAAGTTTTTTCAATCTCGTCTCATCCCTCGTCTAACTTGTTCTGGACTACCAGTCTACTTCGCAGGTAGAATCTTCTTTCTGCTCCCTTGCTTCACTATTTTGTCTTGGAAGGATCCGTAGAAAGTCAAGGGGAAAAGGTTGGCCCTCGGGGGCTGGTGAGGTAATAGGTCCAGAGTCGATTCCAAGCTCTGTTTCTCAGGGTAAGGTGGCCCTTCTCTGGGAACGCTATCACATTCCCGAGGAGTTCCCCTTCATTCTCCTTGCACTCGAAGAACGAGTGAAAGAACCTCCCCCTAGGTGTCTAGCTGTGTACGAAGATCATCTGAAAGCTGGTCTTTGATTTCCCTTGCACCCCTTCTTCGTCAAGATTTTTTGCTTATACCAAGTGGTGCCGGCACAGTTGACCCCGAACAGTATTCAGAACATCTGCGGGTTCCTGGTCATGTGCAGCATCACAAACGTAGAACCTATGACCAATTTGTTCACGGCCCTTTTCGTTCTCAAGAGGGACTTCCACAGCAATGGATGGTGGGTGATTGACCCTAGGTCGGGTCGTAGGGTCATCAAGGACATGCCCAGCGCCATCCACGGGTGGAAACCCGTTTTTATATTTGTGGTGTCTTTTGATCCATGGGGCTTCGATACTGTGTGGAAAAAGCCTCGCCTGACCGCTAATGACGGGAAGAAAGTCTTGGCGGCCGATCAGTCGGACTACGACCTCCTGGTCAACTCCGAAGTTGCCCCCATTCGGGAACTGTTGGAAGAGAGAAATCTCCATCGGGCAGGGATTAGCAGATTTCCCTCATTAGGTATAGCAATAGGGATTTCTGCTCCTCTTTTTTGGTTTTATTGTAGCTCAGTCAATTGAAGTGAACTCTTTTGCTTGTAGGTGGCGGGATGAAGCCCGGTATGAGTTGGCTCCATCAGACTTCGGAGAAGATGGTTGCACAGGCCCCTCTTACTAGGTCTGCAGTTCGGAAGAGAGCTCGAAGGGATGGTCCCGAGGGGGACCAAATCACTTCGTCTTCTTGGGGTACCTCAGGGGAAGATGCAGCAGCCGCGGAAGGGCCTCCACCAAGATCCTATCCAGTCGAAACTCCACCGGCGGCTATCTCCCCAGTTTGTACAACGAGGAGCCCGCCTCAGGGAGTTGATGTGCCACCGTTTTGCCCCCTACTGCTGATAGGGGCAAAGCGCGGCAAGTCAAAAGAGAGTTCGCCCGTGGGGCTTCCTCAGCCGGAGGCCGTTCGACGAACTCTTCGGAGCTCTCACCTACGGGGGGACTGTTGGTCCCGATCGTAGCCAGGCGAGTGTTGAAGGGCACACTACTGCCTCATGACTTGGCGTTTCTTCGAAATCAGAACCTTCTCAGAGTGTCCGATTCTGCCTTCTCCGCCCTACAACAGGTATGACCCTCACCGCCCCCTTTGTCTTGAGAGCTGTTTGATCCACGACCCCTCACTTTTGATGCAGTTAGTGTACGACCTCACCTTCATGGAGGAGGGCCTGGGGAGCGTTGACAGCCTTATCCATGGCCTCAAAGAGGAGCTTCAGACTGCCAGGGCTTCCAAGAAAGTAGCCAAAGAGCTGAAACAGTCCATGGAGGACCGTCTTGCCTGGGCAAGTGATGAAGTTCACGAACTGAAGGGCGAACTAAAAGGTGCCCATCTGACAATGGCGGGGCAAGAGACAGGGTGGAGAAGGTGCAGAAAACAAGTCGACTCCCTGGAGCAGGTTGCCAGGGAGGATCAGGAGAAGATAGAAAACCTGACCAAGGTGGCGGAGGAGGCTTCTTGGAGGGCCGAAGAGGCGATCCTGGAGTCCGAGGCTGCTAAGAGGGAGTCCGTATCTTTGAAGAAGCGGGCAGACGACGCCGTGGCTGACTTCAAAATGTCTTCACAATTCCAAGCGAAGATTAGTGAAGCATCTTTGTATGGCTATCAACACAGCTTCAATGACGGACTCTCCAGGGTGAAGGAGGCCTTCCTTTACCTCGACCTTTCTGGCATTCCACCCTTCGATATAGCTGGAGAAGAAGAAGAGGAAGTGGAGGGGGCCGAAGCCATAGTAAAGGCCGAGGAGGTGCCATGTCCAGAGGAGGAGGCCACTACCTTAGTTAAAAATTCGGAGGTGACCCCAACTCCGACCCTGGTTCAGGAGGAAGCTCAGGCTGGAGGGGTCCGAGCCGAAGGTTCTCCGGTTCCGGCCCAGATTGATGAGGTCCTCTCAGAGCAAATTGATAGGTTGCTCCAGTCCTGTGGTGTGGAGTCTTCTCCTGCTAATGTTGAGTGACTTGAGTCGCTCTGGATGTATTTTCCTTCTTTTTCCTTTGCATTATCAATGAACGATAATTTTTTCAGATTCTAAAATGGATTCTTCCTTCTTTTTGTGTGCATTGTTATGCTTCATGTGTAGCTTGAACTGGCTTTACCGTTCTTTCTTTCACTTAGTCGAACAGTCGTAACCGAAGGCCGTTTAGTTGACAGTTGACGGAGATGAACTCTAGAACGGACCAGAACTCCATTGCGGAAGATCGTCTATGATTGGTCAGGCCAGTGCCATCTTCCTTAAGTTTATCCATTGGGGCGGACAAACGTCAACTCCCTATCAAGCAATAATTAGGGAAGTTTGATTACTGTCTTTGTTGTCCACGTGGCACGTAAATATTTGTATAGTCGTGATTTCTTGCGCCTTGTGAGCCGCCGGGTCTCCTTTTTCCAAAAAAAAATCATTAATGATGCCATCGCACGATGAGGATTTCTCTGGATTCGAAGCGATGGCAGTTGTTATCCTGGGGATGGCTCCCGAGCGACATTCTGGTTCTTGAAGCATCGCCGGGACACGTGGCACTTTCTGACGCGGCTGGGAAGGACGTGGGGCACGCCTCCCCGCAGTCGGTTGTGGGTGCAGGGTCTCTATAAATAGGACCCTGCCTCCTGCTGTCAAAGAACATCATTTTCGTAGGCTCCTTCCCTCCATTAGAGATGAGGTTCAGCACTTCTGAACTCCGTCGTGCGGCAAAGAGAATGACCATCGACCCAAAAAGGAAGCAAAGTCCAGAGTCCCTTAGACCGGGGGACGATGACGAGGAGCCTCTCATGGACCGCCTCGAAAAGAAGGTCTGCCTGTTGGAGGTCCGATTGAGGGAGGCTTGGGCCCAGGTCACGGTGGCGACCACGGCAGCGGAGGAAGCAAGGAGGGAGGCGGCGGACGCTGTCTCAAACTTCAAGGCTTCTGCTGCCTTCAAGGATGAACTCACCGGGGTGGCTCTAGACTTCTTCCATCAGGTGTTCCGGGAATGTCGAAGGAAGGCCTCCAAGTTTTATAACTTGAAGGGCCTGAACAACATTAAGCCCTCCATTCCCTTTCTCGGACATGAATTTGATTCCGACTTCGATAAGGGGTCAGATTCTGGTTCGGACGGGAACCCCGGGGGCCCTTCGTCGTCCCTCCAGATCTCCCCCCGCTGGTACGGGAAAAACCCGGTGGAGGGTTATTGAAAATTTCCCATATCTTTCCAGTGCTATTCCTTTTCTCTCTTTTTTTTCTCCTTTCTTTTTTTTTCTTGTAAAAAATTGAAAGGAATGAAGTATCTTTTTGTTATCTCTTCCCATGCATTCTTTGCGATGTGTTGCATCATGCTTTGTCTGAAATGTAGACTCTGCGAACCATTTTTGGTCTATAGGAAAGATATGAGGTCGGTTGGACCGTTCTGTTGTCGACAGAAAGGACATCAGTGGTCCTTTTAGGCATGTTTTCGGATTTACCGTAGGGTAGGGTATTTACACTGTCCCTGTGCACTTCTATCATAATTAAGGTAGGCTGTTCAGGCCCGCCTCGGCGTGTCTTCGGATTCACCGTAGGATAGGTTACGAAAACCATCCATGCGCCTTTGATCTTGTTGGTGGCCTGGTTAGGCCATCCATTGCGCTCGTCGAGCATACTGATAAAGTGAGTGGATCAGACTCTCCTTTGCGCAGTTGATCAATTTTTCAGATCGGGTCACTCAAGCTGTTATCGTTCAGTCAATGCAATTAGCCATTCTAAGTTGAGTAGGGTTGAGTAGCTTTGCACAGAAATTTCAGGAACTCATTTATTGATAGTATTTGCGAAGGTTTTGTACATTCCATGGCCGGGATAGGGCCTTCCCCTCCAGGGTCTTGAGTCGGTATGTTCCTGGTCGAATGACTTCTTCGACTTGATATGGACCTTCCCAGTTAGGGAAGAGTTTATCCTGTTCCGTTGGCCTGGATACCTCTACCCTTCGCAATACCATGTCCCCCGTGCAGAAAGTTTGCTCCTTCACCCTTGAGTTGTAGTACTTGGCCACCTTTTGCTGGTATGCCGCCATCCTTATTTGGGCCTGTAGCCTGGTGCTTGATAGCAAGTCCAGATCGATCCTTCTGCGATCGAATTTCTCAGGCTCTTCAAAGTTGTCAACTCTCAGGAACTACAGGGAGGCTTCAATAGGTAGCACGGCTTCGGTACCGTATGCCAGGTTGAACGGAGACTCGCCGGTGGCTGTTCTCAGGATAGTTCTGTATGCCCAAAGAACGGAGGTCAGTTCTTTGGTCCAAAGTCCTTTGACAGTGTTCAACCTTGTCTTCAGACCGTGGAGGATGGTCCGATTAGTGACTTCGGCTTCTCCGTTGGACTATGGATGAGCAATGGATGTCAACCGATGCTGGATATGGTACCGAGCACAGAAGTCCTTGAACTTTGGATTGTTGAACTGTCTCCCGTTGTCCGTGATGATGACGTGTGGGATGCCGAACCTGAATATGATAAAAATTTTTACAAAATTTTTCACCTTGCCCTCTGTGATCTAGGCTAGTGGTTCGACTTCTATCCACTTCGTGAAGTAGTCGATGGCCACTAGGAGAAACTTCCTTTGCCCTGATGCTGGCGGGAATGGGCCAAAAATATCCATCCCCCACTGGGCAAAAGGCCATGGGGCTGCCAGTTGAGTCAGGTGACTTGCAGGCTGTCTCTGTACATTGGCATACCTCTGGCATTGGTCGTACTTTCGCACGAAATTAGTTGAGTCCTTCTGAATGGAGGGCCAGTAATATCCCTATCGAATGATCTTATACGCCAGAGATCTGCCTCCCAAGTGATCACTGCATATGCCCTTGTGGACCTCTCTCAAAGCATAATCTGCATCAGTGGGTCCTAAGCATTTTAGCAGTGGCTGGGAGAACGATCTCTTGTAGAGGGTTCCGTCTAAGATGACGTACTGAGACGCCATCCAGCGGATCTTCTTGGCCTCTGCCTTATCTTCTGGTAGCTCCCCCTCATTCAGAAACTTGATGATGGGATCCATCCAGCTTGGCTCAGCATCGATCTGGCGCACCTCCGCAGCCTCTTCGGCTATGCTTGGGGTTTCAAGATGTTCAACAAATATGCGCCCGAGAGATTCCGGTGCCGTAGTTGCCAATCGAGATAGTGCATCCACCCGGGAGTTCTCTGATCATGGAACATGGATGATTTCAAAATATTTTAGTTGGGAGGATAAAGCCCGCACCCTCTCCAGTTGAGAGTTCTCTGATCTTTGGCTGCATATTCTCCGTTAACTTGATTCACAACCAGCTGAGAATCTGAGAAGGCTCGAAGTTGCTGGACTCCTAGATCTTTGGCGATCCGAAGTCCGGTGAGCAGGGCTTCATATTCGGCCTGATTATTGGAGGCATGGAAGGAAAAACGAAGTGCATACTCTATGGTATGGCCGTCAGGCTCGGCCAACATGAGTCCAGCCCCGCATCCAGTAGCATTGGAAGCTCCGTCCACATGAAGCACCCAAACGGACTTCATCTCCTTCGGGGCTTCCTCTTCTACCGAAGATGCCTCGTCTTCGGACTTCCAGGTGCACTCAGCCAAAAAATCGGAGAGCACCTGGGCCTTCATAGCCGCTCGGGGCTGGAAGCTGATGTCAAATTTACTTAGCTTCACAGCCCACTTGGCTATCCTTCCAGAGGTGTCCGAAGATCGGAGAACGACCTTGAGAGGTTGATCGGTTAGCACCACAATAGTGTGGGCCTGAAAATATGGTTGTAGTTGCTTTGCCACAATCACTAAAGAGTAGATCAGCTTCTGTATCATTGTATGTCGTGTTTCTGCATCATATAGGACCTTGCTGATATAGTAGATCGGCTTGTGAGATTTGTCTTCCTCTTTCCGGACAAGAACCGAGCTGACTGCTTCATTTGAAGCAGAGAGGTACAAGTAGAGGACCTCACCTTCTTGTGGCTTGGAGAGCAATGGCAGGGTCTCCAGGTACTTCTTCAGCTCCTCAAAGGCAGTACGACAGTCTTCGGACCATTCAAAGCCCTTTGACTGCCGAAGTACCTTGAAGAACGGAAGGCATTTCTCAGCTGATCGAGAGATAAATCTACTCAGGGAGGCAATTCTCCCTGTCAACTGCTATACTTCCTTTTTGCAGGAGGGATGTCTCATATCTTTCAAGGCTTGAATCTTTTCAAGGTTCGTCTCAATCCCTCGTTTGGTGACAAGGAAGCCCAAGAATTTACCCGAAGTGACCCCAAAGGCACACTTTGCCGGGTTCAGCTTCATGCGATAGCACCGAAGAGCGTTGAATGACTCTTCCAAGTCACGAATATGGTCTTTCTGGAGGAGGCTCTTGACGATCATGTCATCAACATAGGCCTCCATGTTTCTCCCCAATTGCTTTTCGAACACCTTATTGATTAGTCTTTAAAATGTTGCCCCGACGTTCTTGAGGTCGAACGGCATCATCTTGTAGCAGTAAAGAGCTTTATCATTGATAAAAGTCGTCTTCTCCTCATCTTGTGGATCCATTCTAATTTAGTTGTAGTCGGAGAAAGCGTCCATGAAGCTCAGCAATTAGTGGCCGGCAGTAGCGTCGACCAGCTGATCAATCTTCAGGAGAGGGAAGCTATCTTTTGGGCAAGCCTTGTTGAGGTCTGTATAATCAATGTAGATCCTTCACTTGCCGCTGGCTTTATTTACCATCACCACATTGGCCAACCACTCGGGGTAGTGGGCCTCTCTGATGAACCCCGCCTTAAGGAGTTTGCCAACTTCTTCATCCACAGCTTGCTGTCTTTCTAGGGCGAAGCTCCTTTTCTTCTGCTGCACCGGCTTACACCCAGGGATAACTTCCAGTCGATGGATAATTACTTCAGCAGGAATCCCTGGCATATTCGTGCCGACCAGGCGAAGACATCAGCGTTGTCCCTGAGGAAACAAATCAACTCCGTTCTGGTTCCCTCATCAAGCATGCTCCCAATCTGCACAACTCTGGAGGGATCTTCCTCTATCAAAGGTACCAGGATGGTCCTCTCAATGGGTTCACCAAGATTTATGGTTGCATCCCTCGGATCCAGCTGATCCGGAGTTGTCGAATCCTTAAAATGCCTATCTTCAATCATCAGGCACTGCCGTGCTGTCCTCTGGTTTCCTCTAACTTCATCGACACCATTCCTGGTGGGGAAGCGCACCAAGAGGTAGTGAGAGGAGATCACGGTGCGGAACCTATTCAAGGTAGGCCACCCCAGGATAATATTGTATGCTGAGGGGATCCGGACAACCGTGAAGTTGATCGGCAGTGTCTTTTATCGAGGTTTAATGTCGAGGGTTGCATGCAACACTATTTTCCCCTCGGTATAAACTTGGTTGCCCTCGAAACCAGAGAGCGGTATGGTGGACTTTTGCAGTTGATGTCTAGGTAAACATATTTTAGAGAATGCATCATACATCAAGACATCAGTTGAACTTCCATAATCAACAAGGATTCGTTGTACATCATAATTGGCCACTACGGTCGAGATTACAAGAGGGTCGTCATGTGGGAGCCGAACTCCTGCAAGATCGTCGTCGAAGAAGAGGATCGAGTTGTTGTCTTTAAGTCGCTTTGGAGCGTCGTCCTTGTCCCTTCTCCAGTTGGTGGGTCGGTGTATCATCCCTGCACCTCCATTGGTAGGCCTTTGATTTGGCAGTTTGACCTCTTCGGGAGGTGGATGGGGAACAGTTGCTTCCGACCGGGGGCCTTGGCGACCGATGTATTGCCCCAAGTACCCTCTCTTGATGAGATCCTCAATTGCATCCTTCAGTTGGATGCACTCTTCTGTGTTGTGGCCGTGGTCCTGGTGGAATCAACAATATTTGTTCCTATTCCTTACGGAAGATGAGGCCTTCATGGGACGGGGCCGTTGGAGATAGTTCTCCTTCTCTATCTCCATGAGGATCTTCTCTCAAGGGAGGTTGAGGGGGGTGTAGGAGTCGAATCTTCCTCCCGAAGCTCTAGGCCTGGGAGGACTTCTTCGGCAGTCTGTATATTTGCCGCCATTATTATTGGAAGTTTGGGGACCTTGTTCCCTGTTATTCTTCTTTTTTGAAGAGGGTTTCCCTTCAATCAGTCATCGATTTGCCGCCTGCTCTTCAGCATCGACATATTTCTGAGCCATCGATAGGAGCTCAGCGTAGCTTTTAGGAAACTTCTTATCCAGGAAAAAGGTAAGCCTGGAAGTACGAAGCCCCTTCTTCAGTGCTGACATGGCCACATGCTCGTTGAGATCAGGGATCTCAAGCATGGCCGCATTAAACCTAGAAATATAATCTCACAAGCTTTCTCCTTCGTTCTGGTGACGGAGGAACAGTGTGTCCGTATTCCGAGGAGTCTTGCGGCAAGTCCTGAAATGCAAGACAAACAATTTTTCTAACTCGGAAAAGAAATCGATGGTACCTGGGCGCAGGCTCGAATACCACATCCGAGCAGACTTCTTCAAGGTAGCCGAGAACGCTAAGCAGTATATTGCGTCCGACGCTCCTTGGATCATCATATGGGCCTTGAAGCTGTCCAAATGGTCGAGGGGGTCGGAGGTGCCATCGTAGGATTCCATCTAGGAAACCCTGAAGTGCCGAGGAATAACCTCGGCCATGATACGGTCGATATAGGGTGGGTGCAGATCACCCACAATCAAGTCGTCGGGATCCTTAAGATGCAGCATTCTCTGCTCTCATGCCTTTACCATATCCGATTCGATGGCTCTGAATCTCCCGTCATAATCGGGAGTCTGCTTCGGCGCTCTCTCCACAGAAGTGAAGTCTCTGGAGGAGGGTGAGGGAGTTTGCCTAGGCCTTTTCCCTTTTTGCGGGGAATTGGCGGATCTGGATAATCTCGAAGTTCGGCCTTCAGGAGAGGGCCGAGAATGGAGGGAGGGATGCATAGAATCCTCCTGTGGGGCTCTCTTCCTTCGGGGCCGAGAGCTATGTCTGGAGGCGGCCGGTGGGTTTCCCACCGGAAAAGGCTCTATTCTGGAAGTCTTGAACCATGGCCGTAAGGTTGGTGACCTGGTTCACAAGAGCTTCGAACTGCTGTAGTCCCACAACGATTATGGGAGGTGGGACATCGTTCTCCTCCGGGGGTGCGCCCCCTGGGACGGAGCATGACTTCGGCTTGTAGAAGCGATTTGAGTTTTTCCTCTCACCATCAAAAACTTTTTACTTCCCCTTGTCTGGGAGGGAGCTCAAAGAGTGCTAATGCGCCCCCTTCCTGGCGTGCCAATCTGTTGGCGTGGAGTCCCTGAATCGGCCGGTCGAAGCTGCTGCGTCGCAGGACCGCTCCATGGTTCACCTGCAAAACAGGTCCCTTGTCGGAGTTGTTCCAGCGGGGGACACTCCGATGCCTAAGTCAATGGCAGATCCCAGCCATAGAATGGGGAAAGGTGTCGAGAGTGTGAGATGAAAGCTCTTTGAGAATGTATGAGTGTATGTGAGCGTGAGTGTTAGGGTACTTCTCTGGCCATCCTTCTTACCATTATTTAAAAGAAGGCCTCCGGCCTACGGCCCTCTCTTTTTCCGGTGATCATGGGGAGCCAATCTCTTCCATGATTGGCGATCGTGGATTGTCATTGAGCGGTCCGGCCAGATCGTAAGCATGGCAGCAGGAGTTGCGCGCCATGATCATGGCATGATGAGTGTCGTTTGTAACCGTTGGTTACAGTTGCCTTTTCTGGACCAGATTGTGGTCCAAGCTTTGGGTTTTCCCTTTCGTGGGTCGAAGATATGGTATTTCCCCCAGAGCCAGAGATCGTGTCTACGGCGGGGACCGAAGAGCGTGTCTCCGAAAGTCGATGAGAAATTTGGTCTTCAGTCGAGGCCGAAGATGTTGTCCGAAGGATTGGCCTTCGGATGCTGTAGTCCGCTGAGAAGCAGTGGGTCACCTGCAGTTGGCCTGTCCCTTGCCTGGTCCGAAGTCCGTAGTCCGGAGAAAAGGGCTTCGACCAGTTGAACCGGGGTTCGGTTCGTAGCTGAACCGGGATATCCTAACAATATTAATTTATTTGATGTGAATTTTGATGCAAGTGACTCTTATATATCTAGGCCTTGCATCATCTCTAGGATAAAACTTCGGGATGTGATAGGTGGTTAACAATTCCTGGCAAGAGAATGGATTCGCCTATTTCTTGCTCAATTTTTTTCAAAGGATTTAGTGAATCACATGATGTCTATTCCAATACCTCACAGTAATGTTGTAGATAGGTTAGGATGGGGTTCATCATTTAGTCTGATTATTAAGGTGTCTGATCTATATCAAGCTTTTGTTTCCAACTCTTACTTAATTCAAAATGTTGCTTGGAACCGGAAATTATGGGTCTATCCCAAAGTCTCTTTGTTTTTGTAGAAATCAGCATGAAATCGACTTCCATATAGAGCTATTTTATGTCAGCGAGATCTTCATTTTTCTGCATTTCATAATACATACCCAGAGGTAGAGGGATCTATTACTCATGTTATACTACAATGTAGAGTGGCCTCTCAAGCATGGAGATATACTTCACTACCGGCTATATCTCTGCTTTCATCTTTATCTATACATGAGTTTCTACAAATTATCAAAGATAATTTTTTCAGCAATGATAAGATGGAGAAAGTGACTCTGTTTTATTATATTGCATATAATATTTGGTTGGTAAAGAGTAAATGTACTTTTTAGGACTTGAAGCATAGCGAGAATTTTTTTTTTTTGAAAGCTACTGCTCAAGAGCATGATTTTAATCAAATGGTCATTACCAATCTCCTTTTATAGTCTCTGCATCTCCTCATATAAATTATTTTTTTTCTGGAAACCACCATCCCCATGTTTTCTTAAGATCAATTTTGATTGTAATATAAGATATCAAAATTTTTCAAGCAAAGCTGGTTTTGTTGTTAGAAGTACCAGTGACGTTTTTATTACAGCAGGTGGAGTTATAACACCATAGTTCCAATGGCAGAATTACGTGTGGCCTGGAAAGGCTTGAGCTATGCTATATGTACCTTGTGTGCTTTATATATGCTTAGAGGGCCACTCTATTACCACTTAACCTGCTACGGATGGAGGTCTGCATCTTTACTTCAGGACTTTTGGGCCCTCATTTCCTGTATTATTTCACAAGTTTATAGGGAGGTTAATAATGCCGCTGCTGGGATGGCTTCTTACATTGCTAATCATACATGTTTAACTTTATGGACTTTTTCGATTGATGTTCCGTTTCAATTTTTAAATATTTCATTTGTAGATTCTCATGGACACATATTTGGTTTAATTTAATACAACTGTTTACTAAAAAAATGAAAAATTTAAAATCCTAGAGGGGATAAATTTGGAGTTTTATATTAGCTTTGTCTTTGTTATCATGCCTGATTCTTCTTGGATGAGAAGATACATCCAATCAAAATGTTTTCCAAGAAAGAAATTTTCAATTTGACAGGAGTGTATTGGAGCCCAATTAAACAATGAAATTTGGATAGCTAAGGATGCAACCCTTTTTGGAAAATAGTTTGACATCTTAGATCTTGAAAAACTACTAACTTTTTTTTTTTAAAAAAAAAAAGATTATTTCAATTGAATATTGCAAGACCCAAGTTATGATTTTTAAATCATATCTAGTGATTCTTTAGATCAATTATGAAAAATTTAAGAAAACATGTTAGAACCATTGAGCCTTTAAATTAATGGGAAGCTGTGAACCAGGCCTATCCAATGTTCTCTTGCTTGCAGCCCGGAGTAACAAGAGATAATTCAGTCACTGATTCAAAAAAAAATAAAAAATAAAAAAATAAATAACGAAACCATTTGGCAACCATTCCATCAAGAGCACAAGCCACTGCACTCTAACAAGAATGCAATAAGATAAATAACACCCCATAGAAAACCATTGTATCAAGATAAAACATCTTCTTAGACTCCAAATGAAATTTTAGTGTTACTCATAGAGAGAGAGGACTAACAGAAGTAGTTCCAGATGGAAGTAAACATCTGCCTCAACCTTCTACAGAAAGGAGTGAGTATTCGGCGTTTGATGGACCCTCTCTTCGGCTGCACTTCATTCCTCTTAGGAGCCATATTTTGCCTCGATGCCTCCTCTTTTTGAGTTTTTTTTTTTTTTTTTTTTCTTTAGAGCTAAGCAAAGGTACTGGAAAATGGGGTCCAAAGACCCAGTTTATATAGAGATAATTATGCACGTGTTCATTCTAATATTGGCCTTGGCATAACTTGATTGCCCGTCCATGGTGCTCATAAAATAGAATGGATGGTAATTAATCTATCGTCACCATGACGATAGCCATTATCCAATCCGGTGTTCCCCCAACAACCAAGTCCACTGATTTCACGATTTAACCATGATGGTAGCCATTAATCATAACCATAACCATCTTCCATGGCCATCGTGATAGATGTCCCATGATGGTTGCCAAATAAATATCTCGACCTAGGTTGGCACTTTCATTTGGTTGGATTCCATGGATTCAGGTTGTATCTTTCTCTTTGATTCATCTTTCTTTCATGACATCAGACCTTCCCCCCATCGACCCGGGCATTTAAATAAGGGCCTAATTCGGTCCCTCGTTATCTTAGCCTTATTAATTAGACATTGTAAACACTATTTTTGAGTATATAAAAAAAATGAGAGCTAGATTTTTTCTAGGACGGTTGTCTCAAATTAAAATTCCACTTCAAAGCCTACGTAGATGGATGGATGGATGGATGGACGAAAGAGATCTGTGCAATAAATTCGCAGTCGGACGTTTGATGTCGCGTGCGCGAAGGATATAACCTGAACCCACACGGCAAGGTGGTCATCGATCCAGTAGCACGTCTACGTTCGGTCGGGGCTAGAAATAGCACGTCTTTTGACGGAGTATTGGATTCGTTCCGATATAAAGCACGAAATAAATACGGGAAACTCCAAGGTCTACGGAGTGCAACTTGGGATAGCAATAGGCTTTGACTTGTAAGACCAGCAGGATTAGGAAGCCGTCTGGACCCTGAAGTCAATTGCTGGAGGCTTCTAAACGTGTTATAAAAGATGGCACTCAAGGATAGATCCATTGTACCAAAAATAAGAACAAGGAGAGATCCGCTGTACCCAAAAAAAAAAAAAAACATAAAAATATGGGGAAGTTTGCATCAATCCATTTTAATCAATAATTCAAATTTTCTATGATTTGATGTTTAGCTTTGTTTGTGGTCGTCGATCATCAAAGTCAAGCTTCATCTCGAACCAAAGGTGCTTCGCGGAGTACACCTGCCAGAATCTAGCCCGAATTTTGGTATAAGGTTCGGCCAGCATGCAACGCGACCGGCCTCAACAACCCTTCTTATGTCTTTTTCTTTTTTTCGATCTAATCTCAAAGTACATGCATGTTGTATCTTTCGAGCGAACTTTTGCACGAATCCACTGTTGGATCGCCCGCCACGCATCTCTCGAAGCACTCCGAACCAAACATGCATCCATCTGCGCAGATTTCAAAGTCACGAGTTCAGAAAATGTTCGAAGTAGCAATTAGGGACAAAAATAAATATAATGACAAGGTTTCACCGAAGATAACTTGGACGGCAAGCACTAGTAATACAATTTCTTTATAAACTAAATTCGATGCACGCATTATGAAGCCAGCAAAGTCCTTAAAGACATAACAAAGCAATTTTGACAGGTACTAGTATTTGTAATCGCATTGGTTAAATCTGACCTCAATTTTTTAGAATGTGATTAATGATCTCAACTCAGAACAAAGTTTTCAATCAAAAGAATCAAACAAACTTTTTTTTTTAAAAAAAAAAAAAAAATGTGAAATATGCAATCCACAACAATGGATTGCAAATTTCAAGTGCAAATTTGGGCTGTCGATCGGTAGCATTCCTTGGTGTGTGCGCGCGCGTGCATTATTTATTTATTTATTTTCCTACATCTCATGCGGTAGCACAAGTCACCTACCCAAACACATCAACGTTAGCCTCCTGTGAAACCAACCCCATATATCATAATTGCAAGATAGAATGGGGAAGAGAGAGTGAGAGTACCGGAGAGCCATAGGAGTCTCTCCAGCTCCGGAACATGGGATGTTTGCCCGGAGCCATGGTCTCCTACCAATTGGATGGGCAGTCATGGAAGTGAAGGAGGCTGTTGGTGAGGGCATTCCAACAAAGAAACAGGCTATGGGCACTATAATAGCCTTGACCGAAGAGCTCTCTCTCTCTCTCTCTGTGAAAAACCCGGAGTGCCTCTCTATGAAGACCACCTCTCAAGGGCATACCGGGAGTGACTCCCAACGTCCGCTCCACCTTTGTCACCACTATTGTCAATGCCCTCCTCCTCCCAATCTTGTAAGCCCATCCACCTCCTCCTCCTCCTATCCTTTCCCTCCACCAAGGCCAGCCTTCCCACAAGCTGCTGCAACACCACCTCCCTCCCCCACGCTGCAATTCACTTTCAGCAAAAATATAAGTGCCAGTTCGAGAGCTTAAAAGAGCATGGAGATGCTGCCAAATCCTTTCAACTTCAAGAATTGCGGTATAGCCTTCGTTTTTCTTTCATTAAAAAAAAAAATGACGGCGATGATATGCATGGTCCATGTCACGACTCTTATCTTCCCAGTTCTCACTCAACTTGCCCTTCATGCATCCTTTACCATCTAATCCTCCTAAAAAAATCCGATTGCAGTTAAACTGCCACAGATTTTACTACTTTCAAATGCTTCAGCAACTAACATGCCACAGACTTTCTGCAAGTAGGTCCAAACTTGATCCAACTCACACTCATACGTTTCTTCACTCATACAGTCTGATCAGCTAAAACAACCGGCCTGTCGATGCTAGACTTCGTTAGTTTTCCATGTCACAGTTTTTTAAATCAGCATCGGAGCTGCATGAAGGGAGCAGCTGATGACTCCGAACATCAGGTCCAGATGACACCGAACATCATGACTTGATTAATGGTTAATCCTACCTCCTATATTGACAAAGAAAATAAAGTTGATGTGCCCGCATTGTAAACTCAAATCATTCAAGCTAGGATCCACAAGGCATTGCATAACCTGTTTTTAAGATAAATCACAGGCCTCTAATTCTATGTGCATCGAATGTAATAATTAATCAGTAGAAAAGCCAGAATACCGACTTAACTATGTTGTAGAGTTTTAATACGTTTAAGCCTAGAGAAGTAAAACCAAGGCCAAGGGGCCAGACCGACCTGATTTAGATGGCAATTAATTTATTAGTTCTGCATGTATTACCTTTTTTAAAGTTGATGGCAGTTCTAAGAATTCGCGACTCAATAAAATATGACAAAACACACAACAAAGATTACAGAAGATGAATAAACACCCCCTCATATAGGGATCGATGGACCGAATCAAAAATTGGGCTTGCCTCAAGCTAATTACCACAACCTCATCTGGCCTAACCATGCATGGGGGATGGAGAGGAAAGTGTGTTAGAATCTCTGGTTGCACAAACCCACTGCCGAGGTGTTTCAATATCATCACCTAAAACTGTCGGTATATGCCAGCTTCCACCTTCAGACTCCTGCACCCAACACAGAGGCAAGATGAAAGTTACAGTTAAGCACAACCAACGAGGAATAAAGCTGAAGCAGCTCTTGGCATTTGAAGAGTGACCATGAACATGAACCAACAGTCCTTACCTCTTCATCAACGATTAACAAGCTCACAGTAATCAACGAATAAAACAAAAAAGCTAAAACTAAAACAAAGTCACAGCCCCGAAGACAGTGCAGGACCTTGCCCATTTAGCTGCTTTGTTAACAAGTTCCTAACCAATAACCTGACCAACAAATGATCCTTAATTTTGAATTGCCTATCCTGGACATATGTATACCCAAACCAGTTAACATGACACAATCAACCACCACCATCCCACCAGAAAAAAAAAATCCTTGAAGGATTCAGCTTGCTTGTTCCGCTGGCCCCGTATGGGTCAAATGAGATTGCCCTGCTGGTCAGATTCTGGTTGCGCCAATCCATGGAGCAACATCACATTTAAAAAAATGATTCCTTTTTTTCTCAAAACAAAAAAAATGATCCTGATCCAAAAGACAAACCCTAACCTCTATACCTCCCAATCCTGCCCTACTGTCTGCTGATGCATGGCCATCGCCAAAGCCATATCCTGCACTTGCTGATGCACTGCCATTGCCCAAGCTATAGTCCTGCTGTGCCGTGATTTGTGAGCGTCCTCTCATTTCCTCTCCACTCTTCTCGTTTCTTTCCCCCACAAAGCCCATGCCAACTCAGGTCCAGGGATGTCTAACTGACCATCCAATGGTTTCGGATCAGTGAGTGTAACCATTGGCAGGTTAGACTGGATTCAGATCAGATCAATTAGCTCTTCATAGGAAAGGTATATCCAACCTAAACCAGACCATTATCACCCACATATCAGGAAGCAATGATCTGAGCATAAAAACTACAAGGTCATTTGTGCAATAAAGAATCAGAGACTTGGCCTAGCAGGCCGGTTAGGGTATAAGATTCGTGATATATATTCAATATTTCCAATTTGTGGGATCACACAAATTGGTGGAACTAGAGACACGAGCCAAAAATGTGGTAGAAACAGACAGAAGTGGCAAAAACGGATCAGTTATCACGGTTCAAAGCCTAGCAGGTTGGTTATCTCATGTGAATGCATCATGACATGGAATGGCCAAATGGCATTTTGGAGGCACCCATACCAGCTGCTTGGCCTTTAGGGCCAATGCAACACAGGTTGGGCCCCATTGTTGTATCCAACCCAATAGGACTGGAATCACCTAGACACCTGACATCACTAAAAACAAAAGCACATTGCTCATTGAAGCCAAATGTTGTATTACACTAATAATTCAGCTAGTAGAATGAACAATCAGATTTAGATTAATCACCTGAATGACTATCGAATATGGAGGTGGCATGTGGAAACTGGGGCCATTTCTGGAAAATGTTAGTCGCACCTGCAAATATTTAAATGCAAGTTATAGCTGCAAACTCTGCACGTAAGAATATCAGAACAGTGTGAAATAGCAGTTGCCTATATTAATGTCAACAACATAACAGCATATCTACTCCAAGTCCACAAGTAATGTCCTAGTTGATTGAGGATATCAAGAGGAAGGTCCTTGATGTGCATCATATGCAAATGATTTAGCACTATCTGATGGCAGACTCAACTACAGATGCTAACTAGAATTTAGAATAAAGCTTTGGAAGATTAGGTTCGAACGTAAATTGAACGAAGCAATATATTTGATGGAAATTAAAAGAAAGGTTTGAAATGCAGCAATAATCATAACCAAGAAAGCTAGAGAATAATGATATTTAAAAAATCATAAAATCATATAGATATCCTAAAAAGTTGTTATTATCTCATTGGACATGCACCATTATGAACTGCCATAAGAAGCATAGACAGACCTGATGCTTCTCTTTCCATCTAGGGAAGAAACTAGTCCCTAGCAGCTCAAACAAGTGGTCCCTCATCTCATCATTTGTAACAAGCAAAGACCTACAACTGACAGCAGCATACAACCAATACCTGTAACAATATGAAAAGCCAAATTATAAAACAAAGCAATGCTCTCATGCCACTAGTAAAACTATGCTAGCAGTATAAGAATGATGTTAGAAAGAAAAGAGAGAGAGAGAGAGAGAGAGAGGTAAGAGAAATTCAAGAATTGAAATGAAAAATTAGCTGTTCTTTTGATTACACCACAACAACGTCAATCAACCTTCACAAATCACATACATGCACGAGCGCACGCACGCACGCACGCAAAGAGAGAGAGAGAGTTTGCTGTAAAAAAATATGTAGTTAACTTCTAGCTTCATTGATTTCTTAAAAGGTAATGAGTAGATTTAGAACACAAAGAGGCAAAGATATGGTGCGCTTAGCACTCATAGGAATAAGTGTAGACAAAAACAAACAAAAATAATAACATGATAAAAATGTGTATTTATCAGGTACGTGGAATTTGGAATAGAAGTTTTATAGAGGGCCCTCTATAATGAGTCATATAAAAGGTCCTTCATAATATGTCACATAATCCAAATTGGAAATCTCAAAGCAGGTAATAATCCATCTCTATGGGACTAGGTGAACCTCCATTAGTTCCTGAGAAGAGGGCCATCCCTCTTCTTCTATCTCATCTAGTCCCCTGTTGTTAACCACCTCCATTCCCTCCTCCCCAGCTAGCCAATTTCAAGAAGCCACCTCCACCCCTTGTATCCCTCTCTCCTTCTCCAAGCTCCGTGACACTCAACACCCTCCTTGTTGTCAACACCAACAACCACTCCACCTTGGTCATACCTCCTTGAATGATGGTTGCCTGGCTGCACGCTCCATCCATTGCCTTGGACGAGGGAGGTGGGGTTCGAGGCGAAGAGCTTGGAGGGGGCATGACGTGTAATTGAGGTGCCCATCTGTGAGGACAAGGTGGTCGGGGAGGACAACATAGGTGCAGGTGGAGGAGGGTGAGGGAGATGATAATTGCAATGGTCCATAGCAGCAAGGGCCTACCATTGGTGCACCACCTGAAAAGCATCATGTTAATCTTCAAGATGTGAGCACTGGTGGTTGCAAAGCCATGACGGGAGTAACAAGGGAGACAACAGATGCAATTGTGCTGCTAAGAGGGGGCAGGCCACATGGGTTGAGGGATGGCCAAGGCCATCTAGAAGGGGAGAAAGTGGTGAGCTGCTTCCAAGGAACTAACAAAGATTTTGTTAGTTCCACAAGGTAGCTCCTTAATTGTTTTAAGATTCCACTTGTAGTGATGTGGCATAAGATATACATCCCTCTGTATTATTCATTCTACCAAGCCACAAAAGAATTCCTATTCGAATCTTTGTGCAACACAATGTTAGAATCTCTATAATTAGTGAAGCCAAAATGGGGGGAACCTCTTGAAAACATTTTCGCATGTGTTTCTTGCTTATTTTTGCATCCATTTCATCTATGGTTTGAATTATGTTTCTAACTGGGATAACCATTTACTCAATGGAGACAAGTTTAAAGATTTTTTTTCTTAACAAATTTTATGATAGATAAATTTGACACATTGCAGAATTGGGCAGTCTCTATGCCAAAAGCTCACCAATCATCGTTTGAGCCTGGAGGGGTAGCATATAGTGCACCGGCCTTCTGCCAGGTCTCCAGTAGCTTCTTATTGTTAGGATTATCAGCGGGGCCACCTTTCACACGCCGACAATGCAAAATAATAAGGGGCATTTTTTTGGATGGACTCATTTGGCGCATTCCTTTTACAACAGAATTTAGCTGCCACAGAAGTGAAAATATTATAACTTGAAATCTACCAGATTTCATCCTATGGTTGCTGAGCTTATTAATGGACATGACAAGGACCATAACATTTTATGCAAAAAGTCCTTACCTGGAAAAAGCTGAAGTTGTGTTGCTTATAAAGGCCTACATTTGCAGCATCTATAACAGCATCAAATGGTCCATGACGGTTGAGCCACTCCTGAATTGAGTTCAGCATCTAAGTCAGATCCTAAAAAGGCAAAAATCATCCATACTTCTAGAAAGTGCAATAAATCTATGGAAGTAAAAGCAGTACACTTGATTTTCTACTATTCCATATGTTTGTTAATAATATGTGAAAGGAAAACAGGATACTGAAAAATGGATACACAAGGGTGAATAGCATGCATGGAGATGTGGGTGCCATATTTGGATACACGTTGGTGTCTACAAAAAGGAAAAACATAGGAAAACAAGCAAAACAAACAAGTGTATTTGGTTGATATTGAATAACAATACTGCTTTTATAATGCAAAGGTTTTTCTGGAAGTAAATACTATGCCATCATTTCACTTCATGTCATTATGTTAATCTGCAACACAATTTAATTAGCATATATTTCACATAGAATATATGTAATTTTCACCTTATTAGCTAATACTTAATTTATGTTGGGCTTGTCATTTTGTTAGTTCACAATTTACCATCATGAACCTTATGCAGAAGCAATGCGGATAGGAAGCCTTATCCATAAAAAAAAGGATAAGTAATCATGTCAATTTTAGCATTTGATAAGTCTTTGGTTGTTAGTTTAAATATGTGTCTGACTTAAATTATCTCTCGGACTCATGGTCAATCATTTTTTAATCCAAGAGAAGCATCAGATCCTGTTAAAGATTACACTGGATTTCCCTGAATTCAAATGAAAACTATAATAAAGGACACTACTTTCACACAGAGATATGTAATACCTATGATGTTCCGCCTGCTTGTTCGTCCAACAGAGAGCAGTATGACAAACCTTTCATAAAAATGTCAACCTAACATTACAATGTCATCATCTAAAAGTTCAATGAAATGCGGTACATGCATGATAAACAGTGCAGAAAAAGAAAAATCCAACCATCCAGACACAAAATTCAACCATTCCTTTCAAACTGATAAACAAGAACCGGTACATGCATAATAAACAGATTGCAGAAATAATCAGATATACTTTCAAACCAATCAACACGAACCTGGAAGCCCATGAAATCAGTCTTAACTTCTCTCTGGCAAGCCAGAGAAGCCAACGACTTCACAAAGTCCTCAGTCTCCTGTGGATCAATATCTATGCACACTAGCCTCTCCCCACATTGCCGACACACCCCATTCTCATCCATCTCCGTCTTCCCAACACTCCACCGGCCTTTTCTCAACCACCCTTGCCCATGCCACCCACCCCCTCCCTTAACCAGGCCTTCCTTCACCTTCCCCACATCCCACTCCTCCACTCCCACCTCAGCCGCTGCATCCGAACTGAACCACTCCATGGCGATCGCCGCCGTGGACTCCGATACCCGTCTCACGATAGCTCGCATGCGGTGGAGCAGCCGGTACACATCGTCCCCCCTCCCCTTTTCGACATTGAGCCTGAGGAGCACAGCAAGCTCGGGCTCCTCTGGCACGACACCTGCCGCGGCCATATGGTCATCCACCTCGTGGGCCTTCTCGACCTCGCCCTTCTTGCAGAAGCCAAAGAGCGCGGGGCCGTAAGACCTCAGCTTGGGGGGAATCCCGGCGCTCGACATCTGGTTGATGAGGTCGAAGGCGAGGTCCGGGTCCTGCTTCGCGGCGGCCAGGCGGGCGACGCTGGTGAAGGTGGCCTCATTGGGGGAAACGGCGTCGGCGCCCATCTGGTGGAAGATCTCGAAGCCACGTTCCAGCCCGAGGGCACGGGTGTCGTCGGTGGCGTCGGAGAGGGAGGAGCAAAGGTAGAGGAGGACGTTGTAGTGGTGGAGGGAGAGGGGGGTGGAGGCGGCGCGAGCGGCGTCGTAAAGGCGGAGGGCCTCGGGGAGGTCGCCACGCTTGCAGCACATGTCGAGATGGTAGCGGAGGAGGCCCTCGGGGGACTCACGGCGGGCCTTCTTCTTGGACCTAGTTGAGACGGTGGCGGTGGCGGTGGCGGTGGCGGTGGGATCAGGGGAAGGGGAAGGTGTTAGGGCGGGGGCGGCGTCGGTGGAGAGAGGGGAGAGGGAGGGGTTGGGCATGGGGCGGGGCAGGAAGGAACTGCGCGACGGGTGTTTGAGGGATGGTCTGAGAGAGGAAGAGGAGAAGGAGATTGGGCGGCGGGCATAGCGGGAAGAAAAGGGGAGGGGCAGGGGAAAGAGGGAGAGGGTTTTAGAGAGGGAGGAGCGGAAGGAGACGTGTCGGCAGAGAGAGGGTGGGAAAGACGACGCTAATGGCATCGCCCTCGCCGCCTCGGAGAATGGATGGATGGATGGATGGATAACCTGATGATGAAGGAAACAAGCCCTCTCCCGTCTCCTGTACTGGGTTCGTATTAATGATGCGAAATTTTTGTCCAGGAAAGTCGACAATATAAAAATGCAACGAACCACTATTTGACAGTAAAAGTAGAGCGGACATGGTTCAACATTATATACATCTCAAATTAAAAAATATATATATATCTTGATTAATTCAAATAATTTTAGAATTAAAAATGAAATCTAGATTGAGATACATAGATTGGTTGGGCTACCTGCTATTTTGATGGGCTAGGACAATGTACTCATTCATTTAGTTTAAAATTTTAGAATTACAACTAATATAATGGAAAAAGACTTGTTGCTGTAATTTCTTCCGGATCGGGCTTGAACGGCTGGGCTGGAGCGCTCTTCTTCCGATTTCTGCAATAAAATCTTCAAGGACCGGTGGTATTCCGATGGGGGACACTTTAATGCTTAAGTTAGCGGGAGCTTGAGGGCAACAGAATGGAGGAATCAAATAGTGTATGGAGCAGGAAGAGAGTGCTAGTGCTTGCCTTAGCTTGCTTACCGCCCTGTGTCCCCCGGTTTACCTTATATAGGCATGGAAAAGTACCAAAATTCGTTAGGGGTGATGCCAGGAAAGATCGATCTACTCCCAGGAGAATCTGGAGAGTAGCCACGTGGTGCCAAGATAGGGCAGCATCGTGGGAATGGTGGAGTAGTGGTGCTGATGTGGCAAGAGTTTGTTATAATAGAATTCCGGTACCAGCTGGAAGAGGCTTCTAGAATCGCCAAACTATCTTTGGGATGGGTTGGTCGGACCTCAGCAGAAGTTGATCGTTCGAACCTCTACTTCAGTAGGTCGATCGGACCTCAGCATAAGTGGATCGCTCGGACCTCTACTTCAGTGGATCGTTCGGACCTCCGAAGGAGATCATCCGTCGGAGCTTCAGCAGAAGCAGGTCGGTCGGACCTCGGCAGAAGTGGGTCGTTCAGACCTCTACTTCGGTAAGTCGGTCAGACCTCAGCAGAAGTGGGTCGCTCGAACCTTTACTTCAGTGGGTCGGTCGAACCTCTAAGGATAGCGTCCGTCTGAGCTTCAGTAAGAGAGGGTCGCCCGGATGTCCGTAAGAGCGGCCCCGTCGGACCTCAGCGAATATGGCAGTCCGGTTCGATGGTGAGCCGGTCGGGTATAACAGTTGTCCCCTTGCTCTTGGCCTTCGAGCGGTTCTGCAGCTTCGAAAAATGAGAGCATTATTTGGCATTTAATGCATCGATATTTGAGATGATTGCGAATCTGATCCAGCGTGCTGCGACCGGTCATCTTCCACTCCGAAATTCTACCCCCAGGACAAGTGTCAGCACTGCATTGGAAGTGATGGCAGGGGATCAGTTAATGCTGGTGGGGCGTAATGATGAGCTGCCAGCCCGAAACGCCCGTCCGTCGGATTCTTGACGCGACGTGGGCGACGTGGCGAAATCTAAGCGATTGGCACAGTGTCCGAAGCTACTCATCCGTCACTGGTTGGGCGATCACGCGGAACGCGATTGGACATGATCCAGTGCGTCCCATCGGCTTCCCCATCGGATCAGGAAGTCGCGTCATCTGACAGTGGATCGCAGAGCTCGAGGGGCGCTGGGAGGCAGCCCCTCAGCATCTATAAAAGGAGGGGAAGGTGGCCCGTAGGGAGTCTTCCACCGCACTCGCATTTGAGGAGAAACAGCTTTTTTCTTCCACCGCCCTTGCCTCCCTTAGGGATTTCGATCATCAAGTTTGTTGTCCCTATCTTTCCTTCTCCGCTTCCACTAGAATGGCTTCCAGTAGCCAGAGCTCCGCCCACAAGAATAGGGAACCAGGTCCCCATGACATCCCATCGGGTATGACCCGAGAAAGGGTAAAGAATCTTAGGGTTGTATATAACATACCTTCTACAATGCATCTAACTGTTCCCAGTAGAGAGGGAAGGGTGAACGGCCCGCTGAACCTAGGAGCCCTTCCCGTATACGAAGATCACCTTAAGGCCGGCCTTCAGTTCTCTCTTCCCAATTTCTTTGTTCAAATCTTCAACTCCTACAGAATTACTCCTACGCAGCTGACCCCGAATAATATTCAGGTGATCAGCTGCTTCATGGTTCTCTGTCGGAGGGCCGAAGCCGAACCGAGGGTCTCCCTCTTTGCAAGCTTCTTCCTCCTTAAGAGAGATTTTCAGAGCCAGGAGTGGTGAATGTTCAGTCCCCGCCCTGGCTGGAGAATCCTGAGGGGTCTTCCATCAGCCATTCACGAGTGGAAATCCTGTTTCTTCTTCGTAGACAGTCTAGAGCCCTGGGGTTTTAAGTCGGCATGGAGAGAACTAAGGCCGAAGGCCGTTGACGGGAGGAAGGTATTGAGGGTTGATGAGCCCGATTTTATCAAAATAGACGAGGACGACCCCGCCTTCGCACAAGAACTACTCCAGGAGGATAACCTCCACTCGACTGGAGTCAGCCAGCACCACTACTTGGGTAGGGTAGAGGCCGTCATCGAAGATTTTCTATCTCTTCTTCTGTCAACTTTATCATTGTTACTGACTCCAGTTTTACTTTATGGCAGGTGGAAAAATGAAGTCAGATCGAGTGACAATTTCAGCACGGGCGGTGCAAAGAAGGGGCGTCCAGATTACTGAGCCGGTGTCCGAGAGGTCGAAAAGGCAACGGACGGAGGAGCTGGCATCTGAGAGGCCCAGGAAGCAACGGACGGTAAAGCCGACAACCACTGTCGTCTTTGTGGAGTCTGAGGATGATGTACCACTATCAGAGCACCGAGTAGCGAGGGCACCGGAACGTTCACCCTCTATCAGGCAGTCGGCTGCCCGAACAGGAGAAGATCGATCGTTGCCGACCGACGAAGAGACAGCCCCGACCTCACTGCTCATCAAGCTGATTAAGGAGGTTTCCCCCATGGCCGGAAGGGAAAAAGTAGCTGAGGGAAGGTCAGCTGGCGGGGGTGAAGCCGGCAAAGCAAGTGATGAGGCACATCAAAAATGGCACGCCATACATGATGCTAAGCAGGTCAAGAACCTGCTCAAAAGGGCTGTTGCAAACGTCGATTGGAATAGATCGGGTCAGTGATCAGTGAATGAGGCCGCAAGGAGTTCCTTTCATAACATGATGGGGGTAAGTCACCCGTATCCGAGCCCTTGGCCTTCGCTTTATTGCCTGTAAGTCATTAACATTGTATTGTTGTTCGCAGGTCCTTCAAGACATCCTGCTAATGGACAATGGCCTGGGCAAGCTACTGTATCTGAAAGAGCTCTCGGCTAAGATGGTCAAAGAGGTAGAGGCAGCCAAAGCCGCGACAGAGGCGGATAGAACCGTGGCGGAGGCGGCTCGAAAGCTTGCCAAAGAAGGGTTGTCTGCCTGTCGGGCAGAGGCAAAGACCCTTAAGAAGGAGGCAGAAAACCTGCAGGGTCTGCTGGCTGACCGGGGGGCCAGTCTGAAAAGGAAGAAGCAGAGGTTGAAGTCCTTGGCCCGCCGGTTGACCAAGGAGAAGGGATGCCTGGTCGAGTCCGAAAGGCACTCGAGGGGCCACCAGGCAGAGGTAGAGAGATATAAGGTCTTGCTGAAGAAGACCCAGGAGCTAATGGCAACGACGGCCGAAGCAGCGGTGAGGGAATATAAGGCCTCCGATGACTTCAAGGAAGAAATGAACGAGGCCGGCACGGTCATCTTCGACTACGGGTATGAAGAGTGCCTGTCGAAGGTCAGTGATGCCTTCTCGGAGCTCGACCTCGCCTTTCTACAACTGCCGAAATAGAGAGAAGAGGAAGGCACCAAAGAAGAGGCGGGTCCGTCTGACGAAGGGGTCGTACCCCAGGCCGAAGTCGGTGCAGAGGTGGCGAGTGTCCCAATGGGAACTTCGATTGCATCAGATGGGGCCGAAGCCGAAGTTTTAGCTTTACCTTTAGTGGGTCAGACCTAGGTTATTTGTAAAGGTCTGACCTTCTTTTTTGTAAGAAACTCTCTTAGTCCCTTTATAATACAATAGAAGAACTTCTTTTTGTAGTATTTCCTGTGTACATGTCTTTGTGTGTGTGGGTCAGTTGGATTGACCAAAGCTCTTTCTCCTAAAAATGTTTCTAAGTGTTGACGGTCGGCTTGATTGGACCGTAGGTTCTCCGAAGTAGTAGCTTGGTTCGAACTCAAATACTTAGAGATTTTTTCTAAGTGTTGGTCCGTCGGCTCGTCCAAACCCAAGACCTCCGAAGTAGCCACCGGACAGTAGCTCAGTCCGAACTCAGACACTTAGAGCTTTTTTATAAGTGTTGGTCCGTCGGCTCGTCTGAACCCAAAGCTAGATTTCCATGTGGATCCTTTTTAAAGCTGTTGTCAACCGGAGTTGGATTTTCAGGGGTGGGCTATTTTAAAGCCTCTATCGATTGGAGTCGGACTTTCGGATGTGGGCTACCCTAGAGCCTCTGCCAACCGGAGTCAGACTTTCGGAAGTGGGCTGCCTTAGAGCCTCTATCGACCAGAGTCAGAATTTCGGAAGTGGGCTGCCCTAGAGCCTCTACCGACCGAAGTCAGACTTTTCAAAGTGGGCTGCCCTAGAGCCTCTGCCAACTGGAGTCAAACTTTTAGAAGTGGGCTGCCCTAGAGCCTCTACCGACCGGAGTCGAACTTTCAGAAGTGGGCTACCCTAGAGCCTCTATCGAACTGAGTTGGACTTTTGGAAATGGTTCATAAAAGAAGTTGTGGCCTTTATTGATAATACTTGCGAAGATTATCTATATTCCACGGACGCACCGCTTGCCGTCCATTCAAATGCTCGAGTCGGTAGGTTCCGGCTTGAATTACTTCAATGACTCGATAAGGGCCTTCCTAATCAGGGAAGAGTTTTTCTTGGTCGGTCGGTCTTGAGATTTCTGTCCTTCGCAAAACCAGGTCTCCGACCTGGAAAGTTCGAGCCTTGACTCGTGAGTTATAATATTTGGCAATCTTCTGATGATATATCATCATCTTCAAGCTCGTTTGGAGCCTGGTCTCTTCAAGTAAATCTAGATCAGCCCTCTGTCGCTCTGAGTTGGTCGGTTCAGCAAAATGATCAATCCGTAGGGATTGCAAGGAAACTTCCACGGGGATGACTGCTTCACTTTCGTAGGTCAGGTTGAATGGAGCCTTCCCGGTCGCCGTTCAGGCGGTTGTTCGATAGGCCCAGAGCACTGAGTGAAGTTCTTCTGTCCAAAGTCCTTTGGCATCATTCAATCAGGTCTTCAGTCCATGTAGGATTGTCTAATTTGTGACTTTGGCTTCTCCGTTAGACTGGGGATGGTCGACTGACGTTAGCCGATGGGAGATTTGATATTGTTGGCAAGAGTCCCAGAATTTGGAATTGTCGAACTACCTTTCATTATCGGTAATGATTGTCTGTGGAATGCCGAATCAAAAGATGATGCAGTTTTGGACAAAGTTCTCTGCTTTGGCTTCTGTAATCTATGCCAGCAATTCGGCCTTCACCCACTTGGTGAAGTAATCAATAGCTACAATCATGAATTTTCACTGGTCGGATGCCTGTGGGAAAGGTCCCAGGATGTCCATCCCCTACTCCGCAAATGGCCAAAGTACGGTGAGTGGAGTCAGCTGACTAGTCGGCCTCCTTTGGATATTGGAGTACCTTTAGCACACGTCACACCTTCTGACGAAGTCCGACGCGTCCTTCTAAATTGTAGGCCAATAGTATCCCTGTCGGATAATCTTGTAAGCCAGGGATCTTCCTCCTATATGGTCACCATAGATGCCTTTATGCACTTCTCTGAGTGCATAGTCGGCATCGGTCGGCCCCAAGCACTTCAACAGCGGCTGTGAGAATGATCGTTTGTAGAGGATGCTGTCGAGGATGACGTAGTTTGAAGCCATCCAGCGTACAAGCTTAGCTTCGGTCGGATCTTCCGGTAAAGTCCCTTTGACAAGAAATGTGAGGATTGGGTCCATCCAAAAGGCTTCTTGCTCGACTTGGTGGACCTCGGTCGGCTCTTCAGCAATACTTGGGCGCTGCAGATACTCCATAAAGGTTCGGTTGGAGGTGTTGGTGACGACCATAGCCAATATTGACAAAGCATCCGTCCAGGAGTTCTGCAATCGATGTATATGGATAATTTCGAAGATTTTAAGCCGAGATACGAGGTTTTGTACCTTGTTCAAGTATTTGGCTAAGGTCAGATCTCTCGTCTCGAATTCGTCCTTCACTTGATTTACCATCAGCTGAGAGTCGGAGAAAGCTCTGATTTGGCTGATGCCCAACTCACTGGCTATTCTCAACCCTGCAATAAGGGCTTTATACTTTGCTTGGTTGTTTGACACCTGAAATGAAAAGTACAAAGCGTACTCCAAGATTTGTTTATCGAGGTCGGCTAAGATCAGACCGGCCTCGTAGCCAGCAAGGTTGGATGCTCCATCCACATGAAGGGTCCAAGCGGGCTCTGCTTCATCAATGGTGTCAGTTTCAGGTGCGCCGGCCCCTTATGAGGGTGCTTCCTGTTTTCAGGTACACTCTGCAATGAATCAGCAATTACTTGGGCTTTCAAGGCCAACCGGGGATGGAAAGATATGTCGAACTCACCGAGCTTAACGACCCACTTGGTGAGCCGACCTGAAATGTCTGGGCTCTGGAGGATCGCCTTAAGGGGCTGGTCGGACAACATGACGATCGGATGCGCCTGGAAGTAGGGTCGGAGTCTCTTGGCTGCTATGACCAAGGAATATTCAAGCTTCTACATTTTAGGGTACCTTGTTTCGGCATCATGGAGGACTTTACTTATGTAATAGATAGGTCTTTGCTGACCACTTTCTTCCACTCGAACGACGACGGAGCTGACCGCCTCGTCCGACGCCGATAGGTACAGGTATAAGTGCTCTCCCTCCGTCAGCTTGGCCAACAACGGAGGGCTTGTCAAATAATCTTTCAAAGCTTCAAAAGCTATCTAACACTCGTCGGTCCAATGGAATCGGTCCAACCGATGCAAGGTCTTGAAGAATGGTAAAGATTTCTCAGTCGACCGAGAGATGAAATGGCTGAGAGAGGCTATTCGGCCTGTAAGCTCTTGCACTTGTTTCTTATTGGTCGGATGCCCCATGTCAATAATAGCTTTAATCTTGTCAGGATTGACTTCGATTCCTCTTTGTGTGACCAAGAAGCCGAGGAACTTTCTGGAAGTCACCGTAAAAGTACACTTAGCAGGATTCAGCTTCATCCAATGATGTCTCAGTGCGTCAAAGGACTCCTGCAAGTCTTTGATGTGGTCGACTCTGTGGAGGCTTTTGACTATCATATCATCAACATACACCTCCATATTTTTTCCGAGCTACCCTTCAAAGATCCGGTTGATCAGCCTTTGGAACGTGGCACCAGCATTCTTCAAGCCGAAGGGCATCATCTTGTAGCAATACAACCTTTTGTCAGTGACAAAGGCTGTCTTCTCCTTATCTTCTAGGTGTATCCTGATCTGATTGTAGCCGAAGAAGGCATCCATGAAGCTCAAAAGCTGATGACCGACCGTGGCATCCACCAATTGATCAATCTTCGGCAGGGAAAAGCTGTCCTTCGGACAAGCCTTGTTAAGGTCGGTGTAGTCCACACAGATCCTCCATTTTTCATTGGCTTTCTTCACCACTATGATATTTGCTAGCCAGTCAGAGTAATGGACCTCTCTAATGAAGCCAGCATCAGAGAGCTTCTTGACCTCCTCATCAATAGCCCTTTGTCTTTCGAGAGCGAAGCTCCTCTTCTTCTGTCGGATAGGCTTGTAGGTCGGATCCACCTTAAGCTGGTGAGTAATGATGTCTGACAGAATGCCCGGCATGTCCGACGCCGACCAAGCAAAGATGTCGGCGTTATTCCTTAGGAAGTCAATCAGTTTCAACTTGACCTCCTCACTGAGAGTACTTCCAATTTGGAGGACCTTGGTGGGGTCGTCTCCCCGAAGGAAAACAAATAGAATTCTTTCAACTGGTTGGTCACGATCGTCGGCTTCGGTCTTTGGGTCAAGTTGTTCAAGGGTAGAATGACCTTCTGACTGCCTGTCTTGAATAGTTAAGCACAACCTGGCCATTCTGCGATCTCCCCTCATAACCCCGACCCCGTTCCGGGTCGGAAACTTGGCCAGCAGATGGTAGGTTGAGACGATGGCTCTAAACTTGTTGAGGGCTGGCCGACCCAAGATGGCATTATAAGCCGAGATCGTACGTACAGCCACAAAGTTAATGGGGAGAGTCTTCTGGTAAGGCTCCGTCCCGATGGTCACAGGCAAGGTTATCTCCCCTTCTACTTCGACGGAGTTTCCTCTAAAGCCAGTCAGCGGCGTAGGGGATTCTTGCAGTCTTGATCTGGACAGGTTCATTCTGACAAAAGCATCATACAATAATACTTCTGTGGAGCTTCCATTATCTATAAGGATCATTTTTACATTATAGTTGGTAATTACTACCGACACAACTACAGGATCATTTTCAAAGACATGGGATTCTAAGAGGTCTTCATCGGAGAAGCTGATTACATTGGAACCCCTAGACCTCTTCACAATGTCCTGGTCTTCTCCGTATCTCCAAACGGACCGACGGTGCAGCATGCTAACATTTTCATCGGTCAAATGCTGGTTGGGAAGCTTTATCTCCTCTGGGGGGTCTCTAGCGGTTGAGGCTTCAGTCCGATTCCTCTGGGGTCGGACATATTTGTGTAGGTACCCCCTCCTGATGAAGTCTTCAATGGCATCTTTCAGCTGGATGCACTCTTCAATGTTGTGCCCGTGGTCCCGGTGAAACCGGCAGTACTTGTCTTTATTTCTGGATGTAGAGGGGCCCCTCATCGGACGAGGTCTTTGTAGGAATGTCTCGTTCTTGATTTTCAGGAGGATTTTCTCCCTTGGAAGAGAGAGGGGCGCATAGGTTTCGAATCTCCTGAGGAAGTCTTTCGGCTTCGGGCTACGGCGTCAGGCCGAGTTGTCGCCATCGCTGGGAGGTCAGACTTTGGGAGCCTTATCGCTTCGCTTCTTGGGAGCCGACCTCCCTTCAACCTAGCATCGGCTTGCCGCTTGTTCTTCTGCCATGGCATACTTCTGTGCCCTGGCTAGCAAGTCAAGTAGCTTGTCGAAAATTTCTTGTCCAGGAAGAATGTGAGCCTGATGAACGTAGCCATCTTTTGAAGGCTGACATAGCTACATCTTCATTCAGATCCTGGATCTCCATTGCCGCTGAGTTGAAACGGGCTATGTAATCCCGGAGGGTCTCTTCCTCTTTTTGCAGCATGAGGAAGAGGCAGTCGGTGTTCCTCGGGGTCCGACTGCAGGTCCTGAAATGGGAAAGAAAAAGTTTTTCAAGTTGAGGGAAGGAGTGGATCGTACCTGGTTGGATGGCGGAGAACCACATCCAAGCGGCCTTCTTGAGGATTGCAGGGAAGGCAATGCAGTGGAGGGCATCGGAGGTGCCCTGTACCATCATATGGGCCTTGTAGGTGCCCAGATGGTCCAGCAGGTCAATGGTACCATCATAGGGGTCCACCTGCGGAATTTTGAAGTGACGGGGGATTGGCTCCTCCATGATTTTGGCAAAAAAAGATGAGCGGGAGTAGTACGCATGCCCCCCTTCGGCCTTTTGCCGATCAAATAGTTCAGCAATGTGCTCCTCTATGCGCAATAACTTGTAGTATAGTCCCTCAGGATTTCAGCAGGATTCCGAACGCCATTAAGGATGGAGTCAGCGAAGGAAGGTGAGGTGGATCTCGCCCTCTTCCCATCAGCACGAGCCCCCAAAGACCTTTGGGGCTCCGAGACAACGTGAGAATGGGGCCGAGGGTCTTCTTGCCATCGGCTTCCCTCAGCAGCAGGTTGATGGTTAGTACAGGATGCAGCAGGCAGCTGCTGCCGGTTGTTAGCCGCCTCCTAGAGGTGCTGAACCGCAGTGGTAAGTGTATCGATGCGGTTCATGAGCGTCTGGAACTGTTGCAGTCCCAGAGTGATGGTGGGCTCGGCAACGGTGCCGTCATTCTCCCTGAGAGGTCCTTCCAACCTGGACAGGGAGTGACCACTTCTGGTGGAGGTGTTATGGGCTCTTCCCTTTGCCATTGCCCGACTTAGCTAATGGATTCCTCCTTTTAGAGAAGGAAAAGGCCCTTCCTCTAGTGCCAATCTGTTGCTGCAACTTCTCCCGAACCGGGCTTGAACAGTTGGGCTGGAGTGCTCTTCTCCCGATTCCTGCAACAAAGTCCCCAAGGACCGGTGGTGTTCCGATGGGGGACACTCCGATGCTTAAGTTAGCGGGAGCTTGAGGGCTACAGAATGGAGGAATCAAATGGAGATAGCGTATGGAGCAGGAAGAGAGTGCTAGTGCTTGCCTTAGCTTGCTTACCACCTTGTGTCCCCCGGTTTACCTTATATAGGCATGGAACAATGCCAAAATTCATTAGGGATGATGCCAGGAAAGACTGATCTACCCCTAGGGGAATCTGGAAAGTGGCCACATGGCGCCAAGATAGGGCGGCATCGTGGGAATGGTAAGTAGTTGTACTGATGTGGCAGGAGTCTGTTGTAACAGAATTCCGGTACCAGCTGGAAGAGGCTTTTGGAATCACCGAACCATCTTTAAGGTGGGTTGGTCAGACCTCAGTAGAAGTGGGTCGTTCGGACCTTTACTTCAGTAGGTCAGTCAGACCTCAATAGAAGTGGGTCGCTCGGACCTCTACTTCAGTGGGTCGTTTGGACCTCCGAAGAAGAGCATCCGTCGAAGCTTCAGCAGGAGCAGGTCGGTCGGACCTCAGCAGAAGTGGATCGTTCGAATCTCTACTTCAGTGGATCGGTCAGACCTCAGCAGAAGTGGGTCTCTCGGACCTCTACTTCAGTGGGTCGATCGTACCTCCGAAGGAGAGCGTCCGTCGAAGCTTTAGCAGGAGAGGGTCGTCCGGATGTCCGTAAGAGCAGCCCGGTCGGACCTCAGCAAATATGGCGATCTGGCTCGATGGTTAGCCGGTCGGGTATAACAAGACTGAACCATTTTTATTATCATCCTGTATCGAATATTTTCCAACAAAATGAAGATCCTTATGTCACACCTAGAAAGGATAGCTATGCTGGTCCCCCTTGCTTCATTTTCTTATCAAAAAAATATTAAAAAAAAAGTGGTATCTCTTTTCAATCTCAGAAAATTTGTTTCAATTTTTTGAATAAAAATATTTATTTTCCTAGATACTATATTTTTATTATTTTACTAATATTCGGACATTATAAAAATTACATTTTTAATTTATTTTATAGCAAGTAGTATGCATCCCAGATTGTTGTTAGCATCTTGCCTGCTTCAATTACTCCAAGACAATATATTGTACCCATCTGAAAGTAAATAATCCTCTATAGATTTTTTTCTTAGATCATTTATTACAGCAACTCCATTGATCGTTAAATAAAGTTAATATATTAGAAATGTTCAAATAAGTTTCTTTTCTTAGTTATGATTGCAGGATTAATAATTATTTTTAGGAAGTCATATAATAAGTTAGAATGTCTTTGAAATCACAACCGTATGTAGTAGATTTAATAAAAAAAATAAATTATGCTTCAAACACCTAGCATGCTAGAAAAAAATCTAAGGATAATTTCATGGATCCTATAGATATTGATAAAATTAATTGTATGACCTCAAGAAAAGTCAAACGTAATTCCAATATTGATAAGTAGAGATTGGATAATATTATCGTAGAATACAATTATTAGCTATTTATATCAACAATCACTTATTTATAGTTCCACATGAGGATCAGCATGCTAGAAACATGATTTCTCGCGAGATGTCATAATTTTTTTTCTCAAGTCATTTATTACAACTTAAAAGCCTGTAGCCTGTAGCCTCCTACGACTTCCTATTAAAGAAATATGATTTTCTATTGTAACCTTATGGTATCCTGTTGGACAAATATGAAATTCCTTTCTTTAAATAATTGAAGGATGTTAAAATTAGTTATTAGAAGATCTAAAGGTAAACAAATCTTGAAATCTTATTGGAAGTTATAAAACATTATAGGAAGTAAAAAACCTTTACTTGGAGGGCCTAAAACTTTACAAGGGTCATCATATATCCCTGCTTCAGAATTTTATAGAAATATAATGTTCTTTTACTTTTTGTCTCTTTCTTCTATTTCTAGGCATCATTTGTAAACAAATGGAGATTCTACAAATGTAAACTACCGTAACAAATGGAACAGTATGGGTTAGGGCAAAACGTGATTCACTCAAAAGGAGCGTTTCTATGAGGGGATTGAATACTACCACCAAGATACTCTAGCCGTTGAAAGGAAAAAAAGGAAGGTGAGGGAGAGAGCAAACATAATGTGCTGGAGAGGAGAGCAAATGCTCTACCAAAAGAAGAAAAGATAGAGGAAGCTAAAGCTGGTTTTTCACTCTCTTCTATTTCTTTTCCTTTCTTTTCTTTTTTTTTTTTTTTGGTAGAACCGAAAACAAAATTAATAAAACACTGTTATTCTGTTAACTTTATAGCAGATAAAAACAGGTATGCTACTTAAATATAACAAAACAACGGCTTACAGAGATAATCAAAAATGGACAGAAAAATAAAATGATACAAACTCAAAACTGGAATAGCAAAAGCATAGTATTATGAAGCAAAGAAGCACTGTATATGTATGGTATTATGAACAACAATGATATGCATAGAATTATGAAATAAGGAGGCACTGCATTTGTATGAATATCACTTGAAATATGAGAAATACTAATATCTTAAGAGAAGCCAGAAGAGAACAACAGTGGTTTGTATTGTATTATGAAGCAAGGAGACACTGCTTGTGTATGAATACCACTTGAAATATGAGAAATACAAATATCTTGAGAGAAACCATGGGAGATCAGCAAGTAAATGCAGCAAAATGAAAAGAGGCGAAAGTAGATCAGTAAGATAATCTGGTCATAATCTGTGATTTGTTATAGCACTTTGGAAATATAATTTGTTGATTCTAACAAGGAATAACTTGAAGCAACAATACCAACTAAGTAGCATCCAACAGCAATAAAGCAGTAGAACCACTATAGCAAAAAATGGGAAATCTGCAACTAAGTATAGTAATATTGTTGTTGTTTACTTCAAATAAAATTTTTTTTGGTTAGGATTTTTTTACCGTTTGATTTTTTCTTCAAAAAGTTTTGGAGCGGAAGAATCTCTCTTCGATCGTACTTCTTTTTCGACGAGCAGCGTAAGACTTTGAAACTCTTTTTCATTATTTTTCTTTAAAAAGAGTATGAGGCTCTCAGTTCTATAAAGCCCCTAAGTCCTGATTACTCTCTACTCATCACGGCCCTTTAGTCCAATTTTTTGGTCCTCGCCTGGAAAAGTATCTTTCTCTTGATCAATTACCATGGTCGAGAAGATATTGATCCATCTCTCAGATTATCTTCTCTTGATTCATAACCAAGGCCAAGAAAGGTATTATCCATTTGATTTATTATTACGGTTTATTTGTATCTCTTTTATTATTATTTTGGGATCCTATAATTTGAATATTTGTATCATCTTTGTACCCAATTTTGAAATGGTTATATAGTGAATCGCTCCTTCTCTGTTATGGATATAGATAGTTTTGCCGAACCACGTAAATTTTTTATATTTCTTGTATTTATTATTTATACGTATGAAATATTCGATAAATTACCTGAGTGAGAGGAAATAATTAATTAGAAGTCTAAAACGATCCGATCTGCTGTACACATCCCTAATAACTGGTATCAGAGCATTCGGATGGCATCTAACAAGCAACAAAGTTCATCAATGGCTCATAAGGCAGTTATTTTTCATTCCACTATCATAAGATATGAAATGGTAGTGTTTAACGGTACATGTGATTTTGTACTATGGAAGATAAGAATGAAATATCCGTTAGTCAAGAAGGGTATAGCAGTAGCTCTCAAGGGAATGGATGCAATCCCAGGAGATACTGAGGCTGCCAAAGAAGAAATCAATGATAGAGCTCTAAGAACTCTATTTTTGGATTTGAGTGAAAAAGTTCTTCATAATGTTATGGATCTTGATACAGCTAAAGGTGTATAGGATAAATTAGATAGCCTGTATATGGCAAAGTCTTTTACTAATATACTGTATTTGAGGAAAAAATTATACATATTTCGTATGGTAGAAGGGACTTCACTCAAGGATCATTTGGATGAATATAATAAGCTTCTACTTGTTTAGCCAATATTGGTGTTGATGTTGATGAGAAAGACAAGGCTTTGATTTTAATTTATTCTTTACCTAAGTCCTTCAAGAATATTACTACTACCATGCTCTATGAAAGAGAGACTATAAGTTTTGAAGAGGTAAAAGCCATTTTGTTATCCAATGAGCTTAGGTTGAAAGTACAGTTAGAGCATCTGACTCCGACTTTGGCACAAGAACTTACAGTTAAAGATAGAGATGAGCAAAGAAAAGGTGAATAAGGTAGAAGCAAGTCCAAAACAAGATCAAAATTTAGATCTAAAAGATCTGGTATTTGTCACTATTATAAAAAGCCAGGCCATTGAAAATCTAAATATAGACTTCTACAATCTAAGATAGAGAAGGAATAAAAAGATAAAGAAAAAGTCTCAGATTCGGTATCAATTGTAGTTACTTCAGGAGTTCACAATAATATTGTAGATGATGCAGTATTTACAGCTACCTACAGTGTCAGTCAGGTTGATATCTGGATCATGGATTCTGGAACATCTTTTCATATGACACCCCATAAGGAATGGTTCTCTTCTTTTAGATTATATGAAGGAGACACCGTTCTTCTTGTAGATGACGCAATTTGTAAAGTAAAATGTATTGATAAAGTTCAGATCAAATCTCATATAAATACTATGGTGATTCTAGACAATATCAGATATATTCCTCAACTAAAAAGAAACCTTTTCTCAATGAATGCCCTTGATAATGCAAGTTTTAAGGACAGATGAGATAGAGGATCTATAACTACTAATAAAGGAGTATTGACTCTATTAAAAGGAATTGAGTGGCATCCTGTATTATCTTGATGGTAGTGCAGTGACTAGACAGGCTCAGCAGTACAATTCTCTATTGAGCAGTTGATATGGTTATGGTATAAAGACTAGGCCACATGTCAGATAAAGGTTTGCAGGAACAAAGTGGATATGGTCTGCTAGGTAGTCAAAAGGTTGGTGCACTTGGATTCTTTGAGCATTGTATATTTGAAAAATAGCACAGAGTCAGTTTTTTACAGGCATGCACAGGATAGCAGCTATATTTGATTATATTCATTCTAATCTATGGAGACATGACCGAGTTATATCTAAGGGTAGATCTAAATATTTACTTTCGTTTATTGATGACTACTCTCGAAAAACCTGGATTTATACTATTAAGAATAAGAGTGATGTATTTGATATATTCAAGAAGTGGAAGGCTATAGTCGAGAGGCAGACTAAGAGAAAGGTGAAAACCTTCTACACTAACAATAGATTGAGATTTTGCTCTACAGAGTTTGATAATTTTTATAAATCAAAAGGTATTGTCAAACATAGGACCATAGTAGGTACACCTCAGCAAAATGGTGTGGCGAAATGCATGAACCATATACTATTAGAAAGAGTCGGATCTATGTTATCAAGTTCTGGATTGAGTATATATTTTTGGACAGACTATCAGCCTGCTATATTATAAACTAATCTCCAGTATCAGTATTAAGTATGAAGACTCTAAAAAAATTATGGATATGAAGACCTGCAGACTATTCAGTACTTAGAGTTTTTGGATATCCAGCATATGCACATATTAAAGATGGAAAGCGGATCACATGACTAAAAAGTGTGTATTTCTTAGATACACATATGGGATGAAAGGCTACAGATTATAGTGCACAGAGCCTGGCTCTCAAAAATTTTTAGTTAACAAGGATATGACTTTTCATAAGACAATCACTCCTTCATGACAGATATAGTTTAGTCCTTCACAGGAAAATCATGTTCAGGTTTAGTAGAATCGGACTATTATTGATATTAATCAAATTACTAGATCACAACAGCAGTAGCCAATTGTAGATGTTCAAAATGAGCAAAATCAATAAATAAATACAAAGATGCAGACTTAGGAGGAGATTATCATGCAAGGTCAGGTTCAAGATAATAGTATTGCCACTCGTAGATCCAAGCATCAAATCAGAGCACCTCAAAGGTATGATTTTGAGAATCTGCTTATACTGAGTTAGTTTATTATTATACTCTAAGTATTGCAAACACTATTAGTAATGAGCCGACCATATATCAAGAGGCTATTGGTAGTCCATATGCTGAGCAGTGGACCATCGCTATAGTTGAAAAGCTTCAGTCTTTGAAAAAGAATCAGACTTGAAAGTTAGTCAAATTACCTAAGAGCAAGAAAGTAATTAGCTGCAAATGGATCTTCAAAAAGAAGGAAGGAGCTAGTCCTCAGGATTTTAAATACAAAGCCAGGTTGATGGCTAAAGGCTACAGTCATCTAGAGGGTATTGGCTATAAGGAGATATTTTCTCCTATATTTAAATACTTTTTTATTCGTGTATTTCTTGCTTTAGTTGCTTCTTAGAATTTGGAGCTAGAATAGCTTAACATAAAAATAGCTTTTCTATATGGATACTTGAAGAAGCAGATTTGTATGCAATAGCCACCTGGTTTCGATGCACTAAATAAAGAAAATCATGTATACTTGCTCGAGAGATCATTATATAGTTTCAAACAATCTCTAAAATAATTGTACCATAAATTTGACAGGCTTATGATCGATCATGAATTTAATAGATCTCCATATGATAGTTACATATATCATCAACAGTTTTCAGATGGATCCTTTTGTTATTTATTACTACATATGGATGATATGATGATTGCAGCCAAAAATATGTTAGTCATCTAGAAGCTGAAAGCTAAGCTTCGTACTGTATTTGAGATGACGAACTTAGACCAGTAGAGAAGATACTTAGGATGGAGATCATACATGACAGGCAATCAGGTAGGCTTTTTCTTAGTCAGCATAGTTATATTGAGAAAGTCTTGGAAATATATGGTATGTCTACAGTTAAGCCAGTCACTACTCTCTTTGCTAGTCATTTAAGATTAGTTGCCATGCCCTCTCCTCAAATTGAGGATATGGAGAAATATATTCTAGAGTGCCTTATGCGAGTGCAGTTGGCAATATTATGTATGCAATGGTCTACAATCGACTCGATATTTTACAAGCAGTAAGTGTTCTGAGCAGATACATGGATAAGCCTGGAAAAGCTCACTAATCAGCTATGAAATGGATACTAAGATATTTGAAAGGCACTTCTAATTTGGGTTTGTTATTCTCCAGACAAAGTAATTATATTATCACAAGATTTTGTAATTCTGATTATACTTGTGACTTGGATAGGAGGTCTTTGACCAAATATGTATTTACTCTCTCTGGTTGTGCAGTCAGTTAGAAGGCTACTTTGTAGTCTACAATTATTTTGTCTACTATAGAAATAGAGTATATGGCATTGATAGAAGCCACGAAGGAAGCTATCTGGCTAAGAAGGTTAGTACAAGATTTAAATCTTAAGCAAAACTATTTGGATATTCACTATGATAGTCAGAGTGTCTTGCATCTTGCCAAAGATCAGATGTATCATAAACATACTAGGCATGTGCATATCAGGTATCACTTTATTAGAGATTTGGTGGAGGATAGTGATATCTGGTTTCAAAAGATTGGCACTGCTCATAATTTAGCTGATATGCTCACTAAACCAATCAGATGTATCATAAACATACTAGGCATGTGCATATCAAGTATCACTTTATTAGAGATTTGGTGGAGGATAGTGATATCTGGTTTCAAAAGATTGGCACTGCTCATAATTTAGCTGATATGCTCACTAAACCAATTCCAACATGTAAGTTCAAGACTTTTCTGAACTTGATCAGCGTGAGTACTTGATAATGCCCTTCGGTGCTTATGATGATGAGGAGGTTTTTTTATCTATATTTGATAGATGCACATTATTTATCCCAAGGAGGAGGATTGTTGTTGTTTGCTCTAAATAAAACTTCTTTTGATTGGGATTCCTTTACCATTTGATTTCTTTTCCAAAAAAAATTGGAGCGGAAGAATCTCTCTTCGATCGTACTTCTTCTCCGACGAGCAGCGTAAGACTTTGGAACTTTTTTTCATTGTTTCCCTTTAAAAAGAGTATAAGGTCATCGATTCTATGAAACCTCCAAATCCCGATTGCTCTCTACTCATCGCAGCCCTTTAATCCAATTTTTTGGTCCCCGCCTGAAAAAATATCTTTATCTTAATCGATTGCTAAGGCCAAGAAGGTATTGATCTATCTCTCAGATTATTTTCTCTTGATTCGTGCCAAGGTCGAGAAAGATATTGTCCATTTGGTTTATTATTGCGGTTTATTTGTATCTCATTTGTTATTATTTCAGGATCCTATAATTTGGATATTTATATCATCTTTGTATCCAATTTCAGGATGGTTACATAGTGGATTGCTCCTCCTCTATTGTGGATATAGTCAATTTTGTTAAATCACGTAAATTTCTTATCTTTTTTGTGTTTATTATTTATGCATGTGAAGTATTCGATAAATTACCTAAATGAGAAAAAATAATTAATTAAAAATCTAAAATGATCCGAAATACCGTACGCATCCCCCAACAAATATGGACATAGGCTAAAATAGAACATGAAGATAACCCAAACATAAGCTTTGATATGGTGTAGCACTTCGGAACCAGAATTTGGTGATACCAATAGACAATAGCATGAAATAGCAATACCAACATAGTAGCATCCAATAGCAACAAAGCAGCAGAACCTCAATGAAAGGAAAACCAGTATATGAACATGTAAATCAAGAAATAAATATAGTAGCATCCAACTCTGAATCGTCGAAATCTGAAACATCAAAAGGGACATAGCTGCAAAACCAATATGTCAGCATCCAAATGTCAAGAATATGCATTTGAGACTTATACATAGGAGCATAATCAACATGGCAGCATCCAAATCTGAAGTAGTAAAACCAGCATAACAACATAACCAGCATATCCACATCCCAATGATAAGTATAAAGGTATGTGAAGATAAAAGAACTGATATGGCATTTAAACCTGGGTAGGTGGAAGAAACATGCTTTCTCCAAAATACAAAGGATTCTCAATGTAATCAATGGAGGCAAAAGAGACATTTTCATTCTTTGAAATGATCGGGAGATAAAGTAGTTCCATAATTGATGCTACCATTAATCAAAAAATAGGGCTATCCCGTTGCATCATGATGATGTGCTACATGGCCCAATCGGATGAAGGGGCGTGCTCCATCTCAGAATTTCTCCAGTGCCTCCGGTGGACAGATTTTCACATTAATGATAGAGAACTATTCAGGGGCCGAGCTTAGAGACCGGGCTCCCTGTTTGGTTCTACAAGTTGAAGCCCATTTAAGTTCATGTTGGGCTAAAGTTCTGGGCTCTTCAGACCCAACAGGAAATCTGCGGAGAATAAAACCTGGGTCATGGCAAGTCTGGTACGATCCAGCTTATTTCATATATAAGTTTATTATGGAATAAGCTGAAAGTTCTAAGTTTGCTGAAGTTTGACCACCCTTTTCTACCATCTTTTGTTTATGAAGAATAATCTTCCTTTATTTCACTTTTCTCTCTCTTTTTTTTTAATTATTACTTTTTAAGTCCTAATGTACTTTTCTTTAGTCTCGTGTTCATATTATATCTTCTTTGTAAACTAGTAAGGCCGGGAGAAAGAATATATAAATCTATAGTTTAATTATAAATATTTTAAAAAATTAAAAAATAGGGATGGGAGATTCTTAAAGAGGACTTTCCTATTTAAACTCCTATTTCTTATCCCACATGTTGGTAGTTATCCCTGACGGATAAACTTGATAGGGCGGCCGAGGGCAAGCGATCGAGTAAACATCCTAAGACCATGTCCCAGAGTGTCTCCTGATTCAAATTTTTAGTATTTGATCGTTCAGAGGGTAGTTTAGGATAACATGATCGTTTGCACGCAAGAAAAAACAAAAAGAAAAATCTGAATGAAAATTAAGCAAAATTATCATTTTTCGTTTCATTATTTAGGCATGACATGAAAGAAATGCATGGGAAAATGGATGATAAATTCCATTCTAGTGGTTGATTTTGCCAATTATATTGTAGAGTTGCATTATATTTTTACTAATTTTTGACAATACCTCTAACAACAAATAGAATCAATGTTCTATAATTTTTTAATTCATATTTTAATACACTCATTCACTTATAATTCATAAAATATACGAATGATTTTTTTCTTCCTTTTTACTATTGTTAAATAATTCATACTGAAAACTAAAAAATAACGCTACATGGCTCACGTAGACAACAATTTTGTTACCAAGAAAAAAAAAAAAAGGGAGATCGGCTCTTGACCGTTTTTTTTTTTTTTTTATAATTCACTGCACAAAACGAAGATGAATACAATCTAAAGAATCAACTAATATAATATTTCTAAATTGTACAGGAGCAGAATGCCAATCAGATCAAAGAACAAGTTCTGTATGATGAGCTATAAAGAAAACTGCCCAGTCCGCAACTCTTGACCGTTCATGAAGTTGCCAAGTTAGCAATTGCAAACTCTTTGGCTTTTTTAATTGCATTTTACTAATGCCCAAAGCATCCCCCAACCCAAAAAAAAAAGCATGTTTATTCCCTTAAGAAATTTTAACGATCATTCCTCTCATCTCCTAACCAAACCACGTTTCATTCACCAAATTTTATAACCCCAACTCCTTTTTGGATAATCCCATGGACTCATAAAGAAGAAAGTATCACCTTTCTAATTCATATACATCATGCTGACCAATTTTTACAAAGTGATTAATAAAATAAACCAGGATAAATATGATTGATAAGGAGGGGCGAGGGGAGAGACCAACATAGCTACCCTCTCTAGGAATAATAATAAGGATTCCCATTTTGTGCTGGAAAATATTTAATACAGGACAATAACAAAGACAATTTAGTCCTTCCTCACCAAATTTTATGAATATACCATATTTCAAGTTAACTACAATATCATACCTTAAATCTAAGATCTTGGTTGGGAGTTTTGGAAAGAAAAAAAAAGAGAGGAAAATATTAGTGAGAAGGGAAAAGGAAAGGAAGTGCCTTTCTTTATTTTTGGTTGGGAGTTTGAGAAAGGGAAAGGAAATAATTTCTGTTCATCATTGATGTGGCAGGATCGCTGACGTGGAGCGGATCGATGACGTGGAGCCTCTGTCAAACACCACGATGGATACTCATCACGGGCTCCTTCACCGGGCTGAGCTCCCCCGGAGCAGCGGGGCCGCCTGCCGAAGTCGAGCTCCTCCCTCCGTCAGGTCGGTCCCCGCGAGGGTGGGATGCCTAGGCCGGAGCCGAGCAGGATCACCCCACGGCGGGCCCCTCGAGATCGAGCCCCGTGGACCGGAGTCGAGCTCAATCGTCCTCCACCATGATGAGCTCTTCCGAGGTCGAGTCCCCTGGGTCGGACTGCGCCCCGCCCTCCTCCGTCAGGTCAAGCTCGTCCGAAGTCGAGCTCGGTTGGTCCAGAGTCGAGCTCAGCCCTCCTCCGCCAAGCTGAGCCGCATCGAGGCTAAGCCCCTCGGAGTTGGGCCCCACCTCTCTAGCTCGGCCCTCAGCCCGGGCATAGGCACCAACCGCCAAGGAAGCGGCACCTCCTCTCCAAGGACGACGGTGGGCCTCCCGAGGGCCATGAAGCAGTACCCGCCATGCCGCAATTAAGACCCACAACTGTCACATCAGAAGGGAAGGAAACCCCCTGACCGAGGCACCATACTATCCACCAACTTGCCATACCGCCAGGAGAAGGAGCCAGCCAGAAGGCGCGAGTCTCGAGGGCGGCGACCCGCCGATCGAGGCTCTGCCAGGTTTCCCAGAATGGGACAGACAGAAGGAACGTCAGAGCGCATGGAAGCTTCCCCTGACATATGTCAGGAAAGACGTCCCGTCTACGGCACGGTACCTCGCCGCACGCGCCTGCCAACATGGGAGAGATCCCGAGGCAGGCCAAGATAAAAACCCAACACGAGTAAGCAAAAGGTAACAACAACAAAAAAACAACACAAAGCAACAAAACCACAAAAGAGGCACTGATCACTGAGGTGGGCAACAGAAAGGAAGAGGGAAAAAAGGCCACACAGGAGGATCTTTCCACCTCGGCCGTCACCTCTCCTAGCCCGTTCTCACAACGAGGTTTGAACCCGGACAAGGTAAAGCTCTTCTCTCTGACCTCCCCACACAAAGAAGAAAAAGAAAAAGAGAGGATAAAGGAGAAAGCATTCACACCACAAAAGTGGAGAAAGAGGAAGTTGCGATAATTAAAGCACTCTTCATTACTTAAAGGATGTTACACTATTCCCCGGGGCCAGACATGCCGGGTAGCCCGGACCAACAAAAGAAAAAGTCAAAAAATTACAAGATATTTGAAAATCCTACCCTACTTGGCCAGCTCCTTCCCCGGACGGCGCCCAACCGGGACTTCCCCCTCTTCCGCCTTCGCTGCAGGGGCACCTTCCTCGGCGATCGCTGCCACAGGAACTTGCTCGACCGCTGCCGACCTCGGAGCCGGTTCAGCTGCCGCTGCCTGCTGAGCTCCTTCAACTGCCACCGTCGTCAGAGCAGGCTCAACACAGCCTGGTGCCACTGAGGCCACTCGCGGAGGAGGCCCGACTGTGGCCGCTGCCAAGGATGAAGCCTTTGTGCCAAGGAGTTGGAGCACGGCCATCCGCTCCTCTGAAAGGATCCCACTGCAGCTGGGACCGGCAGTAGGCGAAACCCTTGAAAAAGGAGTCCGTCGCCGCTTCCTTGAAGTCCGCAATGTACGCTGGAGGGGCCTTGAAGTTGGCCACTGCATCAGCAACTGCATTGGCGGCCTCCTTCCTCGCGGCCTCCAACTGGCGAGACACCTCAACCGACTCCCCCTCCGCACGCTCAGCTCGTCGGAGCGCCTTGGCCATTCCATTCTCCGCTACCTCGGCAGCACGGGCAGTGGCAGAAGCCTTTCCCTCTGCCTCCGCGGCCCTCTGCTCTGCGGTCGCAGCCTTCTTTTCAGCAGAGACGGCCCGTTCTCTCGCCACCTCCGACTCGGCTCGGAGCTCCTTCAGCCGAGTCCTCTTCGCCTCGAGCTCCCCTTCGAGCTCCTTCCTGAGCCCCGCGGCATTGGAGACCTCGCCCGTAAGGCTCTTAACCTTTAGGTTGGCCTCCCAGGCCTCGTCGTTCTTCCGCCTCACCTCGGCCCTCAAGGACTCGAGCTCTGCTTGCCGCTCCTTGTCCCTTTTGGCCCAGTTGCAGCAGAAGTCCGAGATGAGGACAAGTTCCCTACCTTGCTGCATCAGAGAAAGTGTGTCATCTGCGACTCTAAGGGATGTTAAGAGGGATGAGGCTAGGCGGGGGAAAACTTACGGCGTAGAGGTTGGCGAAGGACGCGCTGATGACATCGCCAAGGAGTCTCCCACTCCCTTCCCGCTGGTCGCAGGACTGGACGGAGAATTCCATCATCCGCTCGGCGAGATTTGGGTCCTTCAAAAGGAAGACATTGGGCCCCAGTTTGAAGGGGACCCGGCGATAGTCCCTGTCCCTCTTGTCTGCCGCCGACGTGGGCTCCTCGGCAGCAGCAGAAGCCTGTGACACCGGTTGCGACCTCGGCACCGCTTCAGACTGCACCGCTGGCGCTGGCCTCGCACCTTTTGGCTCCCTGTCCTCCTCGACCTCGACGATCTCCGAAGGAGGGGTTGCCACCGTAGCAGCAGTGGCAGCCGATCTGGCCCGGACAACCACCTCGGACTCAGGTGCCGAGGTCGAAGCGCGTTGCCTCGGAGGTTCCGGTTTGGGCTCTGCTGCCCTCTTCCACCTCTGCTTAAAGATGGGCGCGGCTGGTCCAACTTGCATCGGCCTTGCATCGTCATCCGCACGAGCCCTCTTTGGAGCGGGCTCACCAGCCTTAGCCGCCTGGTTCCTCTCCTCAGTGAAGGAGAGCAGCTGGTCCATGGAGAACTTCATGCCTACACCAAAGAAGATGTGGTTAGCTCCAAGTTCAAAAAAAAAAAAAAGGAGAGAAAGGAAGGGCGGTCGATCCGAACTCACCCTTCTCTCGCATCGAGCCGACCCCGGCCTCATAGAGATTCTGCTCCGATAGTAGGACCTCGAGTGAAGGGATCTCGGTAGAGCAGAGCAGCTCGTACAACTCGAGGTTGGCTGCTTCGACAGAGGAGTTTCGATTGGGAGACCGATCCGGGTTGCTCCAAACCTAGTGGACCCCTTCAACCGAGGCAAAGAAATACCTACTCTTCCACCCCTTGATGGAAGAGGGGAGCTCAAACCTAATACCCCAAGGGAGGGAGGAAAGAGACCACTACCCCTCCTCGGAAGGGTGGTGTTTCAGGGTGAAAAAAGTCCTAAATAGAGAGAAACGGGCGACGACCCCATGGAAATGACATAGAACGATGAAGTAGAAGATCGTTCTGATGGCGTTCGGGACCACCTGGGCAGGAACAAGACGATAGTTGGCCAGGATAGAGAGGAAAAATGGGTGAAAAGGAAATCGGAGACCCCCGGCGAAGGTCTCCTCATATAAGGCTATCCGACGAGGGCCGCTAGAAGTGACTCGTTCCCCCGGATGAGGGACCAAAAGTCGGACAGACTTCGGGATGTCATAATCATCCCGGATGGTTGCGAGCTCCATGGCGGTGATCACCTAAGCAATCCCTCTGGGACCCGTTGACCGAGAAGGTTCAGGAACAGGAGCGGGGAGAAGAGGCAGACGAGGTGGAGGAACGAACCCAAGTTCCCTAATGGCTACAGGACTGTAAGTAGGCCTTCTACTGAACTCGTAGCATGTCGCCTCCCTTTCCTCGTCGGAGGTAGAAAGAGTCTTCGGCCTAGAAGGTCCAGCCTTAGCTTGGCAAGAAGGATGGAAGTCAGGGCCGAAGCGATCCATGGAAAAAGAAGAAGAAGGGAGACTAACCTGCTAAGAGTCCAGGAAGACAAAAATGGCTAGGGGAGAAGGGAGAAGAACCTCTGTACGACGACGGGCACGAAGGATTTGAAAGAAAGTAAGTTTTGGAAAAGTTACCTTTCTTTTCGAAGCGACCGGCGCCCGACCGTACCGTTATGGCCCCCTACCGAGGGATGTTCGCCACGTGTCACCAATTGACAGGGCCGGCACCTTATTCCGACTGCGACTGCTCTGAATTCCATGCCCGCAGTAACTGCTCCTCGGACGTGGCCACGTGGCACCACCGCTCTGGCTCGGAGGACCGCCACGCGAAGCACCGTCGATATCGGTCGTTATTGCACCAGATTTTTCACCTTTCCATGTCAGCACTGCAATTACTCCCTTCGCCCCGAGCGCCGCGTGCCAACAAGCCTCGAGAGTGGGGGGCAAATGATGTGGGAGGATCGCTGACGTGAAGCGGATCGATGATGTGGAGCCCCTGTCAAACGCCATGGTGGATACTCAACATGGGCTCCTTCGCCGGGTTGAGCTCCCCTAGAGCAGCGGGGCCGCCTATCGAAGTCGAGCTCCTCCCTCTACCAGGTCGGTCCCCGTGAGGGTGGGACGCTTAGGCCGGAGCCGAGTAGGATCCCCCCACGGCGGGCCCCTCGAGATCGAGCCCCGTGGACCGGAGTCGAGCTCAGTCCTCCTCCGCCATGAGGAGCTCTTCTGAGGTCGAGTCCCCTGGGTCGGACTGTGCCCCGCCCTCCTCCGTCAGGTCGAGCTCGCCCAAAGTCGAGCTCAGTTGGTTTGGAGTCGAGCTCAACCCTCATCCGCCAAGCTGAACCACTTCGAGGCTAAGCCTCTCGGAGTTGGGCCCCACCTCTCCAGCTCGGCCCTCAGCCCGGGTAGAGGCACCAACCGCCAAGGAAGCGGCACCTCCTCTCCAAGGATGACAGTGGGCCTTTCGAGGGCCACGAAGTAGTACCCACCATGCCACAATTAATACCCGCAGCTGTCACTTACACCAGAAGGGAAGGAAACCCCCTGACCGAGGCACCATACTCTCCACCAACCTGCCATACCGCCAGGAGAAAGAGCCAGCCAGAAGGCGTGAGTCTCGAGGGCGGCGACTCGTCGATCGAGGCTCTGCCAGGTTTCCCAGAATGGGGCAGACAAAAGGAACGTCAGAGCGCATGGAAGCTTCCCCTACCACATGTCAGGAATGACATCCCGTCTACGGCACAGTACCTCGCTACACGCGCTTGCCAACACGGGGGAGATCCCGAGGCAGGCCAAGGTAAAAACCCAATACAAGTAAGCAAAAGGTAACAACAACAAAAAAACAACACAAAGCAACATAACCATAAAAGAGGCACTGATCACTGAGGTGGGCAACAGAAAAGAAGAGGGAAAAAAGGCCATACAGGAGGATCTTTCCATCTCGGCCGTCATCTCTCCCAGCCCGTTCTCTTTCATTCACTCCTTCTAGCATGGAGCTCATCAAGAGGGGCTCTACCAGGAGGATGGATCTGTTCCCTTGGATCGTCACTGACTTGACCATCGAAGCGCTCCCGCTAGAATCCCCGGCCCGGGTCACTGATACTGTTTCCTGCAGGTCCTGAGACACCGGAGGCATCCCAGAAAGGCGAACGGACGATTTTCGATGCCATCAGCAGCTACGGGCCACGACAATCTGGGCGGCAACAATCATCATTGGAAATAGAGAAGAAAGAAAATGAGAAGAAATGTTATAATTTTTTTTTTATTATTATACCCTTAAACCAAGGCATTAGGTGTTGAAAATAGGGAAGAAAGGAAAGGGTAAAATAGGAATTATAAAAAAATGACTAACCCCAATTCCTTTCCCTCCCATTCCACTCGATTTGAGAGAGAAAAAAAATAAGAGTTGAGGGGATTAGTATTCCTTCTATTTCCTTCCGATTCCTTTCTTTTTATTCATGAAAAAACTTCCAACCAACAGAAAGTAAATACTGTCCCTCCTATTTTTTTCTTTCCTCTCCTACCATGCCCTCCCAACCAAGCCCTAAAATATATGGAATATGAGATAATGGTCCATTCCACATGAGCTGCCCCATTAAATTCCTCGCTACATATTACATACAATATGTAACGGTTTCAGTTCCTCACCAACAGCACCAGCTTACGTGGCAGTGTGGGATTGGTGCGAAAGGCGGGCCGCAGATACCAGTCCACCAATTGCCGAACGCTGGAGTTGCCCAGTGGCGTTATTAAACTTTTCTATAAATCAAAAGTAATACCAGGGCTCCAAAAAAATATGGCCTCTTATCTACGTTTTACGACACCCGGGCTCCTACATTGAGAGACGGAGACATCTCTAGCATGACAAAATTTATACAACATCGCTCCTCTACCGCTTCAAAATATAAATCACCAATTTGGTAGAATGAAAATAATTTTTTGTTAAAAATTATATTCCAAAGTCAATCATCTAGACCGTAGATGATTATGCTATTTTGTAATTGTATATAATTTTTTTAATGAATAAAAGTTATTATTTTGGCTGTTCATCACATATGCATTTTTCTTAAAAGAACTCTTATGTGATGGAGTCCTTAAAACTATATTATATTTGATATATAGAGGATATATCGAGTAGTTCTTAAACTAGTTCACAACCAAATGATACATTTTTATAGGACGGCGATGTATCAAGGGTAGGTTATTATATATCACATCTGTTGGTTATCCTCTTAACCAAGGAGTGTAGAGACACTGATATGATATACAGATGAAATTTATGACATCTCACTGAACATAACCAACGGCAGAGCTCCCTTCTGCCAAAAGGTTGCTCATGAAGGGATATGGATATATGTGTCCCTCAGACCTGAGATCACCATGATAGCTTACAAGCAACTCACTGTATTTTGGTACCGAACTACCTGCATTTCTAATCCAATGATGAAAGGTTTCTGGGTACAGTCAAGTACTTGTTGAGCGGTGGTGGATCAATATGGGATTAATCTCTCCAAATGATTTAGAGTTAATGACTCATTATGTCTCAATTTAGCAAAACCTTGACTAAGGTAGTTCTTGTAATGAATCACAGAATTTATAAGGTTGGGACACGATCTGGATATACGAAGTTAGGGTTGACAGTCAAACCCTAGGTCATCCTGAGCATTTTGAGATCAAAGGGATAAATTATACGGTAACCATATGCCTGAGGTTTTAAAAAGTTCTCTGCAATCTTCGACCTATCCGGACGTCGGGTATCATTGCTAGATGATGATTTTGACTGTACTGGAAGTATTCCAATACTATCGGCTTAGTGTTCAAACCTATAAGGTCATATACTATAGGGGTTTTCATCTGATCTAAAGGCTGATTGACGATTGAGAATCGTTTGCCGTTATTGGAGGTCAATATGATTGACCATGTTCCAAGTATCGACACTTGCAAGTGTCGACACTTGGAAGTGTCGACCTTGGCTGTGACGAGCAAAAATTCTAGAAAGAATTTTTAGAAAGTTTTGACCTCATTTTGAATTTCGAATTCTGATTGGTTTTGACCCCAAACCTTCATGAAATGATGGTCATTCTTTGGAAGGTTTTGATCTCAATTCAAATTTTAAATTTTGATTGATTTTGGCTCCAAGCTTTCATAGAATGATGGTCATTCTTGCCTTATGAGCTTAGAGCCAATTTAGTATGGCCCTTAACCTTCTCCCCCAATCACTCCTCCTTTCTCTTTCTCCCTCTCATGGCTCCCTCTATAAATATGCATTGTTTTAGGGGTTGTTGGTTGAGAGGGAAAAAAAAGTTTTCTTATTGAATGAGATTGTTGAAATTCTGATAGAGAAAAGAAAAGGGGCTTGAGAGGACTAGGGTTTTGGGTGTGTGACTACCTAGCACTCAAGCTAGGTCTTGGGAAGAGAGCTAGTTAGGAAGGGTTTTACCTCTCCTTCTTATCTTCCAAGAAGTAGATCGGCCTCAAGGATCCCAAGGAGCTAGCAATATGAGGGAGTTGATCTGAATCGAGCTATGCTGTGAACTACTCATAGAGGCTAGACAAGTATGTGGCTCAAGGGCTTTTCACAACCTCCTCATAAAGGTATAACGGTAGGGTATCCTTATACTTTTTAGTTCTTTTCCTGCTTATGATGTCTTTTGCATGCTATATTATCATAATTGTTCCTGTTGCAGGCAGATTGATAGATCATTTTGATCGATCTACTAAGCCTTCTGCTATGCTTATTTTAAAATTATTTTAAAATACTTTTTTTTTACCATACATGCTCGTTTTGCTTTCCCTTCATTTCTAGCGGTGAAGCCTAACAAAATAGATATGCCAAGACGATTGAACAAGGGGAACAAAGAGAAATTCATCCATAGAAGCCTAAGGTTGCATTTGATGTACCGCTAGGAAATCCTGAATGATACCTGCAAGATAGATTACCATTGGATAAATTACCAGTAATGCTGATTACTATATTTGGTAATCTATCAGTAAGATTGATTACTGTATTTAGTATGACAAACAGATTACTGGTAATCTAACATCAAATTTCCAAAATATCCCTAGCTCAAATTTATTAAAATTCATGTATTATTACATCTTTGACCTGAAAAAACTTGCATTTATAAATGACAATACTTTAATGTTATGACCAAATTGTATTTGACCGATCCTAGCAATGGTCCTGACAGTCCGAGACAAGGACAGACTTCTGCAGTCCCGTCTCCATTGTTGTAACCTTATCCTTATTGATGAATATTGCCCTGGTTTGGTAGCAGTTGACTCAACAAATAGGCATGATCTTTTGTATCTTTACAAACTTGATTTTGCATAAGTTGGCGCGATGGATAAATAATATTTGTGGCTCTGCAGCTAGAAATCACTCGGCTAGATTAAACATCCTTAACCCCGTCGAACCTTGATAAACTTTTTTCTGCTGAGATCTGCTGTCAGAGGTGTATGTTTTGTGATCTTTAACTACTATGCCATGTGATCTTCTTTGAGGTGCATGTTTTGGGCAACCCTTGCTTATTTAGGTGGACCTTTTCGATGCTTAATGCCATTGTCCATCTGAAAAATGAGATAAGGTTTTTGCTTTCATCCTAGAACTAGAATTTTAAGTTCTAAGGCTTCCATTATTTAAACTATTAGATGAAAGTATAATAAACGAAAATCTAAAATTTTATAATTTATTATTATTATTATTTTGCTAGAAAGATATTTAAAAGCAACTTGTTTGACAGAAGTATTTTAGCACAGATGCTACGTAGGTAACAGCACATCAATTACAAAATCAGATTAGAAGATTATAAGTTATAAATGATGTATGGCGTATTATAAAGACAACAAAAAATCAAAATAAATTCTAATCTAAATTTTGAAAGCTAAGAATAATTTAGCTAGATCAATTTAAATTGGCTAAGTTATTTTAACTTGGCCGAGTCTTCAGTTCAAAAAGTAATCTATATTTATATAAAAAAGCCAAACTCTACACAGGGGCGGACCATACTAATTTTTCTAGAGGGGGCCAAAAAAAATTAACTCATCTTAAACAGTACTCTATTAGCAAGTTATTCCTAAACTTCATCTAATCAACTCAAATCATCCAAAATATTAATTACATTTACTTTATCATGCCATAAACTTCAGATATTCTGTCTTTCCACGTTGTTTAGCATTTCAACTCAAAACAAAAAAAAAAAACTGTTACATAGAATTTCTCTTTTGAAAAAAATCCATCCTTAATATGAAAAAGAATAGCTGTATCAAAATTATTAGACTAAGTGGCTTACTGTCGTTACCGAGAAGTAAAAACTTCTGAAGAGGACCAAGAGGCTGTTGTTACGGTACTGCTGTCGGCTCCGACGTCACCACGTTGAACCACAGGAGGAACCGAGAAAAAGTCACCGCCAAAGAGAGGAAATGACGGATGGCTAGGATGGGGTTTGAAATCTTTGGGCTTCGAGGTTTTGGAGTTGAAAGAGATGGTTGGGGTCGACCGTTGGCAAAGGAGATAGTAGGTGGGATGGTGCCGCGACGGGTGGGAACAGCGGGTACCCTGTCGAGGGCAACGATAGCCGGCGTGTGGGGTTTGATTGGGCTTCGAGATTTTGGAGGAGACTGCTGACTGCTGCGGTAGCCGTCGGCGAAGGAGACCTGCGGCAGGTGGGCTGGCACCGTGACGGGTGGGGTTAACGGGTGCCGTGTCGGGGGCAACAGCGGTCGACGTAATATGGTTTGGGCTTCTAGAAGAGAAGGAGATGGCGATCGACGACACCTCTCAGGTTCACCTTTTTTTTTTTAACAAGATTTTTTGAATTTTTTTTGGTGCATGGAAAATACTTTTTCACTGATTTTTATTCTATTTCAATTTTATTTTTGAAATATTTTCATCCATTTTTTAGAAATTATTTTTGAAAAATTTAAGGGGGCCAAATACCTATTTTATATTAATTTATTTTAAATAAACTAAGCTAATCACTGGTTTAAAAAAAAATTAGGGGGGCTAAGGCCACCCCTTGCCCCCCCGGCGGTCCATCCCTGACTCTACATATGTGACACAAATTTAGGAAATGATTGTTTTTAATTTCTTTATAAGTAATTCATGTAATAGACATTTTCATTTAACAGTATAACTTTTCTTATTAAATTTCTTACAAATATGTTATTCACGTAGATAACATATATGATCTTTTTATTGAAATCACATATAATAATTCGATCTAAGAAATGTTTTAGTGGATATATCAATATTTTTTGAAATGTTGGAAGGAACAAACATCTTCATTTTAGATTACCTGGTGATCTTTCCTGAGATGAGAAGAGGAGGAGGAGAGCCGTTAGGGGTTGGGAGGCGGGGCGGCGAGCAGCGTGATGATGAATTCCATGACGATCTTTTCGATGATGAGGAGGAGGGGCCATTGAGGGCCCGGAGGTAGGACGGCGAGTGGCGTGATGATTAATTCCTTAGCAGAAGATGTGGAAGGACTGTTGGGGGCTCGGAGGCGAGGCGACGAGCGGTCCAATGCGGGGTTTGCCTTCTTCTTGATCACCAACGACGGAGAAGGAATATGTTTTACAGGAAAAAAAAAACTTTATCGATTACCGATGATGGCTTGAACGGTAGCGATCTTCTCGAAGGTGACGCAATGACAAGTCACCACACAATGACAAGTCACCGACAAGAGATGAAGGCGGGGCTAGGTAGGAAGAGATCAAAATGACGAAGGTAAAGAGGATCTACATTCCTTCTCAAGAAAGTAACAGTATAAGAATATTTTTATTAAAAAAATTAGATTATCACTTCTCCGATAATGTAGATAGCCATCTCTTCTTAATCTGAATTATACATGAATGATAGATTATCATTTTATAAAAATACCAAATATAATAATTTAATAAGCCCATTTTAAAATTATCAATAATCTGAATAGATTATCGCATACCAAAAATAACCTAATAGTCACCAAAAAAAAGAACCTATTAGTAGTGATAATTCTATTGCATGCAATGAAAGCCAAAAGCATCCAACAGCAGGGCTGAGCTATTAGTCCAAAGGTTGCGTGCAAAGAGGAACTGAAACAACAAGGAATTATGACAATGATAGAGCTAGCTATTAGTCTCAAGGTTGCGTGCAAAGAGGAACGGAAACAAGGAATTATGACAATGATAGAGCTTGTTAGATCAAGATAAGCCTCCATTCTCGTGCATGCAGATTTATAAAACAGCAACCGTAATCCAAACAAGGTTCTTGATACTAGACAATATTCACATTGGCACTATCTAGAGTTGATCCACGTACTGTAGCAGCACCAGATCTCCCATTCTTTTCTTTTCTTTTCTTTTCTTTTCTTTTTTTTTTTTTTGGGTACATCTAGATCTTCCATTCTTCAAGAATGATGTTTTCATTAATTCAAGAATATATGGTTCTATAGTCGACTCGTAATTGGAAGGCTTTTCCCTTCTTGGATACAAGGAAATATAAAAGCATACAACAAAAATTTTACACCACTATATGAGAACAGCCAAAAATTACCTAACTACCATTGATGATGGTTCTAATTCGATGACTTCCTTGCCTCTTGCTCTTTTGGCCGCCACATCGTCTTCTGAACGCACAGCAACCCCTCATTATCCTTTACGTAGGTCATCCGGATCTCCCAGTGCAAAGATTTTGCCATGTTCTCTATTTCATTGATTATCTCCGCATTGTCTCTTACAATCAGATTACCTTCTGGTCTCAGTATCCGATCCACCTCCGCAATCACCGGCTGTAATTTGCACCTACAGGGAAGTATGACACACAAAGAGTCAACACCATAACAAAATTAATAGGAGCGGAAGAGAAGTAACAAGTGCATTTTTGAAATGAGATACGTCACTGTGTCCAGAAGTGGCATTTGTATCTAATGCTACTCGAAAGTATTAAGAAAGGAAGATACAGTATTAATGCAGAGAACATCTTTCACTGAGTGTAGCAGAAAGATGATCATCATTTGGTTAGAAGGTTATCTTTATAGCATCATGGATGGGTTGCATCCCACTGGAACTTCAACCATATGATAGAAAGGTCGGAAGGCTTGGGCAAAAGAGCAGCACATTGGGATGGGAAGTATCCTCCAAGTAGTAAGACACTAACAAATTTGAAATGTTCCAATCAAAATCAGGTTCCATCCCAAAAAAAAGAAAAGGGGGAAAATCATGCAGCCCAAGGATTGTAGCAACTTCATGTTTGAATGATTATTGAATATTCAACTTTCTAGACAATATTCAATAACTGGTTCTTCTTTGTTGAAACGAAGTGAATGATTAAATTAAAATGCTTACCTGTTTTTGAGCTTTGAGAATAGATGGTCTGCATGGACAAGATCATACGTTCTTGGGTATGTGCTGAATGATTCACACCAATCATGATACATTCCGAACAGTCCACGCTCATAAATAATGGGAAGTGTATCAGGGGAGTCAATGGAGACGATATTCATGACCCACACCTTCATGTCTCGCAAAGCTGCAGCAAAGCTGCAAAAACGAGCATAAAAGTAAATTTAAAACTGAAAGCAAGAGGACAAGGTCTAGAAAAAAATGTGTTTATCCCTTGTCTGAATTCAGAAAATATTAGAGCAGTAGGTAATAAAACAGTGAACTGATCCTTCACGTTCCACTATACACAAACAAAAAAACAAAAATAACTTGATTTCATGATTTTGAAAAGGTTCTAAAACTAGGCTATCACCTAACATCAGCCCTTCATCAACATGCCGCCAAATTCCTGATCATCCTTGGTGGGAGACAGAAAAGACCAACCTTTACACTAGGCAGCCTTAAAAATATCAAAACACTGTGGGCATGGATCATATCATCAGCAAGAACAACTGAATGAACAAACAATTCTTTATCAGGAGAATGAACCGTCTTCAGAACATGCGAGAACACAAATTATCCATGTAGGTTATTCATATGCAGTTACTCAACATGTTTAATTACTAATTCCAGAGAAACCATTGCCACAATTCGCCATGCCAGGCATGATTTTGAAACAGCCTTACAGCTTGATGTTCAAAGTAGAGGATAGAGGAACCATGCAAAATTAATATTGCATATGACATGAGCTAATGAAAAACATAAGGGCATTAATTAAGACTGCAAATAAACAGTGAAATATAACTGCTTTTTGCAACATCTCACAGACAAAAATGCGAGTTGATCAGTTCACTTTTTTTTTGAAGTTGCATGGTAGAAAAGATTAATTTGTGAAAAATAAGCTTTGAAAAACAGAAGTCCGTCTCTTTTGTCATGATTTATGCAGCTGCTGTAAAATTTGTATATAAATAAAACTGAAATCTAAATCTTAAAACAAAGCCAACACCCAATGTAAAACTTAAAACAAAGCCACAACCCCCCTCCCCAAACCCAACTAGTTTGACAATTGAGAGAAGGAAGGTATCTGCTTACCCTCCGTACACAGATCTCATATCCATGACATTTCTGACATGAGACCAGTTGATTCCCATTCCACTGACATATGACTTGCTTACAACTCGTTTCCAATGCTCATAGTCTGCTTCAAAGTCCTCCAGGGCAGGTTTGCCATAAACCCCAGCCCGAGAATTGTTTAGCCAATTCGGTGCCTTCTCCAGCCTCAACGGCCACTGCTCTGGCCACTGTAATCCATGCACATCAGGATCTACAGGCAATTTGTGCATGCAAGCTTGCAAGGGAACATTCCTACACAAACATGAAATACATCACCAAATGGAGGTATCAAATATAATACATGATAACAAAGCAAAACCAAACAAATATATAGATTGTTCTGTGAGGAATCAGCATACCAGGCTGCATCTGGATCATCAGATTCTTCACAAAGTGGAGGGCTCTTTTTCATTCTTTTCTCGTAGCATTGATTGTCAGAAGGTTTTCTGAAGATTGCTAAACCCACTTGGTTGAAGGTATCATTCGTTTTAGTTATCATTTTCCAGCACATGGACTTTGTAAGGGCAGACATGGCTGACATCAAAATCCACACGATATATAGGTTAGAACTTCCTTCAGGCACTTGGCCAAGAGTTTTTTTGCTATACTCATTTGCATGAAGTGGGATTCTTATATTTACAGCTTGTACTAGATAAGCTCCACATGCCCAAGATGATTTAGCAAAATAAACATGTCCGGCAAAACCAATATATTGAAGTTTCCTCCTGATTAATCATGTTTTATGCAGTAGAGTTAAAACATAACTCATCAAAAATGGATACTAAAGCTTAGTTGCCAGAATCAGAAGCAAAGGCAGGTGAAGGTGCTGGTGTGGGTGTGGCAAACTAAATATTTTAAAAACACTTGAAGTAATAAGTTTACCATTAAGAAGGCTGATTTCACTTCATATTTAATCATTTGTGTTTGTTTTACCTAAACCTGAAAGTGCATTATCAGTCTAAAACAAAAATAAGTTCACTCTATTTAAGGATTAGACAGTATTATACCAACTCAACCTGAGTTTATATGATTTAGTTTCCATGAGATAATTTATAATGCATTTTTAATTGTCCATAGCACATAATTTTTTCTCTGCATCCATTTTAATCAAGCGTTTATATACAAATAAATTTTACCTTCCCAGATCTCGACATCTACTGGAAGACTTTGGTAAACTGGAGTAGCAGACCACACAAAGTAACCACCAGGACGCAGAAGACGGTTTAACTCCAACAAAAGCATGCCACCTACAAGTTACCTCCTCTAAGATCTGAAAGCACAATAAGAGTAAACAAATAAAGACTAAATAAAGTCTAACATTAAGTACCTTCAATGTGCCAAGGTACTCGGCAGCGGGCACAATGAATAACATCAAAGACTCTGCTAGGGTAGGGAAGTCTCTTGGTGCCCATTACTGCTGATACAGCTGGGATTCCACGCTCAAGAGCAAATTGCACTTGAGCTTCATGCTCATCTTTTGGTGCAAATGACATAGCCAGCACACCTCTATCAAAGAGATAGCCTCCAAAACTAGCCACACCACAGCCAACGTCCAAAACAACACGGCTTTGTTTTCCCCATGCAATATCAGATAGTGACTGCAATAATAAGATAAAAGCATACATGTCATGCATAAGCAAAACATAAACGTAAAAATAGAAATAAGAAACAAGAAATAAAGTAATCAATTATCTAAAAAAGAAGAGCTACAGATAAGTTGAACTAAGAGAATTTGAAAGGACATTTAAATAGGAATACATGCTGCAATTGCAAGAATGTTTTATAAGCACCCTATAATTTTGTCCCAGTCACAGCCCAAAGTAGCTTATCAAGCAAGCAGGAAAGATAAATAGAAATTTTACAGAAGTCATAACTAAACACAGCACATGTAGATACGGGAACAACGGCGATGAAAACTGGGAGTTCTTTCTATCAAATACAATAATAGGAACATGAGCAACAAAGATTGTACAATACAAGAGCCAAAAGGAGCAGCAACACTATCCACCATCCACCTAAAGATTAAAAAGAAACTTCAAGCACTCAAGAGGCATGAAAACAGGATCTCACATGTTGAGAAATGACAAATATCAGGAGACAAAACAAAAGGCTGCTAGCCAGCTACCATATAAAGGATAGAAGTGAACCTGTTGAATGAAATCAATGTAGTGGAGTGCACCATTCTTGAACTGAGTTCCACCCCCTGGAAAAGTGAGGTATTCTCCTGAAACCTTAACCCAATTCTGATGCCCCTTTACCACTGCAAGCTTGGTATGTGGGACATTAGAGTACCATATCTGCAGTTTACCAACAAAATTAACAGAAATAAATAAAGTTGACTAATGGAAGAAATAGTTGAGAATTAAAAGGCAAACAGAATGGCAAAACAAAAACCTTTTCCCTGCTCTTAGGCCAGTCAATTGGTCGTTTGTATCCATCTGGAAGAGGAACAAGGCAGGTTGGAGCTTCCTTAGGGCAATGCCTCTCACGATGTTCATAATGTTTGGTACTTGGAAGCTTCCTGATAGCTTCCTCATTGTCAAGACAAGGGATATAATCTGATCCAGCAGTGACATTACAAAGCTTCCAATTGTAACCTACAAGTTGGCCCTTTGATGAGGCAGATGCCTGGACCTCCTTCTCATTCCTTGATTCTGCAGCTTGTGTAGACCATCCCCCATTCTGGGTATTAGTCTCATTTAAAAGCTCTGACTGGGCCCCAGATGGAAACACCTCATTTGAGGCTTTATCCTTATCCTGCTTCCCAGCATTGTTATCATCAGAGTTTTGTCCTGTCTCCTGGCCTTCACTTTGCTCCACCTTCTCCTCTATCTGACCCTTATCCTTCTCATCACCATCAGATTTCTCATTTTCTTCAGATTTCTTCTCACTATTGGTTTCTTGCTGTTCATTATTTTCAGCTTTGTTGGAATTCTGTGCCAAGTTCTTATCTTGCTCTTCTGATTTTTGTTGCCTGTTCCTGCCTTCTGCATTTGCCTGACTGCTTGTGTCTGTCTCCATATTTGCATCTCCACCCTCCCGAACTTTTTCTTCTTCACTCTTCCCGTTTCTGTCACTGTAAGTCAGATTTTTAGATGTGTTCTCTGCCTCATCATTGGTTTTATCCTCATTGCCCTTCACAGGATTCTCCTCATGAGTCATCGGGACCAATTTCTCTGAATCTTCAGTTATGTCGCCCAAGTTATCTTCAAATGGCTTAGAATCTGTTTCAGGAACTTGATCTTTAGCATCAGATTTGGAGCTTGATGAAGACATCTCCACAGGGGTTACGGTCGAAGATGTCATCATCCATACACCAACTAAGCATAGAGCAACAAATACGACAATTGTTGTTGTTGAGCAGAAGGACGATGACGTCCTCCTAGCATCTGCTCGCGAGCTTTTCCCAAACGCCATTTTCTTACATGCAAAAACCTTTCAAGTAGTTTATCTGAAAAACAAAGATGCAAGAAAAATAAGTTTTAAAATAACAATCAAACTCCCGATACTTTTTCTTGCAAACACAGTAATAGAAATCACTAATTTGGAGCAGATCTAGTTTGTAATTGAAATGTAGAGAAGGATATATGAAACAACATGCAGATCTGTAATGAAACTTTATAGATCCAGAAACATAAAGTAGGAGTTTGATCAACATGCCAGTGAAATGAAATGGTTACTCTCCCCAAAACAATCATCAATTAAGGACTCTGAGCCTATCAGTGCTGATAGTAAACACTATTTTTAATGGGACAAATTGGCCAGGTCACTACTAAAACATCCTAAATTTATCAGGAAGATAAGAAATAAAAAAACGTTAACAGCGTTATGGAAACAAGCCTTAAAAGATACCGATAGTGTCACACCTACTACAGCACAGCTATCAATTCATGAGCTTCAATAGTTCTCAGATTCCCAACAGCAAGTAAGAAATAAAACACTTCAACGCTTAAACAAGATTATCTACAAACACTATCGGACACCAAGCATTAAACAAAATATAAAATAGGTGACAAACTGCAGATTAAACCGACGGTGATGGAAGAAAGTTATGGAATTTTCTCCTGGTAAGGCGCAAATAAACTGCAATTTAACAAAAAATAAACAAAAAGCCCTTAATTTATCAAAGTTAAACAAACTCCACTATGAAGGGAAAAAAGAGCGAATTCGTACCAATTTGACTAATTTTAAAGTTCTTTCTTATTTAAAAAAAAAACAAACCACTGAGCAAATTATATATTAAAGCACTTCAAGATCTACGTCAACTTCGCATCAAAGGGTAACAACAGACAGATTCTCAGCATAGCAACATTCAAGAGAGAGAGAGAGAGAGAGAGAGAGAGAGAGAGAGAGAGAGAGAGAGAGATCACACTATTACTGACAAATAGGCCCAGCACAAATAGCATCATAAAAAGAGAAATCACGAAAGGTGTCGGCGAAACTTATTATTTTTCACATAATTTGAAGCAAGAAACACTCAGTCCGAACCAGATCCAACTCAAACTAAGTCAAAACAGATCTACATCAGCAAGACTAATTTTTTAAAAAAAAATAGTAACAAAATCCACAACTCTCTAAAAAAACATACCCAAAACAATCACCCAAAAACCAAAAAAAGTCCAGGAAAAAAAAAAGACCAAACCAGCATCAACGCGTAGATCCAAAAGATCCGAGCCAGAGAAAACCGATCCTTACCTCTCCTTCTGCTGAAACCCTGCGGATCTGAAGAGTGGAGAAGAAAACGAGCGAGAGATTCGAGGGTTCCTTCCCCCTTCTCCCCGGCTTGGAAGAAGGGTGAGCACCCCGGGAGATTATTATAGGAGACGAGAGTGGATTCAGACCGTACCAAACTTCCTATTTTTAAATTCCAGGAAAAAAATGATAAATTTTTAGGCGGGGAGCGGAAAGGAAGGGAAAAAGTGACACTCACTCAGTGCGAGCGGCCGCCTAGAAAGAGGTTAGACATCGGTCGTTCCTTCGGATCAGTTTTATCTGGCACGAAGGACGAACGAAATCGTCGACGTCAGCTTCGAGTTAATAGGTTTAGTTCGTATTTTATCGTAGGTTTCGTTTAGAATAAAATGACTTTGAAGGAACATGAGCGGCAAATCACGGAGGCCCATCGGACGGACCAGTATTAATTTTGAAATAACGAAACTGCCCTTTCCTTTTTGCCGCTTATATTACTTGCATTTGTAGTACCTGCACGGATTTCTTCTGATGCACTTTGATCATCAATTTGCTCGTGGATGAAGATCTACAAATAGTTACATCAAAATTTATTTTTTTTATTTTTTTAAATAATAATAATAAAAATTTTATTATCAAAATAATAGTTCGATCAATACTAGCTATAATTTTACCACCCTCGTGCCTAAAATTTGAAAAAAAAAAAAAAAAAAAAAAGGCTCTTATAGTCATGCTGGTTACCCCCGATTTTTTTATTAAAAAATAAAAATCTTTCTATTTATAATAGGTTTCAGGGTGCTAATCCAGGCCCATCCATAAAATGTCATATAAAATACAGTATGGGTCTACAAATCAGTTAAAATAAATAACTTAAATGACATACATTTTTCAACATAAAAAGCTGTTGACCAGGAAAATTGACCTTTGGACTGCTGGATCTTAAAATAAAAATAAGGAATGGGAGGCGAGATTCAAATACCGGCGAAAATTTGAGGTGAAATGCGGAACGCAGGAGTGTCGGTGGAGGGAGGAGACCCGACGTCAACGAAGCACGCGGTGCGCGGACGCTAATTATTCTCCCTCTCTTTTTCTCTGTAGATCTGATCGAAGACATCACAGCTGTCATCCTTTGCGCACAACGCGCGCGGTCTAATTGGGGACTATGCGATGACGACGAGGAGTTTGCCGACTACCGCCGTGTCACCTTTCCTTCGCTTGCCGACAGTCGTGCTGGCTCCAGAGTGGACTCGACCTGGTGGTGGGATGGGTGGCATTTTTGGTGGAAAGTAGATAAAGATTATCGCAGCTTTAAGGAGCGGTTTGGAGGTGCGTGTAATAAGGAATTGGAGGCTTCTATAAGATGGAAGAAAAAGGCTGTTGCAGATGACGATGATGATGAGAAAAAATTGCTTTCCTTTCTTTTGTTTTTCCAAGGAAAAAAATCTATGTGCCATGATCTGTTGAACCTTGGGGACCACTGCATCATGCCATGAGACCTTGTGGCCAGTTTTGGTTGCAAGGAAGAGGTGTGTCATTACTTGTCTTGATATATTGTGGAGGCTTGCACTAAAATTACAGGCCAATCCATGGGAGAAGGGTGATTGATTGTGATATGTAATTGTATGCTAACATTGTTCTACAAATATCAGTTCACTGGCACACTTTATTTTAGAATTCCATGCAGCAAAAGTTTTAAAATATTTAAGAAAAAAATGAGAGAGAGAGAGAGAGAGAGAGAGAGAGAGAGAGAGAAAAAGGGAATAAGCTTATATTTATGTTGCAATCGTATTGATATATCTCAAATGTTATATATACTGGTATATTAATTTTATACAAGAAAAATAATATAGACTGATACAGGCCCAGGTTAACAAATATATATTTGATCATTTATAATTCGATGATTGTTTATACTTATATTAACACTTCTCTCTCAAATTCAATATGGTATTATATGTGCCAACTTAAATTTATAAACCAGATTATAAATGTACACAAAAGCTGACTTAGCAAATTAGAAGTTATAGTAATAACTTAGAAGTTGTCATGATAGATCAGAAGCTGATATAGCACTCACAAGTTAACATGATGATAAATCATGAACTAATGTGGTAGCTCAAAGATCAAAGTGATAGGTGAAGAGTTGATATAGCAACGCAAAGACTAGTATGGTAGATCATGAGTTATTATAAAGTTCAAAAACTGGTGTAGTAGATCAAGAATTGACATAGCAACTCTGAAACAAATATAGCTAATTGTATGTCAAGTTGATGTGGTAGTGTAAGAGCTGCTATTGAAGATCAGGAGCAACATAGCAATTTAAAAGCTAATGTAGTAGATCATGAGTTGACTTGGCTCAAAACTTGATATGGTATACTAATATGTCGAGCTAATTTAATAATATAGAATCTGACATTGAAGAATTGGAGCTGATTAGTAGCTCAAAAATTGATGTGGTGGATTAGAAAGCTGATGCAGCAACCAAATAAATTTAACAATGCTGGTATAATTGACTAACATGGTAGACTAACATATCCACTAACATGGCTGACTGATATATCCACTGTTATGTTGCTACAAATTTTATCTCGAAGTTGAAGCTGTTATTGACTGGCAGGAGTCATTACTAAAGTGACCAACAAAATAAAGTCTATAACTAGAGGTTGGCTACGGTGAGGATCCTTCGATGTTCAAATCAGAGATCTAGAACAAATGAAAAGCAATGAGCATGAAAAAGAATTGCTTATTCAGAGTCCTCAGGTTTTTGCTTATCTATAAAAGATGGCTGATAAACCACTACTATCGAGAATATTGGCTGATCGTCATGCTATTATGGGTACGAGATCTTAGCTCTCATCTGGTCTCGCATAGGGAGGAAGTGGTTGGCATCGATCATATCCGCATAGAGTAACGGTTTCCGTACATTGGATAATTAGTTATTTGAAATCTCAAAACACATCACATGAAAAGAGGCATGTCGAAGAACCACAGTCGATAATAGCTAAGTAAATATTATTTTAGCATTAAGTTCTACGCCATTGATAGGCCAACAAAAGGGTCAGCAAATAAGACTGCAATAACTAGTCACAACCGTAAAGATGCCTTGATCACAAACTCTGGCTATCAGATAGGTCAGTGGCTAGATCAGTAAATAAAGTATCCACCTCTATGGCCATATCCCAAAGATATATGCGAGGCATCCGAAATACTCCCGTAACATTTACTAACATGGTTAACTAATATATCCACTAATATAGCTGACTGATACAGTAGAAATGATGTCTGTCGACATAGCAGATTGATATATTTGAAGACAACTGATTGATTGATGTCGCTAACCGATATGTTTGATAACATAGACTATTGTGTCTAATTAGTGAGTAACGTGGCTTTCGCATTGTGATGACATGGCAAAATAATTGATGTGGCATGCTTTGTAGTTGGATAGGTGGTAACATGGTATGATGTCGTGTTTTGTTTATGTTGATATAGTAAAGTGATATATTAGTTATTGTGGCTACCTTGTATGATGCGGTAACGAGAAGATAAATAAAAAGCTATGGTTGTAGTGAATAGTTGCACCTAGAGAGAAAGAAGTTGAATGTTGATAGTCCTCGTAGGTAGAGGCATCGTGGAAAAGAAGCAAAGGGCCTCCAACTAAATAATGAAAGAGTTGAAGGTAATAAGTGAAATCGAAGATGGACAGAAAGAGGCTGGGCAATGATGAGGAGGGACAATAGAAGATATGAAATTGAGGAGAAAAGCGATAAAAAGAGGCTACAAAATCATCAGAAAATGAAAGGTTTTTTAATATTATTTTATGAAAAAAATAAAGGATTTGGATAATAATTAAAAATAAAAAAATATAGAAAAATAGAGATCAATAAATCGACACCAAGGATCTTTAAGGCTCCTGCACATGTCAACGATGGCTATAGCAAAGGTAGAAGAGATGGTGATGATATATATATAATTTATGACTATGATATCATGTGTTGCTGTCTACACCGCCATGCCTGCAGCTCGGGAATGGCGCCGGACGCCAATCTTGTTACCCGGAACCCAACTCGCACGCTTGGACCTGCAAAAAAAAAAGACCCATGCCAGGGATCCCGGCGGGGGCACTCTGACGATCAAGTTAGTGGGCGTTCTAGGAGAACATATCCTCCCCAGTGGGCTCCTGGTCGGACTCTATGCTAAGAGGAGGTTTTGTTTTCAACGGAAAGAGTAGAGTGAGAGCGGCAACGGTGGATGAGAACTTGAGCTATGGTGGCTGTGTCCGCCGAGACTCTTCCGGCGAGTTCTGCGATAGCATCAGAGCGCTCTCTCTCTTGCTAACTCTCTCCTCCTTTTCCTTTGCTTGGTTACTTTGTTCGAAGGCCCTTGGAACTTCCTTTTAGACCATGGATCCCTTCAGCTACCCACTTCAAGTTCCTCCCTCTCTGCAGGTGTTGAAAGGTCAACGATCAATAGTGTACCGTGCAGCGCATCCCAGTGCCTTCCTTCATGATAGGAAGTTATGTTGCAGGTTTTGACTTTCCAGTTTGTCGCTACACTTTGAAAAATTTAGCAAGATCTCGATCTGGAGACAGCCACCCCCTGATTTGAATTCCCTGGCATGGGTTTCTTCTTCTGGATGGTGCAAATGGTCTGCTAGGAAGTGCAGTGCCTTGATCAGGACGCCTTTTCCTATCTAATGTAAATAATGACAGGAGAGATCATGGCACCCTGGGGGGTGTCTCTCCTGGTCCTCGGGCGGCATGCTACCGCCCAAGGGAGGTGGTGATGTCCCTTTCTCTCTGCTTCAAAATCTCTTGAGGCGCTGTGGACTTTGGCCATGGGGATGGCCTCTGGTCGTTGGACCTCTCCACCGAAGAGTGCTTGGCTCGAAGAGAGAGAGCTCGACTTTGATCGTGGCGGGCTCGACCTCGAGGGAGCCGCCCGGCGAAGGAGCTCGATGAGCGGGAACTCGACTTCAGCCGAGGCGGGCTCGACCTCAAGGGAGCCGACCGGCGAAGGAGCTCGAAGAGTGGGAACTCGACTTCAGCAGCGGTGAACTTGACCTCCATGGAGCCGACTGGTGAAGGAGCTCGAGAAGTGGGAGCTTGACTTTGGTCGCGGCGAGCTCGACCCCAAGGAAGCCGACCGGCGAAGGAGCTCGAAAAGCGGGAACTCGACTTCGACCGAGATGGGCTCGACCTCGAGGGAGCCGCCCGACGAAAAAGCTCGAAAAGAGAGTTTGACGTGACAGCGTCTGCCAGCATGGCATCCAGCTGGATCCGAAAGAGACTCCACATCAGCGATCTTGTCACATCACCATGTTACAGTATTAATAAAAGAAAAGAAAAAAAAGAGAAACATGAGTTTATATATTTACTCAATCACATTCGATACATCTAAGGGATTATATATATATATATCAGCATATAGACTCCATGCAAAAAAATAATAATATAAGTTGATATAGAATCATTAATAAAAACAAAAATTATTATGAACCAATATGAATTGTTATTTGATCCTTCAGATTATGTGATCAACTAAATTCATATAATCCTTAAAATCATATAATCTTCCTAAAATCAAATAATTATCTAAAATCATGCTAACAAAAAGAAAGATGTCTAACAGTGTTTTCTAATTTTACTCAAGCATGACATGTTGGTTGCTAAAGATGTTTATCGTACCAAGCTACAAGGCAAGGTTTTTATACAACAAAAGAAAATTATATACATCTTTCTTAGATGATATGTTGCTTACCAAGGATGTTAATTGAATCACGCCTATGTGGCAAGTATTTTGCGACGAAAACAATGTCCATCTTCCTTAACTCGTGGATTATAACAAAATTTCTTAAAAAATTATTAGAAAGCCTATTGGTCGCTCATAAGATCAACATGTTTTAACATATGGACACATTTCCATGATGGAGATTTATCAGGGGGTTTCAATTAAAGCTTGACTCGAGAGTACCAAATAGTGCAGTCAGAGTCTTCATGAAATCGTGTTGACTCTGGGTTCAAGTCTTGCCCTCAGCTAGATTTGGAGCAGAACATTTCCAAGGAAGAGTGCAAAGTGAATATGAAAGATAGATTCTTTGTTGGTCGATGATTGGTGAATGGTAGTTATTTCCAACTAGACAACTAACAAGTATATAACATAATCTCTATATAAGCAAAGGAGTTCAAGAATCTTTAAGATATCAGATATGATCAACAAGTTTGTCTCCCAACCTTAACTGCATGACATGTTAAAAAATTATCGAGATTCTATCATGCTACAACCTAGCTCGCTTAAAACACTTTCAATTGAGGATGTACGCCAATTGCAATTCTAAGAGGACATATTCTCTTGACTCAAAATACAAAACAAGACACCGTTAAGACGGTAGCTCAATTGTTAAGGCTTTGTCTCACTACCAACAGGTTGTGAGTTCGAGGTGGGATCTTGTGGATGGTCATGATAGTTGGTGTGAGTGGGAGGACATGATTCTTCTTCTTTATTTTCCTGTTTTACCGGCTAACCAGCATCTTTGTGGTTCCTTGAGTTAAACATTATTTGGCAGAATGGGAGGTTGTGGGTTCGAGGTAAGATCTTGTGGATGGCCATGACAGTTGGTGTGAGTGGGAGGACATGATTTGAGTTAAACATTATTTGGCAGAATGGGAGGTTGTGGGTTCGAGGTGAGATCTCGTGGATGGCCATGATAGTTGGTGTGAGTGGGAGGACATGATTTTTCTTCTTTATTTTCCTGTTTTACCGACTAACCAGCATCTTTGTGGTTCCTTGAGTTAAATATTATTTGGCAGAATGGGAGCCTACGGATAGTTACAATGGATTCAACCCGTCTTATCCCTTTTTTTTAAATAATAATAAAAAAACATAACAAGACAAATTTGCATCGACGGATGCCCCATGGTACCTATATTTTGCTAATCAGGTCCATTAGTGTAAGGATGCAATTATATTGATTTTCTGAGCACACACAACATGCACCCCAAACCATCTCATGTATGGTATTCCTTGTATGCTACCACACATGATCCGGTTTTGACCGAGTCAAAACATTTAATCATGCATTGAGCCTAAATTTTACCATTAACAGCACTAGATTCTCTGGGCCCCAAGTGCAAGTTGGCCTAACCTGGCTTTAATAACCACCACCATGATACTTAATTACCACTGTTGTTGGTGCATTAGAAAGTGCATCTCCATGCCAAGTACATCATGTCTAAGGTAACTAGAGCTAGAGCTGGACTCAAACCGGTCCGATAAATTTTGAATAAGTCCAAAATAGATCATATCGGACTTGGATCTAAAAATATAATCTATTTAATTTTCGAGCTAGGCTCGGGCTCTTCCTTGGCCCGACCCGAACCCGACCTGAAAAAAATCCGATCCGAACTCGACTCGCCAGCTGGATATGATCTATTTTATTTCGGGCCGGCCGGAATCAAAGCTTAGTTCGGATTGGTCCAATTGGGCTTGAGCCGATCTCAGGTTTGGACTCGGATCGAGTTTTTTTAAAATAAATCAGGCCTAAGCCATGCATGAAGCTTGAAATTTTTTTTGGACTAGATTCGAATAGAGATACAGCTTGACCCGACTCGGCCTACTTCCTGCCCTAAATATAACTATTAAGCCCTCTTCTTAGATATCTTTCGTGGTCCCATTGTCCAAGGTTCAAGCACTAAACATGTGGTTTAACCAAAAAGATAATCATTAATCCATCCTAACCTACCACAATTCCACTTTTCCTAAGTCAATATTACGATAAAAAAAAAAAAGGGAGATATCAGGAGGAATTCCATTACTCAAGCAATGCCACCTTTTCCTAATGCTTTGACACAAAACTTAAAACTTCCGCCTACCTTACGTTTTGAATATATTCAATTAATCTTATATTGTTTATTATTATTATTATTATTTTTATAGAACAAAAATGGAGAAGAGGGGTTAGATTCCAGGCGTGGTCACCTCCAGACGGTTCCCCATCCTAGTCAAGGAATGTTCGATACACGACGTATATTAATTTTTTCGTAGCCGTTTCCTGTCCGAAAATGACGTCAACCTGACTATCACTGGATTTTATTTTTGAACTATTTTTTTATTTTTTATTTTATTTTCCATATTTTCTCGTCGAATAATGTCTAAATCAAGATTCGAATCCTTGCCAGTTAGTTGTGGAAAAAATCTTATAGCCCACTGCACCACTCACGGTGATAAAATAAAAAATAAAAAATTAACCCTGCAGTGAACGGGATTTTATTTTATTAATCTTATATTGCTTTTGGTGGATTGAGATTTAGGTATAACCGAACAACGGCATCCACAATACGGCAGTCCCCACACCCGCATGAAAATTCCTATGCACGCGTCCGTAAGCCAGCATTGCTTTCATGCTTGCTAGGCGGCACTAGCCGTCCGCCTTTTCCATGGTGCGCAGTGTCACTCCAAGGAGCCGAGTAGATTCTCCATTTCCGCTGCGGCCTTTTCTTCCATCCACCAGCGGCTTCGATTGCGGGCGAGTTCGGTCCGGAGATTTCTTTGCAGGGTCTCCGAACGGTGAGTTCGCTATCTCTTGCTTCGAATTCCCTTTAAACTCGTTTGAAGTAAATCCTTGAAACGTTTTTGTTTTCCATTAAACCGTGAATTTGGTACGTATTGGAACCCTAGATAAGGATTTAATAGTTTTGGTTTGATGAGTCGTTTTAGATTTTTTCCCGACGCATCCAGCGGAGTGAAGCAGCCATCCAGTCGAGGTTTTGTTTCTCGCGTCGTCGTTTATTGCGATTTAATTTTGTGAACCGTAGAACCTCAGAGACTAGATCCTAATCCACAAAAAGATGAAACTATCCACTAATTTATGTATAATTTGATTGATTTTTTTTAAAAAAATTTCATGGGCGTTGAATTATATATAATCCCGCGTAATCTTGTCGAGTTGTTGGAGAGCTTTCTGAATGGATTTTGAGAGGGAATCAATAAAGCTATGATTCCTTGGCCTAATTTTTGATAATTATAGGGTTGTCTATGATCAAGGCTCCGCTCGCTGTGATTTTGGGTGATTTTATTAGGTATCAACTGTACTAAACTGTGAAGGAAGGAAGTGCCACCCTGCTGTCTTTTACGGTGTGTTTCTACTCTCATAGTTCTTGGTAGCTATGTTGGTATCCACAAAAGGCACGGGCTTCTTTTTGTATTGGTATGTGAAAGATACTTTGTTGTCAGGCGTCTGAGAAGCATAAGGGGTCAATGTTGATTCTGAGTTCTTTGTAGGTACATTTCTGACAGTATCAAGGAATAATGGTTGTTTCTTGGGGTAAGCTAGTGTTTATTTGGTGCCAAGCTGGGGTGAGTAAGGAACATGCAAGGAAATGATTTTATATGCATTCAAGGTTTTGCTCATGCTGGATGAATGAAAATGTTTGTATTATGTTTAGTTTAGTTATGTGGTAAAGGTTCTTCATAAGCCTTTTTTTCCTTTGTTACAATTTACTCAGACATGGGAGAAATATGAAAAAAATGTTTTAAATGAAAGGACGTGCACAATTTTCTAGATGGGTTTTTGAACGGCAAGGAACAATGATTTTTTTCTCATTTGTAGTGCTTAGATCAATTGATAAGGAAATGGAAAAAAAAACCTGGTGTATGCCAAGAATTGTAAGACCCATTTGCAGAAAATGAAAGATTTGAAAACAAAAAATTGATTTATCACCATGCTTTAGAGAGCAAATGGTTTCTTTATTTAACAGGGAAATCAAGGTTTTGTATGAGGAAAAGGAAGATGATAAAATTGTTGTTCAGATGTTTGTTAGCAGATAATTTGGAGGTTGGAGAAAAAAAAAAGGAAGAAGGAAAAGGAATATGGTGATGCTTTGAAGAAAATCAAGTTCTTTACTTCCTGCTGTTTTTGGGAGCATATGAAGATTGCAACATTTTAGCCTCTACATAAAGCAGATTTCATGTTCAGGTATTTTCCTTTCAAGAAACATGATTGCAAGATTCAATTTTCTAAGGGGAAAAATTACAGGTCTTTTTCCCTGGAGAAATAAGATACCTTAATGGAAGACTGTAAATTATTTTCAGTATTTTTGGCCTCTCCTTTTAAATTAGGGATCATAAATAAGTTACTAAAATCAAACTCTTAATGACAAAAGAGATTGCATGCAGTAGGGGGAAGGTAGTGGATGTGCAAACAATTACGTGCTCTACCAATTTTTTGAAAATGGCTATTATTGCATGGTCACCCCGTTAAAGATGATAGAAGCATGTCCATATGTGATGCTTCTAAATTGTACAGTAAGGGTAAAATCATCCATGGACCCATTCTTGAAGTGGATAGAAGAGCTAGCCCTTGATAAATCATGTTTGTTGTCATCATCTGATACATTCTTTAAAATAATATTGGGAGGCAATGCATCTTATTTGCCTTTTGAACAAGCAACAACAATAGGAAGTGCTTTATTCTCAAGGCACCCTTCATGAGAATTAAGTTTAACCATACCTGGTTTTGTCAAAATCCTTAAATTCATTTGTTGAATAGATGAAATCAATGACAAGGTTTTTTTTTTTTTTAGCAACAACAATAGGAAATGCTTTATTCTCAAGGCACCCTTCATGAGAATTAAGTTTAACCATACCTGATTTTGTCAAAATCCTTAAATTCATTTGTTGAATAGATGAAATCAATGACAAGGTTTTTTTTTTTTTTTTTAAAAAAAATCTAACAGTCTATTTAAATCATTAAACCAAGCATAGCAACTTAGACCATCTCTTCGGAAGGGGATGTTTAATAAGGTTTTTTTTTGTTTGTGTCTAGCTTTATAGCTGGGTTTAATAACTCTATGGATGCTGAGAAGGCTTCTAATGTTGTTCAATTGTTTTTTGTTCATAAATAATAGCCAAAAGACATGATCCTAATTACATTCATATTTCAACAGATTTGTAGGGGGTACTGTCATTTGTAATGGTTCACACTAGTCATCATTGTATTAAAGTCCTTCAATCTATACTGTATATTGCAATTAGTAATGTTAATGCAGGAGATTTGCAGCTAGTTGGACTATAACTTATACTATTGTTTTTCAATGCATTGCAGAACCATACCACAAGCAAGCCCCTACCAAACTAGTCAGATATTTTGTGTGTATAAGTTGCCTTTTGAACAAGCAACAACAATAGGAAGTGCTTTATTCTCAAGGCACCCTTCATGAGAATTAAGTTTAACCATACCTGATTTTGTCAAAATCCTTAAATTCATTTGTTGAATAGATGAAATCAATGACAAGGTTTTTTTTTTTTTTAGCAACAACAATAGGAAATGCTTTATTCTCAAGGCACCCTTCATGAGAATTAAGTTTAACCATACCTGATTTTGTCAAAATCCTTAAATTCATTTGTTGAATGGATGAAATCAATGACAAGGTTTTTTTTTTAAAAAAAAAAAAAAAATCTAACAGTCTATTTAAATCATTAAACCAAGCATAGCAACTTAGACCATCTCTTCGGAAGGGGATGTTTAATTAGGTTTGTTTTTGTTTGTGTCTAGCTTTATAGCTGGGTTTAATAACTCTATGGATGCTGAGAAGGCTTCTAATGTTGTTCAATTGTTTTTTGTTCATAAATAATAGCCAAAAGACATGATCCTAATTACATTCATATTTCAACAGATTTGTAGGGGGTACTGTCATTTGTAATGGTTCACACTAGTCATCATTGTATTAAAGTCCTTCAATCTATACTGTATATTGCAATTAGTAATGTTAATGCAGGAGATTTGCAGCTAGTTGGACTATAACTTATACTATTGTTTTTCAATGCATTGCAGAACCATACCACAAGCAAGCCCCTACCAAACTAGTCAGATATTTTGTGTGTATAAGTTGTTGTAAAAAAGGTTGGCCTTGGATCGTTATGCTTGGGAATAGTTAATTTCTTTTACTCTTAATGGTTTCAGGCATTTTGTAGATTTAGTCATAATTTAAAAACTGACTCCATTTCAACGCTATTGTATACTTTCGGCACAGATCAGTTACAGAAAGCAATTGGATGTGTTATATGGTCCACAACAATTCTTGTTAATTTGATATGGCTCTATATTATATTGAGGGATGCTGATCTATTCCTTGTCTAGTTTTATCAGATTTGTAGACCTTTTGCTTAACTTGCTGGTGATATGAATACTTGCCTTTTGGCTTGGTCCCATTGCACAAGTTCAAAGGGTAACTTGCTTGCAGTTTTAATGTCCTCCTATGGTATAAGTGGATCAACCAGAAGAACTATTTTGATACTGAGGGTTTATCTGGTACAGTTTCATTCACCTTATGCTTTTGTTATGGGGAGGTTGCTATCTATTTTGAAACTGACACTCTGTGAAATGCTGTTGTACTCTCTTTCATTTTTGCCCCTTTTTTTTGGTTGGACTTGGGCCTCTGCAATCACTTGCCGAGGGGAATGCGAGAAAGCACTCATACTTTCTTTCATATTGACTTTGCACATCCGGTTCTCCAACTTGTCTTTCTGATGATTCCTACTAAAAAATATTTTAGAAAGTATGTTGACATTATGGGTTTCTTAGATTTGTACATTTTGGGATCAGAAATGTTCCTTTTATACTCATACATCAAAAGCGCTTTGGGTAATTGATTTAAACTTGAGGTACATACTTCATCATTTGGTTCCAAAATATATTTGCAATTGATTGGTTAATCTCTGTGAAGTGAGATTTAGGCATTCTCCATCACTATTTCCAATAGTGACCAAATCTAGATATAATGCTTGTATATTGGAGTCTTAAAACAATTGACCTCCCACCCTCCCTCTCTCCCTATGTTTGTCTCTCAAATAATTAAAGGCATGTTTGGTTGGGTGGAGTTGGACTCTAGAATGGAAATGGAAATGGAAATGTGTGACTTCCAGACTTCCTTTCGAGCTGTTTGGTGGGGGGAGTCTCTTTCTTATTCCGATTCTGAGGGGAGCGGGAATGCTCCAATCCCCCAAAATTCAATCCCTACTTTACCCTAATGTTCAAATCCCAATCTAATTCTGATTCTGATTCCGGTAACGAATCAAATGTGTCGAGGGATATGGCCATTCTAATTCCTGTTTCAGTTCCGGTCATGAACCAAATGCACCCTAAAATATAAAGCATGGTAAGGATTCATTTTTATCAACAATATCCCTAAGAAATATCATTATGATAAATGCTGTTTCTGGGATATCTTTTTTTTATTTTTGTCAATCTTCTTAAATCTGCAAAATTTTTGAGGAAATGTAAGATGGCCTCTCCTTTTTTTTTTTTTTTGTAATTATAAATCTGAACTATGATAGATAAACATGGTATTGCTTTCTGGTGCAGTTTTTGGTTTCTGAACTGGGTTGTCATGCCTTGATTTCATTCAACCTTTTGAAGTCACTGGCATGCCTGACTTGTCTTTGTTACTGAAGCACAGATCATCCTAAATGTTCAGCTTAGCAAAAAACTTTTGTCTCAAATTGTCATAGAGGCTGTGCAGTTGCATCATTTTCATGCAATGTAGGAATACCACCAGCTTGTTATTCTGTTTCAACCATAAGTTTGCTGTTAAGGTGGGTCACTTGCTTAGGAGTAAGCTCATAATATTCTGGTGACCTTAGAGGAGTCTTTTATCTATCCGATGGGCCTCAAAGAAGAACATATGCAGTTTCATGATGGTGAAGTGAATGATACGAATTCTTGCACTTCCATTAGTGGTCAAAAGTTGTATACAATACATACCTCAAGATGTAGCACAGATACATCACGTGCATCAAATTGTAGCACAGATAGGGATGCAGGTCTCTTGGTTTGTCGGGTGTGCCATAGTGCAGAATCAGACAGAAGGGGGGATGCTGCCTTAGGTTTCTTGGACATTATCCTCCCGTCACAAGAAATTTTAAAAATCAACAAAGATGGAGATAAAGTTCCGAAGAGTATTTCTGAAAAGGATGAAGATTCCAAGAATTGCGGAAGGGTTCCTGGATTTATAGAGTTCATAAGCCCTGAAGGGGAGATATTTGTTTGTAGCACTGATGTAGAATCAGGCTCATATCATCACCAAGACACATTAATTGAACTAGGATGTTCCTGCAAAAGTGATCTTGCTCTTGCACACTATGCCTGTGCATTGAAGTGGTTTATAAGCCATGGATCCACTACATGTGAGATATGCGGAGATGTTGCTAAAAATATAAGGCCTGCAGATTTCAGAAAGGTCATGGCTTCCTTGAAGGACTATGAAGCATTAAGGGAAAGGACAGTTACGGGGGAGCCTACTCATTTAGCTACCGAGACAGCTTCAGGTGTAGATCCTGATGCTATTGCTGCTATCCGAAGACAAAGACTAAGTGAGATATCATTGTGGTTCAGTCCTCAGAGTCATTCCATAACAGTTTCACAAGAAATTGCAGAAGAGTTGCCCGATAACCCAACAGAAAATGTGGAACACACTGATAATCCAACAACTAAATGGGCTATTGAGGGTACAGGAATTTTAGTTGCTACTGGCCTTCTTACAGTTACCCTTGCATGGTTAATTGCTCCTCATGTTGGAAAGGTATGTGTTTGATTGGTGCCACTTTAAATCTCAACTGATAATGGTGGCTGGAATTTCTGTTTGAATTGTTACAGTTTTCCAGGGGAATGATCAAATATCACTGTTAAACTTGTAGTAGCAATTCAAAACCATTGCACCTTTGTATAGTCATATATATTGGCATAATCTGCATACATCTAATAATTTTGTGGCATGGATGGTTAATCGGTGCATTGTAAGTTTTCAAATAAAAATTGTTTTCTTTCCTAATACATTATACTGCTTCACGTACAAATTTCTCACTGATGTGCAGAAAACTGCAAAAAATGGTCTTCATATTCTTCTTGGAGGTATATGCGCCTTGACAGTTGTGATCTTCCTTCGGTTTGTAAGTAAATCTCTCATTTTATATTCTTGAATGTTTAATCCCTTTTTTGTTAGATGAAGATTTTGACTTTTGATCTATGTTTTTTTTGGCCCAACATTTCTTATATGCTTTCTTTGCTTGTAATCTATAATTCAGTTTATATCTTAAGATGGTTTTCCACTAAGAGAACAAAGTGTCACTGAGAACTGTTATAGTGGATAAAGATCAGCTATTTTGGAATCTTATGACAGATCAGGCATCAGGTTTGTGCTATATGAATCTGTAGCTCGTTAGGCAAACTCGTGGATATGTATTTGTGTTTCTTTAGGAGAGAACTTCCTATTCCTGTGCTAGATCTTTTGTAAAAAACTTGTTCTTTCAAACGCATCTAATAATATAACCAACAAACTGGAAAAAAGGGTTCCTCGGGCAAGATATTTCATGATGGCTTCCTTCAATAGCATGCTAGAGCAGTATAAAACCATATTAGTTTGTAGAGAATTTATATTGAGTTATAGAGTAATACAGAATTTTGCCATCATGACAGTGTGAGCTTATAATAAAATGTACGTCCTGCTTCACTTAATTTGGTGAATGCAGGAAGCCAAGAACTAGAACATGAGTCAGAACAACAAAGGAGTAATATAGAGGTTACAATTTGCAGTTGCCTGATTAATGTGAACAAGAGCAGAATCCAGTTTGGGGAAGGGAATAGGTTTTATTCATTAAGGTTATGTATTATTGTCTTTAAAGTGCTAGACCAAGTTTCTTTGAGTTAATGTTGTCTACGCTCCTATATTTCATCTATCATTGTTCCAGTATAACTTTGCCCAGGATATTGGGTTGCTCTGCATAAGTTGCCTCGTTCATCAATTGGACATTGGAGGAAATGCATTTAGGAAGATAGTGGCAAGAAGCATGTTGGGTCAGCTCAGGATTGGTAAAGGAATAGGAAGTGGATCTTGGCTCAGGAAGGGATTGAGAGTAGCAAGATCAAAACCTTGCCTTGGTCTACATTGGTTGATAAAATTACGTTGGTTTACAGTTGATGTTTAAAAATCCACCGTGTTAGCAACATTTGGAAGCCGGTGATGACTTGGGCAAGGTTTTAACATGTCTCTAGTGGTGGATGAGGCAATGACCTGAGGTGAATGTTGGTGCCAGATTGTGCCCTGAGAGAATTATGGGAGAAAGCCTGGTCAAGATCAGGGTAATTGTTATCGGACACCAAGTAACATTAGTAACTCTAACCAGCTGACACCCCTAATGTTATTTTACTTTCCAATTTCTGGCTTCTCGTGCTGTATCTGTTGAATCTGATGTTTGGGAGCACAAGGTTGTATAGTTAGTAGGAGATTCAGACTGGTCATTAATCAGGTAACAAGGGACTCCAATGATCCTTGGTCAACCTGTGAATGAACATATTATTTCTATTAGATATCATTCTATTTATCATGCTAGTGTGGAAAAATAGTGGAATATATGTGTCACCCTTCATTTGTTCAATAGCTATAATATTTCGTGGTTGCTAGTCTCTTTTTTTTACACTGTTGGTTAGATGAAGTTGGTTTGCTCCTCTATATCGTAGATAAAGGATTGTAAGTCTTTTTTTAATGACAGGTTGTACTATCAAGAATCAAGTATGGACCAGCACGCTATTGGGCAATCTTGTTTATATTTTGGTTTCTTGTTTTTGGAGTTTGGGCTTCTCGTACCCATCATGCCCGCTCCACATGATCCAGTCAGTGGATTCCAGAGGAAGCCTGTGTCCTTCTTATACCAGTTATGCTTCGCCAATCCCCCATCCTTGTCACTGCTATATGTTTACAACAAGAAATATCGAGCAATAAAATGGTGTTAATTGCTTCTGTTGTGATGCTTGATGCTTTTGCCTTGTTTTTTTCCCGACTTTTGGGAGAAAATTCAGACATCTCTGGGCAGATTACATAGGTTTTTTGGCATGAAAAAGTCCTTAGTGTGATGAGTCAGATTTGGGTGTTTGAGTACCCAAAATCAGTACTTGAGGCCTGCTACCATTTTCATTCTGCAACAAGTGTTCGCAGAATGATCGCATGAACAGCCATTTGTGGGCACCAGCATGCATTTTGTTTATGTATGCTGTAGAAGATGGACAATTTCGTCGATCACTGGTGTTTTTAGGTTTATATTTCCTCTGGATATGGCATTTACTAGACCAGGAGCAAGAGTTCCTGTTCTAGAGCACTCAAAACTTCTTTTGCCTTGGCAAGCTGGTTATGTGTTCGACCATCTTGGTGTCCCTCTTGCAATTTTCCCCCCTGTATGTTCGTTATGAAGATCATGTTCATTCATATAGCTTTCTGCTATTTTGGTTTCAGAAATAATCAGAGATACTTCTCGATGGAGGCCATGATTAAATTTGAGTCCTGCCATTATTTACACTGCATTGATGCAGAGCGAGCAGAAAGCACAAAGCACGGTGATGGGGCTGGTGCTTGGGATTCTTTATATGGTGCATGGTAGGGGGATTCATTATTTGGTGCATTGTAGGTTAATGGATAAATGTGTAGCTTTGCTAATAGGAATTTGTTGTAATTAGTCAGCAATTGTGTTGGAGCATTATGTTGGATAAGGATCTTTGATGCTTGAGATAAATGGTGAACAATGCATGGTTTTAATGCAAGATCGGGAAGCCTATGGCAATCATATTCTAACTGTTGGACTTTAGGGAAGGCCTTGATTTTGTTGGGCTGAGTCCCTGGCTACTCTGATCCATTGACAACACTTAAGAAGCATGTGGCATTCACAGGCATGCATCCAGGGCTCCGTTCTTCATCTAAATAATTAGATAAAGCAATATTCCGTGACCCAATGTCCGAATGTCAAAAGTATAGTGAATGCGGTTATGCAATTTAAAAATGTCTTTCTTTTAGAGCACTGGTGCTTGTGTCATCATGCATCCTGGTTTGGAGTGGATTTCCCATGATTTCTAATTTATAATGTCAATGTTTTGTTCCATATTTCAGTTGTATCTCATTGCCAGTAGAGCCCAGATGTGATGTATGGCTATTAAAATACAGCCCAATCATTGGAGAAAATATAAGCATCGATGGCATACTCGAGAAGCACCATGACCGGTTAGCCAAAAAAAAAGAGGTTTTGTTCAACTTGCATGGATGTGAGGTATTATGATCCTAACTGCACCAAATTCTAATAAAGCAAGTGCTCATGGATCTTGACATTTCTAAGGGATATGGTGCTGCATTTTTAGAATTCTTATTATTTTTAACCTTTTACTTACATAAAGCATTCATTTGGTTTCTCAGGAGATGCACTATAAAAAGCGAGACTTGGTCTGATTTCTGTGTTTTGAATTCGGTAGTGCTACAATTTAGAATCTAGAGAAAAAGAAAAAAAAAAAGTGACTAAAAATAAATATGTATATTAAAATAGTTACGAGCAGATTGTTTCTATTTTTGTTTGTAGCAACGTTTAAACTAACCTTTATTTTCTTTTTGACCGAGTTATTTATCGAAAAAATTAAAAGAATATGAATGGCGATTTTATTCTCAGAATTGCTTTATGATAGCTTTTCTTGGGAGTTATTTCAGTCTGGATACAATCTTATATTAAATAGAAAATAGTTAAATAGGAAATGGAATTTATTAATTTATTTGGAGACAATTTTAAACAAAACTTAGGACCGACATCCGTGATGTTTCAGAAATTTCTAAAACTAAACGACCACAAAATATCTGAACGGTTGCATGTGTACTTTAATAATAACAATTTCTACTTCATGGCACATATATAAGCCCAACTGCACAAAATTTTCTTTACAAACGGCAAGTGCATTTAACCCGCCCGTTACGGTAACCAACAATTGTGCACACGGACGCATATAACCCAGGAACCCACCTAACACCAACCCACCACTCGGAGCCACGCGGTCTCATCGTCGCCACATCATGCTACAGTCGTACGTCCTCCTCCGATTCTACGGCGGCTCGCCTGAGTCACCCCGAGTCAACATATATACTCCGTCACCACGGCGTGTATTTAGCAGTGCGTACTCCTTATCATGTGCCGGTTCAGAAGGGCTTGCCTAGGTACATGAGGATGTCCTGAAGCGGGTCTCTGAAGCCCGGTTCAAGCGAGCTCGGTTCGATCTGGGGGAAGAACCCAGCTCCGCTGGCCGAGGCGGTGGCGCCTTCGTTGGCAAGCGGAACCTCGAGGGCCTTCTCCCACCGGCTCCACGCCGCCCGGGGCTGGCTCTGGACCTCCCTCTCCCACGTGACTTCCGGGGACAGCACGTGCTCGGAGCAGCTCGAGTCCGTGTGCAGCCTCGGCATCGACTCCGCCGGATCGAAGTACACCAACTCCGGCACGTGCTGGGCGAACACCGGCTTCCGCTCCGGCCCCGGCAGCCCTGCTGTCCTCGAACCAGCTACGTTCCGGTCCGACCCCGTCGCCTTCTCTCCGCCGCCTTTCTTGTTGTAGATCCGGCACAGAACCCAATCGTCCAGCTGCGAGCGACACGTGCAGTCAAATTGTTAGTATAAAAGTAGATTAACTGGCGTTGTGAACCTAAAAGAAAAAATATTTTTTTGGGGTCGCCGTCCGGGCTTTTACGAAGGAAGAAGAATTGGGATAACTACGGAAAGAAAGGAGACGGAATCGAGTGCTTCCATCCGGAGAAAACAACTCGCCGAACACGATTATTGGCAAGTTGCTTGTAGGTCTGAGGCCTAGTCTAAGAGCAAGTAGGATCGTACATTGCTTTACCAGGCCAACCTTCCATTTAAAGTAGGACACCTGTACATGAGACAAAGTCTCGGCTAGAAGTCCTTGTCACAAGCCGTAACCTACCCCATAGGTGGTGGACCCTCATGGTGATATGAACCGAGGACACCCACTTATCTTCCAATGCCGCGAGGTCCACACGCCTCTCACGACGTCACCTTATTTTGGGCTACGTGTCTATTTCTGGTTCAAGGACGTGGTGCGTCGATTCTGGACGAACCGTCTAGTCCAAGTAAAAAAACTTTCCTAGTTCCTACAACTAACGTACGTGGCAGAATTCTACTGGCTGCACATCACCGGACTAGCCGGTTTACCACCACGATGAATTACGTATAACAAGAACGATGTTTCGGGCCTAACAAAAGCCTGCCACGTACGCACTTGCACGTTGTTTAGTGGGACTTGGGTTGTACGTACCCGGAGGCTGTTGCTCTTGCGGGCGGAGCGGTCGACGTCGGCGAGCCGGTATTCGTGCATGATCCAGTTGGTCTTCTCCCCTCTGGGCGCCTTCCCCGTGTAGAAAACCAATGCCTTCTTTATCGCCACCGGCTTGGGCGTCCCGATCGGCTTGTCCGCTCCGGTCGCCTTCCAGTACCCCGACCCGGCCGCCCGGTTCGGCCTCGACCCGTTCGGATACTTCCTATCCCTCGGCGAGAAGAAATACCACTCCTTCTCCCCGTACAAAGCCATCTCTATAAATATATATAAAGAGGAATACGTATCAGCTACTGATTTTAAGGACCACATGATTCGGATCAGAGGGTTGGGATCGATGTATTTATTTTACCAGGGAGGTGCCAGGGATCAAACTTATAGAGGTCGATATCGGCGATGATGGGCACGGCGAGGGGCAGGCCGGCGCATTTCCGGCAGAGGTAGTGCGTCACGAGCTCCTCGTCCGTCGGATGGAACCGGAACCCCGGTGGCAACTGCATATCTCCGCCGTTCATCTCTCCCTCTCTTTCCCTCCTCGCCGTCCGATCTGTTCTCCCTTTTTCTTCCCTCTTTTATTGTGAGTGGTGGGAGGATAGAGCTTGAAACTTGGGAACCAAGAGGCGCGTTGGATTTATAGAAAGCGGGAGTGGAGCGGGGGTGGATGAGGACGGGGGCGAAGCGCGGGGGTTCGAGAAGGACACGTGGGCGTGACGGCAGCGAGTCGGGCGGGCTGAACCGGGAACCTTTGGACGGGGCCACGTGGCGAGAATCTGGCGAGAGGAGGGACAAGCGGCGGGAATTGCGGCGGCGGTGATTCTGTCATGGCTTACGTCACCTTTTTGGACGGAAGCGCACGGCGGTGAGCCGACGTGGCACGAGCGGCTTGCCGAGGAGCGGGCGATCGCGGTCGCGATAGGGCGGGGGCTTACGTGGACGGGGGTACTTTTTTTTTTTTTACTACGCGACGAAGATCAAGGGAGCACGGTGGTGGGCCGGTAGATTTTTGACACGCGGAGTTTGAGGTAGTTGAGGGGGGTGGTGAGAGCGTTGGGGCGGATAAGCCGATAAGGGAGCGTTCGGAGAGCACGTTTTAAATATAAAAATAATAATATTCGTTGAGGTTTGCTTTTGGCGCATGACGTGGGAGTGGATAGACATTGGGTATGGTGCGAGATGGCGGGAGTGAAGATTACTTTGGGACTAAATTAAGAATCTAAGGCGTTTGACACCGGTTTGTGGCAGACTTTTCCACAACGAGGACCAAGTTTTCGATTGCAACTACGTGTATCACACGTATATTAGCAAGCATGGTTAATACGAAGTTTTTAGAAAATATCCGATAAAAAAAAAATGTAAAAATAGGATTTTTGAAGCAAATTAAGATAAAATAGTTTTTTTCTAGGAGAGAGAGAGAGAGAGAGAGAGAGAGAGAGAGAGAGAGAGAGAGAGAGAGAGAGAGAGAGAGAGAGAGAGAAGCCAAAGTAATAATTCTAATATGTTAGAGAGGGGGTTAAAAATAATCTAAGGGTTAAAAATTGGATAATCGCATGTTGATATGCATTTCATAGAGTATCGAACACGAGTAATTTGTATATAATTGCCATGATCAAGGTAGATCATCGCTTCTCCTATTGATCCATCTTTAACCACTCCTGCTTGTTTTAATTTCAAATATTTGTGCATACTAAAAGAGCTTTTGTAATTGGGTTGAAATTAATAGAATTTATTTCCTATGCTTAAAAACAATTAATCTGGACATGTTGAACCATCTTGGGCTATGTATAGTATAATATCATCTCAATTAAAGATTGACAATTTTGTATTCTGAAACTTATACCAGGCATATTCATACCTAGTTCTTGTATTGCAATTATTTACATGTAACCTTAGATATTATCCATACAATTGTCTTTTCTCCATAAATCAAAATATGTTAGTTGTTTGAAGGGCACCTACTGGTTTACCAGCTAGGCAAGAAATGGAAGTACATCAAATGTGATGCATGGAGGCGTGATCTTAAAATAAGCCATGGCAAAGTTTTGATGTACATTTATGACTATATTATTCCAATAGATGTTATATTGGAAATTTTAACTATTTATCAAGTGCAGACACGGTTGCCGTCAAACGTAGTATTGGCAGTCAAAGATCAAGGCCATTGTCATGGTGACATCTTTAGTGAGTTAGTCTAGATTGCCACGTATATATTTAGAAAATGGTCATTGGACTCCACTAGGGTCACATTAGAGCCTACTAGGTGAAGTTTTTCTACCATATTAAGACTTCTTAAACAATTAATGTTCCCCGTTCGCCTGGATAAAAATGAACCGCGTACACTACGGAATGTGACAAGATTATTCCAAAGAACATCAAATATTTGAAGCAACTCTCATTATTCCAATGACTCATCTAGGAAAGGTGGTGAAGAAAAGCCCCCTTTTCCAAGTTCTTTTTTCTTTTTTTTTTTTTGGATGGAAGGCATCTTCCTACGTGTGGAAAAAAAAAAAGAAACGTGTCCACACACACACACACACACACACTCTCTCTCTCTCTCTCTCTCTCTCTCTCTCTCTCTCTCTCTCTCTCTCTCTCTCTCTCTCTCTCCCTCCCTCCCTCTCTCCCTCTCCCCCCACCCCATCCCAAATTAAAAAGGTGCAAATATGTTTTGGTAGTTTAGATTATCACTCAAACTTGGAAAAAATATGGGCCCGATCAAAGCTGATCTGAAACTTAAAACGTTCAATTAAAACTCGGTTCTTAAGCTAAAGATTAATTTTGAGAGCTCATGAAAAAGCCAACCCTAACTCCAAACTAACTCCACCATATTCTTACCTTATTTTTCGCTGTCCCTCAATTCCATCTCTTCTCGATCAATTTTGGTCTAATTTTCCTTGTTATAATGGTATTATAACTGTTTCAACAGACTCTTATTGCATTATACACATGTACATAAATACTTGCATACATACATAACACAATGCAATAATAAGAACTTAGAAGCTAATTAAGATGATATATACTTTTTTTTTTTTCTTAATATTATTCAATGCTAATCATGGGTACTCTCCTTATAAATTTTGAATTGGATTTTGACATTTAACATCATTTATAGCTTTTGCCTTCTTCATTTTTGCATAACCATTGCATTTCAACTTACGACCTAAACATTTTTATGATAACTTGCATGGCTCGATTTTTTTTTGGGGAATATGCACTAACCTACTAATATTTACTCTTATCAAGGGGGTCTCAGAGCATCAATAATTTGTTTATTTCTATCTCGAGTTATAAAGCCATGCGGCATGATGCAACCAACCATGCATCTTGGATTTTCTTATAGTCATTTTGATGAAGTGGCAAATTGATTGGCTAAGCAAGGGAGAAAGGGCAGGTCCTTTTATATATCTTTGGTATAGATTTATACCTTGTGAACTGACCTCCTTATTATGAGGTGAGTGTTTTATATTATGGTTAACATATATGCCTTAGGACTTTTTAATGGAAAAAGAAAAAGAAAACCAGTTATTTTCCATGGAAGTAATTAAACATGGTCCCTTGAAAAGCACGGCCTAATATATAGTAAGGGCAAACAAAGTTGCTGCTATTCCATGCTCCCATGGCCATGGAGGCTTATGAAACACATTGCTATAATACTTGGTTTATATCATTTTTCTCTTTCAGAATAAAGTTGATCTCCTAAGATCTATCATTTATAAGCAATGGATAAAGAGATGATATAAAATACTGCAAGCATGCACATAGTCACATGAGCTCATCGAATAGTAGCAGCCATCTTCTATTTTTGGGTTGGATATGGTGGCATTTTATCTTTCGAGTTTTGATAGCTCTAATTTGAAAGACAAAAAACAATGCTATATATTGTAGCCAAAAAATACAACAATGCTATATTTTCCAAGTTAACATTTTTATAAATTAGCAGATCAATATTAACAAACTCCTCATTTATTGTATTGTAACACCAGTGCTCAGATGAAAGATTACCAAGTATCATACTCCCACATTGACTAATCAAAGAAATGCCACGAGCATTAGCTTGGATCAATCCTCCTCCCAACAGCTTGATTTTTTAGGCTATGAATTATTACAAGTAGTATATATCAAAGCCAAGCCAATTATATATGCATTACTATCTTTAATTAGCTGTGTATCTTTTATTTAGAGACACCGATATTGAGTAGGATCCAAGCAATAGACAAACATTCTTTCTTAAGGAGGAGTCAAATCAGGACGAGGACATCATGAGATTGGATAAAAAAAGACTCATATTTTTGCATTGATGAATCAAAGAGATGGCACATAGATTTATTAGCCAGCAACTTGAGTTTTTTAACTATGAGTCAATGAAACAAGGTAACCAACAACCCATGGCTATCAAAAGACAAGCAATGAAATAATAATCATCGCTCTAGCTCTCTCTCAAGCATTTCACCGAACAATATGGCATGACTTGACTGAACCTCGGACTTGCACTCCATCAAAGAATCCTAATAATGAAATGGCCAGTCATAGCAAACTTTATTTCTTTTTTCCTCGTATGGTCATCGAAATTTACATGATTTAAGAATGGAGAAGAGTTGAATTTAAGATAAGAAGCCTAATGGTTGTGTGCGAATGTGGTCATCTCAGCCAAGGGCGTAAGAGATGCGTGGTGAGTATCCCTAGCTCAGCTGAGCGGTGCTTCGTAGGCTGGAGAGATGGATGGCTTGGGATAGTGCATGAACTCACTCACATTGGGGCTTCATTAAAATAATAATAATAATAATAATAATAATAATAATAATAATAATAATAATAATAATAATAATAATAATAATATAATAATAATAATAATTGTTGGGATATGACAAAATTGACCTGTTTATATTGACCTGTTGAGAGCCTGAAATTGAAATTGATCTATGCCCGAAAAGCACGACCATGATCAATATCTCTTATGAAAGGTATAAAACCGATCGATGCTTGAAAGGCACAAATATGATCGGTACCTAACTAATCAATATCCAAAGGATGTGAAGTTGATTAATAATCAACAAACACAAGATTGATCCGCTTCCAGGTAATTGATAGATTTATTTGAGAATAGAATTTGCGAATAATTATGTAGTGCAGGAGACGATCAACTCTAAAAGAGACGATCAACTCTGGTGAAGACGATCAACTCTGGTGAAGACGATCAACTATGAAGAAGCCGATTAACTATGGTGGAGCTGATCAACTATGAAGTAGACGATCAACTATGGTGGAGCTGATCAACTATGAAGTAGCTGATCAACTGCGAAAGGATTGATCGATTGGAGAAGAATATTAATTGGTTACGAACAACTTTGGCTACACGTGCTCATATCCTGGATTAACCGTTTTACAGGTGGATGTCAGTTGTAAGCGGTTAATTCCTTGGCCTATAAATACCCGCAGATGCAATGGTGAGGAGGAGGCTTTTCAGGACGATTCATTCTTTCAAACACCTTCCCTTTAGCCTTCCTTCAGAATTCATCTTTTCCTGTCCGAACGCCATTATCGAGCTTGGGAGCTACTTCAATCTTCAAATCCTCCAAGAAGATGGCTAGGAAATAGATCGAATCAGTTCAATCTGGTTCATTGTTATTTCCAGCTTGCTGTAATTTTGTTTGGACACAATAGATTGGCATGCCAGGTAGGGGATTCTTTGTAAAAGAGTTCCAAAAAATCTGGAAGGAAGCATGGTGAAAGGTAGGAAGAAGAATTTGCCAACAGAAGCCATTCCTGGTTCTTCAAAAGAAACCGATCTTGCTCTTGGCAACCAAGGAGAAAATCTTGTTCTTGATGGCAAAGCAACATATCCTGTTCTTGATGAAAGAAGAAATGACCCTGTTCTGGAGGAAAGGGTGAAAGTTCCTCCCGCAGGGCACTTTAATCAAGAAAAGTTGAATGCTCTATTTGACAAGGTAGAAGTGCTCACCACGGCGATGCAGAATCTCCAAGAAATTGCCATGAAGGAGTCGATGCATCCAGCTGTATCAAGAACCTGCCGGCAACCTTTACTCCAGGTAAGTAAACATCTCAGCCCTAGAAGACGTTCCTCTTATTAATGTTCTTCAGGTCAACAATCTCCTATAAGACATCATCACCAATCACGTCATCACTTCAAGAAGCAAAACAAAGGAAAACGGCCACGATCTTGGTCAACTTCATCTGGAGAATCAACCCCTGACAGTATCCAAGTTCAACACCTCGTAAGAGAGTGCGATTTTGATAAAAAATTCAAGAAGTTGGAGTTGCAGGTCGCTAAAATTTTGGAGTAGAGGAGAACAGAGGATGCTGCACCAAGTTATAGTATTTTACCTCCTTTTCCAAGAAGATTATGGATGAAAAGATCCCACATCATTTCAAAGTATCGCCGATTGAGTTGTATGATGGGTCATCTGATCTTTTAGACCATTTGGATAGCTTTAAGGCCCATATGCTGATTCAAGAGGCATCAGACGCATTGCACTGTCTTGCCTTTTCTGCAACCTTGAAGAAATCGGCAAGAATATGGTATTCCAGTTTGCAGCCGGACACCATCCATTCATTTGGTTAACTAGAAAAGTTGTTCGTCTCTCACTTCAAGACAAGCAGAAAAATGCATAGAAATTCTGATAGCTTGTTCTTTATCCAACAGTCAGAAGGGAAATCTTTGAAGGATTATATCAAAAGATTTAATTTCGCCACGTAGGAGATACCTGATTTCAATGAATATGTGGCAATGTCTGCTATGAAAAAAGGCTTGCGAGCCTCCAGATTTACATTTTCTTTAGATAAGAAATTCTCGACCAATTATTCAGAATCACTAGTCCGTGCTCAAAAGTATGCCCAGGCCGAAGAACAGGCTTTGAGTCGACGACAGGTGGAGAAAAAATCAGTGCCAAGTAAAAAGAGAACCAAAGAGGATGAATCCCGATTTTCTGGGATCCGATCTATTCAACGGCAAAGTCAAAGGCCAAGAGAATTGATCGGTAGAAACTATATCAATCGATTTAATACTTATACTCCACTGACTCATCCAAGAGAATAGATTTTGATGGAGATCGAAAAACAAAACTTTCTACAAAGGCCAAGACCAATGAGAGCTCCACCAGCTGTGCGAAATAAAGCCAAATATTGTCGCTATCATCGGGATCATGGCCATACAACAGAAGAATGCATTCAACTGCGGGATGAAATTGAGGCTCTAATCAAACAAGGTTATTTGGCCAAATATATCAGAAGCCATAATCAGAACCGACCAACTGAAGTGGCAATTCCAAGGCGAGCTATTTCGAGGATGATCACTAACGAGATAGAGCTCCCAAACCAGCAACCAACTGATGGGTCGGTTGGAATGATTTGCCATGTATGTCTTGAGGAGGATCGGATTCCTAAGAGGTTTCGAGGAAGTGTCATTTTTTCTGATGAAGATTTACAAGGCGTTCGAATGCCTCATAACAACCATGTTGTAATTTCTGCTGTTATTGCAAACTATGATGTACATCGGATTCTAGTTGATAATGAAAGTTCCACAGAAGTCTTGCTTTATGATGCATTTGTCAAAATGAACTTATCCATTAATAAGTTACGAAGAATTCGTACACCGCTTACTGGATTCGACGGAAATTCTATAGGAGTAGAAGGAGAGATCACCCTTCCTATAACTCTTGGGACGGTGCCGAAGCAAAGAACTTACCTTCTTTCCTTTATGGTTGTTCGAATTCCCTCTGCTTATAATGCTATTTTGGGGAGACCTGCTCTGAATAGGTTTCAAGACATTGTATCAACTTATCATTTTCTGATAAAATCTCCAACTCCAAATGGAATTGGAGTAGTAAGGGGAAACCAACAGATGGCTTGGCAATGCTTGACAATCCAGAATCAACAGTCAGTTGCCAAACCAACCTCCGAATAGATGGATCCGCGTGAAACGAGTGATAAAGTTAGTGTATCAATAGAAAAAATCATTTATATTCCTTTGACAAAAGATGATCCTACCAAAACAGTTCAAATTGGAAGCTTACTTACTGAAGATCAGAGGAAGAGACTGATTGATTTTTTACAAACCAATGCTGATATATTTGCATGAAAAGCTACTGACATGTTGGGAATTCTTACCGAAGTAATCAAGCATGAACTTAAAGTCGATTCGTTTGTTCAGCCAGTTCGACAAAAGAAACGAAATTTTACCCCAGAAAGACAAAATGTTATTAACGAAGAAGTTATCAAATTACTTGATGCTGGATTCATCAGGGAGGTTCATTATCCTGATTGGCTTGCTAACGTAGTGATGGTCAGGAAAGCAAATGAAAAATGGAGGATATGCATAGATTATACTGATCTTAACAAGGCATGTCCGAAAGATAGTTTTCCTTTGCCAAAGATTGATCAGTTAGTTGATGCAACGGCTGGACATAAGTTTTTAAGTTTTATGGATGCATTCTCTGGATACAATTAGATACGAATGAATCCAGAAGATGAAGAAAAAACATCTTTTGTTACATACAGGAGAATATATTGTTATAAAGTGATGCCGTTTGGTCTCAAAAATGCCGGGGCCACTTATCAGAGATTAGTAAATAAAATCTTCGAAGATCAAATTAGGAAGACCATGAAGGTATATGTGGACGATATGATTATTAAGAGCAATCAGTCTGATGACCATATCAAAGATTTGCAGATGGCCTTTAATATTTTGCGGCAGAATCATATGAAATTAAATCCAACCAAATGTGTCTTTGGTGTGACTTCTAGGAAATATATGGGCTTCATGGTCACACGACGGGAAATTGAAGCCAATCCAGAAAAAATCCAAGCCATCATGAATATGAGAGAGCCAACCAATAAGAAGGAGATTCAATAGTTGACTGGACAAATCGTATCATTAAGCCGATTTATTTCTCATTCAGCTGAAAGATATTTGCCTTTCTTTAAGGCTTTATGACAGATCCAGGAGTTCAATTGGTCGGGTAATTGTCAGTCAGCATTTGAAGAAGTACTTGGTGAACCCAATCATACTGCCTAAACCTCAAGAAGGCAAAGATTTGTACCTTTATCTGGCCGCATCAGATGAAGCGGTTAGCTCCGTATTAGTCAGAAAGGATCCTGACGGATTGCATAAACCCATTTATTATATCAGCAAAGTTCTTCATGATGCAAAAACTAGGTATCCAAAATTTCAAAAGATTATCTACACTTTGGTGATCTCGGCCAAGCGGCTCAGACCATATTTCTAGTTTCATCGTATCATTGTATTAACTGATCAGCCCTTGAGGACTGTCTTACAATGTCCTAATACTTTTGGTCGAATGGCGAAATGGGCAATCAAACTGAGTGAATATGACATCACTTATCAGCCTAGATCTGCGATGAAAGCCCAAGTATTGGATGACTTTATAGCTGAATGTACCTGGAATGATAGTGAGCCATCTGTTGAAGTAGAAGTGATCGATGCACCCTGGGTGTTACATGTGGACGGGGCATCTAACTCTTTTGGTTGCGGAGCAGGATTAATCTTGTCTAGCCCCTATGGAGATGTCATAAAGTATGCACTCCGATTTTCTTTCAAGGATTCTAATAATCAAGTCGAATACGAAGCTCTTCTAGCGGGTTTGAAAATTGCGAAAGAGGTAAATGTTAGAAGATTGAAGGTATTATCTGATTCGCAGCTGGTTGTCAATCAGGTAAAAGGGGATTTTGAGGTTCATAATGCTACTTTAAGTTTATATCTAAAGAAGGTTAAAGAATTAAGGGCTTTATTCGATTCATGGAAAATCAGTCACATTCCTAGAATCGAAAATTCTCGGGCCGATGCATTGTCCAAGTTAGCTACTTCTGCACCTGAACAAATGGGTCGGATTTTTGTGTTACATGTGGAGATTCCGAGTATCTCGGCAACTGAAAAAGAAAAAGTTCTTCAAATAGAATCGAAAATGAATTGGATGAATCCGATAGTCAAATATCTGACTGAAGGGATACTGCCTGGAAATAATACAGAAGCTAAGCAGATCCGAAAATTTGCTGCCCAATATGTCATCCTAGATGGATTACTATATAAAAAATCATTTTCTCAGCCATTACTGAAGTGTTTGTCTCCTTCGGATGCTGATTATGCCTTCAGGGAAGTGCATGAGGGGATATGTGGTATCATTTGGAAGGAAAATCTTTAGCCTACAAAATCATAAGGCAGGGATATTACTAGCCAACCATGCAAAAGGATACTGCAGATTTTGTAAGAAAATGTGATTCTTGTCAAAGATATGCAAATATCCAGAGGCGTCCAGCTAGTCAGTTGATACAATTAATAGCTCCTTGGCCCTTTGCTCAATGGGGAACGGATATACTTGGTCTGTTTCCTCCAACTTCTGGGCAGCGAAAGTTTTTGATCATTGCTATCGATTATTTTACTAAATGGGTAGAAGCTGAACCTCTGGCTTTAATCACTGAAGCAAAAGTCAAAATATTTATCAAAAATTCTATTATATATAGATTTGGAATCCCTCATGCGATTATCACAGATAATGGAAGACAATTTGATAACCAGAAGTTCAAGGATTTCTGTGCTCAGTATAGAATTCTTCATAAATTGACATTCGTCGGACATCCTCAAGCTAATGGGAAAGCTGAGGTAACCAATTGGACAATCCTCCATGGATTGAAAACCCGATTAAATGAAACCAAAGGATCTTGGGCTGATGAACTCAACTCGGTTCTATGTGCTTATCGAACAACTCCTCGATCTTCAACAGGTGAATCTCCATTTAATTTGGCTTACGGGAGCGAAGCTATGCTACCTGTAGAAATCGTCCTTCATTCCAGAAGAACTGATGGTTTTGCAGAATCTGATAATGATAATCGGAGGAGATTGGATCTTGACCTAATTGAAAATTCTAGGTTATAGGCATAATTAAAAATGGCAGCTTGCCAACAAAGGGTAGCGCGGTATTACAATTCAAGAGTAAAGGCCCGAATATTTCAGACTGGGGATCTTGTTCTACGCCGAACCACTATATCCCGACCAATTGAACAGGGCAAACTTGCTCCAAATTAGGAAGGCCCTTATCGTATCACTGAAGTTGTACGATCAGGGACCTATCGACTGGAAAGTCTAGATAGTTATCCCTTGACAAGGCCGTGGAATGTGGAAAATCTACGCAAATACCATCAATAAAGACAGTTTCGTTCTTTTTCTTCTACTATATGAAGGAGATATTTTATTTTCCGATATTCTCTAAAATATAGAGAAAACAAAGATCGGCCTGATAGGCTGATCACAATCCGACAAATCGAGTTAGTTTAATCCACTAACTCAATCGATATTTAATGATCAGAACAACTGATCCAAAGATCGCCTGATAAGCTGATCACAATCTGATAAATCGAGTTAGTTTAATCCACTAACTCAATCGGTGTTTAATGATCAAAATAACTGATCCAAATATCTGCCTGATAAGCTGATCACAATCCGACAAATCGAGTTACTTTAATCCACTAACTCAATCGATGTTTAATGATCAGAACAACTGATCCAAAGATCGGCATGATAAGCTGATCATAATCCGACAAATCAAATTAGTATGATCCACTAACTCAATCATACTTAATGATCAGAATAAAAATTATATTATATTCCAACAAAATAGATTGATCTAATATACTAATTCATTTGTGCTCGATGGTTTGCTAATCGATTGAGGAAAAATAGAAGATTTCATTAATATTTTGTCACAAAAAGGAAAAGAAGGAAATAAATGGCAGTAAAGCTATCGTCAATTCTCTATTACATGTATTATATAGCTTCTTTCTGAATGGTCTGGTCAGCTGGAGTATTCTCTTGGCCTGATGTTTTCTCAACAGGTGACTTTGTCAGATCGTTGCTGGGCTGGGCTATCCTTCTTCTTTCCCTACAGAAAAATCTGGGGAGATAGTGGACAAATCAAGGTCAGGATATAATTTTTTGACCTTATCAAGACAATCTTTAAAACCAAGGTCGTAACCTTTGGCTCCGATTTTTTCTATTCCCCTGGAGAAACCGTCAGATTTCATGAATTCTTCAATCACAAGAGACTTCTGTTGGGTTAGCAAAACATTTTCTTGTTCAGTTTTCTTCAAACTTTCTTCAAGAAGTGATATTTTCTTCTTTATCAGCAGATTTTGACTCAATATCTCTTCGTATGCTTGAGACTTTTCTTCTATGGCTTCATCGGCTTGCTGGAGTGTCTTTCTTCTTTTGGCCCGTCTTCCATAAGTTGATGGATATATACTTCATTCTGTTTTAATTGCTTCTGCAGAGACATAATCTTCGCCGTCAGAAAGAGAACTTCTGTCCTAAAGACCTTATGATCGGTGATGGCTTTATTTTTCTCTTTCTTAGCTATTGCTAATTGCCTTCGAAGATCTTCTTGAAGGTTATGTGCCTGATCCCAACCTCTTTCAATCATGGAGATATCGCTAACAAACTATATAAAAGGTTTTGTATATTGTTAGGATATAAGTAGTTTGTCATAAAGAAAAGAAAAGAATGTCGCTTACCTTCGAGATTTTTTGATAAATGGAAGATAAGGTTTCCTTCACTCTCTGTTTGATGGTCGTCTCCCGATATTTCTGAAGAATAGTGGATTGTAGTATGGTTTTTGCCAGTTTCGGATTGTTAATACTCGTGTCGGCAACCAATACTTGAACAGGTTCACTATCAGTTGGGTCAGCTGATTCTTCTATCGAAGCTTTTCCTTTTTCTGATGAAATATGTTTCGTAGGTAGATCTTGGTCTGTTTCTTCCAAAGTAGGAATGGAGGGATTCTCTTCTTCTTCAGACAAAGATGAGATATATTCAGGAACCGCTGATTTGTTGGAAGTACTCTTTAATAAATGGCTTTTTCTCACACACGACCTTTCTTCTCTGAATCGTACTGGTCCCACTTTTCTTTTCAACATCTGAGATGATTTCTTATCACCTAGCCTCATCTTTTGAATACAATGAAGATAAAGACCTTTCTTTAAGACTATGCCTTAAAACAAAGAATTTCAAAAAGAAAAGCACTTGAGACAAAGTTGATGCAAAGCTTTAGGCATAAGACCCCTTTATATAGAGAGTGCCAGTGGTCATGATTCATGGCTCAAGTTCCGAGATATCGAAAGATTTTGACACGTTTCAGATTTGATTTTGGTGGGAATTCGCGCGTTGTTTTTGTTGTTCAGAAAGTTAGTTATAAGGTATGTATATAAAGGTATGTGATTCGAATTTCAAATTTTATATGCCCTTCTAGATTCTGATAAATGCAGTTATACGATCTTCAGTAGTACCTCTGATAAAAAGATTATATCTGGTGAAGTTGGTGTGATTACTTACCTTATTTGGGAAAGTAGCCTAACAACCTAGAAATTATTTCTGTACTAGCTATTTCTTTTTTTTAAAAAAGAAAAGAAAGAAAAGAAAAGAAAGGTTAAGGACCATGTCTTTTGATCGAATTACTCCATTAGAAACTATTGTTTAATAAACTTATATTAGTTAATGCTTATGATTCAATTAAAAGATTTCATGATTAGATCGGGTTTTTTTGGAAACTTATTCATTTAATCTGATCGTTTTATACTCTTCCGTGATTCGGCAAACATTGAGAAGAAGGATTTTTCATTAAAAAGCAAACTAAGTTGTTACATCATCAATCCATTACATTGACTCCGATAGAACTTTCTTCTATTTCATTTACAGAAGGAACTGATAAATTTTCTTCTAGAATTTGAGAAGTTAGCACCTGTCCTTCGATTTGATTTCCAACTAGTTGTTCAGTTTGGCTTCTGGTCAGTCTTTCTACTTGATCAGTAATTGGTTCGTTAATTTGATTTTCCTCATCTGAGCTTTCTTCGTCAGAGTCCTCTTCATTGGAATCTTCCTCTATTCTTGAAGTGTCAAGATCAGGATAAAATTTCTTCACTTTCTTCAGACAGTCAGCGAGACCGTGGTTGTAACTTTCAACTCCTGCTTCATGGAGTTTGTCGTCAAAGGCTTTTGATTGGACATATTTCTTGACTGCCCCATTCACAACTTCTTCAGCAGCTTGCTTAATTCTTTTAGTTGTTGTCAAAACTTTTTCTTCAGCTGCTAAAACCTTCTTTTCAGCCGTTGCAATTTTTTCTTCAGCTCCCTCCAGTTTAAGGGACAGTGATCGGATCTTTTTATTTTTCTTTTTAGCTTAGACTCCATATTGTTCATTTTTTATCCTGTTTCTTTTAATTCTGCCTCTAGTACTGAAATTTTAATCGTCACTTCTCCTAATTTCTTCTCCATAGAATTTTTCAATTCTTCGGCTACTTCTTTCTCCGCCTTTGCCACGTTCACTTCTTTTCTCATGGCTTTGCGGAACCGATCAAAGTTTTTCAAACTTTCATCCATGATACTGATCCCATGGATGAGCTATTATTTCGTACTTTGTGTTAATCAGATTTGTCAAAAATAAAAAGATGATTAAATATCTATTCAAAATATAAGTGTAACTCATACCTTTAATACTGTTGGATGAAGTTGCAAATATGTGTCGTCAATTTGCTAGGACTTTGTTATTTCCCAGTCTCTCGGAATTATTATAGACTTCAGCAGCTAGCGGGCCAGTATTGGGTCGTTCAAACCCGAATCATCAGCATATATGAAAAAATCAGCCAAAATATTTGTGGCTAGGATTCCTTCTTCTTCTTCCCTCATCAGAGCTTTACCCTTGTTCAGCTGATGAGTAGGGTAAGATGATGGGTCGTCTCTTGGGGCACTTGTCGTTTGTCTTTGTGCTGGAGGTTGAAGGGATGTTGACAAAGGGGCTTCATCGTCCTCTGACACACTGGCTATCACAATCGGAGAATCAAATCTTGCTACTATTGGTGAAGTTGTTGGATTGATCGGAGTCTTCTTCTTCAGTTTTTTGATCTTCCTCTCTTCTTGAATAGAGGAAATGGCTTCCGCCTTTCTTTTCTTCAAGAGCTTCCAAAGTTTTCGAACATCCACCATGACTGATGTATCTACAATAAAGGAGAAGTTAGAAATTAAGACAGATTGATCAGAAAGGTTGATGAAATAATATCGGTAACGAAAATACCTAAAGAGGGTTTAGGACTGATTTATGCTAAAAAGAGCCCTCTTTCGTCAAGAAGTTCTTTAATCGGAGCAACTTCCATCCTGGTAAGCTTCTCATAATCTTCTTGATCAGAAGCCAGAACCTTTTTGTTGTCGTTAGGAGTTAGTCGAGGTTCCCTATGGCTAGTGATAAAGTCCCAGGGGATTTTATAGAAGATATAAAAGAAACTCGGTTTCCAGCCATGAATGGCTGAAGGAAGTCCCGAAATAAATTTTTGACCATGTCGTGGGTTGATTACCCACCATCCATGGTCATGAAAATCTCATTTCAATACGAATAGAGAAGTAAAAAGTGAGGTTTTTGGAGTTATATCCGCATCCTTGCAAAGGATAAAGAACGCACAAATAATCCGAATGCTATTAGGGATTAGTTGGGATGGTAATACCCGATATAATTTGAAGATCATAAAAAAGAAAAGATGGATCGAAAATCTAAGTCCGGCCCTTAGATGTTCTTCGTATATGGTTATGCTACCAGGAAGGGGCTGATCTATTTGATCTTCAGCAAGAGGGAGGATTACAGTATACTCATCAGAAATATTATAATGCTGTTTTAATGCTAAAATCCTATGTTCGGACAGAGAAGACCTAATATTTCCTATTTTTACTTGTTCAGTTTGTTTTCTTTGTTGCTGAGAACTGGATTCTTCAGGATTTTCAGGGTTTTCTATATGACTGGTTTATAAGATCCTAACCATGATGAAGAACGGAAATAAAGGAAGATTAACTTGGAAAAGAAGAGAGATAAGAAGTCGACCTGTGGAGTTTTTCTTTCGCTCCTAAAGCAAAAAGGCAGAAATGACAGAAAACCTATTTCTCTGAGAGGGGTAGTGTTTATGTAATACCTTCCAACAGATCAAGATCTCTCTGTAAACAACGAGAATGAACCAGATTTAGCCATCTGTCCTTAAAGTATTTAATGAAAATTGGGTTTCTCAAAGGGTTGAAACAGCTTTTTATGGTATGATGGCTGCGATCTGCTGATAAGACGGATATCTTTTTCTTTTTTGAGGATATTTTGATTTTCTTGGATTTTGAAAAAATTATAATGATGAGAAGAAGATACGGCGATTTGTTCTTATAACCGTTTTCCCAATTAAAGTTTGACACATCATCTTTTCGTGTCGTTCCAGAGCAGGAATTTCTAACAGTTTCTGATTTCCATTTAATGGACTCAAAAACTAGGGGGACTAGTGTTGGGATATGACAAAATTGATCTGTTTATGTTGACCTGTTGAGAGCCTGAAATTGAAATTGATCTATGCACGAAAAGCATGACTATGATCAATATCTCTTATGAAAGGTATAAAATCGATCGATGCTTGAAAGGCACAAATATGATCGGTACCTAACTAATCAACATCCAAAGGGTATGAAGTTGATTAATAATCAACAGTTACAAGATTGATCCGCTTCCAGGTAATTGATAGATTTATTTAAGAATATAATTTGCTAATAATTATGTAGTGCAGGAGACGATCAACTCTGAAGGAGACGATCAACTCTGGTGAAGACGATCAACCCTGCTGAAGACGATCAACTCTGCTCAAGACGATCAACTATGAAGAAGCCGATCAACTATGGTGGAGCTGATCAACTATGAGGTAGCCGATTAACTATGGTGGAGCTAATCAACTATGAAGTAGCCAATCAACTATGGTGAAGCTGATCAACTACGAAGGGATTGATCGATTGGAGAAGAATATTAATTGGTTACGAACAACTTTGGCTGCACGTGCTCATACCCTGGATTAATCATTTTATAGGTGGATCCTAGCTGTAAGCGGTTAATTTCTTGGCCTATAAATACCCGCGGATGCAATGGTGAGGAAGAGGCTTTTCTGGGTGATTCATTCTTTCAAACACCTTCCCTTTAGCCTTCCTTCAGAATTCATCTGTTCCTGTCCGAACGCCATTATCGAGCTTGGGAGCTACTTCAATCTTCAAATCCTCCAAGAAGATGGCTAGGAGATAGATCGAATCAGTTCAATATGGTTCATTATTATTTCCAGCTTGCTGTAAGTTTGTTTGAACACAACAATAATAAACACCAACAACTCATATATGAATTAAAGCAAATTAAATGGTTCAGACTTTCTCTGGACAGATTCTTGCTTGTACTCCTAACATACCTTTTCTTATTATTAAGAGAGTTTTAGGATCGCTTTCCAAAAGGACACACATCAAAAAGGAGGAGGAGAAGAAGAAAGGAGAGAGAGAGAGAGAGCCAAGATGAAGGAGGAGAGAGGTCCAGGATTATGCGGGTAATCAAGTAGGATTGGACTGAATTTTTTATTGGATTCCTGGAGTAAGTAATCTATTTGAGTAAGCTCATATTAATCCACTATGTCCTACGTGTAGGCTGACAAAATCCATTGATGAGATTTGGATAAAGATTAGGATAGATCATTACAAGAACATGGGTTGACCATTACAGGAATATCGTATGGTCCCTTCTCATGTGGGACCTATCGCTTAAAAAAAAAGAAAGAAAGAAAGAAAGAAAAAGTTTCAAGTGAGCTCTAATCTTTTTGTGCAATAATACGGGAAGACGTAAAAAAGCCAATTTTTTTTTAAAATAATATTTTTTTAAAAAAAATTATGAAAGTAGGTGATTCGAAATTTATTTACTGAAATAGGTGATTCGATCGACGTGAAGGACATGTGGATTGGAATTTGTCTTTTCGAAAGACAAAGTAAGGCACGCTCAAATTCATCTTTTGGAAAGACGAATTCAATTAAATTGAATTAGTCTTTTCATCTTTAAAAGATAAATTCAAATTAATTGAATTCGTCTTTACAAAAGACGAATTCTTAGTAAATTTTTCTTTTAAAAAAATTATTGATTTTTTGAAAGGGAAAAAGAAAAGAAAATTTTTAATTCTAAAAAATATTGATTTATATTAAAAATTTAAAAAATTATTTAAAAAGAAAGTAAAAAAAATAAAATTATAATATAAATTTTTTATTAAAATGAAAAAAATTTAAAATAAATATTTTTTTGAAAAAAAGTTCGTGGAAAATAACTGTGAAATCGGTCCACGGTACATAAATATTTCTGTATCAAAATTTTATAAAAAAATTAAAAATTAATAAAAAAATTACAGGATCAAAAGGTGGATCGATGGTCTGACCGATAGGTGGACCAATGGTCAGACCGGTAACAGGACCAGTAGGTGGACCGATGGTCGGATCCTGGTAGCCGGACTGGCGATCGGGACGGTGATAGGACCGAGGGTTGGATCCTTCCACCAAATGATTTTACTGGAAAAGAAAAAAAAATGTTATTATTATTATTAAATAATTAATAAATTAAATTAAAATATTTTAAATATATTAATTTTATCAAATTACATTAAAAATTAAAAAATAAAAATTATTAAAAAATTATTAAAAATTTTATATTTTTTTATAAAATAAAATAATGAGAAATCGTGGATTGTATCTATGATTTCACCAAATAATATTTTTTTAATTAAAATTTAATGAAATCATGGATTTTAATGAAAAAATTTTAAAATTAATGAGAAATCATGGATTTTAATAAATCCTAAAATAATTTATTATTTTCATAATTTTAATTTTATATTGTAGTAGGTGGATGGATGATCGGATCGGTAGCAAGACCGATTAGTGGACCGATGATCAGATCCTGATAGCCGGACTGGCGATTGGGATGGTGACTGAACTGAGATCCGAATAGATGACGGGATCAACAGAAAATAGGATTTTTATTATTTTCATAATTTTAATTTTATAATTTATATTTTTTGAATTTAGTTAAGCAAATAAATGATTCTTGTCTATTTTAGGCCAGGACACATACAAACATATATATAAATAAACATATATATAAATAATTCTTGTCTATTTTGGACCAGAGCACATATAAATAAACACATATATTAAAAACACATATAATTTTTAAAATTAACAAGAAATCATGAATTTTAATAAATCCTAAAATAAATGACTATTCGATCCCACATGGCAGCCGTCTCCTAGTGCGTGCAGGCTGTATACGACGACGGATCGAAGGTGGTTGATGTTGCTCTGTCTCATGCTCTATATCGTGTGATGCCTGATATGCAGCATGCTCTACATCGTGTGATGCATGCTGTGCAGATACATGATGTGACGATGATCCTCCATGTCCGGAGTAATCATGCTGCCAGCCCATGAAATCCAGTGCAGTAGTATAATCAAAGTGTGCTGCCACATCCTCAGTAGATGTGAACTCGGGCATCGGATATGGAGAGGTGCTATGTCGTCGGGTACCTCATCTGTGCTAAGCTGGTGGAGGTGCTCCGGATGAAAATGCATATGGATAATAAGGCGAAGGAGTCTCGTCCTCCCTGTCTCCCTCCTGATAAAACTTATGTAGTGGAATCCATGCATGCTCGCCAAGAGTATGGAGGGCAGAATGACATACATCCTGTATAGCCTAGGAGGACATCGCAATGGAACCTGGTTGGGCAAACTCAAGTATCGTCGCAATACTACTGCCCTATAAATAAAAAAAATAATTAGTTTGACAAAATTTAAACGTAGATTATAATTTAAATAGTAAAATTAAAATTACTTACCATGTGATCATATATTGTACCATTACGATTGATGAATCGATGAGTGATCCTATGGTATCACTGCATATAAGGATCGTGATAATCCATGGTACCATCGAATGGATCACCATGTATAATATAATCACGACAACTCATCCATAACTATATATATTCCTGATGAACGGTGGACCAATTCTGATCATATCATCCTCTCATATCAATACGATGTAATGCGGACATCGTATCAAACTGATCTGGCATGACCTGTCGCATCCCAAACTAGCGTACCACTCTATCAGGTAAATGACACTCTACTATATAAAAATAAACTAGTGGCACTCGACTACACCAGATCTCCTGACCCTGTAGACAGTAATCTGGTAACTGTGCAAGCATAGCGGCAAATATATGGTTGCCATATGACTTGTTTATAAATAATTTAAAGCATAATTTATTAAACAAGAACAAATAAAACAAGTCAATCATTACGAAAAACTCAATATTCATTACCTCGTCGGGTCACAGTCGATCAAGTAAATAATGATATGAAGAGACCACATGCGTAGGTACCTGTGTGACAGAAAAAAGATCTCTCTATCTACAAAATAAATTAATTAAATTAATTAAATAAAATAGTATATATCATACACGGCATAAAAATATTATGTAAATTCTAAACTCATCTCATCCCTAATGGTCCCTGTGGTAAACTGGCTCCATCATCATCAAAATCGATCATCGGATCTAGAGCCTGTTGAAGTATCTGTGGGGTGCAAGAATCGGAACTCTATCCCATGCCCACAGCTGTAATAGCAATAGCGGACTAGCAATATCAGAAACATCTCTGTGGCTCGCCCTGCACATCTCTCTATACAACCAAACGAGTCTAGCGCTACTCCAACTATATCGTCCGGCCGTCTCGAAATCCACTAATAGAGGTAGAAACAAGAGATGCATGTTGTTCCCATATTTATCCATAAAAAGGCACCCACCCATCAACTATAAAATATATGCTTGAGCATAGCACTGTATGGTTACCTCGTCGACACCGAATGCTAAAGCCTGGAAGTGCTCGGTAAGCCAGACCAAACTCAATCGTGATCCATGCAATCTATTATCTAGTGGGACGACTCCTAATAACTCAAGATAAAGATGTTCCCAGTCTACCCGTGTATTACCCGTCACTGGTAGACCATCTACTAGCAAACCTAACTGAGTAGCAACATCCTGTAGGGTGATAGTGGCCTCTCCATGAGAAAAATGAAAAATATGCATCTCTGGACACCACCGCTCATCGAGAGCAGTGATCAAATGCCAGTCCAATCTAATAAATCCAACACGTGCTAGACTATAGAATCCGGACTGCATCAGCAATGGCACAATACGACGATCGAGTGATATCGATCTATGCATAACCATCTCTCGATGTCAACAGTGTAAAACAACATCCTATCCCTCCCAGACTAAAGATGATCTATGTGAAGGCTGACCGTGTAGTACACTACTGTCAGAAGGACCATGATCCATAACTGTGATAACTCAAAGAAAGTGAAATTAGCAATCACAAAGCCCATTTAATGCAAAATTATATATAAACAGTAAGGACATCAATCCATATACAAGCTATAAACATCAGACAATAAAACATATCCATATATTACAATCCATCAAATAAAATACAAAGCAATGACAAGATCAGCCTAATATATTACAATTCATATATTAAAACATCTGTAAAATATGACTGATATAATTTTACTAATCTACTTGTAAAAGCCTTGGACATGGCCGTCTATCATGCCCTTTTTCTTTACAGATTGTACACTTGCGTCTATTGCCGGCTTCTCTTATATCCATATCATTTCTGATCCTCGTGGATCGTGGCCTACCTTTCTGTCGCAGCCTATTTACATCAGGTATAATGATACCATGTTCATTTTGCTGGGACCAATATTCTTCATGAGAAATTGGTTGAATTTGTGGTACATAAGTTTGATGATAATCGTGTAATGTATAGCACCGATCAATGTATCTTTTAAAATTAATAGCAACATGTGCACAAGCAACCATGACGTGAGAACAATGTAAATGAAAACATTGCCATTTCTAACACGTACATGTCTGCTAGAAAAGACGAACAACCTACAGCATCAAAAATCATAATTTAGCATATACATAACTTAATAACATATTTTCAATGATATATAAAGATCGTGAGTACCTGTGTATTGTTACCCCTGTTCATGTTCGGTCCACGTCTAGCAGTTTGGACTTGGAACAAGCCAGTTGCTCTATCGAATCGTGTAATGTATGCGATGTTGCTTTGGCTTGGTTGGAGATGACATGTCCCGTAACAAAAAGAGTAAACCTTTCATTTCTGTCCATTGCCTCTATTGCTTGGACACGTCGACCTTCAAAGTATGATACAAGCTAAAAGAAAGTTAACTGTACCAATGCTGTTATGGAAAGAAATCGAGCATTTTTCAAAATTTCATTGAAACACTCGGATATATTAGTTGTTATCATCTCGTAACGTCGTCCATCATCATGTGAACGTGTCCATTTTGCTAAAGGAAGTTTATTCAACCACTGAACAGCTTCTGGATTAAATTTCTCAATATTCTTCATGTATTTCTGAAATTTTCTAGGCTGCATTTGCATTCCAGCTCTTTTCACCACATCTCTTAGTTTGGGATCACGAAATCTTAAATTGAAGTTACTTGCCACGTGACGTAGGCAATATATATGATAAGCATGCGGTAGCTGTCAACCCAGATACTCATTCTATACTGCAGCAAGTATACCAGCATGTCGATCAGAAATTAGATAAATTTCTTGTCATGTTGTTACAAAATTTTTGATACAAGCTAAGAACCAACCCCAGGTGTCCACTAACTCTTCATCGATAATACCAAATGCAAGTGGAAAGATCTGATTATTTTCATCAATAGCAGTTGCAATCAACAACTTCTCCTTATACTTTCCATACATGAAAGTAGCATTGATACTTATGACCGGATGACGGTGCTTAAACCCGGCAATCGAGGGTGCAAAGGCTCATAATACACGATCAAACTGGACACAGTTTGGTATACCAGTTGGAGTGCTGATAAATTTCATCCAGGAACCCGGATTAAATGTTTGTACATCATGCAACCATTTCGGAAGCAATTGATATGACATATCCCAATCTTCGAACAGCATCGCTATCACCTTCTGTTTGGCATCCCATAATTTTTTATAACTTGGTGTATAGTTATATTTATTCTTTATGACTGCACCAAGTCCAGCAATAGCAATGGTAGGAATTTATTTAACCAGGTCCCAAATTTTATTAGCAATTAGAGTCCAAACCAGAATGATCCTGAGACATCATTGTAGATAGGCATGTATGAGGACTGGTATATCATGAGATCTCAAAAAAATCATGATGTTTAATACCTCTCAGCATCCACTGACAGCCAGAATCTCTGCTCTTACATTTCATATGCCATAGATTTAGATTTGATTCAATAACCTTGAATTCATGATGTCTTTCAACAGAATATTACTTTACTGCAGTTTATAATTCTGCCTCATCTATAAAGCAGAGTCCTTCACGTAACTTCTCATTCCTTTGCCATATAACATGTTGTTCTTGTATTGAAGAATACATTAACATATTTGCAGCATTCTAATTAACCTGGGTGAATGTTCTAGATGGAGCTTCAAATGTAAAATAATTTGGAATAGTGGTATCCTCTGGACTTCGTACTGGATGTGAAGTATCGGCCTTGTCACCTTCGTCAGCTAAATCATGTTCACTTTCGTCATCATTCTCACTAAAAAGTTGATTATCGACATGCACCCTGTCATCAGCAGCTGTATATATTGATGCTTCTCTAATATTACTTTATGGTATAGTACTGTCCACCGTACGTAACAGATCTATAGTAAAAATCGAGCCAATATTTTTCACTTCATTATCTGCAATGTTCGGAGTACTATATGATAGAACCTGTTTGGTTACATGAGTTGTGCTATATTTCGAACAGCTTCTTCAAAATCATCCTGTTCGCAATCAGGTTCAGGAGCTTCAATAGTTTGGATATCTAAATATAACTCTGCACCCGATATACATGGATTGAACCGATAGTTGAAAACATTATCTTCATGTCTTCATCATCGGTTAATGGAACAGGTTAATACTTTATAAATGTCGACTGGATAACTTGTGGATATCTACAAATAATCAAAATTTTTTTTCCAGATCTATCAATACGGAGAACTCTACATATTTTGTTCTCCAACTCTTGGAATGTCATATCAGAACTGATTCTAATTGCCTTTTTTGATCCCTGATTGTACTCAATTCCATTTGATACATTAATCATAGAACCACCCATATAACATAATGCTGTGATTGTTTCTTCCATTATATCCTACATGTTTAATTAACAAAATATATTTAGAAATAACTTTCTCATATATTGATATCATTAATAAACTAATTAAATTACATAATTAATATAATAATAAAATTAAAAATATAATTATTTTACTATCGCGATGAATTCATCCTGATGTGGTTGGATCGCTGATGTGGGACAGGGAAACTGACATGGAGTCCCCATCAAACGCCACGCTGGGTTTTCAACATGAGCCCCTTCGTCGGGCTGAGCTTCCCTGGAGCAGCACGATCGCTTGTCGAAGCCGAGCTTCATCCTCCGCCAGGTCGATTCCCGCCGGGCTAAAACGCCTTGGTCGGAGTCGAGTACGGGTTCCCGCCCAAGGCGGGCCCCTTGAGCTCATGCCCAATGGTCTGGAGTCGAGCTCACGTCTCCTCCGCCACGAGGCGCCCCTCCGAGGTCGTGTCCCCTGGGCTTGGCTGCGCCCCGCCCACCTCCTTCTGGCCGAGCTCGTCTGAAGCCGAGTTCCGCTGATCCAGAGTCGAGCTCAGCCCTCCTCCGTCCTGCCCAGCTACCTCGAGGCGAGCCCACCGAAGGCGGGCCCCATCTTCCCAGCTCGGTCCCCAATCCAGACTAAGGTGCCAGCCGCTAAGAGAGCAACACCTCCCCTTCGAGGATAATGGCGGTTCTCCCGAGGGTCATACAACAGCACCAGCCATGCCGCCATTAATGCCCATGACCGTCACTCACACCGGAAAGAAAGGAAAACTCACATCAAGGTGCCATACCCTCCACCGACCTGCCGTACGATCGGAGAAAAGACCCCACCGGAGAGCGCGGGTCCCGAGAGCGATGGCCCGCCAATCGAGGTCCTGCCAGGCTTCCAAGATGGGGGCAAGCGGAAGGAATGTCAGAGGCGTATAGAAGGTTCCCTGACTGTCAGACAGGAGAGGTGTCCCGTCTACGACATGATACCTCGTCGCACACACCTGACAGCATGGGGAGATCCCGAGGCAAGCCAAATTAAAAAACCCAGCCGGAGTAAGCCAAAGGGAGGTAACAAAAAGCAAGCACACAAAAAAAAAGGGAGAGAGGCCATACAGGAGGGCCACACCACCTCGGCCATCACCTCTCCCAGCTCACTCTCACTCCTACTCCCACTTTCATACACACTACACTGACTCCTCCTAGTATGGAGCTCATCTAGAGGGGCTCGACCAGGAGGATCTATTCTCTTGGACCATCACTGACTTGACCGTCGGAGCACCCCCGCCGGAATCCCCGGTCCAGATAATTGACATTGTTTGCCACATGTCTCGAGGCACCGGAGGCATCCCAAGCAGGCGAACGCGCGATTCTCGATGCCATCAGCAGCTACGGGCCACGACGATCCGGGCGGCAACAGATTGGCGTGCCAGGAAAGGGGGCAGTACGATACTTGATCTAGTTCAGGCCCCGCTCTGACAGTTTGTCGGGAGGATGGTGACCACTCGGGCGAGGGGAGCCTCTCCCAGCCGTGCGAAAGTGTCCCCTTCCCACGGGAACCCACACGGTCCGGAGACAGAGCCACCTGCCCTGGTTCAACTGCCTCCGCTAGAAGTTCAGCTGGCCACACTTGCTCAGCAGATGCACACCCTCACTACGGTAGTGCACCAGCTCCAGCACCAGTATCGATCCCTGGCTACTTATCAGCAGCCGGAAACCCCCACGGTCTATACCGCAGCACCCCATGATAGCCTGCGTTCCTTCCACGGGAGGCCTTCACAGTCGCGGGCCATTATCGACCCTCGGGATAGTCGTCAAGCCCCGATGAAGTGACAACAGACTGGGTCCACTGACGAAGAGAGCTGCTCACCATACCTTGGCCGGGGGGCATCTAAACCCCGCCAAGGCAGAAAGGGCAATGCTCCTCATCGTGGGCACCATGCACCCATGTCGCCTTCCCCGCCACTCTCGACGGAGGGGTCGAGATGAAGCCATCAGGTGCATGGCAGAGAAGCGCTTGGAGGAGCATGATCGCGATTGGCGGAGCTAGCCCACCAGTTCACCAACTTGCCCAGCTCCACTAGCGAGCCATCGGGCTATGACGTCTGCCCTCCGTTCTCCCAGGAGATTCAAGCGGAGCCAATTCCTCGCCGGTTCTGCATGCCGCAGGTGGATCCTTACGACGGGACCACCGACCCCCTGGACCACCTGGAAAGTTACCGGGCCCTCATGAGGGTCCAGGGGGCTACTGACGCTCTCTTATGCATCGCCTTTTCTGCTACTCTCCGGAAGGTGGCTTGGGTGTGGTTCGCCCGCCTCGAGCCAGAAAGTATTAACTCCTTCATTCAACTGGGGCAGAGGTTTGTGGCTCATTTGGATGCCTGTCGGAAGATGCCACGGGAGGCAGACAGCCTCTTCTCCATTAGGTAACAAGATCGCAAGCTGCTACGGGACTATGTGGCTCGCTTCAAGGCTGCAGCACAGGAGATCTACAATTTGGAGGAGCCAGTTGCAATGCTAGCTCTGAAACGAGGGCTCAGGACTTCCCGCCTGACCTACTCGCTTGACAAGAGGCCCTTGAAGACTTACTCTGAGCTCAAAAGTACATCCATGCCGAGGAGGCGGATTGTACAAGGCAGGAGCTCGATGGGCAGCCGCTGAAAAGATCGGCACCCGTCAAGGCACCTGGGGCGCGGAGGCCGGGATCGCCAGCTCAGAGCTCCCGACCTGGACCAAGGCCAAGAAGCACTCCCATCCCTGAGGCGAATTTCACTCCCCTCCTTGCCCCGAGAATGAAGATCCTCATGGAGATCAAGGGCAAGACCTATCTGAGGTGCCCACCACCATTGAGGCCGTCTTCCAGCCATGACAAGACGAAATACTATCGTTTCCATCGTGACCATGGCCATGACACTGAGGAATGCCACAACCTCAAGTAGGAGATCGAAGAGCTCATCAAGAGGGGCTACCTTGAAACATATGTGGGGGGCATATCTCAATCGGAATCTCAGGTGCTCGTCGCCCTTCCACCAATTTCGGTGGTCGACAATCGCCCTACCGAGAAGCCCGTGGGGATGATACACCGGGGAGCCGAGCGTGCCTCCAAGAGGACCCAGGGGGTAGGGCATCCTGAGATTGTACTTCCCTTTATGAGGAGAGGGAAAGACGGGGAGAAAAATATAAATAATGATGCTGTGGTCATTGAAATGATGATCACCAAGCATCCTGTAAAACGCATCATGGTAGATAGTGGAAGCTCTACGGATGTGCTTTTCTACGATGCCTTCTCCAGAATGAATCTTTCTTCTGCTCAGCTCAAGCCTTTACATACCCCCCTTGTTGGTTTCACAGGAGACTCCGTAGGGGTGGAAGGAGAAATCACTCTCCCGGTCACTGCCGGGACCCCATCTCGACAAAGTACCATCATGATGATGTTCACGGTTGTCAGGCTTTCCTCGCCTTACAACATGATTTTGGGCCGACCTGGGCTCAACCTCCTCGATGCTGTTGTCTCTACTAAAAGATTGCTCGTATAATTCCCGACCGCTTGTGGCATGGGAGAAATGAGGGGTACGCCCCAGCCGGTGCAGCACTGCTTCCAAACCCTTCTCAGGGCCCAGAGGCCCGAGGAGGGGCCCAAGGTGGACGAGCTCGACCAGAGGGCCCAGGACCCTATGGGAGGCCTAGTTGAGCGCATGCTTCCTTACCAGCTCGGAGCCGACTAGACGAAGACCGTGTAGATTGGAGCCCAGCTGCCCGAGGAGGAGAAGGCTCCGCTGCTGGAATTCTTGCAGGCAAATGCAGATGTGTTCACCTGGACGGCAGCGGACATGTCAGGTATTCCCCCTGAAGTCATCACCCATAAGTTCAATGTCGATCCGAGACCCAGACCGGTTCGACAGAAGAAGAGAAGCTTCACCCCAGAAAGGCAGGCGACCATCAATGAGGAGGTTGAGAAACTTCTGGACACCGGTTTCATCCGAGAGGTACAATACCCAAGCTGGCTGGCGAACGTGGTGATAGTGAAGAACAATGGTAAGTGAAGGATTTATGTAGATTACACCGACCTCAATAAGGCATGCCTAAAGAATAGCTTCTCTTTGTCGAGGATAGATCAGTTGGTGGACGCCATCTCGGGGCACAGGCTACTCTCCTTCATGGATGCATTCTCCGAATATAATCAGATCCGGAAGCACTCGGGGGATGAGGAGCACACTGCCTTTATTATCGACCGAGGGACATATTGCTACAGGATGATGCCCTTTGGCCAGAAGAATGCTGGAGTCATGTACCAACGTTTGGTCAACCAGGTCTTCAAAGATCAGATTGGCCGGAACGTGCAAGTGTACGTGGATGACATGCTCGTTATGAGCAAATCAAGCTCAGACCACATCGTCGACCTTGTCAAAGCCTTTCACAGTCTTCAGAAGTACCAAATGAAGCTCAACCCAGCGAAGTGCACTTTCAGGGTGGCAGCCAAAAAATTCCTCGGCTTCATGGTCACCCAGAGAGGCATCGAAGCGAACCCGGAGAAGGTCCAGGCGATCCTTGATATGGAGCACCCAACATCCAAGAAGCAAGTTCAACGTCTGATGGCAAGGGTCGCAGCCCTGAGCCGGTTCATCTCGAGGTCGGCTGACCGCTGCCTCCCTTTCTTCAAGGCGTTGCACAAGATACATGACTTCACCTGGACCGAAGAGTGCAAGGCGGCCTTTGAAGAGCTGAAGGAGTTCCTAACCTCTCCACCTCTGCTATCCAGACTAGAAGAAGGGGAAGAGATCCTCTTTACTTGGCGGTCACACCAGGGGCCGTCAGCTTGGTCCTTGTCCGCACAGACCAGGACAAATCTTAGAAGCCAGTGTACTACACCAGCAAAATCCTCCATGATGCGTAGATCAGGTATACTCGCTCCGAGAAACTTATTTTTGCACTAATCATGTCTGCTAAGCGCCTCAGGCCCTACTTCCAAGCGTATCCCATCGCTGTTGTCACCGATCAGCCACTGAGGACCATATTAGGCCACCCCGAGACCTCTGAGAGACTGGCTAAATGGTCCCTAATGTTGAGCGAGTTCGACATTGCATACCGGCCAAGGTCTTTGCAGAAGGCCCAGGTCCTAGCCGACTTCGTGGTCGAATATACAGGACCTCCCGAGGAGGCAGATCGCACGGTCCCGGAGAGCCAGACTGAGCCCGGACTGTAAGAGGACCCTTGGATCCTCCACGTGGACGGTGCCTCCAACTCCTGCGGAAGCGGGGCGGGCCTCATCCTCACCAATTCTGATGGAGTGGTGACGGAGTATGCTCTCCACTTCAAGTTCGCCGCCATAAACAACCAGGCAGAGTACGAAGCACTCCTCGCGGGTCTAAGGATGTCTCATAAGTTGGGCGTGCAGAGCCTGAAGGTCTTCACCGACTCCCAACTGGTTGCCGGACAAGTCTTCGAAGAGTACGAGGCCCAAGATCCCCAGATGGTGAAGTACATGGAGAAGGTTCGTTCGAGCACGGTAGGCTTCCGTTACTTCCGTATTTTCCATATCCCTCGTGAAGAAAACGCTCGTGCGGATGCGATGTCACGGCTCGCAACCCTACCGGACTCGTCCCTAGGACGTGCCTACGTTGAGTATCTCGAGAGCCCAAGCTACGAGAGCCCAAGCTACGAGAGCCCGGACGAGGTGCAACAAGTGGCCCACGAGCTGAGCTGGATGGAAAAGTACATCAAGTACATCCAGGACGGCTTCCTACCAGAGGACCACAGAGAAGCCGGCCTCATCAAAAGGAAGGCTACCCATTTTTTTTTAATAGATGGTCACCTCTACCGCAGATCTTATTCCTACCCACTCCTGAAGTGCCTCAGGCCCACGAAGGCAGCCTTCATGCTCCGGGAGATACACGAGGGCCTCTGTGGAAATCATGTAGGAGGGAGGACTCTGGCTTACAAGGCACTTCGCCAGGGATATTTCTGGGAGACGATGAGGGAAGATGTCGCCGACTTCATCAAGAAGTGTGATAAATGCTAACACCATTCCCACGTACAGTGCCTACCGACCGCACCGATCTCCCAATTATCATCCCCCTGGCCTTTTGCATAGTGGGGGATGGACATTCTGGGACCGTTCCCCATCGTGCCAGGGAAACGAAAGTTCCTGCTAGTGGCGATCGACTACTTCACCAAGTGGGTCGAGGCGGAGCCGCTAGCTCGGATTACAGAAGCAAACGTTCGGCAATTCTTTTAGAAGTCTGTCATCTACTGCTTTGGACTCCCCAATTGCGTTTTCACCGATAACGGGCGATAGTTCGACAACCGGGAGTTCAAAGGATTCTGTGCCGAGCATGGGATCCAACATCGTTTCACCTCGATTGCTCATCCCCAGACCAATGGTGAAGCCGAGGTGACTAACTTAACCATCCTTCAAGGACTCCGCACCAGGTTGGATCAGGCGAAGAGCAGATAGGCAGAAGAACTTTCAAGCATCCTGTGGGCCTACCACACAATGCCCAGAACAACAATGGGCGAAACACCCTTCAACCTCGTCTTTGGATCTGAAGCAGTGATCCCAATTGAACTCGACGTGCCCACGCTCTGGGTGCAGCGGTATGATGAGGCACGGAACTCGGCACACCTCCTGCTCAAATCTTGACCTCCTCGAAGAGACGAGGGACAAAGCCCTGCTTCTGATGGCAGCATACCGGCAATGGGTCACCGGATATTACAATGCACGGGTGAAACCGAAGATTTTCCGACCTGGCGACCTAGTGCTGCGCCGGGCAGAAGCATCCCAACCCCGGGAGTGTGGCAAGCTCTCACCGAACTGGGAAGGCCCTTATAAAGTAGTCGATGCCCTCTCACAGGGGGCCTACTATCTTGAGGACCTGGATGGCGCCAGATTTCCTTGAACATGGAATGCTTGTAATCTGAGGAGATATTATCAGTAGTGTAAGGTTTTCCTCCGTTAGAAATAAAGACTTTCTTCTGCACAACGGTTTATTTGCCTTGCAAGAATGTCAATGCCCTCGAGCCCAGCTCCTCGGCATCCAAGCCCGGAGAAACGTCCTCCGGCACCAAGCCCTGAGCAGCCCTCAGGCACTCAAGCCTGAAGCCTAGCTCCTTGGCATCCAAGTCCGGAGAAACGTCCTTTGGCACCAAGCCCTGAGCAGCCCTCAGGCACTCAAGCCTCGAGCCTAGCTCCTCAGCATTCAAGCCCAGAGAAACATCCTCCGGCACCAAGCCCTGAGCAACCCTCAGGCACCCAAGCCTCGAGCCCAGCTCCTAGGCATTCAAGCCCGGAGAAACGTCCTCCGGCACTAAGCCCTGGGCAGCCCCCAGGCACTCAAGCCTCGAGCCCAGCTCCTCGGCATCCAAGTCCGGAGAAACGTCCTCCGGCTCCAAGCCCTTAGCAGCCCTCAGGCACTCAAGCCTCGAGCCCAGCTCCTCGGCATCCAAGCCCGGAGAAACATCCTCCGGCACCAAGCCCTGAGCAGCCCTCAAGCACTCAAGCCTCGAGCCTAGCTCCTCGGCATCCAAGCCCAGAGAAACGTCCTTCGGCACAAAGCCCTGAGCAGCCCTCAGGCACTCAAGCCTCGAGCCTAGCTCCTCGGCATTCATGCCCGGAGAAACATCCTCCGGCATCAAGTCCTGAGCAGCCCTAAAGCACTCAAGCCTCAAGCCCAGCTCCTCGGCATTCAAGCCCGGAGAAACATCCTCCGGCACCAAGTCCTGGGCAACCCCCAGGCACTCAAGCCTCGAGCCTAGCTCCTCGACATCCAAGCCCGAAGAAGGGCCCTCCAGCACCAAGCCCTGGGCAACCCCCAGGCACTCAAGCCTCGAGCCTAGCTCCTCGGCATCCAAGCCCGGAGAAACGTCCTCCAGCACCAAGCCCTGGGCAGCCCCCAGGCACTCAAGCCTCGAGCCTAGCTCCTCGGCATCCAAGCCCGGAGAAACATTTCCCAGCATTAAGTCCCAGAGACCAGCTCGTCTCCGAGCCCAGCTCCAAGATGGCCACTCCCGAGCCATGTTCTCAGGCCATCAAGTTCCGGAGCCCAGCTCTCCGGCTAGCACGCCTCCGAGCCCAGCTCCAAGATGACGTTTCATGAGCCCGATCTCCGACGACCAAGCCCCGAGCCTAGCTCCAAAACATTCAAGATATGAAAGGCCCTCGGGCACTCAAGTACGAAGCCAGCATTCCCCGGCATCAAAGTCTCAAGCCCAGCCCTGCGACGGTGGGGCTCAAGCTTATATATGATGAAGCTCCTCTCTCTGGCCTCCCTGCACTGAAAGAGAAGGAAAAAGGGAAGAAGAGAGGAGGAGAAAAGACATTTACACCACAATAAAGGAAAGGAACCATGTCGGTTGAATGATTTTTCATTAATTGAGAAGAAATATATATTACATTATCTTTCGGGCCCTGACAGGCCAGGCAACCCTGTTTAAAAAAAAAAAAAAACTATTACAGAAGTCCTATCCTACTGGGCCGGCTCCTTTCATGGGTGGTGCGCGGCCGGACTTCTCCTTCTTCCGTCTCTGTCACCAGGGTGCCTTCTTAAGCAGCCTTCGGTGGAGGGGCCGATTCGGTTACTGTCGCTGAAGGTACTGGCTTGTCCGTCTCCACCTTCAACGCTGGTTTGGCCGTCACCACCACCAACATCGACTCGACCGTCTCTGCCTTCGGCGCTGGTCCATCTGTCACCACTGGTCCAGCTATCGCCGCCACCAACACTGACTCGGCGATCTCCAGGACCACTTTTGGTGGAGACCTGGCTGGAGCGGTTCCTTGCCCCGCTGCAACCACCTTATGAGCTTGAGCCTTCTTCCCGGGGGCCCGAAGCGCGGCCAGTGGCTCCTCGGAAAGCATCCCCCATAGCTGGGTGCGGTAGTAGGCGAACCCCTTCGCGAAGGAGTCCGTGGCTGCCTCTTTGAAATGTTTTATGTACTCGGGGGAGGCCTTGAAATTGGCCACCGCGTCGGCAGCCTCCTTCCTTGTAGCCTCCGCTCGGTGCCGCGCCTCCTCCAGCTGCTCCCCGGCGCGTTCGGCCTGCCGGATCGCCACCACCATCCCCTTCTTGGCGATTTCAGTGGAGTGACTGGCGGCGGTGGCCTTCTCCTCAGCCTCCGCGGCCCTCTTCTCTACGGCCACCGCCCCCTTCTCGGCAGAGGTGGCCCTATCCCTTGCCGCCTCCGCCTCGGCCCGGAGCTCTTTTAGCCGGGTCCTCTTTGATTCGAGCTCTCCCTCGAGCTCCTTCTTGGCCCGGGTGGTGTCGGCGACCTCGGCCTGGAGGCTCTTAACCCTCAGGTTAGCCTCTCGGGTCTCCTCGTATTTCTGACCCGCCTCAGCCTTCAGGGACTCGAGCTTCACCTGTCGCTCTTTGTCCCTCTTCGCCCAATTGCGGTAGTAATCCCTGATGAGGATTAGCTCTCTGCCTTGCTGCATCAAAGGAAGCGTGTTAGCTATAATGCTGAGAAAAGATAGAAGGCATCAAGGCAAGAGAGGAAGGACTTACGGCCTACAAACTGGTGAAGGACGAGCTGATGACATCGCCCAGGAGCCTCCTGCTCCCTTCTCGCTGGTCGCAGGACTAGACCGAGAAGTCCATCATTCACTCGGCGAGGCTCGGGTCCTTCATCAATGAGACATTGGGCCCCAATCGGAAGGGGACTCGACGGTAGTCCCTATCTTGCTTTCCTACCGGCTCAGAACCCTCAGCGGCAAGAGATGCCTTCAATGCCCATTGTGAGCTCGGCACCGCTTCGGGCCATGCCTGGGGTGCCGGCCTGGTCTCTCTTAGCTCCCCTTCCTCCTCAACGTTGACAACCTCCGGAGTGGGGGCTGCTACCCTGGCTGCAGTGGCGGCCGACCTGGCACGGACAACCACCTCGGGCTCGGGCACCGGGACCAAGTTGCGCTACCATGAAGGCTTATGGGCGGACTCGGCCACCCTCTTTCACCTTCGTTCTGCGGGAGCAAATTGGATTTTAAAATAATTTTTAAAATTCACGCAGCGGATATCTGCTCCACCAGGAATTAATCTAAATCTAGTTACATTTAGGCATGCATAATCATATAAAATATTTATAAAATATTAAACAATTTAATCTATCCATGCATGATTAAAAAAATAATTTTCCATACCTTTATTACACCTGGAATAACCCTGGGATAAAACTGGAATAGGCTGGAATAAGTGGGATAAACTTATTCCAGTCTTCTTCTTCCTTGGACAGCAGAAAAACTCTATTTTGGGGTGAAAAAAGGTCGCCGGAACGATGGCTTCCGGACCTCCGTTTGCTCCCGAATCGAAGCAGCAGCAAGGTGGAGAAGTCTTCTTCGATTTGCCACTGAAAACTGCAACCAAATCACAGTGTACAGGATGTAAAAAATGCTAAAAAAACTTGCTGCTGAAATTCTAGTTGCAGAAAAATAGCAGCCTGCTTCATTGCGTTTGGAGCTGAAGCAACGAATCCGGCTCGATCCTCTTGCTCCCAGGAGAAGAAAGGAACTCCCTCTAGAGGGGAGACATGCCGGGGGAACCCTGAACCTCTCTCACGAGCGGTGCTAGCCGCTGGAAGAGGACACGGTCACAGGTAAGTTTCAGCAACTTCTGTTTGCTGCAGAGAGGATTTGAGCACAACAAAAGAGAGGGATCAAGGCCTGGTTTCACTCCCTCACACTCTCCTAAACACAACCCCAAGAACACTTAATGGAAGAAGGAATGAGGCTCCCAAAGAACAGCACTCAAATCCTATTGCTGGATGTTGCACGGTGATGGAAAAAAACTTGCTGAACAGGGCAATAGCAGGTTTAAAAAGGCAACCGTGAGAGGGAGTTGGAGAGGCAGGGAAAAGCCAAGCGACAGCAGTGGCCAAACACCATTTAACCAGCAATAAAACTAGGTTTAAAAGATGGGTGGAGGGAGGAGAAGAGACGCCCACAACAAGCGTCAAACGATTGGGACGTTCGGCTTCAACGACGCTTGGCATTCCACTCCCAGCGAATGGAAAAAATATCGTGTAAACGGTCCAAAGAGAGGAAAACATCAGTCCAAATAAAAACCGGTCCAAACCAAAAGAAAATGGTTCAATCCCATTAAACCACTTGGTTCAAACCAATTGAACCGGTTCAAGCCCAATTAAATTGGGTTCAATTGGTTCACAACCAATTGGAGGCCGAAACGAACTCCGAATCAGTTCAAAATTGATTTAGAAAAATTCTGGCGCAGTGCTGGTCAACTCGGAACATTTTTTGGTCGACACAGACAAGGGCAAGATGGGGAAAAGAGTGCTCAAAAAATACTGTGATCATAAAACCGAGACGATTCCCAATCGTAATCGGTATCCGGATCAGAGAGTTATCCTCTATGGCGTGTGACCTCATAGGTTCGAACCTAAACGGTAGCACTAGAACAATTTCTAGAACCAGCACAGGAAACCATCTAGCAATAGGTCCCGACGTCCGGATAGGTCGAAGATGCGGGAGCAAACTATCGAACCTCTGGCATATGGTTACCGTATAATTCATCCTTTTGACCTCTAATGCTCAGGACGACTGAGATTGGGCTACCAACCCAGACTGAGTCAGATTACGTGTCTCAACCTCGCAAGCCCAGTGACTCTTCACTAGGACTACCCCGGCCGAGGATTTGCTAAATTGAGATACTGCGAGACATTCAATCCAAACTGTTTGGACAGGTCAATTCCATCTTGGTCCATCATTGCTCCACAAGTACTTGCCTGTACCCAGAAACCTTCCATCACCGGATTAAAAATCCGGGTAGTCCGGCACCAAAACACAGGGAGTTGCTTGCAAGCTACCGTGATGACCTCAGGTCTGAGGGACACATATACCCATATCCAATCGTGAGTTTTCCTTTGGCAGAAAGGGGCTGCACGGAGTCACGTTCAATGAGATATCAAATATCCCACTTGCAGATCACATCAGTGTCACCACACTCATTTGGTCAAGAGGACAACCAAACGATGTGAACTACAAAAACCTATACTTGATATATTGCTGTCCAGTACAATATATCCTTTGGTTGTGAACTGGGTTTAAGGACCACTCGATACATCCTCTCTGTATTGAAGTCAGTGTAGTCCTAAGGACTTCATCACATGGAAAGAGTTCATTTCAGGAAAATTAATATATGATGAGCTACCAAAAATATTATTTTATTAATTCATAAAATGAGTACAATACTGAGCACAACCGTCTACAACCCAGGCGATTGGCTTTGGGATATAATTCTCAATAAAAAATTCATGCTGCATATTTATATAATAAAAAATATGACTACAAATATGTAGACTTCAAACTTCATTCATAATTAAGTATTACTAAATAATTATTTAACTAAATAATTATTTACAAGATAGACATAATCATACATTTTAAAAACTATGTAAACGTATAATAATTTATTAATATCAAATAAATCATATCATATTTATAACTATATTAATTATGCCTATCCATATTAATATATTATTCTTATATACTTATATATTCATAATTAAATATTACTTCAATTAATTAATGATAAAATAATCTTAATGATTAATCCATTTACTAACATAAATAAGTTCATATTTATAATATTTTTTAATAAAAAATTATTAACATATCATTATTCTTTTTATATTAATTAATACATTAATTGATTATTGAAATATAATACTAAAATTTTAAATCGTAATAATTGGATCTACATATTATACATTTATTTCTAATATATACTTTTTTTATTTACTTAATCATTATCAATATATATTATTTTTTAATTCCTAAAATAATAAATATTAAACAAAAAAATAGATAATCAAAACTTCTTATTATTTAATGAATTTTAAATACCTTAAAATTTTCATATACATTTTATTATTTACTAAAAATTTCATATTCTACATAAATTATATAACCTATCCTTCTTAATTTTATTTATTATATAAATTAATTATCCTAATCATCCCTCAAATCTTAATAATATTTTATCAATTTTTATAATTAACATATTAATTTAACTATATATAAAATCAATTTTTCAATATTAATTTCTAATATAAAAGCAATAATGTAAATTATTAAATAACAAATACTAAATAAATTTATCACAAAAAATTCAAAACACAAAATTTAATTACTCAAATATGTAATAAAAAATTTAATTCAAACAAGTATAAATTAAATTAATTTAATTCTTAAAATTAAATTAATATATACAAAATTTAATTTAAACAATCAAACAATTATAAATTAGTAAAAAAAATTACCTTGAATCGGGATAATGAAATATGGAAGAACGAGATCTAGATCGTCCAATGGAAGCCAGAAATCGGATCTAGACAATAAAAAAAATATTAATAAAAAAGAGTTTAAACACTAAAAGAATAAAAAAAATAAAAAATACTAACCGAAACTGAAATGTCTGAGAATAACAAAGACTTCGAATGGCTAGGGGACCATAAGCAAATATAAAAATCAAAGATTGGGACCACGAGAGGAGGGACCAGTGAGGGAAGAAGAACCGGACGGGCGAGCGAGAGGGAAGAATAAAAAAATCGAAGAACAGGAAAAAAAAATAAGGGACCGCGGCTAAAAGTGCTCTGCCTGAGTTCGTCTTTTGAAAAGACAAATTCTCAGGCGAATTCATTTTTTGAAAAGACGAATTCAAATTCATCTTTCCAAAAGCCGAACTCCCTCGGCCACGCGTCGACAGGGAACGCCAGGATTGTCACGTGTCATCGGTTTGCGAGCCTCCTGCTGAGCAGGCACATGGCTTGAATTCGTCTTTTGAAAAGATAAATTCAAGTTCGTCTTTCCAAAAGCCGAACTCAGTCGGCCACGCATCGACAGGGAATGCCAGGATTGCCACGTGTCACTGGATTGCGAGCCTCTTGCTGAGCGGTCACGTGGCTTGAATTCGTCTTTTGAAAAGATGAATTCAAGTTCGTCTTTCCAAAAGCCAAACTCAGTCGGCCACACATCACCAGGGGAACGCCAGGATTGCCACATGTCACCGGATTGTGAGCTCTCGAGATGGCAACAAGTCTCGAGGTGAATTCATCTTTTCGAAAGATGAATTCACCAGCCCCTGGCACCTGGCTTGAATTCGTCTTTCAAAAAGACGAATTCACTTGAGAATTCGTCTTTTCAAAAGATGAATTCAGCCGTCCTGGCCCCCCATGTCACGTGTCCAATTTTTTTTTCTCCGAATACCTGCTTTGCCACGTGCCACCTAGATCCATAAATATATTACGGATCACCTACTTTTGTAATTAAGTTTTTTTTATATTATTTAAATTTTTTTTTGAGGATTTGTTATGTTGTCAAATTTTATTTGAGGCAATTGAATTGCAAGAAAAAATGTCAGATAATGCAAATACTGATGAGAGAAAAAAATTGAATACGAAAGCTATGACCATGATCAGACAATAAATTGATGCGACTGTGATCCATGATGTTATGATAAAAATATATGCTTACCAATTCTGGAAGAAGCTAGAAAATTTGCATTAGTAAAAAAATACATAGAATAAAGTCTACATGATCAGAAAATTGGTAGACTTAAAGTAGAAGGATGGGTTAAATGCTTTAAAATATTTAAATAATTTTCAGGAGATCCTAAATCAACTAGCTATGATGAAATTATTTTTTGATAATGAGGTACATGCATTGATTTTGCTAAGTTTTTAACCAAATAGTTTGAAGACATTGGTGGTGACCATTCTTGAAAGTTGTGGGTTTTTGTTTTGAGATCTAAAGACTAGGGGTTTGATGTCTCTAATGAATTTTATGCTAGTGTTGAAAGGAAGAAGGAAGAAAATTAAGATGCATATCTAAGCAAACAATGGTAGTGAATACCTAGGTCCATTTACTACAGGCAATATGGCATTAGATTGGAGAAAATTATCTCTAAGACACCTTTGCAGAATGAAGTGGCAGAGAGAATTAACCGCACCCTTGTTGGAAGAGCCTAATGCATGCTTTCTCATTTGAAGTTGCCTAGCTCCTTCTGAGGTAAAGTTATGAGGATTACATTTGACCTAATTAATCTCTTTTCCTCATTTTTCCTTGACAGTAATGTTCCTGAGAAGATATGGACATGCAGGAAAATTATTTTTTTATGACCATCTCAGAGTATTTGGATACAGGGCTTTTGTTAATATTCCTGAAGATAAGTGGTTAAAGCTTGATAGCAAGTCAAAAGAGTGCTTCTTTTTTAGGTATGGATATGAGCATTTTGGATACAGGGGAATCCAGTAGAGAAGAAGTTGGTCATAAGTAAATATGTAGCATTATTTAAAGATCAGACCTTTAAGAATATGAAAAAAATAAATCAGTTAGAGTCTACTATAGGGTTATTTGTTGATTTCCTTCCAGTGTTTTAAGTTAGAGTAGATGTTGATGATGGACAAACTGTAGAGGATAGTAATGTGATGGATGATGAGCCTATACATGATGACAGTACATTAGATAAGTATAGTGAGCAAGCTCCTGCATAGCAAATGACAGAACAACAGTTGAGAATGTCTACCAAAGAGTGTCAGCCTTCTAAAAAATATCCTTCGTATGAGTATGTGATGGTGACTGATGGGAGAGAGCTAGAGTACCTTCAGGAGGTTATATCATATGCATAGAAGGCAAAGTGGTTTGAAGCCATGCAAGAAGATATGAAGTTATTATATGAGAACCACACATTTGACTCAATAGAGCTAACCAAGGGGAAGAGAGCATTGAAAAATAAATGGATGTTCTGATTTAAGATAGAGGAATATAGCTCATAACCAAGGTATAAGGCGAGAATAATGGTTGTAAAGGGCTTTAGTCAAAAGAAAGGCATTGATTTTGAAGAGATTTTTTCATTCATTGTCAAGATATCTTCGATTTGAGTTATTCTTGATTTGGTGGATAGCCTAAATTTAGAGATTGAGTAGCTTGATGTGCAAATAGCATTTCATCATAATGATCTTAAAGAGGAAGTTTATATAAAGCAGCCAAAGGGTTCATAGCTAAAGATAAAGAGAACTTAGTATAAAGACTGAAGAAGAGCTTGCATGGTTTGAAACAAGATCCTCGACAATGATTTAATAAATTTGATTCTTTTATGATAGATCATGGATACAACAGAACCAATTCTGACTATCATGTATTTGTGAAAAGGTTTAGTAATAATAACTTAATTATTCTCTAGTTATATGTTTCTGACATATTGATTGTTAGTTATAATGCCAAAAGGATTTAAAACTTGAAAGCTGAATTGAGTAAGTGCTTTGCTATAAAATACTTGGTATGAGGATTGCTCATGAGAGGAAGAATTAGATTGTTGCTATCTTAGGAGAGATACTTCGTGAAGGTGTTAGAGATGTTCCAGAGGAACAACTCTAAACCAGTTAGCTCTTTACTTTTAGGTCACTTCAAATTGAGCTCCAAATAGTATCTTGCTAGTGAGAAAGAGAAAGGGGAGATGCAGAGATCCCTTATGCATTCATAGTTGGTAGTTTGATATATGCCATGGTATGTACTAGGCTAGATATTGCTCATACTATTGGTATTGTTAGTCGATTTCTCTTTAATCCTAGGAGGGAATATTAGGCTACAATGAAGTGGATTCTCAGGTATCTCAAAGAGAATTCTAGAGTATGTCTATATTTTGGTATCGATAAACTTGTGCTAAATGGATATACATATATGAGCATGATAAGTGGTGTTGATTATAGAATGTCTATATTAGGATACTTGATGACTTTTTTAGGGGAAGCTATCTATCTCATGGTAGTCTGAATTGTAGAAATGTATTGCTTTATAATTAACTATAGAGGCAAAGTATATTGTAATGACAGAAATCAACAAAGAGTTATTATAGATGATGAAGAAATTTATTGAAGAACTTGGTCTAAGGCAAGAGAAATTTATTCTATATTATGATAGTCAGGGTGCAATTTATCTCAACAAAATTTTAACTTTCCATTTAAGGTCAAAGCACATTGATGTGAATCATCATTGAATTCATGATGCTTTAGGAATGAAGTTGTTACAATTAGAGAAGATTCATGTAGATAATAATGCTTCAAATATGCTAACTAAGTTATTGCCTACAAAGAATCTTATAGTCTACCGTACTAGTACTGGTTTGCTGATCCTTTCCATATAAGTTGGGAGGAAGAGATTTGTTGGTGTGGTCCATTTTCATGAGAAATCCTTTGCTTTAAAAAAAAAAAAGAAGAGAGGAAGAGTTCCAAGATGGCTTTAACCCTTTTGTGCGATAAAAAGGAGAGATGTAAAAAAGTCTGCCACGGAGAAAAAGAGTGTAGAAAAAAGAAAGATGGCAGTAAAACAAGAAAAGGGAAAAAATAAAATAAAGAAAAGAGGGTTATTTTGTTGAACAATCGTAGAGTTGATTCTATCTTGATTTCAATAAAATTTTAGTATATTATTCCAGGTATTGAGAGCTATAAGTTGAATGGTTTTAATTTATGAAAAGTCTTCTCTATAGATTGTTTCAAGCATCCATATGTTTGGTGAGATTTTTGCTATTTTCTTTTTGTCTTCCTTAATAAAATTTATATACTATATTGAGATGAGTATCGCACGTTAACTAGAGAGCCTCTAGTATGCTAAAGAGAATCTTTGTTACTCCTATTACTTGGTAATAATTAAAGTTTAATTGGGATTTTGGTCTCGTGATTTTTTATCTCCGCGTTGAAGGATTTTTCATGTAAATTTGGTATCCTTGTACTTGGTTTGATTTATATTTTGTTAGATTTGATATTATTGAGTTATTACCTATTCTAATTAGTACACAGTAGATAGAATTTATCTTGGATATAATTATGTTTGTGGCACTTTCACCCTAATAGAGCAAGCCAATAGGCTTGATTTTTATAGAAAATCTAGTTTAATGTTGTTTGATTTCACACAAAGACTCCAATTTAATATTATTTAAATTCAAATATTTAACATTTCATTTGTGTATTCTTTATTTAATACTTGCCGGTTTGCAACCCTAATACCACACTCAAAAAAACCCCCTATAAAAAGTCAATATATCCCTGCACCTTTTGAGGGCACCATACATGAATTGCCTAAGATATTCAGAATATTTCACCATGAGAAGTTAGGCTCGTCTATTATTTAACTTGATATTTTGCTCTCCAAATCCTTTTTTCATTTCCTCTAGTAAACAACTAAAGTATAGATTAATAATGGCATTATCATCATTATTTTACATATAGATGCACACAAACAAAATAACAATCAAAAAATTATGAATTTAAGAACTATTAAATTTTATATGCCCTCTATTGTCAAAGATATAATACTTGTTTTCCTAATAGTAAATATAACTATATTAATTATGAAAAGAAATAGTATTTCAAACTATTAATCTTATTCATTTATGTTAATGTTTATGGATTCAGGTTGGGCACCTATGATGGGTTGACCCGGTTCATTTGAATTTGAATAGATGGAGTTGGTTTCCTATCAAAATTAAAACTATAATTTAGTTTTGTTTTGAGCATGAGAAAACCATCTTTTCTGAATATATGAGTAAGACCTCATCAGGGTGGTTCTCAATGAGTTTTCTCCTTCTCTTTCTCTAGACACTTAATCACCCTCTCTACATATATTCATATAAAGGCATTTAGATTGTGAATTAAAAATTGTTTTTCTTCTGTGATTATATTCTAGACTAGGAACTAATGATTCAACACCACTTCATGAAATTTGCTTGAAAGAAACTTATAAGTTTATACTTAAGATTATTATTAAGTATTAGCGATGGAACTTTTTGCCATCTCTAATATATTTTTCCAAAATCGCTCGATTGACCAAAATTACCTCAACCTCGTCGCCAAAAATTCCTTCACACCAGTTCCCCCATCCCCCCGCCGCCTTTCCTGTATCGCCATGCCTGCACCACCATCCCATATCAGATCCTAGTCGGCATCATGCCGGATCATTGCCACCATGCTGGATCGCCCTCCTCGAGCCGCAACCTTCCCTCTTTCTCCCCCCACTATGGTGCTTCCCTTGCCAACTATCGGAACCTGCATTCGATGTTTGTGCACTGCCATTCCCGCGGCCCCATCCCTCCATTGCTATCCCTATGGTCCCACCCCTCCACCGCCATCCCCGTGATCTCGTCCCCGTGCCTCCATCCTTGTAGCTACATCCCTGCACCACCATCCTCGTGCTTGCATCCCATCACCACAGCACCTTCCATGCACCATCTCCCCGTGCCTCCATCTTGTCCCGGTGCCATCGTCTCTTTCCTGCTTCCAGTCCCTGCACATTGGATCCACCATCTATGAGGCTCGTCTTTGTCATGCCCCGAACCTAGTAGCGGGATCGGCTATGTGACCAGCTGCACAAATCCTAGGTATCATTCTAGAGATCATGTTAGGTCTAAGTATACGAGATTCTCATCATTTTCAAAAAGTAAATTTAATTAACCAATTACCATTAAAATAATTTAATAATAACTAAATAATCAACTCATTCAATTCATGATAACTAAATGATCAACTTGTTCGTTACATGGGTATCAAAAATAGAACTAACTAAATAATCTAAAAATTTTGGTACTCGATCTCATACTCGACCCAACCCTTGCTATGCATCCTGCAACTGAAAAAAATGAAAAAAATGGAAAGTGAGCTTTAAAGTCCAATAAGGACTCCATATAGTCACACCAATAATAATGCAGTTTAAAAATAATAAGAAAATAATAGTATGTTATATCATGTAATAAAAAAAACTCAGTTGCCATATATAACAAAATCTTTGAAAAAACCATGTTTCCTTATTATGTTTCAATTTACTCATTATTCTTTTTTAGGGTTTTGGACTAACCATGGTTATGCTTCAGTCCATGACTAGTAATCTCAGTGTACACTTCAGCCTGTGATGGGCAAGCTCGTTATCACACTTTAGCCTATGATGGGCAATCTCATTATTCTACTTCAGCCTGTGACTGGCAATCTCAATATCATACTCTAACATGTGATTGGTAATCTCATTGTCACACTCTAGCTTGTGATTGACAATTTCATTGTCATACTTTAGCCAGTGACTGGCAATCTCAGTAACCACAGTCCATGGCATGGCTAGTCCAAACATTCATTCTTCTTAATTATCACTTTATCAAATCTCAAATTTATTTTCAAATCATATTTTTTTTTAGAGATTTATAATAATCAATATCGCAATCCCAAACCATCCAAATAGTCATGTTTGATAGAAATATATTACATGAAAAATATAAATAGAAATACCAGTAATCATAATTATCCATCATAAAAAAATAAAATATATAATGCATAAACAATCATGCATACCAATGCTTATATCCAAGGATCAAAATCATGCTTTATAAAATATATTTATAAACTAGTAATCGTATCCAGAAATCCTTACCTCACTAGAGATAAATTAAATATATATGATATCAGTCCATATCTGGAACTTGCTCAAAACCCTTCTGCTCAAAAAACTGTCTTCATATAATAATAATTTTAATATTAATAAATAATTCTATAGCAATTATAAATCCAAAATCTTCTATAAAAATTTTATTAGTAGTCCACCCACTGATACCCTTCATAAATTTTTTGAGAGAGAAACTTTTTGACCTTCCCTTTTAATATTTATTTATTTGTCACCTATTTTCTCTTCTCTTTATCTTCTCTCTCCTCTTTTCTCTCTTCTTTCACTATCTTCTTTCTCTTTTCTTTCTCTCTCCCCTTTTAATAAATTTCTAATGAGTATTAGCAACAACGACGATGATGATGATAAAGCCATTACCAAAAATCAATTTTATATTTAAAATTAAATTTAATTAAATATCTATTTATCTTATTAATTAGATGTTAATTAAATTAAATAATTAATTTTTATTTAATTAAGTAATTAGGTGTGCACAGAGATGTACCCTACATGCACAAGACTCGGGTCTCGACATGTAAAGTACAAGCTAGGGCCCAGGTTACATGCCCTGCACACTTGGGTCGAGGAAAGGTGTTGGGCAGCATTGCAAATATGGGAGCAGGGTGTGCCCCACATGCTTGGGTCTCAGGTCCTAATTGATGTTTGGGTAGCCAAACCTTGCCCACCTCATGTGCTTGGATCAAGGGAAGGTGCCAAGCAGCATTGCAAATATGGGATCAGGGTGTGCCCTGCATGCTCAAGCCTCAGGTCCCAATTGGCATCCAAGGCAGCCAGCCCTCACATGCCTTGCATGCTCTGATAGATGGAAGGTATCAGGTAGCACTGCAAACACAGGGGCCAGGGGGTGCCCCATATGCTTGGGCCTCATGTCTTAATTGGCATCTAGGACAACCAATCCTCACGCGCCTCACATGCTTGAGCCAAAGGAAGGTGCTTGGCAGCATTGTAAATATAGGGGCCGAGGTGCATCCCGTGTGCTTGAGCCTTAGGTCACAGCCTATGTCCAGGGCAGCCAGCCCGCATTCAAGGGCCAAGTGCATATTCTATGGCATCCCATAATTAGATATTAATTTAACTAATTAATTTGATATTTATTTTAATTTTTTTTCATTGCATAGAATCATAGACTTATATTTTGATTAATGTATATATTCTATAGCATACATACATTTATATATTTTTGTATGGGTGGGAGAAATATGTTCATTGATCAATTAAATATTGAGTATGGATTGTTTGGCAAATACAGGTAATTCTATAAGTAATTACAATAATCAAACTATATATTGAGGGTTCGAGAGAAACTTTGGATATCATTTTTCTTTAGTTCTTCTCACATATTGCTAAAATTTCTTTCAACCCCTATTACATATTATTTGATTACTATAATTAACCTATAAAATTAATGTAATTCCTAAATGGGATAGGACCTTCAATACCTATTAGTTAATGATATGATGTATTTATTATATGGGCCATTTTAAATGATAAAATAATTAATTAGTAATTACCTTTTATTTGTATATGCAAAATCCGTAGATAGCTTGCTAGGGACTATAGTTTAATGGATCGTTGAGTAGTCGATGGGGTGATTTCTGTTAAATATAGAAAGGGTAAAGAGTACTTCTGTGATTATATTTTTGGAAGTGCGACATATTATATCAAAGACGGGCTTGTTGCCCATGTAAGAGATGTAGTAGTAGAAAAATATTTGATAGAGATATAATTACTACTGTACATTTATATAGGAGTAGATTTATGCCAAACTGTAAATATTGATACCTACATGGCGAGATGTGGGAGACAGTTGCAAGGATTAGAAGTGAGCGAGACCGGCATACAGATAGAATGGTAGACATGATTCTGTATATCACTAGTCTTAAATTTAGTTGGGATATAGAGAATGATCTAGAAACTGGCAACGATGATTTCTACCATGGTGAAAGATGTCGATGATCCATTATGACTAGGATGTGAAATACACACTGTATTTTTAATTGTATTAGAGTTGTTAAACTTGAAGGCCGAGTTTAATATGATTGTCAATTGTTGTGATAGGATGGTAGTAATAATGAAGAAAATACTATCAAAAGATGAAAAACTTATTAGAAGTTTGTATGCTTCAAAAAAAATGATGAAAGGGTTAGGCATGGGATATGAGAAGACAGAAATATGCCGTAATAATTACATACTTTTTTATAAGGGAAACCAATTGAAGAGCTTATGTGATGTATTTGGTAAAAACTAATTTAAACCGAGGTAAGAGGACAGGAATTAGAAGGACATACTATATAAGGTTTTCGATACTTTTCCCTCACTCCTAGGCTTTAGAGGCTTTACTTGTCCAAGAATGATGTTGGGCAGATGAGAAGGCACAAAGAAAAGATTTGCAAGCACATCGATATAATGAGTCATTCGTTGGACAGGGAGATATAAAAAAAATTTGATGCTTGCCACCCTTGATTTGCTCAAGAATCATGCAATATTTGATTGGATATATCTATGGATAGGTTTGCATTGTTCAATCATGCAATAGCTCCTTATTCATGTTAGTCAGTCTTTATTACTCTATACAATTTATCATTGGAGATATGCATAAAAGAATATAATATCTTTTTCACATTAGTCATTCCTGGATCATAACACCATGGTAGAAGTATTGATGTATATCTAAGGTTTCTTGTTAATTAGCTAAAATTCTTATAGTCCAATGGCATATATACTTTTGATTCATTGAAGAAGTAAAATTTGCTTTAAAATGCTACATTAATTGATGTGGATCATTAGTAATTTTCTTACTTATAAGATGTTGTCAGGATGGAGCACTCATGGAAAGCTAGCATGTTCCTATTGCATGGAGAATATAAAATCATTTCAACTTGAGCATGATCATAAGTCCTGCTAGTTTGATATTATATATTTAATTTTGATACTTATAAAGTAGTGTTAATTTATAAAATTATAAAATTTATATTTTTAATATAATATAATTATTTTTTTATTTATGATTGTGGTAATTGATTGTTAATTTATTTATAACAGATTTTAGAAACTATAATTATTTGTTATTATAATTAAAACAAGTTTTAGCAAATATAATTATATTTTTTTAAAAAATAAAAAAATTATTATTGATGGTATTAGCAATGACTATAGCCATCACTAATAAGTTATTAGTGATGGCTTTTGTTAATTAGCAATAGAAACATTTGTTGCTAATATTTTTTAATTTTTTAATTTTAATTTTAAAATATTGAAAAAAATATTGGTAACAACTTTTTCGTTGTCCAAATTCTCTCTAATAATCCTTATTAGCGATGGGTTTTTTGCCGTCTCTCTTTCGGTGACAACACTTTTTCTCACCATATATTAACGACATAATTCTATCATTAATAGCATTAATGAAGGAAAATGGGTTATTAGTGATAGCAATTAAACATCGCTAATAGTTATTTTTCTTGTAGTGGTACTCAGTATATCTGAGCTCAAGTTTATACAATATTTTTGATACTATAAGATATACTCTCTTGAAAGAGATTGATGATATCATAGCACGTGATTCACAACACTTTGTGCTAAGATGATCAAAAGGATTGATAAAACAATGAATCCCTACTTCTTTACTATGTAAAATCCTTGATGTTTGTATGATCTTTAATAATATCCTTAGGACTTTTAATTATTTATTGATTTTTTAGTTTGGTAAAAGCTACTTTAGTATGCAACCAGCGATCATGATAATATAGTTCAACAAAACGTTTCTAGTAAAGCTGCTAAATTGAAATTAAGAGATTCAAGTTAAAAAGGAAAACTATTTTGTCTACATCCTTATATTCATTGATCGATCAATTATGTCAATTATTAAAGTATAAGATATAATCATAGATATAAGTAGTGTTTATGGTAGCATTCTCTCATATACATCAAAATTTATTTTGAGGGATTAAATATACTAAGATCGATATAACAAAATGAGTCTAGGGTATAACAAGATATTTTTGTTTAGGATTCAAGCTGCTAATTTTTTTAATAGGTGAATAGCTATAAAAACTTAAATATGCTTGCTAGTCGCACAATCTACTTGCCAAGTATGAATGCATGGATATAAGAGCAATGTAGAGAGTGGTACATATTTTTCTGGGGAAAAAGTCGAGCCTATCATTTGTGAGCAGGGAATGTTGGTGTTTATGGATCAAGTTGAGCACCCATGATAGGGTGACCTGATTCATTTGAATTTAAATAGATAAGAGAGTTGGTCTCCCACTAAAATAAAAAACTACCATTCAGTTTTGTTTTGAATGTGAGGAAACCATCCATTCTAAATATATGAATAGAACCCTATGGTAGTTCTCAATGAATTTTCTCCTTCACTTTCTCTAGATACTTGTTGCCGCCAAGATCGTCGTGGCCTGTAACTGCTGTCGGCGTCGGAGCGCACCTCCTTCACTGTCTCGCCGTTCGGTAGTCCTAGACCTGCAAAACAGGGGTTAGTGACCCGGGCTGGGGTTTCTGATGGGGGCACTCCGACGATCAAGTCAGTGATGATCCAGGGGAATAGATCCTCCTGGTCGAGCCCCTCTTGATGGACTCCACACAAGGAGTGTGTAGTGTGAGAGTGGGATGCAAGCGTGTCGGGGGAAGAGTGGCCTGGATAGAGGGAGTCTCTGTGTGGCCCTTCCACCTGTCCTTGCTCGAGGATGCTGGTGATGCCGTGCTCTTTTTGGTTGAGCTTGCACTTGTGTTCAAGTGGTACGGCTTGTGTCTTGCTTGTATTGTGGTTGTTACCTCCAAGTTTTGTAGATTAGGTTACCGTTGGACGTTCGTCTTGGGATCTCTACCGGGCTGTCAGGCGCATGCGGTGGTGTCCCGAGGAGCCTTTCCCGATCCGTGATAAGGGAAGCTATCATGTGCTCTGACATTTCCCATGGTTGCCTCATCCGAGAAACCTGTCAATACCTCGACTGGTGGGCTGCCACCCCTGGGATTCAAGTTTCCTGGTTGACTTCCTCTTTCGAGTGGTCTAGGTGGTTGGTGAGGAGTGTGGCACCTCGATTAGTGGGTTTTCCCTCTTTCTGGTGTAACCGGTGGCTGCAAGGATCAGTGCAGTCGGTAGGTGTCCCAGTGTTGTCCTCAGACTGCTCGTCGGTGTCCTGGGATGCCGGTGCCCACGTCTGAGCTGGGACTGAGCTGGAATGGTAGGGCTCGCTCCGATCTAGACGTCCCGAGCTTGCGGGATCGCCTCGGTGGAGGAGGGCAAAATGCGGGCCCGGTCTAGAGGGCTCAGCCTCAGAGAGGCTCCACGTGGTGGAGGAGGGTTGAGCTTGACTCCAACCAAGGAGCTCGATCTTCGAGGGTCTCGCTCTGGAGGGTAGAGTGCGGGCCCGGTCCAAAGGGCTCGGTCTCGAAGAGGCTCCACGTGGCGGAGGAGGGCTGAGCTCGACTCCGACCATGGGGCTCGATCTTCGAGGGTCTCGCTCTGGAGGGTAGAGTGCAGGCCCGGTCTAGAGGGCTCGGCCTCGGAGAGGCTCCACGTGGCAGAGGAGGGCTGAGCTCGACTCCGACCACGGGGCTCGATCTCTGAGGGTCTCGCTCTGGAGGGCAGAGTGCGGGCTCGGTCCAGAGGGCTCGGCCTCGGAGAGGCTCCACATGACGGAAGAGGGCTGAGCTCGACTCTGACCACAAGGCTTGACCTCTGAGGGTCTCGCTCTAGAGGGCAGAGTGCGGCTCCGACCTAGGCATCCTGAGCTCGCGGGACCGACCTGGCGGAGGACGGAGCTCGGCTCGTCATCTTGAGGGAGCTCAGCTCGGCAAAGGAGTCCGGGCAGGAGAATTGACCTGGTGCCCGACGCGACGGCTTCCTTTGACGTGGCGCCTGTCAGCTCCCCCATGTCAGTGATCCTGCTACATCATTTGCCCCACTCCCGAGGCTCGTTAGTGCATGGTGCTCGGGCCGAAGGGAGTAATTGTGATACTGACATGGAAAGGCTGAGATCTGGCACAATGATGGCCATGATTGCTGGTGCTTCATGGGACGGTCCTACAGGCTAACGCGGGGGTGCCACATGGCCACGTCCGAGGAGTAGTTAATGTTGGCACAGAATTTAGAGTGGCCGGGATGCCATTTTCGCCGATGGGCAACACGTGGCGTGGATCCGTTGGCGAAGGGGTCATATCGGTACGGATCCATCGGGTCATTTCGAAATGAAAAGAGGGCCTTATCCAAAATATCTATTCTTTTGAATTCTCCATGCCTGCTATTGTGTTCGAGCTTTCTTCTTCCTCCCAGTTGTCTCAGATCTCCTAAGGAACTAGGTTAGTCCCCTCTTTCTTTCCCCTTCACCTGAGTAGGGTCCTTCCTCCGGGTCTAGGGTCTCCTTCGAGTCGAGTCCACTCTTTCATCCTCCACTTCGAGTCCTTCACTTCTCTCATTCTTGAGGATGTCTCGTTTTGGCCCGGGCTTCCGCCCCTCCACTGATCAGGGCGAGGCCGGTCCCTCCGAGCGGAGGCCGGCATCTTCTTCTTCCTCCGATGAGGAGGAGGATACGACTCGCTTCGAGTTCAATAGGAGGCGTTCTCCCGGTCCGGTGCTCATCAGGGAACCAGGATCCGGTCCTTCTCTCCCTCCTCCTTCTGTACCTAATCCTGAGTCTGCCCAGTCCACAGGTCCTGGCAGGGTCACCTCGACCATCACCATCGAGAAACTGGGGACCGTTCGGGATGTCTATAGCATCCCACATTCTATTCGGCTTATGATCCCTCGTTCGGGGGAACGGGTCACTTCCAGTGGCCCGGACCGCATTGCTTTTTACGAGGAGACCTTTTCAGGGGGTCTCCGCTTTCCCTTCCATCCCTTCTTCGTATCCATCTTGAGCAACTATCATTTGGTCCCTGCTCAGTTAGTGCCAAATGCTATTAGAGTCATCTTCTCCTTCGTTGTGCTCTGCCACCTCCATGGGTTTGTTGGTCGGTTCTCTTTTTTCAGGGCTTTCTTTGCCTTGAAGCACCACCTCACTGAGGATGGGTGGTGGTCCTTGTCTTCCTGCCTAAAGGGCATTAGATTCGAGCTCCCCTCTTCCATCAAGGGATGGAAGAGCAAATTCTTTTTCATCGCGATTGAGGGGATTGACTGGGTCTGGAGCGATCCAGACCAGTCCCCCAACCAAAATTATGTGGTCGATGCGGCTGATTGGGATGACTATGAGCAGCTCCGCACCGCCCAGATCCCTTCTCTTGAGGTCCTGTTATCAGAGCAGAACCTCTCCGATGCCGGGATCGACCCAACGAATGGGTTGGATGAGTTCGACCTAAACTTTTCTTTTTCTTCCTTGCATTTCTTTCATTGCTTCCTACGGGCCTAGACAGTTGTGTGACTTGCATGCAGGGATGATTTTTACAAAAAGTGAACTACTGGCGATCACCCGGAAGAGGTCGCCGACCGGACTGGTCAAGGAGCCTTCGACGAGGCAAGAGCGCACCTGCGACTGCTCCTGCCATGGTGGCCGGTCCGAGCCCTGCTGCTCCGGTCGATCAGAGTCCAGGGGTGACCCGAGCTGCCCCTGCACGGGCGGTGTCTGCGGCACCAGAGCTGGTCCAGCAGGAGGCCAAAAGATCTCAGAGCAGCTCGGTCGTCAGGGGGAGGCCCCCGCCATGGAGCCCGAGGTAGTAGCCCGGACAAGGGCCGTAACTGCCGCTGCTGCGTCCTCCCATCCTCTGAGTTCACCTGTGATCGAGGTCAAGGACGAGGAGGTTCGAGCCGCGACCAAGGCTACGACTGAGGTGCCGCCTGCACCAGTTTCAGCTCCTCAGCCTGCCTCCAGGGGCCCTGTAGCTAGTGGGGCAAGGCCGCCTACTCCAGAAGAGAGTAGGAAAGAGGAGGCGTGACGTCGTCTCCCCTTCAAGATGGGGTCGGGGAGCTCTGTCCTCCTGAGCCCCACACTGGCCGAGCACATGATGGATTTTTCAATCCAGACATGCGACCGGCAGGAGATGGCCGGACTGAGGCTGAACGACGTCCTCAACGTCATCTTCCCATAGCTTTACTCGGTGAGTTATCCCTTTCTTCTCTCTTTTTTCTCTTCTTCTTTTTTTTTTGCCTGATCTCTTTTCATGGTGCAGATCGGTGCTGAGGCCCTCTTCATTAGGGGCTGCTGTCAAAACTGGGAGTGGATCAAGCGACAACAAGCGACCGAGATCGAGTCTCTGAACACCGATCTGAAGGAGAAGGCCGGGGCAAACGGGGCACTCGAGCAGAAGGTTGAGGACCCAGAGAAGTAGCTCGCCGATGCTGAGGGGCGAGCGAGGAAACTCCTGGAGGCCCTCAACCTGGAGCGGAGTCGCTCAAGGAAGGCTGTCGATGATCTCTCCTCCGTCGAGAAGAAACTAAAGTGGTACAGTACCGAGGCTGATCGGTACAAGGAGGCCTCCCAAACTACCCAGGCAGAGCTGGCGACAGGGAAAGAGAGGTTGGCCGCGGCTGAGAAGGTGGCAGAGAGGGCACCCAAGTCGGCGGAAGCTGCCAGGTTGGAGGCCGTCGAGGCAAGGAAGGGGGCCGCCGAGGCCAGGAAAGATGCTGAGAAGGCCATTGCCAAGTTCAAGGCCTCGAAGGAGTTCGTCACCGAAATTCGTCAAATGGCGTCGGACTCCTTCTTTAAAGGCTTCATGTTCCTGCACGGTCAGATCGAGGCGTTTGTTCCCGGCGAGAACTGCGATCACCTCAAGTACCCCTCGGCCTCGGACGCGGAGCCTGATGAGGAGGTCATTGTCGAGGAAGCTATGGCCTCTGAGCCTCCGATACCAGCCGAGGTCGAGCCATGCGAGGCCGGAGCCGTTCAGCCGAAGGTCCCTGAAGGTGGGACCTCTCAGCCTCAAGACTCAGCAGGGGGCCGGCAGGTGCAGAGTAGTCCTTTCTCTTTTCTTTTATACTTTATTTTCTTTCTGTACTTGGTCAGGGTCACCCGGCATGTCGGGGGCCCGTAAAATATTTGTAACTAGCTCTTTAATAAAATTTGAACTTTCTTGCAACCCATCCTTTGCTTGGTTCTTCCCTCTTTTTCTCTTTCTTTCCCTCCCTCCCCTCCCTCTCTTTTTTTGTTCTTTCTCTTTTTCTTCTTTTTTTTTTTTTTTTAGATGAGTGGGAAGATCAGAGAAGAGGGTCTCACCTTGCCTGGGACTTAATTACTAGGCTTTGGTGTCCGCAAGTTGGGCGCAAGGTTATGGCAGAGTTGAGCAGCTGGGCTCGGAGGTTCCTTGGCCGGAGAGCTGGGCCCCGGTCCAAGGTGCCTGAGGGCTGGTCTCAGGTCTTGGATGCCTTGGAGCTAGGCTCAAGGCCTTCCTGGTCGGAGCACTGGGCCCCGGTCCAGGGATTGCCTGAGAGCTAGGCTCAGGTCTTTGGCGCCTTGGAGCTAGGCTCGAGGCATTGATAGGAGCTGCTTGGCTCAAAGAACCTTTGACTGGAGAGTTGGGTTCCGGTCTTAGGTTGGCATCTCGGGGTTGGGCTCAAAGACGTTGATGATTGAGAGCAGCTTGGCTCGAAGGTCCCTTGGTCGAAGATCTGAGCTTCGGTTTTGGGTTGGCATCTCGGGGCTGGTCTCGGAGACGTTGATGATTGAGAGTAGCTTGGCTCGAAGGTCCCTTAGCCGGAGATCTGAGCTCCGGTCTTGGGTTGGCGTCTCGGGTCTAGGCTCGAAGACGTTGATGATTGAGAGTAGCTTGGCTCGAAGGTCCCTTGGCCGGAGATCTGAGCTCTGGTCTTGGGTTGGCATCTCGGGGCTGGGCTCGGAGATGTTGATGATTGAGAGCAGCTTGGCTCGAAGGTCCCTTGGTCGGAGATCTGAGCTCTGGTCTTGGGTTGGCATCTCGGATCTGGGCTCGGAGATGTTGATGATTGAGAGTAGCTTGGCTCGAAGGTCCCTTGGCCAGAGATCTGAGCTCAAGTCTTGGGTTGGCATCTTGGAGCTGGGCTCGGAGATGTTGATGATTGAGAGCAGCTTGGCTCGAAGGTCCCTTGGCCGGAGATCTAAGCTCCGATCTTGGGTTGGCATCTCGGGGCTGGGCTCGGAGATGTTGATAATTGAGAGCAGCTTGGCTCGAAGGTCCCTTGGCCAGAGATCTGAGCTCCGGTCTTGGGTTGGCATCTCGGAGCTGGGCTCGGAGACGTTGATGATTGAGAGCAGCTTGGCTCGAAGGTCCCTTGATCAGAGATCTGAGCTCCGGTCTTGGGTTGGTGTCTCGGAGCTGGGCTCGGAGGCGTTGATGATTGAGAGCAGCTTGGCTCGAAGGTCCCTTGGCTGGAGATATGAGCTCCGGTCTTGAGTTGGCATCTCGGAGCTGGGCTTAGAGACGTTGATGATTGAGAGCAGCTTGGCTCGACGGTCCCTTGGCCAGAGATCTAAGCTCCGGTCTTGGGTTGGCATCTCGGGGCTGGGCTCGGAGACGTTGATGATGCTTTCCTGCAAGACAGATAGATACTTGTACAAGGAAAAATCATTATCATTATTATTGATGGGAAACCTTACATTATTGATAGTATCTCCGCAAGTTGCTGGCATTCCACATTCGAGGGAACCTGATGCCGTCGAGATCTTCGAGATAATAGGCCCCTTGTGAGAGGGCCTCGGCCACCTTGTAGGGGCCTTCCCAATTCGGTGAGAGCTTGCCGCACTCCCGGGGTTGAGATGCCTCTGCCCGGCGTAGCACCAAGTCTCTGGGTTTGAAAGCTTTTGGCCTGACCCGGGTGTTGTAGTACCGGGCTACTCGTTGCCGGTATGCCGCCATTTGTAGCCATGCTTTATCCCTTGCTTCTTCGAGGAGATCCAGGTTGAGCAGGAGGTGTGCCAAGTTCCGCACCTCATCATACTATTGCACTCATATCGTGGGCACGCCAAGCTCGACCGGGATGACCGTCTCGGCACCAAAAGCAAGGTTGAAGGGCATCTCATCAGTTGCCATTCTGGACGTTGTGTGGTAGGCCCACAGAATGCTTGGGAGTTCTTCCGCCTACCTGCCCTTAGCTTGGTCCTGCCTGGTCCTGAGTCCTTGGAGGATGGTCCGATTGGTCACCTCGACTTCCCCATTTGTTTGAGGGTGAGCTACCGAGGTGAATTGATGTTGGATGCCGTGCTCGGTGCAGAACCCTTCGAACTCCCAGTTGTCAAACTGTCGCCCGTTGTCAGTGTTGATAAAATGGGGGAGTCCGAAGTGGCAAATAATTGACTTCCAAAAGAACTGGCGGATGTTGGCTTCCGTGATCCGGGCCAGTGGCTTTGCTTCGACCCACTTCGTGAAGTAGTCGATCGCCACCAGCAAAAATCTTCGTTGCCCTAGTGCAGGAGGAAACGGCCCCAGGATGTCCATTCTCCACTAGGCAAAAGGTCAAAGGGCTGAGAGCTGGAAGATCGGCGTCGCCGGCTAGCGCTGTATGTTCGCGTGGCGCTGGCACTTGTCGCACCTTTTAACGAAGTCGGTGGCATCCTCCCTCATGGTCTCCCAGAAGGCCTTCGTGTATCTCTTAGAGCACAAAGGTTGCCTCGGCGGGCCTGAGGCACCTCAGGAGTGGGTAGGAGAAGGATCGGCGATAGAGCTGGCCCTCCATCAGAATGAACCGGGAGGCTTTCTTCTTGACGAGGACTGCTTCTACCCGGTCCTCGGGTAAGGAACCATTAGTGATGTACTGATGTACTTGTCCATCCAGCTCGGCTCAGGGGCAACTTGATGCACCTCCTCTAAGCTTTCATAGCTGGGACCTTCGAGATACTCGACATAGGCATGTCCTAGTGATGAATCCGGTAGGGCCGCGAGCCTGGATAGTGCATCCGTGCACGCATTCTCCCCACGAGGAATATGGAAGATGCTGAAGCGCCGAAAACCTGCCATGCTTGAGCGGACCCACTCTAGGTACTTCATCATTTGGACGTCCCTGGCTTCATACTCTCCGGAGACTTGTTTGGCAACCAGCTGGGAGTCGGTGAAGACTTTTAGATTCTACACACCCAGCTTATGGGAGACTCTTAGACCCGCGATGAGTGCCTCGTACTCCGCCTGGTTGTTTGTTATGGCAAATTTGAAGCGAAGGGCGTATTCCATCACAACCCCATCGCCGTTGGTGAGGATGAGGCATACTCCGCTCCCACCGAAGTTGGATGCTCCATCCACGTGGAGGATCCAAGGTTCCTCTCCTAGTCCAAGCTCCGCTATTGTCTGCTCCGGCTCCTCGGTGAACCCGGTGCACTCGACCACGAAGTTAGCTAGGACTTGGACCTTCTGTGAGGGCCTCAGTCGATACACTATATCAAACTCGTTGAGCAGCAGGGACCACTTGGCTAATCTCCCGGAAGTTTCGGGTCGGCTGAGTATGGTCCTCAGCAGCTGGTCCGTCACAACCACTATTAGGTGTGCTTGGAAATAGGGCTTGAGATGCTTAGCAGACATTATTAGTATAAAAATGAGTTTCTCGGAGCGAGTATACCTGATCTCCGCATCGCGGAGGATTTTGCTGATGTAGTATACCGACTTTTGAGATTTATCCTCGTCTGCGCAGACGAGAATCGAGCTGATGGCTCCTGGTGTAACCGCCAGCAAGAGCAGGAGCTCCTCTCCCTCCTTCGGCCTGGAGAGCAATGGGGGAGAGGCGAGAAATTTTTTCAGCTCCTCGAAGGATGTTCTGCACTCCTCTGTCTAAGTGAAGTCGTGCATCTTGCACAGCACCTTGAAGAATGGAAGGCAACGGTTGGCCGACCTTGAGATGAATCTGTTGAGGGCGGTGACATGCCCCGTTAGGCGCTGGACCTGCTTCTCGGAGGTCGGGTGCTCCTTGTCGATGATTGCCTAAACCTTTTCCGGGTTCACTTTGATGCCTCTCTGGGTGACCATAAAGCCAAGGAACTTCCCCACTGCCACCCGAAGGCGCACTTCGTTGGATTCAGCTTCATATGATGTTGCTGCAGGTTGTGAAAGGATTCGGCGAGGTCAGCGATGTGGCTCGAGCTCGGCTTGATCATGACAAGCATGTCATCCACATATACTTGCATGTTCCGGCCAATTTGGTCCTTGAAGACTTTATTGACCAGGTGCTGGTATGTGGCTCCTGCATTCTTCAGATCGAAGGGCATCATCCTGTAGCAGTACGTCCCCTGGTCGGTGATGAAGACGGTGTGCTCCTCGTCCTCTGGGTGCATACGGATCTGGTTGTACCCAAATAATGCATTCATGAAGGAGAGCAGCCTGTGGCCAGAGGAGGCGTCCACCAGCTGGTCGATCTTCGGTAGAGAGAAGTTATCCTTCGGGCAAGCTTTGTTGAGGTCGGTATAGTCTACACAGATCCTCCGCTTGCTGTTGTTCTTCCTTACCATGACTACATTCGCCAGCCAGCTCGGATACTAGACTTCTCGAATGAAACCGGCAGCTAGGAGTTTGTCAACTTCCTCCTTGATAGTTGCCTGCCTCTCCGGGGCGAAGCTTCTCTTCTTCTGTCGAACTAGCCTGTACTTTGGGTCAACACTTAATTTGTGAGTAATGATGTTAGGAGGAATACCTGGCATGTCCGCCGCTGTCCAGGCGAACACATCCGCGCTCACCCATAGAAACTGCAGCAGTTGGGCCCTCTCCTCCTCGGGTAGCTGGGTTCCAATTTGCACCGTCTTCGTGGTATCATCTCCGAGTGGATAAGAGAGTAGACGTTCGATCGGGCCTCCCCTGGGGTCTTGGGCCCTTTGGTCAAGATCGTCTACCTTGGGGTCGTCCTCAGGGACCTTGGCCCTAGGGAGGGTTTAGAAGCAATGCTGCACCGGCTGGGGTTCTCCCCTCATTTTCCCGACACCGTAGGGAGCGGGGAACTACACTAGTAGCCTCTTAGTGGAGACAATGGCATCGAGCAAGTTGAGCCCAGGTCGGCCCAAGATCACGTAGTAGGCGAAAGGAAGCCTGACGACCATAAAGTCATCATTATGGTGCTCTGCTGAGGTGGGGTCCCGGTGGTGACCGGGAGAGTGATCTATCCCTCTACCCTTATGGAATCACCCATGAAACCGACAAGGGGTGCATGCACAGGTTTGAGTTGATCAGGAGAAAGGTTCATCCTGGAGAAGGCATCGTAAAAAACTACATATGTGGAGCTTCCACTATCAACCATGATGCATTTTACAGGGTGCCTCATGATCGTCATCTCGACGACCATGGCATCATTATTTACATTTTTCCCCCCGTCTTCCCCTTTCCTCATAAAGGGGAGTATATTCTCAGGATCCCCTGCCCCCTGGGCCCTTTTGGGCTCGCGCGCAGCTCCCTAGGAGATCATGCCCACCGTCTTCTCGATAGGGTAGTTGTCGATAGCTGGAGCCGGTGGGAGAGCGATGAGCGCCTGGGATTCCACTTGAGGTCTGCTTCCCACGAACCTTTTGAGGTAGCCCTTCTTGATGAGTTCTTCGATTTCCCACTTGATGTTGCGGCATTCCTCGATGTCATGGCCGTGGTCACGGTGAAAATGACAGTATTTTATTTTATCACGGCCGGTGGAGGACTTCATCGGAGGCGGGCATCTCAGGTAATCCTCGCCTTCGATTTCCATGAGAATTTTTGTCCTCGGGGCGAGGAGAGGGGTGTAACCCTCCTTAGGAACGGGAGCTCCTTTTGGTTTTGGCCGGTCCCTCCGGGAGTTCGAAGCCTGGGGTATTGGCTTCCGAGTTCCGGGCATCTCGATGGGGGCCAGCTTCTTCAATGGCTTCCCATCGAGCTCCCGCCTCGTAAGATCCGTCTCCTCGACGCGGATGTACTTTTGGGCTCGGAGAAGGAGCTCGAAATAAGTCTTGGAGGGCTTTTTGTCCAGCGAGTAGGTCAGGCGAGAGGTCCTGAGCCCTCGCTTTAATGCCAGCATGGCAACTGGCTCATCAAGGTTGTAAATCTCCAACGTGGTAGCCTTGAAGAGGGCTACGTAGTCTCGCAAGGGCTCGCGGTCCTGCTATCAGATGGAGAAGAGGTTGTCTGCCTCTCGTGGCAACTTCCGACATGCATCGAAGTGGGCCACGAACTTCTGCCCTAGCTGGGCGAAAGAGTTGATGCTCTCGGGCTCCAAACGGATGAACCACACCCGAGCTGCCTTCCGGAGAGTGGCAGGAAAGGCGATGCAAAGGAAAGTCTGGGCATCGCCTGCCCGAGGTTTGGTGAGCGGCTCTCCCTGTCGGCAGAACCAGCTTGTTGCATTTTTGCCGGAGTTTGATGACTGCCCCGGTGATCAGTAGTGGCCCGCGGTTGCGAAGGCCTTCATTGAAAAGAATGCAAGCTATCGTGGGGGGCCGCGACGTGGGCCGTGGGTATCCCCGACTGTTGGTGGGTAGCCAGGGATCGATGTTGCTGCTGAAGCTGGCGCACTGCCATGGCGAGGACTTGCATTTGCTGGGCAAGTGCAGCCAGCTAGGATTTCGGTGGAGGTGGTTGAACCAGAACGGGTGCTCCACCTCTTGGCGATGCGGGTTCCCCCAGGATGGGGAGTCCCTCGCACGGTTGGTGGAAGCCTCCTTTTCCCGTGTTGTCACCATCCTTCCGTCAGAGTGCTTGTAGAAGAGATGGAGGGCTTGAACTGAATCGAAGAAAGCTCACTCCCCCTTACTTGGTGCGCCAATCTGTTGCCGCCAAGATCGCCGTGGCCTGTAGCTACTGTCGGCGTCGGAGCACACCTCCTTCGCTGTCTCGTCGTCCGGTGGTCCTGGACCTGCAAAACAGGGGTTAGTGACCTGGGCCGGAATTTCCGGCGGGGGCACTCCGATGATCAAGTCAGTGATGACCCAGGAGAACAGATCCTCCTGGTCGAGCCCTTCTTGATGGACTCCACATGAGGAGGAGTGTGTGGTGTGAGAATGGGATACAAGCGTGTCGGGAGAAGAGTGGCCTGGCTAGAAGGAGTCTCTATGTGGCCCTTCCGCCCGCCCTTGCACGAGGATGCTGGTGGTGCTGTGCTCTTTTTGGTTGAGCTTGCACTTGTGTTCAAGTGGTATGGCTTGTGTCTTGCTTGTATTGTGGTTGTTACCTCCAAGTTTTGTAGATTAGGTTATCGTTGGGCATTCATCTTGGGATCTCCACTGGGCTGTCAGGCGCATGCGGCTGTGTCCCAAGGAGCCTTTCCTGATCCGTGATAAGGGAAGTTGTCATGTGCTCTGACATTCCCCTTGGTCGCCTCATTTCGGGAAACCTGGCAGTACCTCGACTGGTGGGCCGCCACCCCTGGGATTCGAATCTCCTGGTTGACTTTTTCTTTCGGGTGGTCCAGGCGGTTGGTGAGGAGCATGGTGCCTCAATCAGTGGGTTTCCCCCCTTTCTGGTGTAACTGGTGGCTGCAGGTGGTCAGTGCAGTCTGGCAGGTGTCCCAGTGTAGTCCTCGGGCGGCTCGCCGGTGTCCTGGGATGCTGGTGCCCACGTTTGAGCTAGGGATGAGATAAAATGGTAGGGCTCGCTCCGACCTAGACGCCCCGAGCTTGCAGGATTGCCTCGGTGGAGGAGGGCAGAGTGCGGGCCCGGTCCAAAGGGCTCGACCTCACAGAGGCTCCACGTGGCGGAGGAGGGTTAAGCTCGACTCCGACCACGGGGCTCGATCTCCGAGGGTCTCACTCTGGAGGACAGAGTGCGGGCCCGGTCCAGAGGGCTTGGCCTCGGAGAGGCTCCACGTGGCGGAGGAGGGCCAAGCTCGACTCTGACCATGGGGCTCGATCTCCGAGGGTCTCGCTCTGGAGGGCAGAGTGATCCAGAGGGCTCGACCTCGAAGAGGCTCCACGTGATAGAGGAGGGCTATGCTCGACTCCGACCACAGGGCTCGATCTTCGAGGGTCTCACTCTGGAGGGCAGAGTGCGGGCCCGGTCCAGAGGGCTCGGCCTCGGAGAGGCTCCACGTGGTGTAGGAGGGCTGAGCTCGACTCCGACCATGGGGCTCGACCTCCGAGGGTCTTGCTCTGGAGGGCAGAGTGCGGCTCCGGCCTAGGCGTCCCGAGCTCGCGGGACCGACCTGGCGGAGGACGGAGCTCGGCTCGTCGTCTCGAGGGAGCTCAGCTCGGCAGAGGAGTCCGAGCAGGAGAATTGAAGTGGTGCCCGACGCGGCGGCTTCCTTTGACGTGGCGTCTGTCATCTCCTCCATGTCAACGATCCCACCACATCAATACTCAATCACACTCTCTACATATATCCACATAAAGGCATTTAAATTAATCAAAGAGTAATTTTCTTCTATAATTGTACTATAGACTAACCTTAGTGATTCAACATCAATTCGTAGAATTTGCTTGAAAGAAACTTATAAATTCATATTCATATTTGAAATTTTATATTATATTTTGAACTTTAATTTCTATATATGGTTAGGATTGGATTCAAGTATGAATTTTATAAATGAAAATGGGTTAGATAATCTTTGGCCATTTCCATTTCTGTATCTAGATCAATCTTGGGGAAAAATTTTAGAACTGAAAATGGGTTGGGTTAGCCCGTTGATAACTGTTGAACCATGGAATTCAAATCCTACCTTGTTGTTTAGTTTAGAACTTCTCAACAACATTAGTAATACTTAATAATCTTAACTTATTCTACTTATTTAAAAAATTATTGATGTTATTAAATCAAGTAATGTATCTTTTGATATTTCATATTTCAATAACTAGTTCTTTTTTATCAAAAAATACATCCCTTTTCCTCCATAAAATAAAAATAAACATATGACATTTTACTTTTTACGATACTTTCAAAACTTTAGTATTTATACTCATTAAATATATTAAAAATCTATATATTATATATAATTTTTGTAAATCTTTTTAAATATTAGATATTCATGATTATTTTCTATTTATGTTGTAACTAAAGATTAATATGGAATAGAAATCTATGCATTTTTTAAAAAATATTTTAATTTTTTAAAAAATATTTTAATATAAATTTGGTCTATTCAATCAACTTGGCAGTTAGACAAGTAACTAGAGGACTTGGGTTCTTGTTTTGTAACCATCTTCAGAACCTCATGTAGTTATGCATCACCTGCAACTAGGATAATGAATTTGATTCCTATCCTTCATGACTTTATCACCGATACGTGTTCTCATTAGTAAATTTTGTTCGGAATTTGATTTATACTTAAAAGAACATCCGATTTATATTCACATGTTGAAAGAAACAAAAAAAAAAAAATATTAACTCATACTTTTATCCTTTTAGAATAAATATATATATATTCATTCATATTTGAATCCAATTAGAATAAATGGAATTAGTTTTAATATCCATTTAATATATATATGTATGTATATCTATATCCAGAAAAGAAATATAAATAAAGATATGGATTCACCAATATGTAACCTATATTTAATCCATTTGCAATCCTAAAATAGAAATTCGACATAGCAAGCATAGTAAATGGAGCTAGGTACTTCTTGTAATTTAATACCCAAAAGTCTTGTTGTCTAGGAATAACTTGTTCTAGAATCTTCCAATAGATGTCAATATCTTGCAAAAATGTTTAAATCCTGAGAATAGCTAATAAATTTTTTTTGGTTATATGTCATCCATAAATCATTCACTACAAACATGGGATTATATATAATAGAATATATTCCTAAACATGTATTTAAGTTTAACATATCATCATGTTATATTGATAAAATTAAATAAATGTGCATAATCTTCTAAATATTTAGAGCTTTCTTCCCTTGGACTTGACAGTTGCGGGAGGTTACCTTCAAGACTCATTTTGTTCGCAGGAAGTGGAGGGGAAGCATGGTTAGCAAGAAGTGGAAAAACCTCCTCTTGTTCTTTTGGAGTTTTAAAAAAAAGAGAGATTGGAAAAAGGTATTTCTATGAAAATATAAATTTTATATTTCATGAAAAAGAAAAATTCGTGTAAGGCATGGATCTTTGGAATTTTTAGGGGATGGAATTTGAAGCCTTTTTTTTTTTTTTCAAAAATATTTTTTTTAAGCCATCAAAAGATCTATGGCTGAATTCAACATTCTCTCCACCAAAGTGCCTCAAATCCTTCTCCACCATGATCTACAACCAAAACTACCCTTAACAATCATAATATTTTATTTATGAATAATAGTTATGTACAGAATAATACGAGGTTTTTATTTGTATTAAGAGTATAACAGATATTTTATATTTTTTTTAAAAAATAAATGCTCAACTAAATATAAATCATTTTGAAATAGATCACCTTTCTATGATCAAAGAACAAAATTTTGACCTCATAGGGATAAAATCAAGCCTGGCTTTTGCCAAAAGAATTGATAATAGCCTTACGTGTCACACACAATACATTGTTGTTGATAGCCATCCATCTATTTTGATGGTGGCCATCAGACATTGCACAACACTATACTTATCAGTGCAATCCGTGCATCACTGAAAATCCTGGGCCCTAGTAGAAGAGGTTCATAGGTTCAAATCATGGTAATTAACAACCCTCTAAAAAACTTATGGGCAAGGTAAACCAGCTACCATCTTCAATGTTCTTTGGAATTCTAAAATTATTTACCTTTGAACAATAAAAAAGACCAAGACACTTGGATTTGGATGCTTTCATTCATGGTTCATGCGAAGAGGACTAACATTCATATTCAAAGAACTCTTCTTTCATTTCTCCATCAATTCCAGAATATGGTTTCCACTTTGTATTCTATGCAGTAGCTACTTTACAAATTTGCACATCTTTACGAGCCTCAATCTCTTGAATCAAACACTAGCTCAGGATTTTCAGCTATTCTATTAGATGCTGTTTTATTGTTTCTCCGCTCATCAAATATCTTATGGCTCTAGAAAGATTTCGGTTCTATCTTTCGTGCCAAAGAACAACCCTCTTCTTTTCATGACATCAATCATTGGATCATTCATCGTCTTCTTCGAGATTGCCGGAGAAGAAAGAAGTTAAAATGCTTTAAAATCCATACAAGATGCAATCCAACAATTGATGGTACAAAAAAAAAAAACCAATCATTTTTTTATACAAAAGATACAACCCGAAGCCAATCCAGATGTTTGGTACTACTATGCCTTCTCTTTTTTGTGGATGCATAGTGTAAACATGACTTGTTTGTTTTTATGATTAACTACTTAGGTTGTATTTGGTAGCAGGCAATCCATTCAGATTGCCAAATTTAATGGAATCCTATTACATTGCTGTGCTTGATATATTTTTCTAAATAGTAATCTATCATATATGGTAATTTAGATTGCCTTTCAAGAGATAATCTAGATTATCTCTGGAATGAGTGGTAATCCAGATTACCACTTTCTAGATAATTTAAATTATCAAATTACCCTCCCCTTCTCCCTTCCTCTTTCTTTCCATATAATTATATTATATTATATTATATTATATATAAATTTAATAATTTAAGTAATATATTAAATATATTATCTATTTAATATATAATTTTTTTATATTAAATTTATTTAATACAATAATATTTATTTATTTTTATATAAAAATATAGAATATATTTTTTAATATAAATATAAAATATATATTTTTAATAAATAGATAAAATATAGATTTGATTTAGGGATATTTTAAAATTTTAATTTTACATTATGCAATATTATCTGTATACACCAAATACAATAATTTACATTACTTGTAATCAATATTGCTAGCAATTTACATTACTGACAATTCATATTATCTTTCAAGATTGCATGGCAGTGCACAAAATAAACCCTTAAGTCTTTATATACCACTTTCGGTAAAAAAATACCGCATAACCTGATTGGACCACGTAAGTCTTGCTTTCCAACGTGCATTCAATGCTGTAGTTTTATTTTTTCTTAAAAAATTGAATGACAAAAATACTCCTCTTATAAAAAATTATAATATCCGTCAGTTTATATTATGACATCCTTTGGTTTGGATTATAACATCCATGTTGTCATAAGGCCGAAGATATTTTTATCATTGAAAAAATCTCAAATTTTTCAACGATGAAAATACTTTCGGCTTTATAACATTTTGTGAATAGAATTATGACATCACATCCATAAGTATATACCATAAGGAAAGGATATTTTCGTTATTTAAACATGCATTTAATATCCACAGTTTATTTTTTTAAAAAAAAATGAATGATGAAAATGTCATTCTCTTATAACATCCTTTTGTGAACATGATCTCATAATCTTGTTCACAGGATATCATAAGGCCAAAGATATTATTATTATTGATAAATTTTTAAACTTTTTTCAATGACAAGGATGTCATAATACAAGACAATGGATACCATAATTTTTTATAAAAAATATTTTTGTCATTCAAGAATTTTAATAAAAAGGTAAAATTGTAAATATTAAATATATATTTAAAAGTGAAGTTTACATGGTCCAATAATATTTTGCGGTATATTTTTTCTACACCGCCAGTAGTGGAAAAAGAATTACCCAATGATATTTGGCGGTATATATATATATATATATATATATGGGCCCTACTTCTTTGGTTGGGCTCTTGATTTTGTATTTCAGTCTACAGTGTCATGTAAACTGTTGTCATCTTTTCAGTTAATACAACTGTTCCTCTCCTTTTTACTGAAGAAAGGAAGAGGGATATAATTGTTCTAGAGATGACAGCAAAACTTCTGGCCACCAATAGGCAAAGGGCAAAGGAACAGAACACATCCCTCCCATGGGAGCTTTGGAGCTAGACATGGTCATGAAACTAACGTTCGTTCACTAAATGGGGAAAGCATCAAAAGGCATGTCAGAAAAATATTCCTTTAAGATACTCCTGCAGCATACAGACAAGACAGGCAGATGCCTGGCCCCAACAAGTTCAAAAGGAAACAGCAAATAACCCATGCAACACCTACCTCTTCTGCCTACTTGGTTTCTCAAACATAAAAGATCACAATGTAACAAACTACTCAAAGATTTCTCTAGCTAGAAAGGCATAAACAGTGAGTGAGGCAACTTCTAAATCTATTAACATGGAAACAGTTCTCATTGGCAACTAAGAGAATGATCACCAACTCATACTTTATTTATGCACATGGATGACTACATATGAACAAGCCTCTATGTACCTGAAATTCTTATGTATGAGACATGGATATCAACAGTGATAGAAGATAGGGGGAAGAACAGAACTAGTGATTATCAAGTGCAATCATTCAGAAGCTCCACGATGCTCGAGCGCTGCTCGTTGCTTAGTTTCGTGGGGAAGATGATGCGGAATTTTATTCGCAGATCCCCTCTGACTCCCTTCTCATGAGCAAGAGGCATGCCTTGTCCTTTAATGACTTTCTCATAGCCTGGATAGATTATCTCATCATGGAAGGAGCAGCTCATCTTTTCACCACTCAAGAGTGGAAAAGAGAAGCTCCAACCAGTGAGGGCATTCACCAAGGGGATCTCTACTTTGAGCACCAAGTCATTACCTACTCTCTTGAAAATGGGGTGCTCCCTCTCTGATATCAAGACGACAACATCGGCAGGGATGCATCCTTGTCGCTCGTCCCCCATCCCTTCAAATGTGATTTTGGTTCCTCTCTTCCATCCTGGCTTCACCTTAATTGTGTGTGTCTCCTCCTTCTGAACAATCAACCTACCAATATGAAAGAATACAAAGCTTTAGGCCAAGTTTTGTTTTAATAGTTCAAGACAACATATTGATGTCATCACAATATATTGGTAGGACCAATCCAAGCGAACAAAGCAACATATTATATCAGAACTCAAATAATACAAGGACTAAAATTCATGCAAATCTCAAATTATCTCAGAATTTCATGTAGTAGTAAAGAGAAATGATACACTGCCCAAAATAGTGGTGTCTGTGGCTTACACCTTCACATGCCCATAGATCAGATACTATTGCTCAAAGGACCATTTAATGGATAAGCCAGAGCACAGACATACACTAACCTGATGCTTGTGAATATATGATCACAGAAAAGATCTTCTCGTTAATCCATATAGCGATTCTCTCAAGAAAACTCTTCTCTAATCCCCATCAATAGATTTGAGCCTTAACCTTTTCTGTAAAGAGAGTTTAGAAGCTAGACTCCTTCAGCTTCACATAAGTAATATAAAATTAATATCATTTTTTGGATTACAAAGTAGAATATATTCGATCTTAGAGGATAGTGCCACCCAGAAAGGTCAAAGGTTCATGAACAGATGACAAAGACTTGGACAGATGCAGCGAAAAATGTACAATTATAACTTCTGCCCTCGAGGACTTGACCTCATAAAGACTTGGCCTAGATAAGAATTAAAGATGTAGTAGTATCCATTTAGCTGACCTATAATTGAAATCAGTAAACAATTAAGCTGGTATGAAATAATAGGATAACCTTAGTTATTTAAGTTCATGTTTGCATAAGAAATGGCATATTTATCAATTGGCAATTTGTCATGGATATTTCTACTCGCACCCTGCATACATCTATTTTGTCACTGAATGAGATTATAAGTTCCTGGAAATGTCACCATCAGAACAAATTCGGAGAGAGTGAAGAGAATAAAATATGATCTTATGCATTTATTCTCTCCAAATTTGACTTTCTACAGCAAAATTGATGTAAACACTTGAAAGGTCATTCATCAAAGGACCTGTTCTACGCGTAATGTCTCCATCGACAAATAGCAAAGCTTGATATCTTGCTCTGGTTTTCAGGTAGATTCAAATCATATGCAACTATAATTAATTTCATTCCAGCAAAGCTTATTCCTTTGTGACATGTGGAAAGCATACCAATTTCTTCAGATATCTCGCTTAACAAGCCTTTCAGTTGACTTCAAGTATAACCATTTTTTATGCATTTCTCTTTTTTTTTTCGTTTGAAACATTTTTATAAATATTAGAAGCTAAAGATCAGATAACTCCACTTAATTCAGTTAATGTGAGAAAAAAGTTTCAAAAAGTAAGTGCCCATCCTTCTCATATAGTATACTATATCAGATAATAATCTCCTTGAAGAGTAAGTTGGAATCAACCTACCACAGAAAAGTAGCAGAAAATCCCTGTCAGCCAACAAAACTACCAGCTCAAACTCTTCCTTCTGAAAGGCAATCCAAGATGTCCTCAATCCATTCTTATCATTTAATTCCATAATTTTTTTGAAAAGTAAGCAATAAACCTGCTTCTTTTTGGGGGAATAAAATTGTAACTCTCCATCTCTTTCCATGGTAGGATGAAAGGAAGGATCCCAACTATAGCAAAGGAATTGCCTCCAAGAACCATCCCCCACAAGAATGAAATAAAAATATAAATAGTAAATATAAACAAATAAATAACATTTTTTTTTTTTGGAAAAAAGGCACCAGTTTTCCCTCTAAAAAAAACACTCTTTCTTCAATTATAAATTTTTTTTTTAAAAAAAAAGAAGATAAAAACACTCTTTATGCGGTAGATTCAAGGAGTTGAAGAATTTTTGGGAGATGTTTTATCAAAATAGAATTTTTTTGAGAAAACGAGTTGCAGAATCATCAACAAGAAAAAATGATATAGCAGCAAAATTATGAAAGGAAAAGAAAGAGAAGAAACGGGACATTTACCCGCTCTTGGTGACAACGTCCCTGGTGAACTTGACCTCCTTCCTGCAGCCACGGAAGAGCTCCTCGAGCGTGCACTCGAGCTTATGCTCCGCCGGCGGGGGCTTCCGACGGGCCGACCCCGAGAACGTCGGCCTCGCCGCTGGGCTGCCGGCGCCCATGGAGTAGTACACGTCCTTGAAATCCCTCCCTGAGCCTCTCCGAGGGAGCGACTCCTGGCTCCGTTGACTTGGCAGCGGCGACGGCCTCGCCGCTTGCCGGCCCCTGTTCGACCCCCCTCCCCTGCCGCTGCCACCGCCATCCCCGACGTCGTTGCAGAACCCAAACATGGATCTGCTGTCCTCCTGAACATTAAGAGCCTGTAACAACAACAAAAAAAGGAAGGGAAAAAAAAAAACAGATCTTTAAGCTTGTGTGAGATAAAATTGAGGAAATGGGACAGGGCTAAGAGAGATATAGTAAGACAGGAGCTTATAACAACAAGAACAGCACCAAAAGAAGAGATTTTTAGGTCGTTTGACAAGATTCAGGTGATGGGATGGGATTAAGGGAGATACAATGAGAAGAAGACGACCAAGAACAACATCAAAAAAAGAGAGTTTTAAGCTTTTTTAACAAAATTGAGGTGATGAGACGAAGTTAAGAGAAATAAAACAATAAGAGGAGGGCCTATAACAACAAAAACTCCAACAAAAAGAAGAATTCATGGCTTGTCAAGTAATGGTAAGATTCTATAACATCAACAAGAAGAAGAAGGAGAAGAAGAAAAGATGAGATTTTTAAGCTTGTCAGACAAAATTGGTGGAGTCGGATGGTGTTAATCGTGAGAAACGAAAACAACAAAAGGATAAAACTTTTAGGCATTAGAGATAAAATTGGTGGGGGTATGGGACATGGGAAGGAACACCTCATAGGCCTGGGCGATGGCTTTGAACTTGGCCTCGGCTTGGGGCTTGGAGGAAGCGGGATGCTTGTCGGGGTGCCACTTCTTGACGAGGGCTCTGTAGGCGGCGCGGATTTCTTGGGGGGAGGAGTCCTTGGGGATTTCCAGCACCTTAAAATGGAAGTCCATGGGGTTGCCCATTGGCAGAACTAGAGGAGAGGAGAGCAGAGAAGAAGAACAAACAACAAACCACTACCGATGGCCTTAAGATGGTAGAAAACAAAAGAGATAGAGAGGAGTAAGTAGGAAGGATTGGTAACGGATAGAAGCAAGAGAGATGTGTGACTTCTTATTCCGGTCGGTATCCATCTGGGAATTGTGTGTGCGTGTGTGTGTGTGTGAGAGAGAGAGAGAGAACGAAAAGACCCTCCTCCTTCCCCAGGCTTCCAATTGGAGTACATGGAGATGGTGGTGTGTGGTTGGAACTTTGGGAGTACATGGAGATGGTAGTATGTGGTTGGAACTTTGGGAGCCTGGATGCGAGCGGCATGCCAAGGCACGTGACATGCTCGTGGAGAGAGAAAGTATACATTGCCTCTCGTTATGTTTCACAAGTTGTTCTTTGGATTAGTGTTGTCTAGTGCGAGTTGGTAAGTATGGTTCTACCCTTTTTCTTGTGGTATGCTTTTGTTTGTATGTAATTGCTAAAGAATGAGATGCATTTATTTGAAAAGAGAAGTAGACAAAGGTATAACCGCACAGAGGATGAAAAGATGATGCCACTTCCTTCCTCCGGCCATGGTTATAAAAAAATTATATCTTATATTATTTGTATTATATGATCATGTAGTATGCCAATCATTTAATTTTTTTATAAAAAATTTATTTATGATGTACTCGTCATACGAGTAATCATTATATATATATATATATATAAAGAAGACGTGTTTACTGCAAGGCCACATTGATCTACACAGTATATCATATGCTTTTTTCATGGTTATGCACCCAGAGGGTGGCTTTACAAATCAGCAATAGGTCAGTGCAATTCACATAAGACAAAATCAGATACCTTTTATCTTTTTTAATTATTTATCAGTAGTTGTTTATTTTTTTTGGTATCACCAATGGTGGAACCTACTGATTTCATGATCTTTTATATAACAACATTGCAAGGTAGTTTAGTTTATCCATTATATAAAAGTGCTTGCATGTAATTCACATAGGAGAGCAAAATTAATTGACCAAAGCTTAGCCCATGTTGTAGCTATCCCTTTTTCATAGGTTTGAAGCCAATTGGGATAAAGGACTTTCATATATTAATGTAGGTGAATTGCTATTGGAAGACCTATTAAATTTATGAAAACTACTAATTTAGCTTTGCTAGGTCAAATTTTGACAAAATTACTTGATTGTGAAAGAACTTCTATAACTTTGGATTGAAAAATGCTATAAAGTCAAAGCAAACTGCTTCACAAATCCTTTTAATAGACTTCCAAGGTACCCAAAAAAAAAACCTTGCCCATGGAAGCGCTTGCCACAAGGATACCCAACTCTGTTATTCCAAATGTATACTGGTGAGGTGTTAATTTGGTTTTGCCCCCCAAACAAAAGAGACCCACAACCATGAGTTGCATCGCTGTCCCCCACATATCCAATATAACCTTTTGAATCTTGGTGAAAGTGGATCTAAATACATGCTTTTAGTACAGCAGTCAATGAAACCAAGTCTAGATCTTTTGAGAGGTTCTAGCTTCAAAAGATAATTTTGGCAACCACCTCTCATCCATTCATGCTTCTGGCCCCCATCAATGCTATCATTGCAAGCATTATTGCTTGTAGCTATAAATTCCTATCCTTTTACGTCCTAGCTGCTGATGTTACCCTCAAAAAGAAATCCCTGGTCCACCAAGTGTACGGATGTTGGCACCTTACTATATATGGGCCCTCTCTCTCTCAATCTCCTCCCCTCTCTCTATATATATTTTTGCATCATATAAGCATGACAGGGTGAAGAGTCTCGCATCATAATCTCACGTGAAAAAGAAAGGGAAAGACCAATAAAGGATTCATACAGTTGGGATGTCACTTTAGCCGACAAATGGAAGAAGCGATGGGAATGGATCTAAATGAAAAGAAAGAAAAAAACAACATCCATGGAGGCCAATCTGGTAGCAGCTGCGAGGACAAAGGTCTCTCTACCAAACAAATTAAAGCAAAGTAAAACTAAGATTACCTACCATTAAACCACCTCCTCTTAAATAACTGCTAGCTACCATCGAGAACTGATCAGGTGACTTGGTTTAATCCAACCAAAGATAATGGCAACATTCCTAAAAAAGTTATCACTTTTTGATTATCTAGTTTAAATGCGGTCGACCGTTAAGTAATGCAAGATATGGTCATGGCTTATGCAAGGTATGGTCATCATCACAAGGAGTTCACTGTTTGGATGCTAGAACTTGATGACACACTACCATGAAGATGGGAGAAAGATGATAGAAGCTGGTGGATATAGAGGTGCAGTTGCTCCTCCAATCCTTAGATTTCTAGAGCCTATAGAATACCTTGATTCTCAGACCTGTCTTCGCAAACCAAGCAGGAGACACTACAAGGTAAGTGTCCAAACAATAAGCCCAAAATGAAATGCAAACAGTGAGTGTCCAAACAGTGTTCGATCTTAGCTAAGATTGTTGTTGATACATTGTTCTAATTCGAATTAGTTCCAATACCGAAGTTCAAAATCTAAAGTTACAAATATAAGTAACTCGATTATAATGGTGCATCAAGCATGGATCTTAATAAATTTTGGTATAAGATTTGCTTTATCAGTCGGTAACATATTGTATCCAAATTACTGTATTATACTGAACATATCATATTATATTAATATATACTCTCATACTCTAATGATATTTTCATGATACCTTGTTATCTCGTATCATACCATATATCGATATTATAATAGAATAATATTGGTACAGAGCCTGGCACCGAATAATAAACCCTTTCTATATAACTAAAAGACTGAGTTTCATGCGAACCACAAGTGTTTTATATTTTTTTATTGAAACTTCACAAAAATGACACAATACCTGCCACCGCAATTTAAGCATCACAATTTAAGAATGCCAAATATTTCGGGCACAATGGATCAAAAGTCTAGCTATTTCGAGTCATATTCATTGAAATTAGACCCATGATCAATGGATGACCGCCATGCAATAGATTCCTTCACAAAAACAATCAATTATGTATGACCTTGCTAACAATATGATGGCCATTCGATCAGTTGGACAACCGACAAGAATGCGCATATAACACAGCAATGAATTGCCATAAGTTCTATTAGGAATGGTACTAGAAAAACTTGGCCATTAAAAAAGGGGGCCTCCTCTAGGCTATTTCACAAAAACAATCAATTATGTATGACCTTGCTAACAATATGATGGCCATCCGATCAATTGGACAACCGACAAGAATGCGCATATAATACAGCAATGAATAGCCACAAGTTCTATTAGGAGTGATACTAGAAAAACTTGGCTATTAAAAAAAGGGGGCCTCCTCTAGGCCCTTAGAGCCGTCTCACGTTGGAAAAAGGTCCCTTTCACTGGGCATAATATGTTTGCTATATGGCTAATAAATGCAGGCTCTAGAATTCTATGTGATAACTGATGGATTAACTTTGTCCTCTCCATCATTAGCAATTGGTTTTGGTGTTTTTTTGAGGAAAAATAAAACTTTAGAACCAAATGCTATCGATGGAGTTGGCCATGTGGAATCTAGAGCTATGCAATTGATGCCAGGATCTCTATGAGCATAACACTTGTTCCACAGAGATTGTATTGTGGCTAAATCATTCCATTTTAATTCTTAATTACTGACTCTTAACAATGTTATTTGTGGTTTGGGTCAAAACAGGAAGGAGAAGCATAGTTCCTTTCTGATTTGTACGTGTGTGTGTGTATATATATATATATATATACACATGCACGTACACACATATATCTATAATCCAAGTATAATCTCAGAGAGGAGAGAGCATAGATTTTTTTTTTTTTTTTGTGTGTGTGTACATGTGTGTGTGTTTGGAGGCAAAATGTAGACTCTAACAGCAGTAGATTTTTTGTAGCTTGAAACTGCATAGCCATGAAGAGTACGGATAATACCCCCACCCCACCAAAAAAAAAAAAAGATGTTTTGATTTAAAACATATCAACCTCAAATTAGGGTCCATATGGTTCTTATCATCACTACAATAATTCCTAGGATACCTCTTATACCCTCCACAATATATATACATATATATATATATATATATAAACTTGGGGATGATGTTTGAAATTGATAGTCACACCCATAGTAACAACTATTTAAAGTCTATTAAAAACTAAAACCTTGCTTAGCTGTAATAATGTCTTATTGTAAAAAATAACTTACTACAATATCTATATAAATTGCAGTATAGCATTTTTTTTCTGTGAACATATGGCAATACAGCCAGAATATAAACACATATTGGGAGGTTCTGTAATATATATAATATATTTTGCCTGATCTATGATTTGTATTTTTTTAAATACAATCTAGAACTAATTATTATTCAAGGAAGAAATGTAGTCCATCTCAATCTCATAATATTAATTTGGAGGAACAAAAGAGATGTAACTGCATCTAGACAACAATTGCATGTAATTTCTCAAAATGATGACTCACAGATGACATAAACAATATGCACAACATGAACATCAGGTCAATATATCTACTCTTCACTTCTCACTCCATCCATTTCCAGCCCACCAAGCAAAAAGGAAATAAGAGAGAGAGAGAGAATTTGTGCCATTTGTGCCAACTGCTAATATTGATGAAAAAGGTTGTTGACGTTGAATCTCCGTCGATCAGTTGGAGTGATCCTTTCGCTGGGCCGTCGCGAATCAGAACCTGTAACACATATCCCTGACCGGAGGTTTTCCGGCGGGGGACACTCCGATGCCAAAGTCAGAAGATACCCAAGCAACGCAGTATGGAAAGCTTGTAGAAACAAAGATGAGGAAGAAAGGGATCGAAAAAATGATATACAAGCCCTCGAGTCCGGATCCCTAGAGCGTCCCCTCTTACCAGTATTTATAGGCTCCAACGTAACTACTTACGGTTACAGAGGTTGTCAAGCGCAACCATTTCTTAACTGCAAGTAGTGGTTGTCGGGAAAGCCGTTATACCCGGGGTTTGTTTAATCTGAGGTTTCGGACCATGTGGGTGGTTGCAACAACCTAAACAGATTTCAACCGTTTATCCAGGAACCTCACGTGTTCCAAAATCCTCCTCTTTAAGCATAGATCCGAAGTGATCTTTACATTCTCTTTAGTAGTACTCCTGAAGGGAATGTCAGCTTTACACTTCGGATCTTTCTTAGATGATAAAAATAAATACTTACAATCTTTAGGTTGAAAGAGTAAAGTTGAAGATATTTGCCCGAGATAAGTCTTCGGATTAAGACAATTTCACGGAGCCAAAGACATTCAACATTGTCTTCGGACTGAGATAAAAATACGAAGCCGAAGACCCAGTATATAATCTCCTTTAGACAATAGGCCGAAAATAATAAGTACGATCTCCGGACAAGAATAATAATATGAATCCGAAGACAGAGAAAGCATCCTGGATCATAGATGCGAAACCGTATACTTTAGGTATAGTCTTCGGATTAATGCGGATGTACGAAACCGAAAATAGTAATCAATTTGTTTCCCAGATAATCAAGCATCATCTTTGAACTGAAGTAATGATACGAAGCCGAAGACTTAGGGTCAGTAACGAGAAGATGTCAGCGTGAAACCGAAGACTCATCTTGTCATCACATATAATCTTATAAAATAATTAATTAATTAAAATAAAATAGAAATATCATAACAAAAGTATTATCGGATATTCAACCAACAAGCTGTCAAATTAATTTGCACCTTCGTGCACGAAGATAATAAATAATGATATCAATAACAGCAAAACTAATGCCCAATCTTCCCCCGGGAGACAATAGCAATAACAACAATTAAAGAAATTAATTATTGTTTTTGATGTAGCCGTTGTTGTGGCTTTCCAGGTACTTTCTCATTTATGATGATAACTATTTCCAGTGGTTGCCCAGTTCTGTGTACAAAGAGTCTGTGCCACAGACCAACTTGTTCTCACCAAGAAAATGAGCCAATAACTTGCCAAATCTTAAATATTGGAGGACAAACGTAAACATGAGGACAGGTTACATTGAAAACATTATCATTATTATTATTGTACAATCTAAAGCTTGGATGAGAAAACTTTCCATCTCTTGGATCCTCACCACTTCCTATAATGAATACGTTTTGGATTGCCTTTCTGCACAAATTTGGATGTGTGAGTCACCTTAATGTTATGGAGTGCATCTGCATGCCTATGATGATGCTTTCTCAGGTCTCTCTCATTCGAATCCATGTAGCTTATCCCGACTCTTATTCGGTGACTCCTGGGCCTTAGAGACCTCTCCAAGTGAATCCTTCTGCGTTCTCTTGATCTTTGAGAGAATAATTTTCGAAACTCTATTGACCTTGGTTTATGTGTATATGACATTGTCTCTTCCAAATCATCATTGCTTGTAATAGAATCATAGTTGTCATCGACATCTCTTAGGTGCTCCGCATTCATTCTTTTCAAATTCTTGGACTTAAACCATAAAGCAATGCATCCATACTTGCAGATTAAGAAGCATGATGTCAAACATGCCCATAGCATCTTGCACATACCCTTACCAATGCAGTGACAGATACCAATTTTGTATAGAAGGTAGAAGAACAATAGTACTGCATGTCATAGGAGAGGAGAAAATATTAGGTGAGATGGAATCTTTTGGGATCTGTAAATTAATCCATTGAGTATATATACTCACCAATATAAAGGAGGACTAAGACAGCAAGCATCTTCAAAAGATTGGCAATACAGAAATTCTCGATGTAACAAACCAAATCCCATGTTGAACCACATACTGAGCTGATAAAAGATTGTAAGATGCAAAAGAAGCATAAGAAACAAACCTACCAGTCAAAATACTCTTTTGTGAGTTTTGTCAGATACATGGCATAATTAATAGGATCACTAGCTGGAATATTGTTTAATTAAAACATGTGGAGAACTGAGCAATATACAGTTAAAGATGCACCATTCAAATGATCACTTGAGTTGGTAAGTATGCTTCAATAGGCTGATTGTATACTTATCTAAAATTTCTTACTTGGAAAGCAATTTGAGGAAAAAAAAAAACTAGAAGAATCTCTAGCATTACATTCTGTTTATAGACCAAATTCATCTGATGATAGATTAAGCAAGAAGATTTAGGCATTTGTCTTTGGTTTTATTGTTCAGCGTCTTTCCGCTCCCTCTCCAACAAACTTATTTACTGGTCTAGCCATCAATTATTACTAATAGTAATATATTAGTACCACTTAAATAGCTAGATGAATTATAGGTTCCTAAATCAGTCCTTTCTGTTAATATTCAGAACTGCAATTCCAGTCCTCACACAAAAAAGAGGAAAATATGCCATGTAGCATCCATGCCAGCAAACTTTCTCAAAGTGCTTAATCATCCTAGAAACAAAATTATCTCCGATGAAAGAACACTTGAATTCTGGATATGCCATGACAGAATAAGAATTCTCGATACATACCCAACCTCAACTATAGGAATTGCAGTGGTCCAATATTATCTGAATGACCATCTAGATTTTTCGATAATGAAAAGAAGGAAAGCTAAAGAAAATCTACACCACATTTTTATAACAAGTGGGTTAGAAACCCAAATTTTTCATTTGCTAAATCACTGATAATTGCATTTTCATGAAGTAATTTCTTGGTACTCCATATAACAAGCAACAATTGCATGATATAATAAACAAGCAAAGCAATAAGGTTATGTTGAAGGGAAGTTTAGTACTAAATCTCCATAAGAGCAGCAGATAAATATGAAGATGAAACTTGAATGTCAAAGAAATTTTGATTAAACACATAACAACTAATGTGTCTAAGATTGAACTCGATCACTAGTTCTACTACTACCTGCAAGACTTCCCGGAGAGAAAATCTAAGGGAGCTCCAAGCAAGTCACCAACAACTTTAATAAAGCCTGAGACAAATGAACCAACAATGTTCCCCATGGAATAGTATCAGCTGTCACTCATCTGCTTGATTCCATACAAAAATATTGTTTGATGCGCTTCTTACTGCCCAATCCTGCACCGGCCCAACGTGAACAACTTTTAAATTCACTTCAGAAGTCAGCCATCTTCAGGGCAGGTAATTTTTTTTTAAACATTTTATTTTAAAAAAATTGCTCTCGTGTTACTTAGTTGTTCACTAGAACAAGATTCACAACAAATGCAAAGTGACACAAACATCCTTTTCAAAAAGAAGGATTTTTTTAATTAAAAAAATACAAAAATAGCAATCAGATATTGATTATAACTGAATGTTTAGTAAAAGAGAAGGCAAAAGAGAGAAAAGAGGAATATGAACAAAAAGTTTGAACCAGAGCACAAAATTTCAACTTCACTTCAAGCTTCAAATGAAGTCTAGCCACATCTGATCCACTGCAAGTTTCTCTTTTGAGTATAAAAACGAAGTATTCAAGCTCCGTCGCACATTAAATAACATAGATACAGAGGAATATCTTCTCCTAGCCATCAAAATCTCCACATGATCTCACTCCAAAAGGTATATATAAACAGACCACAGTTTCAGTAATCTACGATAAATACTAAGACATAAAAGAAAAGAAAAAAAAAACTCTTCATCCAATAGAAACAACAGTATTTGTGAAGACTGCAAAACCAAATGTTAGAATAAAAACAAGAAAGATCTCATCTGAGGCATTTGAATTGCATAAAAAACGACAAATGGGGTTTCGGAACATGGAAATTTACGGGCTCTGATGGAAACTCTCGATGTCTCAGATCTCGTTCCCTTTCTCCGTTCTTCTTTGCACTTTCGAGAAGGGTTTAAAGTTTAAACTTTTAAAAAAACGATAATAGTAACGGTCTCTCCCTCTCGGCAACGTTCGGCTCGGCAACAAACGCTTGGATTTGCCGGAGCCGACTGATCTCAACCGTTCATTCAATAGGCCCCCCGCAAATAATGACTCGATGGAGCGATGCCACCAAGGTTTTGGTCAGGTCTAGGATTGCAAATGGGTCAAACTAAACCGGATCATGAGTGATTCCGATTCGATCCAATTTTTTGATCAAATTTTAATATTAGGTCTTGTTGCCGTTCTCGTCGCCGTGCCAGTGCCGCGGATCCGTCGATCCCTCCTGACCGCCTGGTGAGGGAGCCTCCCTTCCCGCGGCGAACCTGCAAAAAAGGAGTTAGAAGACCCTGGCCGGGGATTCCGACGAGGGAGCTCCGACGGTCAAGTCAGTAGACGACGAGAAGGAACAGACTCTCCAGACGGACCCCCGAAGGGGTTCTAGACTTAGAGAGTTTACTAGTGAGAGAGACGCTCTGGGGACCAGAATCTCGGCTGGGCCTCCTAGCCGAGCTCACACCCAGTGTTCCCCTCTCGGGATTTCTGGGTTTTTACCCTCGGAGCAAGGCCTTGTGCCGGTGCTTCTTCTTCTTCCCCAGGCTTGTTCGCTTACCTTGTCGTCCCCAGATTCCTCCCTCTTTATCTCCTTTCGTCGTGCGCTTGTTTCTTCCTCCTTGGAGACTTCCCTCCCCCGTCCTTTTCTCTTTTCCCTTTTCGGTGAAGGGGGCCATGCGGCTTTCCGACCTCGTCCGCCGGGCCCAGCAGGGAAAAGGCAAAGACAGAAGAGAAAAAGGGGAGGGCGGCGCTGGCAAGGCGGCCGGTCAGGCCTCGGGCCCAGCGAGAGCGCTCTTTTCCCCAAGCGTGGGCGCCATCCATCTATGGGGCCTGTTCCGTCAGGATCGCGTCTCTCGGCTGTGGGACTTGTCGGGCCGATGCAAGTGATGTTCCGCGTGCCGCCGCCCTCCGTACGGAGCGCTGTCTGGGGTTCGTACGGTTCGAGGGATGGCCTCGGGGCCCGTTTCTCTCTCTGGGACCCTCTCCGTACGAGCGGTCTGACCTCGGCTGAGTTGGACCCGTCTCCGGGGGCCAACTGGTGAGGAGCGAAGGACCAGCCGACCTCGGCCTAGGTGGACCCCTCCCGGGTGGACACCTGGCGAGGTGGCAGGAGGTCGCCTGGCTTCGGTCGAGGTGGGCCCGTCTCCGGGTTGCCACCTGGCGAAGGGCGAAGGACCGATCGACCTCGACTTAGGTGGACCCCTCCTGGGTGGACACCTGGCGAGGTGGCAGGAGGTCGCCGGGCTTCGGCCGAGGTGGGCCCGTCTCCGGGTGGCCACCTGGCGAAGGGCGAAGGATTGGCCGACCTCGGCTTAGGTGGACCCCTCCTGGGTGGATACCTGGCGAGGTGGCAGGAGGTCGCCTGGCTTCGGTCGAGGTGGGCCCGTCTCCGGGTTGCCACCTGGCGAAGGGCGAAGGACCGGCCGACCTCGGCTTAGGTGGACCCCTCCTGGGTGGACACCTGGCGAGGTGGCAGGAGGTCGCCTGGCTTCGGCCGAGGTGGGCCCGTCTCCGGGTGGCCACCTGGCGAAGGGCGAAGGACTGGCCGACCTCGACTTAGGTGGACCCCTCCTGGGTGGACACCTGGCGAGGTGGCAGGAGGTCGCCTGGCTTCGGCCGAGGTGGACCCGTCTCCGGGTGGCCACCTGGCGAAGGGCGAAGGACCGGCCGACCTCGGCTTAGGCGGACCCCTCCTGGGTGGACACCTGGCGAGGTGGCAGGAGGTCGCCTGACCTCGGCCGACCTCACTTAGGCGGACCCCTCCGGGTCCGGGCGCCAATGGGGTGGTAGAGGAACTCCGAGCCGAGCTCGACCTCGGCGAGGGCAGTTTGCCTTAGATAGTCGTCAGGTGGTGTAGTCTTGCCGATCCTGGCCTTGAAGACGTGGCGCTGACTCGACCGGGGAAACTTCCACATGGCTCGATCGCATTCGGCGATACCTGAGCCTGGCCACGTCACTGTCACCGCTGTAACAGTTGCCCCCCAGCCCGCCGTTCCGTCGGGGCGTCGTAGAACGGAACGTCGGGATTAAATGCGGACATGACATGGAGAGGCGAAGATCTTGCATCATAATTGCCACGATCCTCGTCGCCGTGGCTCGATGCGGCTGAAAACCTATTGGGAGCCGCCACGCGTCGCCCACTTACCTGCAATTAATGCGTCGCTTCGAGGCAGAGGCCGTTACTCTGCTAACGAGGCGTCGGTGTCGGGCGTGCGCCCACGTGGTGATCATCCAATGGCCTGAGGCGGAATGACGGGTACGGCCGCTGTCGGCTGAGTTTGAAAGGGAGGGGACTTTCCAGAACGAGGCCTTTCCCCTTGCTTCGTGGGCGGTTTGCTGCAGGCTAACTCCTGTTGCCTTGCACTCGTCTGGCGCATTTTCGGTGAGTGCCTCCTCCTTCTCCGGTCCCCTTCCTTTCCTCTCTTTTCTTTTCTCTTCGATCCTCTGTCCTTCTCTTTTCCATGGCGCGCCGTCGCCATGTCTCTTCCAATCCGGACGAGGCCGGTCCATTCCGGCCGAGGACTCCATCTTCTTCCTCCTCAGATGAGGAGACAATCCCGGAGGAGATCCGCCGGCGGCTGCAACCCGGGGGTGTCACCATTGGCATCCCCAGGGGGATCCGGTCCCCTCCGGTTGCAGCTGTCGTGCCCCTCCGTTCTCTTCCTGCTCCACCTCTTCTTCCTGCCGGTCCCTCCGGTCATGCTTCTACCATGACCGAAGGTGATCTTTCTCTGCTCCGGGATGCCTATGGTATCCCGGGGTCAATTCGCCTGTTTGTTCCGCGGTCCGGGGAGCGCGTCACCATGAGTGGCCCCGGCCGCATAGCCTTCTACGAAGACTTCCTCCTTGGGGGGTCTTCGGTTTCCTCTGCATCCCTTTTTTCTTTCTTTCCTCAGCCACTTCCGGCTTGTCCCGGCCCAGATGGCTCCTAATGCCATCCGGGTCATCTTCTCTTTTATTGTCTTCTGTCATTTCCACGGGTTTGTTGCCCGTTTCTCCCTCTTCAGGGCCATGTTCACCCTGAAGAAGTGCTCCACCGATGACGGCTGGTGGTACATTTCGCCCCGGCCCAGGTGTCTCCGGTTCGACCTCCCTTCCTTGGTCAAGGGCTGGAAGAGCCGGTTTTTCTTCGTCTCAGTCGAAGACGTCGACTGGGCCTGGAGTGAACCGGACCGGACCCCGAACCGGAATTCTCGGGTCGAGTCGGCGGACCAGGAGTCCTACTCCCAGCTCCTGAGCGACGTGGTCCCGGCACTCGACGTTCTGCTTTCGGAGCAGAACCTTTTTGAGGCCGGGATCAGTCCCATCCACGAGACTGGTGAGATTCGACCCCACTTTGACTTCTGCCCCCCTTTTTCTTCATGACTGAGCCGGCTGACTTTCTGTTCCTTTGTTTTGCAGGGATGAAATTTTCGCTGGAGAACCTCCTGGAGGGCGCAGCCCAGCGGGATGTCGTTGAGGTGGACGAGCCCGCGGCGAAGAGGGCTCGTACAGAGGCGAGCCGGGAGGTCGTGACGGCGACCGTGCCCAGCCCGATTGCTGTCGTTCCCCCGCCCAGGTTGTCTCAGGGCGGGGCCGCTGATGCCTCGGCCGCGCGACGTGGTGGCGCCGCTGCCGAGAGGGCTCCTCCGCCTGCTGCTTCGCTCAGCGCCGGGCCCGTCGTCGCTGCCGCCTCGACAGTGCAGCCTGTGGCCGCCGCCGGCCCATCGACCGCGGCCCCAGCTGATGGGGCGGCCGCCGCAGGAGCCGGCCTGACGCCCCCGGCACCGGTGATCACCCAGCGGGACTCGGTCATCCGCGATAAAGGGCTCGCGGAGAAGATCATGGAGTACGCCTCCACCGCCCAGGGCCGCCGAGCTCGGGGCGGCCGGGATTACGCTGATGCGCTGCTCGGGATCCTCCCGCAGCTCTTCACGGTAAGTCCGAGCTTCTTCCCTTCTTTTCCTTTCAAAACCTAACTCTTTTCATCCTTACATGATTTGCTCTTGTTGGTACAGATCGGGAACGACGTTCTCCTACTGAGGAACTTCCTCGTAGGGAACGCCAAAAGGGACTCCGAGAAGGAGCTGAAGCTCGGCAAGCTCGCGGCCGACGTCAAGGACCTGATGGAGAAGGGGGCCGAGCTGTGAGCCAACAACCAGGCCCTCCAGTCTGACCTGGCGCGTTCCGAGGGGCGGAACAAAGAGCTGGAGGCTTCCCTGTCGGAGGAGCGGACCTCCAACCAGCGCCGCTCGGAGGAGGAGGTGGCAGAGAAGGCCCGCCTGTAGGCCCACTCCCAGTGGCTGGAGCGCCAGTTGGAGGAGGCCCGGCGAGATGCAACCGCGGCGAAAGACCGGAGTGCGTACGTCAACGGACTCCTGGAGGCCGCAAAGCGGGAGGCGCAGGAGGCCATCCCGAAATTTCGGGCTTCCGACGAGTACACGTCGGAGGTCCGGGAGGCCGCCGTGGACTCCTTCTTGAAGGGGTTCCGGATGTGCCGGGAGAAGGTGGGGGCCCTCTTCCCCGAGCTGGATCTGAGCGGGGTGGTGATCGGAGGTAGGAGGCCAGGAGGCGAGAGCAGGGCCTCCGGCGCGGCCGAAGCAACTCCTGCGGCGCCGTCGACCAGTGAAGCTGCGGCTCCGGAGCAGCCTCGAGAGCCGGCCGCCGTAGAAGTCGAGGACGTAGCACCCGCACCCCCGGCAGAGGGCTCCGACCCTACACCACAGTGAACCCAGCACCTTCTCCCTATTGTCTTTTCTTTTTCTTCTTCTGTTGTTGTTTCTTTTTTGGGGACTCCCGGCCTGTCGGGACTCCCAGCTTGTACTGATCCTTTATATCAATGAAAGTTTCAGTTTGACAAAACTTCGTGTTCATCTTACCTCACTTTTCTTCTTCTTTCTTTCTGAGATGTTGGTATGGAACACTTGAAACAGTTGCAGGCCTGGTCCTTCCATTGCTCAAATCGAAGGTTGGGGCCTCCCGGATCGCATGGCGGCAGAGTAGGCCTTAAGCGGGCCCGTCTTTGGGGCCGCCTTCATACTTGCGCAGGCGACACGGTTTCTGCACCGTCTTCCAGGCCGAAGCCCAGGATCTCCGGACTGGGCTCGATGCCGCAGGCTTTCTCAAGCCTTGCGCGGCTTGCTGAGCTGTTCTCCGGGCTTGCGTGGGCGAACTGGGTTCGGCGCCACCTTCCAGGCCGAAGCCCAGGATCTCCGGACTGAGCTCGATGCCGCAGGCTTTCTCAAGCCTTGCGCGGCTTACTGAGCTGTTCTCCAGGCTTGCGTGGGCGAACTGGGTTCGGCGCCACCTTCCAGGCCGAAGCCCAGGATCTCCGGACTGAGCTCGATGCCGCAGGCTTTCTCAAGCCTTGCGTGGCTTACTGAGCTGTTCTCCGGGCTTGCGTGGGCGAACTGGGTTCGGCGCCACCTTCCAGGCCGAAGCCCAGGATCTCCGGACTGAGCTCGATGCCGCAGGCTTTCTCAAGCCTTGCGTGGCTTACTGAGCTGTTCTCCGGGCTTGCGTGGGTGAACTGGGTTCGGCGCCACCTTCCAGGCCGAAGCCCAGGATCTCCGGACTGAGCTCGATGCCGCAGGCTTTCTCAAGCCTTGCGCGGCTTACTGAGCTGTTCTCTGGGCTTGCATGGGCGAACTGGGTTCGGCGCCGCCTTCCAGGCCGAAGCCCAGGATTTCCGGACTGAACCCGATGCCGTAGGCTTCCTTGTCGAAGCGAGAAAAGAGTGTTTGAAGTGGGGGAACTTTGTTGCAGAAACAGGGAACCTTACATTACTGATAGTACATCCTTAGGCTCGAGGAGTTCCACGTCCGGGGGAACCTGGCACCTCCCAATTCCTCCAAGTAATATGCTCCATGAGGGAGGGCTTCTGCCACCCGATATGGGCCTTCCCAGTTGGGTGATAACTTGCCGCATTCCCGTGGCTGGGAGGCTTCAGCGCGCCGGAGGACCAAGTCTCCGGGACGGAAAACCTTCGGCCGCACACGGGAGTTGTAATATCTGGCCACACGTTGCCTATACGTCGCCATTCGAACTCTGGCCTTGTCCCTCATTTCCTCGAGAAGGTCCAGGTTGAGCATCATCCTGGCTGGGTTTTCTGTCTCGTCATATTGCTCCACACGTAGCGTGGGTAGGCTGAGCTCGATCGGGATGACTGCCTCGGCTCCGAAGACGAGGTTGAATTGGGTTTCGGCGGTAGCCGTCCTCGGGGTGGTGTGGTATGCCCAGAGGACGCTGGGAAGCTCGTCGGCCCACCTGCCCTTGGCCTGGTCCAGCCGCGTGCGGAGGCCCTGAAGAATGGTCCTGTTCGTGACTTCGGCCTCCCCATTGGTCTGAGGATGCGCCACCGAGGTGAAGCGATGCCTGATGCCGAGGTCGCTGCAAAATTCTTCGAATTCCCGACAGTCGAACTGGCGTCCGTTGTCGGTGACCACGGTGTGGGGGAGGCCGAAGCGGCAGACGATGGACTTCCAAAAGAACTTGGCGACGTTTGCTTCGGTGATCCTTGCCAAGGGTTCGGCCTCGACCCACTTCGTGAAGTAGTCGATGGCCACTATCAAGAACTTCCGCTGGCCAGACGCCGGCGGGAATGGACCCAGGAGGTCCATCCCTCATTGGGCGAACGGCCAGGGGGCCGAGAGCTGCGAGATTGGGTTGGAGGGCTGCCGCTGCACCGTGGCGTGACGCTGGCACCGGTCGCACTTCTTCACGAAGTCGGCGGTGTCTTCCTTCATTGTCTCCCAAAAGTAGCCCTGACGAAGGGCCTTGTACGCCAATGCCCTGCCCCCCACGTGGTTTCCGCAGACGCCTTCGTGAATCTCCTGGAGCACAAGCTTTGCTTCCGTGGGTCCTATGCACTTGAGGAGGGGGTAGGAGTAGGATCTTCGATACAACTGCCCGTCCATCAGGACGAACCGCACGGCCTTCTTCCTGATGAGGTGAGCCGCCTCACGGTCCTCCGGCAGGATGCCACTGGTGATGTACGCAATGTACTTGTCCATCCAGCTGGGTTCGTGGCTGACCTGATGGACTTCCACCGGTGCTTCGAGACTTGGGATCTCCAGACGCTCCACATGAGCGCGTCCCAGCATCGAGTCCGGCAGGGTCGCCAGCCAAGAGAGCGCATCCGCGCGGGCGTTCTCCCCGCGGGGGATATGGAAGATGTTGAAGCGTCGGAACTTGGACGCGCCCACCTTGACGAGCTCCAAGTATTTCGCCATTTGGGGGTCATGTGCGACGTACTCCCCGGACACCTGTCCCGCCACGAGCTGGGAGTCGGTGAAAGCTTTGAGGTTGGTCATGCCCAGCTCGCGGGAGACTCTCAGTCCGGCAAGAAGTGCCTCGTACTCCACCTGGTTATTTGTTGCGGGGAATTGGAAACGGAGTGCGCATTCGGCGATGACCCCGTCGCCGTTGGCGAGGATGAGCCCAGCTCCGCTCCCGCCAGAGTTTGAGGCTCCGTCTACGTGGAGGATCCAGTCGTCCTCTCCGGGCTCATCGGTGCCAACCTCCATCGGCTGGACCGGGGGGTCTTCCTCGGGCTCCTTGCCCAAGCCTGCGCATTCGACCAAGAAGTCGGCCAGCACCTGTGCCTTCATGGCCGACCTTGGCCTGTACGTAATGTCGAACTCGCTGAGCTTCAGTGCCCACTTAGCCAATCGTCTCGAAGTATCGGGTCGGCTGAGCACCGCTTTCAGCGGTTGATCCGTCAAGACGGCGATGGAGTGCGCTTGGAAATAGGGCCTGAGATGCTGGGCAGACACTATTAGCACAAAAACAAGTTTCTCGGGCCGAGAATACCTGAGCTCCGCGTCACGGAGAAGCTTGCTGGTGTAGTACACCGGTCGCTGGAGCCCCTGGCCGTCAGTTCGGACCAAGACTGAGCTGACGGCTTCCGGGGTAACCGCCAGGTAGAGGGTAAGCTCCTCTCCCTCCTCAGGCCTGGACAGCAATGGTGGCGATGCAAGCGTCTTCTTCAGCTCCTCGAAGGCCTGCTGGCATTCCTTGGTCCAAGCAAAGTCATTCATCTTCCTCAGCACCTTGAAGAAGGGACGGTAGCGGTCCGCCGACCTGGAGATAAAACGGCTAAGGGCCGCAACTCGGCCGGTTAGTTGTTGCACTTGCTTCTTGGAGGCGGGCTGCTCCATGTCCAGGATGGCCTGGACCTTCTCCGGGTTGGCTTCGATTCCTCTTTGGGTCACCATAAACCCTAGGAACTTCCCGGCGGAGATGCCGAAGGCGCACTTCGCCGGGTTCAGCTTCATTTGATGGCGTCGGAGGTTGCCGAACGTCTCCGCCAAGTCAGCCACGTGGTCCGAATTGGGTTTGCTCATTACCAGCATGTCGTCCACGTACACCTGCATGTTGCGGCCTATCTGGTCTTTGAAAATTTTACTGACCAGGCGTTGGTACGTCGCCCCCGCGTTCTTGAGTCCGAAGGGAATCATCCTGTAGCAAAAAGTTCTGCGGTCAGTTATGAAGGCAGTGTGCTCTTCGTCCTCCGGGTTCATCCGGATCTGGTTGTATCCGGAGAAAGCGTCCATGAACGACAGGAGGCGATGCCCCGAGGTGGTGTCGACCAGCTGGTCGATCTTTGGAAGAGGGAAGCTATCCTTTGGGCAAGCTCGGTTGAGGTCGGTGTAGTCCACACAGATCCTCCACTTACCGCTACTCTTCTTTACCATGACCACGTTCGCCAGCCAACTGGGGTACTGGACCTCTCGGACAAAACCGGCGGCGAGGAGCTTCTCTACTTCCTCGTTGATCGCCTTCTGTCTCTCCATGGCGAAGCTTCTCTTCTTCTGGCGGACTAGGCGGCAATTTGGGTCCACGTTTAGCCTGTGCATGATGACCTCGGGCGGGATGCCCGGCATGTCGGCTGCTGACCAGGCGAACACGTCAGCGTTGGCACGGAGGAACTCCAGCAGGCGGGTTCGTTCTTCCTCAGGGAGCTGGGCCCCGACTTGCACCGTCTTCAGGGGGTCCGAACCGAGGGGAAAAGCCAGCAGGCGCTCTACGGGCCCTCCCCTGGGTTCCTTCTCTCTCAGATCGAGGTCATCGACATCATGGGCGAGCTCCGCGCCCCCGGTGCTTGGGACCGTCTGGAGGCAGAGCGGGACTGGCTGGGTCGTCCCCTTCATCTCCCCGAGCCCGGAAGGCGTGGGGAACTGTACCAATAGCCTTCTCGTGGAGATGGTGGCGTCTAGTTGGTTGAGCCCGGGATGCCCGAGAATGGCGTTGTAAGGCGAAGGGAGCCTGACGACGGTGAATGTTATTAGGACGGTCGCTTGCCGGGGTGGGGACCCGACGGTGACCGGGAGAGTGATCTCCCCCTCGACCCCCCACGGAGTCCCCGGTAAAACCTACCAGGGGGGTGTGCACTGGTTTCAGCTGATCGGGGGACAAGTTCATTCGAGAGAAGGCGTCGTAAAAAAGTACGTCAGCCGAGCTTCCACTATCCACCATGATTCAATGTACAGGATGCTTCGCGATGGTCATCTCAACCACCATGGCATCGTTGTTTACATTATCATTAACTTCCCCCCCCTTGGGAGGGATTACATTCTCCGGGTTCCTGACTTCCCGGGCTCTCTTCGTCACTCGACTGGACCCGCGTGAGATCATGCCCACGGGCTTCTCCGTTGGGTGGTTGTCGATCGCAGGGACAGGTGGTAAGGCCGCGAGCGGCTGCCCTTCAGAGGGGGCCTCGTTCTTAACGAACTTCCTGAGGTAACCCCTCCTGATCAGCTCCTCGATCTCCCGCTTCAGGTGGCGACACTCCTCCGTGTCATGCTCGTGCTCGCGGTGGAACTGGCAGTACTTCGATTTATCTCGGACGGCTCTCGGGTTCTGAGGAGGAGGTCGGCGGAGGTAGCACTCGCCCTCGATTTTCATGAGGATCTTCGTTCGAGGTGCGAGGAGAGGGGTGTACCTCCGCTCGGGAGTGGCCTCGCCCCTTGGCCTTGGATTCGGGCGAGGGTCGGCAGACGGCCCAGGCCTCCGAGCTCCCGGGGCGTCCCTCGGGAGCGGCTTCTTCGGAGTCTTCCCGTCCAACTCTCGACGGGTGCGGTCAGCCTCCTCCGCTCGGATGTACTTGTGGGCGCGGAGGAGGAGCTCGGAGTATGTCTTGGGTGGCTTCTTGTCCAAGGAGTAGGTTAGGCGGGACGTCTTGAGCCCGCGCTTCAAAGCCAGCATGGCGACGGGCTCGTCCAAGCTGTAGATCTCCAGGGCTGTGGTCTTGAACCGGGTGATGTAGTCCCGGAGCAGCTCCTGGTCCTGCTGGCGGATGGAGAAGAGGCTGTCCACCTCTCTCGGCACCTTTCGACAAGCGTCGAAGTGTGCCACGAACCTTCCTTCCAGCTGATGGAAGGAGCAAATGGATCCGGGCTCGAGGCGGGTGAACCAGACTCGAGCGGCCTTCCAGAGGGTTACCGGGAAGGCGATGCACAGAAGAACGTCGGTGGCCCCCTGGACCCTCATGAGAGCTTTATAGCTCTCCAAATGGTCCAGGGGGTCGGTGGTCCCGTCATAGGGATCCACCTGCGGCATGCGGAACCGTTTCAGGATCGGTTCCGCCTGGATTTCTTCAGAGAAAGGGGGGCGGGAGTCGTAGCCCGCCGGGTCTGCCGATGAGTTCTACAGGTCGGCAAATCGACGGGCGAACTCCGCTAGCTTGTGCTCATGCTCCTCCAGGCGCCTCTCGGCCTGATGCCTGATGGCTTCATCGGTGGAGTCTTCCACCGAGACTGCGGGTGAAGGGGGCGCCGATCGGTCTCAGCGCGAGGTCTGGCCTCGGCGTCGCTTGCTACGATGCGCCGTTTCGGCCCCGTCGGCTGGGGATCGGCTCTCGTGATCCTCCGAACCAGAGTAGTTTCTCTTTGCGGGAGCTTGGCGGCTCCCCCAGGGGTTGGAGATGGCCCTCGGATGGGATGGCCTGCCCTGAATTGAGCGCAGGCTCCCACGCTGCCCCGCGGCTCGGGCCGCGGGGGTCCCTGGCTGCGGCTGGGTGGCCAGGGACCATTGCTGATGCTGAAGCTGCCGGACCACCGAGGTCAAGGTCTGCAGCTGTTGGACGATGGCCGCAAGGGATCCGTCCACCGGAGTAGGCTGCTGTGGAAGAGGAGGGGGAGCCGGAAGCTCCCTTTCGGGGCTGTGGCCCCCCGGAGGGGAGTGGACTTCCCCCACACGGCTGGTGGACGCCTCGCGTCCACGAGTGACCACCATTGTCGGAAAGCGCGATACCTGCAGAAAGCTGGCTCCCGCTGGGGTTCAGTGTCCTGCCCCCCTTCCTGGCATGCCAATCTGTTGTCGCTCTCGTCGCCGCTCCCGTGCCGCGGATCCGTCGATCCCTCCTGACCACCTGGCGAGGGAGCCTCCCTTCCCGCGGCGAACCTGCAAAAAAGGGGTTAGAAGACCCTGGCCGGGAATTCCGGCGAGGGAGCTCCGACGGTCAAGTCAGTAGACGACAAGAAGGAACAGACTCTCCAGACGGACCCCCGAAGGGGTTCCAGACTTAAAGAGTTTACTAGTGAGAGAGACGCTCTGGGGACCAGAATCTCGGCTGGGCCTCCTAGCCGAGCTCACACCCAGTGTTCCCCTCTCGGGATTTCTGGGTTTTTACCCTCGGAGCAAGGCCTTGTGCCGGTGCTTCTTCTTCTTCCCCAGGCTTGTTCGCTTACCTTGTCGTCCCCAGATTCCTCCCTCTTTATCTCCTTTCGCCATGCGCTTGTTTCTTCCTCCTTGGAGACTTCCCTCCCCCGTCCTTTTCTCTTTTCCCTTTTCGGTGAAGGGGGCCAGGCGGCTTTCCGACCTCGTCTGCCAGGCCCAGCAGGGAAAAGGCAAAGACAGAAGAGAAAAAGGGGAGGGCGGCGCTGGCAAGGTGGCCGGTCAGGCCTCGAGCCCAGCGAGAGCGCTCTTTTCCCCAAGCATGGACGCCATCCATCTATGGGGCCTGTTCCATCAGGATCGCGTCTCTCGGCTGTGGGACCTGTCGGGCCGATGCAAGTGATGTTCCGCGTGCCGCCGCCCTCCGTACGGAGCGCCGTCTGGGGTTCGTACGGTCCGAGGGATGGCCTCGGGGCCCGTTTCTCTCCCTGGGACCCTCTCCGTACGAGCGGTCTGACCTCGGCTGAGTTGGACCCATCTCCGGGGGCCAACTGGTGAGGAGCGAAGGACCAGCCGACCTCGGCCTAGGTGGACCCCTCCCGGGTGGACACCTGGCAAGGTGCAGGAGGTTGCCTGGCTTCGGCCGAGGTGGGCCCGTCTCTGGGTTGCCACCTGGCGAAGGGCGAAGGACCGGCCGACCTCGGCTTAGGTGGACCCCTCCTGGGTGGACACCTGGCGAGGTGGCAGGAGGTCGCCGGGCTTCGACCGAGGTGGGCCCGTCTCCGGGTGGCCACCTGGCGAAGGGCGAAGGATTGGCCGACCTCGGCTTAGGTGGACCCCTCCTGGGTGGATACCTGGCGAGGTGGCAGGAGGTCGCCTGGCTTCGGCCGAGGTGGGCCCGTCTCCGGGTTGCCACCTGGCGAAGGGCGAAGGACCGGCCGACCTCGGCTTAGGTGGACCCCTCCTGGGTGGACACCTGGCAAGGTGGCAGGAGGTCGCCTGGCTTCGGTCGAGGTGGGCCCGTCTCCGGGTGGCCACCTGGCGAAGGGCGAAGGACTGGCCGATCTCGGCTTAGGTGGACCCCTCCTGGGTGGACACCTGGCGAGGTGGCAGGAGGTCGCCTGGCTTCGGTCGAGGTGGACCCGTCTCCGGGTGGCCACCTGGCGAAGGGCGAAGGACCGGCCGACCTCGGCTTAGGCGAACCCCTCCTGGGTGGACACCTGGCGAGGTGGCAGGAGGTCGCCTGACCTCGGCCGACCTCACTTAGGCGGACCCCTCCGGGTCCGGGCGCCAATGGGGTGGTAGAGGAACTCCGAGCCGAGCTCGACCTCGGCGAGGGCAGTTTGCCTTAGATAGTCGTCGGGCGGTGTAGTCTTGCCGATCCTGGCCTTGAAGACGTGGCACTGACTCGGCCGGAGAAACTTCCACGTGGCTCGATCGCATTCGGCGGTACCTGAGCCTGGCCACGTCACTGTCACGGCTGTAACAGGTCTAGATCAGAGTCGGATCGGATCATGTCATTCCACTATCAAAATTTCAATCTAATATATCATTCAGGTTGGATCGGATCCATAAATAATCAGATTCTAATCAAAAAATTTAGATCTAGATAAGATCCGAATAAAATATAAATAACTATATTTTAATTATTATATAGCCAACTATTATTAACCATAAAATAGATAATAAATAATATTATTTTTAAAATAAATTAAGATATAAAAATAATTATAACTCTATCTCTATATTATAAATAAGATTTATACAAGTTTTAAATTATAATTTAAATATCTAAATAGATATTGTTGACGCTGAATCTCCGTCGACCGGATGGAGTGGTTCTTTCACTGGATTGCCATCGACCGGAACCTGCAAAATAGATCCCTGACCGGAGATTTTTCGACGGGGGACACTCCGATGTCAAAGTCTAAAGAAACTCAAGCAGCAGCAGAATGGAGAGTTTTTGGAAGCAGAAAGGGAAATGAGGAATTCAAATTGCAGGAATGAGCCAAACTTACTTTGAGTGTCCCCTCTTACCAGTATTTATAGCCTCCAACGTAACTACTTACGGTTATGGAAGTAGGCAAATGCAACCTTTATGTAACTGTAAGTAGTTACGTTGGAGCCTATAAATACTGGTAAGAGGGAACACTCAAGGTAAGTTTGGCTCATTCCTGCAATTTGAATTCCTTCTTTCCCTCTCTACTTTCAAAAACTCTCCATTCTGCTGCTGCCTGAGTTTCTTCTGACTTTGGCATCGGAGTGTCCCCCAACAGAAAATCTCCGATCAGGGATCTGTTTTGCAGGTTTCGGTCGATGGCAATCCAGCGAAAGAACCACTCCATCCAGTCGGCAAAGATTCAGCGTCAACAGATTGGCACTCCAGGTAGGGGAAGAAGCTCTGTTTCCTCTACTTTGAAGGAGAGTTTGCTAAGCAAAATGGTGAAAGGGAAAGCTAAGAATGCATCTACGAGTCAGGAGCAGCAGGCTCCTCCGTCAAACGGTCCTCCGGTCAGCAATCCTCTGGCGGATCAGGGACTACAAATCCCTATAATAATGGTGGGGCAACAACATTTTGAAAGCCTGGTGAACAGGGTAGAGGCCTTGACGACACTGGTTCAGCATTTGCATGAAGCTGCAGCTCAAAAGCAATGTCCACCACCTGTTCCGCAATCCAGCCATCAACCTGAAAAGGAGAAAGATCAACGTCAAGAGATCACCCTCAGTTTCTCACAGATTCAGTCATCTTGTGACCGCTATGCTTCTCCACCAGATCGACAAGCAGGGGATCATGGGGAAAAGAAAAGGGTCCGGCGATCTCCCTCTATTTTTTCTAGAAGCTTTGTACCAGAAGGGGCTAGGCAGATAGAGATCAACTATAAATTCGAAGAGAAATTTAAATCTATGCAAGCACAGATAGCAAGAATTTCATATTTGAGAAGGAACGATGAGGTCATCACCTTCAACTCTCAGTCCCCTTTTTCTGATCATATTATGGATGAAGTCATCCCCAGGCATTTCAAGATCCCACAGTTAGAAGCTTATGATGGGACTTCAGATCCTCTCGACCATCTGGGGAGCTATAAGACTCATATGATGGTGCAAGAAGCAACAGATGCTCTTTACTACCTTGTTTTTCCTGCTACTTTGAAGAGATCCACTCAAATGTGGTATTCGAGCTTACCCCCAAGGACAATTTACTCCTTCGCTGAGTTAGAGCAGCAGTTTGTCTCGTACTTCAGGACGTGCCAGAAGATGCCGCACAACACCGACAGTTTGTTTCTTCTCCAGCAACAAGAAGAAGAAAATTTGAAGGAATTTGTCCACCGTTTCAATTCGGCCACTTTGAAAATCCCAAACCTGAATGAGCATGTGGCCATGTCTACTTTGAAAAAAGGATTAAAGTCATCCAGGTTCACTTTTTTCCTGGACAAAAGATTTCCGGTGAGCTATGCCGAACTGCTGGCAAGGGCTCAGAAGTATGCTGCCGCTGAGGAGCAAGCGGCAAGCCGAAGACTTGCAGAAGGAAGATATCCTTCTAAGAAGAAGAGTGCCAGAGGGTCGAACATGCCAGCATCCTCTAACAATGCTTCGGTCCCCAGGCACAACCTCAGATCCAAGCAGCAGAATAACTAGTTTGATGCCTACACACCCCTCAACTTGCCTAGGGAGAAGATTCTGCTAGAGATCGAAAAAGAAAAATAGTTTCAAATGCCACGTTCCCTGAAGACATCTACAAAAGCAAGGGACAAAAACAAGTATTGTCGATTCCACCGGGATCATGGCCATAACACAGAAGAATGTTTCCAGCTTCGGGATGCCATTGAGGACCTAATAAAAAGAGGATATTTGGAAAAGTACATCAACCGCCCAAAAACTCAAGCTGAAGCAACTGCCATTCCAAGAATATCTGATGAAGCCGATCTGCCACACCAAAAACCAACTAATGGGAATGTTGGTATGCTTCATCGGTCATCTGCTTGGGATGTTGAAGTTGAGGAGAATATCCCAAAAAGGTTCAAAGGAAAAAACTCTATTACTTTTACCAATGAGGATATTCAAGGAATACAACTTCCATATGATGACCTTATAATGGTCTCGGCTGTTATTGCCAAATTTGATGTAAAAAAAATTTTAATTGACAACGGAAGACAGTTTGATAATCCAAAATTCAGGAGCTTCTGCACCCAGCATCACATTCTTCACAAACTCACTTCAGTGGCACATCCTCAATGTAATGGAGAAGCTGAAGTGACAAACAGGACTATTCTTCATGATCTTAAAACCAGATTGAATGATGCTAAAGGATCATGGGCCGATGAGTTAAACTCAGTTCTTTGGGCATATCAAACTACTCCCAGAACAGCTACTGGTGAATCTCCATTTCATCTATCTTATGGTACTGAAGTGGTCCTTCCCATATAGGTCTCTTTGCAATCTCTACGGATTGATCACTACGAAGAGCCCGAAAACTCTGAACGCCGAAGAGTTGACCTGGATTTACTATAAGGCACACGACTTCAGGCACAGTTGAAAATGGCTGCGTATCATCAGAAAATGGCAAGATACTACAACTCTCATGTAAAAGAATGGACCTTTCGTCTTGAAGATCTAGTTCTGCGAAAGTCTGAAGTATCCAAACTAGCTGAACAGGGTAAACTCTCTCCTACATGGGAAGGACCATACCGAATCAAAGAGGTTATTCGACTTGGAGCTTGCCTGTTGGAAACCTTAGAGGGTATTCTACTACCTCGACCTTGGAATGTACAAAACCTCCGCAAGTATTATCAATAAAGGTTTTATTCAAGGTCATCAAGATAGATTTAATTATTCTGTCTTAATTCTATTTCTAAAAGGCATAAGGATGATCTCCGTGATCTACCGTACGAAATGCCGAGGTAAGCTTAACTAGCCTATTTTAATTTTCTTTTCTTAAAGACATAAGGATGATCTCCGTGATCTACCCTATGAAGTGCCGAGTTTGGCTTAACCAGTCCATCTTAATCAAAAAGGCATGAGGATGATCTTCGTGATCTACCTCACGAAGTGCCGAGGTAGGCATGATCAGCCTGTCTTAATTTCAACACAAAAAGGCATGAGAATGATCTTCGTGATCTACTCTATGAAATGCCGAGGTATGTCCGATCAGCCTATCTTAATCCTTGATCAAAAGGTACAAAGGTGATCCAAGCAATTTATCCCGCAAAAGTGGCAGAAATTAATCAATCTGTCATTCAAATCAAAGATGCAGGTGATCCACACGATCTATTTTATCCTAAGTCCGAAGACTTAGCATATTCTCAAGTCCGAAGACTTGATTCTTATTTTGAGATTTGGTATTCTCTTCTCAATTCTCTGGAATTCTTTTAAGTCCGAAGACTTAGTGAATCTTCGAGTCCGAAGACTTGGCTTCCTTGTCCGGAGACTTGGTATTCTCTTATCTCAATTCTATGGAATTATCTTAAGTCCGAAGACTTAGTATGTTATCAAGTCCGAAGACTTGGTATTCTCATTTAAAGATGACATTCTTTCTCATCTCAATTATATGAAATTATTCCTAAGTTCGAAGACTTAGTATATTTTCCAATTCGAAGACTTGGTTCTTGTTTAGAGATTTGATATTCTTTGCAATTATATGAAATTATTCCTAAGTCCGAAGACTTAGTATATTTTCCAATCCGAAGACTTGGTTCTTGTTTAAAGATTTGGTATTCTTCGTAATTATGTGAAATTATTCCTAAGTCCGAAGACTTAGTATATTTTCCTGTCTGAAGACTTAATATTCTCTCATCTCAATTTCACGGAATTATCTAAGTCCAAAGTCTTAGTATATTTTGAAGACTTGGTGTCTTAAAATTTTATTTTTATTTTACTATTGGTATTCAATATAATCTTGGGTCAGATTTGGAAATTCTGTTTCTTAAAAAGATTATTATCCTAAGTTCGAAGACTTGGTATCATTTTATATGCTTCGAAACTCTTAATTATCCGAATACCTTACACTTTAGAAAAATTTTCATCCATTCGCATATGCATTCATAGAAAAATTCTCTTTGGAAAGGTCTTTCATTGATAAGATTTTTTACATTTCAAAAAGGAAAAAAGTTACTAAACATCCTTTATCATGGCGTCTTCAGTAAGATCAATTGGATCCGCCACCTCTTCAACTGTTGTTGGTGCTTCAGGATCCTTTTATGATTCGGGCTCATTCGGACTTTCGGGATCGAACAGTTGAATTCCCCGAAATGTCCAAATTTGGGTAAAGCTTTTGCACCTCCTCCACCCCATCATTGAAGCCTCCTTTGTAACTATAGGTCCCGGCTTCAACCATTTCGGCCTCGAAAGCTGGAGATGCCTTGTAATCTTCTATTGCCCTTCCCAGTTGATTTCTCAAAGAATGATTTTCTTTGGTAGCCTCTTCAAATTTCTTCGTATCCTCCTCGGACTTTTGATGAGCTTCTTTAAGAAGAGCTTCCAGAGAACAAATTTTGTTCTTTCTCTTCTTAAACCTTGCTTCCTGCTCAGAGTACTTCGATTGGAGTTTCTCCACCTCAGCTTTCAAACTCTGAACCAAGGCATCACTTTGGGCAAGCTTCTCCTCCATAGCCTGTCTCTGGTCTTCGGCTACCGCTTTCTCAATTCCAGCCGCTTTCACCTTCTCCTTCATCCCTTTATAGTTATCTCTAAAGTAGAAGATGCTCTCCTCCATGACAGTAATGTCATGCATCATCTACATTAATAAATTAAAGAGTTAGCAACAATAAATTTATGCTTTGAAAATACAATCAGATATTTACCTTCAGTGCTGATGAGAACACTGAGTCAGAAATTTCTTCAATACATCGGGACTTAGTTTTGTCCCAGTCTTTCGGAAGAAGCATACGCTTTATCAGTTCCTTGGCCAGTTCAGGGTTCTCCAAGCCTTCCTTACCCGAAAAGACAGTGAAGTCTACGTTGCATCCTCCTTTCGAAGAGGCATTCCACCTAGGGTCATTTTTGGATCGGAACTTTGATCGTTCCTTTCTTTTCTCCACCGGAGTTGCAAGGACGGACTCCCTGTCAAATGTTATGTCGCGCTGATCCATAGTCGATATCGGTCGAGGACTCTTCAGAGGAGGCCTCCTCCAAGATGGACTCCTGGAAGGTTCAGGTGCACTTGGTATGGTGGGGGATGCTTCTTCGTCCGATATAGGTCTCCTTGGAGGAGTGCTTGAGCCCTCTTCAGCCCTTCTTTTCTTTCGGACTTCAGACTCCGCTGGAACTGGCATTGCCCTCTTTCTGGAAGCCTGTCGAACTCTTTTAAGTTGTGGCTTCATTGGTTCACCTGCAATCAAAGGAAGGAATTGTTATATATATTTGCATAAGAGAAAGATGAAAAGAAAAAGAAAATTCCGAAGACCACTATCTCTATACCTAATGATGGGACCTCGCTGATATGGGCTCGGTGAAGGTTTTCTTCCTTCAGCAATTCCTTAAATAAGGAGATCTCCGGCTTCGATAAAGTGTCAAAATCTTTGGCATCGGCTTTCAGGATTCTTTTCCCGGCGTTTTCATCCAAACATAGAGTTTTTTATTCGGTGTTAAATCCCCAATGGGTATAATATATAAAAAAAAAACTGGGCTTCCACCCATGTATAGCACTAGGGGTTCCTTTTATTAGTCTTCGGTCAGGCCGAGGACCTATAATCCACCACCCTTTGCCAGGAAAATCTCTTTTCAACATGAAAAGAGAGGTAAACAGGGAGGTCTTCGGCTCTACGTTCCTAAGTTTGCAAAGAACTAAGAAGCCACAAATATTCCTAAAGCTATTGGGAGTCAATTGACCCGGGACTATTTGATAAAGATTAAAGATTTTTGTGAAAAATGGGTGAAGTGGGAGCCAAAGACCAGCCTTGAGGTGATCTTCATATATGGCGATTGAATACATGGGGGTTTATCTACCCTTTCTTCGGGTTTCAGAAGGATTAGTTTGAAAGTCCGTGGTATATGAAAACGCTGCTTAACCTCTTCCATCTTGGCAAGCGTAAAGGAGCTGGTAACGGAGTCGGGTGATCTTTCCGGACTTCTCTTTCTACCAAAACTTCTTCCCCTACTAGTTTCGATTCCCAACAAATTCCTACCGGTTTCGCCTCCTAATGGTTCCCTACTGGTTTCACCTTTCGGTGAACCCCTGCTAATGGAAGGATTTCTACTGGTCCCTAACATCATAAAAAAACAAAAGGAAAAGGGGAAGAAGGACCTCTAACCTTTGAAAAAATGGAAATGGCAAGCTGCGATGCAGAACGGGAGGAAGAAATGCGGAAGCAGGAAAAATTCTTCTTGAGAAGTTCTTTCCCCTTTTATAGGTGGAGATTGCAGGATTTCGAGGCGATTCAGAGATCTTTTTGATCATGCGCCGTATCGATGGTTTCGATCGTGGGTATGGTTCTCTAAAAGATCCATTAAATGAGGTAATGATCGCGATCCACGTGAAATATCGCCATTGGCTGTGATAACATCTCAAGCGTGATTAGTCTTCGGATGACTGCCACGTGTCCAATCTCAATTGAATAAGAGCCCCTTTTTCAAAGGTTTCTCAGAATTTTCCTAAATTCGAGGCATTCCTTTTGAAACAGCCAATGACAAGGTGACGTGTGTCTTCACCACATTTTCTCGCACCACCAGGCAGTTATGGCAAAAGACATGTCAGGGTTCGGGGCGCCATCATTATCTGTCAGTTATCACTAGAAGACAAATTTTAAATACTCAAATTCTTCGAAATTAAATCATTTCGAACTTAAGAGTGGGGGATAGCTGTTATGAAATCCTGGGCCATCTTCTGAACCAATTTTAATTTTTAGTTTATTAGTCAAATCAACATAAAGAGAAAATATCTCTCAGAGATTCTAATGTATAAAGAGATTATTATATCTTCGGCTTCGTATCGGCTTCGTATCTTTGTCTTGGTCCGAAGGAAGTAAGTTTAGCATTCTTATAGCTTCGGCTTCGTATCTTTGTCTTGGTCCGAAGACCAAGTTTATTATTCTTATAGCTTTGGCTTCGTATCTTTGTCTTGGTCTAAAGACCAAGTTTATTATTCTTATAGTTTCGGCTTCGTATCTTTGTCTTGGTCCGAAGACCAAGTTTATTATTCTTATGGCTTTGGCTTCGTATTGTTGTCTTGGTCCGAAGACTAAGCCTTCCATTTGAACCTTCTTAGCTTTATTTCCTCAGCATAATAAGAAGAGCCTGTATTTTCATATTCGAGACTGTAAGTGTTTATCTATTTTTTTAATATTATTTTTAAAAAAATTCCTCTGAAATATGTAGCTAACATTCCCTTTAGGAGTGCTACTAAAGGGAATGTTGAGCTCACTTCGGATTTACTCTTGAAGAAAGAGGATTGTTAAGCATGTGGGTTTCTTGAACCTCGAAGCAGTTAAAATCTGTTTTGGTTGTTGCAACCACCCACATGGCCCACAACCTCAGATTGGATAAACTCCAAGTATAACTGATTTTTCGATAGCCACTACTTACAGTTACGTGGAGGTTGCATTCGCCAACTCCCATAACCGTAAGTAGTTACGTTGAAGCCTATAAATACTGGTAAAAGGGGACACTCAAGATAAGTTTGGCTCATTCCTGCAATTTGAATTCCTCCTTTCCCTCTCTGCTTTCAAAAACTCTCCATTATGCTGCTGCCTAAGTTTCTTCTGACTTTGGCATCGGAGTGTCCCCCGCCGGAAAATCTCCGATCAGGGATCTATTTTCCAGGTTCCGGTCGACAGCAATCCAGCGAAAGAACCACTCCATCCGATCGGCGGAGATTCAGCATCAACAGATATGATCCAAATAATATTAGTATGTTCGAGATGGATCAAGTCGGGTTGGGTCCAAATTCGGAAAACCTAGATCCAACCCAAAAAAATAAAACGGATCTAATTTTAGGATCCGATCCAAATCCATGGATCCCTAAAAATGAGCTGAATCAGGTATAAACAGATCGGGTCAGGTTGGGTCACTGGTCAACCCAATCCATTTGCAACCTTAATTCAGATCAATTATTATTTTATTATACAAGAAAGCCAAGTAATAATAAAATATGAATAATATTTAAAAATAATGAATTATTTTTTGTTTTACTGCATGACAGGTAATAAATAATAAGCTTGCAACGTCAGTGCCCTGATAAAATAAGTCTTTTCAAAAATATAACCAACAAAATGATGCATTACAGTCTCTCGTTTGGCCCCAGGACTTATTATTTTATCAGGGCTTTGTACGTGGAATAGCCAGTCATGGGCGATTAAAACGTGGGACAGCTAGAGCCACGGGCTTAGTACATGGGCTAGCCTGGCACAGGTAGATAATACATGATCAATTATGAGGTTGCCAGTCATGGGCTGTAGCATGTCCATGGTTAGTCCAGAATTCTAAAGAAAAAGGATAACTAATGGAAACATAAAAAGAAAATATAATGTTATCAAAGGTTTTGTTATACTTGATATTTGAGTTGTTTTGATTGCATGATCCGATAAACTATAGTTTTCCAGTTATTTTCAAATTATTACTATTATTGGTATAATTGTTTGGAGGCCTTACTAGACTGTAAAGCTTACAACCCATACTTTCTTCTTTCACAAAGTTGTGCAGGATATCCGAGCTTGGTGATGGATTAGAATCGCGAAGAAAAGAGAAATAGCTAGAGAGTCGTTAATACCAATCAGATGATTGAAATTGTAGCCATATGAGTTGATTGTGATCAATAGTATTATGGAGGAGCGAAGTTGTAATGAAAATTTTTTTAGACCTTGCATGATCTTTAGAATGTAATTTAGGATTTGTACGGTCGGTCGCGTAGCCGATTTCGGTACTGGATTCGGGACGTAACAGAGTGGTATCAGAGCTTAGGTTATGATCATTTGGAACGGTGATACAAGTAGTTAAAATAATAATAACATGATGGTTATTAGGATATGACAGTGTCCACGTTCTACTAGCTGACGTCTTAGTGGTGTCAGATTGATATACTCATCTTTAGATGAAAAAAAGGCTATGAAAATTTAAGCACCTTGCATTGAACATTAGCTGATGAAAAATAGCTACACCAGGTTTAACCCTCTATCCCTTTTCTTTACTAAAAATAATAATAATAATAATAATTCAAAAATAATTTTCAGGACTCATTAAATGTTACTGATCAAAAGACGCCGGAAATCCAAGCTTACAGCGGTTTTAAATGCCAGAACCTAACATTATTTTTCCGGTATGGTATCAATATCATTGCCGGTACCATTATACCGACAATAGTATTAATATTGGTAGCTTTCAAAAATTTGAAAAATTATTGGTACTAGCCGGAGTGGTTGCTATGATACTGCTAGCATAAACTAGTACAAGTTCATGCTGCATCAACGTCTCAACATTCACGCTAGTACTCTTTTTTTTTTTGTTTTTTTGCATCAAAATGATATGGAATTGGTTATACTGTCCCGTTCTGATGATTTTTGAAACCATATATAGAAGGAATAGGTCAACAAAGCAATATTAAGAATTGGGATACAAATTAGGCGAGTAGCTTGCAAGTTATTTAAGCTTGATTTGATTCCATTATTATCAAGTTTAAATAATTTTTCGAGTTGAACTTGAACAACAAAATGCTTGAATCGAAAGTTCACGGACCTAATCAAGTAAATATATTTTTAATAATATTATATTTTATTTATAATATATATTATTATTATTTTAATATTTTAAATATAATATAATATTTTATTTTATTTTAATCATATTTTAATTATAATCAAGGCTCGAATTCATGCTCTAACTCAAACTTGAGTATAGTTCAATTGATATTCAAGTCTGGCCAATCTTGACTTTCAAGTTTTTTTTTTTTTTTTAATAATCAAGTTAAATTCAAGCTTGGATATCAAGACTCAATCAATTTTGAGTTGAGTTTCAAGTTTAAATATTCTGAATTTAATTGAACTCGAACTTTTAATTAAATTTAGTTGCACCTTTAATCGAGAATGCATATTAGGCTTAACACTCCCATCTCATGTGCAGACCACATTAGGGATGATCATACGGGGTTTGCAACTTGGACTGCTTCTTCAAATTTTCTTTCTGGTTTATTGAATATTTTATTTTTAAATTCTTCTGATTGTATTTATAATAGATTGGTATAATAAATCTGATTTTTTTTACTCTACAAAAAAAAAAAAAAAAAAAAAAAAAAAAAAAAAAAAAAAAATCTCCTTTTAATCTTCTCTAGGCGTAGCATGAGAGGGGAAGAATAAAGAATGTGGGAGATGAGGATCGGGCAAAACATCAGAAGTTGTACCCATTGGGTATGTTTTTAATCAGTAGCAAAGACACAGGGATTCACAAAGCTGGGTATAAATTGAAACGATGAGAGGTCCTTTCAGTTGCACTAGAAAATTATTTGATATCAGTTTTTATACTCTACAATTTCAATTTTGTCTCAAGTAACTTAAATATCACCACAGAAAGGCCCCAATAAGCATACTTGGTGAATAAGGATTCTTGCAATCTGGCAGAATACTAACCGACCATGGAACATTATATGATCTGCTCTGAAAAATTATTTATCTATCATTTTTCTTCATCCATATTGGCAATGAATGCAACACATCCTCCGGAGGGATCTCATTAATCATTAACCTCCATAAATTTATGACCATGATTCTAACCAAATCAGGGACAAAAAAGCCCAAAATTTCTAACCAAGGGGATATAAAAATATTTGAAGTATATCATCAAGGGCACGGTTAATGCAAGAAGATGCAATAACAACAACTTGGACATTAAAATAAATGTTCAAAACAACAAAATACAGGAATGGTTAGCAAACTTTTGTCTAACATGGACCAACTTCAACATCATAGCTTGACACAATGTTTTATAGTATATTTATAACGAAACATACTTATAAAAACAAAATGCTAGATTTTTTTTTTTTTTTTTAATTTGAAGGAGCTCAATGGGGTTCTATCAAAGCATGGTGAATTAGCAAGTGCAGGTCGCCGTGGATGTGCCTTATTTTGAGTATTGCACGCTTGTTTTCTTCGTCATTAGCTATCACTGATTACAAAAAGTGGAAGCAATAAACAGAAGCCCACAATATAACAATATACTTGTATGATCACTATCATCTAATTGAGCCTCTAGAGCTTGAAAATATCAGATATGGTCGACCTACAAAATATAAATTTATGCAGTGGGTGCCCTTCTTCAGCATGTCAAAATTAGAACCATCCTTTGATAGGTAGCCCATACAGAAGGCACTCTGGGGGGTTCCAAGCACCATGTCTTTCGCCCCACCTGTCTGGTCTTCCTCTTTGTGGGTACTCTCCAATTGGTTAAAGCATCATGGAGATCTCTCTTCCTGCCTCCACCCTTGGACGGTGGGTTGAAGTCCGGCGGGTCATCGAAGAGAGCCGGGAACCAGTTCAAGTCCTCCACAGGGTCATCTGGCATGCATAACTTGTCATCAGATACTTCTTCTATGTCATCATCATTTAGTATGCCATCAAGATTAAAGGGTGGAGAGGATAGGCTGAGGTCAACAGGAGGCATGGTTGCAGGTGTCTAAGATTCTAGGATGGCAAAAGATAAGAAATAAATACTACTGCTAGAAGGAAAGCAGGGGGCACTGAATCTCCTATAATTGTGGAAGTCTGATGCAATAACAGGAAAGGACTTGGATAGCCATTACCATTTATGAGTTAGAGTAAATTTATCCATTCAAGAAGTAAAAGAAAAAATAGTAAATGCATCTCTTTCTCCAAAAAAAATAGGAGGTACATAAAAAATAAATAAATGCATATTGTTACCTTACCAACATGGCAACAGACTGTTGGAAGAGATCAAGAGACTGCTAAATGCCCAGCCCTATTCCGGTTAAAATTTGAAGGAAGCACATTTTCAATTTAATTAGCTTTAATGATTCAATAGTTGGATTTTTATTCTATAACAAGCAAATGTGGTCAAAATTTCAATGCTGAAAACAAAGTAGTAGTAATTGTTCTCCTTGGAAACACTGCAAAGGTTAGAAGAAAATTTATTTGTTTATCTTATCTTGAACCTATTAAGCATCAAACAGTTAGGTGGCACTGGTTACAGAATCAACCATTTGATCGGCTTTCAACAACATGCTTTCATCAGAAAAAAGTGAGTTGTCAGATTTAGCTTAAGAATTGACATAATAAGCAAATTATATTATTCATGAGCAGGACTACCATGATAGCCTTCAGGCATGTCAAGAGACTGAAATATAAAGAAAACCAATGTTAAATTTGCTTTATTTACATAGCATGCACTTGATTTATACAAGACAACAAATAATAAATATTCACTAGTTATGTTCAAATCCTGATGTTGTTTTCTTCAGACAGTACACATTATGGTAGTAAAAGGGCTAAGATTGTTTATGCATTTATGTATGGGCATCTGACTTTGATTGATTTTCTTAAAGATTATGGTTGATGAGTAAATTAGTATGTCATTTTATGGTAGGGATTATCACTCCGCCCTTTAGGCATGAAAGAGCATAACCTTATCCACATTCATGCTTGAGATATTATGCTGCAAATATAGCAAGATTCATCACATCTCAGAAACTTACAGTAAGCGAGACATTTTTACTTCCTTGATTCCGTTATCTCGATACATTATTGAAGGTCTTGCGCTTGTCTCCTTGAGTCATCAATCACGGTGTTCCACAAGTCATGTTCCATGATGACTTATGTTTTTAATACCAAATCTAACACCAGAATTAAAGGATCAAACATCAGAGTTAGACATAAGGAACAACCACAAGCAGAACTAGATAAACACTCCTCTCACAAGGAATCTATCAAGCGGATAGGACAGAAGCATTAACAAAGAGAACTCCAAATTCTTATTCCAATTATCAAGTTCTTCCCCATCTTCTTCAATACAAAGCACCCCTATATATAGGCATAGGCATGAAATATGTCCCCAACTCTTTGCAATAATTACGACAATTAAATCACCCTTCACTAGAAGGGATTAAAATAGAAAATACAAAAAGGACATCATGAATTACTAAGAGATAACACATAATATAAAAGTTCCCACAATAAACTAAAAACATTGATCAAATGCTTAAGTTTTTATAAATTATAATAGGATCATAATTCATGTATGGTTTAAATAATTTGGATGAGTGCGAATGTTAGCTCAGAGGATATTTCGTGTCAATCACTTTTTTCCTTGCTCCTTTTTCCCAAGCTGCTCTCTCTCTCTCTCTCTCTCTCTCTCTCTCTCTCTCTCTCTCTCTCTCTCTCTTTACTAAAATTTCCACTCTATTTTTTTCTTTCCTTTTCCACCCCAAGCAATGGAACATGCAACACTTGTGCTAAATTCTATCAACAAAAATGTAAAGATGATAGACATCTTCTTGTCCATTTAATGACAATAGAACTTGGCCACATCCTAATCATATCAACCAAAATAAATTAAAGTTGATTTTTATGTGTGTACTAATAACATATCATCTCTTTATGTTATTTATAAACATGATGTGGTCTCTTTTATGATTCCATGCATGCACTTGCAGAATATTGACCTCGATTGCTTTAATGCTTTCTGTAACTGCACATTAATGATACGATGATCTAGAGACAAATTTTTTGATAGGTCAAGTGTATTGCTGACTGTCAGAACTTCAAATTAACTGAAGCTACACAATTTTCACATCTAGGACCAAAATATCGCTGACATCTCAAATACAATAAAAGATACATTAGGCTTGAGACATTCTTCAACACCTATTCAAGCATAGTTCAGTTTACACTCGGCCTGAAAAAATATCTGATATTTATGCTCATGAAATATCTCAAGGTGACTAATGTCAGATACATTGTTTCTTTTTGAATGCAAGGATAGGAGAAAATCAAGCCTAAATCAAGGTGAAGACAGGATTCAAACCCAGGTCACAGATATCCAACATCTAGTGACTAAACCAATCAAGCTGGTTAACATCCTCCTCATAAACTTTCTCTTGAAGTCGGATTTTCTTTTTCAGTAAAAGAGTATCATTTAAAAGAGGAGTACACGGGAACTGGCGCATTAAGAAGTTAAGAAAAAATATAATTTGGCCAAAGTAGAGAATTATATTTTGTCATGTATGTTGATCTCATTCATGAATACCAATCGCTGAGCATGTTGCTAAGTAGAGAATTATGACTCCCTTAATCATGAACAGCTATTTTTTCTTAATCTGACAGAAAATGCTCAGAAATTACTACTTATAACTCTCAATTTCCAAGTGAGACCTTCTACATGATAATTCTTAATTAACCACGTTAATCTCTAGTGCCCATTAGTTAAAAGATATTACTACAATGCAGGATGCACCACCTAAGATTCAAACCCAGAATCTCTGTTTGTTAGATGGAATGGTTTGACCACTTGGGAAATGCTCAATCACAAGATGTTCTTAATTTATCTTGACTAAATACGATTGTATAGAGTACATACGATGGTATTAAGAGCATATATTGGCACATAGAAAAATTTATAATCACAATGCAGAGAATAAAAACATTGTAAATGCACTTTGAATATTGAAATTATATGTGAACATGAAGGAAAACACCTGTTTTGAATTTTAAGAAAGATTAGTGATAAAACCATCACTTAGACAAAATACTTAAACAGAGGCATCAAAGACAGGCTACACAAACCACCAGTGATACAAGTGCCCATCAATGCAAACAATAATTCAATGTCATGACATATTCCTCAACATAATTCACGCATCGTTCATCTACTACTGTAACTCTCCCTAGCAAGATGGAAGATTTCACAAATCCAGTCCCCTAGATGAATCTGTGTCCACACAGCTTCAAATTTAAATAAGTGCATCTCCATGCTTCCCCATTTTTGCATGTCCTCACCTTCCACAGGTTTAGAATACTCCTTTAATAAATGCACCATCTCGGTTCACTAATAATCTCTTATATAGAGGAAGAAACAAAGTTGCATCAGCCAAAAGCCAGTATATTTATTGTCACAAAAAATTAAGAAAAAAAAAACTCTACTCAGAAGTCCACAGCCATCCATGCATTATAACACATGCAGCACAGATGCCAACGACAGTGCTCATGCATGCAGAAAAATGAAATTTTATTTCTTGGTAATCGAAAATATACATTGCACTGCATTTCAGGCTTGGAGATATTAAAGCCTTAAACTTTATTAGTATATCTAAGATGTTTAAGTACACTGAAGGAAAGGAACAACCACATTTTCGTGAGAGAAGACTGTCAAGGGATGGACCTTGAACAAGCTATACGTTGGTTTAGCGATTGGAGTTTTGTGCAACTAAAAAAAACCTTAAGAGTATCAAATGTGTGCAAAACTATTAAACCCTCCTCTCTAATCTCTTTCAATGTTTTTTCCCGTGGTCTTCCAGCTCTCAGTTTTCCCTTAAAAAAAGAGAGCTGAAATTGTTTATCGAAAACTGCAACTACATGCTGATCAAATGAAAGCAAGTGTGGTTATATGTGAATTAAGATAATCTAGCTTTCAGATAGATCAACCGTTAATTGATTTTTTATAGTTTAAGATAAGACTAGACATTTGAGCAGGAAAGCTAGCATTCTTCACTGGCAAATGCGCTAGTATATTATAGTGAAAAAGTAGGCATTTGAGTAGAAAAAACTAACATTCTTCTCTGGAAAATTCAGTACATTATACTGGAAACTACAAAGGTGATGTGTCATCCAAGAATGCTTTTAGAAAAGATACAGCAATTTGTTGCAACAGCAGAAATTTCAGGGGAAAAAAGAATAAAGAGACATGACCCTCTTCGTTGTTATCAGACAGTGTTAAGAAAAAATCCATAGCACAAAGCTTCTCCCAATTCCATTGTTATCCCCCAGCAGTTCCTGCCATTATGCATGTTGAGCATTAAGATTCTCATTCGAGGAAGAATATCCACTTTGGCAGAACTCTTATATGATAAATCTTTCTAAGCTAGCATCTAATTGAAGCTACAAAGAAGAGGAACGACCCAAGCATCTCCATGGAAGACAGAGAAAGCTATTGTTAAATCAAAATCCATAGGCGCATAGCACAAGGCTGCAACCAGTGTTGTAATCTACTTATCTTGCTTCTGTGCTACCAACTGCTCTTCCGAGCTCAGCTTCTCAGCAGCACTCAGTAGCAAATCCATCGACCTATTGGCCTCACTAGTTCGCCTGACATCATTCTTCTTATGTTGCTGTAAGACCAATTGCTCATACCTTTTCATCCCTTCCCTTGCCCTGGTCACATTGCATGGGACACAGTACCAGTGGCCCTGGGGAATGGAAATGCGAGGTGGTTTCATGCAGTAGGTATGGTAGGCCTCATCGCAGCCATCGCATAAGACAATCTTGTCATCATCTTTATCACAGAGACAAGCTCTACAGAGGCAAGATGGGCAGTACCAACAAGGCTTGTTTTGTTGTTGTGCGCTAGCTATCTGACTAGTTTTCAGGCATCTGACATGGTAGAACTTGTAAGGACAGTGAGGATGACCACATATTAGGAATCTCTTGTCTTCATCTTCACAAGTTCCACATAGCTTGCACAACCCTGACATAGCAGTCCTGGACATTTCTGGTGATTCGCCAGACTCCATACTTGAAACTGGGCTCTCTCTAGAGTCATCAGCTACCACAGTCCTGCTGCCACTATCATTTTCTTCTAGTGTTTCCGAAAATTCTAGTCGATTACAGACTGCACAGTCCTGGTGCAAGCTGTCTGGTTGGATATGGGCCGAGGCAGGTTCGGATGATTCTCTCTTGTTTGCATGACAGGCAGAACAGTGCCAGCTTCGACCTGGGATCTCCTCGACATCCTCCTCAATGCAAGAGATGTGGTACATTGCCTCACATCCATCACAGATGATGCTGCATTCACCATTCACATCAATACCACACTCCTTGCAAATGCAAACTTTGTACAAACCAGAAGCCACAGTTTGATCTGGTTTGGCAAAACGGTCTGACTTGCATGATCCCCTCTTGTTTGCATGACAGGCAGAACAGTGCCAGCTTCGACCTGGTATGTCCTCCACATCCTCCTCAATGCAAGAGATGTGGTACATTGCCTCACATCCATCACAAATGATGCTGCGTTCACCCTTCACATCGATACCACACTCCTTGCAAATGCAAACTTTGTACAAACCAGAGGCCTCAGTTTGATCTGGTTTAGTGGAATGGTCTGACTTGCATGATTCCCTCTTGTTTGCATGACAAGCAGAACAGTGCCAGCTTTGACCTGGGATCTCCTCGACATCCTCAATGCAAGAGATGTGGTACATTGCCTCACATTCATCACAGATGAGGCTGCGTTCACCTTGCACATCGATACGACACTCCTTGCAAATGCGAGCTTTGTGCAAACCAGAGGCCTCAGTTTGATCTGGTTTAGTGGAACGGTCTAACTCGCATGAAGTCAGCTGTATTGTTGTATATGATTCCATAGTATTTTTTTGTTCACCAACTACACGACAAGTCTCCTGCAAGAGTGAAAAATGAGAATGTACTAATGCAATAAAAGTAACCAGCATTATGACAGTCTGCATTGTATGAACCATAATTTTCAATTAAATACCACTTGCCTCAGGTTTATGTTCACTAGCCCCATTAACCAAGTCTTGTCCAACCTGTACATATTTTAGATCAGCGAATGTTGTCTGCAATTTTAGTGCACAATATCACAAGCACAAATCAAATATAAACAGCAAATTAATTGATCTAAATGCCTTAAAGACAGTACAAGGAAGTCCCCCCTTTTTCTTAAGCACTGGCAAATATTATATGTTAACAAGCCATTATTTTTCCACAGCACATGAAAGAGTCAGTATGGTATTAGTACTATACATTATGAAAGGGCCATGATGAGTCATACCTGCTTCTGGTAGGATACCCATGATACTCTTGAAAGACCAGTTGCTAGAAGAACCATTTCTCGGCCAATTTTTTCAAACTTATCCCATACCTGCAGTACAAGGCCTGAGATAATTATTCAGCAAATCTCTAATGAATCCCTATAACTAATTCAAACAATTACATGGTAATTTGAGTTTCCCCCACTGATCGAATTTAAGGTCAAATTGAACAGGATAAATCAGATATATCAAGAAAAAAAAAGGGGAGAGAGAGGGGGGGGGGAGAGAGAGACAAAATCAGTAATGTTCTACACAATCAACCATATCCCAAAACATAAGATTCAGCCTTGGTGCCAGACAATAACATATTATTCCAGCTAAAAGAATGATTGTTATAGTTAAACTAATAAGAGTACTCTATCATTCAATTGTAAGTCACACAGATTAAAGGAAAGTGAACACTGTGTTATCCCCATATCACCTTTTGTGTTATCACCTTAACAAAGTAGCAGCATCTTTAACATCACATTGACTAGATCTTGAACAATCAGGTATCCTCCAAAGATTGGCATCCAGGATTTTAAAACTAAAGGGTGTTTGACATACCAAGAGGTTTTAGTCATCAGCAAACTGAATACTTGATAGCCATTATATTGATGAATCAATAACTTATTAGTAGAAGACGGCAGGCTGTCATGAAACTAGATTTTTTCTATGTAGCTACTTCAAAATGAAAGATCAGAAGTGTACAGATGCCGCTGAACCATGAAACGAAGTGAAACAAACAATATGATGACCTAGAATTAGATCTACCGATTGCAAACAAACCAAAACTTCAACAAAGGCATGCAAAAGAGATGAAAAAATGCCAAGATGACCAATAAAGTTTACATACATTCATCAACCAAAGAATGTGAATAGAAACAACCAAGTTATTGGTTTATTTACAAGATTGAAGTTTCCCACAAAAGGCACTCAATATGCTGTAAGCTTCCCAAAAAATGTGTTCCCAAAAAGCACAAGCCTGAAGGCAAATGTAAATGCATTCTGAAATCTCAATATTGAACTTAATAACTTACATCAAGAAATCACCAAAATATACATTGAAGAAAGGGCACCTTTATGAGATCGCTAACTACAAAATGAATAATTAAATAATTACCTGTTGGATATCTTGATCAAATGACCCAGGCAACTTCTCATAATCCCCATTTTTCATCTTTGAATTTATCAGGCTAAAGTCGAAAAATCTTTTGCCCTTGTCATCTTGCAAGGTTACACAAAGTAAATCGCACAATAAAGCAAATTTCTCTGAACGAAGAATATCAAGGAAAACATTTTGGCACTTCATAGTGTTGGCATTTACATCTGAAGTCCCAGTTTTTGATACATCTGATGTAGAACTATCCAATATCTGAGACTGACTTTTAAGTTCATTATGGCCCTCAGGTCTATCCTGGTAATGATGAATTCATACTCAATTATAAAACTATTTAATCTAAACTCCCCAGCATATGAGGATAACTAAGAAAACAAGAAAAAACCAATAATACCTTTGGCTGTGTAATGTCCCTGGGAGAATCAGCATGCCTGAATTTCCTGGTGAACCCAGGACCATAAATGAGTGCATCACGGATGCAGCTTTGAATACCACTACCTTCACTCACATCAGGCAACTGCAGCAAGTGTTCCAGTACTTGTCTCCAGTGTCTATCTATTCTAGCATGATCATCTTTCTCATAGCTGCTACAGTACAAATCTGCATCATGAACTTCCTTCATATCCTGCTGCATGTCAACCGACCATAATATTGCTTTAAATGGAAATGAAATGGTTCGAGTGAAATTACAGCACAATTACTTGACCAATGACCACACAACAAAGTATAGGAATGAAAACTAGACTAGGAATTAAATTTTTAACTCTTGGTAAAAGTAATAAGCTAGTAGTACACTAAGCACGTTTCCAAGCAGGGAAATACCAAGGACCATACAAAATGTATTTCAAACCCTCATTCTCATGCACCAATTAAGGGTCCCATATATATCCATATATCCCCTGCATGAAGAATTTATATTTCCATAAATTTTCTTATAAACTTCTTTTAAAGATGAAGTGCAGCACTTTTAATTATCAGCTGTATATATGCTGTATTTGAGCTGTTAGATCCCAAACATGAGAAAGTATTCATCATTTTAGCACTAAGTTTTGGCAACGGGATGTCGTTATAGACAGCATAAACCAGATGTTCAGGTAAGAAATAATTTATGTGACCCAATAAATCATGCACCTCCGACAATGACTGACCTCACAGATCAACCAAACTAGTATCTTTGAAGACTAGGTATTGCAACAGCTGATAACAACTCAATTTTCAACCCTAAACAGACCTGAAGGACATTAGTTGCTGTACTGCAGAAATCAAATCAATTCAAACTTGTTCCCCTATAGCAAATAAACATGAGTATTTATTCAAGAAGATTAAGTACATAAAAGGGTATCCCTGTGCACAAGGCTCCCACCACTGCAAGGTTTGGGGAGGGTCAGATGTACACAATCTTAACCCCACAAACGTAGAGAATGTTTCCGTGTTTTAAACCCATGGCACCCAGGTCTTTGCCTATACAGTGTGCAAAGATAACAAAGAATGAAATTAAATCAGACAACAAAAAGAGGAGGAAGAGTACAACCATGAATGACCCCAATGAAATTCCTAATAAAGGCAGCCACCTGTTGGTGGCTAAACGACCATGGTCATACATAGGTTCATCCACTGATAGGTATTTATATGCTATGTTATGAATCCACAAGCAGCTTGTTGTGGCCAATATGCACAGAATCAAACATACCAACTCTGATACAATAAAACAAAATTGGTATTACACCAAATCATATCAAATGGCACGTAAATTTGAGACTCCCTCTAAATTTAGCATGGAAAGCCTCCAAGCTTGTAGCAGCATCTGAACAATCATGTTCTTGCTCAATCTTGTGAATGCTACTATAAGTGCAGGGTTGGGGACTAGTGTCTAATCGTCCAATCTTTTCTCTAAGAACTTATTATGGAACCATACCCAAATATCATATTCATACCTATATCCACGTGTCAGATGCAGGTACTTTGAGTAAATAGATGGGTCCTTAACTAGGTGAATACACCAGCCACATAACCTTGAGACCAAAAAATCAATGTGATTAATTATTTCCCCCAAATTGATCATGGATGAAGGCCACGATGCCTGCCTGGTTCCAATGTTAGCTGAACCATACCAAACCGGACAGTTCAAGCTGTACCGAATAGAATGAGTCAAGAAGCAGGAGGTTCAGACCCATGAGACCCCCCCCCCCCCCCCAGTGAACCCTTCAAACTTCGATTGTTCAACATCTCTCTCCCTCGCTCCTCCCTCTTCGATAACACCATGATCGGAGTTTTGAAACTCCACAGTATCCAACCAAAGGCTCCACCAATGATGGCCACACCAATGCCCTCCATGATCAATCCCCATCCCCCCATCTCTCCCCTTCCCCCTTCCTCTCCTTATTTTGGTACGCTAGTACAATGCGAACCCATACTGTACCAAACCCCTTGTTGGACAACACGAAGCCCGATATTGGTCCGGTAGACCTTGCTTGGTTCTCTTAAAGTATAATGATAATTATCAAAAAATAGTATTTTTTTTATTCATATTTAAGCTTCAGCAATTTCCTTGCAAGAAAGACGATGCCTAATAGGAATGGCTTTTAGGGATAATTTATGCCAAGGCAAAACATTTGTCTTCTAGGCTACAAACAAACGTTGCACTTGGCTTATTACTCTACCATATAACTATAATGCCACCAACAATTCTGCAAAATCTAGTTGTTCATGTCTGAGAGCCTGCCAATTTTTATAGCACGATCAATCAATTCTAGACAATTCCAGTGAGAAGCATGCCTTGAACTAGAGCACTCTCAAGATACTAGTAAGCATGGACCTTGGAGCATGCATGAAAAGCTATCTGCATTGACCAGAAACCCAAAAAAAGTTGGCAATGAAATACTAGATAAATCAAGTAGCAAATTGGTTTTTGAATATGTTCAGCATCCTCCAATCAATCTCCTGATTTGTAACCATCCTCAAATCAGGATCTGTTAGAAGTACCCATAGCCTTGGTCCAAGAAGACAATTTACTACAAAGATTGACAAGCTGTTTTGTCTGACAGAAATTTATTCCATTATAGAGATTATCAACCTTCTCTGTGCAGAAATAATGTCCAGGAAACCTTTTCCTGTCTGATGTTCCCCCATATGTGAAAATGATGTCCAGGGCAAACGATGGTTAAAAAAGTACACAGCACAACAAATGAAAAATTATATGCCAAAATAGAAAAGGACAAATGAAAAAAATGGGAAACCATAGAGAAAACATGAAGAAACTAATAAGAAATGAAGCTGTATTTGTTTCTTATCAGTTTCCCTAATAAGTAATGCATGAATTTCCTTTCTTGCCCCCCTTACTTCCTATTTACAACTTCTACATTTTTCCCCATTTTGAAGAGGCTGAATCGAATCCATTTCCTAATTCGTTTCCGAAAAAATTCTAAGTTGAGTGGGGATACATTTCCCAGACTCTACAACTGAATATAACAGGGAATGAGATATAATGAAAAACAATGTGGTGATATGGGAGACCCAGATCATTCAGATTTTTCTCGAGCTTTACCATTACACTTGAAGACCTATAAAAACACCAAAGGGCAAAGGGAACTGACACCTATTCTTTCTATGTCATATATACATCACTTTTCCCACACCAAGTAATAAACAGAAACCATAGTCCCCCCTCTTTTCAATTTTATTATCTAATAATGGTCAAATATAATGGTAAATTGGTAATAGCACAAGTTAGGTCTTAGTCATGACCTAGGTGCAAGCTAATTCAACGGAGACTAATATTCAACCAAGTTATGTAGCCCTCGTTGGGCTGCAGGATAGCAAGCCCCAGTCAGCTAACCCTAGCTCTCACAAACCCTCCAAGGTTCCCTTAATTTTGAGCAAGTAAAAGAGTAATGTTTGGTTGAAGTTTCAGGGTTAGTAAGATAACTTGAGAAAAGAACATGAACAAGAGAGAAGAGAACTCTGCAAATTAACTACATCCCACCTTTTTGGTGGGATGGAACTGACTGAGCTGTCTGATCTCTTGGCCCAATTGATTGAATAAATTCAACCTCTCAAAAAGAAACCTCTTTTGAGGGTTCGCAAGATAGCCCAACCATATGTCGCAGTTATCATGCAACCAAAAAGGGTCTTAAGAATTTGCTTTAGGTTTCTACTCAGACTTACTTTTACAAGGTACACCCCGAAATTTGATTTTTTTAAAAACTCAGTCATGTATAGGTGGGTCATGTAAACCATGTTAAATCCAATTACATTCACTTAATTTAAAAATAGGATGTAGGTTTAGGTACTGAATCCAAGCCAACTTCTATTCTTACTCATGTCCAAACTGCACCAGTTCAGACCTAATCAACCAATATTCAACCTAATCAAGATTATGGTCACTCTTGATACTGAAATCAATTTCAACAGACTGGCCAGCCTTAGACACACAAAACCAGATAAAGTTAAGCCACTAACATAGAGTTGAAACTCAAGTCATAAGTATGCAGCCCAATCAGGTACAGCTGCTAGATTGCACTGACAAAGATGCTACATAAAAGGAAACCTTCTTAGAACAGTATGCCTTGTTAATTAGTGCCCAATTCCTACAACTTGTCCATTCAAGTGATCTATTAGAGTCATTATTGAATTATTATATGAGGTCAATACCTAATAATCTCTAGTAATTATTTTTTTTCTCTTTCCTCTGATTATTATAACAAATGAGCCACTTCTATTTTAATAAAGGGACGGCAATCTGTACATGAAAAAAAGAGTGGCAATGTGAATCATAACTCACATCCATTTTTCATTTAACTTTGGGTAGAATGCATAACTTTATGATAACAAAAGAACAAATTATCAACAGCATGAAATAGGAAAAAAATGAAGGAAAAACAAAGATCAATACGAGGGAGTGAGAAATAGAATGATTGATGTTAATGTATATGTGGTAGATTTATAGTTGGATCCACAAAGTAGAGCACGTATCATATGGCATTATGTCAAACTAGCTTATACTGTAATGGAAAGAAGCAAATTCACAGATAACACATTTATCTATGTTGTAGGTAACTTCTTTTTAGTCGATAATATTTTTAAATGATGACCTAATCTAAAAGGGAAATGTCATGAGCATTATGAATGATGTGTTTCAGTCTTTCAAACAAAGATTAAATCATAAATCATCTAGAACTTACATGTTGAAGCTAGCAATTATAACCAGAACAACATGAAATACAACATATAAATAACTCATCTCATACAATTATATCAAGCAGGATCATAGCTATGAATTTTAAAAAGATCCACCAATAATAGCATTAGATACCTTAATCATGCCAATATTAAACAGCTGAGTAGTTGTCCTTGATCGTTGAGTAGCAGTCCTGGACCGCTGACTAGCAACCCCATACCGTTTAGTGGCTCTCTTAGATAGTTGGCTGGCATTCCTCCTCTTCATCTCTAGGTCAATCTTTACATTATCCTTACCAACTAAATCATCTTCACAATGAAACTTGGACTTCATCTTATCAATACCATTGCGTGCAGCTATCTTTGTCCTTCTGTCCTTTTGCTTTGCTATCAGATGGTTCATCATGTTTTTTGCAACATCTTCTGGAACCTTTTGGCATTTCTGAACATGACAAGTACCAGCAATATGTTGCTTAAGCCTAGACACCCCACCACCATATCTAACCAAGCCACACCAATTGCATTTCCAGTGAAACCTATTTCCATCAACTATCACTCCATGCTCCCACCCAATATCCCTATTTTTCCCTTTATGCAAAGGCATGTTGGAAACCTACAAATCCACACACATGATCAAATGAACACAGACAAAACAAAAACTAAGATAAGGTCATAGACATAATATTCAAAACAGAAATGTTGCATGCATGCTGTATACATTTTTCTGCTAATTGGATTGTGAAGAATATGCAAGAACAAAGTTTAGCACTATAAAAACTAAAAATAGATCAATAACTAAATTGGTACTTGGCATCATTTCCATTTTTTATTTTCAAAATAGAAAATTATTTTTTATTCTATTTGTAAATTTTTGGACAATATAAACATGTTTGGTATGTTATTTTTTAAAAAAAACATAGACGTGATAATGATGGTCGAGGCAGTTATAGGAGGGGCAAAGAGACAATGGAGTCCACGATGGTGGTGGCGGCAATAATGGTGCTGCGGGCATCTACAACGTGGTGGTGGCAGCCATGATGGTGGTGGTGTGGCAAAGGTTATGGTACTAGCAGCAGTGGTGGGGGTGGTCACGACAACAGTCATGGCAATGATAGTGGTGGCAACAATGGTATTGAAGGAGATAATGGCAGGCGCTAGCAACAATGGTGGTGGTGAAAACAACAACAACAACAACAATGATAGTGACAATGGTCGTGATGGAGACGCATAGCGACGATAATGGTGGAGACAACTACAACAAAGATAGCAATGGCAACAATGATGGTGGTGAAAGTAGTGGTGGTAAAAGACATGACTTTCATGTTTTTTAAAAAATAGTTAACGTAAGATCTTCTTTATTTTATGTTTTAAAAATAATGGAAATAATTTTTGAAACATAGAAAATAAAAATAATAGCTCCAAACATGTTTTTGTCTCTATTTCTATGACTTTATTTTTAAAATAAAAATAAGAAATAAAAGCAATGCCAAATAAACCCCAAGTTTAACCAAATTTTCTTATGATACATAAAGATACAAGAAGTAAATGAATTTTCTCATTAAACAATTTCAACAAAAAAAGGACCAAAGTTTTTAGCAACCAATCCCCTCCAACAAAAAGGTTATATGCACTACAGATTTTGGAATAATCATGGAACAATTGTATATTATGGCCAAAAATTGAATATATTAATAGCTATTTTACCAGAATCAGACAAACTAATTGTTATCAATGTACACATCAGAATATTTTTATGGATTCTGGAAAAACATAAGCTGATATAGCTTCTACGAATTTTCAAATGAAGAAGAGGCTTTTGAGACTTATTCTTGAATTGATTGGCTTCAAAAAAATTCAGAACAGCATAATTTAAAGAAATCATCCATATATTGATGTATGGTTTAGAAACCAAGTCGGGTCATTTTAACCCCAAGCCACACGAGGCCACAACACACACATACAGGCTTGTTATATAACGGACTAAGTAATTGTATTATGGACTAAGCTTAAATCTTACTGAGAGGAATGTTATGCATCCATTGCTTATTAATTAGTGGTTTTATTGCATTACACCAGAATACCAACTTACTCACCAAGGTCATGGAATCAAAGTACAAAATCATTTTGCGAGCCCTTTCATTTCAATGGCCTCACACAAGACAAAATCATCAATTATTCTTATTGAATATGACCACCTAATTATCCTTTATACAACAAAACTCTCTTAGGTTTCCCACTAGATGGTCACTTCAAATGGACAACCTGTTCATTGACTATTGTTAAAAAGGTCACCTACTTTACCAATTAAGGGCATTGTCTTTAAAATTCTTTGGCAAATCAAAATTTAACCTCAAAATATATACAATATTTTCCATGTTTGTCTGCCACATTATGTTGTCTGCAGCTTTTAGATCTTAAGGCAATGTCCAAAAGGGTTAAAAATAAAAAAGAAATATAAAAAAACTTCACCTTGTCCAAGTGACCTTCGAAACTCTTTTTCCTTTCAAGAATCAAGAAAAGACCTTTCCTGCTAAAAATCCCCAACTACCAACACTAGTCCACAAGAATCTATTTAGGATTAGTACCCTATAGTCCCTGTTTTGTTTTTTCTCTTTTTTCAATCATATGGGACCACTGTGCCAATACAGTGTGGACTAGTGAAGTTTCAATTTAAATTGTTTGGCCCTCTTTTGCCTCAAGATGTTCCTTTTGGTTTAAATGCCTTTTATCCTGCTGAATCATCGCCCAATTCTACTGTCATTCCTCATATTCGTCAAGATCCTCACAAGCCCTATTAGAGCTTATGCTTCCTCCTGAAACTTACTTGATTATGATTAGAATTTAACATCTCTTTCCTATTACATGGATTACCAAGAGGCCAACATTTTCATGCCCACCAACAGACTTCTATGGCCTATCAAATGCTTAATCCATTTGTTTACTAAACCCCACTAGCTACAGATTGTGATTAAGTTTTATGGAAACCAAAAAATACCATGATGATGGATGTCTCTCCCTGCCAATAGCCAGCATTCAATTGATTAGCACAAACAATTATCTTGGTCCATGATCATTTATGCACACACCTGAAGGATCATGATATATCAGGTTGCCGTAATGAGTCAATTCTAACACGAATCAGTAAAATAACTTAAGATATGATTTCTGACATAACATGATAGTTGACATCCTCATCTAGCCCAAACTGGCATCCAGTTCCTGAATGTCCTAGTCCTACTTTTTCCTTATTGACCCCCAACTGTTTCTTTTGAGTGCAATTCATCTCTTGGCTCCACACCAATTCTCGAATCCACCCAGCCGCCTGGATGACCACCTTGATTTAAGTCCAATCTCATTGTCCCCAAGCATACCCTAATGCCACCCCTACTTTTTGCTAGTCCAAAGGGTTGCTGATCTGCTGATTTCTCATGCAAACTATTCCTCTTTTTTTTTCCCAGTGCTCCAGAGATAATGGCCATCTAATTTCCTTGCCGGCCCAAACACAATATGCTATCTGAAATGCTAAATCATAAGCAAACCAACAGGGACTCCTTTAGAATGTTTCTTAGCATCTATGATCTTTACAGCCTGTTACACTCGCAAAGACTTGACCATATTACGAGGCAACCCTATAACCTATGTGGAAAGCAATAATAGCTAAGACACTTAAACTCTAAAAGACCTAAACAATTGGGATCATGTTCAACGTCCTGCAGACAAGGTAAGAATCAGCCGCAAATAGCACCAGATAATTAAAGCCTGTTTTGAGGATTATAGCTGTCTTGTCACTTAAAGTATTACTCAAACAATTGGGACCATTTTCTATCTTAGTCCATGCTGTGGTCCATGGCTAATAATTGTATTTTATAGGTTTAAACAGTGCCTATATGCAGCACGCTCCCCCTTCTCCACCATTCATGTTTGTAGCCTCCCCAATCTCCATCACTTTTTTATCCTACTTAGTGGCTCAGACAAGCCCATCATGCATTAAAGCAACTTCCACGAAACAATGAAAGAGAATAACTTCATTAAATGCTATAGTAATTATATCATTTTCATCTCATTTTCCTTCAACAGCACCCTATAATACAAATATGTTAGATAATAATTATTTTGGAGATAATGATTACACCATCATATTGAATTAGAATTCATTTCTAGGTCTCAACTTAATATAAACTATCCTTTTCTTCCTGAGCTTGTAGATGATAATTATTTTGCTGACAATATGTACGCCATCTAATTGAATTAGAATTCATTTCTAGGTCTGAACTTGCATCAACCATCCTTTCTTACAGAGCTTGGGGCTGGCACTGCAGTGATGATACATAGCATGGTGCCTTGATGGTTCTGTTATCATTCATATGAAGAAAAGCAAAATCTCAAACGATATGAGAAGATGGGCCTTATGCCACTTTAATTTCTATGAAGTATTACGATTGAGTTCTCTATATGTAAGCGTATTTAGGAAAAAAAATATGAGCCAACCTAACCACCTAGCAATGTAAAATAACAGGCTTTATGCCTTTTTGCTACTTCTGAGGTGTTATGATTACCTTCACCATGCCTAAAGAACGTTTACAGGAAAGGAAATGTACAGACAATGATCAAATGAAGCTCCATTTCATCAATGTATATGTATTCAGATTTCCTTGCAGAGATTTCCAGCTTTTCTGCTAAGGTTCTATATGATTGTTCAAAAATATCTGGATTTGAAAGAAAATAATCAACGGCCAGGAAATGCAAAGCCCAAAACTCCTTCAAATCTAGAAAACTTCTCTGTAGTTTTTTAGATTCCTACCATCCAAACAGCTGGAAAGAAATTTCCTAAAAACTTCTTTTTCCACACCACCATAATGACAGAGACATAAAACTTGTAGGACTAGAAGTTAGCTTCAAAATGGGCAAGTTGACTCTGGAAAGATAGCTGAATTATAAAGCCCAAATACTGACAAAATCCTAAATCTAATAGGATTTTTTTTTGGGGTACATAATAGGCATTCTTATTCACATCACATCCCCATACTTGTCAACTGACAATTCGGAAAACAAGCCATTGTACATATTCCCAGGTCAATAATTCTTGCATGCATGAAGCCCATCAAACTGAAAGCCCACCGGGTGATCAACAATTCAATATCTAGTGTATAAATGCACATAAATTAGGACCAGCTCATTTTATCAAATCCACAGGAAATGGATGAAACTTGTAAAATGGTCCTTGGAGCTTAAAATGTTGATCAACAATAGATATCTAGTGTATAAATGCCCATCAATCAGGACCATTTTATCACATCCATAGGAAATGGATAAAGCTTGCAAAATGGTTCTCAAAGCTTAGAAAAGAATAATGATAATAATAGGAGCAGCAACCATGTCATGTTGAGTTACATACACCAGTCAGGTTTGATGTAAGTTCGATCCAAAAATCCTAGACCTAAAGCTAGCATGTTTATTAAATAGGTAAGATTTGAAATCCAAACCCGTTATACTTAATAAACAGGTAACCTGACCAGATAACCTGACCAGACCTGCTTAACCTATTTAATAAATAGGTCAAGTCAACCTATTTAGCGACACAACAAGTTTAATCTGTTGAGAATCTGCATTGGTGTTCGAAGAGGAATCAGGAAGTGTGATCAGCGAAACAGCAAACAGCAAAAAAAAAATGGTAACACAAAACAGCATCTAATGGTGCAATTAAGAAAAAAATAATTCAATAGGAGTTTTTCTTACGAAAAGAAAATTTTGTATTTTTTTAAAGGGAATTTCCCCAACCCTTAGCCACTACCGCTAGTAATTGGACCCTTAAGGTGGACAGAACCCCTTCAAGGGGAAAACCGATCACTTGGAGGGAGAAGAGAAACCATAAACCCTAGTTATGAGATTAGGACTTGAGGGGGTGCACTACTGGTAGTGAATTGGAGGGTTCCCTGGCAGGATTAAGGGAGGACAAGTTTGGGAGAGGACAAGGTCAAGAGGGAGGAGGGGGGAGAGAGAGAGAAGCACACCAATTGAAAGGGTGCCTCGGAGGTCAACAGTGTCGAGATCGATAGCAATGGAGACGATGAGGCCAAAATCAACGATGATAGAGAGGGTGAGGTCGAGATTGATGATGGAGAAGGTGCGGCCAAGATCGATGACAATGGAAAGGGTGAGGCCAAAGAAAAAAGGAAAGAACCAAAAAAATTTAAAAATGGAAAAGGAAAAGAAAGGCAACCTTTATTCACGAAGGAGCCCTCCTTTTTGTTGGATTCCTCCTCGTCATTGTAGCCCTTGCTGGATCTCGACGCAGACTCCATGAATCACTTCCTTTCTAGTCCCAAAGTCCATCATCATCGAAGCCATACAGGAAACAAGAAACTTAAAAGAAGAAGAAGAAGAAGAAGAAGCGGCCGTGGAGAGAGGAGGAGAAGGGCGGCTAACTTGGAGGTGGGGAGAGATTTGAAGCTGCCATTGCCACATGCAGCAAATGGGGACAGCCGCTACCCTGCATCACACAAGAAAACCCTGATCAATGATCATGGTCCTAGTACTGGCACCTAGACCAATTGCCTAGCGGCACGGTTTGGCACCACCCCATGGCATTCCATGTTGACCTTGTATCGATATAGCAAAGAGAGTGGGGGAGAGGGAGAACAGAGAGGAAGAGAGAGAGGGGGAGAGAGAGAGGAATGGAGGGAGAGGGGGTGACAGGTAGAGAGGGAGTAAGAGGGAGGCTGGTGGACAATCGATGGAGGGCCGTAGAGGGTCGAGGAGTCACGTGGAGAGGCAGAGGAGGGGCTTCATCTGCAGTTCCCCTATTTCGTTTGAAATAGGGAACTCGAAGGAGGGCCCCATTTTTATTTTGAAAAAATTAATCGAAGTCAACTAAGAGCCTTGGCCCAAACCCTAAGAGATGAAGATGGAAGAAGGATCAAGAGACCAAACTTTAAGAATAAAGTGTACACATGTCGAATCAAGGGTAGTCGGGTTCAGGCACGGGCACCAATTATATCCATTATAAAACTTAAACAAATAAACAGGTTCAATTAAACATGTTCATCCCAATCCGATCTAAATAATATTAAACGGGTTAAACAGTTTATAAATCTGGAACCTAAACCCAATGCATTTAATAAACAGGTCAAAATAGATCGAATGTTTACGACCCAAACATGTTTAGCACAAACCCAAATCTGCTTATGGCAGACTGGATCCGAGTCAGGTCATTAGTTGCTAGCTTTCATAGAGAAGCAGTCTAATTGACACAAACAAGAAAACTTAACAAAATTCCCAAAAAACAAAGGAAATGTATATTCCCTACAATAAAGAGAGCAAAGGACATGTATGAACGTCAACTTATGATCCATTTACACCCGTCATGGTGCAGTGAGCTATGACACAAAACCACTGAGTACCCAAAGGGTGTTTTAATCGATGATCCATTCAGTAAATGTCATGGTTCGGCAAGCTTTGATATAGAGCTATTGAGTACCCAAAAGGAATTACATCTACTAGACTCCATAAAAGAAAGCTAACATGACAATAAGGAGCCTAGGAATATGATAGCAAGCGTTTGAATATGCCATTGAGCAAATGAAAAGCCTTTTAATAAGACATGTTCTAATCGCCTGGAGATTTAATGCGTTACATATTTTTTTACGAAAGATGAGGCTCAATGTAGTACAAAATGAAAGGCTTGCACCTTAATCAATATCAGTCAGGTAAAAATATGGCTTGATAAACAAGGTGAAAAGTTAGATGCTCCTCGCTCAATTGCAACATGGTAATGACCCATGACAAATGACATTGGCAATTACACATCACAAAAAATATTGGAAATGGCACTAAGGTACATCCCTGCTTTCTATAGCCAGCATTTTCTGAGATTTGACAGGTCCTAAAGCATATCGCAGGAAATGTTTAATCAAAATCAACATAAGATTTAACATTTTGGAGATAAATGTCATGTCCAGTATGCCAACCAAGATAACATTTTCATATGAATGATACCAAATTTGTAACACCATCATGGGTTTCTTTTAAGAAGATGATTTTGCATGTTCTTATAGGTTTCCATAAACCAAGAACAAAGAAGAATTCCAACCACGTAGGATTTCATATTAATTTTCACCATCTTGGGGTTGAAGGTCATAAGATACAATGTATATTCCGTATTGAGTTCTTATGGCTACCGGAGTGCCACGTGGCTTCTAAATACCTACCACGGTTCCACAAATGTGAGGTCAGCACAATTAAATCAACTGCAATGTGAATGCTTCAAAATCAACTACTCCTCTTTACATACAAAGTGATTTCCCACTTGAAAAGTCATCACTTATTTTTTTTCGTTTCTTTCTCAGAAAACCAGCCTATGATCGCTTCTTATTGGAGACATAAACTTTCATCCCTTTTTCCCTTCTCTTTCCAATTCGTTGCATCAAAAAGTAATCTTGACAAGACCATTGAGTTTAAAGTTCAACCGTGGAGCTAAACAATACCACAGCATTCGAACGACTACCACATCCTCGCAGAGATCGAGTAACCAAAGCAAACCAGAGAACCAGATCTCAAAGAGGGTAAAACTAAAACTCCGAAACCCATTACAAATTTCACGAAATTACAAAATTTTCATGCCAGTAAAGTTAAAAAGATCCAATCCTTAGTATAAAAAGTGCAAGAAAACAAACAGAACTCCCTTACCTGGCCAGCATCTGAACTTGACCTACCACGCTTCCTCCTCTTGTAGGTGATCAAACCCTCACCAGACGAGTCCTCCAGCTTCACAAAACCATTACATTTCTTCTCTTCGACGGCCATTTTCTAACTAAAAATTCGCCCCACAATCACGAGTTAGAGTTCCACCGAAGCCCACGCCATGGAGAAGACAACAAAACCCAGATCCACGGCCTGACACCGCAAGAAATTACCGAAGAAACCTCCGAAGACCAAATTTTGGGGGGATCTCAAACAACGGGGCTCACAGGTGGGTGGAAGAGGAATAAAGATCGGATCCTGGCAAGCCAAAGATCAAGAATTAGAAGTTGGGGAGGAGAACGGGGGAAAAAAACCCTAGCTTTCGAGGATGGGGTAGTTTTGAATTTGGGGAAGGGAGGGGCGAAAGTGGGTCGGTTAGTGGTCGCGGACAGTCGGAACGGAGACGGATCAAGGGGCTCCTGACACCACCCTGATAAAAGCACTCCCGGTTTTTAGATATCTGCGCCTCTTTTGTTGCCATTCTTAGGCATAGGCCAAGTACCGGTCGAGCGATAGGGTAAGGTTATGCGGTTTGTATGAAGGAAATTTTCTCGTTCCCATCAGCGGCTGCTAGCCGAAAGTTTAAAATTGGGCCACCATTTCTGGGGCGGTTATCATTTAAGGGGTATAAATTTTATTATGGCTCAAGTGGGTACCCAAGTGGAGTGCAATTAGTCATATAGTGGGGATGTTGCTAGGTAGGGTTTGGACCATTTGGTCCAGATTTAGACCCGGCCAATTTGAAAACCAGGTCTACTTTCAATCCATGGAAGAATTGGATCAAATAAGGTTTGGGTTGGATTAAATCTAGATCTAAGTTGGATCAAGCATGGATTAAGCCCAAGATTGAACCTTGAGCATGTAAAATTATTTTTTAAAAATATTGTTGTGCCTAGTCGGCTAGACCCGGGTCGGACCGGCCACAGGCGTCCGGTCGGCTGATCCTCGCGCGGGGACCGACACCCCGGTTCTTGGAGAGGACCCCGCGGCCCCCTTTCCTGAAGGGCCGACCTTGGGAGCTTTGGGGGTCGGCGAGCGCCTCCCCGTCTGTCCACCAACTTCGTTGAGGCCCTGATGGGTGCCACGCTCGGCTTCTTTGAGGCCGTGGCTGATCCGCTATTGGAAGGGCCGCTCGAAGTTTCCAGGAGCCTTTCTCCCTGTCAAATCCTGACAATCGGTTGTAACGGATTCCGCTGCATGGCCACGACCCTTGCTGCCAGGCCATCACTCTGACGCTCCTGCCACGCCGCCAACCCACGACTTCGCCACCACGCCGATTCTCCTCGGGGCATATTCGAGCTTTCCTAGCTTGTTCCCCAACAGAATTTGGCGGCACTCCATGCCTATAAAAGGCACCCGGGGGGCCTCCACCAGAGAAAAAAATGTTCTTCTTCGCCACCACGGGCTCCTTTCCCCAAGCTCTTTCCATTCTGTTGCTCTGATTCCTCCTCTAACTTAAGCATTGGAGTGTCCCCCGCCGGAGCCCCTCCGGTGTCTAGGAATTCTCTGCAGGTAGACTGGTCGAGGAGCTCTCCGGCATATCCACCGAACCCGTTCCAGGAGGAAGAGCGGCAACAAATATATATATTTCTTTTATACCTTCAAAAGTATTTATAATAATATAAATTCAAATAATAATTAGTCATTTTATATAAAATGTGAGGGATATATTTTTAAGGTTTTTGGTATTTATTAGGAGAACAAAGGGGTATGGATCTACATGTAGGACCAAATTGACTAGGATCGATAAAAATAAAATCAATGGATATATATGATTAGGTTTAAGTAGGGTGATTTTTTAGTAGATATAAACGTAGACATGAATATAAAAGTTTACCTTTAGACTAAGGCTGCAAATGAATCGAGTATACTCGTGACCCGACTTGACGCTGCAAATGAATTGAGTAGACTCATGACCCGACTCGACCTGACCCATTTAGACCTGAACCAATCCGTTTTTAAGGACCCGTGGATCCAGGTCGGGTCCTAAAATTATACACATTCCATATTTCGGGTCAGGTCTGGATTTACTGAAGTTAGACATGACCCGACCTGACCCGATTCGTACATACTAATACTGTTATGATTATATCTATTTGGACATTTAAATTATAATTTAAAACTTATATGGAACTTATTTTTAACATAGAGATAGAGTTATAATTATTTTTATATCTTAATTTATTTTGAAAATAATATTATCTATTATCTATTTTATGATTAATAATAGTTGACTATGTAATAATTAAAATATAGTTATCTATATTTTATCCGGATCATAACTAGATCCAATTTTTTTAGATTAAAACTAGGTTATTTATGGACCCAATCCAACCTGAATGATATATTGGGTTGAAAATTCTGATAGTAGAACCGACCCGATCTAACTCGATTTTCTAGTGGCTTAGGTCTGGATCTAATATTAGAACCTAATCAAAGAATCGGGTCAAATTGGGATCACTCATGACCTGGTCCGACCCGACCCATTTGTACCCCTACTTTAGATCCATACCCATGTGTAGGTCTATTTGAAGTCTAAGCTGTTGGAACTAGCTTATAGAGAAATCCTGGATATAATCTAAGAAAGCTAACAAAATTAGTAGTTTCTTTTTTAGAAAATTAGAATTAACTTATTGAAGATCGCAAAATTAGAAACCAAAATTTGGAAACATACGAAGCATTGTCCTAAGATATATTTTTATCCCTCATGCATGATGTACTAGAAAAATCGTCCCAAAATATGATCATAATTTCTCTTCCTACAAGCATACCATGGAAAAAATTGATGAAAGATTCTTCCAGCACCTAGGAAGAAGAAATTATAAAAAATTATAAAAAACTTAGAAAGGGGAAAGATAGAAGATGAAGAAGTTAGGAATAAATTTTTTGGATGACTTACAAGGTTCCAAGAAGGCACTTTTATAGCCAACCAATTCTGACCATTTGGACTAGCCAATTAAATCAGAAATAAAGTTCCAACACTAGCCAATTAAATTAGAAATAAACTTCCGACATTCAGAAAATCATTTAAATCCAAATATTTAACATTTAAATCCCAATGTTTGAATATTAAAAGCAGCCCAATATTTAAAAATTAAAATAATAATTATAAGGTTTAAACAGTTAAATAATAATCAAAAAATGAAGTTTCATGTTAAGCTTGTATCCGCATCCATATCCATGCCTGGTTCGATTTGGTTTAGTTCATATTAAACATTTTCTTTTAAACCTTCTCAAATATCCTTAAGAGACATTGGCAAACCTTTTCACGTGTAAAAGGGTAAAATATTTTTTTCATTTTCGATGTGGAACTAAAAAGACCTCAAATAAGGTGGCTACAAGAAAAATACTTTTGAGAGGAAAATTATTTAAAAATTTTAAGTTTTCAAATTTCCTACAAATTAGCAGAATATAGGTCTTGGTTCATTGTGGCAGGCCTCCCTAATAGCATGCTAACATAATCTAAAATATGATATCAAAGGATAAGATTATAATGCAAATCCAAATTGATTATGTTAAGTTCAACATTATTATGGAGGTTCGATGAACCAACATGGAGCAGATCCTTTGACTTGCTAGACAGAGAGAGAGGCGATGATCATCCCATAGGGAGTCAACACCAATGTTGTTAGCATGGCTTATAATCCATTGTAAAACAGGTTGCTTGCCCAATAGGGGTGAGAGGCTTGAATGGAGGGGCAAAGCCATGATTTTTTTCCTCGGGGACCTATAATGGTAACTACTTTTTCTCGATCTCGAGTTATTCACTAGACCACCGACTATGGTAGGGATGGTTACCGGGCGATCGGGTAACTCTTTCATCATCAACCACCTCTTGTAGAAGCCCTGGAAGATCTCATGACTAAGACCGACTCCCATACCTATCGAACACTTAATCGACTTTGACCTGGACCTCCATTCAGTCAAGCATACCAAAGAGTCGATACCCAGTACCCTCTCTCAATGCTTGACCCATTCTTGATGTTTGGCCCTCTCTTGGCGAGGTCCACTCATGGCGTTTAGCCACCTCTAGGCATCGAGACTGCTACGATCGACCCCACTTTCTCCAGTTATACCAATCATTCCATATATCCATTATAGCGAGTACGGTCGACATGACCAACAGGTAAGTTCATGGGAGACAGCATCTTAACAGAATCAATGGTCCAAACAAAAAAGATACTAGCGAAAAGAATTTTAGGAGACAAGATCCTAACAATCTGTCAAGATTTGTTATGCTCGTCAGAGACCACCCCCCTGGTAGCCTTTTCGTGGCTCTGCACAATACTATAAATAGATAAGAGGGACAACCAATAAGGTAAGCCATTTTGAGTGCTCATCACACTTACACTTACATAGTCACCACGGTTCATAACTCCAGCTGCTGTTGCCCATTCTATCCTCTCTTATTGACTTGAGCATCGAAGTATCCCCGCCGGTAACCCTGACCCAAGGACCTTTTATAGGTCTCCATTGGTGAACTATCGAGAGCAGCATTTGAACTTGCCAAAAAGGATCGGAGGACTCCCGGCACCGCCACGATCCCCCGGAGGGTGATTTGGAGTAACAGATTGGTGCACCAGGTAGGGGGAGAGTTATTCTTAGACACTTTCAGGTCTCCAGAGTTTGAAGCCATGGTGACCACTCATGCACAAGATTTCACCACAAGCCACATCGGGCAGCACCCATGTAACGGAATATCGTCCGGTAAGCACTGGTCCTAGTTGCTCTGCCTCCTCAATTGCCTATGTCAGAAGAAAGTTTGTCGGCCATCTTGGCCCAACAAGTCGAAGCCCTTGTCTCAGTGTGTGGGGGTTACAGTAGCAGCAATCTCCTGCCATGGGGCAACAACCAGTGGAAGCCCCGGTCGTAGCTCCCATGGTTAGTGGCAGTCGTCGCCCTCCCACTGCGAGACCTCATTGATGGACTTCCTGCCACTTGCGGTCTCCTCCCTCATGATGCAAGAGTCACCAGTCACCCCGAAAACAATCCCGCTATCTGTGGACTGCCCCACCGACGTGATCGCCTATACCTCACTTGCATAGCCCTGATCCAAACCATCGACGGTCCAGGAAGGAACCAAGATGGGAGAAGTGCTCCCGCTCCCCCTCCAACTTTTCTGACAAGTACCTCTCAAAATATTTTCAAGAGGGGTCTACTAAGGAGGCTACTCGACAACAAGCCAAGCAATGCTTCGAGGAGCACGATCGTGAGTTACACGATATCAACCACCGACTCATGGACATCTGAGGGAAGAATCAGGGCCTTATCAAATTTGATACTTGACCCTCTCTCGCTCAATGCATCATGGAAGAGCTGGTCTTGGGTCAGTTCAAAATACCACAGTTAGATCCATATAACACAACCGACCCGTTGGACCACCTTGAGAGCTATAAGGGTCTTATGAAAATTCAAGGTGCCACTGACATCCTACTGTGCATCGCCTTCCTGGCCACCCTTCGAAAGGTGGCACAGGAATGGTACTCTCGGCTTGATCTAAAGAGTATCGATTCTTTTTCTTAGTTAGAGAAGAAGTTTGCGGTATACTTCGGCACCTGTAAGAAGATGCCGCGTGAGGTTGACAGCCTCTTCTCCATTCGACAACAAGACAAGGAGCCATTGAAGGACCATGTGGCCTGATTTAAGGCGGCAATGCTGGAAATCTATTACCTCAACGACTTCCTGGCCATGTCGGATCTAAAATGGGGACTCCACCCCTCTCGACTGACCCACTCTCTGGACAAGACCCCAGCAAAGTTTTATTCGGAGGTGCTCGCTCGTATAGAGAAGTACATCAACGCAAATACAAGAGCTCTCCCTTAGCGCAAAGTAGAAGGAAAGTCGAGCCACAAGAAAGCTCGAGAGGAGCTCTCCAAAGCCCAATCTAGCAAACCTGGCTCTTCTCACTAGTGGAGCCCCAAGCCGAGAAACCCTGCCGATCGATTGCCTAACTATACATGTCTTTTCGTCCCTCGCTCAAAGATCTTGATGGAGATTAAAGGAGAACAGTACCTACGAAGGTCCAACCCCTTGAAGCCTTCTGCCTCTTGGAATAAGGACAAGTACTACCGCTTCTACCATGACCATGGCCACAACATGGATGAGTGCCACCAGCTGAAGAAGGAGATTAAAGATTTTATCCGATGTGGCTATCTCCACAAGTAGTCTGCGAAGGCATCACTCGCCCCAATGCCCCAAATCCGAGAGGGCACCGACCTTGCCTAAGATCAACAATCGATTGATTGAAAATAAAGTCAGCATGATATCCTGGGGGGAGGGCGACCTTCAAAGAGGCCGAGAGAAGAGAGGAGAGAAAATAATATATTTCTTTTTCTGACAAGGACCTAGTTAGGGTTCATAACCCTAACAACGATCCTATCGTCGTTTCAATGATGATAGTAAAGCATCCTGTAAGAAGAATCCTTGTTGATGGTGGAAGTTCAGGTGACATCCTTTTTTATGATACTTTTGTTCGAATGAGTTTGTCATTGAACTGTTTAAAATTTTTTTCTATACTTTTGGTTGCCTTTAACAGAGAATCGATTAGTGTTGAAGGGAAAATAACTCTTCCCGTCATAGCAAGAACTCCACCTCGATTGAAGAAGGTCTTCATCACTTTCACCATGGTTCGAGTTCCTTCAGCATACAACACCATTCTCAAATGCCCTGTGCTAAATCAGCTAGACATCGCTATATTTACTAAGCATTTTCTCATCCATTTCCACATGGATAATGGTATCGGTGAAATACGGGGAAATCCAACAATGATTCCAAATGGCATCTAAGTAATCAAGGCCCCATGAGCTTCTGCCTACCGAGCTATTGGACCAAAGAGAACTCGAGAAAATGGGTGAGCTGACCAAGAGTCTCCTCGCTTTTCTTTTGAATGATGACCTCACGAAGATTGTGTAGATTGGGGCATCCTTGCCCAAGCCTGAAACAAATTAACTTCTAGAATTCTTGCATCGGCATGTGGATGTCTTCGTTTGGTCAGCGTCAAACATCCTAGAAATCCTCCTTGATACGAGAATGCCCATGCTGGCACTCTCTCTCAGCTGGCAACGACAGACAGACAGCTCGCTTGACCCGGTTTAGTAGAGTACCTGGAAGCCCCAAGCATCGAGAAAATTGAAGAAATCTACAAAGTAGACCCGAGCCAAGCTGGATGGATTGCTTTATCAAATATTTGACCAATAACACTATCCCCTAATAACCCTCCTAAAGGTAAAAGATTCAAATGGAAGGCCTCCTTGTTCGTGTTATTGGATGGATGGCTCCATAGAAAATTCTTCTCTCCCACTCCTCAAGTGTGCGGCCCGATGAAACTAACTACATGCTCCAAAAAATCCATGAGAAAATCTGCAAAAATTATTTAGGAGCCAGGTCCTTAGCTTACAAAGCCCTAAGATAAGGGTACTACTAGCTAACCATGTAAGAAGATGCGGCAGAGCTTATCCAGAAGTGCGATCACTATAGTGCCTTTGCCAATATACAGCACCTACCAGTGAGCCAGTAGAGCCAGCTCTCCTCTCCCTGGCCATTCATCTAATGGAGAATGGATATACTAAGTCCCTTCCCCTTGACTTTCGGACATCGAAAGTTTCTTATCGTTGTCATCAACTATTTTACTAAATGGGTGGAGGCTGAGTTGCTGGTGCATATCACCAAAAGGAAGGTTAGGAGTTTTTTCTGGAAGTTGGTAATTTGTCGATATGGGCTCCCAATACCATCATCACCAACAATGGCTTACAATTTAACAATCAAGCTTTCAAAGATTTTTGCACCGAGCTCCATATTTGGTATCGATTCATGTCTGTCGGTTACCAACAAACTAACAATGTGGTAAAGGTCACGAATCAGACCATCCTCCAAGAATTCAAGCCAAATTGGATGAATCAAAAAGGTAGGTAGGTAGACAAATTACTTGGGGTGTTGTGGGCATACCACACGACCCCACGGACTTTTATGAATGAAACATCCTTCAATTTAGCTTTCGGCACCGAGGTAGTAATTCCCGTTGAAGTTAAGCTCCCAGCCGTGCAAATAGGAAACTTCGATGAAGCAACTAACTTAAACCGATTGACGGCCAACATTGACCTTCTAAAAGAAACCGGAGATTGAGCCCACTTGAAGATGGCTGCCTACCAACAAAGGGTTGCCCAATACTATCACTCACGCATAAGGTCCAAGACCTTCTATCCAGGGGACCTCATGTTGCAACGAGCCGAAATCTCGAGACCCGTGGAGCATAGCAAGCTAGCCCATAACTAGGAAGGCCCTTACTGGATAACTAAGACCCTCTACCGATAAGCTTACTGAATTGAAGACCTTGATGCAACTCCCATTCCTCGAACGTAGAACGTCGATAATCTTTAGATGTATTACTAATGATATAATCTTTCACATCAATGAATGCAAGAGAATTTTTTCCAACAAACGTCTCTCAAGACTTCTCGATTTTACACTCACTCGCGATGAATTCGAACAAGCCAAACGAAATCCCTATCGATTTATGACCGGTTGAAGGAGGTGATCGATTAATTGCCCTCGTCTCAGGTAACTCCTGTTAGATGTATGTCATAAAAGCTAAGTTGGTTTGACACATTATATTTTTAGGACATAAATTTTGTACTTAATTTTTTTTTATGAATAAAAAGGGTATTAGTTTCATTCATATTGATGTGTCTTTGAATTGTCCATGGAGTTAATGGACAATGACACATATTCTCAAGATTTGAGAATTTGAGGTATGTGTCTTTATAGATTAACTCCTAAAAGCTCCTGATTGTTGGAATATCACGAGGACGATGATTGATCCGTCAAAATTGGTGCATAGATCGCTTTCCTTTCTGGATAGATGAGTCACTGACTTATAGTGTGGTGATACTGGAGTGAGAGTACAGGTAGTTGATAGAAATCAATGGTACCGAGCATGACCAAGTACAGGAAGTTATACGGATGACTACTCACTCGTCAATAACTTCTTGATATTGTAGTTGTGTGAATAGTTCATTGACCTAGAGTGTCTAGCTACTCACAATAAGGTTGCTGTACTTTGACAGCATAAATACATGGTTCCTATCTGTTGCCGCCAAGATCGTCGTGGCCCGTAGCTGCCGGCATCGGAGTGCGCTCCCTTCGCTGGCTATCGGTTCTCTGCTCTTGGACCTGCGAAACAGAGATTAGTGATACAGGCCAGGATTTCCGGTGAGGGCACTCTAACGATCAAGTCAGTGATGATCCAGGAGAACAGATCCTCCTGGTCGGGCCCCTCTTGATAGACTCCGCACTAGGAGGAGTGAAAGATGTGAGTGAAGGAGAAAATGTTGCAGGAGGAGAATGATAGCGGGGACAGAGGGGTTCCCTATTACTCCGCTTCTCCTTGTTTCCCTCGTTTTCCCTCAGCTGTGATTTTAGTGGTGGCACTTCGCCCTCTTGGTCGAGCTTGTGCTTATGTTGGTTGTTGTTGGTGTTACCTCTTTCCCTTTTGGGGGTGTCGACTGTTCTTTGTAGTTAAAAATTGATCGTTTGGAGCTTGCCTCGGGATCCTCACTGGGTTGGCAGGCAAGTGCGGCAGGATTTCGTGCCATAGACGGGACACCTTTCATGACAGGTGATAGGGGAAGCTTCCATTCATTCTGACATCCTCTTCTGTCGCTCCATTCCGAGAAGCTTGCCAGAGCCTTGATCCGGGGGTCGCCGCCCTAGGGGTTCGTGCTTTCTGGCTGGCCCATCACCCTGGAAGTACAGTCGGGTAGGTAGTCATGGTAGCATGGGAGGCATCGCTCCGTAGCCTTCGGGCGGCTCGTCGGTGTCCTGGGATGGCAGGGCTTGCTCCGGTCTGGGCGCTTCAAGCTCGTGTGGTCACCTTGGTGGAGGGCGGTCCCGGTCCAGAGGGCGCGCGCTCGGAGAGGCTCCATATCGGCGGGTGAGCGCTGAGCTCGACCTTGACCGTAGGGCACTAGACTCTGAGGGTCTCGCTCTGGAGGACAGAGGACGGACCCGGTCCAAAGGGCATGCACTCGGAGAGGCTCCACATCGCCGGGTGAGCACTGAGCTCAACCTCGGCCGGAGGGCACTAGCCTCCAAGGGTCTCGCTCTGGAGGGCGGAGGACGGACCCGGTCCAAAGGCCGCGCTCTCGGAGAGGCTCCACATCGGTGGGTGAGCGCTGAGCTCGACCCCGACCGTAGGGCACTAGCCTCTGAGGGTCTCGCTTTGGAGGGCAGAGGACGGACCCGGTCCAGAGGGCACACGCTCGGAGAGGCTCCACATCGACGGGTGAGCGCTGAGCTCGACCTTGACCGCAGGGCACTAGCCTCTGAGGGTCTCACTTTGGAGGGTGGAGGATGGCTCCGGCCTAGGCATCCCGAGCTCGCGGGCATGACTTGGCGGAGGACGGAGCTCAGCCCGTTGCCTTGAAGGGGCTCAGCTCAGCTTAGCTCGGCAAAGTAATCCGGGCTAGGGTGTTGCCTTGGCATCTATCGTGGGGTCTCCTTTAATATGGCGCCTGTCAGCTTCCCACGTCAGCGACCTTGCCACATCATTTGCCCCTCACTCCCGAGGCTCGTTAGTGCGCGGCACTCGGGACGAAGGGAGTAACTGTGGTGCTGGTATGGAAAGGCAAAAATTTAGTGCAATGATGGCCGCGGTCACCAGCACTTCAAGGGATGGCCCTGTCGGCCAGTGCGGGGGTGCCACATGGCCACATCCGAGGAGTAGTTAATGCTGGCACAGAATTCCGAGAGGCTGGGACTCCTTTTTCGCTGGTGGGCAGCACATGGCGCAGATCCATTAGCGAAGGGGTCACAACATTGCAGATTTGATGGGCCCTTTCGAAGTGAAAAATTTTCTTACTCAAAGTTTCCTTTCTTTCAAATCTCTTGCACTTGTTGCAGTGCACAGACCCTTCCTTCTCCGTGATTTGCATCTGTTCTTCTCTTCTCTAGGGGTCCAGACTGGCTTTGTTCTTCTCCCTTCTTCCCTTCTTGGATAGGCTCCTTCCTTCTTAGTCCAGCATGTCTCATCCTGAATCTACTGCCTAAAGGATAGTGCTCTCCTCCTCCGATGAGGAGTCGGAGGGGGCACAGGTTAGGGTTAGTATGAGACCAGCCCTTCCTGCCCCTCCTATTCCTTCTAGTCCTACTCGTCCTCCCCTGCTGCTCGAATTAGCTCCTGAGTCTGTCCGGTCAACAAGTCCGGGCGGGATCATTTCGACGATTTCCGCCGCAGAGTTGGGGGCCATCCGGGATGCCTATGGCATCCCGGCTTCTGTTCGACTCATGATCCCCCACCCCGGGGAGTGGGTCACTTCCAGTGGTCCGGGGCGTCTCGCCTTCTACGAGGGGACCTTCTCCGGGGCTCTCCAATTCCCCTTTCATCCTTTCTTCTTATCTGTCCTGAATAACTATCGCCTGGTCCCTACCCAGTTGGTGCCGAATGCCATCAGGGTGATCTTCTCCTTTATTGTACTCTGCCCCGTCCACAGGTTCGTTGCTCGGTTTTCCTTATTCAGGGCATTCTTCACCCTGAAACGCCACCCGACCGAAGACAGGTGGTGGTCTCTGTCTTCTCACCCAAAGGGCATCAAATTCGAGCTCTCCTCTTTCATCAAGGGATGGAAGAGCAAATTTGTCTTTGCAGACGTCGAGGGGGTTGACTGGGCCTAGAGCGAGCCGGACCGGTACCCCAACCGGATCTCCGCGGTCGATGCAGCCGATCGGGACGATTACGATCAGCTTCGCACCGCTTAGATCCCCTCTCTGGAGGTCCTGCTGTCGGAGCAGAACCTTCTCGACGCCAGGATTGACTCATCGACGGGGCCAGGTGAGCTCAGCTCTTTCTTCATCCATATTTTCTCTTCTCTTCATCTTAGGTTAACCTCCTTGGCTCCTGTTGTGTAGAGTTGACCCTTTCAGAGGGCGAGCCATTGCTAACCTCCAGGAAGAGGCTGCCCACCGAGATGGTCGCTGAGCCTCCTTCGAGGTGGGCCCGGATTGAGGGAGTGCCGACATCTGCTCCCGCCGTGCCGGTCGCCCCGAAAGGAAAGGAGGTTGGAGGAGCTCCCGCGCGACGAGCGAGGCCACAGGTAGAACTCCCAGTTCTGGAGCCTGAGGCGACCGTCTGGGTTGATACTGTTGCTGCCGTCGCGCCGCCCCGCTCTCCGTGTCCGAGGATGGTCGAGGCTGAAGGAGGAGAGGCCCACCCCAGAGATTCTCCAGTGACGGGGGTTCCGACCATCGGGGGGACGGGTGCACCTACTCCCGGGAGAGTAGGAGAGACGAAGCGAGGCACCGCCTTCCGTTCAAGCTGGGGTCGGAGAGCTCCTTAGCCGACAACCGCACCCTGGCTTACCACATGATGGACTTCTCCATCCAGCCATGCGACCGGGAGGAGATGGATGGGTTGCCGGTTGGGGCTGTGATCAACAGCATCTTCCCCCATCTCTACACGGTAAGCAACCCCATCCTCTTTCTCTCTTCCCCCCCCCCCCTTTTTTTCTTTTTTTTTTGACTTCCCTTGTGATGCAGATGGGTGTTGAGGTCCTCTTCATCAGGAGCTGTTGTCGAAATTGGGAGCGAGCTGAGCAGCAACAGGCAGCCGAAATCGCATCGTTGAAGGTTGACCCGAAGGAGAAGGCCGACTCTGAGGGGGTGCTTGATCGGCGGGTCAAGGACCTCGAGAGGTAGCTCGCTGACTCTGAGGGGCGAGCGAAGGAACTCCAGGAGAGCCTAGACCGCGAGCTAGGGCAGTCGAGGAAGAAGTCCGAGGACCTCGCTGATACCGAGTGGCGGTTGGGCATGTCCGATGCCGAGGCGGCCCGGTAGAAGGGGAACGTCCAATCCCTCCAGGCCTGGCTGGCGATGGAGGAGGAGAAGTCGACCGCGACCCAGAGGGCAGCCGAGGAGGCCACAAGGTCGATTATGGATGCCAGGCACGAGGTGGCCGCAGCGAAGAAGGAAGCTGAGGAGGTGGTGGAAAGGTATAGGCCTCGGAGGAGTTCCTCGCCGAGATCCAACAGACGGTGTCGGACTCCTTCTTCAAAGGCTTCATATACCTACGCCGCCTGGTCGAGGAGTTCGTCTCGACCGAGGGCCGCAGCCACCTTGACTATCCTGGCACTTCAAACCAGGAGGCGGGCGTCGAGGAGGCCGTGCCACCTAAGCCTGAAGCCGTGTAGCTTGAAGCCCCTGCTGATGGAGACTCCCAGCCCGGCGATCCAGCTAGCAAGTAGTCATTTCCTGCTTCCATTTATGCCTTGCTCTTTTTCTGTACTTAGTAGGGCCACTCGGCATGTCGGGGGCCCGTAGGATGTTTGTAATCGACACTTAATCGGTAAAGTGCGAATCCCCTTGCAATCATTTCTCTTGTCTGGCTCTTCCTCTCTTTCACCCCCCTTCTCCTCTTTCTATCTTTTTGATGTATGGGAGATTAGAGAGGGGGCCTCACCTTGCATGGGGCTGAGTTGTTAGACTTCGGTGCCAGCAAGCTAGGCACAAGTTGATGGCACTCGAAGGCTGCTGGGCTTGGAGGTCTCTTGGCTGGAGATCTGAGCTCCGGTCTTAAGCTGGCATCCTGGAGCTGGGCTCGAGGACATGGATGGTTGAGAGCTGCGTGGCTCGGAGGTCTCTTAGCAGGAGATATGAGCTCCAATCTTGAGTGGGCATCATGGAGCTGGGCTCGGGGACGTTGATGACTGAGAGCTGCGTGGCTCGAAGTTCTCTTGGCCGGAGATCTGAGCTCCGGTCTTGAGTATGGAAAGTGGTAGCTTCGATGCTAGATTTTTCTCTTGTTCTCTCTTTCTTTCCTTCCCCTCTCTTCTTTCTTTCTTTTTCTTCCTCTTCTTCTTCTTTTTTTTTTTAGAGTGGGGAGATCAGAGAAGAGGATGTTGGTTGTGCCCCCATCTTGTTCTCTTTCTTTCCTTCCCCTCTCGTCTTCTTTTCGAGTGGGGAGATCAGAGAAGGGGGTTGCCAGGCTCCCATCTTTGTTCTCTTTCTTTCCTTCCCCTCTCGTCTCCTTTTTGAATGGGGAGATCAGAGAAGGAGGTTACCGGTCTTGATTGCCTTGGAGCTAGGCTCGAGGCCTTCCTGGACATGGAGCTAGGCTCGGGCCCAGGGGTTGCCTGAGATCTTGGCTCAGGTCTTTGGCGCCTTGGACTTAGGCTCGAGGCGTTGATGGGAGCTACGTGGCCCCATGATCTCTTGGCGTCTCGGAGCTGGGCTCGGAGATGTTTGAGATGGAGAGCAGCTTGGCTCGAAGTTTTCTTAACTGGAGATCTGAGCTCCGGTCTTGAGCCGGCGTCCTGGAGCTGGGCTCGGGGATGCTTGAGTTTGGGAGCTACGTGGCTCGATGATTCTTTGACGTCCTGGAGCTGGGCTCGGGGAAGCTTTGAATGGGGAGCTACGTGGCTCGATGATTCTTTGACATCCTAGAGCTAGGCTTGGGGATGCTTTGAATGGGGAGCTACGTGGCTCGATGATTCTTTGACATCCTGGAGCTGGGCTCGGGGATGCTTTGAATGGGGAGCTACGTGGCTCGATGATTCTTTGACGTCCTGGAGCTGGGCTCGGGGATGCTTTGAATGGAGAGCTACGTGGCTCGATGATTCTTTGACGTCCTGGAGCTGGGCTCGGGGACATCGTTGGTTGAGAGCGGCGTGGCTCCATGATTCTTTGGTCAGAGAGAGCTCCGATCTTGGATCAGCATCTTGGAGCTGGGCTCGGGGATGTTGTTGAAATTTTCCTGCAAGACAGATGGACACTTGCGCAAGGAAAAAACCATTATTATTATCATTGCTGGGAAACCTTACATTATTGATAGTATTTCCGCAAGTTGCAAGCATTCCATATTCTGGAGAATCTGACACCGCTGAGGTCTTCGAGGCAATAGGCCCCTTGTGAGAGGGCTTCAGCCACTTTGTAGGGGCCCGCCCAGTTCGGGAAGAGTTTGTCGTACTCCCTAGGCTGGGACGCCTCCGCCCGCCGTAGCACCAGGTCTCCGAGCTTGAAAGCTTTTGTCTGGATGCAGGCGTTGTAGTATCGGGCCACTCTTTGCCGGTAGGCCACCATCTGCAGGCGGGCTTTATCCCTCGCCTCTTCAAGAAGGTCCAGGTTGAGCAGGAGATGCATCGAATTCCATGCTTCATCGTACTACTGTACCCGTAATGTGGGCACGTCGAGCTCGACTGGGACGATCGCTTCGGCACCGAAGACGAGGCTGAAGGGCGTTTCATTGGTCGCCATCCTGGGCGTTGTGTGGTAGGCCCACAAGACGCTCGGGAGTTCTTCTGCCCACATGCCCTTAGCTTGGTCTAGCCTGGTCCGGAGTCCTTGAAGGATGGTTCGATTGGTCACCTCGGCTTTCTCGTTCATTTGGGGGTGAGCCACTGAGGTGAACCAATGTTGGATGTCGTGCGCTGCGCAGAATCCTTCGAACTCGCGGTTGTCGAACTATCGTCCGTTGTCGGTGATGACACAACGGGAGAGCACGAAGCGACAGATAATTGACTTCCAGAAGAACTGGTGGACATTGGCTTCCGCGATTCAAGCTAGCAGCTCCGCCTCGACCCACTTGGTGAAGTAGTCGATCGCCACCAGCAAGAATTTTCGTTGCCCTGGTACTGGAGGGAACGGTCCCAGGATGTCCATCCCCACTGGACAAAGGGCCAAGGGGCTGAGAGCTGGGAGATCGGCGCCGCCGGCTGACGCTGTATGTTGGCGTGGCGCTGGCATTTGTTGCACCCTTTAACGAAGTCGGCAACGTCCTCCCTCATGGTCTCCCAGAAGTATCCCTGGCGGAGGGCTTTGTAAGCCAATGTCCTCCCTTCCACGTGATTCCCGCAAAGGCCTTCATGTATCTCTTAGAGCATGAAGGTTGCCTCGACGGGCCTGAGACATCTCAGGAGTGGGTAGGAGTAAGACTGGCGGTAGAGTTAGCCCTCCATCAAGACGAAGTGGGAGGCTTTCTTCCTGACGAGGGCGGCTTCTGCACGGCCTTCTAGCATGGTGCCGTCGGTGATGTACCGGATATACTTGTCCATCCAACTTGGCTCGGGGGTGACTTGGTGTACCTCCATCAGGTTCTCGTAGCTGGGACTTTCAAGGTGCTCGATGTAGGTGCGCCCCAGCGATGAGTCCGGTAGAGTCGCGAGCCTGGACAGCGCATCCGCACGCGCATTCTCCCCTTGAGGGATGTGAAAGATGCTGAAGCGTCGGAGGCCTGCCGTGCTTGCACGGACCTACTCTAGATACTTCATCATCTGGGCGTCCCTCGCTTCATATTCTCCGGAAACTTGTCCGGCAACCAGTTGGGAGTCGGTGAAGACTTTCAAGTCCTACACACCCAACTCGCAGGAAACCCTGAGGCCCGCGAGGAGTGCCTCGTACTCCGCCTGGTTATTGGTTGCAACGAACTTGAAGCGGAGGGCGCATTCCGCCACGACCTCATCACAGTTGGTTAGGATGAGGCCCTCTCTGCTCCCGCCTGAATTGGATGCTCCATCTACGTGGAGGATCCAGGGCTCTTCTCCTGGCCCGGGCTCCGTTGTTGTCTGCTCTGGCTCCTCGGCAAACCCGGTGTACTCAACTACGAAGTCGGCTAGGACTTGGACCTTTTGCGACGACCTCGGTCGATACGCTATGTCGAATTCGCTGAGCAACAAGGACCATTTGGCCAAACTCCCGGATGTCTCGGGTCGGGTGAGGATAGTCCTCAGCGGCTGGTCCGTCACAACCACTATTGGGTGTGCTTGGAAATAGGGCCTGAGGTGCTTAGTAGACATGATTAGTGCAAAAATGAGTTTCTCGGAGCGAGTATACCTGATCTCTGCATCATGGAAGATTTTGCTGGTGTAGTACACCGGCTTCTGAGATTTGTCCTCATCTATGCGGACGAGAACTGAGCTGATAGCTCCCGGTGTCACCGCCAGGTATAGCAAGAGCTCCTCTCCCTCCTTCGGCCTGGAGAGCAGCGGAGGAGAGGCAAGGAAGTTCTTCAGCTCCTCGAAGGATGTCCTGCACTCCTCGATCCAGGTGAAGTCGTGAATCTTGCGCAGTGCCTTGAAAAATGGCAGGCAACGGTTAGCCGACCTCGAGATGAATCTACTGAGGGCAACGATACATCCCATCAGGCGCTGGACCTACTTCTTGGAGGTCGGGTGTTCCATGTCAATGATGGCCTGTACTTTCTCCAGGTTCGCTTCGATGTCCCTCTAGGTGACCATGAAGCCGAGGATTTTTCCTGCCGCCACCCCGAAGGCGCACTTTGTCGGGTTCAGCTTCATCTGATGCTGTCGCAAGTTGTGGAAGGACTCGACGAGGTCAGCTACATGGCTCAAGCCTGGCCTGCTCATGACGAGCATGTCATCCACATACACTTGCATGTTGTGGCCAATCTGGTCCTTGAAAACCTTGCTGACCAGGTGCTGATAGGTAGCCCCTGCATTCTTCAGACCAAAAGGCATCATCCTGTAACAATATGTTCCTTGGTTAATGACAAAGGCAGTGTGCTCCTCGTCTTCTAGATGCATGCGGATTTGATTGTACCCGAAAAATGCATCCATGAAGGAGAGCAACCGATGGACCGAGGTGGCATCCACCAGCTGGTCGATCTTCGGGAGAGGGAAGCTGTCCTTCAGGCAAACTTTATTGAGGTCGGTGTAGTCTACACAGATCCTCCATTTGCCATTATTCTTCTTGACCATCACTACATTCGCCAGCCAACTCGGGTATTGGACCTCTTGAACGAAACCGGCGGCTAGGAGTTTGTCAACTTCTTCTTTGATGGCTGCCTGTCTCTCAGGGGTGAAACTTCTCTTCTTCTGCCGAACTGGCTTATGCTTTGGGTCGACACTCAATTTGTGAGTAATGATGTCAGGGGGGATACCTAGCATGTCCGCTACCGTCCAGGCGAACACATCCGCATTCGCCCGCAGGAATCCCAGCAGTTGAGCTCTCTCCTCCTTGGGTAGCTGGGCTTTGATCTGCACCATCTTTATGGGATCATCTCCGAGCGGAAAAGAAAGTAGACGCTCGATCGGGCCTCCTCTGGGGTCTTGGGCCCTTTGGTCCAGGTCGTCCGTGCTGGGGTCATCCTGAGGGACCTTGGCCCCAGGGAGAGTTTGGAAATAATGCTGCACCGGCTGGGGCGTTCCTCTCATCTCCCCGACACCGTAGGAAGTTGGGAACTGTACAAGTAGCCTCTTGGTGGAAATAACGGCATCAAGTAGATTGAGCCCGAGTTGACCCAATATCACGTTGTAGACGGAAGGAAGCCTTACAACCATGAAGGTCATCATGATGGTGCTCTACCGAGGTGGGGTTCCAGCAGTGACCGAGAGAGTGATTTCTCCTTCTACTCTCACAGAATCGCCCGTGAAACCAACAAGGGGTGTGTGCACGGGCCATACTGATAGGGGGAGAGATTCATTCTATAGAAGGCATCATAAAAAAGCACGTCTATGGAGCTTCCACTATCAACCATGATGCGCTTTACAGGATGCTTCGCGATCATCATTTCGATGACCATGGCATCATTATTTATATTTTTCCTCCATCTTCCCCTTCTCTCATAAAGGGGAGTACATTCTCAGATTCCCCAGATTCCCCTGCCCCCTGGGTCCTCTTGGATGCACGAGCAGCTCCCCAAGAGATCATACCCACTGGCTTCTTGGTAGGGCGGTTGTCGATGGTCGAAGCTGGCGGGAGAGCAACGAGCGCCTAGGACTCTGCTTGAGGTCTGCCCTCCACGAACCTCTTGAGATAGCCTCTCTTGATGAGTTCCTCAATCTTCCACTTGAGGTTGCGGCATTTCTCGGTGTCGTGGTCGTGGTCATGGTGGAAGCGGCAGTACTTCATCTTGTCACGGCCAGTGGTGGTCCTCAACGGAGGCGGGTGCCTCAGATAGTCCTCGCCCTCAATCTCCATGAGGATTTTTGTCCTCGGGGCGAGGAGAGGGGTGTAGCTCTCCTTAGGGACAGCGGTCCCTCTCAGCCTTGGCCGGTCCCTCCGGGAGCTCGGAGCCTAGAGTGTTGGCTTCCGGGTCCCAGACACTTCAACAGGGGCCGACTTCTTCGAGGGTCCTCCGTCGAGTTCTCGCATCGTACGGTCCACCTTCTCGGCATGGATATACTTTTGGACCCAGAAAAGGAGCTCGGAGTAAGTCTTGAGGGGCTTCTTGTCCAGCGAGTAGGTCAAGCGGGAGGTCCTGAGCCCTCGCTTCAGTGCCAGCATGGTGACCGGCTCTTCAAGATTATAGATCTCCAATGCGACGGCCTTGAAGCAGACCACGTAATCCTGCAAGGGCTCGCGGTCCTGCTGTCAGATGGAGAAGAGGCTATCTGCCTCTCGTGGCAACTTCCTGCAAGCATCGAAGTGGGCCACGAACTTCTACCCTAGCTGGGCGAAGGAGCTGATGCTCTCTGGCTCCAAATGGATGAACCACACCCGGGCTGCCTTCCCGAGAGTAGCAGGAAAAGCGACACAGATGAGAGCGTCGGTGGCCCCCTGGACCCTCATGAGGGTCCGATAGCTTTCCAGGTGGTCCAGGGGGTCGGTAGTCCCATCATAAGGATCCACCTGCGACATCCAGAACCGGTGCGAGATCGGCTTCGCTTGGATTTCTTGGAAGAATGGGGGATGGGCGTCATAGCCCACTGGCTCACTGGCGGAGCCCTGCATGCTGGCAAACCGGCGGGCAAACTCCGCCAGCTTGCATTCATGTTCCTCCAGGTGCCTTTTCGCCGCATGCCTGACAGCTTCATTAGTGGACCCTTCCATCGAAGGAGACGGAGAAAGTGACATGAATGCATGGCACCCGTGGTGGAGGGTCTTGCTTTTCTTGTCTCGGTGGGGTCTGGGCACCTTCCGCCCGAGGTTTGATGAGCGGCTCTCCCTGTCGGCAGAGCCGGATCGTTGTCTTTTTACCGGAGCTGGATGGCTGTCCCGGTTGTCGGTGGTGGCCTGCGACTGCGACAGCCTTCCTTGGAAGGAGCGGAGGCTATCGCGGGGAGCTACGGTGTGGGCCGCCGGGGTCTCTTACTGCTGGTGGGTAGCCATGGACCGGTGCTGGTGTTGAAGTTGGCGCACTGCCGTGGCAAGGACTTGCATCTGTTGGGCAAGTGAAGTTAGCTGGGCTTCTGGTGGAGGTGGCTGGACTGGAGCGGGTGGCTCCGCTTCTTGGCGGTGCGGGTTCCCTCGAGAGGGGGAGTCCCTCGCATAACTGGTGGAAGCTTCCCTTGCCCTTGTCATCACCATCCTCGCGCCTGGCTTGTCTGTGAAGATATGGAGGGTTCGTCCTCCCTTCCTGGCATGCCAATCTGTTGCCGCCAAGACCATCGTGGCTCGTAGCTGCTGTCGGCGTCGGAGTGCGCTCCCTTCGCTGGCTGTCGATCCTCTACTCCTGAACCTATGAAATAGTGGTTAGTGACCCAGACCGGGATTTCCGACGGGGGCACTCTGATGATCAAGTTAGTGACGATCCAGGGAAACAGATCCTCCTGGTCGGGCCCCTCTTGATGGACTCCGTACTAAGAGGAGTGAAAGATGTGAGTGAAGGAGAAAACGTTGCAGGGAGAGAATGATAGCGGGGACAGAGGGGTTCCCTATTACTCCGCTTCTCCTTGTTTCCCTCGTTTTCCCTCAGCTGTGATTTTGGTAGTGGCGCTTCGCCCTCTTGGTCGAGCTTATACTTATGTTGGTTGTCGTTGGTGTTACCTTTCTCCCTTTTGGGGGTGTCGACTGTTCTTTGTAGTTGAAAATTGGCCGTTTGGAGCTTGCCTCAGGATCCTCGCTGGGTTAGCAGGCGCGTGCAACAGGATTCCATGCCATAGACGGGATGCCTTTCTTGACAGGTGATAGGGAAGTAGATTCATTCATTCTGGGAAGCTTGCCAGAGCCTCGATCCGGGAATTGCCGCCCTAGGGGTCATGCTTTTTAGCTGGCCCATCCCCCTGGAAGTACGGTCGGGCAGGTAGTCATGGCGGCATAGGAGGCGCTGCTCCGTAGCCTTCGAGCGGCTCGCCGGTGTCCTTGGATGGTAGGGCTTGCTCCGGTCTGGGTGCTCCGAGCTCGTGTGGTCACCTTGGCGGAGGGCGGTCCTGATTTAGAGGGCGCACGCTCAGACAAGCTCCATATCGACGGGTGAGTGCTGAGCTCGACCTCGACCGCAGGGTACTAGCCTTCGAGGGACTCGCTCTGGAGGGTGGAGGACAGACCCAGTCCAAAGGGTGCGCGCTCGGAGAGGCTCCACATCGGCGAGTGAGCGCTAAGCTTAAGCTCGGCCACAGGGCACTAGCCTCCGAGGGTCTCGCTCTGGAGGGCGAAGGACAAACCTGGTCCAAAGGCCGCGCGCTTGGAGAGGCTCTATATTGGCGGGTAAGTGCTGAGCTCGACCTCGGCCGCAGGGCACTAGCCTCCAAGGGTCTCGCTCTGGAGGGCGGAGGACGGACCTAGTCAGGGGCGTGCGCTCGGAGAGGCTCCACATCGATAGGTGAGCGCTGAGCTCGACCTCTATCGCTGGGCACTAGCCTTCGAGGGTCTCGCTCTGGACGGTGGAGGACAGCTCCGGCCTAGGCATCCCGAGCTCGCGGGCACGACCTGGCGGAGGACGGAGCTCGGCCCGTTGCCTTGAAGGGGCTCAGCTCAACTTAGCTCGGCAAAGTGGTCCGGGCTGGGGTGTTGCCTTGGCATCCATCATGGAGGTCTCCTTTAATGTGGCGCCTATCAGCTTCCCACGTCAGCGGCCTCGCCACATCACTATTCATTCGGGACCTTACGGTGTTCGTTAGCTGCACTAAGTTTATTGTAGGAGTAGGTGTTGGAAATTATCCAAAAGCCAATTGTCTAGGCTGTAGACGGTTGTGCTATCTTGTATTTTGTATATGAATTCCTTTTAATAAATAAAAGTTATTTTTGGATGTTCATCATATTTATATTTTTCTGAAATGAACTCTTGTATGATGGAGTCCTTAGAACTACATTATTTGATATAGAGAGGATATATCAAGTAGTTCTTAAACTGGTTCACAACCAAATGATACATTGTTATAGGATGACGATGTATCAAGTGTAGGTTGTTGTATGTCACATTTGTTGGTTGTTCTCTTAACCAAGGAGTGTGGAGACACTGGTGCGATATGCAAGTGAAATGTGTGACATCTCACTGAACGTGACCATCTGCGGAGCTCCCTTATGCCAAAGGGTTGCTTGCATAGGGATATGGGTATATGTGTCCCTTAGACCTGAGGTCACCATGGCAGCTTGCAAGCAACTCACTATACTTTGGTGCCGGACTACCTGGATTTCTAATCCAGTGATGGAAGGTTTCTAGGTATAGTCAAGTACTTGAGAAGCGGTGGTGGATCAAAATGGAATTGACCTCTCCAAATAGTTTGGAGTGAATGACTCACTGTGTCTCAATTTAGCAAAACCTTGGCCAGGATAGTTCTTGTGAGGAGTCACAGAACTTGTGAGTTTGAGATATGATCTGGATAAACCAAATTAGGGTTGGCAGTCGAACCCTAGATCATCCTGAGCATTATAAGGTCAAATGGATGAATTATGCGGCAACCATATGCCAGTGGTTCTTGTGAGGTGCTCTGCATCTTTGACCTATCCGGACGTCGGGTATTTTTGCTAAATGAAGACTTTGATTGGTACTAGAAATGTTCCAGTGCTACCGGCTTAGTGTTTGAACCTATGGGGTCACACATCATAGAGGATTTCTATCCGATCTTTTGGCTAATCGATGATTGAGAATCGTTTGACGTCGCCGGAGGTCAATTTGATTGACCAGGTTTCAAGTGTCGATACTTGGAATTTTGCAGGTGTCGACACTTGGCAATTTTTGAGTGTCGACACTTTCTGTGACGTACAAAATTATGGGAAGAAATTCATGGGAGGATTTCGGGCAAGTTTTGACCTGGTTTGAATTTCGAATTCAAACCAGTTTGGGCTCCAAGGTTTTATGGTATGAAGGTCATACTTTCCTCTTTAGGTTGGGCCCATTTTGTATGACCTTGATCCTCTCCCCCATTCTCTCCCTTCTTCTCTTCTCCTTCCTCTTTCTCCCTCTCCCTGCTGTCTCTACAAATGAACGTCATTTTCAGGGGCTGCCAATGGTTAATCCAGTTTTTGAGACAAAAGATTTGAGAGAAAAAATAAAGAAGGGCTGTGAGAGTTTTTGGGATTGGGTATGAGTAATCTAGCACTCTAGCTAGATCCTGGGAAGAGAGATTTTGGAAAGGGTTCCTGCTCTCATCCTAGTCTTCTTGAAAGAAGAAGATCAGTCAAAGATCCTAAAGAGCTAGCACTCCGAGGGAGTTGATCAAAGTCGAGCCCAGGTGTGGATTTTCTATAGAGGCCAGACGCGTGTGTGGCTCGAGCACCTTCTTCTTTCTCACAGCACTTCCACTGCTTCTCTCAGAAATATAAATGTACGGTACTTTTATATATATTCTCTTGCTTTTGATGTTATATGCATGCTAGATCTTTATGCTAGTTCCTGTTGCGGGAAGATCGGTAGATCATTTTGATCTATCTCAGTTTGCATATCTCAGTTTGCAAGATAGAAGCTAGTTCAAAAAAAAGCCGGTCCAGTTTCGGATTGGCATAGTTCTTAAAGTACCTGATTTGTTTAAAGAGGAGAGGGCTGCAAGGATCTAACAATCTGGTGCTCTCTACGACTCGGTTATGCGAGCTTTGTGTGGATACCAGCAAAGGCCGGGTGATTGCGCGGCTCCGGTAAAACTCCAGTTTAAAAGCGGATCGGCATAATTTTCAAAGCAGGCCAAGATAGCGATCAGGTAAGTTATTTTTATTTTAAAAAAAATTATTTTCATATCTGAATTTTTTTTCATCTACTACAGCATGTTTAAGAATTTTTTATGAATAAATTAGATTTATTTGTAAATTGCATGCTTAGATATAAAATAGTTTTTATATCTACTTTCATTGCATCAGGCTTTTGAGTCCTGATTTCGATGCAATATTATGTTCCTGGGAGAAATCTAACAACTCCTGCCAGGATAACTTCCAACTCGAGTAACCCCCACTAAGGTAACTCCCAACTCGGGTAACTCTTACCAAGATAACTCTCAACTTGGGTAACTCCTGCTAGGATAACTCCTAACTCGAATAATTTCTGTGAAGGTAACTCCCAACTTGGGTAACTCCCATCAGGGTAACTCTCAATTTGGGTAACTCCTGCTAGGGTAATACTCACCAGGGTAACTCCTAAATCGAGTAACTCCTGCCAAAGTAACCCTCTACTCGGACAACTTTCGCGAAGGCAACTTCCAACCACTCAGCTCTATTACCGACCGAATACTTTAAAAAATATGAAATAGGTGTAAGTAGTAGTTTGCATGACAAGTGAGTTTTTTTAAGCACCGGTGTTCAACAAAAATCGTCCCCCAATTTGATAATCGAATACATCCACTCGGACAACAAATGGAATTGACTCTCTACCCCGACCCTACCCTCAATGGAGTACTTCGTAAAGAGTCTAAAGAAAATCTCCACTCGCTTCGACTTTGCTACCGATGGAACACTTAGAAGAAATTGAAAGAATATAGAAGAAGCATCATCTTTATAAAAGAAGAAAGCATTCCATTTCAAATTTGATGAAATATTTACAATATGGAACCAAAAACTTGACGGGACAAAATTTGGGCCAAAGGATTTCGAGAGAGGAAACCAAAAATACAAGAAAAAGAAAAAAGAAGCTGAAGCACTCCCGAGACTACTCTCTCAGGGTGATGCTAGACTCCTCTAAGGGTTAGCCATAGTAGCAGCCTCCTGAGATATCGTAACTGACACTGGTGGAACTCCAGCTGGAGTCTCCGTTGCCTTAGAGACCTTGGGTGCAGGGACTTTGACCACCTCTTCGCCAGTGCCATCTTCACTGATGACCAGTGCAAGCTCTTTCCCCTTGTCCTCCTTGTCCTCCTCTTCATCCTCCTTTGGCTTGCTCGCCAAGCTGATTTGGTGGAGGTCAGGACTCAAAAAAGCTTTGGTGACCTTCTTCTTACAGTCTCCAAACCCAAGGTTATAGGCCCCGACAGCAACTGCTACTACGGTGTCAGCCTTAAAGGCATCGGAGTCCTAGTACTCCTCCATCACCTGGGCAGCCCAACTCTCTGCAACCTTGGCCCAAACCTCTACCACCTTGACCTAGTCCTCGGTGGCCTTGGCCTGATTACTCTAGACCTTGTCATGCTCCTCGATGGCCTTGACCCTCTCTTCATTCACCAAGGCCCTGTCGGTGGCAAGTCGGTGCCAAATCTCAGAATGGTCCAACCGGGCCACCACGTTCGTGGTCTAAGCATGCTCCTTGATGAGTACATCATCCTTGTCTTTCAGCCAAGAGGCCATCTTCTCTTTCAGTTTTGTCTCCCTCATAGCAGCCTCATCGCGCTGATGCTCGGCCCTCACCGCCTGGTCTTTCATCGCCTTGACCCAAGCCTCCCAGTTGTCAATGGTCTCGGCATACTTGAGAACCAGAGTGTGCATGGTCATCAAGTCATGGAGGAGCTACACCAGAATAACATATGGAGTTAGTCAAGCAACTCTTTAGCTAATATTCGAAAAAGATGAGATAAGACTTACCCTGATGACTATCAGAAAAGTCCCATTGATCATGTCGATCACAGTCTGGGACTCTAACTCTTTTGTATCTAGGGGGTGCAACATGACCCGAGACAGCTCTCGAGCAACCACAGGATTGTGCAATGCTGAGTCACCCTTGTTGATGTGGACCTGATAAATCTATCCACCATCAATTCTACTCTGGGACATGGAGGTCTGGTGCCTGGAAGACTTCCTCAAAGTCCTGACCTCTCGCAGAGTCAAAGATGTCCCGGCACCACCACACAGTCGAGGAATCCCTAGATACTCTCGGCCTCGAGGACGATGAAGGGGCCATAGTCGCCCCCAAGGCAACCGATGCCTTTCCTGGCATGCCCGATGTAGGGCCTAAGTTAGACATCACCATCGTGGCTGCTCGAGATACCGAGACAGTGGCCGAGGGGGCTGAGATGGCAGAGGAGGCCGATACGAACTCGACCTCCTCATCATTGGGATCGACATCCCGAGGGAGAATGATAGTGACTCAAGGAACGGTCGACCTTGTCGCCACCGTAGGGGCCCATATCGATGGCCCTGAAGTCCTTGGCCTCTTGCTAATGGCCTTCTTCTTCTTGTTATCCTCGAGAGTGTGCCTCTTCAATGTGGCCTCTCGGGTCGCATCCTTTGACACCTGCCTCATAGCTGCAGCGAGACAAAAGTCAGCACCTGATTCAAGCAAGAAATCGATGAAAAACTCAGAAATCTTATCGAGAGAGTTGATCGGACTCAACTTGATATCATATAAATTTTGCTTAGTCAAGAGCTCCTTCAGTGAGGGGACTCCCATGTCAGAAAGAGATTTGAAATCTTTCTTGTCAGAATCGATCACCCGATCATTTTGATTGGGAGAAGTGTCCAGCTCTCCCTAGGTTGTTTGGAATCCCCAACATTGGTCAGACGAAACAAAGAAAAATCGGATCTTCCAATGGTGAATAGAACTAGAGAGTTTTATGAGCTTCCTCCCCTTTTTTGGGTCGAAGAAGTACCAACCTGTCAACTTAGGGAGTTTATTTAATTTGAAAAAGGTCATGAACAATGATAGTCAGGGGCGGATATCATGGAAATGACAGAGAATCACAAAACCGGCCAATATTTAAAAGGAATTCAGACCAAATTACACGAGTATGATATCATACGATGCAACATGTCTTGAATCAATGGGTGCAAAGAAAAGTGGAGGCTAGCATGAAGATCTTCCTCATATATAGCAAGGCAGCTGGCTAGACCAGAGGTAACTCGATCCTCTGGTCTCGATGCATGGAGATGAAACTATTTCGGGATTCCATATGTCTCCCATAACTGGGCGATGTCATCCTCGGTCACATTCAAGACCTTAAACATCAGTTCCGTGGAAGGTCTGGTTGAGCTTCGGGAAGTCCCTGCCTAACTTTTCTTTCAAGGGATAAGGGCCTCTTCTTCGGCCTGGGGTTCCTCCCCTCCTGAGTCCCCTCCGTCCTCTCCTGAGCTCCCTCTCTTGGCAAAGGCTTCCTCTCCACCAAAATGCTCCTCTGCCAGGCTTACATCTTCAGAAGGACCCTCGGGAGACACATTCCCTCGATAGAGGGATCCGTCAGAGCTTACTATCGTCGAAGCGTGACTCATCGAGTGACTCTCATCGTCGAAAAATATTTCCTGAGAGCATGAAGGCCAACTCAGCTAGAAAGACAAGAAAGAAAAATGCTTCCACCCGAAGGACGAGCGGAAGAAGAAAGAAAAGGCTGCAAAGAAGATTATGGGGATGGGGATGATCGCTCTAGAACCCGTGGAGCACCCTAAGCTCTACGAGGGCACTTAAAAAAGCAGAGAGAATGAGGACCAACCTAGAAGGAATTTTGGGGGGGAGAGTACGGACTTCCTTCTCTAGCAATCGCCTCTCAAATGCAATGGCAAGGATCCCCCAACTTGCCTAGAGAGCTCCTATTTATAGAGCCCTTGATCCATTAGGATCAGAAGCTCGGTATTTTTGAGGCTCCTAAATCGTGCCACATGGACCACTCCCATCCAGATATGGCTGCAATGCTTTGAAAGCCTAATCATCTGAACACCTCTCTGCCTCGGGCTCCATGCATAGCATTTTAAAACTTGTGACTGACGGTCCATGTGGCACCACCCAACTAACCGACGATGATTGCACGTACTTTCGAGAATCATGGCATAGCTTTTTGGATACTGTGATAATGATTCCCCATTGCCACTATGATGTTCCCTTGAAATGATAGAGTGCCTCCCCCGAAGTGGCAAGAAGGCATTTAACAACTCCCAGGCATCAAATTAAAAACCAAAAAGTAAAAAAAGTAATAAGGTGAAAAGACAAACCTGATTCTTAAGGCCAGTTAAGCGACTACTCCCAACTTCCTGAAGTGGCAAGCCCTGACAGACCAACTCGGTGTCATTTTAGACTCAGGAGTGGGGGGCATCTATTATGGCAACTACTCTTTATCGGCCCTGAGACAATCACTGGACCACTCATTATGGTAGGGACAGCCGCCGGATGATTGGATAACTCTTTTATCATTGGCCACATCCTGTAGAAGCCTTAGAAGACCTTGTGGCCAAGGCTGACTACTATGCCTATCGGGTGCTTAATCGACTTTGACCTAGACCTCCACTTAGTTGGGCACACCAGAGAGTCGATACCCAGTCCTCTCTATCAGTGCTTGACCTATTCTCAGTGCCTGGCCCTCTCTCGGTGAGATCCACTCGTAGTATTTAGCTACCTCTCCACATCGAGATCGCTACAATCGACCCTACCTGCTCTAGCTGTACCGATCTTTCTATGTGTCCACTATAGCTAGTACGACTGACATGACCAACAAGCAAGTTCATAGGAGATAGCATCTCAACAAAATCAGCAGTCCTAACAGAAAAGATGCTAGCAAAAGGAATCACAGGAGACAAGATCTTATCAACCTGTCAGGATCTGTTATGCTCGTTAAAGACTACCTCCTTGGCAGCCTTTTTATGGCTCGCACAATGCTATAAGTAGGTAAGAGGCATACTTGGCAAGGTAAGCCATTCTAAGTGCTCATCATACTTATACTCATGCAGTCATCATGGTTCACAGCTTCGATTAATGTTGCTCATTCCATCATTCTTTACTGATTTGAACATCGAAATGTCTCCGTCGGTAACCTTGACCTATGGACCTTTTACAGGTCTCTATTGGCAAACCACCGACAGTAGAGCCTGAACTTGTTGAAAAGGACTGGAGGACTTCTCAACACCACCGCGACCCCTCGAAGGGTGATCTGGCAGCAACAGGACCAATTATTGATTTTATAAAAATTCATTAATAAAGCTTCAAAACATTATTCTAGCAATATACTAGCTAAAGGATAAGTGCAATGCATGTTAAAAGTTTAAATTTAAAAAATTGAAATAATGAACTAAAAAAAAGTATCAATGTTCTGATCATTTTTTAAAAAAATTAAAGAAAAGATTATGGAAATATCTTCTCAATTTTAAGTCAGTTTTCCTTACACCTCCTTTATTTTAAAAAGTGACAAGCTATTTCAAATTTTTGAAATATTCTAAAGTAGTCTTACCATTCTTGAATAGAGCCGGTAAAATACTTCTTTGTCTTGATCTAAATGGGTTTGGACTATAAATGAGTCGATCCATTTGACATATTTAATTACTCGGGTTGGATTTGGGTTTTTATTTTTTAACCTATTTAACTTATTTATTAAATGGGTTGGGCCAAATCAAGTATCCATCTAAAATAAACTATAAAATATCTGTCTAAAGCATGTCATGCTCTAGAAGACTACACTCCTGTTTAAAGTTTGACATGAACACAAATATCAATGCACATGTGGTCTGTGAGTCATGACTAGTGACTTTAATCTAAGATTCCAATGCCTTTGGGAGTCTTAGATCTCTCTCTTGTTTATTTATTTTTTTCTTTTTTTTAGGATTTTGAGAGGTGCTGGAGAGACAAGGAGGGCGACAACACTAGGACCAAACCGGAGAGGGCTTGAGATCTAGACAGAGAAGTGGGGCCTTATTGAGGAAGGCTGGGATGAGCTAGAGAATTGGTTGTAGGCTTATAGCTGTGGTTGAGAGTCCAAAGGCATTAGAGTAAGCCAAGCTAGTCAAAGATGGGGCCAAACCACTGGTGGGGGAGTTCTTATTGAGGACAATGAAGCGAAGTTCGGAGCAAAGGAAGAATGGCTCTAGGATGGTGTTGATGATGTAGCCAGGGACACGGGACTTGGTGCAGTAAGGGTAGAGAGATGGCCGAGAGTAGAATTGCAATGGCTAGAGAGGTCGAGAGACTTGGTAGAGGGGCCACTGCGGGCTAGAGCGATGACACAATTACCAAAGCATAAGAATCCCAAGAAGCTATATGGATCGCCAGTTAAGTCCCCCTTCTCTGATAATTTCTTTTTGCTTTTCTTTTTTAAAATTGGGTTGGATCTAAATCATCTAATTAGGGAAACCAATTATCTATTTGATAAATAAGTTAAATAGGTTGAGTCGGATAACTTGTTTATTAAATATGGCAAGTTCAGGTTTCAAAACCTGACATATTTATAAATAGGTTGGGTTCAATTTTGAATTTTTCAAACTTAATGAACATCTAACCTGACATGTTTATATCTAACCTAACCCAATTACCGTCCCTATCCCTGACCAGTAGACAATATTAGTCTACCATTTCAATTAACTTTAAGATTTGTACAAATAGATGAATAATCCAAACCATCCATATGACCACTTTGAAATCCATCCAAACAAATGAATATTTAGATCATTTATGCGGCTGCTTTAAGGTTTGTGCTAGCATATGAATAATTAGATCATCAATTACACAAATCTCAAAGTGCTCCAAACTTCTTTATTCACCATATGCACAAATCTTGATATTCTCATTTTTCAATCTTGATCCGGCAACCTCTTCTATAGAATTGGCTTCTTCTTTGTGATCTCAAGCTTCCCCGTGATCCCACTGTGCTCTCCTCTAGCCCCCATGCATCCAATCTTGCTCTTTTTCTCCAAGATCATAACTATGGTGACTCGCATCATCATCTCCTACTTTAGCTACCTAGCCCAGTCCCTTGCCACCTCCACTGGCCTTCGCTATGGCGTTGTCACTTCATCTATGACTTTGTTGGCCGTGACCTCCTTGCCCTCTTCCTGACCACCACTATTATGATAATGATCATCCCCCAGCCCTCGCCCCAACTGCAATTCCAATCAGTCTAGGGCTTCCAATTGGTCTAAGATCCTAAGTTCTAGGTTCTCCTCTTTGTCATCCATTTCCAAAGATCCCTTGGTGAAGGATCGATGTCGAATCTAACTATTGGATTGCTTTCTACCCAGTTTCTAACTTTAGCTCATCAATATCTAGCACTGAGATTTTTGAGATCTCATATTCCATGGAAATGGGATTCAATCCATTGTCATTGCTCCCATTCTTGTAAGCAACAAAGTAGTTGCTCTAAGATCTATGTAGGTAGATTAATATTCGGATCATGGTTGCTTTGAACTATGTGCAAGTAGAAGAATAATCATGATCATCCACTAATCGTTTTGAGATCTATGTACAATGGTGAATAATCTAAATCATCCATGCGGTTGCTTTGAGATTTGTATAGGTAGATGAATAATTTAAATCATCTACTAGTTGCTTTTGAAATATGTTTAGATGGATGGATGATCCTAATCATGCATAGTTGCTTTGAGATTTATGCAGATGGATATAAAAAAAAGTTTGGAGCACTTTAAGATATCTAATGTATGATCTTAAGATATCTAATGTATGATCTTATGGTGGACTTGCATAGAGGAAGTTTAGTCTTGAGACCACCCTGCAATGAGATACTTATACCATATGAAGGGTAGTTTGGTTATGACATAATTTTATACTATTATGTAATTGTCATGTGACATCACTCTATTAATGAACATTAATGGAAAAACTAGTTTGGAATAGTTTTTAAACTTGAAAGATTTGTTTGAAACTTTTTCAAATCAAGGGTGCATCTATATATTTTTTTTCAAATTTAAAAAATGTATGATGGCTGATTAGATAATGGCCACATGGGATACTACATACTAGAGGCTTAGTAATGATAAGAGAATCTCACCATTGATAGTGGAAGTAGATTCGCCGGGATTTAAAGGACAAACTAAGCATTAGGCCCATATAGGTCTAGTATAGGGACTACTAACTAAAGCCAAAGTCTTGGATAGCACATATGTTTATACCACATTTTGATTAAAACAAAAGGCTTGAAGATCAGCAAAAATAATGCTTCATAACAAGAGTTGAGGAAAGACAAGTGATAGTTAAATGACAGCCCAAGAAATGATCAAGGCCCTATTTAGCAAAGCTTTAAGGGGCTAGAAAGTGTTTTCTAGCCCTCAACAAGTTCTTTAGATTATTATAATGATATTTGGTAAAAATTATGAAAGCTTATTTGGCTTTTCCAAGAAGTTAAAAATGTCTATTTAGCAGAAGTTCTATTTTGAAGCTTCTTCCCAAAAATGCTTATCGGCAAATATTAGAAAGCTATTTTGATTTAATAAAATTTCACATTCTAATCAAAATACCCATGAAAAAACCTACTAATTATATCTATATTCCTTTAAAAGGTAACTTGCGAACAAAAGGAGAGAGATGCTCAAATCTAAATGCTAATTAGCTAAGGTAGGCCAAGTGGTGATTAAAGAACTTCAACTAGAATGGGCCTAATGGTGAGTCACTTGAGATATAAGCCGGTCTTGAAGAAAAATTATGGTGAACATATACTAATTGCACATGTTGCCTACCTAATTAAAAGGTTAAAGTTGTAGGCAATCTATCCAGATTGCCAGTTGTTACAGTGGTAAACAAGATCCATTCGGCCCTGACACGCGTCCTCCTTGGAGGCTGGCGCGGCCACGTACTTCTCCACCTCGGTCAGGCACCTCTCCACCTCGGCCTCACCACGGCCCCACTTCGGCCATGTGGCGGTTCAACCCAGCTCGGCTCGGCCCCACTTCGGCCATGTGGCGGTTCAAGATCCATTCGGCCCTGACACGCATCCTCCTTGGAGGCTGGCACGGCCACGTACTTCTCCACCTCGGTCAGGCACCTCTCTACCTCGGCCTCACCATGGCCCCGCTTCGGCCATGTGGCGGTTCAGCCCAGCTCGGCTCGGCCCCACTTCGACCATGTGGCGGTTCAGCCGAGCTCGGCTCGGCCCCACTTCGACCATGTGGCGGTTCAGCCGAGCTCGGCTCGGCCCCACTTCGACCATGTGGCGGTTCAGCCGAGCTCGGCTCGGCCCCACTTCGGCCATGTGGCGGTTCAGCCGAGCTCGGCTTGGCCCCACTTCGGCCATGTGGCGGTTCAGCCCAGCTCGGTTCGGCCCCACCTTGGCGGTGAACCAGTACCTCGGCCTCACTTCGGCCATGAGAAGTCCAGCTTCGGTAGTTCAGTTCAGCTCGGTAGCCTGGCCTGGAGCTCAGCCAGGCATGAAAGGTAGCCAACTTCGGCCTACGAAGCTCTCCGGATTGGCCCGGCTTCACTCCGCCCGATCTAAGCATCATCAGGAAGAAGCCATGCCCGGATCAGTGCCCCCGCATGCTCCTGCCCAGCACAGCACAACATACCTACGCCAAGGTACCGCGCACGTGCCAGGTACCGCATCCCTTCGAACGTGGCATCCATGGCTCAACTCCGCCCAACTTCGCCCGCACGGCTCCGCCCGACCTCGGCAGCGCCCCGCAAGCCCCCGCCCGGCATGCCCGCGCCCGGCGTCGCGGGACCCCAGCTCCTCCGGCGTTCGACCGACCTCGGCAGTGCCCCGCAAGGCTCCGCCCGGCATGCCCGCGTCCGGCTCGGTTCGGCGGACCTCCGTCCTGTCCGGCCTAGTCCGGCGAGGCACCCGCTCCGGCACCCGGTCGCCCGCAAGGTCCGCACCTCGCCTTCGCGCCAGGGGACGTCCATGCAGCGCCCTCTGCCCAGTTCAGCTCTGGCCCGTGCTAGCTCGGCAATCCCGTGCCCAGTCCGGCTCGGTTTGGCGGACCTCCATCCGGTTCGGCCCAGTTTGGCTCGGTTTGGCGGACCTCCATCCGGTTCGGCCCAGTCCGGCGAGGCAACCGCTCCGGCACCCGGTCGCCCGCAGGGTCCGCACCTCGCCTCCGCCCCAGGGGATGTCCATGCAGCGCCCTCTGTCCAGATCAGCTCCGGCCCGTGCCAGCTCGGCAATCCCGTGCCCGCGTTCGGCTCGGTTCGGCGGACCTCCGTCCGGTCCGACCCAGTCCGGCGAGGCATCCGCTCCGGCACCCGGTCGCCCGCAGGGTCTGCTACGGCGCCCAGAATTGCATGCATGGGAGAGACCCTGCATACCGCGCCTCGGCTCGCGCGACTACCCCGCGCACCTCGACCCGTGTGCGTAGAGGCCTCTGCAGACCTCGCCATGCATGGAGAGGCTACGCGGCCTAGCCTTGCAGACCTCGCCATGCATGGAGAAGCCATGCGGCCTAGCCTTGCGGTGGGACACCTCGAACCATGCGCACGAAGAGCCTCACCTGCCTCATCTCGAAGCATGTGCCATGGTTTATTTAATTCCATTCCAGGTATGCTTTTCAAAATATAGGTACAGAGGAAGGCTAGATGGCAGCCCGACACGTCACCATCTATGCCAAACTGAACCCGCCGTCTATGAAGGAGGGCTATATTAAAAGCCCCCATCACAGCTTACACCAATCAGGAAGGAGTGCCACATCCAAGGCACTATGCTCCTCCACCAACCTCCTGAACCATCAAGAAGGAGGAAGTTGACCAACCTACCTAAGCCTCCCAGGCCTGCAGAAGCTTCACAGGCCTATACCAAGAAGAACGTGCCTCTCTGAACACCAAGAGCCGCTCGTCTACATAAGAGCAGCGGGAAGAGGTAAGAGGGGTAAGAGACAACAGACTCTCTTCATTCTTACATTGTCTATCACCCTCTGGCAGCGGAGAGTCCCCCAAGCTCTCCATCTCAGAGGTCCCTTATTTCCTTCGATCGTCCCGCTGACTTGATCGTCGGAGTGTCTTTGCTGGAATCCCCGGCGTAGGTCTCCCCTGTTTTGCAGGTATCGTCCAACGGAGGGACAATAAGGAGGAAGATTACTCCTCACCGGAGAGGCCCACAGGAGGGCCACTACAGTACCAAGCCCCTTTCATCCCAACTACGACTATGTTCCCCTTGATCGTCTCCGACCAACGAGCCCGGTGACGCTGGCACGGAGCCCACTCACCTAGGCCACGTAAGAGCTACCGGCCACGGCGATCTAGGCGGCAACACCAGTAATTTAAAAGGGTTCTACTATATTACTATGTTTGGTACCTTTTTTTTTGTTGGTAATCCAAATTACTTGGTAATCTGGATTGCCTTTCAAAAGACAGTCTGGATTACCTCTATAAGGGGTGGTAATCTAGATTATAACCTCCTAGGTAATCCAAATTATCGAATTACTCTCATTTTCTTCTTCCCTTCTGTACTACCCCCTACCCCCCGCAACCCCTCTACCACCTGTCGAACTCGAGGAGGTTGGCCATGGTGGTGACAAGGTTGGTCTCGCCAGTGCCAGGAGGCCCGTGGAGAAGGTAGCCGTGCTTCTAGGCTTAGGCGACACGGGCGGCAAATTGGAGGAGGTTAGCATGGAGGTCATCCTTAAGGGTGGGGTCGGTTGCGAGGGTGTCAAAGGTTGAAGGGTGGGTGAAGGGGACGAAGGACTATAGGCGGTGATGGTCATCCTCGAGGGTGGTTCGGTTGGTGTAAAGGTGATGCTCTCAGAACTTGAGACAAAGGCAGGTGACCTTATCGAGGATGTAGGGGATGTAAAGGGAATGAATGGCATGGCAATGGCAGCTGTGGAAGGAGAGCTTGAGAGAGCGATGCTTGATGTTGGAGGTGGACCGATGGTAGCCATAAAGCAAGAAGGCATTGGAGGAGGTGAAGGAGTGCTTGACAATGCAGGAGGTCCAGCGAAAAAGGATTCCTTAGAAGGAGTCCATAGCTATGTGGGAAGTGGGGAGGGAGGCGACCGGTTATGGGGTGTGATAGGCCTTACAGAGGTGATAATGGGGGTGATGACCAAGCAGCAAGAGCCCAAGTAGGAATGGACAGCATCGTAGATCTTATTTGGTGATGATCGATCATACTCATCGATGATTATGGTGGCTGTGGGGTGGATTGCCGCCACCAACCAGTCGAAGAGGAAGTGGAGGAAGAGCCGGAGTAGGCGAGGGCAGGAAAGGGAGTGGGCAGCACCGTGCACAAAGAGAAGAAGGGGAGAAGGGGAGGGGGTGGGTGATGCTGGCGGGGTTGAGGGAGGGGGTGGGCGGTGCCAACAGGGGGAGGGGTGGGGAGAACGAAAAAAAAGAGAAGGAAAAAAAGGAAAAAAAATAATAAATACATAAAATATAAACAAAAATTATATTTTTATAAATATAATATAAATTTAATTTAAAGATAGTTTGATAATTTGATTTTATAATATGAAACATTATTTGCATGTATCAAATACTATAATTCATATTACTTGTAGTCTACATTGTTGGCAATATATATTACTGGCAATCCACATTATCTTTCAAAATTATTTGGTAATGCACTAAACACAACCTAAGTGTTAAATTAATTATTTATCATATTTAATATTTGTGTTAATATGAGAAGTTATCAACTTGACACAATAGTAAAGACATCAGTTGCAATAGCTATGGAGAAAATCAGGATGTGCGAAATAAAGATGAATAATTTGGAAACTAAAACTAACTGTGACAACAACCAAGGAAAGGTGATCAAAGTGGTGTTAATTGGGATAACAAGTTTGAATGCTTGGCAAATCAACTATCTAGTAGTTAATAAAGGATGTATAAATCTTAATTGCAATCCTAGGAATAGAACTTTTGGCAATCAATGAATATTATTTTTACTTTTTTTATATAAATCTACTATATTTTTAAGTCTTTCAAAAAAAATGCAACTAAAGTTATTACAAAAATACTTAAAATTTTAAGACCAATTTTATCAGAGATAATTTGGCATTGAATAATTAATAAATTAAGTTACTTTGTATAATTGAAGAATAAAAATAAAATTGATCTACATATAGTAAATCTTCGAAATACTGGCATCTCATGTGTGGCCTTTCTACCTCTCTTGGAGAGCCTCTAAAGTTGCTCTTTTTTTTTTTTTGGACCTTCATTTCCTTTTATAGCAACTATTTTTATTATGTTGATTTGCATGATGAACACGGACAAGCCTTCTTCTAATATTTAAAAGAATTAAATGGTCCCTCTAACGGTTGGATAAAATCCAATTATGTTTATGTCGCCAAACCATTTTTAAATATAAAATTAGAATATAATCAGGGACAAGTCCCATCCATGTAATATGTAAGATATAAATACATGCCAAGCAAATAAAATTTGACTTGTTACTGCTCTTGGTGTTGGTATAAAACTATCCCTTGCACTACTTATACCATGATAATGATGCATGTCATGTATCATAGTCACTCATTCTTGGTGCATCAAAATAAGCTGTTACTTAATGAGTAAGATCCATATAAATAATTAATTTTGATTGGTCACGTGAACAAATTACATAATGTATGTGGCGTAGGAAATAATTTATCTTTCGTGTAATATCATATCCATCAGTGATGCCGGGATGTTTTTAAAGCCATACTTAAATAAATAATGTATATTTGCTTAAATATAGTTTTGCCTAAATATATAAATTCTTAATCATATTTATATATTTATATATTTGTAAACATGTTTATATTTATATTTGGCTAAAAAAATATTTATAAATATATATAAACTAGATGTTTTTTTTTTGATAAAACGGAAGACTTATATTAATTTTCTCGAAAACGTACAACCCAAACTATCTGCATACAAAATATTTCTAAACTGTACAGGCAACTCAAGCAGAGAGAAACATACAAATTCTCCGGAATGCTGTGCAACAAAAGAGGCCGCCTAGTCGACCGCAACATTGGCTTCGCGATAGACATGGCGGACCATGAGCCCAGAGCAATGACGGAGCATTATGCCAATATCTCGAAGGATAGGGATAGCAGGTGTATCCTTGATTGCCTTCTGGATCCAGGAGATGATCATAGAAGAATCACCTTCAATGACGAGGCGATGCAACTTAAGGATCCTCATGGCATACTTGATACCCATCCAAGCACCATAAAGCTCTGCCTGGGGCATAGTTTGTTCCACTAACTTGGAACCCCCCATAGCAGTAAAGGTTGCCGTCGAAGATCTGATGACAAACGTCGCTCCAGCCATCCGTCCTCTAACACTCCCATCAAAGTTGATAGTAACATACTCCTGAGGAGGGGGCTCGCAAGAAACCAAGATCCGGTGAGACGCTCGAGGAGCTGAACCGGAGCCCCATAAGTCAGGCAAAGTCACCATCGACCGATGATACTCCTCAGCTTGAGCCCTAGCTCTTTCAATTAAGAAAGTAGGAGAGCTAGTCTCAGACCTGAAGATAGTAGCATTCCGGGAGATCCATAAGTGATAAGCCAGATAAGCAAGCAGGGTCCTGGACGGTGTAGCATCGGGGGATCGCAGATAAAAAGCGAAGATAGTGAGGACATCATCTTCAGCATCCATAAGGGCCCCAAAGCCTGCCAGAGTCCAGACCCGCCTAGCCCTTGAGCAAAGAAATAACACATGGTATAGAGATTCCTCTGGATCATCACAAATCGGACAGGAGGGGGGTATACGGACACCCCTAGAACTGAGAAGAGACTTTGTAGGCAGGCGTCGCCTCATGACCTTCCACAAAAAGAGGCAGACCCTCGGATGAACCGGTAAAGCCCAGATCCAACCTCCCGGCACATCAACCTGCTGAGCCGGATGATAGATGTTGTAGAGGTCCGACATAGGGGCAGTGGTGGAAGAGGAAGGGCCTCAAACTGTAATATCCTGGCAAGGAGATAGAGGAAGAAGAATGGATAAAATCCTCTCCTTCAAAGGCTCTCGAAAATAGCAAGAGATGAGTGGAGAATTCCAGATCTGCAACCCTGAAATAATAAGGTCACTGACCATCTAGGCTTTAGGCAGATCCGGTGAAACAAAGGTAGGCCATCTATAAAAAGAAATATGAGAAATCCAAGCATGTGCCCACACTGTGATAGATTTACCATCCCCCACCGTCCATCTGAAATGGGGAAAAACCTGCGGAACACGTCTATTGATCTCCTTCCAAATTGGTGATCTACGAGGAGAGGGCACAACTTGACCTTCCTGAAGGAAAGTAGTATCATATCTGGCTCGCATAACCGACAGCCACAGGCCGGTCGGATTAAGGACCAAATTCATAGCATGACGAGCCAGCAGAGCCTCCCTCCGACTGAGAAGTGAAAAAATGCCAAGACCACCCTCCCGAATTGGCTGGCACACAGAATGCCAGACAACCAGGTTAATGCCCCTAGTTGCAGCATTGGATCTCCATAAAAAGGCTCGAAGATTCTGCTCTACCTTCTCCACCATGGCCTTAGGGAAATGGCATTAGCCAACAGATAGATGGGAAGAGAAGAGAGAACATATCTAATCAAGGCGAGTTTGCCCATTGCCGACAATGCCCTGCCCTGCCAACCCTCAACCCGATCCTGAACCGCCTGCACCATGATCCGAGATTCATCTCTACGGAGGCGGCCGCCCGAAATAGGAACACCGAAATAGTAAATAGGCCCCTCCTTGTTTCGAATCCTGAGAATAGAGACGATGGCAAACCGAGTACAAGTAGGAATCTTAGGGGAGAAATGGACCTCAGACTTTTCGAGGTTAACAGACTGCCCTGAAACTAAACAATAATCCAACATAACCCTACGGTACCCCCGAGCAGTTTCTTCCATCGCCTTGCCCAGAAGTAAACAATCATTAGCAAAAAGAAGATGGGAGACAGGATGTACCGCCGGGGATGCAAAATAAGGGTGGATAGAAGAATCCCTAACCGCCTCCCGCAGGCCCTTGGAGAGAGCATCAGCCGCAATAATAAAAAGGTAGGGCGACAGCGGACAGCCCTGACGAAGGCCAACAGTAGAATGAAAGAAATCCAAGGGCGAACCATTCAGAAGAATAGAGAAAGACGGCCTCATGATGCAACTCATGATCCTGGACGTCCACAGCGGGTGGAACTCAAAATCATACAAAGATTGCTGAAGAAAGGTCCATCGCACCCGATCGTAAGCTCTCTCCATGTCCAGCTTGATTGCCATCAGAGGGGCTCGAGGGGTTGCCCTCCGCAGATCATGCATAAATTCATGGGCAATCAAGACATTGTCCAATATTCCCCGACCCCCAATAAAAGCTCCCTACTGAGGGGAGATAATCCCGGGGAAGATAGACTTCATTCTTAGAGCCATTAGCTTTGCACATATCTTATAAAGAGTTGTACATAAGCTAATAGGTCGGAAATGGGACGGATGAGAAGCCTGGGGATGCTTGGGAACCAGAGTGATAAAGGTTTGCTTCCACTTGTCCGGCATCCGGCCCGTAAGGAAAAAGAGTTGAACTGCCGTCACCACTTCCCTTCTGATAATATCCCAATATCTTATGAAGAACAGCATAGGGAAACCATCCGAACCAGGAGCTTTATCCTCTGCCATAGAGCTTAACACCATGCATATTTCATCCTCAAACACCGGAGCAAAGAGCCTAGCATTTTGAGCCTGCAAAACTATCCTGTCCGGTATCGGAGTCTGGAAATAAGGAGGATCAGCCACATCCAACATCCATCTGGACCTGAAAAATGCCACCACCTGACAACAGTGGGCTGATGGAAGAAGTGAGAATTCCTATCGCCCTGAGCCAACCACTGAACCCTGGATTTCTATCTCCAGGGGATTTCCTGTTGAGCCAAAAGAGAATTGTAGGAAGCCAGCTCATACCGCAGCATGGATGGAGAGATCCTCATCATTGAGACCCCCCTGAGAATCTTCCTTACATTGCAGATCATGAATCTTCTTTTCCATCTCAGCCAGACGGTCAAAGATATTTCCTACTCCCACCTTGTTCCATTTCCCCAGCCGTCGCTTGAGAAGCTCCAATCTACAAGTAATGCGATACTGAGCATCACCTCTGATTGGAATTTTCCTGACCTCCCTAACCACTTCCCAGGAATTTGGATAAGAGAGCCAAATTCTTTCAAATCTAAAAGGCACATGAGTTGGGGAAAGGTGGGTGGTGGTCATCAGAATCGGACAGTGATCCGAGACGATCCTGTCCAAATACCGACCGAGAAGTTGGGATTCATTTGAAGTCAAGATGTGGTAGCTACCGCTCTGTCGAGCCTTTCCCAGACCCGAGCTCTCCCTGATTTGTTGTTGCACCAGGTATATCTATTACCCATAAATCCCAAATCAATAAGGCCATTGGAGTCCAAGAAATACGTAAATTCCCTGGTAGCCACATTTTGGGAAAAGGGGGTCCCTCCTCGCTTCTCCTCCACTTTGGTGATACAGTTGAAATCCCCAATAACAACCGTAGGGAATCCCTGATCAATGACCTGAGACACCTCATTCCAGAGATATCTCCGTTTCTTATAACAGGTGCTAGCATAAACCGCCGACAAGATCCAAGATGGCCCATTATCCACCGATATGACCATAATTGCATTCTGCTCCGACTTATGGAACACATCAATTCGGGCAGCAGTTGTATCCCAAGCTACTACTATACCTCCCGATAAACCCCTGGAGTCGATAGCATAATGATTCCAGGCTTTAGGAAAACAACGAATGATCCTGTGTAACAACTGACCAGAACGACGGGTTTCCAAAATAATACAAATATCAGGACGATGAAGAAGATGTAACCTTCGAAAAGTAGAGACAAAGGAAGGTTTTCCTGCCTCTCTAGCATTCCACGATAATATCTTCATACAAGGATAGCTAACCCCTAAACACCCCCTCCCCAGAGGGTTTACCCGAGCTACCTTCTCCAGCACCAGACTCAGGGTCGACCACATCCACCTTCGGGACATCCATCTCTTAAAATAAGGTCACCTTCAATTGTCCGACAATATCAACATGATCCGGGGTTTTCTGGTCCACTCCAATGCTGATCGGAATAGAAGCCGAAGCAGGCAGCCCACCTTCCTGGACTACTCGATCAGAAGCAATCAGAATCAGGGTAGACAACCCCCCTTCTTAAGCTTCTTGTCACCCAACCTTCCCTTCTGCCCACCTAGGGCCAACATCTCCTGAGAAGATACACCAGCAGCTCCCTTCTTCAGCACTAATACCTCAGAAGAGGGCCCTTTCCCATCCACCCCTGAGACACCCTCAGCAACTACCCCTGAGACCTCTTGAAGGAAAACCTTCCCCCTTTCTCCTCCACCTCTTGTAACATCCCCCCCCTCATGTACACCCTCCCCTGCCCCTGAAACCATCATGCCCTTCCCCTTCAGAGTCTCCCGTCCCAACCCACCTCCTTTCAGCTCAGTCACCGCAAAACCCAGCACACCCCCACTTGGATCCTGAACCCCACGCTCCTCTTGTCCACCTCCACCCAACCCAGGACAACCTTCTAACCCCTAGACACCCCCCCGGAGCACCCCCTCACAACCACTGCAGAAACCCCACCCCCTCTTCCAACAGTAAGACCAACTTTAGTAGGCAAAGAAGTAGAAGAAACCCCCTGATTCCCCCTATGCTCCTCCATACAAGGAATAGGAGTACCAACCTTAACCGCCGGGGGTGACGCCGATAGCGAAATTCTCCCCTTCAGGCCTGCCGGAGGAGAGAGGTCAGCAAAGTTGGTGCCGGAGTCAGAAGCCACCTTCAGTAGTCCAGCCGGAGAAGAAGGCCTGGGTGCCGGAGGGCTTCGGCCCCGTTTCAGGATACCCAAACCAAAATCCACCATCACCGCATCCATAGGGCCCGAGTCCACCAGGCCCACCTCCATGCTTTCTCCCAATCCAGCCAGCGGTCCAAAGATGGACTCCCGTGGAACCGGTCCACGGGTATCATCATCCGAGTGAAGTACCGGCGATCGGCGGTGCACCACCTTGCACGGCTTCTGCCACCCGTCAGAATCTGGCGGGGAGTTCGGAGAAGAAGTACCCACCATCGGAGATGTTCTTGAGGGGGAGGAGGAGGGCAAATCCGAGGAGGATTTACTAGCAGCACCTCCCCCCTCAGCTGCTATTCTTTCTTTCACAGGGGACCGAACCACCCTCGGTAGCCTTGACCTCGAGGTAAGCATCCATGGCCCAAACCTAGGGCGACCACCTCCTTGCATCTCCAAGTTCAAGGTAGAGGCCAACCCATTCCCGCCAGGCAGCCCTTCCTCCCCCTTTCCTCTATCTTTCCTCTCCCCCACCACCTCTGGTCCAGTAGCAGAGCACTCTTCTTCATCATGGCCGATGACACCACAGTTGAAACAAAGAGAGGGCAGGTTCTCATACACAAAATGCTGCCAGAAAATTTTTGATTTACTTTGTATGAGTACTCCCGGTTTCACCGGTTGGGCAGCATCGACCTCCACCCTAACCCGCGCATAGCCCGCTTTCTTCAGATGACCAATAAACCCATCAACCGAAATGGGTTTCCCCGCTTTCCTCGCCACCGTCATCATTGAGGAAGGCTTCCAAAACTCCAGAGGTAGCCCAGGTAACCTGAGCCAGAGCATGACCTTCTGGATGCTCTTCTGCTCCGGAACAAAGTCCGGCTCCCAGTCCTCCATGGCTAGAAGTTGGCCTGCCGCAAACCATGGACCACCTGAGCGAACATAGGAATAGTCCCTCACCGACTGTAGCCGGACCACCAAATGATCCTCCGCAAGGGGGATAACCTTTGGGTCATAGGTCAACCCCGCCTTAGATTTGATCTCCCTCGCCACCGCCTCAAAGGACACCCTGCGGCCCAAGCTTCATACCACCATCGCCAACCCTTCCCACTCCTTATGAGCTTCCTCGAGCTCTGGCTCCGGCAGCTCCAAGACCTTAGTGAAGTAGCCCTGGAGCAACTCCAGATCCTCCGATGGCAGCTTCGGTGAGGACCAGATGGAACCCCGACCAGAACCCTGCACCACTTTCACCCAAGATCGATCTTCCTCCCCAGAGCTTCTCCCCACAGTCCCCTCCTTCCCACTCGACTCCCCCGGCTCCGCCATGGCCATCGAAGAAGCACAAACCAACAACAAGGAACCCTAAACTTCGATGGAACCCCCCTCAACCAGATCTTCAGAAGAAACCCTAAACCCGGGTGGAACCCTAAACCCCGATGGAACCCCCAAACCCCAAGCACACTTCCCAAGTCACTCTGAAACTATTGCAGGGCGAACTTAAACTAGATGTTTGCCGAGCAAGTAATTTTGGTATTTGATATAATTTATAATTAAAAATTTATTAAATTTATTATATTAAATTTATCTTAAAGTTTTAATATTTAATTTTTTTCAAAATTAAGCTAAAAAAATTAGTGCAAATTTTGGAGAATTTTTTTTAAAACTTATGCTAGACTTTTTTATTTTTACAGCTTTCATTATTATATAAAAGGTATAATTTTCAATAAAAATATAATCAAAGAAAATAATATATGATAGTCATTGAATCCAAGCAGTAGATAGAGTGATTTTGATATTCGATATGGGTTAAGATTTATTTAATAAAATTTATTATCTACTAAATTTATTATTTTAAATTTATTTAATATTTATTAGAAATTTTGATGTTTAATTTTTTTAAAAAAAACTAAATCAGAAAAGTATGATATAAATTTGGAAGTATTCTTTTGGAAACTAAATCAAAATTTTGTCTTTATATATATAATAGATTATATAGGATATAAAATTTTGAATAGAAAAAAATAATTGATACGGTAGCCATTAAATCCAGATAATATTATTTTATTTATATATAATAGATAGATAAATATATTTTATATACGAGTCAAACAGGTGCCATCGTGATGTCTGAAGTCCGAGCTGGTGCTTGCTTAAAGGTCGGCCGGTCTCGTTCGGAAAGGGCCGCGACACTCTCTTCGTCGGTCTCTGGGAGAGGCAGGATGTGGTGCCTGTCCTGTTGGGAGGCGTACGACGAGGGCGATGCTGGGACGTGCAAGCGTTGCTACGAGGAATTCAGCGTGATGGAGGAGAAGTGCAAGGATCTCGAGGCCCAGATTGATTTCCTCCGCCTCCCCCCACCCTTCGACGGCGTCCACTCCTCGTCTACTGACGTCCAACTCTTCGCCGGCGCCCCCCTCGAGGGTTCCACCGCCATCCGGGCCCACCGTGCCGTCCTCGTAACTAATCGCTTTCCTTTTCCGTTCTTGCTTTTTTTTTTTTTTTTGCTCTCTTGACTGATAATTAACCAGAGCTAGAACAGGGATGATGCTTTTATAATACGATTTGGTTTTTTTCAAAAAAATACGCCAGTTTATTTTATTTGCGCTGGAAAGTTTTGGTTTCTTGAATTCTTGAGCGGCAATCGGTTTCTGGATTTTTTTCTTCCTTGAAAATGGATCTGTTTGCTGCGTGGAAATTTTAGTACCGTTTATTGTATTCCAGGTGAAATTTGTGCTCATTCTCTGGTTTTTGCTTCGAATTGCTTTGCTTTCATTGGGGTGGGGTGGGGTGGGGTTGATGTCATAGTCTAGAAGAACATTTATGAATGATGGGCGGGGTTCCATCAGTTTGATGGATCGCCAAATTTTGAAGGAAAGGAGATGTATTTAATTCAAAGGAATAAATATGGAATTGAATTAAGGGATTCAGGAACATATTTGCTCGGACTAGTCTCTGGGTTCAGATGTTGTGATTTTTTGGATGGTGTGGAAAAGGGGCAGAATTCTGATACTGTAGTGCTTTAATCAAGGTTGTGCTCCTCTTTACTTGCTCAATGATGCAAATTGGAGAGGACAGTGGAGGATATGAGAGCCTGCAGGATGAAGCAATGGCCATCTTCTTTTACTTTTGGATTAGGTTTCATCTCGGTTTTCAATTTTTGAATTCCTATCCTACATGTCTAGGACTATCATAGAAGGGGAACAAATTGCTGAAGGTGGCAACTCTTCGGGCATGTTATTGTTGGGGTTTGGGAAAGGAGTCTGAATATTATTTGTTGGTTGCAAGTTTTACAATTACATAGTATGGAGCATTGCTACTTTCAGCGTCTTTCTTGGTGTTAATGTTTAGGGGAGTCAGCTAATTTTGATGGCATAAGGGTGATTCTAATGGCTTTCTCCCTCGCTTCGTTTTCTTTTTTGATAGGTTTATACATACGGTCCTTTTTAGAAAAAAATACCCTTTCCTTTCATTTCTTCCCTCATCTTTCCTCCTTGATCCACATGCATTTATTTACCGGGCAATGGGCAACATCATTAGATTTGGACACTTTTCACTTTTTATTAATGATAAAGAATCAATTATTACCATGGTTTAAAAAAAATATTATGGCAGTTAGGTTTCAAAAAAAAAAAAAAAAAGTGTAGTATGTGTACCATGGTTTAATAATATCAATATTAATGATGACCTAAATACAGAGCTGCTAACTATATTGAATGTGCTAACTATGTTTGTGACATAAAAAAAATAGACTGATTTGATATTATCCTTCAATTGTAATTAACAAAAGCAATGTCTCCTTGCATAATATAGATTACAAGCATTCATGATTTGTGAATGAGTCATTATCAAAAAGCCATCTTTCCAATGAATGTGGAAAATGTTTCACGAGAAATATTCTTGTTATTACTTCAACTCATATTCCTCAAAAAATGGACCCTGTTCGAATGGCATTGAATAAATTAGATACATGAATTAGGATATGAAAGGCTTTTTATTCCACAATAATAAAAGCACTTTTTCATTCTTTCATATACTAGGAGATTTGCTTGGAAAAGAAAATGTTCCATACTATATTCGGATCCAAAACCATGGGTTCCGATGCATGATATCTTATAGCACTTATCATTGATGCCCTATCAATGAATATTGCACAGAAGAAATTAATGATAGAAATTAATACAATTAGATCAGCTCTAGGAAATTTCGATCGCAGGTAAGATCGGTTCAGGATCATGGGATCCTTTTCTATCAGATAGGAAGGACAATTACACAAATATAATTCTATATAATTACCCAATATATCCTATATCTATCAATATGATGAAGAAATTATGTAAGGAAGGGGATTCTTATTTATGCAAATGGTACTTGTAACGAGCATGATGAAATTAATGTTATTTCTTTATGTTGAGTTGTTCTACTGGATTAGTCACTCAAGATCTTGGGTCTTCACCTTGGCCCGGTGAAAATATTGGATTAGTTCTTATGGATTCATTGAAAATGATTCTAATCTAGTTCATGATCTATTAGAAGTAGAAAGCACTTTTTGGGATCCTCACAAACCAAAAAAAATTGCAGCCAGTTTGATAATAATCAAATGACATTATTTCTTTGGTCCGAGCCAAGGAATACAATGAGATTTGATGCAAAATGGATCTTGTTTTGTTGTTGGTCAGATATTTCTATATGAAAAATATGTAAGGGAGTTTGAAGAAGGGAAGGAGCCATCGACGTACAACATATCAAAGATGATGTTTTCAATCATATAGTTTAGGCTCCTAGAATGTGGTGCCCTTTTGGCAATCTATTTGACTGTATTGAAAGGCTCATTGAAATTGATCGGTTTGACCTAATGATGACTAACAGTAAATTGGCATGCTAGGAGTTTTTATGATACTTCTATGAATTTTTTTTTTTTTTGATAATAATGATATGGAGCTGTGCTTGTTTTATTAAAGTTTAAAATATATCAAAGAATGGATTTAACCAAATGATGGAAAATAATGAGTCTAAAAGGAATTGTTCACCTTTTTAAGCTAACTTGGGGCCTGAGCGAGGCTTAACTCTAGTAAACGCAGCCATCATTCTTGTTTATCCAGATTTAGATGCTAAAATGTTTAGCCAATTGGGTTCCATTGATTTCTTGAAGTCCATCAAGGGTGAGCTATGTCCTGACTTTACCTATCAACCCTACATAATACAAGAAAAGCAAACAAGGTGCGATTTCACATAGTTTTTTTTTTTTTTTTTTTTGTGTGTGAGAGAGAGGGGGGGGGGGAGGCCCACCCACACAATTATTATCCCAGTCCAAATTTTTTAGCATGCATCACCCTTGAATTGATCCTTGAACCTTTGGGTGCTAAGCAAAGGGGTTGTTAATGTTGGGGCAAGAGCCAAGTCACATGTCATCACATAGTTCAGTAGGTGGCTTGGAAAAATCTAATTAGGTTGAAAACTCAGTAGCTTATAGTGCTTCAAGGCATGTTAGCTCTTGATTTTTGAAGGTGTTTTACTCTCCATTACAAGATTGTTCCTGGCTGTATGTAGCTTTTTTTATTTTATTTTTATTTTTATAATTGTGAAGTCATTGTTCACCACTTTCTAGATTCCTCGCTTGGCTCTTTAAGCTAGGAAAAACCACTAAATCAATATAAAATAAATGTTATACTAATCCTTCCTTTTTAACATTTCCAACCCTATGCAACTTTGGCTATGCCTAAAAAAGAGAAATCTTGCAATACAATTGTACTTGGAGTTTGGGGATTTGGAATTGGCATTGTGCTAATATTTTCTCATCAACTGCCTCCCATTCAACTTGAGAATCAAATTACATCATTGCTGTTCAAATCCATCTGCCAATCCTCTTGGTACTTGCATGAATATGATAGACCATGTAACTTTTGTGGTTTTAGGATAAGATGTGACCCTCGAACAATGGTTAATGTTTTGTTTCAAACTTCGGAAGAGAAATCAAACATTTCTATTTTGGTTGGAATTAATGTGAAATTCAGTCTAGATTTGGAGTTTCAGTCAGAACTAAGCTTTGAGGTCAAAATATTTGTATATACAATCTATTGTGCTAATTATTGTTAAGATTGAATTTAGTTTTATCGGTTTTGAGAAGATATGGTAGCATATGTCGAGGAGAGCTTTAAAATAAAGATTCAGACACGGGATGCCTAAATCCTAAAAGTGAAATCTGACAGGTATCTCGATTTTCATATACTAGATTTTAACCAAATAATAATTCCTGTATTACACTCTAGACAATATATTAACTTATAATTTAAATTACTTATTTGATTGTCCGAATGTGAAGTCACAGAACCATACATCCAGAGGTTCCAAACTTTATATACTTTGAGATAATGTTTAATTAATTTTATTAAATAATTTTACTTTTTGCTTGTACGTTATACCTCGAGTTTTAATTACCATTATAGTATTTTGACAGTTTTCAATTGAAAGTTCTTAAATTTGAACTTCCACCAACAAAGCTGCTGAAACTCAATATTTGTTGGGATAAGCCAAAACTGAAATCGAAACTGAAACTAAACTTTTTCTTGATTCAAACATTTGCCATTTGATGATACTGAAACTTATCTGGTCCTTCAAACTACATCTATTGACTGAATCTTAGCTTGGGTAGAGATATGTGGACTTGAGAGTTGCTTCCCTAACTTTTAGCTTCAAGCTTTGTCCTTCACTTAAACTGCATTTCTTTAGGTTACGTTTGGTAGCAGGCAATCCATCCAGATTATTAGAAATTTAATGAAGCCCTACCATATTACTTTATTTGATATGTTTTTCTGAATGGCAATCTATTCTATGTGGTAATTTGGATTGCCAATCTGAATTATCTCTGGAATGGGTGATAATCTAGATTAGCACTTTTCAAGTAATTTAGATTATCAAATTATCTTTCCCTTTTTTCTTCCTCTCCTCTTGCATATAATTATATTTTATAATATAATATAATATGATAAATATATTTTTAAATTTATTATATTATATTAATATATTATATATTACAATATAATATTAATATAATATAATATATTTTATATTTTTAAAATTTAAGTTATTTAATATATTATATTAAATAATATATAATATATTTAATTTAATTTAATTAATTTTATATTGATATAATATAATATAATAATTTATATTTTATAATATAAAATATATTACATTATATTATATTTAATAGTATAATACATAAATTTAATCTACTATTTAATATATTTATGTGATATATTAAATATATCATCTATTTAATATATAAATTTTTTATATTAAATTTATTTAATATAAAAATATTTTTACATAAAAATATAAATATTTATATAAATATTTTTTATATTTTTAATATGAAATATAAAAAATATATTTTTAATAAATGGATAAAATATAAAAAAATATATTTTATAAAAAAATATAGATTTTATTTAGATGTATTTTGAGAATTTTATTTTACATTATGTAACATTACCTGTACCAAATATAATAATCCACGTTACCTGCAATCAACATTACTAACAATCCACATTATTGACAATCCATATTACATTTTAAGATTGTCTGGCAATACATCAAACGCAACCTTAGATATTTGACAAGCTCCAGAATCCTCATAAACCTTTAGCCTTTGGTTCCCACCTTGAAAATCCTTAATCCTACTCTCTGGACCCAAATCTCTCAGATTCCATCACTTCTGAATCTTAATTTAATCAAAATTTTCACCCATCCTCTAGCCATCTTGGAAATGATCACTTTTGTTCTTGTTAATGGGGACTAGCTGTGTTGATCTAGGGTCTAATGTGAAGGAAAGGGCAAATTATGCACCCACTAAGTCAGTACTGGGAACTGTTACCCTATTTTCCATCTCATGCCTCGAGCTAATCTTCTCCTCTCCAAGTTCTTCTTCCTACACATTCTATTTTTTTCGCCACTCAGCATTCAATTTCACCTCTTGACAGCCACTGTATATTTTGTGTACCAGATATTTATTGAGGCCTTTTAACCACCTCTGAGACTACGAGTATGTGGTTTTTTGGTGATGTTGTAAGATCTTTTAATCAACTAGGTAGTTGTACCCATACATTTGTAGATACAGGAGTCATCGGCACAAGGAATTGTTGGTATTTTTGGAAAAAATAAAAAACCTAAAATTCTCTTCACCAACTAAATCCATGATTTTTTTTCATATTTTATTTTTTACTTTAATGAATATGACCGTTAGCCCAATCAATTCTTGTGATCATTAATCCAATTAATTCTTATGACCGTTAATCTAATTAATTCTTATAATTGTTAGTCCAATTAATTTTTTGACCTTTAGCTCAATTAATTCTTTTAATCGTTAATTCTATTAGTGTTTTGACTATTGGACTAGCCTAAGTGATTAGTTTTTTGGATCTATAAATTGGGCTCTTGGTATAGGTTGTAAAGGGATAATAAGAAGAAATAAGAAAGAAAAAAATGCTTGCTATTTTATTTCTTAAGTTTTTCTTCACTAAGTTTTTCATCTTTTTTATTATTTCATTATTCTTATTTGTTGGGTTGGAGCTATGTCATCCTTTCCACGTCGTGCCCGCAGGGAAGGTTTCCAGTTGTATTTTAGGATGGAGTTCTCGAGTTTAATCCCGCACAAGAGTCAGGAATTGCTTTAGGATAGTGCCTTGCATGCATCCAAACAAGTTATTTTTTCTAATTTTTTATAAAATTTAATTATTTTAATATTAATTTAATAATGCACTTATATTATTAGTTTGATCTAATCGCAATGGGCTATCAAGGGAAATGAATTTACATTATATATCCCTAAAAATCTAAGGCGAATCCCTTTCTGATCGTGATTGAAAGTGCAACAATATTTTTTTTAAAAAAATTATGACATCATAATTCAACAAGAATTATATGTTGCTTATTAATTTTTTATAAAATTAGTTATGAATTCATAATTATGCGATATAGTATCTAGATCTTTCTCATGTATGTAAAGAAAGTTGATTGTTTCTTTTATTTTCTATTGGATAAATAAATATATCGTCGTTTAATCAGTTGCTGGTTAAGAAAATTCATGGCTTGTCATATCTAGATTTTTTTTTTTGAAGAATACTTGGCATCAAGGTTTTTTTTTTTTTTGTGTTTAAAAAGAAATTAAACTATCATCAATATCTCAATGCTTCTATTGTTTAATTTTCTGATTCTGTTTACCAAACCAATTTGCTCTCTTAGACATTTCAGTTGTAATGTCTTTAATCTACATTTTTTTAGCAGAATCTGCCCCTGATTAGGATCATAAAACCGTTTGATCTGAGCCACAATTGTACTCTTTCTATATCCTCTACCTCTAACAATTGTAGCTGCCTTCGAGAAAGATGGGCAAACATTCTCGAAAAATAATGACATCAGGTCTTGATGGGTAGCTAAATGTAACATTTTTGAACTCTATGTTTCCATGGACCTTAGCCAAACATTTTCTATTAGAGGGATCTTGAGTAATGGATGGTTTTTTGTCGAATGATCTCCATCCTTTGAGATTCTAAAATTCTCAAGAGTTTTTTTTTTTCTTTTTACATACAAGTTATGCTCAGCTGGACAAATGGATTTCATCCTTTGCCAAGCTGCCATTTTTTATTTCTAGGCATGGTACCAGCATCAGGGGTGGAAGTACCAATATATTCTAGCTTCTAGTGGAAAAAGGAACTCCAGTAGATGTAAATACATATGTATTTTAGAATTTGTAAATATTGATGATATATTGTTTATAATTCTGAAACCCAATGTTTTTATTAGAACCTAAGAAATAAAATCAAGCATTAAGTTAAATACTAATTAATACCTGAACCCTGATTGTGCCCTTTGCAGCTGCATGCTTGTTTCCTTTTGCATTATTGTCTCTTCATTGTTTCTAAATAATTTTGTTTTCATATGCATAGAATCCTTAATACAATGAGCCTGCTTACATATCTGCTGTCCATCTTTTTCCTACACACACACAATGTAACATGTGTATTTACTCTCCTTCTCCCTCTCTCTCACACCTGCTTGCAGAGGGAGAGAAAACTAGCAGCATTCTTACCAATCTCCATAGGTTCTTTTAGTTTTAAGCTTCAATTGAAACACTTGCCGGCCTTATTAGAATGTGTGCACAATTTAAGTCAGTTTTTACCAATTTGGATACTAAAAACAATAGATTGCTGTTCTTTTTCTTTCCACACCTTGCAGAATTGTCTCATAGAAGTCATGAAACAGTCTAAAAAGATGTATTGCAAGCACTGACATCTTGGAGTGGTTGATTTATAAACATGCTTGACTAGAGAATATTTCTTCAAATACAAATCCACATCTTTTCTAACATGATCCATGTGTCACTTGCCTTCAGTTTATTGATTTCATGTTGCATAATTTCTTGGTTTCTCTAAGCGGGTTTTCTAGTACCTTGTGGTCCTGAGATGAGATCTGTACTAATGTTTAGTTGATGCTCATATAATGGATGTTGGCTTATGCTTATAAATGTATTTTGGCTCTGTTACAACTCCTTTACAGCTAGAAGGTGGCATCTGTATTATCTTGTGTGGTGTTCTGTGGGGTCTAAGGTGTCTTGAAGATCCATTTATTCAGGGAACATGTGGTAGAATTACGATGGATAGATTTAGAAATTTAGAGGTAGGTATATAAGATGAAAGTTAGCAATGACATAATAGAGGATAAAAATGGACAAAAAATTGTAATCAGATGTGCCTTCTACTTTTTGGTTACTAATATTTTTAGTTGGCATATGAGTTCTGAATTTTATCACATAATTATTTGAATCCTCCTTAAGTTTTTAAATTTTAAGCTTGATTTCTTGGACTACCATATTTCTTAACATTTTATTTTAAAAATCTTACTGGTGTACTCTTCTTTATATTTACATACATTAGAATTATTTTACATGGACATGTAGTTGAGCATCTCCATATAATAATTAGTCTCAGTTTTATGAATGCATCAAGTACCGGCAATAAGTAGAGAAAAGGATTTTTTTTTATCCTGAATTTATTGTATTTATCAATATTTATGCATTTTTGTTATCTTATACTTTGTCGGTAGCTAGAACTCACTTATTCCAATCATAAGAGAGGTATGATATGTTATGTGTTAATTGATCATCATAATATTTTTTATTTGGATTTCTTGAATTCTTAGATATTAACAATTATGTGAAATTGACTACTAAATTGTTTATACATATTTTTACAAGTCTCTACTACTATGACTATAAGTTTTGATGAATCTCACAACTTATGAGGGAAGACTCTTTATCTATCTATCTTTTTGAAGACTTTAATAAGACTAAGATTCTGAAGTCATCGAGGGAGATGGGGTTTAGCCTATAATGGACCTTTCAGTAGTGGGAATCCAACCTCTATGATAGGAGATCTCTTGAAGAAGGTTCAATATGATAATAACAAGTTGATTGGTTGGTTAGAGAGCACATATGATTTATTTGATATAGGAATCATAGACTTCATTTTCGCTATGGTGATTAGTTTTTCTATATAGTGGTTAGGAAAAATTTATCTCTGAATAAGATTCGAGAAGTATTCCTCGAGATGTGACACTAGACACATCCTTGAAGAAGCTCATATATATAAGAGTATCTGTATATGACCATAGCTAGAGATATAGGCATTCTCTAGAAACTCTCATGAAATAATCAAGATACTTGCACATAATCATTAATGTGCAAACCCGTGACATGGGCTTTTATATTGTATGTGTAATAGTAGAAATCTGAATTAAAGAAACGAAGTTCAAGACCTAGTTCATTACACTTCCTTCAAGTTAATAATATTAATACTAATGAGGCACAATCGCTGACGTGGAGCCTATGCTGGCGACCGCATTGGCAGAAAATGCCATCTGGATGTGGTGACCAAATGAAGATTTAAGGATAAGCCACCGGTCGAGGTCAGCTTTCATTCGGGGTCGAGCTCCCGATCGAGGTCATGCTCATGCTTTCTGGGGTCGAGCTCCTGAGATAGAGCTCCTCCTATCTGCTGAAGGCGAGCCCCCGGCTGAGGTCAGCTCCCATCTAGGGTCGAGCTCCCGAGATAGAGCTTAACCTATCCTGCCAAGGGCGAGCCCCCGACCGAGGTCAGCTCCCATCCAGGGTCGAGCTCCCGGTCGAGATCGTGCTCATGCTTTCCGGGATCAAGCTCCCGAGATAGAGCTTCTCATATCCTGCTGAAGGCGAGCCCCCGATCGAGGTTAGCTCTCATCCGGGGTCGAGCTCCTGGCCGAGGTCGTGTTCATGCTTTCAGGGTTGAGCTCCCGAGATAGAGCTCGACCTATCCTACTAAGGGCGAGCCCCCGGTTGAGGTCAGCTCCCATCCGAGATCGAGCTCCTGGTCAAGGTCGTGCTCATGCTTTTCGGGATCGAGCTCCCGAGATAGAGCTCCTGCTATCCTGCTAAAGGCGAGCCCCCGGTCGAGAGCAACTCCCATCCGGGGTCGAGTTCCCAGTCGAGGTCGTGCTCATGCTTCCGGGATCAAGCTCTCGAGATAAAGCTCAACCTATTCTATCAAGGACGAGCCTCCGAACGAGGTCAGCTCCCATCCGAGATCAAGCTCCTGGTCGAGGTCATGCTCATGCTTTTCGGGGTTGAGCTCTTGAGATAGAGCTCCCCCTATTCTGTCAAGGGCGAGCCCCTAGTCGAGGTCAACTCCCATCCGGGGTCGAGCTCCCAGTTGAGATCATGCTCATGCTTTTCGGGGTCGAGCTCCCGAGATAGAGCTCCCCCATCCAGCCAAGGTCGAAGTTCTCTCAAATAGCAAAAGAGATAGAAGATCAGTAGAGGTTTAGACCGTGCCGTGGAAGCTCCCAGCTATCTGCAAGCTCCGGGAGGTGGCGCATACCCTACCAGAGATTCAAACTCTGCAAACGCGCCACCCGCACGTTCTGTGCAATGCGTGCTCTACCAGGCTCCAAGCCTTGTGGCGTGCCGCCACATCCATGACCGTGCAACCAGGGGGCTCCAACCCTCGTGACACGGAACTTGTACCTCCTCCAAAAGGAGTATTCCATTAAGGTTCCAGGTCCTGCGACGCTCCGACGGTCCCTCCTGGAATAGAAACGTTCCACCGTGGCTCGGGGCTCAGCGGCACGGCGCTCGACCCTCCCACGGGAAACTACACCACCAGAGGGACATGATCTGTACTACATCGGTGAACGTCCCTAATAGAATGATCTCCTTTCGAGGACCGGTCCGACAGGGGGGAGGTCGCGAATAAAGGAAATCCCTCTCGAAAGGGATACCAGGAAAGGGACATCTCAGTGAAGTCCCAGACTTGGTCTGGGCCATCCTTCTCATATAAAATAGAAGAAAAGACCCCCGAGGGGAAGAGAGGTAACTGGTAAAACTTAGAGAGCAAGCAGGCAAGGAACCAGCCAAGAAAACCTTCCAGCTCTTTGATCTCCACTTGATCCCGTCTTTCCATTTCTTACATCTCATCTTTCATCCTCTATGCGGAGAGATCCCAAGCTCTCCGTGACAGAGGTTCTGTTTTCCTTGATCGTCCCAACTGACTTGATCGTCGGAGTATCCCTGCCAGAATTTTTAGCCCGGGTCTCCTCTCTTTTGCAGGTCACGTCGGTTATGGAGCTGATCAAAGAAGAGGACGAAGTGCCCATCGGGAGCCCGACGAGTGTGCGACATGTCAAAGCTACAGGCTACGCGATTTAGGCGGCAACAGATTGGCGCGTTAGGAAGGGAGGCAGAAACATCATTGACTGTGGAAGTTCCGGTAGCAAGTCCCCCACCACAAGAACACCCGTGGACATCCACGGCCTCATGGTGACAACGTGCGCACGGGAGTCTTCCACCAACCGCGCAGGGCCCCCCCCTCATCGTGGCTCGACCGGCCGGGAAAGTCGCTCCCCGATCTCGGACCATGGTGCATACTCGCACCAACAGCACTGGTGTGGCCGGAAACTCAGGCGAGAGTTCCTCCACTCCGCACCCCCTTCACCCTTGACAGCCTCCATCGAAGGGTCCAAAGAGGAGGCCATCCGCCGCCAGGCGGAGAGGTGCCTTGAAGAGCAAGAGCGCAAGCTAGCTGACCTGTCCCACTGGTTTGCTGAGATTTAGGGCTCTCCCAGTGTGCCCATGGGTTACAATACCCGTCCACCCTTCTCCCGTAGAATCCAAAAGGAATGGATCCCTAGCCGGTCCGCATGTCTCAGGTTGACCCCTATGATGAGACAACTGACCCTCTGGACCACCTGGAAAGCTACAAGGTCCTTATGAGGATCCAAGGGACCACCGACACTCTTCTCTGCATTGCCTTCCTGGCTATCCTCTAGAAGGCTACTCGAGCTTGGTTCTTCATACTCGAGTCAGAAAGCATTGACTCCTTTGTCCAGTTGGAGAAAAAGTTTGTGGCGTACTTTAATGCATGCAGAAAGGTGCCACGTGAAGCCGACAGTCTTTTCTTGATCCACCAGCAAGATCGAGAGCCCATCCGAGACTACGTGTCCTGGTTCAAAGTTGCTATCCTGGAGATTTATCACCTCGATGAGCCAGTTGCCATGCTGGCCTTAAAAAGGGGACTCAGGACCTCTCTCTTCACCTGCTTCCTCGATAAGAAGCCTTAAAAGACTTACTCGGAGCTCCTCCTCCGGGCCCACAAGTACATCCATATGGAGGAGGTCGATTACACCAGGAGGGAGCTGGACGGGAGGTCGTTGAAGAGACAAGCTATAGGGGAGATATCCGGCCCCTCGGCCTCGAAGACTGCACCGGCCCAGCGACCGAGCCAAAGGCCCAGAGTCGACCCGGCCAAGGAAGAAAAGTTCGCCCCTCTCCTCGTCCCGAGAGTAAATATTCTAATGAAGATCGAAGGCGAGCGCTTCCTGTACCTTCTTCCCCCACTGAGGCCATCCGCTGGATGCGACAGATCCCGCTGTTACCGCTTTCACCGGGACCATGGCCATGATACTAAGGAATGCTGCCACTTGAAGAGGGAGATAGAAGATCTAATCAAGCACGGCTACCTTGGAAAGTATGTGGAGGGAGGAGCGCCTCCAACAGCCCAGAATGATGAACCCCGACTGCTCACTATCGACAATCGCCCCACCGAAAAGCCGATTGGAATGATCTCCTGGGAGACAGGGAGAAGCTCGAAGAGGGCTAGGGGGAGAGAGGGAAGTGATGGTGTACTCCCCTGTGAGGGAGAAGGGTTGGCAAGGGTAGATAACCCAAATAATGATGCTGTTGTCGTTGAAATGATGATAGCGAAACACCCTGTAAAAAGAATTATGGTTGATAGTGGAAGCTCTCTTGATATCCTTTTTATGATGCTTTTACAAGAATGAACTTGTCCACTGACTAATTAAAGCCGGTGTTCATGCCCTTAGTGGGCTTCACCGGGGATTCGATTGGAGTTGAAGGAGAGATTACACTCCCAATAACCACTGGGGCGCCACATCGGTAAAGCACCGTACTGATGACATTCATTGTTGTGAGGCTTCTCTCTCCTTACAACGCGATCTTGGGGCATCCTAGACTCAACCTGCTTGATGCCACCATCTCCACTCGGCATCTCCTCGTCTAGTTCCCACTCCCTGGGAGATCGGAGAGATGAGAGGATCTTGGCAGCCGGTCCAGCACTGCCTGCAGATGGTCCCGGGAGCGTGAGTGGCTACGCAGGGTCCGGTCATCGACTAGTCAGGCCCGAAGGAGTATGAGCCAAAGGGCGGATCGGTCGAACCCCTGCTGTCTTTCCCCCTGGGGCAGGATCCCTAAAGATGTTACAAGTGGGAGCCCTGCTGCCCGAAGAGGAGAGATCTTGTCTGCTCGACTTTCTGCAGGCTAATGCAGATGTCTTCGCCTGGACCGCAGCGGACATGCCCGGCATCCCATCTGAGGTGATCATCCACAGGTTAAACATCGACCCCAACTGCTGCCCAGTCCGGTAGAAGAAGAGGAGCTTTGTCTCGGAGCGGCAGAAAGTGATCGATGAGGAAGTCGAAAAGCTACTCATGGTAAGCTTCATTCGTGAGGTACGGTATCCTGGCTTGCTAACATAGTGATGGTCAGAAAAGCTTCCGGAAAGTGGAAGATCTGCATGGATTACACCAACATCAACCGGGCATGTTCAAAGGATACTTTTCGCTTCCCAAAATTGACCAGCTAGTGGATGCGATCTCGGGCCACAAGCTTCTTAGCTTCATGGATGCGTTCTCCGGATACAATCAAATCCGCATTCACGCGGAGGATGAGGAACATATAGCATTTGTGATCGACAAAGGTACGTATTGTTACAGGATGATGCCGCTTGGTCTCAAGAATGCAGGGACCACGTACCAGCGCCCGGTCAACAGGGTCTTCAAAGATCATATTGGTCGCAACATGCATGTATACGTGGATGACATGCTTGCCATGAGCGACCAGGAGTCGAACCACATCGTCGACTTGGCGGAGGCCTTTGACAACCTCCGCCTCTACCAGATGAAGCTGAACCCCATCAAATATGCGTTTGGCGTTGCAGTGGAAAAGTTTATGGGGTTCATGGTCATCCAGAGGGAGATAGAGGTCAACCCAGAGAAGATCCAGGTGATCACAAACATGAGGTACCCTATCTCCAAGGAGGTTCAGTGCCTGACTGGATGCATAGCGGTGTTGAGCCATTTCATCTCATGTTCTGTCGAGCACAACCAGCCTTTCTTCAAGGTGCTGTGCAAGAGCATGACATTGCCTGGGCGGAGGAATGTCGGAGGCTTTCGAAGAGCTGAAGAAGCTTCTTGCCTCCCCTCCGTTGCTGTCCAGACCGGAGCCTAGAGAAGAGCTCCTCCTGTACTTGGTGGTGTCACTGGAGGCAGTCAGCTTAGTGCTAGTCTGCACCGACAAGGACGGCACCTAGCGGCTAGTCTATTATACCAGCAAGCTGCTTCGCGATGCTGAAACCATGTACACTCGATTCGAAAAGATTTTTATTGCACTCATTGTGTCTGCGTAGCATCTCAAGCCTTATTTCCAAGCACATCTAATCACCGTCCTCACTGATCAGCTCCTCAAGGCTATCCTTAGCCGCCCTGGCCAAGTGGGCGGTAAAGCTCAACGAGTTCAATATCACCTGCCATCCACGACCGGCGTAAAAGGCCCAAGTCCTTATCGATTTTCTGGTGGAATGCACATGGGTGGCTAAAGACCTGGAGGAAGCATACCAGCAAGCCGAGCCCAGGCTAGACCCAACCCTGGGAGCGATGACGTGGATCCTCCATGTCGACGGCATGTCCAACACCGGAGGGAGTGGAGCCGGGCTCATCCTCGCCAACCCCATTGAAGTCATCGCTGAATGCGCGCTGTATTTCCTCTTCAAGGCAACCAATAATCAAGCCGAGTATGAGGCGCTCTTCACGGGATTGAAGGTGTCTCGCGAGCTGGGTGTCAAGTGCTTGAAGGTCTTCATGGACTCGCAGCTCGTGGTAGGGTAGGTCTCTGGCGAGTTTGAAGCTTGAGATCCCATGATGGCGAAGTATCTAGACAAGGTACGCTCATACACAGCGAACCTCCAGCACTTCAGTATTTTCCACATCTCTCGGGCGAAGAACACTCGAGCCGATGTCCTCTCCAGATTAGCAACTCTGCCAGATTCGTTGTTGGGGTGTACCTTCATAATATATCTGGAGACCCCAACTTTGAGTCTGTAGTGGAGGTTCAACAGGTCATTATCGAAGCCAGTTGGATGGACCCCTATATCAAATACATTACCACCGGCACCTTACCCGATGATCATAAAGAAGCCAGCCTCAAGAAGAAGGCTGTGCGGTATGTGTTGATGGATGGGCAGCTCTATCGGAGGTCTTACTTTTACTCCCTGTTGAAGTGCTTGAGACCCTTAGAAGCCGCTTACGTGCTTCAAGAAATACACGAAGGTGTCTGTGGGAATCATGTGGGGAGCAGGATGCTGGCTTACAAAGCACTCCGACAAGGGTACTTCTGGAAGACCATGCGAGATGATGCTGCTGATTTTATGAGAAAATATGATCGTTGCCAACGTCACGCCCACATCCAGCGTCAGCCGGTTGCCACACTCTTCCAGCTATCATCCCCATCGCCGTTCGCCCAGTGGGGAATGGACATCCTAGGTTCCTTTCCTCTCGCGTCTGGCTAACGAAAGTATTTGATTGTGGCCATCGACTACTTCACCAAATGGGTCGAGGCCGAACCCCTAGCGCGGATCACTGAGGCCAGGGTCAGATCATTCTTTTGGAAGTCGGTCATCTGTCATTTCGGACTCCCGCACTCGGTCATCACTGACAACGGGCAGTAGTTTGACAACCAAGCTTTTGAAGAGTTCTACGCTGACCTCAATATCCGCCATCACTTCACTTCGATGGCTTACCCTCATATTAATGGGGAGGTTGAGATAACCAAGCAGACCATCGTACAAGGGCTCTGCACCAGATTAGATGAAGCCAAGGGCCAATGGGCAGGAGAACTCCTTAGTATGCTGTGGGCCTACCACATCATGCTTCGGACGGCAACAGGTGAGACACCCTTCAACATCGTCTTTGGTTCAGAAGCTGTAATTCCAGTGGAGGTTTGTCTGTCTATGCTGCGGGTAGAGTAATACAACAAGGCGAAGAGTCCGGCCCACCTCCTCAACTTGGACCTCCTGGACAAGACGAGGGACAAAACCTGACTCCGGATCGCTGCGTATCGGCAACGAGTGGCGCACTACTACAATGCCCGTGTTAGGCCCAAGACGTTCCGCCCAGGTGACCTGGTACTCAGGCAAACGAAAGCATCCCAACCAGGGGAATGTGGTAAGCTATCCCCGAACTGGAAAGGCCCCTACAAGGTGATCGAGGCTCTGCCAAACGGAGCCTACTATCTCGCCACACTCAATAGCGACCGATTTTCTCGGACGTGGAATGCCAACAATTTGAGGATGTATTATCAATAATGCAAGGTTTTTTTTCAATTATTAAAGTTTCTTTTTGGTGCAATATTGTCTTCCACCTGTGCAGGAACTCCCTTGCCCGACTCCAAGTCTGGTGAACAAAAGCCAGGAAATTTATGAAGCCCCGCATTCCAAAGCCAGGATACTTACGAAGCCCCGCATTCCAAAGCCGGAAAACTTATGAAGCCCCGTATTCCAAAGTCAGAAAACTTACGAAGCCCCATACTCAAAGCTGGAAAACTTATAAAGCTCCGTACTCAAAAGCCGGGAAACTTATGAAGCCCCGCACTCAAAAGCTGGGAAACTTACGAAGCCCCACATTCAAAAGTCGGGAAATTTACGAAGCCCCGCACTCAAAGCTGGCAAACTTACGAAGTCCCGCACTCAAAAGCCGGGAAACTTACGAAGCCCCGTACTCAAAGTCGGAAGATTTCTAAAGCCCAGCACTCAACTACCTTACTCATAGTCCGGAAATGTCAGTTGGAAAATCCCTGAAATTCCACAATCTACCTCTTGACTCATAGTTTGGCAAATCAAGCAGGAAGACTCAGAAGCCCCGCACTCAACTGCCTTGCTTACAGTCCAGAGATGTCAATCGAGAAGATCCTGAAATCCCGTCATCTATCGCTTGACTCAGCTCGACAAATCAAGAAACTTCAGAAGCCATGCATTTAAGTCCGCATGACTTTAAGACCAGCGGAACATGAACGGAGTGTTCTCAAAGTTCTTCATGCCTGTTCCAAGGTTTCGGAGTCAACTTAGAACGGCCAAGACTTGGGAGAAGCTCACACACAATGACCATAGAGCCTACCTTTCTATCATGCGAAAGGGTAAAGGAGCTGAAGGGGGAAAAGAGCCAAACTAAGTTCATCGGATTGAGTGGGACTAGTTCTTCATTACAGAAGTCCTTCACAGGCTTTGATGGATCCTTTGGAGGTGCCTCAAAGTAAAAAAAAAAAAAGAAAGAAAGAAAGAACAGAAGATAAGATCAGAATGATAGAAGACACATCAGTTGAAATGAAATTGTGTTTATTTATCAAAATGTTTCTTACATCAGTCAAGGCCCCTGACATGCCGGGAAGCCATTCAATGAACTTGGACACAAAGTAAAAGAAGAAAAAAAACACTCAGTGATTGAAGAAAATAATGTCTTCATTGATTGAAAATCTTTTACATCTTATGAAAACTCCTGACAGGTCGGGAAGTCTTCCAGAAATAAAGTTACAAGAAAATAAAAATTTAAGTTTCACTCGCCGGCTCCTTTCTTGGTTGACGAGTGACTCCTGATGGAGGGGCATCTTGGATGGCAGCAGCTCCGGCTTCGACCTCGACCATGCCCGGCTCCAGCTCCGGCTTCACCTCAGTGGCAGGATCACTAGGCATCTCGGGGACCGGTAGGTCAGGCTGGATATTGCCCAGCCCCTTCAGCCCGAAGAGGCGGATGGCCTTACCTCGGAATTCGTTGAACCCCTTGTGGTAGGAGTCCAACACCGCCTTGGCGACCTCGTCCTTGAAGGCTTCAGATGCCTTGAATCTGGGAACGGCCTCGGTGGCTTCCTTCTTTGCTGCCTCCATCAGTGCAACGGCCACCGTGGCCTTCTCCAAGGCTGCCATGGTCCGGGCCGCTTCCTCCTCGAGTTGCACATGGAGGGTCTGCATCCGTCCCCCCAGGCAGGCTACCTCCGTTGCAGAGGCAGCTAGCTTGTCAGCTCGGTGGAGGCTGTCGCCCTTCTCTTCCTTCAGGGCCACTTCGAGCTCGGCGGATTTCATTTCCAGCCCTGTCGCCCTCATCTCGGAGCTGGCCAGCTGGTCCTTGAGAGCCTTCACCTGGCCCTGCAGTTCTTACGCCCGGGCGACCTGGGTCCGGGCTTCATCCCTCTCCTTGCGGAGACGGTAATCACATCTCATCAGCCCTTGGTAGGAGTTCTGGAGGAGCTGAATGTTGGCGGCCACCTGCACAAAAAACATCAGTCAATACCTCCTCAGGAAGAAGAGAAAAATGAAGCAGTCCAGAAAATGACTTACCGACATAAGTTAGGGGAATACCCTGGTGAAGACATCCACCACATGACGGCCACTCTTATCTTGGCGGTCCAGTGGCTGGATGAGGGCATCCAAAATCTCCTTCGCTAGCTTCTTATCCTGCATCAACCTCGCATCTCGAGGCAGGTAGATGGACACCTTTTTCCTCGGATCTAGCATTGCAGACAGCTTTGAGGGTTCTAGAGTGGTTGCTAGCGGAGGCGCGACGGCGATTGGCCGGTTGTCAGTAACCTGGCCTCCAGGCGATGGGGTCGGTCTCTTCATGGTGGTGTCTCCTGTCACCTCCATCGCTTCCGATTGCGGTGGAGCTTTAGTACGTGGAGGGGCCGATGGGGTTGATGGCGTGGCCCCCTCCATGGTTTGGGCCTCGCCCCTGGGCCTGCGGGCTGGAGGTTGAACCCCTGGCCCAGGGACGGTCGATGCGGCAGTAGGTCCCCTCCTTCCGGGCTCCTCGCCAAGCCTCCATCCCGGCTCCTCCCGGGCTTTCTTCTCAGGCTCCCCTTCGGGCCCTGTGGAGGCGACCCTCTTTTTGGACATGCCGAGGAGCTCGCTGATAGTAAACTTCATCCCTGCAAGATAAGAGAATCTGGTTAGTCCTTAGTTGCAGCCTAGTTAACCTAGAGAAAAGGAAGCCCAGTAGTGAGCCCTACCCTGAGTTTGGGCTTGGCTGACCCCGGCGTCGACGAGGTTTCGCTCGGACAACAGGTTTCGGAGAGGTGGGACCTCAGAAGTGATGATCCGGTTGTACACTTCCTTGTCGGTCGGCTCGACTGCAGACTGTCGATTAGGGGAGCGGTCCAGGTCACTTCAAACCCAGTCCACCCCCTCAACCGAGGTGAACATGAACCTGCTCTTCCACCCCTTGATGGAAGAGGACAGGTTAAGCTTGATGGCCCGCAGGGGGCCATGAGCCACCATCCATTATTAACTGGGTGGTGCTTCAGGATAAACAAAACCCTGAAGAGAGAAATGGGCAACAATCTCGTAGAAGTGACGGGACAATAAAATAAAAAATGGTCTTGACGGCATTGGGAGCAAGTTGGGCCGAGACCAGGTGATAATTTCTTAGAAAAGAGAAAGAAGGGGTTCAGAGGAAGACGGAGGTCCCCGAAGAAAAAAATTTCGTACAAGACGATCCAGATCGGGCCACCGGAAGTGACCCGTTCCTCCGATTTGGGGACTGAGAGCCGGATGGAATCAGGGATCCCATACGCCCTCCAAACACAGAGGAGGTCCTCACCGGTCATCATCAAAGCAATACTGGCAGGACCGGTCGACTTCTCGATGGGATGAGGAGCCACAGGGGGTCCAGTGACAATCCCCGTCTGGCAGGGACCCTTGCGGGTTACTACAGGGACATCCTCTTCGCTATCCGAGGAAGGAGGCCTCGATCGAGATGGCCCCGCCTCATCGAAAAAATTCGGGCGATGATGCCCTCCGTCGGAAGAACTCATGAGTAGAAGGAAAGAAAACAAAGAAGTAGAAGCCTAGAAACCTAATGGGAACTCTCCTTTGGCATAGATCGAGGGAGAAGAGCAGAAGGAGAAGAAAGAGGAAGGGGGAGAAGTCTAACCTAGTAGGACTTTTGAATCACTAACCAGAGAAATGGAGATGAGGTGGAAAGGAGCACTCTGCAGAAGAAGCCTTATCTCCGTCGCTCAAAAAATCCTTAAGGGGTGAGAAGACAAGTCCTTTTCAAAAAGCCTGCAGCCCCCGTTGCCTCGTACCGGTTGACGGCATTCGCCTTTCTCCTCCTTGGCCAACCAGGGCCTGCCACGTGCCGGGATTCGACAAGGTCGATGCATCGGTTCGGAAGCGGTCGCTTCATTCCAGGCACAACATTTATGGCCCCCTTTTGAAAAGGACTGACGTGGTGTCGTTTTGTTGGTACGGAAACGCGATCTCTGGGATGCCGGCGCTCGAGGCACTAATGGTGTAGGAAGTGCGTCCCTCCACGTTAGCATCATCATTACTCTCATCGTCCTGAGCACCGCATCGTTTCCTGGGCTCGAGAGTGGGGGCATCTGATGTGGGACAACCGTTGATGTGGAGCCTATGCTGGTGGCCACGCTGGCAGAAAATGCCATTTGGATGCGATGACCAAATGAAGATCTGAGGGCGAGCCACCGGCCGAGGTCAGCTCCCATTCGGGGTCGAGCTCCTGGCCGAGGTCGTACTCATACTTTCCGGGGTCGAGCTCCTGAGATAGAGCTCCCTCTATCCTGCTGAAGGCGAGCTCCCGGTCGAGGTTAGCTCCCATTCAGGGTCGAGCTCCTGGTCGAGGTCATGCTCATGCTTTCTGAGGTCGAGCTCTCGAGATAGAGCTCGACCTATGCTGCCAAGGACGAGCCCTCGACCGAGGTCAGCTCCCATCCGGGATCAAGCTTCCGATTGAGGTCGTGCTCATGCTTTTCGGGATCGAGCTCCCGAGATAGAGCTTTTCCTATCCCGCTGAAGGTGAGCTCCCGATCGAGATCAGCTCCTATCCGGGGTCGAGCTCCCGGTCGAGGTCGTGCTCATGCTTTTCGGGATTGAGCTCCTAAGATAGAGCTCGACCTATCCTGCCAAGGGCGAGCTCCCGATCGAGGTCAGCTCCCATCCGAGATCGAGCTCACGGTCGAGGTCGTGCTCATGCTTTTCAGGGTCGAGCTCTCGAGATAGAGCTCTTCCTATTATGTTGAAGGCGAGCCCCCGGTTGAGATCAGCTCCCATTTAGGGTCGAGCTCCCGGTCTAGGTCGTGCTCATACTTTCCGGGGTCAAGCTCCCAAGATAGAGCTTGACCTATCCTGCCAAGGGTGAGCCCTCGGTCGAGGTCAGCTCTCATCCGGGGTCGAGCTCCCGGTCGAGGTCGTGCTCATGTTTTCCGGGGTCGAGCTCCCGAGATAGAGTTCTCCCTATCCTACCAAGGGTGAGCCCCCGGTCGCGGTCAGCTCCCATCCGGGATCAAGCTGCTGGTTGAGGTCATGCTCATGCTTTTCGGGGTCGAGCTCCTGAGATAGACCCCCATCCGCCAAGGCCAAATTTCCTGCCAGAAGCAAATGAGATAGAAAATCAGTAGAGGTTCAGACCGTGCCGTGGAAGCTCCTAGCTATCTGCAACCTCCGGGAGGTAGCGCACACCCTACCAGAGATTTAAACTCTACAAACGCACCACATGCACGTTCTGTGCAATGCATGCTCCACCAGGCTTTAGGCCCTGTGGCATGCCGCCACGTCCACGACCGTGCAAATGGGGGGCTTCAACGCGGAACCTGTACCTCCTCTAAGAAGAATATTCCATTAAGGTCCTAGGCCCCGCGACACTCCGACGGTTTCACCTGGAATAGAAACACCCCATCGTAGCTCGGGGTTCAGCAGCACGGTGCTCGTCCCTCCGATGGAAAACTGCATTGCTAAAGGGACGAGATCTGTACTACGTCGGCGAATGCCCCCAATAGAAGGATCTCCTTTCGAGGACTGGTCCGACAGGGGGGGCCGCGAACAAAGGAAATCCCTTCCGAAAGGGATACCAGGAAAGGGACATCTCAGTGAAGCCCCAGACTTAGTCTAGGCCATCCTTCTCAAATAAAACAGAAAAAAAGACCTCCGAGGGGGAGAGAGGCAACCCGTAAGACTTGGAGATCAAACGGGCAAGGAACCAGCCAAGAAAACCTCCCAGCTCTCTTATCTCCACTCGATTTTGTCTTTCCATTTTTTACATCCCATCTTTCATCCTCTGCGCAGAGAGATCCCAAGCTCTCCGTGATAGGTTCCGTTCTCCTTGATCGTCCCAATTGACTTAATCATCGGAGTGTCCCCGCTGGAATCCCCCGGTCTAGGTCTTCTCTATTTTGCAAGTCACGCTGGTTCTGGAGCTGATCTGAGAAGAGGACCAAGCATCCATTGGGAGCCCGACGAGTCCGCGACACATCAGAGCTACAGGCCGCGACGATCTAGACGACAACAAATATTAAGTGAAGTTAAATAATGAAAGATACTTCACCTATTGCATAGTATATATAGCCAGCAGAAATTTATTGTATATTATTAAATTATTAAATTTTAATTATTTCTAAAATTTTTGAGTTTTGAGGGGATTGTTGATATTTTTGGAGAGAATAAAAAACTCAAAGTTCTCTCTACTAACCAAATCCTTGATTTTTTTCTCATACTTTATTTTTTGCTTTAATGAATATGATCGTCAGTCTAAACAATTCTTATGACCATTAATCTAATTAATTTTTCTGACCATTAATTCAATTAATTTTTATAACCGTTAGCCTAATTAATTCTTTTAACCGTTAGTCTAATTAATTCTTTTAACTATTAACTCAATTAATGTTTTGACCATTGGACCGGTTCAAACGACTAGTTTTATGGGTCTATAATTTAGGCTCTTGGTATAGGTTGTAAAGGGATGAGAAGAAGAAATAAGAAGAAAAAAATGGCTTGCTTTTTTATCTTTTAAGTTTCTTCTTCATCAAGTTTTTCATCTTTTTTATTATTTCATTGTTCTTATCTATTGAATTGAAGTTATGTCATCCTCTCCACGATCGTGCCCACAGGGAAGGTCTCCTGTTATATCTTGGAATAGTGTTCTCAAGTTTAATCCCATACGAAGATTAGGAATTGTCTTAGGATAGTGCCTTGCATATCTCTGGATAAGTTATTTCTTCAAGTTTTCTATAACTTTTAATTATTTTAATATTAATTTAATAATATACTTATATCATTAGTTTGATCTAATCATAATTGGCCATCAAGGAAAATGAATTTATATTTCATATCCTTAACATGAGTACTTTTATGATGGTTATTTTGGGAGTGTTAGGATGCCAAGTGGTGATCACAATAATTTATTCATAGCCAATATTAAAGTATTAGGTGAATACTATACTTCGTACCCTTAAAAGCCCTTTTTTGGCCATAAGTTTTCTTGTCGATATATTTTGCATAAACATGCAGCACATAAAAAGATATTCATTCATCTTCTGTTAGCATATACAGACTGATAAAGCTGGTAAAATTGACATTTCTGTGGTGATATTACCCAGCGGGTATATATGTGTATATATGTAAATAGTATAAGAGTTTTTTTAAATTTGGACTGACATTAATTATTATTTTATGGTTTATTAAAATTGGGTTGATTTTATGGTTCATGTTAATAGACGTATGATGAGTCAATGTTATGTGATCATTGTTTAAGCTAGGAGCATCTCACGTGGGTTAGTATGGTTGAGAAGGTATAGTGTAGGTCTTGTCCTAATCGACTCATGTGGAGGGCCTGTTAGGATTTACTTATAAATAATAGGCTAGGTCCCTTCTCCACTCCTTATTATGATATTCTACATGAGTTTTGTTCTCACAGCTTTCCCCATTGATGAGCCACCTGTTACGAGAGGATACTGGAGAGAAGGATTCTGCCTTCGATGTTCACGTGAGCATTTTTTTACAGGTTTTGGAATTAGTGGCGAATGCAGGTATGTATTGTAAATCCCTTTTAACAGATCTTGATAATAGATATGATAAATAGTATGAGATCTGTTATCAAATATATCAGATCTAAATATTATGTATTCCAATCTTCTATCCATGATCTATGGAAATTAATGAAAGTTTTTCCTACATTTGGTATCAGAGTCCTGGTATTTACTTTTTAGAAGATTGAAATGAAAAATTTATTGTTCTATTCATCTTTAGATGATTAGTCTGGAAACTCGATGATATAATATATATTGATACTATTTTACAGATCTAGTTATACATATTATTATATTATAGAAAGCATCGTCTTCTTTAATATAAGCATTTTTAATTTCTTAAACCCCTTTTTTACACTGCCAACTAACATCACTGGTGGTGATCCGCTTGTGCCCATCCCCATCGGCGTTGAGGGGTGGCCAGCGATGGTGGGGAGAAGCCGTGGAAGCCGGCGACGATAGTGAGAACATGGCCGTGGGTGACTGGTGGTGAGTGTCTAAGCCATATTTCTCTTAGCTGCAAGAATGCTATCGGCGTTTTGGCCCATTGATCTCTTCCCCGCCACCATCATTTTTTCCGGCAGCCGGGTTGCCATAGGTGGTGGCGTAGCCTCCAACCACCATGGTGGTTGGAAGAGGTTTAGCTTGAGAATCAAAAAAAAAAAGAAAGGAAATCAGAAGAACATGTTGTTGGGCATGGCTTGGTCACTAGTGATCGCCAGAGGCGGTGACCGGCCATCCTCGGCTGGTCCTGGTGGCTGTCTCTCTGGTCTTTGCACTGGCAGGGTGGTTTTGCAAAGGGGTGCTGGCGATCGATGGTTCAAAGCCCCTGTTATTTTGGTTAACCGTGGGGAAGGAAGGGTGGGTTATGTGGGTTTTGGGTTTGGGATCTTTACCCAAAATCCAATAGCCCGTTATCTTATAAAAACCAATTTTGCATTTAGGCCCCCTACCTTTCTGATATAATAAATTAGTCATTTTACATTTAAGTCCCAAAAATTCTTTTATTTACATATTGGTCCAAAAAAATGTTGATGTTGTGGAACGTCAATGCACACGCTGCCTTTTTTCCCCTCCTCCGCCCACCTCTTCACCACTTGGCCTTGTCACTCGCCTTCTCGATGCCGCACATTGCCCCCTTTCTCCTCCTCTACCCACCTGTCTGTCACTCGGACCCATCGCTCACCTTCCAGTCGCTACACACTGCTCTAGTACCTCCTTTTCCATCCATCTTTTCCTTGTTAGGCTTTCTTACTTGGAAAGACTCTAATACAGATATCCATAAGTCTATGGTAGCGCATAAAAAGTAATGAACCATTTGTCCCTAACCCACTTGTTGGGCTTTTTATTTCTTGAGGGTTCCATAATTTTTTTTTAAATGATGATTTCCCTATAGCTCACATGTATTTCAAATAGACATGAGGGTTATAATAAATTAATGGGGACATTGATTTGTCCATACTTAAAATATGCCATGCTTGCTCTTCATGTCATCCTTAGTGTTATAGGCATGCTCACAACATGTTTAATATGTTAAGCATTATCATTTAGTTGGTGAATGACATTGAGATAAAAACATCATATATCTTTAATATTTCTTCTTGTTTGCTAATATTCCTAGAGATCATGGAGGTCGATATTTGTCTCATTTTCATCGCTTGATGATGCTTGATCCATCATCGAATAGAAAGGGTGGAAGGAGATAAGTTTAAGTGGACTTTGGTTTTGAATTATCAAGTTTTTAGTCCATTTAAGACCCAATCCATTAATTGTATTGAGCCCAAATTGATGAGTTGGCTGGACCAAATCACATTGAGTCTGCCTAATTTTGGGTTAAGAGAAATTTTACAATTAAGCTGTCATAAAATTAAGAATTACATAAGGATCGATGTAAAATTATTGATAGGCCCTTAAAGTTTTGAGAATTATAAATGAGTCATAAAAATTTTACATTTAGGTTCCTGTTTTTCCTGAAAATGTATTTTATAGAAAAGTTCCTATATTTTCTGTAATTTACGGTTTTGGTCCTTTATCATTGTTTTTTGATTAAAATTGCTAGAACTTGCTCATTTTATATCCAATTTGAGCATTTTTGGACTATTGGATTCATAATAATTTGAAAAATATTTTGGTTGAGTTCTTCATATATGATAAAATATTTAAATAATTTAAAAAAATATTATTTATATGCAATTCTACTTACTATTATATAATTCGAGTGTGATTTCGTATAGTCTCAATGGATTTAGAGCACTCTATGAATTTTGAATAGTTGAGTTATTGAGAACTAATTATTTATCTTTTATTATATTTAGAATTGCATATTGATGTTTTTATTATTGTTGACCCAAAATTGACTGTAATTGATTGTGACACTTATTTTATACTATAATTCTTGTTCAAATGTGTTTTATAGTTGTATAGTATTATTGATAGAAGTGGCAATTAGAATGCATTCTAATATTATGTTATGATCAGTGGGGTGCATGTTGTTGAGTATCCCATTTTGGATTGATCTTTTATGGCATATATGTCGTTAAAGTGTATTATTTTGTATTTATTTGGATATTTATTTTTCCTGTATAAATAATTTTATAGGTTAACATAAATATTTATCACCAAAGTGGTTTGTTTATGTCAATCCATTAAATTTTGCTATCATGTGAGGGATATTTTCTGGTTATTGCATACAACTGCTTGTCCAAAAAGGATTGTATGTTTTAATCGGGAAAGGTTGCATGGGACATTGTGTTGCACTAGTGCTCTAGCTTTCATGAGCTTGTCTGTCCAAAGGAAATAGGTTCGTGACTGTTAGGATATTTCATTTGCTTGTGTCTTTATGTAAAAAGTACTTATGCATATTACATGTTATGTTCAAAAGAAAATATGTGATATTGCATTTGGACTCTTGTATATCATTTATAATATATGTCCATTGACTAGTATTTTGCATTCGTACTATTTTTGATTATACAGTTATTTCTATGTTAATAATAATATTGTTGTTGAGATCTTGACTGGATCAAAATATCAAAGGTAGAGGTATGTATAGAACTTAGAAAATTTTTCTGTCCAAAGGGAACAGATTTTTGAATGCCTTGTATCTTCATTATGTTAACATTTGTTTCTTTGAAAAGAGATATATAATGAGCCTAAAAAATTTATTGATCTAAAGGAGACATTTTCAAAAAAAATTATATTTTTATTATATTGACCTCATTATTGGAGTTCAAAAGTCCATCATATTCTCTATCTATAGAAGAGTTTTATGATGATGCACATGGTACATTTATTGAGAATGACTTATTATATTTGAAGTTTTTATTTATTTATTATTTGTATATTAAATATATTGCATCATACATGAGCTTGATTGATGTTTTATATATCTTATGCCATCTTAGAGGTCATGACTTAATGATCCCTCATTAGAAGGTTTGTGAATTTCGATGGATGGTGACCATTAAAGTGGCTTGTTCATCGAAATTTATAAGATTCTTTTGTAAGATATTTTTAGAAAGAATTGTATAGCATTATATGTTGAAGAGAGATTTCTTATGTGGGTCATTTTCTTTCTAAAGAAAGTCTTATAATGTTAGACCAATGGCTCTCATTAAAATAATGCTTATAACATTTTTGAATTATATTGTATATATTTCTTTATTGATTAACTGTACAAAGATTGTTTTGCAGTTAGTATATTTGTATTCAATAGAGTTAATGCTTTCATTATGATAACTCTGACTGAAATGAAATATGAAAATTAAAATTGTGCTAGCATTAAGTATAATGAAATATAGATATTACATTATGTAATGATTTTCTATCTTGGTTAACTTATTAAAATATTTTAGAATAAAGCTATCTTAAAAGTGGTAAATATTGAATTATTTTATTTGAAATATATTTATATAATTGATTCCATTCTTATTGTTGTATTTAAAAATGATAACCTAATACAATTTTTGACCTCATTTATGAAAAATATATAGAATCTGATAAAAGAAAATCTGGATAGCTGATGGATAGATAAATTAATATGTGATAGATGGTATGATGGTCTTAGGGTCTATATTTTGAAATTAGAGAGTATTATCCTAAAATTAGTATTATGAGATTTCTATCTCTAATACATTAGTTACTTATTATATTTTAGTTTTTCTGCTGTGCAGTTTAGTGAACTTAAAATTATATATATGAAATAATTAATAATCATATCCTATTTTATTTTAGAAGGTTTGATACGTTTGAGAAAATGATAAGAGTATTAATATAGTGTATTAGTTACATTTTAGGATCCCATATATAATAAACAAAAGATATTATTGAATATCTGTATAAGTATGGGATAGCTATTTAATACATCATGCTTGAAATTTCTAAATAATATGATGTGATTGAAAGGCATAGCACATCCTGAAAAAACATGGTGTGAAGTATGATGAGTGAGTGCAATTTATCATGATATCTCTAATATAAGATCCTAAAGAACTACCATCTGTAGTTTAGATGAAATTCTTGGTAAAATGGTTATACAAGATACTTTTGAGTCGAAGGTTTGTAGGAAGCCCAATATAATTCAATTTTATGTTTGGAGCTGTCCTGCAATACTTAATCGTTGGTAATCCATCAACGAATAAATCTTGATTATATAATTATATATTACTTATTTGATTATCCAGATACTTATAAATGAATACAGATTATAATATCCTAACAGAGGTATTATGAATATTGAGTTAAATCATGCTATATTTGTAGATTCTGATTTCCATGATGTCAGATGCTCCTATATATTAGAAGTATGACATTGAAGGAAAAATAAGTTATTGCTTTTATTTATATAAATATTATATTTCATCATACTTGAGGATAGTGGGAGAACAACATTAATATACAAACTAATGATTGTACCTCCATTACTAGTTGATGTATCACTAGTAAAGAAATCATATGATAAGAAAATAGATACATGTTATTTCTTATGACAATGTAAATGGCTAGAGGTTTTGTTTCATAGAAAGGCATGAAAATAGAATCTAGTAGCATTCTGGAATATAGAGGTAAAGTTTGTGGCATGTTGCAAAGTCACAATATATATATTACTTTGATTATGGAATTTTGTCCTGGAATCCATAATTATTGATTCTATCTTAAAACCACTTAAAATTTATTATAATCATAATGTAGCTATTTTCTTTAAAGAAAATGATAAAAGTTTCCATTATCTCTATGTGAAGATATAATATTTATCAGTCAGAAATTTTAATTGAAAGGAAGATATTTTGTACAATATACAAAGTCAAATTTGTTGATCCCCTAATCAAATAATTAAGATCCATAGTTTTCATGAAATATATCAAGAATGTGGGCATTTTTAGAATCTTTTGATTTTTTTGGATTAGTGAGAGTTTGATGTATTTATACATTAACTTGATTGATAAATTTTTTGTTAATTACTTCAATTGATAGATTATAATTCAAGGACACATAAGTGTCGAATATATATGAATAAAATCTATGTTGGTTGATCCTTTAATCAAGAATTTGAAGCTCATATGCTTTACAAAATATGTTGAAAATATGGACATATTGAGTTTTTTTGTTGTGCTTGGTCAGTAGGAGTGCTTTGTATTTGTGCATTGTTATCATAAAGCTAGGTTTTAATTGATATTTCTATCATGTGTATTTATATACATTGTTGACATGATAGTTGATGGATTGTATTTCTCTATGGTTTATATGACATGTAAAATAATAAAATGCAACATAGTATCTTAAGAATGTGTTGTCTTGAGAATGATAGTTGTATGGGTATGTCTCATTTGATAAGTACGAGATCTCATTGTGTTTGGAGATATACAGACTTTTTTTGAAGTAATGAAATTTTTTTTAGCTTGTTATAAAGCATGTGATTAAAGATAAATCATGATTGATGGTACATATGTTTAATTTGCTTTAATTATAAGATATTTTTTTTGGTTATGTACCTGTTGTGCTATCTCATCATTGAGTATGTGAGAAAAAATGGCTTGTTGTTTGATACCATTAAAATTTCTCTTGCTTATTTTATTTCTAAGCATGTTGAAGAGAAATTGAAGGATTGACAATGAAAAATAGCATGTTTTATTTTGGATCACCTTGATATTATTTTCTTGCTACACTACCATATCAAGATTTATATCGATAGTATTTATGATGCCTATAACTATGGATAAGTCTTGTATCGGATAAGTGGTACAATGATCTTATAATTCAATATCATGGATATTGTTGGATCGAGTCATTTGTAGGTGCTGTCTATGGATCATATGGTGGTCACATTTTGCTTCAACTCGAAAGTTATTTTTAAAACAAAATATTTTCAAAATTATAATTAATGTAGTCCAAATAGGACAATGTAAGAGTTTTTCTTAATTTGGACTGACATTAATTATTATTTTATGGTTTATTAAAATAATAATTAAAATAGTTCAAGTGGGAGAATGTAAGAGTTTTTCTTAATTTGGACTGACATTAATTATTGTTTTAAGGTTTATTAAAACTGGATTGATTTTATGGTCCATGTTGATAGACGTATGATGAGCCCAATGTTATGTGATTATTGTTTGGGCTAGGAGCACCTCATGTGGGTTGGTATGGTTGAGGCAGCACAGTGTAGGCCTTGTCCTAACTGGCCCGTGATGGACGGGTCTGTTAGGGTTTGCTTATAAATAATAGACTAGGTTCTCTCTTCACTCATTATGATATTCTACGTGACTTTTGTTCTCATGGCTTGCCCCATCGATGAGCTGCATGTTACGAGAGGATGCTGGAAGAACTCTGTCTTTGATATTCATGTGAATATCGTTTTACAGGTTTTGAAGTTAATGGCGAATACAGGTATGTATCGTAAATCTCTTTGAATAGATCTTAATAATAGATATGATAAATAGTATGAGATATGTTATCAAATAGATCAGATTTAAATATTATGTATTCTAATCTTCCATCCATGATCCATGAGAATTAATTGGAATTAATGGGAGTGTTACGATGTCAAGTGGTGATCACAATAATTTATTCATAGCCAATATTAAAGTATTAGGTGAATACTATACTTTGTACCCTTAAAAGCCCTTTTTTAGCCATAAGTTTTCCTATTGCTGTATTTTGCATAAACATGTAACACATAAAAAGATATTCATTTATCTTCTTTAAACACATACAGATATATATATATATATATATATATATATATATATATATATATATATATAGCTGTTATATTGTTGCATGCCATAAACGGAAATGGTTTTTGCTATATTTGTCGACATTCTGGTGCGAGTGATGATGAAAATTAATATGGTCCTTGCTTTAAAAACATTTTGAAAGCCAATTCATGTGTACTTTTTTCTTAATATAGAAATATGATTATTATCTGGTAAAGGTTTCGTTAACAATTTGATTTTTTTTTGCCATTCAGGCTAGTAGGTCTCCTGTTTTCAAGGCAATGCTGGAGAATGAAATGAAAGAGTGTTTGCGTGGCATGGCTAAGATCCATGACACCTCATATGATGTTCTTAAGCACTTTATCCACTTCTTATACACTGCAGAAGTAGAAGTGCTGCTTGATGAACAGCTGGCACGTGATCTTTTGGTCTTGGCAGAAAAATACCAGGTGGAGTATCTCAAAGCCTTTTGCGAGAAATTCATAATATCCAAGGTGAACGATGATAATGCCCTCGTATATTATGCCTTCGCTGATCAGCACAATGCCAAGCAACTGCTTGAGGTCACTCTATCCTTAATCATGGATAATATGGCCACCCTGGCCGAACGAGAAGGGTACAAGGTGCTTGTGAAGGAGGACCCTGAGCTATTGATTAAGATCTACGAAGCCTTCGTGACCAGGCAATTCAATACCATTGCCTACGATTCGACTTTACAGTCATAGAAGTGGAAACGATAAGCAAGAAAACTGTTTTAATATACATATGCCTGCTCGTTGCAGGGAGTGTGGGTGATGAAAATATTAAAATTGTGTTTGGTAGCTGTTATTGCTGGTACTTTAAACTGGACTTATCGGATAATTATGTTTGATATATATTTTTAATAATAATTTATATTGTTGTGATAATCTGGATTATTTTTATGATGCAATGCAGATTGTTTCATGAAGGGATGGCTATCCAGATGATCATATGTATCATAAATCTTTTTGAATGCATGGAAGTCTTATTATAAGTCATTGGATATCATAATTTTTTTAAAATAAAAATATTTTTCGTTATTTAAAATTTTTAATAAAAAGATAAAATTATCAATATTAATTATATGTTGAAAAGTAGAATTTACATGATCCAATTATATTATATGGTATAACACTTTCTCCTGGTTGCCAATCGAAATTTTAAAATTGGGCCACCATTTCTCGGGCAGTGAGTTTATTTGGTGAAATATATTATTTGAGGGGCATAAATTTTGTTATGGCTCCAGTGGATACCCAAGTGCGGTGCAATTAGCCATGTAGTGGGGACGTTGCCAGGTAGCGTTTGAACCATTTGTTCTGGCTATCGCCAAATTAAGACCCGGCCAATTTGAAAACCAGGTCTACTTTCAATCCATAGAAGAATTGGATCAAAAAAAGGCTTGGCTTGGATTAAATCTAGATCTAAGTTGGATCAAGCATGGATTGAACCCAAGATTGAATCTTGAGCATGCTGCATGCACCATTATTTTATATATATATATATATATATATATATATATATCTTTTATACCTTCAAAAGTATTTATAATAATATAAATTCAAATAATAATTAATCATTTTATATAAAATGCGAGGGATATATGTTTAAGGTTTTTGGTTTTTATTAAGAGAACAAAGGGGCATGGATTATTGCTAAGGCAGTAGCCTGGTTGGTAGAGGCTTTGCCTTACTACCAACAGGTTTGCGGGTTCGAGGTATGATCTCGCGGGATGTAAGTGGGGAGGTCAGGATCTCTCCCTTTGTTTCCGTTTCACTTTCACTTCTATAAGTGGGATCTCTTCCTTTGTTTCCATTCTACTTCCTTTGTTTTCGTTCTACTTGATATGAGTGGGATTTGTTTTCGTTCTACTTGATATGAGTGGGAGGTCAGGATCTTTCCCTTTTGTTTCCGTTCTTTCCTTTGTTTTCGTTCTACTTGATATGAGTGGGAGGTCAGGATCTTTCCTTTTTATTTCCGTTCTACTTGATGTGAGTGGGAGGTCAGGGTCTCTCCCTTTGTTGTTTCCGTTCTACTTGATGTGAGTGGGATTTGTTTCCGTTCTACTTGATGTGAGTGGGAGGTCAGGGTCTCTCCCTTTGTTGTTTCCGTTCTACTTGATGTGAGTGGGAGGTCAGGATCTCTTCCTTTGTTTCCGTTCTACTAGCCGGGTCAGAATCTCTCCACTCATCATTTGATGGAGAGAGACTGTAAAAATCTGAGCATCTCAAATCAAATATTACCTGCGGAGTGGCTACATCGAGATTTATCCCCCTATCCCTTTTGTTTACCAAAAAAAGGGGTATGTATCAACATCTAAGACCAAATTGACTAGGATCAATATAAATAAAATTAACGGATATATGATTGGGTTTAAGTAGGGTGATTTTTTAGTAGAACTAAACCTGGATATGAATATAAAAGTCTACCTTAAGACCCATGCCCAACTCATACATGTGTTGGTCTATTTGGGGTCCAGGCTGTTGGAACTAGCTAATAAAAAAATCCCAGATATAATGTAAGAGAGCTAACAAAATAGTAGTTCCTTTTTTAGAAAATTGAAATTGATTTATTGAAGAACACAAAATCAAAAATCAAAATTTGGAAGCGTGCCCAGTATTATCCTAAGATATATTTTCATCTCTTATACATAATATACTGAAAAATTCATTCTAAAATATGATTGAGATTTCTCTACTTGCAAGTATACTATAGAAAAGATGGATGAAGGAGACTTTCAGCATCCAGGAAAAAAAAAATTGAAAAAATCTATAAGAAACTTTGAAAGGGAAAAAGATAGAAGATGAAGAAACTAGGAATAAATTTTTTGGATTGCTTACAAGGTCCTAAGATAGCCCATTTATAGCCAAGCAATTATGACTATTTGGACTAGCCCATTAAACCAGAAATAAAGTTCCAATGTTTAAAAAATCATTTAAATCCAAATATTTAACATTTAAATCCCAATGTTTGAATATTAAAAGCAACTCAACATTTAAAAAATTAAAATAATAATAATAGTAATAATGTTTAAATAGTTAAATAATAATTAAAAAATAAAGTTTCAAGTGTGACTTGTATCTACATCCGTCTTCATGCTTGGTCCTATTAAGTTCAGTTCGAATTAAAGATTTTCTTTCAAACATTTTTAAATATCCTTAAAAACATTGGCAAACCTTTTCACATATAAAAGGGTAAAATATTTTTTCATTTTCAATATGGAACTAAAAAGTTCTCATAGAAGGTGGTTACAAGAAAAATACTTTAGAGAGGAAAATTATTTTAAAAAAGTAATTTTAAAATTATGTACAACATCAACAAAATATAGGTCTTGGTTCACAGTGGCACAGGCCTCCCTAATAGCATGCTAACATAATCTAAACTAGGATCTCAATCGATCTGATTATAATGCAAACCCAAATTGATTATGTTAAGCTCAAGATTATTATGGGGGCTCCACGAACCAACATGGAGCAAATCCTTTGACTTGCTAGAGAGAGAGAGAATAATCATCCCGCATGGAGTCAACACCAACCTTGTTAGCATGGCTTATAATCTATTGTAAAACAGACTACCTGCTCTGTAGGGGTGAGAGGCTTGAATGCAGGGGCAAAGCCAGGATTTCTTCCTCGGGGACCAATTATTGAATTTATAAAAATTCATTAATAAAGCATCAAAAATTTTTCTAGCAATATAGTAGCCAAAGGATAAGTGCAATACATGTTAAAAGTTTAAATAAAAAAAATAAAACAAATGAACTAAAAAAAAGTATCGATATTTTGATCATTTTTTAAAAATATAAAGACAAAATTATAGAAACATCTCCTCAATTTTAAGCCACTTTTATTTACACCTCTTTAATTTTGAAAAGTGATAAACTAGTCCTTTAAATTTTCAAAATATTCTAAAATAGTCTTACCATTCTTGACTAGAGCTGGTAAAATATGATCCAATCCATATTCAATCAGCTTTAAGCAGGTTTAGATTTAATCTAAATGGATTTGGATCGTAAATGAATTAATCCATTTAACATATTTAATTATTTAGGTCAGATTTGGATTTTTTATTTTTTTGGCCTATTTAACTTGATTATTAAATGGATTGGGCTAAATTAGGTATCCATCTAAAATAAATGATAAAAGATTTCTCTAAAGCCTATCATGCTTTGGAAGACTACAATCATGTTTAAAGTTTGAAATGAACACACATATCAATGCACATGTGGTCTATGACTTATAACTAGTGACTTTAATCCAAGATTCCAGAGCCTTCGAGAGTCTCAATCTTTCTCTCTTGTTTATCCTTTTTCTTTGTTTTTGTTAGGATTTTGAGAGGTACTGGAGGGACGAGGACAACGACAACACTAGGACCAAGCCGGAGAAGGCTTGAGAACTAGACAGAGTGGTGAGCCTCATTGAGGAAGGCTAGGAAGAGCTGGAGAGCTGGTTGTAGGCTTATAGCTGCAGTCGGGAGTCCAAAGGCATCGGAGTGAGCCAATTTAGTCAAGGATGTGGTCGGACCACTAGAGGGGGAGTTCTTATCGAGGAAACAAAGCAGAGTTCAGAGCAAATGAAGAAGTCTAGGATGGTGTTGATGATGCAGCCAGGGATAAGCAGGACCTGGTGCAATAAGGGTATAAAGGTGGCCGAGAATGGGATCGCAGTGGCTAGAGAGGTCGAGAGACATGGTGCAGGGATCACTGAGGGCTAGAGCAATGATGCAATTACCAAAGTAGAAGAACCCTGAGAAGCCATACGGATCTCCAGTGAAGTCCCCCTTCTCCAATAATTTCTCTTTGCTTTTCTTTTTTTTAAACTAGGTTGGATCCGAATCATTTAATTAGGTAAATCAATTACCTGTTTAATAAATAAGTTACATATGTCAAGCTGGATAACTTATTTTTATTAAATAGGGCATGTTCGGGTTTCAAAATCTGACCTATTTAATAAATAAGTCAAGTTCAATTTTGGACTTTTCTAACTTGACTAGCATCTAACCTGACCTGCTTATACCCGATCCAACCTGATTGCTACCCCTATCCCTCACCAGTAGATGATGTTAGTCTATCGTTTTAATTAACTTTAAGATTTGTACAAATGGATGAAAAATCCAAACCATCCACATGGCCACTGTGAAATCCATCTAAGCAAATGAATTTTTAGATCATTTATTTGGTTGCTTGAAGGTTTGTACTAGCATATGAATAATTGGATCATCAATTGCACGAATCTCAAAGTGCTCCAATCTTCTTTATTCACCACCTATGCAAATCTTGATATTCTCATTTTTCAATCTTGATCCGGCAATCTATTTTATAGAAAGGGCTTCTTCTTTGTGATCCCGAGCTTCTCCTTGATCCCATTATGCTCTCCTCTAGCCCCCATGCATCCAATCTTGCTTCATTTCTCCAAGATTACAACCATAGTAATTTGCATCATCATCTCCTGAAAGAATAGAGCCTTGAAAGCCAATCATATTTATTATGTAACATGGGCATTTCTATAAAGTTCTTTTGACTCATATATGATATTATAATAAAAGGCATTTTAATTTATCATATGCTATGTTTTATACCTTTTTATTTTAAGATTATGATGAATTTCATAGATTAGAACAATGGATTTAGGGTTATGATGAAGTTCATAATAGTGAGACTCAAGATCTTATAAATCCTAATCTCGAATATTCTTAGTCGAATGATTATCAAGTCGAGGATCGATATTTTCAGAAAGACTGGCACATTCTATGTATGCTCGATGGAGAGAGTGGTTGGTCTCACGATCACTTATGTAGGGATACTATTACAAGGATATAAGTGCTCATCAGAGTATGAGTTCACTGAATTGATCGATCATGAGAATATCTTATGGAAGTCTTACTTATTTGTCAAAAGATAATTTTCTTAATAAATGTTGTGCAAGTGATCCTTAGACCTGAGATCATCATGGAATTTGTACATATGAATTTATCTTTTGGTTCATACTCATTCATGACTTAGTCATGTATAGGGTGTTCATGGATATGGTGAATTGTGAATGAAGGTTATGAGTAGGTCACAAGAAACCAATCACTCATAGTTAGAGGAGTGTTTATCCCATGTAATCTCATCAAATGATGACTCAGGAAGTCTTTGATCAAAGCAAGATGAAATTAGAAAAAAAAATTATCTTTTATCGATCGAGTCTTCATTAATGATTCAAAATTTGAATGAATAAAGTGTTAGGATTTGACAATCTTCCATATCCATTGCTTATTCAAGATAAAGGAAGATCAAAGGATTGAATTGAATAGTAACTTGTCACTGAAGGATATTTTGATAATTTTTATCAAATTTCTCATATTCTGGGTAGTCATGATATATTACCAGACAACAATCATATCTTGTAGGTTTTCATGAATTAAATTGATTGGATTCATGAGTCAATTTGAAAGATGGTTTAAATTGATAATTAGGGTTAGCTTGATTTAACCTAATTCGATTAGTTGATTTCTAATCAAATTAAATCGATATGAATCTAGACCTACTGCTGGCTAGATATGGAGCCCAAAGGATCACACACGCTAAAAAATTGATCAAGAAAGTTAATTACATTTTTATTAGGGTAATAAATCCTAATGGGCTAGCTAATTAACATACTAGCATAGGTTGGCTAGCATAACTCCTATTCTAATTAGATTGGATTTTAATACTTGCTATTTAAGCTAGCTAATTTGAGTAGAATTTAAATTAGGTTGAGCCTTAAATGGGGAAGCTAAATTAGGATTTATTTTGATTTTATAGCCCTTTCCATATTTTGAACCAAGAGTCTCGAGGGCCAATATTAGCGTGCTCACAATATAAGGAGAGCAGAAGGACCAAGAGTCATTTTGTAATTAAATCACCTTTTTTCTAATAAGACTTATCTCTCTCTCTCTTCTATGCCTCTTTTGGAATAGTTTGACTGGTCAAATAATTTCAAAATGAGTGCTAATCCTATCTTGGCATGAAGGGATATGTTGCTTAGTTTTATGGCACATGCAGAAGGGACTTAGAGTCCTTCTGCTTATCAATCACATTTTCTAGATAAGATCACTTATTCTATATATCTTTTAGGATAATTGACCAAGTCTTTAGTTGATTAATTAAAGGCTTAATTATCATATTATGTCATAACTTTTGGCATAAAGTGTTTATGAAATGCCGTATGTTTATGATGTTTCATTGCACCTTTCTGCCATGAGACTCCTTCTACTTGAAGGATTTTATCTGATATGTTAAATATCAGATTAAGAGTGATAAAGTAGTGCTTTTAGCGCCTCCTCTCTAATTATTTAAAAGCTTCGATAATTGAAGTCAGATCATTCGAAGTTTATCCTGACAACTCTCTTCCTTTCCTTGTTAGGACAAGTCTTTTATTTTAAGACAAGTTCACCATTTTAATACAAAGACCTAGGAAGAGAATTAGAAATGATAATAGGATAGTAAGAGAGATTTTGGAGATATTTTGAAGGGCTTTTCGAAAGGAAAAAAGGTTCTAGAAGAGAGAAAAGGCTGTCGAAGGAAGAAAGGCTACCAAAGGAGTTTCTAATCAAGCAAGCAAGAAATATGAGTGCTTCCTTAATCCAGTTCCTGTGTGAATTATCTCTAGAGGGCATATACTTGTGTGCCTAGTGGAATAAATGATATTAGCATTATAGTTATTCTTTTATATTCTAATATATTGCCTTGTTAATTATCATAGTCAAGGGGTCTTAGATCTAGGATTTCGGTTGACTAGGATTTCAAGGTTTAAAATTTTTAAAATCTAGTCTTCTGTTACATAATCGTAACCCAATAGTGATATCAAAGCCATCTTAATTCATTTGATTAATAATTAATTAAATGTTTGAATGATTATATGCTATCTAATTATATCTAGCATAATAGTTGTAGCATATGTTGGTTGAAGTATGCTATTGATTTGGTATTTCACTTAAATCCTAATCGATATAGAAATATGTTTAGATTATTCAGTTATCATTTTGACATAAGGTTATCCTAACATAGTGGTGGACATCTGCTATGTTATAAGGTTGTTCTAGAATGATGACACACTTGGCAAATATTATATTATGGTATAATATACCTATTAGATAGTTTCTAGTATTAGGATGCGCATGAGATCATGAAATCCTTCTTTAAAATTATATTTAATTATAGTATTATAAAATCATAATGCAAATCCATTTAGGATTTGATTGATCATTTGGTATCTAGGAAAGTGGTTCTAAGAAGGTAAATAAAACATGATTTTTAATTAGGTCCGTTGTTTACCTGGCCAAATTTTTGGTATCTAAGGCAAGCATGAGGGGCCTCCCACCTTTCTCCCACTTACCTAGCCAATTTAATTGATTTAGACCTTGAATTGAAAAATTGTGATTGATTAAAACACTACTAAATATCTTTTTTCATGCTAAGCCAAATTTATATCAAAAATTATAGTAGGTTTGTTGTGTAACACAAGACCTATTTTTGGATTTGATGTGAAATTTGTCTTGGTACATCTAATGCTTTATATCACGATTGATGGTGTTACTTTATTATGTAATATAAGGGCAACATTATTCAAACATGACTATATGGAATGAATGATCTGACTAAACTAAGATATTATAGTTTGTTGTATAACATAAGGCTATAAGTATCTTAGAGGCAGCTATCATGTTGAGAGTTGCATGGGTTATAATTGAAAAAAGAAAATTTTCTATCCTTGAACTCATAAATATTTGTTGTATAACACAAGGCATTTATGAGGAATTAGAATCTTAACCCTACTAAAGAAATCCTGTTAAGGTTTTTCGTTTACCATAGGTGAGGGCTATGGTATTCATAGTAAAATAGTGGGAGACACAATTAGATTAATAAGTCTTTATCTAGTTATGTATATCATCTTGAGTGGTTTACTTATACTTTGTTCTTTATTTTTATGTAGATTAATATTATGACTTTTACTTTATCACTGCGAGGCATTTTAGATGCCAACAAGTTGACCAGTCCCAATTACAAGAATTATCTTAACTCAGGAAAAGGTCTCCTACATCCTGGATTCTTCTGATCCAAATTTGATTAGAGATGATGCTGCGGAGGAGAAAATGGCCACATGTAAAATGTGGTAGAATGACAGTTTAACTGTCAAGTACATTATGTTGGCCTCTATGAGTAATGAATTATAGAGACAATATAAAAAAATGGAATCTTAGTCCATATAATCTTAAAGAGCTTTATGGGGAGCAAAGTAAGGCTGCCAATATGAAATATAGAAGCAGTTATTCCGAGCATGTATGAGTGAGAGCTTATCTATTTAAGTCCATGTACTAAAGATGATTGACTTACTCACTCGATTATGTTAAGCAGGGTTTGTTATAAACAGAGAGCTTAATCAAGACTTGATCCTGCAATCACTTCTCGATTCCTTCTCTCAATTTGTCATGAACTATTATGTGAACAAACTGAACATTTATACCTGAGCTGCTTAACATGCTTTAGCTGAGAGCCATTTTAAGTGAGACAAGGTTCATCTTCTTTTAATTGATGGAAAGAAGAACATAATGATGAAGAAGGGTTCAAAAAGAAAGTGGATCTCTAAGTAAAGCATCCATAAAAGGAAGAAGGCAAAGAAGCACTCTGTTGATAGAACCTATTTTCACTACTGCAAGCAGGGACACTAGAAGAAGAATTACAATTTATATCTTGCTAGTTTGAAGCTTGATGCTGGTGAAGCATCAAAAGGTTTATACATGATACTACTTAACTTATCATTGAATACTTCAGCTTTTGATTCATGGATATTGGATACCATATGTGGGTCTCATATATGCAAGTCTTTGCAGGGACTTCAGAGAATTAGGAGCTTGAAAAAGGGTGACTTCGAGATTTATGGTGTGAGTAGAGAAGCCATTCAAGCAGTAGCTATGGGTACCTATCTATTATTATTGCCTTCAGATAAAATTTTAGAATTGAAAGATTGTTATTATGTTTTAAATATTATCAGAAATATTATTTCTGTACCCTTAGATTACAACACAATTTTGAAATTAATATAAAGAGCAGTAAATACTCCATTATTCATTTTAATAATTTATTTGAAAGTGGTTTATTTATTAATGGTCTTTTAGTTCTTTCACTTGATGATGAAGTTTTACTTGTTGAAAACAAGAAAAGAAAGAGAGAAGATGTTAATGTCACTTTTTTTTAGTATTGTCGATTAGATCATATTAGTGAATTTATGATAAACAAGTTATTCAAAGATAAATTCTTCGATCCTTATTGTTGCCGCCTGGATCATCGTGGCCCGTAGCTCGGGTGCGCCGGGTCCCTCTCACCGGATGCTCGGCTTCCGGCCTCATGAATCGGCTCTCTCCATCGGGCGGACCTGCGAGACAGGGGAGACCTGGGCCGGGGATTCCGGCAAAGACACTCCGACGATCAAGTCAGTGAAACGATCGAGGGTAACAAAAGACCTATGAGGTGGAGAGCTTGGAGAACTCTTCACTTCCAGAGGGTGATAAGAATGGAAGATAATGTAGGACTGAAGAGAGTCCGTCGTCTCTTACCTTCTCTTACCTTTTCATGCTGGTCTTATGTAGACGAACGATTCCTATCATTTAGGGAGGCACGTTATTCTTGGCATGGGCCTGCGAGGCTTATGTAGGCCCGAGGCTAGATAGATTGACGAATCTCCTCCTTCTGGGTGGTTCAGGAGGTTGGTGGAGGAGCACAATGCCTTGGATGGGGCACTCCTTCCTGATTGGTGTAAACTGTGACCTGGGAGCGTTAATATAGCCCTCCTTATAGACGGTGCGCTACAGGACCTATAGCAAGTCTGGCAGGGACAGTGATTTTACATATCGGGACTGCCATCCAAGCTTTCTCGTACCTATGTTTTGAAAAGTGTACCTGGGATGGAGTCAGACGAATGATGACATGTGAACCGAGATGAGGTGGGCGAGACTCTCCGTGCACATGGACCGAAGTGCATGGTGCGAGGCTCTCCATGCACGGCGAGGCCTACGGAGGCTCCTCATGCATATGGATCTAGGTGCATGGGGTAGGCAGTCTCCTTATGCACGTAGATCGAGGCATGTCATGCAGAGTATCCCTATGCACGTGGATAGAGATGCACGCAAACTCACTGGAGTGAGGCACTGGACTACGCCCAGAGGATGCCGAGTGTAACTGGACTGGGACCCAGTTCGACGCCGGGTGGAGCTGCAAGCAAACGCAGGGTAGAGCCAGGATGCGCTGCTCTCGGTCGGAGCCAGGCGACCGCAGCGTGCGCTGCCCCCAGGCGAGCCGAATGGGACATTCTCGGGCGGAACCGGATTGAGGTGGGCATGCCCGGGAGACCACAGAGCCGGAGTTGGGCTGGCCGAGATGCTCCTCCTCCCTCGCTATGGCGGCGCGCGAGCCGAGGCAGGACTCCATGCTGGACCCTGGGCAGCGCTGCTAGCAACCGGATGAGCCAAACGCAGGGTGCGCCAGACCGGAGCGCGAGGAGTCGCTTTGCCCCATAGCATGCCGAGGTGGGCGGAGTCGGACCGGGGTTGGAGCCGGACTCCACATGAGCGAACTGGACTGAGGTGGGCGGAGCCGCGTTGCTCCCCAGCAGCCGGACTGGGGCGGCCACGAAGATGGAGAGCTCCATCTCGGTCACGGCGACCAGGAGCTTTAGAAGACTGCCACTGCAGGGGCCGGACTGCGTGCTGCTCCCGTGGACATGCGGGCGTGTCCGAGGTGCCAAGCTGGGCTTGAGTCGAAGCCGTTCCTGGTCGAAGCTGGAGCGGACGAAGCTAGACAAGGGCACTAGCAGAGCCAATCGGGGCCGTGCACTGGAGAGGGCCTGGTGCATTGAATTGGAGCAGGGCTCCACACTGCCCCCCGGCGAGCCAAGCTAGCACGGGCGTGCCAGAGCCAGAGATGGGTCGGGGTGCGTGGAGGCATGCCGTCCCCTGAGGTGTAGGGACTGGTTTGTTGCGTGTGTGCCATGGGCATGCCGCGGGCATGCCTCGGGTGGACGGACTCCACACAGGCGTTGAGCTTGGCCATGGAATTTGCTGGGCCGAGGTGCACGGGCTGAGCTGCCTTGAAGCTGGGCCTATGCATAGCCGAAGTGGGGTGGCCGAGGTGCCGACCTGGCCGAGGTGGGCTGGCCGAGGTGCCGACCTGGCTGCCACAGGGGCCGATCTCCTCTTTATAAGAAACAGACCCACTATCTTCTTTTGATGGGAGACTTGGAGATACTCGTGAAGTGTGCGGCCACGTCAACCACCAAGAAGGATGCTGTGTCATGGCTGAATAGATTTTTTTGCTACTGTAACACTTATGATTATTAATTATTAGGAACTTGTGAGTCTTATCTTATGGGTAAAATAACCAATTCTTCATTTATTGGTTATGGAGATAGGGCAACTGAGTTATTAGGGCTAATACATGCAGATGTATGTAGACCAATGTCAACTCAAGCCAGAGGTAGATACTCTTATTTTATCACCTTTACTGATGATTTATCTAGGTTTGGATATGTATATCTTATGAAACATAAATCTGAAGCCTTTAATAAATTTAAAGAATATCAAAGTATGGTTCAGAAACAAACTAAAAAAGTATTAAATTCCTTCAGTCAGATCAGGGAGGAGAATACTTATCTAGTAAATTTCTTGATCATCTTAAGGACAAAGGCATTCTCTTAGAATGGATACCACCATATACACCACAATTAAATGATGTAGCAAAAAAGAGGAATTGTACCTTCTCAGACATGATAAGGTCTATGATGAGATTAAAGATATTTTTCTAATATATGGAGGATTAGATTTAAAACTAGAAGGCTATACTAACTACAATTTTCAATAAGATCTAGATGATAGTAAATCCATATCAGGATATGTCTTTACTCTGTATAGAGGTGTAGTGAGTTGGAAAAGTACCAAATAGTAAACTATAGCTAACTCAGTTACTGAGATAGAATATATATATACTAGTAAAGCTGCTAAGGAAGCTGTTTGGATAAAGAAGTTCATCTTAAAGTTGGGTGTAGTTCCTGCGATACAATAATCGGTGCCACTTTATTATGATAACACTGGAGCTGTTGCATAATATATAAAACTAAGGTCTCATAAAAAATCTAAGCATATCCTAAGACACTTCCATCTTATTCATGAAATCATTGAAAGATAAGACATGGTTATAGAATGAGTAGATACAAAGAACAATATAGTAGACCTATTCACTAAGATCCTTCAACATCAGTTTGATCATCATTTAGATTATATGAAAATTAAAAACAAGGGAGATTGGCTTTAGTGTAAGTGAAAGATTGAAAAAATAGTGCCCTAAAAGCCAGTCATATTTATTATGTAATAGAGATATTTTTGTAAAGTTCTTCTGACTTATGTATGATATTATAATAAAAGATATTTTAATTCATCATATGCTGTGTCTTATACCTTTTTATTTTAAGATTATGATGAACCCCATAGAATAGGACAATGAATTTAGGGTTATGTTGAAGTTCATAACAGTGAGACTTAAGATCTTATAACCCTAATCTAGAATATTCCTAGTCGAAGGATTATCAAGTCAGGGATCGATATTTCCAGAAAGACTGGCATATTTTATGTATGCTTAATGGAGAGAGTGGTTGATCTCATGATCACTTATGTAGAGATACTAATATAAGGATGTGGATGCTCATCAGAGTATGAGTTTACTGAATTGATCTATCATAATAATATCTTATGGAAGTCTTACTTGTCAAAAGATGATTCTCTTAGTGAAAGTTGTACAGGTGATCCTTAGACCTGAGATTACCATGAAATCTTATACACATGAATTTATCTTTTCGTTCATACTTATCATGACTTAGTCATATATAGGGTGTTCATAGATATGGTACATTGTGCATGAAGGTTATGAGTAGTCAACAAAGAATCGATCACTCCTATAAGAGAAGTATTTATCCCATATAATCTCATTAAATGATGACTCAGAAAGTCTTTGATCAAAGTAGGATAAAATTAGAAAAAGGTTTCTTATCTTTTATCGATCAAGTTTTTATTAGTGATTCAATATTTGAATGAATAAAGTGTTAGGGTTTGACAATCTTTCATATCCATCGCTTATTTGGAATAAAGAGAGATCGAAGGATTGAATTACATAGTAACTTATCATTGAATGATATTTTGATAATTTCTACCATTTTTTTTATCTTCTAGATGTCTTGATACATTACTAAATATCAATCATGTCTTGTAGGTTTTCATGAATTAAATGGATTGAATTCATGAGTTAATTTGAAAGATAGTTCAAATTAGCAATTAGGGTTAGCTTGATTTGATCTAATTCGATTAGTTGATTTCTAATTGAACTAAATTAACATGAATGTAGAGGAACTGCTGGCTAGATGTGGAGCCCAAAGAATCATATACGCTAAAAAATTGATCAAGAAAGTCAAGTATATTTTTATTAGGGTGATAGGATTCTAATTGGCTAGCTAATTAACATACTAGCATATGTTGGCCAGCCTAACTCCTATCCTAATTAGATTGGATTAAAATGCTTGTTATTTAGGTTAACTAATTTGAGTAAAACTTAAATTAAGTTGAGCCTTAAGTGGGGTAGTCAAATTAGGATTTATCTTGATTTTATAGCCCTTATCTATGTTTTGAATCAAAAGTCTCAAGAGCTTGGAACTCTTGGTGCCAATATTGGCGTGCGCATAATATAAGGAGAGCAGAAGGACCAAGAGTCTTGCAATTAAATCATCTTTTTTTAAAATAAGGCTTATCTCCCTTTCTCTCTTCCATGCCCCTTTTGAAATAGTTTGACTGGTCAAATAATTTCAAAATAGATGCTAATCCTATCTTGGTGTGAAAGAATGTGTCGCTTAGTTTTATGGCGCATGCAGAAGGGACGTAGAGTTCTTTTGCTTATCAATCATATTTTCTAGATAATATCACTTATTTTATATGCCTTTAGGATAATTGACCAAGTCTTTAGTTGATTAATTAAAGGCTTAATTATCATATTATATCGCAACTTTTGGTGCAAAGTGTTTATGAAAAGCCGTATGTTTATGGTATTTCATCGCATCTTTCTGCCACGAGACTCCTTCTGCTTGAAGGATTTTATTTGATATGTTAAACATCAGATTAAGGGCCGATGAAATGGTGCTTTTAGCATCTCCTCTTTAACTATTTAAAGGCTTCGATAATTGAAGTCAGATCATCCAAAGTTTGTCCTGACAACTCTCTTCCTTCCCTTGTTAGGATAAGTCTTTTATTTTAAGACAAGTCCATCATTTTAAGACAAGAACTTAGGAAGAGAATTAGAAAAGACAATAAAATAGTAAGAGAGATTTCGGAAAGGTTTTGAAGAGCTCTTCAAAAGGAAAAAGATCTTAGAAGAGAGGAAAGGCTACCGAAGGAAGAAAGGCTATTGAAGGAGTTTCTAATCAAACAAGAAAGAAATAGAAGTGCTTCCTTGATCCAGTTCCTGTGTGAATCGCCTCGAGAGGGCATACACTTATATGCCTAATGGAATAAAGAATATAAGTATTATAGGTTGTTACAGCCGTGACAGTGACGTGGCCAGGCTCAGGTACCGCCGAATGCGATCGAGCCACGTGGAAGTTTCTCCGGCCGAGTCAGCGCCACGTCTTCAACGCCAGGATCGGCAAGACTACACCGCCCGACGACTTCCTAAGGCAAACTGCCCTCGCCGAGGTCGAGCTCGGCTCGGAGTTCCTCTACCACCTCGTTGGCGCCCGGACCCGGAGGGGTCCGCATAAGTGAGGTCGGCCGAAGCCAGGCGACCTCCTGCCACCTCGCCAGGTGTCCACCCAGGAGGGGTCCACCTGGGCCGAGGTCGGCCGGTCCTTCGCCCCTTTGCCAGGTGGCCCCCCCCGGAGACGGGCCCACCTCGGCCGAGGTCAGGCGACCTCCTGCCACCTCGCCAGGTGTCCACCCAGGAGGGGTCCACCTGGGCCGAGGTTGGCTGGTCCTTCACCCTTCGCCAGGTGGCCCCCCGGAGACGGGCCCACCTCGGCCGAGGTCAGGCGACCTCCTGCCACCTCGCCAGGTGTCCACCCAGGAGGGGTCCACCTGGGCCGAGGTCGGCTGGTCCTTCGCCCTTCGCCAGGTGGCCCCCCGGAGACGGGCCCACCTCGGCCGAAGCCAGGCGACCCCCTGCCACCTCGCCAGGTGTCCACCCAGGAGGGGTCCACCTAGGTCGAGGTCGGCTGGTCCTTCGCCCTTCGCCAGGTGGCCCCCCGGAGACGGGCCCACCTCGGCCGAAGCCAGGCGCCCCCCTGCCACCTCGTCAGGTGTCCACCCAGGAGGGGTCCACCTAGGCCGAGGTCGGCTGGTCCTTCGCTCTTCGCCAGGTGGCCCCCGGAGACGGTTCCAACTCGGCCGAAGTCAGGCCGCTCGTACGGAGAAGGTCCCAGGGAGAGAGGCGCGGGCCCCGAGGCCACCCCTCGGGCCATACGACTCCCAGACGGCACCCCGTACGGAGGGCGGCGACACGCGAAACACCACTTGCATCGGCCCGACAGGCCCCATAGCCGAGAGGCGCGACTCTGACAAAACAGGCCCTATAGATGGATGGCGCCCACGCTTGGGGAAGAGAGCGCTCTCGCTGGGCCCGAGGCCTGACCGGCCGCCTTACCAGCGCCGCCCTCCCTTTTTTCTCTTATGTCTTAGCCTTTTCCCTGCTGGGTTCGGCGGACGAGGTCGGAAAGCCGCCTGGCCCCCCCTCACCGAAAAGGGAAAAGAGAAAAGGACGGGGGAGGAGAGCCTCCCAGGAGGAGAAGACAAGCGCACGACGAAAGGAGATAAAGAGGGAGGAATCTGGGGACGACAAGGTAAGCCAACAAGCCTGGGGACAAAGAAGAAGCACCGGCAAAAGGCCTTGCTCCGAGAGAGAAACCAGAGATCCCGAGAGGGGAACACTGGGCGTGAGCTCAGCAAGGAGGCCCAGCCAAGATTCTAGTCCCCAGGGCGTCTCTCTCACCAGTAAACTCTCTAAGTCTGGAACCCTTTCGGGGGTTCGTCTGGAGAGTCTGTTCCTTCTCGTCGTCTACTGACTTGACCGTCAGAGCTCCCTCGCCGGGATCCCCGGCCAGGGTCTCCTAACCCCTTTCTTGCAGGTTCTCCGTAGACAGGGAGGCTCCCTCTCCAGGCGGTCAGGAAGGATCGGCGGATCCGTGGCACGGGCGCGGCGATGAGAGCGGCAACAGATTGGCGCGCCAGGTAGGGGGACAGGACACTAAACCCTAGCGGGAGCCAGCTTTCTGCAGGTGTCGCGCTCTCCAACAATGGTGGTCACTCGTGGTCGCGAGGCGTCCACCAGCCATGTGGGGGAGGTCCACTCTCCTCCGGGGGGCCACTGCCCCAAAAGGGAGCTTCCGGCTCCCCCTCCTCTTCCACAACAGCCTACCCCGACGGACGGACCCCTCGGGGCCGTCATCCAGCAGCTGCAGACCTTGACCTCAACGGTCCGGCAGCTTCAGCATCAGCAACGGTTCGTGGCCACCCAGCCGCAGCCAGGGACCCCCGCGGCCCGAGCCGCGGGGCAGCGTGGGAGCCTGCGCTCAATTCAGGGCAGGCCATCCCATCCGAGGGCCGTCTCCAACCCCCGGGGGAGCCACCAAGCTCCCGCAAAGAGAAACTACTCCGGTTCGGAGGATCACGAGAGTCGATCCCCGACCGACGGGGTCAAAACGGTGCATCGCAGCAAGCGACGCCGAGGCCAGGCTTCGCGCCGAGACCGATCGGCGCCCCCTTCACCCGCAGCCTCGGTGGAAGACTCCACCGATGAAGCCATCAGGCGCCAGGCCGAGAGGCACCTGGAGGAGCATGAGCGCAAGCTGGCGGAGTTCGCCCGCCGATTCGCCGACCTGCAGAACTCGTCAGCAGACCCGGCGGGCTACGACTCCCGCCCCCCTTTTTCTGAAGAAATCCAGACGGAACCGATCCCGAAACGGTTCCGCATGCCGCAGGTGGATCCCTACGACGGGACCACCGACCCCCTGGACCATTTGGAGAGCTATAAAGCTCTCATGAGGGTCCAGGGTGCCACCGACGCTCTTCTGTGCATCGCCTTCCCGGCAACCCTCCGGAAGGCCGCTCGAGTCTGGTTCACCCGCCTCGAGCCCGGATCCATCTGCTCCTTCCATCAGCTAGAAGGAAGGTTCGTGGCACACTTCGACGCTTGTCGAAAGGTGCCAAGAGAGGTGGACAGCCTCTTCTCCATCCGCCAGCAGGACCAGGAGCTGCTCCGGGACTACATCACCCGGTTCAAGACCGCAGCCCTGGAGATCTACAGCTTGGACGAGCCCGTCGCCATGCTGGCTTTGAAGCGCGGGCTCAAGACGTCCCTCCTGACCTACTCCCTGGACAAGAAGCTGCCCAGGACGTACTCCGAGCTCCTCCTCCGCATCCACAAGTACATCCGAGCGGAGGAGGCTGACCGCACCCGTCGAGAGTTGGACGGGAAGACTCCAAAGAGGCCGCCCCCGAGAGACACCCCGGGAGCTCGGAAGCCCGGGCCATCTGCCGACCCTCGCCCGAATCCAAGGCCGAGGGGCGAGGCCACTCCCGAGCGGAGGTACACCCCTCTCCTCGCACCTCGAACGAAGATCCTCATGGAAATCGAGGGCGAGCGCTACCTCCGCCGACCTCCTCCTCAGAACCCGAGAGCCATTTGGGACAAATCGAGGTATTGCCAGTTCCACCGCGAGCACGGGCACGACACAGAGGAGTGTCGCCACCTGAAGCGGGAGATCGAGGAGCTGATTAGGAGGGGTTACCTCAAGAATCTCATCAAGAACGAGGCCCCCTCTGAAGGGCAGCCGCTCGTGGCCTTACCACCCGTCCCTGCGATCGACAACCGCCCAACGGAGAAGCCCGTAGACATGATCTCACGCGATTCCGGTCGAGCGACGAAGAGAGCCCGGGAAGTCAGGAACCCGGAGAATGTAATCCCTCCCAAGGGGGGGAAGCTAATGATAATGTAAACAACGATGCCGTGGTGGTCGAGATGACCATCGCGAAGCATCCTGTACATCGAATCATGGTGGATAGTGAAAGCTCGGCTGACGTACTTTTTTACGATGCTTTCTCTCGGATGAACTTATCCCCCGATCAGCTGAAACCGGTGCATACCCCCTGGTAGGTTTTACAGGAGACTCCGTGGGGGTCGAGGGGGAGATCACTCTCCCGGTCACCGCCGGATCCCCACCCCGGCAGGCGACCGTCCTAATAACATTTACCGTCATCAGGCTCCCCTCGCCTTACAACGCCATTCTCGGGCGTCCCGGGCTCAACCAACTGGACGCCACCATCTCCACGAGAAGGCTATTGGTATAGTTCCCTACGCCTTCCGGGCTCGGGGAGATGAAGGGGATGACCCAGCCAATCTCGCTCTGCCTCCAGACAGTCCCGAGTGCCAGGGGCGCGGAGCTCGCCCATGATATCGACGACCTCGACCTAAGGGAGAAGGAACCCAGGGGAGGGCCTGTGGAGCGCCTGTTGACTTTTCCCCTCGGTTCGGATCCCCTGAAGACGGTGCAAGTCGGGGCCCAGCTCCCCGAAGAAGAACGAACCCGCTTGCTGGAGTTCCTCCGCGCCAACGCTGACGTGTTCGCCTGGTCAGCAGCTGACATGCCGGGCATCCCGCTCGAGGTCATCATGCACAGGCTAAACGTGGACCCAAATTGCCGCCCGGTCCGCCAGAAGAAGAGAAGCTTCTCCATGGAGAGGCAGAAGGCGATCAACGAGGAAGTGGAGAAGCTCCTCACCGCCGGTTTTGTCCGAGAGGTCCAGTATCCCAGTTGGCTGGCAAACGTGGTCATGGTAAAGAAGAGTAGTGGTAAGTGGAGGATCTGTGTGGACTACACCGACCTCAACCGAGCTTGCCCGAAGGACAGCTTTCCTCTTCCAAAGATCGACCAGCTGGTCGACACCACCTCGGGGCATCGCCTCCTGTCGTTCATGGACGCCTTCTCCGGATACAACCAGATCCGAATGAACCCGGAGGACGAAGAGCACACCGCTTTCATAACTGACCGCGGGACCTTTTGCTACAGGATGATGCCCTTCGGCCTCAAGAACGCGGGGGCGATGTACCAACGCCTGGTCAGTAAAATTTTCAAAGACCAGATAGGCCGCAACATGCAGGTGTACGTGGATGACATGCTGGTGATGAGCAAACCCGATTCGGACCACGTGGCTGACTTGGCGGAGACGTTCGGCAACCTCCGACGCCATCAGATGAAGCTGAACCCGGCGAAGTGCGCCTTCGGCGTCTCCGCCGGGAAATTCCTAGGATTTATGGTGACCCAAAGAGGAATTGAGGCCAACCCGGAGAAGGTCCAGGCCATCCTGGACATGGAGCAGCCCGCCTCCAAGAAGCAAGTACAGCAACTAACCGGTTGAGTTGCGACCCTCAGCCGTTTTATCTCCAGGTCGGCGGACCGCTGCCGTCCCTTCTTCAAGGTGCTGAGGAAGATGAATGACTTTGCTTGGACCGAGGAATGCCAGCAGGCCTTCGAGGAGTTGAAGAAGACGCTCGCATCGCCACCGTTGCTGTCCAGGCCCGAGGAGGGAGAGGAGCTTACCCTCTACATGGCAGTTACCCCGGAAGCCGTCAGCTCTGTCTTGGTACGAACCGACGGCCAGGGGGTCCAGCAGCCGGTGTACTATACCAGCAAGCTTCTTCGTGATGCGGAGCTCAGGTATTCTCGGCCCGAGAAACTTGTTTTTGCGCTAATAGTGTCTGCCCAGCATCTCAGGCCCTATTTCCAAGCGCACCCCATCGCCGTCTTGACGGATCAACCGCTGAAAGTGGTGCTCAGCCGACCCGATACTTCGGGACGATTGGCCAAGTGGGCACTGAAGCTCAGCGAGTTCGACATTACGTATAAGCCAAGGTCGGCCATGAAGGCACAGGTGCTGGCCGACTTCTTGGTCGAATGTGCGGGCTTGGGCAAGGAGCCCAAGGAAGGCCCCTCAGGCCGGTCGATGGAGATTGGCACAGACGAGCCCGGAGAGGATGCCTGGATCCTCCATGTGGACGGAGCCTCAAACTCCGGCGGGAGCGGAGCTCGGCTCATCCTTGCCAACGACGACGGGGTCGTTGCCGAATGCGCACTCCGCTTCCAATTTCCTGCAACAAATAACCAGGCGGAGTACGAGGCACTTCTTGCCGGACTAAGGGTCTCCCGCGAGCTGGGCGTAACCAACCTCAAGGCTTTCACTGATTCCCAGCTCGTGGCAGGACAAGTATCCGGGGAGTACGTCGCCCATGACCCCCAAATGGCGAAATACTTGGAGCTTGTCAAGGCGGGCGCGTCCAGATTCTGGCGCTTCAACATCTTCCACATCCCCCACGGGGAGAACGCCCGCGCGGATGCTCTCTCTCGGCTGGCGACCCTGCCGGACACGATGCTGGGACGCGCTCATGTGGAGCGCCTTGAGGTCCCAAGCCTCGAAGCACCGGTGGAGGTCCATCAGGTCAGCCAGGAGCCCAGCTGGATAGACAAGTACGCCGCATATATCACCAGTGGCACCCTGCCGGAGGACCGCGAGGCGGCTCGCCTCATCAGGAAGAAGGCCGTGCGGTTCGTCCTGATGGACGGGCAGTTATATCGAAGATCCTACTCCTACCCCCTCCTCAAGTGCGTAGGGCCCACAGAAGCCAAGCTTGTACTCCAGGAGATTCACGAAGGCATCTACGGGAACCACGTGGGGGGCAGGGCATTGGCGTACAAGGCCCTCCGTCAGGGCTACTTCTGAAAGATGATGAAGGAAGACGCCGCCGACTTCGTGAAGAAGTGCGACCGGTGCCAGCGTCATGCCACGGTGCAGCGACAGCCCTCCAACCCAATCTCCCAACTCTCAGCCCCCTGGCCGTTCGCCCAGTGGGGGATGGACCTCCTGGGCCCATTCCCGCCAGCGTCTGGCCAGCGGAAGTTCTTGATAGTAGCCATCGACTACTTCACGAAGTGGGTCGAGGCCGAATCCTTGGCAAGGATCACCGAAGCAAACGTCGCCAAGTTCTTTTGGAAGTCCATCGTCTGCCGCTTCGGCCTCCCTCACACCGTGGTTACTGACAACGGGCGCCAGTTCGATTGCCGGGAGTTCGAAGAATTCTGCAGTGACCTCGGCATCAAGCATCGCTTTACCTCGGTGGCGCATCCTCAGACCAATGGGGAGGCCGAAGTCACGAACAGGACCATTCTTCAGGGCCTCCGCACGCGTCTGGACCAGGCCAAGGGCAGGTGGGCCGACGAGCTTCCCAGCGTCCTCTGGGCATACCATACCAACCCGAGAACGGCTACCGACGAAACCCCGTTCAACCTCGTCTTCGGAGCCGAGGCAGTCATCCCGATCGAGCTCAGCCTACCCACACTGCGTGTGGAGCAATATGACGAGACAGAAAACCCAGCCAGGATGATGCTCAACCTTGACCTTCTCGAGAAAACGAGGGACAAGGCCCGAGTTCGAATGGCGGCATATAGGCAACGTGTGGCCAGATATTACAACTCCCGAGTGCGACCGAAGGTTTTCCGTCTCGGAGACTTGGTCCTCCGGCGCGCCGAAGCTTCCCAGCCGCGGGAATGCGGCAAGCTCTCACCCAACTGGGAAGGCCCATACCGGGTGGCAGAAGCCCTCCCTCATGGCGCATACTACTTGGAGGAGTTGGGAGGTGCCAGGTTCCCCCGGACGTGGAACGCCTCGAACCTGAGGATGTACTATCAGTAATGTAAGGTTCCCTGTTTCTGTAACAAAGTTCCCCCACTTCAAACACTCCCTTCTCACTTTGACAAGGAAGCCTACGGCATCGGGTTCAGTCCGGAAATCCTGGGCTTCGGCCTGGAAGGCGGTGCAGAACCTAGTTCGCACATGAGAGCCCGGAGAATAGCTCGGCAAGCCGCGCAAGGCTTGAGAAAGCCTGCGGCATCAAGCTCAGTCCGGAGATCCTGGGCTTCGGCCTGGAAGGTGGCGCAGAACCCAGTTCGCCCATGCAAGCCCGGAGAACAGCTCGGCAAGCCGCGCAAGGCTTGAGAAAGCCTGCGGCATCGAGCTCAGTCCGGAGATCCTGGGCTTCGGTCTGGAAGGTGGCGCAGAACCCAGTTCGCCCACGCAAGCCCGGAGAACAGCTCGGCAAGCCGCGCAAGGCTTGAGAAAGCCTGCGGCATCGAGCTCAGTCCGGAGATCCTGGACTTCGGCCTGGAAGGTGGCGCAGAACCCAGTTCGCCCATGCAAGCCCGGAGAACAGCTCGGCAAGCCGTGCAAGGCTTGAGAAAGCCTGCGGCATCGAGCTCAGTCCGGAGATCCTGGGCTTCGGCCTGGAAGGTGGCGCATAACCCAGTTCGCCCACGAAAGCCCGGAGAACAGCTCAGCAAGCCGCGCAAGGCTTGAGAAAGCCTGCGGCATCGAGCTCAGTCCGGAGATCCTGGGCTTCGGCCTGGAAGACGGTGCAGAAACCATGTCGCCTGCGCAAGTATGAAGGCGATCCCAAAGTCGGGCCCGCTTAAGGCCTACTCTGCCGCCACGCGATCCGGGAGGCCCCAACCTTCGATTTGAGCAATGGAAGGACCAGGCCTGCAATTGTTTCAAGCATTCCATGCCAACATCTCAGAAAGAAGGAAAAAGAAAGGTGAGATGAGATGAACTCAAAATTTTGACAAACTAAGACTTTCATTAATGCAAGTGGCCAGTACAAACTGGGAGTCCCGACAGGCCGGGAGTCCCCAAAAAATAGAAGAAGAAAAAGAAAAAACATTGCTACGACAACAAAGCAGGGAGAAGACGCCGGGCTCAGTGTGGTGCAGGGTCGGAGCCCTCTGCCGGGGGCGCGGGCGCTGCGTCCTCGGCTTCTACGGTGGCCGGCTCTTGAGGCTGCTCCGGAGCCGCAGCTTCACTGGTCGACGGCGCCGCAGGAGTTGCGTCGGCCGCGCCGGAGGCCCTGCTCTCGACTCCTGGCCTCCTGCCTCCGATCACCACCCCGCTAAGATCGAGCCCGGGGAAGAAGGCCCCCACCTTCTCCCGGCACATCCGGAACCCCTTCAAGAAGGAGTCCACGGTGGCCTCCCAGACCTCCGACGTGTACTCGTCGGAAGCCCGAAATTTCGGGACGGCCTCCTGCGCCTCCCGCTTTGCGGCCTCCAGGAGTCCGTTGATGTACGCACTCCGGTCCTTCGCCGCGCTCGCGTCTCACCGGGCCTCCTCCAACTGGCGCTCCAGCCACTGGGAGTGGGCCTGCAGGCGAGCCTTCTCCGCCACGTCCTCCTCCGAGCGGCGTTGGAAGGAGATCTGCTCCTCCGACAAGGAAGCCTCCAGCTCCTTGTTCCGCCCCTCAGAATGCGCCAGGTCGGACTGGAGGGCTTGGTTATTGGCTCGCAGCTCGACCCCCTTCTCCATGAGGTCTTTGACGTCGGCCGCGAGCTTGCCGAGCTTCAACTCCTTCTCGGCGTCCCTTTTGGCGTTCCCTACGAGGAAGTTCCTCAGTAGGAGAACGTCGTTCCCGATCTGCACCAACAAGAGCAAACCAGGTCAGGATAAAAGAAGTTAGGTCTCGAAGGAAAAGAAGGGAAGGAGCTCGGGCTTACCGTGAAGAGCTGCGGGAGGATCCCGAGCAGCGCATCTGCGTAGTCCCGGCCACCCCGAGCTCGGCGGTCCTGGGCGGTGGAGGCATACTCCATGATCTTTTCCGCGAGCCCTTTGTCGTAGATGACCGAGTCCCGGTGGGTGATCACCGGTGCCGGAGCTGTCAGGCCGGCTCCTGCGGCGGCCGCCCCCTCAGCTAAGGCCACGGTCGACGGGCCGGCGGTGGCCACAGGCTGCGCTGGCGAGGTGGCGGCGACGATGGGCCCAGCGCTGGGCGGAGCTGCAGGCGGTGGAGCCCTCTCGGCAGCGGCGCCACCAGGTCGCGCGGCCGAGGCATCAGCGGCCCCGCCCTGAGGCAACCTGGGCGGGGGAACGGCGGTAATCGGGCTGGGCACGGTCGCCGTCACGACCTCCTGGCTCGCCTCTGTACGAGCCCTCTTCGCCGCGGGCTCGTCCACCTCGATGACATCCCTCTGGGCTGCGCCCTCCAGGAGGTTCTCCAGCGAAAACTTCATCCCTGCAACACAAAGGAACAGAAAGTCAGCCGGCTCGGTCATGAAGAAAAAGGGGGGCAGAAGTCAAAGTAGGGCCGAGTCTCACCCGTCTCGCGGATGGGACTGATCCCGGCCTCAAAAAGATTCTGCTCAGAGAGCAGAACCTCGAGTGCCGGGACCACGTCGCTCAGGAGCTGGGAATAGGACTCCTAGTCCGCCGACTCGACCCGAGAATTCCGGTTCGGGGTCCGGTCCGGTTCACTCCAGGCCCAGTCGACGTCTTCGACTGAGGCGAAGAAAAACCGGCTCTTCCAGCCCTTGACCGAGGAAGGGAGGTCAAACCGGAGATACCTGGGCCAGGGCGAAATGTACCACCAGCCGTCATCGGTGGAGCACTTCTCCAGGGTGAACATGGCCCTGAAGAGGGAGAAATGGGCAACGAACCCGTGGAAATGACAGAAGACAATGAAAGAAAAGATGACCCGGATGGCGTTGGGAGCCAGCTGGGCCGGGACAAGCCGGAAGTTGCTGAGGAAAGAAAGGAAGAAGGGATGCAGAGGAAACCGAAGACCCCCAAGGAGGAAGTCTTCGTAGAAGGCTATGCGACCGGGACCACTCATGGTGATGCGCTCCCCGGACCGCGGGACAGACAAGCGAATTGACCCCGGGATGCCATAGGCTTCCCGGAGCAGAGAAAGATCGCCTTCGGTCATGGTAGAAGCATGACCGGAGGGACCGGCGGGAAGAGAAGGCGGAGCAGGAAGAGAACGGAGGGGCACGGCAAGTGCAACCGGAGGGGACCGGATCCCCCTGGGGACGCCAATGGTGACACCCCCGGGTTGCAGACGCCGGCGGATCTCCTCCGGGATCGTCTCCTCATCTGAGGAGGAAGAAGATGGAGTCCTTGGTCGGGATGGACCGGCCTCGTCCGGATTGGAAGAGACATGGTGACGGCGCGCCATGTAAAAGAGAAGGACAAAGGATCAAAGAGAAGAGAAAAGAGAGAGAAGGAGGGGAACCAGAGAAGAAGAAGGAGGCACTCACCGAAAATACGCCAGACGAGCGCAAGCAACAGGAGTTAGCTTGCAGCAAACCGCCCACGAAGCAAGGGAAAAGGCCTCGTTCTGGAAAGTCCCCTCCCTTTCAAACTCAGCCGACAGCGGCCGTACCCGTCATTCTACCTCGGGCCACTGGACGATCGCCACGTGGACGCACGCCCGACACCGACGCCTCGTTAGCAGAGTAACGGCCTCTGCCTCGAAGCGGCGCATTAATTGCGGGCAAGTGGGCGACGCGTGGCGGCTCCCCATAGGGTTTCAGGCGCATCGAGCCACGGCGACGAGGATCGTGGCAATTATGATGCAAGATCTTCGCCTCCCCACGTCATGTCCGCATTTAATCCCGACGTTCCGTTCTGCGATGCCCCGACGGAACGGCAGGCTGGGGGGCAACTGTTACAGCCGTGACAGTGACGTGGCCAGGCTCAGGTACCGCCGAATGCGATCGAGCCACGTGGAAGTTTCTCCGGCCGAGTCAGCGCCACGTCTTCAAGGCCAGGATCGGCAAGACTACACCGCCTGACGACTTCCTAAGGCAAACTACCCTCGCCGAGGTCGAGCTCGGCTCGGAGTTCCTCTACCACCTCGTTGGCGCCCGGACCCGGAGGGGTCCGCATAAGTGAGGTCGGCCGAAGCCAGGCGACCTCCTGCCACCTCGCCAGGTGTCTACCCAGGAGGGGTCCACCTGGGCCGAGGTCGACCGGTCCTTCGCCCCTTTGCCAGGTGGCCCCCCCGGAGACGGGCCCACCTCGGCCGAGGTCAGGCGACCTCCTGCCACCTCGCCAGGTGTCCACCCAGGAGGGGTCCACCTGGGCCGAGGTTGGCTGGTCCTTCGCCCTTCGCCAGGTGGCCCCCCGGAGACGGGCCCACCTCGGCCGAGGTCAGGCGACCTCCTGCCACCTCGCCAGGTGTCCACCCAGGAGGGGTCCACCTGGGCCGAGGTCGGCTGGTCCTTCACCCTTCGCCAGGTGGCCCCCCGGAGACGGGCCCACCTCGACCGAAGCCAGGCGACCCCCTGCCACCTCGCCAGGTGTCCACCCAGGAGGGGTCCACCTAGGCCGAGGTCGGCTGGTCCTTCGCCCTTCGCCAGGTGGCTCCCCGGAGACGGGCCCACCTCGGCCGAAGCCAGGCGACCCCCTGCCACCTCGCCAGGTGTCCACCCAGGAGGGGTCCACCTAGGCCGAGGTCGGCTGGTCCTTCGCTCTTCGCCAGGTGGCCCTCGGAGACGGGTCCAACTCGGCCGAAGTCAGGCCGCTCGTACGGAGGTCCCAGGGAGAGAGGCGCGGGCCCCGAGGCCACCCCTCGGGCCGTACGACTCCCAGACGGTGCCCCGTACGGAGGGCGGCGGCACGCGAAACACCACTTGCATCGGCTCGACAGGCCCCGCAGCCGAGAGGCGCGACTCTGACAAAACAGGCCCTATAGATGGATGGCGCCCACGCTTGGGGAAGAGAGCGCTCTCGCTGGGCCCGAGGCCTGACCGGCCGCCTTATCAGCACCGCCCTCCCCTTTTTCTCTTCTGTCTTAGCCTTTTCCCTGCTGGGCTCGGCGGATGAGGTCGGAAAGCCGTCTGGCCCCCCCTCACCGAAAAGGGAAAAGAGAAAAGGACGGGGGAGGAGAGCCTCCCAGGAGGAGAAGACAAGCGCACGACGAAAGGAGATAAAGAGGGAGGAATCTGGGGACGACAAGGTAAGCCAACAAGCCTGGGGACAAAGAAGAAGCACCGGCAAAAGGCCTTGCTCCGAGAGAGAAACCAGAGATCCCGAGAGGGGAACACTGGGCGTGAGCTTGGCAAGGAGGCCCAGCCGAGATTCTGGTCCCCAGGGCGTCTCTCTCACCAGTAAACTCTTTAAGTCTGGAACCCTTTCGGGGGTCCGTCTAGAGAGTCTGTTCCTTCTCGTCGTCTACTGACTTGACCGTCGGAGCTCCCTCGCCGGGATCCCCGGCCAGGGTCTCCTAACCCCTTTCTTGCAGGTTCTCCGCAGACAGGGAGGCTCCCTCTCTAGGCGGTCAGGAAGGATCGGCGGATCCGTGGCACGGGCGCGGCGACGAGAGCGGCAACATAGGTATTCTTATAATATATTGTCTTATTAATTATCATAGTCAAGGGATCCTGGGTCTAGGATTTTGGTTGATCAGGGTTTTAAGGTTTAAAATTTTTGAAATCCAATTTTCCGCTACACAACTATAACCCAGCATCTCCTACTCTAGATACCTGGCCCAGTCCCTCACCACCTCCACTGGCGTTCACTGTGGCAATTGTTGCTTCATCTACGACTTGGTGGGCTACAGCATCCTCGCCCTCTTCCCGACCACTACTACTATGACAATGATCATCCCCCCACCCTCAACCCTAATCGTGATTCTAATCAATCTAGGGCTTCCAATTGGTCCAAGACCCCAAGTACCAAGTTCTCCTCCTCGTCATCCTTTTCATAAGATCCCTTGGTGAATGATCCATGTCGAATCTAACTATTGGATTGCTCTCTATCCCAGTTTTTGGCTTTGGCTCATCAATATCTAGCACTGAGATTTTTGGGATCTCATATTCCATGGTGATGGGATTAATCCCTTGTCACTACTCCCATTCTTGTAAGCAACAAAGTGGTTGCTTTAAGATATGTGAAGGTAGATTAATGTTTGGATCATGGTTGCTTTGAAATATATGCAAGTAGATGAATAATCATGATCATCCACTAATCATTTTGAGATCTATGTAAAATGATGAATAATCTAGATCATCCATGTGATTGCTTTGAGATTTGCATAGGTAGATGAATAATTTAAATCATCTACTAGTCGCTTTTGAAATATGTGTAGATGGATAGATGATCCTAATCATGCATAGTTGTTTTAATATATATGCATATGGATGAAAAAAAAAAAAGTTTGGAGCATTTTGAGATATCTGGTGGATGATGTTATGGTGGAACTGCATAGAGAAAGTTTAGTCTTGAGACCATCATGCAATGAGATACTTTATATGATATAAAAGGTAGCTTGGTTATGGTATAGTTTTATACTATTATATAATTGTCATGTGACATCACTCTGTTAATGAACATTAATGACAAAACCAGTTAGAAATAGTTTTTAAACTTGAAAGATCTGTTTGAAACTTTTTAAAGTCGAGGGTGTGTCTATGTAATTTTTCAAATGTAAAAAATGTATGATGGCCAATTAGATAATGGCCACATAGGATACTACGTACTAGAGACTGAGTAATAATAAGGGAAGCTTCATTGTCGATAGTGGAAGTAGATTTACCAGGATATAAAGGATAAACCAAGCACTAGGCCGTTATAGGTCTAGTACAGGGACTACTAACTAAAGCCAAAGTGTTGGATAGCACATATTTTCATGCCACATTCTGATCGAAATAAAAGGCTAGAAGATCAACTAAAATAAAGCAATATGGCAAGACACAAGAAAAGCCAAGTGATAGTTAAAAGACAGACCAAGAAATGACCAAGGCCCTATTTAGCATAGCTTTGAGGAGCTAGAAAGTGTTTTCTAGCCCTCAACAAGCTCTTTAGACTATTATAATGATGTTTGGTAAAAATTATGAAAGCTCATTTGGCTTTTCCAAGAAATAAAAAATGTCTATTTAGGAGAAATTCTATTTTGAAGCTTCTTATCAAAAATGCTTACTAGCAAATATTAGAAAGCTATTTTAATTTTATAAAATTTCACATTCTAGTCAAAATATCCATGAAAAAACCTACTAATTATATCTATATCCCTTTAAAAGTAACTTGCGAACAAAAGAGGAGGAGAGATGCTCAAATCTAAATGCTAATTAGCTAAGGTAGGCCAAGTGGTGATTAAAGAACATCAACTAGAATGGGCCTAATGGTGAGTCATTTGAGATATAGGCCGGTCTTAAAAAAAACATATGGTGAACATATGTTAATTACATGTATTGCCTACCTAAGAGGTTAAGTATTAAATTAATAGTTTATCATATTCTTTATTGTCCATGTTATTATAAGAAGTCATCAAGTTGACACAATAGTAAAGACCATTAGTTACAATAGCTATGGAGAAAATCAGGATGTGAGAAATAAAGATGAATAATTTGGAAACTAAAACTGTCAATGGCAACCATCTAAGGAAAGGTGATCAAAGCGATATTAATTGAAGATAACAAGTATCAATGCTTGAGAGAGTCGACTATCTAGTAGTTAATAAAGGATATATAAATCTTAACCTAAAAGCCAATTGATGTGTACTTTATTTTTTTAGTACAGAGATATGATTATTTTTAAGTATTTCTGTATAATTATAAAAATATGATTTTTATAAATTGATGATTAACTTAATTTCATACCAGATTAAGATTTATAAAAATCAATTAGCATTAATTGCATTCCTATGAATAGAACTTTTGGCAATCAATAACCAGCAATTTTATTATTTTTACCTCTTTATAGAAATCTACCATTTTTCTAGGTCTTTAGAAAAAAATGCAACTAAATTTATTGCCAAAAAACTTAAAATTTTAAGAACAATTTTATCAGAGCTAATTTGAAATTAAAAATTAAAAAATTAAGATATTCGGTATAATTGAAGAATAAAAATAAAATAGATCCACATATAGCAAATCTTTGAAATATTAGCACCTCCTATAAAGCCTCTAAAATTTTTTTTTTCATTGACCTTCATTTTCTCTCATGGTAACTACTTTTATTTTGTTGATTTGCATGATGAATAGGGACAAACCTTCTTCTAATATTTAAAAGAATTGAATGATCCCAATGATCGGACAAAATACAATCATGATTATATCGCCCTACCATTATCAAATATAAAGTTAGAATATAATGAGGTACAAAATGAGATACAAGTTTCAACAATGTAATATGTAAGATATAAATGCACGTCAAGCAAATCAAACTTGACCTGTTGCTACGCTTGGTATTGGTACGGAAAAACCATCCCTTGCACTGCTTGCATCGTGATGATCATGCATGTCACGTATCGTAATCACTCGTTATTGTGACGGTGCATCAAAATAAGCATTTACTTAATGAGTGAGATCCATATAAACAATTAACTTTGATCGGTCACGTGCAGAACTAACATAATGCATGTTGTGCAGGAAATAATTTATCGTATCCATCGGTGACACCGACATGTTTAAAAGCCATGCTTTTTTTTAAAAAAAATTTTTATAAGGCAAAAGGGATTGGGAGATAAATCTCGATATAGCTATCTCTCGATCCTTCATCCCGGGATTCGAGGTGCCTAAATTTTTGCTACATCTCTTCATCGAATGGTGAGTACACACCAGCTGTTCCAAGCTCCAGGATTAATTCTGGATTTAATCGAGTCATCCTCAGCATCATTATTCGAATCCAGGACCTGTTGATAGTGAGGCAAGACCTCTACTAACTGGATTACCGCCCTAGCGATATTTAAAAATCATGCTTAAATGCTTACTGTATAGTTGCTTAAATTAGTTTTGTCTAAATATATAAATTCTAAATTATATTCATATATTTGTATACCTGTTTATATTCATATTTAGTCTAAAAAATATTTATAAATATTTATATACGTGTAAAACACTCAACCGTGCCATGATCTCGGAAGTCGCAAAAGCTGGCCTGGTTTAGGGCCATATGTTTTTTTTCTAAAGAAAAAAAGGATGGGGGATAAATCATGGTGTAGCTATCCCGTAGGTCCTTGTACCGTCAGGTAATGTTCGATACAAGATGTTACGGCTGTTATGATGACGTGGAGTGTCTCAGATTTCGCCGAGCGTGATTCGAGCCACGTGAAATTTTTTCGGTAGAACGGGATCGGTCCAGCAAGGTCGGATGTCGCTCCGCAATGACCGAAGTCGAGGTCGGTCTGGGCCTTCTCGCTCCTTCGCTAGGTGGCGCCCGGAGACGGGTCCACCTCGGCCGAAGTCGAGCGCCTCTCTGCCGCTCCGCCAGGTGTCCGCCCAGGAGGGGCCCACCTCGGTCGAAGCTGGCGGCCCCTCGCTCCCTCGCCAGATGGCACCCTGAGACGGTCCCATCTCGGCCGAGGTCGAGCCGAGCCCTCGCGCTCCTTCACCAGGTGGCGCCCGGAGACGGGTCCACCTCGGCCGAAGTCGAGCGCCTCTCTGCCGCTCCGCCAGGTGTCCGCCCAGAAGGGGCCCACCTCGGTCGAAGCCGGCGACCCCTCGCTCCCTCGCCAGATGGCGCCCTGAGACGGTCCCACCTCGACCGAGGTCGAGCCGGGCCCTCTCGCTCCTTCGCCAGGTGGTGCCCGGAGACGGGTCCACCTCGGCCAAAGTCGAGCGCCTCTCTGCCGCTCCGCCAGGTGTCCGCCCAGGAGGGGCCCACCTCGGCTGAAGCCAGCGGCCCCTTGCTCCCTCGCCAGGTGGCGCCCTGAGACGGTCCCACCTCGGCCGAGGCCGAGCCGAGCCCTCTCGCTCCTTCGCCAGGTGGCGCCCGGAGACGGGTCCACCTCGGCCGAAGTCGAGCGCCTCTCTGCCACTCCGCCAGGTGTCCGCCCAGGAGGAGCCCACCTCGGCCGAAGCCGGCGGCCCCTTGCTCCCTCTCCAGGTGGCGCCCTGAGATGGTCCCACCTCGGCCGAGGTCAAGCCGGGCCCTCTCGCTCCTTCGCCAGGTGGCGCCCGGAGACGTGTCCACCTCGGTCGAAGTCGAGCGCCTCTCTGCCGCTCCGCCAGGTGTCCGCCCAGGAGGGGCCCACCTCGGCCGAAGCTGGCAGCCCCTCTTCTCCCTCGCCAGGTGGCGCCCTGAGACGGTCCCACCTCGGCCGAGGTCGAGCCGGACCCTCTCGCTCCTTCGCCAGGTGGCGCCCGGAGACGGGTCCACCTCGGCCGAAGTCGAGCGCCTCTCTGCCGCCCCGTCAGGTGTCCGCCCAGGAGGGGCCCACCTCGGCCGGGGCCGACTAACCAGCTCGGTAAGACCACCGAAGGACAGGGGCACGGGTTCCTAGGCCTCCCCTCGACCAGCGCGCGCCGCACTCCTAGAGAAGCGCCCGTACGGTCGGCGGCGGTACGCGAAACCTCACTTACATCGGCCTGACAGGTCCCGCAGCCGAGGGGCGAAGTCCTGACAAACCAGGACCCGGTAACGGGCGTTGTCGGCGCTTGGGAAGGAGAGCGCCCGTGCTCGGCCCAAGGTCAGGCCGGCGTCCTCCCTCTACCCTTTCCTCGCTAGGCCCGGCAAGCAAGGCGAGGAGGCCGCCGGGTTCTTGAACCCAAAAGGGAAAGGAGAAAGAGAGGGAGGGAAGGAGGTGAAAGCAAAGAGGGGGCCTCCCGAAGGCGGGAACCAGAAGGCAGCGTGATGGGATAAAAGGATGGGAAGAGCGGACGACCGGGTAAGCAAGAAACAGAGGCTGGAAAAAGGAAAAGCACCAAGAACAGGACCCAAGATCCCCAAAGGAGACCCTTGGCGCAAGCCCGGTGAAGGAACTCGGCCAAATTTCTACTCTTCCTAAGACTTTTCTTGCTAAGCACGATCTCTAAGTCTAGGACTCCTTCGGGGGCCCGTCTTGGAGACTCTGTTCCCTCTCGCCGTTTTCTAACTTGACCGTCGGAGCTCCCTCGCCGGGATCCCTGGCTAGGGCTTCTGACCTTGTCTTGCAGGACTGGGAGCCAGGAGACCTCGGGACGAGACAGTCTAATCAAATTAGCGGCTCTGAAGCCACAAGCGCGGCGGCGAGATCGGCAACAGATTGGCGCACCAGGTAGGGGGATAGGACAACACCCCTAGTGTGAGCTAGCTTTCTGTGGACGAAGCGCGCTCCGACCATGGTGGTCACGCGTGGACGCGAAGCGTCCGCCAGCCGGGTGGGGGAGGTCCCCTCCCCTCAGGGGCCACGTAGCCCGGAGAGGGAGCTCCCTGCTCCCCCTCCTCTTCCACCACAGCCGACCTCGGTGGACGAACCTTTTGCGGCTATCATCCAACAGCTGCAAACCTTGACTACGGCAGTTCGACAGCTACAACATCAGCAGCGCTCCTTGGCCATGCAGCCCCAACCACGGGCAGCCTCCAACCCCCGCGGGAGCCACCAAACCCCCGTAAAAAGAAATTACTCCGGTTCGGCGGATCATGAGAGTCGATCCCCGACCGATGAGGCCGAGATGGCGCGTCGCAGTAAGCGACGTTGAGGCAAAACCCTGCGCCGAGACCGATCGGCGCCCCCTTCACCAGCGGCCTCGATGAAAGATTCCACTGACGAGGCCATCAGGCGCTAGGCCGAGAGGCGCCTGGAGGAGCACGAGCGAAAACTGGCGGAGTTCGCCCGTCGATTTGCCGACCTGCAGAACTCCTCGGCGGACCCGGCGGGCTACGACTCCCGTCCCCCCTTCTCCCAGGAAATCCAAGCGGAGCCGATTCCGAGCCGATTCCGTATGCCGCAGGTGGATCCCTACGATGGGACCACCGACCCCTTGGACCATCTGGAGAGCTACAAAGCTCTCATGAGGGTCCAGGGGGCCATGGATGCTCTTTTATGTATTGCCTTCCCCGCTACCCTCCGAAAGGCTGCTCGAGTCTGGTTCACCGGCCTCGAGCCCGGCTCCATTTGCTCCTTCCATCAGTTGGAAGGAAAGTTTGTGGCGCACTTCGATGCTTGTCGGAAGGTGCCGAGAGAGGTGGACATCCTCTTCTCCATCCGCCAGCAGGATCAGGAGCCGCTTTGGGACTACATCACCCGCTTCAAGACCGCTGCCCTGGAGATCTACAGCCTGGACGAGCCCGTTGCCATGCTGGCTTTAAAGCACGGGCTCAAGACGTCCCGCCTGACTTATTCCCTAGACAAGAAGCCCCCCAGGACGTACTCCGAGCTCCTCCTCTGTGTCCACAAGTACATCCGAGCGGAGGAGGCCGATCGCACCCGGTGAGATCTGGACGGGAGGACCCTGAAGAAGCCAGCCCCGAGAGATGTTCCAGGGACCCGAAGGCCAGGGCCACCTGTTGACCCCCGTCCAAATCCGAAGCTGAAGGGCGGAGCCGCCCCGGAGCGAAGTTTCACCCCTCTCCTTGCCCCCAGGATGAAGATCCTCATGGAAATCGAGGGCGAGCACTACCTCCACCGACCTCCCCCTCAGAACCCAAGGAGCACCCGCGACAAGTCAAAGTACTGCCAGTTCCACCGCGAGCATGGCCACGACACGGAGGAGTGTCGCAATCTGAAGCGAAAAATCGAGGAGCTAATCAAAAGAGGCTACCTCAGGAAGTTCGTGCGGAACGAAGCTTCGGTGGAGGGACAGCTGCTCGCGGCCCTTCCCCCGGTCCCTGTGATCGATAATCGCCCGACAGAAAAGCCGGTGGGCATGATCTCTTGCGAAATCGGGCGGGCGGCAAAGAGAGCCCGGGAGGTGGGGGACCCGGAGAGTGTACCCCCTTTTGAGAAGGGGAATGAAAACAAGAGTGTAAATAATGATGCTATGGTGGTCGAAATGACCATCGCAAAGCATCCTGTACATCGCATTATTGTAGATAGTGGAAGCTCCGCTGATGTGCTTTTTTATGACGCTTTCTCCCGGATGAACCTGTCTCATGATCAGCTAAAGCCGGTGCACACCCCTCTTGTGGGCTTTACCGGGGACTCGATGGGGGTCGAGGGGGAGATTACACTCCCTGTCACCGCTGGATCCCCACCTCGGCAGACAACAATCATGATGACATTTACCGTCGTCAAGCTCTCTTCGCCTTACAACGCGATCCTCGAGCGTCCGAGGCTCAACCAGCTGGACGCTATGATTTCCACGAAGCGGTTGCTAGCATAATTCCCCACGGTCTCCGGGCCCGGGGAGATGAGGGGGACGAACCAGCCAGTCCAGCATTGCTTTCAGACGGTCCCGGGTGCCCAAGGCGCCGGGCTCGGCCCTGACGTCGACGACCTCGACTTAAGGGAGAAGGAACCCAGGGGAGGACCCGTAGAGCATCTGTTGACATATCCCCTCGGTTCGGACCCTCAGAAGACTATGCAGGTGGGGGCCCAGCTCCCGGAGGAGGAACGGGCCCGCCTGCTGGATTTCCTCCGCATGAACGCGGATGTGTTTGCATGGTCCGCGGTCGACATGCCAGGCATCCCCCCTGAGGTCATCACCCACAGGCTGAACGTGGACCCGAGGTGCCACCCGGTCCTCTAGAAGAAGAGGAGTTTCACCGCGGAAAGGCAGAGGGCAATCAACGAGGAGGTGGAAAAGCTCTTCGCCGCTGGTTTCGTGCGGGAAGTTCAGTATCCCAGCTGGTTGGCGAATGTGGTCATGGTAAAGAAGAGTAGCGGCAAGTGGAGGATCTGTGTGGACTACACCGACCTCAATCGAGCCTGCCCGAAGGATAGTTTCCCTCTTCCGAAGATTGACCAGCTGGTGGACACCACCTCGGGGCATCGCCTCTTCTCTTTCATGGATGCCTTCTCCGGGTACAACCAAATTCGAATGCACCTGGAGGACGAAGAGCACACCGCCTTCGTCACCAACCGCGAAACTTTCTGTTACAAGATGATGCCGTTTGGCCTTAAGAACGCCATGGCCACGTACCAGCGATTGGTCAACAAAGTCTTCAAGGACCAGATCGGCCGCAACATGCAGGTGTACGTGGATGACATGCTGGTAATGAGCAAGCCCCTCTCGGATCATGTTGGCGACCTGGCGGAGACCTTCGGCAACCTCCGACTTCACTAGATGAAGCTGAACCCGGCGAAGTGCGCCTTTGGCGTCTCTGCCGGGAAATTCCTGGGGTTCATGGTGACCCAAAGAGGGATTGAAGCCAACCCGGAAAAGGTCCAGGCCATCCTGGACATGGAGCAGCCCACCTCCAAGAAGCAAGTGCAGCGACTCACCAGTCGGATAGCCGCTCTGAGTCGGTTTATCTCGAGGTCGGCCGACCGCTGCCGGCCCTTTTTCAAAGTGCTGAGGAAGATGAGCGACTTCGCCTGGACCGAGGAGTGCCAGGAGGCGTTTGACGATCTGAAGAAGATGCTTGCATCGCCCCCACTACTTTACAGGCCCGAAGAAGGAGAGGAGCTCGTCCTCTACCTGGCGGTCACCCCAGAGGCCGTCAGTTCGGTCCTGGTTCGGACCGACGACCAAGGAGTCCAGAGGCCAGTGTACTACACAAGCAAACTCCTCTGTGATGTGGAGCTCAGGTATTCCCGGCCCGAAAAGCTCATTTTTGCATTAATAGTGTCTGCTCAACATCTCAGGCCCTATTTCCAAGCACATCCCATTGTCGTCCTGACTGATCAGCCGCTGAAAGCGATACTCAGCCGACCCGACACATCAGGGCAATTGGCGAAGTGGGCACTCAAGCTCAGCGAGTTCGATATTGCTTATCGGCCAAGGTCGGCCATAAAAGCGCAAGTGCTAGCCGACTTCTTGGTCGAGTGCGTATGCCTAGGCAAGGAGCCAGAGCGGGACTCTCTGCACCAGCAATTGAAACCAGGACCCGAGGAGGACACGTTGATCCTTCACGTGGATGGAGCCTCGAACTCCGGTGGGAGCGGAGCCGGTCTCATTCTCGCCAACGGCGATGGGGTCATCGCCGAATGTGCACTCCGTTTCCAGTTCGCCGTAACTAACAACCAGGCGGAATACCAGGCGCTCCTCCCCGGGCTGAGAGTTTCCCACGAGTAGGGCGTGGCCAACCTCAAGGCCTTCACTGATTCCCAGCTGGTGGCCGGACAGATCTCCGGAGAATACGGTGCGCACGACCCTTAAATGGCGAAATATCTGGAGCTCGTCAAAACGAGCGTGGCCGGATTTCGGCGCTTCAGCATCTCCCATATACCCCACGGGGAAAATGCCCGTGCGGACGCTCTCTCCCGGCTGGCGACCCTGCCGGACTCGTTGCTGGGTTGCGCTCATGTAGAGCGCCTCAAGGCCCCGAGCTACGAGACCCCTGTGGAGGTCCAACAGGTCAGCCAGGAGCCCAGCTGGATGGACAAGTATGCCGAGTACATAACTGGCGGCACCTTGCTGGAAGACCACGCAGCGGCCCGTCTTATCAAAAAGAAGGCCGCGCGGTTCGTCCTAATGGATGGGCAGCTGTATCGGAGGTCCTACTCCTATCCCCTCCTTAAGTGCTTGAGACCCGCGGAGGCCGCACTCGTACTCCAGGATATCCACGAGGGCATCTGCGGGAACCACGTGGGGGGCAGAATGCTAGCATACAAGGCCCTCCCTCCGCCAAGGTTATTTCTGGGAGACGATGAAGGAAGATGCCGTCGACTTCGTGAAGAGGTGTGATCGATGCCAGCGGCACGCCGTGGTGCAAAGGCAGCCCTCCACTCCGCTTTCCCAGCTCTCGGCTCCGTGGGCGTTCGCCCAGTGGGGGATGGATCTCTTAGGACCGTTTCCCCCGGCGTCCGGACAGCGGAAGTTCCTGATTGTGGCCATTGACTACTTCACGAAGTGGGTCGAGGCCGAACCCCTAGCGCGGATCACGGAGGCAAACGTCGCTAAGTTTTTCTGGAAGTCAATCATCTACCGTTTCGGCCTTCCCCATACCATAATCACTGATAACGGGCGTCAGTTCGACTGCCGGGAGTTTGAAAAATTCTGCAGCGACCTCGGCATCCACCATCGCTTCACCTCGGTGGCGCACCCGCAGACAAATGGAGAAGCCGAGGTGACGAATAGGACCATCTTGCAAGGCCTCCGGACGAGGCTGGATCAGGCCAAGGGCAGGTGGGTAGAAGAGCTTCCGAGCTTCCTGTGGGCGTACCACACCACCCCAAGGACGGCCACCGACGAGACCCCGTTCAATCTCATCTTCGGAGCCGAGGCGGTTATCCCGATTGAGCTCAGTCTACCCACCCTGCGCATGGAGCAGTACGACAAAGCGGAGAACCCCGCCAGGATGATGCTAAACCTGGACCTCCTTGAGGTGACGAGGGACAAGGCCCCAGTCTGGATGGCGGCGTACAGGCAGCGAGTGGCCAGGTACTACAACGCCCGGGTGCGACCAAAGTCCTTTCACCCCGGAGATCTGGTGCTCCGGCGTGCTGAAGCTTCTCAACCACGAGAGTGCGGGAAGCTCTCCTCGAACTGGGAGGGCCCGTACAGGGTGGCGGAAGTCCTCCCTCACGGGGCCTATTACCTGGAGGAGTTAGGAGGGTCCAGATTTTCTCGGACCTGGAATGCCTCGAACCTAAGGATGTATTATCAATAATGTAAGATTCCTCGAACTCTTGCAATAAAATTCCTTTACTTCAAACACTTTAAATCGCCTCGTAGGAAAAGAGGCGCTTAGCTCTGAGTTCGGCAAACACGGTTGTGGCCGAAGACCCGAGAAAGCGAGAAGTCCCGGACTTTGGTCCGGAAGGTGGGGCAGAGCCAAGCTCACCCACACGATCATGGAGAACAGCTCGGCAAGCCGTGCAAGGCTCGGATAAAGCCTGCGGCCCCGGGGTTCAGTCCGGAAGTCCTGGACTTCGATCCGGAAGGCGGGGCAGAGCCCAGCTCGTCCATGCGATCACGGAGAACAGCTCGGCAAGCCGTGCAAGGCTCGGATAAAGCTTGCAGCCCCAGGGTTCAGTCCGGAAGTCCCGGACTTCGGTTCGGAAGGCGGGGCAGAGCCCAGCTCGCCCACGTGATCACGGAGAACAGCTCGGCAAGCCACGTAAGGCTTGGATAAAGCTTGCGGCCCCGGGGTTCAGTCCGGAAGTCCCGGACTTCGGTCCGGAAGGCGGGGCAGAGCCAAGCTCGCCCACGCGATCACGGAGAACAGCCCGGCAAGCTCGAAGGACTCGCACAAGGCCTGCTCTATCGTCGCCCAACCCGGAAGCTCCGAACTTCGATTTGAACGCTGGACGGGACTCAGTCTACCCGCGAACTCAGCCCGGAGCAAACCACAGGACCTAGTCTCGGCACTCGAAGCAAACATCTCAACAAGACAAAAAAAAAAAAAAGAGAGAAGAGAAAAAGAAAAAGAAGGCGAGGTCGAGACTTGACAAAAAAAAGATTTTTCATTGATTTGAAAGAGTAGTACAGTGAAGGAGTCCCGACAGGCCGGGAGTCCTCAAAAAAAAAAAAAAGGAAGGGAAAGATACAGGTGGGGGCTAGTTCGGCGCGGTGGCAGGTGGCTGCTCGGGGTGCTGCTCTGGAGCTGCAGCCGTATCACCTGCTACAGCTGGAGCCTCGCCGGTGGGCTCCTGCCTTCTGCCACCGAGAACCACCCCACTGAGGTCGAGCTCGGGGTAGAAGGAGCCCACCTTTTCCCGGCACACCTGGAAACCCTTCAGGAAGGAGTCCACGACGGCCTCCCGGACCTCCGCGATATACTCGTCGGAGGCCCGAAATTTCGGGACGGCCTCTTGCGCCTCCTGCTTTGAAGCCTCCAGCAGCCCATTGACGTAGGAGCTCCGCTCCTTGGCTGCGCTCGCCTCCCTCCGGGCCTCCTCCACTTGGCGCTCCAGCGACTGGGACTGAGCTCGGAGGCGAGCCTTCTCCGCTGCATCCTCCTCCACGCGCCGCTGGTTGGAGATCCTCTCCTCGGACAAAAAGGCCTCCAGTTCTTTGATGCGCCCCTCGGCGCGCACCAGGTCAGATTGAAGGGCCTGGTTGTTCCCCCGCAGCTCGACCCCCTTCTCTATGAGGCCCTTCACGTCGGTTGCGAGTTTGCCGAGCTTCTCCTCCTTCTCGGCATCCTTCTTGGCGTACCCTGCGAGGAAATTCCTCAGCAGTAGCACGTCGATCCCGATCTGCACAAAAAAGAGGAGTAGGTCGGTTAGAAGTCAACTGGAACTTTGAAGGGGAGGGCTCCGAGTCCGGACTTACCGTGAAGAGCTGCGGGAGGATCTCGAGCAGAGCGTCGGTGTAGTCCCGGCTGCCCCTCAGTTGGCGGTCCCGGGAGGTGCAGGCAAACTCCATTACCCTCTGCGCAAGCCCCTGATCGCGGATCACCAGCTCGTGAGGGTCGACGACGGGGCGGACAGATCGGCGACGGCAGGAGCGACCGACCCCCCGGGGGGGACTGCCACCGGCGGGGCAGTTGGAGTCGCCGGCGGCGCCGTCGGAGCTGTGGTGGAGGCGGGCGCTGCCCGGGAGGGAACCAGGCCTTCCTCTTCTACGGCCCCGTCAAGGCGGATGACGGGAGTGTCGGCAGCCCGCGCCCGAGGTGGCCTGGGTACGGGAACTGCAGCTACTAGACCAGGGGCGGGCATCGACATGGCCTCCCGGCTCGCCTCGGTGCGAGCCCTCTTCGCCGCGGGCTCATCTCCCTCGGCGATGTCCCTCAGAGCGGCGCCCTCCAGGAGGTTTTCCAGGGAGAACTTCATACCTGCAAAAGAACGGAAGTCGGTCAGCCCAGTTAAAGAGAGAAGTGCAGAGTAGGAAAGAAGGCTGAGCCTCACCCGGCTCCCGGATGGGACTGATCCCCGCCTCGAACAAGTTCTGCTCCGAGAGTAGAACATCGAGCGAAGGGACCACGTTGCTCAACAGCAGGGAATAAGCCTCCTGGTCCGCCGGCTCGACTTGGGAGTTCCGGTTCGGGGACCGATCCGGTTCGCTCTAGGCCCAGTCGACGTCCTCGACCGAGGCAAAAAAGAACCGGTTCTTCCAACCCTTGTGGAGGAAGGGAGGTCGAACCGGAGACACCTAGGCCGGGGTGAAATGTACCACCAGCCATCATCGGTGGAGTACCACTTCAGGGTGAAAAGAGCCCTGAAGAGAGAGAAATGGGCAACGAACCCATGAAAGTGATAGAAGACGATGAAGGCGAAGATGACCCGGAGGCGTTGGGAGCCAACTGGGCCGGGACCAGGCGGAAGTGACTGAGAAAGGAAAGAAAAAAGGGGTGCAGGGGAAACCGAAGACCCCCGAGGAGGAAGTCCTCGTAGAAGGCTATTCGGCCGGAGCCACTCAAGGTGACGCGGTCCCCAGGCCGCGGAAGAGAAAGATGGATCGACCCCGGGATGCCATAGACTTCCCGGAGCAAGGAAAGGTCACCTTCGGTCATCGTTGAAACGTGACCGGAGGGACCAACAGAAGAAAGGGCCGGAGGAGGAAGTGAAGAGATAGCACCGGCGGAGATCACGGGGGGAGACCTAGGACCCCTAGGGACACCTATGGTGACACCTCCAGGCTGGAGCCGCCTGCGGACCTCCTCCGGGATCACCTTTGCTTTCGAGGAAGAAGATGATGGAGTCCTCGGCCGGGACGGACTGGCCTCGTCCGGGTTAGATGAAACATAGTGGCGGCGCACCATGGAGAAGGAAGTGGTGAAGAGAGATCGCTAAGGAAAGGGGACGGAGGAAGGGGGCAGACGAAGGCACTCACCGAAACACACTGTGCAAAAGAGGCGGCAACCCGGGGGAGTGGAAGATAGCCTACTGCAAATCACCGGCGGAGCGTAAGAAAGGGAAAGGGCCTCGTTCCAAAAAGTTCCCCTCCTTTTCAAATTCGATCGACAGCGGCCGTACCCGTCATTCCGTTCCGGACCACCAGATGGATGCCGCGTGGACGCACGCCCGACATCGACACTTCGGTTATGGAGAAACGGCCTCTGTTTCGAAGCGACGCATTAATTGCAACCGGAGAGGCGACGCGTGGCAGCCTCTTATAGGACCTTGGGTGCAACGAGGAACGGTGACGAGGATCGTGGCAATCATGGTGCGAGATCTTCGCCTTCCCCACGTCATCTCCGCATTAAATCCCTACGTTCCGAGCCATGACGCCTCAACGGAACGGGGGGATGGGGGGCAACTGTTACGGCCGTTACGATGACGTGGAGTGTCTCAGATTTCGTCGGGCGTGATTCGAGCCACATGGAATTTTTTCGGCAGAACGGGATCGGTCCAGCAAGGCCGGATGTCGCTCCGCCATGGCCGAAGTCGAGGTCGGTCTGGGCCTTCTCGCTCCTTTGCCAGGTGGTGCCTGGAGACGGGTCCACCTCGGCCGAAGTCGAGCGCCTCTCTGCCGCTCCGCCAGGTGTCCGCCCAAGAGGGGCCCACCTCGACCGAAGCCGGCGGCCCCTCGCTCCCTCGCCAGATGGCGCCCTGAGACGGTCCCACCTCGGTCGAGGTCGAGCCGAGCTGTCTTGCTCCTTCGCCAGGTGGCGCCCAAAGACGGGTCCACCTCGGCCGAAGTCGAGCGCCTCTCTGCCGCTCCGCCAGGTGTCCGCCCAGGAGGGGCCCACCTCGGTCGAAGCCAGCGGCCCCTCGCTCCCTCACCAGATGGCGCCCTGAGACGGTCCCACCTCGGTCGAGGTCGAGCCGGGCCCTCTCGCTCCTTCGCCAGGTGGCGCCCGGAGACGGGTCCACCTCGACCGAAGTCGAGCGCCTCTCTGTCGCTCCGCTAGGTGTCCGCCCAAGAGGGGCCCACCTCGGTCGAAGCCGGCGGCCCCTTGCTCCCTCGCCAGGTAACGCCCTGAGACAGTCCCACCTCGGCCGAGGTCGAGCCGGGCCCTCTCGCTCCTTCGCCAGGTGGCGCTCGGAGACGGGTCCACCTCGGCCGAAGTCGAGCGCCTCTCTGCCGCTCCACCAGGTGTCCGCCCAAGAGGGGCCCACCTCGGCTGAAGCCGGCGGCCCCTCGCTCCCTAGCCAGATGGCGCCCTGAGACGGTCCCATCTCGGTCGAGGTCGAGCCGGGCCCACTCGCTCCTTCGCCAGGTGGCGCTCGGAGACAGGTCCACCTCGATCGAAGTCGAGCGCCTCTTTGTCGCTCCGCCAGGTGTCCACCCAGGAGGGGCCCACCTCGGCCGAAACTGGCGGCCCCTTGCTCCCTCGCTAGGTGATGCCCTGAGACGGTCCCACCTCGGCCGAGGTCGAGCCGGCCCCTCTCGCTCCTTCGCCAGGTGGCACCCGAAGACGGGTCCACCTCGGTCGAAGTCGAGCGCCTCTCGCCGCTCCGCCAGGTGTCCGCCCAGGAGGGGCCCACCTCGGCCGAAGTCGGCGGCCCCTTGCTCCCTCGCCAGGTGGTGCCCCGAGACGGTCCCACCTCGACCGAGGTCGAGCCGGGCCCTCTCGCTCCTTCGCCAGGTGGCGCCCGGAGACGGGTCCACCTCGGCCGAAGTCGAGCGCCTCTCTGCCGCTCCGCCAGGTGTCCACCTAGGAGGGGCCCACCTCGGCCGAAGCCGGCGGCCCCTCTGCTCCCTCGCCAGGTGGCGCCTTGAGACAGTCCCACCTCGGCCGAGGTTGAGCCGGGCCCTCTCGCTCCTTCGCCAGGTGGTGCCCAGAGACAGGTCCACCTCGACCGAAGTCGAGCGCCTCTCTGCCGCCCCGCCAGGTGTCCGCCCAGGAGGGGCCCACCTCGGCCGGGGCCGACTAACTAGCTCGGTAAGACCACCGAAGGACAGGAGCATGGGTTCCGAGGCCTCCCCTCGAGCAGCGCGTGCCGCACTCTGAGAGAAGCTCCCGTACGGTCGGCGGTGGTACACGAAACCTCGCTTACATCGGCCCAACAGGTCCCACAGCCGAGGGGCGAAGTCCTGACAAACCAGGACCTGGTAACAGGCGTTGTCAGCGCCTGGGAAGGAGAGCGCCTGCGCTCGACCCAAGGTCAGGCCGGCGTCCTCCCTCTACCCTTTCCTCACTAGGCCTGGCAAGCAAGGCGAGGAGGCCGCCGGGTTCTTGGACCCAAAAGGGAAAAGAGAAAGAGAGGGAGAGAAGGAGGTGAAAGCAAAGAGGGGGCCTCCCGAAAGCGGGAACCAGAAGGCAGCATGATGGGATAAAAGGATGGGAAGAGCGGACGACCGAGTAAGCAAGAAACAAAGGCTGGGAAAAGGAAAAGCACCAAGAGCAGGACCCAAGATCCCGAAAGGGGACCCTTGGCACAAGCCCGGTGAAGAAACTCGGCCAGATTTCTACTCTTCCTGAGACTTTTCTTGCTAAGCACGATCTCTAAGTCTGGGACTCCTTCGGGGGCCCGTCTTGGAGACTCTGTTCCCTCTCGCCGTTTTCTAACTTGACCGTCGGAGCTCCCTCGCCGGGATCCCGGGCCAGGGCTTCTGACCTTGTCTTACAGGACTGGGAGCCAGGAGACCTCGGGACGAGACAGTCTAATCAAATCAGCGGCTCTGAAGCCACAGGCGCGGCGGCGAGATCGGTAACACAAGATATTCAGATTTGCATAGTTTTTTACCACTTAAAGATGAGTAGGTCACTCACACCAGCGATCGTCAACTCCAGAAAAATTATGGGGTTTCGAGTCATCGCTGGGATCATGCCTCGAACGACTGTGACCGGTTGGTAGTGAGGCAAGATCTCTACCAACCGTGCTACTGCCTTAGCGATGTCTGTCTCTTTATTTTACTTGTGCAGTGCAGTCGCACCTCGACAAGAAAGCGTCATAATAATAATTTTTTTTTAAGATAGGGGTTAAACTCAGTGTAGCTATCCTATAGGTTCCTATCCAGTGATATTCGATATAAGATGATCAAATTTTTGCAACTTTTATATCAATTTAATATTACTAAAATGCTGGTTGTTAGGAAGGGGATAAACAAAAAAAATCCTAATTTCTTATCCAATCCATCACGAGTCCAAAAAAATACTTTTTAAATTTAATTTTATAAAAATTATAAAAATTATATTTTAAATTCATGATCTATTAAATATAAGAAAAGGTCTTTATCAATTGGACGATCGCCTTAGCATGTCACCATATGTTTTGGTTGGGAGTTTTGGAAAGAAAAGAAAAGAAAGAAAATGTTAGTGAACAGAAAAAAGAAAAGAACCGAGAGAAAGTATATATTTTTTTAATCAAGAGTTTGAGAAAAAAAAAAAAATTTTTTATCGTGTTTGAAAATAGAAAAAAAAATATTATAATTATTTTTATTATTATACCTTTAAAGAAGTTAAAATATGATTTCTTATTAAGATAAAATAGAAATTATAAAAAATTTATTAAATTCTGATTCTTTCGTGTTCTATTCTATTTAACTTTTTTAAAAAAATACAAATTAAAAAAAATTAATATTTTATTTATTTTTATTTATTTTTATTTATAAAAAAATTTCTAAAAGAAAAACACTTTCCCTTATGCTCCTTTATTTTCTCTCCTAAAATGTTCCCCCAACCGAGGCATTATATCGGTCCTACGGAGAGACAGGATGTGCGGGGAGGTGTAGGTGGAGGGGGACGCTGGGACGTGTTTGGAGATTTGCGAGGAAGCCAGCGAGGCGGAGGAGGCGCTCAAGTGGTCGATCGAGGATCTCGAGGCCAAGAACGCCTTCCTCCGCCTCTGCCCCCTTGATGGCGTCCACTCTTCTTCGCCGCCGACCCCCTTGAGGTTCCACCGCTGCCTTGTGCCCTTCGCCCGCCGTCGCCGCCCACCGCGCCGTCCTCGTAACTAATCGCTTTCTCTTTCCGTTCTTGCTTTTTTTTTTTGGCTTTCCAATAATTAACCAGAGCTAGAGCAGGAGATAGATGCTTTTATAATACGATTTTATTACGCCAGTTTATTTGATTTGCGCTCGAAAGTTTTGGTTTCTTGCATTCTTAAGCGGCAATCGGTTTCTGGATTTATTTTATTTTATTTTGCTGCTTCCATGAAAATGGATCTGTTTGCTGCCTGGAAATTTTAGTACCGTTTATTGTATTCCAGATGAAATTTGTGCTCATTCTCTGGTTTTTGCTTCTAATTGCTTTGCTTTTATTGGGGTTTGGGGTGTTGAAGTCCGGTTCTTCTCATAGTCGAGAAGAACCTTTATGAATGATGGACGGGGTTCCATCAGTTTTGATCGATCGCAAAATTTTGAAGGAAAGGAGATGTATTTAATTCAATGGGATAGATATGGAATTGAATTAAGGAATTCAATCGGTTTCTGGATTTATTTTATTTTATTTTGCTGCTTCATGAAAATGGATCTGTTTGCTGCCTGGAAATTTTAGTACCGTTTATTGTATTGCAGATGAAATTTGTGCTCATTCTCTGGTTTTTGCTTCGAATTGCTTTGCTTTCATTGGGGTTTGGGGGTGTTGACATCCGGTTGATCTCATAGTCGAGAAGAACATTTATGAATGATGGACGGGGTTCCATCAGTTTGATCGATCGCAAAATTTTGAAGGAAAGGAGAATTAAGGAATTCGGGTCTCTCTGGGTTCAGATGTTGCATTTTTTTGGAGTATGGTTTGACAAAGGGGGCAGAGTTCTGATACTGTAGTGCTTTAATCAAGGTTGTGCTCCTCTTTACTTGCTCAATGATCCAAATTGGAGAGGACAGTGGAGGATATGAGAGCCTGCAGGATGAAGCAATAGCCATCTTCTTTTACTTTTGGATTAGGTTTCATCTCTTTTAAGGTTTTCAATTTTTGGATCCCTATCCTGCATGACTGGGACTATCATAAATGGAAGGGGAACAAATTGCTGAAGGTGGCAACTCTTCGGGCATGTTATTGTTGGGGTTCGGGAAGGGAGTCCGAATATGTCGCAAGTTTTACAAGGACATAGTATGGAGCATTGCTACTTTCAGCATCTTTCTTGGTGTTAATGTTTAGGGGAATCAGCTAATTTTGATGGCATAAGGTGATTCTAATGGTTTTCTCCCTCTCTTTGTTTTCTTTTTGATAGGCTTATGCATACAGTTCTTTTTTAAAAGAAATTCCTCTTTCCTTTCATTTCTTCTCCCATCTTTCCTCCTTAATCCACTTCTGAAGGATGCAGGCATTCATTTAATTTTTTGGGCAAAATCATTAGATTTGGACATTTTTTCACTTTTTATTAATGATAAAAAATCAATTATTGCCATCGTTTAAAAAAAAAAAAATTTATGGCAGTTAGGTTGCAAAACAAAAAAAAAAGTGTAGTATATGTGTACCAAAATAGAGAGTGTGCATCCAAACAAGTTTCTAGATTACAACCCTAAAGGTTATCCTTCATCCTCATAAACCTTTAGCCTTCAGTTCCCACCTTGAAGGTCCTTAAGCCTCCTCTCTGGACCCAAATCTCTTTGATTCCATCACTTCTGAATCTTAATTTAATCAAAATTTGTGCCCATCCTCTAGCCATCTTGGAAATGATCACTTTTGTTCTTGTTAACAGGGACTAGATGTGTTGATCTGGGTTCTAATGTGAAGGAAAGAGCAAATTATATAACCACTACTTCAGTACCGGCAACTGTTACCCTATTTTTCCATCTCTTGCCCCGAGCTAATCTTCCCTTTTTTTTTCACCATTCAATTTTCATTTTCACCACTTGACTGTATATATTTTGTGTTCCAGATATTTATTAAGGAGTTCTAACCACCTCAGAGACCACGAGTATGTGGTCTTTCGGTGATGCTGTAAGTTCTTTTTTTCAACCAGGTAGTTGTACCCATACATTTGTAGATATAGGAGTCATTGGCACAAGGAATACCTTTATGATGGTTATTTTGGGAATTTTGAGAGTGTTAGGGTGTCAAGTGGTGATCACAATAATTTATTCATAGCCAATATTGAAGTATTAGGTGAATACCATCCTTCGTACCCTTCAAAGCCCTTTTTTGGCCTTAAGTTTTCCTATCACTGTATGTTGCACAAACGTGTAACACATAAAACAGATATTCATTCATCTTATGTAAGCACATACAGACTGATAAAGCTGTTGACATTTCTGTGGTGATATAACCCATCAGGATATGTATGTGTGTACATGTAAATAGCTGTTATATTGTTGCATGCAATAAATGGAATTGTTTTTTTGTCATATTTGTCGACATTCTGGTGTGAGTCATGATTAACTGTGAAAATTAATATAGTCCTTGCTTTAAAAACGTTTTTGAAAGCCAATTGATGTGTACTTTTTTTTTTTAATACAGAAATATGATTATTATCTGATAGAGGTTTCATTAACAATTTGATTTTTTTCGCCATTCAGATTAATAGGTCCTCTGTTTTCAAGGCAATGCTAGAGAATGAGATGGAAGAGAGTAGGAGTGGCATGATTAAGATCCATGATGTCTCATATGATGTTCTTCTGTACACTGCAGAAGTGCTGCTTGATGAAGAGCTGGCTTGTGACTTTTTGGTCTTGGCAGAAAAATACCAGGTCGAGCATCTCAAGATCTTTTGTGAGAAGTTCCTGACATCCAAGATAAATAATGATAACGCCGTTGCACATTATGCCTTTGCTCATCTGCACAATACCAAGCAACTGCTTGAGGCCGCTCTATCCTTAATCATGGACAACATAGCCACCTTGATTGAACGAAAAAAAGTATAAGGAGCTTGTGGAGAAGGATTCGTGGCTTCTAGTTGAGATTCATGAAGCCTACCTAACCAGGCGGGTCAATACTGCTGCCAAGGATTTGACTTTACAGTCATAGAAGTGGAAAAGGTAAGCAAGTAAACTGTTTGATGTACATATACCATCTATTTTCATGGTAAGGAATGAGGATGATGAAAATAAAGGTTGCGTTTGGTAGCCCGCAATCTGGATAACTATAAGATAACAAAAACAGTGATATAAAGAAATATGTATATGCATGAAGCCAAACAAGCAACACATTTACATGCCAAGAGCTAATATTGGAAGCAGATAAATAATACTTTGTATAAGCGGGGGCAAAGCACTAATTCAATGTTATATGAATTAACAGTGCCCACGGTACCCACAATGGCCACATTACTCAAAGTATTTGTTAATTCAATATTCCACAACTCCTTTAATTCAACAAATACTTGTAATAGTAATTAATTTGAATGCAAAAGAATTCAAAATATTAAAATTTAAGGGATATGCTATAATAATATGAGCATTTGTTGATGAAATGGAATAATCTTTAAAGAAAATCCAGTTTGGAGATTGGAGCGAAACCTTTGTTCCTGCTTCTCCAAAACAACCTCGTACTAAAATAATGTATCATAAGAAAGAATTTGATTTAAAGGGATGGTGACAGCGACAGAGTGAAGTTGAGAAGGGCCCCCATTCCATCCGCATTAGCTTATGTCTTCTTTAAAAATTACAATAAAACAATCATGTCAAATAACTAGTCATGTAGGCACTAGATGACATCTCTAACCTCAATTAGGAGATCTTTGGATGACATTACAATAAAATATAAAATGGAGGGTAAATATTACAGCAATTGGACATGTAAGGAATATAATATGCAAGGTTTTTTTTTTTGTTCCCCAAAAAAACCTATAGTTGGTTTGGAATGGAGATGGGTAATGGTATGCCCATCCCAAACTGATCCAAGATTATTTATTAAAAGTTTGTTTTTAATTATTTGCTTTTCTTAATTTAAGAAAAGTGCAGATAATGGCATATCCACTTCATTGCCATCCTAACATGCATTCACCCAGAAAACAAAGGTCAGAAGCCATAGGTTCATGGTTGCATTTTAGTTGGATTACCAAATTGCTTTTCTTAATTTAAGAAAAGTGCAGATAATGGCATATCCATTTCATTGCCATCCTAACATGCATTCACCCAGAAAACAAAGGTCAGAAGCCATAGGTTCATGGTTGCATTTTAGTTGGATTACCAAATTAGACTTAACCAGGATATAAAGCACATGAATGTACATAAAAGAACTAATAAAAAAATGTCTAAATTCTTTAGGTTGCATTGGATGCATTGCTAGGTAATTTTGAAAGATAATGTAGATTGCTTGCAAGATAAATTGTTAGTAATGTTGATTATTATATTTGATATATATATAGATAATGGTATAGTAATGTTGATAATTATATTTGGTATGACAATTAGATTACTAGTAATGTAACGTCAAATTTTTAAAATATTTTTAAATCAAATCTATTAAAAATTCATATACTATTTTGGTTTGGTTTGAAAAAATTTGCATTTATAAATAACAACACCTGCAATTACTTAGATATAAATGAAAAGGTAGAGATATTTATGAGTTTTGCTTACACATTCATTTGTGAATCTAAAGCATACCATGCTTGCTATCATGGTCCCACAATCACCTAGCTGGAATTCATCAGTCAGATAATTTGATCCATGAGGAACTGCATGCCAGAACTGATGGCTTGTTGGTAGGGCTGGAACTGGGCCTGCCCAAATGGCTTGTTGGTAGGGTTGGAACTGGGCCGGCCTAAAGCTCATTGGACCGGCCCAGTCCAAAATTTGATCAGGTTTTGGATCATATTTTAAGAATTTGCGGACCGAATCCGGGCATTCTTTTAGTCCAAAAATTAAATGGACTTTATTTTACAGTCCAAAGTCTAGCCCGATATGTTTAAAATTTGGTCCGAAGTCCGAATCGATTTTGGGCCTGTCCGAAGTTTATTGAGCTGGTTCAATCTAATGGGCTTCGGGCCGGTCCAGTTCCAGCCTTACTTGTTGGAGTGATTATGTTGGCATTATATATTTGCATATTACTTTTTTCAATGAAATTATTTGTAGCTAACTCTTGAACTCAAGTCAGTGTACAATTGGCAGGAAATTTCGAATTTGCGGTTTTGGTCCTACTGAGTCTCTTTTGCCCTAAAGATGTTCGGTCTTGGAGCAGTCGGCAGAATTTTGGTAAAGTTTCATACAATACAAAAGAATTTGCCTGAGCTACCACCCGATATGACTGTGCACGGTGATAACCATGGCGATTGCAGAGGGTGGTTTCCATAATTCCATCACAAGAACAGCCTATAAGTGCAGGAGCTGATCCTTTGACATACTTGGAATCGGAAACCTGAAACAGACTGATCCTAGGTTTGCTGGATTCAGTGCGTGCACTTGCCTACTCTGGATGGTGAATGTTGCGAGGCTAGTTCTACTGAGTGGGTCCAGTAATTAACAGAAAGGAGAAGGAAATAACTCACAGGCTGGTTCACATGCACAGAGAACAAGAAGACTGGCAGACTTAGCCAAAATTACCAAGCAGGAATTGATGGAAATCATGGAGAATTCTGTCAGAATTTAGATGAAGCATAGAGGAAAAGGTTATTTAAATGTGAAGATGTGTGAAAATTTCCAATGTCTGAGGAAAGCACTATATTAAGGTAACATATAGACACGAGAGCATCCTGTGAGGATGCAGTGGATCAGCTTCAGATTCTTGGCCTGATTCTATCATCAACCTGTAGCAGATAGCAGCTCTTTTATTCTAATAAGGCTTCATAGACGAGGGCTGAGAGGAGGGAGGTCTTGAAAAAAAAAAGTCTTACTGGTGCAATGGCTAGAACGAAGGCGACGCTGGCAATGTGGGAGAGGATAAGAGGAGCAGTGCACGAAAGGGATGGATTTTGCTTTCACGGAAGAATAAGAGACCAGCAATTTTGTCCAAAGAAATTATTACCCCAATTTATCATTACATGATAGATTGCTATTAAAAATACATTCCATCAGTTATCCGGTAGGTTCAGTTTAAATTGCCAATCAAATACAATTTTTATTTTCATCATCTTCCTGCTTCAGTTTATGTACACCAAACAATTTTTTTGCTTACCGTTTTCACTTCTATGACTGTAAAGTCAAATTCTTGGCAGCAGTGTTGACCTGGTTAGTTAGGCTTCATAGATCTCAACCAGAAGCCGCGGGTTTTCTACAAGCTCCTAATACTCTTTTCATTCAATCAGGGTGGTCATGTTGTTCTTGATTAGAGATGGAGCGGTCTCAAGCAGTTGCTTGGCATTGTGCAGATGAGCAAAGGCAATCTTGGATGTCATGAACTTCTTACAAAGGACCTCGACTTGCTATTTTTCTACCAAGATTAAAAGGTTCATCAAGTAGCACTTCTGCAGTGTACAAGAAGTGGACAAAGTACAGAAGAACATCATATGGGGCGTCATGGATCTTAGTCATGCCACTTTTATTCTCTTTCATTTCATTCTCTAGCATTGCCTTGAAACAGAGGATCTATTAATCTGAATGGCAAAAAAAAAATAAATTGTTGATGAAACCTCTATCAGAGAATAATCATATTTTTGTATTAAAAAAATAAAATACACATCAATTGGCTTTCAAAAATATTTTTAAAACAAGGATTATATTAATTCTCACAGTTAATCATGACTCACACCAGAATGTTGACAAATATGGCAAAAACCATTTTCGTTTATTGCATGCAACAATATAACAGCTATTTACATGTATACACATACATATCCCGCTGGGTTATATCACCACAAAAAAGTCAACAGCTTTATCAGTCTGTATGTGCTGATATAAATGAATGAATATCTGTTTTATGTGTTACATGTTTATGCAAAATACAGCGATAGAAAAACTTACTGCCAAAAAAGGGCCTCTAAGGGTACGATTACGAAGTATGATATTCACTTATGAATAAATTATTATTGTTGGGATAAGTTGACCCGATCTTTTATAGATCCAATTAGGTCTAAGAAAGAAATAAAAACTTGTATCGAGGTCAAAAGTTGATGATATGGTAAATGATTGACTAGCTTATAAAGATCGATCAGTTCATAAAGATCGATCAGCATATAATGGTCGATCAACTACAAGAAGAATGAAGGTGATAAGAAAAGAGGTAGTTGCTTTACTGGTAATAAAAAAAAAATAATAATAGTTGCTCTATCAGAATAACCAACTATTGTTATAATAAGCACGAGTTGGTTTCTAACAGAATTAATTGCTAGAGTTCTTTTAACTAAATTTTGTTAAGGTCAACGTCTATAAATACCGAAAAATGAGAACCTCCGGAGGTAAGTAAAGATAGCCAGTCGAAGTGCTCTCTGATTTTTTTCCGATTATCTTTGAGATTCTGGATCTGTTTATTCGAATATCTGTTGCCTTAAATATCGGAGTGTTTCCTACCGGATCTTTGCTGATTTAAGTATCGAAGTATTTTTCACCGAAAATTTTCCGGTAAATGGGTTTGTTTTGCAGGACTCTCGCTAGGAGCTTGATTGAGCAAACTAAGAAGGTGCAGAAAAATCACTTTGGTTTGGCAACAACAATTATGATCACCACTTGACACCTTGACACTTTCAAAATAATCATAGAAAGAAGAACATGGAGAGAAGGGAAGATTAGTTCGGGATAAGAGATGGAAAATAGGGTAACAATTTCTAGTACTGGAGTAGTTGTTATATAATTTGCCCTTTCCTTCGCATTAGAATCCAGATCAACATATCTAGTCCCCATTAACAAGAACAAAAGTGATCATTTCCAAGATAGCTAGAGAATGGGCACAAATTTTGATTAAATTAATATTCAGAAGTGATGGAATCTGAGAGATTTGGGTCCAGAAACAAGGATTAAGGATTTTCAAGGTGCGAACTGAAGGCTAAAGGTTTATGAGGGTGATTTGGGGTTTGTCAAATATCTAAAGAATGCAGTTCAAGTGATGGACAAATCCTAAAGCTTAAAGTTAGGGAAACAACTTTCAAGTCCACAGATCTCTACCCAAGCTAAGATTCAGTCAATAGATGTAGTTTGAAGGAACAGATAAGTTTCAGCTTCATCAAATGGCAAATGTTTGAATCAACAAAAAGTTTAGTTTCAATTTCGATTTCAGTGGCGTATCCCAACAAATATTGAGTTTCAGCAGCTTCGTTGGTTGAAGTTCAAAGTTCAGAACTTTCAATTGAAAACTGTCAAAATACTATAATGGTAATTAAATCTAGAGGTATAAGGTACAAGCAAAAAGTAAAATTATTTAATACAATTAATTAGACATTATCTCAAAGTATATAAAGTTTGGAACGTCAGGATGTATGGTTCCGTGACTCCACATTTGGACAATCAAAAAATAATTTAAGTTATAAGTTAATATATTGTCTAGAGCAAGTATCACTCAACCGGTACCGATCAACTATCGGTATAGTATGATACGACGGTACCATATCATACCGATAAATATATCGGTCCGGATAAATTGAAAAAAAATATTTTCTTTCCCATCTCAAGCAAATATCGCTGAATCGGATCCGAATCGGACCGAACAAAGCCTGAACTGGACCATACCAGTCCAAACTGATCCGTACCATACCAAACCGACCGTATCAATCCAATTCGGGTCATTTTTCATGATTTGGATCTTGAATCATTTTTTAGGACTGAATCGTACCAATTCTTGACCGGTATGGTACGGGTATGTCTCGAACCAGACGATTCAGGATGGTTCCGAAAACCTAGGTCTAGTGTAATACAGCAATTATTATTTGGTTAAAATCTAGTATATAAATGTAGATATCTATCAGATTTCACTTTTAGGATTTAGCCATCTCGTGTCTAAATATTTATTTTAAAGCTCTCCTGGACATATGCTACCGTATCTTCTAAAAACCCATAAAACTAAATTCAGTCTTAACAAAAAAATTAGCACAATAGATTGTACATACAAATATTTTGACCTCAAAGCTTAGTTCTGATTGAAACTCTAAATCTAGCCTGAATTTCACATTAATTCCAACCAAAATAGAATGTCTGATTTCTCTTCCGTAGTTTGAAACAAAACATTAACCATTGTTTAAGGGTCACGTCTTATCCTAAAACCACAAAAGTTACATGGTTTATCATATTCATGCAAGTACCTAGAGGATTGGCAGATGGATTTGAAAATCAATGATGTAATTTGATTCTCAAGCGGAATGGGAGGCAGTTGATGAGAAAATATTAGCACAATGCCGATTCCAAATGCCAACATCCAAGTACAACCGTATTGCAAGATTTCTCTCTTTTAGGCATACCCAAAGTTACATAGGGTTGGAAATGTTAAAAAGGAAGGATTAGTATAACATTTCTTTTATATTGATTTAGTGGATTTTCCTACCTTAAAGAGCCAAGCGAGGAATCTAGAAAGTGGTGAAATAATGACTTCACGATTAACAAAAAAATTAAGGAAAAAAAACCCCCTCCATACACCCTGGAACAATCTTGTAATGGTGAATGGAACACCTTCAAAAAATCAGGAGCTAACATGCCTTGAAGCACTATAAGCTACCGTGTTTTCAACCTAATTAGATTTTTCCAAGCCACCCAATGAACTATGTGACGACATGTGAATTGGCTCTTGCCCCAACAGTAACAACCCCTTTGCTTAGCACCCAAAGGTTCAAGGATCAATTCAAGGGTGATGCATGCTAAAAAATTTGGACCTCGATAATAATTGTGGGTGGGCCTCCCCCCCCCCTCTCCTCTCTCACACAGACACACACACCTTGTTTGCTTTTCTTGTATCATGTAGGGTTGATATGTAAAGTCAAGACCCAGCTCACCCTTGATGGACTTCAAGAAATCAATGGAACCTAGCATCCAAATGTGATAAACAAGAATGATGGCTGCATTTACTAGAGTTAAGCCTTGCTCTAGGCCCCAAATTAGCTTTAAAAGGTGAACAATTCATTTTAGACCCATTATTTTCCATCACTTGGTTAAAACCATTCCTTGATATCTTTTAAACTTTAATAAAACAAGCACAGCTCCATATCATTATTATCAAAAAAAAATAATTCATAGAAGTATCATAAAAACTCCTAGCATACCAATTTACTGTCAGACATCATTAGGTCAAACCGGTCAATTTCGATTAAGCCTTTCAATATAGTCAAATAGATTGCCAAAAGGGCACCACATTCTAGGAGCCTAAACTACGTGATTGACAAAATCCTCCTTGACATGTTGTAGGTTGATGGCTCCTTCCCTTCTTCAAACTCCCATACATAATTTTCATATAGAAATATCTGACCAACAACAAAATAAGATCTATTTTGCATCATATCTCATTGGATTCCTTGGCTTGGACCAAAGAAATAATGTCATTTGATTATTATCAAACTTGCTGCAATCTTTTTTGGTTTGTGAGGATCTCACAAAGTACTTTCTACTTCTAGTAGATAATGAACTAGATTAGAATCATTTTCAATGAATCCATAAGAACTAATCCAATTTTTTCATCGAGCCAAGGTGAAGACCCAAGATCTTGAGTGACTAATCTTGTAGAATAACTCAACATAAAGAAATATCATTAATTTTTTCATGCTCGTTACAAGTTCAAAGTACCATTTGCATAAATAAGAATCTCCTTCCTTACACGATTTCTCTGTCATATTGATAGATATAGGATATATTGGGTAATTACTTAGAAGTACATTTGTGCAATTGTCCTTTCTATTTTGATAGAAAAGGATCTCATGATCTTGAACCGATCTTATCTAGGATCGATATTCCTAAGTTTGTCCATGTAAAGCTGATCTAACTATATTAATTTCTATCATTGATTTCTTCTATGTAATACTCATTGATAGGGCCTCATTGATAAGTACTACAAGATATCATGCATTGGAACACATGGTTTTGGACCCGAATATAGTATAGAACATTTTCTTTTCCAAGCAAATCTCCTAGTATATGAAAGAATAAAACAATGCTTTCATTATTATAGAATAAAAAGCCTTTCATATCCTAATTCATGTATCTAATTTATTTAAAGCTATTAGAGTAGGGCCCACTTTTTGAGGAATACGAGTTGAAGTAATAACAACAATATTTCTCGTGGAATATTTTACACATGCATTAGAAAGATGGCTTTCTAATAATGACTCGTTTACATACATATCATGAATGTTTAGAATCCATATTATAAAATGAAACATTACTTTTGTTAATTACAATTAAAAAGTAATACCAAATCAGTCTATTTTTTATGTCATATAAATAGTTAGCATATTTAATATAGTTAGCAGCTCTTTATCTAGATCATCATTAATATTGATATTGTCAATATCACCAATATCAATATCATCACTATCATCAATATCAATATCATCACTATCATTAATATTGACATAAGATAACCCTTAGGGTTGTTATCTAGAAACTTGTTTGGATGGACACACTCTATTTTGGCACACATATACTACATTTTTTTTTTTTTTTGTTTAGCAACTTAACTGCCATAATCTTTTCCTTTTTTTAAATGATGGCAATAATTGATTCTCTATCATTAATAAAAAGTGAAAAATGTCCAAATCTAATGATTTTGCCCATTGCCCAGTAAATAAATAAATGCCTACATCCTTCAGAAGTGGATTGAGGAGGAAAGATGGGAGAAGAAATGAAAGGAAAGGGGAATTTCTTTTAAAAAAGAACTGTATGCATAAGCCTATCAAAAAGATAACAAAGAGAGGGAGAAAGCCATTAGAATCACCCTTACGCCATCAAAATTAGCGGACTCCCTAAACATTAACACCAAGAAAGACGCTGAAAGTAGCAACGCTCCATGCTATGTCCTTGTAAACCTTGCGACCCACAAAGAATATTCGGACTCCCTTTCCGAACCCCAACAAAAACATGCACGAAGAGTTGCCACCTCCAGCAATTTGTTCCCCTTCCATCTATGATAGTCCCAGTCATACAGGATAGGGATCCAAAAATTGAAAACCTTAAAGGAGATGAAACCTAATCCAAAAGTAAAAGAAGATGGCCATTGCTTCATCCTGCAGGCTCTCATATCCTCCACTGTCCTCTCCAATTTGCGAGCAAGTAAAGAGGAGCACAACCTTGATTAAAGCACTACAGTATTAGAACTCTACCCCTTTGCCAAACCATCCTCCAAAAAATCGCAACATCTGAACCCAGATTAGAGACTAATACGTGCAAATATGTTCCCGAATCCCTTAATTCAATTCCATATCTATCCCTTTGAATTAAATACATCTCCATTCTTTCAAAATTTTGCGATCGATCAAACTGATGGAACCCCGTCCATCATTCATAAATGTTCTTCTAGACCATGACATCAACCGGACTTCAACACCCCAAACCCCAATGAAAACAAAGCAATTCGAAGCAAAAACTAAGCACAAATTTCAAAATTTCCAGGTAGCAAACGGATCCATTTTCACGGAAGCAGCAAAATAAAATAAATCCAGAAACCGATTGCTCAAGAATCTAAAAAACTTTTTAGCGCAAATCAAATAAACTCGCGTAATTTTTAAAAAGAAAAACAAATCGTATTATAAAAACATCATCTCCTGTTCTAACTCTGGTTAATTATTGGAAAGCACAAAAAAAAAAAACAAAGCGAGAACGGAAAAGGTAAGCGATTAGTTACAAGGACGGCGCGGTGGGCGAAGGGCACAAGGCGGTAGTAAAACCCTCGAGCGGATCGGCGGCGAAGAGGAGGATGCCAGTTGAGGAGTGGACGCCGTCGAGAGGGGGGCGCAGAGGCGGAGGAAGGCGTTCTTGGCCTCGAGATCGTCGATCGCCCGCTTGAGCGCCTCCTCGTTGGCTTCCTCGTAGCACCCCTTGCACGTCCCAGCGTCCCCCTCTTCGTAAGCCTCCCCGCACGACTGGCACCACATCCTGTCTCTCCCTGGGACCGATCAAGAGAGCGTCGTGACGCTTTCATGTCGAGACCGCGCAAGAGACAGACTGCCCAAAACGAGTACCAGCTTTTGTGACTTCGGAGATCATGGCACGGTTGCTTGTTTACACGTATATAAATATTTATATATTTTTATAAATAATTTTTTTAGGCCGAATATAAATATAAACATGTTAATAAATATATAAATATATAAATATAATTTAGAATTTATATATTTAGATAAAACTATATTTAAGTATTTATTTAAGCATGGCTTTTAAACGCCTCGGTGTGACTGATGGATATGATATTACGGAAGGCAATTTATTTTGTACACTGCATGCGTTATGTTACTTGTGCACACGACCAATCAAAGTTAATTGTTTATATGGATTTCACTGTTAAGTAAATGCCTTTTTTCGATGCACCGTTACAAGAACAAGTGATTATAATACATGACATACATGATCATCCTAATGCAAGCAGTGCAAGGGATAGGTTCTCTGTACCGATATTAAGCATAGTAACTAGGGCTGAAAATGAGTCGGCCCAAAATTTATTGGACCAGCTCAAAAATTATATTTTAAAATTTTTTGATCAAATCTGGACATCCATTTGATCCAAAAATTAAATAGACTTTATTTTACAGTTCTAAGACTAGTCCAATATACTTAAAATTTGGTTCGAAGCCTGAATCAATTTCAGGCCGGCCCAAAATTTATTGAGTTGGTCCAGCTCAGTTCCAGACAATGAACTTTTGGACCGATCCATTTCTAGTCCTAGTAATAACAAATCAAGTTTGATTTCCTTGACATGCATTCAAATCTTACATATTACATGGATGGGACTTATACCAGATTATATTCTAACTTTACACTTGATAATAGTATGGCGACATAAGCATGATTGTATTTTGTCGGATCATCGAGGAACCATTCAGTTTTTTTAAATATTAGAAGAAAGTTTGTCCCCCATTATCATGCAAATCAACAAAGTAAAACGTAATTGCCATAAGATAGGACGAAGGACAAGAAAAAAAAAAAAAGATCAATCTCAGGGGCTCTCCGAGAAAGGTAAAAATGCTACACATGTGGTACTAGAATTTCAAAAATTTCATATATGTAGGTCTATTTTATTTTTATTCTTCAAGTATGCATAGTATTTTAATTTTTTTATTTTTTTAATTTTCAATTAGCTTTGATAAAATTACCTTTAAAATTTTAAATATTTCTGTAATAAGTTTAGTTGCTTTTTTTTTTTTTTTTTTTATATAAAGACCTAGAAACATGGTAGATTTTTATAAAATGATAAAAATAATAAAATTGTTAGTCATTGATTGCCAAAAGTTCTATTCTCATGATTGCAATTAAGATTTCTACATCCTTAATTAACTACTAGATAGTTGACTCTCAAGTATTGATACTTGTTATCTTCAATTAGTACCACATTGATCATCTTTCCTCGATGATTGCCACACTCAGGTTTAGTTTCGTAATTTTTCATCTTTATTTCTCATATATTGATTTTCTCTATAGCTAGGTCTTTACTATTGTATCAACTTGATAACTCCTTATAATAACACAAGCAATATAGAATATGATAAACTATTAATTTAACCCTTAACCTCTTAGGTGGGCAATACATGCAATTAGCATATGTTCACCATATTTTTTCTTCAAGACCGATCTATATCTCAAATGACTTACCATTAGGCCCATTCTAGTTGATGTTTTTTAATCACCTCTTGGCCTACCTTACCTAATTAGTATTTTGATTTGAGCATCTCTCTCCTCTTTTGTTTGCAAGTTATCTTTTAAAGGGATGTTCCGCCAAGACATCGTGGTCTGTAGCTCTGACGCGTCGGGTTCCTGCCAGATGCTTGGCTCCTCGTCTTGCAGTCGACTCGCTCGCTCGCTCGGGGATCCTGCAAGACAGAGAAAACCTTGAGCCGGGGATTCTGGCGAAGGCACTTCGACGATCAAGTCAGTGAGACAATTGAGGGGAACATAAATCTCTGTAGCAGAGAGCTTGGGGAACTCTTCGCATCAAGAGGGTGATAAGAGAGAAGATAATGCCAAATCGAAAGAGTCTCTGTTATTTTTTATTTCCTTACCTTTACTTACCTTTTCATGCGGGTCTTATATAGGTGAGTGGCTTTTTGTTGGCTTCCAGTTTCTCTCCTTTGAAAGAGGCTTTCCGTTGCCTGCTATCGCCTCTCTGTCGGGCCGGTTCTGTGCCTGAGCCCGGAGCCATAACGGGATGTTGCCATTTTGGAGGAAGCCGTCGGGTACCACAGTACCTAGGGTCTAGGGCCTAGGGTCCATGTGTCTTATCATGGAAGTCACAGTCTTCCAGTCATGCGATTGTCGACGTGTCAGCACGCTGCAAGGCTGGGAGCCTGGTGTTGCTCGGATCGTGCAGATCATGCGCACGACGCGCCGTAGGGGGCCTGCGCCCATGGCAGGGCATGCACCACCTCTCGGAGGCTCTGCGTGATCAGGTATTCGCTCGTCTTCATTTTGAATTCTGGCCTCCTCCCCTCTTTACGCCTTTGGCAGGAACCCATGCTCCTGCTAGTAGGACGGTCCGCTTCAGAGGGGTGGACTGAAGCGGGACGACTCTAAGATTGCTAATCATGTAGAAGAAATAGTAAACTAAATTTTTTTTATGATTTTTATAAGTTAGGTTTGTAGGCTAAATTTTCAAATAAAAGTAAGAACTAGCAAGAAGAATAGCAATGTATGGATCATCGTATCGCAGGCAAACTCATGCAAAATAATAAATTTCAGGACCCGATAATTGAGAAACTCCTAGATTATGATAGCTTATCTTCATCAAATCAGAAATTAGAAGAAGGGAAGGATGTTACCAATAAGTGATTTGAAGAACCTGCAATCGAAGGGGCCACACAGCTCTCAGATTGATGCCTGGAAGACGAAGCTCAGTTTCCTTGATTATATGGCTGATTTGGGCAATCCTGGAGGCAAGGAAAGCCTCCTCTGGGGAGGTGAAACACCTCGGAGATCCTGCAAAACGTTAAGGGTCAATCAAAATAGTAATTAAATAAAGAAAAGAACTAGGGTTTAGAAGGAATCAGGTTAGGGTTTATAAGCTGGGTGGCAAGGAAGCAGATGAAGCTATTGATCTGGGGTGTCTTCAAGGCTACTTTTCAAGGACATGGCTGATGCTTGGAAACTTGGTTTGCTGCTGTGGGTGTGGAGGATTACAAGGGGTGGTCGGCCAACACAAAAAAAAGGAACCAAACAAAATAAACACAAGCTCGCAAGCTCAAATAAATTTCACCAGGGTTTGATATCATGAATAAAATTGCTTACAAGAGGGGGAGGGGTGGGGTATTTATAGAGTTCCCATGCCCTATCCTAACTGGGGTTACACACTTGGGTTACAAGTCCTCTCCTAGCTAGGTTACAAAAACAAATCTTAAAATAATTAGGAGCATAAATCCCAACTAGGTTAGGATTTGACCTAGTCTTCTCCTTCTCCCTTCATGCTTTGACTATTCCACTCAAGAACACCTCTTGGACTTGGTCAACACTTCAAGGATGCCTAGGAGGGCGTGTTGGGCTTCTAGGGGCAGCAAGGGGCCGGCCCAAAGGGGCTTGGGTGCATGGGCTTGAGCCTCTGGAAGCTGGGGTGGCCTGGTAGCAGGAATATTCCATGGAATCTTTCTTCTTTAGGGCTTGGGCTTGGCACATGGGCTTGATTTCCTTAGGCTGGGATGCAGGTGGACCTTTGGAATCATGGATGCCCTGGTTTAGGAATATGCTCTGGCATCGAGGAAGGAATATGGGCATCTAGAGGATATCTGGAAAGAATCAGGATTTCTGGAAGCATCTTGGATCCTAGGTTGTCACACAAAATCCAATGAGCTGATGTAGTAGTCTCTGACTCCTGGATATGGCCTGGTGGAACTTCAAAATAGGATAACCTCCTCTCTTGTACAAAATTTGGGCTCATACTAGACTCATAACTGAAGTACAGGACTCAAAACTGGACTAAGGTTGAGGGTTGAGACAAATCAACTAACCTCAACTTATTACAGGACTCAATTACAAAACTTTCAAAAAACTTTGACATGTGACTATGTAAATCATATGGGATCCAGTGATCTGTGTCTGATCCTGGTATCCCCACCATGGACTCGACCTCGATCGGGAGCTGACCTCAGACGGGGGGCCCGTCCAATGAACATTGCCTTGGCCGGGAGCTGACCTCGGTAGGGTGGTCCATTCAGGAAGCATGAGCTTGACCCCGACTAGGAGCTGTCCTCAGCCAGAGGGCTCGCCTTGGATGGATTGTTGACTCTTGTCTTGATTTTGATGATTGACAAAATGTTTAAGTATATATGAGTACTAATTATATTTTAAGTATGTTTTTCAGATCTTAGTACTCAACCATGTTGAATGAAGAATTGCTTGAATTTCAATTAAAAAAGTCCTTAAATTAATGGAAAATTAAGTATATGGATTTGGAATTAATATGGAAGAACTTGAAGAGGTTAAAGTTTCAATTTGAAGAAGTATCAGCAAAGTTTCAGCATGGCACAGGCAAGTATCGATACCTGAAAATGAAGTGTCGACACTTGAGGATCAAGTGTCGATACTTGAAGAGTGAAGTATCGACTCAAGGCCTGAGACAAACAGAAAACTTCAGAAAGCACTTTCGTCAAGTGTCGACACCTGGAGCTGAAGTGTCGACACTTGGAAGTGAAGTGTCGACACCTGGAGAATGAAGTGTCAACACTTGAAACTGAAGTGTCGACACCTGGAGGTGAAGTGTCGACACTTGAACAGTAACGGCTAGTTTTCTGGGCTGTAGAACTTCTCCAACTTGCTTCCAAACGGTCATATTTTCCTCCCTAACGGCTATAAATGGTCATTTAAGTATTGGGAGGCTATATAAACATCAAAAATCAAATGGGGAAGCAATCCTTTGGTAAATTTCTTGAATATTCTTAAAGGATTCAATAGTTGAGTGATTCAAAGCCTTCAAGCTTCCAAGTTTCAAAAAGAGCATTCAAAGTCTACATCTACAAGCATCAATCAAAGGCTTCATCAACTTGAAGACAAGATCTTTATCAACATTCAAGGGCTTCAAAGAGATATTTGCTTTATTTTAGAAAGTTTTTATTGTATTCAATTATACTTGCTCTTACATTGTTTTACTTAAGGTTTTTGGTGAGCCTTCGAAAACCAAAGAGGTTTTTGGTAAGCCTTGAAAACCAAAGTGGTTGTTGGTGAGCTTTGAAACCAACTAGGATTTTACTTGTGAGCCCGAAGCCAAAATAAGTTGTTTAGGTTCTTGGTTATCCTATAAAACTAAGGGTGGTTGTTGGTGACCCTTGAAACCAACTAGGATTTGACTTGTAAGCCCGAAGACAAAACAAGTTATAAAGGTTGTTGGTGAGCCTAAGTTATAAAACCAAACTTAGTAGAATTTTCAAGGAGTTCTTGGGGAGTGGATGTAGGTGCTTGGTTGGCACCGAACCACTATAAACCTTTGTGTTTGTGTGATTGTTCTTCTTGTGCTTTTATTTCTTTATTTCCGCTGCATTTATTTGAAATACACAAGCACTTGAATTGCATTAGCACATACTTGCTTTAATTCATATTTTAAATAGTACAAAAGTTTTATAAAACCCAATTCACCCCCCCTCTTGGGTTGCCTACCTGAGCCTACATGGATGGACTCGACCTCGACCGGGAGCTGACCTCAAACAAGGGGCCCGCCCAATGAGCCTTGCCTCGGTTGGGAGTTGACCTCGGCAGGTTGGTTCGCCTCGGTTCTTTATCATGAAGCCCTACCTAGGTGGCAGGGAATGTACAGGAAGTTTTCACCATATCAATGAAATCTCTTGGCTATCATTTTGCTTATTTCTCTTCCTCCTTATCTTCTCTTCTTTTTTTCTTCTCTCTCTCTTTTTTTGTGTTGCTCGGTTGTGAGTCAGGCGGTAGATGGTAGGACTTGCTTGGAGCTCCTGTTTGGTATCTCCGGACTGTGAGATGGGCGATGAAATTGCTTGTCTCTGAGTGCCGAGCTTTGGTGCGGGACGCTGAGGCTCCTGGCTTGAGTGCAGGGCTTCGGAGGTTTCCTGGCTTTGGTGCGGGGTGCTGTGGCTTTGGGCTTGAGTGCAGGGCTTCAAAGGTTTCCCAGCTTTGGTGTGGGGTCCTACGGCTCCGGGCTTGAGTGTGGCGCTTCAGAGATTTCCCAGCTTTGGTGTGGGGTGCTGTGGCTCCCAGCTTGAGTGCGGGGCTTCAAAGGTTTCCCGGCTTTGGTACGAGGTACCGTGGCTCCCAGCTTGAGTGCGGGTCTTCGGAGTTTCCCGGCTTTGGTGCAGGGCGTTGGGGCTTTTGGCTTGAGTGCGGGGCTTCGAAAGTTTACCGGCTTGAGTGCGGGAGTTTCCCGACTTTGGTGCGGGACGTTGTAGCTCCCGGCTTGAGTGCGGGGCTTCGAAAGTTTCCCAGTTTATGGAAGAGCCTTACATTATTGGTGGTACATCTTTAAGTTGCTGGCATTCCAGGTATGCGTGAAGTAGACGCCGTCGAGCCCAGCAAGGTAGTAGGCCTCGCCCGGCAAGGCTTCGATCACCTGGTAAGGACCCTCCTAATTCGGGAAGAGTTTCCCGCACTCCTCCGGTTGGGATGCTTCCACTCGCCTGAGCATGAGGTCGCCTGGGCGGAACACCTTCGGCCACACGGGGGAGGTCTAATAGCACGCGACTCGCTACCTGTAGGTCGCCATTCAAAGTCGGACTTGTTAACAATTATGTCCCAAAGCCAATCATCTAGGTTATAGATGGTTATGCTAATTTTATAATTGTATATAAATTTTTAATGAATAAAAGTTATTCTTTTGGCTATTCATCATATTTACATTTTTCTGAAATGAACTCTTGTATGATGGAGTCCTTAGAACTACATTATTTGATATAGAGAGGATATATCAAGTAGTTCTTAAACTGGTTCACAACCAAAGGATACATTGTTATAGGACGACGATGTATCGAATATAGGTTGTCGTATGTCACATTTACTGGTTGTCCTCTTAACCAAGGAGTGTGGAGATACTGGTGTGATATGCAAGTGAAATATGTGACATCTCACTGAACGTGACCATCTATGGAGCTTCCTTCTGCCAAAGGGTTGTTCGCGAAGGGATATGGGTATATGTGTCTCTCAGACCTGATGTCACCATGGTAGCTTGCAAGCAACTCACTATACTTTGTTGCCGGACTACCTGGATTTCTAATCCAGTGATAAAATGTTTCTGGGTGCAATCAAATACTTGTGGAGCGGTAGTGATCAAGATGGAATTGACCCCTCCAAATAGTTTGGAGTGAATGACTTGCTGTGTCTCAATTTAGCAAAACCTTGGCCAGGGTAGTTCTTGTGAGGAGTCACAGAACTTGTAAAGTTGAGACATGATCTGGATGAACAAAATTAGGGTTGGCAGTCAAATCCTAGGTCATCCTGAGCATTATGAGGTCAAAGGGATGAATTATGCGGTAACCATATGTTAGAGGTTCTTGAATGTTGCTTAGCAATCTTCTACCTATCCGGCCATTGGGTATCATTGCTAGATGAGGACTTTGACTGGTACTGGAAGTGTTTCAGTACTACCGGCTTAGTGTTCGAACCTATGGGGTCACACACCATAGGAGTTTCTATATGATCTAAATGCTGATCGACGATTAAGAATCGTTTACTGTCACTGGCGATCAATATGATTGACCATATGTCGACACTTGAGGGGTCGACATTGGGCTGTGACAAGAAGCATTTTCGGAAGTCATTTCTGGACAAGCCGACTTGACCCCTGCTTGAGCCAACTTGAGCCGACTTGTTCTGTGTTCTGGATGAGCCGACTCGACCTCTACTCGAGCTGACTCGTTCTATTTTTGGATGAGCCAACTCGACCCTGCTCAAGCCGACTTGTTTTCACTTGATGTGACCGGATCGCTGACGTAAGGAAAGGAGCCTGACGTGGACTCCTCATTGGACACCATGCAGGATCCCACTCATAGGCCCTTTCGCCGGGCTGAGCTCCTCGATGCCAACGGGGTAGCTTTCGAAGCCGGGCTCCGTCCTCCGCCAGGTCGGTACCCGCCAGGTCGGGATGCCTAGGTCGGAGCCGAGCTCAAATGCCACCGGAGGCAGACCTTTCGAGCCCGAGCTCGGGTCCCGCGGTCCGGAGTCGAGCTCAAGCCTCCTCCGCCATGAGGAGCCCCCTCGAGGCCAGGTCCCCTGGACTGGACGCGCCTCATCCACTTCAGCCAGCCCAAGCTCGGTTAAGGCTGGGCCCCTCTGGCCTGGTTCCGAGCTCGGCCCCTCTCCGCATAGCCGAGCCGTTGCAAGACGGGTCCCCTGCGAGTGGGCCCCATCTTTCCAGCTCGGCCCCCAATGCAAATCAAGACGTCAACTGCCAAGAAAGCAGCACCTCCCCTCCGAAGACGGTGACGGGCCCCCCGAGGACCATACGACAGCACCCGCCACGTCACCATTAATGCCCACAGCCGCCATTTACCATAGGAGGAAGGAAAGCTCACATCAAGGTACTATGCCCCCTACCGGCTTGTCGTACGACCGGAAAAAAGATCCCACCAAGGAGCGCGATTCCCGAGAGCAGCGGCGCGACAGTCGAGGCCTTGCTAGGCTTCCAGGAATGGCAAATCGAAGGAATGTCAGAGGCTTGTGGAAGCTTCCCCAGATATCCAATAAAGAAGGTATACCGTTCACGGCATGATATCACATGATACCCATCTAACAACATGGGAGGACCCCGAGGCAAGCCACGAAAAAAGGACCCAGCCAGTATAAGCAAAGGGGAGGTAACACTCATTTTTCAATTCCAAGCAGGAACAACATAACCACCACAAAGAGAAAGAGGAGAAAGGGGAGATGCTAGAGAGGAGGGCAAGACCACCTCGGCCACCACATCTCCCAGCTCACTCGCACTCTCATACACTATATTCACTCCTCCTAGTGTGGAGCTCATCGAGAGGGGCTTGACCAGGAGGATCTGTCATCTTGGATCATCACTGACTTGATCATCAGAGTGCCCCCGCCGGAATTCCCGGCCCGGGTCACTGACGTTGGCTTTCTTGCAGGTCCCGAGGCACTGGAGGCATCTCCCGTGGGCGGACGTGGAACACCCGGCACCACCAGCAGCTACGGGCCACGACGATCCGGGCGGCAACAAATTGGCACGCCAAGAAGGGGGGAGAACGACACTTTATCCAGTTCAAATCCTGCTTAGCTGGTCCATTGGGAGGATGGTGTCCACCCGGGCGAGGGGAGCTTTTCCCAGTCGTGCGGAGGCATCCCCTTCTCACGGGAACCCGCATGAACCGGAGACTGGTCGCTAAGAGCCATCCTTGTCAGCATGAACTAGCACGGAGTTGACTACCTCTAGTAAGACTGCTAGGTACAGGAGGAGCTCTTCTCCGGGCTCCGGCATGGATAGTAGTGGCGGTGAGGCGAGGAGCTTCTTCAGTCCCTCGAATGCTTCTTGGCATTCTTCTATCCAAGTGAAGTCGTTTATCTTCTGGAGGATCTTGAAGAATGGCTGGCAACGCTCGGTGGAGCATGAGATGAAGTGGCTTAAAGCCGTGATGCGCCCAGTCAGACACTGGACTTCCTTCTTAGAGGCGGGATGCCTCATATCTATGATCGCCTGGATCTTCTCGGGATTGGCCTCTATCCCCCTCTGGGACACCATGAACCCTAAGAACTTTTCCGCTGCCATACTAAAGGTGCACTTGGCAGGGTTCAGCTTCATTTGATAGCGACAGAGGTTATCGAAAGCCTCTGCCAAGTCGACAATATGGTCCTCCTCCGGGCCACTCATGACAAGCATGTCATCCACGTACACTTGCATGTTGCGGCCGATCTGGTCCTTGAAGACCGAGCTGACCAAATGCTGGTAGGTGGCCCTGCATTCTTAAGATCGAAGGGTATCATCTTGTAACAATACATACCTCGGTCGATCATAAACGTTGTGCACTCATCCTCGAGATGCATGCGGATCTGATTATATCCGGAGAACGCATCTATGAAGCTGAGGTACTTGTAGCCGGAAGTCTCATCCACCAGTCGGTCAATCTTGGGGAGGGAGAAACTATCCTTTGGGCATGCCTTGTTGAGGTCGGTATAGTCTACACAGATCCTCCACTTTCCAGAGGCTTTTCTGACCATCACCATATTAGCAAGCCAGTCAGGATACCGTACCTCTCGGATGAAGTCCGTCGTGAGGAGTTTATTGACCTCCTCATTGATGGCTTTCCGTCATTCCGGGGCGAAGCTCCTTTTCTTTTGCCAAACTGGGCGATGATTGGGGTCGACATTCAGCCTGTGAGTTATCACCTCTGGTGGGATACCAAGCATGTCGACGGCGATCCAGGCAAAAACATCTGCATTAGCCTACAGGAAGCCGAGCAAACAGGTTCTCTCTTCCTAAGTCAACAAAGCCCCGACCTGTATCATCTTCGAGGGATCCTCCCCTAAAGAAAAAGAAAACAAGGGTTCGACCAGCCTGCTCTTTAGTTCTGGTGCCACCGGATCGGGCTGGTCGATGGCAGGGCTGGAATCTATTCCCTTTAGGCCCGGGACGGTCTGCCAACAGCACTGCACTGGCTGTCGGGACCCTCTCATCTCTCCGATCCCCCAAGGGGTCGGGGACTGGATAAGGAGGCATTTCGTGGAGATGGTGGCATCAAGCAGGTTAAGTCCCGGGCATCCCAAGATGGCATAGTAGGGTGAGGGGAGCTTTACAACAATGAAGGTCACCAGCATGGTGCTTTGCTGGGATGGTGTCCCAGCAGTTATTGGAAGCGTAATTTCTTCCTTGACTCTAACCGAGTCTCCGGTGAAGCCTACCAGAGGCATGAACACTAGTCTTATTTGGTCAGTGAAAAAATTCATCCTTGCGAAAGCATCATAAAAAAGGATGTCCGAGGAGTTCCCATTGTCTACCATAATTCTTTTTACAGGATGTTTGGCTATTGTCATTTCAACGACGACATCATCATTATTTGGGAGCTGACCCTTCTCCCATGCAGGGGAGTACATCATCACTCCTCTCTCTCCCCCTAGCCCTCTTCAGGATTTTTCCTGGCCCCCAGGATATCATCCCTACCGGCTTCTCGGTGGGATGGTTGTCGATGGCGAGGGGCCGAGGCCCTTCAGTCTGAGCTATAGGGGGCACTCTCTCCTCCACATACTAGCCAAGGTAGCCATGCTTGATAAGCTCTTCGATCTTCCTCTTCAGGTGGCGGCATTCCTCTGTGTCATGGCCATGTCCCAGTGGAAACGGCAGTAGTGGGATTTGTCCCATCCAACGAATGGCTTTAGTGGTGGGGGTCGGCACAGAAAACACTCGCCCTCGATCTCCATTAGGATCTTCGCTCTAAGGACGAGGAGAGGAGTGAAACTCTCTTCGTTGGTAGGGTCAGCCTTGGGCCTTGGCTCCAGTCGTAGGACCTGCACCATCCCCCGAGTCGGGTGGCTGGAGGTCTCCCCGATAGCCTTCCTCTTCAGGGGCCTCCCGTCTAGCTCCCTCCTAGCACGATATGCCTGCTCGGCATAGATGTACTTTTGCGCCCGGAAGAGGAATTTCGATTACATCTTTGAGGACTTTTTATCAAGGGAGTAGGTGAAGTGGGAGGTTCGCAGCCTCCTCTTCAAGGCTAGCATGGTGACGGACTCATCGAGGTTGTAGATCTCCAGGGCAACGGTCTTGAACCGGGACACGTAGTCCCGAAGGAATTCCCGGTCCTACTGTCGGATCGAGAAGAGGCTATCAGCCTCGCGCGGTGCCTTCCTGGAAGCATCAAAGTGTGCCGCGAACTTCCTCTCCACCTGAGGGAAGGAGTCTATACTCTCTGTTGCCCAGAAATGGAGCCCAAGAGGGGGGATGAATTGGATCTTTTAAAAATTTAAAGCAATAATGTGCAAGCCTTGTGGTGTTTGTGAGTAATGAAATTGACGCACTAAGTTATATGCAGCGGAAAGCAATAAATAGAGTGCAATAAGTAAAGAGCAAGTGATAGAAGAAATAATCACATACAAACACAAAGTTTATAGTGGTTCGGTGCAAACCTAGCACCTACATCCACTCACCAAGCCATCCTTGGGAATTCCACTATAATCTCTCCAAGATTATAGCCGACTTGCTTTTCCAAAGGCTCACAAGTCAAAACCTATATTGGTTTTATCACCTAGGCTCACCAACAAACCTTTACACTTGTTTTGTCTTTGGGCTCACAAGTTAACCCGAGTTGGTTTTGTCACTTTGGCTCACCAACAAACCAGAACAACCTACTTTCAAGAAACCCTTGAAAGCTAGGTCAAATCACAAAAGAAATTTAGATATACAATTCAAATAAACAAAACAAACTCTCTTCAAAAGTAGAATGGAAGATTTGAGGCTCTAATTGATGCTTTTTCTTGTTTTCTCCTTGGAATATTCTTCAAGCTCTCTTTTTGGAATGTTAAAAGGATAGGCTTGTAAGCTTTTTCAGGGAATCACACTATAAATGACTTTTGAAGCGAAGTTCTTGAGAGAATATTGACTTTTGGGCTTTGAATAGACTTCAATTCTTCGAGAATGAGTTTGGTAAAGCTTAAATACTTCAAAAACTTCCAAAAAATGATTTGTGACCATTGGAGATTCGAATCTAGCCGTTTGGAGCTTGAAAAGACGTTTCTGCACTTCAAAAAAATAGATCCGTTAGGACTGTCAGAATCCCAGTGTTGACAATTGGCTATCAGGTATTGATACTTGGCTGTCAGGTGTCGACACTTAACTTCCAGGTGTCGATACTTGAACTTTCAAGTGTCGACACTTGATTCACAGGTGTTGACACTTGACACAAAAATACTCCATTGGCCAAGTTCTGGATTTTCAAAAAGTCTCAGGCCTTGAGTGACACTTGGAAACTTAAGTGTCGACTCTTAAGTTTCAGGTGTCGACACTTAAATTCTAGGTGTCGACACTTGGCGTGCCAAGAAATTTTTCTGCGTGCCAAATGCTGAAGTATCGATACTTGACCTTCCAGGTGACGACACTTGGTTCTGCAAAATTCATAATTAAGTGCAATTGAAGCCAAAAACACAAGCATCAAATATGGAACTTAAATAGAACATAAATAAGCAATAATTAAACTCTTTTAACTCCTTTTTGCATGGAAAAGACTCCTCAAGTCACAAAAGATGCTTCGTGCCATAGCGTGCCACGATACTTTAATTTTAAAGAGTTTGAGGTGCTTGTTTCTTAAGAACTCGTAACTAGAAATAATCATTAGTACACAATATGTACTCAACGTTTTGTTACTTATCAAAATCACTAGGAGAGCCAACAATCTCCTTTTTGATGATGACAAAACCTTGAGTATATCAATATTTAATTTTAAATTTCAGATATGATAATTCATAAATATGATTTCAAGCTTATACATTGATAATTCATAAATATGATTTCAAGCTTATACATCTATAACTTTCATAGTTAAGAAGGATGAATCTCCCCCTTAGCCCCTTAGTTAGACAATTCTAATCAAAACAAGTTTTAAAGAGCAGTATGTAATATTGGTACAGATCAAATTGAAATTAAAATTAATCAAAATTTCTATAATTCTACTCTCCCTTTTTGTCAATCATTAGAAAAAAAAGGAGTAAACTCCCCCTCAAAATGAGCATGGAGACAAAAAGTAGTGGAGTATCAGAGCATGGAAACAATTTTTCAAGAGTTAATCATAAATTCAAAAATTTCAAGAGTATCATGCCAGGTATCAAAGCCAAAAAGCAAAAGTAGAGCATCAATTCAAGAATATCAATCATAGTGAATTCAAATCAAGATACCAAGTAACCATCAAAGTGAAATATATGTATATAAAGTGAAGTTTTAAGTTACAAAATTTGCTGACTTATCAGCAATACTGAAACAACAAGATACATCATGAGACATAAATCATAAGACATACAATCTGTTAGGCTAGTCCTCATCAGATGGAATCTCAAGAGTAAATGGTGCACTAATCCTGGATCTAGGAACTAATGCCTTAGGAGATCCCTGGGCTAATGCCCTGCGACTCCTAGTATGGCCAGAAGGTCCTAGTAAGGGTACAACCCTAGAAGATCTAGTGGAAGGAGGGGATAGAATGTCAGCCGGTGTAATGAAATCAGGAGTGGAATCAACTATATCAGCTGGTGGAGGAACTGCAGGGGTAGCTGGAGGATCACCATCTCTACTAAGCATCTGATAGCGACCAACACTGCCATCTGAACTCCCATCACTGGAATCACCAACTCTATCTCCATCTCCACCATCACCATCATCAGTATCAGAACCACCCTCATCAATGTCATCATGTCCATCTGGGTGGTCATCATCATCGTCATCAGTCGGTGGAGCTACAGGAGCTATTGGAGGGACGAAAGATCTAAATAACTCCTCCATACGTGCGAATCCTGCCTCCACGATGTGTCATAACTCAGTAAGCTTAGAAGCTATGTGGGCTCTAAGGCCCTCTATCTCTATCCTCAGCTGAATCGACCGCATCCCAAGTCCTACAATCTTACTCCATACCTCAGCGAACTACTGTCGGGTGTGCTCCTCAAAAGATAACTCTGTAGATGATGGAGGAGGAGCCAAAGGTGTAGCTGTAGGAGTAACAGGCTCTACCTTCGATGCTGGAGCAGCCTAAGAAGGTGTATTGACTGGCCCTGATGGCCCGGCCTCAGCCTCTCTAATCTCATCCTCCTAATCTGGCTCCTGTCCAGACTCTCTCCGAACCCAGCAACCTGCGACCAACCGATATCTCATGCGGTGTAGCGACCGCTCGTCATATACATCGGTATGTAGAATCTCCTTGGGGATCTCCCTCTCTAAGGGAACTCTACAAGCCCTGAATAGATGGGTCAGCGCCATCCCGTATGGTAAACAATGACGTCTGTGTGTCGCAGCATCACGCATCTGAACTAACATCAGCGAGGGTAGATCAATCTGGATCCTCTGGGTCATACTGACCATCAGTATCAGCTCCCTCTCAGTGATGAAGTCGAATCGTCCAGTCTTCGGAAGTAGAATACGGGCAGTGATGTGATGTAAAAGGTGCATCTCCACTGACAACTGGTTCACGGTAACCACAGTCACTCCGCGAACGTCCTCGTGCTCAAGAATGTACCTGAAAGCTGCCTCTCTATCCTCTACCGAGAAGGTACAAATGCCTCGATGAGGAATCTCCCATACTCTGCTGAGTAGCTCCTTTGTCAGTGAGATCTCCACTCCCCTGATGGTGGTGCTCCAATGTACTCAACGGCAATCCAAGACACCATAGAACTCCCTCACTAGATGAGGATAGTACCTCTCATGCATGGTGCAGAAGGGCTAATCCGGCATCTGTGAGTGTCCGCCGAATCTGGAAGTAATGTCTATCAAAAAACTCTAAGTCGACTCGTCTGCCAGAAGCCATGACCTTCCCTGCCATCCTCTCTGCAGGGGGGAACCTGGAGTTGCTGAACTACTGGCCTGTCCTGCATCGTGTCTGGCCTTGGTCCTCCTCTCAGAACCCTGACTAGATCTCCTCCTAACAGCAAGTCTCTTCCTCGGATCAATCACAACAAGCTGAGCAAGAAAGGATGAAGGTAAATAACCTAGGGGGAACAGGTTTCAATCAGGTTAAGAACTATAGATCGGCTATGGGTTAGGCTAAAGGAGACTATGTTTTCCTAAAAGAGGGATACTGATTTTAAGAGAAGCTAGAATTTGGTTTTTGAAAACAGGGATAAAATTAAAAAAAAATTCTCAAAAACATGAAATCGAAAGTTGAAAAGAGGGAAGTTTATCTTAATCACGTAAAACACACTTGGGTTAAAACATTAATCCCAATATATAAAGTACATTTGTGTTTATAAAACATATTTGGGTTGTGTTGCTGCTCTCGTCGCCGCGCCCGTGCCACGGATCCGCCGATCCTTCCTGACCGCCTGGCGAGGGAGCCTCCCTTCCCGCGGAGAACCTGCAACAAAGGGGTTAGAAGACCCTGGCCGGGGATCCCGGCGAGGGAGCTCCGACGATCAAGTCAGTAGACGACGAGAAGGAACAGACTCTCCAGCCGGGCCCTCGAGAGGGTTCCAGGCTCAGAGAGTTAACTGGTGTAACTGGTGAAGGAAACGCTCCGGGGACCAGAATCTCGGCTGGGCCTCCTTGCCGAGCTCACGCCCAGTGTTCCCCTCTCGGGATCTCTGGTTTCTCTCTCGGAGCAAGGCCTTCTGCCGGTGCTTCCTCCTTGTCCACAGGCTAGTTGGCTTACCTTGTCGTCCCTGGATTCCTCCCCCTTTATCTCCTTTCGTCGTGCGCTTGTTTCTTCCTCCTTGGAGACTCCCCTCCCCGTCCTTTTCTCTTCTTCCCTTTTTGGTGAAAGGGGGCCAGGCGGCTTTCCGACCTCGTCTGCTAGGCCCAGCAAGGAAAAGGCAAAGACAGAAGAGAAAAAGGGGAGGGCGGCGCTGGCAAGGCGACCGGTCAGGCCTCGGGCCCAGCGAGAGCGCTTTCTTCCCTAAGCGTGGGCGCCATCCATCTATGGGGCCTGTTCCGTCAGGATCGGGTCTCTCGGCTGCGGGACCTGTCGGGCCGATGCAAGTGATGTTCCGCGTGCCGCTGCCCTCCGTACGGGGCACCGTCTGGGATTCGTACGGCCCGAGGGATGGCCTCGGGGCCCGTCTCTCTCCCTGGGGCCTTCTCCGTACGAGCGATCTGACCTCGGCTGAGTTGGACCCGTCTCCGGGGGCCAACTGGCGAAGGGCGAAGGATCGGCCGACCTCGGCTTAGGTGGACCCCTCCTGGGTGGACACTTGGCGAGGTGGCAGGAGGTCGCCTGGCTTCGGCCGAGGTGGGCCCGTCTCCGGGTGGCCACCTGGTGAAGGGCGAAGGATCGGCCGACCTCAGCTTAGGTGGACCCCTCCTGGGTGGACACCTGGCGAGGTGGCAGGAGGTCGCCTGGCTTCGGCCGAGGTGGGCCCGTCTCCGGGTGGCCACCTGGCGAAGGGCGAAGGACCAGCCGACCTCGGCTTAGGTGGACCCCTCTTGGGCGGACACCTGGCGAGGTGGCAGGAGGTCGCCTGGCTTCGACCAAGGTGGGCCCGTCTCCGGGTGGCCACCTGGCGAAGGGCGAAGGACCAGCCGACCTCGGCTTAGGTGGACCCCTCCTGGGCGGACACCTGGCGAGGTGGCAGGAGGTCGCCTGGCTTCGGCCGAGGTGGGCCCGTCTCCGGGTGGCCACCTGGCGAAGGGTGAAGGACCGGTCGACCTCGGCTTAGGTGGACCCCTCCTGGGTGGACACCTGGCAAGGTGGCATGAGGTCGCCTGACCTCGGCCGACCTCACTTAGGCGGACCCCTCCAGGTCCGGGTGCCCGTGGGGTGGCAGAGGAACTCCGAGCCGAGCTCGACCTCGGCGAGTGCAGTTTGCCTTAGACAGTCGTCGGCGGTGTAGTCTTGCTGATCCTGGCTTTGAAGACGTGGCGCTGACTTGGCCGGGGAAACTTACACGTGGCTCGATCGCATTCGGCGGTACCTGAGCCTGGCCATGTCACTGTCACGGCTGTAACAGTTGCCCCCCAGCCCGTCGTTCCGTCGGGGCGTCGTAGAACGGAACGTCGGGATTAAATGCGGACATGACGTGGAGAGGCAAAGATCTTGCCTCATAATTGCCACGATCCTCGTCGTCGTGGCTCGATGCAGCTGAAAACCTATGGGGAGCCGCCACGCGTCGCCCACTCGCCCGTAATTAATGCGTCGCTTCGAGGCAGAGGCCGTTACTCTGCTAACGAGGCGTCGGTGTCGGGCGTGCGCCCACGTGGCGATCATCCAGTGGCCTGAAGCGGAATGACGGGTACGGCCGCTGTCGGCTGAGTTTGAAAGGGAGGGGACTTTCCAGAACGAGGCCTCTTCCCTTGCTTCGTGGGCGGTTTGCTGCAGGCTAACAACTCCTGTTGCTCGCGCTCGTCTGGTGTATTTTCGGTGAGTGCTTCCTTCTTCTCCTCTGGTTCCCCTCCTTCTCTCTCGTTTCTCTTCTTTCTGATCTTTTGTCCTTTTCCTTCCCATGGCGCGCCGTCGCCATGTTTCTTCCAATCCAGACGAGGCCGGTCCATCCCGGCCGAGGACTCCATCTTCTTCCTCCTTGGATGAGGAGACCATCCCGGAGGAGATCCGCCGGTGGTTGCAACCCGGGGGTGTCACCATTGGCATCCCCAGGGGGATCCGGTCCCCTCCGGTTGCACCTGCTGTGCCCCTCCGTTCTCTTCCTGCTCTGCCTTCTCTTCCTGCTCCGCCTTCTCTTCCCGCCGGTCCCTCCGGTCATGCTTCTACCATGACCGAAGGTGATCTTTCTCTGCTCCGGGATGCCTATGGCATTCCGGGGTCAGTTCGCTTGTTTGTTCCGCGGTCCGGGGAGCGCGTCACCATGAGTGGCCCTGGCTGCATAGCCTTCTACGAAGACTTCCTCCTTGGGGGTCTTCGGTTCCCTCTGCATCCCTTCTTTCTTTCCTTCCTCAGCCACTTCCGGCTTGTCCCGGCCCAGCTGGCTCCTAATGCCATCCGGGTCATCTTCTCCTTTATTGTTTTCTGTTACTTCCATGGGTTTGTTGCCCGTTTCTCCCTCTTCAGGGCCATGTTCACCCTGAAGAAGTGCTCCACCGATGATGGCTGGTGGTACATTTCGCCCCGGCCCAGGTGTCTCCGGTTCGACCTCCCTTCCTCGGTCAAGGGCTGGAAGAGCCGGTTTTTCTTTGCCTCAGTCGAAGACGTCGACTGGGCCTGGAGTGAACCGGACCGGACCCCGAACCGAAATTCCCGGGTCGAGTCGGCGAACCAGGAGTCCTATTCCCAGCTCCTGAGCGACGTGGTCCCGGTACTCGAGGTTCTGCTCTCTGAGCTGAATCTTTTTGAGGCCGGGATCAGTCCCATCTGCGAGACCGGTGAGATTCGGCCCCACTTTGACCTCTGCCCCCCTTTCTCTTCATAACCGAGCCAGCTGACTTCCTGTTTCTTTGTTTCGCAGGGATGAAATTTTCACTGGAGAACCTCTTGGAGGGCGCAGCCCAGCGGGATGTTGTTGAGGTGGACGAGCCCGCGGCGAAGAGGGCTCGCACAGAGACGAGCCGGGAGGTCGTGACGGTGACCGTGCCCAGCCCGATTGCTGCCGTTCCCCCACCCAGGCTACCTCAGGGCGGGGCCACTGATACCCCGGCCGTGCGACCTGGTGGCACCGTTGCCGAGAGGGCTCCACCGCCTGCTACTCCGCCCAGCGCCGGGCCCGTCGTCGCTACCACCTCGACGGCGCAGCCCGCGGCCACCACCGGCCCGTCGACCGTGGCCCCAGCTGAGGGGGTGGCCACCGCAGGAGCCGACCTGACGCCCCCGGCACCGGTGATCACCCAGCGAGACTCGGTCATCCTCGACAAAGGGCTCGCGGAGAAGATCATGGAGTACGCCTCCACCGCCCGTGACCGCCGAGCTCGGGGCGGCCGGGATTACGCAGATGCGCTGCTCGGGATCCTCCCGCAGCTCTTCACGGTAAGTCCGAGCTTCTTCCTTCCCCTTCTTTTCTTTTGAGGCTTAGCTTCTTTTCTTCTGACCTGTTTTGCTTTTGTCGTTGTAGATCGGGAACGACGTTCTCCTACTGAGGAACTTCCTCGTAGGGAACGCCAAAAGGGACTCCGAGAGGGAGCTGAGACTCGGCAAGCTCGCGGCCGACGTCAAAGACCTGATGGAGAAGGGGGCCGAACTGCGAGCCGATAAACAAGCCCTCCAGTCCGACCTGGCACGTTCCGAGGAGCGGAACAAGGAGCTGGAGGCCTCCTTGTCGGAGGAGCGGACCTCCAACCAGCGCCGCACGGAGGAGGAGGCGGCGGAGAAGGCTCGCCTGCAGGCCCACTCCCAGTGGCTGGAGCGCCAGTTGGAGGAGGCCCGGCGAGACGCGACCGCGGTGAAAGACCGGAGCGCGTACGTCAACGGGCTCCTGGAGGCTGCCAAGCGGGAGTCGCAATAGGCCGTCCCAAAATTCCGGGCTTCCGACGAATACACGTCGGAGGTCCGGGAGGCCACCGTGGACTCCTTCTTGAAGGGGTTCCGGATGTGCCGGGAGAAGGTGGGGGCCTTCTTCCCCCAGCTGGATCTGAGCGGGGTAGTGATCGGTGGAAGGAGGCCAGGAGGCGAGAGCAGGGCCTCCGGCACAACCGAAGCGACTCCCGCGGCGCCGTCGACCAGCGATGCTGCAGCTCCGGAGCAGCCTCAGGAGCCGGCCATCGTAGAAGTCGAGGACGCAGCACCCGTGCCCCCGGCAGAGGGCTCCAACCCCGCGCCACAGTGAACCCAGCGACTTCTTCTTGATTGCCTTTTCTTTTTTCTGCTGTCGTTGTTGTTTTTGTTTTTTCTTCTTCTTTGGGTAGTCCCGGCCTGTCGGGACTCCCAGCTTGTACTGGCTACTCGTATCAATGAAAATCCTAACTTACCAAAAGCTTGAGTTCTTTCCTTCCATCTCGCCTTTCTTTTTCTTTCTTTCTGAGATGTTGGTATGGAACACTTGAAGCAGTTGCAGGCCTGGTCCTTCCATTGCTCAAATCGAAGGTTGGGGCCTGTCGGATCGCGCGGCTGCAGAGTAAGCCTTAAGCGGGCCCGTCCTCGGGTCGCCTTCATGCTTGCGCAGGCAACATGGTTTCTGCACTGCCTTCCAGGCTGAAGCCCAGGATCTCCGGACTGAGCTCGATGCCGCAGGCTTTCTCAAGCCTTGCGCGGCTTGCTGAGCTGTTCTCCGGGCTTGCGTGGGCGAACTGGGTTCGTCGCCACCTTCCAGGCCGAAGCCCAGGATCTCCGGACTGAGCTCGATGCCGCAGGCTTTCTCAAGCCTTGCACGGCTTACTGAGCTGTTCTCCGGGCTCGTGTGGGCGAACTGGGTTCGGCGCCACCTTCCAGGCCGAAGCCCAGGATCTCCGAACTGAGCTCGATGCCGCAGGCTTTCTCAAGCCTTGCGCGGCTTGCTGAGCTGTTCTCCAGGCTTGCGTGGGCGAACCGGGTTCGGCGCCACCTTCCAGGCCGAAGCCCAGGATCTTCGGACTGAGCTTGATGCTGCAGGCTTTCTCAAGCCTTGCGCGGCTTGCTGAGCTGTTCTTCGGGCTTGCGTGGGCGAACTGGGTTCGACGCCACCTTCCAGGCCGAAGCCCAGGATCTCCGGACTGAGCTCGTTGCCGCAGGCTTTCTCAAACCTTGCGCGGCTTGCTAAGCTATTCTCCGGGCTTGCATGGGCGAACTGGGTTCGGCGCCACCTTCCACGCCGAAGCCCAGGATCTGCGGTCTGAACCCGATGCCGTAGGCCTTCTTGTCGAAATGAGAAGGGAGTGTTTGAAGTGGGGGAACTTTGTTACAGGAACAAGGAGCCTTACATCACTGATAGTACATCCTTAGGTTCGAGGAGTTCCACGTCCGGGGGAACCTGGCACCTCCCAATTCTTCCAAGTAATATGCTCCATGAGGGAGGGCTTCTGCCACCCGATATGGGCCTTCCCAGTTGGGTGATAGCTTGCCGCATTCCCGTGGCTGGGAGGCTTCAGCGCGCCGGAGGACCAAGTCTCCGGGACAAAAAACCTTCGGCCGCACTCGGGAGTTGTAATATCTGGCTACACGTTGCCTGTACGCCGCCATTCGGATTCGGGCCTTGTCCCTCGTTTCCTCGAGAAGGTCAAGGTTGAGCATCATCCTGGCTGGGTTTTCTGTCTCGTCATATTGCTCCACGCGCAGCGTGGGTAGGCTGAGCTCGATCGGGATGACTGCCTCGGCTCCGAAGACGAGGTTGAACGGGGTTTCATCGGTAGCCATCCTCGGGGTGGTGTGGTACGCCCAGAGGACGCTGGGAAGCTCGTCGGCCCACCTGCCCTTGGCCTGGTCCAGCCGCGTGCGGAGGCCCTGAAGAATGGTCCTGTTCGTGACTTCGGCCTCCCCGTTGGTCTGAGGGTGCGCCACCGAGGTAAAGCGATGCCTGATGCCGAGGTCGTTGCAGAATTCTTCGAATTCCCGGCAGTCGAACTGGCATCCGTTGTCGGTGACCACGGTGTGGGGGAGGCCGAAGCGGCAGACGATAGACTTCCAGAAGAACTTGGCGACGTTTGCTTCGGTGATCCTCGCCAAGGGTTCGGCCTCGACCCACTTCGTGAAGTAGTCGATAGCCACTATCAAGAACTTCCGCTAGCCAGACGCCGGCGGGAATGGGCCGAGGAGGTCCATCCCCTACTGGGCGAACGGCCAGGGGGCTGAGAGCTGGGAGATTGGGTTGGAGGGTTGCCGCTGCACCGTGGCGTGACGCTGGCACCGGTCGCACTTCTTCACGAAGTCGGCGGCGTCTTCCTTCATTGTTTCCCAGAAGTAGCCCTGACGGAGGGCCTTGTACGCCAGTGCCCTGCCCCCCACGTGGTTCCCGCAGATGCCTTCGTGAATCTCCTGGAGCACAAGCTTGGCTTCTGCGGGTCCTACGCACTTGAGGAGGGGGTAGGAGTAGGATCTTCGATACAACTGCCCGTCCATCAGGACGAACCACACGGCTTTCTTCCTGATGAGGCGAGCCGCCTCTCGGTCCTCCGGCAGGGTGCCGCTGGTGATGTACGCTACATACTTGTCCATCCAGCTGGGCTCCTGGCTGACCTGATGGACTTCCACCGTTGCTTCGAGGCTTGGGATCTCTAGACGCTCCACATGAGCGCGTCCCAGCATCGAATCCGGCAGGGTCGCCAGCCGAGAGAGAGCATCCGCGTGGGCGTTCTCCCCGCGGGGGATATGGAAGATGTTGAAGCGCCAGAACTTGGACGCGCCCGCCTTGACGAGCTCCAAGTATTTCGCCATTTGGGGGTCGTGTGCGACGTACTCCCCGGATACCTGTCCCGCCACGAGCTGGGAATCAGTGAAAGCTTTGAGGTTGGTCACGCCCAGCTCGCGGGAGACTCTCAGTCTGGCAAGAAGTGCCTCGTACTCCGCCTGGTTATTTGTTGCGGGGAATTGGAAACGGAGTGCGCATTCGGCGACGACCCCGTCGCCGTTGGCAAGGATGAGCCCAGCTCCGCTCCCACCGGAGTTTGAGGCTCCGTCTACATGGAGGATCCAGGCGTCCTCTCCGGGCTCATCGATGCCAACCTCCATCGGCCGGGCCGGGGGGCCTTCCTCGGGCTCCTTGCCCAAGCCTGCACATTCGACCAAGAAATCGGCCAGCACCTGTGCCTTCATGGCCGACCTTGGCCTGTATGTAATGTCGAACTCGCTGAGTTTCAGTGCCCACTTGGCCAATCGTCCCGAAGTATCGGGTCGGCTGAGCACCGCTTTCAGCAGTTGATCCGTCAAGACGGTGATGGGGTGCGCTTGGAAATAGGGCCTGAGACGCTGGGCATACACTATTAGCGCAAAAACAAGTTTCTCGGGCCGAGAATACCTGAGCTCCGCATCTCGGAGAAGCTTGCTGGTATAGTACACCGGCCGCTGGAGCCCCTGGTCATCGGTTCGGACCAATACTGAGCTGACGGCCTCCGGGGTAACCGCCAAGTAGAGGATAAGCTCCTCTCCCTCCTCGGGCCTGGACAGCAACGGTGGCGATGCAAGCATCTTCTTCAGTTCTTCGAAGGCCTGCTGGCATTCCTCGGTCCAAGCAAAATCATTCATCTTCCTCAGCACCTTGAAGAAGGGACGGCAGCGGTCCGCCGACCTAGAGAAAAAATGGCTAAGGGCCGTAACTCGGCCGGTTAGTAGTTGCACTTGCTTCTTGGAGGCGGGCTGCTCCATGTCCAGGATGGCCTGGACCTTCTCCAGGTTGGCCTCGATTCCTCTTTGGGTCACCATAAACCCTAGGAACTTCCCGACGGAGACGCCGAAGGCGCACTTTGCCGGGTTCAACTTCATCTGATGGCGCCGGAGGTTGCCGAACGTCTCCGCCAAGTCGGCCACATGGTCCGAATCGGGTTTGCTCATCACCATCATGTCGTCCACGTACACCTGCATGTTGCGGCCTATCTGGTCTTTGAAGATTTTATTGACCAGACGTTGGTACGTCACCCCCGCGTTCTTGAGGCCGAAGGGCATCATCCTGTAGCAAAAAGTTCCGCGGTCAGTTATGAAAGTGGTGTGCTCTTCGTCCTCCGGGTTCATTCGGATCTGGTTGTATCCGGAGAAGGCGTCCATGAACGACAGGAGGCGATGCCCCGAGGTGGTGTCGACCAGCTGGTCGATCTTTGGAAGAGGGAAGCTGTCCTTCGGGCAAGCTCGATTGAGGTCGGTATAGTCCACACAGATCCTCCACTTACCACTACTCTTTCTTACCATGACCACGTTTGCCAGCCAACTGGGGTACTGGACCTCTCGGATGAAACCGGTGGCGAGGAGCTTCTCCACTTCCTCGTTGATCGCCTTCTGCCTCTCCATGGCGAAGCTTCTCTTCTTCTGGCGGACCGGGCGGCAACTTGGGTCCACGTTCAGCCTGTGCATGATGACCTCGGGCGGGATGCCCGGCATGTCGGCTGCTGACCAGGCGAACACGTCAGCGTTGGCACGGAGGAACTCCAGCAGGCGGGTTCGCTCTTCCTCGGGGAGCTGGGCCCCGACTTGCACCGTCTTCAGGGGATCCGAACCGAGGGGAAAAGTCAGCAGGCGCTCTACGGGCCCTCCCCTGGGTTCCTTCTCTCTCAGATCGAGGTCGTCGATATCATGGGCAAGCTCCGTGCCCCTGGCGCCTGGGATCATCTGGAGGCAGAGCGGGACTGGCTGGATCGTCCCCTTCATCTCCCCGAGCCCGGAAGGCATGGGGAACTGCACCAACAGCCTCCTTGTGGAGATGGTGGCGTCCAGTTGGTTGAGCCCGGGACGCCCGAGAATGGTGTTGTAAGGCGAAGGGAGCCTGACGACGGTAAACGTTATTAGGACGGTCGCCTGCCGGGGTGGGGATCCGGCGGTGACCGGGAGAGTGATCACCCCATCGACCCCCACGGAGTCCCCTGTAAAACCTACCAGGGGGGTGTGCACTGGTTTCAGCTGATCGGGGGACAAGTTCATCCGAGAGAAAGCATCGTAAAAAAGTACGTCAGCCGAGCTTCCACTATCCACCATGATTCGATGTACAGGATGCTTCGCGATGGTCATCTCGACCACCACGGCATCGTTGTTTACATTGTCATTAATTTCCCCCCCCTTGGGAGGGATTACATTCTCCGGGTTCCCGACTTCCCGGGCTCTCTTCATTGCTCGGCCGGACCCGCGTGAGATCATGCCCACGGGCTTCTCCGTTGGGCGGTTGTCGATCGCAGGGACAGGCGGTAAGGCCGCGAGCGGCTGCCCTTCAGAGGGGGCCTCGTTCTTGACGAACTTTCTGAGGTAACCCCTCCTGATCAGCTCCTCAATCTCCCGCTTCAGGTGGCGACACTCCTTCGTGTCATGCCCGTGCTCGCGGTGGAACTGGCAGTACTTCGATTTATCTCGGACAGCTCTCGGGTTCTGAGGAGGAGGTCGGCGGAGGTAGCGCTCGCCCTCGATTTCCATGAGGATCTTCGTTCGAGGTGCGAGGAGGGGGGTGTACCTCTGCTCGGGAGTGGCTTCGCCCCTCGGCCTTGGATTCGGGCGAGGGTCGGCAGACGGCCCGGGCCTCCGAGCTCCCGGGGTGTCCCTCGGGAGTGGCTTCTTTGAAGTCTTCCCGTCCAACTCTCGACGGGTGAGGTCAGCCTCCTCCGCTCGGATATACTTGTGGGCACGGAGGAGGAGCTCGGAGTACGTCCTGGGCGGCTTCTTGTCCAGGGAATAGGTCAGGCGGGACGTCTTGAGCCCGCGCTTCAAAGCCATCATGGCGACGGGCTCGTCCAAGCTGTAGATCTCCAGGGCTGCGGTCTTGAACCGGGTGATGTAGTCCCGGAGCAGCTCCTGGTCCTGCTAGCGGATGGAGAAGAGGCTGTCCACCTCTCTTGGCACCTTTCGACAAGCGTCGAAGTGTGCCACGAACTTTCCTTCCAACTGATGGAAGGAGCAAATGGACCCGGGCTCGAGGCGGGTAAACCAAACTCGAGCGGCCTTCCGGAGGGTTGCCGGGAAGGCGATGCATAGAAGGGCATCGGTGGCCCCCTGGACCCTCATGAGAGCCTTATAGCTCTCCAGATGATCCAGGGGGTCGGTGGTCCCGTCGTAGGGATCCACCTGCGGCATGCGGAACCGTTTCGGGATCGGTTCCGCATGGATTTCTTCAAAGAAAGGGGGGCGGGAGTCATAGCCCGCCGGGTCTACCGATGAGTTCTGCAGGTCGGCGAATCGGCGGGCGAACTCCGCCAGCTTGCGCTCATGCTCCTCCAGGCGCCTCTCGGCCTGGCGCCTGATGGCTTCGTCGGTGGAGTCTTCCACCGAGACTGTAGGTGAAGGGGGCGCCGATCGGTCTCGGCGCGAAGTCTGGCCTCGGCGTCGCTTACTGCGATGCACCGTTTCGGCCCCGTTGGTCGGGGATCGACTCTCGTGATCCTCCGAACCGGAGTAGTTTCTCTTCGCGAGAGCTTGGTGGCTCCCCCGGGGGTTGGAGACGGCCCTCGGATGGGACGACCTGCCCTGGATTGAGCGCAGGCTCCCATGCTGCCCCGCGGCTCGGGCCGCGGGGGTCCATGGCTGCGGCTGGGTGGCCAGGGACCGTTGCTGCTGCTGAAGCTGCCGAACCGCTGAGGTCAAGGTCTGCAGCTGCTGGATGACGGCCCCAAGGGGTCCGTCCACTGGGGTAGGCTGCTGTGGAAGAGGAGGGGGAGCCGGAAGCTCCCTTTCGGGGCTGTGGCCCCCCGGAGGAGAGTGGACCTCCCCCACACGGCTGGTGGACACCTCGCGACCATGAGTGACCACCATTGTTGGAGAGCACGACACCTGCAGAAAGCTGGTTCCCGCTACGGGTTAGTGTCCTGCCCCCCTACCTGGTGCGCCAATCTGTTGCCGCTCTCGTCGCCGCGCCCGTGCCACGGATCCACCGATCCTTCCTGACCGCCTGGCGAGGGAGCCTCCCTTCCCGTGGAGAACCTGCAACAAAGGGGTTAGAAGACCCTGGCCGGGGATCCCGGCGAGGGAGCTCCGACGGTCAAGTCAGTAGACAACGAGAAGGAACAGACTCTCCAGCCGGGCCCTCGAGAGGGTTCCAGGCTCAGAGAGTTAACTGGTGTAACTGGTGAAGGAAACGTTCCGGGGACCAGAATCTCGGCTGGGCCTCCTTGCCGAGCTCACGCCCAGTGTTACCCTCTCGGGATCTCTGGTTTCTCTCTCGGAGCAAGGCCTTCTGTCGGTGCTTCCTCCTTGTCCCCAGGCTAGTTGGCTTACCTTGTCATCCCCGGATTCCTCCCCCTTTATCTCCTTTCGTCGTGCGCTTGTTTCTTCCTCCTTGGAGACTCCCCTCCCCGTCCTTTTCTCTTCTTCCCTTTTTGGTGAAAGGGGACCAGGCGGCTTTCCGACCTCGTCTGCTGGGCCCAGCAAGGAAAAGGCAAAGACAGAAGAGAAAAAGGGGAGGGCGGCGCTGGCAAGGCGGCCGGTCAGGCCTCGAGCCCAGCGAGAGCGCTTTCTTCCCCAAGCGTGGGCGCCATCCATCTATGGGGCCTGTTCCGTCAGGATCGGGTCTCTCGGCTGCGGGACCTGTCGGGCCGATGCAAGTGATGTTCCGCGTGCCGCCGCCCTCCGTACGGGGCACCGTCTGGGATTCGTACGGCCCGAGGGATGGCCTCGGGGCCCGTCTCTCTCCCTGGGGCCTTCTCCGTACGAGCGATCTGACCTCGGCTGAGTTGGACCCGTCTCCGGGGGCCAACTGGCGAAGGGCGAAGGATCGGCCGACCTCAGCTTAGGTGGACCCCTCCTGGGTGGACACCTGGCGAGGTGACAGGAGGTCGCCTGGCTTCGGTCGAGGTGGGCCCGTCTCTGGGTGGCCACCTGGCGAAGGGCGAAGGATCGGCCGACCTCGGCTTAGGTGGACCCCTCCTGGGTGGACACCTGGCGAGGTGGCAGGAGGTCGCCTGGCTTCGGCCGAGGTGGGCCCGTCTCCGGGTGGCCACCTGGCGAAGGGCGAAGGACCAGCCGACATCGGCTTAGGTGGACCCCTCCTGGGCGGACACCTGGCGAGGTGGCAGGAGGTCGCCTGGCTTCGGCCGAGGTGGGCCCGTCTCCGGGTGGCCACCTGGTGAAGGGCGAAGGACCAGCCGACCTTGGCTTAGGTGGACCCCTCTTGGGCGGACACCTGGCGAGGTGGCAGGAGGTCGCCTGGCTTCGACCGAGGTGGGCCCATCTCCGGGTGGCCACCTGGCGAAGGGCGAAGGACCGGCCGACCTCGGCTTAGGTGGACCCCTCCTGGGTGGACACCTGGCGAGGTGGCATGAGGTCGCCTGACCTCGACCGACCTCACTTAGGCGGACCCCTCCGGGTCCGGGCGCCCGTGGGGTGGCAGAGGAACTCAGAGCCGAGCTCGACCTCGGCGAGTGCAGTTTGCCTTAGACAGTCGTCGGCGGTGTAGTCTTGCTGATCCTGGCTTTGAAGACGTGGCGCTGACTCGGCCGGAAAAACTTACACATGGCTCGATCGCATTCGACGGTACCTGAGCCTGGCCACGTCACTGTCATGGCTGTAACAGGTTGTAAATCATATAGAATATGTTTGGGTTACAAAATTTATCAAAATATATAAAATACATTTTATAAAACTAGTGAACTAGGACTAGTTGAAATATATAAAATAAACTAAACACATGGGATTAGGGTTAAAGCCAAAGTATATTTGGGTTTTAGGTTAGACATAAGTAATCAAATAAAATAGTGGAAATGGGGGTAAAATACCATGAAATCATCACAAATATCCCTTCCACACGAATGAAATCCTAACAAATTGCTTAGAAATCTATATTTGGAGTGAAACCCTTGAATATTTCGGCCAAAAACCCAATCCAACAGTAAAATTAAGAGAAATGGATGGAATGTGTGAGAAATCGGTTAACAATCCTTGGAAAATCCAAGATAAATACATTCAAACACGATTTCCTCCAAATGGAGTCTTGGAAACGATTCAAAACTCCAAAAAATCTGAGTTAAATATATTAAAACGGATGGATAATAGGGAATCTAGGTTACACGGTTTTAAAAATGAGAGAGAGAGAGAGAGAGAAAATACCTGATTTTAGCGGGGTAAAGAGGGAAAGAGAAGATTTGGAAGGTGGATGAGTTTTTGGGGACCACTGAAGCTCGAAAGAAAGTGGGGGAAAGTAAAAATCAAAACATTGGTTTGCCCTAAAAAAGATAGAATTTTTTTGCGAGTGTCGATACTTGGGATTTTTCAAGTGCCGACACTTGGTCAGGTGTCGACACTTTGCAAAATCCAAGTGTCAACACTTGGCCAAGAAAATCCCAAAAATTCTGAAAAATTTTCAAAAAAAATCAAGGATGTTTTTTAAAAGTTTTTGGGACTTAACACAAGTAATTTTTGGATAAAAATAACTTGGGTAAAATGGAATTGAGAGAGTTTTAGGAGAATGGATCGATGATACCTAACTCTCTTCTAATCATGCAAAATATCTCCCCACTCAAGAGTTTGGTAAACACATCAGCTAATTGATCATCAATACACACAAATCCAAGTTCCACATTAGAGTTTTGTATATGATCTCTTATGAAATGATGTCTTATTTCAATGTGTTTACTTCTTGAATGTTGTACAGGATTCTTAGTTAGATTGATTGCACTAGTATTGTCACATCTTATGGGTGTCTTAATTAGTTTAATGCCAAAATCTTCGAGTTGTTGTTTGATCTAAAGGATTTGAGCACAACAGCTTCCAGCTGCTATATATTCGGCTTCCACCGTAGATAGAGCAACCGAATTCTATTTCTTGCTACTCCAAGAGATCAAATTCACTCCAAGAAACTGACAAGTTCTACTAGTACTTTTATGATCAAGTTTACATCCAGTAAAGTCAGCATCAGAATAAGCAATCAATTCAAATGAAGATTCTCTCGAGTACCAAAGACCAATTTCAATTGAGCCAGATAGATATCTAAGTATGTGTTTAATAGCCAAAAGATGAGACTCTTTAGGATTAGACTGATATCTAGCACACATACAAATACTAAACATGATATCTGGCCTACTAGCAGTAAGATATAACTGTGAACCAATCATGCCATGATATAATTTTTGGTCAATAGATTTACCTGATTCATCCTTGTCAAGTCTACAAGAGGAGCTCATAGGCATACCTAATGGCTTTGTGTTCTCCATTCCAAACTTCTTGAGTATTTTTTTTGTGTACTTTGCTTGGTTAATGAAGATCCCCTCTTTGGTTTGCTTTATCTGAAGTTTGAGAAAGAAATTAAGTTCTCTCATCATGCTCATCTCGAACTCACCCTGTATTAACTTTGCAAACTCTTGACAAAGAGATTCGTTAGTAGCACCAAAAATGATATCATTTATATATATTTGTACTACTAAGAGATCATCATTCTTTTTCTTCAAAAATAAAGTTTTGTCAACATTACCTCTAGTAAAATCATTTTTGAGCAAGAAAGAGCTTAAACGATCATACCAAGCTCCAGGAGCTTGTTTTAAACCATACAAAGCTTTATGAAGTTTGAAAACATGATTTGGAAATTCAGGATTTTCAAAACCAAGCGATTGTTCAACATAAACATCTTCTTCGATAAAACCATTTAAAAAGGCACTTTTAACATCCATTTGAAATAATTTAAAATCCATAAAATAAACAAAAGCCAACAATAGCCTAATTGCCTCAAGTCTAGCCACAGGAGCAAAGGTTTCATCAAAATCAATCCCTTCATCCTGATCGTATGATTTGGCAACTAGTCTAGCCTTATTTCTTGTAACAATATCATTTTTATCAAGTTTGTTTCTAAAAACCTATTTTGTGCCAATAATTGAAACATTTAAAGGCCCATCTACTAGTGTCCAAACATTGTTTCTTTTAAATTGGTTAAGTTCGTCTTGCATAGCATTAATCCAATTATAATCATTTTCAGCTTCTTCAATAGTCTTAGGTTTAATTTGAGAAACAAATACTAAGTAATCACAAACATTCCTAAGGGATGATCGAGTACTTACACCTTTAGATGGATCACCAATGATAAGTTCTTTGGGGTGTCCATGAGCATACCTCCATTTCTTGGGTAGAGGATCAACAGTAGATGTGTTTTCATCACCTTGTGCTTGATCTCCTTTATTATTTTGATCAACTTCTTGTTCCTTTCTAGGCTCTTCATTGTTGTTCACCTTTTCAATTCTTTTTGTACATGTTTCATCACAAAGCACATCTTCTTTTCTAGAAGACTTTTGGTCAGATTCATCAAATACAACATGTATGGATTCTTCAACAATAAATGTTCTTCTATTGAAGACCCTGTATGCCTTGCTTGATGTAAAGTAGCCTAGAAAGACTCCCTCATCTGACTTGGCATCAAATTTGCTCAAATTATCTTTATCATTGTTTAAAATGAAACAACGGCATCCAAAAACATGAAAATATCGAATGAAGGTTTTCTACCCTTCCAAAGCTCATATGATGTTTTCTTTAAAATTGGTCGGATTAAAACACGATTTAAAACATAGCAAGCAGTGTTTATGACTTCCGTCAAAAAATATCTAGGTAGGTCATTTTCACAAAGTATAGTGCATGCCATTTCTTCAAGAGTTCTATTTTTCCTTTCTACCACCCCATTTTGTTGAGATGTCCTAAGTGCTAAAAAATTGTGATGAATGCCATTTTCAATACAAAATTTGTCAAAATCAGAATTTTCAAATTTAGTTCCATGGTCACTTCTCAAAGAAACAATTGAAACACCTTTTTTATTTGAAACTTTTTTATGAAATCTAATGAATTCAGAAAATGTTTTATCTTTGTGTGCTAAAAACATGATCCATGTAAAATGTGAGAAATCGTCTATAATAACTAGACCGTACTTCTTACCTCCCAAACTAGATATTCTAGTTGGCCCAAAGAGGTCCATATGAAGCAACTCTAAGTGTCTAGATGTAGAGATTACTCCTTTAGGTTTAAAAGAAGATTTGGTTTGTTTTCCAAGCTAACATGCATTACAAATCTTGTCTTTTTCAAAACTGAGTTTTGGCAAATCTTTTACCAAATTCTTTTTGCTAAGTTTTGAAATCAAATGCATACTAGCATGTCATAGTCTACAATGCCAAAGCCAACTAGTTTTATTGATCTTGGCCTCCATTGCCACTAGGCATTGACTATTTTGAATAGGAAGATCATCAAGATCAACCATATAAATGTTGCCATGCCTATGACCAATAAACTTGATGCCATTGTCACTAGACTAGAAACAATGCACATAGAAGATTCGAAAATAACTTTAAAATTCTTGTCACAAAATTGACTAATGCTAAGCAAGTTATGTTTCAAACCATCAACATATAGTACATTTTCAATGTAAGTAGAGGGGGTGATATGGACTTTACCAATTCCAACAATAATAGATTTTTTCATGGGTATTTTGACTAGAATGTGAAATTTTATAAAATCAGAATAGCTTTCTAATATTTGCTAGTAAGCATTGTTGGTAAGAAGCTTCAAAATAGAACTCCTAAATAGACATTTTTAACTTTTTGGAAAAGCCAAATAAACTTTCACAATTTTTACCAAACATCATTATAATAGTCTATTGAGCTTGTTAAGGGCTAGAAAACACTTTCTAGCCCCTCCAAGCTTTGCTAAATAGGGCCTTGGTCATTTCTTGGTACGTCTTTTAACTATTACTTGACTTTCTTCAAGTCTTGCCATGTGGTCTTGTTTTAATTGATCTTTAAGCCTTTTATTTCGATCAGAATGTGGCATGAACATATGCGCTATCCAACACTTTGGATTTAGTTAGTAGTCTATATACTAGACCTATAAGGGCTTAGTGCTTGGTTTGTCCTTTATATCATGGCAAATCTACTTCCATTACCAACAGTGAAGCTTCTCTTATTATTACTCAGTCTCTAGTACATAGTATCCCATGTGGCTATTATCTAATCGGCCATCATACATTTTTTAAATTTTAAAAAAATACATAGACACACCCTTGACTTTAAAAAGTTTTAAATAGATCTTTTAATTTTAAAAATTATTTCAAACTAGTGTCGCCATTAATGTTCATTAATAAAGTGATGTCACATGATAATTATATAATGGATTAAAATTATATCATAACCAAACTATCTTTCATAGCATATAAGTATCTCATTGCATGATGGCCTTAAGACTAAACTTTCTCTATGCAATTCCACCATAAGATCATCCACCAGATATCTCAAAGTGCTCCAAACTCCTTTTTATTATCCATCTGCATAGATCTTAAAGCAACTATGCATGATTAGAATCATCCATCTATCTGCACATATTTTAAAAGTGACTAGTAGATGATTTAAATTATTCATCTGCCTATGCAAATCTCAAAGCAATCGCATGGATGATTTACATTATTCATCATTCTACATAGATCTTGAAATGATTAGTGGATGATCATGATTATTAATCTACTTGCATATATTTCAAAGCAACCATAATTCAGACATTAATCTACCTTCATAGACCTTAAAGCAACCACTTTGTTGCTTACAAGAATGAGAGCAGTGACAAGGGATTGAATCCCATCACCATGGAATATGAGATCTCAAAAATCTCAGTGCTAGATATTGATGAGCCAGAGCCAGAGCTAAAAGCTGTGATAGAGAGCAATCCAATAGTTAGATTGGACATGAATCCTTCACCAAGGGATCTTTGGAAAAAGATGACGAGGAGGAGAACTTGGAACTTAGGGTCTTAGACCAATTGGAAGCCCTAGATTGATTAGAATCATGGTTGGGTCTGAGGGTGGGGAGATGATCATTATCATAGTAACAGTGGTCAAAAAGAGGGCGAGAAAGCCGCAGCCTACAAAGTCATAAATGAAGCAACAATTGCCACAGCAAAGGCTAGTGGAGGTGGTGAGAGACTGGACAACTAATAGTGATTATGGATTATTTTAGTTCATGCCAATAAAAATTTCTAATTTTTATAATTTATACAAATTTAATAAATTTTTAAAAATAAAAATAGAAATGAATTATCAAATAATTTAAAATGATTTTTTTAAAATTCTTGTGCCTTTTAAATGGTCTTCCCCATGAATTAATGCATGATCTATAACTTTTAGTACAATGATATATATGATGAGCTTTAGAAACAACTCAGTTCCATTTTGCGTTGTCCACTAGGAAGGATCTAATTATTTTCGATGCATTGAATTTTGATTTCACCATTTCATGAGATCTAATTATTGAGAACCATTTCAAGAAAGGATCAAATGCAACCTGTTGACTGGGTGCCAGCTCACGCCCTTGAGAGGGTCTGGGTCTGTGCAACGTGGTCGCCAGCTTTGTGGGCTGGGATCCATGTCAGCTCCCCATCCCCTCGAGCCGACTCGAGGTTAGTACGCTGGGTTGGTCTTACGGGGCTCGACGGGGAGTCGACTCGTGCGTCCCGGGGTTGCTGCGCTACCTGCTTAAGAAAGATTAACCGCCACTTCTAAATAGGGACGCTCCTTTTGAATAGTTGGTTGGGGTATCGATCCAACAGTTGGTATCAGAACCGAGGTCACGGGTTTGAATCCTTGTAGGCGAAAAAATTGAATCGTTTCGCTGGAGGGAATTGTTGACTGGGTGCCAGCTCGCGCCCTCGAGGGGGTCTGGGTCCGTGCAATGCGGTCGTTGGCTTGGTGGGCTGGGACCCAAGTCAGCTCCCTCGTCTCCTCGAGCCGACTTGAAGTTAGTACGCTGGGTTGGTCTTGCGGGACCCTACAGGGAGTCGACTCGTGCGCCTCGGGGTTACTGCTATGCTTACTTAAAAAAGATTAACCGTCACTTCTAAAAGGGATGTTCCTTTTGGATAGTTGGTTGGGGTGTCAATCCGACACAACCCTAGAATCTCACATTACAATTTACAAAGCATCCGTGCATTGAGATCTAATCATATGCATCACATTTAAGAAATGATAGTCATTCATTCCTAAGGCTGGAAATGGGCTCGAGTTGGCCCAACTACGGGTCAGACTTCGGATTAGGCTCGAATAAAATCAAAATGGGTTTGGGTTCAGATATAAAGCCCATTTCATTTTTAGATCGAGCTTGGGCCTACCATTAGCCCGGTCCGAGTCCAAGCCCAACTATAAACTCGATTCTCTGCCTGGGCCCAAAATCTCTTTTCTCTCGAGCCTCTTCCTTCTCGCGACCTTGTCTCATCGAAGAGGAGCTCCAATGCCATCGAAAACATCTCTAGGACATCGGCTATCAAACTGATTTCATCAACGAAGTTGAGCATGTGAAGGAGGTGGAGGACGACGATGTAGGCATCAAATGGGCAGCAACGAAGGTTGCTGGTGGGGAAGATTTTAAAGAAAGATGTCAGATCCCATCTTCGGCAAAGTCGTGGCAATGCCATTGGCTGAAGAGGAGAGTAATGAACTACCGAGAGTGGCTAAGGGCAATGAAATAGATGTGGAGATTGATCGACCGGATGGAATTGAAGCTGTCAAGCTGGAGGCCAGTAGAGGAGAACGTCAGCAGTGGCAAGGTCGTTGAAGCTGTCAGGGCTAGAGGTGGATTGGAGGAGGGGCAGCAAATGGGAGGGCTAGGGAGGACTTGTATTCCGTGACTTCCGTCGGAGGAAAAGAGAGGTCCTGCTTGAATCGTCCGAGAGGAAGAGGCAGGTTTTGTTTCGAGCTGGCCGAAATGGATTCGAGTCAGGGTCGGGCCTGGGCCTGGGTCGAGCTCAGGCTTATATTTTTTGATAATTATCAGGCCTAAGCCCAGCTAGCTTGAAGCTCGAGAATAATTTTTGAGCTGGGCTCGGGTAAGGATAGGCCTGGCCCAGTTCCATCCCTATTCATTCCTATAATTGTGTGCGTAGATAGGCGCTTGTTGTATAGAGCTCTTAGAAATGAGTGTTTATAATTGTCTTGCATGCAATATAGGATATAAATTTTCATTTAGATGCATGTCCTACATTTAGCAATATTTAGATATTTTTGCCACATCCGTCTTTTGTTTATTTTTTTCAAAAGAAGAATTTTTGCTCATCCATCACACACTACTAGAGAAACAATATCAAAGAGATTATTTGCCTACCATTTCGGATGGAGAAAAATTATACCACTTCATCGAATTAACCATGTGTTGCAATTAATAATATGATTGTATCGATTTTCAATATCACATGCATTTAACATGGTTTAGTTTTTTTTAAAAAAAAATGATAAAAATATAATTTTTATGTATTATGACATCATATTGATTATTATAACTTTCTATTATTTTTTATAATTTTCTGTGCCAGTGTTATGATATCTTATTGATTATTAGGGCTTCCTGCTATGACATCCTGTTGATTAAATAATTTTCTATTATTTTTTATGATATTTAATTATTTTTTATAATTTTTTATATTTGCATTGTAATATTTTATTAATTATTATGATTTTCTGTTATTTATATAATATTTTATTGATTAGTAGTAATTGGATGCGAAAATCGTATAACAATACATGGATATTTGTGATATTAAAAATTAATATAATTTTATTATTAATTATGATACGTCTAAATAAAATGGCGCGGTTCTTTTTCACGGGTGATTTGATTTCCCCACCACCAAAACAAAGCGCCGGTCGACCCACTACTAAAATTCAGAAGAAAAAAACACGCACTAAGTTGGATGAATCCAAAGGGCACCTTGCCTAACTCCAAAGTCGACCGTTGTTTTCGAGTTCGCTACCATTGGTTTCATCGTTCCTCCTCGTTTGATCTCTCCGTCCCCTTCGTTCCTCTCTGTCTCCCTCTTCGCCAATTCAAATTTCCCCCAATTCCCACAAAGAGAAACCATAATTCTTTCCACTTCTTCTTCGAATCGTCAACATGGATCGAGAGCTGGAGGAGCTCCAATTCCTGGGTCTCGTGGGGATCTACCGCGAGGCTTACAAGATCCTTCTCTCATGGCGGCGCCTCTTCGCCCAGATCGCCCTCGCCCTGGTCCTCCCCTCTCTGTCCTCTTCCTCGCCCACATCTACATCCCCCACCTCCTCGCCCTCGACGTCGCCCCTCCTCCTGGCTCCCCCTCCGGGTCCTCCATCGTCTCCCGCCTCTCCGCCAGAAGGACCACCTTCATCCTCTTCAAGGCCGCCTACCTCCTCGCCCTCCTTGTCCTCTCCCTCCTCTCCACCTCCGCTGTCGTCTACTCCGTCGCCTCCATCTACACGGCCAAGGACCTTTCCTTCGCCAAGGTCCTCGCCGTCGTTCCCAAGGTCTGGCGCCGCCTCATGATCACCTTCCTCTGTTTCTTCCTCTTCCTCGTCGCCTACAACACCGTCAGCATCGTCGTCGCCGTCTTCGCCGTCTTCTTCCTCCTCACCTTCGGCGATGACGGGTCCATCGGCCTCACCCTCCTCTTCCTCCTCTACCTCGCCGGCCTCGTCTGGATCAGCGTGGTCTGGCACGTCGCCAGCGTCGTCTCCGTCCTCGAGGATGCCAGCGGCATCGAGGCCATGCGCAAGAGCCGGGCCCTCATCAGGGGCAAGACCAGGACGGCCTTCGCCATTTTCGCCATGCTCAACCTCTGCTTCGTGGGTGCGGAGCGGGGTTTCAGACTCCTGGTCGTCGAGGGGAACCATTTGCATCTCGGGGTGGGGTCCCGGGTCGGGTACGCCGTGCTGATGCTGTCCTTCCTTTGTTTGGTGATATTGTTCACGTTGGTGGCGCAGACGGTGGTGTATTTCGTGTGCAAGTCCTACCATCACGAGAGCATCGACAAGACGAGCCTGGCGGACCACCTGGAGGTCTATCTGAAGGGCTACGTGCCACTCAAAGCCAAGGACTTGCAGCTGGAGCAACTCCACGTTTGATGTTTTTCATGATATGATTTTTTTTTTTAAAAAAAACTTTTTCTAAAGAGCTTTGGATCAATTAGCTGCGTGATATACGCACATGATTCCATGTACATGGATGATGGTAGACGTGGACGATGTAATAATCTCCTTGTACTGGTTATTTGGAACAAGGTAAGTTAAAGCCATATAATTCATCCAAGCAGGGCCCGTAGGTGGGTTATGCGTCTATTTTTCTTTCCGGTAGCTCATCAACTCTATACAGTTATTCTGGAGACCACGATCGCTGAAATGAGCGAGAGATCAATGTCTCATTTTTTGTTTCCATTCTACTGATTGATATATTAATGATGTCAGATTGATATACTCATATGTAGATAAAAAAAATTATAAAAATTTAGATATTTTAAATCGAATATTATCTGACGGAATAGGAATCCATGGAATAGTTACACTGAAATTTATTTCCCATCCCTTTAATTCAATCAAAAAAAAATTTTAAAAAGTTATACCAATTGGAACGAAAAATCAGGATTTTTTAATTATATCAATTAGACCGATAAATTGGAAGCTATTTATATCTCATCTCTTGTGTATGAATTTTTTACGGTGGTGCATCATGTTAATCATCCATCGCAGCATAAATGACCGACAAATAACTTATGCATAGACACGAGCAGTGCATGAGATGTATATTATTTTTTGACCGTCCATCATAGAATCGATGCACCATCTGGAAACCATGAGGTGGACCCAAGAAAACAAATAATAAAGCAAAAGTATTTGCAAGAATGAAGAGGTACATAAAATGAGAAGAGGTTCAGGTAGAGAGAGGGTGGAGATATTGGAAAGTCCAGCGGGGGTTTAGGTGGAGTCGTCTTGGACCTCCTGGTTGGTATATTATTTCTTCCTCCGGGACCAATTATTGAATTATAAAAATTTATTAATAAAACATCAAAACTTTATTTTAGCAATATATTAGCTAAAGAAAGAGTGCAATGCATGTTAAACAATTAAATAATAAAAATAAATGAACTAAAAAAAATATATCAATGTTTCTCTCATTTTTTTAAAAAATTAAAAAAAAAATTATAGAAACATCTCTTCAATTTTAAGTCAATTTTATTTACACCTCCTTTGTTTTAAAAGATGATAAATTAATCTTTCAAATTTTAGAAATGTATTAAAGTAGTTTTACCATACTTGACCAGAGCTAGCAAAATACGGTCCGATCCATGTTTGACCGGCCTTAAGCAAGTTTAGATTTAATCATGGATCGTAAATAAATCAATACATTTAACATATTTAATTATTTAGGCCATATTTGGTTTTGTTTATTTTTTGACATATTTAATTCGTTTATTAAATGGATTGGGCTAAATTAGGTATACATCTAAAATAAACTATAAAACACCTGTCTAAAGCCTGTCATGCTCTGGAAGACTATAATCATGTTTAAAGTTTGAAATAAATATACAAATCAATGCACATGCGGTCTATGAGTCGCGGCTCATGACTTCAATCCAGGATTTTAGAGCCTTCGAGAGTTTTTGGCCTCTCTCTTGTTTATTTATTTTCCTTTTTTCTGTTAGGACAACAACAATGCTAGGACCAAACCAGCGAGGGCTTGAGATCTAAACAAAGAAGTAGGGCCTTATCAAGGAAAACTAAGACAAGCTGGAGAGCTGGTTGTAAGCTTATAGCTGCGGTCAAGAATCCAAAGGCATCGGAGTGAGCCAAGGTAGTCAAGGATAGGATCAGACCATTGGAGGGGAGTTTTTACGGAGGATGACAAAGCAAAGTTTATAGCAAAGGAAGGAGTCTGGGAAGGTACTAATGATGGAGCCAGGGACAAGCAGGACTCGTGCAGTAAGGGTAGGGAGATGGCCAAGAGTGGGGTTACAGCGACCAAAGAGTTCAAGAGACTTAGTGCAGGGGTCACTCTATTAATGAACATTAATGACAGAACTAGTTTGGAGTAGTTTTTAAACTTGAAAGATCTATTTGAAACTTTTTAAAGTCGAGGATGTGTCTATATATGTTTTTCAAATTTAAAAAATATATGATGGCCAATTAGATAATGGCTACATAGTGTTGCCGCCAAGATCATCTGGCCCGTAGCTGCTGCCGATGCCGGAGTGCGCTTCCTTTGCTGTCTCGCCGTCCGATAGTCTTGGACCTGCAAAACAGGGGTTAGTGACTCGGGCCGGGGTTTCCGGCGGGGGCACTCCGACAGTCAAGTCAGTGATGATCCAGGGGAATAGATCCTTCTGGTCAAGCCCCTCCTGATGGGCTCCATGCTAGGAGGAGTGAATGGTGTGAGAATGGAAACGAAAGCATGGCAGGGGGAGAACGATGGCGGAGCTAGAGGGATTCTCTACTCAGCCACTTCCCCTTGTCCTGTTTCCTAGTGGTGGTGGTGGTGGTGCTTCGCCCTCCTGGTTGAGCTTGCACCGGTGATCCATTCTTTTTTTTTGTTGTTGTTACCTCCCCCCCTCCCGGGGGTGTCGATCATTCTTTGTAGTCGAAAATGACCGTTGGACGCTTGCCTTGGGATCCTCGTTGGGCTGGCAGGCATGTGCTGCGGGATACCGTGCTGTGGACGAGACATCTTTCCTGACATGCGGTAGGGAAAACTTCTATTCGCTCTGACATTCTCTCCGGTCGCCCCATTTCGGGAAGCTTGGTAGAGCCTTGATCCGGGGGCCGCCACCCCTGGGATTCGTGCTCTCTGACTGGCCCATCCTTCTGGTAGTACGGACGGACAGGCAGTTATTGCGATATAGCGGGTGCTGCTCCGTAGTCCTTGGGTGGCTCACCGGCGTCTTAGGGTGATGGTATTGTCATCCCGCCTTTATCCGGGCTAGAGGCCGAGCAGGGAAGGCAGGGCTCGATCTGGTGGAGGACAGGTGGTGGCTCCGTCTCAGAGGGCTCGACCTCGAAGAGAGACTCCACGTGGTGGGTGAGGGCTGAGCTCGACCCTGGCCACAGGGCTCGATCTCGAGCGGCTTGATTTGGTGGAGGACAGGTGGCGGCTCCGTCTTAGAGGGCTCGACCTCGGAGAGAGACTCCACGTGGCGGGTGAGGGCTGAGCTCGACCCCGGCCACAGGGCTCGATCTCGAGGGGCTCGATATGGAGGAGGACAGGTGGCGGCTCCGTCCCAGAGGGCTCGACCTCGGAGAGAGACTCCACGTGGCGGGTGAGGGCTGAGCTCGACTCCGATCACATGGCTCGATCTGGTGGAGGACAGGTGGCGGCTCCATCCCAGAGGGCTCGACCTCAGAGAGAGACTCCACGTGGCGGGTGAGGGCTGAGCTCGACCCCGACCACAGGGCTCGATCTCGAGGGGCTCGATCTGGTGGAGGATAGGTGGCGGCTCCATCCCAGAGGGCTCGACCTCGGAGAGAGACTCCACGTGGTGGGTGAGGGCTGAGCTCAACTCCGACCACAGGGCTCGCTCTCGAGGGGCTCGATCTGGCGGAGGATAGGTGGCGGTCTTCCGTGACGTGGCATCTGATAGCTGCTCCATGTCAGCGATCCTGCCACATCACTTGCCCCCACTCCCGAGGCTCGTCAGTGCATGGTGCTCGAGTCAAAGGGAGTAAATGCACCGCTGACATGGAAAGGTGAAGATCCGGTGCAATGATGGCCATGATCGCCGGCACTTCGCGGGATGGTCCCCTAGGCCAATATGGAAGCGCCACGTCCGAGGAGTAGTTAATGTTGGTGCGGAATCCAGAGTGGCCGGAATGCCTTTCTTACCGATGGCCAACATGCATCGGGGATCCGTTGGCGGAGAGGTCGTAACGGTACGGATTTGACGGGTCTTTTCGAAGTGAAAAGAAAATTTTTTATCCAAAACTTCTATTCTTTCAAACCCTTTGTGCATGCTGCAGTGCTTGGAGTCTTCCTTCTTCGTGATCCGCTTCCGCCCATCCTCCCCCTAAGGAACCAGGTCGGTCTCCCTTCTTCCTCCTTTCCCTTTGTGGTAGGGTTCCTCTTCCGAGCTTAGGGCCTTCCGCAAACAGAGTCCAGTCTTTCTTCTCCCTTCCTTCTCATAGGATGTCTCGTTCTGGTCCTGGTTTCCGTCCTTCCAACCAGGGCGAAGCCGGTCCTTCCGTGCAGGGGCCAGCATCTTTCTCCTCCGATGAGGAGTCGAAGGGGGCGCGGTTCGAGTTCAGTAGGAGGCCGGCCCTTCCACTTCGCCCCGTGTCCATTAGGGAACCAGGGGCCGCTTCTTCTCATCCTTCTCGTCCTCCTCCCCCACCCGAACCTTTTTCCGAGCCTGTCCGATCAACAGGTCCCAGTGGGATCGTTTTGACGATTTCCGTTGTGGAGCTGGGGACCATTCGGGATGTCTATGGCATCCCACACTCTGTCCGGCTTCTGGTTCCCCGACCTGGAGATAGGGTCACTTCGAGTGGCCCGGGCCGGATTGCCCTCTACTAAGAGACCTTCTCGGGAGGGCTTCATTTTCCTTTCCACCCCTTCTTCATGTCCGTGCTGAGCAACTACCACCTGGTCCCTGCTCAGCTAGTCTCTAACACCATTAAGACAATCTTTTCCTTCATCGTCCTTTGTCATATCCATGAGTTTGTCGCCCGGTTCTCTTTGTTCAGGGCATTCTTTGCCCTGAAGCACCATCCCATCGAGAATGGGTGGTGGTTCTTATCTTCCCGTTCGAAGGGCATCAGGTTTGACCTCCCCTCTTCCATCAAGGGATGGAAGAGTAAGTTCTTCTTCGTCACTGTCGAGGGGGTTGACTAGGTTTGGAGTGATCCAGACCAGTCCCCCAACCGAATTTCTGTGATTGATGCAGCTGACCGAGATGACTACGAGCAGCTTTGCACCGTCCAGATCCCTTCTCTCAAGATTTTGTTGTCGGAGCAGAACCTCTTTGATACCGGGGTCGACCCGACGAGAGGGCCGGGTGAGTCCGGCCTAGGTCTTTCTTTCATATATATGTATTCTCTCTCTGCTTCTTCTTTTTTGTTTTAGGCTGACTTTCCTGGCTTCTAACTTGTGGTTGATCTGTGTGCAGGGATGATCTTCTCATAGAGCAATTTGCTGTCGATCACCAAGAAGAGGCTGCCTACCGGGATGGCCAAAGAGCCTCCTCCGAGGCGGGCCCGAGTCAAGGGCGCATCGGCGACCGCCCCCGCCGTGCCGACTGCCTCGAGCAGGAGGGAGGCTGAGGAGGCTCCTGAGCCGTCCGCAACATCAAGGCTGAGTCAGCAGGCAGTTCGGAGAGTCGAAGAGCGACCGAGGCAATGGGCCGAGGCCCCTGCCCCGAAGCCCGAGGTCCCTGCCCCGGAGCCCGAGGTGGTCGTCCGGGCTAGGGCTACTGCTGCTGTTGCATCCCCTTGCTCCCCGAGCCCGGCGGTGATTGAGGTCGAGGAGGGGGAGGCTCGTGCTGGAGCTCCACCCGCAATGGGGGCTCTGCCTGCGATGGTGCCAGATCCTCGACCGGTCCCTGGGGGTCCCGCTGCTGGTGGGATGGGCGCACCCGCTCCCCGAGAGAGCTGGAGGGACGAGGCGAGGCGTCGTCTCCCGTTCAAGCTGGGGTCGGAGAGCTCCTTGCTTGGCAACCTCACCCTAGCCGAGCGCATGATGGACTTCTCCATCCAACAATGCGACCGGCAGGATATGGCTGGGCTGCGGTTGGGAGATGTGGTTGGTAGCATCTTTTCCCAGCTCTATATGGTGAGTAACTTCATCTTTTTCTTTCTCTTCCCCCACTTTTCTTTTTCTTTTTTTTTTGCTAACCTTTTATATGGTGCAAATCGGTGCCGAGCCCCTCTTCATCAGGGGCTGCTGTCGAAACTGGGAGCGCGTTGAACAGTAGCAGGCGACCGAGATCGAGTCACTGAAGGCTGATCTGAAGAAGAGGGCTGACTCCGACGAGGTGCTTGACCGGCGGGCGAAGGACCTCGAGAAGCAGCTTGCCGACTTCGAGGGGCGAGCAAGGGAGCTCCAGGAGAGCCTCGATTGGGAGCAGGGCCAGAGGGCTGAGGAGCTTGCCGACGCTGAGTGGAGGTTGGGAGTGTTCAATGTTGAGGCAGCCTGGCAGAAGGGGATCACTCAATCCTTCCAGGCTCGGCTGGCGGTGGAGAAGGAGAAGTCGGCCGCCTTCTGGCCGAGGAGGCGGCCAAGTCGGCTGAGGATGCCATATGTGAGGTCATCATAGTGAAGAAGGAGGCTGAGGAGGCGATCATAAGGTACAAGGCCTCGGAGGAGTTCCTCGCCAAGATCCACCAAATGGCGTCGGACTCCTTCTATAAGGGCTTCATGTACCTGCGCTGCCAAGTTGAAGGGTTCGTCTCGGATGAGGGCCGCAGCTGCCTCAGTTACCCCGGAGCTTCAGACCAAGAGGCGGGTGCCGAGGAAGCCGTCGCTCTCGAGCCTTCTACGCCAGCTAAGGATGGAGTTGTACCACCCGAAACCAGAGCCGCCCACCCCGTGGTCCCTGCGGATGGAACCTCTCAGCCCTGCTGCCCAGCTGAGGGGTCAGCCGACGGGTAGTTCTTTCCCTTTTCTTCTGTATTTGGGTTGGGTCGCCCGGCATGTCGGGGGCGCGAAGGTGCTTTGTAAAGACATTTTGTTTAATGGAAGAAAATTTTTGAACTACCATGTCCTGTGTCTTCATTGATTCTCTCCTCCTCCCTCTTTTCTCCTCTTTCCTTTCCTTTTTCTTCTTCTTTTTTGAAAGTATGTAGTGAGAAAAGGGAGAAGGGTTCCATCTCGTCTTGGATCTGGTGATAAGGCTTCAACGCCGGCTAGTTGGGTGGGCTCAGGACTTGGATAGTTGGGAGCAGCTAGGCTCGAAGGTCCCTTGGCCGGAGAGCTAGTCCCAGTCCAAGGTGCCTGAGGGCTTCTCAGGTCTTGGTGCCTCAGAGCTGGGCTCGAAGGCGTTGATGATTGAGAGTAGCTTGGCTCGAAGATCCCTTGGCCGGAGAGCTGGGCTCCGGTCTTGGGTTGCCTGAGAGCTGGGCTCAGGTCTTAGCGCCTCGGAGCTGGGCTCGAAGGCGTTGATGATTGAGAGCATCTTGGCTCGAAGATTCCTTGGCCAGAGAGCTGGGCTCCGGTCTTGGGTTGCTTGAGAGCTGGGCTCAGGTCTTAGCGCCTCGGAGCTGGGCTCGAAGGCATTGATGATTGAGAGTAGCTTGGCTCGAAGATCCCTTAGCCGGAGGGTTGGGCTCCGATCTTGAGTTGCCTGAGAGCTGGGCTCAGGTCTTAGCGCCTTGGAGCTAGGCTCGGAGGTGTTGATGATTGAGAGCAGCTTGGCTCGAAGATCCCTTGGCCGGAGAGCTGGGCTCCAGTCTTGGGTTGCATGAGAGTTGGGCTCAGGTCTTAGCGCCTCAGAGCTAGGCTCGAAGGCGTTGATGATTGAGAGCAACTTGGCTCGAAGATCCCTTGGCCGGAGGGCTGGGTTCCGGTCTTGGGTTGCCTGAGAGCTAGGCTCAGGTCTTAGTGCCTCGGAGCTGGGCTCGAAGGCGTTGATGATTAAGAGCAGCTTGGCTCGAAGATCCCTTAGCCGGAGATCTGAGCTCCGGTCTTGGGTTGCCTGAGAGTTGGGCTCAGGTCTTAGCACCTCGGTGCTGGGCTTGAAGGCATTGATGATTGAGAGCAGCTTGGCTTGAAGGTCCCTTGGCTAGAGAGCTGGGCTCCGGTCTTGGGTTGCTTGAGAGCTGGGCTCAGGTCTTAACACCTCGGAGCTGGGACTCGAAGGCGTTGATGATTGAGAGCAGCTTGGCTCGAAGATCCCTTGGCCAGAGATCTGGGCTCTAGTCTTGGGTTGCCTGAGAGCTGGGCTCAGGTTTTAGCGCCTCGGAGCTAGGCTCGAAGGCGTTGATGATTGAGAGCAGCTTGGCTCGAAGATCCCTTGGTCAGAGAGTTGGGCTCCGGTCTTGGGTTGCTTGAGAGCTGGGCTCATGTCTTAGTGCCTTGGAGCTAGGATCGAAGGCATTGATGATTGAGAGCAGCTTGGCTCGAAGATTCCTTGGTCGGAGGGCTGGGCTCCGGTCTTGGGTTGCCTGAGAGCTGGGCTCAGGTCTTAGCGCCTTGGAGCTAGGCTCGAAAGCATTGATGATTGAGAGCAGCTTGGCTCGAAGATTCCTTGGCTGGAGAGCTGGGCTTCGGTCTTGGGTTGCCTGAGAGCTGGGCTCAGGTCTTAGCGCCTCGAGTTGGGCTCGAAGGCATTGATGATTGAGAGCAACTTGGCTTGAAGGTCCCTTGGCCGGAGAGCTGGGCTCCGATCTTGGGTTGCTTGAGAGCTGGGCTCAGGTCTTAGCGCCTCGGAGCTGGGCTCGAAGGCGTTGATGATTGAGAGTAGCTTGGCTCGAAGATCCCTTGGCTGGAGAGCTGGGCTCCGGTCTTGGGTTGCCTGAGAGCTGGGCTTAGGTCTTAGCACCTCGGAGCTGGGCTCGAAGGTGTTGATGAGGTTTTCCTGCAAGACAGACAAATACTTCGCAGGGAAAAAACCATTATCATTATTATTGATGGAAAACCTTACATTATTGATAGTATCTCTGCAAGTTGCAGGCATTCCATGTTCGAGGGAACCCGACGACGTCGAGATCTTTGAGGTAATAGGCCCCTTGTAAGAGGGCTTCAGCCACCTTGTAGGGGCCTTCCCAGTTCGGTGAGAGCTTGCCGCACTCCTGGGGTTGAGACGCCTCTGCCCTCATAGCACCAAGTCTCCGGGTTTGAAGGCTTTTGGCCTGACCCGGGCATTGTAGTACCGGGCTACCCATTGCCGGTATGCTGTTATTCGTAGCCAGGCTTTATCTCTTGCTTCTTCGAGGAGATCCAGGTTGAGCAGGAGGTGTGCCGAGTTCTGCACCTCGTCATACTACTGCACTCATAGCATAGGTATGCCGAGCTCGATCGGGATGATCGCCTCGACACCAAAAACAAGGCTAAAGGGTGTCTCATCGGTCACCGTTCTGGGCATTGTGTAGTAGGCCCATAGAACGCTCAGGAGATCTTCTGCCCACCTATCCTTAACTTGGTCCAGCCTGGTCCTGAGTCCTTGGAGGATGGCCCGGTTGGTCACCTCAACTTCTCCAATTGTTTGAGGGTGAGCCACCAAGATGAATCGGTGTTAGATGCCGTGTTCGGTGCAGAACTCTTCGAACTCCCGATTGTCGAACTGTCGCCTGTTGTTAGTGATGATACAATGGGGGAGTCCAAAGCAGCAAATGATTGACTTCCAGAAGAACTGGAAGACATTGGCTTCTGCGATCCGGGCCAGTGGCTCTGCTTCGACCCACTTGGTGAAGTAGTCGATCGTCACCAGCAGGAATCTTCGCTGCCCTGGTGCGGGGGGAAACGGTCCCAAGATGTCCATTCCCCACTGGGCAAAAGGCCAAGGGGCTGAGAGTTGGGAGATCGGTGCCGCCGGCTGGTGCTGTATATTCGCTTGGCGCTAGCACTTGTCACACATTTTAACGAAGTCGGCGACGTCCTCCCTCATGGTTTCTCAGAAGTATCCCTGGTGAAGGACTTTATAAGCCAGTGTTCTCCCTCCCACATGGTTCCCGTAGAGGCCTTCGTGTATCTCTTAGAGCACGAAGGTTGCCTCGGTGGGCCTGAGGCACTTTAGGAGCGAGTAGGATAGGATCGGCTATAGAGCTGGCCCTCCATCAGAACTAACCGGGAGGCCTTCTTCTTAACGAGGGCAGCTTCTACGCGGTCCTCGGGTAGGGAGCCGTCGGTGATGTACCTGATGTACTTATCCATCTAGCTCAGCTCGGGGGTGACTTGGTGCACCTTCTCTAAGCTTTCGTAGCTGGGACTTTCAAGGTACTCAATGTAAGCGCGTCCCAGTGACGAGTCCGGCAAGGTCGCGAGTTTAGACAGTGCATCCGCACGTGCATTGTCCCCACGGGGAATGTAGAAAATGCTGAAGCACCGGAGGCCTGCCGTGTTCATGCGGACCTGCTCCAGGTACTTCATCATTTGGGCATCCCTGGTTTCATACTCTCCGGAGACTTGTCCGGCAACCAGCTGGGAATCGGTGAAGACTTTTAGGTCCTGCATACCCAACTCGCGGGAGACTCTTGGGCCTGCGAGGAGTGCCTCGTACTCCGCTTGATTGTTTGTTGCGGCAAACTTGAAGCGAAGGGCGCATTCCATCACAACCCCATCGCTGTTGGTGAGGATGAGGCCTGCCCCGCTCCCACCGGAATTGGATGCTCCGTCCACGTGGAGGATCCAAGGTTCCTCTCCTGGTCCGGGTTCCATTATTGTCTGCTTTGACTCCTCAGCGAACCTGGTGCACTCGACCACGAAGTCAGCTAGGACTTGGGCCTTCTGTGAAGACCTCGGTCGGTACACTATGTCGAACTCACTGAGCAGCAGGGACCACTTGGCCAATCTCCCGAAAGTCTCGGGTCGGCTGAGTATGGTCCTCAGCGGCTGGTCCGTCACGACCACTATTGGGAGTGCTTGGAAGTAGGGCCTGAGGCGCTTAACAGACATTATCAGTGCAAAAATGAGTTTCTCAGAGCGAGTATACCTGATCTCCGCATCATGAAGGATCTTGCTGGTGTAGTATACTGGCTTTTGGGATTTGTCCTCGTCTGCACGGACGAGAACCGAGCTGACGGTCCCTGGTGTAACCACCAGATAGAGCAGTAGCTCCTCCCCCTCCTCCGGCCTGGAGAGCAACGAGGGAGAGACGAGAAATTTCTTCAGCTCCTCGAAGGCTGTTATGCACTCCTCCATCCAGGTGAAGTTGTGTATCTTGCACAGTGCCTTGAAATATGGAAGGCAACGGTCGGCTGACCTCGAGATGAACCTGCTGAGGGCGGTGATATGCCCCGTCAGGCGTTGGACCTGCTTCTTGGAGGTCGGGTGCTCCGTATCGATGATTGCCTGGACCTTTTCTGAGTTCGCTTCAATGCCTCTCTGGGTGACCATAAAGCCAAGAAACTCCCTGCCGCCACTCCGAAAGCGCATTTCGCCGGATTCAGCTTCATCTGATGTTGCCGCGGGTTGTGGAAGGACTCGACGAGGTCAACGATATGGCTCGAGCTCGGCTTGCTCATGACGAGCATGTCATCCACATACACTTGCATGTTGCAGTCAATTTGGTCCTTGAAGACCTTATTGACCAGACGCTGGTATGTAGCTCCTGTATTCTTCAGACCAAAGGGCATCATCATGTAGCAGTATGTCCCTTGATCAGTGATGAAGGCGGTGTGCTCCTCGTGTTCTGGATGCATACGGATCTGGTTGTACCCGAAGAATGCATCCATGAAGGAGAGCAGCCTGTGGCCAGAGGTGGCGTCCACCAGCTAGTCGATCTTCGACAGAGGGAAGTTGTCCTTCAGGCAAGCTTTGTTGAGGTCGGTGTAGTCTACACAGATCCTCCACTTGCCGTTGTTCTTCCTTACCATCACTACATTCGCCAGCCAGCTCGAATACTGGACCTGTCGAACAAAGCCGGCAGCTAGGAGTTTGTCAACTTCCTCCTTGATAGCTGCTTGCCTCTCCAGGACAAAATTTCTCTTCTTCTGCCGAACTGGTATGTGCTTTGGGTCAACACTCAATTTGTGAGTAATGATGTCAGGAAGAATACCTGGCATGTCTGCCGCCTTCCAGGAGAACACATCCATGCTTGCCTGCAGAAACTCCAGTAGTTGAGCCCTCTCCTCCTCGGGTAGCTGGGCTCCAATCTGCACTGTCTTCGTGGGATCATCCCCGAGCGGGTAAGAGAGTAGACACTCGACCGGGCCTTCCCTGGGGTCTTGGGCCCTTTGATCGAGATCATCTACCTTGGGGTCGTCCTCGGGGACCTTGGCCCTAGGAAGGGTTTGGAAGTAGTGTTGCACTGGTTGGGGTGCTCCCTTCATTTTTTCGATACCGTAGGGAGTGTGGAACTGTACAAGTAGCCTCTTGGTGGAGACAACGGCGTCGAGCAAGTTGAGCTCGGGTTGGCCCAAGATCACTTGTAGGTGGAAGGAAGCTTGACAACCGTGAAAGTCATCATAATGGTGCTCGCCGAGGTGGGATCCCGGCGGTGACCGGAAGAGTGATCTCTCCCTCCACCCTTACGGAATCACCTATGAAACCAACAAGGGGTGTATGCACAGGCTTAAGCTGATCGGGGGAAAGGTTCAACCTGGAGAAGGCATCATAAAAAAGCATATCTATGGAGCTTCCACTATCAACCATGATGCATTTTACAGGATGCTCCGCAATCATCATCTCCACGACCACGGTATCATTATTTATATTTTTCCCCCAGTCTTCCCCTTCCCTCATAAAGGGGAGTACATTCTCAGGGTTCCCTACCCCCCGGGCCTTTTTAGGCGCGCGCGCAATTTCCCAGGAGATCATGCCCACCGACTTCTCGGTAGGATGGTTATCGATGGCTGGAGCTGGCGGGAGAGCGATGGGCGCCAGGATTCCACCTGAGGTCTGTCCCCCACGAACCTTTTGAGATAGCCCCTCTTGATGAGTTTTTCGATTTTTCACTTGAGATTGTGGCATTCCTCGATGTTGTGGCCATGGTCATGGTGAAAACGATAGTACTTTATTTTGTCACGGCCAGTGGAGGGCTTCATCGAAGGCGGACGTCTCAGGTAGTCCTCGTCTTTGATCTCCATGAGAATTTTTGTCCTCGGGGCGAGGAGAGGGGTGTAACTCTCCTCAGGAACGGGAGCGCCTTTCGGTCTCGGCCCCCTCCGGGAGTTCGAAACCTGAGGTCCTGGCTTCCGGGTCCCAAGAGTCTCGGTGGGGGTCGGCTTCTTCAATGGCTTCCCGTCAAGCTCCTGCCTCGTACGGTCCGCCTCCTCGGCATGGATGTACTTTTGGACTTAGAGGAGAAGCTCGGAATAAGTCTTAGGGGGCTTCTTGTTGAGCGAGTAGGTCAGGCGGGAGGTCCTGAGCCCTCGCTTCAATGCTAGCATGGCAACTGGCTCATCAAGGTTGTAAATCTCCAACGCGGCAACCTTGAAGCGAGCCACGTAGTCCCGCAGGGGCTCGCGGTCCTGCTGCCGAATGGAGAAGAGGCTGTCTGCCTCTCGTGGCAACTTTCGACAGGCGTCGAAGTGGGCCACGAACTTCTGCCCTAACTAGGCGAAGGAGTTGATGCTCTCTAGCTCTAAACAGGTGAACCACACCCAGGCTGCTTTCCGGAGAGTGGCAGGAAAGGAGACACAGAGGAGAGCATCTGTGGCCCCCTGGATCCTCATGAAGATCCGGTAGCTTTCCAGGTGGTCCAGGGGGTCGGTGGTCCCGTCGTAAGGATCCACCTACGGCATACAGAACCGACTCGGGATTGGATCCCCTTGAGTTTCTTGGAAGAAAGGAGGGCAGGCATCGTAGCATGCTGGCTCGCTAGCTGAGCCTAGCAGGTTGGCGAATCGGTGGGACAGCTTCGCCAACTTACGGTCATGCTCCTCCAGGCGCTTCTCCGCTGCGCGCCTGATGGCTTCATCAGTAGACCCCTTCGCCGAAGGAGACGGAGAAGGTGACATGGATGTTTGGCCTCCGTGATGGGGGGTCTTGCTTTTTCTGTCTCTGTGGGGTTTGGGCATCGCCTGCTCGAGGTCTGGTGAGTGACTCTCCCTGTCGGCAGGGCCGGCTCGTCGTCTCTTCGCCGGAGTTTGATGGCTACCCTAGTTGTCAGTAGTGGCCCGCGACTGCAAAGGCCTTCCTTGGAAGGAACGCAGGCTGTCACGGGAGGCTGTGGCATGGGCCGTGGATGTCCCTAGCTACTGGTAGGTAGCCAAGGATCGGTGTTGGTGCTGGAGCTGGTGCACTGCCGTGGTGAGGATTTGCATCTACTGGACGAGTGCGGCCAGCTGGGACTCCGGCAGAGGTGGTTGAATAGGAGCCGGGGGCTCATCCTCCTGGTGGTGCGGGTTCCCCTGGGATGGGGAGTCCTCCACACAGCTGGTGGAAGCCTCCCTTGCTCGTGTTGTCATCATCCTTCCGCGGAACTGCTTGTAAGAAGAATAGGGAATGACTTAGGTTGGACCCGTCGTCCTGCGGCGAGCCTTGCTCCGTGCCCCTCCCTGGTGCACCAATCTGTTGCTGCCAAGATCGCCGTGGCCCGTAGCTGCTGCCAGCACCGGAGTGCGCTTCCTTTGCTGTCTCACCGTCCGATAGTCCTGGATCTGCAAAACAGGGTTTAGTGACCCGGGCCGGGGTTTCTGACGGAGGCACTCCGACGATCAAGTCAGTGACGATCCAGGGGAACAGATCCTCCTGGTCGAGCCCCTCCTGATGGGCTCCAAGCTGGGAGTGAATGGTGTGAGAATGGAAACGAAAGCGCGGCAGGGGGAGAACGATGGCGGAGCTAGAGGGATTCTTTGCTCAGCCGCTTCCCCTTGTCCTGTTTCCTAGTGGTGGTGGTGGTGTGCTTCGCCCTCCTGGTTGAGCTTGCACCGGTGATCCATTTTTTTTTTTTTTATGGTTGTTACCTCCCCCCTCCCGGGGGTGTCGATCGTTCTTTGTAGTTGAAAATGACCATTGGATGCTTGCCTTGGGATCCTCGTTGGGCTGGCAAGCGCGTGCGGTGGGATATCGTGCCGTGGATAGGACGTCTTTCCTGACATGCGATAGGGGAAACTTCTATTCGCTCTGACATTCTCTCCTGTCGCCCCATTCCGGGAAGCTTGGCAGAGCCTCGATCCAGGGGCCACCACCCCCGGGATTCGTGCTCTTTGACTGGCCCATCCTTCTGGTAGTATGGGCGAATAGGCAGTTATTGCGATATGGCGGGCACTGCTCCGTAGTCCTTGGATGGCTCATCGGTGTCTTAGGATGATGGTACTGTCCTCCCGCCTTTATCCGAGCTATAGGCCGAGCAGGGGAGGCAGGGCTCGATCTGGTGGAGGATAGGTGGCGGCTCCATCCCAGAGGGCTCGACCTTGGAGAGAGACTCCACGTGGCGGGTGAGGGCTGAGCTCGATGCTGGCCACAGGGCTCGATCTCGAGGGGCTCGATCTGGCGGAGGACAGGTGGCGGCTCCATCCCAGAGGGCTCGACCTCGGAGAGAGACTCCACATGGCGGGTGAGGGCTGAGCTCGACCCCGGCCACAGGCCTCGATCTCGAGGGGCTCGATCTGGTGGAGGACAGGTGGCGGCTCCGTCCCATAGGGCTCGACCTCAGAGAGAGACTCCACGTGGCGGGTGAGGGCTGAGCTCGACTCCGACCACAGGGCTTGATCTTGAGGGGCTCGATCTGGCAGAGGACAGGTGGCGGCTCCGTCCCAAAGGGCTTGGCCTCGGAGAGAGACTCCACGTGGCGGGTGAGGGCTGAGCTTGACCCCGACCATAGGGCTTGATCTTGAGGGGCTCGATCTGGCGGAGGACAGGTGGCGGCTCCGTCCCAGAGGGCTCGACCTCGGAGAGAGACTCCACGTGGTGGGTGAGGGCTGAGCTCGACTCTGATCACAGGGCTCGATCTGGCGGAGGACAGGTGGCGGTCTTCCATGACGTGGCGTCTGACAGTTGCTCCATGTCAGCGATCCTGCCACATCACGTAGGATACTACATACTAGAGACTGAGTAATAATGAGAGAAGCTTGTTGTCGGTAGTGGAAGTAGATTTGCCAGGATATGAAAGACAAACCAAAACTAGGCTCTTATAGGTCTAGTGTAGGGACTACTAACTAAAGCCAAAGTATTGGATAGCATATACATTATAAGAAAACTGATTATTAGTGATGGTTAATTGCCATCACTAATAGTAGGTTTATTATCGCTAATAAGTTATCTTAAACATCTTTATTACTAATTATCATTATTAGTTATTGCAAAAAAAACTATCGCTAATAATGATTATTAGAGACGGCTATTAGCCATGCAATTACCATCACTAATAATATTTTAAATTTTAAAAATAATTAAATAAAAAAACTATTAGTGGTCAAAATATGCTATCGTTAATAAATATGGCTATTGACAATAAAGCTTTAGCGATGGCAATCACCATCATTAATATATTTTTTTTTATTTTTTTAAAAAAAGTAGTATTGCAATCATCCACATGGTCGAAATCCTCAGATCAGATAAGCTCCGAAATAACTAATTTTTCGACCGCCACTACTTACAGTTATGAGATGGTTATATTTGCCAGCTTTCATAACCGTAAAAAGTTATATTATAGCCTATAAATACTGGTAAGAGGGGACACTCGAAGTAGGTTTTGGTTGATTCCCGCAATTCAAATTTCTCCTTTCCCTCTCTGCTTCCAAAAACTCTCCATTCTACTGCTGCCTGAGTTTCTTCTAATTTTGGCATTGGAGTGTCCCCCGCCGAAAAATCTCCGGTCATAAATCTGTTTTGCATGTTCCGGTCGACGGCAATTCAGTAAAAGAACCACTCCATCCGGTCGGCGGAGATTCAGCGTCAACAAGTAGTAATTAATTTTTAAAAAACTTATTTTAATCTTAATAATAAGCAATAATAGTACTTAAATCCTGTTATAAATAAATTAATAATCAACAACCATAATTATAAATAAAAAATCTAATTATATTATATTAAAAATATAAATTATATAATTTTATGAATTTATCCTGCTTTACAAATCCATTGGTGGACCGGTTGGTTTCGATCCATTTAGGATCCAACTGCCCTCGATTGAATATAATATTTTTTTCTTCCCCATCTCCCAACTTCCCCACACGCTATCCATTAGAAATAGGTTCTCTTGGCCTCGACTTGCTAATTAGCAGCTTTCACCACTTTGCACCGCTCCTCTTCATCGAAAATAGATTTTTTTCCTCCTCTCCATTATTTGCTGATCGAGAATCTTAATGAAGGCTTGGGAAATTAGGTAATGAAGGTTTAAGAGGAGACCGGGGGACTTAATAGCCATTTATTAGTGGGCTGGGCCTTAATCTTTTAGGTTCCGTTAACAAAATGGGAAAAGGCTTTGTGCACCTTGTGCGGTATAGTAAATCTAACGTGGCTCGTACCATATTTTTTTATTAATCTAAATGCATCCGCGGTAGTATGACGGGACAGAAGTTGAGCGTGACTAGCATTAATTACCGTTTAGCTTTTATTTAAAATTTTCATCCAGACTAAAATACCTTTCCTTCCGATCTCTTTTTTTCTATCATGTTGCTTGAACTAGGATGTCGTAGTTTTTGAACTAGAATGTCATAGCTTGAACTAGGGTGTCATAATACTATTTCATATTTTCTGTATGGTTATTATTTTTAAACTAGGATGTCGTCAGTTTTGAACTAGGATGTCGTAAGTTTTGAACTAGGATATCCTAGGTTTTGAACTAGGATATCGTAATACTATTTTAATTCATTTTTGAACTAGGATATCGTAGGTTTTGAACTAGGATATCGTAGGTTTTGAACTAGGATGTCGTAATATCATTTTTAAATCAGGATGTCGTAGGTTTTGAACTAGGATATCGTAGCTTTTGAACTAGGGTGTCGTAATACTGTTTCATATTTTCTGCATGATTGCCATTTTTGAAATAGGATATCGTAGGTTTTGAATTAGGATGTCATAGGTTTTGAACTAGGATGTTGTTCATTTTTGAACTAAGGTATCATAGGTTTTGAACTAGGATATCGTAATATTTCATGGTATTTTGGTCTGGACAAAAATTTCAAATAAAAGCTGAACGGTAATTAATGCTAGTCACGCTCAGCTCCCGTCCCATCATGCCATCGCGGATACATTTTAACCAATAAAAAAATACGGTGCGGGCCACGTTGAATTTACTGAACCACACGCGATTTACAAAGAATTATCCTAACAAAATGTATTGGTCTTGGTCCGTCCTTGTATCTTTAAATTTAACTTTCAATCCATTTAGGACCCAACTACCCTCAATTGAAAATAATACTTTTTTTTTTTCCTTCCCCATCTCCTAATTTTCTCACTCTCTATCCATTAGAAATAGATTCTCCCGGCCTCAACGTGCTAATTAGCTTGCACTACTTTGCACCTCTCCTCTTTATCGAAAATAGATTCTTCCCCTTCTCTCCATTATCTCTTGTCTATCAAGATTAGGGAGAATTTCCCTTCTTGATCTCCATTATCTCTGGTCCATCAATATTAGGGTTTCTCCCGCCTGCTCTATGTTTAATATGGCACAACACAACTATTTTTTTTTCGATTCCTAAATTTGATTGGGATGCAAGGCATGAACCTTTTTTTTTTAATATTTTGATGTTGCAAAAATGTGTATTTTTTTTTTTAATCCTTGATATGTCAAAGATAATTTTTCTCTCTTTTTTTTTCATAATTTGTAGGGCTAGTGTTTCATGTGTGGAATTTAACCTAATCTCTAGGAAGTAGAGATTTTTTTTTGGTAATGCTACATGCAGCAATCAAGGCTCAACTACAAGATTAGTGCTAATTAGAAGAAATAAAATTCTAATATATAAGATCGAATAAAATAAAAAACAAACTTGTTCAATAGAAGTTTTTAAGGCAAATTATTCAAGTTCATCACCAAGAGAGCAAATCCCCTCATACAATCTAGTAGGATTGTGGAGTTAGGGTTTGATAGGGTAACAAATTTATGCCATTTATCTTGTAAAAATGGCATAATTAAACCAAATCTTCAAGCAAATCAGGTGCAACAACAACCATGGTAGACTCTGTATAAATATTGAAGTAGATTTGCTAAAATTGAAATCTTCAAAGGAATGAGAGCAAATGCAAAACAGCATCCAACAATAATAGAATGACAAAGGGATCCAAAACCCTAATGCTACAACGGTAGACTTAACCAGGATAGTTAATTTAGATAATCCTATCACATGAATCATGCAATCATTCTTGAAACAAAAGGAAAATAAAATCGACCTACAAATCCTTTCGATCTTGTCCTTACTTAGATCTTGCTTGACTTATACAATTGCTTGAATTACATGAACAATGGAGCAGGAATGGCGGTGCATGAATAGGATGGTGTTGACGATGGGCCCATAGGGACGATGAGGCCACAGGGATGGCAACAACGGTGGGGTAGTGGGGATGGCGAGGCCGTGGGGATGGAATGGCTATAGGAATGGCGGTGATGAAGTCACAGAAATAGCGATGCAGGGCTAGGGTCACGGGATGGCAATGCAGGAGCACGAGGATGCGATTCCGACAGCCAGTAGAGGGAGAGAAAGGTGAGCAATAGCACAGGAAGGGTGAATGGCCATGGAGAGGTTGGATCTGGGTGAGGGGAGCACAGGATGCTAGGAGTGGGAAGTCGGTGTGGGGTGGGGGTAGCACGACACGAGGAGGGGGTAGCACGGTGCAAGGTGGGGACAACATGGCATAGGGGAGCATGGGGTGCCGGGAGTGGGGAGCTGGTGCAGGGAGGGGACAACACGGCACAAGGGAGCACGGCATGGGGAGGAGGCAGCACAGCACGAGGGAGCGCGGCATGGAGAGGATGAAATTAGTGGCAAGGAGTTGGCAAAGTGAGGAAAAATTTTGGCCAATCGCGCCCTAGGGGGTTTTTAAAATGGTGAATACTTTTAGTGATGGCAAACACAACTGCCACTAAAAGTAATCGGTAAAACCTATAAATTATTAGCAACAGCAATCTAACGTTAATAATATATTTATCTAATATATTTTCAAAATATAGTTTTTTAACAAATAAATATTATTAGCGATGACAAGTTACCATAGCTAATAATATATTTGCCATCTCTAATATGTTTTCAAAATTAAAAAAATAAAAATATTATGAGCGATGACACGTTACCATCACTAATAATAGTAATTTTTTATGCTAATATATTTTTAAAATAAAAAAAATAAATTTAAAATTTAAATATTATTAGTAATGGTAAATTTTTCTATCATAATTTTTGATCACTAGAAGTTGTTACTAGCAATGGCTAATTTGGCCATCGCTAATAGTTATTTTTCTTGTAGTGATATATTTATGCCACATTCTAATCGAAATAAATGGCTTAAAGATCAGCTAAAATAAGGCTACATGGCAAGACTTGAGGCAAGCCAAGAGATAATTAAAAGATAAACCAAGAAATGACCAAGGCCCTATTTAGCAAAGCTTTGAGGGGCTAAAAAGTGTTTTCTAGCCCTCGACAAGTTCTTTTGATTATTACAATGATGTGTGGTAAAAATTGTGAAAGCTTATTTAGCTTTTCCAAGAAGTTAAAAATGTCTATTTAGGAGAAGTTATATTTTGAAGTTTCTCTCCAAAAGTACTTACCGGCAAATATTGGAAGCTATTTTGATTTTGAAAATTTTACATTCTAATCAAAATACCAATGAAAAAACCTACTAATTATATCTATATGACTTTAAAAGTTAACTTGAGAACAAAAGAGGAGGAGAGAGATGCTCAAATCTAAATGCTAATAATTAGCTAAAGTAGGCTGAGTGGTGATTAAAGAACATCAACTAGAATGGACGTAATGGTGAGTTATTTGAGATATAGGTTGGTCTTGAAGAAAAAATATGGTGAACATATGCTAATTGCACATATTGCCTACCTAAGAGGTTAAGTGTTAAATTAGTAGTTTATCATATTCTATATTGTTCATGTTACTATGAGAAGTTATCAACTTGATACAATAGTGAATACTTGATCAGTTGTAATAGCTACAAAAAAATCAAGATGTGAGAAATGAAGATGAATAATTTGGAAACGAAAATTGACTGTGGCAACCATCAAAGTAAGGTGATCAAAGTGGTGTTAATTGAGGATAACAAGTGTTAATGCTTCAAAGAGTCAACGATCTAGTAGTTAATAATGTATAATTCTTAATTACAATCCTAGGAATAGAATTTTTAGCAATCAATGACCAGTTTTTTTATCATTTTTATCTCTTTATAGAAATCTATCATGTTTCTAGGTCTTTTAAAAAAAATAATTTTATTAGAGCTAATTTGGAATTGAAAAATTAGAAAATTAAGTTACCCTGTATAATTGAAGGATAAAAATGAAATAGATCTACATATAGTAAATCTTCGAAGTACTAGCATCTCCTATATGGCCATTCTTTTTTTTTTTTTGATACAGACGGATGGCACACTACTCTTATGCGGGGGCAATTCAAAAGATCAAGAAAAAAAAATTCTTAAAAAAATAAGAGAATATTGTCATCCTGGAACTAGGATCAATTGGTAGAATGCTTAATAACAAAGAATGCACTTTCTACCTCTCTTGGAGAGTCTCAAAAATTGCTTTTATTTTTTTTATTTTTTTGTATGATCTTTCATTTCATCTTATAGCATCTATTTTACTATGTTGATTTGCATGATGAACGGGGACAAACCTTCTTCTAATATTTAAAAGAATTGAATCGTTCCTCAATGATTAGACAAAATCCAATCATGATTATGTCACTATACTGTTCTCAAATATAAAGTTAGAATATAATCAGGCTCAAGTCCCTCCATGTAATATGTCAGACATAAAAGCATGTTAAGCAAATCAAATTAGACTTGTTACTACTCTTGGTATTGGTATTGAGGAACTATCTCTTGCACTGTTTGCACCATGATGATCATGCATGTCATGTATCATAATCACTCGTTTTTATAATGGTGCATCAAAACAAGCTTTTACTTAATGTGTGAGATCCATGCAAATAATTAACTTTGATCGGTCGCATTCACAAAAAACATAATATTTATAGTATAAAAAGTAATTTATCTTCCGTGTAACATCATATCAATGTTTAAAAGCCATGCTTAAGTAAATATATAGTTTTGCCTAAATATATAAATTCTAAACTATATTTATTTTTTTATATATTTATAAATATATATTTATATTATCGTTAAGATGATAGTTCGATTAGTTAGGTGTAAACATGCTCCTCGAATCGGACTTAGTCCGGTGAGATTGGGGCCGAAAGGATAGCTACCCCATATTAATCCCCTTCTCTCTTTTCATTAATTAAAAAAAAAAAACATGTTTATCTTTATATTCGGCCTAAAAAATATTTATAAATATATATAAATATTTATATACGTGTAAAGCAATCAACCGTGCCATGATATCAGAAGTCACAAAACCTGGGGCTTGTTTAAGGTAGTCCGTCTCTTTATTTGTGCGGTGCGGTCTCGTCAAGAAAGCGTCACCGCGCTCTCTTCGTCGGTCCTCCATCGATCCCCTCAACGACAGCCGGCGGCGAGGGCAGCGAGAGGGACTGTGAGGATGTGGTGCCAGTCGTGCCGGGAGGAGTACGAGGAGGGGGACGCTGGGACGTGCAAGGAGTGCTACGAGGAAGCAAGCGAGACGGAGGAGGAGCTTAAGCGGGAGATCGAGGATCTCAAGGCCAAGATCGCCTTCCTCCGCCTCTGCTCCCCCGTCGACGGTGTCTACTCCTTGTCCACCGACCTCCTCCTCGCCGCCGCCCCCCTCGAGGGTTCCACGGCTGCCTTGTGCCCTTCGCCCGCTGTCCCCGCCCACCGCGCCGTCCTCGTAACTAATCGCTTTCCCATTCCGTTCTTGTTTTTTTTGGCTTTCCTGACTGATAATTAACCAGAGAGCTAGAAATGATGCTTTTAAAATACGATTTGTTTTTATTAAAAACTTTTACGCGCTAGAAAGTTTTGGTTCCGCTCATTCCTGAGCGGCAATCGGTTTCTGGATTTTTTAAATTTTATTTTATTTTGCTGCTTCGATCTGTTTGCTGCCTGGAAATTTTAGCCCCGTTTCGTGTATTCTAAGTGAAATTTGTGCTCATTCTTTCATTGGGGTGGGATGGGGTTTGAAGTCTGGTTGATCTCATAATCGAGAAGAACATTTATGAATGATTGGCATGAGTAATTGTTTGCCATTGTAACTTTGATGTCATAACCGAGAATAATATTTATGAATGATGGGCATGGAATTGAGTAATTGTTTGTAGATCAACCCCTAGCATCTTTAAGGGATTCAGGAACATATTTTCTGGTACTAGTCTTTAGTCTGGATTCAGATGTTGGATTTTTTGGAGGATGGTATGGCAAAGAGGCAGATTTCTGATACTGTAGCGCTTTAATTAAGGTTGTGAATGATCCAAATTGGAGAGGACAGTGGAGGATATGAGAGGCTGCAGGATGAAGCAATGGCCATCTTCTTTTACTTTGGATTAGGTTTCATTGTTTTCAATTTTTCGATCGCTATCATGACTGGGACTATCATAGATGGAAGGGGAACAAACCGCTGAAAGTGGCAACATGTTATTGTTGGGGGTTCGGGAAGGGAGTATAAACATTCTTTGTGGTTCACAAGTTTTACAAGGACATAGTATGAAGTATTGCTACTTTCAGCATCTTTCTTGGTATTAGATTTAGATATTTTTCACTTTTTATTAATGATAAAGAATCAATTATTGCCATGGTTTAAAAAAAAAGATTATGGCATTTAGGTTGCAAACTAAAAATAAGTGTAGTATATGTCTACCAAATAGAGAGTGTGCATCCAAACAAGGTTCTAGATAACAATCTTAAAGGTTATCTTATTGATGATATCAATATTAATGATAGTGATGATATCGATATTGATGATAGTGATGATATCGATATTGATGATAGTGATGATATCGATATTGATGATATTGATAATATCAATATTAATGATAACCTAGATACAGAGCTGCTTACTATACTGATTGTGCTAACTATGTATATGACACGAAAAAATAGACTGATTTGATATTATCCTTCAATTGTAATTAACTAAAGCAATGTTTCCTTGCATAATATGGATTCCAAACATTCAAGATCTGTAAGTAAATGAGTTATTATTAGAAAGCCATCTTTCCAATGGATGTGGAAAATGTTCCACGAGAAATATTCTTGTTATTTACTTCAACTCATATTTCTCAAAAAGTGAACCCTGCTCTAATAGCATTGAATAAATTAGATTCATGAATTAGGATATGAAAGGCTTTTTATTCCACAATAATGAAAGCACTTTTTCATTCTTTCATGTACTAGGAGATTCACTTGGAAAAGAAAATGTTCCATACCATATTCGGGTCCAAAACCATGGGTTCCGATGCATGATATCTTGTGGCACTTATCAATTAGACCCTATCAATGAGTATTACATAGAAGAAATCAATGATAGAAATTAATATAATTAGATCAGCTCTACACAGACAAACTTGGGAATTTCGATCTCGGTTTAGGATCATGTGATCCTTTTCTATCAAATAGGAAGGACGATTGCACAAATGTACTTCTAAGTAATTATCCAATAGATTCTATATCTATCAATATGATGAAGAAATTGTGTAAAGAAGGGGATTCTTATTTATGCAAATGGTACTTCGAACTTGTAACGAGCATGAAGAAATTAATGATATGTCTTTATGTTGAGTTGTTCTACCGGATTAGTCACTCAAGATCTTGGGTCTTCACCCTGGCTTGATGAAAAAATTGGATTAGTTCTTATGGATTCATTGAAAATGATTCTAATCTAGTTCATGATCTATTAGAAGTAGAAAGCACTTTGTGGGACCCTCACAAACCAAAAAAGATTGCTGACAGTTTAATAACAATCAAATGACATTATTTCTTTGGTCCAAGCCAAGGAATCCGATGAGATATGATGTAAAATGGATCTTGTTTTGTTGTTGGTCAGATATTTCTTTATGAAAAATATGTGTGGGAGTTTGAAGAAGGGAAGGAGCCATTGATCAATAACATATCAAGGAGGATTTTTTCAATCACTTAGTTTATGCTCCTAGAATGTGGTGCCCTTTTGGCAATCTAGTTGACTGTATTGAAAGGATCATTGAAATTGACCGGTTTGACCTAATGATGATTGACAGTAAATTGGTATGCTAGGAGTTTTTATGATACTTCTATGAATTACTCTTTTTGATAATAATGATATGGAGCTGTGCTTGTTTTATTAGAGTTTAAAAGATATAAGGAATGGTTTGAACCAAGTGATGGAAAATAATGGGTCTAAAATTAATTGTTCACCTTTTTAAGCTAACTCTAGTAAATGCAGGCATCATTCTTGTTTATCCAAATTTAGATGCTAAATGTTTAGCCAATTGGGTTCCATTGATTTCTTGAAGTCCATCAAGGGTGAGCTGGGTCCTAACTTTACATATGAACCCTACATAATACAAGAAAAGCAAACAAGGTGTGATCTCACATGGTTCTTTTTTTTTTTTGGTGTGTGTGTGTTAGAGAGGGGGAGAGAGGCGGGGTGGGGGGAGGCCCACCCACACAATTATTATCCAGGTCCAGATTTTTTAGCATGCATCACCTTTGAATTGATCCTTGAACCTTTGGGTGCTGAGCAAAGGGGTTGTTACTGTTCGGGCAAGAGCCAATTCGCATGTCCTCACATAGTTCAGTGGGTGGCTTGGAAAAATCTAATTAGGTTGAAAACACTGTAGCTTATAGTGCTTCGAGGCATGTCAGCTTTTGATTTTTTGAAGGTGTTCTATTCTCCATTACAAGATTGTTCTTGGGTGTATGGAGTTCTTTTTTCTTAATTTTTTTTAAAAAAAATTGTGAAGTCATTATTTCACCACTTTCTAGATTCTTGGTTCTTTAAGGTAGGAAAATCCACTAAATCAATATAAAAGAAATGCTATACTAATCCTTCCTTTTTAACATTTCCAACCCTATGTAACTTTAGCTATGCCTAAAAAAGAGAAATCTTGCAATGCAATTGTACTTGGAGCTTGGGGATTTGGAGTCGGCATTGTGCTGATATTTTCTCTTCAACTGCCTCCCATTCCACTTGAGAATCAAATTACATCATTGCTGTTCAAATCCATCTGCCAATCCTCTGGGTACTTGCATGAATGTGATAGACCATGTAACTTTTGTGGTTTTAGGATAAGACCTGACCCTCAAACAATGGTTAATGTTTTGTTTCAAACTTCGGAAGAGAAATCAAACATTTCTATTTTGGTTGGAATTAATGTGAAATTCAAGCTAGATTTAGAGTTTCAGTCAGAACTACGCTTTGAGGTCAAAATGTTTGTATATACAATCTATTGTGCTAATTTTTTTGTTAAGATTGAATTTAGTTTTATGGGTTTTGAGCAGATATGGCAGCATATGTCTAGGAGAGCTTTAAAATAAATATTTAGACATGAGATGGCTAAATCCTAAAAGTGAAATCTGATAGATATCTAGATTTTCATATACTAGATTTTAACCAAATAATAATTTCTGTATTACACTCTAGACAATATATTAACTTATAATTTAAATTACCTATTTGATTGTCTGAATGCGAAGTCACAGAACCATACATCCAGAGGTTCCAAACTCTATATACTTTGAGATAATGTCTGATTAATTTTATTAAATGATTTTATTTTTTGCTTGTACTTTATACCTCAAGTTTTATTTACCATGATAATATTTTGACAGTTTTCAATTGAAAGTTCTGAAGTTTGAACTTCAACCAACAAAGATGCTGAAACTCAATATTTGTTGGGATAAGCCAAAACTGAAATCGAAACTGAAACTAAACTTTTCCTTGATTCAAACATTTGCTATTTGATGAAACTGAAACTTATTTGGTCCTTCAAACTACATCTATTGACTGAATGTTAGCTTCGTTAGAGATCTGTGGACTTGAGAGTTGCTTCCCTAACTTTCAGCTTCAGGCTTTGTCCTTCACTTAGACTGCATTCCTTTAGATATTTGACAAGCCCCAGATCATCCTCATAAACCTTTAGCCTTCAGTTCCCACCTCGAAAATCCTTTATCCTCTTCTCTGGACCCAAATCTCTCAGATTCCATCACTTCTGAATCTTAATTGAATCAAAATTTGTGCCCATCCTCTAGCCATCTTGGAAATGATCATTTTTGTTCTTGTTAATGGGGACTAGATTTGTTGATCTGGGGTCTAATGTGAAGGAAAGGGCAAATTAAATAACCACCACTTCAGTACTGGGAACTGTTACCCTATTTTCCATCTCTTGCCCCGAGCTAATCTTCCCTTCTCTCCATGTTCTTCTTTTTAAGCATTCTGTTTTTTTAGCCATTCAGTTTTCAAGTTCACCTCTTGACAGCCACTGTGTATGTTTTGTGGGCCAGATGTTTATCAAGGATTCTATTTTTTTCGCCATTCAGTTTTCAAGTTCACCTCTTGACAGCCACTGTGTATGTTGTGTGCCAGATGTTTGTTAAGGCCTTCTAACCACCTCAGAGACCAGGAGTATGTGGTTTTTTGGTGATGCTGTAAGATCTTTTTATCAACCAGGTTATTGTACCTATACATTTGTAGATATGGGAGTCATTGGCACAAGGAATACCTTTATGGTGGTTATTTTGGGAGTGTTAGGGTGTCAAGTGGTCATCACAATAATTTTTTCATAGCCAGTATTGAAGTATTAGGTGAATACTATCCTTTGTACCCTTAAAAACCCTTTTTTGGCCATAAGTTTTCCTATGGCTGTATTTTGCATAAACATGTAACACATAAAACAGATATTCACTCATCCTATGTAAGCACATACAGACTGATAAAGCTGGTAAAATTGACATTTCTGTGATGATATAACCCAGCGGGATATGTATGTGTATATATATATATATAAATAGCTGTTATATTGTTGCATGCAATAAATGGAAATGGTTTTTGCTATATTTATCGACATTCTGGTGTGAGTGTTGATTATCTGTGAAAATTAATATAGTCCTTGCTTTAAAAACGTTTCTGAAAGCCAATTGATGTGTACTTTTTTTTTTAATACACAAATATGATTATTCTCTGATAGAGGTTTCATTAACTATTTGTTTTTTTTGCCATTCAGATTAGTAGGTCCCCTGTTTTCAAGGCAATGCTGGAGAATGAGATGGAAGAGAGTAGGAGTGGCATGATTAAGATTCAAGACGTCTCATATGATGTTCTTCGGTACTTTGTCCATTTCTTGTACACTGCAGAAGTGCTCCTTGATGAACACCTGGCGTGTGACCTTTTGGTATTGGCAGAAAAATACCAAGTGAAGCATCTCAAGGCCTTTTGCGAGAAGTTTATGACATCCAAGGTGAATAATGATAACGCCCTCGCATATTATGCCTTTGCTCATCGGCATAGTGCCAAGCAATTGCTTGAGGCTGCTCTATCCCTAATCATGGACAACATGGCCACCCTGACTGAACGAGAAGAGTACAAGGAGCTTGTGGAGAAGGACCCGCGGCTTGTAGTTGAGATCTACGAAGCATACTTAACCAGGCAGGTCAATACTGCTGCCAAGGATTTGACTTTACAGTCGTAGAAGTAGAAACTGTGAGCAAGAAAACTGTTTTCTGTACATATACCCCTCTATTTTCATGGCAAGGAATGAGGATGATAAAAATACTCAAGAATTTGGGCATTTTTATGTTAGTTCTTTTATGTGCATTCATGTGATTTATATATCCTTGTTAAGTCTAATTTGGTAATCCAACTGAAATGCATCCATGAACCTATGGCTTCTGACCTTTGTTTTCTGGGTGAATGCATGTTAGGATGGCAATGAGATGGATATGCCATTGTCTGCACTTTTCCCGTGATGGGGAACCGGTACCCATCTTTGGATATGATTAAATTCCAGGAGTTGCAACCAAGCTCCTGCAACATACTTTATTAAAAAGTGGTATGCATCTTGGTTGTTAATGGAATGAAGTTAATAAAGTAAATTTATTTTTAATTGATCATTGAACCATCGCTAAGATAGTAGTATGGTTGGTAGAGATCTTGTCTCGCTATCAATTGATTGCGGGTTCGAGGATTCTGGAACATCTTTGATGTGAAAAGATTGTAAAAATCTAAGCATCTTGAATTGAGATACACCGAGATTTTTTCTTCCCATCTTTTTTTTTATCAAAAAAAAATAAAAAGTAAGGGAAGATTACAAAAAACTGAACATCTTGAATCGAGTTACACCTTAACCAGTCAATCCATAATCTATGTTCCCTCCTTTCTTTCTTCCTCTATTTTTCTTCTTTTCTTACTTCTTCTATTTTTTTTATTTTTTTATTTTTTTATTTTTATCAAGTCTGTGAAGAGGGTGGGTGTAGATAGTGGGTGGAGAGAGGGGGAGGAGATGGTGAGCAGGAAGAGGATGAGGTGGTGCCTCTAGCATACACAATTGTTGAAGGTTAGACAAAAAGCTCATCAAAGTTCTTTTGGAGCACTTGTTGGACTACATTGGCATGATGGAGCAGCATGGATGGATTTTTATATCGAATAGACAAAAGATATGCACTATTTCTCCAGCACCTAATGTTTTTTGCATCAATGACCTCTATTTTTTTTTTTTTTTTATAGGGTTTGAAAGTAGCTTTTGATAGTATAGTTCCTGCACCAGAACAATAAATATATATGTAGCATAGGGATGCCAGGGATAGGGGGAATAAAGGCAAGGCTTTTTTTTTTTTTTTTTTGGATAAAAGGAGGAGAACTCCCCATATTATAACCTATAACATAAATTGTTTACAAGATCCAAATACTTATACAAATCCAAAAGATAGCTGCACTTAACCAACCTCCCAAAACAGACGCAGCAAAGGCTTCATATAATTGTACAACCTAGTTTGATAGCATAAGTAAGTAAAGAAGAGCAAAAGTAAATAAGCATAATGACCAGTGTGGAGGAAATGAAATATGGAAAATAAAACTGTAGCGATAGTCGAGATGGGAAGCACTCCAATAATCATACTAGGAGAAATGAGGGATTAGAAACTAGATGCTGTGGAAATAATATAATCTGGAAAAAGTGACTACAGCACTTAGTAAGTAGAAGCCATTGAGTTTCTTCTGACTAAGATGATTTACAGTATCTTCCAACCTCCAAAACATCAAATGTTTATCTGAACATAGCAAGATGAAGTAAATAGATTGGATAAAGCAGTAGAGTTTATGTTGACATTTTAGCTGTTCCGTTGTAATCTGATATAAGCAGTGATGGATTATGAGAAGCAATAGATTAACAGCATCCTGATTAGTGTTGACTCCGGAATTCATAGTTGCATTGCATAATAAATGAGCTGTATTAGTAGAGCATACAGAGCAATAGAGAGCAAGTCTTCGAATATATGATAGACTGTAGTTCATTGATGCAATGCTTGATGATTGGGAAGAAGCCGTCGAGAATAAGAAGCATAAATAGCGATAAATCTGAAAGACCCTAACCTCCCAGCACACAGGAAACAAAATAGCGTCATGGCTATGCATAATGAGTATGTAACAAGGGATAATTGATGTGTAAAGCAGAATAAAATAAGCAGCTTGAGACTGAAGTAATTCGAACCACATATGCCTCCCACAATATACTGAATTGATAAACTTAAAGGGTATACTTAATGATTGCTGAACCTCTTGATTTGGCTGCCGGCTCTTGGGTTGCTGATAAAATAAATAGTAGATCTGAAGAAGAAGCATCTCTCGTTTTTGAATCCCCTGAACAACTGTCAGTATAGTATAGCATATGGGCGTAGACCAGCTCCTGAATCTGTTCGTTCCCTGTAACCATATTTTCATGTTGGTCCTTGAGGGAATATATATTATTCTGTCTTCGGCACGTTATTGTTGACTGGTGAAAGAACATGGTATTGAGATCCCCCTCCTTTAGCCACTCCACTCGAGATCTCTGGTGCCAAAACGTTTCCTGTATCTGAAGGTTCTCATTAAACTGACTAATGAGATTAAGAAGGTGCCTGTGATCATCATCAGAGAAAGCATCAGAATGATATTTCTTAATTTGCAAATCGAAAATATTTTGTTGGAGTTTGTTACCCTGCCAGAAATTGTTCTCCAAGCACTTCTTCCATTTTTTCAAAGCTACCTTTGTTTTGTACAAAAGCTTAGATAATCTTACCGAAGGATTTCCGCTGACATCTGCCTTCCAGGTACGAGCTATGATGTGGTGAATCCCTTGGCAATGCAGCCACATTTTTTCAAACCTGAATGGAACTTTTGCATTCTGCTTATGTGTCTCAATAGATAGAAGAATCGGACAGTGATCCGAGGCAAACCTCATCAAGTGCTGTAGCTTGGACTCAGGATATGACTGAAGCCACATAGGGGAAGCAAAGGCCCGATCCAGCCTCTCCCACACCCTAGCGTTGCCCGATCTATTGTTACACCAGGTGAAAGAAGGGCCGGAATAGCCAATGTCAATGAGTCCAGCCTGAACAATGCATTGGTTGAATTCTTTGACATCCCTCGTCATACGAAACGGACGACCACCTCTTTTATCTTCCCTATTTAAGATACAGTTAAAATCGCCTATAATTAGTAAAGGAATGTCAATAGAATTAACAGAAGTAATTTGCTGCCAAAGAAGTCTCCTATCAATTCCATTGGTGCTTGCATAAATGATAGCAACCATCCAGGACTGAGCATTATTAGGCGTGATAATCCCAAAGGCACCCTGTCTGTTTGCATGCATAAAGTCCACTTGACCAATACTCAATTTCCAAGTGATTATGATGCCCCCAGACAGCCCTAAAGAAGGAATCATATAGGCTCCCCATTTGGGTCCCATTATCCGCTTAATCCTGTCAGTGTCCTGGTCCGACATCCTAGTCTCGAGAAAACAACACATATCAGGTCTATAATTACGTAACATATTCTTAACATAATTCATAAAAGGGGCCTTAGCCGCACCCCTACAATTCCAAACTAACATTTTCATTAAACAAGGTTAGGCGGTTTCATCTCTCCGGGCTTTTCCACTTCATCATGCATGCTAGACATTGCTTGAACAATAGGAACATTTACTAAACAAGTGTCAAAACAATCAATAGGCATTTGAGCATTAATATTTTTAGTAGATTTAACAATAGCTGAGGATAACTGAGCCAAATAGTCATGATGCTTACCTTTGTCCTTTGTTTGTAGTACCTTATGATCTTTCTGGACACTCTGCCGATCCAGATCGTTCTCCATCATCTGACTATCAAAACTAGTCTTAGTCATAGGTATAGGTCTCCAGACTTCCCTTACCTGATTCTCTTTCCTTCCTTGTTTGGGTCTATATAGGACCAGTTGAGAGTTAGCATCGTGAACCTCCGATTGTTCTTCCCGGATTATTACCTTGGTTAAGGGGGGAGAATCATTCGTCGACCTTCCTTCTTTTGTCACCGTCTTGGCTGGAGACCTCTTTCTCTTCTCCTTGTTGGCCAGTTTGGTGAACGAATCCACTTTACCTGTGAAAAGGATTCCTTGCATGTCTGTGTTCTCCTGCTCATCTGAGTCTTGGTACAACGGGATAAATCTAGAACCCTTCATAGCTTCCGTAGAATTAAAGACGTTTTTAACCGGAGACTGTTTCCTAACCTGTCTGTTAATTTGGGTTCCTTGACTGCTGTTATCTCTAGTTTTAATAGTCAGGCTAGGCTTATCCTTGGAGGTTGACTGTTGAACTTGCATCGAAACTCTCGCAGCCCTTTTCCAGGGGTCGTACACCTGTTGATTTCTGAGTAGCTGTGGTAGTTCAGAACATTTACATAACTTAGAGAAATCAGATTGGATAAACCCACAAGTATAGCATATTTCCGGTAATTCTTTGTAGATAAATTCCTGCCACCAGCAGTCATCATTTACCTGGATTTTTGTTCCCAGGCATATGGGCTTTGTAACATCGATGAGGGTGCAAACTCTAGCATAACCCATACGGGTTGAGTTTGCTGTCTGATCATCGAGGAACAAAGCTTTACCCGCCGCCGAGGCAATTTTAAGTATTTTTTCCTTGTCCCACAGCTCTACCAGAAGATCTGGTAACCTAATCCAAACCCTTGCCTGGGTGATGACATCCCGGCTAGGTTTGAAATTAGGCCACCATGCCTCCAAGGCCAAGAGCTGTCCATCTAAGGACCAGGGTCCTTTTTCCAGAGCCCGAGTCCTGTCCTCTTCGGACCAAAAATGGAATAGCAGCACACCCTCAGATAAGGAGGCAACCGTAAGATTATCTTTCAGATCCCACAGGAGCTTAAGCTCCTTCCGAACAAACTCCACAGGTAATCCATTTCCCAAAAACTGGCCAATTAGAGCTAATTTAAGGACAGTTTGAGCTTCCCTTACCTCCTCCTAAGAAAACACCACCACTTTTGAAAATCTTTGTTCCAGAGCTTCGATGTCCGCCGGAGAAGCTCGAGATGATTCCCAGCGGAATCGCCTTATGCCTTGGACCACCTGGGACCAAGAACGAACAGTGTCGAGGACGACTCCTTCTCCCCCCTGGACTCTTGGCCTGGCTGCTTCCGAGGTTTTTCCCGAACCCGGCTCCAAGGCCGGCTCCGGCAGACTACTCCCAGCCCCTGATGAAAACCACGTTTCCTCCTGCGCCCTGGGGGAAGGATTTGCTCCACCCTTCGGCAAAGGTAGACTGGCATGCAGATCAGAAACCCCCGCCCCCATAGGGGCTTTCCTTTCCTCTTCGAGCATTCTCCCCTTCCCTTTTCCCAGCCTCGTGGCCTCCTCGTCCTGCCGAATGGCCCCGGTCGAGGAAACCCTAACCCTTGCTTCCCCCTTCTCACTCATGAAAAGAAATCTCCAGACTTTCTCTCACTAAACGAACTTTGAAATATAATTTATGAGAGGTAGTATGTGCATACACAGAATTTCATTTCAACTGGGCCATGGACAAGCTAAAAATGAAAAGTAAGTCAGCATATACTTATGTAATTATTACAAAGAAAAAGACATGGGCAAGATAAGCCAATTCAGCCTAAGCAGCAAGGTAGATCTAGTGGTGAATAACTTATGTGAGTTTTTTAATTATTACATATAGGAGGCAAGGGATAAGCCAATTCTCACAATGGCAGAGTGGATTAAAGCTATCCTTATGCAGAGGTTTCGGGTGAAAAGAGATAGGAGTAAAAGCATTAGATGGAAAATCACACCACGTGTACAAAAAAGGCTTGAAGAGGAGAAAGCAGCCTCAAATTTGTGTTTACTTATATAAGCTGGGAATTTAGTTTACCAAGTCAGTTGTGGTGATAGGATTTTTTATGTTGACTTAAACAAATGCTCTTGAGGCTGTTACAATTGGGAACTCACAGGAATTCCTTACAAGCATGTAATTACTGCAATATATGCATCAAAGCAACAACTTTAAGAGATATTTTAGCCACTATTATAGGAAGGATGGTTCATGAGAGTAGGATCTATCATGTTCTTAGTGAGGAATGGTAGGTGAACACCAATTATTAAACTCCTGATCCTTCTATATTGAAGAAGTAACTTGAAAAGTTAAGAAAAATTAGGATGAGATCCTAAAAATACTAAAAAATATGTAGGAGTGAGATTGAGTTATCATTTTGTGAAGTACTCAAATAGTATGCAATCCGAGCATAATTACACAACCTATAAGAAGTCAAGAAGACTTGACCTAAAAATTTGAAAGAATAAGAAGAGAAAAGATAGGGATGCAAATGCAAGTAACATCTAATATTCTTTATTTGTTATATATCCTATCATCCATTTGTTATGCAAATGTGTCATATGATAGGTTGTAGGTGGAAACATTATTACTTCTGGTCTTATGTATATTAAAAATAATACCGGGTTTGGCATTGCATATCAGGTGAGATCTAAATATTATATATCATCTTGTTAACAATTTAACAATAACTAACAAGATTTAACTTTGTTTTATAGAAACCTAGGATGGATAAGAAATCCAATTTAAATATTGGAGGAGGTGGTCATATGAGAGATAGTACTACACGAAATCAAAGCACACCTGGAGGTCATACAGAAATTCTATCAAGTCAAGGTAGCACTACATCAACTCAATACCTCAGTACACAATGTTCTGAAAGAAGACACCGATTGTTATTATGGAGAATTTAGGGAATTTTGTGAATTTAAATCAGCTAGAAAATTGGTTTTGTGAATGAGTCTGGAACATAGTTATTGTGAATAATTTATGTGATATAAATGTTCTGTATAAATCTGAGTGTAAATATTATCATTTCAATTAATGGATCTAAATAATTCCTCTTAATGTCTTGGGAATGCAAATGTTCTTCATTTCATATTTGATTGTTTAATTCATTGAAATGAATGTTGTGAGAACTGAATGTTCAGTGTGTTGAACATTCTACATTACTTCTTAATTGAAATGTGAAGTGTGCACTTTATGTTGTAATTGTTCCATGAGTTCACTCAATATGTTGGTTCAATTAGTTGACTTAATATATTAATTTGTTCCATTGAACTCAGTGTTGGTTCCATGAGTTGATTCAATGCGTTCAAATGAATGTGGGAAATCAATATTGGTTCAATATTCAAACAAAGAAAGTGAGCATACTAGTTTAGCGAACAAGCATATTGAATAATGAATAGCAGTTTGTTCACTATATATTATCTCAATGTTCAGGCTTCAATGTTCAATGTTTTACTGCATATATACACTCTATTTTCATATATGGAACTAAATGTTGGCACATGGCATTGAATAATTAAACACCAGCAGTTACATCTGTGGCATTGATGCACAATGGAACTGAAACCAGAACTGAATGAGCAAAAAATTATAAGGGAAACAGTTTCATTTCTGAATGTAATTGAAACACAAGAAACTGATTTCCATTGCCAATCCTAACCGGTTTTACAAGAAGACACATTCTCAAAGTCTTTTAATTTTGAGAAACAGATGTATTGGATCTATAAGCTAGGAAAATCACAATAATTGTGATAATCTAAGATAAGGCTACAAATCCATGGCATCTTTTTCTTACTTGTAAACTTTGTTCCCTTAAAACACACTACCTTTTCCAGCTCAGTTAGATGACTTTCCAACAAAGACTTCTCTCTTGCTATACTTTCCTTTTTGATTTCAAGCACTCGCTTCCCAGCCTCCAAGTTTCAATTTTCTTTTGAAACTTGCATATTAACTTGAGTACATGTTCGGTCAATTCTAAATCCAACCATTGAAAATAGTTGCAACCTCTAACAACTTGTAAAAAAAGTTAGGTATTATCCCGGTTCTTTGACTTTTTCGATTGCAATAGGAAATCAAATAAACCAATTTCCTTACAAAATAATTACGCCATTTCTAAAACCTCTATCTAGGATTGGCACTTGACCATATTATCTTCACCACAATTGCAAGACAGAAATGACATGTCTTTGAACCTCCATTGCCAGGGTTAGATGTGTACCCATGCCAAATTTTCGAGCTCGAAGAACTATCTTCCATCTAAGAGAGAGAGGGGGAGAGAGAGAGAGAGAGGGAGATAGTGAGTTAACCAAAGATCTGACTCAAAGAGATCCTCAAAGAAACTAACAAATCTACATCATATAATCATATCAGCTCATAACCATCCACATAGGCACCATATGACATTTTCGGACCTAATTGGAAGGTCTCTGGATGGCACTGCAACAAAATATAAAATTGAAGGTGGACATTGCAACAATCAAACACGTAGAAAATATCGGCAAATCGATAATAAACGGAATTTTTAAAAATACTTGTCCTTGCCCCTAACTTTAAATGGGACAAGTAAAACCTACCTGTAAAGCATCGGACAAGGTCTTCTGGATGCACATGATTGAGGGCGGAGCGGTTGCTACTCCAGCACCGTAATGAGATTAAGCTAACGTACTTACCGGTTGATGGGGAGAGTACGCGAAAATTTATGGCTCGAATCGAATAATCGTCTAACGGGTTAGGACCCGAGTGAGAAGCTATACCAGGAGTTTACCCCCCACCCCCCTCACCCTTTTGTGAATCAAAAAAAAAAAAACATGGACAAGGTCAAGTACCAAACAAGCAATATAAGACAATAGCAAGAACTAGACCTTTGATTGTGCCTCTGGAGAAATTTGGCCTTGCTGTTTTCGGGAGGAATACTGTGTAAGGGAAGACATTATTCATTTCCTATTCATGTAACTAATTTGCAGATGATAAAAAAAGTATGCTATCAACATGTGTCGGTTCACTTTGAGAGCACATAGCTAATTCGATCATTTCACTTTGTTTCAGATAATTACGGTTTTATTTTAGGTCAAATCAAGAGAATACAATGGTTACTTATTGGTATTTTCCGAAAACCAACATCAAACAGAGGGATGGACGGCGGGAGTATATGACGCCTTCTTTAGAATTTTCCAACGCTACCAACCCTGACATGTCTGTTATAATCCATTCACTGGGAGCTATGCTGTGGGGGGGTTTTCAAGAGAACTCACTAGTTAACTGGCCTGTAGCACTTGTGCACTTGTCCAACCATGGGAAGTATCCATACAAGCTTTGGAGACTTCGAACTCAAGGGAAATGATGCTTTACGATGCACATAGCTCAGCTGTAAATCTGTAAATCTGAGACTATCCCCTACGTTGGTGAGAAACACTTCAACGATCATGTGAAAAGACAATGCCGAATCATCACTATATTTTGGACAACCAAAACATTTCGGTGACTAGGTGATGCAATACATCACTTTACATGGGCGGGCATCAGTTGATCAAAAGTCATTACTCAAATGACATAAATATGCAAAAGCACATCAGTAACACTTAAACAGATAAAATCCTTTGCATCCCATCAGTAAGATCATCCACATTAATTACTTCTGGTTCCATCCTTTCTAATGAGTTGTCAAGTGGTGATTCCGTAATTGTACAGATCTCTTGATTTAATTCAGCTATCTGTTTGCGTATCCTTTCTCCACGATCTGGAAGTTTTGAAACCAGGGCCTGTAACTCGTTTTTTTCCGGGGGTTAGAAACAAGTCAGAGATCACAGGTTCATGGTGGCAAATACAAGTATTCACAAAGATGCACGAGAGCGCTCACAAAATAAATCATTGAGAAATTCTACCTTGTCTGCCAAAGTTCTAGATAAACGTTTGATTCTCTCCTCAATGTTCTCAGGACTGTCTTTTGCTTCATTTGGCGAAGTCCTGGGAGTATATGTGAACTTCAGATCTTTTGGGTTGAGTGCATGAGCTGCCCTGTTAAAGCATAAAATGACCATTTGTTAGATTTGTTTCAAAAGTCACTCTTGTTTGGCAGATTAAGCATAATGAGTTTCCAGTTCATACCCGTTCACTGCACGTTCAAATGATGACCCTGATGTTGAACTTCTAACAATTCTGTTTCCCATCTTACTGCACATAACCGTTAGTTTGGCATAACCATGTAACTTAAAGAAGAAACTTAGTGAACATAACAAACAAAATGTCTACACAATGGTACAAAGCGAAAAATCTCTATGCTATAATTTTTACAATATAAGACATGCATTACTGAAATGTTGCATCTTTAAGATTTATATGGACATCCATACAAACAATAGTAGCGTTCCAGTTAGATATATAAATTTAAAAGGTAAAATATCTTCCTAAATTTTCAGTAACCCTTTCTGCTTCTTCCAGTCTAGTCAATACCAAGAATACATGCAAGCAATTCCCATTTCTATCATGTTTCATGGTAATCAGGCATACCATGGGAATAAAGTCTAGACCACGAGGAAAACATCTCTAACAAACCATTCAGATGACTTTAATAGAATATCATAGTAATAAAAAAAAAAGTGATTCCATGGAGGACAAAAAATAAAACCCACTATATTGTATGGTTTTATTTCCAATGTCCTGTGTTAGGAGGCCCTTTTTCATGAGAAATTATTGGGTAGAATGAGTCTACCAGGCAAGATATAAGAAAAGACAATAAAAGCTCAATACGTCAACCATAATTTCTCATTCATATTAAATGCACAACCATGATTAACCATGATTTAGTAGGAAAAACAATGACTTAGAAAGTTTTTTTGTGGAAAAGCTGCTGGGAGTTATAAATGTTAATCATTCCACCTCCCCCTCTGTGCCCCGCTCACCCATCCCAACCCTGCTACGAAGAAATCCAGGCCATCCACCACTTGTGCCCTGCTCACCTACTCCAGTACCCATGCCCTGAAAGTCAGCAATGCCCCACCAACCGACGATCGCCGCTCCCCTTGCAATGACTGGGCCACCCATGCCACCACTCCCATCTCACTGGAGGGCCTAGCTAGCGAGGGCACAAGCATAAGCTCACTAGTCAGGAATCCAGGTCTCCAGTTTCAGAGCTCCTCCTTGAGGGCAGCTGTGGAATAGGCTGCTCGCTGCCTCCAAGGGCTTTGCAGTGGCCATGGAGGAGAAGAGTAGCAGCTTGGCCTTGTCTATCATGCACTTTTGGATCTGGTGGTAGTCACCATTGTCCTCCACATTCTCATTAACTTGCACTCTGAAAGAACCAAATATCAAAGGACTCATGCTAACCTATGCAACTTAAAGATGCTGAGATACACTCAGAGGTGCTCGAGGCCCACAAATTTGGACCATCCAAAAAAGGACATACATTGAATGGATATCTTTTCTGTACTCCTAGCAACTTTTCTTTTAAAAAAAAAAAGAAGAAATTCTCACTAAGCCATTCTTTTCCAAACTAAACCATGATTAACCACAGTCATGCATTTAACGGAACCAGAAATTCTCGTTGATAGGTTGAGCTTTCATTGACTTTGTCTATATTCTATCTGGTAGGCTCATTCTACCCAACAATTTCTTATTACTTTGCCATAAAGTCTCCTCCTTGACCCTACTCTAAACTTAACACCCCTAGGCCCCCTTCACCATCCTTTCAAAATCTCCAAGGCCATGAACCTCTCGCCACATACAATGACTACCATGGAGTTCCATTTCCAAAGTTCACACTCCAGGAACTCTCTCTCTCTCTCTCTCTAGCATGCACATGCGCACGCACACATACGATGACACAACCCATTGACAAGGCCACCAACTCCCCACTCCCAAACCCTTCCCACTGGCCACCCACTTCATCTCCCCAGTCCAATCCCACCTGTTTGCTTTTCCTTCTCTTTTGCACAAGGGGAAAGATAGGCGTGATGGAGCCTTGGCATGCAGAGTGTTGTGAATATGGAGAAGAATAGGGAAGGAAAGGGAGAGATGATGGAAATGTCCCATCAATCCTTAACTGCTGAATATGATAATAGAAAATCAAGTTTAAAAACTGAAAATTGACTTTCTCCTAGCATCAGTTTAAACTAAGCAATGAAGTGGTAATCAATATTAAAATCAACCTACATATTGCACTGCATTATATATATATCCTGATCCTAGCCCAGTTTAAGTGAACTTGAGCAGGCAAATCTCATGCTAGACCAAGCATTTTTTGTGACCTTGTGTTTTGGGTTTAGAGGGTGGTATTAAAAAATATCAATACAATACAATACAATAATTTAATTAAGAGGAAGAGGAGGTTTTAAGTTCATTTGATTATAAAATGTGTCATGTGGTGAATAAATTTACTTGACAAGAACATTTTAGCTCCCACAAACGAAATAGCCCAAATAAATTCTCCCCCACCCACAATTATCACCCCTCCCCGGCGCCGAGTTACAAAAACAGCCACTGCAGAAAAGTAGAATTTTTATTTGGGATTCTGTTGCAAAATCATTCCAAACATGTACTTTTCTTAGAAAAACTTCTAGTAATGTGTGCCATGCCATCCAAACAAGGCCCTAAACCCTTTTTAGTTCCCGAATAAACATGAATAAAATCCACTTTTTCACCTTTATCTATGTTTATTCGGCCAAACAATTTTTTTGGTTCTTTAGGGGCACTTTTGGATTTTCATAAAAACTGAAAAGTGACTTCGTGGTACTCATGCAGTTTTAACATGGTTGAAAATATTTGAGGGAGTGGGGCCAAATAGTTTTAGCTGATTAACGAAGAATAAATACCTGTTAGAATAAAGTTATTCAATATGCTGGTTGGATTTATTCAGGAACTAAGCATGGCATTAGTGTCAAAAGAGAAAGCAGAATTAGATGAATTTGAGGTCAAGAAAGCAGTTTGTAACATTAACAAGGAAATTTCTGAAACAATTTTCCTGGGAAGATTTCTATTACAGTAGAAAAAAGGCTAGGAGAGCAAAGCTCAAGTAGATGGAATGTGAAATAACCATAGAAGAGAACTATGATAACATGGGTTCTGAGAAACTCAGTTACAAAAAGGGTCATATATACAAACATGCATGCATAGAAGCACAGACATGCACCAAGGAAGAATAAAAGATAATTTAGTTGAACAAATTGACTCTTGGGTAAGTGCAACCACTCTCCCTTTTGGCAAAAGCCTCTCTGCATGCAGGGCAAGGCTATGTCCATCTGACTTTCCCCAGACCCTGCAGGTGATTCATCTAAACCTCTGAATTTTTTCATTGGACTTTGTGAAATTCAACACAAACAATGGTTCATTTTTCACCTTGTGGAATATTATACACCGGATAGAAAATTTTATGTCATCTACAATTGCTGGCTGAGATTAGCACTCTACCAAATTTTGACTAATCAATTGTTTCTCCACTAAATCTCCATATTTACAGCTCATATATGAAGCAAAATTATGCTGGAAGATAGCTGCTGTATTATTTACATAACCTTCTCCAGGTGGATTATTGAGTGAATAGCATATACCTGGTTTTTCCAGCAGATAATATCTGGTAAATCTTGGGACAAGTAGTCAATATCACTAACAGAAACCTTGCTCCTTTTCTTAAGAATAATGAGAATTAGTGTCTATCTACAGAATGAAACTGATGGACTAATTTGGCCACAGCAGGCATGCAATTGTGTTTACCCACTGCAGGATTCTTTTGCAACTCTTCCAATAGGAAATGGGTGTCAAAACCAACAAATGTCAGCACCGTCAATTGTTTTTAAGTTTGGCACAATGTCATCACCAAATGGACAAGTACTAGCAGATTGGTAGCCTATCAGCTACTCAGCTAAATGATGGATATATGTGTAGATGCTTTATGCATATACATGAATCATATACACAAATAAAAGGGCACCTCCAACTAAAGACTTCTAGAATTTCAAAATGGTAAAGGGGAGAAAATATCTTGGATTCTTAGTCTTATGATCTGTTTTGGTAAAAGAAAAATAAGAAACTCTAGCAGCACGTAGGGTCTGTTCAGTTACCAGCTTGTAAACAAGCTGCATAAGCAGTTGCAGCAACTGGCTCAAATCCTATGTTTAGTTTTCTGCAACTTGATAGAGCTCCTACAACAGATGATGCATAACAATACCTTTTTGTTGCATCTTACTCCAAACATAAGCATGCATCCTGAGGCCATATCTTGTGGTGCCAAGAAGACACCTCTTGCAACTTGAATGGACTGAGCATCACCACCTATCCCCAATAGAAGTCCTCTCCATCCAACTATCACCCCCTACCCTCCTCAAAAGTCCTCTGTGTCTCCTCCCACAACCACTGAAAAATTTGGATTGTCAGGCTGCAAACATCATTTCCAGTGGCTCCCGCAAAAGTTGGTCAATGGGTCACCCCCTTCAATTTTGAACAAGGTTTGCTCCAATCATTTCTAGCCACAATCTCCATTTCCAATAATATTTGATGCTTGAATGTAAACTATACCCTCAATGTTATCTTACCACATCACTGACATACACTGCCACAATGCATCACCACCTTTCTTCTATTCTATGCACTGACCAACTTCCCTTGTCCATCCCTTGACACTGCTCTTTGGAACAGACAGAGACCTACCTCTTCTGCACTCACCTCACCCATCCTCTGACTCAGCCATTTGATAAGAGTGCCCCACAAATCTCTTCCACCATCACCTCAATCTGCATCTCTAGCTCCACCTCCTTATCTACTGCTCATCCATCCACTACTTCTCCCTTGAGCACCGAGGTCTTCCCTTCATCTACCACAAGTGCTCCACTTAGTTCAGATTAGGTGGCACTAACACTTTCTATTATTGCCTTGTTCTGGTCAATGTGAGCCATGCCCATGTTTGAAGATGTGTACTCTCAGTTTGCTTCCCAAAGCCACCTACAATGGAGTTACGTAAATGGTGTTTGATGCATTACAGTGACTTGCACTGCTAGATGTACTGTAATGCATGCCTGATCCATGTGCTTTGCAAATTGGGTGAGGTTGAGATGATAATTAGATTTTTTTTGGAAGTAATAAAGCTCTAGTATTATACTTAGGGTTGTTACCTATGAAGTCTTCAGTTATGACCTCTATGGGTAAAAGACAGATGACATCTTTAGATTGAAGGAGAACGCGACTATTACAAATATAGAGCTAAACTCTTTTTTGATTATCCTTGTGAAATGGCAAAAACCTCACCACACCAAATATGAAGTCATGATATTCATACAGGTTTTATCTAACCCAAGATTTCCTAAACTGGTACCAGAGATTGTTCTGGCCGGCCGGTGGTACGAATCGATACAGCTCATATTGGACCGAAATGGCACGAATCGACACAAATTTGAAGGGACAAACCAGGGAGGAAAAGAGAGAGAGGGAAAGAGAGGAAGAGAGAAAAAGATGAGCAAAGGAAAAAGGGGGATGCCGCCACCGGAGGGCCAACAATGGCCCGCCAAGGTTGCCAGAGGGCCGCAAAGGCCTCTGCAGCTCTGTGTTGCCCATTAGGGCTTTCAATCAAAGGACATAAAGAGAGAGAGGGGAAGCAAAGGTACCGGACGGCAGGTAAGGTGTCAAAGATGGTGGCCGGATAGTTGCTAGGATCGCTGTGGCCACCGGGCAACGAAAAGGGCTTCCATGGAGCTGCACTAGCCAAACAGGGACGAGAAGCCACTGTTCATCATCCTTTTTCTAAAAATCCAATGAATAGGGGATTCTCACCCCTGCTCTGAACCTGTGAAGGCTACGGGAGCTTTTCTGCCACCCAACAGTCATGAGATCCCCGACAGCTCTCCGGCACCCTCTCCGATTTCTTACCCACACTCCAGCACCCTCACCCCCCCTCTCTATCTCTTTCGATTAAAAGTCAATAGGGGCGACACGAAGCCGCCAAGGCCTCCACAGCTCTAGCTGCCTCAGCGGGCCACCATTGATCCTCTGGCGGTGGCATCCGCTCTTTCCCTTCCCTCCTTTCTCTCTCTTCCTCTCTTTTCCTCTCTTATCTAGTGTTCCATTTTTCATGCCAAAACCATTCCAGTTTGCTGCCGGTACGATTTGAAATGCCCTGAACCAACCAGTTCGGTCCGGTTCCGAAAATCTTGATCTAACCAAATGGCAGAAACCCAATTATATTTGCCCAGAGCTACTGCAATTGCATCAAACCAAACTGGACTAATAACATTTGCTCAAATTAGAGGTGCACGAACCTGTAATTTACTGCACGAATTGCAAGAAACTAACTAGAACCTTAATATATTAGATTTTTAGAAGAAAGCAGTATTATATGCAGGAAATCTATAAATGTTGGACATGTGTGAAAGTAAGGTCCCTTGTGTGCATGGCAAAGTTGTATCTCACGGAGTATAAAATCAATGGTTCCAAAGATAGAACTAATTAAGTTCTTCAGGCTAGACTTTAGCTTGTTATAAATGAATTACCAATTTTATAACCCATTCATCGATTCCCAATTTGTTTAGCACAAAGAGTCAATTACGAACCACCATGAATTTGATGAATACATGGACTTAACAGTGGTTGCAAATACATAGCAAGCCTAACATAGTTCTTTTAAAATATGAGAATCACAAGGTTGAAAAAACTGCTTTCAAGTTGCCAAAAGTAGAAACGAAGTGCCCACCCGCTCTCCCGCCCCCCCGCGCCCGCCCAAAAAAAAAAAAAAGATTAAACATAAGATATACAAAAAATCCTAGGACATTCTTATACTCAAGCACAATAATTTTATTTTTATCGTACATTTAGGCTGTTACAGAGATAAGAACAGTCTTAAATCCTTTTATATTTTTTAGAAGCAACATAAAATTAATTCAAACCAACTAAGATAAGATAGAGACTGACCTCAGGACTTCATTACTCTCGTGCACAAGTGGTACAACTGCAGTCTTAGAGAAGAGCAAACTATGATGACTAACACCAGCAATATCATGACTCTCTAGAAACTTTATATGATTCAGCAAAGTGTCATCCCTGATAGAACACAAAACATCAGGAGAAAAACATGATGTTACAAAGACTATTCTACAGCGAAATTTGATATTCAAGTGTATGTTCAATGATACAGAAACAGGAATACAAATGTATTTTAAAAGAGTAATCAGAAAGTTATTTGAGCATTGCATTTAATGAGCCTCAGGCACCTTGATCTATTTCAGAGAATAATAACAAATTGTGGTTGATATGCATTTGCATACACACAACCCAATTTGATAACATGTATTGTAAATATACTCAATAAGATAACTCCAGTCTCTATTAACTTTGATTAGCAATGGAAGACAATAGACCACCATTGTATATGCAGATAGCATGCTTGGTGCATGAGGATTCATAAAGAATACCATATTAGTTGGGAAAGGCTTGATAAATATGGACATGAGACTAAGTAACACCACCAATGCAACTACCAAACCAAGATCAGCATCTAATACAAGGTCAATAATTAACATCTGGTCAATGGTGAGTTAAAAAGGACCTCAACTTATGAAGTGGACGAACCAAAACAATTGGGACAAGGTTTGAAGATTATGGTTATGGTTATAGTAAACTAAATAGCATACATATATATGTATGTATGCACATATGCACATTCCTACATATATAACTATCAAAGAGTTAGACATTATTTGAACTGAATGATGAGACTACCACATCGATAATCAAATTGTTGAATGCCACTGGTGGGTGGCGCGGGTGGTAGTGGGCTTTGCTCACAAGCAGGAGGGCGGGGTTCGAGTCCGTGTGGATGCATTTCGATGAAAGAATAGTCCGGAGGTAAAAGAAATAAAGAAAAAAATTAATAAAATAACCCTGGAGCCCTTGTCAGCCAGTGGTTGTGAAAAAGTAAGGGATATATATATAAAATCCCGTTCACTCACCTATCACCAGTGGCAGTCAGGTTGACATACTCACCTTCGGGTGGGGAACGGCTGCGAAAAATAATATGCACCATGTATCGAACATTCCCTGACTGGGGTGGGGGCCGTCTGGGGGCAGCCACGCCTGGGGTCTTACCCCTCCCCCCCTTTTTCAGTTTACCAAAAAAAAAAAATTGTTGAATGCGATCTATTACCTCTAAACTACTTATATACTAAAAGTCATATGATTTGGAGACCCCTAGTCTACGTATCAAGTGGTCAAAAAGTTGTCTTATCTAAGCAATCCAATTTTAGACCAATATATACAGACAAAATAGACATAGGTATAGATATAGATACATATAGATAGACTAATTTTGCAAAAAATAAAAAAAAAGAAGAAGCAAGCATTGCACTAATAAAAGTTCAAACAACTGATCAAACAACATAAAAAGCTGATCAAACTCAGGAAATATAGTCGATACATTGTTTGCTGCTGATCATGCTCCTCGTGCAATTGTTGCTGAGTTAGTGAAACATCAAAACCTTGTTCAGGCAGACTGAAAAGCTCTTGAATGTCCTGAAATCATTCAACATAATAATAACCAGATAACAGTAGTAAGGCATGCTATTACAGGATACTAAATAAATGTTAAAATGATGAATATTACTATAGGAATTAAAATAATAATTATCTCATGAGAAAAAACAAATTATTAACAATGAACATAATTTATGAGGGTACCTTCTGGCTGAAGTAACGAGTTTGTTCTTTGTTTTCCGTGGCAGTTCTAAATAAACCCCCCTTGAAAACCTGGAAGGATTTTACCCATTCATATCCAACATATTTGTTTGAAAATATTTTGTCAAAAATAATATACAAAAGCACATAAATGGCAGCAGAAGTTTGACATTAATAATGTTGAAGTGTAACCAAATAAAACAAGAAGCAAACTTAGAATAGGGGTTTTTAGTAAGTTTTAAAAACATATGGTAAACGGATTTTGAATATGCTGCTGAAATAAGACCCTAATAAAACAAACCGATCCCTTTTAAGAAGGAAAATTTGATCTCAGAGCTAATGTTTATGATTCTCATGGTATTCTCAAGAAAATAAACCAACAGATTTCAACAGTCACAAAATATGTATAACATATCATTTTTTTTTTATTATTATTATAACAAAATATGTACAACATATCAAAATCCAGACCTGCATTTTGTAAATCTTTTCTTCAACGGTTCCACAAGTCATCAGTCGATATACAAGGACATCCTTAGTTTGCCCAATTCGATATGCACGGTCCACGCTCTGGTTGTCCGTACTATGTAAACAACCAAATAGCAATAACAATTAAGTAGAGATACAAGGTAAAGACAGCCAAATCTAAATAACACTGAACCAAGGTAGCAAAATTCCCTTTGAGGGAAAATCCAGACTGATCAAAAAATATAAGCAGTGGAAGCAGTAGTACTTGTACTATAAGGCTATGCTTTAGCAGGTTAGATGCATATGGACTGTCAAAAGTTTTAACGAGTACTGTGCTTCTCTAAACAAGGCTTGCTTGGCATGAGCAACATTATCCAGTCAATACAAAAATAAGAGTCATTCAGTTATCACTGCAAGTATAATGTGTAAAGCTTACATGGTTGTTAGAGACAGATGAGAAAAAGGAAGATGGATGGTTCACTAATGAAATAAAAACAAAACCCAAAAAAATGAAGTTAAGAAATACACAGAAGAGAAAATAACGTAAGCAGCCACAACTATTTTCCTACTTCTTGTACATTTGATTTCATAAATCATAATAATAGTGATCAATAAGATGCCATAAGCTGATACAGAAAATCCCTGAGTGATTTACAGCATAATCCAAACCTATCATTAGGGGTGTACCGTTCAACTTGGAATAGCTAAATCACCCAGACTAGTTCAGGGAAGCACATTTTTTTCATTAGAATATCAGCAAGTCAAGTGAGGAGTCTCAAAATGATATCCATAGTTTGGACATAGTAAGCTCAGAATGAATCAAGCCAAGGCTAAAATGAATAAAAGTGTGCCCTGAATTCAATTCCATAGTTGGAATAAAGGATGCTGAGGTATCACCTATGCTCACTTGACTCCCATTTGTTTTCATTGTGTCAGAACCAAGGAAACTACCAAGTGGTCAAAATCCTAGTTACACTAATACATACACTAGATTTCAACATATGATATAGATGCATGTGGTGGAGAGACCACTCGAGGGTTTAAGATTAATAATAGAATAAATACATAGAAGCATGCACATGCACAGTTTACAAGAATCTTTGCTTCCAATCCCATGGCCATCATCAATCAGAAATTATGAGGTATTATCCTAGATAGAAAAGACTGGAAGAGAGATAAACTTTATCTGTGGCACCTTGTGCTTGTGTTTAACAAGGGAAAAAAAATATGACATTAGTTTAGAAAACAAACATAACAGGAAAATTAGAACCAAAAACAAGATAATCGAAGTGAAGACATCCTCAATGAATAGATAATTAGCATAAGCAAGTCAAACTTCAACATTTGGGATTTTAAATTTATGGGCAAACCATCAAGTATAAAATCTTAAGGAGAAAAGCAATACTAGATAAATATGTGGTGAATATTTTCATGGAGAATCTTAGTCCAACTAATATGTAGATATCAAATCACTAGTCTACAAACGAGTTCGATGCTACCTTGCAAGTTCAATTATTCCAGCATTTTTTCTATAGCTGCTTTCCGAGAGGTTAAAGGAGCATAATACTTTCCAATACAAAATCTCCTACACGAGCATGATTAAAATAACAAAGTACCAAGTTTTATAGCTCCCACTTCTAATACATTTCAAAGAAAGAAGCAAAAAGTTGGTCTGAAGAGTCAGCAGTGGAAGCATATAGTCTCTACAAGCAGTCACCCTCAACTGAGGACCAGTAAGTGTAGAGAGCACTTCAAACCTTCAAATTAGCAACTCAGTTTGGCATGTGAAGGTGATGGAATACAATCAATACCATGTATATGATAGTTTGTCAAATGTATAGTAACATGATTTTGGATTAAGAAATGAAAACATAATACAGCATCTGGATTTCATTATTCTTTCATTGAGATTATCCTAACCATAATTTTTAAGGAGCATCCAAACGAAATCTAAGCTTATGAATTATTTTGGTCATCTAAATATTCTTCTAATTGCATTTCTTCTATTATACAAGTAAAAATCCTTCCGAAAAGATGTAGATCAAAATATTTTTAATATTTTCCCACAATATGACTGACAACACAATTGCAAGAGAAAGTAGCTACTACAACTACATATATTTGGAAATAGATAGAAATATCAGATTATCTCAAAACTGAAATGGAACATACATTAACGACAAAAGAAGGCGATATGAAATAAATAGTCACAGACATCAAAATTATGCGATATAAATGCACGTGTCACAAGCATAATCATAAATGAATTCACCTTGGGTTCCATGCTGGATCAACCACAATAACACGATCTGCTTTTGTAAGTGTCAAACCAAGCCCACCAACTTGTGAGGTCAATAAGAAGATGGGAGCACCAGCACCTTCTTGAAAATCCTAAAATGCGAAACAGAAACACCTATCAACAGTAAATAACCAAGCAAAAATCACATAGCTCGGTACATATCTAAAGGTAGAAAATATGGACCTTCACAATCTTTTCTCTGTCAGAAACTTTGGTAGTACCATCAATGCGTAAAAACTCATATCCTTCTGAGAAAAGTGCTTCCTGCATATATACTTATACAGTATGAAACTGATAAACATAAACTATGATAATTTAGCATAATTAATATTCAAATATATAAATTCATCACTTTAAGCATCAATCTTCGTACTTCCTTAAACACTAGATTGGAACTATCACCGTGGTGCACAGAAAATAACTCTTCCAAAGAAAGACCCAAAAGGAGGAATAATCGTATGAATTTTCTCTAGATGGGTTGACCAATAGTTCGAGTGTGCTCCATCACTCGCTAATTAGTGAAAGTATGCAAAACAAAGAAGCTCAGTAGTGTTTTAAGGATCTTGATTTGATGATGACAAAATTAGGGATTTCTTATCACAAATATTTCTATTTGGACTGATGAGTTTGACTTGCAAAGGTAGAAGTGGTTTTATCATGCTTCTGTTAGTCATTGTTTCTTCACCATTCTATCTTTCTGCCTACCATTTTACTTCTCATTGCCTTTCAAGGTATTCTGAATTATACATGTATAAGTTATACCCATTAAATTTCAGAATAAAACTGAGCCAGAAAAAAAGTCAATAGAAAACCTAGGGTCTGTTTGGATGTTCCAGAAAATCATGTTATTGGAAATTGCTAATCATGATTAATACGGTGTATTCGGTTGTGTGATGAAATCTCAAAAAGGTCCTAAAATCAGAAAATTTAAATGTCCACTTTGAGTAGCATTTTTCAAACTCACGATTTCCTCTCTTTCATATCTTCGAGTTTTCAATTTTCAAACTTTCACCGTTAATAACCAAACACCTCCAAAAAGAATCTCAACTTTTAAAGTTCAAAATTTTGAATTCATGAAAGTGATAAATTATGGTTTTTAAATGTAAATCAACCAAAAGCAGCCCTAGTATTCAACATCTCCATATGGTCAACCAGTCATATTAACAGAATTATTACATTTTTGTGTTTAAAATATATACAAAAGCAAATATCTATACGTATTAAGATTTAAAACAAAATATAGAAAGTAATGTATTTTTTTAAAAAAATCCTTAGTTGTATGAATCGATTTTCTGAGCATGATAGTGTTACATTGCTCAAGCCACTCAATGTTTCGAAGTCCTCAACTGAATTTTCAAAAGTCGACAAGAGTGAATGCCTATTTCATTGTTTTTTTGGTACAATGTCTCTTTCATGGCTGACTTGTGGTTAAAGGCAATACGCCAATATCCATGCTTAACAAATAAACATCTAAACTTGCATGGATCCCTGTACCATACAAGACATTGTCCAGTAGAACTTTAAAATTCAATTCATTCAATTTTTAGCTAACGATACTTAGACTGGTTGTCACATATTTATTAGCATGTGATTAGGATACATTCAACAACTGAAAGAGACATGCTTCAGTGTAACTGTTTAATGTATGTTGAGCATCACATGTACGAGAAGGCAAAGAAAAAGAAAGCATGTACTTAAAAAGACAAGCACCTGAATAAGATTCAGCATTTTACGAGTCTGGGAAAAGACCAGCACAACATGTCCCTCTTGAATCAAGTTTTCCTGCCAGATAAGGATCACACTGGATATAATTTTCCCCAAAAAAAGATTGGCATTAAAATTGTCATATATAAAAATGAAGGTTCTAACCAGCAAGGACAATATAAAAGATATCTTGCATGACACATCGAGATCAACTTGTGGAGCATCACCATGATCAGTCATATTTGCTAAATTCATGGCCATCTCTTCAACCATGCCGAGCTCTTCGCGATCCAGCATTGTATCCATCCCTTCAAGCACGCCTTCTGCAGCTTTTTTAGTCAAAAGCAATGGGTGGTCACATATTTTCTTTAATATCTGATTCAAAGCAGACAAGGTTGGATTAGGTACTACTATAAGAAAAAGTTTGCAGCCATAGAACATTATTATATCCAAAAATTTCTAAAAATATGTCTGCATGTCAATATCAGATCCCATTCAAATATGTTCCATTAAATAAACAAAGATATTTGGTTATATTAGTCAAATTTAGACCATCATATGGAAAAAGTTCTCTAATCAATAATATCTTCAACTGAAAGAAAAGAAAGGAAAATCCAACAAGTATCAAATAGAAATCATTAAATTTTAGACAATTTTGTCACATAACCATTTGTCTGATGAGGTTGTAAGACTATACCCTCATCTAAGTGTCAATGAACGAGGCCAAGTAATAGATTAAAACATATATCCATAAAAACACGCAGGTAATTGTTAATTACAATGAAATTTTATTCTTTGGCTTATAGTTTGTGCTTTAGAGATGAAAATATTTCCATTTTCCAATATTTTCCACTTCACCTAGATTCTTTCCAAGTTGATTGGAACTTCAGAGGGTTGTTCCTTGGTTTCATAAGCTTAAGATGTGAGCCAGTGACCAATGTAGGTCCCCACATTCACCAGTTAACCTTCTAGGTTTCATGGCAAGCCCTCTTTTTGTAAACAGTTACCATTTTGGTCCCAATTATCAAAGTGTTAACATCAGAATTGACAGTTAATTGTAAGAATATCCAGAATCATCAGTGAGACTTGTCAACTTTGAGTTTCGCCTCCATAGACAAACACATCTGGTGGAACTAGACTAGGTCGATGGTAGTGATGATAATACTGATCGTGTCCCTTCACAATTTGCTCAGAAAATAATTTCCAAAAAATGGTATGTCAAAGTTAACACCGACTCAAGAAAAAGAGTTACCAATTTGCAAGCTGAATATCTCGCTTTTTTACAATTTTTCTTCCATTAGTTACCCTAGTTCTACAGAGGACAATTTATAAAAAGCTGCTCAAATGGCCAAGTAAATGTTTTAACCAAGTACATAGCTAAAAAAGCTGCTCAAATGGCCAGTAAATGTTTTAACCAAGTACATAGCTAAAAATGGTTTGAAGATAATAATGTGATGGACTGAAATAATTGAGATTACAAGCATCACCAATTGCATCTTAAGCATGTGTCAACAGGGCACCATCATGCATATCATCTGTGGCCCCCTCCATATTTTCATACCCCACTCTCTTTTTTCTTTGAAAAAATGACAAGATCGACGGTAGGAATAAGAGTCTTCAATTAGAACTTAATTGTATATTATATTGAGAACCAATGACTCAAGAGTGTTTTTTCAATGAGGAACATGTAAATAGCATAAGGAGAAATGGTGTCGCTTAGAAGCTATAAAAATTAGATGCATGAGAAAGACGAAATCCGAAGTACAACACTAAAATTTATAAAGACGGAAACATGCTTCTAGTTAAGCATTGGCATGAAAAGCACACAAATGAAGGTGATCCTTACTGTTAATGCAGCTAATGGTGAGCCCTTTATTGATGAATAAACTAGGTCGCTATTTAAAAAAGCTTCATATAATTGCCTCTGCGCCCAAAAGAGAATTTCAATTAACAAAAAAGGTAAGAATTCACTATCTAGTATCAACAAATAATAAGAATCAGAAATGACAAAGTTACCACACATGAAATATTCATAAATACCTGACAAGATGTTAGTTTTAACCAAACGATTATCTCATTTTTCTTAGAAAGTTTAGCAGTTTTAGTCACATCATCTTGAAAAAATACTTCATTCTTTAACCGTCGCAAAAAATATGGCTTTATACGCTCTCTTAACTCCTGTAGAAAAGCACATTTGCCAGCAAGATTTCAGAAGCCAAAACAAACTAGCATGCTTATAGGTAATGTTATGGATCAAATACATAGAGAAAAAGACAGATTATAAGAGTGATAAATTTATGTAATAAATTAGAAGCAAAATCAGGATGAGACAACTTTAGCTCAGGAAGATAAAGAAAGCACTGTAAAGGAACAAAATTATAGTCCACAAGCTTTAACTGGCATCCCAACTTTTTCAAATAAGACATTTTCTCACTATCTTGTATCTACAGACCACACAACTAGGATTTATGCTTCAAATAATACCGATGTGCATCGGTCAAGATAACCAGTACTGGCCATATGCAAGAGGGTAAATGGTGCATAATGCCCCACCTTGCTTTCCATGCATATCAGGTGCATCTCAAATGATTCCACCATGTGCTACCCACAAGCAGCTACCTATCCTTCCATTCCTTTCTACTCCAGTCAATTCTTTTGTGCATAAAGAATCATGCATTAAGGCACAATGTTATCAACTCCCACATCTTCTATCCATGAAACTGTTAGTGCAACAATTTTAGCCTGTTGTAGAAAGTTAGGGAGTATTCCACCACACAACATTTGCTGGTTGTTTGAGCTCAAATCATAGATAACAGTGACATGGGAATTTCAAGAGGTTTCTACAAAGAGCAAAGATTTTCAGATCATCAAGAATCCTATGTTCATGGATGCATAATAATATATGTTTCCATATTACTTCAGGCAGGTCCACTTATTGTCTGTGCATCATGAATGACAAAACTTTATTTATGCTCCTAGATGCACACGGTTGATTTTTGACATGGGTATATATATTTGACATGTGTTGGTAGATGAATAAAGCTTCATGCATTTATGTATTTGTGCATGCACATTTATTTCTCACAACATTTAAGGCATTGGGCTTGGGCATAAGTTCTACAAATTGTAATTTACATGTTGTTCACGGCATATCCTGAAATTACAGAGTTTTTGGTATCTATTGAATGTCTTTGGAATCAACGATGTTCCTCTCAGTTGCTTGACCTTATCCGTAGGAATATCTCACCATAGCATGTAATTTGTAATCATCAGCTGCCTATACAACTACCATTAATACATCCCAAAGATTCTAGGTACAGCTCCAAAAAATAATTATTAGTTGCTTATATCCATACAAAGTAAAAGTTACTCTAGACAGCAGCAAGTGACAGTATTATACAATCATAAATGCCAATCTTAAACTGACCAACTTGGAGGTTCTAAATCTGAAAAAATAACTCTTAGAGAATTGTATTAAAAATTAATAGTTGAGTCTACTTCAGTAATGATTTTTCACACGTCAAAAATGATATAGAGCTGAACTCCCTTCATATTTAGGTGATCCTAAAGCATGATTTACCAAATTTTTCGTGTTAAAGAATAGGAAAACCAAAAACAAGCACAAATAATGGATTCCATGTAACAAGTTAACCGAGAAGAAACTTAAATACAGAACTTCATATTTTCTCCAATTTTTTTTTTTTTTAAAAAAAACCTTTAGTTTGTACAACTTTTGAAACAGCATTATTTAATTTAAGTGAATTGTGAACAACAAATATTCTAGAGATTTTAGCTTCTGAGCAACAATAACGTTGGAGATTTCAGCTTCTGTAGACATGCAGAAGACAAAGTGCAAAATATTGATGCAACAAATGAAAATTTTAAACCTTTGCAACCATGGAACCAATATGTTTTTCCCGGTGAGAAGCATTTTTGTCATTTCCACGGAGGATTGCATTTTCATATTTAATTTTAAACCTGAAAAAATAAACAGCATTTAATGTACAGTCACTGAAAAAAAAAAAATTAAGGCCAACTAGAATGATGAAAAGATCCATTACTCATCCTTATCACCCAAGATTTCTGGGCAGCAAAAGGTGAACAAAGCCCACAGTTCCTACTCAAAAGAAAATATCAACATCAAGAACTCTTTGGCTTCAAACAAGTTCACTAATATATATCTAGATACACACACACACATGCATAAACATATCCACCATGAGCGTATAAAATAAGAACAACCATAAGAAAGCAAAAGGTTGAGAAGAAAAGGTATCACCTTCAGGTTGTTTTGTATTGGTGTCCCACTAATAATAATGCGATGAGCACTTGGTATCTCAAATAAACTTTGGGCCCTTTGTGTTTTGGGATTCTTTATGATATGCCCCTCATCAAGCACAGTGTAATGCCATAAGACTTCTTCCTCACTTCCATCTCCATTAGCATACCAATCACCCCTTATAGATTTTGAGTTGTTTCGCACAATGTCATAGGTTGTGAGAAGAACACCACCTTCCTGCAGAACAGGACCATCAATTCTAAGTAACAGCCTAAGAAAATCATATTCAACCTACGCCATACATTCATCCTAAAGTGTCACAATATGCTAATCCAAAAAATAACTTACCAAAATTACAAATTAATATGTAGATGATTCAGAAGCTACTAAAAAGAGAATAAGTAAGAAGACCTTGAGTACATATTGAAGTTCATATTGGCGAAGTTTTGCATTAGCTCCAGAATAACTGCATGAAAAAGAGAAAACACAATATCAAGTTACCTAACAAAAGTCAATATGTGACTAGAATAAGGCAAAAGAAGTCATATGGATCTCACTCTCTAATATTCTCAGTGAGCCCCACAACTGACAGTTCTTTCATCCAATGACCAAGAAGCGTCTTTGGAGCCACAATCAAAGCCCTCTTAATCAAATGAGAATGAAAAAGACCAGCCAAGAAAGCAGAAACCTAAACAAAAATCATAATCATCAACAATATATAAATATTTCATTATTCTCTACAGGAACAAGGAGAGACATGAGGCAAAATAGTCAGAATTACATACTCAAGTCTTGAAGGAAAACATTTTCTACTGATTGATTTCAGTCTGATCCAGGGACTAGCCTGGCTACTGATAGAGGAAAAAGTGGGAAGTATTTTCAGGTGGAGCCAAACATCACAAAGATTTGTGAGCTGGTCTCAAGTTTTGGTTGACATAAGATATACCAATATTGTAGTTAATATGACATGTGAATGCATTTAGTCATCTAGAACAAGTATGATATTCATAACTACGCAATTCTGAGTAGGATTCAACCATACATAGATGGCAACGAAACAATGCCTTGTTGGACCATCAGTTAATATGATATGTAAATGCTGAAATAGTAACGTGACAAAGTAATTTGGCCATATGCCCAACTAAAGAAAATAACCCAGTTAAAAAAATCTTGATCACAAGAGATATAAACTAGTATAGCCCCCGTAATTGTCCACCATATTGCTTATAGGAAGAGTAGTTATAACTATGAGAAATACTTTTTGGTAAAAATACTAGAACAATATCTCCTCAAAAAGTTTTTGAAATGGCTTTGGATCCTTCAAACACATTAATGCAGCAGGGTCCTTCAATTTATTTACAGTTTAGTATCATTAAAACACACGAGGAAGGAGGAGCTTCTGATTTGAATGAGGTTTGGAGAGGAGCATAAAGTCAATCAAGTTATATCTAATGTATCCTACCACAATGTGATGCATAACATGATATGACCATTACATATGCTGATGTTCTGACCTGAATGAGGTTTCAAAAGGAGTGTAATGTCAATTATTCTATGTACAGTGTATCTTACCACAACATGTGATGCATAACATGAGATAAACGTTAGATATATGCTGGTGTCAATGTACTTTGGACTTCACTCAGCAATGATAATTAGCATATCTTAACCTAAATCAAAACTCACCACTTTTGTGGTGTCGACCTTTCAAATCAAGTTTTCGTCTTGTTTTACAGTTTTCTCTCAACCTAATATTGGCCCTCTATCAAGTTCGTGTTGCAGTCTTACCCTCTGGCCAAGAGAGAGGCCTGCCATAAAACCTGGAAGGCTGGTGGAAAGCTAACCTGACTTAACTCTAGTCACAGGATTTAAGCTCAATGATGCATGTAGTGCCCCGCGCCCACATAGAGATGACGACTAAATGCTGGATATGATGTATTGACAGCATTCATCTTTTTTCGTCAAGTACAAATCATGAGCAGTAAAGCAGAACAATCTAAATATGAGCATGATTTTTAGCTGACTGATAGGTAGAAAGACAGACAAGAAAGCACTACCACATGCTTTATACCTGCATAGTCTTCCCCAGCCCCATGTCATCACCCAAAATCCCTCCAGTCCCACTGCAGTGAAGTGTCCACAGCCATTTCAACCCATCTCGCTGATGCGGGTACAGCATCTTTGCAATCTTTCCAGGCAGTTTATACATCCTCGACTTGCTGCTTCCAGCGCCGGCCATCGTGAAATAATCGCCCTCATCATCATCACTCAAAGCCTCCACAGACTCATCATCAAGGACCTCAACCAATCCATTCTCGCCTTCTCCCTCATTAGATTCTCTCCCCCCACCACTCCCTGAAATCACACAAACTTCTTCCTCCTCATCCTCGAAAGCACAAAATCGTCCCACGGCTTTCCCCTTGACCACCTCCTTTTTCTTGGCCTCTCCTTCTTCGTCCTTTCCAGGGCTAGATTTGATAGAGGAGGGAGATAGGGAGGAGGCAGCGCTCTCATACTCTACCTCAGGCTCTGGATCACAGGACACGGGCTTCGGCCTCGGCTTCTCGACAGAGAGGGCATCCAGACGTGAGGTGAGATCGTCCAGAATGTCCCTGATGCTCTCCCCACCGCCTCCACCGCCGCCGCCGGCGTCCTTCGCTCTGGGCGGCGAATCGAACAAGTTCTCGTCCGGGGTCTCGTCGGTGGTCTCGGAAGAGAGCTTGCAGAGGCGGCGCCGGCCCTCCAGCTTGACCTTACGGACCCTCACCTCTGATCACCAGGAAGAAAGGGTCAGCGACGACCGATCGAACACGAGGGTTTAGGGATCAAAAGATGGGTACCTGGGCGATGGGGTGGACGGGATTGAGATTGAGAGAGCTGCTGGACGAGGCGCTGGTGGCGCTCGTTCAGGCTCAGGGGTTTCCTCTCCTCCTCCTCCGCCATCTCCGCTCGCTCGCTCGCTCGGTTCTTGCCCTTCGTTATGAGAAAACGATCGAAGGAGATTTGGGGGGAACGGAGGGGTTATAAGAACGAATGATGATAGAGGCTTGTCGGCGTCGTATCTCGTATGGTCGGTTTCCCGCTTCGGCTTAGATTTCAAACCGAAGGGAATGCGATCCTAGCATTTTTTTTTTTTTTAGGGGTTCAATAAAAAGAAAATCAATTGATGGACGATTAGGAAGCAAGGAATAGGGTTGTTGCCATCAAGGCTTCTAGCTAAATAAAATGCGTCTGCATTGGAAGACGAAGAGGAGAAAATTCGTGGGTTCGGTCACCGGTTTTGCTTTGAGATTTGGTTGTCCCGAATTATAAAGTTGTCCATGAAGCGGGGCCAGCTAGCCAAGCCAGAAGCTAGGTCCATGGGCAAAATAAATGGCCTCCTAATTTTTTCATAAGCCACTTATAAATTAGATTAATTTAAAATAAATTCCTATGTAATAGTTATTCGGTCCCCTTCAAATTTTTTTAAATTAACTTCAAAAATAATTGATAAACAATTTTTTTTAAAAAAAAATTGAGTATTATGAAAAAAAAATAAATGAAAAAAATTCTCTAAAAAAACTTGTTAAAAAAAAAAAAAAAATCATTTGAGAGGCGCTGCCATATCCTTCTCCAAAATTCCAAAACCCAAACCCCACTCGGTACCCGCCATCGTCCTCGACGGGGCACTCGCTAGCCGCTGCCCCCATGGCCCCACCCACCTGTCACGGTGCCATCCCAATTGTCGTCTCCTTTGCGGCTTCGCTGACGGCCGGGCGACTGCTCCGTCAAAGAATGTCCGGAACGTCATTGACCAAGAGAAGCCCTTCGTCTTCGACCTCAACGTTTGCTGTAGTTTCTTTTTTTATATTTTTTTTTTTTCTATTTTTTATAGAAACTAAGTTTATGATTGTAATTTTGTTTTTGTATTTTCTAATGCTTTTTTCTTCTTTTACTTTTTTTTTTTTTTGCGGGGATGACCAAATATAATACTGCAAGTTTGTATTCTAAGTTTTTTCCCCTATTTCTTTATCTTTTTCAGGATATTTGCTATAATAAATTTGTAGATTCTCTCACTGTGCGGTATTTGAGATTTTTTTGTTAGATGATTTTTGGATAGATTAAAAATTTGACGAAGTTGTAAGAATTATCGAACATATAGATGTAGGCTTTTCTGTCAATCTTAGTATATTTTTATTGGTGGTCTGTGATATATCTTTTTCATTTTGAATTCTCTATTTGCAAATATATCATATTTTGGTTTCTTGCTAAATGAACATTTTTCTAGTATTCTCCTGAAAATGATTAGTGTGGTTTCGATTGCAAAAATACCAAACTTTGCATCATAGAGAAGAGAATTTTTCTTAATTGATGGGTATTCAATTGAAAAAATTTTTTGGCCCTCTTTAAAAAAGTTGGTGTGGTCCGCCCCTGGTTATGAGAAACTTTGCATCATAGAGAATAGAATTTTTCTTAGTTGATGGGTATTCAATTGAAAATTTTTTTTGGCCTTGATTTGGACATATTTCGACTGAAAAGTTCAGGGATAAAATAAAAAATAGAAAAATAGTACGGAAATAAAATCAAAAAAAAAGAAAATTTAATAAAATAACTCTAGAGTCCCCATTGATTGATGGTAGTGAAAAAGTTAGGGATATATATAATAAATCACATTCACTCGGCTGGCGCCAGTGGTAGTCAGGTTGACGTACTCATAATCGGGTGGGAAACGGCTGTGAAAAAATTAATCTGCACCGTGTATTGAACATTTCCTAACTGGAGTTGGGAGACTGTTTAGGGGTGGCCACGTCCAGGATCTAACTCCTCCCCTTTTTTGTTTTATCAAAAAAAAAAAAAAAAAACTTTATCATTGTTTTATTAGTCTATGAGCATGCTTCTCAAGCCAGGTGACTGAATGGTTTGTGCTTGCTCGAATTTGGGAGCACTAATTGATTTATAATAGCCCTGTCTTGATTTTTAAAGTCATTCATGAAGCAGAGCTATGGTCCATGGGCAAAAAAAAATATTAAAAAATATTAAAAAATGCTGCTGCATTGTGGACCTATGGTCCACGGGCAAAGAAACTAGAATGATCGCTAAGACGGTAGCCTGGTTGGTAGGAACTTAAATTTTTCATCCATCGATCACGAGTTCGAGACATGATCCCTGTGGGTGACTCGATTAAGTCTATGATACGTCATGGAACACGTGATCGGAATGGAAGAAGAGCGCACTACTCCATCGGCTTAGCGGAATAAGGCTGACGTACTCATGTATGATGAGAAGGGCACGCAAAAATATACGATCCGAATCGAACATAGTCCGACGAGGAGTGGGCTCCAGTGAAAGTAGCTACGACGAGATTTATCCTCCCTTCCCTTTCGCCTTATCAAAAAAAAAAAAAAAAAAAAAAAAAAAACTCGAACTTGACCGTTATATTATTAGTCCATGAGCATGCTTCTCGAGGTGACTGAAAGTCTGAAAGGTTTGCGCTGGCTCAACTTGCGAGCACCATTTCATTTATAGTCCTGTCCCGAATTTTAAAGTCGTTCATGAAGCAGAGCCAGGCCAAAAGCAAAAATTAAATAAAAAATGCTGCTGCATTATAGACATATGGTCCATGGACAGAAATTAGTACTTGACCATCGTATTTATAATATATGAGCATGCTTCTCATACAAGGTGATTGAAAGTCTGAAAGGTCTGTGCTTGCTCAATTTGTGAGCACTAATTCATTTATTTTTCTCCATTTCTCTTAGGAAGCTTACAAGCAACAATATAGCATTTTGAAGATTATTTGAATATGTCGATCGCCAAAAGTTTGCTTGCTTTTTGGTGTTGCAATCCATGGCTAGTTTTAGTACGTGCTATTCATCCATACCCATGCACCAACTGATGCAAAATGCCATAAATGCCCCTTAAAGAGTAGACACGGTAGCAAGAAGCATTGCCAGCTTAACCTCACTTTTGAGTAAATGCGGATATTCTAATACCAGTAGATGCGTGTGCTTCAGAGACATGGTACATATTTGAGAGTACATTGAATTAAAAAACGTGGTTTACATAAAGCGGACCTCCTCCCGCTTCCAATAGATACGCACCACAAGCTAATTATTATATTTATGAAAAGTTTTTTTTTTTTTTTTTCAAAATAATACAATATCCTTCAATATCCATCACCCTTTTCTATTTTTTACTTGATTCTTTTTATATTTTTGACTGCCCACACGTTCCATTTTCCTGATTTTCTTATGTATCAAGATTTTTTAATTAATCTTCATACCCTGATTAATTTTATCATTCATATCCTCTTTTTCATTTTTTATTAACTTGTTTTTTCCAACTTTTTTTTATATTAATTTTTTTTAATTTTCTCACGTCTCCATCCATGTCTTTAATTTTTTTCCTTGTCCATTAAATTGTTTCCTTCATATTAGTCTTCTCCCACATTAATTCCTATTAATCTTTTTTTATATTTATATTTTTAATCATTTTATCATTCAAAATAATTTTTGAATTTATCAACCTATAATTTTAAAATAGTTTTAAGATATTGATAATCAAACAAAAAATCATTTTATCTTAAAACAATTTTTGATATTAAAATATAATTTTTATCAAAAACTATTTTTTAGTCAAAAAAAAAAAAAAAAAATCAGCAATCCAAACGGACCCATATGCATGATCATTTTGTGGCAATTTAAATCATGGAGGATGCAGCAAATGCTTGTGCCCCTTTTTTTTTTTTTTCCTTTTTTTTTCATCTTTTTGGAGCAAAATACTCAGGCGCTTCGTTGAGTTCCCGGGTGTTCATTTGTTGTTCCCATCATAAAATGGTCAATCTGCTGTTCCTTCTCATGCACAAATTAATGACACTTGACAACATTTACTTTCAACAAACTAGAAATTACCATCCTGTAATAACCCAATCAGTGCAGTCAGTATACAACATTATTTCTTTTTTGCACATTTGCTGTCTGCAGCTGGAGGACAGTCCTTCACACAGCTTTCATGCATTCAATACACTGCAACAAACCATCAGAGAACCAAAATGCTGTAATTAAGATAGTGGAGGTTTTATTGCAACAATATGCGTAGTTTTAGCCCCAACGGGAATATTCTAATTCATTGTTATACATCTCACAACTCTATGACAGCCAATATAAATATTTTCACTGATGACATCAGCTTAACGCATAAATCCACTTGATGGAGATGATGGCTTCAAAAGAATGTGTCCTGAAACTCAACAAACTTCCAAGCGGTTGTTCATACACACTAACTAATTATCAAATTTGTGGAATAAGACACAATGGTGAGATGTAGAATTTGGCTTGGTACCTTTGAACCTATAAATTGCTTGAAAATTTTAATGACTTGTTTGACCTCAGAGCTGGAACAAACCTACTGTCTTGTCCTGCGCCTTCATATGTCACGACTCCAGAATCCACTGTCAATGACATTGCCTGCAATGTAAAAATTGAGTTAGTATTCCACAAAAGGAAATACATTTTAAAAACTTTATTTCTATAATAAAATTAGTAGTATATTATCCCACATGGTAAGGAAAGCATTTTAGTATAGCATCTATCAAAGATCCACATACCACAAAAAAAGAGATTCCTTTTTATTGTGGTGGAAGCCAACAATACATGGTTGCTGATAAAAGCTAATGGTTAGCCTCCTGCCACATAAACTCAAGATGTATCTCACAACGTACTCTAGTTTGTGGATAGCATTCTATCCACAAACTGCATAGCAACCAAGACAGATGATTGGATGCATATGAGCAAATAATTTCCATCGTGACTTGGATGAGACTTGCTAATGAAGTATACAAAGTCAATAATTTGCTGAAATGAAGGACATGGAGAAGCCAACTCCATATGCTTTGTTCATTCATGAAAACTAGATAATAACACAATCATGATACCTAGGTTATCAAAATTACCCAGGTAGAGGTAATAAAACCCATATCAGAAATAAGATGACAAGAGCCAGCCTAGAAGTGTCTTCATTCCAGTTGACATCCTATTTACATGCATAAACATGAAACACAATTCAATTTCCTTGTTTTATCATGAGTTCACAAGATGATTGCTGATATTACCTCACCAGTCAATACTGGCGTAAGTTGTAAGAATAAGTCTCCATCATGGAATCAAGGGAGATGAGAGATATTAAAAACTCTGGTTACATTTTTCTTTGAAAATGCATTCATCAGTAGTCCAACGGAAATAATGGTGACGGAAGATGAATCCATGTAAAGGTGCATCGGTAAAATTCATCTTCTAATGGAGAATTTTAGGCTTAAAAGCTAATTGAATCGGACTGAGGCTGCTTGGCTGTTCACAACTGCAAATCAAAATACTGGAAGTTCGCCTAAAGAATTTGCAGGTCTTATTCAGGTTTATATGATTTTTCCCCTTCCATAACCCTCTCACATAGATCCCATCCACTCTCTTTCACTAGGCATGCTTTGGTCTTAACATGCTCTACCAGTTTCAACTCAAGCATCTCTACATTGCAAAAACCCGACTACTGTTGGCTTTGAAATTGATTTATTTTCAGTTCCACATACATTTGTTTCCCCAAGACGTCTCTTGAATTTCTGTATTCCTTGATGAGTACACTTGATACTCTCAAAACAGGAGACGCATCTATTTGGTTGCTTAGCATCAGTTTCACCAGGTTTCAAATTTCGACCTCATATCAGCCAAAATAAACAAATAACTCCTTTTTGATAGTATTTTGACATCCATAAGTATCAGAAAGACTGATCTGACACAATCATGATCTAAGTTTAATTTCCTTTGTTGCACACTTGCAATCTACCCATACTCTTTATTTTACAATTTACATTAGAAAGCACCTTTGCCATCTTCATGTTCTTTTTTCTACCTACATGAAGCCATTTGCTTGCCACAATAGCAATTTTCATTACCTACAGCACGTGGTAGAGGTGTTTAACTAACAATTTGTCACTTACTAATTTAATCAATTCCACTTTATCGATGCTTGCCTTGAAGATTGTTGGGTCTTTCATAAATGTTACTTGAATTCCATTTGGCATATTTGGGATTATTTATTTCATTTTTTTCAGGTTCATATACTTTATTTTTCACCTTCTTGTCTCTTCATGTTTTGAGGCATGAATGATATTCATATCAGATGTACACATGGGCAAAATCAGAATTTTCCATTTCTATTGTTTGGAGGGGTGGGGGTTGTGGGTGTGGGATTAACAGTAATCAGTAAATTATAAATAAATAGTTGCCTTTTTTTATTGACAAATGTTAAACAGCTTACAAATGAAATAATCGATTACAATTAAAAACTAAAGTCATTATTGCTAATTCATTTTCTGCTTTCAGGAAATTTCATTATTCTACTCACTGTCAACAAATAAACTCCTTATGCGACAGAAAAGCATACAAGGATAGACAAGTATTATAAAAGCCAAAAAAAAAAAGATTTTAAATACCATTACTAAACCTAGTACTGTTTTTCCATTTAAATGGTATTATACAGGTACAATTATACATACTGAAAGTGAAAACTCCAAAAGAATAAAACATGGTCGATGCCAACCAGGATGGTCAGTACAGTGCCGTTGGCACACACTAGTGCAGATTGGAACGAACTAGTATGGCCCATACATATCAGTACACAGATGGTTTCTGCATCCTACACCTGTACCAATTTCAGTTTCACATCAGAATACCAACATTATCATCCCGCTCTAGCAATTTTTATATCCATGATGATAAATAAGAATTATTATCAAGGAAGGGCACCAACTATTAGAGTTCTTTCTTTTATTAAAAAAAAAGGGAAAGAAAAAACAAACTAGTAACAAGGGGATTTCCAACTATAATCATATGCAAAGAGAATTCATTCATGACTTGTGTGTACAAGGGAAAAAAGGAAAAAGGAAACATGAAACGAACATGCGAAAATTGAAAACTTAACCAAGAAAAAAAAAAAAGTGGCAAAAACTAGCATCACTCTCTCTCATAAACACATGTGCATGTATTTCAAGGAATTCCTTTTGCTTATTTGAGGAAAGACTTTCACATGAAGGCAAAGTTTTCTAGTCTCAAGATGGTACATATATGAATGCTTTTTTGTCCATGCTACGTATGTCTTTATCCAAAAGGAGGGAGTATTCAATGGATGGCTGCAACCTACAGGATCAGGAAAGGGGGCGCAATAAAAAGGATATGGGTGTGTAAGAAGTTGGAGGCTTGAACTTCTACCTTCTTTATCTTTGTTTGTTTTTGTACTTTTTATTTAGATGCATCAGAACTCTCAAAGCTATCATTATGCCCCTCAAAAAAAGTCCACCTAAAATAATGGGGAAGTCCGGCCACAAAAGAACCGCACAACCATGAGGCATTTAATAATAAAAATATACAACCTGTGCCTTGTGATACCCATACACTTAATGCAACCCAAAAATAGGGTCACTAATAGACACTTTAAGTACTTCCCTTTGTGATCAGTCACAGAATATGGTACGAAAAGAGGCACTTTATTTGGAAAAACATGTTAAAATATAACAATGGATTGGGAGAGGTTTTTAGGAACACTGTAGGATACGTTAAGAGGCTATGTACCACATTTCAATTTTCAGGGTGGGCCAATGGGAATGGGAATGGTTTATGTGGCCATGGGTCAAGGGAACCATTGAAGTGTCCAGATTCTTTTTTGGGGCTTGGGGTTTTGGCAGCAAGCAGTGGAAGGGATACCAATCAGCGCTTTAGAGCTATAGACAATAGGCATGTGCCAAGATTCGCAAATAGTAATCCAGCACCCCTATATGATGGTCTATAGGTGTTGCTTATATTACCTTGCCATGTATGTTGACTGTTGTTATCAATAGCAAATTGTACTGTCGTTATTGAGCGAGATGTTTCTCCAACTAGTGTGATTTTCTGTATATTCCAAATTTCACCATTTACATAAATTCCTTTAATTACTGGTTTCTTGAGCATGTTACTCTCAAGCACATCTCTCTCATGCCTTAGCCAAACCGTGAAACTTGTCCCTGCAGCAACAAGCTCCTCTGATTCCCCATTTGCCTCAGCTTTATCAATTTCATGCACATCTCCTGCAGTAAATTAGGTTCTATGTGGATTGTTGATTTAGATGTGTGCATCTAGTTTGGATCACACCCTCACCGTACCACCATCAACATTTTCTTTAACCATATTCTATCTGCATGTTCTTCAGATTCCTACACTTACAATGATTTACCTTTTTTAGTCTTTCAACTTGCTAACCGCAATAACATCACATAATGGGCCGAGGTCCACCATCCTTATGCAACCTTGATGCAAATACATTGTGCTTCCACAGTTTTATGATGCCAGCACAACCTTGCCACTTCTCAGTTCCAGACTTGATCTAGCACCATTAATAAATTTCATAGATTCAACTTCTAGAAGATGTTAACCATCCAAACAACTGAATTTTCCCTTGGATCAAAGCACCATATTGCAATATTTCACTTGATCAAATCTATCATACAAATCTCTTAGGGTGGCAATGGCTGGTATGCACTGTTTGTCAATGACACTCAGCCTCGGCTTTATCAAATGCATCATAACTCTCAACTTAGCAAGATTCATAGGCATCCTACCATATGGTTTACTTTGGTGTTTTAAGCTCATAAAAGTAATGCATCTTCATAAATTTTGGCCTTTTGATTTTTCTAGCATGCATATCTCAACATCCATGTGCCCATGCATCACAACAAAATGGTACTTTTAATCTTAAAATACCCTTGTTGCAATCCACGAAATTAAATATGACTTTTCTTCCACTCATTGTTGTTTCTCATCTTCAGCATTTCTATTATCAATTTCTATGTATTCACATCTTCACATCTTTCATGGTGCATAACTTGTCCTTTGTCCTATCAAGCAAACCTAGTACTTTGCTCAATGGCGACATGCCATTTGTGGCATGGTCTACAAGACCAGGGTATCAATACTGTGACATTTCCGTATAAACAATTATAGTCCACTCATTATGTAACCCCTATAAGGCAGCGACTGTTACACTTTCATCTCACTATTCGCCTCTTCCTCCATTACTCGAGTCTTGAGAATTTTACTAGTGCAATGAAGGAAATATCACAATCTGATGGTGGCACATCTCCAAAGCTTTTGTGGAAGTTTTGGGACATGGCTCATACTTTAGTCTAGTGAAAGAAAAGGGCTAGTTTGAAGGTGTGATGTCTCATTACAGCACAGCCAGATAATTACAGCAGCAAAAGACTTGCACCATATAAAGCACCAGGAATCTGCTACTTAAAATTCTACTAAAGTTCCCCACAATAAATCTTCATGCACAGACACATATAAAGAAAGAAAACATAATCAGACAGCACACCAGCCACCATGTACACTCGATCTGTCTATCAAGTACGTAAAGCACCAAGCTACCATACGTTTTGTTAGAAGCTGAAAAAATACAATGACTATAGCAACTTCAGAATCCAAGCAAATCAAACAAAACAAGTTTAAGTGATATACTGTATATAGAATAAACATCACAAAAAAAACAATAACCATACCATGGTGAAGTTGAACAACTTGGGTTGCTAGGGGAGCCTGCAAAAACATTTGAATATGATTTCGTTAAGTAAGCAAAATTGTCAATTGGAGCTAGAGAGGGAACTCGCTCTCCTTTCTTCAGCAGCTCTTCCAAGTCTAGCCTCTGCAAAGTCAAGACAGCCATGGACTCCCTCCAGACAAATGCAAGAAGCCCATTTTGGATCACATAGAGGGAACCAGGCTTGGATCCAGGGTACCGGAACCCATAACCACTCGCAATGCCCTCGCCAGAGCAACTGTGCTTCACTTCCACACGGATAGAGTCACCATCAGTCTCCCAAGGGAATGGCTCTGTTGCCGGCTCATCAACCTTCACAGTGAACATTGCAGACCCATTAGGGTGGAGAACATAGTGGGTTCCTTCCAAAATTTTGGTGGCAATGAGAAGAAGCTGCCCCTCAGCCTCCTCATACGAAAGCAACAAGAAGAACAGGGCCTTCCCTGGCTTGTCTTCGGAGGGTCGACCAGGAGGCCAGCCAAATGTGCCACCCCATAGACCGGCATACTCTGTGCCAGCCTCCGGGGCCTGCAACGGGAGCTTATACAGAGCAAACCGGTTGTCGTGCATGTTTGGCCATGCCCTGTAAGTAGTCAACCTCATGTGTGCAGCTCTCAAGCTCAGCCCGATCGTGTCGCCGGTCCTCAAAAACTCATGTACATGTACATGTTTGCTCTCGCCCGACCCCAAAGAAACCCGGTTTCTCGATATCAGCCCGGCAGAACTAAGGGAACTTGATGATCTTCCCATGACTTGCTTAATGCCATCCTTGAAATAACCAGCAACCGAGAAAAGGTTCCTCCTTCTACCAGTGGTGGTGCTCCGGGAGCAAGGAATCTCATCGCTGCTGCAAATTTTACCGCGCTCGCTGAAGCCCAACGTCGACTCCGCCACCTTCCGATCCATGCGGCCACCATTCAGATTGTGCACCTGGATAAGCGACAACCTCCGATCAGCCAAAATTGCTATATCGTCGTGAGTAGGCGAGCAAGGGAAGAGCGGAGCGGCGGCCAGATCCTGGGGGACCTTGAGGCGGACACTTCCGGCGACGTAGTCGAGAAGCCTCCGTCGGTCGCCGAAGGCCAAACGGCTGAAGAGAGACAGCGGCGCCGGAGGCGGCGAGGGACGCAGGGCGACGGTGGTGTCCGACCGGCATAAGTTCTTCGTTAACGTGGGATCTCTGGGCTCGGAAGTGGCGGAGAAGCTTGGAGAGTGGGCCAAAAGATTGGATTTGGGAGGTGAGGAGTGGTTAGCGGATGGACGGGCGTCTACCTCCAGGAGGAGGACGTTGGCGGCGGGATCGAGGGAGCGGACGGCGCCGGGAAAGAGGCAGTCGTCAGCTAGGTCGCGGCCGTGGAGGAACAGGAGTGAGGGGGCGCCGTCGAAGTCGGCGAGGATCTCGAAAACGGGGGCCCAGAGGAGGGGGCCAGCGTCGAGGCCCAGAGGGCCAAGCTCCTGGGGGATAACGCGGCAGGCGGCGACGGAGAGGAAGCCCCAGATGACGCAGACGACGTTGCCGAGCTCGGGGTTCTGGTGGACCCAGATACCGAGGAGGGGGGAGACAGCGGAGAGGAAGCGGCAGAGGGCGATGTAGGAGCGGACGCCGGAGCGCCACCGGGGGAGGATGTCGGGCGGCAGACCAAGGCGGAGGCACTGGGAGAGCCAGACCTTCTCGGAGGCGGCGACGGCGGCGTGGAGGCCGCGGCAGCAGAGGGCGAGGCTGCATAGGTCGCGGGGATGCAGGTGGCCGGAGATCAGCTCCAGCACATCCTCCGGCAGCCCCAGCAGGAGGCTGGAGCCGCACTCCGCCTTCGCCTCATCGGCCGCCATCGTCTCTCCAGCCATCTCTCTCAAAGTTCTCTTACCAAGAAAAAGACTACTCGGAGAACTCTACCATCATGTGACCAGAATAAAGGGCCAGACCGCCAGAGTGAGAGAGGGTAAACGGTAAATAATTTCTTTGGATTAAAAAAAAAATACTGAAAAAATATTTTTTTTTTTATTAGCAATTCAGCATTTCCCAGGCAAGCAATGTTCGCACGGAAAAATAGTTTATAATAAATATATTATATTATATATTATTTATAATATCAAAATAATAATATAATATTAAAAATAAAGTATTTTAAAAATAAAATAAAAAATATATTGTATTTATTAATAAAAAAATATTTTATGGATAAATATTATTTATAAAAAAATAGTTTATCTATCTGGAAAAGCATGATGACGTATATAAATTGTTCATTAAAAATATTGATCAATTTTTTTATAATATTTATTTAATAAATTATTTTTTAATTATTGATTTATTTTTAATAATAAGAGATATTCGGAGCATTTCTTCGATCAAGGCTAAGATCTAATTGAATTTTATCTCTTAGAAAACCCTATCCCTTGCTCTTTCAAAATAAATTTTGAGAATAACATGGAAGATGGTGGTGAGGTGCTGCTTGGGAGCATGTTAGGAGGGGATCTATCATGCAAGGTTTATTGTTTTGAGTCCATTATCCTTGGAGGCAACCCTATGATAATGATTTAGCAGCTTGCAAAGCATTGTCCATTAAATGTTGTTTACCCTTTAATACAAGATATGTAAAGGATGGTAAGGAAATGCCATAGTTTTAAAGTTATGTATGTTTATGGAAGAGTGAATAGTATCATGGATTGGATTGTCTTTTATTTTGGACTAATCTATAATTATCTAGATATAATTTTTTTAATATATATATATATATATATATTTAAGCTAGACTTGCACAGTTCTTTTGCTTTTATAAAAAAAGATAAAAAAACAGGCCATCAATCAATTAGAGAGGAGGAAGACCGGGTGTGATGGTGGGAGTGGTGGGGTTCGGGTTGTTTGACAATTGTTGGAGATCTCTTTTGGTTGACAGATAAAGACCGGGGAGGTAGTAGCAGACCATAAAGTGAAATAGAAATAGGAGGGAGAAAAATTGAGGATAGGAAGTAGGGGTGGCACAATGGACCTTGACTTTGATTCATGCTCTGCTCATTAATAAGTGGATTTGGATTTGAGTTAAATAAACGTGGATCATAAAAAGGTTATTACATTTAAACTATTTAACAATCACTAGCTCTTTTATCTATTTAAAACATTTAACAAGATTAAATAAGTTACACATTTATTAAACAGGTTGACATGTTATATAGATTATACATGCCAATAGAATATATAGATTAAATTGGTTATCCATCTATTAAAAAGTATATCGAATCGGGTTATCTATTTATTAAATATGACAGGTTTATGTTTCAAATTATAATTTATTTAAAAATAGGTTATGTTTAGGTTTGCAATTACCTCATATAATCTAACCCATATATGATCCAATCCAACTTAATTTTTCTGATTCTACTTAAAAAAAAACTTTGCTTTTTAGTGTAATGATTGTTAACTTACTGTTATTATTGGTTTAGATCTTTATTTTGTTTTTTAGAAGAAGAGAAGTGTGTAGTCTTTGACATCCGTGAAAACGAAGAAAAAGAGAAGGAGAAAGAAATATATATAAAGAGGCATTCTTTAACACAACATCAGGGTTAATATTGTATTGATTATGTGTGGCTGGTGAATTTCTATTGCTGACCTAAATGGATCATGCATACCTTGATAAAGTTGGACATAAGTTAGTTTTATGTGAATTATATCAAGTCCATGGTTGAATTGGTATGACATAAAATTTTCACATGGAAGTTACTCAAGTGTTGCAGAAAAGGGAGGTGCTCCTCCTTCAAGTTGCAATAGAATATATAGTTTGGTTAACATGAGATGATATTGGGTTATTTCACAAATCCAAGTGCACTCGACACTCTTGGGTTAGGGACTAGTATTCATTCTCAACTCATCCTCCGTCTCTTATCATTATTTGTTCTCAAATTTTAAACAATAAAAACTACATGATGATGAGAAATTGAAGGGAGATTCTTATATCAAGACAGAACCAATACTGACAGCCAAAATCACAAACTTTTTTTAAGGACTCATCTAGTTAGTTCATAATAAAAAATTTACTGGAATGTGTTTCCAAGAAGTTAATGCCTTGGATCAACGAGTCCTAAAAAGAACCAAAGAAGAAAAGGAGTTATATTATTAATAGTACCATTAAATTTCACAAGTCATCTTAAATAACGCTTGGGTACTTTCCCCTCGAAAGTGATGGACCAATAATTTTGGTATCCAATGGCTACATAAAAGCGAACGAAGGAGAGAAAGGTGCCATTTCCTCCCTCCAGCCTTTCCAGAGATATAAAAGTTGTCATGCCCAAGGTTATGAAAACAGCAATTCCTGGACCAAATTTTATATTGTTTTGGGTTGGATTAGCAGGTCAAAATAACTCAAAATCTGGCTCCAATTTCGCCTATTTTGAACAAGAATAATATAAAGGCTGCAAATGGGTTTGGTTTATCCGTGACCCAATCCGACTCGATCCATTTAGACCAGATCCAATCCATTTTTGGAGATCCATGGATCCGGATTGAGCTCTAAAATTAGATCCGTTTCATTTTCCGGATCGATTTTGGATTTACTGAATTTAGACCTGACACGATCCGATTCGAACATACTAATACTGTTATGATCATATATATTTGGATCTTTAAATTATATATGAAACTTATTTTTAACATAGAAATAGAGTTATAATTATTTATATTTTATTCGGATCGTATTTAGATTCAAATTTTTTAAATTAGAATCAAGTTATTTATGGATCCGATCCAATCCAAATGATTTATTGGATTAAAAATTCTAATAGTGGACCCGATCCGATCTGATCCGATTTTTTAGTAAATTAGGTCTGAATCAAAATTAGAATCCGATCAAATAATCAAATTAGATTGGAGTCATTCATAATATGATCCGATCCGATTTATTTACGCTTCAAAATAATATGTTTGGATATGGATATATAGAATTGGCTATTGAGCTGGTTAATGTTTTTGGTAAGATTGGATGATGTACGGTACTTATCCATTCTGCAATAAAGTCCAGTAAAGTGAGTGACGTTCGAAGGGATAGCTGGTCATCCCCCCCCATTATTCTTCTTCTTTCTTTCTTTTTTTTTTTTAATCAACAAAAAATAATAATTTTAATTTTAATTTTAATATTTTCATCGGATAAATATGGACTCTAGATTTAGATTTTTTAGAGAGAGAAAATTTTCGTACCAGTATCATACCACATAACGTCAAGAGATTCATAAGATTAGCACGATTCGCGCTGATGGTGGCACAAATTGGTTTCCATGAGGCACGCGGATGGTGCGTAGCTTTCTATGCTTTTAGAAAAGGTTGGAATATTGTCCTTGCATATAAAGAAAAAAAATGATCAAGGGCTATTAGCATGTCCTGGAATACATGAAATGTTAATGCTTCCTTAATATATAGAATTAAAAATAAACTCAGCTGCTGGCTAGGTAATTTTATTTATTATATTTCTGAAGAATTTATTTACTTCTATTTTTCTGACATGCCTATACAGTTTAGACATATTTTGCTAACGGACAGCTTGGATTGTATCTCTTTCGGAATTATAATCTAATACATCCGGTTTATCAAAAAAAAATTAACTAAATATTGTTATAGCCAGGGCTGCAATTGGATTGGATTGATACATTTTCAATGTAATGTCAATCCAAAATTAATTGGATCTATTCCGAACCAAATGTTCTTGAATTAAGTTTAGGTCAAAAAATATCATCCGAATTGGATATGGATTAGATTTGGATCGTTAAATTTTCAATCCAAACCGATGTATTTCCAAGTCCCTTTTTTTTTATTAATTTGCCATAACTTTTTTTAGCAGGTATTGAAATAGTTCAAATAAGAAAGCTAAATGTATTAAACCGAATTAATTATTCATCATGTATTTAAATCAAAATCATAAATAGTATAAATATTTATACTAAAGCTCCTTCAATTATATTATATTCTATTTAATTTTTGATTTACAAGCAAAAAATGGATGATTTCATTATGGAAAAGAAATTGACAATGATATTAATTAATAAAAAATATACAACTAATGATACTAGTAAATAATAGTACTTATTTTTTAAATTATTTAATTATTGTTATAATTTCTTTTTATTAGATTATTAATATATAGAATGTTCAAGTGAAATATATACCATAGTACTCTTTAAAATTATTTACAAAAAACTATTATTTATAAGATAGTGATGTGACCGGTTCGCTGACGTGGGACAAGGAGCCTGACGTGGAGCCCTTACTGGATGCCACGCGGGATTACCACCACAGGCCCCTTCGCCGGGCTGAGCTCCTGATGCCAACGGGGCCGCTCGTCGAAGCCGGGCTCCGTCCTCTGCCAGGTTGGTACCTGCCAGATCGGGATGCCTAGGTCGAAGCCGAGCTTAAACCCCGCTAGAGGCGGACCTTTCGGGCTCTAGGTCGGGTCCCGCGGCCCGGAGTCGAGCTCAAGCCTCCTCCGCCACAGAGAACCCCTCCGAAGCCGGGTCCCCTGGACCGGGTGCACCTCATCCACCTCTGCCAGCTCGAGCTTGGTAAGAGCTGGGCCCCCCTGGCCTGGCGCCGAGCTCGGCCCTCCTCCGCACAGCCGAACCGCCGCGAGACCGGTCCCCTGCGAGTGGGCCCCATCTTCCCAGCTCGGCCCTTAACTTAGATCGAGACACCAACCCACACGGGAGCAGCACCTCCCCTCTGAAGACGGTGGCGGGCCCCCCGAGGACTATACGACAGCATCTGCCACGTCGCCATTAATGCCCACGGCCGCCATTCACACCAGAAAGAAAGGAAGCTCACATCAAGGCACCATGCCCTCCACCGACCTGCCGTACGACTGGAGAAAAGACCCGACCAAGGAGCGCAGTCCCCGAGAGCGGCAGCATAACAGTCGAGGTCCTGCCAGACTTCCAGGAAAGGTAAATAAAAGGAATGTCAGAGGCATGCAGTGGCTTTCCCAGCTACCCAATAAAGAAGGCGTCCCGTCTACGGCAGGTACCTTGTTGTACCCGTCTGATAGTGTGGGAGAACCCCGAGGCAAGCCAAAGGAAAAGACCCATCCAGAATAAATAAAAAGGGAGGTAACGACATCCATTTTTTTTGGGACTTCCAAGCAAGATCAACACTCTTTCAAGGAGAGAACACACGATCTTTCCAAGAACACAACCTCTACAAAGAGAATGAGGAGAAGGGGGAGGGGCCAGAGAGGAGGGCAAGACCACCCCGACCACCACATCCCCCAGCTCGCTCACACTCTCATACACTCCATTCACTCCTCCTAGCATGGAGCTCATCCAGAGGGGCTCGACCAGGAGGATCTGTTCCCCTGGATCGTCACTGACTTGACCGTCGGAGTGCCCCCGCCGGCATCCCCGGTCCGGGTCACTGACGTTGGCTGTCTTGCAAGTTCCGAGGCACCGGAGGCATCCCCGGCGGATGGATGCGGACCACCCGACACCATCAGCAGCTACGGGCCACGACGATCCAGGCGGCAACAGATTTGCACGCCAGGTGGGGGGGCAAGACGATACTTGATCCAGTTCAAACCCCGCTTAGCCAGTCCATTGGGAGGATGGTGACCACCCGAGCATGGGGAGCTTCTCCCAGCCGTGCGGAGGCATCCCCTTCCCACGGGAACCCGCACGGACCGGAGATGGAGTACCTGCCCTGGTTCAACCGTCCCCACTGGAGACCTAGCTGATCGCACTTGCCCAGCAGATGCACACTCTCACCGCAACGGTGTGCCAGCTCCAACACCAGCATCAACATCGATCCCTGGCCACACACCAACAGCCAGAGACCCCTGCGGCCCACGTCTCAGCCCCCCGCGATAGCCTGCGTTCCTTCCACAGGAGGCCTTCACAGCCGCGAGCAACTACAGACCCTCGGGGTACCCATCAAGCCCTAATGAAGCGACGGCGGGCCAGCCCCACTGACGAAGAAAGCTGCTCGCCGCACCTTGGCCAGGGGGCACCTAAGCCCCGCCAGGGTCGGAAAGGCAAGGCTCCTTGCCACGGGCATCGCATGTCCGCCTCACCTTCACCGCCCCCCTCAGCGGAGGGGTCTACAGATGAGGCCATCAGGCCATGGCGGAGACGCGCCTGGAAGAGAATGACCGCAAGCTGGCGGAATTTGCTCGCCAATTCGCCAACTTGCCTGACTCCGCTAGTGAGCCAGCGGGCTATGACGCCCACCCTCCTTTCTCCCAGGAGTTCCAGGCAGAGCCGATTCCCTGTCGGTTCCGCATGCCGCAGGTGGATCCTTATGATGGGACCACCGACCCCCTGGACCACCTAGAAAGTTACAGGGCCCTCATGAGGGTCCATGGGGCCACTGACGCCCTTCTGTGCGTCGCCTTCCCTGCTACCCTCCGGAAGGCGGCTCGGGTGTGGTTCACCTGCCTCGACCCAGAAAGCATCAGCTCTTTTGCCCAGTTGGGGCAAAAGTTTGTGGCTCATTTTGACGCTTGTCGGAAGATGCCACGCGAGGCAGACAGCCTCTTCTCCATCAGGCAGCAAGATCGTGAGCCGCTACAAGACTACGTGGCTCGCTTCAAGGCTACTGCATTGGAGATCTACAGCCTGGAGGAGCCGGTGGCGATGCTGGCTCTAAAGTGAGGGCTCAGGACCTCCCGCCTGACCTACTCGCTCGACAAGAAGCCCCCGAAGACCTATGCCAAGCTACCTTTCCGGGCTCAGAAGTACATCCGTGTCGAGGAGGCGGATCGTATGAGGCGGGAGCTCGACGGGAAGTCGCTGAAGGGGCCGGTGCCCGCCGAGAAGCCTGAAGCACGAAGGTCGAGACCGCTAGCTCAGAGCTCCCAACCAGCGTCAAGGCCAAGAAATGCTCCCGTCCCTCAAGGGAGTTTCACTCCCCTTCTCGCCCCGAGAACGAAGATCCTCATGGAGAGCGAGGGCGAGACTTATCTGAGGCATCCACCGCCATTGAAGCCATCCTTCACCCGTGACAAGATAAAGTACTGCCGCTTCCACCGTGACCACGGGCACGACACTGAGGAATGCCGCAATCTCAAATGGGAGATCGAAGAGCTCATCAAGAGAGGCTACCTCGAAAAATATGTGGGGGGCAGAACTCGACTAGAGACCTAGGCGCTTGTTGCCCTCCCGCCAGCTCCAGCCATTGACAACTGCCCCACCGAGAAGCCGGTGGGCATGATCTCCTGGGGAGCTGAGCACGCGTCCAAGAGGACCCGGGGGGTAGGGAACTCTGAGAATGTACCCCCCTTTATGAGAGAAGTTGAAAGTGGGGAGAAAAATATAAATAATGATGCTATGGTCGTCGAGATGACGATCGCAAAGCATCCTGTAAAGCACATCATGGTAGATAGTGGAAGCTCTACGGATGTACTTTTCTATGATGCCTTCTCCCGGATGAATCTTTCCCCTACTCAGCTCAAGCCAGTGTATACTCCCCTCGTTGGTTTTACGGGAGACTCCGCAAGAGTAGAAGGAGAAATCACTCTCCTAGTCACTGCTGGGACCCCATCTCGGCAGAGTACCGTCATGATGACGTTCATGATTGTCAGGCTTCCTTCGCCTTACAACGTGATCTTGGGCCAACCTGGGCTTAACCTCCTCGACGCTGTCGTCTCTACTAAGAGGTTGCTTATCTAGTTCCCAACCCCTTGTGGTGTGGGGGAGATGAGGGGCATGCCCCAGCCAGTGCAGCACTGCTTCCAGACGCTCCTTGGGGCCCGGGTGCCCGAGGAGGATTCCAGAGCAATCGAGCTTGATCAGAGGGTTCAGGACCCTAAGGGAGGCCCAGCCGAGTGCCTGCTTCCCTACCAGCTCAAGACCTACCAGACGAAGACTGTGCAGATCGGAGCCCAGCTGCCCGAGGAGGAGAAAGCTTTGCTACTGGAGTTCTTGAGGGCAAATGCGGACGTGTTCGCCTGGACGGCAATCGACATGCCAGGTATTCCCCCTGAAGTCATCACCCACAAACTTAATGTTGATTCAAAGTGCAGGCCGGTTCGACAGAGGAAGAGAAGCTTTGCCCCCGAAAGGCAAGCGGCCATCAACGAGGAAGTTGAGAAACTCCTCATCGTCGGCTTCATCCGAGAGGTGCAATACCCGAGCTGGCTGGAGAACATGGTGATGGTAAAGAAGAACAATGGCAAGTAGAGGATCTGTGTAGACTACACCGACCTCAACAAGGCATGCTCGAAGGACAGCTTTCCTTTGCCAAGGATAGACCAGCTGGTGGATGCCACGTCAGGGCACAAGCTGTTCTCCTTCATGGATGCATTCTTTGGGTACAATCAGATCCAGATTCACCCGGAGGACGAGGAGCACACTGCCTTCATCACTGATCGGGGGATATACTGCTACAGAATGATGCCCTTTGGCCTGAAGAATGCTAGGGCCACGTACCAACGTCTGGTCAACAAGGTCTTCAAGGACCAAATTGGCAGGAATGTGCAAGTGTACGTGGATGACATGCTCGTCATGAGCAAACCAAGCTCGAACCACATTGCCGACCTCGCTGAAGCTTTTCACAGTCTCCGGAAGCACCAGATGAAGCTCAACCCGGAGAAGTGCGCCTTTGGGGTGGCGGCCAGAAAATTCCTCGGCTTCAAGGTCACCCAGAGAGGTATCGAGGCGAACCCGGAGAAGGTCCAAGCAATCCTAGATATGGAGCACCCAACATCCAAGAAGTAGGTTCAGCACCTGACAGGGAGAATCGCAGCCTTGAGTTGGTTCATCTCGAGGTCGGCTGACCGCTGCCTCCTTTTCTTCAAGGTGCTGCGCAAGATGCATGACTTCACCTGGACCGAAGAGTGCCAGACGGCTTTCGAAGAGCTGAAGGAGTTCCTGACCTCCCCACCTCTACTGTCCAGCCCCGAAGATGGCGAAGAGCTCCTGCTCTACCTGGCGGTCATACCAGGGGCCATTAGCTCGATCCTTGTCAGTACAGACCGGGACGGGTCACAGAAGCCGGTGTACTACACCAGCAAAATACTCCATGATGCGGAGGTCAGGTATACCCATTCCGAAAAACTTATTTTTGTACTAATAATGTCTGCTAAGCGCCTCAGGCCCTATTTCCAAGCGTACCCCATCATGGTTGTGACTGATCAGCCACTGAGGACCATGCTAAGCCACCTCGAGACTTCCGGAAGGTTAGCCAAATGGTACGTGACGCTGAGCGAGTATGACATCGCATATTGATCGAGGTCATCGTAGAAGGCCCAAGTCCTAGCCGACTTCGTGATCGAATGTACAGGGCTTCCTGAGGAACTAGAGCGGATGGTCCCGGTGAGCCAAGCCGAGCCCAGCCCGCTGGAGGACCCTTGGATCCTCCACGTGGACGGCGCCTCCAATTCTTGCGGGAGCGGAGCAGGCCTCATCCTCGCCAATTCCGACGGAGTGGTGACGGAGTGCGCACTTCGCTTCAAGTTCCCCACCACAAACAACCAAGCGGACTACGAGGCACTCCTTGCAGGCCTGAAGGTGTCCCGCGAGCTGGGCGTACGGAATCTCAAGGTCTTCACCGACTCCCAGCTGGTTGCCAGACAAGTCTCCGGAGAGTACGAGGCCCGAGATCCCCAGATGTTGGAGTACTTGGAGAAGGTCCGTTCGAGCATGGCAGGCTTTTGTTAATTTCGTGTCTCCCACATTCCTCCTGGAGAAAATGCTCGTGCGGACGCACTGTCAAGGCTCGCCACCCTACCGGACTCATCCCTGGGGCGTGCCTACGTCGAATATCTTGAAAGTCCAAGCTACGAAAGCCCCGAGGAGGTGCAACAAGTAGCCCCCGAGCCGAGCTGGATAGACAAGTATGCCAAGTACATCCAGGATAGCCTACTGCCGGAAGACCGCAAAGAAGCTGGCCTTATCAGAAGGAAAGCCGCCCGCTTCGTCTTGATGGATGACCAGCTCTACCGTCGATCCTATTCCTACCCCCTCCTGAAGTGCCTCAGGCCCACAGAGACAGCCTTCGTGCTCCAGGAGATACACGAGGGCCTCTGTGGGAATTATGTAGGAGGGAGGACTCTGGCGTACAAGGCACTCCGCCAGGGGTACATCTGGAAAATGATGAGGAAGGACGCCGCCGACTTCGTCAAGAAGTGTGACAAGTACCGGCGCCATTCCCACATCCAGCGCCTGCCGGCTGTACTGATTTCCCAGTTGTCGTCTCTCTGGCATTTCGCCCAATGGAGGATGGATATCCTGGGGCCGTTCCCCACCGCACCTGGGCAGCGAAAGTTCTTGCTAGTGGCGATAGACTACTTCACCAAGTGGGTCGAGGCGGAGCCGCTAGCTCAAATTACGGAGGCCAATGTCCGACAATTCTTCTGGAAGTCTGTCATCTGCCGTTTCGGACTCCCTAATTGTGTCATCATCGACAATGGGCGACAGTTTGACAATCGAGAGTTCGAGGGATTCAGCGCCGAGCACGGGATCCGGTATCGGTTCACCTCGGTCGCCCATCCCCAGATGAATGGGGAAGCCAAGGTCACCAACCGAACCATTCTTCAAGGACTCCGCACCAGGCTGGATCAGGCGAAGGGCAGATGGGCAAATAAACTTCCGAGCATTCTATGGGCCTACCACACAATGCCAAGGATGGTGACGGGCGAAACACCTTTCAACCTCGTCTTCAGGTCGGAAGCGGTGATTCCAGTTGAGCTCGGTATGCCCGCGCTCCGCGTACAGCAGTATGACGAAGTGCAGAATTCGGCACACCTTCTCCTCAACCTGGACCTCCTCAAAGAAACAAGGGACAAAGCTCGGCTCCGGATGGTCGTATACCGGCAACGGGTCGCCCGATACTACAACGTGCGGGTGAAGCAGAAGAACTTCCGACCTGACGACATGGTGCTACGCCGGGCTGAAGCATCTCAGTCCCAGGAGTGCAGCAAGCTCTCACCAAACTGGGAGGGCCCTTACAAAGTGGCCGAGGCCCTCTCGCAGGGGGCCTACTACCTAGAAGACTTGGATAGGATAATTTTTAGCTTCAACTTAGACACATATAAGGATGGGTGGTATGAAAGCAGAAAATGTGAGGTAATATAAAAAGTTGAATATGCCGCCACCTAACCTAATCTTCGCCTCTTCGGCATGTCATTTCTTCTCCATGCCTGTGATAATCTATGTATGTTTAGAATGAAAACAAGATGCTGTATCAAGAATGATGACATTATTGCATTCGAGTACGTACATGTCCTGAAAGGTTTATCTGAGTTTCTGCCTGATTAATCAATCTATTCTTCTTGGTACTTAAGATTTCTAGCACATTTGTATATTAATTATTCTTCAGATTGTCCTGCATATGTATATCATTTTATATTTCTTGTTTTGTTTATTTTGGAAGTAACTATAGTATTTTTTGTCCTCTTTTGCTTTAGTTTATCTTTTTAAAGTACTATATTCTCTTATTTATACAGAATGTCTCAATAAAAAATGGATGAAAATGATACCATTGAATGTATAAGGGATGAGGATGACAAAAATGAGGATAATTCTGAAATTGATGGTGATAAAGGTTCTTAAAAAAGATCTTAGATATGAGATCATTTTATCGAGGAAAGACAAGCTGATAAACCAATAGCTACATGCAAACATTGCAAAAAGGTTTTAAGTGGCAGTGCAAAAGGAGGAACAAGTCATCTAAAATGTCATCTTGAAAATATTTATAAAAAATATCAAAAAAAATTGGTTAATCAGATGTTTATAATAGCAAGTTCAAAAGATCCAGTAAAGTCTTTTAAATTCAACTAAGAAGAGACAAGAAAAATACTTGCAAAGTTTATCATTTGTGCAGAGCTTTCATTTCGTATTTTTGAGCATCTTGTTTTCAAAAATCTTATGAGATATGTTCAGCCATTATTTAATGCCATATGTCGTAAGACTATAAAGAATGATTGTATAAATTTGTATCAAGGAGAGAGAAAAAAAATGCATGAATGTTTTAAGAAGTTAACTTCTCGAGTTAGTTTTACTATCGATATTTGGACATCAAATCAAAAACTTGGATATATATTGCTTACAGGTCATTATATTGATTCTGATTTTATTATATATAAGAAGATAATTAGTTCCAAGAAATTAGCATATACTTATTCGGCTTTTGTAATTGAAGATGCTATTGGAAAGTCTCTTCTTGAATGAAAACTAGATTCTAAAATATGTGCTATCACTGTAGATAATTGTACTATAAATGATACTATGATAAAAAGGATCCAAGATAATTTTATTATGGAATGTTGCTTGGTGGGCAGTATAGTCATATAAGATATTGTGCACATATACTGAATATTATGATTTAAGATGGGATAAAAATTATTCATGAAGCTATTGAATATGTAAGAGAGATTGTTAGATATGTATCTGCAAGCCCATCTTGGATGCAAGCTTTTCATGAAGTGGCACAATATATGAGACTTTTTATTAGAAAAGGATTTACTTTGGATGTTACTACAAGGTTAAAGATGTTTTTATTAGATTTGGAACTAAACATTCATGTATGTGTTCTACCACTGATGAATGGAAAAAGGCTGAGATAATTCTTAAGTTTTTAAAAAATTTTCTCAATGCTACTAAAGTATTTTCTAGTTATAAGTATGCCACATTCAATTTGTACCTAAAAGAAGTTTGAAAAATTCGAATAATGTGATGCGGGATGATCCTAGGACTACCATGATTGCAGAAAAATAGAAACTAATTTTTTTGTAATTTTTTTAGAATTTTAAGTTGCAGGCTAATGACCCGAAATCAAGTAAAGATGAGCAAGAAAACTAGTAATGAAAAGAAACATCATACTCGTAAAGAACTCATGCAAAATAATAAAAGAAATGATCTCAGAGATTGAGAAACCCCCGGTTATGATAGCGTACATTTAACAAATCAGAAGTTAAGAGGGGGAAGGATTTTACCAAGCACCGATTCAAAAATTTGCTCGAAGTCGGGGTCACATAGCACTCGGGATTGTCCCCTGGAAGACAAGCCTTCATTTCCTTGGTTCAGGCAACTATCTGGGATCGGTCCTGGAGGCAAAGAGGGCCTCCTCCTTGGAGGTGAATACCTCGAGGATCCTACAAGCATCAGAGGTTAGCAAGAGAACAAATAAGAAATCAAAAAAAGAAGAACTAGGGTTTAGGAAAAGAGGAATCAGGGTTTCTGTTGCTGGCAGCTGGAGGTGGAAGAAGACTCAGGTTGAAGAATGGCTAGGGCTCTCTTCCTTGGGATGGATTAGGGTTTGAATGCTGATGCTTTGGTCAGTCAAGGCTTGGAAGAACTAGGGCACACTTAGTAGTACTCACACACCTCAATCACAAGAACACAATTGAATACAATTTCAGCAGGGTTTCATTCATGAAAAGAGTTACTTACAAGAGGGGGAGGGGTGGAGTATTTATAGAGTTTTCCCATGTCCTCTCCTTGTTAGGATAGAATTACAAAGTAGAGTGGGAGAGAGATTACAAAGGGATTTAGAATTAGGAGTATACACTTTGAATGAAATTAAAACTTGTTCTCCTTGTTCTAATTGGATTTCTCTCCTCATTTGACTTGGTCAAAGAGCTTTCTTTGGGCTTGGATGCCAAGATGGCTTGGGCTTAAACTTTACAGCAGCAAGGGGCATCTTCCATTGGGCTTGGGCAGCCCCCAAAGGGCTTGGGCGCATGGGCCTCCAGGTGGGCTTGAAACCCTGGGCTGGGGTGCCTAGAATATTCCCTGGGTATCTTGGTTCTTGAAATCTTCATATAGGCTTGGGGAAAAGCTTGGGACACCTCCTCTTACTAAACTTCTGGGCTTGAGGGACTCTTGGGCTGGGGTGCCTGGTATATTCTTGGAATCATGGGGCACCTTGATCCTTGGAATATTCTATGGGCATCTTGAAGGAATCTTGGCATATGGGGTATCAACACATCTAGAGCAGCAAGCAAAGGCCCATTATAGCTGATGTGAGGGCCTCTAACTCCTGGATGAAGCCCGGTAGAACTCCAAAACTGGGTATATATTTTTCTTATACAAAATTGGATCGGTACTGGACTAATACAAATGTACAGGACTCAATGGGACTCAACTGAACTGGACTAGGGTTAAGACAAACCAACTTGGGCATCTTGCCTTAACTTGTTACAGGATTCAATCTTATTTGATTACAAAATTTGACACATAGACAAAGACTCAAAATCCTAATCAGTAAACCAGATAGGGTCCAGTAATTTGTGTCAAATCCTGGTGCCCCCACCATGATATTGATGGATACGAGGGCTCATATTGATGAAACACTGAAGCAACTAATGAAAGAAATGCAAAAGAAATTTAGTAAATATTGGTCTCAATGCAATAATTTGTTGGTATTGCTTCTATTTTGGATTCTGGACAAAAGTTGATATTTGTGAAATTTTGTTATGAAAGGGCATTTGATGTAGAAGAGAAAAAGAAAATGATTGATAAAATTCATTTTTTTCTTCAAAATCTTTATTCAGATTATATAGATGCAACAAAAGTACAATACTTAATTGGTTCGAGTGAGCTAGCAGATAAAATTAGTATACAAAGTGATACATGATCAGTTTCTTCATTTTCTATGGATATTGTAAAACTTGATATTGATTTTGTTCAATTTAGAAGTTAAAGTTCATCGAAATGGCCAAAGAGATCAGAGTTGGATAGTTATTTGGATGATAATGTGATTTCTGGTTTGAATGACAAAAACTTTGATATCTTAATATGGTCGAAGAATAATGTACTTATCTATTCTATATTATCAAGAATGGCTAGAGATATTTTAGCCATTCCGGTCTCCACCGTTTCTTTAGAATCGATATTTAGCACTGATTATAGAGTTGTTGATCAATATCGGAGTTCTTTGAATCCATCTACTGTCGAGGCCTTGGTTTGTACACAGGATTAGTTTCATGAAGATTATGAAGAAGGTATATAAATATTTTATTTTTATATTACTAATTTATTATACTTATATTTCAAATATTTGTAATTGATATTTATGTTATTATTTATCATATATAAATTGCTCAAGTTTTATAAAATTGAATGCAGATGATGGACTTGATGGTACCCCGGAGCATACCGAGCATTATTTCTTTTATATATTTTGCAAACAAAACTATTTATATATATATATATATTCGTACATGCTTAATTTTTTTATTAAATATGAAAAGTGGGAATGATGAGAAGGTGAAACAAGTGAATTTGATTATTGTATTTGTTTAATTTCTTTGTATCATATGATGGATTAGTAAATTTTTATCCCTTTTTTTATAGTAATTTTTTTTATATTTTGAATGCAACAAATCAGCAAACTATATTATAAAAGATAAAACGGTAAGTCCTCGTTTGAACACCTTTTTGTTTTATTTGTATAAAGATTTATACCATGATTTTTGACCCTGTTCAACGGATTTCGTTAATGATAAGTCTATATATATATATATATATATACTTTTATTGTCCCGGTGAGACTGACTTGGTCAGAAAACTTGCAGGAGCCTTTGTTTCCAACCAATACCTGCTACCGGCCAGCGCGGTCGAGTACCGCCCCATTGACAGAGCTGTCGCCATGGATGGAGATGGCAACCGCCGCGAGTTGGCCCCCTTCCAACTCTGCTGGGAGTGCCGCCGCTGCGCTGCCAACGACTCGAGCAACTGAAATTTTTTTTTTTCTGAAAATAAATATCGTATCATATATTTATTAAAATAGATTTTTTTGACTGACTTAGATACGGAGTTTCAAAAATACCTGCCATGTGATAGGTAGGTGGTCAGCTGGATTGAAATCATTTTTGGAAAAGATTATTTCAGGCTGAAAAATCATCTTTCCAAAAGGCAATTTCAGCTCCCAGCCATCTATCCTGCCACCCCTAAGTCATGATGTGATGTTGCCCAAAAAATAGTCTTTGGCAAAATAGTCTTTTGGTTGCTAATTTTTTTTAAAAAAAAAAACTATAATTTTTGAAATTTGCGATCGATTTTTTTGGTTGCTAATTTTTTTTTAAAAAAAAATTATAATTTTTGAAATTTGCAACTGATTTTTTCGGTTGCTAATTTTTTTAAAAAATAAATTTTATAATTTTTGTAATTTGCAACCGAATTTTTTGGTTGCTAATTTTTTTTAAAAAAATTATAATTTTTGAAATTTGCAACCGATTTTTTCGATTGCTAATTTTTTAAAAAATAAATTTTATATTTTTTGTAATTTGCAACCGATTTTTTCGGTTGCTAATATTTTTTAAAAAAATGTTTATAATTTTTGAAAATTGTAACCGATTTTTTCGGTTGCTAATTTTTAAAAAAATAAATTTTATAATTTTGTAAGTTTTTTTAATTTTATTTTTTAGAAATTAAGGGTATTAAATAAAATTGGTTAAGTTATATGATGCCCTAACCGCCTCCATTTTTTTTTCTCTCGCTCTTCCATAGCCGCCACCTCCGGCTCTCCCTTCCTCAGGTCCAAGCCCCGCCAGCCGCCGCCTCCGGCTTCCCTTCCTCAGGTCCGAGCCCCTTTGGCCACCGCCTCCGGCTCTCCCTTCCTCAGGTCCGAGCCCCGCCGGATCCGTGTATCGCCGTCTTCCAATTTTTTTTAAGAAAAAACCTTTTCCTCATTTCAGTGAATGTATGTTTTTTTTCTTTCATTTACTGGGCTGGTGATTTCTCAACAGCTTAGATTGGCTTTTACTAAAATTGATGTTCAGATGCTCTTAGAACTATGTTCAGGCATTAATCATCAATTGGAATAATATGTGTGCATGCGTGTGCATGCATGTGTGTAATTAATTTGTTATTCATATTAACTGAAATTTCTACAGACATTTGTATTTTAAGCTGCATTCATGCTTGATATTTTATTTTGTATAAATATAGTATTATAAATGCTCTTGGAATTATATTCAAGCATTAATTTGTTAGTTGGAATACATATCTGTGTGTGTGCATGTGTATAAATAAGTTGTTATAAAGCTTAATTGAAATCATTTTGCAATGTCAATTTTATCTTTAGATGTATGCATTCTGGATATTTTATGGTAGTAGATGAATTTTGTACCATGCCCAGTCTTATATGTTGTTAGTTTGTTGTCATTTTCATGTTTCTCTCATAGGATTGGTTCTTGTAACTGTTGACTGTTTCCTTGTTGCTTTGATGCTTCTAATATTTTGGATTTATGGATGGTAATTTTTACTTGTCAAGTTTCAGTTGGAATTAAAGAAATATTGAGCTCCTAAAGTATTCTTTTCAATTCAATGTAAATGTTTGTGGTTTCCAAGTGGAATAATATTTCTTGATTTTCTAATTTTATATGTTTTATTATCAGTTTTGCTGGATAGTTGTTCTGTACAGTTTCTAATACATCTTTTTTAATATTGAGATTATGTATATTGTTTTTTGATTATACTTAAATTTCACTTTGAATTTGACTTTTCTCTTATTCTCACTAAGTTATCAATTTTGGGAAGGAGAATTAGGAGAATAAATGTTTTCCTTGGTTCCTTTGTCACTAGTTTTAACAGGGGATGTAAATTTAGACAAGTCATGTTTCCTTCTACGATAGTTTTTCTTTCTTTTTTTTTTAATCTTTACTCCTCTTTTTGTTCCATTTTTTAATTATCACGATTCAGTGATAAGTTTCTATGGAATTATGTGTAAATATGTTGTAGCCCCGGTTCTAAGACCTAGTCGCTTCTATAGTATTCTTTTACATATGTTAATTTATATCTTAAAGAGGGAGAGGGACTTATATAGATTTTAGATGCAACCATCTTCTTTAACAATGCTTAGTCCACCCTCATTTGATTTTTCTGTATCATCATGTTTTGATATGGTACAAAATATGGATATCTTTCAACTTCGTAGTTGGATGTATAATAGACTTTTACCGGGTCGAAAGGGATATACCGAAGAATTTTTAAAGGGCGTGGAAGATTTTGTACTCTTTGCATGTCAGCAACCTAACTTTCAAAGTAAAGGAAAATTTAGATGCCCTTGTTGCAAGTGCAAAAATCTAAGGTACCTAACTACCGATGAAGTGAAGCTTCATCTTTACAAAAAAGGATTTGTACCGAATTACTGGTATTGGACATCTCATGGAGAGAGTGATCCTCATGTCGGTGGGGTACCTGATTTGTATACAAATGATCCTGCCTTTGCACCAATGGATAATGATCCACAAAACACATATTGATGCATGATATTCGATACATTTGGAACAGAGTATGTGCCTGACCATTCGTATAATGAAGAGGAGACACCGAATTTTGATGATCAAAGATTTTATGACTTGTTACATTCTTTTTGCAAGCAACCATTTGCTGCCTTAGATCCTTCGTGATGTACAAAAAGAGGCAATCCTGAGCTTCTGAATCTTATTGTTTGAAAGTTTTGTTCGATTTTTGCTGTTTTATTGTATATTTTAATTTCATTGATTTTCTTTTGTTACCTATAGCTAGAGGCTGTGATCAGTTGCCTTGGTATCTTCGTGATGCTTCAAATGCTGAAAGTGTATGCTGGATCGGACCGTTTTGCAAGGATTTAAATGGTGTCACAAATTTGGATGGCTTGCTCTTTTTGCAAGCAACATTTGCTGCCTTAGATCCTTCGCAATGTACAAAAAGAGGCAATTATGAGCTTCTGAATCTTACTGTTTGAAAGTTTTGTTTGATTTTTGCTATTTTATTGTGCATTTTAATTTTCATTGATTTTTTTTTGTTACCTACGGCTAGAGGCTGTGATGAGTTACCTTGGTATCTTCGTGATGCTTCAAAAGCTAAAAGTGTAGGCTGGATCGGACTGTTTTGCAAGGATCTAAATGGTGTTGCAAATTTAGATGGCTTGCTCTTTTTGCAAGCAACCATTTGCTGCCTTAGACCCTTCTAAATGTAGAAAAAGAGGCAATCCTGAGCTTCTGAATGTTATTATTTTTTATTAAATCTGACGATTAATTACAGTGTTCAAGTTATGACTTATAGAATTTTTTGGTTGTTTTACCTTCATTTTGCACCTGGTATTCAATTCCGGTTAAACCCATTTGGTATATGTAGCTGCTATTTTTGGATAATTGGATGTGATTGAACCCTTGAAATGAATATCTGATTTGTGCCTAAGCTGTCTAATGGATGCTTTATATGTTGCCTTTGTGTCTAATGGGTGTAATTGAATCTTTCTCAATAATTTGTGGCTAATGTTGAAATGAATATATGCTTTATATATCCCAGCTTAAATTTATAAATTCAGGAAAAAAACTCATATTTCGTAATTTTTTTTTAAATTATTCAATTTTAGCAACCGATCTAGCAACCAAATTTTTTTTTATTTTTTCTGGATTTTTTTTTAGCAACCGATTTAGCAACTGAGTTTTTTTTTATTTTTTCTGAATTTTTTTTTTAGCAACCGATTTAGCAACCAATTTTTTATATTTTTTTCTAGATTTTTTTTAGCAACCGATTTAGCAACCGAATTTTTTTTATTTTTTTTGGATTTTTTTTTAGCAACCGATTTAGCAACCGATTTTTTTTTTATTTTTTTTGGATTTTTTTTAGCAACCGATTTTTTTTTTTTTTTTTTAGCAACCAATTTAGCAACCGATTTTTTTTTAAAATTTTTTTTAGCAACCGATTTAGCAACCAATTTTTTTTTTATTTTCTCTGGATTTTTTTTTTAGCAACCAATTTAGCAAATAATTTTTTTTTATTTTTTTTGGAATTTTTTTATAGCAACCAATTTAGCAACCGATTTTTTTTTTATATTTTTTCTGGATTTTTTTAGCAATCGATTTAGCAACCGATTTTTTTTTTTATTTTTTCTGGATTTTTTAAAAGCAACCGATTTAGCAACCGATTTTTTTTTTAGAATTTTTTTATATCTCTTTGATTTTTTTTTAAAAAAAAATTATGTTAAATTCGGTTGCTAAATCGGTTGCTAAATTTTACAACCGAAAAAAATTGGTCACAAATTTTAGCAACCTATACTTTTGCAACCGACTAATTTCGATTGTAAAATCAGTTACAAATTAATTTAGCAACCGATTTTTAATTATTAGCAACTGAAAAATCGGTTGCTAAACCTAGTTTTTCTTGTAGTGTGACCTTTCAAACTTGGTAAATTAACATGAGCCTGTACGGGTTTGAGGATTACCATGGCGTGGACATTGGGGTGGTTAGGGCTGTTCGGCTCTAGTACACACCGACGGTGGCAGTAATGGCTGTGGAAATTGTTAAGTATGATTCAAATTCTGTTTGTTTTTTAAGTCATCCATAATCTCTGAAAAGAATCCTGGTAGGTTGGGAACGTGGAGATTTGTAACCATCTGACTTTCTTTTGTTTTTTTTTTTTTTGTAACAAAACAAAGAGTTCCGAATACTTACTCGATTTTTTTGGTTGTTACCTTATTGCAACCACGTAAAAAAATAAAAACTCCTCTTCTCCACCCGTGAACGTAGGCAACATTAGCCGAACTACGTAAATCTTATTTGTATTCCTTTATTTTACCATTCTGTGCATCCTATTTTGGATCCTAAATCCAATAGAAATTAATAAAACTACAGGAAGGCGATACGGCTTCCCATCTCTGTTTTCTTACAATGAAAACAGGCCAGGAAGTCCTCCTCCAGACTTTCCATCTCTGCTTCTCCATGAATGAATTGTTTGTTAAGTGTGGTAACCAAAACAGGTTCTCCCTGTTGTCCCGTTGATGATTCTTAGAGTTAGATCATTCAAAGAACCATGTCTCTACTTATGTGAGTACATGAAGTTCATTTTTAACCATGATAACTTTTTTACCAGAACTAACCCTTTTTTTTTTTTTTTTAAATGTATAGTTGGTGCCAGCTGTCACAGAGCTTGTGATTGCAGAATGCTTTGCCCACAGTAAATGGATATAGAACAGCCAATTTATCTTCGTATCAATTCAACTCGAACAACATGCGATGACGTGGAAACTGTGTGCAATTTTGGTTTCTTTTCTCCTCTCTCTTTTTTTTTAATTTTTTAAAATAACATTTAACATGACCACGAGTTGGTTCGATTGGTTGTGTTTTAAAATTGAGCTGAAGGATTTGTGCACTTTAATCTTTATGCTCACTGGCATACATTGTTTTACACATAACCACCTCTACAATTCTTAGTATTCTTTTTTTCCTGTTTTGAAATTTGTAACTTTTGTTCAATTGACTAACAGCAGCCGCTCTGTTATTTAATATTTGTAGATTTATCATTGATATTGTTGTACATAGTTGCAATTTGATACAATTGCAGAAGACTCGATATGCAATTCTGCTGAGTGGAACTCCTGCTTTGTCCCGACCTATTGAGTTGTTGAAACAGGTGCAACTTTTCCTAATATAGTGGAGCTAATTTGCTGTTGTGTTTATTATGCTAGTTCGTTAGCATGGATCTACGAAACCCTAGGCTAAATGGCGAATAAGCATTTATATCCAGCTTGAGGCTTTGTATCATGATGTATACAAAAATGTTCATGAGTACTTATTTTTTATATTTATATATGACTTTATGGTAATTTGATTTGGAGATTAATCACTTGATGATTACGGAATTTATTTTCTAGGATTTGTTTGGATTGTACCAAGGTGTCAAGCAACCATGAAGAGCTGCATAATTTGATGAAAGCAATTGTTATGATTACCTGCATTTCTGTGGCTTTATGGGCTCGTCTCGGGCTTTAATTTGGGCCAGCCCGAATCGGGCCCGAATGGGCTTTAGTTCGGGACGACTCGAATCAAAGCTCGATTGGGCCAGCCCAATCGGGCTCGGGCTGGGTCTTTAAAAAAAAAATCGGGGCTAGGCCCGACCCGAAGCCCGAAATTTTTTTGTGGGCTAGGCACGGGTAAAGGTTAGCCCAGCCTGGCTCGGCCCACTTTCAACCCTAAAAAGGAGAAGCAAAAACTCATCTAATTTTAGAAAAGTGTTATATCATATTTTAGATTCAATACCAAAATATAGAGTTAAAACTGATATACATAATAAATACATCTTATCACCAACTAATAGGTAAAGGCTTATTTCATTCATGAATTGCAACTAATTTTATAAGTCAATTACAGTAACAAAATGATATGCAATAGAAACCAAAAAAAATTTCAGTAGCATTTTGTTTAGTTTTTTCTACGTAAATAATTATGTGTAAGGAAAATCAAAGAAAAATACTATCCAAAATTTCTTACGGTCTCTATTGCATATCATTTGATTACTGTAAATTCACCTATAAAATTAATTATAATTTCTAAACTATTCAAATTGGATAATCAATTGATCAATATACATAATTTTTTCATCCATATAAAAATATATAAATATATGGATACTCAGAACATGCACATCAATTAATTGATGGATCTACAATTCTATGCAACACAGATTTTATAAATATAAATAGTTGATTAATTAATCAAATTAATACATAATTATATAACATGAGCACACTAATAATAATATTTCATATACATTAAAAACTACAAACATGCATGCTGCGTATTTCTATTAAAATTAAAGCAAATATAGAAAGAGAAACAAAAATTCACCTATCATAAATATATAGATTGCCTGATAAAAATTTGATGCCCTAATGCATGATGTCAAGAATAATTAGGTTATTGACCGATATGAGAGGCTTTGAAATAGCTCGAAATAGATCAAGCCGAACTTTGACCTAATAATAGAGTCAATTCAATTTTTGGACCATGCTTGGATTTTTCCGTGGCTCAACCCAGTTAGGCCATAATTCGACCCAAACACTGGCCATACCCCTGACCCGAAAATATTTATCCTTGTCTTGCCTCTAAATTTTTTTTACAACTTGCACTAATTTTTTTTAATAACAATGCTATTTTTTTACAAGGTAACATTTTTTTTAATACGAACATCTTTTTTAAAAAGCTTACTATATATATTTAATATAAAAATATATTATTGCTAAGGTGGTAGCTTGATTGGTAGAGACATTGCCTCACTACTAATTGGTCACAGGTTTGAGGCATGATCCTGTGGATGACTCAATTAAATTGCAAAATTTTTTTGGTGTGAGTAAGAAATTACCTTTAGATGGGGAAAAACTGTGAAAATCCAAGTGATTCAATTTGGTGTGAGTAAGAAATTATCTTTTGTTGCGGCGTCAACTCCTGGACCAGGAATCGGGGCGGCTGGATGGGCTGGAGCACTCCTCTCCCGGGCGGACTTGCATGAAGTCCCCAAGGGCGCTGGTGGTGTTCTGGCGGGGGACCCTCCAATGCTTAAGTTAGTAGGAGGTTGAAGGCAACAGAATGGAGGAATCAAGGGATGAACAATCTCTGGAAAGGGAAGAGTTCTTCTACCTTCTAATGGGATCCCCCAGGTACCTTATATAGGCGCGGAACAGTCCAAAATCCGTTAGGGGAGAACTGGGAAAGACCGATCTGTCCCTAGGAGAATGTGTGGCCACGTGGCATGCAGATATGGCGGCATCGTGGAAATAGTGGAGCAGGGCCGTTGGGATGGCAGGATCCCGCAATAATAGAAAGGTGCTTCTGGAATACCCTGGATGCTAAGACTCGCCTGTCGGGCGTCGGCCGTGAGACAGTCGGTCAGTCGGACCAAAGGCCAAGCCTCCGAAGGAGAGCGATGGGCCGGACCCCAGCAGGAGAGGGTCGTTCGGATCTCAGCTCCGGTGGGTCGGACCTCCGAAGGAGAGCGATGGGCCGGACCTCAGCAGGAGAGGGTTGTTCGGACCTCAGCTCCGGTGGGTCGGACCTCTTTAGTTGGAGCCTTGAGAGGGGCGGCCGGGTTAGACCGCAGGACTAGGCCGGTTCTGGCGGAGGGTGAGCCGTCATGGTACAACAGTTGTCTCCCTTGTCCTTGTGCTTCGAGCGAGTCCGTAGGCTCGAAGGGCAAGGGCATTAAATGGCAATGAATGCGCCAGCCTTTCAAATGATGGTGAATCCGGTTAGGCGCGCTGCGTCCGGCTGCCTCCTGCTCCGACTTTTGCCCCGGGATAGGTGTCAGTGCCTGGTTGGCGAGGACTGGGGGAGCAGTTATGGCTGGTACGGCACGTGGCAGCTGCCCATTGGGATTCTTGAAGCGACGTGGGACACGTGGTGCCATCAGGACGGTTGGTGCGCTTGCCAGAGTGGCCCATCCGTCGTTGCCTCGTCTGTCATGCAGATCGCGGCCGGATATGATCCGACACGTCCCCTCGGATTCCCATCCAACTCGAGAACCAAAGCGACGGTCGTTGGAGCTCGGCACGTGGGGGGATGCATTGGGACGCGACCCCTGGATGCCTATAAAAGGAGGAGGGCATCGCCCAGAAGGAACCTGCTGCTGCGTTTGTGCTGGAAGAGAAAATCGCCTCCTCCTCCCCTGCGTTGCCTTTAGGCTCCTTTAGAGACCCAGAGAATCAGGTTAGTCCCGCCTTCATCTTCCCCCATCTCCTTCCTTCTCTGTAACCCATTTTAGGATGGCTATAGCTCGCGGTCATAGGGAACCTGGTCCCTTCGACATCCCATCGGCCATGACCCGAGAGAGGGTCGAGAACCTCAGAATCGTATACAATATTCCTTCCACCTTACATCTGACCATCTCTAGCCGCGAGGGTAGGGTAAACGGACCTCTGAACTTAGGAGCCCTCCCCATGTACGAAGACCACCTGAAGGCCGGTCTTCGTTTCCCGATTCATAGCTTTTTTGTTCAGGTCTTCAATACCTATAGGATCACGCCTTCCTAGCTGACGCCGAACAGCATTAGGATCCTGTGCGGCTTCGTAGTTCTGTGCCGGGGGGCCGACATAGAGCCTAGGGTAACCCTCTTCTCCAACTTCTTTCTACTAAAACAGGACTTCCGAAGCCAGGAATGGTGAATGTTCAGTCCCCGTCCTAACCGGAAGATCCTAGGGGAGCTTCCGTCCGCTATTCATGGATGGAAGTCCAGGTATTTCTTTGTAGACAGCCTGGAGCCGTGGGGCTTTGAGGCAGCCTGGAGGAAACCGAGGCCGAATGCCTTGAACGGAAGGAAAGTCTCGAAGGCCGATGAGGTTGACTTCCACAAGTTGGACGGTGAGGATCCGAAATTTGTCAATTTCCTGCTCTTTGAGGACAACCTTCACCAGGCTGGACTCAGCCGACAGCCGATGTTAGGTAGGACGAGAGTCATGTAGGGAGAGATCAGCTTCCCTTCTTCCCTTCTTTATTTCATGTCGGCTTGGCGACTGCAACTAACTCTACTTTGAATGTTGACAGGCGAAAAGATGAAGCCGGATCGGGCGGTCCTCTCAGCACGATCCGCTCAACGGAGAGCCATCCGCATCGCGGAGTCGACTCCGCCAGAGCCAAAGAAGTGGGCGACTGAACCGGCACCCGAAAGGCCGAAGAAGCGGCACACGGTCGAACCGTCCACCGTGGTGGTGTCGATCGAGTCAGGGGATGACATGCCCCTGACCGAACACTGAAGACTTATTACCTCCGAGCGATCTTCATCGGTCAGACAATCGGGCGCCCAAACAGAAGAGAGGCTCTCGACGTCAGCAGGAGCGGAAGCATCCCCTGCATCTTCGCCACTGGAGGCGGCTACAACGATCCCCCCGATGACCCAGAGAACCCCTACGGGTGAGGGGCCGTCGGCTATTGGCGAGAGGGCCGCCTGCACCCTGGGGGAGGAGGAGGAGCGCTTGCTATGGCGCGCTGCTGAGGAAGTGAGTGAACAGCTTCAAAGGGCCGCCCCCTACACTGACGGGCGGTCGGTGAATGAGGCAGCCAGCAGTTCTCTCCACCATCTTCTGGGAGTAAGTTTCGCTCTTCCTGTCTTCACTTGAAACTTACTATTGGAAATTCTCTAACCGTGAGTGTTTGTCGGCAGCTCGTCAGGGACAACCTCCTGATGGACTAGGGGCTGGGTGAGCTGCTGTATATAAAAGAGCAGCTAACCCAGAGGGCTGAAGCGGTCGAGCTAGCGAGGGACACCGCCTGGGAGGCGCTGACGGCTTCCAAGGAAGAAGTGCTTGGCCTGAGGGCCGCAGTGGCAGAGGTGTCCCCCCTGCGGGCCGAACTGGAGGCCCAAAAGAAACAGATAGAAGACCTGCTTGCCCAGAAGGCGAATCGGGAGGCAAGGCTGAAGGACAGGAAAAAGAAGATCAAGGCCCTAGCTCATCGGCTGGCCATCGAGGAGGGTCGTCTGACCGACCTTGATATCCATGCAAAGGGGTATCAAGCATCCGCAGAGAAATATAAGGGCCTACTGAAGATGGCCCAAGATTTGTTGAAGACGGCCGGCGAGAAGGCCGTTGCAGAGTACGATGCCTTCGAAGACTTCACGGAGGAGATGAACGAAGCCAGAACGGTCGGCTTCGATTACAGGTACGACGAGTGCCTGGGAAAGGTTAGCGCTGCCTTTCCAAAACTCGATCTGGCGTTCCTTCAGCCGCTGAAACCGGCGAAGGCAGAAGCTTTGGAAGGGACAGACCCGACCGCCCGAGCAGCTGGCACCCCAGCGGAGATCATTGCGGAAGTAGTCGGAGCGGATGCCCCAGCTGGCGCCGAGGCGAAAGCAACAGAAGGGGCCGTAGAGGCCGAAGCAGTAGCTGGCACTGAAGGGGCCGAAGTGGCCGAAGTTGTTGTAACCTCCGAAGGTCAAACTTAGTTGGTTGTAAAGGTCTGACCTTCAGTTTTTATAAAGAAACTTTATGAAGTAATGAAAAAACTTTTCCTCAATGTCCTGTCTTTTTACACTGTTCAATGTCTTCTTTTCTGAAATTTTGCTAAGTATGGGCCAGTCGGCATGTTAGAGTGAGTGGTCGGATCTTCAGGGTAAGCGTTGAGTAGTAACTCAGGCCGAACTAGATTCTCTTAGGATTTCCACTCTAAGTACTGGCCCGCCGGCCTTCCGGACCGAGAATAGATTAGAGCGGTTAAGGCACCGGTGGACTTCAGCTCAGGCTGGAGCAACAAGTTTAGGAAATTTATCCTAAGTGTCGGTCCGTCGGCTTTCCGGACTCCGAAGTAGTTGAGGTAGCGGTCGGATGTCAGCTCAGGCCGAAACAACTAGCTTAGGAAATTTATCCTATGTGTTGGTCTGTCGGCTTTCCAGACCCTGAAGCAGTTGAGGCAGCGATCGGATGTCAGCTCAGGCCAGAACAACTAGCTCAGAAAACTTATCCTAAGTGTTGGTCCGTCGGCTTTCCGGATCCCGAAGCAGTTGAGACAGCGATCGGATGTCAGCTCAGGCCAGAACAACTAGCTTAGGAAATTTATCCTAAGTGTTGATCCGTCGGCTTTCCGAACCCCGAAGCAGTTGAGGCAACGATCGGATGTTAGCTCAGGCCGGAAAACTAGCTTAGGAAATTTATCCTAAGTGTTGGTCCATCAGCTTTTCGGACCCCGAAGCTGTTGAGACAGCGGTCGGATGTCAGCTCAGGCCGGAGCAACTAGCTTAGGAAGTTTATCCTATGTTGGTCCGTCAGCTTTCCGGATTGGGCTGCCCTAGAGCCTTTGTCGACCGGAATCGGACTTTCGGAAGTCGGTGCCCTAGAGCCTTTGCCGACCGGAGTCGGACTTTCGGAAGTGGGCTGCCCTAGAGCCTTTGTCGACCGAAATCGGACTTTTGAAAGTGGGCTGCCCTAGAGCCTTTGCCGACCGGAGTCGGACTTTCGGAAGTGGGCTGCCCTAGAGCCTTCACTGACCGGAGTCGGACTTTTGGAAGTGGACTGCCCTAGAGCCTTCACCGACCGGAGTCGGACTTTCAGAAGTGGGCAGCCCTAGAGCTTTCGCCGACCGGAGTCGGACTTTCGGAAGTGGGCTGCCCTAGAGCCTTCGCCGACCGGAGTCGGACTTTTGGAAGTGGGCTGCCTTAGAGCCTTCACCGACCAAAGTCGGACTTTCGGAAGTGGTTCGTAGAAAACATATGAACTTCATTGATAGTACTTGCGGAGGTTATCTACATTCCACGGACGCGCCAACTGCCGTCCTTCCAAAAATTCAAGTCGATAGGTGCCGACTCGAACCACTTCGGCAACCCGATACGGTCCTTCCCAATTTGGGGAAAGCTTGCCTTGCTCGATCAGCCTCGAGATTTCGGCCCTCCGCAGGACTAAGTCTCCGACCCGGAAAGCTCGCGCCTTGACCCCCGAGTTGTAATACTTTGCCATCTTTTGGCGGCATATCGCCATCTTCATGCTTGCCCGAGTCTTGTTTCCTTAAGAAAGTTCAGGTCATCCCTTCGCCGCTCGGAGTTGGCCGATTCGGTGTAGTAGTCAATCCGGAGAGATTGGAGAGAAGTCTCAATGGGGTGGACAGCTTCACTTTCGTAAGTGAGGTTGAACGAAATTTCGCCGGTCGATGCTCTGGCGGTTGTTCGATATGCCCATAATACTGAATGTAGTTCCTCCGCCCAAAATCCCTTTGCTTCATTGAGCCGGGTCTTCAGCCCGTGCAAGATTGTTCGGTTGGTGACTTCGGCCTCCCTGTTGCACTGTGGGTGACCGACCGAGGTAAGTCGGTGAGAGACTTGGCATTTCTGACAGAAATCCTGAAATTTAGTGTTGTCAAATTATCTTCCATTGTCAGTGATAATCGTTTGGGGAATGCCGAATCGGAAGATGATATTGTTCCAGACGAAGTTCTCCACCTTAGCCTCCGTTATCTGTGCTAGTGGTTCGGTTTCTACCCACTTGGTGAAATAGTCGATAGCCATAAGCAAAAATTCCCGTTGCCCGGAGGTCGGAGGAAAGGGTCTTAGGATATCAATTCCCCATTGTACAAATAGCCATGGGGTGGTGATCGGAGTCAGCTCGCTGGCGGGTCTCCTTTGGATGACGGAGTATCTCTGACACGCATCGCACCGTCGGACGAAGTTCGATGCATCCTTCTGAATGGTGGGCTAGTAATATCCCTGCCGGATGATCTTGTAAGCTAAGGATCTCCCTCCGAGGTGGTCGCCACAAATGCCTTCATGGACTTCTCTGAGAGAGTAGTCGACGTCCGCCGGCCCCAAGCACTTTAGTAGTGGCTGTGAGAATGATCGCTTATAAAGGATGCCGTCAAGGACGACGTACTTAAAGGCCGTCAGGCGCACCCGCTTGGCCTCAGCCGGATCTTCCGGAAGGGTTCCCTTGGTTAGGAAAGTAAGGATCGGATCCATCCAAGAAGCTTCATGTTCTACTTGGTGGATCTCTGTCGGCTCTTCGGTAATGCTAGGATGCCGCAAATACTCCACAAAGGTCCAGTCAGAAGTCTCGCTGGCGACCTTAGCCAGCCTTGAGAGAGCGTTCGTCCAGGAGTTTTGCAGACGAGGTATGTGGAGGATTTCAAAAAATTTGAACCGAGGAATGAGGTTTTGTACCTTGTTTAAATATTTTGCCAGGGTCGGATCCCTGGCTTCAAATTCTCCCCTCACTTGATTAACCACCAGCTGGGAGTTGGAGAAAACTCTGAGTCGGCAGATGCCCAGTTTGTTGGCCATTCGTAGCCCTGCAAGGAGGGTTTCGTACTCCGCTTGATTATTCGACACCTGAAATAAAAAGTGTAAAGCATACTCTAGGTTCTCCCCGTCCGGTTTGGCCAGAATCAGTCCGGCCCCACAGCCTGCGAGGTTGGACACTCCATCCACGTGGAGAGTCCAAGCTGGCTCTACTTCATAGACAGCATCATCTTCAGGTACTTCGGCCATTCGAGGAGGCATCTCTTGTTTCCACTTACACTCTGCAATGAAGTCAGCAATTACCTGGGCCTTCAAGGCAGATCGTAGCTGGAAAGAGATGTCGAACTCCCCTAACTTGACGGCCCACTTGGCGAGCTGACCGGATGTATTTGGGCTTCGAAGGATTGCCTTGAGGGGTTGGTCGGTCAGCACTACGATCGGATGCGCTTGGAAGTACGGTCGAAGCCGCTTAGCGGATGTGACCAAGGAGTATATTAACTTTTGCATCTTTGGGTACCTTATTTCGGCATCATGAAGGACTTTGATGATGTAATAGATAGGCCTTTGCCGTCCGTCCTCTCCGACTCGCACAAGGACGGCACAGATCATTTCGTCTGACGCCGAAAGGTAGAGATATAAAGGCTCCCCCTCCGTCGGCTTGGCCAGCAGCGGAGGGTTCTTCAAGTACTCCTTCAATGTTTCGAAAGCTGACCGACACTCATCAGTCCACACAAAACCCTCCGACCGGCACAGGGTCTTAAAGAATGGCAGGGACTTCTCAGCTGAATGGGAGATAAAATGGCTGAGAGAGGCGATTCGACCGGTTAGCTCTTGGACCTGCTTTTTGTTGGTCGGGTGTGCCATCTCCATGATGGCTTTTATCTTGTCAGAATTCACTTCAATTCCTCTCTGTGTAACTAGAAAACCAAGGAATTTGCCAGAGGTCACCCCAAAAGTGCATTTCGTGGGGTTCAGCTTCATCTGATGGCGCCTGAGTGCATCAAAGGATTCCTGCAGGTCCTTGATATGGTCAACCTTGCGGAGACTCTTCACTATCATGTCGTCCACATAAACCTCCATGTTCCTGCCCAGCTGACCTTCGAACACCCGGTTGATCAGCCTCTGAAAGGTGGCGCCGATGTTCTTCAGGATGAAGGGCATCATCCGATAACAGTACAGGCCTTTGTCGGTGACAAAGACGATCTTCTCCTCATCTTTCGAATGCATCTTTATTTGATTGTAACCGAAAAAGGCATCCATAAAGCTGAGAAGCTGGTGGCCGGCTGTGGCATCCACCAGTTGATCAATCTTGGGTACTGGGAAGCTGTCCTTCGGACAGGCCTTGTTGAGGTCGGTGTAATCCACACAGATCCTTCACTTTCCATTGGACTTCTTTATCATGACCACATTCGCCAGCCACTCAGGGTAGTGGACTTCCCTGATGAAGCCAGCGTCACGAAGCTTCTTTACTTCCTCATTAATGGCTTTCTGCCTTTTGGCAGCAAAGCTTCTTTTCTTCTGTTGGATAGGTCGGTAGGTCGGATCGACCTTGAGTTGGTGAGTGATGACCTCCGACGGTATTCCAGGCATGTCCGACGCCAACCAAGCAAAGACGTTGACGTTATTTTTAAGAAAGCTGACTAGTTCCAACTTAAGGTCTTCACTGAGGGAGCCTCCGATCTGAAGGATTTTAGTAGGATCATCCTCTCGAAGTGGAACAAACAGAATCTTTTCTCCTGGCTAACCGAGGCCATCGGCCTCAGCTCTTAGGTCAAGTTGCTACAGAGTGGGATGGCCTTCTGACTATTGATTCATAATGGTTAGACACTGTCTGACCATCCGACGGTCTCCCCTCATCACTCCGACCTCGTTCCTGGTTGGAAATTTTGCCAACAGATGGTAAGTAGATACGATTACTCTGAATTTGTTGAGGGCCGGTCGGCCCAGGATAGCATTGTAAGGCGAGGTCGTCCGAACGACCACAAAATTGATGAGGAGAGTTTTCTAGAGAGGCTCCGTCCCAATTGTCACAGGGAGAACTATTTCTCCTTCCACCCTGACGGAGTTGCCCCCGAAGCTTGTTAGCGGCGCGGGGGATTCCCGCAACATGGATCTAGATAAATTCATTCTCACAAAAGCATCGTACAGTAATACCTCTGTCGAGCTTCTATTATCAACAAGTATTCTCCTTACATCGTAATTGGCAATCACTGCCGACATGACTACAGGATCATTATCAAAAACATGAGTTTCCAAGATATCTTCATCAGAGAAAGTGATGGCGTTTGAGCCCCGGGGCCTTTTAGCAATATCAGTCCCGTCCTCCTGACTTCCTCTGGACCATCGATGTAGCATGCCGACATCCCCACCAATTGGCCTTTGATTGGGGAGCTCCGTCTCCTCCGGAAGGTTTCAGGCGTTTGATGCTTCTGCCCGGTCCTGATGGGGTCGGACATACTTGCATAGGTATCCCCTCCGGATGAGGTCTTCAATGGCGTCCTTCAGCTGCAGGCACTCTTCAGTACTGTGCCCACGATCTCTATGGAAGCGACAGAATTTATCTTTGTTCCTTAGGACAGGAGGGCCCCTCATTGGCTGAGGCCTTTGCAGAAAGGTCTCATTCTAGATCTCCCTGAGGATCTTCTCTCTTGGCAGGGACAGAGGCGCATAAGTCTCGAACCTTCGGGAGAAGTCCCTCGGCTTCGAATTTGGCGTTTGGCCGACTATCCCTCAGAGGTCGGACTTCGGGAGCCTTATCGCTCCGCTTCTTGGGGGCTGGCCTTCCTTCAGCTTGACGTCGGCCGGCTGCTTGTTCTTCCACCAGGACGTACTTCTGTGCTCTGTCCAGGAGTTCACTGTAGCTTGTCGGATATTTCTTGTCCAGGGAGAAGGTCAGCCTGGACGAGCGAAGCCCTCGCTTAAAGGCTGACATCGCTACAGCCTCGTTCAAATTCGGGACTTCCATGGTCGCTGAGTTGAAACGGGCAATGAAATCCCGAAGGGTCTCTCCCTCCTTTTGCAGTACGAGGAAGAGGCAGTCAGTATTCCTCGGGATCCGACTGCAAGTCCTGAAATGGGAAAGAAAAAGTGATTTGAGTTGAGAGGAGTGGATCATACCTGGCCGGATAGCGGAAAACCATATCCAGGCGATTTTCTTGAGGGTTGCGGGGAAAGCGATGCAATGGAGAGCGTCGGAGGTGCCCTGGACCATCATATGGGCCTTGTACGTGCCCAGATGGTCCATCGGATCGGTGGTACCATCGTAGGGGTCCACCTGTGGGATCTTGAAATGGCGGGGGATCGTCTCTGCCAGAATCTTCTCAGAGAACGGGGGACGGGAGTCGTATATCTGTCCTCCTTCGGCCTTCTCCTGGAGGGCGATTTCAGCAATACACTTCTCCATGTGCATGATCTTGCTGCCGTAGTCCTTCGGAGGTTCGGTGGCAAGCCGACCACCGAGCGGGATGGATTCGGCATAGGAAGGCGAAGCAGACCTCGCCCTCTTGCCGTCGGCACGATCACCCAAGGACCTCCGGGGCTCCACGGCGGCGTGAGAACCATGCCGAGGGATCTTTGGCCGTCGACCTCTCACAGCAGTAGTCGGGGGGTTGGTGCAGGAAGCAGCTGGTAGTTGCTGTCGGTTGTCGGCTGCTTCCTGGAAATGCTGAACTGCAGCCGTAAGTGTTTCAATGCGATTCACCAAGGTTTGGAACTGTTGCAACCCCAATGTGATGGTAGGCTCTGCAGCAGTGGGAGCAGTGGCAGCAAAATCATTCTCTCCAAGAGGCTCCTCAGACCTGGAAGGAGAGACATCCCTCCTGGTAGTGGCATTTGGAGCTCTTCCCTTAGCCATTTTCTTACCGGGATGAAGGATTCCTCCTTTTAGAAGAAAAAGGCGCCCTTCCTCTAGCGCCAATCTGTTGCGGCATCAATTCCTGGACCGGGAACCGGGGCAGCTGGATGGGTTGGAGCACTCCTCTCCCAGGCGGACCTGCACGAAGTCCCCAAGGGCACCGGTGGTGTTCCGACGGGGGACCCTCCGATGCTTAAGTTAGCAGGAGGTTGAAGGCAACAGAATGGAGGAATCAAGGGATGAACAATTTCTGGAAAGGGAAGAGTTCTTCTACCTTCTAACGGGGTCCCCCAGGTACCTTATATAGGCGCGGAACAGTCCAAAATCCGTTAAGGGGGAGGCTGGGAAGGACCGATATGCTCTTAGGAGAATCTGGAGAGTGGCCACGTGGCGTGCAGATACGGCGGCATCGTGGAAATAATGGAGCAGGGCCGTTGGGATGGCAGGATCCTGCAGTAACAGAAAGGTGCTTCTGGAATACCCTGGATGCTAAGACTCGCCTGTCAGACATCGGCCGTGAGACAGTCGGTCAGTCGGACCAAGAGCCAAGCCTCCGAAGGAGAGCGATGGGCCGAATCCCAGCAGAAGAGGGTCGTTCAGATCTCAGCTCCGGTGGGTTGGACCTCCGAAGGAGAGCGATGGGCCGGACTCCAGCAGGAGAGGGTTGTTCGGACCTCAGCTCCGGTGGGTCGGACCTCTTTAGTTGGAGCCTTGAGAGGGGCGGCCGGGTCGGACCGCAGGATTAGGCCGGTTTTGGCGGAGGGTGAGCCGTCATGGTACAACACCTTTAGATGGGGAAAGACTGTGAAAATCCAAGCATCTTGAATCAAACATTACCTGGCGGGGTAGCTACCCGAGATTTATCCTCCATCCCTGTTTGATTTACCAAAAAAAAACAATATATTTTTTAAAATAACTTGCATTAGATTTTATTAGTTTAATAGAAATCTTTTTTTAAAACATCTCATATATTTTTTAAAATACAAATGCCTATATTTATTTTGAACAATGTAACCCTAATTTCTTTTACTATAAAAATATTTTTTGACCGCTTACCTTACATTTTTTTAATAAAATTATTTTTATTTAATTACATCTTATATTACAATTCATATTAACAGGAATGTCCTTTTTAAAAAAAACAAAGCTTGCCCTAGAATCTTTTTATAGTAATATTTTTTCAAAAAATGTTTACAACCAATTTTTTAAATAAGAATGTCCAATTTTTTTTTAAAAAAATCTTGCCCTAAAGATTTTTTTAATATAAAAATGACTTTTTTTTTGTTTTTTAGAGCTTACCTTAGATTTTTTTTAATATGAATGTCCATTTTTTTAAACAGCATCTCTCAATTTTTTATTTTTTATAAAAAACAAGCCTTACTGGGTCATACCATAGAAATAGTTTTCCTATATTTTGCTGTATTTTTTTAAAAAATATTTGATCTGCGTGAATAAGTCACTACCATCTAAACTTACTAATTAAGTAATGTTAACAAAATAAAATTATATTTTTATTAAAAAATAAAAATAAAAAATAGAGCATGCATATTGTTAAAAAAAATTTAAATAAGAAAATAATGGTGGCAGCAACTTGATACCATGACTGGCCGGAGGGGGGCAGTTAGATCCACAAACCAGAAGGGAATTCAAGAGGAGGGCCAAGTCACTGTCATATAAACATTAACAAAATAAAAATATATCCTTTTTATAAAATAAAATAAAAAATAGAAAGAATGTATATTGTTAAAATATATATATATATTTTTATAGAAAAAAAGGTAGGATGTTTTATCCTGATATAGTATTTCATCCTGGTCTTCAGTCCACTAAATCTTTGTTCGATATAAGACATAATTTTTTACATATCTTTTTTATTTTTTTAAAATTTTATTCGAATCGATGAATACAACAATCTAGTTCTTTTATGACATCGAAATATCCATCGATCTATCTCTTAATTTTATGTACCTAAAAATTTTAAATTTTTAATCAAATTATTCATGAAAATAATTGCGGAAGTCGTGACCAGGTTAAAGAAAGCCAAATCTTTACCGGCCATACCATACCCTAGAGGTTGTTAAAAATATTACCTGGTACAAGAATACAGAAAGCCAAATCTTTACCGGCCATACCATACCCTAGAGGTTGTTAAAAAATATTACCTGGTACAAGAATACAGAGGTAGCAGAAAATCAACATCATGACCAGCCGGAGAGGAGCAGGGGTCCACGAATCAGAGAGAAATGTAGCAGGGAAGGCCAGTTTTTTTTTTTTTTTTTTTTTGGGGAATAGAGCTTTCAGGCTCTCGAGATAAAAGGCTGGGAAGATGTTGTAGGTTCGTCCTGCACTTTCTCATTGGAACCGCAGGTCAAAGTTATGGTTTCAATGCGAATCTGCCGACGAAATTGCGGTTTCTTCACGTCACCCTGTCACGTGTTTTTATAAATGCCATGTGGCTAATAAAATATTAAATCAATTCTAAATTAATAAATATAATTCAAAAAATTTCATTTTTATAATTATTTATTTAAAAATTATTTTTTTTAAAAAAATCCAGTTTAGAACCCGAATGGTGGATGGAGGCGCAACCATGAGAGGAAAAACGTAGTCATCGACCAATCATTGCTCCCCCCGGCCATCCAAGCGTACAATTAATTATTGCTCACACGGCGCACCACGACGGAAAACACGAGGCCTTGACCCTTTGGACGTCGAGTCCTCATCTTTTCCGCCTATTGGATGCTCGAAGTTGTCAGATCAAAGTGTGGGGCACTGAAAGCTTGCGTTTAGACTAAGAAATCCGCCTCTACCCTGGATCCATTGCAACAAAGTAACGGCCGTTGCACGTCGAGATGTCAAATCTTACCTAATCAATTTACCATATATATATATACATATATTAAAATAAAATTTCTGTGTTCACAAAGTCGTTCGTCATTTTTTTAAAATATATTTAGGATATATATACAGTTGTTCACCATTTTTTCAAAAATATGTTTAGGATATATATATAAAGAGAGATGCACTTAATTTTTTACAAAAATTAAAATCAAATCTCTCATTATATAATCTATACATATTTCCAAGCAATAAAAATAATATATCAATAATATAGAATAAACTCAAATAAAAATAAATAAAAATATTTCAAAATAAATATTTATTTGGAAGTATTTTTTTAATTTATGTTTATTATACACCATTAATTTTTTAGTATTTTTAAATGATGATCCGTTCAAATTAGACAAAGACGAGGGAATTGATCGGATTCAGTTCCAAATCCTTTTGAAATAAACAAAGTCTAGCTCTCTATATATATATATATATAAAGAGAGAGAGAGATAGACTTGGCTATATTTAAAAATATGGTCAGATCAAATTCGTTCAGGTTTTAACCTTATTGATGTGACCGGATCGCTGACGTGGAGCAAGGAACATGACGTGGAGCCTTCATTGACGCCACGCCGGATTCCCACTATCGGCCCGTTCGCCGGGCTGAGCTCCCCGATGCCAACGGGGCCGCCCGTCGAAGCCGGGCTCCGTCCTTCGCCAGGTCGGTACCCGCCAGGTCGGGGCGCCTAGGTCGGAGCCGAACTTAAACCCCACCAGAGGCAGACCCTTCGAGCCCGAGGTCGGGTCCCGTGGTCCGGAGTCGAGCTCAAGCCTCTTCCGCCATGTGAGACCCCTTCGAGGCCGGGTCCCCTGGTCTAGGCACACCTCAGCCATCTCAGCCAGCCCGAGCTCGGTCAAAGCTGGGCCCCTCTGGCCTGGTGCCGAGCTCGGCTCCTCTCCGCACAGCCGAGCCACCGCAAGGCGGGTCCCCTGCGAGTGGCCCCATTTTTCCAGCTCGGTCCCCAATGCAAATCAAGACATCAACCGCCAAGGAAGCAGCACCTCCAATCCGGAGACAGTGGCGGGCCCCCCGAGGACCGTACGACAGCACCCGCCACGTCACCATTAATGCCCATGGCTGTCATTCATACCAAGAAGAAAGGAAGCTCACATCAGGGGACTATGCCCCCTACCAACTTGCCGTACGACCGGGAAAAAGACCCCACCAAGGAGCGCGATTCCCGAGAGCGACGGCACAACAGTCGAGGCCCTGCCAGGCTTCCAGGAAGGGCAAATCGAAGGAATGTCAGAGGCTTGTGGAAGCTTCCCTAGATATCCAATAAAGAAGGCGTACCGTTTACGGCACGATATCTCGTCATACCCGTCTGATAGTATGGGAAAACCCCGAGGCAAGCCACAGGAAATGACCCAGCCAGAATAAGCAAAAAGGAGGTAACACTCATTTTTTTCAGAGAGAGAGGACAAAAGGATGTCCAATTTTCTAACAACACATCCACCACAAAGAGAAAGAGGAGAAGGGGGAGAGGCTAGACAGGGGGGCGAGACCACCTCGGCCACCACATCTCCAAGCTTACTCATACTCTCATACACTCCACTCACTCCTCCTAGCGTGGAGCTCATCCCGAGGGGCTCGACCAGGAGGATCTGTTCTCCTGGATCGTTACTGACTTGACTGTCGGAGTGCCCCCGCTGGAATCCCCGGCCCGGGTCACTGATGCTGGTTGTCTTGCAGGTCACGAGGCATCAGAGTCATCCCCGGCGGGCAGACGCAGACCACACGACACCATCAACAGCTATGGACCGTGACGATCCAGGTGGCAACAGATTGGCATACCAGGAAAGAGGGTGAACGACACTCGATCTAGTTTAAACCCTGCTAGACCAGTCCCTGGGGAGGATGGTGACCACCTGGGCAAGGGGAGCTTCTCCCAGCCGTGCAGAGGCATCCCCTTCTCACGGGAACCTGCACAGACCGGAGACGGAAGTGCTTGCCCCGGTTCAATCGCCCCCATTGGAGACCCAGTCGACCGCACTTGCTCAGCAGATGCACACTCTCATTGCGGCGGTGCGCCAGCTCCAGCATCAGCACCAGCACAGGTCCCTGGCTACCCACCAACAGCCAGAGACCCCTGCGGCCCACGCCGCAGCACCCCGCGATAGCCTGCGATCCTTCCATCGGAGGCCTTCGCAGCCGCGGGCAGCCACAGACCCTCGGGGTACCCACCTGGCCCCGATAAAGCGATGACGGGCTAGCTCTATTGACGAAGAAAGCTGCTCACCACACCTTGGCCGGGGGGCACCAAAGCCCCGCTAAGGTAGGAAGGGTAAAGATCCTCCCCATGGGCGCCACGAGCCTGCGTCACCGTCTCCGCCCCCCTCAACGGAGGGGTCCATAGACGAAGCTATCAGGCGCCTGGAGGAGCACGACCGCAAGCTGACGGAGTTTGCCCACCGGTTCGCCAACTTGCTTGGCTCTACTAGTGAGCCAGCGAGCTATGATGCCTGCCCCCCATTCTCCCAGGAGATCCAAACGAAGCCAATTCCCCGTCGGTTCCGCATGCCGCAGGTGGATCCCTACGACGGGACCACCGACCCCCTGGACCACCTGGAAAGCTACTAGGCCCTCATGAGGGTCCATGGGGCTACCGACGCCCTTCTATGCGTCGCCTTCCCTGTTACTCTTCGGAAGGCAGCGTGGGTATGGTTCACCCGCCTCGAGCCAGAAAGCATAAGCTCTTTTGCCCAGCTGGGGCAGAAGTTTGTGGCTCATTTTGACACCTGTCGAAGGATGCCACGCGAGGCAGACATCCTCTTCTCCATCAGGTAGCAACACCGTGAGCCGCTACAAGATTACGTGGCTTGCTTTAAGACTGCTGCATTGGATATTTACAACCTAGAGGAGCCGGTGGCGATGCTGGCTCTAAAGCGAGGGCTCAGGACCTCCCGCCCGACCTATTTGCTCGACAAAAAGCCCCCGAAGACCTACGCCGAGCTACTCTTCCAGGCTCAAAAGTACATCCGCGCCGAGGAGGCGGATCGTACGAGACGGAGCTCGACGGGAAGCCGCTGAAGGGGCCGGTGCCCACCGAGAAGCCTGAAGCGCGGAGGCCAGGATCGCCAGCTCAGAGCTCCCGACCAGCACCAAGGCCGAGGAACGCCCCCGCCCTTCAGGGGAACTTCACTTCCCTTCTCGTCCCGAGAATGAAGATCCTCATGGAGATTGAGGGCGAGACCTATCTGAGGCATCCTCCGCTGTTGAAGCCATCCTTCACCCGGGATAAGACGAAGTACTGCCGCTTCCACCGTGACCACGGCCATGACACCGAGGAATGCCGCAATCTCAAGTGGGAGATCGAAGAGCTCATCAAGAGAGGCTACCTTGGAAAATATGTGGGGGGCAGAACTCAACCAGAGTTCCAGGCGCTCATTGCTCTCCCGCCAGCTCCAACCATCGACAACCGTCCCACCGAGAAGTCGATGGGCATGATCTCCTAGAGAGCCGAGCACGCGTCCAAGAGGACCCGGGGGGCAGGGAACTCTGAGAATGTACTTCCCTTTATGAGGGAAGGGGATAATGGGAAGAAAAATGTAAACAATGATGTCGTGGTCGTCGAGATGACGATTGCAGAGCATCCTGTAAAGCGCATCATGGTAAATAGTGGAAGCTCTACGGATGTACTTTTCTACGATGCTTTCTCCCGGATAAATCTCTCCCCTACTCAGCTCAAGCCAGTATATACTCCCCTTGTTGGTTTCACGGGAGATTCCGCAAGGGTGAAGGGAGAAATCATTCTCTCGGTCACTATCGGGACCCCACCTCGGCAGAGCATCGTCATGATGACGTTTACGGTTGTCAGGCTTCCTTCGTCTTACAACGTGATCTTGGGCCGACCTGGGCTCAACCTCCTCGATGCTGTCGTCTCTACCAAGAGGTTTCTTGTCCAGTTCCCAACCCCTTGCGGTGTGGGGGAGATGAGGGGTACGCCCCAACCAGTGCAACATTGCTTCTAGACACTCCCCAGGGCCCAAGTGCTCGAGGTGGACTCCGGAGCAGACAAGCTCGATTAGAGGGCCCAAGACCCCAGGGGAGGCTCGGCCGAGCGCCTGCTTCCCTATCAGCTCGAAGCCGACCAGGCGAAAACCGTGCAGATCGGAGCCCAGCTTTCTGAGGAGGAGAGGGCTCTGCTATTAGAATTCCTGCGAGCAAACGCAGATGTGTTCGCCTGGACGGCGGTCGACATGCCAGGTATTCCCCCTGAAGTCATCACCCACAAACTTAATGTTGATCCAAAATGCAGGCTAGTTTGACAGAAGAAGAGAAGCTTCATCCCAGAGAGGCAGGCGGCTATCAATGAGGAAGTTGAGAAACTCCTCGTAGCTGGCTTCATCCGAGAAGTGCAGTATCCGAGCTGGCTGGCGAATGTGATGATGGTGAAGAAGAATAATGATAAGTGGAAGATCTGTGTAGACTACACCGATCTCAACAAAGCATGCCTGAAGGACAGCTTCCCTCTACTAAGGATAGACCAGCTGGTGGATGCCACTTCAGGGCACAGGCTACTTTCCTTCATGGATGCATTCTCCGGATACAATCAGATCCGGATGCACCCGAAGGACGAGGAGCATACCGCCTTTGTCACTGACCTGGGGACATACTGCTACAGAATGATGCCCTTTGGCCTGAAGAATGCTAGGGCCACGTACCAACGTCTGATCAATAAAGTCTTTAAAGACCAAATCGGCAGGAATGTACAAGTGTACGTGGATGACATGCTCATCATGAGCAAACCGAGCTCGGACCACATTGCCGACCTCGTTGAAGACTTTCACGGTCTCTGGAAGCACCAGATGAAGCTTTACCCAGCGAAGTGCACCTTTGGGGTAGCGGCCAGGAAATTCCTCGGCTTCATGGTCACCCAGAGAGGCATCGAGACGAATCCGGAGAAGGTCCAGGCAATCCTGGACATGGAGCACCCAACATCCAAGAAGCAGGTCCAGTGCCTGACAGGGAGAATCGCAGCCTTAAGCCGGTTCATCTCGAGGTCGGCTGACCGCTGCCTCCCTTTCTTCAAGGTGCTACGCAAGATGCACGACTTCACCTGGAGCGAAGAGTGCCGGACGGCTTTCGAAGAGTTGAAGGAGTTCCTGACCTCCCCACCTCTGCTGTCTAGACCCGAAGATGGGGAAGAGCTCCTGCTCTACCTGGCGGTCACACCAGGGGCTGTCAGCTCGGTCCTCGTCCATACAGACCAGGATGGGTCATAGAAGCCAGTATACTACACCAACAAAATACTCCATGATGCAGAGATCTGGTATACCCGTACCGAAAAACTCATTTTTGCACTAATAATGTCTGCTAAGCACCTCAGGTCCTATTTCCAAGCGCATCCCATCGTTGTTGTGACTGATTAGCCGCTAAGGACCATGCTAAGCCACCCCGAGACTTCTGGAAGGTTAGCCAAATGGTCCCTGATGCTGAGTGAGTACGACATCACATATCGACCGAGGTCATCGCAGAAGGCCCAAGTCCTAGCCGACTTCGTGGTCGAATGTACAGGGCTTCCTGAGGAACCAAAGCGGATGGTCCCGGAGAGCCAAGCCAAGCCCGACCCGCTGGAGGGCCCTTGGATCCTCCACATGGATGGCACCTCCAATTCTTGCGGGAGCGGAGCAGGCCTCATCTTTGCCAATTCTGATGGAGTGGTGATGGAGTGTGCACTTTGCTTCAAGTTCCCCGCCACAAACAACCAAGCAGAGTACGAGGCGCTCCTCGCAGGCTTGAAGGTGTCCTGCGAGCTGGGCGAACAGAACCTCAAGGTCTTCACCAACTCCCAGCTGGTTGTCGAACAAGTCTCCGGAGAGTACGAGGCCCGAGATCCCCAGATGATGAAGTACATGGAGAGGGTCCGTTCGAGCACAGCAAGCTTCCATTACTTCCGCGTTTTCCATATTCCTCATGGAGAGAACGCTCATGCGGATGCACTGTCAAGGCTCGCGACCCTACCGGACTCATCCCTAGGGCGCGCCTGCATCGAATATCTCAAGAGCCCGAGCTATGAAAGCCACCAGGAGGTGCAACAAGTAGCCCCTGAGCCGAGCTGGATGGACAAGTATGTCAAGTACATCTGAGACGGCTTACTGCCAGAAGACCACAAAGAAGCTGGCCTCATCAGAAGGAAAGCCGTCCGTTTCGTCTTGATGGATGGCCAGCTCTACCGCCAATCTTTTTCCTACCCTCTCCTGAAGTGCCTCAGGCGCACAAAGGTTTCGTGCTCCAGGAGATACACGAAGGCCTCTGTGGGAATCATGTAGGAGGGAGGACTCTAGTATACAAGGCACTTCGCCAGGGATACTTCTGGAAAATGATGAAGGAGGACGCCGCCGACTTCGTCAAGAAGTATGACAAGTGCCAGCGCCATTCCCATATCCAGCACCTGCCGGCTGCACCGATCTCCCAATTGTCGTCTTCCTAGCCTTTCGCCCAGTGAGGGATGGATATCCTGGGACCGTTCCCCACCGCGCCTGGGCAGCGAAAGTTTCTGTTGGTGGCGATCGACTACTTCACCAAATGGATCGAAGCAGAGCCACTAGCTCGGATCACAGAGGCCAATGTCCGCCAATTCTTCTGGAAGTCTGTCATATGCCGTTTCGGACTCTCCAATTGCATCATCATCGACAATGGGCGACAGTTCGATAACCGAGAGTTTGAGGAATTCTGCACCGAACACGGGATCCAGCATCGGTTCACCTCGGTCACCCATCCCCAGATGAATGGGAAAGCCGAGGTCACCAATCGAACCATTCTTTAAGGACTCCATACCAGATTAGATCAGTCAAAGGGCAGATGGGTAGAAAAACTTCCAAGCATCCTGTGGGCCTACCACACAATGCCCAGGATAGCGACGGGCGAAATACCTTTCAACCTAGTCTTCGGGTCGGAAGCGGTAATTCTAGTTGAGCTCGGTGTGTCCACGCTCCGCGTACAACAGTACGACGAAGCACAAAACTCGGCACACCTTCTCCTTAACCTAGACCTCCTCGAAGAAATAAGGGACAAAGCTCGGCTCCGGATGGCAGCATACCGGCAACGGGTCGCCCGGTACTACAATTCACGGGTGAAGCAAAAGAATTTTTGTCCTGGCGACCTGGTGCTGCGCCGAGTAGAAGCGTCTCAGCCCCGGGAGCGCGGCAAACTCTTACCGAACTGGGAGGGCCCCTACAAAGTGTCCGAGGCCCTCTCCCAGGGGGCTTACTACCTAGAAGACTTGGACGGTGCCAGGTTCCCCCGGACCTGGAACGCTTGTAATTTGAGGAGATACTATCAGTAATGTAAGTATTCCCTCCATGAGAAATAAAGATTTCTTTCTGCAACATGATCTATCTACCTTGCAGGAAACTATAGCCGCGAGCCTAGCTCCCAGGCACCAAAGACCGGACGACCCTCCGGCACCAAAGACCGGATGACCCTCCGGCACCGGCGAGCCCAGCTCCCCGGCATTAAAGACCGGACGACCCTCCGGCACCAAAGACCGGACGACCCTCTAGCACCAACGAGCCCAGCTCCCTGGCATCAATGATTGGACGACCCTTCAGTACCAAAGACCGGATGACTCTCCGGCACCGGCAAGCCCAGCTCCTCGGCATCAAAGACCAGACGACCCTCCGGCACCAAAGACCGGATGACCCTTCGGCACCAAAGACCGGACGACCCTCCGGCACCGATGACCAAGCTCCCCGGCATCAAAGATCGGACGACCCTCTGGCACCAAAGATCGAATGACCCTCCGGCATCGGCGAGCCCAGCTCCCCAGCAAAGGACCTGGGAAATCCCCCAGGCACTCAACCAACGCGTTTTCGAGCCCAGCTCCAAGGCGCCACCTCAAGTCATCAGCTTCCCCAAGCCCAGCTCCAGGATGCCCATCAATGCCCAGAGAAGAGTCCTCTGGCACGAAGACCTGGGAAGCCCCCAGGCACCGGCGAGCCTAGCTCCACGCCCATCAATGCCCAGAGAAGAGTCCTCTGGCACGAAGACCTGGGAAGCCCCTAGGCACCGGCGAGCCTAGCTCCCCGGCACCAAAGCCCAGAGAAGAGTCCTCTGGCACGAAGACCTGGGAAGACCCCAGGCACCGGCGAGCCTAGCTCCCCGGCACCAAAGCCTAGAGAAGAGTCTTCAGGCACGAAGACCAGGGAAGTCCCCAGGCACCGGCGAGCCCAGCTCCTCGGCACCAAAGACCGGACGACCCTCCGGCACCAAAGACCGGATGACCCTCCGGCACCGGCGAGCCCAGCTCTAAGGCAACATCCCCGAGCTCTGCTTTGAGGCGATGTTCCGTAGACCCAACTTCTGAAGGTCAAGCCCCGAGCCTAGCTCCGAGGTGTTCAAGATGTGGACCGCCCTTAGGCGCCCGGGTTTGAAATTCCTCCCTACAACCTCCTCGTACCGACAAAAAAGAGAAAAGAGGAGGGGGGAGGAAAAGTGACATTCACATCACCAAAGGAAAGAAGCCAAACCTATGGAATCAGTTTTCATTGCTTGAAAAGAAAATTTTACATCATGTTCCAGGTCCTGACAAGCCAGGTAGCCCGGTTCAAAGGAAAGTACAAAAAGAAAGAAAAAGGGACATGCGAGGAGTCCTAGACTACAAGGTCGGTTGCTCCCCTGGGCAGTGCACGGCCAAGACTTCCCCCTCTCTAACCTCCGGGGCGGGGTCACGTGCTTGAGCGGGCTCTGCCGGAGGAGCAGACTCAGCGGCAGCTACCGCAGAGATCGGCTCAGCAGCCTTCTCCTGCGGTGCTGCCTTGGCTACTGCCACAACCAGGGTCGGTTCGGCAGCTTCCGGGGCCACTGGCGGAGATGCCTGGCTGGAGTAGCCCCTAGCCCTCCTGCGACTGCCTTCGGAACAGGAGCCTTCTTCCCATGAGCTTGGAGCGCGGCCAGCCGCTCCTTAGACAACATTCCCCGCAGTTGGGAGACACAGTACGAGTACCCCTTTGCAAAGGAGTCCGTCGCTGCTTCTTTGAAGTCCTTGAGGTACGTCGGGGAGGCTTTGAAGGCAGCCACCGCACCCGCAACATCCCTCCTCGTGCCCTCCACCTTGCTCCTCGCTTCAGCCACCGAGTTTTCAGCGAGCTCGGCCTGGCGGATCGCCGTCGTCATTCCCTTCTCGGCGACCTCGGTGGCATGGTTGGCGGCAGCGGCCCTCTTCTCGGCCTCGGCAGCCCTCCCCTTGGCCTCAGTGGCCCTCTTCTCCGCCGCCGCCACCTTCCTCTCCGATTCGGCCCGAAGCTCCATCAACCGGGCCCTCTTTGATTTGAGCTCGTCTTCGAGCTCCTTCTTCATCCTGATTAGGTCGGCGGCCTCGACCACGAGGCTCTTGATTTTAAGGTTGGCCTCTTGGGCCTCCCTGTTCTTTCGGCTCGCCTCGGCTCGCAGGGACTCGAGCTCGGTCAGCCACTCCTTCTCCCCCTTCGCCCAGTTCCGGTAGAAGTCCCGGATGAGGAGCAGATCCCTACCTTGCTGTATTGAAGGAAGCATGTTAATTGTCAAGTGAAAAGGAGCTCGAGAAAGACAAAAAGGGGGGGGGGGGGTGAAAAGGAACTTACAGCATAGAGATTAGCGAACGTCGAGCAGACGGTGTCGCCCAGAAGCCTCCTGCTCCCATCTCGCCGGTCGCAGGACTGGACGGAGAAGTCCATCATCCGCTCGGCAAGGTTGGAATCCTTCGCCAGAGAGACGTTCGACCCCAGCTTGAATGGGACCCTCCGGTAGTCCCTATCTCTCGTGCCCGCCTGCTCGGACCCTTCAGCAGCGACAGCGGAGGACATCTTCACGGCCATCCACGAGCTCGGCACCGCCTCGGGCTGCGGCGGGGGTGCCGGCCTCGCTTCCCTCGGCCCCTCTTCCTCCTCGAGCACGACGACTTCAGGGGAAAGAACCTCCGGCCTGGCGGCAGCAGTCGCTGACCTGGCCTTGGTGACCATCTCGGGCTCAAGCACGGGACCTTGATCCCGCTGACCCGAGGTGGCCTGGGCGGGCTCGGCCGCCCTCTTCCACCTCCGCGCAGCGACCGATGCATCAATCGTGGCCTGCACCAGTAGTGGGCCTTCATCAGCGCGAGCCTGCTTCCGAGCGGGCCCGCCGGCCTCGGCAGCCTGTTCACATTCCTTCGTAAACGAGAGTAGCTCATCCATCGAAAACTTCATTTCTGCACTGGAGGGAATGAGGTTAGCCCAACAGCAGCAAAAAAAAAAAATGAAAAAGAAAGAAGAAGAAAAAGAAAAAAAGAGAAGAGAAAAAAGAAAGGAAAGTAAATAAGAAATGAGAGGGGGGTGGTCAAGTCGAACTCACCCGGCTCCCGCGCCGAGCTGACCCCGACCTCGTGAAGATTCTGCTCTGACAGCAAGACCTCGAGGGGAGGGATCACAGCCGATCTGAGCAGGTCATACAGATTGAGGTCGGTAGCTTCAACAGAGGAGTTCTTATTTGAAGATCGATCCGGGTCGCTCCAAACCCAGTCGATCCCCTCTACCGAGGCAAAAAAGAATCTACTCTTCCATCCTTTGATGGAAGAGGGGAGTACAAATCTAATGCCCCGAGGACGGGAAGAAAGGGACCACCACCCGTCCTTGGTAGGGTGGCATTTCAGGGTAAAGAAGACCCTGAACAAGGAAAAACGGGTGGCGATCCCGCGGAAATGGCATGGAACGATGAAACAAAATATCGTTCTGATGGCATTAGGGACCAACTGGGCAGGAACAAGCCGGTAGTTGGCCAAGAAAGAAAGGAAGAAGGGATAGGCAGGAAACCAAAGGCCCCCGGCAAAGGCCTCCTCGTAGAAGGCGATCCGTCGAGGGCCACTGGAAGTAACCTGCTCCCCGGGATGAGGAATGGAAAGCCGGATGGATTCGAGGATGCCATAAGTTTCCCGGATGGACACAAGGTCCTCAGCGGTAATCACCGAAGTGGTCTCTCTGGGACCTGTCGACCGAGAAGGCTCAGGCTCAGGAAGGGAAGCAGAAGTAGAAGCAGAAACATAAGTATAAGCAGGAGCAGGAGCAGAAAGGAGAGTCAAACGGGGAGGAGGAGAAGACCCGGTTTCCCTAATGGATACCGGGCTATGGTAAGGCTTTCTACTGAACTCGTACCTCACTGCCTCCCTCTCCTCATCGGAAGAAGAAGGAGTTTTCGGTCGGGAAGGTCCGGCCTCAGCTTGGCACGAGGAACGGAAGTTGGGGCTGTAGCGGTCCATGGAAAAGAAAGGGAGAGAACAGAACAACTCCTAGATAATGAGGAGGGGGCGAACGGAGGAAGATATACGGCAACTTCTAACGGGCGAGAAGGGAGAGCTAACCTGCTAAAGCTCAAAGAAGATGCCGACGACCGGAGAAGAAGAAGAGGAGGACTCCTGTGCGACTTCAGGCGTGAAGGATTTGAAAAAAAAGGAGGGCCTGTTTTGAAAGGACTCACCCATCCATTCGAGACAACCTGCGTTCGACCGTACCGTTACGACTTCCCCAAAAGTCACGCCACGTGTCGCCAATAGACGGGGACAGCACCCCCATCCGACTGCGGCCATTTCAGCTTCCGTGATTGCCATAACTGCTCCCATGACATGGCCACGCAGCACCCCCGCACAGGCGCGAGGGACCGCCGACCGAGGCACCACCGATACCGGTAATTATTGCACCAGATTTCCCTATCTTTCCATGCCAGCATGCACCTACTCCCTTCGACTTGAATGCCGCGCGACAACAGGCCTCGGGAGTGGGGGGCAAATGATGTGACCAGATCGCTAACATGGAGCAAGGAGCCTGACGTGGAGCCTTCATTGACGCCATGCCGGATTCCTACTATCGGCCCCTTCGCTGGATTCCCACTAGCGGCCCCTTCATTGACGTGGATCGTTACTGACTTGACCGTCGGAGTGCCCCCGTCGGAATCCCCGGCCCGGGTCACTGACGCTGGCTGTCTTGCAGATCACGAGGCACCGGAGTCATCCCTGACGTGCAGACGCAGACCACCCGACACCATCAGCAGCTACGGGCCGTGACGATCCAGGTGGCAATACTTATAATTGAGGTCTTATGATGCAGAACAGAAGCTCTGATACCAAAAATGATGCAGAACGGAAAACAAAGAAGCGTATGCGGAAGTAAAATTAAGATTAATTCTTTTTTTTTTATATATATTTCAGAAATTGGCTTCGACTCAAAATAAAGCTAAACTACGTTGAAGGAAACTAGGTAAGGATTGAAAGCACAGTTTAGAAGAAACTAAATTATCAGAGTAGTTCAGAAGTAACGGATCGCTGGGGGTTGAGAAACTCCCAGACCTAGGGTTTCGCTCTGAACTTTCAACAGAACAGAAATAGAGAGAAGAGATGGTTTACTAACCAGACAGTGATCTTCTCAGGATTTTGGTGGAAGAACTCTCTCGAGCAGATTGTGGGATCCTTGGAGTCGGCTATCTTCGCAATGGATCCTCCAATACTGGTCTCGTGGTTTGGTCGGCTTCTCCTGGACTCAAGATCTGGGAAAGGAGAGGAACAAAAGATGGAATTCAGAAACTCAAGGAAAGATTTTACCAGGTTGAAGAACTTGAAGGCTGAAGTTGCTGAAATCAGGATTCTTCCGGAGGCCGATCTGACTTCCTCTTAGAGTTGCTGTAGATCTGCAGTATCTGGACTGGAATCGGATGCTGGTGGTCGACCAGGACTTGGAGAAGGTGGCCGTGAGAAGAGGAAAAGACTAGGGCTTGGTGGAAAGAGAAGGGTGATGGCGGCTAGGGTTTGGGAATTGAGTGGCTAACCTAGGGTTTAGGGTTTTGGAGATCTCTCACCTCCTCAAGGTTCCAGGGGAACCCGGATTTACTCCCTCGCGGAGCTCAACACCTGGAAGCAAGTGCGGACAAGAGAAAACACAAGTTTGCTCAAGAAAAATTTCTTTCATTCATCTATGATTTTTTCAACTTACAAGAGGGTTTAATTTATAATGCTTTACAAGGGAGAAGGGTTTCATATTTTCCCATGTGGGACTAAAGGAGGGGATCTCCAAATTAGGGCAAATCCCTTACATATGGTCGGCCAAAATACCAAAAATTAGGATTTGGGTTATAAATGGCAGGTAGATGGCGCCACCTTGCTTGGATTTTCAAGAAAAATTTTCTTCCTAACCTGGATCAACTCTTTTGGACTCCTCCTTTTCTTCCTCCCTAAGTCAAGGCTCTTCCCATCTTTGTTTTGATTGTTTTTGGCAGGTAGTGGGCGCCCCCTTGAAGTTCTCTTCCAAGAGAATTTCTTCCCTTCTTTGTTTTGGAATTCTTGGGAAAGTCTTGGCCGCCCCCTTGATTGGTGGTCTCTTGGTGGACTTCTCCTTATCTGGCGCATGAGAGAAGGAGGTTGCCATCTGTGGAGTGGGGACCAAAAGCTGCTGGATGTGGATATGGCGCCCCCTGGACTGGGAGTGTGGCTGGGAGAGTGGTGTCCACTTGCCTGGTCTTGGAAGAAAGTGTAACATCCCATTTTGAAACCCTAGTCCACTACTGAGTCAACATGACTCAACAAAATAAAATGCAGGTAATGTAGACTCAAGCTAAATTAAGTTGATCTAGTCAACTCTTATTAAAAACCAAAAAACCCTAATTCTTCGGGCAAGGTTAATCAGAGATCCAGATGGAGCTCTGAAGTCTTCTTTTGAGTCTGGTGCCCGCACCATCTTATATCGACGATTCAAACCATTGGATGTGATTTACTATATCAAAACTATTCATATATAAAAAATCATATGATTTGGAAATCTTTAGTTTATGTATTAAGTAATCAAAAAAAAGCACAGCCTAAATAAAATTAAATTAGACATATTTTTTGATCACTTGATGCATAGACTAGGAGTTTCCAAATCATATAATTTTTGATATATGAATGATTTTGATATAGTATATCATATTCAATGACTTTGATCATCAACATAGGACCTCCATTATAGAGTTTTGATTTGATCGGATTTTACTCCAAATATATTCGAATATAGCCAAGTTCACTTATATATATACATGACAGAGTCGACTACCATTTGAACGGTTGTTTCTCCATTCGACTTGACACTCAGCTAGAAGTCATCCTTTTTTCTTATTATTTTACGTCCATTGAAAGCCATCTAATTGTGTCATTTAGCCTTATTATTCTTTCCGGGTAAGATGGTGGAAATCTACGATTACCCGAGAATAAAGCCAATTTACTAAACTTTTGAAGTAACGAAAAGAACTTTCTAACTCTCTAACAATATTTTTTAATAATATAATAATATTTAATTAAAAATAAAAAATATTTTAAATTTTTTAGAAATTTTAAAGAATTTACTGAAAAAAAGTTTCATTTTTATATATTTTTAAAAATATTTTATAACCAACATCGCAAAACAGTTTTGATTTAAATAAAATCTTTTTGATAACCAAAATATCCAACAATAAATATTATGATTATATCTTATATCATATCATATTATTATACTATTGTTGCCACCTAGATTGCCGTGGCCTGCAGCTTCTTACGTGGCCCGGGTGAGTGGACTCCTTGCCAGCGCCACCGGGCTTGTCGGTCAGAGACGATCAAGGAGAACATAGTCGTAGTTGTAGGGATGAAGGGGCTTGATACTGTGTTGTGGCCTTCCTGTGGGCCTCTCCGGTGAAAAAAATCTTCTCCGTATCATCCCTCTATCGGGTGGACCTGCAAAACAAGGAAGACTTGCACCGGGGATTCCGGCAGAGGCACTCCGACGATCAAGTCAGTGGGATGATTGAAGGAAATAAGAGACCTCTTAGGCGGAGAGCTTGGGGGACTCTCTACTGCCAGAGGGTGATAATGAAGAGAGTGTGTTGTCTCTTACCTCCCCTTACCTCTCTATGCCGGTCTTTACATAGACGAATGGTTCCTGTCACTTTGGGGAGGTGTGCCAGTCTTGATGTAGACTTGTCAGGCTAGGGTGGCCTGTGAGGCCATGATGGGCTGGTGAACCTTCTTCTTCTGGATGGTTCAGAAAGTTGGTGCAGGGCTACAGTACCTTGGACATGGCACTATTCACTAGTTAGTGTAAACGATAGCTTAGAAAACTTAAATGCAAACCTTCCTTGCAGACGGCATGTCAGGCGACGTGCCATAGGACCCACGTGGAGGGGGATCCTTGGAAAGAGCACCGGACCTATGAGGATGGGCCCCTCGGGAAACGCACCAGGCCCACATGAATGAGACCGAACTATGCGATGCACCCAGTGATCGAGCTGTGCTAAGATGCCAAAGTGCCGAGATGGCTGGGATGCTACTCCAGGCTATCATGCAGGTACGCGGACTGAGAGAGGGCCCTAGAGACTTCTAATGCATGCTGGTCGAGGCAGAGCCTGCGGATGCTCCATGCATGTGGGCGCGAACCCACGCACTGCGGACCCACACGCTGCTCCTGGTCGAAACCAGACCGCGGGAGGGTGGAGCTGGACTGCGGGTGTGTTGGGGCACGGAGCAGGTGCGGACGGAACTGGGCGCCACGCGGGCGTGCCGGGCCAGGCATCGCATGGGCGTGCCGAGCTGGGCACGCAGGCATGTGGCCGTGCCGAGCTGGGCATTATGCTTGCTGGAGTTGCTTTGGGCGGAATGCTCGGACCTCGGGCACAGGAGTGCTGGTCCTGGTAGAGCTGGGCTGACCAGGGCTGAGGCGAGGCCGGCCAGAGCTGGGCTCGGGGCACGGCATCACCGAGCTGGAGCCGGAGCGGGCTGAGGCAAACTGTGCCATGGGCGAGGTCGGACGAAGCCGCGCGGGACGCTGCCAGGGTGCCAGTCGGGCTGAGCCAGACCAGGCGTGGTCAGGCGAAGCTGGAGCCGGAGCACGGCGTCGCCGAGCCGGAGCCGCGCGGAGCGCCGCCTTGCCTCCGGGCATGTCAAACTACTCCCCGAATCGGGTGGAGCCAGACTAGGGTGAGGTGGAGGCCTCCCGCGGGCGAGCTAGGCACCGGATGGAAGCACGTGGAGTTGGCTGAGGTGGGCGGAGCTGGGGCTTGGTGGCGTCGGGCATGCCGCACCAGGCTCGGAGGAGCTGGGCATACCGTGCCGGGCTCGGAGGAGCGGGGCACGCCGCACTGGGCTCGGAGGCGCAGGGGTGCCGCGCCGGGCCTGGAGGCGGATGCTTCTGGGCAGCACTTGGGCGGTGCAGAGCCAGGTGCTGGTTTGCCCTGGCATGGATGCGTGCGGGCATGACTCTGGCGGAGTTATTTTGGTGCGCGTACCTCCCGTGCATGCAACCAAGGCATAGAGAGGGTGTCGAGTTGGGGTGGCTTGAGCCGACCTGGGTTTGACCGAAGTAGGCTGGCCAGCTGCCGACCTGGGTCGAGGTGCCAGCCCGGCCGAGCTGGGCTCCAGGCATAGTCAGACTGGGCTGGTCGAGGTGCCGACCTGACCTGGTTGAAGTGGGCTAGCCGAGTTGCCGACCTGACCTCCACAGGGACTAATCTCTTCAAGTGGACCCATCGTTGTGTCAGGGCTGAATGGGTTGGTTACTACTGTAACAGATGCCCCCACTCCCTGAGTCCAAGGTGTTACTTCTCCTCATTTTTGGGTGAAGGGAGTAGTTTTTCACCCATTCGGCTCTATGTCGTAGCAGGCCTGCAAAACAAAAATAGGGGGTGGTGTTTCTTGAAATTCACTTGCCCGTAAGTACCTTGACTGAAGGTTAGATGCATTTCAATGGTGTTAGCACTTCAGATTGACTCCTCTTTGATCGGAGAGAAGGCGGTGCCGCGGAGGAAGGGGTCGGTGAGGTGCACAACTTGGGTGCACACATGTATGACCGGGCACATGGTTGGGCTAAGAGCACTCCTCAAAGCTTTTGATGAGGCTTTTTGTGCTGGACTTTCCTCATTTCCCATTTTGAGGTGCCAAGATCTTTGGTCTCGGAGTGCCGGGGTTTTCGGGCTTTAGGTGCCGGGGATCCCGGGCTTTAGATGTCGGGGTGTCCGGTCTTTAGGTGCCGGGGTGCCCGGTCTTTAGGTGCCCGGGTGTCCGGTCTTTAGGTGCCGGGGTGTCCGGTCTTTAGGTGCCGGGGTGTCCGATCTTTAGATGCCGGGGTGTCCGGTCTTTAGGCACCGATGACTTCGGGCTTTAGATGCCGGGGTGTTCGGTCTTTACGTGCCGGGGTGTCCGGTCTTTAGGTGTCGGGGTGTCCGGTCTTTAGGCACCGATGACTTCGGGCTTTAGATGCCGAGGTGTCTGGTCTTTAGGTGCTGGGGTGTCCGATCTTTATGTGCCGGGGTGTCCGGTCTTTATGTGCCGGGGTGTCCGGTCTTTATTTGTCAAACTCGAAGTTGGGCGGATGGGCCCATCCTTCATAAGGTGGCAAAGTTGCTCGTTTGGCATGCTGGGAGGCGAGCCACAGATGTTTGGACCCTTAGAGCTACCCATGGATACCTCCGGATGATAGGTGCGGGGCTCAGTGAAGAGCCTGGCTTTAGCTTAGCTAGACCCTTCAGCTCGTCTGATTTCAGCTCGGCTGAACTGAAGAGCCTGACTTCAGCTCGGCTTAGTTTGGGTTCAGCTCGGTTGAACTGAAGAGCTTGACCTTAGCCCTTAATTTCGCCGGACTTGGAGTTGGACGGATGAGTTCCTGTGTGGTGGAGGACAAAGTTGCACCAGAAAGGAGCTTTTATTATTAAGGAGGGATTCTTACCTCTTTCTTGAGATGGCAGAGCCACCGGTTCGCCATGCTAGGAGGCGAGCCATAAACAGTTGGAGCTCCAGAGCTTTCCATGGACATCTCCGGACTTTGAGCACAGCAAATACCAAACTGTCAGTTTTCTCGGTAGATGGCAGGACTTCTTGGAGTCTCCGCGGACATCTCCAGACTGTAAGGCAAGAGCTGAACTGAGAGTCATGCGGTAGATGGGGGGCTCGGTGGAGAGCTGCAGCTCGGCTTTATTGAGTTCAGCTCGGCTGAACTGAGGAGCTTGACTTCAGCTCTTAACCTCGCCGGACTTGGAGTCGGATGGATGAGTTCCTGTATTGGTGAAGAACAAAGTTGTACTAGAGAGAAACTTTAACGATCGAGGAGGGATTCTTACCTCCTTCATGGGAACTGCTGGCACATGCGCGGCCATCGCATACTCCAGCCGGTGGAGGTGCATCCATCACAAGCTTCCACGATGGTTGGCCTTATGCATCCCAGTGATCGAGAATAATGTTGGTGACGATGGTGTATGCACTTATTAGTTTTGTACTATCCAATGCCCACATTGTGTGGAGGGACAGGATCACCCTTTTTGTCACGTTTGCATGGAGTGGAGGACAAAAACCCCACCCCACAGTCTTGCATGGTGTGCGTGAAGTGACTGGGCCTTCACTGCTTCCTCCTTTTGGGAATCGTGTTGCCTTCCCCAGCCATAGTGGGGGTTAGTCTTCCTCATCTCCAACGGGAGTGTGATCTTAGTAGGGAGCTTGGTCTCATCAAAGAGCTTTACTTTGATGAGGAGCTCAGCTTCATTAGGGAGTTTGGCCTCAGCTTTGTTTTACTGAGAAGCTTGACTGACTTCTGGCTTGAATACAGAGCCTCGGAAGCTTCTTGGCCTCGGTCCAGAGGGCTCGTGCTCGGAGAGGCTCCACGTGGCGGAGGGCTGAGCTCGGCTCCGACCACAGGGCTCAACCTCTGAGGGTCTCGCTTTGGAGGGCAGAATGCGGGCCCGGTCCAGAGGGCTCGCGCTCGGAGAGGCTTTACATGGCGGAGGGCTGAGCTCAACTCCGACCACAGGGCTCAACCTCCGAGGGTCTCGCTCTGGAGGGCGAAGTGCGGGCCCGGTCCAGATGGCTCACGCTCGGAGAGGCTCCACGTGGTTGAGGGCTGAGCTCGACTCCGACCACAGGGCTCAACCTCCGAGGGTCTCGCTCTGGAGGGCGGAGTGTGGCTCCGACCTAGGTGTCCCGAGCTTGCGGTCCGACCTGGAAAAGGATGGAGTTCGACTCATTGTCTCGATGGAGCTCAGCTCAGCTCGGCAGAGCGGTCCGGTTTGGAGAGTTGACTTGGCGTCCGACGCGGCAGCCTCCTTTGACGTGGCACCTGTAGGTACCTTGGCCGGAGATCTGAGCATCGATCTTGGGTTGGCATCCTGGAGCTGGGCTCGGGGATGTTGATGACTGAGAGCTGCGAGGCTCGAAGGTCCCTCGGTCGGAGATCTGAGTTTCGATCTTGGGCTGGCATCCTGGAGCTGGGCTCGGGGACGTTGATGACTGAGAACTGCATGACTCGAAGGTCCCTCGGCTGAAGATTTGAGCTCCAGTCTTGGGCTGGCATCCTGGAGCTGGGCTCGGGGACGTTGATGACTGAGAGCTGCGTGGCTCGAAGGTCCCTCGACCGGAGATCTGAGCTCCAGTCTTGGACGATGAAATGAAGGTTATGTCGCTATGTTTCCCTCTTATTCTCTTTCTTTCCTTCCCCTCTCTCTCTCTCTTTTTTTTTTTGATGAGTGGGGAGATCAGAGAAGAGGGTCACAGGATTTGATTACCTTGGAACCAGGCTCGAGGCTCTAGTGCCGGAAATCTGAGTTTCGGTTCTTGGTGTCTTGGAGCTAGGCTCGAAGAGTTGGTGCCGGAGGGATGTGGGATCCGGTCTTTGATGCCGGGGAGCTAGGCTCATCGGTGCCGGAGCATGGTCCGATCTTTAGTGCCGGAGGGACATGGTATCCGGTCTTTGATGCCGGGGAGCTAGGCTCGCCGGTGCTGGAGCATGGTCCGGTCTTTGGTGCTGGAGGGACGTGGGATCCGGTCTTCATCTCCAGGAGGGCTCGACTCCGGTCCAGGGGGCTCGTCCTTGAAGAGGCTCAGCCTGGTGGAGGGCATCGACGGCCCGACTCCAGTTCAGGTGGCTCTGGCCTTCGAAGGGCTCGCCCTGGAGGAGGAGGACAGGGCTCCGGCCTAGGCGTTCTGAGCTTGAGGGAGCTTTTCCTGTAAAACTGAAACACAGTTTTTTATTTTATAAAGGTAGCGGAGAAGGAGTTACCTGTTGAACTCCGGTTATATGAATAAACAAAGATATGTTTCTTCCTCGTGCAGGCCGGAATTAGGTTCGTCGACCGCCATCTTGGGAGAGAACGAGACTCCACTCGTTGCATGGGAGCATAGAACCTGGTTGCATGGGAGAGCAAGGCTCCGTTGGATGGGAAGACGATCCTTCGTTGCATGGGAGCATGAGACTCCATTGCATGGGAGGGAGCTTCGTTGCATGGGAGCATAAGGCTCCTGTTGCATAGGAAGGTGGACCTCCACTGCCTGGGAGGAAGTGAGACCTCTGTTGCATGAGGAAAATAACTCCGTCGCGTGGAAGGAGAAGACCTCGTTGCTTGGAGGAGATGAGACCCTGCTGCGTGGGAGAAAATGAGACTCTTGTAGAACGAGGGAGTAAGCTCCGTTGCATGGGAGCGAACTCCATCGCATGGGAAGGAACTTCATGGCATGGGGGGGAGACTCCGTTGCATGGGAGGAGGCTCCGTTGCATGTTGCATGGGGGAGGAAGAGACTCCTGTTGCATGAGGGAGTAAGCTCCGTTGCATGGGAGGAAACTCCGTTGGATGGGAGCAAGCCCCGTTGCATGGGAGTAAGTCCCGCTGCATGAGAGCATACTCTGTTGGATGGGAGCAAGCCCCGTTGAATGGGAGTAAGTTCCGCTGCATGGGAGCATACTCCGTTGGATGGGAGCAAGCCCCGTTGCATGGGAGTAAGTCCCGCTGCATGAGAGCATACTCCGTTGGATGGGAGCAAGCCCCATTGCATGGGAGTAAGTTCCGCTGCATGGGAGCATACTCCGTTGGATGGGAGCAAGCCTCGTTGCATGGGAGTAAGTCCCGCTGCATGGGAGCATACTCCGTTGGATGGGAGCAAGCCCCGTTGCATGGGAGTAAGTCCCGCTGCATTGGAGCATACTCTGTTGGATGGAAGGAATGAGGCTCCCGTTGTTGCATGGGGGAGATGGAACTCCGTCGCGAGGGAGGAAAGAGGCTCCCGTTGCATAGGGGAGATGACTCCATTGTATGGGAGGAGGCTCCATTGCATGGGAGGAAATCCCGTTGTATGGGAGCATGAGACTCCATTGCATGTGGCACGGGAGGAGAGGGGGCTCCCATTACATGTTGCATGGGAGGAGAGAAGACTCCTGTTGCATGAGGGAGTAAGCTCCATTGCATGGGAGGAAACTCCGTTGCATGGGAGGAAACTCCGTTGCATGGGAGGAAATCCCATTGCATGGGAGCATGAGACTTCGTTGCATGTGGCACGGAAGGAGAGGGGGCTCCCATTACATGTTGCATGGGAGGAGAGAAGACTCCTGTTGCATGAGGGAGTAAGCTCCGTTGCATGGGAGGAAACTCTGTTGCATGGGAGAGTTGGGAGCCACGTTGCATGGATTTCTTTCTTCTTCATGATGGCCAAACCCTTCCTCCCTCTCTTCTTTTTCCCTTCTTCTCTCTTTCCTTTTCTCCCTCTCCCTTTTTTTTTTCTTTTTTTTTCATATTTTTAGTGGGGCTCCTGGATGGTGGCACCGCCGGGAGGTGGCTCCATCCTTGGCTTGCTGCTTGCTGCCCCATCGAGGATGGCGACGCACCTTCACAGCTTAAGATTTTTTGATCGAGACCGCTCCTTGGGACCTCGAGAGAGAGGGAGAAGTTCTCGTGCCCCCATCCCCGTGCCCCCGGTCTGCCCCTCGGGGATTAAGGATAAAGGTAAAAACCGTTGTCCTACCTTTTTGAGGAGCGTGGATCTGCCCCCCTTCCTGGCTCGCCAAACTGTTGCCGCCTAGATCACCGTGGCCTGCAGCTTCTTACGTGGCCCGGGTGAGTGGAATCCCTGCCAGCATCATCGGGCTCATCGATCGGAGACGATCAAGGGGAACATAGTCATAGTTGTAGGGATGAAGGGGCTCGATACTATGTGTTGCCGCTAAGACCGTCGTGGCCCGTAGCTGCTGTCGGCGCTGGAGTGCGCTCCCATCACTGCCTGTCGGTCCTCTGCTCCTGGACCTGTGAAACAGGGGTTAGTGACACGGGCAGGGATTTCCGGCGGGGGCACTCCGACGATCAAGTCAGTGACGATCCAGGAAAACAGATCCTCCCGGTCGGGCCCCTTTTGATGGACTCCGTACTAGGAGGAGTGAAAGATGTGTGGAGACGAAAACGTAGCAGGGGAAGACTAATAGCATGGACAGAGAGGTTCCCTGTCACTCCGCTTCTCCTTGTTTCCCTCATTTTTCCTCAGCCGTGATTTTGGTGGCGGCGCTTCACCCTCTTGGTCAAGCTTACGCTTGTGTTGGTGGTGGATTGTTGTTGTTACCTCTCCCCCTTTTTGGGGATGTCGATTATTCTTTGTAGTTGAAAATTGGTCGTTTGGAGCTTGCCTCGGGATCCTCGCTGGGTTGGCAGGTGCGTGCGGCAGGATTCCGTACCGTAGACGAGACGCCTTCCTGACAGGTGGTAGGGGAAGCTTCTGTTTGTTTTGACATCCTCTCCTGTCGCTCCATTCCGGGAAGCTTGCCAGAGCCTCGATCCGGGGGTCGCCATCCTAGGGGTTCGTGCTTTCTGGCTGGCCCATCCCCCTGGAAGTACGGTCGGGCAGGTAGTCATGGCGGCATGGGAGGCGCCGCTCCGTAGTCCTTGGGTAGCTCGCCGGTGTCCTGGGATGGTAGGGTTTGCTCCGGTCTGGGCGCTCCGAGCTCATGCGATCACCTTGATGAAGAGTGCGGGCCCGGTCCAGAGGGCGCACGCTCGGAGAGGCTCCATATCGGTGGGTGAGCGCTGAGCTCGACCTCGATCGCAGGGCACTAGCCTCTGAGGGTCTTGCTCTGGAGGGTAGAGGATGGACCCAGTCTAGAGGGCACGCGCTCGAAGAGGCTCTACATCGACCGGTGAGCGCTGAGCTCGACCTCGACCGCAGGGCACTAGCCTCCGAGGGTCTCGCTCAGGAGGGCGGAGGATGGACCCGGTCCAGAGGGCGCGTGCTCGAAGAAGCTCTATATCGACGGGTGAGCCTGAGCTCGACCTCGACTGTAGGGTATTAGCCTCCGAGGGTCTCGCTCTGGAGGGCGGAGGACGGACCCGGTCCAGAGGGCGCGCGCTTGGTGAGGCTCCACATCAGCGGGTGAGCACTGAGCTCGACCTTGACCGCTGGGCACTAGCCTTCGAGGGTCTCGCTCTGGAGGGCGGAGGACGGACCCGATCCAGAGGGCGCGCGCTCGGAGAGGCTCCACATCGGCGAGTGAGCGCTGAGCTCGACCACGACTGCAGGGCACTAGCCTCCGAGGGTCTTGCTCTGGAGGGCGGTGGACGGCTCCGGCCTAGGCATCCCGAGCTTGCGGGCGCGACCTGGCAGAGGACAGAGCTTGGCCCGTCGCCTTGAAGGGGCTTAGCTCAGCTCAGCTCAGCAAAGTGGTCCGGGCTGGGGTGTTGCCTTGGTGTCCGTCGTGACGGTCTTCTTCAATGTGGGGCCTGTCAGCTACCCACATCAGCGATCTCGTCACATCATTTTCTCCCCACTCCCAAGGCTCGTTAGTGCACGGCGCTCAGGGCGAAGGGAGTAACTGTGGTGTTGGCATGGAAATGCGAAAATTCGGTGCAACGATGGCCTTCGAGGGATGGCCCTGCCGGCCAGTACCGGGGTGCCACGTGGCCACGTCTAAGGAGTAGTTAATGCTGGCGCAGAATTCTGAGCAGCTGGGACTTTTTTTTTGCCGATGGGCAGCACGTGGCGCAGATTCATTGGCGAGGGGGTCGCAACAGCACGGATTTGATGGGTCCTCTCGAAGTGAAAAAAAAAAATTTTCTTACTCAAAGTTTCCTTTCTTTCAAATCTTTCATGCTTGTTGCAGTGCCCAGATCCTTCCTTCTCCGTGATCTGCATCCGTTCTTCTCTTCTCTAGGGATCCAGACCGGCTTTGTTCTTCTCCCTTCTTCCCTTCTGGGGTAGGCTCCTTCCTTCTTAGTCCAGCATGTCTCATTCTGAATCTTTCGCCCAAAGAGTAGTGCTCTCCTCCTCCGACGGGAGTCGGAGGGGGCACAGTTTAGGATTAGCATGAGACCAGCCCTTCCTGCTCCTCCTGTTCCTTCTAGTCCCACTTGTCCTCCCCTGCTGCTCGAATCAGCTCCTGAGTCTCTCCGGTCAACAGGTCCGAGCGGGGTCGTTTCGACGATTTCCACCGCGGAGCTGGGGGCCATCCGGGATGCTTATAGCATCTCGGCTTTCGTCCGACTCATGATCCCCCGCCACGGGGAGCGGGTCACTTCCAGTGGTCCGGGGTGTCTCGCCTTCTATGAGGGGACCTTCTCCGGGGGTCTCCAATTCCCTTTTCATCCCTTCTTCTTATCTGTCCTGAATAACTATCACCTGGTCCCCGTCTAGTTGGTGCCGAATGCCATCAGGGTGATCTTCTCTTTCATTGTACTCTGCCATGTCCACGGGTTCGTTGCCCGGTTTTCCTTATTCAGGGCATTCTTCATCCTGAAATGCCACCCGACCGAGGATGGGTGGTGGTCTCTATCTTCTCGCCCAAAGGGTATCAAATTCGAGCTCCCCTCTTCCATCAAGGGATGGAAGATCAAATTTTTCTTTGCAGACATCGAGGGGGTTGACTGGGCTTGGAGCGAGCCGGACCGATCCCCCAACCGGATCTCCATGGTCGATGCAGCCGATTGGGACGATTACGATCAGCTTCTCACTGCTCAGATCCCCTCTCTGGAGGTCTTGCTGTCGGAGCAGAACCTTCTCGATGCCAGGGTCGACTCATCGGTGGGGCCAGGTGAGTTCAGCTCTTTCTTCGTCTGCATTTTCTCTTTTCTTCATCTTAGGTTGACCTTCTTGGCTCCTGTATGTAGAGTTGATCCTCCCAGAGGGCGAGCCATTGCCGATCTCCAAGAAGAGGCCACCCGTTGGGACGGTTGCCGAGCCTCCTCCGAGGCGGGCTCGGATTGAGGGCGCACCGGCGTTTGCCCCTGTGGTGCCGGTCACCCCGAGGTGGGAGGTCGAAGGATGGACGGGGCCGCAGGCTAGAGTCCCTGTTCTGGAGCCTGAGGTGACCGCTTGGGTTGACACCGCTGCTGCCATTGCACTATCCCTCTCTCCGTGTCCGAGGATGGCTGAGGCTGAAGGTGGAGAGGCCCGCCCCAGAGATTCTCCAGCGACGGGGGTTCCGACCATGACAGTGCCAGATCCTCGACCGGTTCCTGGGGGTCCCACTATCGGAGGGACGGGCGCACCTGCTCCCCGGGAGAGCAAGAGAGACGCGGCGAGGCACCGCCTTTCGTTCAAGCTAGGGCCGGAGAGCTCCCTAGACGACAACCGTGCCCTGGCTTACCGCATGATGGACTTCTGCATCCAGCTATGTGACCGGGAGGAGATGGATGGGCTGCCAGTTGGAGCTGTGATCGACAACATCTTCCCCCACCTCTACACGGTAAGCAACCTTATCCTCTTTCTCTCTCTTTTCCTTTTCTTCCTTTTTTTTTTTTTTGACTCCCCATGTGATGCAAATGGGTGTCGAGGCTCTTTTCATTAGAAGCTGCTGCCAAAACTGGGAGCGAGCTGAGCAGCAGCAGGCGGCCGAGATTGCATCGTTGAAGGTCGATCTGAAAGAGAAGGCTGACTCCGAGGGGACGCTTGACCGGCGGGTCAAGGACCTCGAGAGGCAGCTCGCCAATTCTGAGGGGCAAGCGAAGGAGTTCCAGGAGAGCCTCGACCGTGAACTGGAGCAGTCGAGGAGGAAATCCGAGGACCTTGCCGATGTTGAGCGGTGGTTGGGCATGTCTGACGCCGAAGCAGCCCGACAGAAGGGGATCGCCCAATCCCTCTAGGCCCAGTTGGTGACGGAGGAGGAGAAGTCGACCGCGGCCCAGAGGGCAACCAAGGAGGCCGCCAGGTTGGTTGTGGACGCCAAGCACGAGGTGGCCGCAGCGAAGAAGGAAGCTGGGGAGGCGGTGGAAAGGTACAGGGCCTCGGAGGAGTTCCTCGTCGAGATCCAACAGACGACGTCGGACTCCTTCTTCAAAGGCTTCATGTACCTCCATCGCCTGGTTGAGGAGTTCGTCTCGGTCGAGGGTCGCAGCCACCTTGACTATCCCGGCACTTCAGACCAGGAGGCGGGCGTCGAGGAGGCCGTGCCACCTGAGCCCGAAGCCGTGCAGCTTGATGCCCCTACTGATGGAGACTCCCAGCAAGGCGATCCAGCCAGAAATTAGCCATTTCCTGTTTCCTTTTATGTCTTGTTCTTTTCCTGTACTTGGTAGGGCCATCCGGCATGTCGGGGGCCTGCGGGATGTTTGTAATTGACACTTAATCAATAAAGCGCAAACTTCCTTGCAATCATTTCTCTTGTCTGGATCTTCCTCCCTTTCACTCCCCCTTCTCCTCTTTCTGTCTTTTTGATGTATGGGAGATCAGAGAGGGGGCCTCACCTTGCGTGGGGCTGAGTTGTTAGACTTCGGCACCAGCAAGCTAGGTGCAAGTTGATGGCACTCAAAGGCTGCTATGGAAGGTGGTAGCTTCGATGCTGTATTTCCTTCTTGTTCTCTCTCTCTTTCCTCCTCCTCTCTTCTTTCTTTTTCTTTTCTCCTTTTTTTTTTTTTTAGAGTGGGGAGATCAGAGAAGGGGATGCTGGTTGTGCCCCCATTTTGTTCTCTTTCTTTCCTTCCCCTCTCGTCTTCTTTTCAAGTGGGGAGATCAGAGAAGGGGGTTGCCGGGCTCCTCCCTTTGTTCTCTTTCTTTCCTTCCCCTTTCATTTTCTTTTCGAGTGGGGAGATCAGAGAAGGGGGTTACCATTCTTGATTGCCTTAGAGCTAGGCTTGAGGCCTTCCTGGACGTGGAGCTAGGCTCGGGCCCAGGGGTTGCCTGAGATCTTGGCTCAGGTCTTTAGCGCCTTAGAGCTAGGCTCGAGGCGTTGATAGGAGCTACGTGGCTCCATGATCTCTTGGCATCTCGGAGCTGGGCTCGAAGACGTTTGAGATGGAGAGCGGCTTGGCTCGAAGTTTTCTTGGCCGGATATCTGAGCTCTGGTCTTGAGCCGGCATCCTGGAGCTGGGCTCGGGGACATTGTTGAATGAGAGCTGCCTGGCTCAAAGATCTCTTGGCCGGAGGTCTGAGCTCCGGTCTTGAGCTGACGCCCTGGAGCTGGGCTCGGGGACGTTGATGATTGAGAGCTGCTTGGCTTGAAGGTGCCTTGGCATCCTGGAGCTGGGCTCGGGGATGCTTTGAATGGGGAGCTACGTGGCTCGATGGTTCTTTGACGTCTTGGAGCTGGGCTCGGGGACGTCGTTGGTTGAGAGCGGCGTGGCTTCACAATTCTTTGGCCGGAGATCTGAGCTCCGGTCTTGGGTCAGCATCCTGGAGCTGGGCTCGGGGACGTTGTTGGAATTTTCCTGCAAGATAGATAGACACTTGCACGAGAAAAAAATCATTATTATTATCATTGCTGGGAAACCTTACATTATTGATAGTGTTGACGATCTCGCCGCCGCGCCTGTGGCTTCGGAGCCGCTGATCCGACTAGACCGTCTCGCCCCTGGGGTCTCCTAGCCCTCGAACCTGCAAGGCAAGGTCAGAAACCCTAGCCGGGGTTCCCGGCGAGGGAGCTCCGATGGTCAAGTTAGTGTACGGCGAGAGGGAACAGAATATCCGAGACGGGCCCCTGAAGGAGTCCCAAACTTAGAGATTGTACTAGCAAGAAAGATCTTAGGAATGACAGAATTCTGGCCGAGTTCCTCTGCCGAGGTCATGCCAAAGGTCCCCTCTCGGGATCTTGGATCCTGCTCTTGGAACGGAGTCTCCTTTCCCAGCCCTTGTTTCTCGCTCCCCTTGTTGTCTATCCTTCCCTTCCTTTTAACCCCTCATGCTGTTCCTTCGTTTGCCGCCCTTGGGAGGCTCTTTCGTTGCTTCCAATCTCCTTCCCCTTCTGGATCACAGAACCAGGCGGCTTCCCCGCCTTGCTCGCCGAGCCTAGCGAGGAAAGAGTAAAGGGAGGGCATCGGGCAGTCCGCCGACCAGACCTTGGGCCGAGCTCGAGCGCTCTTCTTCCCAGGCACCGACAAAGCCCGTTATCGGGTTTTGTTTTGTCAGGACTTCGCCTCTCGACTGCGGGACCTGTCGGGCCGATGTAAGTGATGTTTCGCATGTCGCTGTCGATCGTACGGGCGCTGTCCTCGGGATGCGGTGCGCACGGCTCGAGGGGCAATCTTGGAGCTCGTGCTCTTGCTCCTTGGAAGCTTCTCTGCACAGGTTGGCCTGCCTCGACCGAGGTGGGACCGTCTCAGGGTGCTACCTGGCGAGGGAGCAGGGAGGCCGCCAACTTTGGCTGAGGTGGACCCCTCTTGGGTGGATACCTGGCGGAGCGGCAGAGGGGCGCTCGACTTCGGTCGAGGTGGTCCCGTCTCCGGGTGCCACGTGGCGAAGGAGCGAGGGGCCCGGATCGACCTCGACCGAGATGGGACCGTCTCAGGGTGCCACCTGGCGAGGGAGCGGGGAGGCCGCCAGCTTCGGCCGAGGTGGACCCCTCCCGGGTGGACACCTGGCAGAGCGGCAGAGGGGCGCTCGACTTCGGCCGAGGTGGTCCCGTCTCCGGGTGCCACCTGGCGAAGGAGCGAGGGGCCCGGCTCGACCTCGGCCGAGGTGGGACCGTCTCAGGGTGCCACCTGGCGAGGGAGCGGGGAGGCCGCCGGCTTCGGCCGAGGTGGACCCCTCCTGGGTGGACACCTGGCGGAGCGGCAGAGGGGCGCTCGACTTCAGCCGAGGTGGTCCCGTCTCCGGGTGCCACCTGGCGAAGGAGCGAGGGGCCCGGCTCGACCTCGGCCGAGGTGGGACCGTCTCAGGGTGCCACCTGGCGAGGGAGCGGGGAGGCCGCCGGCTTCGGCCGAGGTGGACCCCTCCTGGGTGGATACCTGGCGGAGCGGCAGGGGGGCGCTCGACTTCGGCCGAGGTGGTCCGACTCCGGGTGCCACCTGGCGAAGGAGCGAGGGGCCCGGCTCGACCTCGGCCGAGGTGGGACCGTCTCAGGGTGCCACCTGGCGAGGGAGCGGGGAGGCCGCCGGCTTCGACCGAGGTGGACCCCTCCTGGGTGGACACCTGGCGGAGCGGCAGAGGGGCGCTCGACTTCGACCGAGGTGGTCCCGTCTCCGGGTGCCACGTGGCGAAGGAGCGAGGGGCCCGGATCGACCTCGGTCGAGGTGGGACCGTCTCAGGGTGCCACCTGGCGAGGGAGCCGGGAGGCCGCCGGCTTCGGTCGAGGTGGACCCCTCCTGGGTGGACACCTGGCAGAGCGGCAGAGGGGCGCTCGACTTCGACCGAGGTGGTCCCGTCTCCGGGTGCCACCTGGCGAAGGAGAGAGGGGCCCGGCTCGACCTCGACCGAGGTGGGACCCTCTCAGGGTGCCACCTGGCGAGGGAGCGGGGAGGCCGCCGGCTTCGACCGAGGTGGACCCCTCCTGGGTGGACACCTGGCGGAGCGGCAGAGGGGCGCTCGACTTCAGCCGAGGTGGTCCCGTCTCCGGGTGCCACTTGGCGAAGGAGCGAGGGGCCCGGCTCGACCTCGGCTGAGGTGGGACCATCTCAGGGTGCCACCTGGCGAGGGAGCGGGGAGGCCGCCGGCTTCGACCGAGGTGGACCCCTCCTTGGTGGATACCTGGCGGAGCGGCAGAGGGGCGCTCGACTTCGGCCAAGGTGGTCCCGTCTCCGGGTGCCACCTGGCGAAGGAGCGAGGGGCTCGGCTCGACCTCGGCCGAGGTGGGACCGTCTCAGGGTGCTACCTGGCGAGGGAGCGGGGAGGCCGTCGGCTTCGGTCGAGGTGGACCCCTCATGGGTGGACACTTGGTGGAGCGACAGGAAGGCCTGGACCGACCTCGACTTCGGCCGAGGCGGAGCCACACCTGACTTTGCCGAAAAAACTCCACGTGGCTCGAATCACGTCCAGCGAAATCTGAGATATGCCACGTCATCGTTTCGGCCGTAACAGTTGCCCCCCATCCCCCCGTTCCGTTGAGGCATCGAGGCTCGGAACGTGGGGATTTAATGCGGAGATGACGCGGGGGAGGCGAAGATCTCGCGCCATGATTGCCACGATCCTCGTCGCCGTTCCTCGTTGCGCCCAAAGCCCTATAAAAGGTCACCACGTGTTGCCTTTCCGGTCGCAATTAATGCGTCGTTTCGAAACAGAGGCCGTTTCCCTGCAACCGAAGCGTCGGTGTCGGGCATGCGTCCACGCGGCATCCATCCGATGGCCCGGAGCGGAATGACGGGTACGGCTACTGTCGATTGAGTTTGAAAAGGAGGGGACTTTCCGGAACGAGACCCTTTCCCTTGCTCCGTCGGCGGTTCGCAGCAGGCTATCCCTCTCCCCCCCGAGTTGCCGCCTCTTTTGCACAGTGCATTTCGGTGAGTGCTTCTGTTTTCTTCTTCGCTCCGTCCCTTTCCTTCAGCGTTCTTTCCTCATCACCTTCCTCCCCATGGCACGCCGCCGCCATGTTTCGTCTAACCCGGACGAGGCCGATCCGTCCCGGCCGAGGACTCCATCGTCTTCCTCCTCGGAAGCGGAGATAATCCCGGAGGAGACCCGCAGGCGACTCCAGCCTGGGGGTATTAGCATAGGCATCCCCAGGGGTCTTAGGTCTCCCCCCGTCTTGTCTGCCCATCTTATCTCCTCTCTTCCGCCTCCGGCCCTTCCTTCCGTCGGTCCCTCCGGTCACGTTTCAACGATGACCGAAGGTGACCTTTCCATGCTTTGGGAAGTCTATGGCATCCCGGGGTCGATCCATCTTTCTCTCCCGCGGCCCGGGGATGTCACCCTGAGTGGCCCCGGCCGCATTGCCTTCTACGAGGACTTCCTCCTTGGGGATCTTCGGTTTTCTCTGCACCCCTTTTTCCTTTCTTTCCTTAGTCATTTCCGTCTGATCCCGGCCCAGTTGGCTCCCAATGCCATCCGGGTCATCTTCTCCTTCATCGTTTTCTGCCATTTTCACGGGTTCATTGCCCGTTTCTCCCTCTTCAGGGCTCTTTTCATCCTGAAGTGGTACTCCACTGATGACAGCTGGTGGTACATCTCGCCCTGGCCTAGGTGTCTCCGGTTCGACCTCCCTTCCTCCATCACTGGTTTAGAAAAATATTATCTTGTTAACTCAGGATATGCCAACATAGATAAGTTTCTTGCTCCTTATAGGAATAACAAGTACCACTTAAATACCTTTAACAATCCTAGGGCACGACGATATTCCAATTCTCATAATCTACACAACCATCAGCATGCTTAATTATGGAATTATGTAGAGAAGGCCTTTGATATTCTAAAGAAGTGGTTTAAGATTTTGAGAAGCCCCATCCCATTTTCTTTCAAGGTTTAGAAGCATATAATTATGACTTGTTGTATTATTCATAACTTCATAAGATGCAACCCAGAGAATAACAAATATTTTAATATATCGTTGTCACCATTGCCTACTAATTAAGATGAGGATGACGTCTTGATTATCGAGGACGATGAAACTCGTAGACGTAAAGAACTATGCAATTCCATAGCTACTAGGCTATGGGATTCTCATCACCAATGAAGTATGTTCAATTTGGCTGCTGTATTAAAGTTCATATGTATATTAATTATAGTATAGTTAAAATTATTATTATATGAACTATAGTATACTTTATGTTTTTAAGTATAACATCCTTGTTTTTTTTTGTAACACATAAATACTGGAAGTTAATTAAGGGATTGTTTAATGATTAGTATTGATGTCTGTTCCGTAGAGATTCTACACAGTTTTTGAGGGGTATAGAAGAGGGATTTACAATTTATGGCCTGCATGTCAGCATAAAGTGTCTAGATACACCCATGCATTATATAAGAAGTTTAGGACTAAATTGGAGGCCATTGAAGCATTTGAGAGATATCTTATAGATCCCATTAATCCCTTTTTGGAGTAATATTATGGCAATAAGATTAAAGGCAAAAATAATTTGTTGGGATCCCCATGAATGTCTCAGCTGTTGGATCATTGCTTCTTGTTGTATTTGCCTTTCTTGTAAGATTTCTTCTTTTCTTTGTAGCTGATTATACTTAAAACTTATTAATTTCATAGACTTTTGGATACTCTGTTTGTAGTTTTTTTTTGAAGAATTGTATAACTTACTAATGTAGATATGTATTGCTTGTTTGGTCCCCGTTCATGTAAGGACATTTAACTTATTGCCACCTCCTTTGGCATTATATATAACAAGTTGGCAACCCATTTTCAGCTAAGTTTAACTTAATAGTATGTATTGGTATGCTAGGTTTGGCAATGTTGGCAGCCCCCTTCTATGTTAAGATATTCAATGTTGGCAGCCCCCTTCTATATCAGGACATTCAATGTTCGCATTCCCCACTGTGATATGTTTAAATTGTTGGCAGGCCTTAATGGCACTAGTATGTTTAAAAAATGGGAAGCTAATTTCATTACTCTTTACTTTATTTCTTACTAAGATTTAATTATTTTTTATTTAGTCAACTTTTAAATAGAATATTTTAAGTTTGTGGCAATGATGATGGGCTGCTTGTTGATTAAGCACTACTTGGAGACAAGAGTTGAAGTATATTAATAGTTTTTTTCTCTTGTAGCCGCAATGCTTAACTGACATTATCTTTGCATGTCCTAAGCCATATTTTTAGATGTATTTGTCTATTATTTGTGATTGCATCTCTTCTGTGCTATATTTAAACTGTTGGCAGCCTCTTCTATGCAATGTTCAAACTTTATGTTGGATTTATTATCTCTTAATCCTGGTAAATTTCGTAAATGAGAAAGTGGTTTTATTACTATTGACTTGATTCCTTACTGAGATTTTACTATTTTTATTTGGTCTACTTTTATATAGAACAGTTTATGTTTATGACAATGATGATGGGCTGCTAGTTGATTGAGCATAGCTTGGAGACAAGAGTTGAACTATATAGCGTATAGTTTTTTTCTTTTGTAGCTATGATACTCCACTGAGGTTAACTTTGCATGTCTTGAGCCACAATTTTAGATATATCTATTTTATTTTTTTGTGGTAGCCCATTTTGTGCAATACTGAACCTATTGTCAACCCATTATTTGCTATAATTAATATGTTTGTAGGCCATTTTTGTGCTATGTTTAAATTGTTGGGAGCCCCTTACGTGCCAGGATATTCACATCCCTTATACATATTATTTGGAGTATTATGTTTAACATGTTTACATGTTTGCAACCCCTTCTGTGCTAAGCCTACCAAGATATAATAGATGGCATCCTGTTGTTAGTTTATGTTGATATTATATGGCTATTATTATGGTAATATCTTTACTTTATCATTCCTCACTAGTATACTTTAAATTATAATAGGTCTATAGCATTTTTTATATATTAAAGTTCAAGGATATATGGCGGTCTCTCGGTTTCACATTTTAACAACTAATATATGTTCAATTATTGGCAGCCCCTTATGTGCGGCATAGAAAATTGTTGGCTGCCCCTTGTGTGCCAAGTTTTAAATCATTGGCAGCCCCTTTTGTATCAGGATATTTGGTCAAATGAATCATGAAAACCATTCCAAGTAGTTATAATATATGAAGGTGGTTCGACTTACCAACATGCGACTAGCATTTATATTAACATGGCTAGACATTATAACCGGACATCTTTAAATATTTTATCTTTGCTTTTTTTGATACTATCTTTGAAGACTTCAACTCAAAGTACTGCATATGTTGCGTCCCTTCGGGTGTTCATCTTTTGAGAATCCCCTCCTCCACTTTTTTTTACTATCAGTTTTGATCGGAGTCTCCGAAATCGGTAGGAGGAGCGGCTTTCATTATCCGCGATTCTCGTTTTGGTTTTTTTGCTGTTGGTGGTTTCTCTATTTAGGATTCTTCAGTTCTTGAAGTGGAGTTATATACAGCCTGGGCAGGAATCAGATTTACCCGTCAGGTTCTTCATCTGGACCGCCTGATTATTGAGGGCGACTCAGCGACTATTGTATCTTGGATTAGACAGGCGCCGAGAGCTTCAGTGGCACATCCTATTATTCGAGACATTGGACTTCTCTTGCAAGGTTGTGCCTATATTGCGGTTCGTCACATTTATAGGGAGGCTAACCTGGCTACGGACTGGGTGGCCTCTTTTGTGGCTCATCATACTAGTTCTTTTGTCTGGTCCGATTGGCATTTTGCCCCTGAACAGTTTAGGAATGTTATCCTTTCTGACTATCTGGCTTGTATTCATTTTTGTTCCTCATAATGAATATACCACCTTTAACAAAAAAAAAAAAAAAAAAAAAGAGTATTGCATATGTCAGTTATTTATTTAGATTTTCCTTTTTACAATAGAATGATGGATTTAGCATTGTACTTGTTGGCAGACTATTATATAATATGAGTTGCTTGTTGATATCCCATTCTGTGTAATGTATAAATTATCAGCAATCCCTTATATAGGATGATAAACTTTGTTGGCAGCCCTTCTATGCTATTTTAATTTTTTCTGACCCCTACTGTGATATATTTAGATTATTGGCAGCATACTTGTGTGTCCCACATAATGAATCCAAAATGAAAGATTCTAATGAGATGTGGCAGAGTGAATGTTGTTATCTATTTCTCTCTTTATGATGAACAAATGTGTTAGGTTGGCAACTGCTTACATTTCATGTTGCAGCGTAAGTGACTTTGCTGTAGTAGACTTTCAGCAGGAGAGTTTCTGTTGTTATGATTTTTCTTGGTTGCACTTCAGGTGTTTCTATTAAATTGTATGATATTATGTAGTTTCAGAGATTTCTTAGTCTTCTATTATGTCTTATTAAAATTGAGTATGTCCTATTTATTGTTGGCAGGGCTGTTAGTGTTGCAATAGTACTTTGAAATCTTGTTAACCGCTTGTTTGTCTTGCTGGTAGGTTGTTAGTCTTGTTACAATACTTTCTAATCTTGTTAGCAGGTTGTTTGTCATATTGGCTGGTTGTTATTCTTTTTATAGTAATATATAATCATCTTGGCAATTTATTAATCATATTATCAGGTTACTAGTCATGTTGGCAATCTTTTGTTTATCTTATATTAATAGGTAATCTATTTCTGGATTTAATAAAAACTTTTGCTATTGGTTGTCTTCATTTATCTTTAAACTTTTTCTCATTTTTGCACCTAGTCTATATTCCTGAATGATCCTATCAATCTAGTCTATATTCCTGAATGATCCTATCAATCGCAGATATCTAAGAACCATGCTGCAACAAAGTAGGAGACATCAAAGTAGGAGACAGAGCTTATAAGCATTGACAATGGAGCCTAAAAGCATGTAAAGCAGCTCAACTAAGATGTTCTAGCTTTATTTTCTCAAAAAAGCAATGATGTTGGGTTTCACTGTCTATTAGTCTTGCTGTAATATTTTGGATCACTTCGAATATGCATGTCATTGTAATATAACATTTTATATAAATAATAACATAATGCTAATGCCACGTCCAAGCAATTTTATGACTATAGACCTTTATCATTATGCTGTTCAGTACAAAAATTAGTTTTTTATTTTCACATACTTATTTCATCAATTCAATAAAGATTTTTGCTTAATGTTTTGTGTGGCTGCTGTATTTTGCTCCACTTGTATTATGGGCTCCGGAAGACAACAAAGGTATAATCAAATATCTTCTAATACATGTATCTATCTATGTATGTAACATGGCAAGATAAACTAGATTCTTATAAAAGAAATTAAATCACTATTCTTCATAAACTTGGCCAAGAGCATTCTTAGATTTTTTTAAAAAATCTTTCTCTATTCATAATAGAATAGAGCCTTATTTCTATGTCAACCAAATACCAGTTAGAATAACATTACATTAATTACACTAAAATAAGGTCAAACATCGGGTTTCGAACCAAACAGAAATATGAAATAACAAAGATAAATAATCATTCTTCGAGAATTCGTATTCCTATTCCTAGAATAAAATTTGGATATCCAAATACTACCTAAGGGATTTATGTCTTGCAGCATATCATTCCACATAGTAGTAATAAAAAAAGAGTTATAAAATGTTTAAAACATAAAAAAAATTATTAATTCTCTTTTTGGTACTAAAATTTATTAATTCCCTTCTATTACACCGCAAACCTTTTTGCATGGCTCGATGCATGCTACCCACTGTTCATAACTCAGTAGGTCCATTCATAGCTCTGTAGCTACTTCTATTTTAACTGATGTTCATTTCATTTAGTCAAGAGAAGCAATAAAAGTATATAGAAAAAAAATGAGAATATAATTATTAAGTTATATAAACATAAAGAATAATCATGTGAAATCATAGCTAATCCATGCATATCCTCTTTTGCGCATCATGCAGGTGAAGTAGAGGACCTGACTACATATACACGATCACAACTACTACAACGACCTTGCTACTACAAAAATATGCTATGATAAAAATACATTGCAGGCTACAATGCTCTCTCCAGAAGTAAAAAATTAGAGAAAGTTATAAGATTTGGTATGAGCAATAGTAAAGAATTAAGTTTCAACTAGGTATCACATGAGATACCGGGACAGGTACCATTCCATATCTCAGGATAGAACGGTCCTGTCATTATTTCAAAATTCCAGTCAAGATATCTTAAAATATTCTCTATCCCAAATATCTGAATGGGATGAGATGATGGTACATCTCATTCCATGGAAAACCAGAAGAGTTCCGTCTTATGAAATGTAAAATATTGATTAATAGCATTCCTCTTTCACAATAGTTACATTGCTAAGGGTATACCTGGATCACCTTTGCTTCTCTCATATTTTATTCAAGCTCATTCCCTATAACATATTCCATTTTTGAGCCAGAAAGTGAGGTGCACTTAGTAAGAGGAGACTAGAAGAAGAACATTAAAATCCCCGTTGTCATCATAAATATCAAGCACCATTAATATAATCTTACAAGTCCAAGCAACAGCATTTGCATTTACAAATATACTTCCTTCTTCATGCATGGTTTTATTTGACCTTATCCACCACCCAATAGACAAGTTTGGGAGAATCAAAGGTAATGCAGCTATTGAAAAGGAGTACGTACCTTAACAATATTTTTAGCCAAAGCATGCTCTTTCTGTAATTGGAATTTAGTGGTCTGGAGCAAGACAGCTTCACCAGACACCATCATCTCAACCCTATTGGATATGGAGGAGCAGATAGCGTGGATGACTATATCACTTTTCGATAAATTGATATTTTTAGCACCAAATAAATAAAATGAAACATTTAAACTTCAGAACCTGCTGTTCGAACCCTTCATTATCACTGACAGCTACAGTGTGGATCCTTCCTTACAACATTGACACACAGCATAACAAAAATCTTGTTTTAACATCTAAGAGTTTGGTGTGGATCCTTTCTTCAGACATAACATACAACATGCATAACAAAAGAACTTGTGACCTGCCAGTACAGTAGAGAAGTTATAACAACATTCAAACCCTTGGCCATTGTCACTTACAGACATCCAATAGATGATAACAATTTGTGGTAATCACTTTCATCTAAAGTACATCTGGGTACATATACATAGTTACACAGGCAAAAATAAAGCAGTTACATCAGATAGAAATTTACCGCTACTTGCCAATGAAAGCAAAGGTACCCTCAATTGGTGCTTCAGTTAAAGCAAATATAAATCTTCTGATTCTGAATCTTATCCTGGTGTCTTCCGGGACCTTCAAGGCTGTTCATGGTTTAGCAATTCTTTGGTAATTCTTGTCAAGATTCATAATGGTACATCTGGTGAAATGAAGAAGACTCGGTTATCACATAATATCATCTCCCCCCAAAAAAACATTGGACTGTCCAAGTGAGAAGATTTAGCATATATGAAGAACAATGTCAAAGGAATAACATTCTCATGATCATAACCATAGCAGAACAAGGCTTCCTAAAAACGAAGCAAAATAACAGGCCAATATAAAGCTTGCATTAGACTGTTAGCTAGTTATCCATATCCAAAAGCAGCTTGGTGAGTTTTTTTTTTCAAGCAATTCATTCTAAGAAATCTTGGATGAAAAAAGAATAGAATGAACATTTGCTTAGAAATACTAATATGCCACATGTTATCGCAAAGAAGCTTCCAAAATATGAATAACAATTTGCTGCTTAAGAAATTAATCATAATTAGCAGGGGAACTAGGACATGCACTGTAGAACTACTTGTAGGTGTGGAATCTTATATGATGGAGCCTAATAAACCTTTGCCTGCTGCGATAGACACCATGGATCTCCCAGAATCCTAGTCCACCTTTCACAGTTTCACCATCAGCTTCTCATCTCATTTTTAACTCTACAGCATTACGTATTTTCAGTTGAGGGTGATCCTCGGCGCAATGATAAAGGTTGCTCCATCATGACCTCAGTGTCACGGGTTTGAAATACGGAACAACCTCTCTGCACATGGAGGTAAGGCTGCGTATATCCAACCCTCCCCAAACCCTGCAGTGGAAGGAACCTTGTGCACTGGGCTGTCCTTTAGCATTACCGATTTTCAGTTAACAAACAAATAAGTACAGAAGCAATCCAAATATATTATATAGACCTCTGTGCCTAAGTAATGATGACTCAATAGCTGGCTACCTGATCAGGATAATGAACATGTAGCACTGCTCTAAAATCTTGATAGAATTCATATGGTGTCAATTCTTGCTCAAGTGCCACTGAGTTGTTTGAAAGTTTATGCAACTTCTAAACATCATCAATTCACCTACATAAGCATAAAATATTTTGGACTCCCAAAAACTGGAAACTGCTAGACATGAAGCTGATAGGCAAATAGTAACGATGAAGACACTTAACAAATGGCAGGCACTATATAACCTTCATCACATATCAAGATAAAGTTTTCAAACAAAAAGTTTATTCTTTAAGCATAAATTACAATTCAATGAGAAAGTATAGCTTTCTGGTCAGTCTATGAAATGGCATCACCTGTCTTTGCTTTCTTAACTTTCCTAGGTCATAATTAGTTTTACTGACATCTATCTATGAAATTTTACCCAATTCAATTCCTTTGACAAAAGAGAATTCTTAACAACAAGAAAAATTTAACAAGTCAGCTTCAACCAAAATATTCCTGTGACATCAATTTCTGCCCAAAATGGGTGTAGGGAACAATACATTTAAAATATACCATTTTAGCAAATTCATGATAATTAGTAGCAAAATTATTAGTTGTATATATATGAAAGTAAGCTATGGCAATTAAAGACAAAAAAAACACGAGAAAGTGAAGCATTCCTGAAAGGCTAGCTTGCATTTAAGGTAACATGTTTATCTACAGGACACTGAATGACTTCAGACAGTTCCTAGCATATTCTAGCACAAAATTTCATCCAATTTTCAAATTGGCTGAACAGGAAATCTGGGAAAGAGCAATGCATTACAGGTAAATGTTTTCAAGATAAATATAGGCTTTTCAGATACCTTGATCTCCCTATTAGAGAATCCAACAAAAAGCTTCCCTTGCCAGTACAGTAGAGAAGTTATAACCGAGTCGCATGTAATAGAGCCAATAGTTTTAACATCCATTTCTAACTCATTATGTGACAATTCCTATAAAAAGAGTCATGTTAGAGCAAGCAACCAAGATAACTATATAAACAACAACTTGGGAAGAAAGTAGGAAATATATAACATGAAGCAATGTTCAGTAAAAATTCATCTGTTATTTGAAATTCAATTTATCCAGTCCATTATAAAGTGATACAATATGAAGCCACAGACCTTTATACTGATGATTCTATCCCATCCTCCTGTAAAAATCCATTTTTTGTCCAAATGAAGGGCAAAAATGGCACCGCTCTGAATTTGCTCAGATCTCACAAGCACATCATTCCTCCACATCTGATGAAAGTAAATATTTGAAGACTTAAACATCTCAAGAATAAACACAATTTTATTATATACATAGAAAGTCAAAGGCAAATTCACTAGAAATCATATGCCACATGGAAGAGTAATGCATTACATGTAGAAAGTTACTGTTTATTCACATCACAAGGCATCGATAGTTCTTCAATTAAAAAGAAAATGATGAGTTATGTTAGTTTCTGAAGTGGCACAAACCTTGAGAAAACCATTCTCATAGGATGAAACAAGTAAATTGTCACCAATTGAAAGTGACAAAACTGGGGCCAAATTTTCTGGTGTCTCATTCCCTAATATTGACAAAGGGCTGTTATCATGAAGCCACCATAAACGTATGGTTCCATCCCAACTTCCACTGTAAAGAATCCCATCAGCCACTGCTAAAGAAGAAACAGTTGACTTGTGACCTGTCAAAGTGCATGAAAGGGAGTAATCCTGAAAATGCAGGAGGAAGCAAAAGGAACAAGTTATAATAGAAATTCCCAGATAATTGGTTAGAGAATAGTTTACATTTAATAAATATCTAAAAAATGAATCAAAACTCTAACATTGAGGCCTTAAAGGAATGCAATTTGATAAAGAAAAATAAACTAGCAAATTGAGAAGAGTACAAACAAGATATGTTAATTGTTAGCTATATCACCTAGTAAGAGATAAATATTTGGATTCTAAGGTAGAATTTAGTTTTACTCAAATAGAAGACATTTCATTTGTTTTCTGAATCAAGAATACAAATATAAAAGGACCTGTCTACGGGAAAGGAAGAGCATCGAAATACTAGTAGCATGCAGTCATATTTGAAAAATATAACCTGCAAAGACCAAGCTTTTATGGACTTGTCCCCACTACCACTGTATAGGAACCCTGTTGCTGAGACAGCCAAAGAGTGGATGCCACTATACCGCCAATCATTGTGCTCATACCATTTCTTCAATGGTTCTTTCCCAATAGAGGTGCTAATGGTCCAGATGCAAATACCACTCCCACTATCACCACTTATACAAATCGGCTGGCTTGTATCATCCACAACAAGTATAGCCATGACTCTATGCTCATGACCACTCAAAGATTGTATATGAGAAAAGTCCTGCATAAGACATACATGAAGTTAATGACTAAAGAAGGTAAAGAGCAAGGCTGTTTTATTTTGAAAAAATACAAACCAAGAAAAGACAATGACACAGGAGGGAAAAAAGGAAAAGGAAAAGCAAAACCACCACTAAGTTACCATCCATGTTCATGGTAGATTTTTATAACATGGAATTAACATGCAATAAAAGAATCACCATGAAGTTCTCAAATCTCTGCACTTATATCCAAGTGATCAGTCATATGACATATCTAAATCTCAATTGCTCAACTATATAAAATTGATACATGGATTTGCTCACAGGTACCAATCAATTGAATATAAATTTGAACACTAAAAATATATCTGCTTATTTAAAATCAATAGAATATCTCCACATATTGGAAACTAGAGAATCACTAAAATATAATTCATGCTACACATGTCAATATAATTAGTGGATGTAAACCACCACTCATTGTCAAGTATTATATGACTTTGTAATGTAGATTTAGTGGAGGATCAGATCTATGGCATGAAAGGAGGGTCTAAGGTCACCATAAGTTAATTCAGATGTTAATTATTGCAAATTGAGTTGATTTTATGTGTGTATGGCTTTTTTTGAGTTATTAGGGTTCTAGTGAGCTTTTAGGCCATTTATACTTAGACAATTAAGATTAAATCTCACAATACTTGTCCTTACGCTTATTTTTATCCTAATTAGCACCTAACTTATCCATGCCATCCATCAACATGCCTTCAATCAACAAGCCCAATTCATTTAAGAAGAAAAAACAGCAAGGCATGAGTCGTCTCCTCCCATAGATGAGAGGGAGATATGACTCCCTAAGGTCGCGATACTGGTACCCAGAACTATATTGGTAAAGATAGGTATGGTATGGAATGCACCTGACACAAGCGAAACTGGATGGTATGGGTCGATACTAGTTTGTACAGGGCAGCTTTGCTCAGTTTAGGCTGGTATGGACTGGTTCAGTTCATATACCAAACAAAACCTTAGTACCATATTGGTACCTTATCGGTATGATATGGTAGAGTAGGCATGGGTCAATATGATGGTTTTGTTTTTGACACTCCCCTTAGAAACAATGAAAGAAGAAATGGAGGGAGAAACTAAAGGATAACGGGCAAATAAAAGGATTTCTTTTTTTGTAGGGAGGGGGGATAAGAAAGGAGAAAAATAAGAGTAGGCCTAGGCACTAACTTGCAAGGGTCAAGCCAAAGCTTGACATCAAGAGCCAACATGCTAGCATGGCTATCCAACTGTTTTAGATCAATCTCGACTTGGCTGTCAAACGCTGAAGTGAGACCAACCCAAACCAATCGAACCCCAAGTTACAAGTTGATCCTTGTTCCACATTCATAGACATGAGGTGTGCATATATATAATATATATGTATGCATGAGTACATGTGGAGAGAGGGGGGGATGGGGTGCTTTTGAAAGCATTTAGATCAAAATGCTTCCTAGTTAATGATAATGAAGGACCTCTCCAATGAAAAATCAACACTGTAGATCATGATCCACAACACTAGAATTGATCACAAACCAAAAATCATGAATTCTTTAGGTCTTTTACCCATGCATGAAATGAAAAGAAAATTGACAATTCAATAATACATCATGTTTCAGTTTGTTCTATAGTTCAAAAACATCCAAATTAGCTTAAATTTGATATGTATATGTTGTAAGATATTTATATCAAGATCAGCAGTTTGGAATTGCAAACTATATGGCTTATGCTATGTTTTTGCTCACCAGCTATATCGCTGCTATTCATTTTTGCCAACTTGATGTACAGGCAAGAGACCTCCAAAATAAAAGGTTTTTAGCTTTCAAGCATTTTATATCTTAGATCATAATCAGTGGTGCTGTTTTTTATCTTGAAACATTCTTCATTGTATTTTGACGATGAAGCATTTGGAACCAAATGCTCACAAAAGCATCCCAGCCTAACTCTCTCAATCGATATGGAGAGCGGAAGGGAGGAGGGAGCATAATTCTTGGCCATTGTGTTGAGGGAGCCAGTGGCAATGTTGGTGATGGTGTTATTAAATAATATGATTTGGATGGGAAATGGTGGTAGTAGGGCTGCATGCTCTGGCAAGTACACACACAAACACATACAGAGAGAGAGAGAGGGATAGTAGTGGAAGGAGCCACACCTTCATGTTTGGTGTGTAACAATGGTGAGGGTAGAGAGTGAGAAAGAGGTTGAACAAGAGAGGGAAAAGAGTGAATGGCCACACCTTCATGTTTTTGACACTCCCTTTAGGAACAATGAAAGAAGAAATGGAGGGAGAAACAAAAGGATAACGGGCAAATAAAAGGATTGTTTGCGGGGGGGGGGGGGGGGGGGGGGGGGGGGGGGGGGGGGGGGGGGGGGGGGCGGGGTGGTGGGGGATAAGAAAGAAGAGAAAAATAAGAGCAGGCCTAGGCACTAACTTGCAAGGGTCAAGCCAAAGCTCGACATCAAGAGCCAATACGCTAGCATGGCCTAGCATGGCAATCCAACTGTTTTAGATCAATCTCAACTTGGCTGTCAAATGCCAAAGTGAGACCAACCCAAACCAATTGAACCCCAAGTCACAAGTTGATCCTTGTTCAACATTCATAGACATGAGGTGTGCACATATATAATATATATGTATGCATGTGTGCATGTGGAGAGAAGAGGGGGGGATGGGGTGCTTTTGAAATCATTTAGCTTAAAATGCTTCCTAGTTAATGATAATGAAGGACCTCTCCGATGAAAAATCAACATTGTAGATCATGATCCACAACATTTGAATAGATCACAAACCAAAAATCATGAATTCTTTAGGTCTTTTACCCATGCATGAAATGAAAAGAAAATTGACAATTCAATAATACATCATGTTTCAGTTTGTTCTATAGTTCAAAAACATCCAAATTAGATCAAATTTGATATGTATATGTTTTAAGATATTTAAATCAAGATCAACAGTTTGCAATCGCAAACTATATGGCCTATGCTATGTTTTTGCTCACTAGCTATATTACTACCGTTCATTTTTGCCAACTTGATGTACAGGAAAGAAACCTTCAGAATAAAAAGTTTTTAGCCTGCAAGCATTTTATATCTAAGATCATAATCAGTGGTGCTGATTGTTATCTTGAAACATTCTTCATTTGTATTTTGACTATGAAGCATTTGGAACCAAATGCTCATAAAAGCATCCCAGCCTAACTCTCTCAATCGACATGGAGAGCGGAAGTGAGGGAGCGTAATTCTTGGCCATTGTGTTGAGGGAGCCAGTGGCAATGTTGGTGATGGTGTTATTAAATAATATGATTTTGATGGGAAATGGTGGTAGTAGGGGTGCATGCTCTGGCAAGTATACAGAGAGAGAGAGAGAGAGAGAGAGAGAGAGAGAGAGAGAGAGAGAGGGATAGTAGTGGAAGGAATCACACCTTCATGCTTGGTGTGCAACAATGGTGAGGGTAGAGAGTGAGAAAGAGGTTGAAAAAGAGAGGGAAAAAAGTGAAGGGCCAAGGTTATTTGAAGGACTCATAATATATGTTATCTATACAATTTTGTTTAGATTTTCAAATTTTAGCCAGGCATAGCCAAGCCAACTTTTAATTAGTCTAGATTGAATAGATCGAGGGCCATGCATGACCCTGTAGAAGAGAAAGGGCTAGCTACACCTTCCACAGTTCATTCTGCCCGATCAAGAAGTTCAACCTAGACCCTTTTTTAAAAAAAATTTATTTCAGACCAAGGGGTTCTAATTGTTAGATGAGCTGCATGGTATCTTGAAGGATCTTTAAGGGATATACTAAGGGATAATTAATTCAATTTTTGCAGGGAAGAAAAACAATGAAAAGGGTCCTTGCTTTACTTCTTCCTTTCCTTTTTCTTTTCCAATGTTTTTCTCTTTTGATCAATTTATCGGACCATGGGCGCTCTGATTACCTCTGAACATTCCTTTGTTCCCTTGTTGGTTGAATTCTCAGAACGAAATTCCGTGACTTGCATGTAAAACAACGGGAATATCTTAGCATTTTTGAGAAAGATTTGTTTCCAGGCCTTACCGAATCCTTTCACAAAGAAGCCATTCAGATCTATCATTTCAACATCGTATGGCAAATACACAGTCTAGAATGACAAAACAAAGATCATGAGCTACCTCATTCAATGTCTTATCTTCAAAAAAAAAAAAAAAAATCACAAAGATCAAATGCATGAGCACATGTCAAAATCCAATAGATGTAAATAATAGCTTTGCCCAGAAAAATCACGATTTTCATAATGTAGGATGATTCTAATCTACATGAAAGGTCAAATATGCGGTCCATGGTCCTAGTGAAGCTCTAATAAAATATATATTCCACACATGAGTGCTTTGACAAGTACTTATTTCTTGCATCACAAATTCAAGATAACCTAAAAAACATACTGAAATTCTTGAGAAAGAAACAAAAAATGAAAAACCCAGTAACAACTACTTCAAATCCAGTTTATGAGCCCTAACTTGACCTTGATTCCTGTCCAAGGCTAAGTCCTCTACAATGAAGATCACATTCAAAGCCCTCAACATCAATTCTTCCAAGTATTCTTTTTCTCCAATGGCTTCACTTAAGCCTCTCCAAAGAAAGTTCGCTAGCCTTTGTTGGATATGAACAAATCATCTCACATAATTTGCCTCACTTAAGGTTCTTTGGTTAATTTACTCATTTTTATTGTACATTGCCAAACTGCAACAAATATTTTAACAATTTCAAGTTTATTTTATGCTCACACATACAAGACAAACACATTGTGTTGCATTTTGATCTCTGCAATAGAGTTTGTCTGCTGGCTCAGCCTTAACTAACACTTGTCCTATGTACGTTGGTTTTATTGGATCAAGATATGATCAAAGAAAACACATATGTTTTATGATTAGCCCTCAACTTGACATCAGTCAGCCACAAAAACAGACAGGCATCTTTAGCTCATCAGCGTTCCTACCTATGCACACTCCTTCACGATGCTGCCATGCATGTGAATCACATCAAAAACCAATTCAAATTATTTGCTTCGGTAAACTATGCAGCCTTTAAATACATAAACATCGACCTGTCCCCATATGACAATTTTCTTTTCCATTCATGTTTCATGTCTTTGTTCGTGGTAATTTGTTTCCAACTAGCAAAACATAGTCAACTTCAATTACTGCAACTTCCTTCATGATTCTCTTTCACTCCTGGGGGGTTACAAGAAGAATTTTGTTTCCATTCCAAAAGATGAAGTGAAGTAACATAATCCATACATAATTTTCATATTGTTGACTTGGTATCTTTTTGATGATATGGGTGCCCCAAATGATTCTGCTTAGAACTTTTTGTGATAATGTTACCTACATTATGAGCATTAAGTTTTCTCAATAGTGGATGATAAATAATTAAATATCAATGCTACTTTTCAATTTGCTAGCATTAATCTGTCAACTAGGTCTTCCTGTTCGCATAATTTTACCAACAAGCCTAGTCCCATCTATATGGGGCTCAATCGAAGGATCAGACTGTAACGCATTAGAGTATGTGAAAGCTTTGCAACAGGCTCTTGGCCTAGTTAACTGCAAGCCTTCAAACTGGTAACTACCATTAGCCAAGGTATCTTTGGATGAGAAAAGAGCTTTCCGTGACACCTAGATGGCTTGCTATGTAGTTTAAGTTCATGCAAACAGAGAACAATTCTACAAGGTTCCCCCCAGTTGGTAAAGAGTCTAGATATTGATGTAACTAGGCAAGGCATAAAAAAATTTAACGAGTAGTGATTTGTTGGTTTTTTATGGTGGTGGACAAATTTCTTCAAGGAACCTTTGACAACAAATAGATTAAACTTTGTAATTCCCACTTAGTAACCCAAAATATAAGTTAGAACATAAGATGACTTTGAGCAGGGGAAGGAATTGCTCATGATGTTTTTTCAGTTCTATGAACATGTAGATATTGTCAGTACTTTTGAAAGTGGCGTATAAATTCCAGTGAAGGAAATAGTAAGGGATCATTATTTTATCTCTTTGTTTATGTAAGAATTGTAATATCGATGAAACACATTTTGAAGAATCTTATCATACAGTAATAGAAAGTGCATGGTAAGTTTCTGTTTTTGGTTCCCCAAAAGGGAAAATACATTACCATATCAACTTTCATTAGAAAATCGTTAGTCTTTCAACTCTTATAAGAATATTTCAGCAATGTCAAATTGTCAATATCGATCATGCATAGAAAAAGTACCTTTTGCAAGAGTATACCTGCAGGGACCATACATTGATTGTTTTATCAAAAGAAGAGCTAAACAAAAAACCCCCTGCAAAAGGTAAACATTAACATAAGATTAAATCTCCAGCATGGCAGATAATTGGCCAAGATGATCTGCAAAATAATTCTCTTTTAAATATAATTAATATCACAAATATCAGAAAAGAAACAGAATATGTGGATCATCATAAGCAAGATAAAGACATCATCAAAAACACATGAGAAATCCCAAATGACTAAACCAATGAAAGAATAAGCAATCATCCAATATGTATATAAGAAATCCCAAATGACTAAAGTAATTAAAGAATAAGCAATCATACAATAGAAAATTAGTTTATACCTCCAATCACCAATCCTGTCACACAGTCATGATGACCTTGAAGAGTGACAGATCTAAGACCACCGCCATGCAGCCCCTTGACTAGGTTGCCGTCATCTTTCCTCTGCTGCAAGTGATCAGCATTACTTTCATTGCTACCCAGCATGTCTTCATTTGGAATATCTCTAGAGATGTTGTCATTCTCTTGACTTGGCAAAATGTTGTCAGCTTCTTTGTGTAGCAGGGAACATATGCTCCCAAGAACTAAGCAACATATAACATTCTCCTTCACCACTAAAACATCAGAAGCTGCTGAAGTATCAGCGCAGGTCTTGGTGAACAGACCACAAATACTATGCCAAATATCAATCACTTGAGGACGGCTCTCAGGTTGATAATTCAAACAAGAAGTAAGAGTCTGCAGCAATGGCTCAAACTTTGTGTCAAATAATAAAGCCTCCAACTTGGAGACTGCTTTCTCCTTCCAAGAATCATATACTTCAGAAAAATTTTTGCAACTCCCATCTGCAAGAATGCCAGAGAAACTTTCAACTAGTTCTGCTGTCAGATTGGTATTGCCCAGAAGTATCATGACTAATATACAAGCCAGAGACCAAACATCCGAGCCATATCCTACTGAGGTATCAAAACTAGAATCATTAGCAACTCCCTTTCCAAACCATGAAACAAACACCTCGGGGCTAAGAAAAGCTGTGCTCTCAACCAGGTTGGGACCATCACAACCTTTTCTTGAAGCCATAGCACTAACATCCTCCCGAATTCCCCTCCCTGATAGCAAAACCTGATTGACATCAAGAAGACAGTGCCCCAAATCATCGAAGCAAAAGCAGGACGGAACCAAACAACCACAAACCACCCCTTGCGAATGCAAACCCATCACCGCCTCACACAGCTCCATGCCCACCATCCCAAAATTATACAAAAGATCCCCACCATCCACTCCACCACCACCAAACCTCTTCCCCTCTCTCAACACATCAGCAAGATTGCGATCAAACCTCTCACAAACCAAGCAAAGGCGAGATTTATCCTGTTCCCCGTCCATCCACAGCCCGAAAACTTTACATAATCCCCGCTGATGCCTCATAGAGGCATCAACAAGAAAACCCAATTCGTCTCTCGCCCCATCGCTCAACTGATCCAGAGCTTCCAGCACGCGCGCCGTGTAGCTTAGACGAAACCACCGGGACGACTCGGTGCAAGACAGCGAAGAAGAGAAAGAAGAAGCACTGATGGGAAACAGGCTCACTCGCAGGTTCTCCCGGGAGCACCATGGCCGGCCGAGAGGCGAGGAGATGGTAGCCGTCGAGATGTCTGTCGTCGTTGCTGCCCCGAGAGAGATGAGGGATAGGGCGTCTTGGGGGAGGATGGAGTGCTTCCAGTCGGGGAGGAGGGATTGGGTCCAGGGGATAGGGAGGAATTCCAGGGAAGGGGATGGATCGGGATGGAGATTGCGATTGGGATTGGGTTTGGATCTGGGGATTGGGGAAGGAGAGGAGGAGGAGGAGGAGGAGGAGAAGCGGAGGAGGTCGAGGTTTTTGGGGAGGGCGGAGGGTCCAGGGGAGCGGGGGAGGGGGACGAGCTGGGTGCAGGCGGGGCAGCGGACGGCGTCGGGGAGGTTGGGCCGAGGGATGGGGAGGGCGGCCAGGCACGCCTCGCACGCCGAGTGCCCGCATGCCAGCACCCGCGGCACCGTCGCCGTCCAGTCGTAGGCCTGCAGGCACACCGGACACTCCGGCAACTCCATCGCCGACTCCATGTTGCTTTTTAGTAGAGAGAGAGGGCTTGGAATTTTAGATGACCCGGAGATGGATGCTTTTTTGCTTTCGTGCTGGGCGGGGAGGACGGCGAGAGCCTCCCAGCAGGATCCGCGGGAGCGCCTGCCGACCGATGTGGAAATCCAACATAGTAAAATACGATTTAGGACACATAAATCTAACATTAATTTTATAAATCATGATCCAAATACGCTAAAACATAACTATATTTAAAATTACTAAAATTTGATAATTAAATCATGATAAAGTACTGCACCATGCAATTAAAACCATCTATTTGATACTTTCTTAAAGATGGAAATCACCAAGATATATAAATTTCAGTTTCTAAATTTATTTTATGATGCGGGTCATGTCTAATGATTTAAATATTAAATTAAGATGATTATTAGTAATTTTAATTTTTATAAACATATAAAATATATAATGGTATTTCTATATATAATACATATTTGAAAGGACTAATTTTTATCTCCTCGATTCTTTTTCCGTCAAGATTGACTTTAGCTTGAATCACTAGTTAGTGCTCAAGTTAGACATTATTTTGTAGAGTTACTTATCAAACAGGAACTTGGCTCTTGACCCTTCATCATCAATAACAACAACAATAATAACATCAAAAAATGAGAGGGGGAGGGGGCGGCGGCTTGATTGGCATATGAATTTTATTTTAACCCTCCTAATTTGTACAAATAAATATGTGGTCTAGTTTCTTTGTAAATGCATTGAAATACTGAACAGAATAATATAAGCATATAAACATGTTCAGAATATGAATTAAATTATTAAATATTAATTAAAATTTTGTCAAGATGAGATCCCACAGCTTCCATTTCAAATGCCGGTGCCAAATCAAGTGAAGCTCTAATATTGCTAAAATGGCACAAACTTGCTAATAAGCTCTCTATCATTCATATAATTTGTTTAATAAGCATATTACGGAACGGTACCACTAAACTCGGATTGAATTACTTAAAAAGTAGGTTGAAAACAAAAATAAAATAGCAAGAATTAGCCCCTTATGATTTTTAAATTATAATAATTTGATACAAAGTAGGAGGGTTAAGTTCAAATTTTTGTTAATAAACGGCGTGTTAACAGAGAAAGTGATTTTTTTTTTTTTGATAAATCAAAAAAATGGGGGAGAAAAAATTCATGCTGTTCGATTTGGATTGTAATTTTTGTAAGTATCATTTCCATTCGAAGATAAGTATGTCAGCCTGATTTTACTAAGCTGTCAGAATGGCGAGTTCCTTCATTTTCAGTCATGTGTTTTAAAATTTTTTTTGAATTTAATCGGGTAATCCATGATTTCGAACCTCCAACACGTGACCTAGCGGACAGGGCTTTTCTTTTTTTTTTTTTGATAAATAAAAGGAATAGGGAAGGGTTCCTGTAAGTCCCCACCCTGGATGTCAACCTGACACGCCGGGAATTAAAAAAAAAAAAAATCTTGATTTTATTTTGCTTAAATCAACCGCCATGGATTCTAAGAAATAATTTTGATTTTAATGGAGTTATTCTCGGGATCCCGCCTCCAACCGATGACCGCCTTGGCGATAAGTGAATATTTTATAAGCAGTTCATAGGTCCGACGAAGAGTGGATTATTTTATTCGATAAACTAAATTATCTTTCGAGCTTTATTATTTCGTATTCTTGACCGATTCTTGTATGGTTGTATATCCTCTCTCTCAGTGCAAGACCACGCGAAGTTGACATCGAGTCCATGGACCAACCACTCCTCCACGCCCTCCTCCTCCTCGCCGCGCTTCCCCTCTTACCGGCCGCCGGCGCCCTTGCCGCCCCAGGCGTCTGCGTCGTTGGGAGCGGCATCGGCGGCGCCTCGGTCGCGTATTTCCTCAAACGGTACACATGCGCCGAAAAAGGCGGCCTTTGCCTCGACGACATTAGGATCTTCGAGAGGCGCGGCCGGGTGGGCGGACGCATGGCCACGGTCACCATCGGCGGCGACAATTTCGAGGCCGGTGCCTCGATCATCCACCCCAAGAACCTCCACGCCGTTCGCTTCGCCTCCCTCCTCGGACTCAAGCGGAAGACCGAGGCCTCCGAGCACGATCCCAACGCCAACGCCTCCTCCTCCTCTTCGCCCGATTCCTCTTGGTTCGGCGTGTGGGATGGCGAGCGCTTCGTGTTCAAGACCCTCCCGCCTCCCCGCAGCTCCAGCTCGACAATCTACCGCAAGATCCACGAGCTTCTCAACTCGCTCCTCCTCTTCCGCCGCTATGGCTTCTCTCTCCTCCGGATGGAACGCTTCGTTAAGGTTTTCGTTTTTTCCCCTCTTTTCTTTCCCAAAGCTTGAATCTTTGAATCTTTTGATCACTGGTAATCTGGGTTTATGGTGGATCAGACAATGGTGGAAAGGTTCTTGCTTTACTACAAAGGCTTTGAGTCTCGTCCTGTTTTCGAGACGGTGGAGGAGATGCTCAAGTGGTCGAATTTGTATGGGTTCACTCGCCGGACTTTACAGGAGGAATTGACCGATGCCGGGCTATCTCCCCTGCTGATATCAGAGCTCGTGACGGTATGCTTCATTTGAGTTAATTCTTCTTTCTAGATTGAATACATCTGAATTATGTTATATTGATGCTAATTTCTTGAGTTTATGAATTTTGAGATTTTTTCCTTCATCGACATGTGTCATCGAGGTTTAAAATTTGTTCTTATAGAGGTAAGATAACCAATTGGAAATGCTACTCGTAGAAATGATCACCCAAGGAATAAAGTAAACCAAACTTTTCTTTTTACTATTAACCACAATGCTCTGGTCATGTTTGTTGCTTAATCCTACTGAACAGTTATGTTATGAGAATATCTTTGATCTATTTATCACCTTGACGCTGTGGTTAGGTGAAAATCCTTTCAGTCTTTATTCTGCTCGTATGTAGAACATTTGTTAGATTGGAGATCTGGAGAAAGATGTAGCTTTAGTGGTGGTTTTATTTTGGGAGATTAATCTTACAAGAAATATTCAATATGCTTGTAGAATTGGAGGCCATGGTTATGCAAAAGTCCTGATCTGTTTCGTTCTTATGGTAAAAATTCTGTTTATTGCATATTGGAAGAAAAATGCAGTTTTTACTTAGGGTATGTTTTGCTACAAGGAAATCTGTGGAAAAGGAAAAGGAAAATTATTTTATGAAAAAAAGGCTTCATACAACACACCTGTGCGCGCGCACGCGCAGAGCTGGATTTGGCAACACTCAAGTGGATTTTCGCTCATAATTACTCAAGTCTATATTGGACAATGGGGATTCTATATTGATAATCTAGGCCACTGGATGTGATATACCATCTCTAAATTACTTACCAAAATCATGTGTAGACCCTTAGCTTATATATTAAGTGGTCAAAAATTGGACATTAAATTATATATATATTTGATTACTTGATGCATAAACTAGAGATCCCCATATCACATAATTTTTTATGTATATATAGTTTAGATATAGTAGATTGCATCCATTGGCTCCGATCAACTATGTGGGACTTCCATCATCCTATGTGGAGTTGATTGGATTTGAGTGGAGATCTACTCAAGCGTAGCCAAATCTAGCACTATATATATGCGTATCTCTCTCTCTCTCTCTGTCTCTCGCTCTTTCTTTATATATATATATATGTGTGTGTGTGTGTGTGTGTGGTGTATGTATGAATGTATGTTTGCGTGTATGGATCTCTATATATATACACACACACATACATGTACATATATATATATATATATATACATATATATATACATATATATATATATACACATACACACGTATATGTATATATGTACATACACACGTATATGTATATAGATATATATGTGCGCGCGTGCATGTGCATGTGTGTGTGCATGTGCACACAAACACGTATATGGTAAACTTTCCAAATTTGCATAATTTTCTATTAAAACAAGGATTAAAAACTTGATTTTCCAAGCCAACCAAGTTTTCCGAATAATTTTATTTGCAACCAAACATATCCTAATTTCTTGTTTCTTATATCAATGCTAAATGATTGTGGCATCTCATTTCTTCAGGTAATAACAAGAATTAACTATGGTCAGAATGTGAGCATCAGTGGATTAGCTGGGGCTGTTTCCTTAGCTGGTTCTGATTCAGGATTGTGGTCGGTTGATGGGGGCAATTGGCAACTTGCTGCAGGGCTGGTTAAATATACCAATGCCACATTGTATCTACATGAAGAGATAGATTTGATCTCCTATCCTGGAAGCTATTATGTTCTCAATTCTACAAAGGGAAATTCTTACAATTGTGACGTTACAGTTATTGCTACACCACTAGACGAACTGAACATCACCTTTGACCCTCCAGTCTCGGTTCCCAATAGAAAGTTACAACATACATTCACAACATTCGTGAGAGGCCTCTTGAACCCTGTTAGTATTCTATAAACTTGTCGTATGAGTGCTTGACAGCATTAGTTCTCTTCTGTGTTGGCTTCTCCTTGCATGCATTTCCTGATCTTTTACCAGATACAGTGCTTTTTGATTGAATTATTATTCAAATTTTCCAATTTATAAACATGAACATCTTTTCTCATGCAGATATTTGAAACTTTTTGAGTTTTTGTTCATAACTAGTGTTTAGTAATATTTATTGGAATTATAGAACATAAGCACAGAGGTTTATGGCATTTCTATGCTTTCTTCTAGAACTATTTTGGACTGAATTCTGCATCAGAAATTCCAAGCCTTGTAGGCACGGTTGAGCTTCCTGATATTCCATTCTCCAGTATTTCTGTTCTCAAGAAATACAGTGAAGAAGACATGACTTACAAAGTATTCTCTCGTGCACCACTGGAAGATGGTTTATTGGATCGAATATTCAGGTAATTTTCCCTGCATCTCTGTGTGCATGCATGCATTAATGTGCACATGGGCATGTCCCTGTGCAGAACTTTCTATGAACACCATTGGATGATTGTGTGCTTAAACATTGCTCATCACTGGCAGTACACGGAAGGAAGTTATCCGAATAAATTGGCCTGCTTATCCTCATTACGAAGCTCCAGAGGTTTTTGCACCAATACTTTTGGATGGGATGCACTTATACTACATAAATTCCTTTGAGAGTGCTGCGAGTGCCATTGAGACCAGTGCTGTTGCTGCAGAGAATGTTGCCCGGCTTATCATCTCAAGATTTTCTGGATTATCATCAGGTGCTCCAAGCATAAGTTCTATTTCTGCTCAAGATAATCTTCATTTTGATCTATGAGACATCATGAAGTATTTATGCACACAAAACAGATTATAGACACCATTGATTTGAAGGTGAGAGCTTAGTTATCAGGTCCTTAGATATGGTGTTTCTCTGTAAATTCATCATCTTGCTATATTTGGTACTAAACTATGTAGCCAAGAACATTGTTTTGTTGTACTGTAGACGGTGTATAAATGGTTGTCTTAAAATTCTATTCAAATTAGGATTGGCATATGTGATAAATAGAAAAAATTTTCAGAAACAAATCAGCTGCTACTGTTTTTACAAAGCAACGTCCTTTATAATCTTTGCATGGATACAAAAGAAAAGTTAGATTGATGCATCATGAGTACAAATCTTTACAGAGTAGAGGCATATATACCATGATTTTTGCATGAAAATTGTTTTTTTCAAATTCTGTAACAACCTTGATTTTAATCGAACCATCTTGCATTCGGCATGGGTGCTTGGACATGGTTGTGAGTTTGCACAACCAATTCGCCGGTCCCTTTTGTGGAAGGTTTCAATGTTGTTTCGAACAATCAATGCAAGTAACATTATTTTCCATTGCTTATCTGACATCCATCCGGGCACTTTGTCAAGCATCTTGTGTGATCTACGGCATAAATATCCCTGCATGTCGTAGTTATGCTCGCAGGTTATTCATCCTTTGTTCTTTTGATGACCCCGTCCTGACAACGAGTAAATTTAACGAGGAAATTTGCTTGGTTGTCAGTATATATTGTGCTGCTTTTGGTGATGACAATATGATGATCAACCATTAGAATGGAACCGATTGTTTTCCATGGAACCGATTGTTTTCCATGTATGTTCAATTGCCCTTGTTCATATTTTGCAATAATGTACCTCAAACAAATTTGTTAAGACTTGACAACTATCGTCTCTTAATGGTTCCAGGGAAAGTTATATTAAGCATATACAAAACCTTTATTCAAAAACTGGGTTTAGCAGGGTTGGGGAGATGGTCGCTTGCAATGCATTTGTAAAGATTAAGATTTTAAATTCCATAAAACGAAGGTATTCCAGTTTCTCCGTATAGAATGAGATACTCTACAGTCCCATTCTTTCTTAACAGTAATTTTGGTTATGCATTCTATTAATATTTACCATTTATCTCTCTTTTCTTTTCTTTTTCTTTTTTTTTTTTTCTTTTTTTCTTTTTCCATTCTTTCCTTCTCTTTCTTTTCTTCTACATTCTTCCTCCTCTTTTTTTTCCTTTCCCATTCTTTTCTTTTTCATTTATTTATTTTTCTTCATTTTTTTCTTTTATTTTTTTTTCCTAATCTTTCTCCTTCTTTTCTCTTTCTTCTTCTCTTTTCACCTGAATGGGTTTTGGAGTCCCAAATCTATCTCGATTCTATTTTCTTACAAAAACAGGATGGGATGACCGGGATGCCTCCTGTCATACTGGAATGCAAAACCCTAGCAAAGACCTTGTTGGCTTTAGCCCTTGATTTTGATGACTAACAAAACGTTGAGTATATATTTTATACTAATATTTCAATTGGAGTTATGAGTTTCAGGATACAGGCATTTTAAATTTTCAAAATAAAAGTATCATAGTACTTGTTGCCGTCTAGAACGCTGTGGCCTGTAACTAGAGACTGCTTCGGACCGCACCTCCTCGCTCGAGATCCTGCTCGGTCGCCCGGAACCTGCAAAAGAGAGAAGACTCGGGTCGGTGATCCTGGCAAGGGTACTCCGACGCTCAAGTCAGTGGCGATCCAGGGGAACAGATTCTCCCGGTCGAGCCCCGCAGGTGGACTCCATGCTAGGAGGGAAGATTTTTGGATTGAGAGAATGTAAATGGATTGAGAACAGAGCATGGGGAGTGGCAGCCGAGGAGACCTTGGGCTAGGTGGCTGTGTCCATCAAGGAGTGGCAGTCGAGGAGAGCTTGGGCTAGGTGGCTGTGTCCATCAAGGCCCTTCCGACGGGTCTCCGGTAGCCTGAAGCACTTGGTCTCCCTTGTGGGCTGCCCCTCTTGCCCGACTGTTTGCTTGCTTGAATTGACTTACCCTGTTCGAACCTTGGAGAATTCCTTTTAACTAGAGCCGTTGCGCGCTGCTTACCTCGAAATCTTTCCCTCACTTGCAGGCGCGTGTGACGATGTCTGGTGCTGTGCGTGAGGTGCCTTTCTCCATCCGTGATAGGGAACAGCATCGTGCACTCTGAACCTCCTTCTGGTCGCTCCATTTCGGGAAGCCTGGCAGGGCCTCAATCGACGGGCAGCCGCCCCTCGGATTCGAATCCTCTGGGTTGACTTCCTCTTTCGGGTGGTGCAGATGGTCGGTTGGGAGTGCAGCGCCTCGATCGGGGTACACCTTCCCTTCCGGTGAAAGTGGTAGTTGAGGTAGTTATTGCGGCCTGGCGGGTGCTCCTCCATGGTCCTTGGGCAGCTCGCCGCCGTCCAAGGAAGGTGGTGACGTCCTCCGGTTGCAAGGTGCTTCGTCCGAGGTAGGGCGAGCTCAAGAAGGCGGAGCTCGACTTTGGCCGTGGTGTCTCGACCTCGAGGGGAGCCAGCCGGACGAAGGAGTCCGGACAGAGACGGAGCTCAACTTTGGCCGTGGCATCTCGACCTCGAGAGGAGCCAGCCGGGCGAAGGAGTCCGGGTAGAGGCGAAGTTCGACTTCGGTCGCGGCATCTCGACCTCGAGGGGAGCCAGCTGGGGGAAGGAGTCCGGGCAGAGACGGAGCTCGACTTTGGCCATGGCGTCTCGACCTCGAGAGGAGCCAGCCGGGCGAAGGAGTCCGGGTAGAGGTGAAGTTCGACTTCGGTCACGGCATCTCGACCTCGAGGGGAGCCAGCCAGGCGAAGGAGTCCGGGAAGAGACGGAGCTCGACTTCGGCCGTGACGTTTCGACCTCGAGGGGAGCCAGTCGGGCGAAGGAGTCCGGGCAGAGACGGAGCTCGACTTCGGCTGCGGCATCTCGACCTCGAGGGGAGCTAGCCGGGCGAAGGAATTCGGGTAGAGGCGGAGCTCTACTTCGACCGTGGCATCTCGACCTCGAGGGGAGCCAGCCGGACGAGGAGTTCGGGCAGAGACAGCTCGACTTCAATCGCGGCGTCTTGACCTCGAGGGAAGACAGCCGGGCGAAGGAGTCCGGGTAGAGATGTCTGTCGTGGCAGCTTCATCCAACGTGGCATTCGACGGGGTCTGACATGAGTTCCACATCAGCGATCCCGCCACATCATTTGCTTCCCACTCTCGAGTCCCGTTGGCACGCAGTGCTCGGGGCAAAGGGAGTAAATGCGGTGCTAACGTGGAAAGGTAAAAATCCGACGTAATAATTATCGCGATCGCCGGTGCTTCGTGAAGCGGTCCTTCGAGCCAATGCGGTGGAGACGCGTGGGGCTGTCCGAGGAACACTTATTGTTGGTGTGGAATTCAGAACGGTTGTGACCAAAACAAGGTGTCAACCTTCGTTGATTACCGACACGTGGCAGGGATCCGATGGTGGCAATTTTGTAACGGTACAGTTTGAGTCTGGTCACTTCAAAATGAAAGATAGATTGCCAAAAATATCTCTTCTTTCAAACTTCGCATGCCCGCTATCGCACCAGAGATCCTTTTTCTTCCTCAGCCGTCCTTGTCTTTCCAAGTTTAGCCAGGTTCGTCTCCTTCCCCTTCTTCCGGTCGGGTAGAGTCTTCCTCTAGGGTTAGGGTCTTCTCGGACCTCGTCCGTCTCTTCCTTCTTCTCTGTCCTTCGACTTTTTCTTCTTCTTTCAAATGTCTCGCTTCGGGCCAAATTTCCGTCCCTTAACCGACCAAAATGAGGCTGGGCCTTCTCGACCGAGACCGCCTTCTTCCTCTGATAAGGAGGAAACGCACTTCGAGATCCGAAGAAGGCCTCACCCCACGGGTATAGTTATCAGGAAACCCAGGGTCCGTCCCCCAACTCCTCCTCCTGAACCTGTCCCTGAACCCTCTCGGTTGACAGGTCTCGGCTGCGTCGCTTCGACGATGACCGATGAGGAACTCTCAACCATTCAGGACACTTATGGAGTCCCAGACTCCATCCAGTTCTCGGTCCCTCGACCAGGAGAACGGGTCACCTCCAGTGGCCCGTGCCGGATTGCCCTCGACGAGGAATCCCTCGTAGGGGGCCTCCGATTTCCTTTTCATACATTCTTCCTCTCAGTGCTGAGCAACTATCGCCTCGTTCCCACTCAGCTTGTCCTAAACGCCATTAGGACCATATTTTCTTTCGTTGTTCTCTGCCATTTTCACAGGATTGTTGCCCGTTTGTCTCTCTTCAGGGTCTTTTTCATCCTGAAACACCACCCGTCCGAGGAAGGGTGGTGGTCCATCTCTTCACGTCCAAAAGGCATAAAATTTGAGCTCCCCTCTTCCATCAAAGGATGGAAGAGTAAATACTTCTTCACCTCGGTCGAGGGGGTTGACTGGGCTTGGAGCGACCCAGATCGGTCCCCTAACCGAAATTCAACTGTCGAAGCTGCTGATCGGGAGGTTTACGACCAGCTTCGTGCCGACCAGGTCCCCTTCCTCGAGGTTCGGCTGTCAGAGCAGAACCTATTTGAAGCCGGGGTCAGTCCAATGCGGGAGTTAGGTGAGTTTGGTTAGAACTTTGTCTCTTTCTTCTTTTTCTTTCTCTTCTCTCCTTTTTTTTTTATCCGAGCTCGAAGTTGATCTTGCCCTTCTTTGTGCAGACATGAAGTTTTCTTTAGATGACATCCTCGAATTCTCCCGTAAGAGGGGTCCACCAGCAGGAGCTAGAGAGTCCTCGCCAAAGAGAGCCCGAGACGAGGACGGGGCAAGGGTGGCGCCCGCCGAGCCAGCTGGGCCGAGCAGGAGGGCCGAACCTGCCTCCAAGTTGAACCAGGGGAGTGCTGAACCTGTTCCTGAGCCGAGCAGGATGAGGGCTGAGCCCACTTTCGAGCCGTCAAGGCAGCAAGATGTGCTCCCTGTGCCAGAGCCCGAAGTGGTCGCCCGGGCCAGGATTGCTGCTGCCGTGACGCCCTCGTTTCCTGAGATCGTTGAGGTCGAAGAAGATGGCGAGCAGGAGAGAGCGGCATCGACGTCAGCGACGATGTCCGTGGTGGCGACGAGCGCCCACCACGTACTCGAGTCCTCCTCGGTCGGAGGAGATGGCGACGCCGCATCAACGACGAGAAAGAGGGAGAGAAACCCTCGCAAGCAGTCGCCCGAGGTGGCGCTGAACGCCTCACTGGTACGAGACCAGGAACTAGCCAAGCGCATGATGGGTTTCACCATCCCATCGCGCGATCGGTAGGAGAAAGCTGGGAAGCTTCTGGGTGATGCAATCAGCAGCACCTTCCCACAACTTTTCTCGGTAAGTACTCCTTTCGCTCGCCCCTTTCCTTCCTTCTTTTTCATTGAGGCTGACGTCTTCTTTGGTGCAGCTCGGCGCTGAACTCCTGCTGATAAGGGACTGGTGTAAGAACTGGGCTAGGAAGGACAAGCAAAGGGCAACAGAGCTCGAGAACTTAACGGTCGATGCCAAGCAGAAGGCCGACACGGTCTGGGAGGCCAACATAAAGAATAAAGAACTCTGGGACGAGGTCGCGAGCGCTGAGAGGCGCATAAAGGAGCTCGAGGAGTCTCTGGACCGGGAGAGGAGCCGGTCCAAAGGCAGGGCGGAAGAGCTCAAGGCTAAGGAGGCCAGGCTTAAAGAGCTCGACACCGAAGCGGCCCAAGAGAAAAAACAGGCCCAAGCTCTTCGGGCAGAGTAGGAGGCGACGAAGGAGCGGGCCAAAGCCGTCGAAAAGAGGGCCATGGCTGCCGAGAAGAAAGCCTCGGCCATCGAAGAGAGAGCCGCGACCGCTGAAGAGAAGGTCGCGGCGGCTGCCAGCTCGGTGGAGGCTGCAAGGAAGGAGGCAGCCAAGGCAGTGGCTTGGTACAAGGCATCCAAGGAGTTTGAGGCCGAGTTCCGTGAAGCGGCGACGGACTCCTTCCTCAAGGGGTTCATGTACTGCCGGTCCTGGGTGGAGGACATTATCCTGGAGAAGAACATGTACAGGCTCAGTTTCCCGGGTGCTCCAGGTGTGAGCTCGACCCCTCACCTGGGCGAGGCGGAGGAACCGGCTATGGCAACCGACCCAGCTCTGCCGGCAGAGGCCCCCGAAGATAAAACCCTGCTGCCGGAGGCCCCAGAAGTTGATACGCCATCCGAGCGCCGCCCTAGGAAGGAGCCAGTCAGATAGCCTAGGGACCGTTTGTAATTTCTTTTCTTATTATTTCTGCTCTGGGCTGCCCGGCATGTTGGGGCCCAGAAACAATATAAATCTTCAAAGTTGATCAATGAAATCTTTTCTGTCTTCTCCTTGACTTGTGCGTCTTATTTTTTAGCATTCCAACTTGTATATTCTTGTGTTCTTTACACTTTGCCAAACTTCCTCCCTTCGCTTCTTGGCTGCCTGTGCATGAACTTGCGGAGGCATCTCACTTGGAGGCTCTAAGTCTTTGGGCCATTCTCCGCCGATGTCTGACTTCACGAGAAGAATAGGGAGGAGTTCTTGATTTGCTAAGTCATTCCCACCTCGCGGGCGAAGTGGTAGGAGGGCTCCGAGCGCTTTGCTAGTAGAGGTGTATTTGACCTCGGCTGGGATTAGCTTCAGGTGTGCACGCCGAGATCGAGCTTGGGTGCTGCCCTCATTGGATCCGTCAGGTGACTAAGAGGTGCCAAGCTTTGGAAGCTTCTGGGCTTTAAGAATGCCGGGCTTCAGGAGTTTCCGGTGCCGGGGTTTCCGATCTTTAGGTGCCGGGCTTAAAGAGTTTCCGGTCTTAAGTTTCCAGGCTTTAGGAGTTTTCAGTGCTGGGGTTTTTGGTCTTAAGAGCCGTACTGTGAGTTAGGCGACAGATGGCGGACCTCTTGGGAGTTCCGTTGACATCTCCGGACTGTGAGCATGGTGCTGGGCTTCAGGAGTTTCCGGGCTTAAGTTCCCGGGCTTCAAGAGTTTCCGGTGCCAGGGTTTCCAGTTTTAAGAGCTATACTGTGAGTCAGGCGGTAGATGGTGGACCTTTGGGAGTTCCGCTGACATCTCTGGACTGTGAGCATGGTGTCGGGCTTCAGGAGTTTCCGGGTTTGAGTGCCGAGCATCATAAGTCTCCGGTCTTAAGGTGCCGGGCTTCAGGAGTTTCCGGGCTTGAGTGCCGGGTGTCATATGTCTCTGATCTTAAGGTGCCGGGCTTCCGGAGTTTTCGGGCTTGAGTGTCGGGCATCATAAGTCTCCGGTCTTAAGGTACCGGGCTTCAGGAGTTTCCGGGCTTAAGTGTCGGGCATCATAAGTCTCCGATCTTAAGATGCCAGGCTTCAGGAGTTTCCGGGCTTGAGTATCGGAGGGCTGGACCCCGGGCTTTTGCGTGCCGGACCTGGGGCCGGGCAACGATGTCCCTGCAAGGCAAGAGTGATTTGCACAAAGAGGATCTTTATTATTCTTAGGAGGAAAGCCTTACATTATTGATAGTATATTCTCAGGTTGCCGGCATTCCAAGTCCGCGGAATCTGGCGCTGCCCAGCTCCGCTAGATAGTAGGCTCTGTGTGGAAGGGCCTCGACTACCTCGTACAGGCCCTCCCAGTTTGGTGAGAGCTTGCCACACTCCCGAGGCTAGGAGGCCTCAGCTCGTGCAGCACCAGGTCGCCCAGACGGAAGAGCTTCGGTTTTACATGCGTGTTGTAGTACCGAGCTACTCGCTGACGGTAGGCCGCCATCCAGAGTCAAGCCTTGTCTCTGATTTTCTCGAGGAGGTCCAGGTTGAGAAGAAGGTAGGCCGGATTCTCTGCTTCATTATACTGCTGTACCCGCAGTGTGGGCACATCGAGTTCAACCGGGACAACGGCTTCTGCACCGAAGACAAGGCTGAAAGGTATCTCGTCCGTGCCTGTCCTTGGTGTTGTGTGGTAGGCCCAAAGAACATTGGGGAGTTCCTCTGCCCACTTATCCTTGGCCCAGTCTAGTTTGGTTCTGAGTCCTTGAAGGATAGTCCGGTTGGTCACCTCGGCCTCTCCATTGGTCTGGGGGTGAGCCACCAAGGTGAAGCGATGTTGAATGCCGAGCTCAGCACAGAACTCTTCGAACTCCCGGTTGTTGAACTGCCGTCCGTTGTCAGTGATGATGTTGTGGGGGAGCCCGAAGTGACAGATAATCGACTTCCAGAAGAATTGGCGAACCTTGGCTTCTATGATCCATGCTAGTGGCTCTGCTTCTACCCACTTGGTGAAATAGTCAATAGCCACTAGCAGGAGTTTTTGCTACCCTGATGCAGGAGGGAATGGACCTAGGATGTCCATCCCCCACTAGGTGAACGACCAAGGTGAGGTGAGCTAAGAGAGTGACACCGCTGGTTGACGCTGTATGTGAGCGTGGCGCTAACACCGGTCACACTTCCTCACAAAGTCGGCGGCGTCTTCCCTCATGATTTTCCAATAATATCCTTGATGGAGGGCCTTGTACGCCAGTATCCTACCTCCAACGTGATTCTCGCAGAGGCCTTCGTGTATCTCTTGGATCACAAAGGCTGCCTCTGCGGGTCTCAAGCATTTCAGGAGCGGATAGGGGTAGGATCGGTGGTAGTGTTGCCCTTCCATCAGGATGAATCGCGAGGCCTTCTTCTTGATGAGGCCGGCCTCTGTGCGATCTTCTGGTAGGGTGCCGTCAGTGATGTAACTGATATACTTGTCCATCCAGCTCGGCTCCGGGGTGACTTGCTGCACCTCTTTAGGAGCTTTGTAGCTCGGGCTTTCAAGATATTCGATGTGGGCACGTTCCAGTGATGAGTCCGGCAGGGTTGCGAGTCTTGACAGTGTATCGGTGCGAGCATTCTCTCCACGAGGAATGTGGGAGATGTTGAAGCACCAAAATCCTGTCGTACTCGAGCGGACACGCTTCAGGTACTTCATCATCTAGGGATCTCTGGCTTCATACTCTCAAGAAACCTGTCGGCCACCAGCTGGGAGTTGGTGAAGACCTCAGGCTGGGTACACCCAGCTCGCGGGATACCCTCAAGCCTACAAGGAGTGCCTCATACTCCGCCTGGTTGTTTGTCGCGGTGAACTTGAAGCGGAGTGCGCATTCAGCTACAATCCCGTCGTTGTTGGCAAGGATGAGACCCACTTCGCTTCCACCTGCGTTGGACGCACCATCCACGTGGAGGATCCAAGACTCCTCCTTGCTTTCCTACTCCATTTGGTGCTCCAATGTGATCTGCTCCATCTCTTCGGCAATTCTCGCGCACTCGACCAAGAAGTCGGCTAGCACCTGGGCCTTTTGAGATGATCTCGGCCGATACGCGATGTTGAACTCGTTGAGCTTCAATGCCCACTTGGCCAAACATTCAGATGTGTCGGGGTGGCTAAGCACAGCCCTCAGGAGTTGGTCCGTCGAGACCATGATCGGATGCGCTTGGAAGTACGGCCTGAGATGTTGGGCAGACATAATAAGAGCAAAAATGAGCTTTCCAGATCGGGTGTACCTGATCTTCGCATCTCAGAGGATTTTGCTAGTGTAGTACATCGACTTCTGGGATCTGTCCTGATCCGTGTGGATGAGAACCGAGCTGATTGCCCCCGGGGTGACCGCTAGGTACAGCAAGAGTTCTTCTCCTTCCTCCGGCTTGGAGAGCATTGGCGGTGATGCCAAGAAGTCCTTAAGCTCCTCAAAGGCTGCTTTGCATTCTTTGGTCCTGTTGCCGATCCCGCCGCTGCGCCTGTGACTTCGGAACCGCCGATCCCACTAGACCGTCTCGCTTCTGGGGCCTCCGGGCTGGACCAAACCTGCAAGGTAAGGTCAGAAAACCCTGGCCGGGGATTCCGACGAGGGAGCTCCGATGGTCAAGTTAGTAGACGGCGAGAGGGAACAGATTCTCTGGGATGGGCCCCCGAAGGAGCCCCAGACTCAGAGAACGTGCTAGCAAGAAAGGTGCCAGAGAGACCAGAAACCCAGCCGGGTTCCTTTGCCGAGCTCACGCCAAGCGGCCCCCTCTGGGGACCTTGGATCTCGCTCTTGAAGCAGAGTTTCCAGTCTTTGTTTCTTGCTTGCTTCACTTACCTCGTCGTCCATTCTCTCCTTCCCTTTATCTCCTCCCGTTACCCCCTCGTTTTCCGCTCCTGGGAGGCTCCCTTGTTGCTTTCATCTCCTCCCCTCCGCCCCTTTTTCTTTCCCCTTCTGGTTCAGAGGGCCGGGCGGCTTTCCGGCCTCGTTTGCCGAGCCCAAAGGGGAAAGAGTAGGAGAGGGGGGCGCTGGTCAGACTGCCGACCAGACCTCGGGCCGAGCATGAGCGCTCTCCTTCCCAGGCGCCGACACTGTCCGTTATTGGATCCTGTCTTGTCAGGGCCTCGTCTCTCGACTGCGGAACATGCCGGGCCGACGTAAGTGGTGTTTCGCGTGTTGCCGCCGTCCGTACGGGGCGCCTTTCTCGGGGTGCGACGCGCACGGCTCGAGGGGCAACCTCAGAGCTCGCGCCTCCATTCTTCGGGACCTTCTCTGTACGAGCTGGCCTACCTCGACCGAGGTGGACCCCTCCTTGGTGGACACCTGGCGGGGTGGCAGAAGGACGCCCGGCTTCGGCCGAGGCGGTCCCGTCCTCGGGCGCCACCTGGCGAAGGAGCGAAGGGGCCCGGCTCGATCTTGGTCGAGGTGGGACCGTCTTAGGGTGCCACCTGGCGAGGGAGAAGGGGAGCCGCCGACCTCGTCCGAGGTGGACCCCTCCTGGGTGGACACCTGGCGGGGCGACAGAAGGATGCCCGGCTTCGGTCGAGGTGGTCCCGTCCCCGGGCGCCACCTGGCGAAGGAGCGAAGGGGCCCGGCTCGACCTTGGCCAAGGTGGGACCGTCTCAGGGTGCCACCTGGCGAGGGAGCAGGGGAGCCACCGACCTCGGTCGAGGTGGACCCCTCCTGGGTGGACACCTGGCGGGGCGACAGAAGGACGCCCGGCTTCAGCTGAGGTGGTCCCGTCTCCGGGCGCCACCTGGTGAAGGAGCGAAGGGGCCCGGCTCGACCTTGGTCGAGGTGGGACCGTCTCAGGGTGCCACCTGGCGAGGGAGCAGGGGAGCCGCCGACCTCGGCCGAGGTGGACCCCTCCTGGGTGGACACTTGGCGGGGCGGTAGAAGGACGTCCGGCTTCGGTCGAGGTGGTCCCGTCTCCGGGCGCCACCTGGCGAAGGAGCGAAGGGGCCCGGCTCGACCTTGGCTGAGGTGGGACCGTCTCAGGGTGCCACCTGGCAAGGAAGCAGGGGAGCCGCCGACCTCAGCCGAGGTGGACCCCTTATGGGTGGACACCTGGCAGAGCGGCAGGAGGGCCTAGGCCGAGCTCGACTTCGGTCGGGGTGGGAATGTCTTAGGGTTCCACCTGGCGAAACGACAGGAGGGCCCGGGCCGAGCTCGACTTCGGACGCGGCGAAGCTGCAACTGACTTGGCCGAAAAAACCCCAAGTGGCTCGAATCACATCCAACAAAATCTGAGATACGCCACGTCATCGTTACGGCCGTAACAGGTCCAAACGAAGTTGTGCACTTTGCGCAGTGCCTTGAAGAAAGGGAGACAGTGGTCGGCCGATCTCGAGATGAACCAGCTTAGGACTGCGACCCGGCCTGTTAGGCGCTGGACCTGCTTCTTCGAGGTGGGATGCTCCACTTCGACGATTGCCTGGACCTTCTTCGGGTTCGCTTTGATTCCCCTCTGGGTCACCATAAAGTCAAGGAACTTCCCTGTCGCTACGCCGAAGGTGCACTTCGCCGGGTTCAACTTCATTTTGTGCTCCCGGAGGTTATGGAAGGCTTCCGCCAGGTCGGCAACATGGTCTGAGCTCGGCTTGCTCATGACGAGCATGTCATCGATATACTTTTGCATGTTTCTACCAATCTGGTCCTTGAAGACTCGATTGACTAGTCGCTAGTACGTGGCGCCAGCATTCTTCAAGTCGAACGACATCATCCAGAAGCAGTACGTCCCTCGGTCGGTGATGAAGACAGTGCGCTCCTCATCCTTCGAATGCATCCGGATATAATTGTACCCAAAGAATGCATCCATAAAGGAAAGCAATCAGTGCCCCGAGGTGGCGTCCACTAACTGGTCGATCTTCGACAGGGAGAAACTGTCCTTCAGACAGGCTCGATTGAGGTCAGTGTAGTCCATGCAAATCCTTCATTTGCCATTGCTCTTCTTTATCATGACTACATTTGTCAGCCAGCTCAGATATTGCACTTCACGAACAAAGCCGGCTGCGAGGAGTTTATCCACCTCGTTGATCGTCTGTTGCCTATCCGGGGCGAAGCTTCTCTTCTTCTGCCGAACAGGCCGGTACTTCGAGTCGATGCTCTGCTTATAGGTGATGATGTCAGGGGGGATCCCTGGCATATCGGCCACCATCCAAGCGAACACGTCAGCATTCGCTCGAAGGAGTTTCAACAGGTGGGCCCACTCATCATCCAGCAGTTGGGCCCCAACTTGCACCATCTTCACCGGGTCAGCCCCGAGTGGGTACGACAGTAGGCACTCGACCGAGCCACCTCTGGAGTCCTGCGCCCTTTGGTCGAGGTCGTCCGTGCTGGGAACGTCCTTAGACACCTTTGCCCCAGGAATAGCTTGGAGACAATGCTGGATTGGCTGAGGTGCCCCCTTCATTTCTCCAACACCATAAGGGGTAGGGACCTGCACAAGAAGCCGCTTGGTTGAAATGACCGTGTTTAACAGATTAAGCTCGGGTCGGCCAAGAATCACGTTGTAGGAGGGAAGCCTAACAACGGTAAAGGTCATCATGACGGTGCTCTGCCAAGGTGGGACCCTGATAGTAACAGGGAGAGTGATCCCCCCTTCAACTCCTACGAAGTCTCCTGTGAAACCGACGAGGGGAGTGTGCACAGGTCTGAGCTGAGCAGAAGACAAACTCATCCTGGAGAAAGCATCGTAAAAAAGGACATCAGTCAAACTTCTACCATCGACCATAACCCGTTTTACAGGATGCTTTGCGATCGTCATCTCGACGACCACATCATCATTGTTTACATTTTCAACCCCAGATTCCCTCTCCCTTACAAACGGGAGTACATTCTCAGAACTCTCTCCTCCCTAGGCCCTCTTGGGAGCGCGCTCGATTCCCCAACATATCATTCCCACAGGCTTCTTGGTAGGGCGGTTGTCCACTGCAGGAATTGAAGGGAGAGCAACGAGCGCCTGAGGTTCTATCGGGGGCTTGCCCCCCACGAACCTCTCGAGGTAACCCCGCCTTATGAGGTCTTCAATCTCCTTCTTGAGATGGCGACACTCCTCAGTGTCGTGGCCGTGGTCGTAGTAGAACCGACAATACTTCGTCTTATCACGACCGTTAGACAGTCTCAACGGAGGTGGGCGCTTAAGGTAGCGCTCACCCTAAATCTCCATGAGGATCTTCGTCCTCGGGGCAAGGAGAGGTGTGTAGTTTTCTTTTGGGATGAGGCCGCTCCTCGATCTTGAACCCTAACGAAATTTCGGTGTTGCTGGTTCGGTCTTCTACACCCCGGACGTGTCCCCAGGAGTTGGCTTCTTCAGCAGCTTCCCGTCCAGCTCCCTTCTTGTACGATCCGCCTCCTCGGCATGGATATACTTTTGAACATGGAGGAGGAGTTCGGAGTAAGTCTTCGGGGGTTTCTTGTCAAGCATGTAGGTCAGGCGGGAAGTCCTAAGACCTCTCTTCAGTGCCAGCATGGCAACTGGCTCATCCAAGTTGTAGATCTCCAGTGGGCAACTTTGAAGCGGGCCACATAATCCTGTAGGAGCTCGTGGTCCTGCTACCTGATGGAGAAGAGGTTGTCCGCCTCGCGTGGCACCTTCCGATAGGCGTCGAAGTGGGCCACGAACTTCTGCTCTAGCTGAGCAAATGAGTCGATGCTTTCTGGCTCCGGACGAGTAAACCATACCCGGGCTGCCTTCCGGAAGGTGGCTAGGAAGGCGACGTAGAGTGCATCGGTTGCGCCCTGGACTCTCATGAGAGCCTTGTAGCTCTCCAGGTGGTCCAGGGGGTCGGTGGTCCCATCATAGGGATCCACCTGCGGCATGCAAAACCGAGTTGGGATCGGTTCCTCTTAGACCTCTCGGGAGAAAGGGGGGCGGGCGTCGTAGCCCGCAGGCTCGCGGGAGGAGTCCTGCAGATTGGCAAACTGGTGGGATAGCTCTGCCAGCTTGCGCTCATGTTCCTCTAGGCGCTTTTCTACCATGCACCTAATGGCCTCATCGGTAAACCCCTCCGCTGAAGCCGATAGAGGAGGTGAAGGTGGTAGCTGAGTGGGGTCGCGACAGGGGCCTTGCCTCGACGACCTCGGTGGGACTTGACAACATCCTGCTCGAAGTTCGAGGATCGGCTATCCCGGTCGACCAACCCGATCCATTGCCTCTTCACCGGGATCCTGTGGCTTCCTCGGCGGTCTGTTGTGGTTCGCGATAATGGCCTTCCTTGGAAGGATCACAGGCTATCGCGGGGTGCGGTGGCTTGAGTCGCGGGAGTCCCTGACTGTTGGTAAGTAGCTAGGGACCGGTGCTGGTGCTGCAGCTGGCGTACTGCTGCAGTGAGAAGTTGTATCTGCTAGGCGAGTGTGGCCAGCTGAGCGTCCACCAAAGGTGGCAGCGGTAGAGCGGGGAGCTCCCTATCTGGACTGTGCAGGTCCTCTCTAGAAGGGGGATCCCTCGCATGGCTAGTGGAGACTTTTCTCGCTCGCATCACCACCATACTCCCGGCAGGTTACTTGCTAAGGGGATTGGCTTAGATCAGAATGTATCCTGCCCCCCTTCCTGACACGCCAATCTGTTGCCGCCTAGAACGCCGTGGCCTGTAGTTGGAGACTGCTTCGGATCGCACCTCGTCGCACGAGATCCCGCTCGGCCACCCGGAACCTGCAAAAGAGAGAAGACCTGGGTCGGTGATCCCGATGGGGGCATTCCGATGCTCAAGTCAGTGACGATCCAAGGGAACAGATCCTCCCGGTCGAGCCCCGAGATGGACTCCATGCTAGGAGGGAAGATTTATGGATTGAGAGAATGTAAATGGATTGAGAGCAGAGCGTGGGGTGTGGCAGCCGAGAAGAGCTCGGGCTAGGCAGCTATGTCCGTCAAGGCCCTTCCGACGGGTCTCCGGTAGCCTGAAGCACCTGGTCTCCCCTGTGGGCTGTCCCTCTTGCTCGATTGTTTGCTTGCTTGAATTGACTTACCTTGTTCGAACCTTGGAGAATTCCTTTTAACTAGAGCCATTGCGCGCCGCTTACCTCGGGATCTTCCTCTCACTTGCAGGCGTGTGCGACGATGTCCGGTGTCGTGCACGAGGTCCCTTTCCCCATCCATGATAGGGAACAGCACCGTGCTCTCTGAATCTCCTTCTGGTCGCTCCATTTCGGGAAGCCTGGCAAGGCCTCGATCGGCGGGCAGCTGCCCCCGGATTCGAATTCTCTAGGTTGACTTCCTCTTTCAGGTGGCGCAGACGGTCGGTTGGGAGTGCAGTGCCTCAATCAGGGTACACCTTTCCTTCCGATGAAAATGGTAGTTGAGGCAGTTATTGCAGCCTGGCGGGTGCTCCTTCATGGTCCTTGGGTGGCTCGCCGCCGTCCAAGGAAGGTGGTGACGTCCTCCGACTGCAAGGCGCTTCGTCCAAGATGGGACGAGTTCAGGAAGGCGGAGCTCAACTTCGGCCGCAGCATCTCGACCTCGAGGGGAGCCAGCCGGGTGAAGGAGTCCAGGCAGAGACGGAGCTCGACTTCGGCCATGGCATGTCGATCTCGAGGGGAGCCAGTCGGGCGAAGGAGTCCGGGCAGAGACGGAGCTCGACTTCGATCGTAGCATCTCGACCTCGAGGGGAGCCAGTCGGGCGAAGGAGTCCAGGTAGAGATGGAGCTCGACTTCGACCGCGATGTCTTGACCTCGAGGAGAGCCAGCTGGGCGAAGGGGTTGTAATATTTAGACTTTGGGCCGAAGTCGGCAGGCCCAGCCGACTTCGACCCAGCCAAATAAAAAAAAAAAAATAGAGGAGAGGGAGGCGGAGTGGAACAGGGGATTACCTTCTTCCTCATCCGATCGAGGATTTCGCCGGAGAAGTCGGGGGGAGAGAGAGAGATGGACGGCAACGAGGTTTAGTTGGAATGGAACTCCGATAGGTGGAGTTCGTTTCCCAAACGTCGAAGGAACCGTCGGGAGTTGTTTTTAAATCCCCTCCACCGTCGTCGACACATATCCATCGGGCTCCCTCCAGGGCACTTCTTCCTCTCCGGCGAGCATCCAGGAGTCCGGCGAAGTCAGGTAAGGGTTCTTTTATGAATTTTTTTAAAAAGAAAAAGGGAGGGGCCGAATCTGTGATTTTTGGTTTGGGGGCTGTGGATCCACGGGTGGCTTCGCCGCCGCCATCCGCCGTCTGCCGAGACGTCTCCCCGGAGACCTTCTTCCTAGGTCGCCGGTAGCCGGGGGTTCAGGTCGGACCAGTTTGGTTCAGGCGAGGCAAGGGGAGGGGCCGTTCGGGAGAAAGAAGAAAAGAAGGAAGAAAAGAGGAAGAAAAAAAAAAGGGGGGGGGTTTGGTTTTGGGTTCGGGAGAAAGGAAAAGGAAAAATAAATAAATAAATAAATATATATATTGGTTCGGTCCAGAAGAAAAAAAATAAATAAATAAATAAATATATAATAATAAGAGAGAGAAGGAAGAGAGAGAAAGAGGAGAGAGAAGGAAGAGAGAAAGAGGAGAGAGAAGGAAGAGGAGAGAGGAAGAAGAGAGAATCCAGGGATTTTCTCGAAATTCATGAAATTCGGGAATTTAGATTTTAATTAAATTATTTATTAATGTAGGGAATCAGTTTTCTGAGCAAGGAGGCATCGCGCAAAAATTCGGGTACTGACTAGTGTCCAATATATTAGGATTGGTGATAAGGTAAGGAAATTCTGTATCGATCATTCTTTTATGCATGAGTTTATATATGCATTTACACGTATGATATATATTATGTGGCATAGTTGTTTTCTTGTGATAAATAATATATTTTTTTAACATTATTGTAGTCGGTATTCCATGCATGATGTTATAGAGAAAATTTATATCTGGATGGGTTGGACCATGATACCGGATTGCTAAACAAGTTGAACCATGAAACCGGATATCGAGTGGGTTGGACCACGATATCGGTTAATACAATGTGTTGGACCATGACATCGGTTATCGAGTGGTTGGACCACGATACCGGTTGTCGAGAGGTCATAAAAGATGTTTTGACAAGTGTTATTAATGTAAATAAGGTGTTTGGTCTAGCCATGCTACGGTTGCACCGTGGTTATACAGCTTGAGCCATGGGCTTTGTACGTGGAAGCCGGCCACGGGCAGATAGTACGTGGGACAGCCGAGCCACGGGTTTAGTACGTGAGCAGGACCGACCATAGTATTCATGGTCGCTTTGTGGTTGCCAGTCATGGGCTGGTACATGACCGTGGCTAGTCCAGAACCCTAAAGATAAAGATTACGTAATAGAAATTACAAGGAAAAATTAAAATGTTATCAAAGTTTGTAATACATGAGGCTGAAATCATTTGATTGCATTGACATAACATATTGGGATTTTATTGTTTCAGAAAATCATATTATTACTTAGAATGATCATATAGATGCCTTACTGGGCTGTATAGCTCACTTTCTATCCTTTTAAATTTTCAGAGACTCAGGACACGTGACAGGATTTGGACTGGGCGTGAGACGAAGATCTATACATGCTGAGTTAGTTAGAGTTAGAGTTTAGTTTCGATTACTGATGCTTGTTGTAAATCAGTAGATCAATAGTTGACTGATTTAATAAATGAATGCTACCTGATTAATTATATGATATTAGTTTTCTTTTGATATGTTGACTCTGGTGTAATTAGGCCTTGCATGATCTCTAGGGTAAAACCTAGGGTTTGTGCGGCCGGTCGCGTAGCCGATTCCGGTATTGGATTCGGGGCGTGACAGGGGTCTGGGCAGAGACGGAGCTCGACTTTAGCCACGGTGTCTCGACCTCGAGGGGAGGCAGCCGGGCGATGGAGTTCGGGCAGAGGCAGAGCTTGACTTTGGCCGTGGCATCTCGACCTCGAGGGGAGCCAGCCAGGCGAAGGAGTCCGAGCAGAGACGGAGCTCGACCTTGGCCGCGGCGTCTCGACCTCAAGGGTAGCCAGCCGGGCGAAGGAGTTCGGGCAGAGACGGAGCTCGACTTCAGCCACGGTGTCTCGACTTCGAGGGGAGCCAGCCGGGCAAAGGAGTACGGGCAAAGATGTCCATCGTGGCAGCTTCATCCAACGTGGCATCCGACGGGGTCTGACATGAGTTTCATGTCAGCGATCCCGCCACATCAACACTCATTAGAAGCTGAGCAATTTTCATGTTTTAAGAAGTCTTCTCATCTGAAAAAGGCCACAAAATAGACAAATTGTGCTTTATATAAAGTATATTGAAGTTTCATTGAAAATCATTTTGAAATCGGAAGGTTGGTATATGTTTTTGATAAGTTGCAGAGTCAAGTGTCAACTCATGATACACCAAGTGTCGACACTTCAGAAACTGACACGCAGAAATTTTCTCTGGCATGCCAAGTATCGACTCAAAGATTCAAAGTATCGACTTACATATTTCAAATGTCGACTCAAGGCCTAAGACTTTTGGAGATACAGAACATATCTTTTTGGAAGATTTTCTATCAAGTGTCGGCTCAGAAGACTCAAGTGTCGACTTATAAGATTCAAGTGTCGACTTAGAAGACTCAAGGCCTGAGATTTTTGAAAATACAGAACAAGGCCATTTGAAGGTTTTTGACTCAAGTATCGACTCAGAAAATTTAAGTATCGACTCTCAGAAATCAAGTGTCGACTCACAGAAGTCAAGTGTCGACTCACGGGTTCTGACAGGCATAATATCTATATTTTCTGAGAGGCAGAATTCATCCCTACAAGCTCTCAACGGCTAGTTTTGCTCCTTCAATAGTCTTAACCCATTTTTTGAAAGTTTTTGAAGTATTTAAGCTTCACCAAACTCATTCATGAAGCATTGAACACACTAGAGATAAATATTTTTCAAGAACTTCACTTCCAAAGGCAAAGAAAAGAGATTCCATTGAAAAAGCTTATAAGCCTATCATTTCAGCTTTCCAAAAGTATCTTTGAAGAGATTCCAAAGAGAAGACAGTCAAGCAATCTTCAAGAGCCTAAAAGCTTCCATATTCCACTCTAGAAGAAAGTTTGATTGTGCTTTTATCTTTGTATCTTTAACTTTATTCTTTGCTGACCTAGCTTTCAAGGTTTTTGAAAGCAGGTTGTTAAGGTTGTTGGTGAGCAAAAGGTATAAAACCAACTAGGGTTTAACTTGTGAGCCCAAAGATAAAATAAGTCATAAAGGTTGTTGGTGAGCCTAGGTTACAAAACCAATTTGGGTTTTGACTTGTGAGCCTTGGAAAACAAGTCAGTTGTAATCTTGAAGAGATTATAGTGAAAATTCTCAAGGGAGACTTGGGGAGTGGATGTAGGTGCTTGGATTGCACCGAACTACTATAAAACATTGTGTTTGTATGTGATTGCTCTCTCTACTATTTGCTCTTTATTACTTGTCTTTAATTTTCTATTATCCGTTGCATATTCATTTTGAGTTTAATCACTTTGCTTCACAAACACATCAAGACCAGCACATAGTTGTTTAAATTTTCAAAAGATCCAATTCACCCCCCTCTTGGACTCCATTTATGGGCAATAATTATTGGGTGGGCCAGCTCATACCCTCTTGGTTCGTCTAGATGGGAGGTCTGAGCGCACGAAATGTGGGTGCTACTGTTAAGGTGAGGCTGGTACCACGTCAACGTCCCTTGGATGGTGCTGCGGTGCTTGTCCCCAGGCGGGAGTCGGCTCGGTGATAGTACGCTGGGTTGGTGCTGCGGTGCTCGATGGGGGGTCGACTCGTTCGTCCCGGGGTTGCTGCGCTGCCTATTTTAAGAAAGATAAACCATCACTTATAAACAGGGAGCTTCGTTTTGTAAGATTGGTTGAGACGTCGATCTTACAGTTGGTATCAGAGCCAAGGTCACGGGTTCTAATCCCTGCAAGCGAAATTCTCGAGAGATTTTTCGCTGGGGAGAGATTGTTGGGTGGGCCAGCTCACACCCTCTTGGTTCGTCTGGATGGGGGGTCTGGGCCCACGGAATGTGGGTGCCATTATTAAGGTGAGGTTGGTGCCACGTCAATGTCCCTTGGATGGTGTTGCGGTGCTCGTCCCCAAGCGGGAGCCGGTTCGGTGATAGTACGCTGGGTTGGTGCTGCAGTGCTTGGTGGGGGGTCAACTCGTGCACCCCGGGATTGCTACACTGCCTGCTTTAAGAAAGATAAACCACACTTCTAAATAGGGACGTTCCTCGTCCCCAGGCGGGAGCCGGTTCGGTGATAGTACGCTGGGTTGGTGCTGCAGTGCTTGGTGGGGGGTCAACTCGTGCACCCCGGGATTGCTACACTGCCTGCTTTAAGAAAGATAAACCACACTTCTAAATAGGGACGTTCCTTTTGGATAGTTGGTTGGAACGTCGATCCTACAGACCTCTTGATTATTTAAGTTCTAATGCTACCATAAGAATTAAAAGTATCCTTGAAATATGTTGATATTCTTCCTCACATGTGCAAATAATTGGAAGTTCAAAGAATTAGAAACTGGTGTTTTTTTATCTACAAAATTTTTAAAATTTTGTGCAACAAAAATAAAAACAGATTAAAACCCTTCTAATTTAGAATTATGTATAAGATTTATTCTAAAACATAGAATATGGTCTTGATCTTATATATGAGAGATTAAGATTCAAAAATAAAACATCATTTTAGGATAACCTTTTTAATATAATGGATCATACCATTATGCCATGACAATCTAATAATCAAACAATAATGTTTCATTGATAATAAATATTTATCTAATAATTATAAAGGAAATATCTAATATTTCATCTTTATATGGATAGTTCTTCACCAAGATTTGAAAACTCATGGATATCTTTGAGGTTTCTATAAAGTTGTATAAGTATCCAATCTCTATAGATTTCCACACGAGATTGATCTCAATCAAAAGATTCCAGAGTCATTGGGATACTAATTTTCTTGCAGATTTCTCTCATTTATGTTGATTACTTCTTTTTTTTCTTCTCAAGAGATCTAAGGGAGAAGATGGTAGTAGTAGGAGACTTGTTCTCTTCTCATGAGAACAAGGTAGTATGAAAGATGATGGGTGAACACCTTCACGCAAGAGGAAGGAAGAGGATGAAAAGGTCCTCTTCTTTTGGCATCAAGAAAGGTGGGGCGCTGGAATATTTTTCTCTTTTTGTATGATGCATTTATCAAAAGGGGATATGGCTAAATTGGTAGATGTGATTGGTTGAGCCTTGGTATGGAAACCTACTAAGTGGTAACTTCCAAATTCAAAGAAACCCTGGAATTAAAAATGGGCAATCCTGGGCCAAATCTTTATTTTGAGAAAACAAAGGTTTATAAAACTAGAATAAAAAAGAATAGATGCAGAGACTCAATGGAAGCTATTCTAACGAATGGAGTTGACTACGTTGTGTTGGTAGCTAGAATTCCTCTATCAAAATTACAGAAAGGATGGCCTTATATAATATATCTAATACATACGTATACATATTAACATATCAAACGATTAATCACGACCCGAATCTATCGAATATATATATATATATATATATATATATATATATGAATATGAAAGAAAAAATTCAGAGTTATTTCATCGAGAGATATCTCCTTTTTTTTTTTCTTAATACCATCTATATGGATCAGTCTAATCCTCATTTAAAATTTAAGTTTGAATCAAATTCAAATTTCAAACAAGATAAGAGATAAAGGATAAGAGAGACTCCTAAGAGGGGGGGCACCTACCCTTAGCATACCCCTCCTTTCCTTGTAACTTTTCCATGCAAAACAAGAGGGGGCGTAGCCTCTCTTGTGCGGCCAAATTATTGGTGGCAATTCTTTATGGCAAGGAAGTGGAGAGAGAGAATCGAAATCAAGTGGGACTCTAAAGTTTTTAATCCGATTCAAATTGGATTTGATCTAAATCTATTAGGAATTAAGTTTCAATTCTATTAGAACTAGTAAATTCAATTAAATCAAGTTTAATCAAATTAAATCTGATTTGATTCAACTATAATTAGAACTTCAATTTAATCAAATCAAATTACCTTGCACTAATTATAATCAAGTACTCCTATCATGTAACGTTTACAAATTAATTCAATCATTAGTTATATTGATAATTCAATCCTATTGTAGTTTAAAATATGAATCAATTATTTGATTGAGTCCAACTTATGTACGATTCCATAAGTTTTATTATGTTTGGTAGTAAGATATACTGTAATATCTATCAACAGTATCAATAAAACTTTTTTTTTTTTGGGTTAAACAAAAAGGGGGGAGTTAGACCCTGGGCATGGCCACCCTCAGGCGGTCCCCCAATCCTAGCCAGGAAATGTTCGATACACGGCATATATTAATTTTTCCGTAGCCGTTCCCCACCCGAAGGTGAGTACGTCAACCTGACTATCACTGGCATCAGCTGAGTTAACGGGATTTATTATATATATCCCTAACTTTTTCACTACCATCAGCCAACAGGGGCTCCAGGGTTATTTTATTAATTTTTCTCTTTTTCTTATTTTACTCCCGAATTTTTTCGTCGAAATATGCCCAAACTGAGACTCGAACCCCTGGTTGTGAGGAAAGTCTCACAACCAACTGTGCCATGCGCCAGTAGCCAATAAAACTTCTTTCAATGGGTTAGAATAATTCCAACCATTTCCAACAAGGATCATTGATTATTAAGATGATCGTTGTGAGTCTTACTATCTACCAGTAATGCCTAGCCGCATGTAGTAGCAACCCAGTAGAATGGAAGGTGATTGAATCTACAAGTATAGTTATCGTGTGATTCAGCTATTTTATTGTAAATCCCGACAATACGAGAGCTATGAAAAATTTATCAAATCCCATCATCTGTCATATATAAGATTTAATCTGCTTGAATCCATATTGTAAAATATCATGAAAATACTTTTCCATTAACCATATCATCATGGCTACGATTTTAGGAATTCAACTTCATAAATCACACAGAATTATCTCTCAACTACTAAGGTTGAAAGATTCTATATAACTGCGCACCCTACTCTTATAATGTACTTACTATAGCCAACATACATCATAAAGATCCATATGGTTAGAAGACCAAGTGAATATGTAGTTAAACTATAATAATCTCATTATAAATAGTAGCGATGCCGTAGGTCAAAAAACTATTCACATTACTGCAGCATCAAAAAATTATTCACGCTCAAAACTGTTGTTCTTTAACAACCACCTATACTCTTTCTTTAATATCCCCACATTATAGACTTAAGACTCATCTATCTAAGGAGAAACAGAAAGTAGAACTCCAACTCAAACTCCAACTCTAATCTTTTTTGCTTTCACTGGGTGAAGTGATGATTAGGCGGTTGAGAGTTAAGCAGCAGCTAAATTTTTAAAATGCCATAAAATATTTTTTGACCATCCAAAAATATTTTTAGATGATATAATAGTATTTGATAAAAAAAAAATAAAAAATATTTTAACTTTATCAAAAAGTTGAAAAAATTTACTTGAAAAAAACTCCATTCTAAAATTTCTTTTTAAAAATATTTTTTAATCAATATCAAGAAACTATTTTGATTTAAATAAAATTATTTAAAGATCAAAATATCCATCAATAAAATCTCATTATTACAACTTATATCATATCATATTATATTATAAATATAATAATAATTAATATTATTATATATTACAATTTATTATTAAATTAGATTATAATCTATTACATTATATCATATTATACTTATAATAATATTATATTATAGTATAATATAATATTATTGTATTACATTATATGATAATAATATTACATAATATAATAATATTTATATTATAAATATATATTATATAATACAATATGTTATATTATAATCTTTTATTAGATTAAATTATAATTAATTATACTATATTACATTATGCTTAAAATAATATTATATCATATAGTATTATATAATGTTTTTTATTATCATTTTATCATACTAAAAATATTTCTTTATTTTAATTATTAAACATGTATTAAAATTCTTAAATACTTTATAAATATAATTATTAAATAATAATTAATTTTTTATTAAAATTATATTTTTTTAAAAAAAAAATTTAATTTTTAAAAATTTTGCTCCTAGTGGCAATGCCAAACAGGACCTAACCATTGCTTAAACTACAACAGCGGTTGCTTGCTGGCTCATCCCCCCTACCCAGCACAGCAGACTATACTCAGCACTCTGATCCGTGATATGGCTCATCCCAAGGTCATCGCACTCTAGGAATTAAGGTTCTAAGAACCACAACAGCAGCAGCAGCATAGCAAAGAAAATGATTCAATAGGTAGCAACTAATGATTTTGCATTCTAGTTAGAAGCAAGATAGAGAGCCATATATCTTCTTATGCTTATAATTGGAAGAGAATAATCTGCATTATACTAAATGGTTGCTCACAAAAGAATTGACTCGAAGGGGCACATAAAGACCATCTTCCGGTTTGATGATCATGTGTAAGAAACACAAGAAAACAACTAAACTCATGATTAACATGCAATTTCGTAATACTATGATGAACCAGAATCAGTTTGCTTGGTTAGAATCTGGAACTCCAGGTAGTGGAATGCTTGGTTTAGGATGTTGACTAACATTTGTGTCATCTGTAAGCTTTTCAGATTTGTGCCTTTCCTTGGTATGCTGAGAAGGAACCTTAAGTGGATGAACATGGATTTCCCCCAAGTCTGATTCTGACTTCCTCTTCATCTTCTTTTTCATATCGACAACAGCTTTGCTGCCATCGTCAGGGATCACACTCATGCTACCTCCTTTAGCCTTGTCAGGATTTTTCAGTGCATGTTGCTGTCCAGAATCACTTGAGAGTGGAGTAGGATCAGTAATCCTGGCTAATGAGGCGGGCAATTGATTGGATATTAACTTCTCCGGAGAAACAAGAAATGGACCAGTAGGATCAGTAACTGGTCTCTCTTGTCCAGCTCGTGCTTGAGCAGCTGGCCCCGGGTTAGTCTCCTCTACCCTAGCTGCCACAGCCAATTTTTTCCTCTTGATCCTCTCCTCATCACGTACCTGAAGTTGCATCAAAAAGAACCCTTGAAAATGGCATTTCATGCAAAAAATGTGGCAAACTGAGAAGTAAATCACCTCACTTACAGAACATTTAAAAAAGGATACAATGAGAAGTTTTGATCAAAAAACATTTTCTCATCCATATCATGCAACTTTCAGTAATTTAGTGCCTTGTTGCTACTCTGCATAATCACAATAGCAGAATGTCATAGGTGATGGCAAGAATATTATCTCCAGCTTGGGAAGGATTTGCAGTAGATAATTACAAGTTCTTTATATTTACTACTCAACTTGCCTATAATTTGCATGCCAAATGCTCTAGGAAGTTACTTTAAAAAACTAAATCAGAGATCGAGTTTCAGAAGTATATTTTAAGGTCCATCCACCATCCCCACCACCAAACAAGGAAAAGGCTTTATCAGCACAGCGATACTTCAATGGTCATGGACCAGAGGCTTAAGATAAATACCTTCCACTTTCCTACTTAGGAAGTTGGGAAAGTTATCAAATCCACAGTTGTCTAGCCTATTTCTAGAAATGCATTCAAAAATCAAACTAACTATTCGGTAGACGCAATAGGACTTGGTTAACACATGGATTTAACTATTCATAAATAGTTGTAACTGTAGCAGATCAATTTTTTTCATAAAAAAAGCTGGTTACTCCACATCCTTTCGACGTTAATTTTCTGTTTTAAGAAATAGAGTGGAGGCACCACCACCAAGGCTCAAATCCATGACATCTCACAGGTTGAGATGGGTGTGAGGGGGAGAGAGGAAAACCTAGGCAAATCTATATAAAACAATAAATTATGATAGTCATTGGTGTCTTTTTACCCACAAAGACAAGCAAAACGAATGGTTGTGCTCCTTGTAGGAAGGGGATTCACAGGAATCATAAGAAAGGATGCCATAGAAAGAGTACAAAGAGAAATTAACATGAGGATTACCTTTAAATTGTGCCCTTGAAGTATCAACAAAATATTAACTTGTTAGAGCACGTTGTCATCAAATTATATCACTCACGCAGTTAGACGATGCACACCAACCTGCTTTGATTAGCTTGTCTTCACTTGTATATTGTTGAATTCGTCGAACTCAAGTTAGCCCAAATGCCAAAAAACTCACGTGTAGATAATAACTACACTAGAAAAAAAAAAAAAAAAAGATTCAAGAATGCACAATTTTAGAAACTTCAACTTTAAGCTCTTGTATCTATATAAAATATTGCACATATAATGTGAACTTCAACACGAAGCCATCAACCATTGACTGCATTGGACTTGAGAGAATATCTCTAACCAAGATTGTGAATGACCCATATACCCCGTTTGTGTCTTCCAATCAGATGGCTAGTCAATTGTCAGATGGGAGGTTCCAGAATTGAAGCAAGAGAAAAAAAAAAAAAGGAATAGCACACCAGTTTTGGTAACATAAAGCCTAAGATTAAGACAGGACAGTTGGATGGTGCCTTCGACAACACAGATGACTCCCTTGCACCAGACATGGTGTTTCTTCTCCATGCCAAAGATTTTCTCTTTTGAAATTCATTCATGCAATTATCTGAAGCAGGTTAACCAGGGATGTACTATGCATTCAGAGTGTGATATCTAGCACATGGATACTCAGATTTAGAGGTCTGAATGACTGAAAGCTCCAATTCATTTGCTACGCACTAAGAAGAGCAGCAACTAACAGAGCAAATAAATCCGTGACAAATGATTTATCCTCATAAGCAGGAGCTATATGAAATTAGTGAATATCCAGTGAAGTCAGCAAGAGAAGTCCAATGAACTTGGGTCAATGGATTATACACATATCAGATCTACAGATAAGTCAAGTTTCTTTTTCCCTTCTCACTATACATGCATTCATTACCCACAGGGGTTAATTCAATTTGATAAAATGGTCCTTAAAGTAATGATAATAGACATTGTTGTAGGTCAGAACATAAAGCTTCAGAAGCAATGTTGTAGAATAAATTAAGGCCAATAGTAGAATAAATTAAGGCCAATATGCGAAAAATTACACTTAAACCCTCTAAAAGATGAACAAAAGGCACAGGCGAATCACATTACGATCTTCCAATCCCATAAAAATACACAAGAATACACAGCAAGTCATCAGAAAAGAACAATGAGGCCCAAACATTTACATTTTTCCTTGAATTTTATCTTGATACTTATTTTTTATGTTGGTGAGTATCTCTTAAAGGAAATGTTTTCACTTGGCTTTGTTTAGACCAAAATTTTACTATCAGAACTCTCATTCACCAATGCCTCTCTCCATTATGACATATATGAGATCAGTCACCTTTCTGGTCTTATGCCTTGGGGTAGCACCGGTTGGACCACAAGAAGATCAAATAGTAGACCTAACTAACCTGAATCACCAATACATCACATTTCTCTCACCTAAAGCAGTTCGCAGATTGAAGCAAGCTGACACTAACCCAACCTAGGAAGGGATGAACTGGGGAGAGCAAATGAGAGGTGGCTAGAGAGATGGTTCAGAAGCCAGTGATGGGCAATGGGTGGTGTTGTGGTGGAGATCATGCAAGAAGGGTGAAATGGAAAGAGAAAGGCTGGAAAAATAATTGGATTGGCAGAAAGCTCACCAGGACCACGGACAGTGTAGTCCACCCCATAAGCTACCTCAAGTCATCCTTTGTAGACAATGAAGGGATATCCTTGGAGATGTCTGCTGGAAGGGGGTGCCAAAAATGACCCAACCAGGAAAGTGACCTAACCCTGTTTGGGTCGCATTTGGGTCAAGTTTTTTTGAAGTTTGGGTCAGGAATGGGTCAGATTTTTCAACTTGGACCTTAAATTGCTCAGGTATGGGTCAGATCTTTAACCCAACTTGGGTCACGAGGGTAGAGTTTTTGTTTGGGTTAAGATAATTCAGGTTGGGTTGAGTCATGGCCTCGGGTAAAGATCTTATCATTAATCTTTTTCTAATACTAGTTTAATTCATTTTGGAAATGAGCATTAAAAGCTATAAGGAGTTTGTCAGACAGGTCAGGTTGGGTTGACCAAGATCATTGAGCCTTGCAGGTTAGGCCATATATGAGTTAAATGGGTCAAATAGGGTCATAAAGGTCAACTTGTAGGTGGGTGTAGGTCAAAGTGTCTCTAGGTTGGGTCGAGTGCTGGATCAAGGTGTCCTGTGTTTTCGTAACTTGACCTGACCCAAACCTGACCAAACCAACCAATTGCCACCCCTACCACCGCCATGTAGGCAATAACTCTCTTTAGGAGTGCAAGAAAGGAGGCCACCTCCTGCTGCGTCATTGAGATGGAATGAATATGACAGCCAATAGCTTTTTTCCAACCCCACCTTTGAAGGGCCATGTGTGTCAGATGAAGTAGAAGGGATGACCAACTGTGGTGGTCAACTGTCAGTGATATGCACGGTTGATGTTGTCATCTAATGACATTTGAGGGAGAGAAAGGGCGCACGAGAGGTTTCATGGAGGACAACAAGGAAATGGGAGAGGAAGGAGGGAAGGTATTGGGTTAGCATTAGGATTGGGAAGAACAATGATATGAGAGAAAGGAGAAGAATAGGAGAGGGTTCAAGCTGGGTTATGGATTTGTTTTCGACAGAAAGTATAAATGTGCTATATTTTTACAAAAAATAAAAGTGTATTATATGTGATAAATGATGAATGAATTAGATGCTTCTAATTTAAGGGTCAAAATCCTCTAAAAGAAAACCTACATGAACTGACCCAGCAGTAGATTAGGACTATTGGACCCCTATCCATCCTGTGAACCCAACAGGTCAAGTTAGGCAAGTTGAGTCAGGTTGTAGTTGAGGTTGTTTTCCACCCTACGAAATCCAATACACTCATGACGGAATCACGTAATATATTTATCAATTTTATCTTTTTGAATAGACACCAACATATGAGCTGAGTAGTCAAACCAAGACTCGAGGCTCCCTAGGACATAATATTTTATCAACCAAGTATATAGTTGAAAATTATTAAATTTAACTGTACTAATCATTTTCTTCTTACCAGACATTGATCTTATAATACCTCAGAAGTTTCTTGTCTATGTTATTTACACACATGGTCACAACTATGTCATGGCTTAAATAATGGGTAGACTCAACTGCCTTTGTATATGCATGAATTTCTAGGTGACACCAGCCATATTGTGCTATGTTTGTTTGCAAACAAAATGGAAAAAGGTTAATATATGAAACTGATAATGGTACAAGATTTTTTTCCTTGATGTGACTTGAAATGTGGAAAAATTAGCACGATCTCGTTGCCTTATTCTGGTTGAAATAGTCACCTGAATGGAGCAAAAGGTTTTGAATTTAAGAGAATTGTTTTCCCTATATGTTGATATTTATACATTTTCCCATTTGATTGCCAATCCTAAAGAAGAGGAATATTTTGAGTTTCTCTTCTCTTCCCTAGTAATCAAACCTATAATATTGCTAACCACTCAAAGTTGACTTTATCTCATGCAAAGAAAGGTTCAGTTTTTCTACTTTACCATGTAATTTATCAATCCGCTTTTTTCAACAACAATTTCCTATTAAAATGTTTGCATTCATAGCCTTTATAAAAATGAACCACAACTTTCTCCAGCATAAACAGAAAATACTTCCAATTAAAAATGAGGACTTCAATCTATAATGCAATTGAAGTAGAAGATTTATGCCATTTACAATAGATAAATTATAAAACTATGACATATATGATTTCAATGTGATAATATATAAGTACTTAACGAGTACAAATATTAATATTTAAAACAAATGACAGGTATAATCTAGATCATAGCGGTCTGTAGAAATTCATTTATGCATCACTAGCATTACATGTTTAGAAGAACTCATACTAGTAAGAAAAGTAATGAATAATAAGAGGTCAGATTCATGGAACAAGAGAAAGTTATGCACATGTATGAAACAATAGGAAACTGAAGACCTTATTCTGCCTGTATAACGCCCTCTTTCGCTGCTTTGATCTGTATATAGCATCTTTGATACCAACATTGTCCATGTAACCATGTGGCCACAACTCTGCAAGCTGGAATCCAGGAAAGAGCATGAGTCAAAAGGTATAACATAAGTCATATCAAAAGATTGCTTCATCAAGACATACATGAGGCAAAATGCAACATTGTCATTAGAAGAAACTTCTTCCACAGATCAAACCTTGAAAACAAAGGTCAAGCAATCATAAAATAATAATGAACAATCAAGAAGTGACAATTAGGCCAGCAACCACCTACAAATTCTTTAAAAAACTTGGAGAAAAAAGAGGATGCAATCATAACCAAAATAAAGCAAGAAATTTAATGCTTGAAGTAAACAAATTTACTCAGCTAATGATCGAAATTATCCAAACAGAAATATCAAAATAAAATTAAAAAACAAAACAGTGTGTAATAAAAGCTAAAAAAAAATTCAATAAGAACAATAGTGTCTAAATTTAAGTATTTGAATGCCCAATGATTACAACATGGAATCTCAGATAAACAGAATTTCTACAAGAAAATGTTTAAAATATAAAAATAGGATCAGGACTACCTCAACATACAGCTTCCTGCTTTGAGGGCCCTTATCTTCATCCATCCCCTAAAATGGAAGATAGCTTAGAAAGTGATGTGACAGTCTCGAATAAATTTTTTTTGGGAAATCAGAATTGAAACAAAATGATGAAAATGAATAACTGAGGGAATATGAGTTTAAACTGACAACAAAAGGCAGGGATTTTTTTTTGAATTAAGATAATATGGTGAACCATAGGAGGAGAATCAGTCCACACACATCCTGACCACTTAACCCATAACCTTAGGAAGGTTACAGCATGCAGCATGGTATCATTTCTCCAAAACACTCTCCTCTCGAGTACACCTTACTCTTTTACTCGCTTCTTTTCAAGATAAACCCCACAGCCAAAAAAAAAAAAAATCAAGTGAGGATAATTTTGTACCTCAACATATAAATCATAGAGACCACAAATCTTGTCTTCCAGTGCAGCATCCATGCTATATTTTCCTTTTAGAGCTCTTCTTTCATCATTATTGATAACCTCTTGGAAATCATCAGCTGAACGATCCTGCAGCTCAGCCACCTGTTGAAGAAAGAAGCACTTAGATATCAAAGGGTAATATATGAAATAATGTAGTTCATGTTGAATTCAACCTCTTAAACATAGGATGTTGAATTCAACTTTTGAGATACATGTCATTTGTTATATATCATACAACAGTAATTTTAGTATAAAATTATAGAAATTTCTGTTTGTTCCATGACTTCACAAGATGCTTCCATTTTAAATTATCTATCAGCTAACCTGAGAGTTCAGGTTCGAGACACGTGCTCTGATCATTTCAAGGACTTCTTTTTTTATTTGCTGGAATCTATCAGCTTTCTGTTGTTTTGCTGAAAGACCTAATTCAACCATCTCCTTCATGTTTCTCTGTGATGCAATCTTGTAGGTTAGTATATAGAAAATTTTGTATTGAACCAGGATAGAGTATCCTGCTGCGCTATGCGGAAAAAAACATACATTGAATAATAAAACCAAAAGAGACTTGTTGACAGATATATGGCATTCAAATTTGTTATTTGGAGAAAGTGTAAGTGCATAGGAAAACAGATCTGCATGACTCCCACTGAAACAATGTCATTTTTGTAATGCATGCATGGGCAAAGAGATAATTTTCAAAATTATTTTTAAAGTGATGAAATCAAAGCAGGAAATCGATATCATAATACACTGACTACGGTTGGCATTAGCTTTTCTAAATATTACATAATTCACTGACTGCAGTGGAAATTAGCTTCTATAACTATTACCTTCAATGTCTTCCGCTGCACCAAGTGACCAAGAATACCCATAAGACGATCAATTAACTCATCTTCTGAGACCTTACCTTGGCTTGCCTGCGATAACATTGAAATTTAGTTCATTATAAAAGTCAAAGATCTAGAAAGTAAAAGTTATAGAATTTGTGCAAAGGACAGAAACAAAACAATGATATGAACACAGCAAGAAAAAATTCACGTAGTCTACCCTGAACTGCTGGGTGGAGCCTATTTTTAGTATTAGAATGTGGAAAGGCCATGAAAGAATTTTTAGAGATAGTATACCTAAAGGGCTGGAATAAAAGTAACTCCAGGTTCCGGAAAACATATACAACATCATTGTGACAGCAACATAGGAGGAGAATATCACTACCAACCCACATATGTATTGATCATATTGCAGATTGATGCAATTTTGCATGAGTCATACTGTGTATATTGTTGAACCTGCTGAATTAATAAGCTGCATTTAGATGGACCGAGTTACCATTATACCTCTATCCGATTTCCTTCATTTTGTTCAAGCTTCTTGTCATTGTTTTTGTTCATAAAAATTCAATATGATGATAGAACATATCTATATGCTGATTAATTTTCTTTAGTAAACATAAGATTTTATGACCCATTTATCAGCAACTGGTATTTGCTTTTAATATGAACAAAGATGACAAGTTTTCTTAGATTAGTCAAATTGATATTTGACTGTCAAAACTAGAGTCCAACTTTGTTTCATAAAGAATCAGATGTATCCTATATGCACCAAACTTGAGCTGTCATATCATATGACAATATGCTGGTCACATATCTTTTGTAGTGATTTGTATATTTCAATTATGCAATGTGCAAAGTGCTGACGCATCACATAGTAGTGCAAAGTTCAGTGCCAATCATAGAATGTCATTGGCACAATACATGATACCTCAATCGTAGAAACTCCCACACGGAACCTCTCAGTGCAAATAATTATTGTGTACAATACAACTACAGTAACAGGCGACCACATATCAATAGGATAGCATCAACACAATACAAGGATGTTAAAGTCAAAGTTGTTACAATCAGCAAGCCAAATCACAAGTGCTGAACTACATTATCTAGCCCGATCTACCATCATAACAAGTTCAGCATTACTTTAAGTTGACTCTCTTTCAACCCATTAGTTGTGAATCTAATATATATATATATATATATACTGAAACAGAGGCTCTGCTTCAACAGAGCTCTCTGTTTGCCACCTGCACAGATATTAGGGCTCACCATTCACTATGTGTCCAAATATCATTTGCTTTCAAGAGGAAACACTTCCAACATGACATGCATCAACCAGCCATCCGCTTGCTGGTATGTGGAAGGGAAGTTTCAAACATATACCACAAAAGAAGGGGAGGCCAGTGTGGAAATTATCACATAAACATTACAACGTTAAAGACCAAGAAAGATTAAGGGTTAAGGTCTAAAAAGGTACACATTCTCTTAAATATTCTAAGAAAAACATGAGTTTTCTCTTTCCTCATACAATAGAATGCATGAAAAAATAATAAAAAATGATATAAAATAATTATATTAAATTCAATTAATTAAAAAATGAATTTTGAAAAAAAAAGTTTAGTCAAAAAAATAATGCAAATGAAAATAATATTTGTTATTGATATCAAAATCAACTATTATAATGTATTATAAGAGATTCATTTATCAAAAATAAGAAATTTATTCTTCAAAAGAGAAGGTATTAAGATCTTATAAGCTTATCATGAGCAAAGAACTTTTGATGAATATGATTAGTTCTCAACAAGAATAGGTGCAAACGTTTCGCCACATGGAACCCCATGTTAATAATGTTATTAATAAAGCTTTTATTTAGATAATAAGTACAACTTTCATTTAATATGGTTCTTTATGAAAATATGGCAATATTATATCATTAATAAGAAGTTTATTAACCTATTAAACTGTATTAAATAAACAATTTTTCATTAGTACTACTAAATTAATACATAAATTAAAGATATTGTTAATAGCCATATTTTTTAATTAATGTATGATGATATTTATAAGAAACACTTTTTATTAGTATGGTATCCTGCCCATATCCCATGTGGATCATTAGGTTACACTAACAACTTACTAATTTCTAAAACATTTCTATGATCTTACATAAAAGTGGAAGTACAATCACTAACGACCTCGCTATATTGTATTTAAATATCTCCTAGATGCAATACTTTTCTATTTCTCATTATATGTAGGTTGGACCATGATCTTATTATTTTAGTATATTGATATATATATATACACAATATTAGAATTTTGTATAGTTGTAGGATATCATAATATTAATATAAAAATTTTATTTTAGAAAATGATTACTGTTATATCTATTATATTTTATTCTATTTTATTATCCATTCTATTGTATCTATTCTACATAGCATTTCAGGAACAATTGGAAAAGAGAGAAAAAGCTGCATGCCACACATTGTGCAGGTCATATGCTAGTTTCTAGCTAAAGCTTACTCACCATACTAGTTGTAAAGCAACTGCAGAAAAGAAGATGCAATAAATGCACTATACGACCACATCAATTTTGGCATCAATTATGGAGGGTGCCCGCCAAAAAACAACAGGGGGGGAATCTACGTTCACAGACAACATCAACATGTCATCCCCCATAGCTTAAAACTTTCTGAGATAGTTGCCACTAACATTGGTCAGACTGTTTTTACAACATAGCAGAGTCTACAAGGGAAGCCATATACATTCCTAAAAAAGATCCCACCTACCCTTAATGCCTACTGGAAGCCTCAAATATGCAAGATGAAAATGATGGTGAAAGCATTCCAGCTAATCGCTAGAAATTATTCATGCAGCTATGTGATACGATAGAAATGCAGAGGGTATAAATCATGAAAGAATTAAATTTAATGTCTAAATTATATAATGGAATTAAAAATGTAAAAGATCATGAGGGTATGGGGACCAAGAATTCATTAAGTAGAACGCTACTAAAACCATTAGCTGGAGACAAGGAATGAGATTACTCAGCAATTACCGACAATCTTGCAACTTTAGCAAGCTTCTGTTTTACTTCCTGAGGAAGCCTCCTTTTAACTCCTTGTGATGAAGGATCCATTTCCTGAACATAAATACTTGGTGGTCTGGCTGCAGGAAAAATTCAGAACAATAACAATGAGATTTGAGTTGTTTCCGATGGTACTCCATAAGGCTAAGGTCCAACAAAAAGTAATACAGTTTTGAATCATCAAACGACTTACACTCTGCAACTATCTTTTCTAGGTCCCGAATAGCACGTTCAAGTGTTGTGCCTTTCGGTCTAACAGTGGTGCCTTCCTTCACCCTTGTGAATGTTGGTTGCTGCAAGACAAAAAAAACCACCCAAATGATGGATTATGCTATGTATCAAAGAAGAGTGATGTGCTCAGCAAGTGATATGGCATCCGGTCCAACTGCAGTACCAGGTATTAAACAAGATGGCATTTATAATCTATTATGTTGCACCATACCTCAAAGAAACTAGGGTAAAAGTGTTTTTTCTGTTTTCAACAATATTGTCATAAGTAGTGTTACATAAGAGCTGAGCTGCTAGTTGCAAAGGTAAGTAGCAAGGTGCGAGAAACAGCAAATAGGTGTGCAACATCTCTCAGGTGATGAGTTCCACCAGATCACCATCCACTGGGATTTTCGTTTAACTGTGAAAGGGCTCCTCTCAAGTTTAAAAGCATAAACCACTGTTTGATAGATAGTCCATCCTCCAATAAGAGAAACAAGGAGGCAATAATTAAAATACAACAGACCTCTATGAGATGAAAAAAACAATTTACCTTAGAGCTAGTACTAAGAAGAGCATATCAACTTATATGTAATAGATAGCTAAAGAATAGCAATAAATACAATTTAGTATATGAAAATGTAAAAAATGGAATCAAGGAAATATAGAAGTAAAGAAGTCCAAATAATATCTCTTAGACTCAAGAACATCATATTTAGCTTGTAAAAATACAAAATTTATAATTCTTAGGGATCGATCTTAGAATGTAATCATAGTATACACAAAGGAAACACATGGCTCGAGAAGTTCAGGATCAGTAATTCTCTTTGTTCTAATCTATTAGATCAAGTAGAAAGAGGTTGAAGAGAGCTGTTTGGGAATTACATGCTAACAAGACTTTCCGTGGACTACTACAAGACTTAAGCAACAGGAGCGGGACTGCTCAATATCAAATGGATCAGAACACCAGGCATTTAAGGCAGTTAAGTCACATAAGAAGAAATTTGCATAAATGGAAATGTTGTGATCAATGTATAAGCTCGAATGATACATGGAAGTTAAAGGGTTTCACCAGTCTACCCAAAAGAAGAGAAGTAGGATAAAGGAGAACCCCCTTGTGTGGTACTTTGGTAGATCATGAGAAATCAAATTAGGTTTGACTTTTATATAAGACTGGCATATCACAAACCTATCAGACTAAAGAAAAGGTAGCAAAGTATCAAATAAAAAAAAAGGACCTCCACAACTCAAGCATTTTTTTACCATGATTTCATATAACCAACTAAAACAACTAAAGGGGGATGTCCTTTTATTTTTAATGACTACAAAGCACACTGCAAAAAGTTTAATGAGAACCACTTATTCTGAAGATGTCAGGATGTGCTTTTATAAAGCTGATAAGAATGAAAGATTTGAAAACTCAAGCACAGAAACAAACAAGCAGTCCATATCTCAGATCTGTAGCTAAACAGAGGCACTGATACCCATCCTTGAGGGTATCTGACAAAGAAGCAGCCATCAAATCAGTTACATCAGTCCACCAAAGAACTACTTTCAAAATAACAAAATTGTAGGAATTTCTAACATCATCGATAATAAAAACATACCAAAATAATCAACCAATTCTGCAGCACTTAGTAGTTCTAATGGGATTCAATGCTTAGAGTATCAAAGGGATGTTTCCCATGTTACAAATTGTTATAGATGGTAGGTCCATTTAGCCACATCAGAGAAAATTGATAGAGAGGTCCGAGCTGAAAATATAGCTCATAAAAATTTGTGCTGAAGAGCTGCAAGCCATTTATATAAGTTTAGAGAAAATGGTCCAGCTTCAACAAGACTATGAAAAGTTTTAAATATTCATAACAAGTAAAATTGTTTAAAAAGAAATTTGAAGAACAAAGTAGAAGTCAAGCAAAGAAAACAAAAAAAAAATCACGTTGTAGCAAAAAACAAATGCTGTGTATTCTAAAAATTTTAACTATGACAAGTGCTTACTACTTGCATAGGATAGACACTCCCAAAAGAATTCATGTCAGGAATTTCGCTAGTTCCATATTTCTCCTTGCGCCGTATTTTAGCTGATACTTCTTCGTTCTCACCATTCAGCAATCTCCTGGATTGAAATTCAACTTGAGATAAAACACCCTTGTCCTGAGATGTCTGATACATGGGATCCAAAGAATCGCCTGCTCCTCTTAATTTATGAGTGACGTCCTTGGATGGCATCGACCCAGCTTTATGTTTATCAAAATCTTTTGATTCCAATGGTAGTGATAAGATATCCTTATTTGGTAGTTTCACAGGAGGATTTTCCAAATTGATGGTGAGATCAGCAGATCTTTTTTTGTAGGTCCCTGTAGGGGCATTTAGTTTATTGTCTACAAGTTTGTTTTCCTCATAATAATTTTCGACATATGGAAGAGCCAGAACTTTAGCAGGGTTTGATAATTTCTTTCCCACCAATGGTGCACTCCTTGCAGCAGCCTTGATTCGCATATTACCCATGTTTACAGATTCATTGGGAACGTGATCATGATCCATTTCCCCGTGAACCTTTGTTGAATCTTTTCTTCTCCTTTTCCTTGGTGCCACATTAGGTGATGCCATAGGCTCACTGATACAAAAAGAGAAAAATGTATAAAGATGTTTTGCTCATTATCATTTATCAAACTAATATCAATGAAAGACATGCATTGTCTTCTGTTGTCACTTAAGAAATTGCATGTGGCCAAAATTAGGTAATTCTTGTTAATTTCATATGGCTAGAAAAATTCACAAAAATTACATTTATAGGAAACTATAAATGTTGACACAAAATTGGATCTTTTTAAATAAGACATCAATACAAAGGTTTTAATTAAACATCTGGACATAATTATGCTATGACAATTTAATGCAAAAGGAATGCAGCTAAAAGTTGATGTTGGTAATAAATCAAATGCCCTCATTGGAAAGAAAGATGGTCCATTTTATTTTGGAGGAAATCTGTCAACTTTACAGCATTGATCTTTCTAAAAGGAGTTCTCTTAGCATGTGCTGTGCAAGCTAATATCCTCGATATCAGTAGTAATTGTCTCCTAATCTCAGAAAGTGCATCCTAGGTGCTACTCAAGCTTTTCATCTTGGCTGAGATCTCAGTTTGTATCAACATTGGGCACTCACCAATGCAATATACATGAAATATCAGTCCTTATTATCCCAGCAGCTAGAAACCAAGATATCCAAAACATTGGCCAATACCATATTAACAGATCAGCCAATATTTTTCCAACGACTTTTTTTACTTCTTTAAGTAGATTTTTATCAATCAATCTCAAAATTAATGCTTCAAAATGGTTGCTAATCTAGGTTTTATTACATTGGCCAAGATTCTGAAATCTTGATTCCTACATACTGGTCAAAATCTCAAAAAATCTTGGTCTTCAATGTTCCCCCCTTCAGTCTCAGATGAAATAAACTGAGATCTTAGTTCATCTTGATCTCAATTGCTCATCAAGATGACCTCTATCATAACTTCAAATCTTGGTGTCAATAGAGCAAAATTACTATAATCTAGGACAAACAGGGTGACTGGGCAATTGTAGTTAGAACCTATACAGCATCCACAAAACAGTGCACCTTTTGGTACATCTGCTGATGCTACTGGGGTATCACCTGGGTACCTGGGGGACCACCAAGCAGACAAAAGCTGCAAGATGCTGGAAAGCCCCTTGCCTGGACCATCATACAGCCACATTGACAAACTCAGGCATGCATGCATGCAATTCATATATAAATACATATACACATAAATACATACAAATAATAAATATGTAAACAGACAGATATATAGATCGATGCATGCAAAATACATAGGTAGGTGGCATAAATAAACATGCATACATATAACATAAGTAAACATATAGAAGAAGATTATGGCCATGAAGCACTTGAAACAGATATGCAGCAAGTCCAAATTTGCCTAAAAGCTTCCAATACTAATTAACAGGAACAGTCATATGTAAATGAACTGCGTCCTTCAAGAATGCATGCTGAAAACTATTTTACATTTAAGAACAACAAATCAAGTATTAAAAATCCAGATAAGTTGGCCCTTTGGGTGAATGCCAAGAAATTTACAGACCTTAACAGGGAAGAAGCAGGAGGAAAGAAAAAGAGAATGCAACAGGATGATGTCTTACAAGAATTCAAAGAAGAAAACTCACGTCTCTCCATGAAAAATAACTATTTAATATCCATCCCATCTGTTAAACAGAAACATGGTCATCTATCCCCAACCATGTTCCACAGACAAACAATAAAAATAAAATTGTGCAACCATATAAAGAGCATAAATTTAATGGTATTTATACTTCTAACAAATCAAATAAGATGATTCTACTATGGAGGACATCAAGCTTGGGAAAACAGTAGCTATTATATCTTTGCTTGATTTGTGCAAAAAATGAAAGATTAGGATAAAGAACTGAAGAAAATGGCTACAAATATCCATAGATAGATCAGACTGATATGACATCAATCATAAACAGGCAGATTCATCAAGATTCAGTACAGCAGTTCACCAAATATCATTAGATTCTATGTAGAATCTGATTGAAGCCTTGCAATTTATTTTCTTTTAGAGGGATCTAGAATCCATTTCTCCTTTAAGAAGTTTTAATTAACTGTTCCAAGACAACATGAGAATTAAAAGAACTATAGCTGGGAGCACACAGGTAATCATATGAGTGAAATAATGCAGCCGGACTCTGAAAGCAAACAAGTTGGCGGGAGTTTTAATTGGATCAAGAGTCATCGACAGGCATACTTTCAAGAACCTCCCTCAACAAACCTCAGAACCAGTTGTCCTAAGAGTATGTAAGGCTGTGCTGACTTCTGAAAACCATGGAAAGGACAAAGGGGAAGGAAAAGGTTTTCCAAAAGAGTAGCCAAATTTGTAAAATCCATTTATGTATTAGTTTAGTTTTCATACCATCCAAAGAGTTAGAAAACTCAAATTTTTCAAAATTTTTAGTTCCCCAAAACCTTTTTCCAAATCTAGCCCTTTTCCAAATCTTACAAGCTTTTTAATATATTCTCATATTGGGTATTGTGACTGTTATATCTTCCATGTTTTGTAATTTCCAAACAGTGTTCATCTTCAAATTTTCCTTAGCCGAAATGGTCAATTGTCCCTTCTTGGGTGGTCAGAAGTAAACATGCTTGTTAAATGTGTGCTGCTTCTCTCTTACAGACCTTGAGTTCTTGCAAAAGGATCCCCTCCTTTTGACGTCCATTGCCACAATACCACCTTTGTTTGAGGGGTGCGACCTCAAAGCTTTTCATCTAAAGACAGTTCTTTTGCACATTTACTGACCAAAAAATTTTGACATCCAAGATTTATAATATTGGGCTGGTAGAAAGTCTATACAAGTCTATTGTAAATTGTACACGAAGAACTTCCACAAATCAAACACAAATCTCATTTAAATCACCACCAATACAAGTAAACTTGAAGCTATTTCTAAGCAAATAAGATTATATGAGTGGTGGGTTACTTCTTTGCCTGAAAAGATGAGCAATTCAATACATGATTGAGTAATGTTACTCAAGAGTCAAGACATAGGACATGGGTGCTGTGTTAAGAGTCCAGGCATCCCGAAAAAAGAAGTCTTAGATGAGAAACTTTAAGAAACTTGACATAGAGGCACAAGTAAGTTTTAGATGTGTACAAATATGTAAGACTATATGTGCATAACATATAATAAATAGGATTAATGGCTTAATAATTCTATAAAATGTAACAAAAATATCACCAAATGTAATGTTATATTTGACAACTTTTACATAGACATGGCAAAATATAGATATGTAATGATGGTGACATCATGATACTTGAGATAAAGTTAGATAAAGTTCGAGTTTAACATGTCAAGAAAACAAAAATTTAACATATCCAAATAAGAATTATACTGCAGTTTTTGGAAATAGGAGAAAACCTATGTTAGAAGGTCATTCTACCATTAGATCAAGATTCAATAATAATAATAATAATAACAACAACAACAACAACAACAAGACATAGATGCAATCATAACTGCAAGTGCTCAAGAGAAAACTTACACATGTTCTAACTTCCCCTTATTGACAAAATATCCATCATGTTTGGTTCTCAATTTGTCAACTTGAAAATACTCATCCTGCAAGAATACCATATATGACATGAGACAGAAGGGAAATCAGCCAACAAAAAATAATCCAATCAGATTTACAAATAATAATTGTTGAGATAAGCATACCTATGGCTGACACATCTTGTAAAGAAAATTATATAAACTAGTGAAAATTGGTTGCTATCATCATCTTATTCTTTGAAATAATGACTTATACATTTTATTTTGAAACCAAGCATATCATAAAGAAAGAAAACACAAACCAATTTGAAGCAAAAAAACTTCTGTTATATCTTTCACTCTGTATAACTTTGTGTTGAGATGCAAACTAAGTACATTATGTAATGGCAGGTTTCAGTTGCCCTTAAACAACATATGCTTTTAGGTTCCATGTTGCAGAACAGCATGTCAAATCATGCTGTAAACCTTTTGTATCCCTTGCAATGTTATAAAGCATAACACCCAATCTTGCTCAATACCATAGAACTACACCAGCTCCAGATTCAGTTCACCTCCTGATTCCTAAACACATCATAAATAAGTTGACTTGAGAATTCATTTGAATAAAGGAGACTTTTGACAACCTTTTTACAATGGAAGTAATTGCGGCGAATCAGACAAGAACTATCATAAAATACATATATCTATTTAAGTAAAATAATTATCAATTAGAAGTTTTCCATTCTTTGGTGACAAGACTAATGCAAGCACATCAAATAATAAACCTATTGAATACTAGATTTCCAACCCCAAGATCTTGATTTCAAATCTCAATGAAAACAATAATATATCATTTTGCAGCATGCCCTGGTGCAGTTTTATGTACGCTCCAATAAACAACCACTAAATATTACTACGTTTCCTTCGAAATAATGCAAAATAAATAAATCTTTGTCCAAAGTATCTATGATAGAAAGATACAAATATTCACTAAATATTACTACGTTTCCTTTGAAATAATGCAAAATAAATAAATCTTTGTCCAAAGCATCTATGATAGAAGGATACAAATATTCATCTAATCATTTGGCAGGTGACTCTTCCTTGGCATTCTTTAAAAACACCAGTTATGATTAATAAAATTGTTTCCTGAAATATGGACATGAACAATGAGCAGAAAAAGATATCTGTAAATCACTTAACCGGAAGTCATGGCTATGATACCATGGTGAAAAAATAGACTAATAGCAAATTTTTGAAAGTTGCGAAGTCCATGTTTAAGGGAATACCATGCCAGCATAAAGCTTCAAGAATGCTCCTAGACATCACAAGAATAATTCTATGACAAACAGAAAAGATATATAAACTAACCAACTCAGCATCATCAATGAAAGAATCCTCAGTATCATATTGATCATCATCAGGAGTATCATCAAGATCCTCCTCATCACTGCTTTGTTTGCCCTGAAATTAGGAACTTCACGAGTTAATAAAGTTATCATCCACTCAATCACATCCCAACAACATATCATACTGAAGCATCATCACATTAAGCTAATGAACTTCTAATGCTACATAGATACTTCTTTCCTATTACTCTTGATGCATTAGACCAAACATTAACCATATGACACACTTCATACCATGTACAGGCGTTCAATCTTCTCAATAACTGCACTAAAACGATTTGGGGGTGGTACTGCATCTTTTAGCTCATTTTCCACTGGCTGAACACAAAGAGAAAGCCAAAATTAAGGTAATTGTTAAATGGCAATTCAAATCAATCAGCAAAACACAAACTTATAGTTACAGAACAGATACTGAATAAATCATGTCCTGCAGACAAACAGAAGGACCAATGCTACAGACAGCAACGACCATTCACATGCAAACAGGCACAAGTATGCAATTGAAAGATATCATACAACTTCAATGGAACAGAATGACTTGCCTATGGTTATGATGAACATATCTTTCTTAAGGTCAGTAAAACTCTTTACTCTGATTTATAATTAGCTCCCATCTATTTGAGTTTTTTTTTTGAGTGAATTCTCCTTCACACATTGTTCCTATCAAAGGCTAAAAACTGATTGAAAACAAATTGTTTCTATCTATTTAAGTTATATATAAATTGTTTCTAACTTTCTGTATAATGATCCATGTTGAGTATTAGTTTTGATTTTAGTTAGTGATATATCTGCACAATTTCATAGTGCGACTAAGAGAAAATGAGGTAAAGGTTATCGACAGCAACTTAGCACAAAAGAACCTGTTCAAACATATCCTCTAAAGAACATGTTAAGCTCTCTCCCTCGTGTAAAATACCAGCTCCACCACTGACTACTCGACAGGTTACGATCAATATTATGTCCTCCTCAAAAAGATATAAAATATTAAAAGATGTTTGTATTGCAACCATCAGCCCAATAGCACTACTGAATTCAGACGCAGATAATGGTGTGAGTAGTTCAATAGAAGGGCAACTTAACCAAAGAAAAGAAGACCACTGAGAAGTTCAGCGACAGGCACATCGTAAGCATCCTAAAGCTCATCTATGACCTAACAAAAAGTACTCGAATCCAAAACAACAGCACAAAGAAAACAATCATTGCATCGTCTAAGCCCTAGAAACAGCAAAAGCGCCATGAATCTCGCACAATATCGAAACCCAAAGGGAAAAGGCAACAAAATTGAAGCCAGTCGAATCCTACCGCAGCAGCCGCGCCGGCGTGGGGACCAAGGGCGGGGTCGGCCCCAGAAGGATGGAAAGTATCACTGCCCTTGCCAGATTCCCTGATGAGTCTCTTCCAGGAGACGATGGTGGTCTCGCCGGGCCGCAGCTCCACCGTGAACCGCTGCCGCTGGCTGCCCGCCTCCGGGGGCGGCGGTGACGGCGCCTCCTTCTGGGGATTGGAGGAGGAGACCGGGGGCGGCGGGGCGGACGGGCCGGGGGAGGAAGCCCTAGCGGCGACAGTCGTGGTTCCGCCCTTGTCCTCGTCCATGGTCGCGGCCCCGGGGGGTAGCGGCGTTGGATTCTAGGGCATCCAAGATCGGGGAACCTTTTCTTCTATTTATAGGGAGGAGGGGATCATCGAGGATTTGGGGAATCAGGAGCGGTGGCAGCCAGGGTAGACCATTCGACGGTGAGGGAGAGAAGGAACCCTCTTCGCTCTATCGTCTCGCTCGAGGGATGCTGAAGCAGGGGGCACCCCGTGCGCGAGATTGTCCCGATGCCCGGTCGTACCGTACGTCAAAAACCCGTCATTTCTTTTTTTTATTATTTTTACAGTTTTATTACAAATTGACCCCTTACCTTTTCCCAACATTCACATTGACCCTTTTAGGTTCAAAAAATCTTTACTTTGGAACCTCAAAGTAATCCGATTTGAGATTTCTTCCAATTTGCCATCCAATGCCGTTAGCGTCGTCTCTAATGATGAAAACACCCTTGATGGTGACAGAACACTGGCGCAAGCAACCCCCACCTCACTTGCTGTGACACGCCCGTGAAGTTCTAATGTGCTTTGATGTTGACAAAATCTTCCACCACTTTCGAGCAGGCTCCCACCTCCTATGGTTTTTCTTTTCTTTTCTTTTCTTTTCTTTTTTTTTTTTTCCTATTGGGTTATTTAAGTCACTTAAATTTTTACGATCTCTCCTGCTAAAAGATAAGTATATCAAGTAATATTATTAAGATGCCGATAAATAAAATGAAAAATAAAAAAATTTAAAAAAATCATAACCCTTTTGCTAACATCATTAATAATTTTTAATAATTTTTAAATTTAATCGAGTCATCCATGAAATCTCATCTCGAATCCACAACTTATTAATAATAAGACAAAACCTCTACTAATTAAGCTGCCACCTTAATAGTCCTCTGATACCTTTTTAATAAAACTCTCATCAACCCTTCCATTGTTTACACCATCCCATTAAATTTTTATTCAACTAAACTTTTAAAGTACTCGAAAATAATTATTAACCCTTCAAAAAAAAATAATAATACTGATGTTTGATAAAAATATCAAAAAAATATTTTTTCTTTATCACAAAATTGAAAAAATTACTTGCGAAAAAATTATATTTTGAGTTTTTTTTCAAAAATACTTTTATGAATGATATTAGAAAGCTATTTTAATTTAAATAAAATTTTTTTGATGTCTAAAATATCCACTAATAAATATCTTAATTACATCAATATCATATCATATCATATTATTATATTATAAATATAATATAATATAATAATAAATTAATATTATGATATATTATAGACATATAATATTTTTTATTATTATATTATATTATGTTACATTAAAATATATTATTAGATTAGATTATAATCCATCATATTATATTACATTATAATTATAATAATGATTTATTATAGTATTATATTATATTATATTACAATGTTATATTACATTATATGATAATAATATTGTATAATATAATAATATTTTAAAATATAATAATATTTATATTATAAGAATATAATATAATATATTATAGTATTATAATATAATATAATAATATTTAATAATACTATAATATTATTTATTATAAAAATATTATATTAATATTTTAATGTATACTAATATAGAATTTTATATTGTATTATTCTTCATTATATAATATTATGTAATATGTTTTATTATCATTTATTATACCAAAAGTATTTTTTTTATTTTAGTTATCAAATATATATTAAAATTTAAAAATATTTTATAAATATAATTATCAAATATATTTTTACTAAAAACTCTACTTTCAAAAACTTTACTTCTTAAAAGCTTTACTTTCATAAACTTCAAAAGCTCTACTATCAATAGCAATTTCAAACAAGACCTAAGGTTAAGGCCACCTTTGAAGAGGTATTCTCGTTCAGTATTATATGGAGCTGCCTACCATTTCTCACGGTACTATGCTCATGAACTCACAATCTTTACATCTATGCCTTGTTGATTTAGTTAGTGATATCATCTAATCCATGGCCCGATGTGGCCAATATCTTAACACAGTCACTTATTTGAACATGATTGTTAATAAAATTTTATGGGACAATGAACTTACATAAAGAAGAAGTCATTAATACCATCCGAGATCTCTGAAATCAGTCTACCTATAATCACAAGAAAAAAGAATATCTAGATGTGAAAGATTTAGATGTACTCCCCATTATCCATGAGCATCATTTTGATTTTCTAATCCTAACTTGAGTATTCTTGATGGGAGGATCTTACAAACTCTCTTGGGTGAGTTAGACCTCATCCATTAAAGACATTATTTGAATCAATTATAGAGACTAAGATTAACATTATTCATAATGGTTATGTAGAGTTTAACTTTATTACCACTATCAAGCATATATTTATCACTTTATTGAAGGCTTATCTTTAATCATAATCCAGATGAACTAAAACAACTAAAATAAATTCCAATACATATTAGTGTGGGTTATATTTGAATGGACTTAATCTGATAAATTCTAACATCTCCCACTTGGCCCAATCTAACATAATCATCTTTATTTTAATTATTTAAAATATTTTTAAAAAATAAAATTTATCTAGATCTAATAATTGAAAAATTAATGTGGATCCTAATTTAAAATTTTAATTGCTTTATAGGATATACACTATATACTTAATTACAAAATAATCATCAGTGTAAGTCATGGTAGCAAGTGCAGTATCAATTAATACACAACTTTCCATGCATTACAATCAAGTTCTTTATATAAAATTTTACTTTATGAATATACAAAATTTTTTGCCTCTTCCTTAACTTTTTTTATATTACATGATAAATAGCTGATCAGCAAAAATAAAACAAATTTAATTTTATTATAAACCCCAGTGTGATGACTTTATATACAATATCTAATACATATCAATCTTAAAATTAGCTATTGAGTTTCATATGATTTACATGATCCCATAAAATCCTAGCAGTAAGTTTTTTAGTTAGTAGATCTATAATTATTAGCTTATATTAATATGTTCCATTGACATCATGTCCTTCATTATCTCATGAAAAGACAAGTATTTAACACCATTACAACTTTAGTTACTTTTACTCTTCATACTATAGAAGAATCTCACTACAAAATTATTATCACAGCATATTTTTATCAGTCTACTGATAGAGTCAATAACTCTAAATCTTGTGATAAAATCTTGCAACTTTATAGCTGGTAAGGAAATCTTATAATAAGCTACATATTCTTCTCATAGCCAATGTAATAAAGAATATTTTATTTTACACTTATCCATAATATAGTACCTCTTGTAAGTAGAAAGATATATCTAATGATAGACTTCCTATTATCAGTACATCTATCAAAGTCTGAATCCTAATAGCATATTACTTTAAAATGACCGGATTATCTGCATGTGAACATGTAAACTTATATACCTTACAAGTAATGTATGACTTTCTTTGCAGCATTTTAATGATCCATTCCTAGATAATGATGATAATGCCCGAGCATCAATACAGCAAAAAATAATGCCTAAACCTAAACAAACATAGGCATAAAATAAACTCCCAACAACAAAAATATAGGTTATGAGCTGCATTTTTCCTCTCTAAGTTTGATTTCTTAGATATTAAAGTTTATTAAGTTTATCACTCTTTACAATAATAGAAATCCAGGAAAATGTTTTTCCATCCTAAATTTAATAATCTAGAGATATGAGTTCTTTAAAATAGTCTAAGTAACGCTAAGAATCTATCTTTGTAAATTTTAATACTAATAACATAAGTGGCTTTATCCATGTCTTTCATCTCAAAATTTTGAGATAGAAATCATTTGATTTCCTTAAATAGTCCAAAATTTCTATTGGCAAACAAAGTTTTATCTGAATAAAATCCCAAAAGTATGAACTTACTGTTATTGACTTTCAAGTATATACATTAATCAATAGTATTTTCTTTAAACATAAAGGAAGTGATTATCCCATTAAATTTGGTATACCACTGTCTAAGAGCCTATTAAGTCTATAAATAAATTTCTTTAATCTATAAACTATGTGCTCTTGTTCATTATAACAAAATTCTTAAGTTGTTCGATATAGACCTCTTCCTTTAAATCACCATTGAAAAAGATTGTTCTCACATTCATCTGATGCAGCACCAATTTATAATGAGCTACTAAGGCCATGACAACTCTAAAATAGTTATTTGTTGAATTTGGAGAATAGATTTCTTTAAAGTCAATGCCTTCCTTTTGTATGAACCCTTTTGCCACAGATTTAGCTTTACACCATTCAACCTTATCATTAGAAATTCATTTAGTCTTATAGATCCATTTGTAATCTACTGATCACACTTTTTCAAGTAAGTCAACTAATTCTTAGACATAGTTGTTATCCATAGAGTTCAACTTTTTTTTCATGGTATCTAACCATTGTAAAAAGTTCTTATATTTCATGGCTTGCAAAAATGACTTAGAGTCATCACCTTTTTTTCACCGTATTATCAATTAGATACACCACATAATCCAGAGATATGGTGGATTTTCTTATTCTAGTATATCTCCAGAGAGCTGTCCCTTGATTTGCTCATGGTGGTTGTTGGACAGTTGTTTCTTCAACAGTACGAACCTCATGGAGTGGAACTTGATAAAGTGATGATCCCTCCTGAATGTTTTCTCGAAGAATAACAACATGAATCATCACTTCAGTCTACTTTTCATGTATAGAATTTATTTCTTGTATTTTTTCAAAGACGATATCTTGAGGTTGTTCACATGCACTAAAAATATTATCCTTTAAAAAATTAGCTTTATTAATTTTTACTATCTATAGTGTATGAGATGGACAATAAAATCTATACCCTTTTGACATTTTTGGATAACTAAAGAAAAATCACTTTGTTCTTAGGTCAAATGCCTTTTCTTGTGGGTTATAAACTTTGGCTTTAGCTATGTAACCCCATAAATGCATATTCTTCAAACTATATTTTCTATTAGTCCATAGCTTATAAGGAGTCTTTTGAATTGCTTTAGTAAGGATCTTATTTAAGATATACGTAGTTGTCTTTATAGCCTTGCCCCACAAGAAAATGGATAAGGATATAATAACTTATCATAGCCTAAACCATTTTTTTAAATTAAGCATTTAATTCCTTCTTATAGCTCTACCATTTTGATCTATTATGCTTGAATGCCATGCTTCTTTAAGGATTTCGCTAATGGTTTGGGCTTTGTTCCATCTCTATATATCTATTATAGTATTTGCCACTTCTATCAAATCTAACAATTTTAAAGACTTTTTATGATTGTCTTTCTATCTCTATTTTAAATTTCTTGAAGGTCCCAAAATATCAGCCTTATCAAACAAAAGGTATAGATACATATACTGTGAATAGTCATTAATGAATATGACAAAATACTTTTTAGATCAGGAAAAAAATGTTCGCATACATTAGTGTGAATAATTTTCAAAGTTCCTTCATTTCTCTTGATGCCGTTTTTAGGTATATATGTTTACTTGGCCTTTATGTAGTCAACACATATCACAAACTTAGTGAAGTTTAATGATCATAAGAAACCTTCCTTCATTAGCTTTTTAACCATTTCTTTGGAGATGTATCCTAATCTTTGATGCCATAACATAGAAGAGTTTTCAAAAAAATATGAAAATCAACTCTAGAATCCAAGACTATCCTATAGCATTTAATTGCCTTGATAAGTGAATGTGTTTAATCTCCAATGATGATGGATCGTTCACTTTAATTGGAGGCTTTCTTGATAGAAATTCTTATAAGTTGTTAATAATGGGCACAGATATATCAAAGTTAATGTACTAAGTAGAATTATAAACATATATTAAATTGGATTTAAAACATACACAAAAATAAATGGTACATTTCTTTTTGCAGCTACATTTTCATACTTTTATGCAATTTTCCTTTAGGTATCTTTTTTTTTAAAATAAAAGAAACATTTGATAATCTCATACTTTTATGCAATTTTCTTTTAGGTATTTTTTTAAAATAAAAGAGACATTTGATGATCTTATTAATGGCTTCAGCTTAGGCTATTATTAATGCTTTATTCCCTTTTGCTTTGTTGCACTCTTTTCTTTACTTACTTTTTCACTAACTTGATGTGAAGTAAGGTTTTCGCTCTTTATCTTCTCTCTTCTCAATCTCTCCTCTTGCATACATTGGCTTTTCCAATACTTATTGTGTATATTATAAGAAACCTTAAAAAGATCATATTTTAATCGAAGAGAAGTGAACATAAAGTGGATCAAAAATATATTTGATATGAAAACCTTAATATCATTTAACTATGCTATAATATTCCTCATCTCCATGATGTGCTTATGCATAACAATTTTGCTAATATATTTTATGAAGACTAATCTTGTCATCAAGATGCAGGCCTCTACCTTATCAGAGCTTACAAATTGATATTCCATATTATTCAAGAAATCACGTGCCTTGTTATATGAAGAGATTGATGGATCCCCTAATGTCCTCCAACAAATCCAAGTTCATTCGAAGGTGCTCCAAATTATCCCGCTCATCAAAATTCTCCATTTGGGGGAGGAGACGCCATCTCCAAGGAATAACTACTTCCATACCAAAAGCAAGGTTAAACAAAGTTTTCCTCATAGGGAATCTAGGAGTGGTATAATATACCCAAAGCACATGGTAGAGCTCATCAGCCCATAATTTTGTTACTCGGTTCAGTCTTGCCTTCAAACCCTACAAGAGAATTCAATTAATTACCTTAGCCTCCTTGTTGGTTTGATGATATCCAACTAAGGTAAAATGTTGCACGATGCCTAATTCCTGATAGAATTAAAAAATGAAGCATTGCTGAACTGGCAACCATTATCTATGATTAGCATCCGAGGTAGGTTGAACCGACATATGATACATTTCTAAACAAAATCCTGTACTTTTACCTTAGTGATGTGGATCAATAGCTTAGCTTCTACCCATTTAATAAAGTAGTCCATGGCAACCAATAGAAACTTCCTTTAACACAATGCCTGGTAAATGGCTCGAGGATATCCATCCCCCACTGCATGAAGGGCCATGGTGCAACGATAGGGGTTAACAAAGCAACATGTCAATATTGGATATTAGCATTCTACTGATACCAGTCGCACTTCTTAACTAGCTTGGCTGCATCTTGTTGTATAGTCAGCCAATAATATCTTTGTCAAAGTATCTCGTAGACCAACGACCTGCCCTCCAAATGATTCCCATATATTCCTTTATCTACTTCTCACAATGCATAGTCGGCTTTTGATGAGTGCAAGCACTTCAAAAGCGAGAGGGAGAATGACTTTTTATATAGCTCTCTCATAGAGAACATATCGAGGTGCTTAGTATCTTATCCTCTGAGCCTCCTTTTGATCTACCAAGAGCATTGCATCTATGATATAATGGACTAAAGAGTCAATCCAGCTAAACTCAATGTTGATTTGTGACAACAAAGTGGGCTCCTTGATATTGGGTCACTTTAGGATCTTGAAGAAGGATTCTTTGTATAAGTTAGCAAAGGCTACCAACTTAAAAAACAAATCAATTCAGGAGTTTTCCAATTTTGATACTTATTGGACATCAAAGGTTTCAAAGACTGAGATCGTGTCTTTTATCTTTCAAAAATACCTTTTCATGTTTTTCTCCTAGGCTTCATATTCACCACTATCCCATCTAACTACAAACTACAAGACGCTGTAGACCTTTAAGCGTCATACTCCCAATTCTTTAGCTAGTTTGAGTCGGGTGGCCAAGGCCTCATATTTAGTTTTGTTGTTTATGGTTAGGAATTCGAAATGCAAGGCATATTTGGTGATGTCTTATCTTGGACCAGTGACGATCAGCCCCACTCTCGATTCGGCCAAGCTAGATGACCCATCCACATGTATTATATGGTTAGGAATTTGAAATGCAAGGCATATTTGGTGATGTCCTATCTTGGACCAGTGACGATCAGCCCCACTCTCAATCCGGCCAGGCTAGATTTACCATCCACATGTATTATCCATTACTTTTCAAGCTCCTCATTTGGATCAATTCCTCCAAACCTTTCCTTGGGGATCATGCACTCCAGAATGAAGTCACCAAAACTTGTAACTTAATAGAAGGTCGAGGTTGAAACTTAAAATCAAATTCTAAAAGTTTAACCGCCCGCTTAGCCACTTAACCCTAGGTGTCAGGTCAGTGGAGTATAGTCTTCAAAGGCTAGTCAATAAGCAGGACTATTGTATGGGCCTAAAAATAGGATCGAAACTTTCTTGCCAATGCAACAAGAGTGAATATTATTTTTTTAAGCTTCGAGTACCTTGTTTCAGCTTCATGAAGAACTTTACTAATGTAAAAAATTGGTTTATGAGTTCTCCCCTCTTCATAGATAAGAACAAAGCTTACCATGGCTGGTGAAACTGCTAAGTAGAGGTATAATTTTTCATCTTGTTTCGACTTGCTAAGAAGTGGAATAAAACCCAAGTAGTGTTTTAGCTCATCGAATGCCTTTTAGCACTCCTTGATCGACTGGAAGTCTTTTAGTTGTTAAAGGGTCTTAAACAAAGGAAGATAGCACTCGGTGGACCTAGGACAGAATGGTTGAGTGTAGCAATCTTACAAGTAAGGTGCTGGACCTCTTTTACCAACACTAGAGGATTCATCTCTTGTATAGCATGGATTTTTTTTAAGGATTAGCCTCTATTCCTTGATGTATGACCATAAACTCAAAAAAATTTCTTGAGATGACTTCAAAAGTACACTTACTGGGATTCAACTTCATTCAAAATTTGTAAATAATGGTGAAGGTCTCCCGAAGGTCATTGACATGGCCATTAGAAGCTTGACTCTTACTAGCATATCGTTCATATACACTTTCATATTTCTATCAATCTAGCTTTTGAATATTTTATTCATCAAATGTTGATAGGTTGTACCTGCATTTTTTAAGCTAAATGGTATAATCCTATAACAATAAAGACCTTGGTCAATAGAGAAAGCAGTTTTTTTATCTTTAGGTACCATCCAGATTTGGTTATAGCTAGAGAAGACGTTCATGAAGGTTAAAAGCTCATGACCAGAGATTGCATCCACTAACTAGTCAATCCGAGATAGTGGGTAACTGTTATTTGGGCATGCCTTATTTAAGTTGATGAAGTCTACATAAATTCATCACTTCTCATTTGCTTTTTTTTACAAAGACCACATTTACAAGCCAATGTGGATAAGTCACTTCCTGGATGAACCCAGCATCAACAAGCTTGTTTACTTCTTTAGTAATCACCTTCTATCACCCTAGGGCCAAACTTCATTTCTTCTGTTTGATGGATCGGTGTACAAGATCCACATTTAGCCGATGTACTATTACTTCTAGATCGATCTTGGGCATAGCTGACCAAGCAAATATGTTAACATATTCTTGCAAAAAAATAATAAGTTAATGTCTAGTTTTCTCATGTAAGGTTGATTCGATTCGAACTGTCTATTTTAGATTGCCATCCTCGAGAAGAACCATAATAAGGTCTTCTATGGGCCTTCAATGCTTTTTTGGTTAATTCATCATGGATGTCCAATTCCTCGATTGCTAGAGCATTGGGTAATCCCACTTCTTAGATGCTGGCCATATAGCACTCGTGCCAAGGTTTGGTCCCCTCGAGTTTTCCCGATCCCATATTTCGTTGGAAACTTCACCAGCAAATGATATGTTGAGATTACAACTCAAAACATATTTAGCCCCAGTTGTCCAAGTATGGCATGATATGCCAAGAAAACTCTGAGGACCAAGAAGTCAAGTTGCACCGTGAAATGTCGAGGGGCTTGTCCTACCATAATTAGTAGGATAATGATCCCCTTGATAGGTACGTCATCTTCAAAGAATCCAACGAGTGGTGAGTCAAGTTTTCCTAACCACTTTAAAGTAAAGCCAATTTTTCAAAAAGCATCATAAAATAACACATCGGTTGAGCTTCCATTATCTACTAAAATGCAATATACATTATAGTTTACAATATTAAGGGTTACAACTACCGCATCATTATGCAGGGATTTGATTCCTTGCATGTCTTCCTCGAAGAAGATGATGGCTTCCTTAATCTTTTGTCTCTTGGTCAGCTTGGATGAGCTTCCAGATTTGATTTCGAGCTACCCTCCAGTAATCATGTTAATCACCTTGATTGTAGGTTGGTTATCTATGGCTCCTTTTTGGCAGGGTGGCTCGGGTAACTAGGGGATCCGGACAGAGCCTTGTGTTGTACCCTCCTATATTTGATAAACTTGTCCAATCACTCATGCTTGATGAACTCCTTAATCTTATCTTAGAGCTAGATGTTCTCCTCTGTATCATGACCGTGGTTATGATAATAAACATAATACTTGTTTGGGTCACACTGACTTGGTTTTGCTTTTCTTGATCTAGGTAAATGCTCCTTTATTTCTATCAATATCTTGGTTCTAAGGGTGTTCAGTAGAGCATAATTGGTGAACCTTCTATGTGGAGATGTGTTTCATCGACTTTGAGGAGGGCTCGTGGGTCATTGACTATAAGGTGGAGTCCTGGATCAACGACATCGAGGTGGAGTCCTGGATCATTGCTTACCTTTTCGACAATTATCTCTTGGCAAGAGCCTTCTTTCTTCCTTCTCCTTGGTGCCCACCTCAACTAAGGTTCCATGTAACTTGTAAGCTTCTTTAGTATTAGTGTACTTTTTTACCCAATCTAACATCTTCGCATAATTTTGCAAGTATATGTTCTCTATCAAAAAGAGTAATAGACACTTTTGGAGCCCACCCTTTAGGAAAGTCATTGCAACTGATTGGTCCAAGTAGTGCACTTCAAGATAGCCATATTGAAATGGCTCGCAAAAAATCAGAAAGACCCTCCTCTCTACTTGATGTTCACCAAGGAATTAGATCCTTGGTATTATCTCCGACTGCTAACAAAGTAGGCTACAAACGACCTATTGAGCTGGTCAAAAGAGTAGATAGAACCTGGTTTCATACTTGAATATTAGTACCAAGCTACCCTTTTCATGGTGGAGGGGAAAGCCTAGCATAGGATCCCATCAGTAGCTCCATGGAATAACATCAGGGACTTTAAACTCTCTAGATGGTTTATTGGATAAGTTGAGCCATCACATGTCTCTAGCTATAGCATCTTAAAGTGGCTAAGGACCAGTTCCTGCAAAATTTCGGTGCCAAAAAGTGGGTCGGTGTTAAAGTCGAGCCCATCACCTTGAACCGGGGCATGGTTACTTAATGCCTCTCGATATGCTGATTCATCTTCTAAGTGTCGAGCTGGGGATTAGCCCAAAGTTGAATCTTTCCTAGACTACGGAGTGGGGGATTGTTTTCTTTCTCGATCAATGCTTCTAGGTTGGTTGAGTCGAGTCTATCTCTTGCATTCTGAGCTACGCATAAGAGGCTGAAAAGGTTCCGATCAAGGTACAACCTATGGTGCCTGCTATATCACCTAAACCATTGCGGTGACTATTTGCACATGCTAGACGAGCATATTAGACTGCTTGTGTCACACCCCGAATCCAGCACCGGGATCGGCTACACGACCGGCCGCACAATCCTAGGTATCATCCTAGAGATCATGTCAGGCCTATTCTTCAATTCAATATCCAAGCAGTGATAAAGAATAAATTTCACTAATTATTTATTATTTCTAAAAATTTTTATCAAGGTTAACAGATAGGTAAAATTCAACTATAATTTAAGAAAAATCATAAATTGAATTAATACCTAAATCCTAGTTCCTCACTGGTTGGTCTCCAAAGCCCGATTGATCTTTCGGATCTGTAACAAATATATAGAAAATAGAGGATGAGCTATACATGCTCAGTAAGTTATCAACACCTCTAATATATGTATAAACATATTAACAACAATTTGCAAACATATACAAATCATACATCACATAACGACCAGCTCACAATAAAATAAAATACAACATCACATTATATACACATTCAATTACAAACAATACGACTATGGATGGCCAATCATTTACTTTACTCTCATAGTCTCTTTGACTATGGCCACGATCGACCCGTGGCTAGCCCCGAAAGAAACTAGAATCCTGACTACACATATCGAAATCGGTCATGTGCCAGTGATCACCCCACTGGAGGTTCGGAAGGAAACTAACTCTGATATCACACGAGAAAATATGCATTCTTAGCATGTGCCAGCAGCTGCCACGCATGGCTAAAAACAAAAAGACAACTAGCTCCTAATTACACATATCGCACATCGGTCAAGTACCAGTGATCACCCCACTGGAGGCCCGGAAGGAGACTAGGTCCTCGTATGATCATAGTTGGACTAAAGAACGACAACACCAATACACATGAATGCAACCCAATGCAGATCAAACTATACCATACATATTTAACATTGCATAATAATCATAACATATTTAGCATGTAATACTAGATGTCAAGATAACTTATCTAAAACTGATTCTATCAGGAACACACGACTCAACTCTAGATCCTCGATACTCCTATACTGATGAAGGCTCTGATAAAATAAGTTAAATAATTAATCCTGAATCTAAATAAGATAAACGATTTTTCGGTCTGGTCTAAGATTAGGCTTGATTAAGATATCTATTTAGATCCGATTGATGAAAATCAGATTAATCAATAGAAACAGTCTAAATACCCAACTAATTTTATAAAAAATATTTATTTACTATTCATTTTCTCTTCTCTTTCTCTCACCTCTCTCTTTTCTTTTTCATTTTTTTCTTTTTTCTTTCTTCTTTTTTTCCTTTCCTTCTCCTTCTTCCTTTTTTTTCTTCTTCCCTTGGTTTTCCCCTTGGCTCGGCCGAACATGCCTCCCATGGTTTTCGGAAACCATGGAAGGCAGTAGATGGAAAAGGAAGCTTGTTGGCTTGGTCGGACGGAGGGGGTCGGGTGGCGCTGCTACTGGCGATCGTCGGTTCAAGGAAACACCGAAGAACCCAAGCCAAAATTCTAATTACATCCTTCCTATAAGAGATTTAAGGGAGAGAAAACTCACCAACGCTTTGACGGAACTCTTGGCCGCTCACCGGAGAAGAGGGAGATGGTGGCAAGAAGCTCGGTGGGGTTTGCTTAGAGATGGTGAGAGGGGTGTTTTAAAGGAAAATCGATGGGATTTCCTTGTCGTACGAGGAAGGAACTCGGTCGATCAAGTCCTCCTCCCCTCCATGACTCTCCACCGGGTTGAATCCAACTCCCCGACGCCCTTCCACCTGCATTCTCTGGCGATTACAGTGGTCGGATAAACAGGGGCTCCATCCCCTGTTTACTTTCCCTTTTATTTTTGAGTACCAAACTGAAGTTGGCAAGGGCTACCAACTTCAGCCCAAAACGGCCTAATACAAGCTGGGCTTCACAGCTTGGGACTCGCCCATATAGCTAGTTGGAAGGGTGGAGGTGGAACCTCCAGCTATGGATTTGGTACTTTGGTGGGCTCCTGGGTCATTGACTTTAGGGTGGAGTCCTGGATCAACGATGTTGAGGTGGAGTCCTGGATCATTACCAACCTTTTTAGCGATCATATCTTTGCAAGAGCCTTCTTTCTTCCTTCTCCTTGGTGCCTACCTCATCTAAGGTTCCATGTAACTTGTAGGCTTCTTCAGCATTAGTGTACTTTTTTACCTGAGCAAACATCTTTGTAAAATTTTGTGGGTATATATTCTCTATCAAAAAGAAAAATGGACACTTTTGGAGCCTGCCCTTCAGGGCAGTCATTGCAACCGATTGGTCCAGGTTGTACACTTTAAGGATTGCCACATTAAAATGGCTCACAAAAAATTAGAAAGACCCTCCTTCCCTTTAGTTGATGTTCACTAAGGAATTAGATCCTTAGCACTATCTCTGGCTATTGACAAAGTGGGCCGCAAATAACATATTGAGTATTGGTCAACCTAGGCTATTTCATGCATACATTTAAAAAATTTTGAAATATAAATGTAGCGAAAACTATAAGATTAAACTATTTAATCTACTTATGCATTAGAATATTTCTACAAATAACCTACACCTGATCACGACATGATAAAGATGTATATAAAACTAAGTTGAAATATAAAATGATAAATATACAAAATTGATGTTGTAGACTATATCTATGGCATAATGATCAAATCATTACTTTTTAGTAGTAGATGATGCTCACTGCTGCTGGAAAATGGAGGTTTGAAGACCCTACTAGCCACATAGAGTATCTGGCCTCTATAGGTGTTCCACACAAGAGCTCTATCCTGACAAGCTTTCTCGAAGTGCTAGCTTCTCTGGAACCTCGATGGCTAATCTTCCTTCCTCTTTTGGATACTGGGACCCTCCTAGAGCTAAAGAAGAACCTATTGGAGGATAGATTTGGTGGGGAAGATGTAATGAAAAAATTCATTTTCCTTTTCTCTTCCCAGACCCTAGTAAAAGCACCAGGGAGCACAAACCCAAATCCCGTAGCATCACTACCCAACTCTAACTTTTCCTTAAATAAAAACTTAGCTAGCCTTTCTTCCTTCTAACTCAAAAATTCTTGACCAACACTTGATCAACCCCTCCCATTCATCAGTAACCCATCTATATAGACACCCAAGTGGTTAGGAGGGTGAGGAAGTTAGGGAAAGATAGGCAAAAGGAGGTTAGGGAAATTAAAACCAACTTGAATTCAAAATTCAAGTTTGAATTTAAATTCAAAGCTGAATTTAAAATTCATATTTAAACTCGAATTCTGAGACTAATTTAAATTTGAATTCAAAATTCAAATTCAATTAGGACTAGGATGCATGGGCTAGGTCCAATTCAATTGAACTCGACTCGAGTTCAAACCAAATCATATTTGGGTTGACCCAAATTTCACTACTCAATCAAATTGAGTTAAGTAGCAATCTAATTATTGATTAATCCTCCAATAATTTATCAATTTTTAATAAAAAATTTTATCATAATTTTTGTAATATTGATAAGCCGATACTTGGAAAAACCTTAAGTGTCAACTCATCGAAGTGTCGACACTTGGAAGTATTAACTCAAGGTACATTATCAATTATATTGATAATAAAATCCTAAAATGGTTCACAATTATCGATCAGCCATCAGATCAGGTAAAAAATTCTATTATGTATGATCCTATAGGTTCGAACACTAAGTCAATAGCACAGAAATAATTCTTATATCAATCAAAGTCGCCATCTAATAATGACACTTGACATCCAGATAGGTCAAAAGTTATAGAGCAACATTCAAGAATCTCTAGTATATGGTTACCATATAATTCATTTCTCTGACCTTTAATGCTTTAGATAACTTCAGGATTCAATTGCCAACTTTTAAATAGTATATCAATAATGTGTCTCAATCTTACAAGTCTTGTAACTCCTCACAAGAACTATCCTAGCCAAGATTTTACTAAATTGAAATATAATGAGACAGTCACTCACTCCAACATTTGGAGGGGTCAATCCCATCTCGACTTACACACTAACTTCAAAAGTACTTAACTGTATCTAGAATTTTTTATTACTTGATTAAAAATTCAGATAGTCTGGTATCAAAGTACAGTGAGTTGCTTGCAAGTCACCATGATGATCTCAAGTCTGAGGGATACTTATATCCATATTCCTTTACGAGCAATACTTGGTAGAAGAGTGCTCCGCATGTGGGTCATTTTAATAAAATATCCTGCACTTCATTTGTATGCCATACCAGTGTTTCCATACTCATTGGTTAAGAGGACAACCAATCCATATGACATACAACAACCTACACTTGACACATCATCGTCCTATAACAATGTATCATTTAGTCATGAACAGGTTTAAGAATCACACAGTAAATCCTCTCTTTATCGTATAAAATATAATTCTAAAGTCTCCATCACACAAGAGCTCATTTCAAGAAGATGCAATGTGATAAACTACCAAAAATAACTTTTATTTATAATAATTAATATATAAAATCAACCATCTACAAGTTAGATGATTGGCATTATTATTCAATTTTTAATAACTCTCACTTGGACTAAAGACAATCGGAACAATATCTAATACTCATATTCCATTTATGATTATCGAACTCTTTGATTTCGAGAGCTTTAGTTAATGGATAGTCTAGGTTCTCCTTTCTATCGATTTTCTGAATCTCGACGTCATCTCGTTCCATGACCTCTCGCACAAGGTGATAGCGACATAGAATATACTTAGTACAGTGATGAAACTTCGGCTCTTTGGCTTGAGCAATGGCTTCAGTGCTGTCACAATATAAGAAAACTGAACCATCAATGGAGGGTGCCACTCCCAGCTCACTTAAAAACTTCAGCAACTATACAGCTTTGCCGCATTTGATGTTGCAATATACTTTGCCCCGCAAATTGAATCCGCCATGGTATGCGACTTGAAACTTTTCCAGTAGATCGCTCCACTATTCAGGATAAAGATAAAACCTAACATACTCCTGCTATTATTTTTATCTAACTGAAAACTGGAGTCGGTATATTCTATAAGTTTTAAGTCAGGTTCTCCATAAATAAGCCATTGATCTTTAGTATTTCACAAATACTTGAGGATAGTTTTCACTGCCTTCTAATGGGCCTCACCTGGATCAAATAGAGTACTGCTCACTACCCCTAGTGACTCTGCCATGTCTAGTCTCATACATGTTATGGCGTACATGATAGATCCCACTATCGAAGCATATGTGATCCTACTCATATGCTCCCTCTCTTAAGGAGTTGTTGTATAATGCTTCTTAGAGAGAAATTTCATGACCAACCAGAAAAATTCTCCATGCTGAACCGTTTCAACATAATATTAATATACGTAGAGTTGGACAATCCTAATAGCTTCTTAGCTCTATCTCTATAGATTTTTATCCCAATGATATAGGAAGCTTCATCCTAGAGCTGTTAACGGGTTGGGTCCAGACCCAAAACCTGCAGATATTTACCCAATGGATCTAGATGAGGTACTAAGTTTAGCCCCATTTACCCAGACCTAGACCCATTTAGCTAAGTTAAATGGGCTCGGGTCTGGTTATTTAATATCCAAACCTGATAAACCCGGAATCTGATTGTATATAATATAATATAATATATATTTATATATACTAATATTATTATGAACTGTTAGATCAAAGGATCTAATAGCTCAAAATCGATAATCGTTATTGAAAGAAAAGGACCCTCATTCATTGGTTCCATTCGACCCTAATTCCTTTCCGCTCCCTCCCTCAGTCCCACCCTGCCTCCCTCCGTGCCTCGGCAGCTCCCCCCCCCCTCCATCCACCTCCAAACCAGCATCATGCCATCATCGACCATCTCCTCGACATCATCGACATCACACCGTCATGCCTCTCCCCGTCTGCAACTCCATCTATTGGTGCTCATCGCATCCTTGCCTCATCGTTGTCCCCCACCGGTCGTCGCTGCTCTGATATCATCTCCCATCCTTGCCTTCCTCGAATTCGAGATACGCTGGCTATCGCTACCTTGACATCGTCCCTCACCACTGCCTGTCTCAGATCCAAGCCTCGTCGACCACCAATGTTATCCCTCGTCGACCATCGCTGTCCTAATGTCATCTCCCATCTTTGCCTTCCTCGGATCTAAGCCCCACATTGCCACAAAACTGGTGAGACATTTATCAAAGATTTTATTTACTTAATGGTTTCATATGCAAACTAAGGATCATTGTTGTGTTGTTAGCTGTTGTGTGTGATTTTATATTTGTGATTGTGTTTTCAATTGGGTACTTTCATATTTTAGCTACTTTCATGTTTCTTGGATGAGTTTCAATAGATTTCATATTTCTTATATGGCCCGTGCAATAGAGGTTTAGTAGTTGAGCTTTAGCTGCTTTGTTTTATTGAGATGGAATTGCTATTGCATTATAAACTCTCACTTTCTATAGCTTTGATGGGAGTTGTTTTCTGTCACTTTGTTAGCAGGTCATGATGAATTAGTTATGTAATTTTTTTAATCTTTTGTTAGCCTTCAATTTCAGGATCTGGTGGTCTTTTCTTAGCCTTCCTATAATCCCATGTTAGTCCAATAATCTTATTAGCAGGTTCTTAGAATCTTGTAATCCCGTTATGGTGATTATAGTCATGTAATACTATTATGGTTGTTGGCAGGTTGTTATATCGTGTTATTGCTTATATTGTTATGTTATAATAAGTTCTAGTTCAATTCTCTTGTTTATCCCAAAAAAAAGAATCGGGTAAGAAGGCAATGTTGGACTTCATATACCATGGTACTATCCATTCGGGTCCGGATCTGGATATCCAAGATCCATTCAGGTCCAGGTGCGGCACTACAAAACTAGATCCATCGGGTATTCGGGTTCGGGTTCGAGTCCAGTAACTAAGATCAGGTATAGGTCTAGATATTTGGGTTCGACCCGAACTCGACCCATTGATAGCTCTACTTCACCCAAGTCTTTCATAGAGAACTGAGACGACAACTAGATCTTTATTCTTTATAGTGCAGGGATGTCATTCTCGATTAAAAGGATATCATCCACATACAGCATAAGGAATATAACCATAGAACCATTGCCCACTTATAAATACAGGGTTCCTCTCCATTTTTTATGAAGTGATATGTTCTAATTGTCTTATCAAAATGCATGTTCTAACTCCAAAATACCTACTTTAGTCCATAAATGAACCCCTAAAGCGTGCATATCTTTGACTTATCTGTGGATGTGAACTCTTTAAATTGCATCATATACACCCCATCCAGCTCTCTATTTAGAAAAACTATTCAGACATCCATTTACCAGACTTCATAGTCAAAGTATATAACCAAAACAAGCATAAGCCAAATAGACTTGAACATTCTCATAGAGAAAAAAGTCTCATCCTAGTACCATAATGTTGACGATATTCCTTGATAATCAAATAGGCTTTATAGGTCTCTACCTGCTCGTCTGCACCCTGTTTCCTTTTGAAAATCTACTTGCACCTAATAAGTTTTACCCCTTAAGGTTGATCAACAAGTATCCTTATGCTGTTGATTTTCATAGACTCAATTTTGGATTCATAGCTCCAAGCCACTTATCAGAGTTTGACCTCTACATGGCATCTATATAGATGATCGAATCTTCATTGTTCTCATCGAGTTTAATAGAATTACTGTCCCGAACCAAGAAATCATAGTATCTATTTAGGTAATGTGGTACTTTACTAGATCTTCTTAATGGTTCCTCTATGGGCTTTCGGTTTGATCTAATTAAAGTCAGTTCTATAATATCTCTTAAATGTGTTGGTTTCTCAACTTGTTGAACTTTACTAAGTTCAATCTTAGCGGCTGTAGCTCCTTTCTCAAGGAACTCCCTTTCCAAAAAGATAGTCCTAAGACTAATGAACAACTTTTGTTCTTTAGGATGGTAGAAGTAATACCCTTTGGTCTTTTTGGAATACCTAATAAATAGGCACTTGTCAGATCTAGGTCCAAGCTTATTTGTATGCAAATGATTGATATAAGTTGGACACCCCTAGACCCTTAGGTATATGAGTATCGATTTACGTCTTATCCATATCTTGTATAACGTTTTGTTAATGGACTTACTCAGAATCCTATTACAAATATAACAAGCTAACTTTAGAGCATATCCTCAAAAGAAGATCGGTAGATTTGCAAACCCCATCATGGATCGAACAATGTCTAATAGGGTTCGATTCTTCCTTTCAGATACTCCATTTAATTGAGGTGTCCATTGAGGAATTCATTGAGATAGAATCTCATTCTCTCCTAGATATGTCAGAAATTCACTGGTAAGGCATTCTTCTCCTCGATCTGATCGAAGACTTTTGATACTCTTTCCAATTTAGTTCTCTACCTCATTACGATATTATTTAAATATTTCAAATGACTTAGATTTATATCTCATAAAAAAGATAACCATATCTTGAAAGGTTGTCTATAAATATAATGAAATAGTTATACCCCTGGCACTAGTGTTCATAGATCCACATACATCAGTATGTACTAGACCTAAAATCTCACTGGCTCGTTCACCTTTTCTAGTAAAATATAACTTGGTCATTTTCTCAAGATAGGATTCACAAGTTGATAATGATTCATAATCACTAACTTCAAGGATACCCTCTTTAATCAGCATGTTTATTCTATTCTTGTTAACATGATCTAGCCTACAATGCCAAAGATACGCATTGCTAACCTTATTATTTTAGGATGTTTGCTTGAAGTATACATTATATTAACAGTTATGATAGTACATATATGTCATTTCTTATTTGTTTGTTCATTACAATAACACCATTCAAAATGATATTGCAAATATCATTCTTTATTGATAGTTTATAATCATACATGGCCAAAAGGCCTACAGAGATGACATTTTAAAAAAAAATGGATAATAGTCACTCACTTAAAATGACTATACAAGACTTGAAAACTAGCTTGACAACTGCTAAAGCCAGGACCGAAATTTGACTTCCATCTTCCATGTTCAAGAATCTTTCACCGTCCTTAAATCTCCTACTAACTTGAAGTCCCTGCAATGAATTACAAATATGAATAGAACTTATGGTATCCAATACCCAAATAGTAGTATTATATATAGAGAAAATATAAGGCATTATCATATAAATACCTTGTCCAGCAACTCTTTGCCGCTTTCTCTTCTTTGGCATGTTCGAGTCAAGGAATGCAATATAAAGAGGATAATTCCTCTTCCAATAACCTTGCTTCTTGCAGAAGAAGCATTCCACCTATCTCTTATCAGCCTTATTCTTCTTGGCCCGAGTGGCCCCAGCACAACATCTTCTTATTTTTATTTTTCTTCTTTCCTTTCTTAAAGGTACGATGCCTTGCCGAAGAACCTCCCACTACATTTATTAATTCCTTATAAAGTTGGTGATCATTCTCAGAGGTCTGTAGTAATCCTAGCAAACTATAATAGTTTATTATAGGCCTCATCATTCTATAATGATTGAGAAAGTCTAGGTAGGAAGCAAGCAAAAAATTCAAGATCGCATCTTTTCGAAGCTGCTAGTGCAAGGGATAGCCAAGTTTGCCTAGGCGCTCAATCTGCTCGATCATGTACAATACATAATCAGTGACCGAGGCCTCTTCATACATTCAAGTGTTGAAAATAGCACAAGAGGTCTTGTGCCGCTCAATGTCATCAGGTGTGCCAAAAGATTCTTTCAACTTTTGAAAGATTTTCTTCGACTGAGTTTCCTCGAACTTGCGACTAAACACATTGTTCATAGCCACCAGCATTATACATCGCATAATGATTCGATTAGAGAGCCATTTCTAATAAGTGTCTCTGACCACACCATGAGCATTGGGAGCAAGCTATTAAGGTGCAGGATCCATTATCACATAAAGGATCCTTTCATGCTCCAGGACGATCCTGATCTTTCAATAGTAGCAATCGAAGTCAGGACTCATAAGCTTGTCATAATCCAATAATGACTTGAACGATAAATTAATGGCCATTATCTAAAAATAAAACCATAAATAAAACCATAAGACCTTATTAGTATATGAATTATTAAAATTCTAAAGACTTAGATTTTGGTCTAAAGGTCTTTCCACTACTTTATTCAGATTAGTAGCCTCTACCTCTAATCTGATCAATTACATTAATTCCTTAGTAGGTATTAGAATCTTTTAGACTATACATGGACCCGACTTTGGCTGACCCACTCATGCACATCTAAAGGTAGATTCTAAACCAATTATTTCTTCAAATAACTTCTAGTAATCAATTTTGTCCCAGGTTCCTTTTTCAGTAGGCCTTTGGGTCTTTTACTAAAAATCCTAGTTATGTCCAATCATTAATATGACAAAATTCAATACTTCTAACCAACGAATAGTTAAGCCCAACTTTAGCCAGCCTTGCCCAACCATTGTTAAAAGTATTGTACTGAGCCATCATATTATGAATGGCAATTCTAACACCCAGATGAATACTGGGCCTTTGGGCCTTCCAGTGATCATCCAACTATTGGATCCATTACCATTCATTTAATGAAAAGCTATGACTTAGATATCACTATAACTTCATCATTTTAAAGATCCAATAATTTAGAAGATTTAAACTTATATGTGACAGATGAAAAAGAAGACATAACTAGCAAGTCAAGAATCTTTCCACTGGTTTTACCAAGTCAAAGAAGAGGGTTCAAAACAAACCAGTCCAAGGACACCTAAATCAGTCAAACTAATCAACTTTAATGGCATGGGTTATTCAAATCAATAAGCTATCTTAATCAAACCTGATTGACTATATTGTCCAAGTGAGATCAGGGAGGGTTTCGTCATTAACCTCTTTCCTTAGATACCAACAAGTTGGCTAAGTAAGAAATAGTCCCAGAAACCATGATTAAACTGTTAAACTTACCTTAGACACCAATCAGTTCATCATATTATATTAGACTAGCTAAAGACTCGGGTCTGACCACTAAGCCATTATCAGGTCTAATTAGAAATATGGACTTGATCAAACTACAACTATTGTGAATGATCAAAGAAAGAAGGAGATCTAACTGAACATTTGATTAGATTTTTACTTTCTTTTATTAAGTTCATATTTTTCTAATCCTAGATCTAACCTAGTTAAAGAACCTGACTTGAGCTAACCCATGAACCCAAAGGATTATTAAAAAATGATTTAGGATCTTTCATTCTTAAATCTAGATATTTTAGTCATTAAAATTTAATTCCTAACTAAGTTTATTAACTTATTAAATTAATTTTTTTAATTTCAATTATAAAATAATTTTTACAAAAATTCAACATTTGAATTTTTTATTTTCTGCTGTGAGTTGATACTTTTTGATCAAGTGTCGACACTTCCATGAGTCGAGCCATAGTGAATCAATACTTGATCTTATGATATCGACTCACAGAGAGCAAACATAGATCGGTTCTTGCAGTCTCCAGTCTTAAGTCGACACTTGAAGGAGCAAGTATCAACTCCTTAGGTCTAAGTGTCGACACTTGAAGTGTCGACACCTGCAGACTGACAGAAAATAGTCCATTTCTAGATTTGAATTTATGTTAAAATTATTTAACATAATAATTTATAAATTCTAACTTAGAACATTTCTAAACTAATTTATGAAATCAGATCATATCAAAAGAGATTAAAATAGTTTTAATCAAAGCACCTTTTGTGGTTCTTTTTCATTGATCATGACACAAGTGGCACCCCTACATGTCATAAGAAATCCTATTAAATGAAAAGTAAAGGCCTTTAAACCCCTCTTATGACCGAATGGCCTGGTGAATCCACCCAATCCAAGTACTGAGCAAATAAAAAAATTATTTTAAAATTTTTAGATTTATATGCATGATTATTATGCCATATGAACCTGGTACTCAGATACTGCTATTGGTCAACCTAGGCTATTTCATGCATGTATTTCAAAAATTTTGTAACATAAATACAGTATAAACTACAAGATTAAACTATTTAATCCAGTCATATATTAGAATATTTCAATAAATAGCCCACATTCGATTATGACATGATAAAGATATATATAAAACTAAGCTGAAATATAAAATGATAAATATACAAACCTGCTGCCGTAGACTATATCTACGGTACAATGACCATATCATTATCTTTCAATAATAGATGACGCTCACTGCTGTTGGAAGGTGGAAGTTTGAAGACCTTGCTAGCCACACAGATTGTCTGTCCTTTACAAGTGATCCACACATGAACTCTGTCCTGACTAGCTCTCTCGGAGTGTTAGCTCCTTTGGAACCTCGATGGCTAATTTTTCTTCTTCTTCTGGATATCGAAAACCTCCTAGAGTTAAAGAAGAACCTGCTAGATGATAGATTTGGTAGAGAAGATGTAATAAAAAATCCCTTTTTTTTTCTCTCTTTCTAGATCCTAGTAGAAGTACCAGGGAGCACACATCCAAATCTTGGAGCCTTACTACCCCACTCAAGCTCTTCCTTAGATAGAAACTTAGCTAGCCTTTCTTCTCTCTAACTCAGAAATTCTTGACTAACACTTAATCAACCCCTTCCATCCATCATCAACCCATCTATATAGGCATCCAAGTGGTTAGGGGGAGAGAGGTTAGGGAGGTTAAAACCAACTTGAATTCAAAATTCAAATTTGAATTTAAATTCAAAGCTGAATTCAAAATTCATAGTTGAGACCAATTTAAGTTTGAATTCAAAACTCAAATTCAATTAGGACTAGGGTGTATGGGCTATGTCTAATCTAATTGGACTCAACTCGAGTTCAAACCCAATCATATTTGGATTGACCCAAATTCCACCACTCAATCAAATTAAGTTAACCAGCAATCCAATTACCAATTAATTCTCCAATAATTCACTAACTTTTAGTAAAAAAACTCTATCACAACTTTTGCAACATTAATGAGTCGACACTTAGAAAAACCTCAAGTATCGACTTAACAAAATATCAACTCTAGGTCCATTATCAATCATATTGATAATAAAATCCTAAAATGATTCGCAATCATTGATCAGCCATCAGATTAGGTAAAAATTTTTATTATATGAGATCCCATAGGTTTGAACACTAAGCTGGTAGTATAGGAATAATTCATATACTAATAGGGCTGGAAGTGGGCTCGGGCCAGCCCGATGGGCTTCGGGTCGGACTTTGGGCTAGAGCCAAATTAAATCAAGCCAGGCTTGGGCCTAAAAATAGGATCCATTTAGTTTTCAGTTCGGGCCAAGGGGGTGTCGGGCTAGCCCGAAGACGGGCTGGACTTTGGACCGGATCCAAATTAAATCAGGTCGAGCTTGGGCCTAAAAATAGGATCTATTTAATTTTCGGGCTAGGCTCGAGCACCCCCTTGGCCCGGTCCAAACTCGGCCCGAAGGGGCTCGAAATGGCAAAGCCCAAAACAGGCCTATTCCTGTTTCTTTTATGTAGATAAGGTCTCGTCCTCCTCCATCCATCCCACTCCCCGTCGGGTTAACTGGTTAAGGGTTTACCTTTGGTTCTCCGTTCTATCTTCCCTCCTCACCAGCGGTAGGGGAGGCGTCCATGGTGGCACCCGGCGAGTCACGACCTGAGCCGGTGACGGGGAGTGTGATGACACCTAGACGAGCATGAGATCCGGCTCCGATGGGGGCAAAGGAGAAGGGTGGCGGGGGTGGGGAGGCGAGGGGGAGGAGAGAGTGGGCTGGTGGTGGTAGGCCTTGGATGAGACAGAGCAGTACCAGACGCTACTGTCGAAGGAGACGACGTGGGGAGAGAGGGAGGGGGTGGAGGAAACGGAGATGGTGGTCTCCAGCCCCAACGCCCGCACTCGATGGCCCCGCCCCTCGTGCGATCCCGCAGCCCCCATCGGACTTCGATCTCCCTCCTGGCCTCACCTAGCCCCGGGCCCGCACCTGACAGCCCCACCCCCCGTACGATCCCGAGGCCTCCCTCGGGCTCCGATCTCCCTCCCGGCCTCCCCTGGCCCTGGTGCCCCACACGATGCCCCCTACCGCTCGCACGATGTCGTGGCCCCCCATTTTGGTGCCCTCACGCCCCCATGCTCCACCAAGATGAAATTTTTTTGGTCATTTGGGTTTTACTCGAGTTGGCCCAATCGAGCTCGGGCCAGGCTCAGGTCGGGCTTGAGCTTGATGCTTTAAAAAAATTTCGAGCCTAAGCCCAACTCGAAGCCTAAATATTTTTTCGGACCAGGCTTGGGTAAGGGTGCGGCCCGGTAGGGTCCAACCCACTTCCAGCTCTATATACCAATCAAAGTCGCCATCTATCAATAACAACTGATGTCTAGATAGATCGAAAGTTGTAAAGCAATATTTAAAAATCTTTGGCAGATGATTACCATATAATTCATCCTTTTGACCCTTAATGCTCTGGATTACTTAAGGATTTAATTGCTAACCCCTAAACAGTACATCAACAATGTATCTCAACCTCACAAATCCTAAGACTCTTCACAAGAACTATCCTAGCTAAGATTTGGCTAAATTAAAATACAATAAGACATTTACTCTAACACTTGGAGGGATCAATCCCATCTCGACTCACACACCGACTCCATAGGTACTTGACTGTACCTAGAAACCTTCCATCACTGAATTAGAAATCCAGGTACTCCGGTACCAAAGTATAGTAAGTTATTTACAAGTCACCATGATAATCTCAAGTCTGAGGGACACTTATATCCATATCCCTTCATAAGCAATACTTAGTAAAAGAGTACTCCGCAGGTGAGTTATGTTCAGTAAAATATCATATACTTTACCTACATGCCACACTAGTATCTCCACACTCATTGATTAAGAGGACAACCAATCCATATGACATACAATGACCTATACTCGATACATTATCGTCCTATAATAATATATCATTTGATCGCAAACAAGTTTAAGAACTACATGATAAATCTTTTCTTTATCGTATAAAATGTAGATCTAAGGACTCCATCATACAAGAGCTTATTTCAAGAAGATGCAATGTGATAAACTGCTAAAAATAACTTTTATTTATAATAATTCATATATAAAATCAACCGTCTACAAGTTAGACGATTGACATTAGGATATATTTTTCAATATTGAGATGATCAAAAGAGTGGATAGAACCTGATTTCAAACTTGAATATCGGTACCGAGCTACCATTTTCATGGTGGAGGGGAAAGCCTGGCAGAGGATCCCATTGATGGCTCCATAGAGAAATATCAAGGCCTTTAAACTCTCCAGATGATTTATTAGATCGATTAAGCCATTACATGTCTCCAATTGTGGCATCTTAAAGTGGTTGGGGACTGATTCCTCTAAAATTTTGGTGCCAACAAGTGGGTCCATGTTAAAGTCAAACCCACCATCTTGAATTGGGGCTTGGTTACTCAATGCCTCGATTCATTGATTCATCTTCTAGAGCTTTTGATCAACCTTGGCATTGTCGGTGGTATAAGCTTCTGAGTGTTGAGATGGTAATTAGCCCGAAGTCAAGTCTTTCCTAGACTATGGAGTGGGGGATCGTCTTCTCCCTCGATCAGTGCTTCTAAGTCGGTTGAGTCAAGTCTGCCTCTTGCATTTTGAGCTATGTGTAAGAGGCCAAAGGGATTCTGATCGAGGTACCACCCATGGTGCGGGCGAAGCCTGCTACATTGCTTGAACCACTGCGGTGACTATTTACACCTACTGGATGAGTAGATTATACTGCTTAGAGCTCACCTTTTGTAGCTGGTTGGAAGGGTGGAGGCGGAACCTCCAATTGTGGATTTGGTACTTGAACATTGATGGGCACTTTAGCTGGCCTAGAAGTGGCAACATTAGAACTGCATGATGAGGTTCCTTTGAACATTGCCATAATCTCCAATCCAGTGCTCTTCTTGAAAGTGGGCTGGGGTCTAACACCACCTAAAGGATTTCTAATAGAATCAGAGTAATAGTGAACTATGAAGAATGTTGTGTTTCATTTGAAACTAGGGATTCCCGAACCATGCCGAATCGGTCGATTCGGGCCGAACTGAATTGGACCAGTGCCTAATCGGCACTGTTAGGAAAAAAAAAGGCTTCTCTAGAACTCCCCTCCGCTAAAAAAAATCTGAACCAAACTAGACTCGAACTAACCCCGAACTGCACCAAACGGTTCAATTAGTTTGGGCCCGATTCAGCCCAGTTTGGATCCAGTTCAGGCCTTGTTCAGATGTACTGTAACAGGATAAGGTAGGGGGTCTATTATTAAGTAATTGAGAGCCTAAGAGACTCTTAGTTTTGACAAAAAAAGGGAAAGAGCATTCGAAAAGCTTTTTTTATCCTTTCAAATCATCCAAATATCAAAAAATCAAAAAAAATATGGATTCAAGGTATGTAAATCCTTCCCTTCTCTCTTTCTCCCTCTTCCCTCTCTTTTTTTTAAAAAAATATAAAAAAATAAAAAAGAAGAAATTCTATCAAAATTTTTTATTTTGATATGATTTTAATTCATGTTGTAGATCTACAAAAGATCTACATAATGATGCTAAGATCATGATTTTTTATTAAGTATATGATTTATTAAATTTAAAAATATTTTTAAATTAAGAAATTAATTAAAAATAAAATAAATAATTAAAAAATATAATAATAGTTTATTATTCTAGGACTTGTAAGCTACTTTCACTATTAATTTTATATTGATTTATCCTAATTTTGATGCATCTTATGAATAGTACTTTAGATTTAATTTTGAAGAAAAAGTGACCTTTCATGCATGCCCATTATCTTAAAAAATATATGTAATATCCATGATATGATTCTACATGAATCTAAGATCAAATTAATCTTTTATAATATCATCTTTTTATATTTTTTAATTCTAAAAAATAAAAATATATATAATTAATTACAAAAATAAAAAAATAAATATATGATCCATGGATGTATCAGGATCATTCTCGTATTCTGGATCCTCTTACTCGTAGATACCGACAGCTTATGATCCATATGGATATGGTTATGATATGTTCGAGACATCATCTTCTAATAATTATTATCACAATAGTCCGAAGCATCTTACAGATCTGATTTTGATATCGATATATTTAGATGGGTTCTTTCATAGCCATATCATCAATACCTCTCAAAGTCGATACTTCAACAAGGAATCTGCAACGAGTTACAATCCATCATGCATGCCTTATGGGATGAGCTTTCAGAATTACCATGGTGCATGGTTAGAAAGATTTACTAATTTTTTTACATTAATAATTCTGATATTTATTAACATCGATACTCTATCAAATTCTAAATATCGGTATATAATTATGTTTATATTTCTTCTTTCTCTTCAATTAATTACTGATAATTTTACTTTATAAAAATTTCTTAAAAAATAATATAGCATAATTGGAGGTTAGACAGCATTTCTTAGTGGTATTTGACAAATTAGTTTTGAAGTTACATTTATTTGAATCTCAAAACATCAATAAATTAAAAAAAATAATTTAATTTCCATAAAAGGACATCCACTAAGGAATCATCATCTATAATAAAGGATAACATTACTGAACCATGTATTAATAATTCAGAAGATACTAATGTTAAAAGGATATATCATTGATTAAATTTTTTAAGAGTATGAGTAATCAGGAGTCCAATGTTGAAAATTGGAAGAAGCTAATATTAAAAAGGATATATCAATCATTGGATCATAGAAAAGTTTAAATGTAAGCTCGAGGAAGCTGTACATATTAATAAATGTCCCAGTTCTTCGATCACTTCCATCATTGAATGAACAAATATAAACATTTAAACGAGTGAAGATCTGCTCCTATTCTAGTAATAAGAGAGTGAATTATTATTAAAAGTTAATTGACTTCTTGACTTTAAAAAAAAATATAATGAGGAAGAACCCGGTTCTAGAAAGGTATTCTTGACCATGTTAGTATTCATGATCCTATTCTTGTTATTCCTTTTTTAAAATTTAATTCAATTCTTTACTTAACTTCGATTTCTACGGAATAAAATTCACATTTCACATGATTAAGAGTGTTTTAAAGTGATGCAAATATCAATTAGCATTAACAAACATCTATTTAGACATAAAAATATTTAATAAATCCTAAAAATTTACTTGAGATCAAAAGAAATAAAAAAATTTCGTGTGCCGGTCCAAATGGTACGGTACAGTACCATACCAGTTGGCCACCAGTACGGGTCTTGGTACTGGTACCGGGAATCTTGTTTGAAACAAAAAAAAGAGGGGGTGCAGATGAGAATAAAAAAAGGGAAAGAAAAGAACCCATTCCGGATGGCCAGGAAATTAAGATTTCAAAATCCACTAATACAAAAGAGAAGACAGTGCTGCATGTGCAAAGAATTTTTGTCATGGTCAGGCAACTTGGGCACCTATGTAACATCTGAAACACAGCGTAGGATGCATCGTAAATCCATCTCAATCAACAATCATATTTTCTCATCAGGATAAAAACCAACAGTCCATGAAGTAATTTTAAACTAACAGGATACATTGAAGCATGAACCCATTTCTCCTGACTAGGAGAACAAAAATAAAATTGAGTACAGAAGGAGCCTGAGTGAGAAACATGAGTACAAAGAATCCTAAGCATTATAGGAAAGATGATGATATCAACTTATTCTCCCCATCTTTGACATTCTATGTCTTCCCAGTATCATAATGCTATCTAACATAGAGTCTTATGATCCAAACAAACTAAAACCAAGTGACATAAAAGATAAAGAAACAAGGAGTCTGGAAAATTTACCAGGAGTCCAAGGTTGTTCTTTGGTTTAGTTCATGTTCATTGGAAATGCATTGCTACTAAAAAATTCTTTCTCCCGTTGCGAATGCTAAGAATGCAAAAGAACTCAATATGCAGAGAAAGCCTGGAATAAAGAATACAGGTTTCCAACTCTCGGGGCTCGAAAGATCCATATTGGCACTTTGCGCTGCCTCAAGAACCTTTCCCGTAAGCCCAACACCAACAATACCAGCTAATGTCCCAGCTGTATTTGAAAATCCCATCACAATTCCTGCATACTTTGGGGCAACATCCAAGTGATTCACAGCAAACCCAGCTCTTCCCAGTGCCAAGAAACCAAGAGAAACTGAAGAACAGAATACTGTTCCTGCAGAAGTTCTGAGTGATGGGAGGGCCATTAAAGCGAAGGAAGCAACTATGAAACCAGCAGTATTCAAAAATTTTCTGGTCTTAGTGACAGACAAGATCCTCTTGGTAATCAGATAATCTGCTATCACTCCACCAAAATTGGAAAATATAAACATATTCAAATAAGGCAGCATCTTGGTTGATCCCATTTCCTGGAGACCAAGGTGAAGGCCAAGTTCAAAATATGTTGGCAACCAGTTCATCAACACATATAATGTATAATGGAAGGTGAAGCTATTAAACAGTATAGTGCAAATTGGCAAGCTGATGATAATTTTCTTCCATGGGATCTTAGGGGCATGCAGAGAGCTCCCACCATTTTTCATTTTCATCTTTTGCGGGGATCCTGTGTCATCTTTGGACTTCATAACTGGCAATAAGTACTCCTTGAAACCAGCAGATTTTACATGAAGATTATCAGATTGAGGTGGATCTTGTGAAAATTTGAACCAAAGAATAGACCATATGGCACCCAAAGCTGCCTCAGCCAAAAATACTGATTGGGGACCTTTAAATTTCACCAAATTTGGCAGAATAAGCATGCCACCTGCTGCACCTAGATACATCCCTGACATTGTCAGAGATACAGACCGGGAACGCTCAGAGGATGGTACCCATTGTGCCAGAACTGTATGAATAGAAGGAAAAATGAAGCCTTGTGCCACCCCAACAAGGAGGCGAGCTATCACCAGGACATATACTCGGTTAGGATCTAGTGGAACTAGAGCACATGTCAGAGACCACATAATAAATGACATCAGTAGAACACGCCTTCCCCCTATGCACTGTGCTATCCAACCACCAGGCACCTGTGACAAGGCATAGCCATAGTAGAATGTGGAAAGTATCAACCCCTTGCTTGACTGATTCACACCAGCAGCATCTGCAGCTGCAGTGTATGCAATTGAGAAGCCCATCCGCTCAAAATAGCATACATTGGTGCAGATGAAGGTTAGAAGGACAATTACATAACGCTTTGGAAAATACATTCTTGTCATGTTCAATGCTCTGTGCTTTATTTTTCCCAAAAGAGTGCTATACGCTTTAATACTGTAACAGCATTGATGTAGATCATGCTTTCTGGCCTTCCATGTTTCTTCACCAACTTCAAAACTTTTATAAAATAGCATCACAACGTCATGGTTATGATGGAGAAACTTTAAGCTAGATCCACAATTTTTGGATAGTTTTAAATAATCCAACCCTCCTTAAACCCTGCAATGGCATTAGTCTCATGCACTGAGCTACCCTTTTTTTAAATAATCATAGAGAATATGAAATCATAACTTTGTGTCAGAATTAGTGAACAGTCATAATATCATTTGAACAGATACAAAGAAATCTTGTAGTGTAACAGCAAACATTTTTGATTATTAGATATAACTAACTTATAGGAGATCAATACCCATCACAAAAGAATTAGCCTAAACTATAAGCAGAGATTCAGAACCTGCATAAATTTTTCCTCTGCCTGAAGTTTAAATAGCCACTTGAAGACAAAAGATGCATGGTTAAAAAAAACAGATATTTCTCTATGACATTTCCAATGAGCATTTATAACATGAGTGTTAGAGTAGTCAATATCTGAAAAGCAGTCTAACCACGTAAGAAATTTGGGACCATGATGAAGTGTATCACCAGTCATATAACTCAAGTTCAAGCATGACTTAAGATGAAAGTTTGAAACTAAAGAAGGAGAATTCTCATGGTCAGTGCAAACTCTCCTAGAGAATTGTAGCCATAAGAACCAGCATAAGGTAAAAAATATATGTACATCACAATATCAGTACCGCAAACATGCTAACCTGACCGCAATGCCACTTAGCAGTTACATGAAAAGAATGCTTAAAGTTCCAATGTCACTTGAAGAATCTGAATATAAGCACCATATGTGACCATCCAAAATTGAACGCTAGCAATAAGCCATGGTGAAATTTATACATGCTTCCTTATCATCATTAACTATGCAGCAAGGGCATTTATGGAAGTTAGAAGTGAAGGTAACTTCATCACTATAGCATATTGATCACCTTTTGCCCTATTGCCACCTTCTATCATCAAATTCTCATGAGCATCCAGTTATGGTAATTGAATTCATGTTTAACTTCAAAATGTCATCAAAGTGAAGGGTTTTCAACTTTCAAATATTCATTCTTTGTTTGTCATAAATCAAAAGTTTCCAGCTATAGGAAGTTTATGTCCATTTCTACAGAGGCAAAAAAGAACAGGAAGTTGATTTACTTCAGCTGCACTTTTAACATTCTTCCATCTCCATATTTTTGTCATGGCAACACCTATTGTATCCCATGTAATTTTGCTAATTTGGTGACCTCTTCTTTCAGGTTCTTTTCATCCAAGGATTACCATGAATATCCCTTGATGGTGAAGAGTTCACATGCACAGTTAAACTTACTTTATGGTCAAGAGTTCCAGCATCTATGCAAATTGCCAAATGATCCATCATTTTGGAAGTCATGGTATTAAATCTTCAAAAGTTTTCCCAACTCCATATTTGTTTCAACATCACCTAACAAGTAGCTGATGGAGAATAAGTGACCTATTCTTTCAACTTCCTTCTTGTTGAACAATGTTTGCCTCATTCCTCCAAAAAATGATATGTGATGAAAATGTAATTTTACTTGCATTATGTGGACACATATGTCTAGTTTCTAGAATCTTCTAGAAAATGGTAGGGAGTTGGCCTCTTCCCAGTGCACTATACTAACATTAAATAGAGCATTTGTTCTTTTGCAAAATCTCAGTTTTCTAAAATCATTAAGCTAATTGGGAAGTTTAAATGGAAATATGTATAATGGAAGATCTAAATTAGTATCATCTTTTAATATTTTCTCTTATACAATAGTTAAATATATTTTTTAGTTCAAGTTGTTTCATCTATGTACCCCCATATCTCTATTTTGCCCCTCTTGGCAAGTCAAACACTTGGACATGAGTCCCAATCAGATTCTTGGGTCCATTCCGTGGAACTATGACTACTACTCATAGCAACTAGAAATATTTTTGGAAACCAAGTTAAAAGGAATTTCTTAACACCTATCATTCAGTCTTTAATCAAGTACATCCTTCCATCAATAAGACAACCTCTCAAATCAAGGATGCTTTCCAAAGGAAACAAAGCAATTTGTTCTATCTCAACTTCCTAGAACTCACAAGTCCTGATTGAATAGCTAACCTTTCTATGTCTGAAAAAGTTTTGCTTCTGATAATCTAAGGTGGAAACTCCTAGATGGCAACAAGAGAGCTTCTTCAAATAATGACTTTTTAAAATAGGTTTTTGTAATCAGAGAACCAATTCTGTTCTTAAAGCTTGCCAAAAATCAGGTCAAGATCTTGCAACCAGCTACATTGAGATGTGATCAAATGTTTATAATGCAATGAATGTTGTCTTATGCGACTAAACATTAAAATTGCACTGTTTACAACTTTGCATATATTACGAATAACAAACTTAAGGAGATTGATATCAATTAAACTGGAACTTGCTCCATCAAAATTCAGACACATGCCCTCCCCCTTTTCTTTCTTAAGGAAATCAAACATCCGCTCCTTAAATCCAATGTTGCATGATTCAATGCAAGCTAGAAGTAGAAGATGCAGATATCATTCAATACAAAAACTCCACTTATTCAAACCAGTTCACATCAGTTGAGTATCAAACTCTATACTCCAAACAACAATTCACTGGTTCAGATGGCACTCAGATCAAACAGAAATTCTCTCTCTACTTCCACCAGTGCATGCTTTCAATGCTAACTCCGGCACCGTAGTGGGGTTAGGTTGACGTACTCACCGGTTGGTAGGAAGGGTACGCGAAAATATGCGGCCCGAATCGAACAATTGCCTAACGAGCTGGGGGCTAGAATGGGGAACTACATCGGGGTTTATCCCCTCCTCTACCCTTTTTTTTTAATCAAATAATAATAATAATAATAACTAAAAGGAGAAGATATGAAAACCATTCAACTCCCAAATTTAATTTATTCGAACTAAAATAAATTCAGATAAGTCTCAAGTTTTATACTTCAAATAGCAACTCAATGATAGATAGCATTCACATCAAACAGACATTCTCTCCTTTCTCTCAATATTTCATGCTTTCAATGCTAAATGGGAAGGAGATGTTGTAAATACCATTTCATAACCAAATTTTATTTACTCTGACTAATTTAGATTCAGTGAATCTCAAGATCTCCACTTTGAATAATAACTCACTGATTCAAACAGCACTCAGATTGAACAAACATACTCTCCTTACTTAAAATAGTGAATGCTAGATACTAAACTAAAAGCAGAAGATGTAGAGACCATTCATACCCAAATTCTATTTATTCAAACTAACATATATTTGGTTAATTTTAGAACTTTCTACTTCAAATAGCAATTCATTGTTTCAGATGCACTCAAAAAGGCATCCATTATTTACAACCAATGTTGCATACTAACAGTGCTAAATAAAGGAACAGTAGGTGGCACTCCATGCCAAAACTCGATTTCTTTAAGCTTAATCTAAGTTCAATTAACTCTCAAACTCCCTACTTTAAACAGCAATTCATTGATTCAGACAGCAATCAGACATAACCTATATCTAAGGACCTCAGAATAACTAATAGATGTCTCATCCAATTACTCCCTGCTCAAATTATGACAAATACTTGGAATATCCTGAAGGCCTGTAACTTCAATTTACTCGAACTGAACCACAAGTCCAGATAGAGTTCAACACTCGTCGCTGGAAACATCAATGAACAATTCATGTCTCCATACAGTGCATCTAATCAAACCGATGGTAGAAAGTTGCTAAAAACTGAAACCTCACCCAAAATCTTCCTTTCTTTCTGATTACACGTTCAAAAAGATACAATTTTTGATGCTTGCAGAACTGAGATATAGTTGCTTTTAATTATTCAGTATCCACGTTCAAGAAGAACTTATGCTATTATCAAAAAAAAAAAAAAAACTTATATGCATTAAGTTCTTCGCTGTCCGGCTTCAGAAACAAATATTAAACAAAATTGTATCTTACCTTCAGCCAGGAAAAAAAAAAAAAAAAAAGCAAACATCCGTCCTGGGTCTTCGACATTTCAAAACCACTGTGGTAACGGGAAGATATGACCAAATAAATCCAATCTAAGAATATTAAACCGATCAAGAAAAACAACATGAAGACAATCAAAATTATAACAGGTGACTCGAAAAAATGACAGAAGGCAAAAAAACGTTAAGCATGTATCTTCGAATTGGATGATCTAATACTAGTTTCTATAAATCTAAGAATACCCGAATCTAGAGATCTGAGAATACCCAAGTAATATAAGCGACAAACGATGGAAGAGTTCGTGGAAAACCAACCTGGAAACGAGCAAAGCCAGCGACGCTCGCTCGCCTGCCCGCCCGATCGAGAAGGTGGGGAAGAAAGTGGAGAACGAGGCGGAGGCGGAATGCCGCCGTTTTTTTTTTTTTTTTTTATAAATTATTTTAAGGTCACTAGAAAAGTTTAATTACAAGCTACTACCAAATTCAGAAGTTAGCTTTTTCTTTTTCTTTTTCGTTTTTTCCCGATTCCTACGCATGTTCCGTAACTTTTGCAATACCAAGGAACCGTATTGCGTTGCGGAGCATTCAGAAAATTTTTTAAAAATTATTATGAAAGGGAATCAAGGTTATTTTTAAAATATTTTATTTTTTATTTTTTAATTTTCTTGATTGCATGCAGAACTTAAATGGATGTATTATTATTATTATTATTATTTTTAAAAACTTGTTTCATGTGAATATGGCATTCAATTTTTAATCTTTTATCTAGTGCGGATGAAAAATTAGTCAAAGCTTGCCTTCTATTTTTAGGCCCTCATCTAGATAGAAAATTAGCTGCATAAGTTTTACATTTGATGTATTATCGGATAATTTTAAAAGATAATATAGATAACTAGTAACGTAGATTATTATATTATTATATTTAGTACATACAGGTACTATTACATAATATAAAGTTAAAATTTTAAAATATCTATAAATTAAATCTATATTTTATTCATTTATTAAAAATACATATTTTTATATTTTAAATAATATATAATAATATAATAATATATAATATATAATATTATAATAAAATATTAAAAATATTATATATTATTTAATATTATATATTAGATAAATTAAATTTTAAAATATAAAATATATTTATCATATTATATTATAAAATATAATATTTATTATTTTATTATAAAATATTAAATAAATTATATTTTATAATATAATATGATAAATATATTATATTATATTATATTATATTATATTATATTATATAGAAGGGAAGAGGAAGGGAAAAGAAGAGGATAATTTGATAATCTACATTACTTGAAAGGTGGTAATTTGGATTACCACTCCTTTCAGGTAATTCAGATTGCTTTAGGCAATCCAAATTATCAGATAAGATAAATTGCTATCCAGAAAAATATATCAAATATGGTAATATGATGAGGCATCATTAAATTACTGATAATTTAGATGAATTGCTTGCTACCAAATATAATTTAGATGAAATATTGATATCTTGAATTAACACGATCTCCGAGCAATGTACTGGGTAGTGCTCGATCTCCATGCAATATTTTTATTGTGGCAAAGATTTGCTGGTTGGTGCTGGGTATTATACTTGTTCCCATATTCAAACTTCACGTTTCATCCAACCATTGAGATCCTGAGTTAAATTAAAGATGCAGCCTTGATTTGGATAGCTTAACCATATAGTGTATATTAGATCAAGCAACTATTATAATCAATTACCCTAAAAATTTGTTTGGTTTGAATATATTAAATTACGAGATAATCTAATAATTCTTAGAAATTATTTATCTACAAAAATGAAGAAAAATAATTTTTATCATGTTTGGTTGGTAATTTTTTTTAAAAAATGATATTGAAAAGAGAGATTAAAAATAATCTTATATATAAATGTAATCAAATTTACAAATATATACCTCAATAAAAAACTACCAAGTATTGTCATTTTTAATTAATTTTTATATAATGATTATAATTACATGACTTTTTGTATAATGCTATTTAATTTTACAAAAAAATTATTGAATAAATATAAAAAGATATCAAAATAAATTCAATGATCATAAATATATTTTATTAAAAATATTTTTATACCGTATGAATTACCATCGATCAAAAATTTATCAAATACCAACTCTTTCATAACATTTATTTTATTTTTTTAAAATAAATATAAAATCTATCAAATTTTTTATCATCTCTCTTATGTTGTTTATACTAAATATAATAATTTAACATAAAATTTATTTTTTTATATCAAATTATCCCGAATCTAACATATCCCAATAGACATGTATGCTGTTGTGATATGATAAATTTGATCTATTTGTGTTGGATCGATAAGAAATACTCAAGGCCGACCAATAAGTCATGAGGCTCATCGATACCAAAAAGAGGCATGAAGTTGATCAATGCCCAATAGGCAAGAAGCTGATCAATTATGGATGACTAACTTTCAGGGCTGATCAATTATGGATGACCTTCACTGCACGTGCTCACGATCCTGGATTAATCGTTTAACAACTAGATGCCAGCTGTAAGTGGGTAAGTTCGTGGCCTATAAATACCTTCAAGTGCGATGGTGATGGGACTTCTTCTGCTACTTCTTCTTCCCTTGCCATTCCATACTTGGTCTTTCTTCAGATCTTATCTGTTCCCATTCAGACTTTATCAACGAGCTTGAGAGCTACCTCAACACCCAGATCTTTCAAGAAGATGATGGGGAACTAGATCAAATCAGCTCGATCTATTTTTCTTTTGATCCAAGCTTGTTGTAATTTGTTTGGACGCAACAAATTGGCACGCCAGGTAGGGGAAACTCAGTGAAGGAGTTTCAAACAATCTGGAAGGAAGCATGATGAAAGGTAGGAAGAAGAATCTGCCAGTAGAAGACATTTCTCGTTCTTCAAAAGGGAATGATCCTGTTCTTGGTGCAAAAGGGAACGATTTTGTTCTTGGCAACGAGAAGACAGATCCTGTTCTTGGTGAAAAAGGGAACTATTCTGTTCTTGGCAACAAGAAGACATATCCTGTTCTTGGTGAAAAAGGGAACGATTATGTTCTTGGAAACAAGAAGACAGATCCTGCTCTTGGCAACAAGAAGACAGATCCTGTTCTTGGTGAAAAAGGGAATGATTCTGTTCTTGGCAACTAGAAGACAAATCTTGTTCTTGGTGAAAGGGAACGATTCTGTTCTTGGAAACAAGAAGACAGATCCTGTTCTTGGCAACAAGAAGATAGATCCTGTTCTTGGTGAAAAAGGGAACGATTCTGTTCTTGGCAACAAGAAGACAGATCCTGTTCTTGGTGAAAAAGGGAACAATCCTGTTCTTGGCAGGAGGGTGGAATCTCTTCTCGTGAGATGTTTTGATCAAGAAAAGTTGGATGCTCTGTTCGACAAAGTAGAGGTGCTTACCACCGCGATGCATAATTTTCAAGAAATCGCTGCAAGAGAATCGATGCAACCTGCTGCATCAAGAACCAGTCGGCAACCTTCCCTTCAGGTAAGTAAGCATCCTAGCCTCAGAAGACATTCACCTTATCAATGTTCTTCAGGTCAGCAGTCCCTGTCAAGGTTTCATCATCGATCTCATCATCATGCCAAGAAGCGAAATAAGGAGAAGCGTCCACGATCTTGTTCGACATCATCTAGAGAGTCGACCCCTGACAGCATCAAAGTTCAGCATCCTACAAGAGCAAGTGATTTTGATAAAAAATTTGAGAAGCTGGAGTTGTAGATTGCCAAAGTTCTTGAACAGAGGAAAGCAGAGGATACAGCACCCAGCTGCAGTATTTTACCTCCTATCTTATTATTAAAGGCTATTTTATTTCGGATCTGAATTATCTTAAGTCCGAAAACTTAGTATATTTTTAAGTCCGAAGACTTGGCATTATTATTTGAAGATTTCGAATTATCCCTTCAGAGTTATTCAGCAATCTTAAGTCTGAAGACTTAGTATATTTTTAAGTCCGAAAACTTGGTATTATTATCTGAAAACTTGGTGTTTCTTCAGTCTTAGTTATTCTCGGCTGTTCTAAGTCCGAAGACTTAGTGTATTTCCAAGTTCAAAGACTTGCTATTATTATTTGGAAACCTGATTTTTCAAGATCAAGATTGCTTATTTATCCTAATTCTGAAGACTTAATATTATTTTTAAGTCCGAAGACTTGATGTTATTATCTAGAAATTTGATTTTTCAAAATCAAGATTATTCATTTATCCTGAGTCCAAAGACTTGTATTATTTTCAAGTTTGAAGACTTGATGTTATATTAAATATGAAGAATTGATCTCAGAATTGTTCGGAGTTATCATAAGTCCGAAAACTTAGTATTATTTAAAATCTAAAGACTTGATATATTCTTCTCAATATCTCTTCCGAAAGGTATAAGACCGATCAATGCCCAATAGGCACAAATATGATCAATGCCCAAGGGGCAAGAAGTTGATCAATGCCCAAGGGGCAAGAAGTTGATTAATGCCCAAGAGGCATGAAGCTGATCAATGCACAATAGGCACAAATATGATCAATGCATAATAGGCACAAATATGATCAATGCCCAATAGGCACAAATATGATCAATGCCCAATAGGCACAAATATGATCAATGCCCATGGGACAAGAATATGATCAATGCCCAAGGGGCAAGAAGTTAATCAATGCCTAAGAGGCATGAAGCTGATCAATGCCTAAGAGGCATGAAGCTGATCAATGCCCAATAGGTACAAATATGATCAATGCCCAATAGGCACAAATATGATCAATGCCCAAGAGGCATGAAGCTGATCAATGCCCAAGAGGCAAGAAGCCGATCAAACGCTCAAGAGGCGCAAGGCCGTTCAAATGCCCAAAAGGTGCGAGGCCGATCAATGCCCAAAAAGCACTAATCCGATAAATCGAGTTGGTCTGATCCACTGACTCATCGGTGTTCAACGATCAGAATAACTTATCAAAAGGTTGGCCTGATAAGCTGACCATAATCCGACAAATCGAGTTGGTCTAATCTACTTACTCATCGAAGTTTAATGATCAGGATAATTTACTGATCAATTGAAATGTTGGCCTGATAAGCTGACCATAATCCGACAAATCGAGTTGGTCTAATCTACTAACTCATCGGTGTTTAATGATCAGGATAATTTACTGATCAATTGAAATGTTGGCCTGATAAGCTGACCATAATCTGACAAATCGAGTTGGTCTAATCCACTAATTCATCGGTGTTTAATGGTCAGGATAATTTACTGATCAATTGAAATGTTGGCCTGATAAGCTGACTATAATTTGACAAATCAAGTTGGTCTGAACCACTGACTCATCGAGAGTGGGGGACTGTGTTGTATCCCTCACATCTGGTCTTGATAAAAAAAAAAGGCTTCTGACAGCTTCTGACATTCATTTAATGAATGCAGAAGCTGGGGGGACTAGTGTTGTGATATGACAAATTTGATCTATTTATGTTGGGTCGATAAAAAATACTCAAGGCCGATCAATAAGTCATGAAGCTCATCGACACCAAAAAGAGGCATGAAGTTGATCAATGCCCAAGAGGCAAGAAACTGATCAACTATGGATGACTAACTTTCAGGGCTGATCAACTATGGATGACTAACTTTCAGGGCTGATCAATTATGGATGACTAACTTTCAGGGCTGATCAATTATGGATGACATTCACTGCATGTGCTCACGGTCCTGGATTAACCGTTTAACAGCTAGATGCCAGCTGTAAGTGGATAAGTTCGTGGCCTATAAATACCTTCAAGTATGATGGTGATGGGACTTCTTCTGCTACTTCTTCTTCCCATGCCATTCCATACTTGGTCTTTCTTCAGATCTTATCTATTTTCGTTCAGACTTCATCAACGAGCTTGAGAGCTACCTCAACATCCAGATCTTTCAAGAAGATGATGGGAAGCTAGATCAAATCAGCTCGATCCTTTTTTTTTTTTGATCCAAACTTGTTGTAATTTGTTTGGATGCAACACATGCAAAAAAAAAAAAAAAAAAAAGGCAGGAGGGATATATAACAAATAATTGAGAAAAATGATAGGAAATTTAATTTGCCCGGGAAAATGTCAATTCATTTGCATGCAAGGGCAGGAAAGAAGCTGGAAATCAATTTTATTTTAAAAAAAAAGTGAATGGGAAAAAGGGAAAGGTTGAAGGGCAGCAAAGTAAAAAGAAAAAAATATGGATTTCACAAAACAATGCCACGTATAAAATGTTTTATTCAAACATTCATATTTAAGATACTTTATAAATTATTTAATAAAAACCACTCGGCTGGGCTTAATCCAAGCCGTTGCTATCTATCCTTTATCCGTCTGAATGTCGGTGGAGCATCATTTGACACAGGCCTGGATATTGTGCCCAGGGCACCCATATTCGTTTGCGAAATTACACTAATTTAGCCATTTAGGATCCTAGCAACTTAGAATGATTGGAATTTTAAGGTCAAATGTTAAATAATAAACAATAACTATACGAATAAGGAAATGGTAAAGTATTTGATGAATAGAAAATTAAAAATAATTAGGTGTAAAAGTGGTAGAAAGGGACAAAAATGTGGTACCCAGCACAAAAAGTCCTTGGAGACTATGTTTCAGAAAAACAGGCCTCTTCCGACAGCTACTTGTGATGGTAGCTGGGCTACGTTTGTGGATAAGATTTTTACCTGTCTTCGTGGCCGACACTAGCGGAATATTTATCGAAAAAAGTTTTTGTGCATCATGTACGGTACAATAAATTTAATATGACCTGTATTATATTTTTTTATTGATCTAAATATATTCACTGTAGCATGATGGGATGAGAGTTGAGCATGACTAGCATTAATTACCATTTAACTTTTATTTAAAATTTTTGTCCTGACCAAAATATCATTCCCTCCTGTCTCTTTTCTGCATGGATATCGTAGGTTTTGAAATAAGATGTCGTAGTTTTTGAACTAAGATGTCGTAATACTGTTTTAGGTTTTATTTTATATTTTTTTACAGGGGTGTCGTAGGTTTTGAACTAGGATGTCGTAGCTTTTGAACTAGATGTCGTAATACTGTTTCAGGTTTTATTTTATATTTTTCTGCAGGGGTGTTGTAGATTTTGAACTAGAGTATCGTAACTTTTGAACTAGGATATCGTAATACTGTTTCAGATTTTATTTTATATTTTTCTGCAGGGGTGTTGTAAGTTTTGAACTAGGGTGTCGTAGCTTTTGAACTAGGATGTCGTAATACTGTTTCTGGTTTTATTTTATATTTTTCTATAGGGGTGTCATAGGTTTTGAACTAGGGTGTCGTAGCTTTTGAACTAGGGTGTCGTAATACTGTTTCTGATTTTAATTTATATTTTCTGCCGGGGTGTCTAGGTTTTGAACCAGGATGTCGTTGCTTTTGAACTAGGGTGTCGTAATCCTGTTTCTGATTTTAATTTATATTTTCTACAGGGGTGTCGTAGGTTTTGAACTAGGGTATCGTAAGTTTTGAACTAAGATGTCGTAATACTTTTTCAAGTCATTTTTGAACCAGGGTGTCGTAAGTTTTGAACTAGGATGTCGTAGCTTTTGAACTAGTGTGTCGTAATATTGTTTCAGATCATTTTTTGAACCAGGATGTCGTAGATTTTGAACTGGGATGTCATAGCTTTTGAACTAGGATGTCGTAAGGGTATTTTGGTATGGACAAAAATTTCAATTAATGCTAGTCATCTCAGTTTTTGTCCCATCATACTACAGTGAATATTTTTGGACCAATAGAAGCGTGCGGTGCAGGCCACGCTGGATTTGCTGCACCACACGCGGTGCACAAAGAATTACTCTATTTATCGAGGGCCATGGTAAAATGGGGTATCAACCAATAATTACATTGTGAGGCTCAATTATTTTGGACTAAATGGGTTGCCGGGCAAAATGGGCTGAAGTCAGCAGCTGATCAAACAAGAAAAAAAAGAAAATGGAAAACAGGAGATGAAGCCCCTGTTTATTCGATCATCGTGATTGCCGGGAAAATCGGGAGGAGGGCCGAGATGAGGTGGGAATCGACCGGTGAGAGTCGTAGGGGGGGAGGGGGACTCGATCGAACGAGGCTCCTTCCCGTACGGCAAGTAGATCCCTCATTTTTTCCCCTTTAAACCCTCCCTCATAGCCGAGTTTCCCATTGATTTTTCTTCCATATCCGGTGATCGAGTGTTCGTGGATCATTGTCAGTGAGTTTTCTCTCTCTCTTCTTTCTTAGTGATTTTCTTGGGTCGGTTATGGCGGTAGTGACGGAACGCAGCCCCATCTCTTCCCTCCCTATATCGATGGTTGACCGCCGTCGGTGAGGTTACGACCCGTCCCTGTTGCATCCGGGAAGCTCCGATGGACCGCCGCCCTTCTCCAGCTCATCAGAGCAAGGGAGATGAGCACGAGTCGAAGGGAGAAGAAGATCGGGAAGGAAAGAAAGAGAGGAGGGAAGAAAGAAGAAATGAAAAAAATAGAGAGGAATCGGGATATATATATATATAATATTGAGAGAGAATGAAGAGAGAGAAAAAGGGAAAGATGGAAAAATTGGAAAAAAATAATGTCAGAAATAATAATAAAATTATTTGAATTGGTTTTTGAAATTTAGGCCAAGATCTAGACTGGACTAAAAAATATTTCTTTATGTTATTTTATTTTAGATAAGAAATTAATTATATAATCAATCTTGTCAGGGTCTCTATCTTTTTTGTCAATAGAGAGAAATCAAGGTTGAGGTTTAAATAGGTAGTATAGAATCCTTTTTGGTAAGTTATCTTGACCTCTAGTATTATATGCCAAACATGTTATGTATTTATGAAATATTAAATATATATGTAGTATATTTTAATCTGCATTAAATTGCATTGGGTTGCATGCATTGTGTTGGAGTGGATGTTCTCTAGTTCACATGAGGATCTAGTCTCCTTTTGGGCCTCTAGTGAGGCTATCACTGGCGCATGACCGATGAGCGATATGTGTACACAGGAGCTAGTTGCCTTATTTTATTTTTAGCCATGCATGATAGTTGCTGGCATATGCTGGGATGCATGTATTCTCGTATGATATCAGAGTTAGTTTCTTTCCAAGCCTCCAATGGGGCGATCACTGGCATATGACCGATGTACGATATGTGTAGTCAGGACTCTATTCTCTTTCGGGGCTAGCCACGAGCCGATCGTAGCCATAGTCAGAGGGACTATGAGAGTAAAGTAAATGGTTGGCCATCCATAATCGTGTCGGTTGTATTTAAGTGTATACATTTGCATAGTATTACTGGTTATATTATTTTAATGCTAGATATTTTATTGAATGATGTGTTTATGCTGGTTGTTTGTTATTGGCATATTTATGTTGTATATTGAAAGTGATGATAACTAACTGAGCCTGTATAGCTCATCCCTATTTTTCTATATTTTTGTTACAGATCTGGAAGATCAATCGGGCATTGGGACCAGTTAGTGAGGAGCTAGAGTTTAGGTGTTACACGTATGTCTGGCTGGATAATTATTGCTGGAATTATGATTTGATACAGGCCTTGTATGTCCGAGGAAAAAATAAACCTTAGGGCATACGACCATCTGTTGCACATCTGACTCGGGTTTGGGGTCGGGGCGTAACAGATTTATTGGTATCAGAGCAAAGGTTTAAGATCAAGATGATTTAGTTAGTGAGAGTGGGGTAGAATTAGGATTTTCTGAAATAGTTGTTGATACTAAAGGTTTATTTAATTTTCTTTGGTAGGTGTATGTTATAGTTTCAAGGATTTTGTTAAGTATAGAAGGTTTGCACAAATAAAATGTTGGATTTAACTTCCCTAGTTTAATTTTTGGAAGAATGTCATCCAGGCAAGACAATGGATATATGGATGTATATTTTGAGTTATACTATGGATTTGATTTAATTTGGAAATCTATTTTTGATATTGTTGCCGCCTAGATCGCCGTGGCCGGTAGCTCTTACGTGGCCTAGGTGAGTGGGCTCCGTGCCAGCGTCACCGGGCTCGTTAGTTGGAGACGATCAAGGGGAACATAGTTGTAGTTGGGATGAAAGGGGCTTGGTACTGTAGTGGCCCTCCTGTGGGCCTCTCTATTGAGGAGTAATCTTCCTCCTTATTGTCCCTCCGTTGGGCGATACCTGCAAAACAGGGGAGACCTGCGCCGGGGATTCCGGCAAAGGCACTCTGACGATCAAATCATCAGGACGATCGAAGGAAATAAGGGATCTCTGAGACGGAGAGCTTGGGGGACTCTATGCTACCAGAGGATGATAGATAATGTAAGAATGAAGAGAGTGTGTTGTCTCTTACCCCTCTTACCTCTTCCCGCTGCTCTTATGTAGACGAGTGGCTCTTGGTGTTCAGAGGGGCACGTTCTTCTTGGTATAGGCATGCGAAGCTTCTGCAGGCCTGAGAGGCTTAGGCAGGTTGGTCAACTTCCCCCTTCTTGATGGTTCAGGAGGTTGGTGGAGGAGCACAGCGCCTCGGATGTGGCACTATTCACTAGTTAGTGTAAACGGTAGCCTAGGAAACTTAAATGCAAACATTTCTTTGCAGGCGGCGTGTCAGGCGGCGTGTCATAGGACCCACGTGGAGGGGGGATCCATGGAAAGAGCACCGGGCCCATGTGGATGGGCCCCTCGGGAAGCGCGTCGGGTCCACATGAATGAGGCCGAACTACGCGATGCACCCAGCGACCGAGCTGGGATGAAATGCCGAAGTGTCGAGCTGGCTGGGATGCTACTTCAGATCGCCATGCGGGATTGCGGACCGCGCGAAGGCCCGTGCACGCTGATCGAGGTGAGGTGCAAGGCTCCATGCACGTGGATGCGAACCCACACGTTGCGGACCCATACGCTGCTCCTGGTCAAGACCAGACCGTGGGAGGGCGAAGCTGGACCACGGGCGTGTTGGGGCACGGAGCAAGTGTGGATGGAACTGGGCCCCATGCGGGCGCGCCGAACCTGGCGCCACAGGGGCGTGCCGAACTGGGCACGTGGGCGTACCGAGCTGGGTGTTACGCATGCCGGAGCTGCTGTGGGAGGAATGCCCGGACCTGGGACGTGGGAGCGCCGGACCTGGCAAAGCCGGGCTGAGCAGGGCCGAGGCGAGCTACGCCATGGGCGAGGTCAGGCGGAGCCGCGCGGGACGCTGCCAAGATGCCGGTCGGGCCGAGCCGGAGACACGCAGAGCGCTGCCTTGCCTGCGGTCGTGCCAAACTACTCCCCAAACCGGGCAGAGCCGAACTGGGGTGAGGCGGAGGCCTTTCACGGGCGAGCTGGGCACCGGAGGGAAGCACGCGGGGCCTGCCGAGGTGCCGTCGGGCTGAACCGGACCGGATGAGGGCCGCGCCGGGCTCGGAGGCTCTCGGATCGTGCCGTGCTGGGCACGGAGGCTCCCGGACTGTGCCGCGCTGGGCACGGAGGTTCTTGGACGGTGCAGTGCCGGAGCCAAGGAGAGGCCGTGGCGTGCGGAGTCGAGCTGGGGGCCGGCCCTTGCATCGTGAGCGAGGTCGGGCGGAGCCACGCGGGTCATTGCCGGGGTGCCGTCGGGCTGAACCGGACCGGACGGGGGCCGCGCCGGGCTCGGGGGCTCCCGGACCGTGCCGCGCTGGGCACGGAGGGTGCGGGACGGTGCAGCGCCGGAGCCAAGGAGAGGCTGGGGCGTGCGGAGTCGAGCTGGGGGCCGACCTTCGCGTCGTGAGCGAGGTCGGGCGGAGCCACGCGGGTCGCTGCCGGGGTGCCGTCGGGCTGAATCGGAACGGACGGGGGCCGCGCCGGGCTCGGAGGCTCCCGGACCGTGCCGCGCTGGGCACGGAGGGTGCGGGACTGGATTCGGTCAGGGGCGTGCCGTGGTCGAGCCGAGCTGGACCCGACAGCCGATGTGAGGCCGAGGCACTGAGGTTCCCCGCCGAGGTGGGGCCGAGCCGAGCTGGGCTGAACCGCCACATGGCCGAAGTGGGGCCGAGCCGGAGTGGTGCCTGACCGAGGTGGAGAAGGACGTGGCCACGCCAGCCTCCAAGGAGGACGCGTGTCAGGGCTTAATGGATCTTGTTTACTACTGTAACAGATGCCCCCACTCCCTGAGTCCAAAACATCTTTGTTTTGGATAAGGGGAGTATTATCACCCATTCGGCTCTGCACCTTAGCGGGCTCTGTACCGACTGCAAGAAGTTAGTCGCTAAATGAAACTGAACTTACCAGAGGTTAGCTGTTGGTCTTTGAAGGCCTAGGTGAAGGCATCAAGTCTGGCTGTCCTTTTCACGAACAAGGAACGTCCTGCAACACAACTTAAAAGGTGTTGTCTTCGAAACTCACTTGCCTGTAGGTATTTTTACCTTGAGTTAGGTGTTTCATGATGATGCCAGCTCTTCCTTGACCAGGTAGAAGGTGGTACCATGGAGGCATAGGTTGGTGAGGTGTATAACTTGGGTGCTCACATATATGACCGGGCATATAGTTCAGGTGGCCGAGTTTAGAATGTCTGTCGAAACCTTTGATGAAGGTATTGAAGTTGCTAGAAGATAGGAGCCATCCCGGATGAAGAAGCCCAAGGAGTTGCAGAGAGAAATCGACTCCGGTCAGATGCTCGACCTCGGGGGAGCGACGCTCGACCACGGGGGAGCTGTCCTGGCGGAGGAACTCAAGGGACCAGGAATTCGACTCAGGCCAGATGCTCGACCTCGAGGGGGCAATGCTCGACCTCGGGGGAGCCATCCTGGCGGAGGAACTCAAGGGAGAACACGCGGACTGAAGTCCGAGCCTTCATGCTGGAACTAGGTTCCGAGGTATCTTCCAGACTGAAGTCCGGGATCACGTGGGGGAACTGGGTTCCGCGCCACCTTCCAGACCGAAGTCCGGGACCACGTAGGGGAACTGGGTTCTGCACCACCTTCCAGACCGAAGTCCAGGACCACGTGGGGGAACTGGGTTCCGCGCCACCTTCCAGACCGAAGTCCAGGACCACGTGGGGGAACTGGGTTCCTCGCCACCTTTCAGACCGAAGTCCAGGATCACGTGGGGGAACCGGGTTCCGTGCCACCTTCCAGACCGAAGTCCAGGATCACACGGGGGAACTGGGTTCCGCGCCACCTTCCAGACCGAAGTCCAGGACTTCGCTTCGGAACCAGGTTCCGAGCGAACTTCCGGACTGAACCCCAGGGCCGCAGGCTGGAGTTGAGCCTTGCACGACCGACCGAGCTGTTCTCTAGGATTTTGTACCGGAATTGGATTCCATTATGCCGGAGCTGGGATCCGGGCTTCCTTCGTCAGACTCGGAGTCGGACAGGTGAGCTCCTGTAATGATGAAGAGCAAAGTTGCTCCAAAGATGAACTTTAATTTTTGAGGAGGGATTCTTACATCCTTCGTGAGGTGGCAGAGCTGTTTGGCATGCTAGGCGGCGAACCACAAATGGTTGGACCTTCAGAGCTACCTATGGACATCTCCGGACTATGGTCAGGAGGTAGATACGGGGTTCAATAAAGAGCTTGGCTTCAGCTCGGCTGAATCAAGAGGCATGACTCCAGCTCGGCTCTATTTGATTTCAGCTTGGCTGAGCTGAGGAGCTTGACTTCAACTCTTAACTTCACCGAACTTGGAGTCGGACGGGTGAGTTCCTGCATTGGTGAAGAACAAAGTTGCACCAGAGAAAAACTTTAATTTTTGAGGAGGGATTCTTACATCCTTCGTGAGGTGGCAGAGCTGTTGGTTCGCCATGCTAGGAGGGCCATGAATGGTTGGGCCTCCGAAGCTTCCCATGGTGGTTGGCCTTGCTCATCCCTGATGCCCATGTCGCATGGAGGAACAGGACCACCCTTTGCATCATGTTCGCATGGTGTGGAGGGCAAAGTCCTACTCCAAAGTTTCACATGATGTGCATGAAGTGACTGAGCCTTCACTGCTTCTTCATTTCAGGAATCGTGCTTCGTTCGTTGCCTTCCCCAACCATAGTAGGGGTTAGTTTTCTTCATCTTCAATGGGAGGCTGACCTTAGTAGGGAGCTTGATTGACTCTTAGCTTGAACGCAGAGCTTTGGCAGCTTCTTGGCTTTGGCACGGGACCTCTGGTGTTTCCCGTCTCGAGGTGTTGGAGAGCTCCCGAGGGCTTTTCCTGTAGAACTGTGACACGATTTCTCATTGTGTAAATGTAGCGGAGAAGGAGTTACCTGTTGAGCTCCAGTCATATGAATGGATAAAGATATGTTCCTTCCTTGAGCTGGTTGGGGTCAAATTCGCCGGCCGCCCTCTCAGGAGAGGATGAGGCTCCTTTGCACGGAAGAATAGAACTCGGTTGCATGGGGGAGCACCTTAGTTGCTTGGGAGCTTGAGGCTCCACTACATGAGGGAGAGGACCCCGTAGAGTGGGAGAAATGAGATCCTGGGAGAGAGCCTGTTGCATGGGAGGAAGCTTCCGTTGCATGGGAGGAAGCTTCATGGGAGAACGAGGCTTTGTGAGAGAGCCCGTTGCATGGGAGCATGGTACCCTTTTGCATGGGAGCTTGAGGCTCCGTTGATGACATCATAGGAGGCCTTCCTTGGGAAGGGATATGACTCCTCTGCATGGGAGAACAAGGCTCCATTGCACGGAGGAGGAGGAGCTCCGTGGCATGGGAGCAAGCTTCGTTGCACAAGGGAGATGAAACCCCTGTTGCATGGGGGAAGTTTCGTTGAATGGGAGCAAGCCCCGTTGCATGGGAGCATACTCCGTTGCATGGGCTTCTTTCTTCTTCACGATGGCCAGATCCCTCCTCCCTCTCTACTCATTTTTTTTTTTTTAGTGGGGCTCTTGGATGGTGGCACCACCGGGAGGTGGCTCCATCCTTGGCCTGATGCCAGCTGCCCCATCAAGGGTGGCGATGCACCTTCACAGCTCAAGGTTTTTGGTCGGGGCAGCTCCTTGGAGCCTCGAGAGAGAGGGAGAAGTTCTCGTGCCCCCATCCCCGTACCCCCGGTCTGCCCCCCAGGGACTAAGGACAAAGGTGGAAACCATCATCCCACCTTACTGAGGAGCATGGATCTGCCCCCTACCTGGCGCACCAATCTGTTGCCGCCTAGATCGCCGTGGCTGGTAGCTCTTACGTGGCCTAGGTGAGTGGGCTCCGTGCCAGCATCACCGGGCTCGTTGGTCGGAGATGATCAAGGGGAACATAGTTGTAGTTGGGATGAAAGGGGCTTGGTACTATAGTGGCCCTCCTGTGGGCCTCTCTGGTGAGGAGTAATCTTCCTCCTTATTGTCCCTCCATTGGGTGATACCTGCAAAACAGGGGAGACCTGCGCTGGGGATTCTGGCAAAGGCACTCCGACGATCAAGTCAGCAGGATGATCGAAGGAAATAAGGGACCTCTGAGACGGAGAGCTTGGGGGACTCTCTGCTACCAGAGGGTGATAGATAATGTAAGAATGAAGAGAGTGTGTTGTCTCTTACCCCTCTTACCTCTTCCCGCTGCTCTTATGTAGACGAGCGGCTCTTGGTGTTCAGAGGGGCACGTTCTTCTTGGTATAGGCCTGCGAAGCTTCTGCAGGCCTGGGAGGCTTAGGTAGGTTGGTCAACTTCCCCCTTCTTGATGGTTCAGGAGGTTGGTGGAGGAGCACAGCGCCTCGGATGTGGCACTATTCACTAGTTAGTGTAAACGGTAGCCTAGGAAACTTAAATGCAAACCTTTCTTTGCAGGCGGCATGTCAGGCGGCGTGTCATAGGACCCACGTGGAGGGGGGATCCATGAAAAGAGCACCGGGCCCATGTGGATGGGCCCCTCGGGAAGCGTGCCGGGTCCACATGAATGAGGCCGAACTACGCGATGCACCCAGCAACCAAGCTGGGATGAAATGCCGAAGTGTCGAGCTGGCTGGGATGCTACTTCAGATCGCCAAGCAGGATTGCGGACCGCGCGAAGGGCCGTGCACGTTGATCGAGGCGAGGTGCAAGGCTCCATGCACATGGATGCGAACCCACACGTTGTGGACCCATACGCTGCTCCTGGTCAAGACCAGACCGTGGGAGGGCGAAGCTGGACCACGGGCGTGCTGGGGCGTGGAGCAAGTGTGGATGGAATTGGGCGCCATGCGGGCGCGCCGAACCTGGCGCCACAGGGGCGTGCCGAACTGGGCACGTGGGCGTACCGAGCTGGGCGTTACGCATGCCGGAGCTGCTGTGGGAGGAATGCCCGGACCTGGGACGTGGGAGTGCCGGACCTGGCAAAGCCGGGCTGAGCAGGGCCGAGGCGAGCTACGCCATGGGCGAGGTCGGGCGGAGTAGCGCGGCACGCTGCCAAGATGCCAGTCAGGCCGAGCCAGAGACACGCAGAGCGCTGCCTTGCCTGCGGTCGTGCCAAACTACTCCCTAAACCGGGTGGAGCCGAACTGGGGTGAGGCGGAGGCCTTTCACGGGCGAGCTGGGCGCCGGAGGGAAGCACGCGGGACCTGCCGAGGTGCCATCGGGTTAAACCGGACCGGATGAGGGCCGCGCCAGGCTCGGAGGCTCCCGGACCGTGCCGCGCTGGGCACGGAGGTTCTTGGATGGTGCAGCGCCGGAGCCAAGGAGAGGCCGGGGCGTGCGGAGTCGAGCTGGGGGCCGGCCTTTGCGCCATGAGCGAGGTCGGGCGGAGCCACGCGGGTCACTGTCGGGGTGCCGTCGGGCTGAAACGGACTGGACGGGGGCCGCGCCGGGCTTGGGGGCTCCTGGACCGTGCCGCGTTGGGCACGGAGGGTGCGGGACGGTGCAATGCCAGAGCCAAGTAAAGGCCGGGGCGTGCGGAGTCGAGCTGGGGGCCGACCTTCGCGCCGTGAGCAAGGTCGGGCGGAGCCACGCGGGTCGCTGCCGGGGTGCCTTCGGGCTGAAACGGACCGGACGGGGGCCGTGCCGGGCTCGGAGGCTCCCGGACCGTGCCGCGTTGGGCACGGAGGGTGCAGGACTGGATTCGGTCGGGGGCATGCCGTGGTCGAGCCGAGCTGGACTCGACGGCCGAAGTGAGGCTGAGGCACTGAGGTTCGCCGCCGAGGTGGGGTCGAGCCGAGCTGGGCTGAACCGCCAAATGATCGAAGTGGGGCCGAGCCGAGCTGGGCTGAAACGCCACATGGCCGAAGTGGGGCCGAGGCGGAGAGGTGCCTGACCGAGGTGGAGAAGGATGTGGCCGCGCCAGCCTCCAAGGAGGACGCGTGTCAGGGCCGAATGGATCTTGTTTACTACTGTAACAGATATAATTATAGACTATGATATAGGTAATTAGAAATTAATATGATGGTTATTAAGGCATGACTAAATGATATTAAAGGTTGGATTTTATTGTGAAGTGGTATCTTCTTTAAATTAGAATTAATTTAAAGACATTAGATGATTTGATAATTTATATCAGAGTGCGCAGCAGAAGTGTGGTAGACTAAAGATATTAGGAGTAATTTAAAGTGTATTGTAATAGAAGAATGGAGGCTCTTATTGGGATTTCTGGATTTGGACAGATTGAATCATGTGAGTTTTGGATCACAGATATTTGAAGTTTGAAAGACTTAGATTTTTTTTAAAATTTTGAGGCCAAAATTTTTTTATAGGTGGGGAGAATGTGAGGCCCAATTATTTTGTACTAAATGGGCTACCGGGCTAAATGGGCTGAAGTCGGCAGCTTTCGCCGACTTCAGATCGAACCAGGAAAAAAAAAGGAAAATAAGGGATGAAGCCCTTGTTTATCCGACCACCATGATCACCGAAAAAATCGGGAGGAGGTCCGGGATGAGGTGGGAATCAACCGGTGAGAGTCGTAGGGGGGAGGGGGATCCAATCGAACAAGGTTCCTCCCCGTACGGCAAGGAGATCCCTCATTTTTTTTCCTTTAAACCCCCCCCCCCCTCATAACCGAGTTTCCCATTGATTTTTCTTCCGTCTCTGGTGATCGAGCGTTCATGGATCATCGTTAGTGAGTTTTATCTCTCTCTTCTTTCTCAATGGTTTTCTTGGGTCGGTTATGACAGTAGTAAGGGGGCGGAGCCCCATCTCTTCCCTCCCTATCCTGGTGGTTGATCGTCGTTGGTGAGGTTACGACCCGTCCTTGTTGCATTCGGGAAGCTCCGGTAGATTGCCGCCCTTCTCCGGCTCATCGGAGCAAGGGAGACAAGCACGAGCCGAAGGGAGAAGAAGATCGGGAAGGAAAGAAAGAGAAGAGGAGAGAAGAAAGAAGAAAGGAAAAAAAAGGAGAGGAATCAGGAAATATATATATATATATAAAATATTAAGAGAGAATGAATAGAGAGAAAAAGGGGAAAATAGAAAAAATTGAAAAAAAAATAATGTTAGAAATAATAATAAAATTATTTGAATTGGTTTTTGGGGTTTAGGCCAAGATCCAGACCAGACTAAAAATTATTCCCTTATGTTAGTTTATTTTAGATAGAAAATTAATTATATAATTAACCTTGTCAGGGTCTCCATTTTTCTTATCAATAGAGCGAAATCAAAGTTGAGGTTCAAATAGGTAGTATAGAATCCTTTCTGGTAAGTTATCTTGACCTTTGGTATTATATATCAAACATGTTATGTATTTATGAAATATTAAATATATATGTAGTATATTTTAATATGCATTGAATTGCATTGGGTTGTATGCATTGTGTTGGTGTGGATGCTCTCTAGTTCAACTATAATCACACAAGAATCTAGTCTCCTTTTGGATCTCCAGTGGGGCTATCACTGGCGCATGACCGATGAGCGGTATGTGTACACAGGAGCTAGTTGCTTTATTTTATTTTTAGCCATGCATAGCAGTTGCTGGCATGTGCTGGGATGCATGTATTCTCATGTGATATCAGAGTTAGTTTCCTTCCGGACCTCCAGTGGGGCGATCACTGGCACATGACCGATGTGTGGTATGTATAGTCAGGACTCTATTCTTTTTTGGGGCTAGCCACTGGCCGATCGTGGCCATAGTTAGAGGGACTAGGAGAGTACAGTAAATAGTTGGCCATCCATAGTTGTATCGGTTGCATTGAAGTGTATACATTTGCATAGTATTACTGATTATATTATTTTGATGCCGGATATCTTGTTGTATGATGTATTTATGCTTGTTATTTGTTATTGGCATATTTATATTATATATTGGAGGTGATGATAACTTACTGAACCTGTATAGCTCACCCCTATTTTTTTATATTTTTGTTACAGATTCGGAAGATCAATTGGGCTTTGGGACCAATCAGTGAGGAGCTAGGATTTAGGTGTTACACGTATGTCTGGCTAGATAATTATTGCTGGAATTATGATTTGATGCAAACCTTGTATGTCCGAGGAAAAAATAAACCTTAGGGCATACGGCCGTCTATTGCACATCCGACTTGGGTTTATGATGGTAGCTGGGCTATGTTTGTGGATAAGATTTTTACGTGTCTTCTTCGCTGACACTAGTAGAATATTTATCGAGGGCCATGGTAAAGATGGGGTATCAACCAATAATTACAACCAATAATTACATGCATGGTAAATTTGGAAAGCTGGAAATGAACAGCTTTTTCAGACTACTACCTTATCTCCTGATCAAGTGGTAAGGCGTGTGTATTTTGTGCTTGTTGATGTTATGAGGTGCTGCGTTGACATGTCTTTTAGCACTCAGTCTGGGAGTTGATGTGGTCTAAATATTCGGAGGCAAAATCAATTCACTATTAAATTTATTTCATGGAATCCCCCACCCCTTTAGACTATTGAAGACCAACCTTGATGGAGCAGAATCTAGTAATACAGCTACTTCTGCTTTTATAATCAGAGTCCAAGAAGGTAGGTTACTAAGCACCGGAAGCAAGCTTAGTGCATTTCATTGAGCTGGTGGGAGCTATTGGATGCGAAGCCTAATCCATCCAATTGAGACTCAAAACCTAGTTTAAAGAGCAATCCAAAAATTTCAAAACCTAACCCAGGAGCAGGCCAGGCTTAGCCCATGCTCGTGTGGCCCAAGAGCGCCGGCATGCGATCCACCATGGAGCACCGCCTGGTCCATAGTTTATCTATTGTAGTCCATGAAAAATTGGCACGGTCCAGAGAACCTTTATCATAGTGTATTGGTTTTACATGATCGGATGATGGTGCATGGCCTGGACAATATCCAATAGCTAAGAGGCATTCCGATGTGATTCCGACTTGATCCAGCATGATTTCGTGCAATGATGATAATCTGATAGCTAGGAGGTCTTCTAAGATCAAATAATATTTGGACAAAATTTTGAAATTCGATTTTGATGCGGACTTGAGCTCTTCGGCCTCTATTTAAATGGATGCCATGGGCAGGTCACTATGAATGTAGACAGAGGAGTAGAGAGGCAGCCATAGAGTTTTTTCCAAAAGAGAAAAAGAAGAGAGGAAGAGAAAGAGAAGGCTTGGATTTTTTTTGTATACTATCCTAGGGTGCTTCTAGGCTTGAAAAGTATTTTTAGAAAGAATTTCTTCTTCTTGTTAGGACTGTTCTTACATCCAGAAGAGAGGGAAAAAGAAAGATTCTTCTTTGTTCTTATCTCTTATAAATTTTCTAATTATTTTTTATCGTAAAAGAAATATTCTGTGTGATCATGGACATAAGACCAAAAGACTCCAAACAACATAAATCTCTTATATTTTATGCTTGTATTTTCTTTATTTTTTAGATTTTTTCTTCCCTTTTCCTGCAACTATTATAATCCGCTGTTTATTGCTCCCCAACAACTAGTCTTAGAGTACCATATTTGAGAAAAAGAGTTGAAGCAATGGCAGAAGATAAAGAAAAAGTTAAGATCAATAGATTTGATGGGAAGGACTTCGAATTCTAGAAAATATAGATGGAGGACTCTTTGTACCAGAAGAAGCTTTACCTACCACTATAATAAAAGAAGCCAGTCGAGATGTCATAAGCCGATTAGGCATTGCTAGACCACTAGGCTTTGGGAGTAATCTGTTTGTCATTGGCCAAGAATGTCGTGTTCAACATTCTAGAGAAGAAAATGATGACTGATTTGATGAAGGCTATGTCTAATATGTATGAAAAGTCTTCGGCCTTCAACAAGGTATATCTTATGCATTGTCTGTTCAATCTGAAAATGAACAAAGGTGCGTCAGTTACTGATCATATTAATGAATTTAATCTAATTACTAAACAATTGAGCTCTATTGATATTTATTTTGAGGATGCAGTTTGTGCATTAATTTTACTGTCTTCTTTGCCCAAAAGTTGGGGTGCTACTATGATAGCAATGAGTAGTTCTTGCGACTCAAGTAAGCTGAGATTCGAAGAGATCCGAAACCTAGTTCTTAGTGAAAAATTAAGAGGAAAGAATCCAAAGAAAATCAATCTAGTTCTGCCTTGATTACTTAAGAAGGTAGAGATAGAACTATACAATACAACAAAGGCTATAGAAGATCCAAATCCAAATAGAGGAGCTAATTAAGACCGAAGGATGGTGGTTGTTGGCAATATAACAAGAAAGGGTATATCAGGAAGAACTACTAGGCAAGAAAGAAAAACAAGGGAACAAGGAATCCATCAACATAGCAACAGAGATAACCACTGATACTCTAGTCCTTCATGTGGACAATTCAATGGAATATGGATCTTAGACTCCAAGCTTCATTTCACTCTATCTTACAGAAAGAGTATATGCTGAATTACACTGCCAAAGATTTTGAAAATTTTATCTTGATAATGATGAGCTATTAAATATTATGGAGAAAGATGATATGCATATTAAGATAGCCAACCAGTTGGTATGGAAGCTCAAAAATGTCAGACATGTCTTAGATTTAAGGAGGAATCTAATTTTAGTTAGATAGTTGGAAGATCATCAAAGGTGCTATGGTGATATCACGAAGAAGCAAGTTGGGTACCCTCTATATAACTAGTAATATCACAGATTCGGTGGCACTGGCATAGACAGATTCAGAGTTGTGGTATTGCAAACTGGATCACATAAGCAAGAAAGGTATGCAAGTACTGTTAAAGAAAGGCAAGCAAATAGGTTTAAAATCTATTAATCTTGGTTTATGTGATGATTATATTCTTAGAAAGTAGAAAAAGGTTAGTTTCTTCAAGATTAGCAAGATATCAAAATCAAGGAAGCTAGAGCTTGTACACACTGACATGTGAGGTCCCTCTCTAATTGCATCACTTGAAAGTTTGCACTACTATGTGATGTTTATCAATGACTCCACTAGAAAAGTATGGATTTATTTTCTAAATAATAAATTTGACATATTTTTTATTTTCAGAAAATAAAAAAGTTCAGTGGAGATCATGTCTGGCACGAAAATCAACTATCTTAAATCAAACAATAGAGACGAATATGATAGCATCGAGTTCAAGGATTTTTGCATATTAAGTGAAATTAAGATAGAGAAGACTATCCCGAGTATTCCACAATAAAATGGGATAGCTAGCTTATGAATTGAATCTTGAATGAGAGATCCAGGAGCATGAGGATTCATGCTAGTTTGCCTAAGATGTTCTGGGCTAAGGTAGTGAGCATAGCTGCCTATGAATTGAATCTTGAATGAGAGATCCAGGAGCATGAGAATTCATACTAGTTTGCCTAAGATGTTCTGGGCTAAGGTAGTGAGCATAGCTGCCTACTTGATTAATAGAGGTCTCTAATCCCTTTTGATTGCAAACTAGCAGAAGAAGAGTGAACATGGAAGTCAGTAAATATATCTCACCTGAAGGTCTTTAACTATCTCTTATATACATATCTATGTTGAAAAGGAAGATAAGCTCAATGTAAAATCAAAGAAGTGTTTTTTCATTATGTATGGTAATGATGAATTTAGTTACAAATTCTAGAGCGAGCAGGGTAGGAAAATCATCATGAGTAAGGACATGATTTTTAATGAAAGAAGCCTCTACATGAACAAAGATGTTTCAGACAGTGCAAGGGAGCCAGTTAAGAAGAATAAGCAGGTCAAATTAGAAGAGATCATAGAGAAGATATTGTTGAGAGAGTAAAAGAAGACCCTAAAACAAGACCAGAAATACCACAGCTAAGGAGATCTGTGAGAACCCAAAACCACTGAAAAGGTATTCACTTTTTTTTCATTATTTGTTATTGACCAATGGCGGTATACTCGAATACTATGAAAAAATTATGGAGAGCAAAGATTCGATCAAGTAAGAGCTAGTGATGAAGGATAAGATGTAGTCCTTGAAGAAGAATCAAACTTGGAAGCTCAGTATACTATCGGAAAGAAAGAAGGCTCTGTATAACAAGTGGATTCACAAGATCGAGAAAGAGCATGATGGTAGCAAGAGATACAAGACCAGGTTGGTTATGAAAGGTTTCCAACAAAAGAAAAGTATCGACTACACCAAAAAAAAATTTCATGTCGTTAAGCTCTTTATCATTAGAGTGATTCTAAGTATAATTTTAACTGAGAATTTATACTTAGAATAGTTAGATGTTACTATTGCTTTCTTGCATGGTGAGATAGATGAAGATATATATATACAACAGTCTATTGGCTTTGTAGTCCCTAGTAATGAAGATATTGTGTTCAAGCCGAGGAAGAGCTTTTATGGTTTGAAATAGGAACCTCAGGCTATGGTACAAGAAATTCCATGGATTTATGATTGATAATGGTTTTATAATGTACCAAGAAAATCATTGCTATTATCACAAGGTACAATAATTTTATTATCTTACTTTTGTATATTGATGATATGCTAATAGTTGGACCGAACATGTAAGAAAATGAAAAATGAAAAAAGAAACTGCCAAGAAAGTTTGCAATAAAGGATATAGGCACAGTGAAACAAATACTTGAGTTGAGAATTGAAAGAGACAGAGCGGCTGGTATACTGAAGTTGATTCAATATAGTTATATTAAAAAGGTGTTGGATAGGTTCAACATAATAAATACTAAGCCTGTGAAAATATCTTTGGCTACTCATTTCAAACTGTCAAAAGAACAATCATCCAAAAATGATGATGAGCTGAAGATAATGGCAAGGGTTCCTTACGCTTCAGCGATTGGTAGCTTGATATATGTCATGGTTTGTATAAGACCCGACATTGCACATGTAGTGGAAATTGTGAGTAGGTACATGGCTAATCCAGATGAGCAAATTGAAAAGCTATTAGGTAGATTCTGAGATGCTTAAAAGGTACCAAGAATGTTGGCTTCTACTATAAGAGGGGTAGTCAAACTCTATAGGGATTCATAGATGCAAACTTAGATGGTGATGTCGACACCAGGAGGAGCGCGACTGGGTATGTCATACCATTGATAGGATAGCAGTGAGCTAGGTTTTGCTATTGCAAACGATCGTGAATCTTTCTACAGCCGAGGTAGAATACGTTACAATTACGGAAGCCACCAAGAAAATGATTTGGCTATAAATGTACTAAAAACGCTGGATAGAGAGCAGAGTTGCAGCGTACTGTTCAGTGACAGTCAGAGTACTATTCATATGGTGAAGAATCCAATGTTCCATGAAAGAACGAAGCACATACATCTGACTTCGTTAGAGTATTGCTTGAAGATGATAGTTTGTCACCAGAAAAGATTCAGGATTCAAAGAATTTGGTATATTTACTGACCAAAATGATCACTGTAGAGAAATTAGGGCTATATATGGCTTCAATTAACTTCCGTAGCTAGTTAAAAGGAGGCGCCGAGAGAGAAAAGAAGCAAGGAAGAGAGAAAGAGAAAGAAGGCTCAGGTTCTTCTTGTATACTATTGTAGGATACTTTCAGGCTTGAGAAGTATTTATAAAAGGAATTTTTTCATCATATTGGGATTGTTCTTGCATCCAGTAAAAAGAAAAAAAAGAGAGATTCTTCTTTATTTTTATCTCTTGTAAACTTTATGATTTTTTTCATAGTAAAAGAAATATTCTGTATGATCATGGATATAAAAGTAAGAGATTCCGAACCATGTAAATTTCATATATTTTATACCTATATTTTTTATTTATTTTTTATATTTTTTTCTTTCCTTCTTCTAGAACTATTGTAATCCACTGCATACCGCTTCTCAACGGGAGCTTGCTTGGGTTTGCATGCAGCATTGTTTTGCCTTCAAATGTTGCAATTATGGACTGGAGCGCCGGTCCTCTATGGTGCACCATAAGGTACGATGCATTGTACGCATCATCTGAATGGCTGCATATAGCCATCCATTGCGTGATGAATGAAACGTGCGATGCACCATATCTTGCAAGGCATCATGAGCAGAGAACCCGTGCTTATGGATTGAGGGTGATTCTCTGCTTGTCATCAGATGGATCACTCAACTACAGGAGGATAGAGACAGAAATCAACCTTTGTTTGAAGAACACGATGGGATGGAAAGCTACTCAACAGATTTTCCTTGCTTCCCATATAATTCCGGGGTGGGGGGCGAATCGAGCAGAAGATTTTTTTAGCCTCCCAAGCATTACGAGGTAGCTTCTCCATTGGCTCATCTCATATGACCACTTTTTGGACATTATTAATGCCTGCATGAACTGGTTGTAACCATTTGTTTTGTTTTGTTTTGTTTTCAGCAGCTCAATAATGTGGACATTGACACTCCTCTAGCACTGTACATCTGCATTGTTTTCTTTCTCTAACGGGCCGCAAAATTCAAATTGGTTTAGCTTCTGCAAGGTCCCCGCGGACCGGTGCTGATCCATTGGTTGGAGCTTTCGAGTGGTTGGGGAGAGTTATGGCCCATCAGAAAGACTGATGGGAGAGTGTTGATCTTTGGCTACAACAATAACCTATGATGAAGTGGGATATAACTCTGTTATGACCCGAAGGCATCCATGCTTTCCGCTTCGCCGAGCTGAGAGAAAAATATGGTGCCGCATAGACCATTAAAACTTGTGGTCCCTCTGTTCAGCTGACTCTGTCCATTCTTTTGAGCATTAACCAGGCTTTGAACCCTCGACCTCCTTCAACCTATCATTTATTGTGGTGAACAAAACCTCCGATCGCCTAGGATGGTTAGCTTTATGAATCCTTTTATCTTTGATTAAATTCAAATAATCTAAAAGTGTTCCCTTCCGATGGAATGATCCACCTTCCTTCAAGTGAATCCACCATTGGATCATCCAATGGTTGGTTGCTTCAAGGTTTCCATAGATGGATGAATGAATGGATATATCTGAAATGCTTTGATATCCATGTAGAATGCAATTCAATCGATGACATTGCGAAAAAAGATCAATCATTGTATTGCGCAATGGATACAATCCGAACATTACCATCTACTCTTGCAAACATTTCGATGGAACTTCTTCCAGTGTCATGAATCAGGGAAACAGCTTCAATGAGTTTTTCATCGCTACATATTTTAACCTCAGCATTCTTGGCTTTATTAAGATATCTCTTTTGGTTTGTAAGATTTTTCTCCATCGATGCGGCAATAGATATAAAACATATCTTCCTCAATTTCTGAAACTAATAAGAGAAGGAAAGCAGCATATGGACACCGTATTTTTTTGTTACACAGCCTTAAGAACCATAATAGCCTGTTCTCTTGTTTTAAGCCGATCGAGATAGCTTTAATCACATCCTATTTTAGATGAACTCCAGCCAAGAAACTCCAGACAAGGACATGTTTAGCATCTCTGACCATGCTCATTGTAAGGAAAGCGAAACTTTAACGACCTGATAATAGCTTTAATGAAGACAGTATGTCCTGCATCCAAACAAACAAGCCAATTGGCCAGAAACAAAGAATAAGCTTTCAAGAATAAGCTTTCAGGTAACTTTCATCGTTAACTTCTACCTCACCTAAACAGCTTAACAATAAGATTACCTGGTATAACCAAAGTTTGAGAATTGATCTGTGAATGCCTATCAAATTCAAGTTCAAACAATTAGAAGAGACATGTTGCCGAACTTTTTATTATTCATTGGAGGCAATGGTACAGCTTCAAATAAAGGTAGGCTCACCAATTAGATGACAACCCTGACAACCTCTCTCCAACTACACAAAAAGCCATCAACTCCCTTGCGAAACAGTCAACAGTCAAATTGTTCTTCAAAAACAACCTCACAAAGGACAGGCATGTGAAGGGGAAAAAGGAGGTGGGCACTACTGACCACCTCTCTTCCCACATCACCTTAAAACAAATAGATCAAATCGAAGGAATCAGAAACTATAAACACTATACATTAAAAAAGAAAAAGAAAAAAGGAAAAAAAAACTTGTGGATCGCATCTACAAGAAGTCAGTTAGTTGAAGCTCGACGAACGACTCCATCCCTCTTTCGAGCAATCCTCCGTGGAAGTGTTTGTGGTTAAAAAATCAACAGTTTGCTCCGTGCTGCTGATCGAGAGCGAATCATCATCCACATCAAGAAGTGCGAGGTTAAGATGGGACTGGATGATAGATTTCATGTCTGTTAATTCATCATCCAACTCATCAGGTCCTTCCGAAGTGCTGATTTGGGACCTCGCCCATTTGAAAACATCATCATCCCCTTGGAGTAGCTTCAGAACCTGTGATTTAAAAGATGCATACATGCCATAAAGGTAATGTTATGTTCTACCCCATGCAACTCACCCTATAATAAAACCCCAGGAGACTTTTTTGGAGACTATTTGATTGTTCAATTATAAGAAGCCCAAACTGGTGAAACCGAGTCATTTATGAAAATTGACGTTTGGTTGCTTTCAAGTTTTATTGCAGAAAGAAACCCTAGCCCCACACTGACATCCCTTTGTTGGTTTTCATAGAAATGGTTTTATGAAAATGTACTGGCTATATTGCCCTTCCAATAACAAGCAGTCAAACAAAGCCTTAAAAGTAGTGCTACCTAACACCCAGAACTCAGTTCAAAGAAGAAGATGTAGATTTGCATGGGAAATGAGATTTTACAGAGGCTATTTGGGGCCGGGATTGGTGAGCCCTCCTGATGCAAAGGGAAGCGGCTAGAGTCATCCTTTCCATCTGACCGTTATCATATTCATTTCCTAAACATGGATCCACCAGCTGTTTAATTTCACCACCTTGTAGGATTGGCTTTGCCTGCCATCACCATAAAAATCAGGGAAGTTGGACCATATTCATTAATAAAATACAGAAGAAAGTATGATTGGCTCTGCCTGCCATCACATTAAGGAGCTACAAAAGAAGGTTATATGCATCATCAAATAATGCAGTGTAAATTGTCTTTTGAAATTTTACATTCTATTCTTGAGGGTGGAAGCTAACTGGCCATTAAGCTGGCAGTGCTTGAAAGTTAAACCAACATGCAATAAGCTGAGTGCTGCAAATATTAAAGAAAACCAAAGGACTTACCCACATGACCAGGCTCTCTGCACCCTTGGGGCACCTCATGCTGATGGGCTTCCTTCCTGAAAGAAGCTCGAGAAGCACGACACCAAAAGCATAGACATCGATCTTTTCATTGACTTTCCCATACATGAAGTACTCAGGAGCCAAATACCTGCCATGAAGAGATTCCAGCTTAGAAGGCCTTATATTTGATACAACAGCAACATGGAAGCAAATTCGATGTATACATAGCCTATGACACAAACCCAAATGTTCCTGCAACATCATTGGAAGTTAGATTTGATGTTGATGCCAATGCCCAATTTGCCAGTCCAAAATCAGACAACTGAAGTAATGACAGAAAGAAGATTGTGACAAGGTTATACAGTACAATCCAATATTTCTATGGACTAGAAAGCAATATTAAACCTGCGGCTCGAAATCTTCGGAGAGGAGGATATTTGAAGACTTCACATCCCTATGAATCACAGGTTCTGTGCCGCTACCACCATGTAGGTAATCAAGTGCCTCTGCTACACCCAAAGCAACCTTGTATCTAGTGGCCCAACTGAGAATATGTTTGTTCTCCTTCTCACCTGAGGATAAAACATCAGATAGGAAACAATATTCAGTGAATAAGAAGAAGAACAGAAAACACATGCTATTCAATCTAAGTGACTGAAAAATGCATACCATGAAGAACTCCTTCTAAGCTGCCCCTTGACAAGTAGTCAGAAACCAATATGAGACGGTTGTTCTCAAAGCAAAAACCAATCAGCGAAATAATGTTCTTATGATGCAAGGTGGTAACAATCTCAATCTCTGAAACAAAATCTCTTAGTGCATCTTCAGAGGGCTTCAAGATTTTCACTGCCACTTCCTTGCCATCTGAAAGACAGCCCTTGTACACTCGGCTGCAGCCTCCCTTCCCAATTAATTTCTCTACATTGGAAAAAGACACAAATTCAACATGAATTTACAAAGGTAATATATTAAAAGGTCAAGAATGTAGAGGGAATTGGAAAGCAACCAGGCGAGAAGTTGGAGGTGATGTTTATGAGTTCCTCATGGCTGAACAATCTACAGACTGATGAATACTTCTCTTGAAGAGACTCCAACTCCTTTGGAAGTGACCCTTCTTCATCATGAAGGGCAATAGGAGTTGAATCAGTTCCATCAGGTACAATGGCACTGCTCTCTTTATCAATATTAGGGGCGACATTTGCATTCGGCTTTGTGGACTTGCGATAGGGATGGACCGCAGAATACCGGCTTGGAAGCCGCAATGCCCATTGAACTACAGAGATCTTAGGCCACTCATGGGAAGAAGAAGTCCTTGTGCTTGAAAAAACCGTCCTTCTCATGAGCGACCGAGCTGGTCTTGGCCCTGGCATCTCCTTGACCACAGGTGCTACAGAGCAACTTGCAGGAGCATCAGAATTCTCCACTGGAACCGATGCCAGAGATTCATCCTCTTTCAATTCATTCAAGCTTGGAGGATCAGAAACAGAGTCGCAAATCGAACAACTCTGTTTTGAAGAGGAATCCACCATTGTTGCATTCTCATGAGCAGAAATATTACCACGATTCGACCCATCTTCCAATAGAAGTGAGGACTTGGAATCATCAGCATCCTTCCCTGCCTCACCTCTACTTGGCAACAAACAATACAAATCACCATCACCGCCGGAGCTACCAGCGGAACCCTTGCTCAAATTCCTCCGGTGGGATTTGTTCTTGTCTGTTATCAATTAGGATATCTCAGGCAAAGAATGAAATCAAATCAGAACAAATTAGACTGAATCAAGGCTAATGAGAAGCAAATAACCTGCCGGTTGCCTCTGGAAAACAATCTTGCCATTGTTAACGGCCACCACTGAACAATTAAAATGCAGCTTCTTTGCACAATATTTGGCAATCGAAAAGGACGACAACCTGCCAGAATCTAAAACAATTACCCAAAAAAAGCTACACAATTGGGCAAAGAATAAAACACAACCAGAGGACGGCCGTTGACTCACCCAATGGTACGCGAGTGCTTGGCCACCCCAAGAATGAGTTTGGACGCAGCGAATTCGTTCACCTCCCGGGCTAAAACCTTCCGGACCGAAGACCCCTTGCAAATCTTCAACTTTAGATCGATCTGGGGACAGATTAGGCTAAAATTTGATGAGAAACAGAGCAAATTGGGGGAGGGAGAAAAGAAAGTATTTTTAATGGGGAAAAAGGGACCTGCTTGAGATTGCAGAAGCCCTCGTAGACGGCGAGCATGGCGTCGAACTCTTTGGCAAGGGAGACGACGGCGGGGGGCTCGCCCTCGCCCTCGCCCTCGTGTTCGGACGTAGAAGAGGAGCGGGAGGAAAGGACGTGGAGGGCGACGACTCGGTCACCGGGGGCGGCCACCTTGACGAGGGCCCAGGTGAGGAGTTCCCGGCTCTGGGACTCCATCTTGACGCCGACCACCACCGTCTTCCCCTCGCCCACGCCCTCCTCCTCCTCCTCCTCCTCCTCCTCCTCCTCCTCCTCCTTCTCCTTCTCATCCTTCTCCTCCTCTTTCACTTCTCCTTTTCCTCTGCTTTCTTTTGCCTTTCCTTCGCCTTCCTCTGATCCCATTAAAGGTGCCTCCTTTTTGTTCTTCTTTGCTTCTTCTCCCTTTGTCATCTTCATCTTTGGGTGTTCTTCCCCCCCCCCCCCCCCCCCCCTCCTCTCTCTAATGCCCTGAGATCTCCCTCATTGGTAATGGTGTTGGCATTTTGGTGACAAGGGGAATTAATACCATTCTTGGCTTTTAGGGTGGAAGCAAAGGTGTCCTTTTACCACCTCCTCCTCCCTGGCACCACTGCTAACCTATCAATTTGCATTCACCTGGTTTCAGTTCCCCTGGCTTTCCCTTTTTTTTCTATATTGTTCTTGGTCCTGGAAGGTCCCATTAGGATGGGGAAAATTTTTTTATTAATTTTTAATGCAATAAATTCATCACTTAAGTTTGCCATAAATTGAATAAATTAAATGGGAAAATGTGGTATTTTTACGAAATTAGCACTGGAAACGGTTTGTGTTCCATCTTGATCCTCTTGTCATGATACGTTTCTTTCATATAACTACATTATAAGAATAGAGATGCGTGCCACCTCAATATTTGCTGTTAATATTGTGGACAAAATATAAAGCGGATAAAGTTGATTGTTTGGTTGCTACAACCATCACGTACATGTAGCAATATTGTACTTTATTCATCCTTTTAGTAATTAGATTTTTGTCGGTTTTATAAGTTTCTTATCATGCATAACACCACTCAATTTTAAGGATAGGAAGTTAATACATAGCTTTTTCTCGGTTGACCTATAAATTTCAAATTTTATCTTGATCATATCTTAAATTATGTTGTAATGTAACTTGTTTGATGAAGGTGTTATTGGGGACATATGAATTTCTCTAATTTTGTAATTCAACAAATATAATTATTTAATACATTATTTAGTTTAATTAACTAATTTCAAGTGATATCCTTTTTTTTATAAGCCAATTTGCTTTATTTTTTTTGATATGCAATTCCTCGTCTTGGAATTCAAATACTTTCAAGAAAATTACAGATATCCCGAGTATTTTGAAAAACAATTGGACATCATGATCATAACTTTGTCGATATTATGAATAAAATATAAACATAAAGCTCGGTTTGTTGCTACAACCACACATACATGTAGCAATACCTATTCAGTAGCATTTTGTTCATCCATTTAATACTTAAAATTTTACCTGTTTTATAAGTTTCATATCATACACAACACTACTCAATTTTGTGGATAAGAGGTTAATATTTATTTTTAAAAAAAAGAAAAGTAACCAAATAAGCTTTTCATTGGCTTATAAATTTCAAATTTTATCTTGACCTCATCTTAAATTATGCTTGCAATGTAACTTATTTGATGAAGGTGCTATCAAGGACACATGTATTTTCCTAAATTTGTAAATCAACAAATATAATTATTTAATATATCATTTAGTTTAATCATGTAATTTCAAGTGGTTTTTCTTTTTTTTTTTTATAAACCAATTTGCTCTATTCTTTTGATATGCAGCTCCTTGTTTCAAAATTCAAATACTTTCAAAAAAAATTTACAGAAAACTTGATATATTAAAAAGCAATTGGACATCATGGTCATGACACAAAATTGTATGCTTTCTGGACTCCCAACAAAATTAGTTCTTTTGAGACTTTATATTTCAGAAACTAAGATTAGTTGGGATAAGTGTGTCCCCTACTCGGACGGAACGGAAGGCTTTGCCGCTTTCCCAAGCGATTCCGGTCAACTTTTTCTACCTCAGGTTCAATAATTTTAACTTAGAAACTTGAACACGCCTGCGGTCCCAAGACTCTTAAAATCTTTTCTGGTTTGATGAGAAGCCGTGGTCTTGGCCATGGAAGAATATTTTCTTCTTTCTAGACGTGGAGTAACATTTGGTCTTGGTCTTTTTGGTTTGGTGTCTTCGTATCATCCCACTGATCTTTTCTTTTAGTTTAATCATGGTTGGCCAAAATAAATCAGACGGCTATCCATGAACACCTGGACTCATCCACTTTATACTTTTTCTCCCATGCTTTCATCATTCCTCCTTTGTCTTGTTTAAATATTTCTTCACATCATCGTTCCTTCTACTTTCTTTTTTTTGACGGAAGGACCGGGTCTTTCTCATTGGTTATTATAATAATACACGTAAAAGTTGGGTATCCAAAGTGAACCCGAATTGTGATGGCGGTTTTGGCCTTCAGAATAGGGGGATCAGATATTTTTGTTCTTGGTTTGGTTTGGATTCTCCTAACAATAACGGCAGTTTAAATTTTGAAACGCCAGGGCAAAAATTATAGGTGGGAGCTCTTGCTGAGGTGGGCTGGTTCTGGATATTGGTTGGTTTTAATTACTAGTTGATGCCGTTTCTTGTGGCAATTAAGTTGCGTGTATATACGGCAATGATGTTCTGACTTTGTGTCGAAGAATTGACATCAGTAACATTTAAATTTGTATACCTTTTCATAAAAAATATTTATTTTTTTAAAAATAAATTTAAAATATATACATATATATATATATTTATATATTTGATTATAATTTTTTTTTCAATTTTTTTTCATGATTTTGATATTTAAATTTATAATTTTAGATAAATTTATTTTCTCGAAATATGTCGAATTTTTTTCTTTCCGTATTTTTTTATTTCTAATAGATCTTTAAATTTAAAATTTAAAATAAAAAAATAATTTTATTTTTTAAAATTTAATTTTTTTTATTCGATTTTTTTTATAGATTAATAAAAAAAATAGTAACAAAATTAAAAAAAAATTATTGATGGTCATGTAACACGTGCGTTGCATGGGTATAAATCTAATATATATATATATAGGCTCAAGAAGTTTAAGACTTGTTTGGTTGGATAATTTTAATAAAATTATAATTTTTAATATCATTTTTTTTTGAATTTAATGAAGTTATTTGGGAAAGAATCTTGGTAGTTTTCGATAAGTATATATAGCTCGTAAAATAAGACAAAATATTTTTATAGATGGCCCGGTGTTCTACGTGCTTCTTAAAATAGCCTTTTCCAAGGCTTCATAAACAGAATTTAGTCGGATTCTTCCAAATCTTACTTAACATCATTGTCTCATGCTAAACAACAAATTTTGAAAGATATGTTTTAACGGATATTATGATTTTTTAAAAATCGAGAGGGCGAGTCTTAGCTAAACGGCAAAGTTGATTCATTGTAACAGGTTACATTAGATCTTGTAGTAATGGAAGTTTCTTCTTACATTGGAACACTACTCTTTTATATTTTTTTTAAAAAAATATTTTTTTATAAAACTGGTTGTTATTTTCTGAGTCAATAAAATAGAAGTATGTTTGCGACTAGCGTGTGCCACAACCGGTCGGGAGGCTTTTCTCACAACCAGCTAGCAGGGATTCGAGTTCCGATTTTGACATTTTTTGATTAAAAAGTCCGGAGATAAAATTTAAAAAAAATTAATAAAATAATTTTGGAGTCCCTGTTGACCGGTGATAATGAAAAAATTATGGATATATATAATAAATCCCATTCACTCGGCTGACGCCAGTGGCAGTCAGGTTGACGTACTTGCCTTCAAGTAAGGAATAGCTGTGGAAAATTAATATGCGCCGTGTATCAAATATTTTCTGGCTAAGATTGAGAGAGCCCGGGACCTAACTCCTCCATCTTTTTGTTTTACCAAAAAAAAATAAATAATAAAATAGGAATTTGTTTACAAATTCCTGTTGTAACTTAGATAGAAAAAGGAAGGATTTTGGGTTCCAAGTAATTTTGGAGTCCCTGTTGACCGGTGGTAATGAAAAAATTATAGATATATATAATAAATCTCGTTCACTCGGCTGACGCCAGTGGCAGTCAGGTTGACGTACTTGCCTTCAAGTAAGGAATAGCTGTGGAAAATTAATATGCGCCGTGTATCGAACATTTTCTGGCTGAGATTGAGAGACTATCTGGGGGTGGCCACATCCGGGACCTAACTCCTCCATCTTTCTGTTTTACCAAAAAAATAAAAAATAAAATAGAAATTTGTTTACAAATTCCTGTTGTAACTTAGATAGAAAAAGGAAGGATTTTGGGTTCCAAGAAGGACAAATGGCTCATGTAAAGCTTTCTGCATCGCATGAGCTAAGATTTTTTTCCTACAAAACAAACAAAACAAAAGGTAAGCAAGAACTAGGAATTCCTTTAAAATTGTAGCAGTATGACTCCATGATACATTGACTCCACATTTGGCCTTAATATGACACATTGGTTGAAGTTTGACAAGGGCTGGTAGGTATTAATTATTAACTAGAGTAAGGTCCTTGCAAAGTAAATAACCACCACATCAGTCCCATTATTAAGCATCCCATATTTTCTAATAATCTAACAAGTATAATTTCTCTACATGCATGAAGGTTCCAGTTTAATATAGGTTGAAAAAGTCTTTGTCAAAAGTCACAAAATTCTTCTCATCTTTCAAGTGGTTGGGGGACATGATTAATTATAAGCTATCAACTCCATTATTGTAAATGATGAAATTGACTCAACATAGTGGCTAGACATTCACATAAATCTATAAACATTTATCTTTAAAAATCACGCTGTTTTAATTAATAAACTCAACTTGATTTTTATCTAAATAAAATCATAGAAGCAAAAAAAACTATTGGAAAATTTTTTGATAAAATAGAATTGCCACTACTTTCCCTTTCTTCCATCGCATGTTAACTCACTAGCATGCATGCATTCATGCAAATCCTAGGATGGATGCTTGCAATTTTCTTATAGGCTGGCTTGCATGGAAATACATGAGTTAGGACCATTTACCAAGGTAGTGCAATCTAATATCAATACTTATAAAATAATATTATTAATATTAATAATGACCAAGTCTGAATAATATATAATAATAATGATGATGAGTAAAAAAAAATCTAATGTCAATTACTAGTTAATCAACTAATAAATCAGAACAATCATTGAAAATACTCATCATTAAATTAGTTATGTGAACGACAGAGAAAGGCAAAAAATAATAATTTATAAATCCAACATGGTGAATACCGATGATTAATTAAATTCACAAATAAAAATATATAAGTGCATGCAGAGAAAAAGGACAAGATTTGTCATCAAAAAATGCAACTTGACCAAAGCAACAAGTGGTAGTAGGAACATGATCCAGAGGCCGTGGGACATAAATAAATCTGCCAATATTTAAGCATGGGGACCAATTCGTTTAGATCCCCACTTTATCCTTTCCAATTCCAAAGAATGATGCTAGATATGGAAGATACCTTTCTCTTCTCCTCACCTTCCATCCTGCTTTCTTGGAGGGACAGTCTCGTCCTACTCAAGCTTTAAGAGACAAACTCTTCTCTCTCCTTAGAATTTTTCTGCCATGAATCCATGAACACATGTGCTTGCATGATAGATGGTATATCTTCTACGTATATAGATAATTATAGATACCATGTACACCAACAAGATGTCATGAATAAGATATCCTAATTTGCGTCGTGAATAAGGTATCCTAATTTTGTATTGGGGAGTTTGAATTTTTTAGGGAGATTCTCTGAACAGAATTTTGTAAGGTGAGTGTTATATATTTGTAGGATTCTGCACCACGACACTCACACGACCATGGTTTTTTTTTTTTTTTTTTTGATAGAATAGAGTAGAAGAGCAAATAGCCAGACATTACAAAGGAAGTTGAAAGGTATTTAAATATATACAACGCCAGGCATACTACAAAATAGTGAGTTCGAAACAGAGAATCCCAAAGTTGTTTACATAGAAGGTGAAAGAAGATGAGAAGTTTTTGAGATCCTGAAAATACCCACAATTTGGTACAGAAGTGTTACAGAAGACAGCAGCTAAAATGGCTTCAACTCTTGATGTAAATAGCTGAAAAGGTTGCAAGGAAAGTAGACGTCGAAGCCCATACAATATTCCCTGTAAGTTTTCCTTAATATCCAATTCCCAGATATCGGTAAAGCTCCTTTTGTTACGGTTATCGTTGTGAGCAATAGATAAGGGTTGACATTGAAGTAGAAGTTTAGACTTGTTGCCGCCCAGAACGTCGTGGCCCGTAGCTGCTGATGGCATCGGGTGTTCCGCGTCCGCCCGCGGGAGATACCTTCGATGCCTCGGGACCTGCAAGAAAGCTAATGTTAGTGACCCGGGCCGGGAATTCCGGCGGGGACACTCCGACGGTCAAGTCAGTGACGATCCAAGGGAACAGATCCTCCTGGTCGAGCCCCTCTGGATGAGCTCCATACTAGAAGGAGTGAGTGGAATGTATGAGAGTGTGAATGTGAGCTGGGAGGTGTGGTGGCCGAGGTGGTCTCACCCTTCTCTCTTGTCTCTCTCCCTTCTCCTCTTTCTCTTTGTGGTGGTTGTGTTGTTGGAAAAATAGGTGTCTCCCTTATTGAGAGAATATTGCTCTTGCTTGGAATGGAAGAATGAGTGTTGTTACCTCTCTTTTGTTCATTCTGGCTGGGTCTTTTCCCTTGGCTTGCCTTGGGGTTCTCCCATGCTGTCAGACGGGTACAACAAGGTACCGTGTCATGGACGGGATGCCTTCTTTATTGGATAGCTGGGGGAGCCTCTACATGCCTCTGACATTCCTTTTATTTACCCTTCCTAGAAGCCTGGCGGGACCTCGACTGTCGTGCCGCCGCTCTCGGGGACTGTGCTCCCTAGTGGGTCTTTTCTCCGGTCGTACGACAGGTCGGTGGAGGGCATGATGCCTTGATGTGAGCTTCCTTTCTTTCTGGTATGAATGGCGGCCGTGGGCATTAATGACGACGTGGCGGGTGCCGTCGTACGATCCTTGGGGGGGCGCCACTGTCCTCGGAGGAAAGGTGCCGCTCTCGTGGTGGTTGGTGCCCCGATCTGAGTTGAAAGCCGAGTTGGGAAGATGGGGCCCACCCGCAGGGGACCGGTCTCGCGGCAGCTCGGCTGTGCGGAGGAGGGCAAAGCTCGGCACCAGGCTAGGGGGGCCCAGCCTTAATCGAGCTCAGGCTGGCAGAGGTGGATGAGGTGCGTCCAGGCCAGGGGACCTGGCCTCGAAGGGGCTCCTCGTGGCGGAGGAGGCTTGAGCTCGACTCTGGACCACGGGACCCGACCTCGGACTCGAAGGGCCTGCCTCTGGTGGGGTTTGAGCTCGGCTCCGACCTAGATGTCCCGACCTGGCAGATACCGACCTGGTGGAGAACGAAGCCCGACTTCGACGGGCGGCCCCGTTGGCATCGGGAGCTCAGCCCGGCGAGGGGGCCTGTGATGGTAATCCCGCATGGCATCCAATGAGGACTCCACGTCGGTCTCTTTGTCCCATATCAGCGATCCGGTCATATCAAGACTCAGCAGACTTGTGGATATAAACAAGCCTGCATTGTAGGGAAGCATACTAAAAAGTATATAAGCTGGTTGATCCTTGATAATAAAATCCTTCAGAGAGTAGTATAGCTTAGTTTTATCATCAGAGACATAAAAACCAGATAACAGCAGCACCTAGTGAGATTGTGGACATAACGCAGTCGAGTGGGTAAGATATAAAGAGCTAAGATGAAGACCAGTGTACCAATATAGCATATAACCTTTGTTCCAGAAAACAGTGATATGCGGAGCATGATAAAGAAGAATATAACACCATTGATATTGCTGATAATGATACTTGCAATCTTCTTTCCCCAAACATTGATTAGAGCTAAAAAGCTGTGGTATAAAATGTGAATTAAAAGTTGCCCTGTTATTTCTTGCAATGCCTGCACTGCTTTATGGCATTAATTGGTGTAAATTTTTTATGGACAATCTCTCCAAATGCATCACTTGTTGAAAGTTGCCAGGTTCCAAATGATTAAATAAAAACTTTGAATTGTTAAGTCTAGTAAACATTGTGGATTGTGGATTCCAATTGCGATGGTCTCATTGTTTGGCCATTCCAATAGGATTGACTGAGAATTCTGTAAAATTTATTTATTTGACCATCCATTTATGCATAACCTTATATCAACCAAGTTCTATCTAGTCCAAATTTTATTGATCTTTTTTTTTTTCTTCATACAATCCAAAGATTAGGATCTAGACTGGATTTGGATAAATTACTAGAAAATGCAAGCTAGATGGACTAACATGTTTGATTCTTACATAATCTTATCTAATCCTATAGAAATATCTAAATAGATCATCAATATAATCTTGTTTCCATCTCAATTGTCTGGACTTCCATTCATCGTAGTTCCACAAAAATATAATAAAAAAGCTTATTAAGAAAACATCTATTATTACAAAACCACCAATTATTAGATATATAAAATATTATAAATATTTGGACATATCTACTTACAAAGATTGGAAAATGCAAAATGTCAAAATTCTTCACTATTTGCATCCATGAACCATACCAACCCTTGATTAAACTCGAATCCGCTACATGCTTCAGTGCTTCAGTTCAATAAAATTATGTATAATAATGAACTACACCAACCCTTGTCCAATTAGATAAATTCTTCTTATCAAATAGGCCGAGATCTAGTTGGGTAGGATGGCTAGTTCTTGTATGCCATTCCTCCAACTATATCCTTTAAAAGATTGGACTAAGCCACCTACAGTCCCCCCTGCAAACCAATCTAATCCTGAATATTTACAATTCTTTTTAAAAGTTTTATAATTCCGAATATTTATAATTTTTTTTTAAAAGTGAAGGAGAAGTCATAAACCTACTACCTGTTTCTTATTGGCGAGCAAAGTAAAGGCTTTCCATCTAGCTACGCCAGGCGATAGGTTGTTGGGCTGTACAAGCTTTTGGATGTACTACTGAACCATCCCGTAGTAATGATATTCATCATCCTGGATCTTATTTGGTTCTTCATGATCTTTTGCAATCCTGCAGATTGTTAGGAGGTTGGCTTTGGGAGATCGGCCCCCATATTAGCTAGGCCGAGGTCAAGGTTCAGCCAGGATGAAGATCAATTGGGCTAAAGGGATCAACTAGGTCGAAGGTTCTCCGAGCTAGGGGTCAGCTAGGATGAAGATCAACTAGCTGAAGATCACCCATACCTAGGAAGGAGTTGGCGAAGATGTCGCTAAGGATCCAAAACACAAAGGAGCTATCAAAGAAGGAGTTAGTGAGGGAGCCACCGAGGATTTCGATCATGGAGACTTTGCTACAGAAGCTTTCTAGGCCAAGGGTCAAACAGGATAAAGATCAATTGGCGAAAGATCACCCTGGCTGAGGGTTCCGATCATAGTAGCTTTGCTGCTAAGGCACACATAGATGCAGCCAAGATTGAGCTCCGACCTTGGTGATTTTGTAGCCAAGGCAGAGTAATCAAAGACTTTCTGGTGTTGGACTTGTCATTGAGGGTCCTGAGTTCTATAAGTTTCTAGATTTTCCATCGAACCATTCTCTAGTGATGATATTCATCATTCCGGATCTTATTTGGTTCTCCATGGCCTTTTGTAATTCTGTGAACCTTGGTTAGGTTGAGATTGAGGGTTAGCTAGGATGAAGATCAACTAGGCTAAGCAGATGAATCAAATTGAGGGTCCTCTAGGTCGAAGGTCAGTCAGGATGAAGATCAAGAGATAGGACTTACAAGAATGGATAGATAAGAGTTCTCCGAAAATATTAAATTTAGACAGAAGTTCAGATGATGAGTAGATGGAGGAGAATATATTGAAAAGTGAGTATGTTGAGTCTCATGTGAATGCCCTTGATGGGGGAGATGGTCCGCATGCCTAGCTTTTGGATTCACTACCGAACTACCCCCCAGCAACATGTTATAAGTTGGTTCTTTGTAGCTTTTTATAGGTTTGTAGATCTTGACTAGGTCAAGATCGATGGTCAGCCAGGATGAGGATCAACTGATTAAGAATCACCTGGCCAAGGGAGGAGTTGGAAAGGAGGTGATCGAGGATCCTAATCACAGTGATTTTACTATCGAAACACTTACTGATGTAGCCAAAATTGAGCTTCGATCCTGGTGACTTTGCAACTGGGGTGATCATCGATGTAACCAAAAACAAGCTAAAAGAGGCTTTCTGAGGTCGAGGCAGTGGTGCAACAACACTATCAAGGTTGAAAGGAAGGAGGCAGCACAAGTTGCGCAACCAGGACGATCACCGATCCCTTCAGGTTGAGGCTAGGAAAGCTTTCTACAGTCGAGGTGGTTGCCGAACCAGATAAGATCGAGCCAAGATAGGCTTTTTACGATTGAGGGGGTTGCTGAACCAGGCTGGACCAAGGCAAGAGAGGCCTTCTACAGACGAGGTGGTCATCAATCCAACCAAAGAAGGGTTGCCTTATCGAAGACGTCGCGAAGGGTGAGGATGAGGTAGTTGCTAATCCGGTCGAAGAAAAGTTGCCTCACTAATGACATTGCCAAGGTCAAGAAAACCCATCGAAGTTCTAGCGGGTGTCACAATGTCAAAGAAGTTGCTTGACCGATCCTTGGATCCTCAACAAAGCTGCTCGACTGGATCTTAGAGTGCTTGAAATTAGGGGGCAGAGATGACTCACCTGGAGGGAATTGGGGTTTCAAAGATTCCATCCCAGTCGCCACACTCCTCCTAGGGCTCTCCGACAAGCTTCGAGGTGAAAGGGATGATAAGTTATATATTTATACAACTATTTTAAATATTTTAAGTAATTAATAGTGCTAATATCTTCTTAAAAATCTAATTTCATAATTAAATTAGATTTTCTTGTAAAATAAATATTTTTAAAAAAACTTGAAAAAAATATAAAATTAGAGTATATGTTGAGCCGAGAGTCACTTTAAGCACCAAAATAAGTTCGCACCCATTAAAATATTTAATGAAAGATTTGAATTCATGTTTCTTCTCCTTTAATATGTATATTAAAGTTACCAGAAATATTAAGAATCCTAAAATCATAGAAATTTGACAAAATTAAATATTTAAATAGTTTCCGGCATGAAGAACCTGATGTGCAGGTCAAGAGAATACAAACCGGATACAAATCGGAGTTCAATCGAATCGAGAAACAACAAAAATCAAAGTTATCTTTCACAGCAACTGGTCCATCATGGACCGTTGGCTCAGTCCACGGCCCAGTCCCATGGACCATCCTCCCCCCTACTCGGTCTACAGCCTGTGCTGCCTTCTTTCTCTGCCCGCAGCTATCATTTCTCCTCCCCGGCTCACCTCCGCCCATATCTTCCTTGTTCCCATCCTTGTCTTCCCAAAGTCGTCACCTCCAAAGCCACCATCAGTCCTAATCAGTCCGAGCCACCTGCTGCCACCGTGATCCGCCATGGCCGCTGCCCTCTCCTCATCTCCATCGCGCTTATTCCCTAGCTTGAGACGCTTTCGAGACCCAGCACCGCCGCCTTCCTATTGTGTTGCTGCTTCCTCATCACTACCCTCTACCCATGATCACCGGCCTTCTTCCTGAGCAACGCCCCCTTCTCTTACTCTGGCCGATCCCCGCAGCAGTTCGTCGGCTGCCTGCCACCACCTCTACAACACCACGATCCCCTTTTGCCCGAGACTACGCCTCCTCCCTGATTCAGAGTCGCCGCTTCCTCAATCCGCCTTCCACCTCTATCATTGCTGCCCTCCAAGCTCACCATGGACAAACCATTGCTTGTCTTCTCCCTTCTTCGCCCAACGCCATTACCACCTTCTTCTCCTCCATCGTCTATCGATGGCCTCCTTCCAGCCACCGTTCAAGCCACCTTCATCTTCTTCCTCCCCGGCCTGAGAGCCACCACTGCCTTCCTCCTTCTCGCCGCCGTCTTCTTCCCACTTCCTGTTGCTCGCTTAAGACACTCCAAAGCTAGCTGCTGCCAACCCGAGCCTCCGCATCTTTGCCTCCCTTCTTCCCAAGCCTCCATCCATCACCACCATCACTGCCACGCCCATTATCGCCGCCGTTCTCCTCTCCTTCCACGGTCCAGCATTGGTGAATGGTAGATGTGGTAACTAATCAGGAGATCCGACGGCCAACATGCACTCATGTTCGATGTCGGACAACAGGAGAAGGATGCCGCATGATCTGGGGCGCCGACAGCCTTGATCTGGATGCTTTGATGAGGATCAAACGGGTAAAACAATTGTTAACGAGTCAAAGGCCAATTCTATTGTGCTTCTCTCCAAATTGCACTAGGATTTTACTTTTTTCGAGCCCTGGCTATAAAAAGACGACCCCTGGAAACAATTGAGGGAGCGAGCAGCTGTATAGGTAATTTGTATTTTATTTTGTTTTATTGTGGGTTTAAGAGGGAGAGAAAAAAAAAAAAAAAAACTATTAACTCAACCCTTGCATAGCTAAAACTCCTCCGTTTAAATAAGAGATGAAGCTTTTCTTACAAATATTTATTTTTCTTTCCCACTTTATATATTTTCTCATTTAATATTAATAAAATTTTGTTTCCCTTTTATTTATGCTTGTATCATATTTTATTGGACGAATTAAGCTTTTACAATTTATTTTTCCAAGAAGATATGCTGTGATCCTGACAAGATACGGTTTGTGTTTGAATAAAAGATAAACTATCTTAAAATTAATTTTTTTTATTTTATATGGATTTGGAATAATTTATACTCATATAGGAATGGTTCGTGATCCTGAGGATATTATTCATATTTAGATAGAGATAGATTAACTCAAAACTAATTAATTATGAGCCTTTGCATGAACGAATACCAAGATCTATTATCAAGAAGAATTGATTCCTAATTCCTAAAACGTAGTTTAATTATCTTTTAAATTAATTTTTACATAATGAATTTCTAGAAAATCGTAATTAAACCATTCCAACTTTTTTTGTCTATCTTTTTCATAAAATAATTGTCTTTAATTTTTGAGGATACGATCCCTACTCATCGTACCTATAGTAATGAGCTTGGTTTTTATTTTTGACTATCCTATAATAAGTGATCACGTTGGCAAATCCCATCATGTGCTACGGTGAAGCCAGCATGGACCTCAAGGATGAGGATGCTTGGAAGCAGATTTGGCATGGGGAGGCCAATGGCGGGGACTTTGGTGAAGATAATGAAGTAGGTGGGAATGATGTTGGCGATGATGTCGATGGAGATGACAAGGAGGTGGTCACCCATATCGCAGCCCAAAGGAGTTGCCAGTGCCACTAGCAAGGGCATTGAAGGTGGAAAGATTCGAGCTGGCCTCCATTGGATGATGGACGAGAGTGAGGCGAGGTCCTCCATTGGGCTTTTCATGGGCGAAAAGAAGAGCATGCTTCTTGCAAGTGGAGAGGAGGTAGAGATGGAGGACCTTTGACTGGCCCTTGTGGGAGGAGAGGAGCCGAATTGGCAGGTGGAGAAGAGATAGAGGCCAGTGAGCTCCCACGGGAAGAGAGGACAGAGGCCATGAACTTTCCACGGGTGGAAGAGATAGCGGTGGTCGCGAGCTCCTCGCAGGCGGAGAGGACAAAGGCTGGCGACTTTTCATGAGCGGTGGTGAGGAGATGAGGTAGAGGAGATGAAGCCTCCAGAGAGAACGGGCTCTCTCCTCCCTTTTTATATAAAAGATATGGAAGTGACAGGGAGCCAAAGAGACGCCCCCTCTCTCTCTGTTTTTTGTATATAGAAGGTATCATTTGGATGAAATGAAATAAGAAATTAATGAAATAAAACTTCTCAGTGGTCACTATCTCTAGGTCCACTCTACCTTTTGGGCTTGCTCCATCGTGTATGCCTTTCCATATTAGGATTTCACGAAGAAAGAGGTGCCGCGGGAGGTGGTCATGACTATAGATCCTTGGCAAGGAAAGGAGGTTGTGCCTTCCTCAAGGGTCATTATTTCATTGCATCGTGTGAATGGCAATGACTAGGATGTGCACCTACTAAACCAACGTGTTGAACTAATCCGTGCCTATCTCTGTTGTTGGTAGAGGTGGCGATGCTGGTTGCGATGGTGATGTAGGGACTTTACTATCGAAACGAGCTCCCTTATTTCTGGAAGAGGCATCGTTGGAACACTATTAGAAACCCTACATAGCACCATCGTATGCTCACTTGATTTTGCAAAAAATGGGCTTGGACTCTTCCTTTAGTGCCATTTGTTATGGTAGATACCAGTTTTGAGGTTGGAGAAGAGGTTGACTGGCTGGAGTTACCATTGGAGTAACCTATAAAAAAGGTTCACAATCGGGAGGGGTCCTGGTACAAACACTTCGATGCTCAGGTAAGTGATCTGGAACAGAAAGAAAATAATGAGCATGGAAAAGGTTACTTACTGGAGGTCCTTTTGGCCTGAGCTTTATAGGAGAGAGCTCGGTAGAACGGGAAATCCCGGAAATATTGGGTCATGATTGCACTATTGTAGGATTATCACCATAATTCTCTCTCAAGGATCATGAGGGGGATGCTGTTTCTGGCAGTGTCATTAATGCTGACAGCTGTTCTCGCGAAAGAGAGAGGCCATTACTAGTGATACCAGGTACAAGATTTTAGCCTTTATGTGCTCTCCGCATAAGGATATTTATTATTATTGGCCTCTTCTATACGGTTGCCATATATGTTAGGAGGCTATTAATAGAAGTGTCAGAGTAGGCTACATGAGTGATAAGGCTTAAGTAGAACCTGGTAGCTTGGCATGAAATGATTTTAGTTCAATATATAGGTCAGTCAACCCAATATGAGGCTTATATGAAGATGGCTCAGTCATTATGCCTCAACTTAATACTTCAGCCCGGCATAAAAATGCCTCAGCTGCTATAGATCCGAGACTTCAAAAGTATCCCCCTAAACACATGTTAAAAAATGTATAAATTAAAATTTGATGCTTAAATAATGAAAAAATGATCCTTGCACCATTTTAATCATATATTTCTGTACCTACCTACTTGATAAATAAGTTAAATACTAGTAAAATATATAATTTTTAGTTTTTAGGCATTTTCAATGGTATAGATCATAATTAATATAATAGATATCTGATTTGAGCATCTGATTATTGATTTTCAAATTAAAAAAAAAATAGTTCTTTCTCCTCTTGGAACCTTAAGAAGTTTGCTCGAACCCTAAATTAACAATATATCACAAATTATTGTATGTTTAGAAAATTAGGATACCTAAATCATGACAAAAAAATGTCAGAAAATTAAAAAAAATTGAACACCTTGAATAATCTGGCCCTTGCAAAATTAGCATACTCTATTTTTTTTTTTTTTTAGCAATATGGTAGTAATAATATGTTATGGCTACCACCAACTTTTAAGCCAAAGGTGCCAACCAGTCGAGAGCATGAAAATAATTTAGCTAATGTGAATTCTTTCAACGTGGCTTTTACATAATTTGGCTAGCAATTGAAAATAATTTATCTGATGATCAAAGTAGGGGTTGTAAAAACAATTTCTTTTTTCTTTGAACTATCTATTTTAAAAGCTAAGTTTAGAGCTGCACATCATTTGTATCATATAGAAGTTACATGTAAAGAGAATCAAAAAATATTCTATCATTATTATTGAACAGATTCGGGATAAGATGGAGCAGCATAAGGTTTAATCCACTTTTTCATGATATTCAAAGATTCTTAAATTCTTCTCTAATGATATCTTTTTATAATATATTTTAAAAAATAAATAGTGCGGTCAATCGTATTTTCTATCACTGATTATTCTGAAGATTGGATTTGATTTTTGATGGGCCTTACAAATTTTTTATTTTTGAATTCTATGGAGTAGTTTTATATCAGGATTGTATGACTTCCTGTTTATATAAAAAAATCCCCCCTCCCTGGAATTCATCCCTTGGCCACCACCGCTGCACATGCTACTGTTCCATGATGACCTTGCGCCCACACCTAGCCCGGGCCACCAGCCGTTTTGTAGGCTAATCCACGATTTTGGACATCACGAGGCCCAAGACATAGCGTGGTCCAACGCACCCGATCTTGCTTCCACTTAATGGTGCCTCGATGCGACCAAGGCAACGTCACCATAGTACGGTTCTCATGTCGCGTCAAATCATTTGCAGACTCTATTGGCACGCTAGACCACGCCAAGCACATGCTTTCAGCACTACGGTGCAGCGCGGTTGGTTAGCACGAATCCACTGATGTATTTAATTCTTTGGTCATGAATTCGAAAAATAATCTGTTGGGTGACATGGTTAAATTTCAAAAATTCTAAATGCATGTTACTGTATAAGAAACGGTTCTGATGTCATAGTAAGATTAGGTTGATTTATTAATCGATTGATGAGAAGAATACATGAAAATATACGGTCCGAATCGAATAATTATCTAACGGTATGGGGATTAGAATGGAGAGTATTGCCATCAGAACTGTTGTAGCCCATAGCTGTCGTACCGGAGTGCACTTCTCTCGCTGCCTGCTGGTCCTCTGCTCCTAGACCTGTGAAACAGGGGTTAGTGACCCGGGACGAAGTTTCCGGCGGGGGTACTCCGATGGTCAAGTCAGTAACGATCCAGGAGAACAGATCTTTCTGGTCGGGCCCTTTTTGATGGACTCCGCACTAGGAGGAGTGAACTGATGTGTCGGTGAAGGAGAAAAGCAGTAGGGGGAGAGTGATAGCGGGGACAGAAGGGTTTCCTGTTACTCCGCTTCTCCCTATTTCCCGGCGACTTTCCTTCTATCGTGGTGTTGGTGGTGGCGCTCTGCTCTCTTGGTTGAGCTTGCGCTTGTATTTTTTTGTTTGTTACCTTCCCCTTCCGGGGGTGCCGATCGTTCTTTGTAATTGAAAACTGGCCGTTGGGAGCCTGCCTCGGGATCCTCGTTGGGTTGGCAGGCGCATGGGCATGATTCTGTGCAGTGAACAGGGCGCCTTTCCTGACAGGTGGTAGGGGAAGCTTCCATTCCTTCTGACATCCTCTCTGGTTGCCCCATTTCGAGAATTCCGGCAGAGTCTCGATCCGGGGGCCGCCATCCTAGGAGTGCATGCTCTCTGGCTGGCCCATCCCCTGGAAGTACGGCCGGATAGGTAGTTATGGCGGCATGAGGGCGCCGTTCCGTAGTCCTCGGGCGGCTCGCCGGTGTCCTGGGACAGTAGGGTCTGCTCTGGTCTGGGCGCTCCGAGCTCGTGCGGTCACCTTGGTGGAGAAGAGAAGAGTGCAGGCCCGGTCCAAAGGGCGCGCGCTCAAAGAGGCTCCACATCGGCGGGCGAGCTTTTGGCCCGACCTCGACCGCAGGGCACTAACCTCCGAGGGTCTCGCTCTGGAGGGCGGAAGACGGACCCGGTCCAGAGGGCGCGCGCTCGGAGAGGCTCCACATCGGCAGGCGAGCTCTTGGCCCGACCTCGACCGCAGGGCACTAACCTCCGAGGGTCTCGCTCTAGAGGGCGGAGGACGGAACCGCTCTAGAGGGTGCGCGCTCGGAGAGGCTCCACATTGGCGGGCGAGCTCTTGGCCCGACCTCGACCGTAGGGCACTAACCTCCGAAGGTCTCGCTCTAGAGGGCGAAGGATGGAACTGGTCCACAGGGCGCGCACTCGGAGAGGCTCTACATCGGCGGGCGAGCTCTTAGCCCGACCTCGACCGCATGGCACTAACCTCCGAGGGTCTCGCTCTGGAGGGCGGAGGACGGACCCGGTCCAGAGGGCGCGCGCTCGGAGAGGCTCCATGTAGGTGGGCGAGCTCTTGGCCCGACCTCGACCGCAGGGCACTAACCTCCGAGGGTCTCGCTCTGGAGGGTGGAGGATGGCTCTGATCTAGGCATCGAGCTCATGAGCTCGACCTGGCGGAGGACTGAGCTCGATTTGCTGTCCTGGAGAAACTCGACTCAGCTCGGCGAAGTGCCCCGAACTGAGACGTCGCCTTGGCGCCTGCCATGACGGTCTCTTTTAATATGGCGCTCGTCAGCTACCCACGTCAGCGGTCTTGCCACAGAGAGTTACACCAAGATTTATCCCCTCTACCCTTTTATTCTATTAAAAAAAATACATGCTTTTTTTTTTTTTTGGGTAAATAAGTACGCGCATTTAAGAGTTGGTGAGGCACCCTTGAGCCAATGCAAGGGAACGAAATATTATTGGTTGGAACGCAGCGGATGAATACTAATTTAATTATAAATTCATTATAAATTATTTATTTAAGATTAAATTTAATTTTATTAATTTTTTTAGAAAAATATCATTTAACCCATCCGAGACAAGATCTCTCGGATTTTATCTAACACTGTTATCCACGCGTTCTTTAAAACAGATTTGAGAACATTTTATCATGATTGTGCTATTCTGTTCTGCTCCAAATTACATAATCAAATACTTAATTTTTTAAAATTAAATTTTTTTCACTCAATTATTATTTATTTTTGGATATATTTTTTTATTTTTTTAAAATAATATTGGATGACACAAATGTGATTATCATGATAATTTAAGATTGCTGATAATCCAAGTTCAATAATAATTTGACCTTATTATATTTTGTAAGCCATAATCTAGTAATTAAAGATACCTAGATATTTAAAAATAACATGTTTGGTATTTTATGAGAATCCGAGATCACGAACTATATAATATCAAAAATATTTAAGAAGTATTTTATAAAAATATATTATTATTTATATACAATATATTATACTAAATATCAATTTATTCATTAATATATTCTATAAACATATATTTATTTTTTTATAAATTATTAATATTGTAGAAATATATTAATTATTATTATAAAATTAACATTTTATTTATACTTATAATATATTATTTATTAATATAAATATTTATTTTGATTAAAAAATAATACATAATATATTAAATATTTTATTATATAAATATAACATACAATAAGATATTTTTATTCTAATTTAAAATTATCATTGAATCATAATATGATTGATAATATATTATAATAATATATATATATTATGAATATAATATATAATATTAATATAATATTATATTGGATATATAATATTGATATAGTGTATTGATATATTAATTTTTTATTAGATTAAAAGATATTTTTGTTCTCAAATTTTAATCCAAGATGATTACCTGGGGCGATCTTGAATCACCGACCTCAAGGACAAATATTCGATCACGGGTTGGACAGTGATTTATGGAGTGAAGGTGATTTGGAATTACTGATACGTAGGATTATCATAGTACAATTAAATATAGTGATCTTATCATTTTCATCCATGTTATTCTTGATGTTAGGTTGATCACCCCATATCAAATATTTCTAAGGAATTTTTCTTTCTCCTTCCTCATTTTTTTTTTTTTTGTTTAATCCTGTATCCTCTTTTAATAATAAAGCTTCGAAGATGAAGAGGAGCAAGGATTTTTCTTGACACAAAAGGGGTGGTGGTGAGGGCTGTCATCGGCAAGGGTCTTAGTGAAGAGCCTGACGAGGAGTCCATTATCGATGGTTGAGCTTCCTAAAATTGCTGATGAACTTCCTAAAATTGCTAATTGTAAGATCTAGAAGCTTTTGATCCATCGGGGACATGATGGCCTGGCTTGTAGAGGGACCAAGCATGCATGATGCTACCATGGACGACGGTAAGGAGTCACATGGAAGGGGGGCTAGGGCTACTCGGCACTTTCTCCAATCCCCCCTTCTCACCTTCGTGTTGTCCTTGAACATCATGAATGTCCCCTATGTTGACGTTACTGATAAAAAAAAAAAAAAAGAAAAAAAAGAAAAAAGCAACCCCCACCTGCTCGCAACATGCGCGATCCGCGTGCACACCACACGCGGGTCGTAAACAGTTTAATTTTAATCATTTTTCATTTTAATTTTTATAATAGATAATTTTTAAGTAAATGCTATAATTATTGGTTGAGAATCTTTTGAAGATTTTTTTGCAATTTTGAACTTATAAATAGATTTCTACCCCAGCTTTATAGAACATCTAAAAATTTCAAGTTCTCCCTCTCCTATATTCTTCTATTCAAAAAAATTTCCAAAATTCATCTCTCCTATCCTTTTCTATTTTGAATTTTTTGGAGCAAAAACGAGCTGATCGGTGTCTATTCGAGATTGTGCCACCGATGGGCATTAAAGTTTTGGTTTTCGGATTGTACCTTAAAGAAAAGCATATGGCCCAACTGTTCTTCATACAAGAAGGGGCCAAATCTCCTTTAGGATAGTGGTTCTGTCCACCTCCCAGGCCAAACTTCATAACCTTATTATGTTGTATTTAAAATTATTTTATCACACCAAGTTTATCCTGCCACACACGCTACAAAAAAATTATTTTCAAATATTTTTAAAATCATATATATATATATATATATATATATTCATACATCATAACTAACAGTCTAAAAAAGATTTGTATAGTTTGTAGTGCATGTATATAAATATAATTATTTATATTTAATTATAATTTACTTATCTTGAATATTTTATTTTTTTTTAAAAAAATATCTTTTAGTTATTTATAGCATAATATCTATTTCTTTTATATTATATAAAATTAATTGAAGATATCCACTGAACCTATATTGCATCATGTAAATTAATTTTTAAAAACTATACAAACAAATTAATCAAAGCTTTTAGAATTTAGAGACAAATAACTTAATTAAAAATCTTAACTATCTACATATCCGATCACATTGATGATCATTTAAATAAATTTTTAATTTTAAAAAAATTAGGAGATATTTTTAGAAACATATAAAAAAATTAAAAAAATATAAAAATATGTTTAAATTATTTAAACAAATCTTTAACAAAATTATTTTTATTCCCTAGATCTTCCTCTATGAACCAAACTTGGATCCAATGGCAACCCTTAGGGATGACATCATTAGTCTTAAACCTGAGAAATTTGATGGATCCCATTTTAGGAGGTGGCAAAGCCAAATGAAATTTTAGCTAACTACCTTAGGACTCTGATCAGTGATTGACTAATCCGCCTGTTTCTCTAGTTCAACCACACCAATTATTTCATAAGAGGTTATCTATGTAAAGGTAGAATCTTTAGTGTCCTGTTCGACTCACTCTATGATATTTACCTGTTGGCTAATAGTACGAAAGAATTGTAGGATATCCTAGAGTCTAAGTATGGCCTTGATGATGCTGTTGTTGAACGATTTAATACTGTATCGTTTCTTAGATTTAATATGGTAGGAGACAAACCCATTAATGATTAGCTTTACTAATTCCAAGAATACCTTAGGAAACTTCAAGTCAATGAAGACAAGTTCTCTGAAGGATTTAAGGTTCCTAGCCTTTTAAATAAAATGCCTCCTTGGAATGGCTTTGTCAAAAGTCAGCTCCAAAAGCAGGGAGAGCTAACTCTAGTCCAACTTCTAAACTCAAACAAGATAGAAGACCAATATAGGTCAAAAATATAGCAAACTAGAATTCCAAGTATCTAAGCTAACATAACCCAACAATACTAGACCAATAATAATACTAAATCAAAATCTAGATTTCAACCAAACCACCAATACCAAGCAAACCAACCTAACCAGCCTAACCCAAACAAATTTAAACCCAAGGATAAAACCTTTAAAGCCAATAACATTAGATCCAGTAAGCCAATCAAAGATCCAAGTGAAAGGTTCTGTTTTGTATGTGGAAGGATAAACCATCTTGCAAAAGACTGCTTTCATCAAAAGAAGGAGTCTATTCATAAACCTTCTGCTTCCTCCAAATCCCAAGCTCATATATTTGAAGGTCCAGAAAACTCCTTATGAACTTTAGAATAGAGGACTCCTAACCTAGAATTCCTCAACGTGTGGGGGTGCCTAACCAAGGTTAACATCTCTGAATCTAAAAAGAGAAAACTAGGATTATAGATACTATCGCCTATAGATTTTTAGTAATAAAATTAGAGATTAGTGATGTAGCGATTTTTTCATTAAAAACTTCAAAAAAATTTAAATTATGACTATAAAGCTCTAATTGATCTATTGAATCAACAGACAATTAAAAAAAAAGATGAATAATCATATTATGATCAGGTATAAAACTATAAGAAACAAAATAAAATAAGTGATATTACTACAATTTATAAGATCAAAAAATTATTTGACAGATCTTTTGACCAAAGGACTTCCAAAGACTGTGGTATCTAAGACATTAGTTTAAGCCTGTATATTAGTCACCAGAGTGGACCCCTGCCGTCATGGCAATCCCATGGTTAAGGTTCAAAGGGAAACAACCTCCGAGGTGATATTTGGGAGCACAGATTTAGAGTTTGTCTTCACCCTATCCCTATAGTGTGGTGCTCTATTGTGATGTTAAGTTAAGTATTGCTCATAATAGATCCAAGGTTGTGAGTTCAGCGAGGTATGATTCCATTGAACATACTGGTGTGGACACCAGAGCTAGAAGATATCAACAGGTTGAACCCACATCCCTGCAGATCACCTATGAATAAAGCCCAAACCCAGCCCCAGATCACTTGTAAATATTTATCTTAAATTATGTTATTTTAGTCTAGTTGAGTCAAACCCTATTTACCTAGTTGAGTCAAATCCTATTTATCCAATTGGGTTATAAATAGTCCAGTGTTAGTTAGTCATTTTTACCAACTTTAATTAGGGTTTTTATATAAGCCCTATTTAAAGCCTTTGGGGCTAAATCCTTTTTACCAAGTTGAAATATTTGTTTACATGTTTATGCCTTTTGATCAAATTAGGTTCCAATTGATCAGGTGGGGTTTTAGTTATTTGGTTGGTTTAATTAGTTTTGAGTCATGTGATTAGTTATTTTAGTTATTGAGTCCAGTAATACAAGAGGGGACCCAAATCAAGATGCCATGTACATTCAAGTCAAGATACATGTGATCCCATGTGACAACCCAACACATCATGTGCTAGCTCAAGACAAGTCAAGCATTGGTGCCACATGTCATCCACCTCTTGGCGCCACTTCATCATATGCCATATGCTACATCACATGCCACCTCATTGGGACAACATCACATGTCATTTATCTTGGTTGGCCAATTTTATGTCAAAAAAATGGTTGTCTTTATTTTTTATCAAGACATTAAGACATCTTGACATCCAGACATCCGGACATCCGAACATTTAGACAACATGCAAGCTTATCCAAGGAGGGTGCCTCATTTAAATTCCAAGTCGATGGTTTTAAGAGAAGTAAAGCAGAAGGACTACATCTCATTTAGTGCCTCATTTATTTTTCTCTTTGTCGCCCATCTTTCTCAGCCAAAAGAAGCCGGCCAAAATTTGATTTCAAAGGGGACGCCTATCATGATGACTTTTAAATTTCAAGAGTCCCATTCAAAGACAAGATAAAGTTTCCATAATTATCCCGCATCATTTTTGGTATCAGAGCGAAGGTTAAACTAGGGTTTAACTTCTAGTTCTGAAATTTCTGCATATATAAAACTAGGTTGAAATTAAAACTGTATAAAACCTATCTAAAATTTGTTTAAAAAATTAGTAATTAATTTTTTGGCAATCCTCTGTTAATCCTCTATTAATCTCAGAAAAAATCAGATAAAAAAATTTTTTATTTGCTATTTTCTGGTAAAAGGAAATCATGCCTTCTGAGCAGGTATACGCAAGTATACTGTCACGACCCATGGGAGTAATAAGCTATGGCCAGACGTGATATCCCGAGATCGGAAATCTAAAATTAATCAGATCTGAAATTAATTTTGCAGATAATTAAAAAAATAATTATTTTTTATTTTTCTATTATTTTTAATTATTTTAATTTCAGTGCATCTAGGGTTTCATATTTGTGTGACTGCATCATCCAGTAACTGAATCTTAAGGATACTTGAGCATCTCAGATCAGGGTAGGATCTCATAACCTGTCGTGGGCCCACAACAACCTTCTTTTGCATCCAAACCCAGCCTAATTAAAATCAATTAGACTTAATTTTCTCTAGTGAGCTAGTGACACCAACTGTCAGGTTCTAAGTATTGTGTGAAAGCTAGTGCACCCAATCCTTCGATTATCACTTAAATATGGTATCTAAGGCTAGAGATCCAGAGGCAAACGCTCTAAGCGGACTAGTGGTTCTTTAATTAGGACCCTACGAGAGCAGGGGGAGCCTCCCACCACCCCATCTCTTACCTGGCCAGTGGACAGGGTAATTGCTGAATTGACTGTAAATTGAACTGACCCATTCTACTTGAGCTCTAGGTATAGGAAACTCTAGTTCGATTTATGTGATTGCATTGCATGTCTACTAGATTAGGAACTCCATACCAGTAATCTCACCCAAACCCAACCCAGCCTGACCATGGAGTCTAACCTTAAAACCTTTTTGAGGTTCATGAATGAACAATGTACCCAAATGAACAATAGGTTTGACCGACTAGATGACCATTTAGGAAACCTAGAAGGGACCCGAAAGACCCGTACTAAGCCTAAATTTGAGACACACCCTGACTGATTCTTGGAGCCCAACCTTAGGATAGCCTCACACTAAGATCCAATCTGGGAGACTAGCCATGGAAGACTCAATTATGATTTCATAGACCAGGATGAGAGAGCCACTAGGAATTTTAGGATAGAAGCACCAATTTAGTGGTGATCTTGATTTTGAGAATTATATTGATTGGGAAGAAGGTATGGATCTATATTTTGAGAGAAAACCAGTGTCTGATGAAAGAAAGTTTAAGATTGCTAAATCCAAGTTAGTATGCCAGGCTAGAATTTACTGGGATGATGTTGAAAGAATGATTAGACAAAGAAGAGATATACCCATAACTAAGTGGAGTGACATGAAACTTAAACTTAGAAAAAAGTACCTACCCAGATCATATGAACCTAATTCCTATACACCCAGATCCTATGAACCCAGCTCCTACAAACCTAGATCTAAGCCCATATCCTATGAACCAAAGGAACCCATAAACCCTAGGTATCAACCTAGTGCTAGTCAGGTTCCCATTAGTTAGCCAAAACCCATTAGAGTTAGTGCTCCTTATCAAAAATCAGGATCTAGTCAAATCCATCCAAGTCAACCCATTCCTTAGCAGAGTCGACCCAATTCTCACCCGAGCCGACTCAACCCTATTCCGAGTCGACCCACCCCTACTAGTCCAGATCCTAGGTAATTTTTCCTTAACCGACCTACTCCTACTACCCTTTTGGTTCACCAGGATGATATTGAAGTAGAAATGTATGAGGCTGAGGTGAACTTAGTGGATGAGTATGAGGGAGAAGAGGAAATACATATGGCTGACTCAGAATTAGTTGACCCGGTAAGCACCCAGACTGAAGCCAGCTTAGAGTTAGTTGACCATGACTATACCCTGACTGAAACTGTTATAGTAGGACCCTTAGAAAAAGAGACTCATGAGGAGTCTAACCCTATTGTTAAGACCTTACTTGAGAAAATACTAGAAAAGACCCAAATCATAGAGCCTAGCACTGAAATTTTCGAACCCGAAGTAATTAGTGAGGACTTGATCTTTTCAATCCAGCAACCTCAGGAAGAATTCACTTCATCAGTCCCCATTGAAGATCTTTTTCTTGAAATTCTTGACTCATCCTTTCTTCAGGCTGACCCTTTATTCCCTGTAGGTGTGAATCTATGTCCAACCCTTAAGGTCAACCCCATTAGTCTAGGACTAATCCATGAGCCATTTTCTTATTTCCTACCCTACCAAGTCATCCCCAAATCCACTTCTTACTTCCTATCCTTTCCTGAAGCTTCCCATGTTTCTAGGACCATTATATTATATTTTGTAAATGTTAGCATGTTGCATAAGCCTATTGAGCATGTTAGGTTTACAACCTATTTCTGACAGACTCTATGGCATCTATTAAGAATTCATGTTAAGTTTTCATCTGCATGTCACCCACCAACCAAGGGTCAAACTCAGTTGTAGTTTAGGGTTTAGTCAAATCTGTAGTCCATTAGGTATAGTTATTAGTCATTTACATGCATGTCAATAGAAAAAAAAAGAAAAAAAAGAGAAAAAGACTCAAAAAAATTCAATGAAGGAGACTTTGTCATGGTCAAACTACAACCTGAACGGTTCCCACTTGGAACCATGAAAAATTTACATGCCCGTAGTAGTGGGCCATACAAAGTAATTAGGGAAATAGGACCTAATGCCTACGTGCTTGAGTTACAACTTGAACTAGGCATTAGTTCTACTTTCAACATTTCAGACCTAATCGAGTATAGGGAGCCAACGTTGATTCCTAGTGAGCCTTTTGGGGCTAATCTAGTCCTTGAGAGTGAGCCAACCCATGTGTGTCCACCTGCCATACCACTAGCCCGGAGAGACAGGATCGAGCGGATCTTAGACAATAAGATTATCGCTACTCGGGGCAATGACTATCAGCAATATCTGGTTCGTTGGCAAGGATGACCCGAAACTAACGATTCTTAGATTACCAGAGAGGACTTACAAAGAATTGACCCAGATCTATTAGAGCATTATCACAGCAAGGTTGATCCATACTTGACAGGATCAAGTTTCTCCCACCTAGAAAGAATTGGTGTGGACACCGGGGCCAGAAGATATCAACAGGTCGAACCTGCATCCCTGTGGATCATTTGTGAATAAAGCCCAAAGCCCATCCCCAGATCACTTGTAAATATTTATCTTAAATTCTGTTATTTTAGCCTCGTTGAGTCAAACCTTATTTACCCAGTTGAGTCAAACCCTATTTATCCAATTGGGTTGTAAATGGTCCAGTGTTAGTTAGTCCTTTTTACTAACTTTAATTAGGATTTTTATATAAGCCCTATTTAAAGCCTTTGGGACTAAACCCTTTTTACCAAGTTGAAATATTTGTTTGCATGTCTCTGCCTTTTGATCAAATTAGGTTCCAATTGATCAAGTGGGGTTTTAGTTATTTGGTTGTTTTAATTAGTTTTGAGTCATGCGATTAGTTATTTTAGTTATTGAGTCCTGTAATACAAGAGGGGACCCAAATAAGATACCATGTATATTCAAGTCAAGACACATGTGACCCCATGTGATAACCCAACACACCTTGTACTAGCTCAAGACAAGTCAAGCATTGGTTCCACATGTCATCCACCTCTTGGTGCCACTTCATCATATGCCACATGCTACATCACCTGCCACCTCATTGGGACAACATCACATGTCATTTATCCTGGTTGGCCAATTGTTATCCAGGTGGCTTCTCAAGAGGGGGACGAATTGGGATTAAAAACTTTTCATAATTATGTGCACTTTCAAATTCTTTTAGTGTTGTGGTGCAATATGTAATACGGAAGTACTTAAGTAAGAGCAATAAAGCAACAAGAACACAAGCACAAACACAAAGGATTTAGAGTGGTTCGGAGCAACCGGCTCCTACGCCCACTATCCAAGCACCACTTGGGATTTCCACTATATCCCCCAACCGGAATATAGTTGGATTGTTTTACCAGGCTCACAATCCAAACCTATAACTTTGGTTTTACCAGGATCACCAAAGAAACCCAAACACATGGTTTTATACCAGGAATACCAAGAACCCAACTTAGGTTTTCACAAGGCTCACCTAAAAACCTACAACCCTTTCTTAAGACACAGCCCTTTGCTGTTCTTCGAGAAAAAATAATGATAAAGAAAATATAAACAAGCAACTACAACATACCGAGTTTGTTTAAGTGTTGCCAATGTAGATCAAGATGAAGCCAAGCTTTGAATGCTCTTTAATGCTCTTCAAGCTGCTTCTTTGCTTCTTCAATGAGTGGATTCAATGATGAAGTAGAGTTGGTGAAGCTTTGAATCCTATCTTGAAAGTTCTTGAAGTAAGGTAGGTGAAAGACTTGAAGGCTCTTTAATATCTCAAGATAAATCAATAATAATGCTCTAAAAATTAATTAATCCTTCAAAAACAATCCCTTTTATAGTTTTCCAAGAAATATGGCCATTGTAAGGCCTAGGGATTCATGAAAGAGTTGTTGGGGACGAATTGGAGTTCAAAAATCAACTTCAGCAACTAGCCATTGGAGTGTAGAAAACGGCTCCACGAGTCGGCTCGAGGTCCATGAGTTGGCTCGAAATCTCAGACAGCCCAAAATGAAATTCTGTAAGAGTCAGCTCTTCAGATTGGAGTTGGCTCTTGCTTTCAGTCAATCCAAAATGATGAATACCTAGAGTCGGCTCTTCAGGGCAGAGTTTGCTCGAGTTCTCAGTCCATCAAAATTCATAACTCTGGACGAGTCGGCTCTTGGGGCAGGAGTCAGCTCGAGATCTCAGGTTTCAGAAAAAAATATTCTTCCATTAGTCGGCTCTTGGGATAGGAGTCGGCTCTTGATACTGAAACTCTCAAATTTTCTTCGTGCCGTGCCACAACGAGTTAGCTCTTGATCTAAGAGTCAGCTCTTGCAAAGTCTTCAATAAATGCTTCAGGCTTCTCCAAAACTCTTCAACAATTGAATCAAGTAAAAGCAAATCTACATACTCTTAATTTTATAATTTTCAACCTATTTTATAAGATTATAATATTGACAAAACTAGAGCATTTAAAAGTTCAAGTTCACAAAACTTTATACATAATTGAATTACCTTCCAATCAATTTGAAAACCATTTTAAATTAAAGGTAACCAATTTCCTGCAAAACCTCTCAAGTAGTTTGAAAGAATTAGTGTCAAATACATACTCCAATATTTTGTGATCATCAAAATCATTCCAGGGATCAACAATCTCCCCCTTTTTGATGATGACAAAATACTGGGCATGATTAAAATTTAAAATACTTTACAATTGCAGCATATTTACATTTATCAAAAGATATTAGACATAATGTGTATCACATAAATTAAGTATCAAGGTATCAATACAGTGTGTCACAATGTATCATATGTATCAAACGTATAAAACTGAACACTATTAACACCAAGTATCATATGTATCGATACACTATATTATCTATATCATAAGAGTAATAGGTATCGAAACATAATGTATTAACACATAATGTATCAAGAATATCATCTATACAATGTGTGTCGAACTTAAAAAATTACCAAATATTTGAAGTAAGTTTCATGATAATTTAACAAGAAACTTAACAAAACTCCCCCTTACTATGGTAATAGCATTTCTTTTAAGTTTCATCAAATTTTTCATGAATCAACATTCATATTTTCATACATATTCTCCCTTCTTCATCAAATTTTCAAAAAAACTTGTAAATTGAACATTCATATTATAGCCTTTTCATGAAGTTGAACAATCATATTATAATCTTTTCATGCACATTCTCCGTTCTCCCCCTTTTTGTCATCAACAAAAGGTATAGAAGAGAACATTCATTCACAATAAATCATTCATAACAAGGATAGATATGTAGCATAAAAAAGTATATATATATATATATATGAAAAGTCAGTACATAGGTGATACTTTACAAATGTGCCACGACACGACAAAATAGTATCATAATATCAGAATATAACAAGCTTAGATTCCTAAAAACATCAAGATAAAAGCTTAAAAAACATTAAAAAGATGGCTCGGATCATCACCACTAAGGTCTTCCTCACTAGTGGAGGAACCGACCTCTAAGATTCCAGGACTAGGCTTAAACTTAGGAAATCTAGGTCTAAGATCTCTAATTCTAGTCCTAGTAGGAGTAGTAGTCCTAGAAACTTTAGTTTTGGCTTTGGCTTTTACTTTGGACTCTGAAGATATCATAATGGGAGTGGGTCTAACAGTCGGAGGATCAAAGGATAACGCCAAGGTGCTGGTAGTAGATAGAATCTCTGTGGCTAGAGTCTGTCAAACATCAGATCCTGGAATGTCCATACCGGCATCGGCCTCTGCAAGAATATCAGTAAACTGTGCAGCCTCTCCCTGCTCATAATCAGTCCAGTACTAGTGCCAGGTGCTGCAGTCGAAGTCATCGGTACAGATTGGCTGGCAGAAAGCTATCTAAGAATGGTCATAATCTCCTGGAATCCATGCTGCATCTCAGACTGAAGTAGAGTAATCCTGGTGTCAATGTCAGATCTGAGACAAGATATATCATCCAGTACTCTCTGTAGTCTGTCATCTGCATCGGGTCCAACAGCTGTAGATTCATGACTGTGAACAAGGTATGGTAGGAGCTGGCTCTGACGGTCTAGCCTCATCAGCATGTGTATCAGCCTCCTCACCAAGTCCCTCTGCTGCCTGAGTGTCCTCCTCTGAGTCATCTGAGTGTGCTATAGGAATACCTAAAGTCTTCCGAATCCAATGGCTGTCTACTTTAATAAATCCCATTCTAGTAAGGGATTTTAGAGTATACCTGTCAGTATGTAGTAGTAGCCGGCTGTCCTCACCTGTCAGATCTACCAGGGCATCTTGAAATAAAAGTGTGAAGACCATCCCATACGGTAGACAAGCTCATGCCCTACGAGCTGCCTCTCTTATATGTGAAAGCATGATAAACGGTAAGTGAAGGCCTTCCCCTCAATCAGACATCTCATAAAAATAAGGTCACGCTCACTGACCCAATCAAAATGCCCTGTCCGGGGCAAGAAAATGCGATTGATAATATTGTGCAACAGTCTCATTTCCAATGACAACTGATTTGCACTAACATGCACAACACCCTTCACATTAGATCTTTCCAGTATTAGTCTTAGGGTTTTCTGCTTCTCTTTTAAAACCAAATAACATTCACCTTCTTTTGGAATATTCAGGATACTTGAAAGTTTTTGCTCACTAACCTCAATGTGTTTTCCTTTTACAGTTCCTTCGATATGAAATGCACCTAGTGACATATTTTCAAAAAATTGTTGGACTAAATTGGGATATGTAGGTATATTCATCAGACAAATTCTTCCAACCTTGTTTTTCTAACCAATCCCCAATACGTAACTGTTCTTGCTCCAAGAAACTAAAATCAATGCACCTACCAGGAGTTACTTGACAATTTCCTATTATAATCACTTGCTTGGGTGCCTGAGGCTCTTGTTCTTGCTCAATCTGCTATTCCTCTTCCGGATTGGAAGTGTCCAAGTGCCGTTTTGTTCTCCTTTCTTCCACGACCGTCAGAACCACCCGTCGGGGTTTCTTGGCAACGACTTTACGGGGTGCCATCTAGCTAGGATTAAAAGTTTGGAGGGATTAGAGAGTGTTTTAGGAAGTTTTCCTAGGATGGAATGAGGAGTCGGCTAAGTGGAATAGAGCAAAACCTAAAAACATAATGAAAACAAACCACTAAAACCCTACTTAAAAATGTTTGGCCCGACCTTCGAGTCGGCTCTCCGAACACCATGATGACTCGAGTCAGCTCGAGCCAAAAAGCATTCTAAAAGTCAAAAAAGGTCAAAATCAGTTTCTATAAGTTTTTAGATATTAAAATAGGTTGTCCTATGCTCTAGAGAAAAAATTGAAATATGTAGATAATTTTTCCTTATTTTTCAAAAATTAGGTCAAAAATTATTCAGAATGGGTCACATAACCCTAATTCCCCTTTAATTTTCTCGAATATATCTAGACTAAGTGGTTTAGTAAAAATATCAGCAAGTTGATCTTCAGTAGGTACAAATTCTAGCTCAACAACATTATTTAAAACATGATCACGAATAAAATAATGTCTAATTTCTATGTGCTTAGTTCGTGAATGCTGAATTGGATTTTTGGACAAATTAATAGCACTAGTGTTATCACATTTAATAGGGATTTTAGATTGGACAATACCATAATATTCTAGTGGTTGTGTGATCCATAATACTTGAGCACAACAGCTCCCAGCAGCTACATTTCTGCCTCAGCAGTGGATAGTGCTACAGAGTTCTGTTTGCGACAGTGCCAAGAAATCAAATTAACACTTAAAAATTGACATGTGCCACTTGTACTTTTTCTATCAATTTTATAGCCTCCATAATCAGCATCAGAATAACTAATTAATTTCAAAGATATGTGCTTAGAGTACCATAAACCTGCATTGCATGTGCCTTTCAGATATTTAATGATTATCTTAATAGCTATGATATGTGACTCTTTTGGATTAGATTGAAATCGTGCACACGTACAAACACTAAATAATATATCAGGTATACTAGCTGTCAAATAAAGTAATGAACCGATCATACCTCGGTACAGCTTTTGATCAACATTTGTGCCATTCTCATCTTTATCAAGTCTACATGCAGGACTCATGGGTGTTCCATTTTCTTTGCTTGATTCCATGCCAAACTTTTTGATAATATCTTTGATGTACTTGGCCTGGTTGATCAGGATACCTTCTTTAGTTTGTTTGATTTGAAGTCCAAGAAAGTAACTCAGCTCACCCATTAAGCTCATTTCGAATTCTTCCTGCATTAGCTTAGCAAAATTTTGACACAAAGATTCATCAGTAGATCCAAAAATAATATCATCAACATATATTTGAACAACTAAAATATCATCTTTTTTTCTTTGAATAAATAGTGTAGTATCAATACTATCTCTTACAAAATCATTTGCAATTAAAAACTTGCTTAGTCTGTCATACCAGGCTCTAAGAGCCTATTTCAGACCATACAAAGCTTTATTTAATTTGAAAACATGATTTGAAAAAGTATGATCAATAAAACCTGGTGGTTGCTCAATAAAAATTTCTTCGGATAAAAAACCATTCAAAAATACACTCTTTACGTCCATTTGAAATAATTTAAAGTTCAGAAAGCATGCATAAGCTAGTAGTAATCTAATAGCTTCTAATCTAGCTACTAGTGCATAAGTCTCATGAAAATCTATTCTCTTTTTTTGATTATATCCTTGTGCTACCAGTCTAGCCTTATTTCTAATCACATTTCCTTCTTCATCTAGTTTATTTCTATAAACCCACTTAGTACCTATAATAGAATAGTCACTAGGTCTTTCTACTAGGGTCCAAACATTATTTCTCCTAAATTGGTTTAATTTATCATGCATTGCTAACATCCAATTAGGATCAGTTTCAACTTCTTCTATATTGTATGGTTCTACATGAGAAACAAAAGTAATTAAATCATGCGTATCTCTATGTGCAGATCTAGTTCTAACACCTTGAGATGGGTCTCCTATAATTAATTCTTTAGGGTGTGATTGTATATACCTCCATTCCTTGGGTATATCATCATGATTTTTGCTTACCTCTTTTTCATGTGGTTCACTTGATTGTTTGTCTTTGAGAGTCAAATCTTTCAGTCCATGTTCTAGAGTACATGTATCATCATTAGCAAGATCTTCCTTTCTAGAAGATGTAATGTCAGATTCATTGAAAACAACATAAATAGATTCTTCAACATTCAAAGGTCTTTTATTTAAAACACGATAGGCTTTACTATTTAAAGAATATCCAAGAAAAATAGCCTCATCGAGTTTTGCATCAAATTTACCAAGATTATCCTTTCCATTGTTAAGAACAAAACATTTACATTCGAAAACATGAAAATACTTAATATTAGTTTTCTATTGTTCCAAAGTTCATAGGAGATTTTTCTGATAATAGGTCTAATCAAAACTCTGTTCAAAATATAGCATGCGATATTAATAGCTTCTATCCAAAAGTATTTTGGAAGATTTCCTTCACAAATCATTGTTCTGCATATTTTTTCCAAAGTATGATTCTTTCTTTCTACAACACTATTTTGCTATGGTATTCTAGGTACAGAAAAATTATGATCAATTCCGTGCTTTGTGCAAAAGTGATCAAAATATTGATTTTCAAATTCGGTGCCATGATCACTACGAATTGAAATAACAGATAAATCTTTTAAATTTGTAACTTTTTTATAAAACTTTTTGAATACATTGAAAGTTTCATCTTTTTGTGCAATAAATAAAATCCATGTGTATCTTGAAAAGTCATCTATAATCACAAGACCATATTTCATACCACCTAGGTTTGTAGTCTTTGTAGGTCCAAATAAGTCCATGTGAAGTAGCTTTAAGGGTCAAGTAGTAGAAATAATGTTTTTGGATTTAAAACTCCCCCCCACTTGTTTTCCTAACTGATAAGCATCGCAAACATAATCAAAATTAACTTTAAATCTTGGCAAACCTTTGACTAAATCTTTTGAAATAAGTTTAGCTATAGTGTCTATACTAGCATGTCCAAGTCGTCTATGCCATAGTAAACTTGATTCCTTACTCTTGTCATTCATTACTATAAGACTCGTGTTGCTTGACATAGCTAGATCATTAAGATCTACTACATAAATATTATCAAGTCTATGTCAATGAATTTAGTACTAGAGTCAAGTGGATCAATTACTATATACATTGATGACTTGAAGAAAACATTAAAACCAATATCACAAAGCTGACTAATACTCAAAAGATTATGCTTTAATTTCTCTACAAGTAACATTTTTAATAAATATAGAAGGAGTAATTTTAATTTTATCAATACCGATTATCCTTCCTTTTCGATTATCACCAAATATTACCATTCCACCATCCTTTTATTCTAGGATGAAGAATTGATCAGCATCACCCGTTGTGTCTTGAACAGCCACTATCCAGATACCATCTTTTCTTTATATTTGTTGCTGCAAGACATCCCTGCAAGATAATCATTTAAAAAATTTAGGTACCCAAGCTTTCTTGGATTCTTGCAAGTTAGTGAAAATGATTCCTTTTGGAACCCAAAATTTCTTAATTTTCTTTTTGTCATTATGTTTCAAATGACACTCAAATGTCTTATGACCAACATTATTGCAAGCATAGCATATAATTTTTGACTTTGAATAATAAGCATGAGATGATGCAAATTTAGGTCTAACTTGTTTTGAAGTGGTAAACTTAGGAGCACAAGAAGTAGATACAGAAAATTTGTTTGAAATAGAACTTTTATAACAAATTCCAAATTTATTATTTCTCTCTCTTTGATCTTTCAGAATTAATTCAAGTTTGTTGGAACTTAGGGTTAATTTTTCAACCAAGAGCTTTAGCTTTTGAACTTCTTTCTTTAAATCATCATTTTTATTTTTCAAACCTTTGTTTTTCTTACAAAGATCTTCTTTTTCAAATTAAGTAGTTTTAAATCTTTCACAAATAAGGTTTAATTCTCTTTGCAAAATTTTATTTCTTTCATCAAATTCATTTTTGTCTTTTTCAAATGTATCACACTGATTTTTTAAAGTTTTCATTTTCAAACCAGCTTTCTTATATTCTACTAATAGTTTACAAAATGTATTATGCAATTCATCATATATAAATTATAAGTTAGGTTCAGAAGTAGTTATCTCATTCTCCAAACCCATAAGACAAATTTGTGTAGTCTTTGTTGTTTCTTCATCCTCTTCAATGGATGTAGAATCATCGCTGTCACTCCATGCAGCAAGCATTGTCTTTTTCTTCTTTTTTGTGATCATCTTTTTCTTTGCTTCAGGACAGTCAGGATCAATGTGTCCAGGCTTCTTGCATCCATAGCAGATTGGTACTTGATATTTATCTTTATCCTTCTGTTTTTCTTTATCTCTTTCTCTCTTTCTTTTCTAAAATCTCCTTTTCTAAATTGCTTTCTCCATCTATTTATTTTTCTTTTGTCCATAAACCTTTTGAATTTTCTCATGACAAGGGAAATTTCATCATTTCTTAAATCATCATCTGATGAGTCAGAGTCTTCATTTTTATCTTCTTCTATAGCTTTAAATGCTATAGCTTTCTTTCTTTTGGTATCTTCCTCAGTCCTTTGTTGCATAGCCAATTCATGTGTGATCAGTGATCCAAGCAATTCATCTAATGGCAGAGTGTGTAGGTCCTTCACCTCTTGAATAGCTGTCACTTTGGCTTCCCACTTATCTGGTAAAGATCTCAAAATTTTTTGGACAAGATCAGCATTAGTATAAGTTCTACCAAGACTTTTGAGACCATTTATAATATCAGTAAAGCGAGTATACATAGTAGATATAGTCTCACTAGGATCCATCTTAAATAGCTCATAATTATGCACAAGAAGATTGATTTTTGATGTTTTAACTTGTGATGTGCCTTCATGTGTGATTTCTAGCTTGTCCCAAATTTCTTTAGCAGAATTGCAAGTTCAAATTCTGTTAAACTCATTTGGATCCAAAGCACAATACAATAAATTCTTCGCTTTGGCATTCAGCTTAGCTAATTTCATATTATTTTCATCCTATTCCTCTTTAGGTTTGGGAACCTCTACATCATTTATTCTAACAGTGGGTGTGTGAGGTCCTTTCAAGATAATTTTTCATAAATGAAAATCTACGGCTTGAATGTATATTTTCATTCTTGCCTTCCAATATGTATAATTGGTTCCGGTGAAAAGTGGAGATCTATTTATGGATTGACCTTCAGCCAATGAAGTGCTTATGGGATGTTCCATATATCTTTACTCTAAGTAACTTTCAGAGACTCCGCTCTGATACCACTTGTTACCCAGGTGGCTTCCTAAGAAGGGGGTGAATTGGGATTAAAAATTTTTCACAATTATGTGCACTTTCAAATTCTTTTAGTATTATGGTGTAATATGCAATGCGGAAGTACTTAAGTAAGAGCAATAAAGCAACAAGAACACAAGCACAAACACAAAGGATTTAGAGTGGTTCGGAGCAACCGGCTCCTACGTCCACTACCCAAGCACCACTTGGGATTTCTACTATATCCCCCAACTAGAATACAGTCGGATTGTTTTACCAGGCTCACAATCCAAACCTATAACTTTGGTTTTATCAGGATCACCAAAGAAACCCAAACACTTGATTTAATACCGGGATCATTAAGAACCCAACTTAGGTTTTCACAAGGCTCACCTAAAAACCTACAACCCTCTCTTAAGACACAGCCTCTTGCTGTTCTTAGAGAGAAAATAATGATAAAGAAAAATAAACAAGCAACTACAACAAACCGAGTTTATTTAAGTGTTGCCGATGTAGATCAAGATGAAGCCAAGCTTTGAATGCTCTTTAATGTTCTTCAAGCTGCTTCTTTGCTTCTTCAATGAGTGAATTCAATAATGAAGTAGAGTTGGTGAAGCTTTGAATCCTATCTTGAAAGTTCTTGAAGTAAGGTAGGTGAAAGACTTGAAGGCTCTTCAATATCTCAAAATAAATCAATAATAATACTCTAAAAATTAATTAATCCTTCAAAAATAATCCCTTTTACAGTTTTCCAAGAAATATGGAGTTCAAAAATTAACTTCAGCAACTAGCCATTGGAGTGCTGAAAATGGCTTCACGAGTCGGCTCGAAGTCTCAGACAGCCCAAAATGAAATTCTGTAAGAGTCAGCTGTTCAGACTGGAGGCGGCTCTTGCTTTCAGTCAAATCAAAATGATGAATACCTAGAGTTGGCTCTTCAAGGCAGAGTCGGCTCGAGTTCTCAGTCCATCAAAATTCATAACTCTGGACGAGTCATCTCTTGGGGCAGGAGTCGGCTCGAGATCTCAGGCTTCAGAAAAAAATATTTCCATTAGTCGGCTCTTGGGATAGGAGTCGGCTCTTGATACTGAAACTCTGAAATTTTCTCCGTGCCATGCCACAATGAGTCGGCTCTTGATCCAAGAGTCAGCTCTTGCAAAGTCTTCAATAAATGCTTCAGGCTTCTCCAAAACTCTTCAACAATTGAATCAAGTAAAAGCAAATCTACATACTCTTAATTTTATAATTTTCAGCCCATTTTACAAGATTACAATATTGACAAAACTAGAGCATTTACAAGTTCAAGTTCACAAAATTTTATACATAATTGAATTACCTTCCAATCAATTTGAAAACCATTTTAAATTAAAGGTAACCAATTTCCTGCAAAATCTCTCAAGTAGTTTGAAAGAGTTAGTATCAAATACATGCTCAAATATTTCGTGATCATCAAAATCATTCCAGGGGTCAACACTAATTTTATGTCAAAAAAAATGGTTGTATTTATTTTTTATCAAGATATTAAGACATCCGGACATCCAGACATCTAGACATCTAGACATCCGGACATTTAGACAACATACAAGCTTATCCAAGGAGGGCACCTCATTTATTATAAAATATTTTATGTTTAATAAATTTTATAATATAAAATATTTTAAAATTATATTTTTAATAAATAACTAAAATATAAAAATTATATTTTTAATAAATAACTAAAATATAAAAATTATATTTTTATAAATAAAATATAGATTTAATTTAGAGGTATTTTAAAAAATTGATTTTATATCATGCAATATAGAGCTGTCAATGGGTCGGGTTCGGGTCGGAACCCAGATATCCAGACCCGGACCCGACCTTAGCTACTGGATCCAGATCCGGACTCGAATACCCGATAGGTTTGATTTTAAAGTACCAGACCCGGACCCGAATGGATCCCGGGTATCCAGACCCGAACCCGGACCCGAACAAGAACGAGCATTACCAAAAAAAAATTTACCGATTTCGTGGCACTGTAGCAGGGGCTCGGATTCGAGGAAGACGAAGCCATAATGGGAACGACATCGGGACAGGGGTAGTGACAGCCGGCGGGGGACGATCGAGGGGGGCCGGGAGGCATCGACCTTCAAGGGGGGAGGCATCAGTCTACGGGGCTCGGAGCTGAGGAAGGGAGAGCTGGAGGGGTAGGCGGTACCCGGCAGCAAAGCAGGCGAGCAGCGGGCGTCGGCCGTCGAGGGGTCCGCCGTTGGGGGGGAGGCCGATGTCGAGGCTCGATCCACACGGAGCAGTAGTGTAGAGGGCTCGACCATCGGGGGTGGAGGCGTTGGCCGTCGGGGGGGGGGAGGCGTCGGCCGTGGAGGCATCGCGTCGATGTCGAGGCTCGGTCCGCTCGAAGCAGCAGCGTAGAGGGCTAGGCCATCGGGGGGAAGGCGTTGGCTATCGGGGGGGGGGGCGGAGGCGTCGACCGTGGAGCGCTCGGCCATCGAGGGAGGTGTTGATTGTGGGCGTGGAGGTGGAGCGCCAGAGCGGATTGGGGATTCGCTAGGCGGCTGGAAGGGAGAAAGGGGCTAGGGCACGGAAGCTTTAATAGTAAAAGCTTTGATAGATTTTAACCGTTGAATTATGATCCAATATCCAATATTTATATAAATATATATAATTATATATAATATTATTTTATTTAATCGGCTCTCGGATCTGTCGGGTCTGTATATTATATATCTAGATCCGGATCTATTTAACTATAACTAATCGGGTCTGGGTCCGGATAAACGGGTCCAGATTTAGATCCATATCTGGACCTGTTGGGTCCAGACCCGCGGGTCTCGGGTCCGTACCTGACCCGTTGACAGCTCTAATGAAATATTACCTGCATGTGCCAAACATAACAATCCATATTGCCAGCAATTTATATTATTGATAATCTATATTACCTTTCAGAATTGTAGATTGTCCGGTAATGTACCAAATATAATCTTAATCTTATGATAGGGATTGTATCTTGTACACGGAAAAAAAAAAAAAATTCCCTTTGCAAGTATTCACTATTAATTATATCATACATAGCCGCTTTGAGATAATTAAAAAATTCAAAATATTTTAAACTAGGTATGGAATGCTATCCAACGATTAATGTTGTAAAAAAAAGAAAACCAAAATTTAATCATACGAAAGGTACAACCCGAATCCCAATCTTAATTTTGCAAGTAGCTATTGAAAAAAAAAAAAAAACTTTCATGGCACCAAACTTCCACCCTCTCTCTTTGTTCTTTCCCTTTTCTCGACTCTTTCTTTATTTTATAAAAAAATAAAATTATATTTATAAAAAAAAAAAGATTTACTTGATAAAAATACAAACCCTTGCTAGATCTACATTTAAAAGTATCAAAGAATGATTTGGGCTGGGCTGCCCGAATCTCCTGGAAAAGAAAATAGAACCTTTGCTATGGAATTCGGGCCAGCTCATTATCTAATTTTTTTTTTTTTTTTATCATCATGTATTTCTATTATCCAGTTGCTTGCATCAACCTAAATTAGTAAATATAATAATAATTTTCATTCAATCATTTAAATAAGTTTTTATTTTTATTTTTATTTATGATGTAGACCCATGAAATAATTTTTTTACAAAAATATTACTCTTCGTGATAAAGCGATGAACCCGCCTTAATAGCAGAAGGATATTTATCGGAAAAAAAAAAAAAACAGAAGGATACGTGTCAAGCGTGGCAGAACCTCTGCACCATCTCTGCCGTCCATTGCACGCCATGGCCTTTTAAAATGGAAAGTGACGACATGCTGTCGCAAAACGGAGTCTCTGTACTTGTGGTCTATGTTATTATTCCATCTAAAACTCCGGGAAGCGGTCATCCATCCCCAAAAACACCGGCGGTCCAAAAGGTTAACCCTAGCCTTTTAAGGCTTCCTCTGCTCCGATCCTATTCTAATCTGGAAAGGAGGCCTACCTAATAATGGAAGGCAAAGCTACTCCCCTAATCGTCCCTAGACCACGGGCCCACCCATGGAAACATCCAGCAAAAATTCCATTTTTGACGTTTGCCGTTGCCAAGACGTCAAGCCATGGCCATCTAACCAGCAGTGGCAGTTAAATAATGGATTTTTTTAATAAAAAAACTATTTTTCATTATTTTTATTCATCAGAACGCTATCTTTTTTTACAAAAATTAATTCATGAGAACTCCACGATTTAAATAATGATCGAGCGTCACTTATAAATGGCATTGGAGATTTATATATATGATAAATAAAAAAACTGTTTTTCATTATTTTTATTCATCAGAACGCTATCTTTTTTTACAAAAATTAATTCATGAGAACTCCACGATTTAAATAATGATCGAGCGTCACTTATAAATGGCATTGGAGATTTATATATATGATAAATTAAAGTAATTTTTTATTAAAATTAAATCTTTTATTTTTATTCTATAAAATTAGTGTTTATTAAAAAATCTTATCTCTTAAGTAAATGAAAGGAAATCAGGAATTTGATACTAATTCGTCGGGACGGAAGCTTTTGTTATCCTTGTTCTCTTTTGAATCCAATTCAATTCTAAATTTATTATTAATAATTAAATTAAAAAAATAAATTTAAAATTTTATTATAATTATATATATATAAATAAATTGAATTTAGTAAATTATTATAGAATAAATATAATTATAAAAATTAGTAAATAAAATATTAAAAGATTCGGTACATAATTTAACAATAACGTTTACGGTATAAAATCGTATTGACGTGGCCAGAACGCTGACGTGGCACGAAGCAGCGGACGTGGAGTCCCCATCAGACGCTACGACAAGCTTTCAACATGAGCGCCTTTGCCGAGCTGAGCTTCCCTGAAGCAACACCTCTACTCGCCGAAGGCAAGCTTCGTCCTCCGCCAGGTCCGTTCCCGCAAGCCCGGAACACCTAGGTCGGAGCCGAGTCCGAGTTCCCACCTAAGGCGGACCCCTCGAGATCGGGCCCCGTGGTTAGGAGTCGAGCTCAGCCTCCTCCGCCATGAGGCGCCCCTCCGAGCTCAAGTCCCCTAGGCTGGGTGGCACCCTGGCACCGAGCTCATCTGAGGTCGGGCCCCGTGGTCAGGAGTCGAGCTCAGCCTCCTCCGCCATGAGGCGCCCCTCCGCGACCGAGCTCGGCCCGCCTCCGTTCTGCCGAGCAGCACCCAGGCGAGTCTACCGCAGACAGGCCCTGCCTCTCCAGCTCGGCCCCCTGTTCAAGCCAATACGCTGGCCGCCAAGGGAGCCCTACCTCTCCTCCAAGGATAGTGGCGATGCTCCCGAGGGCCGTACGCCATCAACCATGCCGCAATCAAGGCGCCATACCCTTCACCGATCTGCCGTACAACCAGAGAAAAGACCCTACCAGAGAGCACGGATCCCAAGATCGGAGGCCTGCCGATCGAGACCCTGACAGACTCCCAGGAGAGGGATAAGCGGAAGGAATGTCAGAAATCTACGGAGGCTTCCTCGACTGTCACAACAGGAGAGACGTCTCGTCCACGTCACGGTACCTCGCCACACACGACAGCAGGGGGAGATCCCGAAGCAAACCAAGGTAGATACTCCCGCCAAAAAAAACTAAGAAAAAAGGTATCGGCATCTAACCTCAAGAGGAGAGATTCATATCATACTCTCAATTGAAGAGAGGAACCAGAGCGACATAAGGAAAGAAGGCCAGAGAGGAGTGCAAGACCACCTCGGCCAACACCATTCCCAACTCGTCCTCATCTTCCACTCACACTATATTCACTCCTCCTAGCATGGAGCTCATCCAAAGGGGCTCGACCAAGAGGACTTGTTCCCCTGGATCGCCACTGACTTGACCGTCGGAGTGCCCCTGCTGGAATCCCCGGCTCGGGTCACTGACGTTGCTTCCTTGCAGGTCCCGAGGCACCGGAGGCGTTACCAGGCGGGCGGACACGACCCACCCGACGCCATCAGCAGCTACGGGCCACGACGATCCGGGCGGCAACACGTATGATGAGATGTGATGTGGTGGGATCGCTGATGTAGAACCCATGTCAGACCTAGTCATATGCTATGATGGAGGAAGCTGCCACGTCGGACGTCCTTCGGACTCCTTCGCTAGGTGGCTCCCTCGAAGTCGAGACACCCTGGCCGAAGTCGAGCTACTGCCCTTTTCGGACTCTTTCGCCGGGTGGCTCCCTCGAGGTCGAGACATCCTGGTCGAAGTCGAGCTCCTGCCCTCTTCGGACTCCTTCACCGGGTGGCTCCCTCGAGGTCGAGACGTCCTGGCCAAAGTCGAGCTCCTGCCCTCTTCGAACTCCTTCGCCGGGTGGCTCCCTCGAGGTCGAGACGCCCTGGCCGAAGTCGAGCTTTTGCCCTCTTCGGACTCCTTCGCCGGGTGGCTCCCTCGAGGTCGAGACGCCCTGGCTGAAGTCGAGCTCCTTCCCTCTTCGAACTCCTTCGCCGGGTGGCTCCCTCGAGGTCGAGTCCACCCCGGCCGAAGTCGAGCTCCTGCCCTCTTTGGACTTCTTTACTGGATGGCTCCCTCGAGATCGAGTCCACCTCGGACAAAGGGACCAGCAACTGGAGGACGTTGCCCCCTACCTTGAGCGGTGGTGAGTCGCCCAAGGACCACGGAGGGGCACCCACCAGGCCACAATAATTGCTCCTGCTACCACTTACACTGAAAAGGAAGGGGTCTCCCAATCGAGGCGCCGCGCTCCCAACCGACCGTCTGTACTACCCGAAAGAGGAAACCTTTCATGAAGATTCAAATCCAGGGGACGACTGCCCCCCGATCGAGGCTCTACCAAGTTTTTCGAAGTGGAGCGACCAGAGGGAGGACCAGAGTGCACGGCATAGTTTCCTATCACGAATGGGGAAAGGCACTTCACGCACGGCACGGAGTGCTGCCGGACGTTGACCTTCCAGCACCTGCAAAGGGGGGAGGATCCCGAGGTTGGCAGTGGGGAGAGATCCTAGCTCAAAAGAGTTCTTCAAGGTTCCTAGCAGGAGGTAAGTAACATGCAAACGGGCGAAGGGGGTGGCACACAGGAGAGCGATCGAGGAGCCAAGTTCTCCAGGCTACCAGAGACTCACCGGAAGGGTCTTGACAGACACAGCCATCCAGCCTAGGCACTCCTCCGCCGCTATCACCCCCACTCTACTCTCAACTCGTTCACACTCCCTAAGCACATAATCTCCTCCTCCTAGAGTGGAGTCCACCAATGGGGATCGACTGGGAGGATTTGTTCCCCTGGATAGCCATTGACTTGAGCGTCGAAGTGCCCCCACTGGGATCCCCGGCCCGGATCTTCTCTGTTTTGCAGGTCCGGGTGCACGAGCAGGTTTCCGAGTGACGAGGGTGGTGTTCGAGGTCATCACTAGCTACATGCCCCGGTGATCGGGCGGCAACAGATTGGCGCACCAGGAAGGGGGGCAGGACATGCTTTGATATAAACATATCCCCTTACGAGCAACTCCACCCGGAATATGGTGATGACACGCGTGCGGGAGGTCTTCAATAGCCGTGCGGGAGATCCCCCTTCCCATGGAGGCCCGCATAGTCCAGAGAGGGAGGCCCATACTGAAAGTTTACTGATGTAGGTGGTTTGACAAGATCCTACACTAAGCATGCAAACATCTGCGGAGGAGATTGGATTTTAAAATAATTTTTAAAATTCACGCAGCGGGTATCTGCTCCGCTAGGAATTAATCTAAATCTAGTTGCATTTAGGCATGCATAATCATATAAAATATTTATAAAATATTAAATAATTTAATCTATCCATGCATGATAAAAAAATAATTTTCCATACCTTTTATTCTGCCTAGAATAACTCTGAAATAAACCTGGAATAACTGGAATAAAGTTATTCCAGTCATCTTCCTCCTTGAGACTCTCTTTTTGGCTTGCAAAATGTCATCGGAACATCGCCTTCCGGACCTCCGTTTGCTCCCAAATTTGAGCAGCGGCTTCTTGGACAAGTCTTCTTCGATTTGCCACCAATTTCTGCAATCAAATCTAAGCCAAAAAAATTAAATAAATCACCAAAGTCTGCTGCCAGATTTCTGCAGCAGAACTGGATAGCAGACTTTGGCCTTCGTTTCGGAGCAGCTGGGGCGATCCCGGCTCGCGTGGTTTGCTCCTAGGAGTAGAATGGTACTCCCTCTAGAGGGGAGACTCGCTCGGGACTCTCGGATCCGCCTCCACGCACGGTGCTAGCCACCGGAAGAGGGCTTCACGGTCACAGAATTCTGCAACTGGGCAGAACAAGAGCACTTCAAACAATGGGATTTTCTCCCCTTCTAAGGCTTCTAAACCCAGCCCCAAAGGTCTCTCCTTAAGCCTCTCAAAGAATGCCCAAAGCTCTCTCTCTTTAAGCCTCTCTCACGGTGAAGAGAAAATTTTCTCTTGTTTTTAAACTTCAACTCAAAACAGGACGCTGGTTTGGTTTTATAAGCTAGCTGGGAGGGAGAGGGAGGTGGAGCGACGGGAGGTCAAGAGAGGCAGCAGCTTGTTAACCCATTTAATAGCCTTAAACCAGGATTAAAGCCATCAAACGGTGGAGGGAGAAGAGGAAGAAACGCCAGCGATTGGGAGTGACTGTCGTTTGGCCTTTTGGACGTTAGGAAAAAAAAAAACTTTGCATTCATTTGGCCTTCCACAAAACACCGTGTAAATGGTCAATGGAGTAAAAACCATGGAACCAAAACACCGGTCCAACCAAAAAATGGTTTAAACCCAATTTTGGTTCAATCCTATTAAACCAAACGGTTCAATCCAATTGAACCTGGTTCAAGGAATAAAATTGGTTCACAACCAATTGGAGGCCGAAACGAACTCCGAATCAGTTCAAAACTGATTCAGAAAAATCCTGGCGCAGTGCTGGTCAACCCGGAATATTTTTCGGTCGATACAGACAAGGGCAAGATGGGGAAAAGAGTGCTCAAAAATAATGTGACCATAAAATCGAGACGATTCCCAATCGTAATCGGTATCCAGATCAGAGAGTTATCCTCTGTGGCGTGTGACCTCATAGGTTCGAACCTAAACGGTAGCATTAGAACAATTTCTAGTACCAGCACAGGAAACCATCTAGCAATGGGACCCGGCGTCCGGATAAGTCGAAGATGCGGGAGCAAACTATCGAACCTCTGGCATATGGTTACCGTATAATTCATCCCTTTGACCTCTAATGCTCATCACGACTGAGATTGGGCTGCCAACCCAGACTGAGTCAGTCGACTACGTGTCTCAACCTCGCAAGCCCAGTGACTCTTCACTAGGACTACCCCGGCCGAGGATTTGCTAAATTGAGATACTGTGAGACATTCAATCCAAACTGTTTGGACAGGTCAATTCCATCTTGGTCCATCACTGCTCCACAAGTACTTGCCTGTACCCAGAAACCTTCCATCACCGGATTAAAAATCCGGGTAGTCCGGCATCAAAGCACAGGGAGTTGCTTGAAGCTACCGTGATGACCTCAGGTCAGAGGGACACATATACCCATATCCAATCGTGAGTATCCCTTTGACAGAAAGGGGCTGCACGGAGTCACGTTCAATGAGATATCAAATATCCCACTTGCAGATTACATCAGTGTCACCACACTCATTTGGTCAAGAGGACAACCAAACGATGTGAACTACAACAACCTATACTTGATATATTGCCGTCCAGTACAATATATCCTTTAGTTGTGAACAGGATTTAAGGACCACTCGATACATCCTCTCTGTATCGAAGTCAGTGTAGTCCTAAGGACTTCATCACACGGAAAAAGTTCATTTCAGGAAAATTTAGTATGTGATGAGCTGCCAAAAATATTATTTTATTAATTCATAAAATGAGTACAATACTGAGTACAACTGCCTACAACCCAGGCGATTGGCTTTGGGACACAATTCGCAACACACTCCGTTACAGTCGCCTCCGGCGAATGCCCAGCTAGCCACACTAGCCCAGCAGGTGCAGCTTCTGATTGCAGCGGTGCGACAGTTGTAGCATCAGCACCGATCCTTAGCCACCCACTAACAGCCAGGGACTCCTGCAGCCCAAGCTGCCACACCCCGCGACAGCCTGCAATCTTTCCAAGTAAGGCCTTTGCTGCCACGAGCCATGACAGACCCCCGGGGAAGCCACTAGACCCCGATGAAGAGACAGTGGACCAGGTTAGTCTACCGGGAGAGCCAGTCTCTGACCCTCGAGCAGGTTGCTGTTAAGCATCGCCGAGGTTGTAAAAGCAGGGCCCCCCATCGCGACCCTCCTCAGCCGTTACATTCACCTCATCCGTTGGCCTCAGTGGAGGGCTCCATCAACGAGGCCATCAGGCACATAGTTGAAAGGGGCCTGGAAGAACAGGAGCGCAAGCTGGCAAAGCTATCCCACCAGTTTGCAAATTTGCAGGGCTCTCCCCGTGAGCCTGCAGGCTACGATGCCCGTCCCCCTTTCTTCCAAGAGATCCAAGAGGAATCGATCCCGAGTCGGTTCTGCATACCGCAGGTGGATTCCTACGACGGGACTACTGACCCTCTGGATCACCTTGAGAGCTATAATGCCCTCATGAGAGTCCAGGGGGTGACCGACGCCCTCCTCTGCATCGCCTTTCCAGCCACTCTCCGGAAGGTGGCTTGAGTTTGGTTTATCCACCTCGAGCCTGAAAGCATCAGCTTATTTGCTCAGCTGGAGAGGAAGTTCGTAGCCCACTTTGATGCTTGTTGAAAGGTGCCACGAGAGGCGGACATCCTTTTCTCCATCAGGCAGCAGGATCACAATCTTTTACGGGACTATGTGTCCCGCTTCAAGGTTGCCGCAATGGAGATCTACAATTTGGATGAGCCAGTTGCCATGCTGGTGTTGAAGAGGGGGCTTAGGACTTTCCGCCTAACCTACTCACTGGACAAGAAGGCACCGAAGACGTACACCAAACTCTTCCTTTGTGTTCATAAGTATATCCACGTCGAGGAGGCGGACCGCACGAGGAGGGATTTGGATGGGAAGCCGCTGAAGAAGCAACCTCTTGGGGAGACATCCGGGGTGTAGAAGCCCGGACCGGCTACCCTGAACTTCCGCCACGGGCCAAAGTCGAAGAGCGGCCCCATTCCAGAAGAAAGATACACACCGCTCTTAGTCTCGAGGATGAAGATCCTCATGAAGATTGAGGACGAACGCTACCTGCGACACCCCCCCTGCTGAGGCCATCTAAGTCGTGACAAGACAAAGTACTGCCAATTCCACCATGACCACAGCCACGACACCAAGGAGTGCGACCACCTCAAGAGAGAAATTGAAGATCTAATAAGAAGGGGCTACCTCCGAAAGTTTGTGGGGGGCAAGATCCTGGCAGAACCTCAGGTGCTCGCTGCTCTTCCTCCTATCCCTGCAGTCAACAATCAGTCCACCGAGAAGCCCGTGGGGATGATATGTTGGGAAATCGAGCTTGCCTCCAAGAGGACCTGGGGAGGAGAGAGTTTGGAAAATGTACTCCCCTTTATGAGAGAGAGGGAATCTGGAAATGAAAATATAAACAACGATGCCATGATTGTCGAAATGACGATCGCCAAGCATCCTGTAAAATGGATTATGGTCGATAGTGGAAGTTTTATTGATGTCCTTTTTTATGATGCTTTCTCTAGGATGAATCTGATTTATGCTCAACTAAGGCTTGTGCACACTCTCCTTGTCGATTTTATTGGGGATTTCATGAGAGTTGAAGGGAAAATCACTCTCCCTGTCACTGCCATGATGACTTTCATGGTTGTCAGGCTTCTTTCGGCCTACAACATGATTCTTGGCCACCTCGGGCTCAATCTGCTCGACGCGGTCATTTTCACCGAGTGGCTATTGGTGCAATTTCCCACTCTTTATGGTGTAGGGAAAATGAGGGGAGCACCTCAGTCGATCCAACACTATCTTCAAGCCATTCCCGGGGTCGGAAACTCCAAGGAAGATCCCAGCGCTGACGACCTCGACCAAAGGACGCAGGACCCTAGAGGTAGTCCGGTCGAATGCCTGTTATCGTATCCACTCGAAACTGACCCGATGAAGATAGTGCAAATTGGGGTTCAGCTGCAAGAGGAGGAGCGGGCCCACCTGTTAGAATTCCTTCAAGTGAACATAGATGTGTTCGCCTGGATGGTGGCAGATATGCCCGGGATTCTCCCTGATATCATCACCCATAAGTTGAGCATTGACCCGAAGTACCGTCCTATTTGGCAGAAGAAGAGGAGCTTCGCCCCAGAGAAGCAGCGGGCAATCAATGAGGAGGTGGATAAGTTCCTTGTAGTCGGCTTTATCCGTGAAGTACAATACCCCAGCTGACTGGCAAATATGGTCATGGTCAAGAAGAACAACAGAAAGTGGAGGATTTGCGTGGACTACACCGACCTCAATTGAGCCTGTCCAAAGGACAGCTTCCCTTTATCGAAGATCGACCAACTGGTAGACACCACCTCGGGGCACCGTTTGATCTTCTTTATGGATGCATTCTCCGGGTACAATCAGATCCGGATGCATCCGGAGGACGAGGAGTACACTGCCTTCATCATTGATCGGGGGACGTACTACTATCGAATGATGCCTTTCGGCATGAAGAATGCGGGTGCCATATACCAGTGGCTGGTCAATTGGATCTTCAAGGACCAGATCGGTCGAAACATGCAAGTGTATGTGGATGACATGCTCGTTATGAGCAAGCCGGAGTCAGACCACATCGCCGACCTGCCGAAGGCCTTCCATAACTTTTGCCTGCACCAGATGAAGCTGAATCCGATGAAGTGCGCCTTTGGCATGGTAGTAGGGAAGTTCCTTGGCTTCATGGTCACCCAGAGGGGAATCGAAATGAACCCTAAGAAGGTCCAGGCAATTGTCGACATGGAACACCCCACCTTGAAGAAGCAGGTCCAGTGCCTAACAGGCTAAACTGCCGTCTTAAATCGATTCATCTCAAGATCGGCTGACCACTGCTTACCTTTTTTCAAGGCACTGCACAAAGTGCATGGCTTTGCCTGGACCAAAGAGTGCAAAGTAGCCTTTAAGGAGTTGAAAAAGTTCTTGATGTCACCGCCGCTGCTCTCCAGGCCGGAGGACAGGGAGGAACTCCTGCTGTATCTGGCGATCACCCTGGGGGACGTCAGCTCGGTTCTTGTTCGCATATATGAGGACGGAGCCCAGAAATTGGTGTACTACACCAGCAAAATCCTCCAAGATGCGGAGATCAGGTACATCCGCTCAAAAAAGCTGATTTTTGCTCTTATAATGTCTGTCAGCACCTCAGGCCATACTTCCAAACGCATCCGATCGTGGTCTTGATGGACCAACCACCGAGGGTCATACATAGTCACCTCGACACATCCGGGGCCAAGTGGGCGTTGAAGCTTAGTGAGTTCGATATCGTATATCGGCCAAGACCATCTCAGAAGGCCCAGGTGTTGGCCGACTTCCTGGTCGAGTGCGCGGGACTGGCCGATGAGCAGGTGGAGACCATCCCGGAGCATCAGATGGAGCCCGAGGTCAAGGAGGAGGATTAGGTCCTCCACGTGGACAGCGCGTCCAATGCAGGCGGGAGTGGTGCATGCCTCATCCTCGCTAACGGCAATGGGGTTGTAGCCGAGTGTGCACTTCGCTTCCGGTTTGCGGTGACCAACAACCAGGCGAAATATGAGGCACTCCTCACTGGGCTGAGAGTTTCTCGTGAGCTGGGTGTATCCAACCTGAAGGTCTTCACCGACTCCCAGCTAGTGGCTGGACAGGTCTCAGGAGAATATGAGGCTTAATATCCCCAGATGATGAAGTACCTGGAGCAGGTTCGCTCAAGCACGACAGGCTTTCGGTGCTTTAGCATCTTCTACATCCCTCGCGAAGAGAATGCTCGCACTGATGCCTTATCAAGGCTCACGACCTTGCTAGACTCGTCACTGAGACGTGCCCAGATTGAGTACCTGAAAAATCCAAGCTATGGAGCTCCCGAGGAAGTCCAGCAAGTCACCCCGGAACCAAGTTGGATAGACTGGTACTTCAGGTACATCATCGACGACGTCTTGCCGGGAGATCGTACGAAAGCTGGTCTCATCAAGAAGATGGCTGTGCGCTTCATCATGATGGATGGGCAGCTCTACCGCAGATCCTACTTCTATCCACTCTTGAAGTGCCTGAGACCCGCAAAGGTAGCCTTTATGCTCTAAGAGATACACGACGGCCTCTGCGGGAGTCATGTGGAAGGGAGGATGTTAGCATACAAGGCCCTCCATCAGGAATACTACTGGGAAACCATGAGGGAAGAAGCCACCAACTTTGTGAGGAAGTACGATCGCTGCCAGCGCCACTCCTACATATAGCATCAACCGGCAGTGCCACTCTCCCAACTCTCCGCTCCCTGGCCATTCGTCTAGTGAGGGATGGACATCCTTGGTCCATTTCCTCCTGCATCCGGACAACGCAAGTTCCTGATAGTGGATATTGACTACTTCACCAAATGGATGGAGGCAGAGCCACCAGCATGGATCACCGAAGCCAAGTTTCGCGAGTTCTTCTGGAGGTCGATCATTTGCTATTTCGGACTCCCCCATAGCATCATCACCAATAATGGATGATAGTTCGACAACCGAGAGTTTGAGAAGTTCTGCACCGATCTTGGTGTTCATCATCGCTTCACCTTGGTAGCTCACCCCCAGACCAACGGAGAAGCTGAGGTGACCAACCAGACTATCCTCCAAGGATTCCAAACCAGGTTGGATCAGGCCAAGGATAGGTGGGCAGAAGAGCTTCCTAGCATCCTTTGGGCCTACCACACAACACCCAGGATAGCCACGGATGAGATGCCCTTCAGCCTTGTTTTCGATGCAGAAGCCATCATCCCGGTCGAACTTGGTGTGCCAATGCTACGGGTGGAACAATATGATGAAGCAGAAAATCCGGCCCGCCTTCTACTCAAATTAGACTTTCTCGAGGAAAGAGAGACAGGGATCGACTCCGGATGGCGGCCCACCGGCAGCGAGTAGCTCGATCCTATGATGCGCGGGTAAAGCCAAAGACCTTCTGCCCAGGCGACCTGGTGTTGCACCGAGCTGAAGCCTCCCACCCCCGTGAGTGCAGCAAGCTCTCGTCGAACTGGGAAGGCCCCTATAAGGTGGTCGAGGTTCTTCCCCATGGAGCTTACTACCTAGCAGGGCTGGACGGTGCTAGATTCTCGTGGACTTGGAACGCCAACAATCTGAGAATGTACTATCAGTGATGTAAGGCTTCCCTCCATTAATAATAAAGTTTCTCTTTGTGCAAATCACTTTTACCTTGCAGGAACGTCGCTGCTTGACCCCAGGTCTGGCAAGCAAAGCCCGGAAACTCCTGAAGCCCGGCACCTCAAGCCGGGAAACTTCTGAAGCCCCGCACTCTGAGCCGGGAAACTCCAGAAGCCCCACACCTTGGCCCCATGCCTCGGAGTCACCTGGTGGGCCCATCGAGTACAGCATCCTGGCTCGGTCGCACCCCGGGTGCTTAGAGATGGTTTCGCCCGAGGTCGCTTAGACCCCTTCCAAGGAAATGCATGAAGCCCTACCACCACGTTACCCATGTGGTGGGGATGACTCAACGAGTCAAGAACTTCCTTCTTAATTGTCCCGCGTACCCGGAGCTCGGCAGGAAAGAGCCCAAGTTCTTAAAGCCTCAAGGCATGACGTCCCAGCAAAAGCATGTACGAGGGTAGTCGAGAAGAAAAGAGAAGGAAGGAAAGTTGACGGAGCATTAAAAATGCGAAAGAGCACAAGTAAAACATGATAGAAGGAAAGTTCATTAAGAATTTTCAGATTTTACATTGTCTCCGGGCCCCGACAGGCCGGGCAGCCTAGAAAGAAACAAAGAAAGAAAAAGTACAAAAGGAGGGGAGACTCCTATACTAATCCGCTAGCTCCTTCCCAGGACGGTGCTGGGGTCGGGCGACATCTTCTGGGACCTCGGACAGCGGGGCTACATCTAGGACCTCTGGTGGCGGGGGTACATCGACGACAACCACGGGTTCCTCCGATTTAGCCACGGCCGTAATTGGGCCACCGCACAGAGTGGCCGGGAAGGCAAGCCCATCCAAGTTCATGTCCGGGACGAGCTCCGCCACCCTGGACCGGCAAAACTCGTACCCCTTGAAGAACGAGTCTGTGGCTAGTTCATGGAACTCCGCATCGAATTCCGTCGAGGCTTTGTAGTTCGGTACTGCCTTGATGGCCTCCTTTTTTGCGGCCTCCATTAAGGCCACTGCCCCCACAGCCTTCTCCTCGATGGCAGCGGCCCACTCCCGTGCCGCCTCCAGCTGGGCCCGGAGAGTTTGAGCCCGTTCCCTCTCCCGGGTCACTTCGGCCTTGAGCTCCTAGGCCCTGTGTTTGACTCGATCCCTCTCCCAGGCCAAGGACTCCTCTAGGCCATGGAGTATTTCATGCTTGCACAAAGGAGAACGAGGTCAGCCCCGAGCTTGAAGGGACAAGCAAAAAAAATAAGAAGAGCTTGCGCCGAACTCACCCAACTCCCAGATTGGGCTGGTCCAGGCTTCGAACAGGTTTTACTCTGACAGCAGAACCTTAAGGGAGGGGATTTGGTCGGCAACGAGCTGGTCATAGATTTCTCGATCAGCCGCTTCAACCTTGGCGTTCTGGTTCGGGGTCCGGTCCAGATCACTCTAGACCCAGTCAACCCCTTCGATGGAGGCAAAAAAATACATACTCTTCCACCCTTTGATGGAAGAGGGGAGATCAAACCTGATGCCCTTCGGGCGGGGAGAAATGAACCACCACCCTTTCTCGGTCGGATGGCGCTTCAGGGTAAAGAAAACCCTGAACAAAGAGAAGCGGGCTACGATCCCATGGAAATGACAGAGGACGATGAAATAAAAAATTGTCCTGACTGCATTTGGAACTAGCTGAGCCGGAACTAGATGATAGTGGCTCAGCACGGAGAGGAAGAAGGGATAAAGCGAGAATCGAAGACCCCCAGCGAGGGTTTCCTTGTAAAGGGCGATCCGACCTGGGCCATTGGAGGTGACCCACTCCCCTGGTCATAGAACCGAGAGCCGGATGGAGTCCGGGACATCAAAGGCTTCCCGGATGATCGAGAGCTCCTCATTGGTTATCGCCGAAGCAATACCATAGGAACCAGTCGACCGAGAAGGCTTAGAAGAAGCTTCAGGAGGAGGAGGAGGGCGAGCCCTAGGCTCCCCTATAACGATTCCAGTGGGGCGAGGCCTTCTGCGGATCTCGAAATGGAGTTCTTCCTCCTCATCGGAGGAGGGTGATGCTTCAGTTCGCTCAGAGCCATTTCGAGTTCTACGTCAACCATAAAGCCTCCTCTAACGAGTCGACGTGTCACCCCCGCATTGGCTTGGGGGTCCATTCTACGATGCATCGACGATCATGGCAATAATGGCACCCGATTTTTGCCTTTCCATGTCAGCTCTGCATTTACTCCCTTCGCCCCAAGCGCCGCGTGCCAACGGGACTTAGGAGTGGGGGGCAAATGATATGGTGGGATCACTGACATGAAGCCCATGTCAGACCCTATCAGATGCCACGACAGAGGAAGCTGTCACGTCGGACATCCTTCAGACTCTCTTGCCAGGTGGCTCCCTTGAGGTCGAGATGTCCTGGCCAAAGTCGAGATCCTGCCCTCTTCGGGCTCCTTCACCAGGTGGCTCCCTCGAGGTCGAGATGCCCTAGCCAAAGTCGAGCTCCTGTCCTCTTCGGACTCCTTCGCTAGGTGGCTCCCTCGAGGTCGAGATGCCCTGGCTGAAGTCGAGCTCCTGCCCTCTTTGGACTCCTTCGCCGGGTGGCTCCTTCGAGGTCGAGACTCGAGACGCCCTGGCCAAAGTCGAGCTCCTGCCCTCTTCGGACTCCTTCGCCGGGTGGCTCCCTCGAGGTCGAGACGTCCTAGCCAAAGTCCAGCTCTTACCCTCTTCGGACTCCTTCGCCGGGTGGCTCCCTCGAGGTTGAGACGCCCTGGCCGAAGTCGAGCTCCTGTCTCTTCAGACTCCTTCGCCAGGTGGCTCCCTCAAGGTCGAGTCCATCCTGGCCGAAGTCGAGCTTCTCCTCCCTGAACCGACCCCACTTCGGACGAAGGGACCAGCAACTGGAGGACATCACCGCCTCCCTTGAGCGGCTGTGAGCCACCCAAGGACCACGGAGGGGCGCCCGCCGGACCGTAATAATTGCTCCTGCTACCACTTACACCGAAAAAGAAGGGGTCTCCCGATCTAGGCGCCGTGCTCCCGACCGACCGTCTGTACCACCCGAAAGAGGAAACCATCCCGAAAGATTTAAATCCAGGGGGCGGATGCCCCCCGATCGAGGCTCTACCAGGTTTCCCGAAGTGGAGCGACCAGAGGGAGGATCAGAGTGCACGGCGTAGTTCCCTATCACGAATGGGGAAAGGCACTTCGTGCACGGCATGGAGCGCTGCCGGACGTTGACCTTCCAGCGCCTACAAAGGGAGGAGGATCCCGAGGTAGGTAGCGGGGAGAGATCCTGACTTAAAAAAGTTCTCCAAGGTTCCCAGCAAGAGGTGAGTAACATGCAAACGGGCGAAGGGGGTGGCACACAGGAGAGCGATTGAGGAGCCAAGTACTCTAGGCTACCGGAGACTCACCGGAAGGGTCTTGACGAACACAGCCATCCAGCCCATGCACTCCTCCGCCGCTATCACCCCCACTCTACTTTCAACCCGTTCACACTCCCTAAGCATATAATCTCCTTCTCCTAGAGTAGAGTCCACCCACGGGGCTCGACCGGGAGGATCTGTTTCCCTAGATCGTCACTGACTTGAGCATTAGAGTGCTCCTACCGGGATCCCCGGTTCAGGTTTTCTCTGTTTTGTAGGTTCGGGCGCACGAGCAGGTTCTCGAGTGACGAGGACGGTGTCCGAGATCATCACAAGCTACAGGCCACGATGATCGGGCAGCAACAAGCTGTATTCATTATCGTCCAATCCTTATCACTATTAGTCTCTTGATAAATATATTTAATTATGAAAGATTGTAAAACTATTTTTATATGCCATCAATTCAATCAAAGTGAATTTCATCAATTGTCCGAAGATATAGAATTAGATAAGCAACGAATAATCATTGAAAAATTTCCTCCAATAAATATATGAGATTATGAGTAGCCTTTAAAACCCTCGGAGTATATATATGATATTTCCTTTCAAGCAACATGAAATTCCATTATTTATACTATAATCTCCATCAGCTGAGTATTCCGGCTGCAATAAAGGTATTAATAAAATTTTTAATAATAAAATTAGCTCCATCTAATTTACTTTTATCCAATCTACTATTACCAAAATTAATTTTAAAGAAATCAGAATAGTAACTACTAAATAAAGGACTCTTGCGACGACGCAGAAACTAAATTTTTTGGATTTGGATTATATTTAAAATTATATATTGGCTGAACGTGCATTCCATGTGTCCAATTTATAGGATAATATATAAAGATAGGTATAAACGCCGGGATTTATCCCCCTCCCTCCCTCCCATTCCATTCGCTGTCAAAAAAAAAAAAAAAAAAAAAAAAAAGAAAAGAAAAGAAAAAAAAAGAAAGAAAGAATGAGAGATTGGTGGAGGTCATGTGGGTTCACGTGGAGACTCAACAATTCCGGTAGCACCACGCTACTGCTCATTTGGAGGCCCGGATTGGAGCAAGCGCTCAAGCCGCCTTCTTTTTTTAATCAGATGGGACGGGCACCATGGGATATCGCGTGAAACATGCTACATGATTTATTATATTTTTCTTATAATAAAATTATTTATTTTTTTATTAAAAAATATGATTTTTTTTGTTTATAATATATATATTTTATTGATATATACTATATAATTATATAATAAATATCAAACAAATTAATTATTAAATAAATTGATATATATATAAAAATAAATTGATACATAATTAGTGGAATATGAAGTACAAGATCAGATGGTACATGTTTAGCAAATTAATCATCTAGCAATCAATTATACATTTTCAAGTAAATTAATTTATATAATTTTTAAAATATTATATTCATCAGTTTACATGGTATGGTGATACATATGTATTGACATTCTCATATATATCGCAAGTTTATTTAATACACTCCTAACAATAATTTAATACTTATATTTAGATAAATTGATATACAGCTTTAAATATGAAATTTATCGATACATAGTTCCCGACTAGGTGATATATATTTGGCAAATTAGTTATCTAGTAATTGATAACTACGTTATATACATATATAAAAATATTAATTTAGTAATTAAATTATCTTTATTCATTTAAAATTGATACTTTATAAATTATTTGCAGGAAAGGAGAGCGATGATGCGAAGAGCTCGATTTATGAATTCAAATGAAATAAGTTTGAAGTGAATTGGGTTTGAAATGAACCCAGAATTAATTTTTAAAGAATTTAACAAGGAAATGCATGAATTTTAGAGTAGCCGGTCCATGGGTTTGAAATGAACCCAGAATTAATTTTTAAAGAATTTAACAAGAAAATGCACGAATTTTGGAGTAGTTGATCCACCATGGATCGGCTGCTCGGTCTACAGCACGCCCCGTTGTCCACAGGAAGCCATAGCCGCGGTCCACGAAACAGAGCCGTGGATCGTGAAGCCTGTTTTGAGTCGAAAGTTACCAGGATTGCTGCCCTGCCGCCGCCCAAGTCTTCGGCATCTCCCTTACCGGTCGGAGAGGCTTCCCTTGGCCGAAAAATGGCCGGAAAAGACCAGCGGTCTTCTCTTTATTCTACACTATCATTCAATGGTTCCCAAGACATCGGACCTCTTGCCCAGTTCACCGCCAGCTGGAGAAGCCAGCGACACCCCTTCCCCTCACCGTCGAGGAAGGTTTTATGGCCGGAAACCGCCAATTTTCGATCGTTGTCCGAGCCATCCACCATCCAAACCGGTGGTCACAGTACCATCCACAACGCCCCTTTCCTTGTCGGACTCTTGCGCGATGGCCAGTTCCCCATGGATCCAAGCCCTACTGAGAGTCACCCATTGGAGCAGTCCGAAGCTTGTTGGATGCTGTTAGAGCTCAAAGGAATGGCGCTAGAGCTTGTTGTGGAATGGATTTAGTTGGAGCTTGTTGTGGTCCGGAGTTCGTTGGATGTAGTTGGAATGGATGCAATTGGAGCAGTTCGGAGAATGTTGAAGGCTGTTGGAGGTTGGGTACGAGTGCAGTTGGATCATGGGAGCTTAGTTAGAACGGTAAAACGGATTTTTGTTAAAGAAATAGAAGATGGTTGGGTCACTACCTATAAAGTCTTGATCACGGGGGGCCAATGGGGAGTTCAACAGTGATCAGTTCATAAGTTCTACGGCCCATTTCTTTCAATCCCTTCTCTTCTCTCAATCCTTCCTCCACTCCACCTCATTTCTCTCTTCTCCATTTTTCCTTTTCTTGCTTCCACTCTCTACCATCTTTTTGACCCCCTCCGTCCTAACTGGTTCACACTTCCCCTGCAATGGTCCTGGTTCCCCACTATCCGCTCCCCACTATTCGCTCTTTACTGCATCACCGGACTGCTCCATTTTCTGGTAGCTTCGGATATGCTACAGCTTTACTCTGAAATCCTGTTTGGGAAAGGGAGTTTATGTTTTAGTATTCATTTGATGTATTGCTCATTTTATGAAATGAAAAGGGCTTTTGATTAATTCCTATTTTTCTTTATCTTGTTTAAAGCAGGTTCATGAGCAGTGAAAAGCTCTAGAGATAAGTTACTCTACGTGAATATTATTTTGACTGATCTATTCCCAAAAGAGATGGGCCGTGATCTATAGGTATGGGCTGTGCTCTCGCTAAGATAGGTCATATCTTGATTATTTTTACTACTAACTTTCTCTACGTGAATATATAATTCTGATTGATCTGTTCCCAAAAAGAACGGGCATTGATCTATAGGTACGGGCTATGCTCTCACTAAGAAAGATCATATCTGGATTATTTTCACTGTCATTTTGATTGATCTATTCCCAAAAAGAACGGGCCATGATCTATGGATACGGACCGTGCTCTCATTAAGATAGATTATTCCTGAATTAATTTCACTGCTAATTTTCTGATAATTTCCTTTTCTACTACGCATATCTAGATTATTTTATTTTTGAAATAACTCCAAGGTCCCTGTGGATTTGACCCTTCTCTTACTATGCTTCATAAGAATAGTAAAATTAAGGTATTAAATCGGTGCATTACGACACGTATCAGATTTTTTGGCACCATTGCTGGGACCTTTTGGAATTATTTAAAAAAAGTAAAAAAAAATAATTTTTTTCCCTTTTACTACTTTCCTAATTGATTTACTGCTTCCAAATTTAATCTCCTAACTCAACTTAGTTTTCTTTTTCTTTTCCTGGACCTCTATTTTCTTTGCATTGCATAATTCATAAAACATCTTAAGGGCACTAAATTCCTAAACAACATAAGGTGGGGACATCATTACCCTTCCTTGACCCATAAACCATCATCCTACATGTCGCATTGACTTAAGCCTTAAAATTAAAATCAATTAGACGTTGGCCCCTAAGGATTTTCGAGCTCATTAGGACAAGGGAACCCTAGAGTTAGACCAGGTTCAAATCAGTTGTTGCTCAGTGTCTAAGACAAGTGGTTCAGGGACAAGAGCCCGAAGGAAGGTGGTTCTTTAATTGATTCCGTTCGCTTACCTGGCCAATTTTAATTTGTGTCTAAGGCAAGCAACGAGGTGACCCTCACTAACCTTACACTTACTTGGTCGGGTTAGTTGATTGATTTTGAGCTTGGAGTGCTCAAAGGCATCTTTGGAATAGTTAGGAGCTATCTAGAACTAGGGACCCTAGGATAGAGAGTCCATTGACTACTAACTTATTTACAATTAATCTAGAACTTTAACTAATACTCCTTCTCTATCACTCTTAGCTTCAGGATCCCTTAGGCTCTCACATTTAGTTTTCTTTCTTCTTTTCCCCTCTCCTCTTTAAAAATTAAAAAAAAAGCCTTAGAAGAGGATTACTCTGATCTAGGATCTTTGATTAAATATTCTAAAGTCATCAGAACAATCCGATGAATTGGAGCAGTGCTAAGAACATATATCTCAATAGTAGGGTTGATAAGTTGTCCCATGCGCTCATGCCATATCCTATAAACTCGATCTTCTACAAACTATTACACACTCTTTCACTTAATCCTTTTTTTCTACACAACAGGCATGCTCTACATATTCGAGTCCAACTCACTTTGTAAGTGAGTGCCTAGCCATGTACCAATTTTTTGAGTCTAGATATGATCAAGTTTATCAAGATCAAACTCATATGGCCTATAGACCAGGAGAAAACCCACACTTCAATGCTTACAACCAAGGTTGGGGGACTCAATCAGATTTGTCATGGCAACCACATCCAGTGGTTATCCCGGTACCACAAAACCCCCGTTTGTAGATGAGCCTTATTATGATCAACCCTATCCATGTTATCAACCTTCTTTCAATTATAGTCTATCATTTCAAGAGAAGGCTTTGCAAGCAATAGATAGAATCAAAAAAATTGATCAGACCCTATCTCTCCAACAGACCAATCTAGATGTTATAATTGCTCAATTACAATTACTCATGCTTCAGCAACAGTCTATCGATGAGTGTATAAATTAGATTGACCGATTATTAGCTGAAATTAATAGGAAGGAGGTAGGAATACTGCCTAGTCAGTTCGAGAGTAATTTAGAGGGACACTACCAAGATGAAGATTTTAATGACCATTTAATTTTTTCTGAATAATCAACCATAGCTCTCGGGAATGAATTGGTCACAGAACAACCTTGCACCTTCATAGAGATCCATATAGATGATTCGACTGAGGCAGAGAAACCAAACTGGTGGGACGAACCATTTCCATCATCATCCTACTCACCGATGACCCCCTTCCCAAGTGCCCTAGAATCATTAACTCCTTTTTATGGGATGGAAGAAGAAATTGATGATACGATGAAATTAATTGAGGATCCCCAAGAACCACAGCAGAATAACATAACAGGGGAAGCCATACCTCCAAGTTGTCTCCAGAAGTCATTAGATCCCTATATGGCTCATTGTGAGGTAGATAATTTTAAAGAAGATGAATATATCATAGAGAGGGATAACCTACTTAATACACTACATTTCAAACCTACCATACTTTTGATGGAACAAGTTGAGCAAATAACTAGCCCCCCAATAGCTTCTTTATTAGAATCACCACTAGATCTAGAATTGAAGCCGCTTCCTGTCACACGTACTGACACTGTACTAGTGATCTCTAATCAGGAAGACCAAATAGTTGGTGTTCTAAGGATACATAACAAAACTATTAGATGGGATGTTTATGAAATGAGGGACAATGATCTTAAGAATTTCATAGCTTATTTCACTATATTTGGCACTACTTTCGAGGATCGTCTCCAAAATCTATCTTTTATTCTAAAATAATGTATGAAGACAGACTTACAATTAACTTGGACAAAGTGCCATCAAGAAGGGATTAGGGTAGATTTATCTTAAGTTAGAAAATTTTCTAAGCTACCACCCCCGCTCTCAGCCCAACATACACAATCCCTTCCTAGTCATCAGTCAAATTATAATAAAATTTTTAAATCTTGGTCTAGCATACTTACCCGGTGTACTCTATAGATCAGGGATACTCATCGTCAAAAACTCTACGAACATTTTTCTGCTATGATGACAAGGCCTCATGATTGGTCTTGTCTTTTAAAAATCTGGAGAGACGTTTCCAAATTCAATATCAACAACACTCCCTCATAGCATCCGGCCGAAGACGTTAAACTTAGCGTTGGTTGGGAGGCAACCCAACAATTTTATCTTTCTTTTTTTAGTGCACTTACAGAAACTTAGGTGGCAGAACAAGAACCCACTATTTCATGAAGCCCTCTTCAACTCCTAAAGCACATTCATCCCATGTGTATTATTTCCTATTATATCCCTTAGTTTCTTTCTCTATTGAGGACAATGTTGATTAAGTTGGGGGGGAGAAAAACTTGACTTAGATCTTCGAGTAGGGTTAGAAATGATTATGTTATGTGTACCTACTTATTATCTCGAATTGGAGTCCCATAGGCACCTTAATCAATGATTGATTAATGATCTAGATAATACTAGAGATGTTGAGAGATAAATTATTAATAAATCTTATTAAATGGCAGGATTTAGATCATAAATAATTTCATGGAGTAATTCTGGAACATTCTGACCATTTATCTCAATAAAGAATCTACTTTATGGGGGTATAAATCAAAAGGTTAAGTATGCTAAAATTTTTTCATTGAAAACAAAAGAAGAAGAAGAAAAAGAGTTAGTCCCGTCTCACAACTTTGCTTGAACTCTTACTGAATAACCGGGCCCCGTCGTCTAAGTAAGAATTGTGGTTCACGTCAAAAGATGAGAAGGTCAAGAAATCTGTTAAACAATGGTACCTTCCTAAGTAACCGGGCCCCTTCGTCTAAGTAAGTATTATGGTTCGCATCAAAAGGAAAGAATACTAATACTTAAGAGGCTTGGACATGACACTATACTAAAAAAAGGAAAAACTAGCTGGCAAAAAAGATACTTCACTAAATCTCTAGAAAGTTAGAGGATTCAAAGAGTAAGGTGGAAAGTCGGCAAAAGAAAAACTCTAAAAATCTTTATGAGCTCTGCCCGACCACTAATTGAGTTGAATTAATAAGCCAATGAAGTATCTCAGTAGTGGTCTGACCAGGTATCATCTACCTTTAGGACTGCTTAGGTTAACATCCAATTCAAAGACGAGTTGGTATATATGATTAATTTATCTACTTTACTCGATGACGAGCAAAATTCAAGTTGGGAGATATGATAACTACGTTATATACATATATAAAAGTATTAATTTAATAATTAAATTATCTTTATTTATTTAAAATTGATATTTTTATATATCATTTATAGGAAAGAAGAGCATCAATCAAAGAGCTCGATTTATGGGTTCAAATGAAACAAGTTTGAAGCGAATCGGGCTTGAAATGAATTCAAAATTGATTTTTAAAAAATTTAACACTAAAATGCATGAATTTTGGAGCAGCCGGTCCACCATGAACCGGCCGCTTGGTCTACAGCGCGCCTAATGGTCCATAGGAAGCCATGGCCACGGTCCACGAAACAGAGCCGTGGATCGCGAAGCCTGTTTTGAGCCGAAAGTCACCGGGATTGCTGCCCCATCACCGCCCAAGTCTCCGGCGTCTCCCTTGCCGGCTGGAGAGGCTTTCCTTGGCTAGAAAATGGCCAAAAAGACCAGTAATCTTTTCTTTATTCTACACTATCATTCAATGGTTCCCAAGCCATCGGACCTCCTGCCTAGTTCACCGCCGGTCGGAGAAGCCAGCGACACCCCTTCCCTTTGCTATCGAGGAGGGTCTCATGGCCAGAAACCATCATTTTTTGATCACTGTCCAAGCCATCCACCATCCAAACTGGCAATCACAATACCATCCACAGTGCCCCTCTCCTTGTCGGACTCTTGCACGACAGCCAGTTCCCTGTGGATCCAAGCCTTGCTGAGAGTGACCCATTGGAGCAGTTCGAAGCTTGTTGGATGCCATTAGAGCTCAAAGGAATGGCACTGGAGCTTGTTGTGGAATGGATTCAGTTGGAGCTTGTTGTGGTCCGGAGTTCGTTGGATGCAGTTGGAACGGATGCAGTTGGAGCAATTCGGAGAACGTTGAAGGCTGTTGGAGGTTGGGTACGAGTGCAGTTGGATCATGGGATCTTAGTTAGAACAGTGAAATAGATTTTTGTTAAAGAAATAGAAGATGGTTGGGTCACTGCCTATAAAGTCTTGATCACGGGGGGTCCAATGGGGAGTTCATCAGCGATCATTTCATAAGTTCCACAACCCACTTCTCTCAATCCCTTCTCTTCTATCAATCCTTCCTCCACTCCATCTCATTTCTCTCTTCTCCATTTTTTCTTTCCTAGCTTTTACTCTCTACCATCTTTCTGAACCCCTCCATCCTGACTGGTTCCCACTCCCCCTGCACTAGTCCTGGTTCTCCACTATCCGCTCTCCACTGCATCATCGAACTGCTCCATCTTCTGGTAGTTTCAATATGTTCTAGCTTCACTCTGGAATTCTGTTTAGGAAAGGGAGTTTATGTTTTAGAGTTCATTTGATGTACTCCTCATTTTATGAAATGAAAAAGACTTTTGATTAATTTCTATTTTTCTTTATCTTGTTTGAAGCAGGTTCATGAGCAGTGAAAAGCTTTACAAGTAAGTTACTCTACGTGAATATTATTTTGACTGATCTATTCCCAAAAGAGACGGGCCGTGATCTATGGGTACGGGCCGTGCTCTCACTAATATAGGTCATATCTTAATTATTTTTACTACTAAATTTCTCTACATGAATATATAATTATGATTGATCTATTTCCAAAAGGAACGGGCCGTGATCTAGGGGTACGGGTCGTGCTCTTGCTAAGAAAGATCATATCTGGATTATTTTAACTATTATTTTGATTGATCTATTTCCAAAAGGAAAGGGGCGTGATCTAGAGGTACGGACCGTGCTCTCGTTAAGATAGATCATTCCTGAATTAATTTCACTACCAATTTCCTGATAATTCTCTTTTCTATTGCACATATCTGGATTATTTTACTTTTAAAATAACTCAAAGGTCCCTGTGGATTCGACCCTTACTCTTACTACGCTTCATAAGAATAGTATAATTAAGGTATTAAATCAGTGCATTACGACGCGCATCAGTAATCTAATATTACATCCAAGCAAATAAATACATAGTTTTTAAAATATTATATTAACTAGTATACATTATATAATATAGTGATATATACTTATCGACTTGCTGACATATACTTCAAACTTTTTTAAAACACATCTAGTAATGATTTAATACGTACTTTCAAATAACTTAATATATAATTTTCAGGATATGTTTTTTAACTAGAAATATTATTGGATCACTATTGGATATTATATATAAAAATACTTATAGTTTATGCTAGGAAGCCGATGAGTGTGTATTACCGGGTTATGTAGTGTGTACTAATGAATCTAATAATCTAGAAATTGCATGTCAATTACTTGGAGGTATATATTGAATTGCTAAATGATTAATTTGTTAGATGTGTATTATTTAGACTTGAGCAATGGATAGGCTTAGATAGGCTTAGGTTGGGCCTTACTAAAATATTAGTAGTTTTTTCTTAACCCAGGCCTGGTCCAGTTGACTATCATGTTTATCTTTGCTGTTCAGGTCTGATCCTAGTTTTTTCAACCTTCACTTATTTATTGGGTTGGGCCGAGCTAGGCTAATTATTTATCAAGTCAAGCTAGATTAGGCTAATTGTTATTATATCCCAGGCCTATCTAGAAATATAAGCGGACCTCTCATGTCACAGATCGGGTTGAGCCTTATGTGATTTTTTTATGTCTAAGCCTGTTTAAATCACAGGCTGGGATTATCGGGTTGGGCAAGTTAACCGGCCCATGCTCAAGTCTAATGTTATCTGACTGTATATTATGTATCGATGGCCTTCATATTTTAGAAATTATGTATTGATTTATTTAGATATATATATATATATATATATATATATATATATATATATATATATATATATATATATATATATATATATCGAATTGCTTGATCTTTAATTTATCCATATTATATAGTCATATAGTATATACCAGTAAAATATATATACCGAAGATAAAAAAAGAAAAATAATATCATATTTTTTTAATAATAAGATTATGACTTTATTAATAAAAAAAATTACTTTTAAGTTCATCCTTTTTAGAGTTGGTGTTAAAGATACACATGGCAAATTGTAAAGCCTGCTGCATACGATATTCCATGGTGCTCGCTTTATATGATTTTTGTTCGTGTTTGCCCGAGGAATGGGATCAATCATCAAAGTATTAAGATATCATAAGATATTCTTATACCCTTATATATATATATATATATTAAATAAAAAAAACTTATACGCACGGAGACGCTCTTGCTAAATAACTTACAAGAAAAGGTCGTAATCATATTCATATTTACTCAAAGGAGGAGTAATTGATGAATGGGAATGCTCCAATTTAATTGACATGCTTCTCTCCTTCCTTACATCTTCACCACCTTTTCAAGAGCGATGTAATTATAAAAGTATATTTAAGAAAGAAAAATTAGATGCATCGCCTTATTCGCTAGCTATTGGTTCTAATTGTAAAAGCTAATTTGCTTGCTTCGGATTAATAAAAGTCAAGGTAAATTATTATTATTACTATTTGTCTTTCAAGAAAGGATGGTAAATTCCCATATTATTTTTCCATTCAATCAATTATAATAATATGACATAATCAATTCACCGCCGCTTTTTCCTCGTATCGGTGAATTAATTACTGGACCAACTGAACTTATATTAGCCATCACTTCTAATATAATAATTTCTTAGCCGTACGTAAGTTAACAATCTCATTTACAATGTCTAGTGTCCTTGTGTATAATAGCCATACGTAATATGCCAAAAAGTATATATTTTTTAACTATGATATGATAATTTTAAATAATTATATAATCAGTTATTTTCATCTATTTGATCAAGCCGTCCAAAACTATATAATAGAAAATAAACATCAAGTAGAAGATAAATACTACAATCTCCTTATATTATTAACATAGTATCAACAAGTGTTGACTTAAAAAACAAAAAATAGCAGTGAGTAAACTCCAAATATTTTTAAAATAAAAATATTATTTTTTTTAAAAAAATAATTATTTATTTTTATTATTTTATATTTTTATTTAGTTAGAAATTTAGAATAATAATATTATTTCAGTATAATTATTGTAATGAAATTTATCATATAGAAATGTAATGATATGTTAAAAAATTATCCCATTCCCTATCATGATGTGAGTATTCTAAAATACTAAAAATTAAACAAGATAATTTATTTAAAGTAATTCATCTAAATTTTTATAATTATTTAAAAATAAATTAAAATAAAAACTTATTCTAAATAAAATTAAGATAATCAAATATTATTTTTTATATTATATAACTTTTATTTATAATATTTAGCGACATATGAACTGCTTGTTTATTTTGTCACATTTGTCACCGCGTCCAGCGGTACCGGCCAATGGTATGATCGCCGAGGCTTTTAAACGGCAAATACGTTCCCTTCCGTCTGTCTCTCTCTCTTCTTTCGCGATCAAACTCGACCGGTACGAGTATACGACCCTCCATTTCCAGTGGCCAGGTCTGAACCACCCCGAAAGCCATGTCCTCCACTTCCCCAAGATGGAAGCCTCTTCGCTTCTGCTCTCCTTCCCTACGCCTTTATCTTTCTCCCCATCTCTGTACCACCGCCTTCATCCGTCCTTTCTCCCTTCTCCATCTCCATCTGCTTCTTCGGTGTTCTGCGGCGAGTGAAGGCGGCGGCGGTGACCAAAATGGGGCGAGGGAAGATTGAGATCAAGCGGATCGAGAACTCGACCAACCGGCAAGTGACCTTCTCCAAGCGGAGGAATGGGATCATGAAGAAGGCCAGGGAGATCAGCATCCTCTGCGACGCCCAGGTCTCCGTCGTCATCTTCTCCAGCTCCGGCAAGATGTCCGAGTACTGCAGCCCCTCCACCACGTATTACTCTCCTCCTTCTCTCTCTCTCTCGGTCTCTTCCTCTCTCTCTGCTTTTCTTTTATCCTTTTTGTTATTATATTTTCTGGGATTGAAGGCTGTCGAAGATTCTCGAGAGGTACCAGCATAACTCCGGCAAGAAGCTCTGGGATGCCAAGCATGAGGTAGGACTTGGATTGAACCCTATTGCTTGCTGTTTTTATGTTCAGAAAAAAAAAAATCATTTTTTTATGAATGGAAGTGATTAAAAAAAAAAAGAAAGAAAATTTGCAACTTGGTAGCGAATCCATGAATAACCCTCAGGAAGAACCTGAGCCAAATGTTTTAATTTCATGTATTGCTGAAACGAAGCGATAAGAAAATGGATATTGAAAAGAAGAACCTATAAGATGAATGGAAGCGATAAAAAGGAGAAATTTTGCAACTGCCTTACGAACTTCTGGAAATCCCTATCAGAATCTTTCTTCGCTTTCCTCTCTTCCTCTTGCGTTGTTGTAAACTTATGTTTAGATGGAAAGAAGTGATAAAGAAGAGAAGTTTACCTATTTGTTGATTAATATCTGGGAACCTGTTACAGAGTCTGAGTGCTGAGATTGACCGGATCAAGAAAGAGAATGACAACATGCAGATCGAGCTGAGGTTTATTTTGGAATGCTATTTTTCATTTGTTTTTCCTCGTTCTGCTGGCTGATTTTGTTTTATTTGGTGTTTAATGTTGATTTCTGCATGGTGATTGTTAGGCATTTGAAGGGTGAGGATCTGAATTCACTGAGCCCAAAGGAACTCATTCCAATTGAGGATGCCCTCCAGAATGGTCTCATCAGTGTTCGGGACAAGCAGGTGTTTTTTTTTTTTTTGGGTGTGTGTATGTGTGTGTGTGTCTGTTTTATTTATCATGTAAATGCTGTGAGAGGTTCTTATGTGCATTGGACTATTATTTAATAGTTATTTTATTGTTACAGATGGAGTTCTTGAAGAAGCTCAGAAAGAATGTATGATTGAAGGACTGGATGAATCTATTCTCTTATTTTGCCCGATGTGTTCTTTTCCTTTTAATAATTTAGATAAACTTCTATGATTATTTGGATTCATAATTTGCAGGAGAGACTGCTGGAAGAGGAGAACAAGCATCTGACTTATCTGTTGGTAATCCCCTAATCAGACGAGTTTTTTAAGCTTCAAATTACATGCAAAGGACTAACTTCTTATGCATGGACAACAAAACTTGATGCAATGATGCATCATGATAAACTGTGATATGTATTTTGTGATAATAAAGGGCTACCTTGAGTTTTTTTTTACTCATTTGAAATTTGGTTCTCCATCTCTCCACTTTCTTTGCCGGGTACATACATACATAAATAGATACATATATACATGCATACATGAATGCATAAATATGTACATATTCACATACATACATATGCATGTACATATTCACATACATACATATGCATGTACATATTCACATACATACATATGCATGTACATATTCACATACATACATTTGCATGTACATATTCACATACATACATATGCATTTACATATTCACATACATACATATGCATGTATATGTACATAAATACATACATGCATACATATGTATGCACATACCTACATACATAAGTACCTATATACGTGCATACTTATGTGTCTGTATCTATGTTTGTACATATGGATGTACAACGTATGTGCAAACATATTCTAGTCTGACTTAAACTGAATGACTATTTTAAAATTCCATCATTCTTGCCCATGATTTGACTTTCTTGAAAGTTTTAGATAATGGATGCATCAAGGTCATGTTTATATTATAGCATGCATCATCTTTGTTTCCACTGCATCTGCCTCCCTTGTACTGCACGTAACTCAGGTTGCTTCATGTAGTGATATTATTCAGCAGTCAGAGTATTAACATCATCTTGGTTACCATATGATGTTAGAGTTTGCCAAGTTATAGATATTGCAGTTACTGCTTATTGTGGACGTCTCCGGAAACTCGGTATCCTTTCTCTTTTTCACAACTGAAATAATCATCTTTCTTTTCACAGCACCACCAGGAATTGTCTATGGATGCAAATGTAAGGGAACTGGAGCTTGGGTATCCTCCGAAAGATAGGGATTTTGCATCCCAGATGCCACTAGCCTTCCATGTGCAACCAATCCAGCCTAATTTGCAAGAGAACAATTGATATAAAATTCTCGTTATGTTTAGTTGGTCTTCTCTTTTGGTGCTAAATTGTCTGTAGACATGTACTGTCTTTTAGCTCTTGTATTTTTCTGTACTCTTACTATGTTCCCTCTGTTTGAATCCAGCAAAAGAACTCTTTATGATGTGCTAATAGATACCTGGTTTGGCTTAATTATACAAGGGAGGTTGTTATAGTATAATGATTTTCATGTGGTAATCATGTCCATATTACAGATCTTGGCATCAGTGTGCTGATATAGAACATTATGTATAAGACTTGTAATTGAGTTTTGGGTAATTTCACTATCTTATATGACATGTCTTGTATCATGTAATGTTTTATCTGCCAATTTCTTGTTTACAAGTAGAGAAGAATAGTTTTTTTATATCTGGTATTTGTTGATAGACAAATGCTCCATGGTTTTAATGTTTTCTGATGCATAGGAAAGAAGAGGATGAAACAAATATTTTTCCAATGGGACAGGAGTAGTCACTCTTAAGGATGATTTTTTTTTTTTACTGTCATCGAGTTTGTCCAAGCAATTATTATCCGTGTGCGAGTATTTTCTTGATACCAGAAATATTCGATTGCATAATTTTATAGAGCTAAAAGCTCTATTATAACCTAGCAATATGCCATTTTAGAAATCACCTGTATTTATGTGTGTAAATCATGTTGTATCTATAGGCTAAGCAATAATACTTGTCTTGAAACTCTAATCCCATTTTGTTGGAATCCATATAAGATTCATCTTAAATTTGCTAATGTAGATTCAGTTCTAGACAGCAAGTTATAAGCGCTTGTTAATCTCAATATGAAGTTCCATCAGAAAAATAATCTCAACATGATGTTTATGTCAGGATCAGGTAAAAGATTGATAACATGACATTCATGTAATAGAAAGTTCAGTTACGATGCATATGGATTTTGGGGAAATCTTCGACCAGTGGATGAATTAGGCTTATGTCGATGTTATGACTTCTATGTTTCTTGCAATGCTGAACATATTAAACAACATAGAGTTTTAATTTATAAATTCACAGTTGTATATTGGTACTTGGACTCTGTGTTGCTGATAATTGATGCGAGTGGGAGGAAAGCATTTTTATGATCATCAAATGGAACCATGACTTGTGGAGATTGTGTCCATTTATATGATTTGATATTTGAGACACCAAAGTTATTGACCATTATGACATAAGCTTGATAAAGATAAATCATTGGAAATGCTGGTTTTGCAAGCGACCTTGCTCAAATTTATTCATATTCTGTGGACTGATATAAGATTTTGCCATGGCTTTTGGCTTTGGCAATTCTTGTGTAAGATCTGACCTTAGATGGTGGTTGTCATATGGGTGCCAGCTTAGTTCATTATATTTCAGTAAAAGTTGCTCCAAAGGACAATTAAGTAAGAAAGAAGATGATTGGATACAACAAAAAAACATGGTAAAAATGGTTGAGCTGCTACATTAATCTGGCAATTATATTGGAACATGAAGGAAGGCAAGACTCTCAGTCCACTGGGGAGGGTTGGTTGGATTCCTGTTACTAGTTTAATTGAGGTGCCAACCTGATCTTTCTACAATATGACAAAGGTAATGTTGCAAGGCTAGTGTTTTTCTTAGGTTGTCAGAAAAAAACACTGATCCTTTTGATATATATTTATTTTTCTCATTCTCTTCTTGCAGTGTTGGTGTGTTATTGAAACTATATTTAGCTCTTAATGGACATGGTGTTGCGAATTATGATTGTTCTGGAAAGAATTGTCTGCATGCCATTGTGAATTGGAGACCTTTAATATTTGGCTTTTCTGTCAAGGAACTTGTGAAGTTAGAGTGTTGGCTGTAGGTTATGATTGTTCTGGTTGATACATGATCTTTGTATTTTCTAGCTTCAAACCTGCTATTGTGGTTTTTACTCTAGATCCTAGGGTCTTATTGGGTCATTTTAGATCAGAGTAGTCAAAAAACAGAGGGAAAGCCAATCTGCTAAACATTGTCACCCATCATGTTGTTCCTGCAAAGCCAATTTTCTATGATGATCTTGAGAAATGCCTCTTGCGGTCAATTTCATATTTCAAAAATCTGATTTTGAATTTATATAGGGTTGAGGTTTACCTGAAATAGTGCTTTGTATTTGTAAATGTATGCTTGGAGCCTTGAGCAGTCCGGAGAGTTCCCTTTCACAGCCTATGAGATTTTGTGAGAGTTCAGGTTTGGAACATGAAGGCACCTTGTGAGGCATGAAGGAGATTTTAGATTGAAGGAAAAAAGTCTTTCAGTTGATTCTAATTCTTAGGATTATATAGTATGTCTATTTATATATAAAAGGTTTTTTTAATCTGAATAGGAATAGGAAATCTGAACTTAAATCTAATTCAAACATTTTCCAATGCTAAGCCTACTACGAAAGATCTCATTCATGTCCGGGTACATTCATGAACTACATGCTCTCATCTCCTTAGACATAAATCTAGCTTAGTAGTAGTTTATCTCTTTCAAGATCCTAAACCCTGGACCTCATATATGTGGAGGGCTGCGAGTCTCCACCTTAAGATCCAATTGGCCTTAGTTTCATGGAGCCGATGTTTAGGCTCTTTTTCTTGTCTCCCTGGGCTTAAGAGCATCATACATGAGCTTACAAATGGAATAAAAAATATAGTGGCGGATCACTTGTCCATATTAGTAGCCACACTCTCTAATGAGCCATCAGTTAATAAGTCTTTTCCAAATGACTAGCTTGTGCCTGTCCATAGAACTATGGTATGTTAGCATTGTCAATTACTTAGCCATTAGTGAGATTCTTTCTCACTGGACCACTTAGGATAAACACAAATTTTTCTCCTAAGTGAAGCACTTCATTTGAGATGACCCATATCCATTCAAACAATGTCCAGACAAGATCATTAGAAGGTATGCCCTAGACTATGAGGTTAGGAGTATTTTATCCTTTCATCATGACCAAGTTTGTGGTGGTCATTTTGGATCCAAATAGATGGCTATAAAAATCTTTCAATGTACATTTTATTAGTCTAATTTATTTAGAGATGTACACGAGTACCGCAAAAATTTATTAGATCTCAACAAGTAGGTCGAACTACCAAGAGAGACATCATGCTTTTAAATCAAATCTTGGTTGTTAAAATTTTTGATAGGCAGGGAATTGATTTTATGTGACCATTCCCAAATTTTTTTGAAAATAAATATATTTTAGTTGCCGTTGATTATGTGCCCAAATGGGTGGATGCTGTACCATGTAAGTCTAATGACATCAAAGTTGTCAAATTCTTTAAGAAAAATATTCTTTTCTGTTTTGATACCCTTAGAGTTATTGTTAGTGATCGAGGGACACATTTTTGCAACTGCTTCTTTCTATCTCTAATGAAAATGACAATATCATCAACAAATTGACTATGCCCTATCACCCTCAAATTATTGGGCAAGTAGAAGTATCTAATAGGCAAATCAACAAATCATAGAGAAGACTGTCAGCACTAATAAAAAAGATTGGTCATTAAAACTAAGGGATACACTTTGGATATATCATACTACTTTCAAAACCAATTTAGGAATGTCTTCTTATAGATTTGTATTTGAAAAAGCATGTCACTTGCTGATTGAACTTAAACATAAAACTATGAGGGCCATTAAAAGTTTAATATAGATTTGGATGCCGCTGGAAACCATAGAAAATTACAAATTATGAATTAAAAGAAATCAGGAACGAAGCTTGTAAGAATGCCAAAATATATAAGGAATAAATTAAGGTGTTTCATGACAAGTAATTCTTTGGAATCCTTTATACCTGAATATAAATTTTTCTCATATAATTCTAGGCTATGCTTATTTTCTTAGAAAATTCGGTCTAGATGGGCCGGGTATTTTATAGTAAAAGAAGTTGTGTGTACGGATCGTGGAGATTGAGAATCCAAGTAGTGAAATAGTTTTCAGGGTAAAAAGTAATTAATCCCTTGCATTTTATATCCGGTTGCAAATAATCCTCTATATCTTTAATTTCATCAATCTTGGCCTTATATTTTACAAAATATTGCAATCTTTCTTCCGTTACTTGATTTGGGTCCGGCCTTGCTGGCGGTGTATGTGTGACAGTTTCTTCGCTGTTATGGACCTATTTGGTGTTCTTGGAAAATGGGAAATGACATAGCGGCTGTTGTTTCACTTGGCGCCATTTTTTTTCCTTTCAAAAATTTTATACTGAGTGGGATTTTTTAAACCGTTTTACTCTGAATATACTCTAGCTCTCTTTATCTTTCTCTTCCTCTCTTTCTGTATCTCTCTCATGGCTAGAAATGGGTTCTTGATATTTGGAAAGTGGGCAGAGGATAGGGCAGTGAGCACCAAACAAGAAAAGCTGCAAATATGCAGCTACAAAGGGAAGAATAAGAAGGATACCATACCACCACTCTCACTGCAATTTCCACCTGTTGCCCTCCTAGCCAGATATGCCAACATACCAGTCTAGTTCGAAGTCTCCAAAACCAAAAAGAAACTCTCCATGAAGAATCGAAACAATCTCCTACTGTTTTTGCATATTGTAAAAACGATGAGTTCCAACTACCATTACCTCGGAGCCAACTCCTCACTCACGTACACATTGCTGCTCTCTTTATTGTTCATGGGTTGTTCCAGCAACCCCTCACCTCCTTCCCTCTCCACAAGCTTCCCCTTCCCTCCACAACCAGTCGCCCCTCATGAACATGAACCTTGAAAACTTGGATCCCACTCTCCCCCATCTCATCCCCCTAGTGAACCCCAAGTTCTCCCTTGTCCTCCTCTGGCTAGACTTAACCAATACTCTCAGGCTTCTCACCGGCCTCCGTTGACTACACCCCACCTCCCAACCGCCTCGCCCTATGGTTTCGTGTCATCATTTTAGCTCTCCGCCTTTGCTTCCAATGTCTAGATGGGCCGCATCGCCACCATCTGGATCAACGGCATCGAGCGCACTGGCACCACCCCCCCCCCCTTCCCGTGGCCCCCAGCATTTACTGGCACATCCGCAAGGATGTCACCCGCTACACCGCTCTCCTCCGCTCAGCCACAACCTTCTCCATGATGCTCGAGAATTCTAACACCACCCTCCTTGGTGGTGTCTACTTCGTCAACATCTCCCTCCACTTCTACTATGGTGCATTTTTCGATGACACCGGCCGAAACCCGAGCTTAAAACTACCGACAAATGTGCACATGAATGAATAGTTAGGAAGTGGGAGGCTTTAGCTCGACCAACCATTAAAGGATTATGTAGAGAGCCGACGGATTTGATCATTCTGATCTCGAATAAGCTTGGGGACTGCAGTCCCGAATACTGGTTCAAGATCCATGATGAATTTGACTTGTAATTATTAACCAATGTCCTGATCCCCAACAACACCTTTTGCATGGTGCTCCGGATCTACCTCTCCCACCACGGGGATGACGAGTACTGATATGCCAACCCACTCTACACGAATGGCCCTCGCAAATGGATCGGATTAATCCATGTCTCGATCCAACCCATTCAGATCCAAACCAATTCATTTTTAGGAACCATGAATTCGGATTGGGTACGAGTTCAATGAATCTGGACCCGATCCAACCTGATATAACTCGAACATGCTAATACTATTAGGATCATATCTATTTGGATCTTTAAATTATAATTTAAAATTTATATGGAACTTATTTTAATATGGTGATAAAGTTATAATTATTTTTATATCTTAATTTATTTTAAAAATAATATTATTTATTATCTATTTTATGGTTAATAATAGTTGGCTATATAATAATTAAAATATAATTATCTTTATTTGATCCATATCATATCTAGATCCAAATTTTTTATAATAGAATCAAGTTATTCATGGATCCAACCTGGATGACCTATTGAGTTAAAAATTCTGATAGTGGACCTGACCTGATCCGATCCGATTTTCTAGTGGATTGGATTTGAGTCTAATATTAGACTCAATCAAAAAACCAAGTCGGATCAGGATCACTCATGACCTAGTTTGACCGGATCGATTTTCATCTTCCGTTGTCACAATTGACAAGCACTTAACCACCGCGATCATCCCTTCCTGGTCATATAGCTCGGCTCGATCAATCCCTTCTTCTGGGTGTCGGTCACTACCATTGGCGTCTATGACCACCCTTCCTACGACCTTGACCTCACGCCATTTGTTGGAGAATTGCTCAATGGACCAGAGCACCATTTCGAGTTGACCATCAGAGACAGCCAGCCATCCTAGCTCGTATCGGCCAACCTCCACCTATGGCTCGATGCATGGTCGAATGGCATTGAGGGTGCATTGGTCTGGTACAAGGTCCCACCACCGAAGCTAAGCTGGTAGGCCGATTGGAGGGAGCGAGATGGCAAGTGCTCGATCGACGAGCAGGTGATCATTCGGTTCTCTGGCTGTGTGAGCTCATCAAAAGGGAATATTAATTACCACGAGTGTTAAGCAATAGCTAAAGTTCAAGAGGCAGGTGGAAGCTCATCAATAGGGATTTATAAAACAAGCATCAATAGAGGTTAAGTCGAGAGCAAACATTAGGACAGAGAAAAACCCACAAGGTAATTGAAAGAGTGCAAGTGGAGATTGAGGCACCGCTGATGATGGAGACGATGAGTTCGAATGGTGGCGGGGGGTCAGTGTTTGAGAAGACGAAGATGTACCATGAGTTATTGGAGACGACGAGCATGGCGATGGGGAAGGAGGTGACATATGGTACGATACTCGGAGGGGTTGGCACTAATGGAGATGGGGTCGATATGTAGGGGAGCGGAGACACCAAAAAAACACTGTTTGATGGGGACGAGGGCAGATCATTTTTTTTTCCGGGTTTTAATCCACGTTGGCATCTAACATGATTCTTAACCTCATAATTTGATAAAATTACCAAAAATATTATCATGTATGCACCGCTGATGGGGTCAGATCCAAATCAGGTAGCTGGAAAGGAAAATTATAATATTTTATAAAATATAAGGTTGAGATTGATGAAATTAAAGGTGCAGGGGGTTATTTGGAGCTGGATATAAAATGCAGAAGATTATTTATTTTTTATCTTAGTTTTTAAGATTAATGGGCAATGATTAAAGCTAATTTTGGAATTGTCCATTGAAGTTACGGTGGAGGCTATGATTTTCCTGTTCCACGGAATGTCCGGGATCCTCCTTGATGCCATCATGGTGAAAAGGAAATAATTACTAGGAAAGAGATGGGGCGCGCCATCTGCTCCCATCGCGGAGGTGAGCCCCATGCGACTACACGCATGAGAGAGAACCAGAAGAAGATAGGCTAGGATTTTTGGAGGAGAAAAGAGATCGCATCTTCTCATCTTATTTTTCAATGTTCCCGTCGTTCTTTATATATAAAACAGACTAATCCTAGGTCACAACCGACCTAATCCTAAAAAACTCCTCTCCTCTGAGTCACAGGAGAAAACCCAAATCCGAGACCATGTACACCCATGTCTCATTAGTTCTCTCTACCTTGGATCAAAACCCTGATCCAACATGACTCAGATCCCTGGAAACTTATAAACCAGCTTCCAGACATGTGTGACTCCAATTAAGACTTGGAGCATCCATTAGCCCCAACAATCTCCACCTTGGTGCTATAAATCTTGACAAGCTCCGCGTGACCGTCTGCACCCTTCCTGCTGTCTCCAGAGCTGAATCTTCCCATCGAAGCCACCTCACCTCCCTAGCTGGAACATCGACCCATGCTCCATAGCTCCTGAGACTCATGCTCTACCGCATTCTTGACCTCGAACTGATGTCTTCCTGCTCTGTCTCTGTGACTGCAACACCAACCCGTGCTTCCGCAATACACCCAAACAGCTGTGCAAACCTAATGCCAATGCCAGACCTCTTCAGCTTCTGAGCTCCCTTGGAGACCTTTGGGATGACCGCTTCCATAGCTGAAGATCAGTACAAGTTTATTAGGACCAACCTGTACCTGCTCCATAGCACCAACTTGAGATTTCTATTGTAGGCTCCCTTCTGCTAAGCAGCTGTATCACTCACCCTAGACTTCCTGGAAATACTCGTAATGATCCTGAACCAGTACTCGCTGCACCCAGAGCTCCACTTGACACTGTCTCCATAAAGCCACGCCAATCACTGCACATTCTGCTCCACCTGGCTAAGTATATCCTTGGTGCTTGTGCTAGGATCTGGCCAGTATCCCTGCACCTCCCGCTTTGAACTCATGCCAAAGCTCTCTCTCCAGCCATGAAGACACCTCCAACCAGTGCTCCACCTGAAACAAAAGTCCACCTGATGCCACAGAAGTCAACCCCGAGGCCAGCAACTCAACGCTGCCCTACTGAGGCTGCACCTGAACTTCGTACTCAGTCGCTGCCTCCTCGGACACTCTGCATCACCGCGGATCCCTCCGAGACCATTTCGAATACTCTGCATCATCGCAGGTATCTCTGAAACCCAGAAGCTCATTCCAGCTCCTCTAACCCAGCGAATGAACCCAGCAACCAACTCCAGCGGCTGCTCCATCATGTCCCAGCCTGTCTCCCGACTGCATGATGTCCCTGGGGCTTCCTGAGACCTATCCTCAGTCTCCCTGAGCTGCCAACACCATCAGCTCCAGTCTTTGTCCCTAGGCAAAAGCCACCATACCGGGATACTCCCGACTACCCGATACCTACGGCGCTCCCTGAGACTATCTCCTGTCTCCCTGACCTGCCTTTGGTACCGTCTCTGCTGATGTACTCCGGTCTCCCCGAGATATCCATCTCCCAAGACCCACCTCCAACCACGCGGGATACCACCTACGTCCAGCTCCATCACAATCAAGGTAGCTGGAGTACTACCGATCGCTCTCCTCTATAGTGACCAAGAGCCTGGTCCACTACCGATGGAGCTACCACTCATGCTCTGAAAGATCCCCGGTATGTATCGCTCCACCTGTGCTAAACCACAGATCACTCGACCTGTCATAGCTTCTCAGCACAGGACCTGCAGCTCTGCAACATCGTCACGAACTCTTGCACCACCGGACCCATCATCTTCAGCGAGATCCGCTCCACCAGCAGACCTTCGCACTGCTCCCTATACCTCGAACCGCTGTCCATCAAGGAGTACTGAAGATGGAACCATCATGCACATGCTGCCCGCACACAAGGCCGCTGCACCGCAATCTCCACATACCCTATGATCTGACTTCATCATTGGATCCAACTTATCTCAACATGAAAAGATTGAAAAATGGAGTCCAACGGCGCAGACGGGGCTCAAATCGGAGTTCAATTGAGCCCGAAATTGTTGAAAATCCATCAGCATGACTTTCAGAGCAGAGATGTCTTGTGATGCCGGTCCATCGTGAATCCTCCCAATGGTCCACGCGCGCCAATCCGATCTACCGGCTGCCATGGCTGTCGGTCCACGACAGAAATCGTGGACCACAGCTCCCAGTTGCTGCCGTCACCTTCGGCCGCCGTATCTGGACTCCGGTGACCGCCGGCGGCCATGCCAAGCCTCAGGTGACCGCCCGCCATGACGTGTTGCCCGTTCTACTCCGATCAGGATCGAGCACCTCTCCGGCGACTTCCCGTCGCCGATCCCAGCCTCTAGCGAATCGCCGCCCTGCGTAGAGCCTGCGTGCGGCGTCTCAACGGCGACCGGCATCTCACTCGTGCCCGGCGACGCGCCGGTGCCCGGCATCGCTCCTGCGACCGAGCGAGCCCGTGCTCCATGCCCTATGCCGCCCGCGCCGCCATCTCCTCGCTGTGCCATGCTCGCGAGAGCCCGCTGTGACGCCCCGCATCGCTGCACCGCTGCGGCTGACGCCCTGCACCGCGTCCGCACCCGCAGCCGTGCCCTGCACCGTGCCTTGCTCCGTGCGTCGCCCAGATCCACGCGGGATCTGCTCCTCCAGATCCGCGAGTTCTTCTCCATCTCCATTTCCAGAAGGGCAGTAGGCCACCTCGAGATCTACACCATCCTCGTGACATCCTCTTCCCTACATCCTTCACACCACCGCATCAAGGTTGGCTTTGATATCAATTATTGGAGCAAATCTGCTTCATGGAATGCCCGGATCCTCCTTGATGCCGTCATGGCAAAAAGAAAACAATTACCGGGGAAGAGATGGGGCGCGCCATCCACTCCCATCGCGGAGGCGAGCCCCCATGGGGCTGCATGCACATGAGAGAACCAGAAAAAAATAGGCTAGGATTTTTGGAGGAGAAAAGGGATGTCTTCTCATCTTATTTTCCGACGTTCCCGTCATTCTTTATATATAAAACAGACTAACCCTAGGTCACAACCGACTTAGCCCTAAAAAACTCCTCTCCTCTGAGTCACAAGAGGAAACCCAAATCCGAGCCCATGTACACCCATGTCTCATTAGTTCTCTCTACCCTGGATCAAAACCCTGATCCAACATGACTCAGATCCTTGGAAACTTATAAACCAGCTTCCAGACCTGTGTGACTCCAATCAAGACTTGGAGCACCATATTAGCCCCAACATTTCCATGAGCCTATATACCTTGGTTAACCTTTTAATCAAGGTTGTATATTCATCCATGTTACATGGAAGATTGATTTCTTTTTGACAATCTTTCCTTCTCTCTCTCTCTCTCTATATATATATATATATATGTATATATGTGGACAAGTAGCGCATACAAGGAGTAATTGAATCTAGGTGGTTCATAAATAGTTTTAGTTTCCATATGACTCTCGATATGTGCTGGACCATACATATTGATATGGTAGGATCGCTGACGTGGAATACTTGTCAGATGCCACGTCGGAGAAGGCTGCCACACCGGATACTCCTCCTCGGACTCCTTTGCCAGGCCGAGCTCTCTCATAATGTCAGGGCGGCCTGTTGAAGCCGAGCTCTGTCCTCTGCCAGGTCGGCCCCTACGAGTTCGGGATGCTTAGTTTGAGCCGAGTGACCTCCCCAAACCAAGCCCCTTGAAGTTGAGCCTCTTGGTCCGGAGTCGAGCTCAGGCCTCCTCCGCCACGTGGAGCCCCTTCGAGGTCGAGCCCTCTGGGCTGGAGTCGCGTCCTGCCCTCCTCTGCCAGATCGAAACCCTCGAGGTCGAGCCCCTTGGTCCAGAGTCGAGCTCAGTGCTCCTCCGCCAAGTGGAGCCCCTTCGAGGTCTAGCCCTCTGTGCCGGAGTCGAGCCCTACCCTCCTCCACCAGATCGAGCCCCTCGAGGTTGAGCCCCTTGGTCCGGAGTCGAGCCCAGTGCTCCTCCGCCAAGCAGAGCCCCTTCGAGGTCGAGCTTTCTAGGCCAGAGTCGAGCCCTGTCTCTTTAGTTCAGCCCCCACCTCGGACGAAAGCGCCAACAACCAGAGGGGCGACATCGTCCTCCCTGAACACCGGCGAGTCGCTCGAGGATCGCAATGAGGCACCCACCAGACCGTAATAACTGTCCACAGCTACCACTTATACCAGAGAAGAAAGAAGCTTCATGATCGAGGCACCATGCTCTCCACAAACCACCTGCACCACCCGAAAGAGAAAGTGAACCAGGAGATTTGAATCCCGGGGACGGCGGTCCCCAGATCGAGGACCTGCCAAGTTTTTCGGAACGGAGTGACCAGAAGGAATGTTAGAGCGCATAGCAGGTTCCCCTATCACGAACCAGGAAAGACGTCCCGTCCATGGCACGGAATATCGCCGCACGCGCCTGCTGACACAGGGGGATCCCGAGGTAGGCATTTAGCAACCACTTGGATTCAAAAGAGCCATCAGCACCCCCAGCAGGGGAGGTAACGAACAATAGTAACTTACATACTCCAATACACTCAAGGAAGTAAGAGAGGTGAGGTCACACAGGAGAACTACCTCCCATTCACCTCCGCCATCACCCTCTCCAGCACACTTGCATTCTACTCACACCACGTTCACTCCTCCTAGCATGTAATCCATCTCAAGGGGCTCGATCAGGAGGATATGTTCCCTGGATCGTCATTGATTTGACCATCGGAGTGTCCCCGCCGGAATCCCCGGCTCAGAACTCTAACACTATTTTGTAGGTCCTGAAGCACAGACCGGTTTCGAAGAAATGAGGGACGATCCAATACTAATAGCAGCTACGGATCATGACGATTTTGATGGCAACACATATCTTTCATACATAAAATCAGTTTCAAACACTAATATTTATCTGGCCTTAAAATAATGAAATAAGGCATGGAAAACCGTTTTCTCTACCTGCACTGTAGGCAGCAATCACAATAAGCAGAAGTATTAATTTTTTATTCATGCAACACCCCTCAACAGGGGTTACGATTCCCCATCACTTTTCATATTATGTGTTCTTTGATACTTACCTTAGAGAAGAACACATAATATCCCATACCATCCTATTTGACGTCTCATAACGAGGGATAGCCATTGATATGACTTTATTAGCCAAGAACTCATCAAAGCACCAAAAAATGAGAGTAGCATTCCACTGTTTTTCTCTTGGGATAACAAGATCACAAATCGTCATATTCTCCAATGCTCCCTGATTCGTCATCGTCAGCCAAAAAGTTAGTGGCAAAATAGACACCTAGGCATCATTGAGGACATCAATAGAGTGACCCTCCAATAACCCACCGAATGTTGTCCCACACAATATAGAAATACTTAGAAAGTTCTTTCCAAAAGATCGAGCTAGATCGATTAAAGGTTATTGGATGAAATGGAACTCCATTTTTAGACCTCATCAAAAAACACCATATATTCTCAGGTTGAAGAATAATCTTCGTTGAGTGCTTGGCCTACATAACTTCTGATAAGTATGCTCCCGTAAAAACCCAGCCACGAAACTGCTCCAATGAAGCTCCCCCTGACCCACGCGCGATGTGTGGCGCGGGCGGGCACTCGCCCAGCCCAGCACGTAGGCACGCGCACGCGGCCCAACCCCATGCACAGCGCACGAGCGCGCGGGTGGGCTCGGCCCAGTTGCTTGCGGTGCTCCATTGGAGCGTTTCCCTGGTTTCCCGTGCAGTTTTCTCTTGATTTTTCCCGGTGTACGCACGGTCCACACGATTTCTCGCATTCTGGACCGTCTGATCGGTCGATCGGACGACTGAGATTAATCCGAGCTTGATTAGGATTGATCTGAGGGTATCTTGTATGGATTTTGGCGTGATCTAAGCCTTTGTTCTTTGATCTGACGGCTTGGGAGTGTTTTGGACTTTCTGGACTCATTTTAGGTCTGTTTTGGACGCCGTTTCAGATGGTTATTTAACCACAGAGAGCCTGCGGTTTTTGATACATAGAGAGAGACAGAGAGAGAAAAAAATCCAGAGAAATTTCAGAGAGATTTTTTCTTCGATCCAGGTACCAGGAAAAGCTAGAAGCCTGGTATTTGGGAATTTTCTCATGCTTCTTTCATCATCTTTTGTTTATTTATCATGTCTCTTTGTTTTTAATCTGGTATTTATTATCTGGATATTTGTATTCCTTTTGTACCCAGATTTGGGTCAGATTTAGTAGATTACTCCTTTCCTCTTGGTGGACGTAGGCAATATTTTACCGAACCACGTAAATCTCGTCTTCTTTTGATTTGATATCTGCCTGTGTTGTAATTGGTTAATTGCCTAAGTGAGTAAACATGAATTATTTGGAGGCCTAAACTGGTTTAATCCGCTGCGCACATCCCAACAATTGATATCAGAGCACTGGGATGGCATCTGACGGGCAACCAAGTTCTTCTTCGGCTCCTGAGGCAGTTATTTTTCATTCCACTACCTCTAGGCATGAGGCAGCGATATTTGATGGCACAGGTAATTTTGCATTATGGAAGGTGAAAATGAGATATCTGTTGGTAAAGGATGGTGTTGCAACAGCTCTCAAAGGAATGAATGCAATTCCAGGTGATACAGAGGCTGCAAAAGAGGAGATGAATGAGAGAGCACTTGGAACTCTGTTTTCGGGATTGAGTGATAAAGTCCTCCGCAATGTAGTGAAACTTGATACAGCTAAAGGTGTATGGAAAAAATTGGATACTTTGTATATGGTAAAATCTATCACTAATAGACTGTATTTGAGGGGCAAGCTTCACACATTTCGTATGACGGAAGGGATCTCACTCAAGGATCACTTGGATGATTATAATAAGCTCCTGCTTGATTTGGCAAATATTGGTATTATGTTGATGAGGAAGACAAGGCTTTGATCCTGATTTATTCTTTGTCTAAGTCCTACGAAAATATTACTACTACCATGCTCTATGGAAGAAAGACTATAAGTCTCAATGAGATTGAAGCCACTTTGTTATCCAATGAGCTTAGGTTGAAAGTATAGTTGGAGCATTAGGCTCCAAATCCGGTACAAGGATTTACTATTAGAGGTAGAGATGAGCAAAGAACAGTTGGACAAGGTAGAAATAAGTCTAAGACTAGATCAAAGTCTAGGTCTAAAAGACCTGGTGTTTGTCATTACTGCAAGAAGCCAGGCCACTGGAAAAATGAGTGTAGACTTCTACAGTCCAAGAAAGAGAAGGAACAGAAAAATAAAGGAACAGAAAAATAAAGGAACAATCTCAGATTCGACATCAGTAGCAGTTTCTTCTACAGATCATAGCAGTGTTGCAGATGAAGCAGTATTTACAACTGCATGCAGTATCAATCAGCCTGATACCTGGATCGTGGATTCTGGAGCATTTTTTCACATGACATCCCATAAAGAATGGTTCACTTCTTTTAGATCCTGTGATAGAGGCTCTGTTCTTCTTGGGGATGACGCCATCTGTAAAGTGGAAGGAATTGGTACAGTTCAGATCAAATCTCATGCAAATACTGTGGTGACTTTGGATGATGTCAGATATATTCTCCAATTGAAAAGAAATCTTCTCTCGGTAAATGCTCTTGATATTGTCGGTTTTGAGGGCAGATTGGGTAGAAGATCTGTTACAATTACTAAAGGTGCATTGACTTTGTTAAGAGGTAAATTGAGTGGCACTCTTTACTATTTGGATGGCACTGCAGTGGTTGGTGAGGCTTCTTCAGTACATTCCTCTATTGTGCAATTAACATAGTTATGGCATCAAAGATTGTGCCACATGTCAGATAAAAGTTTACAGGAGCTGAGCAAACGTGGTCTGCTAGGAGGTCAGAATGTTGGTGCACTTGGATTCTATGAGCATTGCATATTTGGAAAACAACACAGAGTCAGCTTTACTACATGCGTACACAAGACAGCAGGTATATTGGATTACATAAATTCTAACCTATGGGGACCTGCCCCAGTTACATCCAAGGGTGGATCTAGGTATTTGCTCTCTTTGATTGATGACTATTCCCATAAAGTCTGGATTTATACTATCAAAAATAAAAGTGATGTGTTTCATACTTTTAAAGGGTGGAAGGCTATGGTCGAGAGGAAAACTGAAAGGAAGGTGAAAACCTTCCGGACTGATAATAGATTGGAATTCTGTTCTACAGAGTTTAATGACTTTTACAAGTCAGAGGGTATTGTCAGATATAGGACCACAGTGTATACTCCTCAACAAAATAGTGTTGCGGAATGCATGAATTGCACACTATTGAAAAGAGTCAGATTTATACTGTCAAGTTCTAGATTGAGTAGAGACTTTTGGGCAGAGGCTGCACATACAGCCTGCTTTATAATAAATCGTTCTCCAGCATCTGCTTTGAATATGAAGACTCTGGAAGAAATGTGGATAGGAAGACCTGCAGACTATTCAGCTATTAGAGTATTTGAGTGTTCAGCATATGCACATGTCAAAGATGGAAAGCTGAATCCCAGGGCTAAGAAATGCATATTTCTTGGATATGCATATGGGGTGAAGGGCTACAGATTATGGTGCACCGAGCCCGGATCCTAGGATTTTCTAGTCAGTAGGGATGTGACTTTTAATGAGTCATCCACTCCTTCAAGGCAGCAACAACCAAGTTCTTCACAGGGAGAACAGGTTCAAGGTGAGCAGGATAGGACTGTTGTTGATATTAATCAGATTGTTAGATCACAGCAGTTGCAGCATACAGGTGATATTCAGAATGAACAGCATCAGCAAACAGATCTAGAGTTACAGACCCAGGAGGAGGTTATTGTACGTGGTCAAGTTCAAGTTGATAGTATTGCCATTTAAAGAACCAGGTGACATATCAGAGCACCTCAAAGGTATGGTTTTGAGGATTCTGCTTGTATTGAGTTAGTATATTATGCTCCGAATATTGCAGACACTATAGGTGATGAGCTGACCACAGTTCAAGAAGCAATTGGTAGTTCACAAGCTGAGCAATGGACCATGGCTATGGTAGAAGAGCTTCAGTCTTTAGAAAAGAATCAGACTTGGAAATTAGTCAGATTACCTATGGGCAAGAAGAAAATTGGCTGCAAATGGATCTTCAAGAAAAAGGAAGGAGCTACCCCTCAAGATTTGAAATATAAGGCAAGGTTAATGGCTAAGGGTTACAGTCAACGAGAGGGTATTAATTATAAGGAGGTATTTTCTCCTGTAGTTAAACACTCTTCTATTCGTGTGTTCCTTGCTTTAGTTGCTTCTCAGAATTTGGAGTTAGAACAGCTGGATGTCAAGACAGCTTTTCTACATGGTGACTTGGAGGAGCAGATTTATATGCAACAGCCACCTGGTTTTGAGGTTCCAGATAAAGAAGATCATGTATGCTTGCTTAAAAGGTCTTTGCATGGTTTGAAGCAGTCTCCAAGACAATAGTACCGTAAATTTGATAAGTTTATGGTTGACCATGAATTTGATAGATCTCCATATGATAGTTACATGTATCATCAGCAGCTTTCAGACGGGTCCTTTTGTTATTTGTTATTATATATTGATGACATGATGATTGTAGCCAGGGATATGTCAGTCATCCAGAAGCTGAAAGCTGAACTTAGTACTGCGTTTGAAATGAAGGACCTTGGACCGACAAAGAAGATACTTGGGATGGAGATCATTTGTGACAGGCAATTATGTAGACTATTTGTTACTCAGCACAGTTATATTATGAAAGTCTTGGAAAGATTTTGTATGTCTACAGCTAAGCCAGTCATTATGCTCTTTGCCAGTCACTTTCGTTTATCTGCCAGAGATTCTCCTCAGATTGATGATGAGGAGAAGTATATGTCTAAAGTACCTTATGCAAGTGCAGTTGGCAGTATCATGTATGCAATGGTCTGCACTCGTCCTGATATTTCACAGGCAATTAGTATAGTGAACAGATATATGGACAAGCCTGGAAAAGCTCACTGGTCTGCTATGAAATGGATTCTTCGATATTTGAAAGGTACTTTTGATTTGGGATTGGTATTCTCCGGACAGAGTGGTTGCACTGTTACAGGATTCTGTGATTCAGATTATGCTTGTGACTTGGATAGGAGGAGGTCATTGACCTCATATGTATTTACTCTCTCTGGTTGTGCAATTAGCTGGAAGGCTACTTTGCAATCTACAGTTGCTTTGTCTACTACAGAGGCAGAGTATATGGCTTTGACAGAGGCAGCAAAGGAAGCAATCTGGCTAAGAGGGTTAGTACAAGATTTGGGTCTCAAGCAGAATTCTTTGGTTATTCACTGTGACAGTCAGAGTGCATTACATCTCGCCAGAGATCAGATGTATCATGAGCGCACTAAGCATGCTGATGTCAGGTATCACTTTATCAGAGATTTGGTAGAGGATGGTGATATTCAACTTCAGAAAATTGGCACTGCTAATAATCCGATTGATATGCTCACTAAACCAATTCCAGTAGTCAAGTTCAGGACATTCCAGAACTTGATTGGTTTGAGCACTTGGTGATCCCCTTTGGGATCTTTTGATGAGGAGGAGGCTTTATAATCCATATTTGATAGAGGTATTTATTTTTTGGTCACAAGGAGAAGGATTGTTACGTATGCTCCTGTAAAACCCAGCCACGAAACCGCTCCAACAAAGCTCCCCCCGACCCACGCGCGACGGGCGCTCGCCCAGCCCAGTGCGCAGACGCGCGCGCGGGCGCAAACGTGGGCTCGGCCCAGCCGCTTGTGGCGCCCCCCTTGGGGTGTTTCCCCAGTTTCCCGTGCGATTTTTCCTTGGTTTCTCGCGGTGTACGCGCGGTCCACGTGATTTCTCGCATTCTAGACGGTCCGATCGGTTGATTGGACGGCTGAGATTAATCCGAGCTTGATTAGGTTTGATCTGAGGGTATCTTGCACAGATTTTGGCACGATCTGAACCTCTGTTCTTTGATCTGACGGCTTGGAAGTGTTTTGGACTTTCTGAACTCATTTTAGGTCTGTTTTGGATGCCGTTTCAAATGGTTATTTAACCACAGAGAGCTTGCGATTTTTGATACAGAGAGAGACAGAGAGAGAGAAAAAAATCCAGAAAAATTTCAGAGAGATTTCTTCTTCGATCCAGGCACTAGGAAAAGCTAGAGACCTGGTATTTGGGATTTTTCTCGTGCTTCTTTCATCCTCTTTTATTTATTTATCATGTCTCTTTGTTTTTAATCTGGCATTTATTATCTGGATATTTGTATTCCTTTTGTACACATATATTGATCATATTATAGTAGATTACTTCTTTCCTCTTGGTGGACGTAGGCAATATTTTACCGAACCACGTAAATCTCGTCTTCTTTTGATTTAATATTTGCCTGTGTTGTGATTGGTTAATTGCCTAAGTGAATAAACAGGAATTATTTGAAGGCCTAAACTAGTTTAATCTGCTACGCACATCCCAACAACTCCATGATGGGTTAGCAAAGATTGAACACCCGATCCTCTCTTTTGAATTGGTCGACACACTTTATTCCGAGATAATAGATGTATCTTTTTCCGGTCCCCTGCCCCAAATAAAATTCTTAAATAACTGTTCCATCTTCAATAATACCATTATTTATTATATAAATAAGCATAAAATAAAGAACTGATTTTATCAATATAATAATATATTTTATTATATTGACAGAGATGTGAGTTTCCAACCACCTGACTTCTTTCGAATTTGCTGCTCCATTTCCTAGCCTTCAGCACAACTCAATTTCTTCCCTGTAATTGGCACACCTAAGTATCTCCAAAACCCATCTTGTTCGTCCACTCCGAGTTCATCATTGATATTATTCTTTATGTGAATCTTAATCTTTGGGCTAAATTTAATTGAAGATTTATTCTGATTAACCTTTTGACGAGAAGCAAGATAATATGCTTTAATGATTGCCTTAATGATCCATGTATTAAAGACACTAGCTTTCATTAATAAAAGACAATCATCAACAAAAAAATAAAAATAATAATAAGTGAAAAGAAAAAAAGATAGGCAATGGGTACCGGACAATAACAGCCCTTAGTGATCTGGATAATACTTCTGCACAGATAATAAAAATTTCTTGATAAAAGAGTTTTAAAGAAAGACTGAAACAATGATGATAGCTCCGGTGGAAATGATCTCCATAAAAAAATCTTACATCCTTCGGAGGTTGGTTCACTTCGGGGCTTTAGACTGTAACTGCTATGATTTGTGTTTCCTGTGTATCCTTTTAACCGTGCTGATGAACTTCAGGAAACCGTCGCAGAAGAAATATAGGAGTTGGAAAAGTTATGGTGTAATTCGGCCATTGATGGTTACTGTGGCAATGTCCTACAGGAAAAGCAATCAAAGTCTACAATTTGTTCATCCGTAAAACTCCGTATTTGAAATGTTCAAACTCAGGTAGGGAGTCTTAGGTTTCGTTTGTGAATGTGTTAACAGTTTATGCCTTGCATCCACATCAGTGTTGCTGCACTAGTTACATGCAGAACTTCAGTTTCACTGTTCAAAAGATTTGCTTGCCGCTGTTGCTTGTGGGTCTTTCAAATTAGTAAATTTAGCAAAAGTTCCGTGTTCAAATGGAACATAAAATAAAGATAAACTAAGACAAGTGAAAGAAAAAGAGCTAGATATGGTAAACGTTGCTGCAGAATGCAAGCTAGACAGAGAAGATGAGATCCCAAATGATGGATAGATCTTGACCCTGAGATGATCTGTTTGTATGAGATCCCTCGGTGGTGCTGGAGTACACCTATAAAAGATCCTGAATCGATTTTTTGGCGAGGATCCTTGACATTTAAGTGCTCGAGAGATCCTGAATCATTTTTTTTTGGTAAATGAAAGGGATTGGAGAGATAAATTCAATTCCGGTATAGCTAATTCTTGCAAGTCCCGTTCTGTCAGATAATGTTCGATACAAAATGCTTAAATTTTTACAATCTTTCTTTATCAAAAGATGAGTATAGGCATTGACTAATAGAAAAGAAATAAAAAGAAGATCCTGATCTCTCACTCATACCAACTATCATGGACTTCAAGAAAATTTTTGAATGATCTAAGACAAGGTCTCTACTAACTCGACTACCATCTTACGGTCTGAATTAATTTTTCGATAAGGATCCTTACATTTAAGTTAGCTCGAATCTGGAAATAGAAAAGAGAGCAAGGAGGGTATGTGAATGATTTTAGGTATAAAAAAATAACTTTTCTAGAATTTTTCAATCCCAGTATTCATATAGAAAAAGAGTCCCAATTGGATACGGCAATGAAAAGAAGTGGAACAAAAAATTTCTCTGATAGGATCGCTATTAATATGGCCAAGCACGCAGTTGTAATATAATCAACAAGAAATAAATAAATAAACAGAAAAACACAAGAAACAAGAATCAAAACCAGCGAGAGACGGGGATTTTACGTGGTTCACCTAAACTGGGCTACGTCCACGGTGGCACAGGATCTGCAAGGCTTCACTAAGAGTTGAATAAGGTACAAGCTCTCAAAACATTCTCTCTCAGAAACTCTTTTAATCCCCTTAAAAGATTTCAGGATTTCTCTCAAATGCACCTGGAGGTACTCACAAAACCTCTCAAATATTCTCTCTGAAATCTCACTTACAAACCTCTCGAAAAACCCTATTTTTTCATCAATAATCATAAACCCTCATAGCCTTTGTTTATAAAGAGTACAAGAAACAGGGCTCGTAGGCATCCAATAACCCAAAAAAATATAAAACTCTAGACTCCCAATCTCCATAGAAGACTTCTGGGCAGTTGGATCAAGACAAACAAGTACCTCATATGAAGCCACGTCATCGTGCCAAAATTCGTGCGCGTAAAAACGGAACGCATGCCCAGCGCCCGACCACCTGGGCCTGGGTCGTGCGACGCACACCTGCACGCGTGGGTTGGTGAACATGGATCGGGACTTTCGGGATGGAAATTAGTCTCCATCTACAACAATCTACCACTTGGAGATTAATTGACATCAACCTTTGATCCGCCTTCTTTCTCGGTGCCGCACTCTCCTGATCTCTCTCTTGGAAAGGTTCACCAAGTTGCAACAAAAACTCAACTTGTCTCTGCTCACAACCTTGGTGAACATATCTGCAGGGTTCTTGGCACCATCAATCTTCTCCAGCTTCAGCCACTCCTCATCCAACGCACTGCGTATGAAATGATACCTAAGCTGAATGTGCTTGGTTCTTGCATGAAATGCTGGATTCCAGGCCAAGTGAACTGCGCTCTGGCTGTCGCTCCATAGCGTATTACAATTGTGCTTCTTGCCAAGCTCCTCCATCAACCTCTGTAACCAGATCATCTCTTTACTAGCTTCAGTGATCGGTACATACTCAGCTTTCGTAGTTGACAAAGTCACTATCTTCTGCAACTGAGATACCCAGCTCACTGCTGTATTACCGACAGTAAAAACATAATCAGTGGTGCTCCTCCCACTGTCTCTGTCACCAGAGTGATTTGCATCTACAAATCCCTGTACTGGAAGACTGTCACCTTCATAGCACAAACTGTAAGTCGATGTACCCCTGAGATATCTCAAGATCCACTTCACTGCATTCCAGTGCTCCTTGCCTGGATTCTACATGTATCTGCTGACTGCTCCCACTGCTTGTGCGATGTCCGGTCTTGTGCAAACCATTGCATACATCAGACTTTCCACGGCCGAGGCATATGGAACTCTAATCATCTCATCCCTTGCCTCCTGAGTTGTTGGACACAACTGCTTGCTAAGCTTGAAGTGTGCTGCCAAAGGTGTTGACACTGTCTTTGTGTTCTCCATATTGAACCTCTTCAGCACCTTCTCTACATAGTCCTTTTGAGATAGCCACAGCTTCCGTTGCTTCCTATCTCTCTTGATCCTCATGCCAAGAATCTGCTTCGCCTCTCCCAACTCCTTCATTGAGAACTTCTTTGCCATCGATTTTTTGAGCTCTTCAATCTTCCTCATACTAGAACCTGTTACAAGCATATCATCCATATACAAGGATAAAACAATAAACTGATTATTTACGAACCTCTGGTAGTACACGCAGTGATCTGACTGGCATCTGGTGAAGCCCTTCTCTAGCATGAAACTGTCAAACTTGAGGTACCACTGCCACGGAGCCTGCTTCAGACCATACAAGCTTTTCTTTAGTCTGCAGACCATGTCTTCCTTTCCCTTGACCTAGAAACCTTTTAGCTGGTGCATGTACAGCTCCTCCTCCAAATCTCCATGAAGAAATGCTGTCTTCACATCTAGCTGCTCTAGATGAAGATCTTCCACTGCTACCATGCTCAGAATCACCCTAATGGATGTCATCTTGACCACTGGAGAAAAAATCTCCTGAAAGTCAATTCTCTCTTTCTGTGTATAACCTTTGACAACTAACCTTGCCTTGTATCTTTTGGTACCATCGGCCTCATTCTTCATCTTGTACACCCATTTGTTGAACAGAGCTTTCTTGCCAGCGGGTAACTTCACAAGATCCCAAGTCTTGTTCTGCTTCAAAGAGTCCATCTCCTCTTTTATAGCCAACTCCTACTTGACGTTAGCTTCATCCTGCATGGCTTCAACAAAACACTCTGGTTCTTCAGAATCTGTGTACAAAACATAATCATTAGCAGAATACCTCTGTGATGGCCTGGTAACCCTCGTGGACCTCCTCAACTTTGGGGACACCGGCTGAGGTACCGGTGTATGTATGTGGCTGTCTGCTTCAACCACATCTTCCTCCTCCATATCCTTAAAGTTTCCATCTTCAGTTTGCACTCAGGGATCTCTCCATCTCTGACAGGATCGAGTTCTATAAACTCTTGTTTCTTTTTTTCCATTGCATCCTTCCTGTCATTGTAAGTATGCTCTTTATCAAATACCACATTCCTGCTCCGAATGATCTTATTGTTCTGAAAATTCCAGATCTTGTAGCTATACTCATCGCCACCGTATCCAATGAAAACACACTTTGTAGACTTTAAGTTTAACTTACTCCTCTTCTCTTTCTCAATCAGAGAATAAGCAATGTAGCCATACACTTTAAGAAAAGAAAGTTTTACAGGTTTTCCTGTCCAAACCTCCTCTGGAATCCCACCATCCAATGCACTGGATAGACTCCTGTTGATCAAATACACTGCGGTGTCCAGTGTTGCCACCCAAAAATATGTAGGTAGACCCGAGTCAAACCTCATACTTCTCTCTCTTTCAAGAATGGTCCTGTTCATTCTTTCTGCCACACCATTTTGCTCTGGTGTCTTGGGACGGTCTTGATCCTTCTGATTCCATGCTCTGTGCAGTAAACATCAAACTCTCTGCTGCAATATTCACCACCGTTATCTATCTTGAGACACTTGAGGCTTGCTCCAGTCTGGTTTTCACACATGACTCTCCATCTCTTGAAGATGCTAAAAACCTCAAACTTTTCCTTCATAGCAAATACTCAGACTTTCCTGCTGAAATCATCTATAAACGTGACAAAATACTTATTGCCCGCATATGATGCCACTGTTGCTAGACCCCAGACATTTGAATGAACCAACTCCAGCCTTTCAGTCTTCTTCTGAGTTCTTGCTAACTGAAAACTTACAGCTTTCTGCTTACCATAGATACACTCTTCACAAAACTCTAGATTTACCTTCTTTAGCCCAGGTAGAAGCTCTCTTGTGTAGAATACTCAAGTTCTTCTCACTAAGATGATCGAGCCTCCTGTGCCATAATGTAGTCACTGTACCCGTGTCTCCTGTTGCCACTGAAATTGAACTCCCACTGTCTGCCAAGAAGTAGAGAGTGTTAGTCCGCTTCCCTTTGACAACAACCATAGACCCTTTAGTAATCTTCCTCTGAGAATTATCAAAGACGGATACATAATCCTCATCATCAAGCTGACTGGTAGAAATTAGGTTTTTCCTTAAATTTGGAATGTATCTGGCTTGTGCAAGTTTCAATTCTCCGCTTGTCACTGGCTTCAGTACAATTGTTCCTCTACCAACAATTCTGCACTGCTGTCCATTGCCAACTATGACATGACCAAAATCTCCTTGGACAAAATCTAAAAATAGGTGTCTCTTAGAGCTGCAATGGTAAGAAGCGCTTGAGTCTATAGACCACAAATCTGAGTTTGCCCCATCGCCGGCTGACAGGCACACATCCTCAAACTCCTGCCGTATAGTACTCATAACATTTGCTTCCTGACCTTCTGACATGCTCTCTGCACCTTTTTCTTTTTTCTTACCCCAACAATCCTTGCTCATGTGACCTTTCTTCCCGTAGTTCCAACACTTCATGGGAAATCTCCCTTTGGACTTTCCTCTGCTCTTGGACCGGCCTTTCTCTGACTTCTTCCTCTCCTGTGATCTTCCTTTGGTATCCACCATGAGTGTAGTACTTGTAGAAGTCCCACCCACAGTCTTTCTTCTCATCTCATCATTCAATATACAACAAACTGCATCATTGAATGTAAGGGTACCTGATATCAAGTTGCTGACTGTCATTACAAGATTGTCCCAACTCTCTGGCAAGGAACACAAGAAAAGAAGAGCCCTGAAAGAATCATCAAAAGTGACAGAGACCGACTCCAATTGATTGATCATCATGTTGAACTCGTTCAGATGCTCCGTCACTGAACCATTCTCAGCCATCTTTAAATTGAAGAGCTTTTTCATGAGAAATATCTTGTTTGAGGTGGAAGGTTTTTCATACAGCTTTGTTAAAGCGGTCATCAAATCTACGGTGGTCTTTTCCTTTGCAATATTATACGCCGCTTGAGGTGTCAACGGCAATCTGATCGTGGCCAGGGCTTTCCTATCCAGAATCATCCAATCTGAGTCGCTCATTGAATCCGGCTTCTCCCCTTCCAATGGAAGGTAAAGATCCTTCTGATATAGGTAGTCTGCAATTTGCATCCTCCACCATCCGAAATTGTGACCATTAAATTTCTCGATTTTGATTTTGGCTTCTGCCATCTCTTTGTTGATTTATCCGGCCGTAATAATAGAAAGGAACCTGACTCTGATACCAATTTGAAAAGAAATGGAACAAAAAATTCTTCTAATAGGATCGCTATTAATACGGCCAAGCATGTAGTTGCGATATAATCAACAAGAAATAAATAAATAAACAGAAAAACACAAGAAACAATAATCAAAACCAGCGAGAGACGGGGATTTTACATGGTTCACCCAAATTGGGCTACGTCCACGATGGCACAGGATCTGCAAGGCTTCACTAAGAGTTGAATCAGGTACAAACCCTCAAAACACACTCTCTCAGAAACTCTTTTAATCCCCTTAAAAGATTTCAAGATTTCTCTCAAATGCATCCGGAGGAACTCACAAAACTTATCAGATATTCTCTCTGAAATCTCACTTACAAACCTCTCGAAAAACCCTATTTTTTCATCAATAATCATAAATCCTCACAACCTATGTTTATATAGAGTACAAGAAACATGGCTCGTAGGCATCCAATAACCCAAAAAAATATAAAACTCTAGACTCCCAATCTTCATAGAAGACTTCTGGACAGTTGGATCAAGACAAACAAGCACCTCATATGAAACCACGTCATCGCGCCAAAAACCGTACGTATAAAAACAGAACGCACGTCCAGCGCCTGACCATCTGGACTTGGATCGCGCGATGCACACCTGCATGCGTAGATTGATGAACGTGGATCAGGATTTTGAAGATAAAAATTAGTCTTTATTTACAACACGCAAGTTGGCTAATTCCCAATAGCGTCCGAGAATTGCGCTAGCGGAAAACGCGGAGCGAGTTCGCGATTTCCTTATGTGAGGTCAGCTGGATACAATTAGCGCCCCTGCCTTATTAGACAGTGGGGCTGGATCAAAGTTGGATCACAGATGAGTAAACCGAGATCCAAAGTTATCTCGGATAGGCCGATGTCCTTTAAAAAAAAAAAAAAAAAAAGGTTGGTGACTTTGGTCAGACAAGATCTTTGGAAGGGATCGACCGAGGCCGTGGTCTTATGCATAACAGTAACAACACAATAATCTAAATTTGTAGACATTTACGTTCATGCATGATAAATAAAGTTACAGATTTTCAAGGCTACAAAAAGCTACAGATTATCTTCAAGGATATAAATAAACACCAAATCCAACTGGATTCACCAGATGCAATTGTAAACTATAACAACGCCAAGAAACAGCTGCCCCCTCCCATTACCACACAAGTTAAAATCATGGACTTTGAATTGAAGCGTATCCTCTTAAACGATCCATGAATTCGCAGCCACTCGCATCTCATCAAAACGAAGTTAGTGTCGAGCAATTCCGTCCTGTATCATTTTTTCAACGAGATCCTTCGTCAAGCCGTTCATTTGTCTCCCATTCCTTGAATCACCGGAGCATGTATCCAGTGTTGAGACAGAAGCCACTCAAAGCCGGTGAAGCAGTGAAAGCGCCGCCTTCACCAAAATGAGACCCATGGCTGAGCGGCATCGGCCGGTCCGGTATCTCCGGCACATCGATATCACCTTCCAGCATCTTCAGCGCCTCCAAGATCGTCGGCCTGAGAGCCACCATCACATGAGCACACAAAATCCCCACCAGCACAAACCTCTCCATGATCCCTGTTGGGTTACCTTCGCTCACCAGCGCCGCATCCAGCACCTCCTCCGACCTCCCGGACTTGACCAGCGTCCATGCCCAGTCGGTGATCAGCACCAAGTTCGTCTCCGCCGACGTATCCAGAGCATTCCTCCCACTCATGATCTCCAGCACCAAGACTCCAAAGCTATAAACATCACTCTTCTCCGTGAGCTGCCCATAGAGCGCGTACTCTGGCGCGAGGTACCCATGAGTGCCGGCGACCCTGGTGGTGAGGTGGGACTGCCCCTCCCTGCTCTGCCTTGCGAGCCCGAAGTCGGCCACCCTCGCCCTCATCTCTCTATCCAGTAGAATATTGGTGGCCTTGATATCTCTGTGGTAGATCGCCGGTTTCACTCCATGATGGAGGTAGGCCAGCCCCTTGGCCACATCCAATATGATGCTCTTCCTCTGCGGCCAGCTCAGAGGTGGCTTATTTCTTCCAGGATAGCCATTGCCATTCATAGAGGAGGAGGAGGTGAAGATGTGGTCGGCGAGACTCCCATTGGGCATGTAATCATAAACCAAATACCTCTGCTTCCCTTCCTCGATGACGTCGTGGTCGTCGGTGATGCAGCAGCCTCGCAGAGGCACCAAATTCCGGTGCCGGAGGTGGCTGATGATGTTCACCTCGTTCCGGAACTCCTCGTCGCCGCCTTCCAAGTCCGGCTCCAGTACCTTCTTGACGGCCACCATGGTCCCGTCGGCGAGCGTCCCCTTGTAGACGACCCCGAATCCACCGCGCCCGATGAGGTTCCTCTGAGAGAAGTAACCCGTGGCCTTCTCCAATTCTGTGATATCGTACGAGATGGATCCGGTGTTCGGTCTGGGATGGGATCTGGAATTCGAGCTCCGCTCCTGGTTGTCTAAAGAAAAGTTCCTCTTTTTCTTGGATCTGGAGCGCCGGAGATAGAATCCGAGGGCGGAGAGGAGGAGAACGAGGGCAAGGACGGCGACTATGGGGGCGAAGATGGCGGCGTGGGATTTGGAGTGAGATGGGGAAGAAGGGGAGGAGAGGGCGAGGCCAAAGATGCAGCCGGCGGAGCGGGTGTCGTTGGGGCCGTACTGGTTGACGACGCCAGCGGCGTAGGTGACGGTGAGTTTGAAGCAGTTGGTGACATGGGAGGCGTTACCGTCGAGGGCGGTGAGGTTGGAGGAGACGGCGATGCCGGCGTTAAGGCAGGCCAAGCACTGGGTGGCGACGGAGAGGTCGGGGCGGCATGCGGAGTCGAGCTCGGTGGAGCCGAGCTTGGCGGTCCAGTTCTGGGCGGTTTCGATGCCGTCGCAGAAGTCAGGGGTTATGACGAATTCCTGCGCGGAGGGGAAGCAGGTGGGGACGATGTTGGAGGGGAGGGATAGGGCGGAGAGGTTGGAGCGGAAGTCGTCGAGGCAGGCAGCGGAGGCGGTGGCGTTGGGGAGGCGGAAGAGGCCGGTGTTGCGGAGGCGCTGAGCGAGGGCGATGCCGTAGAGGCTCAGCAGCGTCGTGCAGCAGTCACTCATGTTCTTGATCGGTGAGGTGCAGGAGGAGGGGTTCCAGGGGAAGGTCCGGACGTAGTTCAGGTCCAGCGGGCACTCGTCCGCCGCCGCCGCCGCCGGCGAGGCCAGGAGAAATATTAAGAAGAATACCGATCGCCACATCTCTCTCTCTCTCTCTCTCTCTCTAGTCTAAATCTAACAAGAAGAGATCTAGGGAGATGGCTATTGAGTGTTTGAGACGGCAGCAGGCGGTGGGGTGCAATAGGGGAAGAAGGATGGGGTCCGTCAGATTGGGCGGCTGGGCGTGGGTGGCTGGAGTGTTTTCGAATTAAAATAATTTCTTTATGGGCAAAACAGAGTTACCAAAATTTTTTTATTGCCACGTGGAAATAGGTAATTGGTTTCTGTACCTTGCGTTGGACCGACGCGTTGAATTGGGCTAGTCCTGCTGTGGCATTTAGCGTCGATAGTTGGTATCCATGATGTCATACCCTGGAACCTGGAACGGAGATGGAGCCGCCGGGTGGGCGTTGGCTGGAAAATTATTGTTGGCGCGGTGTTTCTGGATCAGCCGATCGGATCGGAGTAACTGCATCATTGGATCATTTTTTAATTTATCTGTAAAATAAATTTTTTGTCAAAGTTGTTTCGACGAATGATACTCCAATGTCTAAATCAGCGATGGATTTCAGTCGTAGAATAGAAAAGATGTCGAGAATGAAAGAGAAAAAGAGTTCTTGAAGATTAAAAATGCATGTGTACGAGATTATTCACGCGTACCTCTCGAGTCATCATTCTTATCCATATTTAAAAGATGGTCTCCGGTATGTGGCCCGCTCTTTTTCGGAGATCATGGGGAGCCAATCACTTCCATGATTGACGATCGTGGATTGTCAATGAGCGGTTCCGGCCAGATCGGAGACGTGGCCGCAAGAATTGTGCGCCATGATCATGGCATGATGAATGTCGATTGTAACTAACGGTTACCGTTTTCTTTTTGGAACAGATTGTGGTTCAAGCTTTGGGTTTCCCCTTGCATGGACCGAAGGCTTGATATTTCCCTGAGGCCAGAGATTATGTCTACGGCGGGGACCGAAGTTCGTGTCTTCGGAAGTCGATGAGTAGTTCAGACTTCGGCCGGGGCCGAAGGTGCTACCCGAAGGACTAGCCTTCGGATGTTGTAGTTCGATGTGAAGCCTTGAGTTGCTTGCGGTTGGCCTTCGCTTAGTCCGAAGTCCGTAGTCCGGAAAACTGAGGCTTCGATAAGTCGAACCGGGGCCTGGTTCGTAGCTGAACCAGGATATCCCAATAGTTGCCCCCCTACTCTCAGTTGTCGAAGCGAAGATCTGCCTCGAGAAGTGAGAGTATTATGGCCTTGTCGCTTTCTTCCTAAGAGACGGCGCAGTAAATGATTACGGGACCTCTATTGGATTGTCCATCACGATCTGAGAACCAGATGGTGGACAGGTGCCATTCCCGGATTGGGGAAAAGTAGGTGGCCCTGAGGCTATCTCTTCTCGTCCCGTTGCACAATGGTTGAGGCAATCTTTTGGTTGGGATTTGGATAGTTGTGGTGGCTGTTCTCCGCCCGTTGGATGAAGGATAGATCTTATCCTGGCGGTCAGTCGCAAGTGGGTTATCTCCCAGGGTAACCTTAAGTCAAAGTAACCCTTGGTGGGAGTCCAGAGACCCTTACTTTTCTTTTGGGGAAGGGTGAAGGTCTGGGCAAGGAAGCTTCTTCAATCTCATCTCATTCTCCGTCCAAACTGTTCTGGACTACCAATCTATTCTTCAGGTAGAATCCTCTTTCCGCTCCTTTGCTTCATTCCTTTGTCATGGAAGAGACCGTAGAGAGTCAGGGAAAGCAGGTTGAGCCCTCGGGGGCCGGAGATGCAGTAGGTCCGGAGTCATCTGGGCCTGTAGGCAAAGAGGAGCTTCTGGTGGACCGTTCGAGAAGAAGGTCCGCCTTTTGGAAGCTCAATTGAGGGAGGCCTGGGCCCAAGTCACGGTGGCGACCACAACGGTGGAGGAGGCGACGTATGCCGTTGTAAACTTCAGAGCTTCTACCGCATTCAAGGATGAGCTCACCGGGGTGGCCCTGGACTCCTTCCACCAGGGGTTTTGGGAGTGCCGGAGGAAAGCCTCCAAGTTTTATAACTTGAAGGGCTTGGATAATATCAAACCTTCCGTTCCCTTCCCCGGCCACGAATTGATTCTGACTCCGATGAGGGGTCGGACTCGAGTTCGGACGGGAACCCCGGGGGCCCTTCGTTGTCCCATATGGTCTCTTCCTGACGGTACGGGAAAAATCCGTCGAGGAGTTAATGCAAATTTCCCAACCTTGCTGTTGCTGCTGCTGCTCTTTTTTTTCTTTTTTTTTTATTTCTCTCTTTATGAGAGTTTCTTTTCTTTTTCTTACTCTCTTTTTAGGAGAGTTTCTTTCTTTCTTTTCTTTTCTTTTCTTTTTGTAAAAATTTGAAAGAAATGAAAGATCTTTTCTTTTACCTCTTCCCGTGTATTTTCTGCGATGTGTTGCATCATGATTTATCCATAATGTAGACTCTGTAGACCACTTGCGGTCTGTAGGGAAGAAGTAGGGTCCGTTGGACCGTTCTGAGAGTGTTTGTTGTTGATAGAGAGGACAACAGTGGTCCTTTTAGGCACGTGTTCGGATTTTCCGTAGGGTAGGGTGTTTACACCATCCCTGTGCACTTTCTGTCGTGATTAAGGTAGGCTGTTCAGGCCCACCTCGGTGCGTGTTTGGATTCACCGTAGGGTAGGTTACGAAAACCATCCCTGCGCCTTTGATCTTTTTGGTGGCCTGGTTAAGCCATCCATTGCGCTCGTTGGGCATACCGATAAGATAAGTGGATCAGACTCTTCTTTGTGCAGTTGACCGATTTTTCAGATCGGGTCATTCGGACTGTTGTCGTTCAGTCGATGCAACTAGCTGTTCTGAGTTGAGTAGGGTTGAGGAGCTTTGCACAGGAGTTTTTTTTGGAACTTTTTCATTGATAGTATTTGAGAAGGTTTTGTACATTCTATAGCCGGGATAGGGTCTTCCCCTCCAGGGTCTTGAGTCGATATGTCCCTGGTCGAATGACTTCTTTGACTTGATATGGGCCTTCCCAGTTGGGGGAGAGTTTACCCTGTTCCGTTGGCCTGGACACCTCTGCTCTTCGCAATACCATGTCCCCGGTGCGGAAAGTTTGCCCCTTCATCCTTGCGTTGTAGTACTTGGCGACCTTTTGCTGGTATGCCGCCATTCTTATCTGGGCCTGTAGCCTGATGCTTAATAGCAAATCTAGATCAATCCTTCTGCGATCGGAATTCTCAGGCTCTTCATAGTTGTCAATTCTCAGGGACTGTAGGGAGACTTTGATAGGTAGCACGGCTTCGGTACCGTAGGCTAGGTTGAACGGAGATTCACCAGTGGCTGTTCTTGGGGTAGTTCGGTATGCCCAAAGAACAGAGGTCAGTTCTTCAGCCCAAAGACCTTTGGCGGTGTTCAACCTTGTCTTCAGACCATGGAGGATGGTCTGGTTGGTGACTTCGGCTTCTCCGTTGGACTGTGGATGAGCAACGGATGTTAGTCGATGCTGGATATGGTATCGAGCACAGAAGTCCTTGAACTTTGGATTATCGAATTGTCTCCCGTTGTCCGTGATGATGACATGTGGGATACCGAACCTAAAGATGATGGAATTTTTTACAAAACTTTCAATCTTGCCCTATGTGATTTGGGCCAATGGTTTGGCTTCCACCCACTTCGTGAAATAGTCGATGGCCACTAGGAGAAACTTCTTTTGCCCTGATGCTGGTGGGAACGGGCCAAGAATGTCCATCCCCACTGGGCAAAGGGCCATGGGGCTGCCAACTGAGTCAGGTGACTTGCAGGTTGTTTCTGCACATTGGCATACCTCTGGCATTGGTCGCACTTCCGCACGAAATCAGTTGAGTCCTTTGGATGGAGGGCCAGTAATATCCTTGTCGAATAATCTTATATGCTAGAGATCTGCCTCCCAAGTGATCCCCGTATATGCCCTCGTGGACCTCTCTCAATGCATAATCTGCATCGCTGGGTCCTAGGCATTTCAGCAGTGGTTGGGAGAATGATCTCTTGTAGAGGGTTCCGTCTAAGATGACGTATTGAGACGCCATCCAGCGGATCTTCTTGGCCTCTGCCTTATCTTTGGGCAGTTCTCCTTCATTCAGGAATCTGATGATGGGATCCATCCAGCTTGGCTCAGTATCAATCTGGCACACCTCTGCAGCCTCTTCGGCAATACTTGGAGTTTCAAGATGTTCAACAAAGGTGCGCCCGAGAGACTTCGGTGCTGTAGTTGCCAGTCGAGACAGTGCATCCGTCCGGGAGTTCTCTGATCGGGGAACATATATAATTTCAAAATGTTCTAGTTGGGAGGATAAAGCCTGAACCTTCTCCAGGTATTGCACCATGGTTGGATCTTTGGCTGCGTACTCTCCATTGACTTGATTCACAACCAGTTGAGAATCGGAGAAGTTTCGGAGTTGCCGAATTCCCAGATCTTTGGTGATCCGAAGTCCGGCGAGTAGGGCCTCATATTCGGCCTGATTATTGGAGGCGTGGAAGGAGAAACGGAGTGCATACTCTATGATCTGGCCGTCAGGTTCGGCCAACATGAGTCCAGGCCCGCACCCGGTAGCATTGGAAGCCCATCCATGTGAAGCACCCAAACGGACTTCGTCTCCTTCGAGGCTTCTTCTTCTGTCGAAGAGGCTTCATCTTCGGACTTCCAGGTGCACTAGGCCAGAAAATAGGAGAGCACCTTGGCCTTCATAGCCGCTCGGGGCTGGAAGCTAATGTCAAATTCGCTTAGCTTCACAGCCCACTTGGCTATCCTTCCAGAAGTGTCCGGAGATCGGAGAACGGCCTTGAGAGGTCGATCAGTCAGCACCACGATAACGTGGGCCTGGAAGTATGGCCGTAGTCGCTTTGCCGCAATCACTAAAGAGTAGATCAACTTCTACATCCTTGCATATCGCGTTTCTGCGTCATGCAGGATCTTGCTGATATAGTAAATCGGCTTGTGGGACCCGTCTTCTTCCTTCCGGACAAGAGCCGAACTCACTGCTTCGTCTGAAGCAGAGAGGTACAGGTAAAGGACCTCGCCTTCTTTTGGCTTGGAGAGTAATGGCGGGGTCTTCAAATACTTTTTCAATTCCTCAAAGGCAACGTGACAGTCTTTGAACCATTCGAAGCCCTTTAATTTTCGAAGTACCTTGAAGAATGGAAGACATTTCTCAGCTGACCGAGAGATAAATCTACTTAGGGAGGCAATCCTCCCTGTCAACTGTTGGACTTCCTTTTTACAGGAGGGATGTCTCATATCCTTTAAGGCCTGGATCTTCTCGGGGTTGGCCTCAATCCCTTGTTTGGTGACAAGAAAGCCCAGGAATTTACCCGACGTGACCCCGAAGGCGCAATTCGCCGCGTTTAATTCATGTGGTAGTGCCTGAGAGCGCTGAATGACTCCTCCAAGTCGCGGATGTGGTATCTCCGGTGGAGACTCTTGATGATCATGTCGTCAACATAGGCCTCCATATTTCTTCCCAGTTACTTTTCAAACACCTTATTGATGAGTCTTTGAAATGTTGCTCCGGCGTTCTTGAGGCCGAACGACATCATCTTGTAGCAGTACAGACCTTTGTCAGTGATGAATGCCATCTTCTCCTCATTTTGCGGATCCATTCTGATCTGGTTGTAGCCGAAGAAGGCGTCCATAAAGCTCAGCAACTGGTGGCCGACGGTAGCGTCGACCAGTTGAACAATCTTTGGAAGAGGGAAGCTATTTTTTGGGCAAGCCTTGTTGAGGTCTGTATAGTCGATACAGATCCTCTACTTGCCGCTAGCTTTCTTCACCATTACCACATTGGCCAGCCACTCAAGGTAGCGGGCCTCTCTGATGAACCTTGCCTTGAGGAGCTTGCCAACCTCTTCATCAACAGCTTGCTGTCTTTTGGGGGCAAAGCTCCTCTTCTTCTGTCGCACCGGCTTGTACCCAGGGGTTACTTCCAGCCGATGAGTAATCACTTCGGCGGGAATCCCGGGCATGTCCGAAGCCGACCAGGCAAAGACATCGGCGTTGTCCCTAAGAAAATGGATCAGCTTCGTTCTGGTTTTCTCATCAAGGGCGCTCCCGATCTGCACAACTTTGGAGGGATCTTCCTCTTTCAAAGGTATTGAGATAGTCCTCTCCATGGGTTCACCAAGGTTTGTGCTCGAATCCCTCGGATCCAGCTGATCCGGAGTAGTCGAATCCTTGAAATGCCTGTCTTCAATCATTAGACATTGCCGTGCCGTCCTCTGGTTCCCTCTAACTTCTCCAACACCATTCCTGGTGGGGAAGCATACCAAGAGGTAGTGAGAGGAGATCACGGTCCGGAACCTGTTCAAGGCGGGCCTCCCCAGAATAATGTTGTATGCTGAGGGGATCTGGACCACCGTGAAGTTGATCGGTAATGTCTTTTGTCGAGGCTCGGAGCCGAGGGTTACAGGCAACACTATCTCCCCTTCGACATAAACTTGGTTGCCCCCGAAACCGGAGAGTAGTATGGGGGATCTTTGCAGTTGATATCTAGGCAAACACATTTTGGAGAATGCATCATACATCAAGACATCAGTCGAATTTCCATTATCAATAAGAACTCTCTGTACATCATAATTGACCACTACGGCCGAAATTACAAGAGGGTCATCGTGCGAGAGTCGAACTCTTGCAAGGTCATCGTCGGAGAAGATGAAGGAGTTGTTATCTTTCAGTTGCTTTGAAGCTTCATCTTCATCCCTTCTCTAGTTGGTGGGTTGGTGTATCATCATTACACCTCTGTTGGTGGCCTTTGATTTGGCAATTCAGCCTCTTCGGGAGGTGGCTAGGGAACAGTTGCTTCCAACCGGGGTCCTTGGCAACCGATGTACCGTCCTAGGTATCCTCTCTTGATGAGATCCTCGATCGCATCCCTCAGCTGGATGCATTCTTTTGTGTTATGGCCGTGGTCCCGGTGGAATCGTAGAATTTATCCTATTCCTTGCGGAAGAGGAGGCCTTCATGGGACGGGGCCGTTGGAGATAGTTTTCTTTTTCTATCCCCATGAGGATCTTCTCTCGAGGGAGGTTGAGGGGGGTGTAGGAGTCGAATCTTCCTCCCAATGCTTTGGGCTTGGGAGGGCTTCTCCGGCGGTCTGCATATCTGCCACCGTTGTTATTGAAAATTTGGGGGCCTTACCCCCTATTATTCTTCTTCTTTGAAAGGGGTTTCCCTTCAATCAAACGTCGATTCGCCGCCTGCTCTTCAGCATCGGCGTATTTCTGAGCCCTTGATAGGAGCTCATCGTAGCTTTTAGGGAACTTCTTGTCCAGGGAAAAGGTAAGCCTGGAGGTTCGAAGCCCCTTCTTCAGTGCTGACATGGCCACGTGCTCATTGAGATCGGGGATCTCAAGCATGGCCGCATTGAACCTGGAGATGTAATCTCTCAGGCTCTCTCCTTTATTCTAGTGAAGGAGGAAGAGTGTGTCCGTATTCCGAGGAGTCTTGCGGCAGGTTCTGAAATGCAAAATAAATAATTTTTCTAACTCGGAAAATGAATCGATGGTACCTGGGCGCAGGCTCGAGTACCACATCCGAGCGCACTTCTTCAAGGTAGCCAGGAACGCCAAACAGTACATTGCGTCTGAAGCTCCTTGGATCATCATATGTGCTTTGAAGCTGCCCAAATGGTCGAGGGGGTCGGAGGTGCCGTCGTAGGGTTCCATCTGGGAAACCCTGAAGTGCCGAGGAATGTCCTCAGCTATGATGCGGTCGGTGTAGGGTAGGCATGGATCACCCACAATTAAGTCATCGGGATCTCTCTGATCCCGCATTCTCTGTTCTCGCGCCCTTGCCATCTCTGATTCGATGGCTCTGAACCTTCCATCATAATCGAAAGTCTGCTTGGACACTCTCTCCACCAGAGTGGAGTCTTCGGAGGAGGAGGAAATTTGCCTAGGCCTATGGGTCATGGTAAGGAAGTCTGCTTGGACACTCTCTCCACCTCCTCATTGATGGCCTTCTGTCTCTCCATGGCGAAGCTCCTCTTCTTCTGGCGGACCGGGCGGCAGCTTGGGTCCACGTTTAACCTGTGCATGATGACCTCGGGCGGAATGCCCGGCATGTTGGCCGCCGACCAGGCGAACACGTCTGCGTTCGTGCGGAGGAACTCCAGCAGGCGGGCCCGTTCTTCTTCAGGGAGTTGGGCCCCGACTTGCACCGTCTTCAGCGGGTCCGAACCGAGGGGATAGGTCAACAGGCGCTCTACGGGCCCTCCCCTGGGTTCCTTCTCTCTTAGGTCGAGGTCGTCAACATCGGGGGCGGGCTTCGCACCCCGGGCGCCCGGGACTGCTTGAAGGCAATACGGGACCGGCTGGGTCATCCCCTTCATCTTCCCGAGCCCGGAAGGCGTGGGAAACTGCACCAACAGCCTTTTCGTGGAGATCATGGCATCCAGTTGGTTGAGCCCGGGACACCCGAGAATGGCGTTGTAAGGCGAAGGGAGCCTGACGACGATGAACGTTATCAAGACGGTCGTCTGCCGAGGTGGGGATCCGGCGGTGACCGGGAGAGTGATCTCCCCTTCGACCCTCACGGAATCCCCTGTAAAACCTACCAGGGGGGTATGTACCGGTCTCAGCTGACCGTGGGACAAATTCATCCGAGAGAAGGCATCATAAAAAAGTACGTCAGCCGAGCTTCCACTATCCACCATGATTCGATGTACAGGATGCTTCGCGATGGTCATCTCGACTACCACGGCATCGTTGTTTACATTTTCATTATCCTTCCCCTCCTCGAGAGGGATTACATTCTCCGGGTTCCCGACTTCCCGGGCTCTCTTCGCCGCTCGCCCAACCCTGCGTGAGATCATGCCCACGGGCTTCTCCGTCGGGCGGTTGTCGATTGTAGGGGCTGGTGGTAAAGCCGCGAGCGGCTGCCCCTCCGGGGGGACCTCGTTCCTGACGAACTTCCTGAGGTAGCCCCTCCTGATCAGCTCCTCGATCTCCCGCTTCAGGTTGCGACACTCCTCTGTGTCGTGATCGTGCTCGCGATGGAACTGCCAGTACTTCGTTTTGTCCCGGGTAGCCCTCGGGTTCTGAGGAGGAGGTCGGCGAAGGTAGTGCTCGCCCTCGATTTCCATGAGGATCTTCGTCCGAGGTGCGAGGAGAGGGGTGAACCTCCGCTCCGGAGTGGCCTCGTCCCTCGGCCTTGGATTCGGGCGAGGGTCGGCTGACGGCCCGGGCTTCCGAGCTCCCGGGGTATCTCTCGGGGGCGGCCAATTCAGAGTCTTCCCGTCCAACTCTCGACGGGTGCGGTCGGCCTCCTCCGTCCGGATGTACTTATGGGCGCGGAGGAGGAGCTCGGAGTACGTCCTGGGCGGCTTCTTGTCCAGGGAGTAGGTCAGGCGGGACGTCTTGAGCCCGCGCTTCAAAGCCAGCATGGCGACGGGCTCGTCCAGGCTGTAGATTTCCAGGGCTGCGGTCTTGAACTGGGTGATGTAGTCCCGGAGCAGCTTCTGGTCCTGCTGGCGGATGGAGAAGAGGCTGTCCACCTCTCTCGGCACCTTTCGACAAGCGTCGAAGTGTGCCACAAACTTTCCTTCCAGCTGGTGGAAGGAGCAAATGGATCCGGGCTCGAGGTGGGTGAACCAGACTCGAGCGGCCTTCCGGAGGGTGGCCGGGAAGGCGATGCACAAAAGAGTGTCGGTGGCCCCCTGGACCTCATGAGAACTTTGTAGCTCTCCAGATGGTCCAGAGGGTCGGTGGTCCCGTCGTAGGGATCCACCTGCGGCATGCGGAACCGTTTTGGGATCGGCTCCGCCTGGATTTCTTCAGAGAAGGGGGGCCGGAGTCGTAGCCCGCTGGGTCCGCCGATGAGTTCTGCAGGTCGGCAAATCGGCGGGCGAACTCCGCTAACTTGTGCTCATGCTCCTCCAGACGCCTCTCAGCCTGGCGCCTGATGGCCTCGTCGGTGGAGTCTTCCATCGAGGCCGCTGGTGAAGGGGGCGTCGATCGGTTTCGGTGCGAAGTCAGGCCTTGGCGTCGCTTGCTGCGATGCACCGTCTCGGCTTCATCGGTCGGGGATCGACTCTCGTGATCCGCCGAACCGGAGTAATTTCTTTTCGCGGGAGCTTAGTGGCTCCCGCGGGGGTTGGAGACTGCCCTCGGGTGGGATGGCCTGCACTGAATGGAGAGCAGGCTCCCACGCTGTCCCGCGGCTGCGTGGCCAGGGACCGCTGCTGATTTTGAAGCTGCTGGACCGCCGAGGTCAAGGTCTGCAGCTGTTGGATGACGGCCGCGAGGGGCCCGTCTGCTGAGGTCGGCTGTGGTGGAAGAGGAGGGGGAGCTGGTAGCTCCCTCTCCGGGCTATGGGCCCCTTGAGGGGAGGGAACCTCCCCCACGTGGCTGGTAGACGCCTCGCGCCCACGAGTGACCACCATTGCCAGAGAGCGCGATACCTGCAGAAAGCTGGCTCCCGCTAGGGGGTGTTGTCCTGCCCCCCTACCTGCACGCCAATCTATTATCGATCTCGTCGCCGCGCCGGTGCCTCGGATCCGTCGATCCTACCGGACCGCCTGGCTCCCGGAGCCTCCTGGCTGGAGCGGACCTGCAAGAGAGGGTCAGAAGACCTTGGTCGGGGATCCTGGCGAGGGAGCCCCGACGGTCAAGTCAGTAGACGACGAGAAGGAACAGATTCTCCAAGACGGGCCCCCGAAGGAGTCCCAGACTCAGAGAATTTACTAGCAAGAAAGGTGCTATGGGGACCAGAAATTCGGCCAGGCCTCCTTGCCGAGCTCACGCCAAGCGATCCCCTCTCGGGACCTTGGATCTTACTCTCGGAACGAGACTTTTGGCCACTGTTTCTTACTTGTCCCCAGCCCGGTCAGCTTACCTTGTCATCCCCAGCTTCTTTCCTTTTATCTCCTCTCGCTGTTCGCTTGTCTTCTCCTCCTGGGAGGCTCCCCTTCCCATCCTTTTCTCTTTCCCCTTTCGGTGTTGAGGGCCAGGCGACTTTCTGACCTCATTCGCCGAGCCCAGCGGGGAAAGGGCAAAGACAGAAGGGGGGTGGCGCCAATAAGGCGGCCGGTCAGATCTCGGGCCCAGTGAGAGCGCTCTCCTTCCCAAGTGTAGGCGCCGTCCGTTTACGGGCCCTGTTTTGTCAGAACCGCGCCTCTCGACTGCGGGACCTGTCGAGCCGATGCAAATGGTGTTTCGCGTGCCGCCGCCATCCGTACGGGACACCGCCTGTGATGCGCACGGCTCGAGGGTCGACCTCGGAACCTGCGCCTCTTTCTTTGGGATCTTCTCTGTACGGGCGGCCTGACCTCGGTCGAGGTGGACCCCTCCGGGTGGACACCTGGCGAGGTGGCAGGAGGTCGCCTGGCTTCGGCCGAGGTGGACCCGTCTCCGGGGGCCACCTGGCGAAGGAGCGAAGGATCGGCCGACCTCGGCCTAGGTGGACCCCTCCTGGGTGGACACCTGGCGAGGTGGCAGGAGGTCGCCTGGCTTCGGTCGAGGTGGACCCGTCTCCGGGGGCCACCCGGCGAAGGAGCGAAGGATCGGCCGACCTCGGCCTAGGTGGACCCCTCCTGGGTGGACACCTAGCGAGGTGGCAGGAGGTCGCCTGGCTTCGGCCGAGGTGTATCCGCCTCTGGGGGTCACCTAGCGAAGGAGCGAAGAAGCGACCGACCTCGGCCTAGGTGGACCCCTCCTTGGTGGACACCTGGCGAGGTGGCAGGAGGTCGCCTGGCTTCGGCCGAGGTGGACCCGCCTCTGGGGGTCACCTGGCGAAGGAGCGAAGAAGCGGCCGACCTCGGCCTAGGCGGACCCCTCCTGGGTGGACGCCTGGCGAGGTGGCAAGAAGAGCCCCGAACCGAGCTCGACTTCGGCGAGGGCAGTTTCGTCTTGGGAAGTCGTCTGGCGAAGTAGCCTTGCCGAGCTCGATCTCGGCAATGTGGTGCTGACTCGGCCGAAGAAACCTCCACGTAGCTCGATCATATCTGACGGTATCTGAGCCCGGCCACGTCATCGTTACGGCCGTAACAGCCCTGAACAAGGAAAAACGAGCAACAATCCCATGGAATTGTCATAGAACGATGAAACAAAATATCGTTATGATGGCATTAGGGACCAACTGGGCAGGAACAAGACGGTAGTTGGTCAAGAAGGAAAGAAAGAAGGGGTGGTCAGGAAACCGGAGGCCCCCGATGAAGTTCTCCTCATAGAAGGCAATCCGCCGAGGGCCACTGGACGTGACCCGCTCCCCAGGACGAGGGACGGAGAGCCGGACAGACTCAGGGATGTCGTAAGCACTCCGAATGGCCACCAGATCCTCGGTGGAGATCACTGAAGCAATCCCTCCAGGACCTGTCGATCGAGAAGGCTCAGGTTCAGGGACAGAAGCAGGAGCAGGAGCAGGAAGAAGAGCCAAACGAGGTGGAGAAGACCCAGGTTCCCTAATGGCTAAAGGACCCTGAGAAGGTCTCCGACTAAACTCATACCGTGCCGCCTCCATTTCCTCTTCAGAGGAAGAAGGAGTCCTCGGCTGGGAAGGTGCAGCCTCGGCTTAGCAAGAGGGACGGAAGTTTGGACCAAAGCTATCCATGGAGGAAGAAGAAGAAGATGGAGGAAGACAGGGAAAGACCTAAGATGGCACCTAGTTGACGAGAAGAGAAGGAGAAGGAGCTAACCTGTTGAAATCCTAGGAGGACAATGATAGCCTGGGAGGAAGAAGAAGAGGACTGCGACACGACGTCAGGCGTGAAGGATTCGAAAAAGGTAAGGTTCGAAAAGACTTCCCCCTTTTTCTCGAGGCAACCTGCACCCGACCGTACCGTTACGACTTTCCCAAGAGACTCGCCACGTGTCACTGATCAACGGGGCCAGTGCCCCAAATCCGACCGCGGTCGCTCTGACTTCCATGCCCGCCATAACGACTCCCTAGACGTGGCCATGTGGCACCCCCGGACAGGCTCAAGGGCCCGCCGGGCGAGACGCCATCGATATCGGTCATTATTGCACCAGATTTCTCTACCTTTCCACGTCAGCACTACAATTACTCCCTTCATCCCGAGCGCTGCGCGGCAACGGGCCTCGAGAGTGGGGGGCAAATGATGTGACCGGATTACTGACATGGAGCAGGGAGCCTGACGTGGAGCCCTCATCGGACGCCGTGCTGGAATCCCATCATGGGCCCCTTCGCCGGGTTGAGCTCCCCGAGACCAGCAGAGCCACCCGTCGAAGCCGGGCTCCATCCTCCGCCAGGTCGGTCCCCGCCAGGTCGAGATGCCTAGGTCGGAGCCGAGCTCAAGCCCCACTAGAGGCAGACCTTTCGAGCCCGAGGTCGGGCCCCATGGCCTGGAGTTGAGCTCAAGCCTCCTCCACCACGTGGAGCCCCTTTGAGGCCGGGTCCCCTGGACTGGGCGCACCTCGTCCATCTCTGTCAGCCCGAGCTCAGTCAAACCTGGGCCCCCTGGACCGGAGCCGAGCTCGGCCCTCCTCCGCACAGCCGAGCCGCCACGAGGCGGGTCCGCTACAAGCGGGCCCCATCTTCCCAGCTCGGCCCCCAGCACAAATCAAGGCATCAACCACCAAGGGAGCAACACCTCCCCTCCAAGGACAGTGGCGGGCCTCCCGAAGACCGTACGATAGCACCCGCCACGTCGCCATTAATGCCCACGGCCGTCATTCACACCAGAAAGAAAGGAAACTCACATCAAGGCACTTCACGTCGGTGGACCGTGTCAAATCAACGCACTGCATGCACTGCGAAGAGAACGGGAAACTGCATTGCTTGGGCCTGGGTCGCTGCCCGCACCAGCACCTACTTAGGCTAGGCTGCCAGTGCATGTGAATTTGGCTATCCGTGCTTTCTTGGACTGTACGTTCCAGGCTGTGCAGGCAGGCCTACTGCGGTCGTGCCATAGGCTGAGCCCTTGTTTCTTTGAGTAATTCTTTGTGCACCGCGTGTGGTGCAGCAAATCCAGCATGGCCTGCACCGCACGCTTCTATTCGTCCAAAAATATTCACTGTAACATAATGGGACAAAAGCTGAGATGACTAGCATTAATTGAAATTTTCGTCCATACCAAAATACCCCTACAACATCGTAGTTCAAAAACTACGACATCCCAGTTCAAAATCTATGATACCCTGGTTCAAAAAATGACCTGAAACAGTATTACGACATCCTAGTTCAAAACCTACAGTACCCTAGTTCAAAAACTACGACATCTTGGTTCAAAAATGACCTGAAATAGTTTTACGACATCCTAGTTCAAAACCTACGACACTCTGGTTCAAAAATGACCAGAAACAGTATTACGACATCCTAGTTCAAAAGCTACGATACCCTAGTTCAAAACCTACGATACCCCTGCAGAAAATATAAATTAAAATTAGAAACAGTATTACGACACCGTAGTTCAAAAGCTATGACACCATAGTTCAAAACCTACGACACCCTGCAAAAAAATATAAATTAAAACCTGAAACAATATTACGACATCCTAGTTCAAAAACTACGACACCCTAGTTCAAAACCTACGACACCCCTACAGAAAAATATAAATTAAAACCTACGACACCCCTGCAGAAAAATATAAATTAAAACCTGAAACAGTATTACGATATCCTAGTTCAAAAGCTACAACATCCTATTTCAAAACTTACGACATCCCTATAAAAAAATATAAATTAAAACCTAAAACAATATTATGACATCCTAGTTCAAAAGCTACGATATCCTAGTTCAAAAGCTACGATATCCTAATTCAAAACCTACGATACCCTTGCAAAAAAATATAAATTAAAACCTAAAACAGTATTACGATATCCTAGTTCAAAAATTATAATATTCTAGTTCAAAACCTAGAATATTCATACAGAAAAAAAAAAAAAAAAATTATTTTAATCTAAAAAAAACTAAATAAAAATTAAATAATAATTAATACTCGTCATGTTTATCTTGCAATATATATATAGATATATTTGAATCACTAAAAAAAATATGATACGGTCTCGTTGAATTTTCAGCGTCGCACGCGGTGCAGAAAGACTTTTTCTTTTTTCTTCTTCCGGTGCGGAAAGACTTTTTTTTTTTTTTTTTTTTTTTTTATTCCTTCCTTGCTCCTGAAACTTATTTTGACTGGGCTTCTTTAGGGATTGAATTCGACGCGCTTTCCCAATACGGCAACGTTTGCCAGTATCTCTGGCACATCGATGTCACCTTCCAGCATCTTCAGCGCCTCCGACATCGTCGGCCTAAGATCCACCATCACATGAGCACACAAAATCCCCACCGGCACAAACCTCTCCATGATCTCTGTTGGGTTACCTTCGCTCACCAGCGCCGCATCCAGCACCTCCTCCGACCTCCCGGACTTGACCAGCGACCATGCCCAGTCGTTGATCAGCGCCAAGTTCGATTCCGCGTACGTATCCAGAGCATTCCTCCCACTCACGATCTCCAGCACCAAGACTCCAAAGCTATAAACATCACTCTTCGCCGTGAGCTGCCCATAGAGCGCGTACTCTGGCGCGAGGTACCCACGAGTCCCAGCGACCCTGGTGATGAGGTGGGACTGCCCCTCCCTGCTCTGCCTTGCGAGCCCGAAGTCGGCAACCCTCGCCCTCATCTCTCCATCTAGTAGAATATTGGTGGCCTTGATATCTCTGTGGTAGATCGCCGGTTTCACTCCATGATGGAGGTAGGCCATCCCCTTGGCCACATCCAGTATGATGCTCTTCCTCTGCGGCCAGCTCAAAGGTGGCTTATTTCTTCCAGGACAGCCATTGCCATTCATAGAGGAGAGGAGGTGAAGATGTGGTCGGCGAGACTCCCATTGGGCATGTAATCATAAACCAAATACCTCTGCTTCCCTTCCTCGATGACGTCGTGGTCGTCGGTGATGCAGCAGCCTCGCAGAGGAACCAAATTCCGGTGCCGGAGGTGGCTGATGATGTTTACCTCGTTCCGGAACTCCTCGTCGCCGCCTTCCAAGTCCGGCTCCAGTGTCTTCTTGACGGCCACCATGGTCCCGTCGGCGAGCGTCCCCTTGTAGACGACCCCGAATCCACCGCGCCCGATGAGGTTCCTCTGAGAGAAGTAACCCGTGGCCTTCTCCAATTCTGTGATATCGTACGAGATGGATCCGGTGTTGGGCCGGGGACGGGATCTGGAATTCGGGCTCCGCTCCTGGTTGTTTAAAGAAAAGTTCCTATTTTTCATGTATCTGGAGCGCCGGAGATAGAATCCGAGGGCGGAGATGAGGAGAACGAGGGCAAGGACGGCGGCTATGGGAGCGAAGATGGCGGCGTGGGATTTGGAGTGAGATGAGGAAGAAGAAAAGGAGAGGGCGAGGCCAAGGATGCAGCTGGCAGAGCCGGTGTCGTTGGGGCCGTACTGGTTGGCGACGCCAGCGGCGTAGGTTGCGGTGAGGTAGATGCAGTTGAGGACGTGGGAAGCGTTACCGTCGCGGGCGGTGAGGTTGGAGGCGACGGCGGCGTTGGCGTAAACGCAGGCGATGCACTGGGTGGTGACTTCGAGGTCGGAGCGGCAGGCGGAGTCGAGGTCGGTGGAGCCGAGCTTGGCGGTCCAGTTCTGGGCGGTTTCGATGCCGTCGCAGAAGTCAGGGGAGATGACGAATTGCTGCGCGGAGGGGAAGCAGGTGGGGACGATGTTGGAGGGGAGGGAGAGGGCGGAGAGGTTGGGGCGGAAGTCGTTGAGGCAGGCGGCGGAGGTGGCGGCGTTGGGGAGGCCGAAGAGGCCGGTGTTGCGGAGGCGCTGAGCGAAGGCGATGCCGTAGAGGCTCAGCAGCGTCGTGCAGCAGTCACTCATGCTCGTGATCGGGGAGGTGCAGGAGGAGGTGTTCCAGGGGAAAGTCCGGACGTAGTTCAGGTCCAGCGGGCACTCGTCCGCCGCCGCCGCCGCCGCCGCCGCCGCCGCCGCCGCCGCCGCCGCCGCCGCCGCCGCCGCCGCCGGCGGCGAGGCCAGGAGAAATATTAAGAAGAATACCGATCGCCACATCTCTCTGGGGTGCAACGGGGGAAGTGTGCGCGGTAGGCCAGGCAATGCTTTTGCGGTGGTGGCTGGAGCGTGTTCGAATTGTGTTTGGCCAATACGATTTCAAATATCAAGGACTGGAAAAAAGAAACCAGGGAAAAAAATTTGAGAAATGGGACCGCCAAGAAAAAACTAAGACACAAACAAAATACAAAGTTGAAAAATAGGACCCGGAAAAAAATACCTAAAAAAATCTTGGATGAATGCTAGTCCAAGAAATCGTCTTTAAAAAAAAATCTAAGACAAAAAAAAAAAAAAATTTAAAAAAATTAAAAAATTAAAAAATGGGATCGGAAAGATGGAACAAAGATACAAAAAAAAAAAATCCGGTTATTGCCCGGGCTAAGAAACTGACTTTTGCAAAATCATCTCTTCCACAAATAATTTCTGGTCCACACGTCCAAGCCGCTGCCACGCGTCCTTTTCTTCCTGTTACCTGTCCACCTATTTTGATAAATATAATCCTAAAAATTTATTTTCATAATTATTTATTTAAATAATATTATTTTAAAAAAAAATTAGTTAATAAGATCATAATTATTGCTTCGTTTGTTCCTTTCAAGAAGCTTGACTTTCTGGTGATTTTAAAAATAAAGGTTTCTAAAGTTAGTGGCATGTGTCATTTTTTTCTCTCATATCACTTGTTTGGTGGTACAATAATTATGAAAAAAATATAGATCAAATTAATTTTTATTCTAATAATAATATGACTTTTATTGTAGGATTCATGTGTAATGCAACTACCTAGTTTTTGAAATAAGGCTAATACGGTAGAGGCCTTGTATCACTGTTAACAGGACGGTGATTCGAGGTATGATCTCTAACAGGACGGTGATTCGAGGTATGATCTCGTATGATATAGTTAGATTGCTGATATGGGATCGGTAAATTGACATGGAATTTTCATCAGACATCATGTTGGATTTTCAATATGGACCCATTCGCCAGGCTGAGCTTCCCTAGAACAATGGGATCGTCCGTCGAAATCGAGCTCCGTCCTCCGCCAGATCGGTCCCGGCCGGGTCGGGATGCTTAGGCCGGAGCCGAGTATAAGTCTCCACCTAAAGCGGGCCCCTTAGGATCGGGCCCTGTGGTCAGGAGTCGAGCTCAAGTCTCCTCCGCCACGAGGAGCCCCTCCGAGGTCAGATCCCTTGGACTGGACGGCGCCCCACCCACCTCCGTCAGGTCGAGCTTGCCCGAAGCCGAGTTCCGCTGGTCTGGAGTCGAGCTCAGCCCTCCTCCGCCCAGCTGAGCCGCCTCGAGGCGAACCCCTCGGAGTTGGGCCCCACCTCTCCAGCTCGGTCCCCAGCTCGGGCAGAGGCACCAACCGCCAAGGAAGCGGCCCCTCCCCTCCAAGGACGATGGCGGGCCTCCCGAGGGCCGTGCAGCAGTGCCTGCTATTGTCGATCCCGCCACCGCGCCTGTGGCTTCGGAACCGCTGATCCGGCTAGACCGTCTTGCTCCTCGGGCCTCCTGGCTGGACCGAACCTGCAAGGCAAGGTCAGAAAACCCTGGCCGGGGATTCCGGCGAGGGAGCTCCGACGGTCAAGTTAGTAGACGGCGAGAGGGAACGGATTCTCTGGGACGGGCCCCCGAAGGAGTCCCACACTCAAAGAATGTCCTAGCAAGAAAGGTGCCAGAAAGACCAGAAACCCGGCTGGGTTCCTTTGCCGAGCTCACACCCAGGGGCCCCCTCTCGAGACCTTGGATCTTGCTCTTGAAGCGGAGTTTCCAGCCTTTATTTCTTGCTTGCCTCACTTCACTTACCTTGTCATTTATCCTCTCCTTCCTTTTATCTCCTCCTGTTTCCCCTCCATCTTCCGTTCCCGGGAGGCTCCTTTTGTCGCTTTCACCCCCTCCCCTCCGCCCCTTTCTCTTTCCCCTTCTGGATCAGAGGGCCGGGCGGCTTTCCGGCCTCGTTCGCCGAGCCCAGTGGGGAAAGAGTAGAGGAGGGGGGCGCTGGTCAGACTGCCGACCAGACCTCGGGCCGAGCGTGAGCGCCCTCCTTCCCAGGCGCCGATGCTGTCCGTTATCGGGTCCTGTTTTGTCAAGGCCTCGTCTCTCGACTGCGGAACATGTCGGGCCGACGTAAATGATGTTTCGCGTGTCGCCGCCATCCGTACGGGGCGCCTTTCTCGGGGTGCGGCATGCACGGCTCGAGGGGCAACCTCGGAGCTCGCGCCCCCATTCTGTGGGACCTTCCCTGTACGAGCTGGCCTACCTCGGCTGAGGTGGATCCCTCCCGGGTGGACACTCGGCGGGAGCAGCAGAAGGATGCTCGGCTTAGGCCGAGGTGGTCCTGTCTCCGGGCGCCACCTGGCAAAGGAGCGAAGGGGCCCGGCTCGACCTCGGTCGAGGCGGGACCGTCTCGGGGTGCCACCTGGCGAGGGAGCGGGGGAGCCGCCGAACTCGGTCGAGGTGGACCCCTCCTGGGTGGACACCTGGCGGAGTGGCAGAAGGACGCTAGGCATCGCCGAGGTGGTCCCATCTCCGGGCGCCACCTGGCGAAGGAGCGAAGGGGCCCGGCTCGACCTTGGCCGAGGCGGGACCGTCTCGGGGTGCCACATGGCGAGGGAGCGGGGGAGCCGCCGAACTCGGCCGAGGTAGACCCCTCCCGGGTGGACACCTGGCGGAGCGACAGAAGGACGCTCGACTTCGGCCGAGGTGGTCCCGTCTCCGGGCGCCACCTGGCGAAGGAGCGAAGGGGCTCGGCTCGACCTCGACCGAGGCGAGACCGTCTCTGGGTGCCACCTGGCGAGGGAGCGGGGGAGCCGCCGAACTCGACCGAGGTGGACCCCTCCCGGGTGGATACCTGGCGGAGCAGCAGAAGGATGCTCGGCTTCGACCGAGGTGGTCCCGTCTCCGGGCGCCACTTGGCGAAGGAGCGAAGGGGGCTCGGCTCGACCTCGGCCGAGGCGGGACCGTCTCTGGGTGCCACTTGGCGAGGGAGCGGGGGAGCCGCCGAACTCGGCCGAGGTGGACCCCTCCCGGGTGGACACTCGGCGGAGCGGCAGAAGGACGCTCGGCTTCGGCCGAGCTCGACCTCGGCCGGGACGGGCTGCATCTGACTTAGCCGAAAAAAAAGACTCCATGTGGCTCGAATCATAACCAACGAAATCTAAGACATGCCACGTCATCGTTACGGCCGTAACACCTGCCATGCTGCAATTAATACCCACAGCCGTCACTCATACCAGAAGGGAAGGAAACTCACATCAAGGTGGCATGCTCTCCACCAACCTGTCGTACCGCCAGGGGAAGGACCCAGCCAAAGGGCGCAAGTCTCGAGGGCGGTGGCCCACCGATCGAGGTCCTGCCAAGCTTCCCGGAACAGGGCAAGCAGTGGGAATGTCAGAGCGCAGGGAAGCTTCCCTAGCCATCTGACAGGAGAGGCATCCCGTCCACGGCACGATACCTCGTCGCGCACGTCTGACAACATGGGAAGATCCCGAGGCAAGCCAGAGTAAAAACCCAGCCGGAGTAAGCCAAAAGTAAGCAAGTAAAGCAAAAAACCACGACGACGGGCGAGAGAAGAAAGGGAGAAGGGTTACACAGGAGGACCCTTCCACCTCGGCCATTGCCTCTCCCAGCCCGCTCTCACTTCCATTCACACTACACTCACTCCTCCTAGCGTGGAGCTCATCCCGAGAGGCTCGACCAGGAGGATCTGTTCCCCTGGATCGTCACTGACTTGACCGTTGGAGCGCCCTCACCGGAATCTCCGGCCCGGGTCACTGACATTGTTTCTTGCAGGTCCCGAGGCACCGGAGGCATCCCGAGGAGGCGGACGGGTGACCATCGATGCCACCAGCTGCTACGGGCCACGACGATCCTGGCGACAATACCGTGGGTGACTCGATTAAATCCAGGATTTTCCTGGAGCCCTCGACAGTTGGTGTGAGTGAAATGTCAGGATCTTCCCTTTGTTCCCGATCTACTGGTCGGCATCTTAGTGGTGTCAAGTTGACGTAATCACCATTAGATGGGAAGAGGCTGTGCAAATCTGAGTACCTCGTATCGAACATTATCTAGCAGGATGAGGACCTGCGAGGATAGCTACATCGAGATTTATCCCCTCCTATCTCATTTCTTTTACCAAAAAAAAAAAAAAAAAAAGGGTAATGCGAATGTTATGATAGTAGTACGGGTGAAACAGGCTTAATCTTACCTTCAATATATGTTTCTTATAATCGATGAATGATGTTGTGATTGATTCCAATAATTTTTGAATTAATTTTGATATCTGAATTTGAATGGGTGAATTAGTCAATTTCTTTCACTAAAATCCGTCCACTACTTTGATAGGTTTCAAATGATGCACTCCTTCATTTGATATGAAATTTTAGGATCATGCACCATTTGACGAAAAAGAAACTGATACATCTTTGTTACCCACAAGTCAAAATATACAAATGGGGGGACCCAGGGTGCCCGTTGGGCTTAATTCTACCTCCTAAAATACGTTGCACTTACCTCTACCCGGTCGAGCCCTTCCGAGGTCGAGTCCCCTGGATCGAAGTCGAGCCCAGCCCTCCTCCTCCAAGTCGAGCCCCTCGGAGGTCGAGCCCCCGGGGGACCACCTCGGACGATGCCGCCGGCCACCAAGGAGGCAGAGCCGCCCTCTCGAGTTACCGGCGAGCCGTCCGAGGACTACGAGGAAGCACCCATCAAATTATAATAACTGCCTATGGCTGCCGCTTATGCCAGGAGTGGAAGAAGCTCCATGACCAAAGCACCACACTCTCCACCGACCACCTGCACCACCCGAAAGAGGAAGTCAACCAGGAGATTCGAATCCCGGAGGCGGCGGCCTCCCAATCGAGACACTGCCAAGTTTTCCAAAATGGAGCGACCGGAAGGAATGTCAGAGCGCGTGGCAGCTTCCCTTATCATGAACTAGGAAAGACGTCCTATCCACGGCACAGAGCACCACCGCACGCACCTGCCAGCGCGAGCAGAAATCCCGAGGTAAGCGTTCAACAACCACCTGGACTTAAAAGAACCTTCGACATCCCTAGCCGGGAGGTATGCAAGCTGAACCCACAAACATCCAAGCAAGTAGGGGAAGGAGGACACTCAAGGGAACCATCCAGGAGGAGAATTCAAGGCTCTCGGAGATCCACGAAAAGGATCGCCCAAACACAGCCATCCATCTCCAGTTCACTTCGGCCACCAACTTTTCCAGCTTACTTGCACCTTCACCCACACATCATTCACTCCTGCTAGCATGGAGTCCATCTCAGGGGCTCGACCAGGAGGATCTGTTTCCTGGATTGTTACTGACTTGACCGTCGGAGTGCCCCCACCGGAATCCCCGGCTCGGGTCTCTAACCCTTGTTTTGCAGGTCCAACGAGCAGGCCATTCCCGAGAAGACGAGGGGCGATCTGACGTCGATAGCAGCTACGAGCCATGACGATCTTGGTGGTAATAGATTGGCATACCAGGTAGGGGGGACTGACGCAGGTCCTTTGTTCCAAAAGTCGGTCCCTCTGCAAGTAGGTCCATCAGGAAGATGGTGATAACGTGAGCGAGAGAAGCTTCCACCAGCCGTGCGGGAAACTCTCCTTCTCGAGGGAACTTGCACAATCCGGAAGTGCAACCGTCCGCTCTAGCTCAACCACCAATGGCAGAATCTTAGCTGGCTGCACTCATCCAGCAGATGCAAATCCTTGCTACGGCAGTGCGCCAGCTCCAGCAGCAGCAGCGATCCTTGGCTACCCATCAGCAGCCAGGAACCTCCGTGGCCCATACCGTAGCACCCCACGATAGCCTGCGTTCCTTCCAAGGAAGGCCCTCACAGCCGCAGGCCATCACTGACCACCGAGTTAGCCACCAGACTTCGGCGAAGAGAAAATGGGCCAGATCTCCCAACAGAGAGAGCCGGTCCCCAACCCTCGAGCGGGTAGCGGCCAAATCCCATCGAGGTCGAAAAGGCAAGACCACCCTTCAGGGACACCGTCCCATGTCACATTTTCTATCTCTTTCGGCTTCCACGGAAGGCTCCACCGATGAGGCCATCAAGCACCTGGAAGAGCATGATCGCAAGCTGGAGGAGCTGTCCCGCCAGTTCGCAAACATGCAGGGATCTATTGATGAGCCAGCGAGCTACGATGCCCGTCCCCCCTTCTTCCAAGAGATCCAAGAGGAACCGGTCCCCAACCAGTTCCGCATGCCACAGGTGGATCCCTACGACGGGACCACCGACCCCCTGGACCACCTGGAAAGCTACAAGACCCTTATGAGGGTCCATAGGGCCACCGACTCCCTTTTTTGCATTGCCTTCCCAGCAATCCTTCGGAAGATGGCTCGGGTTTGGTTCACCCACCTCGAGCCCGAAAGCATCAACTCCTTCGCTCAACTAGAGCGGAAGTTCATGGCCCACTTCGACGCCTGTCGAAAGGTGCCACGAGAGGCGGACAGCCTCTTCTCTATTCAGCAACAGGACCACGAGCCTCTACGGGATTACGTGGCCCACTTCAAGGTTGCCGCCTTGGAGATTTACAATCTTGATGAACCAGTGCCATGCTGGCGCTGAAGCGAGGGCTCAGGACCTCCCGCCTGACCTACTTGCTCGACAAGAAATTCCCCAAGACCTACTCCGAGCTCCTCGTCTGAGCCCAGAAGTACATCTACATCGAGGAGGTGGATCATACAAGACGGGAGCTCGACGGGAAGCCGCAGAAGAAGCCAACTCCCGTCGAGGCCCCCGGGACCCGGAAGCCGGGACCCCCAGCTATGAACTTCCGGTAGTGGCCGAGACTGAGGACCGCGCCCATTCCGGAGGAGAGGTACACCCCTCTTCTCGTCCCGAGGATGAAGATCCTCATGGAGATCGAAGGTGAGCCCTACCTGAAGCGCCCACCTCCGATAAGGCCATCCACTGGCCATGATAAGACGAAATACTATCGCTACCACCGCGACCACGGCCACGACACCGAGGAATGCCACAATCTCAAGAAGGAGATTGAAGAACTCATCAAGAGGGGATACCTTGGGAGGTTCATAGGGGGCAGACCTCTGGCAGAACCTCGTCTACTGCCAATTCATGCAATCGACAACTACCCTACTGAGAAGCCGGTGGGGATGATATGCTAGGGAGCCAAGCACGCATCTAAGAAGGCCTGAGGGGCAGGGTATTCTGAAAATGTACTCCCTTTTATGAGGGAAGGGGGAGAGGAGGGGAAATGTAAATAACGATGCCGTGGTCGTTGAAATGATGATTGTAAAGCATCCTGTAAAATGTATCATGGTTGATAGTGGAAGCTCCACAGATGTGCTTTTTTATGATGCCTTTTGCAGAATGAACTTGTCCTCCACTCAGCTCAAACCTGTGCACACATCCCTTGTTGGTTTCGCGGGGGATTCTGTAAGGGTTGAAGGAGAGATCACTCTATAGTCACTGCCAGGACCCCACCTCGGTAGAGCACTGTTATGATGACCTTCATAGTGGTTAGGCTTCCTTCGGCCTACAACGTGATCCTTGGCCGACCCGGGCTCAATCTGCTCGATGCCGACGTTTCCACAAAGCGGCTGCTAGTGCAGTTCCCAACTTCCTATGGAGTCGGTGAGATGAGAGGTACACCTCAGCCGATTCAGTACTGTTTCCAGACTCTCCCCGAGACTAAAGTCCCCAAGGACGATCCCAGGGCAGACGATCTCGACCAAAGGGTGCAAGACCCCAGGGGTGGCCCGGTCGAGCGCCTACTATCTTATCCACTTGGAGCCGACCAGGAGAAGACGGTACAGATTGGGGCCCAGCTACAAGATGAGGAAAGGGCCCACCTATTGGAGTTCTTACGGGTGAATGCAGACGTGTTCACCTGGAAGGTGGCCAATATGCCTGGTATCCCCTCTGACATTATCACCCATAAGTTGAGCATTGTCCCAAAGTATAGGCTAGTGCGGTAGATAAAAAGAGAAGTTTCACCCCGGAGAGGCAGGCGGCAATTAATGAGGAAGTCGACAAACTCCTCGTTGCTGGCTTCGTCCGGGAGGTACAATATCCAAGCTGGTTGGCGAATGTGGTGATGGTGAAGAAGAGTAATGGCAAATGGAGGATCTGTGTGGACTACTCCGACCTCAACAAGGCATGCCCGAAGGATAGCTTTCCTCTACCGAAGATTGACCAACTGGTGAACGCCACCTCGGGTCACCAGCTGCTCTCCTTCATGGATGCATTCTCTGGATACAATCAGATCTGGATGCACCCAGAGGACAAAGAGCACTCCACCTTTATTACCGACCAAGGGATGTACTACTACAAGATGATGCTCTTCAATCTGAAGAACACTGGGGCCACGTACCAAAGTCTGGTCAACAGGGTCTTCGGAGACCAGATTGGCTGGAACATGCAGGTGTACGTGGATGACATGCTTGTCATAAGCAAGTCGAGCTCGGACCACATCGCCGACCTCGTCAAAGCCTTCAACAATCTTTGAAAGCACCAGATGAAGTTGAACCCAGCAAAGTGTACCTTCGGAGTGGCAGCAGGAAAGTTCCTCAGTTTCATGATCACTCAGAGGGGCATTGAAGCGAACCCGAAGAAGGTCCAGGCGATCGTCGACATGGAGCACCTGACGTCCAAGAAGCAGGTCCAGCACCTAACAGGGCGTATTACAGCTTTGAGTCGGTTCATCTCGAGGTCGGCCGACCGCTGCCTTCCCTTCTTCAAGGTGCTGTGCAAGATGCATGACTTCACCTGGATGGAGGAGTGCAGGACAGCCTTTGAAGAGCTAAAGGGGTTCCTGGTCTCTCCTCCGCTGCTCTTCAGACCGGAGGAAGGAGAGGAGCTTCTACTTTACCTAGCGGTTACACTCAGAGCTGTCAGCTCGGTCCTCATCCATGTAGACGAGGATGGATTTCAGAAGCCGGTATACTACATCAGCAAAATCCTCCATGATGCGGAGATTAGGTATACCCGCTCCGAGAAACTCATTTTTGCTCTAATAATGTCTGCTAAGCACCTCAGGCCCTACTTCCAAGTGCATCCCATCGTGGTCATGATGGATCAACCATTGAGGACCATACTCAGCCACCCCGAAACATCCGGGTGGTTGGCCAAGTGGTCCCTGACGCTGAGCGAGTTCGATATCGCATATCGGCCAAGGTCATCATAGAAGGCCCAGGTCCTGGCCGACTTCATGGTCAAGTGCACGGGACTTGCCGAGGAGCCGGAGAAGACATCCCCGGAGCATCAAGTTGAGCCTGGAACAGAGGAGGAGCCCTGGATCCTCCATGCGGATGGCACATCTAATTTCGGTGGGAGCGGAGCAGGCCTTATTCTCGCCAACAGCAACGAGATCATGGCAGAATGTGCTCTCCATTTCAAGCTTGCCACAATGAATAACCAGGCGGAGTACGAGGCACTCCTCACGGGCCTAAAGGTCTCCCACGAGTTGGGCATGCAAAACTTGAAGGTCTTTACCGATTTCTAGCTGGTGGCCGAACAAGTCTCTAGAGAATATGAAGCCAAATATCCCTAGATGATGAAGTACCTGGAGCGAGTCCACTCATGCACGGCAAGTTTCCGATGCATCAACATCTTTTATATCCCTGCGGAGAGAATGCTCGCGCGGATGCACTGTCAAGCTTGCAACCCTGCCAGATTCATTGCTAGGGCGTGCATATATCGAGTACCTAAAAAATCCAAGCTACGAAGCCCCGGAGGAGGTGCAGCAAGTCACCCCAGAGCCGAGCTGGATGAACATGTACATCAGATACATCACTGATAGCATCTTACCAGAGGACTGCATGGAAGCCGAACTCATCAAGAAGAAAGCCTCCCATTTTGTCCTGATGGAAGGATGGCTCTACTGCCGGTCCTACTCCTACCCGCTCCTAAAGTGCCTCAGGCCCATGGAGGCGGCCTTTGTACTCCAAGAGATACATGAAGGCCTTTACGTAACCACGTGGGAGGAAGGACACTAACTTACAAAGCTCTCCACCAGGGATACTTCTGAAAGACCATGAGAGAGAACACCGCCGACTTTGTAAAGAAGTGCGACAAATGTCAGCATCATGCTCATATACAACGCCAACCGGCGGTGCCAATCTCCCAGCTCACTGCCCTATGGCCTTTTGCCCAGTGGGGAATGGACATCTTAGGGTCATTTCCCCCTGCACCGGGATAGCCGAGATTTCTGCTGGTGGCTATCGACTACTTCATAAAATGGGTAGAAGCGGAGCCACTGGCGCAGATCACAGAAGCCAAGGTCCGCCAGTTTTTCTGGAAATCAATAATATGTCGCTTCGGACTCCCCTGCTGCATCATCACTAACAACGGGCGGCAGTTCGATAACCAGGAGTTTGAAGGGTTCTGCATCGAGCACGGCATTTAGCACCGCTTCACCTCGATATCTCACCCCCAGACCAACGGGGAAGCCGAGGTGACCAACCATACTATTCTCCAGGGACTTAGGACCAAGCTGGACCAAGCCAAGGGCAAGTGGGCAGAAGAACTCCCAAGCATTCTCTGGGCCTACTACACAACGCCTAGGATGGCGACGGACGAAACGCCTTTCAACCTTATCTTCAGCGCTGAGGCCGTCATCCTAGTTGAGCTTGGCGTGCCCACGTTGCGGGTGCAGCAATATGACGGGGCACAAAACCCGGTGCACCTTCTACTAAGTTTGGACCTCCTCGAGGAAACCAGAGACAAAGATCGGCTCCGGATGGCAGCATACCGGCAATGAGTGGCTCAGTAATACAACGCGCAGGTAAGGCCCAAGGTCTTCCAACCTGGCGACCTGGTGCTCACCGAGCTGAAGCATCTAACCCTGGGAGTGCGGCAAGCTCTCGCCAAACTGGGAAGGCCCTTACAAGGTGGTCGAAGCTCTTCCACAAGGAGCCTACTATCTCGAGAATCGGGATGGTGTCAGGTTTCCGTGAACATGGAACACCTGCAACCTGAGGAGATACTATCAGTAGTGTAAGACTTTCCTCCAGTAATAATAATAAAGGTTTCCTTTCGCATGAACCCCTCTCTGCCTTGCAGGAATGACGCTGCCTTGCCCAAGGCTTGTTGGCATGCTCAAGCCCGGAGCCCAGCTCTCTGGCATGCTCAAGCTCGGAGCCCAGCTCTCCGGCATGCTTAAGCTAGGAGCCCAGCTCTCCTACTTCAAAGCCTGGAGCCCAACTCTCCGGTCACCAAGTCTTCGAGCCCAGCTCTGAGACATCAAAGCCCGGAGCCCAGCTCTCCGGCCACCAAGTCTTCGAGCCCAGCTCCAAGACATCAAAGCACGGAGCCCAACTCTCCGACCACCAAGTCTTCGAGCCCAGCTCCAAGACATCAAAGCCCGGAGCCCAGTTCTCCGGCCACCAAGTCTTCGAGCCAAGCTCCAAGATATCAAAGCCCGGAGCCCAGCTCTCCGGCCAACAAGTCTTCGAGCCCAGCTCTGAGACATCAAAGCCCGGAGCCCAGCTCTCCGGCCACCAAGTCTTCGAGCCCAGATCCAAGACATAAAAGCCCGGAGCCCAGCTCTCGACCACCAAGTCTTCGAGCCCAGCTCCAAGACATCAAATCCCGGAGCCCAGCTCTCCGGCCACCAAGTCTTCGAGCCCAACTCCAAGATGTCAAAGCCCGGAGCCCAACTCTCCGGCCATCGATTCTTCGAACCCAGCTCCCAGACGTCAAAGCCCGGAGCCCAGCTCTCCGGCTACTGAGTCTTCGAACCCAGCTCCCAGACATCAGAGCCCAGAACCCAGCTCTCCGACCACCAAGTCTTCGAGCCCAACTCCAAGACATCAAAGCCCGGAGCCTAGCTCACCGGCCACCAAGTCTTCAAGCCCGGAGCCCAGCTCTCGACGACACCGAAGCTTGGGACACTCAGAAACAAAGTAGAAGCCTCCTGTCTGATCTCATTACATGTGTAAAAAAGGGGGGGGGGAGAAGAAGAAAAGATAAAGAAAAAGAGAGGAGAGAAGTAAAATAATTGCAAGCCAAGATAGCTGAAAATTTTCACTTTATTAAAGATTTAATGTTCGTTACAAGTGTCCCCATGCCCCCGACATGCCGGGCAACGCAGACCAAGGGCAAAGAAAACAGAAAATGACTCTATCCTACTTAGGCAGCTCCCTGCCAGGACTCCGTGGCCGCGAGGCATCACCTCCAGGGACCCCGGTGGTGGGGACACCTGAGGCACCAGAATAAGACAGAGGCTTTTTCAACCCTCTGTAAATTGATCAATAATTTATGAGTCCATCTGTAATAAGGGCTTAGCTCATCTGAGTCCATTTTAGTTGTTATTTGAGTATTTTTAGTTGTTATTTCAGTTCTGTACTAGTCAGCTCATGTTGAGCTAGTTCAGTCCAATGCTAGTCAGCTCATGTTGAGCTAATTTTATTTTTTTGAGTCCTGTCCAAGCATACTGAAGACTCAAGACTATATCATACAAGTGAAGACCAAGTCCAACTAGATTGAAGACATGGAAGTATAGCACAAGTCCAACCCAGCTTGAAGATTTGAAGACCCCAGGAGGAAAATTCAGAAAACCCTGATTTCTTGCAGATGCCCTCCAGATGCCCAGATTCCCTTCCAGATGCCAAAGTATATTCATAGATAAGGGCATCCATGATTCCAGAGGTCCATCTGCATCCTAGCCCAAAGAAATCAAGCCCAGGTGCCAAGCCCAAGCCCCTAAGAAGCAAGATACCAGGGAATATTCCTGCTACCTGGCTACCAGGCCACCCCACTTCCGGAGGCCCAAACCCATGCACCCGAGCCCCTTTGGGCCAGCCTTTTGCTACTCCTAGAAGCCCAACACGCCCCCCTAGGCGTCCTTGGAGTCTTGACCAAGTCAAAAAATTTTTAGGGATTTTTCTACCTAATATTTCCTTATTTTCTAGCTAGGGTTTGAGAGGGAAAAGGATTCTTATGTAAAGACTTATGTACCCTTACTTGGAGCCCAAGGTTAAGGGTCTATTTAAGGGACCCTAGCCTCTTGTATGAGGAGAATTTTTGATGAATGAAAACCTTGAGTTCTTCTATTGAGTGGTGTGATACCCTGCTGTGTGCATAAAGGGGTTTGTGAGAGTTCTTCTTCCCGGTGTTTGCAATCATCTTCCTACTGCCAACAAACCCTCCAGATCCCTGGACGCCCACTCCAAAAGAAGCCTTCCCTTGCTATTTTTACTTTGTTTTCTTATTCCTTTGTGAGCTTTCTAACCCCTGACAGGTCGTTTGCAGGTCCCTGAGTTCCTACGAATCCAACGACTCCAGCCAAGCCTCAATCGGATCACCGAGCAGAAAGTCGGGTATCCGCGGGTCTTTGGCTCGGTTTTCCAGGCCGCATCCGTCGAGGAACGAGAGACCCCTTCGCTGCGATCTTCACAGACATTTTCAGGTACACCCCTCTATCTCCAGTAGTTTTATTGTAGGAGAACTTGCCCTAACCGAGGCTTCTCAGCCCCGGCGGTCATTCTTGCTACTTTTCTAGGTCCTAATCTGCATGCTGATATTCAAAAATTCATACAGAATCTCATACAAATAATTTTGATCTAAAATTTGGAATTAATCACCTAACTCAACATGTAAAACATAAAAAAAAAAATTGCATGCATATTAGTTCCCCATCATTTGGTATCAGAGCCTAGATTAGGGCTTGTTTTCTGCAATTTTTCAGTCCGTATATACTCTGTTATTTTAATTATTTTCTCTGTTAAAAACTCCAAAAATTATGAAATTTATTTTCATGGATTTATATTAATTCACAGTAATTTTCAAATTTTTTTCAGATTTTATTATAGCCTGTGAATTTTCTTCAAGCCGAAATAGGGCCTACAAATTTTTGGCTCTGTTTTTTTTAGCAAGACAAGTTTGGAAGTTTTAGGGTTTTGTTTAGCATTTTTTGCATATCTTTTAATTTTATTATATTTCCTGAATATTAGGCAATAATTTGTAAATTTTCTTCTATTTAAGAAAATACCCAAAAAAAAAAAAAATTACATATTCTCCAAAAATACCAAAAACATCTAACCCTAATTTGCATAATTTGCCTGCCATCATTGCATAATCTACTTTTAAGGGCACTCTTGCTATATCAGATGGGGGGAGGAGTTGATAACCTCTCCATAGCCCAAAACCACATCCCTTGCATTCGGTCCCAAGATTTAACCTAAAATTAACTAGACTTAATTTGCCCTAGTGGGCTACGGACACCAACTGGTCGGGTCCGGGCTAGTGTTAGATCACTGTGTCAAGTTAACCTGTGCGTGCCTTGTGCTCAGTGTCTAGAATGGTGGTTTAGGGATTCAATCCCGAAGGGCTTGTGTGCTGGTCCGCCTACCTGGCCAATCTCTAATTGGTGTCTAGGATTGGCAATCAGGGACCTAACACTCTCCTTACACCTGCCTGGCTAAGTACAGGGTTACTATAGGCTAGTTTGCCACCCTGATTGAGCATCTCGTTTGGACTCTAGGTCTAGTCAGTTATAGTCGGTCTGATCGAGTCTTGCATGAGCACTAGATCAGGAGTTTCATATCACCCACCTCCTTTACAAATGTCTGAACCCATGAAAAATTTACAAGCCCAAATAAAAGCCCTAGCTGATCAAATGGCCCAGATGACTACCCAGATGACCCAGTTAACTCAGTCTCGTATTCAAACCAATGATAGAATTGACCATCTTGCCAATAGGTTTGATCAGTTAAAAGTCCAGGTAGGGACCCCGGAAAAAAACCATGGTCACAGTCTGAGCCAGATCCTGACCCGTACTACAATCCTCAACCTAGGAGGACCCCAAACCCTGATCCATACCTTGAGGCTGAACCTAGGAGAGCCCATCGTCATGACCCAATCCCTAGGGTTAGTCCTAGAAGACCCAATCAGGATTTTATAGACCATGAAGATAGATCCTATTTACCCTCTCCCTATAAGCCTAATATACCCACAACCTATAGATCTTATGACTCCAAATCCTATGAACCTAGAACCTATGAATCCATAACCTATGAACCTAGATCCTATGACTCTAGATCCCATGATCATAGATCCTATGCACCCACAACCTATGAGCCTAGTAGACCCAACACCCAATATTCTGACCCATATAGGGAGTCCAACCCTAGGAGAACCCAATATTCTGATCCATATAGGGAGTCCAACCCTAGGAGAACCCAGTATTCTGACCCATATAGGGAGTCCAACCCTATGAGGACCCAATATCCTGACCCATATAGAGAGCCCAACCTTAGAAGGACCCCATACCATGATCCATCCTTAGAACCTGACCATAGAGCTAACCCAAAATCCTATGACCCGAGATCCTATAATCCCATGACCCATAGATCTGCACCCTTGTCCTATGAGCCCAGAGAACCCATAACCCCTAAGTATCAGCCTAGTCATGCTTCCCCTAGTCAACTTGAACCCCATAGGATTAGTATCCCTAAATATGAACCCAGAAGTGAGCCACTACCCCTTATACAACCTGAACCTACTAGGAGTAGTACCCATAATCAGAGACCAGAACCTAACCAACTTCCTGCTAGCCGACCTTCTCCAACCATTCCTGAGATTCACAAGGCTTACATTAACGCGGAAGTGTATGAAGCTGATGTGAGCCTAGTGGATGAGTATGAGGGAGAAGAGGAGACACCTTTAGATGACCTAGAATTAGCTGATCCAATAGATACCCAAGTAAAAGCCAACCTAGAGGTAGTTGACCTTGACCACATCCAACCTAAAGCTATAGTGGAAGAACAAATAGAGGAAGAGAACCTGGGTACTGCTACTAGAGCCTTACCTGAGGAAACCATAGAGGAGAGCCAAATTATAGAGTCTTGTCCTAAAATACAAGAACCTGAAGAATTTATTAAGGACCTGATCTCTTTGAATCTATACCTTCAAGATGAGCCTCCTCCTATAGTTCCCATTAAGGACCTCTTCCCTGAGATTAATAACCCATCCTTCCATTATACAAACCCCATAGATATACCGCAACCCCGTAAGGTTAACCTCATTAGTATAGGATTAGTTCCTGACACCCCGTCTTTTATCCTACTTTATTCAACTAACCATGAACCTTTTTCTCTACCTTACCAAACTAATTCTGAACCCACTTCCTATTTTCTGCCCTTTCCTGACACCTCCAGCATTTATAGGATTATTAGATTGCATTTAAATGAGATTAGCATACTGTATGCATTCATCACGCATGTTAGGTTTGCATCTTACTTCTGGCACACTCTTTGGAATTTGCTAGGAGTTCACTGTAAATTTTCATGTGCATGTCAAGCTAGGATCAAACCTAGGGAACCTATAATCTCTTAGGTTTAGATCCAAAGAGTTCAATAAGATTTCCTTCTATAAGAATGCATAGTCAAGTCTGTTAGGTGTAGGTTTGAGTCCTTTGCATCATCTTGTTAGGAGTCTGCATGTGCCTAGCATGTTCACCACTCACACTAATGTTAAAACAACTGGCTAATTCCCGAAGATGGATCAAAAAATTTTGATGTAGTGGATTTTATCTTGGTTAGGCTTAGGCCTAAAAGAAGCTTAATGCTCGCAGAGCCGGACCTTTTAAAGTGATAGAGAAGGTTGGATCAAATGCCTAGGTGTTAGACTTGCCTTCGGATTTGGGCATTAGTTCTACCTTCAATATTACAGACCTGGTTGAGTATAGAGAACCGGCAGCGCTACCTAGTGAGGCCTTTGGACCTATTCCTTTTCATTGTGAGTGACCCTAACCTAGAGTGTCCACAAACAAATTTAGCCTGAGAGAGGAGAACAGATCGAGCGTATCCTGGACAATCAAGCCATCACGACCCAGGGCCATGACTATCAACGCTTCCTGGTCCGATGGCAAGGCCGGCCAGAGTCGGACGATTCGTGAATTTCTCGAGAGGACTTGCAATGCCTCAACCCAGACCTTCTCGAGAGATATGTGAGCCAGTCTAACCTTCACTCGACAGGGTCGAGTTCCTCCCACCCCGGGAGAATTGGTGGGGACACCTGAGGCACCAGAATAAGACAGAGGCTTTTTCAACCCTCTGTAAATTGATCAATAATTTATGAGTCCATCTGTAATAAGGGCTTAGCTCATCTGAGTCCATTTTAGTTGTTATTTGAGTATTTTTAGTTGTTATTTCAGTTCTGTACTAGTCAGCTCATGTTGAGCTAGTTCAGTCCAATGATAGTCAGCTCATGTTAAGCTAATTTTATTTTTTTGAGTCCTGTCCAAGCATACTGAAGACTCAAGACTATATCATACAAGTGAAGACCAAGTCCAACTAGATTGAAGACATGGAAGTATAGCACAAGTCCAACCCAGCTTGAAGATTTGAAGACCCCAGGAGGAAAATTCAGAAAATCCTGATTTCTTGCAGATGCCCTCCAGATGCCCAGATTCCCTTCCAGATGCCAAAGTATATTCATAGATAAGGGCATCCATGATTCCAGAGGTCCATCTGCATCCTAGCCCAAAAAATCAAGCCTAGGTGCCAAGCCCAAGCCCCTAAGAAGCAAGATACCAGGGAATATTCCTGCTACCTGGCTACCAGGCCACCCCAGCTTCCGGAGGCCCAAACCCATGCACCCGAGCCCCTTTGGGCCGGCCTTTTGCTGCTCCTAGAAGCCCAACACGCCCCCCTAGGCGTCCTTGGAGTCTTGACCAAGTCAAGAAAATTTTTAGGGATTTTTCTACCTAATATTTCCTTATTTTCTAGCTAGGGTTTGAGAGGGAAAAGGATTCTTATGTAAAGACTTATGTACCCTTACTTGGAGCCCAAGGTTAAGGGTCTATTTAAGGGACCCTAGCCTCTTGTATGAGGAGAATTTTTGATGAATGAAAACCTTGAGTTCTTCTATTGAGTGGTGTGATACCCTGCTGTGTGCATAAAGGGGTTTGTGAGAGTTCTTCTTCCCGGTGTTTGCAATCATCTTCCTGCTGCCAACAAACCCTCCAGATCCCTGGATGCCCACTCCAAAAGAAGCCTTTCCTTGCTATTTTTACTTTGTTTTCTTGTTCCTTTGTGAGCTTTCTAACCCCTGACAGGTCGTTTGCAGGTCCCTGAGTTCCTACGAATCCAACGACTCCAGCCAAGCCTCAATCGGATCACCGAGCAGAAAGCTGGGTATCTGCTGGTCTTTGGCTCGGTTTTCCAGGCCGCATCCATCGAGGAACGAGAGACCCCTTCGCTGCGATCTTCACAGACGTTGTCAGGTACACCCCTCTACCTCCAGTAGTTTTATTGTAGGAGAACTTACTCTAACCGAGGCTTCTCAGCCCCGGCGGTCATTCTTGCTACTTTTCTAGGTCCTAATCTACATGCTGATATTCAAAAATTCATACAAAATTCCCTACAAATAATTTTGATCTGAAATTTGGGAATTAATCACCTAACTCAACATGTAAAACATAAAAAAAAAATTGCATGCATATTAGTTCCCCATCACCCGGGCTGCGCGTCTCCGGCTTCAGCAACCATCACCGGCAAAGAAGGTTCGGGGGCGGCTACCGACTCCTTAGCATCGCCCGAGTTTGGGGTCGGCTCCGCGTCAGAAGCAGTGGGGTATATGAGAAGAGGTTGGCCCTTGTCGGATACATACTCCATGACCCTTGAATGCAAGTACATGAAGCCCTTGAAAAAGGAGTCCGACGCCATTTCATGGAACTCAACGGTGAACTCCTCCGAGGCCCTGTACCTTTGCATGGCCTCTTCAGCCCACTTCTTTGCCTCCGCGGCTTGGTCCTTCGCCGCATCTGCCGACCTAGCCACTACCGCTGCTTCCTTCTCAGTAGTTTCGGCCCTCTCCTCGACAGCGACCAGACACTCCTTCGCCGTATCTAGTTCGGCCTGGAGGGACTGAGCATGCCCCTTCTGCCTGGCCGCCTCGGCGTTGAACTCTATCAGCCTCCTTTCAGTGGCTGTGAGCTCCTCAGCCTTCTTCCTCGACCGGCCCTGCTCCTAGTCAAGGTTCTCCTAGAGCTCCTTCGAGTGCCTCTCAGCACTGGCAAGTTCCTTTTGGAGCTCCTCATTCTTCAGGCCAAGCTCTCGGGAGGTGTCGGACTTCTCCTTCAGCTCGGTCCTCAAGGCCTTGACCTCCACCGCTCGTTGCTGGTCATCCTTCAACCAGTTCTGGCAATAGTCTTTGATCAGGAGGGTCTCGGTGCTGATCTGCACCAAACGAGACATCAGCAAAATAAAAAGAAAAGAAAAAAAAAAAGATGAAGTCACTTACCAAGAAGAGTTGGGGGAAGATGCTACTAATCGCATCCCCTAGCACCTTCCCCGCCATCTCCCATCGATTGCATGATTGGATTGAAAAATCCATCATGCACTCGACTAGTTTCTGGTCTTGGAGCAGCGAGACATCGGGCGCTTGTCTGAACGGGACCCGACGGTAATCCCTCTCCCTCCTACTTGCCCCCGAGGTGGAATCACCTACTCCGTCGCCAAAAGAGGCCTCGGGGGCCGGTTGGGAGCTTGGTGCCCCCTCAAGTGGCACCCCCGGTGTCGGCTCCGCTCCTTCTCGCACCTCCTCCTCGATGACAATGAGCTCTGAAGGAGGAGGTGACATGATGGCGATGGCTGCAGCCGCGGCCCTGGCCCAGACGACCACCTCAGGCTCCGAGGTGGGGGCCAGCTCTCGTCACCTCGACTGCTCCGGCACAGGCCAGGCTACCCTTTGACCCGGCTCGGACACTACAGCCACCACTCCTCTTCCTTGTATGGAGGTAGTCTCAGACTCCATCCTGCTCGACTCGGTCGACTTGGCGGGAGCGGCCGTCGACGTGCTCTCATCATGAGTCCTCTTCGAGGAGGGCTCTTCAGCCAATCTCGATGGAGGCCTCTTCTTGGTGATCGAAAGCAAGTCATCCATTGAGAACTTCATACCCGCATATGGAGGATGCAATGTCAATTCCAAGTTTCGAGAAATAAAGTAAGAGGAGCAAAAAGAAAGACTCGAGCCGAACTCACCCAACTCTCCCGTTAGGCCGATCCAAGCCTCGACGAGGTTCTGCTCTAACAACAAAACCTCGAGGGAAGGAATCTGGACGGTGCGAAGCAGCCTGTAAACATCTTTGTCGACTACTTCGATCGCGGAGTTCCGATTAGGGGACCGATATGGGTCACTCCACACCCAGTTAACCCCCTTCATGGTGGCAAAGAAAAATTTACTCTTCCACCCTTTGATGGAAGAGGGAAGTTCAAATTTGATGCCCCTCGGGTGAGAAGAAAGAGACCATCACCCGTCCTCGGTAGGGTGGCGCTTCAGAGTAAAGAAGGCTCTGAACAAGAAGAAACGGGCGACGATCCCATGGAAGTGACAGAGTACTATGAAGCAGAAGATGGTCCTTATGGCATTCGAAACGAGTTGAGTAGGGACCAGGCGATAGTTGCTCAACACCAACAAAAAGAAATGATGGAAAGGGAAGTGGAGTCCTCTTGAGAAGGTCTCCTCATAGAAGGCGATCCGGCCCGGGCTACTGTAAGTAACCCGATCCCCTGGATAAGGGATCAAGAGTCGGACGGTGTAAGGGATGCAGTAGACATCCCGAATGGTCCCCGGTTCCTCAGCTGAGATTGTCGAAGCAATCCCACCAAGACTTGTGGACCGAGAAGGGTTAGAAACGGGTTCGGTAGGAGGAGGAGGAGTGGGGACAGGTCCAGGTTCCCTAATGACTATGCCACCAGGGGGATGCCTCCAACTAAACTCGAAGTGCGTCCTTTCCCCCTCCTTATCGAAAGAAGAAGAAGACGACGGTCTCGGCCTAGAGGGCCTGGCCTCACCCTGGTTAGTGGTGGGATGAAAGTTTGGTCCAAAACAAGACATGGGGGAGAAGATGAAGGAAAGAAGCAGAAAGAAGGAGAAAGCGGACGAGGGTCCAGAGATGAACCTAGCCCTAGACTGAAGATCCTACTCAACCGGGACGGGGAGAAAGGAGACTAACCTGCTGTGAACTTTGGAAGACAAGAATGGCTGGGGGAACGAACGGAGAGCCTCGGTACAATGGCGGGCATGCAGAATTTGAAAGAAGGTCTGTTTCGGGAAAGGCTACTTTTCCTTTCGAAGTGACCGGCGCCCGACCGTACCGTTACAAATCCGCACCATCGGATCCGTGCCACGCATCATTAATCTGCAGGGCTGGCGTCTGCCTTCAACTGCTGCTCTGAATTCTATACCCGCAATAACTACTCCTCGGACGTGTCCACGTGGCTCCCCTGGGTAGGCTGAAGAAATTGCTTCCCGAAATGCCATCGATCGTGGCCATCATTGCACCGGATTCTCCCCTTTCCATGTCAGCAATACATTTACTCCCTTCGCCCCGAGCGCCCCGCACCAACGGGACTCGGGAATGGGAGGCAAATGATATGGCAGGAAGCTGACGTGTAATCTCTATCAAGTGTCATGTCAGAAAAAGAAAAACTACCATGGTGGACACTCCATTTCAGACTCCTTTGCCGGGCTGAGCTCCCGCAGGATGACGAGGTGGCCCGTCAAAGGAGAGTTCCGTCCTCTGCCAGGTTGGCATCCGCAAAGCTGGGATGCCTAGGCTGGAGCCAAGCGACCTCCTTCACCAAATCGAGCCGCTCCGAGGCTGAGCCCCTTGGACCGAAGTTGAGCTCAGTGATGTGGTACGAGGGGGTTAGGGCAAGGGATGCTGGATGCTAATAAGGATGCTTACGATGCAAAGGAATTTTTTGGTTTGATGATTTTTTTTGTTATGTTTCTTGTTGTTCTTCTTTGTTGTTTAGGGTTTCGATTCCCGATCACAAGCAAAGATAAGAAATATGAAGAGCAGTAAGGGAAGCTTATGCTAGTAGTTCAAAGCCCTAAAAGTAAGAACGAGAACAGGACCCCGAGATTAAGAAATCCCGGTAGGACTAGCTCGACCTACAATATCTACTTAGGAGATATAGAGAAGGCAAACCTCAAACTTCTGAAGCGCCCGGTGCAGAGATCGCTCAACTCGATGGATGCGGCCTGGATGCCCGAGCAGTCGAACCCGTGGGAGCTCTGGCTTTGGGTCTGGAGGTCGCGATGGCAAAGCTAACTGTCTCCAATGCTCGAGATGCCAGGGAGGACCTGTAGGCAAACAAAAGAATGGTTAGTGGAATGTGGAGATGTACGGAAAGGAATTGAATTGGAGTTGGGAAGGGGCTTCGAGCCCGGCATCCGGCTGGATTCTGAAGTCGAAGTTGGAGATAACTTGAGGCCTCACATCCCGCGACGTCCCGAAGGATGAAGGAATGTGGCCTCATACCACACGACGTCCTGGAGAACGAAGGATTCGCGCCGCCCTGGGGCGACGGACAGGTAGCCTCGCACCACTCGACGTCCCTGGGGACGAAGGCAATTCCACTCGAACAGAGCCTAAGAGACAAGGGTTGGAGGGTGGAAGAAACTCAAACTTAATCACTTAAATCTTCATTCATTCATTCAATCATTCATTCATTCATTAGTTCTACAAAGGGAGGGATTGGGTCCTTTAAATAGGCACCCAAGGCCCTTTTGAAATTCAAAATACAAATCTCATGGTGGCGCCAAAAATTTTCCACATCCTTATTTCTTTGGCGAACCAAATATTTGGAGTTGGGCGTGGCTTGAGCAAAGGCTTGGAGAGGGGGATTGGTCCCTTGACTTCCTTCCTTAGCATGCTTAATTTGGGAAGAAGAGTGGGGCATGGCTTGCTTGGAGGGATGTGTTCCTTTGGGCTCTTCACGCCATCTTCTAGGATTGATTCTTGGCCGACCAAGGGTGAACTCCATGGGGCGTTGCATGGTTGAGGGCTTGAAGAGGGGAGTGTATCTTGTGACCTTCCTTCCTTGCAAGAGCATTTTGGGAAGAAAACTTGGGAGGAGGCTTGCTTTGGGGCTTGGTTCCTTCAAAGATCTTCAACGCCCTCTTTAGATGGAACAAGGCGTGATGTGGGGGAGGGAAGAGGGGGATGTTGTCCAAGGCATGTGGAAAGCAAGAGGAGGCCACTTTGTTTCCCTTCTTGGATGCCCAAGTGGCAGCTGATGTGGCGCCATGTAGGTAGCTGAGGTGGCACCTGAGTTGGCATTATCCCAAGTAGAAGGGGTGGGTTGGCCCACCAGAACTTGAGTTGGAGAAGAAAACCAGAGTGGCTTCAATTGGGCTTTGGCCCAGACTAAACTCGGACTCAAGACCTAACTTGACCTAAATTGGCCAAGGTACAGGACTAAACAACTTTGACAAGAAATTATAACAATTGTTTTGGGCTCAAGGCCTTATTACATGACTCATAGAGAGGGGAACCCTAATCTGAGATCCACAGAGGGTTGAGGAGCCTCTGTCAGATCCTGGTGCCCACACCACTCAGCCCTCCTCCGCTAGGTCGAGTCCCTCCGAGGCCGAGCCCTCTGAGCAGGAGTCGAGCCTTCCTCCACCAGATCGAGCCGTTCCGAGGTTGAGCCCTCTGGACCGGAGTCGAGCCCAGCCCTCCTCCGCCAGGTCGAGCCCCTCGGAGGTCGAGCCCCCCGGGGACTGATGCGCGTCGCAACGCACCGATCTAAAACCTTAATACCACTACTCTTAAAGGTAGAATAGCGGGAGTAAGGGTCGAACCCACAGAGACTTTTGTGTTATTCCGAAAAAGAATTTTTGAAGAGAAAACTAATATTTAACTAATAACAGAATATAAATCAATTAACTAACTAAGACAGAAAAAATGTAAATACAAAGATAAAATCTCGAAACTCCAACTGGTTACTTGTTAGGTGGGCTGGCACTCTACTTCTATGAGATCTATATGTTCCGATCTAGATATAACCTATTCTTGACGATGACGACCCGTACCTGTTCGATCACGATTCGTTCTCTTGGAATATAGATTAGTCGGAAATCAGACACATACAAATTATAAAAATCCTTTTAGAGATAATTTATTCTAAGAGTACAAACTGTTCCTATCTCGAATACAGCTTGTCCCAAGAATATAAACTATGCTTAATAAGAATGAAATGATTCATAAAAATATTGACAAGAAATTTTTATTTTTATTTCATAGAAAAGGAGTACAAAAGATTAAAAATAAAATAAACCCCCTATGTGGTGCGGGCACCAAGGTTAAAAGAAGACTTCAATCAAACCTAAGCAATACCAATTCCTTATGGATTGCAAATTGAGTTCTAACCTTGTTAACTTGTTCTTAGTCTGAGTCTTGAGTCTAGTTAATTCTTCTTGTATCATAAATTTTATGTTTGAGTCTTGCTAAGTATTAGGTCATGAAGCCTTGGGTCAATTGAGTTGTAAGAGTCAAATGTATTCAAGTCCAAATTGAGTTGTAATTTTTCTTTTGAACTTGAGTCAAGCCCAACCAAGGGAGCATATAATTGGACCATGGGATGAACCAAAGCTACATCAAGTAAATCTTCAAATCAAGGGTGCATGAAATAAGAGCCATTGGATGGAATGAAACTTTGATTGAAGCCACCTCACCAAACACCTTATCCAAGAGAATGGACACTTGGCACCCATACATAAAGATTTTCAGATTTGGACACTTGGCACCCATACATGAAGAATTTCAGATTTGGACACTTGGCACTCATGCATGCAGATTTTCATATTTGGACACTCGGCATCCATATATGAAGATTTTCAGATTTAGACACTTGGCACCCATGCATGCAGATTTTCAGATTTGGTGCCCCCTTTTCATGAATTTTGAAATTCAAATATGTAACTACATTTTCCCCTCTTTTCATGTAAAATTTGAATTTCAAATGGGGCTTAGAAGGTTATAAATAGGCCCCTAATCTCTTTGTAAAAGGATGCTTTTGAATGAATGAAATTCAGAATTTTCTTATCTCCATTTGTATTTGCAAATGCCATCCATGAGGGATTGAGTGAGAGGCTCAACCAAGTGCTTTAGTTCTCAAATTCCAGCAAAAGTTCTTCTTCCATTGACGCCTACCTCATCTTCAAGATCAGCCGGCCACACTCCACCTAGATCATCAACAATCCTCTACTCCCTCCCTTCCATTATTTCTATTCCATGCTATCTTCAAATTTTTTCACAATACTAATGGGTGTTCTTGCAGGATCCTAACGAGTACCTGGTCCAGGATGAAGTCCTCCTTGCCCTCAACTCAGCAGCAAGGACCTCTACTTCCAATGGGTGGTTTGGTTTGATCATTCAATCGCCAGTCTTGAGAGTTCCTGTAGTAAGGTTAGTGTAGGGTTTTTGAAAGTCATTATTGGTCTCTAAACCCTATCCTTACCTCTTGAGGTCTGAGATTCTGAATAGGGTAAAGTCCTAATTAGATGGTTTCTTTAGCCACGTAGGTCCTTATTTCTTAACTCAATCTAGATTTGCACTGCGAAGCATTTTAGCCTTCCAATTTAGTCTTCTTCTATGCATCCAAATGACTCCTCTTTGAATGAATTATAATCATATGTTTAGAGTTTAATTAGCTTAATTGCTTTAGTCATTCATGCCATATTTCCTATATGTATGCCGCATCATATTTGGTATCAGAGCATGGTAGGTTAGGGTAGGACTTTCTATTTTCTGCTTGCTGCATTTCTGAGTAGACTGACTGTAATTCGTATAAAACTCCAAAAAAAAGTAGTTAATTTTTTATTAAAATAATTTTTTTCCTAATCCATATTAAGTTAGCTATCAGCATGAAAAAAATCTAATCTTTGGAAAAAAATCACAGAAAAAATGAAAATTCCTGCACTTCATCACTGTTGCTAAAATTTATGAATGTTATGTTCTATTCCTTTTAGCATTGTCTGAGTTCTAGGAATTGTCCAGCAAACCATAGATTTTACTTTTTTATTTCCTTTCATCTGGTATATCCTCTGCAAGTTAGGAGTGTTTTGTGATTTTCTCAGAATTTTTTGAGATTATTCATAGCACTTCTCTGCCCCACTTCAGAACTGCAACACACTAAATTTCTGCACCTGAAATTAGGGTTCATATGCACGCTTACATTCATCTCATGATAAATCATTTTAAGGGCATCATTATGACATGGGGGCAGGATTTCATCACCTGTCCTTAACCCAAAATCACCATCCTGCATATCGGACCCAACCCTTAATTAAAACTGAGTAGATACTTAATTTGCTCTAGTGAGCTAGGGACACCCACAAGGTCGGGTCGAACCAAGTGTCAAGCCAATTTGGACAACTTGTTTGTGTGTGCTTATATATCTGGTGTCTAGGCAAGTGGTTCAGGGACAAGAGCCCGAAGAAAGGTGAGTTGGTCCACTTACCTGGCCAATTTCAAATTGGTGTCTAAGGTAAGCCAAAAGGGACCTCCACCAACCTTATACTTACCTGGCCATGTGCCAAGTTACTACAACCAAGATTGTCATCTTGACCTAATATTTGGGTTGGACTCTAGGTCTAGCAAGCCCCTAGCCCGAGTTTGAGTCTGTGCATGCATGACAACTAGATCAGGAACTTCCTATCATCATTCACTTGACCATCCCAGTTCTTCCATGGACCCCAATCTAGAAACCCTAATGAGAACTATGACTAAGCAGTTAAAGTAATTGAACACTAGGTTTGATCGAATGGAAGAGAGAATAGGAACCCTTGAAGAAGCATGTTTGGCCCCTTCTGAGCCACAATCACCCAGATTGCCACCTGTCCATCCTAGAGCCCAACGCCAAGAGTATACTCCTGACCCACAACCAAGGAGAGTTCACCATGATTATGTTGACCAGGATGAGAGAGCCCTTAGAAACATTCGTCTAGATGCACCCACATTTGATGGAAACTTGGATCCTAAGGTGTATATAGATTAGGAGGGTGATATGGACCAATATTTTGATTGGTATGAAATGTCGGAAGATAGGAAATTTAAGTTTGCCAAACTTAGATTGGTCCATCAGGCTAGATTGTATTGGGATAATGTTGAGCGCATGAGTCAATAAAGGGGTGACATACCTATAACCACTTGGAGAGCTATGAAGGTGAAACTTAGGGAAAAGTATTTACCAATGTCCTATGAACAGAGACTCTTGGATCAATGGCAACGATTAACTCAATGGAATAAGACAGTGTCCGAATATGTTGCCAAGTTTGATGAGTTCGTGATTACATGCAACGTGGTTGAGTCTGAGGCAGCAACCTTGTCTAGGTTTAGAGCAGGACTACATGAGGAGATCCAGAGAGAACTATTTTTGAGAGAAGTTCATGACCTAGACCAAGCCTACCAGGTTGCTAGAGACTGTGAGAGGTTCTAGAGGAGACCTTTATTCCAGCCCCGCGGTCCAGCTGGAGGGTAGTCCCTTTCTACTTCTTTTGTATTTTGCTTTCTTTCTGTACTTGGTCGGGCCACCCGGCATATCGGGTGATGCGGGACTAATATGCATGCAAATATTTTTGTGTGTTTTATATGTTGAGTTGAGTGATTAAATCCCGAATTTCAGATCAAAATAAGTTGTAGAGAATTATGTATGAATTTTTGAAGTCAAGCATGCAGATTAAAACCTAGAAAAGTATTAAAGAAGGATCACCGGGCTGAGAAGCCTCGGTTAGGGCAAGTTCTCCTACAATATAATTACTGGAGGTAGAGGGGGTGTACCTGACAACATTTGAAGCGCCCGGTGAAGATCGCAGTGAAGGGATCTCTCGTTCCTTGATGGATGTGGCCTGGAAAACCGAGCCAAAGACCCGCGGATACCCAGCTTTCTGCTCGGTGGTCCGATTGAGGCTTGGCTGGAGTCGTTGGATTCGTAGGAACTCGGGGACCTGCAAACGACCTGTCAGGGGTTAGAAAACTCAGAGGAGATCAAGAAAATAAAGAAAAATAGCAAAGAGAAGAAAGTTTTGGAGGGGGCTGGAAGGATGGTTGGCGGCAGGAAGATTGTTGCAAACATCGGGAAGAAGAACTCTCAAACCCCTTTATGCACACAGCAGGGTAATCACACAAAGAAATATAAGAACTCAAGGTTTATTTCATATCAAAATCAAGCTTCATACAAGAGGCTAGGGTCCCTTAAATAGACCCTTAACCTTGGGCCCCAAGTAAGGGTACTTTAGACTTTACATAGAACTCCTTCTCCCTTTCAAACCCTAACTAGGAATATAAGGTAACATAGGTAGAAAATCCCACACAAATTGCTCTCCCTCTCCTTGTCTTGGTCGGCCAAGGGGGTGACCATAAGTGGCCGACCAAGGGGAGGGTCACCATAAGAGATGGCGCCCTAATTCCTTCCTGGGCCTGGGCTGGCCCAATTTCCTTCCGGCTGGTTCAAGGCTTCAGGTTTGTGCTTGTTTTAATTTTCTCCTCCTGGGATCTTCAAGTCTTCAAGCTGGGTTGGACTTGGGCTCAACTTCCATGTCTTCAATCAGGTTGGACTTGGTCTTCACTTGTATGATGTGGTCTTGAGTCTTCGATATGCTTGGACAGGACTCAAAAAAATAAAATTAGCTCGACATGAGCTGACTAATACTGAACTGAATTAGCTCAACATGAGCTGACTAATTACAGGACTCAAATAAAAATAACTCAGCTAGACTAAGCTTTATTACAGTGTACACGAATGTCAATTAAGTGATCCACAAAGGGTTGAGAAGCCTCTGCCTTATTCTGGTGCCTCTGGTGTTCGCACCATCGGGGGCCCGCAGAATGTTTGTAACTCGGATTCATTTAATAAATTTCAGACTTCCTTGCAACCTGCTTTCTATTTGGCTCTCCCCTCTTTTTTTTCTCTTTCTATCACTCCCTCTCCTCTCCTCCCCCCCCCCCCCTTTTTTTTAAGTGGGGAGATCAGAGAAGAGGGTTTCACCTCGCCTAGGATCGAATCACCGGGCTTCATCATTGGCAAGTCAGATGCAAGGTTCTGGCAGTTGCGAGCTGCTGGGCTGGGTGGTTCCATGGCTAGGGAGCTGGGCCCTGGTCCAAGGTGATAAGATAAGAGTTTTGTTGCTGTATTTCTCTCTTGTTCTCTTTCTTTCTTTCCCCTCCCTTCTCTCTCTTCTTTTTCTTTTTTTTTTGGGTGGGGAGATCAGAGAAGAGGGTCGCAGGATTTAATTACCTTGGAGCTAGGCTCGAGGCCTTTTTGGCCAGAGAGCTGGGCTTCAGTCCAAGGGTTGCCTGAGGGCTTGGCTCAGGTCTTTGGCGCCTTGGAGCTGGGCTCGAGACGTTAATAGGAGCTGCTTGGCTCCAAAATCCCTTGGCATCTCGGAGTTGGGCTCGAAGATGTTTGAGATTGAGAGCGGCTTGGCTCGAAGGTCCCTTGGCTAGAGATCTGAGCTCCGGTCTTGGGTCGGCGTCGTGGAGCTAGGCTTGGGGACGTTGATGACTGAGAGCTGCATGGCTCAAAGGTCCCTTGGCCAGAGATCTGAGCTCCGATCTTGGGTCAGCGTCTTGGAGCTAGGCTCGGGGATGTTGATGACTGAGAGCTGCATGGCTCGAAGGTCCCTTGGCTGAAGATCTAAGCTCTGGTCTTGGGCCTGCGTCCTGGAGCTAGGCTCGGGGACGTTGATGACTGAGAGCTGCGTGGCTCGAAGGTCCCTTGGCCGGAGATCTGAGCTCCGATCTTGGGCCGGCATCCTGGAGCTAGGCTCAGGGACGTTGATGACTAAGAGCTACGTGGCTCGAAGGTCCCTTGGCCGGAGATCTGAGCTCCGGTCTTGGGCCGACGTCCTGCAGCTAGGCTCGGGGATGTTGATGACTGAGAGCTGCGTGGCTCGAAGGTCCCTTGGCCGAAGATCTGAGCTCTGGTTTTGGGCCGGCATCCTGGAGCTAGGCTCAGGGATGTTGATGACTGAGAGCTGTGTGGCTCAAAGGTCCCTTAGCCGAAGATTTGAGCTCCGGTCTTGGGTCGGCGCCCTGGAGCTAGGCTCGGGGACGTTGATGGGATTCTCTTGCAAGACAGATAAACACTTGTGCAGGAAAAATCATGATCATTATTATTGCTGGGAAACCTTACATCATTGATAGTATTTCCATAAATTACAGGCATTCCACGTTTGAGGGAACCTGACGCCGCTAAGATCTTCGAGATAATAGGCCCCTTGTGAGAGAGCTTTAGCTACTTTGTACGGGCCTTCCAGTTGGGTGAGAGCTTGCCACACTCTTTGGGCTGAGACGCCTCTGCCCGCCATAGCACCAAGTCTCCGGGCTTGAAAGCTTTTGGCCTGACTCTGGCCTGACTCGGGCGTTGTAATACCGGGCTACCCATTATCGGTAGGCCGCCATTCGTAGCTGGGCTTTATCCCTTGATTCTTCAAGAACGTCCATGTTAAGCAGGAGGTGTGTCGAGTTCCGCGCTTCGTCATACTGCTGCACCCACAACGTGGGCACGCTGAGATCGACCGGGATGACCGCTTCGGCACCGAAAACAAGGCTGAAGGGCATCTTGTTGGTCGCCGTCCTAGGAGTTGTGTGGTAGGCCCACAGGATGCTTGGAAGTTCTTCTGCCCACCTGCCCGTAGCTTGGTCCAGCCTGGTCCTGAGTCCTTGGAGGATGGTCTGGTTGGTCACCTTGGCCTCTCCATTTGTTTGAGGGTGAGCCACTGAGGTGAATCGGTGTTGGATGCCGTGCTCGGTGCAGAATCCTTCAAACTCACGATTGTCGAATTGTCGCCCGTTATCGGTGATGATACACCGGGGAAGTCCGAAGCGACAAATGATTGACTTCCAGAAAAATTGGCGGACATTAACTTCCGCGATCCGAGCTAGCGGCTCTGCTTCGACCCACTTAGTGAAGTAGTCAATCACCACTAGCAGGAACCTTCGCTGCCCTGGTGCTGGGGGAAACGGTCCAAAGATGTCCATTCCCCACTGGACAAAAGGCCAAGGGACTGAGAGTTGGGAGATCGGCGCCACCGGCTAATGCTGTATATTTGCATGATGCTGGCACTTGTCGCACCTTTTAACGAAGTCGACGGCATCCTCCCTCATGGTCTCCCAGAAGTACCCCTGGCGAAGAGCTTTGTAAGCCAGCGTTCTCCCTCCCACATGGTTCCCGCAGAGGCCTTCATGTATTTCTTGGAGCACAAAGGTTGCCTCGGAGGGCCTGAGGCATCTCAGGAGTGGGTAGGAGTAAGATCGGCGGTACAGCTGGCCCTCCATCAGAACGAACCGGGAGGCCTTCTTCTTGACGAGGGCAGCTTCTACGCAGTCTTCAGGCAAGGAGCCGTCAGTGATGTACTGTACGTACTTGTCCATCAAGCTCGGCTCGGGGGTGACTTGATGCATCTCCGCCGAGCTCTCATAGCTGGGACTTTCAAGGTACTCAATGTAGGCACGTCCCAGCGACGAGTCCGGCAAGGTCGCAAGCCTAGACAGCGCATCCGTGCATGCATTCTCCCCTCGGGGGATGTGGAAGATGCTAAAGCGTCGGAGGCCTGCCGTGCTTACGCAGACCTGCTCCAGGTACTTCATCATCTAGGTGTCCTTTGCTTCATATTCTCCGGAGACCTGTCTGGTAACCAGCTGGGAGTCGGTGAAGACTTTCAGGTCCTGCACACCCAGCTCGTGGGAGACTCTTAGGCCCGTGAGGAGTGCCTCATACTCCGCCTGGTTGTTGGTCGTGGCAAACTTGAAGCGAAGGGCGCATTTCACCACAACCCCATCGCTGTTAGCTAGGATGAGGCCTGCTCCGCTCCCGTCGAAATTGGATGCTCCATCCACGTGGAGGATCCAAGGCTCTTCTCCTGGCCCAGGCTTCGTTACTGTCTGCTCTAGCTCCTCGATGAACCCGATGCACTCAACCACGAAGTTGGCTAGGACTTGGGCCTTCTGTGAGGACCTCGATCGGTACACTATGTCGAATTCGCTAAGCAGCAGGGACCACTTAGCCAACCTCCCAGAAGTCTCGGGTCGGCTGAGTATGGTCCTCGATGGCTGGTCCATCATGACCACTATTAGGTGTGCTTGAAAGTAGGGCCTGAGGTGCTTAGCAGACATCATTAGTGCAAAAATGAGTTTCTCGGAGCGAGTATACCTGATCTCTGCATCGCAGAGGATTTTGCCGGTATAATACACTGGATTTTGAGATTTGTCCTCGTCTACGTGGATAAGAACCGAGCTGACAGCTCCCGGTGTAACCGCCAGGTACAGCAGAAGCTCCATGCCGATGATGGCTCGTTAGGCGCTAGACCTGCTTCTTGGAGGTCGGGTGCTCCATGCCGATGATGGCCTGAACCTTTTCCGGGTTCGCTTTGATGCCCCTCTAGGTGACCATAAAGTCGAGAAATTTTCCTGCTGCCATCCCAAAGGAGCATTTTGCTGGGTTCAGCTTTATCTGATGTTGCTGCAGGTTGTGGAAGGACTCGGCGAGGTCAGCAACATGGCTCGAGCTTGGCTTGCTCATGACGATCATGTCATCCACATACACCTGCATGTTGCGGCCGATTTGGTTCTTGAAGACCTTACTTGACCAGGCGCTGATAGGTGGCCCCTGCGTTCTTCAGACCAAAAGGCATCATCCTGTAGCAGTATGTCCCTTGATCGGTGACGAAGGCGGTGTGCTCCTCGTCTTCTGGATGCATGCGGATCTGATTATACCCGGAGAACGCATCCATGAAGGAGAGCAGCCGGTGGCCAGAGGTGGCGTCCACCAGCTGGTCGATCTTCAGGAGAGGGAAGCTGTCTTTCGGGCAAGCTTTATTGAGGTCGGTGTAATCTACACAAATCCTCCATTTGCCATTATTCTTCCTTACCATCACTACATTCGCCTGCCAGCTCGGGTACTAGACCTCTCGAATGAAACCGGCAGCCAGGAGTTTATCAACTTCCTCCTTGATAGCTATCTGTCTCTCTGGGATGAAACTTTTCTTCTTTTGCCAAACTGGCTTGTGCTTCGGGTCAACACTCGATTTGTGAGTAATGATGTCAAGAGGGATACCTGGCATGTCTGTCGCCATCCAGGTGAACTCATCGGCGTTCGCCCGCAGGAACCCCGGTAGTTGAGCCCTCTCCTCCTCGGGTAGCTGGGCTCCGATCTGCACCATCTTCGTGGGATCATCTCCGAGCGAGTAAGAAAGTAGGCGCTCGATCGAGCCTCCCTTGGGGTCTTGGGCCCTTTGGTCGAGATCATCTACACCGGGGTCATCCTCGGGGACCTTGGCCCCAGGGAGGGTTTGGAAGTAATGCTCTACCGGCTGGGTGCTTCCCTCATTTTCCCAACACCGTAGGGAGTAGGGAACTATACAAGTAGCCTCTTGGTGGAGACAACGGCGTCGAGCAAGTTGAGCCCGGGCCAACCCAATATCATGTTATAGGTGAAAGGGAGCCTTACAACCGTGAAAGTCATCATGACGGTGCTCTGTCGAGGTAAGGTTCCGGCAGTGACCGGGAGAATGATTTCTCCTTCTACCCTTACGGAATCACCTGTGAAACCAACAAGAGGTGCATGCACAGGCCTAATCTGATCGGGGGAAAGATTCATCCTGGAGAAGGCATCATAAAAAAGCACGTTTGTGGAGCTTCCACTATCAACCATGATACATTTTACAGGATGCTTTGCGATCGTCATCTCGACGACCACGTCATCATTATTTACATTTTTCCTCCCGTCTTCTCCTTTCCTCATAAAGGGGAGTACATTCTTAGAGTCCTCTACCCCCCGGGTCCTCTTGGACGCGCGCGCAGCTCCCCAGGAAATCATGCCCACCGGCTTCTCGGTAGGACGGTTGTCGATGGTTGGAGCTGGCAGGAGAGCGACGAGCGTCTGGGACTCCACTTAAGGTCTGTCCCCCACAAACCTTTTGAGGTAGCCTCTCTTGATGAGTTCCTCAATCTCCCACTTGAGGTTGCGTCATTCCTCAGTATCGTGGTCGTGGTCGCGGTGAAAGCGATAGTACTTTGTGTTGTGCCAAGTTGAGTTTGATTGAGCTTGTTGGCAACATGAGTAGTCTGTGTGCTTAGACATGATAGAGATTATTGCTGCCTCGGAGAAAGTAACCAGCATAGAGGGGGTTAAGGTTGGGTGACTACAACAGAGATGATTAAGAAGTGTTTTATTAAAGGCCTATCAATGCAAAATTCTGTCTAGATTTTCAGAATTCAATCTTCTCCCTTCCAATTAAAACTGGGTTCAATGTGTTAAGAATTGGGTCTTGTAGTGAATACAAAAGTCGTAGCCCTATGTCTTAGCTTTAAAACAAACCTAGGCTCTCTAGATTTGGAGTTTGGACAAGAAAGTTATGGGCAAAATCATGACAGTGGTCTATGCAACGAGACAGAACTGTTTTAGAATTCAATCTTCTCCCTTTCAATTAAAACTGGGTCTAATGTGTTAAGAATTGGCCATGTAGTGAATACAAAAGTTGTAGCTTTATGTCTTAGCTTTAAAACAAGCCTAAGTTCTCTAGATTTGGAGTTCGGACAAGAAAGTTATGGCCAAAATCGTGACAGTGGTCTATGCAATGAGACAGAACTGGCTGAACCGAAATAAGTGGAAGAGGAGTTTGAGCGGGACAGGGATTTGGTTTTTGGGCAACACGTGAATGAGGTGGATTCTTCAACAAAAAAAATAAAAGAAAAAAATAGGTTTTTTTTGTGAGAGTGGCCGTGGAGAAACGTTGTTATGAAAGGTTGTGGTAGCTGTGAAAAAAAAAAACAAAAATTGCTGCCGCTATGGAGAAATCTGAAACAGACATTGCAGCCGTTGTGGAGAAACCCCAGACGGATAGATTTCAATGGTTCTTCTTCTGCTGCAGCATCTTCCTGGTGATATATACTCCTGTCTTTATAATTGTGATTTCTTTGTGTCCTAAAATAGTGGGACCTTTGCTCTGTTGATCTACTCTTGTTGAGTAGAGGGGTATATTCCTTTTGATCTGCTTTTGTTTGAGCAGAGGGTGATACTGTGTTTGCAGTTGTCGTGATCAAATCCTGGAGGTACTCAGGTCATAGCCTAGAGATTATGTGGATGTAAGACCAACATAATTGGCAAACCTTGAAGTTGAATGTATTGGGGGTACATCGATTGAGTACCCTAACCGGATGTAGTCTTGATTGGGAATCAAGACGAACCGGGTGAACAATCCTTTGTGTGTTTGGTTTGATTGGTATTATTCTTCTATTGCTCTATAATATTTCTCCATCAAGTGTTTTTGATTTTTTCCAAAAGAAAGATAAGAAGATTTTTCATCCACTGATTCACCCCCCCCCCCCCTCAGTGGAACCACACTAAGTTCAACACTTTGTCTTGTCACGACCAATGAAGGGCTTCAATGGAGGCGGGCACCTCAGGTAATCCTCGCCTTCGATCTTCATGAGAATTTTTGTCCTCGGGGCGAGGAGAGGGGTGTAACCCTCCTCGGGAACGGGAGCCCCTCTTGGCCTTGGCCGGTCCCTTCGGGAGCTCGGAGCTTGGGGTGCTGGCTTCTGGGTCCCGGGCGTCTCGGTGGGGGCCGGCTTCTTTAGTGGCCCTCCATCGAGCTCTCGCCTCGTGCGATCCGCCTCCTCGGCGCGGATGCACTTTTGGGCTCGACGAAGGAGCTCGGAGTAGGTCTTGGGGGGCTTCTTATCCAACGAGTAGGTCAGGCGGGAGGTCCTGAGTCCTCGCTTCAGTGCCAACATGGCGACTGGGTCATCGAGATTATAAATCTCCAATGCGGCAGCCTTGAAGTGGGCCACGTAGTCCTGCAGGGGCTCGCGATCCAGCTGCCGGATGGAGAAGAGGCTATCTGCCTCTCGTGGCAACTTCCTACAAGCATCGAAGTGAGCCACGAACTTCTGTCCTAGCTGGACGAAAGAGCTGATGCTCTCCGGCTCCAAACGAGTGAACCACACTCGGACTGCTTTCCGGAGAGTAGCAGGAAAAGTGACATAAAGGAGAGCGTCGGTGGCCCCCAGGACCCTCATGAGGGTCCGGTAGCTTTCCAGGTGGTCCAGGAGGTCGATGGTCCCATCGTAAGGATCCACCTGTGACATCCAGAACCGATGCGGAATCGGCTTTGCTTGGATTTCTTGGAAGAATGGGGCACGGGCGTCGTAGCCCGCTAGCTCACTAGCGGAGCCCTGCATGTTGGCAAACCGGCGGGAAAACTCTCCCAGCTTGCATTCATGTTCTTCTAGGCGCCTTTTCGCCACGTGCCTAACGGCTTCATCAGTGGACCCCTCTGCCGAAGGAGACAGAGAAGGTGACATGGATGCATGGCACCCGTGGTGGGGGGTCTTGCCTCTTCTGCCTCGGTGGGGTCTGGGCACCTCCCGCCCGAGGTTTGGTAAGCGGCTCTCTCTTTCGGCAGAGCCGGCTCATTGTCTTTTTGCCGGAGCTTGATGGCTGCCCCGGTTGTCCGTGGTGGCCCGCGGCTGCGACGGCCTTCCTTGGAAGGAGCGCAGGCTATCGCGGGGAGCTGCAGCATGGGCCGCCGGAGTCCCTGGCTACTGGTGGGTAGCCAAGGATTGATGCTGGTGCTGAAGCTGGCGCACTACCATGGCGAGGACTTGCATCTACTGGGCGAGCGCAGCCAGATGGGCTTCCAGCGGGGGTGGCTGGACCGAAATAGATGGCTCCACTTCTTGGTGATGTGTGTTCCCCCGGGAGGGGGAGTCCCCCGCACGACTGGTGGAAGCCTCCCTTGTCCTTGTTGTCACCATCCTCCCGACTGGCTTAACTGTGAAGAGATGGAGGGCTTGGCTTGGATCGAAGGTCGTTCACAATGTTGCTGCCCCCTACCTGGTGCGCCAATCTGTTGCCGTCGAGATCACCGTGGCCCGTAGCTACTGCCGGCGCCGAAGTGCGCTCCCTTCGCTGCCTGGCGGTCCTCTGCTCCTGGACCTACGAAACATGGGTTAGTGACCCGGACCGGGGTTTCCGGCGGGGGCACTCTGACGGTCAAGTCAATGACGATCCACGAGAACAGATCCTCCTGGTCGGGCCCCTCTTGATGGACTCCGTGCAAGGAGGAGTAAAGGATATGAGAATGAAGACGAAAATGTAGCAAGGAAAGAATAACGGCGGGGACAGAGGGGTTCCCTGTTCTACCGCCTCTCCTTGTGTCCCTCGTTTTCCTTTGATCGTGGTGGTGGTGGTGGTGCTTTGTCCTCTTGATTGAGCTTGCACTTGTGTTGGTATTGAGTTGTTGTTACCTTCCCCCATTCTGGGGGTGTCGATTATTCTTTGTAGTTAGAAAAATGGTCGACCACAGGGCTCAACCTCTGAGGGTCTCGCTCTGGAGGATAGGGTGTGGGCCCGGTCTAGAGGGCTCATGCTCGGAGAGGCTCCACGTGGCGGAGGAGCGCTGAGCTCGACTCTGACCACAGGGCTCAACCTCCGAGGGTCTCGCTCTGGAGGGCAGAGTGCGGGCCTGGTCCAGAGGGCTCACGCTCAGAGAGGCTCCACGTGGTGGAGGAGTGCTGAGCTCGACTCCGACCACAAGGCTCAACCTCCGAGGGTCTCACTCTGGAGGGCGGAGTGCGGGCTCGGTCCAGAGGGCTCGTGCTCAGAGAGGCTCCACGTGAAGGAGGAGCGCTGAGCTCAACTCCGACCACAGGGGTTAACCTCCAAGGGTCTCGCTCCAGAGGGCAGAGTGCGAGCCCAGTCCAGAGGGCTCGCACTCCGAGAGGCTCCACGTGGCGGAGGAGTGCTGAGCTCGACTCCAACCACAGGGCTCAACCTTCGAGGGTCTCACTCTGGAGGATGGAGTGTGGGCTCGATCCAGAGGGCTCGTGCTTGGAGAGGCTCCACGTGGTGGAAGAGTGCTGAGCTCGACTCCGACCACAGGGATAAACCTCCGAGGGTCTCACTCTGGAGGGTGGAGTGCGGGCCCGGTCCAGAGGGCTCGCACTCGGAGAGGCTCCACGTGGCGGAGGAGCGTTGAGCTCGACTCCAACCACAGGGCTCAACCTCCGAGGGTCTCGCTCTGGAGGGCGGAGTGCGGCTCTGGCCTAGGTGTCCTGGGCTCGCGGGCCCGACCTGGCGGAGGACGGAGCTCGGCTCGCTGTCTCGAGGGAGCTCAGCTTAGCTCGGCAGAGCGGTCTGGGTTGAAGCGTTGCCTTGGCGTCCGACTCGGCGGTCTCCTTTGATGTGGTGCCTGTCAGCTTTCAACGTCATCAGTCTCGCCACATCAATATGGATAGAAGTGCTAGAAACTTTTATTGTTCTTTGAAAAGAATATAGATGTACTATTATTATAATAAATCATAAGTAGTTTTGAGATAAAATTCATAATTATAAGTTCTAGGATAAAGTTTCTCAATCAAATATATGAGTTACAGCTTTACATGCCAAAAATTCTAGCCAAAGATGCCATAAGATTCTATTTTATATATTTTTTTAAAAAATAATCCCTATAGCCATCTAAAAGTAATAAAAATAAATTTTATATCATCCACATGATTGGTAAAATTAGAATCATAATTGTTGGTGCCAAAATTTGTCAAGCACCAGAGGGGGTGCTAGAGCTAATGCTAGAATAGACTATACAAGCTGGGCTCTGAAAGATAGTACCTATAAAAAAGTTCCACCAGGGATATACCCGATGATGGCGCTCCAACGTTCAAGTCAATATTGATACTAACATTGGAGAAGTGTAAGCAAAAGAACTCGTTTACCTTGGAGACTTGCTTGAAGTCCCTTTTTATAGGCAATGATTCAAGAACAATTTGGTCTTTACCAAGATCCTGTCAGATATGGTGAAAGGTGGCAGAGTCTCCTATGTGTCACATGGAGCTTTCTTATTTACAAGGGGTATCCTATCTCTTTAAATGCATCATTGTCATTAGTTCGGAATATGGCACGCCTTGTTAAATCGTGGACCAGATTATAAAGAATTTGGAAATACTTTTCTCATCCATTTGGATTTGGTGATGATTAAGAATTTTGGGATGTGACGGAGAGCTAGCCAAGTGGTCAAAGCTATGACAATGAATGTCAGGATATTGTTTCTTCGGGACTTAAGATGGGTACACCGCCATGGTCTTGTCGGTCTGAGTGCTCATGGGATATCAAAGGTCTAGGAGCTTATGGCTAGATGCTCCCTAAGACATCAATAAGGATCGCTAATGCCTTCGGGTATAAGAGTTGGCCTCTGCTAATGTCCACTTATAGGCTTGTGGCCGGATGCTCCCTAAGTGGTTGGCAAGGTTTGTTGATGCCTTTAGGCATAGAAATTGGCCCCTGATATCAGCTCTAGGGCTTATGATCAAATATTTTTAGAGCAACCAGAAAGGCTCACTGATACTCTTGGGCATAAAAGTTGGCCTTTGTCAATATACACTCGAGGCTTACGGTCAAACGCTTCCCGAGCGGTCAACAAGGCTCACTGATGCTTTTGGGCATAGGAGTTGACCTTTCCCAATGTTCGCTCGTGGGCTTATGGTCGGACTCTCCTTGAGCAGTCATCAAGGCTCGTTGATGCCTTCAGGCATAGAAGTTGGTCTCTGCTAATATCCACTCGATGGCTTATGACCGAATTCTCCCTAAGCATTTGACAAGGCTTGCTGATGCCTTCGAGGGCTTGATGCTGAACGCTCCCTAAACCATCGTCAAGGCTCATTGATGCCTTCGAGCATAGGAGTTGACCTCTATCGATGTCTACTTGATGGCTTGTGATTGAATATTCCCTGAGCAGTCGATAAGGCACACTGATGCCTTTGGATATAGGAGTTGGCCTCTACCAATATCCGTTCGAGGGCTTGTGGCTGAATGCTCCCTGAGTAGTCGATAAGGCTCATTGATTTCTTCGGGTATAGGAGTTGGCCTTTACTGATATCCATTCAAGGGCTTATAGCTAGATGCTCCTTGAGAGATCGGCAAGACTCACTGATGCCTTCGAGCATAGGAGTTGACCTCTATCAATGTGCGCTCAAGGGCTTGAGGTCGAATGCTCCTTGAGCGATTGGCATGAGCTTGTTCGAGTGATTGATCACACATTTATGATAGTTCTATTCATTTTATGATGCTCAGTCCAACTTACGGTCGACAGCTTATGTTGGTGATCATATTGACTAATAGATGGCTCATGTTGGCCCAACTTATGTGGGCTTGGAGGCCCACAGCTTTTGCATCCAATCAAAATTCAGCAAATGTCATCCTCTTGAAGAATGAGAAATACTAGGAGGGAGCATCTGGGATAGCAATGGATTTTTTCTGTCCTCATCTTCTCGTAAACAGTATTTGAAAAACATATCACATTTAAAGCATGCCCGGTCAAAAATCCTTAGAAATCAAACATCATGCCAAGTGGCACTTCTTAGTATTGGAGCATTCCTAGGAGCTGGAGAAACTGAGGCACCCCCGAAGGCGATCAACATCTATGGCTCCAAGTAACCAAATAGCACTTGGTTAGAGTTCAGAGATGATCAATGCCCATTAGCTCCAAGTGACTGAGTAGTACCAGATCAGAGTCTGAAGGTGATCAATGTCTATCACTCCAAGTGACCAAGTAGCACTTGGTCAGAGCACCAAGGCAATCAACACCTACTGGCTCCAAGTCGTCAAATAGTACTCGATCAGAGCCTCTAAGCGATCAATACTCATGGCTCTAAGTGACCAAGTAGCACTCAGTCAGAGCTCCAAGGTGATCAATACCTACTGGCTCCAAGCGATGGAATAGCACTCGGTTAAAGTCCCAAAGTCTATCAAAATCCCAAGGTGATCAACACCTACTAGTTCTAGTGACCAAGTAGTGCTCCGTCAGAGTTCCAAGGCAATCAATGCCTACAGGCTCCAAGTGACTAAGTAGCACTCAGTCAAAGTTCCAAGATAATCAATATCCATGGCTCTAAGTGACCGAGTAGTGCTCTATCAGAGCCCCAAAGCATTCAATGTCTATGGCTCCAAGTGATCGCATAGCACTTGATCAAATCTCCAAGATGATCAACGTCCACGATTCCAAGAGATTGAGTAGCACTAGATTAGAGCCCCAACGTGATCGACATCTATAGCTCCAAGTAACAAAGTAGTGCTCGGTTAGAAACCCAAGGTGATCAACACCCACTGACTTCAAGTGACCAAGTAGCGCTTGGTCAGGACTCCAAGGCGATCAATGTCCACAATATCAAGTGATCGAGTAGCACTCAGTCAGAGCCTCAAGGCGATCAATGCTCATGGCTTTAAGTGATCGAGTAGCACTCGGTCAGAGCTCTAAGGCAATCAACACCTATGGCTCAAAGTGATCGAGTAGTACTTGGTTAGAGCTAGGGGCAGACCACACCAATTTTTCTAAGGAAGGCCAAAAAAATATAAAAATAAATAATATTAATAATTAATTTAAATTAATTTAAATATTTTGTATAAATATTATTAAAATTATACCTATCTTATTTTATAATATTAAATTCATTAATAATGAAATCTACCATCAAATTTTTAGCTATCTTCTTATCGATATAAGTGACTAAATAATCGATAAAAAAATCATCTTCCATCTTGTTGCATAATCTGGTCTTGACAATCTTTATTTTTGAAAATATTTTCTCTATAGTAGTAGTTGAAACCAGAAAAGTAATAAGCGTTAAGGACTCATAAAAGATGTACACGCACCGAGCATAGTAGTAGTAGCATCGCGCCGAGTACCATTGGCGCTGTACAATGGGATGTGACATCTATCGAGCGACGGTGCCAAAGATGAAGAGATGTGAGTGCAGTAGTATTGGTGGGAGCCTGAGGCATGACGGGTGCCCGCCCATCCGTGCCCTCCAAGATTCGATTATGCTATGTGATGGATCCGATCGATAAGACTGTGTGCAGCTTCACTGCACGCAATGTTCGTTAGTGCGATGAGACAGACAAAGGGCACCAAGATGGTAGTCATAGGCCAGCGCATCGGTGGAATTCGGCCTTATGTATGCGCAACCGCTTGATCTTGTCGTGGGAGCATTCTCGTCGATCACATTACATGACAAGTCCGGTCGCCATTTTATCCATCGGTGTGGTGAATGGGATGGTGCCGACTACGTACAGTGACTTCGACCACGGCGAATTCTGAAGACGGGCGCTGGTCAAGTAACAAAAAGAAAATATTGTCTTCTTCTAAAAAATTATGAAAATTTTTTTAATGAAAATAAAAAATAAAATTGGTAGTGATCCAACTTTTAAGTAAAGAAAGCTGATTTATAGTATTTATTTCATTTTAATTTTTTTTTAAGATTCTTCAAGTTATATTTAATATTTCCAAGTTTAGAAGGGCCAAATATATAAATATATATATATATATATATATATATATATATATATATATTTAAAAGTTTACATAAAATCTTAATTTATAAAAAAATAAAAAAAAATTAGGGAGGGTAGAGGGGCCTTCTTGCCCTCCCGGGAGTTCATCCTTGTATATATTCAAAAGTTTACAAAAAAAAATTTAACTTATAAAAAAAACTTTAAAAAAATTAGGGGCCCCCTTGCCCCCCGGTGATCCACCACTGGTTAGAGCCCCAAGATAATCAATGCCTATGGCTTCAAATGATCGAGTAGTGCTCAATCAAAGCCCCAAGATGATCAACATCCATGACTCCAAGTAATCGAGTATTATTCATAGTATACAAATTATTTCACTACATGTATTTAATAATTAAGATATTAAAAATCTTATAATATCTGAAATATTTCTTGCATCAGTGAGATTCTTTAATCAAAGTTGCTCTCTAAGCGATATTGTTATTATTTAATAGATAACAAACGTCATGAAAAGAGAACAATCATTTTCTATCTATCTAAAGAATATAGATACCTCTTATCCAACATATTAATGAAGATCATAGTAAAAGATAAATTCAATTGTAAGTACCTCTGAAAGCTAACTATGGTCTTGCACTAATATTTTCTCCATACTCTCTCACAATTTTTAGAAGGACCCTCCTTAATGGTGGCTTTGGACTTAAAATCATGGTGTGACTCATTTGATCCAACATTACCTGCTTTTCCTACTATATAAAATCTTATTAACTTGACATACATAATATATGTAAAATCCTTAAAAGTTTATTGTGATATTACTTAGGAATCCATAATATTTGCCATCATGCTTACAGATCTCTTTCCTATCCATAAAGGCTCTTCTCTCTCAAGGAGACTCAATTATATGATCACCTCCACATTATGTTGTCTATGCTCCATCTCGTACGTCTCTCTTTATCTATAACGCTCCTCTATCCAGGAAGCCATGAGAGGATATGCATGAGAAATAACGATGGATCCAGAAAGATAATCCAAGATATGTTCACAGTACCAAAAATATATATGGAACAATTCAAGCCAAAACATTAAGTGAAATAAATTTAGAATAATAATAAGATTACTTGAATATTTTATAAAAGTTCAAACCTGAAAAAATGTAAGGTACTCTTGTAAATGTTTTGCCTTCCTAGATTGTACCTTAATAACATTTTAAATAAGAAAATTTAACATGAATTATATCCAATTATATGTAGGAATACGATTGACATCTTCGACTATATTTAAGTAAGAAATAGAAAATCAACCCTTGTATTAAGGACAAGAAAGACTCCTATTAATAAAAGCATGAACCTTTTTTTAAAATGTTCATCTCCTCCATTACAATTCTTAATATATGAAACCAAGTGGTTTATAGTGATTTGCCATGTGCCACCTACAGCATACCTGTCCACTAACACTTGATTGCCTTTATACTTATGACTCATATCTCCTCTCCTTTATAATTTAATCCTATAGTATAATGTAAATCCCATTCAGTGATAGAGATATCCATGTTATTAATCATAATCAATCTTTTAATGGGATCAAATCTTTTCAACAACCAGGCAAAAAGTACTTGATATAATTAATTGCTTGCATATATAATATGCCATCAAATCCTCTCTCTTTCACTCCATCCTTTTGTGCACTACTCAAATTATCAATCACATCCGCGAATCATCTCAAAGAGTACTTATATTTGTTGCTACATCAATATCTTGCATTAAACTTGTATCTTGCATGGAATTTATTTTCTATATACTTTGTAAACCAAGGTCAATTTATTTTATTACTTTGCATGAGAACCTATTTCTTAGTTGAAAACTCAAAAACCAAGAAACTCATAGGATAAAAGATCCAATACTAATTTCAGCCAGGAATATAGAAGTGCCAACATATGAAAGGAAGGCATCAAAGAGTACTAAATTTAATTAACAATTATCTAAATTTTTTAAATTTTAAATTTAATTTTTGTATCTACACATGTATGAAATTGGTTTTGATGCATCAGAAGTATTTTTATTTTTGGTAAAGTCTCGCTTGACAGAGAAAAGATATGCATAGCTTTACAAAACATAGCATGCCTTTTTGGTCTGAAAGCAATATCAGTTAGTTGGCTAAAGTATTCATCTTTTACAATAGTCCATTAATCTGACAAAGATAGCAAGCCAAAGCTCAACTTAGGACTTTCAGGTGGACACAGGTTCCAACTACAGAGGCTTTTGGCGATGCCAACTAGATCACTAGCATAGTTGCTTAATTTGTTTCTCAACTTAATAGAGAAAACAAACACACCCCTACAGTCCTAGACAAACCATAACTCTTATACATTAATCACAAAAATATCGGATCTTAGCACCTGTTATATAAACTACAAAACCCACAACCAAATAAGAACGAAAGAGATAACTGCATCCAATGCTACAGAGCTTGAAAAGTGATAACTACATACCATTCCAATTGTAGACAATGTATCTAGCACACAAAACTAATGCCAAGCCATTGATAGATCCAGGTTAATATGCATTGAGGAACATGCACAAGTTCTATTGTACAAACCTAAAAACCTAATACTATAAACTACTACCTACTCATTGAGCAATGAGCCATTTCTGGTATTTCATTTTTCACTGGAAGTTTTTATTATACAAAAAGATATCTTATTCATCTTTCAATAAACAACTACAACCGGAACAGAGAAAAAACTACTATTGATTGCATCCATGTTCTCTTCTTCTTTCCATTTTGATTTTATCCAATGCAAATTTGGAGACGGGAGACATCAAGTAAGTGGAGAAACATAAATAGTTTTATTTGACTTTTTTCGAAACCAATGAAGTAAGCTACCATGAAAGGCATTAATAGTATGATTCAAGTTAGATTAAAAAAAGAAAAGATGGTTTTTTTTAAAAATGAAGATAAGTATCTTAATACAACCAATTTATCAAAAGAAGAATAACTCGAGAGATAACATAGAGCAAGTCTTCCTGTTTGGCCAAAAAATTAGGGAAAAAAGTTAGTCGGATATAAACTTGGAATTTCATCGAAGAGGTGATCTGCCAGAACTTGAACAGAGTACTTCTTGGATGATCAGGAGTTGGTATTTAATGTTTCTTGGAGGGGAAGAAGCAAGGAAGAAGTATTGTACCAAAGAAAATCAATTTGGTGATGGTTTTGTTAGTCCATCGTATCATGGTCGCTGTCATTGCTGCTGCACACCACTTACAAGCACCAACAAAAGATGACATGACCATATACCAATGATTCCTGTTGCCACCTAGATCGCCGTGATCTGTAGCTCTGACATGGCCCGAATGAGTCGGCCTCTCTAGGCATGTCGGGTTCTTCTTCTTCTCACCTTAGCAGCCGGTCATCCTGCAAAAAAGAGAAGACCCAAGCCAAGGATCCCGCGAGGACACTCCAACAGTCAAGTTAGTAGGGCGATCAAGAAAAATAGATCCTCTGTGGCTGAAGCTTGGGATGCTACCACGTAGAGGAAAAATAGAGAAACTAGAGTTTGGAGGGTTGGTCGATGTTTAGCCCTTTACCTTTTCTCTTATTGTCATCCTCCTTCATCCTGGGGGTCCCTTTTATCGTTATATAAGAATTCATCGAGCCATATCGGGTCTAGAGCCTCGATAGGATGTCTTTCTCTCAGTATCCCCCATGGGAGGGATACTCGTCTGCCAGAGCTTTCCCTTGGACCGGTTCTTGGGAGGAGGTCCTCTTACTAGGGGTGTAGTCGGTGCACTGCTGAGCTTGTCCCCTGGTAGAGCAGCTTCCCGCGGAGGGTGTGGGCATCATGTTACAGGGTCCTGAACCGCGATTGCGCATTTCCACTTCTGGGGGATACAGGTGGCAAACCATAGGGCCTAGGGCATTGGCAAGACACTCTTCTTGTAGGAGATATAGGTGGTGTGCCACAGGATTTGGAGCCCCAATGGGGCACGTGCCCTATAGAGGTTGCGAGTGGCATGCCACAGGACCTGAAGCCCCGATAGAGCATGTGTTATGTAGAGTGTGTGGGCAGCGTGCTGCAGGGCCTGGAGCCCTGATAGAGCATGCTTCACTTTCATGAGAGTTGCGGTCGATCCGATAGGGATGACGTTGCATCTCTGTGCCGCCGTCTGAATCACCTTCATCTCTATCCTCTGAGAGTCATATCTCACTTCCTGCCATCTTCCTGGTCATGGTCGAGGATGTGCCTCTCCACTTTCAGGGACTTCCTCCAAACAGGGGCTCGATCTCGACCGGGAGCTCACCTCAAACAGGAGCTTAACCTTGGATGGGAGCTCACCTCAGATGGGAGCTCAATCTTGGACAGGAGCCCGACCTCAGATGGGAGCTCGATCTCGGACGAGAGCTCACCTCGGACGGGAGCTCAACCTCGGACAGAAGCTTGACCTTGGCTAGGAGCTCACCTCGGATGGGATAGGTGGCGCTCTTCGCCACCTCACCATGTAGTTATATCTGACATGGATGCCATGTCAGTGGCTTGCCACATCAGATGCCCCCCACTCTCAAGCCTCGGAGCGCATCATGATTTCTTGGACTCGGGGCGAAGGGAGTAATGACGCCTCTGATATGGAGGGCCACCATGCCCGTGCCATTAAATGCCACAGCTTCTGATGATTCATGGATCGCGCTAGTGCCAATCAAGGGGTGCCACATCAACGAGAGCGATAGTTCAAAATGATGCCTTTTTGTCTCCTGGAACGATGTTTCGTGAATCGAAGCATCTTGGCCAGCGGGGGGTTGGCATGTGTCCAAACCCCATTGGCTGGTAAAGCGAAGGGCCGCACTGATAGGGGGTTTCTCCATCCCTTTCAGGCAAGTGGGCTATCCCTTCGTTCCTTTTTTCGAAGGCCTTCGAATGGAGAGGGAGGAACGAAGAAGAAAGAGGGGAGCCCCATACCCATTTCTAAAACCTTCAATTCAGAGTCCTTCGCAGTTCGGTCCCTCTTTTCATCTCCTTCCTTTTCAGTTGGCACCGGGGGAGCATCCTGCATCCTTCGTCTTCCCTCTTTTCTTTGTTTCCTCTTTCCTCCCATCATGAGTTCCTCTAGAAGTGGCCGTCATTCCCAAGGGCATCCTCTGGCCCACCCCAGCATGTCAAAGCCATCATGGACGGGGCCTCCTTCCTCGATTAGCAAGGAGGACAATATTCTGTTTAGGATTCCTCGGGGTCCTTGGTGGATGGTGGACCCCAATTCTTTGTCTTTGCCTCCCCCTCCTTCATCCTCGAGTCTAAACATGGCCGAGCCATCTGGGATTGCTTGGACAATGACAGGATGGATGCCCTCCAGCTCCGGGGCATCTGTGGGATTCTGGATTCCATCCAGATTTCAGCCTCGGACCAAGGGGAGTGGGTCACTTCTAGTGATCCAGGTCAGGTCACCTTATACAAGAAATTCTTTCCGACAGGCTTCTGGCTCCCACTTCATCCTTTTATCCTTTCATTCTTGGATCACTATAGGTTAGTCCCGGCCTAGCTAATCCCAAATTCCTTTAGGATCATTTCTTCTTTTATAGTTTTGTATCATTTTCATGACCTAGTTACCAGGTTCTCCCTATTTAGAGCCCTGTTTACCCTGAAGTGCCACCCCGCTAATAAGAGGTGGAGGTTTGTAGCCCCCTACCAGGGGATCCTTAGATTTGACCTGACTACATCCATCAAGAGATGGAAGAGTAGGTTTCTTTTTGCTTCCATCGAAAGAATTAACTGGATTTGGAGTGACCCCGATCGACCCCCCAACCAAAATACCATGGTGGAGCCCGCCGACCAGGAGGTGTACGACCAACTCATCATCTCGAAGGTTCCTCATGGGCGGGACCTTCTCTCCGAGCAAAATTTGTTCGACACCAGTATCAGTCCAGTCCGGTCCCTAGGTAAGATTTGAAATCTACTTCCTCTTGAGATTTTTGGTGACTAACAGAATTTGCTTTGCTGATGCAGACATGAAGTTTTTCATTGACTGGCTCAAACAGATGACTCGCGAAGCGGCCACGTGAGGAACCTGAGCAGCGACCTCGCGAAGAGCCCCCAGCACACTCCTGGGAGGAGGGCATGCAAAGTGTTGCCGTCTAAATCGCCATGGCCTGCAGCTGTAGATGATCTCGGATGGCACCCTTGCCGCTCAAGATCCTACTCACGCGGGTGGACCTGCAAAATAAGGGAAAGACCCGGGCCGGTGATCTCGACCGGGGGCACTCCGATGCTCAAGTCAGTGATGATCCAGGAAAATAGATCCTCCCGGTCGAGCCCCGCGGATGGACTCCACACTAGGAGGAGAAGATTAATGAACTTGAAGAGTGTGAGTGGGTCGAGAGTAGGGAGAGTGAGGTGGTAGCCGAGGAGAGTTCGATCTGGTCGGCTATGCCTGTCGAGGCCCTTCTGACGGACATCCGGTAGCCACTCGGTTGATCTCCTGTGTGTTTCCCCCTCCTTGCCCGTTTGTTCACTTACCTCCCTAGGAACCTTGGAGAATCCCTTTTAAGCCAAGGAGGCTCCATGCTGCCAGCCTTGGGATCCTTGTCTATCTGTTGCAGGCATGTGCGGTAATGTCCGGTGCCATGCGCGAGGTGCCTTTCCTCATTCGTGATAAGAAACCTATCGTACGCTCTGGTTGCTCTGCTTTGAGAAGCCTGGCAGGACTTGGATCGGGGGGCCGCCACCCCCTAGATTTGAATCCTCTGGGTAGGCTTCCTCTTCTAGGTGGCGCAGATGGTCAGTGGGGAGCGCAACACCTCGATCAAGGGACCCCTTCCCTTTCGGTGAAAGTAGTAGCTAAAGTAGTTATTACGGGGTGGGCGCTCCTCTGGCTGTCGGTACCTTTGTTCGAGGTGGGACTGAGCCGGAGAGGCAAAGCTCAACTTCGGCCAAGGCTTCTCGACCTCGTGAGAGCCAACCTGGCGAAGGAATCTGAAAAGAGGCGGAGCTTGACTTCGACCGAGGTGTCTTGACCTCGCAGGAGCCGACCTGGCGAAGGAGTCCGAAGAGAGGCAGAGCTCGACTTCGGTCGAGGTGTCTCAACTTCGGTCGAGGTGTCTCGACCTCGCGGGAGGTGACCTGGCAAAGGAGTCCAAAGAGAGGCAGAGCTCGACTTCGATCGAGGCATCTCGACCTTATGGGAGCCGACCTGGCGAAGGAGTCCGAAGAGAGGCAGAGCTTGACTTCGGCCGAAGCGTCTCGACCTTGTAGGAGCCAACCTAGCGAAGGAGTTCGAAGAGAGGGAGAGACGTCCGATGTGACAACTTGCTCCGACGTGGCATCTAACATGGATTCCATATCAGCGATCCTGCCACATCATTTGCCCCCCACTCCCAAGTCCCGTTGGCACTCGGTGCTCGGGACGAAGGGAGTACATGTGATGCTGACATTTAAAGGCAAAAATCTTGGGCCATTATTGTCATGATCGTCGACACCTCGCGGGGCGGACCCTCGAGCCAACACAGTGATGACACGTAGGCTCATCCGAGGAGGCTTTATGGCCGGTGCAAAATTCAGAGCGGTCGTGGGCTAACAGAAGCGTTGTCCCGAGCCGATTGCTGACACATGGCGAGGATCTGACGGTGGTGACAAGATGATTTTGGTCTGGTCACTTCGAAAGGAAGGAGAGAACCTCGCAGGCACCAGTTTTTCAAACTTTTTACGTCTACCGGTGAACCAGAGACCTTCTTTTCTTTCCTCTGGGCATGAAAAACCACCAGGTCAGTCCTCCGTAGCCTTCCGCTGTCCTCAAGGTCTTCTCGATGTTCGGCTTTCTTCTTTGGTCCTTCCTCCTTCTTGCTTCTTTTCCTTCCTGCTTCTTTGCTTGTGATGGCCCCTTCTGGCCGTCGCTTCTATTTTTCTACCAATCCTAACGAAGCAGGGCCCTCCCGACTGAGAACTCCTTCCTCTTCTGATGAGGAGGAGGAGATCTCGATCGAAGTTCGTAGGAACCTTCGTCCCGATGGGATTGTGATTAGGGAGCCTAAGGCTCGCCCCCTATTCCTTCCATTCCTTCTATCCTTGAAGCATCTCCCGTAGTTCCTCCTGAGCTATCTTGTTCATCGGGTCCCGATGGGGTCGCCTCGATGATAACCCTGGAGGACCTCATCACCATCCAGGAGGCCTATGGCATCCCAAGTTCCATTCAGCTTTTGGTTCCTCGGTTGGGAGAGCGGGTCACTTCCAGTGGCCCGAGCCGAATAGCCCTCTACGAGGAATCCCTTGTAAGGGGTCTTCGGTTCCCTTTCCACCCTTTCTTTCTCTTCATCCTCAGCCACTATCGCTTGGTTCCAGCTCAGCTGGTTCCGAACGTGGTGAGGACCATCTTCTGCTTCACTGTGCTATGTCACTTTCACGAGATTGTTACCCGTTTCTCCCTCTTCAAGACCTTTTTCACCCTGAAGTGCCACCTGACCGAGGACGGGTGGTGGTTTATTTCTCCTCGCCTGAAGGGCATTATATTTGATCTCCCCCCTTCCATCAAAGGATGGAAGAGCAGGTACTTTTTTGCTTCTGTCGAGGGGGTTGACTGGGTCTGGAGCGACCCATATCGGACCCCGAACAGGAATTCCATCATCGAAGCGGCTGATCGGGAGATATACGACCAGCTCTGCATCAACCAGATCCCCCCTCTAGAGGTTCTGCTAACAGAGCAGAACCTCTTTGAAGCCAGGTTTCTTTGAAGCCGGAGTAAACCCAATCCAGGAGTTGGGTGAGTTTGGCTCGTACTTGACTCTTCCTTCTTCCAGGTCTGTCTAGTCTCGAGGCTGACCTCAGCTTCTTTATCCTTTGCAGGCATTAAACTCTCCTTAGATCAAATTGTCCAGCATGCACAAAGGAGGAGCATGCCTGGGGGACCCCGGGAGTCCCCTCCGAAGAGGGCTCGATAGGATGCTGGTTCAAAACCCGGGCCCACCACAGCTCTCAGCTCAGGCTGGGGTGCGGCTTTTCTAGTGCAGGATCTGCTGAGGCGACAAGCTTCACCTCTAGTCCAGGAGTGTGCTGTGGCTGCACGGGCCAGTCCTGTAGCCATTGCCGCTGTGCCTCCACCTCCCGAGATAATCAAGGTAGAGCCGCAGGGTGAAGAGAGGGTGACGCTTCCACTGGTGGCACCGTCGACTATAGTCACAAGACAAGGGGTTCAGAAATGTCTTCGGCCTCTCCCGAGGACCCATCGGTAGCTCAAGCTCGGAAGAAGTCCAGCTCCAAGAGGTTGCCCTTTGAGTAGCCATTGAACTCCTCAGTGACCGACGACCAGTCCCTAGCTGAGTGAATGATGGAATTTGCTGTTTAGTCACATGACCAGCGAGAGAGGGGAGGGAGGCCTCTTTCAGACACCATTTTTGACACCTTCCCTCACCTCTTCATGGTAAGGCACTCAGCTCTTCTTTCATTTTCTGTTTTTCTTCTTCTTCCTGCTGACCCCATCATCCTTGCAGCTCAGCACTGACCTTCTCCTAATCCGCGATTACTGCAATCACTAGATCAAGAGGGAGAAACAGAAGGAACTGGAGCTGAAGGCGGCCATGGCCAAGGCCAGAAAAAAACCTCCCGAGCCCAAGATGCCGAAGAAAAGAATCGAGAGCTGAGGGAGGAGATAGCTGGCGCTGGAAGGATAATCAAGGACCTTGAGGCTTCTTTGGCCTGGGATAGGGACCGGGTCAAATGCCAGTCTGAAGAGATCAAGACAGAGATGGCTCATGCTGAGGAGCTGAAGACCGAGGCTACCAGGGCAATAGAGCGAGCCGAAAGTCTCCTGGTCCAGCTCGAGGCCGCTCGGTCCCAGGCTACTGCTACTGAGGAGAAGGCCACAAGTGCGGCGGCTCAGGTGGAGGTTTCCAGAAAAGAGAATGTCGAGGCGGTCTCCAAGTTCAAGGCCTCCATGGCCTATGTCGACAAGGTCGAGGAGGCCATCATCGACTCGTTCGCCAAAGGATTTGAGCACTGTAAGTCTAAGGTCGCCCAGATGTTCCCCGAATTAAACTTGGATGGCCTGGCCTTTCCGGTGGCGCCGGTCAAAGGTTCCAGTGAGATTGTGGCTGCTGAAGTAGAGGAAGGGCCCTCGACCGCCGTCGAAGCTATCCTCCCGGTGGAGACTGAGGCAAATGTTGTCACGCCCAGCCGCCGCCTGGGAAGGAACCGGCGGAGTAGGGGCCTTTAGCTTCTTATTTTTCTTCTCTCTTTTTTATTCGAATTGTCGGACCTGTCGGGGATCCGACTTTGGTGTAATTACTTTGAAATTAATGAAAACTCCTTTTTCAACACTGAGTCTTCTTCTCCTTTTTTTCCCTTCTTTTCTTCTTTCTTTTGGGCCGCCTTGGTGCGCGCCTTAGCTACAGCGCCGTGTGACAGGCCGTCAAGCAGTTGGTTCTTCTCAGTAGAGCTCCGAGTTTGTAAGGAGTTAAAGAGAGGGATCTCAGGCTTTCGCTCATCCCCGCCAAGTCGGGGATGAGTTAGAGTGCTAGGCTTTGGAAGTTTCCAGGTTTGAAGTGCCAGGCTTCAGGAGTTTCCAGGCTTGAAGTGCTGGGCTTCAGGAGTTTTCGGGCTTGATGTACCGAGCTTTAGAAGTTTTCGGGCTTGCAGTGCCAGGCTTCAGGAGTTTCTGGACTTGAAGTGCCAGGCTTCAGGAGTTTTCGGGCTTGAAGTGCCGAGCTTTAGGAGTTTCTGGGCTTGAAGTGCCAGGCTTGAGTTACCGGGCTTGAAGTGCCGGGCTTCGAGAGTTTTCGAGCTTGAAGTTGCTTGCCAGACCTGAGATCGGGTAGCGACATTCCTGCAAGGCAAAGAAGGTTTGCACTGAAAGGAATCTTATTATTGATGAGTGAAGTTCTTACACTATTGGTAATACATCCTCAAGTTGTCAGCGTTCCAAGTTCGAGGGAACCTTGTGCTGTCAAGCTCAACAAGGTAGTATGCTCCGCTGGGGAGAGCTTTGACCACCTTGTAGGGGCCTTCCCAGTTTGGGGAGAGTTTGCCGCACTCCTGGGGTCGCGATGCTTCATCTGGTGCAATACCAAGTCGCCTGGTCAGAAGATCTTTGGCCTCACCCGTGCATTGTAGTACCGAGCTACGCGCTGCCAGTAGGCCACCATCCAGAGTCGAGCCTTGTCTCTGATTTCCTCGAGGAGGTCCAAGTTAAGAAGAAGGCAGGCCAGATTCTCTGCTTCATCATATTGCTCCACCCGTGGTGTTGGCACGCCGAGTTCGACAGGGACAATGGCTTTCGAGTCAAAGAATAGGCTGAAGGGCATCTCACCCATGGCCGTCCTGGGTGTTGTGTGGTAGGCCCTAAGAATTCTAGGAGTTCTTCTACCCACCTGCCCTTGGCCTGGTCCAGCCTGGATCGGAGTCCCTGAAGGATCGTTTGGTTGGTCACCTCAGCTTCTCCGTTGGTCTGGGGGTGAGCCACCAAGGTGAATTGATGGTGGATGCTGAGGTCGGCGTAGAAGTCTTCAAACTCTCAGTTATCGAACTGCCATCCATTGTCAATGATGATGCCGTGGGGGAGTCCGAAATGGTAGACGATTGATTTCTAAAAGAACAGAAGGACCTTGGCTTCGGTAATCAATGCCAGCGGCTTTGCCTCCACCCATTTGGTGAAGTAATCGATAGCCACTATCAGGAACTTGCATTGTTCGGATGCTGGAGGGAAAGGACCAAGGATGTCCATCCCCCACTATGTGAACGGCCAGGGTGCAGAGAGTTGGGAAAGTGGCATCGCTGGTTGACATTATATGTGAGCATGTCGTTGGCAGTGGTCACACTTTCTCATGAAGTCGACGGCGTCCTCCCTCATAGTTTTCCAGTAGTATCCCTGATTGAGGGCTTTGTACGCCAGCATCCTCCCTCCGACATGATTCCCGTAGAGGCCCTCGTATATTTTTTGGAGCACAAAGGCTGCCTCCATGGGCCTCAGGTACTTCAGAAGCAGAAAGGAGTAGGACCTGCGGTAGAGCTGCCCGCCCATCAAGACAAATTGCACGGCCTTCTTCTTGATGAGGTCGGCCTCCGTGCGATCTTCTGGTAAGATGCCATCGATGATGTATCTGACGTATCGATCCATCCAGCTCGGCTCCGGGGTGACCTACTGGACATCTTCGGGAGCTTCGTAGCTTGGATTTTCCAGGTACTCGATGTAGGCACGCCCCAGCGATGAATCCAGTAGGGTCGCGAGTCTTGACAGAGCATTGGTGCAAGCATTTTCTCCACGAGGGATGTGGGAGATGCTGAATCGCCGGAAGCCTGTCATGTTCGAACGGACCCGCTCTAGGTATTTCATCATCTGGGGGTATCAGGCCTCATACTCTCCTGAGACCGGATCGGCCACCAGCTAAGAATCGGTGAAGACCTTCAGGTTGGGTACACCTAGCTCATAGGAGACTCTGAGTCCCGCGATGAGTGCTTCATATTCCGCCTGGTTGTTGGTCGCTGCAAACCAAAAACGGAGCACACATTCAGCCACGACCCCATCCCCGTTGGCGAGGATGAGTCCAGCTCTGCTTCCCCCTGAGTTGGATGCGTCATCGATGTGGAGGACCCAGACCTCCTCCTCGAACACGAGTTCCAGCTGGGGTTCTGAGGTGACCTCCTTGGGCTCCTCGCTCATGCCAACGCACTCGACCAAAAAATTGGCCAGCACTTGGACTTTCTAGGATGGCCTCGGCCGGTATGAGATGTTGAAATCGCTCAGTGTCAAAGACCACTTAGCCAGTCACCTGGATGTTTCGGGGTGGCTCAATATGGCCCTCAGCGGCTAGTCCATCATGACTGCAATCGGATGCACTTGAAAGTACAGCCTGAGATGCTAGGCAGACATTATTAGAGCAAAAATTAATTTCTCAGAGCGAGTGTACCTGATCTCCGTATCTCGAAGGATTTTGCTATCATAGTATACCGACTTTTGTGATCTATCCCTGTCCGTGCATACAAGGATCGAGCTGATGGCCACTGAGGTGACAGCCAGGTACAATAGGAGTTCCTCCCCCTCCTTCGACCTGGAGAGAAGTGGCAGTGATGCGAGGAACTTCTTCAACTCCTCGAAGGTCGCTTTGTATTCCTTGGTCCAAGTAAAGTCATGCATTTTAAGCAGCACCTTGAAGAAGGGTAAGCAGCGATCGGCTGACCTCGAGATGAACTGACTCAGGGCGGCAATCCGGTCCATTAGGCACTGGACTTGCTTCTTCGAGGTGGGATGCTCCATGTCGACGATAGCCTGGACCTTCTCCGAGTTCGCTTCGATGCCCCTTTGGGTGACCATGAAGTCCAGGAACTTTCCCGCTGCCACGCCAAAAGATACTTCACCGGGTTCAACTTCATCTGGTGCATCCGGAGGTTGCGGAAGGCTTTCGCCAGGTCGACGACGTGGTTTGACTTTGGCTTGCTCATGACGAGCATGTCATCCATATACACTTGTATGTTTTTGCCAATCTGGTCCTTGAAGACCTGGTTGACCGGCCGCTGGTAGGTGGCACCAGCATTCTTCAAGCCGAAAGGCATCATTCGATAGCAGTATGTCCCTCGATTGATGGTGAAGGTAGTGTGCTCCTCGTCCTCCGGATGCATTCGGATTTGATTGTACCCAGATAATGCATCCATAAAGAAGAGCAAGCGATGCCTAGAGGTGGTGTCCACTAGTTGGTCGATCTTCGGCAAAGGGAAGCTATCCTTCGGGTATGCTCGGTTAAGATCGGTGTAGTCCACATAGATCCTCCACTTACCATCGTTCTTCTTGACCATGACCGCATTCGCCAACCAGCTAGGGTACTGCACTTCTCGAACAAAGCTAGCTGCAAAGAGTTTATCCACCTCCTCATTGATCACCTATTACCATTCTGAGGCGAAGCTTCTCTTCTTCTGTCGAACTGAGCAGCACTTCGGGTTAATGCTCAGTTTGTGGGTGATGATGTCAGGGGGGATCCTCGGCATATCTGCCACTGCCCAAGCGAACACATCTACGTTCGCTCGAAGGAATTGCAACAGGTGGTCCCGCTCCTCCTCTTGCAGCTGGGCCCCAATTTGCACTGTCTTCGTTGGGTCAGCTCCCAGTGGATAGGACAGTAGGCGCTCGACCGGGCCACCCCTAGGGTCCTGTGCCCTTTGGTTTAGTTCATCAGTGCTGGGGTCCTCCTCGGAGGTCGCGGCCCCGGGAATAGCTTGGAAGCAGTATTGGATTGGCTAAGGTGCCCCTCTCATTTCTTCGACACCATAAGGAGTAGGAAACTGCACCAAAAGCCATTTAGTGGAGATGACCGCATCGAGTAGATTGAGCCCGGGGCGGTGGAGAATCATGTTATAGGCCGAAGGAAGCCTAACGACCATGAAGGTCATCATGACGGTGCTTGCCAAGGTAGAGTTCCGGCAGTAATCGAGAGAGTGATTTCTCCTTCGACTCTTATAGAGTCCCTTATAAAACCGATGAGGGGAGTGTACACATGCTTGAGCTGAGTAGAGGATAGATTCATCCTGGAGAAAGCATTATAGAAATGGATATCAGTCGAACTCCCACTATTGACCATAATCCATTTTACAAGATGTTTCGCAATCATCATCTCGATGACCACAACATCATTATTTATATTTTCAACCCCAGGTTCCCCTTCCCACAAAAAGGGGAGTACATTTTCAAAGCTCCCTCCTCCCCGGGCCCTCTTGGGGGCATGCTCAATTCCCCAATAGATCATCCCTACAAGTTTTTTGGTGGGTCGGTTGTCAACTGTAGGGATTAAAGGGAGAGTAGTGAGCACCTGAGGTTCAGCCGGTGTCTTACCCCCCACGAACTTTCTGAGGTAGCCCCTCTTGATGAGGTCTTCAATCTCCCTCTTGAGGTGGAGGCACTCCTCGGTGTCGTGATCGTGATCGTGGTGGAACTGACAGTACTTCATCTTGTTGCGACCATTGGACGACCTCGACGAGGGTGGGTGATGTAGGTAGCGCTCACCCTCAATCTCCATGAGGATTTTCATCCTCAAAGCAAGGAGAGGGGTGTATCTTTCTTCTGGGACTGGGCCACTCTTTGGCCTCAACCCCTAGCGGAAGTTTGGTGCAGCCGGTCCTGGCTTCCGCACCCCGGATGTCTCCCCAGGGGTCGGCTTCTTCAACGACTTCCCATCTAGCTCCCTCCTTGTACGGTTCGCCTCCTCGATACGGATATACTTTTGAACATGGAGGAGAAGTTCGGAGTATATCTTGAAGGGCTTCTTGTCCAAAGAGTAAGTTAGGCGGGAAGTCCTGAGCCCTCTCTTCAGCACCAGCATAGCAACTGGCTCATCCAAGTTGTAGATCTCCAACGTGGCAACTTTGATGCAGGCCACGTAGTCCTGTAGGAGCTCATGGTCCTGCTGCCTAATGGAGAAGAGGCTGTCCCCCTCTCGTGGTACCTTTCAATAGGCATCAAAATGGATCATGAACTTTTGCTCCAATTAAGCAAAAGAGCTGATACTTTCGGACTCAAGGCAGATGAGCCAGACTTAAGCTGCCTTCTGGAGGGTGGCTGGAAAAGCGATGTAGAGGAGAGCATCGGTTGCCCCTTGGACTCTCATGAGGGCCTTGTAGCTCTTAAGGTGGTCCAGGGGGTCGGTGGTCCCATCGTAGGGATCCACCTGTGGCATGCGGAATCGACTTGGAATCGGTTCCTCTGGATCTCTTGGAAGAAGGGAGGATGAGCATCGTAGCCCGCAGGTTCACTGTGGGAGCCTTGCAAGTTCGCGACTGGCGGGATAGCTCACAAGCTTGCATTCTTGTTCCTCCAGGTGCCTTTTTGCCATGCGTCTGATGGCCTCGTCGGTTGAACCCTCCACCGAGGCCGACGGAGGAGGTGAAGGTGGTGTCTGAGGGGGGTCGCGATGGGGGGCCTTGCCTCTGCGACCTCGGCACTACTTGGCGGCAGCCTGTTCAAGGGTCAAGGATCGGCTCTCCCGGTCGACGGACCGGTCCAGTGTCTCTTCGTCGGGGTCCTGTGGCTTTCCTGGCAGTCTGTCATGGCCCGCGGCAGTGAAGGCCTTCCTTGGAAGGAACACAGGCTATCGCAGGATGCGACGACTTGGGCCGCAGGAGTCCCTGGCTGTTGATGAGTGGCCAGGGACCGGTGTTGGTGCTGTAACTGGTGCACTACAATAGTCAAGAGCTACATCTGCTGGGCGAGCACAGCCAACTGAGTATCTACCGAAGGCAGTTATGATGGTGGAGCGGGAAGGGGGATCTCCCATACAGCTAGTGGAGACCTCCCTCGCACGGGTCGTCACCATAATTCTGGTGGTTTTGCATGTAAGGGGATTAGCTTGGAACAAGATGTGTCCTGCCCCCCTTCCTGGTGCACCAATCTATTGCTGCCTATATCACCGTGGCCTGTAGTTGTAAATGATCTCGGATGGCACCATTACCACTCAGAATCCTGCTCACATGGGTAGACCTACAAAATAGGGGAAAGACTCGGGCCGGTGATCCCGACCAGGGGCACTCCGATGCTCAAGTCAATGACGATCTAAGGGAACAAATCATCCCTGTCGAGCCATGCAGATAGACTCCACACTAGGAGGAGAAGATTAATGAACTTGAAGAGTGTGAGTGGGTCGAGAGTAGGGCGAGCGAGGTGACAGCCGAGGAGAATTTGAGCTGGTCGACTATGACTGTCGAGGCCTTTCTGAAGGACCTCCGGTAGCCACTCAGTTGATCTCTGTGTGTTGCCCCCTCCTTGCCCATTTGTTCACTTACCTCCCTGGGAACCTTGAATAATCCCTTTTAAGCCAAGGAGGCTATATGCTACCAGCCTTGGGATCCTCGCTGATCTGTTGTAGGCGCGCGCAGCAACGTTCGGTGTCGTGCGCAAGGTGTCTTTCCTTATTCATGATAAGGAATCTATGGTGCGCTCTGTCCTTCCCTCTGGTCACTCTGCTTTGGGAAGCCTGGCAGGACCTCAATTAGGGGGCCATCACCCCCCGAATCCTCTAGGCAGGCTTCCTCTTCCAGGACCTTCGATGAAAGTAGTAGCTGGAGTAGTTATTGTAATCTGGCGGGCGCTCCTCTGGCTGCTGGTACCTTCATCCAAGGTGGGACTAAGTTGGAGAGGCAAAGCTCGACTTCGGTTGAGGCATCTCGACCTCGCGAGAGCCAACCTAGCGAAAGAGTCTGAAGAGAGGTAGAGCTCGACTTCGGCCGAGGTATCTCGACCTCGTGGGAGCCGACCTGGCGAAGGAGTCTGAAGAGAGGCGGAGCTCGATTTCGGTCGAGGCATCTTGACCTCGCAGGAGGAGACATGGTGAAGGAGTCCAAAGAAAGGTGGAGCTCGACTTTGGCTAAGGCATCTCGACCTCATGAGAGTCGACCTGGCGAAGGAGTCCGAAGAGAGGCGGAGCTCGACTTCAGCTGAGGTGTCTCGACCTTGCGGGAGTCAACCCGGCGAAGGAGTCCGAAGAGAGGCGGAGAGTCAACCCAGCGAAGGAGTCCGAAGAGAGGCGGAGCTCAACTTCGGCCGAGGCATCTCGACCTTGTGGGAGCCAACCTGACGAAGGAGTCCGAAGAGAGGGAGAGACATCTAACATGGCAACTTGCTCCGACATGGCATCTTAAATGGGTTCCACGTCAGCGATCCCGCCACATCACTAAGCATCCCGGTACCAATTATAGAGGTGGCCGGGAGCGTAACCCCAGGGTCCAGTAGGGGTGCTGAGCCGAGGGAGGGGGCTTCTCGGGCCCCTCCCCAAAAGACTCCGGAGATTGTAGAGATCCCACCATCCCCTGAGGTGGTCACCGCACTGATGGAAGAGGGTGGTTTGACCTCGCTTGCAATCGAGGTAGAGGCAAAGCCCTATTTGGAGGGGCTAGAGCTAGCAGGCCCTTCTTCGGCTACACTTCTAACCCCCAGGATTGCTAGGGGGTCAACTCCGATTCTGCCCAACATGTCGGTCACCCTCGATGCAGGGCTGGCATAGAGGCTATTGGATTTATCCTGTAGCCTTGGAACCGACAAGATAGGACCGACCGTACACTGGGGGACACCATCACCGGAGTCTTCCTCCAGCTCCTCACTGTATGTTTTTTTCTTCTTCTCTCCTCCTTTCTCTCATTTCTTCTCTTCTTTTCTCTCTTTTTTTTTGACGGTTCCCTTCTACTTCAAGCTTCAGGTCATCTAGGATGCATTCCTAATTAAGGACGCATGCCGAGCATTTCTTTGGCGGGACACCGAGTCCTGCAATAGGGTCGACACCATGAAAGCAAGGGCCAAAGTCCTGGCCAAGTAGCTGGCCAATATGGAGGCCTAGGAGAAGAGTTTGGAGGCTGAGCTCACACAGACTCAGGACATGGTGGTGGATCTCAAGATGCGTGTAGAGGGCCACGAGGCCACACTAGCGGAGAAGGATGACTACATTGCCCAGTTGGAGGAGAAGCTTGCTAGGGTCACCTCCAATTCTCTCTGCCTGGAAGGGCAGCTACAAGGCTGCCAAGTGTGGCAGAACATGATGGAGGAGCGGGCCATAGCAGTCGAGGAGAAGGTGGCTACCGCCCTATTGGTGATGGAGGCTGCGAAGGAGGGGGCGGCCGACTCTGTCTAGCGATACAAGGCCTCAGCCGAATTTGAAGATGAGATTTGGGAGGCCATCTACAATGCATTCATGAAGGGCTTCAAGGAGTGCAAGAAGAAAATAGCACAACTCTTCCACCTCCCCGACCTGCACAATGTCATCCTTGTCGATCCTGAGGACAACCCCGTCGATGTGGTGTCGCTTGCTAAAGCTACCCCGGTGCTTCCCACCACCCCAGACCAGGCAAAATCCATCGAGGCAGCCCCTCCAGCTTTGCCCCCAGTGACCCAGACTACTGCAATCACTCCAGTGCTGGCTTAGCAGAGCTCAGTGAGGGAGGTCAAGGAGCAGAAGATGGCAGAGACTGGGGCGCTAATTGAGGCTACCACGAAGTCCCTTGGAGCGGGTAGCATGCCAACCTCTGATCCGCGACCAATCTAGGGCTTCTCCAACCTCTTCTTAAGTTGCTTTCCTCCCCCTTTTTTTGTTATGCTGGAAAAGTTTTGCTAAACTCCTAGCCTATCGGAAAGTTCACTTGTATGTAAACATGTTTCTAGCAGAAACTTTTTGTTCATTAATTCCGAGTTCTTCCTTTCTTTTATCCTTGTGTGTGTGAGTATGCTCGTCACCTAGTCCAACGGCTAGATGCCATGGGAGTTGGATGAATCATCGAAGGTATCGACACCTGGCAGAGTCTGGTTACACCTTTCCTGCTCACTAGCTGGTTAAGGCTAGTCTTGGATTAGGTAAAAAGATACAAGAGCTGTGGAACTAGCCATCAGCGAGGGCGAGGCCATGGAGAGTGCCTCCTCCTCCCCTTGCTGGACCCGGGGCCCCACAGAAGGAGGCGGGGGCTTAGTGCCTTTGACCTTCTTCGCCATACATGAAGCCTAGTAGACAAGTGCAGGGGGCTGAGGCTCCCGACTTTCCCTGCTAGACCCGGGGACTAACAGATAAGTGCAAGGCACTGAGGCTCCCGGCTTGAGTGCGGAGCACTAAGGCTCCTGGCTTGAGTGCATGGCATTGAGGCTCTCGGCTTTTCTCGCTAGATCCGAGGATCGATGGATAAGTACGGGGCACTAGAACTCCCGGCTTGTATGTGGAGCACTAAGGCTCCCGACTTTCCTCGCCGGACTCAAGGACCGATGGATAAGTGCGGGGCACTAGGGCTCCCGGCTTGAGTGCGGGGCACTGAGGCTCCTGGCTTTTCTTGTCAGATCTGGGGATCGATAGATAAGTGCGGGGTGTTGAAGCTCCTAAATTAAATGCAGGGCACTGAGGCTCCCGACTTTCCTCACCATACCTAAGGACAGACGGATAAGTACAGGGCGCCGAGGCTCCGCTCCCGACTTTCTTTGCCAGACCTAGGGATTGATGGTTTAGTCTACTTCAGAGGGATAGATATGAACCGGGCTACCGAAAGAGCATTTCATTTTATCCTTGAATATGGGGCGTACATCATTGGTAATACATTTTCTGGTTCGCGACATTCTACATTCGAGGAAACAAATCTCTATCAAGGCTGGCAATTCAGTATGCTCATTGAGACAAGGCTTCGACCACCTTAAAGGGGCCTTTCCAGCTCGGGGATAGCTTGCCACATTGGCTAGGTTGAGAACCTTCCACGCACTTGAGGATGAGGTCACCTAGGTAGAATACCTTAGGCCTTATGAAAGAGTTATAGTAATAGGCTACCTACTACTGGTATGCCTCCATGAGGAGCTGTGCCTTGTCCCTCATCTTATCTAGTAGGTCAAGGTTGAGAGTGATGGGGACCCGAGAGTCCAATCACCTCAGCAGCCACGTGGAGTCCCAGTAACAGCCCGTGCATGACCACATGCCAGCACATCCCTTCCACCCTCCAGGCACATCAACTCCACACGCCATCAAGTGAGAAAGGAAGGTCAAGTGGATAAGCATGAATCCCTTGATTCATGCCAAGCAGCTAAGGAAAGATGTGGTCCCCCCAAGCCCAAAAGAGCAGGTGTTTGGCGCCCCACATGGTCCCCCTCTTGTTTCCTTATTTTTCGTGAGTTTTTTTTTGGAAATTATATAAAACCTTCCATGTTGTCATTCAGCAAATCAGGAAGGACTGTGGTGCATATATTTTCTTTACTTGCTTCCTAAGTAATTGGTCCCTATATAAGGACCCCTCTCTTGTATCGAAAAAAATAAAGAAGAAGAAAAAAAAAATTTAGAAGATTGTTTTTTTCATTCGCCCCCGCATGGGCGGGAAGGGTGAGAGACCTGGTAGTGTTCGTCCCCGCATGGGCGGGGAGGGTGAGAGACTCAGTAGTGTTGCCTTCGTTCTTTGAGAATGTTGACCTTCGTGAGGGAGTAGGTGTGAGGCCTTGTTTGCCTTTGTCCTGCGGGACATCAAGGGGTGTGAGACCCTATTTGCCTTTGTCCTTCGGGACATCAAGGGGAGTGAGGCCCTATTTGCCTTTGTCCTACGGGACATCGAGGGGTATGAGGCCTTGTTTGCCTTTGTCCTTCGAGACATTGAGGGGTGTGAGGCCCTGTTTGCCTTTGTCCTGCGGGACATCGAGGGGTGTGAGGTCCTGTTTGCCTGTCCTTCGGGACATCAAGGGGTATGAGGCCCTGGTTAACCCGTTCTTGACCCTAATCCTGGAGACTTCTCAGCTCACCATTCGATCCTCCTAGCTCCATTGTCCGGCATCAATTTTGGTATCAGAGCGGGAGAGGATTAGTGTTAGAGAAAAAAAAATTATTGGTATGGGTATCCGTTATTTCCTTTTTTTTTGCCATTTTATTTTCGTTATCCCTGCTATTCTCATTTTATTCCTGATTATCCCGACTTATCCCCGACCTATTCTTGTCATCTTCTTCCCTTTTTCTGCCCAGATCCAAGTTCCCCTCCACTCCGTTCCCAGCCGATGCATCGCCGGATCGCCTCCCTTCCCCATGCCGGCTGCCCAACCCGCCACCGCCGGTCATCTTCCCTGCGACGCCACCCTGCTGCTCTGCCCATGCCGTGCCGCCCCCCTCTTCCCCGTGCCACCGTCCGCTGCTACCAAAGCCGACTCCAGAGGACATCGCCCGAACCCAAGCGCCACCTCCCCGGCTCCACCTCCATCCTCCTGTCCCGATCTTCGCCATCGCCCCTTCTCCATCCTCCTGTCCCGATCTCCGCCACCACCCCTTCTCCGCGACGTCCGACCGCTGCGATCCCTACCGGATCTTACCCGTGATGCCTCACTGACCAGAGGACACCATCCGAACCTGGCATCACCTCCTCCAAGTCTGGCCAACCTCTCCGCCTCAAAGCCCTCCATGTTTTGCATCATCTCCGGCCTTTTCCCATGGCTGCAATCAATCCCATTGCTACCGTCCATGCTGTTCATCCCTCCCGTCGGGCCAGTCACCTCTTCGAGCCATCTTTCTACCTCACCAGCTGTCGGCTACACTGCCCCCCCTCCAGCAACGTTCGCTCGGGAATACCAGCAACTTCCCCGCCGGATTTCCCTCCCCTGTTCCTCCCTACTGCGGTCAAAGCACAGCACGAACATGAAAGCATGGGCACCTTGCCGAATTTAGTGATGTGCATGCTCCTCAAAGTGCACGGATCTCAAAGCAGCATAAAGATGGAGTGCAAATCTCATAGCGCATCAATTTCAAAACTGCACGATTCTCAAAGCAGTCAAAAAAAATCAAGCACTGCATAGACTTCAAATAATGGGTTTCAGTTTCACCCAAGTCATCTTCAAACTCAATGGAGTCGAGTTCTCCCTACTCCAGGGAAATGATGGGGACCCGGGAGCCCAGCCACCTCCGCAGCCATGTGGAGTCCCAGTAACAGACCATGCATGATCACATGCCAGCACATCCCTTCCACCCTCTAGGCACATCAACTCTACATGCCATCAAGTGAGAAAGGAAGGTCAAGTGGATAAGCATGAATCCCCTGATTCATGCCAAGCAGCTAAGGAAAGATGTGGTCCCCCCAAGCCCAAAAGAGCAGGTGTTTGGCGCCCCACATGGTCCCCCCTTGGTCCCCCTCTTCTTTCCTTATTTTCCTTGAGTTTTTTTTGGAAATTGTATAAAACCTTCCATGTTGTCATTCAGCAAATCAGGAAGGACTGTGGTGCATATTTTTTCTTTACTTACTTCCTAAGCAATTAGTCCCTATATAAGGACCCCTTTCTTGTATCGAAAAAAATGAAGAAGTAGAAAATAATTTTTGTTTAGAATATTATTTTTTTTGTTCACCCCCGCATGGGCGAGAAGGGTGAGAGACCCGGTAGTGTTCATCCCCGCATTGGCGGGGAGGGTGAGAGACCCAGTAGTGTTGCCTTCGTTCTTTAAGAATGTCGACCTCCGTGAGGGAGTGGGTGTGAGGCCTGATGCAGAATAAAAGAGGAGATGATGCGATGCGGAAATAAATTAAGATTATTTTTTTTTATATATATATTTTCAGAAATTGGCTTTGACTCAAAGGAAAGCTAAACTAAATTGAAAGAAACTAGGTAATAATTGAAAGCACAATTTAAAAGAAACAAGGTTATCAGAGTGGTTCAAAGTAACGGATCGCTGGGGGTTGAGAAACTCCCAGACCTAGGGTTTCGCTCTGAACTTTCAACAGGACAGAAATAAAGAGAAGAGATGGGTTACCAACCAGACAGTGATCTTCATAAAGTTTGGTGGAAGAACTCTCTTGAGCAGATTGTTGGATCCTCGGATTCGGATATCTTCGCAATGGATCCTCCAATACTGGTCCTGTGGCTGAGTCGGCTTCTCCTGAACTCAAGATCTGGGAAAGAAGAAGAACAAGTGATGGAATCAGATACTCAAGGAAGGATTTACCAGATTGAAGAACTTGAAAGCTGATGTTGCTGAAATCCGGATTCTCCTAAAGGTTGATCTGGCTCCCTCTGGAATTTGCTCTGAATCTGAAGTATCCGGACTGGACCCGGATGCTGGTGGTCGGCCTTGACTTGGAGAGAGTGGCCGTGGGAGGTGGGGTAGGCTAGGGTTTGGTGGATTGAGGAGAATTATGGGCGCTAGGGTTTTGGAGTGAAGTGGCTAACCTAGGGTTTTGGGGTTGGAGATCTCACACCTCCTCAAGGTTCCTAGGGAACCCGGATTTACTCCCTCACGGAGCTCAACACCTGGATGCAAGTGCGGAAGAGAGAAAACACAGAGTTTGCTCACACATAAATTGGATTCATTCATCAGATTAAATTCAAGAGTTACATAGAGTTGAATATATAGACATAACAAAGAAAAAAATTTTATACATTTCCCATATGGGACTAATAGGACTAACCCACACTTTAGGCATCAAATTCTCTTCCCAAGACTCCTTCCATGAGTGGGCAGCCCAAAAACTCCAAGAAAACTTGAAAATCAGCTCCAAATGGCAGGTTATGGGGGTGTCTCCTAGTATCTCTCCATGAATCAAGGATTTTCCCTTCATGGTTTGGCTCTTTTGGACACCTCCTAGTCTTGCTCCACAAGTTTAGGCTTCTTCCTTTCATGGCTTTGGCACTTTTGGAAACTTTTGGGTGCCTCCTTGATTTTCTCCCCAAGACATGCTCTCTTCCCTTTTATAACTTGGATTTTTATGGAACATTGTGGGGCACCTCCTTGATCCTCTCTTCAAGAAAAATTCTTGCCATCCTGGCTTGGGTTTATCTGGAAAGAAGTTGGCTCCTCCTTGGATTGAGGTATCTTGATGGATTTCTCCCCCAAGTGGTGCAAGAAAAAAAAACCTGCTTACTTGAGGCATGGGGACCAAGGTACACTGGATGGAGATGTGGCAGGGAGTGTGGCACCCACTTGTAGCTGGAAAATGTGGTGCCCTATGGCAAAGGGAATGACACATACCTGGGCCTTGGACTTGGACTGAGTCAACATGACCCAACAAAAATTGAAATGACAAAATTACAGACTCAAAATTGAGTTGATCAGGTCAACCCTTATTACAAAACCAGAAAACCCTAATTCTTCGGGCAAAGTCAATCAAAGATCCAGATGAAGCCCTGAAGTCTTCTTCTGAGTCTGGTGCCCGCACCAGGCCCTGTTTGCCTTTGTCCTGTGGGACATCGAGGGGTGTCAGGCCCTGTTTGCCTTTGTCCTTTGGGACATCGAGGGGTGTGAGGCCCTGTTTGCCTTTGTCCTACGAGACATCGAGGGGTTTGAGGCCCTGTTTGCCTTTGTCCTTCGGGACATCAAGGGGTGTGAGGCCCTGTTTGCCTTTGTCCTGCGAGACATCGAGGGGTGTGAGGTCCTATTTGCCTTTGTCCTTCGGGACATCGAGGGGTGTAAGGCCCTGGTTATCCCGTTCTTGACCCTAATTTTTGGAGCTTCTCAGCTCACCGTTCGATCCTCCTAGCCCCGTTGTCCCGCATCAATTTTGGTATCAGAGTGGGAGAGGATTAGGGTTAGAGAAAAAAAAAATTATTGGTATGGGTATCCGTTATTTCATTTTTTTTGTGCCATTTTATTTCTGTTATCCCTACTATTCCCACTTTATTCCTGATTATCCTGACTTATCCCGACCAATCCTTGTCATCTTCTTCCCTCTTTCCACCCAGATCCAAGTTCCCCTCCCCTTTGTTCCCAGCCGACGCACCACAGATCGCCTCCCTTCCCCACGCCGGCTGCCCAACCCACCACCACCGATCATCTTCCCCGCGCCGCCACCCCTGCTGCTCCGCCCGTGCCGTGCCGTGCCCCTCTTCCCAGCGCCACCGTTCGTCACTGCCAGAGCCGACTTTAGAGGACACTACTCAAACCCGAGCGCCACCTCCCCGGCTCTGCCTCCGTCCTCCTATCCCGATCTCTGCCACCGCCTCTTCTCCGTCCTCTTGTCCCGATCTCCACCACCACCCCTTCTCCGCGACGTCCAATTGCTGTGATCCCTATCGGATCTTGCCCGTGATGCCTCACGACCAAAGGACACCGTCCGAACCCAGCATCACCTCCTCCAAGTCCGGCCAACCTCTCCGCCTCAGAGCCCTCCGTGTTTCGCGTTGTCTCTGGCCTTTTCCCATGGCTACCGTCAATCCCATTGCTACCGTCCATGCCATTCACCCCTCCCGCCATGCCGGTCACCTCTTCGAGCCATCTTTCCACCTCGCCAGCCATCGGCCGCACTGCCCCCTCTCTAGCGACGATCCCTCGAGAATACCAGCGACTTCCCCAATGGATTTCCCTCCCCCGTTCCTCCCTACTATGGTCAAAGCACAGCACGAATGTGAAAGCATGGGCGCCTTGCCGAATTCAGTGATGCACGCTCCTCAAAGTGCACGGATCTCAAAGTAGCCTAAAGATGGAGTGCGAATCTCATAGCACATTAATTTCAAAACTGCACGATTCTCGAAGCAGTCAAAAAAAAAATCATCAAGCGCTGCATAGACTTCAAATAATGGGTTTCAGTTTCATCCAAGTCATCTTCAAACTCAACGGAGTCGAGTTCTCCCTACTCCAGGAGAATGATGGGCACCCGAGAGCCCAGCCACCTCAGCAGCCACGTGGAGTCCTAGTAACAGCCCGTGCATGACCACATGCTAGCACATCCCTTCCACCCTCCAGGCACATCAACTCCACACACTATCAAGTGAGAAAGGAAGGTCAAGTGGATAAGCATGAATCCCTTGATGCATGCTAAGCAGCTAAGGAAAGATGTGGTCCCCCCTAAGCCCAAAAGAGCAGGTATTTGGCACCCCACATGGTCCCCCCTTGGTCCCCTTCTTCTTTCCTTATTTTTCTTGAGTTCTTTTTGGAAATTGTATAAAACCTTCCATGTTGTCATTCAGCAAATCAGGAAAGACTGTGGTGCATATATTTTCTTTACTTGCTTCCTAAGAAATTAGTCCCGATATTAGGACCCCTCTCTTGTATCGAAAAAAATTAAGAAGAAGAAAATAAATTTTCTTTAGAAGATTATCTTTTTCGTTCACCCCCGCATGGGCAGGAAGGGTGAGAGACCCGGTAGTGTTCGTCCCTGCATGGATGGGGAGGGTGAGAGACCCAGTAGTGTTGCCTTCATTCTTTGAGAACGTCGACTTCTGTGAGGGAGTGGATGTGAAGCCCTATTTGTCTTTGTCCTGTGGGACATCGAGGGGTGTCAAGCCCTGTTTGCCTTTGTCCTTCGGGACATCGAGGGGTGTGAGGCCCTGTTTGCCTTTGTCCTATGAGACATCGAGGGGTATGAGGCCCTGTTTGCCTTTGTCCTTCGGGACATCAAGAGGTGTGAGGCCCTGTTTTGCCTTTATCCTGTGGGATATCGAGGGGTGTGAGGTCCTGTTTGCCTTTGTCCTTCGGGACATCGAGGGGTGTGAGGCCCTGGTTATCCCTTTCTTGACCCTAATCCCTAGAGACTTCTCAGCTCACCGTTTGATCCCCTATCACCGTTGTCCCACATCAAGGAGGAGACGTGTAGGGCTATCGACCTGATCGTACTACCATATCCATAACATAGGCAAGCCCACCTCAACCAGGATTATGGCTTCTATGCCAAAACTAGATCGAATGGTGTCTCACCCATTGATGTTCGAGTCATTGTGTAGTAGGCCCACAGTATGCTGGGGAGCTCGTTGGCCTACCGACCCTTTGCCTCATCCAGTCGGGTGTGAAGTCCTTGGACGATGGTCTGGTTTATCACCTCAACTTTTCTATTGGTCTATAGGTGAGCTACTGACATAAAGCGATGACAGATGTTCAGGTTGGTGCAGAATGCCTCAAAAGCCTGGTTATCAAACTACCGCCCATTATCCGTGATGATGGTATGGGAAAGTCTGAAATGGTAGATGATCGACTTCTAGAGAAAAGACCTTAACTTATCCTCGATAATGTAGGCTAGGGGTTCTACCTTCATCCACTTCGTAAAGTAGTCGATGGTGACGATCAAGTATTTTTACTGACCGGACGCCTGGGGAAAAGGACCCAGGATGTCTATCCCCCACCGGACGAATGGCCAGGGAGGAGAGCTGGGATAGCGGGGAAGTCGGTTGGCGTTGGTTGTGGCTGTGTCTCTGGCAGCGATCACACTTTCGCACAAACTCAATCGCATCTTCCTACATGGTCTCCCAATAGTACCCCTATTGGAGAGCTTTGTTGGCTAATGTCCTGCCCTTCACATGGTTCCCTAGATGCCCTCATGTATCTCCTGGAGAAGATAGAGAGCCTTTGAGTATCTCAGGCATTTTAGCAGGGGATAGGAGTAGGACCTCCGATAGAGCTGTCTGTCCATGAGCACGAAGCGAGCGGCCTTCCGCTTCAAGAGCCTGGCCTCCATATGATCTTCAAGCAGGGTGTCGTATATTATATACCTGATATAGGGATCCATCCAGCTTACCTTGGGGGCAACTTGTTGGACCTAGCCTGTGACCTCATAACTAGGGACCTTAGGTATTCAATAAAGGTACGCCACAGCAATGAGTCTGGTAGAGTCGCAAGCTTGGAGAGTATATCGGTGCAGGCATTCTTCCCGTGGGGTATGTGAAAAATTTTGAAGTACCAGAGGTTCACTGTGTATGAGCATACTCGATCCAGGTACTTCACTATCATAGGATCCCGGGCCTCGTACTTGCCGGAGACTTGGCCCGCCACAAGCTGCGAGTCCGTGAAGACCTTTAAGCTCATCATGCCTAGCTTGTGGGATACCCTTAGTCCTACTAGGAGCACCTTAATTTGGCCTGGTTGTTAGTTGACTTGAAGAAGAAACACAGCGCATACTTGACGACCACACCATCAAAGTTGGTGAGGATGAGTCTGGCCCAACTTCCTCCAATGTTGGATGTATCATCGATGTGGAGAATCCATGCCATTTCCCCTATGACTGGGTCCTGCTTGGGCTTGGCTGGCTCTTCTGTCTCTACCAGATCCTCATCTGCCCAGGTGCACTCTACCAGGAAGTTGGCCAAGAACTGAGTCTTCTGAGACAGCCTCGGATGGTAGGAGATATCAAACTCGCTGAGCTTCGTCGCCCACTTAGCCAGGTGCCTCGAAGTATCTGAACGACTTAGGATGACCCTCAGAGGTTAGTCAGTGAGGACCGTAACTTGATGAGCTTGGAAATAGGGCCTGAGGCACTGACAAATATGATAAGTGCAAAGAATTTTTTCAGATCGGGTGTACCTGATTTTTGCATCATGGAGTAGGTTGCTGGTGTAGTAGACTGGTCGCTGGAGGCCGTCCTCGTTGGTGCAAACCAGTATTGAGCTGACTACCTCTAGGGAGATCACCAAGTACAAGAGGAGCTCCTCTCCGGGCTCTGGCTGGAGAGTAATGGTAGAGAGGCGAGGAGCTTCTTTAGTCACTCGAATTCTTCCCAACATTCCTTCATCTAGAAGAAGTCATGCATCTTGCATAGGGCCTTGAAGAATGGTTGACAGTGCTCGGTGGAGCGTGAGATGAACTGATTAAGGGTGGTGATGCGTTCGATCAAGCATTGGACCTCCTTCTTGGATGCGGGATGCCTCATATCTATGATTGCCTAGATCTTTTTTGGGTTGGCCTCAATCCCTCGCTGGGTGACCATGAAATCCAGGAACTTTCCTGCCACCATGCCAAATGCCCACTTAGCCGGATTCAACTTCATTTGGTAGAGATGGAGATTATCAAAGGCCTCCACCATGATAGCGTTGTGGTCCGACTCTTGACTGCTCATGACGAGCATGTCGTCCACATAGACTTGCATTTTGTGGCCTATCTGGTCTTTGAAGAACTTGTTGACCAGGTGCCGGTATGTCACCTCAGCATTCTTGAGGCCAAAGGGCATCACCTTGTAGCATAACGTATCTTTATCGATCATGAATGCCGTATGCTCTTTGTCCTCCAAGTGCATGCAGATCTGATTATACCCATAGAATGCATCCATGAAGCTGAGCAACTTGTGCCCCAAGGTTGTATCCACAAGCTGGTCTATCTTGGAGAGCGAGAAGCTATCTTTCGGGCATGCCTAGTTGAGGTTGGTATAGTCTATGTAGATTCTCTACTTTTCACTGATCATTTTGACCATTACCATATTTGCTAGCCAGCTAGGGTACCATACCTCATGAACAAAGCCTACGGTGAGGAGTTTCCCGACCTCCTCGTCAATCACCCTCTACCTTTTTAGGGTGAAGCTCCTCTTCTTCTACTAGATCGAGTGGCTATTTGGATCGATGTTTAACCTGTCGGTGATCACCTCGGGGGCATTTTGGGCATGTCTGCCATGGTCCAGGCGAAGACATTAGTATTAGCCCACAGGAAACTCAGCAACCGAGCCCTCTCCTCGGCCAGTAGGTCTCCCACATCTTGGTGGGGGCACCAGGATCAAACATAGATTACTGGGCCCTATTTGGTTTACCTAGCCATGTATCAAAGTTTTGTAATCAATTAGAATTGAGTCCTGTAATAAGTTGGTTAGTTGATTTGTCTCAACCCTAACCTAGTCTAGTACATTGAATCCTGTATACCAGTATGAGTCCAGTGTGAGTTCACTCTTATACAAGAGAGGAGACTATGCTATTTTAGAGTTCCACCAGATCTCATTCTGAAGCTAGAAGCAGTTACACCAGTTTAGGGGAGCTCAATCGACACCCAGGTGCCCTGATTATACCCTAATTTTCTCAGGTACCATTTCAGATGCAATTCCTCCAGATGCTTTCGAGATATTTCATATGCCAGGAGCCCATGTTTACCAAGCTATCCTAGCACTTCAGGCCTCCAAATTCAAGCCCAGGAAGCAAGCCTAAGCAAGGAGAACCAAGATTCCCTTTTGATGCAGGGAATATGCCAGCCCAGGGAACCAGGCACCCCAGCTTCCAGGAGGCCCAAGCCCAAGCTCTCCAAGCCCATGGCCGACCTCCCCCTTGCTGCCCTAAAGCCCACACGCCCAAGGAGTGGGCGTCCAAGGAGTTTGACTAGGTCCAAGTTGAAGAAAAGTGGGAGAAGACCAAGCCTTTTCCTAACTTAGTTGGGATTTCTAATCCTTTTAAACTTTGTAATTCTAACCTAGCTAGGAGAGGACTTGTATTCCAATTTGGAAGAGAACTTGTAACCCAAGTGTAACCATGGTTAGTGAGGGCATGGGAACTCTATAAATACCCCACCCCTCCCCCTCTTGTAATCATCTTTTTCTTATGAATAAACCTTGTTGAAATTTTGTTAAATTGTCTTGAGTTTGAGTTTTGGTTCTCTTTGAGTGCTCTCCTTGTGTTCCTGGATTAAAACCCTGCTGCCCTAGTACCCTCCTGCATCCCTGGAGATTAACCATGTCCAAGGAATTGAAGCCCTTGCTGCCGTCCAAGTCCAAGAGCTTCTTCTTCCCTGGCTGCCAACTTTTAGCCCTAATCCCGATTTCCTTCAAACCCTAATTCCTTTTCTAATTTTTAATTGCTGTTTTGATTAACCCTGATGCTTGCAGGGACCCGAGGTGCTTCACCTCTCCTGAGGAGGCCTTCTTTGCTTCCCAGACCGCCCAAATCAGCCTTCAGATTCAAAAAAACGAGGCTTCTTCATCCAAGCTCCGATCAGAGTGTGAGTGATCCCTTCTGTTACTGAATTTTAATCTCTGACTAGTAAGAAACCTTCCCTTCTCTTATTATCTGATTTGATGAAGACAAACTATCCTAAACTAGGAGTATCTCAACTCTCGAGTCTTGGCTACTTATTATCTTGCATGAGTTCTTTGCGATCATAATGATTCTATGCATTGCTATCCTATTTCCTAGTTCTTACCTTAGTTTGGGAATTTAGCCTCCAAACCTAAATTATAAAATCATAAAAAAAATTATTTTTTTATTTTTCCTATATGATTAGAATCTTGGAGTCGTCCCACATTGGTTTGGTATCAGAGCAGGTTTAGGATAGTTTTTTATTTGCTTTGCATTCACAATCCTTAATTCTGCATTCTGACCAATGCATTAGGTGTCTAGGTTTCTCAGATTTTGGCATCATAAATATTTTATTTTTCTATAAAATTTGCACTACATATCCTCTGTTCTTTTCTAGTAATTATTAGAATTTTTAATTAATTTTACTAAAAACCTGAATCATTAAGATTTGGCATATTAGAAACCCTAATAGAATCCTAATAATTTTTGTAGCAGTCCAAAAAAACCCTAGGTTTTCATTAACATATGATTTTTGTTCTACATGAAATTTAGTAGGTTTCATCATCACCATTCATCCTCTATTCCATATTTTTTTTGATTTTTTTATACATCAGAATCAGTGTCAAACTCTGCAACAACTGAAACCTTAATTCTCTGATTTCTGCTACATTCTGCATCTTGACTCAACCTAACCTAATCAACTACAAAACCTCCAATCCCAAGCCAAACTTTACTTGATAACCCCAGTTAACTTAAACCTAACTTGACACATCATAAATCATTAAAAAAAATATTTTATTTTCTGATTATTTTAGATTGCATCAGGGCTATCGATTGCCATCATTCTTAACCTAATCTTAAGGGCAACTCACTATCTCAGATCAGGGCATGATTTCATCACCTGTCCTGGACCCAAAACAACCATCATCATACTAACCCAAGCTTAATTAAAATCAATTAGACCTAATTTTCCCTAATGGGCTAGAAGACATCAACAAGTCGGGTCCGAGCTGTATGGGCCAACTAGTGCACTTAATCCTTTAGCTATTAATGAAAGCTGGTGTCTAAGGCTGGGGGTCCAGAGTCAAACGACCTAAGTGGTGCTGTGGTTTTTAATTAGGTCCCTGCGAAAGTAGGGGGCCTCCCACACTCCCACCCCCTACCTGGTCAGTGGAAGGATTAGCTATTGGGTTAGGTGTAAGTTGAGCTAACCCACCCAGTTCTGGCTTTAGGTCTAGAAAACCCTAGATTATACTAGCCTTTTCTTTCTCTTTTGCATGCTTGGTTGCATCACTTCATTTTGATTGTTTGATTTGTTGCATGACCACTAGGCTAGGAACCAAATATCAAAGGTCTAAACCCCAATCCAGCACAACCATGGATCCTAATTTTGGGGCTTTCATAAAAGCCATGAATGACCAGATAGTTGCCCAATTAACTACCCAAATGAACTAAGCCAATATCCAAACCCAAAATCAACTTACCCAATTGAACCAAGCCAATGCCCAAACTCAAGCCCAGCTTGCCCGAATAGACCGTAGGTTTGACCAATCCGATACTAAGCTTGACCAAATAAATCATAGATTCAACCAAGTAGGAACCCTAAGCAAGACCCATAGAGCTGAACCCCAGGAACCCATAGTCCCTAGATACGAATCCAGTAGTAACCCACAATCCCTTAGTCGACCTGAACCCTATAGGATTGATACCCCTAGATTTGAACCCATAACCTTTAAACCCATAGCCTATGAACCCATAATCCTTAGTTTACCCACCCCTGTTATCCCAAACTTTAGCCAGTTTCCCTTTAGCCAAACCCCTCTTACCACCCCATTAGTTCACCAAGATAACCTAGAAGAAGAAATATATGAAGCTAATGAGAGCCTAGTGAACGAGTATGAGGAAGAAGAGGAGTTCCCCATAGAAGACTTAGAGTTAGCTGAATCATTAGATGACCAGGTAGAAGACCACCCACATTAGTTGAACCTGACCATACCCAAGTGGGAGAAGACCTAGATTTAGCTAACCCTAGCCATACCAAGACAGTAATTGACATAGAGTTAGCTGACCATGTAGTGGAAGAACCTTTAAAGGAAGAAGACCATGAGAAACCCAATCCTACTATTAGAGTTTTACTTGAGGAGACATTAGAAGAAAGCCCAACTATAGAGCATAGTCCTTTGATTCAAGAGTCAGAAGAATTTATTAAAGACTTGATCTATTTGAATCAGTACCCTTATGATGAAATCATTCCATTGACTCCCATTGATCTCTTTCCTAAAATTAATGACCCTTTCTTCCATTATGCAGACCCTTTAGATAAGCATCAATCCCATAAGGTCAACCTCATTAGTTTAGGCCTCATCCATGAAATTCCTTCTTATCTCCTATTCTACCCAATCAACCCAGGACCTTCTTCTTACTTTCTACCCTATCAGACTAACCTCGAGTCCACCTCATATTTTTTGCCTTTTCTTGAGTTTTCTTGTATTTCTTTAACCATTCATCTGCGTCATGTAAAGGTTTGCATGTTTCATTCATTTATTGCCCACGTTAGGTTTGCATATTATTTTTGGTATACTTTGTGGCATTTGCTAGTAGTACATAATAAATTTTCATGTGCATGCCATGATAGGATCAAACCTAGAGAGTCTATAGTCTCTTAAGTTTTAGACCCGAAGAGTCCAATAAGTTTCCTTCGATAAGGAAGCCTAGTCAAGTCTATTAGGTATTGGTTGAGTCCAATAAATGCACAGCCTAAATTACATGTCTGCACCTACACTACCCTCTGCACAGCATATGCATATGAAAATTAGTCAAAAGCTGAACATAACTAATGCACTAAATAAACTTGGCTAATTCCCAAAAGAGAGATAAGGAGTTTTGCAGGGGATTTTGTAGTTATAAAGAGTTTTCTGCTTGTGAAGCTGGCCTATCCAAGATAACGAATATCGGTGGACCCAATGCCTATGTGCATGAGATACTATCTAATTTAGGTATTAGATCTATCTTCATCATCTCAGATCTTATAGAGTCTAGGGAGCCAGCAGTGATACCTAGCGAGCACCTTGAGCCTATCCCTCTCTTGAAAGAGAACCCATCCCAGAGTGTCCACAAACAATTTGGTCTTTTGGTGAGGAAAAGATTGAGAGAATCCTAGACGATCAAGCTATCGGTATCCAAGATAGAGGCTATCGGTATCAAGAGAGGTATTTGGTCCAGTGGCAAGGTTGGCCAGAATCTGAGGACTCGTGGATCACCCGTGAGGATCTGCAGCGCCTCAACCCAGACCTACTCGAGCACTATGAGAGCCAAGTTAAACCACACTCGATGGGGTCGAGTTCCTCCCATCCCGGGAGAATTGATGGGGGCACTAGGATCAGACACGGATTACTGGGCTCTATTTGGTTTACCTAGCCATGTGTCAAAGTTTTGTAATCAATTAGAATTGAGTCCTGTAATAAGTTGAGGTTAGTTGATTTGTCTCAACCCTCAACCTAGTCCAGTACATTGAGTCCTGTATACCAGTATGAGTCCAGTGTGAGTTCACTTCTTGTACAAGAGAAGAGGTTATGCTATTTCGGAGTTTCACCAGACCTCATTCTGAAGCCAGAAGCAGTTACACCAGTTTAGAGAAGCTCAATCGATACCTAGGTGCCCTGATTATGCCCTGATTTTCCTCGGGTGCCATTTCAGATGCCAGATTCCTTCCAGATGCTTCCAGAATATTTCATATACCAGGAGCCCATGTTTACCAAGCTATCCTAGTACTCTAGGCCTCCAAATTCAAGCCCAGGAATCAAGCCCAAGCAAGGAGAACTAAGATTTCCTTTTGATGCCGGGAATATGCCAGCCCAAGGAACCAGGCTCCCCAGCTTCCAAGGGGCCCAAGCCCAAGCTCTCCAAGCCCATGGCCGACCTCCCCCTTGCTGCCCTAAAGCCCACACACTCAAGGAGTGGGCATCCAAGGAGTTTGACTAGGTCCAAATTGAAGAAAAGTGGGAGAAGACCAAGCCTTTTCCTAACCTAGTTGGGATTTCGAATCCTTTTAAACTTTGTAATTCTAACCTAGCTAGGAGAGGACTTGTATTCCAATTTGGAAGAGGACTTGTAACCCAAGTGTAACCATGGTTAGTGAGGGCATGGAAACTCTATAAATACCCCACCCCTCCCCCTCTTGTAATCATCTTTTTCTTATGAATAAACCTTGTTGAAATTTTGTTAAATTGTCTTGAGTTTGAGTTTTGGTTCTCTTTGAGTGCTCTCCTTGTGTTCCTGGATTGAAACCATGCTGCCCTAGCACCCTCCTGCATCCCTAGAGATTAGCCATGCCTAAGGAATTGAAGCCCTTGCTTCCATCCAAGTCCAAGAGCTTCTTCTTCCCCGGTTGCCAGCTTTTAGCCCTAATCCTGATTTCCTTCAAACCCTAATTTCTTTTTTTAATTTTTAATTACTATTTTGATTAACCCTGACACTTGCAGGATCCTCGAGGTGCTTCACCTCTCCTGAGGAGGCCTTCTTTGCTTCCAGGACCGCCCATATCAGCCTTCAGATTCAAGGGAAATGAGGCTTCTTCATCCAGGCTCCGATTAGAGTGTAAGTGATCCCTTTTGTTACTGAATTTTAATCTCTGACTGGTAAGAAACATTCCCTTCTCTTATTATCTGATTTGATTAAGACAAACTATCCTAAATTGGGAGTTTCTTAACTCTCGGGTCCTGGCTACTTATTATCTTGCATGAGTTCTTTGCGATCATGATGATTCTATGCATTGCTATCCTATTTGCTAGTTCTTACCTTAGTTTGGGAATTTAGCCTCCAAACCTAAATTATAAAAATCATAAAAAAATAGTTTACTATTTTTCCTGCATGATTAGCAATCTTAGAGTCATCCCGCATCACTTGCACCATCTTCACTGGGTCCTCGTCTAAGGGGAATGATAGTAGGGGTTCAACAGACCTGCCCTTCGACTCCTGCTCCGCCTGGCCTAACGGATCGATTGTTGGACCTTCCTCGATTGCTCGAGCTCCGGGATGGCCTGCAAGCAGTGCTGGACTGGCTGTCAAGATCCCCTCATTTTTTTAATCCCTCACGGGGTCAGGAACTAAACAAGGAGCTACTTGGTTGAGATGGTGGCATCGAGTAGGTTGAGTCCGGGGTACCCCAGGATCACATTGTAAGGCGAGGGAAGCCTTACAACAGTGAAGGTCACTATGATGGTGCTCTACCGGGGTGGTGTTCTGATAGTGACCGAGAGGATAATCTCTCCCTCCAACCCAATTGAGTCTCCGGTGAAGCCAACGAGGGGCATTAACACTGGCTTTATTAAAATCAGGGGACAAGTTCAGTCTTGCAAGGGCACCATAAAAAGGATATCGGTGGAGCATCCACTATCAACCATTATTCTATTTACTGGATGCTTAACTATTGTCATTTTCATGACAACAGTATCGTTGTTCGGGTTATCCACCCCAACTAACCCTTTTCCAATGCAGGGGAGTACATCATCGTCCTCTCTCTCCCCTTAGCCCTCTTTGACTCTCTCCCTACCACCAGGAGATCATTCTTATCAGCTTCTCCGTGGGCTGGTTGTCGATGGTAGGGTATCAGGCCTTGTCACTCCAGGTCCCAAGCAGAGCTCTTCCTTCCATGAATTTCCCGAGGTAGCCTCTCCTGATCAGGTCTTTGATCTCCCTCTTCAGGTGGTGGCATTCCTTGGTATCATGGTCTTGGTCACGGTGGAACTGATAGTATCGAGATTTGTCTCATCCACCAGATGGCTTTAGTGGAGGAGGGTGGCGCAGGTAGCGTTCGCCCTCAATCTCCATCAGGATCTTCACTCTTGGAGTGAGGAGAGGTGTGTACTTCTTATCCTTAGTAGGATCGTCCCTTGGCTTAGGACCTGCTTGAGGGGTTGAAATGTCCTTGGTCATAGGTGGCTCACTCAGCTCCCTCTGAGCTTGCCTCTTCAGGGGCCTCCCATCCAACTCTCTCTCGGCCTCCTCCGCACGTATGTACTTGTGGGCATAGAGAGGAGCTCTGAATAGGACTTTGGGGGCTTCTTATCAAGGAAGTAAGTGAAGGAGAGGTCTTAACCCCTCTTTTCAATGTCAGCATGGCAACAGGATCATCGAGGTTGTAGATCTCTAGGGTTGCTATCTTAAACCAGGAATGTAGTCTCGAAGGGACTCATGGTCCTGCTATCGGATAGAGAAGAGCCTATCGACCTCACATAGCACCTTCTGGTAGGCATTTAAGTGTGCCATGAACTTCTTCTCTAGCTACTCAAAGGAGACTATGCTTCTCGGCTTAAGGTGGGAGTACTAGACCCGAGCCACCTTGCGGAGCATGGCTGGGAAGGCAATGCAGAGAAGGGCGTCAATGACCTCCTAGACCTGCATGAGAGCCTTATAACTCTCAAGGTGGTCGATAGGGTCTGTGGTCCCGTCATAGGGATCCACTTGGGGCATGCAGAACTGGCTGGAAATCAGTTTCTCCTATATTCTGTAAGAGAGAGGTGGACGAGCATCATAGCCCATGGGCTCGTGTGAGGAGCCTTGAATCTTAGTGAACTGGTGGGCTAGGTCAGCCAGTCTGCACTCTTGCTTTTCAAGGTGGTTCTCCACTCGATGATGAAGGCCTCATCTGTCGACCCTTCGGTAGAGGCCGTCGGGAGAGAAGAAGGTGCTCACAGGAGGAACTTGTGGTTCAGTTGTCATGTCGGTGTGACGGCGTGACACCGTGGTGCGGTCCGAGTCTAGGGAGTGGCTCTCCCGGCCGACCGGACCGCCCTGGCATCTCTTCCCGGTCACTTGCAAGCTTCCTCATGGATATGAGGCTACTCGCAACGGCCCTTCCCGGAAGGATCTCTAATTGGTACAAGGATTGGCAGCATAGGCCACAAGCATCCTCGGCTACTGTTGTGTTGCTAAGGATTAGTGGTGGTGGTGTAGCTGGTGCACCACTATAGCTAGGATCTGGACCTACTATGCAAGTGTGGTGATATGCACGGATTGATTAGCTGGAGGCAAAGGTGGAGGAAGAGGGAGTTCCGCCTCCTAGCTATGTCAGTCACCGTGGTGGGATGGGTCTCCCATGTGGCTGGCAGAGGCTTCTCGTGCATAAGTCACCACCATGAGATCATTGAAGATTGCTTGATATTTTCCAGTGAGAACAAACGGTGTTAGTGCTTTCGTCAGCACCCCCTATCCGGTGTGCCAATCTTTTGCCACCTAGATCATCATGGTCTGTAGTTCTGGCATGGCCCGGATGAGTCGACCTCCTCGAGCATGTCAGGTTCTTCTTCCTTTCGCCTTAGCGATCGATCGGTCCTGCAAAAAAGAAGAAACCCAGATCGGGGATCCTAACGGGGAGACTCCGATGGTCAAGTCAGTTGGACGATCAAGAAAAATAGATCTTCTATGGCAGAAGCTTAGAATGCCACAGTGTAGAGGGAAAGCAGTGTAGAAGGAAAAAATAGAGAAACTAGAGTTCGAGGGTTTGGTCATTGTTTAGCCTTTTGCTTTTTCTCTTACCGTCATCCTCCTCCGTCCTGGAGGTCCTGCTTATCGTTATATAAGAATTTGTCAGGCCAAATCGGGTGTGGCACCTTGATGGGATGTCATTCTCTCAGTGTCCCCCGTGGGAGGGGTACTCATCTGCCAGAGCTTTCCCTTGGACCAGTTCTCAGGAGGAGATCCTCTTACTGGGGGTGTAGTTGGTGTGCTGCAGAGCCTGTCCTTTAGTAGAGCGGTCTCCCGCGGAGGGCGCAGGCATCATGCTATAGGGCCCTGAATCATAGTTAAGTATTTTCACTTCTAAGGGGTACAGGTGGCAAGTCGCAGAGCTTGGGGCCTTAGCAGGACACTCTTCTTGTAGGAGACAATGGCGGTGTAACACGGGGCCTGGAGCCCCGATGGGGCACATGCCTTGTAGAGGGTGCAGGTGGCGTGCCGCAAGACCTGAAGTCCCGATAGAGCATGCATTATGCAGAGTATGTGAGTGATGTGCTGCAGGGCCTGGAGCTCCGATAGAGCACGCATCTCCTTCACGAGAGTTGCGGCCAATCTGATGGGGATGACGTCATGCCTCCATGCCGCATTCCAAATCACCTTTGTCTCTATCCTCCAGGAGTCGTATCTCACTTCCTGCTATCTTCCCGGCCATGGTCAGGAATGCGCCTCTCCACCTTCAGGGACTTCCTCCGAACAAGGACTCGATCCCGGTTAGAAGCTCGACCTTGGATGAGAGCTCACCTTGAACAAGAGCTCGATCTCAGACGGGAGCTCACCTCGGATGGGAGCTCACCCCGGATGGGAGCTCACCTCGGACGGGAGCTTGATCTCAGACGGGAGTTTAACCTCGGATGGGAGCTCGATCTCGACTGGGAGCTCACCTTGGACGAGATAGGTGGCACTCTCTGCCACCTCACCACGTAGCTGTATTCGACATGGATGCCATATCAGTGGCTTGTCTCATCAATTTCAATTAAAATATTTTTTAGACCAGCACCTCCTCTTAATGCTTCTTGCCAATAGGAGATGGGAAAGAAAGATTCACAGGGCCTAGGTCGGGAAATGAGGAGGAAGGAAGCATAAAAAAAGCCTCTGGGTATTAGAAAATTAACCCATACCGATCATGATCATGACCAGCTATGAAAAAAAAATAGTAAAAAATCTAGATCATTATTTCTTCATCCAACAATTAATATTTTTTTGATAAAATAACATTCTTATCCTTCAGAGAATCGTAGAAAATGCCATGTTCTAATGCAATCGGTAGTATTAAGACATATCTACCAACATAAAGATATAACTAGAATGACAAAATATGATGAACAAGTTTCAACATGTTTTTCCCTGCAAACACTTGTATGCATCTTACTCACATCACTATAAGTAAACACAGATTTTGTAACTGATTTTTTGATTGCTAATAACTGAAAATCAGTTGCAAATTTAATTTGCAACCGAAATCAGTCGGTTACAAAAACCTAGGTTGCAAAATTTTATCACCGATTTTTTTCTGTAGCAAAATTTAGCACCCGATTTAGCAACCGATTTTAGTGTATTTATGAAATTTTATTTTTTTAATAAGAAAATCTGTTACAAATTTGGTTGGTAAGAAATAAATTTATTTTTAAATATTTTAAAAAATTGGCAAAAAAAGACAAATCGATTGCAAAATCGGTTGCAAATGAATAAAATTCTGAAAAAAAAATTAAAATCGGTTGCAAATAAATAAAAATATAAAAATAAAATAAAATTTGGTTGCAAAATCGGTTGCAAATTAAGAAAATTCTAGAAAAAAATTAAAATCGATTGCAAAATCGGTTGCAAATAAATAAAATTTAAAAAAAAAATTAAAAATCGGTTGCAAAATCGATTACAAATAAATAAAATTCTGAAAAAAAAAAAAAATCGGTTGCAAAATTAGTTGCAAAAAAATAAAATTCTGAAAAAAATAAAAAATTGGTTGCAAATAAATTAATTTCTGAAAAAAAAAAAATTGGTTGCAAAATTGGTTGAAGAAAAATTAAAAATCGGTTGCAAAATCGGTTGCAAATAAATAAAACTATAAAAAAAATAAAAAATCGGTTGCAAAATCGGTTGCAAATAAATAAAACTATAAAAAATTCTAAAAAAAAATAAAAAATTGGTTGCAAAATCGGTTGCAAATAAATAAAATTTTGAAAAAAAAATAAAAAATCGATTGCAAAATCGGTTGCCAAAAATTAAAAATCTGAAAAATAAAAAATAAAAAATCAATTGTAAAAGAAATTCTAAAAAATAAAAATAAAAATCGGTTGCAAAATCGATTGCTAAAAAATAAAAATTTTAAAAAAAATTAAAAGCGGTTGCAAAATCGGTTGCTTAATTAGATAATCAAAAAAAATTATGTAAAACTGATTTTTTTTCCTGAATTTTATAAAATTGTCATAGACAGCTGAACTTGATTACAATGCCAACATATACAGCATCCAATTAGAACAAGAGATAAGCAAAGGCCATATAAAATAGCCATTTTCCAAAAATCATATAAGGCAGCCAATAAAGCACACATAAAATGATAGTACTTTGCTAAAAATGGCATATGATTGAGAAAATGACTCTTCCAGCAAATGTTAAATGAACAAGTGTAGTCGGTAAATCCTAATTATAAAGGGGAAAGTGCTGGTCCCAGAACAATGGTAAGCAAAATTATAATGCCCAACTAGTCACTTCATAATGCTATGTGGATGATGCCAGACTTCAACAAGATAAGTTAGGTGGAGACAAATCTCAATTGTTAAGTACTTAATTTTAAAAATTTTTCTTTAAGCAAAAGCCTCGAGCATCTCAAACAGATCCAATGTTGAGATGGTACTTAACAATTGATAGGCCTGGGCTTTGACAATTTCTCGCATACAATGTGCGAAGATTTTCGGTTCACAATGCGAGAAAATTTTCAATTCCAGATTGCTCGCATTAGAGAGGCCATTCTCCTATCCGGTACATTCCTTTTGGATCAAGCACACAGATGCCAAAGGATAAAGTATTTTCATTCTCGAAAGGGTTTCACAATTGTGGGTCCATATATATCCATTACTCGAAGAGCTTAAAAACATCTCAAAAAACGTGCTCAAGAATAAAACCATATTTTAAAAAGAAGGTTTGATGGTCAAATAACCACAATAAACGCATTTAATCAATTCTCCAAGTTCTGGAAAGCAGATTTTCTTGAAGGATTTCATACAAATATTATTCAGCAAAGTATCGAGCAGGAAGTCAAATTCTTCGTACTTGGTGCCTGTTGAAATGGAATCATATATCAAATTCTTTGTCAATATTTATCGATGCTTTAAGTCTCGGTACCAGATCTTGCACTAAGATGGGTTGATATGGTATGATGGCCCCGTATCGACACATGGTATAACACTGAAGTTGCACTGTTATGTGTTGATATTGAGTCCCCATACCGTACCAATACCACACTGAGTTAATATAATGTGCCTCATTCTGGCTGGTATGGGGCAATACTTAAAACCTTCATTTACCTAGTATAAATTAGCAATATGTTTCTTCTTATCATAATGACTACTTGCACCCCATCAAACTTCAACTGGCAGAAGTGGAAGGGAGATATTGCTGGAAGAGTCAATACTAGACATGCATGCATTATCAGGGCAACATATAAGTTGATCCAAAATGCCAGCCTCTCATTGGGACACATATGAGCTGGACTCACTTTTCCACTTTCTCCGCGACAAGTGTAGAGAGAAGAAAAATAGGATGCAAGCATTTAAAAAGCTCTAAGAGTTGGGGGGGATAAAAAAAAAGAACAAGAACTTATTGTAAGCATTCTTTCTCATGAACCATGCTAGTTAACATAGAACTGAGTATTAAACCAGTTTCCTAATAAATTTCAATTAAATGAGCAACAATACCATCAATACAAAAAAATTGCACATACAAAAATAAAAAATTGTTGACATTTCCTTCCAAAATATATGATTACCTAATGCTGGCATACAACAAGAGATGGAATGGCATGCAAAGATATATAAAGACAATATCATTGTGGGATTTCAAAATGAGGCACCTCTGCATAACAATTGAAAATTCCGACTCCCACCAAACTTTGAAACGCTCGAGGAAGCAATCTGCTGAGCAGGGCACTAATCAACCATCATGAATCAGAATACATGAATCACACCTGAAGAAGATATATAAAACAAGAAAGCCTGAAATATCATATACCCCTCCCAAATATAACCAGAAATTGAACATGTTTGTTCCAGTAACCTTTGTTATTTTTGGTTGTGTTATGGTAAAGCAGTAACCATACTTTACAAGATATTTTCACAGTCAAAAACTACGAGATCAGAGAATAAATATACATAGAAAAAGCAATTCTTTATAAACCACTACTATACGTGCATGAAATTGAAGGTGAAAAATACCTACACCTAGCATACAATATGCAAGAAAAGAAGACAGAAAGATATGCAATTTAAAATAATTTTAAAGCATGCACAGCGGAAGGCTCGGTAGATAGATCTAAACGATTTACCAATCTACCCGCAACAGGAACTAGCATAATGACCTAGCATGCATATAACATTAAAAGCAAGAGAATATATATAAGAGTACCATACCTTTATACCTCTGAGAGAAGCAGTAGAAGTGCTGTGAGAATGAAGAGGGTGCTCGAGCCACACACGCATCTGGCCTTTACTGGAAATCTACACCCGGGCTCAACTCTGATCAACCCCTCGGAGTACTAGCTCTTCGAGATCCTTGGCCGATCTTCTTCTTCCAAGAAGACTAGGATGAGAGCAGGAACCCCTTCCTAAAACTTCTCTTCCCAAGACCTAACTAGGGTGCTTGGTTACTCACACCCAATCCCAGAACCTCTCACAGCCCTTCTCTATTTCCTCTCTCTCAAAATCTGTGGATCAACCATTGGCAGCCCCTAAAAATGATGTTCATTTGTAGAGGCAGCAAGGAGAGGGAGAAAGAGGAAGGAGGAGAGATGAGGGGAGAGGATCAAGGCTATACCAAATGGGTCCAACCCATTAAGGTAAGTATGACTTTCATACCATAAAGCCTTGGAGCCAAAACTGGTTTGAATTCGAAATTCAAACCAAGTAAAAACCTATCCAAAAATCTCCCATGAAATCCTCTCGAAATTTTTGCTTATCATAGGAAGTGTCGACATCTAAAAATTGCCAAGTATCGACACCTACAAAATTCCAAGTGTCGACACTTGGAACAAAGTCAATCATATTGACTCCTGGTGACGACAAACGATTCCCAATCATCGATTAGCCATAAGATCAGATAAAAATCCTCTATGGTGTGTGACCCCATAGGTTCAAACACTAAGCCGGTAGTAATGGAACATTTTCAGTACCAGTCAAAGTCCTCATCTAGCAATGATACCCGACGTCCGGATAGGTCGAAGATGCAGAGCACCTCACAAGAACCTCTGGCATATGGTTGCAGCATAATTCATCCCTTTGACCTCATAATGCTCAGGATGACCTAGGGTTCGACTGCCAACCCTAATTTGATTTATCCAGATCATGTCTCAACCTCACAAGTTCTATGACTCTTCATAAAAATTACCCTGGTCAAGGTTTTATTGAATTGAGACATAGTGAGTCATTCATTCCAAACTATTTGGAGAGGTCAATTCCATCTTGATCCACTACCGCTCCTCAAGTACTTGACTATACCCAGAAATCTTCCATCACTGGATTAGAAATCCAGATAGTCCGGCACCAAAGTATAGTAAGTTGCTTGCAAGCTGCCATGGTGACCTCAGGTCTGAGGGACACATATATCCATATCCCTTCGCGAGCAACCCTTTGGCAGAAGGGAGCTCCACAAATGGTTACGTTCATTGAAATATTACACATTTCACTTGCATGTCACACCAGTGTCTCCACACTCCTTGATTAAGAGGACAACCAACAAATATGACATACAACAACCTACACTTGATACATCATCATCCTATAACAATGTATCATTTGGTTGTGAACCAGTTTAAGAACTACTTAATATATCCTCTCTATATCAAACAATGCAGTTCTAAGGACTCTATCACACAAGAGTTCTTTTCAAGAAAATGTAAATATGATGAACAGCCAAAAATAACTTTTATTTATCAAAAGAAATTCATATACAAAATACAAGATAGCACAACCGTCTACAGTCTAGACGATTGCCTTTGGCACAATTCCCAACAACTCCCACTTAGACTAAAACCAATCAGTACAGAATCTCATTCCCATTTTTTGTTTACAATAGTCGAGCTCTTAAACTCCGATGGCTTTAGTAAAGGGGTCAACCAGGTTCTCCTTTCCATCGATCTTCTGAAGGTCAATGTCATCTCATTCCACGATCTCTCGTACAAGGTGATAGTACCGCAGAATATGCTTTGTACGGTGATGAGACTTCGGCTCTTTAGCTTGAGCAATGGCTCCAGTGTTGTCATAGTACACCGGAACAGGGTCATCCAGGGAAGGTGCCACTCCCAGCTCGTCAAGGAACTTTCGCAACCACACAGCTTCCTTCGCTGCATCAGATGCTGCAATGTACTCTGCTTCGCATACTGAGTTTGCCATAGTAGGCTGCTTGAAACTTTTCTAGCAGATAGCTCCTCCGTTCAGGATAAAGACAAAACCTGACATACTCTTGCTATCATCTTTATCTGATTGAAAACTGGAGTCAGTATACCCCACAAGTTTCAAGTCAGATTCTTCATAAATTAGCCATTGGTCCTTAATATTTCGTAAATACTTAAGGATGGTCTTTACCACTTTCTAATGAGCTTCACCTGGGTCAGATTGATATCTGCTCACTACACCTAGTGAGAATACCATGTCTGGTCTAGTACATGTCATGGCGTACATGATAGAACCCACTGCCGAAGCATATGGGATTCTACTCATGCGCTCTCTCTCCTCAGGAGTTGTCACACAATTCCTTTTGGAGAGATCAATTCCAGTGCCTATCGGGAGATAGCCCTTCTTGGAATTCTCCATACTGAACCATTTCAGCACGGTGTCGATGTACGTAGACTGGGACAGTCCTAGAAGCCTCTTTGATCTATCTCTATAGATCTTCATACCCAGTATGTAAGAGGCTTTATCCAAGTCCTTCATAGAGAACTGAGATTACAACCAGACCTTTATTCCTTGCAGTGTTATGATGTCATTCCCGATTAAGAGAATGTCATTCACATACAGCACGAGGAATACAATCACAGAACCATTAGCCCATTTGTAAATGCAAGGCTCTTCTCCGTTCCTAACGAAGCCGTATGACTTGATACACTTATCAAATCGTATGTTCCAACTTCTTGATGCTTGCTTCAGTCCATAGATGGGCTTTTGAAACTTGCACACCTTTGACTCGTCTGTGTATGTGAACCCTTCAGGTTGTATCATAGACACCTCCTCTTCCAGCTCACCATTCAGGAAAGCTGTTCGGACATCCATTTGTCATATTTCATAGTCAAAGTGCGCTACTAAAGTAAGCATAATCCGAATGGATTTGAGCATTACCACAGAAGAGAACGTCTCGTCATAGTCAATACCATAACGTTGATGATATCCCTTGGCAACCAGACAGGCTTTATAGATCTCTACCTTTCCATCTACTTCCCTTTTTCTTTTGAAAATCCATTTGCACCCAATGGATTTTATCCCTTTAGGTGGATCAACCAATGTCCATACATTGTTAATCTCCATGGACTCCATTTCGAATTTCATGGCTCCTAGCCATGATTCAGAGTCGAACCTCTGCAATGCATCCATATAGGTGATCGGATCCTTATTGTTCTCATCGAGTTCAATGGGATCACCATCCCGGACCAAGAAATCATAGTATCTGTCCGGTCGGCTCGGTACTCTACCGGATCTCCTTAATGGTTCCTGAGTGGGCTCTGGGTATGATCTAATCACAACCGGTTCAATGTTGTCCCTTAAGTGTGTCGGTTCTTCTACTTGTTGAACTTCACTAAGTTCAATCTTAGCGGCTACAGTTCCTTCATCAAGGAACTCCTTTTTCAAAAAGATAGCCCTAAGACTGACGAACAATTTTTGTTCCTTAGCTAAGTAGAAGTAATACCCCTTAGACTCTTTTAGATACCCAACAAATAAGCACCGGTCAGACCTAGGTCCAAGTTTATCCATTTTCAAACGTTTTACATAAGCCAGGCACCCCCAAACTCGAAGGTGTAAAAGTGTCAACTTACGTACAGTCCATATCTCATATGATGTTTTACTAACGGACTTACTTGGAGCCCTATTCAGAAGGTAACATGCTAATTCTGGAGCATATTCCCAAAAGGATATCGGCAGAGAAGCAAAGCCCATCATGAACTGAACCATGTTTAACATGGTTCGGTTCCTCCTCTCAGACACTCCATTTAACTGGGGTGTCCCTGGAGGCGTCCACTGAGAGAGAATCACATTCTCTTCAAGATATGTCAAAAACTCACCCGAAAGGTATTCATCGCCTCGATCAGATCGAAGGATTTTGGTACACTTTCTAGTTTGTTTTTCTACTTCATTACGATATCGTTTGAACATTTCAAACGATTCAGATCTATGTCTCATCAAGAAGACATAACCATACCTTGAAAGGTCGTCTATAAAAGTAATGAAATAACCATACCCACCTCTGGCACTAACATTCATAGGTCCGCATACATCAGTATGTATCAGACTTAGAATTTCATTGGCTCATTCACTTTTTCCAGTAAAAGGTGACTTTGTCATTTTTCCAAGAAGACAGGACTCACAGGTTGGAAGTGAACTATCTTCACTAAAATCGAGGAGACCCTCGATTTTTATCCTATTTATCCTGTTCCTATTAATATGACCTAGCCTACAGTGCCATAGGTATGCTTCGCTGACATTATCTATCCTAGGACGTTTACTAAACGTGTACATTACACTAACAGGTCGCGATAGTACATAGATGCCATCACGCATTTGTCCATTCAAAATTACAGAACCATTCAAAATGATTTTGCAAATGCATTCTTTATTAATAGTTCGTAACCATACACGGCCAACTGGCCTACAGAAATGATATTCAAAATAAAAGGACAAAAATGACACTCATTCAAAATGATAATACAGGACTCGAAAACAAGTTTAAGGACTCCCAACGCCAGAACTGAAACTCGGCTTCCATTTTCCACATTCAAGAACCTCTCGCCATCCTCAAATCTTCTACTAACTTAAAGTCCATGCAAAGAATTGCAAATATAAATTGGACTTCCTGTATTCAATATCCAATTAGTAGTATCGCAAACAGAGAAACTACAAGGTGTTATCATATAAATACCTTATCCATGACCATCCTGCAGCTTTCTCTTCTTGGACCTGTTTGGGTCAAGGGACACAATATAAAGAGGACAGTTCCTCTTTCAATGACTCTGCTTCTTGCAAAAGAAGCACTCTGCCTGGCTTTGATCAGCCTTCACTTTCTTGGCCTGACTAGGCCCAGAAGCACTAAGCATATTTTTTCCTTTATTATTTTTCTTCTTCCCTTTCTTAAAGGGATGACGCCCTCCCGAGGATCCTCCCACTAGATTCACCACCTCTTTATTCAACTGGTGGTCTTTCTCATAAGTCTGCAGCAACCCCAACAGACTGTGGTAGTTGACTGCAGGCTTATTCATTATATAATGATCGAGAAAGTCAAAATAGGAGGAGGGGAGGGAATTCAAAATTGCATCTTTCCAAAGCTGTTCATACAAGGGACAGCCGAGCTTGCCCGGGTGCTTAATCATCTCAATCATATACAATACATGATCAGTGATAGAGGCCCCATCACACATCTACGCATTGTAGATGGCACAGGAGACCCTGTACCTCTCAACGTCGTCTGGTATCCCAAAAGACTCCTTCAACCTTTGAAGGATTTCTTCCAGCTGGGCTTCCTCGAACTTATGACTGAACTCATCGTTCATCGCAGCCAACATGATGCATCAGATAGTGGTCCTGTCAGAGAGCCACTTCTGATAAGTGTCTCTGACCGAATCCCGAGCATTGGCAGCAGGGATCTCAGGTGCTGGATTCGATATCACATACAGGATCCGTTCGTGCTCCAGGACAATCCTGAGCCTTCGATACCAGCTATCAAAGTTGGGTCCATTGAGCATCTCGTTGTTGAGAAAAGACCGGAGTGACAGGTTGGAAGACATCTGAAAGGAAAACCAAAACTAATTAGTGTATAAGAATTATTAACCTAAAGACATGGACTTTAGTTTAAAGGTCCCTCCCACTATTTTGCACAGATTGGTAGTCTCTACCTCCAATCCGAGGAATTACTTTAATTCCTTAGTGGGTACTAGAGTCTAATAGACAACACATGAGCCCGACTTTGGCCCGCTCACCCATGCTTGTCTAAAGGTAGGTTCTTTAACCAATTACTTCTCCAAGTAACCTCTAATAATTGGGTTTTGCCTCAAGGAGCACTTCAATCGGCCTTTGGGCCTCCTATTGAAGATCCCGGTTAGGTCCAACCATTAACATGATAAAATTCAATGCTTTTAACTAATGAATGGTCAAGCCTGACTTTGACCGGCCCACCTGACCACCGTTAAGAGAGTCGCACTGAGCCATCATATTAGGAACATCAATTCCAATAGCCCGATGAACACCCGATCTTTGGATCTGCTGATGAACACCGAACTACTACACACATTACTATCCCACTTAATGGGAGACTAGGACTTGGTTATCCCTATAACTTTGTCCTTTTAATGACCTAATAATTTAGAGGGTTTTAACTTTAATGTGACAGACGAAGAGATGAGACATCGATCAACCTCCCACTGACCACATCAGCAATCTAGGAGGGTTACACATAACTAATGATCCATGGGCACCTAAAATTAGTCAAAACTGATTAACCTTGGGTGACAAGGGTTAACACGAGTCAATGAGCTATCTAATCAATACTGATCGACCATATTGGCCAGGTAAGTGAGATCATGGGTTGAATTCTGTCATTAACCATCTTGCCTTAGACACCAATAGAGTTGGCCAGGTAAGAGGTAGCCCCAAAGAACCAAGATCACAATGCCAAACTTACCTCGACACCAATCGGTTCATCAGACTCGATTAAACTAGCCTAAAAACTTGGGCTTTCCACTGAGCCATAAATTAGATCCATTTAGATTATGGACTAATTAATCTAACTATTAGAGAGATCTAGAGAAGAAATCCTAAGTCAACATTTGATTAGATTAGTTCTCTAATAAGTCCAATGCATCTAAACTTAGGTCTAACCCAATTAAGGACCTAAAAGAAGCTAATCATGACCCTTAAGGCTTATTGAAATGACTTAAAATCTTTTGAATCAAATTTCTAGAGTTCTTAGTCACTCTTAATTCTCAATTAAGTTCAATAGCCTCAAATAAATTAAAACAGTTTTAATTTATAAATATAAAATAATTTTACAAAAAAGTAAAATTTGAATTCTCTATTTTTTCAAAATTTTCAACCCAAGTGTCTACACTTCAGGAGCAAGTGTCGACTCAAGGCCTGAGACAGGGAACAAAAAATAGAACAACATGTTTTCTGGCACGCACTCAAGTGTCAACACTTCAATGGTCAAGTGTCGACACTTCAATGGTCAAGTGTCGACACTTCAGGGTCAAGTGTTGACACTTCAACCTATCTTAGAAGAAAAATAGAAATCAGATCTCAAGAAATATTCCTATGAGTCGACACTTCAAAGGCCAAGTATCGACTCACAGCCTGAGACAATGAAAAAAACAGTGATTTCAAATCTAATATTTCTCCAAACATTCAATAAATCTGATCAAAAATAACTCTTAGATCTTATCTAAAGTTGTTTTATGAACATGTCATTAGATTAAAACATTTTTAACCTATAATTTTCTTTCTTCTTATTTTCCTTTTCAAGAGTCAATCACAGCGGTAGCCCTACATGCCATAAGAGATCCCATTGAATGGGAAGAGAGGGTCTTGTAGCCCTACTTCTCTCCTATGACCAGACGGCCATGGTGAAACACTCAATCCAAGTACTTAAGAAAGAAAGGTGATGTTATTAGCATGCTAGCATCATTATACTGCAAAAAGGAACCTATTGCTCTGATATCATTGAAGGTGAAAAATACCTATACCTAGCATACAATATGTAAGAAAAGAGGGCAAAAAGATATGCATTTTAAAATAATTTTAAAGCATGCACAGCGGAAGGCTCGGTAGATAGATCTAAATGATCTACCGATCTGCCCGCAACAGAAACTAGCATAATGACTTAGCATGCATATAACATCAAAAGCAAGAGAATATATATAAGAATACCATACCTTTGTACCTCTGAGAGAAGCAGTGGAAGTGTTGTGAGAAGGAAGATGGTGCTCGAGCCACACACACGTCTGGCCTCTATTGGAAATCCACACCTGGACTCGACTCTGATCAACTCCCTCGGAGTGCTAGCTCTTCGGGATCCTTGACCGATCTTCTTCTTCCAAGAAGACTAGGATGAGAGCAGGAACCCCTTCCCAAAATCTCTCTTCTCAAGACCTAGCTAGAGTGCTAGGTTACTCACACCCAATCCCAAAACCTCTTACATCCCTTCTCTATTTTCTCTCTCTCAAAATCTGTGGATCAACCATTGTTAGCCCCTGAAAATTATGTTCATTTGTAGAGGCAACAGGGAGAGGAAGAAAGAGGAAGGAAGAGAGATGAGGGAAAAGAATGGGGGAGAGGATCAAGGCTATACCAAATGGGTCCATCCCATTAAGCTAAGTATGACTTTCACACCATAAAGCCTTGGAGTCAAAACTAATTTGAATTCAAATTCAAACCAGGTCAAAACCTGCCCAAAAACCTCCCATAAAATCTTCCCAAAATTTTTGCTCATCACAGGAAATGTCGACACCCGAAAATTATCAAGTATCGACACTTCACCAAGTATCGACACCTGCAAAATTCCAAGTATCGACACTTGGAACAAAGTCAATCATATTGACTTCAGGTGACGATAAATGATTCCTAATCATCAATTAGCCACAAGATCAGATAAAAATCCTCTATGGTGTGTGACCCCATAGGTTCGAACACTAAGCCGGTAGCACTGGAACATTTCAAGTACCAATCAAAGTCCTCATCTAGCAATGATACCCGATGTCCGGATAGGTCGAAGATGCAGAGCACCTCACAAGAAACTCTGGCATATGATTGCCGCATAATTCATCCCTTTGACCTCATAATGCTCAGGATGACCTAGGATTCGACTGCCAACCTTAATTTGGTTTATCCAGATCATGTCTCAACCTCACAAGTTCTGTGACTCTTCACAAGAACTATCCTGGCCAAGGTTTTGCTAAATTGAGACATAGTGAGTCATTCACTCCAAACTATTTGGACAGATCAATTCCATCTTGATCCACCACCGCTCCTTAAGTACTTGACTATACCAAGAAACCTTCCATCACTAGATTAGAAATCCAAGTAGTCCGGCACCAAAGTATAGTGAGTTGCTTGTAAGCTGCCATGATGACCTCAGGTCTGAGGGACACATATATCCATATCCTTTCGCGAGCAATCCTTTGACAGAAGGGAGCTCCGTAGATGGTCATGTTCAGTGAAATGTCACACATTTTACTTGCATGTTACACCAGTGTCTCTATACTTCTTGGTTAAGAGGATAACCAACAAATGTGATATACAACAACCTACACTTGGTACATTGTCGTTCTATAACAATGTATCATTTAGTTGTGAACCAGTTTAAGAACTACTTAATATATCCTCTCTATATCAAACAATGCAGTTCTAAGGACTCCATCACATAAGAGTTCTTTTCAGGAAAATGTAAATATGATGAATAGCCAAAAATAACTTTTATTTATTAAAAGGAATTCATATACAAAATACAAGATAGCACAACCATCTACAGCCTAGACGATTGGCTTTGAAAAATTTCCAACAGAAATAAGATAAATATTAAAAAATAAAGTTACCTACTTTCGCATTTGCACAACACCATGTTTCTTCTCATTCAAGACTTGCAACTTCTTCTCCAACTCTCTTTTCCATAAATTATAACTTGTATATCATTAGAAAGTACAAGAATACCATATTTATACATGGGTTTAAGTGGAATTGAATGCCGGGTTCAAATGAAGCTAAAACAGCCAAAAAGTACTATAAGTCATAACTTCAACACTGTAATTATTCCTCAAATATAATGACAAACAAGAAGACTCAGAAGCTCAGGATTGCCTATTTTTATACATTGAGAAGGGTCTAACACAGCAAATGGTTACTTGCAATAATAGCAAGCCATCCAAATTTGCAACACCATTTACATCCATGCAAAATGGTACGATCCAAGCATACACTTTCAGCACTCGAAGCATCACGAAGATACCAAGATAACTCATCACAGCCTCTAACCACAGATAACAAGAGGAGGCAATCCATGCAAATGCACAATAAAACAACAAAAAGAAAACAAAACCATCAAACAATAAGATTCAGAGGCTCGGGATTGCCTATTTTTATACATTGAGAAGGGTTTAAGGCAGCAAATGGTTGCTTGCAATAATAGCAAGCCATCCAAATTTGCAACACCATTTAGATCCATGCAAAATGGTCCAATCCAACATACACTTTCAACACTTCAAGCATCAAGAAGATACCGAGGCAACTCATCACAGCCTCTAACCGCAGGTAACAAGAGACAATCCATGAAAATGCATAATAAAATAACAAAAACAGAACAAAACTGTCAAACAATAAGATTCAGAGGCTCGAGATTGCCTCTTTTTATATATTGAGAAAGGTCTAAGGCAGAAAATGGTTGCTTGCAATAATAGCAAGCCATCCAAATTTGCAACACCATTTAGATCCAGGCAAAATGATCCGATCCAGCATACACTTTCAGCAGTTGAAGTATCAAGAAGATACCAAGGCAACTCATCATAGCCTCTAACTGCAGATAACAAGAGGTGGCAATCCATGAAAATGCATAATAAAACAATAAAAATAGAACAAAAGTATCAAACATGAAGATGTGCAGTTCATAATACAAAGCTAAACAAATAACAGTAAGAAGAGGTACAGTTCATAATATAAAGCAAAACAAATAAAAGTAATAGGTGCTGCAAGGTAATATGAATAATGTGCTAATGCTCCTATTCCTCCTCGTCCTCATCCTCCTCATCATTATCCTCCCCCTCGCCTCGCTGTGATCCTTGTGCACGATACATCTGAAAAGGATCCATTTCAATTCTTTGCGAATGATTAACAGTAAAAGCAGGAGTTGCTGAAGGCTGAAAATTTATGTTGGCTAATATCTCCTGCAACAGTCGTTCATTGTGTTCAACCCCCTCCATAGTTCATCTCTTTCTTGCTCGGTAGCTTGTAGCCGAGCATTGACTTCGATTTTAACCTGCTTCCGTACTTGCTATTGGAATTCTTTACTATTCAACCATTGTACGGGAAATGAAGATTGTCCTGAAAATCTTGACATTTCTGTCAATGCAGTGGACTCTAATCCTAGCCCATACATCCTTCATTTCTTCTTTCCACCAACAGTACGAATCCATACATCCAATTCCGATGGTGGAGTTTGCTACTAGCTAGAATCAGTACTGCTTTAAGTTTGTGCCTCTTTCATGTTACGTCTAAATTCAGACTGAAATATTTAATTTAGTTAGTATAAAAAAAAAGTATAATAAATTAAAATTTTAACTTACGCAAATATGCTCTGATCTCCTGTCAACCCAAGTCTTATCTTCCTCTGATGGATATGAATAAATAACTCAGATGGATAAGGCACAGTACCAGTCTTCGAAGTCTGTATTTCGAAGAACAAGATATTTTATTAATATGAATTCTAAATGTATTAAAGATTTCGGTTGGTATTGCTTATCAAATTATATCTGTGCTGAAATGTAGCGATAGGGCCACACGTATGACGGGAAGGACCAAAATCGTCAATATAATAACTACTAGTAAGTTTCTTGTTGAGGAGAAAAGGTCACTTTTCCATTTCTTCCCCAAGTATCTAATGTTGCCTGGTAAAAGGAATTCGTAATTTCTCTTGCTTCTTCAAAGCTAGGCCTTAGAGACCAATTCAATTAGAACCCAGGATACCTAGATGTTAGGTCAATGGTTTGTTAAGGTTGAGTTCCTGTTGATAATGATGACCTAGCTAAAAAAAAAAAAAAAATTCCTGCCCCCACCCATTTCAGCAGGACTTTTTCTTATCCTGGTCAAGAAGAGGACTAGTCACCCGTTACCAATTTTCTTTAGAATAAACCCTATCTCCTTCACTACCTCCCCTATCCCCGTCACTCTCTCCTCCCCTCCAAAACCTCAACACCTGTCCCCAGATGTCATCTCATTTGACTGCCCTGCCACCCCCTCCACCCACCACCCCTCGCCCAGCCCATCTCGCTCTCCCTCCTTTGGGTTGGTTTTTATGGGTTGGTTTTTATATGATTTGCCAATTGGCTTAGGTTACCAAGCATAACCTGGTGGTGTGTTGGTTTCTTTTCAAGTGAAGCCATTTGGTCTTGATGGTAAAGGATAACCTATCCAATTGCCACACTAGTGAGAGCAGGGTGTCCCATGGAGGGTAAAGAAAACAACAAGACAATAAAGAATAGAGGCCCGGTAGCAGCTTCCTACATCTAGGAGGTCATAATTGCACAAGGTATTTGAAGGTGGAGATAATGTGGAAGAGGAGTGGAGGAACAGTGTGATTTAACTGGAGCAATAAACAGACGGACGTGATGCTAAAAAATCAATGAAAGGTAGAAAAGCCAGCATATATTAGAGATATTACAGGTCCATAAAATTCCACTATAAAAAGTTGCAGCACAAACAGACAGGCCAACGTGAAAACTGAAATCAACAGAAGGAAGAAAAGCCAGCAACTACTAGAGATATTACAGGTCCATTAAGTTCAACTAGAAAAACTATGGCTATCGTGCAATATACCATTAGCTGTGATTTGGAGAACGCACCCATCAAATTCATGCCCGAACTTTGAAAACAAGATTTTATATATGTTCCAATGGGACTGGAAATATTTTGGTCATTCCATTCCTTTTATATGAGAAAACGGGATCGAGATAAAATCAAAGCTCCAAAATTCATCCAAGTAGGAGAGAAGAAGAAAGAAAGGAAAAATAAAAGGTAAAAAGTAAAAAAAAAAATGAAAGAAGAAAAATGAAAAAAAAAAATTAAGGGGTGTAAAACCCTAAAACTCGAAATGTGGGGAGTAAAATCCTAAAACTCGGAAGAAGAACTTGCCTGATCGAAGGGTGAAGGGTTTGGGACTTCCTTTCTAGGGTTTCGTCACCGGAGTTGCTCCCGCTAAGCAACGAGCCTCGAGAAGGAGCTCTTTTCACCGGCCACCGGGGTGAGATCGATCGGACAAAGGGGCAAATCTGGCGATGGGATGACCAGAGGAGGGAGGGAGACTGAGGGAGATCAGATGTGGAGGCACTAAGCATCGATCCTCAAGAAAGATCTCTTTTTACCAACCACCGAACTTAGATCGATCGGACAAAGGGGCAGATATGGTGATGGGAGGACTGGAGGAGGGAGGGAGATCAAATGTGGAGGCGGAGTGACCGTCATACGTCAACAGAGTGGTTAATGGGATTTTAGGACTAATCAATCGAGGGCAGAAGCTCGAACCCCTTACGCGAAGTCGGGGTGGGCCGCCACTGGACGAAGGGACAGATCTGGTGATGGGAGGACCGAAGGAGGGAGGGAGATCATATGTGGAGGCGGAGTGACCGTCGGACGTCGACCGAGTGGGAAATGGGAATTTAGGGGTAATGGATCGAGGGCAGAAGCTCCAAACCCTAAAGCGAAGTCAGGGTGGGCCATGGGCTACGGGTTTGGCCCAAGCCGGAAAGCAACAGCCCATTACAATTGAATATTTAATATTTAATTATTTATCCGGCAATATATTATAAATAATATATTTAAAAAATATTCGGGTCCTATATCTGGGTTCGGGTCGGGTCGGGTTGGATCGGGTCATATATCTGAAGATCCAAAAATAATCCAAAAATATTTATGGATCGGGTCGGGTCAGGTATGGTCACGAATCGACCCGACCCATTTGCAGCCCTACGTACAAGCGGTAATGGAAGTAACTACCATAGTTAACAATGCTGATACTACATTGACACCATTATTGTCCAGAACGTTCATTCCTGAGATCTTGATCATGGTTGGTCCCTGTATTCCAAAAAACTTCATAAGAAGAATATATTTCCAAGATAATCACAAATTTTGAAAAATTATACATGCTATGGGAGTATGTGCCATCTTTGACGGCACAAGTTCATTAGCCTGAAAAAAATAGAATGATTTGTATAGTATCATGTTACCTTCTTGCACAATGTGCAATATCGACCAATGATATCTACTCATAACAGAGTACTAGATTCGGCAAACTCTATCACATATTGCACTTAAAAGTTCAAGCAAATTTGATGGAGGACAATGTCTATCCGCTAAATGAAATGGAGCAGGCAGACAACAAAATAAATCATAGCAACCCAATGAATTCTGCAATTTGCTAAAGCCAAGGCATCAACTCCAGGCTTAATATGAAAATAAGGTTAATTGAGAAAATAATAAGAAGAGGGGAGGAAGGGGCGGAGAGAGATAGACGAGGGGTAAGCGGTACCCGGCGACCGGCGAGGCTCGGAGCTGAGGAAGGGAGAGCCGAAGGGGTAGGCGGTACCCAACAACTGGCGGGGCTCGGAACTGAGGAAGAAAGAGCCGGTGCGGTAGGAGGTACCCAGAGCCTGCCGTCGAGGGGAACGAGGCATCAACCATCGAGGGAGGCATCCGGAATCGACCGTGGAGGGAGATTTGGAATTTAGGGATTCGGTGGAAGGGAGAACGAGAGAAAAATAAGAGCGGCTAGGGCATCGTCAAAAATAAATCAGCCTATTATAACCGATAATTTCTAAAAAAAATATTTTAAAAAATAACTATATCTTTTTTGCAATCAAAAATTCGGGTGAAAAATTTAAAAAATATTTAAAAAATATATTTTAAAATTATCATTTTCTAGCAACTGAGTTTATGGTTGCAAAATTTAATTTAAAATTAATTTTAAAATTTTTAGATTTTTAATTTAAAATTAATTTATTTTAAAAAAATTAATTATTATTTTTTTGCAACTAATTTTTTGGTTAAAAATTTTAAAAAATATTAAGATTAATTTTAAATTAGATTTTGCAACCAAAAATTTGGTTGCAAAATTTAAAAAAAAATATTTTATTTTTTTAATTTTATTTTTTTTACAACCAATTTTTCAATCGCAAAATTCAAAAAATATTAAGATTAATTTTAAACTAAATTTTGCAACCAAAAATTTGGTTGCAAAATTTTAAAAAAATATTTTAGTTTTTTTTTTAATTTTCTTTTTTTTTTTTTTTTGCAACCAATCTTTTGGTTGCAAAACTCAAAAATATTAAGATTAATTTTAAATTAAATTTTGCAATCAAAAATTTGGTTACAAAATTCTAAATAAATATTTTTTAAAAAAAAATTAATTATCTATTTTTTGCAATCAAAATTTTGGTTGCAAAATTCAAAAAAAATTATAATTAATTTTAAATGAAAATTTGCAACCAAAAATTTGGTTGCAAAATTTTAAAAAAAAATTAAAAAAATTTAATTATCATTTTTTTGCAACTGATTTTTCGGTTGCAAATTTCAAAAAATATTAAAATTAATTTTAAATAAAATTTTGCAACCAAAAATTTAGTTGCAAAATTTAAAAAAATATATAAAAATTTTTATTTATCAATTTTTTTGCAATCGATATTTTGGTTGTAGATTTTTATTTAAAATTAATTTTAATTTATTTATAGTTTTTTAACCGAAAAATCAGTTGTAAAATTTTTTTAAAAAAATTAAAAAATATTTTTAAACCATTTTGCAACTGAATTTGCAACTGATTTAAATAAGTTGCTAAATTATTAAGAAAATTATTCGGTTGCAAAATCGATTGCAAAATCGGTTGTTGCCGCCAAGATCGTCGTGGCCCGTAGCTGCTTTCGGGTCGGATCGCCCCTCGTCTCCTCGGTAGTGTCCTGCTCGTTGGGACCTGTAAAACAAGGGTTAGTAACCCGGGCCGAAAATTCCGGTGAGGGCACTCCGACGGTCAAGTTAGTGACGATCTAGGGGAACAGATCCTCTTGGTCGAGCCCATCTTGATGGACTCCATGCTAAAAGTAAAAGTGATGTGTGTAGAGTGAGAGTAGGGGTGCAAGTGTGCTGAGATAAGTGGTGGCCGAGGTGGATCAGTCCTCCTGTGTGGCCTCCTCTCCCTCACTTGCTTGGGTGCTTGTTGTTTAGCTTGAGTTACCTCCTTTCCGAGAGTGTCAAAGGTTCTTTTAAGTCCGGGTGGTTATTGAATGCCTACCTCGGGATTTCTCCCATAATGTCAGGTGCGTGCAACGGCATTCCATGCTGCGGATGGGACATCTCTTCTGGTTCGTGCTGTCAGACACGTGCGGCGGTGCTCCATGCCATGGACGAGGCGTCTTTCCTGGTTCGTGATAAAAAAAACTTTCATGCATTCTGACATTCCTTACAGTTGCTCTACTCCGGGAAGCCTGGCAGTGTCTTGATTGGGGAACTTCTCCCTCTCCTGGTGTAAGTGTTATCTGTAGGCAGTTATTATGATTTGATGGGTGCTTCTTCATAATCCTCAGGCGACCCGCCGGTGCCCTGGGGAGGTGGCTCCGCCCCTCTGGTGGCCGGCGGTGTTGTCCGAGGTGGTTACCGAGCTGGAGAGCTGAGCTTAACTCCGGCCCATGGGGCTCAATCTCGGAAGGGCCCGACCCTGTGGAGGAGGGCTCGACTCCAGCCCAGAGGGCTCGGCCTCGGAGGGGCTCGACCTGGCAAATGAGGGCTGAGCTCCACTCCGATCTAGGAGGCTCGGCCTCGGAGGGGCTCGATCTGGTGGAAGAGGTTGGCACGCGACTCCAGCCCAGAGGGCTCGACCTCAGAGAACTCAACCTGGCAGAGGAGGGCTGAGCTCAACTCCGGTCTAGGGGCTCAGCCTCGAAGGGGCTTGATCTGGTGAAGGAGGTCACTCGGCTCCGGCCTAAGTACCCCGGGTTTACGGGTGCCGACCTGGCAAGGATGGAGCTCGGCTTCAATGGACCGGGGGAGCTTGACTCGGCAAAGAAGTCCAATATGGAGTGTCCACCATGGCAGCCTTTCTGATATAGCATTTGATAGGGGTCACACGTCAGCTTTCTACCATATCATTTGCCTCCCATTCCCGAGTCTCGTTGGCGCAAAGCACTCGGCATGAAGGGAGTAAATGCAGTGCTGACATGGAAAGGCGAGAATCCAGTGCAATGACGGTCACGATCGTCGACACTTCGGGAAGCAGTTTCTTCGGCCTATCTGGGGGAGCCACGTGGATACATCCGAGGAGTAGTTATTGTGGGCGCATAATTCAGAGCGGCCACAGTCGAAGCCAGATGCTAGCCCTGTCGATTGTCCACATGTGGCGTGGATCCGATGGTGGGGAGCTATAACAGTGCGGTCGGACGTCCGTCACTTTGAAAGGAAAAGTGACCTTTCTCGAAATGTATCTCCCTTCAAATTCCGCATGCCCGCCTTCATACCAAGGCTCTTTCTTTGTTCTCCCGGCCATCTCTGCTTTCCTAAGTCCTGAGTATGTCAGTCTCCTTCCTCGTACAGGTTGAGTATGGACCTTCTCTTAGGGCTAGGTTCTTCTTCGGATCTTTGTCCATCTTCCCCCTCTTTCTGTTCTTCTCCTCCTGTTTCTTGACCTTCATGTCTCGTTTCGGACCGAACTTCCATCCCACCACTAACCAGGGTGAGGCTAGGTCTTCTAGGCCGAGGCCGCCCTCTTCTTCTTTTGACGAGGAGGAGGACGTGGCGTGCTTCAAGGTTAGCCGAAGGCCCGCGCCTCGGGGAATAGTGATTAGGGAACCCAGTTCCTCTCCCCCTCTTCGGCCTCTTCTTCCTCTCGCTTCTACACCTGCTTCCAAACCTACTCGGTCAACAGGTCCCGGGGGGATCGCTTCGGTGATCATTGCCATGGACCTTGCAACCATTCGGGACACCTATGGTATCCCGGATGGCGTCCAGCTCTCGGTCCCTCGATCGAGGGAGCGGGTCACCTCTAGTGGCCCGCATCAAATAGCCTTCTACGAGGAAACCTTCTTAGGTGGCCTCCGATTTTCATTCCATCCATTCTTCCTCTCCGTCTTGAGCCATTTACCGCCTTGTTCTTGCCTAGCTCATCCCGAATGCCATCTGGATGATTTTTTCCTTTTTCGTCTTGTGTCACTTCCACGGGATTGTCGTCCGTTTCTCCTTGTTCAGGGCCTTTTTCATCCTGAAACGCCACCCCACCGAGGAGGGGTGGTGGTCTCTTTCCTCCCGTCCCAAGGGTATTAAGTTTGAACTTCCCTCTTCCATCAAAGGATGGAAGAGTAGGTACTTTTTTTCCTCGGTCGAGGGGATCGACTGGGTTTGGAGCGACCCGGATCGATCCCCCAACCGGGATTCCACGGTCGACGTAGCCGACTCGGAGGTGTATGACCAGCTTCGCTCCGCTGCGATCCCTTCACTTGAGGTCCTGCTGTCAGAGCTGAATCTCCATGAGCCCGACCATCGCTCCGCTGCGATCCCTTCGCTCGAGGTCCTGCTGTCAGAGCAGAATCTCCATGAGGTCGGGGTCGGCCCAACACAAGAGTTGGGTGAGTTTGGCTCAAAAATATTTTCTTTTCTTCTTCCCCCCTCCCCCCCTGCCATTTTTTTTTTTAAACTGACATCTTCTTTCTTGGTGCAGCCATGAAGTTCTCTATGGAGGAACTCCTCTCGTTCTCCGGAGAGAGGAATTAGGTGGAGGGCACCGGTGAGCCCGCTCCGAAGAGGGCTCGGGTAAACGCTGGCACGAGTGCGGTGCCAGCTGTGTCAGTCGAGCCCATTCACGAGCCAAGGAGGAAGAGGGCCGCTGAGTCCGTTCCCGAGTCTCTGAGGCAACATGATCAGGTCCTGGCATCGAAGCCTGAGGTGGTGGTTAAGGCTAGGTCTGCCACCACTGCTGCCATGGTGGCTTCCCCTCCTCCGGAGATCATCGAGGTCGACGAGGACAGGGAGCCAGAAGGTGCGAGGCCGACTTCGGCAATTCTGCCCGAGGTGGCACCGAGCTCCCAGCTCGCACCAACAGCCTCTATCATCGATGGACCAGACGATCCCGCACTGGCGACGGGCAAGAGGGTCAGGGACTACTGTCGGGTCCCCTTCAGATTGGGACCCAACATGTCCCTTGCCAGGGACCTGATGCTTGCCGAGCGGATGATAGACTTCTCCATCCAGTCCTGCAATCAGTGAGAGAGGAGCGGGAAGTACCTGACCAACATCATCAGCGCATCCTTCTCCAACCTCTATGCCATAAGTCGATTTCTGACCCGCCTCGCTTCCTCTCTTACTTTCTTGTTGACTAATCATCATTTTTGATACAGCAAGGCATCGAACTCCTACCAGTCCAGGACTACTACTGTAGCTAGGTCAAGAGGGACAAGAAATGCAAGGCGAAGTTCGAGTCATCAAAGACCGAGCTACAGCGGAAGAGCGACGAGCTCTGGGAGGCCAACATGACAGTTAAGAACCTCTGGGGCGAAGTCGCTAGCACTGGTCGATGTTCTCGTGAGCTCGAGGAAGAGCTCAAGTCAAAGGGTGCCCGGTTGAGAGAGCTCCAAGTGGAGCTGGAGGCGGCAAAGGAGCGGGCTGCCTCCGTTGAGAAGAGGGCCATGGCCACCGAGTAGAAGGTTGCCGAGGTAGAGAGGAAGAACTCCGCAGCCATCGGTTTAGCTGAGGCCGCAAGGAAAGAAGTCATCAAAGCTGTCTGCAAAGCTAAGGACGCAAACAAGAGGGCGGCGGAGGTGGTGGCAAATTACAAGGCTTCTGAGGAGTTCAAGCTGGACTTCAAGGAGTCTGCGACGGACTCCTTTTCCAAGGGATTTGCTTACTGCCAAACCTAGCTATGCGGCATCCTCTCGTATGAACGGATGGCTGCCCTCCGACTCCCGGGCTCCAAGGGCGCAAAGGCCTTTGCCCCCATACCGGCCGCAGTAGAGGAGCACCCTGTTGCGGTCGTGCCGGCTCCTCAGGCTGCAGCGACAGAATCGACCCCGCAGGTGGCGGTGACTGAACCGGCTCTGCCGATGATAGTGACCGAGCCAATCCCGCCAGCGGTAGGGGCTAAAGGAGGGGCCTCGGAGGTCAGGGGAAGCGAGGCTTCGGTCGCACGCCGTCCGGGGAAGGCACCGGCGGAGTAGAGTAGGGCCTCTTCTTCAGTTATAACCCTTTTATTGCTTTCCATCCTGGGCTGTCCGGCATGTCAGGCCTCAGGAGCATTGTAGGCCTTTCCATCAAGTAATAAAAACACCTTTTGTCAAATTATCTTTCTCTCTTTTCTTTCTTTTGCACATGTGATGAGATCAGAGAGAAGATTTCTTCTTTGTTTCTGAGTGTCCCAAGACTTGGTGGTCGGAGAGCTTGGCTCCGGGCTTTGATGTCTCGGTGCCGGGCTCTGAGACTGAGTGGCCGGAAAGCTTGGTTCCGGGCTTTGATGTCTTGGAGCTGGGCTCGAAGACTGGGTGGCCGGAGAGTTTGGCTCCGTGCTTTGATGTCTTGGAGATGGGCTCGAAAACTTGGCGGCCGGAGATCTGAGCTCCGAGCTTTGATGTCTCAGCGCTGGGCTCTGAGACTGAGTGGCCAGAAAGCTTGGTTCCGGGCTTTGATGTCTTGGAGCTGGGCTCAAAGACTTAGTGGTCGAAGAGCTTGGCTCCGGACTTTTGGTGTCTCAGTGCTGGGCTCTGAGACTGAGTAGCTGGAAAGCTTGGTTCCAGGCTTTGATGTCTTGGAGCTGGGCTCGAAGACTTGGTGACCAGAGAGCTTGGCTCCAAGCTTTTGGTGTCTCGATGCTGGGCTCTAAGACTGAGTGGACAGAAAGCTTGGTTCTGAGCTTTGATGGAGCTGGGCTCGAAGACTTGGTGGCCGGAGAGCTTGGCTTCGGGCTTTTAGTGTCTCAGCGCTGGGCTATGAGACTGAGTGGCCGGAAATCTTGGTTACGGGCTTTGATTTCTTGGAGCTGGGCTTGAAGACTTGGTGGCCGGAGAGCTTGGCTCCGGGCTTTTGGTGTCTCGGTGCTGGGCTCTGAGACTGAGTGGCCGGAAAGCTTGGTTCTGAGCTTTGATGTCTTAGAGCTAGGCTCGAAGACTTGGTGGCCGGAGAGCTTGGCTCCGGGCTTTTGGTGTCTTGGCACTGGGCTCTGAGACTGAGTGGCCGGAAAGCTTGGTTCTGGGATTTGATGTCTTGGAGCTGGGCTCGAAGACTTGGTGGCTGGAGAGCTTGGCTCCGAGCTTTTGGTATCTCGGCACTGGGCTCTGAGATTGAGTGGTCGGAAAGCTTGGTTCCAGGCTTTGATGTCTTGGAGCTGAGCTCGAAGACTTGGTGGCCGAAGAGCTTGGCTCCGAGCTTTTGGTGTCTCGGTGCTGGGCTCTGAGACTGAGTGGCCGAAAGGTTGGTTCCGGGCTTTGATGTCTTAGAGCTGGGCTCGAAGACTTGGTGGCCGGAGAGCTTGGCTCCGGGCTTTTGGTGTCTCGGTGCTGGGCTCTGAGACTGAGTGGCCAGAAAGCTTGATTCCGGTCTTTGATGTCTTGGACCTAGGCTCGAAGACTTGGTGGCCAGAGAGCTTGGCTTCGGGCTTTTGGTGTCTCGGTGCTGGGCTTTGAGACTGAGTAGCCAGAAAGCTTGGTTTCAGGCTTTGATGTCTCGGTGTTGGGCTCAAAGACTTGGTGGCCGGAGATCTGAGCTCTAGGCTTTGATGTCTCAGAGCTGGGCTCGAAGACTTGGTGGCCGAAGATCTGAGCTCCGGGCTTTGATGTCTCGGAAATGGGCTCGAAGACTTGGTGGCCGGAGATCTGAGCTCTGGGCTTTAATGTCTCGGAGCTGGGCTCGAAGACTTGGTGATCGGAGATCTTGGCTCCGGGCTTTGAATGCCAGACCTGGGGTCGAGCGAAAATTCTCCTACAAGGCAAAAAGTACTTGCACAGGGGGAACTTTGATCATTAGTGAGAAAGAACCTTACACTATTGATGCGGGGAGCTGGGTCCCGAGCTTCGAAGTCGTAGAGCCGGGCTCCAAGTTTTATTATCGGAGGGCTGGGCTCCGAGCTTTGGTGCCGGAGAGCTGGGCCCCGGGCTTTAACGTCGGAGAATTGGGCTCCGAGTTTTGGCGTGCCGAACCTTAGGTCGGGCAGCGACATTCCTGCAAGGCAAAGGTAATTTGTGCAAAAGGGGGCCTTTATTATTTTAAAGGGTGATCCTTACATTACTGATAATATTTTCTCATATTGTAGGCATTCCGTGTTCACGGGAACCTGGCACCGTCTAGGTCTGCGAGGCAATAGGCTCCATGCGGAAGAGCTTCGACCACCTTATAGGGACCTTCCCAGTTTTGCGAGAGCTTGCCGCACTCCCAGGGCTGAGACGCTTCAGCTCGGCACAGCACTAGGTCGGAAGACCTTGGGCCTTACCCGCGCGTTGTAGTACCAGGCCACTCGTTGCCGGTATGCTGCCATCCAGAGCTGAGTTTTGTCTCTAGTTTTCTCGAGGAGGTCTAAGTTGAGTAGGAGGTGCGCCGAGTTCTGCACTTCATAAGACCGCTGCACCTGCAGCATGGGCATGCCGAGCTCAACTGGGACCACGGCCTCAGCACCGAAGACAAGGTTAAAAAGTGTTTCGTCTCGCCGTCCTGGGCATTGTGTGGTAGGCTCAGAGAACACTTGGAAGCTCTTCTACCCACTTGCCCTTGGCCTGGTCCAGCTTGGTCCTGAGTCCCTGGAGAATGGTCCGGTTAGTCACTTTGGCCTCTCCGTTCATCTGGGGATGAGCGATAGAGGTGAAGCGGTGCTGGATGCCATGTTTGGCACAGAACCCCTCCAACTCCTGATTGTCAAACTGACGCCCATTATCGGTGATGATGTAGTGGGGGAGTCCGAAGTGACATATTATTGACTTCCAGAAGAACTGACGGACCTTGGCCTCTGTGATCCGTGCCAACAGCTCTACTTCCACCCATTTAGTGAAGTAGTCGATGACCACCAGCAAGAACCTCCGTTGCCCCGATGCAGGGAAAATGGCCCCAATATGTCCATTTCTCATTGGGCGAACGACCAAGGGACGGAGAGCTATGAGATCGGCGCCACCAGTTGACGTTGTATGTGGGCATAGCGCTGGCATTTATTGTACCTCTTCATGAAGTCAGTGGCATCCTCCCTCATGCTCTCCTAGAAGTATCCCTGGCGGAGGGCTTTGTATGCCAATGTCCTTCCTCCCACGTGGTTCCCGCACAGACCTTCGTGTATCTCCTGGAGAACGAAGGCTGCTTCCGCGGGTCTTAGGCACCTCAGGAGCGGGTAGGAGTAGGATCGGCGGTAGAGCTGCCCTTCCATCAGGACAAACCGGGAGGCTTTCTTTTTGATGAGGCCAGCATCTACGTGGTCCTGGGCAAGATGCCATCAATGATGTATTTGATGTACATGTCCATCCAGCTCGACTCCGGGATGACTTGCTGCACCTCCTCCAGGGCTTCGTAGCTCGGGCTCTCAAGGTATTCAATGTATGCACGCCCCAGCGATGAGTCCGGTAGGATTGCGAGTCTCGACAGTGCATCCGCGCGAGCATTCTCTCCATGGGGGATATGGAAGATATTGAAGCATCAGAAGCTTGCCATGCATGAGCGGACTCGCTCCAAGTACTTCATCATCTGGGGGTCCCTGGCTTCATATTCTTCGAAAACTTGTCTGGCCACCAGTTGGAAGTCAGTGAAGACTTTCAGGCTCTGCATGCCTAGCTCGCATGAGACCTTTAGACCCACGAGGAGTGCCTCGTACTCCGCCTGATTATTCGTCACGGCAAATTTGAAGCAGAGAGCACATTCCACCACGATCCCGCCGCTATTGGCGAGGATAAGGCCTGCTTCGCTCCTACCGGAGTTGGATGCACCTTCCACATGAAGGATCCAGGGCTTCTCCTCCATTCTGGGCTCAACTTGATGCTCCGGGGATGTTGGCCCTGGCTCCTAGGCGAGTCTCGTGCACTCGATTAGGAAGTCGGCTAGGACCTGGGCCTTCTGTGATGATCTTAGCCGATATGCGATGTCGAACTTGCTCAACATCAGGGACCACTTGGCTAAACACCCGGATATTTTGGGGCAGCTGAGTATGGTCCTCAGCGACTGATCCATCATGACCACGATGGGATGCACTTGAAAGTAGGGCCTAAGATGCTTAGCAAACATTAATAAAGCAAAAATAAGTTTCTCGAAGCGGGTATACCTGACCTTCGCATCGCAGAGAATTTTGCTGGTATAGTATACCAGCTTCTGAGATCTGTCCACATCCGCACGGATGAGGACTGAGCTGACGGCTCTGGGTATGACCACCAAGTAGAGCAGGAGCTCCTCCCCCTCCTCCGATCTGGAGAGCAGTGGAGGAGAAGCCAAGAACTCCTTCAGTTCTTCAAAAGCTTTTTTGCACTCCTCTGTCCAGGTGAAGTCGTGCATCTTGCACAGCGCCTTGAAGAAGGGAAGGCAGCGATCGGTTGACCTCGAGATGAACCGACTCAGCACTGCAATACGCCCTGTCAGGTGCTGGACCTGCTTCTTGGATGTCAGGAGCTCCATGTCGACGATCGCCTAGACCTTCTCCAGGTTTGCTTCAATGCCCCTTTGAGTGACCATGAAGCCGAGAAACTTTCCTGCTGCCACTTCAAAGGCGCACTTTGCTGGGTTTAGCTTCATCTAGTACTTTCAGAGGTTGTTGAAGGCTTCGAGGAGGTCAGCGATGTGATCCGAGCTCGGCTTGCTCATGACAAGCATGTCATCCATGTACACCTGCATGTTCCGGCCAATATGGTCTTTGAAGATCCTATTGACCAGACGTTGATACATAACTCTGGCATTCTTCAAATCGAAAGACATCATCTTGTAGCAGTACGTCCCCTGGTCAGTAATAAAGGTGGTGTGCTCCAGTACAGGCCTCTCCCCCTTCAGCCTCAATCATCGTCGGACCCGGAGAGCGGGAGGGCGCGGCAGCGACAGTAGCACCAGCCCGGGCAACCGCCTCGGCTCCGGAACAGGGACCTCGACCTGTGGCCTCGTCCGCCCTTCGGCTCCTCGAACCACCCACTGGCTCGGTCCTAGTGCCACGGATGGTGCAGGGGCTTCCTCGGCCTCCCTCCTTCTCGAGGCGACTGGCGCGGCGGGGGCTGTCGTCGATACGCCCTCAACCCGGGCCCGCCTCGGTGGAGGCTCAACGGCCATCCCGGTGGGCGGCCTCTTCTTGGTAATTGACAATAGGTTGCCCTCCAAGAAGATCATCCCTGCACACAAAAGCCAAGAAGGTTAGCCTAAAATGAAGAGAAGAGAAAACATAAATGGAGGAAAGAACTGGACTCACCTGGCCCCCTCGATGGGTTGACCCTTGCATCAGAGAGGTTCTGCTCCGACAGTAGGACCTTGAGAGAGAGGATCTTGGCAGTGCGAAGCTGCTCTAGCCATCTTGATCAGTTGCGTCAACCACGGAGATCCGATTGGGGGACTGGTCCGGCTCGCTCCAAGCCCAGTCGACCCCCTCGATGGTCGCGAAGAAGAATTTGCTCTTCCATCCTTTGATGGAAGAGGGGAGCTCAAATCTAATGCCCTTTGGGCGAGAGGACAAGGACCACCACCCATCCTTAGTCGGATGGCATTTCAAGATAAAAAATGTCCTGAACAAGAAAACCGGGCGACGAACCCATGGACATGGCAAAGCACGATGAAAGAGAAGATGACCCTAATGGTGTTCAGCACCAACTGTGCAGGGACCAAACGGTAGTTGTCCAAGATGGACAAGAAGAAGAGATGAAAAGGAAACCGGAGACCCCCAGAGAAGGTCTCCTCAGAAAAAGCGAGGCGGCCTGGGCTACTAGAAGTGACTCATTCTCCCGGGCGAGGGATCATGAGCCGAACAGAAGGTGGGATGCCGTAGACATCCTGAATGGTCCCCAGCTCCACGGCGAAAATTGTCGGGCGACCCCACCCGGACCTGTTGACCGGACATACTCAGAAACTGGTTCGGTTAGGGGAGGAAGGCGGGTATGACGAGAAGAAGTAGCCCCCGGCTATCTAATGGACACAGGGCGGACTGGAAGGGCCGGTCTCCTACTAAACTTGAACTATGCCCCCTCCAACTCCTCATCAGAGGAGGAAAGCACTAGCCCCTGTACAGAAGGATCGGGACGAGACATCCTACGAAAAGAACCCAAGGAGAAGGAAGACTGGACTCGGAAGAACAACCCTACCCCAAAGGGAAAGGAGGAAGAAGAGAAGGACCAATCTGGTTCCCTAGAGAGGAGAAGGGCGGAAGCAGATCATGGAGAAGGAAGTGTCCGAGTACTGCAACAGGCGCGAAGGATTTGAAAGAATAGAAGTTTTGGATAAAAGATTTTCTTTTCACTTCGAAAAGACCCATCAAATCCGTGCCGTTATGACCCCCTCGCCAACTGATCCACGCCACGTGCTGCCCATCGGTAAAAAGGGGCATCCTGGTCGCTCTGAATTCTGTGCCAACGTTAGATGATCCTCGGACATGGCCACGTGGCGCCCCCACACTGGCCCACGGGACCGTCTCACGAAGCGGCAGCAATCATGGCCATCATTGTGTCGGATCTCCGCCTTTCCATGCCAGCATCATAATTACTCCCTTTGGCCTGAGAAAAAGAAGTTTTTAATAAGAAAAATATTTTGATTGAGGAAAAGAAGCAAAAACTTTTGAAGAACTTCAATATTCCTGCTTCTTTCAATTTTTCTTATAAATGTGGTTTCGGTGCTTATCCTTCTAGATTAAGAAAAGTTTGGGTTCCAAAAAGAACCATAATTACTAATCATAAAGGACCCAAGAAAGTTTGGGTACCAAAAATGTCCACTTAGTTTCTTTTACAGGAATGTCTTGCAGCCCAACTTGAAGAAAGGAAGTTTTTGATAAATGGCTGTACAAGACAATTGAAGAAGTGGACAAGCTACATTTTGAACTAAATGGTAAAAGGAAGGACTTTGTATATTGGTAAATTCTAAACATCTCCTTCCATAATTAAAAATGTAGATTAATTTTTATTACATCAATTACTTTGAAAAATTATTTTAAATAGTTAATTAGAATCAAGTTTGGACTTATCATCATTAGCTATGATCATGAACTTCTTGATGTTGTTGAATTTCATGCTATCATGATTAAACTTGTGATTGTGAGACCTTCACTTGATTTTGATTAATGTATTTCATGAAAAATACTTTTAAAGATGCATATTACTTTGAAAAATATTTTAAGTGATTGATTAGAATCAAGCTTAGACTAATAATCATTTGTTGTGATCATGACCATTTTGATGTCGATGGATTTCAAGCTCTCATGATCAAACTTGTGATTATTAGATCTTCACTTGATTTTGATTAATATAGTTTCTAAATTATTTCAAGTGAAATGCTATGATTTATATGTTTTTATTTTTGGCATCTATGCATAATCTAGAAATGATTTGGATCAAGTATAGAACTAGTAGTTAAGGGTTACTTTTAAGAAGAAGGTATGCATATTGACAAATCCTTGCTCTAGTAGCTAGACTTGATATCATATTACTTCTAGCATTTGTATGGATATCAAATCATCTTAAAATGAATTTGAAATCATGCTAAAAGTTTTTAAGTGATATAAATGCTTTGTATTTTGAAAATCATGAATATCTTGAAAAATTTCAAATCTTGATGCATAAGCTTTCATGTTTTATTCCTGAAATTATTGCATATTTTTAAAGGAGGAATAACATTTAGGGGGAGCATCCAAAGATTTGTTATCATATTTGATGCTTTGAATATCTTGTTGATATCATGCTTTGCTTATATTGCTCTGATACTCCTTGTTTTCAAATCTAATTCTTTAAAGGGAGTTACATTCAAATGGTATCATATTCTATTGGTATCAAAATTATTTTTAAAAGAATTCCTAGTAATCGCTTCGGATTGGGTTAGTCACCATGGCCGTCCGGTCATAGGAGATAAGTAGGGCTTAAAGACCCTCTTTTCCCATTCAATGGGCTCTCTTATGATGTGTAGGGGTGCCGCTGTGACCTTATCCCATGAACAAGTAAGACGAATGGATAATATACATCAAATCATTTCTTGCATGTGCTTACATTCTGTGGTATCATGTTCAATTTGTATCATATTCAATTGATATCATAATTATTTGATTTCATGCATTGATTTTGATGACCTACTTGCTATTCTTTCCAACTTCATTCCCACTTTGTATTGCCTTTCACCCTTTTTCATGATGTCAAAAAGGGGAAGAAAATTGTTAAGTATGAAAAGGGGAAGATTGGATAAACATGAAAAATCATTTGAGAAATGAAAGAAAGTGCAAAATGGGGAGAAGAATGCAAAATATTTTTATCTAAAGGGAAGAATTAGTAAGAAGAAATATTGAAAATTTGAAAATTTTGCATATTTTGAAAAATGTTTTTGAAGATTTTTTTTGATCATATTTTGAGGGGGAGCTTGGTGCTTATTGTTTTGAGCTTACATGTTTATCTTATTGTTAATCTTTTTAAGCTTACCCTATTCATATACTTAAAGATTTTGTCATCATCAAAAAGGGGGAGATTGTTGACTCTATTCTTAATTTTGATGATTGACAAAATGTTTAAGTATATATTAGTACTAACTGTATTTTAAGTGTATTTTTCAGATCTTAGTACTCAACCATGCTGGAAGTGAAGTGTCGACACTTGGAAATGAAGTGTCGACACCAGAGGAACAAGTGTCGACACTTGAAGAGTGAAGTGTCGACACTTGAAGAGTGAAGTGTCGACTCAAGGCCTGAGACAAACAGAAAACTTCAGAAAGCTCTTTCAGTGAAGTGTCGACACCTGGAGCTGAAGTGTCGATACTTGGAAGTGAAGTGTCGACACCTGGAAACTGAAGTGTCGACACTTGAAACTGAAGTGTCGACACCTAAAGGTGAAGTGTCGACACTTGAACAGTAACGGCTAGTTTTCTGGGCTGCAGAACTTCTCCAACTTGCTTCCAAACGGTCATATTTTCCTCCCTAATGGCTATAAACGGTTATTTAAGTGTTGGGAGGCTATATAAACATCAAAAATCAATTGGGGAAGTAATCCTTTGGTGAGATTTTTGAATATTCTTCAAGAATTCAAGAGTTGAGTGGTTCAAGCCTTCAAGCTTCCAAGTTTCAAAGAAAGCATCCAAAGTTCACATCCTCTAGCATCAAACAAAGGCTTCATCAACTTGAAGACAAGATCTTCATCAACTCTCAACGGGCTTCAAAGAGATATTTGCTTTATTTTAGAAAGCTTTTATTGTATTCTTTTATACTTGCTCTTACATTATTTTACTTAAGATTTTTGGTGAGCCTTGAAAAATCAAAGAGGTTTTTGGTAAGCCTTGAAAACCAAAGTGGTTGTTGGTGAGCCTTGAAACCAACTAGGGTTTTACTTGTGAGCCCGAAGCTAAAATAAGTTGTTTAGGTTCTTGGTTATCCCGTAAAACCAAAGGTGGTTGTTGGTGAGCCTTGAAACCAACTAGGGTTTGACTTGTGAGCCCGAAAACAAAACAAGTTGTAAAGGTTGTTGGTGAGCCTAAGTTATAAAACCAAACTTAGTGAAATTCCCAAGGGATTCTTGGGGAGTGGATGTAGGTGCTTGGTTGGCACCGAACCACTATAAATCTTTGTGTTTGTGTGATTGTTCTCCTTATGCTTTTATTTATTTATTTCCGCTGCATTTATTTGAAATACACAAGCACTTGAATTGCATTATCACATACTTGCTTTAGTTCATCTTTTAAATAGTACAAAAGTTTTATAAAACCCAATTCACCCTCCCTCTTGGGTTGCCTACGTGGGCCTACAGCGAGCCCTCTGGACCGGGCCCGCACTCCGTCTTCCAGAGCAAGACCCTCGAAGGTTGAGCCCTATGGTCGGAATCGAGCTCAGCCCTCCGCCACGTGGAGCCTCTCCAAGCGCGAGCCCTCTGGACCGGGCCCGCACTCCGCCCTCCAAAGCAAGACCCTCAGAGGTTGAGCCCTGTGGTCAGAGTTGAGCTCAGCCCTCCGCCACGTGGAGCCTCTTCGAGCGCAAGCCCTCTAGACCGGGCCCGCACTCCGCCCTCCAGAGCAAGACCCTCGGAGATTGAGCCCTGTGGTCGGAGTCGAGCTCAGCCCTCCGCCACGTGGAGCCTCTCCGAGCGCGAGCCCTCTGGACCGAGCCCGCACTCCGCCCTCCAGAGCGAGACCCTCAGAGGTTGAGCCCTATGGTCAGAGTCGAGCTCAGGCCTCCTCCGCCACGTGGAGCCTCTCCGAGCACGAGCCATCTGGACCGGGTCCTCACTCCGCCCTCCAGAGCAAGACCCTCAGAGGTTGAGCCCTGTGGTCGGAGTCGAGATCAGCCCTCCGCCACATGGAGCCTCTCCGAGCGCGAGCCCTCTAGACCGGACCCACACTCTGCCCTCCAGAGCGAGACCCTTGGAGGTTGAGCCCTGTGGTCGGAGTCGAGCTCAGCCCTCCGCCACGTGGAGCCTCTTCGAGCGCGAGCCCTCTGGACCGAGCCCGCACTCCGCCCTCCAGAGCGAGACCCTCGAAGGTTGAGTCCTGTGGTCAGAGTCGAGCTCAGCCTTTCTCTGCCACGTGGAGCCTCTCCGAGCGCGAGCCCTCTGGATCAGGCCCGCACTCCGCCCTCCAGAGCGAGACCCTCGAAGGTTGAGCCCTGTGGTCGGAGTCAAGCTCAGCCCTCCTCTGCCACGTGGAGCCTCTCCGACCATGAGCCCTCCAGACCGGGCCCGCATTCTGCCCTCCTCCACCAAGGTGACCCCACAAGCTTGGAGCGTCTAGGTCGGAGCAAGCACTGCCATCCCGGGATGCCGGCGAGCCACCCAAGGACTACAGAACGGTGCCCCCCATACCGCAATAACTGTATGTCTGCCCGTACTTCCAGGAAGATGGGCCAGCCAAAGAGCACGAACCCCTAGGACGGCGACCCCCGGATCGAGGCTTTGCCAAGATTTCCGGAATGGAGCGACCGGAGAGGATTTCAGAAGGAATGGAAGCTTCCCCTACCATATGTCAGGAAAGACGTCCCGTCCATGGCACGGAATCCCGCTGCACGCGCCTGCCAACCCAGCGAGGATCCCGAGACAAGCGTCCAACGACCATTTTTCAACTACAAAGAACAATCGACACCCCCAGAAGGGGGAAGGTAACAACAACTCATTAACAACACAAGTGCAAGCTCGATCAAGTGGGCGAAGCACCACCGCCACCATAACTAAAGGAAAACGAGGGAAACAAGGAGAGGCGGTAGAACAGGGAACCCCTCTGTCCTTGCCATCATTCTCTCACTGCTATGTTTTCGTCTTCATTCTCATATCCTTTACTCCTCCTAGTACGGAGTCGATCAAGAGGGACCCGACCAGGAGGATCTGCTTCCCTGGATCGTTACTGACTTGACCGTCGGAGTGCCCCCGCCGGCAATCCCGACCCAGGTCACTAACTCCTGTTTTGCATGTCCAGGACCAGAGAACCGTAAGGTAACAAAGGGAACGCATTCCGATACTAGCAGCAGCCACGGACCACGATAATTTTGGTGGCAATAAATACATTTATATTTTGCACATAGCTGTGTTAGCATGGCACACACTAAAATATATATATATACTCACACGTAAAAAAATATGCATGCATACAAACACACGTGCACGTTTCGGTTTCTCCATCCTCTGCAAACCTCCTACTGGAAGCCTTCAACCAACTGAGCATTTCTACAGTCTGGAGGCAGAAGCACTCAACGTTGGTGAAGCAGTGATAGTGCCATCTTCACCGAAAGCATACTCATGGCTGAGCGGGGTCGGCCGGGCCGGTATCGGTGGCACACCCATATCACCATCCAGCATCTTCAGCGCCTCCGAGATCGTCGGCCTGATCGCCACCATCACATGGGCACACAAAATCCCCGCCAGCACAAACCTCTCCATTATCCCTTTTGGGTTACCTTCGCTCACCAACGCCGCATCCAGCACCTCCTCCACCCTCCCGGACTCCACCAGCTTGGCAGCCCAGTCGGTGATCAACGCCGAGTTGGACTCCGCCGATTTATCGAGAGCATTCCTTCCGCTCATGATCTCCAGCACCAAGACTCCAAAGCTATAAACATCACTCTTTTCTGTGAGCTGCCCATAGAGCGCATACTCCGGAGCCAGGTAGCCATGAGTCCCAGCAACCTTGGAGGTGACGGTCGACATCCCCTCGCGGCTCTGCCTTGCGAGCCCGAAGTCGGCCACCCTTGCCCTCATCTCCCCGTCTAGCAGAATGTTTGTTGCCTTGATATCTCTGTGATAGATCGCCGGCTTTACTCATAGTGGAGGTAGACCAGCCCTTTTGCCACATCCAGTATGATATTTTTCCTCTGTGGCCAGGTCAAATTTGAATTATTTTTTCCTGTATTGCCATTGCCATCCATGGAGGAGGTGAAGATATGGTCGGCGAGGCTCCCGTTAGGCATGTAGTCGTAAACCAAATACCTTTCTTTCGCTTCCTCCACGTCGTCGTTGTCGTTGGTGATGCAGCAGCCTCTCAAAGGCACCAAATTCCGGTGACGGAGGTGGCTGATGATCTCCACCTCGTTCTGGAACTTCTCGTCACCACCTTCCAAGTTCAGCTCCAATACCTTCTTGACGGCGACCAAGCTCCCGTCGGAGAGCGTCCCTTTGTAGACAACACCAAATCCGCCGCGTCCAACTATATTCCTCTCAGAGAAGTTATCCGTGGCCTTCTCCAGTTCTTCGATATCGTACAAGATGGATCCGGTGTTGGGACGCGCGTGGTATCTCGATCTCGAGCTCTTCTCCTGATTCTTGGAAAGCTTCCTCTTTTTCTTCGATTTGGAAAACCGGAGATAGAGCACTCCGAGGGCGGAGAGGAGAAGAAGGAGAGCGATGGCGGCGGAGATAGGGGCGATGATGGTGGCTTTGTGGGATTTGGAGTGAGTGGGAGGAGAAGAAGGGGAGGAGAGGGCAAGGCTTAAGATGCACCCGGCGGCGCGGGGATCGTTGGGGCTAAACTGGATCGCGATACCGGAAGCATAGTCGACGGCGAGGTAGAAGCACTGGGTGGCGTGGGAGGCGTTGCCGTCGAGGTCGGTTAGCTGGGCGGTGACGGCGACGCCGGCGTTGGCGCAGGCATAGCACTGGGTGGGGACGGAGAGGTCGGAACGGCAGGCAGAGTCGATGGCGGTGGAGGGTCCAAGCTTGGCTGTCCAGTTCCAGCGATTGACGATGCCGGCGCAGAAGTCAGGGGTGATGACGAAGCGCTGCGGGGAGGGGAAGCAGGTGTGGACGAGGTCGGAGGGGAGGGAGAGGGCGGAGAGGTTTGAGCTGAAGTCGGCGAGGCAGGCGGCTGAGGCAGTGTCATTGGGGAGGCGGAAGAGGCCGGTGAGGCGGAGACGTTGGCCAATGGCGATGCCGAAGAGGCTCAGCAAGGTCGTGCAGCAGTTGGTAATGTTGGAGATGGGAGGCTGGCAGTAAGAGCGGTCCCAGGGGAAGGTTCCGACGTAGTTCAGGTCCATCGGGCACTCGTCCGCCGCCGCCGCCAGTTGCGGCTCCGGCGGTGGAGTGTTCGCGAGTAACAGTAAGAAGAATAAAGATCTCCACATCTCTCTATATCTGAGGAGGAGAGACCGAGGTATGGAAGAGGAGGCGAGAAAGTGGCGCGGCCACGAGTCGCACAAAGATGGGGGCGGTGGGTTGTGGTCGGACGGAGCTGCGCTTATTACATCGGCCTCACTTATACGGATTTTCGTTAGAATGCGGTTGACTTTGAATTCGTTTTGTTTTTTTAAAGACCAAAAATTTTTTTTTTTTATGAAACAAAAGGAAAGGAGGATAAATCCAGATCGTAGTACTACCTTCGTATTTATCATACTATGTTCGTTGTGAGCAGCATGTTTGGCGTGTTATCCCATCTATTGTAAGTACATCAGCTTGACACCATTAATGCCCGACCAGGTGTTTCTAAAAAAAAAATTGGATTTAATCAAGTCACCATCATGACTCGAACACGGGATCAAAACTTTTGAATCCAGTTTTCTAGGCATTTTCCAATAAATGAAAACAAATTAAACTTTGGGGTCCTCGCAAAGTCTATGCTCTTCTAGTTGGCCAGTCCAGTGTAAGTCTAGTCATTACTCGGACCATGTACAAATGGAGTATGGACCACGCCAAATCTAACCGTGGATAACACGCCTCGTTACCCTTTGTATTTGACCAATTCCCGATTGCGAATGGAGATCCCAAATAATGCAATGCTGTAGAAATTATTGGCATTGGAAATTTAAGACTGCTTGCTATATCTAAGATCGATCGTTGACGCCTTGCAAGCGGACCTTCTAAGATAGCGACCTTAACTAAATTTTGTTTTGTTTTTTACTTCACAACCTGTTTCCTAAATTGCAAAAGTTTCGGAGTGGAACTCAAGCAAGGAGAAGTGTGCTATGACTCAAAAGGCTTATTCTTCTTAATACTTCAAAATATGTTAATTGTGGAATAGGGAAGCTACTAATTCAGCTCAGAAATTTTACCAATCTCCTCAAGGATGATTCAAGTAGAGCAAGGCCTAACTCTACTATTGGGATATCCTAGTTCAGCTACAAACCGAACTTCGATTCGACTGGTCGAAGTTCTGTCTCTCCGGACTACAGACTTCGGACCAAGCAAGGGACAAGCCAACTGCAGGCAACCCAAGGCTACACGCCGGATTACAACACCCGAAGGCTTGTCCTTCGGGTAACGTCTTCGGCCTTGATCGAAGACCGAACTTCTCATCGACTTCCGAAGGTACGAACTTCGGTCCCCGCCGTAGACATGATCTCCGGCCTCGGGAAAATACCAAGTCCTCGACCCACGCACGGAAAAATCCGAAGCTTGGATCATAATCTGTTCCAAAAAGGCAACTGTAACCAATGGTTACAATCGACACTCAGCATGCCATGATCATGGCGCGCAACTCCAGCTACCATGCCTCTGATCTGGCCGGAACCGCTCAATGACAACCCACGATCACCAATCATGGGAAGAGATTGGCTCCCCATGATCACCGAAAAAAGAGCGGGCCGTAGGCCAGAGGCCTTCTTTTAAATAGGGGTAAGAAGGATTGCTAGAGAGGTACGCGAATATCCTCGCTCACATACGCTTACAATCTCCAAGAGCCTTTTTTCTTCCACTCTCGACACCTTTCCCATTTTGTGGCTGTAATCCGCCACTGACTTAGGCATCGGAGTGTCCTCCGCCGGAATAACTCCGGCAAGGGACCTGTTTTGCAGGTAAACCAGGGAGCGGTCCTGCGACGCAGCGGCTCCGACCGACCGATCCAGCGACTCCACGTCAACAGATTGGCGCGCCAGGAAGGGGGGCAGCGTTAACATTCTTTAAGCTCCCTCCCAGACAAGGGGAAGAAAAAAGTTTTTGATGGCAAGAGGAAAAGCTCCAATCACTTCTACAAGCCGGAGTCGTGCTCCATCTCAGGGGGGTGCACCCTCGGAGGAGAACGATGCTCCACCTCCCATAGTTGTTGTGGGAGTACAGTAGTTTGAAGCTCTTATGAACCAGGTCGCCAACCTTACGGCCATGGTTCGGAGTCCCAAGACAGAGCCTTTCCGGTGGGAAAGCCGCCGGCTGTCTCTAGACACAGCTCTCGATCCTAAAGAAGGAGAGCTCCACGGGAGGATTCCATGCATCCCTCTCCCCGTTCTAGGCCCTCTCCTAAAGGCCGAACTTCGAGGTTGCCCAAGTCCGCCAATTCCCCGCACAAAGAGAAAAGGCCTAGGCAAACTCCCTCACCCTCCTCCGGAGACTCCACCTCTGTGGAGAGAGCACCGAAGCAGACTCCCGATTATGACGGGAGATTCAGAGCCATCGAGTCAAAGATGGCAAAGGTGCGAGAACATAGGATATGGGATCTTAAGGATCCCGACAACTTGATTATGGATGATCTACGCCCACCCTACACTGATCGCATCATGACCGAGGTCATTCCTCGGCACTTCAGGGTTTCCCATATGGAGCCCTACGACGGCACCACCGATCCCCTCGATCATTTGGGCAGCTTCAAGGCCCATATGATGATTCAAGGAACTTCGGACGCGATGTACTGCTTGGCGTTCCTGGCTACCTTAAAGAAGTCCGCTCGGATGTGGTACTCGAGCCTGCGCCCAGGTACCATCGATTCCTTTTCCGAGTTAGAAAAACTGTTTGTCTTGCATTTCAGGACCTGCCGCAAGACTCCTCGGAATACGGACACACTATTCCTCCTTCACCAGAACGAAGGAGAAAGCCTGCGAGATTATATCTCCAGGTTTAATACGGCCATGCTTGAGATCCCAGATCTCAACGAACACGTGGCCATGTCAATACTAAAGAAGGGGCTTCGTACCTCCAGGCTTACTTTCTTCCTGGATAAGAAGTTTCCTAAAAGCTACGCTGAGCTCCTGTCAAGGGCTCAGAAATACGCCGATGCTGAAGAGCAGGCGGTGAATCGATAATTGATTGAAGGGAAACCCCTTCAAAGAAGAAGAATAACAGGGGACAAGGTCCCCGAGACAACGACGGCAGATATGCAGACCGCCGAAGAAGTCCTCCCAAGCCCAGAGCATTAGGAGGAAGATTCGACTCCTACACCCCCCTCAACCTCCCTCAAGAAAAGATCCTCATTGAGATAGAAAAAGAAAACTATCTCCAACGGCCCCGTCCCATGAAGGCCTCCTCTTCCATCAGGAACAGGAACAAATACTGCCAATTCCATTGAGACCACGGCCACAACACAGAAGAATGCATCTAGCTGAAGGATGCAATTGAGGATCTCATCAAGAGAGGATACCTGGGGCGGTATATCAGTTGCCAAGGCTCCCGGTCAGAAGCAACTATTCCCCAGCAACCTCCTGAAGAGGTTGAATTGCCAAATCAAAGGCCCACCAACGGAGGTGTAGGGATGATCCACCGACCCACCAACTGGAGAAGGGATGAGGACGATGCTCCAAAGCGACTCAAAGACAACAACGCCATCCTCTTCTCTGACAATGACCTCGCGGGAGTTTGGCTCCCACATGATGATCCTCTTATAATTTTGGTCGTAGTGGCCAATTATGATGTACAATGGATCCTTGTAGATGATGAAAGTTTGACAGATGTCTTGATGTACAATGCATTCTCTAAAATGTGTTTGCCTAGACATCAACTGCAAAGGTTCCCCATACCGCTCTCTGGTTTTGGGGGCAACCATGTTTATGCCGAGGGGGAAATAGTGCTGCCTGTAATCCTCGGCACCGAACCTCGACAAAAGATACTACCAATCAACTTCACGATAGTCCGGATCCCCTCAACATACAATATTATTCTAGGGCGGCCTGCCTTGAACAAGTTCCGGACTGTGATCTCCTCTCACTACCTCTTGGTACGCTTCCCCACCAGGAATGGTGTTGGAGAAGTTAGAGGAAACCAGAGGACAACACGGCAATATCTAATGATTGAAGACAGGCATTTCAAGGATTCAACTACTCCGGATCAGCTGGATCCGAGGGATGCAACCATAAATCTTGGTGAGCCCATGGAGAAGACCATCCCGGTACCTTTGAAAGAGGAAGATCCCTCCAGAGTTGTGCAGATCGGGAGTGCACTTGATGAGGAAACTAGGACGGAGTTGATCCATTTCCTCAGGAACAACGCCGATGTCTTCGCCTGGTCGGCTTCGAATATGCTGGGGATTCCTGCCGAAGTAATTACTCATTGGCTGGAAGTAATCCCTGGGTACAAGCCGGTGTGGCAGAAGAAGAGAAGATTCGCCCCCGAAAGGCAGCAAGCTGTAGACAAAGAGGTTGGCAAGCTCCTCAAAGCAGGGTTCATCAGAGAGGCCCGCTATCCCGAGTGGTTGGCCAATGTGGTGATGGTGAAGAAAGCTAGTGGCAAGTGGAGGATCTGCATTGACTATACAGACCTCAACAAGGCTTGCCCAAAAGATAGCTTCCCTCTCCCGAAGATTGATCAACTGGTCGACGTGACTGCCGGCCACCAGTTGCTGAGTTTCATGGACGCCTTCTCCGGCTACAATCAAATCAGAATGGATCCGCAAGATGAGGAGAAGACGGCATTCATCACTGACAAGGGTCTCTACTGCTACAAGATGATGCCGTTCGGTCTCAAGAACGCCGGAGAGACATTTCAAAGACTCATCAATAAGATGTTCGAAAAGCAACTAGAGAGAAATATGGAGGCCTATGTTGACGACATGATCGTCAAAAGCCTCCACTGGAGAGATCACATCCACGACTTGGAGGAATCATTCAGCGCTCTCCGACGCTACCATATGAAGTTAAACCTGGCAAAGTATGCCTTTAGGGTCACTTCGGGCAAATTCCTGGGCTTCCTTGTTACCAAACAAGGGATTGAGGTGAACCCTGAAAAGATTCAAGTCTTAAAAGATATGAGACATTCCTCCTGCAAAAAGGAATTCCAGCAGTTAATGGGGAGGATTGCCTCCCTAAGCAGATTTATCTCTCGGTCAGCCGAGAAATGTCTTCCGTTCTTCAAGGTACTCCGGCAATCAAAGGGCTTTGAATAGTCTGAAGACCATCGTGCTGCCTTCGAGGAACTGAAGAAGTATCTGGAGACCCCATCATTGCTCTCCAAACCACAAGAAGGCGAGGTCCTCTACCTGTACCTCTCTACTTCAAATGAAGTAGTAAGTTCGGTTCTTGTCCGGAAGGAGGAAGACGGGTCTCACAAGCCCATCTACTATATCAGCAAGGTCCTGCATGACGCAGAAACGTGATATGCAAGGATGCAGAAGCTGAACTACTCCTTAGTGATTGTGGCAAAGCGACTACGGCCATACTTTCAGGCCCACGCCATCGTGGTGCTAACTGATCAACCTCTCAAGGCCGTTCTCTGATCTCCGTTCTTCGATCTCCGGACACCTCTGGAAGGATAGCCAAGTGGGCTGTGAAGCTAAGTGAATTTGACATCAGCTTCCAGTCCTGAACGGCTATGAAGGCCCAGGTGCTCTCCGATTTTTTGGCTGAGTGCACCTGGAAGTCCGAAGACGAAGCCTCTTCGATAGAAGAAGAAGCCCCAAAGGAGACGAAGTCTGTTTGGATGCTTCATGTGGATGGAGCTTCCAATGCTACTGGATGCGGGGCTGGACTCATGTTGGCCAAACCTGACGGCCATGCCATAGAGTATGCACTCCGCTTCTCCTTCCACGCCTCTAATAATCAGGCCGAATATGAAGCCCTACTCGTCGGGCTTCGGATCGCCAAAGATCTGGGAGTCCAGCAACTTCGAGCCTTCTCAGACTCCCAACTGGTTGTGAATCAAGTCAACGAAGAATATGCAGCTAAAGATCCAACCATGGTGCAATACGTGGAGAAGGTATGGGCTTTATCTTCCCAATTGGAACATTTTGAGATCCTCCATGTTCCACGATCGGAGAACTCCCGGGCGGATGCACTATCTCGACTGGCAAATACAGCACCGGAGTTCCTCGGGTGCACCTTTGTTAAACATCTTGAAACTCCAAGCATAGCCGAAGAGGCTGCAAAGGTACGCCAGATCAACACTGAGCCAAGCTGGATGGATCCCATCATCAGATTCCTGAATGAGGGAGAACTACCGGAATGTAGGGAAGAGGCCAAGAAGATCCGCTGGATGGCATCTCAGTACGTCATCTTAGACGGAACCCTCTACAAGAGATCGTTCTCCCAACCACTGCTAAAATGCTTAGGACCCACCCATGCAGATTATGCTTTGAGAGAGGTCCACGAGGGCAAATGCGGTGATCACTTGGGAGGCAGATCTCTGACATACAAGATCATTCGACAAGGGTATTATTGGCCCTCCATCCAGAAGGACTCAGCCAATTTCGTGCAAAAGTATGACCAATGCCAGATGTATGCCAATGTATAGAGACAACCTGCGAGTCATCTGACTCAATTGGCAGCCCCATGGCCTTTTGCCCAGTGGGTCATAGATATTCTTGGCCCATTCCCACCAGCATCAGGGCAAAGGAAGTTTCTACTGGTGGCCATCGACTATTTCATGAAGTGGGTGGAAGCCGAACCATTGGCTCAAATCACAGAAGGCAAGGTAGAAAATTTTGTAAAAAATTTCATCATATTCAGGTTCGGCATCTCACATGTCATCATCACGGACAACGGGAGATAATTTGACAATCCGAAGTTCAAGGACTTCTGTGCTCGGTACCATATCCAGCATCGGCTGACATCCGTTGCTCATCCACAGTCCAACGGAGAAGCCGAAGTCACCAACCGGACCATCCTCCATGGTTTGAAAACAAGGATGAACGCCGCTAAAGGACTTTGGGCCAAAGAGCTGACCTCTGTTCTTTGGGCATACCGAACTATCCCGAGAATGGCCACCGGCGAATCTTCGTTCAACCTGGCATACGGTACCGAAGCCGTACTATCCATTGAAGTCTCTCTACAGTCCCTGAGGATTGACAACTATGAAGAGCCTGAGAATTCTGATCGTAAGAAGATTGATCTAGATTTGCTATCAGTTCCCAGGCTACAGGCCCAGATAAGGATGGCGGCATACCAGCAGAAGGTCACCAAGTCTTACAACTCAAGGGTGAAGGAGCAAACTTTCCGCACAGGGGACATGGTATTGCGAAGAGCAGAAGTGTCCAGGCCAACGGAGCAAGATAAACTCTCCCCCAACTGGGAAGGTCCATATCAAGTCGAAGAAGTCGTTCGACCAGGAACATATCGACTCAAGACCCTGAAGGGGAAAGCCCTGTCCCAGCCATGGAATGCACAACCTTCGCAAATACTATCTGTTGCCGCCCAGATCGCCGTGGCCCGTAGCTGCTGATGGCGTCGGGTGTTCCATCATCCACCCGCGAGAGATGCCTTCCGGTGCCTGGGGACCTGCAAGCAAGCCAACGTCAGTGATCCGGGCCGGAAATTCCGGCGGGGGCACTCCGATGGTCAAGTCAATGATGATCCAGGGGAACAAATCCTCCTGGTCGAGTCCCTCTGGATGAGCTCCATACTAGGAGGAGTGAGTGGAGTGTATGAGAGTATGAGTGTGAGATGGGAGGCGTGGTGGCCGAGGTGGTCTTGCCCTCCTCTCTGGCCTCTCCCCCTTCTCCTCTTTCTCTTTGTGGTGGTTGTGTTATTGGAAAAATGGGTGTCTCCCTTGTTGAGAGAATGTTGCTCTTGCTTGGAATGGAAGAATGAGTGTTGTTACCTTCCTTTTGTTCATTCTGGCTGGGTCCTTTTTCTTGGCTTGCCTCGGGGTTCTCCTATGCTATCAGACGGGTACAACAAGGTACCGTGTCGTGGACGGGATGCCTTTTTTATTGGATAGCTGGGGGAGCCTCTACATGCCTCTAACATTCCTTTTATTTGCCCTTCCTAGAAGCCTGGCGGGACCTCGACTGTTGCACCACCGCTCTCGAGAACTGTGCTCCCTGGTGGGATCTTTTCTCCGGTCGTACGGCAGGTCGGTGGAGGGCATGGTGCCTTGATGTGAACTTCCTTTCTTTCTGGTGCGAATGACAACCATGGGCATTAATGGCGACGTGGCGGGTGCCGTCATACGGTCCTTAGGGGTGCGCCACTGTCCTCGGAGGGAAGGTGCCGCTCCCGTGGTGGTTGGTGCCCCAATCTGAGTTGAAAGCCGAGCTGGGAAGATGGGGCCCACTCGCAGGGGACCGGTCTCGCGGTAGCTCAGCTGTGCGGAGAAGGGCCGAGCTCGGCACCAGGCCGGGGGGGGCCCAGCCTCAACCGAGCTCGGGCTGGCAGAGGTGGATGAGGTGTGCCCGGCCAGGGGACCCGGCCTCGAAGGGGCTCCTCATGGCGGAGGAGGCTTGAGCTCGACTCCGGACCACGGGACCCGACCTCGGGCTCGAAGAGCCTGCCTCTGGTGGGGTTTGAGCTCGGCTTCGACCTAGGCATCCCGACCTGGCGGGTACCGACCTGGCGGAGGACGAAGCCCGGCTTCGACGGGCGGCCCCGTTGGCATCGGGAGCTCAGCCCGGCGAGGGGGCCTGTGGTGGTAATCCTGCGTGGTGTCCAATAAGGACTCCACGTCAGTCTCCTTGCCCCACGTCAGTGATCTAGTCACATCACTATCAATAAAAGAGTTCCTGAAACTCCTGTGCAAAGCTTCTCAACCTTACTCAAATCAGAACGGCTAGTTGCATCGACTGAACGACAACAGCCCGAGTGACCTGATCTGAAAAATAATCAACTGCGCAAATGAGAGTCTGATCCACTCACCTTATCGGTATGCCTGACGAGCATAATGGATGGTCTAACCAGGCCACCAAAAAGATCAAAGACGCAGGGATGGTTCTCGTAACCTGCCCTACGATGAATCCAAACACGTACCGAGGCGGGCCTGAACAGCCTACCTTAATCATGATAGAAAGTGCACAGGGATGGTGTAAACACCTTACCCTACGGAAAATCCGAACACGTGCCTAAAAGGACCACTGTCGTCCTTTCTGTCAACAATAGACATTCTTAGAATGGTTTAATTGACCTCACTTCTTCCTTATAGATCGAAAGTGGTATATGGAGACTACATTATAGACAAATCATGATGCAACACATCACAAAGAATATACGAGAAGAGGTAACAGAAACGATATTTCATTCCTTTCAAATTTTTACAAAAAAAAAAAGAGAATAAAGGAAAAAACTCTCCTAAAGAGAGGACAAAAAAAAGAAAAAGAAACTCTCACAAGGAGAGATGCAAAAAAAAAAAAAAGAAAAGGTAGCAGCAGCAGGATGATGTAGAAAATTTTCAATAACTCCCCGCCGAGTTTTTCCCGTACCGACGGGGAGAGATCTAGTGGGATGACGAAGGGCCCCCGGGTTCCCGTCCGAACCTGAATCCGACCCCTCATCGGAGTCGGAATCAAATTCGTGGCCGGAAAAGGGAACGGAGGGCTTAATGTTGTCCAGGCCCTTCAAGTTATAAAACTTGGAGGCCTTCCTCCGACATTCCTGAAATCCCTGGTGGAAGGAATCCAGAGCCACCCGATGAGCTCGTCCTTGAAGGCGGCAGAAGCCCTGAAGTTCGCGACGGCATCCGCCGCCTCCCTCCTCGCTTCCTCCACCGCCGTGGTCGCCACCGTGACCTGGGCCCAAGCTTCCCTCAACCGAGCCTCCAACAGATGGACCTTCTTCTCGAGACTGTCCATGAGAGGCTCTTCTTCATCGTCCCCCGGCCCAAGAGACTCTGGACTTCGCTTCCTTTTCGGATCGATGGCCCTTCTCTTTGCCACACGGCGGAGCTGAGAAGTGTTGAACATCATTATTATTAATGGAGGAAGGAGCCTACAGAAACGATGGCCTTCGATAATGGAAGGCAGGGTCCTATTTATAGAAACCCTGCACCCACGATCGACTGCGGGGAGACATGCCCCACGCCCTTTCCAACCGCATCAGAAAGTGCCACGTGTCCGGGCGATGCTTCGAGAACCAGAAAAGTCGCTCGGAGCCATCCCCAGGACAACAACCGCCATCGTTTCAAATCCAGAAAAATCCTCATCGTGCGACGGCATCATTAATGGTTCCTTTTTGGAAAAATGAGACCCGGTAACTCGCAAGGCACAAGAAATCGCGACTGTACAAATATCGACGTGCCACGTGGACAACAATGATCACAATCAAATCTCCCTAATCACTGATTGATGGGGAAATGACTTTTGTTTGCCCCAACGGACAAACTTAACATCCGAAGGAAGGTGACAGTCTTTGGCAACGGAGTTCTAGTCCATTTCAGGGTTCGTCCTCATCGATTGAACAGCCTTCGGCCATGATTGCTCAACCAAATAGGAAAGAGAACGGTAAAACCGGTTCTTATCGACTGAACGACCTTCGGACGTGACTGTTCGACTAGGCAGAAGAAGAAACGGTAAAACCATTTCGAGCTACACATGAAGCACAACATGGCGTATGCAAAGGAAGGAAAATACATTCCAAAATCCAGAAATGCTGTCATACAAAGTTCATTGATGATACAGAAAAGAAAGAGGAAAAATACATCCAGAGCGACCCAAGTCACTCAACATCAACAAGAGAAGGCTCCACACCACAGGACTGGAGCACCTTATTAATTTGCCCTAGGAGGACCTCGTCAATCTGGGCCGGGACCGGAGAACCTTCAGCTTAGACTCCTCCAGCCTAAGTTTCCTCCTGAACCGGGGTCAGAGTTGGGGTCACCTCCATATTTTCGACTGGGGTAGCAGCCTCCTCCTTCGGACATGGCGCCTCCTCGGCCTCTACCACGGCTTCGGCCCCCTCCACTTCCTCTTGTTCTCCAGCTATATCGAAGGGTGGAATGCTGGAAAGGTCGAGGTAAGGGAAGGCCTCCTTCACCCTGGAGAGTCCATCGTTGAAGCCGTGATGGTAGCCATACAAAGTTACTTCATTGATCTCCGCCTGGAACTGCGGAGATGTCTTGAAGTTCGCCACGGCATCGTCTACCTGCTTCTTCGAAGATGCAGACTCCCTCTTAGCAGCTTCAGACTCCAGGATCATCTCTTCGGCCCTCCTGGAAGCCTCCTCCGCGCCTTGGTCAGGCTCTTTATCTTCTCCTGATCCTCCCTAGCAGCCTGCTCCAGGGACTCAACTTGCTTCCTGCTTCTCCTCCACCCTGCCTCTTGCCCCGTCATTGTTACATGAGTACTTCTCAGTTCGCCCTTCAGTTCGCGAACTTCATCATTCATCCGGGCAAGATGGTCCTTCATGGACAGCTTCAGCTCCTCGGCTACTTCCTTGGCAGCCCTAGCTTGAAGCTCCTCCTTAAGGTCATGGATGAGGCTGTTTACATTCCCCGGGCCCTCCATGAAGGTGAGGTCGTAGACCAACTACAGCAAAAAAGAGAGATCATGAATCGAATAATTTTCAAGACAGAGAAGTGGCAGGATCATACCTGTTACAGGGCGGAGAAGGCAGAATCGGACACCATGGGAAGGCTCCGGTTCGGAGAACAGCCACGTCATGGGGCAGGAGCGTACCCTTCAGCGCCTGCCTGGCTATGGCCGGGACCAGCAATCTCCCCGTAGGTGAAAGCTCCGAAGAGTCTATCGAGTGGACTTCGGTAGAGGAAGCCCCGTGAACAAACTCTCCTTCGACTTGCCGCGCTTTGCCCTAGAAGCAGGGGGCAAAACGGTGGCACATCCACTCCCTAGGGCGGGCTCCCCGTTGTGCGAACTGGGGAGACGACCGCTGGTAGAGTTTCGACTGGATGGGGTCTTGATGGAGCCCCTTCCGTGGCTGCTACGTCTTCCCCTGAGGTCCTTCGGGAAGATGAAGTGCTTTGGTCCCCCTCGGAACCATCCCTCCCGGCCTTCTTCCGAACCGCAGACCTGGTAAGAGGGGCCTGCGCCACCCTCTTCTCCGAAGTCTGACGGAGCCAGCTCAAGCCGGGCTTCATCTCGCCACCTGCAAGCAAAGGATTTCACTCCAATCGATTGGGCTACAATGAATCCAAGAAAGAAGAGCAAAAATTCCTATTGCTATACCTAATGAGGGGAACCTGCTAATTCCCGCCCGATGGAGATTTCTCTCCTCCAACAGTTCCCGAATGGGGGCAACTTCGAAGTTGACTAGGAGGTCATAGTCCGACTGATCGACTACCAAGACCTTCTTCCCGTCATTGGCGGTCAGGCGAGGCTTCTTCCACACCGTATCGAAGCCCCGTGAATTAAGAGACAACAAAAACACAAAAACGGGTTTCTACCCATGGATGGCATTGGGCATATCCTTGATAATCCTACGGCCTGATCTAGGACCAATCACCCACCATCCGTTGCTGTGGACATCCCTCTTGAGGACGAAAAGGGCCGTGAACAAATTGGTCCTAGGCTCTATGTTCGCAATATTGCACATAACCAAGAACCCGCAGATGTTCCTGATGCTGTTCGGGGTCAACTGCGCTAGACCACTTGGTACAAGCGGAAGATCTTGATGAAGAAGGGGTGCAGGGAAAACTGAAGACCAGCTTTCAGGTGATCTTCGTATACGGCTAGGCACCCAGGGGAGGTTCGTTCACCCGCTCCTCGGGCGCGGGGAGGATGAAGGAAAACTCCTCAGAAATGAGGTAGTGTTCCCAAAGAAGGGCTGCCTTGCCCTGAGAAACCGAGCTGGGGACCGACTCCGGACCTACTATGTCACTAGCCCCCGAGGGCCCAACCTTTTTCCCCTAACTCTCTACGGTCTTTTCCATGATAAAGGGATGAAGCAAGAGAGCAGAAAGAAGATTCTACCTGAGGAGTAGACTGGTAGTCCAGAACAGTTTGGGCACGGACGAGGTTGAAGAAACTTTCTTGGCTAGACCTTCACCCTTCCCCAAAAGAAAAGTAGGGATCTCTAGAGCCCCACTGGGTCAAATTGACTCAAGGTTACCCTGAGAGGTAACTCATCCGCAACTGACCGCCAGGATAAGGTATACCCTTCATCCAACGGATGGAGGAGAACCACCACAACCATCCAAATCCCAACCAAAAGATTGTCTCAACCACCGTGCAACGAGAAAAGGAAAGGTGGCTCTAGGGCCACCCACTTTTTCCTTCCTCTCCAATCCAGGAGTGACAGCTGCCCGCCATCTGATTCCCGGATCGTGATGGACAGTCCTATCAAGGATCCTGTAATCATCCACTGCACCGCCTCCCAGAAGGAAAACGACAAGGCCTTAATACTCTCACTTCTCAAATCTCCGTTTTAAAAACTGAGAGTAGGGAGGCAACTGTTGGGATATCCTGGTTCAGCTACAAACCGAACTCCGGTTCGACTGGTCGAAGTCCTCTCTCTCTGGACTACAGACTTCGGACCAAGAAAGGGACAAGCCAACTGCAGGCAACCCAAGGCTACATGCCGAATTACAACACCCGAAGGCCTGTCCTTCGGGTAACGTCTTCGGCCTTGACCGAAGACCGAACTTCTCATCGACTTTCGAAGGTACGAACTTCGATCCCCGCCGTAGACATGATCTCTGGCCTCGGGGAAATACCAAGTCTTCGGCCCACGCACGGAAAAATCCGAAGCTTGAATCACAATCTGTTCCAGAAAGGTAACTGTAACCAACGGTTACAATCGACATTCATCATGCCATGATCATGGCGCGCAACTCCAGCTACCATGCCTCCGATATGGCCGGAACCGTTCAATGACAACCCACGATCACCAATCATGGGAGAGATTGGCTCCCCATGATCACCGGAAAAAGAGCGGGCCGCAGGCCAGAGGCCTTCTTTTAAATAGGGGTAAGAAGGATTGCTAGAGAGGTACGCGAACATCCTCGCTCATATATGCTTACAATCTTCAAGAGCCTTTTCTCTTCCACTCTCGACACCTTCCCCATTCTGTGGCTGGGATCCACCACTGACTTAAGCATCGGAGTGTCCTCCGCCGGAACAACTCCAGCAAGGAACCTGTTTTGCAGGTAAACCAGGGAGCGGTCCTGCGACACAGCGGCTCCGACCGGCCGATCCAGGGACTCCATGCTAACATCTACCGCTAACACATTATTTCCTAATTGATATGGCTATTACTGATATATAACGGGAAACATCCTGAATCACTGTGTATATCACCGACATGCTAACTTCATCCCGATCTGTGCTCCCCAGGTCAGCTCACTACTTGGCCCGCCAACATAGTTGGACAACCTAGCCTAGGCCAACAAGTGGCCAGTCGGTCTCCTAGTCAGACCACATGGCACCCATGAAGCCGTAAGCTTATTTTAGCACAGTTACCCTGAGTGCAAGTGGTGATAGGCAAAATTTTAATAGCATCTAATACTATAATAGAAAGTTCTCAATAGTGAAAATTTAAGAAGCAAAATCTTGCCATCTCAACCAAATCCATGATAGCTGTCGGGAACAGACACCCTTCCGTAGTCATATAAATAGATAAGAGGGATCTTCGATTCCGATACGTACTCAAATGCTTTCGTACACTCTTGTTCTTGCATTCACCGAATTATCATAGGTCTCCAACTCGGGTCGCTATAACCTTCTCTTTTGCGATTACTAACTTGAATATTGGAGTATCACATCAGTAATCCTGGTCTAGAAAATTTTTATAGGTCACCGGAGCAAAATCATCCTAGAAGATCTCCGATCCTTGTCGAAGAAAACTGGGATATTTTAACCCTTTATCACCAGAGTTCGGTGACCGGCAAACAGTGGCAACACTAATGATTCTATTACTCTGGAGCTGCAGGGTGGCTGCAAAGCCCTCCTTCCTTGTATTACCATGCCAAGCATTTCAAGAATTTACGCATTCTAAGGATTCTAAAAATAAGGTTCCCATAGTTTGGGACAATAGTGGCATGTGTTATTTTTTCTATCAGATGACTTGTCTAGTGGTACAATAATTTATATTTATTTTTGGACAATAAAAAAGATAGTGAGATTAAATTCGAAGTAGCTATTTCCGTAAATCCCGTTCCGTTAGATAATTTATAATTTTTTAAAAAAATATAGAAAAAATTGTTTTCTATTGTTGCAATAAGGTGATTTTTGCGGTAGAATTCACTTCTAATGCATGTTGGTGGATTTGGGGAGCAGTAATTATGACAGCATTAAAGGTTATCGAGACAGGAACATGACAGCATTGAAGGGTTCTTAAACGAGCCCCGTGGATTCAGTCAAGATTGGACAAATGGGGCGTCCAGTTCTTTTGGCCCATGATTTTAATGGCCCTTAGGATTGCGATGTTTACCAACCCTCAAATGTTGGAAGTTTTTTTTTTTTTTTGGTAAGAAATGTTGGGAGTTTCAAGACTGGACTTTCTAGTCATATTCCAAAAGTAGTAGGGTCCATCCATTGCATATTTTATGAGGCAGACTAAAACAACGAGCATGGCGTCACTCTTGCAGTTGTAATAGGATCCGAATCTTCGACAAGTGCATGCACGGGCATTGATTGTTTTCTTTGTTTGTAATAAATCTTGGGCCCGGAAAAGCTTGTCCAGTGTCCACCCTCCCACTTTCCCTTCTGCTCGTAAATATCCCAATAATGCATAGGAGGGCCCAACCCATCACCACCATAGGCCTGTGGGCTCGATGACATGGGCCTTTATCTAGTTTCATGGTGTCAATGGGCCTCCAAGCAACATACACATAGCCTGCATGAGCTCGCCCAATGATGCGTTGAAACATGGTAAGGTCATCATCATTCATGACCACCTGATCGACACCCGGAGCCACTTTGAGTTGCTTCATTGGGCATGATTAATTGCGCATCTCAAAGCATGATCGGGTGGTTGAGCATGCAAGAAAGCTGGGGATGGCCTTTCATGTGAAAGACCTAAGTTCCATGAAGGGTGAAGGTGCCCACTTAGACTGTGGTGGAAACAACCTTGTTTCACATTATCTCAGGTCATATGATACTATGATTTTGGCTACACAACTCACTGAACAACCAGGAGCTGCATGGACCGTCCGATCTGGATATCATGGTGGTACTTGAGATTATAGCCAAACGTGCACATATACTTCATCACCCAAGGGATTAGAGCCATCAATGCCTTCCTCGCATTACTAAGTTACTGGTGTTTTCTTTCAAATGCACTGCGTGTGCCAACAATTCCTCATAAATGACATCCTCGGGTGTCAAAATATATACACTTATACTGAGAAGAGAATTGTCCCCCAGTTTAAAGTAGCAAAGCTCAAAGCAGTAGTTCTAGAGAACAAGAACGGAACTTGGGGATATTTTGCATCCAATCAAGTTATTTTAGAATCTTTAGTTTTTTTTAATACAAACAAGCAGTCACACAATTCTAATACGAGGACAATCCAAAAAGTCAAAAACCAAAAAATTCCTTTTAGTACACGCGGGAGGCCAACATCCTGATGCCAAGTTTAGTTTTCGAAGTACTCAGCAACATAGGATACAATTCAATCGACCATGTTGTTCGTTTCCTAGAAGACATGACAAACAGATATGGCAATAGCATAACGGAAAGAGCTCCAAATGCCAAAGAAGAGTGAGCCTGGCGCTACTTTGTCTTATCATGAATTCAAGCAATGATGGTAGCAAAGTTCCCTTTAATGAAAATCCTCTCCACCAACAATTTTTGCATGATATAGATAATATATGTTCATATGACTATAAGCTTAGCTTCCAAGATAGATGGCTCAAAGAGACAGGAGCCTGCAGCTATGAGAAGCATGTCATCAAGATCTTGGGTGATATACCCAGCACCTCTCCTGGCATCTCAAATACTATCAATATAAATCATGGAAGAAGGGACTTTCACAAAATGAAAATAACCCTCCAGTTTGCTATAAGGCAATAAGAGAGTTCCAGGACCTCAAGGGATAGGCTAGCCTACGACTTTTAGTTTAAAAAAATACCTAATAAGGTAGGTCTCAAAAGATGATTGCCGACTGTCCATACAACAAAGTGAATATAGAAATACAAAATTTATATAAAAATAATATATTAGCACAAAAGTTATATGCCCGGTAGTGATCCCCTTTCTAAGTAAAATTAGTGCACCAAAATTAGCTGTTTTTTTTTAATCTTTTGGCAGTACCAATTAAGAAGATCCATTGTTTAATTATTTGTTTATAGGGGGACCCCATGTCCTATTATCTAAACCAAATTGGTTAGCGAATAAAATTTCAAAGTGTCATTTAGAATTTTGCTTGCACATATATTGATTTAAAATCAAATAATATAGCATTTTGTTCAAATTTTTTCAGTAGAAGTCTTTTGGTAAAGTTGGTTTTCTATATGTATATCAAAATCCTTCTCCATGCATTGAACCTCTTGTCTCTAACTAATTAACCGTCACAACAAAATAAGATGATGTGATAGGCTTGCATGCATGTTGGACTTCCTTTTCCAAATGGCCTAGCGCTCGATGATGGGTTCATACATGTTGAACTCCCCCATCCATCCAAACATCCCAAGCTTCATATCATAGTATTTTCAAGCCTACCATCATGGCTTCTTATATCACAAGCACATCACAGGGTCTGAGAAAATAGAGAACCATGACATCATATCACATAACACATCAAATGTCCCCCACCATCACCATTTGATGGTGCAGTCGATACAAGGAGCATCTTATCTTCTTAACATGGTCTCTGTACCCTGACAGAACTTCAAGCGGGCCAAAAAGTCTACTGAGGCCGAACCCTGCAGAGAAATCATACTATGGACTGGCAGCTCTTTGATTGCTCTGATGATTGACTCGTTGAACTCAACTTTGTCCAGTTTATGATCAATAATTAGATCAAACAAAATGCTACAATTTTATTGTATAATGTTTTCTTTCCTTTTTCTTTTGAGGGAGAGAGAGCATGAGAGTTGGGTGCCCATACCATCCTCCAATCCAAGATGGCGACGATAACAATGAAGTCAAAAGCAAGTTGATAACAATGAAATGCTTGGCTCCCTGGTAGTGTATTTAGTATCGCTTGTGATGTTATACCGTTTCTCTCTCTTCGAATTTCATTGAAAAATGTTCGAATCAAGATGCTAGATTTTTGTAATATTTTCTCAGTCAAAGATGAGTACGTTAACCAGATATCATCAAGATGCCAGCCGATCAAAACGGCAAAGAAAGATTCTGATTTCTCACCTATTCAACCATCATGGATCTCAGGATCCTCTTTGATGTTTGACAACCAAAGTTTACTCTCCTACAACATCCCAAATTATTGATAGCAGTGGCGGACTGCCACATGGAAATAATATATCACCAACTCTTGTAACAACAACCGAAAGAGTAATTTGTTGGCAATTATATTCGAAATAACAATAATTTGTTGATAATTGTCTTTGAAGTTTGTAATGGATATCACGAGCTATGAGAGTACATCTTATAGGGGTATTGTGATTCAATTATACAAAGATGCAATCACCCATCGATGGGCCTAATGAGTCACAAAAATTAAAATCTATTATCAAAACCAAATTCATCTAGATGAGCTCTTTTATGGGCTCATTTTTGTGCATTTGAATGGCCAGTTATCAATCCACTAAAGTTCTGCCGTGGAGGGGTCTGCCACCCTGGAATCTGGCCCTCCATCAGTTCCTTACGTGGATTAGATAATATTCTAGCCGTTGTTACATCATCGGATTCTTCATGGTTTTGCTTTGCAACTTTGTATCCTTATATTATTAGATGTTGGACTTGTCTCCTCCACTAGGATAGGTGTTAATATCTATTATCATAAAGAAGACAGTTTTGACCATCCTGTCTCCCTCTTCGAGATTTTTTTTTTTAATCATGGCCTTGCTATATATAGTTAAGTAACCGAGGAAAACAAAAGAATTACAACCAACAACGGAGTTTTAGTTGCAAAATAAGTGAAGAAATATTCTACAAAGTGGAAGATATCTCCCAAATTCTTGCCAAAGACCAAGAAATTGAGGCTTGTATAATAACGGAGATATTCCGTGACATGATACGAGTCCGTTAACTCACAATGGTCGAATATACTTATATATGGCTTGTTTTTATTTTCTTCGATTGTTATTTTATATTTATTTATTCTATAAATATTTTAAAAATTGAGAGCAATTTCGTCTTTGCATGGAATCCAAACAATTAGGAAATTTTGTAGGCATTAAATGCAACTTCTTCCAATTTTTTTCCGTACCTAATTCTCGGTTATACCAAAGCATGTTAATTTTGTTGAATAGGTTTTGAAATGTCTCGGAATCAACAACAACCGATATGGCGGATTGATCAATAAGAATTTGCCAAGTAGTCTTTGACCAATTAGTCAAAGCTCGCAAGATGGCCCACTCTAGGGGAGGGTGAAGGGTCCCTAAAATTTCAAACTTTCTCCTCCGACTAACGATAGCTCGGCTAATGATTGCGAATTATTCTTGTAACTTCATAACGAACGAGTAAAATGTGTGAGCGAGATACATGGACGGAACTCCGGTACATGATCTTCAAAACATGCGATTAGTTACCAAAAAAATGAAAGAGATATTCTAGGTAAGCGTTGTTGAGTTTTTTTTTAAAAAAAAATTTAAAAAAAAAATTGATAAAGAAAAGGGAGAGGGAGGCATAAATCCTGGATGTAGCTATCCCCGAAAGCTCCAAACCCGTCAGGTCATGTTCAATTCGAGCTGCTTAGATTTATGCAAGCTCTTCCCATCAACGATGAGTACGTCAACCTGACACCACTGAGACGCCGGCTAATAGAACGGGGACAAAGAAAGAAATCCTAACCTCTCACTCACGCCAGCTGTCCCTGGAGCTTATACTATCAATTCCTTTGCACTATCAATTTGCCATCCATAATATTTTTATTATTTTTTGAGAATTTATTTCTGATTTAAGTATTAGAGAATTCTCACCAAATATTTTTTTTGGCAAAAAGACTTTCACATCTTTATTGTTTTATATTGGATCTAGCATTGAAGCAAAGGTTCAAGCAAGATTGATGTAATTCGGTATCATCGATATTGGAACCATCGTCACCCAAGCATAATAGCCATCGAACCACCATCTCAAGGATCGATTGAGATATTCGGCCAACCTTAATTAGAACATCTCAAAGATCGATTGAGATATTCGGCCAACCTTTATGATCTAAACAGTTAACCATCCAGGCACTCCAGTAGCCTAGTCAATTTTGTGTCATGGTTGGGCCGACAATAGTTTTATTCTTTTGGAGATACTTTCTCCCTAATTTTTTTCCAACCATATACCACATTAGTGATGAGAAAATAATCTATTCCAAATATTATTTTAGATAAACTTTATAAAAAACCTAGCACTTTATGCTCAATTATAATTTGAACCCTAAATTTTAATTTCTTACAATTCAGCTACAAAACTTATAGCTCATTTATAATGGGACTCCTCCGTCACTTAAATATTAAATAATTAACGGAACAAAGCATACACCTTGCATGTGCCCTTTCCTTGTCATAGAAAAAAAAAAAATTAATGCTAAAAAAGAATAAAATTTCGGAAATAGGTATCAGGAGAAATATTTATGAAAATATGTGTTTTTGGCTAACGTAGATATACAGTGCCAAAAATATCTGCCACGTGGCAGGAGGGGTTGGTAGCTGGGTTGAAATCATCTTTGGAAAAGACGATTTCATGCCGAGAAATCATCTTTTCAAAAGACGATTTCAAGCTTTTCTATGCCCCTTAGGATCCTGGCCGGAGAAATCGTCTTTACCAAAGGCATTTTCAAACCGGATAATTTCATAAATTCTTAAAATGCCCTTTTAAAAAAAATTCAAAAATAACTATGAATGGCATTTTCGTAAGTAAATGAATGACATCTTCGTATCCAATTTTTAAAAATTTTATTTCCAAAATATCCTCCGTAAAATTTAGTTTAATTACGAAAATACCGTTCATTTGATTACGTAAATGCCATTCATATTCAAATTTTTTTTAAAAGATATATTGGGAATTACATAAAAATTCTAATAAAAATGTTTGACACCTCCATAAATACTATTTTTTTAATTAGATTTTAATCTAATAAAATTAAAAAAAAATATGTAACAAAATTTGAAAGATATAATAACATTACTTAAAAATAAAATTAATTAAAAATATTATAATAATATATTATAATATTTCTTTTATATTACAATAAATATTTTATATTCTAAAATTTATTCTAAAATATTATAATAATATTTTATATTAATTATGATACCCAGTACGGCCTCCTGTACGGCTGCCGGTCCGGCCGCCGATCCCGATCCCCGATCCGGCCGCCGGTATGGCTCCCGGTCCAACCGCCGATCCAGGCTCGGTTCGGCCGGTGATACGGCCACTAGTACGACCACCGGTCCAGCCCGGGTAATATATTTGAAAATAATATTAATTAAAAATAACATTAATTAACCATATAAAAGTAATATTAATTTAAAATTAAAATAACATTAATTAAAAATAAAATTAATTACAAGATATTAGTCCGGCCCTCGGTGGCCGTACCGGGGCGGTACAGGGGGCCAAACCGGGGGCCAGACCGAGGGCCGGACCAGCGGCCATACCAGCGACCGTATCGGGGCCGTATAAGGAGCCATACCGGGGGTATCATAATTAATATAAAATATTATTATAATATTTTAGAATAAATTTTAGAATATAAAATATTTATTATAATATAAAAATATATTATATTATATTATTATAATATTTTTTTAATTAATGTTATTATATCTTTTAAATGTTGTTATATATTTTTTAAAATTTTATTAGATTAAAATTTAATTAAAAATAGTATTTATGTGGTGTCAGACGCATTTATTAAAATTTTTATGTAATTTCCAAGATACCCTTTAAAAAAATTTGAATAATTATGAATGGCATTTTCGTAATTAAATGAATAGTATTTTCGTAATTAAATCAAATTTTACATAGGCTATTTTGGAAATTAAATTTTTAAAAATCGGATATGAAACTAGAACCATCATTTCTCAAAATGCCTTTCGTAATCTTTGATTTAATTATGAAAGTATCATGAATTTAATTATAAAAATACCATTCATAATTATTTTTAATTTTTTAAAAAAAATATATTTTAGAAATTTATGAAATTGTCCGGTTTGAAATCGTCTTTGATAAAGACGATTTCAAGTTGAAAACTCGTCTTTACCGAATACGATTTCTCAGACCAGCACGGATTGAAGTTAAGAAAAAGCTATAAATCGTCTTTTGGAAAGATGATTTCTCGGCATGAAATTATCTTTTCCAAAGATGATTTCAACCCAGCTGCCAACCTCCCTGCCACGTGACAGGTGTTTTTGGCACCGCATGTCCACATCAGCCAAAAATATCTATTTTCGTAAATATTTCTCCTTACACCTATTTTCAAAATTTTTTTTTTTTAGCATTCAAAAAAAAAAAAAATCCGTCACAGAGCCGCTTCACTTTTAGCCATTTTATTGTTTTAATTATTAAATGAACTCCAACAATCTCTTTGGAGTCGCGTATGAAAAAAATTGAGAGAGAACTCAAGTGAACCACTTTGCTTCTACTTTCATGGGGTTGAGTGAGATGTTAGCTATTGTGCCACATATATCTCACTTCCATCTTTTCATGGAAAAATGTGGGCTCAGCAGTAGGGTTGAAAATGGGCCGGTTCAAAAATTCATTATCTGAAATTGGACTGGGCCAGTTCAATAAACTTCGGGTCGACCTGAAATTAGTTCATACTTCGGATCAAATTGTAAGCATATCAGACTAGTCTTCGAGCTATAAAATAGAGTCTATGTAATTTTTTCGCCAAAGAGATACCCGGATTCGATCTAAAAATTTTTAAAATATAGTCTTCGGGCTGATCCAATAAATCTTGGACTGGTCCATTTCTAGTCCTACTTAGCAGCAACCACCTCTAATTAATGAAATGGCAAATGGTTGCCCACCAAGAAGCTCTTTTAAGTAATTTAGGCATTTGCAAAGAAGATGACCTTCCTCCATATATGGCTATGTGCTTCTTTGTGTTCTCAAAGCATGGAACCAAATCATCATCACAAGCGAAAAGAACACAGCTCCACACATCTGTCGCAATTCTCAACTTTGAGCCCATTGTACATTTACAAATGACTCTCATCAACATGTAGCCAAAGATGGGGAGCATAAATGATGCACATCGAGTGTTCAACAAAATATCTTGCAGGACCGTGATTCTATTAGATTGCCTTGACTTTCAGTCATCGTGAAAAGGTGAAAATAGAATAAATAATATTCGACTAGATCCGATTTCGTATCTAAATCTATCCGGATATGAATAAAAATTTGAATATCCAATTAATATCCATATCCGTATATGTATCCATATCCATAAAAAAAAAAAAAAAGAAGATAAGGATAGCAACTATCCAATCAATATCCGAATATCTAATTATATTTATAATCATATTTAATTTTATATAGTATTCATTAATTTTTTAAAAAAATTTGTAAGCATATTAACATTCTATTAACTTGATTTATTTTTTATTTAATAACATATTTGATTTTATAGTCATAAGGTTTAATTACCCGACTTACATCCATATTTGTATTCATATTTATAATATTTGATTTATATCTATATTCATTTAAAATAATATGGATATAAATTTTTATATCTAATTAATATTCGTCAGTATATTTGTATTCATAAAATAAAATAAATATGAATATATTAATATTTGATCTATATCCGATCTAGTTTTATCCTTGGTCGAGGTAAAACTCTAAGTTCTTCGGGCAAATATAGTTGGTCAGAGAAGGACTATATCATTGGGAGAGCATGCAGAGGGATTACAATCTAAATCCTCATCTTGCTCATTATAAATGCCCATGTTGGGGCTTTACATGATGCTCATGCCTTCAACAAGGGAATGCATGTCGATGCTGTAACATGGTATGTCCTGCTTGTTGCATGCAATGTCCATGACAATGGCAATCTTGGAGCTCTCATTGTGCCATGCAAGTAAAATTAAAGGGCACGTGCAAGACATGTGTTTTTTTTTTCCGTTAATTATTTAACATCCAAGTGATGGAGGGATCATATTGTAAATGGACAGCAAGCTGATAATTTAAGTTTAATTAGGGCACAAAGTTGATGATTGTTTTTAATGAAGTTTAGCGTATTATTTTTTACGCAAAAATCTACCCCAAATAAACTAATTTGCCAATTTGGGTGGTGGTGGGGGGGGGAATGAGTGCTCCTTTTGTTTGGGTCAACATTGAACGCTGCTTGTCGATCCACATGTGCATCACCCTCTAATGACCAATTAACAAATAATATCATCGGTCAAAAAAGGTGTTCGTAGTTTTCAAAACGTCAAAGATATTCTCATCTCAAAGGCATGTTTGAATTCTCGTCACCTTATCTCGTAGTCGCTGGCTGCTGAAAGGGAAAAGAATATTAAATCACATACATAATATGCTGGTATAATATTTGGTACAATGATTTCACATCTAATGCTATAGAAGCTAGTTAAAGAGTTGATAGCAGACTTCATTTCTTGGATTGTCTGGTTCTGATGGTCTCTAACTTTAATTTATCCTTCTTGTTTTGTTTGGGTTCCACTAAGCAACTATTAAATCATGAGGTAATGCTTGTCCCCAGTTCTTTTCAATTTCAGCCTCTGCTTTTATTAGTGGGAACTAAGGAATTATAATTATAATTTTGTCTCCAACTTTGTCAGGAAGTAGAATTTAGCTTGTGGCTGTTTTAAAGGGAAGTCGATGGCTGTTGGCTACTGCAACTTATGTGATGATCTAGCGATGTATTTCATTGGATCGATGACCGATTCCATTAATTAACCAATTAAGATGAAACAATCTTTGCTGCTATGAGTTTTTTTTTTTAAAAAAAAAAAAAACTTTTTCAACTTGCAAACTAATGAAGACATGATTGCTCTTCTATGAAGATGAAGATATGACTATTTCCCATTTCATCTCAAGAATATCTTCAATAACAGAAAATTTTGCGGTTGTGTCTCGGGAAAGCCGCTCAATCACTAATGCCAAAACATCATCTATATTCATGTTTATCCATGACTAGATTTAGTTGCTCTTAGTTTCCCTTTTTCATTATTAAAAATTAAAAAAAAAAAAAAAAAAACAAAGCATCATCTATATTCATATTTATCCATGACAAATACTCTCTCTCTCTTCCGCTCCCCACCCCTTCCCTTTGTTTTATTTCATATACTGATACCAAGGAGGAAAACAAAATGCACATATGAAATTTCAGCCAGTCATTTCTTCCCTTTTTCTTTTTTTTCTTTTTTGGATAAAAAAATGGAGGGAGTTAGACCCCGGGCGTGGCCACCCCCAGATGGTCCCCAAACCCCAGCCAGGAAGCCAGGAAATATTTGATTTTATCTTTGGACTATTTTTCTATTTTTTATTTTATCCCCTGACTTTCTCGTCGAAATATGTTTAAATCAAGACTCGAACCACTACCAACTGGTTGTGAGAAAAGTCTCACAACCAACTGCACCACTCACTAGTGGTCATTTCTTCCTTATTGACCAACCAAATCTAGCCAGTAACATCTATCTTTTATATGAGATGCCATGTTTCATAGACTTTGTGCATTTGAATGAGAAAAGTGAAGTATTAAAAAATAAAAATCTTATGTGCCAATATGTAGGAAAATTTTTTTAAAAATATTTAAAATTTATGTCATTGATTTTTTTTTTTTTTTGGTAAACCGCCGTATTCAGTTTAGTGATCTAACATGAATACAACAAAAAAAAGTCCGAAAGTATAAGATCATGAAATGACTTAGGGACATCCCGAGGTCGATCCATAAAACATGGCCCAATGATGGGCAATATAGGAAGCAACCCAGTCTGCTGCAGAGTTAGCCTCCCGATATACATGCATAATAAAATAAGAAGAGCACCTCTAAAGGAGAAGCACAATGTCACGGAGAAAAGGGTGCAAAGGTCAGATTCTTCTTGCCTTCTGGATCTAAGCAATGACAGTAGCAGAGTCACCCTGAACGATAAGGTGATCCGCGTGTAGAATCATCCGAGCATATACAATACCGACCTAGGTGCCTTGCAACTCTGCGGTCGGAGCAGTCAGGTTAAAGAGATGATGCCCCCCGCAGTGAGAATCCCGAGATCCGAGTCTCAGATGACGAAGCTGACTCCCCCATGTGTGTCCAAGACACTCACATCGAAGTTGACCGTGATATAATTCGGAGGTGGGGGCTTCCAAGAGATAAAAACCCTGCAGGGTGCTTGAGGAGCAACACGACATCCCCAAGTCTCCGAAGATACCACGGTCGACATCATATAGTCATCAGCATGTGTCCGAGCTATCTCCACTACCAGTCTCGCAGAAAGAGTGGCGAAATTAAAGATAATGTCACTCCTGGATAGTCAAATGTGGTATGCTATATAGGCCATGAAGGTGGCAGTAGGATGAGCAATGGCCGGATGGAGTAATCCCAGGTATTGGTCAACATAGTCTGCAACATAGGTGAAAGAAGGAAGGAGCCCTACCACCGTCCAAATATGGATAGCTCGCTGACATAAGAAAAGGACATGGATCAAGGTCTCATCCACCAACCCACAAACAAGACAGCAGGAGGGGACTTGCATCCCTCTAGAGGAAAGGAATGCTCTAGTAGGGAGGCAACCCCATGCTACTTTCCAAAAAAATGTGCTCATCCTAGGATGCACCTGAATCCTCCAAATCCAGTTAAGATCAAGACTCCGCTGAGGAATGTGGCTGACCGGGGAGCAACTCAAAGATGGACGTTCTGGAAATAGCGGAGGTCCTCCATACCCGAATATCAGTATAAGCATGGACAGGCAATGGAATCGATAATACTCGAGCTCCCATAATATCACCAAAAACACGAGTAACTAGTATCGAGTTCCATTGCAAGCCATCGACAGGTAATAAATCAGGAATTGACAGGAAATCACTGATGTCCATAGCAATGAAAGTCGGCCAGTGAGATAATGAGATATCCGTAATTCAAGGATCGAACATGAAATTGATAGCTGTACCATTTTTTAGTACCCATTTTTAGATCGTGTTCCTTGCGTTTTTGAAAGACAAGTTTTTGTAAAAGACAACCACGAAACAAATAATTATTGGCCAATATGCAATTTCAACAGCTAGTTGGTTTGGATACCAAATAGGTCCATCCCACCTAAGATCATTTTGGAAAGTTTGAGAATAGAATAAACTCACGTACTTCCAACCTAAAACAACCCCTTGCACGAAAACATCATTTAGTCCCTCTCCTAAAGCTCATGGTAGTTTATTTCACTGGAGAGCAAACAACCAACAACTAAAACCACAACTTGCCAGATGACTTCTTTTAACTTCATATACCAGTTGTGATGACTCGGGTTGTGTGGAAGAAGAATTTTCTATCTTTGCAATAATCAATTTTTAGACCGTGCAACGATCATTTCAAAATTTGTGCAAATAGATAAATAAAGATATCCAGATACTTGAAATCTGTGTAACATATGATCCAATAGTTAGTGTTGCAAAATAAATCAATCATTCTTGATCTTTCCTGGCACCAAAGATACGACCCGAAACTTAAGTGACTCGGAGGGATCAGGACATTTCATTATTTTATTAGCATAATTGAATTAATAAATATTGTGGGGTATTTCGGATGTCTTAAATATATTTTGTCGCCGAGGTACCTTCACAATCCAATAACCAGTCCTATATGTTGTTCCATTTACTGGCTTATCAATGATATCAAATGTAATATCGAAATAATTTTTACTTAGTTATTAACAGGTATGATCATTCAAGAATTCAAATAGTCAATCATCTAAATTGTGGAACAACTATCCCATGTTGATGATATCACCAAAAATGGCTCTCTCCATCCCAAACGAGGGCTATAATACAGTAACAACATGATCAATGATCAGATATTCTCGGAGTTATTCATTTTTCTCAACCATCTTCTATAAATAATTAGGATATTGAGGATCAACTCTTTTCTATAGTCATCATTTTCTATTTATTTGAGATCTTTAACTTGAATATCAGAGAGTCCTCGTCAAAATTAATTTTGACTGTAATTTTTGTTTTGTATATCACTCCAATGATGACTCCCGTCAATCAGGCACCAACTTCGATCAACCCAGAATCTAGAGTAATAATAACCAAATGCTAAGAGAGAGTTTTTGCGTGGACCCAGTACGGGGGAGAACCGATTCCTGATCAATAAGGGTGGTTGAAATGCAATACACGCGAGCAGGGCACACAAATGTGATCTTTATCATATTTTTTATTCAAGCCCACTCCTCAACAAGTCATTTCTATATAAGGGCGGCCCTCGGCTCCTCCCTGCGTCGTCCATCGCTTCCTCCAAGCTCCCACTGCTTTGCTGCAGTGATCTCCTTCTACTTGGTAGAAGCCTCAGCACCGGTAGTGAAGGAGAAGTGAATTCCAGAGGTAAGACCAAACTCAACCAAGACTAAAAATAGACACTATTGATAGCTGAAAGCATTCCACCTTGCATTCATTCACCCACTTGGAAGGGTCCCCCGTCTCTTCTTCCCACCCTCTAGAGTTAATGCTCTCCAGTCTGTAGGTTTCCTCTGTACGAAATCTATAAAGATTTTTGTTTTTTTTTTTTTTTTTGGGGGGGGGGGGGGGAGGAGGGAGGATGAGAGAGAGAGAGAGAGAGAGTAGTGGTGTGATCATTGACCCTTGAGAGTCCAATGAGTAATATAGCAACGAGAGGAGATCTGAGATATCATTAAAAAACAGAGAAAATATGAAGGCTGGGAGATGTTGGCTGGTTGACCAGCATACGTCAGACCTGAGTCCAGCACGTGGTTTTCTCTGCAAATTTTTTATCTTTTCACCCCTCCAAGCTCCCGATGACATCTATATAAAGCCCATCACCAACCCACCCCCATCTTCATTCCATTCCCTCCGGTCTGTCTTCTGGTATCAATTCATTCTTGGTAATTTATTAGGCCATTCTCATCTTCTCTCCTTTGCTTTCCTCTGTTTCAGAATGTTTAGCATCAATAGTACTAGCAGTGCTGGTAGTTTGATGGTTGCTTCTTTTTATATTTCCATGTCATAAACCTTTGTTCTTAGACAGACGCCTTTTAGGACCGTATGAGCCTTGGGAGCCGCTTCAGAAACCGTCGAGTATGAACTTATAAAGTAGCAGAGACTGCTACCATAGTCTGTGACTGTTCCACACTTCTACTCTCTGTTTCTTAGCTCAAAAAGGGTCTTACTTGCTTCTCTCTCTCTCTCTCTGTGTGTGTTTCTCCCTGTCAATTGGTGACAAAGATGGGTGAGAACGGTGCTGCAAAATACCACCAGCATGCAAATTTCCCCCCCATGGAGGCCCTAGAGCTCGGTCACCAACAGGGAGGCTCCAAATGCTACGACGATGATGGCCGACTCAAGAGAACGGGTAAAAGAACGGAACCTTCGTCTCCATCCCCATGCCTTGTGCTCTAATACTACCATATTCATCTAAATTAATGAACTCTATTCTGAATTATTCTTCTTATTGTCAGGGACTGTATGGACAGCGAGCTCTCACATTATAACGGCAGTGATCGGTTCCGGCGTGCTGTCGCTGGCTTGGGCCATTGGTCAGCTAGGATGGGTAGCTGGCCCCGCTGTTATGCTTCTCTTCTCCTACGTAACATACTACACCTCTGCCCTCCTTGCTGACTGCTACCGCTCCGGTGATCCCATGGCCGGCAAGCGCAACTACACCTACATGGATGCTGTCCATGCCAACCTCAGTATGTTCTCACCCTCCCATATAAAACACACACACACACACACATGTATATATATATATATATATATATATATATATATATAACACACTTGGTTCATTAAAAACAGATCATTTTGTAACAAAACTTAATTAGCCTTGATGATATACTTATTTCCTTCTGAATTTTGACAAATAGATGGTTTCAAGGTCAAGATCTGTGGCTTAATCCAGTATGCCAATATCTTTGGAGTTTCCATTGGATATACCATTGCTGCTTCCATTAGCATGATGTGAGTAAATCCCAATAAACTGTTGTTTAGCTTCTGTTTGTGCAAAGTTAGGATCTTTTCTGATAGCTGTTTGGATTGGAAACAGGGCAATCCAGAGATCAAATTGCTTTCATAAGGAAGGACACAACAATCCCTGCCAAGCATCCAGCAATCCTTACATGATCATGTTCGGTGTGGCAGAGATCCTGTTCTCTCAAATCCCAGACTTCGATCAGATTTGGTGGCTCTCCATCCTCGCCGCCATCATGTCCTTCACCTATTCCTCCATTGGCCTCGCCCTCGGCATTCTTCAAGTCATCCGTAAGCCCACTAAACACCACTACTACTCAAATCCACCACCTGATTGTTCTCTAGCTCGGTATCTAATCTCTCTGTTTGCTTTGTTTTCAAGCAGAGAATGGAGGAATCAAAGGCAGTCTCACTGGAATCAGCATTGCAGTCGTCTCCCCGACCGACAAAGTCTGGCGAAGCCTCCAAGCCTTCGGCGACATCGCCTTTGCCTACTCCTACTCCCTAATCCTCATCGAAATCCAGGTATCCATTTCAAAATTCCAACTCAACAGAACAGTAAAAATAGGCACTTTCTCGACTAATAATCTTGTACTAAAGCATTGGCCATGTACTTAAGGACACGATAAAGGAACCACCACCGTCGGAGGCGAAGGTGATGAAGAAAGCGACGCTCCTCAGCGTGGCGGTGACCACCGTCTTCTACATGCTCTGTGGCTGCATGGGCTATGCCGCCTTCGGCGACATGGCCCCTGGCAACCTCCTCACCGGCTTTGGCTTCTACGACCCCTACTGGCTCCTCGACATTGCCAACGCCGCCATCGTCATCCACCTCGTCGGTGCCTACCAGGTCTACTGCCAGCCCCTCTTCGCCTTCGTCGAGAAGTGGGCTCTCCGGACCTGGCCTGAGGCCAGATTCATCGCCAAAGAGATCGAGGTCCCTCTAGGCCCCAGCCGGTGCTACCGTCTCAATCTTTTCCGGCTAACATGGCGAACTTTGTTTGTGATCTGCACTACCGTGATCTCGATGCTTCTTCCTTTCTTCAATGACGTCGTCGGATTACTCGGCGCGCTCGGGTTCTGGCCGCTGACCGTATACTTTCCGGTGGAGATGTATATCGTCCAGAAGAAGGTGCGGAAGTGGAGCACGAAGTGGGTGTGCCTCCAGTTGCTGAGCTTGGCCTGCCTCGGTATAACGGTGGCGGCGGCCGCCGGGTCCATCGCCGGGGTGGTGAACGACCTCAAGGTCTACCAGCCATTCAAGACCAGCTATTGATCCATGATGCCTGTTAAGATACCACTTGTTGCTTTCTCCCTCAAAGAAAAAGATATCACTGCTGCTGTTTTTAGTTAGCGCTGCTCTCCGTTTTTTATAAATTGTAATCCCCTTCCGAACGTGAAGGTTAATTTTAATAGAAAAGAAAGGCGATTCACCAAGCAACAGTTATTTTGAATTTAAAATTCCGCTTTTTTTTTTTTTCCTTTTCTTTCTGCCCTTCCTTCCTTTCTCCTTCTCCTCTCTCTCTCTCTCTCTCTCTTAATTATATTCAAAATAAAAATTTAACATGAATATAATAAAAAAAAATTTAAAAAAATTGATATCATAAAATGATATTAGAATATTAGCCTACAAAATAAAATCCGAGTGATGGACGACGTAAAAGACAATCCAGTCAATCAAGTTAACCTCCCAATACATATATTTAATAATGAAATATAAATATTGTTGAAGAAGAATCCGATGTCATAAATAAGAGGGTGCAGTGGTATAGACTTCTGATCTCTAATCCAAGCTATGATAGTAATAAATCGAGTCATCCTCCATAATGAGATGATCAATCTATAAAATCATTCGAGATTGGTTCAGAAATTTTTTTTGAGAATGAAAAAAAAAAAAAAAAAAGATGTTCGATGTTTCTGCTATTTTTGTTATTATTATTATTTATCAAAAATGGAAGCTTCGATGTTTGTACTATTTTTGTTATTATTATTTTTTTTTGGTAAGATAAAAAAATAGAGATAATTTTTTTTTGGTGAAAAATTGGGATATGGGGGATAAATCACGGTGTAGCCATCCCCGCAGGCCCTCATCCTGCCAGGTAATGTTCGATACGAGGCGCTCAGATTCACGCGGCCTCTTCCCACCTAATGATGAGTACATCAACTTGAAATAACTGAGACGCCGGCCAGTAGATCGGGGATAAAGGGGAGACCCTGATCTCTTACTCATACCAACTATCGAGGGTCCCAGAAAAATCCTGGATTTAATCGAGTCACTCGCGGGATCATGTCTCAAACCGCCCACCTATTGACAGTGAGGCAAGGCTTCTACCAACCGAGCTACCGCCTTAATGGTGAGAAATAAATTTTGATGTAGCTACCTGCAGGGTCCATGTTCAAGATTTTTATAGTTTTTCTCTGTCACCAGATGTGGCTAGTAAAATTTATTGATAATGAGACAATATTTTACTAACCAGACTACTGCATTGGTGGTATTATTTTTATTATTATTAATAGATTGAAATCACCTTGGAAGCACCCTATGGTAGCGTGGCAGCCACCCACCTGGATAATTCTGCGAGCAGCCATGCACTAAAGCAGGTTTGCAACACCACTGACAAGTGGTGGGGTTGGTTGTGAGACTTTTCTCACAACCCCCTGGCAGGGGTTCGAGTCTTGGTTTGTACATATTTCGACGAGAAAGTCCAGGAGTAAAATAAAAAAATAAAAAAATAGTTCAAAAATAAAATCAAAAAAAATAATAAAATAATCATGGAGCTCCTGTTGGCTGGTGGTAGTGAAAAAGTTAGAGAGATATATAATAAATACCGTTCACTCGGTTGACACCAGTGGTAGTCAACCAGTTAGAGATATAATAAATACCGTTCACTCGGCTGACACCAGTGATAGTCAGGTTGACGTACTCATCTTTGGATGGGGAATGACTGCGAAAAAATTAATATATGCCATATATCAAATATTTTCTGATTAGAGTTGGAGGATCATCTGGGAGTAGTCATCGGAATTTAACTTCTCCTTCTTCTTATTCTATCAAAAAAAAAAAAAAAAAAAAAAAAAAAAAAAAAAAAGGTTTGCAACAAATAAAGTGATACGAATGCCCGAATGCCACCTAGAAATGGTAGCCACCCTTTAGGAGTTTTGGCCCCCAAGGGTTTGGTTGGTGGGCTCCGGTTGTACCTTTCACACGAATGATTAATATTTCTGGTGACAACGGTCGATGGCACATTGCACGGCTTTCAAAACAAGCATATAACTTTCGAAGCATCATAATTTTTAATTTTTCTTTTTAACATGCATGGTTTTTTAAATAATTTTTATACCGTCCAAAAAATACTGTCATAAAAAAGTGTCAACCGTTTATTTTTTTCAAAAAAAAAAATTCAAATTTCATCCGACTGATTTATGTCATGTTACAAAAATAATCAAAATTTTCAAAACATAATCCCTTGAATGATCCGATTAAATTTTAAATTTTTGAATGTACATGATTGGAAGACGAAATGATTGATACTCCGGTACTGTAATAGGATTAGACTGACGTACTCAATAATTATAGAAAGGGTACGTGAACAATACATAATCCATATTGAACAATCATCTAACGAACTAGAAACCCAATAGGGAAGCTACACTGGAGGCTACTCTCCTTACCCTTTTTTATCACAAAAATAGATAATCTAATTTTTAGGAAATCATTTACCAAAAAAAAAAATTTTTTTTAAATTTTTTTTACTATATTTGATTATTAAAAAATTATTTTGATAAAAAATATTAAAAAAATTATATTTGGTTAAAAATAATTATATATAGAAATATAATTAAATTTATAAATATATTTCAAAATATAAAATATTTTTTAATATCAAAATAGCATATATTTTCATTTCCAATCAATTTTTATATAACAACTATAATTACATAATTCGTTGCATAATACATCTGCATCTTAATTATTTTATAAAAACATCTCATTAAATAAATTTTAAAAAATATTAAAATAAATTTAATAATTATATATATTTTTTATTAAAAATATTTTTTTAAAATATAAATTATCATCGTTCGAGAATTTATCAAATACCAATTTTCATTTATTTTACTTTCTTTCACTAGAAAATAAAAATGAAACTTATTAAATTTTTTTCATCACTCCTTTACTTTCGTACCAAATATGACAATTTGATATAAAATTTATTTTTCATGCCAAACTATTCCTAACCGTAGGGATCTTAAAAAAAATTTACTTTATTAAATTATTTCTATTGTTAATCACATTAATATATTATCATTATAGTTGTGGGCTTGGGATTATCAAGTCACTTGTCATAATTATTTTATGCCTCATTATTATTTTGGTAAAAACAAGAGTTGGAGGAAGAAAATTCTTACTGTAGTTGTCCTTACTGGACTCCCGTTCTGTCAAACCATGTTCGATTTGGGTAACTATTTTTTATGCCTCATTTTTTTTTTTTTTTATGCCTCATTTTGAGCATGCATCACCAAACAATATGTGGGGTGGCCGGATGATGTCCATGCATGGCAAGCCTTGATGTGTGTGTTGAGGCTTATTTTGAGGGAGATGCAGTCACGTGAGCATGCTGCTGGCATGGATGGCTACAGGCTTCCTGCCGTTCACCTGAATTTTATTTTCACCACCAGTTATTCCACTTTTACCAGGGATAATTATGCTTGCAAGATGATGATTCAGTAGTCACGCAACCCTGCTGCCAAAATATTTAAAGCTGAGCGGTATTATTACTCAACTTTTAGATCAGAATAATTTATGTTTAAAAATTGTTGGATATAAATCTACTGGGCTCGTGGCTTTTTTTTTTTTTTTGATAGGAAGGGTTAAATCCGGTATAGCTACTTCCGCACCGCAGATTCCATCCCATCAAGTAATGTTCGATTCAAGATGTTTAGATTTTGCTTGTGGCTAGGGATGCTAATGGATCGGATCGGATTAGGTCATGAGTGACCCCGATCCGATTCGGTTCTTTAATCGGATCCTAATATTAGATCCAGATCCAGTCTACTAGAAAATCGGATCGGGTCGGGTCGGATTCACTATTAAAATTTTCAACCCAACGGATTATTCGGGTTAGATCGAGTTCATAAATAACCCGGTTCTAATATAAAAAATTTGAATCTAAATAATATGATCCAGATAAAATATAAATAGCTATATTTTAATTATTATATAGCTAACTATTATTAACCATAAAATAAATAATAAACAATATTATTTTTAAAATAAATTAAGATATAAAAATAATTATAACTCCATCTCTATGTTAAAAATAAATTCCATATAATTTTTAAATTATAATTTAAAGGTCCAAATAGATATAATTTTAACAGTATTAGTATATTTGAATTGGATCGGATCGGATCGGGTCTAAATTCAATAAACCCATATTCGATCCGGAAAATAGAATGGGTCTAATTTTAGAATCCAATCCGGATCCATGGATCCTAAAAAATGAATTGAATTGGGTCTAAATGGATAAGGTCAGGTCGGGTAATGGATAACCCGACCCATTTATGGTCTTACTCATGATTTTTTTTTTTTTTATATGGTGAACAAATAAGATAGAAGGTTTAACCTATATATCTATCTTCGCATGCTCCCATCCTATCCGGTAATATTTGATTTAAAGGTCGGAAAGGTAACGGAGTCCGCTTGGGGTTCTATTCACTGTTTCCCTTTGGACCACCGACAAGCGGTGCCCTCTATTTTGTTATTAGAGGGGCAAGGCATCGCTTGAGTAATAAGAAGGGCAAAGGGAGGGAGTGCGCGCGATTCGGATGGGAGCGTGAGAGAGAGAGAGGACAGGTAGTTTTCTTGATGCTCGTCTCCAGTTTTGGACCTTTAGCAAGTTCTCGACATATATCTTCTTTTTAGTGTGTTCTTTCTCTCGTATTTAGCTTTTTAAGAGTTCTCTGAGTTAATTTATCTCAGTTTACTCTTGTAAAAGGTCCTTTGATAACCTTGTAAATATTATAGTGGCTCTCTCTCTCTACTGTAAAATGCCCTTTACAGTAGAGATGTAGCCTGGATTTTGGATGAATCACTTCAAGCATTGGTATGACAGTATTATTCTCTATCATTCTCTAATATTTTTCTATTATTATATTGACAATCGCATGCGAGATTTAGTCCAACAAGGAATAATTAATAGGAGGTAAAATGATTTGAATTAGGGACCTCAAAATTTAACAGCTTTAGTTCTCAAGTTGAGTTGTATACCTACTTGTACATCAGGACTTATTCCTTTGCTTGACTAGAACTCTTTATTTCTATCATATCAAATGGTATCAGAGTAGATGGTTGATGACCTCGGGCAATTCTCAAAGTTGTAACAATAGTAGAAGTATTGGAATTGTAGCCATTGTGAGGAATAGTAATTTATAGTTGTTTGGGCTAAGTCGAGGTGGCCACAATCTGTCAAGATGATAAAAGTGGATTCGATGGAGCAAAGTAATGTCCCTTGAATATTCTCAAAGTTGTAAAAGTATTGGAATTGATATCTCATGTAAAAAAAATGATAACCATGTCCTCATCACAAGATTAATTAGTGTTAGCGTGGAGTCCCTGGATCGGCCGGTCGGAGCCGCTGCATCGCAGGACCGCTCTCTGGTTCACTTGCAAAACAGGTTTCTTGTCGGAGTTGTTCCAACGGAGAACACTCCGATGCCTAAGTCAGTGGCGAATCCCAGCCACAAAATGGAAAATGTGTCGAGAGAGTGGAAGAGGAAAGGCTCTTGGGGATTGTAAGTGTATGTGGACGAAGATATTCGCGTACCTCTCGAGCAATCCTTCTTATCCTTATTTAAAAGCCTCCGGCCTGCATCCCGCTCTTTTTTTGGTGATCATGGGAAGCCAATCTCTTCCATGATTGGCAATCGTGGGTTGTCATCGAGCGATTCCGGCCAGATCGGAGGCGTGGCTGCAGGAGTTGCGCGCCATGATCATGGCATGATGAGTGCCCATTGTAACCGTTGGTTACAGTTGCCTTTCTGGAATAGATTGTGGTCCAAGCTCCGGATTTCTCTTTGCATGGGCCGAAGACTTGGTATTATCCCGAGGCCGGAGATCATGTCTACGGCGGGGACCAAGTACGTGCCTTCAGAAGTCGATGAGTAGTTCGGTCTTCGACCGGGACAGAAGGCATTACCCGAAGGACTGGCCTCCGGATGTTATGGTCCAGTATGAAACCTTTGGTTACCTGCAGTTGGCCTGTCCCTTGCTTGGCCCGAAGTCCGTAGTCCGGAGAAACGGGCTTCGACCAGTCAAACCAGAGTTTGGTTTATAGCTGAACCGGGATATCCCAACAATTAGCATACATCAACGCTTACAATGCTTTCACAAAATATAGACTTCCACCACATGACTGTTTCCCAGTAAACTTTAGCACAAAGCTAATCACCAAAATAATTTGGCCAAATTAAAGTGATAAAACCAATAAAGATCACTCCAAAAATAAATATCTCTACTTTGGTCAACCATATATAGAATTATGGAACTATAATTAACATTTGACTTTGGTCCTGTATAGGTACCTATTTAGTTAGAGCTAGTGGCTTGTGAAGTACTAGCTACTAGGGGATGCATTAGAGGAAACCGACTACAAATGGTTCGTATAACCATGACATGCTGCCCACTGGACTTCATGAGCAAGTGGAGTTAATGGAGGGAGGCATGGATGGTATGCTTCAAAGGCCAAAAAATATATATATTTTTGGACCTGAAGGCAAAGATGGTTTTACACATATTAATGCATTCTAATTTGATATATGGTTTCAAAAATTCAGTTCACATATCTTGTATGATGCATATAATCTAATGGTGAAATCTTAAACATAAACTATATGTACTTGCTGATTCTCCTTTCTTGGTCTTCTAGGTTTTGTTTTTAGGTGCAACATTTGCCTTCTCTTGCGGCTTTGAAAGACACTGTATTTTTACTTGAAAATACCATCTTCACAGTGGATCCTCTACAGGTCCAGGAGTTATGCCCCCACCCCAAGCAATTACAATACCCAAGTGGAATACCTCTTATCCAAACCTTGCGAGGATATCCTTTCCTTCAACCTCCTCTCTCCTTTATGCTTCCTTTGTCTCCCTATAGGTCTTCTAAGTGGTGGAGCTTGACATTTCTTAAAACTACTTAGATGCTTAAATTCTATTCCAAGCATTAGGTGAATTATACTTCCATAGGTTTTTAGAAATGTCACTTTGGAGCAATATGCATCCACAAGTCCTCAGGCAACCATCTCATGAATATCATAGAGGCCATTGGATGGCAGCAAGAATTCCAATCAAATCCTATTTTCTGCATTAACATATTCTCTGCTCTAGATCTACCATAAATCTTCTATTTGGATCATCTGTACAAAATGGTCTTTACACCAGCTCTTGGTGTGTCCATCTTCATCTTTGTAGTGGAGCCAGAGTCTGTTGCCCTAACTAGGTTGCGGTAGTCCCGTAGCTTGGTACATATACTTCTCTCTATATATGATCTTGATTATTTTCTTCTTAGCCCTATAAACCTATATCTTGCACATGAAAACTTTGTAGTCTCTCCTACTCTATTAATGAATTATTGAATTTTAAATTTTCTTTCAGATCTAAATGTCTATAAATAGGTCTAAATAAGCCATCATGAAGTCACCTTGTAAGTCTTGATCTAGATTGTGACCCCTCTCTCTACATTGGAGAAGCATATATACATCCTCTATCTTAAATTTTTCTTGTATGCTATACTCTGATCGAACTTATCATTGTGCTTATATATGTAGTTAAAACATTCTCGATTACTAAGCTTCATGAATGCGTCCTTAAATATAACATGACAGTCGATCTTTTTTTCAATTTTAAGCCTCATTGGCATCTTCAAATTTGATGCTAAATTAAATTATAGAAACTTTTATATTCAAGGGTGTTCCTCATCTCAACTTGAAGAGGCATCAAGACTTTTTGTACCTTTGTTATCCTTTGATTTTGGTTCATTGTCCACCAATCTTGTAGTATATTCCATCAATACATACTTTTCATCGAATTCACTTTCTAGTAGCCACTTTATCATATCATTCTAAATAACTATTTTATCAACGTACTTCCTAACAAGTCATCATCATCCTCGCCAATCTCTTTCAAATCACTTAGTATCACACTAGCATCACTATCATTGTCACTATCCTCACCCCTGTCTTCTCCATCTACTTAAGCACGATCTTTTCATAAGGCCGATATTATCACTCATTTAAACATTTATACCCTCTGCCTCGACTTGTCCGTTAGCATCCTAAGTTGGATAACCCTCAATAGTTTTGATCATTCACAATAGTAGAATCAAGAACAAGTAACCAAATTTCTAGGCCATGCCTTTAATTTTGGTCGAGGTATCTCATCCTGGTCACAATTATCAAAGTGATCGAAAGACCCCGATTGTAGTGCATGGATGGAGTGAACCGTGGTGGCTCATCGTGATACAACTTAATTGTAACAAGTCAATGATTAACATAATAGGAACTGCAATGATAGTTAATTTACAATAGATTAGAGAGCTAAAGTATAATCATCGCTGCACGCTATATCAAAACAAGGAAACAATCAATGGCTCTAAAAGAATAGTTGAGGATGAATATATCACAATAGGTTAAACATGTCACTATGTAATACATATATAGTATAAATGAGACAACTACTGCATTTTGGCTTGGAGCATGCAAACAATCATTCTAAGTGGTTTTGTATTACTATTTTTTAGATATCACAAAAAAATGGAGACTAAATTTTCATAATAGAGCAATAACCATAAAATGAACTTCGGTAAGCATGATTAACTAAACCACATTTTAGTTGTTGCCATGTAATAAGAAAATCTAGGACCAATTTCATGGATCAAGCCTAATTTTCTAGCAACGGATAAGAAGAGAAAAAAGCATATTTAGGATTCGAGCTTACCCTTTGATGGAAGGAATAGAGACTATTGAAGAATGGCTCAAGCCAACAAAACAATTGGGTATGGATGCTTGAGTGAATTTCCACCCGTTCGATTTTTTCATCGATACTTCTTTATCTTATGAGTGAGGGAGATATGGTATTTTGACTTGGATTAAGACAACATAGAAGGGAGGGATGGTTTTTAATTAGGTTTGCCTTAACAACATGGAGATTCTTAGTTAATAATCATATGCTCTCCACTAACTATACTAAATAGTGGGAGTATTTGGGACTTTTGCAGCACTAAGCTAACATTGTTATATAATTAAGGAGAAATTTTGCTACTATATGGTATTGTATTATAAAATTAACATGACATATCCCTCCTTCTCTTTTTTTTTTTTTTTTTTTTTGATGAACAAAAGGAATAGGGAAGATAATCTTGGTATAGCTATCCTGCAGGTCCGCATTTCATCAGGTAATATCCAATTTGAGATGCTTAGATTTTCATAGATGAAAGATCTTTTTAAAAGATAGAATGTGAAAAAATGTTGGAACTTGAGGTGATTAAACAATATTTGTTTTTCTAAAAATTACTTTACCGTGCTGCTACAGTTAACCTCTCCCTGGTCTGCGGTACACAATGAAAGGTGCGATACGCTATGAAGAAGGGTGGTACGGTGCCTAATGGAGCAATATATGTATATTATTCAATCTATCATCTCCTGCCACGTAAGACAAGATGAGATGAACGCTGACAAGACTGGCAACCTTTAGCACTTGCCAATGAGATCCCCAAGGAATAAATAAATGATAAGTTAATTTAGTAGTAAAGGATGGCTTGCCTTTGAGTTCCTTGATGTTGGAAAGTGGGGCAAGCCATGGGGGGGGGGGGGGGGTGATTTCGTTACGAGCAGTACTCCTCGCAGGTGGTGACGGTGGGGATGGACTCGACCTGGTTCACTCCAGTCCACTGCCGTTGCTGTCGACGAAAAAAAATCCCTACAAAAGAATTTGGGGACCAAAAGGGATGGTGTGGAAGGGCCGATGAGGTTGCTTTTGGTCCGCCACCTTTTTAGATTCGGCTTTGAGCGGTCGCTGGTCGTCAGCAAACCAAGCGAGATGCCTCCCTGTGGGGATAGGAGATGATGGGTCAAAGAAGGCTCGATGGCAAGGAAGAACGGAGGAGAACTTGGGTGGGATTGGATTGGGGAAGGGATTCCCTTCTTATCTTTGGAGTACGGGATGCTAGTCGTGCTACTGTGCTACGTGCTACGATTCGATAATTAATTGCACCCAAAAAAAAAAAAAAAAAAAAAAAAAAAAACTTCTAACAATGATACTTATTTGTAGGTACGTAGTTGCTTTTGGAATTTGGAGTATTCTCTTCTTATCTTGGTAGCATATATGGGGATGCTTAAGTAACGTAATGAATGGTGGTATTCCTTTCCACTAATTGCTGCAAGAATACACTAACGTTTTTATGTGGATGTTGTCATCATCTTCCAAGAAGAAAATGTTGGAGGTCACAAAGAACCAGGACTTGGCACGTGAAGATGTGCTTGGCCGATCATTCAAGATAGGTATCTGAGAATTGGTATTTGAGTTTTGGATCCGTTAATTGATTTTTTTTTTTTTTTTTAATAATAATATTTAATTATGTTTATTGCTGCTTGCTTAATTTTCTCTTCCTTTGGATAAGGATGGTGAAGGTTGTTTTCGAGAGGTTGGTGGATTCATGCAAGGCTAATCGAAATGTAAGTGTTTAAGAGACGATAAAGGGATTTTTGCATGCAGGGGCTACGTGCAGCTCATGATGATTTGTTGGTTGGAAATTTATTTGAAAAAAATCCTTGGCCAAAGTTGTAGTGATGGCCTGATGGAGGACCGCACAAGGTATGGATCCCGATTTTGGTGCATGAGGATTATTCTAGATTGAATTCCATGATCTACTTTCAAAAGATGTATACGTGTTGCACTGTTAGATAATATTTCCATGTCTGATGAGGGGAATAAGATCCTATAGCTGCCTTGCCAACAATAAAAGAAAAAGTTTAGGAATGTTTGCGTTGCGGCCACATGACCATGAAATCAAAATTTCAGATTTTGTCTTCATAAAAGAATAATCACTTTTTGTTTTGAGAACTTTTAACATTTTTTCTTACAAGACTTACTTGTGGTTGTGATTTAAGGGGGCGGGCTCATGCTATAGTCATTAACTTGGGCAGTCCCTATGACTCCAAGAGGATTTATTTTCCATAACTTTGCTTAACAAAATAACTTGAAGCATTGGATTGTTGCAGTTATGGACTTATATCTCTTATTTATTAGCATACTTTATCTGGAAAAATATAAGAAACTAAGAAGATGCCAAAGAAAAGTGAACTTCAAGTAACTAGTTCTGATTAAATAAAAAGAAGAAGAAAAGCTTGTATGGCAATAATCTAGACATTCTCTAGGCATAGCCAATTACAATTGGCAAGCAGATGACATAATGCCACTCAAGGGTTAATTGGAATGCTATCATGTTTGATAAATTCCTTAGCTTTTCTACATTTTTTGATGGTTTGTTACATGACTTCTATTGTCTCTTACTAGTATCACAATCTGCCATAGACTTGCAAATTCTCCCATATCTCTCCTAATAGTATATATTACCTTGAAGTCCTCTAATTTAACTCAATGAGGACACAATGGGATATAAGATGTGTAACATTTTTTTATTTATTTATCTGGACATAGATTTTCTGATAACGTTTGGGGCTAGAAATGGATTGGATTTGCGTTAGGCCACTCCAAAATAAAGGTCGGCCCAAATTAGGGTTTCCACCGACAAGTTCCTTGCAGTCGGGCCTGAGCCTGACCCAAATTGGCCCAGAGCCAGCCCAAAGGCAATGGTTTAGACCGGCCTCGAACCGGCCCGGGGCGGTCTTCAAACTGGTAAGCGATAACACGCTGGAATGTTCGTCCGGAACATTATAAAAAAATAAAAAAGAAGTCCGCGGCTTCCCGCCTTGAGAAGGGAAGAGAAGCCAAGCCGGAGAAAGAAAGGATGGATCGGTGGGAAGACGAGATCGACGTCGACGATTCCGATCTCCCCTCCCTCCTCCTCCAACCTCCCCCTTTCCCCTCCTCTTCTTCCTCTAAACCAAGTCTTACCCCCACCATCCCTGCTCTTCACCCCTGCTCCCAATTCTCTCGCCCTTCCCAGACCCTCGCCCCCAATCCTGCTCCTCCTCGTCGTCTCCAATCCCCACCCCTCGTTTCCGAGGTCCAAGAAGACGAGGCCCACCCGAGGAGCACAACCGCCCCGCCGAGCCTCATTCCCGGCCCCGCCGGTGCCGTTCAGGCCGGCATGCACCGGAAATCTGTCGCCGCGGCCGCTGCCGCAGCCAGGGAACCTGGAAGCTCTTCCTGTAGGGAGGACCAGGACTGGGATGGCCGGATGTTGGATATAGATGAGGAAGATGGGGATTTCAAGCTTAACCCTTGGCTTTGCGCCATGGAATTTCTTGGTGCGTGCAATGTCCGCGACTTGTTTCTCTCGCATTGGCGATGATTCTATGTCGATATTATTCTGATGTAATCCTGTCAGGATCAGGGGCAGGCTGTTCTTTGGTGTCACCAATCAGTTCGATCAAAACGCGGTCTGCAGAGAGAGTATCTCAGGTGCAGCTGTAGTTCTTCTGACTGTGTTTTGATTCAATGTGATTGACTCTTTGTTGAATTTTGGTATACAGGTGGTAGGCATTGTCAAATCCTACACTCCAAATGGGCTTGGTGATCTATTTTTAACTCTGAAGGTAAAAAAGCTTTAGAATTACATAATATCAATGGCTGATAATCATGTGCATTAAATTGAATAAGATTACAATGGATTTTAGGATCCAACAGGCATGATTGGTGCTTCAGTCCATTGCAAGGTCCTCACAGAGAGCAACCTTGGTGCTGATATATCTGTTGGATGTGTACTTATCCTGGAGCAGGTGAAAATTTATTTCTAGCATGCTATCTTTGCGCGGTTCCAAGTTTATTACGGTTGACAACTTTGTTAGTGACATTTTGTGTATAGCAAGTGACCTTTTAAAAATGTAACACATTCAGGTAGTTGTCTTCTGCCCAGCTCGTGCAGTGCGTTATCTCAATGTGACAGTGAACAATGTGGCGAAGGTGTGTAATGCAAACAAGTGTGTATATTTTAGATGATACAATAATTATTATTGTCAGAATCAAATGCAGATGTCCTTTCATATTTGTGATGTTAGCTGCTAGTTAATAAGGGATGCCTCTGTATGCATTTCTATGGGCATTATGGTTTTCCATGACTGATACATTGCCTTGCAATTCTTTATGCCACTCTTAACAAATGATGATTCAAGTCAGGTATCTTCGGTTTGAATAGCTTAATATGTTTCTTTAGTGTAGAACAAAGGTGTATCTAACCCTTCTTTTCTAAAGTTGAGCTCCATACTGACCCGTTAATTATGGTAGTCTAACTTGAGAGGCAAACCTTCATTTGTCTTGTTGTAAAATTTATAATGTGTTAATTTGTGCTTAGCACAACTCTTGTCATATAAGATGGATTCCTGTAGTAAGTTCGCCATTTTAATATTTGAACTGAAGAAAAATTTTTGAGAAGGTCGAAGTTAGTGTACAATCTATAGAAAGCAAGTGGATATATGTGCCTCCTTATGTAGTTATTGTATATGGTGTGTACCTATATTAATGGGCATTTTAAGGACATTTTTGATATTTCAATGAAAATGGCGAGAGTAAGAAATATGTGGTATATTTAGTGGAATGTGCTACTCGTTAAGTATGACTCAAATTCTGGTTGTTTCAAGTCATTCACAATCTCTGGAAAGAATCCTGGCAGGTTGGGAACGTGGAGATTTGTAACCGTCTGAGATTTTTTGTTTTTGTAACAAAACAAAGAGTTCCGAATGTTTACTCTTCTGTTTTTTGTTGTTGCCTTATTGGAACCACGTAAAAAATAAAAAAACTTCTCTTCTCCGCCCGTGGACGTAGGCAACATTGGCCGAACCACGTAAATCTTATTTGTGTTCCTTTTTTTTAGTTCTCTGCATTCCTTTACTTTATCATTCTGTGCATCCCGTTTTGGGTCTTTAAATCCAACAAACTGGTATCAGAGCCAGGTTCGGGTGCTCTGTAAAGGATACAGAGATGTCTTCGAAGTTCGAGATCGAAAAGTTTGATCGGAACGTGAGTTTCGGTCTATGGCAAATCAAGATGCGAGCTCTCTTGATTTAGCAAGGGTTACAGAAAGCCTTGCTTGGAAAGGAAAAGATGTCAGCCTCAATGACACAAGATGAGAGTGAGGAGATGGATGAGAAGGCATTGGCTGCAATTCAACTATGCTTATCGAACGAGGTTCTACGGGAAGTCATTCATGAAAGGACAGCGGCCAGTTTGCGGCTCAAGTTGGAATCGTTGTACATGACCAAGTCCCTTACAAGCAAGTTGCATTTGAAGCAGCAATTGTTCATGCTTCGCATGACAGAAGGTACTTCGATTAAAACTCATCTTGATGAATTTAATTCTATTCTCATGGATTTGGAGAATATTGATATTAAAGTAGAAGATGAGGATCAAGCCCTGTTGCTATTATGTTCTCTACCTCCCTCCTACAAGCACTTCATAGAAACCTTGATCTATGGTAGAGATTCTATCTCTATGGAGGATGTCAAGGCTTCCTTATTTTTTAAGGAATTGATGGATAAGGAATTGACGGGAAGCGTTGGAGAAGGCTCTGCAGAGGGTCTTGTTGTCAGAGGGAGAGATAAGGAGAAATATCTAGACAGAAATAAGAGAACTGGGTCCAGATCTAAGTCCAAGAACAAATTGAAGATCTGTCATTACTGCCATAAGAAAGGACACATAAAGGCTGACTGCTATTCTCTGAAAAACAAGCAGAAGAGAATGGCTGAAGGTGACCAGACACACCAAGAAAGCTCTGCCGAAGCAAGCAAGGCCAATGATGAGGTAGATGATTTTGTGTTGCTGTCTGAAGATGCTAGCTAGTCCAAGGATGGGTGGATCCTAGATTTTGGATGCTCATGCCATATGTGTCCCCGTAGGGACTGGTTCTCCACCTATGAATCCATTGATGGTGGAGTTGTCTTGATGGAAAACAATCACCCATGCAAGACTATTGGTATTGGTACGATCCGGATCAAGATGTATGATGGAGTCATCAGGATTTTGTCAAATGTGCAGCATATTCCTGACTTGAAGAAAAACCTCATCTCGTTGGGGGTCCTTGATTCAAATGGATGTAGGTGCATAGCTGAAGGTGGAGTTTTAAAGGTTAGCAGGGGTGCTCTTATTCTCATGAAGGGCAAAAGATCTGGAAATCTCTATACCCTTTTGGGCACTATAGTGTATGGTGAAGTAGCTGCAGTTTTCACATCCTTATCAGAGTCTGATGTCACCAAACTTTGGCACATGAGGTTGGGGCATATGAGTGAGAAGGGAATGACTTTGTTGAGTCGGCGAGGTCTTCTATGTGGACAGAGTACAGGGAAGATGGAGTTTTGTGAGCATTGCATCTTTGGAAAGCAGAAGAGAGTCAACTTTCACCTAGCAACTCACAGAATCAGAGGTACTCTGGACTATATTCATTCAGACCTTTGGGGTCCTTCTCGTGTTCCCTCGAAGGGTGGTGCCCGATACATGTTAACCTTCATTGATGACTATTCAAGGAAGGTTTGGGTATTTATGCTTAAACACAAGAATGAGGTGTTTAAGTATTTCAAGCAGTGGAAGGTTCTTATTGAGAAGCAAACTGGGAAGAAGATTAAGAGGCCGAGGACAGATAATGGGTTGGAGTTCTGTTCTTTTGAGTTTGAGGCATTCTGCAGCAATGAAGGAATTGTCAGACACCGCACTATCATGTATACTCCACAGCAGAATGGGGTGGCGGAATGCATGAACAGAATCCTTTTGGAGAGGGTCCGGTGTATGCTCTCCAATGCTGGCTTGTCAAAGGACTTTTGGGCAGAGGCAGTGTCCACAGCATGTTTTTTGGTGAACAGATCTCCGTCAACTGCTATTGATTGCAAGACTCCAGAAGAGATATGGTCTGGTACTTCTCCTGATTATTCTATTTTGAGAGTATTTGGATGTCCTGCATATGCCCATGTGAATGATGGTAAATTGGAGCCTAGGGCAAAGAAGTGCATCTTTCTTGGTTATGCTTCGGGAGTGAAGGGATTCATATTCTGGTGTACTGAGTCTCAAAAACTTATAATCGAGAGGAGTGTCACTTTTGATGAATCTACTATGTTACATTCTAGGAAGGAGTCTGATGCAGATTCTAAGGGGCATACCATCCAACAGTTGCATTTTGAGTTAGATGGTTCATCCTTGGGGCAGATCATGTCTTCTCAGCAAGCTGTTCGGGTGTCTGACTCAGAGCAGGTGGAGGCTACTCCACAACAGCAGTACTCTCTTGCCAGGGATCGACAAAGAAGAGAGATTAAACCACCTAAGAGATATGGTTATGCAGATATGGTTGCCTATGCTTTGGTAATAGCAGAGGAGACCACTGATGTTAATGAACCTTCAAACTATTCACAAGCTATCTCTTCGGATGTAGCAGACAGGTGGTGTATTGCTATGGAAGAAGAGATTGAGTCCCTTCATAGAAATCATGCTTGGGAGTTGGTGGAGGCTCCTAAGGGTCAGAAGGTGGTTGGCTGCAAATGGGTCTTCAAGAAGAAAGAAAGTACACTTAATACTGGCCATGCTAGGTTCAAAACACGATTTGTGGCAAAGGGCTATAGTCAGGTTGAGGGCATTGACTATAATGATGTCTTCTCACCTGTTGTGAAATATAGTTCTATTCGTGCACTTCTATCACTTGTTGCTTCTTTTGATCTTGAGCTAGAGCAGATGGACGTGAAGACGGCCTTCTTACATGGTGATCTTGAAGAGAAAATATATATGCAGCAACCAGAGGGTTTCTTAGTTGAAGGAAAGGAAGATCATGTTTGTCTATTAAGAAAGTCTCTGTATGGCTTGAAACAATCTCCTAGACAGTGGTATAAGAGATTTGACTCCTTTATGACAAAGCATGACTTCTCTGAGAGCAAGTATGACAGCTGTGTGTACCTCCGAAAGCTGTTTGATGGTTCCTTCATCTACCTGTTGCTATACGTTGATGATTTGTTGATAGCAACCAGGAATAAGTCTGAGATTAACAAGTTGAAAGCACTACTTAGCACTGAGTTTGAGATGAAAGATCTTGGAGCTACTAAGAAGATTCTTGGGATGGAGATTACTAGAAATAGAGGTGCAGGTAAATTGAGTTTGTCTCAAGAAAAGTACATTCAGAGGGTACTTCAGCGATTTAGCATGACTGATGCAAAGCCGATGTCTACACCACTCGCAGCTCATTTCAGGCTTTCAGCTTTGATGTCACCACAGTCCAAAGAAGAGGAAGATCATATGTCACATGTTCCGTACTCCAGTGCAGTTGGTAGCATGATGTATGCTATGGTGTGCACACGGCCAGATATTTCTCATGCAGTCAGTGTTGTGAGCCGGTACATGGCGAATCTTGGAGAGGCTCATTGGCAGGCAGTGAAGTGGATCTTAAGATACCTCAAGGGTACATCTGGCACTCGGCTGGAGTTTGGGGGGAACAGTGATGTATTTACTGGATATGTTGATTCAGATTTTGCAGGAGACCTTGACAAAAGGTCTCTTATCGGATATGTGTTTTTGGTCGGAGGATGTGCTGTAAGTTGGAAAGCCACTCTTCAATCTACAGTGGCTCTGTCTACCATTGAAGCCGAGTTTTCGGCAGCTACCGAGACACTGAAGGAGGCCATATGGATTAAAGGTTTATTCGGGGAGCTTAGTTCGGGTTAGATAGTGACTATCATCCACTGTGATAGCCAGAGTGCTATTCACTTGACAAAAGATCAGATGTTCCATGAGAGGACGAAGCACATTGACGTTAAGTATCACTTCATTCGGGATATTATAGCTCAAGGTGATATTGTTATGAAGAAGATTGGTACTCAGGATAACCCAGCTGATATGTTAACTAAACCTCTTGCGGTGGCCAAGTTCAAGCACTGCTTAGACTTGATTGGTGTCTGCAGCATTTGATGCCCTGAGGGGCTTCTATGGAGGAGAAGAGGAGTTAGGCAACCTTTGAAACAAATTTTTTTTGGAAAGTCTGAGTCAAGGTGGAGATTTGTTAAGTATGACTCAAATTCTGGTTGTTTCAAGTCATCTGCAATCTCTGGAAAGAATCCTGGCAGGTTGGGAACGTGGAGATTTGTAACCGTCTGAGAATTTTTTTTTGTAACAAAACAAAGAGTTTCGAATGTTTACTCTTCTGTTTTTTGTTGTTGCCTTATTGGAACCACGTAAAAAATAAAAAAACTTCTCTTCTCTGTCCGTGGACGTAGGCAACATTGGCCGAACCACGTAAATCTTATTTGTGTTCCTTTTTTTTAGTTCTTTGCATTCCTTTACTTTATCATTCTGTGCATCCCGTTTTGGGTCTTTAAATCCAACACTACTCCGTTCTGTTTTGAGGGATACTCTTTGGTAGTCTTGGTGAGCTATAATGCATTTCAGATATCATTAGGATTTCTAGAACAAGGGAATGCAAAATGATATAGAATGACAACTTTGATTAATTGACACTTTGTAAAAGATGAAAACGACCAATATGTCGAGAGTAAATGAAATACCATTGAAACATTGTTTGGTATGGTTGATCAGTCTTATTGAATGAGGAAGACCCTAGATGATAGGGTTAGAGCTGGTGCCCTCTTAACAAATGCAAGAATTATCAAAAGTTGTACCAACTATCAAAAATCCGACTGTTAAGATGTTACAAAGAAGTTGTTATGCCTGGAAATCATTGACTATTCTACACACATTTGCAACCAAATTGGTTTTATGCACAGAAACTTAACTTGAGGTTTTCTTTGTTGCTTAGCAAAAATATGTAAACACCAAACAAGGCAAAGTTTCTGCATGACTCTTTGATTTGAAGGCTGCATATTGTGCAGCATATTGAGCGGCAACCTGATGAGTATTATGGCCATTTAATAGGTTGTCTTCATCTTGCTTTGGAATCTACTCTGCAGTTACAACTGTTACATGTACCTCTTGCACTATGAGTTTGTTTTTATTAGGGAATGCCTAAAACAAGGTTGATGTTAAATCATTATCTCCCATACTTGTTATAGATGAATTAATTGTCATTATGTAGCAAGTCAAATGATTTTTGATTTTTTGTTGTTTGCCACTGATTTCAATGAGGACATATGTGATTGTTATGTCGGAATGATGTTGATCAAGTTCCCAAATTAATTATATCCGGAATGCACTGATAGTCTGATAGTGGAAATGCTGCTGAAGATGAAGTCTTTAATGTTTAAGCAATGCACAAAGTAATTGTTATCTTTATATTGGAAGCATATGAATCATGGTATAAACGAAGACATGCAATATAGAATTGTGGCAGGGTTTGTGCATTTGAATCTTGCTTTTAAAGTATGGTGTGTCATGGCTTGCTAGTTTGACTTTACAGAACTCTTTTACAGCATCAAGTGTTAAACATTATTGTATTTTCTTTTCTTTGATTTCAAAAATGGGTGCTAGTTTCTTTTTTGTTGCCTTGGTCAATGCTTTAACAGAGAGAGCAGAGAGCACATATAATGTATATAATGCAAGGAAAGTGCTGAATATATGTGTTAAAAGAAAATTGATGAGTACATAGAGGATAAGATAATGATAACTGATCGGGTTGATATGGTGTCTCAGAAAGAGTACAGGGGGCTTTGGTTAGGAGAGAAGCTGACTTTTCTGAAAAGGGATCATAAAAGAGGAACAAGGTTCCTAATATAACCTAGAATGAAGTTAAAAGCTTTTGCTTTGAGCCCTCAACTAGGGGTTTAGCTTGGTGAGAAATAGCAGGACAAAATAAGTGCTGAACAGCAGGACACAATAAGTACTATGATTAAGAATTTTTAGGTTATGGAAAGTACTTTGTAATTTTTTTGATGTAAGGAACTACATGTTTTCAACTTACCGAATTGGATGGAATTGAAAGAGATCTTTATCCAAATTTTGCTGCAACATGCCCGAATGGTGGGAGGGAGGGCAAAAGGCTTACTTTGCATGGATTGTTTTTAGTAAGCACAATCAGGGGCAGAGCTACCATATGCCTGGGGGAGTGGGGGTGTGACCTGTGGTAAGCCCTTGAGCTACCATATCCCACTACTTGGTCCCCTATGAGACCAAACAAATCTCAGTGGTGCCCCTCTTCCCCTCAGCCATGATTCCCACTCCCATCCATTTAATGCCTACTAGTGATGGTCAAATTTGTAATTCAAGTTTAAATTGGGAAGGCTTTCCCACAAAATACTGATCCACTTAGAACTATCTAATGCAGAGTTAATATGAGATTGCAAATCATAGGAATGTGGAAATGGGGTATGGCAATACTTTTTGTACTAAATATGTCTGCTGCTAAATGAAATTTCTCAGGACTAGACTGGAACTGTTTTCTCTTGGAGAGATTCTAGTCTGTTCTTAAGGAGTTCCTATCATATCACAACAACAAATTCCTCCAAATAAAGAAAGATGGCCTCCAACCAAATCATGGAAAAATGGGGTTGCAAACATATCTCCTGATCATAACCTTGATGAATGATGGCCCAAACTTAGTTTCCCTTCCTCTATATCTTGGGTCCTCCATTCACATTAGTCAACCTAGTAACTACCAAATGCTTGAAGACTAAAGTCCCTAAAATTTTTACCAAAGTTTACTGGTGATGCTTAGTTGTTGTTTAAGCCTATGCCCATTTGCTTTCAATTGAGATCTCATTTTCATTCTTTTCGAATGACAAATTTTATAAATTTCAAATTTTAATATGAATATTTATAATTAGTTAGATGTGTTAGAAGATATCTTTATGTCTAAATTGAACAATACAATTGTTTTTTATTAATTATTTTTTTATAATTTTTAATAATCTAACACATGATACATCAACATATTTGGGAATGCTTGGCCTCTGTTACACACAAATCTTGGCTCTGCCCTTGAACACATCTTTGTAGATGGCTTGCCAAGTCTTGAGTAATGGTACAGTATGTACTGCATTGACATGTAGTACACCTCTCAGAATAAGCATGGTAAGAATTAGGTGAGGTACGATGTGTCAACATGCACCTGTACTAAGGTGCGTATCTGTACTAGTGCTTTACCAATATGGTATGGCTTGGTATGATCGGAATGGACTGATATGCACTGCTAATCCTAAAAAAGGAAAGATTAATATGCACTGCTACTTAAATCATTACTGTATACACTTGAATTTGATTATTTTTGGTGGAGAAATATTAGTTTTGTTTGCTTGTCAGCTTTATTGACAATTTCATTTAGAAGATTGCAATAATGATGTAAACATTCCACTAGTTAATTTCTATTTCTAAAATTTCTTCTTCTTTTTAATATGTGTATTCTTGCTTGCCAATGAGCAAGTTTACTTATTTGAGTGATTATTCAATCCTATACCAATATAAAAGTTTACCAAATCGAGTTGGTTTTGCAGTTCTTACCATAGAGTTAGGTAATTATGATTTATTGAGAGCTGACTTGCATTAATTAAAAAGCATCGCCTTGTGCATGAGGCTCCTGCCATTGCCGGGTCTAGGGAGGCCAGATGTATGTAGCCCTACCCTCACATGCAAAGAGGCCGTGTCCATGTTTCCGAACTGATGACCTCTAGGTCCCAATGGAGCAATCTTAGAGTTGTGCCAAGGGTTACCCTCTCTGATAGCATTAGTTCTGAAGTATTATAAATTGATGAAGAAAAATCTCTAAGCATTGTTTTTCTAGAAAGTTGCTAGACAAGCTTTGAGATGAATATTAGTCAAATGCCATGGTTTGGGGATTCAAGCGGATGTACATAACTTGATGACAACCCTGAGCTTTTTGTGGACGACAGAAATGTGTGCCAGCAATACAACTCTTTGTAGAGTGCTTAGCACATTAAGAAGATAAGAGGGTTGGAACTTTGACAATTTGTGAGTTGTTTATTTAATTCCAGTCTGCCCTTAGCCAAAGTTAATTGACAGTGATGTATTCAGTATACAAGCACATGCTTCATCAAATGGGTATTTATTGCTTGTTACATAAAGTAGATCACATTACCTGCCCAGTGGCCTTGTAATTTTTAAAGCATGCTCCCTCTCTTGCTCAGTCTTGACCAGGAAACTGACATCAATTTTTTGAGTTTGGTTTTCTAGTTGATAGCTGCTCATAAAATCTGCTCAATCCTTACGTGGTACCTTCTCGATTTAGAATTGTGCTCTATAGCTGAATCCATATTGATGGTAAAAGGCCTGGATGATGATAATCATGACATTTGACTTCTACTTTTTTTTTTCCCTATAATATCTGTATTTCGTCAGGCTAATCTCTCCAGTTAACAAAATTGTGCAGTCATTTTGTTCCTTTGATTTGTGATGCCTAGAGAGTATTGTGCATCCCATACAATTTATCCCTTCAAACCTGACTTTGGTATCAAATGTGTACCAGAGCACTTTTTTCTTTTGCTCACAAAATAAAAATGTGATGAAGTTTTCCTGTGAACAGCTTATCAATAAGGACTGTGGCCCCCCTCATAAACAAATGGTACCTTCATGTACAGCTGGACTTCGCCCCTCTGATCAGGCTTCTGCTGGTTTTTCCTTTCTTCTTTTTTGTCCCTTGAGATTTCCTTTTGTTTGCTGATCTTTGTTATATCAATAATATGCTGTCTATTTTTCTAGGGAAACGCATGGAGTTTAGGCTGGGGGCAACTGAATTAGAACTCTCATCGAGGCACAGGCTTGAAAGTTCTGCTGATGAGGAAGTAAGAAGAGATTTGAATTGTGAAAAGATTATGAATAGTCGAAAGACAGGTACTATTGAAAACCTGCCATGTAGCATCAGTGCTACAGCTGTGACCAGAAAAATGTCTACCAGACCTGGCTTTTGCCTTGGAAGAGGCACAGAAATTGGGCTGAGGGCAGCAGCAGGAAAGCCATCTCTTAGGGACACAGCTGAAAATACTGCTGCAGAGGAAGTGAGAGGAAACTCCAACTGCAGGATGATGATGGATGGTAGAATGACAGGTCTTGCTGGAAACATGCCATGCAGCACTAGTGCTGCAGCAGCCAAGGCAAATACACCTGCCAAGCCTGACTCCAAAACAAATGGACCTAAAAACCTGATTTCAAGAGTTTCAGGTGCAGAGTGGACTGATGAACAACTGCTAGAGTTATTTGCTGATTATCAAGATGATGCTGAATTACTTCATCCCTGTTTTTGACACATGCGAGGTAAAGAGCACTCCATTTTATCCTGGCATCTTGGGTTTTTTGTTTTTTGTTTTCCACATATGGAGCTTGAATCTTATTTAATAATGCATACATTTGTTTACCAGACCTGATCGATGGGTTTTTTTTTTTTCTCTGCTTATGGTTATGATACTCTCTGTTTTCTTGCTGTGCAGCTGTTGCAGAAGTTTCATAACCTACGTTCTGTGGTTCACCTACTACTACTCAATGCAGGCTGCTAAACATTCTATTCCCCTGATTGAGGCCTTACTGACAGGTTCATTTCATGTTTAGCTTTTGGGTCTCCTTTTTTCCTCCCACTGCGCAGAGACAAGAAAAATTTTGATATCAATTAATGCTTTTTTTTTTTCGGAGCAAAATCAACCAATAAAATCTTTATGGTATAACATTGCTTGAAAAGAATCTGAACACTTTTATCCAACCTTAACTTGATTCAAATGCTGATTTATATAAAAATTATTTGGCAGCATGTGTCCCATATTCAATGGCATGCATGAGTCATCTTTATTTTGAGACAAAATTAATCAGAGGCTAAGGCCTTTTTGGAATGCATAAATTTTCTGCATTCTCTAGTCTCTTTTGAATCTCTATGGTCTATCACTTGGTTATATAGCTCGACAGCGAATTTGATGTGTCCCATTCAAGGTATGGGCTTTCATATGATGGTTCACCAGTCATGCATGCGGATATTGTATGAAAGTTTGGACACTAGTATCAGCTCCCAAGTCCCATCTGGTTGATGACCTGGCATGTCCAAAACCTCTTGCCAATAGGGCTGGAACTGGGCTGGCCTAAAGCCCATTGCCTGGAACTGGACCGGGCTTGTCCGGAATCAGGTCAAGCTTGGGACCAGATTTTAAGCATATCGGACTAGACTTCGGGCTTTAAAATAGAGCCTATTCAATTTTTGGGCCAAAGGGGTGCTCGGGCTCCACCCGAAAATTTTTAAAATCTAGCCCGAAGCCTGACCCAATTTTGGGCTGGCCCAAAGCCCTCGGCCCAGTTCCAACCGATGGGCTTTGGGCTGGCCCAGTTCCATCCCTACTTGCCAAGGGCCAATTCTTTGCACCCCGGGAGTGGTGTAGAAAATCCAACATGGTGCACTCCCCGCTTCTCCATTGGGCTATGTTGTGCTTGCATGGCGTGACAAGATTTTCATTTTTTTTTTTTTTGCATCAAATCAGGTATATAAAGTAATGAAAAATGGAGATGCATGTGGCCGGCATAATTGATCCAAATTTCAACAAATTATAGGATAAAAATGCCCTTTCCTTCCAAAACAAATCATTTTTTTCATTCTCTATTAGTGCCAAAGTATAGGCAGGTTTATATTCTCTCTTCCTCTTCCTTCTGCTCCTTTGATAGGGATGGTAAAGGCCGTGTGGGGTGGTTTCAGCTTTGGTGGGTTTTGGAGACAATAGTTGGGCCGACTAGTTCACTTGTGCGCACGGTCATCGAGTTTGGCAGGCAAGTAGGTACGTGGCACTATGTCATTCAGGCCTCCATTCGAGCGAGCATGGTGGCAGCAACTGGAACGGCCATGTTTTTATGTAACAGTGGTGGCAGCATCTAGTGATGGCACCATCCACTCAAGTGCTATTATGCGGGTCCCAGCGTGTGCACAGGTATCGAAGCTGCGATGGGCATGATGGTAATGTTGAGGACGGTCAGGATGGTGGTGCGCAACTCCACGAGTTGTGGTGCCCGTTAAACTAGCTGCATGCCAAAGAATTTCCTTAGGATGTCATAGCAACCTCTTGGGATGTCATGGTGTCAAACTAGATTATAGGATCTATTTAGATATCAAGGTATCATACAATCTTCTTAGGGTATCAAAGAATCTTTTTAAATTATCATAGAATGATATCAAATCTAATTCTGGAACTTCTTTAGAAATCAAGATATCATAGAATTTTCTTAGGATGTAATATAATCATCTCGGGATGTCATAGAATGATGTCAAACTTGATTACATGATCTATTTGGATATCCAGGTATCATAAAATTCTCTTAGGATGCCATAGAATTTTCTTGAGATATTATAGAATAGTATGAAATGTAATTTTTGGAACCTATTTAGATACCAAGGTATCATAGAATTCTCTTAGGATGTCATATAATCCTCTTGGGATGTCATAGAACGATGCCAAACATAATTTTATGACCTATTTTGATACCAAGATATCATAAAAATATCTTAGGATGTTATAGAATTCCTTTGGAATATTATAGAATGTTGTCAAACATGATTTTGAGACCTATTTATATACCAAAATATCATAGAATTTTTTTAGAATGTTATATAATCCCCTTGGAATTGTCACGCCTCGAATCTAGCACCGGAATCGGCTATGCGATCGGCCGCATAAACCCTAGAATACTTTCTAGAGATCATGCAAGGCCTAAAAAAAATTGCATTCAACTTCAATCCTCTATACTACTATTGATCACAATCATAAGAAAATAATAACATAAGGAGAAAATTTCACAACTCATATAGTTATAATTTCAGTCATCCTTTAGTCATCCGATTGATATTAATGATTCTCTCGCTATTCCTCATTTCTTCACGAATCCAAACCACAAATAAGCTTAGATATCCTACACGACTCTGAGAACAAAGAAAATAGGGGGTTGTGAGCTTTACAGTCCAGTAAGGTCTCCAAACAGTTACACCAATAATAATATAACTTGAAAATAACTGGAAAATAATAGTTAATCAAATCCCGCTACCAAAACGACCCAAATGTCAAGTATAACAAAACCAATGATAACATCATATTTTCTTTTTAGTGTTTCCATTAATTATCCTTCATCTTTAGGGTTTTGGACTAGCCGCGGTCACACTCCAGCCTGTGACTGGCATACTATTGTCACACTCCTGTCTGTGACTGGCACACTATCATTGTCCATGCCAATATTTATCACGATTCCACCTGTGACTGGCAATATCATTGTCCATGCCTGTAATTGGCAATATTTGTTACGATTCCACCTGTGACTGGCAATATCATTGACCATGCCTGTGATTGGCAATATTTATCACGATTCCGTTTGTGACAGGCAATATCATTGTCCAGCTTATGACTAGCAATATCAGTATCCCGTGGCATGGCTAGTCCAACTACCTCATGCTCTTAATTAACACTTTAACCTTTCACATCATCATGTTAAATCATATCATAGTCCAACTCATTCAAAGATAACTTGATAAAATATGGTATACAGGAACATAAATAATAATAAAAACGATCATAGTAATTATACCATGAAAAAATGATCATGCATGTCGATGCTCATGTGTGCGAATCAAATCATATCATGTAAGATACATACATACAACTGGTGATCAAGTCCAAAAATCCTTACCTTCCAGAGCTAGCTAACACGCATGATATTAGCTTATACCCGGAACTCGCATAATGTCCTTCTACTCAGAAAGCTGCCCTTACAATAATAATTTTTTAAAGATAAATAATCCAAAGATAATTGTAAAATCCAAAACCTTTTTATCAGAACTTCAGCGATCCTCCCGTTAAGATCCTCACTTCTCGAAATTCCAAAAAAAGAGATTTTTCAATCTCTCCTCCTCACTATTTTATTATTATTATTTTCTCTTTCTCTTTTCTTTCTCTCTCCTCTTTCTCTCTCTCCTTTTTCTCCTCATCCTCTCTCTCTCCTCTTTCTCTATCCTCTCTCTCTCTCCTTATCCGCTCTCTCTCCTCCTGTTTTATTTTTTCCTTCTCTTTTTCTCTTTTTCTCTTTTTTTTTTCTTTTTCCTTTTTCTTTTTTCCTTTTTCTTTTCTTTCTTTCTTTTCTTTCCTCTTTCTTTTTTTTTTCTTCTCTTCTCCTGAACCAGTGCTTCTTTCCCCCCTTCTCTCTTCTTCCTATCCCACGATTGCGGGGAGATCCTTGGGTGAGCCATCGGCGATAGCTCTAGCCACCGGAAATCATCCCGACGATGAAACTCTTCGGTAGGTATTTTTTTTTCTTTTCCCGTTCCATTCTCCTCTCATTCGTCTCCGCCAAACGGCCCCTCCCTCTCTCTCTTTTTTTCTTTCCCTTCCCTACTTCTTCTCTTCTCCCTCTCCTTCCTCCCCTCTCTTCTTCCTCTACTTGGTCGAACGAGGGACTCCTTTGAGATCCTGAAGGTGGAGAAGTAGACGGTGACACAGGGCTGACACTGAGGACCCAGGCACCGAGGCTGCGATGCCCCTAGTGGCGAAGGATGCAGTAAAGGGTCTTGTGGAGGCCAACGGAGGGTTGGCAGGGTGAGGAGCTGGCCGGCATCCCTGTCTCGAGGGTGTAGGTTGGGTGCCAAAATGATAGTGGAAGGGGTTTTTAAAGGGAACGAGACCAGGGATCTCCTTGCCATACGGGGCAAAACCTCGATCGGTCGAGGCCTTCACCCCTCCACGACTCCCATCGGCCGACCCCAAGCCCTCCATGGTCTCCCTTCCCGACTCCTCCGGCGATCGATTCGGTCGAATCCCTCCCTTGTTCCACCTCTTAGCCCTATTTTTTTCTGCGTTCTGGGTCGAAGTTGGCTGGGCTTGCTGACTTCGGCCCAAAAACTCATATCTCACGTTCTTCCCTCGTTAAAAATAATTTCGTCATCGAAATTAGCTTAATTGAAATTAAAACCTTGGAAGTAACCAACCCCTAGGTCATTCTCAAACTCCTAATTAGTTTTTCTCGTAGGGCACTTGTTTCTCAAGTCTTAATGTAACGAAATTATACAATACTTAAAACTTGATCCTTTCCATTCACAATGCTTGTCGAATTCTCTTGAGCTTTTCCAAAATAATACTAACCTTTTGATGCGATCAATTATCCTTAATTAACTTTGTAAGATTATCATGATAGTTCAAATTTTAGAAATACCCAACCTTAACATCATCCTCGAGCTTTCAGATAATCCCCATTTTAGAATGCTTTCCTCCTATGACCTTTTCATAACAACATGATATAGCATTTTTATTTTGATCCTCATCATTTATCTACATTGTTAATTCCTTAAATTTTTTTTAGATGAACATTAGCACCTCAACCTCGAATTAAAATACATAATTCTGTCCTTGAAATTTATTTCTCTTGATTAACTTTACTGGAAATCATAATCGGTCCACTCTATTCTTAACCAAAAATTAGAAGAAGGCTTGAGCATTAGACATTTATCATGGTTTTTAGCATTCTTTCTTCTCTTAACCTTTTCCATAAATTTATAGTTAGTCATTTATTTCAGGGAAACTTTAAGCCTCTTCAAATAATGAGATCATAATATCAAAATTTTAAAAAAATATGTCAGAGTACTTTAGATCCAAGCCCAATAAAAGAATCATTACGTATCTTTTCTAAATTTAGAGATATCTAATATTTTTTTCTTAGAGTCCTCTACATTAAGAGAATCTATTGATGGAAATTGCATGGCAATATCTATAGACTAGTCCAAGAATCAATAACATTATCTTTTCATCTTATTACTGAAATTTAAATCAGTACTCCCATCTGATAAAAAAATTTATTAAACCATCTAGGTTCACTAAATGAACCCCTCAAAAAAAATTATCTTATTTGGATACCACAAAGATCTCAAGTCATTTAAATAAAGCTTTTGAGTCTCTTTATCTTGTTCTCATCTCAAGTATATCATTTCATGATTTATTATGACCCAGTTTTCATATTGAAAATCCTTGCATAAATCTCACCATTCTTTTAAGATATCAATAACTCTAGTTCAAATCTAGATTAATCATACCTTCTTTGACAATTTAATTAGATAATCTAGATCAACTTTTCTCTTGAAAAGTTTCCATTAACTCTAACAAGGTAAAAGACTTCTAATCAATGTTCTTATGAATAGAATCAATCATATTATCGTTCATGGAACTATCTTACCATAACTCTTAACATCAATTAACAATCTACCTAAAATATTGTTTTTCATAGGCTAATCCCATATAAATCTTCCAATACCAATTTTCTGTTTACTATAATCCAGTAACATGACAACCTAGATTTTCTTATAGATCTTAATTTGACTTGGAGTTTAATATACCTAGTAATCCCCAACAATTATAGAATAGATCCAGTAATCCCATCCATAATTATTAACATAGATTATCAAAATTCTTATCAAAATATGAATGCCATGTCAACATAATATAATTTAATCCACCAATAGAGAGCTACAAAGCTATACATCATCCCAAGCATATTTTTTCTTATATTTTCAATGATAATCCACATACAAATTCATCGAAAACATATCCTTTCTAATATCATCATACTCTTTCATAACCTATACTCTAAATATATTCCTACAACAATCCCAAAATTTATAATCTAATAATTAACAATAAAATTGGCATGTTATCATAATCTGCATCCCTATCAAGTTCATGATTCCAAAATTATTCAATTGATAATTGAACTTATTTATTCAGCATAACTTATTAACATAACATACTATAATTTCAGGCTAGTACTCTTAGCATTTGGTTTAACCCACTTATCAAAGACAAAGATACATCCAATCTAGCTCTTCTATATTTATCATATACTTACTTATCATGATCAAAGAGTACAAATTATCTAGCCCTTTACATTTATCTTAGATCAATCCCATTATGCATATTATAGATAAAAATTATGATCCTCTTTGGTACTAATCATATGCCAGATCTTATATATAATATCTAAATATTAGAAATCCAAACTTCAAATTCATTCTTGTAACTTTTATCATATCCCGATTAATCATGATACTAAATCATCATCCATAATGATCATAGCCCAAATTTTGATATCATTCAAATTATATCCTAATCACTTATATCACCGTCCTAAGTTATTATACTTTAAACTTCGATATTATTCATGTCAAATGTCCAAACTATTTATATCGCAATCCCAAGAAATCATAAGCTGAGTTTCAATATCACTCATGTTATTCCTAATCACTTACATCATAGTTCAAAGTAATCATAACCTAAATTTTGATATCATTATGTCATGTCCTAATAACCACCATGTTATTTCTTAATATCTTATATCACAGTCTTGAACAATCATGACTTGAATTTCGATGTCACTCATATCTATCATAATTACTTATACCACAGTCTCATGTCATCATAACCTAAGTTCTGACACTATTCTTGTCATATCATAATAACCATCATGTTATTATTATTTGAACCACTTGTATCACCATCCCAAATGATCATAACCTAAGCTTTGATACCACTTTGTCATGTCCCGAATCTAGCACCGGAATCGGCTACGCGACCGGCTGCACAAATCCTAGAATACTTTCTAAAGATCATACAAGGCCTAAAAATAAAATTGTATTACAACTTCAATCTTCCATACTACTATTGATCACAATCATAAGAAAATAATAACATAAGGAGAAAATTTCACAACTCATATGGTTACAATTTTAGTCATCTTTTAGTTATCTGATTGATATTAATGACTCTCTAGTTATTCCTCATTTCTTCACGAATCCAAACCATCAATAAGCTCACATATCCTGCATGACTCTGAGAACAAAGAAAATAGAGGGTTGCGAGCTTTGCAGCCTAGTAAGGTTTCCAAACAATCACATTAATAATAATATAACTTGAAAATAACTGAAAAATAACAGTTAATTAGATCCCGCAACTAAAATGACTCAAATATCAAGTTATATTTGATTCGGTCGAATCCCTCCCCTGTTCTACCTCTCAGCCCCATTTTTTTCTGCATTCTGGGTTGAAGCCGGCTAGGCCTGCCGACTTCGGCCCAAAAACTCATATATCACAGGAATGTCATAGAATGGTGTCAAACTTGATTATGAGACATATTTGGATATCAAGGCATCATACAATTTTCTTAGGATGTCATAGAATTTTTTTGGAATATCATAAAATGATGCAAAACTTGATTTTTTGATCTATTTGGATACTACTAGGATATTATGGAATCTCCTTAGAATGTTATAGAAACTACTTAGGATGTCATAAAATTGTATCAAACTTGATTTTAAAACCTATTTGAATATCACAATATCATAAAATCTTTATAGAATGTTACATAATTTTCTTGGAATATCATAAAATAGTACCAAATCTGATTTTGGAACCAATTTTGATATCAAAATATCATACAATCTCCTTAAAATGTCATAGAACCCTCTGAGGATGCTATAAAATAATGCCAAACCTAATTTCAGAACTTGGATACCAGAATATCATAAAATCTTTTCAAGATGTCATTAAATCTCTTTAGAATATTATAAAATGATGCCAAACCTGATTTTGGGATCTATTTGGATATCAGAATATTATAAAATCTTTTCAGGATATCATAGAATCTTCTTGGAATGTCATAAAATGGTGACAAACCTGATTTTGGAATCTATTTGGATATTAAAATATCATAAAATCTTTATAGAATGTCATAGAATCCTTTTAGGATATTATAAAATGGTACCAAATATAATTTTGGGATATATTTGGATACCAGAATATCATAGAATTTTCTTAGGATGTCATAGAATCCTTTTTGGATATCATAAAATGGTATCAACTATGATTTTGGGACCTATTTGAATATCAAAATGTTATAGAATCCCCTTAGGATAAAATAGAAGTCTCTTGGAATGCCATAAAATGGTATCAAATCTGATTTGTAACCTATTTGGATGCCAAAATGTCATAGAATTTTCCTCGGATGTCATAGAACCACCTTGGAATGTCATAAAATGGTGTTAAACATGATTTTGTGACCTATTTGAATACCATAATGTCATAGATTTTTTTTAGAATATTATATAATAATTTTGGAATGTCATAAAATGGTGTCATATATGATTTTGGGACCTTTTCGGATACCAAAATGTCATAAAATTCTCTTAGGATATCATAGTAGTCCCTTGGAATGCCATAAAATGGTGTCAGACATGATTTTGGAATCTATTTGGATACCAGAATGTCATAGAATCTCTTTGAAAAGTTATAAAATGATGTCAAATCTGATTTTATGATTTATTTGGATGCTAAAATGTTATAGAATTTTTTTAGGATATTATAGAACTCCCTTGGAATATCATAAAATGGTGTCAAACATGATTTTGGAATCTATTTAGAAACTAAAATATCATAGAATCTTTTTAGGATATTATAGAACCCCCTGAGAGATCATAAAATAGTATCAAATCCAATTTTGGGATCTATTTGAATATCAGAATATCATAGAATCTTCTTAAGATGTCATAGAATTTCTTGGAATGTCATAAAATGCTACCAAACATGATTTTAGGACATATTTGGATAGTAAAATATCATAGAATCCCCTTAGAATATTATAAAATGGTGCCAAATTAGATTTTGAAACATATTTGGATACTAGAATATCACAAAGTCCTCTTAAAATATCATAGAATTCTCTTAGGATATCATAAAACACTGTCGAACCTGATTTTGGGTCCTATTTAAATACTAGGATATCAAAAATCTTCTTAGGATGTCATAGAACTCCCTTGAGATATCATAAAATGATGCCAAACTTAATTTTGTGATCTATTGGGATATTAGAATGTAATAGAATTTTTTTAGGATGTCATGGAATTTCCTTGGGATGTCAAAAAATAGTGCCAACCATATTTTTTATATCTATTTAGATACCAAAATATCATAAAATTTTCTTTGAATGTCATAGAATCTTTTTGGAATATCATAAAATAGTGCCAAACCCAATTTTAGAACCTATTTGGTTACCAAATATCATAAAATCCTTTTAGGATGTCATAGAATCCCTTTGGGATGCCATAAAATGTTGTCAAATACAATTTTGAGATATATTTGGATACTATAGAATATCATAGAATCTTCTTGGAATGTCATAAAATGGTATCAAACCCGATTTTAGAATATATTTGGATACTGGAATGTCATATATCCTCTTAGAATGTTATAAAGTTTTCAAGAAATGTCATAGAATGGTGCCAAACATGATTTTGGAGCCTATTTGAATACCGAATTATCATAGTTACCCTTACGATATTATAGAATCTCCTTGAGATGTTATAAAATGGTGTCAAATCTCATTTTATGACCTATTTAGATACCAGAATATCATAGAATTTTCTTGGAATGTTATAGAACTTCTTTGAAATGTCATAAAATGGTATCAAACATAATTTTGAGATATATTTGGATACCATAATGTTAGAATCTCCTTAAGATATCATAGAACTTTCTTGGGATATCATAAAATGATGTCAACCTGATTTTGAGAACTATTTGGATACTAGAATGTCAAAGAATCTTCTTAGGATGTCATAGAACATCCTTGGAGTGTCAAAAAATAGTGCCAAACACAATTTTGGGATATATTTGGATACCAAAATGTTATATAATCCTCTTAGAATGTTATAAAATGGTGCCAAACTTGATTTTGGAACATATTTGGATATCGGAATATCATAAAATTCTCTTAGATTTTCATAAAATCTCGTTAGGATGTCATAAAATGATGTCAAACCTGATTTTGGAATTTATTTGGATATCAGAATGTCATAGAATCCTTTTAGAATGTTATAAAACCTCCTTGAAATTTTATAAAATGGTGTCAAATATAAGTTTATGACCTATTTGGATACCAAGATATCATAGAATTTTTTTTGAATGTCATAGAATTTTCTTAGGATATCATAAAATAATGCTAAACATGATTTTGGGATCTATTTGGATACCTGAATGTCAGAGAATTTATTTAGGATGTCATAGAACCCCCTGGGATGTCGTACAACACCATCACTGATGGCATCCTAGCGATGGCTTCATGGCTCACAACCTCACCCTCGAGAACACCGCCGATGCAGGGGTGCATCAGGTGGTGGTGCTCTGGTTGGATAGTGACCACTCCATCCTTGACATCGTTGAGCTCCCAACCATCAATATGCTCTCTACGTGCAGTTCCTATGATAGTTGTATCGCCGCTACCGGATCTTTGGCATAGTTGATTTCATCTTCGGCAGTGTTGTAGTAGTGTTCAATAAATGTCTCCTCGAGGTGGTGATATAGGCGGAGGACCGGATAAGGTCGATAACGATACCATGATGGCATAGGGGCAAATAGACCCATCGCAGGCGATGGGTTTTATTTCGCCAATTCACCATTAATGATAGCAAGGAGTTCTTGATAGTGTTTAGGGAGAAGTGGAAGCCAAAGGCATATAGGGTTTATCTAGGGAGGCCGTGGAAGGAGTACGCGAGGGTGGTGTTCATAGAGACTTATTTAGGGAAAGTAGTGATGCTAAAAGGATGGCTTCTATTTAGAGGGGACTTTGCTCTTCATACATTATTCTATAGGGAGTATGGGAGCTCCGAGCCCAGGACTAAGAATACTTCTAGGGTGTAGTGGAGTTTTTAAATACTAGCAGAGCATTTGGAGATGTACTTAACAGAGGATTTTACTCAATAGAATGAGTAGGTTCCCTCTGATCAGTAGGATTACTAATGTTTGAAGAAATATGTTTTTTTACATTGTTTGCTCCTTGTACTCACTTTGTTGAGGAATTTATTGCTTGCCTTAGTTTATTTGGATTGGTGAGTCTTTGGATGGGAGGTTATGGCATGGTGAAGGTTAATTGATGTATGTAACCCATTTATGTGGCTTTAAGAAAATTAATGAGGTTTTTGTGAGTTTTCTCATGGATAAAATACTTGTTCATCATAAGCTGAGTTTGTTCTTTTGCTATTGGATTTTTTGGGATAGCAAGATCGCTGGGCAATCCTCAAAATCCAATCACTCTTCCCCATTTTTTGATGCTGGAAGGCATAGGAGGTTTTCCTTGCTAATTTCGTATATAAGAATATAATTTTGAGATCATATTTTATTTATAAGTTGAGATAAAAAGGAAGGTACATTGTATGGTTTCATATATTAAAACTTGTTGATCAATTTTTAATGCCCTTCTTTAAGAAATTTTTTGTTCAGTACTTCATCTTTATCGATGTCTTTGTTCCAAGATACTTCCTGCAACTAGGAGTTAAGAAAATGTCGACAGCCATATACTATGCACCCAAACCAAAATAGTTATTTCATTGATTTTGTATATAAGAATGTCATCTTGGTATCCAAATAGATTCAAAATTAGTTTGGCATCATTTTATGATATTCCAAAGAGATTCTATGATATCGTAAGGAGATTCTATGACATCCTAGTATCTAAATAGTTTCAAAATTAGGTTTGGCATCATTTTATGACATTCCAAGGAGATTCTATGATATCATAAAAAATTCTATGATATCTGATATCCAAATAAGTCTCAAAATCAGGTTTAGCACTATTTTATAACATCCCCAGGGGATTATATGACATTTTAAGGAGGTTCTATGATATTCTGGTATTCAAATAGGTTCCAAAATTATGTTTGGCATTATTTTATAATATTCCAAGGAGTTCTATAACATTCTAAGGGGATTCTATGATATTCTGATATCTAAATAGGTTCCAAAATCAAGTTTGACACCATTTTTTGATATTTCAAAGGGATTCTAGGACATCTTAAGGAGATTTTATAATATTTTGATATACAAATAGGTCCCTAAATTAGGTTTGATATTATTTTATGACATCCCAAAGGGATTCTATAACATTTTAAGATGATTCTATGATATTCTGATATCCAAATAGATTTCAAAATCAGGTTTGACACAATTTTATGACATCCTAAGAAGATTTTATAATATTCTAGTATTCAAATATATTTCAAAATCAGGTTTGATACCATTTTATGACATTCCAAGGGGAGTCTATGACATTTTAAGAGGATTCTATAGTATTCTGGTATCTAAATATGTCCCAAAATTGTATTTGACATCATTTTATGATATTCAAAGAGAATTTTATGATATTCTAATTTTCAAATATGTTCCTATTGCCGTCTAGATCGTTGTGGCCTGTAGCTCCGGTAGGGCCTGGTTGAAGTTGGCCTCTCTTGGGGATGTTGGGTGTTTCGTTCTCACATCCCCGCTGCTGGTCGATCCTGTAAAAAAGGAGACTCGAGTCAAAGACTCCAACGGGGACACTTCGACGGTCAATTTAGTAAGGCGATAAAGAAAAATAGTCCCTCTGTTGGAGAGGGGGATAGAAGATAATATAAAACTAGAGTTTATGGGAGGTTGTTCACTGCTTTAGCCTTTTGCCTTTGCTTGCTTGCTCTCCTTCTATTCACTCTCCTCATCTTGGAGGCCTTTCTTGCCGTTATATAGAAGCCCATTTTGCTAGACTGAATCTAGAGCCTCAATCAGGTGCCTCTCCCGGGGCGTTCCCCGGGAAAGGGATACAAGTTCTTTAGAGCCCCGTTGGATAGGATCCGAGGTTCCTAAGAGATGGTTTTCTTGCAGGAGGTGCAGTCGGTGTGCTACAAAGCCTCTCCCCTGGTGGAGCGATCTCCTGTGAAGAGCACAGGCAAGATGCTACAGGGCCTGGAGCCCTGGTAGAGCACTCCTCCTGCAGGGGGTATAGATGGCGTGCCGCAGGACCTGGAGCTCTGGCAGAGCATTCCTCCTACAGGGGGTGCAGACACCGTACTACAGGGCCTGGAGCCTTGATGTAGCACTCCTCTCGTAGGAAGTGCAGATAGCATGCTATAGGACCCGGAGCCCTGGTGGAGTCTCCTCTTGCAGGGGGTGTGGGCGGCGTGCTGCAGGGCCTGGAGCCCCGGTGGAGCACATGCCTCCATGAGAGTTGCAGTTGATTTGGCAGAGATGGCGACATTGCACCCCTGTGTCACTATCTAGGCCTCTTTCGCGTCTGTCCTCTAGGGGTCATGTCTCGCCTTCTGCTGTTCCTTCTGCCATGGTCGGGGAGTTGTCTTCTCGCCTTCGGGGGCTTGGTCCGGCCGAGAGCTCTACTGGATCGAAGCTCCCTTTGGCCAGGACCTCACCTCAGATGGGAGCTCATCTCGGATGGGAGCTCATTTCGGCTAGGAGCTCATCTCGGACGGGAGCTCGCCTCAGTCGGGAGCTCGTCTCGGCTGGGAGCTTGCCTCGCATGGAGCTCACCTCGGATGGGAGCTCGCCTCAGACTAGAGCTCATCTCAATTGGAAGCTCACCTCGATCGGGAGCTCACCTCGGTCGGGAGTTGGCCAGGTGGTGCTCTCCGCCACCTCATTAGCCAGTTGTGTTGGACGTGGGTGCCACGTCAGTGGCTCGCCACATTAGATGCCCCCACTTCCAAGCCCAGGGCACCTTGGGCCCAGGATGAAGGGAGTAGATCGATGTCGCTAATGTGGAGCGCCTCCAGGCCCCTCATTAATTGCCACGGTTGTTTGGTGATTCATAGGTTATCGGTCTACCCCTGAGGGACCACCACGTGGATGAAGGGCGGTGATCAGTAATGATGTTTTCGTCCCTCTCGATGAGGCGATTTATGATTTGAGCCAGCGATGATTCGTGGATCCCCTCTTCCGCCACTGAGGGGTTGCCATGCGGGTGGGAAGTGATGGCCTGCAATAACGCCTTCATTCATCATGGAGTAACGGTTCATGACCTAAAGTGGCTCGCACAATGGGCGTTGACACGCATCATGACCCCATTGATCCGAGGGAAAGAGGAAGAGGCGTCTGACCATTGGTGATGGGCTTGAAAGGGATTTTAGCATCCCTTTCAGAAGGATTTGCTACCACTGTGCGTCCTTTTGAATTTTCTAGATAGGGAAGGAGAGGAAAGAGAGCGAGATCTCCCACTCGTACCTAAAGAAAACCCTAACCGGCTGTCCCATCCAGGTTGGCCTTCTTCTTTTCCTCCTCCCTTCCTTTTGGTGTCCCTAATCTGAGCCCTTAGGTTTTTTCTTTTTTCATCTTGTGCTTAGCACCTCAATGAGTTCTTTCGGTAGCCATCGCCATTCACTAGAGCATCCTCCTAGGGTCACTGGTCCATCCTCACCTCGACCTCCTCCCTTGGATAGCGAGGAGGAGGATGTCCCCTTTAGAGTCCGGCAGGGTCCTCGACAGGCGGTGGATCCCGATGTCCTTGCTTTGCCTCCCCCATCACCTTCTACCAGTCAAGACCTGGTAGGTCCATCGGGTATAGCCTCAATGATGACCAAGGAGGATGCCCTGCACCTTTGGGGGGTTTACGGAATTCCTGAATCCATTTGGATCACAACCCCGGACCTGGATGATCGAGTCTCCTCCAGCAGGCTAGGCAGGGTTGCCCTCTATGAAGACTTCTTCTTCACTGGTTTTCGGCTCCCTCTTCATCCCTTCATTTCTTCTTTCCTGGACCACTATAGGTTGGTCCCTGCTTAGTTGACCCTCAATGCCTTTAGGGCAATCTGCTCCCTCATAGTCTTGTACCACTTCCATGGCATGGTGGCACGTTTTTCTTTATTCAGGGCCCTCCTTACCCTGAAGTGCCATCCCACAAAGAGGGACCGGTGGTTCATTGGCCCTTGGCCGGGGGCCTCCGGTTTGACATTCCTTCCTTTATTAAGGGGTGGAAAGCCCGGTTCCTCTTTGCTTCCCTTGAGAGTGTCAACTGGGTCTGGAGTGATCTCAATCAGTCTTCCAACCAGGACGCTTTGATGGAGTTGGCTAATTAAGAGGTGTACGACCAGCTTATCACTTCAGAGATTTCTTGCAGGCGAGATCTTCTCTCTGAGCGGAATCTGTTCGATGATGGCATCAGCCCAATCCGATCCATAGGTAAGGGCCGAGGTTTGTTTTCTTTTGTGTTGTCCGGTGACTAACCAGTTTTTTGTGAATAGTGTAGGCATGAAGTTTTCTATGGACCAGATCCACTAGATATCCTGGAAGCGGGCATCGACCAGGGGGTCCCGTGAGGATCAGGAGAAGAGGTCTCGCGGGGAGCCAGAGAAAAGGCCCCACGGGGAGTCGGAGAAAAGGCCTCGCAGGGAGTTGGAGAAAAAGCCCTGCGAGGAGTCGTTGGGGCGAGCCGAGGAGGGAGAAAGGGGAGAGGTCCTGGCACTGGTGGCAAGGGTGGTTGGAGATGTGGTCCCGTCAGCCAACAAGGCCCTTGCACCGAGGGAGAGGGTTGCACAAACCCCCGCCACCATCATCGAGGTCATGCTGTTGTTGTCATCTCCCGAGGCTGGCACCACTATAGGGCTTGAGAGTGCAGACGCTCCTCCCGCGGCGCCCTCAGCAGCGACAGAGACCCGGGTGCTAGATTCAGCATTCGCTGGGCCCTCGTCCTCCTCCGGGGGTGCTCAGGGCCACCGCCATGGTCCCGTCTAATACGGTGATGATGCTCGATGTGGGTCTGGTGGAGAGGCTGCTTGGCTTCATCTTGCATTCTCGGGATCACTGGGAGAGATTCGATTGAACACTGGGGGAAACCGTCACCGGGATCCTCCTCCAGTTGCTCGCGGTAAGTCTTCCATTGTTTGATTAGATTTCGGGTTCGGGGGGTAGCAGAACTTCATTCTAATCCTTCTTTAGTTTTGATTGCAGGTGGCCCAGGATGCCCTCTTGGTGAGAGACTGCTGCCTGGGACTGGTCAAGTGGGACACGGAGTCCCACATCAGGGTCGATGCTGCGAAGGCCAAGGCCCTGGCTGACATGATGCCCGACCTGGAGGCACGGGTGAAGTCGCTGGAGATCGAGCTTGGGGCCTCCTAGGACACCATCAAGGAGCTCGAGGACCGGGTGGAGGATCGTGAGGCCGAGGCCATGAAGCGGGAGGAGCTCTTCCATGACTTCGAGAACCGACTGGCGGTCTCCACTGCCATGGTTTTCAGCCAAGATGGGAAGCTCCACACCCTCTGGATGTAGTTGGATCTTGCACTGTGACCGTGGAAGAGAAGGCGCATGCCTCTGAGATGGTGATCGGAGCGGCATAGGCAGAAGCAGTCCAGGCCGTTGCACGGTACAAGGCCTCGAAAGACTTTGAGGACAATGTCAGCAAAGCCGTTTGCTATGCATTCTACAAGGGCTTCAAAGAATGCAAGAAGAAAGTGGCACTGACCTTCGACCATTTGAACCTACGGGACATCGTGCCGGACGATGTCGAGGGGAGAGATGTAGCGGGCCCCTCCACCCCACTTCCTAGGTCATGAGCGGCCTAAAGCCTTCTCCTTTCTTTTTCTTTTTTTTCTTTGTTTTTCCTTGTATTCTTCATGGGGCTCTCCGGCCTGTTGGGGGGCCCAAGCCTTGTAAAAAGATTTTTGATGAATGAAATTCTTCTTTCTTTCAGGCTGAGTCTTCCCTTTGTTTTTCTTTTCTTTTTTCTTAGTGAGATAGCAGGGCTATGAAGCAGGCCATCTGAAGGGGTGGTGCTGTCAAGCTTCCTGTCATTCTTCGCCAGGCCGGGAGCCGGTGAATGAGTGCGAGGCTTTGGAGCTCCTGGCTTCCTTTGTCGGACTTAGGATCCGATGAATGAGTGCAGGGCTTTGGAGCTCCCGGCTTCCTTCGCATGACCTAGGGTTCGGCGGGTGAGTGCTGGGCTTTGGAGCTTCCGACTACCATCGCCAGACTTGGGGTTCGATGGATGAATGCGGGGCTTTGGAGCTCTCGGCTTCCTTCGTCAGACATGGGGTTCGATGGATAAGTGTGGGGCTTTGGAGCTTCCGCTTCCTTCGCCGGACCTGGGGTTTGATAGATGAGTGTGGGGCTTTGGAGCTCCCGGCTTCCTTCGTCGAACCTGGGGTCCAATGGGTAAGTGCACTTTGGAGAGGTGAAATCAAATCGTGCCGCCAAAGGAGCATTCCATTTCATCCTTAAGCAGGGGGTGTACATCAATGGTAGTGCATCCTTAAATTCGTAGCATTCCACATCCAAGAAAGCTGAGCACCATTAAGTCTGGCGATTCGGTAGGCTCCCTGGGACAAAGCTTCGACCATCCTTTAGGGGCCTTCCTAGTTCGGGAATAGCTTGCCGCATTGGCCAGGCTGGGAGGCTTCCGCACATTTTAGGATGAGATCTCCTAGATGGAAGGCTTTGGACCTCACACAAGAGTTATAATAGCAGGCTACCCACTGTTGATACGCCACAATGCGGAGTCGAGCCTTGTCTCTTATTTTGTCCAGCAGGTCGAGGTTGAGGAGGTGTGCCAGATTGCTTACTTGATCATACTGCTCCACTCGTAGCGTGGGCATGCCCATCTCAACTGGGATCACAGCTTCGGTGTCGAAGACCATATCGAATGGTGTCTCACCCGTTACCATCCGAGGCATGGTATGATAGGCCCATAGCATGCTAGGGAGCTCTTCTACCTACTGGCCTTCCGCCTCATCCAGCCTTGTACGGAGCCCTTGGAGAATGGTCCGATTTGTCACTTCGGCCTCTCCATTAGTTTGTGGATGAGCCACCGACATGAAACATTAGTGGATGTTCAGGTCGGCGTAGAACTCCTCGAATGCATGGTTATCAAACTGTCACTCATTGTCCGTAATGATGGTATGAGGGAGTCTGAAATGGCAGATGACTAACTTTCAGAGGAAAGATCTCGCCTTACTCTCGGTGATCCGTGCCAAGGGCTTGGCCTCCACCCACTTGGTAAAGTAATCAAGGCGATAATCAGGTATTTTCGCTGACTGGATACTGAGAAAATGGTCCTAGAATGTCGATTTCCCATTGAGCGAATGGCTAGGGGGAGGAGAGCTGGGACAGTGGGGAAGCAGGCTGGTGCTGGATGTGGGCGTGTCATTGGCAGCGATCACACTTCCGTACAAACTCGATCGCGTCTTCCCACATAGTCTCCCAATAGTAACCCTACCCGAGGGCTTTGTGGGCCAATGCTCTACCCTCCACATGATTTTCGCAGATGCCTTCATGTATCTCTTGGAGGTCGTAAACAGCCTCCGAAGGTCTTAAGCACTTTAGTAAGGGGTAGGAGTAGGATCTTTGGTAAAGCTACCTGTTCATTAGTATGAAGCGGGTGACCTTCTGTTTTAGGAGGCCGACCTCCATGCGATCTTCGGGTAGGGTGCTGTCGGTTACATACTTGACAAAGGGATCCATCTAGCTTGCCTCAGGGGCTATTTACTGTAATACTTAGACTTTGGGCCGAAGTCGGCAGGCCCAGCCGACTTCGACCCAGCCAAATAAAAAAAAAAAAAAAAGAGAGACGGGAGAACGAGGGAGAGATGGAGCCGGAACAGGGGAGGTTACCTCTCCCTTGTTCCGACCGGGGTCTTCGCCGGAGACATCGGGGAGGGAGTCGGGGAGGAGAGGGAGGCTGGGCGGTGCCGTGGTGGGCTGGAACGGGACTCCGGCCGACTGTTTTTTTTCCCAAACGACGAGAAGTCCATCGGTGGTTTTTTTTAAATTTCCCCACACCGTCGCCTCTCGAGAGATCTCCGTGGCACTTCTTCCTCTCCGACGAGCATCCAGGAGTCCGGCGAAGTCAGGTAAGTGTTCTTTTATGAATTTTTTAAAGAAAAAGGGAGGGGCCGAATCTATGATTTCCGGTTGGGGACTGTGGAACCGCGGGTGGCTTCGCCGCCGCCGTCCGTCGTCTGTCGAGACGTCTCCTCGGAGATCTCCCTAGGTCGCCGGTAGCCGGGGGGGAGGCCGGACCGGTTTGGTTCAGGCGAGGCAAGGGGAGGGGCTCTTCGGGAGAAAGAAGAAAAGAGGAAGAAAAGAGGAAGAAAAAGAGGAAGAAGAAGAAAAAAAAAAAAAAACGGGGGTTTGGTTTGGGTTCGGGAGAAAGGAAAAGAAAATAAAAGAAAAGAAAAAATATATATATATATAATAATAATATATATATGTGTAAATATATAAATATATATAAATATATATATATATATTGGTTCAGTCCAGAAGAAGAAGAAAAAAAAATAAAATAAATAATAATAAATAAATATATAATAATGAGAGAGAAGGAAGAGAGAGAAAGAGGAGAGAGAAAGGGGAGAGAGAAGGAAGAGAGAGAAAGAGGAGAGAGAAGGAAGAGAGAAAGAGGAGAGAGAAGGAAGAGAGAGAAAGAGAAGAGAAAAGGAAGAGAGAGAAATAGGAGAGAGAAGGAGGAGAGAGAAAGAGGAGAGAGAAGGAAGAGAGAGAAGGGAGAGAGAAGGAAGAGAGAGAAGGAAGAAGAGAGAATCCAGGAATTTTCTCGAAATTCATGAAATTCGGGAAATTAGATTTTGATTAAATTATTTATTAATGTAGGGAATCAGTGTTCTGAGCAGGGAGGCATCGAGCAAAAATTCGGGTACTGACTAGTGTCCAATATATTAGGATTGGCGATAAAGTAAGGATTCTGACGTGATCACCAGTTTATATATTATTTTATATGCATGGTTTTGATCCGAGTGCATGATCATTGGCATGCATGAATTATTGTTATATGGTGTAGTTGAGTTTTATGAAGAACAATATGATTATGATTGTTATTATTTTATATTCTGGATATCGTGTTTATCGGATAAAAGTTCTATTTTGATGATTTGGACCGTGATGTCGGTCAGTGGAAGAGTTGAGATTTCATGTTTGATATTGTGGTTTTATCATTATTATTGTCGATATCTCATATGTAATGTTATAAAGAAGATTGATATCCGGATGGATTGGACCATGATACCGGATTGCTAAATAGGTTGAACCATGAAACTGGATATCGAGTGGGTTGGACCACGATATCAGTTATTAAAATGGGTTGGACCATGATATCGGTTATCGAGTGGGTTGGACCACGATACCGGTTATCGAGAGATCACAAAAAATATGTTTTGACAAGTGTTAATGAAGTAAATACGGTATTTGGTCTAGCCATGCTACGGTTGCACCGTGGTTATACAGCCTGAGCCACGGGCTTTGTACGTGGGAGCCGGCCACGGGCGGATAGTACGTGGGACAGCCGAGCCACGGGCTTAGTACGTGAGCAGGACCGACCATAGTATGCATGGTCGCGTTGAGGTTGCCAGTCATGGGCTGGTACATGACCGTGGTTAGACCAGAACCCTAAAGATAAAGGTGAAATAATGAGAATATTAAAGAAAAAATGCAAAGTTATCAAAGTTCGTAATACATGAGGCCAAAATCATTTGATTGCATTGACATATCATATTGGTATTTTATTGTTTCAGAAAAATTATATTATTATTTGGAATGATCATATAGAAGCCTTACTGGGCTGTATAGCTCACTTTCTATCCTTTTAAATTTTCAGAGACTCAGGACACGTGACAAGATTTGGGCTGGCGTGAGACGGAGACCTATACTTGCTGAGTTAGTTAGAGTTAGAGTTTAGTTACGATTACTGATGCTTGTTGTAAATCAGTAGATCAATAGTTGACTGAATTAATAAATGGATGCCACCTGATTAATTATATGATATAAGTTTTCTTTTGATTTGTTGACTCTGGTGTAACTAGGCCTTGCATGATCTCTAGGATAAAACCTAGGGTTTGTGCGGCCGGTCACGTAGTCGATTTCGGTATTGGAATCGGGGCGTGACATTTACTGGACCTCACTCGTGACCTCATGGCTGGGGGCCTCCAGGTATTCAATGAAAGTGCGCCCCAGCAACGAGTCTGGCAAGATTGCAAGCCTGAAGAGGGCATCGGTGTGGGCATTCTCTCTGCGAGGAATGTGGAGGATGTTGAAGTACCGAAAGCCCATCGTGTACGAGCATACTCAATTTAAGTACTTCACCATCATAGGATCTCAAGCTTCGAACTCGCCAGAGACTTGGCCCATCACAAGCTGCAAATTCGTAAAAACCTTCAAGATCGTTATACCTAGCTTGTAGGACATCCTTAAGCCCGCAAGGAGTACTTTGTACTTAGCCTGGTTATTTGTTGCTTTGAAAAGGAAACACAATACGTACTCGGTGACCACTCCATCAAGGTTGGCGAGGATGAGTTTGGCTCCACTCCCTCTTAAGTTGGACACGCCGTCAACGTGGAGGATCCATGCCATCTTTCTTGTAGCTGGATCCTACTTGGACTTGGTAGGGGCTTCCTTTGGATTCTCATCCATCCAAGTACATTCCACCAAGAAGTCAGCTAGGACTTGGGCTTTTTGAGATAGCCTCGGGCGGTAGGAGATGTTAAACTCACTGAGTTTCATCGTCCACTTGGTTAAATGCCTCGAGGTATCCGGGCGGCTCAGGATAGCCCTCAAGGATTGGTTAGTGAGGGCCACGATAGGATGAGCTTGGAAGTAGGGCATGAGGCACTGAGTAGACATAATAAGTGAAAAAATAATTTTTTTGGATTGGGTATACCTGGTTTCCATGTCGTAGAGTAGCTTGCTGGTGTAATAAATTGGCCTTTGGAGATGTTCCCATCAGTGCGGACTAGCACCGAGTTGACTGCTTCTGGGGACACCGCTAGGTAAAGGAGGAGCTCCTCTTTGACCTCCAGTTTGGAAAGCAAGGGGGGAGGCGAGGAGCTTTTTCAATCCCTCGAATGCCTCCCGATACTCCTCCGTCTAGGCAAAGTCATGCATCTTGCGCAACACCTTGAAGAATAGTTGGCAACATTCGACGGAGTGCAAAATGAACTGGCTGAGGGTGGCGATGTGACCGGTCAGGCATTGGACCTCCTTCTTGGAGGTGGGGTGCTTCATATCCGTTATCGCCTGAATCTTTTCCGGATTGGTCTCGATTCCATGCTGGGTGACCATGTAGCTTAGGAACTTTCCTGCCGCGATGCCAAACATACACTTCATCGGGTTCAGCTTCATCCGGGGGAGATGGAAGTTGTTGAAGGCCTTTGTCAGGTCAACGATGTGGTCTGACTCCTGACTGCTCATGACGAGCATGTTGTCCATATAGACCTGTATATTGTGGCCTATCTGGTCCTTAAAGACCTTGCTAACCAAGCGATGTTACATCGTCCTAGAATTCTTGAGGCTGAATGGCATCACCTTAGAGTAGAATGTATCTTAGTCGGTCACAAATGCTGTGTGCTCTTCATCCTCTGGATGCATGCAGATCTGGTTGTACCCGGAGAACGCATCCATAAAGCTGAGCAGCTTGTGCCCTGAATTTGCATCCACAAGTTGGTCAATCTTGGATAGCGAGAAGCTATCCTTCGGCCATGCCCTGTTGAGATCGGTATAGTTCATGCAGATCTTCCACTTCCTGCTAGCTTTTTTAACAATGACCACATTTGCTAGCCAGCCAGGATACTGCACCTCTCGGATGAAGCCCGCAATAAGGAATTTTTCGACCTCCTCGTCTATCATCCTTTGCCATTTTGGGACGAAGCTTCTCTTCTTCTACTAGACCGGATAACTATTGGGATTGATATTCAGCTTGTAGGTGATCACTTTGGAGGAAATTTCGGGCATGTCTACCATGATCCAGGCGAAGATATCATTGTTTGCCCGCAAGAAGCTCAACAGGCAGGTCCTTTCTTCCTCGGCTAGAAGAGCTCCCACCTGCACCATCTTCAAAGGATCTTCTCTGAGGGAAAATGATAGCAGGCGCTTAACCGACTTGCCCTTTGGCTCCAGCTCCCTTTGGTCTAACTCATCGACTATAGGGCCCTCCTTGGTCCCTCGGGCTCTAGGGATAGTTTGCAAGCAGTATGGGACCAGCTGTCGGGACTCTCTCATCTTTCCGATCCCATACGGGATTGGAAACTGGACGAGGAGCTGCTTGGTTGAGATTGTTGCGTCAAGCAAGTTGAGCCCGAGATATCCCAGGATCACATTGTAGGCCAAGAGGAGCTTCATGATGGTGAAGGTTACCATTATGGTGCTTTGCCGAGATGGCATCCCGGTAGTAACCGGGAGGGTAATCTCTCTCTCAACTCCAGAATTTTCGATGAAGTCGATGAGGGGTGTGGACATCGATCTCAGTAGATTAGGGGACATTTATTCTTGCAAAGGCATCATAAAAAAGGATATAAGTTGAGCTTCCACTATCAACTATAATTTTTTTTACAAGGTGCTTTGCTATTGTCATTTTTATGACAACAGCATCATTATTTGGATTTTCTATCCCAGCTTGCTCCTCTCCTATGAAGGGAAGCATGACCTCAGCCCTCTCTCACCCTAGCTTTCTTTAGTTCTCGCCCTACCCCCAAGAGATTATCCCTACCGGCTTCTTCGTGGGTTAGTAGTCGATGGTGGCATGACGGGCCTCGATATCCTGGGTTCCAGGTGGAGCTCTTCCTCCCATGAACTTTTCGAGGTAGCCTCGCATGATCAGCTCCTCGATTTCCTTCAGATGGTGGCATTTCTCGGTATCATGACCATGGTCGCGGTGGAACTGACAGTATCAGGACTTGTCACATCCACCAGACGGCTTAAGTGGGGGAGGGCGATGCAGGTAACGCTCGCCATCGATCTCTATTAGGATCTTGGCTCTCGGGACAAGGAGAGGTATATACTTCTCGTCCTTGGTAGGAACATTCTTTGGCTTGGGACCCGTTCGAGGGGTTGAGATGGCTTTGGGCCTAGGCGGCTCGCTTGCCTCCCCTTGGGCTTGCCTTTTCAGGGGCCTCCTGTCTAACTGCCTTCGGGTGCGATCGGCTTCCTCTGCGTAGATGTACTTGTGGACGTGGAGGAGGAGCTTAGAGTAGGACTTTGAGGCTTCTTATCGATGTAGTAAGTGAAGCGGGAGGTCTTGAGCCCTCTCTTTAATGCCAGCACAGCAACGGGTTCATCTAGATTGTTGATCTCTAGGGTGGTCACCTTAAATCAGGTCACGTAGTCTCGAAGGGACTTATAATCCTGCTATCGGATAGAGAAAAGGCTGTCAACCTCGCGCGGTACCTTCCGGCAAGCATCGAAGTGTGCCACAAACTTCTTCTCTAGCTGCTCGAAGGAGTCGATGCTTTTTGGCTAGAGGCGAGAATACTAGACTCGGCTATCTTGCCGAGCGTAGCTGGGAAGGCAATGCAGAGGAGGGTATCAGTGGCTCCTTGAACCTGCATGAGAGCCTTGTAACTCTCAAGGTGGTCAAGGAGATCTGTGGTCCTATCGTAAGGATCTACCTGGGGCATGCAAAACTGGTCGGGGATTGGTTTCTCTTATATACTACGGGAGAGAGGACGGTGAGCATCGTAGCTCGCGAGCTCACGTGGGGAGCCTTGAATATCGGCAAACTAGCAGGCGAGATCAGCCAGTTTGTGCTCTTGCTCTTCAAGACGCTTATCCATCTATTGTCAGATGGCTTTGTTAGTCGATCCCTTCGCGGAGGCCATCGGGGTAGAAGAGGGCGTGACTGGAGGAGTTTGTGCTTCAGCCCCTGCCATGTCGGCACCATCGGTGCGATACAGCACCGTGGTTCGAGACTGAGTGGATCTCCCAGTTGGGCGAATCATCCCAGCACCTCTTTCAGGCTACTCGTAGGCTCCCCCATGAGTATGATGCCACCTGTGCACAGGACGATCCTTCTCGGAAGGACCTCAAACTGGCACGGGGGTCGGTGGCATGGGCCATAGGTGTTCCCGACTGCTGCTGCATTGCCAGGGACCGGTGCTGGTGATGTAGCAAGTGCACCGTTACAGTCAGAGCTTGGACATGCTGTGCGAGTATGGCGATCTGCATGGGCTGGTCCACTGAAGGTGGAGGTGGAGTAGGGAGCTCCACCTCTTGTCTACATTGGTTGCTGTAATGGGATGGGTCTCCCATGCGGCTGACGAAAGCCTCCCGCGTACAGATCACCACCATGAGATCGCTGGAGGTCGGTTGGTGATTTTTGGCTAGAGTAGTTTGCGTTAGCCTCACCCTCCTTCTTGGCATGCTAATCTGTTGTCACCTAAATCACCGTGGCCTGTAGCTCCAGTAAGGTATGATTGAAGCTGGCCTCCCCTTGGGATGTCAGGTGCTTCGTCCTCGCATCCTCGCGGTTGATCGGTCTTGTAAAAAAAGAGATCCGGGCCAGGGATCTTGGCGGGGACATTTTGACAGTCAAGTTAGTAAAGTGACCAAGGGGAACAATTCCTTTGTTGGAGAGGGAGATAGAAGAGAATAGAAAACTAGAGTTTATGGGGGGTTCACTGTTTTAGCCTTTTGCCTTTGCTTGCTTGCTCTCTTTTCGCTCTCCTCGTCTTAGAGGTTCTTCTAACCATTATAAGAGTCGATTTTGCCAGACTGGGTCTGGAGCCTCTGTCAGGTGCCTCTCTCGAGGTGTTCCTTGTGGAAGGGATACAAGTTCGTCAGAGCCCCATTGGACAGGGTTCAAGGTTCCCGGAAGAGGGTCTTCTTACAAGGGGTGCAGTCGGCATGCTATAGAGTTTGCCTCCCTGGTGGAGCGATCCCTTGCGAAGGGCACAGGTAGAATGCTACAAGGCTTGGAGCCCCGACAGAGCACTCTTGTAGGGGTGTGATGGCGTGCTACAGGACCTGGAGTCCCGGTAGAGCACTCCTTCTATGGGGGGTGCAAACGGTGTGCTACAAGGCCTGGAGCCCTAGTGTAGCACTCCTCTCGCAGGAAGTGTAGACATCATGCTAAGGATCTGGAGCCCTGGTGGAGCACTCTTGCAGGGGGTGCGGGTGGCATGCTACGAGGCCTAGAGTCTCGGTGGAGCATGCGCCCCCACGAGAGTTGCATTCGATCCGATGGAGATGGCGACATCGCATCCATGTGTCACTATCTAGATCTTTTTCGTGTCTGTCCTCTGGGAGTCGTGTGTCGCCTTCTGCTATTCCTTCCATTATGGCCGGGGAGTTATCTTCTCACCTTCGGGGGCTTGGTCCGGTTGGGAGCTCTACTGGACTGAAGCTCTCTTTCGCCAGGAGCTTACCTCGGACAGGAGCTTATCTTGGCTGGGAGCTCACCTCGGATGGGAGCTCACTTTGGCTGGGAGCTCATCTCGGACGGGAGCTTATCTCGAATGGGAGCTCACCTCGGATGGGAGCTCATCTTGGATGGGAGCTCACATCGAATGGGAGCTTACCTTGGACGAGAGCTCACCTTGAACGGGAGCTCACCTTGGATGGGAGCTCACCTTAGCTAGGAGCTCACCTTGGATGGGAGCTCACCTGGGACGGGAGCTCACCTCGGACAGGAGCTCACCTTGGATGGGAGCTCACCTGGGACGGGAGCTCACCTTGGTCGGGAGTTGGCCAAGTGACGCTCTCCGCCATCTCATGAGCCAGTTGTGTCGAACATGGGTGCCACGTCAGCGGCTCGCCACATCAGTTCCAAAATTGGATTTAGCACCATTTTATGACATTCCAAGAAAGTTTTATGACATTCTAAGGAAATTCTATGACATTCTAATATCTAAATAGGTTCTAAAATTGAGTTTGACACTATTTTAGGACATTCCAAGGAGGTTCTGTGATATTTTAAAAGGATTTTATAATATTCTGGTATTAAAATATGTCCCACAATCATAATTGGCACTATTTTATAATATCCTAGGGGGTTATATAACATCCTTAAAAAAATTCTATGACATTCTGGTATCCAAATAGGTCATAAAATTATGTTTGATACTATTTTATAATATTTCAAGGGAGTTCTATGATATCCTAAGAAGATTTTATGACATTCTGGTATCTAAATGGATCATAAAATCAGGTTTGACACCATTTTATGTTATTTCAAGAAAATTTTATGATATTTTAAGAGGATTATATGATATTCTGGTATTCAAATATCTCAAAATCAGATTTGGCATAATTTTATAATATTCCAAGAGGATTCTATGACACTATGATATTAAAAAATATTCCAAAATAGGATTTGACATCATTTTATGACATTCCAATGGAGTTCCATGATATCCTAAAAAGATTCTATAATATTTTGATATCCAAATAGTTCTAAAATTGGATTTGATACTATTTTATGACATCCCAAGGGATTCTATGATATCGTAAGAAAATTTTATGATATTTTGGTATCCAAATAGATTACAAAATCATGTTTGACAACATTTTGACATATTAAGGAAGTTTTATAATATCCCAAGGGGGTTCTTTGACATCCTAAGAGGATTTTATAACGTTCTAGTATCTAAATCGGATCTAAAATTATGTTTGACACCATTTTATGACATCCCAAGAGGGTTATATGACATTCTAAGAAAATTCTATGATATTTTGGTATTTAAATATATTCCAAAATTAGATTTAGTACCATTTTATGACTTTCTAAGAGGATTCTATGACATTATAGTATCTAAATATATCTCATAATTATGTTTGACATCATTTTATGACATTCCAAGAGAGTTCTATGACATCCTAAGAGGATTTTATGATATTCTGGTATTTAAATAAGCCCCAAAATTGGGTTTGGCATCATTTTATGATATCCCAAGGGGGTTCTATGATATTCTAAAGAAATTCTATGCTATTCTGGTATCCAAATAGGTCCCAAAATTAGGATTGACATTATTTTATGATATCCTAAGAAAATTTTATGATATCCTGAGAAGATTTTTTGATATTATATTATTTAAATATGTCCCAGAATCAGATTTGGCATCATTTTATAATATCTTAAAAAGATTATATGATGTCATAAGGAGATTTTATGATATCCTGGTATTCAAATAGATTCCAAAATTTGGATTGGCTCCATTTTATGGCATCCCAAAAGAATTTTATGACATCTTAAAAGGATTGTATGACATTCTGGTATTAAAATTGGTCCTAAAATTAGGTTTGACACCATTTTATGATATCACAAGGAGATTCCATGACATCATATAAAGATTTTATAACATCTTGGTATTCAAATAGGTTCCAAAATCATGGTTGCAACTATTTTATAACATCGCAAGTAGTTTTTATGACATCCTAATATCCAAATAGGTCCTAAAATCAGGTTTTATATCATTTTATGACATTCCAAAGAAATTCTATGACATCCTATGGAGATTATATGATATCTTGGTATCCAAATAGGTTCCATAATTAGGTTTGGCACCATTCTATGATGTTCCAAAGGAATTATATAACATCCTAATGGAATTCTATAATATCTTTGTATCTAAATATATCCCAAAATCATGTTTGATACCATTCTATATATCTCAAAGGAATTTTATGACATCCTAAGAGATTACTATGATACTTTGGTATCTAAATAGGTCCTATAATCATGTTTGATATCATTTTATGATATCCCGAAGGGATTATATGATATCCTAAGAAAATTCTATGATACCTTGGTATCTAAATAGGTCTCAAAATCATGTTTGATATCATTCTATGACATCTCAAGGAGATTCTATGACATTCTAAGAAAATTCTATGATATTCTAGTATTCAAATAAGTTCTATAATCAGGTTTGACATCATTCTATAACATCTCGAAGGAATTATATGAAATTCTAAGCGAATTCTATGACATCTTGGTTTCTAAATAAGTTTCAGAATTATGTTTGACGCCATTCAATGACAATTTAAGGGAATTCTATGATATCTTAAGAAAATTTTATGACACCTTGGCATCCAAATAGGTCATATAATATAGTTTGACACTATTCAATGACATCCCAAGCGGTTGCTATAACGTTCTAATGGGATTCTATGGCATGTAGTTGGTTTGACGGGCACCATAGCCCGTGGAGTCGCATGCCAATGTTGCGACTACCTTCAACATTGCCATCATTTCATCATAGTTTCGGCACTTGTGTGCAAGCTAGGACCCGCATAACAGTGCTCGAGTGGAGGTGCTATCATCGAATACTACCATCGCCACTGCACAAGAACATGGTCATTCCAGTCACTGCCACCGTACTTGCTCGAATGGAGGCCTGGATGATACTGTACCACGTGCTTGTTTGCCTACCAAACTTGACGATGGTGTGCATGTTGAGTCAATCGGCCCAGTTACCATCTCTAGAACCCACCGTAGTCGAAGCCCTCGCACATGGTCTTTGCCATTCCTCTTATATATAGAAGTAGAAGGGAAGAAGAAAGAGAATAGAAGCTTGCCTAATATTTTGGTACCGATAAAAAATGAAAAAAATGATTTATTTTTGCTGGGAAGAATATTTTTATCATGTAATTTTTAAAACTCAAGTCAATTTTGATCAGCCACATGCATCCCCATTTTCATTGCTTTATATGCTTGATTTGATATTTAAAAGGGTAGAAATCTTATCATGTCAGGCAAGTGCAATGCGATCTAATCAAGGAGTGCTGCGTGCACCATGTTGGATTTTCTGCACCGCTCCCAAGTGTACAGAGAATTATCCATGTAAAAATAATTTTCCCAAGGTTCCATCTGTGGGTTCCGCCATAAAGTAACCGGCATCTGCCGCTGGAGAAAGTCATGTGCATTTAGGTTGGTTGTGAACATTCGTATCATATCAAGCTTTTCTCGGAAAAGGGATTTTATTTCATAAATTTTTGGTAAACAAATGCTAATCGGATATTAGTAATATCCCTTTTTAAAGATAAACATGTGCTGATGACCAAACTATTGTTTTAAAATAGTGGTGTATGTAAACTTTGTGGGTGAAATAGAGCTGTCCTCAGTGTTTTATTAACTTGAATTTAGTGTCTTCCAACTTCTTTCTAACGAACAAATGATTGTATAAGAAATTATTTTTCTTTACTGTCGAGTTAGTATTTTAGTAACGATGAATTAACGTAAATTTTGTGATAGAAAAAGATTATATAAATCAAGCATCGAATATTTTTCAACGGTGTGGAGCTGTCGAAAGTAGCTATATACCTCCCGTCGTTTTTTTTGAAAAAAACAAATATTTGTACAAGAAATCATGGAGCTTATACATCCACCCTGTATGTACTATGTAGTATGATTAGAAAAATTAATGATGTTGATATTGCGAGGACCAGTTTGATGATTATGAGAGCCGCATGATACTCGAAAGGTAACGCTGGATACCGAACAGAAGATGATGCCCGATCCCTCTCATATTCAATTCATGGAGAGAGGTCGTCTCCTCTTTTAGTTCCAGTTTCAACGGTTGTTAGATTTCCATTTTTTTCCACTTCTTTTCCTCTTTCTCGTCATCTCGGATTTAAAAGATGTCGTGGCTCGCCAATTTTTCTCGTGCCAGCCGTCGCCTGCTGAACCTTATCTATTGGTTCGACCCATTTGTGGGTTTCCTAGACGTCAGGAGAACACTGTACAGCAGGAAACATGCAACCGCACCGCTAACTGTAGCCATGGCGCGTAGAACCATCCGGGGAACCCATTATACTCCTGTGAGCCCCGCTCCACTGTCGAGGCCGTACCGAAGACCGACCCTGCCACCGAGGAGAGACTTGGAGGCGAAGAAATCCTCCGCTGAGTCCTCTTTTTTAAGTTCCTCCCGTCCTTACCATCTATTTTTCCTCCCTTGCTCCCCCCAAAGCTTCTCCAAGAAGAGAGGTCTCCCCTCGTCCCATGGCTTCTTCGTCCATCGGTTCCTCCACTCTCTAGAGGAAGGCTCCGTTCGTTCCCTTTCCAATCCTTATTAGAGCTATTATTATGCCTGAATATCTCCTGTACCTTCTCCTTGTCTTCCTCGTCCTCACTTCTCCATCTCCCTCCTTTGTTCGTGAAGATCGAAATCACTCGCAGAAGCCACTGATCTTGTTCGAATTGCTTCTGGATCTGCTCCTTCTGGAGCTTCGCGTCCGCGCCCGGCGCCTCCTTACCACCCTCCGCGGCTCCCTCCACTGCTTCTTCGACCAGCGCCTCCGACGCATCCGTGTCCTCTCCGTCCGTTTCAAACCCCTCCTCGCATGATCTCCTGCTCGCTCCGTTCCTCCGTTTCTTCTTTCTGTCACCGTCCTCTCCTCTTTCTCCTTTCTGTCACCGTCCTCACCTCTTTCTCTTCCTGTTCTCCTCTTGTGCTATGTGGTTCTTGAAATCTTGGTGGCTGTGCCAGTTTCTTTCTTGCACTTCCCTCCGATGGATGCCGTGCCATGAATCCCTGATGTCTCTGAGTCCTCCCCGTTCACACGCCCTCGTCGAGAGTGAGGCCCTGGCGTTTGGAAATGAGGCTAATGGGGAGGGGAGCTGGATGTCTCTTCGAAGGTGGTGGTGGCCTGGGGTTGATGGGCTCAAACTTTTTCTTGTGCTGTTCTTGATATCAACCATGTTTGCTGAAGTCCGTTACATTACTTCTTCCTCCATGTTCCCCACTTTCCGTGCTGGTGATCGGATCATCGTTGAAAAGGTAAGGAAGCTAATCATTGTTGGATTTCTTTGTCCGTTTGAAATTGTGGATTCTGGACTTTGTTTGTTTGTTTATTTGTTTGTAAGTTTCTTAAGTAATGTTTGCTTTGTTTTTTTCCAGGTTTCGTACTATTTGAGGAGCCCTTCCGTGGATGACATTGTGCTTTTCAGGGCGACTAATCGTTTACAGGTTCTGGCTTTTGCCATGAGAAATATTTTCGCTTAACTTTCTGATCTCATTCATAGTTTGGGTCTCTCTTATTGGTTCTGTTTGTAGGATTTTGGATTCAAGAAGGATGATGTTTTCATAAAGAGGATTGTTGCAAAGGCTGGAGACTATGTCGAGGTAGGTACATCATGTGCTATTTTTCCAAGCTAAACACTGCATTCCTGATTTCCTCTTATATGAACGTCTCCTTGAGTTCGGAGAGATTTGAAGGACCTTCTGGGTATAATGCTGCCCAGTCCGCGTGTAAGAAAATCTGTCGTTCATTCGAACCCATAAGATTCGAAAAGAAATTGCTGATTCAATCTCTTGTTGCAAGGTCATTTGGGATCAGTCTTTGAGCCTCACGAGATATTGCTATATTCCAGCCACCATTAGCACCATCATGGCCATCACCAAGATTAGGACCAATTGATGCTTCATTCTCCCTACTAAAATTGAAACTGGAGAAGGACATGCCTCTATCAGTTATGGATCTCTATGAAACATGCATCGAACCAGAACCATTAGCTATGGAGCTACATGAAAAACATGCCAAATAGCTGTCTAATTTATAGCTTGACATAACTCCAGATACATAGCATCCTGTATAGGAGAATCCAATATGATAGCTTTGCAAAGAAATTCTTGCCATAGATGCCCATTTAGAAAAAAAAAAAGAATTTTGGATATGACAACTTTGCGAACTAAATTCTTGGCATGGTCACTCCGAAAAATATTGAATTTAAGGTACCACATCTTTGCAAATAAATTCTATCCATGATCATCCTTTTCAAATTGAATTAGTCATCTTCTATTCACCCACAGAAAATTAGTCATTTTTGATTCATCCACAGAAAATTAGCCATCTTCGATTCTTCCTCTTTGGCCTATATTGTCTTTAGGGAATGCCTGATGAGATAGGCAATAAGGGAAGGATACTTAGACAGTAATTTTAAATCAAGGCTCATACCAAATGTGCCGTATGTAATCCCAAGAGACCTTGCATGGTTGCATCATAGGAACACATGGCATCCGATCCCTGCACGATCTACCATGCTCACATGTGAAGTTAGCACCAAATTATAAGGTTTAGGTTTTTTTTTTTTTTTTTGTTCATACCTTTTAAGGAAGAAACATACTTTAATATATTTTTGTACCAATAAATGAACACATTTGTCTGTATGAGCTGGATTTATAGTTAAATTTTTCTTTAAATATATTTACAAGCCACTATTACACTTTAGATTCCTTTTGGTATAGAGTGATGATCCTAATATCAATGGTGATGCAGGTGGAGATGATAAGATCACTGTGTTTGGTTGCAATCTAACGATCCTATATGGCTGTGGTCCCAAACCATCTTCACTCTTAAAATCACCACCCAACCTGATGATTTTAAACTTGTCTCTGAGGATGGTTTTCTTAGATCACCCTAGGGTAGTGATATTAAGCTGAAATTTTGGGACAAAAATACTCGTCACTACAAGAAATAGGGTATACAGCAGCGCTCAAAACTGCTGCAGAAACAAGGAACACTGCTAGGAAATCTTTTTCCAGCAATTTTTCCGGCCGCTGCTATGTTGCTGTGCTGTCACTATTTCAACAGCGATGCTTTAGACAACTGCTGGGAAAAATAACATTTTTGTAGTGATTTTTTTCCAGGATTTAGCAGTGTTTTTTTTCCCACAGAAACTTTCACCAGCAGAAAAAAAAAAATTCCAATAGTCCTGATTCCTAAACAAAGTTCTACCAGCTATCCCTTAATTTCTTTTCCTATTTTGATAGGTGATAATTATTTTTTGGTGTTCTTGAGTTGGTTTGGAATGATAGGCTTTGATAATTTGATTTATGTTCGCATGTATTCTATTCTCCTATTGTTTAGTTGATAATTCTATTTAACAGTTCCAAAATATAGAGAATGTATTAGTGATTGTTTCGATATTAAATGATCAGTGATCTTGGATTGCCATGACATACCAAATAGGTTAATTATGGGTACCTTTCCCTTTAATCAATGGAAGATGGCAAACCAAACATGGTGATCTTAAATGACTAGGAATTTGATTGCAACTGGATGATGATTACTATTGATCAAATACTACTATAGTGATCTCATTTGGATCACCAAACACCACCTTAAGTCTATAAGAAAACTCAAAAATTTATGATCAGGCATCATGAGCTAATGTTTTTGCCAAGTGACCCTCTTCTCTTTACTGGTTGTGAAGTCAAACATGATTGAGGTGCTCACTTAAGGGCAAAGGTATCTGTATTCTTCTGATGAAATGAGCTTTATTTAAATGCATAGTTATTTCGATCACCCAGTATTTAATCAATGGGCTGGCCTGAAGAGGCCTAGGCCTATTGCACATGAGGCAAGGAAAGGAAGACTCCCAATGGGAGCCTTCCTCTTCTCCGATTCCATCGGAGAAGGAGACCCCGGGCATGCCGAGTCTAGGAAAAAAAAACCTTAGAATTTTTGTCTATAAATTGGCCCTATTGCCTTCATACACACTCCACGATAGAAAACCCCTCATCATCGTTGATTTTCATCATGTTTTCATTGATTTTTCCATCAGAAGTCTTCATTAGATTGCCATCAGATCTCACTAGAAATTGAGGTAGGGAACCTTAAATCTTTATTTCCAGCTTACAACTCTTAGGCCGCTATTACAGTAGATTGGAACCGATCAGGTGCCAAATTTGTGGTCGAACAGGGCTTCCTTTGTTTTCTTCTTCTCTTCTTCTATCAAGATAGCTGCCATTGTCGGATGTGGCCATGCTTGGATTGCCGAGGGCAAGAGTTGCTACAACCATCGAAGGTCGCTGCCATCGTTGGAATCGCCGCTATTTTTTTTTTTTTTGGTGTGTGTGTGTTGCGGGGAGGGGGGGGGGGGGGTGTTGTTTGGTTAGCCCTATTGCTTCGTCAGTTTCTCCAAGAAGAGGAAGAAAATTTTCTAAAAAATTCTTGCTTCGTCAGTTTCTCCAAGAAGAGGAAGAAAATTTTCTAAAAAATTCTTGATTTTCTCTTTCCTTTTCTTTCTCTTCTTCACTCTTTCTCTCTCTACTTTCTTGATACCTTGCGGATCAATGGAGGGTCCAAGTACATGGTGGCTTGGGTCAATGCTAAGAGGCGTTTAAAGATCCCGAGCTAGCCTAGTGCAATCATATCTACCCTAATCTTTTGTAATTTTGCACCAACGATCACTAGACGTTTACAATTAATTTGATGGTGACCATTAGCTCTATTGGTGAGCAATTGCTTGGGCAAGATGGTGTTGAGTCCAACTCTTGCCTTTGAGTTCATAAACCAAGGAGTGGGTTGCTGTTTGTTGTACGTGAGTCAATCACTGCTAGAGGTAAGGATTCTTCAGCACAATCATCTACATGATTATGAAAAATTAGATGTATATAGATATAGTTGCATGATAGTTGCATATTTTATATTAACTTGTGTATGTATTGTATGTTGATGAATTGATATTGCATGTTTTATGATTAATTGATGCTTAATTATATATATCATGTAAAGTAAGGAGAATTATCGCTTTAACAAAATGGACGGGGCATGAGTAGCATTTAGATAGGTTGATCATGCACAAAATATAGTTTGTGTTATGGATCAGTCTCGAGCTAGGGTGCAGTATTATGTTTGGCCTATTGTGGGCTGGAGCATGGTTGTGACTAATATAATGCCAAATATTAAATCATCACTTTAACATAATGAATAGGGAATGGACATATCTTGATTGGTTGGTCATGCAAGAAATGTGGTGTACATGTTGGATCTATCTCAGATTAGGGTGCAGCATTGTGTTTAGCCTACCATGGGCTTGAGCATACTTGTAATTAATCAAATGTCACAAAGATAAATATATTTTTTTCACAATTATAAGAGTGAGAAAAGGGAGCATGTAAACTAATCGGCCATGTGTAAAAGTGGCATGTCAGTGGTGGACTGAGATATGACATTATGGTTGTTGGCTATGGTTTTGACTTGCCATGGCATGGAGCATGGTTGTGATTAATCTAGTGCTGAAATCAAATGAAGATGATGAATTGTGTTTAATTGAAGGGCATTTGGAGTAGCCGGCATGTGTGAACCATGGTGTAAATGATCTCAACCGAGGGTTGAGATGCATTTGCTGATCACGGGCAAAAATGTGGTATGTTCGGTTGAGATGCATTTGCTGATCACGGGCAAAAATGTGGTGTGTTTTTGCCTGCCATGATTGGAGCATGGATGGATCTAGTCCAGTGCCAGAATGATAATATTGTCAGGATAGGAATTGTGCTAACCAATTAATGATAAGTAATCTCACTAAATTACTATTGAATAGAATTGTTGATTGGTGAATGACAGGTAATCAGAAACAACTGATTTTTAACTGTGCAGTTCCTTTAGCAGTTATTCTGGTTCGGCTAGTATAAGTGAAGGCTAAGATCCTTACCATGAGAAAGGTAAAGGTGGTGGCTCACAAGCCTAAGACTACTCTTGGATGTAGTGATAGGGTGAGGAATCATGTAATGATAGTTAGGACATCTTCTAGGTCCATAATAGTATTGGATGTCAATGAGAACTCAGAAAATGAGTCATTTAACAATATTTCGATACTGCAGGCTCCCCATAGGCTGAGCCTTTAGAAGATCAAGCTCCACCAAGTTAACTCGCTCTTCTGAGTCTCTCTACCGTTGTCATTCCAAAGTGCCTCAAGCACTTTGGCATCTCTTGATCCCTACTATTGAAGCCATGGCTGTTTGACCTTATATTGACATTGACTTCGACTGCGACCCCAAAAGCTCTAGTCTCTAGCTCCACAACTGCTGACCATAAGGTATTATTTATTTGCTTTTATTATCATATTTTTTTATTTACTAACATGATCCCTTTTGCGGGGCCTTGATAGTTTTTTTCGTTAATTATTTATGGAGGAAGGAAGAGGAAAACGGGAGGGGGAGAGAGAGAGAGGGGGGGGGGGAGAGAGAGAGAGAGAGAGAGAGAGAGAGAGAGATTATCCATATTTCAATTTCATTCGATACATTTCAGGAATTATTTATACTAGTGTACAAAATCCATACAAGAAATATAATAACACTTGATACAAAATCATGCTAACAAAAAAAAAACACAAAATCATACTAACAAAGAAAATATTATGTGATTACGTTAACAAAGGAAAATTGTCATGTGATCCCTAAAATCATGCTAACAAAAAAAAAAACAAAATCATACTAACAAAGAAAATATTTTGTGATTACGTTGACAAACGAAAATTGTCATGTGATCCATAAAATTATGTTAGATTACCTAAAATAATACTAACACCCCCCAAAACTCAAGATGGTATTGTTAGTGCCAACTCGAGTTTGGAAATTAGATCACGAATGTACTGAGAAGCTGGCATGATAATTTGACATGTATATTGGTGTGGCTGATTTAGATGATATGACTATGAGAAGATATAGAAGGTGGCGGTCATGGTAAAATAGATGCTCAAAGAGAATGTGGCCAAATGTCGACGATTTTTGCAGACAAAAATGCTACGGAAGAGAAGGTCGATGCTTAAAGGGAAATCAATTGAAGGTCAATGATGCTTACAGACAAAGATTGCACATAAGAGAAGGCCGATGCTCAAAGACAAGGTAGTTGAAGGCTGATGATTCTGATAGATGAAACGATAATAAAGAGAAGGCAGCCAAGGTCGATGATAGAGAGAAATTCGTCAAGCAATGATGAGAAGAGACAATCGAAGATCTGAAACTATGGAGGAAAGTGGTGGAGAGGAGTTGCGGATTCGTTACAAAATAAAGAAACTTTGGGTATTAATCTATTGAAAAATAGAGAATTAGTAGATCCACTGAAAATAAAATATTTGCACGAAAATAGAGATTGATAGATCAATAGCAGTGGCTATAGCAAAGTCAGAAGAGATGATAGTAGCATATTTTAACCTTTTTTGATACCAGGTAAAATATTTGCAGAAGAAGAGAAAAATAAGAGAGAGAAATAGGGTTTTATTATCTTTATTTCAATATTGTTCGATACATCTCATAAATTATTTACACTAATATGCAGGCTCCATACAAGGAAAATAATAATACCTAATATAGAATCATGCTAATAAAGAAAAATGATACAGAATGATACTAATAAATAAAAATATCATGTGATCATGTTAACAAAGAAAAATTATCATGTGATTTCGAAAATCATGTGATCACTTCTAATCATGTGATCACGTAAAATCTAACTCTAGTCTCTACCAATACTAGAGTTAGATTGCTGGCCTAATTGGTTGATGCCTATATTGGCAATTCACTTACTCCTGGTACTGCTATAGAGGCCAGGGTGGCAAAGAAAGCCTTACAGCATATCTTCGCCATCTTGATTGATGAGCATGTCACACTATAGAATATGGTTGAGTTCTCGAATGCAGTCTCAACTACAATAATCATCTTATTTTGTTGTGAACTAGGCTATTGATCTCCATCATAGGCTAGCCAATATCTCTCACAACTATTGTCCATTCAGAAACCTAGCCAAGAAAGTAGACACTAATATCCTGCATAGATAAACTAGAGATCAAAGTCACTTACTTGGAACGAGAGATTAAGCCCATCCTAAACACATACATATCAGTCCAGGATAAGCTTCACATGTGAAAGAACTAGATTGTATCCCTTAAAGCACGACTGACCAGATCTTGCAGGGAAGTATAACTTCTAAAGAACGAACAATTAGATCTGGTGTGTGGCAACAAGAAAAAACTTCTAAGTCTTGGTGCATAGAAATGAGAAAACCGAAACCCTAACACGTCCTCTCACACTCTTTTAGGGAAGAAAAGCTTTTGTGATATGTTGAGGATTTTTGCTACCAATTTTGGTGGTGGGCCCTGATCAAGTTGTGAGGAAGAGAAAACAATGATGCCTTGACGGGGAAGTTGTGCAGACCACATGAGACCTTGGGGAGGCAACGAAACATCATGACCTCCCTAAAAATATGAACATGAGCATCATCATGCCACAAAGCATGCCCATCATTTTGGAAGCTATACGCCTCATAAATTTCAGCACTCTACTGAAAAGCACATCATTCTCTACGGTTTGGTCATGTCAAGTTCTTCTTTATAAACTTAATATTTTATTATTGTTCTAGCTTAGGCTGCTTGGAACATGATGTAGGCTAGTGTCCTTAATTTATGTGTGCATGATGCCATGTGCACCACTCCAATCTCTTGAAATGGGAAACCTGATTTGCATATGCTGGAATGGCTGTCTCAGGTGAAGTCAGGGGTGCAGCGAATGTTGTGAAAATTTGTAAACGGAAACACAGTTTGTTGGGAAAAACTGAAATCTTTATGTCTGGACACCTAAGAAATTCTAGAAAAATCAAGATTTGTTTTGGAAGTATGGTGTTTTAGTCAGGTGTATGGTGAAAAATTTCTTGCGAAGTCTTGATAAGTATACTGAGCATTTGTTTCATGAAGTGACTGAAAACAGAATGCATTAAATCAGGTGTATGGTGAAAAAATTCTTGCGAAGTCTTGATAAGTATACTGAGCATTTGTTTCATGAAAAAGTGACTGAAAACAGAGTGCATTAAAACAAGAGAGAGGGAAAATAGTCATCATAAGTTAGCTTTGTGCTATTTTATATAAAGTCCTTCCTCTTGTGCTTTTTTTTTTTAATTTGGCTGATCCTTTCCTATCTTTATTATTGAAGAGATATGTAGCATCATGGGGATGGCTAAAGATGCTGCAGTATTAAGTTCCTCGACTCCCCAACAAAAAATAAAATCAGAAAAATTAGTGCATCCATCTACATGTGTTGATAATCACTTAGAATATTTGTGAGCTTGTTGAAATGGCAATATAGAGATTATCTTTCCAACATTTAATGGATTGTTGTGGCTTCAATTGGTCATAGTGTTATCCATCTCTAAGCAACCACATGGGGTTTTTTGAACATCTCTTCATAGAAATAAGGGTTTATATACAGACCTATCAGGTGGGTCTGAAGTTAATTTTCAAGAGCATTAGTTGTTGCAGGTTAAGTGCATAAAACAGTGAACATATGGATGTCCCACATAGTGTAGAAAATCTTGTAGTTTGTGGTTCTTTGGGTGATCATATTGCTATGGTCATTAAAGAATCCAGAGAAATGTAGAATGACATATGCTTGATAAGAATCAGAATTTCAAGGATCAAGTTTTTAAGCAAACTCTTTTTGAAGGTAAAGGAATAATGATGAAAGGTGATAAGCACCAAATTTAATTATAATGGGGACTTTATTATTTGATTATGAGGAATTAGAAGCAAGAGATTAGTTCTGCTCTTTTAATGCTGAAAAGAAAAGACGAGTGCTTAACACTTGTGAGAGGACATCAATAGTTGCTGGTGGGATTAGGTGGAGTGTTGGAAGAAAGTTGCTTCCCTTATGTGGTCAAGAAAATGTTTGAAGAAAAGAAAAATCTAAGATAGTTTTTGACCAGTTTTGATGGTTAACTATTAATTTTGAACTCGAGAAGAAGCTTATGCAGTAAACTACTACAAAATGTTTTAGCTACAAAAAAATATCCAAATTTTTCAGAGTATTTGAAAGCATTGCTTATATGCATATATCATCTCAAAAGAGGGGGCCAAACATGAATACGGAAGTGCTCAATATGTTTTTATGCATTTGTTTTGTGCAGAGATTCATACTTTGATGACCTAAACTATGGAGAGATTGTTAGTGATATTGAAAAATTCAGTAAAGAACGAATAGAGGATCAGGATACTCAAGAAGAATGGAGTTGTTAGGCCAGACTTTGAAGAAGCTGATCTAGTGTATAGAGAGCCTGAATGCCTACAGCTGACTCAATACCAATTTCACTCACCCATGACCAGTGTTACTTGGACATGTAAAGAACTGGGTTTTCTGCCGTATCTAGACAGACACTTGGACACTTTGTGACACTCCTTGACACTTCAAATCAGCCTACCATGTTATCATCATGGTTACATGCTAAATTTTACACTTCAAATCAGTCTAATACAACATTTAGCAAATGTTTATGAATTCTATATAATTAGAAAGCAACTAGTGTGACAAATTCTTAATATACATATACATATGATACCTGGTATTATAGAGAGCCCAAATGCCTTCTGCTGGCTCAGTACCAATTTCACTCATCCATGACTAGTGTTACCAGTTACCACGACACATAAAGTATGTGGACACCTAGACACTTTGGACACTTTGTGACTTTACCTGACACTTCAAATCAGCCTACCATGATATTGCCATGGTTTCATGCTAAATTTTGGTACTTCTTCTTAGAAGTTTTCGAGTATAATATAACATCCAGCAAAGGTTTATGAATTCTATCTAATTAGAAAACAACAGGTAACACAAATTCTGTATATATATATATAGTACATATACACATAGATATGCAAAGACATATGTGCACACATTACATACAAGCACACATATATAAGTTCCTGCATACATGCATAAATGAATGAATGAATATAGCATGGACATGTCTGCTTGTTTTTAAAGAGCCTCTGTCTAGCTCTTCTGGATACTTCAAAACTTGATCTTTGTATCAAGCGTCCAGGCAACATTGCCCATGATGGTTATCTACGAATGAATGTATGGATGAATATAACATGGACATGTCTATGTGTCTGATTGTTTTTACAGAGCTTCCATCCAACTCTTCTGGACACTTCAACACTTGATGTTTGTATCAAGTGTCCGGGTAACATTGCCCATGATAGTTATCTACGCCAAAGAAATGCCCAATATGTAAAGTAGTTATAAATCATAATAAAGCGATCCTTTTTTTTCATTTTGGTTGGGAAAATGCCATATGAGTTTAAGTGGAAATAAGTCATGAATTTGGAAATCCAAGTAAGAATGACCCAATTAAATAATATAATCGACAAGCTAGAATAAACCAATCTCATTGCTTGATTAGAAAGAGTAAGATTCTACTTTTTGTCTAAATGCAAATTTTCCTAGCAAATGTGATATTTATGTGGAAAGTAATTTCTACGGAAAAGTTTGCATAAAAAATGTAGAATTTTCTAAAAATTATAAATCTTTCACTCAAGATCTTAAATCTAGTGGGATGGGGCTGTCATAGTTTCTCCATGGAATAGGACACATTGTTGTTCCACTTTGTCCCGATACTTGAGATAGAAGATGTTTTGATACTTGGGATAGAGAATGTCCCAAGATGTGCCGATGGATAATGGTAGATGGTCCTGTCTTAACACTCTGGACGGTATCTCATATTGACATTCCATGGGATGTCCTATTGGGACTTGAGTCCTTGCTTTGTAGTAACATGTCAGTTAAAGCACCTAAGGTCTTACCTAGATAGTATTTTTTGTATGATACCTAAACCAACACAAGTTCAAGTTAGAGTTGGCTGCTTGATTTGGTATCCCCGAGGTACTCTCCATATTGATAGAGTGCTGTGATCTCGAGAATAGATGTTATAAGATTGAGGATTGATGATTTACAAGAAGGAATGATGTGTCTTCTAACCCTTGATCCTGATCAAGAGGTTATGTTTGGGCAAAGGCTATCATATGGCCACATCAGATATTATTATGTATACTCTGCTAGGGCTGTTACAAGCTGTGTTTGTTACAAGCTGTGTTTTCCAGATCCTTCGATTTAGCCTAGGGTACCCATGCTCACTATTTAAACATAGACATTGGTATGACACTTGGACATGGCCTTTTTAAGGAGAAATTTTTAGATGTTCAAAGGTCAGATGCTTAGACACACCCATATCCGAGATATGTATCCAAGTCCATGTAACAAAGGTTACAAGCATCCTATATTTGGTGAGGAGCTACCTATCTATATGCTGCAAGCGGAGGGGAGAAGCATTGTTCTGCATCGATCTCTAACTTCTCTGCCACTCTTTATAATATCAGATAATGTGATGGCCTAGCACTGCTTCCCATTTCTATATTTTAGGCAGTACAGGTCAAGTGATCTTAATTGTCTGTGCATTACAACAAATTTGCAATGATAATTCCAACCTTTGATTTCATTTTGTTTCAGAAAACTGTAATACATACAACACATACATACACGCATATATTTAACTTACATAAATCACGTGTTTGATGTCTTCATATTGTGTTATTAAATTTACACTTTTGCTTTACTGCAGGTTCACGATGGTCTGCTTTTTATCAACGGAATTGCCCAAACCGAAGCATTTGTTGCAGAAAGACCAGCGACAGTGTGTCCCTATTACCGTATATAAGCCTTGTTATAATTCTTTTAATCATGCTGCACCAGCAGAGCATGTTCTTGAACAACATTAAGGAGTTGCTACTGCCAGGTCTTGTGAGTATGCAAGTTTTTTAACCTTGAATGTCCAAGAAATCGGCACAATGGAGGTGGGATGATATCCGAGTTGGCCTGGGCTGCTCCATGTTGTTGACATCTTGAGTGCTTCGTGGTAATGAATTATTTCATTACGAGCCTCGGATGGATCATTGTCTGCTTGGTCTGTATCCCACCAATTGCTTGCTTCGTACTGTGTAAGTGATAAAAACTTCTAAAATTTCATGCCATCATTTTCTCTCTCCTGGATTTTGCAGCGCGTGCCTTCAGGCCATGTCTATGTAATGGGTGACAACCGCAAAAACAGCTGTGATTCGCGTGCCTGGTGGGTTCGTCAAAACACGCTGCCATATTTTTCTTCTTGGGGGTGAACCATATCTTTCTATTTTTGGCTTACCCATTGTCAGTGGTATCTAAGACAGTTTCTTCTGTGGAGCGCAGGGGACCTCTTCCTGTTGCCAATATCGTTGGAAGATACGTAATGTGCTGTTCCAGGCTTGCTGGTCGGTAGCTTGGACGAAGAGATCAGTGGATTCAGGTTGCCACCAACTTCCTGGTTTTTGATGAGATTTTTATCTTGTTTTAAAACATCGCAGTGGTGTCTTCAGGAAATGCTAGGGACCTTGCTGGCTGCAAGCGTGCTTGGTATGACCGTGGTTGAACTTGCTTGCCTGCCTGCAAATGGGTTTTGAGCCTCCAGGAATGGTTTCTTCTAGCAGTTGCTAGTTTTCATGGACAAACTCGATAGACTTGCTCTTTTAAGAATGTCATTTGTGCTTCGAATGAACCGGAACCAATTAATCATGCACTACTTTCTGCTGTTGTTGCCTGTTGTTGCAAGGCAACAATACAAAGTTACTGTTAACTAGAAAGAAGCTACTAGAAATTGCATGTTTGTTTCCTAAATTTAAGGACAGGTGGATGTGGTGTATTTTCAATTTTTAAGCCTGTGACATGTATTTAAACAATTTATGTATTAGATTAATTTTTAATCTAGCTCTTTGGTCTCTCTCGAACAAAGATGATATCATTGCCTGTGGCGTGTCCATTCTTCCCCGTCATGTCAATATAAAAATATTCAACATAATTCCTATCTGTCTTTCTTGACACTGAAATTTGAAGTTATTGCCTTTGGACTTTGGAGTCTCGATACTTCCTTTTCATGTCAATATTTGGAAAAAAAAAAAAGTATCATTTAACACCCTCACACCTGTCTGTATTGCAAATGCGCCTCTCATTTTTGTAAGTACACCTCGCCTTTTTAAAATATCAATTATATACTGCATTCGTAGGCTTCCCCATCCAATTCTGGAAATGCCTATCATGAATTATGAGCTGACTTTGTTTTACCAGATGATTCAAATGCTTGCAAGTAGCATCAGAGTTTGCTGGCTGAATGGTTACCATACTTCTAATCCTCTCGTAAGGCATTTAACTGTTTATTTGCATAACCTTTGTGATTTTGTTTCTATGAAGATGGAGTAAGAGTTTCATATTTTATATCCAGGCTTTTATGAAAACGTGAAAGAACAAAATGTTAACGCGGACGTTGATAACAACTGCATATTCTAATTCTTCAAAATGTCTGTTGGAAAGAGTTTGGCCTACTCTTGTTTGCGTGGATGGCATTGCTCGTTACCAAGGCCTAAATGTACAAGACCAACTGCCCTGCCTACCGCCCTCAGGCTTTGAAGCTCCGCTGCAATGGTTGCCGGGGTTATTGCTGTGCTTGCTTCCCCGCGGTCACCGTCATCCTCTTGTCGCCAACATTGTTAGCTTTTTCTACCATTTCTACTGGCTTTTCTTTTTTTAATTTTTTGTTGGATAAAACTGGCCCTTCTTCTCCAGCTTCACCATCTCCTCCCTTTACCTCTTCGGCTTTGATATCGCCATGTCCAACCAGCTCACCTCCCCATCAACCTCCCTATCTATCAATGGCCACAACCCCAACAAGACGCTTGTCTACCTGTGTGACCCCCATCTACAGTGCCATTTCCTCAAATGGCATCGTCATTGACAAGTCCTTCCTGGCCGCTATCCATGATACTAAGAGTGCTACTATCGCCGCTGCTGCGTCCACCTCTGCCTTATTCTCCACTATTGAAACCGAAAAAAGCACAACCTCTCGGTTCTTTGATAATTGATGCCAAGTATATATTTTAGTCTTCAAAGCAATTCATTAAGGTCTTACTATCGAGCATGGATAGCAGGATTATATTGCATTATTTAAGCATTCGAAGAGTTTAATTGAAACTTTTGAGTGTAACGGAACGTAATGCAAATATGAAACAATTGAGGGGATCAATAGATAATTATCTAAAAAAATCTAAAATAATGAAGATGTCTCTTTTCGGATACTAACTATAGCGCACCCCTCCTCCCCCTGGCCAAAAAAAAAAAAAAAAAAAAAAAAAAAAAAAAAAAAAAAAAAAAAAAAAAAAAAAAAAAAAAAAGGCAGTACAAGGATTTTAAAGGATTTAAATATAAGCCTTTTTTTTGTTTTGGCAAGAAAGAGACGCTCTCAATGCATTAATTTGAACCAAAGTATACAAGCTATGCAAAAAAATATATTACAGATCTGATGGCCAACAAAACCAAACAGCTGGCCAAACCAAGAAGCAATAGCAAAAATTTTACAAAAATTGCAAACACCAAGGTTTCAAATCGAAATGTACACCTTCCTTCCAGCTGTACATGTTGCACTTTTGTCCCATACTTTGAGTTGACATTACTATATTCCATTGACTGATATAGGGTAGCTTCCGCCTGTACTTGGGAGCAGCAAGTGGAACATACAGTGGACTTTTGGAGTGGAGTGGGAATAAGCAGTGAGGAATTGCCTAATAGCAATCCATAGGTCCCAGACTTGAACTTCTAAGCAGGAGGCCTGAGGAGAGACTGCTTCCCAAGAAATGCCCTCAGTTTTCTATTTTCCAGAGTTTTAAAGAGGCAGCACATGCAGCAGTGAGAGGCAGCACCTGCAGCAGTGAGAGGCATTGTTATGAGAATAAGGAGTAGAACATTTAAGAAGTATCCGGCACATGGCTAACTGATGGACGATACACTGGGGCATCCTCTGAAATTGCTGAAATTGATGAGGGGTAATCGGCATAGCTTTATAGTATTGGTATAATAGATAATGCGATGAGGCATCAATTACTGTTGGCATGGCATTCCTGTCGAATTGAGTTTGCATCCAAAATTCATAAAATTTGGAATAATATTGTAACAGCAACTAAGATCAAGTGTGAAAAAGTAAATGAATAGAGAACAACCAATTCGTATGAGAGAAATGTTCAGATGTTGCCTGCAACTTCCAAACTGGAGATAAAAATAAAGGTTTCCTCCCAGCCATGAGATACGCATAGGCAACAGATGGCAGCAGAGCAAAATTCGAGTAGTGATATGAACTCCAACATAGTTTAGATTGGTAGTCTTCCAGGTAGAGGTTATAGAGTGGGATAATACATGGAGAATATCTTCATTATAGCAGTTGTCAATGCAAATGATGAAATTGAGGTGCAGATTGAAGTAGTTGTCATGGTAGATAGTATGCTGATGATTGAAGTCTAGTTCCATGCTTTCCTGGATAGAAAAATGATAGAAACCATAACTGGCAATAGAAATCGAAGCTTTAGAGTCTTGATTAGTAAAAATCTTCCCCACCCAGTAGATATAAACCAACTTGCTCCAATGGATAATAGAGCAAAGGTAAGGAAATGCAAGCATAAGATGATGCATTCTGGAGGAGCAGTTAGCATTTGGAATTGATAAGCAAGGCTCAAAACAGTTGAACAAGAGAAGTGAAAACAATATTGAGTGCCTGGTATTCCAATAATGCCAGTTTTTGACCAATTTGTAGTATTTCTTTTCCTTTTTTTTTCCTCATGCATTTTTTTTTTGTAGAATGAATATTTGAACTATTCGCAGGAAGTCCATCAGATAAGCATGAATGTGGACAAGCATTAAGGTATGACAGCAGAGTTCATTACAGTCAGAAGAGGTTGAGACATAAACTTGAGTACAGCTCGGCTTGGCAGCCCCACAGGCAGTAGTAGATTGGTGGAGAGTATCAAGGATGCTAGCAACACGACTGGATATGATGATGTATGAAGTAAAGATATCCATATCAGAAAATCATCTGGTGATTGGAGTCATGCCATGATAATCAACCCACAGAATGTGAGCTAAGTCCGGAGGAATATCTTCAGTTTGCTTGATAGTAAAGTCTCCTTTGTGAGCAAGAGAGGCCAAATAGTCCGCTGCAGAGTTAGCCTCCCGATAAGTATGAAGGGCAATAAAAAAAAGAAGATCTCGTTTCCACTACCTAATATCTTGGAGGAATTGAATTATGGCAGGAGGAGTAATGGATTGATTAATCAAATTAATTGCCATGAGAGAATCTCCTTCAATGATTAAGTTATTAATATGCAATTGAGTAATAGCAACCTTGATTCCATTCCAAGCTGCAATGAGTTCGAAAGTCGGGATCGTAGAGCTATGAATAATTTTGCCCCCAGCCTGAACAAGTGAACAACCAGAATTACGTATAACATATGCAATTGTAGTGATCTCCGTCATGATAGAAGCATCAAAATTGAGTTTGAGGGATCCCATGCCTGGGGGAAGCCAACAAACATGGTTGAAACCCTTAAGGGAGAAGGGAGTGGGGGAAATGGCTTCCCAGTTCCATGACTAGTTCCCACACTTTATCTTTTGATGAGTCGGAGAGGCATCGAGGCACAGGGATTGAATATTTCTAATAAGTTGCCAATGAGTTATGAAATTGTTTTGGAATAGCCTAGCATTGCGGGTGATATGGCTAGATCGCTGACGTGGCACGAACAGACTGACGTGGAGTCCCCATCAGATGCCACGACGGATTTCCAACATGAGCCCCTTTGCCAGGCTGGGCTCTCCCGGAGCAACGGGGCCGCCTGCCGAAGCCGAGCTCCATCCTCTGCCAGGTCGGTCCTCGTCGGGTCGGGATGCCTAGGCCGAAGCCAAGTACGAGTCCCCACCCAAAGCGGACCCCTTGAGGTCGGGCCCCGTGGTCAGGAATCGAGCTCAAGGCTCCTCTGCCACGAGAAGCCCCACTTAGGTCGGATCCCCTGGGCTGGTCGGCATCCCGTCCATCTCCGTCAAGTCGAGCTCGTCCGAAGCCGAGTTCCGCTGGTCCGGAGTCGAGCTCAGCCCTCCTCTGCCTAGCCGAGCCACCTTGAAGCGAGCCCGGTGGAGGAGGGCCCCATCTTTCCAGCTCGGTTCTCAACTCAGACAGAGGCACCAACCACCAAGAGTGCGGCGCCTCCTCTCTAAGGACAACGGCGAACCTCCCGAGGGCCGTACAGCAGCGCCCGCCATGCTGCCATTAATGCCCACGACCGTCACTCACATCAGAAAGAAAGGAAACTCACACCAAGGCGCCATGCCCTCTACTGACCTGCCGTATGACCAGGAAAAATATCTAACCGGAGGGCGCGGGTCCTGAGAACGGCGGCCCGCCAACTGAGGCCCTGCCAGGCTTCCAAAAGAGGGAATGTCAGAGGCATATAGAAGCTTCCTCGGCCATCTGACATAAAAGGTGTCCCGTCTACGGCACGATACCTCGTCGCACACGTCTGATAGCATGGGGAGATTCCAAGGCAAGCCAAAGTAAAAATCCCAGCTAGGGTAAGTCAAAAGTAAGCAAACACAGAAAAACGAGGGAGGCTAGACAAAGGGAGACGACCACCTCGGCCACAACCGCACCCAGTTCACTCTCATTTCCATACACACTACACTCACTCCTCCTAGCAAGGAGCTCATCCAGAGGGGCTCGACCAGGAGGATCTATTCCCCTGGATTGACACTGACTTGACCGTTGGAGTGCCCCCATCGGAATCCTCGGTCCGGGCCACTGACGTTGTTTGTTGCAGGTCCCGAGACACCGGAGGCATCCCGAGCAGGCTAACGCGCGACCCCCGACACCATCAGCAGCTACGGGCCACGACGATTCGGACGTCAACAGATTTGCATGCCAGGTAGGGGGGCAGAATGACTCTTGATCCAGTTCAGGCCCCGCTCAAATAGTTTGTCGTGAGGATGGTGACCACTCGGGCGAGGGTAGCCTCTCCCAGCTGTGTGGAAGTGTCCCCTTCCCACGGGAACCTACATGGTCCGGAGACGGAGCCACCCGCCCTGGTTCAACCACCTCTACTAGAGATCCAACTGACCACACTTGCTCAGCAGATGCACACTCTCACTGCAGTCGTGCGCCAGCTTCAACATCAGCATTGATTCCTCGCTACTCATCAGCAACCGGAGACCCCCGCGGCCCATGCCGCGGCACCCCACGACAGCCTGCATTCCTTCCATGGGAGACCTTCATAGCCGCGGGCTGTTACGGACCCTCAGGGTAGTCGCTAAGCCCCAATGAAGCGATGACGTGCCGGGTCCACCGACGAAGAGAGATGCTCACCGCACCTTGACCGGGGGGCATCTAAACCCGGCCAAGGCAGGAAGGGCAAAGCCCCTCGTCATGGGCGCCGCACCCCCGCGTCAACCTCCCCGCCTCTCTCGACAGAGGGGTCGACAAATGAAGCCATCAGGCGCATGGCGGAGAAGCGCATGGAGGAGCATGACCGCAAACTGGCGGAGTTATCATGCCGGTTCGCTAACTTGCCTGGCTCCGTTAGCGAGCCAGCGGGCTATGACGACCGCCCTCCATTCTCCCGGGAGATTCAAGCAGAGCCAATTCCTCGCTGGTTCCGCATGCCATGGGTGGATCCTTACGACGGGACCACTGACCCCCTGGACCACCTGGAAAGCTACCGGGCCCTCATGAGGGTCCAGGGGGCTACTGACGCAGTCCTATGCGTCGCCTTTCCCGCTACTCTCCGGAAGGCGGCTCAAGTAGGGTTCACCCGCCTCGAGCCAGAAAGCATCAATTCCTTTGCCCAGCCAGGGTAGAGGTTCGTGACTCACTTTGACGCATACCGGAAGATGCCGTGGGAGGCGGACAGCCTTTTCTCCATCAGACAGCAAGATTGCGAGCCGCTATGGGACTATGTAGCTTGCTTCAAGGCCGCCGTGCTGGAGATCTACAACCTGGAGGAGCCGGTCGCAATGCTGGCTCTGAAGCGAGGGCTCAGGACTTCTCGCCTGACCTACTCGCTCGACAAGAAACCTCCGAAGACTTATGCCGAGCTGATCTTCCGAGCTCAGAAGTACATCCGCGCCGAGGAGGCGGATCGTACAAGACGGGAGCTCGACGGGAAGCCACTGAAGAAGCCGGTACCCACTAAGGCACCTTGAGCACGAAGACCAAGACCACCGGCTCAGAGCTCCCGATCGGGACCAAGGCCAAGAGGCACTCCCATCCCTGAGTGGAATTTCACCCCCCTTCTTGCCCCGAGGTTGAAGATCCTCATGGAGATCAAGGGCGAGACCTATCTGAGGCGATCACCACCGTTGAAGCCGTCCTCCAGCCGTGACCAGACGAAGTACCGTCATTTCCACCGCGACCATGGCCACGACACCGAGGAATGCCGCAATCTCAAATGGGAGATCGAAGAGCTCATCAAGAGGGGCTATCTCGAAAGATATGTGGGGGGCAGATCTCAACCAGAATCTCAGGTGCTCGTCGCCCTCCCACCAGTCCCGGTGGTTGACAATCGCCCTACCGAGAAGCCGGTGGGGATGATACACTGGGGAGCTGAGAGTGCCTCCAAGAGGGCTCGGCGGGCAAGGCATCCTGAGGTTGTACTCCCATCTGTGAGGGAAGGGGAAGATGGAGAGAGAAATGTAAATAATGATGCTGTGGTCGTCGAGATGACGATCGCAAAGCATCCTGTAAAACACATCATGATAGATAGTGGAAGTTCTACGGATGTGCTTTTCTACGATGCATTCTCCAGGATGAATCTTTCCTCTGTTCAGCTTAAGCTTGTACACACCCCCCTTGTTGGTTTCACGGGAGATTCCATGAGGGTGGAGGGAGAAATTACTCTCCCAGTCACTGCCGGGACCCCACCTCGGCAGAGTACCATCATGATGACATTCACGGTTGTCAGGCTTTCTTCGCCTTACAACATGATCTTGGGCCGACCCGGGCTCAATCTCCTCGACGCTGTTGTCTCTACTAAAAGGTTGCTCGTACAATTTCTGACCCCTTGTGGCATGGGGAAGATGAGGGGTACACCCCAGCCGATGCAGCACTACTTCCAAACCCTCCCCGGGGCCCAGGCGCCCAAGGAGGGCCCTAGGACGGACGAGCTCGACCAGAGGGTTCAGGACCCCAGGGGAGGCCCAGCCGAGCATCTGCTTCCTTACTAGCTCGGGGCCGACTAGACGAAGACCGTGCAGATCGGAGCCTAGCTGCCTGAGGAGGAGAAGGCTCCGCTATTGGAATTCCTGCGGGTGAATGTAGACGTGTTCGCCTGGATGGCGGCGGACATGCCAGGTATCCCCCCTGAAGTCATCACCCACAAGCTCAATGTCGATCCGAAGCACAGACCGGTTCGACAGAAGAAGAGAAACTTCGCCCTAGAAAGGTAGGTGGCCATCAATGAGGAAGTTGAGAAACTTTTGGCCGCCGGCTTCGTCCGAGAGGTGCAATACCCAAGTTGGCTGGCGAATGTGGTGATGGTGAAGAAGAACAATGGCAAGTGGAGGATCTGTGTAGAGTACACCGAACTCAATAAGGTGTGCCCGAAGGATAGCTTCCCTCTACCGAGGATGGATCAGTTGGTGGACGCCACCTCAGGGCACAGGCTGCTCTCCTTCATGGATGCATTCTCTGGGTAAATCAGATCCGGATGCACCCGGGGGACGAGGAGCACACTGCCTTCATTACTGACTGAGGGACATACTGCTACAGGATGATGCCCTTTGGCCTGAAGAATGCTGGAGCCACGTACCAACGTTTGGTCAACAAGGTCTTCAAAGACCAGATTGGCCGGAACGTGCAAGTGTACGTGGATGACATACTCGTCATGAGTAAGCCGAGCTCGAACCACATCACCGACCTCGTCGAAGCCTTTCACAGCCTCCGGAAGTACCAAATGAAGCTCAATACAGCAAAATGCGCTTTCGGGATGGCGGCCGGGAAGTTCCTCGGCTTCATGGTCACCCAGAGAGGCATTGAAGCGAACCCGGAGAAGGTCCAGGCGATCCTCGACATGGAGCACCTAACATCCAAGAAGCAAGTTCAACGTCTGACGGGGATGGTAGCAGCCTTAAGCCGGTTCATCTCGAGGTCGGTTGACCACTGCCTCCCTTTCTTCAAGGCGTTGTACAAGATGCATGACTTCTCCTGGATGGAGGAGTGCAAGACGGTCTTTGAAGAGTTGAAGGAGTTCCTAGCCTCTCCACCTCTGCTATCCAGACTGGAAGAGGGGGAAGAGCTCCTACTCTACCTGGTGGTTACACCCGGGGCCGTCAGCTCGGTTCTTGTCTGCACAAGTCAGGACGGATCTTCAAAGCCGGTGTACTACACCAACAAAATCCTCCACAATGCGGAGATTAGGTATACCCACTCCGAAAAACTCATTTTTGTACTAATTATGTCTGCTAAGCGCCTCGGGCCCTACTTCCAAGCGCATCCCATTGCGGTTGTGACCGATCAGCTGCTGAGAACCATGCTAAGCCACCCCGAGACTTCCGAGAGATTGGCTAAATGGTCCCTGATGCTGAGCGAGTTTGACATCGCTTATCGATCGAGGTCGTCGCAGAAGGCCCAGGTTCTAGCCGACTTTATGGTCGAATGTACAGGGCCTCCCGAGGAACCAGAATGGATGATCCCGGAGAGCCAAGCTGAGCCCGGACCGTGGGAGGACCCTTGGATCCTTCACGTGGATGGTGCCTCTAATTCCTGCGAAAGCGGAGCGGGCCTCATCCTTGCCAATTTTGACGGAGTGGTGACGGAGTGTGCCCTCCGTTTCAAGTTCGCTGCCACAAACAGCCAGGCGGAGTATGAAGCACTCCTCGCGAGCCTAAAAGTGTCCCGTGAACTGGGCGTACAGAGCCTGAAGGTTTTCACTGACTCCCAACTGGTTGCCGGACAAGTCTCCGGAGAATATGAGGCCCGAGATCCCCAGATGGTGAAGTATCTGGAGAAGGTTCGTTTGAGCATGGCAAGCTTTCGTTACTTCCACGTTTTCCACATCCCTCGCATAGAAAATGCTCGTGCGGATGTGCTGTCGAGGCTCGTAACCCTACCAGACTCATCCTTAGGGCATGCCTACATTGAATATTTCGAGATTCCAAGCTACGAGAGCCTAGAGGAGGTGCAACAAGTAGACCACGAGCCGAGCTGGATAGACAAGTACATCAAGTACATCTAGGACGGCCTCGTACCAGAGGACCGCAGAGAAGCAGGCCTCATCAGAAGGAAGGCCACGCATTTTGTTTTAATGGACAGTCACCTCTACCACCGATCTTATTTCTATCCACTCCTAAAGTACCTCAGACCCACGGAGGTGGCCTTCGTGCTTCGGGAGATACACGAGGGCCTCTGTGGGAATCATGTAGGGGGCAGACTCTGGCATACAAGGCTCTTCGCCAGGGATACTTCTGGGAGACGATGAGGGAAGACGCCATCGACTTCGTCAAGAAGTGTGATAAATGCCAACGTCATTCCCATATACAGCGCCTACCGGCTGCACCGATCTTCTAACGTCATCCCCCTGGCCTTTCGCACAGTGAGGGATGGACATTCTATGACCGTTCCCCACCGCGCCAGGGCAGTGAAAGTTCCTGCTAGTGGCGATCGACTACTTCACCAAGTGGGCCGAGGCGGAGCCACTAGCTCGGATCACAGAAGCCAATGTTCGACAATTCTTTTGGAAGTCTGTCATCTGCCGCTTCGGACTCCCCAATTGTATCATCACTGATAACGGGTGACAGTTCGACAACCGGGAGTTTGAGGGATTCTGTGCCGAGCATGACATCCAACATCGGTTCACCTTGATTGCCCATCCCCAGACAAATGGGGAAGCCGAGGTGACCAATTGGACCATCCTTCAAGGACTCCGCACCAGGTTGGACCAGGCGAAGGGCAGAGGAACTCCCAAGCATCCTGTAGAACTACCACCCCATGCCCAGAACAGCGATGGGTGAAACGCCCTTCAACCTCGTCTTCGGTACTGAAGCAGTAATCCCAATCGAGCTCGGCATGCCCATAATGCAGGTGCAGCGGTATGACGAGGCGTAGAACTCAGCACACCTCTTGCTCAATCTAGACCTTCTAGAAGAAATAAGGGACAAAGCCCGGCTTCGGATGGCAGCGTACCGACAACGGGTCACCCGATATTACAATGCACGGGTGAAGCTGAAGAATTTCTGACCTGGCGACCTGGTGCTGTGCCGGGCCGAGGCGTCTCAATCCCGGGAGTGCGGCAAGCTCTCGCCAAACTGGGAAGGCCCTTATAAAGTGGCCGAGGCCCTCTCACATGGGGCCTATTATCTCGAGGACCTGGATGGCGCCAGGTTCCCCCGGACATGGAATGCTTGTAATTTGAGGAGATACTACCAGTGATGTAAGTTTTTCCTCTACTAAAAATAAAGACTTTCCTTTGAAGAATGAGTTGTTTGCCTTACAGGAACGTCGCCGCCTGGGGCCCAGCTCTCCAGGAAGCCCGCCTCGAGCCTAGCTCCTCGGCATTCAAGCCCAGAGAAAAGTCCTCCGGTACCAAGACCTGAGAAGCCCTCAGTCACTCAAGCATCGAGCCTAGCTCCTCGACATTCAAGCCCGGAGAAAAGTCCTTCGGCACAAGACCTGAGAAGCCCTCAGGCACTCAAGCCTCGAGCCCAGCTCCTCGGCATTTAAGCCCGAAGAAAAGTCCTCCGGCACCAAGACCTGAGAAATCCTCAGGCACTCAAGCTTCGAGCCCAGCTCCTCGGCATTCAAGCCTGGAGAAAAGTCCTCCGGCACCAAGACCTGAGAAGCCCTCAGGCAACCAAGTCCCGGAGACCAGCTCTCCAGCCAGCATGTCTCTGAGCCCAGCTCCAAGGCGTCTAAGCTCCTGAGCCATGTTCTTAGGCAACCAAGTCCCGGAGACCAGCTCTCCGGCCAGCACGTCTCCGAGCCCAGCTCCAAGGCCTCCAAGCTCCTGAGCCATGTCCTCAGGCAACCAAGTCCTGGAGACCAGCTCTCCGGCTGACATGTCTCCGAGCCCAGCTCCAAGGCGTCCAAGCTCCTGAGCCATGCTCTCAGGCCAACCAAGTCCCGGGGACCAGCTCCCCGACCGACATGGCTTCATGCCCAGCTCCAAGGCGTCCAAGCTCCTAAGCCATGCTCTCAGGCAACCAAGTCCCGGGGACCGGTTCCCCGGCCGGCACATCTCCGAGCTTAGCTCCAAGGCATCTAAACTCCTGAGTCATGTCCTAAGGCAACCAAGTCCCGGAGACCAGCTCTCCGGCCAGCACGTCTCCGAGCCCAGCTCCAAGGCGTCCAAGCTCCTGAGCCATGCTCTCAGGCAACCAAGTTCTGAAGCCCAGCTCTCTGGTCAGCACGTCTCCGAGCCTAGCTCCAAGATGTCCAAGTTCCTGAGCCTGACCTCCGAAGATCAAGCCCCGAGCCTAGCTCCAAGGCATTCAAGATTTGAGAGGCCCTCAGACACCCAAATCCAAAGCCGACATTCTCCGGCATCGGAGTCTCGAGCACAGCTCCAAGGCGTCCAAGCTCCTGAGCCATGCTCTCAGGCCAACCAAGTCCTGGGGACCAGCTCCCTGGCTGGCACATCTCCGAGCCCAGCTCCAAGGCGTCCAAGCTCCTGAGCCATGCTCTCAGGCAACCAAGTCCCGGGGACCGGTTCCCCGGCCGGCACATCTCCGAGCCCAGCTCCAAGGCATCCAAACTCCTGAGCCATGTCCTCAGGCAACCAAGTCCCGGAGACCAGCTCTCCGGCCAGCATGTCTCCGAGCCCAGCTCCAAGGCGTCCAAGCTCCTGAGCCATGCTCTCAGGCAACCAAGTTCCAGAGCCCAGCTCTCTGGCTAGCACGTCTCCGAGCCTAGCTCCAAGATGTCCAAGTTCCTAAGCCCGACCTCCGAAGATCAAGCCCCGAGCCTAGCTCCAAGGCATTCAAGATCTGGGAGGCCCTCAGACACCCAAATCCGAAGCCGACATTCTCCGGCATCGGAGTCTCAAGCCCAGCACCAAGGCGGTGAGGCTCAAGCCCATGTAAGATAAAGCTCCCCTCTCTAACCTCCCCGCACTGAAAGAGAAGGAAAAAGAGGAGAAGAGAAGAGGAGAGAAGACATTCACACCATAAAAAAAAAAAAGGAGGAAGACATATTAACGGAAATATTCTTCATTAATTAGAAGGAATGCCTTACATTATCTCCCGGGCCCTGACAAGCTAGGTAGCCCGGTCCAAGAAAAGAAAAGGAGAAACTTTTTTACAGAGGTCTTATCCTATGGAGCTGGCTCTTTCCTTGGGCGGTGATCGGCCTAGACCTCTCCTTCTTCCATCTCCGCCGCAGGGACACATTCCTGAGCAGCCTCTGCCGGAGGGGCAGGTTCAGTTGCTGCTACCGAGGGGACCGCCTCAGCTATCTCTGCTTGCGGTGTAGGCCCGGCCGTCGCCACAACCGAGGCCGCCTCAGCAACCTCCGGAGCCACCTTTGGGGGAGCCCCGGCTGGAGCAGCTCCTTGCCCTGCTGCAGCCATCGCCGGAGCTGAGGCCTTTTTGCCGGGAGCCCGGAGCGTAGCTAATTGCTCCTCGAAAAGAATCCCCCACAGCTGAGTGCGACAGTAGGCGAACCCCTTGGGGAAGGAGTCTGTTGCCGCCACTTTGAAGTCTTTTATGTACTCTGGGGAGGCCTTGAAAGCGGCCACCGCATCGGCAGCCTCTTTCCTCGTGGCCTCCGCCCGGCGCCTCACCTCCGCCAGCTGCTCCCCGACGCATTCGGCCTACCTGATCGCCACCGCCATCCCCTTCTCGGCGATCTCAATAGAGCGGTTGGCGGTAGTAGCCTTCTCCTCTGCCTCCGTAGCCCTCTTCTTTACGGCCGCAGCCCTCTTCTCAGCAGAGGTGGCCTTGTCCCTCGCCGCCTCCGCCTCGGCCCGAAGTTCTCTCAGCCGGGTCCTCTTTGATTCGAGCTCTCCCTCGAGCTCCTTCTTGGTCCGGGCGGCGTCAGCGACCTCGGCCTAGAGGCTTTTGACCTTGAGGTTAGCCTCCCTGGTCTCCTCATCCTTTCGACCCGCCTTGGCCTTCAGGGACTCGAGCTCCGCCTGTCGCTCTTTGTCCCTTTTCGCCCAATTGCGGCAGTAGTCCCGGATGAGGATCAACTCTCTGCCTTGCTGCATTAAAAAGGGGGATGTTAGCCATGGTGCTGAAAAAAGTCAAAGGAAATTGAGGCGAGCGAAGGAGAACTTACAGCGTACAGATTGGCAAAGGATGAACTGACGACGTCACCCAGAAGCCTCCCGCTCCCTTCCCGCCGGTCGTAGGACTGGACTGAGAAGCCCATCATCCACTCGGCGAGGTTGGGGTCCTTCATTAGGGAGACGTTGGGTCCCAGTCGGAAAGGGACTCGGCGATAGTCCCTGTCTTGCCTTCCCGCCGGCTCGGGTCCTTCAGTGGTGGGAGGCACCTTCAGCGCCAGCTGCGAGCTCGGCGCCACCTCGGATCGCACTTGGAGTGTCAACCTTGCTTCTCTCGGCCCCCCGTCCTCCTCAACATCGATGATATCTAGAGTGGGGACTTCTACCCTGGCGGAAGCGGCGGCCGACTTGGCATGGACGACCACCTCGGGCTCGGGCACCAGGACCGGACCGTGCTGCCCTGAAGGCTGGTGGACGGACTCGGCCACCCTCTTCCGCCTTTGTTCTGGAATTGGTGCGTCCGGCCCGGCCTGCACCGGCCTCGCACCATTTTTTGCATGAGCCCTCTTCGGAGCAGGCTCGCTGGCCTCGACTGCCTGCTCTTGCTCCTCGAAGAACGAGAGCAGCTCGTCCATGGAGAATTTCATCTCTGCATCGGAGAAGACATGGTCAATCCCAAGCAAAAAAAAAAAAGAGAAGAAAAAATGATGAAGAAAGAAAACAAAAGGGGGGTGGCCACGTCGAACTCACCCGACTCCTATGCCGAGCCGACCCTGGCCTCGCGGAGATTCTGCTCCGATAGCAAGACCTCGAGTGAGGGGATCTCGGCCGATCTGAGCAGCTCGTATAGGTCGAGGTTGGCTGCTTCGACAAGGGAGTTCTCATTGGGAGACCGATCTGGGTCGCTCCAAACCCAATCGATTCCCTCGACCAAGGCGAAGTATCTACTCTTCCATCCCTTGATGGAAGAGGGGAGCTCGAACCTAATCTCTTGGGGACGAGAAGAAAGGGACCACCACCTGTCCTCAGTAGGGTGGCTCTTCAGGGTGAAAAAGGCCCTGAACAGGGAGAAACGGGCAACAACCCCGTGGAAGTGATACAGAACGATGAAACAAAAAATCGTTCTGATAGCATTGGGGACCAACTGGGCTAGGACAAGTCGGTAGTTGGATAGGAAGGAAAGGAAGAAATGGTGGACAGGAAATCGGAGACCCCCGGCGAAGGCCTTCTCATAGAAAGCTATCCGTCGAGGGCCACTAGATGTGACCCACTCCCCCGGATGAGGAGCAGAAAGATGAACGGACTCAGGAATGCCGTAAGCACCCCGGATGGCCACAAGATCCTCGGCAGTGATCACCGAAGCAATCCCTCCGGAACCTGTTGACCGAGAAGGATCGGGTTCAGGAATGGAAGCAGAAGAAGGAGCAGGAAGGAGGGCCAAGCGAGGTGGAGGAGAAGATCCAGGTTCCCTAATAGCTACCGGACCGTGGAAGGGTCTCCTACTAAACTCATAACGTGCCGCCTCCATTTCCTTGTCGGAGGAAGAAGGAGTCCTCGGCCGGGAAGGTCCGGCATCGGCTTGGCAAGAAGGATGGAAGTTCAGACCGAAGCGATCCATGGAAGAAGAAGAAGATGGTGAAGGAAGACCTACGACGATCCCTAGTCGACGAGAAGGGAGAAGAAGAGAAAGCTAACCTGCTAAGGTCCTAGGAGAACGATGACGGCCGGGGAAGGAGAGGGAGAAGACCACTGTACGACATCGGGCATGAAAAATTTGAAAGAAAGTAAGTTTCGAAAGACCTACCTTTCTTTTCGAAGCAACCTATGCCCGACTATACTGTTATGGCTCCCCCAAGAGACGCTTGCCACGTATCGCCGATCGACGAGGCCAACACCCCAATCCGACCGCGATCGCTCTGACTTTCGTGCCCGCCATAACTGCTCCCTAGACATGGCCGCATGGCACCCCCGCACAGGTTCAAAGGACCGCCAAGCGAGGCATTGCCGATATTGATCATTATTGCACCAGATTTCTCTACCTTTCCACATCAGCACCGCAATTACTCCCTTCACCCCGAGCACCGCGCGCCAACAGACCTCGGGAGTTGGGGATAAATGATATGGCTAGATCCCTGACGTGGCACGGATAGACTGACGTGGAGTCCCCATCAGATGTCACGATGGATTTCCAACATGAGCCCCTTTACCGGGCTGGGCTCCCCCGGAGCAATGGGGCCGCCCGCCGAAGCTGCGCTCTATCCTCCGCCAGGTCGGTCCTCGTCGGGTCAGGATGTCTAGGCCAGAGCCAAGTACGAGTCCCCATCCAAGGCGGACCCCTTGAGGTCGGGCCCCGTGGTCGGGAGTCAAGCTCAAGGCTCCTCTGCCACGAGGAGCCCCACTTAGGTCGGATCCCCTGGGCTGGTCGGCACCCCGTCCATCTCCATCAGGTCGAGCTCGTCTGAAGCTGAGTTTCGCTGGTCCGGAGTCGAGCTCAGCCCTCCTCCACCCAGTCGAGCCACATTGAAGCGAGCCCGACGGAGGAGGGCTCCACCTTTCCAGCTCGGTCCCCAACTCAGACAGAGGCACCAACCACCAAGAGTGCGGTGCCTCCTCTCTAAGGACAACGGCAAACCTCTAGAGGGTCGTACAGCCGCGCCCGCCAAGCCGTCATTAATGCCCACGGCCGTCACTCACATCATAAAGAAAGGAAACTCACACCAAGGCGCCATGCCCTCCACCGACCTGCCGTACGACCACGGAAAAGATCCAACCGGAGGGCGCGGGTCCCGAGAACAGTGGCCCACCAATCGAGGCCCTGCCAGGCTTCCAGCAGAGGGAATGTCAGAGGTATATAGAAGCTTCCCCAGCCATCTGACAGAAAAGGCATCCCGTCTATGGTACGATACCTCATCGCACATGTTTGACAGCATGGGGAGATCCCAAGGCAAGCCAAAGTAAAAAACCCAGCCAGGGTAAATCAAAAGTAAGCAAACACAGAAAAACAAGGGAGAGAGGCCAGACAAAGGGAGACGACCACCTCGGCCACCACTGCTCCCAGTTCACTCTCATTTCCATGTACACTACACTCACTCCTCCTAGCATGGAGCTCATCCAGAGGGGCTCGACGAGGAGGATATGTTATTCTGAATCATCACTGACTTGACCGTCGGAGCGCCCCCATCGGAATCCCCAGCTCGGGTCACTAACGTTGTTTGTTGCAGGTCCCGAGGCACCGAAGGCATCCCGAGCATGCGGACGCACGACCCCCGACACCATCAGCAGCTACTGGCCACGACGATTTCGGTGGCAACAGCGGGCTTTCCAAATTTGCCATCCAGCAAGGGCAGTAATAGTTTTGGTGATGTCCGAAGCATGAGTATCCATTAATCTCTGTCATTTTCAGGTAAGCCATCAATGGTAAAGGACCACCCATTGAAGGCAGTAAGAATCTGCCAGCAATCCTTCACAAATTTGCATGGGACAAAGATGTGATCCAGATCTTCCACTTCAGTATGACAAATGTCACGATTTAATTGATTGTTATCAAGATTGCCTTTGTGATGCAGGAAGCTTTTGGTGGGAAGTCTGCATTTAGCCAGTTTCCACCAAAACACTTTTGCACTCAAGGAATGTGAAGCTTCCAGATCCAAGCAGATTGGAGGGTACTTACATTATCAAAAGGATTTGACAGGGAGTGCATGTCCTATTGAGTGACCTTTTACAGACCCGTGGGACCCCAAGTGAGCTGATCCTTCCATCTTCCTACCGTAAGTTGAATTAAAGAAATGGACTGCATAAGGTCAGCAGAAAATAAGTTATTCAAAAAGAAAATATTCCAAGTTCTATATGAAGAAATGACCTGGCTTATAGTGATGTCGTGGACATCCATGTCTATGTTGATGAAGGTTAGGCAGTGGGAGAGGGGAATTGAAGATATCCAAGGTTCGTTAAGCAGATTAGTAGTATCTCCCGACGTAATAATCCAAATAAAATGGAAATCAACCTTCTGGCCAAGATAAGCAATGTGGGCCCAAGTAGTAGAGCATTTACGAGGTTTCTTATAAGAGTGCCAATTGAAGTTGAACGAGTATTTGGCAGGCATGGTTCAAGCCCATGGCGATGAGGGGTTCAAAATGACTTAAGTAGCCAATTTGGTGAAAGCTGCAAGTTGATTATCCATGAGCGAAGTGATCCCCAAGCCACCATCCTTTTTGGGCAGGCAAATATTCTTCCCGGACATGAGATGCATACCTCTTCTATCAGTCGCATGCCCCCAAAGAAAGGCATGAATGTCCCTTTCCAGTCTATTTAAAAGGAAAGTAGGGATGTGAATAATGGCCATACTGTAGGTTAGGAGGGATGATAAAACTGATTGAATCAAGATAAGGTGACCAGCAAAGGAGAGAGCCCTCCACTTCCAAGCCTCAATCTTATTCTTAACTGCATCAAAGAGATAGTTATAATCAGAGTTAGATAGCTTAGAGCAGGGCAACGAAAGTCCAAGATATTTTCAATTTCCCCCTTTTTCCTGCATTTGAAGAACAGAGCAAATGGTTCTCTTGACGTTGCTGGGAATGAACGGGGTGAAGGTGACATAAGACTTGTCAAGGTTAATTGATTGACCCGACAAGTTATTAAAGGCATCGAGAATGGCCTTGAGGCAAATAGCATCAGTAGTATTCGCACGCATGACGAGGAGCATATCGTCCACTAAAAGAAGGTGAGAGATACTCGGGCCATTTACACCCGGGATAAAGAAGTGGAGTAGTCTTTGAGTAACTACATACTGCATAAAATTGGAAAAGACTCAGTACATAAGATGAATAGATAAGGGGAGAGGGGGCAACTTTGTCGAAGACCTCTAGCTAGAGAGAGCGAGGGGAAAGGGGTTCCATTGATCAGGATGGCATAATGATGATTCATGACGCACATGTTGATTAAATTAATGAACCTTGGATGAAATCCCAGGAGCTACATGACTCTATAAAGAAAGGACCATAACATCCTATCATAAGCCTTTTCAAGATTAACTTTCACTGCCATTAAGCTTTGAGTCTTCGGGGCACAATATAATGAGTGCATGATTTCTTGGGTTAGAAGGATATTATCCATAATGTTGCGGCCCTGGATGAACGCCTCCTGTTTGGCAGATAGGAGAGAGGGAAGGACAAGCTAGAGCCGATTAGCCAAAATTTTTGCGATGATTTTGTAAATTGTATTGCAAAGACTAATAGGACGATAGTCAACAATTGTAACAGGATTCCTCTTCTTAGGTATCAGAGTGATAAAAGTTCTTTTCCATTTAGTAGGCATACACCCATAATTATAGACGTACAACACTGCTTGGATGACTTCTTTGTAGATGATGGACCAGAAGTTTTGGAAGAAAAGGGGTTGGAATCCGTCCAGTTCAGAATTTAAATATAAGCCTTTGTCATAACATGTTTGCATTGTATAAAATTAAAATTAAATTGGACATAAATTGAATGCCAATATATTTATATTTTTTATTTGATAAATATAAATATTAATTGGATGTAGAGATTTAATTTATAATCTTTTTAACGGATATAAATCAAATATTACAAATATAAATATAAATTAAATAATTAAATTTTATAATTATAAAATTAAAAATATTATTAAATAAATAATAAATTAAATTAATATATTAATATAATTATATATTTTAAAAAAATATGAATGATTGTCAAGACGGTAGTCCAGCTAGTTAGGATCTTGTAACATAACTAACAGGTATTCTAAGATAGGAAAAGGCTAAAAAATCTTGTATCTTGAATCGAACATTTCCTGATAGAATGGGACCTGCGGAGTAGCTACGTTAGATTTATCCTTCCTACCTCTCTTTTTTACAAAAATAAACATAATATAAAATTTAAAAAAAATATAAAATTAAATATGTTATCTACCTATATATATTTTTTGTATTTAAATATGAATATATATATTTTAGTTAGATGCTCAAAAATTTACATATATCCACTTAGATTTTTATATATAAAAATCTTCGATACCACCCCATCTATTTTCGAGTTTTTTTTTTAAATAATATTTTTTAATAAAATATTTTCCAAATTATGGCATTCCAAACTATATTTACGAAATTAGATTCCGTACAAAAAAAAATCATGAGTTGTGCCCGTAATTTCATTAAAAACATGGTACAACGATTTCACCAAATAACATTAAAAATTAACAAAAAAATATAAAAATCAATAAAAAACTTTAAAATTATTAATTTTTTTTAAAAAAGTTTAATGATAAAATGGTGGGTTGTACCTGCAATTTCAACATGAAATCGCGAGTTCGACCCACGATTTCACCAAATAAATTTTTTCCTCCATAAAATTTAATAAAAAAAAAAAAAAAATAAAAAATGATAAAAAACTTAAAATTAATAATTTTTTTAAAAAAATTTAATTAGAAATCATGGGTTGTAACTGCGATTTCACATTGAAATCAACCTGCAATTTTTCTACAATATCATTTCTTGCATCAAAATTTAATAAAAAATATAAAAATTTAATAAAAATTTTTAAAAATTAATAAAAGTTTTTAAAAATTAAAAAAATAAAAAAAATTAATTTTTTAAATTTTGGATCGGTTGTTCGACCGGTGGTTCGACTGGTGGCCGGACCGGCAGTTGAACCAGTGGCAGGACTAGGGGCCACACTGGTGGTAGGACAGGCTATCAGACCAGGGGCAGGATAGGCGGTCGAATCGGTGGCCGGATCCTGGCGACTAGACCAACGATCGGACAGGTGGTAGGACCAGTGGCCGGACAGGTGGTAGAACCAGTGACCGGACCGGTGGCCGGACCCTAGCGACCAGACCGGTAGTTGGATAGGTGGCAAGACTGGGGGCCAAATAGGTGACAGGATCGATGACCGGACCGGACCGGTGGCAGGACCGGTGGCCGACCATCGAATCGATGGCCGACCGTCAATCCGGTCACCAAGGGTCGGCCACCTGTATGGTCGCCGGTCCTGCCACCTATCCAGCCATCGATCCGGTCATCAGGGTTCGGTCATCAGTCCGGCCATCAATCCTGCCACCTATCTAGCCCTCAGTCATGCCACGTGTCCGATTGCCGGACTGGTCGCTAGGGTCCGGCCACCGGTCCGATTGCCGGTTCGGCCACCAGGGTCCGGCCACCGGTCCGACCGCTAGTCCTGCCATCGATCTGGTTGTCGGTCCTACCGTCAGGGTCTAGCCATCGGTCCGACCATCGGTGCGGCCACCGGTCGAACCACCGATCCAAAATTTAAAAAAATATTATTATTTTTTTATTTTTTAAAAAACTTTTACTAATTTTTAAAATTTTTTTATATTTTTTATTAAATTTTGATGTAGGAAATGATTTATATAGAAAAATTACAGGTTGATTTCAATGTGAAATCGTAGTTACAATCCATGATTTCTAATTAAATTTATTTTCTTTAAAAATATTAATTTTAAAATTTTTTATTAATTTTTATAATTTTTTATTATTTTTAAATATTTTTTATTAAATTTTACGGAAGAAAAAAATTATTTGGTAAAATCTTGGGTTGAACTCGCGATTTCATGTTGAAATCATGGGTACAACCTACGATTTTATCATTAAACTTTTTTTAAAAAATTAATAATTTTAAATTTTTTAATTAATTTTTAATATTATTTGTGAAATTATGGGTTGTATCCATATTTTTAATGAAATGATGGGTGCAACTCGCGATTTCTCTTGTATGGAATCTAATTTCGTAAATATAGTTTGGAATGCCGTAGTTTAGAAAATATTTTATTAAAAAATATTATTTAAAAAAAATCATCTATTTTCAAGATTTTTTTAATAATGATTTTTAAACATAAAATTATCAAAGTACTATAATTTGAAACAATTTTACCAAACTACGGTACTTTGGCCAGGTTATTTTTTTCGTTGTTGTTCCGACGTGGAAAAGATGCAAGCTGTGCCTACATCTTTAGACCGGAAAAAAAATGCTCGAAGAACCACCAAAAAATACAAAAAAAAAATCTTGAACGCAGGCTATGCTTGCATCTTTAGACTAAAAAAAACTCGAAGAATCATCGAAAAAAATAAAAAATACCTTGAATTAATTCTTAAAAAAAAAATCTTTGAAGATGCAGTACCTGCATCTCCCCCCCCCCCCAAAAAAATCCAGTTTAAAGATACAGGTAAAACCTACACCTTCTAAATCAACCAAAAAAATAAAAAATAAATAATTTGAATATTTTAAACGGACCGAATAAAAAATAAAATATAATTTTTTAAAAAAATACTTAAAGATGGAGTAGATCCTGCATCTGAATATTTTTTTAATAATTTTTTTTTTAAAAAAATTACCGAAGTAATATGGGTCAAAATAAATTTACTGAACTATCGTCGCTCGATAAACATGGCAACCATACTCGTGTCTTTAAATTTTAATATAATAAAATTAAAAAATATAATACAATTTAAAATAATATAATGAAATATTTAAAATATTTAAAATAACATAATAAAATTAAAAATAATTAAAATAATATAATAAAATTATAATATATATAATATTTAAAATAATATAATAAAATTTAAAATTTTAAAAAATTAAAAGAAGTTGCAGGTAAAGTGAAGTTGCAGGCCGTAACTTTGACTTCATCTTATTCCTGCACCTTAATTTTTAAAATAAAAAAATTAAAAAATTAAAAAATTGAAACATTTCAGTCGTTGTTCCAAACTATGGTCCTGCCACCAGTACGGTTGTCGATGCTGCCATCGGTCCGGTGGACCGGTAGGTCCTGCCACCGATTTGGGTGTTGGTCCTGCCACGAGTCCGGTCACCGGTCCTGCCAGGGGTCCGGTAGCCGGTCCGACCAAGGGTCCGACCATCAGTCCGGTAGCCAATCGTGCCACCAATCTGGCCACCGGTCTTGCCACCAGTCTGGCTACCGGTCTTGCAATCGGTTCGGCTGCCAGTCTTGTCATCGGTCCTGCCACAAGTCCAGCCAGATTAGTGGCTGGATCGGTGGTAGGACCGGTGGTCGAACCCCTCGGAGTGGCGACCGGTCCTGCCAGGTAGGACCGGTGGTCGAACCCCTCGGAGTGGTGGCCGGACCAGTGGCAGGACCAGCGATCGGATACCTGGTTGGACCGATGGTCGGACCCTTGGTCGGACCGGCACCGACCGATGGCTAGACCGGCTACCAAACCAATGGCCGAACCGACTATCAGACCCCTGGTAGGACCGGTGACCGGACTCGTGGTTGGACCGGTGACCGGACTAGTGGCAGGATAAGCGACTGGACTGATGGTAGGACCGACGATCGGATTGGTGGCCGGATAGGTACCGAATGGTTGCCGGACCCCTTATCGAAACGATGGCCGGACCCCTAATCGGACCGGTGGCCGGACCCCTGGTCTGATAAGGTTCGGTAGCCGGTTCGTTCGCCAATGCAACCACCAATCCGGTCGCTGGTCCTGCCGCCGGTTTGAATATCGGTCCTGGCACCAGTCCGGCTGCCTGTCCTGCCCACGGTCCGGTCACCGGTCTGGTAGCCAGTCCGGCCATCGATTCGGTAGCCGGTCTGGCCACCGATCTGGTAGATGATCTGGCCATCGATCTGGTAGACGGTCCGGTCACCAATCGACCATCGATCCGACCAAGGGTCCGACCGTCGATCCTGCCATTTGTTCGACTACCGCTCCGACTAGGGGTCCGACCGCCGGTCCTACCATCGATCCAGCCACCAATTTGGCTGGACCTGTGACAGGATCGGTGGCAAGACCAGCGACTGGACTTGTGGCAAGATCGGCGGTCAGATCGGTGGCAAGACCGATGGCTAGATTGGTGGTCAGACTGGCTATCGGACTCCTAGTCAGACTGGCGATCGGATCCCTAATCGGACTGGCGACCGGACCGGTGGCAGGACTAGCTGGTCCACCAGACCGGTAGCAGCACCGACGACCAGATTGGTGGTAGGACCGGTGGCAGGACTTGTCGCCGAACCGGTGCCCTAACGGGTGACTAAACCGATGGCTGGAATGGTGATCGGATCTTATCGCCGATCCGATCCAGTTGCCAGTCCAGCCATTGATCCGACACCGGTCTGGGCTCTGATCCAACCACTGGTCTGATCACCGATCCGATTAGTGGAATGTTTCAATTTTTTAATTTTTTAATTTTAAAAATTAAAGTGAAATAATAAGATGAAGTCGGAGGTGCGGCCTGTGGCTTCACTTTACTTACAACTTCTTTTAATTTTTTTAATTTTTGATTTTATTATATTATTTTAAATATTATATATATTATAATTTTATTATTTTATTTTAAATATTTTTAATTTTATTATATTATTTTAAATATTATATTATATTATTTTAAATTTTAGTATATTTTTTAATTTTATTATGTTAAAATTTAAAGATACGAGTGTGGTTGCCATGTTTATCGAGATGCAGTAGTTCGGTAAATTTATTTTGATTCATATTACTTCGATAATTTTTTTTAAATATTATTAAAAAATATCTAGATACAAAATCTACTTTAATTTTAATTTTTTTTTAAAAAAATTATATTTTATTTTTTATTCAGTTCATTTAGAAGATTCAAATTATCTATCTTTTATTTTTTTAGTTGATTTAGGAGATACTGGTTTTACGGGTATCTTTAAAATAGATTTTTTTTTGAAAAAAATACATATACCGCATCTCCAAAGATTTTTTTTTTGTTGAATTGATTAAGAATATTTTTTATTTTTTTGGATGATTCTCAGAGTTTTTTTTTTTTTTTTAAGACCTAAAGATGCAGGCATAGCTCTATGCCTGCGTTTTCATTATTTTTTTTAAAATTTTTTTTTGGATGGTTCTTCGAGCAATTTTTTTTTTTCCCCGGTCGCAGGCCTGCATCTTTTCTCCACGTCAGAACAACGACAAGAAAAGAAAAAAAAAAAAAAAAAAAAAACCAAACTACGGTACTTTGATAAATTTATTTTTAAAAAACATTGTTAAAAAAAATCCTCTATTTTCACTACTAACGTCATAGCCACGTAACATTTGCTCCATTAAATGACTATAATTTTATTTTTTTTATGATCTCGAAATATCTCACAAGCGGACGGTAACCTTCTTATCCTCAGGAAATATATAATATTTGGCTGTTGTCCACAAATATCGACCTGCCCAGTGTATTAAATTCTTTATTCCTCCCACGACAAGGGGCTTGAGAAGCACCGGCCAACACGAAGTGAGAGGCAGTCTCTGAGAGCAGAGAATCAAGAGATGGACCCACAACTGCGTCTTCCCTTCTTCTTCTTCCTCCTCTTCTTCCCCCTTTCCACCGGCAGCAACCCCGAAACCATCGTCTTCACCACCCTCGGCCGCAGCCGCTACGGCTTCGATATCTTCTCCGTTCCCTTCATCTACTCCTCCCTCCTTTCCATCTCTGTAGAACACGAGAACGAGCTCCAGCTAACCGACGGCGTCTCCGTCAACTACAACGGCTTCTTCCCCTCCAACTCCTCCTCCCTCATCTACATCAGCGAGCGCGACGGCTACTCCAACGTCTACCTCGACCGCCTCTTCCGCCCCCAATCCTCTCCTCTGCGGCGCGAGGCCCTCGAGCTCCCACCTCGCCTTCAGTTCCCCTTGCTCCCCCCGCCCTCCTCCTCCTCCTCATCCGCGTCTCGCTCTCCTTCTCCTATCTCCATGAAAGACCGCCCTTCCCTCATCTCCGGCGATCACCTCATCTACGTCTCCACCCACGAGCCCTCCAGCTCCCCGCGCCAGAGCTGGGCCGCTGTCTACTCCACCCACCTCCCCACCGGCCGCACCCGCCGCCTCACCCCCTCCGGCGTCGCCGACTACAGCCCCGCCGTCTCCCCCTCCGGCCGCTGGACCGCCGTCGCCTCCTCCGGCTCGCGGGGCTGGTCGGGCGAGGTCGAGGAGCTCCCCACCGACATCTACCTCTTCCACACGCGGGACGGGTCGGCGAGGACCAAGCTCGTCGAGCACGGCGGCTGGCCTTGCTGGGCCGATGACTCCACCCTCTATTTCCACCGCCGGGGCTCCGACGGCTGGTATAGCGTCTACCGAGCCACTATTACTGTTGGCAGCACTCTATCGGTGGCCTCGGTGGATCGAATCACCCCTCCCGGCTTCCATGCTTTCACTCCGGCTGCGTCGGTTGGTGCGCCGGGGATTGTAGCGGTGGCGACGAGGAGATCGATGTCCGAATTCCGGCATATTGAGCTCGTTGATCTCAGAGGTGGAAGCAATGTTTATGTGGAGGTGACTCGGCCTATTGCTCCCTATTCTCACCATTTTAATCCATTTATCTCTCCCGATGCCTCCCAGATCGGCTACCACCGGTGCAGGGGAGGCGGAAATGGCAAACCTGCATTGCTACTAGAGAATATCGAGAGCCCATCGCCAGAAGTATTCTCTCTCTTTAGAATTGATGGCTCGTTCCCTTCCTTCTCCCATGATGGTGGTCAGATTGCTTATATTAGGTTCCCTGGGGTTTATGTTGTGAATTCTGATGGCTCCGGTGGGCCAAGGGAGGTTTTCTCCGGGAATGCCTTCCCAACGGCTTGGGATTGGAAGAGGAAAGGGGTCATCTACACAAGCCATGGCCCTGAGTTTGCTTCAGAGAGCACACGAGTCGATATCATTTCCATTACTCTACCTGAAGATGATGATGACGAGAACTCTCAGCCTATAGTCAAGAAGTTGACGACCGGAGGGGAGAACAATGCATTCCCTTCCCCATCGCCGGATGGCAAATGGGTGGTATTCCGGTCGGGGCGTTTGGGGCACAAGAACCTCTACATCATGGATGCGGTGGAAGGGGAGAGTGCAGGGCTCCGCCGGCTGACCGAGGGCCCATGGAGTGACACCATGTGCAATTGGTCGCCGGACGGTGAGTGGATCGCCTTTGCTTCGGATAGGGATAACCCGGGCGGTGGGAGCTTTGCCATCTACATGATTCACCCGAACGGTACTGGGTTGAGGAAGTCGGTGCACAGTGGGGATGGGGGGAGGACCAACCACCCCTGGTTCAGTCCTGACTCGAAGAGCTTGGTGTTCACGTCGGACTACGCAGGAGTGTCGGCGGAGCCGGTCTCCAACCCCCACCATTACCAGCCATATGGGGAGATCTTCACTGCGAAGATTGATGGCTCCGATATCCGGCGGCTTACACACAATTCATTTGAGGATGGGACCCCGACATGGACCCCCTTCTTCTTGGAGCCATCTGATGTTGCTGAGTCTCTGCAAGGGATGGAACGGTGCTCGTTTGATGACTGTCACTGGCTCGCCATACAGGCCCAGCTCAAGCAAGTCACGCCCACTAAAGGTTGTTAATTCTGACTTCTGCATGCGAGAGCATTTAGAATGACAATAGTAAATATGTAGTCTATATATCTGCAGTTTGTGGTCTATATATCAGCTGTTTGTGGTCTGTATATCTACAGTTTGTAGTCTGTATATGGATCTGCAGTTTGTACTCTATATATCTGCAGTTCTAGCTGCATATATTTTATATAAGTGGACTTTATTGCCACTGATGTGCTATCTATCTGAGCTTAACAGTATGATCAGTAAATTAGATGAGCTAGAAGTTTTAAGAAGATGTTTAATATTGATATCACTCATCATTTATGCCTCTATTTTTCGTTTTCTTTCTTTTTTCCTCCAGCTTTGTTTATCAATAAAAACTTGTTTCATTAGGCAGGCAACATCTAACAACAAAAGTTAACCTGCTCTTTCAGACATTTTGTATGCTGGGATGCGACGGGCTTTATATATAGAAGTCATTCGAATGAGTTCTAATTGTTATTCCTGAATTTTTGTGGTGCCATTTGTCATAAGTGCTCTGCAACATAGTTTTTGTCAATGAAAATTATTGATTAATTCAAGTGGTCTTATGCGCATGCAATTGAAGTTCTTAAAATATTGAACTAGTACAATGCTTAACATGTGACACAAAATTCTCCAACAGCAATTCTCTACATTTGAAATATTAATTGAAATTATTTTCTAAAGATTATTTTGTGCTGAAACAAAATTGATATGCCTTTGTCCAAGCAGTCTATCTCATGCAAATTTTGACCAACATTTTTGTTTTTTAAAGCCTATCTTCTTCCATTTTTGACTTAAAAGTGACTATATTCGATCTTTTAATTGGAAATTATGTTATTTCTTCCTATTTCTCCTTGCACAAGAAATGGTTTGGATTTTTAACACACCCTGTTGTGAATTGGGATTCTGTTTTGAATGGTATATTTGAATTTATTATTGTGCTTTAAGAGCTTCTTGTGCACAAAATTGGTGCACATTCATTGGAAATTAAAAATGATCGAACCAAGTTGGGGTCATTCAGGCTTGAGAGCATTGAAAAGAAACAGTTAATGATCTTCAATAACAATCTGCCTTGCATCGGGGCTTAAATAGGCAAACCACAGAATCTTGGGATTCTTGTGAGTATGGCAAGTTAATGTTTAAGGGTCCATTCATCTTGGGCATGGAAACTTGGAGCAGAAGTAGCACCAGAATCATTGGTATTTACCGAGGCACTTGGTGCAGCATCCATGCACATTGAGCAGGATGGAGACTGCAACACATCATTATGAGATGGTGGTGCACAGGTAGGTGGACTAACTGAGATGTCCACATGCTGAGCAATACCGGATGAATGCACGGAATGACTGAATAAAGAGCCACCTGAAGGTCCATCATTAGTCGTTTGATTTGAGGATCTAACACATGGCAGAACTCTTTGTGACCAGTTCTGCATAGAGCGAGACATCTGACAAGGAGAATTAGTGGTACCAAGAGAGCTAGTTTTGGCAAAGAGAAATCTCCCTTCATTAAATACAACATGTTGAACAATATAAATCCTACTAGAAGGTAAGTGCAGACATTGATATCCATCGTGTGACTTGCTGTATCCAAGAAAAATATAGAGATTTGAATGAAATTCTAACTTATACTTAGTATATGGTTGTAAATACGGGTAGCATGGAGACCCAAATACATGGAGAAAATTATAGTTTGGGATAGTGCCAAAGAGTGTTTCGTGAGGATTGATATTAGACAACAATGGAGTTGGCATTCTGCTTATTAGGTAAGCTACAGCATCGTCTCAAAATTGATGAGGAACAGAGGTAGTGGCCATCGGCACAAGAGCGGTCTCAATGATATGGCGATGCTTTCTTTTTGCGAAGCCATTTTGTTGGGGTGTATAAGAATATGATAGGCGGTGAGAGATGCCACAAGAATTGAGATGCTGTGATAAGGAATGAAATTCACCATCCCAATCACCATGAAATTGTTTGATCGGAGTACGAAATAATCATTTGATAGGGCATTGGAAGCGAAGAAAAATGTCTAGTACATCATATTTTCTTTGTATAGTGAACACCCATAGATATTTACTAAAATTCTTAATAAAGCAAATATAATAATGAGCTCCAGAGGAGGAAATTATTGGAGATGGGCCCCAAACATCAGAAAAAAAGCTCCAAAGAAGTAGAAGAGATGGATGGAGAAGGTAGTAAAGGAAGACGCTGAATTTTTGCATGTTGGCAAGCACGACACAAATTAGAGGATGACATGGGGCGAACTTGAAGCCCATACTTTGATCGGATATGAGAGACCACTTGCATGGTTGGATGACCAGGGCGGTCAATGCCAAACTGCAGGGGAAGCCTTTTCTCCAAGCAAAGCATGAGCCGTCACGCCATTATTGGAGGGGAAAAGGTAATAGAGTCCTTGATCAAGTCGACCATGGAACAGCGGTTGTCGAGTTACTTGATCCTTCACAAAGAAATAGAATGGGTGAAATTCAAAGAAGACATTATTGTCTTTGAAAAACTGATGCACCAATAAGAGGTTATGAGTTACTGTGAGTACATGAAGTATATTTGAAAGAGAGAGGTCTTGATGAAGAGGAACTAAGGGTAGTTGAGCCGGTATGGGTAATTGACAAACCGATGTGGAGCAGATCTGGTCCCTGGTATGGAGTGGGATTGTCCAGCTATGTATAATCAGGTGTGACATGGTTGGTCGCACCACTATCCTGGTACCTCTCGAGATGAACGTTCATGTTGCTGGTGGTGCTGTTTTCAATTCGCTGTGAGTTTTGTTGCTATTGTTGGGATCGCGGTTCATCACAATATTGCATATCAAATCACCATGGATAGTCAGCCAATGGTGGCCCTTTTGATGGCAAAGTTGGCACCATGACCCTTGACGTTGGCCCTTGCCGTGGCCATGCCCCTTGCCTCCCCGAGGAGAAGTAAATGTTGTGTAGCCATGAGTAGGTAGCTGTGATATGGGTAGCTAAATGCGAGTTTCCTGAGCTCCTGGTGGCTTGATGGACTACTGGAAAGGGAGGACTGGATTGAAGCTGAGCACGATGTTGAAGAAGAGATTCGTGAGCTATAAGCCGGGCAAGGTCTTGCAGAGTGAGACCCTCGGTGCCAGTGAGAACAGGTACCAACATATCGACTCAGAACCCAGCCTTGAAAGCACCTGTAGAACCAGGTTATTGGGGTTGATGGGATGCCCAACTGAGGCCAGGTTGTTGGCGATGACCTTTGCTTGCTGAACATAGTTGGTGAGAGAGCTCGATCCACTGAGGGAGTACAACGTGGTCTGAAGTTGCAGGAGCCGTGCTCGTGACTGCAATGCAAAGACACGAGTAAGAGCATCCCATATGACTGGAGAGGAGTCATGGCTGATGATGAAGGGTACTAGCAACTCGGAGAGGGAGGCAATGAGCCATTAATGTCATAGCTCCCATGCATTGTTGTGCCATCTTGTGGACTACCAATAGGGAAGAAAAAAACAAGAAAAAATTACACCTTGAGAGAAATAAAGCAGTGCCTGAGCCTGCTCGTGTGCTTGTGTATGCGCCATGGGCCGCATGTGGGTTTGAGTGGACACGGGCATCGAGGCATCATCCCAACAATCTTCATCTCGACTCGACGTTCGATCTTCACCTAATTTTGAAAGTTTCTTGAAGGATTTGATTTCCATGTCCTGGGATAAATGCCTGATCATGGATAGGCAAACATGGGAGTCGAGCCAGGCCACTCGATCCCATCTCTGTCACATGCTGTGCTCACTTTGACATGAGATCTGCTTGGAGAAGCCTCTTGCAGCAATAGAAACTTCACCTTGCGACGTCGTCTATCATCCTCCAGAGGCTCGTCTCGTGCCCGATTCATTTGCTCCTTGAGCTTCACCTTGTACTGGACTCCCATCTGCATCAGGGATTCCACCTCGCACTGGACTCCCTGTGAAGAGGTAGTGCCCTCATTTTTCCGCCTGCAAAATGATTCTATTATTGTGCAAGACCTTCAAGACTCCATCACCAGCTCTCTACGTATAACTGTTTGAGTCCAATTTGTTTAGAAAAACTAGGTTTCAATGAAAACTGGGTTTATGTTGGATCTGTTCAGTTTCTTCACTATTCCATTATGCACCTCCAAGCTAATTGTCTTGATGCTCGTAATCGTACAGCTCGATCTGTCTAATAAGTGGATAGCATCATTTCTCTGCTTTCAGAAAGTCAAACAGTTTTTTTTTTACAATAGATGTGATGTGGACATGCAGAATTTAAAATTCATTGAAAAAAGGATACCTTATCGGATATCATAAGTACATCATTATAGTATCCTTCATCGTCGCTACTATCGGCCATCGTTGTAGTAGTCCTCGTCCGATCTTTGAACTGCGGGAAATCTCTGACACGATATTCTAGCTCATCGTACTGGTAATATCTGATCCTGCTTGCATCTTTCGACTTGGATTGTCCATCTAGCGATCCTTTGTTACTCTGCTTTCTGCCGCCTATTCCAGAATCGTCGATGTTGAGTTTCCACCTGAACTCGAAGATTGGTTATCCTGTTTGAGAATCTTGTTCTGGAGTAATGCCGAAGTGACTTCCTCTATCTTGATAGTGCTCTTTCCTATTAGAAAAGCAGTTATCAAGGACTCGAAGGAATGCGGTAGGGATGATGGTAAGACCAGTGCATTGGTCTTAACTTTTTCACTGATACTGAAAAGATTAGTGAGGATCTTGTGGAAGCTACTGAGGTGCTTCTGCATGCTGTCCCGCCATCTGCAGTAGGTAGAACTGCTTTCAAAGGAATAGCGTGTTGGTGAGAGACTTCGTTATGTATAGCTTCTCGAGCTTCTTCCATAGCACTATCAGGAAAGTCTCCTGCAGTACATGGATCATTATTTCATCCGTCAAGTACAAGTGGATCATGCTCACTGCTTGCATCTGGTGCCACCTCCAAGTCTTCTCTTCCATGGTGGCCGGCTTCTTCTTGTATGTGAGAGCATTGATCAATCCTTGTTAGATCAGCATGTCTTTAACCATTGCTTGTCAGAGGGATAAATTGCTTTTTCCATCAAATCGGTTGATGTCAACTTTAATTGCGCTTGCCATCTTTTTCAATCTTGATTAATGTCGAACAATCGAGGCGTTGATACCATTTATTATGGTACCAACCGCACGGATACCACTCTCGTCGGGAAATTTCTCATACGAAATATGGATTTTCGATCCCAAGATCATGATTGTCGGTGTCGATGCCGCAAAAAAAAAGAAGAATAAAATAAAATAAAAGATGTACAATTAGTTGGGTATGTAAGGTTTCATTATAAGAAAAAATAAACGTAGAAGGTTGGAACTCATATTTTCAATTTCGTTCAAATCTTTCAACAAGAAATCTCAAATCTCTCTCTCAAGCTCTCAACTCAGCCTCTACAAGCGAGACCCTTCACCACTCTTTTGATTCTCATACCTAGCCTGATCCTCTGTCCATGTTTTTTAGTCTCTATTGCGAAGAGTGTCTTCCTAGAAGTCCAACGGTCCAAATCGCATTCAAGTCGGAGTCCTGTAGTTCTTCTAATCCGCATTTGACTGCAGGATTATTTCTGGTCATCCGATTGCTGTGATTGTGTTGCAAAACGTGCGTAATAGGCTCAAATTGTGTCGGACACTTTTTTTTCCATCTGAATCTCTGGAGAGATGCCTAGTCATCCATCATGTTTGTTGAACCCATTCATCTGTCCGATCATGAGAGGACACGTGAGCTGCGAAAGATTGCATCACACTCCCATGCAATGCATCAATGAGCTCTTGACTACATTAAATGCTTTGACAAACGCCTCGACACCCCGTTGCATGTTAATGTCATAGTTCCCATGCATTGCTGAGGCTTCCTGTCGACTGCCAATAGAGAAGAAAAAAACACAAAAAAAAGCACTTGAGAGAAACAAAGCGGTGCCTGAGCTTGCTCATGTGCCTGCATGTGTGCCACGGGCCGCACATGGTTCTGAGTGGACATGGGCATCAAGGCATCATCCCAATAGGGTGGTAGTAGGATTGGTGGTAAAGATGGTGGTGGGAACAAGAGACATTTTTGTCGTAGGAAAAGATGATGCTTGTGAGCTGGTTTGCTCTGATACCATGAACAAGTGTACTAAAAATTGTCTGAATCTTCCTTACCTCATCGTGGATATGATCTCTTATATGAATAAAGCTGGTACAACAGTTCCTACAAACAATGGAATAGGTTATGATAGATACCAGGGAGTAGTGGTTTCATACATGTCCACGTCACTGTGGTTGCTTCCTTCGATACATATGGATTCCAAAACCACTCTTACCAGGATCTTGTAGAAAGAGTTTAGGGGGAGGAAAGTCATTGATATTGTATACTCTTTAACATGTTTGAGCATGAGGTATAGAGAGCACTTGCAAGGCAGAGCAAAAACCAAGTTACTGGTTCTTCTTATATATTTGAGTTTACTTCTCTCTCTCTCTCAGTTTATTTAGGTGTTCTTGATTGTTCATATTTTTAATCTTGGTAGTTTGCTTCTATTTTAGGTTTCTCCATGTCATATTAGTTTTATTTTAATGTATGTCATGCTGCATTCACATCTAGTATCTATATTCAGCTTGACCAAGATACTAAAGATCTTAATTTTGAAGTGCAATGTGAAGTTTGAGAGCAAAAGGAACTTTTAAGGAACAATTAAGGCTTTCCTATTTCCAAGGAGGAAAAAAGACTATTGATGCTTAAGATTGAGAGGATATGATCTAAAGATGGTTAGGATGATATCGTCAAAGAACTGATGGAATACCGGATATGGTCATTTCTCTCATGATATAAGTTGTATATAATGAAGAGTCTATTATTAGGTTCATAAATGAAGGAAGCCACCGATGCTTTTAGATCTACATATAGGTCAGGTTTGGGTTAGATCCTTGCAGGATATAACAACAATATAACAAACCAAATTAATATATTTGGTTTTGAGCTAGACTTTCCGTTTACATCTTGAACGTTCAGGTTGTTTTGGATTATAATCAGGTTTAAATGGTAATCCATGGGATAAACTAATCATATTTGTAAAGTATCTTGAGTGGCTAACATCAAGGATACATTCCTTCATGATGAATTGGATGAGATGGTTTATATATGCAAAAACAGTTTAAGGGGTGTTTTTTGCCCTACAAAAACAAATTCATTTACCACAAAGTAATTTCATAACATAGTGAAAAATCCCAAGGTATAGCCAAACAACCTTGGCTTTAAGTGCAAGGATGCATCATTTTAATATTGTGTCCTACATAAAGGTTATAAGAGATGCTAGAATAAACTCAGATACTCATCCAGAAATTATGCACTAGTGGGAAGATGTTATTATCTTTGAAGGGATTGCAAAGAAAAGATTTCAAAAGTTTTTACATGCTATAGGCCATTCTTGGGGAAACAATAACCATGCAAGTTGTGTCAAAGACCAAAGAGGAAAGGCTGCATTGCATCTTTAGACTCCTTATACTAGTTTTCCTGGTTGATCAATGTATATTATAGTTTTCACTATATCAACATCTCCCATGTGGCAAATGTAAGTGGTACATGACAGATTTTTTTGTTTTGTTTTTTTTTTTTGTGTGTGTGTTTGGGGGGGGGGGGGGGTGGTGGTTGAGAGAGAGAGAACTTGAGCGTTGGTGTCTTCAAAGCTGCCAGTGGCTATAAACCTAAAGGAGAGTGGAAAGGATGATTGCATATATAATGGTGCACATAATTCAATACTAATTGGTGAATTTTATTTCAAGTGGCCATGTTAAGTTCTTAATTTTGTAATAGTGAACCTCTGAGGACCTTAAATTGATTGGCCTCCATGACAGCATATGGTAATAACAAACTACAGTTTGTTACAGCATGTTTGAACTTGCCAAACCATGCAGAACCATGCCAGGGGACCATCGTGACGGTTCCAACGTTTGAAATGAAACACTGGCACTTGTCCCTAGTTCGATCTGATGAAGGGCGGGGAGCAAAATCTGGCAATCCGAAGGCCTCCAAGGCCCTTCGGTGGCCACCCCTATCCTCTCTGCCCTCTCCTTCTCTTCCACCCCCCTTCTCTTTCTCTCTTATCCTCCCTTTAGTTCTCCTTCTCCCTGCTTTATCTGCAGTGTTGGTTCGGGCCCAACAGGGAATGGCATAGGGGCATGCTAAACTATACCATCGAAGTCCTAGTACCGGTACAGCGAATCTTGGTGTAAATCTATTGTTTTAGGAAATCTGCAAAATTTCACTAAAATGATTAGAAGAATTGAATGTTTTTGAGTTCAATAATTTGGCTGGAGTTGGTGAAAGTTAAATTCAAGGAGTTCTGACCAGGAAATTTCTGATGGTATTTCCCCAGATGGGATCCAAGGAAAAGCTTGAGCTTAGAAAATCTGTGAAACCTCGCTAAAATGATCAAAAGAGTCGGACACTTTTGAATTCAAGACTATGGCTAGAGCCAATCAAAGTTAAGTTCAAGGAGTCCTGAAAGGAAATTTCTGAGAATATTTCCACAGACAGGATCTAAGGAAAAACTTGAGATCAAGGTGTAAGACTAATCTTTCAGGGAAGGAGAAAAATTGCAGTTTTTCTTACTCATAAGGTTTAAGTACTACAGGGTAAAAGGAACCTAAAAAGAAATTAGTTTTGTATAATGTTCTTTGATACCTTTTCACATTCATGAATTAGAAAACGTGGTAGTTCATAAAGCCTGAAAAATGGGTTCTAAAGCTCGACTTTTCCTGCTGTTTCTGATGAAACCTGAAACCAGACCCTGTTTATCTCTCTTTAAAGGTCACAGGCAAAATAATAACTGTAGTTTTACTTTCCTCCATGGAATCTTTGTTGATCTTGTCAAGGATTTAAGCTCCTTTGCTGAAGCACATAATTCACTAGCCCATTATGTGGTAATCATCATGGGATTTCAGGTAAACCTTAACTGGTCTAAATTGTATCTTTAGCATCTTTTCCTGTTGTTTTATATCCCCTGTTACTTCACCACTAAAAATATTATGGCACCTTTCCAGAAAACGTTTTCTTAACTTCTGATTTTTCAATAGTATTCCTAGTACGTCTTTAAACAAGATCTCACTGATGAGATGAATGAATGCATTTCAGGTTGAATCTTGTATTAAACAGTACACTTGTTTTTTCATGTTCTGCTAATTTTTTGTGCATTATACACAAAGTCTTGTTTCATTCATTTAACAAAATGCAAAATAGATATCATCAAAAAAAAAAAGAAGAAGAAGAAAAGAAATGCAAGATAGGCTTGAATGCCTATAGGGCAGTATATTTTCAACTGCATAATTATATCATCTGAATCTGAAGGAAAAAATTGTACTCAAAGTTAGATCAAAGTTAGTCATGTGAATTGGAATGCAAGTATCTTACTCAATTGACCTCGAGTTAATTTTTTCCTTATTTATATGTCCAAAATATGTTGCCAAATTATGGCATCTTTATTTTTCTCTAGGAATACATCAAGTGCATAGCAAGATATGGAAAGACGAATAGTCTAGCTTTCAGTGCTGTTCTTGGGATTTTAGCATCTCTTGAAGTGCTTAAAACTTCTGGCAATCACTGGTTGTCAGAAGGTGTTTACTTATTTTGCTGCACACGGATTTTGGTTATTGGAAGGATGAAAGTTCAAAGATATTAGCTAGTTGATATATGCCATATCGGTCTATCACTTTACAAAAATAGGCCTTTTGGATGCATGATTAAGTTTTTTGAATCTTTTGATTTGATCATATTTTCTGTTGCATAAGAATTAAGGATATCAAAGTGAGTGTATGTTACAGACCAAATATTTTGAGTTTTTTCTTTTTTTTAATTACTATTATGTAACTAAAGCAATTACTATCAGGAAAGGATTACTTTGTGGGTTTTATTTGCTTATGTTTAAATAGGATTATTTTGTAAAGAAAGTTGTTCAGCTATCAAGGATAAAGGTGATTGCTGATTAGAACAGGAGCAATCTTTACTTGTTTTTGTCATCAGGTCATCCCCCCATCGGCCCATCCAGCAGTGAAGTGCTAATGATAACAAAGTAAAAAATAGCAGACCTTTCCCTTTTCTTCTGTTAAAATGTTCTTGTGATCACAATGCACGGACCTAATCTTCTAGGAATTTCTCTTTTTATAAACATAAAAGAAATCATTCACTTGCACATACTTAAAATTTGTCATCAGACTGATGTGCCACCACATGGTGGCATCATCGTGGAGACTAATATTTTTCTAATTGTATGCATCTATTGATTTAATATTTGTTAATGCTACTCTTGTTGATCATAGCTGTTTAATATACATCTGATATATGTCAAGAGTAGTGCCTGTGGTTAGTGTTTTTATTTTTTATAAGTATATTGATGGAGATGGTTTAAATGTGCACCATAGGGAAGCTACAAAGTCTAGAAACCTAGTTTAGAGAATGGGGACTGAAGATTCAGGATGTAACAAAGAGCAATTGTTCTTAAGGAGTTGCTTAGATCAAACATGAAATTCTTACACCATGGAAGTTATATATCACCCATCAGATGCAGCAATTCAGATAGTAACTCTTGAACTATACATTTCAATTGGGGTGAAAAAAATATACAGGACATGAACAGGTCATCAGGTTACAGTCTTCTTTTGCCTTCCATTGTTCATCTCTAACTTAAATTGATGGTCTAATACTGATGGTAACATTAATATCTTGACCTCCAAAATGCAGTGTAACCCCAGGTTTCTTACTTGGTAGGAGCCCTTGATAATCTCATTGCTAAGCCATTGACAAAGCCAATAGCATTTTGCTCTCATTAGATGCAACCTTGCTTGTCAGAATTCTCTGGTCTACTCATGGCATGGAATTAGCCGTCTGCATTGCCGTCTACCATCGCACCACTTCTTGCTCCAGTTGCTACACTCTGTCATCCCGGGATGGAGGACAATGTAAAGAACTAGCAGTACTCCTGTAATGAGGAGGGTGAGAAAGAAGCCAGACCCAGATGTGGATGTTGCTGGCACTTCCATTGGAAGGGGGTGTCTGTGCTATATGACCAGATGTTCAGGGCCAATGAATGGGAATGCTTGTTCTCAATCTTTTCTTCCAAGGCAATTGTTGTATAGGAATCAGACCAAGGTTTCCTCTCAAACAAAAAAAATTGTTTCAGGATCGAGGTGGTAGAAGGGGCTGTTGGGTTGCTTTTTTGGGAAGAAACCAAGGTTGGAGTGGTTTCAGATGTTGAAATGATTCAAGCGGGTCTTTCTGTAAGGCAAGCTTTGGAGGTTTGATGGAGGCGGAGAGAAGGGCCGGGAAGCGTAAGGCCTTAACCAAGACAGTTGTTATGGTCTAGCTGTTTTCCTCTCCTAAATAGGACGTGACCTTCTCTGCTGATGTATTAAGATGGTTCCAGCTTGAGCTCAGCGGATTTTTTTTGTTTTTTTGGTTGAGACCGGTTACATTATCAGAGACCTAGGATAGATATGCCCAAGAGCATCCAACATAATCAAATCATGAAGACGTCGAGATAGCCTTGACACGAATGCCTATTCATTTTATCCATATGCTTTGTGATATAAAATGACCGTCCAATTGGCCGCACTTTTACCCTCTTTATTAGTATGTTTGATCAGGCAAGAGGGGCACCAAGTAATGAGTCCTATTGTTGTCCAACCAAAGTGTTCTTTTTATACCATCAAGATTTATTCGATTAGATTTCTAGTGATCCTGCAAAATAAATCACTCATTAGAGGATTTTTGGTGGAGGACACTTCGATACTTAAGTCAGTAAGGATTCAGTTAATGGATATAGAATTTTAGAGAAATGGACAGAAATGAGATAATACTTCAGCTAATTATTTTTACTTACCTTCCGGAAGTATTCTTTTATCGGTATTTATAGTCATGGGCTTTAACAAAATTTAGTTGAAAGGTTTCTGGTAGTTAGTTTCGATGTTATTTCGTTGGAAACTAACATGTGCCTGTTATAATGGTAGTTGGTTGTTTTAGTAAAATAATCAATTTTTTTCTAGTTGTTCTCATTCAAAATAACCAACTCTTTTCTTGTTGTTCTCATTCCTTTTGGAGCCGGTCAGTCTTTAGATGCAGATCGGTCTTTATGGACTCATCAGACTAATGAGTCTGTAAGTGATCGGCCTATTACCATTTCATCGATTTTTGGGCCTGATACGGTCTTTTATTTATTCTTTGAGCCCATCCTGGCCTTTTATGAGTAGGGTCACTTGACTTATCACAACATTTGCTCCCAACTTCCGAGTCTAAGAAATACTTAATGCCTTGAATGATGGGAGTTAATAAAAATGATGAGCATTTCTCTTCTTTTTTTTATCACGTCTTTCATCGATGTGAGAGAAAATATTTTTCAATGATGGCGTATCCTGGCTTCAGTCAGCAATATTAAAGCGCCAGCTTTCGAGCGTAACATCCTTGCTAGGTGTTATATTATCATTGGTGGGGAAGTTATTCTTTGGATCTCGGGGTCATGTCGATGCTTTCGCTTTCGATGCTCGGTAAAAAATTCAGATTTGTGGCATGATCGAGATCGCCGAAGGTGCACGAACTCACAATTAGAGCTATCATCGTTTTCTATCCCTTGAGCTCTCACGGACTGACACCGACACCTTGGTTTTCCTCTCGTCATATCAGTTTCTCCCCGTCGGGTCGTATCTGATGGTTGGGATTTGCATATGCAGCACAATCGGAGGCAGCTCTCATGGCTCGAGGAAGATATTACAGTCATCGACGTCCCCTATATAAATGACCCTCCTCCTCGAAGGCCATATCTTTCTATCATTTTCATTCCTGGTCGTTGGGGGGTTTCTCGTCTTCGTGTCGACTTTCTTCTTCTCAAGCTCCTCTATTTCTTTCAGGTTAGGTCCTGCTCTCTTACCTTGTAGAAATGACTAGATCTCTAGATATCCCTGCCACTGGCAGGTCTTCTACCGGTAGGAGCAAAGGTGAGCCCTCCGATAGTCATGGTTCCTCTAGGACGAAGGGTCCTCAGTATCGGGAAGAACTGAGGTCCGAATCTATTAGAAGCACCGTCACTGAGTTTAGGTTAGCTTTCCTATAGAAATATTACAAGATTCCGCAGGATTTACCTACCTTCGTCCCTCACTCTGTGAGAGGATAAACAGGCCTCCACCTAGAATCATTGCTGTGTACGAAGAACAGCTAAAGGCTGGTCTTCATTTTTCTCTTCATCCGTTCTTTGTTCGGATCTTCAATCTTTATCATGTAGTTCCAGCGCAATTAATTTCGAATAGTATTCGGATAATATGTGCCTTCCTCGTTCTTTGACACGATCTAGACATAGTGTCCAAGACTTTCTTGTTTAGTTCTTTTTTTGTCTCGAAGAAGGATTTTCATAGCCAAGGGTGGTGGGTCATCGACCCCCGCCCTAGTCTAAAATTCATTGCGAGGCTTCCATCTGCCATTCACGGATGGAAGCCTTGCTTTTTCTTTCTTTTGTCTACACAGCCTTGGGGTTTTAATATTGAGTGGAGGGTGCCCCATTTAACCCTCAATGACGGGAAGGTCATAACGACCAACGGGGAGGACTTCAAGAAACTCTTCGGAGTCAAAGTTCCTCCGATGAGAGAGCTGCTGAGCGAGGAGGGCCTTTTCCTCGCTTAGATTAGTACTTCTCCCTCATTAGGTATGTCCCGTCGATTTTATTATTATTATTATTATTTATTTTTTCCTTCTTCAACTAATAACTCCTGTTACTTCTCTTTCTTGCAGACGAGAAGATGAAACCTGATGCCTGCAAACTCTAATAGGCCATTAGAAAGAGGGCAGCAACAGATCCTTCCAGTGGACAGGAGGGTAGGAAGAAATCTCGCTCAATGGATGCTCCCTCCAGCACTCCTCCTGAGGTCCCGATCAGCGGGAACATCCCAATAGTGGTGTGGTCACATCGGATGAGGACGATGTTCCCCTAGTGGAGCTCTGTCTAAGGGTGGTTTCAATCGAACAGCTTTCAGAATAATCGACAGTGCCTCCAGAGGTTGGGCCATCATCTTCTATGCATGGCTGATAGAATAAGGGCAAGGCCCTAGCGATCGATACAACGTTCGAGCCACAGGCAAGGCTCGAGCCATAGGCAGAGGAGGAGGAGGAGCTCGTGGATTTCAACGTATATGCTGATGACACAGGGCTCGACAATCCTGGCTTGGCTAGGGCAATGCTGAGGGCCACCATCGTCCCCAAGGATTGGGAGGTAATTAAGGCCCATCACCTGGAAGATATCTTCACTTTCATTTATCCAAATACTTTAAAGGTAAGGAAAGTCTTCTCTTCATGCCTTCTTTTAATAGATTATAACATCATTACTAACTTTGTCTCTTTTTCGACAGTTTATCCACGAGATCTTTCTTACTGAAAAGAATGTCAAAGGATTTATCGACATGAGCAAAGGCCTACACGACTAGCTGGAAGCAGCAAAGGCTGAGAAGGAGGTGGTCGAAGAGCTCAAGGTGGCTATGGAACAAAAATTAAAGCAAAGTGTCGCTGCTAACACTTCTCTGGACGAGGAGTTGAAAGTGGCATAAGCCAAAGTAACCAAGCTGGAGGCAAAGTTGAAGAAGAAGAAGTTTCGTTCTTCAGAACAGCTAGCCAAGGATAGCTTGAAGAAGTCCGATAAGGCCTTAGCTTGAAGAAGTCTGATAAGGCCTTAGCCTAGAAGGCCAAAGTGGAGAAAAAAGCTGAATTGCTCGAGCTGAGAGCATAATCAGCTGAGCGGAGGGCAGAACTGGCTGAACGGCAGGTTCTTCAAGCAGTGGAAGAGTACAAGAAGTCTGCTACCTTCGATGATGAGATACATGAAGCCGGGGTGGAAAGTTATAACATCGGCTTCGTGGATTGCCTGGAGAAGGTAAAATTTTTTTATCCAAACTTGAATGCCTCCAAAATAAACTCGAATGAGACTGATGAAGAGGACGGGGTGGATGAACAAGCTGAGGACATTTCTGTTTCCGTGGTAGATAAGCTTGGTGACCCCGTCCAAGAAGTGGTCGATCCTATCCTGACTCCCAACCGATTGAAGAAGATCAATCTTGATGTACCTTTTTGTTTCTTCTTATAGTTCATGGACATAAGATTTTTTTAAAAATGTAACAAATCTTTTATATCAAAGAAGCCTTCTTTTATCATAAGTAGAGTTCTTGTTGCATGTTTTTGAATGTATGTTTGAAAATTTCTAAGTATAAACTTGTCGGCTCTTTTATACTTTATACTTGTGTTGCACCATCAGCGTAATAGTTCTGTAATACAGAGATTGTTTTATCGAGAATGCCAATGTTCTCTTTGTTGAGCATAATGGTCAGGCTAGCTTAGCTAGCCCTCCTTTTTTTTTAGATATACCGATGAGTTAGTATGCTAGACCAACTCTCTATTTGTCGGATGGGAGTTAGTGGATTAGACCAACTCTGATACTTGTTAGGTATATTGATTGAGTCAGTTGGTCAGGCCAACTCTCCATTTGTCGGACATACTGATAGAGCGTGCAGGTTGATTAGACCAACTCTTCATTTGTCGAATACATCGATTGACTCTAATTGTCCATGACAGAAAATATGGAAAAGATGAAGAAAGCTCTTTATTGATAGTACTTGCATAAATTTTTTAAATTCCATGATCGAGCAATTCGGTAGCTATTTAGGCTTTCAATCCGGTAGGTTCCAGGTCGTATCACTTTAGTGATTTGGTAAGGGCCTTCCTAATTGGAGGCAAGCTTTTCTTACTCTATAGGTCGGGATACTTCAGCTCTCCATAGTACAAGATCTCTAGGTCGAAAGGCTTTGGCCTTTATCCATGAGTTGTAATATCGAACGACTTTCTATCGGCATACGACGATCCATAGCTATGCCTGAAGTCTAGTGCCCTCGAGTAAGTCCAGGTCGGCTCTCCTTTGTTTCAAATTATTCTGCTCTCCGAAGTGATCTGTCCTCCTAGATCGGAGGATGACTTTCACTAGTATCATTGCTTCACTCCCGTAGATCAGGTTGAATGGTGACTCTCCAATAGTAGATTGAAGGTAGTAGATCGAAGGTCCGGTATACCTAGAGATCTGAATTCAGTTCTTCGGTCCAAAGTTTTTTTGCTTCATTCAGTCGAGTTTTCAGGCCATGAGTATTATCTGATTGGTTACTTTTACTTCACCATTTATTTGAGGATGTCCGATGGAAGTCAACTTGTGAAGAATGTGATATTGAGTACAGAAATCTTTGAATTTTTGATTGTCAAATTATCTCTCGTTATTGGTGATGATGGTATAAGAGATTCCGAATTGGTAGATTACGGAGTTCCTTACAAAGTTTTTGACTTTTTCTTCGGTAATATGGGCTAAAGATTCTTTTTCAATCCATTTGGTGAAGTAGTCGATGGCTACGATCACAAATTTTCTTTATCCGAAGGCCGAAGAAAAATGGTTGAGAATATCCATCCCCACTGAGCGAATGGCCAAGGGACGACCAACTGGATCAGTTGGCTTGCCGGACGTCTTTGAATATTAGCATACCTTTGGCATGGGTCATACCTTCTTACGAAGTTGGTAGCATCTTTCTGGATGGTCGGCCAATAGTATCCTTGGCGAATAATCTTATATGCCAGAGATCTGTCTCCAGATGATCACCGCACATATCTTCATGGACTTCTCTCAGGACGTAGTCAGCATTCGAAGGCCCCAAGCACTTCAGCAAAGGTTGCATGAAGGACCTCTTATAGAGAGACCCTTCTAGGACGATGTATTGAGAAGACGTCCATTAGATTCATTTAGCTTTGACGGTGTCTTCTGGTAAAGTCCCTTCGTTCAAGTATTTTATGATTGGATCCATCCAGCTAGGCTCTCACTCAATTTAGTGTATTTCCTCCACTCCTATCATAATGCCAGGAGTCTCTAGATATTCAATGAAAGTCCGACCTAAGGAGTCGGGGCCATTATGGCTAGCTGGGATAATGAGTCGGCTCAGGAATTCTCTGTTCGTGGAATATGAGTAATGTCAAGAGAGTCAAATTAGATCACAAGGTCCCGTACCTTTTTTAAATATTTTGCCATCATTGCATCTCGGGCTTTAAAGTCTCCTTTGACTTGGTTTACCACAAACTAAGAGTCTGAAAACACTTTTATCTCCCGAATACCTAATTCTCTGGTGTTGCCTCCCGGATCGTCGTGGTCCATAGCTACTGATGGCGTCGAGGGTTGCGCGTCCGCCTACTCGGGATGCCTTCGGTGCCTCGGGACCTGCAAAAAATAATGTCAGTGTCCGGGCCGGGGATTCCGGCGGGGGCGCTCCGACGGGCAAGTCAGTGACGATCCAGGAGAACAGATCCTCCTGGTCGAGCCCCTCTAGATGAGCTTCACACTAGGAGGAGTGAGTGTAGTGTGTATGAAAGTGAGAGTGAGCTGGGAGAGATGGTGGCCGAGGTGGTCCAATCCTCCTGTCTGGCCCCCTCTCCTTGTTTCTTTTCTTGAACCTTTTTTTTTAATTACTCTGGTTGAGTTTTTTCCTTGACCTACCTCGGGATCTTCCCATGCCGTCAGACGTGTGCGACGAGGTATCGTGCCATAGACGGGATGTCTCTCCTGTCAGGTAACCGGGGAAGCTTTCATGCGCTCTGACATTCCTTATGCTTGCCTCACTCATGGAAGCCTAGCAGGGCCTCGATTGGTGGGTCACCGTCCTCGAGACTCGCACCCTCTGGTCGGGTCTTTTCCCTGGTGGTACGGCAGGTTGGTGGAGGGCATGGTGCCTTGATGTGAGTTTCCTTTCTTTCTGATATGAATGACGGCCATGGGCATTAATGGCAGCATGGCGGGTGCTGCTGTATGGCCCTCGGGGGCCTGCCGTCATTTTTGGAGTGGAGGCGCCGCACTCTTGGTGGTTGGTGCCTCTGTCTAAGTTGGGGACCGAGTTGGAAAGGTGGGGCTCGCCTCCGACGGGCTCGCTTCGAGATGGCTTGGCTGGGCGGAGGAGGGCTGAGCTCGACTCTGGGTCAACGGAGTTCGGCTTCGGACGAGCTCGACCTGACGGAGGTGGGCGGGGTGCCGCCCAGCCCAGGGGATTCGACCTCGGAGGGGCTCCTTGTGGTGGAGAAGACTTGAGCTCGACTCCTGACCATGGAGCTCGACCTCAAGAGGTCCTTCCGGGTAGGGACTTGTACTCGGCTCCAGCCTAGGCATCCCGACTCGGTGGGGACCGACCTGGCGGAGGATGGAGCTCGGCTTCGGCGGGCGGCCCCGTTGCTCCGGGGGAGCTCAGCCCGGCGAAGGGACTCATATTGGAAATCCAGCATGGTGCCCGATGGGGACTCCATGTCAGTTTGCCCGCCCTACGTCAGTGATCTAGCCACATCATTTGCCCCCCACTTCCGAGGCTCGTTAACGCGCGGTGCTCGGGGCGAAGGGAGTAATTACGGTGCTGACATGGAAAGGCAAAGAAATCTGGTATAATAATGACCGATATCGGTGGTGCTTCACACGGCGATCCTTCGAGCCTGTGCGGGGGTGCCACGCGGCCATGTCTGAGGAGCAGTTATGGCGGGCACGGAAGTCAAAGCGGTCACGGTCGGATTGAGGCGTTGGCCCCATCGATCAGCGACACGTGGCGAGCATCTCTTGGGGGAGCTGTAATGGTACGGTCGGGCGTAGGTAGCCTCGAAAAGAAGGGTAGGTCTTTCGAAACTTACTTTCTTTCAAATCTTTCAGACCCGGCGTCATACAAAGGTCTTCTCCTTCTCCTTCTCCGGCCGTCATTGTCCTCCTAGAACCTTAGCAGGTTAGCTTTTTCTTCCTCTCCCTTCTCGTCGACTAGGAGTCATCGTAGGTCTTCCTTTGCCATTCTCTTCTTCTCCCATGGATCGTTTTGGTCCGAACTTCCGTCCCTCCTGCCAAGCCGAGGCCGGACCTTCTCGGTCGAGGACTCCTTCCTCCTCCGACGAGGAGAGGGAGGCGGCACGTTACGAGTTCAGTAGGAGACCTTCCTATGGTCCTGTAGCCATTAGGAAACTTGGATCTGCTCCCCCATCTCGTCTGGCTCTCCTTCCCGCTCCTCCTCCTTCTCTTGTTCCTGAACCCGAGCCTTCTCAGTCGACAGGTCTTGGAGGGATTGCTTTGGCGATTACCGTCGAGGATCTCGTGACCATCCGGGGTGCCTATGACATTCCCGAGTCCATTCACCTTTCTGTTCCTCGTCCGGGGGAGCGGGTCACATCTAGTGGCCCTCGACGGATCGCTTTCTATGAGGAGGCCTTCACTGGGGGTCTCCGATTCCTTGTCCATCCATTTTTCCTCTCATTTCTGATCAACTACCGTCTTGTTCCTGCTCAGTTGGTCCCCAATGCCATCAGAACGATCTTCTGCTTCATCGTTCTGTGCCACTTCCACGGGATTGTCGCCCGTTTCTCCCTGTTCAGGGCCTTTTTCATCTTGAAACGCCACCCTACCGAGGAGGGGTGGTGGTCCCTTTCTTCTCGTCCTCGGGGCATTAGGTTCGAACTCCCCTCTTCCATCAAGGGATGGAAGAGTAGGTACTTCTTTGCCTCGTCGAGGGGATCGACTGGGTTTGGAGCGACCCAGATTAGTCTTCCAATAGGAACTCCTATGTCGAAGTAGCCGACCTCGACTTGTACGAGCTGCTCAGATCAGCCAAGATCCCCTCGCTTGAGGTCCTGCTGTCGGAGCGAAATCTTCACGAGGCTGGGGTCGGCTTGATGCAGGGGTCGGGTGAGTTCGACTTGGCCACCCCTTCTCTTTTTCTCTCTTCGTTCTTTTTTTTTTTTACTTGGGATTGACCATGTCTTCTCTGGTGCAGAGATGAAATTCTCCATGGATGAGCTACTCTCGTTCTCCGAGGAACGAGAGTAGGCAGTTGAGGCCAGCGAGCCCGCTCCGAAGAGGGCTCGTGCCGACGATGGTGCGAGGCCGGTATAGGCTAGGCCGGATGCACCGGTTCCAGAACGAAGGCGGAAGAGGGCGGCCGAGTCCGTCCACGAGCCTTCAGGGCAGCGTGACCCGGTCTCGGCGCCCGAGCCTGAGGTGGTCATCCGTGCCAGGTCAACCGCCACTGTCGCCAAGGTAGGGCCCCCACTCCGGAGGTCATCGACGTCGAGGAGGACGGGGAGCTGAAAGAAACAAAGCCGGCGCCCCAGGTGCGGCCCGAAGCGACGCCGAGATCGCAACTGGCATTGAAGACGCCTTCCACCGCTGAAGGGTCCGAGTCAGCGAAAAAGAGGGACAAGGACTACCGCCGAGTCCCCTTCCGACTGGGGCCCAACGTCTCCTTGATGAAGGACCCGAGCCTCGCCAAGCGGATGATGGACTTCTCAGTCCTGTCCTGCGATCGACGGGAAGGGAGTGGGAGACTTCTGGGCGACGTCGTCAGCTCGTCCTTCGCCAATCTTTACACCGTAAGTTCTTCTTCGCTAGCCTTGACTTCTTTTGACCTTTTTCAGCACCGTGGCTAACGTGCTTCCTTTAATGCAGTAAGGCAGAGAGCTGATCCTCATCCGGGATTACTGCCACAACTGGGCGAAAAGGGACAAGGAGCGACAGGCGGAGCTCGAGTCCCTGAGGGCTGAGGCGGGTCGGAAGGATGAGGAGACCCGGGAGGCTAACCTGAAGGTTAAGAGCCTCTGGCCGAGGTCGCTGACGCCGCCCGGATCAAGAAGGAGCTCGAGGGAGAGCTTGAATCAAAGAGGACCCGGCTAAAAGAGCTTCGGGCCGAGTCAGAGGCGGCGAGGGAAAGAGCCACCTCTGCCGAGAAGAAGGCGATGGTCGCTAAGAAGAGGGCCGCGGAGGCGGAGGAGAAGGCTACCATCGCTGCCCGTTCCACTGAGACCGCCGAGAAGGGGATTGCGGAGGCTGTAAGAAAGGAGGCCACCGACGCGGTGGCCACTTTCAAGGCCTCCCCCGAATATATCAAGGACTTTAAGGAGGCAGCAACAGACTCCTTCGCCAAGGGGTTCGCCTACTACCGCACTTAGCTGTAGGGGATCCTCTTCGAGGAGCGACTGGCTACGCTCCAGGCCCCCGGCAAGAAGGCTCCAGCTCCGGTGGTGGTTGCAGCAGTGCAGGGAACCGCTCCAGCCGGGTCTCTCCCAAAGGTGGCCCCGGAGATAGTTGAGTCGGCTTTGGTGGTGGCGACGGCTGGACCAGCACCGCAGGCGGAGACAGCTGAGTCGATCCCCTCGGCAGTAGTAGCTAAATCAGTCCCTCCGGCGAAGGCCACTCAAGAAGGCACCCCCGCAACGGAGGTGGAGAAGGGGGAAGTCCTAGCCGTGCACCGCCCAGGGAAGGAGCCGGCTCAGAAGGATAGGACCTCCTATAATAATTTTTCTTTTCTCTTTTTTTTTGTTGGACCAGGCTGCCTGGCCTGTCAAGGCCCGGAAGATAATGTAACATGCTTTTTTTTTAATTAATGAAAGATTGTTCAGCCAATATGGCTTCTTCCTTTTATTGTGGTGCGAATGTCTTCTCTCCCCCCTTCTCCTCCCTTTTCCTTTCTCTTCTCTTTCAGTATGGGGGGAGGTCGAAGAGGGGAGCTCCATCTTGTATGGGTTCGGGCCTCACCGTCTTGGAGCTGGGCTCCGGAACTTGGTTGACTGAGGACATGGCTCAGGAGTTGCCATCTTGGAGTTGGGCTCAGAGACGTGCTGGTCGGAGAGCTGGGCTCCGGAACTTGGTTGCCTGAGGACATGGCTCAGGAGTTGCCATCTTGGAGCTGGGCTTGGAGACGTGCTGGCCGGAGAGCTGGGCTCCGGAACTTGGTTGCCTGAGGACATGGCTCAGGAGTTGCCGTCTTGGAGCTGGGCTCGAGGCTTGAGTGCCTGAGGGCTTCTCAGGTCTTGGTGCTGGAGGACTCTTCTCCTAGCTTGGATGCTGAGGAGCTAGGCTCGAGGCTTGAGTGCCTGAGGGCTTCTCAGATCTTGGTACCGGAGGACTCTTCTCCGGGCTTGGATGCCAAGGAGCTAGGCTCGAGGCTTGAGTGCCTGAGGGCTTCTCAGGTCTTGGTGCCGGAGGACTGGGCCCCGGGCAGCAACATTCCTGTAAGGCAAACAACCCGTTGTACAAAGGAAAGCCTTTATTTCTAGTGAAGGAAGAACTTACATTACTGGTAGTATCTCCTCAAATTACAAGCATTTCATGTTTGGGGGAACCTGGCACCATCCAGGTCTTCGAGATAGTAGGCCCCATGTGAGAGGGCCTCGGCCACTTTATAAGGGCCTTCCCAGTTTGGTGAGAGCTTACCGCACTCCCGGGATTGAGACGCCTCGGCCCGGCGCAGTACCAGGTTGCCAGGTCGGAAATTCTTCAGCTTCACCCGTGCATTATAATATCGGGCGACCCATTATCGGTATGCTACCATCCAAAGTCGGGCTTTGTCCTTTGTTTCTTCTAAGAGGTCTAGATTGAGCAAGAGGTGCGTCGAGTTTTGCGTCTCGTCATACTGCTGCACCCGCAATGTGGGCATGCCAAGCTCAATTGGGATTACTGCTTCAGTACCGAAGACGAGGTTAAAGGGCGTTTCACCCGTCGCCATTCTGGGCGTGGTGTGGTAGACCCACAGGATGCTTGGAAGTTTCTCTATCCATCTGCCCTTCGCCTGGTCCAACCTGGTGCGAAGTCCTTGAAGGATGGTCCAATTGGTCACCTCGGCTTCCCCATTTGTCTAGGGGTAAGCAATCGAGGTGAACCGGTGTTGGATGCCATGTTCAGTGCAGAATCCTTCAAACTCCTGATTGTCAAACTGCCACCCGTTGTCGGTGATGATGCAATTGAGAAGTCCGAAGCGGCAGATGACAGACTTCCAGAAGAATTGCCGAACATTGGCTTCCGTAATCCGAGCTAGTGGCTCCGCCTCGACCAACTTGGTGAAGTAGTCGATCGCCACTAGCAGGAACTTCCGCTACCCTGGCATGGTGGGAAACGGTCCCAGAATGTCCATCCCCCATTGTGCAAAAGGCCAGGGGGATGACAGTTGGAAGATCGGTGCAGCCGGTAGGCGCTGTATATAGGAATGGCGCTGGCATTTGTCACACTTCTTGATGAAGTCGGCGGCATCTTCCCTCATCGTCTCCCAGAAGTATCCCTGGCGAAGAGCCTTGTACGCCAGGGTCCTCTCCCTCATGTGGTTCCCATAGAGGCCCTCGTGTATCTCCCGGAGCACAAAGGTTGCCTTCATGGGTCTGAGGTACTTCAAAAGCAGGTAGGAGTAAGATCGGCGGTAAAGATGACTGTCCATTAAAATAAAATGGGTGGCTTTCCTTCTAATAAGGCCGGCTTCTCTGCGATCCTCCGGCAGGAGGCTGTCCTGGATGTACTTGATGTACTTGTCCATCCAGCTCGGCTTGCCGGCTACTTGTTGTACCTCTTCTGGGCTTTCGTAGCTTGGATTTTCGAGGTACTCGACGTAGGCGCACCCCAGGGATGAGTTCGGTAGGGTTGCGAGCCTCGATAGTGCATCCACACGAGTGTTTTCTTCACGAGGGATGTGAAAAATGCGGAAGTAACAGAAGCCCACCATGCTCAAACGAACCTTCTCCAGGTACTTCACCATCTGGGGATCTCGGGCCTCGTACTCTCTAGAGACTTGTCCGGCAACCAGTTGAGAGTCGGTGAAGACCTTTAGGCTTTCGACGCCTAGCTCAGAGGATACCTTTATGCCCGTGAGGAGCGCTTCATACTCCGCCTAGTTGTTCGTGGCGGTGAACTTGAAGCGGAGAGCGCATTCCGTCACTACTCCGTCGGAGTTGGCGAGGATGAGGCCCGCTCCGCTTCCGCCGGAGTTGGAGGCACCGTCCATATGGAGGATCCATGGGTCCTCTTGCGGTCCGAGCTCAACTTGGTTTTCCGGGACCGTCCACTCCGCCTCCTCGGGGGGTCCCGTACATTCGACCACAAAGTTGGCTAGGACTTGGGCCTTCTGTGACGACCTCAGCCGGTATGCGATGTCGAACTCGCTCAGCGTTAGGGACCATTTAGCTAGTCTCCCAGAAGTATCGGGGTGGCTTAGCATGGTCCTCAGGGGCTGATCGGTCACAACCACGATGGGATGCGCTTGGAAGTAGGGCCTGAGACACTTAGCAGACATGATTAGTGTAAAAATGAGTTTTTCGGAGCGGGTATACCTGATCTCCGCATCGCGGAGGATTTTGCTGGTGTAGTACACCGGCTTTTGAGATCTGTCCTGATCTGTACGGACGAAGACCGAGCTGACGGCCCCGGGTGTAACCGCCAGGTAGAGTAGGAGCTCTTCCCCCTCCTCTGGTCTGGATAGCAGAGGTGGAGAGACTAGGAACTCCTTCAGCTCTTCAAAGACTGTCCTGCACTCCTCAGTCCAGGTGAAGTCATGCATTTTGCGCAATGCCTTGAAGAAAGGGAGGCAGCGGTCAGCCTCCTCGAAATGAACCGGCTTAAGGCTGCGACCCTTCCTGTCAGACGTTGAACTTGCTTCTTGGATGTCGGGTGCTCCATATCAAGGATCGCCTGAACCTTCTCCGAGTTCGCTTCGATGCCTCTCTGGTTGACCATAAAGCTAAGAAACTTTCCGGTCGCCACCCCGAAAGTGCACTTTGCTGGATTGAGCTTCATTTGATGCATCCAGAAATTACGAAAGGCTTCGTCGAGGTCGACGATGTGGTCTAAGCTCGGCTTACTCATGATGAGCATGTCATCTACGTACACTTGCACGTTCTGGCCAATCTGGTCCTTGAAGACCTTGTTGACAAGATGTTGGTACGTGGCTCTGGTATTCTTCAGGTCAAAGGGCATCATCCTATAACAGTACGTCCCTCGGTCGTAATGAAGGCAGTATGCTCTTTGTCCCCCGGGTGCATCTAGATTTGATTGTACCCGGAGAACGCATCCATGAAGGAGAGCAGCCTGTGCCCTGAGGTGGCGTCTACCAGCTGGTCTATCCTTGACAGAGGGAAGCTGTCTTTTGGGCATGCCTTGTTGAGGTCGGTGTAATCTACACAGATCCTCCACTTGCCATTGTTCTTCTTCACCATCACCACATTCGCCAGCCAGCTTGGGTATTGCACCTCTCGAACAAAGCCGGTAGCCAAGAGCTTCTCTACTTCCCCGTTGATGGTCGCCTGCCTTTCTGGGGCGAAGCTCCTCTTCTTCTGTCAAACCGGTCTGTGCTTCGAATCGACGTTGAGCTTGTGGGTAATGACTTCAGGGGGAATACCTGGCATGTCCGTCGCTGTTCAGGCGAACACATCTGCATTCGCCCGCAGGAACTCCAACAGTGGAGCCTTTTCCTTCTCGGGCAGCTGGGCTTCGATCTGCACGATCTTCGTCTGGTCGGCCCCGAGCTGGTAAGGAAGTAGGCGCTCAGTCGGGCCTCCCCTAGGGTCCTGAGCCCTCTGGTCGAGCTCATCTGCCTTGGAGTCCTCCTCGGGCGCCCGGACCCCGGGAAGGGTTTGGAAGCAGTGCTGCACCGGCTGAGGCATGCCCCTCATCTCCCTCATACCACAAGGGGTTGGGAATTGTACAAGCAATCTCTTGGTAGAGACAACAGCATCGAGGAGATTGAGCCCAGGTCAGCCCAAAATAATGTTGTAAGGCGAAGGAAGCCTGACAACCGTGAACATCATCATAACGGTACTCTGCTGAGGTAGGGTCCCGGCAGTGACTGGGAGGGTAACTTCTCCCTTAACCCTTACGGAGTCTCTCATGAAACCAACAAGAGGGGTATGTACAAGCTTTAGCTGAACAAAGAAAAGATTCATCCTGGAGAAGGCATCATAGAAAAGCACATCCGTGGAGCTTCCACTATCTACCATGATGCATTTTATAGGATGCTTTGCGATCATCATCTCGATGACCACAGCATCATTATTTACATTTCTCTCCCCGTCATCCCTTTCCCTCATAAAGGGGAGTACAACCTCAGGATGCCCTGCCCCCCGGGCCCTCTTGGGAGTGTGCTCGGCTCCCCAGCATATCATCCCCACTGGCTTCTCGGTAGGGCGATTGTCGACCGCCGGGACTGGTGGGAGGGCGACGAGCGCCTGGGGTTCCGATTGAGATCTGCCCCCTATATATCTTCCGAGGTAGCCCCTCTTAATAAGCTCTTAGATTTTCTATCTGAGATTGCGGCACTCCTCGGTATCGTGGCCATGGTCACGGTGGAAACGACAATACTTCATCTTGTCACGGCTAGAGGATGGCTTCAATGGTGGTGGGCGCCTCAGATAGGTCTCGCCCTCGATCTCCATGAGGATCTTCGTTCTCGGGGCGAGGAGGGGGGTGAAATTTCTCTCAGAGATGGGAGCGCTTCTTGGCCTTGGTCTCGGCCGGGAGCTCTGAGCTGGCGGTCCTAGCCTCCGTGTCCCTGACACCTCGGCGGGTGCTGGCTTCTTCAGCGGCCTCCCATCGAGCTCCCGTCTTGTTCGATCCACCTCCTCGGCACGGATGTACTTCTGAGCTCGAAAGAGGAGCTCGGAGTAAGTCTTCGGGGGCTTCCTGTCAAGCGAGTAGGTCAGGCGAGAAGTTCTGAGTCCTCGCTTCAGAGCCAGCATTGCAACCGGCTCCTCCAGGTTATAGATCTCTAGCACGGCAACCTTGAAGCGAGCCACGTAGTCCGGTAGCAGCTCGCGGTCTTGCTGCCTGATGGAGAAGAGGCTGTCCGCCTTCCGTGGTATCTTCCGACATGCATCAAAGTGAGTCAGAACCTCTGCCCCAACTGGGCAAAGGAGTTGATGCTTTCCGGCTCGAGACGGGTGAACCATAACCGAGCCGCCTTCTGGAGAGTAGCGGGAAAGGCGACGCATAGGAGGGTGTTAGTAGCCCCCTAGACCCTCAGAGGGCCCGGTAGCTTTCCAGGTGGTCCAGGAGGTCGGTGGTCCAATCGTAAGGAACCACCTGTGGCATGCGAAACCGACGGGGAATCGGCTCCGCTTGGATCTCCTGGGAGAACGGGGGCGGACGTCGTAGCCCGCTGGCTCGCTGGCGGAGCCGAGCAAGTTAGCAAACCGGTGGGACAGCTCTGCCAGTTTGCGGTCATGCTCCTCCAGGTGCTTCTCCGCCATGCGCTTGATGGCTTCATTCGTCGACCCCTCTACTAAGAGAGGCGGGGAGGGTGACGCGGGTGTGCGGTGCCCATGACGAGGGGCTTTGCCCTTCCTGTCTTGGCGGGGTTTAGATGCCCCCCGGTCAAGGTGCGATGAGTAGAGCTCTTCGTCGGTGGACCTGGCCCGTTGTCGCTTCATCGGGGCTTGGCGACTATCTCGAGGGTCTGTAACGGCCCGCGGCTATGAAGGCCTCCCATGGAAGGAACGCAGGCTGTCACGGGTGCTGCGGCGTGGGCCATGGGGGTCTCTGGCTGCTGGTGGGTAGCCAGGGACTGATGCTGATGTTGGAGCTGGCGCACTGCTGCAGTGAGAGTGTGTATCTGCTGAGCAAGTGCGGTCAGTTGGACTTCTAGCGGAGGTGGTTGAACCGGGGCAGGTGGCTCCGTCTCCGGACCGTGCGGGTTCCCGTGGGAAGGGGGCGCTTCCGCACAGCTAGGAGAGGCTCCCTTCGCCCGAGTGGTCACCATCCTCTCGACAAACTGTCCGAGCGGGGCCTGAACTGGATCGAGAGTCGTTCCGCCCCCTACCTGGTGCGCCAATATGTTGCCGCCCAGATCACCATGGCCCGTAGCTGCTGATGGTGTCGAGGGTTGCGCGTTTGCCTACTCGGGATACCTCCGATGCCTCGGGACCTGTATAAAACAACGTCGGTGACCCGGATTGAGGATTCCGGCGAGGGCGCTCCGACGGTCAAGTCAGTGATGATCCATGGGAACAGATCCTCCTGGTCGAGCCCTTCTGGATGAGCTCCACACTAGGAGGAGTGAGTGTAGTGTGTATGAAAGTGAGAGTGAGTTGGGAGAGATGGTGGCCGAGGTGGTCCAATCCTCCTGTCTGGCCCCCTCTCCTTGTTTCTTTTCTTGAACCTTTTTTTTTACTTACTCCGGCTGAGTTTTTGCCTTGGCCTGCCTTGGGATCTTCCCATGCCGTCAGACGTGTGCGACGAGGTATTGTGCCGTAGACGGGACGTCTCTCCTGTCAGGTAACCGGGGAAGCTTCCCTGCGCTCTGACATTCCTTCTGCTTGCCTCACTCCTGTTAGCCTGACAGGGCCTCGATTGACAGGTCACCATCCTCGGGACTCGTGCCCTCTGGTTGGATCTTTTTCCTGGTGGTATGGCAGGTTGGTGGAGGGCATGGCGCCTTGATGTGAGTTTCCTTTCTTTCTGGTGTGAATGGCGACCGTGGGCATTAATGATGGCATGGCGGGTGCTGCTGTACGGCCCTCAGGGGCCAGCCGTCATTTTTGGAGAGGAGGCGCCGCACTCTTGGTGGTTGGTGCCTCTGTCTGAGTTGGGGACCGAGCTGGAAAGGTAGGGCCCGCCTCCGATGGGCTCGCTTCGAGGTGGCTCGGCTGGGTGGAGGAGGGCTGAGCTCGACTCCGGGCCAGCGGAGTTCGGCTTCAGACGAGCTCGACATGACAGAGGTGGGCGAGGTGCCGCCCAGCCCAGGGGATTCGACCTCGGAGGGGCTCCTCGTGGTGAAGGAGACTTGAGCTCGACTCCTGACCACAGGGCCCGACCTCAAGGGGTCCACCCCGAGTGAAGACTTGTACTCGGCTCTGGCCTAGATGTCCCGACCCGGCGGGGACTGACCTAGCGGAGGACGGAGCTCGGCTTCGGCGGGCAGCCCCGTTGCTCCGAGAGAGCTCAGCCCGGCGAAGGGGCTCATGTTAAAAATCCAGCATGGCGCCCGATAGGGACTCCATGTCAGTTTGCCCGCCCTACGTCAGCGATCTAGCCACATCATCTAGCAATCCTAAGTTCTGCCATAAGGGCTTCATATTCGGCTTGATTGTTTGATACCCGAAAGGAGAAACAGAGAGCATGCTCGATAACATCTCTATCAGGGTCGGCTATAATTAGTTCAGCTCCGCAACCAGAAGAGTTAGATGTTCCGTCCATCCACATGAAGGATCCATGTGGAGTCAGAGTTGTCTTCAGTTTCATTAGTGGGTGCTTCTTTAGTAGATGCCTCTTTGTTATTCCAAGTGCATTCGGCGATGAATCACTAAGACTTGGGCCTTCATCGCTGGTCGAGGTTGATATGTAATATCGAACTCCCCCAACTTGACAGTCCATTTGGCTATCTGGCCAGAGGTGTCGGGGCATTGTAGGATAGCCCTCAGTGGTTGATCTTTCAGCATGGTGATAGGATGAGACTGGAAGTACGTTCTCAGGTGCTTCGCTGCTATCACCAAGGCATATATCAATTTTTATGCTTTTGGATATCTCATCTCAGTATCGTGAAGCACTTTGCTGGTATAGTAGATCAGCTTGTGGTTACCGTCGGATTCCTTCCTAATGAGCACCGAGCTGATGGCTTCATCTGAAGCAACGAGGTAATGGTATAGGATTTCTCCTTCCTTAGGTTTCGAGAATAGAATCGGATTGGCCAAGTAATTTTTTAACTCCTTGAAGGCTTGTCGGTAACTTTTCGACCACTCGAAGCTCCTCGTTTGTTACAAGACTTTAAAGAAAGGAAGGCATCTTTTTACTGATTGAGAGATGAATCAACTTAATGATACGATCTGTTCGGTCAGCTGTCGGATTTCTTTTTTGTTGAAAGGATGTCTCATATCGAGGATTGCTCAGATCTTCTCTGGGTTGGCTTCAATTTCTTGATTGGTAACAAGAAAATCAAGAAACCTTTCCGACGTAATCTCAAAGATATACTTGGTCGGATTCAACTTCATCTGATATCTTCATAGTACATCGAAGGTCTTCTGGAGATCTCTGATGTGGTCATCAGTTTGGATGCTCTTGACGATCATTTTGTCAATGTATGCTTCCATAGTTTTACCGAGCTGTTTCTCGAAGATTTTGTTGACCAGCCATTGGTATGTTGCTCCGATACTTTTCAAGCTGAACGGCATTACCTTATAGCAATATAACTCTCTTTCAGTAACAAAGGCTGTCTTCTCCTCGTCTTTGGGATCCATCTGTATCTGAGTATAGTCGGAGAAAGGCATCCATGAAGCTTAGTACTTTATGTCCAATTATGGCTCAACAAGCTAATCAATTTTCGACAGAGGGAAGCTATCCTTTGGGCAAGCTTTATTGAGGCCAGTATAATCGATGCAGATTCTTCATTTGTCATTCATTTTGTTCACCACCATCACATTAGCAAGCCAATTCGGGTAATGGACATCCCTTTTGAATCCTACATCGAGAAGTTTAGTTACCTCCTCATTGATGAGTTTTTACCTTTTCGGAGCAAAATTTATTTTCTTCTACCGAACAAGTCGACATCCTGGATCGACCTTCAGCTGATGAATGATGACCTTTGGAGGGATTTCCAACGTATCATTAGCCGACCATACGAAAACATCGGTGTTGTTCTGTAAGAAGTCGATCAATCTCATCCTCATATCCTCATTAAGTAGACTCATAATCTGCACAAACTTAGTTGGATCATCCCTTGTGAAAGGTATGGAGACGGTCCTTTTGACCGACTCTCCAATCTCTTATGTCCGATCTTGCTGGTCTAGCTATTCTAAGGTCATTCTGCCGACTGGTTGTTGGTCTTGAATCATTAAGCATTGTCGAGCTATCTTTTGATTCCCTTTCATTTCTTTGACTTCGTTTCTAGTCGGGAATCATACTAGCAAGTGATAGGAGGAGATGATGGCTTGTAACTTATTTAAGCAGGTCATCCTAAAATGACGTTGTATGTTGAGGATGTTTGGATGACCATAAAGGTGATTGGAAGTGTTTTCTACAGATATTCTATTCTGATAGTTACAGGAAGAGTTATTTTCCCTTCCACTCTTACTAGATTTTCTCCGAACCCAGTGAGAGGTGCTGAGATTTTTTGTAATTTATCTCTTGATAAGTTCATCTTAAGAAAAACATCATAGAGTAAGATCTCAGTCGAGTTTCCATTATCCATAAAAATTTTTCTTACATCATAATTTATTAGGATAGAGAGACAACTATAGGGTCATCGTGAAGCACTTGGATCCCTTGTAGGTCATCATTAGAAAAGTTGATGACATTATTGATTCACGGTCTCTTCGGAGCATTGTCTTCTACAACGTTTGATCGGCTATGCAGCATGCTGACCATTCCATTGGTGGGTCATTGATTGGGAAGTTCTACGCCATCAGTGATTTGCTTCTAGGAAGCCACCTCAGCTTGGCGCTTTTGGGTGTGGACGTATTTTTCCAAGTACCCACATTTGATCAGGCCTTCGATCTTGTCCTTCAGCTGGATGCATTCTTCTATGGTGTGCCTATGGTCCTTGTGAAACCGACAATATTTGGTCTTATTGTGCGAGGTTGGGGGTGCTCGCATCGGCCGAGGTCTCTAAAGAAAGCTTTCTTTTTAGTCTCCATCAATATCTTCTCTCTTGAGAGGTATAAAGGAGTATAGGTGTCGAACTTGCCGACCAAGCTCTTCGACTCCGGATTGCGCCATTGAGTTGAATATCCTCATTGCCAGAAGGTTGTGGCTCGTTGCTTTTTGGGTTCTTCTTCGGCGCAGATCTCCCTTCAGCTTGGCATCGATTGGCAGCCTGTTCTTCAGCCTACACGTATTTTTGTGCATGTGCCAACAGTTTAGAATAACTAGTGAAAAACTTCTTATCCAGGAAGAAAGTGAATCTGGATGATTGAAGTTCCTTCTTCATGGCGGACATGGTGACGTGCTTGTTGAGATATGAAATTTTAAGTGTGGTGGAATTGAAGCGAGCCACATAATCGCTCAGAGTTTCGCCTTCTTGCTGCTGGATAAAAAAAAGGCAGTCCGAATTGTGTGACATCTTTTGGTTGGTCCTAAAATGAGCCACAAACAGTTTTTTTCAATTGTTTAAAAGAATGAATGGTTCATGGCCGAAGACTTGAATACCACATCCGCATAGCTTTCTTGAGGGTTGCTGGGAAAGTAAGGCAATGGAGGGCGTCGATGTTCTTCTGAATCAACATATGGGCTTTGAAGCTATCCAAATGATCAAGAGGATCAATGGTTCCATCATAAGGCTCTAATTATGGAACCTTAAAGTGGGACGGAATCTTTTCCTTCATAATTCTTTTGGAGAAGGGTGGTCGTGAATCATAGGCCATCAATTGCTCGTCGTTCCTTCGTTGGTCGTTAAGTTTGGTGACCTGTAATTCCAGCTTCCATAATTTTCTTTCGAAGCTGTCATGTCATTGAATCCCCTTGCTTCGATGGGAGCTTCTGGGGATGGATTCATTGGAGGACACGGAATAAGACCTTTGGCATTTTTCCTTGAGTCGGCTCTCCCCATATTCATGGGGATGGGAGTCCTGTTGTGTAGGAGAATGCCGGTTCAAGGAATGATAATGCCGAGAGTACTGACTTGGTTTTGGGCATCACGCTTCTTGTAACGGAGATCGTCGACTACACCTTGAGGATATTGATCGTTGCTGCCCGTTGATCGCCACCTCTTGAAGATTTGAATGATAGCGGTCAAAGCTTCCATCTTGTCCAAAAGAACGTCGATTTGCTATCGTTCCATGCTTATTACGGGGGCGACGTCCTCACCATCCAAGGATGGGTCATTCTTTTTGGATGGTAGACAACTTTTTCCAGTTGAAGTGTTCTATACTCTTCCTTTCACTATTTTCTCTTTCAAGATTCTTTTCAAAGTTTTAATTCTTATCCCTATCTGGTGCGCCAATTTGTTGTTGCTGAACCAAAGTGACCTTTCTGCACTGTTAAGATTCACCCGATCAGACTCCCGGTGGTCCTGCAAAACAAACCTATTCTTCGAAGGATTTCTGGTGGGAGACACTTCGATGCTTAAGTCAGCAAGGATTTGGGTAACAGATATAGAATCTCAGAGAAATGGACAGAAATGAAATAATACTTTAGCTAGTCATTCTTACTTACCTCCCAAAATTTTTTTTTACTGGTATTTATAGGCATGGGCTTTAATAGAATTTAGTTGAAAGGGTCTCTAATAGTTAGTTCATATGTTATTCCGTTGGAAACTAACATGTACCTGTTATAACGGTAGTTGGTTATTTTGGTAGAATAGCTAACTCTTTTTTTGCCATTCTCATTCCTTTTGGAGCTAATCGGCCTTTAGGTGCAAGTCGGCCTTTATGAACTGATCGGACTAATGAGTTGTAAGTGGTTAACCTATTACTATTTCATCGACTTTTGGACCTGATACTGCCTTTCATTTATTCTTTAGACCCATCCTGGCCTTTTATGAGTAGAGCCACTTGACTTATTACAACAAGTACCTGGATATCAATAAGGGAAGATGGATCTTGGGTTGCTCAAAGCTGGCGGACAACTACAGTACTACCTTCCTAGTTTCACCTATGTGGATTTCGACATGCGCAAAAGTAAACATTTGCCTTGTGTTTATCACATCTCTATACTCATTTCATAATATTTTTGAAAGAAAAAAAAAAAAAAGAAAAGCTTCATGTTCTATTATACACCCTCTCACTTTCATAACTTTATTAACAAATCTTGTATATTTAATAGCATCACTTTCATATGGAGATAATTGACTTAATACCAGCAGCAATGCTATGCTTACATACAAAATGTTTAAGCCCTATATAAGCCTGCTAGCTATACTTCCTTAATTTAGATGGCCTGTTCATGTGCCCAACCTGAACGCCCTTGTACATACCTTCGAAACAGGCTACCATACCAAATCCACGTTGTTGCATTTGAAGACCTGCAAATTATGAGTCACCAAACATTTCAAAGAAATGAAGTGAAAATGTCACGCCCCGAATCCAGATTTAGAATCGGTTACGCGACTGGCCGCACAACCCTAGATATTATCCTAGAGATCATGCAAGGCATAACCTTCAATTCAATATCTAAGTACTCAGGGATTAACACTTATACCCTAGCTCCTCACTGACTGATCCCAAAATTCGATTGATTTTTCGGATCTGTAACAAAAATACAGGGAAATAGGGGATGAGCTATACAGGCCCAGTAAGTTATCAACACCTCCAGTATACATACACAAATATGTCATTAATAAATAGCAAGTACAAACACATCATAAAATAAGATATCCATCAATATAATAATATATTTAGCAACATGATGCAAATATGTATACCTGACACCGACACGACTATGGATGGCCAACCATTTACTCTACTCTCTTAGTCCCTCTGACTATGGCCACGATTGGCCCGTAGCTCGTCCCGAAAGAGACTAGATCCTGTGTCACATACCGTTCAACAGTCATGTGCCAGCGATAGTCCCGCTGGAGGCCTAAAAGAAAAACTAGCTCTGAGTATCACACGAGAAACATGCATCCTCTACATGTACCTGCCATGCATGGCTAAAATAAGGTAACTAGCTCCTGCGTCACATACCGCTCAACGGTCATGTGCCAGTGATAGCACCATTGGAGGTCCAAAAGGAGACTAGGTCCTCGTATGATCATAGTCGGATTAGAGAGCACCCACACCAACACAATGCACCCACACCAACACGATGCACGCAACCTAATGCAATCAAATACAGATATATTACATATATTTACTATTTCATAAATATATACATATTGGTATACAATATCAGAGGTCAAGATAACTTACCGAAGAGCATCCACCAACTACGTACAATTCAAACACTAGACCTGATCTTCCAAGAACAACGATGATCTTGACCAACAATTTAAACATATAATTAATTTCTATTTAATAAAATTTAAAAGAAAACTATGTTATCATGGGGCACTCTCCTCAATCCAATTCCAATTCTAGTCCAGAATTTACCTTTCCTCCATTTCTCTTCTCTCTCCTCCCTCTCTCCTCTCTCTCTCCTTCCTTGCTCACGATGGCGGGGGACCTCGCAAGTGAGCCACCGATGACAGCTCCAGCCACCGTAAACCACCCTGGTGATGGACTCTCAGGTAGATTTCTCTTTCTTTTTTTTTTTCTATTTCTTCTCCTTTTTTTTCTCCCACGGAACTTAGGCCCCTATTTTTTTTCTCTTTTTTTTTCTTCCTTCCTTCCTTTCTTTCTTTCTTCCGAACCATCCCCCTTATTGCCCCCCTTCGGCCTCCATTGAACCGGTTTCCCCCCATGGTTGCCGGCGGCGGCCATGGGAGGTGGTTGCCGGGGAGACCTTGATGGACTGAGACGGACAACGATGGCGCAGCCACGGCGATCCACAGTCCCAATCCAAAAACCAATCGAACAACCCAAAAATACTAAATATAATCCTTCTAAGAAATCTCACCAAACCTCGACGATCTCTCGGATGCTCGTCGGAGAGGAAGAGCAACTGCGTGGGGAGGGCTTGAAGGTCTCGAATCGTCGATGGTGAGGGGGATTTAAAGAAATCAATTGACGGTTCCCTCGTCGTTTGGAATACACTCCGCCCGATCGAGTCCCAATCTCTCCCAACTCATCGCCGGCCACCTCCCTCTCTCCTCACGACTCTTCCTTTGTGACATCCGGCAAGAACTCCGACCGGATAAGGGTGAGGAAGCCTCCCCTACTTTGGTTCTTTCTTCTTTTTTTTTCCGGGTTCCAGATGAAGTCGGCAAGGGTTGCCGACTTCAGCCCATAATAGCCCAGTTATGGGCGGGCCTCACATTCTTCCCTCCTAACAAAAATTTCGTCATCAAAATTTAAAAACAAATTTAGGTCTTCCGAAACTCAGATATAAATGATCCAAAACTCATATATACCATTTGGCCCAAATTCAATAATCTCGATAAGAGCTCCTATTCACATGTCATAATATACTTTAATCCTAATATCTTTAGTTTACTACACTTTCGCTGTGCACTCTGATATAAATTCTCAAATCCTCTAATTTTATTAGATAAATTTCTAACAAGGATATCAATTTCATTAGAATCTACACAAAATAAAACGAGATCAAAACTATTAAATTTTCTTGTCCTTACCAAGCCTCGAGTAAATCACATCAAATAGAAACTTCAATCCATTTTCTACATTCAAAACCTTTGCATAAAATTGTACCATCCATATCAAATTTAGGATCCCAACATTATTCAATTAAGAACTGAATATTCATATTCAGCATAACATAACACACTATACTTCCAAGTCAACACTTCTGAAGCTCGGTCTAATCCATTTATCACAGATAAATATACATCTTATCTAGCCCTTCAATATCCATAATATGCTTACTTATCATGATCAAATAGTATCAACCATTCAGTCTCATCCAAGATCAATCTTTATAAAAATCATATTCCAGATCTTATGCATAGTACCTAGGGATTAGAAATCCAACTTTGAATCCATTCCAATTGGTCATGACATTAAGTTCAAATACCACAATCCATAGTGATCACAATCTAAATTTTTAATATCACTCAATCATATCCTAACTACTTATGTTGGTCTCAAGTGATCATAATCCAAACCTCAATATCATTTAGTCATGTTTTAATAATCATCATACTAATTCTTAATCACCTATATCATAGTCCATAATTACATCAAAATTAGACTTCCAAATTAAATCAAATCCATAATATAACTCAAAATATACCTTCATATATCCATTGTCTAGTCTTGATGACAATCTTCCAAAAAAAAATAAGCTGGGGGAGTTTAAATCCAACATTTTATTTAAGCAAGTCTCCTATACTTAGCAAAACCCTTAAATCTATAATATACACCTATCAAAGTGAATTAAATAATTTTTCAGTATCCATAATTATTTCGAAATATTCAATTAAAATCTTAATTCTATCACACTCTCACTAACTAGGTCATCTTGATATTAAAGCTGGCTCTGATACCACTTTGTCAAGTGTTTACTTGCATCACAACATGATGTGATTAAAAACATAGCAAAATAATTAATCATGCTTAGCTTTTCTTAGCAAGCTAAAAGTAAGTCATTAGGCTTAATAGATGGCCGCTTCCCTAGGTGGCCTCCACTATGGTACAAAATCTTTGATAGGCTTTTCTTAAGCCGACCGCCATCATTGGCTCGTTGCAGTGCTCGTTAGTCTTAGCATTCTACTTTCATTTTTTTCCCCCAAGGAGGACATTTAAATGTCGATCGATTTGTAGGCGCCGTGCCCTTCAAGCCTACAAAGTACTCCCGGAAGTCCAAGGACGAAGCAAGACCTTTACCAAAAAAAAAAAAAAAAGGAACAAAACAAGAAAATAGAGTAAAATTTGGATCCGGCAGCTTACCACCAAGAGTGCCTTAATGTGCTCTTCTCTGATGGCGAACTCCATGTTGGGATCCTTCTGAAGAGAGAGCAGTACATCTACGAAGTCATTCTCGTGCCCTTCTTGCGTCAAACGATCACCATGGTCCTTGATTACCTCGTCGAGAAGACCATCCCATCTTTCAAAGCTCCTTTGGGTTTTTTTGCTGAACATCAGGAATGCATCCATCCATGCAAGGAATGGAAAATAATCCTGCACATAGAATCTCCCAAATAGATAGGAATTGTTCTCAATTAGCTCCCTGAACAATTCATTGCGTCCTTCTCCTCCGAAGAACTTCCCCGAAACAGCTCTACACAGTACACCATTTGAGAAGATATTTAACACCTCACTCATGTCCACCATGCCTGCAGACATAACAGCTCTGGAAATCTCTAGTAGCATAGAGGCCACCTCCTCCTTTCTCACAAGCTCGAAAGAGTGCACTCTGTTGGCAGTCAAGAGGTGGATGGTGCAAAGCTTTCTCAGGTGCTTCCAATACTCACCATATGGTGCAAAAGCCAGGTCCATGCATTCATAAAGCATGCAGGACCTTGGCGGCCATCAGAGAAGGCCTACTGGCAAAGATATGATCATGAGTTCTCATGATCTCTCGGGTCATCTCTGCGGATGAAATGACGAGGGTCGGTACCTGACCCAAATGGAGAAGCATGATTGGTCCATGCTTTTTGGAGAGATCTCGAAGGGAGTGACGAGGAAGAGAGCCCAGCTGGTGGAGGTTCCCTATGAAGGGAAACTTGAGCGGTGAAGGTGGGAGCCGAGTCCCTTTTGAGAAGGCTCGTTTTGTGAGTAGAAAAAAGAGGAAGAACAAGAGAAGAGCGAGAAGAGATGGCTCCGAACCAGGGAGAACATTGTGCGATAACTGATAAGCTTCCTTCGCCCTTGTTGCCGAGTGCCGGTTGGCAGTTCTTGTACGCTCTTTGTTGCCGAGGTAGAGTTGGCGGTTCTCATCCGGAACGGCCCCATCCTTACGTTGAATTGTAGTTTAACCAGGCCCGGAAGTGGGCCAGACCGGGCCCATCTTTATCCGGGTTTGGTCCCAAAAAAAAAATTTTAGATTTCGGATCGGACTTAGATCTGAATTTTTTTTTTAAAATCTCGAGCCGAGCTTGACCCAAATTCGGCCTGAGCTTGATCAGGCCAGCCCGAATGCAAGCCCATCAATTAAAAAAAAAAAAAAAAAAAGTTTACTGACCGACGACTGCCCGATAGGCCACCGGTTATAGGAGACAGATAGAAGCCGAGGAGGGAGAGCCGCGAGGTCGCGCCAGGGGCAGTGGACGTCGGGTGCGGGCATCCAGGTCGGGGAGATAGATGGAGACGGAGAGGGGGAGCCACGAGGTCGCACAGGAAGACGAGGGCGAGCTTCGAGGCTGTCGGGTGGGGTGGCTTGGAAACAAAGATGTCGAAGAGGGAGCATCGGGTGCGAGGGGTATCGCCGCGTCAGCCGTCGGGTACAAGGAAGTGTTAGCCGTTGAGGGCTAACTGGGGGCATCGACCATCGGGGGCTGACCGGGGAAGGGAGATGGAAATAATAGGGAGAGAACGGAGAGAGAGGGAGATAGGAGATGGGAAAAAGAAATAGCTCGGGTCCAAATTGGATCGGGTTTATTTTCGGGCTGGGTTCGGGCAAGGCTAAAGGGGTGCCTGAGCCTGGTCCGAAAATTGAATGGGCTCTATTTTAAGGCCCGAAGCCCAGCCCGATTTATTTAAAATTTGGCTCGAAGCCTGACCTGATTTCGGACTGACCCGATCCAGTTCCGGTCCTAAGTTTAATGAAAAACTTGAATTTCTTAGAGAGGATCGAGGACTATCATTAAATCCTTCTATGGTTTTTTCTCTGGCAAATTTTTTTTTTCTTTTGGTAAGGCAAAAGGGATAGGAAATAAATCTCGGTATTGCTATTCCGCAGGCTTCGATCCTACCGGGTAATATTCGATGCGAGATATTCAGATTCACGTAATCTTTCCTTACTTAATGATAAGTACGTTAATTTGATATCACTAAAATATCGATTAATAGGATGAGAATAAAAAAAAAAATTCTAATATTTTACTCATATCAACCTATCTACGTTCTCAAAAAAAATTTAAATTTAATCGAGTTATTTTAGATAAGATCTCTGGCTACCGGTAAATTTTTTTTTTACTGCTAAAAGGGCCGATGAAGCAGAATATTTGATGGAGATAATTATTTTTTTTTTTAAAAGTGCATTGGCATGACGGGAAAGAATCGAGACTTCAAAAGCAATAACGCCAAATTTCACCATCAAGATAGGCATGCCTGAATTATCTTGCATATTTTTATATTGACAAGACGGGGAAGAATGGACACCCTACAGGTAATGAATATCTTTCTTTGACTCAAGGGACCGGAGGCTTAGGTTAAAAATTAATTAATGCTTAAAAAAAGTTGTTTAAAATATTTTCAAAAACTAGTTTTTTGTTGTAATTTGACCTTGTCGTTCATTTGATGGTTGACAGTATGAACAGTATGAGCAAAAAATTCAGGTTTATTCTCTCGTTTTATAAATAATAAGTTTTTTTTTAAAAAAAATCTATTTAATACCTCATTAATTTCTAATATAACCGTCCATCTCTATTTGCTTTCATTTTGCCCTCCTTATCCATTTCAACCGTGGCATTCACATTTCACCCTCTAATTGCAACCATCCTTTCGATCCCTTACCTTCCTCATCAATTCCAATTTGGTGACTTTCATCCCAATCCTACTACACCCTCCTCTTCTATTCCTTCATCTTTGTTCACTCTTATTTCCACCTCTTCGTCCATTTCCCCTGACCAATATTCTATTTCCATCGAGTGACAGAGGTGAAAGTCGTTCCCCGCTGGTGCTCTAGTATGCTACAGTCAGAGACCTTCCATTAACCCATAAATAAATAAGAGGGATTCTAGGGCTCTATGTATTCATATTTAAATATTGCTAAGTGTGTCATGTAATTGTTTTGAATATTTGAGCTTTGTTTTCGAAGATGTTTATTCTTGTTCAAGGGAAGATGGAATCCTCCTATCTGTATTATACTATTTTAACAAAGAAGAACATACATGGACCACAATCCCTGCAACCGAACAAGCAATGCTAGAGGTCCACAATGTTCTAGATAATCTAGGTATATCTTTGTTTAAGATAACATTGATTAGAAACCACAATAATCAGTCAATATGATGCTAGTTTAATGTAACATTATTTATGTTAGACTATATGATTTTTGATATTGTTTGAGCTTATTCATAGAGAATAGAAATCTTCTTTTAACAAAGAAGAATATATAGTGACCCTAGTCCCTGCAACCAAATAGCAATGCTTTTTTACATTGGTTATACTAAAAGACATTAACAATGTAATGCCAGTTTAAGATGATACTATTTAACTTTAACCACATGACATGGGATTATATCATCAGGGAGCACATGATTGTTTAGGATAAACTTTATGACTTTATCACCCCCATACGGCCACATGGCCATGGTGTCTTTTAACACCATTTTTCGATAAATACAACATGGCCTTCCGGTTTTTAATTTTGGAGATCCACTATGGAGGTTTCATTCGTTTCGCTCCTAATATGCAAAATGTGGATGGATTTGCCAGTTATTACAACAATTATGACTGAGACGAGATGAGCTTGATTAAGCTAGAAAATTTGACCAATGATCTCGATTGCCAGAGGATTGAATATTTCTATTATTTGGTTCTTGGATAATCAATGGAATATAGGCTTAACCATTTAATAGTGATATGCATGTGCTTAAGATGATGGAGGATGAAAGAGCTGAGAGCAATGTTATAGTATACGTAGAGTATGAAGCGGATAATATTGATTTCGATCTAGTGGAGGCACCTCTAGCACTTCCATTCATCCAATAGGATGAAAAAACATGACCTACTTGTGTTGGACCACAGGATAGTGTAGCAAAACATTCTAGAAAAGATGATGTTTTTGTAGACACAAATATAGAACAGGAAGGAGATGAGATAGAACATGAACAAGTGAGTAAGCCTGGCAAGAGGCCTATAGAAGAGGAGTAGAAGAAGCTAGTAGTAGTGGCAACAGTAATGGCAACCATAATGGCAATGATAATAAGCTTTCCTTAAGTGACTTTAAAGAAAGTGATGAGAAGGATCATGACCTATTTCAGTATTTTGTCGATGACTCTATTACCAACGTAGAGGTGGACATGTTGCAGGGAAAATAAGCTGGTAAGCAAAATAGACAAGAAACTAAAGAACTAGACAATGAGTTGATTGATATATATGCAAGTTGAGTTTCCTGACAATGTTGATATTAGAAGCTTAGGTAGCTCTTTAGAAGAAGATGCTTTAGTACATTCTCAGTTTCCAAAGTTCAATGAGTAGGTTGATTTTGGTAAACCTATTCAATTGAAGGTTGGTATGCTTTTTGCTTTAGTGCATATATTTAGAAAGGCACCAAGGTAATATTTGATACAGGAGGGTTTTGACTACATATACAAATATAATGAGAAGGTTAGAGTAACCATAGTGTACAAGAAGAACTAAAGTCAGAGGATTCATACCTCTCCCCTTAAGTGGGTAGATACATATCAGATCAAGAAATTTAAGCATACTCATAATTATGGTAGGCATTTTCATAATCACAATATCAATTCCATATAGCTTAGTCAGAAATATATGAAGGATATCAAAGCTGATTATAAGTAGTGTTAAGAGATTTGTGGCATAGGTCAAGAGAGATATCAAAGTTCAGATTTCTAAGATCCAAGCATATCGAACTAAGAAAAAGGTAATTATGGCATTTCATGGGTTACATAATGAAAAATATGGGAGGCTGTGGAAGTATTGTGACATAATTAAGAAGACAAACCCATATAGTACCTTGCTTATGGGAACCTTACCTAAGGAAGGGGAGCAGTCCATCTTCTGAAGGCTTTATGTTTATCTTGAAGCAAGCAAGACGGGGTTCTTAAATAGATGTCGATCCATTATAGGCTTGAATAGGTGCTATTTGAAAGGTGTCATGGGAGGGCTGCTACTATTAGCCATTAGAACAGATGAGAATGATGAGATATGTATCTCATTGCATGGGCAATGGTAGAGGCTGGGAATAAGGAAAGCCGGATTTGGTTCATTAACAACCTTTTAGAAGATAGAGAGCCTATGGAAGAGAAAGGATGGACATTTATTGCAGATAGGTAGAATTGAGGCTTAGTTGCTTGTTTGTTACAATCTTATCCTCACTAATCATATATTGCTAACCTTTATTTTGCTTTGTTATATAATGTTCTTTATAAAAGTTAGTGGAGACCTTTAACCAAGGGTGAAAGTATCACGGACTTGATTTTGATAAATAATAAATTATTGAATATATATGAGGTACTAATATTTTGTTGGAGTTGTGAAATTCACATTTTAAGTATCCTCCAAATTCTTAAATAAAGAACCTAAGTGATCAACCTTTAAGTAAGAATAATTTTATATTTTTGGAATATCTTCACATAGTGTTTCATTGGATAATTGAAGGTTTAAATGGAAGAATGCATATCAAGAGTTTAAAATTTAAAGTTTGGTACATATTTTTGAAGTGGCTCAGTTCAAGTATCGATTCAAGGATCTCAAGTGTCGATCTTCAGAAAAGTAACATGCAAGTTTTTTTAACCGGCATGCCAAGTATTGATATTTACTGTCCAAGTATCGACTCATGTGTCGACTCATGTGTCGACTCATAAGATTGACTAATGAACAAAGTGTTAATGTACCGGAAATAACATAGGACTAATTTTTTGGAACAAACTCAAGTGCCGATACCTGGACTTCAAGTATCGTCTTAGGTATTGACTCACTAGGTTAGCTCATGGTCAAGTGTGGATGTTACAGGATGATTCTAAAGTACTACATTTCTTTGAAAAATTTAAGTATCGACTCAAGGATTTTAAGTGTCGACTCAGGTGTCGATTCATAGAGTGAAGTATCGACACTTATAAGTTTGACAGTACATAATGATTATATTTTTAAAACTGTAGAAAGATAAATTTTTGAGTTTAAATAGCTAGTTCTCATTCCTTAATGGTCATAAACTATTTTTTTTGAAGACTTTGAATGTATTTATTCCTCAGCAAACTCATTGAAAAAGCAAGTGAATCATAGAAAAAATGAAGTACTTCTAAGAGAATCTTCCAAGAGCTAACTTCCAAAATAAAAGCTTTTATTCTTAAAGAGTGTGCCTTCAATTCTCAACTACCAATCTGTCAAACAATTATTAAGCTTTTTATTGAAGAAGACAACTCAAAGCAACATTCCTTATACTTCATTGACTTTTCTTTTTCTCTTTTAGAGAGTTCTTTTGTACTTGAAACTTTTGTATTTTGGTTTATTTATTATAACTAATTTCAAGGGGATTAAAATAGGGGATAGGTTTACTAAACCTTGAAATTGGATTACAAGCCTAAGATAGCTTGTTGTAAGGTTGTATTGGTGAGCCTAAGTAAGAAAACCAGCAAAGAATTTGATTTATGAGTCCAGAAAATAAATCAACTATAATCTTCAGAGATTATAGTGAATTTTCAAGGGATTCTTGCAGAGTGGACTAGGCGCTTGGAGTGCACCGAACCACTATAAAAGCTTGTATTTGTATATTTTGATCCTCTTGCTCTCTTTTTATTCAAGCATTGCATATAGTTATAATTAGCATATTTATATTTGTAACACAATGATCTCACTATTTTTAAAATTCAGCATATACTTGATTCATATTTTTAAGAGACCCAATTCACCTCCTCTTGGATTGCTTCACTGGGCAATAAGTACGGATCCAATTTTGTATTCGAATCTATCCATGATATGGATAAAAATTTAAGTATCTGACTAATATCCATATTTGTATCCATATCCTTAAAAAAAGAGATATAGATATGGATAGACAAGTATCCTATCCATACCGAATATCCAATTCTGCTTGTAATTCTATTTAATTTTATATGGTACTCATTAACTTTTAAAAAAATGAAGCATATTAACTATTAACTTGATTTACTCTTCACTTAGTGATGTAATGTTTAATTATATGCTTAAAAAAGTTTGATTCTATAATCATATAGTTTAATTATCTGATTTATATCCATATTTATATATGTATTTTCAATATCCAATTTGTATCCATATATGTTTAAAATAAATATGGATATAAATTTTTATAATTGATTAATATTCATATTTATATCTATATTCATCAAATAAAATAAATATAGATATGGATACACTAGCATTCGATCTGTATCCTCTATGATTTCCCTCTTTTTCAAGCTTAATACACTAATCTAAGCAAGAAGAAAAAAATAAATTAATACAAATTTGCTATGAAAATTGATGCCTAAACTATTTCCTGGGGTCTTTTTTTTATAGAGCTCGTCAAGAGCTTTCTCCCAGTTAAATTTGGAGTCAATCAGAGTCAGAATCAGCTATATATCATGAGAAACAGTCTTAACAATCCGATTTGTAACTTGATGGGTGATCACTGATTTCCTTCATTCTCAGGTGGCTGAGTCTCGTCCAGTTTTTGGATGGAATCCCTAATTCTCAAAGACTCCTCCTCCCAGTCAAATTCAACCATTGGCTTCTTCCAGTTCCAGATGAATTACGGTAGTGGGCTGACGGTGATAGGAGGCGACGAGCAGTGGCTCTCGATGAATCAGAGGGGAAACTAGTGATGGGAGTGGTGGTTAGTAGATGAACGGCTGGATGGGTAAGATGAGTGAGGAAGAAATAGAGAGGAGGTGGTGGCACGATGGGTGGCCATGGATAGTGGACGGCACGGTGGCAGGGTGACCGAATAGAGAAGAAAAATGGAAGATTGCAGTGACAGTGATGTTGATGACCAAATGACAAAACCATCAGTGGAGGATGGGTTCTCGGAGGCTTCTTTAGTGGGTGATGGCAGTGGCTTCTCTGGTGACGGGTGGACATCAAGGGGAAGAAAAATAAACGAGAGAAGCTCCCATGGGTTTTTCGGCCGTGATTGGTGCTTGACGGCTCTTCCAGCCATGGGTGGCTTCTCAATGGCGAGGGTGAGGCGTTGACCATGAGAGGCGGTCTCCGGTGGCTTCTCTAGTTATGATAAGGCTAGGGAAGGAAGATGGTCCACAGAATGGGCTTAAGGACTGGGGTTAATTATTGCTATGGACCGCACCTGGCTTCTGTAGACCGAGTAGCTGGTCCACTATGGACCAGCTACATCAAAATTCATGCAAAGCTTAATGAATTACAAACTTCGATTTCAGACTTGTTTGGGTGGACCAGCTACATCAAAATTCATGCAAAGCTTAATGAATTACAAACTTCGATTTCAGACTTGTTTGAACTCTGATTTAAGTACCGTTTGTACCGTTAGATTTCAAAAATCAAGCTTTTTTTATCAATAAACTTCTTTTCTACAAAATACTAATAAAAATATTAATTTTTAAAAAATATAGATTTATTAATATTTATTTTAATTTTTAATTTAAGATATTTAATAGTCTTATCAGTTTACCTTCAAGAGAGATGCCAAATGCCTTAAACATCCAAGTCAAAATCAATTTGCAAGGTAGGCAGGCCTTCACTCTCTCAGTTGCTGCCTCTTTCATCTAAATTAGCATCATACTAGGCAAGCTCATCTAAATATCCTAAATTAGATGATATGTACATAAGGGCCAGCTCTCTCTCAGAAATAAAATCAAACCTGCTAGTCTTCAGAAAAAAAATCTACCTAATAATATGATGTAGAAGCCTCATGTCGTAGATAAAGTGTTAGCCATAAGGTCTCTAATCCCACCTATATTATCATGATCTAGTACATATCTCAATCCGACCTTCCTCTCAACCAATCTTTCAGGCATAATATCCTGAGAAGATACACCAATAATCTATCCTATGATAAATCAGTCAGTTTAATCTCAATCCCTTTAACATATGAAGTAATTTCTTTAGAAATCCTTTTCAAATTTTCATAGAACCATCTCACTAGCATAGGGTATGTCAAAATATTGGTCTTATAGAACTCTTATCCCTGGGCTCTAATTCATTATCTACAAAGAAATCCACTATCATCCAAAAATTTAAAATTTACCCATCTTCCTATTATGACTGCCCTACCGGCCATCCTTTTAATCGGGGCACGGGATAGAAAAGGTACTGGTATGATGATAGTGGGATCAGTTTGAGGCTGGGTTGATCGAGCTCCTTCTCTGGTAGCATCTCTCCTTTGCTTTTCCTTCCCTCTAGTGCCTTGCATCATTTCCGACCAAGAGCATTTCAATCTTTGAGCAATCTGCTTCCTAGGGCCTATTCTTTGCAAAAATGCCAGGGATTTGAGGGGAAACGGAGGGAATAATGCCAAATCAAGGAGATTTTGACAGATGGAAGGATAGGATAAGAGAAAATAATATCTTGGACTGGAAGAAGACCTTTTGACCAAAAATAGGGGCTTGCAGGTCCTTTCAAATTGGAAACCCCTCCTCGAGTTAACTCGAACAAACTATCCAGTCGGCTCTAACTAGAGTCAACTTGAACTTAGGATTTGAGTTGGCTTGAATCCATGTCAGGGATAAAATTCAGCAAATAGTCAAAATAAATTTTGAGAGATTTCAAAAGAAATTTTGAAAATTCTAAGAATATCAAACTTATAAGAATTCTTTTAGACAAGAAAAACTTGATCTTAAAAAGAGAAGAAGAGATTTAATCAAAATGATCATAAATACTTAATTCTCTTCTAATCATACTAAACCTATCCTCACTCAAGGATTTAGTGAAAATGTCAGTTAATTACCTATCAGTACTAATAAAATCAAGCATTGCATTACTATTTTGATTATGATCTTTTATAAAATAATATCTTATTCTAATGTCAGGTAATTACCTATCAGTACTAATAAAATCAAGCATTGCGTTACTATTTTGATTATGATCTTTTATAAAATAATATCTTATTTTAATGTGTTTAGTTTTTAAGTGCTGAATTGGATTTTTAGTTAAATTTATTGTACTAGTATTATCACATCTTATAGGATTATTATTTAGTTTGATATCAAAATCTTCAAGTTATTACTTAATCCGTAATATTTGAGTACAACAACTTTAAGCTACAATGTATTTGGCTTCAGCCATAGATAATGCTATCGAACTTTATTTTTTGTTAAACCATGAGATTAAGTTAACTCCAAGAAATAGGCAAGTTTCACCAGTACTTTTTCTATCTAATTTACAATCAGCAAAATTAGCATCATAATTTTTAATTAATTTAATAGAATACTACTTTGAATACCATAAACCAGCATTAATAATACTAAATAAATATCTAAAGATTCTTTTGACATTAAATAAATATAATTCTTCAGGATTAGACTGATATTTTATACATATTCAAATATTAAATATTATATTTGATCTACTAGCAGTAAGGTAGAGTAATGATCTAATCATACTTTTAGAAAGCTTTTGATCTATGCTCTTATCCTTTTCATCTTTATCAAGTATATATGAGGAGCTCATTGGAGTGTCAATTTCTTTAGAATTCTTCATCCCAAACTTTTTGAATGTTTTCCTTGCATATTTTGTTTAGTGGATAAAATTTTTTTCATTTGTTTACTTTATTTGAAGTCCAAGAAAAAAGTTAAGTTCTTCCATCATGCTCATTTCAAACTTTTCATGTATTAACTTGATAAATTCTTGATAAAAAAAATCATTAGTAGCACCAAGTATAATGTTATCTACATAAACTTGAATAATTAGCAAATCATCATTTTTCTTTTTCAAAAATAAGATAGTGTCTACATTTTTCCTAATAAAATCATTTTAAAGTAAAAATTTGCTTAAACATGCATATCATGCATGAGGAGCTTGTTTTAAAATATATAGTGCTTTATGTAGTTTGCAAACATGATTTGGAAAGTCTTGGTTTTTAAAACTGAATGGTTGTTCAACATACACTTCTTCAGAAATAAAATCATTTAGAAATATACTTTTAGTATCTATTTTATAAAGTTTGAAATCTATAAAATATGCAAAAGCATATAATAATTTAAAAGCTTCTAGTCTAGTTACTGGTATAAAAATTTTATCAAAATCAATACCTCCTTCTTAACTATTTTCTTTTGTAACTAATCTAGCTTTGTTTTTTATAATTACATCATATTGATCTAATTTATTTACTATAACAAAAATATCTTTTAATGATAATTCTATAGCATCAATTCTTTAATAGCCATAAAATGTCAAGGACCTCCATATTAATTGCGACTATTATTAATAACTATAAAAAAATATTTTTATAGTGGTGGCTATTAGGATATAATTGCTATTAAAATTCATTTAAGTGCCTCGTACCTCTCTGCAATTTTTTTTTCGCACTTTTTTCATGCCTGCATGCTACCCCCTCCCTCCTATATAATCAAGCCATCCATCCCCATCAAAACCATCCTTTATCCAAAAAATAAATAAATAAATAAATAAAATAAAAGCTTTTTTTCCCATCAATTCCCTTAAAAGGCCAAATTTAAACGATCAATCCCCAAAACTGTCCATCCCGTCCCCCCATCCCTAAAATCCTCCCTCCATCCCCGAACTCCTGATGACACTCTGATCATCCTTGAGCTCATGACGAGAGCACGTTTTGCGTTGCAAATGTTCTCCACCAAAAAGGTTTAAGGATCCATCCATCCCCATCTCCAAAATCTTTCCCAATATTCCCAAAACCATCTAGATGTCCCTGAGGCTCCCGACGGCACTTTGAATCTCCGTTCTCCGCCACCGAGCATCTTCGATCTTCATCCTCTCGGCAATGTCACCTCTGATCTTTCGATGGTGCATTCCGGTTCTGTCGCCAAGTGCAGGGCTCTCGTCGTGCTCAACCGTAGGGCCATCTCTGTCCATTCGACCGACCGGCAATAGCATCTCCAGCCACCCACCCCTCAGCCTCCATTCGGATCTCCAAGGTATTCTGTGGTATCAATCCAAAGTGCCAGAACTCATACTATAGGACTATGTTTTGCCTTTACTAGTAGTAAATTTAGATCCTTACTTTTTAACTTGTAAATTTAGATCTTTACTTTTCAAATTTCAACTAAATATGTATGATCATTCTGTTATCCACAGTTTGCACCAAAGACCTTTATCCCTGCATTATTTGGACATGCTTCCGAGGACATATTTATTTAGCGATATCATTCTAATTTTATTTATCAGGCATGTGCGGTAAGGCATCATTTCTTCCTGGAGTAATTCTTTGTGCACTGCATGCGATGCAGTAAATTTAACATCATTATAAGAAAAACAAGTTTTAGCAATCGATTTTGTAATCGATTTTTTAAAAAAAAATTATGACCGATTTTGCAACCGATATTTTTTCTGAATAATTTAGCAAACGATTTAAATTGGTTGCAAATTTAGTTGTAAAAATTTCATTTTGCAACCGATTTTGCAACTGAACCCGAAATTATTTTTAATTTTTTTAAAATTATTATTTAAAAATTTAGCAACCGAAAAATTCGGTTACAAATTTCAAAAATAAAAAAAATTAAATTTAAATAAAATTTTGCAACCGATTTTTTCGGTTGCTAATTTTTTTTAAAAAAAAATTTATAATTTTTGAAAATTGCAACTGATTTTTTTGATTGCTATTTTTTTTCTTAAAAAAGAAATTTATAATTTTCGAAATTTGCAACCGATTTTTTTGGTTGCTAATTTTTTAAAAAATAAATTTTATAATTTTTGTAATTTGCAACCGATTTTTTCGGTTGCTAATATTTTTAAAAAAAATTTATAATTTTTGAAATTTGCAACCGAATTTTTCGGTTGCTAAATTTTTTTTAAAATAATTTTTATAATTTTTGAAAATTTCAACCGATTTTTTTGGTTATTAATTTTTTTAAAAAAAACTTTTATAATTTTTGAAATTTTCAACGATTTTTTTGGTTGCTAATTTTCTAAAAAATAAATTTTATAATTTTTGTAATTTGCAACCGATTTTTTTGGTTGCTAATTTTTTTAAAAAAAAAAACTTTTATAATTTTTAAAATTTGCAACCAATTTTTTCGGTTGCTAATTTTTTAAAAAATAAATTTTATAATTTTTTTAATTTGCAATAGATTTTTTCGGTTACTACATTTTTTTTAAAAAAAATTATAATTTTTCAAATTTGCAACCGATTTTTTCGGTTGCTAATTTTTTTAAAAATAAATTTTATAATTTTTGTAATTTGCAACCGATTTTTTTGGTTGCTAATTTTTTTATAAAAAAAAACTTTAAAAATTTTTTAAATTTGCAACCAATTTTTTCGGTTGCTACTTTTTTTTAAAAAAAATTTATAATTTTTGAAATTTGCAACCGATTTTTTCAGTTGCTAATTTTTTTAAAAAAAAATTAATAATTTTTGAAAATTGCAACTGATCTTTTCGGTTGCTAATTTTTTTTTAAAAAAAACTTTTATAATTTTTGAAATTTGTAACCGATTTTTTTGGTTGCTAATTTTTTAAAAAATAAATTTTATAATCTTTGTAATTTGCAACCGATTTTTTCGGTTGCTACTTTTTTTTTAAAAAAAATTATAATTTTTAAGATTTGCAACAGATTTTTTCGGTTGCTAATTTTTTTTAAAAAAAACTTTTATAATTTTTGAAATTTGCAACCGATTTTTTTGGTTGCTAATTTTTTAAAAAATAAATTTTATAATTTTTTTAATTTGCAACCAATTTTTTCAGTTGCTAATTTTTTTAAAAATAAATTTTATAATTTTTGTAATTTGCAACCGATTTTTTTGGTTGCTAATTTTTTTTAAAAAAAATTATAATTTTTGAAATTTGCAACCGATTTTTTCGGTTGCTAGTTTTTTAAAAAATAAATTTTATAATTTTTGTAATTTGCAACCGATTTTTCGATTGCTAATATTTTTTAAAATTTTTTCTTATAATTTTTGAAATTTGTAACCGATTTTTTTGGTTGCTAATATTTTTTGTTTTTTTTTAAATTTTTTTTTTTAAAAAATTGAGGGTATCATAGGATGCCCTAGCCGCCCTCATTTTTTTCTCTCGTTCCCTAACCCTAGCTGCCTCCATTTTTTTTTCTCTCGCTCTCCTATAGTCGCCGCCTCCGGCTCTCCCTTCCTCAGGTCTGAGCCCCGCCGGCCGTCGCCTTCGGCTCTCCCTTCCTCCGCTCCGAGCCCCTTTGGCCGCCGCCTCCGGTTCTCCCTTCCTTGGGTCCGAGCCCCTTTGGTCGCCGCCTCCTGCTCTCCCTTCCTCGGGTCCGAGCCTTGCCGGTCGCCGCCTCCGGCTCTCCCTTCCTCCGCTCCGAGCCCCTTTGGCCGCCGCCTCCGGCTCTCCCTTCCTCGGGTCCGAGCCCCGCCGGCCGCCGCCTCCCGCTCTCTCTTCCTCAGGTCCGAGCCCCACCGGCCTCCGCCTCCGGCTCTCCCTTTCTCCGCTCCGAGCGCCTTTGGCCGCCACCTTCGGCTCTCCCTTCCTCGGGTCCGAGCCCCACCGGCCGCCACCTCCGACTCTCCCTTCCTCAGCCCCGAGCCCCACCGGTCACCGCCTCCGGCTCTCCCTTCCTTCGCTTCGAGCCCCTTTGGCCGCCGCCTCCGGTTCTCCCTTCCTCAGGTCCGAGCCCTGCCAGCCGCCGCCTCCGGCTCTCCCTTCCTCGGGTCCGAGCACCGCCAACGCCTCCTCCGGCTCTCCCTTCCTCAGCTCCGAGCCCCGTCGGATCTGGGTATCGCCGTCTTCCAATTTTTTTTTAGAAAAAACATTTTCTTCATTTCAATGAATGCATGCTTTTTTCCAGTGTGTTGCTTGCTCCATTTTGACTTTGCTTGCTCCATTTTGACTTGGGTGTCACAAGTTCAAAACATGGAAATAGTCTAGTTGATTATACCTAGAATGGCTCCCAATAACTTGTATGTATGTTTTAAGTAAATCTCATCAAGTAGTTACTAGTGAATTTTTGAAGATAGATATACAAGAATGGTCACTTCAGAGGATTAAATTGTAATTATTCACTCTTATTGCTAGTATTGTGGTTTGTTAGTGATTGCATTTCTTCTTTTATGAACAAAATAATTCTTTTCTTCATGATTATCTTGATGATGAGGTTTATATATAACTTTTTAATATCTCATGTCGTAGTGTGTCATGTCATTCTGCTTTCTATAGCTCTTCATGTATTGTTTTCAGAATTCTCATAAATCCTCTTTTGCCTTTGTCACTTTTAATTTGACTTCATTATCTTGTTATAGAATATAAATAATGATTGTCGATAGTTCCTAATATGAAAGTTTCTACGGAATTATGTGTAAATATGTTGTTGCCCCAGTTCTAAGACCTAGTCGTTTCTATAGTATTCTTTTACATATGTTAATTTATATCTCAAAGAGTGAGAGGGACTTATGCAGATTTTAGATGCAACCATCTTCTTTAACAATGCTTAGTCCACCCTCATTTGATTTTTCTGTATCATCATGTTTTGATATGGTACAGAATATGGATATCTTTCAACTTCATAGTTGGATGTATAATAGACTTTTACCAGGTCGAAAGGGATATACCGAAGAATTTTAAAAGGGCGTGGAAGATTTTGTACTCTTTGCATGTCAACAACCTAACTTTCAAAGTGAAGGAAAATTCAGATGCCCTGTTGCAAGTGCAAAAATCTAAGGTACCTAACTACCGATGAAGTGAAGCTTCATCTTTACAAAAAAGGATTTGTACCGAATTACTGGTATTGGATATCTCATGGAGAGAGTGATCCTCGTGTCGGTGGGGTACCTGATTTGTATACAAATGATCCTGCCTTTGCACCAATGGATAATGATCCACAAAACACATATCGACGCATGATATTCGATACATTTGGAACAGAGTATGTGCCTGATGATTCGTCTAATGAAGAGGAGACACCGAATTTGGATGATCAAAGATTTTATAACTTGGTCCTTCACGTCATACCTATGGCTCGATCACTACATCCCAGCACAGATATAATTTGGTAAGCAATACCAACCGAAATCTTTAATATAATTACAATTCATATTAATAAAATATCTTGTTCTACAAGTTACAGACTTCGAAGACTGGTACTGTGCCTTCTCCATCTGAGCTATTTATTCATACCCATCAGAGGAAGGATAAGACATGGGTTGACAGGAGATCATAGCATATTTGCGTAAGTTAAATTTTTAAGTTATTATAATTTTTTTTAATACTAACTGAATTAAATTAATTTCAGTCTGAATTTAAACGGAACATGGAAGAGTCATAAAGTTAAAGCAGTGCTGATTCTAGTCAGCAGCAAACTCCGCCATCAGAATTGGATGTATAGATACGTACTGTTGGTGGAAAGAAGAAAGGAAGAGTGTATGGGCTAGGATTAGAGTCCACTGCACTGATGCTAACTTCAAAATTTCCAGGACAATATTCATTTCCCGTACAATGGTTGAATAGTAAAGAATTCCAGGAGCAAGTACGGAAGCAGGTTGAAGACGAAGTCAAAGAAGTAAATGCTCGGGTACAAGCTGCCGAGCAAGAAAGGGATGAACTGCGGAGGCGAGTTGAATACAATGAACGAATGTTGCAGGATATATTAGCCAACATAAATTTTCAACATGCAGCAACTCCTGCAACTCATGCTTTTAGTGGAAATCGTTCGCAATGAACTGGAGTCGATCCTTATCAGATGTATCGTGGACAAGGATCACAGCAGGGCGAGGAGGATGATGCTGAGGAGGACGAGAACGAGAATGATGAGGAATAGGAGCATTAGCACATTATTCATATTATCTTGCTCCACTTATTATTCTTATAAGTTTTGCATTATATTATGGACTGCACCTCTTCTTATCGTTATATGTTTAGCTTTGTATTATGATTACTCTTATATGTTTTGCATTATATTATGAACTGCATCTCTTGTTATCATTAATTGTTTAGCTTTGTATTTCGAACTGCAAATCTTGATGTTGTTTTAGTTGTTTTATTATGGATTTTCATTAATTATCTCCTTTTATTTCATGCAGTTAGAGGTTGTGATGAGTTGCCTTGGTATCTTCGTGATGCTTCAAATGCTGAAAGTGTATGCTGGATATGATCGTTTTGCAAGGATCTAAATGGTGTTGCAAATTTGTATGGCTTGCTCTTTTTGCAAGCAACCATTTGCTGCCTTAGATCCTTCGCAATGTACAAAAAGAAGCAATCATGAGCTTCTGAATCTTATTGTTTGAAAGTTTTGTTCGATTTTTGCTATTTTATTATACATTTTAATTTCATTGATTTTCTTTTGTTACCTACGGCTAGAGGCTGTGATGAGTTGCCTTGGTATCTTTGTGATGCTTCAAATGCTGAAAGTGTATGCTGGATCGGACCATTTTGCAAGGATCTAAATGGTGTTGCAAATTTGGATGGCTTGCTCTTTTTGCAAACAACCATTTGCTGCCTTAGATCCTTCGCAATGTACAAAAAGAGGCAATTCTGAGCTTCTGAATCTTATTGTTTGAAAGTTTTGTTCGATTTTTGCTGTTTTATTGTGCATTTTAATTTCATTGATTTTCTTTTGTTACATACGGCTAGAGGCTGTGATGAGTTGCCTTGGTATCTTCGTGATGCTTCAAATGCTAAAAGTGTATGCTGGATCGGACCGTTTTGCAAGGATCTAAATGGTGTTGCAAATTTGGATGGCTTGCTTTTTTTTGCAAGCAACCATTTGTTGCCTTAGACCCTTCTAAATGTAGAAAAAGAGGCAATCCTGAGCTTCTGAATGTTATTATTTTTCATTAAATCTGACGATTAATTACAGTATTCAAGTTATGACTTATAGAATTTTTTGGTTGTTTTACCTTCATTTTGTACCTGGTATTCAATTCCGGTTAAACCCATTTGGTGTATGTAGCTGTTATTTTTGGATAATTGGATGTGATTGAATCCTTGAAATGAATATCTGATTTGTGCCTAAGCTGTCTAATGAATGCTTTATATGTTGCGATTGTGTCTAATGGATGTGATTGAACCCTTCTCAATGATTTGTGGCTAATGTTGAAATGAATATCCGCTTTATATATCTCAGCTTAAATTTGTAAATTCAAGAAAAAAATTCATATTTGGTAATTTTTTAAAAAAATTATTCAATTTTAGCAACCAATTTAGCAACCGATTTTTTTAAATTTATTCTGGGTTTTTTTTAGCAATCGATTTAGCAACCGATTTTTTTTTAAATTTTTTCTGGATCTTTTTTTAGCAATCGCTAGCAACTGATTTTTTTTTTCTGGATTTTTTTTTTAGCAATCGATTTAGCAACCGATTTTTTTTATTTTTTTTGGATTTTTTTTTTTAGCAACCGATTTTTTTAAATTTTTTCTGAATTTTTTTTTAGTAACCGATTTAGCAACCGATTTTTTTTATTTTTTATGAGATTTTTTATAGCAACCAATTTTTTTAAAAATTTTTTCTGAATTTTTTTTGCAACCGATTTAGCAACCAATTTTTTTTATTTTTTCTGGAATTTTTTATAGCAACCGATTTAGCAACCGATTTTTTTAAAAATTTTTTCTGGATTTTTTTTAGCAATCGATTTAGCAACCGATTTTTTTTTTCCAGAATTTGTTTTATATTTCTTTGATTTTTTTTTTTTCAAAAAAAATTATGTCAAATTCGGTTGCTAAATCGGTTGCTAAATTTTGCAACAAAAAAAAATCGGTCACAAATTTTAGCAGCCTATACTTAATCGGTTGCAAATTAATTTAGCAACCGATTTTTAATTATTAGCAACCGAAAAATCAATTGCTAAACCTGGTTTTTCTTGTAGTGTGTGGCTCGCACCGCATATTTTTATTGGTCCAAATATATCCATGGTGGTATGATGGGATGGGAGCTGAGCATGATTAGCATTAATTACCGTTCAGCTTTTATTTAAAATTTTTATCCAGACCAAAATATTTTGAAACAGTATTACGACATCCTAGTTCAAAAGCTACGACATCCTAGTTCAAAACCTACGACACCCTAGTTCAAAATCTAGAACATCTTAGTTCAAAACTTACGACATCCTAGTTCAAAAATGACAACCATGCAGAAAATATGAAACAATATTACGATATCCTAATTCAAAAATGACCTGAAACAGTATTACGATACCCTAATTTAAAACCTACGATATTCTAGTTCAAAAATGACCTGAAACAGTATTACGACATCCTATTTCAAAAAAAACAACTATGTAGAAAATATGAAACAGTATTATGACATCATAGTTCAAAAGCTACGATATCCTAGTTCAAGCAATATGACGGAAAAAAAGACACCGGAGGGAAGGGTATTTTGGTCTGGACAAAAATTTCAAATAAAAGCTGAACGGTAATTAATGTTGGTCACGCTTAGCTCCCGTCCCGTCATGCCATAATGGATATATTTGGATCAATAAAAAAATACGGTGCAGGCCACGTTGGATTTACTGCACAGCATGCAGTGCGCAGAGAGTTTTCCTTCTTTATGCTAGGCCACCTTATTTAGGTGGGCTGGTTGGGCCAGATTCTACGGTTTGATTCAGAATCTTTTGGAAATCAAATTTGACTTGTCTAGCACATTCACATATTTAGTTTAGCATTATAAAATATGCAAGCTAGCCCAACTAATGTCGACCGGATCATGTCTAGCCTTTTCTACTCGATGGAAACAAAGATTTGATAAAGGTTTTTTTTTTCTTCTTTTGAATTCAAGCCAGTCGACTCTGAAGAAAATTTATTTGAATATTGCGAATATGGAACCGGTCTAGTCCATGTTCTAGTGAATTCTATTGGATGGTATAAAAATATCCAAATAGGCTCCAAGAGTGCTTGATGCTATCCATTGTAAGAGGGTGGTGCTCCATGGAAGGATTCTCGTGGAGAGTAATATGTCAAAAAATCATAGCTATCCTTTATATGATTGATGACCATGGCCCAATTCATTATCTCATTCAAAACATGATATAGATGTCCCTCTTGGCCCTAGTGCTTAGCTTGAAAATAACCCTTGTAGCCATAAGAAGAAATCTTCCACACGAAACCCTCCAAGCAAAGAGAGATTTTTCTTTAGTAGTTTGTGAAACAAACCGTTTCTTTCGTCTTCTAAAGAACTTCTTTCGTCTTTCCATAAGCTTGCATCATGAGAAACACAATAGTCATCATTATTTATCATTACAAGAACTGATACTTATTCTTAGTGGTATTGGTCATCATTCACAAGTCCCTGTACGTAGTGGCCGCATGGTTTTGCAACCAGGTGAAGCCTTTTTTTTATCGGGCATGTCAGGCCAGGAGCTTCAGTCATGTCCAGGTCCTCCCTTTTCATGCCATGAGGCAACTCCCAATCAAAACAACGTATCAAATTTGCCAGTGCAAGCTCCACGGTAGAAACAGCAAAGTTCATGCCAGGACAAATTCTTCGACCAGATCCAAAAGGAATGTATTGGAAGTCATTCCCCTTGAAATCAATCCGATCATCAATGAATCTCTCGGGTCGGAATTCTTCTGGTGCCTCCCAAACTTTTGGATCTCTACCGATGGCCCAACCATTCACGATTACTCTTGTTCTCCCAGGAATGTCATAACCCTCTATGCGACAATCATCCATGGATTCTCTCGGAAGCAATAATGGAGCAGGAGGGTGCAACCGCAAAACTTCCTTTATCACAGCTTTTAGGTAGCTCAACTCGCTCAAATCCTCCTCTCCGACCAAGCCTTTTCCTGTAGTTATATCTCGAACCTCATCTTGTAGCTTCTCCATCACTTGCGAGTTCCGAACAAGCTCGGCCATGGCCCATTCCAGAACTGCATAAGATGTATCGGTTCCCGCACCAAACATATCCTGTCAAGAAAGAAATAAAAAAGAAAATAGAAGTATGGATCAAAGGTTATACGAACCAACGATGATCCTCCATAAAAAGATTATAAAAATAACGATAACTCAATTTGATAAATAATGTATACTGTTCAGTATTTAATTTGCTTGTGATAGTGATTTTTTTGCATATTGTTGTTTTAGGAAAATAGTCGGTTGAATATTAGTTAGAAAAATAACGCTCGTTACTAGGTAAATAATGTACAGGGTGGTGATTATACTTCCACCACATCAATCATGAAGATATTCATCGGGACTGCTAAGATTTTTTTTTAAAACAAAAAATATGATGCGCAACCTATCATAAGGTTGCTATAATATTTTTCATTAGAAATCTTTGTCGCTTGTTCTTAAATCTAGATGATCTGTCAATCTTGTTCTTCCGATACATCAAGAATTATATGATTTTAAAATTATTTGAGTAAAATGGTGGAAACCTTTCATTATATTTTATTGACAAATGAAATAAAGTAGAGGGGTCCATGGCAGAGAAAGCAAAGACCGGGAAACAAATCTAATAAACAAGATGTTGGCCCATGCCAAATAAATAATCTCCACCGGCACATGTTTTGAAGCAAGTGTTTCGGCTTTTTTTTTTTTTTTTTTTTTTTTTTTTTTTTTTTTTTTTTTTTTTTTTTTTTTTTTTTTTTTTTTTTTAGGAACGATAATTTTTATCGACCTGGTGGATATTCGATTCGACCCGGTTTTAATGGGACGAGTAAAATCTGATCCATCTAATTTATAAGTGTATATGAATTATATAAAAAAATTCGACTCGGATCTAGGTCAAATACAGTAGTAATACATCTCGATCCAAACCTGATCTATTTATATATAAAAAAATTATGTTTATAAAATATTTAAGTAAATTAAAAATGGAGCGGATATACCCGATTCGATCCGATCTATTTAGATTTAAATTAAATTAAATTTTATAAGATCGGGTATGCTCGACCTGACTCGATTCAAACATGATTTTTTTATATCCGACTCGATCCAAGATGAATATGGGATAAGTACGAAGCAAAAATATTTTTTAATAAAATGGATATGAATTTTGGATGACATGTTGCTATGCCTACTTTTATTCCTCAGAAACTGGCATAAGAGGACATCATACCGACTGCAGAACTTTAATAACGTTAGATTTACGGTCCATGACTGCAAGTTGAAGACCTTGTCGTGGCTCTACCACTCACATTCAAGCTCTCATGAAAGCCATCAAGGCTTGAATGCCTTCTCTCGGAAGCAAAGAAAACCTTACACAAGAGGACGGCAACTTTATCTTATATGCTGTTGAGAGCCATGGGCAGACCCTGGAATACGACAAAGACCGCCTTGAAAATTATTAGGCACATGTAAAACAAGAGGAAAGGACAGATATCACATTTAAAAAAAAAAATCTCCCGGAATCCTTTAGGTTCCATTAATTCAAAACGATCATGGATGCCAAATTGTCTGATAAGCAAACTAATTAAGGCGATTTGGTGTTCATGATCTTTTTGAATCAATAGAACCTAAAAATATTTTGAAACTTTTATTTTCAAACAAAATGCGATACCTGTCCTTTTTCTTTTCTTTTATATAAAAAAATAGACTTTGGCTACCTTCGAATATATGGTATGATCAGATCAAATTTGATCATATCAAAATTCTATAATGAAATCCCTGCATCGATAATTCAAATTATTAGATATGATCTACTGCATTAAAACTACTTATATATCATAAATCATATGATTTAGAAAAAATGAACCGTCTAAATAAAATTAAATTAAATGAATATTTGGTCATTAAAAAAAAACTAGTGGAAAAGTATTATTTGAATATCTTATATCTATATAATTATCCAAGATCTTCTATATGGATCCTCACGTATACTTTTTTTTTTTTTTTTTTTAATTTAAATCCTGGTATCCTTAGCTGAAGATTCAAATCTATCCATTCATGAACATCATAATATTAACTTAGCGAATATGATCCGGTCGGAAGGTATTATTTAAATTTTTAAAGATATATAATTATTTAAATTTTTTTAATAAATAATCGATATGAAATTAAATATATGTTTGCATGAACTTTATTAATGATGCTCGAGGACCGTCTTCCCTCCGATCTTTTAAATAAAACTACGTCTTGACAAGTAACACACGAATGGATAAAGACCGAAGGGCAAACAAGCTAGTTACGAAAAATAATTTTTGCAAAGGCCACGTAGAGAACTTATACCATCAAGAGCGCCTTGATATCTTCTATTGTCAGGGCCAAGTCCATACCAGGATCCTTCTGAAGAGTTAACAACGCATCCACAAAGTCCTTCTCATGCTTCTCATCCTTGAGTTGTTCCGAGTGCTCCTTGATCACCTCGTCAAGAACAGCGCTCCATCTCTCAGCAGTTCTCCTGGCCCTCGCGCTCATCCCAAAGAACACGTCCATCCATTCCAACGAAGGGAAGTAGTCCTCCAAATGAAACCCTCCGAGCAGAGCGGAATTCTCCGCTATCAATTCGCGAAAGAAGTGGTTCCTTCCGCCTTCTCTAAAGAATTTCCCAGAAACAACTCTGCAGATCATATCATTTGCGAAGGAATACAAGACATCACTTACGTTCACAGGATGAGGTACAAGAGAAGCTCGAGAGAAGTTCTTGATCATGAAGGCTACTTCTTCTTCCCTCGCTAGCCGGAACGAGTGCACCTTTTTATTGCTAAGGAGGTGGACGATGCAAAGCTTCCTTGCATACCTCCAGTACTCACAGTATGGTGCGAATCCGACGTCCATGCGATCGAACCAGATGATCTTAGCAACTTTCAAAGAAGGCCGGCTAGCAAAGATGTGATCGTGAGTTCTCATGATCTCCCGGGCCATCTCGGCGGATGAAACGATGAGGGTGGGCACCTGGCCGAGATGGAGGAGCATGAGTGGTCCATGCTTCTCTGCGAGAGATCGGAGAGAGCGATGAGGGAGAGGACCCAGCTGGTGGAGGTTTCCTATGAAAGGAAGCCTTGGTGGTGATGGCGGTAGTCTGGCCTTCTTGGAAAAGGCTTGTTTGAAGGTTAGAAGTAGAAGATAGGGGAGGAAGAGCAAGAGAACCAGCTCGAAGGGAAGTTGGAAAGAGGGAGACATGGTTTTGCTGATCTTCTTGGTATCCCGTCTTGATCCCCTTTCTCTGTTCTTTTATAGCACGGTACCGAGCAGCGGATCTCGTTTCCACGGCCAAAGTTTTTCCACAAAGCATCATGCATATTTTCAGGACCGGATAAAGTTAAGAAGTTCTTAAATGCTTTTTTTTTCAAAAAAAATTTCTTCTGGATGCCAAGGAGGCAAGCCATCCAGGCACCAAATTAAGCCAAGAAAAATGGACGGCTCTCTTCCAGGCCAGCAGCCAAAAATTGAATAGATAAGCCAAAAAAGGTTTGCCGGTTACTTGTCCCACTTGCTGCATGTGTAAAACGACAAAATCGGAATGTCATTCTCCAAATCCACTAGTTGTTGGACACGTTGCATGACCTCAGGACTTTCTAGGACAAGATCCGTGAAAATAAATAAAATCTATAGATTGAATATAATAAATTTTTTTAAAAAAAATATTATTTTTTAAAAATAATATTACCCGTGGTTTTCAATAATTTTACTGTTTTACAGTACTTCCTGCCATGCGAACGATTTTTTTTTTCTTTTATTTTTAAAAATCATGTGGAGAAGACGCATGTTCAACCTGCGGCCTCTCACAAAGTTAAAAAAAAAAAAAAAAATGTGGAGTGGGAGGCCACCGGGAGAATGCGCAGCTTCGAGCCGCGTTTTCATTTTTTTCGTATAATTTTTTTTAATTATAAAAGAAATTACAACCTACTGTCCTTATTAAAAAAAAATTTCTACGTCAAGGTTGAATATGCACCTACTTTGAAAAAATCAGTGAAAGCGCAGGTTGATCCTGCACCTGCTTTGAAAAAAAAAATTCAGTGAAAGCGCAGGTTGAACCTGCGCTTTCTCCTGACATGAAAAAAAATTATTAAAGGGGAAGGTGAAATCTACACCTTCTCATAAAATTTTAAAAAAAATTGACCTAAAGGCGCATGTTGAACCTACACCTTCTAAAACGGGCGGCAAATTAAAAAAAAAATAGATTTTGCATAAAAACTTTAAAAAAATTCAAACCGGTGGCAGGACGTTGCAGCCGGACTGATGGTAGGATACTAGTGGTCGATCGATAGTTAGACCGATGACAGGACCCTAGCGACTGAATCGATAGCAGAATCCTGATATCCAGACCGGTGATCAGACCGGTGGTAGGACCCTAACGACCGGACCGGTGGCAGGACCTTGGCGACTAGACCGGTGGCAAGACCCTAGTGATCTGATCGACCGGCGATTTGACCGGTGATGAGACCCTAGCGGCCGGACCTATGTAGGACCTTATCGGCCAGACCGGCAATCAAACCGGTGGCAAGACCCTAGTGGCCGGACTGGTGGCAGGACCCGGCTACCGGACCGGTGGTTAGACCGGTGACATGACCCTAGCGACCGGATCGATTGCATGATCCTGATATTTGGACCGATGATCAGATCGGTGATAGGACCCAACTGGACCGGTGGCAAGACCTTGGCGGCTGGACCAGTGACAAGACCCTAGCGACTGGACCGGCCGGCGATTTGACCAGTGAAACAATCCTAGCGACCGGACCTATGGTAGGACCCTACCGGCCATACCGGTAATCAGACTGGTGGAAGGACCCTAGTGGCCGGACTGGTAGCCACATGGTTTTGCAACCAGGTGAAGCCCTTGTTTTCTCGGGGTTGTAAGACTAGGAGCTTCATATGAATTATATCTAGGTCTTCCGTTTTCATGCCATAAGACAACTCCTAGTCAAAAAAATGTATCAGGCTAGTGCAAGCTCCATAGTAGAAACAACAAAGTTCAAGCCAAGGCAAATTCTCTGACCATACCCAAATGGAATGAATTGGAGGTCATTCCCCTTGAAATCAATTTGATTTCCCTTGAATCTCTCAAGTCAAAATTCTTCCGGTGCCTCCCAAACTTTTGGATCTCTACCAATGGCCTAACCATTCACAATTACTCTTGTTCTCTTAGGAATTTCATAGCCCTCCATGTGACAATCATCCATGGATTCTCTTGAAAGCAATAACGAAGCTGGAGGGTGCAACCGCAAACCTTCCTTTATCATAGCTTTTAAGTAGCTCAACTCAATTGGTCTTTGTTAAAAGATTTCATCTTGATTGTTAGGTAGTGCATCGACCAGTCTTATTCTTCTTTCTTCTTGTCGGGCATGAACCATATTCCCAACTTAATCCGATCCATCTAGGTTCTTCAAGAATTCTTAGTTTGTTAAAGCTTTTAAATTATTGATAATAAAATTAATTATATATTATTGATATTGAATAGGTGAATCCGATCTATTTAATTAAAGTTGAATTTTAAAGTATGTCAAAATAAGTAACCTAACGCTTCAAGTATATTTTTGAATGATATTTTAAAAATTATAATTAATTATTTAATTTAATTTTTATTTTATTTTATATTAGATAATATGGGTCAAGTATGTGTTATTTCGCTATTCAAAGTAATTTATAGTCTACCTTAGAAACTATAATTGAAAAAAATTTGATTGGGTTTTATGAAAATGCTTTTATACAGGTTCCCAATATAGTTATAATGTAGCCATACTAATAGAAATTATATATGTTGCCGACCTTATCATCGTGGCCTGCAGCTGCGAAGTGGCGCTAGATGTCTGCCCCTTTACTTCGAAATCCTGGCGTTCTCGGACCTACAAGATAGTGTTAGAGACCCGGGCCGGAGATCCCGACAAGGGCACTCCGATGATCAAGTCAGTGGATGGCAAAGCGAAATAGATCCCCTAAGACGGATCCCACTTCGGTCACCGTACTTAGAGGAGTTTTTAATAAAGAGTTGAGTGGGAGAAAATGAGAGAGGATCAGTGCTTGAGTTGCGGCAACCATGCTCGCGGGACTTGCTCCAAGAGTCCTCTGGGAGCCTCCTGCCTTCAAGTCACTCGTTCTTTGCTATCTTGCGTGTTTGCTCTCTCTTGGTTGCTTACCTTCCTTCTCGTCCGTTGGTTCCTATTTAGATCACCCATCGCTCCAGTGCCTCGATGTTCCCTCTCTGGGGGACTCTGAAGTCAACGATGTCTGTTAGCCGCTCTCCCAAGGTCATTTTTTCTTGTAGTTGGAAGTTAAGTTGCGAACATGTCTCGCCCGGTGTATTGTCACGAAGGGGAAAATTAGGTGGAACATTGATCTGGGTGCAGCCGCTCTCGGGTTTGAATCCCTGAATGTGGCCGTCTCCTTCGGAGGGTTTCAGGTGATCAATCACAGGATCTGACATCTAGATCGGGGTGCTCCTCCCGAATCGGTGCAAACGAGGTTATGCGCACCATTGCAAATTTGGGGCACCGTACTGGGCACACCGTACTACGCACGCCTGCTTTGGCGACGGTCTTGGGGCTGGCTCCTTCGTTCTTCCCGATACTTCCAAGGAGAGGGCTCGACTTCGGCCGAGGTGGGCTTGATCCTTGGGGAGTCACTTGGCGAAAGAGCAGAGGTGGGCTCGACTCCGACCAAGATGGGCTCGACCCTTGGGGAGCCACCTGGCGAAGGAGCGGAGGCGGGCTCGACTTCACCCGAGGTGGGCTCGACCCTTGGGGAGCCACCTGGCAAAGGAGCAGAGGTGCCGAGCTCGGGCTGAGATGAGCGCGACCATTGGTGGGGCCACCTGGCGGGGGATCTCAGCAGAAAGCTTGATGCGGCGCTATCTGCCTGTCTGGCTGCCAACTGGATCCGAGGTGTATTCCACGTTAGCGGTCTTGCCATATCAATATGTTAGATTCGTTGACTTGTAATATGAAAATCTAGTTTTGACACCGAGACACCGGTGACTAGAATTATGGTATTTAGTACTTTGTATAATATATTTCTGTTATCAGATCCATGCCACTGAATTACATGGCGGCATATTATTAAGTTCTTTATTTGTTATGAAAAATTTTTATTTTCTAAGAAATATGTGTTAATTGAAATTACTTCCTCTCAGTCAATGACATATTATTTAATTATTTGGCATTCTTAGATCCTACTTTAATATGTTTTGTTGTCTACTAGGCTAGCGTAGCTCATTACTTTCTTTGCTTTATTTTTTCATATCATGAACCATCATTATTCATGACTCAAAAAAGTGTGCTATATCACTTAGAGATTTATGAGTTAATTTGATTTCTAGATTATGTTAGTTTAGTTTGTTTCAATCTAATTCGGATATACTACAAAATAATTAATTATTAGCGATGGCTAATTGCCATTGCTAATAGCAGGTTTACCATCTTCAATGCTATCAGCGATGGCAAGCTATCGCTATTAATTTATCTTAAATATCTTTATAGCTAATTATCATTATTAGCGATGGCAAAAAAAATAATTGCTAATAATAGTTATTAGAGATGGCTATTAGTAATTATAGTTGTCATCGCTAATAATATTTCAATTTTTTTAAAAAAAAATAAATAAAAAAATTATTAGTGACCAAAATATGCCATTGCTAAAAATATATGACCATCAATAATAAGCTTTAGTGAATCACCATCGCTAATATATTTTTAATTTTTTAAAAAGTCATAATTAATTTTTTTAAAAATTATTTTAATTTTAATAATAAATAACTATACTTATTAAATCCTATCATAAATAAATTAATAATTAAATTAATAATTAACAATCATAATTATAAATAAAAAATATAATTATATTATATTAAAAATATAAATTATACATATTTATAAATTTATACTGCTTTACAAGCAAAAAGATTTAATACATTGCATCAAAATAAAAGAAAATCATGTAAGATCCTTCTCATCATCATCCTCCTCCTGCTTCTGTATGTCATCTCCAGTAGTCAGTGGATGAGAACGGGATATCCCGGCATCCTGTAATGAAGAAAAAAATATTATTAATAAGTTTCGATACGAAAATATATTTATATTGATGTGGAGATGTATATTTCAATATACTCCTTTGATTCTCGAACAGATTATTCCTACATATTTCATTCGATGATATGGAGTTATAGACACTCCTAGTCCATCGATTGGATGGTTAGATTGAATTTTTATCTCATAAATTCTCTTTTCCAAATCTAGCCTAAACATTTAAAGCTTCTAACTATAAAAATTCAAAACAAGTAAAGAAAAATATTAATAGACTTACTTGTTGTAATGGCTATGATAACAAGGCTTGCTAATCATGAGATGTGGGTCCTAGAGAATCTCTACGACCATATCATGGACGACGTCTCAAAAGCTCTGTGATTGCTGGACAAAAAAATGGGTCGCAACATCCTCGACATATGCATCATCCCATGTTTGGATCGTCGAGGCCCGAGAAAAAGACACCGAAAAATGGCGAGTTGGGTCGAAATTGTGCCTAACTCCCATGACCCAGCTCCTACTCACCAATCTAGTGGCCTTGAGCCATCCCTCGAGATTAAGGAGGGGTTGAGAGGCCAGGTCCTCACCCTTACACAATACGTCTTACTCTACATAATCCATCTATGCAGTTTACAAATTCAATAGTCTAATTATATATATTAGTATATATAAAAACTAATACTTATTATTTTAAGTTGTTACTGCAATACGTTGAGATCTTGGATCTAAATAATCATCAATCCTTATGGACTAGTATGTGGCATTCCATAACTACAGCTATCCTAGTACACGATCCAATTGTCATGTCTATAATAAATAAATAAATTAAAATATATATGATCAATTTAATATGAAATTAATATAAGTATAGAATTCTTATCAATATATTTATCATTGTATGTGTCACGCCCCGAATCCAGCTCCGTAATCGGCTACGCGACTAGCCGCACAAACCCTAGGTTTTATCCTAGAATTCATGCAAGACCTAGATACACAAGAACCAAACACAATAAATAAACTAATATTATATAAACAATTAAGTAATAATTAAATAATATATTTATAAAATTAAAATTACTAATTGATCTATTGATTTACGAAAAAAGAGAACAAAACAAATTTCCAACCAATTTGCATGGGTTATCTCCACACATGGAAGTTTGAACCCGATCTCTATCAGACTGTCACGACACACGAAGAAGGCGGCCTGAGGAGCCTTTGCACTCCAAAATGTGAATGTATGAGCTTGCGTGTGCTAGCAGTATGATGAGGTAGAAGTTGTGACTTTCAGATAGAAGCTGTGTCGACATTAGAGACTATTGGGAAGCCACGTTCCATTATTGAGATTCCTTTCGGAAGTTTTTTTAAAATAATATTTTTTTAATAATTATTTATTAAAATATGACTGTTTAAAATATATTTATAAAAATAAAATTATTTGGCTGATTGGGATGCCACATCAAAGTCACATGCACGAACTACAGCTCCAATTTGAGTGAAGCCGTAGGTTGTTTTACGAAAATGGGATTATTTAGCTGACTGGGATGCTACAAGCACGACCTACGTAGATACTGCCTATAATTTTAAATTTTAAAATAAAAATTTTAAAAATATTTTAAACATCATAACAAAAAAAAATTAAAAAAAATAAAAATAAAAATAAAGTCACAAGTCTATATAAGTAAAGTTACATGTTGTTATCTTAATAATATTATAAAATATTAATATTATAAAATAAAATTCATTATAATATATAATAAATATTATAATGAATATAATAAATATATTATAATATTATATTATAAAATATAATAAATATAATAAACATTTTATAACATAATATAAAATTTATAATTTAATATATTTATATATTTATTATAATATTTATATTGTTTATTATATATTACAATAAATTTTATTTTATAATATTATTAAGGTTATAACTATATTATAATAAATATTTTATATTCTAGAAAATAATAAATAAATTATTAAAATATGTAAGAGAGTAAAAGAACGAGATAACAAGTAAGAGAAAGAGGAAGTACCAGATACCAACGATACGTCGGGTGACAGTTGTCATCCTCGGTGCCTTCGTCAGCCTTTCTGCATTGATGGATGCGCATGTGGTGGAGCCGCGTGCCGACTTGGTGACCAATTCATCGTGCAACATGATTGGATCTCGGGGAAACAGACAGGCGAGTGCCCGTCGTGCCTTGAGCTCACACCGATATTGCCAAGCTCGCGCCTTGTCGTCTCTAACCCCGCCACTCAACGGATATCCTATCCCATCATACCACACCAATGGTACTGGATGCAACACCGGCAATGCCGTGACCGGTACATGCACATCATCAAACTATATTATATTATAATATATATATATATAATTTTATATATTATAATATATTAATTATTTTTAGAATATAAAAAATATAATAGTTATAACCTTAATAATTGTTATAATAAGTAAACAAGATCCATTCGGCCCTGACACGCGTCCTCCTTGGAGGCTGGCACGGCCACGTACTTCTCCACCTCGGTCAGGCACCTCTCCACCTCGGCCTCACCACAGCCCCGCTTCGGCCATGTGGTGGTTCAGCCCAGCTCGGCTCAGCCCCACTTCGGCCATGTGGCAGTTCAGCCCAGCTCGGCTCGGCCCCACCTCGGCGGTGAAACAGTACCTCGGCCTCACTTCGGCCATGAGAAGTCCAGCTTCGGTAGTTCAGTTCAGCTCGGCAGCCTGGCCTGGAGCCCAGCCAGGCATGAAAGGTAGCCAACTTCAGCCTACGAAGCTCTCCGGATCGGCCCGGCTTCACTCCGCCCGGTCCAAGCATCATCAAGAAGAAGCCATGCCCGGATCAGCGCCCCGCAAGGCTCCGCCCGGCATGCCCGCGTCCGGCTCCAGCCACCCCAACTCCTCCGGCGTTCGGCCAACCTCGGCAGCGCCCCGCAAGGCTCCGCCCGGCATGCCCGCGTCTGGCTTCCGCCCGAGCTCCTCCGGCGTTCGGCCGACCTCGGTAGCGCCCCGCAAGGCTCCGCCCAGCATGCCAGCGTCTGGCTTCCGCCCGAGCTCCTCCGGCGTTCGGCCGACCTCGGCAGCGCCCTGCAAGGCTCCGCCCGGCATGCCCCCGTCCGGCTTCCGCCCGAGCTCCTCCAGCGTTCGGCCGAGCTCGGCAGCGCCCTGCAAGGCTCCGCCCGGCATGCCCGCGTCCGGCTCCAGCCACCCCAGCTCCTCCGGTGGTAGGCCGACCTCGGTAGTGCCCTGCAAGACTCCGCCCGGCATGCCCGCGTCTGGCTCCAGCCACCCCAGCTCCTCCGGCGTTCGGCCGACCTCGGCAGCGCCCGGCAAGGCTCCACCCAGGCTGGTGCCCGGTCCGCCCGTGGGAGCTCGCGGGAGGCTTCCGCCCGAACCGGCGTCAAGTTCGCCAGCGGGAGGCTTGCCTCCGGGCTCTGGCGCCTCCGGCTCCTCCCGACCTCGCCAACGGTGCGACGGTCGGCCCCACCTCACCCCCGCCAGCTCCGGCACCGGCTCAGCCGGGCAAGCCCGCGGCTGCCCCGTGCTAGCCCGGCTCCGCCAATGTTTGCGACCGTCCCGGTTCGGTGCACCCAGCTCCGCCTTCGCCCGTGGGAAACCCACCTTGGCACCGCCTCCGCTCGCAGCTCTGGTCCTGCCCCGCTCGAGTCTGGCGATCGGTGCCCCGGTCCGGTCCTGTCGGTTCGGCTCCCAGCTCGGCCTGGCCGCACCCTCGCGCGCCCGCAGCTCCGCAACTGCGCCAGGGCACTCCCCAGCGCCAGTGCACCTTGGTGCCACCTGCCCCCTCGTCGGTCCACTCCGGCTCCACCTGCTCCCGCACCCGTTCGCCCGCAGGGGATCGCACCACCTCGCCTCTACGCCTGGGAACGCCCCCGCTCCATGCAGCACCTCGGCTTCGGTCCCCGCCAGTTCGGCGGTCTTCCGTCCGGTTCGGCCCAGTCCGGCAGGACGCCCGTGCCGGTCCGCTCCGACTCCCCGGTCACCCGCAGGGTCCGCACCTCGCCTCCGCGCCAGGGGACGTCCATGTAGCGCCCTCTGCCCAGTTCGGCTCCACCCCGCGCCAGCTCGGCAATCCCATGCCCAGTCCGGCTCGGTTCGGCGGACCTCCATCTGGTCCGGCCCAGTCCAGCGAGGCACATGCTCCGGCACCCGATCGCCCGCAGGGTCCGCGCCTCGCCTCCGTGCCAGGGGATGTCCATGCAGCGCCCTCTGCCCAGTTCGGCTCCAGCTCACGCCAGCTCGGCAATCCCGTGCCCAGTCCAGCTCGGTTCGGCGGACCTCCGTCCAGTCCGGCCCAGTCCGGCGAGGCACCCACTCCAGCATCCGGTCGCCCGCAGGGTCCGCGCCTCGCCTCCATGCCAGGGGACGTCCATGCAGCACCCTCTGCCCAGTTCGGCTCCAGCCCGCGCCAGCTCGGCAATCCATGCCCAGTCCAGCTCGGTTCGGCGGACCTCCGTCCGGTCCGGCCCAGTCCAGCGAGGCACCCGCTCCGGCACCCGGTCGCCCGCAGGGTCCGCACCTCACCTCTGTGCCAGGGCATGCCCATGCAGCGCCCTCCGCCTGGTTCGGCACCCAGAACTGCATGCATGGGAGAGACCCTGCATACCGCACCTCGGCTTGGTAGGTCATCCATGGGGGAGATAAAAAATCGAGGGCCAGAGGAGAGGGAATATGGAGAGAATGAGAGAGGGGGATCGGTTGGTCGTCGAAGCCGGAGAACTAGGAGGAGGAGGGGTGGGGTGTGGGCGGGGGTGTCCAGTTGATCACTGGTGGGTGGGGGTGCCAACTCAGAAAACCGAGAGGGGGGTGGGGGAAAATAAGGGCGGGGAGCCAAAAATTTAGGGACGGGGGAGGGGAGGAGAACCGAGAGGGGTGGGGGGCAGGAAGGGAATTTTAAGGATATCAACGATGGCATATTATTGTCGTTGATACTGCTTTCGGTCACTAATGATAATTTTAAAAAAATAAAAATAAGAAAGTTTCAACTATGACATTTTGCAATTGCTAATCAACCACATGCATAACTGATAATAAATTTTTAAAATTTTAAAAAAATAAAATTTCAAAACTTGCAGTGATACATTTACTGTCCCAGATACCACTTTCCATCACTAATAATAATTTTAAAAAAATAAAAATATAAAAGTTTTAGGGATGGCATTTTACCTTTGCTAATGATTCTAAGCCATCGCTGATAATAAATTTTTAAAATAAAATAAAAATTAAAATGTTAAAACTCTTAGCGATGACTTTATTGCTTTTCATTGCTAATAATAATTTTCAGAAAAAATAAAAATATGATAGTTTTAGAAATGATGTCATCGATGATCCCAAGCCATCACTGATAATAAAATTAAGAAATATATAATAATAAATATTAATATTATTTAATCAAGGAGGAGAGATGGGATGCAATCAAATTAATAATCCAAAAACAAATTTAATCAACAAGATCATGATCCTTGCGTAACAGACGAATTGTAAGAACCGGTGTTTTGGACCAAAGTTGGCAGGCCCAGCCAACTTCAACTCAACACGCAAAAAAAAAAAAGGGGAGAGAACCAGAAACAGGGGACTTGTTCTCCCCTCTTATCCGGTCGGAAAAGATGCCAGACCATTGTGGAGGGCAGGGACACCGCAGGTGATACATTGGGGTGGGATGGGATTCTCCAATCGATGGGTTTCTCTTCCGTACGGCGAGAAAACTTTCTCGTACTTTCTCTTTAAAAACCACCCCTCATCACCCAATTTTTCACCGATTTTTCTTCCCTCTTCGGTGGCTGCACCGCCTAGACTTTCTCCTCCATCTAGCCACATGCCAACGAACCATTCCCTCCTTCGGTCTTCATCCATTGGATGCAAAGGGCCAAAGTGAAAGAAGAGAGAACAGAAGGGGGGAGAGATGACATTGATGAAGCTGAGTGCTCCGACGAGCTAGTGACTCGGCGATCGGAAACCATTGGACCAGGGGGAATCCATCCGGCTGGCTTTCTTGCCACCATCGGTAAGTTCCCTTCTCTCTCGATACTTTTGATTTGTGTGGCAGTGAGGGGCAGGCTCTATTTGCTACTTTGATTAATGTTGGCTTTGGCTCCTTAGTTTTGATGATTAATAAAAGGTTGAGTATATGTTTGGACTAATGTTTCATTTCAAGATAAAATTTCAGGCCTTAGGTTATTCAAAAAGAGTATCAAGAGTACAATGATGAAACCAAGTTTGCTTGATTTGGGAAAGAGCTCTTCTACCTTAAACAATATCAAATTTCTCATATTGGACCTTCATATTAAGAAGTAATTAACAAAAGAAATAAAGGCCTAGAGAAACTCAAGCATGGCACGCACCTCTCCAGAGTTTCAGAAAATTTCAGACAAGAGGTCGACCTCCAGAGGTCGACACCTTGCCAAAGGTCGACCACCAGAGGTCGACTCATGAAGAAAAAAAAAGTTCAGCAAGGCCGGCACGGCAAAATTTCAGTGGCACGCTTCAAAGGTCACCACCTGAGGTTGACACCTGTCCAGAGGTCGACTCATCGCCTGAGAATTCAAACTGGGCAGAACTATGGTTTTCTGGATTTTTGCCTAAGATAAACTGGAGGTCGACTCATGAGGTCGACTCATGGCATAACGGCTAGTTTTTCTGAACTTTTGATTTAATTTCTAACGGCCATAAACGGTCATATTTTTTATTCTAACGGTCTTGTGGAGTTGTTTCAGCTTGAATGAAGTATTTAACCTCCACCTAACTTCAAAAAAGTGTAGGAGACAGTGAAAAAGAAGAGAGTAAAAGTACAAAGCTTTCAATCAATCCTAAGACAAAAAGAGAAAATCCAAGAGATTCCTTAGCCAAAAGCTTTCCATTTTTGAGAAATCCAGCTTTCAAGTATTTGGCATTTAGTTAGGTCCAAGATTCCAAGAGGAAGACTTGAAGAGTCTCCAACAAGAGCTACATCGAATTATTTTTTGCTCAAAAAGGAGTTTGTCTTGTTTTTATTCATTGTATTCATACTCTATTTGTACTAGCCTAGTTTCAAGAGAATTTGAAACTAGTGTGAGGTTTGTTGGTGAGCTAATTGATAAAACCAACTAGGGTTGATTGTGAGCCCGAAGCCAAAATAAGTGTGTAAGGTTTGTTGGTGAGCCTAGGTAACAAAACCAACTTAGGTTTTGACTTGTGAGCCTTGTAAAACAAGTCGGCTATAATCTAGAGAAGATTATAGTAAAAATTTCCAAGTGGAGCTTGGGGAGTGGATGTAGGTGCTAGGTGCACCGAACCACTATACGTTTTGTGTGTTTGCATTGCTTTACTCTCTATCCCTTTTTTTTTGCTCTTTAATTGTTGTTATCTTTCATTGCTTCCGTTGCACAATTACTTGAGCACTATCACTCTTCACTTTTAAACTTGATAGCACATATATTGCTTTAATTTTTAAAATACCCAATTCACCCCCCCTCTTGGGCACCATATCTGGGCAACAAGTGGTATCAGAGCACCGGTACTCTCTTGTAGGTCCAACGATCTTGAGTGAAAGATCATGGCCACCCCAATTGGAATGGGTGTAGTTGAAGGTCAAGCATCAAATCGCCCTCCTTTCTTTAATGGCACCAACTACACATACTGGAAAACTCGTATGCGTATTTATTTACAAGCTATAGATTATCATATATGGAGAGTAATTACTAAATGGCCTCATTAGCCCAGTCACTTGGTTAATGGCATTATCACCCCAAAATCTGAAGAAGAATGGGATGACAATGACATCAAACAAGCTGAGTTAAATGCTAAGACGATGAATTTGCTATTCTGTACACTTGACCCTAGTGAATTTAACATAATATTAAATTATATTTTTGCCAAAGAAATTTGGGATACACTTGAGGTTACCTATGAGGGTACATACCAAGTGAAGACCACAAAGGTGAACATGCTCATTCATACGTATGAGATGTTCAGAATGGAACCAACTGAAAGTATTAGTGAAATGTATACTAGATTTACTAATATAGTAAATGGTATGAGGAGTTTGGGAAAAATTATATCTAATGGTGAACTGGTTAACAAACTTCTCAGGTCTCTTCCGGCTTCATGGGATGTGAAAGTAACAGCCATAGAAGAAGCCAAGGATGTCAATACTCTACCTCTTGAGCAGCTTCTTGGATCATTGATGACTTACGAGCTTTCACTAAAGCAGAAGACAATGGACAATGACAAAAAAAAGAAAGCCATAGCCTTCAAGTCCACTACAAAGGAAGAGTCAAGTGATGAATCAGAAGAAGAAGCTGATGATGATGAGACAACCCTCATTACAAGAAAATTCAAAAGATTCATGAGAAAGAAGAAAGGCTTCTACAAGAAAAGGCCACAAAAAGGTGATCAAAATAAAGATAAAGAGAAAGAAAAAGAAAGGGATCCACCCATCTGCTTCGAGTGCAAGAAGCCTGGACATTATAAAACAGATTGCCCTTTGCTTAAAAAGAGTCGAAGGATGTTGAGAAAGAAAGCCATGATGGCTACCTGGAGTGAGAGTGAGGACTCCAGCAATGATGAAGAGCAGCAGGTAGTCGCCAACCTGTGTTTCATGGCCAATGAAGATGATGATGTAAATTCTGAACCTGAAATTGAATTTACTTTTAATGAATTACATGATGCTTTTGATAATTTAGTTATGGAATATGAAAAACTAAAACTGAAAAATAAGAAATTAAGAAAGCTAAATCAAGAACTTACCAAAAATTCAGACAAGTTTTCAACTGAAATTAAAAATTTAATTCAAGAAAACAAGAAATTAACTGAACATGTAAAGACCTTGAAAAATGATAAGGACAATCTTTTAAAAGAAAAGGATTCTTTGAAAAATAATGGAAGTTTTGAAACTAATGAGAAAATTGAAAAACAAAACAAAGAACTGTTGCTTCAAAACAAGAATTACAAAGAAGAGTTAGAAAAAGTAAAACCTTTTGTAGAAAAGTTTACTTATAGTTCAGAAAAATTAAGTATGCTTTTAAACAGTCAACATGCAGTTTTTAACAAAGCTGGACTTGGATTTAAGCCACAGAATCAGCAAAAACTTTACAAAAACTTTTTCATACCTGCATCTTTTAATATTATCTGCTATGCATGTGGTAAGTTAGGACATAAATCATATATTTGTAATAGAAGAAAATTAAATACCTTTGGAAAGATTTAGATTCCAAAAGGAACCAATTTGACTAACCCTAAAGGACCCAAGATGACTTGGGTACCTAAAGTTTCAACTTGATCAATTTTTACAGGTGTGTCTTGCAACCAAAAATAAAAGAAGAATGTGGTATCTGGACAGTGGTTGCTTAAGGCACATGACTGGGAATGTGAGGCAATTCTCATCACTAGTAGCTATAGATGGTGGAAACGTTACTTTTGGTGATAATGGAAAAGGCAAAATCGTCGGAATTGGTAAAATCCATATCACCCCTAATGCTTATGTAGATAATGTATTATTTGTTGATGGCTTGAAGCATAATCTTTTTAGCATTAGTCAGTTTTGTGATAAGGGTTTTAAAGTAATTTTTGAATCATCTTTGTGCATGGTATATAGTCTAGATGTCAATGGCATCAAGTTCACTGGTCATAGGCATGGAAACATTTACATGGTTGATCTTGATGATCTAGTCATGGAAAGTGGTCAATGCCTAGTGGTTAGGGAAGCCAAGGCAAGCGAAACTAATTGGCTTTGACATCGCAGGCTAGGGCATGCTAGTATGCATTTGATTTCAAAATTAAGCAAAAAGAATCTTGTAAAAGAATTGCCAAAACTCACTTTTGAAAAAGATAAGATTTGTGCTGTGTTACGGCCGTAACGATGACGTGGCATGTCTCAGATTTCATTGGGCATGATTCGAGCCACGTGGAGTTTTTTTTTGGCTGAGTCAGATGCAGCCCCGCCCCGGCCGAGGTCGAGCTCGGCCGAAGCCAATCATCCTTCTGCCGCCCCACCAGGTGTCCACCCAGGAGGGGTCCACCTCGGCCGAGTTCGGCGGCTCCCCCGCTCCATCACCAGGTGGCACCCAGAGACGGTCCCACCTTGGTCGAGGTCGAGGCGGGCCCCTTCGCTCCTTCGCCAGGTGGCACCCGGAGATGGGACCACCTCGACCGAAGCCGAGCATCCTTCTGCCGCCCCGCCAGGTGTCCACCCAGGAGGGGTCCATCTCAGCCGAGTTCGGCGGTTCCCCCGCTCCCTCGCCAAGTGGCACCCAGAGACGGACCCACCTCGGCCGAGGTCGAGCTGGGCCCCTTCGCTCCTTCGCCAGGTGGCGCCCGGAGATGGGACCACCTCGATCGAAGCCGACCATCCTTATGCCGCCCTGCCAGGTGTCCACCCAGGAGGGGTCCACCTCGGCCGAGTTCGGCGGCTCCCTCGCTCCCTCGCTAGGTGGCACCCAGAGACAGTCCCACCTCGGCCGAGGTCGAGCCGAGCCCCTTCGCTCCTTCACCAGGTGGCGCCCGGAGACGGGACCACCTCGACCGAAGCCGAGCATCCTTCTGCCGCCCTGCTAGGTGTCCACCCAGGAGGGGTCCACCTCGGTCGAGTTCGTCGACTCCCCTTCTCCCTCGCCAGGTGGCACCCAGAGACGGTCCCACCTCGGCCGAGGTCGGGCTGGGCCCCTTCGCTCCTTTGCTAGGTGGCGCCCGGAGACGGGACCACCTCAGCTGAAGCCGAGCATCCTTCTGCCACCCTGCCAGGTGTCCACCCAGGAGGGGTCCACCTCGACCGAGGTCGGTGGCTTCCCCGCTCCCTCGCCAGGTAGCACCCTGAGACGGTCCCACCTTGACCGAGGTCGAGCCGGGCCCCTTCGCTCCTTCGCCAAGTGGTGCATGGAGACGGGACCACCTCGACCGAAGCCGAGCATCCTTCTGCCGCTCCGCCAGGTGTCCACCCGGGAGGGGTCCACCTCGGCCGGCGCGGGCCAGCCTGTACAAAGAAGGCCCCGAAGAATGGAGGCGCGGGCTCCGAGGTTGCCCCTCGAGCCGTGCGCGCCGCATCTCGAGAAAGGCGCCCCGTACGGATGGCGACGACATGCAAGACATCACTTACGTCGGTCCGACATGTTCCGTAATCGAGAGACGAGGCCCTGACAAAACAGGACCCGATAACGGACAACGTCGGCGCCTGGGAAGGAGAGCGCTCACGCTCGGCCCAAGGTCTGGTCGGCGGTCTGACCAGCGCCCCCCTCCCCTACTCTTTCCCCGCTAGGCTCGGCGAACGAGGCCGGAAAACTGCCCGACCGTCTGGTCTAGAAGGGGAAAGAGAAAGGGGCGGAGGGGAAGGGATGAAAGTGACAAGGGAGCCTCCCAGGAGCAAAAAATGAGGGGACAGCTGGAGGAGATAAAAGAAAGGAGAGAATGGACGACAAGGTAAGCAAGCAAGAAACAAAGGATGGAGACTCCGCTTCGAGAGCAAGATCCAAGGTCCCGAGAGGGGGCCTCTTGGCGTGAGCTCGGCAAAGGAACCCAGCCGGGTTTCTGGTCTTTTTGACACCTTTTCTTGCTAACACATTCTCTGAGCCTGGGACTCCTTCGGGGGCCCATCCCAGAGAATCTGTTCCCTCTCGCCGTCTACTAACTTGACCATCGGAGCTCCTTCGCCGGAATCCCCGGTCAGGGTTTCTGATCTTGCCTTGCAGGTCCGATCCAGCCATGAGGCCCTAGAAGGGAGACGGTCTAGTCAGATCGGTGGTTCCGAAGTCACAGGCGCTGCGGCGGGATCGGCAACAGATTGGCGCACCAGGTAGGGGGGCAGGACAACACCCCTAGTGGGAGCTAGCTTTCTGCAAGCAAAACACGCTCCAACAATGGTGGTCACTCGTGGATGCTAAGCGTCCACCAGCCGAGTAGGGGAGGTCCCCTCCCTTTAGGGGGCCCACAGCCCAGAGAGGGAGCTCCCAGCTCCCCCTCCTCTTCCTCCATCGACCTCGGCGGACGGACGTCTCGCGGCCGTCATCCAGTAGCTGCAGACTTTGACTACGGCGGTCCGGCAGCTACAACATCAGCAGCGCTCCCTGGCCACGCAGCCTCAGCCAGGGACCCCCGCAGCTCGGGCTGCGGGGCCGCGTGGGAGCCTGCACTCCATTCAAGGCAGGCCATCCCAATTGCGGGTAGTCTCCAACCCCCGCGGGAGCCATCAAACTCCCGCGAAAAGAAACTACTCCAGTTTGGCGGATCACGAGAGTCGATCCCCGGCCGATGAAGTCGAGACGGTGCATCGCAGCAAGCGACGCCGAGGCATGACCCTGTGCCGAGACCGATCGGCGCCCCCTTAACCAGCGGCCTCGATGGAAGATTCCACCGACGAGGCCATCAGGCGCCAGGCCGAGAGGCACCTGGAGGAGCACGAGCGCAAGTTGGCAGAGTTCGCCCGCCGATTTTCCGACCTGCAGAACTCATCGGCGGACCCAGCGGGCTACGACTCCCGTCCCCCCTTCTCTGAAGAAATCCAGGTGGAGCCGATTCCGAGCCAGTTACGCATGCCACAGGTGGATCCCTACGATTGGACCACCGACCCTCTGGACCATTTGGAGAGCTACAAGGCTCTCATGAGGGTCCAGGGGGCCACGGATGCTCTTTTGTGCATCGCCTTCCCCGCTACCCTCCAGAAGGCCGCTCGAGTCTGGTTCACCCGCCTCGAGCCCGGATCGATTTGCTCCTTTCATCAGTTGGAGGGAAAGTTTGTGGCCCACTTCGATGCTTGTCGGAAGGTGTCGAGAGAGGTGGACAGCCTCTTCTCCATCCGCCAGCAGGACCAGGAGCTGCTCCGGGACTACATCACCCGGTTCAAGACCGCAGCCCTGGAGATCTACAGCCTAGACAAGCCCGTCGCCATGTTGACTTTGAAGCGCGGGCTCAAGACGTCCCGCCTGACCTATTCCCTGGATAAAAAGCCTCCCAGGACGTACTCCGAGCTCCTCCTCCGCGCCCATAAGTACATCCGAGCAGAGGAGGCCGACCGCACCCGTCGAGAGCTAGACGAGAAGACTTTGAAGAAGCCAGCCCCGAGGGACGTTCCAGGAGCTCGGAGGCCCGGGCCATCTGTCGACCCTTGCCCGAATCCGAGGTCAAAGGGCGAGGCCACCCCGGAGCGAAGGTTCACCCCCCTCCTTGCTCCCCGAACGAAGATCCTCATGAAAATTGAGGGCGAGAACTACCTCCACTGACCTCCTCCTCAGAACCCGAGAGGTACCCGAGATAAGTCAAAGTACTGCCAGTTCCACCGCGAGCACGGCCATGACACGGAGGAGTGTCGTAACCTGAAGCAGAAAATCGAGGAGCTGATCAAAAGTGGCTACCTCAGGAAGTTCGTCAGGAACGAGGTCCCGGCGGAGGGACAGCCGCTCGCGGCCTTACCCCTGGTTCCTGCAATCGACAACCGCCCGACGGAGAAGCCAGTGGGCATGATCTCACGTGGGATCGGGCGGGCGGCGAAGAGAGCCCGGGAGGTCGGGAACCCAGAGAATGTACCCCCTTTCGAGAAGGGGAATGAAAATGAGAATGTAAATAATGATGCCGTGGTGGTCGAGATGACCATCGCGAAGCATCCTGTATACCAAATTATGGTAGATAGTGGGAGCTCGGCTGACGTGCTTTTTTATAATGCTTTCTCCCGAATGAATTTGTCCCATGATCAGCTGAGGCCGGTGCACACCCCCCTGGTAGGCTTTACTCGGGACTCGGTGGGGGTCGAAGGGGAGATCACTCTCCTATTCACCGCTGGATCCCCACCTCGGCAGACAACTGTCTTGATGACGTTTACCGTCGTCAAGCTTCCTTCGCCTTACAACACGATCCTCGGGCATCCCGGGCTCAACCAACTGGACGCCATGATTTTCACGAAGCAGTTGTTGGTGCAATTCCCCACAGCTTTCGGATTCGGGGTGATGAAGGGGATGATCCAGCCAGTCCCGCATTGCCTCCAGACGGTCCCGGGCACTAGGGGCGCTGGGCTCGCCCCCGACGTCGACGACCTCGACCTAAGGGAGAAGGAACCTAGGGGAGGACCCGTAGAGCGCCTGTTGACTTATCCCCTCGGTTCGGACCCGCTGAAGACGGTGCAGGTGGGGGCACAGCTCCTAGAAGAGGAACGGGCCCGCCTGCTGGAATTTCTCTGCATGAACGCAGACATGTCCGCCTGGTCAGTAGCCGACATGCCAGGCATTCCCCCTGAGGTCATTACGCACAGGCTGAACGTGGACCCGAGGTGCCGTCCAGTCCGCCAGAAGAAGAGGAGCTTCACTACGGAGAGGCAGAGGGCCATCAACGAAGAGGTGGAGAAACTCCTCGCCGCCGGCATCGTGTGGAAAGTCCAGTATCCCAGCTGGCTGGCGAATGTGGTCATGGTTAGGAAGAGCAGTGGTAAGGAGGATCTGTGTAGACTACACTGACCTCAACCGAGCTTGCCTAAAGGACAGCTTCCCTCTTCCAAAGATTGACCAGTTGGTCGACACCACCTCGGGGCATCGCCTCCTATCCTTCATGGATGCCTTCTCCGGCTACAACCAGATCCGAATGAACCCGGAGGACGAAGAGCACACTGCCTTAGTCACCGACCGTGGAACTTTCTGTTACAGGATGATGCTGTTTGGCCTCAAGAACGCCGGGGCCACGTACCAGCGTCTGGTCAACAGAGTCTTTAAAGACCAGATCGGCCACAACATGCAGGTGTACATGGACGATATGCTGGTGATGAGCAAGCCCCACTCGGATCACGTGACCGACCTGGCGGAGACTTTCGGTAGCCTCCGATTTCATCAGATGAAGCTGAACCCGACGAAGTGCGCCTTCGACATCTCCGTCGGGAAGTTCCTGGGGTTCATGGTAACCCAGAGAGGGATCGAAGCCAACCCGAAGAAGGTCCAGGCCATCCTGGACAAGGAGTAGCCCGCCTCCAAGAAGTAAGTGCAGCAACTCACCGGCCGGATAGCCGCCCTGAGCCGGTTCATCTCCAGGTCGGTCGACCGCTACCGGCCCTTCTTCAAAGTATTGAGGAAGATGAACGACTTCGCATGGACCGAGGAGTGCTGAAGAAGATGCTCGCATCACCCCCACTACTTTTCAGGCCCGAGGAAGGAGAGGAGCTCATCCTCTACCTAGCAGTCACCCCGGAGGCCGTCAGCTCGGTCCTAGTTCGGATAGACGACCAGGGAGTCCAACAGCCGGGGTACTATACCAGCAAGCTTCTCCGCGATGCGGAGCTCAAGTATTCCCGGCCCGAAAAGCTCATTTTTGCGTTAATAGTATCTGCTCAGCATCTCAGGCCCTATTCCAAGCGCATCCCATTACCGTCCTGACAGATCAACCGCTGAAAGCGGTACTCAGCCGACCCGACACATCGGGGCGATTGGCGAAGTGGGCGCTCAAGCTCAGCGAGTTCGACATCGCTTACAGGCCGAGGTCGGCCATGAAAGCACAAGTGCTGGCCGACTTTTTGGTCGAGTGCGCGGGCCTGGGCAAGGAGTCTGAGGAGGACTCCTCGCACCAGCAGTTGAAACCGGGCCCCGAGGAGCCCGGAGAGGACGCGTGGATCCTTCATGTAGATGGAGCCTCGAACTCCGGCGGGAGTGGAGCCGGACTCATTCTCGCCAACGGCGGTGGGGTCGTCGCCGAATGCGCACTCCGTTTCCAGTTCGCCGCAACCAACAATCAGGCAGAATACGAGGCGCTCCTCGCCGGGCTGAGGGTCTCCCGCGAGCTGGGTGTGACTAACCTCAAAGCCTTCACCGACTCCCAGCTGGTGGCAAGGCAGGTCTCCGGAGAATATGCCGCGCACGACCCTCAAATGGCAAAGTATTTGGAGCTTGTCAAATCGGGCACAGCCGGGTTTCGGCGCTTCAGCATCTTCCACATCCCCCGCGGGGAAAATGCCTGTGCGGATACTCTTTCTCGGCTGGCGACCTTGCCGGACTTGATGCTGGGTCACGCTTATGTAGAGCGCCTCAAGGCCCTAAGCTACGAGACCCCAGTGGAGCTCCAACAGGTCAGCCATGAGCCCAGCTGGATGGATAAGTACGTCGAGTACATAACTGGCAGTACCCTGCCAGAGGACCGCGCAGCGGCCCACCTTATCAAAAAGAAGGCTGCGCAGTTCGTCCTGATGGATGGGCAACTATATCGAAGGTCGTACTCCTACCCCCTCCTCAAGTGCCTAGGGCCCGCGGAGGCCATACTCGTGCTCCAGGAAATTCATGAGGGCATCTGCGGGAACCACGTGGGGGGTAGAATGCTAGCCTACAAGGCCCTCCGTCAAGGCTATTTTTGGGAGACGATGAAGGAGGACGCCGCCGATTTCGTGAAGAAGTGTGATCGGTGCCAACGGCATGCCATGGTGCAGCGGCAGCCCTCCACCCCTATCTCCCAGCTCTCAGCTCCGTGGCCATTCGCCCAATGGGGAATGGACCTCTTAGGACCATTTCCACCAGCGTCCGGACAGCGGAAGTTCCTGATTGTGGCCATCGATTATTTCACGAAGTGGGTTGAGGCCGAACCCATGGTGCGGATCACCGAAGCAAACATCGCCAGGTTCTTCTGGAAGTCGATCATCTGTCGTTTTGGCCTCCCCCACACCGTGATCACCGACAACGGGCGTCAGTTCGACTACCAGGAGTTTGAAGAATTCTACAGCAACATCAGCATCAACCATCGCTTCACCTCCGTGTCTCACCCGTAGACGAATGGAGAAGCCAAGGTCACAAATAGGACCATTCTGCAAGGCCTCCGAACGAGGCTGGACCAGGCCAAGGGCAGGTGGATAGAAGAACTCCCGAGCATCCTATGGGCGTACCACACCATCCCGAGAACGGCCACCGATGAGACCCCCTTCAATCTCATCTTCGGAGCTGAAGCGGTCATCCCGATTGAGCTCAGTTTACCTACCCTGCGGGTGGAGCAGTACGACGAAGCTGAGAACCCTGCCAGAATGATGCTCAACCTAGACCTCCTTGAAGAGACAAGGGACAAGGCCCGAGTCCGGATGGCGGCGTACAAGCAGCGAGTGGCCAGGTACTACAACTCCTGGATACAGCCAAAGTCCTTCCACCCCGGAGACCTGGTGCTCCGGCGCGCCGAAGCTTCACAGCCTCGAGAGTGCGGGAAGCTCTCCCCGAACTGGGAAGGACCGTACAGGGTAGCGGAAGCCCTCCCTCACGGGGCCTACTACTTGGAGGAGTTGGGAGGATCCAGATTCCCCCGTACATGGAACTCCTCGAACCTAAGGGTGTATTATCAATAATGTAAGGATCCCGTAACTCCTGCAATAAAGTTTCTTTGCTCCAAACGTTTTTTCTCACCTCGTAGGGAAACGGGCGCATGGCTCTCAGTTCGGCAAACACGGCTGTGGCCGGAGACCGGAGAAAGCAAGAAGTCCTGGACTTTGGTATGGAAGGCGGGGCAGAGCCCAGCTCGCCCACGCGATCACGGAGAACAGCTCGGCAAGCCGCGCAAGGCTTGAACAAATCCTGCGGCCTCGGGGTTCAGTCCGAAAGTCCTGGACATCGGTCTGGAGGGCGGGGCAGAGCCCAGCACGCCCACGCGATCACGGAGAACAGCTCGGCAAGCCGTGCAAGGCTTGAACAAAGCCTGCGGCCCCGAGGTTCAGTCCGAAATTCCTGGACTTCGGTTTGGAAGGCGGGGCAGAGCCCAGCTCGCCCACGCGATCACAGAGAACAACTCGGCAAGCCACGCAAGGCTTGAACAAAGCCTGCGGCCCCGGGGTTCAGTCCGTAAGTCCCGGACTTCGGTCTGGAAGGCGGGGCAGAACCCAATTCGCCCACGCGATCACGAAGGCAAGCCCAAAGAAGGGCCCGCGCAAGGCCTACTCTACTGCCACCCAGTCCGGAATGCTCCGAACTTTGATCTGAACACTGGATGGGACCAGGTCCACCCGCGAACTCAGCCCGGAGCAGGTCCACCCTCGTCTCGGCACTCCACACCAACACCTCAAAAAAAAAAAAGAAGAAGAAAAGGTGAAAGAGGAAGGCGAGGTCGAGACTTAGCAAAATTAAATCTTCATTGATTCGAAAGCAAGGATTATAACAAGGGAGTCCCGACAGGCCGGGAGTCCCCAAAAAATAAAAGGGAAAAGAAAGGGATACATCTGCAGCTTAGTTCAGCGTGGTGGCAGGGTCCTCAGTTTGGGTCGCGTGCTCCCCGTCCTCGCCGTCGGCGGTTGCTGGCTCGGAGGACCGCTCTGGAGCTACGGCCGTGTCACCCGCTGGGGCCGCAGCTGTGTCGCCCGCCGCACCGGAAGCCCTGCTGGCGGGTCCTTGCCTTCTGCCCCCGAGCGCCACCCCACTGAGGTCGAGCTCGGGGTAGAAGGACCCCACCTTCTCCCAGCACACTTGGAACCCCTTCAAGAAGGAGTCCACAGCGACCTTCCGGACCTCCGAGACATACTCATCGGAGGCCCGAAACCTCGGGATGGCTTCCTGCGCCTCCCGCTTCGCGGCCTCCATGAACACGTTGATGTAGGCGCTCCGCTCCTTGGCCTCACTCGCCTCCCGTCGGGCCTCCTCCAGCTGACGCTCCAATCACTGAGAATGGGCTTGGAGACGAGCCCTCTCCGCCGCATCCTCCTCCATGCGCCGCTGGTGGGAGATCCTCTCCTCGGATAGAGAGGACTCCAGGTCCTTGACGCACTCCTCGGCGCGTGCCAAGTTCGCCTGAAGGGCCTGGTTGCTCCCCCGCAGCTCGACCCCCTTCTCCATGAGGTCTTTCACATTGGCCGCGAGCTTGCCGAGCTTCTCCTCCTTCTCGGCGTCCTTCTTTGCATACCCTGCGAGGAAGTTCCTCAGCAGGAGCACGTCGGTCCCAATCTGCACAGCAAGGAGAACGGGTTAGTAGGAAAGCCAACCGAAGTAGCAAAGAAAAGGGCTCTGAGTTCGGACTCACCGTGAAAAGCTGCGGGAGGATCCCGAGCAAAGCGTCAGCATAGTCCTGGCCGCCTCGAGACCGGCGGTCCCGGGAGGTGGAGGCGAACTCCATCACCTTCTCCGCGAGCCCCTTGTCACGGATCACAGAGCACCGGTTGGTGATCACCGACGGCGGAGCCGTCAGGTCGGCTGCAGGGGCGACCAACCCCCCGGGAGGAACCGCCATCGCCGGAACGGCTGGAGTCGTTGGCGGCGCCGTCAGCTCTGCGGTGATGATGGGGCCAGCACGGGGTGGAACTGTTGCCGGTGGACCTCCCTCGTCGGTAGCACCGCCAGGTCGAACTGCTGGAGCATCAGTGGCCCAGGCCCGAGGCGGCCTGGGCGGGGGAGCAGCGACTACCGGACTAGGCACAGGCGCCGGCGTGACCTCCTGGCTCACCTCGGTGCGAGCCCTCTTCGCCGCAGGTTCGTCCACCTCGGCAGCGTCCCTCTGGGCCGCGCCCTCCAGAAGGTTCTCCAGTGAAAACTTCATACCTGCAATAGAAAAAGAGCTGGTCAGCTCGGCTAAAAGAAAAAGAACGGAGAGGCAGAATAAGAGAAGAGCTGAGCCTCACCCGGCTCGCGGATGGGGCTGATCCCCGCCTCGAACAAGTTCTGCTCCGAGAGCAGAACCTCGAGAGCTGGGACCATGTCGCTCAGAAGCTGGGAGTAGGCCTCTTGGTCCGCCAGCTCGACTTGGGAGTTCCGGTTCGGGGACCGATCCAGCTCGCTCCAGGCCCAGTCGATGTCCTCGACCGAGGCAAAAAAGAACCGGTTCTTCCAACCCTTGATGGAAGAAGGGAGGTTGAACCGGAGGCACCTGGGCTGGGGCAAGATGTACCACCAGTCGTCGTCGGTGGAGTACCGCTTCAGGGTAAACAGAGCCCTGAAGAGGGAGAAACGGGCAACAAACCCGTGGAAGTGACAGAAGATGATGAAAAAAAAGATGACCCGGATGGTATTGGGAGCCAACTGGGCCGGGACTAGACGGAAATGGTTGAGGAAAGAAAGAAAGAAGGGGTGCAGAGGGAACCGAAGACCCCCGAGAAGGAAGTCCTCGTAGAAAGCTATGCGGCCGGGGCCACTCATGGTGACGCGATCCCCGGGTCGCGGAACAGAGAGACGGATTGATCCCGGGATGCCATAGACCTCCCGGAGCAAGGAAAGGTCGCCTTCGATCATCGTGGAAACATGACCGGAGGGACCGACAGAAGGAAGGGCCGGAGGAGGAAGAGAAGAAACAGGAAGGGCAGACAGAACGGGAGGAGACCTGACACCCCTGGGGATGCCTATGGTGATGCCCCCAGGCTGGAGTCGCCTGCGGGTCTCCTTCGGGATTACTTCCCCTTCCGAGGAGGAAGACGATGGAGTCCACGACCGGGATGGACCGGCCTCATCCGGGTTAGAAGAAACATGGCGACGACGCGCCATGGCAAAGAAAGTAGTGAGAGAGAGACACTAGAGGAAAGGGGAGGAACGAAGAAGAGAACGGAGGCGCTCACCGAAATGCACTGTGCGACGCGGGGGAGTGGAAGATAGCCTGCAGCAAACCGCCGACGGAGCAAGGGAAAGGGCCTCGTTCTGGAAAGTCCCCTCCTTTTCAAACTCAATTGACAGCAACCGTACCCGTCATTCCGCTCTGGGCCATCGGGTGATTGCCGGGTGGATGCACACCCGACATCGACGCCTCGTTCGCAGGAAAACGGTCTCTGTTTTGAAGCGACGCATTAATTACGGGCGAGTAAGCGACGCGTGGCGGCCTCCTATAGGGCTTCGGGCGTACCGAGAAATGGCGACGAGGATCTTGGCAATTATGATGCAAGATCTTCGCCCCCCCACGTCATCTCCGTATTTAATCCCCACGTCCCGTTCCACGATGCCCCAACGGAACGGTGGGTTGGGGGGCAACTGTTACGGCCATAACAATGATGTGGCATGTCTCAGATTTCGTTGGGCATGATTCGAGCCACGTGGAGTTTTTTTTCGTCTGAGTCAGATGCAGCCCCACCCCGACCGAGGTCGAGCTCGGCCGAAGCCAATCATCCTTCTGCCGCCCCGCCAGGTGTCCACCCAGGAGGGGTCCACCTCGGTCAAGTTTGGCGGCTCCCCCGCTCCCTCGCCAGGTGGCACCCAGAGACGGTCCCACCTCGGCCGAGGTCGAGGCGGGCCCCTTCGCTCCTTCGCTAGGTGGCGCCCGAAGACGGGACCACCTAGGCCGAAGCCGAGCATCCTTCTGCCGCCCCGCCAGGTGTCCACCCAGGAGGGGTCCACCTCGGCCGAGTTCGGCGGCTCCCCTGCTCCCTCGCCAGGTGGCACCCAGAGACGGTCCCATCTCGGTCGAGGTCGAGGCGGGCCCCTTCGCTCCTTCGCCAGGTGGCGCCCGGAGACGGGACCACCTCGGCCAAAGCCGAGCATCCTTCTGCCGCCCCGCCAGGTGTCCACCCAGGAGGGGTCCACCTCGGTCGAGTTCGGCGGCTCCCCCGCTCCCTCGCCAGGTGGCACCCAGAGACGGTCCCACCTCGGCCGAGGTTGAGCCGAGCCCCTTCTCTCCTTCGCCAGGTGGCGCCCGGAGACGGGACCACCTCGGCCGAAGCCGAGCATCCTTCTGCCGCCCCGCCAGGTGTCCACCCAGGAGGGGTCCACCTTGGCCGAGTTCGCCGACTCCCCCGCTCCCTCACCAGGTGGCACCCAGAGACGGTCCCACCTCGGCCGAGGTCGGGCCGGGCCCCTTCGCTCCTTCGCCAGGTGGTGCCCGGAGACGGGACCACCTCGGTCGAAGCCGAGCATCCTTCTGCCGCCCCGCCAGGTGTCCACCCAGGAGGGGTCCACCTCGGCCGAGGTCGGCGGCTTCCCGGCTCCCTCGCCCGGTGGCACCCTGAGACGGTCCCACCTCGGCCGAGGTCGAGCCGGGCCCCTTTGCTCCTTCGCCAAGTGGCGCCCGGAGACGGGACCACCTCGGCCGAAGCCGAGCATCCTTCTGCCGCTCCGCCAGGTGTCCACCCGGGAGGGGTCCACCTCGATCGGCGCGGGCCAGCCTGTACAAAGAAGGCCCCGAAGAATGGAGGTGCGGGCTCCGATGTTGCCCCTGGAGCCGTGCGCGCCGCACCTCGAGAAAGGCACCCCGTACAGATGGCGGCGACATGCAAGACATCACTTACGTTGGCCCGACATGTTCCGCAGTCGAGAGACGAGGCCCTGATAAAACAGGACCTGATAACGGACAACGTCGGTGCCTGGGAAGGAGAGTGCTCACGCTTGGCCCAAGGTCTGGTTGGCGGTTTGACCAGCGCCCCCCTCCCCTACTCTTTCCCCGCTAGGCTCGATGAACGAGGCCGGAAAGCCGCCCGGCCGTCTGGTCCAGAAGGGGAAAGAGAAAGGGGCGGAGGGGAAGGGATGAAAGCGACAAGGGAGCCTCCCAGGAGCAAAAAACGAGGGGACAGCAGGAGGAGATAAAAAAAAGGAGAGAATGGACGACAAGGTAAGCAAGCAAGAAACAAAGGCTGGAGACTCCGCTTCAAGAGCAAGATCCAAGGTCCCGAGAGGGGGCCCCTTGGCATGAGCTCGGCAAAGGAACCCAGCCAGGTTTCTGGTCTTTTTGACACCTTTTCTTGCTAACACATTCTATGAGCTTGGGACTCCTTCGGGGGCCCGTCCCAGAGAATCTGTTCCCTCTCGCTATCTACTAACTTGACCGTCGGAGCTCCCTCGTCGGAATTCCCAGTCAGGGTTTCTGACCTTGCCTTGCAGGTCCGATCTAGCCAGGAGGCCCCAGAAGCGAGACGGTCTAGTCGGATCGGTGGTTCCGAAGTCACAGGCGCTGCGACGGGATCGGCAACATGCTGCATGTCAATTTGGAAAATAAACTAAATCTACTTTCAGACCTAAAGGAGTAGTATCTACTACTAGACCCCTTGAATTATTGCATATAGAGCTCTTTGGATCAACCAGAACAACTAGTTTGGGAGGTAAGAAATATGGGCTAGTAATTGTAGATGATTACTCACGATTTACTTGGATAATGTTTTTAGCTCATAAAGATAAAACATTTTCAGCTTTTGTTAAATTTCATAAAAGGGTTTCAAACGAAAAAGATCTCACTATTGTTTCTTTGCGTAGTGATCATGGAATTGAATTTGACAATCATGATTTTGAAGTTTTTTGTAATGATAATGGCATTAGTCATAATTTTTCTGCACCTAGGATACCTCAACAAAATGGGATGGTAGAAAGAAAAAACAGGACTCTTGAAGAAATGGCACGCACAATGCTTTGCGAAAACGATTTACCTAGATATTTTTGGGCAGAAGCCATTAATACTTCCTGTTATGTTTTAAATCATATTTTAATTCGACCTATTTTGAAGAAAACAACATATGAGCTTTGGAAAAATCGAAAACCTAATCTTAAATATTTTCGTGTATTTGGTTGCCACTGTTTCATATTAAACAATGACAAAGACAATATCAGTAAATTTGATGCCAAGTCAGATGAGGGTATCTTCTTAGGATACTCTACTTCTAGCAAGGCATACAAGGTCTTCAACAGAAGAACTCTTCTAGTTGAAGAATCAATTCATGTAGTGTTTGATGAAACTAACAAAAAATCTTCTAGAAAAGAAGATTTTATTGATGATGAAACAGGTACTAAGAAGCTTGAACAATTGACAATCAATGAAGATGTGCCCAAAAGAGATGATGATCAAGAAAATGAAGATCAAATTCAAGAGATCAATGCAACTTCACCAAAACCTTTACCTAAAGAGTGGAGGTATGCACACGGACATCCCAAAGAGCTAATTATTGGTGATCCGTCAAAGGGAGTAAGTACATGCTCTTCTATCAGAAATATTTGTGATTATTTAGCTTTTGTTTCTCAAATAGAGCCTAAGTCAATTGAAAAAGCTGAAAAAGATTGTAACTGGATTAATGCCATGCAAGATGAACTAAATCAATTTAAAAGAAATAACGTTTGGACTTTAACTGAAAGACCCCCTAATGTTTCTGTAATTGGCACAAAATGGGTTTTTAGAAATAAACTTGATGAACATGGTATTGTAACTAGAAACAAAGCTAGACTTGTTGCTAAAGGCTACAACCAGGAAGAAGGGATTGACTTTGATGAAACCTTTGCTCCTGTTGCTAGGCTGGAAGCAATTAAACTTTTACTTGCTTTTGCTTTTTTATGGATTTCAAGTTATTTCAAATGGATGTTAAAAGTGCCTTTTTAAATGGATTTATTGAAGAGAAAGTTTATGTTGAACAACCTCCTGGTTTTGAAAATCATGAATTTCCTAACCATGTTTTTAAATTGTATAAAGCATTGTATGGTTTAAAGCAAGCTCCTAGAGCTTGGTATGATAGATTAAGTTCATTTTTGATGAAGAATGATTTTCTAGAGGTAATATAGATAATACATTATTTTTAAAAAAGAAAAATGATGATCTCTTAGTAGTACAAATCTATATAGATGATATTATTTTTGGTGCTACTAACGAATGTCTTTGTCAAGAGTTTGCAAAGTTAATGCAGAGTGAGTTCGAGATGAGCATGATGGGAGAACTCAACTTCTTCCTTGGACTCTAAATTAAGCAAACCAAAGAGGGGATCTTCATCAACCAAGCCAAGTACACAAGGAAAATATTGAAAAAGTTTGGGATGGAGACTACCAAACCAATAGGTACCCCTATGAGCTCTTCATGTAAATTAGACAAAGATGAATGTGGTAAATTAGTAGACCAAAAATTATATAGAGACATGATTGGTTCATTGCTATATCTAACTGCCAGTAGACCAGATATAATGTTTAGTATTTGTATGCGTGCACGTTTTCAGTCTGCTCCTAAAGAATCACATCTCTTAGCTATAAAACGTATATTCAGATACTTATCTAGGTCAATTGAAATTGGTCTTTGGTACTCTAGAGAGTCATCATATGAATTGATTGCTTATTCTGATGCTGATTTTGCTGGGTGTAAACTTGATCGTAAAAGTACTAGTGGAACTTGTCAATTCCTAGGAGTTAATTTGATTTCATGGAGTAGCAAGAAACAGAATTCAGTTGCTCTATCTACGGCGGAAGCCGAATATATAGCAGCCAGAAGCTGTTGTGCTCAGATTCTATGGATCAAACAACAACTCGAGGACTTTGGCATCAAACTAACTAAGACACCCATAAGATGTGATAATACTAGTGCAATCAATTTAACGAAAAATTCTGTACAACATTCAAGAAGCAAACATATTGAAATAAGACATCACTTCATAAGAGATCACGTTCAAAACTCTAATGTGCTGTTAGAATTTATTTGTACTAGTTATCAATTGGCTGATATATTCATAAAACCATTGAATGTAGATTTTGCATGATCAGAAGAGAATTGGGAGTCATTGACCCTTTTGCTTGAAACTCTTCAATTTCCTTCAAAATTCCTCAAAAATGATTTATAAATTCTCAAATATATTTAAAGCTTCTTTAAGAATTCATTCTAAATTTTATCAATTTTTTTTTAATTTTATCAAATTTTATTTTGACTAGTTTATTTTCGGAGGTCGACACTAAAAATTTCGGAGGTCGACACTTGGGGTCGACCCCTGAAATATTTGAGAGGTCGACACTTGGTCGGAAAACCTATTTTTAAAACCCGTCCGCGAGCCCTATTTCCTCCATTTCTTTTCTTTTTCTCCTTCGTGTGGTCCCCCTCCAACGTTCCAAAGCTCTGAATAGTTGATTTCCAACCCTCTCCCTCCTCTTTTTGGATAATCTTCTCCTCCCCTCACAGTTTCTCTTGGATCGAACCGGTTTTTACCGTGTTCCTCGTTTTTGGGCAACCGTAGGTTTTTGCCTCTATTTACCCTCAATTATCGGTTGATATTCGATTTAAAACACTCATTTCTTCCCTCCATTTCGTGCATTTCCTCTATTTGCTCTCTTTTTTTCAATTTCACAAACCCTCACTTACCTTTTCACGGTTCCTTCATTTGCTCAACCGTGAATTCCTTTTCTCCTCTCCAAATTCTTGGTTCTTCTTTTTCTTAGCACTGCATTATCCTACTTCTCCCTAAATTACCCTCTTCCATCCATATGGGTCCAAGGAAGCAGTTGGCTGTAAGGAAAAGGAAAATGGAACAAGGCCAAGGTAGTACTGAGCGACGAAGAAAGGCTAGACATGAGCGTGAGTCGTCCCCAGAGGAACCTGCACCAGTGCCAGCCAGCTTAGTACGGAAGAGCATTGCGAGCGGGAGACGTGTGGATATACCCTTCTGGGATCAACATCACTTTTTTATAGGAGATGTACTGAGAGATGCAGGTCTGGTTCACTTCTGCACGATGACTGAGAGATTCTACCCAGACCTCATCAAGGAGTTCTATGCATCCATGGCCACTGATGGCATTGGATGGTCTGCTACTATTCGTGGGATCGAGATTCCAGTGACACCGGAGGTCATCAGTCGTGTTTGGAGGATTCCACTTCATGGCACAGCCGTCACTACTATCAGCGACCGAGAGCGCACCTTCAGATGTATCTTAGAGCGCGAGGATGTTAGCGGCATTTCCATAATAGCCGCTAACCAGCTATCATTGTAGATGAGAGTGCTGCATTATATCATCGCCCACATCTTGATTCCAAAGAGTGGGAGGTTCGACTTTATTACTGAACGTGAGCTAGTGTTGATGGTGTTCCTGAGACAGCGGACTCCCATCAACCTTCCCAGGATCATGTTTCAGCAGATGGGAGAGGCAGCATCTCATAGGAGACTAGTTCAGCCATATGGCATGGGGCTGACACAGTTATTCAGGGAGTATGGAGTATCATTTGATGGTATACCCTTCAGTCAGCTGCAGCATACTGACACATACGGAGAGAAATCCCTGCATAGGATGGGATTTCGACTGATTGGTGATCGTTGGGTGCGACGGGAGTCTAGCCAGTAGCCAGATGAGAAGGAGGAGATTCGAGCAGCTGAGGCAGGGCCTTCAGAGCCTACTGATCATGGTATACCTCCTCGTCCAGTACCAGAGTCAGAGACTGTGGAGCCTGGCCATTCACGCCACCACCCTCATCAGCTCCAGCACCTTCTGCTACTGCTACACCATAGAGGACTACAGCGAGCACATCGGACTTTGAGCAGAGAGTGACTGATCACATTTCAGAGGTCCGGACAGAGATTGCTGGTGTATGACAGGAGCTACATGGTCTGCGGATCCACACAGACATGCGCATTGGAGCTCTCTCAACTACTGTCGATGTAGGATTTCGACAGATCCTCAGCTTACTGAGATTGGCATTACCACCAGGGACTGTAGATCCGATAGTGCCTCCTCCACATTCTGATGATGATGATGATGATGACTCCAGTGGCTACAATGACAGTGATGGAGATCAGCCTGAAGCAGGTAGCTCTGATGTTCCACCTGCTGATCCGATTCCAGAGATTCCCCCTTCTGCTGATCCTCCTTCTACTGATCTTCCTAGTACTGATCCTCCAGCTACAGATGTGCCAGTAGATATTGAGATTACTAAGTCACTCTTTGAGTCTATTACAGGCATTCCAGATGATAGAGATGAGCATACAGAGACTGATATTGATGATCCCACTGCTTATGAGCTTGTCTGCAGGCACACTCCAGCTCAGTCTACTCAGCATACTGATCCACCTACTCCTACTGCTACTACTTCTGTTAGGACACCTTTGGAGTCTTTTCCACGGACCTATAGATCTCGTAGGACTACCCCTAGGTCTGGTCCCTCTCTGAGGACTCGGAGTCTCACTCATAGGACTCCAAAATCCTCATCTAGGATCTCGGCTCCTATCTCTTTTGATGTACCTTCTGATGAGGAGTAGCCTCATAGATTTGCTTGATATATGATGTTTACTGAGGTACTAGTTTGCTTTGTATGTTCTGATGTATCAGTGTTTTGTGCTTACTATGTAAGCAATTTTATAACTGAATACATTCATTTATATATTTATCTACATTGTGGTATTTTACTGTCTGATGCCAGCTCTTAGCATTTATCTTTTTAAACCCTCAAGTTAGAATGTCTTTGCTATATCGAATGCACAAATTGAGGGAGAGCATGTATTTTATTCAACTAAGTACTTCATTGCAATGGAACATAATGTTCTTTAGTATATCTTTTACTACAAAGAATGCACTTTTTGATTCTTGACAGAAAGGGGGAGTATAGTAAAGTATATATGGTTCTTATGACTCTTTCATAGAGTAGAGTAAAGCTTGTATGGTTCTTAACTTTTTGACTCATGATAATGTTTTCACAAAAAAGGGAGAGTAGATGAAAAGTAAATTTTTATGATATACTCATATATGCGAGGTTTCTTTGAAAATTTTTTAATGCTATATTTTGCTTTTGGACTTAATTACATATATACTCAAGGTTTTGTCATCATCAAAAAGGGAGAGATTGTTGGCTTTGGCTCCTTAGTTTTGATGATTAACAAAAGGTTGAGTATTTGTTTGGACTAATGTTTTATTTCAAGATAAAGTTTCAGGCCTTAGGTTATTCAAAAAGAGTATCAAGAGTACAATGATGAAACCAAGCTTGCTTGATTTGGGAAAGAGTTCTTCTACCTTAAACAAGATCAAATTTCTCATATTGGACCTTCATATTAAGAAGTAATTGACAAAAGAAATAAAGGCCTAGAGAAACTCAAGCATTGCACGCACCTCTCTAGAGTTTCAGAAAAATTTAGATCAGAGGTCGACCTCCAGAGGTCGACACCTTGCCAAAGGTTGACCACCAGAGGTCGACTCATGAAGAAAAGAAAAGTTCAGCAAGGCTGGCACGGCAAAATTTCAGCGGCATGCTTCAAAGGTCACCACCTGAGGTCGACACCTGTCCAGAGGTCGACACCAGAGGTCGACTCATCGCTTGAGAATTCAAACTGGGCAGAACTATGGTTTTCTGGATTTTTGCCTAAGATAAACTGGAGGTCGACTCATGAGGTCGACACTTGACCCAGAGGTCGACTCATGAGGTCGACTCATGGCATAACGGCTAGTTTTTCTGAACTTTTGATTTGATTTCTAACGGCCATAAACGGCCATATTTTTGATTCTAACGGTCTTGTGGAGTTGTTTCAGCTTGAATGAAGTATTTAACCTCCACCTAACTTCAAAAAAGTGTAGGAGACAAAGTGAAAAAGAAGAGAGTAAAAGTACAAAGCTTTCAATCAATCCTAAGCCAAAAAGAGAGAAAATCCAAGAGATTCCTTAGCCAAAAGCTTTCCATTTTTGAGGAATCCAGCTTTCAAGTCTTTGGCACTTAGTGAGGTCCAAGATTCCAAGAGGAAGACTTGAAGAGTCTCCAACAAGAGCTACATCGAATTATTTTTTGCTCAAAAAGGAGTTTGTCTTGTTTTTATTCATTGTATTCATACTCTATTTGTGCTAGCCTAGTTTCAAGGGAATTTGAAACTAGTGTGAGGTTAGTTGGTGAGCCAATTGATAAAACCAACTAGGGTTGCTTGTAAGCCCGAAGCCAAAACAAGTGTGTAAGGTTTGTTAGTGAGCCTAGGTAACAAAACCAACTTAGGTTTTGACTTGTGAGCCTTGTAAAACAAGTCGGCTATAATCTAGAGAAGATTTTAGTGAAAATTCCCAAGTGGAGCTTGGGGAGTGGATGTAGGTGCTAGGTGCACCGAACCACTATACGTTTTGTGTGTTTGCATTGCTTTACTCTCTATCCCTTTTTTTTGCTCTTTAATTGTTGTTATCTTTCATTGCTTCCGTTGCACAATTTCTTGAGCACTATCACTCTTCACATTTGAAATTGATAGCACATATATTGCTTTATTTTTTTTTTAAAAAAAAGACATAATTCACCTCCCCCTCTTGGGCACCATATCTGGGTAACAATTGATTTTTCTCTAGCCATTGGATCACCACCAGCTATGCTGAGTTCATTGTCCATCCCTTCCCTTTGTCCGATAATGTCTGACGAGCCCTCTTCCCTGGTCCGTGGTAATGGGAAAGGCCTGTTCAGCCAAACGAAGAAGGGGGTTCGGGGGAGAAATGAAGAAAGAAAAAAGAGGAAAGAGGGGCCTCTACTCGGTAGAGAAAAGAAGGAAGAAGAGGGGAGGAAGGAGAGGAAGAAGAAAGGAGAGGGAGAGGAGGAGAAGGGAAGAGGAGGAGGAAAGGGAAAAGAAAAAAAATGAGAGGAAGGGAGGAGGGAGAACCCTCTATTCGGTGGAGAAGAAAAAGAGGGGAAGAGAACGAGAAGGGAGGAGAAGAAAAAAAAAAGTGAAAAGGAAAAAGAAGAAATAAAAAAAAAAGATGAGAGAGAGAAGAGGAGGAAGAGGAGAGAAAAGAGGAGAAAGAGAGGAGATAGAAAGAAGAGAGAGAAAGAGGAGAGAAGAAATATAAATATTAAAGAGGGAGATTAAAAAGCTCTCTTAAAATTCGTGAAGTAAGGGTATTAACGGATGGACCACTAATAAAATTTGGATAAAAGATTTTGATTTATAGTTGTCCTAGGATTATATATTTATATTAAAAATTATTAATGTAGGGGAACAGCCTTCTAAGCAGAAGTGCATTAAGCGAGCTCCAGGTATAAATTGATATCGTGTATATTTAAATTAGCCCTTGAGAGGTATGGATTTCTAGACATGATCATCAATTTTATATATATCTTAAATGGCATGATTTGATCGTATACATGAGTATTGGCATGCATGGTTATTTTTGCATGGTATATTCTAATTCCTCATGATGGATAGTATAATTGATATTTTTATTATTTATGTTCCTGTATACCATATTTTATCAAGCAAAGTAATCTTTAGATGGGTTGGACCGTGATGTCGGTCGTTGAAAAACTACAAATGACATGATTTGACTACATGATATAAAATGATAAAGTGTTAATCAAGAGAATACGGTATTTGGACGAGCCACGCCATAGGATAGTGGATACTGAGATTGCATGTCACAGGCTAGAGTGTGACAATGAAATTGCCAGTTACAGGCTGGAGTGTAATAATGAGATTGCCAGTCATAGGCTGAAGAGTGACACTGAGATTGCCAGTCATGGGCTGAAGCATGACCGTGGTTAGTCCAGAACCCTAAAGAAGAAGGATAACTAATGGAAACATGAAAAGAAAATATAATTTTATCAAAGGTTTTATTATATATGATATTGAGTTGTTTTGGTTACATAACATGATATACTATTATTTTTTTATTATTTTTAAATTATATTTTCATTGGTATGATCGTATGGAATCCTTTAAATTATATAAAGGATAATTATTTTTTTATCAAATATATTTTTTTTATTATTTTTAAATATATTTTTAAATTATATTTTGATTCGTATATATTTAGTTATCCATATTTAATAAAGAAGGGTGTAGACAAGTTATACCGACACATACACTCTCACGTATGTTACATGTTACATGGATAAAGCAGCGGCTATACAAACGAAAAGAAAAAATATGTATATAAGCTACACCTATGTATGACATACCCACCTTTAACCAAATATGTATATTAACATGGTTGTAGGCATATACCCATGTTTTTTAGGCTTTTACCAATGTATCTTTCATGTGGGTGCAACTCAATTTTCTTGTAGTGTCACTCCAATCTCCCTCTCTAACCAAGCCTTTTCCTATGGCTATACCTTGAACCTCATCTTGCAATTTCTTAATCATGCTAGTTTCAAACAAGCTCTGCCATGGCCCATTTTAGGACTATATAAGACATATCAGTTCCTGCACCAATTTGATCCTATTAAGAAAGAAATTAAAGAGTAAAAGAATGTATTAAAGCTCATACTATAATACCCAGCTATTGGGTCGGCTTTTGGCTTAGCTTGCCACCAAGCTAAGGATCGAGGGCCTTTTCTTCCACTCCCTTTTTTGGGAAATAGGGGAATCCTTGCTTCACGCTTGATTGGAGGAAAAAGAATCCTCCTCCAACTCAAAATCAACGAAGGCTAGGAAACCCTAGCCTCCATTGCTATTTAAACCTCTTCTTCCCTTGCAATCAAACCACCATAGAGATCCCTCTACCTCCTCCCTCTTGTTTTCAAATCTTGAATTATCAGTAATTTGGATTTATTGAAGCTACCATAATATGTATCCTCAAGTTACTCTCTACCATCTTCTCCATCTCTAATAAATTCTTTGACTTCCTCTAATTCCTTTTGGCCATTGGAGCTACCATGAAGACAACAAAGGACAATGCCCCCTTTCCCTTTTCCCTCTCTCCTACTTCCGATCCAATCTTGCCACTAGCCATGGTTGCTCTGTTTGCATCACCATCGCCTCTAGCTGCATTGCCATCGGATCCCCTCCTCCATTCCCTCCGTTCTTCCATGAAACCAAGGAAGAAATCCTTCATGTTAGCATGGGGAAGAAGAGAAAGAAGAAAAAGAGGAGGAAGAGAGGAAAAAAATAAAAGAAAAAAAGAAAAGAAAAAAAAGAGAGAGAGATTCTGCTTCGACTATTTTCTCTCTCCTTGACTTCTTTTTTATCTCTTTCCTCCTTTTTATCTCTTATTTATCTATCATTTATCTAATTTGATCTTTTTATCTCTCCTTTCTCTTTCAATTTTTCTCTTTCCTCTATCTTTTTCTCTCTCCTCTCATAACTTATCTCTCTTGGGGATGGGTAACCTCAAGAGGTCCTTTCCATATAACTTAAGTTGATCATTGTTAAAAAGTTTTACCTTGATCGTTAGGTAGTGCATCAACCAGCCTTATTCTTCTTTCTTCTTGTCGGGCAGAACCATCTTCCTAACTTAATCCGATCCATCTGGATTCTTCAAGGATTCTTAGTTTGTTAAAAATTTTAAATTATTAATAATAAAATTGATTATATATTATTGATATTAAATAGGTGAATCCGACCTGTTTAATTAAAATTGATTTTTAAAGTAAGCCGAGGTAAGTAATCTAATACTTCAAATATGCCTTCGAATAATATTTTAAACATTATTATTAATTATTTAACTTGATTTATACTTTATTTTATATTAGATAATATGGATCAAGAATGTATTTTCTATATAACCTAAGTTGATTGTTGTTAAAAGGTTTTACCTTGATCATTAGGTAGTGCATCAACTAGCCTTATTCTTCTTTCTTCTTGTCAGGCATAAACCATCTTCCCAACTTAATTTGATCCATCTAGATTCTTCAAAGATTTTTAATTTATTAAAGCTTTTAAATTATTAATAATAAAATTGATTATATATTATTAATATTTAATAGGTGAATCCGACCTGTTTAATTAAAGTTGCTTTTTAAAGCATGTCAAGGTAAGTAACAAAATGTTTTTAAATTATTAATAATAAAATTGATTATATATTATTAATATTTAATAGGTGAATCCGACCTGTTTAATTAAAGTTGCTTTTTAAAGCATGTCAAGGTAAGTAACAAAATGTTTCAAACATGCTTTCGAATGATATATTAAACATTATAATTAGTTATTTAACTTGATTTATACTTTATTTTGTATTAGATAAAATGGATCAAGTATGTTTCGATATACTCCTCTGATTCTTGAACAGAATATTTTTACATATTCCATTCGATGATATGGAGCTTTAGACACTCCTGGCCCATCGATTGGATGGTTAGATTGAATTTTTATTCCCTAATCTTCTTTCTCGAATCTAGTCCAAATATTTAAAGCTTCTAACTATAAAAATTTAAAATAAGTAAAGAAATTATTAATAGACTTTTTCGCTGTGATTGATGTGACAACGAGACTAGCTGATTATGCAGATGCAGGCTCGAAGAATCTCTATGATTGTATCATAGATAGTATCTTGAAAGCTTTGAAGTCACTAGGCAAAAAAATGGATCACGATGTCCTCAACAAATATATTACCCCATGTTTGGATCATCAAGGTTTGAAAGAGGAGGATGCCGAAGAATGGTGAGCTGCGAGAGAGTTGAAGTTGTGCTCGAATCCTATGACACGGTTCTACACACCCCTTTAGTGGCCCTAAGCCATTTCTCGAGATTAAGGAGGGGTTGAGAGATTGGATTGACACCATGCCATGATACAACGTACTCCATGTAATCCGCCTATACAAATTACAAATTTATTAATCCAATTATACATATCAGTATATATAAAAATTAATATTTAGTACTTTAAGTTGTTACTATAATATGAGATCTAGGATTTAGGTAATCACTGGTCCTCCTGAACTGGTATGCGGCCTCTCACAAATGCAACTATCCTGATGTATGACCAGCTATCTAGTCTACAATGAATAAATAATAAAAATAAATTAATTAAAATATATATAATTAATTTAATATGAAATTAATATAAATATAGAATTTTTATCCGTCTATCTATCATCATATGTATGCCAACAGAGCTATCGGTATGCTTAATCAGATTCAAATGAATGGTATGATTTTATCATATCCTTTACTATCTATTGAAGTACTCTTCACTGCTCTACCGGTTGTAAAGGGCCTTTCATATATATACCTATATGTATTTAACGATCCTAAAAAATTTCCAATCTAATGATAGCTCAGAGCTAGAGTGTCATGTGTATAAGTTGTGCTATTGATGCCTCGTAGCCAAAAGAAAAAAAATCTCTAGAGAAACCAACAAAACCGACTAGGAGCTAGCTCCAATGAACAAGATATTGACAAACTCGACTTCATAATACTCCGTAGAAAATGTAAAGCGACTTCTCCCTACAAAAATAATAGAAACGGGGGACCGCAAAGGAGACCAAAACAAATTTCCATCCAATTTGCGCAATTGGGTCATCTCCGCGCAGAATTTTGAACCCGATCTCTATCAAACTGTCACGACACACGAAGAGGACAACCGGAGGAGCCTTGAACTTGGAAATGCGAACGTATGGACTTGCATGTGCTAGCAGTATGATCTTTATTAAGAGGCAGAAGATGTGACATGAGAGACTATCGGGAAGCCACGTCCCATGATTGATATTCCTTTTGAATTGTTATCTATGGGCGTGTGCACGGGACAGAAAGAAGCGCGCGTGTCGTGGAATTTTTTTTTTTAATGCTAAAAAAAAAGAAATTTTTGAAAATAGGTGTCTGAAAAAATATTTATGAAAATAGATATTTTTGGCTGACGTAGGCATGCGGTGCCAAAAATATCTGCCAGTAGGTGGGTTGGTAGCTGGGTTGAAATCGTCCTTGGTAAAGGCGATTTCTCAATTTGAAATCGTTTTTTTGGAAAAGACGATTTCAACCCGATAATTTCATAAATTTCTAAAATATTCTTTTAAAAGAATTCAAAAATAATTATGAATGGCATTTTCGTAATTAAATCCAACTTTATGGAGGGTATTTTGGGAATTAAATTATTAAAAATCTGAAACGATAATATTTATTTTTCAAAATACCCTCCATAAAATTTGGTTTAATTACGAAAATATCATTCATTTAATTACGAAAATAATATTTATAGTTATTTTTGAATTTTTTTAATAGGGTATTTTAGGAATTTATGAAATTATCGGATTGAAATCGTCTTTGGAGAAGATCATTTCAAATTGAAAAATTGTCTTTACCAAAAGACGGATAGTGTGGGAAAGCCTGAAATCGTCTTTTGGAAAGATGATTTATTGGCATGAAATCGTCTTTACCAAAGACGATTTCAATCTAGCTGCCAACCCACCTGTCACGTGGCATGTATTTTTGGCACCGCATATCCACATCAGTCAAAAATATCTATTTTCATAAATATTCTTCCTGACACCTATTTTCAATTTTTTTTTTTTAGCATTAAAAAAAAAATTCCGTATGGCTCGCACAAAGCTAGCCTCTCATGGCCGCATGAATGCCTATAAATGCCATTCCAGCCCGCCCACGGCAAACACAAACTGAGTTTTTTCTGAATATCTTATTTTTTATATTTATTTATCAAATTAATCATATCTAAATTATATTTAATAATTTATTCTATTTTTAAACACATGAAGAAGTAATATAGACAAGGAAATACGTGGATTAAATTTGCAGGCTGTGCTTGCAACTTCAAATAGAAATCGCCGACATAGTTCATGACTTCAAAATTTTAAAAAAAAATTAAAAATTTAAAAATTAATAAAATTTTAAAAATATATATAATATTATAATAAATATTTTATATTTTAAAATATAATAAATATATTATAATATAATAAAATATATATTATATATTATAATATAGTATATTTGTTGATGCGCACGTATCGGCTATGGAGGTGGCGGTATTATATCGAGTGCCGTCGATGCAGTATAACAAGATAGGACGTCTATCGAGCGGTGAAGTCGGAGGCAACGGGACGTGAGCACGATTGTGTCGGTGTGAGCCCGAGGCACGGCGGGCGCCTATCTGCCCGTGCTCCCAGAGACCCAATCGCGCTACCCAACAGGTCCGGCTGTTAAGGCGGCATGTGACTCCACCACATACGATGTCGATCGGTGCAGAGGCTGACTCTTCCCCTATTAAGGGCAGATAATTCCAACTCAACTCCAGTTGGGCGAACTAGAGAACCTCCATGAATCTCCTAAGTCTCGGACTCTTCATCACATGCTTCACCTCGAAAGGATAGCAAAGCAGTCAAAAGCACCAAGGCGACAACCGGACCGCTCCTCTCAGCCATCGGGGATCTCGAGGTGAGAGGGAGCATGTACATCAAATGGCAAGCCCGTGGTTCCTATTTTGAATGTCTCCAAAGGGCTTGCAGAAAAGGGGGACTCTTGCTCTTAGGATGAATGGCCCAGCTCAACCCATGGCCACCATGCCACCTTCATTTGCAAGAATGACCCTGTTCTCGCTCCTCCCATTACATCCCTCCATGATCTGACCCCTTCACATCTTTGTGCTCTGACCTCCCCAAATCCTTGTCCATTCCTATGGCAAAAAGAGAAAAACCTGAGGTCAAGAGTTTATTCATTAGATGAGACAAGAAGTGCACCAAAAGCAGGAGTTTGTGTCTGTGTGCACCTTTAGGGCATATTGGGCTGATGCCGATGTCATTGCGCAACAACTATTCTAAAAGGAACTCCATTATATCTGGTACCTGGAAGCTTCATAATGAATCAAACTCCTACATCCTATGTTGATCCAGACTAGGCACCTTGAGGTCTAACTTCCAAGGCTTCTCCCAATCGATGAAGCCCCAAGCCTCACCAAATGTTCTAGAAATGATGAAAATCACTCCTTCCAATGTGGATGGTGGATGGAGTCCCCAAAATCAATCGATGGACCCCCTTCTAAGGAGAAGCATACCATCATATGGAAGGTTTGGGATGCTTCTTGAAGGTGTAAAAAGAGTGAAAGAGGGAAACACTGGGAGTGACCCTAGCTAGAAAACAAATTGCATTAAACTTGCTAATGTGCCGCCATGAGTTCATAGAAAACATGCATGGTGACACACCAAAGAAATTTAGAAAAATGATGAAGAAGGGATGAAGGGGAAGTCATAGTCTGGCCAGGCAACGGGTTGCAAGCTCGGTCATGCACCCTTGGAACTTCTAGGTGCAACATTAGAGGGATTGGAAACTCGCTATGGAGTTCCACCAAGTCTGTCTCCATGATTTTCGATTGGATGTTCACCGGGTCGAAATCCCCTTCCTCCTCTTCTCCTTCTTCCAGATTAGCAGCAACCAAAGCCCAAGGGTCCTCAAAGGTACTCATCTTAAAAATCTTATGGAATTTAAAAGATTGGAAGTTTGCAAGAACAGGAGAAGACCAGAGAAGATGGAGATGCAGATCTTGTGATAGAAGGATGATGGGGAAACCCTAGAATACTTGCATGGACCTAGTGAAAGGGGTTTAAATACAATCAAAACCCCCGCAGACTTTCAAAGCATCTCCTCTCAAAATAATTAATGCATGGATGGTGAAAAGGTGAAACTTGATAGACGATAGATCAAAAAGGAATACATGGCACATCCCCATTAGGTATGAACTTCAGAGCGAAATCTAACAATTTCCCTCAATGACAGGTAGACTACCCTATGTGGGACCCGAGACAACATTGGCTTTAATCATGAGGAGACAATTCAAATACCAAGAAGCGGGACCCCTGGTCTATGTATCAATACAACAACCCTCGGATTCGACCCCAGCTCAGAGATTCAAGCTACGAAATAGAACACTTCCCATATGGGCGTGCCTCGACACAAACTTACGTCTAAAACCAAAAGAAAAGATTTTGGCATATCCATGCTTCCAGCCAAAGCTTGGAGGGATGGCTCCAACAAGATACCTCTCTTAAGATCCCTAGCCCCTACTCGAGGAACCATTTCTTCACTTTACCCCATTTCACTATGGGCCTTGGCTCAGAATTATTCATGTTAGGGTCTTACAGTGAACCCGCAAGGCAAGGATCGCTCCAACAGGGTCACTAGCTAGCTCGAAATAACCTTTCCACTAAATTAAAAGTTTGGGCCCAATCTCAACCCCTTAACGAGAAACTATCGGCCCCCAATGAATTGTATAAGGACAAAGTTCCCCGATCTAAGGATGAGCTAATCCAAATAGTCCATCAAAATGTCATAGCTGAATTCATAGCTGACTTCTTTTTGTCTTCTCTTTTCTTTCTCTTTTCTTTTCTTCTCCTCTCTTCTTCTTCTCTTTTTTTCTCTTCTTCTCTTTTCTTTTCTTCACCTCTCTTCTTTTTCTTTTTTCTTCTCCTTTCTTTTTTTCTTCTATTCTCCTCTCTTCTTTTTCCCATTTCTCCTCCTCTTCCTTTCTTTTCTCCTCCTCACTTCTTTTTCCCTTCTCCTCTCCTCTTCTTCTCCTGTTGGCCAAACAAGAGACTCTGCACTCCTCCCGTTCTCTCCTAAAAATCCTAAGGTGTTCACCGAACAAGGGTTGGCTAGTGGCGGTCCACTGTGGCTCGGCCTCCATCCTAGTCCAGCATTGATCAGCAACGATGGCATCGGGGAAAAATGGAAAGGGATCTTCCTGATGATAGGGATTCATGGAGAGGAGGGGATCCCACCTTATAGCTGAAGCAATTTGATTCTGGCTCAATTTCGAACTCTTTCCAGAGAAGGAAAAGAAGAAGACTCTCGATGGGGAGTCTTCTTCTAATTTTTTTTTGATCATTACATTTTTTCTCCTTAAAATAATATTATCCTTGAAATTAGCTTACTTGAAATCTAAACTTTGATAATCCCCATCCATCATATCATCCTTAATCCTCCAAATATTTACCTTTCGAAGCATTTATACCATAGGATCTTGACATGATAATTATATGATGTCTTAAGACAAGACTATTTGCATACCGATTTTTTTTTTGAGCTTTTTCTAAAAGAATACTAATTTTTTGATGTCAATATAATTAATTATCCTTGATTAATTCTATAAAAAATTCATGATGGCACAAACTTTGGATAACCCAATTTTAACATCATCCTCAAGCTTCTAGATGATCCCTCTCTTAGAACACTTTTTTCATAAGATCTTAGCATGGTAAAATTATATGGTATCTTAATTTTGATCATTACCATCCATAATACATAGTAATTTCTTTAATTTTTTTCTTCAAATGAAATACATCTCAATTTCAAACTAAGATACATAATTCTTTATCAATGAACTTTATTTTTCTTAATTAACTCCACATTATAATCGACCTGGTTCTATGCTATTAACACCAACAAATAAAACTTTGAGCATTAAGCACTCTCTAGAATTTAAAGTCTTCCTTCTCTTAACTTTCCTATGATTTTATAATTAAGCTTTTATTTCAGAAAAACCTTAAGCCTCTTCAAATAATGAGATCACAATATCAAAACTAAAAAAAAATTGTATCGAAGTATTCCAAATCTAAGCCCGATAAAAGGATCATCACATGTTCTTTTAATTTTGGAGATGTCCTTTTTTTAGAGTCCTCTATACTGGAAGAACTTATTGATGAAAATTGCATAGCAACACATATAGACTAGTCCAAGAATTAATAATATTATCATTTTATTTATCACTAAAAATCTTATTACTGAAATTCAAATCAATTCTCTCATCATAATACTTAATGTTCTTATTAATTTAAGAATAACTCAAACTACTATGCTTCCACTGCACACTCTAATATAATTTACCGAACTATTTAGATTTACTAAATGAATTCTTCCAAAAATTTATCTTACATTGGTATTAAAATGATCCAAAATTACTAAAGCTGTTAAGTCTCTTTATCTTGTCCATATCTAAAGCATATCTTATCAAGATTAACCTTGATCCACTTTCCATATTTAAAGTCCTTGCATAAATTTCACCATCCTTTTTAAGACATCAATAACTCTAGTCCAAGTCCAAATTAATCATGCTTTTCTTAACAATTCAATTAGACCATTTAGATCAACTTTTCTCTTAAAAGGTTAATCTTAATTTTAACAAAGTAAATGACTCTAAGTCAATGTTCTTATGAGTAGGATTGATCATATTATTGCTCATAAACTATTTTACTATACTTATTAACATTAATTAACAACCACTTGAAATTTTGACCCTCATAAGCTAAACTTATATAAGTCTTCCAATACCAATATCTTCGCTCAATACAACATCAATAGAAGGGTAACCTAAATCTTCTGATAAATCTTAAATTTAACTTAAAGTTTAATATATCCAATACCCTCCAACAAATATAGGGATGATCAAGTAATCCAATCCAAAACTGCTAACCTAGCTATTGAAGATTCTACCAAGATATGCATGACATGTTCACATAATATAATTTAATCCGTAATAGCAAATTACCAATCTATGCATTATCCTAAATATATTTTTTATTATATATTTTCAATAATAATCCACATATAGGTTCATCATAAACTTATCTTTTCTAATATCATTAAACTCTTGTATAACCTGCACTTTAAACATCTTCTTATAATAGTCATAAAATTTACAATCCAATAATTAATAATAAAACTAGCATGTTATCGTGATATGCATCCATATCAGGTTTAGGACTTCAAATTTATTTAATTAATAATTGAACATATATATTTAGCATAACCCATTAACATAATATATTATATTTTCAGGCTAGTATTCTTGATGCTTGGATCAAATCTACTTATCAAAGGCAAAGACATCCTATCCAGCTCTTCAATATTCATCATATGCTTATTTATCATGATTAAATAGTATAAATCATTCAGCTCTTTACACTTATCTTAGGTCAATCTAACTACTTATATTAGAGACAAAAATTAGTTTTTTTATTTTTTTTTATCCTAATCATATATCATATCTTATGCACAATATCTAAACACTAAGGGAAGGGGAGGAGATGGGTTTTAATAAAAAATAAAAGATAAAGGGATACTCAGATGAAGGTGGAATTTGCAAACTACCCTTCCCCTAGTAGCAAAAGGGCATGGCCACTTTGATTTCCATGATGGGTGGCCACTAGTACTGTCAGCATTTAATAAAGATTGACTCACTACATATAATTTTCAAAACTTCTGGTGTTTGAGGCATCTTCCTGATCTTACTCCCAAAGTTTAACATACTTCGGCTTATACTAGGGAGTAGGAGGCATATGTTACATGGGACCTTGGATACCTCGAATTATGCCCTGGGAGAAAGGGATATGTTTTTCCTTTACCTTGGATATGCATCCTATGAGTTAATAATCATACTCTCGTGAAGATCTTCACAGCCACTGACTTTTATGCCTAGCGATCTTAATCAACTCCTTTATGAGGTGTTATGCCCTAGTCTTTCGAGGCCTGAGTCCCAAGACCCCGGACCACCTAAGAACCTGCTAGGCAACTCAGGCAAGGTGTGGAGGTATGTCCGGCAGGGCTCCCCCTAGGTCCAAGGTATTGAAGCACACATTCCTCGCATGATCAATCTTAGAAATTCTGAACGACCTACCGTCCAAATCACAGAAATAGCTATCAACATCAATGATGCTGCCAAAAACCATACCCCGGTTCATAATCCTCAAGAGTGGATCATGGTGGTCATGCTATGATGATGCAAACATGGCCCAATAGTCTCAGGATTGCCCGTTCTGCATGCTCAGCCCTCTTCAATAAATATCCAGGACCCCAAGGACTTTTGGTAAGCGATTCTTTCCTATGCTCACTACTCCTCATATGTTCCAAATCACTGACCTGAGTAGTATCGGAGTGTCCGTGCCAAAACCCCTCCTGGCTATGGACATTTTGTGCCGATCATCCTATCGGTAACTCCAGCCAGTTTACCGCTTCTTTAATCTCAGAGCCCGTATCTGCCACAAAATCACTGATGTAGCCTTTTAATTGGCAAGCATTCATTTCATTTTTATCTTTTCTCCTGTCTTTACGGTATTGAAGATCGGATAACTTTGGACTAGAACACAAAATCTACTTCCATAAGCTTGCATTATTAGAAACACAATAGTCATCATTATTTATCATTACAAGAACTGATACTTATTCTTAGTGGTATTGGTCATCATTCACAAGTCCTTGTACGTAGTGGCCACATGGTTTTGCAACCAGGTGAAGCCTTTTTTTTATTGGGCATGTTAGGCCAGGAGCTTCAGCCATGTCCAGGTCCTCCCTTTTCATGCCATGAGGCAACTGCCAATCAAAACAACGTATCAAATTTGCCAGTGCAAGCTCCACGGTAGAAACAGCAAAGTTCATGCCAGGGCAAATTCTTCGACCAGACCCAAAAGGAATATATTGGAAGTCATTCCCCTTGAAATCAATCTGATTATCCATGAATCTCTCGGGTCGGAATTCTTCTGGTGCCTCCCAAACTTTTGGATCTCTACCAATGGCCCAACTATTCACAATTACTCTTGTTCTCCTAGGAATGTCATAACCTTCTATGCGACAATCATCCATGGATTCTCTCGGAAGCAATGGAGCAGGAGGGTGCAACCGCAAAACTTCCTTTATCACAGCTTTTAAGTAGCTCAACTCACTCAAATCCTCCTCTCTGACCAAGCCTTTTCCTGTAGCTATACCTCGAACCTCATAATGTAGCTTCTCCATCACTTGCGAGTTCCGAACAAGCTCGGCCATGGCCCATTCCAGAACTATGTAAGATGTATCAGTTCCCGCTTCAAATATATCCTATTAAGAAATAAATAAAAAAGTAGAAGAATATTGGATTACAAACCAACAATGATCATCCAGAAAATGATTATAAAAATAACGATAACTCAATTTGATAAATAAAGTACACTATTTAGTACATTTAATTTGGTTGTGATAGTGATTTGCATATTGTTGTTTTAGGAAAATAGTCAGTTGAATATTAGTTAGAAAAATAATGCTTATTACTTGGTAAATGTACAGGGTGGTGATGATACTTCCACCACATTGATCATGGAGATATTCGTCGAGACTACAAAGATTTTTTTTTTTTTTTAAAAAAATGATGGGCACACTATCATAGGATTACTATAATCCTTTTCATTAGGAATTTTTGTCACTTGTTCTTAGAATCTAGATGGATGTGTCAATCTTGTTGTTCTAATACCTCAAGAATTAGTTGACGACAAAATTATTTGAGTAAAATGGTGGAAACCTATCATTAAATTTTATTGATAAATAAAATAAAGTAGAGGGAAAAGTCCATGGAAGAGAAAGCAAGGACTAAAATACAAATCTAATAAACAAGATGCATGCTGGCCCATGCCAAACAAATAATCCCCGCCAGCACATGTTTTCGAGCAAATGTCTCAACTTTTTGTTCCTCAGAAATTGGCGTAAGAGAACATAATACCGACTACAGAATTTTAATTACTATAGATTTATTGTCCATTCCTTCAAGTTGAAGACCTTGTCGTGGCTCTACTACTCACATTCAAGCTCATTCATTGAAAGCCTTCGAGGCTTGAATGCCTTTTCTCGGAAGCAAAGAAAACCTTATACAAGAGGAAGGCAACTTTATCTTATATGCCGTTCAGAACCATGGGCAGACCCTGGAAGACGACAAAGTCCGCCTTGTAAATTATCAGGCGCATGTAAAACGAGAAGAAAGGATCGGTATCACATTCTTTTTGAGCAAAAAAAAAAAAAAAAACCTTCAAGGTACCTATAGGTTCCATTAATTCAAAGAGATCATGAACGCCAAATTGTTTGATGAGCATTAAATTCATTCTTTTTATCCAAGTCCACACCCTCTTATTTTAAGACCAAAGAGACCTAATACACGCACGCACGCGTGCGGGCGCACATATATATATATATATATATATATATATATATACACACACATACTACGTATATATACATACTACATACATATATATACATACACGAAGCTCTTATTATTTTTTCTATTATAACTCCCATGGAAAGAATGAATATAAGCTCTTGCACTATAAGCAAGCTATTTTACTTCTATTAGCTTAGCTCAAGAAACTCTGAAATTCCCTGCTGGCTTTAACTTGCTTTCAAGGGAGAAAGAAGATTCTAGCAGTCCACCAAAACCTATTAGACTCTAGCAGTTCACCATATAGATATATGAAAAGAAAAGATAGAGATTTTCGGAGGGTTATACCCACCTACCCTTGCTTAAACTGACTTATTTTATCCTCTATTGCTCTCATAAGAACTTTCTCTATGAAAACAGACTCCCGGTAACCCTAACTAGTATTGTTAGAATATATACGAATTACTAAACTCAGTTTGTAAGGGCAAAGAAAATATTACTCCACACTTTCAGGCAAAGAAAATCTAATCTATCTATAACCTTTTATGGCCTTACCGCTCTCTATTCAACTAAGATAAGGAACTATTTATTCCTACACTGACTGAATCAAAGGATCTGTAAAAGGGTATCCTCTTTCACACTATATATATATATACACACACACACACACACACGAAGCTCTTATTATTTTTTGTACTAGTTCCATTTGAAAACTTTATGTAATGGTTCTGCCTCACTAAAAAAAACTAGCCAAAAAATATTATTAGGATTTCTTATGTCTATATAATTATCCAAGATCTTGAGACTAAATACATGCTCGATCACACAGATGCTTGCATATTTCTTTTATTTAAATCATGGCATCCTAGTTAGGCTAAGGATCTAAATCTATTATTTATTCATTCATAAATATCGTTATTGATTATGTGGTCAATTTAATGAATATGTGCAACAGTATTTTTTAGTTTATATAAGTATAGGCTGGGTCAACTTCGATACCATCTGTAATGATTCAGGATCTTATAAAAAAAATTCAGGCATAAAATATTATTTAATTAATTATATATAATTATTCAAGATTTTTTTTAATAAATAATTGGTATTGGACTAAATATATGTCTGCACGTATTTTTACACTTTATTAATGATACTTCGGGACCATCTTCCCCCTTGTCTTTAACCAGGTCTACCAAGACTAAATAAAACCATGTCTTGACAGGTAACACACGAATAGATATGGAGAAAGAAGACCGAAGGGTAAGACAAATAATTTTTGCAAGGCCACATACTGCTGGCGGTTTCCCGTACGTAGAAGCGTTTAAATATGAGAACACGTCACAAATTCTCAAGCTAAATCAGATTGATGACAGAGAAACTTCACGTCAGAGAAACTTACCACCAAGAGCGCCTTGATATCTTCTTTTGTGAGGGCCAAGTCCACACCAGGATCGTTCTGAAGAGTTAACAACGCATCCACAAAGTCCTTCTCATGCTTCTCATCCTTCACTTGTTCCGAGTGCTCCTTGATCACCTCGTCAAGAACAGCGCTCCATCTCTCAGCAGTTCTCCTGGCCCTCGCGCTCATCCCAAAGGACACGTCCATCCATTCCAAAGAAGGGAAGTAGTCCTCCAAATGAAACCCTCCGAGCAGAGCGGAATTCTCGTCTGTCAATTCGCGAAAGAAGTTGTTCCTTCCTCCTTCTCTAAAAAATTTCCCTGAAACAACTCTGCAGATCATATCATTTGCGAAGGAATGCAAGATATCACTTACGTTCACAGGATTAGGTACAAGAGAAGCTCGAGAGACGTTCTTGATCATGAAGGCTACTTCTTCTTCCCTCGCTAGCCGGAACGAGAGCACCTTTTTATTGCTAAGGAGGTGGACGATGCAAAGCTTCCTTGCATACCTCCAGTACTCACAGTATGGTGCAAATCCGACGTCCATGCGATCGAACAAGAGGATCTTAGCAGCTTTCAAAGAAGGCCGGCTAGCAAAGATGTGATCGTGAGTTCTCATGATCTCCCGGGCCATCTCGGCGGATGAAACGATGAGGGTGGGCACCTGGCCGAGATGGAGGAGCATGAGTGGTCCATGCTTCTCTGCGAGAGATCGGAGAGAGCGATGAGGGAGAGGACCCAGCTGGTGGAGGTTTCCTATGAAAGGAAGCCTTGGTGGTGATGGCGGTAGTCTGGCCTTCTTGGAAAAGGCTTGTTTGAAGGTTAGAAGTAGAAGATAGGGGAGGAAGAGCAAGAGAACCAGCTCGAAGGGAAGTTGGAAAGAGGGAGACATGGTTTTGCTGATCTTCTTGGCATCCCGTCTTGATCCCCTTTCTCTGTTCTTTTTTTATAGCACGGTACCGAGCAGCGGATCTCGTTTCCACGGCCAAAGTTTTTCCACAAAGCATGATGCATATTTTCAGGACCACATTAAGTTAAGGAGTTCTTAAATGCTTTTTTTTTTAAAAAAAATTTCTTCTGGATGCCAAGGAGGCAAGCCATCCAAGCACCAAATTAAGCCAAGAAAAATGGACGGCTCTCTTCCAGGCCAGCAGCCAAAAATTGAATAGATAAGCGAAAAAAGGTTTGTCAGTTACTTGTCCCACTTGCTGCATTTGTAAAACGACAAAATCGGAATGTCATTCTCCAAATCCACTAGTTGTTGGACACGTTGCATGACCTCAGGACTTTCTAGGATAAGGTCCGTGAAAATAAATAAAATCTATAGATTGAATATAATAATTTTTTTAAAAAAAATATTATTTTTACCAAGAAAAATGGACGGCTCTCTGCCAGGCCAGCAGCCAAAAATTGAATAGATAAGCGAAAAAAGGTTTGCCAGTTACTTGTCCCACGTGCTGCATTTGTAAAACGACAAAATCGGAATGTCATTCTCCAAATCCACTAGTTGTTGGACACGTTGCATGACCTCAGGACTTTCTAGGACAAGGTCCGTGAAAATAAATAAAATCTATAGATTGAATATAATAATTTTTTTTAAAAAAAATATTATTTTTACCAAGAAAAATGGACGGCTCTCTTCCAGGCCAGCAGCCAAAAATTGAATAGATAAGCGAAAAAAGGTTTGCCAGTTACTTGTCCCACGTGCTGCATTTGTAAAACGACAAAATCGGAATGTCATTCTCCAAATCCACTAGTTGTTGGACACGTTGCATGACCTCAGGACTTTCTAGGACAAGGTCCGTGAAAATAAATAAAATCTATAGATTGAATATAATAATTTTTTTTAAAAAAATATTATTTTTAAAAAATAATGTTACCCGTGGTTTTCAATAATTTTACTGTTTTACAGTACTTCCTGCCATGCGAACGATTTTTTTTTTCTTTTATTTTTAAAAATCATGCGGAGAAGACGCATGTTCAACCTGCGTCCTCTCACAAAGTTAAAAAAAAAAAAAAAAAAAAAAAAAATGTGGAGTGGGAGGCCACCGGGAGAAATCGCATCTCCGAGCCGCGTTTTCATTTTTTTCGTATAATTTTTTTTAATTATAAAAAAAATTACAACCTACTTTCCTTACTGAAAAAAAATTTCTACGTCAAGGTTGAACCTGCACCTACTTTGAAAAAAATCAGTGAAAGCGCAGGTTGATCCTGCACCTGCTTTGAAAAAAAAAATTCAACGAAAGCGCAGATTGAACCTGCGCCTTCTCCTAACATGAAAAAAAAATTATTAAAGAAGCAGGTTAAACCTACACCTTTTCATAAAATTTAAAAAAAAATCGACCTGAAGGCGCATGTTGAACCTACACATTCTAAACCGGGCGGCAAATTAAAAAAAAAATAAATTTTGTATAAAAACTTTAAAAAATTCAAACCGGTGGCAGGACCTTGCAGGCCGGACTGATGGTAGGATACTAGTGGTCGGATCGATAATTAGACCGATGACAGGACCCTAGCGACTGAATCGATAGCAGAATCCTGATATCCAGACCGGTGATCAGACCGGTGGTAGGACCCTAACGACCGGACCGGTGGCAGGACCTTGGCGACTAGACCGGTGGCAAGACCCTAGTGATTTGATCGACCGACGATTTGACCGGTGATGAGACCCTAGCGGCCGGACCTATGCAGGACCTTATATTTTTGAATGATATTTTAAAAATTATAATTAATTATTTAATTTAATTTTTATTTTATTTTATATTAGATAATATGGGTCAAGTATGTGTTATTTCGCTATTCAAAGTAATTTATAGTCTATCTTAGAAACTATAATTGAAAAAAATTTGATTGGGTTTTATGAAAATGCTTTTATACAGGTTCCCAATATAGTTATAATGTAGCCCTACTAATAGAAATTATATGTGTTGCCGACCTTATCATCGTGGCCTGCAGCTGCGAAGAGGTGCTAGATATCTGCCCCTTTACTTCGAAATCCTGGCGTTCTCGGACCTACAAGATAGTGTTAGAGACCCGGGCCGGGGATCCCGACAAGGGCACTCCGATGATCAAGTCAGTGGACGGCAAAGCGAAATAGATCCCCTAAGACGGATCCCACTTCGGTCACCGTACTTAGAGGAGTTTTTAATAAAGAGTTGAGTGGGAGAAAATGAGAGAGGATCAGTGCTTGAGTTGCGGCAACCATGCTCGCGGGACTTGCTCCAAGAGTCCTCTGGGAGCCTTTTGCCTTCAAGTCACTCGTTCTTTGCTATCTTGCATGTTTGCTCTCTCTTGGTTGCTTACCTTCCTTCTCGTCCGTTGGTTCCTATTTAGATCATCCATCGCTCCAGTGCCTCGATGTTCCCTCTCTAGGGGACTCTGAAGTCAACGATGTCTGTTAGCCGCTCTCCCAAGGTCATTTTTTCTTGTAGTTGGAAGTTAAGTTGCGAACATGTCTCGCCCGGTGTATTGTCACGAAGGGGAAAATTAGGTGGAACATTGATCTGGGTGCAGCCGCTCTCGGGTTTGAATCCCTGAATGTGGCCGTCTCCTTTGGAGGGTTTCAGGTGATCAATCACAGGATCTGACATCTAGATCGGGGTGCTCCTCCCGAATCGGTGCAAACGAGGTTATGCGCACCATTGCAAATTTGGGGCACCGTACTGGGCACACCGTACTACGCACGCCTGCTTTAGCGACGGTCTTGGGGCTGGCTCCTTCGTTCTTCCCGATACTTCCAAGGAGAGGGCTCGACTTCGGCCGAGGTGGGCTTGATCCTTGGGGAGCCACTTGGCGAAAGAGCAGAGGTGGGCTCGACTCCGACCAAGATGGGCTCGACCCTTGGGGAGCCACCTGGCGAAGGAGCGGAGGCGGGCTCGACTTCACCCGAGGTGGGCTCGACCCTTGGGGAGCCACCTGGCAAAGGAGCAGAGGTGCCAAGCTCGGGCTGAGATGAGCGCGACCATTGGTGGGGCCACCTGGCGGGGGATCTCAGCAGAAAGCTTGATACGGCGCTATCTGCCTGTCTGGCTGCCAACTGGATCCGAGGTGTATTCCACGTTAGCGGTCTTGCCATATCAATATGTTAGATTCGTTGACTTGTAATATGAAAATCTAGTTTTGACACCGAGACACCGGTGACTAGAATTGTGGTATTTAGTACTTTGTATAATATATTTCTGTTATTAGATCCATGCCACTGAATTACATGGCCATGGCATATTATTAAGTTCTTTATTTGTTATGAAAAATTTTTATTTTCTAAGAAATGTGTGTTAATTGAAATTACTTCCTCTCAGTCAATGACATATTATTTAATTATTTGGTATTCTTAGACCCTACTTTAACATGTTTTGTTGTCTACTATGCTAGCGTAGCTCATTACTTTCTTTGCTTTATTTTTTCAGATCATGAACCATCATTATTCAAGACTCAAAAAAGTGTGCTATATCACTTAGAGATTTATGAGTTAATTTGATTTCTAGATTATGTTAGTTTAGTTTGTTTCAATCTAATTCGAATATACTACAAGAAAATTAATTATTAGCGATGGCTAACTGCCATTGCTAATAGCAGGTTTACCATCTTTAATGCTATCAGCGATGGCAAGCTATCGCTATTAATTTATCTTAAATATCTTTATAACTAATTATCATTATTAGCGACGGCAAAAAAAATAATTGCTAATAATAGTTATTAGAGATGGCTATTAGTAATGATAGTTGTCATCGCTAATAATATTTCAGTTTTTTTAAAAAAAAATAAATAAAAAATTTATTAGTGACCAAAATATGCCATTGCTAAAAATATATGACCATCAATAATAAGCTTTAGTGAATCACCATCGCTAATATATTTTTTATTTTTTTAAAAAGTCATAATTAATTTTTTTTTAATTTTTTTTAATTTTAATAATAAATAACTATACTTCTTAAATCCTATCATAAAAAAATTAATAATTAAATTAATAATTAACAATCATAATTATAAATAAAAAATATAATTATATTATATTAAAAATATAAATTATACATATTTATAAATTTATACTGCTTTACAAGCAAAAAAATTTAATACATTGCATCAAAATAAAATCAAATCATGTAAGATCCTTCTCATCATCATCCTCCTCCTGCTTCTGTATGTCCTCTCTGAAAGTAAAAACATGGTTGCAGGTGCCTACGCTAAGCATGCAACAGCACAGGAAATAGGTAAGATTTTAAAACATTTTTAATAAATGCGGAAAATACCTACTCCGCACAGGATCTAGCATATGCAAGATGCATGTATTGGCATGATACAGGATATATAATATTTATAAACATTTTAATAAATCTAGATCTACACATGCACCGAAATTAAAACCCAAAAACATACCTTATTCCCAGCTGGAATAAGTCTAGGATAAACCTGGAATAGACTGGAATAACTGGAATAAAGTTATTCCAGTCGTTTTCCACCTTGGGCTGAAAACTGGGCTTCCGAAAAGTCCCCGGAACGCCGCCTTCCGGACCTTCGATCGGTCCCAAATTTGAGCTGTAGATTCTTAAGGAAGTCCTCTTCGATTTGGCACTGGTTTCTACAATAAAAACTAAGCCAATAAATCGTAAAAATTCGTCGAAGTCTGCTGTGCGAAAATGGCAGCAGAACAGAGTAGCTGTCTTCGTCGTTGGATTTCGGGCAACTGGAGCGATCCCGGCTCGTGTGGTTTGCTCCGAGGAGTAGAAGAATACTCCCTCTAGAGGGGAGACATGCCCGGGGCTCTCCGATCCCTCTCTACGCGTGGTGCTAGCCGCCGGAAGATGGTTCACGATCACAGGTTGCTGCAGCAAAACAGAATTGCTACAGCAGTGATTTTTGGAGCACTTGAAACAATGGGAAAACTCTCCCTCACACCCTCCTAAACCCAGCCCTTGCAATACCCAATGGAAGGAATCAAGTTCTCAGGGGATTTGTAAACTCTAAGAAGAACAGCACTTGCTGTTCTCTTCACACGAAGCAAAACCAACCCAGCAGAAATATATCTCTCGTTGAAAGCTTCATTCCCAAATCACTTTTTTTGAAACAGGGGACGGCATATGCATCTTATAAGCTGCTGGGAGGAGCAAAGGAGGGGGAGCGGCAGCGACAGCAGTTGGTAGCAGCAGAAAACCCAATTAACAAGATATTAAGGGAGGGATTAAAGCCATTAAAGAGCATTAAACGAGGGAGAGGAGAAGACGCCAGCGTTCGGCCTTCACCGTTTTGGCATTTCTCCCAAACGAATGGACTTCCTTTCCACAATACACCGTGTGAAACGGCAACGGGAGAAAAAAAAATTAAGAAACCAAAACCGGTCCAAGGCAAGAATGGTTCAAACCATTTAAACCAACCCATTTTGGTTTAATCCCATTAAACCAAACGGTTCAATCCAATTGAACCTGGTTCAGGGAATAAAATTGGTTCACAACCAATTGGAGGCCGAAACGAACTCCGAATCAGTTCAAAACTGATTCAGAAAAATCCTGGCGCAGAGCTGGTCAACCCGGAACATTTTTCGGTCGACACAGACAAGGGCAAGACGGGGAAAAGAGTGCTAAAAAATACTGTGACCATAAAACCGAGACGATTCCCAATCGTAATCGGTATCCGGATCAGAGAGTTATCCTCTATGGCGTGTGACCTCATAGGTTTGAACCTAAACGGTAGCACTAGAATAATTTTTAGTACCAGCACAGGAAACCATCTAGCAATGGGTCCCGACGTCCGGATAGGTCGAAGATGCGGGAGCAAACTATCGAACCTCTGGCATATGGTTACCGTATAATTCATCCTTTTGACCTCTAATGCTCATGACGACTGAGATTGGGCTGCCAACCCAGATTGTGTCAGTCGACTACGTGTCTCAACCTCGCAAGCCCAGTGACTCTTCACTAGGACTACCCCGGCCGAGGATTTGCTAAATTGAGATACAGCGAGACATTCAATCCAAACTGTTTGGACAGGTCAATTCCATCTTGGTCCATCACTGCTCCACAAGTACTTGCCTGTACCCAGAAACCTTCCATCACCGGATTAAAAATCCGGGTAGTCCGGCACCAAAGCACAGGGAGTTGCTTGCAAGCTACCGTGATGACCTCAGGTCAGACGGACACATATACCCATATCCAATCGTGAGTATCCCTTTGGCAAAAAAAAGGGGCTGCACGGAGTCACGTTCAATGAGATATCAAATATCCCACTTGTAGATCACATCAGTGTCACCACACTCATTTTGGTCAAGAGGACAACCAAACGATGTGAACTACAATAACCTATACTTGATATATTGCTGTCCAGTACAATATATCTTTTGGTTGTGAACAGGATTTAAGGACCACTCGATACATCCTCTCTGTATCGAAGACAGTGTAGTCCTAAGGACTTCATCACATGGAAAGAGTTCATTTCAGGGAAATACAATATGTGATGAGCTGCCAAAAATAATATTTTTTTAATTCATTGAAAAAGTACAATACTTAGCACAACCGCCTACAACCCAGGCGATTGGCTTTGGGACACAATTCCCAACAACTCTCACTTGTACTAAAGCCAATCAGAAGAGTATCTAATACCCATTTTCCTTTTACAATAGTCAAACTCTTTTATTCCGAGGGCTTTAGTGAAGGGGTCGGCCAGATTTTCTTTTCCATCGATCTTCAAAAGATTGATTTCGCCTCGTTCCACGATCTCTCGTACGAGATGGTAGCGCCGCAGGATGTGCTTGGTGCGGTGATGAGCTTTAGGCTCCTTAGCTTGAGCAATGGCTCCAGTGCTGTCACAGTACACCAGAACAGGACCATCTAGGGAAGGTGCCACCCCTAGCTCTCCAAGGAACTTCCGCAACCACACAGCTTCCTTTGCCGCATCTGATGCTGCAATGTATTCTGCTTCGCATACCGAGTCTGCAACAGTTGCCTGCTTAGAACTTTTCCAGCAGATCGCTCCTCCATTCAGGATAAAAACAAACCCTGACACACTCTTGCTATCATCTCTATCTGACTGGAAACTGGAGTCAGAGTACCCCACAAGTTTCAAGTTAGGTTCTTCATAAATCAGCCATTGATCTTTAGTATTTCTTAAATACTTAAGGATGGACCTAACCACCTTCCAATGCGCCTCACCTGGGTCAAACTGGTATCTGCTCACTACTCCTAGTGAGTATGCCACATCTGGTCTAGTACAAGTCATAGCATACATGATAGAGCCTACTGCAGAAGCATAAGGTACTCTACTCATGCGCTCTCTTTCCTCAGGAGTTGTCGCACAATCCTTTTTGGAAAGAGTAATTCTAGAACCTATCGGAAGATAGCCTTTCTTGGAATTTTCCATGCTGAACCGTTTCAACACGGTGTCAATGTACATAGACTGGGACAGTCCCAAAAGCTTCTTAGATCTATCTCTATAGATTTTCATACCTAGTATGTAAGAAGCTTCACCCAAGTCCTTCATGGAGAACTGAGATGATAACCAGACCTTTATTCCTTGTAATGCTGTGACATCATTCCCGATTAAGAGAATGTCGTCAACATACAGTACTAGGAATACGATCACAGAACCATTAACCCATTTATAGATGCACGGTTCATCTCCATTCTTAACGAAGCCATACGATTTGATACACCTATCAAACCGTAAGTTCCAACTTCGAGATGCTTGCTTGAGTCCATAGATGGACCTCTGCAACTTGCATACTTTTGATTCATCTGTGGATGTGAACCCTTCAGGCTGTATCATATACACCTCTTCTTCCAGCTCCCCATTCAGGAAAGCGGTTCGAACATCCATCTGCCAGATCTCGTAATCAAAATATGCTGCCAAAGCAAGCATGATCCGAATGGACTTGAGCATTGCCACAGGGGAGAAACTCTCATCATAATCGATACCATATCGCTGACGATACCCTTTGGCAACCAGACGGGCTTTATAGGTCTCTACCTTCCCATCTGCGCCCCTTTTCCTCTTGAAGATCCATTTACACCCGATGGGTTTTATTCCTTCAGGCGGATCAACCAATGTCCAAACATTGTTGATTTCCATGGACTCCATTTCGGATCGCATGGCTCCAAGCCATGCCTCAGAGTCAGATCTCTGAAGTGCATCCATATAGGTGATCGGATCCTCATTGTTCTCATCGAGCTCAATGGGATCGCCGTCCCGGACCAAGAAACCGTAGTATCTGTCCGGCTGACGCGGTATTCTACCGGATCTCCTAATGGGTTCTGGGTGTGATTCAATCACAGCCGGTTCTACGATGTCCTTAGAGTGTGTAGGTTCTTCTATTGGCTGAACTTCATCAAGTTCAATCTTAGAGGCTATAGTTCCTTCTCCAAGGAACTCCTTTTCCAAAAAGATAGCTCTAAGAGCAACAAACACCTTTTGTTCATTCTCCAAGTAGAAGAAATACCCTTTGGTTTCCTTAGGATAACCAACGAATAAACACCGATCATACCTAGGACCAAGTTTGTTTGAGTCTAAACATTTTAGGTAAGCCGGACAACCCCAGATCCGAAGGTGTGAGATTGAGGGTTTACGCCCATTCCACATCTCATACGGAGTGGAGACAACAGACTTACTTGGAACATTATTTAATAAGTAACAGGCTGTCAGAAGCGCATATCCCCAAATGGATAGCGGCAGAGTTGCAAAGCCCATCATGGATCGAACCATGTCCAACAAGGTTCGATTCCTCCTTTCGGACACACCATTCAACTGTGGTGTTCCTGGAGGAGTCCACTGAGAAAGAATTCCATTCTCCTCAAGATATGTCAAAAAAGCATCAGATAAGTATTCACCACCTCGATCAGATCGAAGGGTTTTAATACTTTTTCCAGTTTGCTTTTCTACTTCATTACGGTATCGTTTGAACATTTCAAACGACTCAGACTTATGTCTCATTAAAAAGACATAACCGAACCTTGAAAAGTCGTCTGTAAAAGTAATGAAATATTTGTATCCTCCTCTAGCACTAACTGTCATCGGTCCACATACATCAGTATGTATTAGACTTAGAAGTTCTGTAGCTCGTTCACCTTTTCCAGTAAAAGGTGACTTGGTCATTTTACCAAGTAAACAGGATTCACAAGTGGGCAGTGATTCAGAATCACTGACCTCGAGGAGTCCATCTCCTCGCATCTTGTTTATCCTATTTTGGTTGATATGACCTAGCCTACAGTGCCAAAGATACAAATTGTTGACGTTATCTAACCTTGGGCGTTTGCTAGAAGTGTACATTACACTAACAGGCCTTGATAGTACGTATATGCCATTATTTAATATAGCTTTCATTATAACAGAGTTATTCAAAATAACATTGCAAAAATCTCCTTTTATTGATAGTTCAAAACCACAATTGGCCAAAAGGCCTACAGAGATTATGCACATAATGAAACTAGGACAATAGTGACAGTCGACTAGTTCGACAGTACAAGACTCAAAGATAAGACGCAGGACTCCAACCGCCAGTACTGGAACACGATTTCCATTCCCGACGCTCAGAAACTGTTCTCCATCTTCAAATCTTCTGCTAACTTGAAGTCCCTGTAACGAATTACAAACATGAATTGGACTACCATAATCCAATACCCAGTTAGCAGTATCAACAATTGAGTAATTACAAGGTTTTATCATATAAATACCTTGTTCAGCAGACTTCTGCTTTCTCGGCCTGTTCGGATCAAGGGACGCAATATAAAGAGGACAGTTCCTCTTCCAGTGTCCCTTCTTCTTGCAGTAGAAGCACTCTGCAGAAGACTGATCAGCCTTATACTTCCTGGTCTGACTAGGGCCAGGAGCATTCTGCACATTCTTTCCCTTCTTATTTGTTTTCTTCTTCCCTTTCTTAAAGGGACGACGACCTCTACTTCCTCCCACTAAATTCACCACCCCCTTATTCAGTTGGTGGTCTTTCTCGAAAGTCTGCAGCAACCCCAAAAGACCATGGTAGTTGACTGCAGGCTTGTTCATTCTATAATGATCAAGAAAGTCAAGATAGGAGGAGGGAAGAGAATTCAGGATCGCATCCTTGCCGAGCTGCTCGTGCAAGGGGCATCCGAGTTTGCCCAGTTTTTCAATCAACTCGATCATGTACAATACATGATCAGTGACTGAACCGCCATTCGGCATCTTGGAGTTGTAGATGGCACAAGACACTTTGTACCGTTCTACATCATCCGGGATGCCGAAGGATTCCTTCAACTTTTGAAGGATTTCATCAGGTTGGGCCTCCTCGAATTTGCGAGTGAACTCGTCGTTCATCGCCGCTAGCATAATACAATGGACAGTAGTGCGATCAGAGACCCACTTTAGATAAGCGTCTCTGACCGTAGTCCGTGCATTAGTGGGAGGGATTTCAGGTGGCGGATCCATTATCACATACAGGATCCGTTCGTGCTCCAGAACTATTCTCAACTTTCGATACCAACTATCGAAGTTGTGACCCTTTAACTTCTCGTTATCGAGAAGTGACCGGAGCGATAAATTGGAAGACATCTGAAAAAAAAATAAGACCTATTAGTGTATGAATTAATAAATTAACCAAAAGACTTGGACTTTAGTCTAAAGGTTTCTCCTACTAATTTTTCAGATTGGTAGCCTCTAAATCCAATTCGTGAAAATACTTTTTCAAGTGGGTACTGAAATCCAATAGGCCACGCATGAGCCCGACTATGGCCGGCTTACCCATACGAGCCTAAAGGTAGGTTTGTAAACCAATTGTTTCCCTAAACAATTTTCAGTATTTTATTTTGCCCCAGAGAACACCCCAATCGGCCTAGGGGCCTCCTATTGCGGGTCTCTGGTTAGGTCCAACCATTAAAATGACTAATCCAATGCTTCCAGCTAACTAAAGACCAAGCCCGACTATGGCCGGCCCACCTGGTCCCGTTAAGGAGGTTGCACTGAACCATCATCGATCAGATAGAAATTCCAGTCGCCGGATGTACACCCGTTCTATGGAACTACCGATGCACACCAAGATAGTGGACACATTTCTATCCAACTTAATGGGAGGCTAAGACACTGTCAACTCCTTGACTTAGTCTTTTTAAGGACCTAATAATTTTAGAGGATTTTTAATTATGACAGAAGAAAAGAGACAAGGACATGGATCATCCTCCCACTGAATCAATCAGATTCCAAGAGGGTTGAAATAAATCAACAAATGATACATGGGAACCTATAGATCAGTCAGACCGATCAACCTGGGTGACATGGGTTAACTCGAGTCATTGAGCTTTTCCAATCAGTTCTGGTCGACTCGACTAGCCAGGTAGGTGAGATCATGGGTGAGTATCCGCCATTAACCATCTTTCGTAGACACCAACCTAGTTGGCCAGGAAAGAGGTAGCCTCATACAACCATGATCACAATTGCCAAACCTACCTCGACACCAGTCGGTTTACCAGACTCGATCAGACTAGCCTAAAGACTCGGGCATCCACTGAGCCACTAATTGGACCCATTTTAGATGAACGGATCAACTAATCTAACTATTAGATAGTTCTAAAGAAAGACCTTAAAACAACTTTTGTTTAATCTTCTTTTAATCCGGTTCAACTAAACTTAGGTCTAACCCAGTGATGGACCCAACTAATCAGCTAACCCAATTTGCCCAATTTGGCTTATGCAAATTTTATTAGATTTCATAAACCTAAAAATTTTTATTAAGCCAAATACTTAATTAAAATATTTTTTAATTAAGTCTCTATGTAAAACAATTTTACATCATAAATTATGCATCATATCTAGATTTATACTTTTATAAATATTATATGACCCAAATAACAAAATTATAAATCATGCCAAAATTATAAAATAATTTTAATTTCTTTTTATTTCCTTAAAGGATCCTTCTGAAGAGGCCAACACAAACGAACCACATCGTGTCAAAGACACATGGCCATGGTGAAGGTCTCAACTAGGTTCCTAAAAGTACTCTCTAATCCCAAGATTAAACAATTTAATCTACTATACATGCATCAAGATATGTTACACTAGAACCTGGCTCTGATACCACTGAAAGTAAAAACATGGTTGCAGGTGTCTACGCTAAGCATGCAACAGCATAGGGAATAGATAAGATTTTAAAATATTTTTAATAAATACGGAAAATACCTACTCCGCACAGGATCTAGCATATGCAAGATGCATGTATTGGCATGATACAGGACATATAATATTTATAAACATTTTAATAAATCTAGATCTACACATGCACCGAAATTAAAACCCAAAAACATACCTTATTCATAGCTAGAATAAGTCTGGGATAAACCTGGAATAGACTGGAATAACTGGAATAAAGTTATTCTAGTCATCTTCCACCTTGGGCTGAAAACTGGGCTTCCGAAAAGTCCCCGGAACGTCGCCTTCCGGACCTCCGATCGGTCCCAAATTTGAGATGTAGATTCTTAAGGAAGTCCTCTTCGATTTGGCACTGGCTTCTGCAAGAAAAACTAAGCCAATAAATCGTAAAAATTCATCGAAGTCTGCTGTGTGAAAATGGCAGCAGAACAGAGTAGCTGTCTTCGTCGTTGGATTTCGGGCAACTGGAGCGATCTCGGCTCGTGTGGTTTGCTCCGAGGAGTAGAAGAATACTCCCTCTAGAGGGGAGACATGCCCGGGACTCTCCGATCTCTCTCCACGCGCGGTGTTAGCCGCCGGAAGATGGTTCACGGTCACAGGTTGCTGCAGCAAAACAGAATTGCTGCAGCAGGGATTTTTGGAGCACTTGAAACAATGGGAAAACTCTCCCTCACACCCTCCTAAACCCAGCCCTTGCAATACCCAATGGAAGGAATCAAGTTCTTAGGGGATTTGTAAACTCTAAGAAGAACAGCACTTGCTGTTCTCTTCACACGAAGCAAAACCAACCCAGCAGAAATATATCTCTCGTTGAAAGCTTCATTCCCAAATCACTTTTTTTGAAACAGGGGACGGCATATGCATCTTATAAGCTGCTGGGAGGAGCAAGGGAGGGGGAGCGGCAGCGACAGCAGTTGGTAGCAGCAGAAAACCCAATTAACAAGATATTAAGGGAGGGATTAAACCCATTAAGGAGCCTTAAACGAGGGAGAGGAGAAGACGCCAGCGTTCGGCCTTCACCGTTTTGGCATTTCTCCCAAACGAATGGACTTCCTTTCCACAATACACCGTGTGAAACGGCGACGGGAGAAAAAAAAATTAAGAAACCAAAACCGGTCCAAGGCAAGAATGGTTCAAACCATTTAAACCAACCCATTTTGGTTTAATCCCATTAAACCAAACGGTTCAATCCAATTGAACCTGGTTCAGGGAATAAAATTGGTTCACAACCAATTGGAGGCCGAAACGAACTCCGAATCAGTTCAAAACTGATTCAGAAAAATCCTGGCGCAGAGCTGGTCAACCCGGAACATTTTTCGGTCGACACAGACAAGGGCAAGATGGGAAAAAGAGTGCTCAAAAATACTGTGACCATAAAACCGAGACGATTCCCAATCGTAATCGGTATCCGGATCAGAGAGTTATCCTCTGTGGCATGTGACCTCATAGGTTCGAACCTAAACGGTAGCACTAGAACAATTTTTAGTACTAGCACAGGAAACCATCTAGCAATGGGTCCCGGCGTCCGGATAGGTCGAAGATGCGGGAGCAAAATATCGAACCTCTGGCATATGGTTACCGTATAATTCATCCTTTTGACCTCTAATGCTCATGACGACTGAGATTGGGCTGCCAACCCAGATTGTGTCAGTCGACTACGTGTCTCAACCTCGCAAGCCCAGTGACTCTTCACTAGGACTATCCCGACCGAGGATTTGCTAAATTGAGATATAGCGAGACATTCAATCCAAACTATTTGGACAGGTCAATTCCATCTTGGTACATCACTGCTCCACAAGTACTTGCCTGTACCCAGAAACCTTCCGTCACCGGATTAAAAATCCGGGTAGTCCGGCACCAAAGCACAGGGAGTTGCTTGCAAGCTACCGTGATGACCTCAGGTCAGACGGACACATATACCCATATCCAATCGTGAGTATCCCTTTGGCAAAAAAAAGGGGCTGCACGGAGTCACGTTCAATGAGATATCAAATATCCCACTTGCAGATCACATCAGTATCACTACACTCATTTTGGTCAAGAGGACAACCAAACGATGTGAACTACAACAACCTATACTTGATATATTGCTGTCCAGTACAATATATCCTTTGGTTGTGAACAGGATTTAAGGACCACTCGATACATCCTCTCTGTATCGAAGACAGTGTAGTCCTAAGGACTTCATCACATGGAAAGAGTTCATTTCAGGGAAATACAATATGTGATGAGCTGCCAAAAATAATATTTTATTAATTCATTAAAAAAGTACAATACTTAGCACAACCGCCTACAATCCAGGCGATTGGCTTTGGGACACAATTCCCAACACTCTCCAGTAGTCAGTAGATGAGAACGGGATATCCCAGCATCCTGTAATGAAGAAAAAAATATTATTAATAAGTTTCGATATGAAAATATATATATATTGATGTGGAGATGTATATTTCAATATACTTCTTTGATTCTCGAACAGATTATTCCTACATATTTCATTCGATGATATGGAGTTATAGACACTCCTAGTCCATCGATTGGATGGTTAGATTAAATTTTTATCTCATAAATTCTCTTTTCCAAATCTAGCCTAAATATTTAAAGCTTCTAACTATAAAAACTCAAAACAAGTAAAGAAAAATATTAATGGACTTACTTGTTGTAATGGCTATGATAACAAGGCCTGCTAATCATGAGATGTGGGTCCTAGAGAATCTCTACGACCATATCATGGACGACGTCTCAAAAGCTCTGAGATTGCTGGACAAAAAAATGGGTCGCAACATCCTCGGCATATGTATCATCCCATGTTTGGATCGTCGAGGCCCGAGAAAAGGACACCGAAAAACGGCGAGTTGGGTCGAAATTGTGCCTAACTCCCATGACCCAGCTCCTACTCACCAATCTAGTGGCCTTGAGCCATCCCTCGAGATTAAGGAGGGGTTGAGAGGCCAGGTCCTCACCCTTACATAATACGTCTTACTCTACATAATCCATCTATGCAGTTTACAAATTCAATAGTCTAATTATATATATTAGTATATATAAAAACTAATACTTATTATTTTAAGTTGTTACTGCAATACGTTGAGATCTCGGATCTAAATAATCATCAATCCTTATGGACTAGTATGTGGCATTCCATAACTACAGCTATCCCAGTACACGATCCAGTTGTCATGTCTATAATAAATAAATTAATTAAAATATATATGATCAATTTAATATGAAATTAATATAAGTATAGAATTTTTACCAATCTATTTATCACTGCATGTGTCACGCCCCGAATCCAGCTCCGGAATCGGCTACGCGACCGGCTGCACAAACCTTAGGTTTTATCCTAAAGTTCATGCAAGGCCTAGGTACACAAGAACCAAACACAACAAATAAACTGATATTATATGAACAATTGAGTAATAATTAAACAATATATTTATAAAGTCAAAATCACTAATTGGTCCATTTATTCACGACAAATATCAGAAACCGAAAAACTAAAATTTACTAACTAAAATATCTAAACAATTTTGAAGTTTCCGTCGCACGCCCAGCCGGATTCTCTCTATGCATCTTGTGTCTCTGGAAAAACAAAAGTAGGGAGTGAGCTCAACATCCCAGTAAGGTCTCCAAACAGTCACCAGTTATATTATGTATATTCTTGGAAATAGCAAAAATATACTAGAATATCACATCATGCAGTCAAATAATTCAACATTATATATGACAAAATCTTTTATCAAATCATGTTTTTCTCTTTATTCTTTCAATTTAATTATCCTTCTTCTTTAGGATTCTGGACTAAGAATGGTCATGCTCTAGCCCATGACTGGCAACATCATTGTCCATGCCTATAATTGGCAATATTTGTCACGATTCCGCCTGTGACCGGTAATATCATTATCCATGCCTGTGAAAGGCAATATTTGTCACGATTCCGTCTGTGACCGGCAATATTATTGTCCATACCTGTGAAAGGCAATATTTGTCATGATTACGTCTGTGACCGGCAATCTCATTGTCCATGCCTGCAAGAGACAATATTTGTCACGATTATGCCTGTGACCGACACACTAAGAAATCACGGTACCATCGTGGCATGGCTAGTCCATACACCGTTTTCACTTAATGCTTTATCATTTCATCTCATATAGCCAAAACATGTCACTTTTCAACAATCGATATCACGATCCAATCCATTCAAAGATCACTTGATAAATATGATATATTAAATAAAGCATAAACAACAATAACAACAAACTCATTCTGTATCTCAGGAAATCAAATCATGCTATCCGAAAATAACCATGCATGTAAATATATATATATGTGCTCGGATCAAATCAGGCAACGTAAAACAATGTATAGAACTGTTGATCATGTCTAGAATCCTAACCTTTAAATGCTAATCCTAGTATATCCGACACTAGTCCGTACCCGAAATTCGCGCAACGCCTTTCTGTTCAGAAGGTTGATCTCCTACAATAATAAATAAAATCATTCAAACTACACCCTAGTTTCATGAATTCCACGAAAGGAAATCCCTCCAATTCTCTCTCCTATAATAATAACTATTATTATTATTTTAAATTTATTTTCTCCCTTTATCTCTCTCCTCATCTTCTCTCTCCACTTTCTTTCTCCACCTTCTCTCTCCTCATTTTCTCTCTCCACTTTCTCTCTCCTCTTTCTCTCTCCACCTTCTCTCTTCTCATTTTTTTTTCTTGCCCCCCCCCCCTTTTTTTTTTTTTTTTCTTCTTTTTTTTTTTTTCCCACGGAACAGGGCTTCTCCCTTTTTTTCTCTTTTTTTTTCCTTCCGTCTCTTCCCCCTTTCTCTTCCTTCTCCTCTCTTCTTCCCGAACCCACCCTGCTTCTCCCTCGGCCTGATTGAATCGGCCTCCCCCCGGTTGCCGACAGCCAAGGAAGATGATCTCCATGAAGGGAAGTTCGACGAACGGAGATGGACGACGGTAGAGCTACTGACGATCCACGACTCCAAACCCAAACCGAAATAAAAGAAAACTGGATTTAACCCCCTTTTTTTTAATCATAAAAGAAACCTTACCTGGTTTCATCGGTCTCTTGGATGCTCGCCGGAGGGAAGGGAATGCATGGGAGGAGCTCGACGGTGGATAGGGATTTAAAGAACAACAACAACAAGTTTCCTCGCCGTTTGGAAGACGAACTCCATCTAATCGAAATTCAATCCGGCTCGGACTCATCATCGACCAATTCCCTCTCCTCTCACAACTCTTCCCTCTTGGTATCAGGCGAGAACATAGACTGGATAGGGGAGGATTAACCTCCCCTATTCCGTGACCTCCCCCTTCTTCTTCGTTTCAAACTTTTTTTTTTTTTGTTCGGACTGGGTCGAAGCCGGCTGGGCCTACCGACTTCGGCCCAAGGTCCATATCTCGCTACATGTATACCAACATGTCGCCGATGTGCTTGATCAGATAATGTTGGGTGGTACAATTCTGTCGTGCTCTCTATCATCTATTCGTGTCTTCTCAATGCTTCACTGGTCATAGAGATCCTACCATATGTCTACTTGCATCCAGTAATTTCAGAAAGACTTTCAATCCAATGATGAGGTAAAATAGGAGTGTTCTATGGTGGCCTACTTGAGACTGTACAATCCTATATTCGGAACTGTATTGCTCTATATAAGCTGCGCTATTGATGTCTCGTAGCCAACAAAAAAAAAATTCTCCAGCGAAACCAACAAAACCTATTAGAAGCTAGCTCCAATGAGCAAAGTAGGACCAAACTCGATGCCCCGTGGAAGGCGACTTCCCTCCACAAAAATAATGGAATCGCCGGAAGACAAAAGAGAACAAAACAAATTTCCAACCAATTTGCGCAATCGGGTTGGGTTATCTCCACACATGGAAGTTTGAACCCGATCTCTATCAGACTGTCACGACACACGAAGAAGGCGACCTGAGGAGCCTTGCACTCCAAAATGCGAACGTATGAGCTTGCGTGTGCTAGCAGTATGATGAGGTAGAAGTTGTGACTTTCAGATAGAAGCTGTGTCGACATTAGAGACTATTGGGAAGCCACGTCCCATTATTGAGATTCCTTTCGGAAGTTTTTTTAAAAATAATATTTTTTTAATAATTATTTATTAAAATATGACTGTTTAAAATATATTTATAAAAATAAAATTATTTGGCTGATTGGGATGCCACATCAAAGTCACATGCACGAACTACAGCTTCATTTTGAGTGAAACCGTAGGTTGTTTTACGAAAATGGGATTATTTAGCTGACTGGGATGCTACAAGCACGACCTGCATAGATACTGCCTATAATTTTGAATTTTAAAATAAAAATTTTAAAAATATTTTAAACATCATAACAAAATAAAAAAAATAAAATAAAAAAAAAAAAAGGTAAAGTCACAAGTCTATATGCCTTCATCTTAAGTGAAACCGCAGGCCATATCTACACCTTCTTCTTAAATAAAAAACGCACCTTCCTTTTCCGAACAAAAAATTTTAAAAATATTAAAAAATTAAAATATATATAAGTAAGTTACATGTTGTTATCTTAATAATATTATAAAATATTAATATTATAAAATAAAATTCATTATAATATAGAATAAATATTATAAATATTATAATGAATATAATAAATATATTATATTATATTATATTATAAAATATAATAAATATAATAAACATTTTATAACATAATATAAAATTTATAATTTAATATATTTATTATATTTATTATAATATTTATATTGTTTATTATATATTACAATAAATTTTATTTTATAATATTATTAAGGTTATAACTATATTATAATAAATATTTTATATCCTAGAAAATAATAAATAAATTATTAAAATATGTAAGAGAGTAAAAGAACGAGATAACAAGTAAGAGAAAGAGGAAGTACCAGATACCAACGATATGTCGGGTGACAGTTGTCATCCTCGGTGCCTTCGTCAGCCTTTCTGCATTGATGGATGCGCGTGTGGTGGAGCCGCGTGCCGACTTGGTGACCAATTCATCGTGCAGCATGATTGGATCTAGGGGGCACAGACAGGCGAGTGCCTGTCGTGCCTTGAGCTCACATCGATATTGCCAAGCTCGCGCCTTGTCGTCTCTAACCCCGCCACTCAACGGATATCCTATCCCATCGTACCGCACCAATGGTACTGGAAGCAACACCGCCAATGCCATGACCAGTACATGCACATCATAAAACTATATTATATTATAATATATATATATATAATTTAATATATTATAATATATTAATTATTTTTAGAATATAAAAAATATAATAGTTATAATCTTAATAATTGTTACAGTAAGTAAACAAGATCCATTCGGCCCTGATACGCGTCCTCCTTAGAGGCTGGCACGGCCACGTACTTCTCCACCTCGGTCAGGCACCTCTCCACCTCGGCCTCACCACGGCCTCGCTTCGGCCATGTGGCGGTTCAGCCCAGCTCGGCTCGGCCCCACTTCGGTCATGTGGCAGTTCAGCCCAGCTCGGCTCGACCCCACCTCGGCGGTGAACCAGTACCTCGGCCTCACTTCGGCCATGAGAAGTCCAGCTTCGGTAGTTCAGTTCAGCTCGGCAGCCTGGCCTGGAGCCCAGCCAGGCATGAAAGGTAGCCAACTTCAGCCTACGAAGCTCTCCGGATCGGTCCGGCTTCACTCCGCCCGGTCCAAGCATCATCAGGAAGAAGCCGTGCTCGGATCAGCTTCCCGCAAGGCTCCGCCCGGCATGCCCGCGTTCGGCTCCAGCCACCCCAACTCCTCCGGCGTTCGGCCGACCTCGGCAGCGCCACGCAAGGCTTCGCCCGGCATGCCCGCGTCCGGCTTCCACCCGAGCTCCTCCGACGTTCGGCCGACCTCGGCAGCGCCCCACAAGGCTCCGCCCGGCATGCCCGCGTCCGGCTTCCGCCCAAGCTCCTCCGGCGTTCGGCCGACCTCGGCAGCGCCATGCAAGGCTCCGCCCAGCATGCCCGCATCCGGCTTCCGCCCGAGCTCCTCCGGCATTCGGCTGACCTCGGCAGCGCCCTGCAAGGCTCTGCCCGGCATGCCCGTGGCTGCCCCGTGCCAGCCCAGCTCCGCCCATGCTTGCGATCATCCCAGTTCAGTGCACCCAGCTCCGATTCCTCCCGTGGGAAACCCACCTTGGCACCGCCTCCGCTCGCAGCTCCGATCCTGCCCCGCTCGAGTCCGGCGATCGGTGCCCCCGTCCGTTCCTGCCGGTTCGGCTCCCAGCTCGGCCTGGCCTCACCCTCGCGCGCCCGCAACTCCGCAACCGCGCCAGGGCATGCCCCAGCACCGGTGCACCTCGGTGCCACTTGCCCCCGCATCGGTCCACTCCGGCTCCACCTGCTCCCGCGCCCGGTCGCTCGTAGGGGATCACACCACCTCGCCTCTACGCCTGGGAACGCCCCCGCTCCATGCAGCACCTCGGCTTCGGCCCCCGCCAGTTCGGCGGTCTTCCGTTCGGTTCAGCCCAGTCCGGCAGGACGCCTGTGCCGGTCCGCTCCAACTCCCCGGTCGCCCACAGGGTGCGCACCTCGCCTCCGCGCTAGGGGACGTCCATGCAGCGCCCTCTGCCCAGTTCGGCTCCACCCCGCGCCAGCTCGGCAATCCCGTGCCCAGTCCGGCTCGGTTCGGCAGACCTCCATCCGGTCCGGCCCAGTCCAGCGAGGCACCCGCTCCGGCACCCGGTCGCCCGCAGGGTCCGCACCTCGCCTCCGTGCCAGGGGACGTCCATGCAGTGCCCTCTGCCCAGTTCGGCTCCAGCCCGCGCCAGCTCGGCAATCCCGTGCCCAGTCCAGCTCGGTTCGGCGGACCTCCGTCTGGTCCGGCCCAGTCCGGCGAGGCACCCGCTCCAGCATTCGGTCGCCCGCAGGGTCCGCGCCTCGCCTCCATGCCAGGGGACGTCCATGCAGCGCCCTCTGCCCAGTTTGGCTCCAGCCCGCGCCAGCTCGGCAATCCGTGCCCAGTCCAGCTCGGTTCGGCGGACCTCCATCCGGTCCGGCCGAGTCCAGCGAGGCACCCGCTCCGGCACCCGGTCGCCCGCAGGGTCCGCACCTCACCTCCGTGCCAGGGCATGCCCATGCAGCGCCCTCCGCCTGGTTCGGCGCCCAGAACTGCATGCATGGGAGAGACCCTGCATACCGCACCTCGGCTCGTGTGACTACCCCGCGCACCTCGACCCGTGTCCGTAGAAGCCTCTGCAGACCTTGCCATGCATGGAGAGGCTACGCGGCCTAGCCTTGCAGACCTCGCCATGCATGGAGAAGCCATGCGGCCTAGCCTCGCGGTGGGACACCTCGAACCATGCACACGAAGAGCCTCGCCTGCCTCATATCGAAGCATGTGCCACGGTTTATTTGATTCCATTCCCGGTATGCTTTTCAAAATATAGGTATGGAGGAAGGCTAAATGGCAGCCCGACACGTCACCATCTCTGCCAAACTGAACCCGCCGTCTACGAAGGAGGGCTATATTAAAAGCCCCCATCACAACTTACGCCAATCAAGAAGGAGTGCCACATCCAAGGCGCTGTGCTCCTCGACCAACCTCCTGAACCATCAAGAAGGAGGAAGTTGACCAACCTACCTAAGCCTCCCAGACCTGCAGAAGCTTCACAGGCCTATACCAAGAAGAACGTGCCTCTCTGAACACTAAGAGCCGCTCGTCTACATAAGAGCAGCGGGAATAGGTAAGAGAGGTAAGAGACAACACACTCTCTTCATTCTTACATTGTCTATCACCCTCTGGCAGCGGAGAGTCCCCCAAGCTCTCCGTCTCAGAGGTCCCTTATTTCCTTCGATCGTCCCGCTGACTTGATCGTCGGAGTGTCTTTGCCGGAATCCCCGGCATAGGTCTCTCCTGTTTTGCAGGTATCGTCCAATTGAGGGACAATAAGGAGGGAGATTACTCCTCACCGGAGAGGCCCACAGGAGGGCCATTATAGTACCAAGCCCCTTTCATCCCAACTACGACTATGTTCCCCTCTATCGTCTCCGACCAACGAGCCCGGTGACGCCGGCACGGAGCCGACTCACCTAGGCCACGTAAGAGCTACCGGCCACGGCGATCTAGGCGGCAATAATAATATTATAAAATATTGATATTATAAAACGAAATTCATTGTAATATATAATAAATAATATAAATATTAAAATAAATGTATTAAATATATTAAATTGTAGATTTTATATTATATATTTATATATATTTATAAATATATATTTATAACTATATATTTATATATTTTTTTATTTACATATATATATATATATATATATATATATATTATTTTTAAATTTTTTTTGTTTGGAAAAGGGAGGTGTACCTCTTTATTCAAGGTGAAGCCACACGACATGCGACCTCACTTAATTTTTTTTTTATTATTTTTTAAATTTTTTTATTTTATTATGATATTTTAGATATTTTTAAAATTTTTATTTTAAAATTCCAAGCCATACATCGATCGTACCCGTGATTTCACTCAAAAATAAGTTGCAGGTCGTGCCTGCGGTTTCTTACCGGGCATCCCAAAGAGCCAAATAACCATACTTTTATAAATATATTTCAAACAATTTTATTTTAATAAATATTTATTAAAAAAATATTATTTTGAAAAAAAACCTTCCTCCTGGATTGTCATCTATGGGCGTGTGCACGGCAAGGGAGAAGCGTGTTGTGCGGCTCGCACGAAGCTAGCCTCTTATAGCCCGCCCTCGTCAACGCAAACCATCCGATCGAGTTAACAGACATTCCCTTTGGTTTCTTGCCGAGATACTCTACCTTGTCGACCCGTGGCCCTTGCGACTGTGCTGACAAAGAGCCAGTGCGTGTGAGTAGCCAAATGTTATTTTTCATGCATTTAGGGGTGTCATCTTATGCAAAGTAATTATGGTCAGGGTTAAGTTCGTGTTAATCGTAGCTCCGTTTGGGTTCTCGTATTATGATTACCTTGCGGTCCTTGTCTTGGAACCTCTGTTTCAGTATGTTGCATGTTGGGTCAGATAGCATAGGGTGCCTGCCGACCGAGTTGGTTAAATATTTCATGTTGATACAATAACTAGAATTATTCCCACAAGCTCGTTCACACCGGAGAATTCTGATAACATATTCAGGCTTAAAATTAATTGCATGCCAAGAAGGTTGAATACGCCCGTGCATCATCGAACTTGGGTGATTAAACATCTTGATTATAACGGTTTGGAACTATGAAGTTAATGCTGGTAAGGTATTTCACTGTCAACAATTGCATATGGAGTTGAGTGAGTTTATGCGAGAAATAATATTTCTGACAAATTCCTATATATAAAGATAGATAACATATAAGACTTCCAATTGTGCCCCAACAATAGAGGAGAAATAAAATGTTTACAAATATTAAGTTTAGAAGAAGAAAATAAATAAGCTATCAACCTAATGCTTTAGACAAAACTCCTTCTGTTGTGTGGCATAATGATTGCAGAAACTATAAATAGGACCGAGTTCTACATTATTAGAGAAGCGCACATTACAAATGGCTACGGCCGGGGATGATAGTGACGATAGGGGCGTGGCGACGGGGCCGCGAGAATAGCAGTGCAGGGTCGAGGCCACGAGACGGTGACATGAGGACTCCGATCGATGGTGTGGAACAACGATGCGGGGATGGCGAAGGGGGAGTGGCCGCACGTGGACATGGAGGACATGAGCTAGGAAACCAAGAGGGAGCGGTGGCAACGAAGAAGCGACACGGTGATGCTGGTGGGGACATTGGCACGTGTGAGCTGAGAAACCGGGAGATCAAGGGAGAGGGAGGGGGGGTTTGGCAGGTCATCCATGGGGGAGATAAAAAAATCGAGGGCCAGAGGAGAGGGAATATGGAGAGAACGAGAGAGGGGGATCGGTTGGTCGTCGAAGCCGGAGAACTAGGAGGAGGAGGGGTGGGGTGTGGGCGGGGGTGTCCAGTTGATCACTGGTGGGTGGGGGAGCCAACTCAGAAAACCGAGAGGGGGGTGGGGGAAAATAAGGGTGGGGAGCCAAAAATTTAGGGACGGGGGAGGGGAGGAGAATCGAGAGGGGTGGGGGGGCAGGAAGGAAATTTTAAGGATATCAACGATGGCATATTATTGTCGTTGATACTGCTTTCGGTCACTAATGATAATTTAAAAAAAATAAAAATAAGAAAGTTTCAACAATGACATTTTGCAATTGCTAATCAACCACATGCATCGCTGATAATAAATTTTTAAAATTTTTAAAAAATAAAATTTCAAAACTTGCAGTGATACAATTACTGTCCCAGATATCACTTTCCATCATTAATAATAATTTTAAAAAAATAAAAATATAAAAGTTTTAAGGATGACATTTTACCTTTGCTAATGATTCTAAGCCATCGCTGATAATAAATTTTTAAAATAAAATAAAAATTAAAATGTTAAAACTCTTAGCGATGACTTTACTGCTTTTCATTGCTAATAATAATTTTCAGAAAAAATAAAAATATGATAGTTTTAGAAATGATGTCACCGATGATCCCAAGCCATCACTGATAATAAAATTAATAAATATATAATAATAAATTTTAATATTATTTAATCAAGGAGGAGAGATGGGATGCAATCAAATTAATAATCCAAAAACAAATTTAATCAACAAGATCATGATCCTTGCGTAACAGACGAATTGTAAGAACCGGTGTTTTGGGCCAAAGTTGGCAGGCCCAGCCAACTTCAACTCAACACGCAAAAAAGAAAAAATGGGAGAGAACCAGAAACAGGGGACTTGTTCTCCTCTCTTATTCGATCGGAAAAGATGCCAGACCATTGTGGAGGGCAGGGACACCGCAGGTGATACATTGGGGTGGGATGGGATTCTCCGATCGATGGGTTTCTCTTCCGTACGGCGAGAAAACTTTCTCGTTCTTTCTCTTTAAAAACCACCCCTCATCATCCAATTTTTCACCGATTTTTCTTCCCTCTTCGGTGGCTGCACCGCCTGGACTTTCTCCTCCATCTAGCCACATGCCAACGAACCATTCCCTCCTTCGGTCTTCATCTATTGGATGCAGAGGGCCAAAGTGAAAGAAGAGAGAACAGAAGGGGGGAGAGATGACATTGATGAAGATGAGTGCTCCGACGAGCTAGTGACTCGGCAATCGGAAACCATTGGACCAGGGGGAATCCATCCGGCTGGCTTTCTTGCCACCGTCGGTAAGTTCCCTTCTCTCTCGATATTTTTGATTTGTGTGGCAGTGAGGGGCGGGCTCTATTTGCTACTTTGATTAATGTTGGCTTTGGCTCCTTAGTTTTGATGATTAACAAAAGGTTGAGTATATGTTTGGACTAATGTTTCATTTCAAGATAAAATTTCAGGCCTTAGGTTATTCAAAAAGAGTATCAAGAGTACAATGATGAAACCAAGTTTGCTTGATTTGGGAAAGAGCTCTTCTACCTTAAACAATATCAAATTTCTCATATTGGACCTTCATATTAAGAAGTAATTGACAAAAGAAACAAAGGCCTAGAGAAACTCAAGCATGGCACGCACCTCTCCAGAGTTTCAGAAAATTTCAGACAAGAGGTCGACCTCCAGAGGTCGACACCTTGCCAAAGGTCAACCACCAGAGGTCGACTCATGAAGAAAAGAAAAGTTCAGCAAGGCCGGTGGTAGGTCCGCGGGGTTGTCGTTAAAACACCGTGGCTATCAGTTTAAAATCCGACTTCTTAAAATATTTAAAAATGCGTAGCAAGAGAAGTCGGGTCGAATCCACAGAGAAGGCGGTGTTTAGGATTTGAAATCTTTTTGATCTTGTAAAAAAAAATATATTTGAAGTCGAAAAATAAAAAAAAAAAAATAAAATTCCAGGAAAAGTAAACTTGGCACTAGGATCTATTATTTAGATCTTAGCATCTACGTGCAGACAAGACGAAAGACAGGAGTTAAAAAAAAAAAAATTTGCATTGATTGAAATTTAATGTCTAGATACAATGCAAAAAAAATTAAATTAACAAAATAAGTAACAAAGATAAGAACAGATCGGCGCAGCCTCGTCGGGAAGATAGCTCCTTCCTTCGTACTCCGTGGAGCGAACTGGGCTTCCTCTGCGTCTTCTTCTTCGGATCCTGATCTCAGAGAGAGAAGGCTGGAAGAGAGAAGGCTGGAAGATGGTGTAGGGACACGCTCTCCTTTGAGAAACCTCACTCTCAAAAGCCAACCCGTAACCCAAGCAATGCCCTTTACCCTGTACCTTGTCTTTTCTCCGGGATCCCTCTATCTTGCACAATGGGGTTCATTTTATAATTGATCGGAGAGGGGAGCTCGTTACACACTAGCGATGTGGGACAAAAAAAACGTGACTGCCATTGTTGCTCCATTGATTACGCCGCGGAGCTCGTGGAGAATGCCCAGCTTATGCCGTGACGACCGCTTGGCAACGCCCGTGGAGAAGCATGGCCGTGCGCGTGGAGCCATCGTGGAGAACGCCCGCGGACGTGCGCGTGGAGGAGCTCGGCCTGCGCGTGGAGTGCTTGCCCGGCCGTGGACTGCGCCACCGTGGAGAACACCTGCGGACGGCGCGTGGAGGAGCTCGGCCTGCGTGTGGAGGAGCTCGGCAACGCGCTGCTGCCCGTGAAGAATGCCCGTGGGCTGCGCGTGGAGGAGGTGGCCGCCGTGGAGGGCGTGCGTGGCTGCGCATGGAGGAGCTGGCCGCCGTGGAGGAGGTGGCCGTGTGTGGAGGAGGTGGCCGCCGTGGAGGAGGTGGGTGGCTGCGCGTGGAGGAGGTGGCCGCCGTGGAGGAGGTGGGTGGCTGCGCGTGGAGGAGGTGGCCGCCGTGGAGGGCATGCTTGGCTGCGCGTGGAGGAGGTGGGTGGCTGCGCGTGGAGGAGGTGGCCGCCATGGAGGAGGTGGCCGTGGGGAACGTGGGCTGCCTCCTCTCTTTTGCCGTCGAAAAACACCGCCACCGACCGTCAAATCATCGCCGGAGCTTCTCCTCCGGCCATGGACACCGCCGGCGTGCTTCCCGGCGAATTTCGGCACCTCTGGAGGGCCGTGGTCCACGGCCTATTCCGTGGACCGGCAGCCATGGCAGCCATGGCTGCCGGTGAACCAAATGCAAAATAAAAAAACAAGGACCGGCTACTCCAAAAACCGTGCAGCATCAAAATGTGTGCAAAGATTTTAGAAAATTCATAACTTCTTCATTTCAAACATGATTTAAGTACCGTTTGCGTCGTTGGATTCCATAAATCAAGCTCTACCTATTGGTGGGTTTTAATCTTATTAATTTTACCAATTCCATGATCATTAATTATAATTATTAAATGTTTTATTAATCATTTAAGTGGGTGTGTGGTGCTTTGACTTGAAATCTATTTGTCATGAACGTACTCTAATTTCACACTTTTCAAATATATTTTTAAAATAATTAGTTTTTCAAGAAAGTCCAAATTAATTATGAAATTAGGTTATTAAAAGAATGTTAGCACCAATAATTAACTAAAATACTTAAAATAATCGTGTAAATCCAAGATTTATCACACCCCCTAACTTAAATATTGCTAGTCCCTTAGCAATGCAAAAAGTATAACTATGTGACACAAAGATCATCATTTGCAAAAATAGATCAAGGTTTGAAAGTAAAAAGATCTAGCAAGTATCACTAATTAAGTATTGAGTTTCAGAAATAAATTTTGCAGTCAGCATAATTAGAAACTTTCTTAAAGTTCATCTAAAGATCTACAGCACTTGTGTTTGTGATGACTAACTTAACATTTTGGTACTAGTTTGCAAGAACAAATGTATCTTTGATTAATACTTACTTTGGTTAATTTTCTATACATCCCTAAATTAAGCTTATGAACTGAGTTAGCTTTCACACTACCTGATTTTTTTTTTTTTTTTTTTTGTGCTGAGCATCCTGGCCTTCCCTTCACCGTTTGATGCGAACCTCCACACTTAGGTGCAGAGACCCGGTTACTAAGTTTAGGGCGATCCATATATACTCTATGTTTTGCACTTTTATTTCAGGTAGGTAGCTCTTTCCTCAATTCAAAAAAAAAAATTTAAATTGGGATATATATCAATTACCAGTTTTCAGTGATAATTAAGTCCTCAATTGTCCTTACAACTAATACTTACTTTGTCTCGTCAGCGTGCATGTGCAATGGAAGTGCTAATAGCCTTTAGGTGATCTAAGTAGGCCCTAAAAGTCTGACACGCTAGTCTACTTCTTGACTCGCTAACAGTCATTAGCAACACTCTCTAACTCTTATTACTTTTCCTAGTCTATCGTGCTCCAGATTTATTTTTGACACATGAAAACTTTTTTTTTAAATTTATTTATTATTTTTATTTTTATTTATTTATTTATTATTATTATTATTATTATTATTATTATTATTTTATTATTTTATTTTTATTTTTTTAATATTATTATTTTTTTAAAATTAAAAAATTAAAAAAAATATTTGTCCTGACCCCCCAACTTAAATACCATTGTCCCTAATGGTATGAAAAGAACTAAAAATGTAAAGGGATACCTGAGAAGAGGAGCTCGTGAACAATGTAGAGGCTGCAAATTTTTTTTTTTTTTTTTTTTTTAATAAAGAGTACATATTGGGTTGCCTCCCAACGAGCGCTAAGTTTAATGTCTTCAGCCAGACATAATGCAGCTCAGTTTAGTGTGGGTCAGTTAATGTTACTTGGTCAATGGTTCGATTTGTTGATATTCCTTCAATGTATGGTTTTAAACGTTGACCATTTACCTTAAAGAAGTTTCCTGACCTAGGATCATAAATTTTGATAGCACCATGGAGGAAAACTTGGTTAACAATGTAAGGTCCATCCCATCTAGATCTCAATTTTTCAGGAAATAATCGAAGCCTTGAATTAAATAACCAGACTTGTTGATTTGGCTTAAAGATTTTCCTAGAAATAAATTGATCATGAAAGGCTTTCATTTTCTCTTTATAAATACGCGAGTTTTCATAAGCCTCTCGCCTCAGTTCATCTAGTTCACTCAGTTGCAACATCCGGTTAGAACCAGCTTGCTTTAAATCAAAATTTAATTGCTTAATCACCCAATATGCTCTATGTTCAAGTTCTACCGGAAGATGACATGCTTTTCCAAAGATCAGCCTATAGGGAGACATTCCAATGGGATTCTTGTAAGCTGTCCGATAGGCCCATAATGCATCATCTAATCGATCTGACCAGTTTCTACAATCGGGCCTGATAGTCTTTTGCAAAATGTTCTTGATCTCCCTATTGGATACTTCTACTTGGCCACTTGTTTGCGGGTGATAAGGTGTAGCTACTTTATGTGTGACCCCATATTTTTGCAAAAGCATTCGAAATTGGTAGTTTGTGAAATGGGCACCTCCGTCGCTAATGATGGCACGAGGAAATCCGAACCTAGAGAAGATATTCTTTTGAACAAACTTTATGACTACCTTATGATCATTGGTTCGTGTAGCCATTGCCTCAATCCATTTAGAAACATAATCGACAGCCACCAAAATATATTCAAAACCATTAGAGGGTGGAAAGGGTCCCATAAAATCAATTCCCCGAACGTCAAAGATTTCAACTACCAAGATTGGATTTAAAGGCATCATGTCTTTTCTTGAAATATTTCCTAAGGCTTGACATTTAAGACATTCTTTGCCAAAAGTATAGGCATCCTTAAACAAAGTCGGCCAGTAAAATCCACTTTGCAAAACTTTAGCCGCAGTTTTTCGACCAGAAAAATGTCCTCCGCAGGCAAGGGTGTGGCAAAAATTCAAAATACTCAGATGTTCAGATTCAGGAACACACCTACGGATGATTTGATCAGCACAGATTCGAAAGAGTTCAGGATCTTCCCAAAAGTAGTATTTAATTTGAGCAAAGAATCGATCCTTTTCATTCTTGGACCAGCCATCAGGGATTTGTCCAACCACTAAGTATTTCACAATATCTGCAAACCAAGGGGCCTTTGCATGTGAAACTGCTAAGAGTTGTTCATCTGGAAAAGATTCTTCAATTGAGGCAGGTTCACACTCTTCAACTAAAATCCTAGATAGATGGTCTGCTACAACATTCTCGGATCCTTTCTTGTCTCGAATTTCAATATCAAACTCTTGTAGCAGTAAGATCCATCTAATCAATCGTGGTTTAGCATCTTTCTTTGAGAGCAGGTATCTCAAAGCCGAGTGATCCGAATAAACCACAATCTTTGAACCTAAAAGATATGATCTAAACTTTTCTAGGGCAAACACCACGGCTAGCAACTCCTTTTCAGTAGTGGTATAATTTTTTTGGGCATCATTCAAAGTTCTACTAGCATAATAAATCACTATGGGACATTTGTTTACCCTTTGGCCCAAGACAGCTCCTATGGCAAAGTCTGAAGCATCACACATGATTTCAAAAGGTAGTGACCAATCTGAGGGTTGGTGGGGCTTGGGTCACAGCTTCCTTTAGAAACTCAAAAGCCTTAAGACAATCTTCATCAAAATTGAAAGGAATGTCCTTGGCGATCAGATTACACAAAGGACGGGAAATTTTGGAAAAGTCTTTGATGAAGCGACGATAGAATCCTACATGGCCGAGAAAAGATCGAATTTGTTTGATAGAGATGGATGGAGGAAGTTTAGAGATCAATTCAACTTTTGCTTTATCTACCTCGATCCCTCTCTTAGATACAATATGTCCTAAAACAATCCCTTCTCGAACCATGAAATGGCTCTTCTCCCAGCTCAGAACTAAATTAGCTTCAATACATCGTTTTAAAATTTTCTTCAAATTATTGAGGCAACTCTCAAAAGATTCTCCAAAGACTGAAAAATCATCCATAAAAATTTCCAAGAAATCTCCTACCATGTCCGAGAAAATTGATAACATGCACCTTTGAAAGGTTGCAGGTGCATTACACAAACCGAAAGGCATTCTATGGAAAGCAAAGGTTCCAAAGGGACATGTGAAGGTGGTCTTTTCCTGGTCTCCTGGATAGATAGCTACCTGGTTGTATCCTGAGTATCCATCTAAGAAGCAAAAGTATTGCTGGCCAGCTAATCTTTCTAGGATCTGATCAATAAATGGTAAGGGAAATTGGTCTTTGCGGGTAGCTGCATTAAGTTTTCTATAATCTATACAGACACGCCACCCAGTAGAAAGTCGTGTTGGCACTAAATCCCCATGGTCAGTACGGACAACCGTGAGTCCAGATTTCTTTGGAACGACTTGAGTAGGACTCACCCAATGGCTATCAGAAATAGGATTAATAATACCAGTATCTAACCATTTAATCACTTCCTTCTTGACCACTTCTTGCATGTTTGGGTTGAGCCGTCTTTGCATTTCTCTAGTAGGCTTGGCACTATCCTCGGTATAGATATGGTGCATACAAATTGATGGACTAATGCCTTTTAAATCAGCGATGGCCCAACCTATGGCCTCCCTATGTGTTTTCAGAACATCTATCAATTGGTTTTCCTGCTCAATGGTTAGGTCAGAAGCAATGATCACAGGCAGGGTTTTGTCAGGTCCTAAAAATATATACTTAAGTGACTCAGGCAAAGTTTTTAGTTCAAGTTGTGGTGGGGCCTGAATCGAAGGGTGCAAAGGCTCAGTTCCTAGGTCAGGTAAGGATTCAGTTTGCATTGACCAAGGTGGTGAAGGTTGAGGTGAATCAGGTAGGGCATTTACCTCTTGGACTTGGGTTTCAGCAATAGGCTCATCATCTTCCATCAAATTGGAGGAAAATTCAGACTCAACAATCTCATCTACTAAACTAATCACAGAACAATTTTCCTCCTCTCGAGCAAACTTTGAGGCATTAAAAATATTGATTCTCACCTTTTGATCCCCAAAAGAAATGTCCATAACTCCCATTTTACAATTGATATTGGCATTGGCAGTGGCTAGGAATGGACGACCTAAGATTATGGGATTCTGATTTAGCTCTTAGGATGGTTCCATGTCTAGTATAAGGAAGTCTACTGGGAAATAACATTGGTTCACTCTAACTAAGACATCCTCAATCAAACCACGTGGTGTCTTGACAGATCTATCGGCTAGTTGAAGAATGACTGACGTGGGTTTTAGTTCACCTATCCCAATTTTTTTATAGACCGAGGTTGGAAAAAGGTTCACACTAGCTCCTAGGTCTAACAGGGCTCGGTCAAAGGTAATGCCTCCTATAACACAAGAAATCAAAGGAGCACCGGGGTCTTTCATTTTCTGAGGTAATTGATTCAACAAAACTGCACTTACATCCTCAGACAAAATGATTCTCTTTATGGTTCGTGGCTCACGCTTTTGGGTGCAGAGTTCTTTGAGAAATTTAGCATAAGCTGGAACATGCTGAATTGCATCGAGGAGGGGTAAATTAATATGAACTTGCTTGAATAATTCCATTAGCTCCTCGTTGCGTGCTCCTTGCTTTTTACGGGAAAAGCCAGCTTCTAGGGCTGAAGGGAACGGGACTCTAGGTTTATAAGTCTCAGGTAATTCATCTGCTCTCTTCTTCCCTTTCTTATTTAAATCGGAACCAGTATTAGTACTAGTCCCGGGCTCAGGCTCTTTTACATGGTTAGTCTCATCTTCTAACTTCTCATTCTTGCTAGCATCAGTACTAGCCTCTCTCTCCTGGTTTTGATATGGGTCCCTAAGAATCCTACCACTTCTAAGCTCAGAAATTGCTTTAGCATTCTCAAATTGAGGGTTCTTAGGTGGAACATTAGGCTGAAGAATGAGTGGGTTGTTTCTAGGATTCGGTATTGGTTGACTCGGTAGTTGACCTGGTTCTCTCCTCATAGTAGATTCAGCTAACTGTCCTATTTGAACTTCTAACCTGGCGATAGATTATTGTTGGGTCATGATTAATTGTTGAAGTTGATCAAACCTATCGTCGGTTAGATTGGTCTGTTGAGGAGGTTGATATGATGACTGATGATGATATGGTGGCTGATATGGTGGCTGAGTAGGCTGACTAGGCTGACCTCTATTATAGGCATAGTTTTGGTATGGGGGCCTATTTTGAAAGTTCCGTGCAGGAGGAGTTTGGGTCTGAACCTGAGTCTGTTGTAGTTTCTAAGAAAAATTAGGATGGTTTCTCCAACCCAGGTTATAAGTATTTGAAAATGGGTCATTACCCGGCTTGGAGCAACCTTGAGCAGCTTGGACTTGTTCTTGGATGAAAGGTGGTAACTGTGCAACCGTAGGACATTCATTCATGTGATGGGCTGGGCTAGCACAGATAGAACAAATCTCCTGATGATTAGAGGGTGATGGGTATTGTGATGGGTGTGATGGGTATTGTGCAGGAGATTGAGATTGTTGACTGAGGGCTAGGACTTGGTCCAACTTTTGAGAAAGGAGGTCGACTGTATCTAATCTTTGGGATATTAGGTTCAAGTCGACATTGGAATTTGAATGTGTAATTTCATAAATCCCTGCCCGCTTTTGGTGAGGAATCGATCTTTCATATGAAGTCAAAGAAGCATGGTTGATCGAATTTTCACTTAGGATTTCAAACAAGGTATAGGCCTCATCCTCACTTCTACTCATGAATGCACCTCCACAAGATGCATCCACCATCTGTCTATACTGGTCTCCTAATCCCTCATAAAAAGCTTGGACAATTTGCCACTTAGACAGACCATGATGTGGGCATTTTCTAAGGAGTTCCTTAAGTCTCTCCCATGATTCATGAATTTATTCACCAGGAAGCTGAGCAAATCCAGTGATGGCTCGCCTCATGGTGTTGGTTCGACCTATAGGATAGAATTTCTTAAGGAACTCGTGCTGCATTTCAGCCCAAGTTCGAATTGGTTTCCTTATTGTGCCAAGCCAGTACTTGGCCTTATCCTTAAGTGAGAAGGGGAACAAGGTTAGCCTAAGGGCATCATCAGTGAAATCTTGGATCTTCACCGTAGAACAGATTTATAAAAACTCATCTAGATGCTTATAAGGATCTTCGTTGGTATTCCCATAAAAGGAAGGGAGCATCTGGATTGTGGCAGACTTGATCTCATATTGTCTAGCAGGTATTTCAGGTAAATGGATACAAGTCGATGGGTTGTAGGTGGAAGGAATAAAGTATTCCTTCATCTGTCTAGGTGGTTCTTCTGGGTTTCCAGCCATTTGATTTTTTGGTGTACTATGGATCAGCCGTTCAATTTCAGGGTTGAAGTCAACTAGGTCTGGAATTAGAGATCTTCTACCGTGCATGAAACAGTGCAACCCAAAAAAAAAAAAATTATTTTATTATATATATATATATGATTTTTTGGTTATTTTCAAACACTTATCAAACAGATTTCTATCCTAGGCTCCCTAATTCTAGACAGCTCCTAACTTCCAAGACCGCCTTGGAGCCCTCCAAGTCAAAGACCAATTAGCTAACTGGCCAGGTAAGGGTAAGGTCGGTGGAGTTTCCCTCTTTGCTTGCCTTAGACACCAATTGAAAATTGGCCAGGTAAGCGGATCCAACCACCTTCCTTCGGGACATAATCCCTGAACCCCTTTCCTAGACACCAGTCAACCAACTAATCTTGACTCGGTCCAACTCTTCCGGGTGCCCTGTCCTATTGAGCTCGAGTTCCTTAGGGCTGACGTCTAGTTAATTTTATTTAGAAGGCTTAGGTATGCAAAATGAGGGGTGATGGTTTGTGGGCTAAGGAAGGGTATTGAACTCCCCACCTTATCTTGTTTATGGATAAGTGCTCTTAAGATGATTATGAGATTATGAAATGCAATAGGATGTCCAAAATAAAAGTTATAAACACACAAAATTAAATTAAAGCTATATATATATTTTTAATTTTGTGATTAAGTTTCTAATCCTAATAAATTATGAAATGTCTGGGCGATTTTTTTTTTTTTTTTGGATTTTGCAGAAAAGATAAATTTACCTAAATGAATCTAAAAATGAAAAAAAAAAAAATTGTTTGAAATTTGAAATTTGAATTTTTTTTAAAATTTGAAATTTGAATTTTTTTAAAAAAATTTGAAATTTGAATTTTTTTTAAAAATTTGAAATTTGAATTTTTTTTTTTTTTTTGGAGATAAGAAAATAAACTAAAAAGACAAATAATTAATATGTAAAAGAGGAAAGAAAGTTTACTGATTGGGAGACTTCCTTCCTCTTCTGCTTTTCTCCCCCTTTTTTTTTTTTAATCTGCAAGAAAAAGAAAAGTTAGCATGGTATAAAAAAATTAAAAAGATCAAAAATTATTATTTTAATGCCCTCCCCGGCAATGGCGCCAAAAACTTGGTAGGTCCGCGGGGTTGTCGTTAAAACACCGTGGCTATCAGTTTAAAATCCGACTTCTTAAAATATTTAAAAATGCGTAGCAAGAGGAGTCGGGTTGAATCCACAGAGAACGCGGTGTTTAGGATTTGAAATCTTTTTGATCTTGTAAAAAAAAAATATATTTGAAGTCGAAAAATAAAAAAAATATATATATTAAAATTCCAGGAAAAGTAAACTTGGCACTAGGATCTATTATTTAGATCTTAGCATCTACGTGCAGACAAGATGAAAGACAGGAGTTAAAAAAAAAAAAATATTGCATTGATTGAAATTTAATGTCTAGATACAATGCAAAAAAAATTAAATTAACAAAATAAGTAACAAAGATAAGAACAGATCGACACAGCCTCATCGGGAAGATAGCTCCTTCCTTCGTACTCCGTGGAGCGAACTGGGCTTCCTCTGCATCTTCTTCTTCGGATCCTGATCTCAGAGAGAGAAGGCTGGAAGATGGTGTAGGGACATGCTCTCCTTTGAGAAACCTCACTCCCAAAAGCCAACCCGTAACCCAAGCAATGCCCTTTACCCTATACCTTGTCTTTTCTCCGGGATCCCTCTATCTTGCACAATGGGGTTCATTTTATAATTGACCGGAGAGGGGAGCTCGTTACACACTAGCGATGTGGGACAAAAAAAACGTGACTGCCATTGTTGCTCCATTGATTACGCCGCGGAGCTCGTGGAGAACGCCCAGCTTATGCTGTGACGACCGCTTGGCAACGCCCGTGGAGAAGCATGGCCATGCGCGTGGAGCCATCGTGGAGAACGCCCGCGAACGTGCACGTGGAGGAGCTCGGCCTGCGCGTGGAGTGCTTGCCCGGTCGTGGCTGCGCCACCGTGGAGAACACCTGCGGACGGCGCGTGGAGGAGCTCGGCCTGCGTGTGGAGGAGCTCGGCAATGCACTGCTGCCCGTGAAGAATGCTCGTGGGCTGCGCGTGGAGGAGGTGGCCGCCGTGGAGGGCATGCGTGGCTGCGCATGGAGGAGCTGGCCGCCGTGGAGGAGGTGGGTGGCTGCGCGTGGAGGAGGTGGCCACCGTGGAGGGCATGCGTGGCTGCGCGTGGAGGAGGTGGGTGGCTGCGCGTGGAGGAGGTGGCCGCCGTGGAGGAGGTGGTCGTGGGGAACTTGGGCTGCCTCCTCTCTTTTGCCGTCGAAAAACACCGCCACCGACCATCAAAGCATCGCCAGAGCTTCTCCTCCGGCCAGGGACACTGCCGGCGTGCTTCCCGGTGAATTTCGGCGCCTCTGGAGGGCCGTGGTCCACGGCCTATTCCGTGGACCGACAGCCATGGCAGCCATGGCTGCCGGTGAACCAAATGCAAAATAAAAAAACAAGGACCGGCTGCTCCAAAAATCGTGCAGCATCAAAATGTGTGCAAAAATCTTAGAAAATTCATAACTTCTTCATTTCAAACCTGATTTAAGTACCGTTTATGTCGTTGGATTCCATAAATCAAGCTCTACCTATTGGTGGGTTTCAATCTTATTAATTTTACCAATTCCATGATCATTAATTATAATTATTAAATATTTTATTAATCATTTAAATGGGTGTGTGGTGCTTTGACTTGAAATCTATTTATCATGAACGTACTCTAATTTCACACTTTTCAAATATATTTTTAAAATAATTAGTTTTGCAAGAAAGTCCAAATTAATTATGAAATTAGGTTATTAAAAGAATGTTAGCACCAATAATTAACTAAAATACTTAAAATAATCGTGTAAATCCAAGATTTATCAGCCGGCACGGCAAAATTTCAGTGGCACGCTTCAAAGGTCACCACCTGAGGTCGACACCTGTCCAGAGGTTGACACCAGAGGTCGACTCATCGCCTGAGAATTCAAACTGGGCAGAACTATGATTTTCTGGATTTTTGCCTAAGATAAACTGGAGGTCGACTCATGAGGTCGACTCATGGCATAACGGCTAGTTTTTCTGAACTTTTGATTTAATTTCTAACGGCCATATTTTTTATTCTAACGGTCTTGTGGAGTTGTTTCAGCTTGAATGAAGTATTTAACCTCCACCTAACTTCAAAAAAGTGTAGGAGACAAAGTGAAAAAGAAGAGAGTAAAAGTACAAAGCTTTCAATCAATCCTAAGCCAAAAAGAGAAAATCCAAGAGATTCCTTAGCCAAAAGCTTTCCATTTTTGAGGAATCCAGCTTTCAAGTATTTGGCATTTAGTTAGGTCCAAGATTCCGAGAGGAAGACTTGAAGAGTCTCCAACAAGAGCTACATCGAATTGTTTTTTGCTCAAAAAGGAGTTTGTCTTGTTTTTATTCATTGTATTCATACTCTATTTGTACTAGCCTAGTTTCAAGGGAATTTGAAACTAGTGTGAGGTTTGTTGGTGAGCCAATTGATAAAACCAACTAGGGTTGATTGTAAGTCCGAAGCCAAAACAAGTGTGTAAGGTTTGTTGGTGAGCCTAGGTAACAAAACCAACTTAGGTTTTGACTTGTGAGCCTTGTAAAATAAGTCGGCTATAATCTAGAGAAGATTATAGTGAAAATTCCCAAGTGGAGCTTGGGGAGTGGATGTAGGTGCTAGGTGCACCAAACCACTATATGTTTTGTGTGTTTGCATTGCTTTACTCTATATCCCTTTTTTTTTGCTCTTTAATTGTTGTTATCTTTCATTGCTTCCGTTGCACAATTACTTGAGCACTATCACTCTTCACTTTAGAACTTGATAGCACATATATTGCTTTAATTTTTAAAATACCCAATTCACCCCCCCTCTTGGGCACCATATCTGGGCAACAAGTGGTATCAGAGCACCGGTACTCTCTTGTAGGTCCAACGATCTTAAGTGAAAGATCATGGCCGCCCCAATTGAAATGGGTGTAGTTGAAGGTCAAGCATCAAATCGCCCTCCTTTCTTTAATGGCACCAACTACACATACTGGAAAACTCGTATGCGTATTTATTTACAAGCTGTAGATTATCATATATGGAGAGTAATTACTAAATGGCCTCATCAGCCCAGTCACTTGGTTAATGGCATTATCACCCCAAAATCTGAAGAAGAATGGGATGACAATGACATCAAACAAGCTGAGTTAAATGCTAAGACGATGAATTTGCTATTCTGTGCACTTGACCCTAGTGAATTTAACAGAATATTAAATTATATTTCCGCCAAAGAAATTTGGGATACACTTGAGGTTACCCATGAGGGTACATACCAAGTGAAGACCACAAAGGTGAACATGCTCATTCATACGTATGAGATGTTCAGGATGGAACCAACTGAAAGTATTAGTGAAATGTATACTAGATTTACTAATATAGTAAATGGTATGAGGAATTTGAGAAAAATTATATCTAATGGTGAACTGGTTAACAAACTTCTCAGGTCTCTTCCGGCTTCATGGGATGCGAAAGTAACAGCCATAGAAGAAGCCAAGGATGTCAATACTCTACCTCTTGAGCAGCTTCTTGGATCACTGATGACTTACGAGCTTTCACTAAAGCAGAAGACAGTGGACAATGACAAGAAAAAGAAAGCCATAGCCTTCAAGTCCACTACAAAGGAAGAGTCAAGTGATGAATCAGAAGAAGAAGCTGATGATGATGAGACAGTCCTCATTACAAGAAAATTCAAAAGATTCATGAGAAAGAAGAAAGGCTTCTACAAGAAAAGGCCACAAAAAGGTGATCAAAATAAAGATAAAGAGAAAGAAAAAGAAAGGGATCCACCCATCTGCTTCGAGTGCAAGAAGCCTGGACATTATAAAATGGATTGCCCTTTGCTTAAAAAGAGTCGAAGGATGTTGAGAAAGAAAGCCATGATGGCTACCTGGAGTGAGAGTGAGGACTCCAGCAATGATGAAGATCAGCAGGTAGTCGCCAACCTGTGTTTCATGGCCAATGAAGATGATGATGTAAATTCTGAACCTGAAATTGAATTTACTTTTAATGAATTACATGATGCTTTTGATGATTTAGTTATGGAATATGAAAAACTAAAACTGAAAAATAAGAAATTAAGAAAGCTAAATCAAGAACTTACCAAAAATTCAGACAAGTTTTCAACTGAAATTAAAAATTTAATTCAAAAAAACAAGAAATTAACTGAACATGTAAAGACCTTGAAAAATGATAAGGACAATCTTTTAAAAGAAAAGGATTCTTTGAAAAATAATTGAAGTTTCGAAACTAATGAGAAAATTGAAAAACAAAACAAAGAACTGTTGCTTCAAAACAAGAATTACAAAGAAGAGTTAGAAAAATTAAAACCTTTTGTAGAAAAGTTTACTTATAGTTCAGAAAAATTAAGTATGCTTTTAAACAGTCAACATGCAGTTTTTAACAAAGCTGGACTTGGATTTAAGCCACAGAATCAGCAAAAACTTTACAAAAACTTTTTCATACCTGCATCTTTTAATATTATCTGCTATGCATGTGGTAAGTTAGGACATAAATCATATATTTGTAATAGAAGAAAATTAAATACCTTTGGAAAGATTTAGATTCCAAAAGGAACCAATTTGACTAACCCTAAAGGACCCAAGATGACTTGGGTACCTAAAGTTTCAACTTGATCAATTTTTGCAGGTGTGTCTTGCAACCAAAAATAAAAGAAGAATGTGGTATCTGGACAGTGGTTGCTCAAGGCACATGACTGGGAATGTGAGGCAATTCTCATCACTAGTAGCTATAGATGGTGGAAACGTTACTTTTGGTGATAATGGAAAAGACAAAATCGTCGGAATTGGTAAAATCCATATCACCCCTAATGCTTATGTAGGTAATGTATTATTTGTTGATGGCTTGAAGCATAATCTTTTTAGCATTAGTCAGTTTTGTGATAAGGGTTTTAAAGTAATTTTTGAATCATCTTTGTGCATGGTATCTAGTCTAGATGTCAATGGCATCAAGTTCACTGGTCATAGGCATGGAAACATTTACATGGTTGATCTTGATGATCTAGTCATGGAAATGGTCAATGCCTAGTAGCTAGGGAAGCCAAGGCAAGCGAAACTAGTTGGCTTTGGCATCGCAGGCTAGGGCATGCTAGTATGCATTTGATTTCAAAATTAAGCAAAAAGAATCTTGTAAAAGAATTGCCAAAACTCATATTTGAAAAAGATAAGATTTGTGCTGTGTTACGGCCGTAACGATGACGTGGCATGTCTCAGATTTCGTTGGGCATGATTTGAGCCACGTGGAGTTTTTTTTTGGCTTAGTCAGATGCAGCCCCGCCCCGGCCGAGGTCGAGCTCGGCCGAAGCCAATCATCCTTCTGCCGCCCCGCCAGGTGTCCACCCAGGAGGGGTCCACCTCGGCCGAGTTCGGCGGCTCCCCCGCTCCATCGCCAGGTGGCACCCAGAGACGGTCCCACCTCGGTCGAGGTCGAGGCGGGCCCCTTCGCTCCTTCGCCAGGTGGCGCCCGGAGACGGGACCACCTCGGTCGAAGCCGAGCATCCTTCTGCCGCCCCGCCAGGTATCCACCCAGGAGGGGTCCACCTCGGCCGAGTTCGGCGGTTCCCCCGCTCCCTCGCCAAGTGGTACCCAGAGACGGTCCCACCTCGGCCGAGGTCAAGCTGGGCCCCTTCGCTCCTTCGCCAGGTGGCGCCCGGAGACGGGACCACCTCGGTCGAAGCCGACCATCCTTCTGCAGCCCTGCCAGGTGTCCACCCAGGAAGGGTCCACCTCGGTTGAGTTCGGCGGCTCCCCCGCTCCCTCGCTAGGTGGCACCCAGAGACAGTCCCACCTCGGCCGAGGTCGAGCCGAGCCCCTTCGCTCCTTGACCAGGTGGCGCCCGGAGACGGGACCACCTCGACCGAAGCCGAGCATCCTTCTGCTGCCTTGCTAGGTGTCCACCCAGGAGGGGTCCACCTCGGTCGAGTTCGTCGGCTCCCCCGCTTCCTCGCCAGGTGGCACCCAGAGACGGTCCCACCTCGACTGAGGTCAGGCTGGGCCCCTTCGCTCCTTCGCTAGGTGGCGCCCGGAGACGGGACCACCTCAGCTGAAGCCGAGCATCCTTCTGCCACCCCGCCAGGTGTCCACCCAGGAGGGGTCCACCTCGGCCGTGGTCGGCGGCTTCCCCGCTCCCTCACCAGGTAGCACCCTGAGACGGTCCCATCTTGACCAAGGTAGAGCCGGGCCCCTTTGCTCCTTCGCCAAGTGGCGCCTGGAGACGGGACCACCTCGGCCGAAGCCGAGCATCCTTCTGCCGCTCCGCCAGGTGTCCACCCGGGAGGGGTCCACCTCGACCGGCGCGGGCCAGCCTATACAAAGAAGGCCCCGAAGAATGGAGGCGCGGGCTCCGAGGTTGCCCCTCGAGCCGTGCGCGCCGCATCTCGAGAAAGGCACCCCGTACGGATGGCGGCGACATCCAAGATATCACTTACGTCGGTCCGACATGTTCCACAATCGAGAGACGAGGCCCTGACAAAACAGGACCCGATAACGGACAACGTCGGTGCCTGGGAAGGAGAGCGCTCACGCTCGGCCCAAGGTCTGGTCGGCGGTCTGACCAGCGCCCCCCTCCCCTACTCTTTCCCCGCTAGGCTCGACGAACGAGGCCGGAAAGCCGCCCGACCGTCTGGTCCAGAAGGGGAAAGAGAAAGGGGCGGAGGGGAAGGGATGAAAGCGACAAGGGAGCCTCCCAGGAGCAAAAAACGAGGGGACAGCAGGAGGAGATAAAAGAAAGGAGAGAATGGACGACAAGGTAAGCAAGCAAGAAACAAAGGCTGGAGACTCCGCTTCGAGAGCAAGATCCAAGGTCCCGAGAGGGGGCCTCTTGGCATGAGCTCGGCAAAGGAACCCAGCCGGGTTTCTGGTCTTTTTGACACCTTTTCTTGCTAACACATTCTCTGAGCCTGGGACTCCTTCGGGGGCCCGTCCCAGAGAATCTGTTCCCTCTCGCCGTCTACTAACTTGACCGTCGGAGCTCCCTCGCCGGAATCCCCGGTCAGGGTTTCTGATCTTGCCTTACAGGTCCGATCCAGCCAGGAGGCCCTAGAAGGGAGACGGTCTAGTCAGATCGGTGGTTCTGAAGTCACAGGCGCTGCGGCGGGATCGGCAACAGATTGGCGCACCAGGTAGGAGGGCAGGACAACACCCCTAGTGGGAGCTAGCTTTCTGCAAGCAAAGCGCGCTCCGACAATGGTGGTCACTCGTGGACGCGAAGCATCCACCAGCCGAGTAGGAGAGGTCCCCTCCCCTCACGGGGCCCACAGCCCAGAGAGGGAGCTCCCAGCTCCCCCTCCTCTTCCTCCACTGCCGACCTCGGTGGACGGACCTCTCGCGGCCATCATCCAGCAGCTGCAGACCTTGACCACGGCGATCCGGCAGCTACAACATCAGCAGCGCTCCCTGGCCACGCAGCCTCAGCCAGGGACCCCCGCAGCTCGGGCTGCGGGGCCGCGTGGGAGTCTGCACTCCATTCAAGGCCGGCCATCCCAACCGCGGGCAGTCTCCAACCCCCGCGGGAGCCATCAAACTCCCGCGAAAAGAAACTACTCCAGTTTGGCGGATCACGAGAGTCGATCTCCGGCCGATGAAGCCGAGGCGGTGCATCGCAGCAAGCGACGCCGAGGCGTGACCCTGTGCCGAGACCGATCGGCGCCCCCTTCACCAGCGGCCTCGATGGAAGATTCCACCGACGAGGCCATCAGGCGCCAGGCCGAGAGGCGCCTGGAGGAGCACGAGCGCAAGTTGGCAGAGTTTGCCCACCGATTTTCTGACCTGCAGAACTCATCGACGGACCCAGCGGGCTACGACTCTCGTCCCCCCTTCTCTGAAGAAATCCAGGTGGAGCCGATTCCGAGCCGATTATGCATGCCGTAGGTGGATCCCTACGATTGGACCACCGACCCTCTGGACCATCTGGAGAGCTACAAGGCTCTCATGAGGGTCCAGGGGGCCACGGATGCTCTTTTGTGCATCGCCTTCCCCGCTACCCTCCGGAAGGCAGCTCGAGTCTAGTTCACCCGCCTCGAGCCCGGATCGATTTGCTCCTTCCATCAGTTGGAGGGAAAGTTTGTGGCCCACTTCGATGCTTGTCGGAAGGTGCCGAGAGAGGTGGACAGCCTCTTCTCCATCCGCCAGCAGGACCAGAAGCTGCTCCGGGACTACATCACCCGGTTCAAGACCGCAGCCGTGGAGATCTACAGCCTAGACAAGCCCGTCGCCATGCTGGCTTTGAAGCGCGGGCTCAAGACATCCCGCCTAACCTATTCCCTAGATAAAAAGCCCCCCAGGATGTACTCCGAGCTCCTCCTCCGCGCCCACAAGTACATCCGAGCGGAGGAGGCCGACCGCACCCGCCGAGAGCTAGACGGGAAGACTTTGAAGAAGCCGGCCCCGAGGGACGTTCCAGGAGCTCGGAGGCCCGGGCCATTTGCCGACCCTCGTCCGAATCCGAGGTCAAAGGGCGAGGCCACCCCGGAGCGAAGGTTCACCCCCCTCCTTGCTCCCCGAACGAAGATCCTCATGAAAATTGAGGGCGAGAACTACCTCCGCCGACCTCCTCCTCAGAACCCGAGAGGTACCCGAGATAAGTCAAAGTACTGCCAGTTCCACCGCGAGCACGGCCATGACACGGAGGAGTGTCATAACCTGAAGCGGAAAATCGAGGAGCTGATCAAAAGTGGCTACCTCAGGAAGTTCGTCAGGAACGAGGTCCCGGTGGAGGGACAGCCGCTCGCGGCCTTACCCCCGGTTCCTGTAATCGACAACCGCCCGACGGAGAAGCCAGTGGGCATGATCTCACGTGGGATCGGGCGAGCGACGAAGAGAGCCCGGGAGGTCGGGAACTCAGAGAATGTACCCCCTTTCGAGAAGGGAAAAGAAAATGAGAATGTAAACAATGATGCCGTGGGGGTCGAGATGACCATCGCGAAGCATCCTGTATACCAAATTATGGTAGATAGTGGGAGCTCGGCTGACGTGCTTTTTTATAATGCTTTCTCCCGAATGAATTTGTTCCATGATCAGCTGAGGCCGGTGCACACCCCCCTGGTAGGCTTTACTGGGGACTCGGTGGGGGTCGAAGGGGAGATCACTCTCCCGGTCACCGCTGGATCCCCACCTCGGCAGACGACCGTCTTGATGACGTTTACCGTCGTCAAGCTTCCTTCGCCTTACAACGCGATCCTCGGGCGTCCCGGGCTCAACCAACTGGACGCCATGATTTCCACGAAGCGGTTGTTGGTGCAATTCCCCACAGCTTTCGGATTCGGGGTGATGAAGGGGATGATCCAGCCAGTCCTGCATTGCCTCCAGACGGTCCCGGGCGCTAGGGGCGCTGGGCTCGCCCCCGACGTCGACGACCTCGACCTAAGGGAGAAGGAACCTAGGGGAGGACCCGTAGAGCGTCTGTTGACTTATCCCCTCGATTCGGACCCGCTGAAGACGGTGCAGGTGGGGGCACAGCTCCCAGAAGAGGAACGGGCCCGCCAGCTAGAATTTCTCCGCATGAACGCAGACGTGTCCGCCTGGTCAGCAGCCGACATGCCGGGCATTCCCCCTGGGGTCATTACACACAGGCTGAACGTGGACCCGAGGTGCCGCCCAGTCCGCCAGAAGAAGAGGAGCTTCGCTGCGAAGAGGCAGAGGGCCATCAACGAAGAGGTGGAGAAACTCCTCGCCGCCGACATCATGTGAAAAGTCCAGTATCCCAGCTGGCTGGCGAATGTGGTCATGGTTAGGAAGAGCAGTGGTAAGTGGAGGATCTGTGTAGACTACGCTGACCTCAACCGAGCTTGCCCAAAGGACAGCTTCCCTCTTCCAAAGATTGACCAGTTGGTCGACACCACCTCGGGGCATCGCCTCCTATCCTTCATGGACGCCTTCTCCGGCTACAACCAGATCCGAATGAACCCGGAGGATGAAGAGCACACTGCCTTAGTCACCGACCGTGGAACTTTCTGTTACAGGATGATGCCGTTTGGTCTCAAGAACGTCGGGACCACGTACCAGCATCTGGTCAACAGAGTCTTTAAAGACCAGATCGGCCGCAACATGCAGGTGTACGTGGATGATATGCTGGTGATGAGCAAGCCCCACTCGGATCACGTGACCGACCTGGCGGAGACTTTCGGCAGCCTCCGATTTCATCAGATGAAGCTGAACCCGGCGAAGTGCGCCTTCGACGTCTCCGTCGGGAAGTTCCTGGGATTCATGGTAACCCAGAGAGGGATCGAAGCCAACCCGGAGAAGGTCCAGGCCATCCTGGACATGGAGCAGCCCGCCTCCAAGAAGTAAGTGCAGTAACTCATCGGCCGGATAGCCGTCCTGAGCCGGTTCATCTCCAGGTCGGCCGACCGCTACCGGCCCTTCTTCAAAGTGTTGAGGAAGATGAACGACTTCGCATGGACCGAGGAGTGCCAAGAGGTCTTTGAAGAGCTGAAGAAGACGCTCGCATCACCCCCACTGCTTTTCAGGCCCGAGGAAGGAGAGGAGCTCATCCTCTACCTGGCAGTCACCCCGGAGGCCGTCAGCTCGGTCCTAGTTCGGACAGACGACCAGGGAGTTCAACGGCCGGGGTACTACACCAGCAAGCTTCTTCGCGATGCGGAGCTCAGGTATTCCCGGCCCGAAAAGCTCGTTTTTGCGTTAATAGTATCTGCTCAGCATCTCAGGCCCTATTTCAAGCGCATCCCATTACCGTCCTGACGGATCAATCGCTAAAAGCGGTACTCAGCCGATCCGACACATCGGGGCGATTGGCGAAGTGGGCGCTCAAGCTCAGCGAGTTCGACATCGCTTACAGGCCGAGGTCGGCCATGAAAGCGCAAGTGCTGGCCGACTTTTTGGTCGAGTGCGCGGGCCTGGGCAAGGAGTTTGAGGAGGACTCCTCGCACCAGCAGTTGAAACCGGGCCCCGAGGAGCCCGGAGAGGATGCGTGGATCCTTCATGTAGATGGAGCCTCGAACTCCGGCGGGAGTGGGGCCAGACTCATTCTCGCCAACGGCGGTGGGGTCATCGCTGAATGCGCATTCCGTTTCCAGTTCGCCGCAACCAACAATCAGGCAGAATACGAGGCACTCCTCGCCGGGCTGAGGGTCTCCCGCGAGCTGGGCGTGACTAACCTCAAAGTCTTCACCGACTCCCAGCTGGTGGCGGGGCAGGTCTCCGGAGAATACGCCGTGCACGACCCTCAAATGGCGAAGTATTTGGAGCTTGTCAAATCGGGCACAGCCGGGTTTCGGCGCTTCAGCATCTTCGACATCCCCCGCGGGGAAAATGCCTGTGCGGATACTCTTTCTCGGCTGGCGACCTTGCCGTACTCGATGCTGGGTCACGCTTATGTAGAGCGCCTCAAGGCCCCAAGCTACGAGACCCCAGTGGAGCTCCAACAGGTCAGCCATGAGCCCAGCTGGATGGATAAGTACGTCGAGTACATAACTGGCAGTACCCTGCCAGAGGACCGCGCAGCGGTCCACCTTATCAAAAAGAAGGCTGCGTGGTTCATCCTGATGGATGGGCAACTGTATCGAAGGCCATACTCCTACCCCCTCCTCAAGTGCCTAGGGCCCGCGGAGGCCATACTCGTGCTCCAGGAAATTCATGAGGGCATCTACGGGAACCACGTGGGAGGTAGAATGCTAGCCTACAAGGCCCTCCGTCAAGGCTATTTTTGGGAGACGATGAAGGAGGACGCCGCCGATTTCGTGAAGAAGTGTGATCGGTGCCAACGGCATGCCATGGTGCAGCGGCAGCCCTCCACCCCTATCTCCCAGCTCTCAGCTCCGTGGCCATTTGCCCAATGGGGAATGGACCTCCTAGGACCATTTCCACCAGCGTCCGAACAGTGGAAGTTCCTGATTGTGGCCATCGATTATTTCACGAAGTGGGTTGAGGCCGAACCCATGGTGCGGATCATCGAAGCAAACGTCGTCAAGTTCTTCTGGAAGTCGATCATCTACCGTTTTGGCCTCCCCTACATCGTGATCACCGATAACGGGCGTCAGTTCGACTACCGAGAGTTTGAAGAATTCTGCAGCGACATCGGCATCAACCATCGCTTCACCTCCGTGGGTCACCCGCAGACGAATGGAGAAGCCAAGGTCACAAATAGGACCATTCTGCAAGGCCTCCAAACGAGGCTGGACCAGGCCAAGGGCAGGTGGATAGAAGAACTCCCGAGCATCCTATGGACGTACCACACCATCCCGAAAACGGCCATCGATGAGACCCCCTTCAATCTCGTCTTCGGAGCTGAAGCGGTCATCCCGATTGAGCTCAGTTTACCTACCCTGCGGGTGGAGCAGTACGACGAAGCTGAGAACCCTGCCAGGATGATGCTCAACCTAGACCTCCTTGAAGAGACAAGGGACAAGGCCCGAGTCCGGATGGCGGCGTACAGGCAGCGAGTGGCCAGGTACTATAACTCCCGGATACGGCCAAAGTCCTTCCACCCCGGAGACCTGGTGCTCCGGCGCGCCGAAGCTTCTCAGCCTCGAGAGTGCGGGAAGCTCTCCCCGAACTAGGAAGGCCCGTACAGGGTAGCGGAAGCCCTCCCTCACGGGGCCTACTACTTGGAGGAGTTGGGAGGATCCAGATTCTCCCGTACGTGGAACTCCTCGAACCTAAGGGTGTATTATCAATAATGTAAGGATCCCGTAACTCCTGCAATAAAGTTTCTTTGCTCCAAACGCTTTTTCTCACCTTGTAGGGAAACGGGCGCATGGCTCTGAGTTCGGCAAACACGGCTATGGCCGGAGACCGGAGAAAGCAAGAAGTCCCAGACTTTGGTATGGAAGGCGGGGCAGAGCCCAGCTCGCCCATGCGATCACGGAGAACAGCTCGGCAAGCCGCACAAGGCTTGAACAAAGCCTGCGGCCTCGGGGTTCAGTCCGGAAGTCCCGGATTTCAGTCTGGAGGGCGGGGCAGAGCCCAGCACGCCCACGCGATCACGGAGAACAGCTCGGCAAGCCGTGCAAGGCTTGAACAAAGCCTGCGGCCCCGGGGTTCAGTCCGGAATTCTCGGACTTCGGTTTGGAAGGCGGGGCAGAGCCAAGCTCACCCACGCGATCACGGAGAACAGCTCGGCAAGCCACGCAAGGCTTGAACAAAGCCTGTGGCCCCGGGGTTCAGTCCGTAAGTCCCGGACTTCGGTCTGGAAGGCAGGGCAGAACCCAATTCGCCCACGCGATCACGAAGGCAAGCCCAAAGAAGGGCCCGCGCAAGGCCTACTCTACTGCCACCCAGTCCGGAATGCTCCGAACTTTGATCTGAACGCTGGATGGGACCAGGTCCACTCGCGGACTCAGCCCGGAGCAGGTCCACCCTCGTCTCGGCACTCCACACCAACACCTCAAAAAAAAAAAGAAGAAGAAAAGGTGAAAGAGGAAGGCGAGGTCGAGACTTAGCAAAATTAAATCTTCATTGATTCGAAAGCAAGGATTACAACAAGGGAGTCCCGAGAGGCCGGGAGTCCCCAAAAAATAAAAGGGAAAAGAAAGGGATACATCTGCAGCTTAGTTCAGCGTGGTGGCAGGGTCCTCAGTTTGGGTCGCGTGCTCCCCGTCCTCGCCGTCGGTGGTTGCTGGCTCGGAGGACCGCTCTGGAGCTACGGCCGTGTCACCCGCTGGGGCCGCAGTTGTGTCGCCCGCCGCACCGGAAGCCCCACTGGCGGGTCCTTGTCTTCTACCCCCGAGCGCCACCCCACTGAGGTCGAGCTCGGGGTAGAAGGACCCCACCTTCTCCCAGCACACTTGGAACCCCTTCAAGAAGGAGTCCACAGCGACCTTCCGGACCTCCGAGACGTACTCATCGGAGGCCCGAAACCTCGGGATGGCTTCCTGCGCCTCCCGCTTCGCGGCCTCCATGAACACGTTGATGTAGGCGCTCCGCTCCTTGGCCGCACTCGCCTCCCGCCGGGCCTTCTCCAGCTGACGCTCCAATCACTGAGAATGGGCTTGGAGACGAGCCCTCTCCGCCGCATCCTCCTCCATGCACCGCTGGTGGGAGATCCTCTCCTCGGATAGAGAGGACTCCAGGTCCTTGACGCACTCCTCGGCGCGTGCCAAGTTCGCCTGAAGGGCCTGGTTGCTCCCCCGCAGCTCGACCCCCTTCTCCATGAGGTCTTTCACATTGGCCGCGAGCTTGCCGAGCTTCTCCTCCTTCTCGGCGTCCTTCTTTGCATACCCTGCGAGGAAGTTCCTCAGCAGGAGCACGTCGGTCCCAATCTGCACAGCAAGGAGAACGGGTTAGTAGGAAAGCCAACCGAAGTAGCAAAGAAAAGGGCTCTGAGTTCGGACTCACCGTGAAAAGCTGCGGGAGGATCCCGAGCAAAGCGTCAGCATAGTCCTGGCCGCCTCGAGACCGGCGGTCCCGGGAGGTGGAGGCGAACTCCATCACCTTCTCTACGAGCCCCTTGTCATGGATCACAGAGCACCGGTTGGTGATCACCAGCGGCGAAGCCGTCAGGTCGGCTGCAGGGGCGACCAACCCCTCGAGAGGAACCGCCATCGCCGGAATGGCTGGAGTCACTGGCGGCGCCATCGGCTCTGCGGTGATGATGGGGCCAGTGCGGGGTGGAACTGCTGCCGGTGGACCTCCCTCGTCGGCAGCACCGCCAGGTCGGACGGCTGGAGCATCAGTGGCCCAGGCCCGAGGCGGCCTGGGCGGGGGAGCAGCGACTACCGGACTAGGCACAGGCACCGGCGTGACCTCCTGGCTCACCTCGGTGCGAGCCCTCTTCGCCGCAGGTTCGTCCACCTCGGCGGCGTCCCTCTGGGCCGCGCCCTCCAGAAGGTTCTCCAGTGAAAACTTCATACCTGCAATAGAAAAAGAGCCGGTCAGCTCCGCTAAAAGAAAAAGAACGAAGAGGCGGAATAAGAGAAGAGCTGAGCCTCACCCGGCTCGCGGATGGGGCTGATCCCCGCCTCGAACAAGTTCTGCTCCGAGAGCAGAACCTCGAGATCTTGGACCATGTCGCTCAGAAGCTGGGAGTAGGCCTCTTGGTCCGCCGGCTCGACTTGGGAGTTCCGGTTCGGGGACCGATCCAGCTCGCTCCAGGCCCAGTCGATGTCCTCGACCGAGGCAAAAAAGAATCGGTTCTTCCAACCCTTGATGGAAGAAGGGAGGTCGAACCGGAGGCACCTGGGCCGGGGCGAGATGTACCACCAGCCGTCGTCGGTGGAGTACCGCTTCAGGGTAAACAGAGCCCTGAAGAGGGAGAAACGGGCAACAAACCCGTGGAAGTGACAGAAGATGATAAAATAAAAGATGACCCGGATGGCATTGGGAGCCAACTGGGCCGGGACTAGACGGAAATGGCTGAGAAAAGAAAGGAAGAAGGGGTGCAGAGGGAACCGAAGACCCCCGAGAAGGAAGTCCTCGTAGAAAGCTATGTGGCCGGGGCCACTCATGGTGACGCGATCCCCGGGCCACGGAATAGAGAGACGGATTGACCCCGGGATGCCATAGACCTCCCGGAGCAAGGAAAGGTCGCCTTCGGTCATCGTGAAAACATGACCGGAGGGACCGACAGAAGGAAGGGCCGGAGGAGGAAGAGAAGAAACAGGAAGGGCAGACAGAACGGGAGGAGACCTGACACCCCTGGGGATGCCTATGGTGATGCCCCCAGGCTGGAGTCGCCTGCGGGTCTCCTCCGGGATTACTTCCTCTTCCGAGGAGGAAGACGATGGAGTCCACGGCCGGGATGGACCGGCCTCATCCGGGTTAGAAGAAACATGGCGACGACGCGCCATGGCAAAGAAAGTAGTGAGAGAGAGACACTAGAGGAAAGGGGAGGAACGAAGAAGAGAACGGAGGCGCTCACCGAAATGCACTGTGCGATGCGGGGGAGTGGGAGATAGCCTGCAGCAAACCGCCGATGGAGCAAGGGAAAGGGCCTCGTTCCGGAAAGTCCCCTCCTTTTCAAACTCAATCGATAGCAACCGTACCCATCATTCCGCTCCGGGCCATCGAGTGATTGCCGGGTGGACGCATGCCCGACACCGACGCCTCGTTCACAGGGAAACGGTCTCCGTTTCGAAGCGACGCATTAATTACGGGCGAGTAAGCGACGCGTGGCGGCCTCCTATAGGGCTTCGGGCATACCGAGAAATGGCGACGATGATTGTGGCAATTATGACGCAAGATCTTCTCCCCCCCACGTCATCTCCGCATTTAATCACCACATCCCGTTCCACGATGCCCCAACGGAACGATGGGTTGTGGGGCAACTGTTACGGCCGTAACGATGATGTGGCATGTCTCAGATTTCGTTGGGCATGATTCGATCCACGTGGAGTTTTTTTTCGACTGAGTCAGATGCAGCCCCGCCCAGGCCGAGGTCGAGCTCGGTCGAAGCCAATCATCCTTCTGCCGCCCTGCCAGGTGTCCACCCAGGAGGGGTCCACCTCGGTCGAGTTCGGTGGCTCCCCCGCTCCCTCGCCAGGTGGCACCCAGAGACGGTCCCACCTCGGCCGAGGTCGAGGCGGGCCCCTTCGCTCCTTCGCCAGGTGGCGCCCGAAGATGGGACCACCTAGGCCGAAGCCGAGCATCCTTCTGCCGCCCCGCCAGGTGTCCACCCAGGAGGGGTCCACCTCGGTCGAGTTCGGCGGCTCCCCTGCTCCCTCGCCAGGTGGCACCCAGAGGCGGTCCCACCTCGGCCGAGGTCGAGGCAGGCCCCTTCGCTCCTTCACCAGGTGGCACCCGGAGACGGGACCACCTCAGCCAAAGCCGAGCATCCTTCTGCCGCCCCGCCAGGTGTCCACCCAGGAGGGGTCCACCTCGGCCGAGTTTGGCGGCTCCCCCGCTCCCTCGCCAGGTGGCACCCAGAGACGGTCCCACCTCGGCCAAGGTCGAGCCGAGCCCCTTCGCTCCTTCGCCAGGTCGCACCCGGAGACGGGACCACCTCGGCCGAAGCCGAGCATCCTTCTGCTGCTCCGCCAGGTGTCCACCCGGGCGGGGTCCACCTCGGCCGGCGCGGGCCAGCCTGTACAAAGAAGGCCCCGAAGAATGGAGGTGCGGGCTCCGATGTTGCCCCTCGAGCCGTGCGCGCCGCACCTCGAGAAAGGCACCCCGTACGGATGGCGGCGACATGCAAGACATCACTTACGTCAGCCCGACATGTTCCGCAGTCGAGAGACGAGGCCCTGACAAAACAGGACCTGATAACGGACAACGTCGGCGCCTGGGAAGGAGAGTGCTCACGCTCGGCCCAAGGTCTGGTCGGCGGTCTGACCAGCGCCCCCCTCCCCTACTCTTTCCCCGCTAGGCTCGATGAACGAGGCCGGAAAGCCGCCCGGCCGTCTGGTCCAGAAGGGGAAAGAGAAAGGGGCGGAGGGGAAGGGATGAAAGCGACAAGGGAGCCTCCCAGGAGCAAAAAACGAGGGGACAGCAGGAGGAGATAAAAAAAAGGAGAGAATGGACGACAAGGTAAGCAAGCAAGAAACAAAGGCTGGAGCTCCGCTTCAAGAGCAAGATCCAAGGTCCCGAGAGGGGGCCCCTTGGCGTGAGCTCGGCAAAGGAACCCAGCCGGGTTTCTGGTCTTTTTGACACCTTTTCTTGCTAACACATTCTCTGAGCCTGGGACTCCTTCGGGGGCCCGTCCCAGAGAATCTGTTCCCTCTCGCTATCTACTAACTTGACCGTCGGAGCTCCCTCATCGAAATTCCCGGTCAGGGTTTCTGACCTTGCCTTGCAGGTCCGATCCAGCCAGGAGGCCCCAGAAGGGAGACGGTCTAGTCGGATCGGTGGTTCCGAAGTCACAGGCGCTGCGGCGGCATCGGCAACATGCTGCATGTCAATTTGGAAAACAAACTAAATCTACTTTCAAACCTAAATGAGTAGTATCTACTACTAGACCCCTTGAATTATTGCATATAGACCTCTTTGGACCAACCAGAACAACTAGTTTGGGAGGTAAGAAATATGGGCTAGTAATTGTAGATGATTACTCACGATTTACTTGGATAATATTTTTAGCTCATAAAGATAAAACGTTTTCAGCTTTTGTTAAATTTCATAAAAGGGTTTCAAACGAAAAAGATCTCACTATTGTTTCTTTGCGTAGTGATCATGGAACTGAATTTGACAATCATGATTTTGAAGTTTTTTGTAATGATAATGGCATTAGTCATAATTTTTCTGCACCTATGACACCTCAACAAAATGGGATGGTAGAAAGAAAAAACAGGACTCTTGAAGAAATGGCACGCACAATGCTTTGCGAAAACGATTTACCTAGATATTTTTGGGCAGAAGCCATTAATACTTCCTGTTACGTTTTAAATCGTATTTTAATTCGACCTATTTTGAAGAAAACACCATATGAGCTTTGGAAAAATCGAAAACCTAATCTTAAATATTTTCGTGTATTTGGTTGCCACTGTTTCATATTAAACAATGGCAAAGACAATATCAGTAAATTTGATGCCAAGTCAGATGAGGGTATCTTCTTAGGATACTCTACTTCTAGCAAGGCATACAAGGTCTTCAACAGAAGAACTCTTCTAGTTGAAGAATCAATTCATGTAGTGTTTGATGAAACTAACGAAAAATCTTCTAGAAAAGAAGATTTTATTGATGATGAAACAGGTACTAAGAAGCTTGAACAATTGACAATCAATGAAGATGTGCCCAAAAGAGATGATGATCAAGAAAATGAAGATCAAATTCAAGAGATCAATGCAACTTCACCAAAACCTTTATCTAAAGAGTGGAGGTATGCACACGGATACCCCAAAGAGCTAATTATTGGTGATCCGTCAAAGGGAGTAAGTACATGCTCTTCTATCAGAAATATTTGTGATTATTTAGCTTTTGTTTCTCAAATAGAGCCTAAGTCAATTGAAAAGGCTGAAAAAGATTGTAACTGGATTAATGCCATGCAAGATGAACTAAATCAATTTAAAAGAAATAACGTTTGGACTTTAACTGAAAGACCCCCTAATGTTTCTGTAATTGGTACAAAATAGGTTTTTAGAAATAAACTTGATGAACACGGTATTGTAACTAGAAACAAAGCTAGACTTGTTGCTAAAGGCTACAACCAGGAAGAAGGGATTGACTTTGATGAAACCTTTGCTCCTGTTGCTAGGCTGGAAGCAATTAAACTTTTACTTGCTTTTGCTTGTTTTATGGATTTCAAATTATTTCAAATAGATGTTAAAAGTGCCTTTTTAAATGGATTTATTGAAGAGGAAGTTTATGTTGAACAACCTCCTGGTTTTGAAAATCATGAATTTCCTAACCATGTTTTTAAATTGCATAAAGCATTGTATGGTTTAAAGCAAGCTCCTAGAACTTGGTATGATAGATTAAGTTCATTTTTGATGAAGAATGATTTTTCTAGAGGTAATGTAGATAATACATTGTTTTTGAAAAAAGAAAAATGATGATCTCTTAGTAGTACAAATCTATGTAGATGATATTATTTTTGGTGCTACTAACGAATGTCTTTGTCAAGAGTTTGCAAAGTTAATGCAGAGTGAGTTCGAGATGAGCATGATGGGAGAACTCAACTTCTTCCTTGGACTCTAAATTAAGCAAACCAAAGAGGGGATCTTCATCAACCAAGCCAAGTACACAAGGAAAATATTGAAAAAGTTTGGGATGGAGACTACCAAACCAATAGGTACCCCTATGAGCTTTTCATGTAAATTAGACAAAGATGAATGTGGTAAATTAGTAGACCAAAAATTATATAGAGACATGATTGGTTCATTGCTATATCTAACTGCCAGTAGACCAGATATAATGTTTAGTGTTTGTATGTGTGCACGTTTTCAGTCTGCTCCTAAAGAATCACATCTCTTAGCTATAAAACGTATATTTAGATACTTATCTGGGTCAATTGAAATTGGTCTTTGGTACTCTAGAGAGTCATCATATGAATTGATTGCTCATTTTGATGCTTATTTTGCTGGGTGTAAACTTGATCGTAAAAGTACTAGTGGAACTTGTCAATTCCTATGAGTTAATTTGATTTCATGGAGTAGCAAGAAACAGAATTCGGTTGCTCTATCTACGGCGGAAGCCGAATATATAGCAGCCGGAAGCTGTTGTGCTCAGATTCTATGGATCAAACAATAACTCGAGGACTTTGGCATCAAACTAACTAAGACACCCATAAGATGTGATAATACTAGTGCAATCAATTTAACGAAAAATCCTGTACAACATTCAAGAAGCAAACATATTGAAATAAGACATCACTTCATAAGAGATCACGTTTAAAACTCTAATGTGTTGTTAGAATTTATTTGTACTAGTTATCAATTGGCTGATATATTCACAAAACCATTGAATGAAGATAGATTTTGCATGATCAGAAGAGAATTGGGAGTCATTGACCCTTTTGCTTGAAACTCTTCAATTTCCTTCAAAATTCCTCAAAAATGATTTATAAATTCTCAAATATATTTAAAGCTTCTTTAAGAACTCATTCTAAATTTTATCAATTTTTTTTTAATTTTATCAAATTTTATTTTGACTAGTTTATTTTCGGAGGTCGACACTTAAAATTTCGGAGGTCGACACTTGGGGTCGACCCTTGAAATTTTTGAGAGGTCGACACTTGGTCGGAAAACCTACTTTTAAAACCCGTCCGCGAGCCCTATTTCCTCCATTCCTTTTCTTTTTCTCCTTCGTGTGGTCCCCCTCCAACGTTGCTAAGCTCTGAATAGTTGATTTCCAACCCTCTCCCTCCTCTTTTTGGATAATCTTCTCCTCCCCTCATGGTTTCTCTTGGATCGAACCGGTTTTTACCGTGTTCCTCGTTTTTGGGCAACCGTAGGTTTTTGCCTCTATTTACCCTTAATTATCGGTTGATATTCGATTGAAAACACTCATTTCTTCCCTCCATTTCGTGCATTTCCTCTATTTGCTCTCTTTTTTTCAATTTCACAAACCCTCACTTACCTTTTCACGGTTCCTTCATTTGCTCAACCGTGAATTCCTTTTCTCCTCTCCAAATTCTTGGTTCTTCTTTTTCTTAGCACTGCATTATCCTACTTCTCCCTAAATTACCCTCTTCCATCCATATGGGTCCAAGGAAGCAGTTGGCTGTAAGGAAAAGGAAAATGGAACAAGGCCAAGGTAGTACTGAGCGACGAAGAAAGGCTAGACATGAGCATGAGACGTCCCCAGAGGAACCTGCACCAGTGCCAGCCAGCTTAGTACGGAAGAGCATTGCGAGCGGGAGACGTGTGGATATACCCTTCTGGGATCAGCATCACTTTTTTATAGGAGATGTACTGAGAGATGCAGGTCTGGTTCACTTCTGCACGATGACTGAGAGATTCTACCCAGACCTCATCAAGGAGTTCTATGCATCCATGGCCACTGATGGCATTGGATGGTCTGCGACTATTCATGGGATCGAGATTCCAGTGACACCGGAGGTCATCAGTCGTGTTTGGAGGATTCCACTTCATGGCACAGCCGCCACTACTATCAGCGACCGAGAGCGCACCTTCAGATGTATCTTAGAGTGCGAGGATGTTAGCGGCATTTTCATAGTAGCCGCTAACCAGCTATCATTGGAGATAAGAGTGCTGCATCATATCATCGCCCACATCTTGATTCCAAAGAGTGGGAGGTTCGACTTTATTACTGAACGTGAGCTAGTGTTGATGGTGTCCCTGAGACAGCGGACTCCCATCAACCTTCCCAGGATCATGCTTCAGCAGATGGGAGAGGCAGCATCTCATAGGAGACTAGTTCAGCCATATGGCATGGGGCTGACACAGTTATTCAGGGAGTATGGAGTATCATTTGATGGTATACCCTTCAGTCAGCTGCAGCATACTGACACATACGGAGAGAAATCCCTGCATAGGATGGGATTTCGACTGATTGGTGATCGTTGGGTGCGACGGGAGTCTGGCAAGTAGCCAGATGAGAAGGAGGAGATTCGAGCAGCTGAGGCAGGGCCTTCAGAGCCTACTAATCATGGTACATCTCTTCGTCCAGCACCAGAGTCAGAGACTGTGGAGCCTGGCCATTCATGCCACCACCCTCATCAGCTCCAGCACCTTCTGCTACTGCTACACCATAGAGGACTACAGCGAGCACATCGAACTTTGAGCAGAGAGTGACTGATCACATTTCAGAGGTCCGGACAGAGATTGCTGGTGTACGACAGGAGCTACATGGTCTGCGGATCCACACAGACATGTGCATTGGAGCTCTCTCAGCTACTGTCGATGTAGGATTTCGACAGATCCTCAGCTTACTGAGATTGGCATTGCCACCAGGGACTGTAGATCCAATAGTGCCTCCTCCACATTCTGATGATGATGATGATGATGACTCCAGTGGCTACAATGACAGTGATGGAGATCAGCCTGAAGCAGGTAGCTCTGATGTTCCACCTGCTGATCCGATTCCAGAGATTTCCCCTTCTGCTGATCCTCCTTCTACTGATCTTCCTAGTACTGATCCTCCAGCTACAGATGTGCCAGTAGATATTGAAATTACTAAGTCACTCTTTGAGTCTATTACAGGCATTCCAGATGATAGAGATGAGCATACAGAGACTGATATTGATGATCCCACTGCTTATGAGCTTGTCTGCAGGCACACTCCAGCTCAGTCTACTCAGCATACTGATCCACCTACTCCTACTGCTACTACTTCTGTTAGGACACATTCGGAGTCTTTTCCACGGACCTATAGATCTCGTAGGACTACCCCTAGGTCTGGTCCCTCTCTGAGGACTCGGAGTCTCACTCATAGGACTCCAAAATCCTCATCTAGTATCTCGGCTCCTATCTCTTTTGATGTACCTTCTGATGAGGAGTAACCTCATAGATTTGCTTGATATATGATGTTTACTGAGATACTAGTTTGCTTTATATGTTCTGATGTATCAGTATTTTGTGCTTACTATGTAAGCAATTTTGTAACTGAATACGTTCATTTATATATTTATCTACATTGTGGTATTTTACTGTCTGATGCCAGCTCTTAGTATTTATCTTTTTAAACCCTCAAGTTAGAATATCTTTGCTATATCGAATGCACAAATTGAGGGGGAGCATGTATTTTATGCAACTAAGTACTTTATTGCAATTGAACATAATTTTCTTTAGTATATCTTTTACTACAAAGAATGCACTTTTTGATTCTTGACAAAAAGGGGGAGTATAGTAAAGTATATATGGTTCTTATGACTCTTTCATAGAGTAGAGTAAAGCTTGTATGGTTCTTAACTTTTTGACTCATAAGAATGTTTTCACAAAAAAGGGAGAGTAGATGAAAAGTAAATTTTTATGATATACTCATATATGTGAGGTTTCTTTGAAAATTTTTTAATGCTATATTTTGCTTTTGGACTTAATTGCATATATACTCAAGGTTTTGTCATCATCAAAAAGGGAGAGATTGTTGGCTTTGGCTCCTTAGTTTTGATGATTAACAAAAGGTTGAGTATATGTTTGGACTAATATTTTATTTCAAGATAAAGTTTCAGGCCTTAGGTTATTCAAAAAGAGTATCAAGAGTACAATGATGAAACCAAGCTTGCTTGATTTGGGAAAGAGTTCTTCTACCTTAAACAAGATCAAATTTTTCATATTGGACCTTCATATTAAGAAGTAATTGACAAAAGAAACAAAGGCCTAGAGAAACTCAAGCATGGCACGCACCTCTCTAGAGTTTTAGAAAAATTCAGATCAGAGGTCGACCACCAAAGGTCGACTCATGAAGAAAAGAAAAGTTCAGCAAGGCCGGCACGGCAAAATTTCAGTGGCACGCTTCAAAGGTCACCACCTGAGGTCGACACCTGTCCAGAGGTTGACACCAGAGGTCGACTCATCGCCTGAGAATTCAAACTGGGCAGAACTATGGTTTTCTGGATTTTTGCCTAAGATAAACTGGAGGTCGACTCATGAGGTCGACACTTGACCCAGAGGTCGACTCATGAGGTCGACTCATGGCATAACGGCTAGTTTTTCTGAACTTTTGATTTGATTTCTAACGACCATAAACGGCCATATTTTTGATTCTAACGGTCTTGTGGAGTTGTTTCAGCTTGAATGAAGTATTTAACCTCCACCTAACTTCAAAAAAGTGTAGGAGACAAAGTGAAAAAGAAGAGAGTAAAAGTACAAAGCTTTCAATCAATCCTAAGCCAAAAAGAGAGAAAATCCAAGAGATTCCTTAGCCAAAAGCTTTCCATTTTTTAGGAATCCAGCTTTTAAGTCTTTGGCATTTAGTGAGGTCCAAGATTCCAAGAGGAAGACTTGAAGAGTCTCCAACAAGAGCTACATCGAATTATTTTTTGCTCAAAAAGGAGTTTGTCTTATTTTTATTCATTGTATTCATACTCTATTTGTGCTAGCCTAGTTTCAAGGGAATTTGAAACTAGTGTGAGGTTTGTTGGTGAGCCAATTGATAAAACCAACTAGGGTTGCTTGTAAGCCCGAAGCCAAAACAAGTGTGTAAGGTTTGTTAGTGAGCCTAGGTAACAAAACCAACTTAGGTTTTGACTTGTGAGCCTTGTAAAACAAGTCGGCTATAATCTAGAGAAGATTTTAGTGGAAATTCCCAAGTGGAGCTTGGGGAGTGGATGTAGGTGCTAGGTGCACTGAACCACTATACGTTTTGTGTGTTTGCATTGCTTTACTCTCTATTGCTCTTTAATTGTTGTTATCTTTCATTGCTTCCGTTGCACAATTTCTTGAGCACTATCACTCTTCACATTTGAAATTGATAGCACATATATTGCTTTATTTTTTTTTAAAAAAAAAGACCCAATTCACCCCCCCTCCCTCTGGGCACCATATCTGGGCAACAATTGATTTTCCTCTAGCCATTGGATCACCACCAGCTATGCTGAGTTCATTGTCCATCCCTTCCCTTTGTCCGATAATGTCTGACGAGCCCTCTTCCCTGGTCCATGGTAATGGGAAAGGCCTGTTCAGCCAAACGAAGAAGGGGGTTCGGGGGAGAAATGAAGAAAGAAAAAAGAGGAAAGAGGGGCCTCTACTCGGTAGAGAAAAGAAGGAAGAAGAGGGGAGGAAGGAGAGGAAGAAGAAAGGAGAGGGAGAGGAGGAGAAGGGAAGAGGAGGAGGAAAGGGAAAAGAAAAAAAATGAGAGGAAGGGAGGAGGGAGAACCCTCTATTCGGTGGAGAAGAAAAAGAGGGGAAGAGAACGAGAAGGGAGGAGAAGAAAAAAAAAGTGAAAAGGAAAAAGAAGAAATAAAAAAAAAAAAGATGAGAGAGAGAAGAGGAGGAAGAGGAGAGAGAAGAGGAGAAAGAGAGGAGATAGAAAGAAGAGAGAGAAAGAGGAGAGAAGAAATATAAATATTAAAGAGGGAGATTGAAAAGCTCTCTCTTAAAATTCGTGAAGTAAGGGTATTAACGGATGGACCACTAATAAAATTTGGATAAAAGATTTTGATTTATAGTTGTCCTAGGATTATATATTTATATTAAAAATTATTAATGTAGGGGAACAGCCTTCTAAGCAGAAGTGCATTAAGCGAGCTCCAGGTATAAATTGATATCGTGTATATTTAAGTTAGCCCTTGAGAGGTATGGATTTCTAGACATGATCATCAATTTTATATATATCTTAAATGGCATGATTTGATCGTATACATGAGTATTGGCATGCATGGTTATTTTCGCATGGTATATTCTAATTCCTCATGATGGATAGTATAATTGATATTTTTATTATTTATGTTCCTGTATACCATATTTTATCAAGCAAAGTAATCTTTAGATGGGTTGGACCATGATGTCGGTCGTTGAAAAACTATAAATGACATGATTTGACTACATGATGTAAAATGATAAAGTGTTAATCAAGAGAATACGGTATTTGGACGAGCCACGCCATAGGATAGTGGTTACTGAGATTGCATGTCACAGGCTAGAGTGTGACAATGAAATTGCCAGTTACAGGCTGGAGTGTAATAATGAGATTGCCAGTCATAGGCTGAAGAGTGACATTGAGATTGCCAGTCATGGACTGAAGCATGACCGTGGTTAGTCCAGAACCCTAAAGAAGAAGGATAACTAATGAAAACATGAAAAGAAAATATAATTTTATCAAAGGTTTTATTATATATGATATTGAGTTGTTTTGGTTACATAACATGAGATACTATTATTTTTTTATTATTTTTAAATTATATTTTCATTGGTATGATCGTATAGAATCCTTTAAATTATATAAAGGATAATTATTTTTTTATCAAATATATTTTTTTTATTATTTTTAAATATATTTTTAAATTATATTTTGATTCGTATATATTTAGTTATCCATATTTAATAAAGAAGGGTGTAGACAAGTTATACCGACACATACACTCTCACGTATGTTACATGTTACATGGATAAAGCAGCGGCTATACAAACGAAAAGAAAAAATATGTATATAAGCTACACCTATGTATGACATACCGACCTTTAACCAAATATGTATATTAACATGGTTGTAGGCATATACCCATGTTTTTTAGGCTTTTACCAATGTATCTTTCATGTGGGTGCAACTCAATTTTCTTGTAGTGTCACTCCAATCTCCCTCTCTAACCAAGCCTTTTCCTATGGCTATACCTTGAACCTCATCTTGCAATTTCTTAATCATGCTAGTTTCAAACAAGCTCTGCCATGGCCCATTTTAGGACTACATAAGACATATCAGTTCCTGCACCAATTTGATCCTATTAAGAAAGAAATTAAAGAATAAAAGAATGTATTAAAGCTCATACTATAATACCCAGCTATTGGGTTGGCTTTTGGCTTAGCTCGCCACCAAGCTAAGGATCGAGGGCCTTTTTTTCCGCTCCCTTTTTTGGAAATAGGGGAATCCTTGCTTCACGCTTAATTGGAGGAAAAAGAATCCTCCTCCAACTCAAAATCAACGGAGGCTAGGAAACCCTAGCCTCCATTGCTATTTAAACCTCTTCTTCCCTTGCAATCAAGCCACCATAGAGATCCCTCTACCTCCTCCCTCTTGTTTTCAATTCTTGAATTATCAGTAATTTGGATTTATTGAAGCTACCATAATATGTATCCTCAAGTTACTCTCTACCATCTTCTCCATCTCCAATAAATTCTTTGACTTCCTCTAATTCCTTTTGGCCATTGGAGCTACCATGAAGACAACAAGGGACAATGCCCCCTTTCCCTTTTCCCTCTCTCCTACTTCCAATCCAATCTTGCCACTAGCCATGGTTGCTCTGTTTGCATCACCATCGCCTCTAGCTGCATTGCCATCGGATCCCCTCCTCCATTCCCTCCGTTCTTCCATGAAACCGAGGAAGAAATCCTTCATGTTAGCATGGGGAAGAAGAGAAAGAAGAAAAAGAGGAGGAAGAGAGGAAAAAATAAAAGAAAAAAAGAAAAGAAAAAAAAGAGAGAGAGATTCTGCTTCGACTATTTTCTCTCTCCTTGACTTCTTTTTTATCTCTTTCCTCCTTTTTATCTCTTATTTATCTATCATTTATCTAATTTGATCTTTTTATCTCTCCTTTCTCTTTCAATTTTTCTCTTTCCTCTATCTTTTTCTCTCTCCTCTCATAACTTATCTCTCTTGGGGATGGGTAACCTCAAGAGGTCCTTTCCATATAACTTAAGTTGATCATTGTTAAAAAGTTTTACCTTGATCGTTAGGTAGTGCATCAACCAGCCTTATTCTTCTTTCTTCTTGTCGGGCAGAACCATCTTCCTAACTTAATCTGATCCATCTGGATTCTTCAAGGATTCTTAGTTTGTTAAAAATTTTAAATTATTAATAATAAAATTGATTATATATTATTGATATTAAATAGGTGAATCCGACCTGTTTAATTAAAATTGATTTTTAAAGTATGCCAAGGTAAGTAATCTAATACTTCAAATATGCTTTCGAATGATATTTTAAACATTATTATTAATTATTTAACTTGATTTATACTTTATTTTATATTAGATAATATGGATCAAGAATGTATTTTCTATATAACCTAAGTTGATTGTTGTTAAAATGTTTTACCTTGATCATTAGGTAGTGCATCAACTAGCCTTATTCTTCTTTCTTCTTGTCAGGCACAAACCATCTTCCCAACTTAATTTGATCCATCTAGATTCTTCAAAGATTCTTAATTTATTAAAGCTTTTAAATTATTAATAATAAAATTGATTATATATTATTAATATTTAATAGGTGAATCTGACCTGTTTAATTAAAGTTGCTTTTTAAAGCATGTCAAGGTAAGTAACATAATGTTTCAAACATGCTTTCGAATGATATATTAAACATTATAATTAGTTATTTAACTTGATTTATACTTTATTTTGTATTAGATAAAATGGATCAAGTATGTTTCAATATACTCCTCTGATTCTTGAACAGAATATTTTTACATATTCCATTCGATGATATGGAGCTATAGACACTCCTGGCCCATCGATTGGATGGTTAGATTGAATTTTTATTCCCTAATCCCCTTTCTCGAATCTAGTCCAAATATTTAAAGCTTCTAACTATAAAAATTTAAAATAAGTAAAGAAATTATTAATAGACTTTTTCGCTGTGATGGATGTGACAACGAGACTAGCTGATTATGCAGATGCAGGCTCGAAGAATCTCTATGATTGTATCATAGATAATATCCTGAAAGCTTTGAAGTCACTAGGCAAAAAAATGGATCACGATGTCCTCAACAAATACATTACCCCATGTTTGGATCATCAAGGTTTGAAAGAGGAGGATGCCGAAGAATGGTGAGCTGCGAGAGGGTTGAAGTTGTGCTCGAATCCTATGACACGGTTCTACACACCCCTTTAGTAGCCCTAAGCCATTTCTCGAGATTAAGGAGGGGTTGAGAGATTGGATTGACACCATGCCATGATACAACGTACTCCATGTAATCCGCCTATACAAATTATAAATTTATTAATCCAATTATACATATCAGTATATATAAAAATTAATATTTAGTATTTTAAGTTGTTACTATAATATGAGATCTAGGATTTAGGTAATCACTGGTCCTCCTGAACTGGTATGCGGCCTCTCACAAATGCAACTATCCTGATGTATGACCAGCTATCTAGTCTACAATGAATAAATAATAAAAATAAATTAATTAAAATATATATGATTAATTTAATATGAAATTAATATAAATATAAAATTTTTATCCGTCTATCTATCATCATATGTAGGCCAACAGAGCTATCGGTATGCTTAATCAGATCCAAATGAATGGTATGATTTTATTATATCCTTTACTATCTATTGAAGTACTCTTCACTGCTCTACCGGTTGTAAAGGGCCTTTCATATATATACCTATCTGTATTTAACGATCCTAAAAAATTTCCAATCTAATGATAACTCAGAGCTAGAGTGTCCTGTGTATAAGTTGTGCTATTGATGCCTCGTAGCCAAAAGAAAAAAAATCTCTAGAGAAACCAACAAAACCGACTAGGAGCTAGCTCCAATGAACAAGGTATTGACAAACTCCACTTCATAATACTCCGTAGAAAATGTAAAGCGACTTCTCCCTACAAAAATAATAGAAATGCGGGACCGCAAAGGAGACCAAAACAAATTTCCATCCAATTTGCGCAATTGGGTCATCTCCGCGCAGAATTTTGAACCCGATCTCTATCAAACTGTCACGTCACACGAAGAGGACAACCGGAGGAGCCTTGAACTTGGAAATGCGAACGTATGGGCTTGCATGTGCTAGCAGTATGATCTTTATTAAGAGGCAGAAGATGTGACATGAGAGACTATCGGGAAGCCACATCCCATGATTGATATTCCTTTTGAATTGTTATCTATGGGCGTGTGCACGGGACAGAAAGAAGCGCGCGTGTCGTGGAATTTTTTTTTTTAATGCTAAAAATAAGAAATTTTTGAAAATAGGTGTCCGAGAAAAAAATATTTATGAAAATAGATATTTTTGGCTGACGTGGATATGCGGTGCCAAAAATACCTGCCAGTAAGTGGGTTAGTAGCTGAATTGAAACGTCCTTGGTAAAGACGATTTCTCAATTTAAAATCATTTTTTTGGGAAAGACGATTTCAACCCGATAATTTCATAAATTCCTAAAATATCCTTTTAAAAAAATTCAAAAATAATTATGAATGGTATTTTCGTAATTAAATCCAACTTTATGGAGGGTATTTTGGAAATTAAATTTTTAAAAATCGGATCTGAAACGTTAATATTTATTTTTCAAAATACCCTCCATAAAATTTGGTTTAATTACGAAAATATCATTCATTTAATTACGAAAATGATATTCATAGTTATTTTTGAATTTGTTTTAATAGGGTATTTTAGAAATTTATGAAATTATCGGATTGAAATCATCTTTGGAGAAGATGATTTCAAATTGAAAAATTATCTTTACCAAAAGACGGATAGTGTGGGAAAGCCTAAAATCGTCTTTTGGAAAGATGATTTATTGGCATGAAATCGTCTTTACCAAAGACGATTTCAATCCAGCTGCCAACCCACCTGCCACGTGGCAGGTATTTTTGGCACCGCATATCCACATCATGCAAAAATATCTATTTTCATAAATATTCTTCCTGACACCTATTTTTTAAATTTTTTTTTAGCATTAAAAAAAAAAATTCCATATGGCTCGCACAAAGCTAGCCTCTCATGGCCGCATGAATGCCTATAAATGCCATTCCAGCCCGCCCACGGCAAACACAAACTGAGTTTTTTCTAAATATCTTATTTTTTATATTTATTTATCAAATTAATCCTATCTAAATTATATTTAATAATTTATTCTATTTTTAAACACATGAAGAAGTAATATAGACAAGGAAATATGTAGATTAAATTTGCAGGTTGTGCTTGCAACTTCAAATAGAAATCGCTGACATAGTTCATGACTTCAAAATTTTAAAAAAAAATAAAAATTTAAAAATTAATAAAATTTTAAATATATATATATAATATTATAATAAATATTTTATATTTTAAAATATAATAAATATATTATAATATAATAAATTATATATTATATATTATATATTATAATATAGTATATTTGTTGATGCGCACGTATCGGCTATGGTGGTGGCGGTATTATATCGAGTGCCGTCGATGCAGTACAACAAGATAGGACGTCTATCGAGCGGTGAAGCCGGAGGCAACGGGACGTGAGCACGATTGTGTCGGTGTGAGCCCGAGGCACGGCGGGCGCCTATCTGCCCGTGCTCCCAGAGACCCAATCGCGCTACCCAACAGGTCCGGTTGTTAAGGCAGCATGTGACTCCACCACATACGATGTCGATCGGTGCAGAGGCTATCTCTTCCCCTATTAAGGGCAGATAATTCCAACTCAACTCCAGTTGGGCGAACTAGAGAACCTCCATGAATCTCCTAAGTCTCGGACTCTTCATCACATGCTTCACCTCGAAAGGATAGCAAAGCAGTCAAAAGCACCAAGGCGACAACCAGACCGCTCCTCTCAGCCATCGGGGATCTCGAGGAGAGAGGGAGCATGTACATCAAATGGCAAGCCCGTGGTTCCTATTTTGAATGTCTCCAAAGGGCTGGCAGAAAAGGGGGACTCTTGCTCTTAGGATGAATGGCCCAGCTCAACCCATGGCCACCATGCCACCTTCATTTGCAAGAATGACCATGTTCTCGCTCCTCCCATTACATCCCTCCATGATCTGACCCCTTCACATCTTTGTGCTCTGACCTCCCCAAATCCTTGTCCATTCCTATGGCAAAAAGAGAAAAACCTGAGGTCAAGAGTTTATTCATTAGATGAGACAAGAAGTGTACCAAAAGCAGGAGTTTGTGTCTGTGTGCACCTTTAGGGCATATTGGGCTGATGCCGACGTCATTGCGCAACAACTGTTCTAAAAGGAACTCCATTATATCTGGTACCTGGAAGCTTCATAATGAATCAAACTCCTGCATCCTATGTTGATCCAGACTAGGCACCTTGAGGTCTAACTTCCAAGGCTTCTCCCAATCGATGAAGCCCCAAGCCTCACCAAATGTTCTAGAAATGATGAAAAATCACTCCTTCCAATGTGGATGGTGGATGGAGTCCCCAAAATCAATCGATGGACCCCTTCTAAGGAGAAGCATACCATCATATGGAAGGTTTGGGATGCTTCTTGAAGGTGTAAAAAGTGTGAAAGAGGGAAACACTGGGAGTGACCCCAGCTAGAAAACAAATTGCATTAAACTTGCTAATGTGCCGCCATGAGTTCATAGAAAACATGCATGGTGACACACCAAAGAAATTTAGAAAAATGATGAAGAAGGGATGAAGGGGAAGTCATAGTCTGGCCAGGCAACGGGTTGCAAGCTCGGTCATGCACCCTTGGAACTTCTAGGTGCAACATTAGAGGGATTGGAAACTCGCTATGGAGTTCCACCAAGTCTGTCTCCATGATTTTCGATTGGATGTTCACCGGGTCGAAATCCCCTTCCTCCTCTTCTCCTTCTTCCAGTTTAGCAGCAACCAAAGCCCAAGGGTCCTCAAAGGTACTCATCTTAAAAATCTTATGGAATTTAAAAGATTGGAAGTTTGCAAGAGCAGGAGAAGACCAGAGAAGATGGAGATGCAGATCTTGTGATAGAAGGATGATGGGGAAACCCTAGAATACTTGCATGGACCTAGTGAAAGGGGTTTAAATACAATCAAAACCCCTGCAGACTTTCGAAGCATCTCCTCTCAAAATAATCAATGCATGGATGGTGAAAAGGTGAAACTTGATAGACGATAGATCGAAAAGGAATACATGGCACATCCCCATTAGGTATGAACTTCAGAGCGAAATCTAACAGTTTCCCTCAATGACAGGTAGACTACCCTATGTGGGACCCGAGGCAACATTGGCTTTAATCATGAGGAGACAATTCAAATACCAAAAAGCGGGACCCCTGGTCTATGTATCAATACAACAACCCTCGGATTCGACCCCAGCTCGGAGATTCAAGCTACGAAATATAACACTTCCCATATGGGCGTGCCTCGACACAAACTTACGTCTAAAACCAAAAGAAAAGATTTTGGCATATCCATGCTTCCAGCCAAAGCTTGGAGGGATGGCTCCAACAAGATACCTCTCTTAAGATCCCTAGCCCCTACTCGAGGAACCATTTCTTCACTTTACCCCATTTCACTATAGGCCTTGGCTCGGAATTATTCATGTTAGGGTCTTGAAGTGAACCCGCAAGGCAAGGATCGCTCCAACAGGGTCACTAGCTAGCTTGAAATAACATTTACACTAAATTAAAAGTTTGGGCCCAATCTCAACCCCTCAACGGGAAACTATCGGCCCCCAATGAAATGTATAAGGACAAAGCTCCCCGATCTAAGGAGGAGCTAATCCAAATAGTCCATCAAAATGTCATAGCTGAATTCATAGCTGACTTCTTTTTGTCTTCTCTTTTCTTTCTCTTTTCTTTTCTTCTCCTCTCTTCTTCTTCTCTTTTTTTCTCTTCTTCTCTTTTCTTTTCTTCACCTCTCTTCTTTTTCTTTTTTCTTCTCCTTTCTTTTTTTCTTCTATTCTCCTCTCTTCTTTTTCCCATTTCTTCTCCTCTTCCTTTCTTTTCTCCTCCTCACTTCTTTTCTCCTCCTCACTTCTTTTTCCCTTCTCCTCTCCTCTTCTTCTCCTGTTGGCCGAACAAGAGACTCTGCACTCCTCCCGTTCTCTCCCAAAAATCCTAAGGTTTTCACCGAACAAGGGTTGGCTAGTGGCGGTCCACAGTGGCTCGGCCTCCATCCTAGTCCAGCATTGATCAGCAACGATGGCATCGGGGAAAAATGGAAAGGGATCTTCCCGATGATAGGGATTCATGGAGAGGAGGGGATCCATCCTTATAGCTGAAGCAATTTGATTCTGGCTCAATTTCGAACTCTTCCCAGAGAAGGAAAAGAAGAAGACTCTCGATGGGGAGTCTTCTTCTATTTTTTTTTTGATCATTACATTTTTTCTCCTTAAAATAATATTATCCTTGAAATTAGCTTACTTGAAATCCAAACTTTGATAATCCCTATCCATCATATCATCCTTAATCCCCCAAATATTTACCTTTCGAAGCATTTATACCATAGGATCTTGACATGAAATTTATATGATGTCTTAAGACAAGACTCTATTTGCATACCGATTTATTTTTTGAGCTCTTTCTAAAAGAATATTAATTTTTTGATGTCAATATAATTAATTATCCTTGATTAATTCTATAAAAAATTCATGATGGCACAAACTTTGGATAACCCAATTTTAACATCATCCTCAAGCTTCTAGATGATCCCTCTCTTAGAATACTTTTTTCATAAGATCTTAGCATGGTAAAATTATATGGTATCTTAATTTTGATCATTACCATCCATAATACATAGTAATTTCTTTAATTTTTTTCTTCAAATGAAATACATCTCAATTTCAAACTAAGATACATAATTCTTTATCAATGAACTTTATTTTTCTTAATTAACTCCACATTATCATCGACCTGGTTCTATGCTATTAACACCAACAAATAAAACTTTGAGCATTAAGCACTCTCTAGAATTTAAAGTCTTCCTTCTCTTAACTTTCCTATGATTTTATAATTAAGCTTTTATTTCAGAAAAACTTTAAGCCTCTTCAAATAATGAGATCACAATATCAAAACTAAAAAAATTTGTATCAAAGTATTCCAAATCTAAGCCCGATAAAAGGATCATCACATGTTCTTTTAATTTTGGAGATGTCCTTTTTTTAGAGTCCTCTATACTGGAAGAACTTATTGATGAAAATTGCATAGCAACACATATAGACTAGCCCAAGAATTAATAATATTATCATTTTATTTATCATTAAAAATCTTATTACTGAAATTCAAATCAATTCTCTCATCATAATACTTAATGTTCTTATTAATTTAAGAATAATTCAAACTACCATGCTTCCACTGCACACTCTAATATAATTTACCGAACTATTTAGATTTACTAAATGAATTCTTCCAAAAATTTATCTTACATTGGTATTAAAATGATCCAAAGTTACTAAAACTGTTAAGTCTCTTTATCTTGTCCATATCTAAAGCATATCTTATCAAGATTAACCTTGACCCACTTTCCATATTTAAAGTCCTTGCATAAATTTCACCATCCTTTTTAAGACATCAATAACTCTAGTCCAAGTCCAAATTAATCATGCTTTTCTTAACAATTCAATTAGACCATTTAGATCAACTTTTCTCTTAAAAGGTTAATCTTAATTTTAACAAAGTAAATGACTCTAAGTCAATGTTCTTATGAGTAGGATTGATCATATTATTGCTCATAAAACTATTTTACTATACTTATTAACATTAATTAACAACCACTTGAAATTTTGCCCCTCATAAGCTAAACTTATATAAGTCTTCCAATACCAATCTCGTCGCTCAATACAACATCAATAGAAGGGTAACCTAAATCTTCTCATAAATCTTAAATTTAACTTAAAGTTTAATATATCCAATACCCTCCAACAAATATAGGGATGATCAAGTAATCCAATCCAAAACTGCTAACCTAGCTATTGAAGATTCTACCAAGATATGCATGACATGTTCACATAATATAATTTAATCCGTAATAGCAAATTACCAATCTATGCATTATTCTAAATATATTTTTTATTATATATTTTCAATAATAATCCACATATAGGTTCATCATAAACTTATCCTTTCTAATATCATTAAACTCTTGTATAACCTGCACTCTAAACATCTTCTTATAATAGTCATAAAATTTACAATCCAATAATTAATAATAAAACTAGCATGTTATCGTGATCTGCATCCATATCAGGTTTAGGACTTCAAATTTATTTAATTAATAATTGAACATACATATTCAGCATAACCCATTAACATAATATATTATATTTTCAGGCTAGTATTCTTGATGCTTGGATCAAATCTACTTATCAAAGGCAAAGACATCCTATCCAGCTCTTCAATATTCATCATATGCTTATTTATCATGATTAAATAGTATAAATCATTCAGCTCTTTACACTTATCTTAGGTCAATCTAACTACTTATATTAGAGACAAAAATTAGTTTTTTTGTTTTTTTTTTATCCTAATCATATATCATATCTTATGCACAATATCTAAACACTAAGGGAAGGGGAGGAGATGGGTTTTAATAAAAAACAAAAGATAAAGGGATACTCAGATGAAGGTGGAATTTCCAAACTACCCTTCCCCTAGTAGCAAAAGGGCACGGCCACTTTGATTTCCATGATGGGTGGCCACTAGTACTGTCAGCATTTAATAAAGATTGACTCACTACATATAATTTTCAAAACTTCTGGTGTTTGAGGCATCTTCCTGATCTTACTCCCAAAGTTTAACATACTTCGGCTTATACTAGGGAGTAGGAGGCATATGTTACATGGGACCTTGGATACCTCGAATTACGCCCCGGGGGAAAGGGATATGTTTTTCCTTTACCTTGGATATGCATCCTATGAGTTAATAATCATACTCTCGTGAAGATCTTCACAGCCACTGACCTTCATGCCTAGCGATCTTAATCAACTCCTTTATGAGGTGTTATGTCCTAGTCTTTCGAGGCCTGAGTCCCAAGACCCCGGACCACCTAAGAACCTGCTAGGCAACTCAGGCAAGGTGTGGAGGTATGTCCGGCAGGCTCCCCCTAGGTCCAAGGTATTGAAGCACACATTCCTCGCATGATCAATCTTAGAAATTCTGAACGACCTACCGTCCAAATCACAGAAATAGCTATCAACATCAATGATGCTGCCAAAAACCATACCCCCGTTCATAATCCTCAAGAGTGGATCATGGTGGTCATGCTATGATGATGCAAACATGGCCCAATAGTCTTAGGATTGCCCGTTCTGCATGCTCAGCCCTCTTCAATAAATATCCAGGACCCCAAGGACTTTTGGTAAACGATTATTTCCTATGCTCACTACTTCTCATATGTTCCAAATCACTGACCTGAGTAGTATCGGAGTGTCCGTGCCAAAACCCCTCCTGGCTATGGACATTTTGTGCCGATCATCCTATCGGTAACTCCAGCCAGTTTACCTCTTCTTTAATCTCAGAGCCGGTATCTGCCACAAAATCACTGATGTAGCCTTTTAATTGGCAAGCATTCATTTCATTTTTATCTTTTCTCCTGTCTTTACGGTATTGAAGATCGGATAACTTTGGACTGGAACACAAAATCTACTTCCATAAGCTTGCATTATTAGAAACACAATAGTCATCATTATTTATCATTACAAGAACTGATACTTATTCTGAGTGGTATTGGTCATCATTCACAAGTCCTTGTACGTAGTGGCCACATGGTTTTGCAACCAGGTGAAGCCTTTTTTCTATCGGGCATGTCAGGCCAGGAGCTTCAGTCATGTCCAGGTCCTCCCTTTTCATGCCATGAGGCAACTCCCAATCAAAACAACGTATCAAATTTGCCAGTGCAAGCTCCACGGTAGAAACAGCAAAGTTCATGCCAGGACAAATTCTTCGACCAGATCCAAAAGGAATGTATTGGAAGTCATTCCCCTTGAAATCAATCCGATCATCAATGAATCTCTCGGGTCGGAATTCTTCTGGTGCCTCCCAAACTTTTGGATCTCTACCGATGGCCCAACCATTCACGATTACTCTTGTTCTCCTAGGAATGTCATAACCCTCTATGCGACAATCATCCATGGATTCTCTCGGAAGCAATAATGGAGCAGGAGGGTGCAACCGCAAAACTTCCTTTATCACAGCTTTTAAGTAGCTCAACTCACTCAAATCCTCCTCTCTGACCAAGCCTTTTCCTGTAGCTATACCTCGAACCTCATAATGTAGCTTCTCCATCACTTGCGAGTTCCGAACAAGCTCGGCCATGGCCCATTCCAGAACTATGTAAGATGTATCAGTTCCCGCTTCAAATATATCCTGTTAAGAAATAAATAAAAAAGTAGAAGAATATTGGATTACAAACCAACAATGATCATCCAGAAAAAGATTATAAAAATAACGATAACTCAATTTGATAAATAAAGTACACTATTTAGTACATTTAATTTGGTTGTGATAGTGATTTGCATATTGTTGTTTTAGGAAAATAGTCAGTTGAATATTAGTTAGAAAAATAATGCTTATTACTTGGTAAATGTACAGGGTGGTGATGATACTTCCACCACATTGATCATGGGGATATTCGTCGAGACTACAAAGATTTATTTTTTTAAAAAAAAAAAATGATGGGCACACTATCATAGGATTACTATAATCCTTTTCATTAGGAATTTTTGTCACTTGTTCTTAGAATCTAGATGGATGTGTCAATCTTGTTGTTCTAATACCTCAAGAATTAGTTGACGACAAAATTATTTGAGTAAAATGGTGGAAACCTATCATTAAATTTTATTGATAAATAAAATAAAGTAGAGGGAAAAGTCCATGGAAGAGAAAGCAAGGGCTAAAATACAAATCTAATAAACAAGATGCATGCTGGCCCATGCCAAACAAATAATCCCCGCCAGCACATGTTTTCGAGCAAATGTCTCAACTTTTTGTTCCTCAGAAATTGGCGTAAGAGAACATAATACCGACTACAGAATTTTAATTACTATAGATTTATTGTCCATTCCTTCAAGTTGAAGACCTTGTCGTGGCTCTACTACTCACATTCAAGCTCATTCATTGAAAGCCTTCGAGGCTTGAATGCCTTTTCTCGGAAGCAAAGAAAACCTTATACAAGAGGAAGGCAACTTTATCTTATATGCCGTTCAGAACCATGGGCAGACCCTGGAAGACGACAAAGTCCGCCTTGTAAATTATCAGGCGCATGTAAAACGAGAAGAAAGGATCGGTATCACATTCTTTTTGAGCAAAAAAAAAAAAAAAACCTTCAAGGTACCTATAGGTTCCATTAATTCAAAGAGATCATGAACGCCAAATTGTTTGATGAGCATTAAATTCATTCTTTTTATCCAAGTCCACACCCTTTTATTTTAAGACCAAAGAAACCTAATACACGCACGCACGCGTGCGGGCGCACATATATACACACACATACTATGTATATATACATACTACATACATATATATACATACACGAAGCTCTTATTATTTTTTCTATTATAACTCCCATGGAAAGAATGAATATAAGCTCTTGCACTATAAGCAAGCTATTTTACTTCTATTAGCTTAGCTCAAGAAACTCTGAAATTCCCTGCTGGCTTTAACTTGCTTTCAAGGGAGAAAGAAGATTCTAGCAGTCCACCAAAACCTATTAGACTCTAGCAGTTCACCATATAGATATATGAAAAGAAAAGATAGAGATTTTCGGAGGGTTATACCCACCTACCCTTGCTTAAACTGACTCATTTTATCCTCTATTGCTCTCATAAGAACTTTCTCTATGAAAACAGACTCCCGGTAACCCTAACTAGTATTGTTAGCATATATACGAATTACTAAACTCAGTTTGTAAGGGCAAAGAAAATATTACTCCACACTTTCAGGCAAAGAAAATCTAATCTATCTATAACCTTTTCTGGCCTTACCGCTCTCTATTCAACTAAGATAAGGAACTATTTATTCCTACACTGACTGAATCAAAGGATCTGTAAAAGGTATCCTCTTTCACACTATATATATATATATATACACACGCACACACGAAGCTCTTATTATTTTTTGTACTAGTTCCATTTGAAAACTTTATGTAATGGTTCTGCCTCACTAAAAAAAACTAGCCAAAAAATATTATTAGGATTTCTTATGTCTATATAATTATCCAAGATCCTGAGACTAAATACATGCTCGATCACACAGATGCTTGCATATTTCTTTTATTTAAATCATGACATCCTAGTTCGGCTAAGGATCTAAATCTATTATTTATTCATTCATAAATATCGTGATTGATTGTGTGGTCAATTTAATGAATATGTGCAACAGTATTTTTTAGTTTATATAAGTATAGGCTGGGTCAACTTCGATACCATCTGTAATGATTCAGGATCTTATAAAAAAAATTCAGGCATAAAATATTATTTAATTAATTATATATAATTATTCAAGATTTTTTTTAATAAATAATTGGTATTGGACTAAATATATATCTGCACGTATTTTTACACTTTATTAATGATACTTCGGGACCATCTTCCCCCTAGACTTTAACCAGGTCTACCAAGACTAAATAAAACCATGTCTTGACAGGTAACACACGAATAGATACGGAGAAAGAAGACCGAAGGGTAGGACAAATAATTTTTGCAAGGCCACATACTGCTGGCGGTTTCCCGTACGTAGAAGCGTTTAAATATGAGAACACGTCACAAATTCTCAAGCTAAATCAGATTGATGACAGAGAAACTTCACGTCAGAGAAACTTACCACCAAGAGCGCCTTGATATCTTCTTTTGTGAGGGCCAAGTCCACACCAGGATCGTTCTGAAGAGTTAACAACGCATCCACAAAGTCCTTCTCATGCTTCTCATCCTTCACTTGTTCCGAGTGCTCCTTGATCACCTCGTCAAGAACAGCGCTCCATCTCTCAGCAGTTCTCCTGGCCCTCGCGCTCATCCCAAAGGACACGTCCATCCATTCCAAAGAAGGGAAGTAGTCCTCCAAATGAAACCCTCCGAGCAGAGCGGAATTCTCGTCTGTCAATTCGCGAAAGAAGTTGTTCCTTCCTCCTTCTCTAAAAAATTTCCCTGAAACAACTCTGCAGATCATATCATTTGTGAAGGAATGCAAGATATCACTTACGTTCACAGGATTAGGTACAAGAGAAGCTCGAGAGACGTTCTTGATCATGAAGGCTACTTCTTCTTCCCTCGCTAGCCGGAACGAGAGCACCTTTTTATTGCTAAGGAGGTGGACGATGCAAAGCTTCCTTGCATACCTCCAGTACTCACAGTATGGTGCAAATCCGACGTCCATGCGATCGAACAAGAGGATCTTAGCAGCTTTCAAAGCAGGCCGGCTAGCAAAGATGTGATCGTGAGTTCTCATGATCTCCCGGGCCATCTTGGCGGATGAAACGATTAGGGTGGGCACCTGGCCGAGATGGAGGAGCATGAGTGGTCCATGCTTCTCTGCGAGAGATCGGAGAGAGCGATGAGGGAGAGGACCCAGCTGGTGGAGGTTTCCTATGAAAGGAAGCCTTGGTGGTGATGGCGGTAGTCTGGCCTTCTTGGAAAAGGCTTGTTTGAAGGTTAGAAGTAGAAGATAGGGGAGGAAGAGCAAGAGAACCAGCTCGAAGGGAAGTTGGAAAGAGGGAGACATGGTTTTGCCGATCTTCTTATTAGCATCCCGTCTTGATCCCCTTTCTCTGTTCTTTTATAGCACGGTACCGAGCAGCGGATCTCGTTTCCACGGCCAAAGTTTTTCCACAAAGCATCATGCATATTTTCAGGACCACATTAAGTTAAGGAGTTCTTAAATGCTTTTTTTTTTAAAAAAAAATTTCTTCTGGATGCCAAGGAGGCAAGCCATCCAAGCACCAAATTAAGCCAAGAAAAATGGACGGCTCTCTTAATTCCAGGCTAGCAGCAAAAAATTGAATAGATAAATCAACCAAATCAGACAAGGATTTATGTAGAAAGTTTTGCCAGTTACTTGTCCCACTTGCTGCATTTGTAAAGCGGCAAGATGGGAACGAAATTCTCCAAATCCGCAAGTTGAGTTCGGCACGTTACATGACCTCAGACTTTCCAGGATAAGGTCCATGAAAATATTTAAAATATCTATAGGTTGAACATAATACCAATATGAATTAATTATATAAATTTTATTTAAAAAATAAAATAAAACATTTTCGTTGTCAATACGTAACAAGAATTGTTCGATTACAAATTTTGAATAATTAACTAGCATCGGTGATACTATAACCATATTCCTCCTCTTATTAGCAAATACAAACGATGACCAAGGACTAAGCACCATATAGCTCTGGAAAATAAAAAATAAAAAATAAAATAATATGAGTTAATAGTTCAATTAGAATCCCTACAAACCACATCAATATAAATAATATAAAACACAAATTAGCAAATATTCAACACTAAACTAGATACAAATATCATGAGACCATGTACCAACTATACAGTATAAAATATATATTCATAACTCAATATTAACCCTGGTATAAATATGTTGCGATGAATCAAAATAACATTCGATGCAACAATGGCTTCAAATAAATTATCCTTATGAATAGTATGTTTGAATTCAATATCATTTAGCTTTCTACTCTAACCCATAACAAGATGACCATAACCAATGCTACATTGGTGGCATGTGGCAAGACATCAAAAACTTCACATTTCAGACCTATAATAAGGCCTCAATAATGTCGTATTCTAATATATAAAAAAAAATCAACAACGCCACACTTTTCCCACTGAGCATTAACAACTTCATGTCTTTGGCTTGTAACGAGGCATCAATATATAATATCACATTTTAGACTTGTGATATGGTATCAATAATATAACTAGCCTAGCACATCACACTCAACTATCTATTCATATAAATTTATTTTCATGTTTGCCAAATAAATATAATTTAATAACAAATTCCTGGCACAATTTTATGCATAGGAGTATCAAAATGCCTGAACCAAAATTAGTAATATTCGACATATATATACATAAAAAATATATATCCTCAAATAGGTAATTACTTGCATGATATACAGCTATCATATTTCATGCAAAACCAAAATCATTGATGTATTAAAAATAAACATATATATTTGTATAACAAACTAAGTTACAGCATTTACAAGTCCACACCAAACATATCAAATAAATTTAAAATCAAGTTAGGACCAACTTATCATTGATAACCATCAGCAATAGTAATTTGTTAGTTTTTTAAGTTTATAGTTTTAGTATCCAAATTACTATGCCATAATTTCTCTATCTTGCTTTAGTTCAAGAATAATAAATACAAAATTAGGGTTTTATCTTGATTTTGGGGTTAGAGTGTAAAATCCTCTACTAAGTGCCATATTACTAGAATGAACATGCCCCTTAAAGAACAAAAATCCATAATTAGAGAAAATCATGAAGAAATTGTGATTAACGGTGAAAAAATATGACAAAAAAAAGAAAGACAAAGCCTATCGGGTAGCAATGTCTGGTAGTTTGGATGATCTGATTAGGGAGAGAAAAGGTTTTTCTCCAACCCAATCTATAAATCTTGTAAAAAAAAAAAGATGATGAAAGAATTATAGAAGTACAACTTAAGTCTCATTTTTCTTTCATTGGTACATAGCAACTGTTTATAAAAATGAGATTTATCCTTGCACAATTTAGATCAATTTTCTCTATTTATCTCCTAAAAGGGTGTGTATCCTTGAATAAGTTAGATTTGACTTCTCTTCCTAACTTACATAACACTAGATATCTAAAAAATATAATAAATATGAAAAAATATAAAAATATTAAACTCTTTATAAAGATATATCTCAATTTCTATATCAACTTTATATTTTGTTGCTCTATATATCCAATTCTTCATGAATTAGAAGATAATTTTCAATCAAGGTATTTTTCTTAAAAAAAAGTTTGGCTTGACTAACCTATTTTTAGATTAAAACAATAAAATTTGGATATGTTTCAGTCCTCTGAGAGAGCTTATTCAAAGTTATAGATTTTGAAAAGATAATCATTTTTTTATAAAAGAAGATCTTTTCAATCGAGCATCATATGACGTACTAAATTATCATCTCTTGAAATTTCGGCATGTAGTTCGACTCTTGATGTAGCGGATCTTGTTTTTGAATTTTATCTAATTTTACTCAAAGTAGCTAACATGATCCATATCGAGTTCTCATAATGGTGAAAATAATTTGCCTTAAGTCTGGCGATCCTTCTAAATATCTATATTGATCAAATTCTAGTCTAATAATCTACCTAGATCAGAGCTCCTTTTATTTAGAAAATTTAGCACCTGCGAAATTAGAATTGAAGATAGAAAATGTTTGCTTCCTAGCCTCACGGATGAATCACTTGGATTTGCTTGGAGACAAATTCTAGCCTTAGTCTTCTTTACTAGATAATAAATCTTGATCTCTAGACATAAGAGACAACTTCATTACAAGTATTGCTAGTACTATGTTGAAGGTATCATCAATTGAGATAGCTACTTGGATGAGTTAGGCATTCTTTTATTTTAGTTATGTGAGATGTCTCTTTATCTCATCATCCATGGAGATAAAATTAACTAACAACTATACTTGCCTTTGTCCTTTGATATAATTCAAACATGAATAGCCTTTCTCCTAATTGATTATATTACTAGTGCATTCAAACTATATATTAAATCTCTCCACAAATGTAAAGGATCGGCACTCTAATACCAACTTAATCTGATTAAATAGGAGGAAAGATTTCCTTCAACTTACTCTATTTGAATCTCTCAAAAGAAAAAAAAAGATAATGAAAGAATAGTGAAAGTATGGTTTAAACTCTCCTTTCTTTCATTGATTAATTCTTTACATCATAAATTAAAAATTCTTCTTTCTATCATTGATTAATTCTTTATATCATAAACTAAGATATATGGCCTCTATTTATAACAATGAGATCTATCCTTACACAATTTAGATTGATTTTCTCTTTTTATCTCCTAAAAGGGCATCTAACTTTGAACAAATTAAATTGGACTCCTCTTTTTAGCTTAAATATGACTAAATCTCTAAAAAAATATAATAAATATAAAAAATTATGAAAAATACTTTTTTTTAAAAAAAAAAATAGATCTTGACTTCTACAATAATTTTGTATTTTATTATTTTATCTAATTCTTTACAAATTAAAAGATAATTTCTAATCAAAATCTTTTTTGATTAGAAAATTTTGGTTTGACTAGTATGTTTCTAGATTAAAATGATGAAATTTTGGCTTGATTCAATCCTTAAAAAGCTTTTCCAAATTTGTATATCTTGAAAAATATTCAATTTTAAAAAAAAAATCATTTTAACCTGACATCATATGACCAAGTTATCATCTCCTAAAATTTTGGCACATAGTTCGGTTTCTTGATATGGCTAGTCTTGCTCTTGAATTCTGTCTAGCTTTACTCATGATAGTTAATATGATTTACATCAAGTTCTCGTAATGATGATAGTGATCCACATTGAGTCAGTGATCCTCCTCGATATTCATAATGGTTAAAATTGTCTACATCGAATTTGATAATCTACCTGAATTATTGGATCGGTCTAATATGTGTACTATATGTATCATTTTTATTTATTGTTACAAGAACTAGCATTTAATCTAAAGTTGAACAGGTCATCAATTAGGTCCTCATGGTAGCCACATGGTTTTGCAACCAGGTGAAGCCCTTGTTTTCTTGGGGTTGTAAGACTAGCTAGGAGCTTCATAGGAATCATATCTAGGTCTTCCATTTTCATGCCATAAGACAACTAGTCAAAACAATGTATCAGGCTAGTGCAAGCCCCATAGTAGAAACAACAAAGTTCATGGTAGGGCAAATTCTCCGACCATACCCAAATGGAATGAATTAGAGGTCATTCCCCAGGAAATCAATTTGATTTCCCATGAATCTCTCAAGTTGGAATTCTTCTAGTGCCTCCCAAACTTTTGGATCTCTACCAATGGCCCAACCATTCACAATTACTCTTATTCTCTTAGGAATTTCTTATCCCTCCATGTGACAATCATCCATGGAATCTCTTGCAAGCAATAACGAAGCCAGAGGGTGCAACCACAAACCTTCCTTTATCATAGCTTTTAAGTAGCTCAACTGAATTGATCTTTGTTAAAAGGTTTCAGCTTAATCGTTAGGTAGTACATTGACCAGTCTTGTTCTTTTTTCTTCTTGTCGTGCATAAATTATACTCCCAACTTAATCTGATCCATCTAGGTTCATTAAGGATTCTTAGTTTATTAAAGCTTTTAAGTTATTGATAATAAAATTAATTATATATTATTGATATTGAATAGATGTATCTGACCTATTTAATTGAAGTTGAATTTTAAAGCATGTCAAAGTAAGCAACCTAATGCTTCAAGTTTGCTTTTGAATGATATTTTAAAAATTATAATTAATTATTTAATTTAATTTTTATTTTATTTTATATTAGATAACATGGATCAATTATGTGTTATTTTGCTATTCAAAGTAATTTATAGTCTACTTTAGAAAATATAATTTAAAAAATTGACTGGTGTTATGAAAATGCTTTTATATATATTCTCAACATAATTATAATATAGCCCTTCTAATAAAAATTATATGTTAGATTTGTTGACTTGTAATATGAAAAGCTAGTTTTGACATCGAGACACCGGTGATTAGAATAGTAGTATATAGTACTTTGTGCAATATATTTCCGTTATCAGATCCATGCCACTAGGTTACATGACCATAACATATTATTAAGTTATTTATTTGTTATGAAAAATTTTTATTTTCTAAGAAATATGTATTAATTGAAATTAGTTTCTCTCAGTCAATGATATATTATTTATTTATTTTGTATTCTTAGATCCTACTTTAACATGTTATATTGCCTACTAGACTAGTGTAGCTCATTACTTTCTTTACTTTATTTTTCAGATCATGGACCTGATTATTCATAACTTAAAAAAGTGCACTATATCACTTGGAGATCTATGAGTTAATTTGATTTCTAAATTATGTTGGTTTAGTTTTTTTCAATCTAACTCGAGTATACTATAAGAAAATTAATTATTAGCGATGGCTAATTACCATCGCTAATAGCAGGTTTGCCATCTTTAATACTATCAGTGATGGTAAGCTATCGCTATTAATCCATATTAAATATCTCTATTGCTAATTACTATTATTAGCGATGGCAAAAAAATCATTGCTAATAATGATTATTAGAGATAGCTATTAGTAATGATAGTTACCGTCGCTAATAGTATTTCAAATTTTAAAAAATAATTAAATAAAAAATTTTTGTGATCAAAATATGTCGTTGCAAAAAATATATGACCATCAATAATAAGCTTTAGTGAATTGCCACCACTAAAACCATTGCTTTAAAAAAAACCTATTTTAATTTTAATAATAAATAATTACAGTCTTAAGTTTTATTATAAATAAATTAATAATTAATAATTATAATTAAAATAAAAAATATAATTATATTATATTAAAAATATAAATTATATATATTTACAAATTTATATTGCTTTACAAGTAAAAAAATTTAATACATAACATCAAAATAAAAGAAAATCATGTGAGATCCTCGTCATCATTCTACTCTTGCATCTACATGTCCTCTCCAGTAGCCAGTGGATGAGAACTAGATATCCCAGCATCCTGTAACAAAGAAAAATAAAATATTATTAATAAGTTTTCATACAAAAATATGTATATCGATATGGAGACATATGATTCGATATACTCCTTCGATTTTCGAACAGATTATTCATACATATTTCATTCGATGATATGGAGTTATAAACACTCCTGGTTCATCGATTGAATAGTTAAATTAAATTTTTATCTCCTAGATCCCCTTTCTCAAATCTGGTCCAAATATTTGAAGCTTCTAACTATAAAAATTTAAAACAAGTAAAAAAAATTATTAATAGACTTACTTGCTGTGATGACTGTGATAATGAGATCAGCTGATCATGAGATGCAGGTCCCGAAAAATTTCTATGACCGTATCATGGACGATGTCTCGAAAATTCTAAGATTGCTGAGCAAAAAAATGGGTCACAACATCCTTGACATATATATGCATCATCACATGTTTAGATTGTCAAGGCCTAAGAGAAGGATACCAAAGAATGGCGAGTTGTGAAAGGGTCGAAGCTATACCCGACTCCTATGACCGGGCTCCTGGTCACCCCTTTAGTGGTCCTAAGCCATCCCTCGAGGTCAATGAGGGATTGAGAGGCCGGATCCTCACCATTACACAATATATCTTACTTCGTATAATCCACTTATATAGTTTACAAATTCATTAATCCAATTATATATATTAGTATATATAAAAACTAATACTTATTATTTTAAGTTGTTAGTACGATATGTCAAAATCTCGGATCTAAATAATCACTTAGTCTTTATGGACTAGTGTATGGCATTCCATAACTACAGCTATCCCGGTGCACGATCCAGCTATCGTGTCTACAATAAATAAATAATTAAAATATATTAATTAAAATATATATGATCAATTTAATATGAAATTAATATAAGTATCGAATTATTACCAATCTATCTGTCATTACACGTATATCAATGAAGCCACCGATGTGCTTGATCGAATCATGTTGGATGGTACAATTTTATCATGCCCTCTGCCATGTACTGGAGTACTCTTCACTATTTCACTAGTGGTAAAGATCCTACCATATGTCTACTTGCATCCCATAATCCCTGAAAAATTTTCAATCAAATAGTAACTCGTAATAGAAGTGTTCTGTACTGGCCTACCTGAGACTATACAATCCTATACTCTCTGCGCTGTTGATGCCTCGTAGCCCAACAAAAAACAAGGAAAAAAAATCTCTATAGAAACCAACAATTAAAACTGACTAGGAGGTGGCTCCAATGAGCACGGTAGAGACATCCCCCTAGAAAATGTAAGGCGACTTCCCACCACAAAAATAATGGAACCGCGGGACGACAAAAGTGAACAAAACAAATTTCCAACCAATTTGCGCAATTGGGTTATCTCCGCACACAGAAGTTTGAACCCGATGTCTATCAAACTGTTACGACAGACGAAGAGGATGACCTGAGGAGCCTTGCACTCGGAAATGCGAACGTATGAGCTTGCGTGTGCTGGCAGTTGGTCTTTATCCGGAAGAGGTAGAAGTTGTGACGTGAGAGACTATTGGGAAGCCACGTTCCATCATTGAGATTCCTTTTGAAGTTCTTTTTCAAAATAATAATTTTAATAAATATTTATTAAAATGTGATTATTTAAAATATATTTATAAAAATAAAATTATTTGGCAGATTGGATGATATATCTAAAACTGCAGGCATGACCTCTAGCCTCATTTTGAGTGAAGCCGCAAGTTGCTTTTTAAAAGTAAAATTGTTTGGTTGATTGGGATGCCATATTAGAAGCCGCAGGCATGGTATGGAGCTTCATTTTAAATAAGGAACAGATACAAACTATAATTTAAGTGAAGAGGTGTACTTGTATTTTTCAAATAAAAAATTTTTAAAATGTTAAAAAAATTTAAAAATTAAAAAATATAAGTAAAGTCATATATTATTGTCTTAATAATATTATAAAATATTAATATTATAAAATAAAATTTATTATAATATATAATAAATATATTAAATTTTAATTTTTATATTATATTATAAAATATTTAACATTCTAAATTTATAATATTTTGTTATTGATAATGCAGCATGCATGTAGAATGCTTAATGTATGCTTACATCGCTTTGAGGAAAATCATCAAATAGATGCTCACGGTGTGAAGGAACATTCGGAAAGCAGGTGCGGCACAAGTCATCAACAGGGAGACTCAAAAGGTAAATTGCCTTTCTTTGAAAGAGATGCCCGCAGTATCAGGACATTACCGATTAGATTGCTTTCACTTGCTCTTTGGTAAGGTTGTTTTTTTGGCAAGATCATATTCATTATTGGAGTCCTCTTCAAGAGATATCAACAGGTTCATGGGGTTGTTCTTATTCGAAATTTTGAAAAAAATTAAACTTAATTATGGACAAGTTTCCAAGAGTCCTTTAATACTTTCAATAGTCATAGGATTAATGTTGTCATGTTCCAGTTGATACTTTCAAGAGTCCTTTGATACTTTCAAGGGTCATTGAATTAATATTGTCTTGTTATTAGCAATGACTTTTATGATATCCTATAAAATTTATTTAGAATTCCTTCACATGTATGAAACCAAAGTGTCACTTTGACTAAATATGGCTTTGGATAATTTATGAAGGATAAACGACGTAAAAATTTTCTATATAAAAAGATGTACTTAAACCATCTTGGATTAAGAAAGTTGTAAAAGTTTTAATAAAATATTAAGTTTTCTTATCCTATTAGTTTTTACTCTCTTCCTCCTTGTACGAGAAATACTCTCTTTTCACCTATTCTATTCTATCAAAGTGGTATCAAAGTATTCCAAATTTATTCTATCAGTGGTATTAGAGCCAGAGTGCCTCAGAGCTTATCATGGCTACCGGAGCAATTTTCATTCCTTGTCTTGCCAACAACTATGAAAATTGGAGTATTCAAATGAATGCCTTACTTGGTTCCCAAGATATTTGGGAGATTATAGAGAAGGGATATGCTAAACCCCAAGATAACAACAATTTCACAGTAAATCAAAGAACAACAATCTCGGAGCTTCGAAAGAAGGACAAAAAAGCTCTCTTCTTCATCTATCAAGGCCTAGATGAGGTGACATTTGAGAAGGTTGCTAGTGCTACCAACTCCAAGCAAGCATGGAAGATTTTATAAAATTCTTACAAAGGTGTAGAAAAGGTAAAGAAAATTTAACTCCAAATCTTGAGAGGTGAGTTTGAAGCTTTACAAATGCAGGAGTCTGAAGTCATATCGGACTATTTCACAAGAATGTTAACCATTATGAACCAATTGAGGAGGAACAGCGAGACATTTGATGACAATCGGGTCGTAGAGAAAATCCTACGATCTTTAGATCATAAATTTGATTATGTTATGGCAGCTATTAAAGAGTCCAAAAACTTGGACACTATGATGGTGGATGAGCTTATGGGTTCACTTCAAGCTCATGGGCAAATAATATTAAAGAGAAAACAAGAATCATTGGAATAAGTTTTACAAAGCAAGCTCTCCGTCAGTGACAACAAGGAGGAATCAAGGGGCAAAAGTAGTCAAAGAAGCCGCAATCGTGGTCGAAGACGTGGTCGTGCTAGAGAACGAGGTGGAGCCTATGGGCATGGAAGAAATCATGGTAATCACTACAATATAGGAGAAGGCAACCAAACTCGTGGAGGAAGAGGACAAAGAGATAGAGGCCGAAGGTATGACAAGGATCAAGTTCAATGTTACAATTACAACAAGTTTGGGCATTACTCTTTTGAGTGCTACTCTAACAATCTAATCAAGTTTATGAGAAAGCCATTTATATCAAGAAGGAAGATGATGGAGATAGCGTGCTACTACTAGCACGAAAAGGAGGAGAAGCTACCAATCAAAATATGTGGTTTTTGGACTTCAGTACAAGTAACCACATGACAGGGCATAAAAAAATCTTCATGGAGCTTGATGAATCGGTGAATGGCCATGTCTCATTTGGTGATACTTCCAAGGTAAAGGTGAAGGGCATTAGTAAGATACTTATTCAACTCAAAGATGGAAGTTAACAGTTTATTTCCAATGTCTATTATGTGCCTGATATGAAAACCAATATTCTTAGTATTGGGCAACTTTTGGAGAAAGGGTTTGATATGCAACTGAAAGATGGAAGCTTCTATCTAAGAAAATATAACAAATCGATTGTTCATGTTCCTATATCAAATAATCGTATGTTTATGCTAAACATAAATCATGTTATTGCTAAATGCCTAAGTGCATGTATGAAGGATGTTTCTTGGCTTTGGCATTTGTGGTTTGGACATGTCAACTTTGGTGCTCTAAAACTTTTTTCAAATAAAAGAATGGTAAAAGGGCTTCCCTATATTGATGCTCCTAATAATATATGTGAGGGGTGTATTTTTGGCAAATATCCAAGGACTTTTCCAAAGGAGTCTTACAACAAAGCAAAAACACCACTTCAACTTATCCATACCGATATTTGTGGACCAATCACTCCAAGCTCATTTGGAGGTCATCGTTATTTTTTAACTTTTATTGATGATTGCAGTGGGAAAACTTGGATGTATCTCTTGAAGAAGAAGTCAGAAGCATTTAAAGCTTTCAAGGAGTTTAAAGCTTTAGTGGAGAATCAAAGTGGCTATACCATCAAAGTATTGCAGTCAGATCGCGAAGGAGAATTCACATCCAAGGAGTTTGAAAATTTTTGTAAATATCATGGTATTTGGAGATCCTTGACTGCACCATACTCATCCCAACAAAATGGAGTTGCAGAAAGGAAAAATCGAACCATACTTGACATGGTTCGAAGCATGTTTAAAACAGAGGAGATGCCAAAGGAGTTTTGGGGAGAAGCCGTAAATTGTGCAGTTTACTTGCTTAATAGATGCCCTACAAAAAATTTGGAAGAAATAACACCACAAGAGGCATGGAGTAATTATAAGCCTGATATCTCACACTTGAAGGTATTTGGATGTATAGCTTATGCACATATTCCAGATCGAAGGAGAGGCAAGTTAAATGACAAAAGCTTGTCATGTATCTTTATCGACTATGATGCAAGATCTAAAGCCTACAAACTCTATGAACCAAAGACTAAGATAGTCATTATAAGCCGAGATGTGAAGTTTCAAGAAGATGGTATATGAAATTGGAACACTAATATGGTGATGATATAAGATGAAGAGCAAATCAAGGAGCAAACAAATGAGCCAACACCACCTTCATCTCTTACTTATCAGAAGAAGATGGTTTAACATCACTAAATACAAAAATCATTCAAGATTTGTATGAGGTGACAACTCTAAATTTTATTAGTCTTTTTGCTAATAAAGAAATAATTTCTTTTGAAGATGAAGATGAGAAGTGGAGAAAAGTCATGATGAAGAGATAAAAGACAGAAAAGAATGAGACATGAGAGCTAACTTCTTTACCAAGAGGAGTTGAACCAATTGGAGTAAAGTGAGTTTATAAAATCAAGAAGAATGCATAAGGTGAAGTAAAAAAATTAAAAGCACGACTTGTGGTTAAAGGCTACAAGCAAAAGGTCGAGATTGATTACAATGAGGTATTTGCTCCTGTTGCTCGAATGGAAACTATTCGTTTGGTAATTTCTTTGACAGCTCAAAACAAATGAAAATTTTTTTAACTTGATGTTAAATCAGCTTTTCTTAATGGCTACTTGAATGAGGTGTACATTGAGCAATCCAAAGGTTATATTAGAAGTGGGTAAGAAGATAAAGTGTTAAAATTAAAAAAAGGTGCTCTATAGTTTGAAGCAAGCACCAAGAGCTTGGAACTCAAGAATTGATGCATATTCAAGGCTACTGATTTTGTTCAATGCTCTTATGAACAAGCTCTCTATATCACAAGAAAGGATGGGAATATATCACTTGTCTCATTATATATTGATAATCTCATCTTTACTGGCAATTCTATACAATTGATCAAAGAAGTTGAGGCAATGGCGAAAGAATTCGAAATAATTGACATGGAACTTATGTCCTATTTTCTTGGATTAGAGGTGAATCAAGTAGAAAATGAAATTTTTATTTTTCAAGAGCACTATGCAAAAGAAGTGATTAAAAAATTCAAAATGGAAGATTACATACCTATTAGCATACCAGTAGATAGTGGTGCAAAATTATCCAAGAATGATGAAGGTAAAGTGATTGATTCTACACTGTATAAAAGTTTAGTAGGGTGCTTGAGATACTTGACATGTACAAGACCGGACATACTATATGACGTTGGTTTGGTGAGTAGATTCATGGAAGAACCAAAATCATCTCATTAGAAGGCTACTAAAAGAATCCTATGCTATATTCAATATACTCCAAGTCTTGGCTTATTTTATTCTCATTCTAATAATTTTTAATTTGAAGGGTATTCCGATAGTGATTGGGGTGGAGACTTGGATAACTAAAAAAGTACTTCTGAATTTGTATTTTTCATGGATGATACGGAATTCTCATGGATGTCAAAGAAGCAATCGACTCTCTCAACTTATGAAGCCGAATATGTTGTAGCATCTTCATATGTTAGTCATGCAATATGGCTAAGGAGCTTACTAAATGAGATTAATTTTGATCAAATGAAGCTACATAAATTTACATTGATAGCAAATCAACAATTACTTTGGAAAAGAATTCAGTTTATCATTAAATGAGCAAATATATAGATGTTCGCTTTCATTCAATCCGGGAGCATGTGAAGAACAAAGATATGGAGTTTATTTATATAAAAACTTTTGATCAAATTATCGACATTTTCACTAAACCACTTGGAGCTGATCTCTTCAACAAATTCAAGGAACTACTTGGTATGAATGATGGAAGATAATTAAGTTTAAAGGGGGGTATTGGAAATCTTGGAAAAAGTTAAACTTAATTGTGTACAAGTTTTCAAGAGTCCTTTGATACTTCCAAAGATCATAGAATTAATGTTGTCTTGTTCTAAGAATCTTTTGATACTTTCAAGGGCCATCGAATCAATGTTGTCTTGTTATTAGCAATGACTTTTAGAATATCCTATGAAATTTACTTAGAATTCCTTTATACGTACGAAACTAAAATGTCATTTTGATTAAATATGGCTTTTGATAATTTATAAAGGATAGGTGAAGGGTTGTAAAAATTTTTTATATAAGGAGATGTACTTAAATCATCTTGGATCAAGAGAATTGTAAAAATTTTAATAAAATATTAAATTTTTTTTATCCTATTAGTTTTTACTCTTCTTTCTTGTACGGGAAATACTTTCTTTTTACCTGCTCTATTCTATCGAAGCGGTGTCGAAGCATTCCTAATTTATTCGTTCAGTTCTCGCGCTTGCCATCCTTCGTTCGATCGCCATGGTCCGTGATCACTTCACTCAGTACATCCTCCCATCTCTCGAACATCTTTCGAGCCCTTGTGTTCAACCCAAATAACGCATCCAACCATGCCAGTGATGGAAAATAGTCTTCAAAGTGAAACTGCCTGGTTATGGCCGGCATCTCGCCAATGAGCTCCCATAACGACTTATTCCTCCTTCCTTCCCTGAAAAATTTCCCCGCTACCGCTCTGGAGATCATATCATTCCTAAAGGAACTCAAGATCTTGCTCAAATCTACTGGAACCAGTGGTGCAGAGGCTTCGGAAATGTTCTCCACCATGAAAGCCACTTCTTCTTCTCTCATGAGACGGAATGAGTGTACTTTTTGGGCACTAAAGACGTGGAGGGTGCGAAGCTTCTTCACGAGTCTCCGGTAGTCGCCGTAAGGAGTGAAAGCTAAGCCCTTGCCTTCATAAAAGCCGATCCTGATGGCTTTTAAAGAAGGCCGGCTGGCGAAGACGAGGTCATGAGTCCTCATGATCTCCTGGGCGATCTCGGAGGAGGACACGACAAGGGTCGGCACCCGGCCGAGGTGGAGAAGCATCAAGGGTCCATGCTTCTCTGCGAGGGCTCGGAGAGAGCGATGGGGCAGAGAACCCTGCTGGAGGAAGTTTCCAATGAAAGGAAACTTGGGTGGAGAAGGTGGGAGTTTGGTCTTTTTGGAGAGGGCTCGTTTGGTGCCAAGATTTAGTAGGAAGAAAGGAAAGAGCAATAGAACCACGAGCAGTGCGAGAAGCTGTGGTGAAGGAGGCATTGTTTGCTGCTTAATTAAGCTTCTTCTTAGATACCTCTATCGGATGATATTTTAGTAGTATCGGACCGATATACTTACTGTTTGATAAAAAAAGATAGTTATTTTATATCGAATATTATTTGACGGAATGGGAGTCCAAAAAGAATAGCTACGTCAAGAATTATCCATCATTCCCTTTTTTTTCTATAAAAAATAAAAAATAAAAAAATAAAAATAAAATAAAAGGAAGGATGCTGTATACAGCATGTTATGTTGACTAATGTGAGGAATTTATTGATGACGAAGACATCAAATGGAATGTACATTTTGGGATAACCTACATCTTGCTTGCTCTTAAATAAGTTTTTATTATAGGCTTAGAATTTCTAATCCAATTTTGAATTTACTTGGGCGCATGGACCGGCAATCCGTCAGCTCAATAGTCCTTATTGATTATTCTACGCACACAGTATCTTTTAAAAAAAGATATAAAAAAATAATTACTTGCATTTTATATCCATTATGTACGCCCTCTATTTTATATTTTATTGCAATATCATCCAGACTCTCAATCAAGGCCAAAGATGTCATCTAGTGCCTATGTTGGAGATCAAGATTTTTATATGAAAGGAAGAAATAATTTCAATTCATTCTCTTGATCCTTTTTATATGATAGCAGTCTCATCTATTTAAATTACAAAATATTTCTTGAACTCCCATAATCAATTCAACTATTCATCTTCCCAATACATCTTATAGGAAACTGCACTCCCATCATTAATTCAACTCTTCCTCTTCCCAATACATCTTATTGGAAACTACACATACACTAATTAATTACATAAGTAGATATTGTGCTTAGAAAACCCAGCACATTAACTCTCAACATTCTTCCCCTTAATGTACTGACTTTGAACTTCGAAAAGTTCTTTCCTGTTGGTAGAGCTTTTGTAAAAATATCAGCTAGTTGCTCACTTGTCTTGCAAAACTGAACTTGAACTTCACCTTCTTCAATTGATGCTTGATTGCAAAATACCAAGTGCGGCTATGAAATGTTGGATTCTTTGCTATAGATATTGCTCATTTGTTGTCACAAAATAGTTCAGTAGCTTCCTCTTGCTTTTCACCAATGTCTTCAAGAATTCTTCTTAACCAAATTGCTTGTGAAGTAGCCATAGAAACTGAATATATTCGGCTTCAGCAAAAAATTATACAACCGACTTCTGCTTCTTTGAACTCCATAAGAATATACCCGAACCAAGTAAAAATACATAGCCAGAGGTGCTCGTCATATCATCAATGCATCCTCCCCAATCACTATCACAAAAGCCAATTAACTTCACATTAGTATTATTAGAAAATTTAATTCCATAATCCAAAGTCCGTTGCAAATATCTTAGGATCCTTTTAGCTACTTCAAGATGAATGCGACTTGGACTGGTCATGAATCTTGAAAGTAAATTTGCTACAAACATAATATCCGGTCTTGTAGCTGTGAGATATAATATCTTTCCGACCAAACTTCTATAAAGAGCTGCATCTATCTTCTTTTCATCATCATCTTTTATTAATTTTTCATTCACAACAAGTGGATTTGTTACTGATTTACAGCCAAACATGCCAAACTTCTTGAGAATATTAATTATGTATTTTCTTTGACAAAGAAAAACTCCATCTTCAGCTTGATAAATCTCCATGCCGAGAAAATGATGTAGAAGACCCGTGTCACTCATATCATATTTCTTTATCATATCATTTTTTAAGTCTTCTATCATCTTTTTATTATTTTTCTGTAAACACTAAATCATCGACATATAATACAATAATAAGGATATTAGAATCACCTTGCTTCTTGACATATAAATTAAAGTAGGCTCACTTTTGCTTCTTTCAAAACCTCTTTGATTAAAGTAACCATCAATCTCTCCATACCATGCTCACGGTGCTTGTTTCAGCCCATAGAGAGCTTTCTTGAGTTTGTATACCATGTCCTCCTTGTCTTTGATGATGAATACTTGTGGTTATTCAACATAGATATCTTTCTTCAATTCTCCATTTAAGAAAGTTGATTTGACATCAAGTTGGTATAGCAACCAACCCTTTTGAGCAGCAAGAGAAATAAGAACTCTAATTATATCCAAACGAGCAACAAGTGCAAATGTTTCTTCATAGTCGATGCCAGGCTGTTGTGAATACCCTTTTGCCACCAATCTTGCCTTATTTCTTTGAATGGAACCATCGGCATTATACTTGATCTTATAGATCCATTTGACTCCTACAATATCCTTATCTTTTGGTTTGTCAACAAGCTTCCATGTATTATTTTTCTTGATGACTGAAATTTCTTTTTCCATAGCCTTCTTCCAAGCTTCTACTTTGATAGCTTTTTCAAAATTTTCAAGTTCAAGTACACAAAAGTTTCATCTTTGATAAATATCATCTAAACTTCTTAATTTCTTTGGTATTGAAGTAGGAGTGGAGGAACTTGAACTTTGAGATGGTGGAGGGTCAGAAGTTGCTGAAGAACTCTCACCATTTCCATTTGAATATGTTGATTTTGTCCCAAAATCATCAATTATGACACACTTGTTATTGTCATTGCCATCCTTCCACTCAATCAAAGTTTCTTCATTGAAAATAACATCCCAACTAATGATAATATTCTTCTTTTCCATATTATACAACCTATAGCCCTTTGATTTTGAGCTATAGTCGATGAAACAAGTCGATGAATATGCATTTCTCACTTGTTTCATCTTGCTTCCTTCTTTTCTCCTTCAGAATTTGAGCATAACAAACTGAACCAAAGACTTTCAACTATTGTATGGATGGTTTTCTTCCACTCCAAACCTCGATTGGAGTTAAATTCTTCAATGCCTTTGTTGGACATCAATTGAGAACATACATAACAATGTATACAGTTACAGCCCAAAAACTCTTTAGCATGCCTTTATCATATAGCATTGCCTTGGCCATCTCTACTACTGTTTGATTCTTTCATTCACAAACTCCATTTTGTTGTGGAGAGTACCCATCTGTAAGCTGCCTGTCAATGCCTTCATTCTCACAAAACTTGTTAAAATCATTAGAATTGTATTCTTTTCCATTGTCACTGCGAAGCACCTTAATTATATTGCCACTTTGATTTTCAACAAGTCTTTTAAACTTTTGAAATATAGTAAAAATTTCAGATTTTTGCCTCATGAAATAGACCCAAGTCATAAGGGAATAATCATCAATAAACAAGATGAAGTACCTGTTCTGAGCAAGTGATGGTGTCTCCATTGGCCCACATATATCGACATACACCAACTCCAAAACTTGTTTTGCTCTCCAAGCTCCTTTTGGAAATGATTGTCGATGGTGCTTCCCGAGTACACACCCATGACATGCTTCTTGTTTTTCCTCAATACTTGGAAGCCCTTGGACCATATTCTTTTGAGAAAGCAACTTGAGGCTACCAAAGTTCAAATGCCCCAACCTTTTGTGCCATAGCTATGATTCATCCACCATGTTCACCTTCATTGTAGCTTCTTTGAATACTTTGAGATTAAGCAGAAAACTTATATTCACCATCTTTATTCTTTGTAGAACTTGCTTTTTTTGTTTGTTATCTAATATGATACATTCTCCATCTTCAAAGTGAATAGAATATCCATGCTCCACAAGTTGTCCAACACTAAGCAAACTTTGATCCAATTCAAGAACAAAAAGAACATCCTGAATACATTCAGCACCTCTCTTGGATTGAACACCAATAGTACCTTTTTCCTTTACTTCCACCAATGCACCATCGCCAAGTCTTACTTGTGAATGATAACTTGTATCTATGTGAAGAAAGATACCTTCATTTAAAGTCATGTGATGACTACAGCCGCTATCAATGAACCATTGATCTTTTTTTTGCTCTACCATACTTTAACATGCAAAAAATAAGTTACCTTCATCTTCTTTCTCCTTAGTGTAATTTGCTTGCTGATAGGAATTGAAGTGACAATCCTTCTTCAAATGACCGAACTTCTTGCAATTGTGGCATCATGGCTTTCCCTTGAACCAACAATCCTTCTCTTCATGACCGCTCCTATTACAAATTCTGCACTTCTTTTGGAAGTTGTTACCTTTAATTTTTTGATCATAACTTCCTCTACCTCTTCCTCTTGAATTTCTTCCTCTTCCTCTACCATTCTTTCCACCTCTAAATAATTCGAGACCTTTTTTCCACACTTCTAGAATCAAGATTGAGTATTGATTGAAAAGCACTCTCAACAGATTTTTCAGAGTGTCGATTCAATCTTTGCTCATATGATTTTAGTAAGCCAATCAATTCTTCAACACTCATTATGGAAATGTCTTTAGCATCTTCAATTACAGCAATCTTGGGCTCAAACATAAAGGATAAAGAAATTAGAATCTTTCCATTTAATCTCTTGCCAGGAATGTCATCTCCATAACTCTTTATTTGATTAACAAGTTGAACAAGCTTGTTGTAGAATTCCTCCAATGTCTCTTTCTCATTCATCTTCAAATTTTCAAACTCCCTTCGAATAGATTGAAGTTTAACATATCGAACTTTTTGATCTCCTTGATATTCATTTTGCAAGATCTCCCAAGCTTGCTTTGCTTTTGTTGCTCGAATAATCCTCGGAAAGATTGTATCTGAGACTCCTTGCTAAATTTTTGAGAGGACTGCTGCATCTTTTTGCTGCAACTTTTCAAGTTGTTTAGCTTGATCAGCTTAGTTGGTTGGTGAAGAACTTGAGGCTAGTTCTTCCTCATTATAACCTTGTTCAACAATGCTCCAAAGACCTAATGATTTGAAGATTGTCTTGTCTTCATTTTAACAGCCCAAAAATTATAGTTGTCGCTGGTGAAAATCGGAACAGAGTACTACTACAGATTTTGATTCAAATTAGCCATAGCTTCTCTTGTTTATTTGATTTTTTTTTTGAAACTCTCCTCTGATCTACAGCTCTGATACCAAAATGTTGGAGATCAAAAAAATGTTAGAGATCAAGATTTTCACATGAGAGGAAGAACTAATTTCATTTCATTCTCTTAATCCTTTTTACATAATAGTAGTCTCATCTATTTAAATTACAAAATGTCTCTTGAACTCCCATCATTAATTCAATTCTTCATCTTCCTAATACACCTTATATGAAACTACACTTCCATCATTAATTCAACTCTTCCTCTTCCCAATACATCTTATAGGAACTACACATATACTAATTAACTACATAGGAAGTAGATATTGTGCTTAGGAAACCTACCATGCACATTAACTCTCAACAGCCTGCATGGCAAGTTATCTATTTACATGATTAATATAATACGGATTTGTTAGTGTTTTAAGGATCTACATGGACTTCTTTGAGTCCAAGAACCAAAAATCCTAGCTGGCACCAAATTTTTCGCTCTCTATCTTGGTCTCTCTGCCTCACTTCTCTCTCTCTCTCTCTCTCTCTCTCTCTCTCTCTCTCTCTCTCTCTCTCTCTCTCTCTCTCTCTCTCTCTCTCTCTCTCTCTCTCTCTCTCTCTCTCTCTCTCTCTCTCCCTTTTTTTTTTTCGGTCTCTCTTTCAAATGGAAGACAATAAAGATTTTAGACATGTCCTAATTATTTTGTAAGAAAATTGATTTATTTGATTTTTCGTATTACAATGGGAAAACAAAGAAGAATAAAGACTATATGTAATTTTTCTTACAAGTTAATGGATATTGAAACTACTTCTAATGATTGGATTCAAAATGGACCAGACGTGTACTCAAAATAATATGCAAGTTTTAAAAAAGAATTAAGAAGTTGGAAGCTGAGAAGTAAGTACCTGAAATCAAGAAGGAAAATATAAAAAAATTGGTCGTTGCTAGAAAGTCATCTTTTCTGAGATAAAAAAGCAAGATATTTTAAGGAAACAAAGTTTATAAGAAAGGAGAAGATGCAAAAGATTTGTAGCCTTATCTTGGATGATCACAATTATCGTGATTTTCCTAGCGTATAGGCCCAATGCATCTGTTTCTCAGAATTAAAAGACTATGAATGCATCAACTTCTTGTAAAACCTATTAGCATTGGCAATAGAAATCAGTTCCTTGTGTTTCAATTATATTTTAGAATTAAAAATATGTTACCGTTTCATTGTGTTCCAATGGCACAGATGTAACTACTAATGTTTAATTGTTTAATGTCTTGTACCAATATTTAGCTCCATACATGGAAATAGAATGGACAAATACAGTAATGCATTGAACATTGAAGCCTAAATATTGAGTTAATATATACTTAACAAACTACTATTCATACAAAACATTATGCAGTGAACATTAAAGCCTAAGCAAACTACCTACTCACCGAACCTGTATGCAGTGAACACACATACTTTGTATGTCTGAACATTGAACCAATTTTCCTAAACATGGAACTAATGTGCACTGAACAATGAGTGAACTCATGGAACCAATACTGATTTCTCACATTCAGTTGAATGCACTAAATCAACTCATGGAACTAATATTGAGTTCAGTGGAACAAATTAACACGTTTCAGTAGAACAAATTCATACAAAACAATTACAACATAAAGTACACACTTCATATTTCAGTTCAAAAGTAATATAGAATGTTCAGCTTCTCACAACATTCATTTCAATGCATTGGAGAATCAAATATGAAATGAAGAACATTTGCATTCACAAGATATTAAGAGGAATAATTAAAATCCATACATTGAAATGACAATATTTATGTTTAGATCCTACAACATATTCAGACCACAGAAGTTAATTATTCACAATAACTACGATCCCAACTCATTTACAAAACCATTCGGATCATTTACGAAACCATTTTCCAATTTGATTTACATCCTCAAGAACAATTTGGTAGAGAAGGCCTGAACTTCCTTCTGAAGACACTGAAGCTCTGCTGTATGCTGGGTGTTGCCGCCAAGATCGTCATGGACCGTAGCTGAGGTCAAGGTCAGAACTCACCATCGTCCTACGGGATCCTGCTCGATCGCCCGAACCTGCAAAACAGAGTCAGAGGCCTGGGCCGGGGATTCCGGCGGGGGCACTCCGACGCTCAAGTCAGTAACGATCCAGGGAAACAGATTTTCATGGTCGAGCCCCGGGTATGGACTCCACGCTAGGAGGAGGAGTTGTGAAATGAAAGGGTACGAGCGGGCCGAGCACAGATTATGGGAGTGACAGCAAAGGAAAGCTCGAACTGGATGGCTGTGTCCATCTAGACCCCTCCTAGAGGTTTCGCGGTAGCCTCGAGCGTTATCTTCCTGTGCGCTGCCCCCTTCTTGCCTGTTGGACCTCACTCATCTGAAACTTAGCTTGAATGTGTGCATGCGTCTTACCTCGTTTGAACCTGGAAGACCTCTTTTTGCTGGGGTGTTGCCTGCTGCTTGCCTCGGATCTCCCCCATGCTTATGGACGTGTGCGGTGATATTCCGTGCCACGAACGGATTGTCTTTCCATTCTGGTGACATGGAAGCTACCGTTCGTGCTGACATTCCTTCTCGTCGCTTCCTTTTAGGCAACTTTGCAAGATCTCGATCGACGGGCCGCCACCTCATGGATTCAGATCTACTGGTTGACTTCTAATTTCGGAGGGTGCAGGCGGTTGGTGGAGAATGCAAAGCCTCGATCGGAGGATTCCTTCTATTCCGATGCAAGTGGCTGCTTGGGTCGCCATCACAGCCCGGCAAGTGTCTTTTCGTGGTCCTCGGGTGCCGGGCTGTCGCCCTGGGAGAGCGGCGACCTCCTTCAGCAGAAGATCTCTTTATTCGAGGTAGGGCCGATCTGGAGAGGAGGAGCTCGACTTCGGCCCCGGCGTCTCGACCTGAAGGGAGCGTGGCCGGGCGAAGGAGGGCGAAGCTCGACTTCGACCTCGGCGTCTCGACCCGAAGGGAGCGCGGCCGGGCGAAGGAGGGCGGAGCTCGACTTCGACCCTGACGTCTCGACCCGGAGAGAGCACGGCCAGGTAAAGGACTGGCGGAGCTCAACTTCGACCTCGATGTCTCGACTCGGAGGGAGCGCGGCCAGGAAAAGGGCAGGCGGAGCTCGACTTCAACCTCGACGTCTCGACCCGAAGGGAGTGCAGCCAGGAGAAGGACAGGTGGAGCTCAACTTCTACCTCGGCATCTCGTCTCGAAGGGAGTGCGGCCGGGCGAAGGAGTCCAGGCTGAGACGTTCCACGTGGTAGCTTTATCCGATGTGGCATCCGACTGGTGCCGCACGTCAGTAATCCCGCAACATCATTGGGTACTAAGAGCATCTGCTGCTCTTCTTAATCTACCAAAATCAGTGCGTAGGTCTCTAATATCAAACTGAATGTCATTCTATGTCTATGGTCTCCTCTCAGCTGCCTCAACTCTGGAAGATAACTGACTTAGCTCAGTCCTGATACCCTGAAATCCAGTCTCAACTGTTTGATGAAGCTCATCAAACATCGAGGTAAAGGTGCTCGCTAGGGACTCTGACAGTTGTCTTAACTACTATGCTATGAAGGCCTATGAAGCAATCAGAACTGAAGGTGCTGATGGTGCTGAAGGAGCCACTGAAGGACCTGGTGGAGTCCTAGGACTACCAGGCTCTCTCTCTGTCTCTCTGTGATCCTCAATCTCAGCCTCTGCAACATGATCAACATCATCACTTCTGTCGATGGCAGTCTCAGTATCAGCATAGGGTGCTCTGGCTGATCATCACATTATCATCATCTGAAGAAGGGTGTGCCACCCTCTGTCCTGATATCCTCTTCGACTAGTCTCCTTCAACTAGATAGTAACCCATCCGCTGTAGGGACTTCGTCGAGTATGTATCGGTGTGATGCAGTGGTCTACCATCCTCTACAGTGAGGTCAATCCCAAAATATTGAAATAATAAAGTGAAAACCATGTCGTAGGGAAGGCAGGCTTTCACCCTCCTTGCTGCTTCCCTCATCTGCACTAGCATAATATATGGCAGATTGAGAGCATCCCCTTCATCAAGCATCTCATAAAGGCCATATCTCTCTCGCTCACCCAATCAAATCGGCCTGTCCATGGCAAGAAAATCCTGCTAATTATGTTGTGCAACAATCTCATTTCCAGTGACAACATATTAGCCTGAACATTCCCCATATCATCTACATCTCATCTCTCAAGAATAAGTCTAAGAGTTTTCTTATCCTTCAACACTAAGTGATTCAGTCCTTCATTTGGCATGTTCTGAACATTGCTTAGTCTTTCCTCATCCACAACTAATCTAACACCCTTGATAGTTGATTCAACGTGGTACTCTCCCAGGATGAGATTTTCATAGAATGTTCTTACCAAATTGGGATAAGTCAGAGCATCTAAAGAACAGAAATCAGTCCACCCTTAAGCTTCTATCCATTCTCCAATTATAAGCCCTAGTTCTTCCAAAAATGAGAAAACAATCCGTCTTCCACTGGTGACTGGGTGGTTAGCCATTGAAATTACCTGTCTTAGTGGAGAAGGTGACTCATTCCTTTCTTCCTCTTATTCTCGAGCAGGGGTCAACTCTTCTTCTCTCCGTTTTGTCCTTCTTTCCCGTTGTGCACTAGATTCCACATGCATTGCTCTCTTCCGTACTGCCATCCTTGGAGCCATAACCGAAAATCAAAGGTTGGGAGAGGTTGAAATTCAAGGAAGGTGGGGTATAGAGAGTGGTCCCTTAGGTTTTGGAAGGGATTTTAGGAAGTTCGGCTAAGGTTCAATAAAAGATAAGAGCCCTAGGTTAAGTCCTATGGGTTATATAAAAACTCCTAACCCAACATCCGAGTCATCTCGGCCAAAAGCATTTCTGCCAGAGTCGGCTCGAGCAAAAACACACAAAAAGGTTCTAAAACACTTTAAAAAGGTTTCTAATGATAAAAGGACACTATGTAAGGTGGTCTTGGTCCTTAAATTGATGTAGGAGGTCTTTTAGATAATTTTCCTTAATTTTAGAAGAAAATAAATCAAAAATTTTAAAATGGATCACATAGCCCTAATTCTCCTCTAATCATTTCAAATCTATCTTCATTAAGTGGCTTAGTAAAAATGTCAGAAAGTTGGTTTTTAGTTGGAATGAATTCAAGTTCAGTTTCTCCATTTCGTACATGATCCCTAATGAAGTGATGTATAATTTCTATGTGCTTTGTTCTAGAATGCAGAATTAGATTTTTTTAAAGATTGATAGTACTTGTGTTATCATATTTGATAGGAGTTTTTGCTTGAATAACACCACAGTCTTCTAGTTGTTGCTTAATCCATAATACTTGTGCACAATAACTCCTAGCAGCTACATATTTTGTCTCAGCAATGGATAATGCTATAGAGTTTTATTTCTTACAGTGCCATGAAATTAAGTTCAACCCTAGAAACTGGCAAGATCCACTAGTGCTCTTTCTATCAATTTTACATCCACCATAATCAGTATCAGAAAAACTAATTAAATCTAATGAAGATTGCTTAGAATACCATAGACCAAGATCACTTGTTCCTTTAAGATATTTTATGATTCTTTTAACAGCAATTATATGTGATTCTTTAGGATTTGATTGAAATCTAGCATATATACATACACTAAACAAGATATCAGGTCTACTTGTAGTTAAATACAATAATGATCCAATTATACATTGATAAAGCTTTTGATCAATGTTGCCACCATCTTTATCCTTATCTAATCTGCAGAAGGGGCTCATGGGTGTGCTCATTTTTTTGGATGACTCCATACCAAACTTCTTAATGATCTCCTTAATGTACTTTGCTTGGTTGATAAAATTATTTCCTTTGTTTGCTTAATTTAGAGTCCAAGAAAGTAGGTTAGTTCACCCATCAAGCTCATTTCAAATTCACCATGCATCAACTCAACGAATTCTCTACAAAGATCCTCATTAGTTACACCAAAAATAATATCATCTACATAAATCTATACGACTAACATATCATTCTCTTTCTTTTTAATAAATAAAGTTGTATCTATATTGTCTCTAACAAAGTTATTTTCAAGTAAGAACTTACTCAATCTATCATACCATGCTCTAGGTGATTGTTTTAATCCATACAATGCTTTATTAAGTTTAAAAACATGGTTTGGAAGAGCATGATTTTTAAAACCCGAAGGTTGTTCTACAAAAACTTCTTCTGAAATAAATTCATTCAAAAATATATTTTTTACATCCATTTAAAATAATTTGAAATTCATGTAGCAAGCAAATGCAAGTAATAATCTAATGGCTTCTAATCTCGCTACGGGTGCATAGGTTTCATCAAAATCTATTCTTTCTTCTTGATTATAACCTTTAGCCACTAATCTTGCTTTATTTCTAATTACTTTTCCTTGTTCATCTAACTTATTCCTATAAACCCATTTAGTTCCAATAATAGAATGGTTTGAGGGTCTGTTTACTAAGGTCCATACATTATTTCTTTCAAATTGGTTAAGTTCTTCATGCATGGCCATCATCCAATTAGGATCATTTTCAGCTTCTTCTATGCTATAAGGCTCTACTTATGAAACAAATGCTAAATAATCATGTGCTTCTCTAAGTGATGACCCAGTCCTAACACCTTGTGAGGGATCACCTATAATTAAATCTCTAAGGTGTGAAGTTACATGCCTCCATTCTCTTGATAGATCACCCTGATCTCTACTTACCATTTCTTCTCCTACTTGAGTTGGTTTGTCCTTCAAGTTCATATCTCTCATTGCTTGATCAAGCGTACCTACATCATTATCAATACACTCTTCTTTTCCAGAATGTGAGGGGCTAGATTCATCAACAATAACATGAACAGATTCTTCTACTGTTAATGTTCTTTTATTAAATACTCTATAAGCTTTTCTATTGATTGAATAATCTAGAAATATAGCTTCATCAGATTTAGCATCAAACTTTCTTAAGTTATCCTTTCTATTATTTAACACAAAGGATTTACAACCAAATAAATAAAAATAATGAATGCTTGGTTTTCTATCATTCCAAAGTTCATAGAAAATTTTTTTTAAAATCGGTCTTATCAAAACACGATTCAAAATGTAACAGGCAGTGTTCACCGCTTCTATCTAGAAGTATCTTGGAAGATTGCCTTCACATAACATTGTCCGGGCTATCTCTTCCAAAGTCTTATTCTTCCTTTCTACAATACCATTTTGCTGTGATATTCTAGGAGTGGAGAAGTTGTGATCAATACCGTGCTCAGTGCAATAATCATCAAAATATTAATTTTTAAACTTGTGCCGTGATCACTCCTAATTGAAATAACTGAAACATTTTTCTGATTTGAAACTTTCTTGTAAGATTTTTGGAAAACTTTAAAAGCTTCATCCTTATGTGTAATAAATAAAACCCAAGTAAATCTCAAAAAATCATCTACTATCACATGTCCATATTCCATACCACTTAGGCTTGTAGTCCTAGTTGGTCCAAATAGATCCATGTATAGTAGCTCAAGTGGTCTAGAAGTGGAAACCATATTTTTCGATTTAAAACTCTTCCTAATTTATTTATCCATTGACATGGATCACAAACATGTTCAAAATCAACTTTGAATTTTGGTAAACCGCTAACTAGATCTTTAGAAATCAATTTAGTAATCTTTAGAAATCAACTTTGAATCAGCCAGGTGACTTCAAGTTGACTCGCCTGGCTGGTTCTTCAGAACTGAGATTTTCTGAACTCTGGAAGAGTCAACTCTTCAGACTTGAGTCGGCTCAGCGTCTGTCTAAGAAACTTTTACTCTGGTCTAGTCGGCTCTTCTGACTCGAGCCAGCTCGAATTCTCAGAACTTCAGAAATCACACTCTACCAAAGTCATCTCTTTAGTCTTGAGTCGGCTCGAAGGTCTTCGTGCCAGAATACTGCTTGCCATGCCAAACCTCGAGTTGGCTCTTCTGAAATGAGTCGGCTCTAGTAACTTGTCTCCAAAAACTTTCCAAACTTCTCAGAATTCTTCCAAAGGCATTCAATCAAGTCCAGAAGCTCTCCAACTCCGTCAAACTTAAGTCTAAGAGATTTACACTTGTAAAATACATGAAAATAGCCCATTTTCATAAATATAGTTGATTTTTCTTTGGGCTATACATTACAACACTACAAAAAAAAGTCATATACACCCACGCTTTTTAGACACGTAAAATATATACATGAGTAAAAGTTTAAATTCTAAAAAAAATATTATATATATCCATATTTGGCAAACGTGAAAATGTTATAATCAATTTGTAACTTACATTTCAACTATTAAACATGACTAAATCAAATATAATGGATAAACATTAGTATGCCAAGAAAAAAGTAATTAAAAAAATTAATACTGATCCCAGGTCTAGAGCTATTCTAAACTCGGATCTGATTAACTTTAACATAAATAGATCGTATCTTGATATTTAATATCCAGACCTGAGATCCAACTAAAAATATAATATTATATATATATAAATAATATAATGTAATATAATGTAATGTAATATGATATATTTTATAAGTTATTATAATATATTATTTTATATTTTATATTTTAAATATTAAAAATATAATTAAACTATATTATAATTATCCTATACTTACAAAGTCACTCCAACTAACTAAGCATAATAAAAGAATTCAATATATCCATATTTTTAACAATGGGTCATTCGGGTTGGATCGGGTTCATAAATAATCTCGTTCTATTCTAAAAAGTTTGGATATAAATATAATCTAAATAAAATATAGATAACTATATTTTAATTATTAAATAGCTAACTATTATTAACCATAAAACAGATAACAAATAATATTATTTTTAAAATAAATTAAGATATAAAAATAATTATAACTCTATCTCTATGTTGAAAATAAGTTCCATACAAGTTTTAACTTATAATTTAAAGGTCCAAATAGATATAATTTTAACATTATTAGTATGTTCGAATCAGGTCGGGTCGAGTCAAGTCCAAATTTAGTAAACCCAGATCCAACCCAAAAAATGGAACGGGTCTAATTTTAGGACCCAACCTGGATCCATGGATCCATAAAAATGGGTTGGATCGGGTCTAAATGGATCGGATCGAATTATGGGTCAACCCGATCCATTTGCAACCTTACTTTCAGTTAGATTTAGGATGGGCTTATCTAAATTTTGGTATTTTTTATGTCCAAGTCCAGTCCATGATCACCTCTTATTGGTAGGAAGCTAGAGAACATGTTATCAAAATAGATAAATAATAATAACAAAAATAAAATATCTAGAATTACCTGGAAGCTTTGATGACTACTTTTAATAATAATAATAATAGTAGTAGTAGTAGTAATGTACAAATACTTCCAGGAAGATTTGAGCAAATAAATGAGTAGCTTGTAAAATCAAGCTTGGAAGTTCGATATAAATCAAGCTTGAATCACCAAAACATGCTCTAAATTAATTTCAACCGGTGAAGCCCAAGTCAATAAAAACTTTGATATATTTATACTATTATACAAATAATGTATTATTAAACTAAATATTTGGTTTTTTTTTTGGATTAGTTTATATTTATTTTGGGCTTGAGTCAAGTTAGCATGTTATAGTTTTATTTTTGATTTAAATTTGAATTGAGCATGATTCAAAACTACAATTATTCAATCGATCAATTAGACTCTTTTGTGCATCGGTTTAAAATTAAATTTAAATTGAGTTCGGTATAATCGTAAACAAATCAAGCTTGATGCATGGTTCAAACTATAGAGTTATTTCTTATAAAAATCATAAAAAAAACATTTTACTATTTTCCATGCATGTTTAGCAGTCTTAGAGTCATCCCACATCAATAAACATCTACCAATATTTTGTTTCGTTGTTTTCTTTCATGTATTAATACAACACGGAATATTTTCATGCATTTTATTAATCATGATTGAACTCCTCAAGCATTTATTTTTATACGAGAAGAAAATAAATTTTGAGTTAGCATGTCGTAACATGGACTGTAAAGTTGGATGCAAGTATTATGAAGACAAAGAATTCCAGGTTATTTAATTTTACATGGCATAGTAGTTCAATGGTTGTGGTGTATTTGTCATTTATATGGAATGGGAATGTTAATTCCAATCTATATGTACGTGATATTGTAATCTTTCATATGTGCATTTATATTACCCCTTTTATTATTTTCTGCACCATCACATACTTGACTCTTACTGGTTTCTGCGAAGAGCTATAATGAACAGGATGCCATGTAGCATATTAGGGCATTTGAACTTCCCTGAAGGATTCTTCAGTAGAAGAATAGAGTTCAGGCAAGTCGAGCATGTCTTGTTTAATAAAGTCACTATTGTTATAGGAATGCTACCAATAAATAATGGTTACAATGAGTCGAGTCTTGGGCAAATAATTCAAGATCAATTGAGAGATGCTTGTTACCTATCGTACATTTGCTTTGCAATTTGATTGATCAATTGGATGAACGGTTATGATGTTACAATCATTGTGATGGTTCAAATTATCTATTAGATGAGGTTGTTCGGCTACTCGCCTGAGTCCGATCTCTATCAGGAGGCTTTTAAATACAAATTCGAGACCTTCATTCTCCTTGCTTTGTTACCGCCAAGCGGAGGAGCGCAGCTCAAGATATGCTTGCTTATTGTTATTAATCATTGTATGTTAGCTTTTCAAAAAAAAATTATCTCAGTATCCTTTACTTTTTTTTATTTTTTTATGTTTATTTTAGATACATATATATGGACATAGATTGGAGCTGGTTAAATCTACCAAGGTATCGAAGATTGATTTCTAAGGCTAGAATTTGTATATATATAATACTTAGATTCTTATTTTTCTCAATATTTTTCTTTTTAAGGAAATAGTAGAGTACTTGAAGAGAGTGGATGGATTTATCAAGTATGCATGTTGAAGATTGGGAAGAGATACATTTAAGTGTCCTTGTCTATAGTGTATTTGTAGTATGATCTATGACAAAGATACAATTAGAGTACATTTAGCTTTTAATAGAGTTATTAGAGATAAGAGACTTTGGAAATTGTATTCTAGTATTTCAGCTCATAGTATTTCTTCTAATATAAATAGTACAAGTGGAGATTGCACTAAGGATGATGGCATACATAAAATAATACTACACTTAAAGCTGCAGCTGATGATGACATGGAATTTGAATATGGTGATACTGGTCTAGGAGATGGAGATGAATTTTTAAATGGATTAAAGAAGTTGCTTGAAGATACACAAAAATCATTATTTGAAGGTTGTAAGAGTTTCAAAAAGCTTTCTTTTGTTTTCCATCTGTTCAACATTAAGTGCATGACTGGAATATCCCAAAAGGCTTTTGATTTGATGATGCAGTTGTATAAACCCCTTCTTCCAGATGGCAATGCACATCCAAATTCTTATAATGAAGTTAAAAAGATTGTTGCCGCATTAGGTTATAGTTATGAAAAGATAGATGTATGTCCAAATGATTGCATTTTGTATTGGGGGGAGGAGAATAAAGATCATACAAGTTGTCCAAAATACGGAGAGGATAGATGGATTGAAAAAGAAAGTTGTTATGTCCATAAAGGGAAAACAAAGTCCAAAAAGATTCTTCATTACTTTTTATTAATTCCAAGACTTCAGAGGATGTACTTGTGTTCTGAATTGGCTGCAAAAATGAGGTGGTATAAAGAAGAGTGAAAAGTAGATGGTATCTTGAGACATCCAGCTAATTCATCTTGTTGGAAATCTCTTGATATCATTAATGATTTTGGATTTGACTCTCAAAATGTTCGTCTTGGCTTGGCAAGCAATGGGTTTAATCATTTTGATAATATGAGTGTAAGCTATAGCATTTGGCCGGTTATTTTCCTGCCTTATAATTTGCCACCATGGGAGTGCATGAAATGGCCTAATATATTCCTATCCTTACTTATACCAGGTCCACATGAACCTGGTAACAACATTGATGTTTACCTATAACCTCTCATTCATGAATTAAAAATTTTGTGGCATGGGGTTGACACATATGACGCTTCGAGAGGCAAGAGGTTCAACATGCGTGCTGCATTATTATGAACCATAAATGATTTCCTGCATACGGACACTTGTCAAGTTGGAGCACGAAAGGACAATTGTCTTGTCCTCAATGTAATAAAGATACATATTCTGATTGGTTACATTCATGTAGGAAACATTATTATGCTGGTCATAGATGGTGGTTGGACAAGGACCATAAATTTTGATGAATGAAGTCAAGATTTTTTGATAAGGAAGAAGATATGAGAGATGCACCTACTCTGCCTTCTGGGAGTGATGTATTCCAACAACTAGAGGGTCTTACTTTTATCTCAGAAACTTCTAAAAATTTGAAAAAAAGAAAAAAGAAGTCAAGCAAGAATTTGAAGAGAGCACCAAAGTAAAAGAAATCAAACAAGAGAAATACTATAGAAGAGCCTGATAATGTTGAAAAAGATAAATACCTGGCATGGAAAAAGAAGAGTATTTTTTTTTATTTGCCATATTGGAAGTTATTATTTGTTTGGCATAACCTTGATGTAATGCATATCGAGAAGAATGTCTTTGACAGTTTGATTGGAACATTATTGGAAATTGATGGTAAAAATAAGGATGGCTTGAAAGCTCAACAAGACTTAATCGAATTAAATATATGACCATCTCTTCATCCCAAATTTGTAGGTCCGAAAAAAATTTTATTGCCACCAACTCGCTTTACATTAAGAAAAAAGGAGAAAGAAAGCATTTGCCAAGTTCTTAAAGATATGAAGGTTCCTGATGGATATGCAGCTAACATCTCTAGGCATGTTGACCCAGTTCATGAAAAGATATGGGGGCTAAAAAGTCATGATTGTCATGTAATTACGCAACAACTACCTCCAATAGCAATCCGGTCTATAAAAAGCAAGGAAGTTAAGTGGGTAGTCACTGAATTGAGCAAGTTTTTCTTGCAGTTATGCTCAGAGACTTCTTCAGCAAATGATTTTTATTTACTTGATCAAAGGATTTCAGTTCTCTTATATCATATGGAAATGTTATTTCCTCTTACTTTCTTTGATGTGATGGTTCACTTGCTTATTCATTTGCCATATGAAGCTCGACTTGCTAGTCCAGTTAATTATCGATGGATGTATCCAATTGAAAGGTATGTTTTGAATTTGAAGTGTTTTTAGTTTATTACATTTTTATTTTTTATGTATTGTAGACTAGTGAAATTTAGTGGTCATGATGATAGGTTCTTGACAAAATTGAAATCATATGTGCATGGTGTAGCGGGACCGCTGACGTGTGATCTGTGTCGGATGCCATGTCGGAGAAAGCCGCCATGTCGAACATCTCACATCGGACTCCGCCATGCTGGCTCCCGCGAGGTTGAACCGCCTAGGCCGGAGTTGAGCTCCGCCCTCCTCCGCCAGGCTGGCTCCCGTAAGGTCGAACCGCCTAGGCCGGAGTCTAGCTCCACCCTCCTCCACCAGGTTGATCCCCGCGAGGTCGAGATGCCTAGGTCGGAGTCGAGCTCCGCCTCTCCAGGTCGACCCCCACCTCAGACGAAGGCGCTAATGATCGAAGGATGTCACCACCTCCCACGGACGGTGGCGAGCTGCCCGAGCACCATGAAGGGTCTCTCGCCAGTCCGCAATAAATACCCCAGCTGCCATTTACACCAAAAAGGGAGAGACTCCCCGATAGAGGCACTGCGCTCTCCACCGACCATCTGCACCACCCGAAAAAGAAAGTCAACCAGGAGATTTGAATTCTTGGGGGCAGCGGCTCCCTAATCGAGGCCCTACCAAATTTCTCATAATGGAATGATCGGAAGGAATGTCAGCGCGCATGGTAGGTTCTCTATCATGAATTGGGAAAGATGTCCTGCTCACGACACGAAACACCGCCGCATGTGCCGCTGGTGAGGGAAAGATCCCGAGGCTGGCGCCTGACAACTACCATGGCTTAAAAGAGCCATCCACTATCTCAAGAAAGGTAAGCCAATCTGAGCGGGAGGAAGAAGAGGGCACACGAGAGAGAAAAAGAAGGGTGAGGACTCCAGGCTGCCGGAGATCCGTGGGAAGGATCGCATGGATACAGCCACCCAGCTCCAATCTTCTCAAGCCATTACCTCTCCCGCTTCACTCTCGGCTCACTCTTACTGATTAGTACATTACTCACTCCTCCTAGCATGGAGTTCGTCTCAGTGGCTCGACCAGGAGGATCTGTTTCCCTGGATCGTCACTGACTTGAACGTAAGAGTGCCCCCACTGGGATCACCGACCTGGGTCTCATCTATTTTGCAGGTCCTGATGAGCAGATTGATTCTGAAGCGACAAGGGTGTGATCCGAGGCTGACTTCAGTTACAGGCCACGATGATCTAGGCGACAACAGATTGGCGTACCAGGTAAGGGGGCAAGACACATCCCGATCCAACCCAATCCCCTTGCAAGTAGCTTGCCAGGAGGATGGTGACGATGCAAGGAAGAGAAGCCTCCACCAGTCATGTGGGAGACCCCCTTCCCACGGGGACCCGCACAGTCCAGAGTGGGAGCGCCCTATTTCATATCAACCACCCCTAGCAGACCCTCAGCTGGCCACACTCACCCAGCAGGTGCAGCTTCTTACTATGGCAGTGCGCCAGCTTCAGCACCAGCACCGGTCCCTGACCACCCACTAACAACCAGGGACTCTTGTGGCCCATGCCGCAGCACCTTGCGACGGTCTGCGTTCCTTCTAAGGAAGGCCTTCGCAGCCACGTGCCACCACCGGGGAAGCTATCAAACCCCAGCAAAGAGATAATGGACCGGGTCTGCCGATCAGGAGAGCCGATCCTCGATCTTGGGGCGGGCCACAGCTAGACCTCGTCGAGGTCAAAAAAGCAAGATTCTCTATCATGAACCCCATATCACATCACCTTATCCGGCTCCTTCGGCCATAGCGGAGAGTTTAACTGATGAGGCCATCAGGCGCATTGCCCGGAAGCACTTGGAGGAACAGGAGCGCAAGCTGGCGGAGCTATCCCGCATGTTTGCAAATCTGCAGGGCTCCACCGACGAGCCAGCAGGCTACGATGCCCATCATCCCTTTTCCCGAGAAATCTAAGGGGAACTGCTTCCGAGCCAGTTCTGCATGCCCCAAGTGGACCCCTACGATGGGATCACCAACTCCCTGGATCACCTCAAGAGTTACAAAGCCCTCATGAGGATCCAGGGTGCAACTGACGCCCTCCTCTGCATCACCTTTCCTACTACTCTCCGGAAGGCAGCTCGGATATAGTTCACCCGCCTTTAGCCGGAGAGTATTAGTTCATTCGCTCAGCTAGAGTGAAAGTTCGTGGCCCACATCGATGCCTGCCGGGAGGTGCCGTGAGAGGCAAACAGCCTCTTCTCCATCAGACAGCAGGACCACGAGCTCCTACGGGATAACGTGGCCCGCTTCAAAGTTACCATGCTAGAGATCTACAATCTTGATGAGCCAGTCGCTATGCTGGCACTGAAGAGAGAGCTCAAGACATTTCGCATGACCTACTCTCTCAACAAGAAACCTTCCAAGACATACTCTGAGCTTCTCCTCCATGTTCAGAAGTACATCCATGCCGAGGAGGCAGATCGCATGAGGAGGGAACTGGATGGGAAGCCTCTAAAAAAGCTAGCTCCCGGGGAGACGTCTAGGACATGGAAGCCCAGACCGGCTGCACCGAACTTCCGCCAAGGGCCGACACCTAGGAGGGACCCCATCCCGGAAGAAAGGTTCACGCCTCTCCTCGCCCTGAGATCGAAGATCCTCATGGAGATCCAGGATGAGCATTATTTGAAGTGCCCACCTCCACTGAAGCTATCTAACGATCGCGACAGGACGAAGTACTACCAATTCCACCGTGACCATGGCTACAATACCGAGGAATGCCGGCAACTCAAGAACGAGATCGAAGAACTTATAAAGAGGGGCTACCTCGAAAAGTTCGTGGGGGGCAGACCTCCGGCAGAACCCCAGGCGCTCGCTGCTCTCCCTCCAGTCCCTACAGTCAACAACCGCCCTACCGAGAAGCTGGTGGGGATGATATGCTAGGGAGTCGAGCGTGCTTCCAAGAAGGCCTAGGGAGGAGAGTTTTGACAATGTACTTCCCTTTATGGGGGAGAAGAGGGTTGAAAATGAAAATGTAAACAACGATGGCATGGTCGTCGAGATGACGATCGCAAAGCATCATGTAAAACGCATCATGATTGATAGTGGAAGCTCCACGGATGTACTTTTCTATGATGCTTTTTTCAGGATGAATTTATCCTCTGCTCAGCTCAAGCCTGTACACGCACCCCTTGTTGGTTTCACAGATGACTCTGTAGGAGTCGAGGGAGAGATCACTCTCCTCGTTACTGCCGGGATGCTACCTCGGTAGAGCACCGTCATAATGACCTTCATGGTTGTCAGGCTCCCTTCAGCCTACAACGTAATTCTTGGCTGACCCGGGCTCAACCTGTTCAACACGGTCATCTCTACAAAGTGGTTGTTGGTGCAATTTCCAACTCCCTACGGCATTGGGGAGATGAAAGGGGCACCTCAGCCGATCTAGCACTACCTCTAGACCGTCCCCGGGTCCAAGGCTACCGAGGGTGACCCCAGCACAGACAACCTCGATCAAAGGGCGCAGGACCCCAGGGTGGCCCGGTCGATCGCCTGCTATCGTATCCCCTCGGAGATGAACGAGCCCACCTGCAAGATGATGAGCGAGCCCACCTACTGGAGTTTCTCTGGGCGAATGCCGACGTGTTCGCTTGGATGGCTGCTGACATGCCTGGGATCCCGCTTGAGATCATAACCCATAAGCTGAGCGTCGACCCAAAGTATCGCCTTATTCGGTAGAAGAAAAAAAGTTTCACCCAAGAGAGGCAATAGGTGATCAACGAGGAGGTAGACAAACTCCTTGCAGCCAGCTTCGTTCAGGAAGTGCAATATCTGAGCTGGCTGGCAAACGTGGTCATGGTGAAGAAGAATAACGAGAAGTGGAGGATCTGTGTAGATTACACCAACCTCAACCAAGCATGTCCAAAGGACAGCTTCCCCCTGTCGAAAATTAACCAGTTAGTGGATGCCACCTCGGGGCACTGCTTGCTCTCCTTCATGGATGCATTCTCCGGATATAACCAGATCCGGATATACCCGGAGAACGAGGAGCACACTACCTTCATCATTGATCGGGGGATGTACTGCTATCAGGTGATGCCGTTCGGCTTGAAGAACGCCGGTGCCACATACCAGCGACTTGTCAATCGAGTCTTCAAGAACCAGGTTGGCAGGAACATGCAAGTGTACGTGGATGACATGCTTGTCATGAGCAAGTCGAGCTCAGACCACATCGCCGACCTCACAGAGGCCTTTCACAACCTCCGAGAGCATAAAATGAAGCTGAACCCGGCGAAGTGCACCTTCGGCGTGGCAGCAGGAAAGTTTCTTAGATTTATGATGACCCAAAGAGGAATCGAGACGAACCCAGAGAAGGTCCAGGAAATCATCGACATGGAGCATCCGACCTCAAAGAAGTAGGTGCAATGCCTGACGGGTCGCATTGCCGTGCTAAGCTGATTCATCTCGAGGTCGGCGGACCGCTGCCTTCCTTTCTTCAAGGTGCTGTGCAAGATGAATGACTTCACCTGGACAGAGGAGTGCAAGGTGGCCTTCGAGGAGCTTAAAGACTTCCTGGCATCACCACCATTGCTCTCCAAGTCAGAGGCAGGAGAGGAGCTCCTGCTATACCTGGCGATCTCTCCTGGAGCCATCAGTTCGATCCTCATTTGTGCGGATTAGAACGGATGCCAGAAATCGATGTACTACACCAACAAGATCCTCCGGGATGCCGAGATCAGGTACACCCGATCCAAAAAATTCATTTTTGCTCTTATCATGTCTGCTCAGCATCTCAGACCGTACTTCCAAGCACATCTGATCATGGTCTTGACAGACCAGCCCCTGAGGGCTGTGCTCAGTCGTCCTGACATATCTGGATGTTTGGCCAAGTGGATGCTAAAGCTAAGCGAGTTCGACATCGCGTACCGACCAAGGTCATCCCAGAAGGCCCAGGTATTAGCTGACTTCATGGTCGAGTGCACAGGGCTCGCTGAAGAGCCAGAGCAGACAACCCCGGAGCACCAAGTGGGGCCCGAAGCTGAGGAGGAGTCTTAGATCCTCCACGTCGATGGCATGTCCAACACGGGCGGAAGCAGAGCAGGTCTCATCCTCGCTAACAGCGATGGAATTGTAGGCAAATGTGCACTCTATTTCAAATTCGCCACCATGAACAATCAGGTGGAGTACAAGGTGCTCCTCACAGGCCTCAGAGTCTCCCATGAGCTGGGTGTACGAAGCTTGAAAGTCTTCACCGACTCCCAACTGGTGACCGAACAAATTTTCGGGGGGTATGAAGCCAAAGATCCCCAGATGATGAAGTACCTTGAACGGGTCCGCTCGAGCACAGCAAGTTTCTGGCACTTCAGCATTTCCCACATCTCCCGTGGAGAGAATGCTCGTGCCGACATGCTGTCAAGACTCGCGACCCTGCCGGACTCATCACTAGGGCGAGCCCACATTGAGTATCTCGAAAGTCCAAGCAACGAAGCTCCTGTAGAGATGCAGCAAGTCACCCTAAAACCGAGCTAGATTGATAGGTACATCAGATATATCACCGAAGGCATCCTACCGGAAGACCGCATAGAGGCTAGCCTCATAAAAAAGAAGGCCTCATGGTTCGTCCTGATGGAAGGACAACTCTACCGTCGATCCTACTCCTATCCGCTCTTGAAATGCCTAAGACCCGTAGAGGCAACCTTTGTGCTCCAAGAGATACATGAAGGCCTTTGTGAAAATCATGTCGGGGGGAGGACACTTGCATACAAGGCCCCCTGACAGGGATACTACTAGGAGACCATGAGGGAGGACGACATTGATTTTGTGAAGAGGTGTGACCAGTGCCAGTGCCACACTCACATACAATATCAACCAACAGCTCCACTCTCCCAGCTCTCTGCCCCATGGCCCTTCTCCTAATGGGGGATGGACATCCTGGGTCCATTTCCACCTGCATCTGGGCAATGGAAGTTTTTCATAGTATCCATTGACTACTTCACCAAGTAGGTAAAGGCAGAGCCACTAGCACGGATCACGAAGGCCAAGGTTCGCCAGTTGTTTTGGAAGTCGATCATCTACCACTTTGGGCTTCCCCATAGCATCATCACCAACAACGGGCGACAATACGACAACCGGGAGTTCAAAGAATTCTGTGTCGAGCTCGGGATCTGGCATCGTTTTACCTAGGTGGCTCATCCCCAGACCAATAGGGAGGCCAAGGTGACCAATCGGACCATCCTCCAAGGACTCAAAACCAGATTGGACCAGGCCAAAGGCAGGTGGGTGGAAGAACTCCCCAGTATTCTCTAGGCCTACCACACAACACCCTGAATAGCCATGGATGAGATGCCTTTCAGCCTCGTCTTTGGCACAAAAGCCATTGTTCTGGTTGAGCTCGAGTGCCTACACTACGAGTACAGCAATATGATGAAGCGGAGAATCCGGCGCACCTCCTCAACCTGAACCTCCTTGAGGAAACCAGGGACAAGGACCGACTCCAGGTGGTGGCTTACTGGCAGTGCGTAGCCCGATACTACAATGCACAGGTAAAACTGAAGGCCTTCCACCCCATCAACCTGGTGCTACACCGAGCTGAAGCGTCTTAACCCCGAGAGTGCGACAAGCTCTCGCCAAACTGGGAGGGCCCCTATAAGGTGGTCGAAGCTCTGTTACATGGAGCTTACTATCTTGCGGATCTAGATGGTGCTAGATTCCAGTGAACATGGAACACCTGCAACCTGAGAATATACAATCAATAGTATAAGGCCTTTTCCTAGTAATAATAAAAATCCTCTTTTGCACAAATTGCTTTCACCTTGCAGGATATCGCTTCCCGGCCCAAGGTCTGGCATGTTCAAGCCCGGAGTCCAGCTCTCCAGCACCAAAGCCCGGAGCCCAACTCTCCGACACCAAAGACCAGAAACCCCAGCACTCAAGCCCGGATCCCATGCTCTCCGGCACTCAAGACCGGATCCCATTCCGGCACCAGGAGCCTAGCTTCCTGGCACTAAAGACCGGAACTCCGGCATCAAAGATCGGAGTCCAACTCTCCGGCAACAAAACGCGGAGCCCAGCTCCTAGCACTCAAGCCTAGAAGCTCCTGAAGCCCGGCACCTTGCAGACACCTTGCGAGATCAATAAATTCAATCTCTGAGCTTAGAGTTGCCATGCATGCTCGGAGCTGGTCCAAGCCAAGGTCCAATAGACCTCTTCAAGCAAAGGCTCGGAGTCCTGCGACCACCTCGCCCGCGAAGTGGGCGTGGCCCAGCAAGCTAAGAAAATCCTTCCAAGCTACCCAGCACGCCCAGGACTCGACAGAGAAGGGCCCGGTCCTTGGCACTCAAAAGCCCGACACATACAGAAGTACGTGCATGCGGGTAGTTGAGAAGCGAGGAAGGCAAGATCGACAAAGTGCAAAAAAGAAAGGAAGAAAAGAAGAACACAAGTCAAAGTGACCAAAAGTGGATTTCATTGATACTTATAGAAGTTCTTAAATATATCATGGGCCCCGACATGCTGGCTAGCCCAGGTCAGAGAAAAAAGGAAAAGAAAAATTATAAAGGCCCCTAAACTATCCGACCGGTGCCTTCCCAACATGGTGCTCGGAAGGGGTGCCACCTTCTGGAGCCTCCGGTGGTGGTGCTTCGGCTTCGGCTGCTTCAGCCAGCACAACTGGACCAACGATGGCAGCTGATTCACCCGCCTCGCCCGAGTCGGGAGTCGGATCCGGGCCCGTTGAGCCTGGAAGCCTCAGCCTGCCAACGTGCTTGTCTGGGACGAACTCCTCCACCTGGGACTTGCAATACATGAAGCCCTAAAGGAATGAGTCCATCATCACCTCCTTGAATTCGAGCTTGAACTCTTGGGAGGCCTTGTATTCTGCCACTGCCCTGGCAGCCCTCTTCCTGGCGGACTTGATCTGCTCGACCGCCTCGGTGGCCTTTTTCTTCATAGCCTCCATCGAGCTGACTGCCACGGAGGCCTTCTCCTCCATGCCAGCAGCCCTCTTCTCGGTGGCGATGACCTTCTTCTCGGCGGTAGTGGCCCGATCCTTCATCGCCTCCAACTCTGCCAGGAGGGATTGGGCCCGTCCCTTCTCCCTGGCGGCTTCTGCATCAAGTTCCTTCAGCCTAACCTCCTTGGCCCTGAGCTCTTCGAACTTGCCCTTGGTTCGGTTTCTCTCTCAGTCCAGGGACTCCTCGAGGTCCTTGATCTTCCTTAGGGCTCTGGCAACCTTGCTTCAGAGCTCCTTGATCTTTATGGAAGCCTCCCAGGCATCATTGTTCCTTTGTTTTACCTCCTCCTTCAAGGACTCGAGCTCCGCTCCCTGCAGCCTGTCCCTCTTGGCCCAGGTTTGGCAGAAGTCCTTGATAAGGAAGAGCTTAGCACCAAGCTGCACCAAAGAAAATGTCAGTAGTCCCGAAGGCAAGGGGAAAAAGGCAAGGCGAAGCCAAATAAAGGAGCACTTACTGAGAAGAGCTGGGCGAAGGTGCTCCCGATGGCGTCACCGAGAAGCTTCCCGGCCTTGTCTCGCCGATCGCACGACTGGACGGTGAAGTCCATCATGCGCTCGGCAAGCCTCTGGTCCCGAACCAGGAAAATGTTTGGCACCAGCTTGAAGGGGATCCTGCGATAGTCCCTCTCCCTCCTGCCCATCGCTGACGAGGAATCTTCAACTGTCCCAACTAGAGAAGCGTCTAGTGCATGCTGGGGAATCGGCACCACTCCAGACGATGCAGCCATTAGTTCAACTCTCTCCGGTTCTCCTTCCTTCTCGACCTCAATGACCTCCAGGGAAGGGGTGCCATCGCGACCATGACTGCGATGAACCTAGCCCGAACAATGACCTCGGGCTCTTGGGCCGGGAGCAGGTCGGCTCACCTCGACGCCTCCAGAGTGGGCTCAACAATCCTCCTGCTCGGCTCGAGAGCAGGCTCGGTCACCCTTCTGCTCCGCCTAGGGTCGGGCGCTACCCTTTTCAGCTCAGCTGGTGCGATAGGAGAAGTCCTCGTGTCACATTCGACACAAGCCTTCTTCGAGGAGGGTTCGTCGGCCTCCTTCGACACACCTCTCTCCCGGGAGAAGGAGAGGAGATCATCCAGAGTGAACTTCATGCCTGCACAAGAAGAAGATGTTAGTTCTGAGCTCGAAAAATCTGAGAGGAGGCATAGAGATACAGTGCTCGAGCCGAACTCACCCAACTGCTAAATTGGGCTGGCTCTGGCTTCGAAAAGGTTCTGCTTTGACAACAGAACCTCCAGGGAGGGGACCTGGTCGGCACGGAGCTGGTCATACACCACCCGATCAATCGAGTCGATCGTAAAGTTTTAGTTGGGAGACCGATCTGGGTCGTTCCAAACCCATTCGACCCCCTCGACCGAGGCAAAGAAATATTTGTTCTTCCACCCTTTGATGGAAGAGGGGAGCTTAAATTTTATGCCCTTCGGGCGAGAAGAAATAGACCACCACCCCTCCTTGGTAGGGTGGCGCTTCAAGGTAAAGAAAACCCTGAACATAAAAAACAGGCAAGAATCCCATGAAAGTGATAAAAAACTATAAAACAGAAAATGATTCTTATGGTGTTGGGGATGAGCTAAGCAGGAACCAGGCGATAATTGCTCAACACTGAAAGAAAGAATGGGTGGATTGGAAACTAGAGGCCCCCTGCAAGTGTCTCCTCGTAGAGGGCAATCTGGCGCGGGCCACTGGAAGTGACCCGCTCCCCAGGTTGAGGGACTGAAAGCCGAATGGTGTCCGGGACACCATAGGTCTCCCGGATAGTCGCAAGCTCCTCGGAGGTGATCGTCAAGACGACCCCACCGGGACCTATCGACCGAGAAGGTTCAGGGGCTGGTTCTTATGGAGGAGGAGGAGAAGAAGTCACTGGTTCCCTAATCACTATCCCTCTGGGAGTGGGCCTTCTACTGAGCTCGAAGTGCGCCGCGTCCTCTTCCTCATCGAAGGAAGAAGGCGGCCTCAGCCTAGAAGGCCCAGCCTCCCTTTGATCGATTGAAGGATGGAAGTTGGGATCGAAGCGAGACATTCCAGAAGAAGAAGAGAAAAGAAAAAGCGGGGGGGGGGGGGGGGGGGGACGAAGGCAACCGGCAGGAAAGAAGAAGAAGGAGACAAACGAAGCCCGAGGGAGCCCTAACCCTAGAGGAGGCCTATACACGTCCGAAGGAAGAAGAAGGAAACGAACCTGGTGAATCCAGGAAGACAAGGACAGCCGGAGGAGGAAGAAAGGGCTCCGATACAATGGCGGGCACGGGAGATTTGAAAGAAGATATGTTTTGGAAAAAACTACCTCCCTTTTTGAAATGACCGGGCACACAACCGTACCATTACTACATCATTACTGACAGATCTGTGCCACGTGGCAGCAATCGGTGAGGCTGGTGTTCCATTTCAACTATGGCCGCTTTGAATTCTGCACCGGCAATAAGTACTCCTTGGACGTGTCCACGTGGCTCCCCCATGTTGGTTCGAAAAGTCGCCTCTCGAAGCGCCGGCGATCATGGCCATCATTGCACCGAATATTTGCCTTTCCATGTCAGCACCGTATTTACTCCCTTCGACCCAAGTGCCGCACGCCAACGAGACTTGGGAGTGGGGGGCAAATGGTGTGGTGGGATTGCTGACGTGTGATCTATGTTGGATGCCACGTCAAAGAAAGCCGCCATGTTGGACATCTCACCTCGAGCTCCTCCGCGAGGCTAGTTCCCACGAGGTCGAACCGCCTAGGCCAGAGTCGAGCTCCGTCCTCCTCCGCCAAGTTGGCTCCCACAAGGTCGAACCACCTAGGCCAGAGTCAAGCTCCGCCCTCCTCCGCCAGGCTAGCTCCTGCAAGGTCGAACCGCCTAGGCCGGAGTCGAGCTTCGCCCTCCTCCACCATGCTGGCTCCCGTGAGGTCGAACCACCTAGACTGGAGTCGAGCTTTGCCCTCCTCCACTAAGCTGGCTCCTGCAAGGTCAAACCGCCTAGGCCGGAGTTGAGCTCCGCCCTCCTCCACCAGGCTGACCCCCACGAGGTCGAGACACCTGAGCCAGAGTCGAGCTCCGCCTCTCCAGGTCGGCCCCCACCTCGGACGAAGGCACCAATGATCGAAGGACGTCGCCACCTCCCACGGACAGCGACGAGCCACCCAAGCACCATGAAGGGGCTCCCTCCAGTCCGCAATAAATGCCCCAGCTACCACTTATACTGAAAAGGAAGAGGCTCCCCGATAGAGGCACCGTGCTCTCCACCGACCGTCTGCACCACCCAGAAAAGGAGTCAACCATGAGATTCAAATCCCCGGGGGGCGGCGGCTCCCTAACCGAGGCCCTGCCAAATTTTCTAGAATGGAACGACCGGAAGGAATGTCAGCATGCATGGTAGGTTCTCTATCACGAACCAGGAAAGATGTCCTGCTCACGGCATGAAACATTGCCGCACGCGCCTGCTGGCGAGGGAAAGATCCCGAGGTAGGTGCCTGACAACTACCATGGCTTAAAAGAGCTATCCACAGTCTCAAGAAAGGTAATCCAATCCTAGAGGGAGGAAGAAGAGGGCACATGAGAGAGAAAAAGAAGGGACTGAGGACTCCAGGCTACCGGAGATCTGTGGGAAGGATCGCATGAACACAGCCACCCAGCTCTAATCCTCTGAAGCCATTACCTCTCCCACTTCACTCTCGGCTCACTCTCACCCATTAGTACATTACTCACTCCTCCTAGCAGGAGTCCATCTCAAGGGCTCGACCAGGAGAATCTGTTCTCCTAGATCGTCACTGACTTGAGCATCGGAGTGCCCCCACCAGGATCACCGGCCCAGGTCTCCTCTGTTTTGCAGGTCCCAACAAGCAGGTCAATTTCGAAGCGATGAGGGTGCGATCCGAGACTGACTTCAGCTACTGACCATGGCGATCCAGGCAGCAACAGTGCATAATAAAGCACAACCAGAAGGTTCAATTGCAAATAGTTATTTGGCTGCAAAAATAGCGGCCTTTGCATCAAGATTCTTAGATTATGATGTTAAGACATGGCTAAATAGACGTGGAAGAAATGATGATTGTACTGAAGTTGATACCTTGGGATAGATGTGCATTAACATAGGCCGACCTTTAGGTGCTGGGAGTTCTTGTAAGATGGATAATGTGGAGTTGGATCAAGCTCATCGATATATATTATTCATTCAAGAGAAGGTTCGGTCATATGCATTGTAAGTAAAAAGTTTTTTTTTTATTATATTGTGAAATTTCTAGTTGTTATTATAAAACTTACACAATATTGTTTTCTATGTTAAGGATGCACTTCGAGTTGATCCAAAGAGAATGACCTCGTTCATCAAAAAGGGATATTGAAACTATTTATATGTGCAAGTTTCCACAATGGTTTCGTAGACATGTATGTAATGTATCATTATTTTCTTAATTTTTACCTTATAAAAAAGGTGTATGATTACTAATTGAATAATATAATATCTTTTTTATAGGTTCAAAGGTTACAAGATCAAGGAAAAGAAGATCTACCAGCTATTATTCATTGTCTAACAAAACATCCAGTTAATATAGTCAACAAATACAATAGATGTTTAATTAATGGATTTAGATTTCATACAAGGAGTGCTAAGAAAGAAAGTAAAACTCAAAATAGTGGCATTGTGATGTAAGCTAAAACAACAAGCTTCTCTAGTAAAAGAGATAATAATCCAATACATGCTAATATGGCCTATTATGGAGTCTTGGATGAGATTATAGAGTTAAATTATTATGGTGAGATAAAATTTTTGCTCTTTAAATGTGAATGGGTGGATATTAATCGAGGTGTCAAACAAGACGGGGACTTGACACTGATAAATTTTAATTATAAATTGCGTACTTCAGAGCCTTTTGTAATAGCTAATCAAGTGGAGAAAATATGGTATGTAAAAGATCCAAAAGAAAGTGGATGGCATGTAGTTAGAAAAACAAAGTCAAGGGATTACTTTAATATGAACGAGGACTTCAATGATGTTAATGAAGGCTTGAAAATTGAGCAACAAATAAATCTCCATGCTAGCAATTATGACAATGAGATCGATGTAGATGATGAGAATGTAACATGGAAAAGAGATGATATTCAAGGAATTAAGATTGTAACATAGTTATCCATGCATATATATCCATATATGAATAATATATTTTCTTGAATATTTGTTAACTATGTTTGGAAGACTTGTTTGATTATGTTAAATGGTATTAGTTATTATTTTCTTAACTATATATCGAATGGTGTTCGTACTTTTTTTTATTAACTATATTGGAAAGGTTGTTTGGTTATGTTGAATGATATTTATTATTTATTTTAATATTTCTTATATATTTTAATGTATATATAAACACTATTTTTATTTATTGCTTGGTTTTACTGTACTAATATGATTCCTTTTAATTATAGGTGTTGTTATAAATATATTTGTTACCTCAACTGAAAGTCTATGTAAGTGATCTAGTTCTTACCTTAATCTGATATTTATTATATAAACAAAAGTGATGATTATTTTAATTTCTTTTGTAGGGCTAGAAAGAAAAATCTGGTAATTATAAGGGCTCGGGATAGACCGAGAACAAGGTCTACTTATCGTGAAGTACATGATTCTAAATCAATAATGGACAATGATCATAAAGTGGTTGACCTTGAAGAGATACAAGATAGTGGTGCTGAAGATAAACAATCAAATGAGGGAATGTTACTTGAACTAGTAAATAATTCAAGACGAAGGAGGTTGACAACTAGTTACTTTCCTACTTATATGAGGTGAGTACAATTTTAGTTCTTGATGTTCTTACATTTAATATATCAATGATGGATGTATGCTTAGTTTCTAATAATCTTTAAACATTTACTTTTTTTTTACATGCTTATTTTTATTATTTCTAGGTATATATGGAGCAAGCTAAGTTCAGAGAGACAATCATGGTTTCATTATTTTGATTGCTTATTGTTTAGCTTATATGTAAGTAAGCCATCAAAAAAGAAAGTTTCAAAGTGGATAAAAAATAAAAAAGTATTTGAAAAGAAATATCTTATCCTTCCTATTTGTATTTGGTGGGTTATTAGGTTTAGTTATTTCTAATTTATCAAATATTGTATGGGAGAATGTGTACTTATTTTTTTTTAACATTAGGGATCATTGGCTTGTCGTAATTTTTTGTAACTTTGGTGAGAGCTTTACTTCAACCAGTCCACCATACATGTTACTATTGGATTCTCTTCCAAATAATAGTTGTGATAGATATGAAGCTGAAATAAGATGGTAATCAAATAAATATGATTTCTATTTTTAACTTTGGTTTTCATAGTCGATTCATATTAACATATTTAGATTGTTTGTATATGCCTATTTGCAGCCTAGTTTTTGATATATATGATTGTGAAAAGAAGTCAAAAGATGCAAGAGCAATATAGAATATGCCGCTGATAGTCCCAAAGATAATTATGTTATATTTTTTAAGCAAAATGATTTATTTACATGAAACATAGAGAATAATAGTCATTAATCTTTTTGTTTATATTTCAATAATAACATGTACCAATGCAACCAAATGGAAATAATTGTGGATACTTTGTTTCATATTATATCCATCGTTTTATGCAGGATGCTTCCATAACTATCTCTCCAAACAAGATTCATTTTTTGTATATTCTAATCCTCTTAACTTCTTATCAAATTTTTATATGCATTTCCAAATTATTTATTGATTTTTATTTATTCAGCTTAATGATCACTAGTTTACAATGACGGAATTGGATTCCTTTTTGGCTGGTTTAGATTCTATTGGATATACAAAAAGGAGTGCAACTAGGCAAGTCACTGATGAGCAAAGCATTGTACATAAAGATAATACTGGTGTAGCCTGAAAAGAGGAAGAGATATCCCAACCTGAAGAGCCACCTCCTAAAAAATATCATGGTGAGACACAAATGAAAGAGTGCATACGATGGATTATGATAAGATAATTTATGTAGAGTAGAATGAGTATGGACAGCCAATTGGGGATGGTGGGCAATCATTTATGAGCTTTTTGACTAGCCTAACAAAATTTTATGAGCAGTTGCCAGTTAGTGTGAATGATTGGTGAAAGATATTTAAGACCACTAAACTTGAACTTTGGGAATACATGAAGGTGATATGATTTCTATTTCATCTATGATTTAGCACTTATTTTTATGATGTATTAATAATATTTTTTTTATTTCAAAAAAAGTATGATGTGGAAGATGAGCATTATAATTTTGCAATAAAGACTTTAGCAGGAAAATGAAGAGGAATGAAGTACTATTTAAGAAAAAAGTACTTAATAAAAAATTATAATAAGAATATGAAAAAACAAGGTGAAGTACCTAAGAATGTCCCAGAGGCTCAATAGAAGGAAGCTATAAACAGTTAGTCTACTTTACAATGGCAGGTACATAAAAATTGTTATTTTTTATTGGTTGAGATCAATTTTTTTATAATAGTTAGGTACATAAAAATTATTATTTTTTATTGGTTGAGATCAATTTTTTATAATAGTTAATGTCGATTTTAAAATTTGATATATATGGAATAATGACAGAAAAAGGTAAATATCAACAATGACTGCAAGAAAAAATACAAGTATCCCCATTGTGTGGGAATAAGGAGCTTCGCATAAATCAATCACCTATATGTGAAACCCATCCAAGTTTTTTTAAAAACTTGCTTTGATAAATATATATGTTATGTTTAACTAATTTTTTCTTATTTTGTATACTCAATTCAAAAGGACAAAAAAAAATGAGCCATCCCTGCATGTGGGTGAACACTCGTACTAGAAAGAATGATAAACCTGTAAATGATGCTGCTGCTGGACTAATTATAAGTATCCTTTATTAGTTAATTAAACTATAAGTCTATCTTATTTTTTTATTAAAATATTTATTTTTTGTAATTAATACATACATATTTACTGAAACCAAAAAGAAATGTTTAAAGATACAGAAGATGATGAAGTATTTTCTAAATAGTTTGGCAAAGAAAGACCAGACATGATCCGTTGCTTAGGGATAGGACCAACTCCCAGTTCATTATGGGGCTCTAAAGCAATAAATAAAGTCTTGAAAAAGGAAAATGAGAGTTTGCATAAAATGGTTAATGACTTGGCAAGTCAAGTTGGAACTTTCCAAGTCTAAGTAGCAAATATTTATGGATCAACAATTTTGGTGAGTACTTTAGTTAAATGTATATTTTTTTTTATTTCTATATGAATGAGATTGGATAACTTAATCTTTATTTTCAAAATTGTTCTGATTTTTTTGAAAATATAAAAATATCATGGAAAAACCCGATGACCATTCATTCTACTTGCTATTTGATTGATGAATTTAACCTGTTATTATATTTATTTATTAATAGAGTATTGCCAACATGAAAGAAGCTAATGATCATTCACCAAAAATAGATACAATATCATCTGTTAATATCAAACATAATATAAAGGTATCTATGATATCATTATTTTATGCAATACTTGTAATTTAAATTTTTTAAGAAAGTTGGCTAACTCTCTATTATTTCTAGAATGGTGATAGAGTTGAACTAAACTCATCTCAAGTGAACATATTATCCATTCTTGGATCATCTAAAATTGTAAGTGAAATTTATTTAATGAATTTATAGATTTTAATAGAATGGTTCAATGTTATTAAGTAGTGAATCATCAGGATTTATTTATTATATTATATAAAATCAGTACTTGCAGGGTGAAAAAGTAATTTTATTGAATATCTCACAGAAAAAAGTAGACAAAGGAATATTTATTTCTGATGATAAAGACAAGATGTTGATGGGTAAAAGTTTGGAAGATGTGTTTTATGAGATTTCTGTTTCTTATGCAATTGAGCCCAATGCTCCATTGCTTGTAAAAAACAAAAGTTGATCTTTAATAAAACATGCTGTGGGCACTTACATTATTTGGTGAAAAGATTATGTATGTATCTATGTACATTATTGGTTTAATAATGATTTATACTATCTCTAAAATGATATATATTTATATGATTCCTTTTTTTGCAGATTCAGATGATATAATGGAAGGTGCCAAGGAAGATATGAAGATTTTACAAAGTTTACTTTATCTTTATTCTCTTTATGGTGTAACGAAAATAGTTGGAACTTGTTTTAGGATATGTTTTGAGTTCTAGATTTACTTTCTTTTGAAATCAGTACTATGTTTTGTTTGTTGTTCTTTGGATTTTGATGAAATTAATAAAGTTATTAAGATAATATTTTTATGAAACTATCACTATGTATATTAAACTATATTTAATATAATGATGAAGATTATCTTGTTCATAGTTATTTTTTGTCTTTCTATTTTTATTTTTTATTATAAGTGATCCATATTTTGAAATTGGATTGAGCATGACTATATTTAATTATATACCTATATTTTATTATTGATAGTACAGGTTCATTTATACCCACACTTTGTTAATTCCAATGAATTCTAATTCGTATGTATTTAATTACTCATGTTTGTAATTCGTATGATTTAATTACCCACGTTTCTAATTCGTATATATTTAATTATCCATATTTTATAAAGGAAGGTATAGACTAAATTTATATCTACGTATATAATCTTACATACGTCAAATATTACGTGGGTAAAGCACGTCTACACACGAAAAAAAGAAACATGGATATAAGCTATAGCCACGCCGGACATATCCACGTTTAACCAAACGTGTGTACTAACATGGGTGTAGATATATGTCCATATTTTTTAAGCTTTTATCTACATATTTTCTACGTGGGTGTAGCTCAGTTTTTTTGTAGTGCAAAATACAGTTTTACAAAATAAACTTGTCATACACCAAGGTTGTAGGAAGAGTGGTCTTTCATTTAAAACATCCTACAAAAACTTAGAAAACACTTGGAAAGAGTTAGTAATTAAATGCATGCTCCAATGTTTGGTTATCATCAAAATCATTCTAGAGGTCAACAAGGCTTAATACCAATTTGAATTGACTTATATTGTAGCCAAGAACTCATAGCTCGGTACGTGAGATATTGTTCACTTTAGCCATGCATCTCATGATTATGTCCCTTTAGATTCCAATCCAAAAATACTTCATGTAGAAAGGATGGTCCTTTTCTATATAAGCTAGATCGTCTTCATTGACTTATAACCAATATGGAATCAATGATGCCCTCCTTTTTATTACCATAGTCCTCCTAATTAAGGGAGAATCTATGTATGAGCAGAAGGTGCCCTCATCATTATCACCATAACCCCCCAGAAGGAAGAGTTTATATACAAACAAGAGGTGTATCATAATCACAGGTCTGGAACTTGCATCGGCCATCAATATTGCAAACAAGGGCTTATGACCCGGTACATGAGATATTATTCACTCTAGCCCATAAACCTCATGATTTTGTCTTTCTGGATTCCAATCCAAAAGTGCCTCATGTGGAATGAATAGTCCCTTTCTATATACTCCAAACTTCTCCTTAAGTAGGGGATTATGGTGATAATAAGGAGGGCATCATTAATCCCACATTGGTTGTGAGTTAAGGATGACTAGACTAATTTATATAAGAAAGGACTATCCTTTCCACGTGAGGTGTTTTTGAATTTTTGGTCCCTTTTCTTAGTTTGTTTTGGTTTTTTTCTTTGTGTTTTCTTTCAAAGGACATGGATGGATTAATCCTCTATTTGTTTGATTTTTTTCTCTAGATTTTTTCAGTCTTAACAAAAGATAGTGATTTTTTAAATAATTTTGTCTAATAAAAGTGTTGCTTTAAAATGACTCTATTAATAGCTAGTGCTTAATTCATTTCTTAATAAGATACCAACTTGTTGACTATGGAATATAATTGTTCGTTGCCAAGTTTTTATAGGATGAAAATGATCATGGAGTTGGAGGTAAAGATGAAGAATGATAGGATGCAATGTCATAGAGACTTTGTTATTATTTTGGAACTTGTTTTTGATATTCCACGATAATTTTGTATGCACTATACTTAATATTTAGACTATGTGTATTTGGTGAAGATTTGATTTTCATTTGAATTTTATTTCTTAGGTTTAAAGTATGTTTGTTTAGTAATACTTTATTATTAAGATGGAAATTAATGATAATATTTGAGACATTTGCATTGTTGATATGAAAATAATATTATATATGGCATTAAAGTAGGTTTGCTATTAAGATGTAAACTGTGATTTATATCATATTGGAAACATGTCTTGATATTATTGTATACGTGTGTATGAACAAAATATCAAGGACAATCTACTAGGATAGTCTATGCTAAAAGTCTATCTTATAATATATTTTTTTAGCTTAGATAGTCCTCATCAAACTTTTATGTTACAAGCTTAGACAAGGTCATTAATCCTCGCTAATACTTTAGCCTAACTAGAACAAAATATAATATATTTTAGTAAGACTTGTCTATGCCAAATATATATATTACAATATTAGGCAAGGATTTTCCTCACCATAAAAACGGTATTCATTATTATCGATAAATTTCAACCAAGATAGTCCTTATTGCAAGCTTTATTTTTTTGGATTTTCAATAAGGATTTGTATTGTCCAAAGAATATCGGTTACAACTTTATGCCAAGATTATCTATACCAAAATGTTGCATTAAACATAGACCATCCTCATCCAAAAAAACTATAAGCAAAGCTAATCCTAGCTCATAGTCTATATTTATAGATAAATTATATTTATTATTTAATTTTTAACTTGGACTATCATTTCCGAACTATTGAATATTTATAAATAATTAATCTTTACTTTAAAAAAAAAGGCAAAGATACTTTCATTTCGGTGACAATTTTTGTCCTTGCCAGTAAATCAACTTTTGGCAAGGGTTATACTTGTCCTTGTCTAAAGGCATAGACGACCATATAGGCTAAGACCTAGCAAGGAGTTTTTATCCTTGCTAAGAATATTTAGAAAGGATAATTTGGCCTTTTGCGAGGACAAAAGTTCTTACTAATGGTATGGGATTAAATACATATCCACACAGGTCCTCACGAGGATACTCTTCAATAGGATCGAACAATGTAAAATTTGATCCCTTGGCTAGATAATCCTATCCTTAAAGCAAAGCAGCTCAAAAATGGATATGAATATAGATAGATAATTATTCGATCGATCCATATCCGGAGATCCAGTTCTATTTATAATCCTATTTTAATTTTATATAGTGCTCGATCATTAACTTTTAAATGAAATATATAATTATAATAACATACTATTAATTTAATTTACTATTTATTTAATAATATCTTTAATTATATAATTATAAAATTTAATTATCCGATTTATATCCGTATTTATATATAATAGTATCTGATTTACATCTATACCTGTTTAAAAGATATAAAATTTTATATATGAAAGACCGTTAGGTCAGCTTGGTAGCTGAAACAAAGATGGAAAGGCAATTTAGGTGAAGTTTAGATTTTAAGATTTGTTTTTGGCAGTCGAATATTGTTTGTTTCTACGTCACTTTCTAATTCCTTATCTCCACTCAAGTATCTCGATTCCCAAGCTATCGCACCAAAAACTCGACCGATCGAGTTCCTTGGAAGCTATTCACGATTCACAAGCACATGAAATCGATCGAGAAGAAAATTAAAAAAATAATCCAATAAACAATCTTCTTTGATTAGTTGAATTAGTTCTTATTACAAACAAATAAATCAAATCAAATTAATCATCGACGACACGATAGGTACATATTCGAGGACAAAATCCTCTCAGTGCTCATTGGTAACCGGATAGCCAATGCCATGCCTTCTTGTAGGGAAGACCACGAACAGCAAACCACATATAACCCCTACCCCCAACGGCAAGATATCCAAAACCTCCTTGGTCCCATGCTTCGGCTGCGGATAGAGGCAATCGACAACATTCTTGTCTCTTAACGCCACCGACGCAAACACGAACACCGAGAGCACTGCATGCACGAAATCTATGAACCTTAGCCTGTACTTGGACAGGTCCGGCAGCGCCGAGGAGGGTGGAAAGGGGTAATCGAAGAGCCACATCCCTCGAAGAGTGGCGAAACCATAGTACAATTTCCCGTCCGATGATCGAAAGCTATCGGTGAAGCAGGCAAGGAAGCAGGAGGCAGCGAGGAGGAGGAGGAGGCTTTGCGTCATGAGCCGGGTAACAGCGTCGCATGAGCCATTCTTGGTGAAGACCGGGGTGAGGAGCTGGAAGGCGAGGAGCGTGCCGGTGGGGAGGAGGTTCGCCAAGTGAGCCGTGCCTGTTAGGGCCTGAGCAAGTGCTTGTCGAGGGATGGGTTTGGGTGGGAGGGGTTTCTCTTCTACCGAGCTTCGTCCTACCTCGAAGGATTGTGTTTTGGGAGTAGTCTTGGTGGTTTTCTCTTCTGCTGCTGCTGCTGCTGCTGGTGGTGTTTCTTTGGTGCTTTGGCTTCTGGTTCTCACAGGCATGTTGTGAAGGGTGGAGATCGCTAGATCGAACTATGGCTTGTGTGTTCGTTTTTGGTTGACGATATGGATGGCGAGTTCGCATATGTATAGGGACTATCTTATCTTGCACGGAGATGTTTCGTTGGCGTGCGTGGCTTTTTTTTTTTTTTTTTTTTTTTTTTTTTTTTTTTTTTTTGACGCGTTCCAGTCATGGGTCACGGGTGCGTTGGTGGTGCAACGCGTGAAGTTATTATTGATCGCATCGCATTGACCAGGTAAGACAGTGGCCTTGCGCTTTACCACAACTGGGATTTTATTTGATAGCTGAAGCGACGTGGATTTCGGAGGCTTGAAAAGGATGAGGATTAGGTAGGCAGGCGAAATTTTAACGCATTTGCCAGCTTTGATGCTCCAAGTCGAAGCATTGGATCCTCCAATGGACCCATTTGTTGGTGATGTCCCGCTCGTACGGTAGGACTCCCAACTAATTTACGCGTGTCAAAAACCAGGGTAAGGGGAGAATGACGGAGAAAAAGGTCAGCGTGAGGAAAAATATATCTGCCGCGGCATGAAAATTAAATAAATAAATAAATAAATATTTTATTGAACGATGGTACCATTGGTTTTATTTTTATTTTGATGAAATTTTAGTACGTTGCTCCCAGCATAGCTGCAAGTTGAGTAATTTCAATCTTTAAAAGTCTCTTATTTTTTTTCATTATATTTCTTGATAATATTGGTATATTATACTGAGATGAGTATCGTATATTGATTAGAGAACTTCTAGTATACTAGAAAAAATTTTACTATAAATATTATTTGATGATAATGGAAGTTTGATATGGACCTCGGTCTTGCCGTTGTTATCTCTATATTAGAGAATTTTCCATATAAATCTAATGTCATTGTGCTTGATTTGATTCATATTTTATTATAGGTTTGATATTGTTGAGTTATTACTTATTTTAATTAGCACACAAGGGATAGGATTTATCCTAAATATAATAATATTTGTAGTACTATCATCCCGATAATTGATATTGAAGTTGTGATTAGACCGTCGGTATGATTTGTGCTAGTTAAAATGAAGAATAAATTCGATATGATTAAATTAACTTTATCTAATTTTTTTTATGGTGCATAATAATGGAGGATTTGTTATCTTGTTGAGATTTGTTTAAGCTGATTAAATTATTAAAAAAAATCAAATAATGTAAATGCAAATAAGTAAAGAAAGTTGAATAAAAAAGTCATGGCTATGATTAGATAGTTGATTGATCTAAATGTGATCTATGATGTTGCAACAGAAATAAATGCATACCAAGCCTGGAAGAAGCTAGAGGATTTGTATCAACAAAAGAATGCATAGATCATAAAGCCTACCTAATTAGAACATGAAGTATAAAGATAGGCAGAATGCTTCAAAGCACTTGAATAACTTTCAAGAGATGCTAAATTAATTGGTTACGATGAAGTTATTTCTTAATAATGAGGTGCAAGCATTAGTTTTGTTGAGTTCCTTACTAGACAGTTGGGAGATATTGATGGTGATACTAAGTAATTCTACTATCAGTGACAAACTTACCTTGATTATGATGAAGGATAGTATAATGAACAAAACAAACAGACAAAACGAGCAGGTTTCGATAGGTACTGATTTTGAGGCACTTGTTACAAAGAGAAGAGAAGAGGCAAAAATATAATACCCTACAACAACAAAGATGGTGAGTCCCATGGCAGGAAAGACGGAGAAATTCAAAGGCCACTCAAAATTCGGGAAGGGTGTCACTTGCTAATATTATAATAAGCCAAGACATTTTAAGGGAGAATACAAAAAGTACAAGAGGGATCAAGATAACAATGATAGAAAGAAAGAAAAAGCACAAAGTACGACTATAATTGCATTTGATGATGAGGTCATCACTACCTATGATAATGGATGTATTAATGTCATAAGCCAAAAACTCAGTTGGATAATTGATTCAACTATATCATATCATGTTACATCTCAGAGAGACTTCTTGTTATTCTACTCCAAAGGTGATTTTAGGCATATAAGGATGGGAAATAATGCAGTCGCTCAAATTATGGGCATAGAAGATGTCTGCTTGAAGACCAACATCAATGTAAACTATTGTTAAAAAATGTGAGGTATGTTTCTGATATCCATTTGTACCTAATTTTTGTCTGTATCTTAGATGATGAGAGCTACTCTACTTACTTTGGTAAAGGCAAATGGAAGCTCACCAAAGATTCTTTATTTATAGCAAAAGATAAGAAAGCTAGTTTTTACAAGTTGCAGGATAAAGTGTGTAGTGGAGAAATGTAGTTTAAAAGATCTTGATCTACAGACTTGTGGCATCAACAACTTGGTTATCAAAGTACGAAGAGACTTGATGCTCTATCTAAGCATAACTCGCTTTCTTTAAAAGGTACATACTTGAGACCTTGCACTCACTATTTACATGGCAAGCAACATAAGTCTTCATTTCATAAGCTCCTCTCACATAGGAGATCACATGTGTTAGATCCAATTCACACTGATGTATACTTCATGAACAAAAAGATACTTGGTCGTGCACTATATTTTATTACTTTTATTAATGATTATTTTTAAAAGTTATGGGCTTTTGCTTTCAGATTTAAAGATCAAGTATTCGATATCTTTAAAGAATTCCATGCTAGTATTGAAAGGGAGAAGGGAAGAAAACTAAAATGCATCCAAGAAAATAATAGTGATAAATATCGAGATCTGTTTGAGAGATACTGCAAACAACATAGGATTAGATTGTTGAAGACTATCTCTAAAATACCTTCGCAGAATGGAGTGGCAGAAAGGACAAACCGCTCTATTGTTGAAAGAGTCCAGTGCATGTTTTCTCATTGAAGTTACCCAGCTTCTTCTGGATGAAGCTATGAGGACTGCAATTGACTTGACTAATCTCATTCGTTCATTTTTCCTTCTTTTTTGTTGATGATGATGTTCCTAAGAGCGTATGGATAAGAAAATCAGTTTCTTATGACTATCTCAGAGTATTTGGATGTAAGACTTTTGTTCATATTCCTAAAGATGAGTAGTCAAAGCTTGACAATAAGTCAAATGAATACATCTTTCTTGGATATTGATATGAGCAATTTCAATACAAGCCATGAGACCTAATAGAGAAGAAGCTAGTCAAAAACAGAGATGTATTATTCTTTGAAGATCATATCATTAAGGATATGGAGAAAGCAGATAAGCCAGAGTCTACTTCAAAGTTATTTGTTGATTCCCCTCTTGTGTCTCAAGCTAAGGTAGATGTTGATAATAAACAAACTGCAAATGCTGGTGATGTAATAAAAATAAACCTACACATAGTGACAGTGTATCAAATGAGCACAATAAGCAAGCTTCTACAGAACAAATGGCAGAACAGCAACTAAGAAGGTCTACCAGAAAATGGCAGCCTTCTTAAAGATATCCTCTACATAAGTATGTGATGGTGATTGACGAGAGAGTTAAAATGCTTTCAAGAGGCTATATCACATGCACAGAAGAGAAAGTGGTTTGAAGCTATGCAAGAAGAGATGAAGTCACTGCATGAGAACTACACATTTGACCTAATGGAGCTATCCAAGGGGAAGAGAGCATTGAAGAATATAAGGCAAGATTGGTTATGAAGGGCTTCGATGAGAAGAAGGGCATTGATTTTGAAGAGATTTTTTTCATCCATGGTTAAGATGTCTTTAATCCAAGTTATTCTTTGTTTGGCAACTAGCTTGAATTTGAAGATTGAGCAACCTGATGTAAAGATGTCATTCCTTCATAGTGATCTTGAAGAGAGTTTATATAAAGCAGCTAGAGGGGTTGATAATTAAAGCAAAAGAAAACCTGATATACAGATTGAAGAAGAGCTTGTATGGTTTAAAATAAGCTCTCAATAATGGTACAAAAAATTTGATTCATTCATGGTAGATCATGGGTATAACATAACCACTTCTGATCATTTTATATTTATGAAGTGGTTCAGTGATGATGATTTCATTATTCTCCTATTATATGTTGATGAATGCTGATTGTTGGTCAAATGCCAAGAGGATTCAAAGCTTGAAGGTTGAATTGAGTAAGTGTTTTACTATGAAAGACTTAGGATAAGCAAGGTAGATACTTGGTATAAGTATTAATCATGATAGGAAGAATGGGAGACTATAGCTATCTTAGGAGAAATATATAGAAAAGGTGATATAGGTTCCAGATGAGCAATTTCAAACCAGTTAGTTCTTCACTTGCAGGTTACTTCGGATCAAGCTTCAAACAATATCTTGCTAGTGAGAAAGAGAAAAGAAAGATGCAGAAGATTCCTTATACATCTGTAGTTGATAGTTTGATGTATGCCATGGTATGTACTATACCAGATATTACTCATGCTATTGGTATTGTCAACCGATTTCTCTCTAATCATGGGAAGGAACATTGGACTAAAGTGAAGTGGATTCTCATGTATCTTAGAGAGATTTCTAGTGTCTATGTTTTGGTATTGATAAACCTATGTTGTATGGATATATGGATGCAGACATAGCAGGCGATGTTGATTTTAGAAAATCTATATTGGGATACTTAATGACTATTTTAAGAAGAGCTATCTCATGGTAGTCTGAACTATCAAAATGTATTGCTTTATCAACTACAAATGCATAATATATTATATTGATAGAAGCCTGTAAGTTGTTATAGATGAAGAAGTTCCTTCAGAAACTTGGTCTAAGGCAAAAAAAAATTATCCTGTATTATGATAGTCAAAGTACAATTCATCTCAACAAAAATCTGACTTTCCATTCGATGTTGAAGCACAATGATGTAGAGTATCTTGGAAATGGGATATTTTAGAGATGAAGTTATTGCAGTTAAAAAAGATTCACATAGATGACAATATTTCAGATATGCTAAGCCATTACCTATAGAGAAGCTCGTAGATTGCAAAGCTAATATTGGTTTGCTAGTCTTTCCCACATGGATAAGAGGGAGAGATTTATTAGTGGTGTCCTACTCATATGGTGGGACCCGCCAACTAATATAAAATATATGAAAAACTAGGGCAAGGAGAGAATAACAGAGAAAAAGGTAAGTGCGAGGAAAAGAAGTAGCCGTCATGGCATAAAATAAATAGGAGAAGAATAAAGAGAAAAGGATTATTTTGATGGAAGATTAGACGATTGATCTTATCTTGATTTTGATGAAACTTCAATATGTTGTTCCTGGCATTAAGAGTTACAAATTGAGCAGTTTTGATCTTTGAAAAGTCTTTTCTATAAATTATTTCAAGCATCCATGTATATTTGATGAAATCTTTCTCGTTTTTTAACTTATATTTCTCAGTAGTATTGATATATTATGCAGAGATGAGTATTGTATATTGATTGAAGAGTTTCTAGTATGCTAGAGAAAAATTTTACTGTACCCATTATTTGGTGATAATGAAAATTTGATTTATACTTCAGTTCCGTGATTGTTACCTCTATATTGGAGGGTTTTCTATGTAAATATGATTTTCTTGTATTTCATTTGATTTACATGTTGCTGGAATCAATATTATCGAGTTATTATCTATTTTAATTTGTATACAAAAGGTAAAATTTATCTTAGACATAACTATATTTGCAAGACTTTCATCCCAACACTATTTGATCAGAGTATGGTTCCTGGTGTTATACAACCTGAATATTTTATGGTGGCACTTACCGGATTAAGCAGTTGTTTTGATCATGGTGGCCGATGTTGTACGTATTGGGTCTCCAAGGATTTAGAATAAGAGACATCGTATACTCTAGCAACAGCCTTTCTGCGATCCCAATTGTTGTTTTTGGTTGGAATTTCAATTATTAAACTTATGGGGCATCACTATAGGCCAGACTGATATTACACTATTTCATGATCTAATTCATCATTGGTTGTGCATGTTATCATTGGGATGCATAGGTTGCATGATAGGTGTGCAGCATCTTGAGGCAAGATGGGATCGATTTAATAATCAAATAGTCCAATAAACATTCAAACAGAGAACATTCCGTTTACAATCTTTGATTCATCGTTGGTTCAGACCGGGCATTTTATCTCCCTTTCCTTGACAGCTTTCATGCAGCCTCTGCTGGCACAACGAGATTCATGTGTAAATATTTAACTTTCGTGCGGATATTTTTCATTAATAAAAGTGGATGGGCAAAATTTTTTTCATCATCATCAAAAAAAAAAAAAAAAAAAAAAAAAAAAAAAAAAAAAAAAAATCTTGTACGTTTAACCAATGAGAGCCTGATACACCATTAGACTTTCAAGTTATCAAGTTATTAAATTATCGACGCCTCCGTGTTCTCACGTTTGAGAGGTTACCAAGTTATTAAGGTCACCTGTATTTGTTGTAACATTATCAAAAAAATAATAATGATGCCATTAAGGTGTTAATGATGCGTAGACGTCTTGAAAACTCATCTCTGGACAAGTTCGACTTCTTGTACCAAGAGCGCAGCATCGAAGGAAAGAAGTAGCAGTAGTTCAGCGCCTCAAGTAAACGGCATCCCTCTGCAGCAAGAAAGGGTAACCGATCCCCCTCCTCCTGGAAGGAAACACCACGAAGAGAAGGCTCACCACGAAGCCAACCACGAGCGGCACCGTGTTGGTCACTTTCCGCGGCATCTTGGGGTAATAGCACAGCACCACGTCAATGTGCGACGCCGCGAACGTGAGAAACGCCACCAGCGACAGCAGTGCATGGAAGAGGTCCGACCACCTGAGCTTGTACAACGCCGGCTCCGGCGGTCCCTTCCGGCGGCTGTTGAACGTCCAGATCCCCCTGAACGTTGCGACGCCGTAGTACAGCCTCCCAGAAACGGCTCGGAAGCTGTCGGTGAAGGTGAAGAAGACGCAGGAGGCGGAGCAGAGGGCGACGAAGGCGGCCATGAGCCAGCGGTTGAGGTCGTCGCATTTGCCGTCGTTGGTGAGGAGGGGGGTGAAGATTGTGAAGGTGAGGATGGTGGCGGTGGGGAGGAGGACGTTGAGGCGGGCTGTGCCGCTGAGGATTAAGTTGAGGACGTAGATGAGGTTGGGCTCATCGGCACTCTCGTCTTCACAGCGGTCGGAGCGGCCGTCATGGGGCTCGATGAGGACTTTGCACTTGTCGTCCTCGTCCATAGCTTGGGAGATGAAAGAATGGAGAGAATGAGAGAGAGAGAGAAGAGAGGAGGAGGAGGGTGGCGTTGGGTTGTGGTATTTGTCGGCAGGAATTTTGGATGCTTTGGTTATGGGAGAGAGGAAGGTCATGCTCGCAAGTTTGAATGATGCTTTAGTGGGACAGAGAGGATGAAGCGAGGTAGAGCTTTCGGTGCCAGCTTTAGTTTTTAGAACATGGGATTGCTTAGCCTACACCACCCTCCGATCATGAGATCTTTCCTTCTTTTCCTTGTTTAATGGTGCTTCCTTTCCTTTAATTTAGAGAATCAGTTGATTCAGGGTGGCTGCCATGTGTGAAAGAATTTTGGTTTCATATTGAAGCTAAAAAAGGCATATAACACCCATGGCAATAAAGAAGCCTAGGAAAGCTTCAGAAAATGTAGCACCGGACCTGCCTGTGATTTGTTATTTGCAACCTTGAACCATGGAAAAGGAGCTAGGTTTATTGAACTGACGGATAAGATATCGAAACCCTACCAACGAGTAATATACGGCAAAGACTTCAAGATTTGTGCACAATAATCGTAGGCTGAATCTGATGTTGTCAAAGAGAAATATATGGCAGAGGCTTCAAGATTTATGAACAATCATAGCGGGTGGATGATCCCCATGACGGCGTTGAACATGCTTCAGCAAGAAATGACGGCGTTGTACAATTCAGATGGGAGCACGTTCCAGTGAATGGTTACCCTGAACAACTTCAAGAAATCTCTCTTTATTCTCCAATTATTGCTCTGTATCAGATCCGCTAACCTTCTATCAACGACCAGCATACCCTTAAATAAGCTTAGCCAAAAATAACAATCGTTATATGAGTGGATCATCTTGAGGAAAAGCTGCATCAAAACAGAGCATGCTACTGGCTTGATCGGTATAGACCAACCATGCACGTTAACCGCAAGCTCTTTATCGTAGGCACATACCTAAACGTAGAAGAGCCAAAACAGCGAACAGGAATAGCGCTCAACCCAAGCAGAGTGCGGGAAAACCGATAACTCAAAAACTTAACTGTGTTTGTATCAGGATATTGCTGCACCCTCAACATTAATACCAAATAATTTGAAGAGCTAAGGAAATTGTCCCAACTTCATGCTCAACAGATAAGATAGAACAGTTAATTCTTGGCAATTGAAGCTAAAATATACGGGATGTACAACCACTTGAAACCCTATACGTCTTTACTGTTGTCTCGCATACAAGGGGCAGAACCTCTTGCTTTGGGAATCTTGAAAAATAAAAAATCTATACTTTCCCGATAAAAAAAAAAAAATCTGGGTTTTTCCTTTCTTTTCTTTTCTTGAATACATGAATTGTGAAGTGATGTAACCATAATGCATACAAAGCTGATGAATTGTGAAGTGATGTAACCATAATGCATACAAAGCTGATGGAACGAGAGCTCCAGAAGAAATCACGGGGATCAGACCGAGTCCTGACACCTGAGAGGAATGTCTTCAGGGGGATAACCATCTTCATCAGCATGTTTAGGGAGGCGCACAGATAAAGATGGTGAATGACCTGTGAAACAAACGAGCATTACAAAGATTTAATCACAGTTTGATGAGTATGGTTTAAATCCAAAAATATGAAGCCACATGGGTGAAATACCATCAGCCATGTCCTTGGTCTTGTGAAGAAGAAACGTCCCAGAAAGAATTGTGATAAAGCCACACATCTCTGTGACTATTTGTGTTGGATTTTGCCTATCCCAATCCTGCATGTAATAACATGCCAATCTGATGATTACTTCAAAATATACATATAAAAATCACCTTCACATGTGTTCTTATGCACCCAACCACTTAGTAGGCTGTAAATATAAAGTTGGTGAACTTTGCGCTGTGTGTGGGTGAGTAGGGAGGGAGTTTGAAATATCTCAAACACAAACGAAGGCTAAACCCAGAAGTAATGATCAAGCATCCTTTACTGACAAAGTGAGAAGAATCTAAGAGATTTGATGTCAAACACGCATGGAGGCAAAACGTTTCCACACCCTGGATCAAGATGGTGGTGAAGTTAAAGAAAATAAGATTGTTAAATTTGCAAGCATAAATCACAAGGGATGATCGACCAAATAATTGACAAGAAAAGATGCAATTAATGTTGTTGTTTTCTGAGGATGGGCTCGGCTGCTTAAAAAGCACAAGAGGTCCTGCATGTCTTGGTTTCAAACAATCAAGCACCACAATGACATCTATCACATCTAAATTGTTATCTTTAGAATTTACCACAAAAATGCCAAACTGTAAAAAGTAGTGAGGACACAAGATGAAAGGAGGGCACGGATTAACTTACAGATCAAAACTAAATTATTCAAGTGAAAATAGAAATGATAACCCAATCATATTGTTTTCATGTTCATTTCATCTATTCCCTATGGCTATGAAATTAATTCTTAATAATGACATTTATTTGCGGTCTAAATGCCAGGCAGGCATCCAGAAAGATAACAATGAAATCCCTACTAAGTTACCCAACTATACTACATTATCTGCAGCCTTGCTAAGAAGTGATTTGTCTACTGCTCATATATGTTATATAACCTGCTATTGCATGTCTCAACATGTTATCATTCATTAATAAGGTGCTTGAATCAAATCTAGGATCCCCCTTTCTATCATGGAACATTACAGCTGCCAATAGCAATGCTGATATTAAAAATTTAACCTTTAGAATATTCATATAACTTCCTCCAGAAATTGCAAGGAACACCTTTTTTACACCTGCAATGTATATATTCTCTATTACATCAATGGTTGAATGATAGACATAGATGGTACATGTGAAACTACATTATTTTGTGCCAATTTACTGGTTTATAAGGCTCTAAAAAAATAAAAGGTTAAATTTGACTTGATCAAGGTTGTAAACATTCTTCTACCTCATCTGCTAGGTTGTTAGCCATTAAACAGATAGACAGCATATGGCTTCTTTGGACTTTATGTCACCATGCATGAGTTCATGTAATTCAATTGCAAAACATGTTCGCATTCACATGCTTCTGATTTTCACAGTTAGTGAACAGGTCTAACATTTAAAGGTGATCAACATTATTTTGTCAATGCTATCAAATGACAATTGATATGTTTCTAATGACTAGGGAAATAAAAGATAATCTTTTAACTTCTGAAAGCAATCAAAAACTTAGTAATCCAACAACACAAATATTAATGCAAAAAAATTGCCATCTGTTTAGTTCAAAAACCCTAAAATATTGCCCCAAAACAATCAACTACAAGAATGGATGTGGAGAGAAGAGTTTGTTTTCTTTACTCTTTATAGTCTACAGGTCACAAAGTTCAGTTTCTGTATTGGAATTGGCACACCAACAACAGAAAAGTCTTAAACATACATGTTTACCTTCTGCAAGCAATTCTATGAACCAAATTCTGCACCACCCCAAAAGTTCGCCATGCAGTGAGGGAGGTAAAAGCTAAAAGCTATACATCTTCAAACGGAGGTAACCTTGGTACATGAGCAACCATGGTTGGACATATTGGTGCAAATAATTTGAAAATAAATTACAAATGTAAGTAACACCTCAGAGGATTGTCATAAGGTTGCATTTGGAAGTTGAAAATCTATCCAGATTGCTAGTAATTTAAAGAGACCTTATCACATTACTGCTTTTAGTATGACTTTTTTTTATGGAAATCCAAATTACCAAGTAATCTGGATTGCTTCCCATGAGGCAATCTTAATTACATTTGAAAAGGATGGCAATCCAAATTATCACCTTCCAAGTAATCTTTTATACAATATTACCCTCCTTTTCTTCCTTCATCTTCCCTCCCGCCCTCCCCCGACGACCCCTCCATCGCCTATCGATGGTGCCCCCCTCACCACCCGTCGACCGTCCTCCAGCCCCCCTCGTGGCCTGTCAACCGGCAAAGAGAGGCCCATAGCAGAGGTGTAGGAGGCTCGCGGGGAGGTCACCGTCATCGAGGCTCACAGAGAGGGGGTTGCTGTCACCAGGGCTTGCTAAGGAGGGTGTCACCGTGGCCGAAGCTCGTAGGGGAGGGAAAACTGTCACCAGGGCTCATGGGGGAGGGGGTCGCTGTCACCGGAGCTCGCGGGAGAGGGGAAGCCATTGTCGGGGCTCATCGAGAAGGGGGTCACCGTCGCCGGGGCTTGCAAGGCCAAGGAAGTAATCGTCAGGATGGGGTGGTTGTTCTTTGTCGCTAGGGACCTCCTTCATTTTGTTATTTTTTTATAAAAATATAAATATTTTTTATATTTTTAATATAAAATATAAAAAAGGGCTTGCAAGGCCAAGGAAGTAATCGTCAGGATGGGGTGGTTGTTCTTTGTCGCTAGGGACCTCCTTCATTTTGTTATTTTTTTATAAAAATATAAATATTTTTTATATTTTTAATATAAAATATAAAAAATATATTTTTAATATAAAATATAAAAAATATATTTTTAATATAAAATATATTTTTAATAAATAGATAAAATATAAAAAACTATAATTTTTATAAATAAAATATAGATTTAATTTAGTGGTAATTAAAATTTTTAATTTTATATTATGTATTATTACCTGCATTTATCAAATATAATAATCCACATTACTTGCAACCTACGTTGCTAGCAATCCACATTACCTTTTAAGATTGTCTAGCGATGCACCAAACAAAACCTAAGAGTTGAATTTAATAGGAATGACCCAAAGGTTTGCAAGGGTTAGAGGAAAACAAGATAAGGATGAGACGAGACAAAGTAGCGACTTTTGATGATTTTTCTGAAAACACCAAAGTTGTCACAAGAAAAAAATAGCTAAATAATGATTATAGATTTATCTCTAAAAAAAATCACCAGGAAAGAATTCTAATGAAGTAGTGACATATAACTGTAAGATAAACCTTTTCAAAAGATTAAACTATGATATACCAAAAAAGATTAAACTATGATATTTGTGATCGAAATATGATGATATACACAGACAATGTCAAATCCATGAACGCAGACCAATATTAGATTAAGAGAGATATAAGGATGGCAATCGAATAGGGTCAGATATAAATAGGTCAGGTTAGATTCAGGTCGAGTCAAAAAAGACTCAACCCAAATCCAACATGTTTATTAAACATATCATATTTTATAATCCGAACCCAATCTTGTTTATTAAACAGGTTACCCGATCCGACCTGTTTATGACCTGTTTACAAGTCAGACTCGAAAATCTAAACCCAACCCATTTCCTACCTGATTAAAAAAAAAAAACTACCTCTCGGAGACTTGGGCTTGGTCATCTCCTCCATCACCGTCGCATCACCCACATCCAGGCAATGAACGACGGGTCAGGTAAGGTGCTCTGGGGCGCAGTTGGCAACGGGGGTGCAAGGTTGGCGACGGGGGTGCAAGGGGCGCGGATGTCGTAGATGCGGACAGACTTGTCGACGAAGGTGGCGGCACAAGTGGCCCACTTGGCCATGCCCGAGGCAACCACGGTTAGGAGGGTGTTGAGGTACCCATTGGACCGGTCCTTAAGGGCAGCAAAGAAGATGGGCCCCACGACACAAGCAAGGCTCCCATGGAGGTCCCGAATCTCCGCGAGCTCCGCTATGGATGGGGTGGCCTAGGCAGTAGCAGCGGCGATACAAGCGAGAAGGGACAGGACGAGCTTGGAGACGAAGAGGGCGAGGACAAGGAGGGAGGAGAGGGTGCAGGTGGAGTTGGAGAAGAGGGTGGGGGAGGGCAGCGCAAGAGGGAGGATGAGACATCAAGGGATTCGGAGGACTTGGAGAGGCGGAGATAGAGGGAGTTGGGAGGGGGAAGGCGACAGGGAGGCAGATTAGGGACAGAGCGAAGGTGAGACATTTGGGTAGGAGGAAGGCGATGGAATTACGGTTAGGTTTTTGGAAGGAGAGAGCGATCGAGGAGACGACATTCGCCATGGCTAGGTTTTGGAGGTCAAGGACGCCTGCGGCCACGAAAGAGAGTGAGAAATAGGGAGCTCCTCCAAGTTATGAGAAAGGGATGGCCGGTCGATCGAGATTTGATGAGTCTCATCTCTCAGATGGAGGGCGAGGGAGGAGAAGGATGGTTCCAAGAGAAGAGGAAGAACTGAAGAAGCGAGAGAGGACCGAAAGACTACGGAAGGGAATGAACCCAAAAAAAATAGGCATTTGCCCGCCCAGCCACCCGTGATCAATGGATGCTCTGCATGATTCATGATCATATGGATAAGGTGATAGGCTGATGCGGTTTAAATTTGAAAGGGATGGAAAAAAAATTTTAAAAAATTTAAATATATTAAATATATAATTATTTAATTTTAAAAAATAATAAATGAGTTATGCAGGTTGGAAATTTTAAATCTGAACCGATCCATTTAATAAACGGGTTAAATGGGTTGACCCGTTTATAACCCGAACCCGTTTTAGATCAACCCAAACTTGTTTAAGTCGGGTCGAACGTGAGTCGAGTTGGTAGGTGGGTCATATTTTGCCACCCCTAAAGAGACATGATAATTAGATTTAGACTCATGTCCAAGTGTTTGACTCAGCAAGAGGAAAGAAAAAGGAGATAAAGGAATAAGTAGAAATAAATAATTTTAACAAAAAAGATATATTTAAGTATCACATAAAAGAAAATATTAGAATTTTATTATTTATTAAGGTCTTCCAGCATGCATGTTTATTGTACAAACCTTCTGATTAACTTACAGATTTTAGATACATACATTCATGACCAATCTCTAGAAAGAAGAAAAGCTCACTTTTGACACTATCATAGTGGGATAAACTCTTGGTTCAAAGAGTTCAACTTTCTAACAGTTATTAGAAGCTCCAATTAACAAATAATAAAAATTCAAGTGCCTGACATGTATCCAACATGGATTCCAGGAGTTGGATGCAAGTGTGCATGTAACACAACCAATGACCGAAGCACAAGCATGGAAAGAAGCCGGCAAGATTCTTTGGTTTGACCATCGAATCTATTATCTTGTTGCTTCATCTCAAAGAGAGGCCTCTTAACATAAAGCAAGACCTGCACGTAACACAACTTAACCTTTTCTATCGGCCCACAACTTGGTTCTCTCTTTTTGTTTGTGATCACTTTTGGGGTATTTATAATATTATCCATGTTTTCTTGAGCCTCTTCCAAAGAACATTAAAGCCACACAAGAGGTTACCTGCTTAGAGGCTTACACTGGATGTCAAAAGCAATGTTAAGGAGCACTGACAAGTGTAACCAGCTACTGAGAGATTACGTTGCTTTAAACAAGGATAAGCTTGTGGCCTTATCCTTTGAAAGTTGTGATTATCAACTAATAAATTGGGTAATCAGACAAGCTTCACCACATAGTTATGAGCTAGCTACAAAGATGACTGCTTACTTGGCAGTTTGCATTTTTTTACTCCATTAATGTAACATCAGCCAACATTTAATGTCCCCAACAAATGATCCAGTGTCATTACTCAAATAAAAGATTCGGAAATAATTGTTACCTTGAACATGATCACACTAGCCAAAATGGTTAAGGATGTAAACATCACATAGTATATGGGTGATACAACAGCTGTGTTGAATGTATCAAGAGCCTGCAAATAAAAATGAACTTTAAACATATCCACAAGCTATTAAAAATCAAGGGTAGTACCTAACAACAATATCAATTAGCAATACTTATCAAGAACAAGAGATTTAGTAGAGTAACAGACATGACAGATTTAATAGCTGAACATGGCAAAAATTATATTTCCTATTTCTATTCCTTCACAGATGCAAGAATAGTTCTTTACAAGAAAGGTGAAAGTTCATCACCATTCCATTGAGTATTAAAACAGAACAATGAAGAGATTAAGGACCATCAGCCTCACTCCCTGGCCCAAACAACTATACATTCACCAAATCCCCACACTGCAGACATAGCAATAAGCTTCAACTAGTTTCAGATTACACATTTATGCATATTAATAATAAACAAATAAGCTTAAACTAGTTGCATGAGCTTAAATTGGGACCTTTAAGTAGTATCAAATCATCCAGGATCATGTTATAGAGGGCTAAAGATCAAATTCAGCAACCAGAAATAACATTTTGCTAGGTCCTTCCATGAAGTCTTTCCAACTTAGAATGTGCTCCATAGCCAACTTCATTTTAATGGTAAAATAAGAATTATACCCATTAACAAACAAACATAGCCATTTAAGGTAGACAAAGTTAAATATCTCAAATATATGTAAATTATTGCATGAGAGATTTTGATGCTATTTGCATTGTTTATTATTTTAGTTTTAAATAAAAATTTTGGTGTGAAACATCTCATGCATCTACCTTATCAAACCAAATAAAGCACAAGGAGAGGTGTATAATTTTCTCAGCATCATTTCAAAAAAGATCATCTCAGATTAATATAAAAGAGAACAGGACCTACTTCAAAGTATTGCAGAGACTACACACCATCAACAACTTTGGATGGAAAGGAAGAAGGGGCGTACAGAAAAAAGCTAGTGTAAATACACAGCTTCTGATGATCTAGTATCTCATAAGTTGAGATCTAATAATTAGCAAGACTAAGGAGAAAACTGAAAACACATACAAATTATAGAAGAAAAGTGAAGGAACATGCTAAAAAACGTAACAGGTTTTAAGAATAAAATAATTGCAAGAAAGCAAACCCTGTAGGCTTTTATTTTCTACGGCAGTTAAAAAAAAAAGATCTTGAAGAGAAAAATCTACAGATAGTTGTTTTTGGCTTGGTATAACTATATATGTCCATCAGGCAGTGTATGAAGAAAGCTAAATACTAGAATTAGCAAGAGAATTCCATTGAAATTGGAGGCAAGTATGAGAGACTAAAAATTAGTAAATAATGGCACACCGATGCCGTGATAAAACTGATGACTTTTCAGGAGCATAAACCTGCAGCAAGAATGGCCTCTAATACCTACTGACATAGATGCACCTATTGATAGTACTCAGAGGAAAATGATAAGGTGGGCCATTTGCAAGGTAACATTGACTGCTCATATGACAATATATAATTGAATTATAAATAGGAACCACAGAAAAAAGCAACTAAATAATTCGTACTAAAACAGACTAGATAAAATAGTAGAATTTGGGTAACTGTAGTGCAGACAATTTGCAGATGACATCATACCAAATTAAAAAAGTAATATACAGTTGGATCTTATAGTGATATTGTAGAGTAAACACAAAAAGGATCTAGATCATAGTAAAACTGCAAATAAATTTTAAGTAAAATCCAGATGACATACAAACCCTAGTCAAAGGATGCAACAAAATCAGTTCTGACTTGTGAGGTTCCTTGAACAAAAGTGTCAATACAAAACAAATTTAGAAAACAACAGAGAGCTTCAAATATTAAATTTGAAGCTACCAACTTCTCTACTTAAGGAGGAATAACATGAATGGTCCCAGAAATATAATCCTCAGCATGTACACCATACACACTCTGTCAATTCTCAAAACCAAAAGTATTCTTTCTAATAAACTTCTCTCACAAAGCATGTGAAAATTAGATTAAGAAGTCAAATAGATAAGGCCCTTCTTATAAGATTTATAAAATATTAAAAACTAGAACTTAAGTTCATAGTTTTGCTAATTCTTTATTACTTGATAATTAACAATGAAATATTAGTATCCCTAGCATCTGAAAGCATAAATATAAAAGAAAAGGTAACACATTAGTTTCATCTCTAAATATAAGGCTATTATCATTTATGGATTAATGCTTTCAAAATACAAAACAATCCATAATTGTGAGTAAACTTCAACATTTACAAACATAACTACGCTTTTTTGGTGAACAGAAAAGATAGCCATACCTTGTTCAAATAGTTCACTTGAGTAATCACACATGCAGCTACAATTATCGTGAAAGCCCAAGTTTGGGGATAAATTAACTGATTCATCCCCGAAAATGTCAACTTCAGAGCTATTCCAAGAGCTTTCACACTCATGACCTGCCCATGTAGAAAATTAGGAAAAGGAAAATGCCATGGTGACATCTGAAATTCAAGAACATGAAGCCAAGACAATTGAGGATGAGTGCTATACACAAGAACATACCGATAGAGAACCTATGAGAGAGCAAACACCAATGTACACCATAATATGTGTCTGCCCATAAGGGGGGACAAAATGGAATATAAGTACAAAAACAGCAGCGATTACCACTGCTGCATAGAACAGAAAAGCTGCAAAAGTACAACAATTAGGCCTCAGCAATTAGCATGAATCATCATGGTCACTGAATAAAAGAATGACTTCAGCCTATGCTAGTTAGGTTTGTATAAGGATGAACTAAGATGAATATTCCCTCATATAATTGGGATAGCAGAAAACAGCCAAAACCTGGTTCAGTAGCCAGATCCCATACTTGCTTAACAGATTCAATCTCACGCTCCTGAGGGGCATGGAGAACAATTGTGGTTGATCCCACAACACAAAGAACACAACCAAGAATGCCAAATATGTGTAGCCTCTCCCGTAAAATAATATGTGCAAGAGCAGCACTGTAAGACAAATAGCCAGTGATAGTACATAGACATATTAGAAAATGCAATATATATATATATATATATCCTAGCTAATCCAAAAGTAATTTGACAGGTGACTGGAGGCATGCCTGATGATTATGCTAAGTGCACCAAGAGGAGTGACCAAAATAGCTGGAGCAAATGCATAAGCTGCAAAATTAGCAACTTCCCCAACAACCACTGTTGCATTATCACCAAATTATTAGTATCTGTTCCTCTGAGAGAGGGGGGTAGAAGGACAGTTAAAAGCCCCCCATATAATCAGTTTAACAAAGAAATGAATAAGTTTGATAGCAGACAAATGATTAAACTTGAAAAACATGTCTTCAAACAAAATTCTCAACAATGACATTACATGAAGTGGTGCATTATTCTAAAGTGCCAAATTCAAAAAAAGAAAAGAAAAGATATCAGCAGTGGTTGGGGTGCATTGCCATAGAAATCAGGCTAGGGGGTAATTTCAGAACTAAATGTGTGACAAATACATCATTTACAAATTAAACAATGACATTCAATAAGAAGAGAATTTCAAGAAATGGAAGATTTATACACTCCATCAACAACTGAGCCAGATCTGGTGTATCATAAGAGAATCTAAATTAAAAAAGTCATCCATCTTGTTATAGGAAAAGAAGAGGGTCAAATTTGAGTTCTTCAAATAACATTTTTACCACTTTTAAGTATAACACACCAATTCGATACAAAAAGTGAACTGCACAGCCTAGAAACCTGCTTTAACAATTGAAACATTTCTTTAACCAAAGAAGGAAAAAATGACACCACATTTGATTCAAAGGCTTGAACACTCACTTGCTATCATTCCTATCCACCAAAGTGGTTCATACAAGTAAGAATAGCCTCCAGATCCTGTTACGAAGTCATAAAAAGTTAAAATGCTTCAAAGAAAATACCTAGCTAAAGAAATTAATACAGAAGAAAGCTGAAGTGCAAGAAAAGTAAAGCATCCAGTATAATCATGGACAGTTAGAGCCATAATCAACCTTATCACAATCTTCTAAGGTGGAATATCAATCTTCTCCACTTTTCAAATCATCATTGCAGCATTTAACAAAGAGCAGAAAATGTTTCAGTTAATGTGATCTGCTTTTCTTGATGACATAAGTATTTTTCAGCTGGCAACTTCATTTCAAAGGTCTATACTCATAAAAGTTCATGATTTCAAGCAAGTCCAAGGGCAAGATATGTGTAGCTGACTTACATTGCTTAGGTGTAAGCATTGGGAACTACAAGTGAGGATGACCAGCAAACAGCCAGCATGCTAGCAAACATGGCACAAATGATAAAATTTGGAGTTTGGGTGCTGCATGTGGTTGAGATTGGTTCAGGCTTTCCACCCAGACATTGTGAGGAATTCTTCATATTCAGTGGAGTCATAATTGCTTAGATGCTAAGTAGGGATTTTCACCCAAGGTTTTAAATATTGTGGGACAGGACCATCCTAGTAATTTCACAGAATAGGGTGCCCTGCATACTGACGCTCATGATAGTGGGAATACTCATAAAAGCATGTCCCATCCCAGTCCATTTCCCAAGTTGTTGTGTCCCAATACTCGTGATGGCATCCTATCCCAGTGCTTGGGATGGTGACGATGCCCCATTATCCTATCAATATTTAAAACCTTGCTTCCACCAAACAGATGAAGGGCAGGTGCTCAAATATTAGAATGAGGAAAGATAAAACTCCGACAGACAAAGCAAGCCCCTCACACAGATTAGATGGAGGCACCCGCAGGCTGGTTTAGGGTTTAGTTGAAATCCTTACCAAGGTAAAATGACTAGGTTAAGGCTTTGAGCCAATAGAATTAGCAGCTCTATGCCTGACCCAAGAGCTCTGGTGTTAGCAGAATTAAAGCTGGATTTAGACCAGATGGAGAGCTTGAGACAGCCCAAAGGGCTGATTGCAGCAGTGAGCAAGAGAAGCGAGAAAGTTGATACACAGATTCTGGTTCAAGTAAGGATAATTGAGCCAGAATAGCTTGAATACAATGTTGTAAATCAATAATCTGGCAAATATGTTCTATATTCCATTATAGCAAACATCAAGAATTTATATGCAAGGCTACACTAACCAGATGGTAAGGGAACCACCATGAAGAATAAATATACAAAATTTATCAAAAAAATGTACAGAAGTAATAAAGACATCTGCAGAACTTTAGGACACCCTAAAAACAATAAATGATCACGTTCACCATAATTTGTTTCTTGGTAGTAATATTATATCAAGTTACTTTTTCACTAGAAATGCCCACATCAAACTAAAAGTTAAGGTAGTAATGACTCAGTAGAATTCAACACAAGCAACTTCACATAAAACTTCATGTTGATAATCTTGAAATTGAAAATTTGCACCCAAAAATCCAAGCTGACAAACAAGAGACGACAGGAAGGCATGGCCCCATGGTAGTACAAATATGAACCATCCATTTTTTCAGCATCACTTCACTCTCCCACGACTCTCAACTCTTTTTCAACTGCAACAAATATGATCTCATGCTCAATAATTAATGTTTATAAAGGTCCACTAAATCCAACCACCACAAACCCCATCCCACAAAACCCCAAAAAAATGCAGACTTGTGGAAACCCATAGAATAAAAAATGAAATCAACCATCCACCAGATAAACCAAGAAGGATGGCATGCATAAGCTATTTAAAATAATAATAGTAATAATAATAACGCCTCTACTGTTTTAAAGAGACCCCACAGACTTTGGCAGTCTTCGGGCCAGCATGCTGATGCTATATTTTCCTACGTGGCACTTATAGGTAGGTCAAATGCCTAGAGTGTGCCCAAACAACTCGCTTAGGCCAAGGCAAGTCGGTTTTTGACCATCTTTCAGGATGGAAGAGGCCTTAGGCATGGCAGGTCAAGGTACTGGGTTTGTCAAATAGACAAATAATGATCCTATCATCTCTCATCATATCCAAATGCCTGATGTTTGACAAATATTGATAACTGTTGATAGAATGTCTAGTCACAACCTTGAATGACGTTGCTGCATGAACTTGAATTCTTAAGCTTTTTCAAGTAGATGACCAACTTATATTTTTCTAACAATTTGTATGGGAATTTTATATTCTATTAGTTAGCATGTTATGTGACACCAATATTAGTTGCTTCATACACATAATAGCGTTTATGTAATGGGCTTTTTATTTCCTCTAAAATTTTGATCTGTTTCTAATTTCATAGTTATTTTTACATATTTCCAATTATAGTATTTTTTCTTATTGTTCATCAAAAGATAATCCAACCAAATGCCAACTATTTACCTAAGCATCATGCTCTCTACCCAAGCACTGTGCACTCTATTGGTCATGTGCACTATATAATTGCCTTTAATAATGATGCACCAAATGTCCAAATATAATAAACTAATCAGAATTAGTAGTAGGGGTGAAAGTGGACCGGATAATATCCATCCAATCCATTTTCATATCTAAATCTATTCAGATATGAATAGAAATTTAAGTATCCAACTAATATCTATATCTATATCCATATCTATCAAAGAAAAATAGATATGGATATGGATACATGACTATCCGATCCGTATCCAAATATCTAATTCTATTTATAACCCTATTTAAATTTATATATCACTCAAGAACTTTTAAGAAAAATATATAATCATATTAACATCCTATTAATTTTACTTAATATCCACTTAGTAATATCTTTGATTCTATGTTCACAAAATTTAATTATCTAACTTATTTCTGTATCTGTATCTATATACGCAGTATCTCATTTGTATCCATATCTATTTAAAATAAATATGGATATTAATTTTTGCATCTAACTAACATCTGTATCCGTATATGTGTTCATTAAATAAACAAATATGGATATGGATATATGGATATCCGATCCGGTTTCAATTCTAATTAGTAGCAACCAAAGCTTCTTATTGAGTCTAAAGGAGGTAGCTAAGGCTGCAAATAATGTGGGATGGGGGTGCTCAGATTTCTCCACTAAATGACATGCCCCAATATCCTACCCTATCCTAGCAGCAATCCCAATCAAGCATTCCAGCAAGTACCTCCATCTCTCTTCCCTTCTTTCCTTTATTTCTTTCTTTCTTTGATTGTTTTTCCTATCATTTCTTCCTTTCCTTCCAACTTTTCTCTCTTTCTCCTTCCTTTCTTTCCTTATACTCCTTTTTCTCCTTCCTTCTTACTTTTCTTTCTTTTCTTTTTCTTTTTCTTCCTTCTTTCCTTCCTTTCTTTCTTTTTCTTCTTCCTTCCTTTCCTCCTTGTATCCTTTCTTTCCTTCCTTTCGTTTCTTTCCTTTTTTGTTCTCTCCTTCCTTTATCCCTTTCCTCTTCTTTCCCATGCAGTGCAGGGTTTTGGAGCCTCATCCTCGCGCCAATCCCATTTTATCACATGAACAAGAAGGAAAGGCCGGGATGCCACCCATCTTTCCAAGATTCAAATCATTTGAGCTAGAAATTGAACTAAATTCCATGAATATGGCTCATGGAAGTAGGTGTCTCTTTCTTAGATGAATGGTGTTGGAAATAAGCATTGTTGCTATGGGAAATCTAAAAATGGACAAAAATTGTTAATGATCCAAAAGAATTCAATCCAAGTCTTCCATCTGACCATGTGAAGTACAAGTTATTTTTGGTTAACAAAGTGAATTTACAATTATTTTATACTGTCTATTGCTGCCAAGATCGCCGTAGCCCGTAGCTATCAGTAGCGTCGGACTGCCGGCCGCTCTTCCCGGTGGTCCTCGGCACCTACAAGGAAAGGAACGTTAGAGGCCCGGTCCAGGGATTCCGGCGGGAGCACTCCGACGGTCAAGTCAGCGACGATCTAGGGGAACAGATCCTCCTGGTCGAGCCCCTCTTGATGGACTCCACTCGATGAGTGAATGATGTGAGAGTGAGGTGAAAGTGAGTCAAGAAGAGGATGACGGCGGAGCTAAAGGGATTCTCTGCTTAACCGCCTCCCCTTTGCCTGTCGTTTTCCCTCTCTTTTTATGGTGGTGGTGTCTCGCCCCTCTGGTTGAGCTCGCACCGGTGTTGTGGTATTTTTCATGTTACCTCCCCTTCGGGGACGTCGATCGTTCTTTGTGGTTGAGGCGATCGTTCGTGCAGTGACGTCCGTGCCATGGATGGGACATGTCTCCTAACATACGGTAGGGGAAGCTTCTATGCGTTCTGACATTCTCTCTGACTGCACCATTCCTGGCAGGGCCTCGATCGGGGGGCCGCCGCCCCCGGGATTCGTGCCCTTCGACCGGCCTCCCTTTCAGGTAGTACAGGCGGCATGGCGTCCCGGTCCAGAGACTTCTCTCCCTTCTCTTCCGGCGTAAGTGGTAGTAGCGGGCAGTTATTGTGGCATGGTGGGCATTGCTTCGTGGCCCTCGGGAGGCTCGCCGACGTCTTGAAAGGGAAGGCACCGCTCCCCAGGTGATTGGTGCCCTGGCCGAGGTGGTGGCCGAGTTGGAGAGCAAGGCTGAGCTCCGCTGGGCCCGACCTCGAAGTGACCCCACGAGATGGAGGGCCGAGCTCGACTCCGGACCGCGGGGCTCGACCTCAGGGGCCCGACTTGGCGAAGGAGGGCGGCGCGCGACCCCAGACGGAAGGGCCCGATCTCGGAGGGACTCCACGTGGCGGAGGACTAAGCTCGACTCCGAACCACGGTACCCGGCTTCAAGGGGTCCAATCTGGAAGGTCACTCGGCTCCGACCTAGGCGCCCCAGCCTCGGAGGGGGGCCAACCTGGCAGAGGACGGTGCTCGACCTTGACGGGCGGATCCGGCGTTCTGAGGGAGCTCAGCTCGGCGAGAGAGCTTGGGAGAAAGCATCCACCGTGGCAGCATACGTGGACACGGTATCCGACGGGTGTCCCACATCAGCACCCTTGCTACATCATTTGCCCCCCACTCCCGAGGCCAGTTGGCACGCGGCGCTCGGGACAAAGAGAGTAATTGCGGTGCTGACGTGGAAAGGTGAAGATCCGGCGCAAAAATGACCGCGATCGACGGCGCTTCGCGAGGTGGGTCACCGAGCCAGTGCGGTGGTGCCACGTGGCCATGTCCGAGTAGTTATGGCGGGCGCGGAATTCAGAGCAGTCGCGATCGGAAAGAGGTGCCTGCCCCGTTGATCGGTGACACGTGACGAGCATCTTTTGGCGGAGGGCCATAACAGTACGGCCGGGCGTCAATTACTTCGAAAAGAAAGGTTGCTTCCCATAACTCACCTTCTTTCAAATTTTTCGTGCCCGCAGTCGTACCGGAGTTTTCCTTTCGTCCTCTTCGGCCGTTCGAGTGATCTCCTCAAGCTTTCTGCAGGTTAGCCCTTTCTTTCCTCCTGTCAACCGAATAGGGGTTTCCTTAGGTTCCCTTCCACCTGGTCCTTTCTCCATGTCTCGTTTCAGTCCAAATTTCCGTCCCTCTTGTCAAGCCGAGGCCGGGTCTTCTAGACCGAAATCTCATTCTTCTTCTGACAAGGAAGGGGATGCGGCTCGCTTTGAGTTTAGCAGGAGGCCCGCACCCAGGGGGATATCGATTAGGGAGCCTGGTTCTTCTCCTCCACCTCGCCCCCTTCTTCTTTCTGCCCCCACCTCTGAACCTCCTCGGTCATCAAGTCCCAGGGGGATTGCTTCTGCGATCACCGCCGTGGAGCTCGCGACCATCCGGGATGATTATGGCATCCCGAACTCCATTCGACTTTCGATCCCCCGTCCGGGGGAACAGGTCACTTCCAACGGCCCTCAACGGATAGCCTTTTACGAGAAGACTTTCGCCGGGGGCCTTCGATTCCCGCTTCATCCATTCTCTCTCCATTTTGACCAACTATCAACTTGTCCCCAACACTGTCAAAACGATCTTTTGTTTCATTGTTCTGTGTCACTTCCACGGGATAGTTGCCCGTTTTTCCTTGTTCATGATGTTTTTTACCCTGAAGCGCCACCCGTCCGAGGAGGGGTGGTCTCTTTCCTCCCGCCCTAGGGGCATTAGGTTCGAACTTCCCTCTTCCATCAAGGGATGGAAGAGTAGATTTTTCTTTGCCTCGGTCTAGGAAATCGACTGAGCTTGGAGTGACCCAGATCGGTCCCCTAACCGGAACTCCGTAGTCGAGGCCGCCGACCTGGAGGTGTATGAGCAGCTCCGCTCCGCCACGATCCCTTCGCTCGAGGTCCTGCTGTCAGAGCTGAACCTTCGTGAGGCTGGGGTCGACTCGACGCGGGAGTCGGGTGAGTTCGGCTCGACATACATATATGTTGCTCTCTTTCTTTTTTCTTTTTTTTTTTTTTTTTTTTCAAAGCTGAAAATGTCCTTGATACAGACATGAAGTTTTCGATGGATGATCTGCTCTCCTTCATTGAGGAGAGGAATCGGGCGGCGAAAGCAGGCGAGCCCGCTCCGAAGAGGGTCCGCGCAGACAACGGCGCGAGGCCAGCGCAGGCGGGGCCTGCCGTGCCTGAACCTGAGCGGAGGTGGAAGAGGGCAGCTGAGCCCGTCCCGGAGCCTCCGAGGCAACGCGGTCCGACCTTGGCGCCCGAGTCCGAGGTGGTGGCCCGGGCCAGGTCGGCCATTGCTGCCGCTGCCGTGATGACCCCTCCGGAAATCGTCGACATGGAGGGGGAGCCGGAGGACGCGAGGTCGATGCTAGAGGCACGGTCCGAGCCAGCGTCGAGCCCACAACCCGCTCCGGAAGCATCCCCCGCCGCGGAAGAGTCTGCGCCGGCGGCAAGGCAAAGGGACAGGGACTACCGCCAGGTCCCTTTCAGGCTGGGGCCCAACATTTCCCTCATGAAGGATCCGAACCTTGCTGAGCGGATGATGGACTTCTCCGTTCAGTCCTGCGACCGGCGAAAGGGGAGCGGCAGACGCATTGACGACGTCATCAACGCATCCTTCTCCAACCTCTATGCCGTAAGTTTTTCTTCACTTTACCTCACTCATTCTTTTCACACGTCCAACCGGCGTGGCTAACATGTTTTCTGTTGCAGCAAGGTAGGGAGCTCATCCTTATCCGAGATTTCTTCCGCAACTGGGCCAGGAGGGACAGAGAGCGAGAGGTGGAGCACGAGTCCCAAACGGCCGAGCTGAGGCGGAAGAACAACGAGCCCTGGGAGGCCAATATGAAGGTCAAGAGCCTCATGGGCACGGTCACCAACGCCGAGCGGGCCAGGAAAGAGCTCCAGGATGAGCTCGATACGAAGAGGACTCGGCTGAAGGAACTTCGAGCCGAGTCGGAGGCGGCAAGGGAGCGGGTCGCCTCCGCTGAGAAGAAGGTCGCGGCCGCTGAGCAGAGGGCCGTGGAGGCAGAAGGGAGAGCTTCCGCTACCGCCAGCTTGGCCGAGGCGGCGAAGAGGAGGATGGCTGAGGCGACCCACCGTGCTAAACGGGCGGAGGAGAAGTCATCCGAGGCATTTCGCCAGGTAGAGGCTACAAGGAAAGAGGTCGCCGAGGCGGTGGCCAACTTCAAGGCCTCTCCGGAATACCTAGCAGACTTCAAGGAGGCAGCGACGGACTCCTTCAAGGGGTTCGCCTACTGCCGGTATCAACTGCGCGGCATCATTTCGATGAAGAGGATGGCCGCGCTGTTGCTTCCGGGCATGGCTGCCTCATCCCCGGCGCCGGCCGCAGTGGAGGAGGGTGAGGTGACGGCTGGGATGCTCCTGCAGGTGGATTCTGCTGCACCGGCGCGTTCTGAGCTAATCCCGCAAGTAACAGCGGCCGAACCGGCCCCGAGGGCGGGAGCAGCTGAAGTGGCCCCTTCTTCAACAGTCGTTGAAGAAAACACTCCAACAGCGGGGACCAAGGAAGGGGAGGTCCGAGTCGAACGTCGTCCGAGAAAGGCACCGGTCGAGTAGACTAGGACACCTGATCCTCTGGATGTAATTTTAATTATTTTTTTTTCTTCTTGTTGATCCGGGCGACCTGGCCTATCGGGGCCCGGACTATAATGTAACCTTACTTATGAAATAATAAAGAGCATTTTAGTCTAACTCCTTTCTTATACCTCATTCCTTCCCCTCATCTCTTCTTCTTCTCTTTTCTTCCTTCTTTCTTTTTTTTTTTTTTTTTTTTTTTTTGAGGAGCGAGGCTCGGGAACCGGGTGCCTTAGAAGTTAGACTTGAAGCTTTAGTGCCGGAGGGCTGGGCTCCGGGCTTAAGTGCCTGAGAGCTGGGCTCAGGTCTTGGATGCCTTGGAGCTAGGCTCAAGGCTTTGGTGCCGGAGAGCTGGGCCCAGGGCTTGAGTGTCTGAGAGCTGGGCTTGAGTCTTGGATGCCTTGGAGCTAGGCTCAAGGCTTTGGTGCCGGAGAGCTGGGCCCCGGGCTTGAGTGCCTGAGAGCTGGGCTCAGGTCTTGGATGCCTTGGAGCTAGGCTCGAGGCTTTGGTGCTGATTGGCCAGAGAGTTGGACTCCGGGGTTGGGGTTTTCCTGCAAAGCAAACAGCTACTCGTGCAAAAGAAAACTTCTATTATTATTGAAAGAGAATCTTACATTATTGATAGTATTTTCTCAAATTGCTGGCATTCCACGTTCGCGGAAACTTGGCGATGTCAAGATCCTCGAGGTAATAGGCCCCGTGCGAGAGGGCCTAGGCCACTTTGTAGGGGCCTTTCCAGTTTGGGGAGAGTTCGCCACACTCCCGAGACTGGGATGCTTAAGCTCGGCGTAGCACTAAGTCACCAGGTTTGAAGACCTTCGGCTTTATACGTGCATTGTAGTACCGGGCCACCCGTTGCCGGTAGGCCGCCATTCGAAGCCGTGCTTTGTCCCTTGTCTCCTCAAGGAGGTCCAGGTTGAGCAAAAGGTGCGCTGAATTCCTCGCCTCATCGTACTGTTGCACCCGTAGCGTGGGTACGCCGAGCTCAACCGGGATGACTATCTCGGTACCGAAGACGAGATTGAAGGACGTCCTTCCGGTCGCCATTCTGGGCATCGTGTGGTAAGCCCACAGGACACTCGGGAGCTCCTCCGCCCATCTGCCCTTGGCTTGATCCAGCCGGGTCCTGAGTCCCTGGAGGATCGTCCGGTTTGTCAACTCGGTCTCCCCGTTTGTTTGTAGATGGGCTACCGAGGTGAAGCGGTGTTGGATGCCGTGCTCGGCACAGAACCCTTTGAACTCCCGACTGTCAAATTGTCGCCCATTGTCGGTGATGACACAGCGGGGTAGTCCGAAACGGCAGATAATCGACTTCCAGAAGAACTGGCGGGCATTGGCTTCGGTAATCCTAGCCAGCGGCTCTGCTTCGACCCACTTGGTGAAGTAGTCGATCGCCACTAGCAGGAACCTTCGCTGTCCAGGCACCGGGAGAATGGCCCTAGGATGTCCATTCCCCACTGGACGAAGGGCCAAGGAGAGGAAAGCTGGGAGATCGGCGCCGCCAGCTGACATTGGACGTTGGAGTGGCGCTGGCACTTGTGCACCTTTTGACGAGGTCGGCGGCGTCCTCCCTCATGGTCTCCTAGAAATACCCCTGGCGGAGAGCTTTATATGCCAGTGTTCTCGCCCCTACATGGTTCCCACAGAGGCCTTCAAAATTTCCTAGAGCACAAAGGCTGCCTCCGTAGGCCTAAGGCATTTCAGGAACGGGTAGGAGTGAGACCGACGGTAGAGCTAGCCTTCCATGAGGACAAATCGGGAAGCCTTTTTCTTGATGAGGCCGGCTTCTACGCGGTCCTCCGACAAGGTGCCATCGGCGATGTATCTGACGTACCTATCCATCCAGCTCGGCTCGGGGGTGACTTAGTGCACCTCCTCAGGGCTCTCGTGGCTTGGACTATCGAGGTGCGTAATGTAGGCGCGCCCCAGTGACGAATCCGGCATGGTCGCAAGCCTCGACAGTGCATCCGCACGTGCGTTTTCTCCCCGTGGGATGTGGAAGATGTTGAAGCGTCGAAAGCCTACCGTGCCGGCGCAGACTTGATCCAGGTATTTCATCATCTGGGGATCTCTGGCCTCATATTCCCCGGAGACTTGTCCGGCAACCAACTGGGAGTCGGTGAAATCTTTTAAGTTTTGGACGTCCAGCTCATGAGAAACTTTCAGACCTGCGAGAAGCGCCTCATACTCCGCTTGGTTGTTCGTAGCGGCGAACCCGAAGCGGAGGGCACATTCTGCGACCACCCCGTCACTATTGGCGAGGATGAGGCCAACTCTGCTCCCACCGGAGTTGGCCGTGCCATCTACATGGAGGATCCAGGGCTCCTCCCCTGGTCCAAGCTCCACTTGGTGCTCCTTCATTGTCTGCTCAGGCTCTTCGGTGAGCCCGGTGCATTCGACCACAAAGTCGGCTAGGACTTGGACCTTCTGCGAAGACCTCGGTCGATACGCTATGTCGAACTCACTGAGCAGCAGGGATCACTTGGCTAGCCTCCCGGAGGTCTCGGGACGGCAAAGTATGGTCCGCAGCGGCTGATCCGTCACGACCACGATATGGTGCACTTGGAAATAGGACCTGAGGCGCTTAGCAGACATTATTAGTACAAAAATAAGTTTCTCGGAGCGAGTATATCCGATCTCCGCGTCGCGGAGGATTTTGTTGGTATAATACACCGGCTTTTGGGACCCGTCCTCGTCTGTACGAACAAGAACCGAGCTGACGGCTCCGGGTGTGACCGCCAAGTAAAGCAGGAGCTCCTCCCCCTCTTGTGGTCTGGATAGCAGCGGGGGAGAGGCTAAGAATTCCTTCAATTCCTCGAAGGCTATCCTGCATTCTTCTGTCCAAGCGAAGTCGTGCAGCTTGCGCAGCGCTTTGAAGAAGGGGAGACAACGATCAGCCGACCTCGAGATAAATTGGCTTAGGACCGCGATCCGCCCCGTCAGGCGCTGGACTTGCTTCTTGGATGTGGGGTGCTCCATGTCGATGATTGCCCGGACCTTCTCCGGATTGGCTTAGATCCCCCTTTGAGTGACCATGAAGCCAAGAAATTTCCCCGCCGCGATCCCGAAGGCGCACTTCGCCGGGTTCAGTTTCATCCGGTGCTCACGAAGATTGTAGAAGGCTTCGGCAAGGTCGGCGACATGGTCCGAGCTCGGCTTGCTCATGACAAGCATATCGTCGACATAGACCTGCATGTTCCGGCCGATCTGGTCTCGGAAGGCCCTGTTGACAAGATGCTGGTACATGCCCCTAGCATTCTTCAGACCGAAGGACATCATTCTGTAGCAGGTTCCTCGGTCGGTAATGAAGGCGGTATGTTCCTCATCCTCCAGGTGCATCCGTATCTTGTTGTACCCGGAGAATGCGTCCATGAATGACAGCAAGCGGTGCCCCGAGGTGGTGTCTACCAGTTGGTCGATCTTTGGCAAGGGAAAGCTATCCTTCGGGCACGCCCTGTTGAGGTCGGTGTAGTCCAGACAGATCCTCCATTGACCATTGCTCTTCTTCACCATCATCACATTCGCCAACCAGCTCGGATATTGCATTTCCCGAACGAAACCAGTGACAAAGAACTTGCCTACTTCCTCGTTGATAGCCGCCTGCCGCTCCGGGGCGAAGCTTCTTTCTGCCGGACCGGCTTATACCTCGGATCGATGCTTAGCTTGTGAGTGATGATGTCGGACGGGATACCCGGCATGTCTGCCACCGTCCAGGCGAACACATCCGCGTTCATCCGCAGGAACTCCAGCAGGTGGGCCCTCTTCTCGTCGAGCAGCTGGGCTCCGATCTGCACCGTCCTTGCCTGGTCGGCTCCGAGCGGGTAAGGCAATAAACGTTCGACCGGGCCTCCCCTAGGATCTTGTGCCCTTTAATCGAGATCGGCCGCTCCGTGGCCAATCGTAGGGGTATCGGCCCTAGGGAGAGTTTGAAAACAATATTGCATCGGCTGGGTTGCCCCCCTCATTTCCTCGATGCCGTAAGGGGTCGGGAACTGTACAAACAGCCTCCTGGTGGAGACGACGGCGTCGAGCAGATTGAGTCCGGGTCGGCCCAGGATCACGTTGTAGACTGAAGGAAGCCTGACAACCGTGAAAGTCATCATAATTGTGCTCTGCCGAGGTGGGGTCCCAGTAGTGATCGGGAGAGTAGTCTCCCCTTCCACCCTTACAGAATCACCCGTGAACCCAACAAGGGGTGTGCGCACAGGTTTGAGTTGGTCGGGAGAAAGGTTCATCCTGGAAAAGGCATCATAGAAAATCACATCCGTCGAGCTTCCAGTATCAACCATGATGCGCTTTACAGGATGCTTCGCGATCGTCATCTCAACGACCACGGCATCATTATTTACAGGTTTTCCCTCATCTACCCCTTCCCTCATAAAGGAAAGTACATTTTCAAAGTGCCCTGCCCCCTGGACCCTCTTGGATGCGCGTTTGGCTCCCCAGCATATCATCCCCACCGGCTTCTCGGCATGGCAGTTGTCGACCGCTGGGACTGGTGTGAGAGCAACAAGCGCTTGGGGTTCTGTCTGAAGTCTACCCCCCACGAACCTTCCGAGGTAGCTCCTCTTGATGAGCTCTTCGATTTCCCACTTGAGGTTGCGGCATTCCTCGGTGTCGTGGCCATGGTCTCGGTGGAAGCGGCAGTACTTCATCCTGTCCCGGCCAGAGGACGGCTTCATTGGAGGCGGGCGCCTCAGATATTTCTCGCCCTCAATCTCCACGAGGATTTTTGTCCTCGGGGCGAGAAAAAGGGTGTAACTCTCCTCAGGAACGGGAACGCCTCTCGGTCGCGGTTCTCGCCAGAGGTTCGGAGCAAACGGTCCCGGCTTCCATGCTCCGGATGCTTCGGCGGTGGTTGGCTTCTTCAGCGGCCTTCCGTAGATCTCCCGCCTAGTACGATCCGCCTCCTCGACACAGATATACTTCTGGACCCGGAGAAGGAGCTCGGAGTAGGTCTTCGGGGGCTTCTTGTCAAGCGAGTAGGTCAGGCGAGAAGTCCTAAGCCCTCGCTTCAGGGCCAGCATGGCAACCGGCTCTTCAAGATTGTAGATCTCCAACGCGGCAGCCTTAAAGCAGGCCACGTAGTCTCGCGGTGGCTCGCGGTCTTGCTGCCTGATGGAGAAGAGGCTGTCCGCCTCACATGGCATCTTCCGGCAAGCATCGAAATGGGCCACGAACTTTTGTCCCTGCTGGGCAAAGGAGTTGACACTTTCTGGTTCCAGGCAGGTGAACCACACCCAGGCTGCCTTCCAGAGAGTGGCGGGAAAGGCGACGCAAAGGAGCGTATCGGTAGCCCCGTGGACCCTCATGAGGGCCCGGTAGCTTTCCAGGTGGTCCAGGAGATCGGTGGTCCCGTCATAAGGATCCACCTGCGACATGTGGAACCGACGCGGGATCGGCTCCCTCTGGATCTCTTGGGAGAATGGAGGGTGGGCATCGTAGCCCGTTGGCTTGCTAGCGAAGCCCGGTAGGTTGGCAAACCGGCGGGATAACTCCACCAACTTGTAGTCATGCTCCTCCAGGCGCTTCTCCGTCCTGCGCCTGGCGGCATCATCAGTAGACCCCTCCGCCGACGGAGACGGAGAAAGTGACATGGGGGCATGGCTCCCGTGGCGAGGAGTCTTGCCCTTCCTGCCTTAGCGGGGTCTGGGTGCTCCCCGTTCGAGGTTCGGCGAGCGGCTCTCCCCGTCGGCAAACCCGGCTCGCTGTCTTTTCGCCGGGGTTTGATGGCTACCCCGGTTATCAGTAATGGCCCGCGGCTGCGAAGGCCTCCCATGGAAGGAGCGCAGGCTATCGCGGGGAGCCGCGGCATGGGCCGCGGGGGTTTCCAGTTGCTGGTGAGTTGCTAGGGACCGGTGCTAATGCTGGAGCTGGCGCACCACTGTAGCAAGGATCTGCACCTGCTGGATGAGTGCAGCCAGCTAAGACTCCGGCGGAGGTGGTTGAACGAGAGCAGGTGGACCCGCCTCCGGGTTATGGGGATTTCCCCGGGAAGGGGAGTCTCCCGCACGACTGGTGGAGGCGCCACTCGCCCTCGTCGTCACCATCCTTCCATCGAATTGCTCACAGAAGGACCGATCTTTTGGGCTGAGAAAGGTCCTTCCGACAGTCAGCCTTTCGGTCCCCCCTTCCTAGCGCGCCAATCTGTTGTTGCCAAGATCGCCGTAGCCCGTAACTATCAGTGGCGTCGGACTACCGGCCGCTCTTCCCGGTGGTCCTCGGCACCTGCAAGGAAAAGAACGTTAGAGGCCCGAGCCGGGGATTCCGGCGGGGGCACTCGACGGTCAAGTCAGCGACGATCCAGGAGAACAAATCCTCCTGGTCGAGCCCCTCTTGATGGACTCCACTTGAGGAGGAGTGAATGATGTGAGAGTGAGGTGAAAGTGAGTCAGGAGGATGACGGCGGAGCTAGAGGGATTCTCTGCTTAACCGCCTCCCCTTTACATGTCGTTTTCCCTTTCTTTTTATGGTGATAGTGTCTCGCCCCTCTGGTTGAGCTCGCACCGGTGTTGTGTTATTTTTCATGTTACCTCCCCTTCGGGGGCGTCGATCGTTCTTTGTGGTTGAGGCGATTGTTCGTGCGGTGACGTCCGTGCCGTGGATGGGACATGTCTCTTGACATACGGTAGGGGAAGCTTCTATGCGTTCTGACATTCTCTCTGGCTGCACCATTCCTAGCAGGGCCTCGATCGGGGGGCCGCCGCCCCCGGGATTCGTGCCCTTCGACCAGCCTCCCTTTCTGGTAGTACGAGCGGCATGGCATCCCGGTCCGGGGACTTCTCTCCCTTCTCTTATGGCGTAAGTGATAGTAGCGAGCGGTTATTGTGGCATGGTGGGCATTGCTTCGTGGCCCTCGGGAGGCTCGCCGACGTCTTAAAAGGGAAGGCATCGCTCCCCAGGTGATTGGCGCCCTGGCCGAGGTGGTGGCCGAGTTGGAGAGCAAGGCTGGCTCTGCTAGGCCCGACCTCGAAGTGACCCCATAGGACGGAGGAGGGCCGAGCTCGACTCCGGACTGCGGGGCTCGACCTCGGGGGCCCGGCTTGGCGAAGGAGAGCGGCGCGCAACCCCAGACGGAAGGGCCCGACCTCGAAAGGGCTCCACGTGGCGGAGGAGGACTGAGCTCGACTCCGAACCACGTTACCCGGCTTCTGGGGGTCTGATCTGGAAGGTTGCTCGGCTCCGACCTAGGCGCCCCGACCTCGGAGGGGGGCCAACCTGGCGGAGGACGGTGCTCGACCTCGACGGGCGGATCCGGCATTCTGAGGGAGCTCAACTCGGCGAGGGAGCTTGGGAGGGAGCATCCACCGTGGCAGCAAACGTGGACACGGTATCCGACGGGTGTCCCACGTCAGCACCCTTGCTACATCACTGTCTTTCAATATAAAGAGAGGCAAGAGAAGATTGAAAAACCATATTTAAATTTCAGAAACAAAAAGTTCTAGGGGATTCTCAACCAAGACTCCTTCCGTACTTACCTACTTCAATCCCCATGTCACAATTTTCAAACCATGTCAATCCCTTTTTCTCTTGGTGTTGGGGTGGGGGGGTGCAGGGGGCGGTTCCTTTTCCAATTTGAAGAAGTGAGGTATGATCTAACAAAGGGAACAATTGATTTTATGCTGTTCACCATGCAAAATGATGAAAGGAATACTAGTAGGAGCAGTTTGAAAATAGGTTCAAAAAACTAACTTATCAGACCCTGCACATAAACATCCTAAATTAGCTTGAGCATAATTTTCTTAAGATAAATTGATAATGAATACATGTTTGAGATATGTACAGAAAGCTAAACCCTGTAACTTTCTGTTCCTAGTTTCCCCGCTCTAGTCATTATTTGGGCCTAAAAGTAGTTCAAATCCAAACTGAGATCAACCAGAACTCATAAAACATGCCAAGAAATTTTAGGTTGCTTTATGGAGGGGGCAAAAAAAACTTGAATCACAGATTTTGACAAAATAGATAAGTAACTGATGCACATATCTTAGGATTTAAGTTCCCAATGCACAGCTATTGGCAGATATTGCACCAAATCGTGCATTACTTTAGACTATTCACCAGGCCTAGCGATAATCTTCCCAGCTGGCCTTCATGACCTATATACGGATGGGAAAGGCAATGCCTATGATAGGTCTCGATAATATAATTGTTTCATGGACCTCAAAGTTTTCCTTTTTCTTCTCTTTTACTCTCGGTAAAGATTCCAAACTTCCTATTAGCATAATTTTTGGAATCACATAAAATTTAATATGATATCAGAGCCACCATCTCTGTTTTCTTGCAAATCTTCTATTTTCAGTAGATCTACAGATCATCCATTTTTTGATAGATAACCTAAAAATTCTTTATTTTTAGATAAATCCATAGCCCTTCTTTGCCACTTTTTCCTTTCTTTGAATGTTTTGTCATCCAGTTTGATGCATTTTTCTTTTCTATGAATGTTTTGCCATCCAATTTCAGGTATTTTCTTTTTTTTTGAAAATTTTGATGTCCAAAATTGAGACCTTTTCACTTTTTTAGATAATGTTGCTATTCATTTTGAGGCATTTTCCTTTTCTCCTATGGCATTTTTGTCTGCAAGGATTATTAGTCCTCGATTATCTTCTATTTGAGCACTAGCCTTCTTTTATGTGGTATTTTTATCTACAAGGATCAACCTTCAATCGTCTTCATTTTAAGCGCCAATCTTTTCTTTTGAGGCATTTTTATTCATGAGAATCATCAATTTTCAACTGCATTTTTTTTAGTATTGATCTTTTCTTCTATGATGTTTTTATCTACAAGAAAAAAATAATTTCTAAACTGAAGTTGGCACCTACAGTATCACCTTGAGTTTGAGGAAAAGTACTAGCACAATTCTTGAAATCACATAAAATTGATCCCATGATATTTTTCTTTATTAGTTTGACTTCGTATCATTTTTCTTTATTGGCCTGTATCGCTTGTTATGATTTTTCTTTAATAGTCCGATTATGTATTAATTGTTATTATTTTCCTTGTATGGTACTTATACACTATTATAAATAACTTCTGAGATGTATCCAATAAAATTGAAATAAAGCTAATAAAGTCTTTTTCCTCTCTCTCTTTCTATCTTCTTTTCCTCTTCTTCTGCATTTATTTTAACACTTCCACCTAGCCCATTCCCTTCCTTCTTCTTATCCTATCATATCTATCAAACTTTCAATAAATCCCTTAGCAGTGTTATCTACCACAAACTGCAATACTATAAAAGTCACAATGCTAATCCATCAACTAGATAATAATTAAAGATAATTTTTACAAATCCTTCCCATTATTGAATATCTGAGAAGTGAACCTTTCTATAGCTAATGACAAACCATCTTTTCAACTGAGACATTTGGACGTGTAATCTCCAAAAACTTGTTTCCCCTATCCATCCTCCAGTAAAATTAATCCGCATCTATGCATTATGCATTCTCTCATTTAGATTCAACATGCTACGCATCAAACGTTGCTCAAATTTCTCATTTACTGCGGAATACATCTGAGTGTCAGCTCTCCAATACCAAATGAACAAATTTTTACAAACCGATGCAACAAAAGCCACACAGAACTCTTCCTATCGCTACCATACCACACCAAAGACACTCTTATCCTACTAAATTACAAAAAAGAATGTAGTATTATAGTTCAAATCACCAAATCCCACAAAAAGACCACCAAATAAGGCACAAGACAGAACCATTTTCACACAGAGATCTAAGGAAATTATCTCAGCAAGAATCCACATTTCAGATGAGCAAATCGGTCAAAATAACCATCAAAAGAAGGGAGAAAAGAGAGAATCACAAGAAGAAAACCAACAAAGGTATCTCCTCCGTACCTGCCCTAACCCCGGAAGCGCCGGCCTTCTTCAAACCCTTTTTCTTGACGATGAAGCTGGCGCCGATGAATAAGCTCGAGGACAGCGCGAGGATGAGGCCCTTGATGTTGTCGGTGGACATCCCGGTGTAGGACTCCACCCAGCTCCTCCTCGACGCGGCCCCCGGCGCCATCGCGGAGAAACCCTATCGATCCGGACGCTACCTCGAGATCCCCACCTCCCGTCCCGCGGTGTCGGCCATGGCTGTTGCGGCGGCTCGTCAACGGGAAGGGAAAGCACCCACGCCGCTAGATTCCGGGACGCACGGGACGGCAGGCGCGGCGGAGGGGCGGCGGCGGGGTGGATCGGTGGTCGCGGTGGGTCGTCGCCGTCGGTCGCTTAGGTCTTGTCAGAGATCTAGAAGCAGTGGGCGGAGAACTCGCGGAGAGAAGTGAGAAGACGTATAACGAGGTAAGCGGGGGAAATGAAGTCGAAGTTTCGCCGGGAGGTGAATGGAAATATATTGTGGTCGGTGGTGGATTTTTTTCCTCGTCACCGGACCGAAGATGGCACGAGGTAAATCCAGCTGACCGCTACGTGGCGATACGTGATTGCAAGAACTCAAGGGGTCGGTAAGATGCACGGTGGAGTTGATGCGTGGAGAACCAAGAGGAACTCGGTTTGTAAAATTTTTGGGCCCCCAGATTTTTTTTCCCTTTCTTTTCAACAGCGGAAGTGGTACGAGGGAGTGAGGGACTGGGGACGGACGAAGGAGACCAACACTGATAGCTCACCGAAAGATCTACCCAGGAGTCACCGGATCACATAATACCGGATCAAGTAGATTTTCTTGTTGAATCCACTTGGATACGGATAAAAAATTGTGTATCCAAAATTATTTATATGTATATCTAATTTTTTAAAAAAATTAATATAAATATAGATGACAATCATTCGATCCATATTTTAATATTTAATTTTATTTATAATTTTATTTATTTTTATATAATATTCAAAAAAAACTAAAAAATATATTAATATATTATTTATTTAATTTATTAACTATTTAGTAATATCCTTAATTCTATAATTATCAAATTTAATTATCCAATGTATTTATATTTATATTCATAATTTAAATATCGACTTGAACCATATTTATTTTAATTAAATATAAATATATTTTTTTTGCATCCAATTAACATCATGTCCATATTTATATTTATCCAATGAAAAAAAATAGATTTGGATATATCGGTATCCCATCTACATCCGATTTGATTTCAGCCTTAATCTCACGGGATATGAAACTTTGGATTTTGAAGGAAAAAAATTAATGTTATAATTTATGTGTGTGCAAGTTTTTTTCACCATGAAGGGATATGGTACATATCTAGAGATATTAAATAATTTTATTTTATACCTAAACATAAATTAAATGATAATCAATAAATAGATATTAAATATTTAAATATATATTTTTTTGATAGAAAAAAGGGGGGAAGAGTTAGACCCCGGGCGTGGCCAACCCCAGACCCAACCCCAGCTAGGGATTGTTCGATACACGGTGCATATTAATTTTTTCGCAGCCGTTCCCCATCCGAAGGTGAGTACGTCAACCAGACTACCACTGGTATCAGCCGAGTGAACGGGATTTATTATATATATCACTAACTTTTTCACTATCACCAGCCAACAGGAACTCCATGATTATTTTATTAATTTTTCTCTTTTTTTGATTTTATTTTCGAACTATTTTTTTATTTTTTATTTTACTCCCGGACTTTCTCGTCGAAATATGTCCAAACCAAAATTCGAATCCCTGCCAGCTGGTATTCAAAATATATATTAAGATTTTGAAATATATATATTAAATATATCAAATTTATGTATCGTCGTATCATATTTAAATTTTGATACAAAATCAACTTAGACCCTGTAAATATACATCATTCCAAAATAAGCATATAAAAATTTAGCTTTTCAAAATGTTGCCGCTGAATCTTTTGGACCGAGCTCTCTCGATCGGGCTAGCTGGAGTGCGCATCTCCCGGTTTCTGCAAAAAAAAAGTTCCACGGGCCGGTGATGTTCCAGCGAGAGACATTCCGATAGCAAAGTCAGTGGGAGACTCGGAGCAACAGAATGGAGGAATCGAAAAGAGATAGCTCGTGGAAAAGGGAGAGCTTGCCTCCTCACCTCGGGGTCCCCCTTTTTCTTATACAAGCACGGAACTTTACCGGAATCTGCTAAGGACTAGGCTGGATATGGCTGATTTGTCCCTAGAGGAATCTTGGTAGTTACCAGGTAGCACCAGGATGGGGTGGCATCGTGGGATCTGCAGAGTAGTGACGATGAGATATTAGGAATCTGTTATAACAGAATTCTGGTACTAGCTGGAAAGGGCCTCTGGGGCCTCCGGGCCGTCCTTGGAGCGGTCCTCTTTGGATCGATATGGGCCTAGCTGAAGTGGGTCAGTCGGACCTCTAGTATGGGTTGGTCGGATCCCTGAAGTGGGTCAGTTGGACCCCTGGTGAGTCGGTCAGACCTCTAGAGGGTCGATCGGATCTCTGGTGGGTCGGCCAGCGAAACGATAGACTCTGGTCCAACCCGGTTGAAAGGTTGTCGGTTCCGGTTTGGTTTGAAGGGAGGTCGATTATGTATAATAGTTGCCCCCTTGCTCTTGGCCTTCGGGAAGGTTTGTAGCTTCGGATAGCGAGAGCATCATCCTCGCATTGAATGCATTCGTCCTTAAGGGGATTGCGGATCTAATCAGGTATGCTACGGCTAGTCTTTTCCCACTCTAGAATCTCGTGCTCGGGATAGGTGTCGACCCGTCATTGGAAGGAGAGGGAGCGGCAATTAATATAGAAGGGATGCAATGATGAGTGACCAACCTGGCCTGCTCGGCCATCGGGCTTCACAGGTGATTTTAGTGACGTGGCGACATCCAGGAGGTTAGCGCCGCGCTGGGGGCGACCCATCCGTCGTTGATCCGATGATCACATGGATCGTGGCTAAAATGTGTTTCCTTCCATCGCATCGGCTTCTGCTGCGTGGGAAGTTGCACTACCTGGTATCTGGGTCGCGGCACTCGAGGAATGGTGGTGACCGATTCCTCCACGGGGTATAAAAAGGGGGCATTAAGACCCTGGGTGAAGCTTTTGCTGCATCCACTCTTGGAAAGAGATCGCCTCTGAAGAGAGGTTTCGCCTCATTCCATCGTCTCCATCCTTTTAGGAAAACCAGTTCTTATGTCAGTCTTTCTTCCCTCCAAGCCCCGTAGCAATGTCCTCTGGTAGCCAGAGCTCTAGCCGTAGGGTAGAAGAACTAGGTCCTAACCACATCCAATCTGAGTTAGTGCGGGATCGGGTAGAGGCCCTTAAAGTCAGGTTCAATATCCCTTCCACTCTGCACCTCACCGTCCTGGATCAGGAAGGGAGGGTGACCAGGCTGCCGAGCCTGAGAGCCCTCCTGGTGTATGAGGATCATTTGAAAGCCGGCCTTCGATTTTCCTTGTGCGACTTCTTCATCCAAGTATTTAACTTGTATCGAGTCATCCCTGTGCAGCTGACCCCGAATAGTATTCGGGCCATCAACTGCTTCATGGTCCTGTGCCAGAGGGTTAGAGTAGAACCCATGATTTCCCTTTTTACAACTTTTTTGTGCTGAATAAAGACTTTCGGAGTGAGGAGTGGTGGGTGTTCAGCCCCTGTCCACGGTGAAAGATAATCAAAGGTCTTCCGTCGGCCATCCATGGATGGAAGTCAAAATTTTTCTTCGTACACAGTCTTCAACCTTGGGGCTTTAACCCGTTATGGGGGGAGCCGAGGCTGACAGCCAACAAAGGGAGGGCAGTCTTGATGGCCGGCCAAGTCGACTTTAATGAGTTAAAGGCAGTCGGTATCATAATGATGGCGGAGCTGCTTCGGAAGGACAGCCTCCACTCGGTCGAAGTTAGCCATCACGAACACTTAGGTAGGGTGGAAACCATTGCCATCGATCTATTTTCTATTCTGTCGGCTAAATTTTCTTCTTTCCTTACTTTGATTTTTCTCTTGTAACAGGCGAGAAAATGAAGCCTGACTGTGCGAAGATAGCAGAGCACGCTGTAAAGAAGAGGGCCGCCCGGTCCGTGGAGCCGACCGTGAGCAAGCGGAAGAAACAGCGGGCGAAGGAACAGCCCGTGACTGTCATAGCATCGGACTCCGACGAGGACAATGTGCCCTTGTCAAAGCGGTTGGCGATGAAGGTGTCGGGGCCTCCGCCCACTGTCAGGGAGTCGGTCATCTGATCGAAGTCAGACCTATCTGAGCCGACCGAGGCAAGGACAGCCCCGGTCTCGTCATCGACTGAGCCAACGGAGGTGGCCTGCCCCATAGATAAAGGGAAAGGGGTAGTTGGAAGGGTAGAGGCTGAAGAAGTCAGCTATGACACCTTCCAGCGTTGGCAGGCCCTTCACAATTCTAGGCAAGCCAGGGACCTACTCAAGGGGGCCATTACCCAGGCTGACTGGGAGAGGTCGAGTCAGTGCAAGTTGCACGAGGTGGCGAGTGGTGCCTACCTCAGTCTGATGAAGGTAATTTGTCATCCTTTCATTTTTTTCTCTCTTCTTTTCTTTTCTTATGTATGACTAACATGGCCTGTTACTTGTAGCTTCTTCATGAGATCTCATTAATGGACGAAGGCCTTGGCGAGATGGTCGACTCGGCTAGGAAGACCGAAGAGCTGGAGATGGCCAAGGCAATAGTAATGGTGCCGCAGAACGCCATAGAAGATAGGCTTTCGGCCAGTCTGGCTGAAGCAGAATCCTTGAGAAAGCAAGCAGAGGACCTGCGGACTCAACTGGTCGAGCGAGAGGCCAAGTCGAAGAGGAAGAAGGAAAAGATCACATCCTTGACTCGTCGGCTGCTTAATGAAGAGCAGCGGTCCGCCGATGCCGAAAGGAGCACGTAGCGGTCCGTCGATGCTGAAAGGAGCGCACAGGCCCACCAGGCATTGGCGAGGAAGAACTCGACCGAACTAAGAGAGGCGAAGGAGCTGGCGGCGGAGCAAGTCCGCAGCATCGTAGCGGAATACAAAGCTTCTACCGACTTCAATGATGAGATGGAGGAGGCTGGGGCGGCGAGTTATGAATATGGCTTCGACGACTGCTTAAAGAATGTGGCCAAAGCTTTCCTAGAGCTCGATCTATCCTCGATACAGCCGAGACAACTGCTAGAAGGAGAAGGAGGCCCGGCCGACACCAGGGCCGACATCCAAACCACTGCCAATGCGGGACCGACAAAGGCTTTGGTCAAGGCTTCGGATGCTGTGCGAGAGGCCAAAACTGAAGCTTCTTCAACGAGTGGGAATGATCTCTCCCTTTGTACTTACTTGGCAAGACTTAAAATCAATTGTAAAAGTTTGCCCATATCTGCACAAAACTTTTTAATTAATGAAATAATTTTTTTATATTTGTCTAGCCATTTGTAGAGAAATTCCTTAAATGTTTAAGGATCCCACAAAATATTTTTCGATCGAGATCAGATTTTAAGTGGGCTACACTAGAGCCTTTCCGATCGAGGTCGGAATTTGGAGTGGGCTGCCCTAGAGCCTTTCCAATCATGATCGAATTTTGAGTAGACTGCACTAGAGCCTTTCCGATCAAGGTCGGACTTTGAGTGGGTTGCACTAGAGCCTTTCCGATCGAGGTCGGACTTAGAGGTGGGTTGTCCTAGAGCTTTTCCGATCGAGGTCGGACTTTGAGTAGGCTGCACTATAGCCTTTCCGATCAAGATCGAATTTTGAGGTGGGCTGCCCTAGAGCCTTTTCAATCAAGGTCGGACTTTAAGTGGGCTGTGCTAGAGCCTTTCCGATCGAGGTCAGACTTGGAGGTGGGCTGCACTAGAGCCTTTCCGAACGAGGTCGAACTTCTTTGAGTGGGCTGCACTAGAGCCTTTTCGATCGAGGTCGGACTTTGAGTGGGCTATACTAGAGCCTTTTTGATCGAGGTCAGACTTTGAGGTAGGCTGTCCTAGAGCCTTTCCGATCGAGGTTGGACTTTGAGTGGGCTGCACTAGAGCCTTTTGATCGAGGTTGGACTTTGAGGTGGGCTGCCCTAGAACCTTTCCGATCGAGGTCGGACTTTAAGTGGGCTACACTAGAACCTTTCTAATTAAGGTCGAACTTTAAGTGGGCTGAACTAGAGCCTTTCCAATCGAGGTCAGACTTGGAGGTGGGCTATACTAGAGCCTTTCCAATTGAGGTCGGACTTCTTTGTAGAGTGAATTGCTGCCTTTATTGATAATATTTGCAAAAGTTATCTACATTCCAAGGATGCACCACTTGTCGTCCGTCTAGATGCTCGAGTCGGTAAGTTCTAGCTCGAATCACTTCGACTACCCGATAGGGACCTTTCTAGTTGGGGAAAAGCTTTCCTTGCTCAGTTGGCCTGGATATCTCTATCCTCTGCAGAACCAGGTCTCCGACCCGAAAGCTTCGAGCCTTGATTTGAGAAGTGTAATATCTGGCCATTCTTTGAAGATAGATTGCCATCTTCGGGTCCGCTTGGAGTCGGGTCTCTTTGAGCAAGTTGAGATCAGCCCTTCTCTGCTCGGAATTGGCTAGTTCGACAAAATGATCAATCCAGATGGACTGCAAGGTGACTTCCACTGGTATAACCGCCTCACTCCCGTAGGTGAGATTGAATGGAGTTTTCGCAGTCACCGTCCGGGAGGTAGTCCGGTAGGCCCAGAGTACCAGGTGGAGTTCTTCTGCCCAGAGTCCTTTGGCATCATTCAGTCGGGTCTTCAGGCCATGTAGGATCATTTGATTGGTGACTTCGGCTTCCTCGTTGAATTGAGAGTGTCCGACTGAAGTCAATTGGTGGGAGATATGATATTGCTGGCAGAAATCCCGAAACCTTCGATTGTCGAATTGCCTCCCATTATCGATGATGACTGCCTGCGGTATGCCAAACCAAAAAATGATGCAATTTCGGATGAAGCTCTCCATCTTGGCCTCGGTAATCTGTGCCAGCAGCTCAGCCTCCATCCACTTGGTAAAGTAGTCGATGGCTATAATTAGGAACTTCCGTTGTCCGGACACTGTGGGAAATGGCCCGAGGATGTCTATTCCCCATTGTGTGAATGGCTAGGGGACGATTAGCGGGGTTAGCTGACTAGCTGGTCACCTTTGAATATTGGAGTACCTCTGGCATGTGTTGTACTTTTTAACAAAGTCAGCTATATCTTTCTGGATGGTTGGCCAATAATAGCCCTGCCGAATAATCTTGTAGGCCAAGGATCTACCTCCCAGGTGGTCGCTGCATATACCTTCATGCATTTCTCTGACTGCATAATCGGCATTCGACGGTCCTAGGTACTTGAGCAGTGGTTGCGTAAATCATCACTTGTAGAGGATTCTGTCGAGAATGATGTACTTCGAGGCCGTCCAGCACACATGTTTGGTTTCGGCTTTATCTTTTGGCAGGGTTCCTTCGTTGAGGAATGCAAGGATGGGATCCATCCAACAAGCCTCTCGTTCCACTTGATGAATTCATGATATCTCTTCAGCAATGCTTGGGCTTTGTAGGTGCTCCACAAAAGTCCAGTCGGAGGGATCAATGAGGGCAATGGCTAGCCGTGACAAGGCCTCCGTCCGAGAATTTTGCACCTGAGGTATGTGGATGATCTCGAAAAATTTGAGTTGAGCCACAAGGCTATGCACCTTACTCAATTACTTAGCTAGGGTTGGATCTCTCACCTCGAATTCGCCTCTTACCTGGTTAACCACTAGTTGGGAATCCGAGAAGGCTCTAATCCGCCTGATGCCTAGCTCATCAGCTATCCTCAGTCCCGTGAGGAGGGCTTCATACTCCGTCTAGTTATTTGATGCTTAGAATGCGAAACACAGGATATATTCTAGGCTCTGTCCGTCGGGGTCGGCCAGGATTAAGCCTGCTCCGCAACCAGCAAGGTTAGACACCCCGTCCACATGAAGTGTCCAGGCGGGGTCTAACCCTTCAGTAATATCATCCTCAGGTGTGTCGACCGTTTGCAAAGGTGTCTCTTATCTCCAGGTACGCTCTACTATGAAGTCAGCGATCACCCAAGCCTTCATGGCCGATCGAGACTGGAAGGAGATGTCAAATTTGCCAAGCTTAATGGCCCACTTGGCAAGTCGCCCCGAGGTATCGGGACTTCTGAGGATTGTCTTGAGAGATTGATCAATCAGGACGATGATTGGATGTGCTTGAAAGTAGGACCGTAATCACTTGGCTACTACAACCAAGGAGTAGACAAGCTTCTGGGAGTAGACAAGCTTCTGCATCTTAGGATACCATGTTTCGGAGTCGTAGAGTACCTTGCTGGTATAGTAGACCAGCTTTTGCTGGTTGTTCTCTCCTATCCAGACAAGGACAGAGCTCACCGCCTCATCCAATGCTGATAGATACAAATATAAGGACTCTCCTTCCACAGGCTTAGCAAGTAAGAGGGAAGTCTCCAGATATGTTTTCAGTGCTTCGAAGGCCAACTGACATTTGTCGATCCAATGGAAGCGATCCGACCACCGCAGTGTTTTGAAAAAAGGGAGACACCTTTCGGCCGACCTAGAAATGAAGCGACTGAGAGAGGCTATCCGACCAGTGAGTTCTTGCACTTGCTTCTTGCTGGTTGGATGCCCCATGTTGATGACAACCTTGATTTTATTTGGATTAACCTCAATTCCTCGCTGTGTGACTAGAAAGCTGAGGAATCTTCCAAAGGTCATCCTGAAGGTATACTTGGCCAGGTTCAGCTTCATCCGGTGGCACCTCAGGGTGTCGAAAGATTCTTTCAGATTCTTAATGTGGTCGGCTCTCCGGAGGCTCTTGAATATCATGTCGTCAACATATGCCTCCATGTTTCTTCTAAGTTGCCCTTCGAAGACCCTGTTGATCAGCATCTGAAAAGTGGCTCTGGCGTTCTTTAGGCCGAAAGGCATCATTTTATAGCAGTACAACACTTTGTCAGTGACGAAGGCTGTCTTCTTCTTGTCCTCCGGGTACATGCTGATCTGGTTATACCAAGAGAAGACATCCATGAAGCTCAGAAGCTGATGACCGGTAGTGGCGTCCACCAGTTGGTCGATCTTCGGTAAGAAAAAGTTATCCTTCGGGCAAGCTTTATTGAGGTCACTGTAGTCCACACATATCCTCCATCTTTCGTTAGCTTTCCTCACCATCACGACATTCGTCAGCCAGTCAGGGTAGTGGGCTTCTTTGATAAAGCCAGCTTCGAAGAGCTTCGAAGAGCTTCTTGACCTCCTTATCAATCGCCCTCTGTCTCTAAAGGGCGAAGTTCTTCTTCTTCTGTCGAACATGCTTACAGGTAGGATCCACCTTAAGCCGATGGATTATGACCTCCGATGGGATGCCCGGCATGTCCGACGCCGACCAGGCGAAGACGTCAGCATTATTCCATAGGAAGCCAACTAGCTCTGATTTGGCCTCGTCGCTGAGCATGCTCCCGATCTGTAGGACCCTAGTGGGATCGTCTTCCCTGAGGAGTACGAATAGGATCCTCTCGACCAGTTCTCCATAGCAGTCGGTTTCGGTCCTGGGATCAAGTTGTTCCAAGATGGAATGGTCTCTCGATTGCCTATCCTGAATGGTCAAACACTGCCTAGCCATCCTGCGATCCCCTCTCATCTCTCCGAACCCATTCCGAGTCAGAAATTTTGCCAAAAGTGGTAAGTAGATACAATAGCTTGGAATTTATTCAGGACTGGCTGCTCTAATATGGCATTGTAAGCAGATGTCGTTCAGACGACCACAAAATTGATAGGGAGGGTCTTTTGATAAGGCTTTGACCCGATGGTCACAGGCAGAGTTATTTCTCCTTCTATGCCAACGAAGTTTCCTCCGAACCCAGTCAACAGTATTGGGGATTCTTGCAGCCTGGTTCTAGGCAGGTTCATTCTGACGAAGGCATTATATAGCAAAACTTCAGTGGAGCTTCCATTATCAATGAGGATCCTCCTTACATCATAATTGGCAATTACTGCCGTTACAACAACAGGATCATTCCCAGAAACCTGGGTCTCTCGAGAGGTCTTCGTCGAAGAAACTAATTATATTAGAACCCCGAGGCCTCTTATGTCCTGACCTTCTTCTTCCCTCCAATCGGACCGGCGATGGAGCATGCCAGCATTTCCATCGGTGGGGCGTTGGTTGTGAAAGGAATCATTCCTAGGGGTGAAGCATACATTTTAAAACTTTTCTAAAAGCAAGCAGTAGCGAAAAGCGATAAAACTATTTTATCAAGATGTTAATCTAATTAACATAACCCCTTTAGCAGGATCTAAATGCATCTAGTGTAATATAAATATGAAATCATGCATCCATAGTATGAAATATGGAACTATTCATATAACCATACAATGATGCGGTATGGACAATTATGTCATACATAAAACAAGTACATACCTCGATGATGTTTACCAGGAAGAACTGGAAGTTACAGAAGTGGCTGTCACTGATTCGCAATCCCAGGGACCACACCGACCTGTATAACAAATCCGACTCTGCAAATAGCATGCTTGCACTACCTCTACGGGTAGTTCACACCGTGTAATGCGATTCCTTCTCCTTCCTTTTGAGGTGCTAGCCCCTATGGAAGCTTTGTCGCGTGGACTCTTTCTTCTTCAACTCCTTGAAGAGAGTGTGACTCCTTCAACTCCTTGAAGTGCTGATTGCTGCAGCAGTGCTGGAACAGAACGAGGACTCTCCAAGTTCTCTCTATCCCAAACCTTCAATAAAAGGTATGCACCCAGAGATCCCATCCAAAACTCACTCTATCCCAAAGATCTAATCTTTCAATCTCTCAAGGATCAATCAAGATCTCTAACCAAGGAATATGGCAGAGTCTCAACCTTGATCCAGATTTCTGGGTATGGAATATGAGGAGTGAACCATTCACTTTCTACAGCCCAGCAATTATATAATAGCAGCAGCCCTCAAAATAATTAAGAGGGATTAATGAGAGATTATTGGGGAGTTATGGGGTCTCTTAAAATTCCAGGGAGGTTAGAAGTTCCTTGGAATTCAGCAACAGCAATAATTAAAACTCGAAACTCCCAGCATTAAATTCCATAACAATTACAACATTTAATGAAGGGTTTTCGAATTTTAGCAGTTCGTTACTCAAGTCGACTCGACCATTCGAGTCGACTCGGCTCGAGTCGACTCATTCAAGGAGAGTCAGTTCGATCAGAAGTTTGACAACACCTTGTCAAACGACTCGAGTCGACTCGTTCAAGAAGGGTCGGCTCGAACAGAAATTTTGACAATAACTTGTCAAACGAGTCTGGAATGATTCCCAATCATTCGCATGTCAACAAAACAAGAAGAAACCCTTGGTGTATGACCCCATAGGTTCAAATATTAAACTAGTAGCACGAGAACATTTCCAGTACCAGCCAAAGTCGTCATCTAGCAATGACACCCAGCGTCCGGATAGGTTGAAGGTTGCAGAGCAACATGAACCTGTCGAATATGGAATATCATTGAACTTATTCCCTAAACCTCCTAATGCTCCGGATGGCACAGGGTTGGCATGAACCTGTCGAATATGGAATAGCATTGAACTTATTCCCTGAACCTCCTAATGCTCCGGATGGCATAGGGTTAAACTACCCAACCCTAAGCAGTCTATCCGAATATGTCTCAAAGAATCCCTGCAACTCTTTATAAGGAATGCCTTGGCCAAGGTCTTACTCAATTAAGGCATATAAAGCATTCAACCCAAATCATTTGGAGAGGTCAATCCTATCTCGATCCTACTATCGCTACATAAGTACTTGACTGTATCCAGCAATCTTTCATCACCAGATTAGAAAATCCGGTTAGTCAGGTACCAAAGCATAGTGAGTTGCTTGTAAGCTGTCAAAGTGATCTCAAGTCAAAGAAATAATTCATGTCCACATTCTAATGCAAGACTCCTCTTCGGTAGCAAGAGAATCTCGCATGAGAGTCACATTCAGTGAAGTGTCAAACACAACACCTGATGTCATACCAGCATCTCCATGCTACTTTGTTAAAAGGACAACCAACATATATGACATCAATGACCTACTCTCGATACACTATCATCCCAAAATAGCATATCCTTTGGTCGTGAACTAATTTATGAACTACATGATGCATTCTCTCTACATCATATACAAGGTAGCTCAAAGGATATCATCACAAAAGAGTTTAAATTAAGAAAAATGAACCTGTGATGAACAGCCAAAAGATAAATTTTATTTATATCGAAATTCATATACAAATAGAATAATCATCTACAGCCTAGACGATTAGCTTTGGAACACAATTTCCAACAACTCCCACTTGGACTAAAGCTGATCAGAACATAATCACATTCCCATTTTCCAATTACAATATTTAAACTCTTGAATTCTGACTGCTTTGGTGAAGGGGTCAGCCAGATTTTCTTTTTCATCGATCTTCTGAAGGTCGATGTCCCCTCGTGCCATAATTTCTCGCACGAGATGGTAGCGGTGCAGAATGTGCTTGGTGCACTGATGGGACTTTGTCTCTTTGGCTTGAGCTATGACTCCAGTGCTATCACAAAATACTGGAACAGGGCCATCCAGGAAGGGTGCCATTCCTAGCTCGCCTAGGAACTTTCATAGCCATACAACTTTCTTCGCTGCATCAGATGCTGCAATATATTCTGCTTCGCAAATTGAATCCGCCATAGTATGTTGCTTGGAACTTTTCCAACAGATGGCTCCTCCATTTAGAGTAAATATAAAGCCTGACACACTTTTGCTATCATCTCTATCTAATTGAAAACTTGAATCGGTATAATTGACAAGCTTTAGGTCAGGATCTCCATAGCTAAGCCATTGGTCTTTAGTATTTCTCAAATACTTTAGGATGGTTTTTACCACCTTCCAATGTGCTTCATCTGGGTCAAACTGGTATCTGCTCACTACTCCTAGTGAGTATGCCACGTCTGGTCTAGTACATGTCATTGCATATATAATAGATCCCACTGTCGAAGCATATGGGACTCTACTCATATGCTCTCTCTCCTCAAGAGTCGATGCACAATCCTTTTTGGAGAGAGTAATTTCATGGCCTATCAGAATGTAGCCTTTCTTGAAATTTTCCATGCTGGACCGTTTCAGTATGGTATCAATGTACGTTGACTGGGACAATCCCAGAAGCCTCTTTGATCTATCTCTATAGATCTTCATACCCAGTATGAATGAGGCTTCACCCAAGTCTTTCATAGAGAATTAAGATGAAAGCCAGACCTTTATTCCATGTAATGCTGGAATATCATTCCCGATTAGGAGAATGTCATCCACATACAATACAAGGAATACAACCACAGAACCATTAGCCCACTTATAAATGCAAGGTTCTTTTCCATTCTTAACGAAGCCATATGACTTGATACACTTATCAAATCTATGTTCCAACTCCGAGATACCTGCTTCAGTCCATAGATGGACCTTCGAAGCTTGCAAACCTTTGACTCATCTATGGATGTAAACCCTTCAAGTTGTATCGTATACACCTCTTCTTCCAGCTCACTATTTAGGAAGGCTATTCGGACATCCATTTGCCAGATTTCATAGTCGAAGTATGTAGCTAAAGCAAGCATAATTCGAATGGATTTAAGCATTGCCACAGAGAAGAACATCTCATCATAATTAATACCATAACACTGATGATATCCCTTGGCAACCAGATGGGCTTTATAAGTCTCCACCTTTCCGTCTGTGCCCTGTTTTCTATTGAAAATCCATCTACACCCAATGGGTTTCGTCCCTTCAGGTAGATCAACTAATATCCACACATTATTGATCTCCATGGATTCCATTTCAGATTTCATTGCTTCTAGCCACTTATCAGAGTCGAATCTTTGTAGAGCATCCATATAGGTGATAAGATCCTCATTGTTTTCATCAAGTTCAATGGGATCCCCATCCTGGATCAAAAATTCATAGTATCTGTCTGGTTGACGCGGTACTCTACCAGATCTCTTTAATGGGTGCTCAATGGGCACTGGATTTGAATTAGTCAAATCCAGTTCTGAGGTGTCTCCTAAATGTGTCGGTTCTTCTACCTGTTGAACTTCACTAAGTTCAATCTTAGTGGCTACAGTTCCTTCACTAAGAAACTCCTTTTCCAAAAAGATAGCCCTAAGACCAACAAACACTCTTTGTTCATCAAGCAGGTAAAAGAAATACCCTTTAGATTCTTTCGGATACCCAACGAATAGGCACTGGTCAGATCTAGGTCCTAGTTTATCGGTCTATAAACGCTTAACATACACTGGACACCCCCAGACCCTAAGGTGTGAGAGCACCGGTTTCCGTTCAAACCACATCTCATATGGAGTCCTGTCCACAGACTTACTAGGAGACCTATTAAGAAGATAACAAGCAGACTCCAGGGCATAACCCCAGAAAGAGATGGGCAAAGTAGCAAATCCCATCATGGACCGGACCATGTCCAACAAAGTCCTATTCCTTCTTTCGGACACACCATTCAGTTGGGGTATCCCCAGAGGTGTCCATTGAGAGAGAATCCCATTCTCTTAAAGATAAGCCAGAAACTCACTAGAAAGATATTCTCCTCCTCGATCAGATCGAAGAGTCTTGATATTCTTTCTAGTTTGCTTTTTAACTTCATTATGATATTGTTTGAATATTTCAAAAGACTCAGACTTATGTCTCATAAGATAGACATAACCGAACCTAGATAGGTCATCTGTAAAATTAATGAAATAATTATACCTACATCTAGCACTGACATTCATAGGTCCACATACATCTGTATGTACTAGACTTAAAATTTCTTTGGCTCTTTCACCTTTTCCAGAAAAAGATGATTTGGTCATTTTTCCAAGTAAACAAGATTCACAGGTAGGTAATGATTCAAAATCATTTACCTCTGAGAGACCTTCTTGTCTTAACCTATTTATCCTGTTTTTGTTTATATGACCTAGCCTACAGTGCTAGAGATAAGCATCGCTGACATTATCCATTCTAGGGCATTTGTTTGCTGTGTACATTACACTCACAGGCTGTAATAGCAAAAAGATGCTATTTACTAGATTTCCACTCATTACAATTGAACCATTCAAAGTAATGTTGCAATCATTTCTCTTTATTAAAAGTTCAAAACATCCATTGGCTAACAAGCCTACAGAGATAATGTTTACAAGAAATGTAGGACAATAATGGCAGTCATATAAAATGACTTTACAAGATTCAAAAACATAAGAGAAATCTTCCAATGCTAGAACTAAAACTCGACTTCCATCTCCAACGTTCAGAAACCTTTTCCCATCCTCGAACCTCCTACTAATTCGAAATCCCTGCAATTTATTACAAATGTGGTAAGGACTCCCAGTATCAAGTACCCAATTAGTAGTATCATAAAATGAATAGGTATAGAGATTTATCATATAAATACCTTGAGTAGCAACATCTTGCTGTTTCCTCTTTTTCAGCCTGTTTGGGTCAAGGGATGCAATATACAGAGGATAATTCCTCTTCCAATGACCCTGCTTCTTACAATAGAAGCACTCCGCCCGACTCTGGTCCACCTTTTTCTTCCTAGCCTGACTGGGCCCACCAACACTCTGCATCTTTTTGGTTTTTTTCTTTTTATCTTTCTTCCCCTTTCCAAGGGGATGACGCACTCCCCTGTTTCCTCCCACCAAGTACACCAACCCCTTATTGAGGTTGTGGTCCTTCTCATAGTTCTGTAGTAACCCCAACAAACTGTGGTAGTTAACTACAGGCCTATGCATCCGAAAGTGATCAAGGAAACCAAGGTAAGAAGGGGGCAGAGAATTCAGCATAGCATCCTTTCCCAGCTGTTCATGCAGGGGACATCCAAGTTTGGCCAGGTGTTCAAATAACTCGATCATGTATAATACATGATCAGTTACTGATGCCCAATCTCGCATATGGGCATTATAGATGGCACATGAAGTCCTGTACCGCTTTACATCATCATGCGTGCCGAAAGATTCTCGCAACTTTTGTAAGATTTCCTCTGGTTGGGCCTCCTCGAATTTGCAACTGAACTCGTCATTCATAACCGCCAGCATAATGCAATGTATAATAGTTCTATCAGAAACCCACTTCTGATAAGTATCCCTGACAGATGTAGGAGCATTAATTAAGAGGACCTCAGGTGCCGGATCCGATACAACATATAGGATCCTTTCATGCTCTAAGACAATCTTGAGCCTTCGATACTAATTATCGAAGTTTGGGCCAGAAAGTTTTTCATTATCAAGTAATGAACGGAGGAACAAGTTGGCAGACATTTTTCTGAAAAAAAAATCATAAGACCAATTAGTATATGAATTTCAATTTTAATCCTAAAGACATGGACTTTAGTCTAAAGGTTTTTTTACATATTTTATTTAGATTAGCAGCCTCTACCTCTAATCCGAGGAATTACACTTAATTCCTTAGTGGGTACTAGAATCCTAAAGGTGCCACATGAGCCCGACTTTGGCTGGCTCATCCACGTGAACCTAAAGGTAGGTTCAATAAACCAATTGCTTCTTCCAAGTAATTTCTAGTATTTAAAATTTTGCCCCAGGAACACTTCAATCGACCTTTGGGCTTCCTACTAAACAAGGTCCTGGTTAGGTCCAACCATTAACATGACTGAATTCAGTGCTTCTAGCTAATGAATAATCAAGCCCGACTTTGGCCGGCTCATCTGACCACCATTAAGAGAGTTGCACTGAGCCATCATATTATGAATGGCAATTCCAATAGCCTGATGACCACTCGTACTTTGGTACTGCCGATGATCATCCAACTAAAGGACACATTACCATCCAACTTAATGGGAGGCAAAGATTAAGTTATCCCTATAACTTTATCTTTTTAAGGACCTAATAATTTTAGAGGATCTAAAAATATGACATATGAAGAATACATGGACTATGCTCAAGAATCCTCCCACTAACTTGTAGAAGGTCCATGAACATCTTGGTCCATGGGCACCTAAAATCAGACAAATCTGATTAACCTTAGGCGACATGGGTTAATCCAATTCAATAACTTCTCATGAGTCAATTCCAGTTAGCCGTATCGGCTAGGTAAGCGCGTTTAAGGAATGAGTTGCGACGTTAACCATCTTTCCTTAGCCACTAGCTACAAAGGAGCTAGCCAGGAAAGAGGTACCCTCATAACCATAGACCATAAGGCAGCTTGCCTAGACACCAATTCGGTTCACCTTCCTCAACCAGATTAGACTTAAAAAACTAGATCAATCACTGAGCCATAATAGATCATTTTAGATGTTTGGATCACTCTTTCTACCTATTAGAAACTATAGAGAAATGAAACCTAATTCAACATTTGATTAGTTTCTTATCTCTAATTAATCCAATTCATCTAAATATAGGTCTAACCCAAATAAGGATCTATTCCTAGCCCATTCCATTTAACCCATGATTTATGAATCATGACTTAAGATTAGAATCATATCCTAGATCTTACAATTATACATCATACTTCACAATTAAATGCATCACACTATTTGAAATATTTTCAAAATGAAATAAAACAATTTCATAAAAGTTTAAAGCTTAAAATCACTTTTCATAATTTTCTGGTCAAGTCAGCTCTTGTAGATCAAGTCAGCTCTTCCAGAACACACATTTCTGGTCAGGTCGGCTCTTCTGTCAGCTCTACTGCTCGAGCCAACTCTTCCAGAACACAGATTTCTGGTCGGGTCAGCTCTGATGCTCGAGCCGACTCTTCTATTGCTCAAGCCGACTCTTCTAGAATATAGATTTCTGGTCGGGTCAGCTCTATCTGAATGAGCCAGCTCTTCCAGTCAGCTCATATGAAAGAGCCAACTCTTCCAGAATATAGTTTTTCCAAACTTCAAACAATACATATGAACTTTTCAAGGTTTTTAGATCAAATTTCTTTTAGATCTCATCTAAACATAATAATGATCTATAAATCAAAGATTAAAATAATTTTAATCTATTAAATTCCTTACTTTCTTCTTCATAAGATCATGATGCATCGGCACCCCTACACGCCATAGGAGAACTCCTTGGAATGGGAAGAGATGGTCTTTAAACCATACTTCTCTCCTATGACCGGATGGCCATGACGAATCCATCTTAATCCGAGTACTATGTAAAGGAAATTAAATCGATTTCATAAAAGTATTAAACTAGATGCATGCACCAACCTGGCTCTAATACCATTAAAAGGAACCATTCCTAGGGGTGAAGCATGCATTTTAAAACTTTTCTAAAAGCAAGCAGCAGCGGAAAGCGATAAAACTATTTTATCAAGATATTAATCTATTAACATGACCCCTTTAGCAGGATCTAGATGCATCTAGTGTAATATAAATATGAAATCATGCATCCATAGTATGAAATATGGAACTATTCATATAACCATACAATGATGCGGTATGGACAATTATGTCATACATAAAATAAGTACATACTTTGATGACGTTCACTAGGAAGAACCGGAAGTTACAGAAGTGGCTGTTACTGATTCATAATCCCAGGGAGCACACTGACCTATATAACAAATTCGACTCTGCAAGTAGCACGCTTGCACTACCTCTATGGGTAGTTCACACCGTGTAGTGCGATTCCTTCTCCTTCCTTTTGAGGTGCTAGCCCCTATGAAAGCTTTGTCGGGTGGACTCTTTTTTCTTCAACTCCTTGAAGAGAGTGTGACTCCTTCAACTCCTTGAAGTGCTGATTGCTGCAACAGTACTGGAACAGAACGATGACTCTCCTAGTTCTCTCTATCCCAAACCTTCAATAGAAGGTATGCACTCAGAGATCCCATCCAAAACTCACTCAATCCCAAAGATCTAATCTCTCAAGGATCAATCAAGATCTCTAACCAAGGAATATGGCAGAGTCTCAACCTTGATCCAGATTTCTGGGTATGGAATATGAGGAGTGAACCATTCACTTTCTATAGCCCAGCAATTATATAATAGCAGCAGCCCTCAAAACAATTAAGAGGGATTAATGAAAGATTATTGGGGAGTCATGGGGTCTCTTGAAATTTCAGAGAGGTTAGAAGTCCCTTAGAATTCAACAACAGCAATAATTAAAACTCGAAACTCCCAGTATTAAATTCCATAACAATTACAGCATTTAATGAAGGATTTTCGAATTTCAGCAGTCCGTCATTCGAGTCGACTCGGCTCGAGTCGACTCGTTCAAGGAGAGTCGGCTCGATCAGAAGTTTGACAACACCTTGTCAAACGACTCAAGTCGACTCGTTCAAGAAGGGTCGACTCGAACAAAAATTTTGACAACAACTTGTTAAATGAGTTCAGAACGATTTCTAATCGTTCGCATGTCAACAAAACAAGAAGAAACTCTCGATGTGCGACCCCATAGGTTCAAACACTAAACTGGTAGCACGGGAACATTTCCAGTACCAGCCAAAGTCACCATATAGCAATGATACCCGGCGTCTGGATAAGTTGAAGGTTGCAGAGCAACATGAACCTGTCGAATATGGAATAGCATTGAACTTATTCTCTAAACCTCCTAATGCTCCGGATGGCATAGGGTTCAACTACCCAACCTTAAGCAGTCCATCCGAATATGTCTCAAAGAATCCACGTAACTCTTTACAAGGAATGCCTTGGCCAAGGTCTTACTCAATTGAGGCATATAAAGCATTCAACCCAAATCATTTGGAGAGGTCAATCCTATCTCGATCCTATTACCGCTACATAAGTACTTGACTGTACCCAGCAACCTTCTATCACAGGATTAGAAAATTCGGGTAGTCCAGCACCAAAGCACAGTGAGTTGCTTGCAAGCTGCCATAGTGATCTCAAGTCAAAAGAATAATTCATGTCCATATTTTAATGCAAGATTCCTCTTCGATAGCAAGAGAATCTTGCATGAGAGTCACATTCAGTGAAGTGTCAAACACAACACCTGATGTTATACCAGCATCTTCATGCTACTTGGTTAAGAGGACAACCAACATATATGACATCAACGACCTACTCTCGATACACTACCATCCTAAAATAGCATATCCTTTGGTCGTGAACTAATTTATGAACTACATGATGCATCATCTCTACATCACATATAAGATAGCTCAAAGGACATCATCATAAAAGAGTTTAAATTAAGAAAAATGAACCTATGATAAACAACCAAAAGATAACTTTTATTTATATCAAAATTTATATACAAATAGCACAACCGTCTACAGCCTAGACAATTGGCTTTGGGACACAATTTCCAACAGGTTGGGCAGCTCTATTTCATCTATGAGGTTTCTGGCGATGGAATTTTCAGCCCGACTCCTCTGGGGTCGGATGTACTTATGCAGGTACCCCCGCCTGATCAAGTCTTCGATCACGTCCTTCAATTAGAGGCAATCTTCTATGCTGTGCCCATGGTCACGGTGGAACCAGCAGTACTTATCCTTGTTCCTTGATATGGATGGGCTCCTCATCAAACGAGGCCTTTGTAGGAAGGTTTCCTTCTCTATCTCCATAAGGATTTTCTCCCTCGGGAGGGAGAGATGTGTGTAAGTCTCAAACCTCCTGGGAAAGTCCTTCGACTTAGGGCTGTGACGTCGGGCCGAGTTGGTGCCATCGCTGGGAGGTCGAACTTTGGAAGCCCTATTACTCCTCTTGGGAGCCGACCTCCCTTCAGCCTAGCATCAGCTTGCCGCTTGTTTTTCTTTCAGGACATATTTTTGAGCCCGGGCCAATAGTTTGGAGTAACTTGTCGGGAACTTTTTGTCCAATGAAAAAGTGAGCCTGGACGATCACAGCCCCTTCTTGAAGGCCGACATGGCGGATCTCCATGGTCGCCGAATTAAATCGGGCCATGTAATCCCGAAGGGTTACCCCTTCCTTCTGCTGCACAAGAAAGAGACAATCTGTGTTCCTCGGCATCCAGCTATAGGTCCTGAAATTGGACAAAAAGAGTTTTTCCTACTAGAAGAAGGAATTGATCGTACCTGGTCGGATGGTAGAGAACCATATCCGAGCCACCTTCTTGAGTATCACGGGGAAGGCGATGTAGTGGAGGGCATTGGAGGTGCCCTGTACCATCATATGGGCCTTATAAGTGCCCAGATGATTCAGAGGGTCGATGATGCCATTGTAGGCATCCACCTGGGTGATCTTGAAGTAACGGGGGATAGCTTTCCCCATAATTCTAACGGAGAATGGCGGGCGAGAGTCATACGCCAACGCTTCTTTTCCTTTTTGCCGATCGACCAGTTCGATAATTTCCTCCTCCATGCGTTGGAGCTTGCTGGTATAGTCCATCGAGTCCCTGTCGCGTCGCTGGTCATCGTCGGGGATCGAATCCGTGGAAGAATGCTAGGTAGTCCTTACTCTTTTTCCATCGGCATGAGTCCTCTGTGACCTCCGGGGTTCCGGGGTCGTGTGGGAGTAGAGTCGAGGGACTCATTGCTGTCGACTTCCTTCGGTAGCAGGTCGATGACTGGTTCTGGACGCCACGAGCGGCTGCTATATATCGTTGGCCACGTCTTGAAGGTTTTGAACCGCGGTGGCAAGAGTGTCGATGTGGTTCAGAAGGGTCTGGAACTGCTGTTATCTCATGATGATGGTAGGCTAGGCAACGTCGTTCTCCCTGGGAGGTTCTCCAAACCTTGTCTGGGAACGGCCTCACCTGTTAGAGGTATTTTGAGTTCTTCCTTTCACCATCGTTTTGTCTGGCGGTGGATCCCTCCTTTTGGAGAAAAAATACAATGACGAAGGTTCAAAGCCCCTCCTTCTAGCGCCAATCTGTTGTCGCTGAATCTTCTAGACCAGGCTCTCTCGACCGAGCTAGCTGGAGTGCGCATCTCCCGGTTCCTGCAAAAAAAAAGGTCCCACGGGCTAGTGGTGTTCCGGCGGAGGACACTCCGATGGCTAAGTTAGTGGGAGACTCGGAGCAATAGAATGAAGGAATCGAAAAGAGAAAGCTCGTGGGAAAGGGAGAGCTTGCCCCCTCACCTTGGGGTCCCCCTTTAACTTTATACAGGCACGGAACTTTACCAGAATCTGCTAGGAGCTAAACTGGAGATGGCCGATTTGCCCCTAAAGGAATCTTGGTAGTGGCCAAGTGGCACCAGGATGGGGTGGCATCGTGGGATCTGCAAAGTAGTGGCGCTGAGATGTTAGGAATCTATTGTAACAGAATTCTAGTATCAACTAGAAAGGGTCTCTGGGGTCTCAGGCCATCCTTGAAGCGGCCTGCTTTGGACCGATATGGGCATAGCTGAAGTGGGTCGGTCGGACCCGTGATGGATTGGTCGGATCTCTGGAGGGTCGGTCGGATCTCTAGTGGGTCGGCCAGCGAAATGATAGATTCTGGTCCGACTCGGCTGAAGGGCTGTCAGCTCCGATTTGATTCGAAGGGAAGCCAATTGTGTATAACACAAAATGTTAATAATTTAATAATTTCTTTACAAAAAATTTATGCAAGGATAATTTGAAATTTAAACTTAACAAGATATATTGAAGAATATTTTGGAATCGAAGACTATCCCATCACCAAATATTTGCTCGGATGGTATCACTGTTTGTCATTTTGGACAAAAGGATGATTCTGATTCTGGCCGGGGCCACCCTTGAAAGACCAGGGTAGGTTAGGACAGAAGATGGGCATTGGCTTTTCTTAATCTCAATAAATAAATAAATAAATAAATAATTTAAAACTTTCCTCTTTCTTATAGATAAAAAAGATCTAAAATTCTCTCTTTCTAATGCTCTCCGGCAACGTGGACCGGGAGATTGAGCAAATCAACTTGCATTCAAAACAATTATATTATCTAGATTTATATTAAAAATACGAGAAGCCTACCATACTGCAAAACCCCCTCTGCCTTCTGCTCCTAAGTACTCTTTCAGAAACAGGAAGAAAGCTGAAGATGACCAAAGGGCAGCCTTTTTCTGTAATCCAAAATCTGAATCCAATCATTCCAAAATATTGTGAGAATCTTTCAATAATTTCCACCACCTCTTCCATGCGAAGCCATATTAAAATCCTTTACATCCTAAACCATCATAAACCTCAGATTTGCAAACATCTTGATAAGATAGAAGCCTCCAAAATAGAGACCGATTCTTTCATCTTTTTAGATGCAGACTTTTTTTTTCAATTTTCTCAACCGAATGGCAACCAATTTGATCTTTTGAGTCCATTCAGCCTAAGGAGCAAGTGCAATCCCAGATATTTAATAGAAAAGCTCAACACCTTAATTTTGAAATACCAAAAAAAAAAAAACCTAGACAGAACCTAGCACACATCCCCGTTGCATCCAAAATATGCCATATCAGATTTTGAATAGTTTAGTTTCAATCCAAAAATCAGCTCAGGCTAACACAATATATACTTGAGATTGCATGGATTCAATCTTAGCATCAACAAAAATGATAGTACCATCAACATGGTGAAGTTAGCTTAGAATTGAATGACAAAGCTACGTTGGTAAAGTCTCTTGCTAAGGATACAAGAGATCTTGGTATAATCCAACCCTCACTATGATGTTTGGATGGGCTTCTACTTGACTTAATTCTCTTTTATAGATTTCTTTGCATTTCTTTGATATTATATTTTGACCTTCATATCTATTTGTTTTCAGATATATAGATATTATTTAATTATTTTTATATTTCTTTATTAGCTAACTTATATTAGGAAAAATTAATTTTTTTAATAATTAATAATTAATTATTTAATCATTAAAATTTTAATTATTAGATTATTAGATTTTTAATGATTTGATCTTGAACTTTTAATTATTTGATCAATATTGGATTTTTAATGATGTAACTGTTGAGGAATGGCTGGGAAGCACGGATTCTTTTGCGGAGGATTTACTTTGCCTTTCATAAAATTCTAAATTTTTTCAAATAATAATCAGGATTTCAAATAGCAGTATTATAATATAACACTTTCCACACCTTTGTATTATATTGGAAAGCAACATAAATTTTTCAATCTTAATTTTATCAAACAAAATATTTGCAATGGTGTTCTGTTTCTTTCTAACACTATTTGGTTTCTTGTGAAAGTATTTTTTCTTGTGCTTCATATAATACTTCTAATCCTTTGATAGCATAATTGGGTGTACCTATTTATATTTTCCTTTTCTCAACAACATGCATGTTTACGAGCTTTTTCATATCATGATTTTTTTTTAAATGGTTTTAATAGTTATGGACCTGACATACTTTACAGATGTGCTTCTTTAATGAATTTTATAGAGTTTATTTTGTCACTTCAGTGGGCTTCATCTATTTTCTAGAAAAGTATTAAATAGTTGACTTATAAATTTCCACATACTTGCTGAAAATGGAAATCAAAGACATTCCTTTGACATAAATAGAAGAAGCAGTATCATGATTGCTTGTAGAAATCTGGCATCATTTGGAGTAAGTTTTGACTCCTGTCATCATACTTAGGTATACCTTACTTGGAACAAAATGATTATAGTGACAGAGTACGTAATTAAGACAGAGCTTATGGTATTTTTTAAGAACTTCATTGGATTTCATAATCTATTTCCTTCTTGTAGTAGACTGTTTAAGAGGAGTCAATCATGTCATCATTCTGAAATGATACAAATGTACTTAATGATAGCCTTTATTTTAACTTTTCTTTCAATGCCTGATTAGCCTGTCATGTTGATTGTGTTCTCTAATATAAATATTGATTTAGGTTATTTTAGATAACGGGAGTTACAATGTTATCTTGTAGTGGACCAAAAGATGGTCAAATAATTGATACAATACTAAAATACAGGGAACAAGGTAAAACATGGTGTTACAGCCGTGACAGTGACGTGGCCAGGCTCAGGTATGGGACACTCTTTGTCCCTCGGGCCGTACGAATCCTAGACGGTGTCCCGTACGGAGGGCGGCGGCACGCGGAACATCACTTGCATCGGCCCGACAGGTCCCGCGGCCGAGGGACCCGATCCTGACGGAACAGGCCCCATAGATGGATGGCGCCCACGCTTGGGGAAGAGAGCGCTCTCACTGAGCCCAAGGCCTGACCGGCCGCCCTGCCAGCGCCGCCCTCCCCTCTTTCTCTTCTGTCTTTGCCTTTTCCCTGCTGGGCCCGGCGGACGAGGTCGGAAAGCCGCCTGGCCTCCTTCACCGAAAAGGGAAAAGAGAAGAGGACCGGGGAGGGGAGTTTCCGAGGAGGAAAAAGGACAAGCGCACGACGAAAGGAGATAAAGAGGGAGGACTCTGGGGACGACAAGGTAAGCCAACCAGCCTGGGGACAAGGAGGAAGCACCGGCAAAAGGCCTCGCCCTGAGAGAGAAACCAGAGATCCCGAGAGGGGAACACTGGGCGTGAGCTCGGCAAAGAGGCCCAGCCGAGATTCTGGTCCCCAGAGCGTTTCCTTCACCAGTTAACTCTCTAAGTCTGGAGTCCTTTCGAGGATCCGGCTGGAGAGTCTGTTCCTTCTCGTCGTCTACTGACTTGACCATCGGAGCTCCCTCGCCGGATCCCCGGCCAGGGTCCTCTAACCCCTTTGTTGCAGGTTCTCCGCGGGAAGGGAGGCTCCCTCGCCAGGCGGTCAGGAAGGATCGGCTGATCCGAGGCACGGGCGCGGCGGCGAGAGCGGCAACAGATTGGCGCACCAGGTAGGGGGGCAGGACACTAACCCCTAGCGGGAACCAGCTTTCTGCAGGCGTCACGCTCTCCAGCAATGGTGGTCACTCGTGGTCGCGAGGCGTCCACCAGCCGTGTGGGGGAAGTCCACTCCCCTCAGGGGGGCCACAGCCCCGAAAGGGAGCTTCCGGCTCCCCCTCCTCTTCCACAGCAGCCTACCCCGGTGGACGGATCCCTTGCGGCCATCGTCCAGCAGCTGCAGACCTTGACCTCAGCGGTCCGACAGCTTCAACATCAGCAACGGTCCCTGGCCACCCAGCCGCAGCCAGGGACCCCCGTGGCCCGAGCCGCGGGGCAGCGTGGGAGCCTGCGCTCAATCCAGGGCAGGCCATCCCATCCGAGGGCCGTCTCCAACCCCCGGGGGAGCCACCAAGTTCCCGCAAAAAGAAACTATTCCGGTTCGGAGGATCACGAGAGTCGATCCCCGGCCGATGGGGCCGAAACGGTGCATCGCAGCAAGCGACGTCGAGGCCAGACCTTACGCCGAGATCGATCGGCGCCCCCTTCACCTGCAGTCTCGGTGGAAGACTCCACCGACGAAGCCATCAGGCGCCAGGCCGAGAGGCGCCTGGAGGAGCACGAGTGCAAGTTGGCAGAGTTCGCTCGACGATTCGCCGACCTGCAGAACTCGTCGGCAGACCCGGCGGGCTACGACTCCCGCCCCCCTTTCTCTGAAGAAATCCAGGCGGAACCGATCCCGAAACGGTTCCGCATGCCGCAGGTGGATCCCTACGACGGGACCACCGACCCCCTGGACCATTTGGAGAGCTATAAAGCTCTCATGAGGGTCCAGGGCGCCACCGACGCCCTTCTGTGCATCGCCTTCCCGGCAACCCTCCGGAAGACCGCTCGAGTCTGGTTCACCCGCCTCGAGCCCGGATCCATTTGCTCCTTCCATCAGTTGGAAGGAAAGTTCGTGGCGCACTTCGACGCTTGTCGAAAGGTGCCAAGAGAGGTGGACAGCCTCTTCTCCATCCGCCAGCAGGACCAGGAGCTGCTCCGGGACTACATCACCCGGTTCAAGACCGCAGCCCTGGAGATCTACAGCTTAGACGAGCCCGTCGCCATGCTGGCTTTGAAGCGCGGGCTCAAGACATCCCGCCTAACCTATTTCCTGGACAAGAAGCCGCCCAGGACGTACTCCGAGCTCCTCCTCCGCGCCCACAAGTACATCCGAGCGGAGGAGGCTGACCGCACCCGTCGAGAGCTGGACGGGAAGACTCCAAAGAAGCCGCTCCCGAGGGACACCTCGGGAGCTCGGAGGCCCGGGCCGTCTGCCGACCCTCGCCCGAACCCAAGGCCGAGGGACGAAGCCACTCCCGAGCGGAGGTACACCCCTCTCCTCGTACCTCGAACGAAGATCCTCATGGAAATCGAGGGCGAGCGCTACCTCCGCCGACCTCCTCCTCAGAACCCGAGGGCCGTCCAAGACAAATCAAAGTACTGCCAGTTCCATCGCGAGCACGGGCATGACACGGAGGAGTGTCGCCATCTGAAGCGGGAGATTGAGGAGCTGATCAGGAGGGGTTACCTCAGGAAGTTCGTTAAGAACGAGGCCCTCTCTGAAGGGCAGCCGCTCGCGGCCCTACCACCTGTCCCTGCGATCGACAACCGCCCAACGGAGAAGCCCGTGGGCATGATCTCGCGCGGGTCTGGCCAAGCAATGAAGAGGGCCCGGGAAGTCCCGGAGAATGTAATCCCTCCCAAGAAAGGGGAAATTAATGACAATGTAAACAACGATGCCGTGGTGGTCGAGATGACCATCGCGAAGCATCCTGTACATCGAATCATGGTAGATAGTGGAAGCTCGGCTGACGTACTTTTTTACGATGCTTTCTCTCGGATGAACTTATCCCCCGATCAGCTGAAACCGGTGCACATCCCCCTGGTAGGTTTTACAGGGGACTCCGTGGGGGTCGAAGGGGAGATTACTCTCCCGGTCACCGCCGGATCCCCGCCCCGGCAGGCGACCGTCCTAATAACATTCACCGTCGTCAGGCTCCCTTCGCCTTACAACGCCATTCTCGGGCGTCCCGGGCTCAACCAACTGGACGCCACTATCTCCACGAGGAGGCTGTTAGTGCAGTTCCCCATGCCTTCCGGGCTCGGGGTGATGAAGGAGACGATCCAGCCAGTCCCGCTATGCCTCCAGACGGTCCCAGGCGCCAGGGGCGCGGAGCTCGCCCGTGATATTGACGACCTCGATCTGAGAGAGAAGGAACCCAGGGGAGGGCCCGTAGAGCGCCTGCTGACTTTTCCCCTCGGTTCGGATCCCCTGAAGATGGTGCAAGTCGGGGCCCAGCTCCCCGAGGAAGAGTGAACCCGCTTGCTGGAGTTCCTCCGCGCCAACGCTGACGTGTTCGCCTGGTCAGCAGCCGACATGCCGGGCATCCCGCCAGAGGTTATCATGCACAGGCTGAACGTGGACCCAAGTTGCCGCCCGGTCCGCCAGAAGAAGAGAAGCTTCGCCATGGAGAGGCAGAAGGCGATCAACGAGGAAGTAGAGAAGCTCCTCGCCGCCGGTTTTGTCCGAGAGGTCCAATACCCTAGCTGGCTGGCAAACGTGGTCATGGTAAAGAAGAGTAGCGGTAAGTGGAGGATCTGTGTGGACTACACCGACCTCAACCGAGCTTGCCCAAAGGACAGCTTCCCTCTTCCAAAGATCGACCAGCTGGTCGACACCACCTCGGGGCATCGCCTCCTATCGTTCATGGACGCCTTCTCCGGATACAACCAGATCCGGATGAACCCGGAGGACGAAGAACACACTGCCTTCATAACTGATCGCGGGACTTTTTGCTACAGGATGATGCCTTTCGGCCTCAAGAATGCGGGGGCGACGTACCAACATCTGGTCAATAAAATCTTCAAAGACCAAATAGGCCGCAACATGCAGGTGTACGTGGACGACATGCTGGTGATGAGCAAACTCGATTCGGACCACGTGGCTGACCTGACGGAGACGTTCAGCAACCTCCGGTGCCATCAGATGAAGCTGAACCCGGCGAAGTGCGCCTTCGGCGTCTCCGCCGGGAAGTTCCTAGGGTTTATGGTGACTCAAAGAGGAATCGAGGCCAACCCGGAGAAGGTCCAGGCCATCCTGGACATGGAGCAGCCCGCCTCCAAGAAGCAGGTGCAGCAACTGACCGACCGAGTCGCGGCCCTCAGCCGTTTTATTTCCAGGTCGGTGGACTGCTGCCGTCCCTTCTTCAAGGTGCTGAGGAAGATGAATGGCTTTGCTTGGACCGAGGAGTGTCAGCAGGCCTTCGAAGAGCTGAAGAAGATGCTCGCATCGCCACCTTTACTGTCCAGGCCCGAGGAGGGAGAGGAGCTTGCCCTCTACCTGGCGGTTACCCCGGAGGCCGTCAGCTCTGTCTTGGTCCGAACCGACGACCAGGGGCTCCAGCGACCGGTGTACTATACCAGCAAACTTCTCCGAGACGCGGAGCTCAGGTATTCCCGGCCCGAGAAACTTGTTTTTGCGCTAATAGTGTCTGCCCAGCGTCTCAGGCCCTATTTCCAAGCGCACCCCATCGCCGTCTTGACGGATCAACCGCTGAAAGCGGTGCTCAGCCGACCCGATACTTCGGGATGATTGGCCAAGTGGGCACTGAAACTCAGCGAGTTCGACATTACATACAGGCCAAGGTCGGCCATGAAGGCGCAGGTGCTGGCCGATTTCTTGGTCGAATGTGCAGGCTTGGGCAAGGAGCCCGAGGAAGGCCCCCCGGCCCAGCCGATGGAGGTTGGCACCGATGAGCCCGGAGAGGACGCCTGGATCCTCCATGTGGACGGAGCCTCAAACTCCGGTGGGAGCGGAGCTGGGCTCATCCTTGCCAACGGCGACGGGGTCGTCGCCAAGTGTGCACTCCGTTTTCAATTCCCCGCAACAAATAACCAGGCGGAGTACGAGGCACTTCTTGCCGGACTGAGAGTCTCCCGCGAGCTGGGCGTGACCAACCTCAGAGCTTTCACTGACTCCCAGCTCGTAGCGGGGCAGGTATCCGGGGAGTACGTCGCACACGACCCCTAAATGGCAAAGTACTTGGAGCTCGTCAAGGCGGGCGCGTCGAAGTTCCGGCGCTTCAACATCTTCCATATCCCCCGCGGGGAGAACGCCCGCGTGGATGCCCTCTCTCGGCTGGCGACCCTGCCGGACACGATGCTGGGACGCGCTCATGTGGAGCGCCTTGAGGTCCCAAGCCTCGAAGCACCGGTGGAGGTCCATCAGGTCGGCCAGGAGCCCAGCTGGATGGACAAGTACGCTGCGTACATCACCAGCGGCACCCTGCCGGAGGACTGAGAGGCGGCTCGGCTCATCAGGAAGAAGGCCGTGCGGTTCGTCCTGATGGACGGGCAGCTGTATCGAAGATCCTACTCCTACCCCCTCCTCAAGTACGTAGGACCCACAGAAGCCAGGCTTGTGCTCCAGGAGATTCATGAAGGCATCTGCGGGAACCACGTGGGGGGCAGGGCGTTGGCGTACAAGGCCCTCCGTCAGGGCTACTTCTGGGAGACAATGAAGGAAGACGCCGCCGACTTCGTGAAGAAGTGCGACCGGTGCCAGCGTCACGCCACGGTGCAGCGGCAACCCCCCAACCCAATCTCTCATCTCTCAGCCCCCTGGCCGTTCGCCCAGTGGGGGATGGACCTCCTGGGCCCATTCCCGCCGGCATCTGGCCAGCGGAAGTTCTTGATAGTGGCTATCGACTACTTCATGAAGTGGGTCGAGGCCGAACCCTTGGTGAGGATCACCGAAGCAAACGTCGCCAAGTTCTTCTGGAAGTCCATCGTCTGCCGCTTCGGCCTCCCCCACACCGTGGTCACCGACAACAGACGCCAGTTCGACTGTCGGGAATTCGAAGAATTCTGCAGCGACCTCGGCATCAGGCATCGCTTTACCTCGGTGGCGCACCCTCAGACCAACGGGGAGGCCGAAGTCACGAACAGGACCATTCTTCAGGGCCTCCGCACGCGGCTGAACCAGGCCAAGGGCAGGTGGGCCGACGAGCTTCCCAGCATCCTTTGGGCATACCACACCATCCCAAGGACGGCTACCGACGAAACCCCATTCAACCTCGTCTTCGGAGCCGAGACAGTCGTCCCGATCGAGCTCAGCCTACCCACGCTGCGCGTGGAGCAATACGACGAGACAGAAAACCCGGCCAGGATGATGCTCAACCTAGACCTTCTCGAGGAAACGATGGACAAGGCCCGAATCCGAATGGCGGCGTACCGGCAACGTGTAGCCAAGTATTACAACTCCCGGGTGCGGCCGAAGGTTTTTCGTCCCGGAGACTTGGTCCTCCGGCGCGCCGAAGCCTCCCAGCCACGGGAATGCGGCAAGCTATCGCCCAACTGGGAGGGCCCATATCGGGTGGCAGAAGCCCTCCCTCATGGAGCATATTACTTGGAAGAATTGGGAGGTGCCAGGTTCCCCCGGACATGGAACTCCTCGAACCTGAGGATGTACTATCAGTGATGTAAGGCTCCCAGTTCCTGTAACAAAGTTTTCCCACTTCAAACACTCCCTTCTAACTTCGACAAGAAGGCCTACGGCATCGAGCTCAATCCGGAGATCCTGGGCTTCGGCCTGGAAGGTGGCGCCGAACCCAGTTCGCCCATGCAAGCCCGGGACACAGCTCAGCAAGCCGCGCAAGGCTTGAGAAAGCCTGCGGCATCGAGCTCAGTCCGGAGATCCTGGGCTTCGACCTGGAAGGTGGCGCCGAACCCAGTTCGCCCATGCAAGCCCGGAGCACAGCTCAGCAAGCTGCGCAAGGCTTGAGAAAGCCTGCGGCATCGAGCTCAGTCCGGAGATCCTGGGCTTCGGCCTGGAAGGTGGCGCCGAACCCAGTTCGCCCACGCAAGCCCGGAGCACAGCTCAGCAAGCCGCGCAAGGCTTGAGAAAGCCTGCGGCATCGAGCTCAGTCCGGAGATCCCGGGCTTCGGCCTGGAAGGTGGCGCCGAACCCAGTTCGCCCACGCAAGCCCGGAGCACAGCTCAGCAAGCCGCGCAAGGCTTGAGAAAGCCTGCGGCATCGAGCTCAGTCCGGAGATCCCGGGCTTCGGCCTGGAAGGTGGCGCCGAACCCAGTTCGCCCACGCAAGCCCGGAGCACAACTCAGCAAGCCGCGCAAGGCTTGAGAAAGCCTGCGGCACCGAGCTCAGTCCGGGGATCCTGGGCTTCGGCCTGGAAGGCGCTGCAGAAACCGTGTTGCCTGCGCAAGCATGAAGGCGACCCAAAGTCGGGCCCGCGTAAGGCTTGCTCTGCTGCGACGCGACTCAGCAGGCCCCATCCTTCGATTTGAGCAACGGGAGGACCAGGCCTGCAACTGTTTCAAGTGTTCCAAACCGACATCTCAAAAAGAAAGGAAAAGAAAGGTGAGATGAAATGAAAAAGAAAAAACTCAAGGTTTTGGTGAATTTAGATTTCCATTGATGTGAGTAGTCGGTACAAGCTGGAAGTCCCGACAGGCCGGGACTCCCCAAAAAAAGAGAAGACAACACAAAACAAAAACAACAAACAGAAGCAAAAAAGAGGAGACATCAGGAAGAAGACGCCGGGTTCACTGAGGTGCGGGGTCGGAGCCCTCTGCCGGAGGCACGGGTGCTGCGCCCTCAACTTCTACAACGGCCAGCTCCTGGGGCTGCTCCGGGGTCGCGGCATCGCTGGTCGACGGCATCGCAGGAGTCGCTTCGGCCGTGCCGGAGGCCTTGCTCTCGCCCCCTGGCCTCCTACCACCGATCACAACCCCGCTCAGATCCAGCTGGGGGAAGAAGGCCCCCACCTTCTCCCGGCACATCCGGAACCCCTTCAGGAAGGAGTCCACGGTGGCCTCCCGGACCTCCGACGTGTACTCGTCGGAAGCCCGGAATTTGGGGACGGCCTCTTGCGCCTCCCGCTTGGCTGCCTCCAGGAGCCCGTTGACATACGCACTCCGGTCCTTCGCCGCGGCCGCGTCTCGCCGGGCCTCCTCCAGCTGGCGCTCCAGCCATTGGGAGTGGGCCTGCAGGCGGGCCTTCTCCGCCGCCTCCTCCTCTGTTCGGCGCTGGTTGGAGGTCCGCTCCTCCAACAAGGAGGCCTCCAACTCCTTGTTCCGCTCCTCGGAACGCGCCAGGTCGGACTGGAGGGCTTGTTTGTCGGCTCGCAGCTCGGCCCCCTTCTCCATCAAGTCCTTGACGTCGGCCGCGAGCCTGCCGAGTCTCAGCTCCCGCTCGGAGTCCCTTTTGGCGTTCCCTACGAGGAAATTTCTCAGTAGGAGAACGTCGTTCCCGATCTGCAACGACAAAAGCAACACAGGTCAGAATAAATGAAGCTAAGTCTCGAAAGAAAGAAAAAGGAGAAGGAAGAAGATCGGACTTACCGTGAAAAGCTGCGAAAGGATCCCGAGCAGCGCGTCTGCGTAATCCCGGCCACCCCGAGCTCGGCGGTCCCGGGCGGTGGAGGCGTATTCCATGATCTTCTCCGCCAGCCCTTTGTCGAGGATGACAGAGTCCCGGTGGGTGATCACCGGCGCCGGAGCCTTCGGGCCGGCTCCTGCGATGGCCGCCCCCTCAGCCGAGGCCGCAACCGACGGGCCGGCGGTTGCCGCAGGCGGCGCTGTCGAGCTGGCAGCAACAACGGGCCCGGCGATGGGCGGAGCAGCGGGCGGTGGAGTCCTCTCGGCGGCGCCACCAGGTCGCGCGGCCGGGGCATCAGTAGCCCCACCCTGAGGTAGCCTGGGCGGGGAAATGACAGCAATCGGGCTGGGCACGGTCGCCGCCACGACCTCCCGGCTCGTCTCCGTGCGAGCCCTCTTCGCTGCGGGCTCGTCCACCTCCACGACATCCCGCTGGGCTGCCCCCTCCAAGAGATTCTCCAGTGAAAATTTCATCCCTGCAAAACAAAAGAAACAGGAAGTCAGCCGGCTTGGTTATGAAGAGAAAGGGGGGCAGAGGTCAAAGTGGGGGCGAATCTCACCGGTCTCACGGATGGGACTGATACCGGCCTCAAAAAGATTCTGCTCAGAGAGCAGAACCTCGAGCACCGGGACCACGTCACTCAGGAGCAGGGTATAGGACTCCTGGTCCGCCGACTCGACCCGGGAATTTTGGTTCGGGGTCCGATCCGGTTCATTCCAGGCCCAGTCGACGTCGTCGACCGAGGCGAAGAAAAACCGGCTCTTCCAGCCCTTGACCGAGGAAGGGAGGTCGAACCGGAGACACCTGGGCCGGGGTGAAATGTACCACCAGCCGTCATCGGTGGAGCACTTCTTCAGGGTGAACAAGGCCCTGAATAGAGAAAAACGGGCAACGAACCCGTGGAAGTGACAGAAAACAATAAAGGAGAAGATGACCCGGATGGCATTAGGAGCCAGCTGGACCGGGACAAGCCGGAAGTGGCTGAGGAAGGAAAGAAAGAAAGGATGCAGAGGAAACCGAAGACCCCCGAGGAGGAAGTCTTCGTAGAAGGCAATGCGGCCGGGGCCACTCATGGTGACGCGCTCCCCGGACCGCGGAACAAACAGGCGAATTGACCCCGAAATGCCGTAGGCATCCCGGAGCAGGGAAAGATCGCCTTCGGTCATGGTAGAAGCATGACCGGAGGGACCGGCGGGAAGAGACGGCGGAGCAGGAAGAGACGGCGGAGGAGGAAGAGAAGGCAGAGCAGGAAGAGAACGGAGGGGCACGACAGGTGCAACCGGAGGGGACCGGATCCCCCTGGGGATGCCAATGGTGACACCCCCGGGTTGCAGACGCCGGCGGACCTCCTCCGGGATTGTCTCCTCATCTGAGGAGGAAGAAGATGGAGTCCTCGGCCGGGATGGACCGGCCTCGTCCGGGTTGGAAGAGACATGGCGACGGCGCGCCATAGAAAGGGAAAGAACGAAAAAGATCAGAAAAGGAACGAGAAAGAACGAGGGGGGCTAGAGGAGAAGAAGGAGGCACTCACCGAAAATACACCAGACGAGCGCGAGCAACAGGAGTTGTTAGCCTGCAGCAAATCGCCCACGAAGCAAGGGAAAAGGCTTCATTCTGGAAAGTCCCCTCCCTTTCAAACTCAGCCGACAGCGGCCGTACCCGTCATTCCATCTCAGGCCACTGGATGATCGCCACGTGGGCGCACGCCCGACACCGACGCCTCGTTAGCAGAGTAACGGCCTCTGCCTCGAAGCAACGCAGTAATTACGGGCAAGTGGGCGACGCGTGATGGCTCCCCATAGGTCTTCAGCCGCATCGAGCCACGTCGACCAGGATCGTGGCAATTATGATGCAAGATCTTCGCCTCTCCACGTCATGTCCGCATTTAATCCCGACGTTCCGTTCTACGACACCCCGACGGAACGGCGGGCTGGGGGGCAACTATTACAGCCGTGATAGTGACGTGGCCAGGCTCAGGTACCACCGAATACGAGCGAGCCACGTGTATGTTTCCCCGGCCAAGTCAGTGCCACATCCTCAAAGCCAGGATCGGCAAGACTACACCACCCGACGACTGTCTGAGGCAAACCGCCCTCGCCGAGGTTGAGCTCGGCTCGGAGTTCCTCTACCACCTAATTGGCGCCCGGGCCCGGAGGGGTCCGCCTAAGTGAGGTCGGCCGAGGTCGGGCGACCCCCTGCCACCTCGCCAGGTGTCCACCCAGGAGGGGTCCACCTAAGCCGAGGTCGGCTGATCCTTCGCCCTTCGCCAGGTGGCCACCCGGAGACGGGCCCACCTCGGCCGAAGCCAGGCGACCTCCTGCCACCTCGCCAGGTGTCCACCCAGGAGGGGTCCACCTAAGCCGAGGACGGCTGATCCTTCGCCCTTCGCCAGGTGGCCACCCGGAGACGGGCCCACCTCGGCCGAAGCCAGGCGACCTCGTGCCACCTCGCCAGGTGTCCACCTAGGAGGGGTCCACCTAAGCCGAGGTCGGCTGATCCTTCGCCCTTCGCCAGGTGGCCATCCGAAGACGGGCCCACCTCGGCCGAAGCCAGGTGACCTCCTGCCACCTCGCCAGGTGTCCACCCAGGAGGGGTCCACCTAAGCCTAGGTCGGCTGATCCTTCGCCCTTCGCTAGGTGGCCACTCGGAGACGGGCCCACCTCGGCCGAAGCCAGGCGACCTCCTGCCACCTCGCCAGGTGTCCACCCAGGAGGGGTCCACCTAAGCCGAGGTTGGCTGATCCTTCGCCCCTCGCCAGTTGGCCCCCGGAGACGGGTCCAACTCAGCCGAGGTCAGACCGCTCGTACGGAGAGGGCCCTGGGGAGAGAGACGGGCCCCGAGGCCATCCCTCGGGCCGTACGAATCCCAGACGGCGTCCCGTACGGAGGGCGGCGGAACGCGGAACATCACTTGCATTGGCCCGACAGGTCCCGCGGCCGAGGGACCCGATCCTGACGGAACAGGCCCCATAGACGGATGGCGCCCACGCTTGGGGAAGAGAGCGCTCTCACTGAGCCCGAGGCCTGACCGGCCGCCCTGCCAGCGCCGCCCTCCCCTCTTTCTCTTGTCTTTGCCTTTTCCCTGCTGGGCCCGGCGGACGAGGTCGGAAAGCCGCCTGGCCTCCTTCACCGAAAAGGGAAAAGAGAAGAGGACCGGGGAGGGGAGTTTCCGAGGAGGAAAAAGGACAAGCGCACGACGAAAGGAGATAAAGAGGGAGGACTCTGGGGACGACAAGGTAAGCCAACCAGCCTGGGGACAAGGAGGAAGCACCGGCAAAAGGCCTCGCCCTGAGAGAGAAACCAGAGATCCCGAGAGGGGAACACTGGGTGTGAGCTCGGCAAGGAGGCCCAGCCGAGATTCTGGTCCCCAAAGCATTTCCTTCACCAGTTAACTCTCTAAGTCTGGAGTCCTTTCGAGGATCCGGCTGGAGAGTCTGTTCCTTTTCGTCGTCTACTGACTTGACCGTCGGAGCTCCCTCGCCGGGATCTCCGGCCAGGGTCCTCTAATCCCTTTGTTGCAGGTTCTCCGTGGGAAGGGAGGCTCCCTCGTCAGGCGGTCAGGAAGGATCGGCTGATCCGAGGCACGGGCGCGGCGGCGAGAACGGCAACACATGGTAAGAGAGTGGTGTGTAAGACTAATTCAGCTTCTGTGTTCATGAAAAAAGAGATATATTTAGAACATTTATTTTTATCCTTTCCCATCCATTTCTTCCTGTTTCCATAATAACAGTCCAAATACTAGATTAAGATTAGCTTAGATGGTTTGCAAATCCATGATGATTACATTCTAATTTATGATTTAATTTAACTATATAATTATGATTTCATATTTTGTTACTATGAAGAATTGAGTATGTTATCATTTGAAATAAGTGTAGTAGTATTTTCTTTAAAGTCTTAAATATTAATATTTGTGTAAAATTGATTTATATGGCCATAAAATCTACTATAATAAATATCTTCAGATGTCACATATGAGAGTTCATAAAAGTGTAGCGTTGATAAAGAGAGAGTCCCAAGGGACATGGTCAACGATTGTAAATTCTGGTATAGCTCAAAACTTATAAAGAGAGATTCTTCATAAATTTGCCTTACTAAAGATTTAAAATAAGACTAAGATCCTAGGGTATCAATAGAGATGGGGTTTAGTTTATAATGGACTTTTCAATAATAGAAGCCTAATCTCTGTAATAGAAGATTTCTTGAAAGATGTTCAATATAGTAATAATGAGCTAATTATTTGGTCATGGAGCATATGTGATTTATCTGATATAGGAATCACTGACTCCAATACATTCTTATGATGATTAGTACTCATATATAGTGATTAGAAAAAGTTTTTCTCTGGATGAGATATGAGAAGTTTTTTTAAGATATAACATTATGTACTTTTCTAGAGGGGCTCATTTATATAAGAGTATCTATACATGATCATAACTAGAGATATAGGTAATCTTTAAAAACTCTTATTAAATAAAATTAAAATACATATGCAGGGCCATTAATGCATACCCTGGTGATGAAAAATTATATAATGTTTGTGGTAATTAAAGTTTGAGTCAAAGGAACGTAGTTCAAAAACTTGGTTCACTCCAACTTCTTCAAATAAAAATTATTCATACTAAATAAGATTAAAGTCACCTTACCCATTGCATAGTATGAGCACTCGAAAAATTATATTTTTATTTTATTATTTTCAAAAATTTTAAGTTTTGAGATGAATTGTTAAAAAAATCTAAAATTATTTTCAATAATCAATTCCTAATTTTTAATTATTTAACAACTTAATTATTAATGATTTGATTGTTGGGCTTTTAATTTTTAATCATTAGGCTTCTTATTATATACTTTAATGAGCCAATAAAAATTTAAACGATCAAATTTAATAGCTATAAAAAGATTCTTTTGAGTCCTTTTCGAGTAAGCTATCCAAAGCCTTTCCTAACTTCTTCTAACTTTTCCTTTTTTACAAAATTATCTCTAATCTTTTCAATTACAAAAGTTTCTTCTTCCTAGATGCTGAAAGAGATTTTATCAATTTTTTCTATAGTCGTGCTCACAGGTAAAAAAATCTCAATCATATCTTAAGGTGGTTTTTCCGATTATTCCTATACAAGGGACAAAAATATGTTTTAAGATGGTATCTCACATGCTTCCAGATTTGTTTTTAATTTTTACAATTTTATATAAATTATTTTATATTTTTCTATTATTTTTTTGTTATTTTTTAATCATATCTATAATAATTTTTTAAGCATTATTCAAACAACTTGCACATGCCATAAATTCACTGAGACCATCATACCTAAGTGGATAGATTGAGCCTCTACTTGGAATAGTAATTTTTGATGCAACCTATCAACTTAATCCACAAACGATCCACTTTAAATAGGTTTGAGTTTGACATAAATAAATTTGAATCATAAACAAGTTAAACCTCCTAGATTTTTACTAAAAAAGTTAGAATTAGTTTAAACCTTGAATATATTTAACTTATTTTGACATTTTTAATAATTAGATAAACTCATGACCTAACTTATTTAACCCATTTAAGATATGCTCAATCCATTTAAAACCAACTTAATATATTTTTGTTCTATTTAATCTATTTAAATCATTTAAATCCATCTTGTTGCCGCCAAGATCACCGTGGCCTGTAGTTGCTGTCGGCGCCGGAGTGCGTGACTTAATACTCCTGGAAGGTCCTGTCTTGCAAGACCTGCAAAAACCAGGTTAGTGACCCGGGCCGGGGATTCTGGCGGGGGCACTTCGACGGTCAAGTCAGTGACGATCCAGGGAAACAGATCCTCCTGGTCGAGTCCCTCTTGATGGACTCCATGCTAGGAGGAGTTAATGGTATGAGAATAAGATGAAAGTGTGTAAGAGGATGACGGCGGAGCTAGAGGGATTCTCTGCATAACCGCTCCTCCTTTATTATCTTAGAGTGACGGTGGTGCGTCGCTCTTCTGGTTGAGCTTGCACTGATACTGCATTATTTTTCATGTTACCTCTCCCTTCGGGGGTGTCGATTGTTCTTTGTAGTCAAGGCGACCGTTGGGCGCTTGCCTTGGGATCCTTGTTGGGTTGGCAAGCACGTGCGGTGGGGAACCGTGCCATAAACGGGACATCTTTCCTGACATGTGGTAGGGAAAACTTCTATTCGCTCTGACATTCTCTCTGGTCGTCCCATTCCAGGAAGCTTGGCAGAGTCTCGATTCGAGGGCCGTCGCCCCCGGGATTCATGCCCTCTGGCTGGCCCATCCTTTTGGTAGTACGGACAACTGGTGGAGGGTGCGGTGCCTTGATCAGGGCATTTCCTTCCTTTCTAGTGTAAGTGGCGGACAGGCAGTTATTACGGTATGGTGGGCACTACCCCGCGGTCCTGGGGTGGCTTACCGGCATCCTGGGATGATGGTACTGTCCTCCCGCCTGCGGTCACCTTTGCCCGAGCTAGAGGCCGAGCAGGGGAGGCAGGGCTCGATATGGCGGAGGACAGGGTGCGGGCCCGGTCCAGAGGGCTCGGCCTCGAAGAGGCTCCACGTGGCGGAGGAGGGCTGAGCTCGACTCCAACCACGGGGCTCGATCTCCAAGGGTCTCGCTCTGGAGGGCAGAGTGCGGGCCCAGTCCAGAGGGCTCGGCCTCGAAGAGGCTCCACGTGGAGGAGGAGGGCTGAGCTTGACTCCGACCACGGGGCTCGATCTCCAAGGGTCTCGCTCTGGAGGGTAGAGTGCGGGCCTGGTCCAGAGGGCTCAGCCTCGAAGAGGCTCCACGTGGCGGAGGAGGGTTGAGCTCGACTCCGACCACGGGGCTCGATATCCAAGGGTCTCGCTCTGGAGGGCAGAGTACGGGCCCGGTCCAGAGGGCTCGGCCTCGAAGAGGTTCCACGTGGCGGAGGAGGGCTGAGCTCGACTTTGACCACGGGGCTCAATCTCCGAGGGTCTCGCTCTGGAGGGCACCACTCGGCTCCAACCTAGGTGCCTGGGCTTGCAGGTTCGACCTGGCGAAGGACAGAGCTCGGCTTCGATGGCAGTCCTGTTATCCTGGGGGAGCTCAGCCCGGTGAAGGAATCCGAGTAGGGGGACTGACACGGTGGCTCTCTTTGACATGGCATCTGATAGCTATCCCATGTCAGCGGTCTTGCCACATCATTTGCCTACCACTCCCAAGGCCTGCTAGTATGCGATGCTCAGGCCGAAGGGAGTAATTATGACGTTGACGTGGAAAGGCGAAAATCTAGCACAATGATGGCCATGATTGCTGGCGCTCCATGGGATGGTCCTGCAGGTCAGTGCAGGAGTGCCACGTGACCACGTCCGAGGAGCAGTTAAGTTGGCGTAGAATTCAAAGCGACTGGGATGCCTTTTCCACTGATGGCCAGTACATGGCTTGAATCCGTTGGCGGAGAGGTCACAACAGTACGGATACTCCGGGTCACTTCGAAATGAAAAGAAATTTTTATCCAATATATCAAACCTTTTGAAATCTCCGTGCCCGCTGCAGTATCTGAGCTTTCTTCTTCCTCCCAGTTGCCTCGGATCTTCTAAGGAACCAGGTTAGTTTGCTCTTTCCTCTCCCTTCATCAGAGTAGGGTCCTTCCTCCGAGTCTAGGACTTCTCTCGGGTCAAGTCCTTTGCTTCTTCTTTCTTTGGGGATGTCTCATTTTGGCCTGGGCTTCCGCCCTTCAACCAACCAGGGCGAGGCTGGTCCTTCCGAGCGGAGGCCAACGTCTCCTTCTTCTGGTGAGGAGGAGAGGATGCGGCTCTGATGGGGAACTAATATGCATGCAATTTTTTTTGAATGTTTTACATGTTGAGTTAGGTGATTAATTCCCAAATTTCAGATCAAAATTATTTTTAGGTAATTTTGTATGAATTTTTGAAGATCAGCATGCAGATTAGGACCTAGAAAAGTAGCAAAGAAGGACCGCTGGAGCTGAGAAGCCTCGGTTAGGGCAAGTTCTCCTACAATAAAACTACTGGAGGTAGAGGGGCGTACCTGACAACGTCTGTGAAGATCGCAGCTAAGGGGTCTCTCGTTCCTCGATGGATGCGGCCTGAAAAACCGAGCCAAAGACCCGCGGATACCTGGCTTTCTGCTCGGTGATCTGATTGAGGCTTGGCTGGAGTCGTTGGATTCGTATGAACTCAGGGACCTGCAAACGACCTGTCAGGGGTTAGAAAGCTCACAAAGGAACAAGAAAACAAAGTAAAAACAGCAAGGGAAGGCTTCTTTTGGAGTGGGCGTCCAGGGATCTGGAGGGTTTGTTGGCAGCAGGAAGATGATTGCAAACACCGGGAAGAAGAACTCTCACAAACCCCTTTATGCACACAGCAGGGTATCACACCACTCAATAGAAGAACTCAAGGTTTTCATTCATCAAAAATTAGGGTTTCATACAAGAGGCTAGGGTCCCTTAAATAGACCCTTAACCTTGGGCTCCAAGTAAGGGCACATTAGTCTTTACATGAGAATCCTTTTCCCTCTCAAACCCTAGCTAGAAAATAAGGAAACATTAGGTAGAAAAAATCCCTAAAATTTCTCTTGACTTGGACAACACTCCAGGGACGTGTTGGGCTTCTAAGAGCAGCGAGGGGCCGGCCCAAAGGGGCCCGGGTGCATGGGTTTGGGCCTCTGGAAGCTGGGGTGGCCTGGTAGCCAGGTAGCAGGAATATTCCCTGGTATCTTGCTTCTTAGGGGCTTGGGCTTGGCGCCTGGGCTTGATTTCTTTGGGCTATGATGCAAATGGACCTCTAAAATCATGGATTCCTTGGTCTATGAATATATTTTGCCATCTGGAAGGAAATATGGGCATCTGGAGGGCATCTGCAAGGAATCAGGGTTTCTGATTTTCCTCCTGGGGTCTTCAAATCTTCAAGCTGGGTTGGACTTGGGCTAAACTTCCATGTCTTCAATCTGATTGGACTTGGTCTTTACTTGTATGATGTGGTCTTGAGTCTTCAATATGGTTGAATAGGACTCAAAAAAATAAAATTAGCTCGACATGAGCTGACTAACACTGGACTGAACTAGCTCAACATGAGCTAAATAATTACAAGACTTAAATGAAACAACTCAGCTGGACTAAGCTTTATTACAGTGGACTCGAATGTTATTTAAGTGATCCACAGAGGGTTGAGAAGCCTCTACCTTATTCTGGTGCCTTTGGTGTCCGCACCAGGCTCGTTTCGAGTTTAGCAGGAGGGCCCTCTTGGTCCAGTGCTCATTAAGGAGCCAGAGTCCGGTCCTCCTCATCCTTCTCTTCCTCCTCCTTCTTCTGAGCCTGTTTTTGAGTCTGTCTGGCCTACAGGTTCCGGTGGTATCGCCTCAACGATCACCGGCGAGAAACTGGGGACCATTCGGGATGTCTATGGCATTCCACATTCTGTTCAGCTTTTGATCCCTCATCCGAAGGAATGGGTCACTTCCAGTGGCTCAGGCCATATTACTTTTTATGAGGAGACCTTTTCAGGGGGTCTCTGCTTTCCCTTCCATCCATTCTTCATGTCCGTCCTAAGTAACTACCATTTGGTCCCTGCTCAGTTAGTCCAAATGCCATTAGGGTCATTTTCTCCTTTGTTGTACTTTGTCACCTCCATGGGTTTGTTGCCCGGTTCTCTCTGTTCAGGGCTTTCTTTGCCCTGAAGCGCCACCCGACTGAGGATGGGTGGTGGTCCTTGTCCTCCCGCCCGAAGGGAATTAGGTTTGAACTCCCCTCTTTCGTCAAGGGATGGAAGAGTAAGTTCTTTTTTGCCATGGTTGAGGGGGTCGATTGGGTCTGGAGTGATCCTGACCAATCCCCCAACCGAAACTCTACGATCGATGCGGCTGACCGAGATGACTACGAGCAGCTCCGCATCACCCAGATTTCTCCTCTCGAGGTTCTGTTGTCAGAGCAGAACCTCTCCGAAGCTGGGGTCGACCCAACAAATGGGTTGGGTGAGTTTGACCTGAACTTCTCTTCTTCTTTTTCTCCTTATACTGCTTTCTGCAGGCTCTGACTGCCATGTGGCTTGCATGTAGGGATGATTTTCACGGAGAGCGACCTGTTGGCGATCACCCAGAAGAGGCCGCCAACCAGACTAGTCGAGGAGCCTCCGTTGAGGCGAGTCCAGGGCGAGAGCGCATCTGCGGCCGCTCCCCCCGTGGTGGTCGACCGGAGTCGACCGGCGACCGAAGCTGCTCCTGCTGCGCCGGCTGGCCAGAGTTTGGGGATGACCATAACTGCCCCCGCGCCAATGGGGAGGGCGACATCTGCGGTGCCGGGGCCAGTCCAGAGGGTGGTTCGGAAGGTCTCGGAGCGACACGGTCTCAGGGAGTGACCCCTGCCGTGGAACCCGAGGTGGTTGCCCGTGCAAGGGCCGCAGCTGTTGCTGCTGCGTCCCCCAGTCCCCCGAGTCTGGCTGTAATAGAGGTCGGGGATGAGGAGGTTCGGGCCGGGGCCGAGACCGTGACTAAGGCACCGCCTGCACGGGCGTTAGGTTCTCAGCCTGCCCCCGGGGGCCCCGCCATTGGTGGGGCAAGGCCACCCATCCCCGGAAAGAGTAGGAGGGAGGAGGCATGGCGCCGACTTCCTTTTAAGATGGGTCCGGAGAGTTCTTTCCTCCGGAGCCCCTCGCTAGCCAAGCGCATGATGGATTTTTCAATCCAGTCATGCGATCGGCAGGAGAGGGCTGGGCTACGGCTGGATAATGTGCTTAGCGCCATCTTCCCCCAGCTCTATTCTGTGAGTTGCTTTACTTTTCTTTCTCTCTTTTTTTTCTTTTTTTCTGACCTTTTACATGGTGCAGATCGATGCCGAGGCCCTCTTCATCAGGGGCTGCTATCGAAACTGGGAGTGCAGTAAGCAGCAGCAGGTGGCCGAGATCGAGGTGCTGAAGGCCAATCTGAAGGAGAAGGTAGGGGTGAATAGGGCGCTTGAGCAGAAGGTCAAAGACCTAGAGAAGCAGCTCGTTAACGCTGAGGGGCGAGTGAAGAAGCTCCTGGAATGTCTCAACCTGGAGCGGGGCCGCTCGAGGAGGAGCGTTGACGAGCTCTCCCTCACCGAGAAGAAGCTGAGATGGTATAATACCGAGATTGATTGGTACAAGGAGACCGCCCGATCTACTCAGGCCAAGCTAGCGGCAGAGAGGAAGAAGTTGGCCACAGATGAGGGGGCGGTAGAGACGGCGGCCAAGTCGCTGGAGGTGGCCAGGATGGAGGCCGCCGGGCAAGGAAGGAGGCCGTCGGGACCAGGAAGGATGCTGAAGAGGCCGTCGCCAGGTACAAGGCCTCAAAGGAGTTCATCGTCGAGATTCACCAAACGACATCGGACTCCTTCTACAAAGGCTTTATGTTCCTGCACAGCCGGGTCGAGGCGTTCGTTCCTGATAAGGGCCGCGATCGTCTCAGGTATCCTTTGGCCTCAGACGCGGGGCCTGGCCAGGAGGCAGTCGTTGAAGAAGCTGTTGCCTTCGAGCCTTCGCCACCAGCCGAGGCTGAGACTGGACCACCTGAAGCCGGAGTCGCACAGTTAGAGGTTCCCAGAGATGGGACCTCTCAGCCTCATAACCCAGCCGGGGGGTCAGCCAAAGTAGAGTAGTTTTCCTTTCTTTTTATTTTCTCTCTGTACTTGGTTGGGATCACTTGGCATGTCGGGGGCCCGGAAAATGTTTGTAATTGACTTCTATTAATAAAGTTTGAATCTTCCTGCTACCTGTTCATTGCCTGGTTCCTTTCTCTTTTTCTCTTTCTTTCCTTCCCCTCTCTCTCTTCCCCTTTTTTTTTTTTTTGAGATGAGTGAAGAGATCAGAGAAGAGGGTCTCACCTTGCATGGGATTTAACTACCAGGCTTTGGTGTCGGCAAGTCGGGTGCAAGATTCTGGTAGTCGTGAGCAGCTGGGCTCAGAGATTCCTTGGTCGGAGAGCTGGGCCCCGATCCAAGATGCCTGAGAGCTGGGCTCAGGTCTTGAATGCCTTAGAGATAGGCTCGAGGCCTTCCTGGCCAGAGTGCTGGGCCCCGGTCTAAGGGTTGCCTGAGAGCTGGGCTCAGGTCTTTGGTGCCTTGGAGCTAGGCTCGAGACTTTTTCTTCAGGAGAGCTGGGCCTCGGGTCTTTGTCACCTGAGAGTTGGGCTCAGGCCTTGGCGCCTTGGAGCTGGGCTTGAAGACATTGATGATCGAGAGCAGCTTGGCTCGAAGGTCCCTTGGTCAGAGAGCTGAGTCCTGGTCTTGGGTTGCCTGAGAGCTGGGCTCAGGTCTTAACGTCTCAGAGCTGGGCTCGAAGACGTTGATGATTGAGAGCAGCTTGGCTCGAAGATTTCTTTACCGGAGAGCTGAGTCCCGATCTTGGGCTGCCTGAGAGCTGGGCTCAGGTCTTGGCATCTCGGAGCTGGGCTCGAAGACGTTGATGATTGGGAGCAGCTTGGCTCAAAGGTCCCTTGGCTTGAGAGCTGAGTCCCGGTCCTAGGTTGCTTGAGAGCTGGGCTCTGGTCTTGGCATCTCGGAGCTGGGCTTGAAGACGTTGATGATTGAGAGCAGCTTGGTTCGAAGATCCCTTGGCCAGAGAGCTGAGTCCCGGTCTTGGGTTGCCTGAGAGCTGGGCTCCGATCTTGGCATCTCGGAGCTGTGCTCGAAGATGTTAATGATTGAGAGCAGCTTGGCTCGAAGATCCCTTGGCCGAAAAGCTAAGTCCCGGTCTTGGGCTGCCTGAGAGCTAGGCTTAGGACTTGGCATCTCAGAGCTAGGCTTGAAGACGTTGATGATTGGAAATAGCTTGGCTCGAAGATCCCTTGGCCGGAGAGCTGAGTCCTAGTCTTGGGTTGCCTGAGAGCTGGGCTCAGGTCTTGGCATCTCGAAGCTGGGCTCAAAGACGTTGATGATTGAGAGCAGCTTGGCTCAAAGATCCCTCGGCCAGAGAGCTACGTCCCGGTCTTGGATTGCCTGAGAGCTGGGCTCAGGTTTTGGCGTATCGGAGCTGGGCTCGAAGACGTTGATGATTGAGAGCAGCTTGGCTTGAAGATCCCTTGGCCGGAGAGCTGAGTCCCGATCTTGGGTTGCCTGAGAGCTGGGCTCATGTCTTGGTGTCTCAGAGCTGGGCTTGAAGACATTGATGATTGAGAGCAGCTTGGCTCGAAGATCCCTTGGCCAGAGAGCCGAGTCCCGGTCTTGGGTTGCCTGAGAGCTGGGCTCAGGTCTTAGCATCTCGGAGCTAGGCTCGAAGACGTCTTGGAGGTTTCCCTGCAAGGCAGACAGACACTCGTGCAAAAGGAAAACCATTATTATTATTATTGGGGGGAAAGCCTTACATTATTGATGGTATCTTCGCAGATTGCTGGCATTCCATGTTCGAGAAAATCCGACGCCGTCGAGATCCTCGAGATAATAGGTTCCCTATGAAAGAACCTCAACCACCTTGTAAGGGCCTCCCCAGTTCGACAAGAGCTTGCCGCACTCCCGGGATTGAAATGCTTCTGCCCGGCATAGCACCAGGTCTCCGGTCCTGAAGGCTTTTGGCCTGACCCGGGCATTATAGTACCGGGCTACTCGTTGCTGGTATGCCACCATTCGTATCCGGGTTTTATCCCTTATTTTTTCGAGGAGATCCAAGTTGAGCAGGAGGTGTGCCGAGTTCCGTGCTTCGTCATATTGTTGCACCCTTAGCATGAGTATGCTGAGCTCAACTGGGATGACTGCCTCGGTACCGAAAACAAGGTTGAAATGTGTCTCGTCGATTGCCGTTCTGGGCATTGTGTGGTAGGCCCACAGGATGCTTGGGAGTTCTTCCATCCACCTGCCCTTGGCTTGGTCCAGCCTAGTTCTGAGCCCTTGAAGGATGGTCCGATTAGTCATCTCGGCTTCCCCGTTTGTCTAAGGATGTGCTACTGAGATGAATCGGTGTTGGATGCCGTGCTCGGCGCTGAACCCTTCGAACTCCTGATTGTCGAATTATCGCCCATTATCGATGATGATACAACGGGAGAGTCTGAAGCGATAAATAATTGACTTCCAGAAGAATTGGCAGACATTAGCTTCTGCAATCCGGGCTAGTGGCTCTGCCTCGACCCACTTGGTGAAGTAATCGATTGCCACCAGCAGGAATCTTCGCTATCCTGGTGCAGGAAAAATGACCCCAAGATGTTCATTCCCTACTGGACAAAGGCCAAGGGGCTGAGAGCTGGAAGATCGGCACCGTCGACTGGCACTGTTGTTCACGTGGCACTGGCATTTGTCGTACCTTTTAATGAAGTCGGCGGCATCCTCTCTCATGGTCTCCCAGAATTACCCCTGGCAAAGGGCTTTATAAGCTAGTGTTCTTCCTCCCACATGGTTCCCGCAAAGGCCTTCGTATATCTCTTGGAGAACAAAGGTTGTCTCTACGGGCCTGAGACACTTCAAGAGCGGGTAGGAGTAAGATCGGCGGTAGAGCTGGCCCTCCATCAGAACAAACCGGGAGGCCTTCTTCTTGATGAGGGCCGCTTATATGCGGTCCTCGGGTAGGGAGACGTCGGCGATGTACCCAACGTACTTGTCCATCTAGCTTGGCTCGAGGGTGACTTGATGCACGTCCTCTAAGCCTTCGTAGCTTGGACTTTCAAGGTACTCGATGTAGGCGCGTCCCAGCGATGAGTCCGGCAGGGTTGTGAGTCTAGACAGTGTATCCGCGCGTGCATTCTCCCCACGGGGGATGTGGAAGATGCTGAAGCGCTGAAAACCCATCGTGCTCGAGCGGACCTGCTCCAGGTACTTCATCATCTGGGTGTCCCTGGCTTCATACTCTCCGGAGACTTGTCCGGCAACTAGCTGGGAGTCAGTGAAGCCTTTTAAATTCTACACACCCAGCTCGTGGGAGACTCTTAGACCCGAAAGGAGTGCCTCGTACTCTGCTTGGTTGTTTGTTGCGGCAAATTTGAAGTGGAAGGCGCATTCTGTCATAACCACATCGCTGTTGGTGAGGATGAGGCGTGCTCTGCTCCCGTCGAAATTGGATGCGCCATCCACGTGGAGGATCCAAGGTTCCTTCCCTGGCCCGGGCTCCGTTATTGTCTGCTCTGGCTCCTTGGCGAACCCGGTGCACTTAACCATGAAGTCAGCTAGGACTTGGGCCTTCTGTGAGGACCTCGGCCGGTACACTATATTAAACTTGCTGAGCATCAGGGACCACTTGGCCAATCTCCCGGAAGTCTCGGGATGGCTGAGTATGGCCCTCAATGGTTGGTCCGTCATGACCACTATCGGGTGTGCTTGGAAGTAGGGCCTGAGGTGCTTAGCAGACATTATTAATACAAAAATGAGTTTCTCGGAGCGGGTATACCTGATCTCCGCATCGCGAAAAATTTTGCTGGTGTAGTATACCGGCTTTTGAGATTTGTCCTCATCTGTGCAGACGAGAACCGAGCTGACGGCTCCGGGTATGACTGCCAGATAGAGCAGGAGCTCCTCCCCCTCTTCTAGCCTGGAGAGCAACGGGGAAGAGGCGAAAAATTTCTTCAGCTCCTCGAAGGTTGTCCTGTACTTATCCGTCCAAGTGAAGTCGTGCATCTTGCGCAACGCCTTGAAGAAGGAAAGGCAATGATCGACCGACCTCGAGATGAACCAGCTCAGAGCAGCGACGCACCCCGTCAGGCGCTGGACCTGCTTCTTGGTTGTGGGATGCTCCATGTCGACGATCGCCTAGACCTTCTCCGGGTTCGCCTCGATGCCCCTCTGGGTGACCATGAAGCCAAGAAACTTCCCGGCTGCCACCCCGAAGGCGCACTTCGCTAGGTTGAGCTTCATCTGATTTTTCCGGAGGTTGTGGAAGGCTTCGGCAAGGTCGGTAACGTGATCCGAGCTCATTTTGCTCATGACCAACATGTCGTCCACGTATACCTGCATGTTCCGCCCAATTTGGTCTTTGAAGATCTTGTTAACCATACATTGGTACGTGGCCCCAGCATTCTTGAGACCAAAGGACATCATCCTGTAGCAGTATGTCCCTTGGTCGATGATGAAGGTGGTGTGCTCCTCGTCCTCTGGGTGCATATGGATTTGGTTGTATCCGGAGAATGCATCCATGAAGGAGAGCAGCCTGTGGCCAGAGGTGGCGTTCACCAACTAGTCAATCTTTGGTAGAGGGAAGCTATCCTTCGAGCACGTTTTGTTGAGGTTGGTATAGTCTACACAGATCCTTCACTTGCCATTATTCTTCCATACCATCACCACGTTCGCCAGCCAGCTCAGATATTGGGCCTCTCGAACAAAACCGGTGGCTAGGAGTTTGTTGACTTCCTCCTTGATGGCTGCCTGCCTCTCCGGGATGAAACTTCTCTTCTTCTATCGAACTGGCCTGTGCTTTGAATCAACACTTAGTTTGTGGGTAATGATGTCGGGAGGAATACCTGGCATGTCCATCGCTGTCCAGGCGAACACATCCGCGCTTGCCCGCAGGAACTCCAGTAGTTGATCCCTTTCCTCCTTGGATAGCTGGGCTCCAATCTGCACTGTCTTCGTGGGATCGTTTCCAAGCGGATAAGAGAGCAGGCGCTCAACTGGACCTCTGCTAGGGTCTTGGGACATTTGGTCAAGATCATCTGCCTTGGGATCATCCTCGGGGATCTTGACCCCAAGGAGGGTTTGAAAGCAGTGTTGCACCGGCTGGGGTGCTCCCCTCATTTTTTCAACACCGTAGGGAGTGGGGAACTGTACAAGTAGCCTCTTGGTGGAGACAATAGCATCGAGCTGATTGAGCCCGAGTCGGCCCAGGATCACGTTGTAGGCGGAAGGAAGCCTTACAACCGTGAAGGTCATCATGATGGTGCTCTGCTGAGGCAGGGTCCCGGCGGTTACCGGGAGAGCGATCTCTCCTTCCACTCTTACAGAATCACCTGTGAAATCAATAAGGAGAGTGTGCACAGGTTTGAGTAGATCGGGAGAAAGATTCATCCTGGAGAAGGCATCATAAAAAAGCATATCTGTGGAGCTCCCACTATCAACCATGACGCGTTTTACAGGATACTTCACGATCGTCATCTCGATGACCATGGCATCATTGTTTACATTCTTCCCCCCGTCTTCCCCTTCCCTCATAAAGGGAAGTACATTCTTAGAATCCCTTGCACCCCGGGCCTTCTTTGGCGCATGCGCAGCTCCCTAGGAGATCATGCCCACCGGCTTCTCGGTAGGGCGGTTGTCGATGGCTGGAGCTGGCGGGAGAGCGACGAGCACCTGGGATTCTACCTGAGGTCTGTCCCCCACGAACCTTTTGAGGTAGCCCCTCTTGATGAGTTCTTCGATTTCCCACTTGAGGTTGCGGCATTCCTCAGTGTTATGACCGTGGTCGCGGTGAAAGCTACAGTACTTTGTTTTATCACGGTCGGTGGAGGACTTCATCAGAGGCGGGCGTCTCAAATAGTCCTTGGCTTCGATCTCCAAGAGGATTTTTGTCCTCAGGGCAAGAAGGGGAGTGTAACTCTCCTCGGGAACAGGGGCGCCCTTCGATCTTGGCCCCCTCTGGGAGTTCGGAACCGGGGGCGCTGGCTTCCGGGTTCCGGGAGTCTCGGTGGGGGTCGACTTATTTAGTGGCTTCCCATCGAGCTCCCGTCTCGTACGATTCGCCTCCTTAGCACGAATATACTTTTGGGCTCAGAGGAGGAGCTCGGAATAAGTCTTGGGGGGCTTCTTGTCAAGCAAGTAGATCAGGCAAGAGGTCCTGAGCCCTCGCTTTAGTACCAGCATGGCGACTGGCTCATCAAGGTTGTAGATCTCCAACGCAGCAGCCTTGAAGCGGGCCACGTACTCCCGCAGCGGCTCGCAGTCCTGCTATCGAATGGAGAAGAGGTTGTCTGCCTCTCGTCGCAACTTCCGACAGGTGTCAAAGTGGACCACAAACTTCTGCCCCAATTGGGCGAAAGAGTTGATGCTCTCTGGCTCCAAGCGGGTGAACCATACCCGGGCCACCTTCCGGACAGTAGCAGGGAAAGCGATGCAAAGGAGAGCATCGGTGGCCCCCTGGACCCTCATGAGGGTCCGATAGCTTTCCAGGTGGTCTAGGGGGTCGGTGGTTCTGTCATAAGGATCCACCTGTAGCATACGGAACCGACTCAGAATCGGCTCCCCTTGGATTTCTTGGAAAAAAGGGAGACGGGCGTCGTAGCCCACTGGCTCACTAGCTGAGCCCGGCAGGTTGGCGAATCAGTGGGCCAACTCCACCAACTTGCGGTCATGCTCCTCCAGGCGCTTCTCCGCCGTGCACCTGATGGCTTCTCAGTGGACCCCTCCGCCAAAGGAGACGGAGAAGGTGACAAGGGTGCATGGCACCCATGGCGGGGGCTCTTACTTTTTCTATCTCGGTGGGGCTTGGATGCTGTCCGCCCGAGGTTTGGTGAGTGGCTCTTCCTGTCGGCAGACCCCGCTTGTTGTCTTTTCGCCGGAGTTTGATGGCTACCCCGGTTGTCAGTAATAGCCCACGGCTACGAAGGCCTTCCTTGGAAAGAACGCAGGATATCATTGGGGACTGCGGCATGGGCTGCAGGGGTCCCTGGCTGCTGGTGTGTAGCCAAGGATCGGTGCTGGTGCTAAAGCTGGCGCACTGCTGTGGCAAGGATCTGCATTTGCTAGGAAAGTGCAGCCAGCTGAGACTCTACCGAAAGTGGTTGAACCAGAGTGGATGGCCCCGCCTCCAGGTTGTGCGGGCTCCCCTGAGAGAGGGAGTCCCCTGCATGACTGGTGGAAGCCTCTCGCGCTCGCGTTGTCACCATCCTTCCGTGGAACTTGCTTGTAGAAGAAAAAAGGAGGGGTCTTGAACTAGATCAAGAGCTGTTCACAGGAACATGCCCCCTACTAGGTGCACCAATCTATTACCGCCAAGATCGCCATGGCCTGTAGTTGCTGTCGGTGCCGGAGTGCGTGACTTAATGCTCCTAGGAGGTCCCGTCCTGCAAGACCTGCAAAAACCAGGTTAGTGACCCGGGCCGGGGATTCCGGCGGGGGCACTCCGACGGTCAAGTCAGTGATGATCCAGGAAAACAGATCCTCCTGGTCAAGCCCCTTTTGATGGACTCCATGCTAGGAGGAGTTAATGGTATGAGAATAAAATGAAAGTGTGTAAGAGGATGATGACGGAGCTAGAGAGATTCTCTGCGTAACCGCTCCTCCTTTGTTTTCTTAGAGTGGTGGTGGTGCATCGCTCTTCTGATTGAGCTTGCACTGATACTGCATTATTTTTCATGTTACCTCCCCCTTCGGGGGTGTCGATTGTTTTTTGTAGTCAAGGTGACCGTTGGGTGCTTGCCTTGGGATCCTCGTTGGGTTGGTAGGTGCGTGCGGTGGGGTACCGTATTATAGATGGGACGTCTTTCTTGACATGCAGTAGGAAAAACTTCCATTCGCTCTGACATTCTCTTCGGTCATCCCATTTCAGGAAGCTTGGCAAAGCCTCGATCCGAGGGCTGCCGCCCCCGAGATTTGTGCCATCTGGCTAGCCCATCCTTCTGGTAGTACGGACGATTGGTGGAGGGTGCGGTGCCTTGATCAGGGCATTTCCTTCCTTTCTAATGTAAGTGATGGGCAGACAGTTATTGCGGTATGGTGGGCACCGCCCTGCGGTCCTGGGATGGCTTACCGACGTCCTGGGGTGATGGTACTGTCCTCCCGCCTGCAGTCGCCTTTGCTCGAGCTAGAGGCCGAGCAGAGGAGGCAGGGCTCGATCTGGCGGAGGACAAGGTGCGGGCCCGGTCTAGAGGGCTTGGCATCGAAGAGGCTCCACGTGGCGGAGGAGGGCTGAGCTCGACTCCAACCACCGGGCTTGATCTTCGAGGGTCTCGCTCTGAAGGGCAGAGTGCGGGCCCGGTCCAGAGGGCTCGACCTCGAAGAGGCTCCACGTGGCGGAGGAGGGCTGAGCTCGACTCCAACCATGGGGCTCGATCTCCGAGGGTCTCACTCTGGAGGACAGAGTGCGGGCCCGGTCCAGAGGGCTCAGCCTCGAAGAGGCTCCACGTGGCGGAGGAGGGCTGAGCTCGACTCCGACCATGGGGCCCGATCTCCGAGGGTCTCGTTCTGGAGGGCAGAGTGCGGGCCCGGTTCAGAGGGCTTGGCCTCGAAGAGGCTCCACGTGGTGGAGGAGGGCTGAGCTCGACTCCGACCACGGGGCTCGATCTCCGAGGGTCTCGCTCTGAAGGGCGCCACTTGGCTCCAGCCTAGGTGTCCTGGGCTTGCAGGTTCGACCTGGCAGAGGACGGAGCTCGGCTTCGACGGCGGTCCCGTTGTCCTGGGGGAGCTCAGCCCGGCGAAGGAATCCAAGCAGGGGGACTGACGCGGCGGCTCTCTTTGACATGGCGTCTGATAGCTATCCCATGTCAGCGGTCTTGCCACATCACATCTAATCCTTTAAAAATTCACTAAACTTACTTAACCCATTTAATCTAATTTAGTCTATTAAGTAAATGATTTATACAAGCCTGGTAAATTATCTATTTAATAAACAAGTTAAGTCTAGATTTGAATTTTTAACCATTTTAATATATAGATCGGATTCATGTTGACAATTTTTTGATCCACCCACATTTGATTGCACTTGTGTTTGGCCCAACCCACCTAGATTGGCACTCCTAGTTTTCAATTATGAGATAAAATCAAACTACCGTGGCTTTATGTTGAGACCTAGGTTTCTAAGTTGGTAAAATTTCTTCTAAAGAAGATTCCAACTTTAGGTTCCAAAAGGGCTTTTCTTTGTGCATATGTTTTCTAGAAAAGAAAAAATTAATGATGTTCTACAAGTTGACATCTTGAGCATATGATAAAAAAAAAAGCTTTAAATTTGGATTATATTCATATTATCTTTAATATTTCTTGTTTTGAATATTTTGCTAATAAATGTTAGCTTAATTTGCTAGCACCTCTCTTCTAAATGGTACCTAACTTGATCCAAAACCAACCGAGACAAAAGTCCTAAGTATGAAAAATAATTTCAATCATCTATTGGTTGGGTTTAGGTTTCAAACTTAGACTTGAAGTCTTGGTTTGGTTTAGATTTAGACAAATCTATTCCCAACATTCAAAATCAAACATGATCATATATACATACAAATATTCACATAAATATTTAAATATATAGTTATATACATGTTTCTAAAGAAGAAAAAATAAAAGAGTAGCAACATTATAACCAACCTTGTTCAACAAATACTTTTTATGATTTAATATTTATATCAAGCTCAATTATTGCATGATATTTTCATCCTTCATATTTTTGATCACATCTATGCTGAAATAATAAAAGTTATAATTCAATAATACAATTTTACTATTTAACAAATGTTTTAGATAAATAATTTGTTAAATATCCGATTTCTATCCACAACCCAATCAGAATATTTTAGCTCTAATGCCAGATATGAGGATGGAGTTGTGATTAGGTATGAATTTGGATCTAACAAAAAGATTTGGGTTTAGGTATGACCAAACCCAACACACGACCCACTAACACCCTTACCAGCTTCATGGAGCACTCTTGGTTGCCTTACATTCCCCAATCCTCACCCAAATTGGGTCCCCCAAACTTAATACGCACTACATCAACCCATGACCCACTTGAATCAAAACATCAAATCTAAACCGACTAATCTTTTAGGGGACCAATGCGATCCAAGCACAACACCTCCATCAGGGAAAAAAAAAGTACCACCTGGGGTCTACCACTGAAGAATACACCGAATTTGTGAACGGATGACCTTTCTTCCCTCCTTTATTTTAATACATCCAATGTCCGAATTGACCAATCTTTTTAAGACTTTTCATCCCTCCCTTGCCGGTTGCCATCGGGAACTGACCTATTTTCACTTATCTCGCAATCAATAAATTGTGAATTCGAAATATGATTATGCAGTGGTCCAATTAAATTCAAAAATTATTTTATGAAATCCGTGACAGATAGATGTATAAGATATCAGAATTTTTTTTTTTTCATTCGGATCAGCTGGCATCTTGATGATATCGAAAATCTAGCATCTCGAATCAAATATTTTTTGATGAGATGGAAGCCTGTAGGAATAACTATACCGAATTTATCCTTCCTATCCCTTTTAATTATCTAAAAAAATAAATAATAAAACTAACCTACTTCCATTTAGTTTGGACTCTGGATGGATGGACTCAGCACCTGAATGCCCTTTTAACCAAATGCACAAAGAAACTAGAACTCTCCTCTTTCCTCTACCGCTCAATCTGGAGGCAGTGAAGGAGATGGCCAACCACCCTCGAAGAATATCTTGACACCAAGTGCCAATGGAGCCCGCTTCTCTCCATCACATTTTTGTTTTTTCCCAGAAGCTTCAAACCTCCAAGGTCAAGAACACAAAACCTCATTGCACCCTAGCTATAATAAGAGACCAAAAGAGAGAGGGAATAAGAAGAAGAAGAAGAAGAGAACTAAGGATGGATGATTTCAGCTTCCCCATCATTGCCACAGACCAAGATTCCTTCTTCCAGCTTCCCTTCCCCTCCATCACCACCTCCTCCCCACGGTTCCTCTCCCCCGACTCGAAGGCGACCAATCTCCGAAGAAGCTTCTCAGTGGCAGAAGGAGCTGCCGCCGATATCACCAACACAAATAAGAGAAATCACAGGCCAAATTCTCCGTCTTTCAGCGACTGCGGTGACACTTATATCGACTACCCGGAGAGGATGGACATGCTATGGGAGGACTTCAATGATGAGCTTTGTCAGGCCCCAGACAATGGAAAAGAAGCCAATATTGTGGAGAAGAATTTGAAAGGATCAGAAGCCACTGCGAAAGATGGAGCAGTCGTGCTGTGCTGGCTGCCGGCGTTAGGTATGTCGAAGAGTGGACGTGTGCTTCACCACAAAAAGCTTAGCTTGGTGGAGATGCTGAGGGTGTTGAAGAAGCCATTTGTGGTTCAGAAAACTCATTCCTCCAAGAGAAAGTCACAAGAGCAGGAAGTTAAGAGAGCAAGTTGATGGTCACTGTGTCTATATATGTATGAGATTTTGGTGAGTGCCATGGTTGCTAAAGGGGAAATTAAACCACAACAGCAAATTGTGTTGTAATTGTTCTCAAAATAAGCAGTGAAGGGCTTATTGCTGCCCATTTGTACAGTATCTCAATATGCATCAGTAGTCAACTCGGAAAGAATATATATAAATTGGAATTAGTGTTTTAATAAAATCATCTTAGATTTTAATCAAGTGCAAGTGCCAATTCAACCATTCTATGGCTCCAGAAGTTTCTTGACAATTGATAGCTTGAGCTTCAGAGAAAAAAAAAGAAGGAAAAGCCTAAATATATCTCAACAGTATAGAATAATAATCATGATTGGATAACTTTCGAAATCAAATCGACAAAAGAATCATGTACATGGTTATGTTATATATTATACTTTGGTTCACTATACCCACCAATATGCGGTCATGTCCTCTTCCAACCTTCAATCCATTTAATATATAGCAAAAGACCTCTATATATAACTTTTATTCAACTTCTGATACCTGCCTAATTGTGGTGGCCCAATGTTTATGATGAATGGGGGAGCGATGACCTACTAAGAGGATTACTGATGACTTTGTCAGTCACAAGATGTGTTGTATCCCAAAAAGAAAATAGTTAAGTTAAAAATATTTAAGCTATCTCCATGACCGATGAGGCTTAGGCAAAGGAACTTTAACAATCCTGGAATGAGGAAAAAAAGTGTGCACCTCTGAATGGCACATGCCAAACTTGAACATAAAATAAAAAGATCAACCATGCGAAGAACTCCAAACAACCATAGGAATATTCATGGCAGAAATTAATTTGTTTAATGGGCTGTTTAAATTCGAGGCTGGTCTTCCTCCGTAATTGTATTGATATGGTTCAGCATATGACACCGGACCATGATAAAATATATATATTGGGAATTGAGATTTCCACACTCATTTGTTTATATCTGACTTTAATAGGTTTGGTTGTTAGATGATGACAAAAGATCATTCTCATCTGACAGACAAAAAGCATAGAAAACAGAAAATTATACCACTAAAAGGTTATTTATAAAGAATAATAATGGGTTTACCATTGAGAGGAATGAAGAAGATCTGTCATTTGTGTTAAAAATACTTTTTAAAAAAAAAAAAAAAAAAAACACCCTTGCTAGGCTACAAGGACAGTATTTTTTAAGAAATCTAATCGCAATTCCATAAGTTTCAATCTAGTTACTGCACCTTAAATATTTTGGATGATATAAACAAAATTAATTAATGTATGTGGCTATTCTAAGTGCTTGTCTTACATGAGAACATGCCATGCCTTAATGTATGTTCCTTTTTTTTTATATGATAAAGATGGAAGGAGAAGATCACCTTAATGCATAAAATTACTTTTCAGAAAATGAATGCTAATGTTTTTCCTAAACAAAAAGCAAACAAAAACCTACTAATCTGGAAGAGCAGAAGTCTTTGCTCATGTGTGCATGCGGCTGGGTGCGCATATATGAGAGAGTGAGAGGACTGCAGTTGACAAAACTTTTTCTTTGGTGAAGTGTTTATGTAACACCATAAAATTGAGGGTACTATCATAAAGAAGGCTAACATCCAACCTAGGCTAAGGATAAATTTAATGTCACTTTCATCTTCATGTATTATTTTGGATAGGAACCTTTTCTAATATAAATTTGAGTGTGTATTACAAGATATTAATTAAAGAACTATGTTGGAAAACAAAATATTGAATCATTTGACAATTTAATTACTTGATATAGCGGCTTATTTGATGTAATATATCCTTGGGCTATAGGCAAGGTTTAGACAAACGAACATGAGAAGCTATACTTTTATCTACAAAATTTTCATCACTAAAAAAAAAAATCATACTCTATAGTATTTGACAAAAAAAAAATCTCATTGCCAACTTTGTAGTCAAAGCTCCTCAGAAAAGCAGTGATCAAATACTTAGCATTTTGTGATGAAATTGGAATTGTTGCTAATACCTCCATAAATTGTGACAATATTTTATCACTCAAAGCAAGGGAATATCATTTACCAAACATCTATTTTTTATGTGAAAAATTAGCACAATCACGTTTGTCACAAATTATTTTATGCTATGAAAGTGATTTTTTTCATGACGAAAATGCTTTGGTCATTGAATGTTTTGGCATCGAAGGTGATATGGATGATGGGATGATTTCATAATTAAGCATGTTAAAGTATTTATGGAAGAAGAGAAAAAAATAAGAGAGAAAGAGGGAGAGAGGAAAATGATTTTATTATCTCTATTTTAATTTCATTCGATATATCTTAAAGATTATTTATATTAGTGTACAGACTTCATACAAAGAAAATAATAACAACCGATACAAAATCATACTAATAAAAGAAAATAATATAAAATGACACCAACAAAAGAAAATGATACGGAATCGTACTAACAAATAAAAATGGTAAAGAATAATACAAATAAAAAATATTATAAAATCATATTAACAAAAAAATTATTATAGATTAATATATGATCCTAAAATCATATTAATACTCTTCCTTAAATTCAAGATGGTACTGTCGATGTCAATTTGAATTTGAAAATTATTTTTTTATAGATCAAGTGTTATAAAAGAGAAGACTGGTATTCAAAAAGAAGGCAACTAAAGATGGATGATCCTTACAAATAAAAATATCACATAAAAAAGGTTGATACTTAGATAAAAGACAACCAAAGACCAATCATATTCATAAATAAAAATACCATAAAAAAAATATCTCAAATTGGGTGGTGAAGGAGTCATAGACAAAAAAATATCCAAAATAAAGAAAATATCTCAAATTTGGCAGCAAAGAAGCCAAAGACAAAAAATAATCAAAAAAATAAAAAGACTTCAAATTAGATGATGAAAGAGGTAGGGACAGAAAATTTTCTAAAAGAAAGAAAAAAGCTTCAAACTAAATTGCAAAATATCCATAAAAAATGAAAAGGTCTCATGCTGGATAGCAAAATATTCAAAGAAAAGAAAATGTCTCAAACTAGACGATGAAAGAGCTAAAAGCAAAAAAATATCAAAGATAAAGAAAAAGGTGCCGAAGAACAATTATGGATTCATCTAAAAAATAAAAATTTTAAGATCATCTACTATAATATGGATATTTGTAGATTCACCAAAAATAAAGGATCCACAAGAAAACAAAGATTAATAGATCAACAATAATTGATGGTACTAATACTATGTTAAAACATTTATAAAAAAGGAAAAAAAAAAAAAAAAAAAGAAAGAGAAGAAAATATTTTAATATCACTATTTTAATTTTATTTAATACATCTCAAAAATTATTTATATATTAGTATATAGACTCCATATAAGAAAAATAATAATAATTAATACCAAGCATATTAATAAAGAAAAATGATACAAAATGATACCAACAAAAAAATAATACATAATTATACTAATAAAAAATATTATAAAATTATGTTAAAAAATTATTATAGACTAATATGTAGTTGCTAAAATCATGCTAACAAAAGATTTTTTTTGTTATATAATGTTTTTTATTGTTGCTGTTTAGAGATGCTTCATCTTGGAAACTAACTTGTTCTCCTGGTTATATAATGACCAGGAGAATTCTGATCTCACTAACCTTGTATCTCCCGTGAAGGTGTAGGAAGCTTTTTGGTCCCTTAGCGAGGACAAAGCCCCAGGCCCGGATGGGTTCCCTCCCCCGTTCTTCTACCAATATTGGTATATTGTTGGGTGTAGGTGATGGAGGCGGTGTAGGTGGTCTTTCTTTATAATATCCTTGTTGAGTTGAAGAAAACATTGATTACTCTAATTCCTAAGAGACCTGATGCTTTTGTGCCTAGCCATTTCAGATCGATCGGTCTTTGTACAACCGTCTACAAGATCTGTGCGAGGGTTCTAGTTAGGTGACTGTAACTAATTGTGCCATGTCTTATCTGTCCGGAGCAAGGAGCCTTTGTCAGTGGTTACTGTATCACTGACAATGTGCTCCTTGTCCAAGAGTTCATGCATGACTTTAGGCGGGCCTCTGCATGGTGGAGTCTCATGGCAATCAAGTTGGACATGGAGAAGGCTTATGACCGGATGAGCTGGCACTTCTTTCGAAGAACTCTTCAGGATTTTGGGTTCCAAGACAGGTGGATTAGTTGGATCATGGACTTTGTAGAAGCCCCCAGCTTTGCTATCTTGGTAAATGGTGCACCTACTGAGTACTTTTGTTCGATAGTCGGTCTTCAGCAAGATGGCCCTCTATCTCCTTACCTGTTCATTTTATGTACTGATGCTCTCTTCCGTGTTCTGAGGGGTGCGGTCCAGGGATCATTACTGGAGCCCTACTGGCTGGCCCTTGGAGCCCAGCCTCTTTCTGATCTTCTCTTTGTAGAGGACTGCCTTCTTATCGGATGGGCTTCAGTCCAGAATGCAAGATGCTTCACCACCATCATTAAATCCTATTGCCATGGTTCTTGCTAGCTGGTAAATCTGCAAAAACTCATTATTATTTTCAGCCCCAGAATGAAGGCCCTGACAAAGCAAGCGATTCTTTCTAGATTAGGGATCTCTAAGCAGACCGGTACCCTTACCTACCTTGGTGTTCCTATAACTGGTGGGAGGCTCTAGAGGATGGAGTGCAAATGCCTGGTGCAATGGGTCCATGATCGCCTTGAGAGTTGGCAGGCCTCTACTCTATCTATGATGGATAAACTCACTCTTATCATATCTGTCTTGAGCTCGATCCCTGTTTACCTCATAGTAAATACTATGTTATCGCTTGGTGCCTCAGAGAGATGGAGCAGCTTTTATGGAACTTCCTGTGGAACTCTAGTCACGGCAACCATGGGGTTCATTAGGTATCCTGGGACACTGTTTGCCAGTCGGTTAGGGATGGTGGTCTTGGGATTTAGTCGCTTCTGGTCAGGAGGGAGGTGTTGATTGCCAAACATGCAGTGAGATATCTTCTTCAGCCCGATTATTTATGGAGTAGGGTGATAAGAGCCCACTATGGCACCTGAAGACAGGGATCCCAGATTTTGACCACTCGTGGCTGCTCTTCTATTTGGAGGGAGATCTGTGCCCAGGGCCCTACTGTGCTGGCTTAGATTAGGTGTTTGATCAGGGATGGATCCATGATTGACATGAGTCAGAATGCGTGGATCTCCAGTATTCACTTTTCTAGGTGGCCAACCTTTGTTACCGTGGAGGTGGTCAACAACCTTCAGGTTTCTAACTTGTTGGCAAGGATGGCAAGACTTGGAGAGCTCAGGAGGTTACCATATTATTTAGGTGCTAGCTTGCTAATCGGATTCTCGCCATCCCGATTTTGACCCATGATAGCCAGGATATGAGGGTGTGGGGCCACTCTTGCTGTCCCAGGATTCCTTTTAATACCCTTTCTGATATTTATAGAATTCAATCAGATATGAGGATTGTGGCTGCCTGGATCTAGAGACTACCTGCTCATCCGAGAGTACAGCTCTTTCTTTGGAAGTTGGTTTGGGTCGCCTTCCCACGAGGGAGCTGCTTAGATGCAGAGGTATAGACTTATCGATAGCCTGCCCAATTTGTTGTTCAGAGGATGAGTCCACTAAGCATGCGATCCTGCATTATCCTAGTGCGAGGCTGATTTGGAGATTGGCTAGGAGATGGCCTTGGTCAGAGGTTAATGGATCCCAACTATCTTCGTTCCTTTACATGCTCCAGTACTGTTCGGCTGAGAGCCAGGTCCATAGCTTTAGAGTATCACCACTTTGATACTGCTACGTCCCTTGTAGCCCCGGATTCCTAGAACTCCCATGCTGCCTCGGTAGCGGCCCAGAAGGCTATCTACATCTCCTGGGAGCCCCTTCCTCTGGGATTTATCAAGGTTTATTTTGATGGCAGCATCTATGGTGCGTTGGGGGGTGCTGAGTTTGTGATTCGTGATGCTGATGGTAGGCTGTTGGCAGCAGGATGTTCCTTTCTCTATGAGCCTTTGGTTTCAGAAGTCGAGCTCAGAGTTGCATGGGCAGGCATTACCTAGGCTACACAGGTGCTGCAGTCTGAGAGGATCCTCAGGAGAGATCGAAGCAGTATCAGATCCACCCTCTACTTAATGATATCTAGCGATTCCTTGGATCGCTGATGATGGTGTCAATTCACCATGTCTACAAGAAGGCAAATAGTATGGCCGATTGGGTTATCTCATTCATTGCTAAGCATTCTACTGATTAGTTCTGGTACCAAGGCAAATGTATCCCTCTGCCTCTTCAGAGTATACTTTCTTTTGACCTTCTAGATTTCTCACACCGGAGTTGTGTGATTGCCCATCTATATAAAAAATAATAAAAAAAGATACAAGTTTTAACTAAAAGAAATGAATGCACATGGACAAAAGCGGCATCCAAGTAGGCAATGCCGATCTCTAGGGAAGCAATGTAAGAGGCGACGGAGCCGATTAAATCCGCTACGGAAGCAATGGCATCACCAAATAGGAAGTTGCCTATGTTCCGTATGAAGATATGATGCACAGAACGAGTGGCATTAAGTAGAAGAAGACCAGGAGATGGAGAGAAGCGACGGGAGTTTCCGAGGAAGGATGGGAGTGGGCAATGGGCCTTACAATGGGAACGGTCATGGAGCAGAGGAGTCAGGCGGGCTCGAGGAGTTCAACACGGAGGCCATGGAGAACGAAGGAGCCACATAATTTGGATGGGAGAGCATCAAGGACAAGATGGGGAGTGTCTCCCCTATCATCGTTCACTACATCCAAGTCCAGAAGTTTTGAAACAGGAGAGAAAGATTTGGGGCTTGGTCGCATGTCTAATTTAATTGAGTGGAACTAAGAGCCCAGTAAATAATGTATTTTATACTAGCAATGGAACTCATGCATGCATGTTGAGAAACAATATAAAATAAAAATTATAAAATTATAAAATAAAAGTAAGATAGATATTTCATTATTTTTTTGTTTGGATTTTTATTTAAAATTTGGTGTCATGCATATGCTTGAGTATTAGTTTAACAGATTATCTAAAATAGATTTTTATTTAAAATAAAAAAATGAATGTCATATATTCTTAGGTTGTTTTGTAAATGAAGTAGTTGAAAAAAGAAGCCCAATTAACTTTTGAATTAGAATAAAGTTTTAAGAATATAGTCTTTTAATTACCCTCTATATAATATCATTCTTAAGTAAAATTTATTAACTAAATTTAATAATATCTTGATGAACAATTTTGACTTTTGATGGATATAATACTTAGAGCATATTCTGACTTTCATTAGATAATATAGATATTATGACCAATATTTTAGAAAATCTCATAATTTAATAAAAATTAAAAAATTTAGTCATGAAGATCACTTCAAACTCTAAAAACTAGGTAATATTGACTATGTTAGTACACACTCTATGTACTTTTTTTAAAAAAATATAATGATTATTTGCCATCAAGTTTAAATTTTGAACCTCTCCTATAGAGATAAGTGCTATAATGTGCAAAGTTGGATTAATCTCAACCCAACTTCAAGTAATCTTGATTAGGACTGACCTGTAACTCAATCCTAATCCCACCAAACCTAACCCGATCATACAAAATGGATATATAGATAAATAAATAATTGGTACTTAACTAAGTTTCTATTCTTGGCAACCAGTAGCTGCTTCAATTCTTGACCGTCCTAAATGATCTAGTGAGAGAAGCTTTGCGATGTTTTCTAGTGAGAGAAACATGGCGTGTTTCTTCGAGAAATCGCTACGAGGAATACTTAACAAGGTTGGCACTCAAAGAGATAGCCTATGGAGATCATAGCAGTGGAAGAGAAGTTCCTTTTGACCTCCCACCAGTCCACCCTTCCACCAATCCTTATACTTTGAGTACTTTGTAAAGCTCCCTTGGCTAGCTTCAGATGGCAGGTGGATCACCGTCCATAAGAGACCCCACCGCCCTGTGAAGAGAATGGGAAACAAAACTTCTAGCTACTTCAGACCTAAGACACATCCTTTCAACATTTCACAAAGGGATGGTAAGAGTTGAAACTGTCAGCCCTCTTTCATCACTTTCCAAGGATGCCATCAAGACAACTCAGACATACCTTGATGCCCTCCTCTCACTGGGGCTAACCTCGTTCCCTTGGGAAGGATTCAAAATTCTTCTCAAATGTCACCTTTATCATTCCCTCTTGACGCAACCAAAGAAGGTATCCTTGGGCCTCATTCCATCATGCTTCACCCTAAACCGCTCTCTAGGATAGGAATGAAACCGGCATAGTTGTTGAAAGCCAAGACATTCGCTAATACTATTAGAGAATCCCCAACTGCCTGGAAACCCATCACCACCATTGCAATAAGAGATCTTCCATCCACTCCCACTACTCGAGGTAACCCCCTTTCCTCTTGCCAAAACCTCCTCTCTGCCATACCTCAAGCCTTTAAAAAGGGCTCTTACTTTCGATGTGGAGACCAAGACCATTCTAAACCTTTCTATAGATATCCCATTAGATGCTTTGCATGCCTCCGTTACGAACATACATTCCAAAGATGTAAGGGCTTCATCGCTTCAAAGAACTTTGAGTTCTCCAAACCTCCACCTCAACCCTTAAAACATCACCGCAACTCAAGCATGGAGCCTGAACCTTTAGAGTGTATTCTCCCTGAGTATCCTCTACCCGAGTCCCCTCCTCCAACTCAAGTTCCACCTCTACGTAGAACTAGGGCCTTCATCCCAAACTCTTGCAGACTGAATGAAATGCAGGTTTATCTTATGTGCATGGCCTTCATGGAGATTATGGGCCGTGTCATTAAAACTGATGTTGCAGGCTCCACACTCACCGATGTTGCGGGCATTTTTGAATCATGGACACCAGGAAGTTTCCTTCGGACAATGCTTTCTTTGTTGCCTACCCATCCTTTGATGTTGTCCATATACTCATATCACTTGGCCAAATTCAAGGCAAGGGCTTCTCCCTTTTTGTTGATTACTGGGATCAAACTCGAGGCAGTTTGTTTTCCCCACAGCCTGAAGTATAAAGCGGTTGCTAGCCTCCTTGACCTCCCTCTCATATGTTGGAACCTTGAATCAGTCGGCCACATTCTTTAGCATCGAGGTACCAGTAAGAGCAAGCAAATCAAGTATGAGCTAGGAAGACCTCTTAAGCTTCAATGTCTCTTTCCTATGTGAGGATGTCAACTCTCTCCCTGCGATCATCGAGGTTATAGTTGGACTCAATAAGTTTGACATTAAACTTCAAGTAAACTACATCAACAGTTATAATCCTTCTATGGAACCAAATCACTCTCAAGACAACAACGATACTGCTATAGACGAGGATGACGAGAAGTTCTGGTTTGGTAGTACAGATCAAAGGTATGAAAATTCTTTCGAGGGAAATTGATCCTCCTCCTTTAAAGATGAATTATCAAAAAGAAGGTTGCAACACTCTTAGGCCGGTCAGAGTTCACCGGCACTGCGATTGGTCGGCTTATTGCTCCAGATCGTTAACCTGCAAAACATAGCCTATAACCTACATCATAATGTCCGCATAGCCATGGACTTACTGAACTTGATATCATCAACTTACTTACACTTATTGTCACCCTGTCTCAGCATATCGAGGAGCTTTTTTCAAAGGTTTTTCTATCTGACTTCCCACTTACTACTACGGATGTTTCAACTCACATGAGCCATAGACATCTGTTCTTCCTTTCTTCGAACCAAAGTTTGGTAATGGTACAATCCCACCCCACTGACAAAACCAAATAAACAAGAGCCTCAATCCATAGCATTGCACCCAAATATAACCATCACAACACAATCCTAGTTCAAAAGGTATTCTCTTATCTGAAGGATATCCTACCTGGTCCAATGGATAGCAACACTTCTTCCCTTTTTGCAATCTCTTCTTCGTCTTCCATTACTTCGGGCCTCAAACGAAGTGCTCGTCTACAAACCAAGAAAGCAAGAGCCTTGGGGATCGATTCTGCCTCACTCTTAGACCAGGACATCTTTTCATCAACTCCCTCACTTCGGTTGACATAGTAAAGTTGGGAGCCAGATGTAGGATAAGCTTTCCCTCGTCTTACTGTGGATATCATCACTTCAAAGCTGAAAGCAATGGAGAGAACTCACTACAAAAAAAGCTTTAAATTGGCAGAGGTGCAAGGGTCCACCCGAAACCATCGGAGTGTTCATAATCTTCAAGCAATATGATTAGCTTTTCGACTACAGGAAAAATAGTGTATCCCCTTCCAAAATCTTTAATTCCAGTCATTTGAAATCTTCCCTTCAGTTTTTGTTAGGCAGACATTCCTTACAGTCCTTGTGACATGCTCAAGATAGAGTCCGTAATCTTGTATGCCAACCCCTCAGTCGGTGCTAGTCTTTGCAGTGCTCTTATATGGCACTGCACTTTTATTTGGTTATCCTTCCTTTGTAAATGTCAATAGTGTGTTGGAACATCCAGAATCTTGGAAAGGCCTCTAAACGAAAGATCATCAAGGCATCCATACAGGACTCTTTGTGGCATAGCCTGCCTACAGGAAACTAAACTCCAATACTTCAATGAAAAGTTGCTCCAATCAACTTGTGGGAGGAGTTTTGACTACTGGGATATAAAAGAAGTTGTTCAAACTTGCGACAAGCTTGCCACATGCTGGAAGTCATTACAATTTACTGGAAATAACTTTTATAGCAGCCGCTTCAGCATCACTACTATCTTCCAGACATCATATAATAACATCGGTAGCCTCTAATGCTTACCAATGTTTATGGACTATCATCCCGGCAGGAACAAAAACTCTTCTTTGAAGAGTTCTCTAACCCCAAAAATACCATCCATTGCACTTGGATCATCGTGGGCAACCTTAACGCTACACGAAGCCCTGAAGATAGGTGTAGATAGCCAGGCTCCACTGTCACCAGTCTTGCATTCAACAGGATGCTAAACGAGCTCAAGGTGATTGAAATACACCTCATTAACAAAAAAAATTCATGGTCAAATTTCAAGAAAAACACAAGTTTAGTAAGGCTTGACTGATGCTTCGTGAACACCTAGTGGCACACCTTATTTTTTCTAACTAGTTGCACCTTCCTACCAAGGACAACATCCAAACACACACCACTCAAGATCAGCTTCCGTAACCAATCTCCTAGACTGAAAGGATTCAGAAAATCTTTACATTTTAAGAACCTTTGGTTCTCGTACCTTGATCTGGTCCCCACAGTTAAAACCTCTTGGGTGTGGCACACCAACAAATCCAACATCAAGAATTGCCCTAAAACTTAGAAGACTAAGGAAAGATATGAGAACGTGGAGTAAACAAACAGTGGGCGATATCTTCTCGACAAAAAAAGAACTTATAAACATAATCGAATAATTGGACAAGAAAGACATTGGAATCTCAACTGATGATAGAGAGCGGTGTTCCCTTCTCAAATCACAGTTAGCAAAATTATTATCCCAAGAAGAAATCTACTGGTGGCAAAGATCAAGAGAATAATAGATTAAATTTGGAGACCGTAATATAAAGTTCTTCCACATCAGCGCTAGCAATCGAAGAAGGAAAAATGAAATAAAGGAAATCTTTGCTAATAAACAAAGAGTCTCAAAGCTGGAAGACATTTAGCAATAATTTTTAAAATACTTCACTAGCCTATTGGGGAATGGTGTCTCAAACTATCCAAGGCTGATTGCTCGAGGCTTTACTCGGAAAGCCCAACAAAACTGGAAAGTCTGGACTCCACCTTCTCAGAGGAAGAGATAAAGCAAGCCCTCTTCTCTCTTGCAAAGGATAAAGCACCCAATCTTGATAGCTTCCAAATCTCCTTCTACCAGCACCTTCGGGAGGTCCTCAAAGATGACCTGGTAAGCTTTTTCAAGAGCTTGAGCTCAGGTATAGCAAATCTCTCTAGACTGAACTCCTCTCACATCATCCTAATTTCCAAGAAATTTGAACACCCCACGATTAAAGATTATAGGCCCATTTGCTTGGAGCATGGTATGATCAAGCTCATATCCAAGACACTTTCCAACAGGCTCGATAAGGTCATCGACTCACTAATAGCTCCCTCACAAACTGCTTTCATCAAAGGCAAAGTAATCTTCGAAAGCTATGTAATGGCTCTTAAAATCATCAACTACTTTTACAATTCAAAAACCTCCAGAATACTGCTAAAGATTGACTTTGAAAAAGCCTTCAACTCTATATTGTGGAATTTTTTATTTACCTTGCTAGAAAAAAGAGGCTTCGAATCGACTTACATCTCTTGGCTATCCAATTTAATCAAGACTTCCACCTCCACAATCAACACCAACGGGTTATTGAGGAATTGGTTTCATATAAAAAAAGGCTGAAACAAGGTAACCCCCTCTTCCCTCTCTTATTCATTCTTGTTGCAGATTCACTGTGCCGAATGATGGAGCTCGCTACTTTGAAAAATCTTTTGGAATGCATTGGTCTTGCGACACTCTCAAGCCATATGTACACTATGCAGTTCGTGAACGATTTTGTCATCTTCTCGAAAGCTTCAATACATCAACTGAATAGAATCAAACTGATTCTATACCTTTTTGAACTACTAACGGGGCTCAAAATCAACTTCAACAAGACATTCATAGTGGGTATGGATCTAAAGCACCAGGAAGTGCAGGGTGTGGCTGACTTGTTGGGCTGCAACATCTTCCAATTCCTGATCACTTACCTGGGCATCCCTCTCCAAAACAGATCCCTCCCTTATTGCTGCTAGGATTTCATCATTAACAAAGTCAAACAAAGATTATCAGGTTGGAGAAGAAACTTGCTATCTATAGCCGAAAGGCCGACACTAATAAACTCTATCTTAAAAACTATTCTAGTTACTAGATGTCCAATTATCAGCTACCTGCCAAGGTAATCAAGACAATCGACGGCATTTGCAGAATTGTTGACCCCTGGAATGATTTTGATGATTACAAAATATTGGAGCATGTATTTATTACTAACCTTTTCAATTATTCAAGAAGTTTTTGTAAGAAGCATTTATCAATGTGTTATTTTATTTCCTACTTAGTTGAAGTTTATTCCAGTGTAATTGAGTTATTTGATGAAGAGTTGTATGAACAAATTGTATTGAAGATCTCAAAGTTGTAAATCCCTAATTCTTATTCTTGTAATCTTGTAAAAATGGCTATAATTTAGTAAAAATGAGTTTGAACAGATTAGATATCTTTTGTAAATTATTTTGAAGTATTCGAAAGACTTGCATTGGTTGGAGATACCTTTGATTGAAGTTTTGAAGAAGTACTGCTTGAGCCGACTCATGGACCAAGAGCCAACCCCTGTTCTGGCACAGCACGGAGAGTTTCAAAGTTTCAGAAATCCAAGCCAACTCGAAGATATTGAGCCGACTCGTCCAGAAATTCCAAATCACAGGATTCAGAAACTCAGAGATCTGAGCCAACTCGTCCCAAAAGAGTTGACTCATCCAGAGTTTGATTTTCTCCTATCTGAGACTTCGAGCCGACTCAACCATCTCGAGCCGACTCGAGTGTCGGGTTCAGACTTATAACGGCTAGTTGCAGAATTGAATTTTTGAATTCCAAGAAGGCTCCAACGACTTTATTTTGATTTCCTAGGCCCCACAATGGCTAGAACTACTGGAAAACTATAAAAGGAAGATATTTATGATGGATTAATACAATTCTTTGAATTATTCATTAAAAATTAAAGAGCATTCAAGTGAGTTTCAAGTCTTTCACCAACCAACTTCAAGTGAGCATTCAAGAAAGGATTCAAAGCTTCACCAACTCATCTTCAATCATTGAATTTAACTTTTGAGGAAGTCAAGAAGTAGCTTTAAGAGTATTCAAGAGCATCTAAAGCAAGGCTTCAATTTGAGCTTCATCGGCAACTACTAAACAACTTGGATTTGTTGTAAAGTTGCTAGTTTTTTTTTAAAATATCTTGTATCCACTCCAAGAGCAGTAAGGGGATATGTCTTGTGAGTGTTGAAAGGTTATTAGGTGAGCCTATTAAAACCTAAGTTGAGTTTCTTGGTCAGTTCGGATTAAAATCAAGGGTGTTAAAAGGTTATTAGGTGAGCCTATTAAAACTTAAGTTAGGTTTCTTTGGTGAGCCCGATGTAAAAATCAAAGGATGTTGGGTTTGGATTATGATCCCGGTAAAACAATTTGACTGTATTCTAGGAAGAATATAGTGAAAATTCCAAGTGGTGCTTGGATAGTGGACATAGGAGCAAGGTTGCTCCGAACTACTATAAATTTCTTGTGTTTGTGGTTGTGCTTGCATGACTTGTTTGTGATTGTTGATTTACTTGCTTCCGTTGCATAATCTATCATAATACTAAAAGATTTTCAAAGTGCACATTCTTGCAAGTTTTATTATCCCAATTCACCCCCCTCTTGGGAAGCCACTTGGGCAACAAGAACATTCCTATGGAACAGGGGAAGATAGTATAGTAAATTTAGAAAACTTGTGAGCTGGTCTTTTCTTGTCGACCAAAGTTATTGGGTGGGTTAGAGATAATTAAGTTACAAGATTTCAACAAATCTCTATTTCTTAAATAGTGGGACATGCTCTACAATGGTCTTGAAAGACCATGAAAAATGCTGGTCAATTATTGCTCCCATGGAAACACAAGGTCACCTACTTCACTACCATTCATTGTTGAAAGAGTATCCTCATTTTGGAAAAATATTCTAAAACTGGCAATTTATTCTCATCCTTTACTTCTATTATAGTGGGAGATGGAAAACATACTCTATTTTGGAAAAATATCGGCATGGACACTAATTTGAAAACCATCTTCCCCACCTTATACTAGCTCGCCGTGGATAGGTCCCGCAATATAGCAGAGTTCACAAGCAACTCTAACATAATCTTGAACTTCAGGCAGCCTCTTCCGTAACAGGCTATCATCGAGCTTCTAGAACTGAAGCAACTTATCCAAGGCACTATACTGTTTGTAATCCCAGATAAAAGGAATTGAAAATAGCTTCCAAAGCAATCTTTTTCCTATCTCATTGTGCTATCTATTCCTAAAACATGGTGGAATCACTCTACATTTTGAGAAAACTATATGGAAACTGCCCTTTCCAGAAAAAATATAAGATCTTCAATTGGTTATGTTCTAACAATAAATTGCTCACCACTCACGTCCTCGGAAAGAAAGGCTTTAATGGACCGAGTGATGTACTTTAATTATGCTACAACCATGAAAAAATTGCAGATCACTTATTTCTGGGATGTGGCTTCTCGAAATCAATATGGGAACCCTTCTTATGATGTCGCGGCGCACTTGTCCTACCATAGAACACATTTGATCTTTGGTCCACCTAGAGAGAAGGTCATAGTTGAGCGAAACAACATATGCTGTTAGATACGATGATTGCAATCATATGCTAAATGCTATGGATAGAGCATAGCAATCGCCTGTTTTGCTTAGAGGGACAATCCAGTAATGAGGTAATCAAGACTATCTTGTTCTTAGCAGATGACTGGATAAAATTTACGAGAAGAAAAAAAACTAAGAGATGAACTACATAGATTAACTCATCAAGATCCCAGATAAAGTCTGATCATCAAGCACTCTCGCTTTCTCAATTTTTCTGCTGGACGCTTCCTACTGAAATTTTTCAGGTTCAGATGCCCATTACTCAGGTTCTTGACAAAATACATCGATGGGACTCTCTATTTTTTAAGGCCTAACAAAAGACCCTCACCCTCGTGCCATATATAAAGACGTATAGGACAAAGGATTCAATCTCCGGTAACCAGATTACAGTATAAAAATCTTACAATCAGGTTTTTCAGTAAAGAAATTTTCTAGCTTCTACAGTTTTTGAAAGCTTTCTGCAGGACATTTACCTCCAGATACCTACACACCATTCAACTTTTTCAGCATCAAAACCTATTCACATAACCGACGTAGCCCCCATGCACATGATTGTATTACTACAATGATTGTACCTTCCCTTCTTTTATATACGTTTATTAGAGCTACGTCCACTGTCTTGTCACCACCACGAGATTTTTTTTTTTTGTGAAACAAAAGAAATAAGAAGGTTAAACCTGATGTAACTTCTCTCGCATGCCCCTTTCCCACCAAGTAATGTTTGATGCAAGATACTTAGATTTTTATAGCCTTTTCTCATCTATAGGTGAGTACATCAATCAGACACCACTAAGACACTAGCTAGTAGAGCGGGGATAAAAAGAAAAAATCCTGACTACTACAAAATCTTTTAATACAATCTAGAGGGAAGAGCCTTTCTTCCTCCTAAACTTTTCAAAAAAAGAAAAACTATATTCTTCGAGTTCAACTCTACCTTGGTTCCTTGAGTTCAGCTTCGCTTGGGTCCCTTAGTTCAACCCTATATTCAGCCTCATGTTTTGCTTGCTATACTCCTTTAGGAACTTAGCTACAAGGAAAAAGAAAAAGAAAAAAATTATTAAATTTATCATAGGCCTCAAATTCTGCAAGGGGTCGCAAGTGCCACTTGGCCATCTGATATTAGTTTTATACATCTCACATCTTTGTAACTAATTTATATTTCTACTATTATAATAAAAATTTTTACAACCAAATTATATCCAATTTTAGCACTTGATAGCTCTCTGTAAATTGATAAACCTTCGTGGTTAGTTATCTTGTCCAACACTAGCACTGTACTAGCACTATACTACTATTATAATGAGAACTCCGGAAGTGCGATCCCACCCAATGATATAAGATTGATCCTTCCCATTAATTTATTGGCGTTGACATGCGCATTCTCTATTTCCTTTTTTTTTTTTTTTTAACTCAACTAATTAAATAAAAATAAATATATTTATAAAATTTTTAAAAAAATAAAAAAATAAAAAAATAACAAAATATACGAGATATCTAAATTATTGATCATGTAAGTTAGCCATATACGATACCATCAATATTATTAGCTTCATGCTAAATATATAAAAATTCTATCTCTTATGTATAATATTCAATACAAAAATAATATGAGATTACACTTTTTAACTATTTTTAATTAAAAAATTATATAAAAAAAATGAAGGGTAGGGGTAAAATTCAAAATAATAAAAATCAAGAAAAAATAAATAGTTGGTCTTAATTTTTTATGTTCTATAGATTTTTAAGAGTTCAACGATAGCAAGTCGGATAACTTTTCAGAAATCGAAAATTATATATATTTATTTTAAAAAAATATAATTATATAAATATTAACTTCTTAAACGTTTTAAATGATTGGCGAAGTTTTTTAATTATTATTAGAGGATAGTGCGATGATAATTATCTCTTAAAATAAGAGGAAAAAAATAGATACCAATAGCACAATGATACAAGCACACCGGATTGCGCATCCTGAACCCGGTCCACTGCCATGCCGCATGAGCACAGTTGGTGCCGCACTGTTCCTCTCGCAAATGAGCCCACGTAGCAGCGAAAAGACATTCCGCATCATGCACACAGGATTGCGCATCCTGAACCCGGTCCACGGCCATGCCGCATGAGCACAGTTGGTGCCGCACTGTTCCTCTCGCAAATGAGCCCACGTAGCAGCGAAAAGACATTCCGCATCATGGAAGGCAGCAAATGGGGGTATAATTAGTCAACGTCACGCGCGACGGTTAACAAAAAAAGTTTGGACCACCGATTACCAATTAGCTTACACAACGATGCCACCTTTTGTACCAGAACACTCATCAGTGATCATCCACGCTAGATTTTTTTTTTTTTTTTAACTGACACCTACGTACACTCGTGGTGATGCTTGGAATTTTTTTTTAAAATAATATTTTTTAAATAAAAAATTATCAAAATAGATATTTGAGGATATATTTACCGAAATAGGTGATTTCGGTCAATATGATGGTGACGGGGTATCTGAGTTTGTCTTTTCAAAAGACGAATTCATCTTCATCTTTTGAAAAGACGAAATCTTTATAAATCCATGTAATATTTTTTTTATTTAATTTTAAAATTTGATGTGATACGAATTAAATGGACGTGGCATAATTTTGAATTCGACTTTCCAATGAACGAATTAAAAATTAATTTTTTAATAATTTTATAAATATTATTATTATTTTTAAATAAAATTAATAAATTTTAATTTTAAATAAATAAATAAATAAAATTAATATTAATTAAAATTTTATATATTATTTTTTTATAATATTAATTATTATATTATTTTTAAGATAATATTAATTAAAAATAATATTAATTAACTATATAAAAATAATATTAATTTAAAATTAATAATAATTTAACTAAAAAATAATATTAATTGAAAATAATATTAATTAAAAGATATTATAATAATATATTATAATATATATTATATTGTAATAATTATTTTATATTCTAAAATATAATGAATATATTATATATTATAATTTTTATAATATAGTATAAAAAAATTTTAAAAAAAAATAAAAAATAAAAAATAATCATCATGTCGAAATTATTCGGTCGCTAGTCCGGTACCAGTTCGGTCGATAGCCCGGTATCAGTCCGATCCCTTGCTCAGGAGCGATGGCAGGACCCCGACGACCGGACCGGCGATCGGGTCTGTGGCATGACTAGGGCTAGACCGGCGACAGAATCTTGATGGTCGGATAGGTAGTCAGACCCGGGTGGCCGGACCGGCTGCCGGACCGAGGGTCGAACCCGGGTGGCCGGACCGGTTGCTGGATCGGGGGCCCCACCTGGGACCGGACCGGGGGCAGCACTTGGGGCCGGACCGGGGCCCGGACTGGGGCCCACATCGGGGGCCGGACCGGGGCCCGCCCTGGGGGTCGGACAGGTAGTCGGACCTGGGTGGCCGGACCGACACCGGAATGGGGGCCGGACCGGCTGTAGGACCGGGGGCCACACCGGGGACCCCGGACCGGCTGTAGGACCGGGGACCCCGGTCCGACCCCCGATGCCGGCCCCGGTCCGGCAGCTGGTCTGGCCCCCGGTCCGGTAGCCGGTCTGGCCACCCAGGTCTGACTACCTATCCGACCATCAAGATCATGTCGCCGGTCTAGCCCTAGTCATGCCACAGACCCGATCGCCGGTCCGGTCATCGGGGTCCTGCCATCGATCCTGAGCAAAGGATCGAACTGACACCGGGCTGTCGATCGAACTGGTACCGGGCTAGCGACCGAATAATTTCGACATGATGATTATTTTTTATTTTTTATTTTTTTTAAAATTTTTTATACTATATTATAAAAATTATAATATATAATATAATAAATTATAATATATTCATTATATTTTAGAATATAAAATAATTATTACAATATAATATATTATATTATATTATTATAATATCTTTTAATTAATATTATTTTTTAGTTAAATTATTATTAATTTTAAATTAATATTATTTTTATATAGTTAATTAATATTATTTTTAATTAATATTATCTTAAAATAATATAATAATTAATATTATCAAAAAAAATAATATATAAAATTTTAATTAATACTAATTTTTTATTTTTTATTTATTTATTTAAAATTAAAATTTACTAATTTTATTTAAAAAAAATAATAATATTTATAAAATTATAAAAAAAAAAATTTGATTTTGAATTCGGTCCGTTGGAAAGACGAATTCAAAATCGAATTCGTCCTTCCGTAAGATGAATTCGATATCACGTTCATTTAATTCGTATTCCATCAATCTTTAAAATTAAATAAAAAAAAGTAACGTCGATTTATAAAGATTTTATCTTTTTCAAAAAATAAAATTGGATTCGTCTTTTAAAAAGACGAACTCAGATATCTCGTCACCGCTATGTCGGTCGAAATCATCTATTTCGATAAATATACCAGGAAACACCTATTTTGATAATTTTTTATTTAAAAAATATTATTTTAAAAAAAAAATCGTGATGCTCGTGGTGAGTGGTGACCGTTAGGTTTGAAGCGGTAAAGTAAAGCAACGTCACAAAGATTTGAATGCAAAGTGGCTTTAAAAAGAAGTCGGATGTCAGTTATTTGGTTTGGGTAGCAGTGCCCCTAAAAAGCAAAGAACTAGGATAATTGTAAAGGAAGCGCTTTAAAAAAAATAAAAGATTAGATTTTCTAATTTAATAATATTTAATTATCTTAACTAAATTTATTAAAGATCATGCCAACTATAATTTAAAAAACATAAATAAAATACTTAGATATGCTTAACCTATTTATTCTTTTGATTATTTTTTTTCTAGTAAGAAAAAAAATTTAAAAAATAAATAGGCAATGAACTAAACATGTCAAAACTCCATTACTATTGATTTATATAATTTTTTAAAATATAATATTTTTTTAAAAAAATATATTGATAATATATTTTTGGAATCACAAAGATGTATCTGGTTTATAGCACTTTACATTAGAGATCAAGTTAATATAACTTTTATAAAATATTTTTGATGCAAATGTATCCATCTTTTTTAATTTATTCAATTTAATTATTATTTATTAAACTGAATAGAAGGGATAGACTAGGATCAAATCGAATGGATCTCTATTTAAATTCGTTCATATCTAGATTGCACGGTGGAGATTCTACATTGACAATCTAAATTACTAGATGTGGTCTATTCTTTAAAATGCTTATACATAAAGAATATATATAATTTCGAGTTTTCTTAATTAATGCATCAAATTATATATTTTTGGATATGTAGATAATTTAAAAATAGTAAATTATGACTTGAATTATTAATGTAAGATCCTATCATTCAATATAAATTTTATTGGAGATCTACTGGACCGAATTTGGTCTACCTCGATAAATGAACATCTAGGCATTTTATATGCTATGATTATGCAAAGTCTTGAAAAGCTGGATCTATAATTTTTGATCTAAATTTACCTTATATCTTTATTAAGAAAAAGTTCATGATCTCAAACAAAAAAATTCGCTTGCATGGACTACTTAAATGCCACTATTTTTTTTTTCTTTACATGTATATTTTTTTATGATATTTATTTTTTTCTCGTATATTCACTCTAAAACAATTAAAGAATAAAAGATAAGAAATAAATGAGATTAAAATATATAAGCTTATCAAACTTTAATCATTATTTCCAACAATTTTCTTTGATGAGATCTATCAAACGTACTCTGAGCATGACCTCACCTCCTTAATGTTAGTTATTAAATTCTAATTATTTTCATTAATAACTTAACTACCTTCTTAGCCTCGACTATTTTATTTTATTTTTTTTTTTTGGAATAAAGCTAGCCTTCACCGTTCAACAAACCCTCAAGTTTCTACTTTCTCCTTCATCCTTGTCCAGTTTCTACCATCCCCTCCACCCTCCCATACCTCAAACGAGGAGCACATGATATTAACTGGTTATATATTTGTTCAACTCCAATAATAATAATAAAAAAAAAAAAGGTTTGGACCCGATGCAGTGCAACCTATGCAATGCACTGTGATATCACGGATAGCCAAAGACGGATAGCTCTTGTTGATATGGAGAGCCGTCCAGCTCCAAAATAGATGACGTTGGGCTATTCAACATGGTACTGTTTGGTGTAATTAGCAGCACGGAAGGATACCGTTTCATTAAATTTTTTTAAAAAAAAGAGTTCACGAGGACACCCAGTTCTAATCCCCGATTCCACTCAATTAAAAATTCCCATCCCTCCTCCTCACTAGAACGGCTAAGGTAATTCCTTCCTTCCAACGCATCCACCGTTGGATCACCTACTTGTCGCTTTGATATTTGTGCATGCGGAGATGACGGGATTCGTATCGGTTTCAGATCTGTGCGGTGTGCTATCCAGCCGTATATTCGCGCCAAGGAAGGAATCCATCCCTCGCACAACATATACAACCCTCATCCCTTCCCACGTCCTTCCTCCCTCATCCTCTGCAACATCCGCTCCGCTCCTCCATTAAATATCAACCGCATTACCAACCGGAACAAAAATATCGACCACATTAATTGCAAAATCTAACTCCAAAACAAACGGGTACGAGCAAGCCATTAAAAAACCCTGAGACCGCCATCTGTCTCTCTTCCTCCCAGGTCCCAACGGCCCTTGCTCCAGTACTAAAACCCTCTCCAAAACCAAGATAAAGCCTTCCACCTGCGTCCAAAGAAAGGCAAGGGAGGAGGAGAAAAGAAGGTGAGATAAAGCCTCTCTCCTTTCCTTCCATTCTTCAAGAAAACGATGGTCGAATGGCCCAGTTCCGGCAATCGGGCGTCGACCGGACCTACCTCGACCCCCACGGCGGCGTAACCACCGTCGGCCACTCACGCCGCCCCCGCCGCACCGGCAAGGCCCCATTCCGTGTCACCGCCGGCGACATCGCCGTGATCCTCGTGCTCGCCCTCTTCGTCGCCTTCTCCAGCCACCACCTCCTCTCTCGCCATGGAGGTCTTGATCTCCTTTCCCTTGTTGGATCCAGGTTCGTTTTCTAGGGTTAGTCCTGGTTTGGATCTGATATTGTGATAGTTTGGTTTCATTGTGCAGAGATTCGAAGCAGATTGGATGATGAGAACGTCGGGAGGAAGCTGGAGTCGAGGCTTGGACTCAAGGGAGCGATTCCTAGGGTTCTGAGGTTCGGCAAGGGTTCCGGCAAGGTAGGCTGGGATTCGAGGTATTGGGACGGGGATGACAGGAGGCGGGACCGCGATTACGTCGAGGAGGACGAGAAGTTTACCGGCGACAGCGGCCGGACTTTGGAGAATGAGAAAGTCGGGATTCGACGGAGCCATTCGGCGGATCATGGATTGTACAATGAGGGCGGGCGGGCAGAGTTGGATTCTTACCGGGAGGAATATGAGGTCTCTTTGAAGAAAGGAGGGGAATTTTTGGGGGATGATGGAGTTTTGAAGGGTAATGCGCATGATGATTATGGCAATGGCTATGATGTTCCGGACGATGTTATTGATGAGGAGTTGGGTTTTGGTAGTGATGGCAATAGTGGTGGAGATGCAGTAACTGATGAATCGAAGAAGGATTATTCTGTGATTTCTGGAAAAGGTGGTGGTGGTGGTAGAGATGGTAAGAGGGAGAAGAAGCTGGCATCGAAAAGAAAACCAAGGCGTCACAAGTTTTCAGGTGTGAATTTGCAATCTCTTTATTTGTATTGAGTGTATGATATTCATCATCCTGTCACTTGGATTTATGCCAATTTGATCACATTGTAATTTTATCCATGAGAAAAAGAATTGCAGTCATGATATTAATATAATGACCATCAATAAAGACGTGGGTTCATTTATAGAATAATATATAAAATGGAAGTTTCATGATGCATCTTATATAAACTTAGGTGGACTATGTATTCATGGCGTGTTACATAATTAAACAACCTGAATTACCAAACATAGAGGCCTCTGTAAACAAATGTTGTAGACTTCTCTGGCACTTGCTTGTGCTTATCAGGTGACTGATGCTTGTTATGTTGTTGCCTGTGCTCCAGACAGGAAATGCAGTGATACAGCCGGAACAGGTACAATTAGAGAGCCCATAGTTGTTAAATTTAACCAATGAAATCAGATTCTAATTGGGAAACCATGTTGAATAGATGGTTGGAGATGCTAGTTGTGTGGATGGTGGATATCCGCGACAGATGAGTGATTGCTCCAGTAAATAGTAGCTTAGAGAATGGTAATATATTTAATAGGTGAGTGTAAGAGTGTGTGTGCACGTGTGTGGGGTGTGTGAGAAAGACAGGGTGCATGGTAGCTTGGAAGATGGGAATATATTTAATATTTTTAAACTAAAGTTTAAGCCCCCTACAAATAGAGTAAAATCTCTTATTATGAAGAAGGCACGGCTAATATAGTGATCTTTTAATCTTTCTTTATGTTGCTGAAGAATCCTTTTTGGTTATTTATTTATGCATTGTTATGCAATTTTTTGTGTCTGTGCCTAGAAAGCCACAACATTATTCATAAACACATTTGCATGGTGGAATTGCTAATCACATTCTTAGTTTGCATCATATGGTCATGTATTGTGTTAGATACTCTGATGAGAGTATTAATCCTCTTCATATAATTTGGGAAATATTTTTTTCACTCTTTCTCCGGTGGTGCTTGATTCAATTATTTTCAAACTTTTGTCAGGCTCATCTTGCAAGATAAAATTCTTGAACGCCACAGCTCAACTTGTGGAGCCTTTAGAGAGTAAGAAATTTTCAAGATTTTCCTTGCAGTATAAAGAAGTAGAAGACAGGTCTAATGATTTAGAAACTTGGGAACCGAGATTTGCGGGACATCAGAGTCCTCAAGAAAGGGAGGAGTCATATTATGCACATGACCAAAAATTAACTGTGGCTTTGTAGGAGGTCCTAAAGGATCACCAAGTACTGGATTTGATATGGCAGAAGATGATGTGAGATACATGAGCAGATGCCACATAGCTGTATCTTCTTGCATCTTTGGAAAGTCAGATAATTTGAGGACACCCTATAACAAAGTGGTAAGTGGCTATTTTATGTTGTTTTTGTTTTTTATGAACTAAAAAATTCGATGAATCAGTTGTTAATGAAATTTAATCTAAATTTTGGACAAATGATTGTTCATGGTATTCTTGTTTTATGTATTGCAGTACGACATTACAGATGATGCACAAACTCTTGTCTATGTTACCTTGTTGAAAAGTTACAACTTAAAAGGCTTAAGTGTTTAAATAAAAGTATTTTCTTACAACACTACTGAGATTGAAGTACTAGGAACTCATTTTATATAACCAAGCAGTCATAAAAGATCAAGTAATAACAGACAATTTTCTTATGAAATAAATGACATGCAATATGTGAAAGAGATCCCTGTCGTTGTTTTGGTGTGATTTTTGATGGAGAAGATTATTAACAAAAGGGTTATAAATTTATTGAGGACTTCAGTAACAGAGATGACGGAGGAACTTGAGAGGAAAGTGAGATATGATTGTAGCAGTCATGGACTTTTGGTAAGGATGATGATCTTTTCAACTACATTAATTTACTCTGGGAAATAATGGCAATTACAAAGGCCATGGACACCCTGGTGGTTGAGTTCACAAGCATGGTTACCGTTCATTTCGTTGGTGACTGTGGGGTGCCAATGAAGGATACAGTGCCAAAAATAAGAAGGGAGATGCAAGGTGAGGTTGTTGTCAGATGTTTTGGCAGAATTTTGGCAACTTTTGGTTGGTGAATTTAGTAGCCTTTCTACATCAAGACCATGGATTTTGGTGTGAGCCTTGATGAAATGTAAATTATAATTTCATGAGAAACAGTGCTATGTGGACGCAAATGGGCAGTGCCATGACAATACCTTTTGTTAGAAAAGGCAAAGGTACATTTGGGGTGACACTAGCAGTTGCTTTACAATCACAACAATCTCGATGAGCATGGAAAATGTAAGGCAAAATGCTTTTCCTCTTTGCTTTCTATATGACATAAATTTTGATCCTATATTCTGCTAGATTGCTTCTTGGAAGTTGTTCTGAAGACAATAGTTGTACACCTTATTGTAAGAAACTTTAAATGTTATCAGATAAGGTTATGATCTATTGTTTCTGTTTCTAATTATAAATGCCTGCTATTTCTTATGCATTGTTGTTGAAGTAACAATCACTATCTTCTATTATGGGGCACTTTATATCCAGTCTTATGAGTGCAAGCATAAATTTTGCGCAGAAACAATTTTTGATAATTATATGCATGACTAATCATCATACAGGAATATAACTATTCTGCATTACGCAGGTTACACGTTTGTCAAGGAAAAATGTTTGCTTTATTATGTTTATGGATGAAGTCACATTGCAGACATTACTGTCAGAAGGTCAAAAAATAGACAATTCAGGGTTTATTGGCTTATGGAAGATTGTAGTGGTTCAAAATCTGCCTTACACTGACATGCGGAGAGTTGGAAAGATACCTAAGTTTTTGACACATCGACTTTTTCCTTCTGCCAGGTAAGAATTAAGATGTTTAGGTGAGCAAAATAAATTTGGTTGTTCAAAATTATTTGCCGTGCTTGGGTATCAATTCTGTTGTTTTTTGTTAAAATTACAAGGTTTGAAAGCTCTTCATAACCTTATGCATTGATTTTACTTGATGAATATAAATGGTGCTTTCCCATGTAAAATGTGTCATATTGTTAGCAGTGAGAAAAATAAAGTTGAAACACATTCCCCAACCTCCCCTCACCTTCACCCATCTCTCTCATCATACCTCCTTTTTTCCCAACCCCAGAAGACAGTTGTACTCAGTTTACCCTGTATCCTTTTGTCACTTTTGCTGTTAATATTTGTAATTTATTATGTGCTGTTCAGGTATTCAATCTGGCTGGATAGTAAATTGCGGCTCCAGAGTGATCCTCTCCTTATTTTAGAATATTTCCTTTGGCGTAAAGGTTATGAGTATGCTATTTCTAATCACTATGATCGTCACTGTGTCTGGGAGGAGGTGATGCAAAATAAGAAGCTGAACAAGTTCAACCATACGCTCATCGATCAACAGTTTGAGTTCTACAAGGCTGATGGGTTGAAAAGATTTGATCCCTCGGATCCTAAGAGACTACTACCTAGTTGTATGAAACCTACTTAAATTCTTGTTCATTAAATATGGCTCAAGTGTGGCTTAATTTAATCACCATATCTGCTGCTAATTATGGACAGATGTCCCTGAAGGATCTTTCATTGTGAGAGCGCATACGCCCATGTCAAACCTATTTTCCTGTCTCTGGTTTAATGAGGTCGACCATTTCACTTCTCGAGACCAGCTGAGCTTTGCATACACCTATTTGAAGCTGAGAAGGATGAATCCTACAAAACCTTTTTATCTCAATATGTTCAAGGTGATAGATAGCAAACACTTTCAGACCAGAGATACAACTGAATTTCGCCCAGTTTTGCTTTTCACTAATCGCCATTTTTCTTTATTTGCATTATGAAACTTGTTTTCAGGACTGTGAAAGGCGGTCTGTTGTAAAACTTTTCCGGCACAGGGCAGGAGATAAGGGCAATAGTCCAAAACAATTGTTGAGATGACATTTTTTGAGCCCGCGGGAATAAAAAAAATCAGAGCGTACGATAGGCTTACACACAGTCATTGATGTTGGTCAGGTTCCAAAGGCAGTTTCCTTGCCTGGAGCTGCATGTTCATATGGCACTATTTTTCGTGTCTTACATTGCTTCAATTTTAATATTTTTGTTGCCACCTCATTACATGTTACCGGACAGTTTTCATTCTTTTTTGGGTGCTGGTCTTTCTTGTTTTTTTTCCGTTGGTATTACTTGGGGCACTTTTAAGCTCCTGATTTTTGTGCTTAGTATGGTTGTTTTATGTATCTTGTAGATATTGTAATACTGTAATTTTTTTTGCTTAGTTCCATTCTTTCATATTTCTCTCTAGCTTGAGCCTTGTCCCTTCCTTCATCATGTGCAGGAGTGGGGATTGGTGTCAGTATCAAAATGAAAGTGCCTGTTATCGAGCTGTAAGTTATATCATTTTTAGTATTATGCTTTTGGGAGCCTTGTTCACCCTGTTCAGCTTTGGTGTAAAGGTCTCTCAGCTAATTTTCTGGAGCTTTATAGAAAGAAGATTCCTGGTTGTCTTCAGATAACACCATCAGAAACGGTAAAATTTCGTTGTTACAGCTATCATTAGATGTTATATTAGACGGTAATGAACGGTGGTGTTATTTGGCTGAGAAGTTCAAGTGTTTGGCTATTTTTTTTTTATTTCGATTAAAGAAAGTTTACTTTATTATGTATTTTCAATTATTTTTAAATAGATGTAATCCGATAGGAAAAGAAAAGAGTGTACATCAGTACCTGTGGTAAAAGCATGGAAATAAAATGAAACTTTATCTAATTTGTTAATCATATTATTTTGATAAATATCCATGAAGAGAGAGTGAACAGTGTTCTCGTCCCAAAAATTGATCAATACTGTTGAAAAAGGGATATCTCTCTCTTTGATTGATTACCATTTCAGATTGACCCCAATCTTCCAACCTAAACAGGCCAGGATTAAGAAAATAATTTCAGACACAAGCCGAAGCTCAAAAAAAAAAAAAAATTTCAGGCAGGGCTCGGGAAGGCTTGTGGCCTGACCCTGAATCCAAGTCACCAGTGCCAGAGCCCTGTTGGGCTTGCTGAATGGTGCGGGCTTGTTGAATGGTGTGAACAGTGTTCATTGATGGCGTGAGTAATTCTTTGTGCACCGCATGCGGTGCAGCAAATCCAGCATGGTCTGTGCCGTACGTTTTTATTGGTCCAAAAATATTCATTTTAGTAAAATGGGATAAAAGCTGAGATGATTAGCAGATTTTCGTCCAGACCAAAATATCCTTACGGCATCCTAGTTCAAAAACTATATCCCAGGTCAAAATCTACGATACCCTGGTTCAAAAAATGGTTACGATATCATAGTTCAAAAATTTACGATATCCTAGTTCAAAAATTACATCTTGGTTCAAAAATGATTTGAAACAGTATTATGACATCCTAGTTTAAAACTTACGACATTATAGTTTAAAATCTACGACATCCTAGTTCAAAAACTGTGACATCTTGGTTCAAAAATGATTTGAAACAGTATTATGACATTCTCGTTCAAAACTTACGACATTCTAGTTCAAAACCTACGACATCCTGGTTCAAAAATAATCAGAAACAGTATTACGACATCCTGGTTCAAAAATAATCAGAAATAATATTATGATATTCTAGTTCAAAACTTACGACATCCCTGTAGAAAAATATAAATTAAAATCTGAAACAGTATTACGACATCCTAATTCAAAAGCTGATATTCTAGTTCAAAACTTACGACATCCCTGTAGAAAAATATAAATTAAAATCTGAAACAGTATTACGACATCCTAATTCAAAAGCTACGACATCCTAGTTCAAAATCTACGACACCCCGACAGAAAAATATAAATTAAAACCTAGTTCAAAAGCTACGACATCCTAGTTCAAAACCTACGACATCCCTGCAGAAAAATATAAATTAAAACCTGAAACAGTATTACGACACCAAACCTGAAACAGTATTACGACACCCTAGTTCAACAGCTACGACATCCTAATTCAAAACATCCTAGATACCCTAGTTCAAAATCTACGACATCCATATAGAAAAATATAAATTAAAATATGAAACAGTATTACGACACTTATGAAACAGTATTACGATACCCTAGTTCAAAAGCTACGACACCCTGGTTCAAAACCTACGGTATCCCTGCAGAAAAATATAAATTAAATCCTAAAACAGTATTACGACATCCTAGTTCAACAGCTACGACATCCTAGTTCAAAACATCCTAGTTCAAAAGCTACGATATCCTAGTTCAAAACCTACGACATCCCTGCAGAAAAATATAAATTAAAATATGAAACAGTATTATGACACTTATATGAAACAATATTACGACATCCTAGTTCAAAAGCTACGACATCCTAATTCAAAACCTACGATATTCCTGCAGAAAAATATAAATTAAATTCTAAAACAATATTACGACATCCTATTTCAAAAGCTACGATATCCTAGTTCAAAATCTACGACACTCCTGCAGAAAAGGGACCGGAGGAAAGGGTATTTTGGTCTGAACGAAAATTTTAAATAAAAGCTGAATGATAATTAATGCTAGTCATGCTCTGTTTTCATCCCGTCATGCTACAGTAAATATATTTAGATCAATAAAGATTAATAAAAAAATATGATACAGATCATGTCTGGAATAAGTGATCAGCATCTTGTGCCTAGAATGAGTAATCAGTTGAATAAGTGATCGGCTCCATCTAGAACCTTGTATCTTGAATAAGTGGTCAACTAAATAAGTGATCAGCACCTGGCTCTCTGGCATCCTATGCTTTGAATAAGTAATCGGCTCTTGGTTATTTTTTTACTTATAATAGGTTATCCATCCTATAACAATTATCCTCCATTTTCGAGCTCGAAGTTGATTCACTTAACTCAACTTGGAAGTACATGGAAAAGATTTTTTTGGGCTTTTTATGGAGAAAAAAATAACGATATCTTTTCGTATCGCCGTATCACTGTACATCATTAAATGATGCACAAACTTTTCACATAATCCATCATTACGCTTTGTGGCGAGCGATTTTTCCAAACAACAACCCTTTGATACGTGGGGCCTGCCCCTAGCTAATAAAGAAGATTCACATGTCATGAAAAAATTGGCATGCAACTCAAGCCAAGGATTATGCAACGTGGATGTCATCTGGTGGTAAAATTGATCAAAGCTGAACTATTGGGCGCTACTATAAATAGCGGTTTTATCTTCCAATATTAATCTTTGGCTTCTACCACTTTGCCTTCATCTCCCAGAGGACTGTCCGATGACTCTTCTTCAATCTTTGGTCTGCCTACTCGAAGAAACTTAGTTTAGTCCTTCCCTTTTTCTTCCTAAGTTTCATGTTTTGTATTCATAGTCCTTAGCGAGAAGCCATTAGAAAGGTGAAGGCGCATAGGGTAGATTCGACTGAGACTATGATGAATCTAGCCCCAATTGAGGAAGGACACCCTGCTCATTCCGAAGTCCCTATTAGGAGATATCGGGGAGTCTACCTAGGTACCAAGTTAGAGAGATCTAAATTCATAAAGCAAACTTTGATAGACTTAGGAGTATGTATTTTGTTCTATATGACTTTAGAATGACAGTCCTAGGACCAAAAATAATGGTTGTCTCCTCCTTCTAGGTGCATTGCCTTTTACGAAGACATATTCGAAGCTGGTGTACGGCTTCCTCTTTATCCTTTCATCATCAATATTTTAGATTTTCGTACAGTGACCCCAACCCAGTTTTCTCCAAACGACTTTAGGGTCATCATAAGCTTTATCTTTATTTTATAATTTATGTAAGATAGAACCAAGGTCTTCTCTATTCAAGATTACTTTTATGCTAAAATCCAATCCGGATTGGTACTATTTTGTCCATAGACAATCTTTCAAGCTTGTAGAGGGTATTCTTTCTGCCATCCATGAATGGAAGAATAGGGTTTTTTTTTTCTCTGATCAGCCATTGCACGTTAGATCCTCTTGGGGTAGAGTTCGAATGGAACCCAATCTTAACAAATTTTCTTTAAAGAAATATTTGGAGCATTTCCGCAAGTTACTTAATGTCAAAGTTTTAGAGTTCGAGTTTCTCTTGACTGATCAAGCTCTGTATGATGCAAGCATTAGCTCGATAGTTCCTCATAGTATGTCCAATCACTTTGTGTTACTTTTTCACTTTCCCTTTTCTTTTTAAATTCATCGGATTTTTCGATCTCTTGACACTGACTTGTATTATTATATCTACAAAGATGGGGAAGATCGACTATGAGAGGCTTCAACAAGCTGCGAAGAGAAAGGGGATAGACAACGCCTCGAAGGACAAAAAGAAGAAGCTCGAAGAAGCTTTTTTACTGACATCTTCTGAGAGGACTCCAATAGCAAGAAGCAACCGATCTTCTGCATCGATGGAAGCTCCTGCACCTGCACCTATTCCTCTGATGACCGGTTCAACCAAGTCATTGAAGATATTTGGCTAGTTTTGCTAGCTGGTCCAACAATATCATCAGGGATTGCCCAATCACCTCGATGACCTGCTGACATAGATATTTCCCTGGGTGCTTAGGAGGAATACGTTGTCCTTCAGAAGGAGCTAAAGGTAACTGATTCTGTTCATAGCAATCCAAAGCTTGCTCAGGAGCTTTTGAAGATGATCATGCTTCCAATTGATAAGAAGGTGCAAGGAACACATCCATTTTTCCAAGTGATCGATAAAAGTTTCCTTGAAATTTATCAGGTAATTTCTTTTCTATTTTATTTTTTCTTTTACATTCCTCGTATTAATCTTTTTGTTTCTTCTCTTATTTCAACATTTTTCCAATTAAACCACCTCAAACATTTCATCATCACATATGATGAGATTAAAAAGAATTTGAATAAAAAGTTATTAGAGGCCCATGAAGCTGCAAAGAGGACGGTCAATGAGGTAGAAGCAACTAATACTCGGGCAAGGGCTGTGTAAGCCCAGAGGGATGCTACCAAAGACCAGGAGAAGATAATTGATGCCAAAAATACTGAATTGGAGGTTTCCATGTCCATAGAAATAAATAGATTAAAGGCCTTTCTCTCTAATGCCAACAAGGAGATTGAGACAAGTTGAATCTCCATTCGGAAGCGCTAAGAGGAAAAAAGGTTAGAGAAGGAGCTTGCAAAGGCCAAAAAAAGGCTATAAAGGAGTACAAGTCATCCAATCAATTTTTGGATGATCTTGCTAATCAATCATTGGACGTCTTCCATGAGGGATCCGACAATTGCAAGAAAAGGGTAAAGAAACTTTTTCCATATTTTGATGCTTCTCTTCTTGTCCCAAGTATCAGCATCATGGTAGTAGATGAAGCAACACATAAATCGAGGACATTGCTGAGGAAGTTACGTTGGTTCAAGACATCAGAGCTCCTACTAATAATCCTCCTCTGACCACTTTCAAAGCTGCTACTATTGTTGAGATGTTAGAAGTACTAGTGAACACCCAGCCAGAAGCTATAACCAACTAGGTGGCAGAAGTATGAAGACTTATCTTATTGCATATACCTTTTCTTTTACCTTTTCAACTTGTATCTCCCCCACTACAAGTTTAAAACTTTCTGCCTTGTAAAGGATGTTTGAAGTAATAAAATTCTGGTTTCTCAATCAATTTTTCCTCTCCTGATATGTTGAATGTTTGTAGCATGTGGTCGACCTGATAGAAAAAGTACTTGAAAAAGAGATCGGTGTCCTCCTGAGAACTTCAATAAAGATACAAGCAAAGACTGATGCTAGAAGATTTATTGCCATTGCTGAGAATTCAGAAGTCTTCTTTTTTGCATTCGAGCTAGGTTTTGATAGGTGCATCTACAAAGCAAAAATATTTTGTCAAATATCGACACTAATTTCTTAACTCTAACTAACTTGGATGCTCAATTGCTGATCGAAAATGTGATAAAAGGGGATCCATATTCTTTTATAGTAATTGTTACTATCGCATTGAATAAGAGATCAAAGATAGTAAAGTTCTGCCCTCCATTCGAAGATAATCCACCTCCAAGTGGTAGGATGGATCAGGGTCCTAGCTCTTCTTTTGCTAAACCTTCAAAAGCTCTAAGATCAAAGAAGAAAAAGAAATAAATGTGTACTTTTCTTTTTTCTTTTGCTGATGTAATTCATAGAGATAGAAAAATCATTTTGGTTCACTTTGTAAAGAACATAGAGTTTTGTACTTTAGCTTTCACTATTTTTGTGCATTGGAGGTATATATTGCTTCCTGAATAATATTCTAAAATGTCAATATGAAATATAAGTAGCCATTGTCGATGAACATATCTTAGCTTTTTTCGATCACTTTTCAAAAAATGTATAGACTATTCAAGGCCTTTTCGATCACTTAATTACTTTAATGTTGAGCATTTGATTAAGAGTTCTATGTAAAGATAAATTCAACAGAGAATATTTGATAGAAAATATTTAATAGAAAGTTTTGGACAAACCTGTATCTGTTGCCCAGGTGGCTTTCCAAGAGGGGGGTGAATTGGGAAATAAAACTTTTTTGCAAATATGTGCACTTTGAAAATCTTTTAGTATTGGTGTTGTGATAGATAATGCAATGCGGATGCAAATAAATCAACAACACAAAGAAGTCAATCAACACAATCACAAACACAAAGAAATAGAGTGGTTCAGAGCAACCCGCTCCTACGTCCACTACCTAAGCACCACTTGGGATTTTCACTATATCCCCTACCGGAATACAGTCGGATTATTTTAATAGGCTCACAATCCAAACCTCTACACTTTGGTTTTTAAACCAAGTTCACCAAAGAAACCCACACTTGGTTTTAACAAAGGCTAACCAAGAACCTAACTCCCTTTGATTTTTAGAACCGGGCTTACCAAAGAAATCCAAACTTAGGTTTTAATAGGCTCACCCAAAAACCTTCAACACTCACAAGACACCACCCCTTGCTGTTCTTGGATAGAAAACAAGATATATCAAATGAAAAAAGCAACTTTACAACAAACCAAATTTGTTTGGTAGTTGCCGATGAAGTTCAAATTGAAGTCTTGCTTTAGATGCTCTTGAATACTCTTAAAGCTGCTTCTTGACTTCCTCAAAGTTTGGATTCAATGAATAAAGATGAGTTGGAGAAGCTTTGAATCCTTTCTTGAATGCTCACTTGAAGTTGGTTGGTGAAAGACTTGACGTTCCCTTGAATGCTCTTTCTCTCAATGAATAATCAATGGTTGATTTGTTTAATCCATCATAAATACTTCCTTTCATAGTCTTCAATCAAAACTAGCCGTTGTAGGGCCTAGGGAACCAAAATAGAACCGTTAGAGGGCCTTTTGAATTCAAAAATTTGATTCTGCAACTAGCCATTAGAAAGCCAAAACCCGTCATTCGAGTCAGCTCGAGATCCTTAAGTCGGCTCGAAATCGCAGATAGACCAAAAACAAACCCTGGACGAGTCGGCTCTTTTGAGTTGAGTTGGCTCGAAGACTCGGTCAGGAAAAATACAAACTCTGGACGAGTCGGTTCTTCTAGCTCGGCTCGTGGCTCTGAGTTTCTGAACTTTGTGAATTGCATACTCTGTGCGAGTAGGGTCATTATGCTCGAGTCAGCTCGAACTTCTGAAACTTTGAGACTCTCCGTGCCATGCTAGAACATGAGTCGGCTCTTGATCCATGAGTCAGCTCAAGGTCTATAAGTCGGCTCAAACAAAACTTCTTCAAAGTAAATTTTCAACAAGAGCAAGTCTTCCAAACACTTCAAAAAACTTACCATAGATGTCCAACCTATTTATACTCACTTTAACAAATATTTAATCCTTTTGACAAGATTAAAAGGATAAAATTAGGGCTTTACAACTTAAGATATACAAGAGTTCATACAATACTGAAATATACTTTAACTGAATAAAGAACCTCGTGATACAATGATAAATACTTCCTGCAAAAACTTCTTGAGTAATTGAAAGAATTAGTAATCCATACATGCTCCAATATTTTGTAATCATCAAAATCATTCCAGGGGTCAATAATTGCTCGTTTCCAGCGAGCTGACTCAAGGTTTAGTACCCTGAATTGCTCTTGCGGGGGTCGGCGGGGAGTCAACTCGTGTGCCCCGGGGTTGCTGCGTTGCCTACTTTAAGAAAGATAAACCACCACTTCTAAATAGGAATGTTCCTTTTGGATAGTTAGTTGGGGTGTCGATCCTATAATTGGTATCAGAGCCGAGGTCTCGGGTTCGAGTCTCTGCAGGAAAAAAACTCGGTCGTTTTGTTGGGGGGATTGTTGACTGGGTGCCAACTCACACCTTGGAGAGGTCTAGGGCCGTGCAACGCGGTTGCCAGCTTGGTGAGTTGGGGTCTAGGTCATGCCCCTTGGTCGGTGCTGCGGTGCTCGTCTCCAGCGAGCCGACTCGAGGTTTAGTACCCTGGGTTGCTCTTGCGGGAGGCGGGGAGTCGACTCATGTGCCCCGGGGTTGCTGCACTGCCTACTTTAAGAAAGATAAACCGTCACTTCTAAATAGGGATGTTCCTTTTGGATAGTTGGTTGGGGTGTCGATCCTACAGTATCCTATTACCTGACCACTCTGAAAAGAGAATGCCCGATCACTTTGATATAGAGTATTCGATCACTCTAAATAAAGAATATCCAATCACATTGGATATAAAATGCTAGAATATTTAAAAGATTAGGCAAACCTGTACCCAGCTGATTACTTTGAATAAAGAATAATATAATACCTGATCGAAAGTTTAGGCAAACCTATGCCTGTTCTATAATTTTGTGCAAAGAATGCCAGATCACTTGATCAAAAATTCAGACAAATCTGTGCTTGTCCGATCATTTTGAGTGGAGAATACTAGATAATGAATATCTGATTGAAAGTTTAGGCAAACCTATGCCTATCCAATCATTTTGAGTAGAGAATACCGAATAATAAATATCTGATCGGAGGATAGGCAAACTTATGCATGTTCGATCATTTTGAATGGAGAATACCAGATAATGAATACTTAATTAGAAGTTGGAAAAACTTGTTTCCTTTTTGGGCAAATCTATGTCCTCCTTCGATTACTTTGAAAAGAATGCCTGATCTACTTTGTGAAGTAGTCGATCACCATTAGTAAGAATTTTCTTTGTGCAGTTATCATTGAAAAAGGCTGAAAGATATCAATGCCCCAAATATCAAATAGCCATGAGACTAGAATCTGAATAATCAGTGCATACAGCTTTCTTTGAATATTAGCAAACTTCTTGCACTGATCATATTTTTAAACAAAGTCCATAGCATTTTCCATGATAGTAGGCCAATAAAATTCTTGCTCAATGACTTTATAGGCTAACACCCTTTCTCTGATATGACTACCATAAATACCTTCACAAACTTTTCAAAGAACATACTCAGCTTTTGAAAGATGCAGGCATTGGAGCAGAGGCATTGTAAAGGATTTTTATAAAGATGTCTATTTAAGAGGACATACCATAGAGCTTATCATCTGATTCCTCGAACTTTCCTTTCATTTGCTGGGAGATCTTCTTTATCAAGGAATCTAATAAGTGGGTCAATCCAGTATGGTTTATATTCTACTTACGCAATAGTAAGAGATTCTTTTATACTAGAAGTTTCCAAGAGTTTGACGAAGATTCCTTTTGGGAGGTTTAAGCAATTTGGGGTGGCAAGATATGACAAATTATCTGCTCGAGCATCGTCAAACCTAGGTATTTACTGGATTTCTAGAGTTCTGAAATTTGAGGATAACTTCTTGATCTTTTAAAGATATTTAATCATGGATGACTTTTAACTTCATATTCCTCTTGTACTTGTATGATGACCAATTGCAAGTTGAAGAGAACTTTGATTTGATCAATACTGATCTCTTTGGCTATGTTTAAACTAGCTATCAGGTCTCATATTTAGTTCCATTGTTGGTAGTATGAAAACCAAGCCTTAGGACATATTCCATCACTACTATGTCAAGATTTATGAGGATCAATCCAGCTCCACTTTCTTGGGCATTTGAAGCACCACCGACATTCAGGATCCAAGATAGAGTGGTTGGTTCTTCTTCTAATCTTTTTTTTGTCTCTTCTTCATCAGGTATGGTGCACTCGATAATGAAGTTGGCAAGGACTTGAGCCTTCATGCCAGAACAAGACTTGTACTCATATCAAACTCTTATAATTTAATAGCCCACTTTGCTAGTCGTCCCCATGTGTCAGGCCTTTGGAGTATAGAATTTAAAGGCTGATCTATTAAGATAGCTATTTTATGAGACTAGAAGTAAGGCCGAAGTCTTTTTGATGTAGTGCCAAGAACATAGATTATTTTCTCTATCCTGAAATATATGGTTTCTGCATGTCTCAATATTTTATTGGTGTAATAGACAGGCTTTTGTACACTTGCATTTTCTCTTATCAAAATAGAGCTAATGGCATTAGGAGAAATTGATAAGTAAATATAAAGTTGCTCATCTATTTTTGACCTTAATAATAATGGAGGACAGCCAAGATACTTCTTTAAATCCTCGAAGGCTGATTGGTAAATATTTGACCATTCGAAGTTCTCGGTGTGCCTTATGATTTTGAGAAATGGCTGGCATTTCTTAGCTGATTGAGAGATAAATCAATTGAGAGAAGTGATCCAACCAATTAGGCATTAGACTTCTTTCTTGTTTCGATGATGCTTCATCTCTAGAAGTACTTGGATCTTTTTAGAATTGGCTTCAAGTTACCATAAAGTCTCAGAACTTTCCTGATATGATACCAAATATGCATTTGTTCAGATTGAGCTTCATCTGATAGTGCCTCGATTCATTAAAGGCCTCTTCTAGATTGGCTTCTTTACTCTTAATTAGTAGGTGGCTCCAGCATTCTTTAGCCTAAAGAGAATTATTTTGTAATAATAAAGTCCTCTTTTAGTAATGAAGGCTATTTTTTTTCATCTTCTTCTACCATCTGGATCTGGTTATATCCTAAAAATGTATCCATGAAGTTGAGTAATTCATGCCCGGATATGGCATCCACCAGTTGGTCAATCCTTGGTATAAGGTGCTATCCTCTAGGTTGGCTTTGTTAAGATCTATGTAGTCAATGCAGATTCTCTATTTGCTATTTACCTTCTTAACCATCACCACAATGGCTATCTAATCTAGATAATGAGTTTCTTTGATAAAGCCTGCTTTCAAAAGCTTGTCTACCTCCTCTTCAATGGCCTTTTGCCGCTCTAGAGCAAAGCTCCTATCCTCTTGCTTAATAAAAGGATAATAAGGGTTTACCTCAACTTATAAATAATAATATCAGGAAAAATTCCTGGTATATCGGTAGTGGTCCATGCAAAGACATTGTTATTGGCTTGGAGGAAGAAAATCAGCCATTCTCTAACTTTAGGAGCTAAAGGAGAGCCAATCTATACCGCCTTATCTCGGTTATCTCTTAGGAGAATGATTATCAACTGCTTGGAAGACTCTTCTTTACTTATTGTGATGTCTTCTCTGGAATCTGATTCATCAGCTAGTAGGGTTCCAATATATTTTGGGATCTTGATAATTGCAAAGAAGCATTACCTTGCTAGCATCTGACATCTTTTGACTTTTCTGACTCCATATCTGGTTGGGAAGCGAACTAATAGATGGTAAGTGGAGACTACTACCTTTAGTGCATCTAATCCTAGTCATCCAAGGATGGCATTGTAAGCTGATGGTAGTTAGATCACCAAGAAATTCAATTGGACTATTTCTTGTCTAGGTAATCGGCCTGTGGTCACCAGTAAAGGAATCTCTCGTTCTATGATAACTGAGTTCCCAGAAAACCTAGTAAGCGAAGTGTATATCTTCTTCAACCTATCAAGTGACAATTTCATTTTCTGGAAAGTATCGTAGAATAAGATATCGATAAAATTTTTATTATCAACTAGAATTTTTTTTACATCATGTTTGGCATGATTATAAAAACTATGACCACATCATTGTGTGGGGTTTGGATCCCTTTTATATCTTCATCAAAAAAAGTAATAGCATTTCCATCTTAAAAAGTGGTTGGCTCTACGTGGTGCTTCTTGCTTGGTGGCTCCTTAACGTGCCTCCCTACCCCCCAATCATGGGAGGGGCTTGAGATCATGCCAATTGTCCACTTAGTCGGCATGTTGTCTAGCACAACTCTATGCTCGGGATGAGTTGGTGGGTTTCCTCTTTCTTCTTGCTATTGCATACTTGTTGAGGTAGCCCTTGTTGATCAGGTTTTCAATTTCTTGCTTCAACTATCGGCAACCTTCTATATCATGCCCATGATCTTTGTGATGATAGTAGTACTTGTTCTGTCCCTTTTCTTGGGCAGACCTCCCGTGGATAGTAGTTGGCGAAACAAATCTCTATTCTCAATCTCTATTAGGATTTAAGATCGAGAGGCAGTTAAGGAGGTATAATCGATAAAATATCGGGCATGATGGCTTGGCCTTGACTCTTCGCAAGCTTGGTGGCTTCTAGCTAAGTATGAGTTTCTTCCTCATGAGGTTGCTACTTTCCATTTCTTTTCTTTCCTTCCTCCTTCCGGTTGAGGAACAGTCCTTCAGATTGAGCATACTTTCCTACATGCTCAAGAAGTTCAACATAACTCCTTGAAAAATTCTTGTCCAAGGAGAAATTAAGGTGACCATTCTAGAGTTCTCACTTCAAGACCGACATAGTGACAGACTCATTGAGGTCTCTAACCTCCAGGGTGGCTGTATTGAAGCATACCATATAACTTCGAAGCATCTCTCCTTCTTCTTGCTTGAGGGAGAAAAGATTGTCATTGCTCTTAGGAGGTAGTCGATGACTTGCTAAAGTGGGTCACCAACGATTGCCTAGTTGTTGGAAAGAGTGAATGGATCCGAGTAGCAGGCTTAAGAACTACATCCTAGCGGCCTGCTTCAAAGTTGTTGGAAAAGCCAAATAGTATAAAGCGTCAGATGTGCCTTGGAGTCTCATGAGGGGTTTGTATACCTCCAAGTAGTCTACGGGATCGATAGAGCCATTATAGGATTCAATCGATGGCATTTTGAGCCAATGGAGGATTGGTTTGTTCATGATTTTTTCAGAGAATAGGGATGGGTGTTGAAGTCATGGAAATTGTTTCAATGGTGATCTCCCATGTAGATATCTCCAAGCTTGACATCCAGTCCCTTAACCTTCTTTTTAAGGTCGAACTATTTAGGAGTCCTCTAGAGTATTATGGCGGTGATTTTTTCCTTCTTGAGGAGGATTTGATCGTCGGATTTTCTCCTTATGAAGAGGTTATTATGATGATTCAGCCGACAGGGTAGGAAGATGGATATAGATTGTTGGAGGTTAGGACAATACTCGCCAGCAATTGGACTTGCTCAATCAAAGCATTCATTCTTGGGTCAATAACTGAAATGGATTGAGGATTTTTGACCTCAATGTCTGGTGCACTATGTGCATTTCGAGAAGATTACTCTTGGAAGTCTATGGGTTGAATGGAGGTCTCTCTCTTAGCATTTTTTTAAAAAATTTGGGCATAAAGCCCTTTCTCTAGTATCAATTTATTACTGTATCTCTCAAAGCTGGTTAAGCAAGTTGTACTAGAGCAAATCTAGACTCTTGAGAGTCTTTAAGAAGCTGGCCAATAACTTTTCAAGAAGTTGGCCAACAACTTTAGAAATAGGTTCTGTTATACCCAACCAGCCTTTCTCTGGGCCGGACCAAAGACCCAGCCGATCGGCTTGAGGGCCGACCAATCCACTCCAGCAGAGATCCGACCGACCCACTTTAGCAGAGATCCGACCGACCTGCTCCAGCAAAGATCCGATCGACCAGCTTAAGGGTCGATCGACCCGCTTCAGCAGAGGTCCGAACGACCCGTTTCAGCAGAGGTCCGACCGACCCACTTCAGCAGAGGTCCGACCGACCCATTTCAACCAGGTCCATACTAATCGGAAGGCTCCAGAAGTCCCTTCCAGCTGGTACCAGAATTCTGTTATAACAAATTCCATGACATGACCACGTCCTGGTGCCACTTGGCCACCACCCTGATTCTCCTAAGGGCAGATTGGACATTTCCAGCCTAGCCCCTAATAGAATATGGTAGTGTTTCGTGCCTATATATGGTAAATGGGGAACTTCGAATGGTAAGGGCACTTCTCCTTCTCCACGAGCTATCTATTTTTTTTGATTCCTCCATTCTGTTGTTCTAAGGCCCCCGCTAACTTAGCCATTGGAGTGTCCCCCGCTGGAACACCACCGGCCTGTGGGACCTCTTTGTAGGAACTGGGAGAGGAGCGCTCTGGCCAAGCCAAGAGAACCCAGTCCGGAAGACTTGACAGCAACAGATTGGCACTAGAGGAAGGGCTGAACCTTCGTTCTCGTTTCCCTTCTCTAAAAGGAGGAATCCGTTGCTAAGTGAAACAATGATGAAAGGAAGAGCCCATAATACCTCCATCAGGAGAGGTCACTCACCATCAAGATCAGAAGATCCTCCCAGGGAGAACGACGCCGCCCAACCTACTATCACCCTGGGACAACATTAGTTCCAAACCCTTCTAAATTGCATCGACACCCTTGCTGCCACGGTTCAAAACCTCCAAGATGCAGCCAACAACAGGAAACAACCCCTTGTGGCATCCCAAACTAATCATCTGCCTGCTGCCGAGGGAAGCCGACAGCAGGGAGCACCTCAACTCTGCTCCCACCTAGCACCGGAGCCTCGAAGGTCTCAGGGGGCTCGCGCTGATGGAAAGAGAGCAAGGTTCGCCTCACTCTCCTTTGCAGATTCTGTTCCTGACGGTGATCAGCACCGCAGCGAGGATCCGAGAGACTACACCAGCAAGCTCCAGCGCATGGAGGAGCAGATCGCTGAGATGGTCGATCGGTAAAAGGCCGACAGAGCACAGGCGTACGACTCTCGACCGCCTTTCTCCGCCATAATCATGGGGGAAGCTATCCCCAGTCACTTCAAAATTTCTCAAGTAGATGCCTACGATGGCACCACCGACCCACTGGATCATCTGGGCATTTATAAGATCGACATAATGGTACAGGGCGCCTCCGACGCCCTCCACTATATTGCCTTCCCTGCGATGCTCAAGAAGGCAGCTCAGATGTGGTTCTCCGCCATCCAACCAGGTACGATTCACTCCTTCCCCCAGCTGGAAAAAATTTTTCTGTCCCATTTCAAGACTTGCAGTCGAGCGCCGAGGAACACAAACTACCTCTTCCTCATGCAGTAAAAGGAAGGAGAAACCCTCCGGGACTATATGGCCCGATTCAATTCAGCCACCATGGAAGTCCCGGACCTTAATGAAGACGTAGCTATGTCGGCCTTCAAGAAGGGGCTGCGATCGTCCAGGCTCACTTTCTCCCTGAATAAAAAATTTCCGACAAGCTACTCTGAACTGCTGGCCTGGGCACAGAAATACACCCTGGTAGAAGAACAAGCGGCAAGCCGATGCCAGGCTAAAGGGAGGTCAGTCTCCAAGAGGCGGAGCGACAAGGCTCTCGAAGTCTGACCTCCCAGTAATGGCATTAACTTGGCCCGACATCGCAGCCCTAAGCCGAAGGACTTCTCTAGGAAGTTCGGGACTTATGCGCCTCTCTCCCTCCCGAGGGAGAAAATTCTCATGGAGATCGAGAACGAGACCTTCTTGCATAGGCCTCGTCCGATAAGGAGTCCCTCCGCATCGAGAAATAGGGACAAGTACTGCCAGTTCCACCGCGACCATAGGCACATCACTGAAGACTGCCTCCAGTTGAAGGACGCGATCGAAGACCTAATAAGGCGGGGGTACCGACACAAGTGCATCCAGCCCCAAAGGAATCGGGCTAAAACCTCTACTGCCAGGGACCTCCAGAGGAAATAGAGCAGGCTAATCAACACCCCACCGATGGAAATGTGGGTATGCTCCACCATCGGTCGAACTGGAGGAGTGAGGAAGACCAAGACATTGTCAAGAGGCCCCAGAATTCTAATGTAATTAGTTTCTCCGACGAAGGCCTCTTAGAGGCCTAGATCCCTGGGAATGACCCTGTGGTTGTATCGGCAGTGATTGCCAACTATGATGTAAGAAGGATCCTCATAGATGATGGAAGCTCCATGGAGGTTTTATTGTATAATGCTTTTGTCAGAATGAACCTGCCTAGAGCCAGGCTACAAGAATCCCCAATACTGTTGACAGGGTTCGGAGGGAACTCCATCGGCGTGGATGGAGAAATAACTCTATCCATTACAATCGGATTGGAGCCTTGTCAAAAGACTCTCCCCATCAATTTTATGGCCGTACACACGACCTTCACCTACAACACCATCCTGGGATGGCCAGCACTTAACAAATTTCAAGCCATCGTGTCTACCTACCACATGCTGACAAAATTTTCGACCCGGAATGAGGTCGGAGTAATGAGGAGAAACCGTAGGATGGCCAGGCAGTGTATGACCATCCAGGACAGGCAATCTTAAGATCGTTCCACTTTGAAACAGCTTGACCCCAAGGCCGAAGTCGACTACTACGGGCTACCGATCGAGAAGATCCTGTTCGTACCTCTTCGGGAAGATGATCCCACTAAGGTCCTGTAGATTGGAAGTACACTTGGCAAAGAGTTCAAGTTAGAGTTGGTCAGCTTTTTACGGGATAATACTGATATCTTCGCCTGGTCAGCATCGGACATGCCAGGCATCCCGTCAGAGGTCATAACTCATCAGCTCAAGGTAGATCCAATTTATAAGCCTGTTAGGCAAAAAAAGAGGAGCTTCACCCCTGAAAGATAGAGGGAGATTGATGAGGAGGTTAAGAAGCTCTCCGATGCTGGCTTAATCAGAGAGGCTCATTACCCCGACTGACTGGCAAATGTTGTTATGGTAAAGAAAGCTAATGAAAAATGGAGAATATGTGTGGATTACACCGATCTCAACAAAGCTTGTCCGAATGACAGCTTTCCCTTACCAAAGATTGATCAACTGGTGGACGCCACTGCCGGTCACCAACTCCTGAGCTTTATGGATGCCTTCTCCGGGTACAACCAAATCAGGATGCACCCGGAGGATGAGGAGAAGACAGCCTTTATTACTGATAAAGGGCTGTACTGCTATAAAATGATATCCTTCGGTCTGAAGAATGCCGGAACCACTTTTCAAAGACTGCTCAACTGGATTTTTGAAGGGTAACTTAGAAGAAACATGGAGGCGTATGTTGACGATATGATAGTCAAGAGCCTCCGAAGAGCTGACCACTTCAAAGATCTGCAATAATCCTTCGATGCCCTGAGGCATCACCAGATGAAGCTGAACCCGGCCAAGTGCACATTTGGGGTGACCTCTGAAAAGTTTCTTTGCTTTCTGGTCACGTAGAGAGGAATCGAGGTCAACCCTAATAAAATCAGGGCCATCATCGACATGGTGCATCCAACCAACAAGAAGCAAGTACAGGAACTTACAGGCCGAATAGCCTCTCTCAGCTGCTTCATCTCCAGGTTGGCCGAGAAGTGTCTCCCTTTCTTCAAAACCCTGCGACAATCGGATCGCTTCCAGTATTGTCTGACGAGTGTCGGTCAGCCTTTGAAGCATTGAAGGAGTACCTAAAGACCCCTCCCTTGCTTGCTAAGCCTGTGGAGAGAGAGCCCTTATACTTGTATCTGTCGACGTCGGACGAGACAGTGAGCTCCATCCTCATCCAGAATGGGAAAAATAACCAGCAAAGGCCTGTCTACTATATTAGCAAAGTTCTCCATGATGCCGAAACAAGATACCCCAAGATGCAGAGCTTATTTGTTCCTTGATTATAGCAGCCAAGCAGTTGCGCCCTTACTTTCAGGCACATCCGATCGTCATCCTAACTGATCAACCTCTCAAGGTGATCCTTAAATGCCCCGACACCTCCGATCGCTTGCCAAGTTGGCCATCAAGCTGGGTGAATTTGATATCTCCTTCCAACCTCAATCGGCCATGAAGGCTCAGGTGATCGTCGACTTTATAGTGAAGTGTACCCGGAGACAGGAAGCACCTTCATAACTGGCCAACGCACCTGAGGAAGACATTGCTGAAGAAGCAGAGCCCGCTTGGATGCTCCATATGGATGGAGCATCTAACTTTGCTGGATGCGGAGCAGGCCTAATCCTGACCGATCCTGATAGATAGAGCATGGAGTATGCCTTGCATTTTGCATTTCAGGTATCAAACAACCTGGCAGAACATGAAGCCCTCTTTGCAGGACTAAGAATAGCCGACGAGCTGGACATCGGTCAGATCAAGGCCTTCTCCGATTCCCAACTGGTGGTCAACCAAGTGAAGGGTGAATTCGAGGCGAGAGATCCGACCCTAGCCAAATACCTGGGCAAGGTACAAAGTCTCATGACTCGACTTAAATTTTTTGAGATTTCCCATATACCTCGAATGCAGAACTCTCAGGCGGATACCTTATCACGATTGGCTACTGCCATCACCAACTCATCCAATCAAACCTTTGTGGAATACCTGCAACGTCTAAGCATTGCTGAAGAGATGGTCAGAATCCATCAAGTGGAGCGGGAAGCCTCTTGGATGGATCCCATCCTTGCATTCCTAATTGAAGGAACCCTGTCGGAGGATAAGACTGAAGCCAAGCATGTACGCTGGACTGTCTCAAAGTACGTTATCCTCGATAGAACCTTATACAAACGATCGTTCATGCAACCACTGCTCAAGTGCCTGGGGCCGTCGGACGCCGACTATGCACTTAGAGAGGTGCATGAAGGCATCTGTGGCAATCACTTGGGAGCAAGATCCTTGGCCTACAAAATTATTCGACAGGGTTATTACTGGCCAACCATCCAGAAGGACGCGTCAAACTTGGTCAGAAAGTATGACACATGCCAAAGGTATCCACTATTCAGAGACGATCGGCCAGTCAGCTAACCCCGCTGACCACCCCTTGACTGTTCGCATAATGGGAAATGGACATCCTTGGGCCGCTCCTGCTGGCCTCCGGACAACGAAAGTTCTTAGTTGTAGCCATCGACTACTTCACCAAATGGGTAGAAGCTGAGCCGCTGGCACAAATCACAGAAACCAAAATGGAAAACATTGTCCGAAATTACATAATTTTCCGGTTCAGCATTCCACAGGCCATCATCACCGATAATGGAAGACAGTTCGATAACCCGAAATTTTGAGAGTTCTGCCAGCAATACCGTATTTCCCATCGGCTAACTTCAGTTAGACACCCCCAATCCAATGAAGAAGCTGAAATTATCAATCGGACGATCCTGCATGGGTTGAAGACCTGACTGAACGATGCCAAGGGACTGGACAGAAGAACTTCATTCGGTGCTATGGGCCTATCATACTACCTCCCGGATGGCAACTGGAGAAACTCCATTCAATCTGACCTATGGGAGTGAGGCGGTTATACCTGTAGAAATCTCCCTGCAATCCTTTCGGATTGATCATTTCACCGAGCCAACCAACTCTGAGGGAAGAAGAATTGACCTTGACTTGCTCGAGAAAACCAGACTCCAAGTCGATCTGAAGATGGCAACATATCGCCAAAGGATGGCCAAGTACTACAATAGTCGAGTCAAGGCTCGAAACTTCAGGGTTGGAGACTTGGTTTGGCAGAGGATTTAAATATTTAGGCCGACCGAACAAGAAAAACTCTCTCCCAACTAGGAAGGCCCCTACAGGGTAATTGAAGTAATCCGAGCTGGAACCTACCAACTCGAGCACTTGGATGGGCGTCAAGTAGCACATCCTTGGAATGTAAACAACCTTCACAAGTATTATCAATGAAGGCAACAATTCATTCCACAAAAAAATCCGACCCCGATCGACAGAGGCTCTAGGGCAGCCCACCAAAAGTCCGACCTCTATCGGGCAGCCCACCGAAAGTCCAACCTCGATCGGCAGAGGCTCTAAGAAAGCCCACTCAAAAAGTTCTACCCCGGGCGGTAGAGGCTCTAGGACAGCCCACTCTGAAAGTCCAACCCCGGTCGGTAGAGGCTCTAAGGCAACCCACCGAAAGTTCGACCTCGGTCAGTAGAGGCTCTAGGGTATCCCATCGAAAGTCCGATCCCGGTCGGCAGAGGCTCTAGGACAGCCCATCGAAAGTCCGACCCCGGTCGGCAGAGGCTCTAAGACAACCCACTCTAAAAGTCTAACCCCGGTCGGTAGAGGCTCCAGGGCAGCCCACTCCGAAAGTCCAGCCCCGGTTGGCAGAGGCTCTAGGATAGCCCATCGAAAGTCCTATCCCGGTCGATAGAGGCTCTAAGACAGCCCACTCCGAAAGTCCAACCCCGGTCGGCAGAGGCTATAGGGTAGCCCACCGAAAGTCCAACCCCGGTCGGCAGAGGCTCTAGGGCAGCCCATCGAAAGTCCGACCCCGATCGGTAGAGGCTCTAGGACAGCCCATTGAAAGTCCGACCCCGATCAACAGAGGCTCTAAGGCTGCCCAAAAAGGTCCGACCCCGGTCAGCGAAAGGCTCCATGGCAGCCCATTCAAAAATCCGACCTCGCTCGAGAAATTCTATTTTAAATTCCTAAATATTTGAGGGGTTACCTTGTAGGTGACCAGCCTGAAGGTTCAGATTAAACCGACCCTTCAACACTTAGAAAATTTCTAAGGACTTGGGTTCAGACTGAGCAATTGTTCAATACTTAGAAATATTTTCAAGAAAAAGGAGTTCGAACTAAGCCGACCATCCCACATTCAGAAAGATGAACATAAAAGATATGTTAAAGGGAAAGATATTTTCATTCATCAACAAAATGTTTTACAAAAAACAAGGCAGACTTTTACAAATGATCTAAGTCTGACCCTGTGAGTACATAGGAAGGACTCCGGCTTCGGCCTCCTACGCCGCAGCTGAAGTTCCGATCGGGGCATCCGTCGGTCCCGCATCAACCATGACCTGGGCATCGGCCCTGGTGTCAGTCGGGCCTATCCCTTCCTTCACTGGCTTCGACAACTGCAAGGCAGACAGATCCAGCTCCGGAAAGGCGTCGGCCACCTTCTTCAAGCAATCCTTGTAGCCATAGTCGAAGCGACCGCCCCGGCTTCCTCCATCTCATCCTCGAAGCCGGTGGAGGCCTTATACTCTGCTATGGCATTGCCGACTGCCTCTGTCGCCTGATCCTTGTCCTCCTTCAGCATGCCCATATACTTCGCTGCCACAGCCTGGTGACCTCGTGAGTGCCTCTCGGCTTCGGTGGACCGTTCCTCCTCCGCACTCAGCCGACATACTAGAGAGCTCACCCTCTTCTTCTTCTTTTTCAACCCGGCCTCCCGGTCGGCCAGTCAAATTTGCAAGTCTTCTACCTACTTCTTCAGAGATTCGGCTTCGACCCGACTGGCCGATAGCCTCTCCTCAGTTGCCCCTTTGGCTGCCTCTGACTCTTTGGCCTTCTTGGCCATGGCCTATGCTGCATATAGTATCTCGCCGAGTTCGTCATCCATCAGCGAGATCCCATGGACAAGCTGCAGATAGAAATTGGAGTTAACCATGCACAGAGGAGGAAGAATGGAAAGAAGGTATGAAAGCAGTGACCTACCCTCATCATGTCATGGTAGGCTTCCCTTGCCACATCGCCCAGCTCCCTTCGACTGGACTCCTCCCAGTTGGCCTCCGACATGGACCCCCTGAGCAGCTCTCTGGCATGCCCGCATTATGGAGGGAGCGCCAGTGCCGATACGTCTCGAAGCGGATGTTGTCGGCCTTCTCCCCTTCGACTGCTCCCTTTCCTTTGTCCATGGGGGGAAACGCTGTCATTGGCCCTGTTGATAATGAAGCTAGAGCCGTCGCCGCACCAACTGGCTCTAGTGATTCCTGCTCCAGTCGGGCAGCCGACTGCCCGATAGGGGATGAATGGGCTCCCGACGCCCTCACCGCTAGTCGCTCCAACAAAGGAATGTCGTCCTCGTCAGAGTCCACCGACATGATTGCTGCGGGCTATTCTTCCACCTGCGGCTTCTTCGGCTTGTCTATGGTCGGCCTCGTGGATTGGGCGGCCCTCCTCTTCACCGCCCGCTCTGCCACTTTGGCCCTGTCGGGTTTCATCTTGCCTCATGTTGCAGGGATAAAACCAAAGTGAGTACAGAAGAATATAAAGTATGCAGAATGCAAAGAGGGACCGACGATAGTGCCTTCTATCCTACCTAAGATTCCGTGGTGGCTGAACCCGGCCAACCCCCTCCATCTCATTGAAATCGGACTGGTCGGCCATAAGCACCGCCCTTCCGTCAATGACTTTTGGCCTCGGTTCCCTCCACAGTACTTCGAAACCCCAAGGTTGGAGGCTATCCACGTAGAAGAACCGAGATTTCCACCCGTGAATAGCCGACGGGAGGGCCCCTAGTATCCTCCGACCAGGACGGGGACTGAACATCCACCACTCCTAACTCCTAAAGTCTTTCTTTAAGATAAAGAAGTTGGCGAAGAGGGAAGCCCTAGGCTCGGCTCTAGCTCTACAGCACAGAACCATAAAATAGATGATTGCCCGAATGCTATTCGGGGTCAGCTGTGTAGGGGAGACCCTATAAAGATTGAAGAGCTCTACAAAGAATTCAAGTAGGGAAAACCAAAGCCCTGCCTTAAGGTGATCCTCGTACATCAGAAGGGCCCCCGGATTCAGCGGTCCGGTCACCCTTCCTTCTCTGTTTGGGATAGTGTGGTGCAGGATAGAGGGAATATTATATTTAACACTAAGGGCTTCTACCCTCTCCTGGGTCTTCTCAGACCGAATCTCACTGGGACCTGGTTCCATATCCCTATGGGTGGAACTGCGGCTGCCGGAGGCCATTCTAATGAAGGTTAAAAAGGCGGAGGGAAGACTAACCTGAAAGATGGGTCTCTAGGAAGACGGAAGTGAAAGGAAGAAGGTGCTCTTTCTCTCTCTTCAAGCATGGGTACAGCAGGAAGCTCCCCTCGGGCTCTCAACGCCTCCTTTTATAGCCCCTGGAGGGATTGTTTTTCACCATCCCCCGAGCACCACGACCTGGCCATCAGATGGTGCGACTCCCCATGTAGTGGAAGTCGATGTGATGGATGGAAGCACATTCGAGTCATAATCCGCGTAGTCACCAGATCAGCGATGGAGAGCTCATCCCCGATGCAGCGCCAACCGACCGGATGTTGCCACGTCGCACTTGTTGCATACGAAGCCCGATGGCCGAGAGGGCCAAGCTAGTCGCTCATCATTGTGCCCCATCTGCATTAACTGCCTTCTCCCGCCTCCAACGCGGGATTGACACCTGTTCCAAGCGCAGGATTCTGAAGCAGGACATGATCAAACGCGGTATGCTCGATCGGATCTGCGATCATCCCAAGGATGGACACATTAAGTAAGAAATGATGCTCTTGTCCTTCGATGCTGCAAGTCCGTTCGAAGGTCAAGAGCAAGGGGGCAACTGTTATACCCAACCAGCCTTTCTCTGGGCCGGACCAAAGACCCGGCCGATCGGCTTGAGGGCTGACCGACCCACTCCAGTAGAGGTCCGACCGACCCACTTTAGCAGAGGTCCGAACGACCCGCTCCAGCAGAGATCCAACCGACCAGCAGAGGTCTGACCGACCCGCTTCAGCAGAGGTCCGACCGACCCACTTCAACCAGGTCCATACTAATCGGAAGGCTCCATAAGCCCCTTCCAGCTGGTACTAGAATTCTGTTACAACAGATTTCACGATGTGGCCACGTCCTGGTGCCACCTGGCCACCACCTTGATTCTCCTAAGGGTAGATTGGACATTTCCAACCTAGCCCCTAACATAATCTGGTAGTGTTCTGCGCCTATATAAGGTAAGTGGGGAACTTCGAACGGTAAGGGCACTTCTCCTTCTCCATGAGCTATCTCTTTTTTTGATTCCTCCATTCTATTACTCTAAGGCCCCCGCTAACTTAGTCATCGAAGTATCCCCCGTCAGAACACCACCGACCTATGGGACCTCTTTGCAGGAACCGGGAGAGGAGCGCTCCGGCCAAGTCAAGAGAACCCGGTCCAGGAGACTTGACAGCAACAGGTTCGATAGACTTAACCTACAAAGGATGTCCTCAATGTTGGAGAAATTGATGGGATTTCTCTAATATGAGACAATCTAATACTTAAATCAACTTTAAGAGTAAAAAAAATAAAAAGGAAAAAGAGAAAGTGTTCAAAAGAGTTATCCCTGGAAATCTCCTGCTTATAAAAGTAGAGAGCCGAGTTAAGCGGTTATAACCATTTGTAAGGTGGTTATAATATTAAAAAAGTTGTTGAATCGGTTAGGCCATTAAGAGATTAGTTTGTAAAATGGTTTGCTAAGTGGTCCATTATACTTATTGATAACCACTTTACTAACCTTGTCATAATGGCTTTAATAACTTTAAGTATCTGCTTTATGTTAAATGAAGTTATAGAACTTTATACTTGGTTCAGATAAATGATCGAGCTTGTCCAATGAGTTTATCAAATGATCGGTACTTGTTCAATAAGTTAGGTAGGTAATCGATACCTATCCGATGAATAATTAAACAGTCCGCGTTCTAGATAAAGCGATTGGCTTCTATGCATCTGGCATCTTGTATCTTAAATAAGTGATCTACACCCTATACTTAAAATAAGTATCAGCACCATATATCCAAAATAAATGACCGGTACTTTATGCCTAACAGAAGTAATCGATTAAATAAATAATCGACTCTTGACCGTCTAATACCTTATATCTTGAATAAATGATTGACTCTTAACCAAACATTTTTTTATTTCTAATAGGTCATCCATCCCGTAACACATGATCCACCTATAAATATTAAAGCCAAGACCATCCTTCTTAGGCCTGAGTACCCTGTCTTGACTAATATAGTGCTAACCAAGATTCCCGGTATGGTATTCATACCGGTGGCCGACCGGTATGGTACGATACTGGTACCGTACCGACACGCGATACAGCGAGGCATGCCGGTATGAACCGGCATGTCCATTTTTTTTTTTTTTTTTTTGTGGATTTTGGTTGGTTTTTTTATTTTTAAGATTTTTATTTTGTTGTTTTAGGATTTAGGACATTTAGGATTTGAAATTTAGAATTTAGGATTAAAAATTTCAAGGTTTAGAATTTATGATTTAAAAAATATTAATATATTAATTCTAAGGAAAGAAACACGTAGAAATTAAAAACTAAAAGGCCCTATATTGATTAAAAACTAAAAGGCCAACAGGCTAATAGAATCCCCACCCCCACGTGGCTATATTAGCCAACAAAAGAAAAACCAAAAAAAAAAAAAAAGATTCGAACCGAACCGAACCGAGCAGTTCGATATTGTTTCGACCAGTTCAGATCCGGTTCGACCCGGTTCTACATCGATTCAGGCCTGTACTAAATTTTTTTTTAAAAAAAAAAAAATTGAAAATCATTTTTAATGATCTAATCGTGCCGACCAGCCGCCGGACCGGTTCGGCACACCCCAAACTGGCCAGTTCGGCGATCCCTGGTGCTTGGCCAAGGGTCCGGGAAGCCTTTGCCCAAATAAAATTTGTCCGTCTTTCAAACTTGATCAAGCATGCCATCATTAACCCAGGTGGCAGCAAGCTAATAATTTGGAATCAAGTCATATAAAATTGACACAACAAATGAAAGGCGCAACACAAAGGCCACATAAACTGCTATTGCAGGCGTCTTAGACAAGCAGAAATGACATCGGTGAGTCTTCTACGGACAGTCCATGCACGCCTCTTCTTCCGAGGATGAACGCCTCCTAATTCAAACAGGCTAGCTAGAAGAGCACTCAAAACTAAGAAACGAATGATGTTAGATTAAAAAAAAAAACAGCCGCTTGAGTGCTGAACAAAATTTCCATCCAATTGGATGTAAAATGATTGACTTTAATAGCTAAATTACAGCATCCTGCATTTCAATATATTTAAGCATAGCCACCTTATGCTACTCAGCTGAACAGTTAATCTAAAGCCTACTAACATCGTCTGAAAGAAAAACTGCTTTTGCTTATTGATAGATTAGCCAGTTCACAAAGCACAGTGTCTTCCCGATCATAAGCCATGCAACCAGGAGGCGGCCTGTGCTCTCAAAAGATTAGCAAACAAATTAACAATTTCTCTACCTATCATTCTAGCTGGCAATGCAATGCTTCTCTAATAGGTGGCCGTCTGATTCAGGATTCAAGAACCTGACGGATATTTACAAAGCCCGGCATTTTGACAAGAGTCTTCTGGTTTCTACAGTGCCCTCCAATTGTTTCCTCCACTTATAAATGAAGGCAGAGCAATTATTGGGGTCTTCCTGAACTTACTGTTCACTCTGCTCATGGGCGATAACTGTTGGGCATCATTTTTTATCACAGGGTAAAATCCAATTTCTTGCGTCCAAACCAAAGAAAACACTTGAGAATCCTGCTAAATTCAACAAAACTGGAGGCACGGACAGAGCTCATGTACCTGCACTGCCATCCGGTATTCTGACTTGCTCATAACCTTTCAGCGTCTCCAAAGTAAAATTCCCTAATGCTTCAAATATTGGAATCAAACCTGTCTTCAAATTGCTGGCAGCCACCTCTTGGACCAGTTTTATTGTTTCTTCATGCTTGGCTCTCTCTTCATCTAATCTTTTTTTCATTTCATCTAAAGCCATCATACGGTCATCATGAAAAGATCCATCATTGTTGGAGATAGAGATAGATGTCTTATCTGATATATCGAGATGCCCATGCATCCCACTTTCCCTCTGCAGTGACCTGAGCCGTCTGGTGAAATCTTTGGACAGATACTCAGCCTTCAGTTTCTGGCGCTCCTCCTCATCTTGTCTCTCCCATAATCCATGAACACTCACAGCAAAGCTTTGCATTGCTTTTATCACTTCAGCTTCTGATATTCGTTCAATCATATGGTACCAATCATTTGAAATGATGAAGGCAGCAGGAGCACCAATTTTGGTTGGGGAGAATGGTACAACACCATCAGGTGTTTCTTCCTTTTCCTGAAGAAGCCATTTCGTTAACCATCCATTCAAGGCTTCAATATAAGATTTTTGGATGTGGATCCACTTGCCAAAACAGGAGCACCAGTTTAGGAGCTCCAGCTCCAATTCTATGGTCACCTTTGCAGCAGAATTTCTTTGGGTCCCAGTTTTCACTATCAGACTGTGGCTTTTGCTTTCAACTATTGCCTGGAACTGCCTGCGATGACAATCAAGAATGGATTTCCACATTCTTATCAACCTGCACATGAAACAAAGTTCCATTAGCTTGTGGAAAGACATTCATATACTTTTTTGTATAACTAAGAGTAACCATATGACTAGGTACAATCATAGCACACGTCTACTTAATATCCAAGAACATTGTGAATAACATGTGCATGTGTTTCTCTATTTATGACACATCTCAAAATACAGATTATCAGAGTCCAAAAATGTTGGAACATGATTCAAAATAGTGACAAGTCTTACATGATTCAAACTTGAAAACCGTTGCTTTCCAATATGGTCACAGAAGTTTGAGCCACATGGCACTCCAAATTTTAGAATATATTTTAACTTACACTCATATTTGCTAGCTAATAGTTTATCTTCCATATTTTATTTCTGCCATATGACTAACAAGCCTTGCTCTTTCCATCTAGGATCATCAACTAATTGAATCTTATCCATAATATATTCTTATCAAAAGGTGCATCCTTCATCAACAATGGATGTTTTAAATTTTTCTTGACAAGTTGCATTTTCCTAGGTCTATCCCTCCTCTTTCCTACCATCTTACAAAGTCCAAGTCCATTAGAAGGGCCTCCACTGGAATTAGTTTCACAAGGTCGCACCATCCAAGCAGGGTCACACCATCTAAGTAGGTTCCATCTCCTTTATCAGTGCAACTCCTAAGCTTCAAATATTGTTATGCTGTCTTGAATGTTAGACCGTAATAATCCTACAGATCCCTAGCTAACATCATCTCTAGCATCTTGGTCTGAAAAAAGAAGCCTAAACCCCACTAGCATGCAGAGATTAATCACTCACAGCATGTCTGCAATTTATCCACCCACATTGTTCTGTATTCAATGTGTCTGCATTTTTCAGTTCTTCCAATACAACAGACAGGTTTCATGCCAGCCCATGCCAGCCAGCAGGTTTTGCACAGACTTCCAATGTCCTGGCAATAAAAGTCTATCAAAAGACAGTGAAAGACAAAATTCTACAATTTTTAATAGGCTAAACAAAATTAATGCTTGTCATATAATACAATACACTCAATGTGTAATAAAAGGAAAAAATATTTATTGTCCTCTGTCTCTGGCTATGCATCCTACTTATAAGATTTGTCAAATCTACATGTTTGTATCTAGTCATATTCATGTCCGAGAACTAGATCCAATAATAATTACTTGACGTTTTCCTCTTGGTGTAGTGTTTGCTTCGAAATATCCTCAAGCTCCCACAGGCATTCCATGAGACTTTGATATTGCTACCATTAAATCACATGGGTCTTGGATTCTGTTACTATGACATTTGTTTCTTTTATCCTTGTCATTAACCAGATCCATGCTTTTTCCTTTAAGATACAGACAACAAATCCACATATAAGACAAAAACTCAACTACTAAATATGTCAATCAAATGCATAAATTTTAGCCTTTTGATATTGTAATTATCGATGCTTCCTAGGCATTTTTTAATCTTTTTTTCTCCTTTTGAAAACACATGTTCAAACTATTGATTTAGCTTTTCTTAATATAATGTTCCAATAACATTATAATGTTCCAATAACATAATCCAGACCTCAATATAATGTTCCAATAACATGATTCTCCAAAACAAAAGTTTTCCAAAACATCTTTCTCAATTTCCTTAACCCACTACTTGGTCTGGTATTATTTCACATTTCTCCAAGTCAACGCAAAGCGATATATAAAATCTTTTCCTTTAGTGTTTTTCGGTCAAATTCCTATGCAAGGAATTAGCTTATCTATGGCATATTGAAGGCCATTTATAGGTCAAGCTTAACGGAGATTTTCTAAAGCTTTGCATGACCAAAATCTATGCTTCAGCTTAAGGAGGATGGTCAGTAGCTTTGCTGGACCTTTTTGAACTGTACATCAGTACGTCATATTAGTTGTGACCATGAACGCTTCATTCATTAAACTTGTTCGACCAAGTACTATTAGTTGGATGTGATTAACCTATCAAACTAACAACCACAGTTAACCATCTAAGGGTTTCTAGAATTTCCATTTTAAAGGAGGCCAAATCCAATGGCGAGCTACATGGACTTGGCTCTATTACATGATCTTAGTATTCAATACTCCCATGCATTGTTTGCTCCAACTGAGACTGATGACTCAGAATCTCCCACTTAGGTCCACTTTCTAGACAATTTGAGAATCACCTGCACACATAGTTGGAGTGGAGGGGAATACTGCTAAATTTTTGGGATTCCCTTATTATTTCTTTGTGGCGCAATATAAGCAGACACCCTAAAATTAGCATTGCCCCCCCCACACCCCCCAACCCCCCCCCCAAAAAAAAGTTGGTTTGCTATCCCATCTCTCTACTACAAGAAAACTGACCCCTCTCTCTCTCTCTCTCCCACCTTTATGTTGTAGTTATCATCTAGAATTAAGAAAAAGCATACAACTCTCCACCCAAAGAGGCCTTCCTAAAATATCTACTCCAGTCACTCAAATATCAAACCCTCTCTCTCTCTCTTCCCCCCCCCCCCCCCCCCCCCTCTCCCCCTCTCACACATATACACAGAGATACACTAAATAAAGTAGGAGTTGCTAATTCTCTCCATAACCCTCTAGCCAAAATATCATTCCCTTTAATCTCTCTCCCAACTAAAAAACTAAAGAAAAACATAGGTCACTTAATTTGTTTAAATCTTTACTATTTTCAATGCTTATTTGATGGCCAAGATGATATGCTGACAACACTTATAAAGTTTTCTTTTCATTTTCATATTTATTTAGTTATAACTATATTTATGTCTTTGCTTTTTTTGGGTTGAAAGCACTATTAAAGAGTTCATAAATGTGACATTTCTTCTCTTATTTAAACCATGGCTTTATAACATTTGTCTAAATTGAAGATTATTTGCTTTTGTTTTGATCATGATATTTGTCATTATAATCGAGATAAATATTGATTTGTATTTTGATTATTGGCTTAATCATTGGGCAAACAGACAAAGCCCTTTTTATACTTTATCACAGCAAAACAATAAGTATTATCATTATAATTTAACAGCTTTATTTGGTAGTTTGTTTTGGTGCAAAAAAGAGGGTTGAAACCCCTAGTGGTACAAAGCAAAGTTAGAACCACCCTCTATCAAAAAATACACCTCTTGCATCACATTGAACTAGATATATTAGAGAAGCTAGGAAATCTCAAGACTGTGAAACGACCTTCATGTGAGGTGGCAACCTTGGCAAACTAAGTGGTAGGGTTGCTACCTTCCCTGAAGGTATGTAAATTCTTAACTTCGGGAATGAATACAAGATCCATAAGGAGTTACGAAGAATTCCAGATGTCAATGTGTTGTGTCGAACTCGTAAGCCTTGCTAAGCTTGATGATGATGGTTGCTGAGTCATGCTCCACTCAGATCATGTTGACACCAGGAATGGAGGAAGCCAATCAAATCCCTTCCCATGCAGCATGGAGCTCAGTCAAAGGTAGTATTTTGCATATCAGGCCCAAACAATGGATTCGGCATCACATCTGCCATTCATGTGGATAGAGCCATCAAAACTTAATTTGATTCATCCAGGTGTGGAGAGGCGGGCCAATGAACAAGGTGTATCCATGTATTAGAAAAAGAAAAAAAAAAAGTGAATCCCATGAGGCTTGTGGTGAGAAGGAGAAAGTGGGTCACTCAAAATATCTTGACAGAGGATCAACATTCCTGGAGCAACAAAACTCAGCAATTGGCCAAACTGCAGTAAAAGCAATTGAATATGAGATGATGTTTTGCCCTACAGTACCTCATCATTTCAATTAGCCAAAAAGCTCAAAGGATGTACAACAGGGTTTTCTGGAACTTGATGCTGGTGGGGCTGTTGCAAGGCTTCATTCCATGAAGTTACAGCTTTATCCAATCCCAAACAGATCTTAGCAACATCCACACCTCATGTTCTCTTATCAAAACATCAAAAGGTTTAAATCTGTTGATAGAAATCTTGAGGGTACTTTCCTTGTTGATAGAAATCAATTTAGAAAAGTGTTCACAAAAATCTTGATAAATGCTTTCCTTCCTTGTTGATAGAAATCAAATCAGGAAAGTATTAACGAAAATCTTAAGGGTACTTTCCTTCCTGAATTACCAGAATGTAATTTAGGAATTTGCTTTATTAGAGACACTAATTATTTTTAGAGATTTTGTATATAAAAATATAGAAGGTGGCCATTGAATGATAATAACAAAAAAATATTTTTTGCCTCCATTTTTATTTCTTTTTCTTAACATGGTATCAGAGATAGATCCCTTAGGGATTTGAGTTATTCTTCCTACTTACCTCCAGCCTAGCCTCATCTCCCATACTACATCAAGTTGTATTTCGAATCTACATATCTGTTCACCGCATTGGCAAGCTCGTCATCTTGTGCTTGTGTATCAACGTTGAGAGATCTTTGTGACTCAATTGGTATTTGTTTGAAAAGATGAAAAAAAAAGGCAGAAGTGAAGCAATCTACTGATAGCAGTAGCAACAAGAGCAATCGAATCCTTGGTGATAACCCCTCTCTTGATATTAGTCCTATTAAATTAGATGGGTTTAACTTCTAGCCTAATCAAGATCTTGCTTACTATTTATTCAAGCTCGGAGATTGCAAGGCTATAACAGGCAAGAGGCAGAAATCTCCGGCCACTGATCCAACCCTAAGCCAATGGAAATGTGAAAATTCTCTTATCATGTCTTGACTTATTAATTCTATGCAACCACGTATTACTCGTGGCTATTTATTTCTCGCCATAGCTTAACAGATATAAGATGCTACTGCTCAAACATATTCCCATCAAGGGAAAATGCATTGGCATATGAACTGCGGAAAAAAAAGTTCTTGAAATAAAGCAGGGAAAGATGTCCATTGCACAATATTTTTCTAAGCTTAGTGCTTTATGGCAAGAACTCGATTACTACGTATTCATCCTCCAACTCTGAGAATGCTGCTAAGTATCATAAAGTATAAAGTAATCGAGAAACACCATGTATATGATTTTCTGGCTGGACTAAATGCTGAATATGACTAGATTCAGATCTAGGTTTTGGATAAAGATTATTTTTCTTCATTAAGGCAGACTCATGGTTATGTGCAACAGGAGAGCTGGAGGAATGCTATGTTAAATGCCGCTCCTATAGATCGTTTGGGTATGATGGCTAACTTGTTCTCTAAACCTGCCAAAGTAGAACCAATGAAAGTTAGTGATTAGCAATCTTCGACAAAAGATAACCTCATTTGTGATTATTGCGGGAAACCTGGACATACCAAGGAAAACTGATGGAAACTCCATGGTCAGCCAATCAGGGGACGAGGTGGTTGGAAAATGGAAAATACTCGATCACAGGCTCATATGTCAGGTACGGTGGAGATATTTAAACCCAATAAAAGCACTAATACCGATGATTTTTCCACTGAAGAATTGTAAACTCTTCGACACCTTATGCTCGGCTTGATTCTCCCTCCATGGCTTCATCCTTTTCCTCTAATCATCCTCAGTCAGGTATATCTCATATAGCCTTGACCTCTATTTTTTCAAATTCACATTATTCTTGGATTATTGATTCTAAGACTTCTGATCATATGATTGGGTCTTCAAACAACTTCTTAAGATATTCCCCTTGCTCGGATAAAGATAAAGTCTATATAGCTAACGGTTCTTTATCTTCCAGTAGGAAAAGGTCCAGTACATTGTACCTCTTTACTTTCTTGTCCTCTACTCTTCATATTCCTAATTTTTTCTATAATTTATTATATGTTAGTGCTCTCATACAAGACTTGAATTGTAAAGCTAAATTTTATTCTTCTCATTGTGTTCTTCAAGACCTGAGCACCAAGAAGACGATTGGCTATGGTAAAATGCAAGATGGTCTATATTTGCTTGATACAAGTCCTGGTAACCATCAAGCCTTATTAGGTTCTTCCAAATCTACTTCCTAATAGTTAATACAGTGGCATAGAAGATTAGGACATCCATCCTTTTATATTTAGGAAAAGTTGTATCATGAGTTAATTAAACAGTATGATTTGAAGACTTTGGTTTGCGATGCTTATGAATTTGTTAAGCAAACTAGAACTTCCTATCCTTCTAGTAATAATAAGAGTCATGTTCCTTTTACAACCATTCACTATGATGTATGGGGCTCTAGTCCTATTGTGTCTGTTTGATTATAAATGGTTTGTCTCATTTATTGATTATTATAGTCAGATGACCTGGGTTTATTTGATGCATACAGAAAAGGTATTTTCTTGTCAGTTCTTTCATAATCTAATTCATACTCAGTTTGGTACCAAAATTCAGATTGTGCGAACTGGTAATAGCACAGAATATATGGAACGTGCCTATTTCAACTACTTAGAGGGACATTAGGGATTGTGCATCAAACTAGTTGTGTTAATACAGCTGCTCAAAATGGGATGTCAGAACAAAAGAATAGGATCTATTAGAGGTTACCCATTATCTTACGTTTACCATGAATATTCCTAAGTCTTATAAGGGTGATGATGTCCTTTCAACAGCTTATCTAATCAATAGAATACCTCTGAAGACACTCAACTTTAAAAGTTCTCTAGAAATTATTCAAGTCACCATTTTATATCTTATTCCTTCAAAAATCTTTTGGTGTCTATTTTGTTCATCGATACCATGCCAACAAATTAGATGCTCGGGTACTTAAATGCATATTTATTGGATATTCTACTATAAAAAAGGGCTATAAGTATTATCATCCTTCCACCAGAAAAATCTTTGTTAGTATGGGTTCACTTTCCAAGAAACCATGCTGTGTTACCTCTTCAGGGGAAGAATGGAAAGGAAAAGGTGATTCCAAATTATGTGTTACCAAATTTACCAACACGTCTCTAATCTATCCTATTAGACAGGGGGAGGGGGAGGGTCAAATAAATCAAGGAGAAAACATAGTATCTTTGGAGCAGAATGAGTAGCACCTGAGTAAAGGTGATGGAGGAACAAATAATGCAACTAAGGATAATATGAGATTGAATAAGCTAGACTTGTTTTGATATGCTCACAGAAAAAAGCAAACACGGCCATTGAACACATTTTACCTAGTCAAACTTCAATCCTAGACTCAAATTCCATGAAATCTTATGGTAAGTCTCTTATTTTAGTCCTACTTCCAATTCTGATGATTCAAGTCTTGATCTTTCAATTACTGTTAGGAAGGAATTAGATCCTGTACTAAACATCCTATCTCTAACTTTGTTTCATATAACTTCTTGTCTCCTTGCTATAGAGATTTTGTGTCTTCTCTGTCTTCAATTTCTATTCCATAGAATTGGAAGGAAACCCTCAATGACTCTAAATGGAAAGAAGCCATGATAGAAGAGATGAGAGCCTTAGCCAAAAATGAAACTTGGGAGCTTACTACTCTTCTTTTGGATAAGAAACTAATAGGATGCAAATGGATTTACACTGTTAAGTACAAGGGTGATGAATCCATCAACAGATTCAAAGCTCGACTGGTAGCCAAGGGGTTCACTCAGATATATGGAATAGATTATCAAGACACCTTTGCACCTATTGCAAAGATGAATTTCATTCGTATTCTTTTATCATGTACAACTAATCTTGATTAGGAGTTACAGCAATTTGATATAAAGAATGCCTTTTTACATGGCGATTTAGAAGAAGAGGTTTATATAGAGATTCCACCTGGCTTTGAAGATCAGAGAACTGAAGAAAAAGTTTATCGGTTGAAGAATGCTTTATATGGCCTAAAACAATCATCTAGAGTATGGTTTGACAGATTCAGTAAAGCCATGATAACTTTTGGTTATCAATAAAGTAATACAGATCATACCATGTTCATCAAACATTGTATGGGTAATATTACAATTCTCATTGTATATGTTGATGATATAGTTGTGACAGAAAACAACCAAGAAGAAATGACTAGTTTAAAACATTATTTGGCTAAGGAATTTGAGATCAAAGACTTGGAAAGGTTACGGTATTTTCTTGGAATAGAAGTTACAAGGTCTAAGAAAGGTATCTCTATATTTCAAAAGAAGTATGTCCTAGATTTACTTGAAGAATTTGGCATGTTAAGATGCAAACCTATTGATTCACTTAATGAAAGCTAATCATAAGCTAAAAGGTAGTATTGGAGAAGCAATGGATGTAGGATAGTATCATAGATTGGTTGGAAGGCTAATCTATCTTTCACATACATGTCCTGACATAACTTATGCTATAAGTCTGGTGAGTCAAATTCATGCATGATTTTCAAACTACTAATTTAGATGTAGTTTTCCATATTTTGAGATATTTAAAATCTGCTCCTAGAAAAAATTTACTTTTTTCTAATCATGGCCGCTTAAAAATAGAAGCTTTTATTGATGTTGATTGAGTGGGATTCCTTGATGATAGAAGATCCACAACAAAATATTGTTCGTTTATTAATGGCAATCTAGTTACTTGGAGGAGCAAGAAACAAAGTGTAGTAGCAAGGTTAGCTGCAGAAACAGAGTACAGAGCTATGGCACAAGATGTTTGTGAGCTTTTGTGGCTCCAGAAGCTAATGCAAGAGTTATGACTACTTAAGAAAAATCATTGTTATTATATTATGATAACAAGGCTGCCATTAACATTGCTCACAATCCAGTTCAACACGATCATACAAAACATATCGAGATTGACCAGCATTTTATCAAAGAAAAGCTGAACGATAGGATTCTAGATAGTGTATGTGAGCTCTAAAAATCAATTAGCTGATGTTTTCACATAAAGGCTTGGTAGAAGTTTGTTTCATTCCTTTGTATGCAAGATGGGTACGAGGGATATACATACACCATCTTAAGGGAGAGTGTTGATAAAAGTCTTGAGGATACTTTCCTTGTTGATAGAAATTAATTCAAAAAAGTGTTGACAAAAATCTTGATAGGTGCTTTCCTTATTGACAGAAAACAAATCAAGTGTTAATGAAAATCTTGAGGGTTCTTTCCTTCAAGAATTACTAGAATATAATTTAAGAATTTGTTTTATTAAAGGCATTGATTATTTTTGAAAATTTTTATATAAATGTACAAAAGATGGCCATTGAATGATAACAACAAAAAATTATTTTTGCCTCCATTTTCTCTTCTTTTTCTCAACAAAATCTTTATCACAACATCAATATGCTAAATAAAAATAATTTCATTGAACCTACATTTTTTAATTATATTGAATTCAACTTTTATTATCATATTGAAAATATAATATCAATTTTGTGAGGGGGAAATATCATATATCTTCTTAACTAGGTTAGGACTTAACCTTGTAACTTTGCTCTGCCCCCATGTCAGAATTAAAATTCTGGCACCACCCCTACCAGAACCTTATTGCATTTATTAAGGCTCGTTAATGGTGAGCCAACTAGATGTCGAGTGTGGCCATGACCCCCTTGGCTCAATGGAAACCCTTTAATATAACTAAGCAATATTGTGACCCACCTCTCACTATGTTGGGTTTCTCACTTTGTTTAGTTACTCCCCAGTTTCACTCAAATTTTTATTGATCTCTATTAATTAAAACTTAAGAAGAAATATCTCATACCCCATCAAAATGGGCCAAATAGATATCCCACTCATAGATTGGTGTGAAAACAACTAAATCTCCCATTTTAAGATGGTTGGGGTATTTTTATGGCCTATTTTATAGGGATTTACAGTATTAGTTGACTAAAATAACCTAGAATTTCTCCATACCTCTAGGGATATGGATTAGAATGGAAACATCCATGGACCATTATAAGACTCGATAAAAATCTCTCTTTCTCTCTCTCTTTGAGCTGCATCCTCTCATTATAGGATATTACAAAGAACAATGTTGCCTTCCTCTTGTGATGTCCCTATGAAAAGATGGAAAGTATCTTTTTTTCCAAACAAAAAAGAATTAGGCAAGATGGTGCAGCTTATTACTTGCTTCTTATTTTACTACCTCACAGTACCAGTATTAAGAATATTCTAATTTCCTATTTTTAAAAGAAGGAAATGCATCCCAAGTCTTCTATGGTTGAATCCATCTTGACATGGTAGAACGATAATCTACATGGTAAAATTGTTTTATTACCACCACTCAAAAATGAGTAATTATCCAAAAAAAAAATCATATCAATATTCTTTGTCCCAAATGTCAGAAAGGGACGGGATAGCAATGCATCCTATTGCACAGAAAAACTGGGATAGTCCCATCCAGCAGGATTTGAAACCTTGATTGGTATGTGGGACTAATCCGCCCATGATGCAATGGTAGTTTTGGATGGTTACCTTTTAGCAACCACCCAACTCCATTTAAAAAGAAGAAAATGTTCTGAAGAATAGAAAAAACAAAATTGAACTCTCTTCCTTCCTAGAATTCAAGAGACTCTCCCTAAACTCCATTGATTCTCAAAGGCTCTTAGATTGTGAAAATTGGTGTCATCACATTGATCGCACTATGGACTAGTTGGTAAAGCAACCGGAGATCCGTTTGGACCAAAAACTTGTAAGTTAGGGTTTAATTTAGATTTTTTTCCTTTGATTTCATTCTTCATTGGTATCAGAGCTGATGTAGGCTGTTTTTTGGCATAATTTAATGTGTTAATAACTGATTATTGAATACTTTTTGTGATCAATTGGTTGTTTGCACACAATTTTGCACTATAGATTGAAAAATTTGTATCTTTCTGTACACTATGAATTAGGACACAAATTTTTGTATGGAAACAGTCTATGATGTGTGGTTTATGCCTGCAAAATTTTGTAATAATCAGACAAGCTGTTTGAGAGAAATTGAGGTTTCAAATTTCTGAAACCGGAACTTTAAACGGACATAATTAAAAAATTGGTTCAGTTTCAGATTTCAAAATTGATATGGTTCGAAAGAGCATGTCAAAATCTTTAAATTCATATGTACTTCAAAATTTTTGGACATCTGTAAAGGGAGATATTAAATATTGAAAATCAGCGTCTAAAATGAATAAAATCCAAAAGTTGGGTTTTTACTGAGGTTGAAGACGATCGTGTGGAGTCCCACACGTCACGACCCAGGGAGGTCGCATGTTAAAATTTTTGAGCCTCGGGATTCTAAGCTCCATTTAGTTGATCCCATAAGATTGGATCTAGAGAATAACTATGATGGTGGGCCTAGGTCACGTGTGATGGTGGATAGCCATTTAATTAAAAAAAAGGGTTTTGAACCCACGCCCTCCAAGGCCAGAGCCCTTTCTATATCAAAAATATGTATTTAAATATAATAGAAGTAAAATAGTAAAGATTTTGTATCTAGTCTTGTATCTTGATATTTGGGTGCCTATATCATTTTTTTCCTAATAATTTATTTTTCCTTTATTTATTATAGAAAGAATGGTAATTGTGTTTAGATGCCCAATAGCCATAAGAACACCTAAGCAGTAGGCTTGAGTTAGAAAAATGGTGAGATAATTGGATAAATATAGGATGAATCCCAATGTTGATATGATTAAGCATGTCAAGACAGTCAATAAAAAGATAAAAAACATTCTATTCAGAGGATATATTATGAATAAGAATCAAAAGTTCTCAGCATTACAAGCTACTCTTCCTGAACTTTGGTAACATCCATTAGATCACTTTTGGGGATCACCTAGACCATATAAAATATATTCTTGGTTAGTAAAAGCTATTATGAAAGAGTTCATGATAAGGAACATCACCAGAACTACAGCCCTCTCTTTGAACCCTAATTTCCGCCATCATGGGCATGTTAACTTAGGCTCTTCGTGCCTACCAAAGGGAACACCTAGGCATGTCCTTAGCAAAATTAATGAGTCCATCCCGAGAAGAATTCGATACCTTTGTCATTAATTTTTTTTGCATTAAAATGTGTTTATTGTAAATATTTTCTTCACTATTGTAATGCATATTTGATATATAAATAGATGGATGTTGTTTTTCATGTATGAAATTTCATCTATTATTTGGCATGCAACCTTAAATTTGAACATATATGTAGCATTTCTTATTGTTTTTGGTGTATGCATATATCAAATGGGAGTTTTAGATGACTTAAATACTTGTAATGTTTTTTATCTATAATGGATATTTTGCTATAACAGGACTAAGTTTATGAATTGAATATTAGGATAATGGAAATAAACTTTCAATTCTATGCCTTGTGTTAAATTATCATAGATTTATTCTGCATTATTGGCAAAATCAAATGTGTCGTGTTTGGGTATTGACATTATACATTTATGTCTCTTTGTACTAGATTTTCTATGGCATCAAAAAATATTATTGCTGACCTGAATAAAGGCGAAAAGCTAAATGGTGACAATTATAATATTTGGCATGTAAAAATCCAATAGGTGCTTGAGGAACAAAAAGCCTTAGAACCTATACACCATGAAATGACAAACCCTGGTGAGGATAATTCTGCAAAGTAGGAGAGACCAAGAGGCATACAGAGCTTGGAAAAAAGTAGATTCCACTACTCCAAGCATCCTGGCAAGCTCTATGAATGATGACTTGTTATATAAGTACAAGCAGTATCAAACTACTTGTGCCAAGTAGAATGCCTTGAAGGAAAAGTTTGGATGCATATTGATGACCAAATTGAGGTAGCTGACAATCAAGTTTGACACTTACAAGAAGCATCCTAATTATACAATTCAGCAACACCTTAAAGAGTTGTCAAACATGATTATTGAGTTGAAGTCATCTGACCATTTTCTCTCAGATGAGCAGCAAGTGCAAGTTGTTATACATTCCCTTCTTGATAACTAGGAGCATATGAAGGTTAATCTGACTCATAATGAAAGTATCAAAACCTTCATTGATGTTGCCCATCATATGGTAAGCAGGCCTTTATGGCTGAGTCTAGCTCCCAAAGGGCTTCGGCTCTAAATGCAAAAGGTACTAGAACAAAAAAGGGAAGGCAAAGGAAGGTGGACCTACACCTAAGAAGAACATGACCAACTACAAGAAGGAACTACAAGAAGGGTAAGCGATCTGGGAGAAAGAAAAATAAGGCCAAGATGAAGTGTTACAATTGTCGCACACTGGATCATTTTGCTTGTGAGTGCTCCAAGCAAAAGAAGGTAACACCTAATATTGCTTCTCAATGTAACATATATGTTTCTAGCTCAATATTACTGAATCTTATCCTTTGTGGATTGTAGACCTAAGAGCTACAGACCATGTAGCTAGAGATCGACGAGCATTTGTAGTGTATCGTCGATCCCAGCTGGAGCAAGATGGATTTATGTGGGAAACAATGCTAAAGTCGAGGTCAAAGGAATTAGCACTTGCAATTTGGATTGGTGGCCGATCTTTGCTCCTACATCATGTCCTATATGCACCTAGGATTTGACTAAACTTAGTCTCTAGAGTGGTTCTTCTAGGTTTAGGTTTCAGTATGAACTTTAGGTCTAATGGTGTTGACTTGTTTAATAGTACTATTTATGATGGTTTTGGTTATATAATGAATGGTTTTATTGTTATGGATGTTAAACACTATATGTATAATTATGATAATGGTTGTCTTTCATTACATGCCTTTACCAAAAATAGTAACGTGGATAGAAATGTTTAGCATGCTAGGTTAGGCCATGTTGGATAATATTGAATGAATAGATTAGCAAGAGAAGGCATATTGGGGTCACTCTCTAAAGTGGAAATGCCTATTTGTGAGCATTATTTAGCTAGAAAAACAACCAGAAAACCATTTGGTAAAGTAACTAGAGCTGACCTTCCATTGTAATTGATACATTCGGACATCTATGGTCCAATAAGTGTAAGAACAAGACAAAGGGCTTCATATTTCATTACATTTATAGATGGTTTCACACATTATAGTCATGTCTACCTGATTTCTCACAAGTCCGAAGCACTAGCATATTTTAGACTATATGCGAATGAAGTCGAGAATCTGTTAGAAAAGAAAATAAAAACCTTAAGAACTAGTCGAGGGCATAAATATCTATCTAAACAATTTAAGGAATTATGTAATCATAAAGGAATTACAAGGCAATTGACTATTCCTGGCATCCCTCAGCAAAATGGAGTTGCCAAGAGAAGCAATAAAATTCTTTTGGAAATGGTTAGATCTATGATGGCACAAGCAAACTTACCAATCTCCTATTAGAGAGATGCATTGGTAACTGCTGCCTATATACTTAATTGTGTACCCTCGAAATCAGTCCCTTCCATACCTTATGAACTATGGACGGGTAAAAAACCTGACCTAAGTCATTTAAGACCTTGGAGGTTTGATGCATATGTTCATGACCCTTTTAATCAATATGAAAAGTTGTGCCCAAGAGGAAAGAAATGTATCTTTATCAGAAACTCGGAAAACTCAAAAGATTATGTATTCCTAGGCAAACAAGGAGACAAAAACATGACTGAAATTGAATCATGGGATGTCACTTTCCTTGAGATAGATTTTCCAAGCAGGGGCAAGATTGACAGAAATACTCCTTTATATGAAATAGAGGAATCAAATAATGTTGATCTTCAACAAATTGAGACACATGAACAGATGTCTTGGCCTCAAGGATCAAGTGGGAGCGATAAAATAAGTAAATTTATTTCACAAGAATTTGAATTGTGGAGAAGCAACCATAGAAGAATACCCCACCGTCATTTTGAAAGTGAAGGGAAAGCTTTATTAGTCATTCCACAAAATAGTGATGAACCTAGTACAATTCATGAGGTTCTATCTTGCCCTGCAAAGGAATAATGGAAGAAAAAAATGGAGTCTATAAAGGTAAATCAAGTTTGGAAACTTGTAGACCTTCCACCTGGGTGCAAGGTGATTGGGAACAAATGGGTTCGTAAGATCAAACACAAGGCAGATGAAACCATTGAAAGGTATAAGGCTCGCTTTGTAGCAAAAGGTCAAACCCAACAAAAGGGTATAGACTTTGAGAAAATTTTTTTCTCCAATTGTAAGGTTACCTCAATTCATTTAATTCTAGCTATTGTAGCTCAAATGGACTTGGAGCTACATCAAATGGACATTAAGACAGCATTTTTAAATGGAGAACTAGACGAAGAAATCTACATGGAGCAACTAATGGATTTCATTGTAAAAGGCTAAAAGAATAAAGTATGCAAATTGCAACGTTCTATAGATGGCCTGAAATAATCATCTAGATAGTAGCATTGACATTCCATCAAGCGATAATCTCTTATAAGTTTAAATTGATTGAGGAGGACAGTTGTGCATATGTCAAACGGTCCATGAACAAGTTCATGATAATGTCATTATATGTTGATGATATCTTCTTGGCTGGAAATGACAAAGATTTTGTCTTTGCTATAAAGGAGTGGTTATCCTCAAACTTTAAGATGAAAGATATGGATGAAACGGATTGCATTCTCGGTGTTAAAATACATTGAGAACATTCAACAAAACACCATGTTCTTTTCCAAAAGCCATATATTAGAAAGATTCTTGAATGTTTTAATATAAAAGACTATAATCCTATTAACACTCCTATAGCAAAAGACGAGTGCTTGAGTCTTGAAATGTGTCCCAAGACTCTACAAGAAAAAAAAATAATGTTCAAAGTACCATACTCAAGTGCGGTTGGAAGCTTAATGTATACTATGATATTTACAATGCTAGAGCCTAGACATTTGTTATGCCATGGGCTTGGTCAGCCCGTATCAATCAAATCTAGGACAAGAGCATTCGAAAGCTATCAAAACGGATTTTGAGATATTTAAAAGGCACTGCAAACCATTTCATTTGCTATCAGGGATCCGATTTGCATTTGCAAGGTTATACAAATAGTGATTAGGGAGGAGATATAGATGAATGCAAATTGACATCCGGGTATGTGTTCTTGCTAAATAATGACATCATATCATGGAGTACCAAGAAACAAACCTGTATAACCTTATCTCCAATGGAAGTCGAATTTGTGGCACGTTCAGCAAGAGTGCAAGAAGATGTTTAGTTGAAAAGATTCCTATTGCATTTAGGAATGCTAAGTGATAATAAAGGTTTAGTGACAATGCACTGTGATAACCAGGCAATATTTGCCTATACAAAAGATCCCAAATATCACTATAGAACCAAACATATTGATACCAAGTACAATTTTGTGAGAGACATTATAGAACAAAAGGAAGTGGCTATACAATATATTTCCACACATCAAATGGTGGCAGATCCATTCACCAAGAAAATAGCCAAAGATGTCTACATGAAACATGAAATATTGTTAGGGTTATGTAGACTGTGATGTGGAACTTGTGAGCAAGTGATTATTACATATCTTTGGACATATACTTGTATTAAGTATAAAGTTCATATCATTAAATGATCATCTTGTTCATTTCTTCTAAACATGCCCATTGATAATAACACACACGAGTATTATGTGCAATGTTTTGTTTAATGCACATAAAGTGAAGTATGTCAGACAGGCAGAGATTGGCCCTCTCACATGAGCAATCGCCTTCAGTGCCAACGAGTATGCAAAGATGAAACATTTTAAGCATGAAAACCCAAAGAGACATTGAGTTTGAGCTTAAAACTTATGTCGCCTTGATAAGAGAATCAAGATGAGATCATTATTATATATATGATCGAGATGGATGTTCCCACCATCCAATCTAGCATGTTTAACAGCCAGACATGAATTCTTGAATAGTAGTACGAGAGTATATTGACTTAAAGAATTCAAGTTAGACACCGAATGTGTTTGAACTTAAGTCTGTAAAGTGTTTCTTTAAAAAAATGAGATATTTTTAAAAAAAGAGTAAACATTGTAGCACGTGCTTCATATCACATGTGCTATGCAAGTAATAAGGGAAGTAAGAGAATGGATATGTTTCCTCACTGTATAAGACCCTTGAGGTTCAATAAACTCGGTTGTTACCCTTAAGGACCTTCAGCTGTTTCTTAAAATTTTATTCCGGAGTTTGCTTTTAGTATGTCCCTAATGGCCATGTGTGATTCAGTTCAATGGGGCATGTCTAAGAAAGCAGCTAAATTAAAATAGAAAGATTCGAATAGAAAAGGAAGAGTATATTTTTGTTCTACATCCGTACCTGTATTCACCGGTCGACCAGTTATATTATCCATAAGGGAGAAGGACATAATTGTGAATACACGGTAGTGAAAGAGGTCAAACATGCTCCTAATGCTATTATTAATAGAGGAATTAGAGATGTTAGGACTAATATAACAAAATTAGTCTAGGGTATGGCAAGTACGTTGATTTCTTAGGAATGAGCTGTTATGTATCTCTAACAGGTGCATAACAAATAAGCTCTTGAAAACTTACTGGTTGCATGGTCTATTTGCTTAGTATGAATGGATGAGAAATATAGATGGAGATGAGTTGAGCCCATCATGTGCGAGGAGATGTTGGTATGTGAGACTGATCCACAAATGATGCAATGGCAGCTTTAAGTGGTTACTCTTTAGTAACCACCCAACCCCATTTAAATAGAAGAAAATGTTTTGATGAATAGAAAGAACAAAACTGAACTCTCTTCATTTCCAGAATTCAAGACTCTCTACACATACTCCACTAATTCTCGAAGGCTCTTAGGTTGTGAAAAATTGGTGTCTTTGCATTGATCACAATACTGACTAGCCAGTAAAGCAACTAGAAATCCATTTGGGCTAGAAACCCATAAATTAGGGTTTAATTTAGATTTTTTTTAAAAAAAAAAATTCATTCTTCAAAATTCAAATATGGAGTTATTTATGATACCTTTTAATCAAAGAGTAAAGGATTTAATTGCCATTCAAATAACAATAGTCCATTAAGCAACACTGCACCCTGCTGCATGAAAATCCTAGCTCCACCCCTAAGGCATGTTACTTCATCATAAAGTCTCGCATCCAAGACTTTCTCATGAGGGATTCTTCCCAATGCTGACCTCTCCTTTGCCCATAAATTGAGAGTTCTGCAGCCCTCAACAAATACATGGAAGACTTGTGAAGCAAATGGAGTGTGAAGGCAAAGCTCTCTCAAGGCCTTATCAACAATGTTGATAAGAAGCTGCCAATTTTAAGATGAGTGTTGGTGCATTCTTCAGAAGCAAGAAGAAGGGAGAGGTCAAAGGAGGTAAATCTACCATCCTTTGTTTCTCTCACTCTCTCAATGTCTCCTTGCATCAATCACTTATTTCCATTATATTTACTATCATTTATTAATAACAATCATGAAGTCCTTCCAACACCAATGTTAAGTTGCACATATTGTATATGGAGGATAGCATCCCATGCTTTGGGTAGGCTTCATCCGTAAAACCGTAAGACCTTTATACAATGATCACATGGTTCACCACATCCAGCTACATCATCAACCTGTGACTATGATTGTCATAGGCCTGCTAGATTGCACCTTATAAATCTGTGAGACCGTCATGGCCCTGCTAGAGTGCACCTTATAAATCTATGAGAACCAATGCTAGCTGCTCCCCACAATACCATGCAACCCAACCCAACATGCATAAAGAACATGGCAAAGTGACCGTCAATGAGCAAAGTCTGAGTTGCATGGTTAAACTATTATGCTTCAAGTTTCATTGCTCATGGGTGACAGGTGATTTCAAATTGCTGTTGTATTTGATCAAGCTCAAGTGACCGTTTTGTTCACACTAGACTTTGACATGTTCAATACACATGAAAACATGATTAACGATTCAGATGGGAGTCCCTCATTTCATGAGAGAGTTGGTTAATGGGGTAATGGATACATTGAGCAAAGATAAGAATAGAGGCAGAGAAGCAAAATATTGGAGAGCAGAAGGTTCTGGACACCTTCCTTACTTTATTTTCTCCCCACACCTCATCATTTGGTTGTGAAAATTCAACCTTAACATGTTGGATTATTAGGCCATGATGATTGCACACCATCAAGAATGAGCAGCATACCTATTTTCTGGGAGTGGTGTTTGCTCGATGCCAATAATTTACAATGCAGTTGCAATTTAAATCTTCAGTTCTTCTGTTTTGGACCTATTCTGTAGGGGCTTAACCATATCTCCTTCAGTCCATATTTCATAAGGGTCACCCCAGCCCGAAACTCATACATACAAAGAATGGAGCACATGGTATAAACAAGATGAATAGGAGATCCATTTCTCTATGTGCAAGTTCAAGTCCTCCATTGTCCCAGTAGGCCAGACTGGACACAACTCAATGTTCACTTTCCAGTGGGGTGGATTGCTTTCGAATCGAATGGGTGAGCAGGTGAATGCTAATAATTCATGGGGGAGGTGATATTTTCTCTGAAGGAGGTTATAGGAATTGGCCGAGGTGACACGCTCCAGAAGAGTTGGGAGTGCCTTTGCTTGTTGGTACCCACAACTTGGGTGATGGAAACAACCATCTTCATCAATGCTTTCCATCCTGCAATGGTCTATCCACACCTCTCGTATCTGCTTATCCCTTCGATGAAACCGATTCTTTGACCTTCCAACAATTCCATTCCTTCCATTATTAGATGAGAAGTCAACCCCTCTGTGAGTGGATTAGCCAGTCCACCATCTTTTGTACTTCTTTGTTTAAGTGCCCTCTCTTTGTTTCAATAAACAAAGGAAAACCGATCTCTAATGATCCAATTAAGGCTTTAAAATTTTAAATCCCATGGAACAAAGGTGTCTCGGTTTTTCCATGGAATAAGATGCCCTACTATCCCGTCCCAACAGTGATCCCGAACATGCATCCCGATAGATATCCTCCCTCTCCCCTTCTTTCCCTTCTTTCTTTTTGTTTTAATCTTTCTTTTCTTCATTTCTTTTTCTGCTTCTACCTTCCTTCCTTTTCTTTCCTTTTTTGTCTTTTTCTTCTCCCTTTCTTTTTCTCATTTTTCTTGTTCTTTGCTTTCATTTCTTCATCTTTCCTTCCTTTCCTTCTTTCCTCTTTCTTCTTCTTTCCATGGATGGATTTTGGAGTTATAAATCCATCTCAGTCCTATTTTTTTTCACAGGAATAGGACAGGACGACCAGGATGCCCCCCTATCCCACTAGGCACTAGGATGTAAAACCATGGATCTAATGTTAATGACTCACGCATTGGTTATGATCTAGAACAAGAGGATATCTTTTTAATTTGGAAACTACTAAATGACTAATATCAACAACCAATAGGAGTCCTCATGATATACGATCGCAAATTGATTGCAAAAGCATAATTAGTCAACGTTCAAGCATGAATCCTGAGAAACATGGTTCCAGAATTAATGATCCTCTTATAAAAATTCCTCTAATCCTTTTTTCTCGCAAGTAGGGTTAATAACCTAACGATGTTCTATCATTTTTTGGTGAACAAAGAACCACCCTTGTTAGCATGGAATGATTCCACCAAAGGGAGTTAGAAATTGATAGACCCATAAATCATCCTAGTTTTTAACTTGCATAATCAACTCTTCATTTTACCAAAACCCATTTCTAAACTTCTTTTCAGATGTTAAGGTGGTCCCTTAAATCCCAGCTCTTTCAGTTTTCCCCTCCACTTCTTTCATCCTGCAAATGCTTTGAAAAGAATAAAAAAAGGCTTCAACTCTAGTCCTTTGTCAGTAGCACATACTGCAGTCACACATTCTACACCTTTCCATCACACATTATACACCATTCTGTTTAATGAGAAATATAGTATACCTATCACTTTTCTCTAATTGAATTGGTTTCTTCAATTAACCAATTGCTACTTAAGTCTATTTTCTAAATTGAGCATAACATTATTGGCTTACAACATGCAGAAACAAGCATTTATGTTGATTGAACAAAACAATGACTAACATGATATTGATGACAAAATGATCAGTTACCTTCTCTTTAAAACCATGCCATTTTAATATTTGATTTTAGAACAGAAGCAGAATTACAAAGAGTATTTCACAAGAAAGTTAAATTTTAAGATGCCCTAGTGTTCGATACATGGTACAGTAGACCATCTAGCAATCCAAACATAAGAAAGATAATACATTTTAGGAATTTCATAATTTTTTGAGAAAAAAAGAATTTCATAATTTAGATGATCTAAAAGAGCATCTGTATCATTGAGACTGTAGATCTGGTCTTGGCTTGCCCATTAAAAAACAAATCACATGTATGTATAATATTCTACAAGATGATTAAACATCCAACAACCTAGATAACATAAAGTAACACTATGATATCAGCATTTCAAAACATACCAGCCCCATGAGCTACCTACATTTTAATGCATCCAATGACTGAACGAGTTCAGGTAAAACTATAATTGATAAAGGATGGCCATGCACATAGATGAATATACACTCATGAGAGAGTATCTTAGCTTTCTTACCCATGGATTAATTCTATAAGCTGGGGCCGCAGTTCTTCGTCTCTTAACTTGTGTATCCTGCTTGAGATGGTTTCCACAGATCTGATGGCAATGTTTATTCTTGTGAGCAATTTTCTAATTGAAGCCCGAGTGGAATCTATCTCATAGGATTCTGCACCACTATCATCCAAAGTTCTCAGCCGCCTCCACTCCCTATCATATATGATCCGCAATTTTTCTTCTTCCTAGAACAACCAACAATAAATTTTTAATGAAAAATAATATATGGCCATGTAATTTTTGCTAATTTTCATCAAAAAAAGAGATGCAGAAAGCTATATTGCTTATCTTTCTCTTATTATATTTCTCTAAGTCCTTGCTTCCAGAATAAACAGCTCTTCAGGTCCTAGATACCCAAAAATGTTTGCATATACACAACAACAATCAAGCAGCGATAATTTATTTCATTGTTATTAGAATTTTTGTAGTTCACAGACGTCACCAGGAGTTTTTAGCCTAAAGGCCTGAATAGAAAATGACATTGACATAGGCACAAATCAAAGGTTGTAATCTCTTACCCAAAAATGGTAATAAATCTGGTGTAAGATGCACAGCTTGGAGAAAAGAAAAGGTGAATAATATATTTTGACCATAAGAGAGCAGTTGTAAGGAACTTCAAGCCACTTGAACAAACTGAATCAAAAATGTCAACATAACTTACTCTCATTTGACAGACAATAATAATTATTTTTCTGTTGGGGTTTCTTCAGACATGAAGCTGTATTTTACTTACAAAAAAAATATTTCACAGAGAGCTTATTAGTATAAATTTCTTGAAATTTCAGTTATATGAACACTTTAAACAACAATGTGATGCATTTGATATATTTAAGGTATAAAGAATGTGAAGGTCAGCCATGGAAGGTGTAATTAACATATACAAACAAGGCCAGTGGAAATTTGCCAACCTGTTTGGTAACCAACCAAAATGAGTAAATTGCACAACATTATGGTAAAAAAAATTACGAGAGTATCATTGGTAGATGGAAGAGAAGTTTCATACTTTCCTCTTGTTGCTCAGCCAAAAGCTGGCACACATAAATCCTGCTTCAACGTTGAAATATCTATGGGAGCTCTCTCATGCTAATTTAAGACCTTAAAAGGGAAAAGTCTGGAATGACTCACAAAACTAGTAGCTCGTTATCTTTCAGAGAGAAGATCAGACAAATTCTAATCACTTTCATTAAGAGCATGAAAAGAAATGCAATACAATGAAAGGAAGCAAAGAAGAGGAGGGGAGGAAAAAGAAGAGGAGAAGGAAGAGAAGAGGGTCAAGGGTCCAACCCGCCATAAACAAAGTAAGAACCCACTGGCAGTATAGAACTTACAAGGCCATTTAAACAAGGAAAAGAATTCTATCAATAGAAGGGTACCAATAATAAGTACATAGTTTTCACAAAGTTAGATGATCAATTCAAATAGTTTCATTTCCTTTTAGGCTGCATCTCATGAATGTAAGGTAAGCATTAAAGAAATCATGAAAACCACAAGCAAAATGGCACAAAAACATTAGTACTGATTATCATACTATGAGATATACCTGGACTTCCTTCTGCAGTTTCTTCTCCCATATATAAAGTTTATCCAATGTTGCTGAAAGCTTGTCAGGCTCAACATCAATATACTTCTCAACGGCTGCACAGCTAGATGTTGACCCAGGTGCAGCCATGGAATCCAAAATCCAAGAGAAGATCACTGCAACAAGGATAATAAGATTAACTACTTCTGTGGTTGTTCACAATATTTAGCACAGAGGCATTTCTTTCTGACAAAACACGGGGGAAACACATCATTTCTGAGTTTTTACTGGCATGAGAAATGCAGAATTTTATTTGTGAAAAGCATTTCGGGAAGTTGTTGTCTTTTGTGTGTCTTTTAGGGGAAGGGAAACAAAAGTAATAGATTGAAAAAAATAACACAAATGCCTGGTCATGAATGTAATGAGAAGCAATAAATTACAACTTTAGGATGGTAAGTCACACTATGGCACATGCAAAAGAATAGCCATGTTATCATGACATAATTAATTTTTCATGTCTATTCACCCATCAGAATATTTCAGAAAATCATGGAACGAAAATTACATGACTGGCTATAATTATGTCTACTCACCCCTTCAAATATTTTTCACTGATGCCTCCATGTTCTAATGTCAGCAGGACTAGCAGTATCAAAGAAGACTAACAACTAGAATATAAATCTTTCTAAATAAATTCTGGCATGGTTGAAGGTGAGTAGGCAATAAGCACTTTATGGTAGCCAAGGTATCTTTTCTACTAGAATTTAGTGTTATACCTAAGTTCCACACATTGAGGTATAGTCTTAAGATTTGTCATAGCTAGTAAATAGACAGCTGTAAACAGAGCCAGAAACAGAAGAATATGAAATAATTTAATACCCACCTCTTAGAAATCTATTCCTGGATCGGTAGCGTAATTTGCCCACCTCAAGCATTCTTGAGACTTCTTCACCACTACTGGCTGCTGATCTAAATTGTTCCTTGATCTCTTTCACAGCTTCCACAACATCCCTGGTACCATGAGCATACACTGCACTCTCTTTGCTCGGTCCACTGTCCTCGGTGACCAGCGATGTTTCATCTTCAAAGCTTGCACCATTATTTCTTGGATGTGCTTTCTTCTCCCCACTGCCTTTCACTTCACTGACTTCAGAATTGCTCTGACTCTCTTTCACCTCGGAGACAATTGTATTTTCCTTCTCACATGCTTCTTGTTCCACTGCTGCTGCCTTCAAACCCTGTGCACCAGAATATATGTCTCCTGAACCTCCATCCACCTTCCTCGATTCTACATCTTCCTTCACAATCTCCTGCTCAGTCTCCTCCTCCAAATCAGGGATGCCTTCCCGCTCCCTCACCTCGCTTGAATTTGGACTGCTTGTCACCGAACCCATCCCATACCTCTCCTTCAATAATTCCGAGTAGAACTGCTCATAAGAATCAAAAGGATTAAAGAAATCCCAGGAGGATCCCCCAGGCGCAGGGGGCGGTGGTGGTGGCGATGGAGTAGCAGTTCTCACTTCTTGATTCCGGTGAGAGGGCTCGTCTCTAACGGGAGCCGCCGCCGGCGATCCGTACAAGGGGTTGGCATGTCCGTACCCATATCCCATATAGCCCGAATCCAACCATCCGGTATAAGGTTGCTGGTAGACTGTGGTCGGAATCGTGGCAGATGACTTCATATAGTAGTAATTAGGGATTGGATAGTTAAAGTAAGGAGGAGGGACAGCCGAGAAAGGAGGAATCGGATAGTTCGAGGAAGGAGAAACTGGATACTTTGAGAAAGGAGGAGAGACAGCGTAGAAAGGAGGAGGAACAGCTGATAATGGAGGAAAAGAAGAGAATGGTGGAGAAGGATTCGGAGGACGCGATGACGAATTTCCTTCTCCTCCTCCTTCTAATCCTTCATTCCTTCTACTACTTTGTTGCGGAACACGTTGATTGTTTTCATCCTCTTCTTCCGAAATCTCTTCGGAATCAGAATCAGAAGGGGAATGCCGGTGGTGATCGGAGGAATGCACGTGAGAGATCGACCTCGAAGAAGAAGAAGACGAAGCACCGACATCACCGGCTTTACCTTCACCGTCGGATCTACGGGCGTTAGCTTTGTCTTTCCCCTTCCCCTCCGAAGGGGGCAGAGTGATGACCGGGGAAGCCAATGCCGGCGCCGCCGCCTCCAGCTCCTCTTGGACGAAGCGGTGAAGGGCCTCGCCGACGCGGTCGAGGGCGCGGAAGTAGGCGGCGTGGGAGGCGGCGAGGGCGAAGCGGTGGTCGGCGGCCGCCCTAATCAGCTCCCTCCGCTCCCTGCACAGCGCCACTACTCGCGGCTCCTCCGCCTTCGAGCTCCGGCAGCCCATATTCCCCTCGCTAACAAAATCTCCATCCACAACACATCGAACCCATTAATCTAAATAGAAGAGAACACAGCACACACTAACCTTAAGCCTTCAGGGCTAAGCCTAAGTTTATATCCTCTCGTCTCGTTGTTCGTTGCCTCCCGAGTCGTCTCCAGAAAGAAGTAAGGAAGCAAACAAGTATAGAAAGATGCAGGTAAAGAAGAAGGATCGAGAAAGAGATGACGACGGTCTCGAAGGAAGGGATGAGTAGAGAGTAAAGATTAGAGGAGATGTGGTGGTAGTGGTGGAGGCGGTGGTGGTGGGGAGATGAGAACAGAGTGTTGGGGGGGGTGCTGTGATTGGTTTAGCTTTCGAGGAGGGGCGGAGGGAGAGGCGGAGACCGGGAAACTTCACGCACACACAGCGGCGCACGTGGCCGTAGCCTCGAAACAGAGAAGGGAAAGAAGAGACGGGAAACGTGGCACTGGAGACTCTGTACGGCAAAGTTTGCTAAGGGGCCCAACAAACGTACCAAGTTTCCCCACCTGAGTGCTAGTACGCGGTAAAAAAGTAAGGGAAAGGAAAGTGTTGGTACGAGGGCTGGGCACCGTAGCATTATTTTGCGGGAAAATACGACGAGAGGCGGGTGCTGATGAGATAGCGAAGGGGGGGGGGGGGGGGCGGGGAGTGTGTGAAGCGATGGGGAGTGAGTGTGATGTGTGTGAGTGTATGAGAGGTGGGGGCCCACGAGCATCTGGCGTTTTGAACGGTGTCAGATTGACCGTGGTGTGGGACCCGCGAGGTGGAGGGGTTGGTAATGGCAAGGGAGTTGGGCGGGATGTGGGAAAGAGAATTTTGGGCCGCTTTTTTGCGTCCTTTTCTTTTCATCGTTTTCGCTCCATAAAACGCCCCTCTATCTTTTTCAAAAAGATTGGCTAGGGGCCGAAAAGGATGTTGCCTCCTTGGACTGCCCTTTCCTTTCCGGCGGGCCCTACCTCTTAAACTCCAGCGGGGGGCATGCCACCTGGGCCCACGGGCTTGATGGGACCCGCAGGTTAGGCAGGTTTTCTGCCGTTATTTGCTGTGTAACTTGGATAAAGCTGGTGTGATCACTGGATAGGTCAAGAAAACTTTTTATTTTTTTATTTTGGATAATCTCGCTATCATTTTAGGTTTAATCCTTGTTGATCAAAAATTTATACCTAGCTTTGACTTTGATGATCATCTAATATTTTGGATATATTTAGTTCTTGAACAAAATTAAAATAAATTTGAATATAAATTAATAGTAATATTCATGTTTGATTAGAAAATTTTAAACTCTGAAATGAAAATAAAAATAAATAGATTTTAATTTTAATTCTAATTATGAATCCAATACATCATAATTTTTGAATTTGTTTGTAAGTGTGCACATTCTAATTGTAAATATACAATAAAAATTCGGAACTAAAAATAAATTTAAATTTTTGATTCTGTTCATGATATGGTATGTTTTATATACAAGCTGAACTAAGAAATACAGTAAAATACAATAACAAAATCTCATAACAATGAAAAAAATATTAAAAATTAAATATAATATAATATAATAGTAAAATTTTATAATTGATATAAATATTAAATTTAAATATAGTAATCAAATTTCATGTTTTTTTAAGATTGCTCTGAGCTAATATATTAAAATTATATACATTATATGACAGTTATGATAGTTAAGATTGTGCATATTACAATGGATGTGATTGAGCTTGAATTTAATAACTATAATGTATAAAGAAAAAGTTTAATCACATAAGATATGTAGAGCGGACCGAGTGGTTGAAAATAAAATGCTAGTGTATGAGGGATTAAATTTTTAAAAAAAAATCTTCAGTTTTTACTTTCTCCGGCCAAAAGTAACTTATATGTGCATTATGGACTATATTCCGAAAAATGTTCGATTCAAGATACTTGATTTTTGTAGTTTTTTTCTATCCAAAGATGAGTACATCAACTCGACACCATCAAGATGCCAGTTGATCAAAACAGGAAAGAAAAAGAATCAAGACCTCTCATTCACCTGGTCATCACGAACCTCAAGAAAGAACCTCCTATGTCAGGTTCTTTAAAAGGGCTCCAGAAGTAAAATAATTTATAATTATCCTATAGGCTGCATTAATTACGTTTGTACATCATTATATATCCTACACCTTCCCAAGCCTTTCTTGGGTTGATCATGGGCAAAACTTATAGCTCACTTAGGCATTGTTTGGGTCAAGCTTCACTTAAAATTGACTAAAATGTTGTTAAGTTAAAAGGTTAGATCCTATTCTTGCCCATTCAATTGAACTATTTCATTGCCTGGAGATCATCTATCCTCAAATTGATCATCATTTCAAATTTAATCCTTGTTGATCGAGAATTTTATGCACAATCTTCAATTTTAATGATCATTTTATGTTTAATTTCTAATCCCAACCATGAGCATATACATCTTGTTTATTATAAGTGGATACCATGCAAAAATATATCTAACCATATAGGAAATGTAGACCTAATTGTGCAAGGAGGATGAACAGGGGTTCAACATGCCCGAACAAAAATTCTGGATTTAAATTTTCTGGTTTTCTTTCGGAAGGATCAGCCTAAAACAACTTACAATTATTCGATGGATCGTATTAATTTTGTTTGTACGTAGTTACCTATCTTCTATGTTTTCAGAGGGCTCCAGAAACAATTTATAGCTGTCCTACAAACTGTATTAATTATGTTTGTATATAGCTATCATATTCCACTCCTCGAGAATAATTTCTATTTAATACCATTTGGATATTTTTTGGGTCGAAGACGCCCAAAGCATGTAATAGACCATGGGACCACAAGTACAATAGGTATAATTTGGTCCCGGCTTGATCTAAATTTGACCAAAATGTTTTCAAAATTAGATCTTATTCTGGTCCTTCAATTTTCAAAATTGGATATTTCTATAGCCCATAGTTTGATGGGACCTCTAGGTTATGTAGGTTTTAAATTATTTTTGCTATCTAAAAAGCTGGTGGGATTATTATGATAGGTTATACGTATAGATAAATATATATAAGAGGGTTAGTTGTATATATAAATAGACATGACTATATGCATAACAGAAGTCTAATTATGTGTAGGAGCTGAACATAAAAATGCTAACATGTAAGGGTTGAATATCAAATGGTTATCAAATAAAAGAGCTCGCTCGCTGTTAAGTTCTCCCATTTTTCCTTTCAAAAGGTTCCAATATAAAAAACTTGCAGTTATCCTATGGGTTGTCTTGATTACGTCTGTACATGGCTATCATATTTAACTCATCGTGATGATTCCATCTAATTCCTTCTCGATCTTTCATAGATCGATCGGATGTACATGATGTCCATGTATCAAACAATAGGAATTTATTTGCATCTCACCTGACTTGAATTTGACCAAAATGTAGAGATGGTAATCGGATTGGGTTAAATAAGATATGATTTAGGTTGGACAGAAGATAATCAAAATTTTGTCAATCCAATACAAATTGAAAAAAAAAGGTTAAATAATCAAGCACTGCAACCCTTTTTAAAAATACTTTCAAATTTACATTTAATTCCAAACCATTAAGTTTTCAAAACCCGAACACCTCTACATGTTTAGCTAGTCAATAATTTATGTAGTTGCATGCAAAATTTTGAATCATGTGTTATCAAGTTCGATTCAAAGAGATCAATACCTGAGTTGGCGAGTCCGTACCTCAGTCTTCCATCCATGAGCATCAGCTTTGCCATGCGCCAAGGTGTAAGCTCGGGTTGGATTCCACCGGGGGCCTACCAAGCCACTAACCACCAGAAAAGATCATGGTACTCCCGAAAGGAAAGCAACCACCACCTTAAACAAATCAAGTGACAAACTTAAATTTGATCAGGATCAAGAGGATAAATGATAGGTACACTCTACCAAGAAGGTTTTGCATGGATGTCTCGATATAATATCCACTTTGGGTATCCACATCAAACCACCGGAGCCCACATTAGCAAAGTTATATACCAAAGCAAGTTAACACCCAAAATTTGTCTTTGGCTCTCCACCTACCATGTCCCAGAGAGTTCAAACTCTTGGACGTCAGCGTAGAAAGGTAGCCATTAGTCATATGACTTACAAGAATAATACTAGAGCTAGGGAAGATTGGTCGCAACGTTTCCCACTTTGGCGAAGGAGAATCACCAAGGTATTTGATGGGGTCCCACCCGCACGGTTTGAGATATATATATATATATATATATACATAGGAGCAGTGGCAGCGTCCTCGACTCCACAAAACAACAAAGCATGTGAACTGGCTTGCGTCTTGTCATTTGTTATTTGTGAATCCAAGGAGCCCTGGCCTCCAGGCTCCAGCCATTGTCGGAAGCTTTTGGGTGCATGGACGGAGGACCGGAGAGGATGGTCAAAGGAAAAGGACCTGGGGCAACAGAGAGGAGGACGACCGAAGCGGATCCCAAAGTAAATGGTGCTTCACTTGGTGCGGTGGAGATGGAAAAGGGCAGGTAACCTGTGTTATTTTAATCTCGGTCGTACCCTATTATATCGAGAATTGGAGCAGTGCCCGAGCTGGTTGATGGAAGTATAGTTTATGTTTTAAATTATAGCCAGATAATTGCACCATTATTTTATTGGTTTTGTGGAAGATGGTGGTTGAGTTTTTCTACGCTTCGATGCAGAGGTCCATGGATTCCAGATGTAGATTTCATTCAACAGGGGGTCCAGGTCTAGGACCACAAATTGTATAGGTGCATCATAGGGACTTAAAAGGTTCAGGTTCTATCTATGAAGCCGTGATCACAAGCAGAGTAGTTCTTGCATGAACTCTGGAATTTGTGAGACTGCTTTGAGAACATACAAATTGCATCATGTAGACTGGCATTTTTGTTCATTTGCACCGTTATTGATGCAGAGCCATGGGTGGCTACCATGACATGGACTGGATGACAATTTGGCTCCATGCAGCAGCATCCCCAGTCATTGATAATTTGGTGTGTAGTTGGACAGCGACCAAGAACAAAATCAAAATTAAAATAGGTTGGAATGTAAATTTGGATGATTATATTATTTTAATGTTTTTGGTTCATAACTGGAATCGTAACTAGAATTAAAATAAAATTAAAAAATTAAAAAAAATTAGAATTGAATCATGCAAGATCAGGAGATTTTTATTTTTTACTTAAATTGAAATTAAAATATAACTTTCTCGACCCAACTGGTTGGAATAAAAAGTCATTTATTAGTACCGTTCTCATTTCAGGGTCTAATTCTTTCTAACCAAACATGCTCTGATATTTTGTGTCAATCAATAAGAAAATTTAATTTAGATATGTTTGGGCGCAGCATACCTGCACACCTTTCTTGCAAGGTAATTGCTTGCAACCAGAATCATGCATTAATTTTACTAAAAAAATCACTAATTGGCAAATAGAATGCATGCGCTCGGCAAAACTTCATTAAGCTTTGAGTTTTGGGGAAGAGTGGAGAGGTAACTGTTAACATGTGTGTTCTCTGGCCCTGCATGGCCAGGGAAGCCCCGGGCCAGTGTGTTGGTGTGTTTCTCTTCACCCATCTTTCCTCCACCTTAAGAGTTTTTATACCGTACATCACGGGCAATGAGAGGCCTGTATTTTGTTGCCTGGCCTGACTCTCTCTCTCTCTCTCTCTCTCTCTCTCTCTCTCTCTCTCTCTCTCTCTCTCTCTCTCTCTCTCTCTCTCTCTCTGATTTTCTTCTTTTTTATCCCTCATTTTTAATGAATTTTTTGATGTATTTACCACCAATTTGCTCGAGAAAAAGACAAGTACAATGCATGCAAGTAAAGGAAGAATAATTGTGACCACATCTTACAGTAATTTTTGTAATTATATATGCAATCTGATAAATGTGTGTGCATTTATTTTTAATTCTCATAATAAGAATGATTTGATGAAATAAGAATGGGTCCTCCAAAACGAAAACAAGCAAAAAGGAAAGGAAAAAAAAAAGATGAAAGATGATGAAGGGAAGAAAGTGGGGTGGTACGGTTGGTAAGACCCACAATATTAGATGTCCAATGCAATAATCAGGGACAAGTGACTTCAGTTTTAAAGTCCATTGAATCAGATGCTAGAATCAAATCAATATCTGATGATTTAAAAGAGAGCAAAGAAGTCACATACTGTCCGACAGATGCACTAGAGTCCTAGTATAATTTAGCCCATCAATATTCGCATAATTCCACCATGTGAACATCAACTTCCAAACTTTCAATCAAACAATGATTAACTTTTTCTTTAATCTGCTTTATAATGGGCTCAAGTAAATAAGCCATCATTAGACTAGGCAATAGTCCATTCTTCCAATACAAACTTAAATTAACTACAGGACATGTTTGGTTAAGAGAAGTTAGACTCCAGAATAAATATAAGAATAAGCAACTTATATTCAAGTTGTTTGTTTAGGAGAGTTCAACTTCTTTTCCAATTCTTAGAGAGAAAAAAAAAAAGAAAAAAAAAAAATGAAGAAGATGATACCTTAATCCCAAAAATTCAATTTTTACTCTCTCTTTATAATCAAATAGCATTTTGATTTCAATTTCAATTTTAATTTTGGCCACGAACCAAATGCTTTCTTGAATATGGCCATTTTGATTCCTATTCTAATACATTCCAACTCCGATTTCAATTTGAAAGTCGGATGCCTAACTTTAGCTTGCATCCCGAAGTGAAGACCTCGGGATCTAGAGCATTTTTACATTATTGATAAGCCTTAGCTAAAGAATCTGCCCTACTCATCAAAATCAAGTAGAATTCGTACCTTTCCACTGCCCTGGCTTTGCTGCCGCTATTGTATCGAATGCATTTACTGGAGAAATTTTCAAATAAATTACGATCACTTTCTTTTTTTTGATAAGAAAAAATATATTATAATTTATATGAAAATTATGATCAATTTGATGGAAATCATTGAAGGCAAAAATAAATAGGAGGAAACGAGGAAGGTTGTTGCCTACAAATCCTGACATCAAACGCCACAGGCTCCCACCATGTACTTACAGACTTCGCTCTTTCTAGTTGCACAATTATTCCATTGTTGTCACCCTGAATTGATTGTTCTCCTGATGTTGGGAATATCAATGTTAAAGTAAAGCAGGAGGAAGGTTGTTGCCTATAAATCCTATAATTAAATGCAAATGGCTCCCAATATCTGTTTGCAAACATCACACTTTCTAGTTATGGTGTCATTCCATTTTCATTACCTGAAATGGGAGAACTTGAAACCAGATCGATTGCAGATTAGCCAGGTTTGAAGCATAAATTAGGTAGACTATAAAAATCCTGGATACAAGCTGTGACCAATATATTTGTAGAATTTTTGCTTCAGCTCATAGTTCTTATACGATTTGATGGTGAAAATATTTGCAGCCAACCCCCAAATTGGGATGATGTTTCTTAGTAATGGCACATAAATGCACCAAGAAATAGATAGTGAGAGGAAAAAACAAAGGAAAAAAAATCATAGCTATGAGATTTATCGTGTCAAAGTCAAGATTTTGCAATTAGAAACTAAATGGAGAATAATTCCCACTTACATCTATTCTATTCTAAACTGGCTTCACCATTGTCTCACTACCACCGCCCAAAATTTAGCAGATGGTATTAATCTACTTATGTGAAGATCTTTTCATCAGATGGGATCCATGAAATCTTACTTCCTAATTCAAAGATACTGGAACATGCAAAGCCTGTCAAGAAAGAGGATGTGGCTCGCCGATCAGCAGGCCAGAGGCACCAGACCAATACTTAACTAGTGTGTGATCTTGTTTCTCCCCATGCAAGTTTGTGGTGCTGCACATGAGTATTACAGCGCCTCAAATAGCTTATTCTAAATTGTTTGTTTCAAATACTTTGTTCGAAGTATAGTTTGTTCTAATTTTTTTTCAGCCAAAAAATGAATAGTATGTCTTAAATTATAGTTACGGTTTTACATGCTCCTCTAGAAGAACACTACGAGAAGACTGGTAGGCTTGTAGATTTGTCATGATTAGAAGTCTTGTAACTTTATTTTGATTAGTTTTACCTCGAGTAACTAAAGCTCAAGTTCAGAAATTCTGGTACTTCCTGACACAACCAAGTAGAACATTTTACCAGTAGGCAGATGAAGAAAAACATAAAATCTGATGTAAGGATTTTTTTTGTGTGACATTAAACCTCATATTCAAATAGAACTCCATAATACATAATATAAATATCAATAACCACAAAAATAACTATCAAGCATTACCCCAAAAATTGGGATCAGCCAGAACATAAATATTAATGTAAAATAAAAAGTCTACGTAGAAGAAGAATTAGCAACAATCACTGGAAGATAATTTACCAAAACTTCCTTTACTTTTCTATGTTTATCATCTGATCTAGATCTCTTTCAGCTCCATTGATGATCGTCAGTTCTTCCAAATAAGCATTCAGCTTTTTAATGCCATCTTCTTGAATATTCTGTGGTGCTTTGTCCTTGTAACTTGAAGCACTCATTATCTGGGCCAAAGCTGCATGTAGCCTGCCAGCAACAACAGAGACATTAAAGCAAAACAAGCTAGCTACTCATTGAAAGCAATCAACATTATAGCAATTAGCAGTCTGCTACAGAACCATTAAGCAACAAAATGTTGCAGCACCAAGTATACTTTCATCCAGCATAGGTTTCAGTACTTGACACAGAAAGCTGATCTCAATTAGATGGGAAAACACTAGATCATTGTACAAGTCACAACCAATACAGCTATGATACATATATTTCTTACTTTGAAACCTAACTACCATTAGAATAGTTGGTTATTTGTTTTGAAATCATGTAATATGTTTTAATTATCCAACTCCAAAGCAAAACAAATTTAGGCTATACATGCAGCACCTGAGAAAAGAAATTCCCAAATCTTAGCCCACGTTCAAGAAGCATGCAGCGCACAAGGTGGTTCCCACAACCAAGCAACAGACACAGGTCCAGCACTCTATATGCCTTAGACCAACCCAGCCCCCAAAATAGAATATTAAAAGATTGCTAAGTTGTGCACCATTGCCAAACCACCAACACAAAGACAACAGTGCCCTTCCATCAAGCAAACAATATGGTCAAGCTATACATGCAGCACCTGAGATAAGAAATTCCCAAATCTTAGCCCACGTTCAAGAAGCATGCAGCGCACAAGGTGGTTCCCACAACCAAGCAACAGACACAGGTCCAGCACTTCATATGCCTTAGACCAAACCAGCCCCCAAAATAGAATATTAAAAGATTGCTAAGTTGTGCACCATTGCCAAACCACCAACACAAAGACAACAGTGCCCTTCCGTCAAGCAAACAATATGGTCAAGCCTCAAGCATGTTCACCTTCTCATGTCTCCCTGTCAACTATTCTCAAATTCCTAGGATATAATTTTTTTTCAGAAGCATTCATCTTTTGACAGTAATTGCAGGCTTCTTTACTGTTTTCCTATCTTCATAGACTTAACCTCTTAAGCAGTTATTCTCTTTTTCAACAGGATTAGTAGTATCAAAGAAGGCTAACAACTAGAATATAAATCTTTTTAATTAAATTCTGGCATGGTTGAAGGTGACTAGGCAATAAGTGCTTTATGCCAGCCGAGGTATCTCTTCTACTAGAATTTAGTGTTATACCTAAGTTCCACACATTGAGGTCTAGTCTTAAGATTGGTCATAGCTAGCAAATAGACAGTTGTAAACAGAGCTAGAAACAGAAGAATATGAAATAATTTAATACCCGCCTCTTAGAAATCTATTCCTGGATCGGTAGCATAAATTTGCCCACCTCAAGCATTCTTGAGACTTCTTCACCACTACTAGCTGCTGACTTAAATTGTTCCTTGATCTCTTTCACAGATTCCACAACATCCCTGGTACCATGAGCATACACTGCACTCTCTTTGCTCGGTCCACCATCCTCAGTGACCGGTGATGTTTCATCTTCAAAGCTTACACCTTTATTTCTCGGATGTGCCTTCTTCTCCCCACTGCCTTTCACTTCAATTACTTCAAAAATGCTCCGACTCTCTTTCACCATGGAAACAATTGTATTTTCCTTCTCACCTGCTTCCTGTTCCATTGCTGCTGCCTTCGAACTCTGTGTACCAGACTATATGACTCCTGAACTTCACTGACTTCAGAATTCCTTCTCACCATAATGTTGTGCAATTTACTCATTTTGGTTGGTTACCAAACAAGTTGGCAAATTTCCACTGGCCTTGTTTGTGTATGTTAATTACACCTTCCATAGCTGACCTTCACATTCTATATACCTTAAATATATCAAATGGATCACATTGTTGTTTAAGACTTTAAATGGGAAAAGTCTTGAATGAATCACAAAACTAGTAGCTCCTTATCTTTCAGAGAGAAGATCGGACAAATTCTAATCACTTTCATTAAAAGCATGAAAGGAAATGCAATACAAAGAAAGGAAGCAAAGAAGAGGATGGGAGGAAAAAGAAGAGGAGAAGAGAAGAGGGTCAAGGGTCCAACCCACCATAAACAAAGTAAGAATCCACTGGCAGTACAGAACTTACAAGGCAATTTAAACAAGGAAAAGAATTATATCAATAGAAGGGTACCAATAATAAGTACATAGTTTTCACAAAGTTAGATGATCAGTTCAAACAGTTTCATTTCTTTTTAGGCTGCATCTCTTGAATGTAAGGTAAGCATTAAAGAAATCATGAATACCACAAGCAAAATGGCATAAAAACATTAGTACCGATTATTATACTATGAGAGATACCTGGACTTCCTTCTGCAGTTTCTTCTCCCATATATAAAGTTTATCCAGTGTTGTTGAAAGCTTGTCAGGCTCAACATCAATATACTTCTCAACAGCTGCACAGCTAGATGTTGACCCTGATGCAGCCATGGAATCCAAAGTCCAAGAAAAGATCACTGCAACAAGGATAATAAGATTAATTACTTCTGCGGTTGTTCCAAGAAAAGATCACTGCAACAAGGATAATAAGATTAATTACTTCTGCGGTTGTTCACAGATATTTAGCACAGAGGCATTTCTTTCTGACAGAACATGGGGTAACACACCATTTCTGAGTTTTTACTGGCATGAGAAATGCAGGATTTTATTTGTGAAAAGCATTTCGGGAAGTTGTTGTCTTTTGTGTGTCTTTAAGGGGAAGGGAAACAAATGCAATAGATTGAAAAAAATAATACAAATGTCTGGTCATAAATGTAATGAGAAGCAATAAATTACAATTTTAAGATGGTAATGTCACACTATGGCACATGCAAAAGAATAGCCATGTTATCATAACATAATTAATTTTTCATGTCTATTCACCCCTCAGAATATTTTGCAAAATCATGGAACGAAAATTGCTCCAAATATTTTTCTTCGATGCCTCCATGTTCTCATGTCAGAAGGACTAGTAGTATCAAAGAAGACTAACAACTAGAATATAAATCTTTTTAAATAAATTCTGGCATGGTTGAAGGTGAGTAGGCAATAAACACTTTATGGCAGCCAAGGTATCTTTTCTACTAGAATTTAGTGTTATATCTAAGTTCCATACATCGAGGTCTACTCTTAAGAGTTGTCATAGCTAGTAAATAGGCAGCTGTAAACAGAGCCAGAAACAGAAGAATATGAAGTAATTTAATACCCACCTCATAAAAATCTATTCCTGGATCGATAGCATAATTTGCCCACCTCAAGCATTCTTGAGACTTCTTCACCACTACTGGCTGCTGATTTAAATTGTTCCTTGATCTCTTTCACAGCTTCTACAACATCCCTGGTACCATGAGCATACACTGCACTCTCTTTGCTCGGTCCACTGTCCTCGGTGACCAGCGATGTTTCATCTTCAAAGTTTGCACCATTATTTCTTGGATGTGCTTTCTTCTCCCCACTGCCTTTCACTTCACTGACTTCAGAATTGCTCTGACTCTCTTTCACCTCGGAGACAATTGTATTTTCCTTCTCACATGCTTCTTGTTCCACTGCTGCTGCCTTCAAACCCTGTGCACCAGAATATATGTCTACTGAACCTCCATCCACCTTCCTCGATTCTACATCTTCCTTCACAATCTCCTGCTCGGTCTCCTCCTCCAAATCAGGGATGCCTTCCCGCTCCCTCACCTCGCTTGAATTCGGACTGCTTGTCACCGAACCCATACCATACCTCACCTTCAATAATTCCGAGTGGAACTGCTCATAAGAATTAAAACAATTAAAGAAATCCCAGGAGGATCCCCCAGGCGCAGGCAGCGGTGGTGGTGGCGATGGAGTAGCAGTTCTCACTTCGATTCCGGTGAGAGGGCTCGTCTCTAACGGGAGCCGCCGCCGGCGATCCGTACAAGGGGTTGGCATGTCCGTACCCATATCCCATATAGCCCGAATCCAACCATCCGGTATAAGGTTGCTGGTAGACTGTGGTCGGAATCGTGGCAGATGACTTCATATAGTAGTAATTAGGGATTGGATAGTTAAAGGAAGAAGGAGGGACAGCCGAGAAAGGAGGAATCGGATAGTTCGAGGAAGGAGAAACTGGATACTTTGAGAAAGGAGGAGAGACGGCGTAGAAAGGAGGAGGAACAGCAGATAATGGAGGAAAAGAAGAGAATGGTGGAGAAGGATTCGGAGGACGCGATGACGAATTTCCTTCTCCTCCTCCTCCTCTTTCTAATCCTTCATTCCTTCTACTACTTTGTTGCGGAACTCCTTGAATGTTTTCATCCCCTTCTTTCGCAATCTCTTCGGAATCAGAATCAGAAGGGGAATGCCGGTGGTGATCGGAGGAATGCACGTGAGAGATCGACCTCGAAGAAGAAGACGACGAAGCACCGACATCACCGGCATTACCTTCACCATCGGATCTACGGGCGTTAGCTTTCTCTTTCCCCTTCCCCTCCGAAGGGGGCAGAGTGATGAGCGGGGAAGCCAATGCCAGCGCCGCCGCCTCCAGCTCCTCCTGGACGAAGCGGTGAAGGGCCTCGCCGACGCGGTCGAGGGCGCGGAAGTAGGCGGCGAGGGCGAAGCGGTCGTCGGCGGCCGCCCTAATCAGCTCCCTCCGCTCCCTGCACAGTGCCACTACTCGCGGCTCCTCCGCCCTCGAGCTCCGGCACCCCATCTTCCCCTCGCTAACAAAATCTCCATCCACAACACATCGAACCCATTAATCTAAATAGAAGAGAACACAACACACACTAACCTTAAGCCTTCAGGGCTAAACCTAAGTTTATATCCTCTCGTCTCGTTGCTCGTTGGCCGCCAGAGTCTTCTCCAGAAAGAAGGAACGAAGAAAACAATTATAGAAAGATGCAGGTGAAGAAAAAGGATTAAAAAAGATGATGATGACGGTATCGAAGGAATGGATGAGTAGAGAGTAAAGATTAGAGGAGATCTGGTGGTAGTGGTGGCGGCTGTGGTGGTGGGGAGATGAGAACAGAGTGGCGGGGGGCGGATGCCATGTACAATCTTCAATTTTAATGGTTATCTTATGTTTAATTTCTAATCCCGACCATGAGCATATATATCTTGTTAATAAGTGGATGCTAAATGTATCTAACTTTATGCGAAATGTAGACCTAATTGTGCGAGCATGAATAGGGTTTGAACATGCTCGAACAAAAATTCTTGAGTTAAATTTTCTGGTTTTCTTTCAGAAGGATCAGCCTAAAACAACTTATAATTATTCCATGGAGTGAATTAATTTTGTTTGCACGTAGTTACCCATCTTCTATTTTTTTAGAGGGCTCCGGAAACAATTTATATTTATCCTGCAAACTGTATTAATTATGTCTGTATTAATTTCTATTTAATACCATCTGGGTATTTCTCGGGTTTGAAGACGCCTAAAGCATGTAATAGTATGGGACCACAAGTACGATAGCTATAATTTGGTCCCGGCTTGATCTAAATCTGACCAAAATGTTTTCAAAATTAGATCTTATTCTGATCCTTCAATTTTCAAAATTGGATATTTCTATAGCCCATAGTTTGATGGATCTAGGTTATGTTGGTTTTAAATTATTTTTGCTATCTAAAAGGTAGGATGATCAGGGTGGGATAGAAATATTTTTCTTTCCGAAGGATGATATTCTAGATTGACTATCATTTTATATTTACTTCCCCTGGATTGAAATATTATACTTGGTTTTCGATTCCAAGGCTTATTTTACGTTTGGTTCCCAAGCCTATCTACAAATCTATGCACCTTTTAAAAGAGGGTTGATTGTATATATAAATAGACACGACTATATGCATAACACAAGCCTAATTATGTGTAGGAGTTGAACATAAAAAATGCTAACATCCAAGGGTTGTTGTTTTATTTATTAAATATTTTTTTCTCCTCATCTGCTCACGAACGCGGTACGGGCGGGCGTGCTACTGGCCCAGCATGCGGACACCGCACGCGGGTTGGGCCGGTGGCTCGTTACATGCGGGCACCCCACGTGCTGGCCCATTTGGACTTTTTTTTCACGTTCTTTATATTTTTATTTATTTAATTTTAATTTTAAATATTATAACGGCTAATTGATGGGATTTTTGAAGTATTTTTTAGAACTTTTAAATTTATAAATAGGCCCCTTCCCCCTTATTTTTATCCCATCCAAAAAATTTCGAAGAGCCTCTCTCAAATCTCTCAATCTCTCTCATTTTATAGTAATATTATTTTTTTTATTTAATAATTTTGGATTTATGACGAGCTTGATCAATGTTCGTTCGAGATCATGCCATCGGTGAATATTGGAATGTTAGTTTCCGAATTATATCTTGGAAGAGAGTAAGAAGCCAAGTTATTCTTCGTACAAGAAGAGGATCGAATTTCATTTAGAAAAGTGGTTTCATCCGTCTCCCAGGCCAGTATTCTAAATATTTGTTTATTTACTAAATTTTATTTTATTTTGTCACACCAAAATATATTGTTATACACACAACAAAAATAAATTTTTAAATATTCTCAAATGTACAAATATATTATTTCATATTATAACTAATAATTAAAAAAGATTTGATAAATATTTGTATAGTGCATATATATATATATAGTTCTATATTAATATATTATTTATATATAATTATAATTTATGTACTTTACATATTTATATTTATATATAAATTATATTTTAATTGATTAATTATAGCATCATTTTATAATTTTGTATTGTGCAAAATTAATCAAAGATCCTCACAAAACCTGTACTGCAGCATACAAAATTAATTTTTAAAAGATAATACAAATAAATTAATCAAAATTTTTAGAATTTAAAGATAAATAAATTAAATAAAAATCTTAATAAATCACAAGTCTGATCACTTTGGTGATCATTTTAATAAAACTTTATTTTTTAAAAAATAAATTAGGTGACATTTTAGAAACATTTACCAACAAATATAATAATTATTTAATTAATTAAAAATATTAAAAAAAATTAAAATAATTTAAATAATTTTTTAATAAAATTATTTTTATTTTTCAGATCTTCTTTTCTAAATCTGACTTGGATCTATTGACAATCCTTAAGGATGACATCATTAGTCTAAAATTAGAAGAATTTAATAAATCTCATTTTAAGATGTAGTAAAGCTAAATAAAGTTTTGACTAACCAATTTGGATTTTTGGTTAGTGATTGATCAGTCCACTAGTTCTTCTAGTTCAACCACTTCTACTATCCTGAAAAGAATTACATGTATAAAGGTAGATTTTTTAGTACCATTTCCGACTCACTCAATAATATTTTCTTGTTAGCTAAGAATATGAAAGAATTGTGAGATACCATAAAATCTAAGTATGGCCTTGATGATGCTGGGATTGAATAATTCAACACTACATCATTTCTTAGGTATAACTTGGTAGAAGACAAATCCATAAATAACCAGCTTCACTAATTCCAAGAGTGTCTTAGGAAATTTCAAGCTAGTAGAGATAAAGTTTTAGAAAAATTCAAGATCTAGCTTTCTAGATAAGATACATCATTCTTGGAATGGCTTTGTCAAATATCAGCTCTAAAAAATAAGGAGAGCTAATCCTAGTCCAACTTCTGAACTCAATCAGGATAGAAGACCAATACAGGTCTAAAACCCAACAAATCAGAGTTCCAAGTACCCAAGCTAATCTAAGCCAATAATACCAGACCAACAGCAATACCAAACTAAAATCAAAATCTAGATTTCAACTAAACTATCATCACCAATCAAACCAACCTAACCATCCTAATCCAAATAAGTTCAAACCTAGGGATAAAACCTTCAAAGCCAATAACTCTAAATCCAACAAGCCAGTCCAAGATTCAAGTGAAAGGTTCTGCTTTATACATGGAAGGAAAAATCATCTTGCGAGAGCTTGCTTTTATCGAAAGAAAGAGCTTTTTCGTAAATCTTCTGGTTCCTCCAGATCTCAAGCTTATGTAGTTGAAGGTCCAGAAGACTCCACCTTCAGGTCAATAAGTTTAAACCCTAAAGTTAATATTACTTCTTCCAACCTTGATTGGTTATTGGATTCAGGAGCTAATATTTATGTTTATTTTAAGCACTCCTGGTTCGCTACTTTTCATGACTCAAATAGATAGGTGTAATCATAGAAAACAGTATAACCACTAGGATCATAGAATAAGGTCGAGTTAACTTAAAGATGATATCAGAAAAAAGTTCTCATCTTGATAGATGTGCTATATATTCCAGAACTTAAGAAGAATTTTGTTAGTAGATCTCAGCTGGTTCAAAGGGGATATAAAATTATCCTTAATTATAATAAAGTTATAATAACTAATAATAATACTTTTATAGTAAAAGGATATATTAGTGAAGGCTTATTCAAATTAAATATAATAAATTCTTTTATTAATAAAGCTGAGAATCAAGTTTACTTTATCGATTAATCCAAATAAAATCTATGGTATAATAGGTTGGGTCATATACATTTAGAAAAAGTTAAATATATGATGGAGTTAAAACTAATTCCTAAATTAAACTTAGATATATTTTAAGTATGAAATATGTGTCGAATTTAAATAATCAAGAAAATTATTCAAATTAGTTAAAAAAAAAAACTCAATCTTGGAGTTGATACATGTGATGTATGTGACTCTATCAAGACTGCAACCCGTGATTGCAATAGATATATAGTAACCTTTATAGATGACTTTTTCAAATACTGCTATTATTATCTAATTAAATCTAAGGATGAAATCTTCATAAGTTAAAAAAATATAAAAGTGTAAAATAGAAAATCAATAAGAAAAGAAGATTAAGATTCTTAGATCTGAGAAGTGAAGTATACTTCGAATGAATTCTCTCAGTTCTGTTAAGAACATTATATAATTCATCAAGTGATTACTTCTTACTCTCCACAGTTAAATGGTTGACGAGATCTGACTCAACCTTCCCTCCTTATCCAATATAACCATATCACCTATGGCATTTAATACTATTACATGGACAATGTCAGTCCCTACAAATTGTACTATAATCTTGCTGAACCTAAAACCCTCAGTCTCATCATCTCAAAAGGATAGCAGAGCATCCAATAATGATATGCTGTGCTAATACATAGCAACTCAAGCAAATGACCAAATAGAGTACCATTTATTATTTCCTTTTGTTCCATAAATATCATTTGAATTAGATTCTTAACAACCATGATATAGTTGCTAAAATAACATCTTTCATTCACAACATTGCTTGGACTGATGTACGATTTTTTTGCCTTTCCTTCTTGATGCCATCATTAAATTGCATATCAAATAATATTTAAATAATACATATTATAATTTAGAAATATCATTATCATATCACAAACATATAACAATCTAATTTATCACGCATTCATCGTTAATCAATGATCATTGATTATCATCTATCTAATGGAGTATATTAGTTAACATAATATACAAACAATCATATAAAATCGGGCATTATATGAAATATAATTACTACTATACGGAACATGACTTATATAGGTTCATTGATATCTTTGAAAGACTACTTTTTCTAGTGCATATTAGATGTTTAAACTAACTCCCATCAAAACATATGTAATATGCAATTATAAGGATCCAGGAATTATAGTTTTGGTCAACAGAAAGTTTTTGTTTCAATGTCATCAATCCAATGAGTGGTAATTAAATACTCCTTAAAAGTTTTCAGGGAGTAGTTCATTTTAATAAAATCAGAGCACTTTATTAGACCTTTTAATCTTCCTTTCAGCTTTTGTTTCTCCATTCTCTTGCACTAAGAAGTAAGATATGCATTGCATTTCTTTTTTTAATCTTTAAACTATAATAAAAATGTAAAAACTCACTAACCCAGTGTTTGTTAACTTTGTGTATTGTGTACAAAAATACTCTATCTACATAATTCATTTTTATTACATTGTATTTAATGGACTTAGTTTATATTGTTCATTGCATTAAAATAATTATATTAAATTATAACTATGCAATGAATAGAGGAGGAGAGGACTCCACTCACACAAGAAAAAAATTGTAATGCTGAAGAAGATGTACCCGAAGAAGACCACTGTATCGAATCACGTCGGAGAGAAGATTGATGTAAAATGAAGGATTCTCATAATAGATTCGATAATTGGAAAGAGAGTGAGGGAGGACTCACATAAAAGAATGGATGATGGAAAACAAAGTGAGGAACGTCTTAAAAAAAATGATGGTGGTGAAGAGAGTGAGAAAGAACTTTCACAACAAAACTGAGGATGTAGAAGAGACTGAAGAGATGTAATTTCATCATGAAGAGAGTTCTTCAGATGAGAATGGAGAGTCATGGTGGGAATGGAAGATTACTGTAGGAAATGGAGGTTTATGATGGAAAATGGAGGTCTAATCTCGAGAAAATAGAAGTTTTCCGATGAGAAACGGAAGAGTTGGTGTTCTTCGATGGGAAAAGAAAAGGGAACAAAAAAAGAGATTTACAAAGGATAAAATTATCAATTAAAGGGACTAAAAGTTAAGTTTTGGAAGGACTGGATCAGGAGTTATAAAAAAGGTTAATAAGGATTAAAAGTTAGCTAACGGTCAATAATTGAATCGCTAGTTAAAATCTCCTATTTTTGGATAAGCTATCACCTTCCTTACATAGCATAAACTATTATAGGAAGTCTCTCTCTCTCTTTATCCAGCCCTCTCATCTTCCAAAGATGCTTTATTTGATTCCTTTATAATTTCTCTTTAATTGCAGGAGTGGCTAAAATAAGGAAGGGTGTCAAGTCTTCTATACACCAGTCATCACGATGTTGCTTATCTAGTCACTATGCATATGTAGTTAGTCCTCTTTCAAGTAGTCATTCCACATTGGCAGAGAATAATGCTGACCAGAAGAAGTCTAAAATGGTTAATGAGAAGTCTCTCTCAACTACTATGAATGCATGAAAGCTCTAGCATAAAAAGGTACATCTGATGAACTAAGAAGACTATCTAGAACTGTCCATCAAGCTCAACAACATATGGGTGTTACAACCAATATGGCACAACCCATGATCTTATACTACCCGATAACAACTAGCTGATATATCAAGCATCAGCCATGAAGCTTCCAATTGCATGGTCCTTAGGTCATTCTCAACAGGTAGGGACTATTGATTTAAGCCGATAGAAGGCAAGGGTAGGTACATGAACCTGAAAAAGAAAAAAGATAAGACACGGCATGTTATTGGTGACCAAAACTACAAAGACACATTGATATATGCAACTTATAAGACACTATACTTTGATTGCAATTGTATCGGTTTGCTTGCATATGCAAGCTATGCTTTGAAAAGCTTGTTAAAAATTTTTTTAAGGTGGGCTTCCATTGATTATGGATTGATTTTGATTTTATTTCAAAATATGGGCTAAGTTGATGTCTGAATGAATGGTTAAGGAGCCCATAATTTTTGTAATCATATTATTATTTGGATCCAATTGTCTTGGTTATGTGATGTAACAGATAATGATATAGGTCTAATTTGGTTAGTGAGTTATGTAATGGATTGATCCATTGATATTTACTAACTCGACTAAGTCCCTGATCCACTCCTATATATATTTACCTGTGAAAATTCTATGACATAATTTTTGTTTTATGTTTCTAAGAGGACACGTATCCCATTAAGGAGATAAAAATAAGGAGGAGATGGAGAGAAAAAATCATACCCACAGTTCTTGTTCCTTTTGCAGATTGTTGTAATGAGAATCATGGATCTTCCATGAAATCAAGATATGCTTGATTTAATATTTTATTTACTTTATTGTTTTGTATTTCGATCTTCTACATATGATCAAAGTTGAATCCAATAATTGGTATTAGAGCATATTTTATAGAAGATTGGAATCAAAACTTTGATTCTTAGATATTTTTTTTTTTTATTAAAATTAGGAAAGGGATGGAAGATTTTTAAAGGATGGTAGCATCAAGGTTCTGCCACCATGCCCACTTCTTCCTTTGGTAGAGGTCCTTTGAAGATCGGCTAGTGACACCGATCCAGCAAGAAAAATGATAGTCGTAGGGTTCCCTTTCTCCTTCCATCAATCAATAATAAAAAAATCCAAAGGGATCCAAGATGGTCATCCATCCTCCTTCCCATCCTCACCTAATGTAGCACAGTAGTCGTGCCTCCTCTTCCCATCCATAGCTAAGGTAGCTGTTCGGATGGTGGCAGCATTCTAGGTGACAGTGAATCAGCTAGAGCGAAGCTGAAGAGGGTGACAATGGTTTCAAGGTTTTAAAAAATAATGATGATCCTTTCCTCACCAGCGATGATCTTCCCTTGACTACCAGCGGCTTGGTTGGGTGACGATGCTGGGCCACTGGATATAGGTTCCAGCGACTAGCCAGCCAAGAACAAGCGAGGAGGGTTGCTGGTTTGGCCACCACCTCCTATGCCCATCATGAGGAAGTAAATTAGGTATTGGGTTTCAACCAAAAATCTAACCTAATATTTTTAAAAAAAGAAAGGATATTTTTACACTAGGCACCTTCGATTTTAAATACTCTAATAAAAGATCCTGGATAGTTATTTTGTTATTAAGCATTTTTTTGATAATTTTATGTTTAGGCCCTTGTAATTAATAAATTTTAAAATCAGTCCTTGAAATTTATTTTTATTTTGGTCTCTCTATAGTTGCTTTATCATAAAAGGATCCTTGATAATATATTTTGTTTCTGAAATCAAATTTTTGTTATATTTGATAGTTTTATTTATGGATAGTTTAGCATATTTTAAGAACTATTATATAATGTGTCCCTTATAAATATGCTACATTTTGTTGCAATTTTTGTAACATATTTTAATTATATAATAAATCATTCTCATATCTGGTTTGCAAGAATGATATCTTAATTTCTAATTTAGGGAATTGTAGGTTTCAATGGATGGTGACCACCAAGTGGCCAATTTATTAAAATTTATAGGATTCCTTTATTTGATATTTTTGAAAGGATTAAAGGATGTTATGAAATTATTATATAATCATCTTTCCAAAGGGAGCTTATTATGTGTTATAATTTTGGAGTGGAGTATTTTGTGACTTGTAAGTGTATAGGTTTAGGAATTTATTCTACCAAAATAAGTAAATCTTCAAAAATTGATGGTACTTTATAAGTTGATTCCACTAAATACTGGAAATATACTTTATGTAGGTCACATTCTTTCCAACGAGAATTCATGGTATTGTACTAATGACTCTCATTATAATAAAGTTTATAAATATTTTTAAATATATTGGTTGTTTATAAGTGGAGTCTTCTAAATGTTGGAGAGATACGTTATGTGGATCACCTTTTTTTCAAAAAAAGTTTATGGCATTGCACTAAAAGCTCTCATTATAATAAAGTTTATGAATATTTTTATACATACTAGTTATTTATATCATCCATTAATTAACAGCATCAAGATTGTTTTGTAGTTACCACTTTTGCTATGAATAATACTATTGCTCCTATTAAAACCCTGACTAGCATAAATTTTAAAAGATGGAAGCATAATATTATGTTGGTGTTGGGTCTGATAGATTTGGATGCTGTATTATCCTCTATCTCAAATCACCAGTGATAGCACCCCTAAACAGAAGGCTGCTTATAAAAAGTAGGAGAGAGCTAATCGACTTAGCTTGATGATTATGAAAAGATCCATATTTGATTTCTTTTTAAATGTTATACCTGATAATGGTAATGCTAAATAATTCTTTGATATCATGAGTAATAGGTATATAGAGTCCAATAAGGCTATAGCGAGAGAGCTAATAAATAGGTTGACTAACATGAGGTATGGTGGGGCTAGAGATATTAAAGCTTATATTATGAACCTAGAAAGTCTTGCATCGAGGCTTAGGAGTCTTGACATTTCTATCCCTAATGATTTCTGTTACAGTAGTAAACAAAATCCATTCGGCCCTGACACGCATCCTCCTTAGAGGCTGGCGCGGCAGCGTACTTCTCCACCTCGGCCTCACCTCGGTCCCACTTCGACCACGTGGCGGCTCAGCTCGGCTCGGCAAAGCCCCACCTCGATGAGGAACCTCAGTACCTCGGCCTCACTTCGGCCATGAGAAGTCCCACTTCGGCCGTTAAGTTCAGCTCGGCAGCTCTGCACGTGCCGGTCCAGCTCGGCAAGCCCGCGCGGAGCTCTTTCGCCCGTGAGCTCCGCCCGTGGTAGCCTGGATCCAGCTCGGCTCGGCCCCACCTCGGCGATGAACCTCAGCACCTCGGCCCCAGCTCGGCCACATACTCCACCACCTCGGTCAGGTACTTCTCCACCTCGACCGTTCACCTCGGCACCTCAGCTCGTGCCGGTCCAGCTCAGCAAGCCCGCAGAGTCCTTTCGCCCACGGCGGCCCAAGATCCAGCTCTTCCGCCCACGGTGGCCTCGACTCCAATCCAGCTCGGCAAGACTGCGCGCCCTGCTCACTCCAAGTGCAATGCACCTCCCGGTTCGTCTCCCAGCTCGGCACGGTCGCACCTCGCCCATGCCTACGCCAAGTCCGGCCACACCCGCGTGCCCCGCTGGCTTCGGTCCACCCATAGGAGGTCGCACCCTGGCTCCGGCTCCGACCAGGCTGAGCAAGCTCGCGGCAGCCCCACGCCAGTCTGGCTCCGCCCGTGCCTGCACCACTCCAGTTCGGCATTCGATGCTCTGGTCTGGTCCGTCCAGTTCGGCGCTCCTCTTTCACTCGCGGCACGCCCTCGGTCCACCTCTTCCACCCGTGGACGTCCAGATCAGCTCCCTCACCGAACTCCCGCCAAGGGCACGCTGAGCTCCCGGCCGCGATACGCCAGGCCCACGCCTGCGGCACATCCGCATCCCCCGAACCTCGTCCGTGCCTTCCGCCCGCCTCGGCTCCGGCCCGGGCTGGTCCGGCATGCCCGCACGACCGGTCTGGCACATGCGGCTGGCCCGGCTCAGCCCGCTATGGTGCGGTCGCGCCCAAGGGTCCGCACCTCCCCCGTGCCAAGGCCTGCTCCGTCCGGCTTGATCACGCCATCGGTGCTCCTCCGCCTACGCAACGACCTCGCTTAGTCCGGTTTGCCTCCACCCGCGTGGAGTCCGGTGCAATCTTCTCCGGCTCCGCCCGAAGCTCTACGCCCCAGGACCGGTGAGCCTAGCGCAGGATCGTTTCTCCATTCCTGCACCAGCCCGGCTCTATCATGCCTCTGTCCGGCCACGAGTCCACCCGCTTCGGCTGCTCTCAGTTCAGCACGACCACCTCCGGCTCCGTCCGCATGGAGTCCCGCTCGTAGCCCCGAAGCAGAGCTCTCGGTGGCTCCCGGTCCAGCGCAGCTCCGCCCTCGTCATAGTCCGGCCACGCCTGGCGCGGGCGGCACGCTCCGTCTCCGCCCAGTCTGGCTCCGCCTGCCTGGGGCCTAGCTCCAGCTTCGAAACAAAGCTCTTCAGTCCGGTCGCGCATGCAGGCACGTGGCGCGGGTCATTTCCAGCCGTCCGCATGAGGCCGGCTATGTCCGAAGCTCCTCCCTCGGTCCAGCACTTCGGCAGGCCCAGCTCCGGCCAAGAGCGCGCCCAGCATGCGCTCACAGCTCCGCCCGGCATTCGCTGAGGACTGCCCAGTGCCCCACGCCAAGCGAGGTTGCGCACTTTCGATCCACGCATGAGGGGAGACCCCGCGTGCCACGCCTCGGTCCGTGCGTCTACCTCATGCACCCCGACCCGCGTGCATGGTGGCCTCTGCGTATCTCGCCATGCATGGAAAGGCTACACGGCCTAGCCTCGCCGTGGGGCACCTCGAACTGTGCACACGGAGAGCTTCGCATGTCTCTCTTGATCCGCATATCATCGTCTCCATCCCAGGTAAGCTTCTCAATGTACAGGTATAGGAAAAGCTTGGATGGTAGCCCGACACATCAAATCATCGTCCCTAATACGCCTCCTATAAGGAGGGCTATATTGGAGCCCCCAGGTGACAGTTTATACCAATTAGGAAGGCGTGCCCCATCCGAGGCACTGTATCCCTTCACCAACCTCTTGAACTACCTGGAAGGAGAAGGTTGACCAACCTATCTAAGCCTCCTAGGCTCGCAGAAACCTCACAGGCCTACACCAAGAAGAACGCGCCTCCCTGAACACCAAGAGCCGCTCGTCTACATAAGAGCAGGAGGAAGAGGTGAGGGGGGGTAAGAGATAACACATTCTCTTCATTCTCACATTATCGCCCATTTTCTATCACCCTCTGGCAGCAGAGAGTCCCCCAAGCTCTCCGCCTCAGAGGTCCCTTATTTCCTTCGATCGTCCCATTGACTTGATCGTCGGAGTGTCTTTGCCGGAATCCCCGGCGCAGGTCTCCCCTATTTTGCAGGTATCGCCCGACGGAGGGACAATACGGAAGAAGATTACTCCTCACTGGAAAGGCCCACAGGAGGACCATCACAGTACCAAGCCCCTTTCATCCCAACTACGACTATGTTCCCCTTGATCGTCTCCGACCAACGAGCCTGGTGATGTTGGCACAGAGCCCACTCACCTAGGCCACGTAAGAGCTACCGGCCACGGCGATCTAGGCGGCAATAGATTGGCGCGCCAGCAAGGGGGGCAGATCCATGCTCCTCAATAAGGTGGGATGATGGTTTCCACCTTTGTCCTTAGTCCCTGGGGGGCAGACTGGGGGCATGGGGATTGGGGCACGATAACATCTCCCTCTCTCTCGAGGCTCCAAGGAGCAGCCTCGACCAAAAAATCTTGGGCTGTGAAGGTGCATCGCCACCCTTGCTGGGGCAACGGGCATCAAGCCAAGGATGGAGCCACCTCCCGGCGATGCCACCATCCAAGAGCCTCATTCTCCCATGCAACGGAGCTTAGTCCAATGCAACGAGGCTTGTTCCCATCTGACGAAGCTTGCCCCCATCCAACGGAGTATGCTCCCATGCAACGGGAGTCTCTTCTCCTCCCAAGCAATGCAGCCATTTTTCTCATGCTACGGAGTATGCTCCCATGCAACACAAGCTTTCTCCCATGCGGTGGAGTACCATGCTCCCGTGCAGCGATCCTCCTCCACCATGCAACGGAGATCTATTCTCCCGTTCAACGGAGTCCTCTTCCCCCAAATGGAGGTCAATCCTCCCATGTAGAGGAGTTCTATTCTTTCTTGAGGTAACTCCTCCCTCCGCTATCTTTGCAGTACAAGAAACTATGTTTTAGTTCTGCAGGAAGACCTCCTATGATGTCATCAATGGAGTCTCAAGCTCCCATACAAAGGGGTTCCATGCTCCCATGCAACGGGCTCTCTCACAGAGCCTCGTTCTCCCATGCAACGGAAGCTTCCTCCCATGCAACAAGGTTTTCTCCTCCCATGTAACGGAAGCTTCTTCCTTCCATGCGGTGGAGTACCATGCTCCCATGCAGCGATCCTCCTCCACCATGTGACGGAGATCTATTCTCCCGTTCAACGGAGTCTTCTTCCCCCAAATGGAGGTCTATCCTCCCATGTGGAGGAGTTCTATTCTTTCTTAAGGTAACTCCTCCCTCCGCTATCTTTGCAGTACAAGAAACTATGTTTTAGTTCTGCAGGAAGACCTCCTATGACGTCATCAATGGAGCCTCAAGCTCCCATACAAAGGGGTTCCATGCTCCCATGCAACGAGCTCTCTCACAGAGCCTCGTTCTCCCATGCAACGGAAGCTTCTTCCCATGCAACAAGGTTTTCTCCTCCCATGTAACGGAAGCTTCTTCCTTCCATGCGGTGGAGTACCATGCTCCCATGCAACGATCCTCCTCCACCATGCGACGGAGATCTATTCTCCTGTTCAACGGAGTCTTCTTCCCCCAAATGGAGGTCTATCCTCCCATGTAGAGGAGTTCTATTCTTTCTTGAGGTAACTCCTCCCTCCGCTATCTTTGCAGTACAAGAAACTATGTTTTAGTTCTGCAGGAAGACCTCCTATGATGTCATCAACGGAGACTCAAGCTCCCATACAAAGGGGTTCCATGCTCCCATGCAACGGGCTCTCTCATAGAGCCTCGTTCTCCCATGCAACAGAAGCTTCCTCCCATGCAACGGGCTCTCTCCCAGGTAACAGAACCTTGTTCTCCCATGCAACAGAGCTCCCTCCTATGCGACGGAGCCACCTCTCATGTGACGGAGCCTCCTCCCATGCAATGGAGCCTTTTTCCCCCATGCAACCAAGTTTTATTCTTCCGTGCAAGGGAGTCTTATTCTCTCCTGAGAGGGCGGCCAGCGAATTTGATCCCGACCCGCTCAAGGAAGGAACATATCTTTATCTATTAATATAACTGGAGCTCAACAGGTAACTCCTTCTCCGCTACATTTACACAATGAAAAACTGTGTCACAGTTCTATAGGAAAAGCTCCCGCAAGCTCAGAACGCCTAGGTCGGAGCCCTATCCTCCTGCCCTCCAGAGTGAGACCCTCGGAGGTTAGTGCCCTGTAGTCGAGGTCGAGCTCAGCGCTCACCCGCCAATGTGGAGCCTCTCCGAGCGCGCGCCGTCTGGACTGGGTCCGTCTTCTGCCCTCCAGAGCGAGACCCTTGGAGGTTAGTGCCCTGTGGTCAAGGTCAAGCTCAGCGCTCACCCGCCAATGTGGAGCCTCTCCGAGCGCGCGCCCTCTAGACCGGGTCCGTCTTTTGCCCTTTAGAGCGAGACCCTCGGAGGTTAGTGCCTTGTGGTCGAGGTCAAGCTCAGCGTTCACCCGCCAATGTGGAGCCTCTCCGAGCACACGCCCTCTAGACCGGGTCCGTCTTCTGCCCTTCAGAGTGAGACCCTTGGAGGTTAGTGCCCTGTGGTCGAGGTCGAGCTCAGCGCTCACCCGCCAATGTGGAGCCTCTCCGAGCACGTGCCCTCTGGACCGGGTCCGTCTTCTGCCCTCCAGAGCGAGACCCTCGGAGGTTAGTGCCCTATGGTCGAGGTTAAGCTCAGCACTCACCCGCCAATGTGGAGCCTCTCCGAGCGCACGCCCTCTGGACTGGGTCTGTCTTCTGCCCTCCAGAGCGAGACCCTCGGAGGTTAGTGCCCTATGGTCGGAGTCGAGCTCAACGCTCACCCGCCAATGTGGAGCCTCTCCGAGCGTGCACCCTCTGGACCGGGCCTGCACTTTGCCTCCCTCCACCAAGATGAAGCTTCCGAGGCTCTGTATTCAAGCTAGAAGTCAGTCAATCTTCTTCATAAAACAAAGCTGAGGCCAAACTTCCTAATGAAGCCGTGCTTCTCACCAAAGTCAAGCCCTTTGATGAGACCAAGCTCCCTGCAAAGATCACACTCCTGTTAGAGATGAGGAAGACTAATCCCTACTATGGCTGGGGAAGGCAACGAACGAAGCACAATTCTCGAAAGGAAGAAGCAGTGAAGGCTCGGTCACTTCACCCACATCATGCGAAACTTTGGAGTAGGATTTTGCCCTCCACACCTTGCGAACATGATGCAAAGGGTGGTCCTGTTCCTCCATGAAACATGGACGGTACAAAACTAATAAAAGCATGATCATCACCAACATCATTAAACATTCTCGGCTGTTGGGATGTGCAAGGCCAACCACCATGGAAAGCTTCGGAGGCCCAACCATTCACGACCCTCCTAGCATGCCAAACAGCTCTGCCACCTCACGAAGGATGTAAGAATCCCTCCTCAATAATTAAAATTCCTCTCTGGTGCAACTTTGTTCTTCACCAACACAGGAACTCACCCGTCCGACTCCAAGTCCGGCGAAGTTAAGAGCTGAAGTCAAGCTCCTTAGCTCAGCCAAGCTGAAATCAAATAGAGCCGAGCTGAAGTCATGCCTCTTGATTCAGTCGAGCTGAAGCCAAGCTCTTCATTGAACCCCGCACCTACCTCCTGACCATAGTCCGGAGATGTCCATAGGTAGCTCTGAAGGTCCAACCATTTGCAGCTCACCTCCTAGCATGCCAAACAGCTCTGCTACCTCACGAAGGATGTAAGAATCCCTCCTTAAAAATTAAAGTTCATCTTTGGTGCAACTTTGCTCTTCATCATTACTGGAGCTCATCTGTTCGACTCCGAGTCTGACGAAGGAAGCCCGGATCCCAGTTCTGGCATAACGGAACCCAGTTCCGGTACAAAATCCTGGAGAACAACTTGGTAGGTCGCGCAAGGCTCAACTCCAGCCTGTGGCCCCGGGGTTCAGTCCGGAAGTTTGCGTGGAACCTGGTTCTGAAGCGAAGTCCCAGACTTCGGTCTGGAAGGTGGCGCGGAACCCAGTTCCCCCACGTGATCCTGGACTTCAGTCTGTAAGGTGGCGCAGAACCCAATTCCCTCACGTGATCCTGGACTTCAGTCTGAAAGGTGGCGCGGAACCCGATTCTCCCACGTGATCCTGGACGTCAGTCTGGAAGGTGGCACGGAACCCGATTCCCCCATGTGATCCCGGACTTCAGTCTGGAAGATGCCTCGAAACCCAGTTCCAGCATGAAGGCCCGGACTTCAGTCCGCGTGTTATCTCTTGAGTTCCTCCGCCAAGATGGCTCCCTCGAGGTCGAGCGTGGCTCCCTCAAGGTCGAGCATCTTGCCTGAATCAAACTCCTGCTCTTTGGGTTCCTCCGCCAGGAAGGCTCCCCTGAGGTCGAGTGTGGCTCCCCCGAGGTAGAGCATTTGAATGGAGCAGATTTCTTTCTCCTACTTCTTGAGCTTCTTTAGCAACTTCCATGCCTTCAGCAAAGGTTCCGACAGATACTTTGAGCTCGGCCATGATGACCATATACCCAGTCATGTATGTGTGCACCCAAGTTGTGCACCTCTCAACCTTTTCCTCCAAGGCACCACCTTCTATCTGGTCAAAGAGGAGTCTGACTGAAGTACTTGCACCATCATAATGCAACTAACTCAAGGTAAAAACACCTACAGGCAAGTAAGCTCCAAAAACAACACCTTCTAAGTTGTGTTGCAGGACGTCCCCTGTTCGTGAAAAGGACAGCCAGACTTGATGCCTTCACCTAGGCCTTCAAAGACCAACAGCTAATCTCCAGTAAGTTCAGTTTCATTTAGCGACTAACTTCTTGCAGTCGGTACAGAGCCCGCTAAGGTGCAGAGCCGAATGGATGATAATACTCCATTTATCCAAAACGAAGATGTTACAGCCATGACAGTGACGTGGCCAGGCTCAGGTACCGCCGAATGCGATCGAGCCACGTGTAAGTTTCCCCGACCGAGTCAGCGCCACGTCTTCAAAGCCAGGATTGGCAAGACTACACCGCCCGACGACTGTCTAAGGCAAACTTCCCTCGCCGAGGTCGAGCTCGGTTCGGAGTTCCTCTGCCACCCCATTGGCGCCCGGACCCGGAGGGATCCGCCTAAGTGAGGTCGGCCGAGGCCAGGCGACCTCCTGCCACCTCGCCAGGTGTCCACCCAGGAGGGGTCCACCTAAGCCGAGGTCGGCCGGTCCTTCGCCCTTCGCCAGGTGGCCACCCGGAGACGGGCCCACCTCGGTCGAGACCAGGCGACCTCCTGCCACCTCGCCAGGTGTCCGCCCAGGAGGGGTCCACCTAAGCCGAGGTCGGCTGGTCCTTCGTCCTTCGCCAGGTGGCCGCCCGGAGACGGGCCCACCTCGGCCGAAGCCAGGCGACCTCCTGCCACCTCGCCAGGTGTCCGCCCAGGAGGGGTCCACCTAAGCCGAGGTCGGCTGGTCCTTCGCCCTTCGCCAGGTGGCCGCCCGGAGACGAGCCCACCTCGGCCGAAGCCAGGCGACCTCCTGCCACCTCGCCAGGTGTCCACCCGGGAGGGGTCCACCTAAGCCGAGGTCGGCTGGTCCTTCGCTCCTCACCAGTTGGCCCCCGGAGACGGGTCCAACTCAGCCGAGGTCAGACCGCTCATACGGAGAAGGCCCCAGGGAGGGAAACGGGCACCGAGGCCATCCCTCGGGCCGTACGAACCCCAGACGGCGCTCCGTACGGAGGGCGGTGGCACGCGGAACATCACTTGCATCGGCCCGACAGGTCCCGCAGCCGAGAGACGCGACCCTGACGGAACAGGCCCCATAGATGGACGGCGCCCATGCTTGGGAAAGAGAGCGCTCTCGCTGGGCCCGAGGCCTGACCGGCCGCCTTGCCAGCGCCGCCCTCCCTTTTTCTCTTCTGTCTTTGCCTTTTCCCTGCTGGGCCCGGCGGACGAGGTTGGAAAGCCGCCTGGCCCCCTTCACCGAAAAGGGAAAAGAGAAAAGGACGGGGGAGGGGAGTTTCCCAGGAGAAAAAGACAAGCGCACGACGAAAGGAGATAAAGAGGGAGGAATCTGGGGACGACGAGGTAAGCCAAACAAGCCTGGGGACGAAGAAGAAGCACCGGCACAAGGCCTTGCTCCGGGAGAAAAACCAGAGATCCCGAGAGGGGAACACTGGACGTGAGCTCGGCAAGGAGGCCCGGCCGAGATTCTGGTCCCCAGAGCATTTCCTTCACCAGTTAACTCTCTAAGTCTGGAACCCTTTCGAGGGTCCGGCTGGAGAGTCTGTTCCTTCTCGTCGTCTACTGACTTGACCGTCGGAGCTCCCTCGCCGGGATCCCCGGCCAGGGTCTCCTAACCCCTTTCTTGCAGGTTCTCCGCAGGCAGGGAGGCTCCCTCACCAGGCGGTCAGGAAGGATCGGCGGGTCCGTGGCATGGGCGCGGCGGCGAGAGCGGCAACAGATTGGCGCGCCAGGTAGGGGGGCAGGACACTAACCCCTAGCGGGAACCAGCTTTCTGCAGGTGTCGTGCTCTCCAACAATGGTGGTCACTCGTGGTCGCGAGGCGTCCACCAGCCGTGTGGGGGAGGTCCACTCCCCTCCGGGGGGCCACAGCCCCGAAAGGGAGCTTCCGGCTCCCCCTCCTCTTCCACAGCAGCCTACCCCGGCGGACGGTCCCCTTGGGGCCGTCATTCAGCAGCTGCAGACCTTGACCTCAGCGGTCCGGCAGCTTCAGCAACAGCAACGGTCCCTGGCCACCCAGCCGCAGCCAGGGACCCCCGCGGCCTGAGCCGCGGGGCAGCGTGGGAGCCTGCGCTCAATCCAGGGCAGGCCATCCCATCCAAGGGCCGTCTCCAACCCCCGGGGGAGCCACCAAGCTCCCGCAAAGAGAAACTACTCCGGTTCGGAGGATCACGAGAGTCGATCCCCGGCCGACGGGGCCGAAACGGCGCATCGCAGCAAGCGACGCCGAGGCTAGACTTCGCGCCGAGATCGATCGGCGCCCCCTTCACCTGCAGTCTCGGTGGAAGACTCCACCGACGAAGCCATCAGGCGCCAGGCCGAGAGGCGCCTGGAGGAGCATGAGCGTAAGCTGGCGAAGTTCGCCCGCCGATTCGCTGACCTGCAGAACTCGTCGGCAGACCCGGCGGGCTACGACTCCCGCCCCCCTTTCTCTGAAGAAATCCAGGCAGAACCGATCCCGAAACGGTTCCGCATGCCGCAGGTGGATCCCTACGACGGGACCACCGACCCCCTGGACCATTTGGAGAGCTATAAAGCTCTCATGAGGGTCCAGGGTGCCGCCGACGCTCTCCTGTGTATCGCCTTCCCGGCAACCCTCCGGAAGGCCGCTCGAGTCTGGTTCACCCGCCTCGAGCCCGGATCCATATGCTCCTTCCATCAGTTGGAAGGAAGGTTCGTGGCACACTTCGACGCTTGTCGAAAGGTGCCGAGAGAGGTGGACAGCCTCTTCTCCATCCGCCAGCAGGACCAGGAGCTGCTCCGGGACTACATCACCCGGTTCAAGACTGCAGCCCTGGAGATCTACAGCTTGGACGAGCCCGTCGCCATGCTGGCTTTGAAGCGCGGGCTCAAGACGTCCCGCCTGACCTATTCCCTGGACAAGAAGCCACCCAGGACGTACTCCGAGCTCCTCCTCTGCGCCCACAAGTACATCCGAGCGGAGGAGGCTGACCGCACCCGTCGAGAGTTGGACGGGAAGACTTCAAAGAAGCCGCTCCCGAGGGACACCCCGGGAGCTCGGAGGCCCGGGCCGTCTGCCGACCCTCGCCCGAATCCAAGGCCGAGGGGCGAAGCCACTCCCGAGCGGAGGTACACCCCCCTCCTCGCACCTCGAACGAAGATCCTCATGGAAATCGAGGGCGAGCGCTACCTCCGCCGACCTCCTCCTCAGAACCCGAGAGCCGTCCGAGATAAATCGAAGTACTGCCAGTTCCACCACGAGCATGGGCATGACACAGAGGAGTGTCGCCACCTGAAGCGGGAGATTGAGGAGCTGATCAGGAGGGGTTACCTCAGGAAGTTCGTCAAGAACGAGGCCCCCTCTGAAGGGCAGCCGCTCGCGGCCTTACCACCCGTCCCTGCGATCGACAACCGCCCAACGGAGAAGCCCGTGGGCATGATCTCACGCGGGTCCGGCCGGGCAATGAAGAGAGCCCGGGAAGTCGGGAACCCGGAGAATGTAATCCCTCCAAAGGGGGGGGAAATTAATGACAATGTAAACAACGATGCCGTGGTGGTCGAGATGACCATCGCGAAGCATCCTGTACATCGAATCATGGTGGATAGTGGAAGCTCGGCTGACGTACTTTTTTACGATGCTTTCTCTCGGATGAACTGGTCCCCCGATCAGCTGAAACCAGTGCACACCCCCCTGGTAGGTTTTACAGGGGACTCCGTGGGGGTCGAGGGGGAGATCACTCTCCCGGTCACCGCCGGATCCCTACCCCGGCAGGCGACCGTCCTAATAACGTTCACCGTCGTCAGGCTCCCTTCGCCTTACAACGCCATTCTCGGGTGTCCCGAGCTCAACCAACTGGACGCCACCGTCTCCACGAGGAGGCTGTTGGTGCAGTTCCCCATACCTTCCGGGCTCGGGGAGATGAAGGGGACGACCCAGCCAGTCCCGCTCTGCCTCCAGACGATCCCAGGCGCCAGGGGCACGGAGCTCGCCCATGATATCGACGACCTCGATCTGAGAGAGAAGGAACCCAGGGGAGGGCCCGTAGAGCGCCTGCTGACTTTCCCCCTCGGTTCGGATCCCCTGAAGACGGTGCAAGTCGGGGCCCAGCTCCCCGAGGAAGAGCGAACCCGCCTGCTGGAGTTCCTCCGTGCCAACGCTGACGTGTTCGCCTGGTCAGCAGCCGACATGCCGGGCATCCCGCCCGAGGTCATCATGCACAGGCTAAACGTGGACCCAAATTGCCGCCCGGTCCGCCAGAAGAAGAGAAGCTTCGCCATGGAGAGGCAGGAGGCGATCAACGAGGAAGTGGAGAAGCTCCTCGCCGCTGGTTTTGTCCGAGAGGTCCAGTACCCCAGTTGGCTGGCAAACGTGGTCATGGTAAAGAAGAGTAGTGGTAAGTGGAGGATCTGTGTAGACTACACCGACCTCAATCGAGCTTGCCCGAAGGACAGCTTCCCTCTTCCAAAGATCGACCAGCTGGTCGACACCACCTCGGGGCATCGCCTCCTGTCGTTCATGGACGCCTTCTCCGAATACAACCAGATCCGGATGAACCCGGAGGACGAAGAGCACACCGCTTTCATAACTGACCGCGAAACTTTTTGCTACAGGATGATGCCCTTCGGTCTCAAGAACGCGGGGGTGACTTACCAACGCCTGGTCAGTAGAATTTTCAAAGATCAGATAGGCCGCAACATGCAGGTGTACGTGGACGAGATGCTGGTAATGAGCAAACCCGATTCGGACCACGTGGCTGACTTGACGGAGATGTTCAGCAACCTCCGGCGCCATCAGATGAAGCTGAACCCGGCGAAGTGCGCCTTCGGCGTCTCCGCCGGGAAGTTCCTAGGGTTTATGGTGACCCAAAGAGGAATCGAGGCCAACCCGGAGAAGGTCCAGGCCATCCTGGACATGGAGCAGCCCGCCTCCAAGAAGCAAGTGCAACAACTAACCTGCCGAGTTGCGGCCCTTAGCCGTTTTATCTCCAGGTCGGCGGACCGCTACCGTCCCTTCTTCAAAGTGCTGAGGAAGATGAATGACTTTGCTTGGACCGAGGTGATAGAAAAAAATGTGGGGTGCAGGTGCCTACGCTAAGCATGCAACAGCACAGGGAATAGGTAACTATTTTAAAACATTTTTAAAATAAGTGCGGAAAAAACCTATTCCGCACAAGATCAAGCATATGCAAGATGCATGTATAGGCATGATTCAGGACATATAATATTTATAAACATTTTAATAAATCTAGATCTACACATGCACCGAAATTAAAACCCAAAAACATACCTTATTCCCAGCTGGAATAAGTATGGGATAAACCTGGAATAGACTGGAATAACTGGAATAAAGTTATTCCAGTCGTCTTCCACCTTGGGCTAAAAATAGGGCTTCCGAAAAGTCCCCGGAACGCCACCTTCCGGACCTCCGATCGCTCCCAAATTTGAGCTGTAGATTCTTAAGGAAGTCCTCTTCGATTTGGCACTGGTTTCTGCAAGAAAAACTAAGCCAATAAATCGTAAAAAATTGCCGAAGTCTGCTGCACGAAAATGGCAGCAGAACGGAGAAGCTGTCTTCGTCGTTGGATTTCGGGCAATTGGAGCGATCCCGGCTCGCGAGGTTTGCTCCGAGGAGTAGAGTGGTACTCCCTCTAGAGGGGAGACACGCCCGGGACTCAGGGATCCGCCTCTACGCACGGTGCTAGCCGCCGGAAGAGGGGTTCACGGTCACAGGTTGCTGCAGCAAAACAGAATTGCTGCAGCAGGGATTTTGAGCACTTTAAAGAGAGGATTGATGCCTTGTTTCTCTCCCTCACACACTCCAAATCCCAGTGTATCCAAGCTCTATAACAGGGGTCACTCAAAGAACACCTTGCTTTTCTTTTGGGCTCCTCATACGCTGGGATTTTCCACTACGCAACAGAGGACGGATGGGTGTGGGTTATATAAGGTGCTGGGAGGGAGAGGGAGGTGAAGCGACTTTTGGCAGCAGTTAACCCATTTAGTAGCCTTAAACCAAGATTAAAAATATTAATCAACAGAGGAGGAAAACGCCCAGCTTGAAGTTTCATCGTTTGGCTTTCCTTCCAGTGAAAAAAATTCCAACGGGTGGAGAAAGAAAGAAAAAAAAAACGTGTAAAACGGTCAAGTGGAAATGAAAATGCCGGTTCATCCAAAACCGGTCTAACCAAAAATGGTCCAATCCCTTTAAACCAAACGGTTCAATCCAATTGAACCTGGTTCAAGGAATAAAATTGGTTCACAACCAATTGGAGGCCGAAACGAACTCCGAATCAGTTCAAAATTGATTCAGAAAAATCCTGGCGCAGAGCTGGTCAACTCGGAACATTTTCCGGTCGACCCAGACAAGGGCAAGACGGGGAAAAGAGTGCTCAAAAATACCGTGACCATAAAACCGAGACGATTCCCAATCGTAATCGATTTCCGGATCAGAGAGTTATCCTCTGTGGCGTGTGACCTCATAGGTTCGAACCTAAACGGTAGCACTATAACAATTTCTAGTACCAGCACAGGAAACCATCTAGCAATGGATCCCGGCGTCCGGATAGGTCGAAGATGCGGGAGCAAACAATCGAACCTCTGGCATATGGTTACCGTATAATTCATCCCTTTGACCTCTAATGCTCAGGACGACTGAGATTGGGCTGCCAACCCAGACTGAGTCAGTCGACTACGTGTCTCAACCTCGCAAGCCCAGTGACTCTTCACTAGGGCTACCCCGGCCGAGGATTTGCTAAATTGAGATACTGCGAGACATTCAATCCAAACTGTTTGGACAGGTCAATTCCATCTTGGTCCATTACTGCTCCACAAGTACTTGCCTGTACCCAGAAACCTTCCATCACCAGATTAAAAATCCAGGTAGTCCGGCACCAAAGCACAGGGAGTTGCTTGCAAGCTACCGCGATGGCCTCAGGTCAGAGGGACACTTATACCCATATCCAATCGTGAGTATCCCTTTGGCAGAAAGGGACTGCACGGAGTCACGTTCAATGAAATATCACATATATCCCACCTGCAGATCACATCAGTGTCACCACACTCATTTGGTCAAGAGGACAACCAAACGATGTGAACTGCAACAACCTATACTTGATATATTGCCGACCAGTACAATATATCCTTTGGTTGTGAACTGGGTTTAAGGACCACTCGATACATCCTCTCTGTATCGAAGTCAGTGCAGTCCTAAGGACTTCATCACATGGAAAGAGTTCATTTTAGGGAAATACAATATGTGATGAGCTACCAAATAATAATTTTATTAATTTATAAAATAAATACAGTACTTAGCTCAACCGCCTACAACCCAGGCGATTGGCTTTGGGACACAATTCCCAACAACTCCCACTTGTACTAAAGTCAATCAGAAGAGTATCTAATACCCATTTCCCATTTACAATAGTCGAACTCTTTTATTCCGAGGGCTTTAGTGAAGGGGTCGGCCAGATTTTCCTTTCCATCGATATTCAGAAGATTGATATCGCCTCGTTCCACGATCTCTCGTACGAGGTGGTAGCGCCGCAGGATGTGCTTGGTGCGGTGATGAGCTTTTGGCTCCTTAGCTTGAGCAATGGCTCCAGTGCTGTCACAGTACACCGAAACAGGACCATCTAGGGAAGGTGCCACCCCTAGCTCTCCAAGGAACTTTCGCAACCACACAGCTTCCTTTGCTGCATCTGATGCTGCAATATATTCTGCTTCGCATACCGAGTCTGCAACAGTTGCCTGCTTGAAACTTTTCCAGCAGACCGCTCCTCCATTCAGGGTAAATACAAACCCTGACACACTCTTGCTATCATCTCTATCTGACTGGAAACTAGAGTCAGTGTACCCCACAAGTTTCAAGTCAAGTTCTCCATAAATCAGTCATTGATCTTTAGTATTTCTCAAATACTTGAGGATGGACTTAACCACCTTCCAATGCGCCTCACCTGGGTCAGACTGGTATCTACTCACTACTCCTAGTGAGTATGCCACATCTGGTCTAATACAAGTCATAGCATACATGATAGAGCCTACTGCAGAAGCATAAGGTACTCTACTCATGCGCTCTCTTTCCTCAGGAGTTGTCGCACAATCCTTCTTGGAAAGAGTAATTCCAGAACCTATCGGAAGATAGCCTTTCTTGGAATTTTCCATGCTGAACCGTTTCAGCACGGTGTCTATGTACGTAGACTGGGACAATCCCAAAAGCTTCTTAAATCTATCTCTATAGATTTTCATACCTAGTATGTAAGAAGCTTCACCCAAGTCCTTCATGGAGAACTGAGATGATAACCAGACCTTTATTCCTTGTAATGTTGCGACGTCATTCCCGATTAAGAGAATGTCGTCAACATACAGTACCAGGAATACAATCACAGAACCATTAATCCATTTGTAGATGCACGGTTCTTCTCCGTTCTTAACGAAGCCGTACGATTTGATACACCTATCAAACCGTAAGTTCCAACTTCGAGATGCTTGCTTGAGTCCATAGATGGACTTCTGCAATTTGCATACTTTTGATTCATCTGTGGATGTGAACCCTTCAGGCTGTATCATATACACCTCTTCTTCCAGCTCCCCATTTAGGAAAGCGGTTCGGACATCCATCTGCCAGATCTCGTAATCAAAATATGCTGCCAAAGCAAGCATGATCCGAATAGACTTGAGCATTGCCACAGGGGAAAATGTCTCGTCATAATCGATACCATATCGTTGACGATACCCCTTGGCAACCAGACGGGCTTTATAGGTCTCTACCTTCCCATCTGCGCCCCTTTTTCTCTTGAAGATCCATTTACACCCGATGGGTTTTATTCCTTCAGGCGGATCAACCAATGTCCAAACATTGTTGATTTCCATGGACTCCATTTCGGATCGCATGGCTCCAAGCCATGCCTCAGAATCAGATCTCTGAAGTGCATCCATATAGGTGATCGGATCCTCATTGTTCTCATCGAGCTCAATGGGATCGCCGTCCCGGACCAAGAAACCGTAGTATCTGTCCGGCTGACGCGGTATTCTACCGGATCTCCTAATGGGTTCTGGGTGTGATTCAATCACAGCTGGTTCTACGACGTCCTTAGAGTGTGTAGGTTCTTCTATTGGCTGAACTTCATCAAGTTCAATCTTAGAGGCTATAGTTCCTTCTCCAAGGAACTCCTTTTCCAAAAAGATAGCTCTAAGAGCAACGAACACCTTTTGTTCATTCTCCAAATAGAAGAAATACCCTTTGGTTTCCTTAGGATAACCAACAAATAAACACCGATCAGACCTAGGACCAAGTTTGTCTGAGTCTAAACGCTTTACGTAAGCCGGACAACCCCAGACTCGAAGGTGTGAGATTGATGGTTTACGTCCATTCCACATCTCATACGGAGTGGAGACAACAGATTTACTTGGAACATTATTTAATAAGTAACAGGCTGTCTGAAGCGCATATCCCCAAAAGGATAGCGGCAAAGTTGCAAAGCCCATCATGGAGCGAACCATGTCCAACAAGGTTCGATTCCTCCTTTCGGACACACCATTCAACTGTGGTGTTCCTGGAGGAGTCCACTGAGAGAGAATTCCATTCTCCTCAAGATATGTCAAAAAAGCACCAGATAAGTATTCGCCACCTCGATCAGATCGAAGGGTTTTAATACTTTTTCCAGTTTGCTTTTCTACTTCATTACGGTATCGTTTGAACATTTCAAACGACTCAGACTTATGTCTCATTAAAAAGACATAACCGAACCTTGAAAAGTCGTCTGTAAAAGTAATGAAATATTTGTATTCTCCTATAGCACTAACTGTCATCGGTCCACATACATCAGTATGTATTAGACTTAGAAGTTCTGTAGCTCGTTCACCTTTTCCAGTAAAAGGTGACTTGGTCATTTTACCAAGTAAACAGGATTCACAAGTGGGCAGTGATTCAGAATCACTGACCTCGAGAAGTCCATCTCCTCACATCTTGTTTATCCTATTTTGGTTAATATGACCTAGCCTACAGTGCCAAAGATACAAATTGTTGACATTATCTAACCTTGGACGTTTGCTAGAAGTGTACATTATACTAACAGGCCTTGATAGTACGTATATGCCATTATTTAATCTAGCTTTCATTATAACAGAGTTATTCAAAATAATATTGCAAAAATCTCCTTTTATTGATAGTTCAAAACCACAACTGGCCAAAAGGCCTACAGAGATTATGCACATAATGAAACTAGGACAATAGTGACAGTCGACTAGTTCGACAGTACAAGACTCAAAGACAAGATGCAGGACTCCAACCGCCAGTACTGGAACACGATTTCCATTCCCGACGCTCAGAAACTGTTCTCCATCTTCAAATCTTCTGCTAACTTGAAGTCCCTGTAACGAATTACAAACATGAATTGGACTACCAGTATCTAATACCCAGTTAGCAGTATCAACAATTGAGTAATTACAAGGTCTTATCATATAAATACCTTGTTCAGCAGACTTCTGCTTTCTCGGCCTGTTCGGATCAAGGGACGCTATATAAAGAGGACAGTTCCTCTTCCAGTGTCCCTTCTTCTTGCAGTGGAAGCACTCTGCAGAAGACTGATCAGCCTTAAACTTCCTGGTCTGACTCGGGTCAGGAGCATTCTGCACCTTCTTTCCCTTTTTATTTATTTTCTTCTTCCCTTTCTTAAAGGGACGACGACCTCTACATCCTCCCACTAAATTCACCACCCCCTTATTAAGTTGGTGGTCTTTCTCGAAAGTCTGCAGTAATCCCAAAAGACCATGGTAGTTTACTACAGGCTTGTTCATTCTGTAATGATCAAGAAAGTCAAGATAGGAGGAGGGAAGAGAATTGAGGATCGCATCCTTGCCGAGCTGCTCGTGCAAGGGGCATCCGAGTTTGCCCAGTTTTTCAATCAGCTCGATCATGTACAATACATGATCAGTGACTGATCCGCCATTCGGCATCTTGGAGTTGTAGATGGCACAAGACACTTTGTACCGTTCTACATCATCCGGGGTGCCGAAGGATTCCTTCAACTTTTGAAGGATTTCATCAGGTTGGGCCTCCTCGAATTTGCGAGTGAACTCGTTGTTCATCGCCGCTAGCATAATGCAATGGACAGTAGTCCGATCAGAGACCCACTTCAAATAAGCATCTCTGACCGCACTCCGTGCATTAGCGGGAGGGATTTCAGGTGCCGGATCCGTTATCACATACAGGATCCGTTCGTGCTCCAGAACTATTCTCAACTTTCGATACCAACTATCGAAGTTGTGACCCTTTAACTTCTCGTTATCGAGAAGTGTCCGGAGTGACAAGTTTGAAGACATCTGAAAAGAAAACAAGACCAAATTAGTTTATGAATTAATAACTTAACCAAAAGACTTGGACTTTAGTCTAAAGGTTCCTCCCACTAATTTTTCAGATTGGTAGCCTCTGACTCCAATCCGTGAAAACAACATTTTTCAAGTGGGTACTGAAATCCAATGGGCCACGCATGAGCCCGACTATGGCCGGCTCACCCATACGAGCCTAAAGGTAGGTTCGTAAACCAATTGTTTCCCTAAACAATTTTCAGTATTTTATTTTGCCCCAGAGAACACCTCAATCGGCCTAGGGGCCTCCTATTGCGGGTCTCTGGTTAGGTCCAACCATTAAAATGACTAATCCAATGCTTCCAGCTAACTAAAGACCAAGCCCGACTATGGCCGGCCCACCTGGTCCCGTTAAGGAGGTTGCACTGAACCATCATCGATCAGATAGAAATTCCAGTCGCCGGATGTACACCCGTTCTATGGAACTGCCGATGCACACCAAGCTAGTGGACACATTTCTATCCAACTTAATGGGAGGCTAAGACACTGTCAACTCCTTGACTTAGTCTTTTTAAGGACCTAATAATTTTTAGAGGATTTTTTTTTTTTTTTGACAGAAGAAAAAGGTAAGGACATGGATCATCCTCCCACTGAATCAATCAGATTCCAGGAGGGTTGAATTAAATCAACAATTGATCCATGGGCACCTATTGATCAGTCAGACCGATCAACCTGGGTGACATGGGTTAACTCGAGTCATTGAGCTTTTCCAATCAGTTATGGTCGACTCGACTAGCCAGGTAGGTGAGATCATGGGTGAGTATCCGCCATTAACCATCTTTCCTAGACACCAACCAAGTTGGCCAGGAAAGAGGTAGCCTCATACAACCATGATCACAATTGCCAAACCTACCTCGACACCAGTCGGTTTACCAGACTCGATCAGACTAGCCTAAAGACTCGGGTGTCCACTGAGCCACTAATTGGATCCATTTTAGATGAACGGATCAACTAATCTAACTATTAGATAGTTCTGAAGAAGGACCTTAAACAACATTTGCTTAATCTTCTTTTAATCTGATTCAAGTAAACTTAGGTCTAACCCAGTGATGGACCCAACTAATCAGCTAACCCAATTAACCCAATTTGGCTTATGCAAATTTTATTAGATTTCATAAATCTAAAAATTTTTTATTAAGCCAAATACTTAATTAAAATATTTTTTAATTAAGTCTCTATGTAAAATAATTTTACATCTTAAATTATGCATCATATCTAGATTTATACTTTTATAAATATTATATGACCCAAATAACAAAATTATAAATCATGCCAAATTTATAATTTTAATTTCTTTTTGATTTCCTTAAAGGATCCTTCTAAAGAGGCCAACACAGACGAACCACATCGTGTCAAAGACACACGACCATGGTGAAGGTCTCAACTAGGTTCCTAAAAGTACTCTCTAATCCCAAGATTAAACAATTTAATCTACTATACATGCATCAAGATATGTTACTCTAGAACCTGGCTCTGATACCACTGATAGAAAAAAATGTGGGGTGCAAGTGCCTACGCTAAGCATGCAACAGCACAGGGAATAGGTAAGTATTTTAAAACATTTTTAAAATAAGTGCGGAAAAAACCTATTCCGCACAGGATCTAGCATATGCAAGATGCATGTATAGGCATGATTCAGGACATATAATATTTATAAACATTTTAATAAATCTAGATCTACACATGCACCGAAATTAAAACCCAAAAACATACCTTATTCCCAGCTGGAATAAGTCTGGGATAAACCTGGAATAGACTGGAATAACTGGAATAAAGTTATTCCAGTCGTCTTCCACCTTGGGCTGAAAACAGGGCTTCCGAAAAGTCCCCGGAACGCCACCTTCCGGACCTCCGATCGCTCCCAAATTTGAGCTGTAGATTCTTAAGGAAGTCCTCTTCGATTTGGCACTGGTTTCTGCAAGAAAAACTAAGCCAATAAATCGTAAAAAATCGTCGAAGTCTGGTGCACGAAAATGGCAGCAGAACGGAGTAGCTGTCTTCGTCGTTGGATTTCGGGCAATTGGAGCGATCCCGGCTCACGAGGTTTGCTCCGAGGAGTAGAGTGGTACTCCCTCTAGAGGGGAGACACGCCCGGGACTCAGGGATCCGCCTCTACGCACGGTACTAGCTGCCGGAAGAGGGGTTCACGGTCACAAGTTGCTGCAGCAAAACAGAATTGCTGCAGCAGGGATTTTGAGCACTTTAAAGAGAGGATTGATGCCTTGTTTCTCTCCCTCACACACTCCAAATCCCAGTGTATCCAAGCTCTATAACAGGGGTCACTCAAAGAACACCTTGCTTTTCTTTTGGGCTCCTCATACGCTGGGATTTTCCACCACGCAACAGGGGACGGATGGGTGTGGGTTATATAAGGTGCTGGGAGGGAGAGGGAGGTGAAGCGACTTTTGGCAGCAGTTAACCCATTTAGTAGCCTTAAACCAAGATTAAAAATATTAATCAATAGAGGAGGAAAACGCCCAGCTTGAAGTTTCATCGTTTGGCTTTCCTTCCAGTGAAAAAAATTCCAACGGGTGGAGAAAGAAAGAAAAAAAAAACGTGTAAAACGGTCAAGTGGAAATGAAAACGCCGGTTCATCCAAAACCGGTCTAACCAAAAATGGTCCAATCCCTTTAAACCAAACGGTTCAATCCAATTGAACATGGTTCAAGGAATAAAATTGGTTCACAACCAATTGGAGGCCGAAACGAACTCCGAATCAGTTCAAAATTGATTCAGAAAAATCCTGGCGCAGAGCTGGTCAACTCGGAACATTTTCCGGTCGACCCAGACAAGGGCAAGACGGGGAAAAGAGTGCTCAAAAATACCGTGACCATAAAACCGAGACGATTCCCAATCGTAATCGATTTCCGGATCAGAGAGTTATCCTCTGTGGCGTGTGACCTCATAGGTTCGAACCTAAACGGTAGCACTAGAACAATTTCTAGTACCAGCACAGGAAACCATCTAGCAATGGATCCCGGCGTCCGGATAGGTCGAAGATGCGGGAGCAAACAATCGAACCTCTGGCATATGGTTACCGTATAATTCATCCCTTTGACCTCTAATGCTCAGGACGACTGAGATTGGGCTACCAACCCAGACTGAGTCAGTCGACTACGTGTCTCAACCTCGCAAGCCCAGTGACTCTTCACTAGGGCTACCCCGGCCGAGGATTTGCTAAATTGAGATACTGCGAGACATTCAATCCAAACTGTTTGGACAGGTCAATTCCATCTTGGTCCATTACTGCTCCACAAGTACTTTCCTGTACCCAGAAACCTTCCGTCACCGGATTAAAAATCCAGGAAGTCCGGCACCAAAGCACAGGGAGTTGCTTGCAAGCTACCGCGATGGCCTCAGGTCAGAGGGACACTTATACCCATATCCAATCGTGAGTATCCCTTTGGCAGAAAGGGACTGCACGGAGTCACGTTCAATGAAATATCACATATATCCCACCTGCAGATCACATCAGTGTCACCACACTCATTTGGTCAAGAGGACAACCAAACGATGTGAACTGCAACAACCTATACTTGATATATTGCCGACCAGTACAATATATCCTTTGGTTGTGAATTGGGTTTAAGGACCACTCGATACATCCTCTCTGTATCGAAGTCATTGTAGTCCTAAGGACTTCATCACATGGAAAGAGTTCATTTTAGGGAAATACAATATGTGATGAGCTGCCAAATAATAATTTTATTAATTCATAAAATAAATACAGTACTTAGCTCAACCGCCTACAACCCAGGCGATTGGCTTTGGGACACAATTCCCAACAACTCCCACTTGTACTAAAGCCAATCAGAAGAGTATCTAATACCCATTTCCCATTTACAATAGTCAAACTCTTTTATTCCGAGGGCTTTAGTGAAGGGGTCGGCCAGATTTTCCTTTCCATCGATCTTCAGAAGAATGATGTCGCCTCGTTCCACGATCTCTCGTACGAGGTGGTAGCGCCGCAGGATGTGCTTGGTGCGGTGATGAGCTTTTGGCTCCTTAGCTTGAGCAATGGCTCCAGTGCTGTCACAGTACACCGAAACAGGACCATCTAGAGAAGGTGCCACCCCTAGCTCTCCAAGGAACTTTCGCAACCACACAGCTTCCTTTGCTGCATCTGATGCTGCAATATATTCTGCTTTGCATACCGAGTCTGCAACAGTTGCCTGCTTGAAACTTTTCAAGCAGACCGCTCCTCCATTCAGGGTAAATACAAACCCTGACACACTCTTGCTATCATCTCTATCTGACTGGAAACTAGAGTCAGTGTACCCCACAAGTTTCAAGTCAAGTTCTCCATAAATCAGCCATTGATCTTTAGTATTTCTCAAATACTTGAGGATGGACTTAACCACCTTCCAATGCGCCTCACCTGGGTCAGACTGGTATCTACTCACTACTCCTAGTGAGTATGCCACATCTGGTCTAGTACAAGTCATAGCATACATGATAGAGCCTACTGCAGAAGCATAAGGTACTCTACTCATGCGCTCTCTTTCCTCAGGAGTTGTCGCACAATCCTTCTTGGAAAGAGTAATTCCAGAACCTATCGGAAGATAGCCTTTCTTGGAATTTTCCATGCTGAACCGTTTCAGCACGGTGTCTATGTACGTAGACTGGGACAATCCCAAAAGCTTCTTAAATCTATCTCTATAGATTTTCATACCTAGTATGTAAGAAGCTTCACCCAAGTCCTTCATGGAGAACTGAGATGATAACCAGACCTTTATTCCTTGTAATGTTGCGACGTCATTCCCGATTAAGAGAATGTCGTCAACATACAGTACCAGGAATACAATCACAGAACCATTAATCCATTTGTAGATGCACGGTTCTTCTCCGTTCTTAACGAAGCCGTACGATTTGATACACCTATCAAACCGTAAGTTCCAACTTCGAGATGCTTGCTTGAGTCCATAGATGGACTTCTGCAATTTGCATACTTTTGATTCATCTGTGGATATGAACCCTTCAGGCTGTATCATATACACCTCTTCTTCCAGCTCCCCATTTAGGAAAGCGGTTCGGACATCCATCTACTAGATCTCGTAATCAAAATATGCTGCCAAAGCAAGCATGATCCGAATAGACTTGAGCATTGCCACAGGGGAAAATGTCTCGTCATAATCGATACCATATCGTTGACGATACCCCTTGGCAACCAGACGGGCTTTATAGGTCTCTACCTTCCCATCTGCGCCCCTTTTTCTCTTGAAGATCCATTTACACCCGATGGGTTTTATTCCTTCAGGCGGATCAACCAATGTCCAAACATTGTTGATTTCCATGGACTCCATTTCGGATCGCATGGCTCCAAGCCATGCCTCAGAGTCAGATCTCTGAAGTGCATCCATATAGGTGATCGGATCCTCATTGTTCTCATCGAGCTCAATGGGATCACCGTCCCGGACCAAGAAACCGTAGTATCTGTCCGGCTGACGCGGTATTCTACCGGATCTCCTAATGGGTTCTGGGTGTGATTCAATCACAGCCGGTTCTACGACGTCCTTAGAGTGTGTAGGTTCTTCTATTGGCTGAACTTCATCAAGTTCAATCTTAGAGGCTATAGTTCCTTCTCCAAGGAACTCCTTTTCCAAAAAGATAGCTCTAAGAGCAACGAACACCTTTTGTTCATTCTCCAAATAGAAGAAATACCCTTTGGTTTCCTTAGGATAACCAACAAATAAACACCGATCAGACCTAGGACCAAGTTTGTCTGAGTCTAAACGCTTTACGTAAGCCGGACAACCCCAGACCCGAAGGTGTGAGATTGATGGTTTACGTCCGTTCCATATCTCATACGGAGTGGAGACAACAGATTTACTTGGAACATTATTTAATAAGTAACAGGCTGTCTGAAGCGCATATCCCCAAAAGGATAGCGGTAAAGTTGCAAAGCCCATCATGGAGCGAACCATGTCCAACAAGGTTCGATTCCTCCTTTCGGACACACCATTCAACTGTGGTGTTCCTGGAGGAGTCCACTGAGAGAGAATTCCATTCTCCTCAAGATATGTCAAAAAAGCACCAGATAAGTATTCGCCACCTCGATTAGATCGAAGGGTTTTAATACTTTTTCCAGTTTGCTTTTCTACTTCATTACGGTATCGTTTGAACATTTCAAACGACTCAGACTTATGTCTCATTAAAAAGACATAACCGAACCTTGAAAAGTCGTCTGTAAAAGTAATGAAATATTTGTATTCTCCTATAGCACTAACTGTCATCGGTCCACATACATCAGTATGTATTAGACTTAGAAGTTCTGTAGCTCGTTCACCTTTTCCAGTAAAAGGTGACTTGGTCATTTTACCAAGTAAACAGGATTCACAAGTGGGCAGTGATTCAGAATCACTGACCTCGAGAAGTCCATCTCCTCGCATCTTGTTTATCCTATTTTGGTTAATATGACCTAGCCTACAGTGCCAAAGATACAAATCGTTGACATTATCTAACCTTGGACGTTTGCTAGAAGTGTACATTATACTAACAGGCCTTGATAGTACGTATATGCCATTATTTAATCTAGCTTTCATTATAACAGAGTTATTCAAAATAATATTGCAAAAATCTCCTTTTATTGATAGTTCAAAACCACAACTGGCCAAAAGGCCTACAGAGATTATGCACATAATGAAACTAGGACAATAGTGACAGTCGACTAGTTCGACAGTACAAGACTCAAAGACAAGATGCAGGACTCCAACCGCCAGTACTGGAACACGATTTCCATTCCCGACGCTCAGAAACTGTTCTCCATCTTCAAATCTTCTGCTAACTTGAAGTCCCTGTAACGAATTACAAACATGAATTGGACTACCAGTATCTAATACCCAGTTAGCAGTATCAACAATTGAGTAATTACAAGGTCTTATCATATAAATACCTTGTTCAGCAGACTTCTGCTTTCTCGGCCTGTTCGGATCAAGGGACGCTATATAAAGAGGACAGTTCCTCTTCCAGTGTCCCTTCTTCTTGCAGTGGAAGCACTCTGCAGAAGACTGATCAGCCTTAAACTTCCTGGTCTGACTCGGGCCAGGAGCATTCTGCACCTTCTTTCCCTTTTTATTTATTTTCTTCTTCCCTTTCTTAAAGGGACGACGACCTCTACCTCCTCCCACTAAATTCACCACCCCCTTATTAAGTTGGTGGTCTTTCTCGAAAGTCTGCAGTAATCCCAAAAGACCATGGTAGTTTACTGCAGGCTTGTTCATTCTGTAATGATCAAGAAAGTCAAGATAGGAGGAGGGAAGAGAATTGAGGATCGCATCCTTGCCGAGCTGCTCGTGCAAGGGGCATCCGAGTTTGCCCAGTTTTTCAATCAGCTCGATCATGTACAATACATGATCAGTGACTGATCCGCCATTCGGCATCTTGGAGTTGTAGATGGCACAAGACACTTTGTACCATTCTACATCATCCGGGGTGCCGAAGGATTCCTTCAACTTTTGAAGGATTTCATCAGGTTGGGCCTCCTCGAATTTGCGAGTGAACTCGTCGTTCATCGCTGCTAGCATAATGCAATGGACAGTAGTCCAATCAGAGACCCACTTCAAATAAGCATCTCTGACCGCACTCCGTGCATTAGCGGGAGGGATTTCAGGTGCCGGATCCGTTATCACATACAGGATCCGTTCGTGCTCCAGAACTATTCTCAACTTTCGATACCAACTATCGAAGTTGTGACCCTTTAACTTCTCGTTATCGAGAAGTGTCCGGAGTGACAAGTTTGAAGACATCTGAAAGGAAAACAAGACCAAATTAGTTTATGAATTAATAACTTAACCAAAAGACTTGGACTTTAGTCTAAAGGTTCCTCCCACTAATTTTTCAGATTGGTAGCCTCTGACTCCAATCCGTGAAAACAACATTTTTCAAGTGGGTACTGAAATCCAATGGGCCACGCATGAGCCCGACTATGGCCGGCTCACCCATACGAGCCTAAAGGTAGGTTCGTAAACCAATTGTTTCCCTAAACAATTTTCAGTATTTTATTTTGCCCCAGAGAACACCTCAATCGGCCTAGGGGCCTCCTATTGCGGGTCTCTGGTTAGGTCCAACCATTAAAATGACTAATCCAATGCTTCCAGCTAACTAAAGACCAAGCCCGACTATGACCGGTCCACCTGGTCCCGTTAAGGAGGTTGCACTGAACCATCATCGATCAGATAGAAATTCCAGTCGCCGGATGTACACCCGTTCTATGGAACTGCCGATGCACACCAAGCTAGTGGACACATTTCTATCCAACTTAATGGAAGGCTAAGACACTGTCAACTCCTTGACTTAGTCTTTTTAAGGACCTAATAATTTTTAGAGGATTTTTTTTTTTTTGACAGAAGAAAAAGGTAAGGACATGGATCATCCTCCCACTGAATCAATCAGATTCCAGGAGGGTTGAATTAAATCAACAATTGATCCATGGGCACCTATTGATCAGTCAGACCGATCAACCTGGGTGACATGGGTTAACTCGAGTCATTGAGCTTTTCCAATCAGTTCTGGTCGACTCGACTAGCCAGGTAGGTGAGATCATGGGTGAGTATCCGCCATTAACCATCTTTCCTAGACACCAACCAAGTTGGCCAGGAAAGAGGTAGCCTCATACAACCATGATCACAATTGCCAAACCTACCTCGACACCAGTCGGTTTACCAGACTCGATCAGACTAGCCTAAAGACTCGGGTGTCCACTGAGCCACTAATTGGATCCATTTTAGATGAACGGATCAACTAATCTAACTATTAGATAGTTCTGAAGAAGGACCTTAAACAACATTTGCTTAATCTTCTTTTAATCCGATTCAAGTAAACTTAGGTCTAACCCAGTGATGGACCCAACTAATCAGCTAACCCAATTAACCCAATTTGGCTTATGCAAATTTTATTAGATTTCATAAATCTAAAAATTTTTTATTAAGCCAAATACTTAATTAAAATATTTTTTAATTAAGTCTTTATGTAAAACAATTTTACATCTTAAATTATGCATCATATCTAGATTTATACTTTTATAAATATTATATGACCCAAATAACAAAATTATAAATCATGCCAAATTTATAATTTTAATTTCTTTTTGATTTCCTTAAAGGATCCTTCTGAAGAGGCCAACACAGACGAACCGCATCGTGTCAAAGACACACGGCCATGGTGAAGGTCTCAACTAGGTTCCTAAAAGTACTCTCTAATCCCAAGATTAAACAATTTAATCTACTATACATGCATCAAGATATGTTACTCTAGAACCTGGCTCTGATACCACTGATAGAAAAAAATGTGGGGTGCAAGTGCCTACGCTAAGCATGCAACAGCACAGGGAATAGGTAAGTATTTTAAAATATTTTTAAAATAAGTGCGGAAAAAACCTATTCCGCACAGGATCTAGCATATGCAAGATGCATGTATAGGCATGATTCAGGACATATAATATTTATAAACATTTTAATAAATCTAGATCTACACATGCACCGAAATTAAAACCCAAAAACATACCTTATTCCCAGCTAGAATAAGTCTGGGATAAACCTGGAATAGACTGGAATAACTGGAATAAAGTTATTCCAGTCGTCTTCCACCTTGGGCTGAAAACAGGGCTTCCGAAAAGTCCCCGGAACGCTGCCTTCCGGACCTCCGATCGCTCCCAAATTTGAGCTGTAGATTCTTAAGGAAGTCCTCTTCGATTTGGCACTAGTTTCTGCAAGAAAAACTAAGCCAATAAATCGTAAAAAATCGCCGAAGTCTGCTGCACGAAAATGGCAGCAGAACGGAGTAGCTGTCTTCGTCGTTGGATTTCGGGCAATTGGAGCGATCCCGGCTCGCGAGGTTTGCTCCGAGGAGTAGAGTGGTACTCCCTCTAGAGGGAAGACATGCCCGGGACTCAGGGATCCGCCTCTACGCACGGTGCTAGCCGCCGGAAGAGGGGTTCACGGTCACAGGTTGCTGCAGCAAAACAGAATTGCTGCAGCAGGGATTTTGAGCACTTTAAAGAGAGGATTGATGCCTTGTTTCTCTCCCTCACACACTCCAAATCCCAGTGTATCCAAGCTCTATAACAGGGGTCACTCAAAGAACACCTTGCTTTTCTTTTGGGCTCCTCATACGCTGGGATTTTCCACCATGCAACAGGGGACGGATGGGTGTGGGTTATATAAGGTGCTGGGAGGGAGAGGGAGGTGAAGCGACTTTTGGCAGCAGTTAACCCATTTAGTAGCCTTAAACCAAGATTAAAAATATTAATCAATAGAGGAGGAAAACGCCCAGCTTGAAGTTTCATCGTTTGGCTTTCCTTCCGGTGAAAAAAATTCCAACTGGTGGAGAAAGAAAGAAAAAAAAAACGTGTAAAACGGTCAAGTGGAAATGAAAACGCCGGTTCATCCAAAACCGGTCTAACCAAAAATGGTCCAATCCCTTTAAACCAAACGGTTCAATCCAATTGAACATGGTTCAAGGAATAAAATTGGTTCACAACCAATTGGAGGCCGAAACGAACTCCGAATCAGTTCAAAATTGATTCAGAAAAATCCTGGCGCAGAGCTGGTCAACTCGGAACATTTTCCGGTCGACCCAGACAAGGGCAAGACGGGAAAAGAGTGCTCAAAAATACCGTGACCATAAAACCGAGACGATTCCCAATCGTAATCGGTTTCCGGATCAGAGAGTTATCCTCTGTGGCGTGTGACCTCATAGGTTCGAACCTAAACGGTAGCACTAGAACAATTTGTAGTACCAGCACAGGAAACCATCTAGCAATGGGTCCCGGCGTCCGGATAGGTCGAAGATGCGGGAGCAAACAATCGAACCTCTGCCATATGGTTACCGTATAATTCATCCCTTTGACCTCTAATGCTCGGGACGACTGAGATTGGGCTGCCAACCCAGACTGAGTCAGTCGACTACGTGTCTCAACCTCGCAAGCCCAGTGACTCTTCACTAGGGCTACCCCGGCCGAGGATTTGCTAAATTGAGATACTGCGAGACATTCAATCCAAACTGTTTGGACAGGTCAATTCCATCTTGGTCCATTACTGCTCCACAAGTACTTGCCTGTACCCATAAACCTTCCATTACCGGATTAAAAATCCAAGTAGTCCGGCACCAAAGCACAGGGAGTTGCTTGCAAGCTACCGCGATGGCCTCAGGTCAGAGGGACACTTATACCCATATCCAATCGTGAGTATCCCTTTGGCAGAAAGGGACTGCACGGAGTCACGTTCAATGAAATATCACATATATCCCACCTGCAGATCACATCAGTGTCACCACACTCATTTGGTCAAGAGGACAACCAAACGATGTGAACTGCAACAACCTATACTTGATATATTGCCGACCAGTACAATATATCCTTTGGTTGTGAACTAGGTTTAAGGACCACTCGATACATCCTCTCTGTATCGAAGTCAGTGTAGTCCTAAGGACTTCATCACATGGAAAGAGTTCATTTTAGGAAAATACAATATGTGATGAGCTGCCAAATAATAATTTTATTAATTCATAAAATAAATACAGTACTTAGCTCAATCGCCTACAACCCAGGCGATTGGCTTTGGGACACAATTCCCAACACGAGGAATGCCAGCAGGCCTTCGAGGAGCTGAAGAAGACGCTCGCATCGCCACCGTTGCTGTCTAGGCCCGAGGAGGGAGAGGAGCTTACCCTCTACCTGGCGGTTACCCCGGAGGCCGTCAGCTCTGTCTTGGTCCGAACCGACGGCCAGGGGCTCCAGCGGCCGATGTACTATACCAGCAAGCTTCTCCGTGACGCGGAGCTCAGGTATTCTCGGCCCGAGAAACTTGTTTTTGCGCTAATAGTGTCTGCCCAGCGTCTCAGGCCCTATTTCCAAGCGCACCCCATCGCTGTCTTAACGGATCAACCGCTGAAAGCGGTGCTCAGCCGACCCGATACTTCGGGACGATTGGCCAAGTGGGCACTGAAGCTCAGCAAGTTCGACATTACATACAGGCCAAGGTCGGCCATGAAGGCACAGGTGCTGGCCGATTTCTTGGTCGAATGTGCAGGCTTGGGCAAGGAGCCCGAGGAAGGCCCCCCGGTCCAGCCGATGGAGGTTGGCACCGATGAGCCCGAAGAGGACGCCTGGATCCTCCATGTAGACGGAGCCTCAAACTCTGGCGGGAGCGGAGCTGGGCTCATCCTTGCCAACGGCGACGGGGTCGTCGCCGAATGCGCACTCCGTTTCCAATTCCCCGCAACAAATAACCAGGTGGAGTACGAGGCACTTCTTGCCGGACTGAGAGTCTCCCGCGAGCTGGGCGTGACCAACCTCAAAGCTTTCACTGATTCCCAGCTCGTGGCGGGACAGGTATCCGGGGAGTACGTCGCACACGACCCCCAAATGGCGAAATACTTGGAGCTCGTCAAGGCGGGCGCGTCCAAGTTCCGGCGTTTCAACGTCTTCCACATCCCTCGCGGGGAGAACGCCCGCGCGGATGCTCTCTCTCGGCTGGCGACCCTGCCGGACTCGATGCTGGGACACGCTCATGTGGAGCGTCTGGAGATCCCAAGCCTCGAAGCACCGATGGAAGTCCATCAGGTCAGCCACGAACCCAGCTGGATGGACAAGTACATTGCGTACATCACTAGCGGCACCCTACCGGAGGACCGCGAGGCGGCTCGCCTCATCAGGAAGAAGGCCGTGCGGTTCGTCCTGATGGATGGACAGTTGTATCGAAGATCCTATTCCTACCCCCTCCTCAAGTGCATAGGACCCACGGAAGCCAAGCTTGTGCTCCAGGAGATTCATGAAGGCGTCTGCGGGAACCACGTGGGGGGTAGGGCACTGGCGTACAAGGCCCTCCGTCAGGGCTACTTCTGGGAGACAATGAAGGAAGACGCCGCCGACTTCGTGAAGAAGTGCGACCGGTGCCAGCGTCACGCCACGGTGCAGCGGCAGCCCTCCAACCCAATCTCCCAGCTCTCATCCCCCTGGCCGTTCGCCCAGTGGGGGATGGACCTCCTGGGCCCATTCCCGCCGGCGTCTGGCCAGCGGAAGTTCTTGATAGTGGCCATCGACTACTTCACGAAGTGGGTCGAGGCCGAACCCTTGGCCAGGATCACCGAAGCAAACGTCGCCAAGTTCTTTTGGAAGTCCATCGTCTGCCGCTTCGGCCTCCCCCACACCGTGGTTACCGACAACGGGCGCCAGTTCGACTGCCGGGAGTTCAAAGAATTCTGCAGCGACCTCGGCATCAGGCATCGCTTTACCTCGGTGGCGCATCCTCAGACTAATGGAGAGGCCGAAGTCACGAACAAGACCATTCTTCAGGGCCTCTGCACGCGGCTGGACCAGGCCAAGGGCAGGTGGGTCGACGAGCTTCCCAGCATCCTCTGGGCATACCACACCACCCCGAGGATGGCTACCGACGAAACCCCGTTCAACCTTGTCTTCGGGGCCGAGGCAGTCATCCCGATCGAGCTCAGCCTACCCACGCTGCGTGTGGAGCAATACGACGAGACAGAAAACCCAGCCAGGATGATGCTCAACCTTGACCTTCTCGAGGAAACGAGGGACAAGGCCCGAGTCCGAATGGCGGCGTATAGGCAACGTGTGGCCAGATATTACAACTCCCGAGTGCGGCCGAAGGTTTTCCGCCCCGGAGACTTGGTCCTCCGGCGCGCTGAAGCCTCCCAGCCACGGGAATGCGGCAAACTATCACCCAACTGGGAAGGCCCGTATCGGGTGGCAGAAGCCCTCCCTCATGGAGCATATTACTTGGAGGAATTGGGAGGTGCCAGGTTCCCCCGGACGTGGAACTCCTCGAACCTGAGGATGTACTATCAGTGATGTAAGGCTCCATGTTCCTGTAACAAAGTTCCCCCACTTCAAACACTCCCTTCTCATTTCGACAAGAAGGCCTACGGCATCGGGTTCAGACCGCAGATCCTGGGCTTCGGCCTGGAAGGTGGCGCCGAACCCAGTTCGCCCACGCAAGCCCGGAGAACAGCTCAGCAAGCCGCGCAAGGCTTGAGAAAGCCTGCGGCATCGAGCTCAGTCTGGAGATCCTGGGCTTCGGCCTGGAAGGTGGCGCCGAACCCAATTCGCCCGCGCAAGCCCGGAGAACAGCTCAGCAAGCCGCGCAAGGCTTGAGAAAGCCTGCGGCATCGAGCTTAGTCCGGAGATCCTGGGCTTCGGCCTAGAAGGTGGCGCCGAACCCAGTTCGCCCACGCGAGCCCGGAGGACAGCTCCGTAAGCCGCGCAAGGCTTGAGAAAGCTTGCGGCATCGAGCTCAGTCCGGAGATCCTGGGCTTCGGCCTGGAAGGTGGTGCCGAACCTAGTTCACCCACGCGAGCCCGGAGAACAGCTCAGTAAGCCGCGCAATGCTTGAGAAAGCCTGCGGCATCGAGCTCAGTCCGGAGATCCTAGGCTTCGGCCTGTAAGGTGGCGCCGAACCCAGTTCACCCATGCGAGCCCGGAGAACAGCTCAGTAAGCCGCGCAAGGCTTGAGAAAGCCTGCGGCATCGAGCTCAGTCCGGAGATCCTGGGCTTCGGCCTGGAAGGTGGCGCCGAATCCAGTTCGCCCATGCAAGCCCGGAGAACAGCTCAGCAAGCCGCGCAAGGCTTGAGAAAGCCTGCGGCATCGAGCTCAGTCCGGAGATCCTGGGCTTCGGCCTGGAAGGCAGTGCAGAAACCATGTTGCCCGCGCAAGTATGAAGGCGACCCAAAGTCGGGCCCGCTTAAGGCCTACTCTGTCGCGACGCGATCTAGGAGGCCCCATCCTCCGATTTGAGCAATGGAAGGACCAGGCTTGCAACTATTTCAAGTGTTCCATACCAACATCTCAGAAAGAAAGAAAAAGAAAGGTGAGATGGAATGAAAGAACTCAAGGTTTTGATAAACTTAGACTTTCATTGATATGAGTAGCCGGTACAAGCTGGGAGTCCCGACAGGCCGGGACTCCCCAAAAAAAAAATGACAAACAACAGAAGAAGAAAAGAAAAGATATCCGGGAGAAGGCGTTGGGTTCACTGTGGCGCAGGATCGGAGCCCTCTGCCAGGGGCGCAGGTGCCGCGTCCTCGACTTCTACGGCGGCCGGCTCCTGAGGCTGCTCCGGAGTCACAGCATCACTGGTCGACGGCGCCGCAGGAGTCGCTTCGGCCATGCCGGAGGCCCTGCTCTCGCCTCCTGGCCTCCTGCCCCCGATCACTACCCCGCTCAGATCCAGCTCGGGGAAGAGTGCCCCCACCTTCTCCCGGCACATCCGGAACCCCTTCAAGAAGGAGTCCACGGCGGCCTCCCGGACCTCCGACGTGTACTCGTCGGAAGCCCAGAATTTTGGGACGGCCTCTTGCGCCTCCCGCTTGGCGGCCTCCAGGAGCCCGTTGACGTACGCACTCCGGTCTTTCGCTGCGGTCGCGTCTCGCCGGGCCTCCTCCAGCTGGCGCTCCAGCCACTGGGAGTGGGCCTGCAGGTGGGCCTTCTCCGCCACCTCCTCTTCCGTGCGGCGCTGGTTGGAGGTCCGCTCCTCCGTCAAGGAGGCCTCCAGCTCCTTGTTCCGCTCCTGGGAACGTGCCAGGTCGGACTGGAGGGCTTGATTATTGGCTCGCAGCTCGGCCCCCTTCTCCATCAAGTCTTTGACGTCGCCTGCGAGCTTGCCAAGCTTCAGCTCCTTCTCGGCGTCCCTCTTGGCGTTCCCTACGAGGAAGTTCCTCAGTAGGAGAACGTCGTTCCCGATCTGCAACGACAAAAGCAAAACGGGTCAGAAGAAAGGAAGCTAGGTCTCGAAAGAAGAAGGGGAAGGAAGAAGCTCGGACTTACCGTGAAGAGCTACGGGAGGATCCCGAGCAACGCATCAGCGTAGTCCCGGCCGCCCCGAGCTCGGTGGTCCCGGGCGGTGGAGGCGTACTCCATGATCTTCTCCGCGAGCCCCTTGTCGCGGATGACCGAGTCCCGCTGGGTGATCACCGGTGCCGGGGGCGTCAGGCCGGCTCCTGCGGCGGCCGCCCCCTCAGCTGGGGTCGCGGTCGACGGACTGGCGGTGGCCACGGGCTGCGCCGTCGAGGTGGCAGCGACGACGGGCCCGGCGCTGGGCTGAGCAGCAGGCGGTGGAGCCCTCTCGGCAGCGGCGCCACCAGGTCGCGCGGCCGGGGTATCAGCAGCCCCGCCCTGAGGTAGCCTGGGCGGGGGAACGATGGCGATTGGGCTGGGCACGGTCGCCGTCACGACCTCCCGGCTCGTCTCTGTACGAGCCCTCTTCGCCGCGGGCTCGTCCACCTCAACGACATCCCGCTGGGCTGCGCCCTCCAGGAGGTTCTCCAGTGAAAATTTCATCCCTGCAACACAAAGGAACGGAAAGTCTGCCGGCTCGGTTATGAAGAGAAAGGGGGGCAGAGGTCAAAGTGGGGCCGAATCTCACCGGTCTCGCAGATGGGACTGATCCCGACCTCAAAAAGATTATGCTCAGAGAGCAGAACCTCGAGTGCCGGGACCACGTCGCTCAGGAGCTGGGAATAGGACTCCTGGTCCGCCGACTCGATTCGGGAATTTCGGTTCGGGGTCCGGTCCGGTTCACTCCAGGCCCAGTCGACGTCTTCGACTGAGGCAAAGAAAAACCGGCTCTTCCAGCCCTTGACCGAGGAAAGGAGGTCGAACCGGAGACACCTGGGCCGGGGCGAAATGTACCACCAGTCGTCATCGGTGGAGCACTTCTTCAGGGTGAACATGGCCCTGAAGAGGGAGAAACGGGCAACAAACCCATGGAAGTGACAGAAGACAATAAAAGAGAAGATGACCCGGATGGCATTAGGAGCCAGCTGGGCCGGGACAAGCCGGAAGTGGCTGAGGAAGGAAAGAAAAAAGGGATGCAGAGGAAACCGAAGACCCCCAAGGAGGAAGTCTTCGTAGAAGGCTATGCGGCCAGGGCCACTCATGGTGACGCGCTCCCCGGTCCGCGGAACAAACAAGCAAATTGACCCCGGGATGCCATAGGCATCCCGGAGCAGAGAAAGGTTGCCTTCGGTCATGGTAGAAGCATGACCGGAGGGACCGGCGGGAAGAGAAGGCGGAGCAGGAAGAGAAGGCGGAGCAGGAAGAGAACGGAGGGGCACGGCAGCTGCAACCGGAGGGGACCGGATCCCCCTGGGAATGCCAATGGTGACACCCCCGGGTTGCAACCGCCGGCGGATCTCCTCCGGGATGGTCTCCTCATCTGAGGAGGAAGAAGATGGAGTCCTCGGCCGGGATGGACCGGCCTCGTCCGGATTGGAAGAAACATGGCGACGGCGCGCCATGGGAAAGAAAAGGATAAAAGATCAGAAAGAAGAGAAACGAGAGAGAAGGAGGGGAACCAGAAGAGAAGAAGGAGGCACTCACCGAAAATACGCCAGACGAGCGCGAGCAACAGGAGTTGTTAGCCTGCAGCAAACCGCCCACGAAGCAAGGGAAAAGGCCTCGTTCTGGAAAGTCCCCTCCCTTTCAAACTCAGCCGACGGCGGCCGTACCCGTCATTTCGCTTCAGGCCACTGGATGATCGGCACGTGGGCGCACGCCCGACACCGACGCCTCGTTAGCAGAGTAACGGCCTCTGCCTCGAAGCGACGCATTAATTGCAGGCAAGTGGGCGACGCGTGGCGGCTCCCCATAGGTTTTCAGCCGCATCGAGCCACGACGACGAGGATCGTGGCAATTATGATGCAAGATATTCGCCTCTCCACGTCATGTCCGCATTTAATCCCGATGTTCCGTTCTACGACGTCCCGACGGAACGGCGGGCTGGGGGGCAACTGTTACAGCCGTGACAGTGACGTGGCCAGGCTCAGGTACCGCCGAATGCGATCGAGCCACGTGTAAGTTTTTCCGGCCGAGTCAGCGCCACGTCTTCAAAGCCAAGATCGGCAAGACTACACCGCCCGACGACTGTCTAAGGCAAACTGCCCTCGCCGAGGTCGAGCTCGGTTCGGAGTTCCTCTGCCACCCCATTGGCGCCCGGACCCGGAGGGGTCCGCCTAAGTGAGGTCGGCCGAGGCCAGGCGACCTCTTGCCACCTCGCCAGGTGTCCACCCAGGAGGGGTCCACCTAAGCCGAGGTCGGCCGGTCCTTCGCCCTTCGCCAGGTGGCCACCCGGAGACTGGCCCACCTCGGCCGAGACCAGGCGACCTCCTGCCACCTCGCCAGGTGTCCGCCCAGGAGGGGTCCACCTAAGCCGAGGTCGGCTGGTCCTTTGTCCTTCGCCAGGTGGCCGCCCGGAGACGGGCCCACCTCGGTCGAAGCCAGGCGACATCCTGCCACCTCGCCAGGTGTCCGCCCAGGAGGGGTCCACCTAAGCCGAGGTCGGCTGGTCCTTCGCCCTTCGCCAGGTGGCCGCCCGGAGACGAGCCCACCTCGACCGAAGCCAGGCGACCTCCTGCCACCTCGCCAGGTGTCCACCCGGGAGGGGTCCACCTAAGCCGAGGTCGGCTGGTCCTTCGCTTCTCACCAGTTGGCCCCCGGAGACGGGTCCAACTCAGCCGAGGTCAGACCGCTCGTACGGAGAAGGCCCCAGGGAGGGAAACGGGCACCGAGGCCATCCCTCGGGCCGTACGAACCCCAGACGGTGCTCCGTACGGAGGGCGGTGGCACGCGGAACATCACTTGCATCGGCCCGACAGGTCCCGCAGCCGAGAGATGCGACCCTGACGGAACAGGCCCCATAGATGGATGGCGCCCATGCTTGGAAAAGAGAGCGCTCTCGCTGGGCCCGAGGCCTGACCGGCCGCCTTGCCAGCGCCGCCCTCCCTTTTTCTCTTCTGTCTTTGCCTTTTCCCTGCTGGGCCCGGCGGACGAGGTCGGAAAGCCGCCTGGCCCCCTTCACTGAAAAGGGAAAAGAGAAAAGGACGGGGGAGGGGAGTTTCCCAGGAGAAAAAGACAAGCACACGACGAAAGGAGATAAAGAGGGAGGAATCTGGGGACGACGAGGTAAGCCAAACAAGCCTGGGGACGAAGAAGAAGCACCGGCACAAGGCCTTGCTCCGGGAGAAAAACCAGAGATCCCGAGAGAGGAACACTGGACGTGAGCTCGGCAAGGAGGCCCGGCCGAGATTCTGGTCCCCAGAGCATTTCCTTCACCAGTTAACTCTCTAAGTCTGGAACCCTTTCGAGGGTCCGGCTGGAGAGTTTGTTCCTTCTCGTCGTCTACTGACTTGACCGTCGGAGCTCCCTCGCCGGGATCCCCGGCCAGGGTCTCCTAACCCCTTTCTTGCAGGTTCTCCGCAGGCAGGGAGGCTCCCTCACCAGGCGGTCAGGAAGGATCGGCGGGTCCGTTGCACGGGCGCGGCGGCGAGAGCGGCAACAGAAGACATTTTGGACTCAGAAAGTGAGGGCATCTGTTACAGTAGTAAACAAGATCCATTCGGCCCTGACACGCATCCTCCTTGGAGGCTGGCACGGCAGCGTACTTCTCCACCTCGGCCTCACCTCGGTCCCACTTCGACCACGTGGCGGTTCAGCTTAGCTCGGCAAAGCCCCACCTCGGCGGGGAACCTCAGTACCTCGGCCTCACTTCGGCCATGAGAAGTCCCACTTCGGCCGTTCAGTTCAGCTCGGCAGCTCTGCACGTGCCGGTCCAGCTCGGTAAGCTCGCGCGAAGCTCTTCCGCCCATGAGCTCCGTCCGTGGTAGCCTGGATCCAACTCGGCTTGGCCCCACCTCGGCGATGAACCTCAGCACCTTGGCCCCAGCTCGGCCACATACTCCGCCACCTCGGCCAGGTACTTCTCCACCTCGGCTGTTCACCTCAGCACCTCATCCAGTGCCGGTCCAGCTCAGCAAGCCCGCGGAATCCTTCCACCCACGGCGGTCCAAGATCCAGCTCTTCTGCCCACGGTGGCCTCGACTCCAGTCCAACTCGGCAAGACTGCACGCCCTGCTCACTCCAAGTCCAATGCGCCTCCCGGTTCGTCTCCCAGCTTGACACGGCCGCACCTCGCCCATGCCTGTGCCAAGTCTAGCCGCACCCGCGTGCCCCGCTGGCTCCGGTCCGCCCGTAGGAGGTCGCACCCTGGCTCCGGCTCCGGCCTGGCTGAGCAAGCCCGTGGCAGCCCCGTGCCAGTCTGGCTCCGCTTGTGCCTGCGACCACTCCAGTTTGGCATTCGGTGCTTTGGTCTGGTCCGTCCAGTTCGGCGCTTCTCTTCCGCTCGCGGCACGCCCTCGGTCCACCTCTTCCACCCGTGGACGTCCAGATCAGCTCCCTCACCGAACTCCCGCTAGGGGCACGCTGAGCTTCGGGCCGCGGTATGCCAGGCCCACGCCTGCGGCACATCCGCATCCCCCGCACCTCGTCCGTGCCTTCCGCCCACCTCGGCTCCGGCCCCGGCTGGTTCGACACGCCCGCACGACCGATCCGGCACATGCGGCCGGCCCGGCTCAACCCGCTATGGTGCCGGTCACGCCCAAGGGTCCGCACCACCCCTATGCAAGGGCCTGCACCTCCGCGCCCGACTCCGGTCCGGCTCCGTCCGGCTTGATGGCGCCGCCGGTGCTCCTCCGCCTACGCAACGACCTCGCTTAGTCTAGTTTGCCTCCACCCGCGTGGAGTCCGGCACAATCTTCTCCGGCTCCGCCCGAAGCTCTGCGCCCCAGGACCGGTGAGCCTAGCGCAGGACCATTTCTCCATTCCTGCACCAGCCCGGCTCTATCGCGCCTCTGTCCGGCCATGAGTCCACCCGCTCCGGCGGCTCTCAGTTCAGCACGGCCACCTCCGGCTCCGTCCGCACGGAGTCCCGCTCGTAGCCCCGAAGCAGAGATCTCGACGGCTCCCAATCCAGCGCAGCTCTGCCCTCGTCAAAGTCCGGCCACGCCTGGCAAAGGCGGCATGCTCCGTCTCCGCCCAGTCCGTCTCCGCCCAGTCCGGTCGCGCACGCAGGCACGTGGCAGGGTCATCTCCAGCCATCCGCACGAGGTCGGCTCTGCCCGAAGCTCCTCCCTCGGTCCAGCACTTCGGCAGGCCCAGCTCCGGCCAGGAGCACACCCAGCATGCGCTCACGGCTCCGCCCGGCATTCTCTGAGGACTGCCCAGTGCCCCACTCCAAATGAGGTTGCACACTTTCGATCCGCGCGTGAGGGGAGACCCCGCGTGCCGCGCCTCGGTCCGTGCATCTACCCCGTGCACCCCGACCCGCGTGCATTGTGGCCTCTGCGTATCTCACCATGCATGGAAAGGCTACGCGGCCTAGCCTCGCCGTGGGACACCTCGAACTGTGCACACGGAGAGCTCCGCATGTCTCTCTTGATCCGCATATCATCATCTCTATCCCAGGTACGCTTCTCAATGTACAGGTATAGGAAAAGCTTAGATGGCAGCCCGACACATCAAATCACCATCCCTAATACGCCTCCTACAAGGAGGGCTATATTGGAGCCCCCAGGTGACAGTTTATACCAATTAGGAAGGCGTGCCCCATCCCAGGCACTGTACCCCTTCACCAACCTCTTCAACTACTTGGAAGGAGAAGGTTGACCAACCTATCTAAGCCTCCTAGGCCCGTAGAAACCTTACAGGCCTACTCCAAGAAGAACGCGCCTCCCTGAACACCAAGAGCCGCTCGTCTACATAAGAGCAGGAGGAAGAGGTGAGGGGGGGTAAGAGATAACACACTCTCTTAATTCTCACATTATCGCCCATTTTCTAACACCCTCTGGCAGCAGAGAGTCCCCCAAGCTCTCCGCCTAAGAGGTCCCTTATTTCCTTCGATCATCCCACTGACTTGATCGTCGGAGTGTCTTTGCCAGAATTCCCGGCGCAGGTCTTCCCTGTTTTGCAGGTATCGCCCGACGGAGAGACAATACGGAAGAAGACTACTCCTCACCGGAGAGGCCCACAGGAGGACCACCACAGTACCAAGCCCCTTTCATCCCAACTATGGCTATGTTCTCCTTGATCGTCTCCGACCAACGAGCCCGGTGATGCTGGCACGGAGCCCACTCACCTAGGCCACGTAAGAGCTACCGGCCACGGCGATCTAGGCGACAGCAATTTCGTTATTCATCTGGCCCTTAATTCTCTTCTTGCATAATTTAGTCAGCTTAAAACAAATTATAATGCAGAGAGGGATGAATAAAATATGAATGAACTCATATCAATTTGTGCTCGTGAAGAAGAAACATATCTTAGAAAAAAAGAGTGAGAGTGCTAACATGATGAATCAGCCACATCATAAGGGTTTTAACCATAACAAGAAAAAGAACAATGGTTTTTTTTAAAAAAAAGATCAACTACACAATCCTAAAGGTGGAAATTAAAATCCTGAAGGTCTACAAGCTGTTGCAAAGAAGGTTTTTAAGTATTTCTTTTATAAGAGAAAAGGTCATAAAAAGCTAAGTATTTCAAATACAAGAATTAAAAGGAAAAGAAGAATATGAATAGAGGTAACTCATTAGTTCTTGTTTATTTTGAATCTACTTTAGTGGATATTCCATTACATTCTTGGTGGATAGATAGTGGGACATTTATTCATATTATTAATTATTTGCAGAGACTAATAAATAAATAGAAGGCAAGATAGGATAAAGTTAATATGTTCGTGAGAAATGGAGTCAAGGTCCAAGTTAAACTTATAGTGTCAAGTTAAATTTAGAGTCTAGTTTTATACTTGTTTTAGAAAATATAGTTATTGCACCATCCATGAGATAGAACTTAGTTTTACTTTCTAAACTTGATTATAATGGTTTTAGATTTACTTTAGTAATAAATATTTTGAATTTTTTTATGGTCATAATCTTGTTGGTGGAGGTCTCTTACGTGATGGTTTATATCATCTTGGTGTTATCCCTATAAATGAATATTCTTCCATGCAGGTAAAAAATGTTATTCCAAAAAGATGATTAGTTAAGGATAAATCTTATATGTTGTGGCATAAACGATTAGATCACAGCCTTACATATGTATTAACTGTCTTAAGGACAAATTTATCAAAATAAAAGGACAAGGTTCTACTAGAAATAATGAACTTTTGAAATTGATTCATACATACATATATATATATAAGTAGACCTTTGGACTCTATTATTTATGAAAAATAGGAATTTTATTACTTTTATTGATGACTTTTTATGTTATGGATATATTTACCTTTTAAAAAAAATCTGAAGCACCAAAGAAGTTTAAAATTTTTTGGACTGAGATTTAAAAGTAACATAGAAAAATAATTAAAGTAACAAGATCCGATCGTGGTTGTGGATATTATAGACAATTTAGTGAATTTGGGCAACAAATAGAATTATTTGCTAAATATTTACAAGAGTATAGAATAATTGTTCAATACACTATGCCTGGAATACCTAAAAAAATGGTGTGGTTGAAAGGTGCATTTGCACTCTTAAAGATATGATTAGAAGTATGATGAGTGGATGTAATTTGCTAGGGTATCTCTGGAGTGAGGCCTTAAAAACCATAATTTATATCTTAAATAGGTTTCTAATAAGGCAATTCCTAAAATACCCTATGAATTATGGATTGATAGGAAGCCTAGTATTAATCATTTTCATGTTTGGGATTGTCCTGCAAAAGTTAAATTTATAATCCATCAAAAAATAAGTCCGAACCTAAGATAACTCGTTATTTCATTGGCTATCCAGATAATTCAAAAGGATATATAGATTCTACTATCCTAAAAGAGGCACAAAGATTGTTGAGTTTATCAATGCCAGATTTTTGGAATCTGATATGGATGATTATCGATACTCCCACACTGATAAAGTGACAACAAAAGAAGAACATGTTATTGTTCAAATTCCAGTTATCCAAGAAAAGGTTATATTTTATCCTATCAAAGAAACGGTTAGAGAGTAGTAGACAAATAAACCAATTACAACATCTTCACAATCAGTTGATTATATACCTATAAGAAGATCACAAAGGGAAAGGTGATCAGCCATCCCCAATGACTATATGATTTATTTAGGCAAAAATGATTATGACATTGATCAAATAGTGGATCCAATATCGTATAATAAAGCAATCACATGCTCTCAATCATAGAAGTGGCTTAAAGTAATGCAGGTTGAGATTCAATCCATGGTTAATAGTAAAGTATGGGATGTAGTGGAATTACCTTAGAAGGATTTAAACCCATAAAGTATAAATGGATATTTAAAACTAAGTTAAACTTTGACGGTAGTGTTGAACACTATAAGGCTAGAATGATTGCAAAAGGATTTATACAAAAAGAATGAATTGACTATAATGATACGTTTTCACTAGTATCTTGTAAAGATTCTTTTAGAATAATAATGGCACTTGTCGCTCATTTGACCTGGAGCTCCATCAGATAAATATTAAGATAACCTTTATATGTCTCAACCAAAAAGCTCCGTTGAAAATGGAAAGAAATATTTGGTATGCAAACTTAAAAGATCCATTTATGGTCTTAAGCAGGTATCGAAGCAGTAGTACTTTAAATTTGATAACATTGTGAATTCTCTTGGATTTGTAGAAAATAAAGTGGATAAATACATATATCTAAAAGTTAGTGAGAATAATTTTTTTTTCTTATTTTGTATATTGGTAATATCTTGCTTGCAAGTAATAATACTAGGTTGTTATATGAGACCAAATATATGTTATCTAATATCTTTGATAAGAAAGATCTTGAAGAAGCTTCATTTGTACTTGATATTGAGATCCATAAAGAAAGAATCCTTAGTACATTGAGATTGTCTCAAAAAGCTTAAATTAGTCATGTGCTCAGTAGATTTGGTATAAAGAACTGCAAATTTGGAAACATATCTATAGTCAAAGGAGATAAATTCAGTAAAAATCAATATCCTAAGAATGACACAAAAAGAAAATCCATAAAATTGTGCCTTAAATGATATCGGTAATTTGATATATACACAAATCTGCACTAGACCAGATATAGCATATGCTGTTAGTGTATTTGGGAGATATATGGCAAATCCATGTATAGAACATTAGAAAGTAGCTAAAAAGGTTATGAGATATTTGCAGAAAACTAAAAATTTTATGCTAACTTATAAAAAATTAGACAATCTTGATGTGATTAGATATTGTGATTCTAATTTTATTGATTATGTAGATGATATGAAATATACTTCTGCTTATATTTTTATGGTGGCTAAAAGGGTTGCATCTTGAAAAAGTTTAAAACAAATACTTTTGGCATCATCTACCATACAAGTAAAATTTATGACATGTTATGGAGCTGCAAGCCATGTTGTTTGGTTAAAAAATTTTATATCAAGATTTATAATTATGGATTCCACCTCCAAACCACCTAAAATTTATTGTGATAATAGTACAGTTATATTCTTCTCAAATAATAATAAAAGTTCAAGCGTTTCTAAACCTATCGAAATAAAATATCTTGCAATCAAAGATTTGGTTAAGAAAGAAAATATTATAATTGAGCATATAAAAACTAAAAAAATATTGGCTGATCCATTGATCAAAGGATTTAGATTCTCTATATTTATTAAACATGTAAAAAATATAGGTTTATTGAAATCTTTTAATGTACTTGGTCAGCGGGAGTATTATTTTTGTTAAATATTATATAGATAATATAAATTTTATGTTTCAATGAAAATTATATTTACATTTATGCATGTATGGTTGTTTATAAATGTTATTGAATAAAAGTCTTGAGCATAAGGTTTTGCTTAAGCATAACAATGTCATTAAAGTTATGATTGATATCATTGATATCATGGTTCATCTTGAAAATATAAAAAACTCGTCTTGAGATATATGATGAAATTATAACATAAAATAGATTGATGATAAACTTTGTATATTTGATCACACGGATACAAAGTTCACACTATATGCATTACATCACCAGAATTCATGTCGATGAGATTACTAATATTTATAATCATGGAGGGATCTTATATCGATAAATGGTATAAAGATGGCTATGATTTAATGTTAGTGGTTTCAGCAAACTGGATTTGGACGAAAAATATTATTCATTCAGGATATTTGTAGCTAGATGAGATATACTTAGCCCGAGAGTCATTTTCAAAATATATATATTAAATATATTTTCATAAATAAATAAATAATCAATTTTGTCTAAGTAGGAAAATCTTTTAAGATAGGCTTCCATTGATTATGGATGATTTTAATTTTATTTCGAAATACGGGCTGAGTTGATGTCTGGATGAATGATTAAAGAATCCATAATTTTTGTGATCATAATATTATTTGGATCTAATTATCTTAGTTATGTGATGTAACAGATATTAGTATAAATTTGATATGGTTAATGGATCTATAATAGATTGGCATGTTAACATTTACTAACTAGGCTAGGTTCCTGATCCATACCTGTGAAAACTGTATGGCATAATTTTTGTTTTATATTTCTAAGAGGTACCTATCCCATTAAGGAAACAGGCGTTAGAAAAAGACGGAGAGGAAGATCCATACCCACAATTCTTGTTTCTTTTATAGATTATTGTAAAGAGAACCATGAATTTTTCATGGAATCAAGATATACTTGATTTAATATTTTATTTATTTTATCGTTTTGTATTCCGATCTTCGATGCATGATTAAAGTTGTTGAATCCAACAAAGCTATCCACGTGTTCACGCCACACCACTCCCCCACCCCCCGCAAAAAAAAAAAAAAAAAAAAAAAAAAAAAAAAAAACACAAAATGCTATGCACATGATCACATGGCATGTGAGGTTGCACATAGACAAACAAAGTTTAGCAAGTGGGCTTTCCTCTTGACCCTTGGAGATTAGTCCTGATCCTGGGATTGTTAATTATGATTCGATAGAATCTGCCCACTTCTCTATTTTCATAAATTTTATGATAAAAACAAGGGGATTAACTCTCTGCTTGGTGTAAACTATTATCAAGATTTGCACGAATGATATCTTGGGAAACGAAGTTACAGTTATTCCAACATCGAAATCCAGAGTCAGAAGAATTTAACGAAAGAAATAATAATAATAATAATAATAAGCGACATTCTGTATCCAACGTTACCCATTACAATTAACTTTCTCATGATAAGAATGATTCTATGTAATAAGAATGGGTCCTCCAAAACGAAAACAAGCAAAAAGGAAAGGAAAAAAAAAAAAGAAAAAGATGAAAGATTATGAATGGAAGAAAGTAGAGTGGTACTGTTGGTAAGACCCACAATATTAGATGTCTGATGCAATAAAATCAGGGACAGTGACTTCAGTTTAAAAGTCCATTGAATCAATCACCAGTCTCAAATCAATATCTGATGAGTTAAAAGAGAGCAAAGAAAGCCGTATACTGTCCGACAGATGCATTGGAGTCCTACTGGAGTCCTGGTATAATTTAGCCATCAATATTCGTATAATTCCACCATGTGGACATCAACTTGCAAACATTCAAGCAAACAATGCTTAACTTTTTCATTAATCTGCTCTATAATGGGCTCAAGTGAATAACCCTTGATTAGACTAGACAATAGTCCATTCTGCCAATCCAAACTTAAAATTAACTACAAGACATGTTCGGTTGAAAGAAATTGGGCTTTAGAATGGATATGAGACTAAGCAACCCATATTCAAGTAGTTTATTTAGGGGAGTTCAATTTCTTTTCCGATTCTAGAGAAAGAGGACAATACCTCAATCCCAAAAATTTAATTTCTCTGCTCTCTATCTCTTTATAATTAAGTCCAGTTTCGATCTCAGAAATGAATCGAATACTTCATGGCCATTCTGATTTCTATTATGATGCATTTCAACTCCCTTTTCAATTGCGAGCCGGATGCCCGACTTTAGCTTGCATCCAGAACTGAAGATCTCTGAATCTATAGCATTTTTACATTATTGATAAGCCCTAGCTAAAGAATCTGCCCTACTCATCAAAATCAAGTGGAATTCGAACCTTTTCACTTGTCTAGCTTTGCTGCCACTATTGTATGGGAGACATTTACTGGAGAAATTTTCAAATAAATTATGATCACTTTCTTTTTTCTTTTCTTTTTTTTTGACAAGAAAAAAATATATTATAATTTATTTGAAAATTATGATCACTTACAATGGAAATCATCGAAGGCAAAATAAATAGGAGGAAGGTTGTTGCCTACAAATCCTGACATCAAATGCCACGGGCTCCCAACATCTACTTACAGACTTCGCTCTTTCTAGTTGCACAATAATACTCCATTGTTGTCAGCCTGAATTGATCTCCTGTTGTTCGGAACATCAATGTTAAAGCAAAGCAGGAGGAAGGTTGTTGCCTATAAATCCTATAATTAAATGCAAATGGCTCCCAACATCTGTTTGCAAACATCACACTTTCTAGTTATGGTGTCGTTCCATTTTCCTTGCCCTGAAAATGGGAGAATTTGAAACCAGAACGATTGCAGATTAACCAGGTTTGGAGCATAAAAGAGATGGTCTATAGAAATCCTGGATACAAGCTGTGACCAATATATTCGTAGAATTTTTGCTTCAACTCGTAGTTCTTATACGATTTGATGGTGAAAATATTTGCAGCCAACCCTTAAATTGGGATGATGTTTCTTAGTAATGGTACATAAATGCACCAAATAATAGATAGTGAGAGAGGGGGGGAAAAAATCATAGCTATGAGATTTATCGTGTCGAAATCAAGATTTTGCAATTAGGAACTAAATGGAGAATAATTCCCACATACATCTATTCTATTCTAAACTGGCTTCACCATTGGCTCACTATTATCGCCCAAAATTTGGCAGAAGGTATTAATCTACTTGTACGAACTTTTCATCAGATGGGATCCACGAAATATTACTTCCTAATACAAAGATACTGGAACATGCAAAGCCTGTCAAGAAAGTGGGTGTGGCTCCACGATCAGCGGGCCAGAGGCAACAGACCAGTACTTGCTAGCGTGTGATATTGTTTCTCCCCATGCAAGTTGGTGGGGGGTGCATTAGAGTATTACAGCGCCTCAAATATAGCTTATTCTAAATTGTTTGTTTCAAACACTTTGTTCCAAACTGTCATCTTGTATAGTTTGTTATAATTTTTTCAGCCAAAAAATGAATGGTATGTCTTAAATTATAGTTACGGTTTTACATGCTCCTCTAGAAGAACACTACGAGAAGACTGGCAGGCTTGTAGATTTGTCATGATTAGAAGCCTTGTAACTTTATTTTGATTAGTTTTACCTTGAGTAACTAAAGCTCAAGTTCAGAAATTCTGGTACTTCATGACACAACCAAGTAGAACATTTTACCAGTAGGCAGATGAAGAAAAACATAAAATCTGATGAAAGGATTTTTTTTGTGTGACATTAACCTCGTATCCAAATAGATCTCCACAATACATAGTATAAATATCATTAACCACAAAAATAACTATCAAGCATCACCCCAACAATTTGGGATCAGCCAGAACATAAATATTAATGTAAAATAAAAAGTCTATGTAGAAGAAGAATTAACAATAATCACAGAAAAATTATTTACCAAAACTTCCTTTACTTTTCTATGTTTATCATCTGATCTAGATCTCTTTCAGCTTCATTGATGATCTTTAGTTCTTCCAAATAAGCATTCAGCTTTTTAATGTCATCTTCTTGGATATTCTGTGGAGCTTTGTCCTTGTAACCTGAAGCACTAATTATCTGGGCCAAAGCTGCACGTAGCCTGCCAGCAATAACAGAGACATTAAAGCAAAACAAGCTAGCTACTCATTGAGAGCAATGAACATTATAGCAATTAGCAGACAGCTACAGAACCATTAAGCAATAAAATTTTGCAGCACCAAGTATACTTTCTCCAGCATAGGTTTCAGTACTTGACACAGATAGCTGATCTCAATTAGATGGGAGAACACTAGATCGTTGTACAAGTCAACCAATGCAGCTATGCTACACATATTTCTTACTTTGTAACCTAACTACCATTAGAATGGTAGGTTATTTGTTTTGAAATAATGTAATATGTTTTAATTATCCAAACTCCAAAGTAAAACAAATTTAGGCTATACATGCAGCACCTGAGATAAAAAATCTCCAAATCTTAGCCAACGTTCAAGAAGCATGCAGCACACAAAGGTTCCCACAACCAAGCAACAGACACAGGTCCAACACTTTATATGCCTTAGACCAACCCAGCCACAGAAAAAGAATATTAAAAGATTGCTAAGTTGTGCACAATTGCCAAACCACCAACACAAGACAACGGTGCCCTTCCGTCAAGCAAACAATATGGTCAAGACTCAAGCATGTTCACCTTCTTATGTCTCTCTGTCAACTATTCTCAAATTCCTAGCATAAATTTTTTTTTCAGAAGCATTCATCTTTTGACAGTAATTGCAGGCTTCTTTACCGTTTTCCTATCTCCATAGACTTAACCTCTTAAGCAGTTATTCTCTTTTTCGAGCAATACAGGATCAAACCTGGGACCTTTCCTATGGAGGGCAAGGTGCCAACCAGCTGAGCATCAGTTTCTTGAAGTGCAAAAAAAATACTGAGCAACCTTTAAGCAGTTAACCTTCCCAGTCCCCCAACAAAAAAATATATGGAACATCTTTTCAACAACTTCGCTGCTGGAAAGACTTCCCAAAGGCCCCAAGTGTTGTCCGAAGGCAATTCAAGTACCAGTATAAAAGTCAAAGTAGGGCTGTTCAAAAATAACTTCATGGTACGATCATCTGGCATCAGTCACAAATGAAGTGCCATTTCTTTAATCTCTTACATTATAAGGCCTCAATTCTTGAAGCAATTTTAGAAATGCAGGTAAGCAGAACTCAGAAAAGAGAATCAACTTCACATCATCAGAAGAGAAAGTAAAATTACTACCGCATCAGAAAGAAGTATATCATGCTGAGTGTTGGATGTAGATGAACTCACTTCTCTATTTCCTGTCTCTTCTTCCTGAGTTTTTCACGTTCGGCTTCGGCATTAAGTGTTCCTTGGAGTTGGAGATAGACAGAAAGATTTTCATTCACAATGTCAATCGCACACCCAGCTGGAGGAGCATCGTTCTCACTCAAGACCTGCGAAGGTATCATCAAGATCAGATGCATTAACTAAAAGAGAGCTTGCAAACACAGAAACATGCATGCATACAAACACACAAATACAGACAAAAAGACACGCATGCACGAACGAACACACCAACACCCACATGCACATACACAAACAAACACACACACACACAGTTAAAACATAGCTACATGATACATTGTTAAATACACACAAACACCTAGAGAAAGGCATCAACACACGGCACAAACGTCTCTAATTTTTTTACTGGTCCTATACCAGGGGTCAGACCTTTCCTTACAACAAGGGGAACATACAGTGCGCTCTACTGTGTGTTTTTGACCTGCAGGTACACCTAAATCTAGCAGTTCGCTTATCCAAGATATCAAACAAAAATGTGATTTTAACTCTGCAATCTATTGACTCAAGGGAACCACAGAACCAACAGGAAAACTTCGACTCAAAATCTTCTGCAAGCAAATAAACTTATATAAGCAATCCTGAATATTAAAACAGCTGGAGGTCCCAGACAGATAGATTCTGGCCTCGAACAAAATTCACAAGGTTGCTCAAACGCTCGTGTTTATAATAACCATTATTTGGAGCTTGTAGAGTAGAAGTTGAACTATACATTATAGATAGCTTTAGAGTCATTGATAAACACTCATCCACCACAAGACAAACCTCAGTTCACAGTTTCATACCAGTCTAAAGGTTATTTGTAAGTTGTACCACAAGTAGCAGTTTAGAGGTCATTCCTAGCAGGTTTAATGATAGGTCTTACATTTACTTCAATAGATAAAAATGCAATAAGAACTAACAGATGCAAAACTTTTACATTTTTTTTTAAAAAAAGAAAAGGTTACAAAATGACACAATGATATGAGTAAACGACATTATTTTCAACTCCACTGACAGTTCAGTTCTGGATATTACAATGCCAGAAGAATTCTTTATCATCAACAAAAATAAAATATTCTTCAAAAGCCAAAGACATGAGATCATGTTTTAAAATTCAGAAAAAACAAAACTGAACCTGTAAGTCTAGGAAGTACACAGATGCAACCGGTGCTAATAAACAGGTGTCATAAACATATAAAATTTGCAAGAATAGCCAAGATTCCAGATTCCTTATGTTTTAGCATGGCTTTTCTAACTTAATTTTCCAATCTTTATCAAAGTACAAAAGCAAACACATCGAACTCTGTTGAACTCTGGTTAGTCAGTGCTTATATATAAAGCTCATGATACCAGATCAATTCTCTTGTAATTGCTTGAAAGTGTGAAGGAGAATTTGAAGAAGTTAAAAAATTGATAAACATGTATCTCCGATTTTGGGTGTTAACCTTTAAAGATGATATCGAAGCCAGAGTTACAATCTCAAGCTCGTATCTTTTAACGATTTCAGCAACATCCTGCCCTCGGCAAAGTGCAAAAGCTGCACATCTGCAAAGTAGGAATATATGACAATCTCAGTATTGTTTCTCAAAAGAAGGGGAAAAAATAATCTAAACAAGAAGCTATTATTACGAATAGAATATTAAGAGAAATTCATCTACATAAGCATTTTCCTATGTACACCTATCATTTTTGTCGCTCGGTGGGCGAAGAGCTCTAAGCTTTCTCACTGCACCTATGACGATATCCATATCGCTTTCAATTTGATCATTTGTCCAAGGCTGTTAATAACAATAATTGATGTGTACAAACCCCAAATATGAAATGCCAAAAGAATGGTGAATTCAAATGTCATAGAACAAATTTTACCTCTACAACTGATGGGTATTCTGATATCATTATTGATTCTTTCCTGCAGGTTCCCTCTGATTGAGGAAGGCGCTGCCATAGCTCTTCAGTAACAAATGGCATGAATGGATGGAGCAGGCGCAAACCAGTGTCTAGACATACCCACAGAGTATCCCTAGAGGCTGCTCTTGCCAATTCAAACTCTTTTGAGTCATTAAAGAAGTAAGGCTTGATAGCTTCAATAAATACATCACAAAGCTGGAATTGCCACCATGAATATGCTGCAGTAGTTGCATCTGAGAACCTATACGACTCGAAGGATGATACAGTTTTGGCCACAGCTTTGTTAAGAACAGAGAGTATCCACTTGCAGATGGATGGAAATGAATCCACGGCAAGAACAGCAGGAGGAGCATAGTTATCCCCCAGTTTGCTCATAGCAAAACGTATGGCATTCCATAATTTATTGCACCACTGACGGTATCCAACAACTCTCAGAACATCCAAGTTTATCTTATCAGACTGAGAAAGAAAAGATAGTATTAGTTCACTCAGACATCAAACAAATTATATAAGCAAATCAACTGAGTGCAGGACAACCTGGGCTGTATAAGAGATGAGTGCAAAGCGGAGGGCATCAGCGCCACATTCAGCAATACCATTCGGAAAATCTTTCACTTGTCCTTCTTTTGCAATTTTCAATTCCTTTGGGTCCAAATTACCCTCTTCCAGCCGTTTGTGGAGCCCTTCTAGAGATATACCATTTATTACTTCAAGTGGATCAATAACATTGCCGAGGGACTTGGACATTTTCCGGCCATGAGCATCACGGATCATCGGATGCAAATAAACCTGAGGATAATGAAACGCAAGTAAAAATCAAAGTATACTCTTTAGACTCAGAGAGCAAAATCAGTTTTAACTATGAACTGTTCGAAATGCATGCCAATATCAATGTGTACTATTTGATATACATGCCAATACTGACGTCTACTATTTGATATACATGCCAATATTGATGCCTGCTATTTGATAAACAAGCCAATATTGATGTCTACGGATGGCTTTTTCTGTAGCAAGGAACTAATAGTTAATCTCAAATAACACTAGATGTGTAAAATACCAAATTTCATCAAACACATGAACATCCACTTTTAGATTAAAACTTTGGACAGATGAATTCCCAAGCACTTAACAGCTTTCAGCAATATTTTGTTTTCTCTTTTTATACAATATCTTAGTTCATGAATCAAGTTGTACGGTAGTCTTTTTTTGCGGAAGTTGTACACTAGTCATCCATTAAACTGTCAGTTGAACTGCCTTATCAGAGATCATCTTAAACATGATGCGAGAGATTAGAGATGAGATCTAATTTTCATTCGACAAGATGCTAGTGAAGTTTGTCCTTGCAGCAGAACAGGAAGCCACTTACGTGCATATACTCTACATAAAATACCGAAAACATGAGTAACGACTTGTATATATTGCAGGATGCACATCCACATTGTCAGATTTCGCATTCCAAAATCTAACCAATAAATCCCATTTATGCTGCTACCTGCTCTTTGAAATATAAAAAAAATGTGATCAAGATGTGATTTATGACCATGCTAGTACTGGTTGAGTAAATGCATCATCAGTTACAAATAAAGCTTTGGCTTAAAGTAGAATGAGCATGATAAAAATATTACAAATGTACTTAAGTTTTGATGGGGATTTTTTAGCTATTTTATTCTACTTTTTCTATAGTCAGAATGGGTTATCTTAAAGTCAAACATCAAGAAGGTTCTTAAAAACCCTTGCTTAAAAAATTTTTACATTATAGAATGTCATAGTAAATTCGTTGGATTAAGAAAGTCTTGGACCAATCTGTACGTGTCTCATAATATAGATCTGAGAAAAAAATCCAAATTTTGATATACAAAGATAGATGTGAAAACTGGGTGGTAACTGGCTGAGTTGGAAAATTCTCTCATGCTGAAACAAGACCTTGGTTCAATCCCACCCTCACTTCAGTAATTGGCCACTCTTTACATATATGGTACTTATAAATAATCTGCAATTGCCTTACTTCTGCTCAGATCTGAAGCAGTGATGATAAACATTTCTCACAAGATGAAATGACTCGACTTTAGCTCCCCAATTCTAGAGCCACAGTGGTCTCTATAATGTTTGACAAGGTTTAAAAAATCCAATTTACTGCTTTCTTGTTTTTAAAATTTTAGTTCAGTATATCGTGCCATTTTTTTATCCATACTCTACGTTTCAGGGGAGGGGAAAAAATCCAATTTATTGCTTTCTTGTTTTTTGAATTTTAGAGTTTGTCAAGTATATTGCGCCATTTTTTATCTGTACTCTATGTTTCAAGGGAGGGAGAAAAAAACAGACTTTTTGTTGGAAATCCAAACTTATAACTTATTATATATTCTTAAAATATTTTTTAATTTGTTATTTAACAAAGTATTTTTATAAAACTACTTCCTGATAAGAAATTTCATGATATAGTATTGTTCATTTGATGTTAAGTAGATTGCAGATTGTTTTGTGTTCCCCCATGAAATGGTGCATTAACTGCTTAAAATGCATAAACCTAACAATTAATTGACACATTTCTTTTACATACTACTCAAATGCCCTTGATCAGATTATTATAATTTGGTTTTTTACTTTTCCAAAATTTACAATTAAATTAGCTCCATGGTATCAATACGGGCATTTGTATACCTTTCTAAAAGGCACATCACCACCAAGTTTCATTCCCAGCATCACCATCCGAGCCACCCAGAAGAAAAGGATGTCATGTCCAGTTTCAAGGAGTGAAGTTGGATAAAATGCGTTTAAATCTGCCGTAGCATCTGGCCAGCCAAGTACAGATAATGGAAAAAGACCTGATGAAAACCATGTGTCTAACACATCTGGATCTTGAGCGATCTGAAATGTCCTCCCAGGGAACTTCTGTTTTGCCTCCTGAAATGCTTCCTCATCATTTCTACCAACCACCCAGTGGTCATTATAAGAACCCATATCTTTAAGCTGGTCATCATCAAGCATCACATACCAAGCAGGAATGCGGTGGCCCCACCAAAGTTGCCTTGAAATGCACCAATCACGTATATTCTCCAGCCATCTGTAGTATTTAAACCCATGGTAACTCAGCATACCATATCACAAGGTATCATAAGACAATTGCTAGAGATGAAAAACTTCTCAAAAATTGTGTTTTTTCATTTTTTTATTATTTTTTTTAAAATTTGGGGGAGAGAGGGAGGGGGGGAGGCAGAAGGGGGAACCTTTTCCAGTCTTGTTCATACTGCTGTGGAATAAGCTCAATCTTCTTATTTTCTTCACTCAACACAGCATCAAGAGCTAATTTTGCCATACTATTACAATTAACAAACCACTGTGGCTTTACCATTGGTTCCACAACATCATTGGTTCTCGAACATAGACCAAGGTTCATTTCATTCTTCTGGGCACCTCTGTACAATCCCTGATACAAAGCAAGGTTCTGGTCAATAGAATTTCAATATGCTACATGACGTAAGAAAAACAAAAAAATTAAGCTCAGACTAGAACCAATAAATACAAAATGCAATACTGGTACACCAAGTTCTGCCTCAGGTCATTAGGCTAACCAAGCATCAAGTGGTGTCTGTCCAAACTCTTTCAAGGCAGTTATAGAATTTACAGCATGACTGATATAACTCAGAAAGTTTTCCAATAATAGCTAGAGTACACTCTTATCTAGACATGCTTACAGTGATCGGAATTGCAGATCTCCATGTTTCCATGGACTCTTTATATTCCAAGATCTGTTCCTATGAGAAGTCAAAACAAGTTTCTTGGTACATGGCAACAACAGGAATGCTAGTTATCACTGATGCCTTCTTTTCATAAAATACAATTAACAAGAAAAACTAGAAATGATAAAGCTCTTATGCACCATTGAAGCTGCAAAATTATTACCTGAAGAAAGCACACTTGGATGACTCCAGATAGATTTTGAAGAAATGATGTCATTTCCTTGGGTTATTAGAATACAGAACATAAGGATCCAGATCTTTTTCCCAGGGTAGAAAATTGAGGTGTTTTAATAGGCCAGTGAGGTATTACAAACATTAAAAAAAAATTCAGCCTCATTCTTCCTAATGGCTAGAGCGAACAATCAACAATAGTTTCTACGGACCGGTGCATGCCATTAGTTAATAAAAGCAAGGCACGTTTAAGTTTTAACTCCACTTCAAAGCATTCGATAGGATGGAAGACAAGAATATATAAGATAGGAAGAGTGCACACAAAATGCTATTAATCGGACAAAAAGGTAATCTTTAGAGGCATTAAGATCCAAAGATAAGAGGCATTCGCACAGGTACACATCAATTGTCTTCTTCTTCCCCTTCATTTCTTTGCAATTTTTATTGTTTTTACTTAATGATTCTTAAATATCAGAAATAAATAAAAATGTAAATAAAAAGCAATCCACAAAATCAATCCTCACATTATTGGGAGACTGCAGCATAGTACATAATGCAATACCTTTGCTTGCAAAGCCTCAATTACAGCCACACGAGCTTTAAATCGTGGCACCCCTTCAAAGTCTGCACCACCATTGCTATTTACCTTCCCATCATCAGTGAAAATATTAATAAAATCAAGATTATGGCGCTTTCCAACTTCAAAGTCATTAGGATCATGAGCTGGAGTAATCTGAAATAAAGAAGATTTTAAAATAAGAATAAAAAAATCTAGATGTGGATTTGACATGAAAAGGGAAAAAAACAGCAAAGATGAGAGTAGATGGTGCTCACCTTGACAGCTCCAGTTCCAAATTTTGGATCAACTAGGATGTCATCACAGATTATTGGAAGTTTCCTTCCACTGAATGGATGGATTGCACATTTTCCATGTAGATGAGTGTACCTCTCATCTTTAGAATGGATAGCAATTGCAGTATCGCCAAGCATTGTTTCTATTCTGGTTGTGGCAACAACAATCACACCAAGCCCTCCTTCTAGAGGATAAGCAAATGATGTCAAAACACCGAATTGGACTGGGGTTTCATACCCAGGAACTGCTAACAAAATCTCTTCTTTAATTTCCTTGTAATCAACCTAAAAGTGCCAAGCAGTCATATAAATATGAATATAAAGAATCATCTTAGAAATATCACTCTAACAAATGACTCCATAATGTCGGTTCAAAAAAGTAACAACAATAATAACAGAAACCTCGATGTCGGATATTGCTGTTCGTAATGTGCAGTCCCAGTTCACAAGGCGATGATCCCTGAAACATGAGTTAGAAAAAGGATAATACGTATTTGATAGAATTACGGATACAGATTTGTTGAATGAGCCATGGTAGTGGATCATCCCCAGACAACAGAGGGAAGTATAGGAACATGTTGGAAATCATAATCTAGAAAAACCATCACTCTCTAACTTGCATGAGATGTGCATTTTAAGAAACAATGTGCACTAGGTTCAATCTGACCAAGCTGACCTGTATATTAGACCTTCTCGATACAGCCGAACAAAGGCCTCAATTACTGCCCTTGATCTTTTGTCATCCATAGTGAAACACTGAATGATACAAAGTGCAACATCAGAATCTGTTCTGGGACAACAACATGACATTTATTTAAACAGCATCATATGGTAATGACTCATGGAAGTTAACCTCACGAGACCAGTCAAGAGAAGCACCCAGCCGACGTTCCTGGTTTAATATGGTACCTCCATACATATTTTTCCATTTCCAAACCTATCAAAAACAACAGCACAAGTAGATTAATAGGCAATTGCTCAAAAAGAACTCTAGAATAGATCTTGAAATTCGGAAAAAGGCTGCAAATGGATCGAGCTGGCCTATGACCTCACCAAACCTGACAAGTTCATGAAGACCCGTCAGACCGGGTTGTGTTCAAATAAAGGACCCATTCCACATTCCAGGCTGGGTCTGAGTTTCATAAAATTTGACCCGACCTGATCAGATTTGTATGCTATGTGGGTATATTTGGGTCTCCCTATTTGTTATCCGACTTGACTCAACTCGAAATCCGTGGCATAAAATAGAGGCAAAACCCCAGGCCCTCCTCCACCTCCGCCCCCCTTCTTTTTTTAAAAAAAAAAATCTTGGCATCTCTCTAGTACCTTCTCCCCTTTCCCAATTCAAAACCCAAGTTTGACTAGTGTCCTCGAAATTCATGTTTTTGCCTCAATCTAGCCATCCGGCAATGTTGGCCTCCTCCACGATCTAGCCTTGGTCCTCCATGTTGATCTCCTCCATGGTATCTCTATTGTCTCCTGAGAGAGACTCACAAATCCTCCATAGTCTGGTCACTTTCCCAAAACTGGCATCTGACAGCATCCAAAACCCTATCTCCCCATTGCTCAACTGTCTGGTGTAAATAATCATCCAACAATCTAAGCGTACTTAGCATGCTAATCTCTCCAACCCAGTAACCATCTCTCCTCGAACTCCTCATCCTTGGTGACAAGAACACTATCATCAAGCAAGTTGCCATCCTTGGCCCTCAGAAATCCTCAGCCTTGTCTTGTCCCACTCCAACATCAACCTCCTTCCCCCATCCCCCCAATGGTTTTCTTCTTGTTTCTTGATTGCTGGTTATTTTGATATATATCTTAGCTTTCATCTCTGTCATCTTTTGCCCCCATCTTTCTTTCTTTCTTTCTTTTTTAATAGGAAATCTTGTATCTTTTGTAAACCTAATAGAATTCATCTTCCTCATCTTTGTGTTGTAATTATGAGCATTTTTTATGCTCATGAGTAAAAGAACCTGATTTATATGACCTTAAGTCAAGACAACAACTCCAATAGTTACATTTTAAAAAAAGGAGCATTACTTACCACATTAGATTTTTCTTGCTGGATTGACAAAACAACAGCATCATGGGCAGCTCCTGTACTGCTTTTTAGAATCTAGTCGCATTATAGACCTATCATCTAAGTTTGGAAACAATTATGAAACATAAAGCCTTTACAGCAGAACCAGAAACTTGAAAACATTTTCCCTCATCTACTAAGACTAAAATAAACAACAGCCAGTATATCCCATTATTCTTTAGTGAAATTTTACTTAGAAAAGGATAAACTATCAATCTGGTTAATAGCCACTGAAAAAGTCCCCATGTTAGAATCATTATCAGGTGGGACTCTACCCTTCTCGACTCCTGGCCAGACATGTGGAATATCAGCAACCATTTCACCAGGTAATCCCACACACAAATGTCCGCATACACTCCTATGTTTTCTTTGGATGTGCATTTCTTATGTGTTTGATAGTGTTCATTCTTAAGTTGTATCTGATCTTAAGTTGTATAAGTTGTATCTGAATTGGATGACCCCAGCACCCCCCCAACCCCCCCCACCCGCGCGCCAAAAAAAAAAAAAAAACATTGCATGATGTAGAACATTGCCTGACAAAAAAACAATAGAAATAATAGTTTTTGAACAGTTTATGTTTTGGGGACCACTAAAGTTTGTGCACAATTTTTTCTTGATTGCAATTCTAGCTTTCTAACATCACTCCAAACAATATATGCAAATATTAACTGTCTTGTAAACTTTTCCTATTTGTTCATTATTTATTGAAGCAGCATCTCCAGAAATAACTAGTGATGGATCTTAGTGCTGGCTGCTCTTCTGTTATCTAAATCAGCTTTTGTTTTCATACTTTGGCATCTCGGACATGTAAAGAAGTAACAAGAGACATTCTGGGAAGTCTAACCAAATAGGTTCTCAAATATATTGTTCAGGAAGTTAGTTCAAATACTCCGATCTTAATTTTCTGAGGCGCACTCTGATCAAAATTTTCATCCACTAGTTTCTCTGAGCAGATTCAGATGTTAAATTCTTCAACTGGTGCAGCTTAATCAACCATTGACAGCTATTGTTCATTAAAATAAGGCAGTGCCATGGTATGGACTCAGAAAAATGCATTAATCTGTCTGTTTAATTGGCCAAGCATATTCTCTGTATCTGGTTGAAATTTGTAAGTGCACATTCGGACTACAGCTCTCATGGAAAAGTCCTTTCCGCAGCCTTGTGTTTCTAAGCAGGACACTGTGTTGTATACAGAAATGAATATGAATTCAATTCCTCCATTCTTGTCATATGATAGATGATTGTGTGCTAATCCTGTGTAAATGTAATCTTCCAGCATTGATTTTTACCATTTTATATGATACCCAAATAGAAGTTTTATCTTGTTCAACAAAGCTATTTTGTTTATTGTCTTGACCTATGTAATGGCAGAATTTGGACAAAATTTTGTCAGGTTCCAGTGGGTGGTATTGGTAAGTATTCCTTGTTCTTGAATCTTATCAGTTGAGCTTGCCTAGAGGGAGGTATACCATGGCTCACACACTGAGCATTCGATGCTGGGTTGAATGTGGTTTATGTACAGATAGCCTTTTGTTTAGGCATCTGAATATTATTTACATTCCAGAGTTTAACTTAAAAAGCCGATCAACTTATAAATTTAGAATTTGTTACTTTGTAATTGTGACTAGTTTATATGACCAGAATGGTGTTTGGCGTCTGCTCTGCATGAGAATATCCTATTCCTCAAATTCAACCATGTGTTGTGGCAACATAAATAATTTTTATATCCTTTAAAGTATTTGTATCCTTTAAATAATGTTGTTCTTTGATAAATGCAAGGCTCTCATTTTTCTGTCATTATTGTCCTTGAATGCCAACGGAAATTCAGTCTTTTCTCCATGAGTTGTTGTTAGTGAACAAGTGCAGACCCAGAACAAACCCAACCGTTGGACCTGTTGGTTCAAGAAAATCTTCCATGGACCTGACCCAACCAAATCTTGTATTGGGTTGGGCTTGGGTCCAACACTAAGACCTAGACATGAAACTGGGTTGGGTTGGGATCGGGTTGGGATCAAGCATTCCCCAGTCCGAACCGATTTGCACATTCTAAGTTGAGGGGAGAGGGGAGAGTAAAGATAGAAAATGGATGAGGCAATATTCAAGCAAGAAATACCAACTAATACAACAGCTAACAAACTCACTTCAGACACAAAACCTTCCCGTCCGATGTCATGCCTAGTTAATTTTCTTTCACGCATCAGCTTCTTCTCCACAACAACCTAAGATATGAAAAACAAACAAACAGTTAGCTCTAAGAATTGCCAGCATGCAAATAAATAGAAAGACAATTAACAACCTAAAGCAAAGAGGGAGTAAAAGTATTGACTTTTAGAAGCTGATCAAATAAAGAATCACTATAAATTTTGAATATTTATGTGCTTATTGTCGGTGATGAAAAGATGGTTTATAAATAATTTTGGACACTAGAAGAAGGAAAGTACAAACAAGTTATAGGGTGTGGTGCATTTGTATTCTGAAAAATTAAATGGCAGGTTCGCAAAAGTTTAATACCAGAAAGGATCATTTTCTGAAGTTGGGATCCAGCAACATAATTGCTTGTATTCTATACAAAGTAATGCTGTGGAAATGTAGAATCATGTTTCCTCCTTGAAAGGTATTAAACTTTCTTGGGATCATTATAAATAAAGTTTACAACGAAGTGAAAGCCAAGCCTCTTCTTTCATAATATCCAAGAATACAAAAAAGAGAGTGGAAACCAATAGATAGTGATGCAACGTTTATCCCTGGCATGTTTACAGCAGTATCAAGAAACCAGTGGTCCAAAGAAGGAAGCTTATGAATAAGTGGAACTTTGCAGGCCATTCTCGAGTGCATCAGAATATCAAATAATGCAGATAAGCTAATGGTTACATAAGAATAATGGAATGCTTAAAAAAGAAAGCTTCAGGATAATATTGTTGGCTGACAATGGCTGATTAAAGAGGTCGATTATGGGCATAACTGGCAAACTTGATGTGGACAAAATAAAACAAGAATAGTTGGAATAAGTATATTTAAGGATGTATGGAGCTGCACTAATAAATTGTAATAAGTATAAGAAATGAAACAGGCATGTAGCAAATAAGGACAGCCTTGGCAAGAGAGAGAGAGTGAGAGAGAGAGAGAGAGAAGGAGCTCGAATTTGTGAACAAAAAACAAGAATTGAATGGAAGACATAAGTTGCATGAAATGCTTTTTAAAACAATTCCCTCTCAGTAAAAGTTGAAAAAGAGAGAACAATGCAACCCAAAACAGATAGCATATATTGTCCTACTGTTAGATACTCACACATACAAGTACATAGTGTGCTTAGGAAAACAGATTCCATTTATCAAGCAAATCAAACATAAAAATTTGTGCAGCAAATTATTTGTTTGATCAACCAATCCCTCTAAAACTAGCCTGCAGCATGATTAATATAGTCAAAATCATTCGAGAAAGACAAGATTCTCCCAAATCATATCATGCCAATATAGTTTTCCCTTGAATTAGAAACAGCTGTAACCATAAAGGCAGGTGGCCTTTAGAAGACTCTGGAAGCTCTTGTCAGCTTCAATTGATATGCAGAAAGACTACTTGATCCACTTGCAAAGGTCTCCACTACGTGCCTTGCTGTGATAATTTTTAATATAACAATGAGATTTAGTCCTTTCTTCAAGAAGCTATGTTTTCCTAAAGAAAAAGATTGAAAAAGAGAGTTTAGCAGAAAGCTCCAAAAAAGAGCTTGCGTGGTGGACATGTTACGAACATAAAACATGTCATGGATGTAAAAAATATTAGTGCAAAATTACCTTCAACTCCCCAAGAAGTTCTTGAATTACCTTCAAGTTTATTTTCTTTTCACTTTATTTTTTTCTGCTAACCTTTTAATTCATCTTTTGAATAACAAGAGTCACAAGCAATGTAAAAATCAATATAAGTAGCATACACATGGCACATATATGTTGACAATTGTGTACATATCATGATAGTGCAACAGTTGTATATATCACAATATCTTCATCTAACATAAATATCCCAAAACAAAAACACAGTTAGGCAAACAAATTCTGTACATTGTTTCAGATGATTATAATATTGTGCCTGGAAGACAACTTCCAAGTTGCATTTAAGCATATCAATATCTTTTTCCACCTTCAATATCCATGCCACTGTACAGCACAAACTCCAGACTGGAGCATTTGTGAAGCTCTACACTGCTTTTTCATGACTCCAAAACTATATCTTATCGAGTATATACATAACTGATGTAAATAGATACATATTTGCAATTTGCTACAGATCTAAATTATTTCTTTAATTGTCAAATGGCATTAGCAAATATGCAAATACATTTATGTAAAAAAATGTTGCACATATAAGAATACATACACAAGTTATGACAGAATATACAAGTTATACATGCACTGCTTGTATGACGTATACAACTAACAACACAGAGACGATTACATTTATAGGGGTTCAATGACTAAATGGTAATTCTGTCATTTGGGATAATACCTTTGAAAATAGAATGGGTACGATATCAAGTTTTTCAAAATATAGGGATTTAATAAAATTAAAAAGGACATTGAACCTAAAAAAAAGTCAAGGCCAATCTAGGGATATGGAGATACCACTCCCTCAATTTGTAATAAATAGCTGCAAGAAGCAAAATACCTTTTAAGGGCCTGTTTGGATGTTCGTATAGGATCTGGGATAAAAATCATACAGGAATCTTCGCCCATCCAACATATATGTGCTAAACTCTGTACACATTGCATCTAATATTATAGAAAATGAGGCCCGGCCCAGCCAATGTCAAGTGGACCTCTTCCAATCCATTCTTGTAGGATGGAAAAAAATGACCAGGTGATATCATTTTTTTCTCCCTGTAAGATTCAGGCAGACCACTCTGAAAATTTTTGTGAATACCGTGAAATGGGCCATGCCTGGCCTGAATTCTTGAAAATCCTATAGGATTGGATTATCCCAAACAGGCCCTCAATGGTTCTTTTCTTAACAATAAAACAGTTCTTCATTTTTAAACTTCAAAAAGAAACAAAGACACTTATGGATTGCCTAACTTAACATAAGGATGCAGAATTTGATAATCCATTGCAAGTTTCAGGAAAATACATGAGCAATACAACTATATGAAGATAATATAATATTTCTTTGATAGACTGCCATAAAAATATATAATTATTCAATACTTTGAGGATAAGCACTCCAAGTCTGAAGCACATATATGTTGGGACTGAATAGTTAGGCATCTTATACAAGTATCTAACTCTAACCTTCTCTTAAGAGCCAAATTGAAACAAGTCACATCTATGGCTAAATTTCAGTTTTCATGCCAGTGTTCAAGCATGCAATTCTTGTTGAGGATAATAATACTAGTCAACCATCAAAGTAACATTCTTCAAATCAGCTCTGAGCATGAAGTTTGTCCACCTACTTTGTGAAGGCCAGTCAGCATGAACATAATCATAGTACAAAATGGTTAAAGGATTAAAACCTGAGTTGCTATGCCAGCATGGTCTATTCCTGGTACCCACAAGGTGTTGTAGCCTGACATTCTGCACCAACGGATAATTGTATCCTGTATTATCAAAGAATGCATTGAAAAATTTTAAACAAGTAGATTAAACAAAAAAAAACATTAAAAAAAAATATGCTTATGTGGAGCAACTACATAGAGAGAAAAACTAGCTCATGTGGTCACCTGTATGGCAGCTGTAAGGCCATGACCTATATGAAGGGCCCCAGTCACATTTGGAGGTGGCAGAACCTGCATAAGGTATTGAAGAGTGATTACACTAAAGAAGTTCCAATAATATTTGATACTTTAAACAGACTTCAAATAAAGTTACAGTCAAATTGAACGAAGATAACAGATGATTGAGGGCGACACCTATAGTCTGACCATCAGGGATCTTAGAAAAACATATTTTTTTATGAAGCCTCAACAACAGTCAATAATCTAAGAATTGTTCCTATGATCTATAATGTCTAGTACAGACAAGTTAGCCTAATGTTTGTTTCATGTAAATTGGTCAGATTATGAGTCCTATTGTCGCAATAACTTACAGTATTTTTTTTAACCTTTCAGACATTGTTTGCATTATCCTGGATACTAAATACTACAAAAAAAACATGATAGGTAAAGTTTACAACTAGCGAGGCACCTACTATTACAAAAGGGGGTTTAGAGCTGCTTGCATCTGCTGCAAAAAATCCTGAAGCTTCCCACCATGCATACCATCTGAAGGGTTGAAGAAAGATTAAGTTATAAAGTCATAATTGCAGCAGTTAATTGAAACATTAAGGAAAATCAGCATCTACGATTTTTCCACGGTGCTAGGATTATATTGCTTTGCCATTTCCCGAGAAAGCTGTTTCTTCTCTCCAGGAGTCGTCACTGGGTCAACAAAATCCTCAGGGTTCTCTTCTTCAGCATCTTTCTTTCGATTTTTTCGTTCACTTTTCTTATGTCCATCAGATGCCTTCTGTGCCTGGCAAAATAATAAAGATAATCATTCCATTATGTTAGAGTTTCTTCATCTTCTAACCCTAAAATGTCAATAACTAGAAATAATGAACACAGCCAGCTTGTACTCAAAAAAAGTTGAAAGTACCCAGAGTTTTGCAGTTTCTGCCTTCTGTGCTGCCTTGAGCTTTTTTTCTTCTTTCTCCTTTGCCTAAAAAGGAAAGAAAAACAACACCATTCATCAATCATAATGAAGTACAGAAAACTATAAAATAGAAGAAGGGAGGAAGATTAGATGTTGAAGAAGCAAAGCTATCATTTGAACTGTACCAAATGATACTGTTTCAGCTTTTCTCTACATGTCCCAAAAAAAAAACTACATGGATCTTCTAATGAAGTTAAATTAGAGTATTTGAAAACTGCTTCTACTTTATTTACCAGTTGGTTGTGTTGTTTCACTGTATTTTACCATATTTATTTACAACAGCAACCATTTCTTCTGTCATAACGGCAGAGCAGATTCACTTCTAACTTTTGATAAGTCATGAGACAAAAGAAAAGCTGGGCAATCCATGATCTACTAAGTAGCTCGTGTAAGGAGGTAATTATTCTAGAGCTTCTTGTAGATGCATATCTTTTCTGGTTGTGCTAAAACCGAAAGCTCAGTTTTGCTGTTAGAAAGATTTTTTTGTTGACATGTAAGATATACAGATCCATTTCTTTTCTTTTCTTTTGGTGTAGGGGGTTAGAAAGAAGGGGGATACTCCGAATTACAACCCTAGAAAGCCCATCTCGCAGGCGTCAGCCTGTGCCTACAGACCCAAACATAAAGGAAAGACCCAAGTCCACACAATGTTCTGCCCAATTGAACACAGTTATTCAGCCAACCATATGCTTTCTGCAATTTTTTTATTAATCAAAGTGTTGTGTATTATATAGACAGAACAACTATCATTCTTGCAGATATTTGTTTCTGCAAAATAAATCAAAAACAAAGTATTATATTCCATGGAGCCGATTCTAGACTTCAACAGAAATAAGCAAAACCATAAGAAGGCAATAAACAGTCAAGTGGGGGAATAACATCAAATTGCGTTTGAATAAATGGGACAGAGATCTCACTGAAACTGTACCCACTAAAACTGGGACTTTTCTAGAGTGGTGTTGGTGTATAATTAATACTGTTGATGTTGTACTTTTCCACTTCTTTAATTATGACTTTCTATGGAGGCTTTCTTCTCTCTTTATATCCACCTCTAAATGTATAATTATCATTTAAAAAAATAGTGTTAGCATAGTCATAGCAACATTTTGCAAGAAGTAGTTAGCAAAAGAAGAGTGGGCATAGCAAAAGCATGGAGAGCTTTGTTCCCTATATGGCCTTAGAATAGCAAGTCAATTTGATTTATTAATTCACTGGAATATTTTTCTAAATTACTATTTCAGGCCAATTAGCTTTAGTGCGAGTAAGATATTGTTAGATGTATATCCTAAAAACCAATTTGGCATGATACATTTTAATAATTTTAAGACATTTTGTACTTGATTTATTCAAATTAATAATATGGACATTTTTCTTAAGCATTCTTGTTAATGTATCCTTAAATTGTCCAAAGAGTTGGTGGACAATGATACATATTCTTAAGAATTGAAAATTTAAGACTTGTATTATTATAGATTAACTCCTAAATTACTACCGGTCGTTAGATCCTTATAGAGACGATGATGGATCCATTAAGATTGGTGCACGGATCGCTTCTCTTTTAGATAGATGAATCTCAAGTTTACAGTATAGGGATACTATGTAAGTAATTGTTAGCAGAGTTTTCGAAACCATCCCGAACCCTCCGGTTCGAAATGTACCAAACTGTACCAGTTAAGAATCGGTAATGTTCTCCTAAAAAACAATTCAGGACTCTGAACAGTCCAAAATACCCATACCATACCGATACGATATGGTACAATCCGGTATAGACCGATTCAATCTAGTTCGGGTTGGTCAAAATAGCCAGGGGGAAGAGATTTTTTCTCACTTTGACCAAGGCCAGAATATGTACTAGTACGGTACGATACTATACCATATCAGTTGCTGACCGGTACGAGTTCCAATATCGGTTCAGTGATCCTTGATTTTTAGATAACAACGGTATTGAACATAACCAAAAACAATAAATCATTTAGATATCTACTCACTCGTCAGTGACTTTTCTCGATGCTGTAGTTATGTAAGTAATACTTTGACCTACAGTATCTCAGCTACTCACAGTAAGATTGCTATAGTTTGAAAACACATAAACATAGTCACTAACCATCGGGTCCTTGCAGTGTTCATTGGATATAGTAGGTTCGTCATAGGAGTAGGATGCACATTCATAGGAAATCTATTGATCTTAGTAGTTGAAAATTAATTCTATGCGATTTAAAAGACTGGATTCTTAAGTCTGTGGCCACAACAACATAATAATGAAAAAAAAATTTCATCAGATTCACAATTGGACTCAAGCTAATTAAGTCTTGTATATGATGGATGCTTAAAATTTGACGAATTTTTATCATCTACATCTAGTCGGGACTCTCGATAGAAAAACTTAATCACATAGTAACTACATCTAAGGATTTAGATTTTTCTATTCTGCTATATTACCACTATATGCTACTAGACATCACTAATGGATTATGAGAATTTATTAAGATCGTTTTCATATCAACAATTCTTGTTGAGATGAGTTGGAATTCCGATAAAACTATAATGAAGATCATGATATGTCTCGCTACCGAATAGAATAGAACCTGTGGAATCACACACAAAAAAAGCTTGACCTAATCAATAGCTTGGATCATGATTAAATTATCAATTGAATTAATGATTTGAATTTAAAAACTGCTAATTATATAAGGGTTACATATTTAGTAACTACTAATTGTTAGCAAAGAAATTTAATTGTAAGTGTTGCAATGTAATTTGGCTTATTTAAATTATGGATCAAGTCCTAATTAATTTAAATCAGATTTAATTTTAATTAGGCTTGGCCTAATTTGAGGCTAATTGGATTTATAATCCAAGTAGGACTTAAATTGCAATCCTATGGGATTAGGTTTAGTAGCCTTTCAAAATTGGTTTGAATCGGGTTCGAATTAGATTCAAAATTGATCTAAATTCAAATTCAATTATGATAGAAAGTCAAAATTCAAAATCACTGGAACTCTCTCTCTTAGTTGATGCCAAATAGGAGAGGGGGTGCTAGAATTGTCACCCCCTTCTCTTGTGCGCACATGAAAAGAGAGGAGGCACAAGATGGCACCTCCCCATTCTTTTAGAAACTTTCTCCTCTTTTAGATAAAACGTATCCTAACTACCACTACGGTGGTAGCACGGTTGGTTAAGGCGCGGCTCAGCTCTTGTGTATAATCCACTGGTCACGGGTTCGAGGAATGATCCCGCGGATGACTCAATTAAATTCCAGATTAATTCTGGGGCACGTGACTGGAGGGCTGAGCGGCCGAACTCTGGCGCCGTAGTGGGGTTAGGCTGACGTACTCACCCAGTTGGTGGGGAGGGCACGCGGAAAATTTGCGGCCCAAATCGAACAAAGGTCTAATGGGTTGGGGCCCGAGCAGGGAGCTACACCGGGGGGGGGTTCGCCCTCCTCCCCTCACCTTTTTGTTTAACCAAAAAAAAAAAAAAAAAAATCCTAACTATAACTCTAACTTGAAAAGGAATTAGTTTAGTATTGGTTTTATCAAGTTTTGGCATGGGATTTTTGGGATTTTGTGCGACAAAATAGAGGAAGAGAGTTAGTGCATGATCTAATTTCTTATTCTTTCTTGTCACCAACTCTCTTCTACAGCCCTTCCTCCCTTTCTTCCTTGCTTCCACATGCCTACCAAGAGCTTAGAGATTAGAGAAAGAGAATCAGGGAGAAGAAGGTTAGTTCTTCTCTTCTTGATGTTCAATCTAATCTCTTTGAATCAACATGGAGTTCGCACAAGGTTCTTCTTCTAGTTTTTGAAGAAGAAGGTTTCGATCCAAGCCAAGAAGAGAAATTTGCAAGGTGCTAGCACTTCGAGGATCTCCGCTCTTCGATCAAACTTGTGCTCCATGTGGATATCTGCAGAAGCCAGGCACTTGCACAACTATGACAAAAACACAGGACATCCACCGGATCTGACCCGACAAGAAAAAAGAAAGTAAATCAGGTAAGTGTTTGATCATCCTTCTTTAAAATTTCTGATTTCAAATCTGATTCTTGAATTTATTTTCAGCATGTTAAAAAATCCCTAGGTGATTTTATGTTTAGATCAGCATGCTAAGTTTGAAAATAGTTTTCAAAAATGCTTCTGCTCCAGGTTATTCTAACATGAAATTTTTCAACATGTCTATAATTACCTAAACTTAACAGTGGTATCAAAGCAGTTAGCAAAAGAAGAGTGAAGCATAGCAAAAACATGGAGAGCTTCGTTCCCTATGTGGCCTTAGAATAACAGGTCGATTTGAATATTTCTGCAAATTACTATTTCAGGCATGCAAAGTGAGTAACCATGCTTTACAAAAGAGTCTAAGTCAGCCTGTGACAATAGCATTTTGAAGCATAAAAACTAATAGGTAGAATGTTACACAAGAAAATTATATAGGGCTCTTGTGCACATTTCATCATATTCAGTTGCTTTTGTACTTTATGTTAAATAATAAACTGTGTTCTACAAGCACAAAAAGGCTTAAAAAAGGAGCAAACCTTTTTCTCTTTCTTTAATTTCTTCTCCAAATTTTCCTCTTCAGGCTGCAAATGCCATTAGAACAATGGTCAAAATGTATATATAAATTCTAATTCTGTCTTCAAAATATGGCAACTTCATTATCTATTTAAGATTAATATTAGATATAAATATTGAATATTTAATTGGCAATGTTTGCTTAACAAAAGCCACAGTAACAGTAAGCAGAAACCCTGCAGGGGTCTCTCCTTATTGTCTGTAAATGTAAATAAATAATGCATTTGATCCAAATCAGTAGAAGATAAGCAGACAAGCAGCAAACCTTTTGCTCCATTGCTGTTTTCTCCAATCCATCGTCCCCACTCTGCACAAACCATTAACAAGCAAAGATCAAAAAATGCAATCTTTCATTAATTTTTGCCCATTATAAATCATAGACTACCGTAAATCTACTTAATTTCAAAAGTTTTAGAAGGCAAACTGCAAAACACCTTGGAAAAACTTATGTTCAGCAAAAGGCATCAACTTATTTGCTCCACATACACTAATCTTGAAGGCTAAAGCAAACAGGGAGTAGTTATCAATTACTCCTTCAATGAACTAGAAACTCATACCATCCAATTATGGAAGCAAGAGACAAGATTTTTAGCCAATAAAAATAAAAAAAGAGCCCTTTATTTTTACTAATCTAGGAGATCTGCGGAGCATAAAGCTAAACAAATCACGCCAATATATAAGGAAATAGCGGATCTTACCGGAGCCATCGAGGGACTGGCAGCAGCAAAAGGCTTCCTAAATTCCGAACCTGAACAAAATACCATAATAGAATCAAATAGATGCAACAATCAGGCAATCTTTTGAAGAAGAAACAAAATTAAGATGGGAAAGTAAACGAACACAAGAAAACAAATTGATTCACAGATCAAACATTCGATTCAATTCAAACAACGAAGTCAGATTTGAGGAAAAAATCGAGGGGAAACAAAACCGAGTACCAGTTTCTGGTGGAGCGGCTCCACGTAGCGGCGGCGGCTGCAGCGGCGAATAGGAGAGAAGGCGTTGAAAGTGGAAGCAAAAATAAAGAAACGGCGGGGAGAATGGCTTTGGAATTCGGAGGCTGGACGGTTTTGGATTTGGACACGGTTTGCATCGTATTACCCGGATCCGAAATGCTGTAATCATGATTCATAGCTCGTAAGGCTCGGAGCCGGATCTGGAACTGCTCATGGAAAGGATTCAACCGGGTTTCAGTTTTTGGATCCGAGAGGGAGAGTTCTCCTAGGGCAACCGGGATTTGGTGCGGACGGGAGCCGGGGGAGTATTTAGGGCTGATAAACTTGGGGTTCAAGTTTCGAGGTGCTTTGAACTCTCTTTCCACTTTGGTGTGTTGGGTTTCCGAGGCGTCGATCTGGAAATGGGCTCGCGCAGCCCCGTACCCAGAATTTCTGAATTTGTTCATTTTTTCCCTAATATAAAAGTTTCGAATCACATAAGTCTTGCCTTCTTAACGTACATTTAATGCTATAATTTTATCCGGGATCAATTTATGATTTCCCCGTTCATAAAATATTATAAAATTAAAAATATTTTTATTATAAAAAAAATTAAAAAATTTTAATAATAAAATATTTCTTGTTTTATAACAATCTATAAATAAGATTATGATATCTTGTATATAAATAAATATAATATAAAAAAATATTTTCATCGTCCAAACATATATTTAATATCTATAATTTATTTTTTATTAAAAATATTAAATAATAAAAATATTTTTTTATGATATTTATTTGTAAACAGGATGTCATAATTCTGTTCGCATGATGTTACAAGATCGAATATATTTTTATTATTAAAAATTTAAATTTGTTAATGATAAAAATATTGTCAACTTTATGATATCCTATGAATATAATTATAAATTCATACTCACGAACCAATATCATAAAAAAATAACATTTTCATCATTCAAAATTATAGTTTATTTTTTTCTAAAGTTTGAATAATAAAAATATTTTATTCTTGTAACATCTCTTTACGAATAGGATGTTATAATCCTATTCACATGACATCAAGATTGAAAATATTTTTGTCATTAAAAAAATTTTATTTTTTTCTAATGATCAAAATATTATTTGATTTTATAATATATAAATGCCATAATCGAAATCAAGGAAAGTCTCAATCCAAAATAACGAGTATCATAATTTTATTATAAGAAATATATTTTTATTATTCAAAATTTCTAACAAAAAGATAAAAAATTATATATACTAAATACACGTTGAAAAGTGGGACTTACATAACTCTCCAATAATATTTGATGGTATATTTTTTTTTGTACCATAAGTGATGAACAAAAAATTACCCTAGCATGAATATGGAAAGACTTTCCAATTCAATATAACCCAATTAACATGGCCCAAATGATGCGAAAAGACTTGGTGTTTGAAGTTCAACAGAGCCCGTTCCATAAAAAGCAACAGGAATGAGTAATTTTTTGTGCACCGCGTGCAGTGCAGCAAATTCAGCGTGGTCTGCACCGCACATTTCTATTGGTCCAAAAATATTCACTGTAGCATGATGGGACAAAGGTTAAGATGACTAGCATTAATTGAAATTTTCGTCCAGACCAAAATACCCTTATGACATCCTAGTTCAAAAACTACGACACCCCAGTTCAAAACCTACGATATCCTGGTTCAAAAAATGATTTGAAACAGTATTATGACACCCTAGTTCAAAAGCTACGACATCCTAGTTCAAAACCTACGACATCTTTGTTCAAAAATGACTTGAAACAGTATTACGACACCCTAGTTCAAAACTTATGACATCCTAGTTCAAAACCTACGACATCCTAGTTCAAAAATGACCGGAAACAGTATTACGACAAAACTGAAACATAGATAAAATTTAAAAAAAAATGATATATTTTTTTTAACTTTTAGTATGACAATCATAGTCCAGCTACATAAAATGTTCCAACAATAACCGATTTATAAAAATGCGATAAACTAAATGAGGATACAAAACTAACAACATCTAACCATATCTGTCCATCATGCAATTATTTCAAGAGAATGGCTATAACCATAGCAATATTATAAGACTGTAATCATCATAATAGGATTACAGAATTCTAAGAACCTGCTAACAAGATTATTGAACTAACATAGGATTATAAGTCTATGTTATAAGAAAGCTAATAAAATATTACATAACTATATCATCATGACTTACCAATAAAGTACCCGAAATTAAAATAACAGAAAACAACTCTTACCAAAACTGAAACTTAATTGCTAAACCTCCAATGCACAGGCCATCCAAGAAATATGAAGCCTACTAAAACTCATTCAAGAAATATAAAAGTAGCTAAAGTATAAAATTATCCTACTGAAAACATAATCAGAAACAGAAAATCATATAGAATAGCCAATAACATTTTCAGCTATTAATATAAAACAAAAAAGAGTATCTAACCGACTAAATCGAGGCACTGTGGCACCATAAAGGGGCTTGGATCCGAGGAACAAAACCTGGGAACGATATCAAGGCAGGGGCAGCTGTAGCCGGCAGAGGACGATCGACGATGTTGGTGGCCGGCGGAGCTCGAATCCAAGAACAGTAGCTGCGGGGGGTCAATGTCGAGCACTCAAGCTGCGGGGGGTCGAGCCGGGGTAGCACGGCCGACGGGGCTCGGATCCGGACTACCGGAGGGGCTCGGAGTTGAGGAAGGGAGAGTCAGACTGCCAGAGGGGTAGGCGGAGGCTGATGTCGGAGTAGCAGAGCGGCTAGCGAGGGATGATGTCAGAGCAGCAGAGCAGCTAGAGGGACGATGTCAGCGGCAGGGGGGCCTCGCCGGCTTGGAGCTGCGGAAGGGAGAGATGGACTGTCAGAGGGGTAGGCGTAGGCCGATGTCCGAGCAGCAGAGAGGCTAGCAAGGGACGATGTCGACCGTCGAGGGGAGGAGGCGTCGGCCATCGAGAGGGAGGCCATGGGCGTCGCGGGGATTTGGGGATGCAGCAGGTGGAAGGGGAAAAAACATCAGGGCACGATGGAGGAGGGTTTTTAGAATAAAAGAAGGATTGATTTCAATCGTTGGATCTCTGATGGTCCTTAATAATATAAGTATATATAATATTATTTTATATAATCAGGTTTCAAATATTCAGATTCGAATTTATTTAATTATGATTAAATATGTCCGGATCCGGGTTCAGATATACAGGTCTAGATTTAGATCCAGATCGGGATCCGTTGGATAAATACCCATGGATTTCGAGTTCAAACCCAACCCATTGACAACTCTAGCTGGAGGGCAAGCTTAAATGATAGCTACGACTTTTTGAACTAAGGGCTTCAAATAGGTTATGAGTATGGCGAAGGCTTCGAGTGGCCAGCTAGGAAGCTTAAATGATGGCTATGATTTTTTTAAAAAAATTTAATATATTAAAATTTTTTAAATATAAATATATTATTAATTAATTTTAAAATAAAAAAATAATTTTGCATTACTATAGCATATATTTTTCTTGAACTAAAAGGTGAAGGTGCATAATATAAATTTATTTTATTATCTATACCTAGATTTCAAAAATTTTAAATTATATAATAATATAATAATATTTTATATAATTAAAATATAATTCATTATATATTATATATAATTAAAGTATTTTTTTAGATTTAATGGATGTCGTGTCAAATTTTTCTAGCTCTTTTTTCATTCAAAATTACATCTTTTATATAATCTATTATATATATAAAAGCAAAAAAATCTGATTTAGTTTTGGAAGGAATTTTTTCTCTAAAACTTGTACCATACTTATTTGACTTAGTTTTGAAATAAATTTTCAAACATCAAAATTTTATAATAATTTTTAAATAAACTTAAAATAATAAATTTTATTAAATAAATTTTAATCAAACCAAACATCAAATTACATATAACAAAGTAGTATTTCCTAGATTCAATGGATGCCAAGTGTCAAATTTTCATAGCCTTTTTTCTTGTTTAAAATTATATTTGTTATAATATCTATCATATTTATAAAAACAAAGAAGTCTAACTTAGTTTTGGGAGGAATTTCCCCTCTAAAACTTCCATCGGACTTCTTAAACTTAGTTTTGAAAAAAAAAAATTCAAACATCAAAATTTTGAAATAAGTTTTAAATAAATTTAAAATAATAAATTTAATAAATAATAATTTTTATTAAATAAATTTTAAATCATATCAAACATCAAAATTGTTATACTCCATACGATGCATGGGCCCAGCATCTAGTATAATAATATAATTAGAACATGAGTATATGTAAACATAATAAATAATATCATAATAATACAGTAATAACTATTATGATATGTAATGTTATCGATAAAAATTATTTACTATTTTATATTATAGTATTATTTATTATATTATGATATTGGATTATATTATGTTATATTATATATTTAATTTTATTATTATATTATGTATATCTATTTTATAAAAAATTATAAAATAAATATAATCATGTGTGAATAGTGAATATCTAAGTGGCAAATCTTAAAACTATTTCAAACTCAAATAGATTTTAATTTTAAATTTTAAATATGTTCAAGCCTACTTAAAATATTACTAAATGAGTTCTATTAAAATTTAGGATATGTTGGGTATTCAATAAAATCCGTCCAACTACCATTTCTAAGCTTATTATAACATTAGATACATGATTGGTCTATTATATTATCGGATATATATATATATATATATATATATATATATATATATATATATATGGTATTTTAACCTTTTTTTTGTTAATTTTTTTATGGATTCTAAGAATTTATGTCCAAATATATGAAATATTTGAATTTATTATATATGGATGAAAAAAATTAGAAAATTAAAAAATAAAAATAATTATATTAATTGAATGATACTAATTCATGAAATCATATAGTAATATAATAATATTAATTAGATGACAACAAAAGGAGTCATTTTGTTGTTTATATTTAGACCTTAGAGGCTAGACTCTAATTACATCATAAAATTATATAATAATATAATAATTATAGTAGAGAATATATAAATATAATAAATAATATTGTAATAATATAGTAATGACTATTATGATGTGTAATGCTATCAATAAAAATTAGTTACCATTTTATAGTATAATAATATTTATTATGATATGATATTAGATTAGATTATATTATATTATATTTTATATTATGTATATATATTCTTATAAAAAGTTATGAAATATATATAATAAGATTTGGATAGCTGGTATCTGAGTGGCAAATCTTAAATTTATCCAAAACTTGAATGAATTTTATTTTTAAATTTCAAATTTATCCCAAACTTTTTAAGTCCTTAGGATATTATTAAACAAGTGATATTAAAGTTCAAGATAGATTGGGTACTAAAATGATCTACCCAACTATCATCCCTAAGCTTGTCATAATAATAGATATATAATATTTTTTTAATTTTGTAGATAGATCTAAAGAATTTATATCCAAACATAAAATATTTGAATTTATTATATATGTTTTAAAATATTTTAAAATTTAAAAAAAATTGATTGTATTGATTGAAAACCTGTAATTCAAAAAAAAATATTTTTTTTAAGAATAATTTTAAGATCATATATTGAAACATGTAAAAATATTTAAATTTATTATATATGGTCAAAAAAAATTAAAGATCATTGCAATGACATCCAGATTATCCAATAACTTACATACATAAAAAATATTTAATTATTTTTAGAAAATAAAATTTATTTAAAATATAAATTTAAAATCAATTGACATCACCTATAGTTAGTGGCATAAAATATGTTACAGACCATAATAAAGATTTATGATGATATTTTTTTGGTATAATTAATAGAGTATAAATGATCAGCCTCATGTAAAGTTGCATACATTTTTTAATACTATATTTTATTTACTAAAAATAACTATATTATTGTGTTTAAAAAATAATGTAAATATATTTATTATCACAAGGTATAATTTAAATAGTATTATTAATGATAAAATTGATACGGTGACATTTATAATTTTTTAAAAAATAGTTAAATAGCTAATTAGTATTCTAGCACTTAATTTTATAATTATTATAAGCTATGATAAATTTAGTCTATCGATTATTATCAAAAATATTCTTAATAATACCTATATATTTTAAATTATATTTAATCTATAAAGTTTAAATGATAATATGTATAATTTTAAAGTCACCAATATAATTTTAGAAAATGAATCTTGGCATGATAAATTTATCATAGTTTATAATTATATTGGTGGCATGATAAATAATTTTAGAAAATGAATCTAAAAAATTATTACTAAAATCTATTAATATCTTAATGATTCGTTTCATCTACTTTTTAAAGAAAAATTATTCTACTTATAAAAAGGGTGTGAGAAAAATCTTTGAGTCCGTGCAAACTTGTTTCTGATATTGGGTTTTTGATAGCCCCCTCAATTATTCTTTAATGATCAATTCATGAACTATATTTTATTTTTACTCAATAATGAGTAAGACTCAAGTTGGGGGGTGTGATAAGTGTATAAGTATTAATTTATAGATCAAATTATTTTTATTTTTTAGAATTGATATTTGTTGCTCATAAATGGAGCCCAAGAGGGGGGTTGAATTGGGTCTTTTAAAAATTTAACACAATAGAATGAAGGTTCAGTGGTGCTTGTGAGCAATAATAAATCTGATGCAAGATGATAGCAATAATTAAAGAGTACGAGAGGAAAAGAGCAATCACACACAAACACAAAGTTTATAGTGGTTCGGTGCAAACCTAGCACCTACATCCACTCCCCAAGCCACCCTTGAGAATTCCACTATAATCCACACCAGATTACAGAGCCCGAAGACAAAACAAATATTTAGGTTTGTTGGTAAGCCTAAGTGACAAAACCAACTTAGGTTTTGACTTGTGATCCTTGTGAAAAACAAGTCAACTGTAATCTTTGAAGCTCAAAAGGATGCTTTGTCTTCACTCTTCTTCAAGTTGCCTCTTTTTGGAATGTAGTAAGGTTGAGCTAGTAGGCTTTTCAGTGGAATCAAGCTAGAAGAGACTTTTGATTTGAAGTTTGGAGAGAATATTGGCTTTATGGCTTTTGAGTAGGCTTTTCAGTGGAATCAAGCTAGAAGAGACTTTTGATTTGAAGTTTGGAGAGAATATTGGCTTTATGGCTTTTGAGTGGACTTGAATGCTCTTGAATAGACTTCTCTTCACTTCTCTCTTGCTTTCTCTTCTTTTTTATTTATTAAAATGAGATTGGTGGAGATTAAATACACCAAAAACCTTCTAAAAATAGTTTGTGACCGTTGGAGCATTGGAAATAGCCGTTTGGAGCTTGAAAACCAACTTCTGCAAGCTAGAAAAATAGATCCGTTAGAGCTGTCAGGCTGCAAGTGTCGACACTTGGCTGTCAGGTGTCAACACTTGATTTCTGGGAGTCAACACTTGACACAAAAATCCTTAAAACAATAAAGTTCTGTATTTTCAAAAATCTCAGGCCTTGAGTCAACACTTGGAACCTAAGTGTCGACACTTGGTGTCGACACTTGAATAAAGGTGTCGACACTTGGCGTGCCAAGGATTTTTGTCCGTGCCAAATGCTAAAATGTCGACACTTGACTGTCCAGGTGTCGACACTTGAGACTGAAAACATCCAGATTCAAGTATAAATGCCTCGAAAAAAAAATAAAATTCATGAACACATAAACACATAATAGTTAAACAATTATAAGCCCTTATTCAATGAAGAGGATGCCCGGATATGTGAGAATTGCTCCATGCCATTGCGTGCCATACACCATAAATTTTTGGAATTTTGAGGTGCTTTCTTCCTGAAAACTCACAACTTGAAATCCTCATTATAATACAATATGCACTCAATGTTTTGTTATTCATCAAAATCACTAGGTGGAGCCAACAATATTTTTCTTGTATTTTATAGGAAAGAGATGCATCATAACGAAGAGCCCGATTTACAAGCCTAAACGATATAAATTAGAGTCCAAATGGTGAATAATTAGAGTCCAAAACCCATTTTAAAGATGGTCCAAACAAGTTCACATGCTATTGGTCTATCATGGACCAGTGGCTTAGTCCATAACGAGCCTTCACGCGGTCCATCAATGAATTTGAGAAAATTTGAGGGCCAACTTCATTAATAATTTGATGGAGATTTGCATCCAGATTAATCAATGAATTAGAAAGGAAATTATGGTTATATTCATCTAGAATTTGAGTTTTTCCATTTTTTTAGTCCCGCATCGAAAGAATGTAAACAATCATTCTCTCCTGGCATATATAAAAAAGCCTGTATACCTCCTAGAAAAATTACTTCATACTTTTTTTCATCCTTTCAATACACGAGAATGAGAGTAAGCTGAGGAAAACAGAGCCTTTGTCAGGTTCTAAAATTCTTTTATTTCTTTTCTAACTCTAAGCCCTATTAATGGCTTAGGAGTTAATCTTTTATGATTAAAGTTTTTTTAGCAATGAAATATTTTTTCTTACAATTTAATTCTATAATTTTTTATTTTCATTAATTAGAATAGTTTAATTTTTTAATTTTTTATTTATTCTTGTAATTTTTAATCTCAATATTAGGATAGTTTAATTTTCTTACTTAGCACTAGGATATTTTATTTTCAGTACTATGATAGGTTACTTATACAAATTTTAATTTTTATAATTTAAATTTTAGTAAGTAGTATAAAGTTTATTTTTATGTTTTTAAATAATTTTAGAGGTTCTATGCAAACTATGTTTAGCTAAGCAATTCTTCTAGGATTATGATGAAACTAGACCATAATTAGAAATCCTTCTATTGGATTTCTTTTCAAGCTTTTAAATTTTAGAGTTCTTTTGACCTTCATGGCAAGAGTCTTGATGGGCTATCATTGGATTTAAATTATTTCATAGTTTATACTTGATTTAGTACAAGAAGAGTAATAGGTAGAAGGCTCACATTCTTTTTAAATTCTTTTCTTTTCTTTCTTGTAAAAATCTTAATGGATTATTATTGGGTCAGAATCCCTTCATAATCCATATTTGAATAACATAAGGGAAAAAGTTGAAAGGATGTCATAAGAGAAACTATAGAAAGGCTTTCTGAATCATTGGTCTAGTAGATTTAAAAGCCCTAAATCTTTTAAATTAATTATTTTTAAAATTATTATTTTAGTAGCATTTAGCAAATAATCTTTCTCTATCTTTATTAAAGCTTACCTAAGCAAGGGTTTGAATATAGTTCAAATATTCAATTCCTTGTGGGAACGACCTATATTCGTTGGACGTGCTACCCTGCACACCATGCACTTGCGGTTTAAATTTAAGACACATCACCAAGCCTGTTCTCCACTACATGTCAATATTGGCACAAATCTTGAAAAGTGAGCCTTGCATGCCTCGCCCAGCACAGTCTCGCTTGCTTCACCGTAAGCTACCTCATCTAGCACATCCTCGCTTGCCTACCGCGAGCTGCCGCACCCAGATAGCCTCGCAATAAGCTGCCTTTCCCAGTGCAACCTCACTTGTCTTGCTGCGAGCTACCTCACCCAGCATAGTCTCTCTGCACCGTTGTGATTAGCCTCATCTCGATACAACAAGTTTTTACACCTCGCCAGACCAGTGGGAACTCTACTTCCTTCATCCAAGGCCATGGAATTATACCACTTGGTCTTGAAAGTGGGGGGCATTTGATACGTTAGGATATGATCAGTCCTATGTGGCACCGAAGCTCCAATCCGCACCCAGCATGTATTAGCCAACTCAGACGATCGAGCTACCTCACTACTTGGATAGCAAGCCATGCACTCACCATCTATTGCTTGGGCTTTGACTATTGCTGAGTCCATCCCTCATCCACCCAGGTCATGCGTGCTCCAGAAGTGACTACCATAAATGCTCACCGCCTGAGGGATACTTAGTTATAGGGAAATGCTGTGTCAATTACTATTCCTTGCTCCACCAACCATGGTATGGCCCTACCACGGGTGTGCTTGCAACCATCGGGATGTGCCAGACGCCACTCCCTTATAATGTATACTATGTCATTAGGCACAAGTACATGCTTATAAACTTGTTCCTCGAGACTCTCTAGGTAAGGTGGGTAAGTCAAGTAAGAAGGAAGCCAAGAGGAAAACTAAGAAATGAGGCAAAATGGAACCAAGAGACTCCTTTTCTTTTCCTTCCACCATAAAGGAACTTTCTTTTAAAGTACACCCTCTGCTCCTTGATGCTGTGAGCATCCACCTTAATATTTATCAAGACATTCGCAAGCCACCTTACACACTTTCCATATTTCTCGAGGTGTTTTGACTTCTGCAACTCCACTCACCGGTACACCATTCCCTCAAAAGTGGGCTTCATATGCATTCAGAGCCCCTTCTCCCATAAATCTTGTTCCATCTCCTTCATTCCTTCTTGGCTTCTCCTTTTGCTCTACTTTAAAATCCAGTGGGAACTCCAAGCCTCCTCTGTTTGCCCTTTCGAAAGACTGACTTAGACATTGAAGGGTCCATCATTGGAAAACCCCCTATATGTGGGCTTTTTGACCTTCTCTATCTTGTAAGACCGACTCCTAATAATAGGCCACTATAAAACTTGGCTCCATGTCAATAGCTATATCAACTCCAGTCGTGTTCAAGTCGAGCCCAAGTCAGCGCCACCTCTTGGGGTGGCAACAATATCGACCCTTGCTAGTAAAAATTATGTGCTTGTATATTGATACCTTATTAGTGAGTATTGTGTGATGGTATATTGACACCCTACCAATGAAAATTATGCCCTGATATATTGACATCCTGCCAATGGGAGTTATACACTAGTATATCGATATTTTACTAGTGAAGATTGTATACTGGTATATTGATACCTTGCTATTGGGAGTTATGCAATGGCATTGTAATTTAGCTCATGGTTATCGAGATATACCAAATGTTTTGAAAGAAATTGATTTATAAAAGAAAATGAATTTAAAAATATTGAATCCATATGTATTTTATTTTGATAGTGCTTTATATTTTGAATTAGATTTTGAATCAATGTATTATGCATGCTTATTTTCAGTATATTATTATTGTTTGATTTATCTAGCTAATGTGTTTATTGCTTACTAGGCTATTTAACTCGTCATCCTATATCTTACTATTTTTACATATCTTGAAAATTAAGATAATATGGAAATATGTTCAAGAGAGTGATCAAAACCAAAACTTTGATATCTTCATTTAGATTGAGAATTTTAGCAAAGTTTGATGTAAGATTCTTAAAACTATTAGATGCATGAGAAACTAAAGTTTGGATTTTAGTTATTTAAATATAGATTTATTATTTAAATTTGTTCCTCTATTTGTATTATGATATCATAAAAGGATGCCTTGCGTGCTTATAGGAAAAGTTCTTCATGAGTATCAGATAGTTGTTGCAATTCTTGGCTTGCAATTTCAAGTTAGGGCTTGACACTGGAAGGCTTCCATTTACTGACATTTATTTGTATTGAGAGGTAGAGTAATTCTCTATCCATCGAGGGAGGTGTAGAAAAAATATATCGTTAAATATGATTGGGCCACATAAAGACCATGTAAGCCATACTTTTTAATGCACATTTAATGTCCGTAGCTTTACCTTTCATTAAAATTCTTGAATAACTAAAATGCACATCCTTTATGAAAAAAATTAGACACATATTGGCTTGGATTATGACATCCTGGGTTATGACACCCTATTCATAAACTTGGCCACAAGGGTGTGATAAGGAAAGAGCATTTTCATTATTCAAAATTTTTAATGAAAAAATAAATTACAGGCATTAAAATATATTTGAATGACGAAAATATCTTTTCTTTTATGATATTCCATGGCCAAGTTTGTAAACATAATATCATAACTTTATTTACAAGATGTGATAATATTGAGGAAGATTTTTATTATCAAGATTTTTTGAAATTTTTTGGTAATCTAATTATGGGATGTCATAATCTGGCTATAAGATATCATAACTCGATCATAAAATATTATAAGTTTTTATAATAAAAATATATTTTTTTATTTAAAATTTTTAATAAAAAAATAAAAATTATTGATATTGAATGTGTATTGAAAAGTTTGATTTATATGATTCACCGGTGTACGAAGACTTCCTCCTTAAGGGTAAGCACGTTCATGGATAAGCCCATTCATGGATAGCTGGATTTATGTTCATGATAACATTGACATTGGCTATTTCCGATCCAGTCTTTTGCATCACTCTTCTACTGGTGTACAAAGCTTTCCGTGGAGTGGTTTATGCGTTGTATTCCATGCAGACCGTAAATCTGCCAACATCACATGAATCTCCCCCTTTTTTTTTTGATAAAGCGGATAATTCAACTAACATACTTAGTATGAATACATCCAAAAAAGTCCGAAAAAATACAATCCCTGAACTCAAAAGGCATATCATCTAACTGGATCCAGAGCACCTGTCCTGAATGGTTGGCGATGAAGGAAACCACCCAATTAGCTGCCGTATTGGCCTTCCTAAAAATATGCCTAACATGAAATGAGAGACAACCGTGCAACCATAAAGCAATATCACAAACCAAAGGGTGAGAGAAGCAGCACCATCTGCCCTTTTTATCCATGCAATGACAGTAGCAGAGTCTCCCTCAATAATAAGGTGGTCACATCTGAGGGACCGACATGCATATCGAATCCCTGCCCAAGCCACCATGAGCTCTGCCTGGGGGACAGAAGTATTGAAAAGATGGCAACCCCCAGTAGCAATGATCCCTAAGCCAAAACCCCTGATGACAAAAGCAGCTCCATCCTCAGGCCCTCTCACACTCCCATCAAAGTTGACCTTGACATACCTCGGAGGAGGGGGGCTCCCACGAAATAAAAACCCTCCGAGGCACTCTAGGAACAATGTCAGAACCCTAGATCTCCGTGGATGGCAAAGTCACATGTGGAACTCGTCCATATGGGCCCAAGCCCTCTCCGCCAGAACCCTAGTAGAACATCTCACTGAGCTGAATATAAGGGTATTCCTAGAAAGCTGGATATGATAGGCCATATAAGCCGGAAATCCAGACCTGAAAGAATCAGAGGACGGCCTCAACAGATCCAAGAAGGAAACCACCAGATCCTCTGAACGGTCATACATGAAATCCAGTCCCACAACCGTCCAAACCTGTCGAGCCCGCAAACAGCTGAATAACCATGCTCCATAGTCTCAGGCTAAGCATCACAGGCTGGGCAGGAGAGAGGAAGATCAATCCCTCGATCATGAAGGAGAGCCCTGGTAGGGAGGCGGCGCCAGGCAACCTTCCACAAGAAAAGGGCCACCTTGGGGTGCACACTAAGAGACCAAATCCAACCAATCTGACAAGTCCTCCTAAGCTCCTCACTGAACATATGATACAAGTCCGCCATAGGGGCCCTACCCAGTACCGAAGACCTTCAAACCCGGATATCCGGACAGGGATGTGTCGGTAGAGTAGTGGAGAGGACTCTAGCTCCTAAGATGTACCTAAAAGTCTGAATGACCAGAGAAGCCCTCCACTGCGAGGCATCAGGAGACAGGAGATCAGCCACAGTCCCGATATCCAAACCATCCATCGCAATGAAAGTAGGCCAATGGGCTAAAGGAATCTCCGAAATCCAAGGATCCTCCAAAAAGTTGATCGAAGTACCATCTCCAATAGTCCACCTCATTTGGAAAATAACTGACGCGGGACACGGATGCGATGTAGTACTAAAAGTTGATTTAAATTTTATGTTAATCAAGAGCAAATGTTCATTAACCTAACAGCCTATTAAACAATGGGTTAAAAGAATCTATAGCAAGCAACTAAATATTAGATTACATCACCCGCATGCATACCTAACAAAATAATTAATTAGATGGATCACGGCGATTGAGAAACCACCCTAGATTAGATTCCTACTTTCTAACATCAGATCTAGAGGAAGGAAAAGGGATCTTGAGTTACCGATATGCTTAGAAGTCTCCTCTGATGAAGATCTGGATCACTGCACTCTAGGGTTGAAGAATCGGACTCCAAACTAATCGCTCCTAGCATCCGAATTTCGATCGAACTGATTCCAAAGCATGGACGCCGATCTTCAGAGTCGGATCTCAAGAGAATCTGCCAAAAAAACATCCAAAAAATAGCAATTAAACGTTGGAAATCAAAAGCTAGAAGGAAGGCTGGCACCAGGGTTGCTGGTTCTCCCACGGATCTTCTTCTTTGGTTGGCTTCTAGGATCTTTTCAAAGCATTGGATGAAGGCCTTGAAGAGACTTAGGGATCAGATCTGATGGAGGGATTGGATGGATAAACAAGGTGTCACACCCCGGTAGAACTTGGATGTCGCACCCAAGTGTTCTAGGCGTCACACCTAACACTTATCAGTCATCGCAGCTAGAAAGGAATTAGAAGAAGAACTCGGCAAAGTTTCATTTCATTTCATCAAATATTCATTAATTACAAGGGGGAAGGTGTAGGGGTATTTATAGAACTCTATCCAGAGAAGTGAGAGACTCAAATACAAGAGTTTCATTACAACTCTAGACTTCAAGTTTACATTGCCTGGACTCCTGCTGGATGAAAAAAAATAGACTCCTATCCATAGTTGGCGCCAAGATGAGACTTTGATGGAGGGTCATGATCGCTTCTGGGTTGGTCATGATGATTGGACTCTAGTGTCTTGATAATGTATTCTTCTAGAGCTGCCTGGACTCTTCAGTCTAGATTGGAGAGAATTCTAGAGTCCTGCTGAAATTCTAGAATCCTTGAAGCTTGAACAGTTAGCAGCTTATTTGAATGGAATGCTAGGAACCCTTGGACCTCCAACACTGGGTGAGAAAAAATTTCTAAACTCTTTTGAATGCTTAGCCGACTTCTCACTTTGGCGTGAAATATTATGACTAGAATGGCGCCATCTGGGAGAAGTCCTTCACAATTACTCCTCTTAAAAATTTTGTGTGCCTTTCTTCATGGGCCGAACAAAAGAAATTGTCTTGATAAGTGTAGCTTGTCCAAATTTAAGTGGTAGGCCATGTATCATTGTCCCCATGGTGACGTGACAATAGTAGTCCTGAAATCATGCAAAGTTGACATGCAAAATAGGCTAGCATATGACAAGAGCTTGTGCTAGCACATGGGTCACATGGGCTTATCTTGAACTAGCATATGGGTCTTGATTTGAGTCACATGGGTATTATAATTGGTCTCCCCTTTAATACAAGACTCAACAACTAATTTTTATAGGATTCAATAAATAACTAAAGTCCTATTTGATCAATTGGAACCCAATTTGATCAAAAGGGCAAGACATGTAAATACGTAGTTCAACTTGGTAAAAGGGGTTTAGCCTAAAAGGCTAAATAAATAAAACCCTAATTCCAGTTGGTAAAAGGTGCTAACCCTAACTAATCCAAAATAACAAAAATTAAAATAAATTATTTACATGGATAAAAGGGTTGGGTCCAGGGTTTCATTCACAGGTGATCCACAAGGATGTGGATTCAACCTGTCGATATTTTCGGGCCCTAGTGTCCTCACCAATTCTTTCCGGGTGGGAGGAACTCGACCCCATCGAGTAAGGGTTAGATTGGCTCAAGTACTTCTCTAGCAAGTCCGGGGCGATCTTCTGCAGATCCTCCCGAGTTATCCAAGTGTCATCAGACTCGGGATGTCCTTGCCAACGAACCAAGTATCGCTGGTAGTCCTTATTCCGGGTAACAATCATCTTGTCATCCAGAATTCGTTCAATCCTGTCTCTTCGATTTGTGGATTTGGCTATTGGACACTCATGGGTTGGTTCGCTCTCAATAACAGGATCAGGCTCAAAAGGCTCACTAGGTAGCAACATCGGCTCCCTATACTCTACAAGATCTGATATGTTCAAAGTTGGACTTATACCTAAATCTAAAGGTAGGTCTATCTCATAGGCATTAGGTCCAAATTTATCAATTATTTTATAAGGTCCCGCACTCCGGGCATGTAACTTTTTGACAGTTTCAGATGGAAATCGTTCAGGCCCGAGCCTGATCATAACTTGATCCCCTACTTTAAACTCTTTGAACCTTTTGCTTAAATTAGCCGTTTGTGCATATGAAACATTGCTCTCTTTAATTTTCTTATTTATTTCTTGATGCAAGTTCTTTATATGCTGTGCAAAAGACTCAGCTGATTCAGATATACGTGCATAAATAGGTAAGGGAATCAGATCCAATGGCTTCCTAGGCTCGTATCCATGAACGATTTTAAATGGTCTCTTTCCTGTAGATCTGTTGACTGAGTTATTATAAGCAAACTCCGCTCTCGATAACAATAGATCCCAATTAGCAGTATTTTCTCCCACTAGACTCCTCAACAAGTTTCCTAAACTCTGATTTACTACCTCAGTTTGGCCATCTGTTTGGGGGTGGTAGGCAGTAGAATACTTCAATTTGGTTCCTGGCATATGCCATAAGGTTTTCCAAAAGTAGCTAGTAAACCTAACATCTCGGTCCGACACAATGATCTTAGGCAATCCATGTAACCTAACCACTTTGTTCAAGAATAATTTGGCCACTCCAGACGGATCATAAGTTTGGAAACATGGGATGAAATGGGCCATCTTAGAAAAATCTTAGAAAACCTATCTACTACCACAAAGATAGAATCATGTTTCCTAGTAGTTTTAGGTAATCCTAAGACAAAGTCCATACTCAAGTCTTGCCATGGATAATCTAGGACGGGGAGTGGGGTATATAGTCTAGTGTTCTGTCTAGGTTGCTTAGCTACAGCACAAGTCCTACACTGGGCTACCACTTGGACAACATTTTTTTTAGACTTGGCCAATAAAACTGATCCTCTATAGCCAAGATAGTTTTATTATGTCCAAAGTATCCTGCTAAACCTCCTGTGTGTATCTCCCAAATAAGAAAGTCTTTAAGTGATGTCTTGCGAACACACAACCTATTTTCCTTGAACAAATAACCATCCCTTAAGACATACTCACTAAATTCAGTGGATGGCCCTAGCTTCACTGATTCATAAATCTTCCCAAAATTCGGACAAATTTCATATTCTTCCTTTAATCGTTCAAATCCGACTACTTCGGTACTCATACAATTCAGCAACATTGTTCTCCTACTAAGTGCATCAGCTACCCTATTCTCACTTCCAGCATGGTGCTTTAGAATAAAAGTATAGGCTTGTATAAATTCGATCCACTTGCCATGTCTAGGATTTAACTTTTTTTGAGAATTTAGGAAGTGAAGTTCTTCGTGATCAGAGTAGAGAACGAATTCTTGCGGTAGCAAGTAATGCCTCCAATACCTAAGAGCTTCTACTACCGTATACAACTCTTTATCATATGTGGAATATTTCAACTTGGCATCACTCAGTTTCTCACTAAAATAGGCAATATGATGATTTTCCTGACTTAATACCCCTCATATTCCTACGCCTGATGCATCACAGGCGACCTCAAAGACTTTGGTGAAGTTGGATAACTTTAGAACATGTGCCTTAGTCATTCTATCTTTGATCTCTAGGAAGGCTTTATGGGCAACTCTAGTTCGGTCGAATTCGCCCTTCCTAATGCAGTCGGTGATCATAGCAACAATCATGCTAAACCCTCTGATAAATCTTCTATAGAAGGTAGCTAACCCATGGAAACTTTGAACGTCATGAACATTCCTAGGTATAGGCCACTCAACTATAGATTTCACTTTCTCAGGGTCGGCGGTTACTCCTTCTGATGTTACTACAAAACCTAAGAAGATGATTCTGGTTGACATGAAGCTACATTTCTTAAGGTTTGCAAACAAAGCTTCCTTCCTAAGGACCTAGCAAATCTAACGGAGGTGGTCTAAGTGATCTTCCCTAGTCTTACTGTATACGAGGATATCATCAAAATATACGATCACGAATTTTTCAATAAATGATCATAATACGACCACGAATTTTTCAATAAATGATCATAATACCTGAGTCATAACCCTCATAAACGTACTTGGGGCGTTTGATAATCCAAAGGGCATCACCAACCACTCATATAGGCCATCTTTGATCTTGAAAGCCATTTTTTACTCATCCCCGATTCTAACTCTCACCTGATGGTAGCCACTTTTTAAATCAATTTTTGAAAAGATGGTCGATCCGGCCATCATGTCTAACATATCATCGAGTTGGGGAATGGAAAATCGATACTTTATCATAATCTTGTTAATAGCCCGGCTATCTATGCACATCCTCCAATTGCCATCCTTTTTAGGAGTCAAAAGTGCTGAAACAGCACAAGGACTCAAACTCTCCCTAATAAATCCCTTTTTCATAAGATCCCCTACTTGTCGTTGCAGCTCCTGATGTTCCATAGGGTTCATCCTATAGTGTGGGAGGTTTGGCAATGTGACTCCTGGTACTAAATCAATTACATGTTGAATATCTCTTAATGGTGGTAATTGATCCGGTAAATCTTCAGGGTAGACATCTTTGAATTCCTCTAATAAATCTAGGATCTCCTTAGGGTATTCTAGTTTTGGTTGTTCCTGAGCTTCCTTGGTAACTAAAATTCAAATTGGTGACCCTCCATCGATTTCTCGTTTTAACTCCTTTGCAGAGATCAAATTCAGATTAGACTCTTTTTCCTTTAAGTGACTTGACCCTCTCTTAACATTGTCCTTTGGTGGGGTCGCATTAACCTAGTTATGATACCAAATTTGACGCGGGACACGGATGCGATGCAATACTAAAGGTTGATTTAAATTCTATGTTAATCAAGAGCAAATGTTCATTAACCTAATAGCCTATTAAACAATGGGTTAAAATAATCTATAGCAAGCAACTAAATACTGTATTACATCACCCGCATGCATACCTAACAAAATAATTAATTAGATGGATCACGGCGATTGAGAAACCATCCTAGATTAGGTTCCTACTTTCTAACATCAAATCTAGAGGAAGGGAAAGGGATCTTGAGTTACTGATACGCTTAGAAGTCTCCTCTGATGAAGATCTGGATCACTGCACTCTAGGGTTAAAGAATCAGACTCCAAACTGATCGCTCCTAGCATCCGGATTCTGATCGAACTGATTCCAAAGCATGGACGCCGATCTTCAGAGTCGGATCTCAAGAGAATCTGCCAAAAAAATACCAAAAAAATAGCAATTAAACATTGAAAATCAAAAGCTAGAAGGAAGGCTGGCACCAGGGTTGCTGGTTCTCCCGGGGATCTTCTTCTTTGGTTGGCTTCTAGGATCTTTTCAAAGCATTGGATGAAGGCCTTGAAGAGACTTAGGGATCAGATCTGATGGAGGGATTGGATGGATAAACAGAGCGTCGCACCCCGGTAGAACTTGGACGTCGCACCCAAGTGTTCTAGGCGTCGCACCTAGCACCTATCAGTCGTCGCAGCTAGAAAGGAATTGGAAGAAGAACTCGGCAGAGTTTTATTTTATTTCATCAAATATTCATTAATTATAAGGGGGAAGGTGTAGGGGTGTTTATAGAACCCTAACCAGAGAAGTGAGGGACTCAAATACAAGAGTTTCATTACAACTCTAGACTTCAAGTTTACATTGCCTGGACTCCTGCTGGATGAAAAAAATGGACTCCTATCCATAGTTGGCGCCAAGATGAGACTTTGATGGAGGGTCATGATCGCTTCTGGGTTGGTCATGATGATTGGACTCTAGTGTCTTGATAATGTATTCTTCTAGAGCTGCCTGGACTCTTCAGCCTAGATTGGAGAGAATTCTAGAGTCCTGCTGAAATTCTAGAATCCTTGAAGCTTGAACAGTTAGCAGCTTATTTGAATGGAATGCTAGGAACCCTTGGTCCTCCAACACTAGGTGAGAAAAAATTTCCAAACTCCTTTGAATGCTTGGCCGACTTCTCACTTTGGCATGAAATATTATGAGTAGAAGGGTGCCATATAGGAGAAGTCCTTTACAATTACTTCTCTTAAAAATCTTGTGCGCCTTTCTTCATGGGCCGACCAAAAGAAATTGTCTTGATGAGTGTAGCTTGTCCAAATTTAAGTGGTAGGCCATGTGTCATTGTCCCCCTGGTGACATGACAATAGTAGTCCTGAAATCATGCAAAATTGACATGCAAAATAGGCTAGCATATGATAAGAGCTTGTGCTAGCATATGGGTCACATGGGCTTGTCTTGAACTAGCACATGGATCTTGATTTGAGTCACATGGGTATTATAATTGGTCTCCCCTGTAATACAAGACTCAACAACTAATTTTTACAGGACTCAATAAATAACTAAAGTCCTATTTGATCAATTGGAACCCAATTTGATCAAAAGGGCAAGACATGTAAATACGTAGTTCAACTTGGTAAAAGGGGTTAGCCTAAAAGGTTAAATAAATAAAACCCTAATTCCAGTTGGTAAAATGGGCTAACCCTAACTAATCCAAAATAACAAAAAATAAAATAAATTATTTACATGGATAAAAGGGTTGGGTCCAGGGTTTCATTCACAGGTGATCCACAAGGATGTGGGTTCAACCTATCGATATTTTCGGGCCCTGGTGTCCTCACCAATAACAATAGGGGCTACCCGCCTCATCTCTCTCCAAATGGTAGATCCCTGACGAGCTAGACCAATCCCAGTATCCTCCATCGAGGGAAAGGAACTATAATGACTCCTCATCATATAGTTCCGCATACTCTCTGGACCTAGCATGAATCTGAATACATGTCTAGCTATGAAAGCCTCCCTTAACACTTCCATGGAGCAAATACCACGGCCACTAACCTGAATCATTTGGCAGACCACATCCCAACCCATCAAGTGTACACCCCGATGAGAAGTTGAAGATGACCAAAGAAATGAGCGAATGATCTAATCCACCTTCAAGATGATAGACTTGGGAATAACAGCATTAGAGAACAAGAACACCGAAAGAGATGTGAGAACAAACCTGATCAAGGTAAGCCTACCCATAGAAGAAAGGATTCTACTATGCCAACCCTCCACCCTCTCCTGGATAGCAAGTACCATCCTATGACAATCCGTCAAATGCAGTCTCCCACCAAAGATAGGAACTCCCAGATACTGTAAGCACCCCTCTCGAACCGAAATGCCCAACATATCCTGAATGGAGCATCGAAGCCGGATAGGAGTCTTTGGGCTGAATTGGACCTTCAATTTATGTAGATTCATCCTTTGACCCGAAGCCACACAATAATGCTCCAGCACCGACTTGAAGCCCATCGCCGTTGCCAGCGAGGCCCGGCCTAATAAGAGGCAGTCATCTGCAAAAAGCAAATACAAGATCGGGGAAGCCCTAGGAGTCGGATAATAAGGCTGGATAGCCGACTCCCGCACTGCTACCCATAGAGCTCGCGAAAGAGCATCAGTACATAAGATAAACAAATAAGGGAAGAGAGAACAACCTTACCGAAGACCAACAGTAGACTGAAAGAAGTCCGAAGGAGTCCCATCGATGAGGATAGCATAAGTAGGATGAGTGATACAAGTCATAATTCGATCAATCCAGATTCGATGGAAGCAAAACTCCCCCAAAGCATATCTCAAGAAGCTCCAGTGCATCATATCATAGGTCCTCTCCATATCAAGCTTAATAGCCATCAACGGCCGCCTAGCAGGGGTTCTCCGTAGATCATGCATGAACTCCTGAGCTATAAGAATGTTGTCGGAGATACACCGACCACCAACAAAGGCCCCTTGCTCAGGAGAGATAAGTTAGGAAAGAATGGACTTCATCCTGCTAGCCAAACACTTGGCACATAATTTGTACAAAGTGTTACAAAGACTGATGGGCCTATAGTGGGATGGCTCAGAAGCATCCTGTCTCTTCGGAACTAATATAACAAAGGTGTGCTTCCAATAATCAGGCATATGACTCAAAACAACAAACTCCTGCATAGCAGAGACAACCTCTCTCCAAATGATGCACCAGTACCTCCTAAAGAATAATGGTGGGAAACCATCTGGCCTCAAGGATTTATCCTCCTCCATGGACCAAAGCACAACCCAGATCTCCTCAGCAGTAATGGGGGAAAGAAGACTGCCATTATCATCCATAGAGACCTGAATCTTGGGATAAGGGGAGTGAAAGGGAGAGGGTTCCTCACGAGGCCCTACCCATATAGAGTAAAAGAAGGAGAGCACCTGCATGACCTCATCTGCATCCTTCACCCACGACCCCTCAGAGGACCACACAGCCCTGATATGGTTCCTGTGCCTACGAACAACACTAGCCAGATAGAAGAACCAGGTATCCCTGTCCCCCCTCGTTCAGCCATTGCACCCGAGATTTATGTCTTCACATAATCTCTTGCTGGCTCAGGAGGGAGTGATGCCTAGATATGAGATGACGAAAAGCAACCAAATCCACATCCCCCAAACCCCCTTCTCTCTCCTCCTCCTCCTGAAGGCCAGTAATGGAGGTCTCAACTGAAGACACCATAGAAACTAAGTTTCAAACTTCCACCTTGTTCCACCTGAGAAGATGACACTTCAGCAAAGAGAGCCTGCGGGAGATCCGAGACTATAGTAGCCTCCATACCTCTTTGACTATATCCTAAGAATGAGAATAAGCAAGCCAAAATTTTTCAAATCTGAAGGGAGGAGAACATCGTATAGCCATCAAGGTAGTAAGGAGAATGGGACAGTGATCTGAAGCAATCCTCGGGAGGTAATGAACCTGATGATCAGGGTGCAAAAGAAGCCAATTTGGTGAAGCAAAGACCCTATCAATGCGCTCCCAGACTCTAGCTATCCCTGTCCTATTGTTACACAAAGTAATCCTGGGTCCCACATATCCTACATCCACCAAACCATTATCATACAAAAACTGTGCAAATTCTCTAGAAGCAATATCCTCCACAAAAAGTCGGCCTCCCCTCTTGTCCTCCATAATAAGCAAACAATTGTAGTCCCCTGCCATAACAGTTGGGATACCCTGTCCCACCAGTATAGAAATTTCATTCCAAACAGTTCTCCTCTCCCTGTAATTGTACTTTCATAAACTCCAGATAGCAACCATGTAGGCCCACCATTTTCTGATATAACAATGGACACCTATTGGGAACAATGGTTGAACATGTCCACCGTTGCAGCCTCCTTATGCCACACAACAATAATTCCCCACGAAAGCCCCCAGGATTCAATTGCAAAACAATCCCAATCCCCCTGAATACGGTGGCGAAATTGCTCCAACGCAGGCCCAGATAGCCTAGTTTCTAACAAAACACACTTATCCGGATTATAAACTTGTCCAAAGTGGCGAAAAGTAGAATAAAAAGAGGGCTTACCGGCCCCCCTCACATTCCATACCATGATCTTTATTAGAACATAAATAGAAAGATAGAAAACACATTAATCTTCCTTCCCCGAGGGCTCGACACCTCTCGACCCTCTTGCAAACAATGCATTCCTCAAATTCTTTAAGATCTCCTCATGGTTGTCTTGCCCTTAATCCACAGGCTTCAGTCCAATCCCTTGTCGTGGAGTCTCCTTATCCCCACTAACTGACTTATCTCCTCCAGAAGACAAAGAAGAGGACCCATCAACGGCCTTCGACACCTCCAAGAATGTGGACTTGCTCTCCCCACGTACAGCCCCTCCATCAACAACCACCGACCTAACCCCTTGCAGCTTCTGCCTCTTAGTAACAGCCCCACCGACCTTCAGGTTGATAGTAGCACCTCCAAAAATAGGCTTCAGCCCAACTGTGCCCAAATTCTGCACCCCCTCCACCCCTTCCATAGCCAACACACCCGTGCCTCCACAATATCACACACAACAGGGGAAACAGAGGAAGTAGAGGAGGAAGAAGAAACTGCTGCCTTCACCCCTTCCACAACATCACACATAACATGGGAAACAGTGGAAGAAGAAACCACAATACTCCCCTCTTCCCGACCCCCACCCAGACACAAAGAAGAGGGGCTGACCTTGATGGAGGCCGGAGCATACTTTGTCACCGTGGAAGTAGGCTACTGGCGGCCATGCTCGAGAGTAACAGTGACCTCAACATTAGACCTGGGCGGACTTCTGGCCCTCTTCAGAGACCCCACTACAGGGTCTAGCATCTGGACTTCCCGTGGTCTCGAATCAGCAGGACCAACAATCTCCATCATGTCCCTTAACAGACCGAGGGTAGAGAAACCCTTACCCGATGCCAGTTCTTCCTTCGATTGATCATCCCCAGTGGAACTCGGAGACCGGCGCCTCGCCACCTTTGTTGGTTTCTACCACCCATCTGAATTTGGTGGCGAGTTTGGGGGCGAAGAGACGGTCCTCGGGGATTCCAATGGAGTTGAGGACGAGCTAGGATCCAACGAATCCGGGCTACCCTCCTTGGATATGTCCATGTCTCTCCCACTTCGTAAGGGCACCCTAGGAGTCCTGGGTTGCCGGACCCGTGACGTCACCAGCCAGGGCCCAAGCATGGGCCGGCCACCTCCAACAGTCCTCTCGGGTTCCTGCACCAGAGGGTATGGGCGATCCGCAGAACCCTCCCCGTCTTCAACAATAATGCTATCCAATCGCAGCCTTACACTCCCATATCCCTGTTTGGACATCTCCTCGGCAAACCCACACCCATCTTGATAATGGCCCATCCTCCCACACCTGATGCAAACCTCTGGGAGGTTCTCATATTGGAACTGTTGCCATAATAATCCGTTCCTCCCTTGAACCAGAGCCCCTGACAGCAGTGGCTTGCTCGAATCCATTTCAACTTTCACCCTAGCATACCCAAACTTCAAGTTTCTGGTGAAGCCGTCGATTAGAAGTGGCTTCCCAACCTCCGCTGTAAGTCTCAGCAGAGTATTAGAGGACCAAAATTCGATCGGCAACTCCGGGAATCGTAGCCAAACCACAGTTCTTCGGACTGGAGTACGGCTCGGAGCGAAATCCGGCCACCACTACTCCACCGCCAGAAGTTGCTTGCTAATGAACCACGGACCACCCGCCTTGACCCGCGCACACACCTCCGCATCTTTGAAACGGACCAACATACCTCTTGTTCCACCTCAAGATTAAGCCTCATCTTGAAGTCCCTCACCACTCAACCAGCCTGAACCTGTCGCCCCAGGCTCCGGATGAAGACCGACCTGTGCTCCCACAACTTCTGGGACTCCTCGACCTCCGATTGGGGGATTTCCACCACCCTAGTAAAGAACTCCTGCAGCTCCTCGATCTCCGCTTCGATGATCCAGTGAGACATCCACGACACATCTCGGGGAGTATCCTGTACCACTCTGGACCAGCTCTGATCCTCCTCGCCTTCACTGGTAGCTCCATTGTCCGTCTCCTTCACGGTCTTTCCGTCAGTTGCCATGAAACCCGCTAGGTCCAGAAACTGTTCGATGAAAAAACAAAAAGAAAACTTGTCCGAGCACGATACCCAAGACACTCCCTCACCTATCGCCGAAGCGAACTCTCTGCACCTCCCTTTCAACGTGTGCCGACTATGCTAGGAGAGGATGAGGAGGAGACTGAATCCACAGAAAGGGGGAGAGAGATATCTAGAGAGAGGGGAGAGAGATATCTAAAGAGAGGGTAGAAGAAGCGAAGGCCCTCCATGATGCAAGTGATAGTCGTCGGGCTAGAACTGGGCCAGCCCAGTTCAAAATTGGATCAGGTTTTAGATCGTATTTTAAAAATTTTTGGATCGAATCCGAACATTTCTCTGGTCCAAAAATTAAATGAACTCTATTTTACAGCACGAAGTATAGCCCGATATGCTTAAAATTTGGTTCGAAGTTCGAATCGATTTCAGATCGATCCAAAATTTATTAAGCTGATCTAGCCCAATTCTAAGTAATGGATTTTGGGTCGGTCCAGTTCCAGCCCTATATCCAATGCAAAACCTGCATGTGAGGGATCGTAGAGAAAGAGATTTTTTTTTTTTTTTTTTTGTCAAAACCTTTTTAGACATGGTAAGGGAGCTCCCCTTGCCTATCCTGCATCTCCCCTCCCCACCAAAATGGGAGGAAACTACCGAAAGAAGCAAGAGAGGAAGCAGCGGAAGAGAATAAAAAATGGGGTGCCCTTCTCTCCTCTCATAAACCCCCATTCTTAGCCCCTAATGATCATTTCCCCTCCATACCTTGGACCCATCAAAAAATTCGATCTTTCCTCCTTTTCTATCCTCATTGACCGCTGCCTCTCTCTCAACTCCCTCCCTTGCGCCCAAACCCTCCACTCCAACCTCATCAAAACCGGCCTCCACCGCCACACCTTCCTCGCCAACCGCCTCCTCGACCTCTACTCTCGGCTCGGCTCCACCACCTCCGCCTTCCAAGTCTTCGACGAAATCCCCTCCAAGAACACCTTCTCGTTTAACATTCTTCTATCTCTGCTCTCCAGGACCGGCCGCACTCAAGAAGCCCGCCAGCTCTTCGAAGAAATGCCCCAGCGGGATACTGTCAGCTGGAATTCCATCATCTCCGCGTACATCTCCAATGGCTTGTTCGACAAGGCCTTTGAACTTCTCTACAAAATGCAAGAGCTCGGTGCGAGGTTCAGTGGGTACACGCTCTCCCTCGCTGCCTCCTGCGTCTCCGATGCTCGGCACGCGAAACAAGTGCACGGGTTTCTCATCCGCGGTGGCTTGATTTTATCGAACACCGTGATGGACAATGCGCTTATCGATATGTATGGAAGGGTTGGAGTCATCAGTTATGCTTGCGGTGTCTTTCGAGCCATGGAGGACCTCGATGCCATCTCTTGGAATTCGATGATCTCGGTTTATGGCAACTCAGGGCATGGTGAAAAGGCATTGGAGTGTTTTCGTTCGATGAGGGCGCACGGGTTCCCAATTGATGAGTTCACGGTGTCATCGGTGATCCATGTCTGCGCGGATCTTGGGCATTTGGCCAATGGTGAGCAACTTCTGGCCCAGTGCTTCAAGATGGGATTCCTTTCGAATTCTGTAGTTTCTAGTGCTGTTATTGACCTGTATTCCATTTGTGGCAGACTGGAGAATTCGATCCAGCTCTTCCAAGAAATGGAGAGATGGGATTCAGCCCTCTGCAACTCCATGGCATCAACCTACACCCGAAGCGGGCTTGTGCATGAAGCTCTAAGGCTCTTTGTGCTGGCTTTGAGAAAGGAAATCAGGCCGACGGGATTCACCTTTGCAAGTATTCTGCGATCAGGTTCCTGTTTTGGGTTGGCTGAGCAGGGAACGCAGATCCACTGTTGGGTTTTTAAATTGGGTTTTGAGGCAGATTTGATAGTTTCCAGTGCTCTTGTAGACATGTATACTAAGTTAGGATTGACGGAATCAGCTATGAAATTTTTTTCAGCAATGGCTACCAAGGACTTGGTCTTCTGGAATACCATGATCATTGGCTTAGCTCAAAATGGCCAAGGCACAGAAGCTCTAAGAATCTTCAAAGAAATGCAAGACAGATGTACCAAACCTGATAGAATTACTCTGATTGGTGTTTTATCTGCCTGCAGTCATGAAGGCATGGTCCATGAAGGAAAGAAAATATTTTCATCCATGGAAAAGAAATATGGGGTGGTACGTGATCTGGAGCACTATAATTGCATGGTAGACATGATGGGCCAAGCAGGGAGGCTGAGAGAGGCAATGGAGATTATAGAGACCATGCCTCACAAGCCCATTGCAGCAACATGGGAATTGCTTCTTGAAGCTTGCAGGATTCATGGGAATGTGCATCTAGAAGAAATAGTTGCAGAGAAAGTGATGGAGTTGGAGCCTCGCTCGTCACTTCCTTATTTTGTATTAGCTCGGATGTATGGTACAAGGGGGAGGTGGGAGAGCATGGCTCGAGTGTGGAAGATGATGGGAGAGAGAGGTGTGAAGAAGGTCAGTGGATGTAGTTGGATTTGCATCAGAAACCTTATCTTTGTTTTTAGATCTGACCAGATATTGCATCATGGAGGGGAAGACACATACATGATGTTGTGTTTGTTGCGTTGGGAGATGGAGGGTGAGGGATATGTTCCCGAACAGCATGAAGAAATGGAGGATCAAGAAGAGTGAAGCTGATAATGCATTGCTGGATGTCTTTTTGATAGATTGAAGCAAAATACTGACCTTCATGGACCCTAATTTTCAGGCTGTTTTTTGTGTTTTATATTCCTTGAAGTGGAAATCAGTGAATGACCTTTGTACTAAACCCCATGGAACTTTCACACCTTTGCTTGAGCTTATCTTTTTTGTCGAGTGGAAGAGAATTTTAGACTTCAGATAATCAATCTGGTGCTTATTGGAAATGAAGCATACTTACTAGCATAAGCAACATGAAAATGTTTGCTTTCAACTTCCTTGTTGATTGATGGATGGTCAATCAATTTGGATTATTTTAACAATGGCTTGGAAGGAGAATTGCTTGTTACATTTCAAAAATGACAACATCAGATGATACCTCGAAGATTGCACTTCCATTGTACCTTCAGAGAACCACAGAACTGAACCTTTTTCCATACATCATGAATGACAGGGAGAATTATACTGTGTCAAGCAACATCTCTTCCGACGTTACCTGAAGATTGTTACAGAAGCGTTAATTTTTTTCAGAAAGGGAATGTCATTATATATTGGAACAGGAAGATGCGTCCTAGGAAACTCACAGACAGTTTTGGATGCAGCAGGTGATATCTGATGCTCCATGGCTATTCTTGCCTGCTTATCCAACACTGTTGGCACTTTAGGCAGCATTCCGATAACTGGCCTTCTGAATGGTTCCCTGTTGAGTTTACTCTTTCATTGTTGTAGCAGTTCTTGTTGTATACACAAAATACTCATATATCTACACGCTAGGGGTGGAAAGACCCTATTCAATTAATTATATCACCAGATTTTACAGATCAATCATCAGGGAATGATTCAAGAAGTGAACCATAGAGGATCAGAATTATTCTGACCAAGATTCATCGAACCAGGCCAAACCAACCAGTTCAGGTCAAACTGAACCATATCGGTGCCCAATCAGCACAGTTCAGCTTAAAAGTTTGGTTATCCCCTTTCATAAATAAAAAAATAATGTAGCGGTCCGAATTGGGCCCTAATCGATTCAAATTGTGCCGAACTGGCTGGTTCAAGACCAGTTCAATCTAGTTCGGACCGGTTCAAATTTTTTCTATAGTGATATGGGTTGGGAGGATAGATAAGAAGCAGCAACTAAGAGTCCGAAAGCTTTTAGTTTTGACAGAAACAGAAAAAAAAGACTACATAATCAATTTTTGCAGTACCTAAATAGTAAGAAAGAAGGTGGATTCACAGGATATATGTGCTTCCCTTATCGCTTTCTCTTATTTTTTTTTTTAAATTCATGAAAAATAAAAAATAAGAAAAACTATTGTCAAAATTTTTTTTGCATGATTTTAGAGTATATTGTAGATCTATGAAAGATCTATACAATGATCATGATTTTTAAAATTTAAAAGTATTTCGTTGTATTTTGAAGTAATACAAACATCAATTAGCATCAACAAATATCTTTTTATATCTAAAAATATTTAATAAATTCTAAAAAAATAAAAATTGACGTGCCGATTTGGACCAGCATGTCATATCATACCAGTCAGCTGCTGGCAGTGGCGGACCGCGGGGGGCAAGGGGGGGCCTTGGCCCTCCCTAATTTTTTTTAAGTTTTTTTTTTATAAGTTAAATTTTTTTTGTAAACTTTTAAATATATACAAGGATGAACCGTCGAGATGGCAAGGAGGCTCCTTGGCCCCCCTTAATTTTTTTATTTTTTTATAAATTAAGATTTTATGTAAACTTATATATATATATATATATATATATATATATATATATATATATATTAATTTATTTATTTGGCCCTTCTAAACTTGAGGATATTAAATATAACTCAAAGAATCTTTAAAAAAAATAAAATAAAATAAATATTATAAATCATCTTTCTTTACTTGAAAGTTTGATCACTATCAATTTTATATTTTATTTTTATTTATTTTTTTCATAATTTTTTAAAAGAAGACAGAATTTTCTTTTTGTTACTCGACCAGTCCCTGTCTTCAAAATTTGTCATGGTCGAAGCCACTATAAGCAGTCAACACCATCCCATTCACCACACCCATGGATAAAATGGTGGCCGGACTTATCATGTGATGCGATCGACGAGAATGCTCCCACGACGAGACCAGGCGGTTGCGCATATATAAGGCCGGATATCACCGATGCGCTGGTCTATGACTACTATCTTGGTGGCCTTCATCAGTCTCGTCGCACTGACGAACACTGCGTGCGGTGAAGCCGCGCACCGTCTTAGCGACCGGATTCATCGCGTAGCATAATCGAATCTTGGAGGGCACGAACGGGTGGGTGCCCGTCATGCCTGAGGCTCCCACCAATACTACTACACTAAAATCCCATCATCTTTGGCACCGTCACTCGATGGATGTCACATCCCGTTATGCAGCGCCAACGGTACTCGGTGCGACGCTACCACTACTGTGGTGCGCGCACATCCTTTACGAGTCCTTAACATTTATTACTCTTCCGATTTCAACTACTACTATAGAGAAAATATTTTCAAAAATGAAAATTGTCAAGACCAGATTATGTAACAAGATGGAAGACGATTTTTTTATCAATTATTTAGTCAATTATATCGATAAGAAGATAGCTGAAAATTTTACGGTAAATTTCATTATTAATGAATTTAATCTTATGAAATAAGATGAGTATAATTTAAATAATATTTATTAAAAAATATTTAAATTAATTTAAATTATTTATTGATATTTTTTATTTTTATATTTTTTTGATCTTTCTTAAAAAAATTGGTGTGGTCCGCCCCTGGCTACTGGTATGGATTCTGGTACTGATATCAGGTTCCTTGAGTTTGACCAAAGAGCCAAAGAGAGACACCATGCTTCTTGTACTCATCAAGGGGACTAGAGGTAGTGAAAGGAATAAAAATAGAACTTTGAGGAGAGTCATGCAAGGGGAGTAGACAAGCTTAGAAGAGTCTGAGGGGGTGCATGGACAAAGAGGAGAGTGAGAGAGAGCAAGGATGGTGGAGGAGATGAGTTGGGGTAATGTTGTTTCTTATGAAAGCAGAATGTGATCAGGGGACGGAGACTTGGTCTTTTGAAGGTTGTGCATGAAAGAACATGAAGGGTGCAAGAGTCCTTGGATATCTCATAAAACTAAAATTTTATTAAGGTAGCTTAACAAACATATATTGACAAAATCCAATGAAAACAGGTTTTAGGAAACATATTCTCAAAACCTAGACATTAAACAATAAAATTGCTTAATAAATCGTTAAATAATTTAGACCTAAGCTGGAACTAAGGAGATGTGGGCTAATTTATGAAAACATACTTTCCATCACTAAGGTATCAATTGTCATAGCAATGCTTGATTCTGTACATATTAGATGTGAAGAGTGTCAATACCTGTCTTGTTTATGTTTGCCTCAGTTCCATTTGTCTTATGTGGAAATTTTAAATTATATCGTGGGGAAAATTTTTTTCTCGTGTGTCTCTTTTTCAAAGAAAAAGGGAGACCTGTTTGTACTTTAATTACCTAATTCTGAACTAAGTAACTATCTAAGATCCAAATCCAAAACCTCTAGTTGCTAAGCAAAGAGTAATGACCGCTTGGGAAAACCCATTGCTCAAGGAATTCAATTGGGTGCAAGTAACTTAAAATTTCCCCGAGGCATAATGAATTAGGTTACCCATTCAAAGATGTCATTAATCTCAATAATTTGAGCAGGTCTGCAAATTTGTACAGAGACCATTAGTTTACTTCCATTATTATAATTTATAAAAGGGTGCTTACTAAATGCCTAGCTAACTTAATCTTCTACCTTACAGCTTGTCAACGTCCAATTGGAAGACAGAAACTTGTAGAAGAAAATCTTTGTCGCCATCTACAATCAATTAACTCGATGTTTCAATTTTCCAGGTCCCCTTGGTGTCCTCGGTTCATCTGGTGTACAGAGTTCAACGGAGAAAGCATCATGGCGTGGCCAATCATTGCTTCCATGGCAGGAAACAAATGGCTTCTACTTATGCTATCAAGAAAACTGTCGACATACGCCCCAAAGGTTTAGTTCTTTTTTGAGGGGAGCACAAATTTTAATGTTAATCATTGCATTTGTCATCAGGCTCAAGTTATTACCTAGGATTGAAACTATTACCACAATAAAGGTTCTTATTTATCTATAGAACAGTTGATGAAGCCGAAAAAACAAACACCCTCATATGCCAAAACTACTGTATAACTGGTTAACAATTTTTTGAATTTGTAACAAATTTGGAAATTTTTTGTTTAGACAAGCATACAGTTTCGTGGAAATAAAATAAAATTACTTTAATATTTTTAAGATAAATTTATAGTACATATCTTATTTTATCATAAAGATTTGACTTGATGGTTCATATAAATTTATAGATGAATATCAAAGTTTTGAAATATGATTGGCGGTAGAGAATTAGATATTAAAGATTGGTATATGGATGACAGATTGTGGGAGATAAGTTTTTTTTTTTTTGTGACCGAAAATAGATATTAGAGATACTAAACGGTTTTTTTTTTTTGGCAGAGATTGTGGGAGATAAGGTTATCATGGAAGAAAATATATATAGGGGAGAATAAGAGATTAGTTAGAGGAGAAGGATTTGGAGTTAAACGTGGAAAGAATAAGATAGAAAGAAATGATTGGTTATGTGCATAATTTTTCTTTCTCAAACACCTATATTAAAAATCTATTAGGTAATAAAATTTATTTTTGTGAATCAAATAATATTTCATATATAGGCTAAATTGACAGATCCAAAGAATCCCCTGATGCTCTTTTTAATATAGTGTTAACAAACAGTACAATTGTTAAATAATGGCTATTGTTTATATTATATAGCAGCTATTATAACGAAATAACAATGCAATAATAATGATGGTTATTTAGATTCTTCCATATCGATCTATGTATAATATTATGATCTCTTAAACCATTACAGCTGCCGCTAAAACAATGCTGCGGCCATTATTTCTAACCATTTTGCTGTTTATCATATTTAGGCAACACCTAAACTAACAAAAAGAAGAAAAAAAATTCAGAATTAGCGCTCAAAATCTTTTTTGGGTCTCTACCATTTGACGCAGTCTTTAAACAGGCGGTGGTATGTATGCTAATTTTTCATGTTATTCATCTGCTCTCATGTTAATATTTAACCTTTTTTTTTTTTTTATAGATATTTCCTTTCCATTGGACAGTTTCATCAAAGCAGATAATCTTTTTTAGCAAACAGATGAACCGGACTGCCATCGCCCACCTATCAGGTTCAAAAGATTTGCTGCTGTATTGCCTTTAGGAGACAAAATGGTCAAAAAGAGTGCATGGGCTTCAGGCAAACACGTCGTCTTAAAATTTGATGAACCTCATAAAATAAATGGTCATCATGCTTCCCTCTGGTATACGGCAAAGATGATCAAAACCATGCACTATCTCGATAAAACGACATGCGTGTTACCCATGCAAAAACTTCTCTGACACCAAACAATTATACAATATATAAATAACAAACAAAAATAAATACTGGAGATGCTGGTGCTTGTCCTTTTCTTAGGTAGGCAAGAGAAACAGAAGGGTTTTAGCGCACCAGAAGCAGCAGAGAAAGAATGAGATGCCCCTTGCGTATGAACTCTGTCCACAAATCCTTTTCTTGATATAGTTGGATTTTATAATAACACCCTATATCAACTCTACATCAAACAAATTAAAGGTCTTAGGCAGCATAAGGACAAAGGCCTCTGTGAATAAAAGGACTTGCTGTTGGTGATTGCTGCAATAGCTCCATCAACACCTCGGTCCATCCAACCAGCTGTCTCTTCACCATGCTTTCTGTCCAGCAAGACTCGGCTGCTGCAGATCACTGCTTCAGCTTCTCCAGTCCTCCTTGCAGCATGAACGGGTGTTCAAATGAATTCGAGTTCGATGCATGGACTGCTATGATCAGAGGTGGACCATGGAACCAAGAGCTCTTCGGGAATTACGACTATCATGGCTACCCAAGCAGTCATGAATTCTGCTGGCTGGCTGACGATGGTGCTTCAACAGTTGCATCACCACCACCTGGGAAGGATGCAGGCTCGCCTACATCTCAGACTTGTATAATGGAGGATTACAATGACAATCAGAAGCATCTTTGTTCAGACTCAAGAGCAAAGACCATTGCCCGACACCGACAAGAAATGCTCAACATGGTCATCGACATGCCCAACTCAATTTTTGAGCTTTCCATGCGAGATCTTGTCGAGTTGCCCAAGATTGTGAATTCCATACAGGAGACTCCAGGGAAAGGGAAAGAAGACAAATTTCTGAGTGGAGGGAAGCAAAAGAAGGCAAAGAAGGATACAAAGAGGGGCTCGAGGAGAGAGAGCATGGAGAATGGAGCTTTCCTTCTAAAAGTCTTCCCATTATTTTTGGGGGGAAGGAAGAAGAGCTCTGTAACCTCTAGTTCCTCTTTGCCAAAGCCTATGCTGACATATGGCGAGAAGGGCATGCTGGAGAAGAATACTGATGGCAAGTGCTGGAAGGACAATGAGCTAGGCTATTTGAGCGAAGAAAATGGCACCAACAGCAGAAGAAGGTAAGCTTTTTGCATATGAAAATTCTTAGATCTATCGACTACAACAGAACAATCAGAATTTTTTCTTAATTCTTAAATGTATGTAAGGTTGCATTTAGTAGCAGGCAATCCATCCAGATTGATGGTAATTTAATAAGGCTCCACCACATTTCTGTATTTGATACATTTTTCTGGATGGCAATCTATCCTATCTGGTAATCCGGATTGCCTCTTAAGAAATAATCTAGATTATCTTTGGAAGGGGTGGTAATCTAGATTACCCATCTCAGGTAATCTTTTGGACAATATTACCCACCCATTCTCCATTTCTCTTATTTTATATTATATTATATATATTATTATAATATATTATATAATAATATTATATAACATTAATATCTTTTATTAATATTATATAATATATTATACTATGTTATATTATAAAAATATTTTAATAGTATATTATATTATATTATAAAAATTATTATATTATACTGTTATAATATAATATTATAATATTATAATATTATAATATATAATATATAATATAATACTATATTACATTAATACTTTTATTTTGTAATATTATGAAATATAACATTGTATAATTTATTATATAATATTATAATAATAATATAATATAACATAATATAAATTATATTTTATATTTTATTATATAAAATATATTATATTATACTATATTTAATATAATATATTATATTAAATATAATGTAGTATATTTATATTAAATATATTTATATATAATATAAATGTATTATTTTAAATTTAATAATGTAATATATAAATTTAATATATTTAAATAATATATTAAATATATTAAATAATTATTATAAAAATTTTATATTAAATTTATTTAGTATAAAACTTTTTTTTAATTTTAATTAAAAAATATAAAATATTTTATATTTAATATATTTTATGATATAAAATATTTGAAAAAATATATATTTTATAAATAAAATATAGATTTAATTTAGGGGTATTTTGAAATTTTGATTTTATCTTGTGTAATATTACATGCTTTTATCAAACATAATAATCCATATTATCTGTAATCTATATTACTAGCAATCCACATTACTGATAATCCACATTATCTTTCAGGATTGCTTAGCAATGCACCTAAATGGTTTTGAGATTTCCTAAAATAATTATATAAATTGTTGCTAAAATCTTTCTTGTATTTTTCTCACACCACTAAATCTTGCTTTTCTCATTATACTTTTAAATAACGGATAAGATAGTTTTTTTTTTTTTAATTCCTCAAATTCAAGCAAATTTTTCTTTTCCTTTATAAGAGTAAGCTCTCTTTTTGTCCTCCGTATTTTCCTTTCATTATTTGAATCCATAAATCATCCTCTCTAATATCAAAGCACATAACTAATAACCAACCATGAACTCTGAATAAAATGTCATTTTGTTTTGTTAGAATCTTCCAAAGCTAATAACACTTTTTAAAAGATGTACCGGAAGGACAGACATAGAATAGTGCAAAAATATACACTGAATAATGCAAGAAAAGTACATAAATACAGATACGAGGCCCTCTCCAGCAAAAATGATTTGCGAGGTTTTACATAGCAATGGTAAGATTCGAGTAACAATAACAGATTAGGTAATAAACAAGCAAAAAATTCATTAATAAATTTACAGATATCAGCCGCATCATGATGTAATTTTGAACTGTTTTTCTGGTGTTGCAGGAGAAAGAATGGTTGTTATCCCTTTTTCCAGAGCAGCAAGAGTAAAAACTAGAGAGATTTGAGGTTGGAAGCACTCAATGGAATGAAATGAATAAGTTGTAAAACTCGTTGTTTTAATACTGGGAACGTCTCAAATTATGATTATATAACAACTGCCAGCAAAGAGGAGAATGGCTTGTAGAGATTTTCATTTCATTTTACCTTCTTGTTTTCTATTTAAAATTACCTTGTACAAAGATGTGATAAATAATAAAGGATACACACTTGAGAAAGTTGTGCCGATAACATTACTTGTATTTGCCAGAAATATGCTTTCCATACAACAGCAGCAAATCTTGGCGAACCTGACACACACCGACAGGCATGAATTGTGGGAGAGGACTAATCATAAGTGAGGTAATACTTGGTCTGCTCTAGATGAATTTTGGACAGATTTAGCACAAGATAAAACCAGCACAATTCTACTTGTATAAACAAGGATTGTGGAAAACCAGGGACGTAAAACTTTGCAAGTTCAATCTACCAAAAAACACCAACTTGTTAGTATGCAACCAAACAAACACAACAGAGTAAAACCATGCCGTACCACTTAGCAAAGTAAGAGATTCTCTTAATAAACTGCACAGAGCCAATTTGAGTGTTCATTGTTGCTGTTTTGCTGGTTACATTTCTTTCATATATCTTATAAGATATGGATGTTTTATGCACGATAAAGGTCAAAACTATGTAGCTTCCAAAATATGCACATTAATGTATGACATAGACAAAAGGTGCTGGCCATGGTGCATTCTACAGACCTAACATTACAATTAACCAACAAAAGTCATTGATAATTACAGTATAACTGAAAAAAGTATTTAGATGAATCGTATGATTAAGAAATTTACATTATAAACAAGTGCACATTATTAAGAAGAGGAAAAGAAAAAAGATTTAGTATCTTATCCTGTCAGCACATCCAACCTGACATTTTGTTTGAAGTCCACAGATAGCGAGGCTTTACAGTCCTCACTTGGACTAGCAGGAAGTGTCAAGCATAATGCCAAATGCAAAAAATGGAATCACGAAGTCATGGATCCAGATATGCACTAAGCATTTAAGAAAACTCTAGAGAATAAAAATTATTTCGATACCATTCTCTAGTTTAAAACAGGAAATATAATTTGGGTCCAGTCAAAGTTTGCTCCTTTATTGTAAAGGAGGCAGATTTCTGGAATATACACTTACTTTGCTCAACGATAGACAGCTACAGACATTAACTTATTCTTGCAAAACTACATGAAATAAGTATGAAGGATATGAAAAAAATTGCAAGTAGGATAATACTATCTGGGAACTACCAGCATAGCAGTATAGCACCCCAAGAGTTATTCGATTTTCCAGTAGAATTGATATTTCCACAAAGTCAATGAAATTTAATACAACAGACAAAATGTCCACTAAAAACGATCAATGGATCAGATTAAGGCCTCTTATTTACAAATAGTCATTACACTGTTCAGCCAGCACCCGGATGAGGGAATAATTCTCATGTCTGGACGCATAAACACTCTCATAAGTTTGAATATAAGTGTTTCTTTTATGTTTTTCCCATTATTTTCAAGCTTTGGTTGTCCTTGTCAAAGTCAAAACAAAAGCCCTATTTCACTAAGCAAAATAGCTAATACAAATCTCACTGATTGTAAGTTTACAATTAATGAAGACTGGTTGCATTTAAGAGTCAGGATCTATGTATTTATAGTCCAAACCTTGAAGATCAGTACTATTCCATATAAGCTGTGAAAAAAATAGTGATCAGTGACAGAACAGCATTTTGTTAAAAATCTGCACAAGTAACAATGGCAAAAAAAAAAAAGTAACAAATACAATAGCAGTATACAATCAGTACTATTTTCTTTTTTATACACAGTGTCCTGATAGTCCACCATCCGTCAATAATCAGATAATTGTTAAAGGATAGCTAAGCAGAATATCTTCCAAGGTAATTGATGTGGCCAGAATGCTAACATGGCACGAGACAGCGGACGCGGAGTCCCCATCAGGCGCCACGACAAGCTTTCAACATGAGCGCCTTTGCCGAGCTGAGCTTCCCTGAGGCAACATCTCTGCCCGCCAAAGGCAAGCTCCGTCCTCCGCCAGGTCTGTTCCCGCAAGCCCGAAACACCTAGGCCGAAGCCGAGTTCGAGTTCCCACCCAAGGCGAACCCCTCCGAGCTCAGGTCCCCTGGGCTGGGTGGCACCCCGGCACCGAGCTCGTCTGAGGTCGGGCCCCGTGGTCGGGAGTCGAGCTCAGCCTCCTCCGCTACGAGGCGCCCCTTCGAGCTCGTCTGAGGTCGGGCCCCGTGGTTAGGAGTCGAGCTCAGCCTCCTCCGCCACGAGGTGCCCCTCCGCGACCGAGCTCGGTCCGCCTCCGTCCTACCGAGCAGCACCCAGGCGAGTCTACTGCAGACGGGCCCTGCCTCTCCAGCTCGGTCCTCTGTTCAAGCCAATATGCTGGCTGCCAAGGGAGCCATACCTCTCCTCCGAGGACAGTGGCGATGCTCCCGAGGGCCGTACGACACCAACCATGCTGCAATCAAGGTGCCATACCCTCCGCCAATCTACCGTACAACCGGAGAAAAGACCCTACTGGAAAGCACGGATCCCAAGACCGGCGGCCCGCCAATCGAGACCCTGACAGACTTCCAGGAGAGGGATAAGCAAAAGGGATGTCAGAAATCTACAGAGACTTCCCCGACTGTCACAACAGGAGAGACGTGCCGTCCACGTCACGGTACCTCGCTGGTACCTCGCTGTACACGACAGCAGGGAGAGATCCCGAAGCAAACCAAGGTAGAAACTCCCGCCAAAAAAAAAGCAAAGAAAGGTATCGGCATCTAACCTCAAAGGGAGAGATCCCCAGAGCATGCTTTTCAATTCAAGAGAGGAACCAGAGCGACACGAGGGAAGAAGGCCAGAGAGGAGGGCAAGACCACCTCGGCCAATACCATTCCTAGCTTGTCCTCATCTTCCACTCACACTATATTCACTCCTAGCATGGAGCTCATTCAGAGGGGCTCGACCAGGAGGATCTGTTCCCCTGGATCGCCACTAACTTGACCGTCGGAGTGCTCCCGCTAAAATCCCTGGCCCGGGTCACTGACGTTGCTTCCTTGCAGGTCCCGAGGCACTGGAGGCGTTCCCAGGCGGGCGGACACGACACACCCGACGCCATCAGCAGCTACGGGCCACGACAATCCGGGCGGCAACAGATTGGCGCGCCAGGAAGGGGGGCGCAGAACGACATTCGATCCAGTTCAAGCCCCGCTCAGCCGGACCACCGAGGGGACGATGACCACCCGGGCCGAGGGAGCTTCTCCCAGCCGTGCGGAGGCATCCCCTTCTCACGGGAACCCGCGTGGACCGGAGACAGAAGTGGAGCTACCAACTCCGGCCCAGCCACCCCCACCAGAGGCCCAGCTGGCCGCACTTGCCCGGCAGATGCAAGTTCTTGCCACGACAGTGCGCCAGCTCTAGTACCAACAGCCAAGGACCCTGGCGGCCCATGCTGCAACTTCCAGCGACAGCCTGCGCTCCTTCCAAGGAGGGACGTCGTAGCCGCAGGCCACCACTGACAACCGAGGCAGCCATCAAGCTTCGACGAAAAGACGAGCAGGCTCTGTTGACGGAGAGAACCGCTCACTAAACCTCGAGTGGGAGGCGCCCAGACCCCGCCGAGGCAGGAAAAGTAAGACCCCCCACCACGGGTACCGCGCATCTATGTCACCTTCTCCGTCTCCTTCAACGGAGGGGTTCCCTGATGAAGCCGCCAAGCGTGCGATAGGTAGGCGCCTGGAGGAGCATGAACGCAAGCTGGCAGAGTTCGATCGCCGGTTCGCCAGCATGCCGGGCTCTGCTAGTGAGCCAGCGGGCTACGACGCCTGTCCCCCATTCTCACAAGAAATCTAAGCGGAGCCGATCCCGCACCAGTTCCGGATGCCGCAGGTGGATCCTTACAACGGGACCACAGACCCCCTGGACCACCTGGAAAGCTACCGGACCCTCATGAGGGTCCAGGGGGCCACCGACGCTTTGCTATGCGTCGCCTTCCCCGCCACTCTCCGGAAAGTGGCTCGAGTATGGTTCTCCCGCCTCGAGACGGAGAGCATTAACTCCTTCGCCCTGTTGGGACAGAAGTTCGTGGCTCACTTCGACGTTTGCCGGAGGATGTTACGCGAGGCGGACAGCCTCTTTTCCATCAGGCAACAGGATCAGGAGCCGCTGTAGGATTACGTGGCTCGTTTCAAGGCTGCCGCCATGGAGATCTACTGTTTGGAGGAGCCGGCCGCCATGCTGGCCCTGAAGCGAGGGCTCAAGACCTCCCGCTTGACGTACTCGCTCGACAAAAAGCCTCCGAAGTCTTACTCCGAGCTCCTCATCCGTGCCCAGAAGTACATCCGCGCCGAGGCGGATTGTACCCGACGGGAGCTTGATGGGAAGTCACCAAAGAGGCCCGTGCCCGTCGAAGCGCCTGGGGTGCGGAAGCAAGCGCCGTTGGCTCAGAGCTTCCGCCCTGGGCCGGGGCGGAGGACCACTCCTATCCCTGAAAGGAATCTCACTCCCCTTCTCGTCCCGAGGACGAAGATCCTCATGGAGGTCGAGGGTCAGACCTACTTGAGGCACCCACCGCTATTGAAGTCGTCTGCCACCCGTGACAAGTCAAAGTAATGTCGCTTCCATCGCGACCACGGTCACGATACCGAGGAATGCCGCGACCTCAAGTGGGAGATTGAGAAACTCATCGAGAGAGGCTACCTCGGGAGGTATGTGGGGGGCAGATCCTAATTGGAATCCCAGGCACTTGTCGCCCTTCCACCAATCCCAGCGATCGACAATCGCCCTACTGAGAAGCCGGTGGGGATGATACACTGGGGGACTGGGAGCGCCTCTAAGAAGGCCTGGGGGGCAAGGAGCAGAAAAGCTCCTGAGTGTCTTGAGAGCCTGCCACACAATGCCCAGAGCGGCAATGGGCAAAGCACCATTCAACCTCGTCTTCGGCACGAAGATAGTGATTCCAGTTGAGCTCAGTGCGCTCCCTCCTCAACCTGGACCCCCTCAAAGAAACGGGGGTCAGATCCTCGCTTTGGGTGGCGGCGCATCGGTAACAGGTCGCCCGACGTCATAACGCTCGGGTGAAGTTGAAGATCTTCCGACCTGGCGACCTGAGACGTCTCAACCCAGAGAGCGCAGCAAATTCCCGCCGAATTGAGAAAGCCCCTACGAAGTGGCCGAGGCTCTCCGTACCGAGGCTCTCCTATGGAGAGCCCACTATCTCGAGGACCTGGATGGAACCAGATTCCCCCGGACATGAAATGCTTGTAATATGAGGAGTTACTGCCAACAGTGTAAGTTCCCCCTCATTTTGAAATGAAGATTCTTTTCCTGTGCAATGGTTTATTTACCTTGCAAGAACAACAAAGACGGACGACCTCCGGCACCGGCGAGCCCAGCTCCCCGGCAACAAAGACCGGACGACCTCCGGCACCGACGAGCCCAGCTTCCCGGCATCAAAGACCGAACGACCTCCGGCACCGGCGAGCCCAGCTCCCCGGCAACAAAGACCGGACGACCTCCGGCACCGGCCAGCCCAGCTCCCCGACAACAAAGACCGGACGACCTCCGGCACTAGCGAGCCCAGCTCCCCGGCATCAAAGACCGGACGACCTCCGGCACCGGTGAGCCTAGCTCCCCAGCGAAGGACCTGGGAAGCCCTCATGCACTCGACTCCTTCGAGCCCAGCTCCGAGACGCCTTCTCAAATCATCGACGTCCCCAAGCCCAGCTCGGGGATGACTGCCCAACACAGGAGCTCAGTTCTCCGGCCAAGGGAACTCTCTCGACCACTGCGCCTATGAGCCCAACTCCAAGGCGCCATCTCAAGTTCTCATTGTCTTCGGGCCCAGCTTCAAGACGCTCGCTCGAGACTGGAGCTCAGACCTCCGGCCAGGGGCACCCCCGAGCCACGCAACTCGTCGTCGACAACGCCCCCGGGCTCGGCCTCACGATGACAGCTGAAGTCGGGCCCTGTCCTCCGCCAGGTCCGCTCCCGCAAGCCCGGGATGCCTAGGCCGAAGCCGAGCGCGAGCCTCCACCCAAGGCGGACCCCTCGAGATTGGGACCCGTGGCCAAGAGTTGAGCCCAGCCTCTACCGCGAGGCGTCCCTCCGAGCTCAGGTCTCCTGGGCTGGACAGCATCGTCGTCAATCAAAGACCGGATCCTATGACCCTCCGACGCAAAAGACCTGGGAAGCCCCCAGGCACCGGCGAGCCTAGCTCCCCGGCATCAAAGACTGGATGACCCTCCGGCACCAAAGACCGGACGACCCTCCAGCACCGACGAGCCCAGCTTCCCGGCAAAGGACCTGGGAGACCCCTGGCACTTAGTGCCTCCGAACCCAACTCCAGGACGCCAAGGCCTAGAACTTAGATTTCTAGCACCGCAATTCTCAAGCGTCAATGTCCTCGAGACTGGCTCCGAGACATTAAGGCTTAAGACTCAGACTTCCAACACCAAGGATCTTGGCCTTCGACGTCTCCGAGCCCGACTCCAAGACGGCGACCACTGAATTATGCTCCTCAGCAGCTGAGTCCAAGGTTGACATCCTTCACCGGCATGACGTCGAGCTCAGCACCGGGCCCGTGCCAGTCGAAGTCCTTGGCTCCCCTCCCGGACCTCCCTGCACCGAGAAGAGAGAAGTAGCAAAGAAAGGGAGAAGGAGAGAGAGGAGGGACATTCCACATTGCAGGCGACGGAGACACCATGATTACAAAAGTGCATTTCATTACTAGGAGAACCAATTACATTATCTTCCGGGCCCCGACAGGCCGGGTGGCCAGGTCAAGAAAAGAGAAAATGTAGAAGTAAAAAAAGAAGAAAAATCCTATCCTAAGGGGCTGGCTCCTTCCCCGGGCGGCGCACTATTGGGACCTCCTTCCACCTCCACAGGAGGAGCAGGTTCAACCACTGAGGCCACTAGGGTCGGACTGGCTGCCTCCGGCCGCGGCGCGGTGCCGCCCTCGTCGTCGTCGATGCCGGATCCCCGGGGCCAGGCGCTTCCGAGGTCGCTGGATCCCGAGCCTCGGTTGGAGCAACTCCCTGCTTTGCCGCCATCGTCGTCGTTACGGAGGAAGCCTTCTTCCCCGGGACTCGAAGTGCGGCCAGCTGCTCCTTGGACAGAACTCCCCATAACTGGGACCGGCAGTATGCTAACCCTTTGGCGAAGGAGTCCATCGCCGCTTCCCGGAAGTCCTTGAGGTACTCCGGGGTCGCCTTGAAGGCAGCCACAGCATCAGCGGCTACCTTCTCTGCAGCCTCGACCCGGTGCCGGACCTCTTCCAGCTCCGCCTACAGGTGCTCGGACAGATGGACGGCCGTCGCCAGCGCCTTCTCGACAGTTTCAGTGGAGCGGTGGGAAAGAGCGGCCTTCTCCTCTGCATCGGCAGCTCTCTTCTTGACAGCAGCCACCTTCTTCTCAGTGGAGGTGGCCCTCTCTGGCCGCCTCCGACTCGGCCCGAAGCTCCTTCAGCCGGGCCCGCTTGGACTCGAGCTCGTTGTCGAGCTCCTTCCTTATTTTGGCTGCTTCAGCAGCTTCGGCCTGGAGGCTCTTCACCTTCTGGCTAGCCTCCCGAACCTCCGCATCCTTGCGGCCTACTTCAGCTTTGAGGGACGCGAGCTCGGCTCCTTGCTCTCTGTCCCTCCTTGCCCAGTTGCGGCAGTAATCCCTTATGAGGATCAGCTCTCGTCCTTGCTGCAGTCGAAAGAGCCAGGTCAGCAACAGGCTAATAGAGAATGAGACACAAAGATGTCAAAGTCAAGGGGAACTACTTATGGCATACAGCTGGGCGAACGACGTCGTGATGACGTCACCGAGGAGTCGCCCACTCCCCTCGCGCCTATCGCATGACTGGACCGAGAAGTCCATCATGCGCTCCGCCAGGCTCGCGTCCTTCATTAAGGACACGTTCGGGCCTAGCCGTAAAGGGACTCGGCAGTAGTCCCTCTCACGTGTTCCCACCGGTTCGGCTCCTTAGACGGTAGAAGGCTTCCTTGGCGCCAACTGGGAGATTGGCACCACATCGGACCGGACTTGGGGCGCCGGCATGACTTCTTGCCCCCCTGTCCTCCTCAGCACTAGCGACCTCTGAAGAGGGGGGCGCCGACCTGGCAGCAGCGACGGCTGACCTCGCGCGGACAACCACCTCGGGCTCGGACGCCGCTATGGGAGGCTCCGAGACGGGCTCGACCGCCGTCATCCACCTGCGCTCCTGTACCAGTGCATTCGTCTCCGCCTGCACCGGCACATCCACCCCAGCCGGCACCGACCTCGCCCCTTCTCAGCTCGGGCTCTCTTCGGCGCTGGCTCGGCAGCCTCAGTGGCCTGCTCCGGCTCGGAGAACGAGAGCATCTCGTCCATCGAGAACTTCATTGCTGCACCAAGACAGAAAAAAGGTCAGCCCCCCCCCCCAAAAAAAAAGAAAAAGAAAAAGAAAAAGAAGGGGATGGCCAAGTGGGACTCACCCGACTCCAATGCCGGGCCCACCCCGGTCTCGCGAAGATTTTGTTCGGACAGCAAAACCTCGAGTGAGGGGATCTCCGCCGATCTGAGCTGCTTGTACAGTTCGACGTCGGCCTCCTCGACAGTAGAGTTCTGGTTTGGAGACCGATCTGGGTCACTCCAGACCCAGTCAACCCCCTCTACGGAAGCAAAGAAGAACCTACTCTTCCATCCCTTAATGGAAGAGGCGAGGACAAGCTTTATTCCCCGAGGGCGAGAGGAAAGAGACCACCACCCCTCCTCGGTGGGGTGGCAATTTAAGGTGAAAAATGTCCTAAAGGTGGAGAAACGGGCAACAATCCCGTAGAAATGACACAAGACTATGAAGGCAAAAATGGTCCTGACGGCGTTGGAGACCAACTGAGCCGGGATGAGAAGATAGTTGGCCAGAAATGAAAGGAAGAAGGGGTGAAGAGGAAAACGGAGGCCCCCAGCGAAGGCCTCCTCATAAAGGGCAATCCGCCCAGGACCACTGGAAGTCACCCGCTCCCCCGGACGAGGAACGGAGAGACGGACATACTCGGGAATCCCATAGGCTTCCCGGATGGCCAGCAGATCTTCAGAGGTAATCGCCGAGGCAATCCCTCCGGGACCCGTCGACCGAGAAGGTTCAGGCTCAGGAAGGACTCAAGGAGGAGAAGACCCGGATTCCCTAATGATTACCGGACCCGGGGCAGGCCGCCTACTAAACTTGAACCACGCTGCCTCCATCTCCTCGTCGGAGGAAGAGGGAGTCCTCGACCGGGAGGGTCCGGCTTCGGCTTGGCGAGAAGGACGGAACTCTGGACCAAAGAGATCCATGGAGGGGAGAGACAAGAAGGAAGAAGAAAAAGGACAAGAGGGACCCTAAAATGACTCCCACGAGGCGAGAAGAGGAGGCTAACTTGCAAAAACTCTAGAAGGATGCCGGCAGCCAAAGGGGAAGAGGGAGACGGAGAAGCTCCTGCAAGGTACTGGGCGCGCGGAGTTTGAACGAGGGTAAGCTTCAAAAAAACTTGCCCCTCCTTCCGGAACTACCTGCGCTCGACCGTACCTTTGCGGCCCCCTAGAAGGCGCCCGCCGCGTGTCGACCATCCATTGGGCCCGTGCGCCCATCCGACTGCGGTCACTACGACTTCCGCGCCCGCTTCGACGGCCCCCCTCCTGCATGGCCACGTGGCATCCTCCCATAAGCTCATGGGACCGCAAAACGAGGAGCCGCCGATTTTAGCCATTATTGCATCCGATTTCTTCGCCTTTCCACGTCAGCGCCATAAATACGCCCTTCGCCCCAAGCGCCGTGCATCAATGGGCCTCGAGCGTGGGAGGCAAATGATGTGGCCAGAACGCTGACGTGGCACGAGGCAGCGGACATGGAGTCCCCATCAGGCGCCACGACAAGCTTTCAACATGAGCGCCTTCGCCGAGCTGAGCTTCCCTAAGGCAACACCTCTGCCCGCCAAAGGCAAGCTCCGTCCTCCGCCAGGTCCGTTCCCGCAAGCCCGGAACACCTAGGCCGGAGCTGAGTCCGAGTTCCCACCCAAGGCGGACCCATCGAGATCGGGCCCCGTGGTGAGGATCGAGCTCAGCCTCCTCCGCCATGAGGCGCCCCTTCGAGCTCAGGTCCCCTGGGCTGGGTGACACCCCGGCACCAAGCTCATCTGAGGTCGGGCCCCGTGGTCAGGAGTCGAGCTCAGCCTCCTCCGCCACGAGGCGCCCCTCCGCGACCGAACTCGGTCCGCCTCCGTCCTGCCGAGCAGCACCCAGGCAAGTCTACCGCAGACAGGCCCTGCCTCACCAGCTCGGTCCTCTGTTCAAGCCAATACGCTGGTCGCCAAGGGAGCCATACCTCTCATCCGAGGACAGTGGCGATGCTCTCGAGGGCCGTACGACACCAACCATGCCGCAATCAAGGTGCCATACCCTCCGCCGATCTGCCGTACAATCGAAGAAAAGATCCTACCGGAGAGCACGGATCCCAAGACCGACGACCCGCCGATCGAGACCCTGACAGACTCCCAGGAGAGGGATAAGCAGAAGAGATGTCAGAAATCTACAGAGGCTTCCCCAACTGTCACAACAGGAAAGACGTCCTGTCCACGTCACGGTACCTTGCCGTGCACGACAGCAAGGAGAGATCTCGAAACAAACCAAGGTAGAAACTCCCACCAAAAAATAAGCAAAGAAAGGTATCGGCATCTAACCCCAAAGGGAGAGATCCCCAGAGCATGCTTTTCAATTCAAGAGAGGAACCAAAGCGACACGATGGAAGAAGGCCAGAGAGGAGGGCAAGACCACCTCGGCCAACACCATTCCCAGCTCATCCTCATCTTCCACTCACACTATATTCACTCCTCCTAGCATGGAGCTCATCTAGAGGGGCTCGACCAGGAGGATCTGTTCCCCTGGATCGCCACTGACTTGACCGTCGGAGTGCCCACACCGGAATCCCCGGCCCGGGTCACTGACGTTCTTCCTTGCAGGTCCCGAGGCACCGGAGGCGTTTCCAAGAGGGCGGACGCGACACACCCGACGTCATCAGCAGCTACAGGCCACGACGATCCAAGCGGCAATAGTAATGAACATTTGGCTCTAAAGCTACCATGCTTTCTCTGCTTTTCCCCATGTAGTGCTTCTCTGCAGTAGATGCAATGAACATACAGAAAGGACCTTAAAACCATTTCTAGTAAATTGTTGATCTAAGCAAAGGACAAATATTATTTTTATGGAAAGAAGCGCTTGAATCAAATTAAGATGGAGACAGCTTTTGTTTCAAGCTCTTAACTTACTCATAAGTTGGAACCAATCTATGAAGATAAAGTCTTCTTGGAACTGTTATGCATTAGTTGTCATCGATGTCGCTAGTATCTTGCAAGGAAACACCTCTGACTTTTGCTCTGTACAGACTATGCCATGTCATGAAACAGGACATAGTTGGAACAACCTTGGAGCAAAAACGTAATAGAACTGTTAGTTACCTGCGAGACACGGGGGCAGCTCGTTGACTAACCTTCACAGACTGAGAATCCTTCGTGGATGTTATCTCTGCACGAGCAGTTTAGTTAGATGGAATAGTTCATTGCCAATAAAAACTTTGACTAACAAATGGAACAATAGAGAAGGATAAAGGGAAAAAAAAACATGATAATGCTTAATGTAGCTTAGCGATCACAAATATTAGAAATCACTCTTTATAGTACATTATGCAGCTTATCCATGTAATCTCAAACCTTAAAATACAGGTATGAGAAGACGATTTTTCCTGGATAAATGCATTCTTTGTCTAATTTATGAACCTTTGATCGGTGAGGAATGGTTCTCCTTTTAACGATAAGACGATGTCAAAAAGTTTCAAGTGAAACGAAAGGACCACATATTGTCATATTCCATAGAACAAAAGATGTTTACCAGTTTCAATAACCACTTATGCTAGAATATTTATGCATGCAGACCATTAAAAACCATCCTATCAAAGTCAACTGAAGATATTCTCTTCACTCTTGCAGCTTCACCACAATGTGTTGCACGTCCTTCAAATGTACAACAAAGATTGTTGGTGATACCACCTTACAAGGACCTTCTTGTCATCTACGTTATGTAACAACCATTTAAGCATCCATCTTATTTGGCCAGACATTAATTTAAACTTGTATTACTTGAAGCCAGCAAACTAATTGCTGGCTTCACTATGAAGCGGTGAAAAAAAATTAACCATCGTGATTTCCCAATGGAAATAGGGACAACTCGCCCCTATGTTAACCACACGGAGGGGGAGAGCTTTCCAGGGGCCTCCCCAACCCTCCAGCAGCCACTGCCAGCCACAGCCATCTCTCTCTCTCTCTCTCTCTCTCTCTCTCTCTCTCTCTCTCTCTCTCTCTCTATTTACCTCTACCATGTGCCATGGTCATACGCAGCCCTCTAGCAACCTCCGACGGCCTCCCCGGCCTTTCCTTCTCTATCCCTCCCCGCTTTCTCTCTCTATTTTCCTCTCTTTCCTTCAGTATTCCAGATTCCACATTGGAACCATACTGGTAGGCCACAGATACGGTTTGGCATGTCCTGAACTGCGTGGTTAGCAAACCCTTATGCTATATGCATATTGATCCCTCCATATATGCTCTATGTCTACTATATTACACCATCTATAGATAGAAGTCAAAGGCAATATCTTACCTGAAGATTCTTGCATCTCAGAAGCTAACATTGTATCATAGTTGTTGCAGGTATCAGAAGCAATGGATGGTTTGTCTGATGTCTTTGACTTAGGTGCCTTCCTTTTATTAAGAAATGAAAGAGCATCAAGCTGCTTCTGCAGGCCATCATTCCTCTCCTGGTTAACAAATAGACATACTCCATGTAATAACACAAGTTGTTGATTGGATCCTCACTAATCTAATTGCGAGAAACTATAAGCTTTCCAGACAAAATTGGACTAAAAATCACGAGTTCATGAAATTCACCATGATAAATGAATAAGATTGATTCGCCATCATAAAAAGCAGTTCTTTTATATATGACATAGCACCTTCATGCCTTAACTTAGGAAAGCATACAAGAAAGACCATTTACTAAACTTTGAGCTGTAGAAATGTTTGGTGACAGCCAGCCAAGCACATCATGTGATCCTGTTAAGTGCATGTGCCAATGTTCTCTTGACTCCATGTTAACACAGACATCTCTCTCAATAGGTTGGACATGGCTAAAAATTCTGACTAAATTCACTACTACAGTTGCGTGCATTGTAGTAGTCTAACATTTTCAAATCTTGCCCAGTTATATTATTTGAAATACAATGAACATTTTTGTATTAGACAAGCGCTAATAAAAAAATAAAATGGCAGACGAAGAAGAGAAACCCATGATTGCCATGAACCAAAAGGTGAACTATAACACACAACTACAAATGAAGAAGAGAAAGGAGGAGAAGATCAAGCTATCAGCAAGAATGGAAACTACTCCAAGACAGTAAATCATGTTCAAAGTGACAGCAAGGTCAGCACGCCACCAGAAAGCACATAAGCTGATATCCCCAACTCCCCCGAGAAAAGCATGTCATCTTCAACTTTCTAAGAGTAGCAACAAGCCCAACTGTTGCAGCCACAAAAAGGTTTTCAGAAATAGTATTTCCTAGAAAATTTGCTGTCAATTTCATGGTTAAGCAATCTTATAAGCCAACAAATAGCATTCTGACAAATTCATAAAGACTGAGAAAAATTGATAAGACAGTAGGCACAGCTAGATAATTCCTACCACCAAACAAGACAGATTACAAGAAGTGAAAGATCACTTTCCACCAAACCCTCAGGTTTGTCGCACAAAAATCATCTTAATATTCTGTCCACCTTCCTGTCGAAATCACAGCATTAATAAAAAGGTGTACCAAAGGGATGATAAAAGCCAAATAGGAGAGGAACTGATGCCCAATGATCACTAGAGAAAATTTTTAAAATTAAATGTTGGCCTAGTTGCAAAAAACCTAAATTTCTCCCAAGGCAAAAACAGGAAAAGGCCACATAGGCTTTTAAATTACAAGTGTATGTTAAACTCCAACAATCTCTTGGCAATAATACACTTGAATCGTTGAATTGAACCTCATCATGAACAAGGATGAAAGTTCTTTAAGTTTGATGCATTCTGGCAAACTTTCCATCAATTAACATAAGTCAGTCGCACGAATTCTTTGAAGTTCTTTGAAAGTAAAGAGCATTAAGGGATGATGGTGCAATACTTTGGTCCAACACTGGAGATGACTGACAGAGGATTTGCTACAATCACTCATGGAAGCTCTTTAAATGGGCAGGATAAGTGCTTCAGAGTTGCAGAAATCCATTGATACGCTAGAGTTGGAGCATTGCACATAATTTTTAAAACATTAAGATGATATGCACATTGATACAGATAAGACAAAGGTATGCACCAGAATACAGTATAAAAATTAACCTCTAATTGGAGATGTACAAGCATAACACTGACATGTACTTGGTGCATAATTTTTCCATACATATCAATTTCAACCATGTGTCAATTGGTCTTTTGCTTTGAATTGTTCCATAGCTAACCTTTATAACATAAACACATAATAAGATATTGCTTTCTGAAATGCCAATTGCTTGTCTTGTATAACTCATGCCTCCACATGATGGCATAAAATCCATTTAATTGTGATTCATCCAGCTAAAGATATCTCCTCTATTCATCTAGATTATGCAAGAGTTTTTTACCTCCGCCCATCTATGATAGCCCTAATTCTCAAGATTTTTTAGTCATTACAAAAACCCTTCATCTCTAACATTTCTAGACTCAGCTAAAACCACATCGAGTCCAAGAGCCTTGTTCCTCTTTAGGTTTCCTAGTAAACACTATTTCTGTTAAACCACCAACCTTATGTCTTGCAACTTCTACATAGATTTAGAAGCCCCAACCAACTCTTTGGCAATTGTCCTAATCAAATCTTAGTTTTCCCAATGACTTTCTATTCCCAACCCCTCCATTAGTAATTTCCCTCTAAAAATTTTGATGAATGTCCTTCTAAAGTATAAAACATTATGTCAAGACATCTTTGATTTAAAAAATGGCTTTCTACCACTACTATTACATCCAAAAGCACAATCCTAGTTTAGTTGGTCAAACATTCCCTGCAATCTTATTTTAGTGTAAGTGTAATTATCTTTCCTTTTTGAAAAATTGAATGTGTAATAATCATGATGGGCATACCTAGGTTTTGGCTGAGCTGGATCATATAGCCAAGCTTCAAGCCAAATGGTGGACAAAGCAAATTTGCCCCATAGAGGAAGAGAAGGTGGGGCATTGCTTGGTAAAATAATAAAAGGCTTGGATCGACAAACATGATAGTAAGAGGCTCTGGCCTATTCCAAGACCACCCTTCCCAGAACCAGGTTGTGAAAACCATAACTGAGTAATGACCCTTTAGAGGGAGAGAGGAGGGGGCCTATGGTGCTCACTGTCACCTTTGTTGTAGGAGGGATGGAGAGGTTCGAGGATTGAAGAGGCTGCTAAAACAAACAAGGAGGGGAAAGGGAATATATAGAAGGTGGAAGGGAAAATGTTGGGTGGCTAGGACATACTTGAAGGGTGGACCAAATGACCAATAGAGGTGACAATCCTTGATAGAGCAATGAGAGTGGAGGGAGATACCTGGAGGGATAATGGTGAAGGTGGTGGCAGTTCTCAAAGTAGTTAAGCACCAGATATAGAAAAAAAACAAAGAGGGAGGATGCATTACTTAACACATCATTCCTAAGCCTGATCTTAGGAACATTCCTCCTAAGACTGCCAAATGGATGGGCCAAGCCCATCTATATTTACAGGTTGGCCAGCCAATGCCGAGTTCAAATGATAACTGGGTCACCTAAATTAACACATCATACCAAGAAAAAATAAAGAATGGCAAAAAAAAGCAGCTGGAATTGATTGTGGCAACTTCAATATGTTTATAAAAACATTTGTCATATAGTTCTACGCATATGACACGAAGTTTAATTAACATGGAAATTGATGAATATTTTGCAAACCTATCCAATGATTTTATAACTCAGTGATCCTTCAAATATGCATGAAATTTAAGGAGGCAAGGTGAATCCTGATATGAGAATGTAACAAACTCCTTTTCTGAATGGAACTGGTCTCTAGAAGTACAATGTACAATATCTTGTTAATGTGCCTTTTATGCAATAACTTGAGATCTCGTTAGCTCACAGCTGACTAAAAGAAGCTCATTGTACAAGCTCAATTTTGGTTTATGTAAACAAAAGGAAGTCTAAACTTATCAATATACATGAGGGTTCTATATAAAGCAATCGGATAGCAAACGAAAAGAAAAACTTGCACCACATCTTCCAAGCTCCTAATGCGATATAATTTGAAATGAAGGTGTTCAATTAAAAAATGGGCAATAGAAGTAGGCTGATCTGTCTATATGAATGCTTACATGGATTCAAAAACCGTTGGAGAGGGACAACACCCTTAGTAGCATACCATTCTGATGCAAAACTGACACCGATACAGGTGTCAAGATGCCAAAACCTTGTGTATTGCTATGTATTAGCTGTACCAATTTGTATCAATCCATACCTGTGTGTGTACCAACATTATGTACAAACCATATTGGTAGATACTTGCAATATTTTTATTTTTTTTATGCTGTCAATTTCAACACATACCATTCATACTGGTATTGTAGCAATACAATACTGTTCTGATGGAAAATGGTACAGGATTTAGTACCAGTATCTTAAAACCTTCTTTTGCCAAGTTACAAATGATTCAGCAGTAAATATCTGTAATAAACTACATATTGTTCCTCATGGTTAACGATTAATAATAAGGTATGAGGTATATATCATTAATAATAATAATAATAATTAAAAGTTGCTACCACAAAAGAAAAGATTAATAATAATAAAACAGAGATTTTAGTACAAGATTTACTGTGCATCACAAGAATAATATTGATACTAAGTTCATATAGCAATAGAACTAAGAAAATTTTAATATTTATTAGTACTCATCAAATGCAAAGGAGGAATAAAAAAAATCTTGGTTGTTTTTACAATAACATACAGGTTGTCATATGTGTGCATCATAACCTTGTCCAGGTGACTAATAGCTAAAAGGCTTACAAACAGTTGCCTACCCTTTCAGATGATAGGATTCCCATCAACCGTGTTGAGTGATCTCGTTCTGAAACAAAAAATAATATATAAAAGCATCTGCATGATATTCAGATACTGAAAAAAATATCAAGAAAATTAACCATATTGCATATATACATCTGAATTGGTGAGATGATAGAGAAAAAAAAACTACACTAAAAATTTTTAAGCTTTTTCCTTGTAAAAAGTTATAATCTTGCTAAAAGATCAAAAAAGAAGAACAATATGGTATAGTATAACTCATAAAAAAGTTATATTATAATGGGTTTGTTCAAATAATCAGTAAAGTAAGCCAAAGGCACACATGCATGCCACATACATTTATGTCTGTACGTATATGCATATTAGTTTACAAATGAATGCAGACCCACAGAGATCCCAGAGAGGTTTTTGCCCAATGGATGTAAATCCTAATAATTGTAGTGATGCAATTTTGTGTCATGCTAGAATGATGTGTTAAGTCAAATACTTCCTCAAGTTTATTTCATATATCCGGTAATCACAGCATAGGAACCATCATGGAAGCTTTGAAAATGAACAACCAAATATTCACCAATCTCTGGGAGATCTCTGTAATTGGATCTAATCACCCCAATAAGATAATCATTTCCAAAGGAACATTGGAACTATGTATTTAATGGAAAACAGTAGAACATGTTCATCAAGATAATTGAGCATGCCAATGATGTTAGTTTACATACATTTAGTACATCTGGCAGACTACTTTCTGAAGATGAAATTACATGATTCAAAAATACAAGGAAACAGAACTTATTCCAGTATGAGGAAGGAAAAACAACCTTTTACAACTTCGTTTTGCTTTTTCTTGCAGGCTTTGAAAAGTGATAGAGCAAGATCAGCCATCACATCATTAGCTGATGAGTTGATGACTCGATGGAGAGAAAACGAGATGCGAGGTAGTCCCTTTGACTTGAGAGCTATTAATTTTGCATGAGTAGCACCTGAATTACCAGAATTTTGTGTAATGCATGAGTCAAGTAGCATCCTCTTGTAAAAGGAAGAAAGTTCCAAACTCAAAAAAACAAACTCAAGTAAAATTGATCAGGTTAGGGTATGCCAATTTTTTTCCTAAAAGAAAATGTTGGACAAAAATTATTTCTCTTATTTACAAAATATAGGAAAGCAAATTTGATTTTATGTACAGCTTATTAGAAGGTTTCCATCTCAAAAGTCACTGACAACTAGAACTTTTGACATCAATAACCCTCATCAAGTTTATTTTAGCTGGCTAAGTGGATTAACATAGAATTCTAGTTTTCTAGAATATTAAGTACTTTATTTAAAGTTCCTTACTATCACAGTGAAAAATAAGAATTTTTAGATAGACATTTTTATTCAATATTCCCGACATAAAACTTGCATGCAGTCTATTACATATATAAGCTTGCGATTAACCATGGATCAGCCTTGTAGTGAGACAAAAGGTGGATGTTTATCAGTACCCAGATCAGCAGAATAGGAAAGCTAGTGATGGTAGTTGGGGAAAGGGGCATTGAATCAACATAACTGATGAAATTCAAGTAGTGGCACAGAGAGAACAGCAACCAAAGACCCGGATTAAAAAATAAACCCAATGCAACTTATATTTCACAGGATCTTTGCACTTTAATTGAGATGCATGAGAAGGCTGGGAAGAATCTGAGAAGAGAAGAAGCATAAGAAAGGATCACTTATTCATGAGACATGTCAAATTCAACCTTTCCATTGGAGATTTAAGAGAGTGAAAAGACAAAAGCATGCAGAGGAATGGAGGGAAGGTACATGGGATTTGAGGTCATGCAACAAATTTAAAAAAGATGGTGCTTCTATCACTTAGCAAAGTCATGGTCATCACTCATTACTTGACTCTTGGCATCTACAAATTTGAAATTTAAAACCTTTCAGGTGGAAAGCAATCCTATTCAATGGATGATAAGTTTATACCCTTATCCACACCTCAAGTAGTATGACTGTATGAAGATATGATTATCTCAGGGGGGATTTGCAATACATGATAATTGCATTGGACAACACTAACGAAAATAGTTTTCCATTTACTGAAACAAGAAATAGTAAAATTTAATTCATCAACACCACCAAGAGTTCTTAACATTCATGTAAAAATGGTTGTCCTTCTATTCCCAAAGACCCACTTGTATACAATCAGTATTATTAAAAGCATTTTAAAAAATAAAGTAGCATAGTTATCAAAATTAAAAGAGATTTAAGATAGACAACCAGACATACAGTTGAAGTTGCAATTATTAAATTTTTTATTAAAAAAAAGATAATTAATTAAGCATGTAGACTTACACAATATTGAACCAGGTGATAGTTAATAGGCTTTCAACAAGTCAGGTTTTATCAAGTGTCTTTTTCTCAAGTATGAACATGTAGCAGGAGATATTAACACAGGCTGACAGCCTGACATTTAAGATAAACCACTTCCCTTGAGACAGTAGTCCCCCTTTCAAGGAGGGGACCAGCATAACGTAACTCACCCCTCCCTATATATTTTACTGAACTCAAACATTAAAAAAAAATCATAACAAGTTTTGTAATTCTTCCTACAGCAGAAGGCAGCCATATTCCTATTTTGAGCTTAAGTAGCTTCCTCCTTGAAGGAGCTCATGTATCATTGTTGATTAAAAGAGCATGATCAGTATAAGAAATAATCTCTGCAAGGAGTTTCTGCCACATGCAAAGTTACTCGTTCTTTTACTCCATGAAGACAACAAATTAGGTCATCAGTTCTATTGCAAACACATAAGAAAACATCTATATCATAACTACCAAAGAATTGTGTAACTTTAAACATAAAGACCACTAGAATCACAATAAAAGAATAGAAATTCAGCATTTCTTTCAGGACTACAAAGAAAATCACATACTGATTAGACAATTAAGCATGAAGATTGACATAAACATTCAATCTGATCTTTCTGAAGGAACAAATCAAAACTCATCTTTGACAAAGCAGTACAAGATCCTTAACAGATATAAACATGAGATGGTCACATCATTAGTTTAAGACAAGAAACTTAACACATTAAGAACATAAAAATTTGTCAATTCCATACATGTAATGCAGGGAAATCACAGCCTAAATAATGGGAATATTATTGGGACAATTATTTCCCATCCTATTCCACCAATTTTCTATTCTTTAAAAAATCAGGCTTGAAGATTTGCATCAGATCACTCTCTTTCCCAATGCTTCCAATCATATGACTGATGTCACGTTGAGAGCTGGACTGTAAATTGTAAGAATATGAAAAGAATTTAATGGATTGTATGTGTACCATATAACTGACCAAAATGGGTGGGAGAAGGCTTGTTGACTAGGGTAACAGCAAACCTTATATAATTGACCCTGTAAAGATGGGATAAAGCTTGTCAATTAAGGTAACAGCAAACCTTATATAGATGGGATAATGCATGTAGATTAAGGTTAAGGCATACTTCAACTCCTTCATAACTTGCCAAAATTTTCAACATGTATGAAGCTTTATGCTTCAAAATTGATGGAGCTAATTTTGTGATTCACACAAACTTCTTGTCATGCAAAGACATAATACGTCTCAATCTTAAAATGCATCATTCAAGATGATTATAGGTGGGCTAGAAAATCTTACCAAAGCCACTGGTTGGCTGACCACTCATAATAAGCTTTACATCCCCCACAGACAGAGAAGATATGAGATAATCAACAAACTCAGACCACGTGCCACCAATTCCAATGTCATCTCTCTGTGTTACAACATAGAGATGTGAGATTTCACAAATCAAACACCACAACATACACATTTGAGAGAAGTTTGACCCCAGTCAACATGATTAACATTACCTAACATATTAAGAGACCACTTATGTTTGAAGTGAAATCAAAAGGTTACATTGTTACAATACAAGACTGAAACACGGGCATGGAGGTTTAGTACCAATCAACATTAGAACCTAAACTTCCAGGTGTGATGCACAATTTAAACTGTAATTTCTGTGAGCAACGTGACTGCTAGATTGCATTTTTTTTAGACTTGGGATTATGTCATACACGGTATGTCTGAGAAAGTAAAAGATAATTTGTAGTGGGTTCGTGATATTCAAAAAACAAAAAAAGTGAATATCATTTCTTTTAAGGTGCTGAATTCGAGAAAGTACAATTTTTTTAATGGTATATTTAAATCATCTTTACATTAAAATGTTGTCAATGGAATTTCACATTAAGTGTTGAGTGCTTGCAAGAATACATGAACCTATCAATAGTGCCGACACCAATATTTATAGCACTATGATGAGCACAGTCACCACAAACATTGAAACAAAAAGCGTGAAACTTTATAAAAATCAATGCATGGTGCTTCTTATATTAGATAAAATGAAGCGACCTTCCGGTTTTGAAAAAGCGAACACAAAGAGAATTTGTTAAAGAATAATGTCTTTAACCTATCAAAAGCAATCTTTTCATCAAAAATCAGTAGAACGGAGCAAAAAAATAACGCCTGATTCAAAGATATGACAACGGAAGAAAAAATAATATCATGTAACCATGTGAATTGTGAAACATTGTCTGAGATGCAGGTGAAGGGTTTAGCATGCGAATTGCTGAGTATTGGGAGAAGTGGAAAGTGAGAGGAATAGAGAGGGATGGAGTGTTACGAGGTCTTCGAGCTCGGGGACGGTGACGACGCGCTCCCAGGTGTGGAAGTGGTAGTCCGTGGCGACGATATCGAGGCGGGAGGAGTCGAGGGCATGGACATAGATGAGGAAAGGGCGGCCATCGGCGCCGCCGGCGTCCTCCTGCTCCCAGTTCGCCTTTGTTTCCAGGAATATGGGCTCGAACTCTTCGAAGCCCTTCTTCTCCGCCATGAGCGAATGGAAGAGGAGGCGACGGGGTCCGCAAAAAGGGCGAGAGAGGGGGGGGGGGCAGGAATTTGGATGGGAGCTTGATGAATAGATTTTTAAAAATTATATATATATATAAAATATATATATATATATATATTAAAAAAAAAAGATAGGGCATAAATTCGGCATAGCTCGTCCAGAAAATATTTGATCTAAGACACTAAATTTTTATATAAATATTATTATTTTTTTAATATATAAAAATAATATAATTAACTTTATATTATCAAAATGAAATTTTAGTATGCATGATGAAGATCACGTGATGACTTGATAGTTGGAAGTTACTAGAAGAGGCCGTGGCTTCTTCTCGGGTTAAAGGGACTGAGAGCTCGTCTTGGATTAAGAAAAAAAAGGAGAATAGTTTCTTGGTCCCCCTTTGCTCTATTTCGTGATCCTTTGTGCTCCCCTCTTATCGGCCAAGGTCCAGGTTTGCTATCACCCAGTTTATTTACAGAAGGTAAACCTTTTTTTATTAGATAATATGCATTGTTTTTTTAATTTTATTTTTTTTTAATGATATCGTCTTATTTTTTAGAAATTATTAGCTATGGACAGTGATCCCCTTGTCCCCTTTATGATGATGTCGTATTGCTACCATTATATTTCTATTATTCAAGATAATTTTTTTAATAATAATCATGTTAATTTTTTATATTTTATTTATAGTAGGTTAGGAAGAATTTTTTTTGTTATATCAGTATTTTTTCATATGAATTTTAAAATTTTGAAATTAGTTTGTAAGTATACATTTATATTGAGATAGTTAAATGAAATTTGTAACACAATATTTTTTAAAAACAAATGTTTTAAAAAATCAACATTCATATTAAAGAAAATATAAAGTAAGCATTTAAATAAATTATAGATTAAAAATCAACAGTAATTATTATATTAAAAAAATATATGATATTATTTAAAAAAATATTGAATATTATTTGTAAAAAAAATATAGTTGTAAATATTTAAATAAATATTACTATAAAAAAATTCTATGACAAGCATTGTTCACTTACAAATAAAAAATTTCTTATAATACGAATTATATTATAAGCCTTAGTTAAATAAAAATAATTTTATTAAAAAAATATAAAGGAAGATGTCAAAAAATATTTTTTGTAATATATTAAAATTACGGGTAAATCGTTAAAAAAATATAGGTATTTGAATTTTAAAAAAATGTAGGTGATGTTTTAAAAAAAAAATATTACTACTAAAATAATAAAATCTACATATTATTTTGAAAATAGTATTTACAATTTTAAAAAATATAATAAGTTTTTTAACAAAAGTCATTATTATTACAAAAGAATTTTGATACGTTGTGAAAAATATGGCATTATTATTAAAAAATTAGTGCAATTTAAAAAAATAGAGATAAGGTCACGATAAAAATTCTCGGATCGAGGTGGGGCCAGTGTTTGGGCCGAATTTAGACTGAACCAGGTCGATCCATAAGAAAATCCGAGCATGGTTTGAAAATTGAATTGACTCTATAAATTTGTGAAAGTCTGACCTGCTCTATTTCGGGCTGGCTCGAAGCGTCTTATATCAATCAATAAAGTAATTGTTCTTGACATGATGTATTGGACAATCAAATTTTTTTATCAGGCAGTATGTATATTCATGATGGATGTATTTTTTTTCTCATACTATGATTACTGTAATTTTAATATAGATTTGCAGCATGCATGTTTGTAATTTGTAATTTTTATGATATATTGTTATTTGTATGCTCATATTATGTAATTATGTATTAATTTGATTAATTAATTAATTAATTATATTTATAAAATTTGTATTGCATAGAATCGTAGACTCGTCAATTGATTGATGTGCATATTCTAGGCATCTGTATATTTATATATTTTTCTGTGAATAAAAGAATTATATATATTGATCAATTGATAATCCAATTTGGATAGTTTGAAAATTATAATTAATTATATAGATTAGCTAATATTAATCAAATGATATATAATAGAAATTGTAAGGAATTTTGGATAGCATTTTTCTTTAGTTCTCCTTACACATAATTATTTATGTAGGGAGAATTAAGGAAAAATACGGCCAAAATTTTTTTCAGTCTCCATTGCTTATCATTTGATTACTGTTAATTGATCTATAGAATTAATTATAATTCCTGAATGAGATAAGGCCCTTACCTATTAGTTGGTGATAGGATGCATGTATTACGATTATGAAATATGATATAACAGTTTTATAATATTACGTGGACTTTAGCTTCTCTTTGTATGCTTGTTATGTTATTAATAAATTATATAGAATGCATATTTGTAGCTATATATTGATACATAGCTTTTCTATTTTGAGTGTCAACATATTTAATATTTTTATAAATTTCATTAATATTATATATATTTTATTTAAGACAGCATATTTTAATAAATATTCATTTATTAATTATGTACCGAGAAATAGGGGAAGTAATCATAGCGTTATGTTATATTAATGGTTGTATCATTAATGGAGAATTTGATATTGAGTATAATCGGGGACCAAAAAAGGCAAGTTAAATATGGAATGATACATGACGAACTGCAGAACAAGTTATATAGAGTATTCTATATAGACAGGACAAGGAACAAATTATTGATTATATATATAGGTGTTGCCCTCTCGTCGCCGTGCCCATGCCTCGGATCCGTGGATCCTTCCTGACCGCCTGGCGAGGGAGCCTCCCCGGCTGCGGCGAACCTGCAAGAAGGGGTTAGAAGACCCTGGCCGGGGATCCCGGCGAGGGAGCTCCGACGGTCAAGTCAGTAGACGACGAGAAGGAACAGACTCTCCAAGACGGACCCCCGAAAGGGTTCCAGACTTAGAGAATTTACTAGAAAGAAAGGTGCACTGGGGACCAGAAATTCGACCGGGCCTCCTTGCCGAGCTCACGCCGAGCGATCCCCTCTCAGGATCTTGGATCTCACTCTCGGAACGAGGCCTTTTGCCGCTGCTTTTTCCTTGTCCCCAGGCTTGTTCGCTTACCTTGTCGTCTCCAGATTCCTTCCTTTTATCTCTTCCCGTCGTTCGCCTGTCTTCTCCTCCTGGGAGGCTCCCCTCCCCCGTCCCTTTCTCTTTCCCCTTTTCGGTGAGGAGGGCCAGGCGGCTTTCCGACCTCGTCCGCCGAGCCCAACAGGGAAAAGGCAAAGACAGAAAAGGGGGGGCGGTGCTGGTAAGGCGGCCGGTCAGACCTCGGGCCCAGTGAGAGCGCTCTCTTTTCCAAGTGTGGGCGCCATCCATCTATGGGGCCTGCTTTGTCAGAATCGCGCCTCTCGACCGCGGGACCTGTCAGACCGATGCAAATGGCGTTTCGCGTGCCGCCACCATCCGTACGGGGCACCGTCTGTGATGCGTACAGCCCGAGGGATGACCTCGGGGCCTGCGCCTCCTTCCCTGGGACCTTCTTCGTACGGGCGGCCTGGCTTCGGCCGAGGTGGGCCCGTCTCCGGGGGCCACCTGGCGAAGGAGCGAAGGATCCGCCGACCTCGGCCTAGGTGGACCCCTCCTGGGTGGACACCTGGCGAGGTGGCAGGGGGTCGCCTAGCTTCGGCCGAGGTGGGCCCGTCTCCGGGGGCCACCTGGCGAAGGAGCGAAGGATCGGCCGACCTCGGCCTAGGTGGACCCCTCCTGGGTGGACACCTGGCGAGGTGGCAGGAGGTCGCCTGGCTTCGGCCGAGGTGGGCACGTCTCCGGGGGCCACCTGGCGAAGGAGCGAAGGATCGGCCGACCTCGGCCTAGGTGGACCCCTCCCAGGTGGACACCTGGCGAGGTGGCAGGAGGTCGCCTGGCTTCGGCCGAGGTGGGCCCGTCTCCGGGGGGGCCACCTGGCGAAGGAGCGAAGGATCGGCTGATCTCGGCCTAGGTGGACCCCTCCTGGGTGGACACCTGGCGAGGTGGCAGGGGGTCGCCTGGCTTCGGCCGAGGTGGGCCCGTCTCCGGGGGCCACCTGGCGAAGGAGCGAAGGATCGGCCGACCTCGGCCTAGGTGGACCCCTCCTGGGTGGACACCTGGCGAGGTGGCAGGAGGTCGCCTGGCTTTGGTCGAGGTGGGCCCGTCTCCGGGGGGGCCACCTAGCGAAGGAGCGAAGGATCGGCCGACCTCGGCCTAGGTGGACCCCTCCTGGGTGGACACCTGGCGAGGTGACAGGAGGTCGCCTGGCTTCGGCCGAGGTGGGCCCGTCTCCGGGGGGGCCACCTGGCGAAGGAGCGAAGGATCGAGCGACCTCGGCCTAGGCGGACCCCTCCTGGGTGGGTTCCAGGCGAGGTGGTAGAGGAGCCCCGAACCGAGCTCGACTTCGGCGAGAGCAGTTTGTCTTAGGAAGTCATCTGGCGGAGTAGTCTTGCCGAGCTCGGCCTTGGCGATGTGGCGCTGACTCGGCCGGAGAAACCTCCACGTGGCTCGATCATATTCGGCGGTATCTTAGCCCGGCCACGTCACCGTTACGGCCGTAACAGTTGCCCCCCAGCCCGCCGTTCCGTTGGGGCGTCGTAGAACGGAACGTCGGGATTAAATGCAGATATGACGTGGGGAGGCGAAGATCTTGCATCATAATTGCCACGATCCTCGTCGCCGCGGCTCGATGCGCCTGAAACCCTATAGGAAGCCGCCACGCGTCGCCCACTTGCCCGCATTAAATGCGTCGCTTCGAGGCAGAGGCCGTTACTCTGCTAACGAGGCATCGGTGTCGGGCATGCGTCCACGTGGCGATCGCTCAGTGGCTCGAGGCGGAATGACGGGTACGACCGCTGTCGACTGAGTTTGAAAGGGAGGGGACTTTCCAGAACGAGGCCTTTCCCCTTGCTCCGTGGGCGGTTTGCTGCAGGCTAACTTCTGTTGCCCCACGCTCGCTTGGCGTATTTTCGGTGAGTGCCTCCATCCTTCTCCAGTTCCCCTCTCTCTTTTCTTCTCTGAATCTTTGTCCTCCTCTTTGTCATGGCGCGCCGTCGCCATGTCTCTTCCAATCCGGACGAGGCCGGTCCATCCCGGCCGAGGACTCCATCTTCTTCCTCCTCAAAGGAGGAAACGATCCTGGAGGAGATCCGCCGGCGTCTGCAACCCGGGGGTGACACCATTGGCATCCCCAGGGGGGTTCGGTCTCCTCCGGTTGCTCCCGCTGTCCCCCTTCATTCTCTTCCTGCTCCGCCTCTCCTTCCAGCCGGTCCCTCCGGTCATGCTTCTACCATGACCGAAGGCGATCTTTCTCTGCTCCGGGAGGCCTATGGTATCCCGGGGTCAATTCGTCTATCTGTTCCGCGGTCCGGGGAGTGCGTCACCATGAGTGGCCCCGGCCGCATAGCCTTCTACGAAGACTTCCTCCTTGGGGGTCTTCGATTTCCTCTGCACCCCTTCTTCCTCTCTTTTCTCAGCCATTTTCGGCTTGTTCCGGCCCAGTTGGCTCCCAATGCCATCCGGGTCATCTTCTCCTTTATAGTCTTCTGTCACTTTCACGGGTTCGTTGCCCGTTTCTCCCTCTTCAGGGCCATGTTTACCCTGAAGAAGTGCTCCACCGATGACGGCTGGTGGTATATTTCGCCCAGGCCCAGGTGTCTCTGGTTCGACCTCCCTTCCTCGGTCAAGGGCTGGAAGAGCCAGTTTTTCTTCGCCTCGGTCGAAGATGTCGACTAGGCCTGGAGTGAACCGGACCGGTCTCCGAACCGGAACTCCCGGGTTGAGTCGGCGGACTAGGAGGCCTACTCCCAACTCCTGAGTGATGTGGTCCCGGCGCTCGAGGTTCTGCTTTCGGAGCAGAATCTTTTTGAGGCCGGGATCAGTCCCATCCGTGAGACGGGTGAGATTCGGCCCTCCTTTGACTTCTTCACTCTTTTTCTTCATGACCGAGTCGGCTAACCTTCTGTTCTTTTGCATTGCAGGACTGAAGTTCTCACTGGAGAGCCTTCTGGAGGGCGCGGCCCAGAGAGACGTCCCGGAGGTAGACGAGCCCGCGGCCAAGAGGGCCCGTACTGAGGCGGGCCGGGAGATCGCGCCGGCGACCGCGCCCAGCCCAGTGGCCACCGCTCCCCCGCCCAGGTTGCCTCAGGGCGGGGCCGTTGATGCCTTGGCTGCCAGACCTGGTGGCGCTGCCGTCGAGGGGGCTCCACCACCCGAGGCTCCGTCCAGCGCCGGTCCCATCGTCGCCGCTGCTCCGACGGCGCAGCCCGTGGCCTCTGCCGGCCCGTCGATCGCGACCCCAGCTGAAGGGGCTGCCGCCGCAGGAGCCGACCTGACAGCTCCGCCACCGGTGATCACCCACCGGTGTTCAGTCATCCGCGACAAGGGGCTCGCGAAGAAGGTCATGGAGTACGCCTCCACAGCCCGGGACCGCCGAGCTCGGGACGGCCGGGACTATGCGGACGCCTTGCTCGGGATTCTCCCGCAGCTCTTCACGGTAAACCCGAGCTCCTTCTTCTCTGTCTTTCATGATTTTAGTGGCCTCTTCTCCTAACCTGGTTGCTCTGTTTGTGCAGATTGGAAATGACGTTCTCCTACTGAGGAACTTCCTCGTAGGGAACGCGAAGAGGGACGCCAAGAAGGAGAAGAAGCTCGGCAAGCTCGCAGCCGACGTCAAGGACCTCATGGAAAAGGGGGTCGAGCTGCGAGCCAGCAACCAAGCCCTCCAGACTGACTTGGCGCGCTCCGAGGGGCGGAACAAGGAGCTGGAGGCTTCTTTGTCGGAGGAGAGGCTCTCCTACCAGCGCCTCACGGAGGAGGACGCGGCGGAGAAGGCTCGCCTTCAGGCCCACTCCCAGTGGCTGGAGCGCCAGCTGGAGGAGGCTCGGCGAGACGCGAGCGCGGCGAAGGACCGGAGTGCGTACATCAACGGACTCCTGGAGGCCGCGAAGCGGGAGGCACAGGAGGCCATCCCGAAGTTCCGGGCTTCCGACGGGTACATGTCGGAGGACCGAGAGGCCACCGTGGACTCCTTCCTGAAGGGGTTCCGGATGTACCGGGAGAAAGTAGGGGCCTTCTTCCCCGAGCTCGACCTCAGCGGGGTGGTGCTCGGAGGCAGGAGGCAAGGAGCCGAGAGCAAAGCCTCCGGCGCGGCCGACGCCACTCCTGCGGCCCCGTCGACCAGCGAAGCCGTGGCTCCGGGGCAGCCTCAAGAGCCGGCCGCCGCAGAAGGCGAGGATGCAGTGCCTGCGCCCCCAGCGGAGGGCTCCGACCCCGCACCAAACTGAGCCATCGTCTTCTCGCCTGCCTCATTGTCGTAGTTGTTTTTTCTTCTCTTCTTTTTCTGGGGACTCCCGGCCTGTCGGGATTCCCGGCTTGTACTGTTGCTTAAATTAATGAAGACTCTATTTGACCAAGCCTCGAGTTCATCTTCTTCTCCATTCCCCCATCTCCCTTCTCTTTTCTTTTTTCTGAGATGTTGATGTGGAATGTTGAAACGATCGTAGGCCTGGTCCCTTCCATCGCTCGAATCGAAGGTTGGGACATCCCGGACCGCGCGGCGTCAGAGTAGGCCTTGAGCGGGTCCGTCTTTGGGATTGCCTTCACACTCGCGTGGGCGGCATGGTTTATGCACCGCCTTCCAGGCCGAAGCCCGGGACCTCCGGACTGAACCCCGGGGCCGCAGGCTTTCTCAAGCCTTGCGCGGCTTGCCGAGCTGTTCTCCGGGCTTGTGTGGGTGAACTGGATTCTACGCCACCTTCCAGGCCGAAGCCCAGGATCTCCGGACTGAAACCCGATGCCGCAGGCTTTCTTAAGCCTTGCGCGGCTTGCCGAGCTGTTCTCCGGGCTTGCGTGGGCGAACTGGGTTCTGCGCCACCTTCCAGGCCGAAGCCCAGGATCTCCGGACTGAAACCCGATGCCGCAGGCTTTCTCAAGCCTTGCGCGGCTTGCCGAGCTATTCTCCGGGCTTGCGTGGGCGAACTGGGTTCTGCGCCACCTTCCAGGCCAAAGCCCAGGATCTCCGGACTGAAACCTGATGCCGCAGGCTTTCTCAAGCCTTGCGCGGCTTGCCGAGCTGTTCTCCGGGCTTGCATGGGCGAACTGGATTCTGCGCCACCTTCCAGGCCGAAGTCCAGGATCTCCGGACTGAAACCCGATGCCGCAGGCTTTCTTAAGCCTTGCGCGGCTTGTCGAGCTGTTCTCCGGGCTTGCATGGGCGAACTGGGTTCTGCGCCACCTTCCAGGCCGAAGCCCAGGATCTCCCGATTCCTTCGGCCGCCGGCCATGGTTGGTCATGCCGAGCCCAGGGCCATGCGCCGGTTTTCCTTCAAAGTGAGAAGAGAGCGTTTGAAGCGGGGGAACTTTATTACAGGAGTAGGGAACCTTACATCACTGATAATACATCCTTAGATTCGAGGCGTTCCACGTCCGGGGGAACCTGGCACCTCCCAACTCCTCCAGGTAGTATGCACCATGAGGGAGGGCTTCTGCCACCCGGTATGGGCCTTCCCAGTTGGGCGAGAGCTTGCCGCATTCCCGTGGCTGGGAAGCTTCAGCGCGCCGGAGGACCAAATCTCCGGGACGTCTTGAGCCCGCGCTTCAGAGCCAACATGGCGACGGGCTCGTCTAGGCTGTAGATTTTCAGGGCTGCGGTCTTGAAACGGGTGATGTAGTCCTGGAGCAGCTCTTGGTCCTGCTGGCGGATGGAGAAGAGGCTATCCACCTCTCTCGGCACCTTTCGACAAGCGTCGAAGTGTGCCACAAACTTTCCTTCCAGCTGATGGAAGGAGAAAATGGATCCGGGCTCGAGGCGGGTGAACCAGACTCGAGCGGCCTTCCGGAGGGTGGCCGGGAAGGCGATGCACAGAAGAGCGTCGGTGGCCTCCTGGACCCTCATGAGAGCTTTGTAGCTCTCCAGATGGTCCAGAGGGTCGGTGGTCCCGTCGTAGGGATCCACCTACGGCATGCGGAACCGTTTTGGGATCGGCTCCGCCTGGATTTCTTCAGAGAAAGGGGGACGGGAGTCGTAGCCCGCCGGGTCCGCCGACGGGTTCTGCAGGTCGGCGAATCGGCGGGCAAACTCCGCTAGCTTGCGCTCATGCTCCTCCAGGCACCTCTCGGCCTGGTGCCTGATGGCTTTGTCGGTGGAGTCTTCCACCGAGGCTGCGGTGAAGGGGGCGCCGATCGGTCTCGGCGCGAAGTCAGGCCTCGGCGTCGCTTGCTACGATGCGCTGTTTCGGCCTCGTCGGCCGGGGATCGACTCTCGTGATCCTCCGAACCGGAGTAGTTTCTTTTTGCGGGAGCTTGGTGGCTCCCACGGGGGTTGGAGATGGCCCTCGGATGGGATGGCCTACCCTGGATGGAGCGCAGGCTCCCACGCTGCCCCGCGGCTCGGGCCGCGGGGGTCCCTGGCTGCGGCTGCGTGGCCAGGGACCGCTGCTGATGCTGAAGCTGCCGGACCGCCGAGGTCAAGGTCTGCAGCTGTTGGATGACGGCCGCAAGGGGTCCGTCCGTTGAGGTAGGCTGTGGTGGAAGAGGAGGGGGAGCTGGAAGCTCCCTCTCCGGGCTGTGGGCCCCTGGAGGGGAGTGAACCTCCCCCACACGGCTGGTGGACGCCTCGCGGCCATGAGTGACCACCATTGTCAGAGAGCGCGACACCTGCAGAAAGCTGGCTCCCGCTTGGGTTTGGTGTCCTGCCCCCCTACCTGGTGCGCCAATCTGTTGCCGCTCTCGTCACCGCGCCCGTGCCTCGGATCCGTGGATCCTTCCTGACCGCCTGGCGAGGGAGCCTCCCCGGCTGTGGCGAACCTGCAAGAAGGGGTTAGAAGACCCTGGCCGGGGATCCCGGCGAGGGAGCTCCGACAGTCAAGTCAGTAGACGACGAGAAGGAACAGACTCTCCAAGACGGACCCCCGAAAGGGTTCCAGACTTATGGAATTTACTAGAAAGAAAGGTGCACTGGGGACCAGAAATTCGGCCGGGCCTCCTTGCCGAGCTCACGCCGAGCGATCCCCTCTCGGGATCTTGGATCTCACTCTCGGAACGAGGCCTTTTGCCGCTGCTTCTTCCTTGTCCCCAGGCTTGTTCGCTTACCTTGTCGTCCCCAGATTCCTTCCTTTTATCTCTTCCCGTCATTCGCCTGTCTTCTCCTCCTGGGAGGCTCCCCTCCCCCGTCCCTTTCTCTTTCCCCTTTTCGGTGAGGAGGGCCAGGCGGCTTTCCGACCTCGTCCGCCGAGCCCAACAGGGAAAAGGCAAAAACAGAAAAGGGGGGGGGGGGGGCGCTGGTAAGGCGGCCGGTCGGACCTCGGGCCCAGTGAGAGCGCTCTCTTTTCCAAGTGTGGGCGCCATCCATCTATGGGGCCTGCTTTGTCAGAATCGCGCCTCTCAACTGCGGGACCTGTCGGGCCGATGCAAATGGTGTTTCGCGTGCCGTCGCCATCCGTACGGGGCACCGTCTGTGATGCGTACGGCCCGAGGGATGACCTCGGGGCCTGCGCCTCCTTCCCTGGGACCTTCTCCGTACGGGCGGCCTGGCTTCGGCCGAGGTGGGCCCGTCTCCGGGGGCCACCTGGCGAAGGAGCGAAGGATCCGCCGACCTCGACCTAGGTGGACCCCTCCTGGGTGGACACCTGGCGAGGTGGCAGGGGGTCGCCTGGCTTCGGCCGAGGTGGGCCCGTCTCCGGGGGCCACCTGGCGAAGGAGAGAAGGATCGGCCGACCTCGGCCTAGGTGGACCCCTCCTGGGTGGACACCTGGCGAGGTGGCAGGAGGTCGCCTGGCTTCGGCCGAGGTGGGCCCGTCTCCGGGGGGGCCACCTGGCGAAGGAGCGAAGGATCGGCCGACCTCGGCCTAGGTGGACCCCTCCTGGGTGGACACCTGGCGAGGTGGTAGGAGGTCGCCTGGCTTCGGCCGAGGTGGGCCCGTCTCCGGGGGGGGCCACCTGGCGAAAGAGCGAAGGATCGAGCGACCTTGGCCTAGGCGGACCCCTCCTGGGTGGGTGCCAGGCGAGGTGGTAGTGGAGCTCCGAACCGAGCTCGACTTTGGCGAGAGCAGTTTGTCTTAGGAAGTCGTCTGGCGGAGTAGTCTTGCCGAGCTCGGCCTTGGCGATGTGGCGCTGACTCGGCCGGAGAAATCTCCACGTGGCTCGATCATATTCGGCGGTATCTGAGCCCGGCCACGTCACCGTTACGGCCGTAACAGTTGCCCCCCCTTCGTAGCAATTATGATGCAAGATCTTCGCCTCTCCATATCATATCTGCATTTAATCCCGATGTTTCGTTCTACGACGTCCCACTGAGCAAAGTAAGAGATCTCTTAATAAACTGCACGGAGCCAATTTGAGTGTTCATTGTTGCTGTTTTGCTGGTTACATTTCTTTCATATATCTTATAAGATATGGATGTTTTATGCGCGATAAAGGGCAAAACTATGTAGCTTCCAAAATATGCGCATTAATGTATGACATAGACAAAAGGTTGCCATGGTGCATTCTACAGACCTAACATTACAATCAACCAACAAAAGTCATTGATAATTACAGTATAACTGAAAAAAGTATTTAGATGAATCGTATGATTAAGAAATTTACATTATAAACAAGTGCACATTATTAAGAAGAGGAAAAGAAAAAAGATTTAGTATCTTATCCTGTCAGCACATCCAACCTGACATTTTGTTTGAAGTCCACAGATAGCGAGGCTTTACAGTCCTCACTTGGACTAGCAGGAAGTGTCAAGCATGATGCCAAATGCAAAAAATGGAATCACGAAGTCATGGATCCAGATATGCACCAAGCATTTAAGAAAACTCTAGAGAATAAAAATTATTTCGATACCATTCTCCAGTTTAAAACAGGAAATATAATTTGGGTCCGGTCAAAGTTTGCTTCTTTATTGTAAAGGAGGCAGATTTCTGGAATATACACTTACTTTGCTCAACGATAGACAGCTACAGACATTAACTTATTCTTGCAAAACTACATGAAATAAGTATAAAGGATATGAAAAAAATTGATAGGATAATACTATCTGAGAACTACCAGCATAGCAGTATAGCACCCCAAGAGTTATTCGATTTTCCAGTAGAATTGATATTTCCACAAAGTCAATGAAATTTAATACAACAGACAAAATGTCCACTAAAAACGATCAATGGATCAGATTAAGGCCTCTTATTTACAAATAGTCATTACACTGTTCAGCCAGCACCCGGATGAGGGAATAACTCTCATGTCTGGACGCATAAACACTCTCATAAGTTTGAATATAAGTGTTTCTTTTATGTTTTTCCAATTATTTTCAAGCTTTGGTTGTCCTTGTCAAAGTCAAAACAAAAGCCCTATTGCACTAAGCAAAATAGCTAATAAAAATCTCACTGATAGTAAGTTTACAATTAATGAAGACTGGTTGCATTTAAGAGTCAGGATCTATGTATTTATAGTCCAACCTTGAAGATCAGTACTATTCCATATAAGCTGTGAAAAAAATAGTGATCAGTGACAGAACAGCATTTTGTTAAAAATCTGCACGAGTAACAATTGCAAAAAAAAAAAAAAGTAACAAATACAATAGCAGTATACAATCAGTACTATTTTCTTTTTATACACAGTGTCCTGATAGTCCACCATCAGTCAATAATCAGATAACTGTTAAAAGATAGCTAAGCAGAATATCTTCCAAGGTAATTGATGTGGCCAGAACACTGACGTGGCACGAGGCAGCGGACGTGGAATCCCCATCAGGCGCCACGACAAGCTTTCAACATGAGCGCCTTTGCCGAGCTGAGCTTCCCTGAGGTAACATCTCTGCTCGCCAAAGGCAAGCTCCGTCCTCCGCCAGGTCCGCTCCCGCAAGCCTAAAACACCTAGGCCGGAGCCGAGTCCGAGTTCCTACCCAAGGCGAACCCCTCCGAGCTCAGGTCCCCTGGGCTGGGTGGCACCCCGGCACCGAGCTCGTCTGAGGTCGGGCCCCGTGGTCGGGAGTCAAGCTCAGCCTCCTCCGCCACGAGGCGCCCCTTCGAGCTCAGGTCCCCTGGACTGGGTGGCACCCCGGCACCAAGCTCGTCTGAGGTCGGGCCCCGTGGTCAGGAGTCGAGCTCAGCCTCCTCCGCCACGAGGTGCCCCTCCGCGACCGAGCTCGGTCCGCCTCCGTCCTGCCGAGCAGCACCCAGGCGAGTCTACCGCAGACGGGCCTTGCCTCTCCAACTCGATCCTCTGTTCAAGCCAATACGCTGGCTGCCAAGGGAGCCATACCTCTCCTCCGAGGACAGTGGCGATGCTCCCGAGGGCCGTACGACACCAACCATGCCGCAATCAAGGCGCCATATCCTCCGCCAATCTACCATACAACCGGAGAAAAGACCCTACTGGAGAGCACGGATCCCAAGACCGGTGGCCCGCCAATCGAGACCCTGACAGACTTCCAGGAGAGGGATAAGCAGAAGGGATGTCAGAAATCTACGGAGGCTTCCCTGACTGTCGCAACAGAAGAGACGTCCCGTCCACGTCACGGTACCTCGCCATACACGACAGCAGAGGGAGATCCCGAAACAAACCAAGGTAGAAACTCCCGCCAAAAAATAAGCAAAGAAAGGTATCGGCATCTAACCCCAAAGGGAGAGATCCACAGAGCATGCTTTTCAATTCAAGAGAGGAACTAGAGCGACACGAGGGAAGAAGGCCAGAGAAGAGGGCAAGACCACCTCGGCGAACACCATTCCCAGCTCGTTCTCATCTTCCACTCACATTATATTCACTCCTAGCATGGAGCTCATCCAGAGGGGCTCGACCAAGAGGATTTGTTCCCCTGGATCGCAACTGACTTGACCGTCGGAGTGCCTCAGCCGGAATCCCCGGTCCGGGTCACTGACATTGCTTCCTTGCAGGTCCCGAGGCACCGGAGGCGTTCCCCGGCGGGCGGACGCGACACACCCGACGCCATCGGCAGCTACGGGCCATGACGATCCGAGCGGTAACAGATTGGCGCGCCAGGAAGGGGGGCACAGAACGACATTCGATCCAGTTCAAGCCCCGCTCAGCCGGACCACCGGGGCGACGATGACCACCCGGGCCGGGGGAGCTTCTCCGCTCGACAAAAAGCCTTCGAAGTCTTACTCCGAGCTCCTCATCCGTGCCCAGAAGTACATCCGCGCCGAGGAGGCGGATCGTACCCGACGGGAGCTTGATGGGAAGTCACCAAAGAGGCCCGTGCCCGTCGAAGCGCCTGGGGTGCGGAAGCCAGCGCCGTTGGCTCAGAGCTTCCACCCTGGGCCGGGGCCAAGGACCACTCCTATCCCTGAAAGGAATCTCACTCCACTTCTCGCCCCAAGGACGAAGATCCTCATGGAGGTCGAGGGCCAGACCTACTTGAGGCGCCCACCGTTATTGAAGCCGTCTTCCACCCGTGACAAGTCAAAGTATTGTCGTTTCCATCGCGACCATGGTCACGATACCGAGGAATGCCACGACCTCAAGTGAGAGATTGAGGAACTCTTCGAGAGAGGCTACCTCGGGAGGTATGTGGGGGGCAGATCCCAGATGAAATCCTAGGCACTTGTCACCCTTCCACCAGTCCCAGTGGTCGACAATCGCCCTACTGAGAAGCTGGTGGGGATGATACACTGGGAGACTGGGAGCGCCTCTAAGAAGGCCTGGGGGGCAAGGAGCAGAAAAGCTCCCGAGTGTCCTGAGAGCCTGCCACACAACGCCCAGAGCGGCAACGGGCAAAGCGCCATTCAACCTCGTCTTCGGCACGGAGATAGTGATTCCAGTTGAGCTCGGTGCACTCCCTCCTCGACCTGGACCCCCTCAAAGAAACGAGGGTCAAAGCCTCGCTTTGGGTGGCGGCGCACCGGTAACAGGTCGCCCGATGTCATAACGCTCGGGTGAAGTTGAAGATCTTCCGACCTGGCGACCTGAGGCGTCTCAACCCAGAGAGCACAGCAAATTCCCGCCGAACTGAGAAGGCCCCTACGAAGTGGCCGAGGCTCTCCTACGGAGAGCCCACTATCTCGAGGACCTGGATGGAACCAGATTCCCCCGAACATGAAATGCTTGTAATCTGAGGAGTTACTGCCAACATTGTAAGTTCCCCCTCCTTTTGAAATGAAGATCCTTTTCATGTGCAACGATTTATTTACCTTGCAGGAACAACAAAGACCGGACGACCTCCGGCACCGACGAGCCCAGCTCCCTGGCAACAAAGACCGGACGACCTCCGGCACCGGCGAGCCCAGCTCCCCGGCCACAAAGACCGGGTGACCTCCGGCACCGACAAGCCCAGCTTCCCGGCATCAAAGACCGGACGAACTCCGGCACCGGCGAGCCCAGCTCCCCGGCAACAAAGACCGGACGACCTCCGGCACCGGCGAGCCCAGCTCCCCGGCAACAAAGACCAGACGACCTCCGGCACCGGCGAGCCCAGCTCCCCGGCAACAAAGATCGGACGACCTCCAGCACCGGCGAGCCCAACTCCCCGGCATCAAAGACCGGACGACCTCCGGCATCGGCGAGCCTAGCTCTCCGGCGAAGGACCTGGGAAGCCCTCATGCACTCAACACCTTCGAGCCCAGCTCCGAGATGCCTTCTCAAATCATCGATGTCCCCGAGCATAGCTCCAGGACGACTGCCCAACACAGGAGCTCAGATCTCCGGCCAAGGGAACTCTCTCGACCACTGCGCCTACGAGTCCAACTCCAAGGCGCCATCTCAAGTTCTCATCATCTTCGGGCCCAGCTCCAAGACGCTCGCTCGAGACTGGAGCTCAGACCTCCGACCAGAGGCACCCCCGAGCCACGCAACTCGTCATCGACAACGCCCCCGGGCTCGGCCTCATGATGACAGCTAAAGCCGGGCCTTGTCCTCCGCCAGGTCTGCTCCCGCAAGCCCGGGATGCCTAGGCCAGAGCTGAGCACGAGCCTCCATCCAAGGCGGACCCCTCGAGATCGGGACCCGTGGCCAGGAGTTGAGCCCAACCTCCTCCACTGCGAGGCGCCCCTCCGAGCTTAGGTCTCCTGGGCTGGACAACATCGTCGCCAATCAAAGACCGGATCCCACGACCCTCTGGCGTAAAAGGCCTGGGAGGCCCCCAGGCACCGACGAGCCTAGCTCCCCGGCATCAAAGACTGGATGACCCTCCGGCACCAAAGACCAAACGACCCTCCGGCACCGGCGAGCCCAGCTCCCCGGCAAAGGACCTGGGAGACCCCCAGGCACCTAGTGCCTCCGAGCCCAACTCCAGGATGCCAAGGCCTAGAACTCAGATTTCTAGCATCGCAATTCTCAAGCTCCGAGACACTAAGGCTCAAGACTTAGACTTCCAACACCAAGGATCTCAGCCTTCGACGTCTCCGAGCTTGACTCCAAGATGGCGACCACTGAATTATGCTCCTCGCCAGCAGAGTCCAAGGTTGACATCCTTCACCGGCATGACCTCGAGCTTAGCGCAGGGCCTGTGCCAGTCGAAGTCCTTGGCTCCCCTCCCGGACCTCCCTGCACCGAGAAGAGAGAAGTATCAAAGAAAGGGAGAAGGAGAGAGAGGGGGGACATTCCACATTGCAGACGACGGAGACACCATGATTACAAAAGTGCATTTCATTACTGGGAGAACCAGTTACATTATCTTCCGAGCCCCGACAGGCCGGGTGGCCAGGTCAGGAAAAGAGAAAATGTACAAGTACAAAAAGAAGAAAAATCCTATCCTAAGGGGCTGGCTCCTTCCCCGGGCGGCACACTATTGGGACCTCTCCCTCCTCCACCTCTGCAGGAGGAGCAGGTTCAGCCGCTGAGGCCACTGGGGTCGGACCGGCTGCCTCCGACTGTGGCGCAGGTGCCGCCCTCGTCGCTGTCGTTGCCGAATCCCCAGGGCCAGGCGCTTCCAAGGTCGCTGGAGCCCGAGCCTCGATTGAAGCAGCTTCCTGCTTTGCCGCCACCGTCGTCGTTGCGGAGGAATCCTTCTTCCCTGGGACTCGAAGTGCGGCTAGCTGCTCATCGGACAGAACTCCTCGCAGCTGGGACTGGCAGTATGCGAACCCCTTGGTGAAGGAGTCCGTCGTCGCTTCCCGAAAGTCCTTGAGGTACTCCGGGATTGCCTTGAAAGTAGCCACAGCATCAGCGGCTACCTTCTATGTAGCCTCGACCCGGCGCCGGACCTCTTCCAGCTTCGCCTTCAGGTGCTCGGACAGATGGATGGTCGTCACCAGCACCTTCTCGGCAGTTTCAGTGGAGCGATGGGAAAGAGCGGCCTTCTTCTCTGTATCGGCAGCTCTCTTCTCAGTCGCAACCACCTTCTTCTCAGCAGAGGTGGGCCTCTCTCTGGCCGCCTCCGACTCGACCCGAAGCTCCTTCAACCGGACCCGCTTGGACTCGAGCTTGTTGTCGAGCTCCTTCCTTATTTGGCCGCTTTAGCAGCTTCGACCTGGAGGCTCTTCACCTTCTGGCTAGCCTCCCGAACCTCCGCATCCTTGCGGCCTACTTTAGCTTTGAGGGACATGAGCTCGGCTCCTTGCTCTCTGTCCTTCCTTGCCCAGTTGCGGCAGTAATCCCTTATGAGGATCAGTTCCCGCCCTTGCTACAGTCGAAAGAGCCAAGTCAGCAACAGGCTAATAGAGAAGGAGACAGAAGATGTCAAAGTCAAGGAGAACTATTAACGGCATACAGCTAGGCGAACGACACCGTGATGACGTCACCGAGGAGTCGCCCACTCCCCTCGCACCTGTCGCATGACTGGACCGAGAAGTCCATCATGCACTCCGCCAGGCTCGCGTCCTTCATTAAGGACAAGTTCGAGCCTAGCCGGAAAGGGACTCGGCGGTAGTCTCTCTCCCGTGTTCCCGCCGGTTCGGCTCCTTCGATGGTAGAAGGCTCCCTCGGTGCCAACTGGGAGATTGGCACCACATCGGACCGGACTTGGGGCGCCGGCATGACTTCTTGCCCCCCCATCCTCCTCGGCACTGGCGACCTCCGAGGAGGGGGGTGCCGACCTGGTAGCAGTGGCGGCTGACCTTGCACGGACAACCACCTCAGGCTCGGACGCCGCTATGGCAGGCTCCGAGACGGGCTCGGCCGCCCTCTTCCGCTTGCGCTCCTGTACCAGCGCATTCGTCTCTGCCTGCACCGGCACGTTCGCCCCAGCCGTCACCGACCTCGCCCCATTCTCAGCTCGGGCTCTCTTCGGCGCTGGCTCGGCAGCCTCAGTGGCCTGCTCCTGCTCCTCGGAGAACGAGAGCAGCTCGTCCATCGAGAACTTCATTGCTGCACCAAGACAGAAACAAGGTCAGACCCCCCAAAAAAAAGAAAAAAAAGAAAAAAGAGAAAAAGAAAAAGAAGGGGATGGCCAAGTGGGACTCACTTGACTCCAATGCCGGGCCCACCCCAGCCTCGCGGAGTTTTGTTCGGACAGCAAAACCTCGAGCGAGGGGATCTCCGTCGATCTGAGCTGTTTGTACAGTTCGACGTCGGCCTCCTTGACAGCAGAGTTCTGGTTTGGAGACCGATCTGGGTCACTCCAGACCCAGTCAACCCTCTCTACGGAAGCAAAGAAGACCTACTCTTCCATCTCTTAATGGAAGAGGGGAGGACAAACTTTATTCCCTGAGGGCGGGAGGAAAGAGACCACCACCCCTCCTTGGTTGGGTGGCGTTTTAAGGTGAAAATTGTCCTAAAGAGGAAGAAACGGGCAACAATCCCGTAGAAATGACACAAGACTATGAAGGCAAAAATGGTCCTGACGGCGTTGGGAACCAACTGAGCCGGGACGAGATGATAGTTGGCCAGAAATGAAAGGAAGAAGGGGTGAAGAGGAAAACGGAGGCCCCCAGCGAAGGCCTCCTCATAAAGGGCAATCCGTTCAGGACCACTGGAAGTCACCCGCTCCCCTGGACGAGGAACGGAGAGACGGACATACTCAGGAATCCCATAGGCTTCCCGGATGGCCAGCAGATCTTCAAAGGTAATCGCCGAGGCAATCCCTCCGGGACCCATCGACCGAGAAGGTTCAAGCTCAGGAAGGACTCGAGGAGGAGGAGGAGAAGACCCAGATTCCCTAATGATTACCAGACCCGGGGCGAGCCGCCTACTAAAGTTGAACCACGCCGCCTCCATCTCCTCGTCGGAGGAAGCGGAAGTCCTCGGCCGGGAGGGTCCGGCTTCGGCTTGGCGAGAAGGACGGAACTCCGGACCAAAGCGATCCATGGAGGGGAGAGACAAGAAGGAAGAAGAAAAAGGACAAGAGGGATCCTAAAATGACTCCCACGAGGCGAGAAGAGGAGGCTAACCAGCAAAAACTCTAGAAGGACACCGCCAGCCGAAGGGGAAGAGGGAGACGGAGAAGCTCCTACAAGGTACTGGGCGTGCGGAGTTTGAACGAGGGTAAGCTTCGAAAAAACTTGCCCCTCCTTCCGGAACTACCTGCGCCCGACCGAACCTTTACGGCCCCCCAGAAGGTGCCCGCCGCGTGTCAACCATCCATTGGGCCCGTGCGCCCATCCGGCCACGGTCACTTCGACTTCCGCGCCCGCTTCGACGGCCCCCCTCCTGCGTGGCCATGTGGCATCCTCCCACAAGCTCATAAGACCGCAGAGTGAGGCACCGCTGATTTTAGCCATTATTGTGCCCGATTTCTTCACCTTTCCACGTTAGCGCCATAATTATGCCCTTCGCCCCAAGCGCCGCGTGTCAATAGGCCTCGGGCATGGGGGGCAAATGATGTGGCTAGAATGCCGACGTGGCACGAGGCAACGGATGTGGAGTCCCCATCAGGCGCCACGACAAGCTTTCAACATGAGCGCCTTTGCCGAGCTGAGCTTCCCTGAGGCAACACCTCTGCCCGCCAAAGGCAAGCTCCATCCTCCGCCAGGTCCGTTCCCGCAAGCCCGGAACACCTAGGCCGGAGCCGAGTCCGAGTTCCCACCCAAGACAGACCCCTCGAGATCGGGTCCCGTGGTCAGGAGTCGAGCTCAGCCTCCTCCGCCACGAGGCGCCCCTCCGAGCTCAGGTCCCTTGGGCTGGGTGGCACCCCGGCACCGAGCTCGTCTAAGGTCGAGCCCCGTGGTCAGGAGTCGAGCTAAGCCTCCTCCGCCACGAGGCGCCCCTCTACGACCGAGCTCGGTCTGCCTCCGTCCTGCTGAGCGGCACCCAGGCGAGTCTACCGCAGATAGGCCCTGCCTCTCCAGCTCGGTCCTCTGTTCAAGCCAATATGCTGGCCGCCAAGGGAGCCATACCTCTCCTCTGAGGACAGTGGCGATGCTCCCGTGGGTCGTACGACACCAACCATGCCGCAATCAAGGTGTCATACCCTCCGTCGATCTGCCGTACAACCAAAGAAAAGATCATACCAGAGAGCATGGATCCCAAGACCGGCGGCCCGTCGATCGAGACCCTGACAGACTCCCAGGAGATGGATAAGCAGAAGGGATGTTAGAAATCTATAGAGGCTTCTCTGACTGTCACAATAGGAGAGACGTCCCGTCCACATCATGGTACCTCGCCATACATGACAGTAGGGGGAGATCCCGAAGCAAACCAAGGTAAAAATTCCTGCCAAAAAATAAGCAAAGAAAGGTATCGGCATCTAACCCCAAAGGGAGAGATCCCCAGAGCATGCTTTTCAATTCAAGAGAGGAACCAGAGCGATACGTGGGAAGAAGGCCAGAGAGGAGGGCAAGACCACCTCGGCCAACACCATTCCCAGCTCGTCCTCATCTTCCACTCACACTATATTCACTCCTCCTAGCATGGAGCTCATTCAGAGGGGCTCGACCAGGAGGATTTGTTCTCCTGGATCGCCACTGACTTGACCGTCGGAGTGCCCCCACCGGAATCCCCGATCCGGGTCACTGACATTGCTTCCTTGCAGGTCCCGAGGCACCGGAGGCATTCCCAGACGGGCAGACGTGACACACCCGACACCATCAGCAGCTACGGGCCACGACGATCCGGGCGGCAACACATACAATAATAAAAAAAACACCGTAAGATTGAGAAGTACCTTGATAGGCCCTTGCTGAAATTTCAATAATTGAAGATCTGCAACTTCTGGCATCTTCCACGAACTCCACGCAACTTGGGCTCTGATACCACTTGTTGGAGGATGTTCCTAGGTGTGTGGACAACCTTCTACTAGCAACCAACCTCAGAACATTATATTGGAAGTAACAGCAACAGGGGATTGAAGCAATTAGCCTAGCATGGATTCAACCTTCTTGTGCAGAAATCTCTTAATTTGTTTAGAGTGCCATGAATGTTCCATATATGATATGGACATGAAACCACCTCTCTTGGGACCTCCAACTAGTGAGGATTCAACCCTCTAAAGCTCCTGGTTAAACTCCAAAAGGGTAGAGAGAGGGATGACTCCAAAGATGCTAGGCGTTGGGTTTCCTACTTAGGCTAAGAGTCCCTAGGCGCTAAGGAATTTTCCCCTTCCTAGGGTATGGCGGCTTGAATGCTGATATTATCCTGATAGAGAGTGACAAACCAGAGAAAAAGAGAGGGAGGAAGAAGATGGATATCATGAAGAAAAGGTTATTTCATTGAGACGGCTCTAATTAGCCCCATATATAAAGTATATATATACTAGGTCACCATGACCTAATCCTAAAACTCCCATAGGCCAACTTAATGCATAATTGAGTTTTCCATGCCCAAGTATACCCTTGACTTAGCCCAATCATATATATCTAGGACTTAACACCAGTCCAATACAAGTTGGCCCCTTGAGGTCCAACTCTCCTGAATTTCAAGACCCGAAAGGCTAACAGCTTTTCATCCTAGGGTCCAAACTAGTCCTAAAAATTCCTTGATAGTATCATGATCATTGGACCTTGGCCTTAGCCTTGGTCCCCTGAGCCTTGGAAGCATCACATGAGACCCAACATCAGGATTATCAATAGGGTGTCAGTGGGTGTGATAAGAAGTTGCTTCATCTTTAAAGCAGGTTGTGATTCTAAAAAAGGAGCTATTAGTGAGCTAGGTGATGGCTCAAGTTTTTCAATCCATAACGAGGTGGTTTCGAAGTAGAATATTTCTATTAGATCATTAATCTCTATGGTATACCCATATTGATCAAAATCATCCATCCTGAAATTAGCCAGATAGGGATCTAATGAAATCTAGTTGTAGGTGTAGCTTCTCCTATTGTGTTATTCAATTGTGATTCTTGGGAAGTCTCACTTAATTCTATCATTTCAACTATTTATTTTCCCTTCCTATAAAAATGAGTGGGTGATTCTAGGGCACTTAAAAATGGAACCATAGATAAATAGGATGATGATGGAAGCGATTCGTCCCACCAATTTGATTTGTTTTTATATATTTACATCTTAATCAAATTATCTATATTGATCTTTTTAGTTATGCGAAGTTGCTCTATGACCGGTTCATGCCCAAGAGTTATAGTTAATTATTTAAGAAAAATCAAAGCATCATTAAAACTGTTAGCTAACTATTATCCCTCTAGGTTACTTTCAGGTTGACTAGGTTGCTCTTCTTCCTCCTCCCTATCTAATGCAAAAGTTGGTTGATCGATTTGGATGTCTTGTTTGGTTAGGGTTTGTACAGAGGCTTGAAGGTTTTCTATCTTATCTAATGCTTACAGAACCTTCTCTTCAAATGGTGGGTTATAGGTATAGAAAAAGGTTGACATTATGGATATGATTGATCATAATAGGGTACATTTACGAATGGAAGTCTTTGTATTATCGAGATAACCACTAGGTGTTGTTACTATGAAAATTTTAGTCGAGCCCCCCCAGCTTGAATTATAGGCATTAAAGTATGGGTTCTCTTCTGGTCCATGGGCTATATGGATTTGATCTTGATAAACTTGATCATACCTAGACTCAAAATTGGTATGTGGCTAGACATTCACTCACACAATGAATGGGGCTCAAATATATGGAGCAAGTTTATTATGCAGGAAGCAAAGATAAAGAGGAAGAGTATTTGATAGCTAGTATGCGATCTAATCGACTACTTATCCAATTTACTTTATGGGACAACTTATCCAATCTACTATTGAGATCCATATTCCTAGCACTACTCTATTTGTCAAATTATTATGATTATTTAGATATGCAGTCAAGGGTTCTACATTAGAGCAATCCTCTTTTAAATTTTTTTTTATTTTTTAAGAGATGAAAGAAAATAAAGAAATAAGAAAGAGATAAGAGTTATAAATATGAGAGCCTACGGAATCTCAGGAAACAATAGTAGATTGCATTTAGGGTATATTTTGATTTATGCCCGAAATCAGTATTGATTAAAATGAAAATCGAAATGGTTATATTCCTTGATATATTGGTTTAGGATAAAAATCAAAATTAAAATAGAATTTGAATACCTGAATAAAATAAAGATTAAAATTTGAAGGATTAAAACATTTCCATTTTCTACTGAAATGGAAATGAAAATGTAACTCTTCCCAACTGAATGACTAAAATAGAAGTTACGCATTCTCATTTTAATTTTAGAGACCAACTTCTTCCAACGAAGCATACTTTTAATCTATAGCAGTAGCAAGCTACAAACTAGTCTACAAAGGCTCCACACAGCTTGTTTATAGATTTCTGAAATCTAGTCAATCCATTCTAACATTTCTATTTTCCTCACCTGTTATGGGTGGAAGCTAATGAACTTGAAAAATGGGTATGCTGCCAAGCAAGAAGCAAGAATGGGAACTAGCTTTTCAATCAGAGGAAACTGAAATATAGACATCGGAGAGTTGGTTTGCTACATAGACATTTTGAGTTTAGTTAACTTCTTCATAGAAATTTACCAATCATGTAAGGTCTGCCAACATCTCTCGGTCAAAATAGAAAATTAGGCATATCAGAAGATAAAACTAGTTTGTCAAAAAGTTCAATTAAAATCTTGTTTTTTATGCTGTTGGTAATGTTGGTACACTTAAAGGTATAGAAATCTCATGCATTTACGTTGCTCATACAATACCAGAGAGAGTTCCAGTCCACACTTCCAGTTCAATTACAAGAGCTGGAAGAAGAAAATAGATAAAATTAAGGAGGCTGAATAAATGGGAAAGTGAGGAGATATGAACCAATAAAATCTATCATTGTGCAAGCATATTTAAAAGAAATAAATATTTTTCTATTAACACTGAATTCCAATTGATGAAAGAAATGATGGAAACAGAATTCTCTGTTTATCAGATTATCCAATGGATGTTTAAAATAAAAAAAATTAAACCTTGTGAGAAAGGTTGTTTGGTCTTGATGCACAAACAACATGATTGCTTTTCAATCTAAACCTATGAATTGAGAGCTGGTATTCTAAATGTCCTTCAATCCTATTTTTTTTCTATTCCAAGCTGCAAGTGATCTCTCCTTCTTCATGGTGATTTCATATGCCTCCCCATTTCCTTGACGGAGGTCCCCTACCTCCAAGAAAAAGGTAAACCATTATTGTTATATTGCAGCTGTTCCCAGAAGATGATGGAACTGTCCTTCCACTAATTCTTTTTCCATCATTGCTCTTCCTATTAACCAAGCCCTTTGATGTTCCATGCTGAAAACTTGTGGCCAGGCAGCACTCTATTATTTGATTCCATGATGAAACCTTTTGTGCCTCTTCAATCCATCAACTCTCTCGTTTCATTAACTTGCAGCACCAACATAACAAGAGCTTGGTACAAGAAACTTCCTTTATGTCCAATGATTTCTCCAATTATTTTGAGCACATACTCACATGCCTCCGTCTCTGTTCCATAACACACTACTTACAAACTTCACAAAAAAGGATCCACTTTTTTCTCTCAGTTATTACGTCATCAACAACATTATCAATGAACAGCAGAGGCAACTTGGCAGCCATGGAGATTAGTCTCTTGGCATCGGGGGATCTCTGATCTCGACTGCTGCCCTTCTCACAGAATGCTTATGGAAGAGAGAGAACTCAAATGATGAAGACTGACAACATTTTTTCAGAGCCAAAGTCCAAGCAACTGTCACTGATGTTGTGCTTGTGTCTAGTCAGTCCCTGTAATGGTCAGTGTCCTACAATTTTACCTACATTCAGCTCATAACTTCATCGAACACTGTACATATATTATCATGGAGCATATCCTTTGATTACATTAACCTTCCAATTTTCTCATTGTCCTCAAATGCATGCGAAAAATTTCTTGTTGAACTGTCAGATCCAACTGAAGCCAGGATTCTTTTTAATCCTTCTTTCATGCATCATTCGTCTAACTTGTACTGAACTCTCCCAATCACCCTGAGCAGCATATATGCTAGATAATTGCACATAAGAGCCAGAATGCTGAGGGTTAAGCTCAATAAGCTTCTCAGCCACCTTATTTCTTAAAGCCTCATCTCCATGAGTCTTGCATCCCCCAAGCACCGATGTCCATATGCTAGCATCAGCCACAAAGGGCATTGTACCAATGAAATCAACTGCTTCCTTGAGTTGACCGGCACGCACTAACAAATCAACAATGCACGAGTAATGTTCAACAACTGGTTCGATACCATAGTCTCCCTTCATCCTATGAAACCATCTAAATCCTTCCTCGATTAGTCCACAGTGGCAGCAACCAGAAAGGACAGCAATAAAGGTCACCACATTTGGGCTTACTCTTGCATTTCTCATTGTTTCAAAGAGCTCAAGAACTTCAATTCCATACCCATTTGATGCATAACCCATTAACATTGAGTTCCATAGAACCACATCAAAATTCCTCATTTCATTGAACAACCTCTGCCCCTGACTGACACCACCACATTTACAATAGAGATCAATAATTGAAGAACAGATAACAACATCCGACTCAAGGCCAACTACGGTAGCCCGAGCAAATATCTGTTCTCCAAGACCAAGTAAACAAATGCTTGCACAAGCACTCACTGCACTAGCCAAAGCCACCTTGCCAGGCCTAAGATCCAGCCAATGCATCTCACAGAAGAGATCCAATGCCTCAACAGCACAACCATTCTGGCTGTATCCCACTATCATTGAATTCCACGAGATCAAACTTTTGCTTGGAATTGACTCAAAAACCCACCTTGCATCTACAATTCTCCCACAGTTCGAGTATATACTGATCATAGAGTTGAGTACAACTGTGTCACGCACTTTGAGCTCACCGAAAACCTTGCAAGCATCCTCCCAGTAGCCAGACTTGGAGTAAGAGTCTATGAGAGCACTTGCAACAACTATATTTTCTACAAGTCCATGTCTGAAACAACAAGCATGCAGTTGTTTCCCATATTCTAGCTCACTGAAACTCATAGATGCACCAAGAAGACTCACAATAGTTGATGAATCCGGCATGACTCCCTCCCTCCTCATCCTTCTAAAAAGAAGTAATGCTTCTTCTCCTTGATCATTAATGACATAACCATTAATCATAGAATTCCACAAAACAACACCAGGATTCTCTCTCTTGTCAAATACCTTCCTCGCATCCATCAAACTTCCATGGTCTGCATAGCCCGAAATCAAAGCCGATAAAGAGAAGTCATCAGGTTCTGGCATTGAGTCCAAAACTAAACAAGCACTATCAAAGTCCTCACACTTTGCATACATGTTGACAAGCGTGCTACCCAGGACGGTATCTAGGTCCACCTGGCTAATGACAATACGAGCATGGATCTGTTTGCCGAAATCATGAGCCACGTGATCGGCGCAGGCACTGAGGACCGTTGCCAGCACAAAACTATCGTTGCATGGTGACGAAGGTCCCACGAAATCCGAACCCATCTTCTTAAACAAGCGAAAAGCTTCGCGAACTTGGCTTCTGCGGACATATCCATGAATGATCGCATTGCAGGCAACGGCATCCCTCATCGGCATGTCTTCAAACAAGCGCCGGGCGTTCTCCAGATCGCCGTATCTCACAAGGCCAGTGACGATGGCGTTCCATGAGAAGGTGTTTCTTTCGGGCATAGAGTCGAACAGTTCTATCGCGGCAGTGGGATCACCTGACTTGAGGCAGGCATCTAGAAGCAAGTTCCAGGAGAAGTAGTTCCGGCGGGGCATTTCGTCGAACACGCGACGAGCGTCGGAGAGGTCGGGGCAGCAGCGGGCGTACATTTGGAGGAGGCAGTTGGAGGCGAAGAGCGAGGAGGCGTGGCCGGACTTGAGGAGGATCTGGTGGAGCTGCTGCCCTTGAGAGCGGAAGCGGGGGGCGACGCATGAGCGAAGCCAGTAGGTTCCCAAGTGGAGGTCGACGGTCATGGGGGCCAGAGATCATCCTTGGTGTCAGAAAAGGTGGCCAACCGCCCCGACAGGGGTCGGAGGGTTAGTGGGCTGGGTTTTGATGATTCGGACCAAGGTCCTCTTTTTGTTAAGCCTGGAGTTAAGCCTTTTAGGCCAATTAACCTCCCCTCCTCTTGTTTTCTAAGTTAAAAATCAAGTCTAAACACCACCAACGTGGTAGATCAGTAACATCAGTTAGCACCGAATCATTTATATATGATAAAAAATAACTAAGCCATCTAAATTATTATTATAAATCAAATATTTTTAAAAAAACAGCGGTCCTTATGATCACGTCTAAAAAAAAAATAGTTATGCTGATCAGCGCTCCGTATCATTCTTTTTTCTTATTTAAAAAAAAAATCAAGCCTAGACTAGAGTTTGAGATTTTTTTTTTATAAAAGAAAAGAAGAGAGGGGATAAATCTCAATGTAGCTATTCTCACTGAGTCTAATCCCACCAAGCTATGTTCGATTCGAGCCGTAATTTTTTCGCATATCCTTTTCATCATTGATGTGTACATCTGCTCTCTCGCCATCCGATCACTGTTCCTAAAAAATTTCTGGATTTAATTGAGTCATCCACGATGAAAGATGGGGCTAAGTCTCTATCAACCGGGCTACTGTCTTAGTGATTAGAGTTTGAGCATTTAAATAGAAAAATTTTTGAGCCATGAACATGCCAAACATATTGCAAGACTTAATTATTCAATTCCAAGGGCCACATTGGCATGAGAGCATACTCGTGACCGGGTACGATTGATAGCAACATGGCTGACACTATTTCGGCTTGCAAAATTTGCATGAATATGAATGTTATATCACAGTATTTATCATTTTTTTAAAAAATTTTGGCTAGTTTTTTATGTGAAATTCTGATTTATTATATGATTTCCAAGCATTTCCTTTCAGTCAAATGATTTGTCATTCTTTGATGCGTAAGTTATTTTATGACAGTATATATATTTTAGTAAATTGATGCTATGCGTGCTTGATATATATACATAAAAATATTCCCTGTAGTGCAGTTCGTGAGATTTGTTGCGATACATGAGGATGGTTGAATACCAAGTTGCCAATCTAGTATCAAATGGAACTAGGAAAATTTTTATGCACAGTAACAAATAAAAAGCCTCAAAGCATTTTTTTAGTTCCTGACATAAACTATTCGCAATCTTATTTCTTGATATTGTTAACTTCAAAATTATCATCTATGCATATTTTTTTTCTTTTTTTTTTGGTAAAAAAAAATAGGAGGGATAAAATCCGGTGCTACTTTTCTCACTCAAAGATGAGTACGTGATCAGAACGAGAAAGAAGAAGGATCCTAGCCTTTCACTTATCCAATCATTACGGATCTCAGGGGATAATCTAAAGTCACGTCTTGAATCCATGATCTATTGATCATGAGACAAGATCCCAAACAGCTGAGCTACCATCTTGGTGATCATCTATGCTTTAGTAAAGTAAATTTTAACTATTCATATGAAGATCCAAAAGAAATGTATAGCACGTGATGGTTATTGGTTAAGATGGGAAGCTTTTAAGAGTTTAGGAAACATGGTTTAAAAATTAATTAACATAATAATTTTCTATAAAAAAAATAATCTAATATTTGTCTCTTTAAAATTTGATAACGATACGCAATAATTTACAAACTCTCTGCCCCTGTCTAAAACTAATAGAAACATCCTTTTCCCTATTTTTGGCATGTTCAATTCCTCCCTGCTTTTTCTATGTTCAGTAACTATCCACCACTACATTTTTTGGATGATTGGCCCCAATCTCTCGTATTCTTTCAATTGGTTCTGCTCACCTAATTTTCATTTACCACAATGTCATGCAAGATTGAAAATGCCCTTAAAAGGATTTTTTTCAGTAAATCAAATAATTGACATAATTCCAATGTAAATACAACCAAAATATATGAATGAAAAAATAAAAAAAAAAGGGTATTCCTTAAAATCATAGAAGTACTACTAAGATCAATCCAAACAATATCAATAAAGTGAACAACAACATAGAATGCCAATGCTCTTAAAGGGTTACATGAGTTTATTTTATTCTATTTTTCAGTCATTCGGTGGGAACAAGATCCCACCATATTTGAATCCTAAAAACTCCTGTGGATGACCTTTAGAAGGATGGTGTTAGCTAACCATGCTGATAGCTGTTGGCTTGATTGCAAGCAAGTGTTAATCATGTGTCATTCAAATTAACGGACTTACTTAAGATCCTCTTTGGAACGAGGCTGGATAAGTTGTAGTTGACGGAGTTCTCCGAGATGTTTTAAAATGAAAGAAAATATGAATATTCAAACAGGTTGTCATTTTTATTTTTATTTTTATTTGTTTGGTAAGATAAAAAAGGATGGGGGATCTCCGTCCTGCAAGATAATGATCGATTCAAGATATTCAGATTTTCATAATTTTTTTTATCTAAAGGTCATGTCAACCTAACATTACTAGAATGTCGGCCGGTAAAATGAGAACAAAATGAAAGATCCTGATCTCTGGTCCATACTAGCGATTGTGGGTTCCAAAAAATTTTTAAAATTATTTTTATTTTTTTAATCAAGATTTATCATACCAATTAATATCAATACGTACCATTGATATCATTATATAGTACATAGGATGTACTAATAATTGGTACACCGAATTGATCTCCGTGTCAGACAAACCGATATTGTAAAATGATGATAATGGTACCCTGTTTGATGTCAAGATGATAAACCTTCCTTCTAATATTTCAGCCAAAAAAAATTATTTTTGATGTGCATTATTTATGTTAATTATATTTAAAAACCTGAATGAGTTGGCGTACGCCCTGGCTGCCCAAATCTTTTTTTTTTTTTTTTTTTTATCTCCCGAGGAAAACTCCCACGGCTGTCCATGGATGGTGACTTCCCCCATTCCAAAATGGTTTAAAAAACTTTATAATAGCAAAAAAATTACAGCACAAGATAAATAAATAAATATATATATATATATATATATCAAATAAATTCCTCCATTAATGAAGGGTCTATAAATTTTTATATAAATACGGAAATTAAAAGAATAAGGTGGCAAACAAGTTATATATTGTATTATATTTTTTATGATAATATATACCAGGAAGTCCCATGGATCAAAATTGCTTTCCCATTTGAAATTAAAAAAAGAAAAAGAAAAAAACTTTTCTATCCCAGTATTTGATGGTTAGGTCAACCAGGTTTAGAATTACCGACCCTTCATAAACACTTAATATCCTCTTCATTAATACTTTCTAACTAATCTTAAATTTTTCCACCTTCCTTTCAATAAGAAGTCTCGGAAGAAAAGAAAAGAAAAGAAAATTAAGATGTAATTATGAAAGAATTAACATACCTGCAAGAACCTCAATGTACATGCATCATAGCGAGCTATTCCCGTTATCGGTTTCAATTGTAGCTAAACAAATATTCTTATCATTTAAAAGAAAAATTTAGATGCCTGCTACCTAAATTTCGGGAAATATATGTCCTCCAAGGATACATGATTAAGTACAATTAATTAGTTGTCGCTAATAATTACAGGATTAAGAGATAATTAAGTTAATAATAAAACAAATGCAGCTATCATAACCGTAACGTTCCTACCGTAGAGCGTTCCCACGTACCGTACATCCTGAGAAGCTCACGATGATACGTGATCAGCGCCGTTCTTAGTGGTGGGCTCTGGCTGGGTCCAAAATCGAAAATTACCAACCCTTGCCAACAAATCAAACAAACTCCCGTGACTTTTCTGAGCACGTCAACTCTAATATTTCCGTAGCAATTTTTCCCTTAAAAAAGCTCAAAAATTCGTAAGTGGAGTACTCCAGGATCCAGAAGCGACCTTTGCAAAATGTTTTCCGCCATGATCATTACCATCTAAGAAGAAGAAAGCCCTGGCTACCGGCCCAAAAGATACATAGACGAGAAAAGAAAACAAAAGAATCTCCCGCAATGCTCACAAGCCAACCCAAGAAAGACAAGTATGGTGCTATACGGACCACAAGCATTCACAGTCTTATTGATAGAGACGATAGTATGATAGAGACAATTGAAAAGAAAAAAAAAAGAGGAGGAGGAGAAGAAGAAGTGGTTGACACCATGGCTATCAAACCAGAGCTCTTTTGAGCCCACCCTTTTGGACGCATAGGCACCTGCACCTCAGTATGAGATACGAGAGGAACCTGTAAGCCAAGATGAAGCACACCATCACCACCACATTCCTCCACCTGCTCTCCTCCTCCAACCCTTCCTCTCTTAACAAATCCTCCCCTCTCAATACACACAACCCCATCTCATGTTCCACGCAGCTCCCCGGGTCCGAGAACTCGTTCACCAAGAAGCTTTCGAATGGATACTTGAACAAAGAAATGTAGTGCATGAAGACCCAATAGGTCGGCATCGCCTTCTTTCTTATGAAGTAGCCGGAGAAGAGAAAGAACGACCCCATCACCCCCGAGATCAAAGAGTTTCCCACTATAAAGTTTGGTACCAGAGCGCTGAAGCACACCACCACCGAGTTGGCCGTGTATAGAATGAGCCATATCAAGAGCAAGAAGTACATGAAGGCACTAAAACTCCGGTTGAGTCCGACGAGCCAGTAGAGAGGCACCGAGAAGAGAATGGCTAATATGAAGAGGAATGGCAAGAAGACTAGCCCATTGGCCACCACGTAGGAAGATACTCTGTAGCTCCCGCTGGTGGTCTCCTTCATAAGAATTTCCCTCTCTTGAAGAAATATCGGCAGCGCTTCGGTGGTGCAAGAAAGCAAGAAAGTTAGAATGAAGGCGAAGAGGCCTACCCTCTCTAGGACCTTATCATCCTTGAGGTCGAAGAATATCGAACCGATGACCAGCCCGGTGACCAGCATCTGGATCGTCCGGCATGCGAAGAGCTCCTTCGTTCGGAAAACATTCTTCAAGAACCGATGTGTCAGGATTGCTACCTCTTGAAATCTCGAGTTTGGATAATCGTAGGAGAAGTCGAACCCGGAGAGCGATTCCTCGTCCACTATTTTGTGAAGATGGAAGAGTTGTTGGAGCGTGCACCTATCTCTCTTTCCTTCGATTCCTTCTCCTTTCCTTGGGAGCTGGAGCAATGGTTGTTCCTGGGCTTCTCGTTGACCTTGCTGCTGTTGTTGATGATGCTCTACTAGTGTTTCTTGCCGTTTATGTTGCTGGAGAGCATCGATGGAGTGGATGGCGAACTCGACGACGTCGACTTGGAGCGGCACCTGGAGGCCGAGGGAGCGGAGGTGAGAGCTGAGCTGGTCGACGGTGCCGTGGTGGAGGACGGAGCCATGGGCGAGGACGAGGACGGAGCCGAAGAGCTTAACAATTCGAGAACCAGGCTGGTGGATGCTGAGGATGACGGTCCGACCGCGGCTCTCCGCCATGGTCTTCAGCATATCGACGATCTGCATCGCCGAGGTGCTGTCGAGCCCCGACGTTGGCTCGTCGAGGATCAGCACCCTCGGGTCGTGGACGACGTCCACCCCGATGGACACCCTCCGGCGCTCCCCGCCGGAGACCCCCCGGACGCGGCCGCCGGCGTCGCCTACTCGGGCGTCGGCGACGCCCCAGAGCCCGAGCTCCCGGAGGAGGGACTCCACCCGGGAGCTCAGCTGGGGAGGGGGGAGGCTGCCGCCGAGGCGGAGCCGGGCGCTGAACATGAGCGTCTCCCTCACCGTCAGCAACGGGAACAGCATGTCCGTCTGGGTCACGTAGCCCGAGATCTTCCGGAAGTCGGACTTGTCGACCACCATCCGGTTGATCAAAATGGTCGGCGGCGACGGCGGTGTCAGCTTGCCGGCGAGGATCTCCAAGAGAGTGGACTTGCCGGCGCCGCTGGGGCCGACGATGGCGAGGATCTCCCATGGCTTGGCACGGCAGCTAACGTTCTTCAGCACCTGCCGGATTCTAAGTTTGGAACTCTTAGCAGTCGGCAAAACTTCTAGATTGCATGGTTGATGGCCATGATGGCTTGCATCACTGTCTTCTTCTTCTTCTCGACTCCATATTTTGAAGGGATGCGTTCTCTCTTGGATGTGGATCTGGTAGTTGATTCCTCTGGCTTCTATCTCACAGCCTTTCATCATTTGAATGGAGGAAGGGGAGGATTTCTACAGCTCAAGCACAAGCCAAAAACCCCACCTTGCGTTCTATCTCCTTTCTTTGTGACGTCTTGAGATGTGAGAAAGCTTAAGCAAAGCCCAAGGCATGGGAATCCAAGCAGCCAGCTTTTATTTACCATCTTACCCCTGGAGAGGATGAGAATTTTGATGGTTGAGGAGGTGGATAAGACAAAGGTTTCCCAGGTCATGGTCAGCGTCGTTGTCTCCAAGTGCGTTTATGTTTGTTGTCGCTATCTGGATGATTCTTGAGTTATGGACAAAAATGCCACCTTTGAAATGGAAGGGAAAAGGAGGGGTGGAATGGTAATTTTGGGAGGTGGATCAAGGTTAGTTTGGTCTTTAGCAGATGGGCATCGGTGTACCCGGAGGGTCGTTTGCCTCGGGGGACCTGTGGTCCCGTGGCCTTACAGATTTCTGGCTGGGATCACATGAGAGGTTTGTGGCTCATCTTTAATTGGGGCCCACAGGTTAGATGTCAGCCCTACGTTACTAGCTGGAAATTTCCGTGATGCTACACGAGCGAGATTAGCTCAAAAGGTGTCACCTGCTCACCGAATTTAGGGCTACTTAATTCCGATTTCTCATCTCATGGTTTAGCTTTGATAGAGTGGTGGAGGTATACGATATGGAACAGTTTTTAAGCTCTCACAGGCTCTCAGATATCAATTATTTAATTAATCTAATTATCTATCTACCCCAATATGTAATACAAATACAAATTTTAGAGAAGAGGAATCAGTGAAACATCAATGCTCCATGCTGCACTTTGATAGAAGATCCGTGGTTTCTCGATCATATGGATTGCACCCGGTACATTATAATAAATTCGGAAAAAAAATTGATAAAAAAAAAAAGTGATTGATCGCTGATTATTAAATATATTTTTAGTTTGCGATCAGAAATCCAAATAGATAGGGATAGAAATCGGAATGATTCTATTTTTCGGTGGGTTAGATTTGTGATCAAAATTGTAATCGAAATCGAAATATAATTTAAATATTAAAAAAAATATATAAATTAAATTTTGAAAAATTGAAATATTTTTATTTTTTTAAAATTAAAATAAAATCTGATTTTTTTAAACTGATACGATAAGAATGGGTGTTACTCATCCTCATTTCTATTTCAGAGTCTAACTTTTTCCGATCAAATATATTTTGAATGGTTTTAGATTTTAATTCAAACCAGCAATGCCAGCTCATGGAAAATCTTGATAATTCCACGAATATGTTTAGTAGAGAAATCTGCTAATAAGCATTAGAACATAACTATTAACTAATGAAGATGCATTACCCTAATTAATCAATCATTAATTAAAAAATTAAATAGAAGACAAGAAAATGAAGACAACTCCATTAAAACTCCACCGGCACATCAAACAGGAACTTAATTGAAACCACACAAATCCTCGTCACATCTCATTAATCCTCTAACAAAGCAACGAACAAAATTAAATCACCACATCTCATGGCATCCACAAGCTGAGAAGCAAAAGAAAAAGCGCGATCAAATTTGTGGCGGAGAGGAGAGGGTGAAAATATCACCGGGCCCCAACTCGATGCGCTGACATGGCGGACAGCGCTGTATTTTGTTCGCTTCCGTACTCTCCCCGTGACCTCCCCTCGCTCGTGAGGCGGGCCCCACTCCGAGTCTACTGCCGCACCCGTGAACCCGCCCAAATCCCTGCTCTTCCATGAAATCGTACCCGCATAGAAACCATATGCGAACGCTAGATCGACGGTCGATCGTTTTCACGAACGGTGGAAGATTGATTCTCTCGTAAAACTTTATATGCGGTTGCAAGGATAGCTCAACTGATCTCGGCCATCTCAGCCGTCCGATTCCCGTGTCCATTTGGATACACCGATTACAGGACAAATCCGGTCTTATCCTGTTCCGCTAAAGATTGTTTGAAAACTAACCGGACCTCTCCGTTTTATATATATATATTTTTCGGTAGAATAGAAGGAAAGGAGTTAGGTCCGGGACGTAGCCACTTCCAGATCATCCTTCAATCTCAGCCGGTGCATATTAATTTTTCTGTCAACAAAAATTTCAGAATTATTTTATTATTATTATTTTTTTATTTTATCTTCAAATTTTTTATTAAAATATGTCCAAAATGGAGTTCCAACCTCTCTCGTAACCGGCTGTGCCACATGTCAATGATCCATTATATACTTTTATTTATCTCCTTTTGGGCGTCCAAATGCATTGAGGGAGATTTATGCATGTATAACGGTTATTTGTCGGAGGCTCGTATAAAGGATTTGTATCTTGCCTTTGGGCCAATCATGGATTTATCGTTCTCATTGGATGGTTGCAGCCTTGTTGCACAAAAGGTGATCACTCATCTACTAAGGTCTTTTAGATTTACTTTAATCTATTGTTTTCATAAGTGGATGGACTTGTATTATATAAAGGGTGGTGGTAGCTGGGAGGTGTCTGTCCAATGAGACTATAAACAATTATTTGGTAAACCATCATAGTCTTGTTGATCAATTGAAGTAATAGGGGGTCTCTAACTTATGTGACTATAGCCCTACAGCCCTAGATCATTGTAATCTAAGAAATCTGATCAATTATGTAAGTAACAACTAACAAGTAGTTCTAATCGGTGCAAACTTTATCACAAAATTTGTCATGCATCATATACTTATGCTTTCTCGAAACCTTATCTTCAAATGATTCAATAAAATACTAGTCAAGTTCTAAATTAACTTCTTGCTTCCATTATATGCTACTCGTATCCACCTTATGAAATGTGTAGTCCGCACAACGTTCAAAGCCAACTAACTAATAGAATATCTTAGTTTTCACAGCTTGCTTCCATTTGTGTTTTGTATCATTTGAGTCATCGCTAGTTTGTAACAAATGACTCCTATTGATGATATGATTCGTAGGGAAGCTATAAGACACCGCTGTTAGGTCTTGCAATGAAATTAGAATAAACATCGTATTCATGAGTTGATAGATAATTTCTCGGCAGTCAAATGGAATCAAACATTTATTTGTTAAATATTCGGCTTAGGATTTTGATTTCAACTGCATGAGATGCATGCTCGATTATGTAATTACAGGTAATCAAAATCATTTCTATCTCTCATAAATCTACGCCAATGTACAGTTATTGCAATAATTATAGCCTAGTTGGGAATTTGGAAAAGAAAAGAAAATAAAGAATTGGTGATGAGAGAAAAGGAAAAAAAAGAAAGAATAGAAGGGAAAAAAATATTATCTCTCCTCTTGATTGGAATTTTAACCGAAGAAAAAAAATAATTTCTTCCCTTCTTGGTTAGTAACGAAGAAAAGAAAATAAATGAAATGATATATATATATATATATATATATTAACTTTTAGAAAGTAATATAGGGATTATAAAAAGTTTTATTTACTCCAATTTTTTTTCCCCTTACAATTCCATTTGTTTTGGAAGAAAAAAATTATAGATTTGGAAAGATTTGTTTTTTATCATTTTTTTTTTATAAAAAAACTTTCAATGAAGTAATTAATTTTTTTTCTTATTCTTTTCTTTTCTCCCCTAATCTCCTCTTCCAACCAAGCTCTAAAGCTAGTCGGATGCAATGGAAGCAGAACAAAGGTGTGCTGGATCGCGCAATCGTAACAAACTTAATTAGATAAATAATCCATTTTTGAGTTTTCATAAGGAATTTAAAGAAAGTATACAGTGTAATGCGATAGCGATACATGGCTAGATCATATAAATGGCTTTTGGATTATGATAACGACCGGATCTAGCAATCCAATATCATGATCCATTTTGATAAATCATCCATGGTCTTTGGATAACTTGCAAACTTGCTCGCGCTGTCCAATTCATGAAAGATGGGAACTCCTTAAAAGAGAGAAATATATATATATTTTTTTGGTATAAGAAAGGATAGGAGAGGATAAATCCCGGTATAGCCATCCCTGCAAGCTCCCACCCCACCAGGTAATGTTCGATACTGACACGGCTAATAGATCGGGGACAAAGGGGAAAACCATGATCTCTCACACATGTCAACCAGGTAATGTTCGATACTGAGATCGGGGATAAAGGGGAAAACCATGCTCTCACTCATGCCAACTGTCGAGGGTTCCAGAAAAATACTGAATTTAATCGAGTCACCTACGGGATCATGTCTCGAACCGTCGATTTGTTGATAGTGAAGCAAGATCTCTACCAACCGGACTACCACCTTAACGATAAAATAAAGAAACATTACCCCGTAGGTTATAGCATGGTCGACAACAAAGATCGAGTATTTAATCATCTTCATGTCCATGAGGACTGCACGGTATTACGTACCGTTGTTTCAAACGTAATTGTCGTGTTAATGTGTGCAAAATATTATATTCTCTTGCATGGATACAATTCATGAGCAGTCGGTCACTGTAAATTAATTAATGGTGCCAATTGGATCAGATGTCTTGCGGCAAATAGGACAATCGAGTGGCACGTTTTCGATCTCGCATTGTCCTTCGTGTACCATGTGGGCTGATCATGTAGGCCAATCATATGCAGTCAATCATCGTGTGACAGCGTATGAGACCAGGTCATGGTGGTCCTACCCGAACTCCAATGTCTAAACAATGATCAAGGAAAAGAACTTGAGGTTATCAAGGCTTTTTCTACTGCTACTTGACTATATGATCCATGAATCCATATCAAGACAATGTAACTAAAACTGATGGTGCTTTATCCAAACATTCCCTCATCAGTGGTACATGATCAGATGAGGTGACCCACCCAAGTTTAAGGTGAAAAGAAGTATTGCCAAGCATATAAATTTAAAATTAACTATGACTATATCTTACAAAGGTTGTTCCATTTTGATATCAGAGTTACAAGATTCTGTATATCTAATCTTAAAATTATGACTATATCTTACACCATGGATATAAGATCATGTAACTCTTACGTGACTTTAAGAGTTATAAAATTACATTTGGAGAATACCTCGAATTTCATGCCTCAAGGAGCCAGGATGGGCGAAAGAGGATCTGAAAGAAGCCCGGTCTAAAGAGGAAGAAAAAAAGAAAAAACAAAATTCTTTTAGTTTCAGGTGGACCAGGCATGCAGACGCTGGTCCGCACGGCATGTGTGCGGGCGCACGGCCCAGCACAGGATGCGTGCACTGGCATGGGTGGCCGACCCAGGCCCAGGCAGGCATGCACACGAGCGGGTGCGCGGCGGTCCAGGCCTAGGCGTCCATTCTCTTCCCTCCTTTGTTCTATTGTGTTTGGTACTCCATAGGCGATCTGGTGCATGGATTTTGACACGATCAAATGTGCGATCTGATGGACATGCACGATCCATGCATGGATCGAATGATGGCGCATGTCCGTTGGTGTGATATGATGCTGATTGAGCTTGTCATGCATGATTTTTGGCACAGATCAAGTTCGATCAATGGGCACAATTGCTTTAAAAGTCAGACACAAATTAGGAAATTTATAAGATTCTGATTTGGATATGATTTAGACCGTTGGACTTCTAGTGAGACACTCTTTGCAAAAGAGGCTATAAAAACAGGGCTAGAGCAACAAGCTAGTATGAGGATCAAAAGGGTAATGAAGGATTTTTAGAAAGCGACCGAATTGAAAGCTTGTGAGAAAGATTTTGGGATTTCTTATTAAGAGACCTATACGCGGTTGAGAGTGGAAATATTCAATCGTATAAATTTATTTTTTTTATAGTGAAACCTTGCATGCCCAGATTATTTATACCTTTTATTTTATTTTACTTTTATTTTTCCTTTTTCTGTGGCATTGACATCGACAATCATGATCCTGGAAATAGTGATCCATATTCTACACAAGGGATTTCCCGATGAGAGTGGAATCAGTGTGGTTTGTTCCATAACAACTAGTATCAAAGTTCCAGTTTATCCATAATTGATAGAGATTGAAAAAGATGGAGAGGATAGGTGCAATTATGTTGGAGATCAACCGGTTTGACGAAAAGAACAATTTCTTCCTCTGGCAAGCAACGATGAAAGATGTGCTCATCTAGCAAGGGCTAACTGATGCTCTCATGTACGAGGAGAGGCCAGCCACCATGGAAGAGAAGACCTAGAGGTAGCTCTAGATGAAGACGGTGAGCACGATCTGCTTGTATTTGTAGACGATGTGGTGATCTATGTACTGAGTGAGATTCCCTAATAGCGTTTGGAAGAAGCTTAAGGAGCCGTATATAGCGAAGTCCCTCACCAACATACTTTTCTTTTGGAAGTAGTTCTAACAATTATAGATGACCGAGGGGTAGAGCGTACAGGAGTATTTAAGTAACTTTAAGGATCCTCACCGATCTTCTCAGTGTTAGTGAAAAAATTTTAGGAGAAGACCAGAACGCTAGTCTTGCTTTCATCTCTACAACAATTCTTCGAGTCCTTGGAGAACGCTCTTCTAGTAAAGAAGAGCACCATCAAGATGGAGGAGGTCACCTTGGTATTACTCTAAAATGAGATTCTCAGACAGGAGAATCGAGCTTCGAGTTTAGGTGAGAACTCAGCATTGGCAATTTTTGAAAGAGTAAGCGATAGAAGGTTGAGCGATAGAGGATTGTAAGGCAAGCGGTTCAGGTCAAAGACTACAAGTAAGATCAAGTATTATCAGTGAGATGAGCTAGGCATTATATCATAGATTGCTCATAGCTTAAGGATAGGATGAGGGCTTCTGCAGTGGTGGTCAATGGTAATGATGATGGATACATCAGCGATGCACTTATGATATCCAACAAGATATCCCCTTATTCCTAATGGATTTTAGATTTTACATATCTACATCATTTCTGTTGCAGAGAGAAGCTGTTCAACTCTCTAGAGGATAGAAATGGTGATATCTACTTGCCAGATGGATTGAGTTATGAGCTGTCAAGACAGTCAGCTTGAAGATAGATGATGGGATAGTGAAGAAACTGGACGAAATCTGATGCATACCCAATTTTCACAGAAATCTAATTTCAACAAACTAGATTCAAACGGTTACATATAGAGAGCCGGTGATGGAGTCTTAAAGGTCTTACGTGGTAGTAGGGTCATTTTGCAGGAGAAAAAGTGAGGAGGGAACTACCCCTTGACAGGGAGTCTAGTATAAGATGGAGTTCCTGGTGTAGATAGGAGTCTAGTATGAGATGGAGCTTTGATAGTAGGTAGATCGGGTACAAGATAAGAGACTCGAGAGGATGATAGGTGAAGTCACAAGATGAAATCTTGTTACCGCAGGAGGCATCCTCAAGTAGGTCTCATATCGAGGCGAGTATAGCATGTGACAAAGATTGGATCGAGCAGTCTGGCTCGTCTTCCATGTTTGCCCATCCATGATCAAGCATTTTTTTCTAGGGCAAGGGGCAAAATTCAAGGAGCTCTCAAAGTTAGGTGAAGATCGAATATTGAGTTAAGGTAGAGATTGTTGGAAGAATACCTTGAATTTAGCTCTTAAAGAAGCCTAGGACAACTAAAAGAGAACTTAGAAGAAGCCCGGCCCAAAGAGGAAAAAAAAAGAAAAAAACTCTTTTGGTTTCAGGCAGACCAGGCCCGTAGACATTAGCCCACAGGTGCCAACCCGCACAATGAGCATGCTGGAGCTAGCGGCCAACCCAGGCCAAGGTGGGCGTGTGCGGGTAGGCACGCGGCGACCCAGGCCTAGGCAGCCATTCTCTTCCCTCCTCTATTCTTTTATGTTCGATGGTCCATAGGCGATCCAGTGCATGGGTTTTGATGCAATCAAAGGTGTGATCCGATGGACGTGCATGATCCAGGAATGGATCGGATGGTGGCGCACATCCGCCGGTGTGATCCGAAGCAGATTGAGCCTATCACATGCGATTTTCGACCACACTTGTTTGTACAATTAGACATGAATTTGAAAGTCTATAGGACTCTGATTTGAATGCAGTTTGGATCATTGAACTTTTGGTGAGATGCTCTTTATAGTAGAGGTTATAAAAATATAGACAAAGTAAAAGGCTAGGTGTGAAGATTAAAAGAATAGTGAAGGATCTCTAGAAAGAAATTTTAGAATTTTTTGTTGAGAGACTTATACGGAATTGAAAGTAGAAGTTTTCAATCTCATAAACTTCTTTTTTTTATAGTGAAACCTTGCATGTCCAAATTGTAAGATTAAAAGAATAGTGAAGGATCTCTAGAAAGTGGTTGAGTTGAGAGCTTGTGAAAGAAATTTTAGAATTTCTTGTTGAGAGACTTATACGTGATTAAGAGTAGAAGTTTTCAATCTTATAAACTTATTTTTTTTATAGTAAAACCTTACATGTCCAAATTGTTTGTACCTTTTATTTTATTTTTTCTTTTCTTTCTTCTCCTATGGCATCAACACTAATAATCATGATTCTAGGAATAGGGATCTATATTTTGTATGAGTAATTCTTCGATAAGAGTTGTATCAGTGTAGTTGGTACCATAATAATGAGAGAGTTATAAGATTATGTACATCTAATCCTTTCTAGATTTTGCAATGGTGAAAGTTTCATAAATGAGAATATCTTTTGGTTGCGTTTAATAGCTGGCAATCTATCTAAATTGCATATGATATATTTAATATAAAATATAAAAAAATATATTAATAAATAAATAAAATATTAAAAATTATATTTTTATAAATAAAAATATATATTTAATTGAATAATAGTTTAAAATTTTAATTTTACATTATGCAACATTACATGTATGTACCAAATACAATAATCCACGTTACCTGTAATCTATATTACAAGTAATCCACATTACCTTTTAAGATTATCTAGTAATGCATCAAACATAACCTTAAGTATCTTTGTGATTAATAATGCTATTTGGTCCATGTTGCCATGACATTGATTTCAAAACTTTTGATCCTTAAGAAGAATACAACATCAAGGCTATATATGATACCAAGTTGCAATACCATTTATGGAAGATTGTAGTGTCTTGTAATAAGAATTTTGTAATCCTTAATTTCTAAGTTAAGAAGCAGCAATGATGTTTACTCTCATGTGATAGATTTTTCACTACAAGAATATTCAATATTAATGATGGCAATTAGTGATGGCTACTTAGCTGTCGCTAAAAATGATATATAATAATAACAAAATCGATGGTAAAAATACTCATCACTAATAGTATTAATGATGGAAAATTGAATATTAGCGATGACAAATTCCATGACTAATAACTTTAAAAATGATAAAGGATTTTATTTTTTAAAAAATAATTATTATCCATGGCTTATGTACTATTAGCAATGATAAGTAGCCATCGCTAATATATATTGAAACTATAAATAATTTTTATTTTGAAAAAAATATTAGTAATGGCAATCGTATCTTTAGTGATGATAAAATCATCGCTAATAGTAGAAACAAAAATTTAAATATTTCTAACCACTATTAGCGATGGCAATGTCATCGCTAATAAATTTATTATCGACGGCTTATGTTATCTTTAGTGATGGCAATGCCATCATTAATAGTGGTAATAGAAATGTAGGTGTTTTTTTATCAATATTAGCAATGATGTTTCGTTGCTAATAACCTGTATTATCGACAATAGTTTGCCGTCGCTAATAACTATCTTAAAATCCCCCATGGTCTTTTTTTCTCTTCTTGCTTAACTATTCATCTTCCCTTCCCATTCCAATGGCTGTCAGTCTTCCGTCACCTTCACTTCTTCGGTGAGCTCCCACGCCTCCCCTCCCTCCCGCGATGCCCCTCCTTTTCGTTCTTGCTAGCGAGCTCCCACTCCTCCCCTCCCCACGTGGCTTCTATCCTTGCTGCTCCCACCAACGAGCTCCCATGCCCCCTTGAGGTTCCCCTCCTTTCCATTCCTGCCAGTGACCTCCCACTCCTCCCCTCTCCCCTGGCTTCCCTCCTTGCCGCTCCTACCGGTGTCGGTACTATCACCGAGGCCTCTACCCGAGCAGTGCCTCTCCTTCCTACTCCCACCGATGCCTTACCTGTATCGATGCCTCACCTCATCCAGCACCTTTACTTCCAGCTCTTGTCAGTGCCTGTACCGGCACCAAGGTCCAATGCCCCTTCCCTCTCGGCACCTCTCCTTCCACTCTCACCATTGCTTATACCGCTACAATGCTCAGCCTCTCCCGATTCCTATGGCTGATCTCAGCCTCCTGCTACTTCCTATAGCTACTTCTCCATGCCATCATTTTCAAGCTAGTACTACTGCCCGTGCCTCCTTCTGCATCATTGTATAAGTATTAGCAAGGATGGTGGCGACGATAATAGCTATCATCAAAAATTATTTTATAATTAATTAATTATTTATTTAAATAATTATTCATTATTTTTTATTTTAATTAATTAGTTTATTATTTACTTAATTAATTAATCATTTAATAATTAGTTATTCTTCCAATAAATTGATTATTTAATAAATGGTTATTTTCTTAATAAATTAGTAGGTTGCTTACCTAATTAATTAGTTGTTTGATAATTAATTTTTTGATTAATTAACTATATATTAAATATTTATTTATTCAAATAATTAGTCAATTAATTAATTAATTAATTATTCAATTAAATAAATAATGTATTATTTATTTAATTAATATATTAGTTTTTCTTAATTAATTATTTAATTAAAATAATTATATTAATTATTAATTAAAATAGTTAATTTGATGTGCATGGATACATGTCTTGCATGCATGAGATTCAGGTTTCAGCAAATTGAGCATAAGCTATTGTCCTAAGATGCTGTCGCTACGAAGGTTGATAATGAATGCTCATCATGAAATGAAAGGTATTGAAAATGGTGTTGCTTTAACTATGTAGCTGTTTTTCTTACTAGCTGGAGGATCGAGTATTAAAGAGGATGCCTCATCACGTTGCTCCTTCTTCAGTGGAAACTGGCCTTTGTTGTCACCATTGTCGTATCTCAGGGCATCCAAGAAGTCTTTTTGAGTTGTACGAGGGGTCCTATCATTGGTGAGGCATAAAATTTTGGAGTTATATTCATATCTCTAAGAAAAATTATTTAGTCATTATTCTCCTGTATTTGACTATCATTATTCTCTTGTATTATCATGTTTTATTGTATATGAACCATTGATAAATTCTTATTTTATAATATGATCATGTTTTAATATATATAAATTATTATTATTTAGGAATTCATGTTTTATAATTACTTGTTTATTTTAATAATTAATTTTATATTTTTATTTTCATAAAAATTATATTGTATAGAATCATAGATTCGTCAATTGATTAATATATATATTTTATAGTATCTGTATATTTATATTTTTTATATGGATGAGAGAATTATATATATTGATCAATTGATTATCTAGTTTGAACAGTTTGAAAATTGCAAAAATTATATAGGTAGTTATAGTAATGAGATAGTATGTTAAGGATTTGATAAAAAATTTAGATAGTATTTTTTCTTAGTTCTCCTTACACATCTTCAGTCATGTGGGCAGAACTAAGAAAAAATACTGTCAAAATTTATTTCGGTCCCTATTGCATATTGTTCGATTACTGTAATTAACCTATATAATTTATACAATTCCTGAATTGGATAGGACCTTTACCTGTTAGTTGATGATATGATTCATTAAATGATATGATAAGGTTGCTGGGATACTGAGTTCATATCCCATCATTAAAGATCAAACTTGGGAGAATGAGAATGACTAGAAATGATATTCATAATCTGATATATAAGAGCTTGGATATCTAGTTAGAGGTCACTGTATTTGAAAGGTGCTTGGACTTAGAAGTATCATCTAAGAAAGGAGAGGCGGGGCTTCAAAATAGAGTACTTGAATAAAAGTACAATCTTCACGATAGAGAGGTATGTACATGAGTGTTTCGTTGAAGGTGAAGCATGGGGAGTCATAGGTCCAGAAGTTCATTGCAAGAAAGGAACATTATTTATTGACCTTTTTAGATATCTGATACATTTTTAGATGTTCGGTACCTTTCAGACGAAGAATTCAAAAGATACTAAACATCAAAAGAGTTTAATAGGTATTGCTCCTCGCTAGTCTTGAACTTTTGGATCTTCAATTTTTTGTACTTTACCTCATGTAAAGTATTCTTGTATCTCTTCATCATGAACATTTTACTTCTACTTAAGTATTCTTTTTTGAAATTTCACCTTTCTTTTTTTAGGCTTCATTTTTAAGTCCAAGCATCCTCAATCTAGATTTTGGAGGCTTTATATCTCACATCTAGAATTGTTCAGCAATCATTCTTATATTTTCAAGTTTTATCTTTAATATTTGAATGCATATTTAGTATCCCTACAACCTTAACATATTATTTTATTTTTTATATTATTTTTAATCATTTTAAATACTTGTGTTGTCATGTTAAATGATAAAATAATTGATAAGCATTTTGTCTTGTATTTATATATGCAGAATTCTTAGATAGTGTATAATGAATCATAGTTGAATAGACCGTCGACTAGTCGACGGGATGATTTTTGTTAAAGATAAGGAGAGTGTTAAGTGCTTTTGATTATACTTTTAGAAATATGGCTCTCTTATTTGAAGGACGAAGTCATTATCCTTGCAATAGATATATCAATGGAGAAATGCATGATAGGGATAAAATGACTATTCATTTATATATGAGTGGATTTATATCAAATTATAAGTATTGGTACTTGCATAGAGAGACATGGAAGACAATTGCAATGATTAGAAATCAGCAGCATAGGGACACAAATAGAATGGTAGACATGATTATGAATGCAGTTGGTCATGAATTTGATTAGAATATAGTGGACGATCTAAAAGTTGATAGCAATAATTTTTATCATATGCTAAAGGATACTGATGAACCATTATGGCCGGGTTATAAAACATATACTATACTATCAGTTATGTCAGAGTTATTGAACTTGAAAGTCGAGTTTAATATGACAGTCAATTATTATGATAGGATGGTAGCAATAATAAAGAAGATGCCATCGAAGGAGGAGAAGCTTGTTGGGAGCTTTATGCTTCAAAAAAAAAGGTAAAAGGGCTAGGCATGAGATATGAAAAGATAGATGCTTGCCACAATAATTGCATACTTTTCTATAAGGAGAATCAATTAAAGAGCTTATGTGATGTATACGGTGAAAGTCAATTTAAGCTAAGATAAGAGGGTAGAAATCAGGACATACCATATAAAGTTCTTCGATACCTTTCACTCACTCCTAGGCTTTAGAGGTTTTACTTGTCCAAGAGTACTACAGGATAGAAGAGATGGCATAATGATGGGAGTCTCAAGCAAACTGGTATGATGTGTCATTTGTCAGATAGTAAGACATGGAATAAATTTTATGCTTGCTATCCTTTATTTTCTAAAGGATCATGTAATTAATGTCCAACTGGATCTATCTACAGATGGGTTTATAGTATTTAATCATGTAGCAACACCTTATTCATGTTTGTCGGTCTTTATTACTTCATATAATCTATCACCTGGAATGTGCATGAAAGAACATAATATCTTTCTTATATTAATCATTTCCGAACCATGAGACCCTAGTAGAAATATTAATGTATATATCTGAGGCCTATTATTGATGAGCTAAAATTCTTATGGTTCGATAGCATACGTACTTATGATACAGTAAAGAAGTAGAATTTTATAATGAAGGCTTTATTGATGTAGACCATTAACAATTTTCTCGTTTATGGGATGTTATTAGGATAGAGTACTCATGGAAAGCTAGCATATCTATATTACATGGAGAATATAAAATTATTTCAACTTGAGCATAGTCATAAACCCTACTGATTCGATTGTCATCATTAATTTCTTTTTGAGCATTATCCCTTTCGAAAGCAGTAGGATAGTTTCAAGAGAAATAAGATAAAAAAGGACTATGCACTCCCGTGCCTCAGTGGTATGAAAGTATTTTAGAGAATATTCTAGGTTGATAAATTCTAATTTTGCATACTATTTGACATGCAAAAATCTCAGGGATTCAGTATTACTCATAACTAGATGAAGTGCAGCATCTGATGTGGTAAGATCGCTGACGTGGAGGAACCGGTAGGCGCCACATCAAGAAAAGATGCCGTGTCAACTCTCCAGCCCGGACTCCACAACCGAGCTGAGATGAGCTCCCTCAAGACAGCGAGCTGAGCTCTGTCCTCCGCTAGGTCGGGCCTGCAAGCTCGGGATGCCTAGGTTGGAGCCGCATCCTGCCCTCCAGAGCGAGACCCTCGGAGGTTAGTGCCCTGTGGTCGAGGTCGAGCTCAGCGCTCACCCGCCAATGTGGAGCCTCTCCGAGTGCGCGCCCTCTGGACCGGGTCCGCCTTCGCCCTCCAGAGCGAGACCCTCAGAGGTTAGTGCCCTGTGGTCGAGGTCGAGCTCAGTGCTCACCCACCAATGTGGAGCTTCTCCAAGCGCGCGCCCTCTGGACCGGGTCCACCTCCTGCCCTTCAGAGCAAGACCCTCGGAGGTTAGTGCCCTGTGGTCGAGGTCGAGCTCAGCGCTCACCCACCAATATGGAGGTCAAGTGCACTCCAGCACCGGCAGGAGCTACGGGCCACAGCGATCTTAGTGGCAACAGCATCTTTTAGGAGTTGCCATACTGGTATACCAAATTGATTCATTATAATGTTGATATCATGCATATTAAGAAAAATATATTTGATAATATTTTCTATAATATTATGGATGTCAAGGGCAAGACGAAGGACAGTTTCAAGGCCTGAGCAGATATGTAGAACATATATAGGCATCCTCTGTTAGAACTAGTTGAGGTGTCACCCGAAAATTTCTAAAGCTAAAAGAATCTTATACCTTAATGAAAGAGCAATTAAAGGATGAATGAATGGTATAAAAAAACTTAAACTCTTAGATAATTATGCAAGTAATCTAACTCGATGCATCATTGTCAAAGATTACAGGTTTTATATACTAAAAGCCATGACTACCATGTTTTCATGCAACGATTACTACCATTGGCTTGGCATGATCTTCTTCTGAAATTCATATGAAGTACTTTGACCAATCTTAGTCATTTTTTAGAGATATTTGTGCTACCGAATTATCCACTGATCACATCTCTAATCTTAAGGCTAGTAGTGTAGAGATAATATACAAGTTGGAGAAGATATTCTCTTTTAACTTCTTTAACTCCATGGAGCACCTCGTGATTCACCTGGTATACGAAGCTAGGATAAGGGGACCAGTACAGTGTAGGTGGATGTATCCATTTGAAAGATATATGCACAATCTTAAAAAAAAAAAAAGCAAGGCCATAGTCGAGGTTCTATTATGGAGGCTTATATAATAAAAAAAATTAAAATTTTAATTGACATTACTTCAATCCTAATGTGCAGACAAAGTTGACTCAAGTTATCCAAAAAGATGATAGTGGTGGTAAGCGATTAGAGGGAGATATCTTAATCTTTGCCTATCCTGCTCATAATTTGGTTGCGAGGTTTGTTGGATTTTAAAAGATATTAAATTTTGACAAGCACAGACATATGTTTTGCTAAATTATGGCGAGATCGATTCATACATTAAGTGTCTATCACATTCCAAACTCTTCAATCACTTATTATGGTATATTAATCTTATATTTATTTAGAAATTATGATCTCATATTGAGATGGGATAATTCAAGAATAAGTAAGCAAGAAATTTTTACATGACATTCACAAAACTTTACAAATTAGTTCCATTAATCGGTAAGCATCCATTGATATTTTATTTATTTTAATATTTCCTAATTTATTCTTTTTATACTATACAGGCTTTGCAAGGAGGGGCTCTATTCCTAAAATACTAAGACTATTAGCTTACGGGCCAGCAAATACGTGACATATTACAACATCTATAATGTTAATGGTTTTAAATTTTAAATCAATGAATATGGATGTCATAAGAGTACAATGAACATTGGTATGTATAAACAGTAGCTGGTGGAAAGGATCGGAGAATGACTATTATGGAATCTTTAAAGAAGTGATCAAGTTGACCTACATTGGAGATAATAGTATCATTCTATTTAAATGCAAATGATTTGATAATAACAATGGTATGAAGGTTGATCCATGGCATGGGCTTATTGAAATCAAATATGGATCAAAAGCATATATCGATGATCCATTTGTGCTAGCTCAACAAGCTGCTTAAGTATATTATATTTTCTTCCATAAAGGAAGAGAGAAAGAAATGATTGGTGGGCTATATGCAATATTAAGTCTCGAGCCATTCATTATAAATTCAAAGAAGAAGAAGAAGAGTCCCATTTATCATAATGCTTTTAGAAAGATGAAACACTAGGAGTCCATCAATCCTATATTAATATAGAGTTGGATGCTCTTGGAATTCTCTTACATGATTGCCAGCATAAGGAGATCGATTATATTGAGTTAGTTTTAGAGGGCTAGCCTACCTAAAAAGCAGGGAAAGAAGATGAAGAAAATGAAGTAATGGAAGAGGATGAAGATGATGAAATGGAAAAAGAGGATGAATCGGAACAAAAATCTGAAAGATATCGATCATCTAAATAGGTCGACGAGTAGTGCTAAGTATATAATCCTTGAGTCATTTTAAATATTTATCTTCTATATATTTTAAATCTTTCATTGCCTGCACCCATAATTATATAATTAATTTGATGAATCTATTTATTTTTATTTTTAAGGATTACACATCATGTCTTTCAGATATCGTAATCGTACCGGTCAAGGACAGAGTTCTTGAGGAGAGAGAAATCATTGTGCCAGCTCTCATGGTTGGTGCCACTCACATCACATAATAAACTCTCGAGGAGAGTGATCATGAGCTCTTGAGGATAGAGATTTTTTATATTATTTTATATTTTATTATCTAATATAATATTCTTTATTTTAGATGTTCTTCGATCAGGTTTACATGATATGGGGTCATCAGTAACCCCACAGTCATAGGCTGTAGAGACCGGTTTATCTCAGACTCAGCATCATGATTCAGGACTTGCCCGGCTCGTAGCACCTCCGACTCATCTGGAGAATAGAAAGCTCATTAATGTCCAGAGCCACTCATAAGTATTACATTCTTATATTAATATGTTTAAAAGTTAATTATTTTAGAGTTTACATTTATTATTAAATTTTAATTTTGGAGGACATTTAGAGAGCTTGAAATTTTTCGAGTGGTTACCAGGATCATTCGTTGATTGATACCGAGATCGGTGAACAAGTTCTCTAGTTGGCCGTCAGGGGCTCAAAACGTAGCTTGGTAGATGTTCCTAGTAAATTAAATATGTTTAATTTTTAAAATCATAAAATTATTATATTTTATTTATTTAGTACAAGCTTCCTTTTACTATCAAGAGTATTATCGATTGGACACTCCTCAGACTTAGGAGGTTGGTTGTTCGATCTTCGAAGAGGTGGCCACATATTGGTTCCGGGATGGGCTGCACGATCTCAAGTAGAGAAACATAGAGCATACTAGTTCTCAGTCAGCATCGGACCGGAGGACTTTTAGGGATTACCGGATGCGGGTGGACGTATGGGAGGCTCTCTGTAATATATGGTGTATCGAGGAATATTCCACTAGGCAACAGAGGGCACAATAGAATCGTACTACCTGATAGGATCTGATCAAGCATATTGGTGACTCTGTTGATATGCATATAGCAGCTAACATATTGATAAGAATTCTATACTTAATTATATTAATTAATTTTAATTTAAAAATGATATTATATATATTTAAATTAAATTATTTTTATTATTTATTTATTGTAGACATGGTAGTTGGGCCATGTACCAAGATAGCTATAATTATGGGAGGTGACATATCGATCCATAAGTACTGATGATTATTTAAATGAGAGATCTTGATGCATCATAGTAAGAACTTAAAACTTTAAGTATTAATTCATATATATATATTTATATGTATAATTAGACTAATTAATTTATAAAATATATAGATGGATTACGTAAAGTATGTCGTAGTACGGAATAGTAAGGACTTGTCCTCTTAGCTCCTATTTGACCTTGAGGGATAGCTCAAGGTCATAGGAGGCTTGAGTAGGAGCCAGGTCCTTAGATTCGACCACAGCTTCGACCCTCCAACAGCATAGCATTCTTCGACGTCTTCTTCTCAGGCTTGATGACCCAGACAAGTAGTGATGCACATATTAAGGATATTATGAGCCATGTTTTTACCCAGCGACCTCAGTACGTACCTCTGCGATACCATTTATGATATGGTAGTAAAGCTTTTCTGGGACTTATATCTATGCGATCGACTGATCTTGTTGTCACAGCCATCATAGCAGGCAAGTTTATTAATAAATTTATATACTTATTATAATTTTTTATTCATATAAATTTATTAATAATATTTTATCTCTTTGTTACAAGATGTTGGGACATCCGGTACTCATCCACCAGTTGCTGAAGAGGATAAACAGAGAGAGGAGGAGGATGGCGTAGATCTCATATGATTATTTTTTTATTGATATTTTGTATTTTTATTTTTTTCAGCATTGCAAATTTACGAAATTATAAAATTTATACTTTTTAATATAATATAATTATATTTTTATCATGATATAATTATGATTGTTAATTATTATTTTATTTTTAATATCATTTAAAAATTTAATTATTAATTATTATTATTAAAATTAAATTTTTAAAAATAAATTATTAATTTTATTAAAAAAAAATAATAATATTATCAGCGATGATATTATTGATGGCATTTGTCGTTGCTAAATAACTATTATCGACAGTATTTTTTTTACCGACAGAATATCTCTTATCATTAATTTTTATTTAATTTTTTTTTAAAAAAATAAAAAACTTATTAGCGATGGTAATAACGACGGCGATAGCCATCGCTACATTGTTAGTACCGACAGTGTTTTATTACTGACAAGAATTTTTATAATCGCTAATAAATTTTTTAATTTTTTTAAAATAAAAATTTTATCTATGATAGTATACTGCGTTGCTAATACAATCACCGGTAATCCTTATTAGCGATGGTATTGATCACCATCGCTAATAAAGGTTATCAGCAACTAGGATTTAATCGATGGTCGATCAGCGACGGTAAGCCATCACTAATTATATTAGCGATGGTAAAACAAGTATTACCGATGGTAATTAGCAATGATAAAACGAGTATTACCGGTGGTATTTAACTATCGAGTCAAATTCCTTGCAGTGCCTTCTTAATCATAACAAATTATTTTTTAATAAATGGATGCCTTCATCAAAATAGAAATTCTGTGTTGGCCCAAAAAAGATATTGGATGGATTGTGTATGAAATAGTTTGTACAAATGTGTACTGTTACTAAGAAATTGCTATCCGGCCAAAGGATCTTAACAGGGCCAAAGGATCTCTGCTAATTAGTGTGGTGCCACATGGTGACCAGCTATATAGCTTATGATGATTTGAAATCTGGTATTATTTAATTACCATCCATTATTCTATGTTACTTGCTATGGCCGAGCTAGCTTGCTCCTCCGGTGTCTTAATAATTTTAGACCATGTTTGTTTGTTTGCTACTTTTTCTCCCCTTAACCTGCTAATGTGACCATTGGGGTCCGTAGGTAGTACCATTTATTATTGGCAAAAAAACAGCTTAGTTATCCTCCAGGACAGGGAACATTAATTCAGTCCACCAACAATTTCATTTGAGTAGAATTGCGTTCCAATAAATTCATTTTTGAGCTTTGGCCCCTTGTTTCCTTCCATAGCTTGCCATTATTTTTCTTGCGTATGTCTAATTACAGATGGTCATCTAATTAATGGCTTGCCTCCTCCTCCATTTAGAGAAAAGCTTGTACGTGCAATCTTAGCTGGGCTTGTAGGATGGCTCAACAATGGCAAGGCCAATCTAATCTGCATCAATGAATCATATATATGCAATAGGTTGACTAGATATAATGCATTTGGATCGTACAATATAGTAAATATAACAATCTAGAATCCAATCCAAAAAAAAACTAGCAAGAAGGTAGTATTTGGATATATTGACTCGATATAAATATTTAGTTAAAATTTATCTAGTGCATAGCCAACGTGAAACTAAATATACATCCATATGGATTCTTATATATTGTCATCCAAAGAGAACCATATGGTTATTTTATGATGCAGTAGTAAAGGAAATCATGGATGAGGTTTCTTGTTTGTAATGCGCTCGATATGTAAACGATCATCGCATCCAATATACAGCACATTATATGATAGTTTCTTGATCCTACACTTCACATGGATTTTTTTTTTTTTTTTTTTTGTGTGTAATTAAATGGATACTGCAACAATTAGAGCAAGCTTGGCTTCTACATGTAGCACATTAAAAGCCAACTTATTCATGCATTATAGAAGATGGAGGTTCCAAAGATGTACATGGTGGGACATCTCTCTAAATTATATATTAAGATCCATTTAATAATCAAAAATCCCAAATTATAATCATGTTTTCCTCCCTTGACCAGCAAAATATCTACTGCACATCCTGGAAATTTGGCATCCCCTTATTCCTCAAATATATGTATTAATAATTTATATCACATCTGGCTCTTAGCTCATATATATCCGAACCACCCATATGAAAGTCAATTGGCCATTTCCTCATGCATTACCCAATCCACCGCATGGTCCTCAAACCATCACCATAGGTGTCGACACTGATATATTTATGCCATGCATCTCGTCCCGCCAGCTAATATTGTAGCAAGCCCAAAGGTCCAACAAAAACTCCATTAATTATAGTTTTCGATCTCGATGTAAAAAAAAAACTCCATTATATATAGTTGTCACAGCAAAAGGATCCAAAGTCTTCTTCTGTAGACAAGTTCTCCTTGCTTTGAGGCATGGCCTTTCCCATGGCGACAAAGCGACCAAAGTATATAGATACGCATCCGTTCCTCCTTATATATATATATATATAACTCCAGCCAGGTCTCCTGCTCCTCCTATTCCTCATCAATACTCCCGAGGCAGCAAGGCACCTTCTGAAAAAAAAAAAATGAAGGCATCCAGGAGAGAGTCTACCAGTGCCAACTTCTAAAAGCCTCTCGTGACCTTATCTCCCGGCATCTATCTACGGGCTACGGCCATGTAGGTGGGGGTGACGTACGTACTGTTTTATCTCTTCTCTTAGTTGTTTTCGTAAATATCTCTCTCCTTACTTCCAGCTAGAATTAAGGCCGGAGGTGCGGTGACGACACCAAATTATTTTCTTCTTTTATTAGAGTGGGAGGAGATTGGGAGGAGGCGGCTTCTGGAGCTTCCGGGAATGGTACGTGCCAACGCATACGTGGGGTACCCTGCATGTGGTGAGAGGAGTCCCGTTGCCGACTCCTGGCCTGGACCGGTTCATACACGGCATGGGAGGGACGTGCTCACGGGCAGGCAGGCTGCTAACTTTCGAAGGGTCGAAGGTCTGTGAGAAAGGATCGGGGGAGGTTACCTACCGTCTCCCACGCCACCTAAAACTTTCGGAACTTTTGGGATGCCCATCCTTGCTATTTAGTTGGTCACAACGAATAAACAATATTTTTTTTTTAAAAAAAAATTAATATTTTTTAATAAATATTTATTAAATAAGAATTGTTTGGAATATATTTATAAAAATAAAGTTCTCTGACTTATGTTGATGCCGCATCAAAAGCCATCGCAGATTCTATCTGAAACTTCATTTTGAATAGAGCCGTGAATATAATCTATGATTTCAAAAAAAAATTTAAAATAATATAATAAAAAATTTTTAAAAATTAAGTGAAGTTGTTGGTTGTACCTATGATTTTATTTTATTTTTACACCTTCCTTTTCCGAACAAAAATTTAAAAAATATTAAAAATATTTTTAAAGATATAAATAAAGTCATAGATTATTACCTTAATAATATTATAAAATAAAATTTATTATAATATATAATCGATATAATAATAAATATATCAAATTATATATTATATTAATAAATATAATAAATAATATTTATAATTTATAATTTAATATATTATAATATATTTATTATAAATATTTGTATTATTTATTATATATTATGATGAATTTTATTTTATTATATTACTAAGGTTAAAACTATATTATAATAAATATTTATATTTTAAGAAATAATTAATATATTGTAATATACTAAATTATATATCATATTTATAATATAATTTTATGATACACGTGCATCGATCGCGGTGGTGGTGGCGTTGCATCTAGCATCGCCGGTGCGGCACGATGGAATGAGACATCCGTTGAGTGACGAGACTAGAGATGACGGGATGCAAGAGCGGCGATGTTGGTGCGAGCCTGGGGCACGATGGGCACCCACCCATCCGTGCCGCCCGAGACTCGATCGTACTATGCAATAAATCAAGTTACCAGTCTGGTCACCATGATCGGGTCTCGGGGGCATGGACGAATGCGTGCCCATCGTGCCTCAAGCTCGAACCGACATCGCCACACTTGCATCCCATCATCTTCGGCCCCACCTTTCAGCGGATGCCCCATTTCATCGTGCAGCGCCGACGGTACTATGTGCAACACCACCGGGCACGATGCCACTACCATCGATGCACGAGCATCATAAAATTATATTATAATATATAATCTATAATTTAATATATTAATTATTTTAGAATATAAAATATTCATTATAATATAATTTTAAACTTAATAATATTATAAAATATTAATATTATAAAACTAAATTCATTGTAATAAATAATAAATATTATAAAAAATATAAAAAATATATTAAATTATAAATTTTGTATTATATTTTATAATATAATATATGATATATAATTTAATATATTTATTGTAATATTTATATTATTTATTATGTATTATAATAAATTATATTTTATAATATTATTATTTTATAATATTATTAACATAACAATCCATGACTTTACTTATATATTTTTTAATATTTTTAAATTTTTATTACTTTTAAATTTTTTATTTGACAAAAGAAGGTACAGAAATAAAATAAAGCCATAAGTATAACGCGTGGCTTCACTTAAGCTAAAGCCATAGATATAACCTACGGCTTCACTTAATTTTTTTGATTAAAAAAAATTAAGTGAAGCCATAAGTTGAACTTGTGTCTTGGCATCCATATAGTTCAAATAACTTTATTTTTTAAATATATTCCAAACAACATTATTTTAATAAATATTTATAAAAATATTATTTTAAAAAAAAATGATTTCTAAGACGATCATTTTAAAAATACTTTATTATGAAAACAAAAAATAATGAGAATTTTTTTCAAGGAAGGCACCATGCATTTTTCCAAATGGTCGTGCCCCAATGTCCGAAAAAAGGGAGGTTTTTAAGTTTTTTTTAGTCATAATAGGTTCATGTTCAAGGATCCGGAGCTGGACAATTCAATCGTTCTCCCTTCTTTCCTTTCGAGGAGAAAAAATTAACAGGAATAAAGAAAAAGAAACTTTTCAAAAGTGTTCTAACATGAACAATTATTTTATTTTTTTAAAAAAATTATTACTTTAAATTCTAATTGAGTCCTTTTGTTTTTTAAGAAAAGATTTAGCAATCCAGTTAATCTCAAAAGGGTTATATTACTTCTTCTTCTTCTTCTTCTTCTTTTTTGACTGAAAACAAAATTTTATTTATTGGAATTGAAGATTGATATAATAATAATATTACACTGAATGAAGTTATATATAAGTCATCCACCACCGTTATAATAATTAATCTCATCCCTTATATTTTCATTCAACATAGAATAAACTTTGTGACACAAATCTTTATGATTATTCAAATATTTTGGTGAGCAAATTACATTTCAGCTTATGAAAGTCTGAATGATGAAATGCAAGACTCCATACATTAATCTCAATTTATGCATGAACAGGCTCTGCTGGTTACATCACTAACAAGCATTGAGGAGTTCATATGCTTTGCTGGTTATCAAGAGGGGTAGAATAAAAGGTACTTATTTCAGATAGGCTGTAGTCACAGGTGAACTTCTGTTTCTCCTGTTTGGAGGCCCTTGTTGCTCCCTGTTAGCCCATCTTTTCCTGAAGAAAAAGTAGTGTAATGGCCCAGGCTAGATGAGCTCCATTAATGGACTTCAAGGTTAATCAGGTTCTTGATGGTGTGTGTTTCTGTCCCACATAATTAAGTATTTGATCTTTCATCTCTCAGCCTCATGATTAAAACTTTGATCAAGGGGCATGCAGACCGATAAAGGTTGCCGATGGATTCAATTCATCATCTTTGGACTTGTTTCCAAGACTTTGATATGTGATGACTTAGCATTGATTCTTTGGTTTTATGTAGGTGACCATGGCCATGTATTGTTTCTGAAAATTAAGTGAAGAACGTGAAAAGACTAGTTCTCTTGTACTTAAGCTTTGAGAAAGGATTTCTTGTGCTTTTCATTCTCTCCATGAAAAACTGCAGCTAGGGTTTTTACTTCGAAGATGCAGAGATTTGTATGTATACTGGTATATATGGTGATATGCCATGGCCGTTACTGTAGCTTGAGAAGAATCATATCCAAAGCTTGGAGGCAGATTTAGAAGAAATTATAAATTGAATTCAATATATTTGGCATTTATTCATGCAAGGAGTTTAGATGAAGCCAAATGGTGATTACACCTGATGCCTAATCTAGACTAGCTATGGCTAGGTCATCAGATTTAGTGAATCAAAAGAAGGATGGGGAAATGGTTGCCTATAACAAGGGAGTGGATGATGGATTATTGGTTCTTGGGTTGAATCAAGGTGGATTGGCAACTAGGGGTTCAAGACTTCATTCTTGAATGGTGCTTCTCTAAAAACTTCGGATCTAGGTAATTATAGTGCAGGTGGATCTCCCTTCCTTTCTCTCTTAAAACAAAACTGAGAAATAAAAAAAAATATTAACCCATTTCCTATCAAAATTAGGCATTATTTAGATCAGCAACCGGTTTCTCAGGGATGAAAAATTTATACCAAAAGTATTAATTGATTTATATCAACATAAATGGTTTTTTTATTTGTTTGGGTGAAAATGGTGATATACCATGTAGTGCTTGTAGTTGTAATCGTTATGCATTTGGATGCCAATAGGGATGAAAAAATTGGTGTACATCTGTATGTTATATGAGAATAAATCGATAAAAAAGTGATTTAGTAATGAAATTGAAAAAGTTTTCCTTTCAAATTCTTATTATTCTTTTTATTATGATATGATAATAATATTTTATAATATATTATGTTGTATACTATAATATATATTGTAATATAGTATTATGATATTATATAATATTATAATATATAGCATTATAGTATGCAAAAAGATATTACAAGAAAATTCGATATTAACGATGGTAATCTTATCTTTAGCAATGGCATTTGCCGTCGCTAATAGTGGTAACAGAAATTTAGATATTTTTGACCAATATTAGCGATGGCTTGCCATCATTAATCAACTATATTACTGTTGGCTGATTAGCGATGGCAATAGCCAGGGGCGGACCGCACCAACTTTTCTTAAAAGGGTCAAAAAATATTAATAAATAATTAAAATTAATTTAAATATTTTTTTTATAAATATTATTTAAATTATATTTATCTCGTTTCATAAGATTAAATTTATTAATAATTGAATGTACCATAAAATTTTTAACGATCTCCTTATCGATATAAGTGACTAAATAATCAATAAAAAAATTATCCTCCATTTGTTGCATAATCTGGTCTTGACAATCTTCATTTTTGAAAATATTTTCTCTATAGTAGTAGTTAAAACCGGAAGAGTAATAAGCGTCATGGACTCGTAGAGGATGCGCGTACCGGCCATAATAGTGGCTTCATCACGCCAAGTACTGTTGGCGCTACACAAGATGATGGTGCCAAAGATGATGGGGTGTGAATGCAGTAGCATTGGTGGGAGCTTCGGGCATGACGGGCGCTCACCCGCTCGTGCCCTTCAAGATCCAATTATGCTACATGATGGATCCGTCTCTAAGACAGTGCGCGGCTTCACTGCACGTAATGCTCGTCAGTGCAGCGAGGCTAACGAAGGCCACCGAGATGGCGGTCATAGGCCAGTGCATCGGTGGTATCCGGTCTTGTATATGCACAACCGCCTGGTCTTGTCATGGAAGCGTTCTGTTGATTACATCACATAACAAGTTCGGCCGTCATTTTATCTATCGGTGTGGCGAATGGAATGGTGCTGACTGCGTGCAGTAGCTTCGACTATGGCGAATTCTGGAGACAGACGCTGGTTGAATAATAAAAAGAAAATTCTTTATCTTCTCCTACAAAATTATGAAAAAAATTTAATGAAAATCAAAAATAAAAATGGTAGTGATCCAACTTTCAAGTAAAAAAAGTTGATTTATAGTATTTATTTCATTTTAATTTTTTTTAATTCTTCAAATTATATTTAATATCCCCAAATTTAGAAGGGCCAAATATATAAATATATAAATATATTTAAAAGTTTACATAAAATCTTAATTTATAAAAAAAAATTTAAAAAATTAGGGGGGGTCGAGCGGCCTCCTTGCCCTCCCGACGGTCCATTTTTATACATATTTAAAAATTTACAACAAAAAATTGAACTTATAAAAAAAAATTAAAAAAAAATTAGGGGGGGCCAAGGCCCCCCCTTGCCCCCCCCCCCCCCCGGGCGGTCCGCCCCTGGCAATAGCTAATAACTCTCTTAAAACCTTCCCGTGGCCTTCTTTTTTCCCTATTATCGCTTGGCTGTTCATCTTCTCTCTCCTGCTTTCTATAGCTATCGGTCTTCCATCGCATCCTCCACTTCGCCGATGAGCTCCCTTGCATTCCCTCCCTCCTGTAGTGCCTCTCCTCATTCTCGCCTATGAGCTCCCACTCCTCCCCTCCTCCCATGGCTTTTGTCCTTCTCACTCCCGCTAGTGAGCTCCCAAGCCCCCCCTGTGGCACCTCTCCTTCCCGTTCTAGCCGGCGAGCTCCCACTCCTCTGCTCTTATCGTGGCTTCTATCCTTCCCTCTCCCACCAGCAAAATCCCATGCCCCTGCTCATGGTGCCCCTCCTTCCTGTTTCCGTTGGTGACCTCCAACTCCTCCCCCTCCCTCGTGGCTTCCCTCCTTCACACTCCTACTAGTGTCGATACCATCGTCGAAGTTCTCCTCGAGCTGTGCCTCTCCTTCCTGCTCTCGCCGTCTAGGCCCTTTTGCAATGCTGAGCTCACCATGCCATGAGGCCCCCTCCCCGCACCGAGCTTTCCATGCGATATAGCCCTCTTCCCATGCCAAGCTCGCCATGCCATGAAGCCCCCTCCTCGCATCGAGCTCGCCGTGCTGTGAGGCCCCCTCTTCTCCTCTCTGGTGAGTGCCTCTGTCTATAGTTGGTACTGCTGTACTAACTAAAAAACTTGAGCCAAGATATGGATTAATTATGGGGATGTTATATAATATTTAATATCTTAGTTTTTCTTCTTGTTTGATTTCATCCAGAACTTTAATTTTGATTTTATTTTTTTAAAAAATTACTATATTTTTTAAAGTGAATGGGTTGTAGCATTTGAACTTGTTTCAATTTTTCATCTATATTTTTTATTACTTTTAAAATTATTTCGAGTGATTTTTTATAGAATTTTGTTAGATTTTTATCCTAGCAACAAAAATTTTTATCAAAATGGTCTATGATGAGTAATGAAACTAGGTTGCTATTCCAAATTAGTAAAATTGTTATCACTTCTTTCCAGATCTTGGTACATATCATTGCGACGGCTGTAGTGACGGTGCAGAGCCATTATTAAAAGATAAGTTTTTATATTAATAAAATTTAATTAATTAATTAAAGATTTAATTAAAAATTTTTGTTTACTTAATTAATAAATTATTTATTTAGTTAATTAGTTGTTTATTAAGTTATTTAAATATTTAATTAATTAAATAAATAGATGCTTCTTTTATTAATTAGATGCTTATTTATTGATTTAATTAATTAGATATTATTTTTTTACATAATTAATTAATTAGATGGTTATTTAATTAATTAGATGCTTATTTATTGATTTAATTGATTAGATATTTATTTGCTTATTTAATTAGTTAATTAATTAATTAATTAAATTTTAATTTAATTAAGTAAATAATTAATTTGATGTGTTTGGATGCATGTTCTTAATGCATAAGATTCGGATCTCGACGTGCAAATAGAGTTCGAATTGGGCTTAGGTTCGATGGATTTTGACCCTGGTCCAAAGCTTAGCCATGCTTTGGACCAGACTTGAAGTAGATCATGAATGGCTTGGATTCAATTAATAGAGCTTATTTATTTTTCAGGTTATACTTGGACATTTAAGATGAAACAAGATCCTCGGTAAAGTACCTGAGATTGCTTCGAAAGGATCTCGGAGCCATCGATCTCCTGCGGTGGTCATTTCAGAGTGGGAGTTTTAGAAGTATTCTTTTGGTTCATGACTGTTACGGCCGTAATGATGACGTGGCCGGTCTCAGATTCCGTCAGGTATGATCGAGCCACGTGGAGGTTTCTTCGACCGAGTCAGCCTCGGTTTCCGCCCTATCGAGGTCGAGCTCGGCCCTTGCCCCCCCAAGGCTACCTCGCTAGGTGATATCCCGAGACGTTACCGCCCTCGCCGAAGTCGAGTTCGGTACAGGGCTCCTCCCGCCGCCTCGCCAGGTGTCCACCCAGGAGGGGTCCACCTCGGTCGAGGTCGGCTGCTCCTTTGCTCCTTCGCCAGGTGGCCCCCGGAGACGGGCCCACCTCGGCCGAAGCCGGGCGCCCTCCCGCCGCCTCGCCAGGTGTCCACCCAGGAGGGGTCCACCTCGGCCGAGGTCGGCTGCTCCTTTGCTCCTTCGCCAGGTGGCCCCCGGAGATGGGCCCACCTCGGCCGAAGCCGGGCGCCCTCCCGTCGCCTCGCCAGGTGTCCACCCAGGAGGGGTCCACCTCGGCCGAGGTCAGCTGCTCCTTCGCTCCTTCGCCAGGTGGCCCCCAGAGACGGGTCCACCTCGGTCGAAGCCGAGCACCCTCCTGCCACCTCGCCAGGTGTCCACCCAGGAGGGGTCCACCTCGGCCGAGGTCAGCTGCTCCTTCGCTCCTTCGCCAGGTGGCCTCCGGAGACGGGTCCACCTCGGCCGAAGCCGAGCGCCCTCCTGCCACCTCACCAGGTGTCCACCCAGGAGTGGTCCACCTAGGCCGAGGTCAGGCCGCCCGTACAGAGAAGATCCCAAAGAAAGAAGGCGCAGGTTCCGAGGTTGGCCCTCGAGCCGTGCGCATCACAGGCGGCGCCCCGTATAGAGGGCGACGGCACTTGAAACACCACTTACGTCGACCCGACAAGTCCTGCAGTCGAGAGGCGCGGTTCTGACAAAACAGGGCCCGTAAACGGACAGCGCCGGCACTTAGGAAGGAGAGCGCCCTCACTGGGCCCGAGGTCTGACCGGCCGCCCTGTCGGCGCCCCCCCCCACTTCTTTTGTCTTTACCCTTTCCCCGCTGGGCTCGGCGAACGAGGTCGGAAAGCCGCCTGGCCCTCGAAATCAAAAGGGGAAAGAGAAAAGGATGGAAAGGGGAGCCTCCCACGAGCAGAAGACAGGCGGACAGCGGGAGGAGATAAAAGGAAGGAAGTTGGAGGCGACCAGGTAAGCTGGGGGCAAGTAAGAAACAGTGGCCAAAAGCCCCGCTCCGAGAGTAAGATCCAGGGTCCCGAGAGGGGATCGCTTGGCGTGAGCTCGGCAAGGAGGCCAAGGCCGGGTTTCTGGTCCCTACGGCACCTTTCTTGATAGTAAATTCTCTGAGTATGGGACCCTTCGGGGGCCCGTCTTGGAGAATCTGTTCATTCTCGCCGTCTACTAACTTGACCGTCGGAGCTCCCTCGCCGGGATCCCCGGCCAGGGTCTTCTGACCCTCTCTTGCAGGTTCGCTCCAGCCAGGAGGCTCCAGGAGCTAGGCGGTCTGGTAGGATCGACGGATCCGTGGCACGGGCGCAGCGGTGAGATCAGCAACAGATTGGCGCGCCAGGTAGGGGGGCAGGACAACACCCCCTAGCGGGAGCCAGCTTTCTGCAGGTACCGCGCTCTCCGACAATGGTGGTCACTCGTGGGCGCGAGGCGTCCACCAGCCGTGTGGGGGAGGTCCCCTCCCCTCAAGGGGCCCACAGCCCGGAGAGGGAGCTTCCAGCTCCCCCTCCTCTTCCACTACCGCCGACTTCGACGGACGGGCCCCTCGCGGCCGTCATCCAACAGCTGCAGACCTTGACCTCGACGGTCTGGCAGCTTCAACATCAGCAGCGGTCCCTGGCCATGCAGCCGCAGCCGGGGACCCCCGCGGCCCGAGCCGCGGGACAGCGTGGGAGCCTGCGCTCCATTCAGGGCAAGCCATCCCACCCGAGGGCAGTCTCCAACCCCCGCGGGAGCCACCAAGCTCCCGCAAAAAGGAACTACTCCGGTTCGGCGGATCACGAGAGTCGATCCCCGGCCGATGAAGCCGAGACGGCGCATCGCAGCAAGCGGCGCCGAGGCGTGACCTCGCGCCGAGACCGATCGGCGCCCCCTTCACCAGCGGCCTCGGTGGAAGACTCCACCGACGAGGCCATCAGGCGTCAGGCCGAGAGGCGCCTGGAGGAGCATGAGCGCAAGTTAGCGGAGTTCGCCCGCCGATTTGCCAACCTGCAAAACTCATCGGCAGACTCGGCGGGCTACGACTCCCGTCCCCCCTTCTCTGAAGAAATCCAGGCGGAGCCGATCCCGAGGCGGTTCCGCATGCCGCAGGTGGATCCCTACGATGGGACCACCGACCCTCTGGACCATCTGGAGAGCTACAAGGCTCTCATGAGGGTCCAGGGGGCCACCGACGCTCTTTTGTGCATCGCCTTCCCCGCTACCCTCCGGAAGGCTGCTCGAGTCTGGTTCACCCGCCGCGAGCCCGGATCCATTTGCTCCTTCCACCAGCTGGAAGGAAAGTTTGTGGCGCATTTCGACGCTTGTCGGAAGGTGCCAAGAGAGGTGGATAGCCTCTTCTCCATCCGCCAGCAGGACCAGGAGCTGCTACGGGACTACATAACCCGGTTCAAGACCGCAGCCCTAGAAATCTACAGCCTGGATGAGCCCGTAGCCATGCTGGCTTTGAAGCGCGGGCTTAAGACGTCCCGCCTGACCTACTCCCTGGACAAAAAGCCGCCCAGGACGTACTCCGAGCTCCTCCTCCGCACCCACAAGTACATCCGAGCGGAGGAGGCTGACCGCACCCGCCGAGAGCTGGACGGGAGGACTCCGAAGAGGCCGTCCCCGAGGGATCTTTCAGGAGCTCGGAAGCCCGGGCCACCTGCCGACCCTCGCCCGAATCCAAGGCCGAAGGGCGAGGCCATTCCGGAGCGAAGGTTCACCCCTCTCCTCGCACCTCGGACGAAGATCCTCATGGAAATTGAAGGCGAGCATTACCTCCGCCGACCTCCTCCTCAGAACCCGAGGGCTATCCGGGACAAATCGAAGTACTGCCAGTTCCACCGCGAGCACGGTCACGACACGGAGGAGTGTCGCAACCTGAAGCGGTAGATCGAGGAGCTGATCAAGAGGGGCTACCTTAGGAAGTTCATCAGGAACGAGGTCCCCCCGGAGGTGCGGCCGCTCGCGGCCTTACCACCGGTCCCTGCAATTGATAACTGACCGACGGAGAAGCCCGTGGGCATGATCTCGCGTGGGGTCGGGCGAGCGGCGAAGAGAGCCCGGGAAGTCGGGAACCCGGAGAATGTAATCCCTCCCGAGGAGGGGAAGGATAATGAGAATGTAAACAACGATGCCGTGATGGTCGAGATGACCATCGCGAAGCATCCTGTACATCGAATTATGGTGGATAGTGGAAGCTCGGCTGACGTGCTTTTTTACGATGCTTTCTCTCGGATGAATTTGTTCTACAATCAGCTGAGACCGGTGCATACCCCCTGGTAGGTTTTACCGGGGACTCCGTGGGGGTCGAAGGGGAGATCACTCTCCCAGTCACCGCCGGATCTCCACCTCGGCAGACGACCGTCCTGATGACGTTCACCGTTGTCAGGCTCCCTTCGCCTTACAACGCCATTCTCGGGCGTCCCGGGCTCAACCAACTGGACGCCACGATTTTCACGAAGAGGTTGTTGGTGCAGTTCCCCACGCCTTCCAGGCTCGGGGTGATGAAGGGGACGACCCAGCCGATCCCGCATTGCCTCCAGACGGCCCCGGGCGCCCGGGGCGTGGAGCTCGGCCCCGATGTTGACGACCTCGACCTGAGGGAGAAGGAACCCAGGGGGGGCCCGTAGAACGCCTGTTGACTTATCCCCTTGGTTCGGACCCGCTGAAGACGGTGCAGGTCGGGGTGCAACTCCCTGAAGAAGAACGGACCCGCCTGCTGGAGTTCCTCCGTGCGAACGCAGACGTGTTCGCCTGGTCGGCGGCCGACATGCCGGGCATTCCGCCCGAGGTCATCACGCACAGGCTAAACGTGGATCCGAGCTGCCGCCCGGTCCGCCAGAAGAAGAGGAGCTTCGCCATGGAGAGACAGAAGGCCATCAACGAGGAGGTGGAGAAACTCCTCGCCGCCGGCTTTGTGCGGGAAGTCCAGTATCCCAGTTGGCTAGCGAACGTGGTCATGGTAAGAAAGAGCAGTGGTAAGTGGAGGATCTGTGTGGACTACACCGACCTCAACCGAGCTTGCCCAAAGGACAGCTTCCCTCTTCCCAAGATCGACCAGCTAGTCGATACCACCTCGGGACATCGCCTCCTGTCATTCATGGACGCCTTCTCTGGATACAACCAGATCCGAATGAACCCGGAGGACGAAGAACATACCGCCTTCATCACCGACCGTAAAACTTTTTGCTACAGGATGATGCCATTTGGCCTCAAGAACGCTGGGGCCACGTACCAGCATCTGGTCAACAGGATCTTCAAGGACCAGATCGACCGCAACATGCAGGTGTACGTGGACGACATGCTGGTAATGAGCAAGCCCGATTCGGACCACGTAGCTGACTTGGCGGAGACGTTCGGTAACCTCCGGCATCATCAGATGAAGCTGAATCCTGCGAAGTGCGCCTTCGACGTCTCCGTCGGGAAGTTCCTAGGATTCATGGTGACCCAAAGAGGAATTGAAGCCATCCCGGAGAAGGTCCAGGCCATCCTGGACATGGAGCAGCCCGCCTCTAAGAAGCAAGTGCAGCAACTCACCGGCCGGATTGCGGCCCTCAGCCGCTTCATCTCCAGGTCAGCAGATCGCTGCCGTCCCTTTTTCAAGGTGCTGAGAAAGATGAACGACTTCGCTTGGACCGAGGAATGCCAGGAGGCCTTTGAGGAGTTGAAGAAGACGCTCGCATCGCCATCGCTGCTGTCCCGGCCCGAGGAGGGGGAGGAAGTCATCCTCTACCTGGCGGTAACTCCGGAAGCCGTCAGTTCGGTCCTGGTCCGGACCGATGACCGAGTCCAGCGGCCGGTGTACTATACCAGCAAACTTCTCCGCGACGCGGAGCTCAGGTATTCTCGGCCCGAGAAGCTCGTTTTTGTGCTAATAGTGTCTGCTCAGCGTCTCAGGCCCTATTTCCAAGCGCATCCCATCGCCGTCCTGACGGATCAACCGCTGAAAGCGGTGCTCAGCCGACCCGACACTTCGGGGCGATTGGCGAAGTGGGCACTGAAGCTCAGTGAGTTCGACATCGTGTACAGGCCAAGGTCGGCCATGAAAGTGCAGGTGCTGGCCGACTTCCTGGTCGAATGTGCAGGCTTAGGCAAGGAGCCCGAGGAAGGCCCCTTATGCCAGCCGCTGAAGACGGGCCCCGACGAGCCCGGAGAGGATGCCTGGATCCTCCATGTAGATGGAGCCTCGAACTCCGGCGGGAGCGGAGCCGGACTCATCCTTGCCAACAGCGACGGAGTCATCGCCGAATGCGCGCTCCGTTTCCAATTCGTCGCGATCAATAATCAGGCGGAGTACAAGGCGCTTCTTGCCGGGCTGAGGGTCTCCCGCGAGCTGGGCGTGACCAACCTCAAAGCTTTCACTGACTCCCAGCTCGTGGCGGGACAGGTCTCCGGGGAGTATGCCGTGCATGACCCCCAAATGGCAAAATACTTGGAGCTCGTCAAGGCGGGCACGGCCAGATTCCGGCGCTTCAACACCTTCCACATCCCCCGCAGGGAGAACGCCCGTGCGGACACTCTCTCTCGGCTGGTGACCCTACCGGACTCGATGCTGGGCCGCGCTCATGTGGAGCGCCTTGAGACCCCAAGTCACGAGACCCCGGTGGAGGTCCATCAGGTCAGCCGTGATCCCAGCTGGATGGACAAGTACGCCGAATACATAACCAGCGGCACCCTGCCAGAGGACCGCGAGGCGGCCCGCCTCATCAGAAAAAAAGCCGTGCGGTTCGTCCTGATGGATGGACAATTGTATCGAAGATCCTACTCCTACCCCATCCTCAAATGTGTAGGACCCGCAGAAGCCGGACTCGTGCTCCAGGAGATTCACGAGGGCGTCTGTGGGAACCACGTTGGGGGCAGAGCATTGGCCTACAAAGCCCTTCGTCAGGGTTACTTTTGGGAGACGATGAAGGAAGACGCCGCTGACTTCGTGAAGAGGTACAATCGGTGCCAGCGTCACGCCATGATGCAACGGCAGCCCTCCAACCCAATCTCCCAGCTTTCAGCTCCGTGGCCATTCGCCTAGTGGGGGATGGACCTTCTGGGCCCATTCTCGCTGGCATCTGGGTAGCGGAAGTTCTTGATCGTGGCCATCGACTACTTCACGAAGTGGGTCGAGGCCGAACCCTTGGCACGGATCACCGAGGCAAACGTCGCCATGTTCTTTTGGAAGTCGATCATTTGCCATTTCGGCCTCCCCCACACCGTGGTTACTGATAACGGGCGCCAGTTCGACTGCTGGGAGTTTGAAGAGTTCTGCGGCAACCTCGGCATCAGGCATCGCTTCACCTCAATGGCGCATCCCCAGACCAATGGAGAGGCCGAAGTCACGAACAGGACCATTTTGCAGGGCCTCCGCACGCGGCTGGATCAGGCCAAAGGCAGATGGGCCGAGGAGCTCCCCAGCGTCCTTTGGGCATACCATACCACCCCGAGGACGGCAACCGACGAGACCCCATTCAACCTCGTCTTTGGAGCCGAAGCGGTCATCCCGATCGAGCTCAGCCTATCCACGCTGCGTGTGGAGCAATATGACGAGACAGAGAACCCCGCCAGAATGATACTCAACCTTGACCTTCTTGAGGAGACGAGGGACAAGGCCCGAGTTCGGATGGCGGCGTATAGGCAGCGTGTGGCCAGGTATTACAACTCCTGAGTGCGGCCGAAGTTTTTTCGTCCCGGAGATCTGGTCCTCCAGCGCGCTGAAGCTTCTCAGCCACGGGAATGTGGCAAGCTCTCACCCAACTGGGAAGGCCCGTACCGGGTAGCAGAAGCCCTCCCTCACGGCGCCTACTACCTGGAGTTGGGAGGGACCAGGTTCTCCCGAATGTGGAACGCCTCGAACCTAAGAGTGTATTATCAGTAATGTAAGGTTCCCTACTCCTTCAATAAAGTTTCTTTGCTTCAAACGCTCTTTTCTCACCTCGTAGGGAAACCGGCGCATGACCCTGGCCTCGGCACGCCCGATCATGGCCGACGGTCGAAGGAAGCGAGAAGTCCCGGGCTTCGACCTGGAAGGCGGGGCAGAGCCCAGTTCGCCCACGCGAGCACGGAGAAAAGCTCGGCAAGCCGCGCAAGGCTTGAGAAAGCCTGCGGCCTCGGGGTTCAGTCCGGAAGTCCCGTGCTTCGGCCTGGAAGGCGGGGCAGAACCCAGTTCGCCCACGCGAGCACGGAGAACAGCTCGGCAAGCCGCGCAAGGCTTGAGAAAGCCTGCGGCCCCGGGATTCAGTCCGGAAGTCCCGGGCTTCGGCCTGGAAGGCGGGACAGAACCCAGTTCGCCCACGCGAGCACGGAGAACAGCTCGGCAAGCCGCGCAAGGCTTGAGAAAGCCTACGGCCCCGGGGTTCAGTCCGGAAGTCCCGGGCTTCGGCCTGGAAGGCGGGGCAGAACCCACTTCGCCCATGCGAGCACGGAAAACAGCTCGGCAAGCCGCGCAAGGCTTGAGAAAGCCTGCGGCCCCGGGGTTCAGTTCGGAAGTCCCGGGCTTCGGCCTGGAAGGCGGGGCAGAACCCACTTCACCCACGCGAGCAAGAAGGCAATCCCAAAGATGGACCCGCTCAAGGCCTACTCTGACGCCACGCGGTCCGGAATGTCCCAACCTTCGATCTGAGCGATGGACGGGACCAGGTCCACACTCGTTCCGGCACTCCACCTCAACATCTCAGGAAGGAAAAAGAGGAGATGGGAGAGTGGGAAAGAAAGTGAGTTCGAGACTTAGACAAATGGTGTTTTCATTAATCCAAGAAGAAGTACAAGCTGGGAATCCCGACAGGCCGGGAGTCCCCAAAAAAAAAGAGAAGTACAACAACGACAACAAAGAAAAATGAGAAGATAGGTGGCTTAGTTCGGCGCAGGGTCGGAGCCCTCAGCCTGGGTCACGCGCTCCGCATCCTCGCCTTCGGCGGCTGCCGGCTCAGGTGGCTGCTCCGGAGCCACGGCCTCGTCGCTCGCCGGGGCCGCAGGCATGGCGTCGACCGCACTGAAGGTCCTGTTCTCCGGTCCCTGCCTCATACCTCCGAGCACCACCCCACTGAGGTCGAGCTCGGGGTAGAAGGCCCCTACCTTCTCCCGGCACATCCGGAACCCCTTCAGGAAGGAGTCCACGGCGGCCTCCTGGATCTCCGAGGTGTACTCGTCGAAGGCCCGGAACTTCGGGATGGCTTCCTGTGCCTCCCGCTTCGCGGCTTCCAGGAGCCCGTTGACGTACGCGCTCCGCTCCTTCGCCGCGTTCGCATCCCGCCTGGCCTCCTCCAGCTGGCGCTCCAGCCACTGAGAATGGGCCTGAAGGCGAGCCCTCTCAGCCGCGTCCTCCTCCGCGCGACGCTGATGGGAAATCCTCTCCTCCGACAGAGAAGACTCCAGGTCCTTGTTCCGCCCCTCCGCACGCGCCAGGTCCTCCTGAAGGGTCTAGTTGTTTGCTCGCAGCTCGACCCCCTTCTCCATGAGGTCCTTGACGTCGGACGCGAGCTTGCCGAGTTTCTTTTCCTTCTCGGCATCCCTCTTCGCGCTCCCTACGAGGAAGTTCCTCAGTAGGAGCACGTTGTTCCCAATCTGCACAGTGAAGCAACCGGGTTAGAAGAAGGACCACCCGAGGTCACAGAGGACAGAAGAATACAAGTTCGAGCTTACCGTGAAGAGCTGCGGGAGGATCCCGAGCAGAGCATCAGTGTAGTCCCGGCCGCCTTGAGATCGGCGGTCCCGGGCTGTGGAGGCATACTCCATCACTTTCTCCGCGAGCCCTTTGTCGCGGATTACTGAACACCGGTGGGTGATCACCGGTGGCGGCGCCGTCAGGTCAGCTCCGGCGGCGACCGTCCCTCCGGCGGCGACCGTCCCTCCGGCAAGAATCATGGTCGACGGGGCGGCAGAGGTCGCGGGCTGCGCCGTCGGGGCTACGACGATGACGGGACCGGCGCTGGGCGGAGCTGCTGGTGGTGGAGCCCCCTCGCCGGCAGCACCACCGAGTCTGGCGGCAGGCGCATCAATGGCCCCGTCCCGAGGCAGTCTAGGCGGGGGAACGGCGGCCACCGGGCTGGGTACGGTCGCCGTCATGATCTCCTGGCTCGCCTCCGTGCGAGCCCTCTTCACCGCGGGTTCATCCACCTCGGCGACGTCCCTCTGGGCCGCGCCCTCCAGGAGGCTCTCCAGCGAAAACTTCATGCCTGCAACACAAAGAAGAGAAGGTCAGCCAGCTCGGCTAAAAAGGAAAAAGAACACAGGAGTCAAGGGAGGATCGAATCTCACCCGGCTCGCGAATGTGACTGATCGCGGCCTCAAAAAGATTCTGCTCCGAGAGCAGAACCTCGAGCGCCGGGACCACGTCGCTCAGGAGCAGGGAGTAGGCCTCCTGGTCCGCCGACTAGACCTGGGAGTTCCAGTTCGGAGACCGGTCCGGTTCACTCCAGGCCCAGTCGACATCTTCGACCGAGGCAAAGAAGAACCGGTTCTTCCAGCCCTTGATAGAAGAAGGGAGGTCGAACCGGAGGCACCTGGGTCGGGGCGAGATGTACCACCAGCTGTCGTCAGTGGAGTACCTTTTCAGGGTAAACAGGGCCCTGAAGAGGGAGAAACGGGCAACAAACCCGTGAAAATGGCAAAAAACTATGAAAGAAAAGATGACCCGGATGGCGTTGGGAGCCAACTGGGCCGGAACAAGACGGAAATGGCTAAGGAAAGAAATGAAGAAGGGGTGCAGAGGGAATCGAAGACCCCCGAGGAGGAAGTCTTCATAGAAGGCTATGCGGCCGGGGCCATTCATGGTGACGCGATCCCCGGGCCGCGGAACAAACATACGGATTGATCCCGGGATGCCGTAGGCCTCCCGGAGCAAAGAAAGGTCACCTTCGGTCATGGTGGAAGCATGACCGGAGGGACCGGCGGGAAGAAGAGGCGGAGCAGGAAGAGAGAGAAGCGGAAGAGTGGAAGCAATCGGAGGAGACCGGACCCCCTTGGGGATGCCGATGGTGACACCCCCAGGTTGCAGTCGCCTGCGGATCTCCTCCGGGATCGTTTCCTCCTCTGAGGAGGAAGAAGACGGAGTCCTCGGCCGGGACGGACCGGCCTCGTCCGGATTAGAGGAAACATAGCGACGACGCGCCATGACAAAGAAGAAAGAAACGAAGATTCAGAGAAGAAGGAGAGGGGACCTAAGGAGAAAATGGAGGCACTCACCGAAAATACACCGAGCGGATGCGAGGCAGTGGAAATTGGCCTGCAGCAAACCGCCCACGTAGCAAGGGAAAAGGCCTCATTCCGGAAAGCCCCCTCCTTTTCAAATTCAGTCGACAACAGCCGTACCCGTCATTCCGCCCCGAGCCACTGGATGATCGTCGCGTGCACGCACGCCCGCCACCGACGCCTCGTTAGCAGGGTAACGGCCTCTGCTTCGAAGCGACGCATTTATTATGGGCAAGTGGGCAACGCGTGGTGGCTTCCTATAGGACTTCGGGCGCATCGAGAAGCGGCGACGATGATCGCGGTAATTATGATGCAAGATCTTCGCCTCCCCACGTCATATCCGCATTTAATCTCTACGTTCCGTTCTACGATGCCCCAACGGAACGGCGGGCTGGGGGGCAACTGTTATGACCGTAATGATGACGTGGCCGGTCTCAGATTCCGTCAGGTATGATCGAGCCACGTGGAGGTTTCTTCGGCCGAGTCAGCCTCGGCTTCCGTGCTACCGAGGTCGAGCTCGGCCCTTGCCCCCCCAGGCTACCTCGCCAGGTGATATCCCGAGACGTTACCGCCCTCGCCGAAGTCGAGTTCGGTACAGGGCTCCTCCCGCCGCCTCGCCAGGTGTCCACCCAGGAGGGGTCCATCTCGGTCGAGGTCGGCTGCTCCTTTGCTCCTTCGCCAGGTGGCCCCCGGAGACGGGCCCACCTCGGTCGAAGCCGGGCGCCCTCCCGCCGCCTCGCCAGGTGTCCACCCAGGAGGGGTCCACCTCGACCGAGGTCGGCTGCTCCTTTGCACCTTCGCCAGGTGGCCCCCGGAGACGGGCCCACCTCGGCCAAAGCCGGGCGCCCTCCCGCCGCCTCGCCAGGTGTCCACCCAGGAGGGGTCCACCTCGGCCGAGGTCAGCTGCTCCTTCGCCAGGTGGCCCCCAGAGACGGGTCCACCTCGGTCGAAGCCGAGCGCCCTCCTGCCACCTCGCCAGGTGTCCACCCAGGAGGGGTCCACCTCGGCCGAGGTCGGCTGCTCCTTCGCTCCTTCGCCAGGTGGCCCCCGGAGACGGGTCCACCTCGGCAGAAGCCGAGCGCCCTCCTGCCACCTCGCCAGGTGTCCACCCAGGAGGGGTCCACCTCGGCCGAGGTCAGCTGCTCCTTCGCCAGGTGGCCTCCGGAGACGGGTCCACCTCGGTCGATGCCGAGCCCCCTCCTGCCACCTCGCCAGGTGTCCACCCAGGAAGGGTCCACCTCGGTCGAGGTCAGGCCGCCCGTACAGAGAAGGTCCCAAAGAAAGAAGGCGCAGGTTCCGAGGTTGGCCCTCAAGCCGTGCGCATCACAGGCGGTGCCCCGTACAGAGGGCGGCGGCACTCGAAACACCACTTACGTCGGCCTGACAAGTCCTGCAGTCGAGAGGCACGGTTCTGACAAAACAGGGCCCGTAAATGGACAGCGCCGGCACTTAGGAAGGAGAGCGCCCTCACTGGGCCCGAGGTCTGACCGGCCGCCCTGTCGGTGCCCCCCTTCTTTTGTCTTTACCCTTTTCCCGCTGGGCTCAGCGAACAAGGTCGGAAAGCCGCCTGGCCCTCGAAACCAAAAGGGGAAAGAGAAAAGGATGGAAAGGGGAGCCTCCCACGAGCAGAAGACAGGCGGACAGCGGGAGGAGATAAAAGGAAGGAAGCTGGAGGCGACCAGGTAAGCTGGGGGCAAGTAAGAAATAGTGGCCAAAAGCCCCGCTCCGAGAGTAAGATCCAGGGTCCCGAGAGGGGATCGCTTGGCGCGAGCTCGGCAAGGAGGCCAAGGCCGGGTTTCTGGTCCCTACGGCACATTTCTTGCTAGTAAATTCTCTAAGTCTGGGACTCCTTCGGGGGCCCGTCTTGGAGAATCTGTTCCTTCTCGCCGTCTACTAACTTAACCGTCGGAGCTCCCTCGCCGGGATCCCTGGCCAGGGACTTCTGACCCTCTCTTGCATGTTCGCTCCAGCCAGGAGGCTCCAGAAGCTAGGCGGTCTGGTAGGATCGGCGGATCCGTGGCACGGGCGCGGCGGCGAGATCGGCAACAATGACCATTTAATTACTCTGAGTTATAGAAGGGGTGCCGCCTAGCACCACTTCCATATCTCAGAGCAATTAGATTGGTATAGATTAATAGACTGATTTTAGGACTTCCACTTTGGAATAGCCATCATAGGAGATCGATTGTTTTGAGGTTTTCTTCTCCGATGTCGACCACTTCTCTATCGAGGATATCATTTTTTTCTTGGAATCATCCTTTCAGAAGTTGAAGCTCTTTGCGACTTATAGAGAACTAACAGCTCATGTCCAATAACTAAGGTTGGGTCTAGACTTAGATATATATTTATATTTTAATTTGAATCCAATCCATTGATAACTTTAAGATAAAACTAGGAAAATAAGAGAATAAAAGATTGAACTCTGTTTGTGTTAGAGTTAAAAAAATAAGAGTTGAAGTCGAAGAAGAATAAGGACACAGCATAAATTGAAGATTTTATCTTACTGTTGGCTTTGTTTATTATTAATATTTTATTTTTTTTCATCTTTAGTTATATCATTTGGTCGATCATGGACTGATATCATCTAGTGTAATATCTGGTTAAGGATTAATTCATATTTCAATTTGTATAAATTGAACAAAGTTAATAGTTCGTATGCATTAAAATATGAATTAATAAATAACCAAAGATTGTACTAGATGATGTTATGCTAGTCTATGATATAAATAATGTAACTAAAGATGAAGAGTTAGATTTTAATAGTGGGTGAAGTTAACATTTAGGTTAGAATCTCCAATCGATGTCGTCTTTTTGTTATTCTTCATCTTGATCTCTTCTTTTTTTTAGCTTTAAGAGAGAGAAGAAGTTCGGTTTTTTCTTTTCTTATTTTCCTTGCTTTATCTTAAAACTCTTGATGGATCTAGTTTAGGTCAAAATCTGGATATATCACACCTGGACCTGACCTGGACCCTAATATATTAATGGGACTGGGCATCCCTTTTGGTCCTGCCTAGTTTGACCCGAACATGATCCAGAAAAATGCTTCATTTGGACAAGTATTTAAAATTATTCAAAGATTTAAAGATAGAGAATCCTTGCAACCTTCTTGTACTTCAATTTTTGAAATGAGGATTCCAAGAAGAAAATGTGATCCTTGGTAGAGAAGAGCTTGAGATCTCAAGAGAAGATCTCGAAGCCATTGATCTAGTGTGATGGCTATTTCGGAGTGAAAGCTCTAAAATTGTTCTTCTGGTTCGTGTCCATTTAATAACTTTGAGATACATGAGTGGCATTACCGATTATCGCAGTGATGTCATTAGGATCTCATCACGAAAGGCTATTTTCTGCTGGAGAAATTAGAAGCTAGATATGTTGAATTGGTCAATGCTAATGTATCTTTAATTTATTTTAAGATATTGTAATCTATTCCAACTTCATCATTTGGTCAATGACGGTGGTAGAGATGCAGTTATCTTATTGGTTATTTCAATATTTCTAATTTCAAGATGAGCATTCTTAGCATCAAAGCAGCTTAGAATCGATTGATCACTAATTTATTATTGGCTTCATTCATTATTAAAATTTTATTTTTTTATTTTTAATTATATTATTTATATGGTCATGAGCTAGTTTGAAATTATTATAGTATGAATGAAATTCATTTGGCCCTGACACAATATCCTTCTTGACGGCTGATGAGATCATGTACTTTTTTATTTTGGCCTCGTCTCGGTCGGAGTCCTGCTTCTTTGCTGCCTTTGCGCCGAGGTCAGCCCCAGGTCAACCCACCTTGGCCAGGTCGGTACCTCGGCCACGCGCCGAGTCCAGCTTCGTTGCAGTTCAACCTGCTCCCAGTTCGGCACCTCGTCCGCGATACGCTCGTATCTCGGTCCGCGTGCATGGGAGGTGCGCGCATCTGGATCCGTATGCAGCAATACTACTCTCAGGTCAGCTCGACATGCCCGCGACACGCCCACGGCATGCTCGAGGCTGCACCTGCTCCGCCCGCGGTCCAGCTCTTCCACCCGTGACAGCCCCGGATCCAGCTCAAACCCAGCTCGGCACGCCCGTGCCAGGGCACCAAGCTCGCTCTAGGGTCACGCCCGTGCTAGGGCACGATCCCGTGCCTGGTCCGGCTCAGCCCGGCGGGATTTCGTCCAGTCCGACATGCCCGAGCTCGGTCGACTCCCCCCTCGCATACCTCGGTCCGGCGCGCCTCTGCCCAGTTCGGCACAGCTCCGATCCACCCCTGGCTCAACTCCACGGCACGCCCAGCTAGCCCACTCCAGCCATGCATGGAGTCCGGTCCTGAGGCAGCACGGCCAGGCATCGCCTGGGAAAGGCCAAGTCCGTTTCCGCCCCCTCCGATCCGGTGCAGTCTTAGCGACGCCACCGCGTGGAGTCCGTCCAGCTCTACCTGCTTCGACCCACGAAGCTCTCCGACTCTGCCCTGCGAGCGCCCGCAGCACGCCGAAGCTCTCCGGCTCCGCACATGCAGGGGGCAACGCGGCTCCGCCCCGATCTGGCGTGGAGTCGAGCCCCGGCTCGTGCATTGCCATAGCAGAAGAAGATCGGCATCTCAGCCAGCTCCAACTCCGTCCCGCTCCCGTCCGACTCCGACAACACCCTAGTCCGGCTCCACCCGCTGGGGAGCAGCCAGGCATCCCGCTCCGGTCTTGGCTCCGCCCACCTCGACACGCCGACTCCACGGGCCCCAGCCCGGCTCTGCTCCGCACGGCCTGCGCGCCATCAGGGGGCAGCCACGCCTGGCTCTGACCGCTTCAGCTGTGCCTGACTCCGCTCGCGTCGGCCAAGTCCGCTGCGGTAGCAAGTATTCCAGCCCCAAGACAGAGCTCTCCGGCTCCGCCCCCTCCGATCTGGCCATGCCCATAGAGGTGTGGTGCGGGTCAGGTCCGGCACCACCAGTGCCCCGGTCGGTCCGGCACGCCCGCAGGGGTCCGGAAGCATGCTCGCCTCCGCCCTGCATCCACCCGTGACCCAAGTCCGGCCCTGCGTGCCTCTGTCCGACGCGACCTGGGGTCTTGCACCGGTCCATCTCTGCCCACAGGGGTCCGGAGGCACACCCGCATGGCCGCATCCGTCTCCGCCCACAGAGATCCGGAGGCATGCCCGCATCGGTCCGTCCACCGGGGAACAGCGCACCTTCATGGTTCGGCACGTCCATGCATGCGCGGGTTCGCAACACGCGGATTCGTGCCATGCACATCGATCTACGTGCATGGAAAGCCTCTATTGCCCTTCTCTCGGTCCGCGTGCCTGCATGGCAACCTGGACAGCAGTGTCCCCATAAATTGCATCTCCCCCCGATCCGATCACTGTAAGCGTCGTACAGTTTGGATGAATGGACCAGTCACGTTTTTCAATAATTCCCATCCACGTGGATCCTGCGGTACACTGTCTATAAAGAAGGTCTACATTCAAGCTTTCCAGACCACTATTTATACTAATCAGGAAAGGATGCCCCATCTAAGACACTGTACTATTTCACCAACTCTCGGAACCTCCCAGAAGATGAAACCTTATAGGCCTACATCAAGGAGAGCATGCCTTTCCAAACGACAGAAGCCGTTCGTCTACATAAGGCCAGCCTGAAAAGGTAAGAGAGGGGAAGAGATGACAAACTCTCTTCATTCTTATATTATCTTCCATTTTTATCACCCTCTAGGAGCAGAGAGTCCTCCAAGCTCTCCACCTCAGAGGTCTTCTGTTCCCTTCGATCATCTCACTGACTTGATCGTCGAAGTATCTTTGCCGAAATCCTCGGCCCAGGTCTCCCTTGTCTTGCAGGTCTTCACTCGCGAGGAGCAACGGGGAAGAGGATTGCTCCCCACCGGAGAGGCCTACAGGACCCCACAGTACCAAGCCCCTTCATCCCTACAATGACCCCTTCGGGCATGGTGACTCCGCCAAGCCCCGTGACGGAGGGTATGTTTCCCTTGATCGTCTCCGACCAACGAGCCCGGTGATGCTGGCAGGGAGTCCACTCACTTAGGTCACGTAAGAGCTGCAGGCCACGACGATCTAGGCGGCAACATTTGGCGTGTCAGGTAGGGGGTAGATCAATGCTCCTCAACAGGGTAGGACAACAATTCTCACCTTTATCCTTAGTCCCTGGGGAGCAGACCGGGGGCATAGGCGTGGAGGCACGAGAGCTTCTCCCTCTCTCTCGAGGCTCCAAGGAGCGGTCTTAACAAAAAATCTTGAGCTGTGAATGTGCATCGCCACCCTTGACAGGACAGCAGGCAACAAGCCGAAGATCGAGCCACCTCCAAGCGGTGCCACCTTCCAGGAGCCCCACTTAACAAAAAAAAAAAAGAGAGAGAGAGAAGAAGAAGAGAAAAAGAAGAGAGGGAGGAAGGGTCTGACCATCGTGCAGAGGGGAGAAATTCATGCAACATGGTTTCCAACTCTCCCATGCAGTGGGGTCGTACCTTTCCATGCAACAGGAGCCTTATGCTCCCATGCAACGAAGTTTCCTCCTGTGCAACAGAGTTTCCTCCCATGTAGTGGGGTCCCACCTTCCCATGCAATAGGAGCCTTATGCTCCCATGCAACGGAGTTTCCTCCCGTGCAACGGAGTTTCCTCCCATGCAACCAGGTCTTCTCCTCCCATCCGATGGAGTCATTTCTCTCATGCGACAGGGGTCTCTCCTTCTCCCTTGCAGTGGGGTTCCACCTTCCCATACAACTGGAGCCTTATTCCTCCCATGCGATGGAGTTCCATCTCCTCCATGCAACGAGAATCTCATCTCCTCCCATGCAGCAAGATCTCAACTCTCCCAAGCAATAGGATTCCATTCCTCCCATGCAACGAAGCCACATGCTTCCGTGCAACGAGGTCATCTCCCCCATGCAACGGAGCTTCCTCCCATGCGACAAAGCCTCGTGCTTCCGTGCAACGACGTCTTCTCCTCCCATGCAACGAAGCCTCATGCTTCCATGCAACGAGCGGAGTTTCATTCTCTCCTAAGATGCTGGTCGGCGAACCTAGTTCTAGCCTTCTCAAGGAAGAGATATATCTTTATTTTATTCATACAATCGGAGCTCAACAGGTAACTCTTTCTCCCACTATATTTGCAATGTGAAAAATTATGTTCCGGTTTTTATAGGAAAAGCTCCTGTACTACCATCAAGGGCAAGCACCACAGTCCATCCAGTTCGGCACCGCCGTCGAGACTCCAATGTCATCATCAAGCCTAGAACCCAGCTCTCCGGCACCAAAGCCCGGATCCCACGACCTTTGGCACTCAAGCCCGGATCCCATGATTCTCCAGCACCAAAGACCGGACCTTGCTCCGGCACTAGGAGCCTAGCTTCCTAGCATTCAATCCCGAATCCCACGACTTTCTAGCACCAAAGACCGGACCTTGTTCCGGCACTAGGAGCCTAGCTTCCTGGCATTCAAGCTCGGATCCCACGACTCTCCGGCACCAAAGACCAGACCCTGCTCCGGCACCAGGAGCCTAGCTTCCTGGCACTCAAGCCCGGATCCCACGACTCTCCGGCACCAAAGACCGGACCTTGCTCCGGCACCAGGAGCCTAGCTTCCTGGCATCAAAGACTAGAAATCCTGGCACCAAATAGAGGAGCCCAGCTTCCTAGCATCAAAGGCTGGAGTCCAGCTTTTCGGTACTAAAGCCCGGAAACTCCTGAAGGCCGGCAACTCATAGTTCGGTGGACCGACACCTTAAGACCGGAAACCCCGATGCCTCAGGACGGGAAATGCCAGAGGTCCTGCACCAATGCCAAAAAACTTTCAAAGCTCTGCATTCAAGCCAAGAGTCAATCAAGCCTCTCAATGAAGCAGAGTTGAGGCCAAGTTCCCCACTGAAATCAAGCTTCTCAATGAAGCCAAGCTCCTTCACAATGCTGGGATGGCCTGTCGAAGCCGAGTTCTGTCATCTGCCAGGTCAGTTCCTGCAAGATCGGGATGCCTAGGCTGGAGCCGAGTGATCTCCTCCGCCAGATTGAGCCCCTCCGAGGTTGAGCCCCCTGGTTTGGAGTCAAGCCCTGCCCTCCTCCGCCAGGTCGAGCCCCTTCGAGGTCAAGCCCTTTGGATTGGAGTCGCGCCCTGCCCTCCTCCGCCAGGTCGAGCCCCCTCGAAGTCAAGCCCCTTGGTCTAGAGTCGAGCCTAGCCCTCCTCTGCCAGGTGGAGCCCCTTCGAGGTCGAGCCCCTCGGAGTCAAGTCTTACCCTCCTCCGCCAGGTTGAGCCCCCTCGAAGTCGAGCCCCTTGGTCCGGAGTCGAGCCCAGCCCTCCTTCGCCAGGTGGAGCCCCTTCGAGGCCGAGCCCTCCTTGTTGACGTCAAACTCCCATTAGAGATAAGGAAGACTAACCCCCACTATGGCTGGGGAAAGCAACGAATGAAGCACGATTCCCAAAAGGAAGAAGCTGTGAAGGCCCAGTCACTTTACGCACACCGTGCGAGACTATTGGGTGGGATTTTGTCCTCCACTCCATGCAAACATGACGAAAAGGGTGATTATGTTCCTCCATACAATGTGGGCGTTGGATGGTATAAAACTAATAAGTGCATACACTGTACCGCTCCCCTCCTGAGGGCTTCATCAACACCATCGTCACCAACATTATTAAATATTCTCGATCGCTGGGAGGCACAAGGCCAACCACCGTGGAAACTTGTGATGGCTGCACCTCCATCAGCTAGAATTTGCGATGGCCGTGCATGCGCTAGCGGACTATCGCTCCTTGAGTTCCTTCCCCAGGATGCCTCTCCCAAGGTCGAGCATCTGGCCAGAGTCGATCTTTCTCTCCTGCTCCTTGAGCTTCTTCAGCCAGGATGACTCCCATCTTTCAGCAACTTCAATGCCTTCATCGAAGGTTCCGAGGGGCGCTTTGAGCTCGGCCCACCAACTATATGCTCGGTCATATATGTGTGCACTCAAGTTGTGCACCTCACCAACCTCCTCACTGAGCCCCGCATCTACCACTTGACTCTCATCTGGAGATGTCCATGGGAGGCTCCAGAGGCACACCCGCATGGCCGCATATGTCGTTTACGGCTCGCCTCCTAGCATGGTGAACCAGTGGCTCTGCCATCTCATGAAGGAGGTAAGAATCCCTCCTCAATAATTAAAGTTCCTTTCTAGTACAACTTTGTTCTTCACCAATACAGGAACTCGACCGTCCGACTCCAAGTCCGACGAAGTTAAGAGCTGAAGTCAAGCTCCTTAGTTCAACCGAGCTGAAGTCAAGTTCCTTAATTCAACCGAGCTGAAGTCAAGCTCCTCAGTCCAGTCGAGCTGAAGTCAAATAAAGCCAAGCTGAAGTCATGCCCCTTGATTCAGCCGAGCTGAAGTCAAGCTCATCACTGAGCCCCGCATCTACCACCTGACTCTCATCTGAAGATGTCCATGGGTAGCTTTGGAGGTCCAACCATTTGCGGCTCGCCTCTTAGCATGCCAAACGAGCAGCTCTGCCACTTCATGAAGGATGTAAGAACCCCTCCTCAATAATTAAAGTACCTCTCTGGTGCAACTTTGCTCTTCATCATTACAGGAGCTCGTCCGTCCGACTCCGAATCAGGTGAAGTAAGCCCGGAACCCAGTTTCGGCCAATATCCCGGAGTTCAGTCCGGATGAAAGACCGAAAACCCCGGCACCTAAAGACCGAAAACCCTGGCACCTAAAGCCCGAAAACCCTGGTACTTAAAGACCGGAACCCCAGCACCTCATCTAAAGCCCGGAAACCCCGGCACCTAAAGATCGAAAATCCCAGCACCTAAAGCCTGGAAACCCCGGCACCTAAAGACCAGAAACCCCGGTACTTCAAGACTGGAAACTCTGGTACCTAAAGCCTGAAAACCCCGACACCTAAAGCCCGGAAACCCCGGCACCTAAAGACCGGAAACCCCGGTACTTAAAGATCAGAAATCCCGATACTTCAAGATCGGGAACCCCGGCATTTCAAGACCGGAAACCCTAGTGCCTCGAGACGGGAACCGAATGGATAAAGGTACTTCCTTTATCGAAAATGTTGACGTTTTAGACTTAGGGAGTGGGGGCATGTTACAGTATGAATGAAATCCATTTGGCCCTTACACAACATCCTTCTTGATGGCTGACAAGACCACATACTTCTCCACCTTGACCCCATCTCGACCGTGAACGGAGTCCTACTTCTTTGCTGCCCTGTCTGCGTCGAAGTCAGCCCCAGGTCAACCCACCTCGGCCAGATCGGCACCTCGGCCACGCGCGGAGTCCAACTTCATTGCAGTTCAGCCCGCTCCCAATTCGGCACCTCGTCTGCGATACGCTGGTACCTCGGTCCGTGCGCATGGGAGGTGCGCGCATCTGGATCCATCCGTAGCAAGACCACGCCCAGGTCAGCTCCAACTCGGCACGCCCACGGCATGCTTGAGGCTGCCCCTGCTCCACCCGTGGTCCAGCTTTTCCGCCAGCGGCAGCCCCGGATCCAGCTCAAACCCAGCTTGGCATGCCTGTGGCATGCCCATGCCAGGGCACGATCCCGCGCTCGGTCCTGCTCAGCCTGGTGGGATTCCGTCCTGTCCGGCATGCCCGAGCTCGGTCGACTCCCCCTCGCATACCTCGGTCCGGCACGATTCTGCCCTGTCCGGCACAGCTCCGGTCCGCCCGTGCCATGACTCTGCAACATGCCCAGCTAGCCCACCCGGCCATGCATGGAGTCCGGTTCCGAGGCAGCACGGCCACGCGTCACCTGGGAAAGGCCAAGTCCGTTTTCGCCCCCTCCGATCCGGCACAGTCTTGGCGACGCCACAACGTGGAGTCCGTCCAGCTCCGCCCGCTTCGGCCCACGAAGCTCTCCGGCTCCGCCCTGCGAGCACCAGCAGCACGCCGAAGCTCTCCGGCTCCGCACGCGCAGGGGTTAACGCAACTCCACCCCGATCTGGCATGGAGTCGGGCCCCGGCTCGTGCATTACCGTAGCAAAAGAAGATCGGCATCTCAGCCAGCTTCGTCCCACTCCCGTCCGGCTCCGACAACACCCTAGTTCGGCTCCGCCCGCTGGGAGCAGCCCGGCGTCTCGCTCCGGTCCTAACTCCGCCCACCTCGGCATGTCGACTACGCAAGCCCCAACCCGGCTCTACTCCGCACGGCCCGCACGCCGTCATGGGGTAGCCACGCCTGGCTCTGACCGCTTCAACCGTGCCTGACTCCGCCCGCGTCGGCCATGTCCGCTGTGGCAGCAAGGATTCCAGCCCCAAGACGGAGCTCTCCGGCTCCGCCCCCTTCGATCCGGCCATGCCTATTGAGGTGTGGCGCGGGTTAGGTCTGGCACCACCAGTGCCCCGGCCGGTCCGGCATGCCCGTAGGGGTCCGGAAGCACGCTCGCCTCCGCCTGCGTCCGCCCGCGACCCAAGTCCGGCCCTGCATGCCTCGATCCAACGCGACCTGGGGTCCTGCACCGGTCCGTCTCCGCCCATAAGGGTTCGGAGGCACACCCGGATGGCCGCATTCGTCTTTGCCGTAGAGATCTAGAGGCACGCTCGCACCGGTCCGTCCGCTGGGGAATAGTGCACCTTCGCGGTCCGGCATGTCCATGCATGCATGGGTTCGCAATGCACGGATTCGTGCCATGCACATCGGTCCACGTGCATGAAAAGTCTCTGCGGGCCTTCTCTTGGTCCACGTGCCTACATGGCAACTTGGGCAGCAACATCCTGGTTAGTTCGGCACTTCGGCATCTTAGCCCGATCCGACCACTGGAAGCATCGCACAGTTTGGCCCCATCCATGTGCACCCATCACGTTTTTCAAGGATCCCCATCCATGTGGGTCCTGTGGCATGCTGCCTGCAAAGAAGGTCCACATTCCAGCTTTCCAAGCCACTTTTTATACTCATCAGGAAAGAGTGCCCCACCCAAGGTACTGTACTCCTTCACCAACTCTCTGAACCACCCAGAAGAGGAAGCCTCACAGGCCTACATCAAGGAGAGCACACCTTCCCAAACGACAGGAGCCACTCGTCTACATAAGGCCAGCCTGAAGAGGTAAGGGGGGGTAAGAGATGACAAACTCTCTTCATTCTCACATTATCTTCCATTTTTATCACCCTCTGGGAGTAGAGAGTCTCCCAAGCTCTCCACCTCAAAGGTCTTCTGTTCCCTTCGATCGTCCTATTGATTTGATCGTCGGAGTGTCTTTGCCGGAATCCCCGACCCAGGTCTCCCTTGTCTTGCAGGTCTTCATTCGCGAGGAGCGACGGGAAAGAGGATTGCTCCCCACCGGAGAGCTCCACAGGAGGACCACCACAGTACCAAGCCCCTTTCATCCCTATAACAACCCCTCCGGGCACGGCGACTCTACCAAGCCCCGTGACGGAGGGTATGTTCCCCTTGATTATCTCTGACCAACGAGCCCAGTGACGCTGGCGAGGAGTCCACTCACCTAGGCCATGTAAGAACTGCAAGCCACGGCGATCTAGACGGCAACAAAAATTATCTAGGATAATTTCTGATCGTAGATTAATTTATGTTTTAAATTGTATGAATTGAACAAAGTTAACAGTTCATATGCATTAAAGCATAAATTAATCGATGATCAGAGATTTGACTTGGTGATATTAGGCTAGTCTATGATGAAAATGATATAAATAAAGATAGAAAAGAGTTAGAATTTTGATTGTGAATGAAATCAACAGCGAGCTAGTTGTCATGTAGTCCTAAACTATTTTGTTGCTAAGACGTGATGATGGACATTCATTTTAGAGTGGGAGGTATTTGGTACGGCTAGTGCGAGAGTTGTGTCGTTACTACTGTCAGTGGTCGAATGATGCAGTTCGAATAGATTACAGTATCTTAAGTATAATTGAAGATATATTTTTATTTCCCAATTCGATATTGTTACGGCCGTAATGATGACGTGGTAGGTCTCAGATCCCGTCAGGCATGATTCGAGCCACGTGGAGGTTTTCGGCCGAGTCAGCTGCGGCTCCCACACGTCCGAAGTCGAGCTCGGCCCGGGCTCCCCCGCTCCCTCGCCAGGTGGCACCCTGAGACGGTCCCACCTCGACCGAGGTCGAGCCGGGCCCATTCGCTTCTTCGCCAGGTGGCCCCCGGAGACGGGACCACCTCGGCCGAAGCCAAGCGTCCTTCTGCCGCCCCGCCAGGTGTCCACCCAGGAGGGGTCCACCTCGGCCAAGGTCGGCTGCTCCCCGGCTCCCTCGCCAGGTGGCACCCTGAGACGGTCCCACCTCGATCGAGGTCGAGCCGGGCCCCTTCGCTCCTTTGCCAGGTGGCCCCCGGAGATGGGACCACCTCGGCCGAAGCCGAGCGTCCTTCTGCCGTCCCGCGAGGTGTCCACCCAGGAGGGGTCTACCTCGGCCAAGGTCGGCTGCTCCCCCGCTCCCTCGCTAGGTGGCACCCTGAGACGGTCCCACCTCGGCCGAGGTCGAGCCGGGCCCCTTCGCTCCTTCGCCAGGTGGCCCCCGGAGACGGTACCACCTCGGCCGAAGCCGAGCGTCCTTCTGCCGCCCCGCCAGGTGTCCACCCAGGTGGGGTCCACCTCGGCCAAGGTCGGCTGCTCCCCCGCTCCCTCGCCAGGTGGCACCCTGCGACGGTCCCACCTCGGCCGAGGTCGAGCCAGGCTCCTTCGCTCCTTCGCCAGGTGGCCCCCAGAGACGGGACCACCTCGGCCGAAGCCGAGCGTCCTTCTGCCGCCCCGCCAGGTGTCCACCCGGGAGGGGTCCACCTCGGCCGGGGTCAGGCAGCTCGTACAGAGAAGGTCCCAAAGAACGGAGGCGCAGGTTTCGAGGTTGGCCCTCGAGCCGTGCGCGCCGCACCTCGAGGAAGGCGCCCCGTACGGATGGCGGCGACACGTGAAACATCACTTACATCGGCCCGACAGGTTCTGCAGTCGAGAGACGCGGTTCTGGCAAAATAGGGCCCGTTAATGGACAGCGCCGGCACCTGGGAGGGAGAGCACCCACACTCGGCCCAAGGTCTGGCCGGCCGCCCTGCCGGCGCCCCCCTTCTTTACCTTTTCCCCGCTAGGCTCGGCAAACGAGGCCGGAAAGCCGTCTGGCCCTCAGAACCAGAAGGGAAAAGAGAAAAGGACAGAGAGAGGGCGACGAGAGCGAGAAGGGGAGCCTCCCGAGAGCGGAAAACGAGCAGGCAGCGGGAGGAGATAAAAGGAAGGAGAGAAGAGACGACCAGGTAAGCGGAGACAAGTAAGAAACAAAGGCTGGAAGCTCCGCTCCCAGAGCAAGATCCAAGGTCCCGAGAGGGGATCGCTTGGCGTGAGCTCGGCAAGGGAGTCCAGCTGGGTTTCTGGTCTCTCTGGCATCTTTCTTGCTAGTAAATTCTCTGAGTCTGGGACTCCTTCGGGGGCCCGACCCCGAGAGTCTGTTCCCTCTCGCCGTCTACTAACTTGATCGTCGGAGCTCCCTCGCCGGGATCCCCGGCCAGGGTCTTCTGACCTTGCCTTGCAGGTCCGGTCCAGCCAGGAGGTCCCAGGAGCAGGACGATCTAGTCGGACCGACGATTCCGAGGCCATGGGCGCGGCGAGATCGGCAACAGGTATATTTAGCTTTTAATTTGTCCAACTTAAATCGATTTTTGATGATAAGGTTCCAGTGGCATTGCTGTAAAAGTCGATGATGTTACTCTTGTATCTCAGGATCCTGTATCTCAGGATAATTAGATGGATATAGATTAGAAGACCAACTTTAGGGCTTTCTCTCTGAAATGATCATCATAGGAGATTGATGATTTTGAGGTATTCTCTTATGACCTCGTGTATTTTTCCATCGAGGATTTTTTTTTTTTTTAAGTCTTCCTTCTAGAAATCGGAGTACGAGAAGGTCATGAAAATTCTTTGTTTTTAAATTCTTGAATTATTTTAAATATTTGTCTCCCATCATTTTAATTGATGAATATAATGGATAGGAGTCGGGTCATAAGAGGAGGAGGAGGACGACGTAGATTTTATATAATTTTTTTATTTTGTTATTATGTATTTATTTTTTAGCAATGTGAATTTATAAAGTAAATTTATAAAATTATAAAATTTATACTTTTTAATATAATATAATTAGATTTTAGCCATGTTATAATTAAGATTATTAATTATTATTTTTTTAATGTTATTTAAAAAGTTTAATTATTTATTATTATCATCAAAATTAAATTTTAAAAATAATTATTTTTTTAAAAAAATAAAATTTATTAGCAATGGCATTGGCGATGGCATGTCCGTCGCTAAAAGTTATTATCGATGGCTATTTCTATCGACGAAACTTTTTTTTAGTTGCTAATAAATTTTTATTTTTTAAAAAAAATAAAAATTATCAGCGAGGCATGTTGCTATTGCTAATAATCATTATTAGTGATGGTCGGGAATTCCATTGCTAAATGTGGTTAGTTGCGACGGGGATTTAACTGACAGATTATTAGCATTATCTTTTTTCTTGTAACGAGAATATCATAATATTTATTTGGTTTCTTTTTTTCATATTAATCTCTAGAACATATATTTGTTTATTAACCCATATCTTTTTCATATTTATAAATATTCTTGTAAAGTTCATCATTTGTATAAATCCATCTTTTTGCTAGTTTTTGTCAACTAAACCTTGACTAAAGTTAATTAGGATTGCAGAAGTAGATAGATACTCTTGTCTTAATATCAAAATGAGGCTTGGGCCTTGGCCTTGCTTGATCGCGGTCTATAGTTAAAGGGCATGGATACGGGGTTGGTTAAGTTTCTGCTGGGAGTAGACATATCTAGAAGATATAAAATTAACATTATTAGACAATTAAAATAGAATATTTTGTTCTTATCAAGTTAACTTGAAGAATATATTTTTCACATTTATAGGCTTCTTTGCTTTTTGCTGGGTGTTGTTTCAAATCATTGTAATTTTGAAAATCTTTGTACTGTTTGGAAAAAAATTTTTAAAAAATAGCTCAACTATGATATTGACGTTGATAGGCATCTTGACATTATCATGTTGAAAAGAGAGGAACTCAAGAGTTTTTTTTAAAAAAAAATTATTTGTGAACAAGATTTGTAATGTTTTAGTCTTTGATCTAATCTTTGCACCAAGGAATTTATTAACTTTTTTATTATTTGAGATAAATTAAAAAAATTGACAAATCTCTTGCTTCAGGACTCTTTATTTTGGTTAATTTTTTTTTTTAAAAAAAAAAACTTTATAACCATTATTATCATACGTTCGCATCATTTGATAGTAGATTCTGGTGTTACTCAACAGTTTTATGTAATAATTTTCTCTTCAATAAAAATTGGTAACTACTTTTCCGGTCTCCTACCTCATAAAAAAAAAAAACTTGAGGAATATATAAGTTACTAGATTTCAAGGACTAAATATAAAGGTAGAAAAGATAAGAATTAATACACAAATATAAATGATTTCGAGGACCAGTCTGAAAATTATGTTTAATAGTACGTGATATTGAAGCAAAGAAAATCCTTCAACCATTCTATCATTGGAGGAGGTTTACCTTAAAAAGGACTTCTTTTTTTTTTTTCATTAAAAAAAAAAGGACATTTATTAGAGGTAAAGGGCAAAAATTGCTTGGATCGAAGAGGGGGACACAAACACCAATTACTTCCACAAAGTTGCATCCGGGAGGAAACATAAAAATCAAATCACCTCGTTGCTCGACAATGGGACCAAACTCCAATGGCTGGATGAGATAGCCAAAACGCTTCATCCTTACTTCAAGGAACTGTTTGGGATTTCTTCCAAGCCGAAGGTAAGTATAACCTCCTCCATGGTGAGCCTTCCATTGACTTGAATGTGCTGACCAAGGCGTTTTCTATAGAAGAAATTAATTAAGGAAGCTGTATTCTCGTTTGATGTCATCAAATCCCCTGGACCAAAAGAAATTCACCTTTTGTATTTTTTAAAGAAGTTCAGGGACCTTATCAAAGAAGATATTCCTGAACTATTGGAGGATTTTCGCAATGAAACTTTGGACCTTTTAAGACTAAATTTTGCATATATCTCACTCATATCCAAAAAGGATGGTTCTTTAACTGTCTGGGACTTGAGGCCAATCAAGCTTGGTTAATAGTTTTTATACAATTATCTCAAAAATCTTGGCATTAAGATTGGCTTCTTTGCTTCCCCTTGTAAATATTGATGAATCACAGTTTGATTTCGTTAAGGGTAGATCTATTATCGAAAACTTTTTGAGTGCCCATGAATTGATTGCACATTGTAAAAGAAATAAACAGAGAGTGCCATGCAAGCTTGATTTTGAGAATGCATTTCACAAAATTAATTGAGGATTCTTGTTTGAAGCTCCTTGGGCCTGTGGTTTTCCATCAAAGTGGATCGGTTGGATTCACACCCTTTTGGAATCAACCTCTGTAGGTCCCTTGGTAAATGGCATACCCTGCAACTAGACCGGATGCCAACAAGGCCTGTGACAAGGTGATCCATTGTCCCCTTCCTTGTTTATCTTAGCAGCTGATATTCTATCCAGGCTACTCCATCAGGTAGGCTTACTTGGAATTGTGGAAGTGTGGGAGGTCATCAGGAGTTCCAAGGGCTAAAAGGGCTTCAATTTGCAGATGACATTTTCTTTTATTTTGTATAGAAAAAAAAAAAGAAAAAAAAGAGAGAGAGTCTGGTGGCAGTGACAGCCATACTTTTGGCATTGGAAGGGGCCTGTAATCTTAGAACAAACTTCCATTAAAGTTTCATTGTATGTATCAACATGGATGATGGAGAGGCTCGAATGTTTGCAGCCCTGTTGAATAAGGTTGGGTCATTTCCTTTCAACTGCCTTGGACTCCTTCTGTATGACATGAAAATTCCAAAGCAGTTGCTGGATTTTGTTGATTGAGAAAATTAACTCAAAATTAATTGGCATCCTGGAAGGGGAAATTCCTTTCTTGGGGTGATAGACTCATATTGCTAAATTCTATACCATCCTTACTGTCGGCCTATCTTTTGTCTATTTATAGATTTTCGAAATAGGTGATTAAAAGAATCGACAAAGCACGAAGAGCATTCCTACGAGAGGGAAGAGACAATGTAAGTGGGTTCCATTGTTCAGTCAAGTGGAATAGAGTATGAAGAGATAAGAGGTAGGGAGGACTTGGGAGTCAAGAACTTTAGAGCAAATGAACCTTGTGTTGCTGGCTAAATGGGCATGGAAACTCTCTTTGAGCACTGATGCACCTTGGCTTAGACAAATTAGGAGTGCCCACTATCAAAGAAGAAGATGGGGGATTAAGGATCAGGAAAGGATACAAGAGGCTCTCACCTTTGTGGAAGGATATTGCTAAATATATCTAGGTGCATTTTGGAACTGTTATCTTCTTCAAATGGGATCTTCAATCAGATTTTGGGAGGATTCATATTGGAGTGAACTTGTTCCCTTTGCTTCTGTGTTTGATGATCTGTATTCTTGTGCTGGGAAGCATAATTATTTTGTGGACTCACAATGGTCCAAGAGAAGACCCAGCCCTCCCTCTGATACCCCAACTTGGAATATATCTTTTGCCTCCATCAGAACCTCCAAATTGCTGATATCCCAACTTGGAAGCTCACAAATTAAAATGTGGTTCTTTTACTATTAACTCCTACTACAATTTCATTAATGATGGCGGTCTGGTTTGTCCCTCCCATAAGGTGTTTTGGGGAGCAACTATTCCAGAGAAGGTGAAGGACTTCTAATGGTTGGCACAGGGAAACAAGTCACATACGAGAGAAGTCCTTGCCAAAAAAAAAAAGGATGGTTTTTCTGCATGCATGGGATGCCCTCTTTAATTGTGGTGCCATGGAGGAATCAACAACTCATCTTTTTACTAGATGTTGCTTTTCTTGCTGTATTTGGAATGCTCTTAAAATTCAGTTGAAATGGATTGGCTAGCTCTCAAACTTTCATGAGCTTTGGATTAAGCGGAGAAGAATCATCCAAAAACTTCTGGACCCGTTCTTTTATAGATAAATATCATGAAAAAGTTTCAACTTTTTAATAATTAATTTATCCATATTTTTATACTTTCAAGATGGATAAGTTATTTTTCCTGGATAGCATTTACTCATGAATAAATTAAAAAATCTTATCCGTATGGAAGGTGGCTGAATCATTCTCCCATCAACTAGAAAAGTAAACATTCAATCTTATTTCTAAAATTCTCTCCTCCAGATTTTCAATGCCTCCTCATTTAATGCTCAACAACTCAGTTGTCCACTATCCTAAACTCTAGTCCCCTAAAGCATATTTTAAAAAATATTAATAAATTTTAGCAACTTGTCTAGGAAAGTGATAAATAAAAGAACATGGATGATAAATTTTGAAACTACTTTTCTATGTATAAAAAAATATGGATAAATCATTTTCTTGTCTAAATATTGTCAGAAAAATATTTATCCAAGAAAATATATATTTCTAGTTAAATTTTTTATTCATAAAAGAACGAGTCCTTGAGGTATTTGCAGCAATCTATTAGACAATCTAGAGAGAACACAATGCTAGGATATTCAAAAAGAAAACAAGATTTATTTATTGTGTTCTTCATAAAGCTTTGCATACATTCGAAAGCCGGTAGCATCTCTTCTCAAGGGGTAGGTAGCATTATGAGCCACCAAAGCCTTTGGACAAACCTACAAACACAGGTTGCACATTCGAGCCAACAACCTAGATAGGAGTTGATCCTATTCCTTGCATGTCCCTCACCTTGTTTTGATTGTTTATTTTTATCTACCCGAAGGATTTAGTGGTGCCTTGTATCAAGATAAAGCACATGCTACACTTTGACCTTTTTTTTTCTTTGCTTCCTTTGACATCTTTGTGCATAACCACCTCTTCTCCTTTTTTTTTAATAAGAAAAAAATAGAGGGGGGGAGGGAGACTAGCATAGCAATCCTTTCTGGGCATGACCTTAACAATCCCTACTTTGCTGACAAATGTTTGATACCGGACGATGACAAAGACAGCTTAGCCCTACTCCACCAAGTGATGAGTACATCATCCCAACCCTACCTAAGTATCAAGAGGATCACTCAGGTCCAGAAAGTCCCTACCCACCTCTCTCTTTAATAACTCAAAGTGTAATGCCCAAAAAGGAAAAAAAAAAAGAAAGAAGAAAGGAAAGAGGGGGAGGAAGACTCCCTCTTCTCCGATTCCATCGGGGAGAAAGAGGGGCCGTCCAAATCTTACTCTTCTAAACCTATAAAAAGGGCCTCTCCTTCCTCTTTTCATCTCACTTCCAAACCTTCTACTGTCGGCAAGGAAGAATGGTGGTCATCACAAGTTCGACGATAGATCCGTAGGAGCTTTTGACGATCAGCCAGGGAGGACCTCACCAGGACCTAGGTGAGTAAGATTTTCTGATTTCTCTCTCTTCTCTTCGATTTTTGGTGAGGTGGGTCGTCACCGATGGATGCCGGACCAGGATGGAAGCTGAGCCATCATAGAATGCCACCAGCACCATTCGGCCGAGTAGAGGAAGAGGAGAGGGGGAGGAAGGAGAGGAAGAAGAGAGGAGAAGAGGGAGAAGAAGAGGAGAGGAAGAAAAGGAAAGAAAAAAAGGGGAAGACCTCTGTTCGGTAGAGAAGGAGAGCAGAGAGGAAGAAAAAAAAAAGAAGAGGAGAGAAAAAAAGAAAAGGAAATGAAAAAAAAAAAGAAAAAAAAAAGAGAAGGGAAAAAAAAAAAAAAGAAAAGAAAAGAAAAAAGATAAAGAAAAAAGGAGAAGAGAGAGAAGAGGAGGAAGAGGAGAGAGGAGAAGAGAGAGGAGAGACAAAGAAGAGAGAGAAACAGGATAGAAAAAGAGAAAAAAGGGATAAATAATAAATATAAAAAGAAGAAATTGAAAAGCTTCTCTATTGGAATTCGTGAATAAGAGTATCAGCGAGTGGATCATTGATAAAATTCGAGTAAAAAATTTTGGATTTACAATTTCTATAGGATTATTTATTAATATTAAAAATTATTATTATAGGAGAACAACCTTTTAAGTAGAAGGGCGTTAGCGAGCTCCGGGTACAGACTGATATCGGATATATTTGAATTGTCTCTAGAGAGGTAAGGATTTCTGGACATGATCACCAATTTTATAAATATATCTTATATGGCATGATTTGATCCCTGATTATGAGCATTTGCATGCTTGATTATCTACGCATGTTGTATTTTGACTTTTTTTGATGGACAGTGTGATGGCTACTATTATTATTTATGTTCGCGATGCAGGTCATTGGAAAACCTAAAATAACATGACTTGAAAGCATGACATGAATTGATAAAGTGTTAATCAAGAGAATGAGGTGTTTGAACTAGCCATGCCATTGGTAGGACCATGGTTACTGAGATTGCCAGTTACAGGCTGGAGTGTGACACCGAGATTGCCAATCATAGGTTGGAGTGTGACAATGAAATTGCCCGTTATAGGCTGGAGTGTGATAATGAGCTTGTTAGTCATATGCTAAAGTATGACACTAAGATTGCCAGTCATGGAATGGAGTGACCGTGGTTAGTCCAGAACCCTAAAAAAAAAAGGATAACCTAATGGAAACATGAAAAGAAAAACATAATTTCACCAAAGATTTTGTTATACATGGTATTTGAGTTGTTTGATTGCATGATATGATATTCTATTATTTTTTTGCTATTTACAAAATTATATTATTATTGGTGTGATTGTATGAAGTCCTTACTGGGCTGTGAAGCTCACTCCCTACCTTTTTATTTTTTTCTAGAGATGCAAGATACATAGCAAGGATCGAGCCGGGTATGAGATCGAGTACCAGAATTTTAGAGTGTTTAGTTAGTTTTATTTCTAATACCCATGTAATAAACAAGTTAACCATTTAGTGGTATTGACTTGAACAAGTGGATTATTCAGTTATTATTAAATTGTTTAATGACATTTGGTTAATTAATGTGATCTTTTGGAAATAAAGGGTATCTTGTGTACTTAGACCTGGCATGATCTCTAGGATATTACATAGGATTGTGCGGCCAATCATGTAGTCGATTCCGGGGTTAGATTCGGGGCGTGACACAAAGAGCCATGATTTCCCTTTGTATTAAAAAAAGTATATGATATTATATTAATAATATTATAATATGGTATCATAAAATATTATTGTATTATATTTTATAAATATTATACTTTATAGCATAAGATTTATAATATGATTATAATAATGTCTAATATGTTATGATGTTATAATACTTAATATTAACATGCATATATAAGATTATAATAATACTTAATATTTTATAATATTGTCGGACCGTAGCTCCTAATCACCATTTCAAAAGAAACGTCCCCATTAAAAAGCTAAAAACTATTGTCTTTCAAGCGCACCAAAACCCAGCGGTAAGCGCGCTGGCAGGCTTGAGGGGCTTCGCACCTAGGTCGACCTGCATCAAGCAGGATCGCACCCAAGCGACAGGCTGGAAGAGCAGATGCGGGATCGCACCCAAGCGACAGGCTGGAAGAGCCACTCCCATTTAGTCGACCTTCCCAGGGGTCGAGCTGACCCTCGAGTCGAACCTCTGAGGATGTCCCCTGGCCACCACAGGTGTCCCACAACGTGGTGCTTGATGCGGCATTCCCACAGGTGGGCGTTGGCACCAGGCCAACAATCCTCCCAGCGGCATCGGGGGGCTCGTCGAGAATCGAACCTGCAACCTCGCTCTGATACCACTTGTCGGACCGTAGCCCCTAACCACCATTTCAAAAGGAACGTTCCCATTAAAAGGTTGGAAACTATTGTCTTTTAAGCGTACAAGATCCCAGCGATAAGCGCATTGGTAGGCCTAAGGGGCTTCGCACCTAGGTCGACCCGCATCAAGCTAGATTGCACCCAAGCGGCAAGCTGGAAGAGCCGCTCCTATTTAGTCGACCTTTCCAGGGGCTGAGCCGACCCTCGAGTCGACCCTCCGAGGATGTCCCCTGGCCACCACACGCATCCCACCACGTGGCGCTTAACATGACATTTCCATGGGTGCGCGCTCGCACCGGGCCAACAAATATCATATAATATATTGTTATATATGTCTATAATATCTAATATTTTAATATATTAATAATGTATTATATGGTACTATATTATACAATAACATTCTAATAATATTTGATATTATATTATTATAATAATACAGTAGCATAATATTATATATTTCTAATTTATTATATTATATTACATTTATACTATTGGAGGGGATAAGGAAGAGATTAAGCAAAGTCATATCAGGTTTAAACTTGTGCCATGAGATCGATCTTAGATATAAATCATATCCGGTATGTGTGATCTTGAGAATTCCACTAGCTAGATAAAGTGGCTAAAGTTATCCGCCTAGCAATTAGATTGCCTTCCAAATGGAACCTTAAACCACCCCATCTCTGAAGGGCCGACTCCAGACTAGAATCGAACCATCGGTCGATCTCTCGTCCAAGTAGCAAGAGCTGATACCAAGAGAACCATGGTGGCTAAAGTTGCACCATCTTAATTACATGTCAACATGTCAAGCGTGAGGATGATATATTGTACCTGTCTATAAGGTCATTACCATACACTCATGCATGCCCTTCTCCTGTGGTCATGATATATTATAAAATTAACAACCGAACCTAAGTGACCCAAGGAGCTCCCTCCAGGGCATATATTTATTCATTTCAACATTAGCAATGAGCAGAGGCCTTGCCCCACTATCAACCAATCATAAATTTAAAACATGATTCCATAGATAACTCAGATTAAATCTAAAAATCTTTCTGAAGCCCATAACTGCTGATATTATTCAGAGGTCGGGATCTCCCTCTTTATCCCCGTTCTACTAACCGAAAATACTGTAAAAATCTGTTCCAAAGATTGTGAAAATTCGAGCATCTTGAATCCAATATTATCTGATCAGACAGGAACTTACACGGGTAGCTATACCGAGATTTATTCCCTATCTCTTTTGTTTAAAAAAAAAAAAAAAAAAAAAAAAAAAACCATCTGCAACCAAGGTGGGGTGGCGGTTGTGAATTTAAAAAGAACGATGACGTAAAACACCAAATAATAGCCAGCTATCCGATCTCCTCAAAGTCTCAACGGAAGCGTTGTTTTAATTTATAAAGTATATATATATATATATTATTATCCTCCAGCCAACTTGGTTCAAGCTGAGTAATGGGACAACTTCCGATACGTTGCATCCCATCCGTGTCAAACTAAAAGGTGCAAAGAGCTCATGGGACCTCTTGTGAGTGGACTTTAATTAGGCGTGCCACTTGTAGTAGTCTTTGCAGCTGAAGCCAGAAGTGATGCCATCTTCTTTTCTTTTTTTTTTCTTTTTTTTTTTTTTTTTTCTTGCCTCAAGGGAATCCTTGTTCGCATGTCTGGTTGTTAAAGGTGATCGTCATGGAGCATGGAAGTGAAGTGCAAATGATGCGTAGCCTTTGCAATCATTGCCATTGTTTGAGACCGGAAGAATAACACCAGGTATAATTTATAGATAGTTTATGTACCGATGTGGCTTTTTCTCCAAGCCTGTCATCACTCATCCCTTCAGCTTTTTATCTGGTTTTGATATTAATATTATCATGAATCGATGGTTGGAGGGAAAGAAGTGCAGCTGTAGTTGGAGTGACGTATCTCATGACAAAAGCATTTTTTTTTTTTTTTTTTTTTTTTTTTTTTTTTTTTTTTTTTTTTTTTTTTTTTGAGAGAGAAGATCATAACAAGAACAAGCTATTGTTAAACTAACCAGACCAGTAATTCCATCAGCTAGCGAGCTTAAAAATTCGTATAAAAATATTTTCTGGACAAAAAAGTGTGAGAAACCACCATATACGTTTCATTAGAAATGAAATTAGTGCTAAAAAGAAGAGAAACAAGAGCAAAAAGAGAAGGATAAGAAAATAGAACAAGGGTTCTAACTTCTAAGTAACCCAAGCCACAGGTCTAAAAACCCTAGAACCCAACAAAAATGCCAAACCAACTCGGATGGGAATATCTTGAGCCGACTATTCCTTTTTTACAAAAACTTTTTTTTATGTAATAGTTTGCAAAAAAATTGCGATCAATGTTCCATGCGTGGTGCTAAAATTTAGCTCTAAGATACATGCAAATATATGGATTTTATTACTTCTCAACTTTCGAACCATTTGTTTTTCTCAAGTAACTTTTGAACCACTGATGGATATTATTATATAAGATATGATGAGAGGTTGGGTTGGTGGTTGATTGTTTAGATGTTCTTTTTTCCCTTAGTTGAGTTAAAAGTGGCAAAGCCTTTATAGTAAGTACCAAGGCACACATATATAGCATGTTTTTTTTTTTCCTTCTTTTTTTATTGTTTTTTGGTTTGAACATAAACTACACTAATTTTAATTTTGTTGTAATCAATAAATTAGATTTCCGTGCTAATTGTGAATTGAATAAAGTTTTCCCAAGGATATCATGTAAAAGCCTTTTTTTCTTTAAAAAAAGTGAGAGATTTAACACATGAAGATTATGGTTTCAGCAAGTGGTGTTCATATAGATAACCAATTAATATTGGGAGTCTTGGATGAATTCATTCCTCACTACGTCATAAAAATGAGAGAGAAGTCTAGTCCAACATCTGTATCATAGGCAAGGACTGGATTGTGGCTCACCAAACCAGCATCGTCTTCTTCAGCTTAGTTAATTTGGGTCACAACAGCTTGGATGAGATTGCTTTAGGCCTATACTTGAGAGAGATGTAGGCAGTCCAAATCCACCATTTCACTTCTCCAACCTTTTGCTTCTTGACTTTGTCAGTCTCCCTCCATGGCAAAGTAATGTAATGATGAAGAGGAGGGGCTTCAGAAGTCTAGCCAGTCATTATGGTCCTTAATCTCACTTTCTTGTAGCAAGCAAAAGGCCCTCATCTTTCTGTTGAATTCCAATTAGGCACCCTCAGTTCCATCAAAGCAAATGCCCTCAAAAAGTTTGCAGTAAAAGAAATATAAGGATGTATGGGCCCTTAACAAGCATGCACTGCCCATCCATATTGAGGTGTAAAATGGTCATAACTTTTTTTATTTTTTATTTTTTTGAACTAAGAGTCAGCAGAGTTATCATTAAACCTCTACTTAACTTTTCCCATGTGTATTGCATTGTAAAATGATCATACCCATAGTTTTGAATTCTTGTTTTAATCAAGAGTCAATAGAGTAAATGATTAAAGATCTACCATTCCTTGCAGTATCCCATGTGTGTTGCGGTGTAAAATGATGATACCCCTGGGTTGAATTCTTGCTTCAACTAAGAGTCATCTATGATTAAAGCTATGCTTAACTCCTCCTGTCTTGAGGTGTAAAATGATCGTACCCTTGGTTTGAATTCTTGTTATCTAATTACAAGGAGCCAGCAAAGTAATGATTAAACCACTACTGCTTCTTCCTCTCTTTTTTTTCTCCTGAATGCACTCTGCGTAGCTTCTTGACCTAATATTGGGTTGAATTTGAGTCAATTTTCCCGGCTAAGTTTGCATACCTCTAGCTTTCATATCATCATTATTGATTGACTTGGACATTGTGATCACTCTTTGGCTTAGGAGACTTTGCTTAAGACTTTGGAGGATATCCCAAACTAAACTTTTACTTTGAACTTTTCTACTGCAGATCGTATAGGATGGACTGTTCCTTAACCAAAGAATGAGGACCAAGCTTGACCAAATGCAATGCCATTATTATTTGGCCACCCAACTTTCATGCAATGCATGTCCCACATCCTCATGACCATTGCCATGGCCTACTACTTTAAAGTTCAAACCATAGGAATCGGAGAAAACTATATGATCTACAATGAAAGAGACTGATGATGCATTGGATAAGGCTTTCTCTCATTTATAATTGTGCCTTAAAACATGGTTCTGGAGGACTGGTGCCCTCTTGTAGCCACAAGGACGTATCATTCTAAAGAAGAAGAAGAAGAAGGAGGAGAAGAATACCTTCGACCATGCCAACTTGCAATATTTTTTGATATCCTGAGGCACCTGGACAACATTGAAAGCTGGAATTGTTGATAGATGTTTGATCATTCAAAAATGAAAAAATTATATTGTGACAGACAGAAGATTGTGTCTTTGAAAATTATATCCAAAATAGTAATTTCCAATTTTACGGTGCTATGAGATTTATCATACATCGTACTATTAAGTACTTAGTTATCTAGAACAAAATTTTGTGATGTCTAATAACATAAAAATGGTGGAATATATATCATTATTTTTGTAGTACATTCAATGCACCCTAAATGAAAAAGATAATCTTATCAAAATATTTTCGGCCTGTTAAAATATGCTACATAACCAAGTAGAGAATCTGATGCCAGATATAATTCTACTGATACTTATTTTCAAGTCACCAAGTTGGTGCCAATTAATGGCCGGCTGGAGGAACAATTGGCTTTCGAAATCTATATCTAAAGTGGATCTTCCTCTTCCTCTTTGATAATATATAACCGTAGGTCTGCCCCTTCTTAATCTCAACTCAAGATCTGTCCCTAATAAAAACTCTAAGTAGAGAGGTGATAGCTAAGGTTGGTTGATCCTCTACTTGGTTATATACATGGCAGATTCTGATGGACTGATAACGAATTCAGGATAGGTTTGTGTTCAAAACATAATTAAAAACTACGGGTATTTAATTACTAAGGTGATGCTCCCACCATATTTATCTTAATAAAACATAGTATGTAGAAAATTTGAAGATTTTATATTTATTTCATTAATCTATTATGTTTTAGATATTTTTTCATCCAAAACAAGCCAATTAATAATAGAATCCGCATTATGAATAAAATTAATCTTCATTATAGAGATGGATTTTTAAAGTGTTGGAAATTTCTCAGAGTCATGCATCACCATTTTTCTGGCTCCACTCAGTTTGCTTGGGCCCTCGTTCTTTACTCCAGTACTCCAGATTAAATTTTCAAAAAAAAAAAAAAAAAAAAAGACCCACTAACTTGTGGTTGCCAACCGCGTCCAATCTCAAGCTGCCCTTCTCTCTTACGTCTCTTCTTTCCATCCCTCCCTCTACCCTTTCCACGCTATAAATATCAACCATATATAGCATCATAACAAGAACCACATTGGAACTCCCACTTAATTAACTTGCACCCTCCGGGATTTTATCTTTCTCCAAGTCTTCTCCTACGTTATCTATCTCCATTACAATGGGTGACCTCCCTCCTGGATTCCGGTTCTTCCCCTCTGACGAAGAGCTTGTCATCCATTTTCTATATCCCAAGGCATCACTCTTACCATGCCACTCTGATATCATCCCCAGCCTCAACCTTGGCCATGTGGATCCATGGGACCTTGATGGTTAGTTCCTCTACTTGGTTTCTTTTGTTACTCCCATATCCTTTCTACCATGATACCATGCTAACATTAAGCATACTCTTTACATTTTAAGGTAAAGCACTGAAAGGTGGTAACCAGTGGTATTTCTTCAGCCAGAGGATCCAAGACAAAGTGTCCCCCAATGGCTATTGGATGCCGGTCGGAATCGACGAGCCCATAACAAGCAGGAACAAGGTTGTTGGCATGAAGAAGACACTGGTGTTCTACATTGGTGAAGCTCCCTGCGGAGTAAAAACTAATTGGCTGATGGTTGAATACCATCTGTTGGACAGTACCACCAACTGTAGTACCAGTGGTAGCAGCAGGCATGGTAATAGAAGGTCCTCCAAGGAGAGAGGACACCAAAGAATAGTATGTTCCTTGATATTTGCTGCCTTATACTTATTTCACCTGGTGTTTCCTTTCATGGCGTAATAACCGGACCTTTTTTTTTTTGGCTCTGATGTGTAGGTTTCTGACAACTGGATCATTTGTCGAGTCTATGAAACAAGCTGTGATTCGGTTGCAAGCTTTTTAAACGATGAGACAGAGCTCTCATGCTTGGATGAGGTGTTCTTGTCCTTGGATGATCTTGACGAGATAAGCTTGCCCAACTAAGATCTGGAGGATGTAATTAAACTCAGGGTTTAATTCCATGTAATTAACTGTAATGATGTGTTGCTTCCAATAGCATTAGTATGGTTGAAGAACTCAATCCCCATCATGTGTGTAATTATCCGTTAGAAATATCATCGAAGTGTGATATAGGTTTTGGAGAAAGCTTCCCAAGTTAAGATCCATCAATGTATATATAAAATTAGATTCCTCTAAAAATGACTGTGTAATCTCTCATGTTCAATATAACATCGTTTGAACTCTGACATATGCTCAATCTTTTCTCTTTTTTTTTTTTTTTTTTTTTGGTCTGATAAAGTACTCATGCTCAACTTGGTTTGTAATTGCGTGATTCACTTTTCTCTCTAATTAAATTAGATTTGATATGAAGCAAGTGCTGCAGGTTATTGGATGTGGGATGGCCCATGCGTAACTGAATCAAGTATGGTATAGGCTTTTAGTTTCTTTTAAAAAAAAATATTTTAGAAAAATCTCAATGTAAGTTCCAAAGACTATAATTAAATAAATGATTCAATAATTTATTTGTATATTTTAATGAAGTCATTCTTTATTGATTCAGGTCCGTCACCCAACTGATGGACCAGTTCAACTGCTTTGTGAATTGTGATTGAACCGGTCCATTTACTCGGTGCTGGATTCGATCCAGATAAAAAAGGTATCCTTAAATAAAAATATATAATTCCATATTTTATTTATTCATAACTATTGCTATTATATATATATATATATTAAAAAAAATTCTCAGGCTTAATTTAGCGCGATGCTTTATTCCAGTATCCTTCTTTTCATGGAATTAATTAAGTCTGAAGAAAGGACACTTCATAGGCTATTAGATACAGAAGGGCCCCGTGTACACTTTATGGGGTAATTATTGCATGCCTTATAGCCTGTCCTTCTTAGCCTTTTCTTTATCGTCCTCGAAGTCATCTCCAAGGATCGATGTTGGTGGTAATCCATTCAGAATAATGAAGGGATATTGCTTACGTGAGCATTTCGCTATCCAAGGCGTCATCTGGGATAGGGACCATGGGGTTCGACAGTTCTACGTGCTCCAATGCACGCGAGGATAGACCAGGCCACCGAAGTGGGGACTTGGAGGATTTGCAAGCATAAGAGGGCCGAATTAATGTTCTGTTGAGTTGTGTTAGACTAGATTAGAATAGCCAAATAGGAGGCATTTGAAGTATTACTTCTTTGATATCTCTACTATAGGTGGCGTTTCCTTCCATGTAATAGGATTTTCCCCCTTTACCTGGTATATGATACAGTGTGATACAAGGAACGGAATAAATGCAGCTAGGGTAACAATTAAACACATCATAATTATATATTTAATATGACTCAAATGTAGGGCAAGTGTTTTTTTTTTTTTAAATGTTTAGTAAGAGTTTGAATGGGGTCTTGAAGATGCCAACATATCGTAGAACCTCTTGGCGATTGTACGTACTAAACCTAAGGTTTAAAATCTTGGGATTACTGGAGTTGGAGGGTTTGAGATATTTGGAGGTAGCGCTCGTTCTCGATTTTCATGAGGATCTTCGTCCGAGATGCGAGGAGAGGGGTGTACCTCCGCTCGGGAGTGGCCTCGTCCCTCGACCTTGGATTCGGGCGAGGGTCGGCAGATGGCCCGGGCTTCCGAGCTCCCGGGGTATCTCTCGGGGGCGGCCTCTTCGGAGTCTTCCCGTCCAACTCTCGACGGGTGCGGTCGGCCTCCTCCGCTCGGATGTATTTGTGAGCGCGGAGGAGGAGCTCGGAGTACGTCCTAGGCGGCTTCTTGTCCAGGGAGTAGGTCAGGCGGGACGTCTTGAGCCCGCGCTTCAAAGCCAGCATGGCGACGGGCTCGTCCAGGCTGTAGATCTCCAGGGCTGCGGTCTTGAACCGGGTGATGTAGTCCCGAAGCAGCTCCTGGTCCTGCTGGCGGATGGAGAAGAGGCTGTCCACCTCTCTCGGCACCTTTCGACAAGCGTCGAAGTGTGCCACGAACCTTCCTTCCAACTGATGGAAGGAGCAAATGGATCCGGGCTCGAGGCAGGTGAACCAGACTCGAGCGACCTTCCGGAGGGTTGCCGGGAAGGCAATGCACAGAAAAGCGTCGGTGGCCCCCTGGACCCTCATGAGAGCTTTATAGATCTCCAGATGGTCCAGTGGGTCGGTGGTCCCGTCGTAGGGATCCACCTGCGGCATGCGGAACCGTTTCGGGATCGGTTCCGCCTGGATTTCTTCAGAGAAAGGGGGGCGGGAGTTGTAGCCCGCCGGGTCTGCCGACGAGTTCTGCAGGTCGGCGAATCGGCAGGCGAACTCTGCCAGCTTGCGCTCATGCTCCTCCAGGCGCCTCTCGGCCTGGTGCCTGATGGCCTCATCGGTGGAGTCTTCCACCGAGGCTGCGGGTGAAGGGGGCGTCGATCGGTCTCGGCGCGAAGTCTGGCCTCGGCGTCGCTTGCTGCGATGCGCCGTTTCGGTCCCGTCGGCCGGGGATCGGCTCTTGTGATCCTCCGAACCGGAGTAGTTTCTTTTTGCGAGAGCTTGGTGGCTCCCGCGGAGGTTGGAGACGGCCCTCGGATGGGATGGCCTGCCCTGAATTGAGCGCAGCTCCCATGCTGCCCCGCGGCTCGGGCCGCGGGGGTCCCTGGCTGCGGCTGCGTGGCCAGGGACCGCTGCTGATGCTGAAGCTGCCGGACCGCCGAGGTCAAAGTCTGCAGCTGTTGGATGACGGTCGCAAGGGGTCCGTCCGCCGGGGTAGGCTGTGGTGGAAGAGGAGGGGGAGCCGGAAGCTCCCTCTCGGGGCTGTGGGCCCCCGGGGGGGAGTGAACCTCCCCCACACGGCTGGTGGACGCCTCGTGACCATGAGTGACCATCATTGTCAGAGAGCGCGACACCTGCAGAAAGCTGGCTCCCGCTAGGGTTCAGTGTCCTGCCCCCCTACCTGGCGCGCCAATCTGCTGCCGCTCTCGTCGCCGCGCCCGTGCCACGGATCCGCTGATCCTTCCTGACCGCCTGGCGAGGGAGCCTCCCTGGCTGCGGAGAACCTGCAAGAAGGGATTAGAAGACCCTGACCGGGGATCCCGGCAAGGGAGCTCCGACGGTCAAGTCAGTAGACGACGAGAAGGAACAGACTCTCCAAACGGACCCCCCGAGAGGGCTCCAGACTTAGAGAGTTTACTAGTAAGAAAGGCGCTCTGGGGACCAGAACTTCGGCCGGGCCTCCGTGCCGAGCTCACGCCAAGTGATCCCCTCTCGGGATCTCCGGTCTCACTCTCGGAGCGAGGCCTTTTGCCGCTGCTTCTTCCTTGTCCCCAGGCTTGTTGCTTACCTTGTCGTCCCCAGATTCCTCCCTTTTATCTCCTTTCGTCGTGCGCTTGTCTTCTCCTCCCGGGAGACTCCCCTCCCCCGTCCCTTTCTCTTTCCCCTTTTCGGTGAGGAGGGCCAGGCGGCTTTCTGACCTCGTCCGCCGAGCCCAGCAGGGAAAAGGCAAAGACAGAAAAAAGGGGGGGGGGGGCGGCGCTGGTAAGGCGGCCGGTCAGACCTCGGGCCCAGTGAGAGCGCTCTCTTTCCCAAGCGTGGGCGCCATCCATCTATAGGGCCTGTTTTGTCAGAATCGCGCCTCTCGGCTGCGGGACCTGTCGGGCCGATGCAAATGGCGTTTCTCGTGCCGCCGCCCTCCGTACGGGGCACCGTCTGTGATTCGTACGGCCCGAGGGACGGCCTCGGAGCCTGCGCCTCTTTCCCTGGGACCTTCTCCGTACGGGCGGCCTGACCTCGGCCGAGTTGGACCCGTCTCCGGGGGCCACCTGGCGAAGAGCGAAGGACCAGCCGACCTCGACCTAGGTGGACCCCTCCTGGGTGGACACCTGGCGAGGTGGCAGGAGGTTGCCTGGCTTTGGCCGAGGTGGGCCCATCTCCGGGGGGGCCACCTGGCGGAGGGGCGAAGGATCGGCCGACCTCGGACCAGGTGGACCCCTCCTGGGTGGACACCTGGCGAGGTGGCAGGAGGTCGCCTGGCTTTGGCCGAGGTGGGCCCATCTCCGGGGGGCCACCTGGCGGAGGGGCGAAGGATCGGCCGACCTCGGACCAGGTGGACCCCTCCTGGGTGGACACCTGGCGAGGTGGCAGGAGGTCGCCTGGCTTTGACCGAGGTGGGCCCATCTCCGGGGGGGCCACCTGTCAAAGGGGCGAAGGATCGGCCGACCTCGGCTTAGGCGGACCCCTCCGGGTTTGGGTGCCAACGAGGTGGTAGAGGAACTCCGAGCCGAGCTCGACCTCGGCGAGAGCAGTTTGCCTTAGAAAGTCGTCGGGCGGAGTAGTCTTGCCGAGCCCGGTCTTGAAGACGTGGCGCTGACTCGACCGGAGAAACCTCCACGTGGCTCGATCGTATTCGGCGGTATCTGAGCCTGGCCACATCACTGTTACGGCCGTAACAATGATCACTTAGAAACTTCTATTGTATATGACCCTATAAGTTCGAATACTAAACCAATAGCTCAAGAATAAATTATTGAACTAATCAATGTAACCATCTAGCAATGATACCCGATATTCAGATAGGTCGAATAATTGCAAAGTAACATTCAAGAACCCAGGCATATGGTTACCATATAATTCATCCATTTAACCTAATGTTCACGATGACTTTAGAGTTAATTGTCAATCCTAAATTAGTACATCCAAATGTGTCTTAACCGAATAAATCTTGTGACTCCTTACAAGAATTATCTTGGTCAATTTTTTGCTAAATTGAAACATGGCAAAGCATTATCTGCAACACCTTGGTGTGGTCAATCCCTTTTTGACTCGTATACTGACTTTACAAGTACTTGACTATACCTAGAAACATTCCATTACTGTATTAAAAATATAGATAGTTCGGTATCAAAGTATAATAAGCTGCTTGTAAGTCACTATAGTGATCTCAGGTCAGAGGGATACTTATATCCATATCCTACTAAGAGATACTCTTGACAGTAGAGTAATTTATAGAGTTGGTCATACTCAGTGAATATACTTTTATACTTACCTGCATGCCATATCAGTATCTCCACACTCCTTGGTTATGAAGACAACCAACCTACATGGCACACAATGACCTATACTCGATAAACGTTATCATCTCATGTAATAACTTATCATTTAGTTGTGAACATGTTTAAGAATTACATGATAAATAGAAATAGTTCTAAAAACTTCATCACATAAGAGTTCATATGAAAGATGCATAAAAAAATGAACTACCAAAAATAATTTTTATTTAGTTATGATTTATATATATATTATAATAAACTAAATTATCTACAACTTAGATGATTATCTTTAGGACATATTTCCTAACACTCTACACTTCTAGCTTCAAGATTGAAGATGTGGTCGGTGGATAGTTCGTAGCATAAATATCTTTGAAGAAAAGACTAAGCTTGGTCAAAGAACTCCATATGGGATTAGGAATGAGATCATGCCAAGCTAGTGGTGGTAATCATTGCATGAATACATTCTTCTCAATATGCATGATGTCATGGTTATGATGGATCAAATTAGTAGACCAATACGGCAACTTCCTGAAGTATTATGCTTCACCCAGTTATGAGGTATCGAATTTCTAAGATTTTTGCTTGTCAAATAGTATACCAAATTGGACTTAAATAGTATACCAAACTGGACTTCGTCTAGTTGGGATATCCTCTGAAACACTTCCGTAACACTAAGGCACGGGGCTGTATAGTTTTCTATCTTATTCCCCCTGAAATTGTCCCGCTACTTTCAAAAAGGATGATGCTTAAGAAGAAATTGACGATGATAATCGAACCAGTAGAGCTTACGACCATGCTTAAGTTGAGATGATTTTGCGTTCTCCATGCAATAGGAACATGCTAGCTTTTCATGAGTGCTCCATCATAACAACATCCTATAAATAGGAAAATCGCTAATGGTCCACAACAATACAGTCTTTATTACAAAATTTCTCTTCCTTGATGCATCAAAAGTATATATACCATCAGATCATAAGAATTTTAGCTCATTAACAAGAGGCCTTATAAATACATCAATGTTTCTACCAGGATATCATGATATAGGTGAAAGAAAAACGGTGCAGGTGGTTTGACATGGTCCTACACTACGCATGCAAATAGCTGCGGGAGCAGAATGGATTTTAAAACTTTTTAAAAAATTCTCGCAGCGGAAAACTGCTCCGCCCAGAACCTAACCTATTCATGTTGCATGTAGGCATGTATGATGATATAAAATATTTGCAAAAACTTAAACAAATAAATCTATTTATGCATGATTAAAAAAATAATTTTCCATACCTTTATTCTGCCTGGAATAACTCTGGAATAGACCTGGAATAGGCTGGAATAAAACTATTCCAGCCTTCTTCTTCCTTGGGCTGAAATTTTTGCTCTGTTTTGAGCTTGAAAAACAGCAGTGAAACACCACTTTTCGAACCTCTGTTTGCTCCCGAATCACAGCAACGGCAAGGTGGATAAGTGTTCTTCGATCTCCAATAGAAATCTGCAAGGAAAATACAGTGTACACGATGTACAAAACGGCCAAAAACCTGCTGCCAGAATTTCTGCAGTAGAATAGGACATCTGGTTCTTCCTTCGTTTTGGAGCAGTAGAAGCGATCCCGGCACACGTGGCTTGCTCCCAGGAGTAGAAGGATACTCCCTCTAGAGGGGAGACGCGCCCGGGGCTCTTGGATCCCTCTCCACACGCGGTGCTAGCCACTGGAAGATGATTCGCGGCCACAGTGGACTGTAGCAATACTCCTTTGCTGCAGTGCAGGTTTGAGCACTTCAAAAGCAGTGAAATGGCTCTTGATACACTCCCTTACACTCTCCAAATCCTAGCTGAAATGGCTCTTGATACACTCCCTTACACTCTCCAAATCCCAGCTCTATAAATACCCAATGGGAAGAATCAAGCTTTCAAGGGATCTATCAACTCTAAGAAGAACAGCACTAGTTGTTTTCTTCACACGGTGTAACCCCACTTTGAAACAGGGTTCTGTTGCTGGAATTTAAAGGCAGCAAAGGAGGAAAACGAAGAGACTGGGAGAGGAAGAGGCAGTCGGATGCGTTTCTCCCATTTAACATCCATTTAACAGGGATTAAAATCATCCGGTGGAGGAGAGGAAGATACGAGAGTTTTTGCCATCGTTCGGTTCGGACGCTTGGATTTCTCCCAACGCTAAGACTTCTTTCCAGTGTAAAGAAGTAATCCAACGTGATACCGTGTAAACGGTCCAAGGGAGAAAACACCGGTTCAATTAACCGGTCCAAGCCAATTTTGTTTAAACCCATTTAAAACCAATTGGTCCAACCCAATTAAAAATTGGTTCAATTGGTTCACAACCAATTGGAGGCCGAAATGAGCTCCGAATCAGTTCAAAACTGATTCAGAAAAATCCTGGCGTAGTCCTGGTCAGCCCGAAACAATTTTCGGTTGACACAAACAAGGGTAAGGCGGGGAAAAGAGTGCTCAAAAATACCGTGACCATAAAATCGAGACGATTCCCAATCGTAATCGATATCCGGATCAGAGAGTAATCCTCTGTGGCGAGTGACCTCATAGGTTCGAACCTAAACGGTAGTACCAGAATAATTCTAGTACCAGCACAGGAAACCATCTAGCAATGGATCCCGGCGTCCGGATAGGTCGAAGATGCGGGAGCAAGCTATCGAACCTCTGGCATATGGTTACCGTATAATTCATCCCTTTGACCTCTAATGCTCAGGACGACTGAGATTGGGCTGCCAACCCAGACTGAGTCAGTCGACTACGTGTCTCAACCTTGCAAGCCCAGTGACTCTTCACTAGGACTACCCCGGCCGAGGATTTGCTAAATTGTGATACTGCGAGACATTCAATCCAAACTGTTTGGACATGTCAATTCCATCTTGGTCCATCACTGCTCCACAAGTGCTTGCCTGTACCCAGAAACCTTCCATCACCGGATTAAATATCCGGGTAGTCCGGCACCAAAGCACAGGGAGTTGCTTGCAAGCTATCGTGATGACCTCAGGTCAGAGGGACATATATACCCATATCTAATCATGAGTATCCCTTTGGCAGAAAGGGGCTGCACGGAGTCACGTTCAATGAGATATCACATATCCCACTTGTAGATCACATCAGTGTCACCACACTCATTTGGTCAAGAGGACAACCAAACGATGTGAACTACAACAACCTATACTTGATATATTGCCGTCCAGTATAATATATCCTTTGGTTGTGAACAAGGTTTAAGGACCACTCGATACATCCTCTCTGTATCGAAGTCAGTATAGTCCTAAGGACTTCATCACATGAAAAAAGTTCATTTCAGGAAAATTTAGTATGTGATGAGCTGCCATAAATATATTTTATTAATTCAAAGAAAAAGTATAATACTTAGCTCAACCGCCTACAACCCAGGCGATTGGCTTTGGGACACAATTCTCAACAATAGAAATGGCTAATATAATAAAGATATTATATTTTTTTATGCATATCCCGGTGGTAGATTGTATGGAATAATAAAGATTAGCTAAAATGAATAAGGAGCCGCTACATGATTGAATATTGTAAACCCACCTATAGATAAATCTAGTCGAATATTACATAATTTCTGAGTAAATAAAGAATGGCAAGCATCAAATTTCTTATATGCCTCACTATTCGATGGATGACTCATCACATCGGTGTGCTTATGAATTCCTTATTTTGCCATCTCATTTGTCTAGCAGTACTCTTAGACAAGTAGAGCCTCCGAAGCTTAGGAGTGAGGGAAGGGTATCAAATAACCTTGTATTGCCGCCAAGACCGCTTTAGCCTATAGCTGAAGATGACCTCGGACTGCACCCTCGTCACTCAGGATCCTACTCGGGCTCTCGGACTTGCAAAACAGAGAAGATCCGGGCCGGTGATCCTGGCCGGGGCACTCCGATGCTCAAGTCAATGATGATCCAGGAAAACAAATCTTCCTGATCGAGTCCAGTAGATGGACTTCACACTGGGAGGAGAAATTTATGAACTGAGAGAGTGTAAATGGATTGAGAGCAGAGTATGGGGAATGGCAACGGAAGAGGGCTCGAGCTAAATGGTTGTGTCCATCAAGGCCCTTCCGACGGGTCTCCGGTAGCCTGGGTAACTTAACTTCTTGGTTGCTCTCCTGTGTGCTGCCCCCCTCTTGCTCATGTATTTGCTCGCTTACCTTGTTTGAACCTTATAGAACTCCTTTTAGCTACGGTCGTTGCGCGCCGCTTACCTCGAGATCTTCCTCTCACTTGCAAGCACGTGCAGTGATATCCGGTGCCGTGCGTGAGGTGCCTTTCTCCATCTGTGATAGGGAACAGCACCGTGCGCTCTGAACCTCCTCCTGGTCGCTCTATTTCGGAAAGCCTGGCAGAGCCTCAATCGACGAGCAGCCGCCCCCTAGATTCGAATCCTCTGGGTTGACTTCCTCTTTCGGATGGCGCAGACGGTCGACCGGGAGCGCAGCGCCTCGATTGGGGGACCCCTTCCCTTTTGGTGAAAGTGATAGTTTGGACAGTTATTGCGGCCTGGCGGGCATCCCTCCATGGTCCTTGAAACGGCTTACCACTGTCCAAGGAGGGCGGCGACACCCCGCAACCGTTGGTTTCTTCATCCAAGGTGGGGCAAGCTCAGGAAGGTGGAGAGGCGTCCGTCGTGGCAGCTTTATCCGACATGGCATCTAACAAGGTCTGACATGGGTTCCACGTCAGCGATCCTGCCACATCACCTTGTATGGTATGCCTTCTGATTCTTACCCTCTTATCTTGGCTTAATCGGCTTTCATCATATATGTCACATAAGCTCTTTAGTTGGTCCCCTATATAGAAAAGCATGCAATTATTATGGCATGCATCTATCTTCTTGTATCCTATGCCTAACCTTTTCACTAGTTTCATTAAGGCATAGAAGGTCCCAATAAGTTTCTCATCCTCTGGTAGCATTTTATTTATTATTGCTACCATCCTATCATAACAATTGACCATCATATTAAACTCAACCTTTAAGTTCAACAACTCTAACATAGCTGAAATATAGTATATGTTTTACATTTCGGTCATAGTGGTTCATCAACATCTTTCAACATATGATAAAAATTATTACTGTCAACTTCTGGATCTTTCTTCACATCCTAATTAAATTTAGGACTAGTCGCATCCATAACCATGTCTACCATTCTATCTGTATCCCTGTCCTGGTTACTACTAATCCTTGCAATTATCACCCACCTCTCCCCATGTAGGTACCAATGCTTGTAGTTTGTCATAATTCCACTCCTATATAAATGAACAGTAATTGTATCCCTATCAAATAGTTCTTTATTGCTACATCTCTCACAAAGGCAACAAGCCTGTTCTTGATGTAAGAGTATCGCATTTCTAAAAATATAATCATAAAAGTATTCTACACCCTCTCTAAATTCAATAGAAATCATCTTGTCGACTATTCGACAGTCCATCCAACTATAGTCCATAGCACTATCTATGGATTCTGCATATACAAATATAAGGCAATTACTAATTAATTATTTTAACATTTAAAATGGCTTACATAATAAATGTGTCATACCATTAACTAGAGAAGGTTCTATCCCATTCAGGAAATGCATTAATTCTATATGTCAATTATAGTAATCAAATGATATGTATAGGGGTCGAAATAAATTTTGATAATATTTTTTCTTAGTTCTCTTTATACAACTAAAGATGTGTAATAAGAACTAAAAAAAAATATTATCTGAAATTTCTCTCGAACCCTCAATATATTGTTTAATTATTGAAATTACCTATACAATTAATTGCATTCTCAAACTATCTATACTAAATATTTAATTAATCAATGTACATAATTCTCTCACCTATATAAAAATATATAAATATACCGATACCGTAGAATATATACATTAATCAAAAGACAGGTCTATGATTCTACGCATTATAATTTTTTAAATAATATCTAATTAATTAGTTAAATTAACACCTAATTATGGGATGCCGTAGAATATTCACTTGGCCCTTGCGCTCGAGCTGGCTACCCTGGATGCAGGCTAGGATTCGAGGCTCAAGCATGCTGGGCACACCCAGGCCCTTGTATTTGTAATGCTACATGGCACCTTCTCTTGACCTGAGCATGCGGGGCATGGGAGGGCTTGTTGCCCTGCATGTCAGCTAGGATCCGAAGCCCGAGCGCACTAGGCACTCATGCCCCGTATGCACTGGACTCGAGTCTCAGCATGTTGAGTGCAAGCAAGGGTGCAGGTAGTACATCCTGCACAGTCGAGCTGAGGGAAGGTGCTGGGCAGTATTGCAAGCATGGGGTGTGCCTAGCACACTCGCGCATTGGGTCCTAGCCGACATCCAGGGTAGCTAGCCCAAGCATGTGAGGACTTGGCATCCAGGGTAGCCCTCGGCACCTTCCCTCTATTTGAATATGCAGGGCACGTGACCTGCATCCCCGCTTGTGCTTTGCATGCCAAGATCCGAGTCTCATATATATGAGTCACGCATCCATACACATCTAATTAATTATTTAATCAAATTAACATATAATTATTCAGTTAAATAAATAGCTAATTAAGTTTAATAATATATTTTAAATAAAAAAAGACTTTTAGTGATGGCTTTATTGCTGTCACCGTTGTCATCGCTAATACTCACATAAATAATAATAGGCAGGCTTCACAAATGGCAAACTAATGTGCTTGAACTAAGACACGGGAACGGACGGTGGTGCAGGGATAGCAATGTTAGGACGGGGCACCAAGGAGGGCAAAGCATGGGGTGGCGAGGAGGGTGGGGAAACCAGCAAGGGGAGCACAAGGTGACAGGGAGAGGGGAATCAGTAGGGGAACACGAGATGCCGAGATAGGGGAAGTGGCAGGGGGAAGCACGGGGCATCAGGGAGGGGGAAATTGGTAGTGGGGAGCACTGGAGTGTGGAAAACCAGTAGGGGGAGCATGGGGTGTCGGGGAGGGGGGAACTAGCAAGGGGAAGCATGGGCACCAAGAGGGGGGAAGCGGCTGGGGGGAGCACAGGGTGCCAAGGAGGGGGGAACCGTAGTAGGGAGCATGACAGGGGGGTGGGGTTTGAACCAACAGGGGGGAGCATGGAGCACTGGGGAGGGGAGAATTGGCAAGGAGAGCAGGGGCACCGGGAAGAGAGGAATTGGAAGCTTGGAGCATAGTGTGGGGATGGGTCACCAGGAGGGAACCAACAACAGGAAAATAATTTTGGTGATAAAGGGAGAAATAATTTTAGCCATCGAGCACCCGGTGGTGGTTTTGGTGACCACTACCAGCGACGGCAAAAATTACTATCGCTAAAAGTGATCGTTAAAGCATATATTTCTGTAGCCATCGCTAATAATAACAAATTATGTTGCTAAAAAGTTTTTAAAATATTTTTTTAAAAAAATTAGAGATTATAAATAATAATTTTTATCATTGCTAATAGTCAATTTATCATCGCTAATATTATTAGCGATGACATATTATCCTGTTATTTTTTTTGTTGCTAAAAATAGTTATCAGTGATGGCTAATTAGCCATTACAAATTGTCATTGCTAATAAACTTTTTTGTTGTAGTGATATGGGTTGCTAATTCAACAGTGGCATTTTATAGGAAAAATTATATGAATTATTTAGTAGTAAAAATTGGTAGTAGTTCTCACTTGCATCATGGAATGTAATGATATAATTTTTTATGAGTTGTAATTGTTTATAAATTAATTTTGTTGGGCGAACGAGTAATAGAAACATGCTTTAAAAGAAAAAAGATATGAAAATAACATAAATATACTATATTACTAAAAATAAAAAAATAATATTTTTTAATAAGAAGTGATATATAAAATAAATTGTTATTAGGAGAGAGAAGAGATTTGAAATAGAAAAAGCATCGTTGTTAAGGATGGGAGACTTTAAATTAAATAACTCGAACAATCAAAATTTGAAAATTTAAATATTCATTGATCTTTAGTGGTTTAAAATTAGTTTGTGATCCTAGAGAGACAAATAAATGAAGTGAATAAAAATAGAGAAAATACAGCAACAATTTTATTCTATTTAACCTTCAAATAAGAAAATATTGTTTTCCAAATTTTATGTTCCATCTTGTGAAAGTGAAATTGATAAGTTTGAAAAAAGAATAAAAATATATACTTTCATTTGAAAACTTGATAAATTAATTATACAAGGAAAATATTTGATATTCAGGACTCTCTTTTTTAATTTCATGTGGAATAAAAAGAATGAATAGTGTTTCTGCCAGACAACTTCTATGTCTTTTCAACATTTAATGGCCTAAAAAATATCAAGACAAGGTGTGCATTGTATTCATATCATTTTAGACAATTGACAAAATGTTAAACAATTTATGATGTAATATTCTGATTTAATTTCCATTAATGTTCTCACTTTTTTTTTTGGATTTTTTTTTCATTTTTTCCAGAAAAGGAGATACATTTGGATTTTCTTTAAAGAAATTTAGTTTTAGTAAAACAAATATTGGCAATGAAGTCATAAAACCACAAATATTTAGTTGGAATTTTGCTACTAAATATATATACATTTAACATACACACCAATAAATTTTGTCTAAAGAATTAGCATACACCCAAATGTATTATACCATGATTAGAGAGTCATGTAGATCAAAAGAGTACATTTCCAATAACCCAAAGAAGCCGATTTTTTTATATGAATCATTTTAAGCACCCACATGAATAAGACGTGCCTACTTACTTCCTACAAGATTACTTATTCTATCATTACAAAATTTATATGTACATCATTTTCAACTGTCCTAAAGATAATGCCTTCCATCTTAGTTTATTTTGTGGCCCTCGTATGGCCATGAAAATATCCTTCGATCCAAACAAGAGTTTTGTAGCATAAAGAATGCAGTCCCACATAAAAGTAGTTTCTTGTCACTTAAAAGCAGGTTAAGCATGCATGGGATGAGGTGTCCATGGAGCCACATGATATACCTCCATCTCCTTCTTTACCTCGCCACCCATTCGTGAGTGCTTTCTCCGAGGCTTATTGGCTTGGGACCCATTCCTGAGCCCCTTTGTGTTCTTGGAAGCTTGTGGACTTCCAACAAAGAAATTAGCAGAAGGGCATGTCATACTCCATCCTTCTTATGGCCTGGGCCTAATCATGGTTCTCACATGGATTAGGTGACTAAGCGAGGACTAAGTGTGATTAGCGGACCATGCTGCCTTGTTTTTTTTCCGATCCAATTATGCTAATTAATCATGTCATTACCTTCCACGTTTTCCGGCGACAATTCCGGTCTAACAGACAGGGAAGAGAAAATCCTCTGTTTCGATCCCTTATTTTATTTTTTATTTTTTTTTGACAATCTCTTGTTTTTTTTATTTATTTTTTTTATGATAATTGAGCTGAAGTCGGCTGGACTTGCAAGCTTTGACTCAAAACATACGGTTTTTCATTGTAAATAGTGTAACACGAGAACTTTCCAGAAAGTCACCTATCCTAGTATTACTTTTATCCAAGCATGCTTAACAACGGAGTTCTAAAAAGATATGATGTATTAGTGCTGGTATGGTCGTATCCAAATTCGAACTTGATGCATAACAGACGGTCGTGTGCCTTAAAATTTATTTCATCTTTGGATATACAAAATTTATATCAAATCATAATTTCAATAATAATTATTTAATCAGGTACATGTATAACATCTAAATCTTAGTTCCTCGTTGATTAGTTTCAAAGTGATTGATTGATTTTTTTTTTTTTATATGCAGCAAAAATCTTCTCGCAAGGATGAACCGGGTGAGATCACGGAAGGGAAACGGGAATAAAGGTGGAGTAAAAATGACCAACTGATAATTTCTCGTTGTTTTACGGTTCGATCTTGCTCTCTGGTCATGCCTCGGAAAAATCCCGTCTCCCGTCGTCTTTCTCGGCCGGCAGCGATCACAACTAAAATTGTCCTCTGAATCTTGTCGCCGTCACGAGCCGATGCCTGGAGATAAAGGCGAGGAGGCGGTGGCCCAAACCCTAGGGGTCGGAAATGGAATGATCGGGGGGATTCGATGCAATCTCGTTCCCGATCTCCGGAGATGGACCAGCGCAAGACTTCCTCGCTTCTGCCGTCCAACGTCGTGATCGTCGCCTACGACGCGACGAGGGACCCTAACGAGTGCGAGCTCCAGCTCACCGTGAAGAACATCCAGATGAGGGGCGGCATTCTCAATGGTGGCGACACCCTGCTCGTCCTCGGCGTCCTCCACACCGTCACCCACCCTAGTGAGAATCCCCCTCTCTTTCTGCGGTTCATTCATTCATCGGATTTCTCTTCTAAGTTCTGGATTTGAATGCTTTGGCATGAAAAGTTGGATTTATTTCCTTTTCTTCGCACCTTTCCTTCTTCGCATTGAAGTGAAAAGCAGGGAAGGAGGAAGATTGATAGAAAGAACATAAAAAATGCAAGTTAATAGTGCATCTCATTTTTTCAGTTTATTGGATTCCATTGATCGCCTTACAAAGATTCTTTATTTGCTTGACTTAGTGGGGTATCAAACAAAAGCACGCTCCGATTCCATTTTTGGGGCCAATTCCCGTGCAGTCGAAGAGGATGTTTCTAGAAAGGTTGATTTGTACGAAAGCATGCTTCTACAAAGTGCTGAGCAATGCAAAGCTGAAGGGGTAATCTGCTGCAAATGCTCCATGAGTTGATGCTTTTTACTATTGTTTTATATTCTTATGCATTCATCCTTGTTCTTGCATGTTTTATAGGTGGCCATCATGCATTACTGAGTGTTGTAGGGCTAGCTGCAATTGTTAAACAAAACTTGTAGTTAGATTTGGATTAAAAACAAATCCATCACCTGGTCTCAAATGGCAAAAAGTTTTTTAAAGTAACATTTGATGCTAATAATTAAGTCTGACATCATCCTGATTGAGGTCATATATGAACTATCAACATATCTCTTATTATTTATCCTTGTATTTTTAGTCTGTGTGGCAGGAATTCGATGTACTTATATGCATAATTATGAGTCCTATAACCTATTGAAATGTGGAAAAAGCATCGACATGTGTGTGCCATTTTTCTGATCTCATGTTTCTCTGTGCCAGGTCACCATGATTGTCAAAATCATTGTAGGAACGCCTACAAAAGAAGTTATTTTGCAAGAAGTAATTTCTAATAAAGCTGCATGGGTTGTATTTGATCGGTATGTTTGCCTCTGGTTGCTTGTGTTACTTCATTTAGGTTCAGATTTTCCACCTCTAGATGAGATAAGACATGATGTGATTAGGTGCATCAAAATAAGTTATTTAGTGGTGCTTCATATATTGCATCCGGAACGACTCTATTATTTGATTATTTTGTATGACATGATTGACAATTAGTGCTACCTGTATTATCTGCATATCAAATTGGTGAAATGTATATGAAGTCTTTATATCATCTAAGCTTATGGCTTTTACTTAGAAAAGAAATCAATATTCCAGATAATCAACAGTCAAGGCTGTTTCCATACTGTCAATTGAAGATAAAATACAAACAAAAAGAAAGATCCTAGACATGGTTTTTTTTTTTTGGCCAATGCTGAGGCTTGTTATTCTTTTCATTTCTCTTGAAACTGGATCTGTAACAGTGAAAATAGTAGATTTGGATATCTTTTGGCTGATGCTTGCAACTGGCCCTGGTTTCAATTCATTGGTACATTAAATTGGGATATTAGCAATCTGGTTGGCTTTTCTTGCTCTGGAAGCTTATGCTTCTAAGGTTTACTTGTTATCACATTTTGACATTCTATGTAATTTTTCTCATCAATTAACATTGCAACAACTGGATTTATACATACGATTGCTTCCTGGTAAATTTGTGATTCTGTAATTACTTGTGATTTCTTATGCATGAAAATTGAGAACAGTAGGTGAAAGAATAAGGGAATTTTTAGTGAATTGAGGCATACATTTCTCTTTGGGTGTTACTTTATCCTGTCAATATTTCCAATCCATGTCAACAGTGCCAGGGACTTGAAATAATTCCAAAATATGCCTGCTGGTTTCAATGTGGATATTTGGTTAGGCCCGTCTATTTTAAGTAGATCTTCATGTCGTTCTGCATTCCGGCTCAGCATGGTGGTCAAAATTATTGCTGGAAAACCAAGCTAAATAGTTGTTTACAAGAGGTTGTTTGGTTTCCATGAAGCAACTTGGCTGTACTTGAATGATAGGTAATATGATTGCTTCTTGATTCTTGTGTTGTTTTGCTCATGTTTGTAATGTGTAGGTGAGGAGAGAACTTAAAGGTATAAGATGTATGAAATATTCTGTCCAACTATGCTTCTTTTGTACATTCAGATTGAAACCAGCAGTTTTGTCATTACACATCATATGTGCAGATCAAAGAAGTGAATGTGTACAGAATTTTTTTAATGTGAAAATTGCCACTGTTGACTTAGAAAACGCATTCAATTAGGCATTTGATGAAAAGGCCCTGACAGAAAAAATTACCTAAAGGTTGTTAAGGGATTGTTGTCTCCATTTTTTTGAACAGATCCATGATGTATGGATTAATCTTAATATCATTTGTTAACTCATTTGGCAGGGCCTGGTCTTCAGCCATCTAGAGATTAAATTTAGTATTATGTAATTTTAATTTGGTTTTCTGTTCATTATGAAGATTTATCCTACTAAATTATCCTGTATTGTTCTAATTTATCATTCATGTTATTACCTCATCTCCTGTGACATAATTTGCACCATGGGATCCATCTGTGAAGTCCTTACTGGTGAGGTTCAAGGGCTCAGTTTGCCAATTTAAAGTAGCTTGGAACTTGCTGATTATGCTTAACAATTGCTTCATATTACATCTTTAATGCTTTTATTGTAAATGGTGCTTTATATAGAAGGAGAGAGAAAAATATATAATATAGAAAAGGGAACTCAGCTTTTGCTTTGAGATTTGTTGGTAATATAGTTCAAGCTGACAAAGTTGCGGTCCATGTCGGACAGGTTAGGGACCTGAACAAGTTTTAAACTGCCTTCTGGTTCCATGATAAATCTTCAGTTTAGTTGCTTACATTGAGCAGGAATCAAACATTTCAAGCATCACTCGAATTAAATGAAACCTTTGTGTGCAAACAGTATTCAGAAATGCCAAGATTCGATAGCATTTTGTGTCCACAATCATAGTTTTTTTTTTTTTTTTTTGTCCTTATCCTCTTCCAGTATAAAAGGAAAACAAATTGGTGTGCAGAAATATGACTGTGTTGCTTATAGGTGTTGTTATTATCATTAGTAATAGCTCTGTGAAATGAAGTTTTCATGTGAAATGGGCTATATTGCACTGAAACAAACCTACTGTTAGCATGATTGATCTACATCAATACATGGTATTACTGCTTTTAAAACTATTCAGATGACTTCAGTCAGGAAAAAAAGAAAAAAAAAAAAAACAAGTCGGATGAGCATGAATTCTACTTCTTTCTGGAATGGTGCACATCAATCTGAGTATTGTAATGTTGATTTTAACACCTGAAAGAGCTGCTAGTGAAAGTGATTTGACCTCAAATATTTCTGATTTTTAAATCTGTTATCTCTTATGAAGATTGCCAAGTTTGTAGTGTTATTTTGGATTCCAATGTTCAATCTAAATTGCTCGGAATAATGGATACTAGCTCTTAACAGGAACTTAAGAAAGGATCTGAAATTCTATGTGAAACATATTCCCTGCAAGGTTGCATTAATTCAGGATAGTTTATCTGTGGGAGTGATGAAGCCATTTCTCACAAATGCCTTGAACAAGGAAGTCTCAGAGCAGAAATCCTTCTATTCTGACTGGAGGACTGTTGGGTGCAAATTCAACATGCAGGAGACTGAACACAATGAGCAGTCTGGTATATCTTGCTCAAGTTGTTATGCCTGTTCCGGTTCTCTAGATAGCTCTGATATTTTCAAATACAACATGCTTTCTGCATCCAGCATCAAGTCTCTGGATCACAAAAATTTATCATATGATGAGACTGAATCTTCATCTAAGCAAACTGGTATGTGAGAGAGCTTTATCTTCTTGTGTACTAGATAAGTGTCCACTACATATCATATTCGTATATAGCCTATGTCAAATATGCTTTATATGGTGTATTTAGTAATCTCATTATTATTGGTTTGTACAATACAATATGGTGCCTGCAAACGTTTGTGTTATCTTGGCACTTAGTAACGGGAAATGTTGTATACCCCCTTCAGAATCTCTCCAGAAACTTATATCTGCACCCACTTTCTAAGCATTTTCTTATTCAAAATATTTTTAACAGATTTGTTTTCCTGCACCTGCACCTGAAACTATTGCTGCACCTGAACACCATCACCCACTTGGGTTAACCAAGGACTTTGGCCAAATGATAAGTTATTCAAAATAATTCTAACAAAAACCATTTCTTTGACTTTTCGAGACAAACTTACATTATTTTGTTGATAAATACTATATTAGTATCTGATCCGATGAATGCTAATGGGTCACACTTAACTCTTTATTTTAGTAGATTGATAATCCAGCACTTACGTATTCCTTGCTTCATCAATCGCCACCACTTTAGCTCATTCACAGTGCAAAATTTTCAGGATATTCCCTGTTATGATTGGCTCTTTTTTACTTTCATAATTATCATAGATTGCTATTTGTTGCTGCAAGATTGATTATCTATACATTGTTAAGTGTTTTCTAACAAGATGATAAAATAGCTATTTTTCTTTTTGTTGCTATCATTCTGTTTAAAAAACACTGTTGGTTTTGTTGTTGTCCTTGTCGTTATTGTGGTAAAGACTACGCAACCTGAATCTTTTTGGAAAAGGAACTATTCAATCACATGAAAGACTAAAGTAATGAAGAATATTGTCCTTTCTGACCAAATATACAAGCTTTAATTGGCACTTCTTCAACCAAGCTCTGGTAGTTTTATTATTCACAAAATTTTAAAGCCAGTCAGCAGAATGGTTCCCTTCCTCAAGACATCAAACTCCTTCACTATACCACTTTAGAGCCACTACTTTGCAGTCTATCTCCATCAAGCTGTTATTCTTCATCAGATCCTTGTTTAGCATGGATTTTGCATAAATAGAATCAACTTCTGTTCATTACTTCATTGCTGCCAACTAGTCCTTCACTGTAAGCAACCCCTCCCTAACAGTTCTGAGGTCATCTAATGGAATTGCTATATAAACTGCATAAGTCATGATGATATTTTCTCTATCGGCCTGTGATGCCCATAACTGGGCATCCAAACTCAGTTCAGCTAAAGGGATCCGGCTTTATGCTTTCGGTTGGCCTGAAGTGGTGCTGTTAGGCAGAAATGGCCTAAAGTTGCTTGGGTCTAGGGGTTCCTGAAGCCACTCCAGTGAAGTGGGCTGCGATTCATCCCACTCACACCAACCTAAAACAGGCCCTATTATCTGGGCTTATATAACCTTCTCCAACTCTAGCATGAACCTTTTTATTGTCTTGTCAAATTTTTAAATTTGGAAATCTTTCTCGCTGTTGCCATGTGACATGGATATGCATTCTTTTGCTTGTGGCGATAGGGATGCTATCATGTAATCATGAGTAGTTTGGCATACTTGAGTTTTTTGCTGGTATCTGTTCATTTTCATCAGATAACCCTATAGTGTTGAAACTTGAAAGGATGCCTGGCAAGGAGCTAACAGCTTGATAAAGGTTTGTTGATGATGACAATTTTAGTATAATAATGAAACAGTCTTTTATATGACTCTTAAATATGTTTGAAATATTCAGCAATTCTCATTATCGACTGTCCAGAAAATATAATATGAGTATGCTAAACAAACTCTACAGCACTATATGCGAGGTTCATGGCATTTGTGCATGCCGCCCCCTACCAAGCATGCTTGTACCGTATTGGTACTGAACAGATACTTGGTAAAGGGGCATACCAAGTGATGGTACACTGCACCGTCATACCTGTATGAAATTCAGTACCGAGATTGCAAACCCTGATTATATATGTTATATTTCTTGCAGTTTTCTATATCAATTTATAATGTGATGGTAGTTCTTGTCTGCAGCCAGTTAGTTGCTGGTCACACGTTTTCTTCTAATGTTGTTCTTTGTATTTAAAATGATCCTTATATCTTGCAGGGAAGCATTCCAAAGGAGATCACAGAAATCCTTCTGGTCCTCATGCATTGCAAGGCCAACATAACACTCTTTATCAGTATGATTCCTCAGAAAAGCCAATTCTTTGTGCTGTTTGTGGGCTAAGATCAATACTTTATGTCAAGGAGTCTATGAGATTTCGATTTTCAGAGATACGAGTTGCAACATCTGATTTTTCAAAAGAATATTTGTTAGGAGAAGGTGGATTTGGTCGTGTATATAAAGGCCAACTTAAAGATGGGCAGATTATTGCAGCAAAAATACGGAAGGAAGCAAGTAAGCAAGGATATTCTGAATTCTTTTCTGAAGTACATATCCTTGGCTTTGCACGACATAGAAATATAGTGATGCTGTTGGGTTACTGTTGCAAGGAGAACCATAACATATTGGTCTATGAGTATATCTGCAACAAATCTCTCGACTGGCATTTGTTTAGTAAGTGACTGTTGGAGTCAAAATGCCCTGGACTTACATATTACATTGTAATAAATATGTAATATTATTATTATTATCTTTTGACGGCAATAGCAATTTCACCTGCAAGATTTTTCTTTATTTTATTTTATTTTTTTGCTTGAGATACTAGCTATTTCTGTTGATAAATAGGTCAGTCAGCCCACCTGCTGGAGTGGCATAAAAGACATGCTATGGCTATTGGAATAGCAAAAGGTTTGCGTTTTCTACATGAAGAGTGCCGTGGAGGTCCAATAATTCATCGAGATTTGCGGCCAAGCAACATACTAGTTACTCATGATTTTGTTCCCATGGTAAATTTGTGTTAACTTTTCTACCTTCCATTTTTGTTTCTGTTAACCATGAAATTAGCATGTCGGAGGCTGCATGTCAGTTTGCTGAAACAACTTATTTTGCATCTAGAAAACTTGAAGTAATTTTTAGTATTGTTGTGTGGTGAAAACTAGAGATGTCATTCAGGCCCAAAAACCGATGCTAGTTTAAGGTGATTTGGGTCATTTTAAAGCTGCTTTGTGTTTTAAACCAAGGAATCTTAGCTGTAGGAACTGAGTCCTCCAACATACCTTCTTTAGACTTCATGTGCAAAAGAGTGGAGTTCTGAGGTGATTTAAACCTTTGAACTTGTGAGATATTTTCAGTTCTCTTCACCCACTTGCATATTCACATTTCTCATCCACATCTGTACATGTATTATACAGCCTATCTTGGAGTACACAAAAAAGTGAAGTTATCTTTTTGCAGTCAAATGGTTTTATTTCTGACCTTTAGATGAAGTTGGAGGCACTCAAGATTAAATTCTTGGAAGCTAATTTTAGTATAATCGGGAATTTTGATAATAAAATAAAGAAAAAAAAAGCCAGAGTAACTTTGTGATGTCTCAGTTATCATATGATGTTTAAGCTTGATTTCAATTGAGCTTTTCATTTTGGGAATTTCTAATTTTTGTCACAAATATGGAAGTTCCCATCTTCCCTTACATTTCAAGTTTGGAGGCCCTTGTTTGCTGAAAACTTAATTCTTTTTTGGAAGCTGTGGACCACTTATATCATGCATGTTATAGGAGATTTCCATATAACTCTTACCATCGTGCTACCTAATTTACATCTCTTCCTTATGGCTTGCTGAACTTGGAATTATGATTGAAGTCACTTGCTGATATACATGTTATGCAGTGTAAAAAGCCTATATATTGATGAAGTCTGGTTTTCCACAGCTTGGGGATTTTGGCCTTGCTAGATGGAAGTCCAATAATGATTCTTTTCACACAAGAGTTCTTGGTTCAACAGGGTGGGAACCCCATGCCTATTTATCATGTCGTACCTCTAGTTCCACACTTAGCTTTTCCCATTTTATATGCTACTGACAATATTTTAAGTCTATGTAGGTATTTTGCACCTGAGTATGCTGAACATGGGATTGTATCTGTGAGGACTGATGTTTATGCATTCGGGATAGTTCTTTTTCAACTGATATCAGGACGCAGGGTACTGGATGAACAAAATGGGCAGCGTCAACATTTACTGGAATGGGTCTGGCAAAATTTTATTGTTTGATATAAAAATATTCAACCTAAAGCATGCATATGTCAGATGACATCATGATAAAGCTTCTTCTGTTTTGGTAATTTTAGGCGGAACCACTAGTTGAAATGCTTGCACTGCATGAGCTTATTGATCCACGCATTGGAGAATCCTATGATACTTATGCATTGTATTATCTGGCTAGAGCAGCATTCCTCTGTGTTAGGAGAAATCCTGAGATGCGTCCATCGATGGGAGAGGTTTGTATTAGGGTTTTGTGCTTGAGTTCTTTTCTACCTCTGCAGACGTTAAATTCAGTGTTGCCTAGTTTTCTAAAGATTTGTTGACAGTTTGGAAAGGACTGGTGTTTTTATAACCATCAATCCATCATTACTATTATTCTAAATTTTTTGATCGTGGAAAGCAATCTACTTTGGGCATTGGGCTAATGTGGTGGTTAATAATATAATCATGCTTGTGTCTCCACTATGGTGGCATAATGCTTTTGGTGCTTTGGAAAGACATAAGCCATTATGTCTTGGTGATGGTCTGGCTTCTGGATCAACTGCCACTTTACATTTAGTCTTCCAGGCCGTTGGTTTCGATGGCATTTTATGTTTAATCCTGGCCTGTGAGTAAATGCATTCAGAAAAATGTTATTAACAATGTACAGGAATGGGCGTATACAATCAGGCCCGACTGTGTGCAAGGGAGTGGAGGGACTAAACTTGAAATGGTATCTGTGTAAAAACCAGGACATGGTAGTCAAGCAGAAGGACCAAGTGCTAAGTTCCCCTTTTTAGGACGTCATTCATAGTGAAATATCTTGCTTCTTCCACCTTTTTATTTGGCACCATGGAGATTCTCTTGTTTTTTTTCACAATACATGCACTTGTAAGACCAACTTAGGTATCAGTTAATCCAGTCTAAGCATATTTCCAGATACTAGATCTTATCTCAAGATGATGCTACATTTTAGCAATTCTCCACACAGGCAAGAAATCTGATTATCACAATGAAGTCTAAGATTGTCCTTGAAAGGACTCTCTCATTTTCCGGTGCCTTTTCCTCCTGAACTCATGACTTGTTGAAAACATCAAACCCCACTTTGTTCTTACAATTGCAAAAAAATAAACCTTACTTTGTCGATGTTAATAGTTCTCAGTGAGTATACTTTTATATTTAACTCCACCTTGAAAGTACAAGCCACTCACTGCCTTTTATCCTTGATCTTTGAATAAAACTAGCATATCCGATTAGGATTACCTAGGTTTTTCTCCAACTTTGTCTTTTCTTAAGATGTTGACCTTTAAATTCTTGCTATAAGCTTATGTTTTTTGTTCAACTTTATTCATATCTGATCACTTCTTGTTTGTAAATCCTCCTTAGATCTCTGTAACATGTACTTGAACAATAATGCCATAATTTATTGTCACTTATTCATCTTCAAAAGACATAATCCAAAACTTATGCTTCCTATCATGTGCTAATTTTCAATTTTATTCGTTGTATCAACTATCTCAATATTCTCATCTTTACCACCTGCATCGAATGCCGTTGCACATCCTCTTATGACAGGCAGTAGTAATCTCATGATTTGCCGGCTTTATTATCACTAGTTATAATGCACGTGCAAATGAATGCACATGTCTATTATTAAAGATCTTGGATATAAGAGATCTTAAAAAGAATTAACATGAAGTAGGTGCTAACATGCTTTTCTCATTAAATTGTTTGAGGTTTATTTGTTATATTATATTTTTAATATAATATAAGCTTAAGTTTTATTATGATCAACATAACCATAACCATCTATACTTTTTCCAACCTTTTGGGATCATCTTTATGAATCCTCATATGCCAAGTTTTGCTATGACTAACAAATCACTCTAAGTCTGGATTGTGGAGGACATGAGACTCTTGTTATGCATAGATTCATGGGAATCCTAACTTCATACTTGGATGACTCGAAGCCCAGGAATGTTGTGATCCTTATTTATATAAGCTTGACATCATTTAAATGTCTAAGGAAGAAATCTATTTAGGGTTGTCATGAGAGTTGAGAAGTTGTAAAATATATCCACTTTTATCTAGTTTTCATATTTCTAGAATTCCTTCACTTCTTTATAATCATTCTTTTGGTAACTTAAGTTGTTGGTTGTGTCTATGGGTTTGTCTCATTCTCTAAAGTGACAACCAACAAACCATGCTTTAGTTTGACTAGGTTTTTAGAGCCTTTAAAAAACTTTGAATTTGATGAACTTGACTTCAAAGTTCAAACCAATGTCTAATACTCCATGTCTTCTTATATTAACTAAAAAGATGGAACGAGCTGATGTCTCATATCTAAATTAGTGCTATAAATTATATATTTTAGAATTTATGGAAGCTTATAGTCATTGGAAAAGAGTATGGACGGAATTTTTTTCCTTGAGAAGAAGATGGGTAGGGCCCATTGTAATCTGTTGAGATCTTAAATTATGGCAACGAGGATTTAGACCTAGGTCATTAATACCTAAACTGCTGTGATGTTACCAACTGAACCAAGTGGCACGCTATAAAATATGAAACTGAGTATGATGATGATGATGATGATATGATCTTTATCTGAATAGCTTATATTTGTGCTACTTTTGACAAAAGATAGATGTGAATGAGATGGTTTTGTACACTTGCTTTTGAAAGCATTCTCCATATCTGAAGTCAATATGGATGAACAAACCTTTTTCTTTCCCTTTTTGAACCATATTTGCTCTTCCTTTCTTTGTTTGTCCATGTCTCTCTTGGTATTTATTTACTGTCTTGTAACTTTTTCCAAACAGTGCATGAAAGAAGGTCAGAAATTTATCTGATTATTATCCTCTGGTCTCCTTTTAGGTGAAAAGGGTTTTCATTATAAAGAAAGGGTAGTATAAGGGCTTGAACATATATGCTAATTTTTAGGTTTCTAATCTATGCCTCTTTCTTTTGTTTCTCATCTTAATGGATCTTTTTTTCTATGTTGGAGCTCAGATCTAATTTGGATTTTGGAGGGTTTTAATTATTACATGATGCAGCAACTGAAGTTAAAGGAGCCATACCAATAGAACATCTGGGGCCTTTTTCGAACCAGCGAATAAAACAGAAAAGAGGAGAGAGTATAATGCAAATAGAGGCATATCCCTTTTTAGCATCCATGTGCCTTTTTCACCCATCTTCTCCTCCCTTTGATGATTCCAAGGAGGTTGGTTATAATAGGTATATTTTGGACTATTAGAAATATGCTCATTTGGATATAGGTAGACTTGGTTAGAATTTTGGAGGGTTTTAATTGTTATAGGATGCGGCAAATTAAGTTATAAGGGCCCTGCTAATAGTAACTTTGAGGGCCTTTGTTGAGCTAATTGATAAAAAAGAAAACAGGAGAGAGGAAAATGCGAATAGAGGTACATCCTTTTTAGCATCCATGTACCTTTTCCACCCATCTTCTCTTTTCTTTTGATAATCCTGAGGTTGGTTATAGTAGGTGTATTTTGGGACTAATAGAATGACTTCCTTGGATATAGGTGACTTGGCTATAGTCGGCTGCCTCTCTAACCATATGATGGGCATGGATCTCAAAGAAAACAATGTCCCACTAAGCCTCTCATCTGCCTTGGTCCACTATGGTAAGAGGGAAAAAGAAAGTAGTTTAATCAAGAGATGCATCTCTCTCCCTCTACTTGCTATCTTTTCCCTTTCCCTCCCTTCCCTCCTTCCATTCTCTACTCACTCTACCCGTTTCCCTTTCTCTTCTGCTACTCTTTACTCTCTATCATTCTCTCTCTCTCTCCTTGGAGATCTGTGCCTCCTTTCCTCGTCTCTCCTTTCATTCTTTCTCTGCTCCATTCCTCTCTCTCCCGCTTCCTATCTCCAATCCACTTCTTCTCTCTTTCCTACTCTAATCAAGAGCTGAGCCCCTCTCTCTCTCTCTGCATGCTAACTTGCCCCATGCTCTCTCTCTCTCTCTCTCTCTCTCTCTCTCTCTTCTCACATATCCCTTCTTCCCTTGCTGTACCTCTATCTGTCCTCTTTCCTCCCATTCTCTGCTTCGCTTTCCTCTCTTCCTCTCATCTCCCTCCGAACCCTCTCTTTCTTTCAATCTCTCTCTCTTTCATATGCACTCTTCCCCTCTTTGGCATCCTCTTGTCCAACCCACCTTGTATTTTCTGGTTGGAATCACTAAATGATAGGACACACCGGTAAACAATGCCATAAAAATTAGTTAACAGGACTAACTAGCATTTCTGTTTTGTTTTTTTTGGAGTACTAAATGACTTTTGTTTTGCACATCATTTCTATTACTTGGAGCTACTTTAATCTATATTGTGGAATGCAGGCTACTTGATTGATGGTTGTAAGAGACTCGATTACCATTGATAGTTTATGGCCTTCCATAATATTGTACTGTAATCAATAGATAATGAAAAAAAAAAAAGAAACTTGATATCTATGATTTGATAATCTGTATATGTAAGGTCCTTGCTTGAATGACAAAGGTGAATGGGATTCCATGTAACCAAGTGATCATCATTTGATCTTATGTAAAAGAAAATGGATCAGCCATTTGGTCTATGACTAAAATTTATTTTCTTGTGGCCATACTTCTGCAGCTGTAGTGCTTACTGTTCTGGACTTGGTATGTATCATTTCAAGGTTACGATTTACCCTAGCCATGTAGGTCTTTACTGCTGCGAGCTAAGTATTTACGTTAATCTTCAAAGCAAGAAATGAGAGATGGGATCTTGTTTCTTTGGATTATCCCATAAATTGCAAGTTTTTACTAGCTCTATAAGTATTTATTCATCAACACTAATTGTTTATTCCTTGCTAAGTTTATATCCTTATCTTGCTTCATTGCTATTTATTCTGAACAGCCCTGATCTGATTATCATATTATCGGATGTTTATTGCTTATTTTTGTAGTTTTAGTTCTTACTGTTCTAGACTTGGTATTTATCATATAAAGATTATTGTTTATCCCGGCTGTGTAGGTTTTTGCCATTGCATGCTAAGTGTTTTTTCAAATCTGTAAAAAGAAAGAGATGAAACCTCACTTTTTTGCTTATCCTGTAGACTGCAAGTCTTTACTAGCTCTATGTTAGTGTTTATTTTTTAATCCTAAGTATTTATCCCTTTCTAAGTTTCTCCTTATCCTTCTTCATTGCTATTTACTTCAAAGCAGCTTTGACCCGAGCATCATATTACCAGGTTTTTGTTGCTTATTTTTGCAGCTTTAGTGCTTACTGTTTTAGATTTGGTGTTTATCATTTTAAAGTTGCTGCTTATCCTGGCTGTACAGGTCTTTATTGCTGCATAGTATTTACTGAATCGGCAAAGTAGGAAGTCAGAGATGAGATTTTTGCTTTTTTAGCTCATCCTGTGGACAGCAAGTCTATATTAGATCTATGTTAGTGTTTCTTTCTCAACACCAATTGTTTATTCCTTGCTAAGTCTCAAAGAAGAAACTGGTGAAAGGGAGCACAATCAAACTGCCTTTCTAACATCATAGTGGATTTAGGTCTCAGAAAACCTGACAAAACCATTGACCACCTTGACATTGTTGTCAGACAATGGAGGATTGTGGAGACATGAGAGAAGGGACTAGGCTTACGCTTCTTGGCTTCTTGAAGAATTTGCTTCTGCTAACTTAGGGCTTCCTTCATTATCTTGGATTTAAGGGTAGAAGAAATCAACCATGAGAGAAAGAAGAAGAGATTTTGGAGAGGAAATATAAACAGAAAAAGAAAGTAAGGGACAAGGAAAATAGCAATATTGAGGGCAAATGGTAACAGAGAAGGAAAAAAAATCAACATTTTGAGCTGTCTCATTTTCTCCAAAAAATGTTCTTTTTCTATGAAAATAATAGTTTAAAAAAAAGGGAAAGGAGTTTACCTTTGAATCAAGATTCTTTTTATTTTGAATTTTCAAGATTTCTCGCCATTAGCATTGTTGGTAAGCCTACCTTTGTTGTTGATGAGGACTTAAGGATCTTGGCTAGGAAAAAAGTGGGAGAGGTGGAGTAGGGAATGAGAGGAAAGAGAGAGGGGAGCGGAGAAGAGGATAGTAGAAATAGGGGACAGGAGAGTATAATAGAGCAAATGGGAGGGGGAGAGAGAGAGTCTGGCCAGATTGTAGGTACAACAAAGAATTGAAGGAGAGAGGGAGGCATGTATTTTTGAGGAAAGATGGAGAGAATGGTAGAGGGAGAAGACAGTAGCAGAAGAGAGAGACAAAATGGGGTAAGAGAAGAAGCATGGGAGGGAAGGGGAGAGAGGTAATGTGGAGAGGGAGAGAGACATGCCTTCTGAGGTGACTACTTAGTAAAATGATGAATGAGGTAAATGAGATATTATTTGCTTTGACATCGATGCCCATCCAATGGTTAGGGAGGCAGCCAGATCCAATCCCATATCCAATTGAGTGTAGCCAAGTCTACCTCTCTCTCTCCCCTATATATGTGTGTGTTATGAAGATATAAAGGAATTAATATTCTCTTCTCTTCTTTGAACCTATGGTGCCTATTTTTTACTCTCTCCTTTCTGGGTATCTATTCCTTTGAAACCCACTCTTTTTCTTTCCACCTTCATATTACTTTATTCTGCTTTCACTGCTTCGAAGGAACAAAATTCAGATATCTCCATATCTGAGGTTATTTTTGCATGTAGCAAATAATTTTGGTCGCTTTGATGTTACTGAGCTGATGTCAATTGGTATCAAATCCCTTGCTTTTGAAGTGCAAGACCATGGAGGCTAATCAGGAAGAGAATCTTCAATGTTGTAAAAAGACTGCCTTGAACTACTTGACCATGCAATCTACAATCTATATTGGACTGTCGGTGATAAGAAACAACCGAAGACCAAATAGATAGCCGTTCAATGAAATCATGGACTTCTTTATCTAGAGAAAGGTGAATCATTCTCACTTGGATTTTCATCAAACTAAAAGTTTAGGACCCACTGAAACCCTTAAAAGTTTAGAAATCAGCCATTCTTTCTGGGCACTCATCTGATTCTTGAAACCCAGGACATTAACATGCTTATTTGAAAATCAAAAATCGGTTATATCCTGAAATTGGCAATCCACGAGAACCCATTGAATGCATAGGTCATGTGCATGTCAAACACCTGGGACAGTGAACTGCTGAAATTGATTGTTGAGTACAGAGCTAATGCAGTTTCCCAAGAAGAGGCAGCAAGGTAGTTCTCTGTCAATTTCCTTTGAAATATGGAGCCTTGATGAGGCATGAGATTAGAAGCACCGGACATCCTAGGTGGTAAACTTCCTGGATTGGCTTGCCAGCTGTTTTCACTTATGGTTTCAGCCAAACAAGGGCAGGTATAGTTTGTTGAGACCCTGTTCAAGGATGGTACACATATTTAGTGGAATTGGTGCAAGAGTCCAACTGAAGGTATGAGAGAAATAAGCTTTCTACGTTGGCGGAGATTAGAGAAAGCCTTAGGAGCCGATTTGGCAATTCCTACTTGTCTTTGGATTTTAGGTTTATGCCCACCTCTAATATGATGCAGCAGAAAAAGGAGTCACTGTCTCATTGATGGCCTATTTCGAGAGATTTTATGATTTAGCCACTCAGTCCAACATCACCAAGGTAGAAAACATTGTTGTGGAATTTTGTTAAGTCCGAGTCTAGAATTCAGGATAAGTTGGTGGGACATGAGGTATGGTGGCAAAAATTTATCAAGTTGCAATATAGACTGAGAACTATCTCACATGCACCTTTCTTTGTAGTTCATTTAGAAATTTTGTCTCATTCACTGTATTCATTGGTGTTAGACAGTCCTCGATATGGAATATAAAATAATTTGGCCTCTTTCATCTTGGTCGATGTATGTCAATAAATCCAGAAATATCAGCTCGTATGATATCAATATGTTGGTCAAGATTTTCCAATCACGTTATTTACTTTCTTAAAATGATATTTTATTAATAAATCCCAAAATTAATGTCTTAAAATAATGTCTGATTTTAGTTGAGGTTTTGATATCTGTCTTAAAATATTAGCCAAGGTCTTGGAAAAATCTCAGATCTTTTCAAAATTCCAATATTTCTTCTCAGCTGAGATAAACCAAGATCTTGGTTCATTGTGGTCTTGGTCATACACCATGATGATTGATATCTCAATTCTTAAAAACCTGGTTCCTTTCTCACCAAGAAGGTAATAAAAGAAATATCTAAGCACTCATGAAGCACCAAGTGCCCATAACCTTTTAAAAATATTGGATTTTATTACTTATCATGCTTTATAATGAAGCATACACCACAAGTCTCCACCTCTACATGTCGTAATGACCCATCTTGTGAATGGTAAAGCTGATGCCACTAAAATCACTTCAAAGAGAAACCCTCTTTCACCTCTCCTATTTTGTAGTAACAAGTCATGGTTAATATTTAGAAAGAGTTCACAGTGGAAGGGGGCCAAAGGGTAACGGCCATCTTGACGAAGAAAGATGTCAAAAAGCTGACTTTGCAGCATCAAGTGATAAATCTTTAGGAGTGTAATCTTTTTTTTGATTTTTTAGTTCAGTTTTATTTATTTGTATATTCATTTGGTCAACATGTTTTAGTTGCAATGGTCATCACTATATGCATTATTTGATTACTGAGAACCAAAGTTCAGTATATGTTTAGCGGAATGTCTTGATATCTATGAATTGCAGAAGGGGGTGAATCATTTAAAATCTTGTGTGCATTATTTGATTTTCTTCTCTGTTTCCGTATGACATATAAATAAATAATATATGTTTATATATATTTGGATTTTGGGGGCTTCTAATCAACATCAAGTATAATTAAGACAAGTGATGTTCGTGTTGAATCCCTGGTGGATATGAATGCAAAACTCATCTATCCTAGATGTTTATGATTTCTTATGAGTTTCATAAATCCAGCTGCAAGTAGGACATTATAAAATTTGTCAGATCAAGATTGAATTTAGAGGCAGATGCAAACTCAGATTTGTTTTAATGTGTCTATAAATAAATTAATAGAATAGGTATAATTCAGGCTTCTGGACGTGGTCAAATATGATTTTTGGTTTATACTATTAGCAGTTTTGTTCTGTAGTTTCCAGACATACTCGTATTCCTGATTAGCTTTTTCTGCTAGTCTAAAAGAGTGATACTTATTTGTTATGGTTGTACGTCATATTTATTGTGTTTTGTCATGATTACATGGCAGCATTGTTATGGCTATTGGTCTTTTGATTTACTAAGGGCCTTTTATTTTGATTGGATGGGAGAATAATGCACCCTATTTACTCTTAGAAGCCTATAATCACAAAAAAGCAGGACGAAAGCAAATGCTACTAGGCTTGTTGGTTCTAGTTTTGCTTATACAGTGGTAGCATGAATAATTACATTTGAATAGGTAAAATCGTGAAACTGTCAATTTCTAATTTGCACATGTCTGCTCCAAGGTTAAGTTCTTTTTCTGAAGTATTAGATGTATAGATGATTTTCCTGCAATTTTAGGAAGAACTTTTACTTCAAATGGCATGATGTGTTCATATCAGAAATGTATCAGATACTTCATAGATGCACTTGTGATAGTTTCCTGATACCTCTAGATGTAAGGGAGAGGGTTCTATTTTCTTTTATTATTTGACAAATGTTGAAATTTTACTGACTAATGTCTAATTTCAGATTTTTGTGATGTTAATATTATTTTATGAAGTGTAATTATGGTCTATTGATTTGAATGATGACCAAACCGTGGACTTTGTGGATGTTAATACTATTATATATAGCATGAATTTTGATAAGCGCGCACTTTATAGATGCTTCTCTGCATATATACAAAAAATTATTTTTTTTATGGTTGTTTTCTACTAGCTATATTGTATCCTATTTTTCGGGATATGCCAGATTACCATTTCAGTATCATGTGTTATTGGTATGCTTCAAAGCTAGAAGTCATTCTAGTTATCTCTTGAGCTGCTATGAATTTGTTCATACGCTAACCGCATGGTGAAAACAGGTGGTACGCCTTCTTGAAGCAGAAAATGACCATGCTCGGGACTTGGCCCGGCAATTCGTTCCCCACTATACAAAGTGATTTATGCAGTCTAAGCCACTGTCCCTTCTGCTACTCATCGCATCTGTTTTGCTTAGAGGGTATATGTTGCTTCTTTGTTTCCTCCAAGTACTACTGTAGACCTGTGAGATTGGTAAATAACCATATTGTCTATGTTTCAATCATCTTGTACTTGTCCATGGTCTTCTGTTTATTCGATGCCTGGATAAGTGTTTTTTGGATTGTACCCATTAAACTGGGAATTTATCCTATACTCATCCATGTCACTTGAGAGGAGGACATCGAAGACCGGCGAGTTGCTGGAAGGTGGAAGGTCAAAGCTGTGATCGAATTTTATGGCCCGGTTCCTATTCCCCTCTGGTAGTTCTTAGCCATCTCTTGAAGTTAAGAAGGGGTCGAAAGGATGTGTCCTTCCATGCCACGATATGATATATTTCTAATCCACCTATACAAATTACAAATTCATTAATATAATTATATATCAATATATATAAATTAATAAATAATATTTTAAATTATTATCATAATATATCAAGATTTAGGATTTAAGTAATCATCGGTTTTCCGGGATAATATATGGCATTTCATAATTGTAACTGTTCTTGATATAAATTATTAATTTAATATATTTTTAATTTTTAGAAGTTTTTTTAAGGGAAGAAGTGAAGAGAGAAATCAAAGAGGAAGGAGAGAGAAAAGAGATTTTTTTTTTTTTTTTTTTTTTTTCCTGTTTAGTCAGGATAGGGGATTTCTTTGGGTCCCCTTCTTTCTAGAGTTCTCGAGAGGTTTTATTGGGGGATGGAGGCCTAAGTTGGAGCCCACGGTGGCAAAGCCATGGATGTCCAGTTTAATATTCGATGGTGATCGATGCACTAGAATCAAGAAAAAGAAGGAAAATAGAGGTTTTTATTTCCATCCAACAATCTGGCGATAGCCGACTAGGAATCAAGATCTAACAACTAAGTAAGAAAGAAGGAAGGCTTAGGCAAAAATTACCAGTTTTGTACCTAGTTTGTCAATAAGTTTTTGGCCGTGTATTCGGAAGGCATGAAGAAGGTTGTCTGAACCAAAAAGAGGAAATAAGTGAAGAAAAATAGTGGGAGGAAGAAGGCTTTTTGATGGTAGGGGTTCAAGGAAGGGAAGGGATCCTTTCTTATAGTTGGAAATCTTAGATTCTGGCTCGATTTGGATTTTCTCTCAAAGAAGGAGGAGATTTTTATTGAGATTCTTCTTCTTTAGATTTTTTTGGTTGGGCTTTAAAATTCATGCAATATTTTTTTGGGGGGTCCTAATTTAAGATTTGGGCTGGGCTTTTATATTCTCCTCCTTAAAAGAATTTTGTCCTCAAAATTAACTTGTATTATACTCAAACTTAAAAAACAAAACTCTCATATTAGCCTCAAGTTTCCAAATAGTCTACCTCCAAAAGTTCTTGCTTTACAAGATATTGACATAGAAAATTATGTAACATTTAATAACCTAATCCATTCCATCTATAATACGTATCAAATTTTCTTGAGCTCTTCCAAAAGAATGCTAGTCTTTTTATGTCAATACAATTAATTATCCTAGAATAATTTTACAAGAAAATCATGATATCCTAAACTTTTGAAATATCTAACCCTAACACCATCTTCGAGCTTCTAGATAATTTATCTCTTAGAATACTTTCTTCATAAGACCCTAACATGATAATATTATATAGTATCTTAATTTTAATTCTTACCATCCATAATACATAATGAATTCTTTCAATCTCTTTCAAATAAACATTAACATCTCAACCTTGAATTAAAATATATAATTCTTTGTCCATGAAATTTATTGCTCTTAATTAACTTCACATAGAAATCATAATTGGCCATGTCTATACTATTAACACAAACAAAAGAAACTTGAGTACCAAACATTCTTTAGAATCTGAAGCTCTCTTTCTTCTCTTAATCTTTTCCATGATTTTATAATTAGATTTTTATCTTAAAAAAATCTCAAGCCTTTTCAAATAACGAAATCACAATGTCAAAACTAAAATAAGCTTTATATCAAAATATTCCAAATCCAAGTCTGGCTAAAGAACATCACTTGTTTACTCTAAATTTGGAGATGTCCAAAATTCTTCTTGGAGTTCTTTATACTAGAAGAACCTACTAATAAATTATATGACTACACTTGTAGGCTAGCCAAAGAATCAATATCTTTTTTCTTTATCAGTAAAATCCTTTTTTGCTAGAAACTAGCTCAAGTTTTCGATTATGATAACTTTCTGATGGGGACATCAGAGGTCCTAGACTTTGGTAGAGGCATCTCAATCCTCCGTGGTTATTAAATTAGAGTTTAAGGTGTGAATCCAATTTATAATTAGGGCTTAGTTAATTTGGGTGAGTTCATTTGAGTTTTGTGGGTTAGTCCATATAAGTCTTTGTATGACCCCTGAGTCCTATTTTGGGCCTTTCAATATTTGAGTCATGTATTTGGATTTTGATCCATACTATTGGGGTTTAAGATCAATTTTTGGGTTATGTCAAGTCAGTTAAGTCAGGTCAAGTTTTGAGTCATGTAAATTTTGAAGTTAAATTATGTAAGTATGAGTCTAGTCTATTGAGTCCAATCTAGTCCTGTAAAAAAGAAAAAGACTCAAATCATTTTGAAGCCTGTCAGCATAACACTCCAGTCATCCACCCAGTTGAGCCATTTAGGAGCATGAAGCAATCAAGAAAGACCTGGAGGACATGTGATCCAGCCCGCCAGAGAGGAGAACAGCTGAAGAAGCCCTGAAGCCTGCCCAGCATTGAAGTGGGCCTCCCAGGGCCCAAGAGCAACCAAGAAGGCACCAACCCTTAGGGTTACCACCCCTTGGTTGGCCACCCTTAGGGTCACCACCCTTTGGCTGACCAAGAGAAGGAGAGGGAGAGAGAGAGACTTAGTCAAAGTGGAGAGAACTTGAGGGAGAGTTTGTATATGTCAGGGTTTACTATGAGATTACTTGTATACCCTTTCTTAAGTCCCAAGTTTGTAAGCTTATATAAGGCCTCCCCTCCTCATGTAATTGAAGATGAATTGATGAACTAAATTGAGTTTTCTCTCTTTGCTGTGTATGAGTTGTGTGCGAATTATTTTTTCCTTGTTCCTGTGCCCTGCCTCCATCCTCAACATCAAAACCCTAGCCGCCCTCCTTCCAAGCCTTGGCCGCCCAACACAAAACACTCTTTTCCTTGCTGTTTTTGATTTATTGTTTCATCCCTATACCATTTTCTAACCCGTAGATGGTGATTTGCAGATCCCTCAGTTCTCGCGAATCTAAGGATACCTTCTGATCATCTTTCGAATCATCGAGCAGAAAGCTGCGAATCCGTAAGGTCAGAAGCTTACTTTTCTAGGCCGCATCCGGGAGCAAGAGTGATCTCTTTGTGCACGATCTTCATCAGGCACTTCAACCATTGCCAGGTACATCCCCTTGACTTCCTAGTAGTGGTCTTGCAGAAGAGCAGCCTTACCAGGATTTTCTTAAACCTTGGCGATCCTGTTTTCTCTAACTTTTAAGATTTATTTCTGCATGCATGACTTCTATAAATTTTCTAGAATTCTTTACTTTGAATTTTGGCTTGAAATTCGCGATCTAAAATCCTAACTCCTTAGTTAATCATGAAAAAATATTTTGCATATATATTTAATCCCGCATCACTTTCAAGTCGACGAAACAATATTTCTAACTGGTTTCAAAATAATTTAAGTCATCACACTTTTGATGCATACTCTGATATAATTTTACCAAATTCTTTGATTTTATTAGTTGAATTTTGATAAAAATATCACTTTACATTATAATCTAAAAGATTTAACCTTTAAAAAAAATTCTTAAGTTTCTTTGTCCTTGCCATGTCCCAAGTGTACTATATCAATATTAAACCTCAACCCACTTTTCATGTGTGAAGTCTTTGTATAAATTTCACCATCCTTTTAAGATATTAATAATTCTAGTTCAAGCCCAAATTAATCATGCTTTCCTTGATAATTTAATTAGATAATGTAGACCAACTTTTCTCTTAGAAGGTTAATTTTAATTCTAATAAAGTAAATGACTCCAAGTCAATGTTTATATGAGTAAGATCAATCATGTTATTGCTTATAGGGTTATTTTACCATAATTCTTAACATCAATTGATAAACCACATGAAAATTGTTTCTTATAAGTTAAACTTATATAAGTCTTCCAAAATCAATTTCTCAGTCCAAATAATCAATAGTAATGAGATGCCATAGACTTGCTTATAAACCTAAATATTTACTTGGATCTTAACACATCCAAGAGTCTCCAACAAATATAAGGAAGATCAAGTAATTCAATCAAAAACTACTAATATAAATTATCAAAAATTTTGTCAAGATGTATACGCCATGTCCATATAATACAATTTGATCCATCAATAAGGAATTGCACATATATATAGTATCATAAATATATTTTTCTCTATAATCTGGTTTCATTTATAATTTGCATACAAGTTCAACCCATGAAGAAGTATTCAACTCTAAAATCATGAAACTCAAATCATATTATAAACAATGTTATGATAAATCCAAAACTTGAAATCAATAATTAATAACAAAACTAGAAGGTTATAGTGATTTGCACCCACATCAAATTTAAGTTTTAAAATTTAAGTTTTCAAATTCATCTAATTACCAATTGAATATAGGTATATAATACAACATAACTCACCAATATAATATATTTTATTTTAGGATCAATATTTTTTATGCTTTGGTTGAACCCCATTTATTATGATTAAGAAATAAAATTATTTGATCTTTTTTTTTTGTACTCATTTTAGGTGATCCTTACTATTGAGATCATAGACAAAATTATATAACCCCTTTTCTCTCATCATATGCCAGACTTTAGATACAAATTGCATCATAATACCTAGTAATATGAAATCTAAATTTTAAATTTTTTTTAATTACTTTTATCATATCTCCGGTGATCATTACGATAACTTTAAATACCATTTAAATCATAGTCCTTAATGATCATAACTTAAATTTCAATATTACTTATATCATGCCCTAATCACTTATGTCATAATTCCAAATGATCATAACTTTAACTTTGATACTATTTTGCCATGCTCCAAACCCAGCACCCAAGTTGGCTATGCGACCAACTGCACAAATCCTAGAATATATCCTAGAAATCATGTAAAGCCTTAAAAATCTATTATAGCTTTAATTTCTAAGAACATTATTAATCATAATTTATAAGATGATACCTAATATAAAAAAAATAATATAATTTGTATAATTATAAATTCAATTATCTTTCAATCGTTTGTGTAGTATCAATGACTCTTTATCAATTCATCTTTTCATCTATGAGCCCAATCTATAGCTAAACTTGAATATCTTGTACAATTCTAAAGAAAAAAAAGTATGGATATAAACTTTATAACCTAGTAAGAATTCCTGCACACATATTAATATAATATATTGTAACTCGAAAATAATAGTAAACAGTATCAAATATAATATAAATCTTAAAATCTCATATCAAGTGATCAAGATAACTCAATACTGATATATGCAAAAAAACATGCATCAATAATCACCAAACATCCATCTTATTCAAAAGTAATATACCACATATATCATTAAATAAAATATTTTTTTATTTAGTTATGGTTTTACATCTTATCATCCATGTATCATTAACATGATTCAAATTAATCAACTATTATCTTTTAGGATTTTGGACTAATCATGATTACTCTTCAACCCGTGATTAGTAAACTCAAGTATCTACCACATATCTGCCTGTGGTTAGGCCATCCTTAATATATATGCCATGTATTTGCCCATCGCTAGGCCATCCTCAATATCTATACCACGTATTTATTTATGACTAAGCCTTTCTCAATATATATATCACGTATTTGTCCATGGCTAGACTATTCTTTGTTTAACATGGCTAGTCTAAATATTCTTTTTTTTTATCATCAATTTATCAAATGTCAAACATGTCAAGAAAATACTGTATCAAATTATATTTTTTTCAAGATTTTCAATAGCCAATATCATGATCCAAATTGTCACCGTCCTTACCGTCGTGGCCTATAGCTCTGATGTGGCGCCGGACCTCAGCCTCGTCTTTCGGAATCCAACGGTTCTCGGTCTTTCAAGACAAAGTTAGAGACCCGGGCCGGGGATTTCGGTGGGGGCACTCCGATGATCAAGTCAGCAAACGGTAAAGAGGAACAGATCCCCCAAGGCGGGTTCTTGTTCGGTCACCATGCTTGGAGGAGAGTGTTTAGTAAAGATTGAGGAGTGGTAGGAGAGGAGCGAGACTCGAGCTGGGGAGGATGTGCCTGTCGGGACTCTCTCAGGGAGTCTCTTGGTGGGCCTTCGAGCCTTCTCGTCGCTTGCCTCTCATCCTTCGCCCTTTTCCATGCTTACCTTGTTCTCGCCCGCTGGGTTCTCCATTTAGATCGCCGGTTCTTCCCCTTCTTGCCTCGATTTTCTCTCTCTTGGGGTGCTCGAGGGTCAACGACATTCGTGGTCGCGCTCCCAAGGTCATTTTCCCTTACAGTAGGGAGTTATGTGGCAACCCTTATTTTTTCGGTGGGTTATCATGGTTAGGGAAGTTTAGCAGGGCCTTGATCCAGGGGCAGCCATCCTTTGGTCTGAGGTCCCTAATGCGGCCTTCTCTTTGTGGGTGGTACATGTGGCCAGCTATAGGACTTGGTGCTTTGATTGGGGCACTTCTCTCCAAATGGTGCAAACGGCGGTAGATGTACCTTTTTAGTTTTGGGGCGCCGCACTAGACGCGTCGTACTGCGCGCACCGATTTCGATTGCAGACTTGGTGTTGATGACCTTTTTCTTTTCACGATGCTTCTAAGGAATGGGGAAAAGAAATCCGACATGGCGACATTTGCCCGCCTTGCTGCCTGCCGGATCTGAGGTGTGCTCCTGTCAGCGATGTTGCCACATCATTTGCCTCCCACTCCCGAGTCCCATCGAAACGTTATGACTGGGGTGAGAGAGTTAATGCAGATCTGACATGGAAGGATGAAAAATTTGGTGTCATAATTGTCGTGAACTCCACCACTCCGCAGGTCGTGTTTTGAGATCCAATGCGGGGGCACCACGTCCGCGAGTCCGAGGAACCATAATTGCCGATACTAGACCCGAGACAATTTTCAGTGCACCGAAGCGTCGCCACCAGTTGCCCCCACACGTGGCACTCATCCGGTGGAGGAGATGCGAAGACCTGTACGACCACTGTCCATCGATTTTGAAAGGAGAGATGACTTTCCCCAAACCTGCTTTTTCGAACTTCTCGCGCTCGCCGGCAGTTCAGAGTTTTCTTCTTCCTTCGCTGTCTTCCCCCTTCAAGATAAATAGGTGAGTCACTCATCCTTCCTCCTTTTTCTTCTTCTTCCTCCTGGTTGGTAGTATCCGAGTCTTTTCGAAACCCTGTCTTAGGTCTTCCATCCTCTTTGCCTTCATCCCTTCTCTTCTAAATGGCTCCTTCGGGCTGGTCCCTTCGATCCTGCAGTAATCCTAATGAAGCAGGCCCCTCCCGGCTAAGGACTCCATCCTCCGATGAGGAGGATGAAGCTCTCCTCAAAACTCGAAGGCGCCTACGTCCCACCGGGATTATCATAGGGAGTCTCAAGGCTCCCCCTGCTCCCTCTATTCTTGCTGTCGCTCCTCCGGCGGCACCGGCTTCGACTGGTCCCTTCGACATCATTTCAACGATGATCAAAGAGGACCTTTCTGTGATTCGGGAGATGTACAGGATCCCAAATTTCATCCGGCTCTCGCTCCCGGGGCCAGGGAGCGGGCCATTTCAAGCGGTCCGAGTCGGATCACTTTTTACAAAGAGTTCCTCATCAGGGACCTTCGTCTTCCTCTTCACCCTATCTTTCTTTTTTTTCTCAGTAATTTCCATCTCGTGCTGGCCCAGTTGGCCCCTAATGCCAACAGGATCATCGCTGCCTTCATTGTTTTCTATCACTTCCACGGGTTTGTCGCTCGTTTCTCCTTATTCAGGGCTCTTTTCATCTTGAAGCGCCACCCCACCAATGACGGGTGGTGGTTTCTTTCTCTCCAACCCAAGTGCCTTAGGTTCGACCTCCCTACTTCCATCAAGGGATGGAATAATCGATATTTCTTCGCCTCGATCGAGGGTGTTGACTGGGTCTGGAGCGATCTGGACTGGGCCCCAAACTGCAACTCCTAAGTAGAGTTCGCTGACCGAGAGGTCTTCACCCAATTGATTAGTGACCAGCTCCCCTCCCTTGAAATTCTGCTATTGGAGTGGAACTTGTTTGAGACCGGGATCAGCCCGATCCATGAACTCGATAGGTTTTCATCAGACGTGTCCTCTTTCTCTCCTCTCTTTTTTTTTTCTTTTTCTTTTTCTTTTTTTTTAACCTGGGGCTAACCACCTTTCCTTCTTTTGTGTAGGGATGAAGTATTCGATAGAGAATCTGATGGAATCCACCCGCAAGAGGAGTTCATCGATCAGGGCTAGGGAGACTACGTCGAAGAGAGCCCGGGTGGAGACGGTTGAGGGTCCAGGTCCATTTCGTCTTCGGATGCGAGGGTGGTTGTCCAACACCCCGGCCTCCATAGCAGTGAGCCCCCTCACCAGAAGTTATCGAGGTCGAGAGGGAGAGGAGAGATGAGCAGCCTGCCCTGCCACTTGTGCCACCGGCCATGGTGGTGAGCCTTCTAGCGGTGGTCGAGGTGCCTCTATCGGCCTCACCATCAAGCATCAGGGAGGCTTTGGCACCATCATCCTCTGAACCCTGGCATGCACCGACGGGCGCCCTGATGGAGAGAATGATGGAGTACGCCATTCAACCAGGGGACCGCTGCTCAAAGGGAGGCAGGGACTATTTGGTGGCCAAACAAGGCATAATCCCTCAACTATTCTCGGTAAGTGCCCCGCTTCTTTAATATCCCAGTCGAGTCATTGGGACTGACTTCTTCTTTTTGCTGTAGATTGGAACTGACATACTACTCCATCGGGACTTTTGCACCGAATGGGCGAAGAGGGAGGCCGAGAAGGAGAAGTGGCTAGGCAACCTCGCGGTTGACGTAAAGACCCTGATGGAGAAAGGGCAAGAGATGAAGGAAACTAACAAATTCCTTCATCGTAATCTATCCCGAACCGAGGGGCGCGTCAAGGAACTTGGGGCAACCCTGGCCGAGGAGAGGGCATGGATGAGCCACCGTGAGGAGTCCGCGGTAGAGATGTCTTGCCTGCCGGGGCGATCCCAGATTCTCGAGGCCCGGGTCGACGAGGTCCTTGCCGAATTGGTGGCGGCTAATGACAAGGCACAGGGGGCCTTGGCATTGATGGAGGCTACCAAGAAGGAGGCCCTCGAAGCCATTCCCAAGTTTTGAGAGTCACAAGAGTTCGAAGATGAGGTCCACGAGGCGGTCGTGGACTCATTCATTAAGGGATTCGAAGCTTGCCGGGAGAAGCTTCGATCTTCCCGGAGCTTGACTTGGAGGGTGTCGCCATCAGCAGTGTCGAGGAGCAATCTAGAGAGGTGGGGGCTCCCTCGGAGGTGACGGAGGCAGCGACCACTGAGCAGCCGGCAGAGCATACGACCGCGTTGACTGAGTAGACAGCCACGCCGGCTGAGCGGACAATCACGCCGGCTGATGCCCCAGGGGACGATGATGTACCGGTGCACCGGCTTGGGAAGGAGCCGGCGATTTAGTGACCTCCGGGGGCCTTCTACCCTTAGACCTTTGTAATAGGATTTTCAACTTCGTTTTTTGTTTTAGGATCACCCGGCCTGTCGGGGATCCTTTCAAGTTGTAAATTTTTTTGAATGCAATGAAGTTTTTCCCCTTCATACTCTTCTTGCAAGCAGAGTCCTTTCCATCTTCTGTTGTGCTTCATGCACCCTTTTGCAATTTCATGAACTTAGGTTTGTCCAACTCCAAATTTCGGTCTTCCCTGGGAGGCCTTAGTCGTAGTAGATGACTTAGAAAAGATCTAGAAGTTCCTGGAGGGATCATCTGCACTGGACTAAGGCATTTGCTGAAGTACTCTAGGAGCTCACCGGACTCCGGGGGCCCGCCCGTGGGTGGTGGCCTATTTAGTGTTCCTTCTGTACATGCTGGGAGATAAGCTGTGACTTCGGTGGGGAGCATGATCTCGCTAGGGAGCTTGACTCCAACTGCTGGTCGAGGAGCCAAACTGTGGGCCCAGGGCTGTGAGTAGGGTCGTAGGTGCAGGACTTCTGGAGTTTCCCATCTTGAGGTGCCCGGCTTCGGGAGTTTTCGGTCTTGAGGTGCTGGGCTTCATGAGTTTCCGGTCATGAGGTACCGAGCTTCATGAGTTTCTGGTCTTGAGATACCGGGCTTTGTGAGTTTCCGATCTTGAGGTACCGGGCTTCGTGAGTTTCCAGTCTTGAGGTGCCGGGCTTCATGAGTTTCCAGTCTTGAGATGCCGGGTTTCATGAGTTTCCGGTCTTGAGGTGCCGGGCTTCATGAGTTTCCGATCTTGACTTTGCCAAACTGGGTTCAAGCAACTTGTTTGCGGGACTTCTAGATCTCCCATCTTCGGTTGCCAGACCTAGGATCGGGTGAAAGTATTCCTGCGAGATAAGGGCAACCGTTGTGCAAAAAGAAATTTTATTATTAATAAGAGAAAGCCTTACATCATTGGTAGTACATCTTCAAGTTGTTGGCATTCTAAGTTCAAGGGAATCAGGTCCCATCGAGTTCGGTGAGGTAGTAGGCCTCATGAGGGAGGGCCTCGACTACTCTGTACGGGCCTTTCCAGTTCGGAGAGAGTTTGATGCATTCTCGAGACTGGGAGGCTTCTGCCAGCCGCAGTACCAGATCGCTAGGGCGGAAGATCTTCAGCTTCATCCTGGAGTTGTAATACCGGGCCACCCGTTGCCGGTAGGCTGCCATCCGAAGTCGAGCCTTATCCCTTGTTTCTTCAAGGAGATCCAGGTTGAGTAGGAGCCGAGCTAGGTTCTCGACCTCATAGTATTGTTCCACTCGCAAGGTGGGTAGACTTAGCTCCACCGGGATCATGGCTTCCGCGCCGAAGATGAGGTTAAAGGGCATCTCATCTGTGGCCATCCTGGGTGTGGTGTGGTATGCTCATAGGACACTGGGGAGTTCTTCGGCCCATCTACCTTTGGCCTGATCAAGCCTGGTCTGGAGTCCTTGAAGGATGGTCCACTTGGTCACCTCGGCCTCTCCGTTAGTTTGAGGGTGTGCCACCAAGGTGAATCGATGATGGATGTTGAGGCCGTCTCAGAACTCTACGAACTCCTGATTGTCGAACTACCGTCTGTTATCGTGATGATTGTATGAGAGAGTCCAAAGCGGTATATAATTGATTTCCAAAAGAACTTGCTAACGTTGGCCTCCATGATCTGTGCTAGGGGTTTTGCCTCGACCCACTTAGTGAAGTAGTCGATGGCGACTATTAGGAACTTGCACTGCCCAGGCGCGGGAGGAAAAGGACCAATGATGTCCATGCCCCGCTGGGTGAATGGCCAAGGAGCAAAGAGCTAGGAGAGTGGTGCAGCCAGCTGACGTTGCATATTGGCATGGCGTTGGCAGCAGTCACACATTTTTATGAAGTTGGCCGCATCCTCCTTCATGGTTTTCCAGTAGTACCCCTGTCGGAGGGCCTTATACGTCAATATTCTGCCCCCATATGATTTTTGCAAAGGCCCTCGTGTATATCTTGGAGTACGAAAGTCACCTCCGAGGGTCTCAGGCACTTCAAGAGTGGGTAGGAGTAGGACCTTCGATAGAGTTGTCCGTCCATCAGTACGAAGAGTGTGGCCTTCCTCTTGATTATACCGGCCTCTATGCGATCTTCAGGCAAAGTCCATCGGCAATGTATCTGACATACTTGTCCATCCAGCTGAGCTCCGGAGTAACTTGCTGGACCTCCTCGGATGCCTCGTAGCTTGGGGCCTGGAGATGCTCAATATGGGCACATCCAAATAACGAGTCCGACAGGGTCGCCAGCTTGGAGAGGGCGTTGGTGTGAGCATTCTCCCCACGTAGAATATGGGAGATGATGAAGCATCTGAAGCCTACTGTATTTGTGCATACTAGCTCCAGGTACTTCGACATTTGAGGGTCTCGGGCCTCAAATCCCTTGAGACCTGCCCGGCCATCAATTGTGAGTTGGTGAAAACTTTCAGGTTAGGTATGCCCAGCTCGTGAGAGACTCTCAGTCCCACTAGGAGCACCTTATATTCTGCCTAATTATTGGTGGTCGTGAATTAGAAACGGAGCACGCACTCAGCGACGACTCCCTCGCTGTTGGCGAGAATGAGTCTGGCTCCGCTACCACCAGTGTTGGATGCTTCGTCCACATGCAGGACCCAGATATCACCCTCCGGTTCGGGTCTCGTCCGTTGCTCCTTGGAGATTTCCTCCGGCTCCTCGCCCAGGCTTGCACACTTGACCAGGAAGTCAGCTAATACATGCGCCTTCATGGATGACCTCAGCCTGTAGGTAATGTCGAATTCGTTGAGCTTTAGCACCCACTTCGTCAGGCGTCCGGATGTGTCGGGGTGGCTAAGTATGGCCTTCAGTGGTTGGTCCGTCAAGACCGTGATCGGGTGCACTTGGAAGTAGGGCCTAAGGCATTAGGCAGACATGATGAGCACAAAAATTAACTTCTCGGAGCGAGAGTACCTGACCTCGGCATCACGGAGAATCTCGCTAATATAATATACTGGCCTCTGGACTCCATCCTTGTCCGTGCAGACCAAGACCGAGCTGACAGTTCCCAAGATGATCGCCATGTATAGGAGGAGCTCTTCTCCCTCTTCCGGCCGGGAGAGCAGTGGTGGTGATGCCAGGGTTCTCTTTGGATCCTCGAAGGCTTCACGATACTCCTTTGTCCAGGTGAAGTCATGCATCTTGCGCAGTGCCTTAAAGAAGGGTTGGCAGCGATTAGCGGATCGCGAGATGAAACAGCTTAGGGCGGCTATACGGCTGGTGAGTCGCTGGACTTGCTTCTTGGAGGTGGGATGTTCCATATCAAGGATTGCTCGAACCTTTTCTGGGTTGGCCTCGATCCCTCTCTGAGTGACCACGAAGCCAAAGAACTTCCTGGCCACCATGCCAAAAGTGCACTTCGTCGGGTTCAACTTCATTTGGTGCAGGCGAAGGTTACAGAAGGTCTCCGCCAGGTCATCCATGTGGTCCGAGGTTGGCCTGCTCATGACGAGCATATCGTCCATGTAAACTTACATGTTGCGGCCAATCTGGTCTTTAAAAACCTAATTGACTAGCCGCTGGTACGTGGTGCCAGCATTCTTCAGGTCGAAAGGCATCATCCTATAGCAGTATGTCCCGCGGTCCATGATGAAGGCAGTGTGCTCCTCATCCTCCGGATGCATTCGGATTTGATTGTACCCAAAGAATGCATTCATGAAGGAAAGTAAGTGGTGACATGAGGTGGCATCCATGAGTTGGTCAATCTTTGGAAGTGAAAAGCTGTCCTTTGGGCAAGCACCATTAAGGTCGGTGTAGGCCACACAGATCCTCCACTTTCCATTGCTCTTCTTGACCATAACCACGTTCGCCATCTAGCTGGGGTACTGTACTTCACGAATGAATCCAGGCGCGAGGAGCTTCTCAACTTCATCATTGATCGCCTTCTGCCTTTCTGAGGTAAAGCTTCTCTTCTTCTACCGAGCTGGACGGCACTTCGGGTCAACATTCAGCTTATGGGTGATGACGTCAGGGGAAATCCCCGGCATATTGGCTGCGATCCAAGCGAACACATCCATATTTGCTCGAAGGAAGCTGAGTAGGCAGGCCCGTTCTTCTTCCGGCAGCTGGGCTCCAATCTGTACCATCTTCAACGGGTCCACGCCTAGGGGATACGTTAAAAGGCGTTTGATGGGGCCGTCCTTAGGGTCCTGCGCCCTTTAGTCAAGGTCGTCGACAGCGGGATCATCCTCGGTGCTTCGGGCACCGGAGACGGCCTGAAGGTAATGTTGGACCAGCTGAGGTGCCCCTCTCATCTCTCCCATGCCATAGGGGGTCGGGAACTGCACCAACAACTGCTTGGTGGATATAACCGTGTCAAGCAAGTTGAGCCCAGGGCGACCAAGAATTACATTGTAAGGTGATGGGAGCCTAATGACAGTGAAGGTCATCATGACCGTACTCTATCGGGGTAGCGACCCGGCCATGACAGGGAGAGTGATCTCTCCATTGACTCCCATAGAATCTCTAGTAAAACCCATGAGATGGGTGTGCACCGATCTTAGTCGATCAGAAGGTAAGTTCATCCGAGAGAAAGCATCATAGAAAAGGATATCAGTCGAGCTCCCACTATCGACCATAATCCATTTTACAGGATGCTTGGTAATGGTCATTTCGACCATGACAGCATCATCATTTATATTTTCTTCCTCGCTTCGCTTTCCCTTCATGAAGGGGAGTACATTTTCCAGACTCTCCCTACCGGGCTCTCTTATGGGTGCGCTCTATCCCCCAACATATCATACCCATAGGCTTCTCGGTGGGTCGATTATCGATTACAGGGAGGGGGGAAAGATCTACAAGTGGCTGATTCTTCATCGGGACCTCGTCCCTCATGAACTTTCTGAGGTACCCCCTCCTTATCAGGTCCTCGATCTCCCTTTTGAGGTTGCGGCAGTCCTCAGTGTCGTGGCTGTGATCGTGGTGGAAATGGCAATACTTCATCTTATCACGGTCACTTGATGACCTCAGTGGGGGAGGTCGGCGTAGATAGCACTCGCCCTCGATTTCCATTAGGATTTTTGACCTCGGGACGAGGAGGGGATTGAAAGTTTCCTCCAGGATGGGGCATCCTTCGGCTTCGACCCCGACCGGAAGCCCATGGATGACCCAGGCCTTCGCATCCTGGGTGCTTCTCTCGGGGTCGGCTTCTTCGGGGGCTTCCTGTCTAGTTCCCTTCTGGTACGGTCGGCCTCCTTAGCATGGATGTATTTGTAGACACGGAGGAGGAGGTCGGAGTATGTCTTCGACGGCTTCTTGTCTAAGGAGTAGGTCAGGCGGGATGTTCTGAGCCCTTTCTTCAATGCCAGAATGGCGGCGGGCTCTTCCAGACTGTAGATTTCAAGTGTGGCATCTTTGAAGCCGGTCATATAGTCCTGCAGGGGTTCATGATCCTACTACCTGATAGAAAAGAGGCTATCCACTTCTTGTGGCACCTTCCAACAGGCATCGAAGTGGGCCACAAATCTTCTCTCTAGCTGTGAAAAGGAGTCGATGCTTTCGGGCTCAAGGCGGGTGAACCAGACTCGAGTGGCCTTTCGGAGGGTTGCCGGGAAGGCAATGCATAGGAGAGCGTCTGTCGCTCCCTGGACCCTCATGAGAGCCTTGTAGCTTTCTAAGTGGTCTAAGGGGTCGGTGGTCACATTGTAGGGATCCACCTGAGGCATGCGGAACCGACTCGGGACCGGTTCCTCTTGGATCTCCCGGGAGAAGTGGGTCGGGCATCATAGCCCACTGGCTCCTTAGAGGATCCCTGCATATTGGCGAACTAGTGGGAGTGCTCCGCTAGCTTGCGCTCTTGTTCTTCTAGACGCTGCTCAGCCATGCACCTAATGGCCTCGTCAGTGGAACCTTCCATTGAGGCCGCTGGAGAAGGTGGGGTTGACAGTTGGAGATGGTCGCGATGGGGAGCCTTGCCCCTGCGGCGTTTGCCATGTTTGACGATGGCATTACCGTCCACCGGGGATTAGCTCTCCTAGTCAGCCGATCCTGAGTGATTTCTTTTTACGGGAGTCTGGTGACCCCTCGGGGATTAGTTGTGGCTCGCGGATGTGATGGTCTGCCTTGGATGGAGCGCAGGCTATGCGGGGGCCAACGGCTTGGGCCGCAGGGTCTCTGGCTGCGATTAGGTGACTAGGGAGCGTTGCTGGTGTTGTAGCTACCTCATGGCCGCGGCTAGTTCTTGCATCTGCTAGGTAAGTGCAGCGTACTAGACACTTACCGAGGGTGGCTATACTGGAGGGTGGAGCTTCCCTTCCGGGCTACATAGGCCCGAAGGGGAAGGGGCATCCCTTGCTCGGCTAGTGGAAGCTTCTCGTGCATGACTTTCCACCATGCTTCAAGTGAAGCTATTTTCAAAATTATGGGGGGCTTGCTTGGATAGAGGCTTTCAGCCCCTACCTGGCATGCTAATTTATTACCGTCCTCACCATCGTGGCCTGCAGCTCTGGTGTGGTGCCGGATCTCAGCCCCGTCTTTCAGACTCCAGCGGTTTCTGGTCCTGCAAGACAAAGTTAGAGACCCGAGCCGGGAATTCCGGTGGGGGCACACCAACGATCAAGTCAGCGAACGATAAAGAGGAACAAATCTCCCAAGGTAGGTTCCTGTTCGGTCACCATGCTTGGAGGAGAGTATTCAGTAAAGATTTTGTAGGAGTGGTAGGAGAGGAGCAAGACTCGAGCTGGGGAGGCTGTGCCCGTCGGGACTCTCTCCGGGAGTCTCTTGGAGGGCCTTTGAGCCGTCTCGTCGCTTGTCTCTCCTCCTCTGCCCCTTTTCGTGCTTACCTTGTTCTCGCCCACTAGGTCCTCCTTTTAGATCACCGGTTCTCCCCCCTTCTTGCCTCGATTTTCTCCCTCTTAGAGTGCTCAAGGGTCAATAGCATCCATGGCCGCGCTCTCGAGATCATTTCCCCTTACAGTAGGGAGTTACGTGGCAACCTTTATTTTTTCAGTGGGTTATCATGGTTGGGGAAGTTTAGCAGGGCCTTGATCCGGGGGCAGCCGCCCTTGGGTCTGAGATCCTTAACGCGGCCTTTTCTTTGTGGGTGGTGTAGGTGGCCAGCTATAGGACTTGGTGCTTCGATCGAGGCACTTCTTCCCGAATGGTGCAAACGATGGTAGGTGCACCTTTCTAGCTTTGAGGCGTCGCACTGGACGCGTCGTACTGCGCGTGCCTGCTTCGATTGCAGACTTGGTGTTGATGACTTTTTTCCTTTCACGATACTTCTAAGGAACGGGCTCGACCCTTGGGGAGCCACCTGGCGAAGGAGCTGGAGGGAGCTCGACTTTAGCCGAGACGGGCTCGACCCTTAGGGAGCCATCTGGCGAAGGAGCTGGAGGGAGCTCGACTTCGGTCTAGATGGGCTCGACCTTTGGGGAGCCACCTGGCGAAGGAGCTGGGCAAGAAATCTGACATGGCGCCATCTGCCTGCCTTACTGCCTGCCGGATCTGAGATGTGCTCCACGTCAACGATTTTGCCACATCAAAATCATCTAAAAAATAATCATATTTGATACAACCATGTAATACAAAAAATATATAAATAATCATACTGGTAATCACAAATATTCATCATGAAAAATTAGTTATATAATGCATAAATAATCATACATGCAAATTATCATATCCCAGAATCAAAACCATATAGTGTAAAAATATATATAAACTTGTGATTATGTTTAAGAAGGTATTAAGAAACTTGCTCGACATCATCCTGGTTAAAAAATAATTTTCCTACATAATCAATCTTAATATTAATAAATAAATTTTATGGTGTAACGATTATTAACCTAGAATAATCTATCAAGGTTCATCAAGGGTCCATTTACTAATTTCTTGATTCCACCTTCAAAACCTACTTAATCTCGGGAAAGAAGCTTCTTAGAGAGAGAAAATGGAGAGAGAATTCAAAGTGAGGGAAGAGAGAGGAGAGAGAAAAGTGAGAGAATATCTTTTATTTTTTTATTTTCTTCTTTCTTTTTTTTTTTTTTCTTCCGTTCGGCCAGAATAAGGGACTCCTTTAGATCCCTTTCTTCCTTGAGTTCCTGAGGGGTTTCATCAGGGGACGGAGGCCTAAGTTGCGGCCCATGGTGATTGGTGACACGGCTATGGATCTTTAGTTCGATGACGACCATCGGTACCGGATTTAGGGAGAAAGAAGGAAAACAAGAGCATTTGTTTCCATCAAAGAATCCGGCGATGGCTACTTAGAGACCAAGATCTAATAACTAAAAAGAAAGAAGGTTTAGGAAAAAATTGGTGACTTTGTACCTGATTTTTTGATAAGTTTTTTATCATGATTCCGATGGGCACGAAAAAATCCGCCTGAGCCAAAAAGAGGAAATAAGTTCGACAAAACGGCGAGAGAAAGAAGGCTCTTCGGTGGTAGGGGTTCGAAGAAGAGGGGATCCCTTCTTATAGCTGGAATCTTAGATTCTAGTTCGATTTGGATTCTCTCTCGAAGAAAGAAAATATTTTTTCTAAATTTTTTTTATTGGATTTTAAAATTTATGAAAAACTATATATTTTTTGGGCTAATTTGAGGTTTGGATTTGGCTATTACAAAGTCCCTCATAAAAATAGTTTTTTTTGTCGCTTAAAAGCAAGTGAAGCATGCATGGGATGAGGCGTCCCTGCCCATTTGCGAGTGCTTTCTTTGAGGCTTATTGGCTTGGGACCCATTCCTGAGCCCCTTTGCGTTCTTAGAAGCTTCAGGACTTCAACAAAGAAATTAGCAGAAGGGCATGCACGCATCTCATACTCCATCCTTCTTATGGCCTGGGCCTAATCACGGTTCTCACATGGATTAGGTGACTAAGTGAGGACTAAGAGTGATTAGCGGACCATGCCGCCTTGTTTTTTCCCGATCCAATTATTCTAATTAATCATGTCATCCCTTGCCGACCAAGTTTTAGGTTGGAATGCAGTGAAGTGATGTTTCACATAACGCTATCTCAGTCTTTAATGCGTGCAAGATCACCTACTCTCATGTACTCCAAGACATCATGAGATTCATGGTCATGCTTGATTTTATGTGATCACAAATCTTAAAGCATGATCGCTGCTCGTGCATGCTGTGAAACATGGTGATAATTTTGGTGCTACAAGCTTTGTAGATTTGGTGTGGTTAAGAATGTGCTGCATTTGGGTGTTGGGGCTGTGATCGAGGAGACTAGCACTAAGTTTTTGGGAAGGGCCAAACACAAGGGACGGTCCGTGAGATTTGGGGATATCAAAGGCAAACTTTTGATGGTGCCATTATCCATCTAATTAACGGACCTCATCTCAATTAAAACTAAGATATTTGCAATAATATAAAATAGAGGCTACGTGAAATCAACTATCTTCAATTTGATAGATAATGAGAAACAATAATATAAAATAGAGGCTACGTGAAATCAACTATCTTCAATTTGATAGATAATGAGAAACAATTAAAAAATAAATAAAGGTGCCATATGGTAATGTCACTGTTAGGGAAAAAAAAAAAAAAAAGCTATCTTCAATTTCTTCGAATGTTTAAATTTAGTAATATATTATTTTGGCTAAAGATATAGAAAAGTCCAGTTTTTGATATTCGGGACAATGGCCATTACAATTTCTAGGGGATAATAGTTTAATATCAATTACTAAAAAAAGTACCCATATACATACATACATATATATATATATATATATATATATATATATATATATATATATATATATATATATATATATATATATATATATATATATATATATATATATATCATGTTGCGGTTACAACTCAACTACTCGATCTTGATGAACCAACCAGATCAATAATTAAGCTTGAATAACTTTGACCGAATACATCTAACCGAATACGAGTACCTGTGATCGAGTACAAGCAACCTTGGCCTAGTAGACTAGTTTTGGTTGAGCAGCTCAATCTTGAAGTAAGAGACAGAGACGAATAAATTATAGCTATCTCAAAAAAGATCTGGATGGACAAAATCATGGGAGGCAGGATCCCAATAGAATCTGCAATTCTAATAGAAGGAAACTATTAAAAAAAAAGATAAGATCCCGATACTCACTAAAAATCCAGAGGAGGCCACCTCTCTAACGACATTCAGTTACTCTACATAATTCTATAAATTGAGAAGAGAAGATTCCTGAAAGGTACATATTTACATCCCTTTCTATATATTTATTTTGGTATTTTTCTTGTCATAATTATCAACTCGCCTGCTTTTTTCCAAACTCTTCTTGCTGACTTGAATGTCGGAGATCCCTTATCGATAATCATCGGCCAAGGAGGAGTGTTCTCTCTATGTAAGGGACATCCAAGAGCAGCTTTCTACCTTTATTAGAGAAGACTGAAAAATTCTCAGATGCCATCGCAATCTAGTAATGAATAATTTATCAACAACAAAATCTATACTAATTTTTTCTCAAAAATAATTTAAATGATTTCATTAAAAAAAGGCTCTATATAATTATATAACTTAAATTGAACTAGATATATATATTTTTTTTTTTGGAAAAACGGTGTATTCTATTAAGAGCGAAGATGAATACAACTAAGATGATTAGATAACAAAATATCATGCTACGGAGGAGCGGAATGCCAATCGTCTACAAGACTGGACCGGAGTGATTGGCCACATACGAGGCGACTCAGTCAGTCGTTGAGTTCGCCTCCCTATACACATGTCTAACCGAAGAAGAAACACAACCCTATCTCAAAAGATGGATATCTCTGATAATATGGTGGGAAGCAAGAGCTGTGGTCCTCCGATCAATCTAGGATATAACTATGGTAGAATCTCCCTCATTAATAAGGCAATCAATCTGAAGGATGAGACGGGCATATCTGATCCCAGCCCAAGCCGCCAGAAGCTCCGTCTATGGGATAGAGGCATCCCAGACCGGGATGCCCCCTGCTGCGATGAAACCAAGAGAGGAGTCTCGAATAATGAAAGCAACAGCTCCTCTGCCCTGGCGGAGACTACCATCGAAACTGACCGTACAGAAGGTCGGAGGAGGGGGTTCCCAAGCGACAAACACCAGAGGGGTTGCTCGAGGAGCAGAAGGGGAACCCCAGGTCTCCAATCTCGAATCAGTCAATCCCCAATACTCGGTAGCATCTGCCCTAGCTTTCTCCACCACGAACCTAGGAGATGATGCAGTAGAGGAGAAAATCCGGTTGTTCCTAGACAACCAGATGTGATAAGCCAGATAGACAATAAAGGAGAGCTGATACGAAGCATAAAGATGCAGAGAGGAGATGAACAGATCCTCGACATCATGGGCCTGAGCACCGAAGTCAAGAAAACCCGCCAATCTCCAAATAGTCGCCGCCCTCGTACAAGTAAAAATGGTGTGAGTCTGGGTCTCATTCTTCGCAGCACAGAAGGGACAGTCTGATGGAATGGAGAGACCTCTCGAAAAAAGCATATGACAGGTAGGAAGCTGACCACAAGCAAGCTTTCAGATAAACAGAGCCACTCTGGGATGAACCGGTAATGACCAGATCCAAGCAAAAGAGTGGGCCGCCGGTGGCTGAGGCGCCACAATCCTCGTCAGGTTAGGAATCGGAGCCCTCTGGGTGGCAGAGTACCTCCAAACCCTGACGTCAGGGCCAGAAAAAACCAGAATAGCAATAGAAAGAACTCGGAGACCAAGGATGTCACCGAAAATAAAGAGCACAGCTTGCCGGTCCCAAGCAGTATGATCTGGAGACATAATATCAGGGATAGAAATAGAGAATGGCGTGTATGCCGAAATAAAGGTGGGCCACCAGCTGAGCGGAATCTCCGAGATCCAAGGGTCTGCCATAAATCTAAAAGAAGAACCATCCCCAATTATCCAAGATAAATGTGGAATTACAGAAGGGGCCCTCCTAACCATCTCCCTTCGAATAATAGAACAATTTCTAGGAGGTGCAGTGAAAACATTGAAATCAGTCGAAATATCACCATACTTGGCTCTCATGAAGGAGGACCAAAGACCATCCAGATTAAGAAGGAACCTGATGACATGTCTCGTGAGGAAAGCCTCCTGGTGAGCAAGAAGAGAGGGAATGCCCAATCCCTCCTGACCTGGACTGGCACACCCTTTCCCATCCCAATAAGTGAATCCTGCGACGAGCGGGCGAGGAGTCCCAGAGAGATGATCGCATCATCTGCTCGATATCGAGAATGACCCGCTTCGGGATGACAGCATTAGATAACATATAAATGGGAAGAGAAGCAAGCACTGAGCGAATAAGGGTACTTTTGCCCATAGCGGAAAGAGCCCTACCCTGCCAACCATCAATCCTCTGACAGACACTCGCAAGAAGCGGAGCACATTCAGCCCTAGAAAGTATGGCTCCAGAGATAGGGATATCCAAATAATGCAAAGGTCCTTGAAGGTTGGAAATCCCCAAGATATCTCGTACTCTATGACGAGTCCTGATAGAGGTCTTAGGGCTGAAATAAATTCCCGATTTGTGTAAATTAATACTGTTGCCGATCTCGCCGCCGCGCTTGTGGCTTCGGAGCCTCCGATCCGACTAGACCGTCTCGCCCATGGGGTCTCCTGGCTCTTCGAACCTGCAAGGCAAGGTCAGAAACCCTGGCCGGGGATTCCGGCGAGGGAGCTCCGACGGTCAAGTTAGTAAACGGCGAGAGGGAACATAATCTCTGAGACGGGCCTCGAAGGAGTCCCAGACTTAGAGATCGTGCTAGCAAGAAAGGTCCCAGGAAGGATAGAAATCCGGCCGAGTTCCTCCACCGAGCTCACGCCAAAGTCCCCTCTCGGGATCTTTGATCCTGCTCTTGGAATGGAATCTCCTATCCCAGCCTTTTGTTTCTTGCTTACCTTGTTGTCTACCCTTCCCTTCCTTTTAACTCCTCATGTTGCCTTTTCGTTTGCCGCCCTTGGGAGGCTCCTTCGTCGCTTTCACCTCCTCCTCTCCATCTCTTTCCCTTTTCCCCTTCTGGATCAAAGAACCAGGCGGCTTTCCCGCCTTGCTTGTCGAGCCTAGCGAGGAAAGAGTAAAGGGAGGGTGCCGGTCAGACTGCCGACCAGACCTTGGGCCGAGTGTGAGCGCTCTTCTTCCCGGGCACCGACGGTGCCCGTTATCGGGTCCTGTTTTGTCAGGACCCCGCCTCTCGACTGCGGAACCTGTCGGGCCGATGTAAGCGATGTTTCGCGTGTCGCTGCCGACCGTACAGGCGCTATCTCGGGGTGCAGCACGCACGGCTCAAGGGGCAATCTTGGAGCTCGTGCTCCTGCTCCTCAGAAGCTTCTCTGCACAGGTTGGCCTGCCTCGGCCGAGCTGGGACCGTCTCAGGGCGCCACCTGGTGAGGGAGCAGGGGGCCGCCGGCTTCGGCCGAGGTGGACCCCTCCTGGGTGGACACCTGGCGGAGCGACAGAGGGGCGCCTGGCTTCGGCCGAGGGGGTCCCGTCTCCGGGCGCCACCTGGCGAAGGAGCGAGGGGGCCCGGCTCGACCTCGGCCGAGGTGGGACCGTCTCAGGGCGCCACCTGGCGAGGAAGCAGGGGGGCCGCCGGCTTCGGCCGAGGTAGACCCCTCTTGGGTGGACACCTGGCGGAGCGGCAGAGGGGCGCTCGACTTCAGCCGAGGTGGTCCCGTCTCCGGGCGCCACCTGGCGAAGGAGCGAGGGGGCCCGGCTCGACCTCGGCCGAGGCGGGACCGTCTCAGGGCACCACCTGGCGAGGGAGCAGGGGGGCCGCCGGCTTCGGCCGAGGTGGACCCCTCTTGGGTGGACACCTGGCGGAGCGGCAGAGGGGCGCTCGACTTCGGCCGAGGTGGTCCCGTCTCCGGGCGCCACCTGGCGAAGGAGCGAGGGGGCCCGGCTCGACCTCAGCCGAGGTGGGACCATCTCAGGGCACCACCTGGCGAGGGAGCAGGGGGGGCCGCCGGCTTCGGCCAAGGTGGACCCCTCCTGGGTGGACACCTGGCGGAGCGGCAGAGGGACGCTCGACTTCGGCCGAGGTGATCCCGTCTTCGGGCGCCACCTGGCGAAGGAGCGAGGGGGCTCGGCTCGACCTCAGTCGAGGTGGGGCCGTCTCAGGGCGCCACCTGGCGAGGGAGCAGGGGGGCCGCCGTCTCCGACCGAGGTGGACCCCTCTTGGGTGGACACCTGGTGGAGCGGCAGAGGGGCGCTCGACTTCGGCCGAGGTGGTCCCGTCTCCGGGCGCCACCTGGCGAAGGAGCGAGGGGGCCCGGCTCGACCTCGACCGAGGTGGGACCCTCTCAGGGTGCCACCTGGCGAGGGAGCAGGGGGGCCGCCGGCTTCGACCGAGGTGGACCCCTCCTAGGTGGACACCTGGCAGAGCGGCAGAGGGGCGCTCGACTTCGGCCGAGGTGGTCCCGTCTCCGGGCGCCACCTGGCGAAGGAGCGAGGGGGCCTTGCTCGACCTCGGCCGAGGTGGGGCCGTCTCAGGGCGCCACCTGGCGAGGGAGCAGGGAGGCCGCCGGCTCCGGCCAAGGTGGGCCCCTCCTGGGTGGACACCTGGCGGAGCGGCAGAGGGGCGCTCGACTTCGGCCGAGGTGATCCTGTCTCCGGGCGCCACCTGGCGAAGGAGCGAAGGGGCCCGGCTCGACCTCGGTCGAGGTGGGGCCGTCTCAGGGCACCACCTGGCGAGGGAGCAGGGAGGCCGTCGGCTCCGGCCGAGGTGGACCCCTCCTGGGTGGACACCTGGCAGAGCGGCAGGAAGGCCTGGACCGACCTCGACTTCGACCGAGGCGGGGCCACATCTGACTTTGCCAAAAAAACTCCACGTGGCTCGAATCATGCCCAGCAAAATCTGAGATATGCCACGTCATCGTAACGGCTGTAACAAATACTCTGGCCTGAAACATAGCAGTACCCCTCTAAGACTCTCCGAATGCCACGAGCATTGGTAATAGAAGCTCGACCGAGAAGTAAACAGTCGTCAGCAAAAAATAAATAAGAAATCGGCTGGGCTCCAGGGGCAGGGAGATATGGTTGAACAACTGCATTATGCATAGTTGCAAATAAGAATCTGGAAAGATAATCAGCAGATATAATAAACAGAGATGGTGAGAGAGGGCAACCTTGCTGAAGACCCATAGAAGAATGAAAGAATTCCGTTGGAGAGCCATTAACCAGGATTGAAAAGGAGGGACTAGAAATACATGCCATTAACTTGGAGATCCAGTCGGGATGAAATCCAAAATCCAAAATCCATCAGGGCCTGGTGCAGGAAGGTCCAGCTGACCCTATCATAAGTTCGCTCCATATCTAATTTGATAGCCATCAAACTCCAGCACTTAGGAGCTCGACGAAGGTCATGCATAAATTCTTAGGCAATTAGAATATTATCAGAAATACTCCGGACGCCAACGAAAGCCCCTTGCTCCGGGCTAATCAGCTTCAGCAGAACGGCCCTCATCCTATTTGCCAGAAATTTTGCACATATTTTATACAGGGTAGTGCATAAACTGATTGGGCGAAAATGAGACGGCTCAGAAGCATCCTGGTGCTTGGGAATAAGAATAATAAAAGTTTGCTTCCACTCTTGAGGCATCCTCTCGGACTGGAGAAGGACTGGATGGCCATGATCATATCCGAGCGGAGAATATCCCAACAGGAGCGAAAGAAGAATGGGGGGAAACCATCCGGACTAGGAGCTTTGTCTTTCCCCACGGACCAGAGAGCAAATTTAATTTCCTCCTCGGAGACCTGCGTTAGGAGCAAAGAGTTTTGGAAAGCAGTAACCGGATCCTAAGGAGGCAAGGAATCAAAAGAAAGAGAAGTAGGGGTGGGAGAAGTCCACCTGGAGGAGAAGAAGTTGAACAATTCCCTTCTAATAGCAGCATCCTCCTGGATCCATCCCTGTCGATCCAAAAAGAGGGCCCGAATAGTATTGGAATGCCTCCGAATAATAGTAGCATGGTGAAAGAACTTAGTATTTCTATCACCTTCCAGCAACCATTGAATCTTGAATTTTTGTCTCCAGAGAATCTCCTATCTCGACATCACGGAATGATGAAGTGAGAGGCAATTACGGAGAGAGTCCATATCAGCATCCGATAGAATGCCGAACAAGTCCTCCTTCTACTGCAAGGAATCAATAGAGGCTTTGACAGATTTCAACTGCTCTTGAAGGTTACCAACCTCTATCCTGTTCCAATGCAGCAGCTGACGTTTAATTCTTTTAAAATGCCATCCAACATGATGGTTCTATTGTCCATAATATTTGAATTCTTGCTTGTGATTTATTTTTTAAATTATTAATTAAAAATTATATAATTTGAAGGCATCAATCAATGAATGAACATTGTATTATTTTATTTAAATTATATATTTCTCACCATTAAATGGGTGGGTTAGAAGTCTCAAAATTATATATATTAATTTATAAATTCTTTATTAACAAATAGATCAGATTCAATAATTCGAATCATCATCATACTGGGTAATCATCTTTTGATTCCACATATTTGAATTTAAATTCTTTTAAAAAACCTGTCTATGATCTTTTTAAATTTTTAACTAATTTGGAAAACGATTTAATAAGTCAAAATTAAAAGTAAATTAAAAGAAATGGCTACGAGTCCTCGAGATCTAAGCTGCGAAATCCACGGACAAAATCTAATCTTTTGGCAGGAAAAATACAATCTTTTTGCAAAGCAACCAAGAATGGCATGAGGAACGAAATCTTCTCACAGGGCGAAACCGGGTGAGATCACGGAAGGGAAGAGAAAAAAAAAAAATAGATGAAAAATCTAAGGGGAGGAGTAGGGGACTAGGAGGGTAGGATCCCCTCCTCTCGGTAGTCCGTGCTAGGTAGGACTGGAACTGGGCCGGCCCAAAGAGAGAAGTAGGGGACTGGGAGGGTAGGATCCCCTCCTCTCGATAGTCCGTGCTAGGTAGGCCTGGAACTGGGTTGGCTCAAAGTCTATTAGACCGGTCCAGTCCAAAATTGGATCAGGTTTTGGATCATATTTTAAAAATTTTTCGACCGAATCTGAGCATCCCTTTGGCCCAAAAATTAAATGGACTATATTTTACAGCCCGAAGTTTAACCCGTATACTTAAAATTTGGTTCGAAATACGAACCGATTTTGGGCAGGCCCGAAATTATTGATTGGCTTAGTCCAATTCCAGACAATGAATTTTGGGCCGGTCCAATTTTAGTCCTGTTGCTAGGGTTTCACTCCAGGGTTTGAGAAGATAACGGGGGGAATGGGCTGAGTCCGCCTTCCCTCCTCTTTAATCTTTTAAACGTGGAGTCGGTCCACCGCTGAGATGGCGGACCTGGTTCAACTAATAATTTTTCGTTGTTTAACGGTCCGATCTTGCTCTCTGGCCATGTCATGACTCCTCCAAGGAAGAAAAATCCCGCCTCTCTTCTTGAAGATTTCACTCGCCCGTTGTCTTTTTCGGCCGGCAGCGATCACAATTCCACCACCATCCCTTCCCATCTCTTTTCATGGATATTCTCGGAATCCATGTTCGGATATCCTCCGAATATTGTCGTCGTCACGAGCCGATGCCCGGAGATAAAGGCGAGGAGGCGATGGCCCAAACCCTTGGGGTTGGAAATGGAATGATTGGGGGGATTCGATGCAATCTCGTTCCCGATCTCCGGAGATGGACCAGCACAAGACTTCCTCGCTTCTGCCGTCCAACGTCGTGATCGTCGCCTACGACGCGTCGAGGGACCATAACAGGTGCGAGCTCCAGCTTACCGTGAAGAACATCCGGATGAGGGGCGACATTCTCAATGGTGGCGACACCCTGCTCGTCCTCGGCGTCCTCCACACCATCACCCACCCTAGTGAGAATCCCCCTCTTTTCTGCGGTTCATTGATTCATCGGATTTCTCTTCTAAGTTCTGGATCTGAATGCTTTGGCATGACGAGCAGGATTTATTTCCGCCCCCCCTCCTTTCCTTCTTCGCATTGAAGTGAAAAGCAGGGAAGGAGGAAGATTGATAGAAATAACATAAAAAATGCAAGTTAATAGTGCATCTCATTCTTGCAGTTTATTGGATTCCATTGATCGCCTTACAAAGATTCTTTATTTGCTTGGCTTAGTGGGGTATCAAGCAAAAGCATGCTCCGATTCCATTTTTGGGGCCAATTCCCGTGCAGTCGAAGAGGATGTTTCCAGAAAGGTTGATTTGTACGAAAGCATGCTTCTGCAAAGTGCTGAGCAATGCAAAGCTGAAGGGGTAATCTGCTGCAAATGCTCCATGAGTTGATGCTTTTTACCATTGTTTTATATTCTTATGCATTCATCCTTGTTCTTGCATGTTTTATAGGAGGCCATAATGCATTACTGAGTGTTGTAGGGCTAGCTGCAATTGTTAAACCAAACTTGTAGTTAGATTTGGATTAAAAAAAAATCCATCACGTGGTTTCAAATGGCAAAAAGTTTTTTAAAGTAACATTTGATGCTAAAAATTTAGTCTGACATCATCCTGGTTGAGGTCATATATGAACTATCAACATATCTCTTATTATTTATCCTTGTATTGTTATTCTGTGTGGCAGGAATTCGATGATGCTACTTATATGCATAAATATGAGTCCTATAACCTATTGAAATGTGGAAAAATCATCGACATGTGTGTGCCATTTAGAGTTGTCATTTTTCTGATCTCGTGTTTCTCTGTGCCAGGTCTCCATGATTGTCAAAATCATTGTAGGAACGCCTACAAAAGAAGTTATTTTGCAAGAAGTAATTTCTAATAAAGCTGCATGGGTTGTATTTGATCGGTAGGTTTGCCTCTGGTTGCTTGTGTTTCTTCATTTAGGTTCAGATTTTCCACATCTAGGTGGGATAAGACATGATGTGATTAGGTGCATCGAAATAAATTATTTAGTAGTGTTTCTTATATTGCATCCAGAATGACTCTATTATTTGATTATTTCATAAGACATGATTGACAATTAGTGCTACCTGTATTATCCGCATATCAAATTGGTGAAATGTATATGAAGTCTTTATATCATCTAAGCTTACGGCTTTTACTTAGAAAAGAAATCAATATTCCAGATAATCAACAGTCAAGGCTGTTTCCATACTTTCAATTGAAGATAAAATACATACAAAAGAAAGATCCTAGACATAGTTTTTTTTTGGCCAATGCTGAGGCTTGTTATTCTTCTCATTTCTTTTGAAAGTAGATCTGTAACACTGAAAATAGTAGATCTGGATATCTTTTGGCTGATGCTTGCAACTGGCCCTGGTTTCAATTCATTGGTACATTAAATTGGGATATTAGCAATCTGGTTGGTTTTTCTTGCTCTGGATGCTTATGCTTCTAAGGTTTACTTGTTATCACATTTTGACATTCTATGTAATTTTTCTCATCAATTAACATTGCAACAACTGGATTTATACATACAATTGCTTCCTGGTAAATTTGTGATTCTATAATTACTTGTGATTTTTTATGCATGAAAATAGGGAACAATAGGTGAAAGAATAAGGGAATTTTTAGTGAATTGAACATTTCTCTTTGGGTGTTACTTTATTCTGTCAATTTTGCCAATCCATGTCAACAGTGCTAGGGACTTTTGAAATAATTCCAAAATATGCCTGCTGGTTTCAATGCGGATATTTGGTTAGGCCTGTCTATTTTAAGTAGATATTCATGTCGTTCTGCATTCCAGGTCAGCATGATGGTCAAAATTATTGCTGGAAAGCCAAGCTAAATAGTTGTTTACAAGAGGTTGTTTTGTTTCCATAAGGCAACTTGGCTGTACTTGAATACTAGGTAATATGATTGCTTCTTGATGCTTTCGTTGTTTTGCTCATGTTTGTTTGTTTTGCTCATGTTTGTAATGCCTAGGTGAGGAGAGAACTTAAAGGTATAGGATGTATGAAATATTCTCTCTAACTGTGCTTCTTTTGTACATCCAGATTGACTCTTGTGTTGAATTGCTAATGTTTTACTTGTTTTGTTTATTTGACAATGGTCAGCAATTTTGTCATTACACGATGATATGTGCAGATCAAAGAAGTGAATGTGTACAGAATTTTTTTAATGTGAAAATTGCCACTGTCGACTTAGAAATTTCCTAAGTGATGCTTTATATTACGTCTTTAATGCTTTTATTGTAAATGATGCTTTATAGAGAAGGAGAGAGAAAAATATATAATATAGAAAGGGAACTCATCTTGTGCTTTGAGATTTGTCGGTAATATAGTTCAAGCTGACAAGGTTGTGGTCCACGTCAGACAGGTTAGGGACCTGAACAAGTTTTAAACTGCCTTCTGGTTCCCTGATAATTCTTCAGTTTGGTTGCTTACATTGAGCAGGAATCAAACATTTCATGAATCACTTGAATTAAATGAAACTTTTGTGTGCAAACAGTATTCAGAAATGCCAAGATTCGATAGCATTTGGTGTCCACGATCAGTTTTTTTTTTTTTGTCCTTATCCTCTTCCAGTATAAAAGGAAAACAAATTGGTGTGCAGAAATATGATTGTGTTGCTTATAGTTGTTGTCATTACCATTAGTGATAGCTTTCTGTGAAATGAAGTTTTCATGTGAAATGGGTTATATTGCACTGAAACAAACCTACTGTTAGCATGATTGATCTACATCAATACATAGTATTACTACTTTTAAAATATTCAGATGACTTCAGTCAGAAAAAGAAAAAGAAAAAAGAAAAATTAAAAAAAAAACAATAGTCAGATGAGCATGAATCCTACTTTTTTCTGGAACGGTGCATGTCAATCTGAGTATTGTGCTGTTGATTTTAACACATGAAAGAGCTGCTAGTGAAAGTGATTTGACCTCAAATATTTCTGATTTTTAAATCTGTAATCTCTTATGATGATTGCTGAGTCTGTAGTGTTATTTTGGATTCCAATGTTCAATCTAAATTGCTTGGAATAATGGATGCTAGCTCTTAACAGGCACTTAAGAAAGGATCTGAAATTCTATGTGAAACATATTCCCTGCAAGGTTGCATTAATTCAGGATAGTTTATCTGTGGGAGTGATGAAGCCATTTCTCACAAATGCCTTGAACAAGGAAGTCTCGGAGCAGAAATCCTTCTATTCTGACCGGAGGACTGTTGGGTGCAAATTCAACATGCAGGAGACTGAACACAATGAGCAGTCTGGTACATCTTGCTCAAGTTATTTTGCCGCTTCCGGTTCTCTAGATAGCTCTGATATTTTCAGATACAACATGCTTTCTGCATCCAGCATCAAGTCTCTGGATCACAAAAATTTAGCATATGATGAGACTGAATCTTTATCTAAGCAAGCTGGTATGTGAGAGAGCTTTATCTTCGTGTGTACTAGATAGGTGTTCGCTACATATCATATTTGTATATAGCCTAGGGAAAATATGCTTTATATGGTGTATTTAGTAATCTCATTGTATTTGGTTTGTACAATACAATATGGTTCCTGCAAAATTTTGTGTTATTTTGGCACTTAGTATCAGGAAAGGTTGTGTACGCCCTTCAGGATCTCTCCAGAATCTTATGTTTGCACTCAGTTTCTAAGCATTTTCTTATTCAAAATATTTTTAACAGATTTGTTTTCCTGCACCTGCACCTGAAACTGCTACTGCACCTGAACACCGTTACCCACTTGAGTTAACCAAGGACTTTGGCCAAATGATAAGTTATTCAAAATATTTCTAACAAAAGCCATTTCTTTGACTTTTCAAGACAAGCTTCCGTTATTTTGTTGATATAGACTATAATAGTCTCTGATCCTATTAATGCTAATGGGTCACACTTAACTCTTTATTTTAGTAGATTGATAATCCAGCACTTACAAATTCCTTGCTTCATCAATCACCACCACTTTTAGCTCATTCCCACTGCAAGATTTTAAGGATATTCCTTGTTATGATTGTTTCTTCATTTTTTTTTTTTTTACTTTCATAATTATCATAGATTGCTATTTGTTGCTGCAAGATTGATTAACTATACATTGTTAAGGGTTTCTACAAGTTGATAAAATAGCTATTCTTCTTTTTGTTTTTTCTTAAAGCTATCATTCTGTTTAAAAAACACTGTTGGTTTTGTTGTTGTCATCGTTGTTATTGTGGTAAAGACAACACAACATGAATCTTTTCAGAAAAAGAACCATTCAAGCACATGAAAGACTAAAGTAATGAAGACTATTGTCCTTTCTGACCAAATATACGAGCTTTAACAGGCACTCCTTCAACCAAGCTTTGGTAGGTTTATTTTTCACAAAATTTTAAAGCCAGTCAGCAGAATGGTTCCCTTCCTCAAGACATCAAACTCCTTCACTATACCACTTTGGAGCCACTACTTTGCAGTCTATCTCCATCAAGCTGTTATTCTTCATCAGATCCTTGTTTAGCATGGAGTTTGCATAAATAGAATCATCTTCTGTTCATTACTTCATTGCTGCCAACTAGTCCTTCACTGTAAGCAACCCCTCCCTAACAGTTCTGAGGTCATCTAATGGAATTGCTATATAAACTGCATAAGTCATGATGATATTTTCTCTATCGGCCTGTGTTGCCCATAACTGGGCATCCAAACTCAGTTCAGCTAAAGGGATCCCATTTATGCCTTTGGTTGATCTGAAGTGGTGCTGTTAGGCAGAAATGGCCTAAGGTTGCTTGGGTCTAGGGGTTGCTGAAGCTACTTCAGTGAAGTGGGCTGCGATTCATCCCACTCACACCAAGCTAAAATGGGCCCTATTATCTGGGTTTATATAGCTTTCTCCAGCTCTAACATAAACCTTTTTATTGTCTGGGCAAATTTTTAAATCAGGAAATCTTTCTTGCTGTTGCCATGTGACATGGATATGCATTCTTTTGCTTATGGGGATGGGGATGCTATCATGTAATCATGAATAATCTGGCATGCTTGAGTTTTTTGCTGGTATATGTTCATTTCCATCAGATAACCCTATAGTATTGAAAGGATGCCTGGCAAGGAACTAACAGCTTGATAAAGGTTTGTTGATGATGACAATTTTAGTATAATAATGAAACAGTCTTTTATATGACTTTTAAAGATGTTTGAAATATTCAGCAATTCTCATTATCGACTGTCCAGAAAATATAATATGATTATGCTAAACAAACTCTACATCACTATATGCAAGGTTCATGATATTGCTGCATGCCGCCCCCTAACAAGCATGCTTGTACCATATTGTACTGAACAGATACTTGGTAAAGGGGCATGCCAAGTGTTGGTACACTGCACCATCCCCTGTATTGGGAGTACCAACACTCTACTTACATCATACCAGTACGAAATTCAGTACTGAGATTGCAAACCCTGATTATATATGTTATATTTCTTGCATTTTTCTCTATATCAATTTATAATGTGATGGTAGTTCTTGTCTGCTGCCAGTTAGTTGCCGGTCACGTGTTTTCTTCTAATGTTCTTTGTATTTAAAATGATTCTTATATCTTGCAGGGAAGCATTCCAAAGGTGATCACAGAAATCCTTCTGGTCCTCATGCATTGCAAGACCAACACAGCTCTCTTTATCAGTATGATTCCTCAGAAAAGCCAATTCTTTGTGCTGTTTGTGGGCTAAGATCAATACTTTATGTCAAGGAGTCTATGAGATTTCAATTTTCAGAGATACGAGTTGCAACATCTGATTTTTCAAACGAATATTTGTTGGGAGAAGGTGGATTTGGTCGTGTATATAAAGGCCAACTTAAAGATGGGCAGATTATTGCAGCAAAAATACGGAAGGAAGCAAGTAAGCAAGGATATTCTGAATTCTTTTCTGAAGTACATATCCTTAGCTTTGCACGACATAGAAATATCGTGATGCTGTTGGGTTACTGTTGCAAGGAGAACCATAACATATTGGTCTATGAGTATATCTGCAACAAATCTCTCGACTGGCATTTGTTTGGTAAGTGACTGTTGGAGTCAAAATGACCTAGACTGACATATTACATTGTAATAAATATGTAATATTATTATTATCTTTGAAGGCAATAGCAATTTCATCTGCAAGATCTTTCTTTATTTTATTTTATTTTTTTCTTGAGATACTAGCTATTTCTGTTGATAAATAGGTCAGTCAGCCCACCTGCTGGAGTGGCATAAAAGACATGCTATGGCTATTGGAATAGCAAAAGGTTTGCGTTTCCTACATGAAGAGTGCCGTGGTGGTCCAATAATTCATCGAGATTTGCGGCCATGCAACATACTAGTTACTCATGATTTTGTTCCCATGGTAAATTTGTGTTAACATTTGTACCTTCCATTTTTGTTTCTAACCATGAAATTAGTATGTCGGAGGTTGCACGTCAGTTCGCTTAAACATAACTTATTTTGCATCTAGAAAATATGAAGTAATTTTTAGTATTGTTGTGTGGTGAAAACTAGAGATGTCATTCAGGCCCAAAAACCAATGCTAGTTTAAGGTGATTTGGGCTATTTTAAAGCTGCTTTGTGTTTTAAACCAAGGAATCTTAGCTGTAGGAACTGAGTCCTCCAACATACCTTCTTTAGACTTCATGTGCAAAGTGTGTGAGTTCTGAGGTGATTTAAACCTTTGAACTTGTGAAATATTTTCAGTTCTCTTCACCCACTTGCATATTCACATTTCTCAGCCACATCTGTACATGTATTATGCAACCTAGCTCAGAGTACACAAAAATGTGAAGGTATCTTATTGCAGTCAAATGGTTTTATTTCTGACCTTTAGATGAAGTTGGAGGCACTCAAGGTTAAATTTTGGAAGCTAATTTTAGTATAATCGGGAATTTTGATAATAAAATAAAGAAAAAAAAGGCAGAGTAACTTTTTGATGTCTCAGTTATCATATGATGTTTAAGCTTGATTTTTCCTGTTGACGAGATTTTGATCTAAATTTTAAAATGGGATTTTCATTTTGGGAATTTCTAATTTTTGTCACAAATATGGAAGTTCCCATCTTCTCTTACATTTCAAGTTTGGAGGCCCTTGTTTGCTGAAAATTTATTTTTTGGAAGCTGTGGGGCACTTACATCATGCATGTTATAGGAGATTTCCATATAACTCTTACCATCGTGCTACCTAATTTACATCTCTTCCTTATGGTTTGCTGAATTTGGAATTAAGACTGAAGTCACTTGCAGATATGCATGTTATGCAGTGTAAAAAGCCTATATATTGATGAAGTCTGGTTTTCCACAGCTTGGGGATTTTGGCCTTGCTAAATGGAAGTCCAATAATGATTCTTTTCACACAAGAGTTCTTGGTTCAACAGGGTGAGAACCCCATGCCTATTTATCATGTCATACCTCTAGTTTCACACTTAGCTTTTCCCATTTTATATGGTACTGACAATATTTTAAGTCTATTTAGGTATTTGGCACCTGAGTATGCTGAACATGGGATTGTATCTGTGAGGACTGATGTTTATGCATTTGGGATAGTTCTTTTTCAACTGATATCAGGACGCAGGGTACTGGATGAACAAAATGGGCAGCATCAACATTTACTGGAATGGGTTTGGCAAAATTTTCTTGTTTGAAAATATTCAACCTAAAGCATGCATATGTCAGATGACATCATGATAAAGCTTCTTCTGTTTTGCTAATTTTAGGTGGAACCACTAGTTGAAAGGCTTGCACTGCATGAGCTTATTGATCCACGCATTGGAGAATCCTATGATACTTACGCATTGTATTATCTGGCTAGAGCAGCATTCCTCTGTGTTAGGAGAAATCCTGAGATGCGTCCATCCATGGGAGAGGTTTGTATTAGGGTTTTGTGCTTGAGTTCTTTTCTACCTCTGCGGACATTAAATTCAGTATTGCTTAGTTTTCTAAAGATTTGTCGACAGTTTGGAAAGGACCGGTGTTTTTATAACCATCAATCCATCAGTACTGTTATTCTAAATTTTTTGATCGTGGAAAGTAATCTACTTTGGGCACTGGGCTAATGTGGCGGTTAATACTATAATCATGCTTGTTTCTCCACTATGGTGGCATAATGCTTTTGGTGCTTTGGAAAGACATAAGCCATAATTATGGTGATGAAGGTCTGGCTTCTGGATCCACTGCCACTTTACATTTAGTCTTCCAGGCCCTTGGTTTCAATGGCATTTTATGTTTAATCCTGGCCTGTGAGCAAATGCATTCAGAAAAATGTTATTAACAATGTACAGGATAGGCATATACAAACAGGCCTAACTGTGTGCAAGGGAGTGGAGGGACTAAACTTGAAATGCTATCTGTGTAAAAACTAAAAACCATGACATGGTAGTCAAGCAGAAGGACCAAGTGCTAAGTTCCCTTTTTTAGGACGTCATTCCTAGTGAAATATCTTTCTTCTGCCACCACCTTATCTGGCACCATGGAGATTCTCCTGGTTTTTTTCACAATACATGCACTTGTAAGACCAACTTAGGTATCAGTTCATCCAGTCTAAGCATATTTCCAAATAATAGATCTTATCTCATGATGATGCTACATTTTAGCAAATCTCCACACAGGCAAGAAATCTGATTATCACAATGAAGTCTAAGATTGTCCTTAAAAGGACTCTCACATTTTCCAGCACCTCTTCCTCCTGAACTCATAACTTGTTGAAAACATCAAACCCCACTTTGTTCTTACTATTGCAAAAAATAAACCTCACTTTGTCGATGTTAATGGTACTCAGTGAGCATATTTTTATATTTGACTTCACCTAGAAAGTACAAGCTCACTCACTGCCTTTTACACTTGATCTTTGAATAAAACTAGCATATTCGATTAGGATTACCTAGCTTTTTCTCCAACTTTGTCTTTTCTTAAGATGTTGACCCTTAAATTATTGATAGAAGCTTATGTTTTTTGTTCAACTTTATTCATATCTGATCACTTCTTGTTTGTAAATTCTCCTTAGATCTCTGTAACATATACTTAAACAATAATGCCATAATTTTTTTATCACTTATTCATCTTCAAATGACATAATCCAAAACTTATGCTTCCTATCATGCGCTAATCTTCAATTTTATTTGTTATACCAGCTATCTCAATATTCTCATCTTTACCACCTACATTGAATGCCGTTGCACATCCTCTTATGACAGGCAGTAGTAATCTCATGATTTGCCGGCTTTATTATCACTAGTTATAATACACGTGCAAATGAATGCACATGGCTATTATTTAAATCTTGGATGTAAGAGATCTTTAAAAGATTTTACATGAAGTAGGTGCTAATATGCTTTTCTCATTAACTTGTTTGAGGTTTATTTGTTATATTATATTTTAATATAGATAAGCTTAAGTTTTATTATGATCAACGTAACCATAACCATCTATACTTTTTGCAACTACTTGGGATCTTCTTTATGAATCCTCATATGCGAAGTTTTGCTATGACTAACAAATCACTATTAGTCTGGATTTTGGAGGACATGGGACTCTTGTTATGCATAGATTCATGGGAATCCTAACTTCATACTTGGATGACTCCTTGAAGCCCAGGAATGTTGGGATCCTTATTTATATAAGTTTGACATAATTTCAATGTCTAAGGAAGAAATCTAATTAGGGTTATCATGAGAGTTGAGAAGTTGGAAAATATAGCCACTTTTATTTAGTTTTAGTATTTTTGAAGTTCCTTCACTTCTTTATAATCTTTCTTTTGGTATCTTAAGTTGTCAGTTGTGTCTATGGGTTTGTCTCGTTCTCTAGAGTGGCAACCAACAAACTATGTTTTAGTTCGGCTAGTTTTTTAGAGCCTTTAAAAAACTATGAATTTGATGAACTTGACTTCAAAGTTCAAACTAATGTTTAATACTCCATGTCTTCTTATATTAACTAAAAAGATGGAATGACCTGATGTCTTATATCTAAATTAGTGCTATAAATTATATATTCTAGAATTTATGGAGCTTATAGTCAGTGAAAAAGAGCATGGATTGCAATTTTTTCCTTGAGAAGAAGATGGGTAGGGCCAGTTGTAATCTGTTGAGATTAAATTATGGCAACGAGGACCTGGACCCAGGTCATTAATACCTAAACTGCAGTGATTTTACCAACTGAACCAAGTGGCATGCTATAAAATATGAAACTGTGAGTACCATGATGATGATGATATGATTTTTATCTGAATAGCTTATGTTTGTGCTGCTTCTGACAAAAGATAGATGTGCATGGGATGGTTTTGTACACTTGCTTTTCAAAGCATTCTCCATATCTGAAGTCAATATGGATGAACAAACCTTTTTCTTTCCCTTTTTGAATCATAGTTGCTCTTCCTTTCTTTGGTTGTCTATGTCTCTCTTGGTGTTTATTTATTGTCTTTTAACTTTTTCCTAACAGTGCATGAAAGGTCAGAAATTTATTTGATTATTATAGAGTAATTTCCATTTAGGTGAAAAGGGTTTTCATTATAAAGAAAAGGTAGTATAAGGGCATGAACATATATGCCAATTTTTAGGTTTCTGATCCATGAATCTTTCTTTGTTTCTCGTCTTAATGGATCTTTTTGTCTGTTGGAGCTCACATCTAATTTAAATTTTGGAGGGTTTTAATCATTACATGATGCAGCAATTGAAGTTAAATGAGCCATACGAATAGAACTTCTAGGGCCTTTGTCGAACCAGCCATTAGAACTGCAAAGAGGAGAGGATAATGCAAATAGAGGCATATCCCTTTTTAGCATCCATGTGCCTTTTCCACCCACCTCGTCCCTTTGATAATACTAAGGAGGTTGGTTATCATAGGTGTATTTTGGACTATAAGAAATACATTCATTTGGATATGGGTAGACTTGGCTAGAATTTTGGAGGGTTTTAATTGTTATAGGATGTGGCGACTTAAGTTATAAGGACCATGCTAATAGTAACTTTTACAGCCTTTGTTGAGCTGATTGATAAAAAAGAAAACAAGAGAGAGGAAAATGCGAATAGAGGCGTATCCCTTTTTAGCATCCATGTGCCTTTGCACCCATTTTCTCTTTTCCTTTGATAATCTTGAGGTTGGTTATAGTAGGTATATTTTTGGACTAATAAAAAGACTTCCTTAGATATGGGTGACTTGGCTACAGTTGGCTGCCTCCTTAATCATAGGATGGGCATGGATCTTAAAGAAAACAATGTCCCGCTAAGCCTCTCATCTGCCATAGTCCACTATGATAAGAAGGAAAAAAAAAGTAGTTTAATCAAGGGATGCATCTCTCTCCCTCTGCATACTGTCTTCCCCCTCCCACCCTTCCCTCCCATTCTCTACTTACTCTATCCCTTTCCCTATCTCTTTTGCTACTCTTTACTCTCTAACATTCTCTCCATCTCTCCTCGGAGATTTGTGTTCCTTCTATCTTCGTCTTTCCTTTCATTCTTTTCTCTGCTCCATCCTCTCTCTACCACCTCCTATCTCCAATCCACCTCTTCTTTCTTCTCTACTCTAATCAAGAGTCAAGCCCCTCTCTCTCGCCCTCTGCATGCTAACTTTTCCTACTCTATCCCTCTTTACCCTATCTTTCTTCTCTCTCTCTCTCATTCTCATCTCACATATCCCTTCTTCCCCTGCTCTACCTCCATCTATCCTCTTTCCTTCCATTCTCTGCATCGCTTCCCTCTCTTCCTCTCATCTCCCTCTGAACCCTCTCTTTCTTTCAATCTCTCTCTCTTATATGTACCCTTCCCCTCTCTCCCATCCTCTTATCCAACCCACCTTGTGTTTTCTGGTTGGAATCACTAAATATTAGGACACACCGGCAAACAATGCCATAAAAATTAGGTAAAGGGACTAACTAGCATTTCTTTTTTTATTTTTGGGAGTACTAAATGACTTTTGTTTTACAAATCATTTCTATTACCCGGAGCTACTTTAATCTATATTGTGGAAGGCAGGCTACTAGATTGATGGTTGTAAAAGACTCAATTACCATTGATAGTTTATGGCCTTCCATAATATTGTACTGTAATCAATAGATAATGAAGAAAAAAAAAAGAAACTTGATATGATAATTTGTATATGTAAGGTTCTTTGCTTGAATGACAAAGGTGAATGGGATTCCACATAAGCAAGTGATCATCATTTGATCTTATGTAAATGAAAACCCAATAAAGGAGAAGTACATTCCCACTGCTTCTAGCTGGTTCAGCCATTTGGTCTATGACTAAAATTTATTTTCTTGTGGCCATACGTTTGCAGCTGTAGTGCTTACTGTTCTGGACTTGGTATGTATCATTTTAAGGTTACGATTTACCCTAGCCATGTAGCTCTTTACTGCTGTGAGCTAAGTATCTACGTTAATCTCCAAAGCAAGAAATGAGAGATGGGATCTTGTTTCTTTGGATTATCCTGTAGATTGCAAGTTTTTACTAGCTCTACAAGTATTTGTTCATCAACACTAATTGTTTATTCCTTGCTAAGTTTCTCCTGATCTTTCTTCATTGCTATTTATTCTGAACAGCCCTGACCTGATTATCATATTATTGGACTTTTATTGCTTATTTTTGTAGCTTTAGTTCTTATTCTTCTAGACTCAGTATTTATCATTTCAAGATTATTGTTTATCCTGTCTGTGTAGGTCTTTACCATTGCATGCTAAGTATTTATTCAAATCTGTAAAAAGAAAGAGATGAAACCTCACTTTTTTGCTTATCCTGTAGACTACAAGTCTTTACTAGCTCTATGTTAGTGTTTATTTTTTAATACTAAGTATTTATCCCTTTCTAAGTTTCTCCTTATCCTTCTTCATTGCTATTTACTTCAAAGCAGCTATGACCCGAGCATCATATTACCAGACCTTTGCCGCTTATTTCTGCAGCTTTAGTGCTTACTGTTTTAGATTTGGTGTTTATCATTTTAAAGTTGCTGCTTATCCTGGATGTATAGGTCTCTTTATTGTTTCATGGTATTTACTGAATCAACAAAGTAGGAAGTCAGAGATGAGATCTTGCTTTTTTAGCTCATCCTGTAGACAGCAAGTCTATATTAGATCTATGTTAGTGTTTATTTATCAACACCAATTGTTTATTCCTTGCTAAGTCTCAAAGAAGAAACTAGTGAAAGGGAGCACAATCAAACTGCCTTTCTAACACCATAGTGGATTTAGGTATCAGAAAACCCAACAAAATGATTGACCACCTTGACATTGTTGTTAGACATTGGAGGATTGTGGAGACGTGAGAGAAGCGACTGAGCTCACGCTTCTTGGCTTCTTGAAGAATTTTCTTCTGCTAGCTTAGGGCTTCCTTCATTATCTTGGATTTAAGGGTAGAAGAAATCATCTATGAGAGAAAGAAGAAAAGATTTTGGAGAGAAAATATAAAGAGGAAAAGAAGGAAAGGGACAAGACAAATAGCAATCTTAGGGGCAATGATAACTGAGAATGAAAAAATAAATCAACATTTGAGATGTCCTATTTTCTCCAAAAATTGTTCTTTTGCTAAGAAAATAATAGTTTTGAAAAAAAGGGAAAGGAATTTACCTTTGGATCATGGTTCTTTTTATTCAAAATTTTCAAAATTCTTGCCATGATCATTGTTGGCAAGCCTACTTTTGTTGCTAATGCGGACTTAAGGATCTTGCCTAGGAAAAAAGTGGGAGGAGAGGTGGAGTAGGGAATGAGAGGAAAGAGAGAGGGGAATAGAGAAGAGGTTGAGTAGAAATAGGGGACAGGAGAGTATAGTAGAGCATATGGGAGAGAGAGAGAGACCGGCCAGATTGTAGGTAGAACAGAGAATTGAAGGAGAGAGGGAGGCATGTATCGTTGGGAGAGATGGAGGGAATGGTAGAGAGAGAAGATAGTAACAGAAGAGAGGCAAAATGGGGGGAGAGAAAAAGCATAGGAGGGAGGGGGAGAGAGGTAACATGGAGAGGGAGAGAGACATGCCTTCTAAGGTGACTACTTAGCAAAATGGTTGTCACGCCCCGATTCCAATACCGGAATCGACTACGTGACCGGCCGCACAAACCCTAGGTTTTATCCTAGAGATCATGCAAGGCCTAGTTACACCAGAGTCAACAAATCAAAAGAAAACTTATATCATATAATTAATCAGGTGGCATCCATTTATTAATTCAGTCAACTATTGATCTACTGATTTACAACAAGCATCAGTAATCGTAACTAAACTCTAACTCTAACTAACTCAGCAAGTATAGGTCTCCGTCTCACGCTAGCCCAAATCTTGTCACGTGTCCTGAGTCTCTGAAAATTTAAAAGGATAGAAAGTGAGCTATACAGCCCAGCAAGGCTTCTATATGATCATTCCAAATAATAATATAATTTTTCTGAAACAATAAAATACCAATATGATATGTCAATGCAATCAAATGATTTCGGCCTCATGTATTACGAACTTTGATAACTTTGCATTTTTTTCTTTAATATTCTCATTATTTCACCTTTATCTTTAGGGTTCTGGTCTAGCCACGGTCATGTACCAGCCCATGACTGGCAACCTCAAAGCGACCATGCATACTATGGTCGGTCCTGCTCACGTACTAAGCCCGTGGCTCGGCTGTCCCACGTACTATCCGCCCGTGGCCGGCTCCCACGTACAAAGCCCGTGGCTCAGGCTGTATAACCACGGTGCAACCGTAGCATGGCTAGACCAAATACCGTATTTACTTCATTAACACTTGTCGAAACATATTTTTTATGATCTCTCGATAACCGGTATCGTGGTCCAACCCACTCGATAACCGATATCGTGGTCCAACCCATTGTAATAACTGATATCGTGGTCCAACCCACTCGATATCCAGTTTCATGGTTCAACCTATTTATCAATCCGGTATCATGGTCCAACCCATCCGGATATCAATCTTCTTTATAACATTACATATGAGATATCGACAATAATAATGATATAACCATAATATCAAACATGAAATCTCAACTCTTCCACTGACCGACATCACGGTCCAAATCATCAAAATAGAACTTTTATCCGATAAACACGATATCCGGAATATAAAATAATAACAATCATAATCATATTGTTCTTCATAAAACTCAACTACACCATATAACAATAATTCATGCATGCCAATGATCATGCACTCGGATCAAAACCATGCATATAAAATAATATATAAACTGGTGATCACGTCAGAATCCTTACCTTATCGCCAATCCTAATATATTGGACACTAGTCAGTACCCGAATTTTTTGCTCGATGCCTCCCTGCTCAGAACACTGATTCCCTACATTAATAAATAATTTAATCAAAATCTAATTTCCCGAATTTCATGAATTTCGAAAAAATCCCTGGATTCTCTCTTCTTCCTCTCTCTCCTCATTCTCTCTCTTCCTTCTCTCTCTCTCTCTCTTCTCTCTCTTCCTCTCTCTCTCCTCTTTCTCTCTCTTCCTTCTCTCTCCTCTTCTCTCTCTTCCTTCTCTCTCCTCTTTCTCTCTTCCTTCTTTCTCCTCTTTCTCTCTCCTCCTTCTCTCTCCTATTTCTCTCTCTTCCTTTCTCTCCTCTTTCTCTCTCTTCCTTCTCTCTCCTCTTTCTCTCTTCCTTCTCTCTCCTCTTTCTCTCTCTTCCTTCTCTCTCCCCTTTCTCTCTCCTCTTTCTCTCTCTTCCTTCTCTCTCATTATTATATATATTTATTTATTATTTATTATTTATTTATTTATTTATTTTTTCTTCTTCCGAACTGAACCAATATATATATATATATATATATATATATTTATATATTTACACATATATATATTATTATTATATATTATTATTTTTTTTTCTTTTCTTTTATTTTCTTTTCCTTTCTCCCGAACCCAAACCAAACCCCCGTTTTTTTTTTTTTTTTTCTCTTCTTCTTCCTCTTTTTCTTCCTCTTTTCTTCTTTCTCCCGAAGAGCCCCTCCCCTTGCCTCGCCTGAACCAAACCGGTCCGGCCTCCCCCCCCGGCTACCGGCGACCTAGGGAGATCTCCGAGGAGACGTCTCGACAGACGGCGGACGGCGGCGGCGAAGCCACCCACGGTTCCACAGTCCCCAACCGGAAATCATAGATTCGGCCCCTCCCTTTTTCTTTAAAAAAAATTCATAAAAAAACCCTTACCTGACTTCGCCGGACTCCTGGATGCTCGCCGGAGAGGAAGAAGTGCCACGGAGATCTCTCGAGAGGCGACGGTGTGGGGAAATTTAAAAAAAATCACCGATGGACTTCTCGTCGTTTGGGAAAAAAAAACAGTCGGCCGGAGTCCCGTTCCAGCCCACCACGGCACCGCCCAGCCTCCCTCTCCTCCCCGACTCCCTCCCCGATGTCTCCAGCGAAGACCCCGGTCGGAACAAGGGAGAGGTAACCTCCCCTGTTCCGGCTCCATCTCTCCCTCGTTCTCCCGTCTCTCTTTTTTTTTTTTTATTTGGCTGGGTCGAAGTCGGCTGGGCCTGCCGACTTCGGCCCAAAGTCTAAGTATTACAATGGTGAATGAGATAATTGAGATGTTATTTGCTTTGAGATCCATGCCCATTCAATGGTTAGGGAAGCAGCCAGATCCAACCCCATATGTAGTTGAGTGTAGCTAAGTCTCTCTCTCTCCCCCCTTCCCCCCCAATATATGTGTGTTATGAAGATATAAAGGAATTAATATTCTCTTCTCCTCTTTTAGCCTATGGTGCCTATTTTTTACTCTCTTTTTTCCACGTATCTATTCCTTTGACACCCACTCTATTTTTCTTTCTACCTTCATATTACTTATTCTGCTTTCACTATTTTGAAGAAACCAAGGATTCAGGTCCCGGCGGGACATCCCACGGGATACCGGGACAGGGTATTATCCCATGTGTCGGGATAGGACATCTCGCTAGCATCCCAGTGTACCAATCGAGGCACCTTGGGACATTCCCTGTCCCGAGTCTCGGGATGGGGCGGGATGCCGACGCGTCCCGTTCAAGAAAAAAACCGGGACAACCTTGTCCCACGGGTTTTAAAACCTTGGAAGAAACAAAATTCAGATATCCCCATATTTGTGGTTATTTCTGCATATAGAAAATAATTTTGGTCGCTTTGATGTTAATGAGCTGATATCAATTGGTATCAAATCGCTTTTGAGGTGCCAGACCATGGAGGCTAATCAAGAAGAGAATCTTCAATGTTGTAAAGACTGCCTTGAACTAATTGACCATGCAATCCGCAATATATATTGGACTATTGGTGATAAGAAACAACCGAAGACCAGATAGATGGCAGTTCAATGAAATCATGGACTTCTTTATCTAGAAAAAGGTGAATCATTCTCACTTGGATTTTCATCAAACTAAAAGTGTAGGACCCACTGAAACCCTTAACAGTTTAAAAATCAGCCATTCTTGGCACTCATCTGAGTCTTGAAACCCAGGACATTAATATGCTTATTTGCAAACCAAAAATCGGTTATATGCTGACTTTGGCAATCCACGAGAGCAACCCATTGAATGCATAGGTCATGTGAATGTCAAACACCTGGGATGCTCAACTGCTGAAATTGATTGTCGAGTACAGAGCTATGCAGTTTCCCAAGAAGAGGCAGCAAGGTAGTTCTCCAAAAGCTGTCAATTTCCTTTGAAATATGGAGCCTTGATGAGGCATGAGATTAGAAGCACCGGACATCCTAGGTTGTAAACTTCCTGGATTGGCTTGCCAGCTGTTTTCACTTATGGTTTCAGTCAAGCAAGGGCAGGTATATTTTGTTGAGACCCTGTTCAAGGATGGTACACATATTTAGTGGAATTGGTGCAAGAGTCCAACTGAAGGCATGAGAGAAATAAATTTGCTACTTAGGTGGAGATTAAAGAAAGCCTTGGGAGCTGATTCGGCAATTCATACTTGTCTATGGTTTTTAGGCTTATGCCCACCTCTAATAGGATGCAGCAGAAAAAAGAGTCACTGTCTCATTGATGGCCTATTTCGAGATATTTTATGATTTAGCCACTCGGTACAACATCACCAAGGTAGAAAACATTGTTGTAGAATTTTGTTAGGTAAGTCCAAGTCTAGAATTCAGGATAAGTTGGTGGGACATGAGGGATGGTGGCAAAAATTCATCAAGTTGCAATATAGACTGAGAAATATCTCACATGCACCTTTCTTTTTAGTTCATTTAGAAGATTTTTCTCATTCACTGTATTCATTGGTGTTAGTCCTCGATATGAAATATAAAATAATTTGGCCTCTTTCAACTTGGTCGACATATTATCAACAAATCCAGAAATATCAGCTCATATGATATCAATACATGTCTCAGATCTTTTGAAATTTCCTATATTTCATCTCAGCTGAGATAAACCAAGATCTTGGTTCATTGTGGTCTTGGTCACACACCATGATGATTGATATCGCGATTCTTAAAAACTTCGTTCCTTTCTCATCCAAGAAGGTAAATAAGTACTCATGAAGCATCAAATGCCCGTAACCTTATAAAAATATTGGATTTTAATTACTTATCATGCTTTATAATGGAGCATACACCACAAGTCTCCACCTCTACATGTCGTAAAGATCCATCTTGTGAATGGTAAAGCTGATGCTGCTAAAATCACTTCAAAGAGAAACCCTCTTTCACCTCTTCTATTTTGTAGTAACAAGTCAAGGTTAATGGTTAGAAAGAGTTCACAGTGGAAGGGGGCAAAAGGGAAATGGCCATCTTGATGAAGAAAGATGTCAAAAGGCTAACTTTGCGGCATCAAGTCATAAATCTTTAGGGATGCAATATTTTGTTTGATTTTCTAGTTCAGTTTTATTAATTTGTATATTCATTTGGGCAACATGTTTTAGCTGCAATGGTCATCACTATATGCAATAATTTATTACTGAGAACCAAAGTTCAGTATTTGTCTAGTGGAATGTGTCTTGATAGCTAGGAATTGGAGAAGGGGGTAAATCATTTAAAATCTTGTGTGCATTATTTGATTTTGTCCTCTCTTTCCTTATGACATATAAATAAATAATATATGTGTATATATATTTGGATTTTGGGGGCTTCTAATCAACATCAAGTATAGTTAAGACAAGTGATGTTCGGGTTGAATCCCTGGTGGATATGAATGCAATAAACATCTATCCTAAATGTTTATTATTTCTTATGAGTTTCATAAATCCAACTGCAAGTAGGACATTATAAAATTTGTCAGATCAAGATTGAATTTAGAGGCAGATGCAAACTCAGATTTGTTTTAATGCGTCTTTAAATAAATTAATAGAATAAGTATAATTCAGGCTTCTGGATGAGGTTAAATATGATTTTTGGTTTATACCATTAGCAGTTTTGTTCTGTAGTTTCCAGATGTACTCATATTCCTGATTAGCATTTTCTGCTAGTCTAAAAGAATGATACTTATTTGTTATGGTTGTACACCGTATTTCTTGTGTTTTGTCATGATTACATGGCAGCATTGTTATGGCTATTGATCTTTTGATTTACTAAGGGCTTTTTGTTTTTTTGTTGGATGGGAGAATAGTGCACCCTATTTACTCTTGGAAGCTTATAATCACAAAAAAGCCGGACCAAAGCAAATGTTATTAGGCTTGTTGGTTCTAGTTTGCTTATACAGTGCTAGCATAAATAATTACATTTGAATAGGTAAAATCATGAAACTGTCAATTTCTGATTTGCACATGTCAGCTCCAAGGTTAAGTCCTTTTTCTAACATATTAGATGTACAGATGATTTTCCTGGAATTGTAGGAAGAACTTTTACTTCAAATTGCATGATATGTTCATATCAGAAACGTATCAGATACTTCATAGATGCACTTGTGATAGTTCCCTGATACCTCTAGATGTAAAGGGGAGGGGGGTCTATTTTCTTTTATTATTTGACAAATGTTTTACTGACTAATGTCTAATTTCAGATTTTTTTGATGTTGATATTATTGTATGAAGTGTAATTATGGTCTATTGATTTGAATGATGACCAAACCATGGACTTTGTGGATGTAATACTAATATAAATAGCATGAATTTTGATAAGCACACTTTATAGATGCTTCTTTGCATATATGTAAAAAAATATTTTTTTAATGGTTGTTTTCTAGCTATATTGTATCCTATTTTTGGAGATATGCTAGATTACCATTTCAATATCATGTGTTATTGGTATCCATGCTTCATAGCTTGAAATCATTCTAATCATCCCTTAAGCTGCTATGAATTTGTTCATATGCTAACAACATGGTGAAAACAGGTGGTACGCCTTCTTGAAGCAGAGAATGACCAAGCTCGGGACTTGGCCCAGCAATTCTTTCCCCACTATACAAAGTGATATATGCAGTTTAAGCCATCTGTCTCTTTCCTTCTGCTATTCATCTCATCTGTTTTGCTTACAGGGTATATGCTGCTTCTTGTTTCCTCCAAGTACTACTGTAGACCTTTGAGATTATTTAAGAACCATATTGTGTATGTTTCAATCATCTTGTACTTGTCCATGGTCTTCTGTTTATCCGATGCCTAGATAAGTGTTTTTTGGTTTGTATCCTTTGAACTGGGAGTTTATCTTTTGCTGATGATAATTGTGCCATTGTGGGATGTGTAGTTTTCCAGTAATGGTGTCTGCCGTTTGCAGATAAATTTAAAACATTCTTTCAAAAGTCAGTTTACTAGTAATAACAGATATAAAGCTTTCTATTTGTCATATCTAAATGACCCATTCCATTAGAACTATCTATAAAATGCAGTTCAAATCGATCAATGTTCCTTCTGGCAGATCCTTCATCCATTTCAGTGGCAAATGAAAATTTTGAATTTTTTCCTAGCTTATTTTTGTTGATGTGTCGGCAAATATCTCTTCAATAAGCAGATTTATATTGATTTAAATACTTGCACGGCCTGCTAATGGTGTTGGTATTGGGTTTCTTTACACTGAAATGACTCAGTAGATTATGGATAACTGATAAACATGGCTTGTATTTGTTCCTCTTTCACCTGTTTCATCCATGTTAATGCTTGCTTGGCTTAAAACAGTTCCAAGGAACCTTGGTATAAATAAATGGGCAAAATATGTTTCAAAGTTCATGGTGCTGTTTTAAAACAGTTATCAAACTAGACAGTCTGCCAGATTGGATCACATTGGTTAAATTACTGGTCCAATCATTGTTGGATTGCATAGTCATAATCTAGCTATAAAAACCAGCAAACTCAAATCATAAAGTTGCCCATTGGCCGGTTGTTTTGGTTGCATCACTGGTCTAACTCGGTCAAGTTTCCAAATATCCATCTTTAAATTGTCAAAGCCACTCTCGGGGACACAAATAGGCATTTGCATCATACACTTAGGGTACAATGTAAATAAAGTTCAATTAAAATTGAAAATATAAATTAAAAGATTAACATCTAAATTCTAGTTTCTTATTGATTGGTTTCAAAGTTCGATTGATCTTCTATATTTATAATAAAAATATAGAAAACAGGAAATAAGCTATACGGACTTAGTAAATTATCATTATTTTTAATATATATATAAATATGATAATAACAAATTGTGAATATACACATCATATATCACAGAATAATCAATTCACGATAAAATAAAATGCAACATCACATTAATATGCATATTCAATTACAAATAACATGATTATAGATGGTCAATCATTTATTTTATTTTCATAGTCCTTCTGATTATGGTCATAATCGATCCATGGCTAGTCCTGAAAGAGACTAGAATCCTGACTATACATATCGAAATCGGTCATGTATTAGTGATCGCCTCACTGGAAGCTCGAAAGAAAACTAGCTTTGATATTATAATAGAAAACATACATTCTCAGTATGTGTCAGCAACCGCCACGTATGGTTAAAAATAAAAGACAACTAGAACCTGATACACATATCGTACATCAGTTATGTACTAGTGATCACTTCACTGGAGGCCCGAAAGGAGACGGGTCCTCGTGTAATCATAGTCAGACTAGAGAGCGTCAACACCAACACATATAATAATGAATACAATCCAATACAGATCAAATTATGCTATATATAATTAATATTTCATAACATTCATATCATATTTAACATGTAATACTAGAGGTCAAGATAACTTACCTAAAATTGATTCTATCAAAAATACATGACTCAAACTCTAGATCCTTGATACTCCCATATTGATAAAGGTAAAGAAGGCTCTGATAAAATAAGTTAAATAATTAACCCTGATCCAATAAAAAAAAATAAGATAAAAGATTTTTTTCGATTTGGTCTAGGACTAGGCTCTATCTAGATATCTATTTAGATCTGGTTGATGAAAATCAGGTTAATTAACAAGAAATCAGTTTAAATATCCAAATTGATTTTACAAAATTTATTTATTTTTATTCTTTTTCTTCTCTCTCCTCTCTCTCCCTTTCTTTTCTCCTCTTCTCTCTCTCCTCTTTTCTCTTCTCTTCCTCTCTCTTCTTTTTCTCTCCTTTCTCTTTCCTCCTCTCTCTTCTTCCCCTCTTCTCTTTCTCTCTCTCTCTTCTTTCTCTCTCTTCTCTCCTCTTTCTCTCATCTCTCTCCTCTTCTTTCTCTCTCCTCTTCTTTCTCTCTCTTCTATCTCTTGTTCAATGCTTAATCTTGAATCATTATCAATAATTTTGCTTATGGTATCTTGAGAAAGTTCAGGATCACCGTCCCATGTATCTTCTCCAACATAAGAATTTTCTTGAATAAGTGCTCCTCCTGGTATTTCAATAAATTTTTTCATTTTTATTCCTTTGGGCATTGTCTTCCTCCATATGTTTTTCTTATATTTCCTAACACTAGGAAGTGATGGCTCGGGAATTGTTATGTCCAGACAAAATACATCAAGCTTGAGTTGAAGGAAAAATGGATCAAGTTGATTTGATCTGGCATCCTCCCATCTTCTTCTTGGATTGTTTGGTGTTGAAGGAGTTCTCAAGCTTGTTGACAGCGTCTGAACCAGAATAGATGCGATTTGAAGGAAAGCCAAGCAAAAAAGTATCCGGAGAAGAATGAATAGCTGAGACCCTTTCATCATCGCGCCCGTGGATATTTATAGGCTTGGGAATTAACTGCTTACAACTAGCATCCGGCTGTGAAACGGTTAATTCAGGATGTGAGCACGTGCAACCAAAGTTGTCCATAGTCAATCAGTTCTCCTCCATAGTTGATCGGCTCCTCCATAGTTGATCGGCTCCTGAACTACATAAACATTAATAAGTTCCATCCTTTATTAAAATTAATCAATTACCTGGAAATAAGTTAGTCTTATGCTTGTAGAACGTTGATCAGTTTTGAACCTCTAGGAAGAGGCATTGATCATATCCATGGCTTTCAAGCATTGATCGGTAAATTTCAACTTCAGGCCCTCAATAAATCAGTATAAACAGACCAATTTCGTCGTATCCCAACAATCATATTTGGGCTTTGATCATATTTGTGCCTATTTCAATTCTAGGCTTTCCATAGGTCAGCGTAAACAGATCAATCTCACCATATCCCAACACTAGTCTCCTAGTTTCTGAGTTCATTAATTGGAAATCAAAAACTGTCAGAAGCTTCTATTTTGGGACAGCACGCCCGGATGACGTGTCGAACTCTAATTGGGGAGGCGGTTATAAAAACGAACAGCCGTATCTTCCCCTTATCATTATAATTTTTCAAAATCCGAGAAAGTCGAAATTTTTTCGTAAAGAATAAGGCACCCGTCTTATCAACAGATCGTCGCTGCCAGATCATAAAAAGTTATTTCGATCCTTCGAGAAACCCGATATTTATCAAATATCTGAGGACAGGTGGCCAGATCTGGTTCAATCCCTCTATTCAAAAAGAAATCTTGGACCGTTGGGGAGCACTATATAAACACCACCCTTCTTAGAAAAATAGGTTTTTCATCATTTCTACTTCTTTGCTTTAGGAGCAAAAGAAAATTTTACAGGTCGGCCTCTCATTCCTTTTCTCTTTTTTTTGAAGTTAAGCTTCCTTTATTTTCTTACTTCATCATGGCTAGGATCTTAGAGATCAGTGGTATACAAAACCCTGAGAAACCCGAAAAATCCGTTTCCCCACAACAGAAAAAATAAACAGAACAAATGAAAATAGGAGATATTAGGTCTTCTCTGTCCGAACATAGAATTTTAGCACTAAAATAGCATTATAACATTTCTGATGAGTACGATGTAATCCTCCCTCTTTCTGAAGATCAAATAGACCGACCTCCTCCTGGTAGCATAACCATATACGAAGAACATCTAAGGGCCGGTCTTAGATTTCTGATCCATCCTTTCTTTCTTACGGCGATCTTCAAATTATATCGGGTATTACCATCTCAACTAATCCCTAATAGTATTCGGATTATCTGTGCGTTCTTGATCCTTTGCAAGGACGTGGCTATAACTCCAAAAACCTCTCTTTTTACTTCTTTATTCATACTGAAACGAGATTTTCATGGCCATGGATGGTGGGTAATCAACCCATGACATGGTTGAAAATTTATCTCGAGGCTTCCTTCGGCTATTCATGGCTGGAAACCTGGTTTCTTTTACATCATCTCCAAAATTTCCTGGGACTTTACCACTAGCCATAAGGAACCCCGACTAACTCCCAATGACGGCAAAAAAGTTCTGGCTTCTGATCAAGAAGATTACGAGAAGCTTACTGGGATGGAGGTTCCTCCGATTAAAGAACTCCTTGACGAAAGAGGGCTCTTTTTAGCAGAAATCAGCCCTAAACTCTCTTTAGGTATTTTTATCACTGATATTACTTCATCATTTCTTCTAACCAATCTGTCTTAATCTCTGATCTCTTACTTATTGTAGACACATCAGTCATGGTAGACGTTCGGAAGCTTCGGAAGCTTTCGAAGAAAAGAAAGGCAGAAGCCACTTCCTCCATTCAAGAAGAAAGGAAGATCAAAAAACTGAAGAAGAAAACTCTGATTAATCCAACGACTTCATCAATTGCAGCAGGACTTGATTCTTTGATTTTGATAGCCAGTGTGTCGGAGGACGATGAAGTCCCCCTATCAACATCCCTTCAACCTCCAATACAAAGACAAACGACAAATATTCCAAGAGACGACCCACTATCTTGCCCTATTGATCAACTGGATAAGGGCAAAATTTCGATGAGGGAAGAAGAAGAAAGAATCCCAGCCGCAAATATTTTGGCTGATTTCTCCATATATGCCAATGACTCGGGTTTGAATGATCCAATGTTGGCTCGTCGGCTTTTGAAATCCATAATAATTCCAAGAGACTAGGAAATAACTAAGTCCCAGCAGATTGATGACATAATTTTGCTGCTTCACCCAACATTATTAAAGGTACGAGCTACACTTATATTTTAAGTAGAAATTTGATCGTCCTTTTCATTTTTGTCAAATCTGACTAACACAAAATATGGAATAACAGCTCATCCATGGAATCAGTATCATGGATGAAAGTTTAAAACTTCGATCAATTTCGCAAAGCCATGAGCAATGAAGTAAATGTGGCAAAGGCAGAGAAGAAGTTGCAAAAGAATTAAAAAATTCTATGGAGAAAAAATTGGAAGAAGCGATGATCAAAACTTCAGCATTAGAGGTATAACTAAAAGAAGCAAGATAAAAAATGAATGACATGGAGTCGAAATTAAAGAAGAAAAATAAAAAAATCCGATCAATGTCCCATAAACTGGAAGGAGCCGAAGAAAAGATTGCAACAGCCGAGAAGAAGGTCTTAGCAGCTGAAGAGAGAGTTTCAATGGCTACCAAAAGAATTGAACAAGCCGTTGAAGAGGCTGTCAATGGAGCAGTCAAAAAATATGTTCAATCAAAAGCTTTCGATGACAAACTTCATGAGGCAGGAGTTGAAAGTTACAACCTTGGCCTTGCCGACTGCTTGAAAAAAGTGAAAAAGGTTTATCCAAACCTCGATCTTCGAAGATAGAAGAAGATTTCGACGAAGAGGATTCCGACGAAGAAAATTCAGATGAAGAAAATCAAACTGGAGGACCTATTGCTGACCAAACAAAAAGACCAATTGAAGATCAAGCTGAGAAACTAATCGGAGATCAACTCGAAGGATCGGTACCAGCTTTTCAAATTCCGGGAGAAATTTTATCAATTCCTTCTGTAAGCCAAAGTAAAATATAGGAAAGTTCTGTTGAAATAAATGTAACAGATTGAGGATGTAAAGATTCACCTTGCTTTTTAATGAAAAAATCTTTTCTTTTCAATGTTTATCAGATCATGAAAATTTCCTCTTTCATAAATAAAAAAAATTTCTAAAGTGTTAGACAATCGGATTAAATGAACAAATCTTCAAAAAAAACTCGATCTAATCATGAAATCCTCCGACCGAATTATAAACATTAACCATTATTCAAAAGAGAATTTAAGAGAACCAATTTCAAATAAGATTATCGAACAATAGTTTCTAACGGAACTAACTTTTCCTAAGAAAATAGTTAGCACTTCTCAAATATTTACAGAAATAATTTCTAAGTTGTCAAACTTTTAACTTATTTTTGACAAATATTTTGTCGTTTCTTCATTAAATTTTTTTTTTTCGGACGAGATAAATGATCATACCAACTTTGTCAGATGTTATCTTTCTGTCAGAAGTGCAGTCATTTGAAGAGCCGTATAACCGCATTTGTCAGAATCTAAAAAATCGTATAAAATTTGAAATTCAAATCACACTCCTTTATATATATTTTATAACTGACTTTCTGAGAATTAGAAACAGGCGCATGAATTTCCACCAAATCAAAATCCGTAACGTATCGAAATCTCTCGATATCTCGAGACTTGAGCCATGAATCATGACCACTGGCATCCTCTATATAAAGGGGTCTCAGGCTCAGGGCTTTGAATTAATTTTGTCTCAAGTGTTTTTCCTTTGAGATCTCCATATTCAAAGATGAAGCCGGGCGATAAGGAACTTCATCAGGTGCCAAAGAGAAAAGCCGGACCAGTATGGTTCAAAGAAGAAAGGTCATGTGTAAGAAGAAGACGTTTGTCAAGGAACATCTCCAACAAATCATCAATTCTCGAATATATTACTTCTTCATCCAAGGAAGAAGAGCAGAAATCCTCCGTCCCTATCCCGGAAGAGACAGACCAAGATCCACCAACGAGGCACACTCCAACAGAGAAAGGAAAAGCTCCCATGGGGGAATCAGCTGACCAAACTGATGATAAATCCGTTCAAGTACTAGTTACCGATACAAGTATCAATATTCCGAAATTGGCAAAAACTATACTGTAATCCACTATTCTTCGGACGGATTGGGAGGTGACTATCAAGCAGGGAGTGAAGAAAATTTTATCTTCTATCTATCCAATAATCACGAAGGTAAGTGATATTCCTTTCTTTCTTTTATGACAAACTGCTCGTATTCTAACGATATTCAAAACCTTTTATACAGTTTGTCAGCGACATATCCATGATTGAAAAAAGTTGGGATCAGGCAAGTAACCTTCAAGAAGATCTTTAGAGACAACTAGCAATAACTAGCGAAGAAAAAGACAAGGCCATCTCCGATCGGAAGGTCTTTAGAGCAGAAGTTCTTTTTCTAATGGCGAAGGTTATGTCTCTGCAGAAGCAATTAAAACAAACCGAAATACATGTTCATCAGCTTGTGGAAGACGGAGCCAAAAGAAGAAAAATACTTCAACAAGCTGATGAAGCCATAGAGGAAAAGACTCGAGCATATGAAGAAGTACTGAGTCAAAATCTGCGGATGAAGAAGAGAATATCGCTTCTTGAAGAAAAATTGAAGAAAACTGAACAAGAAAACATTTCGTTGATCCAACAGAGGTCTCTTGTAATTGAAGAATTCATGAAATCTGACGGCTTCTCCAGAGGAGTAGAAAAAGTGGGAGCAAAGGCTATGATCTCGGCTTTAAGGATTGCATTGATAAGGTCAAAAAGCTACATCCCGACCTTGATCTTTCTTCTATCTCCATAGATCTCCCCGTAGGGAAAGAAGAAGGACAACCAAACAATGATCTGACAAAGTTTTCTATTCAGAGAACATCTGGTCAAGAGAACACTTTAGTTGATCAGACCATTCAGAAAAAAGCTGAATAATATATATGTAATAGAGAACTAGCGATAATTTTACTGCCATTTATTTCCTCTTTTTTTTTTTTAGTAACAGAATATTAATGAAATCTTCTATTTCCTTTTAATTGATCAGCAAATCATTGAATACAAATGAGTTAATATATCAGATCAATCTGATTTGTCAGGCTGTAATATTATTAATATGACCTTTTGATTAGTTGTTCTGATCATTAAGTACGGATGAGTTAGTGGGTCAGGCTAACTCAACTTGTCGGATTGTGATCAGCTTATCAGGCCAATCTTTGGATTAGTTGTTCTGATCATTAATCACCGATTGAATTAGTGGATTAAACTAACTCGGTTTGTCGGATTGTGGTTAGCTTATCAGGCCAACTTTTAGATTAGTTATTCTAATCATTAAACACCGATTGAGTTAGTGGATCAAACTAACTCGATTTGTCGGATTGTGATTAGCTTATCAGGCCAACCTTTAGATCAGTTATTCTGATCATTAAACACCGATTGAGTTAGTGGATCAAACTAACTCGATTTGTCGGATTGTGGTTAGCTTATCAGGCCAATCTTTCTTTTCTCTATATTTTAGAGAATATCAGAATATTATATATTTCTTTTATATAACAAGAGAAAGAAAAAGAAGATATCTTTATTGATGGTATTTGCGTAGATTTTTCACATTCCATGGCCTTGCCAATGGATAACCATCTAGACTTTCAAGTCGATAGGTCCCTGATCGTACAACCTCAGTGATACGATAGGGGCCTTCCCAATTTGGGGCAAGTTTGCCCTGTTCAGTTGGTCTGGATATAGTAGTTCGGCGCAAAACAAGGTCTCCAGTCTGAAAGATTCGAGTTTTTACTCTTGAATTATAATACCGCGCCATCCTTTGTCGGTAAGCTGCCATTTTTAGTAGTGCTTATAACCTGGAATTTTCAATCAGATCAATATCAACTCTCCTTCGGTTATCATTATCGAGTTCTGCAAAATCATCAGTTCTTCTGGAACGAAGAACGATCTCTACAGGTAACATCGCTTCACTCCCATAAGTAAGATTGAACGGAGATTCACCCGTGGTAGATCGAGGAGTTGTTCGGTAAGCCCATAAAATAGAGTTGAGTTCATCAGCCCAAGATCCTTTGGTTTCATTTAATCAGGTTTTCAATCAATGAAAGATCGTTCGATTAGTTACTTCAGCTTCCCCATTGGCTTGAGGATGTCCGATGGATGTCAATTTATGAGAAATACCATATTGAGCACAGAAATATTTGAACTTTTGGTTATCAAATCGTCTTCCATTATCCGTAATGATCGCATGAGGAATTCCAAATATATATATAATAGAATTTCTAACAAATATTTTGACTTTTGCTTCAGTAATTAAAGCTAAAGGTTCGGCTTCTATCCATTTAGTAAAATAATCAATAGCAACAATCAGGAGTTTTTGTTGCCCAGTAGCTGGAGGAAATGGACCAAGTATATCCATTCCCCATTGAGCAAATGGCCAAGGAGCTATTAACTGTGTCAGCTGATTGGCAGGACACCTTTGGATATTTGCAAACCTCTGACAAGAATTACATTTTCTTACAAAATCTGCAGCATCCTTCTGTATAGTCGGTCAATAATACCCCTGCCTTATAATTTTATAGGCTGACTTTCCTCCCAAATGATCACCATATATTCTCTCATGCACTTCTCTAAGAGCATAATCAGCATCCGAAGGAGACAGACATTTCAGCAATGGCTGGGAAAATGACTTTTTATATAACAAACCATCTAGAACGATATATTGAGCAACCAACTTCCGAATCTGTTTAGTTTCTGCGTTATTCTCAGGCAGTATCCCTTCAGTCAAAAACTTGACTATCGAATCCATCCAATTTATTTTTGGTTCTATTTGAAGAACCTTTTCTCTTTCAATTGTTGATATGCTCGGAATCTCCAAATATTCCATAAAGGTACGTCCCATTTGATCAGATGCAGAAGTAGCCAATCTGGACAATGAGTCGGCTCGAGAATTTTCGATTCTAGGGATGTGACTGATATCCCATGAATCAAATGAAGCCCCAAATTCTTTAACCTTCTTCAGATATAAACCTAAAGTAGCATCATGAACTTCAAAGTCTCCTTTTACTTGATTGACGACCAATTGTGAATCAGATAATACTTTCAATCTTCTGACATTTACCTCCTTTGCAATTTTCAAACATGCTAAGAGAGCTTCATATTCGACCTGATTATTGGAGGCTTTGAAAGAAAACTGGAGTGCATACTCTATAACATCTCCACAGGGGCTAGATAAGATTAATCCTGTTCCATAACCAGAAGAATTCGAAGCTCCATCTACATGTAATACCCAAGGTGTATCAGTCACTTCTATTTCGCCAGATGGTTGAATTTCTTTCTCACTGTCACCCCAGGTACATTCGGCTATAAAGTCAGCCAATACTTGGACTTTCATTGCAGATCTAGGTTGATAAGTAATGTCATATTCACTCAATTTGATTGCCCACTTAGCCATTCGGCCAGAAATATCGGGGCATTGTAAGACCGTCCTCAAGGGCTGATCAGTCAATACTACAATACGATGGGACTAAAAATATGGCCTAAGATGTTTGGCCGATATTACCAAGGTATAAATAATTTTCTGAAGTCTCGGATACCTTGTTTCTGCATCATGAAGAACTTTACTGATGTAATAAATGGGCTTATACGATCCATCAGAGTCCTTTCTGACCAACACAGAACTAATTGTTTTGTCCGATGCAGCTAGATAAAGGTATAAATCTTCTCCTTCTTGAGGTTTTGACAGTATGATTGGATTTATCAAGTATTTCTTCAATTCTTCAAATGCTAATTGGCAATCATCCGACCAATTGAACTCCTTAGTTTGCCGTAAAGCCTTAAAGAAAGGCAAGCACCTCTTAGCTGAACGAGATATAAACCGACTTAATGAGGCGATTCGTCCGGTCAACTGTTGAATTTCTTTTTTATTAACTGGATGTCTCATATCCAAAATAGCTCGGATCTTTTCAGGATTGGCTTCAATTTTCCATTGTGTAACCATGAAATCCAAAAATTTCCTAGAAGTTACACCGAAGACACATTTGGTCGGATTTAGCTTCATATGATTCCTTTGCAAAATATCAAAGGCCATCTGCAAATCTTTTATATGATCATCAGACTGATTGCTCTTAACAATCATATCATCCACATATACTTTCATAGTCTTCCCAATTTGGTCTTCAAAGATTTTGTTTACTAACCTCTGATAAGTTACCCTAGCATTTTTGAGACCAAACAGCATCACTTTATAACAATATATCCCTCGATCTGTTATGAAAGATGTTTTTTCTTCATCCTCTGGACTCATTTGTATCTGAATGTATCCAGAGAAAGCATCCATGAAACTTAAAAACTTATGTCCAGCCATTGCATCAACCAACTGATTAATCTTAGATAAGGGAAAACTGTCCTTCGGACAAACCTTGTTAAGATCAGTGTAATCTATGCATATCCTCTATTTCCTATTTGCTTTTCTGACCATAACTACATTGGCAAGCCAATCAGGATAATGAACCTCCCTGATAAATCCAGCATCGAGCAATTTGGTGACTTCTTCATTGATTACATTCTGCCTTTCTGGAGCAAAGTTTCGCTTCTTTTGATGAACAGGCCGACTGGATGGATCCACCTTGAGTTCATGCTTAATTACTTCAGTAAGAATTCCTACCATGTCAGTAGCTTTCCATGCAAATATATCAGCATTTATTTGTAAGAAGTCAATTAGCTTCTTCTTTTGACTTTTGGTAAGTAAACTTCCAATTTGAACTGTTTTGGTAGGATCATTATATGTCAAAGGAATATGAATGGTTTTTTCTATTGATATGCTAACTCCATCGGTCGGATCACGCGGATCCATTTGTTCGGAAGTGGATTTGTTGATTGATTGTTGATTTTGGATTGCCAAACATTGCCGAGCCATCTATTGGTTTTCCTTTACTACTCCGATACCATTTGAAGTTGGAAATTTCATCAAAAAATGATATGTCGATACAATGGCTTGGAACTTATTCAGAGTAGGTCTCCCCAAAATAGCATTATAAGTAGAAGGAATTCGAACAACCATAAAGGTAAGAAGGTAAGTTCTTTGCTTCGGCATCGTTCCGAGGGTTACAGGAAGGGTGATTTCTCCTTCTACCCCTACGGGATTTCCACCAAATTCAGTTAACGGTACATGAATTTTTCGTAACTTATTAATTGATAAATTCATCTTGACAAATGCATCATAAAGCAAGACCTCTGTGGACCTTCCATTATCAACCAAAATTCGATATACATCATAGTTTGCAATAATAGCGGAGATTACTACAGGGTCATTTTGAGGCATCCGAGTGCCTTGTAAATCCTCATCAGAAAAAAATGATACTTTCTCGAAGCCTCTTAGGACTCCAATCATCTTCAAAGCATGCATGACTAATCATTCCGACTGATCCATTAGTTGATTGTTGATTCAGGAGCTCTGTCCCATCAGTGATCATCCTTGGAACAGCTGGCCTTGGTACCGCTGCTTCAGTTGGTCGGCTTTGATTTTGATTCTGAATATATCTGCCCAGATAGCCTCGTTTGATCAGAGCTTCAATTTCATCCCGCAATTGAATACATTCTTCCATCGTATGTCCATGGTCATGATGATAATGGCAGTATTTGGCCTTATTTCGCACAGCTGGTGGGGTTCTCATTGGCCTTGGCATTTGCAGAAAGTTTTCTTTCTCAATCTCCATTAAAATTTGTTCTCTCGGATGAGTCAACGGAGTATAAGTATCAAACCGATTGACATAATTTCTACCGATCAATTCCCTTGGCATCTGACCTTGCCGTTGAATAGATCAGACTCTAGAGAATCGGGATTCATCTTCCTTAGCTCTCTTCTTACCTGGCACCAATTTTTTCTCCACCTGTCGCTGACTCAAAGCCTGTTCTTCGGCCTGGGCATACTTTTGAGCATGGGCCAGTAATTCAGAATAGTTGGTCGGAAATTTCTTATCCAAGGAAAATGTAAATCTAGAGGCTCGCAAGCCTTTTTTCATATCAGACATCGCCACATATTCATTGAGATCTGGTATCTCCAACGTGGCAGAGTTAAACCTCTTGATGCAATCCCTTAGAGATTCCCCTTCTGACTGTTGAATAAAGAACAAGCTATCAAAATTTCTGGGCATTTTTCTGCTTGTCCTAAAGTGAGAGACGAATAACTTCTCTAATTGACTAAATGAATGAATGGTGTCCGGCTGCAAACTTGAATACCATATTCTTGCTGACTTCTTCAAGGTCGCAGGAAAGGCAAGACAATGTAATGCGTCCGATGCCCCTTGAATTAGCATATGAGCTTTAAAGCTACCCAAATGGTCCAAAGGATCAGACGACCCATCATACAGCTCGATCGATGGCACTTTGAAGTGATACGGGATTCTTTCATCCATAACCTTCTTTGAAAAAGGAGGCAGGATACTATAACTCGATGTGGCATCCTCTGCTTTCCTCTGTTCCAGAACTTTAGCAACTTGCAACTCTAGCTTCTTAAACTTTCTATCAAAATCATTTCTTCTCGTGAAGTGTTGAGCTTGGATACTGTCAGGGGTCGATTCTTCAAATGAAGTTGAACGAGATCGTGATTGTTTCCCCTTGTTTCGCCTCTTGGAGTGATGATGAGATCGGCGATGATGCCATAAAGGGGATTGTTGACCTGAAGAACATTGGTAAGATAAGTGCCTTCTTGGGCTGAGATGTTAACTTGCCCGGGGGGAAGGTTGCCGGCTGGTTCTTGATACACCTGGCCGCATTGACTTCCTCATAGCAATTTTTTGAAGGTTCTGCATCGCTATGGCGAGCACTTATACCTTGTCAAATAGAGCGTTCAACTTTTCTTGATCAAAGTACCATACGGGAGGAACTTCCACCCTCTCCTCCAGAACAGGATCACTTCTTCTTTCACCAAGAACAGGATCGTTTCCTTTTCCATTAAGAACAGGATCATCCCCTTGGTTGCCAAGAACAAGATCGGTCTCTTTTGAAGAACAAGGAACACCTTCTGCTGGCATATTCTTCTTCCTACCTTTCACCATGCTTCCTTCCAGATTTTTCGAGACTCTTTTACAGAGAATCCCCTTCCTGGCACGTCAATCTGTTATGTCTAGACAAAATACAACAAGCTTGAGTTGAAGGAAAAATGGATCAAGTTGATTTGATCTGGCCTCCTCCCATCTTCTTCTTGGATTGTTTGGTGTTGAAGGAGTTCTCAAGCTTGTTGACAGTGTCTGAACCAGAACAGATGCGATCTGAAGGAAGGCTAGGCAAAAAAGTATCTGGAGAAGAATGAATAGCTGAGACCCTTTCATCATCGCGCCCGTGGGTATTTATAGGCTTAGGAATTAATCGCTTACAGCTGGCATCCGGCTGTGAAACGGTTAATCCAGGATGTGAGCACGTGCAACCAAAGTTGTCCATAGTCAATCAGTTCTCCTCCATAGTTGATCGGCTTCTCCATAGTTGATCGGCTTCTCCATAGTTGATCGGCTCCTCCATAGTTGATCTGGCTCCTGAGCTACATAAACATTAATAAGTTCCATCCTTTATTAAAATTAATCAATTACTTGGAAATAAGTCAGTCTTATGCTTGTAGAATGTTGATTAGCTTTGAACCTCTAGGAAGAGGCATCGATCATATCCATGGCTTTCAAGCATTGATCGGTAAATTTCAACTTCAGGCCCTCAATAAATCAGTATAAACAGACCAATTTTGTCGTATCCCAACAATCATATTTGGGCTTTGATCATATTTGTGCCTATTTCAATTCCAGGCTTTCCATAGGTCAGCGTAAACAGATCAATCTCACCATATCCCAATAGAAATTAATGTCTTTATAAAAGCCTCAGTCAATTCTTGCTTGCTCAAATGAACAAAATAACTTGTAAAAGCCGCAGGTTTTCCGACATATTACTATAGCAATAATATGAAAATCAAGGCCCAACACGTCTTGGCTCCCACTTTTCCTTATCTTTTCCAATACTCTTGCTTTCTTCCCTCTATGAACATAGGCACCAATTTGAACCTAAACCAATCAACCACCCCTTTGCCCTTCTGTACAACTTTCCGGCTACACTGAGCAGCTTGCCTGCCTTGCGATTTGCCTGCTCTAGAGCAAGCCCGGTCTCCTCCTTGAGATATTCTCCGAAGCTGCCCAAGAATCGCTCCGAGCCATTGTGCATGGACTCGACGACCTTGTGCCATAAGAATTGCTTCTATCACCAGTACTAGAGAGAGAAGCACCAAGAGCCCTTCCTCCCCAGCCGTAGCTACGCCGTCATCTTGGGTTCGGAGGAAAATCGGGCGGTGGTCACCAGCATCCGTTCGGTACCCTCCCTCTTTCTTCTCTCTTTTTTTAAATTTTCTTTCTAGGAAAAATTTGAGGAAGAACTCATCGGCATCATCGAGACTACTGGCCGCTCATCGGAGAGAAGGAATATGGCGGCAAGAAACTCAATATGTGCTTGCTTAGCGATACTGAGAGAGGAGAAAATTTATAGAAAAACGAGGGAAGATTCCTTGTCGTTCAGGGAAGGGACTTGATCAAGAGTCCCGTTCAAATCCATCATGCCTCCGACCATCTCTTCCCTTCCCATGATATCCATCCATTTCCTTCGGCGATCATTTTAGTCGAACAAACAGGGGAATGAGATGCCCTGTTTCGGTAAGTTATTTTTGTGTTGGGTTGAAGTCGGCTGGGTTTGCCGACTTTGGCCCAAAAAGCTCGGTTTTCACAACTATAGCATATGTCGCCACTGAACCTTAAATGACCGACTTCTTCAATAGAGATGAGAGAATGGAATGTAAGAGATGTCAATTGGTCATCTGTAGTACTTACAAAATAAGTTCTTGACCAGAGATTTTTCGGTGAAGGATCTTCTGATATTTAAATTAGTAGAAATTGTAGAGAACAAATGAAAAAACGTAAAGAAGTCAAAGTATCAAAGTTTTTCTAAGTATAATATTAGCTTATTTCCTGAAAGTCCTTTTTTACCGGTATTTATAGATATTTGTAGTAATTAAATTTTGTTGAGAGAAACTTCTTTCTGTTAGCCTTAACAATATTTTATTGAGATTAACTTATTTCTGTTATAGCGAACAACTGGCATAACTACATTTTTGTTATGACAGCTATTTTTTTTTCATGCACTTGGTCAAATATTTCTGATTCGTAGGCCAGCAGATCTTAATTATCAATTTATTGATCATCTATTTTATTCTTTTCGATCATCTGGTTACTTAGTTTTTCATAGAAGAATCGATCGGACTTTAATATCATTAATTTTATTTTGAGTTTCTCAGCCACTTCACCCTAGTCAATTGATTGTTTTTATTTATCGATCAATCCAATCAATTGATATAACATCATAGGATGATGGTCATTACAACGAAATAATTCTTGTTATCTTAAAACATATTCTGCATGTGATGGGAGATTGTCCAACCATTATTGTTGCTTTGGAATTTGTTGTCTTTGTTAATTGTGATCTTTCCTAGCCACTAATGGTCACTTTTGATAATCATTCTCTTTTTTATATCTTTTTGATGGTACTTTATAAATTGTAACTTCAGTGGAGAAAAACGATTGAGCACGCGCAAAGGAACGTGGACAACAGAGTGGTTAGGTACATTCTCATCAATTTATATTCACCATATTAAAAACATTCTGATACAACGGTCCCTACATGTATGATAGAAATCATATATTAATTCATTTTAATTTTCTCAATATCAAAACAAATAAATATAGATAATTATGATAAAAATTATTTTTTAATTTTTTGATATCGAAATTGTGAAGTCCAATTTATTATTGGGCCATCCTGGGCTAAAGTCGATAGAACCTGTTGATTTTAGTTCAAAAATCAGAAAAAAAAATTCTAGCAAAACAAGAGACAAAGTCCCTATTTATTCGAGCATGAAAATTGCCGGATTTCTCGATCGAACCACCTGAATGGAAGGGAGATGGCCTGTGGTGCGAAGGATTAGGAGGGGGACTTGATGAATCAAAATTTCTTTCCCGTACGACAAGAAAATTTCTTTCTTTTTTTATAAATCTTTCCCCTCTCACCACCTCTAAGCAAGTATGGATCGAGCTCCTTTCCACCGTCTTCCTCCTCTCTGATGAGTAGTCGAAGGTCTCATCGATGCTGATGAGTTCCTTCTTCTTGAATCTTTCTTAGAAAGAATTTTTTTTTTAAAAAGGGGAAGAAATCTTTTCGATTTTCTTGAACTAGACGGATGCTGGTGATCGCGCCGCTCGATCACCCTCCATCTAGCCAAGCCTGACGGGCCTTTCTTTTGTCCTCCACCTCCCATGGCTTCCAGGAACCATGGGAGACCTGCTCGGGCCGAACCAGGAAGAGAAATAGGAGAAAAGAAAAAAAAAGGAGGAGGAAAGGAAAAATAAATAAAAGAAAAAAAGAAAAAAAAGAAAAAAGAAGAAGAAGAGAGAGAGAGAATAGAAGAGAAAAAGAAGAAAGAGAAAGAGGAGAGAGAAAGAGAAGAAAGAAGAGAGAGAATAGGAGAGAGAAAGAGGGAGATAGGAGAGAGAAGAGGAGGGAGAGAGAAATAGGAGAGAGAAGAGAAGAGAGAAAGAAAAGAGAGAAGAGGAAAAAGGGGATAGAGAAAGAGAAAATAATAATAATATCAAAAATAATAATAAAATTTGAACTGACACTTTTAGAGATGTAGGCCAAGATCTAGATTAGACTAAGAGTTATTTTTTTTATGCTAGCTTATTTTAGATAGAAAATTAATTATATGATTAATCTTGCTAGGGTTTTCATATTTTTTATCGATAGAGTAGTATCAGAGTTGAGACTCAAATAGGCTATATATTGATAGAGTTCTTTCATGTAAGTAATCTTGACTTCAAGTATTTTATGCTAAATATGCTCTATGGTATGTTGTGAATGTTATGAAATGCTAAATATGTGTAGCGTAAGTTGACCTGCATTGAATTATATAAATTGTTATATGTGTTGATGTTATTGCTTTCTAGTCCGACTATAATCACATGAGAACTTAGTCTCCTTCCGGGCTTTCAGTGGGGTGATCACTGATATTTGACCAATGGATGGTATGTGTAGTCAGGAGTTAGTTTTCTTTTAATTTTAACCATGCAGGATGATCGTTGGCATATGTTGAGGATGCATAATTTCTTGTGTGATATCAGAGTTAGTTTCCTTTCGGGCCTCCAGTGGGATGATCATTGGCATAGACTGGTGAACGGTATATATATTCAGGATCTAGTCTCTTTCAGGATTAGTTATGGATCGATTATGGCCATAATTAGAGGTGTTGCCACCAAGATCGTCATGGTCCGTAGCTGCTGTCGGCGATGGAGATGCGCTCCCCCTGTTGCCCGGCCGTCCTCGGCTCCCGGACCTCCGTGCTGGGTGCGGTCGCCTTGCCGTCCAGCGGTCCTCCACTCCTGAACTTGCGAGACAGGGGTTAGAGACCTGGGCCGGGGTTTCCGGCGGGGGCACTCCAACGATCAAGTCAGTGATGATCTAGGGGAACAGATCCTCCTGGTTGGGCCACTCTTGATGGATTCTGCACTAGGAGGAGTGAAAGATGTGAGTGAAGGTGAAAACGTTGCAAGGGAAGAGTGATAGCGGGGACAGAGGGGTGCCCTGTTCCTCCGCCTCTCCTTGTATCCTTTGTTTTCCTTCAACTGTGGTGATAGTGGCACTTCGCCCTTTTGGTCAGGCTTGCGCTTGTGCTCGTAGTGGTGGTAGTGCCATGCCCCTCCTGCTGGTGGGGGTTGCACTCCTTCTCCTTTTCTTTTTTTGCCTGTGTGTTCTTCCGTTATTGTGTGTTACCTCCGAGTTTTGTTACAAACTAGGTTACCGTTGGGCGCTTGTCTCGGGATCCCCACCGGGCTATCAGGCGCATGCGGTGGTGTCCTGAGGAGTCTTTCCTGATTCGTGATAAGGGGAGTTGTCAGGCGCTCCGGTACTCCTCTTGGTTGCCTCATTCCAGAAAACTTGGCAGTGCCTCGAATGGCGGGCCATCGCCCACGGGATTCGAATCTCCCTGTTGGCTTCCTTTCTTGGGCGATCTGAGTGGTTGGTGAGGAGTGTGGTATCTCGATCAACGTGCTGCTTGCCTTTCTGGTGTAACTGGCGGTCGTAGGTGGTCAATACGGTATGGAAGGTGCTTCAGTGCAGTCCTCGGGCGGCTCGCTGGTGTTTCGGGCTAGGGCCGAGCTGGAACGGTAGAGCTCGCTCCGACCTAAGCGCTCCGAGCGTGCGGGGGCATCTCAGTGGAGGAGGGCAGAGAGTCGGCCTGGTCTGGAGGGCGCGCGCTCGGAGAGGCTCCACATCGGTGGGTGAGCCCTGGGCTCAATCTCGACCGCAGGACACTAGCCTCCGAGGGTCTCGCTTCGGAGGGCAGGAGGCAGACTCGGTCCAGAGGGCACGCTCTCGGAGAGGCTCCACATCAGCGGGTGAGTGCTGAGCTTGGCCTCGACCGCAGGGCACTAGCCTTCGAGGGTCTCGCTCTGGAGGGCAAAAGGCGGACCCGATCCAGAGGGCGCACGCTCGGAGAGGCTCCACATCGGTGGGTGAGCGTTGAGCTCGACCTTTACCGCAGGGCACTAGCCTTCGAGGGTCTCGCTCTGGAGGGCAGAAGGCGGACCCGGTCCAGAGGGCGCGCGCTTAGAGAGGCTCAACATCGGCGGGTGAGCGCTGAGCTCGACCTCGACCACAGGGCACTAGTCTCCGAGGGTCTTGCTCTGGAGGGCGGAAGGCGGCTCCGACCTAGGCATCCCGAGCTTGCGGGCACGACCTGGCGGAGGACTGAGCTCGGCTTGTTGTTCTGAGGGAGCTCAGCTCAGCTCGGTAGTGGAATCTGGGCTGGAGAGTCGACGCGGTGTCTTTTCTAGACATGGCGCCTGCCGGTTCCTCCACGTCAGCGATCCCTCCACATCAAAAGGGACTAAGAGAGTAAAGTAGAAATGGTTGGCCATCCATAGTTATGTTTTTTGGTAATTGATTATGAATATGAGCTTGTAATGGTATTGTTTATTTTATCATGGTGCTGTTTATTCTATAATGTATATTTGTTTATGTTTGTGAATTATTATTGACATATTTATGCATATATTAGAGGTGATGATAACTTATTAAGCCTGTAAAGCTTACTTCCTATTTCTTTTATTTTTGTTATAGATCTGGAAGATTAATTGAGCTTTGAGACCAATCAGTAAGGAGCTAGGATTTAGGTGTTAATCCATTAATTTATATTTTATCTTAAATTTTAGTTAAACTTTGCTTACACTGTATCTTAGATTTTTAGTTGAATTTTATCTATTTATAAGTTTTGATGAAAAACTCTAGAAATAAATAAATAATTAGTGAATTTATTTTCTACCACTGGTTGTTGATTAGTAAGATAGGCTTGCATGTCCGTTGAAATTAAAGCCTGAGGAGATGCAGCCGTCTGTTATTTACCTGGCTCGGGCATTGGTTCAGGGTGTGACAAAAATATTAGACATATATATGGATAGCTATATGATTTTATATGATAGAAATCATTTCTAGGCATGTGAACAAAATCTCTCTTTAGTTTTTCTAATCAAATTTGGCAAATATTGCGTGATCTCTTTAATTTAGAGATATTGATCTCATTTATATAAATTCATTATCAAAGCTAATAAAAATAATACTTTTTGACTATAAATTTTGTCCTCAACATTATTTTGGTTATAAATTTTTTTCTTGAGTAAGCTTAGGCCAAGTCCTCCTAGAAAATATTTGACTAAGATGTACAATAGTTAGTAGAGTATCTTTCAATCATGAATAATTGCCAAAACATTATCTCAAAGAAAAAAAAAGCACCTGGACCTGCATATTTTGAACAAGATATTGGCTAATATATAATAACAATTATTGGTTACAACAATGAAAAAATAATAAATAACAATAGAAAAAAAATTATGGGTTAATTATCAATTCACAAGGTAAAAAAACAATCTTCATATACATATTTAAAATTTAAAATGTTACTTAATTTATTAAGATAAGAGTGAGAGTGTAAAATAATAGTTATTACGAAAAAATAAATAGCTATTTTTATGATAAATCATATCAAATGATTGATCGGTCGATCGACCCTGCAGCTAAAGACCAACTCAACATGAGAACAGATCAGCACAAGCATTTAACCGACAGCAATATACGACCTGCAGTCGACTATCGATACACATCGGGATGATTGGCCGACCTGCAGTCGGCTAGTCTACCTCAGCTTAAGGCCCACCAGCTTGAGGCCCATCAAGAATAAGCCTGGTTGTTATACTGTATAACTGATGACTGTTGCATCAAGATCAAGAAAAATAATTATCGATGGCCGACAGTAACTACAATTAGCTGAGGAAAGATTATCTTAATTAACTTCCATAACAGTAATTAGTTACAAGAAAGCTTATCCTAACCATTTTCAGTTGGGATAAATGACTACAAAAAGAGGTAAGAAGGGATCTCCAAGGTAACCAAATCTAAGGCTATCCTAAGCCAAGTCAATTTGATTCATTCCTTTTCCATTTACTCTCTCATTTTGAATTTCCATTCTGTTGCCCGAACTCTACTGACTTAGGCATCGGAGTGTCCTTTGCTGGAGAAATTCTAATCCAGGGTTTGTTTTGTAGGAACCCAAGGTGATGAACTGGCAGTTCGGGCATTCCATCCGGTCCATGAAGCTTAGCATCAACAGATTGGCGTGCCAGGTAGGGACTCACTCAACTGTGTGAATTATCCCTCTTGGAAAAAAGAATTTCAAGAAAAGACAAGATGATAAAAGGAAGAGCACAGAACGTCTCGACAAGTAAAGGTCATCCTATCTCCAAGAAGAACGATCCTCCAGTAGAAAATAATGTTGTACCTCCCATACTAAGTATGGGGCAATAGCAGATTGTTGCCCTTCTGAATCGAATGGATGCACTGATAGGCGTGGTGCAAGATCTTCAAGAAACTGCCTTCAACGGACAACACCAACCGGTAGCCTCAAGATTCAGTTGTCAATCCTTAAGAAAGGAAGGACGACGACAAGAATTCACCCAACGATCATCTTGGGATCGGTGATCTCCTGAACCACGAAGCTCTCGACATCACTTCAAGGTATCTCAATTGAAACCATATGATGGCACCACTGATCCTCTTGACCACCTAAAAAGCTTCAAGACACACATGATGATACAAGGAGCTTCTAACGCCTTGCACTACCTTGCTTTCCCTGCCACTCTAAAGAAAGCTACTCGAATGTGGTACTCGAGCATTTGACCAGGTACAATTCATTCTTTTAATAAGTTAGAAAAATTATTTGTCACATTTCAGGACTTGTCGAAGGATGCCTCGTAACTCGGACAGCCTCTTGCTTCTACAGCAAAATGAAGGAGAAAGTCTAAAGGATTATGTGGCCACATTCAACTCTACCACTCTTGAGATCCCCGATCTCAATGAACAGTAGCCAAGTCTGCCATGGAGAAAGGCCTCCGATCATCTAGGTTCACTTTTTCTCTAGACAAGAAGTTTCCTATAAACTATGCTGAACAACTAGCAAGGGTGCATAAATATGTGATGGCTGAAGAACAAGCAGCCAATTGGTGCTAGGCCAAAGGAAGGTCTGTTCCTAAGAAAAAGAATGGCAAGATTCCAGAATCTTGACCCCCTAACAATGCCGATATGCTGACTCGACGATGCAATCTCAAGCCCAAGAATCTGGTCAGCAAATTCGATGCATACACCTCTTTCTCTCCCAAAGAAAAAGATCCTGATGGAGATAGAGAAGGAAAACTATCTTCAAAGACCTCGCCCAATAAGGACACCCCCTACTTCAAGAAACAAAAATAAATATTGCTAGTTCCATTGTGATCACGGGCATACCACTGAAAAATACATCCAACTCAAAAATGTAATTGAAAATCTGATCAAGCGGGGATACTTGGAAAAGTACGTCAACAACCAGGAGCACCGAGCTGAAGTTGCTGCCCCCAAGAAAGCTACCGAAGAGATGGAACTTCCTGATCAAAGGCCTACAGACGGGAGGGTATGCATGCTGCATCGCTGATCCAATTGGAGGAGCGGAGTTAAGGAAGACGCTCCCAAAAGGTGTCAGAGCAACAATGCCATATGCTTTTCTGATGACGATCTGCAAGGAATCCAGACTCCTCATGATAACCCTATAGTTGTATCAACTGTTATAGCCAACTATGATGTAAGAAGGATTCTGGTAGATAATGGAAGTTCTACAGATGTCTTACTCTACGATGCTTTCATCAGGATAAATCTATCCAAAAATAAATTGTAAAGATCTCCAATACCCCTGACAGGATTTGGAGGCAATCCGGTTGGAGTGGAAGGAAAAATAACACTACCAGTGACCATTGGTATGGAACCATTTCAAAAAATACTTCTCGTTAACTTTATGGTCATACAAATGCCATCGACGTATAACGCCATAGTGGGACGGCCCACTTTGAATAAGTTTCATGCTATTGTGTCTACATATCACCTTCTAGTACGATTCCTGACTAGAAATGGGATCGGAGAGATGAGGGGAGACCGAAGAGTCATCCACAATGACTGATGATACAAGATAGATAGTCAGTTGACACATAACCCTAGAGCATTTGGATCCAAGAGATCAGACAAAAGAATGTGGGGAGCCAGTTGAAAGAACTATCTCTATACCACTAAGAGAAGATGATTCGATAAAAGTCATACATATCGAGAGTCTACTTGACGAAGAAACAAAGATGAAGCTAATCTATTTCTTACGAAACAACGTCAATATTTTTGCCCGGTCGGCTACTGATATGTTTGGGATCCCAACTGAAGTCATTATCCACTGACTGAAGGTCAGCCCCGACCACAGGCCTGTCCGATAAAAGAAAAGAAACTTTGGCCCAGAAAGATAAAAGGTGATTGATGAAGAGATAAATAAGCTTATCAATGCTAGGTTCATAAGGAAAGTCCACTATCCAAACTGGCTATCTAATGTAGTAATGGTGAAGAAAACCAATGGCAAATAGAGGATCTGCATTGATTATACTGACCTTAATAAAGCTTGTCCAAATGATAGCTTTCCATTGCCAAAGATAGATCAACTGGTTGATGCCACTACTGGATACCAACTATTAAGCTTCATGGATATCTTCTCAGGATATAATCAAATCTGAATGGATCTTGAGGATGAAGAGAAAATGACATTCATAGCTGAGAAAGGGTTATATTGCTACAAGGTGATACCGTTCGGCCTAAAAAATGCTGGAGGGACATTCTAAAGACCGATCAATAAGATTTTTGAAAAGCAACTTGGAAGAAATATGGAGACCTACATTGATGACATGATCGTAAAGAGCCTCCAAAAGATCGATCACATCAAAGATTTAGAAGAATCCTTTGATGCCCTGCGACATCATCGGATGAAGTTGAACCCGACCAAGTGTGCCTTTGGAGTGACATCAAAAAAGTTCCTGGAATTTCTCGTCACCAAACGAGGAGTAGAAGCCAATCTGAAAAAAATCTAAGCGATCCTAGATATGAGGCATCACTCTAATAAAAAAGAGGTACAGTAGCTGACCGGGAGAATTGCCTCGTTAAGCTAATTCTTTTCTAGATCGGTCAAAAGATGTTTTCCTTTCTTTAAAGTCCTACACCAGACAAGAGGTTTCAAGTAGTCGGATGACTATTGACTTGCCTTTGAAGAATTAAAAAATACTTGAGGAGTCTTCCTCTACTCTCAAAACCTCAAGAAGGTGAAAATCTTTACCTATACCTCTCTGCTTCGTATGAAGCTATCAAATCCGATCTTGTAAGAAAAGAAGCAATAACATACAAAAGCCAATCTACTACACTAGTCAAGTGCTGCATAAGGCAGACGTAAGGTATTCCAAAGTACAGAAGCTCATATACTCGTCAATCATCGCAGCAAAATGCTCGTGACCTTACTTTCAGTCCCATTCAATTGTGGTCTTAATGGATCAACCACTAAAGGCCTTCTCCTGATGCCTCGACACCTCTAGAAGGATAGCTCAGTGGGCCATCAAACTAGGTAAATTCGATATTACATTTCAACCTAGATTGGCCTTGAAAGCCCAGGTATTATCTGACTTCATTGCTGAGTGCACCTGGAACCATGAAGATGATCATCGGATGTCCGATGAAGGAGAGACAATCGAAGAAAATTCGGAATCTACATGGGTACTCCATGTGGATGGAGCATCTAGTTCCGCTGGTTGTGGAGCCGGACTTATACTTGCTGACCCCGAAGGTCAAACTATGGAGTATGCCCTCCATTTCTCTTTCCAAGCTTTGAATAATCAAGCAAAATACGAAGCTCTCCTGCAAGACTCAGGATTACCAAAGAATTAGAGATTTAGAAGATCAAGGTCTTCTCGAATTCTCAATTGGTGGTGAATCAAGTGAAGGGTGAGTTTGAAGCCCGAGATACCATCATGATCAAGTACTTAGAAAAGGTACGAGATCTGATAACCTGTTTGGAATTCTTTGAGACATTTCATGTCCCACAGATAGAGAACTCCCGAGCTGACATCCTCTCTCGACTGGCGACCATTGTTTCCGACTCCCTTGGTCAGACATTCATAGAATACCTGGAAGACCCTAGTATACCAAAAAGTCCCTGAAGTGCATCAGATTGAGCACGAACCCTGCTGGATGGACCCTATCTTCAAGTACCTGAATGAAGGGGTGTTGCCAGGAGACAAGGTCGAAGCCAAGCGAATACGCTAGATGGCTTCTTAGTATATCATCATGGATGGAGTACTCTACAAGGGATCCTTCACACAGCCCCTGTTGAAGTGCTTATGGTCGTCGAATGCTGACTACACCCTAAGAGAAGTACATGAAGGTATATGTGGAGATCATTTGGGAGGCAGGTCTTTAACCTACAAAATTCACTGCCAAGGTTATCATTGGCCGACCATCTAGAAAGGCGCAGCTGACTATGTAAGAAGATGTGACCAGTGCCAGAGATACTCCAACATCCAAAGACGCCCTGTAAGTCAGCTGACTTAATTGATAGCTTCATGGCCATTTGCTCAATGGAGAATGGACATTCTTGGCTCGTTCCCTCTAGCTTCCGGTCAACGAAAATTTCTCATAGTGGCTATTGATTACTTCACCAAGTGGGTCGAGGCCGAACCCTTGGTTCATATAACTAAAGGAAGGGCCAAGAACTTTATCAGGAATTTCATAATCTTTCGATTCGGAATCCCTCATGCCATCATTACCGATAATGGAAGGTAATTTGACAACCATAAATTTCAAAATTTATGTGATTAGTATCACATCCTCCACAAGTTGGCTTCCGTCGGGCATCCTCAATCCAATGAAGAAGCTGAAGTAACCAATCGAATGATTCTCCATGGTCTGAAGACTAGACTAAATGATGCCATGGGGTTCTGGGCTGAAGAGCCGAACTCAGTCCTTTGGGCATACTGGACGACCCCCAGAATGGCTGTGGGAGAGTCTCCATTCAATCTAACATATGGCAGTGAGGTAGTCCTTCCATTAGAAGTCATATTACAATCTTTAAGGATTGATCGCTTCACAAAGCTTGAAAACTCAGAATGCCGCAGAATCGACCTAGATCTACTTCAAGGCACCAGACTTCAAGCTTAAATAAAGATGGCTATGTATCAACAAACGGTTGCCAAATGCTATAACTTCCGAGTTAAGGAACGAACCTTTCGACTTGGAGACTTAGTGTTGCAAAGATCCGAAGTATCCAGGCTGACAGAATAAGAAAAACTTTCTCCTAATTAGGAAGGATCTTCTCGAGTTATTGAGATCGTCCTCCCTAGAAGCTATCGACTTGAAAATCTGGATGGTTACCGAATGTTTCGACCTTGGAATATAGAGAATTTTCACAAATATTATCAATAAAGTTCTCCATCTGTTCTTATCACCAAAGTGCTCAAATAGAGTGGGCCTGACCAGCCTACTCTATCGGTAAGTCCAACAAGTATAAGAGTGGGCATGACCAGCCTACTCTATCGGTATGACCGACAAGCACAAGAGTGGGCCTGACCAGCCTATCCTATCAGCATGTTCGACAAGTGCACATGTAGGCCTAATTAGCCTGCTCTATCGATAAAATCAATAGATACACAAATGGGCATCACCAGCCTACCATATCGAAAATAGAGAAAAAAAACTTAAACAAAATATATATATGACCCATGCATGGATGAAATGCAGATGTTACAAACGTATAATAGTTAGATGCATCCATTTCTACCGATCACTTACTTTTTACTGCAGGCATATATATTTAGAAAATTAAAATGTTAGTTGATTATAATAAGAATGAAAGTGTAAAATAATGGCCATTACAATGATATAATAGTTGTTATTTATGTTATGGATATATATAACTGTTGCCGACCTTACTATCGTGGCCTGCAGCTATGAGGTTGCACCGGATATCTGCCCCTTTACTTCGGAATCCTAGAGTTCCCGGACCTACAAAATAGAGTTAGAGACCCGGGCCGGGGATCCCGGCGAAGGCACTCCGACGATCAAGTCAGTGGATGGCAAAGCAGAATAGATCCCTTAGGACGGATCCCACTCGGGTCACCATGCTTAGAGGAGCTTTGAGTAAGGGATTGAGTAGGAAAAAATGAGGGGAGAATGGTGCTTGGGTTGCGGCGTCTGTGCTCACGGGAACTCGCTCTGAGAGTCTCCAGAGAGCTTCCTACCTCAAGTCACTCATCTCGCTCTTCCGTGCATTTTCTCTCTTTCTATTGCTTCCGTTTACTAACCATTTTTCTCGCCCGTTGGTGCCTTTGTAGATCGCCGATTGCTTCAGTGCCTCGACTTGCCCTCCTGGGGGGCTTAGGGGTCAACGGTGTCCGTTGGCCACTCTCCCGAGATCATTTCTTCTTATAGTTGGGAGTTAAGTTGTGAATATGCTTCACCCGGTGTGTTGTCACGAAGGAAAAAATTAGGCAAAACCTCGATCTGGGCGCAACCGCCCTTCGGTTTGGATCTTACACGCAGGATCTGACATCTCGATTAGGGTGCTTCCCCCAAATTGGTGCAAACGAGGTTATGCGCACCGTTACAGATTTGGGGGCATCGTACTAGGCGTGCCGCACCGCACGCGTCTGATCTTGGGACTGCGCCTTTATCCTTTTCGATGCTTCCGAAGAGAGTGCTCGACTTCGATCGAGGTGGACCCCACTTGGGGGTGCCACCTGGCGAAGGAGCAGAGGCGCGCTCGACTTCGACCAAGGTGGACCCCACCTGGGGGTGCCACTTGGCAAAGGAGCGGAGGCGTGCTCGACTTCGATCGAGGTGGACCCCACCTGGGGGTGCCACCTGGCGAAGGAGGGGGGGTGCCGAGCTCAAGCCGAGGTGGGCTCAACCCTTGAGGAGGCTACCTGGCGGGGGGGCTCGGAAAGGAACTTGGCGTGGTGCTATCTGCCAATCTGGCTGCCAGCTGGATCCGAGGTGTACTCCACGTCAGCGATCTTACCATATCATTTGCCCCCCACCTTTAAGTCCCATCGAAGCATCGTGATTGGGACATGGGGAGTTAATGCGGAGATGACATGGGAGGACAAAAATCTTGTGTAATTATTATCATGATTGCCATCGCTTTGCACGTTGCGCCCAAGGTCCAATGCACAGGCACCACGTCTGCGATTTCGACGGGCCATAATTGCGCCATGCCAGACTCGAGGTGGCATTCCACGAACCAAGGTGTCGCTGTCGGGCGCCTTCACACGTGGTGCCCATCTGGTGGTCCGAGCGAAAAAAAGGCTTGTACGGTCACTGTTGATTGGCTTTTGAAAAGAGGGGGACTTTCCGAAAATGAGGTCTTTTGATTTTCTCGTACTTCGTCAGTGGTTGCAGCGGTCCTTCTTCTTCTCCTGGGACGTCTTTCTTCTCCAAAACCAGCAGGTGAGTCCCAGTGGTCTCTTCTTCCTTCCTTGCTTCTTCCTTGTGTCTTAGGTGAACCGGACCCTTCCTTGGGTCCTTCGCCTCTTCTTCCTTCTTCTTGAACCTCCCTTCTTTCAATGGCTCGATGTCCTCGTTTCTCTACCAATCTGAATGAGGCTGGTCCCTCTTGTCCGAGAACTCCGTCGTCCTCCTCGTCGGAGGATGAAGTTCCTTTTGAAGTCCGGAGGCGACGCGTCCCAGTGGTATAGTTATCGGAAGCCTTAGGGCCCCTAGGGTTCCTTCCCCGATCCCTATTCTTTTTTCTGCCTTTGCCGCTGCCCCTCCGGTGGCGGAGGCTTCTTCCGGTCCCTCCGACATCGCTTCGACGATGACCGGAGAAGATCTTTCTTCGATCCGAGACTTGTTTGGGGTCCCGGATTCCATCCAACACTCACTCCCAAATCCGGGGGAGCGAGTTACCTCGAGAAGCCCTGGCCAGGTTGCTTTCTACAAAGACTTTCTTGCCAGGGGTCTTTGTTTTCCACTCTACCCTTTCTTCCTTTCCTTTTTGAACCATAACCACCTTGTTCTGGCCCAGTTGGCTCCCAATGCCATCAGGGTCATCTTTGGCTTCATCGTATTTTGTCACTTCCACAGGTTCATTGCCCGTTTTTCGTTATTCAGGGCTTTGTTCATCCTGAAGCACCTCTCCACTGATGATGGGTGGTGGTACCTCTCTCCTCGACCCAAGTGTTTTCGGTTCAACCTCCCCACATCCATCAAGGGGTGGAAGAGCCGATTCTTTTTTGCCTCGGTTGGGGATGATGACTGGGTCTAGAGTGAACCAGATTGATCCCCAAATCGGAATGCCTAGGCTATGCCGGCTGACCAGGAGGTCTTTTCCCAGATACTCAGTGATGAGCTCCTCTCCCTCGAGGTTCTACTCTCAGAGCAGAACTTGTTTGAGGCCGGGGTTAGCTTGATTCGAGTGATTGGTGAGGCTCCACGCCTGCTTCTTTCTTTTTTCTCTCTTTTTTTTTTTGGGTGCTGATTCTCTTTTGATCTTTTCCTTTCTTAGGGATGAAGTTTTCGGTGGACAGCCTGATGGAGTCAGCCCGGAAGAGAAGTGCTTCGCCGGGGCCCAGGACACTACACCGAAGAGGGCCCGTGTAGAGATGGATCAGGGGCCCAGACCCATTCCGACCTCGGAGCAGAGGGCGGTGGAAATGACTCCCCGGCCACCTCAATAGCAAACTGCTGCCCCAGAGATCGTTGATATCAACGGGGACAGGGAGGAGGAGCGACCGGTGCGCTCGCCTCCTCCAACGGTCATGGCGACCAGCGCTTCGATGGCGACCATGACGGTTGCGGCGACCCTGTAGACCACGTCCTCGCGCCCCGAAGGCGGTTCCGCGCAGCCCTCCTCCGAGCCCTGCCTCGCACCAATGAGAATTCCTGGTAATGCCTCTATCATCCAGGACTAGGGCTTAGCAGAAATGATGATGGAGTATGCAGCCTAGCCTCTGGACCGCTGCTTGAGGGGTGGCTGGGATTACTCGACCGCTCTGCTCGGGATCCTTCCCCAACTCTTCTCGGTGAGTATCCAGCACCTCCTTTAATGTTCCAGTTGGATCTTTAGAGAATCTGACCTTATCTTTGATGCAGATCGGGACTGACGTGCTCCTGCTTCGGGACTTCCTCACTACTGCGGCAAAGGAGGCCAAAAAGGAGAGGAAGCTGGGCAAGCTCATGACCGATGTGAAGGACCTAATGGAGAAGGGTCACGAGCTGAGGGAGAGCAACAGGGCTCTCCGAGGAGACCTAGCTCGTGCTAACGGGTGCATCAGGGACCTCGAGGCCTCCCGGTCCGAGGAGAGGATCTCGACTCAGCGCCGCACTGATGAGGACAAGGCGAAGATCTCTCGCCTGGAGGGGTGATCCCGGTCCCTGGAGAAATGGGTCGATGAGGTCCTGGCATAGCTGGCGGTGGCCAACGAGAAGACTTCTTACGTCTCGGGGCTGCTGGAGGCTGCACAAAGGGATGCCCAGGAGGCCGTGCCTAAGTTCCGGGCTTCCCAGGAGTTCAAGATTGAGGTCCATGAGGCTGCCGTGGACTCATTCTTGAAAGGCTTTGAGGTCTGCCGGGAGAAGGTGGCCTCCCTCTTCCCGGAGCTTTATCTAGCCGGCATCGTCCTTGGCAGCCCTAGGAAGTAGCCTGAGGAGTCAGCGACACCGGGAGCAGCCGACGAGGGGATCGCCGGTCATCCAGCTGAGCAGGCAACCGGCGATGCTGAGGCTTCCCAACCTGGGACGGAGCCGGTGATGAAGTGACCTCGGATCCTTCATTTTGTATTCTAGCATAGGGTTTTCATTTTGTTCTTTTGGGTCGCCTGGTCTGTCGGGTCCCTTTCATCTGTAAGAAATCCTTACACTTAGAAATGAAGCTCCCTTTCTTTTTATACCTTAGTGTTCCTTTCTTGGTTCTTTGTTTTGCTCTTTGTTGATGGCGGGTTTGGGACCCCTGGTTTTTGTTGGAGCCAAGTCTGCAATTTTGATTTGAAGCTCGACTCTGACTCTTGACCAGAAATCAGGTTCAGGAGGCCTCCAGGCTTTGGCATGGAATTCCTGGAGCTTCCAGCTTGGACTTCATGAGTTTCTGGTACCGGGACTTTTATTGCCGGAATTGGGTTCCATGCTTTCATCTGGACAGGACTCCGGGCTTTCATCCGGACTGGACTACGGGCTTTCGTGGCGGAACTAGGTTCCGTGCTTTCATCCGGACTGGACTCCGGGCTTTGTACCGGAACTGGGTTCCGTGCTTTGTGCCTGAACTGGATTCCGTGCTTTCATCTGGACTGGACTCTGGGCTTTCATCCAGACTAGACTCCAGGCTTTCATGTCAGAACTGGGTTCCGTGCTTTCATCCGGACTGGACTTCGGGGTTTCGTGCTGAAACTGGGTTCCGTGCTTTCATCCAGACTGGACTCCAAGGTTTTGTACCGGAATTGGGTTCCATGCTTTCATTCGGACTGGACTCCAGGCTTTCATGCCGAAATTGGGTTTCGTGCTTTCATCCGGACTGGACTCCGGGCTTTGGCATTTCTCGCAGATTGCTTGCGAAACTTTTGCCCCGTCTTCGGTCGCCAGATCTAAGGCTGGTTGACGACAGTCCTACAAGACAGAGACAAGCATTGTACTAAAGAGAATTTCATTATTAATGTTTAGGAAGTCTTACATCATTGGTAATACATCCTCAAGTTTGTGGCATTCCATGTCCATGAAAATTGTGCACCATCGAGCTCGGTGAGATAGTAGGCACCATGAGGGAGGGCTTTGACCATCCTGTAAGGGCTTTCCTAATTCGGAGAGAGCTTATCACACTCTCGAGGTTGGGAGGCTTCCGCCCGTCGCAGCACCAGGTCTCCTGGGCGGAAGGACTTCGGTCTAACCCTGGAGTTGTAGTATCTGGCTACCCGTTGCGGGTAGGCTGCCATTCAGACCCGAGCCTTGTCCCTCGTCTCTTCAAGTAGATCAAGATTAAGCAGGAGCCGTGCTGGGTTCTCGGCCTCGTCGTACTGCTCTACCCATAGTGTTGGCAGACTGAGTTCCACCAGGATCACTGCTTCTGCACCGAAGACAAGGTTGAATGGAATTTCATCCATGGCCATCCTTGGCATCGTGTGGCACGCCCATAGGACACTGGAAAGTTCTTCGGCCCATCTACCCTTGGCTTGATCCAACCTGGTCCGGAGCCCTTGAAGGATGGTCCGGTTAGTCATCTTGGCCTCCCCATTGGTTTGAGGGTGTGCTACTGAGGTGAAACGATGACGAATGCTGAGATCGTTGCAGAATTTTTCGAACTCCCTATTGTCGAACTACCGTCCGTTATTGATGATGATGGTGTAAGGGTGTCCGAAGCGGCATATGATTGATTTCCAAAAGAACCTACTGACATTTGCCTCCGTGATCCGGGCTAACGGCTTAGCCTCGACCCACTTCATGAAGTAATCGATGGCGACTATTAGGAACTTACGCTGCCCAGACGCTGGTGGAAAGGGGCTGAGGATGTTTATGCCCCATTGGGCAAACGGCTAGGGGACGGAGAGCTGAGACAGCGGTGCAGCCGGTTGGCGTTGCACAATGGCATGACGTTGACAGCGGTCACACCTCTTGACGAAGCTGGCTGCATCCTCCATCATCGTTTCCCAGTAGTATTCCCTGGCGGAGGGCCTTGTATGCCAGAGTTCTGCCCCCCACATGATTTTCGCAGAGGCCTTCATGTATCTCCTGGAGTATGACTGCTACCTCCGTGGGTCTCAAGCATTTGAGGAGTGGGTAGGAGTAGGACCTCTGGTAAAGTAATCCGTCCATCAGCACAAAGCGCGTGGCCTTCCTTTTGATGAGGCTGGTTTCTATTCGATCTTCGGGCAAAGTACCGTCGATGATGTATTTGATGTACTTGTCCATCCAGCTGGGCTCCGGGATGACTTGCTGATCTCTCTAGGGGCCTCATAGCTTGGGGCTTGAAGATGTTCGATGTAGGCACAACCCAGGGATGAGTCTGGCAGGGTTGCCAGCCGGGAAAGGGTGTCAGCACGAGCGTTCTCTCCACGTGGGATGTGGGAGATGCTAAAGCGCTTGAAACCTGCCACACTTGCATGTACCAACTCTAAGTACTTTGATATTTGAGGGCCCCGGGCCTCGAACTCGCCTGAGACTAGCCCAGCCACCAATTATGAGTTGGTGAAGACCCTCAAGCTAGTCACGCCCAGTTCGTAGGAGACTCTCACTCTCGTGAGGAGCGCTTCATACTCCGCCTGGTTATTGATGGCGGTAAACTGGAAGCGGAGTGTGCACTCAGCGATGACTCCTTCACCATTAGCGAGAATGAGCTCGGCTCGACTTCCATCAGAGTTGGATGCTCCATCCACATGTAGGACCCAGATGTCCTCCTCTGGGTTCAGGTCATGGTTATTGATTTTGGAGGCTCTCTTCCAGCCCCCCCTCGCCCAGGCCTGCACACTCAACTAAAAAGTCAGCCAGTACCTGCACCTTCATGGACGACCTTGGCCGGTAGACGATGTCGAACTCATTAAGCTTCAGCGCCCACTTCACTAGGCATCCGGACGTGTCAGGTCGACTGAGTACGGCCTTCAGCGGTTGATCCGTCAGGACCGCGATTGGGTGTAATTGGAAGTAAGGCCAGAGGTGCTGGGCAGACACAATGAGCATACAAATTAACTTCTCGGATCGAGAATACCTAAGCTTGGCATCGCGGAGAAGCTTGCTTGTATAGTATACAGGTCTCTGGATCCCTCCGTTATCCATTCAGACCAGGACCAAGCTGACGGCCTTCGGAGTGACCGCCATATACAGGAGGAGTTCTTCTCCCTCCTCTGGCTGGGAGAGCAGTGGTGGTGATGCCACGGTCTTCTTTAGCTCCTCGAATGCCTCCTGGCACTCCTTCGTCCAAGCAAAGTCGTGCATCTTCCTCAGCGCCTTGAAGAAGGGCCGGCAACGATCGGCAGATCGTGAGATGAACCGGCTCACGACTGCTATCCGGTCGGTGAGTCACTGGACTTACTTCTTGGAGGTGGGTTGCTTTATGTCAAGGATCGCTCGGACCTTCTCTGGGTTGGCTTCAATCGCTCTCTAGGTGACCATGAAGCCAAGAAATTTTCTTGCTGCCACACCGAAAGCATACTTCGCCGGGTTCAACTTCATTTGGTGGAGGCGAAGCTTATGGAAGGTCTCTGCCAGGTCGTCAACATGGTCCGAGGTTGGCTTGCTCATAACGAGCATGTTATCCACGTACACCTGCATGTTGCGACCAATTTGGTCTTTGAAGACCTTGTTGACCAATCACTGGTATGTGGCGCTAGAATTCTTCAGGTCGAAGGGCATCATCCTGTAGCAGTATGTCCCGCGATCTGTGATAAAGGCAGTATGCTCCTCATCCTCTGAGTGCATCTGGATCTGATTGTACCTGGAGAACGCATCCATGAAGGAGAGGAGGCGGTGCCCCGAAGTGGCATCCACGAGCTGGTCGATCTTCGGAAGGGAGAAGCTATCTTTTGGGCAAGCACGATTGAGATCAGTGTAGTCCACACGGATCCTCCACTTTCTGTTATTCTTCTTGACCATGACTACATTCGCCAGCCAGTAGGGGTACTGCACTTCGTGGACAAAGCCAGCGGTGAGGAGCTTCTCCACTTCATTGTTGATCGCCTTCTGCCTTTCCGAGGCAAAGCTCCTTTTCTTCTGCCGAACTAGACGGCACTTTGGATCAATCTTCAACTGATGGGTGATGACATCTGGGGGGATACCTGGCATATCCGTCGTAGACCAGGCGAACACATCCATGTTCGCCCGAAGGAAGCTCAGCAAGTGAGTCCGCTCATCTTCCGGTAGTTAGGCTCCTATCTGCACTGTCTTCAGTGGGTATGAGCCAAGAGGGTACGTCAACAGGCGCTTGATGGGGCCACCCCTAGGGTCTTACACCCTTTGGTCTAGGTCGTCGACGTCATAGTCGTGCTCGGTGCTTCGGGCTCCTGGGACAGTCTGCAAGAAATGCGGGACGGGCTGAGCTGCCCCCCTCACCTCTCTCACACTGTAAGGGGTTGGGAACTGTACCAACAATCTTTTGGTGGAAATGACTGCGTCAAGCTAGTTGAGCCCAGGATGGACCAAGATAGCATTGTACAGTGACGGGAGTCTGACGATAGTGAAAGTCATCATGACTATGCTCTATCGGGGTGGAGTCCCGGCGGTGACAGGGAGGGTGATCTCTCCGTCGACTCCCACAGAATCTCTGGTGAAACCCACAAGAGGGTTATGCACTGGCCTTAGCTGATCATGAGACAAGTTCATCCAAGAGAAAGCATCGCAAAAAAGCACGTCCGTGGAGCTCCCACTATCGACCATGATACGGTGTACAGGATACTTGGCGATGGTCATCTCGACTACGACATCATCATTATTTACATTTTCTTCTTCACCTCCTTTTCCCTTCGCAAAGGGGAGTACATTTTCCAGATCTCCTCCCCCCCGGGCTCTCTTCGATGCGCGCTCTATTCCCCAAGAGATCATGCCCACGGGCTTCTCCGTGGGCCGGTTGTCGACTGCAGGAACAGGGGGAAGGGCCACAAGTGGTTGATCCTCCACCGGAGCCTCGTTTCTCATGAACTTCCTGAAATAGCCCCTCCTGATCAGGTACTCGATCTCCCTCTTCAGGTTGCGACACTCCGTAGTGTCGTGGTCGTGGTCATGATGGAACTGGCAGTACTTCATCTTGTCGCAACTGCTTGACGGCTTCTATGGGGGAGGTCGGCGAAGGTAGCGCTCTCCCTCAATCTCCATAAGAATCTTTGACCTCGGAGCTAGGAGGGGAGTGAATGTCTGCTCAGGAATGGGGTCACTCTTCGGCTTCAGTCCCGACCGGAAGTTTACATGTGGCCCGGGTTTCTGCATCCCAAGCACATCCCTTAGGGTAGGCTTCTTCGAAGGCTTCCTGTCCAGTTCTCTCCTGGTATGGTCAGCCTCCTCAGCACAGATGTACTTGTGGATGTGGAGGAAGAGTTCAGAGTACGTCTTTGGCGGCTTCTTGTCCAAAGAATAAGTCAGACGGAAGGTCCTGAGCCCTCGCTTCAGTGCCAGCATGGCGACGAGCTCGTCCAAACTGTAGATTTCTAAGGCAGTAGTTTTGAAGCGAGTTACATAGTCCCGCAGGAGCTCATGGTCTTGCTGCCGGATAGAGAAGAGGCTATCCACCTCCTGGGCACCTTTCGACAAGCATTGAAGTGGGCCACAAACCTCCTCTCTAGCTGCTGGAAAGAGTCGATGCTTTCGAGCTTGAGGCGGGTGAACCAGACTTTAGCGACCTTCCAGAGGGTGGCCGGAAAGGCAATGCATAGGAGGGCATCTGTCACCCCATGGACTCTCATGAGAGCTTTATAGCTCTCCAGATGGTTCAGGGGGTCGGTGGTCCCGTCGTAGGGATCCACCTAAGGCATGCGGAACCGACTCGAAATCAGTTCCTCTTGGATTTCTCAGGAGAAGGGGGTCGGGCATCATAGCCCACTGGCTCCTTGGAGGAGCCCTATATGTTAGCAAACTGATGGGAGAGCTCCGCCAGCTTGCGCTCTTGCTCTTCTAGGCACCTCTCGGCCAGGCGTCTGATAGCCTCATCAGTGGAACCTTCCACCGAGGTCGCTGGAGAAGAAGGGCTTGACAGGTCGCGGCAGGGGGCCTTGCCTCGATGGTGCTTGCTGCGCTTGGCGGTATCATTGTCGTCCGCCGGGGATCGGCTCTCACGGTCCGCCGACCCAATGTGATTCCTCTTTGCAGGGATTTGGTGACTCCCGTAGGGGTTGGTTGTGGCCCGCAGATGGGACGGCCTGCCTTGGATGGAGCGCAGGCTTCTGTGGGGGCCCGTGGCTCGGGCCGCGGGGGTCCCTGGCTAGGGTTGAGTGACCAGGGAGCGCTGCTGATGCTACAACTGCCTCACGGCCATGGTCAGTGCCTGCATCTATTGGATAAGTGCAGCATACGGGCCGTCTACCGAGGTCAGCTGAGGAGGAGCGGGGAGTTTCCTCTCTGGGCTGCATGGGCCAGGGGGAGAGGGGGCGTCTCCCGCTCGGCTGGTGGAAGCTTCACATCCGCGAGTCACCACCATGCTTCGAGTGGAGCTGTTCTCAAGCTCGTAGGGGGCTTGTTCGTACAGGGGCTTTCCCCTTACCTGGCGTGCCAATCTGTTGCCGACCTTACTGTCATGGCCTGCAGCTATGAGGTGGCGCCGGATGTCTGCCCCTTTACTCCAGAATCCTGGAGTTTCCAGACCTGCAAAATAGAGTTAGAGACCCGGACTGGGGATACCAGCGAGGGCACTCCGACGATCAAGTCAGTGGACGGCAAAGCGGAACAGATCTCCTAGGACAGATCCCACTTGGGTCACCGTGCTTAGGGGAGCTTTGAGTAAGGGATTGAGTAGGAGAGAATGAGGGGAGAACGGTGCTTGGGTTGCGGCGTCTGTGCTCGTGGGGACTCGCTCTGAGAGTCTCTAGAGAGCTTCCTGCCTCAAGTCACTCGTCTCGCTCTTTTGTTCATTTTCCCTCTTTCTGTTGCTTCCGTTTGCTTACCATCTTTCTCGCCCGTTGGTGTCTTTGTAGATCGCCGATTGCTTCAGTGCCTCGACTTGCCCTCCCTGGGGGGCTTAGGAGTCAATGGTGTCCGTTGGCCGCTCTCCCGAGGTCATTTCCTCTTATAGTTGGGAGTTAAGTTGTGAATATGTTTTGTCCAGTGTGTTGTCACGAAGGGAGAAATTAGGCAAAACCTCGATCTGGGCACAGCCGCCCTTGGGTCTAAGATCCTGCATGCGGCCTTCTTCTTCGGAGGATTTCAGATGGTCGGCTGCAGGATCTGACATTTTGATTAGGGTGTTTCCCCCAAATTGGTGCAAACGAGGTTACGCGCACCGTTATAGATTTGGGAGCGTCGTACTGGGCGCACCGCATCGCGCACGTCTGATCTTGGGGTTGCGCTTTTGTCCTTTTCGATGCTTCCGAAGATAGCACTTGACTTCGGTCGAGGTGGACCCCACCTGGGGGTGCCACCTGGCGAAGGAACGGAGGCGCGCTCGACTTCAACCGAGGTGGACCCCACTTGGGGGTGCCACCTGACGAAGGAGCGGAGGTGGAACCTCGACTTCGACTGAGGTGGACCCCACCTGGGGGCGCCACCTGGTGAAGGAGCGGAGGCACGCTCGACTTCGACCGAGATGGACCCCACTTTGGGGTGCCACCTGACGAAGGAGTGGGGGTGCCGAGCTCAGGCCGAGATGGGCTCGATCCTTGGGGAGGCCACCTGGCGGGGGGCTCAGAAAAGGAACTTGGCATGGCACTATCTTTCCATCCGGCTGCCAGCTGGATCTGAGATGTACCTCATGTTAATGATTTTGCCATATCAATAACATTATGGGAGGCCTCCAAGATCATTGCAACCATCGTTGCAGCATCATGCAGGCTATTAGTGTAAATGATGGGTGCCTTTATTAGACATTTTTTTTCCCCCCTTTTAGGAAGATCTAATAAGCATTCTTGTTTTTATTTCTTTCATTGGATTCCCCAGATTACCTGCACAAATGAATGTACATATGAGTGGCTAGGTGCAGCCCCATCAACTTACTCTTTGGCGTTGATGTGAACATTTAAATTTAAAATGAGAGTGTAAGATAATAGATGTAAAACATAATAGGAAATTCCGAAATTGTTACAACTTGTTGTTATAGCAATATAATGCCTACCAATTAGATCATGACTGTCTTTGTTATGGGATTGCCCCCAAGTAACAAGGGCTATAATCGCTAAGACAGTACCCGATTGGTAGAGACCTTACCTCACTATCAATCGGTTACGGATTCGAGACATGATCTTATGGATGGCTCCATTAAATCTAAAAATTTTTCTAGAATCCGTGACCGTTAGTATGAATGAGAGGTCGACGATTTCCCGTTCTAGTAGCCGGCATCTTAGTGGTGTCAGATTGATGTACTCATCATTTGATGGGAAAAGACTGCTTAAAAATCTTGTACCGAATATTACCTGACTGGACGGAGACCTGAAGGGTAGCTATACCGGGATTTATCTTTCCCAATCTTTTTTTTCTTACCAAAAAAATAAATAAATAAACAAGGGCTATACCATCCAAATCAATGTTTTTATTTTTTATTTTTTATTTTAATATATAAGAATGGGCAAATCATGCTAGTTGGTATTAGTGCATGCAAGCCGGGAGGGTGGGGGTGGGGGGTGTGAAATCTTAAAGGCAACAGGAGCAGCCATTGTTTTGATTTACAAGACATCCCCTGAGTGCTGGCATATCAATATCATGCAGTAGGAAGCATTTGAAATTGTTAAAATTATCTTTACAACATTATGCAAGCTTTTAACTTTGGATAATGTTTGTGTTTGTTATGGCATTGTCTCCAAAGCAAGTCATTTTCTCTCACCCTGCATAAGATTTGGCAAGCATTGTCTAGAAACGTATATTTAAATTCAAAAATATTATCTACTAAGATAATAATAACATTGTAAAATAATGGTCATTATAATGAAATAATTCTTGGTATCAAAGATCTGTTACGGATTTCTAATATGATGGGAGGTCTCTCAAAATCATTACAACAGTCATTATGTCATTATATAATTCATTACTTTATGCCATATAGTTATCTTTGTCATGGCTTTGCCTATAGAATAATATTATAATGGTCTCTTGTGATAACCATTCCCTTTTCTATAACTTTTGATTGGTTTTTGTAAACTAATTAATGTCAGCTGGGGAAAAAAAAATTACAGCTAGCATTCACAAATAAATGTAGACTTTAGAGTGGATAGGTGCAACAAAAGGTTCCAAAAGGATCACCACAAGATAATGGTCTCTTGTGATAACCATTCCCTTTTCTATAACTTTTGATTGGTTTTTTGTAAACTAATTAATGTCGGTTGGGGAAAAAAACACATACAGCATTCACAAATAAATGTTGACTTTGGAGTGGATTGGTGCGACTGAAGGTTCCAAAAGGATCACCACACCCTTGTGGTGATCCTTTTGGAGCCATCACTGACGCACGGGTTGCAGTACTGGTGGCCCTTGCAGTGGCGTAGGCCAAGTCCCATCATTGGGAGACGTATGACCACAGTGTACAATTGAGAATCTTTTGACCTTAGATACTTTGTGACATTAATCCATCTCCAAGGAAAGTTCTGCTTCCGAAATGATGGTATTGTCCTCCATCCTTACCCTTGCTGGGTGGACGTGGACGCTGGCTTGTCCTCCACCGTTCTTTTACTTGCCATGGCTAGGATATGCTTTTGGGATTTTGGACCACGCTTTTTTTTTTTTTTTTTTTGGGCCCGGGGGGTGGGGGGTGTGTGTGTGTTCAGAAAACGGGGGGGGGGGGGGCAGAAAACTTGGACCCATGCTTCTTGCTAGGAGGGTCCAAGGCTAGAAGACCATGGGAGGCGGACTAGGATAAAGGATGCTTTTGGGACTTGGGCTAGATGCTTCTTTTTCTCTTGGCCCCCCTTTAAATTTCTAGGAATTGTAGAATGATCTATATTAAATAAAAAAAATAAAACAAATAAAAAAAAGGAGAAAAGAACCGAATCATACAATGAACCAATCTTTTTGCAATGTGCTTTGCCTCATGTGCTGTAATCAAGTTTTTTAACTGATGGACCAAGAAAGCATCAATTATATTTGGCCTTCCAATTATCAAATTTTAGATAATTGAGGCATATTTGACCTTCCTCAGCACCCCTTTTTTTTATTTTATTTTTATTTTTACATAGAGAGCTTGAAAGATAGAAATAGGAATCAAAGATAACATATGGATTAGTAAGTAGGCGTGAAAAGTTACGATAAGCCAGTAGGATCAGTGAGATCTAGTATCATGTTAAAGTTTAATTCAAAAGTTAGGATATTTAGATAGATAAACCAAATAATATATGCACCATAAGAATTCTTAACTTATTCCATATAAAACTATTATTTCTTAAAAACTTATATTATTAGGGTTTAGCATCTCAATTCATCCCAAAAGAAATCCAAATCTAGCATGGAAGCAAGCCAAGCCTGGACCCATGCAAAAATGTAGCCTAGAAAATCCGTAGCAAGCTAGACCCACACAACCCATAAGTCAAGTGTGCGGGTAGCGGCCCAAGCATGCTTAGGCATGTGCATGCCCAGCACATGGCCCAAGCTGCCCAGGCGACCTTTTTCCTCTTTGTTGCATGGTCTATGGTGGATTGCCCGGTCCACCGATGGGGATACGTAGTCCATGGGGTGTTTGTTTGGTCTTTGTCACGATGTTGATGAATTTTCCCTGTGATTTGGAGATCTTGTGCAATCCGTGCAAAGATCAAATGCCCAGGAACATGTCAGACGTGATTTAGGCTTGATTTGCATGATCTACAGCATGATCAACTCCAATCGGATGTCTAGAAGTGTTTTTTGGATCAAATGTGAGTTGAAGAAAGTACAACTCTGTTTTGGATATGGTTTAGACCATTGAACTCCTATTGAGACGCTCTTAATACCAGAGGCTATAAAAAAGAGATAGGTGGCCAACGATTAAGTGTGAGGATCCAAAAGGCTTCCAGGAGTTGTGGTAGTGGTAAAAAAGCATATATAGGCTGGAGGATTTCTTTGAAAGTTAAGAATTTTGTGATGGATTTAGAGTTTTTTATTGAGAAAAATTATACAGGATTGAGAATAGGAGTTTCAATCTTATAAGTGTTTATTTTTCTTATAGTAAAACCTTACATGTCAATTGATTATCTTGTATTTTATTTTATTTTCTTTTTTCTTCTCTTGTGGTATCAACATGACATCATGATCTTGACAACAGGGATCCATATTTCATACGAGAGATTCTCTAAGAGAGTAGTATCAGTGCAGTTGATATTGCAATAACTGGTGACAAAGCTTTAGATTATCTGTGTTGATCGAGATCGAAGAAGATAAAGAAGACAGGTGCAAGCAAGATGAAGATCAACTAATTTGATGGGAGGAGTAATTTTTCTATCTGGCCAGCAAGGATGAAAGATATGATGATCCAACAAGGATTAATCAATGCTTTTATATGCAAGGAGGGGCTGGCTACCATAGAGGACAAGACTTGGAGACAGTTTCACATACAGATGGTAAGCACTATCCACTTGTATTTGATAGATGAGATGGTAATCTATGTACTGAACAAGAATTTTGCTGACGATGTTGTAGGTGAAGCTTGAGAAATTATACATGGTGAAATCTTTCATCAATACAATCCTTCTTTGAAAGTAGCTTTATCAATTATGGATGACCAAAGGATAGAGCATATAGGAGCACCTGAGTAATTTTCAGAAGATCCTCACGATCTTCTTAGTGTTAGTGAAAAATTAAGTTGAGGAGAAGAACATGGCATTGGTTTTGCTTTCATCACTTTTGCAATTCTTCAAGTCCTTGGGACTACTCTTCTAGTGAAAAAGAGCACAATCAAGATGGAAAAGGTGATTTCGGTACTATTCTAAAATAAGGTTCTCAAGTGGAAGAACCGAGCTTCAAGTTTAGGTGAGATCTTAGCATTGGTGGTCTCTGGAGGAGTTGGTGATAGAGGGTGGAGTGACAAAGGATCACAAGGAGGGCAATCCAAGTTGAAGAATGCGATAGAGGGTGGAGTGACAAAGGATCACAAGGAGGGCAATCCAAGTCGAAGAATGTAAGCAAGATCAAGTGCTATTGGTAGGACAAGTTTGGATATTATATCAGAGATTGCCCGTAGCTCAAAGATCGGATGAAGGCTACTGCAACGATGGCCGATGTTAGTAATAATAATGGATATTACAGTGATGCACTCATAGTATCCAGTGAGGTATCTCCTTCTTTCTAGTAGATTTTTGATTCTGCATGTCCATATCATATTTACTATAGAGAGAAAATGTTCGAATTTTTAGAGAGTAAGAGGATTTTATTTACTTGCCAGATAGATTAAGCTATGCAATTGAGAACATCAAGATAACCAGTTTGAAATCACATGATGGGATAATCAAAAAACTATACGAGGTTCGATACATAGCCGATTTTAGTAAAAAACTAATTTTACTAAGCAAATTGATTCAAATGGCTGCACATAAAGAGCCGATGATAGAATCCTGAAGGTCATTCATGATAGTAGGATTGTTTTGCAAGGAAGGAAGCATAGATAATACTATCTCTTGACAAGGAGTTCAGTACAAGGTGGAGTTTTTGGTACAGATAGGAACCCAGTATAAGATGGAGCTCTAGGAGCAGGTGGATTAGATATGAGATAAAAGACTTGGAATAATGATAGACAACATCACATGGTAAAGTTTCTATTACCACAAGAAGCTTTTCCATGTAGGTCTCCAGTCAAACAAAGTACAGTACATGACGAAGATGGAATCGAGCGACCTAACTTGGCTCTCATGTTTGCTCATTCATAAGTAGCAAGTCCAAACCTAGCATGAAAGAAAGCCAAGCCCAGCCCCATGCAAAAATATAGCCCAAAGACCAACTACAAGCTAAGCCCATATGGCTTATAAGCCAGGCACGGCCCGCAAGCACGTGCAGCTCGCAAGCGCGCGCGGATGGTAGCCTAGGCCCGAGCAACATGTGCCTGTGCCCAGTGCGTGGCCCACATGCACCCAGGCAACTTTTTTCTTCTTTGTTGCATTGTCCATGGTCCATCGCCCGGTCCACCAAGGGTGGTACATGGTCCCTAAGGTGTTTGTTTAGTCTTCGTCATGGTGTTGATGCATTTTTTTCATGATCCGGTGATCCTACATGATCCGTGCAAAGATCAGACATCCATGAACGTATCTAACATGATTTAGGCTTGATCCACGTGATCTGTGGTGCGATCAATATCGATCAGATAGCTAGGAGTGTTTTGTGGATCAAACACGAGTCAGAGAAAATACGGGACACCATTTTAGATATGGTTTTGACCTTTGAACTTTTCTTGAGACACTCTTCATACTAGAGGCTACAAAAAATGGGAGTGGGTGGCCAAGAACCAGGTGTGAGGATATAGAGAGCTTCTAGGAGGTATGGTAGTGGCAAAAAAAGTCTATATAGGCTAGAGAGTTTTCTTGAAAGTTGAAAATTTTCTGTGAGGGATTTAAAATTTATTATTGAGAGAAATTATACTGGATTAAGATAGAGTTTCAGTCTTGTAAGTATTTATTTTTTCATAGTGAAACCTTACATACCTAATCGATTATCTTATATTTTATTTTATTTTTCCTTCTCTTGTAACATCAATATCGATATCGCGATCTTGAAAATAAGGATCTGTATTTTATACAAGAGATTCCTCAACAGAGTGGTATCGGTATAATTATTACCACAACATCTATATCTACTTATGATTAGACCAATAATTTGAAGAACATAGTAACTTAAATAAGATTGTGTAACAAAAAAATCTACTTGTAATAAGATTTGTTTATGATTTGATAAGGGAGAGAAGATTTTTTTTCAACCTACTTACCTCAAATCTAAAAAAAACTAGGAAAAAATAGAAGATTTTCAAAAGTAGAGTTTGTCATTTTTTTCTTTTATTGATTCATTTAAAACCTAAGAACATAGCATTTAACTATAGTAGTGAGATCCATCATTGTATAATTCATATCAAATTCCTCTTACTAGTATTAATAGTCTCTTTTATTATTTGGTGGTTACCTAAATGCTAAAACCGAGTCTAGAATTAAACTCTATGTCCTTAAGACAATTTCGTCCCGTAAAAGTGCTTACGGTTTGTATGACGATTATCTTCCAAGATACAACGATCTTCTTCTGGTGAAAGCAGCACTACTATTCATCAAAAACAGCGAACCAAGAATGCTTTTCTCTCTCTTTATGACTAGAGTATGCAAAATGCACTATAGCTATACTCTCTTCCTTCAGAGTATGCAAATGTCTAAAGAAAGAATTCTTTCTGATGAATTTTGGGTGAAGAAAGGGATCCTATTTATAGTATTAAGCACCTTATCGGAAGCATCCCTCTAGGATTAATCTGGTCCATCTAATTGCTATCAGATTGATCGGATGGGTTACTAGATGGTTAAGATAAGTCATTTCGTATCGGGATACACCCTTTTCCTTTCCGTGATTTGAAGATCATGCGATCAATGCGCCTCTGAAACATTGTTTCATGATCCAACTACTACCGTGATTTGATGATCACGTTATCAACCGTTCTGGATATGTTGATCCATGAATAGATGCTTGATCCATTGGTCTGCCAATCGCAACCAACTGATAACCATTGGCCGGTCCGGTTTGATCACCATGATCAATCTATGATCAGCACGATCTTAGCCCATCATCAGACGATCTTGATTCAATCAATCCTGACCATCTGATCCTTTCTCGCGACGATGCACACGTGCGAAGTGCAAAGTGCACCTACAAAGTGTCCATTACCCCCTTATCGCTCATTGCGCGCGCGCGTGCGCGTGTGATGCTACGCATCACCTCTAGCTCTCCACCTATGGTGAGCCCAAATTCAAGAGCATGGATGGAGTTTCCATATAAAGTGAATCAAGTTTTCTTACACTTTCGATATGGGACTAAATTTTCCATGTTCAAAGGGTAGTTTAGGAATAAAATTTCTATTCACTTTTTCTAACAATCCCCCACATGAATGAAATTTTGGACTAAGATCAAAGATCAGCAAAGGTAATCCCTCACAAAAAGGATTAAATGTAAATGAATATACAGACACTATAAGAGAGTATGATGGAATGAAGTTGTATCAGGATAGGTAGCTTGTGGCTTTGAACCTTCCTTAGTGAGTTGTTATCGAGCTTACTTGCTAAAAGTGAACATGATGTCTTGAACTTTTAAGCATTTAATGTAAACTAAAACAATAACAATTACACAACTTCATTTCGACCATTCTTTTTGGTTCTCATGGTTATGTTCATTTTGGTCCTGAACAACTCCTGATTACAGAGTGTTTTTGAGAATCAAAGCCTTTTAGATTCTCATAGAATTGGCCCAATTCATACTCATATAGGTGATTCTTATTAAGAGTATCCTGCTATATCCCACATGATATTCATGTTATAAGAATCATTAAAAGCTATGCTTATCCTAGTACCTTTAGCAGGTAGCATGGATTATCATAGGAATGAGTAGGATTTAACTTCATGCTATGTTAATCTCTTCATAATTTAGTTGTCCCTTTTGAACCTAGATCTTGGGATCTCCTGTCAACTAGGTTGGGTATCCATTATGAAGATTAATTTGTTTTAGGCTTTAAATCCATTCCCCTCGATAAACAATTTACTTGATCTCTTGGTAAACCTTTTGTTAGAGGATCTGCAAGATTTTTCTTTGACTGAATGTAGTCAACAGAGATTATTCTATTTTCAAGTAATTGCTTACTGGTATTATATCTACGATGTATATATCTAGACTTACCATTCTACATCTTATTTTATGCTATGCAAATAGCTAATTGATTATCACAATGGATACAAATTGCAGACACAGGATTAGACCAACATGGAATATCTTCTAAAAAAATTCTGAAGCTATTCTGTTTCTTCTCTAGCTTTATCTAAAGCTATAAACTCCGATTCCATAGTGGACCGAGCTATACATGTTTATTTTGAAGATTTCCATGACACTGCACCTCTTCCTAATGTGAATACATATCCACTAGTAGATTTAGTATCTTCTATTAATGATATCCAGTTAGCATCACTATACTCTTCTAGTACAACTGGATATTTCATATAATGTAATCCATAACTTAGGATATATCATAAATGTCTTAATACCCTTATTAGTACTATCCAATAATTTGGACCTAGATTACTAATAAATTTGTTTAACTTATTGACAGCATATGCTATGTCAGGATGGATGCAATTTATGACATACATTAAACTGCCAATTATACGTGAATATTCTAGTTGTGATACGGGTTGCCTAGTATGCTTGGCAAGATATAAATTAACATCTACAGGTATTTTAAGCAGGCTAGTATCATACTTATTGAACTTATTTAATATTTTTTCAATATAGTGAGATTGAGATAATATTATTCCATCAATCATTCTAGTGATTTTAATCCCTAGTATAACGTCTGCGATACCCATATCTTTCATATCAAAATGTTTGATCAATATTTTCTGTATTGTTAATTATATCGGTATCACTACCTATGATTAACAAGTCATCCACGTATAAGTAGACTAATACATACCCTGTAGGCATGGTTTTGGCATACACATATTTGTCACATTCATTTATTTTGAATCCATTAGACAACATGACATTGTCAAATTTTATATGCCATTGCTTAGGTGATTGTTTTAATCCATATAAGGATTTCACAAGTTTGCACACCTTCTTTTCTTTGCCTGGAATAACAAACCCTTCAGGTTGTTCCATATATATTTCTTCCTCTAATTTACCATTTAGAAAAGCAATGTTTTAATATCCATTTGATGTATTTCAAGATTATTAATAGCTGCAATAGCAATTAATATTCTTATGGATGTTATCCTTGTTACTGGTGAATAATTATCAAAGAAGTCTAAATCTTCTTTTTATTTAAAGCCTTTAGCTACTAATCTGGCTTTATACTTATCAATTGATCCATCACCTTTTAATTTTTTCTTAAAGATCTATTTACACCCCAAAGGCTTCATACCTAATGGTAAATCTACTAATTTTCAGGTATGATTATGCATGATGGACTCAATTTCATTATTAATAGCTTCTTTCCAAAAAGATACTTATGGTGTAGACATTGCCTCTTTGAATGTTTCTGGTACATTTTCTATCATGTACGTTACATAATCTGGACCAAAAGATTTTATAACTTTCGGTCTTTTACTGTGTCTAGGTTTATCTTTAGGATGGTTTTCCTGATGCCTACTACTTGCAATATTCTCATAAGTTTGTTTATTTGAATTTATTATGGATGATCCTTTATTTGGAAATATATTTTCAAAAAATGATGCATTTCTTGATTCTATGATTGTAATTTTCTGTATATTAGGTATATCTGATTTATATACAAGAAAGCGATATGCACTACTAATTTGTGTATAATCGATGAAAATACAATCAACAGTTTTAAGTCCTATTTTGATAATTTTGGGATTTGGAATATCTACTTTAGCTAGACACCCCCATACTTTTAAGTAATTATAAGAAGACTTTTTTCCTTTCCATAATTCATATGGAGTTATGTCCTTCTTTTTAAAAGGTATTTTATTAAGAATATGATTAGCCGAGAGAATTGCTTCTTTCCATAAATTCTGTGGTGATCCATAATTTATCAATATAGCATTCATCATTTCTTTCAATGTTTGATTTTTGTGTTTAGCAATTTCATTGATTGAGGTGAATAAGGAGTTGTAGTTTAATAAATAATGCCATGTTCTTGACAAAATTCATTAAACGGTGCATCATAGTCACCACCTCTATCACTCCTTATAACCTTGATCTTTTTACCAAGTTAATTTTCAACCTCATTTTTATAATAATTAAACATATTTAAAGCTTCATCTTTAGACTTTAGTAGATACAGATAACAGTATCTAGTTGAATCATCAATAAATGTTATAAAATATTTTTTACCTCCTCTAGTTTGTATAGACTTTAAGTCACATAGATCATTGTGAATCAAATCTAGAGGTTCAATATTCCTTTCTACTGAATGAAATGATGTTTTGGCTAGCTTAGCTTCAACACATATTTCACACTTGTAGTGTGGATCGATTTCATGATTAGATAATAATTCTAAATTCATTAATTTTTGTAATGAATTAAAATTCACATGTCCTAATCTATCATGCCATAAACAAGAAGAGTCAACCATATAAGCAGAAGAACAATCTTTATTCTTGTCAAGGTTGCGATGTACAGTCATTATATTCATCTTGAATAAACCATTATTCAAGTAACCTCTTCTTAGAAAGACCCCTCCTTTAGTTAATACAAATTTATCAGACTCAAAGATCATCCTAAATCCATGTTTGCTTAGGAGGGAGCCTGAAACCAGATTCTTCCGGATGTTAGGAACATATAGTATGTCGTTCAGTAGAAGTTCTTTACCAGATGTCAACTTCATAACTATGTGGCCAAGTCCTTCTATCTTAGATGTAGCAGAGTTATCCATGACCAGGTTTCTATCTCTGATAGGAGTATATGATGATAACATATTCTTATCAGAGCAGACATGTCGAGTAGCTCCAGTGTCAATATACCACTTATTTGGTTTATCAACCATATTGACTTCAAACACAACTACTGACAACATCATCTTTGATACTCCATGGGATAGGGTATCTTCAATAACATTGACTTCCTATTTTTCTTTTTCCTTGAAGCGACAATCCTTAGATTTGTGGCCTAGTTTTCCACAGATAAAACATTTGCCCTTGAATTTCTTTGTGTTGCCGCTCTCGTCGCCGCGCCCGTGCCACGGATCCGCCGATCCCTCCTGACCGCCTGGCGAGGGAGCCTTCCTTCCCGCGGCGAACATGCAAAAAAGGGGTTAGAAGACCCTGGCCGGGGATCCCGGCGAGGGAGCTCCGACGGTCAATTCAGTAGACGACGAAAGGGAACAGACTCTCCAGACGGGCCCCTGAAAGGGTTCCAGACTTAGAGAGTTTACTGGTGAGAGAGACGCTCTGGGGACCAGAATCTCGGTTGGACCTCCTTGCCGAGCTCACGCCCAGTATTCCCCTCTCGGGATCTCTGGCTTCTCTCTCGGAGCAAGGCCTTTTTTCCGGTGCTTCTCCTTCGTCCCCAGGCTTGTTGGCTTACCTTGTCGTCCCCAGATTCCTCCCTCTTTATCTCCTTTCGTCGTGTGCTTGTCTTTTCCTCCTGGGAAACTCCCCTCCCCCGTCCTTTTCTCTTTTCCCTTTTCGGTGAAGGGGGCCAGGCGGCTTTCCGACCTCGTCCGCCGGGCCCAGCAGGGAAAAGGCAAAGACATAAGAGAAAAAGGGAGGGCGGTGCTGGCAAGGTGGCCGGTCAGGCCTCGGGCCCAGCGAGAGCGCTCTCTTCCCCAAGCGTGGGCACCATCCATCTATGGGGCCTGTTCCGTCAGGATCGCATCTCTCGACTGCGGGACCTGTCGGGCCGATGCAAGTGATGTTTCGCGTGCCGCCGCCCTCCGTACGGAGCGCCGTCTGGGGTTCGTACGGCCCGAGGGATGGCCTCGGGGCCCGTCTCTCTCTCCCTGGGACCCTCTCCGTACGAGCGGTCTGACCTCGGCTGAGTTGGACCCGTCTCCGGGAGCCAACTGGTGAGGAGCGAAGGACCAGCCGACCTCGGCTTAGGTGGACCCCTCTTGGATGGACACCTGGCGAGGTGGCAGGAGGTCGCCTGGCTTCGGCCGAGGTGGGCCCGTCTCCGGGTGGCCACCTGGCGAAGGGCGAAGGATCGGCCGACCTCGGCTTAGGTGGACCCCTCCTGGGTGGACACCTGGCGAGGTGGCAGGAGGTCGCCTGGCTTCGACCGAGGTGGGCCCGTCTCCGGGTGGCCACCTGGCGAAGGGCGAAGGACCGGCCGACCTCGACTTAGGTGGACCCCTCCTGGGTGGACACCTGGCGAGGTGGCAGGAGGTCGCCTGGCTTCGGCCGAGGTGGGCCCGTCTCCGGGTGGCCACCTGGCGAAGGGCGAAGGACCGGCCGACCTCGGCTTAGGTGGACCCCTCCTGGGTGGACACCTGGCGAGGTGGCAGGAGGTCGCCTGGCTTCGACCGAGGTGGGCCCGTCTCCGGGTGGCCACCTGGCGAAGGGCGAAGGACCGGCCGACCTCGGCTTAGGTGGACCCCTCCTGGGTGGACACCTGGCGAGGTGGCAGGAGGTCGCCTGACCTCGGCCGACCTCATTTAGGCGGACCCCTCCGGGTCCGGGCGCCAATGGGGTGGTAGAGGAACTCCGAGCTCGACCTCGGCGAGGGCAGTTTGCCTTAGACAGTCATCGGGCGGTGTAGTCTTGCCGATCCTGGCCTTGAAGACGTGGCGCTGACTCGACCGGGAAAACTTCCACGTGGCTCGATCGCATTCGGCGGTACCTGAGCCTGGCCACGTCACTGTCACGGCTGTAACAGTTGCCCCCCAGCCCGTCGTTCCGTCGGGGCGTCGTAGAACGGAACGTCGGGATTAAATGCGGACATGACGTGGAGAGGTGAAGATCTTGCATCATAATTGCCACGATCCTCGTCACTGTGGCTCGATGCGGCTGAAAACCTATGGGGAACCGCCACGCGTCGCCCACTTGCCCGCAATTAATGCATCACTTCGAGGCAGAGGCCGTTACTCTGCTAACGAGGCGTCGGTGTCGGGCGTGCGCCCACGTGGCGATCGTCCAGTGGCCTGAGGCAGAATGATGGGTACGGCCGCTGTCGGCTGAGTTTGAAAGGGAGGGGACTTTCCAGAACAAGGCCTTTCCCCTTGCTTCGTGGGCGGTTTGCTGCAGGCTAACTCCTGTTGCCTTGCACTCGTCTGGCGTATTTTCGGTGAGTGCCTCCTTCTCCTTCACCGGTCCCCTTCCTTCTCTCTCTTTTCTTTTCTCTTTGATCCTCTGTCCTTCTTTTTTCCATGGCGCGCCGTCGCCATGTCTCTTCCAATCCGGACGAGGCCGGTCCATCCCGGTCGAGGACTCCATCTTCTTCCTCCTCAGATGAGGAGACGATCCCGGAGGAGATCCGCCGACGGCTGCAACCCGGGGGTGTCACCATTGGCATCCCCAGGGGGATCCGGTCCCCTCCGGTTGCAGCTGCCGTGCCCCTCCGTTCTCTTCCTGCTCCACCTCTTCTTCCTGCCGGTCCCTCCGGTCATGCTTCTACCATGACCGAAGGTGATCTTTCTCTGCTCCGGGATGCTTATGGTATCCCGGGGTCAATTCGCCTGTTTGTTCCGCGGTCCGGGGAGTGCATCACCATGAGTGGCCCCGGCCGCATAGCCTTCTACGAAGACTTCCTCCTTGGGGGTCTTCGGTTTCCTCTGCATCCCTTTTCTCTTTCTTTCCTCAGCCACTTCCGGCTTGTCCCGGCCCAGCTGGCTCCTAATGCCATCCGGGTCATTTTCTCTTTTATTGTCTTCTGTCATTTCCACGGGTTCGTTGCCCGTTTCTCCCTTTTCAGGGCCATGTTCACCCTGAAGAAGTGCTCCACCGATGACGGCTGGTGGTACATTTCGCCCCGGCCCAGGTGCCTCCGGTTCGACCTCCCTTCCTCGGTCAAGGGCTGGAAGAGCCGGTTTTTCTTCGCCTCAGTCGAAGACGTCGACTGGGCCTGGAGTGAACCGGACCGGACCCCGAACCGGAATTCTCCGGGCTTACTGAGCTGTTCTCCGAGCTTGCGTGGGCGAACTAGGTTCTACGCCACCTTCCAGGCCGAAGCCCAGGATCTGCGGACTGAACCCGATGCCGTAGGCCTTCTTGTCGAAGTGAGAAGGGAGTGTTTGAAGTGGGGGAACTTTGTTACAGGAACAGGGAGCCTTACATTACTGATAGTACATCCTTAGGTTCGAGGAGTTCCATGTCCGGGGGAACCTGGCACCTCCCAACTCCTCCAAGTAATATGCTCCATGAGGGAGGGCTTCTGCCACCCGATATGGGCCTTCCCAGTTGGGTGATAGCTTGCCGCATTCCCATGGCTGGGAGGCTTCAGCGCGTCGGAGGACCAAGTCTCCGGGACGGAAAACCTTCGGCCGCACTCGGGAGTTGTAATATCTGGCTACACGTTGCCTATATGCCGCCATTCGAACTCGGGCCTTGTCCCTCATTTCCTCGAGAAGGTCAAGGTTGAGCATCATCCTGGCAGGGTTTTATGTCTCGTCATATTGCTCCACACGCAGCGTGGGTAGGCTGAGCTCGATCGGGATAACTGCCTCGGCTCCGAAGATGAGGTTGAACGAGGTTTCATCGGTAGCCGTCCTCGGGGTGGTGTCGTATGCCCAGAGGACGCTGAGAAGCTCGTCGGCCCACCTGCCCTTGGCCTGGTCCAGCCGCGTGTGGAGGTCCTGAAGAATGGTCCTATTCGTGACTTCGGCCTCCCCATTGGTCTGAGGATGCGCCACCGAGGTAAAGCAATGCCTGATGCTGAGGTCGCTGCAGAATTCTTCGAATTCCCGATAGTCGAATTGGCGTCCGTTGTCGGTGACCACGGTGTGGGGGAGGCCGAAGCGGCAGATGATGGACTTCCAAAAGAACTTGGCGACATTTGCTTCGGTGATCCTTGCTAAGGGTTCGGCCTCGACCCACTTCGTGAAGTAGTCGATGGCCACTATCAAGAACTTCCGCTGGCCAGACGCCGGCGGGAATGGGCCCAGGAGGTCCATCCCCCATTGGGCGAACGGCCAGGGGGCTGAGAGCTGGGAGATTGGGTTGGAGGGTTGTCGCTGCACCGTGGCGTGACGCTGGCACCGGTCGCACTTTTTCACGAAGTCGGCGGCGTCTTCCTTCATTGTCTCCCAGAAGTAGCCCTGACGGAGGGCCTTGTACGCCAAAGCCCTGCCCCCCACGTGGTTCCCGCAGATGCCTTCGTGAATCTCCTGGAGCACAAGCTTGGCTTCCATGGGTCCTACGCACTTGAGGAGGGGGTAGGAGTAGGATCTTCGATACAACTGCCCGTCCATCAGGACGAACCGCACGGCCTTCTTCCTGATAAGGCGAGCCGCCTCACGGTCCTCCGGCAGGGCGCCACTGGTGATGTACGCAGCGTACTTGTCCATCCAGCTGGGTTCGTGGCTGACCTGATGGACCTCCATCGGTGCTTCGAGGCTTGGGATCTCCAGACGCTCCACATGAGCGCGTCCCAACATCGTGTCCGGCAGGGTCGCCAGCCGAGAGAGAGCATCCGTGCGGGCGTTCTCCCCACGGGGGATGTGGAAGATGTTGAAGCGCCGGAATCTGGACGCGCCCGCCTTGACGAGCTCCAAGTATTTCGCCATTTGGGGGTCATGTGCGACGTACTCCCCGGATACCTGTCCCGCCACGAGCTGGGAGTCGGTGAAAGCTTTGAGGTTAGTTACGCCCAGCTCGCGGGATACTCTCAGTCCGGCAAGGAGTGCCCCATACTCCGCCTGGTTATTTGTTGCGGGGAATTGGAAACGGAGTGCGCATTCGGCGACGACCCCGTCGCCGTTGGCAAGGATGAGCCCAGCTCCGCTCCCGCCGGAGTTTGAGGCTCCATCCACATGGAGGATCCAGGCGTCCTCTCCGGGCTCATCGGTGCCAACCTCCATCGGCCGGACCGGGGGGCCTTCCTCGGGCTCCTTGCCCAAGCCTGCACATTCGACCAGGAAATCGGCCAGCACCTGTGCCTTCATGGCCGACCTTGGCCTGTACGTAATGTCGAACTCGCTGAGCTTTAGTGCCCACTTGGCCAATCGTCCCGAAGTATCGGGTCGGCTGAGCACCGCTTTCAGCGGTTGATCCGTTAAGACGGCGATGGGGTGCGCTTGGAAATAGGGCCTGAGATGCTGGGCAGACACTATTAGCGCAAAAATAAGTTTCTCGGGCCGAGAATACCTGAGCTCCGCGTCACGGAGAAGCTTGCTGGTATAGTACACCGACCGCTGGAGCCCCTGGCCATCGGTTCGGACCAAGACAGAGCTGATGTCTTCCGGGGTAACCGACAGGTAGAGGGTAAGCTCCTCTCTCTCCTCGGGCCTGGACAGCAACGGTGGCGATGCAAGCGTCTTCTTCAGCTCATTGAAGGCCTGCTGGCATTCCTCGGTCCAAGCAAAGTCATTCATCTTCCTCAGCACCTTGAAGAAGGGACGGCAGCGGTCCGCCGACCTGGAGATAAAACGGCTAAGGGCCGCGACTCGACCGGTTAGTTGCTGCACTTGCTTCTTGGAGGCGGGCTGTTCCATGTCCAGGATGGCCTGGACCTTCTCCGGGTTGGCCTCGATTCCTCTCTGGGTCACCATAAATCCTAGGAATTTCCTAGCGGAGATGCCAAAGGTGCACTTCGTCGGTTTCAGCTTCATTTGATGGTGTCGGAGGTTGCCGAACGTCTCCATCAAATCAGCTACGTGGTCCGAATCGGGTTTGCTCATCACCAGCATGTCGTCCACGTACACCTGCATGTTGCGGCCTATCTGGTCTTTGAAGATTTTATTGACCAGACGTTGGTACGTCGCCCCCGCGTTCTTGAGGCCGAAGGGCATCATCCTGTAGCAAAAGGTCCCGCGGTCAGTTATGAAGGCGGTGTGCTCTTCGTCCTCTGGGTTCATCCGGATCTGGTTGTATCCGGAGAAGGCATCCATGAACGACAGGAGGCAATGCCCCGAGGTGGTGTCGACCAGCTGGTCGATCTTTGGAAGAGGGAAGCTGTCCTTCGGGCAAGCTCGGTTGAGGTCGGTGTAGTCCACGTAGATCCTCCACTTACCACTACTCTTCTTTACCATGACCACGTTTGCCAGCCAACTGGGGTACTGGACCTCTCGGACAAAACCGGCGGCGAGGAGCTTCTCCACTTCCTCGTTGATCGCCTTCTGCCTCTCCATGGCAAAGCTTCTCTTCTTCTGGCGGAGCGGGCGGCAATTTGGGTCCACGTTTAGCCTGTGCATGATGACCTCGGGCGGGATGCCCGGCATGTCGGCTGTTGACCAGGCGAACATGTCAGCGTTGGCACGGAGGAACTCCAGCAGGCGGGTTCGTTCCTCTTTGGGGAGCTGGGCCCCGACTTGCACCGTCTTCAGGGGGTCCGAACCGAGGGGAAAAGTCAGCAGGCGCTCTACGGGCCCTCCCCTGGGTTCCTTCTCTCTCAGATCGAGGTCGTCGACATCATGGGCGAGCTCCGCGCCCCTGGCACTCGGGACTGTCTGGAGGCAGAGCGGGACTTGCTGGGTCGTCCCCTTCATCTCCCCAAGCCTGGAAGGCGTGGGGAACTGCACCAACAGCCTCCTCGTGGAGATGGTGGCGTCCAGTTGGTTGAGCCCGGGACGCCCGAGAATGGTGTTGTAAGGCGAAGGGAGCCTGACGACGGTGAATGTTATTAGGACGGTCGCCTGCCGGGGTAGGGATCCGGCGGTGACCGGGAGAGTGATCTCCCCCTCGACCCCCACGGAGTCCCCTGTAAAACCTACCAGGGGGGTGTGCACCGGTTTCAGCTGATCGGGGGACAAATTCATCCGAGAGAAAGCATCGTAAAAAAGTACGTCAGCCGAGCTTCCACTATCCACCATGATTCGATGTACAGGATGCTTCGCGATGGTCATCTCGACCACCACGGCATCGTTGTTTACATTATCATTAACTTCCCCCCCCCTTGGGAGGGATTACATTCTCCGGGTTCCTGGCTTTCCGGGCTCTCTTCGCCGCTCGACCGGACCCGCGCGAGATCATGCCCACGGGCTTCTCCGTTGGGCGGTTGTCGATCGTAGGGACAGGTGGTAAGGCCGCGAGTGGCTGCCCTTCAGAGGGGGCCTCGTTCTTAACGAACTTCCTGAGGTAACCCCTCCTGATCAGCTCCTCGATCTCCCGCTTCAGGTGGCGACACTCCTCCGTGTCATGCCCGTGCTCGCGGTGGAACTGGCAGTACTTCGATTTGTCTCGGACGGCTCTCGGGTTCTGAGGAGGAGGTCGGCGGAGGTAGCGCTCGCCCTCGATTTTCATGAGGATCTTCGTTCGAGGTGCGAGGAGAGGGGTGTACCTCCACTCGGGAGCGGCTTCGCCCCTCGGCCTTGGATTCGGGCGAGGGTCGGCAGATGGCCCGGGCCTCCGAGCTCCCGGGGCGTCCCTCGGGAGCGGCTTCTTCGGAGTCTTCCCGTCCAACTCTCGACGGGTGCGGTCAGCCTCCTCCGCTCGGATGTACTTGTGGGCACGGAGGAGGAGCTCGGAGTACGTCCTGGGCAGCTTTTTGTCCAGGGAGTAGGTCAGGCGGGACGTCTTGAGCCCGCGCTTCAAAGCCAGCATGGCGACGGGCTCGTCCAAGCTGTAAATCTCCAGGGCTGCGGTCTTGAACCGGGTGATGTAGTCCCGGAGCAGCTCCTGGTCCTGCTGACGGATGGAGAAGAGGCTGTCCACCTTTCTCGGCACCTTTCGACAAGCGTCGAAGTGTGCCACGAACCTTCCTTCCAGCTGATGGAAGGAGCAAATGGATCCGGGCTCGAGGCGGGTAAACCAGACTCGAGCGGCCTTCCGGAGGGTTGCCGGGAAGGCGATACACAGAAGAGCGTCGGTGGCTCCCTAGACCCTCATGAGAGCTTTATAGCTCTCCAAATGGTCCAGGGGGTCGGTGGTTCTGTCGTAGGGATCCACCTGCGGCATGCGGAACCGTTTCGGGATCGGTTCCGCCTGGATTTCTTCAGAGAAAGGGGGGTGGGAGTCGTATCTCGCCGGGTCTGCCGACGAGTTCTGCAGGTCGGCGAATCGGTGGACGAACTCCGCCAGCTTGCGCTCATGCTCCTCCAGGCGCCTCTCGGCCTGGCGCCTGATGGCTTCGTCGGTGGAGTCTTCCACCGAGACTGCGGGTGAAGGGGGCACCGATCGATCTCGGCGCGAGGTCTGGCCTCGGCGTCGCTTGCTGCGATGCACCGTTTCGGCCCCGTCGGCTGGGGATCGGCTCTCGTGATCCTCCGAACCGGAGTAGTTTCTCTTTGCGGGAGCTTGGTGGCTCCCCCGGGGGTTGGAGACGGCCCTCGGATGGGATGGCCTGCCCTGAATTAAGCGCAGGCTCCCATGCTGCCCCGCAGCTCGGGCCGCGGGGGTCCCTGGCTACGGCTGGGTGGCCAGGGACCGTTGCTAATGCTGAAGCTGTTGGACCGCTGAGGTCAAGGTCTGCAGCTGCTGGATGACGGCCGCAAGGGGTCCGTCTGCCGGGGTAGGCTGCTGTGGAAGAGGAGGGGGAGCCGGAAGCTCCCTTTCGGGACTGTGGCCCCCCAGAGGGGAGTGGACCTCCCCCACATGACTGGTGGACGCCTCGCGACCACGAGTGACCACCATTGTTGGAGAGCGTGACACCTGCAGAAAGCTGGCTCCCGCTGGGATTCAGTATCCTGCCCCCCTACCTGGTGCGCCAATCTGTTGCCGCTCTCGTCGCCGCTCCCGTGCCACGGATCCGCCGATCCCTCCTGACCGCCTGGCGAGGGAGCCTCCCTTCCCGCGGCGAACCTGCAAAAAAGGGGTTAGAAGACCCTGGCCGGGGATCCCGGCGAGGGAGCTCCGACGGTCAAGTCAGTAGACGACGAAAGGGAACAGACTCTCCAGATGGGCCCCCGAAAGGGTTCCAGACTTAGAGAGTTTACTGGTGAGAGAGACGCTCTGGGAACCAGAATCTCGGCTGGGCCTCCTTGCCGAGCTCACGCCCAGTATTCCCCTCTCGGGATCTCTGGCTTCTCTCTCGGAGCAAGGCCTTTTTTCCGGTGCTTCTCCTTCGTCCCCAGGCTTGTTGGCTTACCTTGTCATCCCTAGATTCCTCCCTCTTTATCTCCTTTCGTCGTGCGCTTGTCTTTTCCTCCTGGGAAACTCCCCTCCCCCATCCTTTTCTCTTTTCCCTTTTCGGTGAAGGGGGCCAGGCGGCTTTCCGACCTCGTCCGCCGGGCCCAGCAGGGAAAAGGCAAAGACAGAAGAGAAAAAGGGAGGGCGGCGCTGGCAAGGCGGCCGGTCAGGCCTCGGGCCCAGCGAGAGCGCTCTCTTCCCCAAGCGTGGGCGCCATCCATCTATGGGGCCTGTTCCGTCAGGATCGCGTCTCTCGGCTGCGGGACCTGTCGGGCCGATGCAAGTGATGTTCCGCGTGCCACCACCCTCCGTACGGAGCACCGTCTGGGGTTCGTACGGCCCGAGGGATGGCCTCGGGGCCCGTCTCTCTCTCCCTGGGACCCTCTCCGTACGAGCGGTCTGACCTCGGCTGAGTTGGACCCGTCTCCGGGAGCCAACTGGTGAGGAGCGAAGGACCAGCCGACCTCGGCTTAGGTGGACCCCTCCTGGATGGACACCTGGCGAGGTGGCAGGAGGTCGCCTGGCTTCGGCCGAGGTGGGCCCGTCTCCGGGTGGCCACCTGGCGAAGGGCGAAGGACCGGCCAACCTCGGCTTAGGTGGACCCCTCCTGGGTGGACACCTGGCGAGGTGGCAGGAGGTCGCCTGGCTTCGGTCGAGGTGGGCCCGTCTCCGGGTGGCCACCTGGCGAAGGACGAAGGACCGGCCGATCTCGGCTTAGGTGGACCCCTCCTGGGTGGACACCTGGCGAGGTGGTAGGAGGTCGCCTGGCTTCGACCGAGGTGGGCCCGTCTCCGGGTGGCCACCTGGCGAAGGGCGAAGGACCGGCCGACCTCGGCTTAGGTGGACCCCTCCTGGGTGGACACCTGGTGAGGTGGCAGGAGGTCGCCTGGCTTCGTCCGAGGTGGGCCCATCTCCGGGTGGCCACCTGGTGAAGGGCGAAGGACCGGCTGACCTCGGCTTAGGTGGACCCCTCCTGGGTGGACACCTGGCGAGGTGGCAGGAGGTCGCCTGACCTCGGCCGACCTCATTTAGGCGGACCCCTCCGGGTCCGGGCGCCAATGGGGTGGTAGAGGAACTTCGAGCTCGACCTCGGCGAGGGCAGTTTGCCTTAGACAATTGTCGGGCGGTGTAGTCTTGCCGATCCTGGCCTTGAAGACGTGGCGCTGACTCGACCGGGGAAACTTTCACGTGGCTCGATCGCATTCGGCGGTACCTGAGCCTGGCCATGTCACTGTCACGGCTGTAACACTTTGGATTACCCTTCTTCTGCTTATAGCCTTCTATAGGAAACTTATGTTTCTTATTGTTGACCTTCCCTTCCATGAGGTTGGCCCTAAGCTTAGTATGATGTCCTCCTTTCTTATCATGGCTCTTGTTATCTTCCTCGATCCTCATGCAGACGATCATATCTTCAAGTCCCATCTCCTTCCACTTATGCTTCAGGTAGTTCTTGAAGTCCTTCTAAGATGGGGGTAGCTTCTCAATTATAGCGGCTACCTAGATGACTCACTCAAAGATATCCTTTCTGCATGTATCTCATGCAGTATAATCTGCAGCTCTTGAATTTGCTCCATGACGGTCTTGTAGTCTACCATCTTGTAGTTAAAAAACCTGCCGGCCATAAATTTCTTATGACCTGTGTTGCCGCCCTTACCGTCGTGGCCTGCAGCTCAGATATGGTGCCAGACGTCAGCCTCTTTTCCCGGAATCTAGCTATTCCCAGTCCTTGCAAAATAGAGTGAGAGACCCGGGCCAGGGATCCCGGTGGGGCACTCCGATGATCAAGTTAGCAGACACTAAAGAGGAACAGATCCTTCAAGGTGGCTCCCTCTTTGGTCACCATGCTTGAAGGAGAGTTTTTGTAAAGGATGGGGTAGGAAGGGTAGGAGAAGAGTAAGGCTCTAGGCATGACGGTCGTGTCCATTGGAACTCTCTCCGGGAGTTTTGCGGTGGCCTCCATGAGCTATTTCTCTGCTTCTCCCTCCTTCTCCTCCTTTCCCTTGCCTTGCTTACCTCCTCGCCCACTGGGTCCTCCTTTTAGATCACTGGCTTTTCTCGCTTCTTGCATCTATTTTCCCCCTCTTGGGATGCTCGAAGGTTAATGGCATCTATCGACCGTACTCCCGAGGTGATTTTCCTTTATAGTAGGGAGTTATGTTGCGAGCCTTATTTTTCTGGTGGGTTATCATGGTTGAGAAAGTTTAGCAGAATCTCGATCCAGGGGTAGCCGCCCTCAGGTCTGAGGTCCCTAACATGGCTTTTTCCTTCTGGGTGGTACAGACGGTCGGCTGCAGGACCTGGTGCCTCGATCGGGGCACTCTTCTCCAACCGGTGCAAACGAGGGTAGGTGCACCTCTTCTAACTTTGGGATGCCATACTGGACGTGCCGCTCTGCGCGTGCCGGCTTTGATGTCAAACTTGGTCCTGATGCCTTTGTCCTTTTCGTGACATTCCCAAGGAGTGGGCTCGACTTCAGTCGAGGTGGGCCTAGCCCCTGGCGGCTACCTGGTGAAGGAGCAGAGGGAGCTCGACTTCGGTTGAGGTGGGCTCGATCCTTGGGGAAGCCACCTGGTGAAGGAGCGGAGGAGCTTGACTTCGACCGAGGTGGGCTCGACCTGGGGAAGCCACCTGGCGAAGGAGCAGAGATAGCTTGACTCTGATCGAGGTGGGCTCGACCCTTGGGGAGCCACCTGGTGAAGGAGCGGAGGGAGCTCAACTTCGGTCGAGGTGGGCTCAACCCTGGGAGAGCCACATGGCAAAGGAGCAGAGGGAGCTTGACTCCGGCCGAGATGGGCTCGACCCTTAGGGAGCCACCTACCGAAGGAGTGGAAGGAGCTCAACTTCGGTCGAGGTGGGCTCGACCCTTAGGGAGCCACCTGGCGAAGGAGCGGAAAGAGCTCGACTTCGATCGAGGTGGGCTCGACCCTTGGGGAGCCACTTGGCAAAGGAGCTCGACTTCGACCGAGATGGGCTCGACCCTTGGAGAGCTACTTGGAGAAGGACCTTTGAAAGAAATCCAATGTGGCGACATCTGCCCACTGATAAATCATGGATTTACATGATTATTTTAAGTATTTTAGTTAATTATTGGTGCTAACATTCTTTTAATAACCTAATTTCATAATTAATTTGGACTTTCTTGCAAAACTAATTATTTTAAAAATATCTCTAAAAAATGTGAAATTAGAATACATTCATGAAAAATAGATTTCAAGTCAAAGCACCACACACCCATTTAAATGATTAATAAAATATTTAATAATTATAATTAATGATCATGGAATTGGTAAAATTAATAAGATTGAAACCCACCAATAAGTAGAGCTTGATTTATGGAATCCAACGACGCAAACGTTACTTAAATCAGGTTTGAAATGAAGAAGTTATGAATTTTCTAAGATTTTTGCACACATTTTGATGCTGCACGATTTTTGGAGCAGCCGGTCCATGTGTTTTTTTTATTTGCAGTTTGGTTCACCGGCAGCCATGGCTGCTGGTCCATGGAATAGGCCGTGGACCACAGCCCTCCAGAGGCGCCGAAATTCGTCGGGAAGCATGCCGGCGGTGTCCCTGGCTGGAGGAGAAGCTCCGGCGGTGGTTTGACGATCGGTGGTGGTGTTTTTCGGTGGCAAACGAGAGGAGGCAGCCCACGTTCTTCACGTGTCCACGACCGGAGGAGAAGCTCCGGCGGTGGCATTGCCGAGCTCCTCCTCGCGCAGCCCATGTCCTCCACGCGTTGCCGAGCTCCTCCACGCGTTGCCGAGCTCCTCCACGCGCAGGCCGAGCTCCTCCACGCGCAGCCCACCTCCTCCACGCGCAGGCCGAGCTCCTCCATGCGCAGGCCGAGCTCCTCCATGTGCAGCCCACCTCCTCCACGCGCAGGCCAAGCTTCTCCACGTGCACGGTGGCGCAGCCCACGGGCGTTCTCCACGAGCTGGCTTGCCGGAGCGTTTTCCACGAGCTGGCTTGCCGGAGCGCCGTCCACGGGCGTTCTCCACGGGCAGTCCACGGGCGAGCTCCACGGATGCTGGGCGTTCTCCACGAGCTCCACGGCGCAATCCACGAGCACTAGCGCAGCCCATGAGCGGTGAAATCAACAGTGCAGCATTGGAGCGGTCATGGTATTTTTTTTTTTGTCCCACATCGCTAGTGTGCAACAAGCTCCCCTCTTCGGTCAATTATAAAATGAACCCCAATGCACAAGACAGAGAAATCCGGAGAAAAGACAAGGTACAGGGTAAAGGGCATTGCTTGGGTTACGGGTTGGCTTTTGGGAGTGAGGTTTCTCAAAGGAGAGCGTGTCCCTACACCATCTTCCAGCCTTCTCTCTCTCTGAGATCAAGATCCGAAGAAGACGCAGAGGAAGCCCAATTCGCTCCACGGAGTACGAAGGAAGGAGCTATCTTCCTGACGAGGCTGCGCCGATATGTTCTTATCTTTGTTACTTGTTTTGTTAATTTAATTTTTTTTTGCATTGTATCTAGACATTAAATTTCAATCAATGCAATATCTCTTTTTAACTCCTGTCTTTCGTCTTGTCTGCAAGTAGATGCTAGGATCTAAATAATAGATCCTAGTGCCAAGTTTACTTTTCCTGCAATTTTAATTTTTTTTATATTCTTCGACTTCAAATATTTTTTTTACAAGATCAAAAAGATTTCAAATCCTAAACACCGCCTTCTCTGTGGATTCGACCCGACTCCTCTTGCTACGCATTTTTAAATATTTTAAGAAGTCAGATTTTAAACTGATAGCCATGGTGTTTTAACGACAACCCCGCGGACCTATCACCCGCTTCGCTGTCAGTTGGTCCGAGGTGTACCCACGTCAGCGATCTTGCCACATCATTTGTCCCCTGCCTCCAAGTCCCATCAAAATGTTACGACTAGGATGAATGGAGTTAATGCAGAGCTGACATGGTAGGATGAAAAATCTGGTACCATTATTGCCATGATCGCCATCACCCCATAGGTCATGCCTTGAGGTCCAACGCGCAAGCACCACTTCAGCGAGTCCGAGAAATCATAATTGCAGGTGCCAGACCCAAGACAATTTTCAGCGTATCGAAGCATCGTCGCCAGATGTCCCCCACACGGGGTGCTCATCTGATGGTGGAGATGGAAAAAGACATACGGTCGCTGTCCATCGATTTTGAAAGGAGAGATGACTTTTCCCAAACCTGCTCTTTCGAACTTCTCGCGCTTGCAGGCGGTTCAGAGTTTTCTTTTTCCTTCACTGTCCTCTCTCTTCACGATAAATAGGTCAGTCCCTACATCCTTCCTCCCTTCTTCTTCTTCTTCTTCTTCTTCTTTCCGATCGGTAGTGTCCAAGTCCTTCCCGAAACCCTCTTTTAAGTCTTCCGTCCTCCTCGTCTTCATCCCTTCTTCCTTGAATGGCTCCCTCAGGCTGAAACCTCCGATCCTCTAGCAATCCCAATGAGGCAGGCCCCTCTCGACCAAGGACTCCATCCTTCGATGAGGGGGACGAAGTTTTCCTTGAGGTTTGGAGGTGGTTCCTCCTGCTTCTTCTGTCCCTGCTATCGCTCCTCTGGCACCAATGGCTTCGACCGTCCCCTTGGCATCGTTTCGATGATGACCGAAGAGGACCTTTCTTTGATCCGGGAGACATACGGGGTCCCGAATTTTATCCGGCTCTCTCTCCCGAGGCTAGGGGAACGGACCGTCTCAAGCGGTCCGGGTCGAATCGCCTTCTACGAAGAGTTCCTCGTTGGGATCTTTCGTTTTCCTCTTCACCCTTTTTTCCTTTCCTTCCTCAGCAATTTCCATCTTGTGCCAGCCCAATTGGCCCCCAATGCCATCAGGGTCATTGCTGCCTTCATTGTTTTCTATCACTTCCATGGATTTGTTATCCATTTTTTCTTGTTCAGGGCACTCTTCACCCTAAAGTGCCACCCTACTGATGATGGGTGGTGGTTTCTTTCTCCCCGGCCTAAGTGCCTCAGGTTCGAGCTCCCCACTTCTATCAAGGGATGGAAGAATCAATATTTCTTCATCTTGGTCGAGGGTGTTGACTAGGTCTGGAGTGATCCGGACCGGATCCCGAAATGTAACTCCCAAGTGGAGTCTATCGACTAGGAGGTCTTCACCTAGTTAATCAATGATGAGCTCCCTTCCCTCAACGTTCTGCTATTGGAGCAGAACTTGTTTGAGACCAGGGTCAGCCCGATCCAAGAACTTGATGAGTCTCCATTGGACGTGTCCCTTCTTTTTTCTTTCTCCTCTTTTTTTTTTTGGGGGGGGGGTGCTGACCATTTTTCCTTCTTTTTTGCAGGGATGAAGTACTCGGTGGAGCGCTTGATGGAGTCCACCCATAAGAGGAGCTCTTCGGCTAGGGCCAGGGATACTACACCAAAGAGGGCCCAGGTGGAGATCGGCCAGTGGTCCGGGCCCACTCCCTCTTCAGGGGCGAGGATGGCTGATCCGACTCCCAAGCCTCCACTACAGCGTGCTCCCTCCCCGGAGGTCATCGAGGTCGAGGAGGGGAGGGGAGACGAGCGGCCTGCTCTGCCACCTGCATCGCCGACCACGGCGGCAGGCCTTTCGACAGCGACCGAGGTCCCTCCACTGGCCTCGCCATCAAACGTCAAGGAGGCCTCGGTACTGTCATCCTCCGAACCCCGGCACGCACCGACGAGGATCCCGATGAATGCCTCGATTACCCAAGATCATGTCTTGGCAAAAAGGATGATGGAGTATGCCGTTCAGCCCCGGGACTGCCACGTGAGGGAAGGCAGGGACTACTCGGTGGCCATACTTGGCATAATCCCCCAACTTTACTCGGTGAGTGCCTTGCTCCTTTAACATTCCAGTAGGGTCACTAGGACTAATTTTTTCTTTGGTGCAGATTGGAACTGACGTGCTCCTGCTTCAAGACTTCTGTGCCGAATGGGCGAAGAGGGTGGCCAAGAAAGAGAAGCGGTTGGGGAACCTCATGATCGATGTGAAGGAACTAATGGAGAGGGGCAGGAGATGAAGGAGGCCAACAAGTTCCTTCATCGCGACTTGTCCTGGGCCGAGGGGCATATCAGGGATCTTGAGGCATCCCTGGTCGAGGAGAGGGCGCGAATGAATTGCTGCGCGGAGGAGTTCACGATGAAGATACTTGCCTGGAGGGGCGATCTTGGACCCTTGAGGTCCGAGTGGATGAAGTCCTTGCCGAATTGGTGGCAGCCAATGACAAGGCAAATGGGGTGATCACGTTGATGGAGGCTGCCAAGACGAAAGCCCTCGAGGCCGTGCCCAAGTTCTGGGCCTCACAGGAGTACGATGATGAGGTCCACAAGGTAGCCGTGGACTCCTTCATCAAGGAATTTGAAGCCTGCCAGGAGAAGGTGGCGTCGGCCTTCCTGGAGCTCAATTTGGAGGACATCGTCATCAACGATCAGGGGGAGCAATCCGAAGAGATGGGGGCCCCATCAGGGGCAATGGAGGTAGTGGCCACCGAGCAGCCGGCCGAGCGGACGGCCACACCGGCAGTGGTCCAAGGGGATACAGACACATCGACGCACCGACCTGGGAAGGAGCCGGCGATGGAGTGATCTTCTGGGGGCCTCCACCCCTTTGACTTTTGTATTTAGGATAGGGTTTTAGCTTTATTTTTGGGATCGTCCGGCCTGTCGGGGGTCCTTCCAAGTTATAACCCTTTATGAAATGAAATCTCCTTTTTTTATGTCTTCTTGCAATTTGATCTTCTGTTCCTTTTGCACTTCATGTGTCTTCTTGCAATTCTACGAACTTTGGTCTTGTCTAGGTCCAGCCATCTGGGGCTCCAAATTTTAGACCTCTTCGGGAGGCCTCAATCATAGCAGATGACTTAGAAGGGATCTAGAAGTCCCTAAGGGGTCATCTATGCTGGACTGAGGCACCTGCTGGAGGACTCCGGGCGCCCGCCCTGGGCTGGCGGCCAGTTTAGGGGTTCTTCTGTCCATGCTGGGAGTCAAGGTGCGACTTCGCCTTATTGAGGAGCTTAACTTTAGCTCTCAGGAGCTTGGCTTCAAAGGGGAGCTTGGCCTCATCAAGGGGCCTGACTTCAGCTCTCGGCTTGAATGTAGAGCTTAAGAAGCTCCGTGGTTTGAGGGGCCGAATGTGAGTCCAGGCGGTAGATGGCAGGATTGATTGGGTCTCCTGGCCAATGCCCAGGACTGTGAGTAGGGCCAAATGTACGAGACTTCTGGGATTTTTCATCTTGAGGTGCCGGGCTTCATGAGTTTCCGATCTTGAGGTGCCCGGCTTTAGGAGTTTCTGGTCTTGAGGTGTCGGGCTTTAGGAGTTTCCGGTCTTGGGGTACCGGGCTTCAAGAGTTTCCGGTCTTGAGGTGCCGGGCTTTAGGAGTTTCCGATCTTAAGGTGCCGGGGTTTTCGGTCTTAAGGTGCCTGGATTTTTGGTCTTGAGGTGCTAGGCTTCATGAGTTTCTGATCTTAAGGTGCCGAGATTTCTGGTCTTGAGGTGCCACGCTTCAGGAGTTTCCGGTCTTAAGGTGCCGGGATTTTCGGTTTTGAGGTGTCGGACTTCAAGAATTCTCGATCTTAAGGTGCCGGGGTTTCCGATCTAGAGGTGTCGGGCTTCATGAGTTTTCGGTCTTAACTTTGTCAAACTGGGTTTTGACGATTTGTTTGCTGGACTTCTAGGTCTCCTGTCTTCAGTCGCCAGACCTGGGATTGGGCGAAAGCATTCATGCGAGACAAAGGCAATTGTTGTGCAAAAACAAATTTTATTATTGATGAGAGGAAGCCTTATATCATTGGTAGTACACCTCAAGTTACTGGCATTCTAAGTTTGAGGGAATCGGGCTCCATCGAGCTCGGCGAGTTAGTAGGCCCCATGAGGAAGGGCCTCAGCTACTCTATACGGGTCTTCCCAATTCGGAGAAAGCTTGCCACATTCTCAAGGCTGGGAGGCTTGTGCCCATCGCAGTACCAAATCGCCATGGTGGAAGGTCTTCGGCTTTACCCTGGAGTTGTAATACCAGGCCATCCATTGCCAGTAGGCCGCCATCCGGAGTCAAGCCTTATCCCTTGTTTCTTCAAGGAGATCCAGGTTGAGTAAAAGCCGAGCTGGGTTCTCGGTCTCATCGCACTGCTCCACTCGCAATGTGGGTAGACTTGCTCCACCGGGATCACGGCTTCCGCATCGAAAATAAGGTTAAAGGGTATCTCATTTGTGGCTGTTCTAGGCATGGTGTGGTACGCCCACAGGATACTGGGGAGTTCTTCGGTCCATTTGCCTTTAGCCTGATTTAGCCAGGTCCGAAGTCCTTAAAGGATGGTCTGGTTAGTCACCTCGGCCTCTTTGTTGGTCTAGGGATGGGCCACCGAGGTGAAGCGATGGTGGATGTTGAGGCCGTCGCAGAACTCCTCGAACTCCCGGTTGTCGAACTGCTCTCCGTTGTCGGTGATGATAGTATGAGGGAGTCCGAAGTGACATATGATTGATTTCCAAAAGAACTTGCTGACGTTGGCCTTCGTGATCCATGCTAGTGGTTCGGCCTCAACCCACTTAGTGAAGTAGTCGATGGTGACTATCAGGAACTTGCACTGCCCAGGCGCGGGAGGAAAAGGACCAAGGATGTCCATGCCCCACTGAGCGAATGGCCAGGGGCAGAGAGCTGGGAGAGTGGTGCAGTCGGCTGACGTTGCATGCTGGAATGACACTGGCAGCGGTCACACTTCTTTACGAAGTCGGCTGCATCCTCTCTCATAGTTTCCTAGTAGTATCCCTGGCGGAGGGCCTTGTATGCCAGTGTCCTGCCCCCAACATGATTTCTGCATAGGCCTTCGTGTATCTCTTGGAGTATGAAGGCGCCTCCGAGGGTTTCAGGCACTTCAGGAGCGGGTAGGAGTAGGACCTTCGGTAGAGTTGCCCGTCTATCAGCACGAAGCGTGTGGCCTTTCTCTTGATGAGGTCAGCCTCTATGCGATCTTCAGGCAAGGCACCGTCGATAATGTACCTGACATACTTGTCCATCCAGCTGGGCTCCGGGGTGACTGCTGGACCTCCCCGGATGCCTCGTATTTTGGGGCTTGAAGATGCTCGATGTAGGCACGCCCCAAGGACGAGTCCGGCAGGATCGCCAGTCGTGAGAGGGCGTCGGCGCGAGCATTCTCCCCACGTGAAATATGGGAGATGTTGAAGTGCTTGAAGTTCACTGCACTTGTGCATACCAGCTCCAGGTACTTCAACATTTGAGGATCCCGGGCCTCAAATTCTCTCGAGACTTGCCCGGCCACCAATTGTGAGTCGATGAAGACTTTTAGGTTGGGTACTCCCAGCTCGCCAAAGACTCTCAGTCCTGCGAGGAGTGTCTCATACTCTGCCTGGTTATTAGTAGCTGCGAGCTAGAAATGGAGCGCACATTCAGCGATGACTCATTCGCTATTAACGAGAATGAGTCCAGCTCTGCTTCCCCCGGCGTTGGATGCTCCATCCATATGCAGGACCCAGATATCCCCCTCCGGTTCATGTCTCGTCTGTTGCTCCTAGGAGATCTCCTCTGGCACTTCGCTCAGGCCTACACACTCAACCATGAAGTCAGCCAATACCTATGCCTTCATGGATGACCTCGGCCTGTAAGTAATGTCAAAGTCGCTGAGCTTCAGCGCCCACTTCACCAAACGTACGAACGTGTCGAGGCGGCTAAGTATGGCCTTCAATGGTTGGTCCGTCAAGATCGCGATCGGGTGTGATTGGAAGTAAGGCCTAAGGCATTGGGCATACATGATGAGCATAAAAATTAACTTCTCAGAGTGAGAATACCTGATATCAGTGACGCGGAGAAGCTTGCTAGTATAATATACTGGCCTCTGGACTCCGTCCTTGTCCATGCGGACCAAGATCGAGTTGACAGCTCCCAGGATGATCGCCATGTACAGGAGGAGCTCTTCTCCATCTTCCAGCTGGGAGAGTAGTGGTGGTGACACCAGGGTCTTCTTCAGCTCCTCGAAGGCTTCCTGGCACTCTTTGTCCAAGTGAAGTCATGCATCTTTTGCAACATCTTGAAGAAGGCTTGGCAGTAGTCGGCATATTGTGAGATGAACCAGCTCAGGGCCGCTATGCGACCGGTGAGTCGCTGCACTTGCTTCTTGGAGGTGGGATGCTCCATATCAAGAATTGCTTAGACCTTTTCTAGGTTGGCCTCGATCCCTCTCTAGGTGACCATGAAGCCAAGGAACTTCCCAGCCGCAATGCCAAAAGCGCACTTCGTTGGGTTCAACTTCATTTGGTGCAGGCAAAGGTTACGAAAGGTCTCCGCCAGGCCATCGACATGGTCTGAGGTCGGCACGCTCATGATGAGCATGTCATCCATGTAAACTTGCATATTGCGGCTGATCTGGTCTTTAAAGACCTTGTTGACTAGCCGCTGGTACGTGGCACCAGCATTCTTTAGGCCGAAAGGCATCATTCTGTAGCAATACATCCTGTGGTCTGTGATGAAGGCAGTGTGATCATCATCCTCCGGATGCATTCGAATCTGGTTGTACCCAAAGAACGCATCCATGAAGGAGAGTAAGCGATGCCCCGAGGTGGCATGCATGAGTTGGTCAATCTTCGAAAGTGGGAAGCTATCCTTCGGGCAAGCACGGTTGAGGTCGGTATAGTCTACACAGATCCTTCACTTCTCGTTACTCTTCTTGACCATGACCACATTCGCCAACCAGCTGGGGTACTGTACTTCACGAACGAATCTAGCCACGAGGAGCTTCTCTACTTTATCGTTGATCACCTTCTGCTTATTTGAGGCAAAGCTTCTCTTCTTTTGTCGAACTAAGTGGCACTTCGAGTCAACATTCAGCTTATGAGTGATGATGTTCGGAGGAATCCCTGGCATGTCAGCCATGGTCCATACGAACATATCCATGTTCTCTCGGAGGAAACTCAGCAGGTGAGCTTGTTCTTCTTCTGATAGCTGGGCTCCTTGGTGCGGGCACCAGACTCAGAAGAAGACTTCAGAGCTCCATTTGGATCTCTGATTGACATTGCCCGAGAAATTAGGGTTTGTAATAAAGGTTGACCTGGTCAACCAGTTTATTTATTTTATTTATTTCTTGAGTCACCATTTAAATTTTGTTGAGTCATATTGACTCGGTGCAAGTCCCAATGTGGTTTCAATTTGGTCCAAAATGGTGCCACATTTCTCTTCCAATCAACTCAAGGTTCAAGCAAGTGGAGGCCACACTCCAAGCCACACGCCCAGCCACACTCCGAGCACACGCCGGAGTCCAGGAGGCGCCATAGAGGCATCCCAGTGTCATGGTCCCCACATCCAAAGAAGAAAAAATCAAATTGGAGGCTAAATTAAAGGAGGCGCCCACACCTGCCTAATTTACCTAAGCAAAGAAGGAAGAAAACTTCTCTTGGAGAAGAAATCAAAGAAGGACATCCAACCTACTCCTAATTGAAGTTCAAATCAAAATCAAAGAGCTTAACTTGGAGTGGAAGAAAAGAAGAAATACCATAAGAAGAAGACTCCAAATCCAAATCCAACTCCAAAGGAGGTGCCATAAAAGTTCCAAAACAATTCCTTTATGGCCGTCCCAATTTTTTTTTGGACTCTTGGTCGGCCAAGGGAGAAGATTTTCTACCTAATCTAGGGGTTGGAAGAGTTTAGTCCCACATGGGAATTTGTACAAGCTAGGAGAAAATTTTAGGTCTATATAATAGACCTCTCTTTGTAACTTTAGAAAATCAATGAAGAAAAATTATTTTGCTATTCTCTTGTGTTGAGTGACCTAGGTTTCTCTTCTTCCGCACTATTCTAAGTGTTGAGCTCCGTGAGGGGGTAATCCGGGTTCCATTGGAGCCTTGAGGAGGTGAGAGATCTCCATCTTTATCCAAAACCCTAGGTTAGCCACTTGAAATTCCAAAACCCTAGCCACCTTTCATTATTTTCCATCCACCAAACCCTAGATCCATCCATCTCCCACGACCTCTCTCTCTCTACAAGTCCAGGCCGTCCACCTTCATCCAGATCCAGTCCGGCTACTTCAGATCCAGAGCAAGTTCCAAGGAAAATCACATCAGCATCCAGGAGAATCCAGTTTTCAGCAATTTCGATCTTCAAGTTCATCAACCTGGTAAATCTTTTCCTTGACTCTCTGATTCCATCAATTGTCTTTCTTCTCTTCCAGATCTTGAGTTCAGGAGAAGCCAACCCGCCAAAGGACCAGTATTGGAGGATCCATTACGAAGATATCTGAATCCGAGGATCCAACAATCTGCTCGGGAGAGTTCTTCCACCAAAATCTGTGAAGATCATTGTCTGGTTAGATAAACCTTCCCTTCTCTTTATTTCTGTTTTGTTGAAAGCTCGGAGTGAAACCCTAGGTCTGGGAGTTTCTCAACCCCCAGCGATCCGTTGCTTCTAAACTACTCTGATAATTTAGTTTCCTTAAAATTGTGCTTTCAATTATCATATTAGTATCTTTCAATGTTAGGTTAACTTTTCTTTGATTTGAAGCCAACTTCTACAAACCTATAAAAACAATAAAAAAATTAGTTAATCTTAATTTACTTCCGCATCGCATCCTTTTATTTGTTCTGCATCATTTTTGGTATCAGAGCCCAGTCTAGGGTTTCTGATTTGCTTGCTTGCTTTGATTGTTCTCTTTTTATTTTGTCTGCTCGAAGTAGACTCCCCAGGACGTCCGGTCCTAGGAACTAAGCGAGGCGCAAGCCTCCTCCTCCCATTCCACGGGGTGCTCCTAGGGCGTGTAGGGGATCCATTGGGTTATAACTTCGTAGCAGGGATTATAAACGGGGAAGACAATCTAGTTGTAGCCCGTAATTGCCCTGTTGTCTGAATTAGTTCTCCCTGCATAAAACTCCGAATTGCATGATTTTTGCTTCGTTGAAACCAGTATAATTGAACCTATTTTCCATAATTTTTCTGCGATTTATTGGTTTCGGTAAAAATTCTGAGAATTAAAATACAGCAACTCTATTTTTTGTGTTCTGCAATTCAATTCTTTTTTGGAGTGATCATCTCATAATTTACTTAAGGGCAATTGAGCATCTAAGTTAAGGGAAGGAGTTGATTACCTCTCCTTAGCCCAAAACCACCATCCAATCATTCGAACCTAGACCTAATTTAAAATCAGTTAGACCTAATTTGCCCTAGTGGGCTAGGGACACCAATTGGTCGGGTCTAGGCTAGTGTTGAGTCAGTTTGCTGAGTTATTCTGTGTGTGCTTAGCACTCAGTGTCTAGAACGGTGGTTCAGGGACTACGTCCCGAAGGGCTTGTGTGCTAGTCCGCCTACCTGACCAATCACTGATTTGTGTCTAGGATTGGCGATCAGGGACCTAACACTCCCCTTACACCTGCCTGGCTGAGTCCTGAGTTACTACAGGCTAGCTTGCCACTCTGATTGGGCATCTAGTTTGGACTCTAGGTCTAGTGATCCAGTAGTCGATTTAGTCTAGTCTCATTTTGTGTGCTTGCTTGAATCATCATGTCTACCAGAAACGGAGTGCCATATCAACCTGGTCAAACCCAACCTGATTTAGAGGCCATGATCAGAACTCTTACTGAAAGTATGGCTAAAATGAATCAGGATATGACAAACACTGTGGCCCAGTTTAGCGCACAAATTCATGAGGATCTTACCCAACTTAGGGACCGAGTCCAAGTACTTGAAGAACCTAGACATCGGAATTGGACTCCTGACCCCGATTTTAATGTGCCTCAGCCTCACCCACATCTGGAGCCTAGAAGGCCTTTATATAGAGATCCTGAACCTAATCATAGGAGGCCTGAGCCAGAGCCTGAAGATAGAGATGATAGGTTCATCAGGAACATCAAATTAGATGCACCCACTTTTGATGGTAGTCTGAACCCTAAGGTGTATTCTGATTGGGAGGGTGAGATGGATCAATACTTTGAGTGGTATGCTATGTCTGAGGAGAGGAAATACAAGTTTGCCAAGATGAAATTAGTGCGTCAAGCTAGGTTATACTGGGGGAACATTGAGCTAACCACTAGGAGACGGAATGTTGAGCCCATAACCACTTGGCAGGGTATGAAAGAAAAACTGAGAGATAAATACCTACCCATTTCATACCAGCAAAACCTGTTAGACCAATGGCAAAACCTGAAACAAGGAAACCGATCTGTCTCAGACTACATAACTACTTTTGATGAATACCTAATGAGATGTGATGTGAGTGAAGCCCACGAAGTCACTTTGTCTAGATTTAGGGCTGGACTGAGGGAAGATATCAAGAGAGAACTATTTCTGAGAGAGGTTACTGATCTAGACCAAGCCTACCAGATTGCACTGAACACTGAGAAATTTCAGAGAGGACCTATACCTTCTAGGGTTAGTGCCCCAATCCCAAGGAATGGACCTAGCCAAGTTATCCCTAGTAAACCTTTTCAGGGTACTTCTACCCCTAGGCCCATGGACAAAGGTAAGGCACCTGACACCCAGAGAACCCCTAGTTCAAATATCACCTGTTTTAAGTGTCAGAAACCAGGTCACATTTCTAGTCAGTGTACTGCCATAGCCTGTTTCAAGTATCATAAGGTAGGTCATGTTGCTAGCCAGTGCCCACGGAGATCCCTTTACATAGAAGAGGGAGAGAATGATAATTCCGAGCCCAGTGAGAAATTTGAAGAAGAAGTTTATGAGGCCGGAATGAATTTGGTTGAGGAGTATGAAGGAGAGGAGGAACCCAATGAATCTGACCAATTAGGAGTTGTAAGATGCATCCTATCCCAGAATCTAGTTCAAGAGGATTGGCGTAGGACTAACATCCTACAGACTTTTCTTAAATTAGGGGATAAGGTATGTAAGATCATCATAGATAGTGAGAGCTGTGTAAATGCCATCTCTACTAGCACTGTCAAGATGTTAGGCTTAATCCCAGTTCCCCATCCCAACCCCTATAAGGTTTCTTGGGTAGATTCTACCTCCATATCCATCCAGTCTAGATGTCAAGTCCAAATCCAAATGCAATCTTATCACGAAAAGATTTGGTGCGATGTCTTACCCATGGGGGTGAGCAGTATAATTCTCGGAAGACCTTGGTTGTATGATCATGATGCCACCCTCTTAGGAAAATCCAATACCTGTGTCTTTAGTTTCAATGGGAAGAAGATTACGATCCATTCCGTTCCCCCTAAGGACAAGGTAACTAAAGGAGCTGGTAAGGTTAAGGAGATGAAAACTGGAGTGAACCTAATCAGTGCTAAGGATCTAGAACAAGAAATTCATAGTGGTTCACCCATCTGGATGTTGACTGCTAAGGAGCTTAGAACTTCGGAACCCTCAGAGCCTCCTCAAGAAGTTAAACCTGTGTTAAAAGAATTTGAGGATGTCTTTCCCGAGGATTTGCCAGACCACCTTCCACCTCTTAGGGATATCCAGCATGCCATAGATCTAATCCCAGGAGAAACTTTGCCCAACTTGCCCCATTACAGGATGAATCCATCTGAGCATGAAGAACTGCAAAAGCAGGTTGGAGAATTATTGAGGAAGGGGTTTATTAGAGAAAGTCTTAGCCCTTGTGCAGTCCCAGCCTTACTGACCCCAAAGAAAGATGGCACGTGGAGGATGTGTGTTGACAGTCGTGCCATCAATAAAATTACAATCAAGTATAGGTTTCCCATCCCTAGACTAGATGACATGCTTGATATGATGGCTGGTGCAATAGTTTTTTCTAAGATTGATCTCAAAAGCGGCTATCATCAGGTTAGGATTAGACCCGGGGATGAATGGAAAACTGCTTTCAAAACTAAGGATGGTCTTTATGAATGGGTTGTTATGCCTTTTGGGTTGTCCAATGCCCCTAGTACTTTCATGAGAATTATGACCCAGGTACTTAGAGCTTTCATAGGAAAATTTATGGTGGTCTATTTTGATGACATCCTGATCTATAGTAAGATCCCAACAGATCACCTAGACCACCTTAGAGCAGTCTGCCAAGTTTTGAGGAATGAGAGACTCTACGGTAATCTTAAGAAGTGTGAATTCATGACTAGTAGAGTTATCTTTCTTGGTTTTGTAGTAACCCCTGACGGCGTGGCGGCCGATCCTGAGAAGATTAAGTCCATAGTAGACTGGCCAGAGCCAACCAATGTGCATGAAGTTAGAAGTTTCCATGGCTTGGCTACCTTCTATAGGCGATTCATCAAGGGGTTTAGTACTTTAGCTGCTCCAATCACTGATTGTATTAGGAAGGGAGAATTTCATTGGACTAAGTCAGCCCATAAAGCCTTCCTAGATCTTAAGGATAAAATGACCCAGGCACCCATTCTGAGATTACCCGATTTTTCTAAAGTATTTGAGGTTGCCTGTGATGCTTCAGGTGTAGGAATAGGTGGAGTCCTAAGCCAAGAGAATCATCCCATAGCATTCTTTAGTGAAAAACTTAATGATGCTAAGCTTAGGTATTCTACCTATGATAAGGAATTTTATGCGGTGGTGCAAGCTTTGCGTTACTGGAGACATTATTTGCTACCGCAGGAATTTGTACTATTTTCGGACCATGAGGCTCTTAGATTTCTGAACTCCCAAAAGAAGCTTAACCCTAGGCATGCTAAGTGGGTAGAATATATCCAGTCCTATACTTTTGTCCTGAAACATAAGGCTGGAGTTGAGAATAAGGTAGCTGATGCCCTTAGTCGCCGATCTCTGTTATTAACTTCTGTTAGAACTGAGGTCATAGGGTTTGAGCAAATCAAAGAGGAATATGAGTCTTGTCCGGATTTCACAACTGTGTATCAGGATTTAGTTCAAGGACCGTCTAGTAATCACCAGGATTATACCCTTGTAGATGGTTTTTTGTTCTTCAAAAATAGGCTTTGCATCCCTAGAACTTCTCTTAGGGAATTTTTGATTTGGGAAATCCATGCTGGAGGTTTAGCTGGCCATTTTAGAAAAGACAAGACCATTCTAGCCATTGAAGACCACTTTTTCTGGCCTAGCTTAAAAAGGGATGTAGCTAATATTATAGCTAGATGTCGAACCTGCGCTGTTGCCAAACAGCGAAAACAAAACACTGGCCTTTATACCCCACTCCCTGTCCCAGATCGTCCTTGGCAAGATGTGAGTATGGATTTTGTGTTAGGTTTACCTAAGACCCAGAGGAGACATGATTCTATCTGTGTCGTAGTCGACCGATTCTCTAAAATGGCCCACTTCTTGCCTTGTTCCCAAACTTTTGATGCGTCTAAGGTAGCCACACTTTTCTTCAATGAGATAGTTAGACTCCATGGCCTACCTAAGACAATCGTTTCAGATAGGGATGTCCGGTTCACCAGTTACTTTTGGAAGACCCTTTGGCATAAGTTAGGGACAAAACTTAAGTTTTCAACTGCCTATCATCCCCAAACTGATGGCCAAACTGAAGTAGTGAACCGTAGCCTAGGAAATCTGCTGAGATGTCTTGTTGGTGAAAACACCAGAAATTGGGATTTATACCTACCAAGGGCAGAATTTGCGTACAATGACTCGGTCAATAGGTCTACGGATAAGAGTCCATTTGAAATTGTACATGGGTACAAACCTCACACACCTCTTGACCTAGTCCCTTTACCTGTCCACACTCGAGTCTCCGAATCTGCTGAGAATTTTGCACAGCATATAAAAGACTTGCATAAAGAAATTCATGCCAAAATAAATTTAAGTAATGAAACTTATAAGAAGTTGGCTGATACTCAAAGGCGAGTCAAATCTTTTGTTGAGGGAGACTATGTGATGATTAGGTTAAGGCCTGAACGGTTTCCTCCTGGAACCGTTAGAAAGTTACATGCTAGGGGAGCTGGACCATTTAGAGTGGTAAAGAGAGTAGGATCCAATGCCTATGTGCTCGAGTTGCCTCCAGAACTAGGCATTAGCTCTACTTTCAACATTACAGACTTAGTAGAGTACAGGGAGCCAGCTGTGATTCCTAGTGAGCCTTTTGAGCCTAACCCTATCATTGAGAGTGATCCCGACCCTGTGTGTCCACCAACAAACTGGCCTGTGAGGAAAGAGCAGATTGAAAAGATCCTGGACGATCAGGTTATCTCTACTCGTAATCGAGGATACCAAAGGTACCTGGTCCGCTGGCAAGGAAGGCCAGATTCTGATGACTCTTGGATCTCCCGAGAAGAATTACAAGAATTGGACCCAGACCTCTTGGAGAGATACCAGAGCCAACTTGAGCCTTACTCGACAGGGTCGAGTTCCTCCCACCCTGGGAGAATTGGTGCATGCACCAGACTCAGAAGAAGACTTCAGAGCTCCATTTGGATCTCTGATTGACATTGTCCGAGAAATTAGGGTTTGTAATAAAGGTTGACCTGGTCAACCAGTTTATTTATTTTATTTATTTCTTGAGTCACCATTTAAATTTTGTTGAGTCATATTGACTCGGTGCAAGTCTCAATGTGGTTTCAATTTGGTCCAAAATGGTGCCACATTTCTCTTCCAATCAACTCAAGGTTCAAGCAAGTGGAGGCCACACTCCAAGCCACACGCCCAGCCACACTCCGAGCACACGCCAGAGTCCAGGAGGCGCCATAGAGGCATCCCAGTGTCATGGTCCCCACATCCAAAGAAGAAAAAATCAAATTGGAGGCTAAATTAAAGGAGGCGCCCACACCTGCCTAATTTACCTAAGCAAAGAAGGAAGAAAACTTCTCTTAGAGAAGAAATCAAAGAAGGACATCCAACCTACTCCTAATTGAAGTTCAAATCAAAATCAAAGAGCTTAACTTGGAGTGGAAGAAAAGAAGAAATACCATAAGAAGAAGAGGACTCCAAATCCAAATCCAACTCCAAAGGAGGTGCCATAAAAGTTCCAAAACAATTCCTTTATGGCCGTCCCAATTTTTTTTTGGACTCTTGGTCGGCCAAGGGAGAGGATTTTCTACCTAATCTAGGGGTTGGAAGAGTTTAGTCCCACATGGGAATTTGTACAAGCTAGGAGAAAATTTTAGGTCTATATAATAGACCTCTCTTTGTAACTTTAGAAAATCAATGAAGAAAAATTATTTTGCTATTCTCTTGTGTTGAGTGACCTAGGTTTCTCTTCTTCCACACTATTCTAAGTGTTGAGCTCCGTGAGGGGGTAATCCGGGTTCCATTGGAGCCTTGAGGAGGTGAGAGATCTCCATCTTTATCCAAAACCCTAGGTTAGCCACTTGAAATTCCAAAACCCTAGCCACCTTTCATTATTTTCCATCCACCAAACCCTAGATCCATCCATCTCCCACGGCCTCTCTCTCTCTACAAGTCCAGGCCATCCACCTTCATCCAGATCCAGTCCGGCTACTTCAGATCCAGAGCAAGTTCCAAGGAAAATCACATCAGCATCCAGGAGAATCCAGTTTTCAGCAATTTCGATCTTCAAGTTCATCAACCTGGTAAATCTTTTCCTTGACTCTCTGATTCCATCAATTGTCTTTCTTCTCTTCCAGATCTTGAGTTCAGGAGAAGCCAACCCGCCAAAGGACCAGTATTGGAGGATCCATTACGAAGATATCTGAATCCGAGGATCCAACAATCTGCTCGGGAGAGTTCTTCCACCAAAATCTGTGAAGATCATTGTCTGGTTAGATAAACCTTCCCTTCTCTTTATTTCTGTTTTGTTGAAAGCTCGGAGTGAAACCCTAGGTCTGGGAGTTTCTCAACCCCCAGCGATCCGTTGCTTCTAAACTACTCTGATAATTTAGTTTCCTTAAAATTGTGCTTTCAATTATCATATTAGTATCTTTCAATGTTAGGTTAACTTTTCTTTGATTTGAAGCCAACTTCTACAAACCTATAAAAACAACAAAAAAATTAGTTAATCTTAATTTACTTCCGCATCGCATCCTTTTATTTGTTCTGCATCACTCCTACCTGCACCATCTTCACCGGGTCCAAGCCAAAGGGATATGTCGAAAGGTATTCGACGGGGCCGCCCTTAGGGTCCTGCACCCTTTGGTCGAGGTCACCGGCACCGGGGTTGTCCTCGACGCTCCGGGCCCCGGGGATGGCTTGAAGGCAATGTTGGACCGGCTAAGGTGCCCCCTCATCTCTCCCACATCGTAGGAGGTCGGGAACTACACCAATAGTTATTTGGTGGATACGACCGCATCAAGTAAGTTGAGCCCGGGATAGCCAAGGATTACATTGTAAGATGATGGGAGCCTAACGACAGTGAAGGTCATCATGACCATACTCTATCGGGGTGGTGACCTGGCTGTGACTAGTAGAGTAATCTCTCCCTCGACTCCCACAGAATCTCAAGTAAAACCCACAACGGGGGTGTGCACTGGTCTCAGTCGATTAGGGGACAAGTTTATTCGAGAAAAAGCATCGTAGAAAAGGACATCAGTCGAGCTCCCACTATCGACCATAATACGTCTTATAAGATGCCTGGCAATGGTCATTTTGACCATGACGAAATCATTATTCACATTTTCTTCCTCACTTCCCTTCCCCTTCATAAAGGAGAGTACATTTTCCAGATTCTCTCCCTCCCGGGCTCATTTATGGGTGCGCTCTATCCTCCAATATATCATACCCACAGGCTTCTCAGGGGGTCGGTTGTCAACTGCAGAGACAGGGGGAAGAGCTGTAAGTGACTGATTCTCCGCCGGAACCTCACCCCTCATAAACTTTTTGAGGTAGCCCCTTCTTATCAGGTCCTTGATTTCCCTTTTCAGGTTGCGGCAATCCTCAGTGTCGTGGCCATGGTCACGGTGGAATTGACAATACTTCATCCTATCACGACCACTTATAACTTCAGTGGGGGAGGTCGGCGTAGGTAGCGCTCGCCTTTAATTTCCATTAAAATTTTTGACCTCAGAGTGAGGAGGGGAGTGAAAGTCTCCTCCAGAATGGGATCGCTCTTCGACTTTGGTCCTGACTGAAAGTCCATGGATGGCCCAGGTCTCCGCATCCCGGGTGCTTCTCTCAAGGTCGACTTCTTCGGAGGCTTCCCGTCCAGCTCCCTTCTGGTACGGTCAGCCTCCTCAGCATGGATATACTTGTGGACACGGAGGAGGAGGTCAGAGTATGTCTTCGACGGCTTTTTGTCCAAGGAGTAGGTCAGGCAGGAGGTTTTGAGCCCTTTCTTTAATAACAGCATGGCAATGGGCTCATCTAGACTGTAAATCTCAAGGGTGGCAGTTTTGAAGTGGGTCACGTAGTTTTGCAAAGGTTCATGATATTGCTGCCTGATAGAGAAGAGGCTATCCACCTCTCATGGCACCTTTCGACAGGCATCTAAGTGGGCCACGAACCTCCTCTCTAGCTACTGGAAGGAGTCGATGCTTTCGGGCTTGAGGCGGGTGAACCATACTCGAGCGACATTCTGGAGGGTGACCAGAAAGGCGATGCATAGGAGGGCATCCGTCGCCCCCTGACTCTCATGAGAGCCTTATAGCTCTCTAGGTGGTCTAGGGGTCGGTGGTCCTGTCATAGGGATCCACCTGAGGCGTACGGAACCGATTTGGGATCGGTTCCTCTTAGATTTTTCGGGAAAAAAGGGGGTCGAGCTTCATAGCCCGCTGGCTCCTAAGTGGAACCCTGCATGTTGGCAAACTGGCGGGTGAGCTCTATCAGCCTGCGCTCTTGTTCTTCTAGGCATCTTTCGGCCATGTGCCTAATGGCCTCGTCAATGAAACCTTCCATCGAGGTCGCTGGAGATGATGTGGTTGACAGTTGAAGATGGTCACAATGGGAGGCCTTGCCTCGATGGCGTTTGCTGTGTATGATGACGGCATTACCATCCATTGGGGACCGGTTCTCCCGGTCAGCTGACCTAGAATGATTTCTCTTCACGGGGTCCGGTGGCTCCCCCGAGGATCAGTTGTGGCCCGTGGATGCGATGGCATACCTTGGATGGAGCGTAGGTTACTGCGGGGACCAGTGGCTTGGGCCGTAGGGGTCCCTGGCTGCGGCTAGGTGACCAGGGAACGCTGCTGGTGCTGCAGCTACCTCACAACCGCGGTCAGAACCTGCATCTGTTGGGCGAGTGCAACGTACTGGCTATTTGCCGGGGGCGGCTGTGGTGGAGCGGGTGAAAGCAAAAGAGGGTTGCAAGTGCCTACACTAAGCATGCAACAGCACAAGCAGCAGGTAGGTATTTTAAAATAATTTTAAAAAAATAGCAGAAAAATCTACTATGTACAGGATCTAACATTTTCAAGATGCATATATAGGCAAAAGAAGGCATGAAATAGGCATGTAATATTTATAAACAATTTGATAAACCTAGATCTAGGCATGCATGAAAATAAAACCAGAAATTTTAACTTATTCCTGCTCGGAATAAAGTAGGGATAATAGCTGGAACAGCTGGAATATCTGGAACAACTTTATTCCAGTCTTCTTCTTCCAGCAACCGATTGGAATGTTTTTAAGCTCTTCTCCAAGAGCAGCAAAACTCAAACCAAAATGGCTATACTTTGGTCTCTCCTCTTGCAACAAGAGCAAGGCAACTTCTTGATAGAACTTGCTTCAATGGAGAGCTAATTGCATCAACCTTCCAACGTTGCTAAAGTCCGTTCACCCAAAATATCAGAACAGCATTTTCTGCAACCAAAAACAGAGGATAGAAAATACAGCAGCAATGGAGGTTGATGCAGCTCACAAGTGCTCAAGAGAACACCCTCTAGAGGGGGGACATGCCTGGACTTCCTCTGACCCGGCTTCTCGTGCGATGCTAGTCGCCAGAAGCCACTTGAAATGATGAGATGGGAGGAAAAACATAACACTATGTTCTTTTATTATTTTCTCCAAAACAAAGCTTTCTTTCACCGATTGAGCACTAATAAAACAGGGAATCAAAAAAGTCTTTCACTCCCAACCTCTCAACAAAAACTCAGGTCAAAAATCATGGATTGAAAGGATGATGGAAGCTCTCAAAAGAAGAATGCACAATGAACGTTTCACAGCCCATAAATTATATTCAACATGAACCATGTAACCGATGATTTTGGGAGCTTAGGAGACCTTTTGGGAATTCGATAGGCCACCATGTTTGAGAATGAATCGAATTCGTTTTCAACGTAGCAGTGAAGAGCCATTAATGATGATTTATTTCCAGCCAAAATGAGTGAAAACGGGAGAGAAAAAATCACCTTATAACCCCTGTTCGCCCAAGTCATGTATACCGTGTGAATGGGTTCAAAGCCGGTTCTCAACCAGTTCAAACATCCTAAACCGGTTCTTAATACAATTAGATCAAAATCTAATTTATAAAAGGCTTGGTCAAGTCCTGGTCACCCATGAACAATTCCCGGTGGACCCGAATAATTTCTGATCGACCCAAAATTGGGTCAATCCAAAGTGTGCTCAATCAAACCATTACCGAAATGATTCCTAATCATAAATCGGTACCTGGATCAGGGAGAAATCCTCTATGGCGTGTGACCTCATAGGTTCGAACTTAGGCAGTAGCACTGGAACAATTCTAGTACCAGCACAAGATCCCATCTAGCAATGGGTCTCGGCGTTTGGATAGGTCGAAGATGCGAGAGCAATCAATCAAACCTCTGGCATATAGTTACCGTATAATTCATTCCTTTGACCTCTAATGCTCAGGATGACCTAGGGTTTGACTGCCAACCCTAGTTGAGTCAATCTACAACATGTCTTAACCTCGCAAGTCCAGTGACTCCTCACTAGGACTACCCCGATCGAGGATTTGCTAAATTGAGACACTGTGAAACATTCAATCCAAACTATTTGGATATGTCAATTCTATCTTGGTCCACCATTGCTCCACAAGTACTTGCCTGTACCCAGAAACCTTCCATCACCAGATTAGAAATCCGGATAGTCCGGTACCAAAGCACAGGGAGTTGCTTGCAAGCTACCTGATGATCTCATGTTGGAGGGACACATATACCCATATCCAATCGTGAGTATTCCTTTAGCAGAAAGGGACTACACGGAGTCACGTTCAAGGAGATATCATATATCCCACTTGCAGATCACATCAGTGCCACTACACTCCTTTGGTCAAGAGGACAACCAAACGATATGAACCACAACAACCTACACTTGATACATTACCATCCAGTACAATGTATCCTTTGGTCGTGAACCTTGTTTAAGGACCACTCGATATATCCTCTCTATATCGAAGTCAATGTAGTCTTAAGGACTTCATCACATGAAAAAGAGTTCATTACAGGAAAAAATCAGGATGTGATGAGCTATCAAAAAATACTTATTAATTCATACAAAAAGTACAATACTCATCTCAACCACCTACAGCTTAGGCGATTGGCTTTGGGATACAATTTTCAATAACCCTCACTTATACTAAAGCCAATTAGAATAGTATCTAATACCCATTTTCCTTTTACAAATGTCGAACTCTTTTATTCCGAGGGCTTTAGTGAAAATATCCGCCATATTTTCCTTTCCATCGATCTTCATAAGATTGATGTCGCCTCATTCTACGATCTCTCGTACGAGGTGGTAGTGTCGCAAAATATGCTTGGTGCGGTGATGAGCTTTCGGCTTCTTGGCTTGAGCAATGACTCCAGTGCTATCACAGTACACTGGAACAGGACCATCTAGGAAAGATGCCACCCCTAGCTCTCCAAGAAACTTTTGCAACCACACAGCTTCTTTTGCTGCATCTGATGCTGCAAGGTACTCTGCCTCGCAAATCGAGTCTGCAACTGTCGCCTGCTTGGAACTTTTTCAGCAAATCGCTCCTCCATTCAGGGTAAATACAAACCCTGACACACTCTTGCTATCATCTCTATCTAACTGAAAACTGGAGTCAGTATATCCCACAAGTTTCAAGTCAGATTCTTCATAAATTAGCCATTGATCTTTAGTATTTCTTAAATACTTCAGGATGGACTTAACCACCTTCCAATGCACCGCACCTGGGTCAGACTGGTATCTGCTCACTACTCCTAGTGAGTATGCCATGTTTGCTCTAGTACATGTCATAGCATACATGATAGAGCCTACTGCAAAAGTATAAGGTACTCTACTTATGCGCTCTCTTTCCTCAGGAGTTGTCACACAATCCTTCTTGGAAAGAGTAATTGCAGAACCTATCGGAAGATAGCCTTTCTTGGAATTTTTCATGTTCAACCGTTTCAGCACGGTATCAATGTACGTAGACTGGAACAATCCCAGAAGCCTCTTAGATCTATCTCTATAGATCTTCATACCCAGTATGTAAGAAGCTTTATCCAAGTCCTTCATGGAGAACTGAGATGATAACCAGACTTTTATTCCTTATAATGCTGCCACATCATTCTTGATTAAGAGAATGTCGTCAATATACAGTACCAGGAATATAATCATAGAACCATTAACCCACTTATAGATGCACGGTTCTTCTTCGTTCCTAACAAAGCCATATGATTTGATATACCTATCAAATCGTAAGTTCCAACTTCGAGATGCTAGCTTGAGTTCATAAATGGACCTCTGCAATTTACATACTTTTGACTCATCTGAGGATGTGAACCCTTCAGGCTGTATCATATACACTTCCTCTTCCAGCTCTCCATTTAGGAAAACGGTTCGAACATCCATCTGCTAGATCTCATAATCAAAATATGCTGCTAAAGCAAGCATGATCCGAATGGACTTGAGCATTGCCATAGGGGAGAAAGTCTCATCATAATCGATGCCATATCGCTGACGATACCCCTTGGCAACCAGACGGGCTTTATAGGTCTCCACCTTCTCATCTGTGCCCCTTTTCCTCTTGAAGATCCACTTGCACTCGATGGGTTTTATCCCTTCAGGCGGATCAACCAATGTCCATACATTGTTGATCTCTATGGACTCCATTCCGGATCGCATGGCTCCAAGCCATGCCTCAGAGTCAGATCTCTGAAGTGCATCCATATAGGTGATCAAATCTTCATTGTTCTCGTCGAGCTCAATGGGATCACCGTCCCGGACCAAGAAACCATAGTATCTGTCCGGCTGACGTGATACTCTACCGGATCTCCTAATAATAGGTTCTGCGTGTGATCCAATTACAACCGGTTCTATGATGTCCTTAGAGTGTGCAGGTTCTTCTACTGGCTGAACTTCACCAAGTTCAATCTTAGAGGCTACAGTCCCTTCTCCAAGGAATTCTTTTTCCAAAAAAATAGCCCTAAGAGTGATGAATACTTTTTGTTTATCCTCCAAGTAGAAGAAATATCCTTTGGTTTCCTTAGGGTAACCAATAAACAGGTACCGATCAGACCTAGGACCAAGTTTATCTGAGTCTAAATGCTTTACATAAGCCGGACAATCCCAGACCCGAAGGTGTGAGATTGAGGGCTTACGTCCAGTCCACATCTCATATGAAGTGGAGACAACAAACTTACTCGGAACATTATTTAACAAGTGACAAGCTGTTTCAAGTGCATATCCCTAAAAGGATAGCGGCAGAGTTGCAAAACCCATCATGGATTAAACCATGTCCAACAGGGTTCGATTCCTCCTTTCGGACACACCATTCAACTGTGGTGTTCCTAGAGGAGTCCATTGAGAGAGAATTTCATTCTCCTCAAGGTATGTCAAAAACTCACTAGATAGGTATTCACCGTCTCGATCAGATTGAAGGATTTTAATACTTTTTCCAGTTTGTTTCTCTACTTCATTACGATATCGTTTGAATATTTCAAACGACTCAAATTTATGTCTCATCAAAAAGATATAACCGAACATCGAAAGGTCGTCTGTAAATGTAATGAAATATCTGTATCCACCTCTGGCACTAACTGTCATGGGTCCGCATACATCAGTATGTATGAGACTCAGAAGTTTTGTAGCTCGTTTACCTTTTCCAGTAAAAGGTGACTTGGTCAGTTTACCAAGTAAATAGGATTCATAAGTAGGCAGTGATTCAGAATCACTGACCTTGAGGAGGCCTTCTCCTCGCATCTTGTTTATCCTATTCTGGTTAACATGACCTAGCCTACAGTACCAAAGATACAAATCACTGATATTTTCTAACCTTGGATGTTTGCTAGATGTCTACATTACACTAACAGGCCGTGACAGTACATTAATGCCATTATTTAACTTAGCTTTCATTATCATAGAGTTATTAAAAGTAACTTGGCAAAAATCTCCTTTTATTGATAGTTCAAAACCATAATTGGCCAAAAGGCTTACAAAGATTATGTACATAATGAAACTATGACAATAATGATAGTCGACTAACTCGATAGCACAGGACTCAAAGACAAGACTCAGAACTCTGATCGCTAGTACTGGAACATGATTTCCATTCCTGACGCTCAGAAACTGTTCCCCATCCTCGAATCTCCTACTAACCTGCAGTCCCTGTAATGAATTATAAATATGAATATGACTACCGGTATCCAATACCCAGTTAGCAGAATCACAAATAGAGAAATTACAAGATTTTATCATATAAATACCTTGTCCAGCAGTCAGCTTCTTTCCCTTCCTTGGCCTGTTAAGGTCTAGAGATGCTTGGTAAAGAGGACAGTTCCTCTTCAAGTGTCCCCGCTTCTTGCAGTAGAAGCTTTCTGCAGCAGATTAATCAGCTTTCACTTTGCTGGTCTGACTCGGGCCAGGAGCATTCAGCACCTTCTTTCCCTTCCTTTTATTCTTCCCTTTCTTAAAGGGACGACGACCTCTAGAACCTCCCACTAAATTCACCACCCCCTTGTTCAGTTGGTGGTCTTTCTCGTAAGTCTGCAGTAATCCCATCAAACCATGGTAATTGACTACAGGCTTGTTCGTTTTGTAATGGTTGAGAAAGTCAAGATAGGAGGAGGGTAGAGAATTCAAGATCGCATCCTTGCCGAGCTGCTTGTGCAAGGGACATCCGAGCTTGCCCAACCTTTCAATCAGCTCGATCATGTACAATACATGATCAGTAACAGAACCATCATTCGACATCTTGCTGTTGTAGATGGTACAAGATACTTTGTACCACTCTACATCGTCTGGCGTGCCGAAAGATTCCTTCAACTTTTGAAGGATCTCATCTAGTTGGACCTCCTCGAACTTGCGACTGAACTCGTCGTTCATAGCCGCTAGCATAATGCATCGGACAGTAGTCCGATCAGAAACCCACTTTTGATAAGTATCCCTGACCGAACTCTGAGCATTTATAGAAGGGATTTCAAGTGCCGGATCCATTATCACATAAAGGATCCGTTCATGCTCCAGGACAATCCTCAACTTTCGATACCAGCTATTGAAGTTGTGACCCTTCAACTTCTCGTTATCGAGAAGTGACCAGAGTGAAAGATTTGAAGACATCTGAAAGGAAAAACAAGACCATATTAGAGTATGAATTAATCAATTAACTAAAAGACTTGGACTTTAGTCTAAAGGTCTCTCCCACTAATTTTTCAGATTGCGAGCCTCTAACTCCAATCTGTGAAATCACTATTTCATAGTGGGTACTGAAATCCAATAGACCACGTATGAGCCTAACTATGGCCAGCTCACCCATACGCACCTAAAGGTAGGTTCACCAACCAATTGCTTCCCTAAGCAACTTCAGTAATTTATTTTGCCCCAGAGAGCACCCCAATCGCATAGGGGCCTCCTATTGCGGGTCTCCGGTTAGGTCCAACCATTAAGATGATAAATCCAATACTTCCAGCCAATGAATGACCAAGCCCGACTATGGCCGGCTCACCTGATCATCGTTAAGAAGGTTGCACTGAACCATCATCTATGAGAGAGTACTTCCAGTAACCGGATGCACACCCGTTCTATGGAACTGCCGATGAACACCAAGTTAAAGGACACATTACTAACCCACTTAATGGGAGGCTAAGACACCATCAACTCTTTGACTTAGTCTTTTTCAGGACCTAATAATTTTAGAGGATTTTAGGTTGTGACAGATGAATAAGAGAAGAACATGGATCATCCTCTCACTGAACGAATCAGTTTTCAGGAGGGTTGAATCAATTCAACAATTTATCCATGGGCACCTACCGATCAGTCAGATTGATCAACAAGGGTGACATGGGTTAACTCGAGTCAATGAGCTTTTCTAATCAGTTCTGGTCGACACGACTGGCCAGGTAGGTGAGATCATGGGTGAGTATCCATCATTAACCATCTTTCCTAGACACCAACCAAGTTGGCCAGGAAAGAGGTAGTCTCATACAACCATGATCACAATGCCAAACCTACCTCGACACCAACCGGTTTACCAGACTCGATCAGACTAGCCTAAAGACTCGGGCTTCCACGGAGCCACTAATTAGATCCATTTTAGATGAATGGACTAACTTATCTAACTATTAGATAGTTCTAAAAGAAGGACCTTAATCAACTTTTGATTAGTCTTCTTATTATCCAGTTCAACTAAACATAGGTCTAACCTAAAATATGGATCCAATTAGATAGCTAACCCAATTAACCCAATTGGCTTATTTAAATGTGTTACATCCGTGACAGTGACGTGGCCAGGCTCAGGTATCGCCGAATGCGAACGAGCCACGTGTAAGTTTTCCTGCCAGAATCAGCGCCACGTCCTCAAAGCTGGGGTCGGCAAGATCGCGCCGCTCGACGATTATCTGGAGCAAACCGCTCCCGCCGAGGTCGAGCTCGGCGCGGAGTTCCTCCACCGACTCATCTGCGCCCGCGCGCAAAGGAGACGACCCAAGTGAGGTCGGCCGAGGTCGGCTGACCCTTCGCCTTGCGCCAGGTGGCCACCCGGAGACGGGCCCACCTCGGCCGAGGCCAGGCGATCTCCTGCCGCCTCACCAGGTGTCCACCCAGGAGGGGCCCGCCTGGGCCGAGTTCGGCCGACCCTTCGCCTTGCGCCAGGTGACCACCCGGAGACGGGTCCACCTCGGCCGAAGCCAGGCGATCTCCTGCCACCTCGCCAGGTGTCCACCCAGGAGGGGTCCACCTAGGCCGAGGTCGGCTGACCCTTCGCCTTGCGCCAGGTGGCCACCCGGAGACGGGTCCACCTCGGCCGAAGCCAGGCGACCTTCTGCCGCCTCGCCAGGTGTCCGCCCAGGAGGGGCCCACCTAGTGCGAGGTCGGCTGACCCTTCGCCTTGCGCCAGGTGGCCACCTGGAGACGGGTCCACCTCGGTCGAAGCCAGGCGACCTCCTGCCGCCTCGCCAGGTGTCCACCCAGGAGGGGTCCACCTAAGCCGAGGTCGGCCGATCCCTCGCCTCTCGCCAGTTGGCCCCCGGAGATAGGTCCAACTCGGCCGAGGTCAGACCGCTCGTACGGAGAGGCCCCCGGGGAAAGCGACGGGTCCCGAGACCATCCCTCGGGCCGTACCGACCCCAGACGGCGTCCCGTACGGAGGGCGGCGGCACGCGGAACGTCACTTATATTGGCCCGGCAGGTCCCGCAGTCGAGAGACCCGATCCTGACGGAACAGGGCCCATAAACGGACGGCGCCCACGCTCGGGGAAAAAAGCGCTCTCACGAAGCCCGAGGCCTGACGACTTGCCGCTCTGCCAGCGCCGCCTTCCCTCTTTTTCTCTTCTGTCCTTGCCTTTTTCCTGCTGGGCCCGGCGGACGAGGTCGGAAAGCCGCCTGGCCTCCTTCACCAAAAAAGGGAAAAGAAAGGAAGACAGGGAGGAGGAGTTTTCGAGGGAGAAAAGGACAAGCGCACGACGAAGGGAGATAAAGAGGGAAGAATCCGAAGACTGCAAGGTAAGCCAACAAGCCTGGGGACAAGAAGGAAGCACCGGCACAAGGCCTCGCTCCGAGGAAGAAACCAGAGATCCCGAGAGGGAAATACTGGGCGCGAGCTCGGCAAGCAGGCCCAGCCGAGATTCTGGTCCCCGGCGCTTTCCCTTCACCAATTAACTCTCCAAATCCGGGGCCCTCCAGGGGGCCTGGGAGGGAGAGTCTGTTCCTCCACGTCGTCTACTGACTTGACCGTCGGAGCCCCCTCGCCGGAATCCCCGGCCAGGGTCCTCTAACCCCTTCGTTGCAGGTTTCTCGCAGGAAGGGAGGCTCCCTTGCCAGGCGGTCAGGGAGGATCGGCTGATCCTCTACACAGGCGCGGCGACGAGGACGGCAACAGATTAGCGCACCAGGTAGGGGGGCAGGACACTAACCCCCAGTGGGAACTAGCTTTTTGCAGGTGTCACGCTCTCTAGTAATGGTGGTCACTCGTGGTCGCGAGGCGTCCACCAGTCGAGTGGGAGAAGCCCACTCCCCTCCAGGGGGCCACACCCCCGAGCGGGAGCTTCCGGCTCCCCCTCCTCTTCTGCAGCAGCCTACCCCGGTGGATGGATCCCTTGCGGCCATCGTCCAGCAGCTGCAGACCTTGACCTCAGCGGTCCGACAGCTTCAGCATCAGCAACGGTCCCTGGCCACTCAGCCACAGCCAGGGACCCCCGCGGCCCGGGTCGCGGGACAGTGTGGGAGCCTGCGCTCAATCCAGGGCAGGCCGTCCCATCCACAAGCCATCTCCAACCCCCGAGGGAGCCGCCAAGCTCCCCCGAAGAGAAACTATTCCGGCTCGGAGGATCACGAGAGTCGATCCCCGGCCGATGGGGCCGAAACGGTGCATCGCAGCAAGCGACGCCGGGGCCAGACCTCGCGCAGAGACCGATCGGCGCCCCCCTCACCTGCAGTCTCAGTAGAAGACTCCACTGACGAAGCCATCAGGCGCCAGGCCGAGAGGCGCCTAGAAGAGCACGAGCGCAAGTTGGCGGAGTTCGCCCGACGGTTCGCCGACCTGCAGAACTCGTCCGCCGACCCGGCGGGCTACGACTCCCGCCCCCCTTTCTCCGAAGAGATCCAGGCGGAACCAATCCCGAAACGGTTCCGCATGCCGCAGGTGGACCCCTACGACGGGACCACCGACCCCCTGGACCACCTGGAGGGTTATAAAGCCCTCATGAGGGTCCAGGGCGCCACCGACGCCCTTCTGTGCATCGCCTTCCCTGCAACCCTTCGGAAGGCCGCTCGAGTCTGGTTCGCCCGTCTCGAGCCCGGATCCATTTGCTCCTTCCAGCAGCTGGAAGGAAAGTTTGTGGCGCATTTCGACGCTTGTCGAAAGGTGCCAAGGGAGGTGGACAGTCTCTTCTCCATCCGCCAGCAGGACCAGGAGCTGCTCCGAGACTACATCGCCCGGTTTAAGACCGCAGCCCTGGAGATCTACAGCTTGGACGAGCCCGTCGCTATGCTGGTTCTAAAGCACGGGCTCAAGACGTCCCGCCTGACCTATTCCCTGGACAAGAAGCCGCCCAGGACGTATTCTGAGCTCCTCCTCCGCGCCCATAAGTACATCCGAGCAGAGGAGGCTGACCGCACCCGTCGAGAGCTGGACGGGAAGATTCTGAAGAAGGCAACCCCGAGGGACGTCCCGGGAGCTCGGAGGCCCGGGCCATCAGCCGACCCTCGCCCGAACCCAAGGCCGAGGGCCGAGTCTGCCCCCGAGCGGAGGTACACCCCGCTCCTCGCACCTCGAGCCAAAATCCTCATGGAAATCGAGGGCGAGCGCTACCTCCGCCGACCTCCACCTCAGAACCCGAGGGCCGCCCGAGACAAATCGAAGTACTGCCAATTCCACCGCGAGCACGGACATGACACGGAGGAGTGCCACCATTTGAAGCGGGAGATCGAGGAGCTGATCGGGAGGGGATACCTCCGGAAGTTCGTCAAGAACGAGGCCCCCTCCGAGAAGCAGCCGCTCGCGGCCTTGCCACCTGTCCCTGCGATCGACAACCGGCCAACAGAGAGGCCCGTGGGCATGATCGCACGCGGATCTGGCAGAGCAGAGAAGAGAGCCCGGGAAGTCCCGGAGGATGTAATCCCTCCCAAAGGAGGGGAGTCTAACGGCAATGTAAACAATGATGCCGTGGTGGTCGAGATGACCATCGCGAAACACCCTGTACATCGAATCATGGTGGATAGTGGAAGCTCGGCCGATGTACTTTTTTACGATGCTTTCTCTCGGATGAATTTGCCTCCCGACCAACTAAAGCCAGTGCACACCCCACTGGTAGGTTTTACAGGGGACTCCGTGGGAGTCGAAGGGGAAATCACTCTCCCGGTTACCGCCGGATCCCCACCTCGGCAGGCGACCATCATGGTGACTTTCACTGTCGTCAAGCTCCCTTCGCCTTACAACGCCATCCTTGGGCGTCCCGGGCTCAACCAACTAGACGCCACCATCTCCACAAGGAGACTGCTGGTGCAGTTCCCCATGCCTTTCGGGTTCGGGGAAATGAAGGGGACGATTCAGCCGGTCCCGCTCTGCCTACAGACAATCCCAGGCACCAGGGGCGCAGAGCTCGCCCACGATGTCGAGGACCTCGACCTGAGAGAAAAGGAACCCAGGGGAGGGCCCATAGAGCGCCTGCTCTCCTTTCCCCTTAGTTCGGACCCCCTGAAGACGGTGCAAGTCGGGGCCCAGCTCCCCGAAGAGGAGCGAACCCGTCTGCTGGAGTTCCTCCGTGCCAACGCCGATGTGTTCGCCTGGTCGGCGGCCGACATGCCGGGCATCCCGCCCGAGATTATCATGCACAGCCTGAACGTGGACCCAGGCAGCCGCCCGGTCTGCCAGAAGAAGAGAAGCTTTGCCATGGAGAGGCAGAAGGCGATCGACGAGGAGGTGGAGAAACTTCTCGCCGCCGGTTTCGTCCGAGAAGTCCAATACCCCAGCTGGTTAGCAAATGTGGTCATGGTAAAGAAGAGCAGCGGTAAGTGGAGGATCTGCGTGGACTACACCGACCTCAATCGAGCTTGCCCGAAGGACAGCTTCCCTCTGCCAAAGATCGACCAGCTGGTCGACACCACCTCGGGACACCGTCTCCTGTCATTCATGGACGCTTTCTCCGGATACAACCAGATCCGGATGAATCCGGAGGACGAAGAGCGTACCACCTTCATAACTGACCGCGGGACTTTCTGTTACAGGATGATGCCCTTCGGCCTCAAGAACGCGGGGGCGACGTACCAACGTCTGGTCAATAAAGTCTTCAAAGACCAGATAGGCCGCAACATGCAGGTGTACGTGGACGACATGCTGGTAATGAGCAAACTTGACTCGGACCACGTAGCCGACCTGGCGGAGACGTTCGGCAACCTCCGGCACCACCAGATGAAGCTGAATCCGGCGAAGTGCGCCTTCGGGGTCTCCGCCGGAAAGTTCCTAGGGTTCATGGTGACCCAGAGAGGAATCGAGGCCAACCCGGAGAAGGTCCAGGCCATCCTGAACATGGAGCAGCCAGCCTCCAAGAAACAAGTGCAGCAGCTGACCGGTCGGGTTGCGGCCCTTAGCCGTTTTATTTCCAGGTCGACGGACCGCTGCCGTCCCTTCTTCAAGGTGCTGAGGAAGATGAATGGTTTCGCCTGGACCGAGGAATGCCAGCAGGCCTTCGAGGAGTTGAAGAAGACGCTCGTATCACCACCTCTGCTATCCAGGCCCGAGGAAGGGGAGGAGCTTACCCTCTACTTGGCCGTTACCCCGGAGGCCGTCAGCTCTGTCCTGGTCCGAACTGACGACCACGGGATCCAGCGACCGGTGTACTATACCAGCAAACTCCTCCGGGATGCGGAGCTCAGGTATTCCCGGCCCGAGAAACTCGTTTTTGCGCTAATAGTGTCTGCCCAGCGTCTCAGGCCCTATTTCCAAGCGCATCCTATCGCCGTCTTGACGGATCAACCGCTGAAAGCGGTGCTCAGCCGACCCGACACCTCGGGGCGATTGGCCAAATGGGCACTGAAACTCAGCGAGTTCGACATTACATACCGACCGAGGTCGGCAATGAAGGCACCGGTGCTGGCCGACTTCTTGGTCGAATGCGCGGGTTTAGGCAAGGAGCCCGAGGACTCCTCGGCCCAGCCGATGGAGGTCGGCACCAACGAGCCCGGAGAGGACGCTTGGATCCTCCATGTGGACGGAGCCTCAAACTCCGGAGGGAGCGGAGCTGGGCTCATCCTTGCCAACGGCGACGGAGTCGTCGCCGAGTGTGCGCTCCGTTTCCAGTTCCCCGCGACAAACAACCAAGCGGAGTACGAGGCGCTTCTCGCCGGACTCAGGGTCTCCCGCGAGCTGGGCGTGACCAACCTCAGAGCTTTCACTGACTCCCAGCTCGTGGCGGGGCAGGTGTCCGGGGAGTACGTCGCTCACGACCCCCAGATGGCAAGGTATTTGGAGCTCGTCAAGGCGGGCGCGTCCAAGTTCCGGCGCTTCAACATCTTCCATATCCCCCGCAGGGAGAATGCCCGCGCGGATGCTCTCTCTCGATTGGCGACTCTGCCGGATACAATGCTGGGACGCGCTCATGTGGAGCGACTCGAAGTCCCAAGCCTCGAAGCACCGGCGGGGGTCCATCAAGTCAGCCAGGAGCCCGGCTGGATGGACAAGTACGCCGCGTACATCACCGACGGCATTCTGCCGGAAGACCGAGACGCGGCTCGCCTCATCAGGAAGAAGGCCGTGCGGTTTGTCCTGATGGACGGGCAGCTGTATCGAAGGTCCTACTCTTATCCCCTCCTCAAGTGTATTGGACCCGCAGAAGCCAAGCTTGTGCTCCAGGAGATTCACGAAGGCATCTGTGGGAACCACGTGGGGGGCAGGGCATTGGCATACAAGGCCCTTCATCAAGGCTACTTCTGGGAGACGATGAAGGAGGACGCCACCGACTTCGTGAAGAAATGCGACCGGTGCCAGCGCCACGCCACAGTACAGCGGCAACCCTCCAACCCGATCTCTCAGCTCTCAGCCCCCTGGCCGTTCGCCCAGTGGGGGATGGACCTGCTGGGCCCATTCCCGCCGGCGTCCGGCCAGCGGAAGTTCCTGATAGTGGCTATCGACTACTTCACTAAATGGGTCGAAGCCGAACCTTTGGCAAGAATCACCGAAGCAAACGTCGCCAAGTTCTTCTGGAAGTCCATCGTCTGCCGCTTCGGCCTCCCCCACATCGTGGTCACCGACAACGGACGCCAGTTCGACTGTCGAGAGTTCGAGGATTTCTGCAACGACCTCGGCATCAAACATCGCTTCACCTCGGTGGCGCACCCCCAGACCAACGGGGAGGCTGAGGTCACGAACAGGACCATTCTTCAGGGCCTCCGCACGCGGCTAGACCAAGCCAAGGGCAGGTGGGCCGACGAGCTTCCCAGCGTTCTTTGGGCATACCACACCACTCCAAGGACGGCTACCGACGAAACCCCATTCAACCTCATCTTCGGGGCCGAGGCAGTCATCCCGATCGAGCTCAGCATACCCACGCTGCGCGTGGAACAATACGACGAGACAGAAAACCCGGCCAGGATGATGCTCAACCTAGACCTCCTCGAAGAAACAAGGGACAAGGCCCGAATTCGAATGGCGGCATACCGGCAACGTGTAGCCAGATATTACAACTCCCGAGTACGGCCGAAGGTTTTTCGTCCCGGAGACTTGGTCCTCCGGCGTGCAGAAGCCTCCCAGCCACGAGAGTGCGGCAAGCTTTCACCCAACTGGGAAGGCCCTTATCGGGTAGCAGAAGCCCTCCCTCACGGAGCATGTTACTTGGAAGAATTGGGAGGTGCCAGGTTCCCCCGGACATGGAACCCCTCGAACCTGAGAATGTACTACCAGTAATGTAAGGCTCCCAGTTTCTCTAACAAAGCTTCTTCACTTTAAACATTCTTCTCCGACTTCAACAAAAAGCCCGGAGCACAGCTCAGCAAGCCGCGCAAGGTTTGAGAAAGCCTACGGCATCGAGCTCAGTCCGGAAGATCCTGGGCTTCGGCCTGGAAGGTTGCGCCGAATCCGCTTCGCCCATGCAAGCCCGGAGCACAGCTCAGCAAGCCGCGCAAGGCTTGAGAAAGCCTACGGCATCGAGCTCAGTCCGGAAGATCCTGGGCTTCGGCCTGGAAGGTGGCGCAGAACCCAGTTCGCCCACGCAAGCCCGGAGCACAGCTCAGCAAGCCGCGCAAGGTTTGAGAAAGCCTGCGGCATCGAGCTCAGTCCGGAAGATCCTGGGCTTCGGCCTGGAAGGTGGCGCCGAATCTGCTTCGCCCACGCAAGCCCGGAGCACAGCTCAGCAAGCCGCGCAAGGTTTGAGAAAGCCTGCGGCATCGAGCTCAGTCCGGAAGATCCTGGGCTTCGGCCTGGAAGGTGGCGCCGAATCCGCTTCGCCCACGCAAGCCCGGAGCACAGCTCAGCAAGCCGTGCAAGGTTTGAGAAAGCCTGCGGCATCGAGCTCAGTCCAGAGGATCCCAGGTTTCGGCCCGGAAGATGGTGCAGGAACTGTGTTGTCCGCGCAAGCATGAAGGCAGCCCAAAGTCGGACCTGCTCAGGATTCTTGCCTTGCCGCAACACGGTTTTGCAGACCCCGTCCTTCGATTTAGTATGGAAGAACCAGGCCCGCAGTTGTCTCAGGTATCCCAGACCGACATCTCAGAAACAAACAAACAAAGAAGAAGAAGAAGAGCCAAAGTTGATAGACAAATTTTTATAAAAAAAGGAGTCTTCATTGAACATGGGTGTACAGTACAAACTGGGAGCCCCGACAGGCCGGAACTCCCCAAAAAAAAAGAAAGACAAAGAAAGCAAGAGTACAAAGTAAAGGTCACTGGGGCGCAGGGTCGGCGCCGTCCGCCGGAGGTGCGGGCGCCGTCCGCCGGAGGTGCGGGCGCCTCCTCTTCAACCTCCACGACAACCGGCTCCGGGGGCTGTGTCGGGGCCGCGGCGTCATCAGTCGGAGGTGCTGCAGCTGCCGCCTGAGGTGTCACCTGGGCCGTGCCGGAGGTCCTGCCCTCGCTCCCCGGCTTCCTGCCGCCGACGACGACCGCACTCAGGTCCAGTTGGGGGAAGAAGGCCCCCACCTTTTCCCGGCACATCCGGAACCCCTTCAGGAAGGAGTCCACGGCGGCCTCCCAGACTTCCGACGTAAACTCGTCGGAAGCCCGGAACTTGGGGACGGCCTCCAGCGCTTCTCGCTTCGCCGCCTCCAGGAGCCCGTTGATGTACGAGCTCCGGTCCTTCGCCACGGCCGCCTCTCGCCGGGCCTCGTCCAGCTGACGCTCCAGGAACAGTGAGTGGGCTTGCAGGCGGGCCTTCTCCGCCGCGTCCTCCTCAGTGCGGCGCTGGTTGGAGGTCCGCTCCTCCGCCAAGGAGGCCTTCAGTTCCTTGTTCCGCTCCTCGGAACGCCCCAGGTCGGACTGGAGGGCCTGCTTCTCAGCTCGTAGTTCGGCCCCCTTGTCCATCAAATCTTTCACGTCGGCCGCGAGCTTTCCAAGCTTCTGCTCCCGCTCGGAGTCCCGCTTGGCATTCCCTACGAGGTAGTTCCTCAGTAGAAGGACGTCGTTCCCGATCTGCAAGGGCAAAGATGACATGTCAGTACCGAGGCAGGAGGCCTCGGATTGAAAGAGAAATAAAGAGTCAAAGATCAGGCTTACCGTGAAGAGTTGGGGCAGGATGCCGAGTAGCGCATCCGCGTAATCTCGACCGCCCCGAGCTCGGCGGTCCCGGGCGGTGGAAGCATACTCCATCACCCTCTCCGCCAGCCCTCGGTCGAGGATGACCGAGTCCCGGTGCGAGATCACCGGTGCTGGGCCCTTCGGGCCGATCCCCGCGACAGCCGCCCCTTCTGCTGGAGCTGCAGCCGACGGACCGGCGGTCACCACTGGCGGTGCCGTCGGGCTGCTGACCGGAATGGGCCCGGCGATGGGCAGAGCGGCGGGCGCCGGAGCTCTCTCGGCAGCATCGCCAGGTCGTGGAGCCGAGGTGCCAGGGGCGCCGCCCTGAGAAGGTCTGGGCGGAGAAACAGCGGCAGCTAGGCCGGGCACGGTCGCCGCTGCGACCTCCCGGCTCGTCTCTGTGCGAGCCCTCTTCTCCACGGGCTCGTCCACGTCGACGACCTCCCTCTGGGCAGCTCCCTCCAACAGGTTCTCCAGTGAAAACTTCATCCCTGCAAAGTGGAGAAATCAGAAGGTTAGTCAGTTCAATCTTAAAAAGAGAGGGGGGAAGGGCAGAAGTTAATGCGGGGCCAAATCTCACCGGTCTCCCGGATGGGACTGATGCCGGCCTCGAAAAGATTCTGCTCAGAAAGCAGAACCTCGAGCGGCGGGACCACGTCACTCAGGAGCTGGGTGTATGCCTCCTGGTCCGCGGACTCGACCCGAGAACTCCGGTTCGGCGACCGGTCCGGTTCGCTCCAGGCCCAGTCGACGTCGTCGACCGAGGCAAAGAAAAACCGGCTCTTCCATCCCTTGACCGAAGAAGGGAGGTCGAACCGGAGACACCTAGGCCGGGGCGAAATATACCACCAGCCATCATCGGTGGAGCACTTCTTCAGGGTGAACAGGGACCTGAAGAGTGAAAAACGGGCAACGAACCCGTGGAAATGGCAGAAGACAATGAAGGAGAAGATGACCCGGATGGCATTAGGAGCCAACTGGGCCGGGACGAGCCGGAAATGGCTGAGGAAGGAAAGGAAAAAAGGATGAAGAGGAAAACGAAGACCCCCGAGGAGGAAGTCTTCGTAGAAGGCAATGCGGCCGGGGCCACTCATGGTGACACGCTCCCCGGACCGCGGAGCAAATAGATGGACAGATCCTGGGATGCCATAAGCATCCCGGAGCAGAGAAAGATCACCTTCGGTCATGGTGGAGACATGACCGGAGGGACCGGCGGGAAGAAGCGGCGGAGCCGGAACAGAAGCAAAAGCAGGGAGTGAACGGAGGGGCACGGCAGGTGCAACCGGAGGGGACCGGGTCCCCCTGGGAATGCCAATGGTGACACCCCCGGGTTGCAAGCGCCGGCGGACCTCCTCTGGGATTACCTCCTCATCCGAGGAGGAAGAAGATGGAGTCCTCGGCCGGGACGGACCGGCCTCGTCCGGATTAAAAGAAACATGGCGACGGCGCGCCATGGAGAAGGAAAGAAGGAAGGGACTGAATAAGCGAGGGAGAAGGAGGGGGACTAGAGAAGAAGAAGACGCTTACCCAAAAATGCACAGGCGGGCGCAAGCAGCAGAAGTTGTTAGCCTGCAGCAAACCGCCCACGAAGCAAGGGAAAAGGCCTCATTCTGGAAAGTCCCCTCCCTTTCAGACTCAGCCGGCAGCAGCCGTACCCATCATTCCGTCTCAGGCCACTGGATGGTCGCCACGTGGGCACACGCCCGACACCGATGCCTCGTTAGCAGAGTAACGGCCTCTGCCCCGAAGCGACGCATTGATTGCGGGCAAGTGGACGACGCGTGGCGACTCCCCATAGGTCTTCAGCCGCATCGAGCCACGACGAGTGAAGATCGTGCCAATTATGAAGCAAGATCTTCACCTCCCCACGTCATGTCTGCAATTAATCCCGACGTTCCGTTCTACGATGCCCCGACGGAACGGCGGGCTGGGGGGCAACTGTTACATCCGTGACAGTGACGTGGCCAGGCTCAGGTATCACCGAATGCGAACGAGCCACGTGTAAGTTTTCCTGCCAGAATCAGCGCCACGTCCTCAAAGCTGGGGTCGGCAAGACCGCGCCGCCCGACGATTATCTGGAGCAAACCGCTCCCGCCGAGGTCGAGCTCGGTGCGGAGTTCCTCCACCGACTCATCTGCGCCCGCGCGCAAAGGAGACGACCCAAGTGAGGTCGGCCGAGGTCGGCTGACCCTTCGCCTTGCGCCAGGTGGCCACCCGGAGACGGGCCCACCTCGACCGAGGCCAGGCGATCTCCTGCCGCCTCGCTAGGTGTCCGCCCAGGAGGGGCCCGCCTGGGCCGAGTTCGGCCGACCCTTCGCCTTGCGCCAGGTGGCCACCCGGAGACGGGTCCACCTCGGCCGAAGCCAGGCGATCTCCTGCCACCTCGCCAGGTGTCCACCCAGGAGGGGTCCACCTAGGCCGAGGTCGGCTGACCCTTCGCCTTGCGCCAGGTGGCCACCCGGAGACGGGTCCACCTCGACCGAAGCCAGGCGACCTTCTGCCGCCTCGCCAGGTGTCCGCCCAGGAGGGGCCCACCTAGTGCGAGGTCGGCTGACCCTTCGCCTTGCGCCAGGTGGCCACCCGGAGACGGGTCCACCTCGGCCGAAGCCAGGCGACCTCCTGCCGCCTCGCCAGGTGTCCACCCAGGAGGGGTCCACCTAAGCCGAGGTCGGCCGATCCCTCGCCTCTCGCCAGTTGGCCCCCGGAGATAGGTCCAACTCGGCCGAGGTCAGACCGCTCGTACGGAGAGGCCCCCGGGGAAAGCGACGGGTCCCGAGACCATCCCTCGGGCCGTACCGACCCCAGACGGCGTCCCGTACGGAGGGCGGCGGCACGCGGAACGTCACTTATATTGGCCCGGCAGGTCCCGCAGTCGAGAGACCCGATCCTGACGGAACAGGGCCCATAAACGGACGGCGCCCACGCTCGGGGAAAAAAGCGCTCTCACGAAGCCCGAGGCCTGACGACTTGCCGCTCTGCCAGCGCCGCCTTCCCTCTTTTTCTCTTCTGTCCTTGCCTTTTTCCTGCTGGGCCCGGCGGACGAGGTCGGAAAGCCGCCTGGCCTCCTTCACCAAAAAAGGGAAAAGAAAGGAAGACAGGGAGGAGGAGTTTTCGAGGGAGAAAAGGACAAGCGCACGACGAAGGGAGATAAAGAGGGAAGAATCCGAAGACTGCAAGGTAAGCCAACAAGCCTGGGGACAAGAAGGAAGCACCGGCACAAGGCCTCGCTCCGAGGAAGAAACCAGAGATCCCGAGAGGGGAATACTGGGCACGAGCTCGGCAAGCAGGCCCAGCCAAGATTCTGGTCCCCGGCGCTTTCCCTTCACCAATTAACTCTCCAAATCCGGGGCCCTCCAGGGGGCCTGGGAGGGAGAGTCTGTTCCTCCACGTCGTCTACTGACTTGACCGTCGGAGCCCCCTCGCCGGAATCCCCGGCCAGGGTCCTCTAACCCCTTCGTTGCAGGTTTCTCGCAGGAAGGGAGGCTCCCTTGCCAGGCGGTCAGGGAGGATCGGCTGATCCTCTACACAGGCGCGGCGACGAGGACGGCAACAAAATGATATTAGGTTTCATAAACCCTAATTAACTTGTCATTTAATTTAATCATACAATTCAAAATTGTTTGAATATAAGCCAATATTTTAATTAAAATAATTTTAATTAAAACATGTAAAACTCCTTTTACCAATAATTTCATGCATCATATCTAGTTTTATTCTTTTATAAATATTACATTACCAAAAATAAATTTATAAGATATGCCAAAAAAGTATCTGAATTAAAATAATTTTAATTCCTTTGATTTCCTTAAAGGATCCTTCTAAAGAGGTCAACACAGATGAACTGCATCGTGCCAAAGACACACGGTCATGGTGAAGGTCTCAACTAGGTTCCTAAAAGTACTTCCTAATCATACCCTATGATTAAGATACAATAGATTAAACATTTTAATCTACTATACATGCAATCAAGATATGTTACACCTAAATCTGGCTCTGATACCATTGAAAGCAAAAGAGGGTTGCGAGTGCCTACACTAAGCATGCAACAGCACAAGGAGCAGGTAGGTATTTTAAAATAATTTTAAAATAATAGCGAAAAAATTTACTACGCACAGGATCTAACATTTTCAAGATGCATGTATAGGCAAAAGAAGGCATGAAATATGCATGTAATATTTATAAACAATTTGATAAACCTAGATCTAGGCATGCATGAAAATAAATCCATAAATTTTACCATATTCTTGCATGGAATAAAGCAGGGATAATAGCTGGAATAGCTGGAATATCTAGAACAACTTTATTCCAGTCTTCTTCTTCCAGCAATCGATTGGAATGTTTTTAAGCTCTTCTCCAAGAGCAGCAAAATCCAAACCAAAATGGCTATACTTTGGTCTCCCCTCCTGCAACAAGAGCAAGGCAACTTCTTGATAGAACTTGCTTCAATGGAGAGGTAATTGCATCAATCTTCCAACGTTGCTAAAGTCCGTTCACCCAGAATATCAGAATAGCATTTTCTGCAACCAAAAACAGAGGATAGAAAATACAGCAGCAATGGAGGTTGATGTAGCTCACAGGTGCTCAAGAGAACACCCTTTAGAGGGGGGACATGCCTGGGCTTCCTCTGATCCGGCTTCTCGCGCAATGCTAGTCGTCGGAAACCACTTGAAATGGTGAGATGGGAGGAAAAACAGAACACTATGTTCTGTTATTGTTTTCTCCAAAACAAAGCTTCCTTCCATCGATTGAGCACTAATAAAACAGGGAATCAAAAAAGTCTTTCACTCCCAACCTCAACAAAAACTTAGGTCCAAAATCATGGATTGAAAGGATGATGGAAGCTCTCAAAAGAAGAATGCACAATGAATGTTTCACGGCCCAGAAATTATATTCAACATGAACCATGTAACCAGTGATTTTGGGAGCTTAGGAGACCTTCTGGGAATTCGATAGGCCATCATGTTTGAGAACGAATCGAATTCATTTTCAACGTAGTAGTGAAGAGCCATTAATGGTGATTTATTTCCAGCCAAAACGAGTGAAAACGGGAGAGAAAAATTCACCTTATAACCCATGTTCGCCCAAGCCATGTATACCGTGTGAATAGGTTCAAAGTCGGTTCATAACCGGTTCAAACATCCTAAACCAGTTCTTAATACAATTAGATCAAAATCTAATTTATAAAAGGCTTAGTCAAGTCCTGGTCATCCAGGAACAATTTTTGGTGGACTCGAACAATTTCTGATCAACCCAAAACTGGGTCAATCCAAAGTGTGCTCAATCAAACCATTACCGAAATAATTCCTAATCATAAATCGGTACCTGGATCATGGAGAAATCCTCTATAGCATGTGACCTCATAGGTTTGAACCTAGGCGGTAGCACTGGAACAATTCCAGTACCAGCACAAGATCCCATCTAGCAATGGATCCCGGTGTCTGGATAGGTCGAAAATGCGAGAGCAATCAATCGAACCTTTGGCATATGGTTACCATATAATTCATCCCTTTGACCTCCAATGCTCAGGATGACCTAGGGTTAAACTATCAACCCTAGCTGAGTCAATCCACAACATGTCTCAACCTCGCAAGTTCAGTGACTCCTCACTAAGACTACCCCAGCCAAGGATTTGTTAAATTGAGACACTGCGAGACATTCAATCCAAACTATTTGGACATGTCAATTCCATCTTGGTCCACCACTACTCCACAAGTACTTGTCTGTACCCAGAAACCTTCCATCATCGGATTAGAAATCCGGGTAGTCCGGTACCAAAGCACAGGGAGTTTCTTGCAAGCTACCATGATGACCTCAGGTCGGAGGGACACATATATCCATATCCAATCGTGAGTATTCTTTTGGCAGAAAGGGACTACACGGAGTCACGTTCAATGAGATATCATATATCCCACTTGCAGATCATATCAGTGTCACTACACTCCTTTGGTCAAGAGGACAACCAAACGATGTGAACCACAACAACCTACACTTGATACATTGCTGTCCAGTACAATGTATCCTTTGGTCGTAAACCTTGTTTAAGGACCACTCGATATATCCTCTCTATATCGAAGTCAATGTAGTCCTAAGGACTTCATCACATGAAAAAGAGTTCATTATAGAAAAAAATCAGGATGTGATGAGCTATCAAAAAATATTTATTAATTCATACAAAAAGTATAATACTCAGCTCAACCGTCTACAACTTAGGCGATTGGTTTTGGGACCCAATTCCTAACAGCGGGAAGCTCCCTCTCTGGGCTACATGGTCCATAGGAGAAGGGGCATCCCCTGCTCGGCTAGTGGAGGCTTCTCGCACACGAGTTACCACCATTCTTCGGGCAGAGCTGTTCTCAAAGTTATGGGAGGCTTGTCTGGAGAAAGGCTTCCCCTTACCTGGTGCGCTAATCTGTTGTTGCCCTTATCGTCGTGGCCTGCAGCTCGGATTTGGTGCCAGACATCAACCTCTTTTCTTGGAATCCAGCTATTCCTGGTCCCTGCAAAATAGAATGAGAGACCCGGGTCGGAGATCCCGATGGGGGCACTCGACGATCAAGTCAGCGGACGATAAAGAGGAACAGATCCTTCAAGACATTTCTCTCTTCGGTCACCTGCTTGAAGGAGAGTTTTGTAAAGGATGGGATAGGAAGGGTAGGAGAGGTGTAAGGCTCGAGGTGTGACGGTCGTGTCTGTCGGAACTCTCTCTGGGAGTTTCGTGATGGCCTCTGTATGCTTTTTCTCTGCTTCTCCTTCCTTCTCCTTCCCTTGCTTTGCTTGCCTCCTTCTCGCCCGCTGGGTCCTTCTTTTAGATCACCGGCTTTCCCCACTTCTTGTCTCGATTTCTCCCTCTTGGGGCGCTCGAAGGTCAACAGCATCTATCGGCCATGCTCCCGAGGTGATTTTCTTTTATAGTAGGGAGTTATGTTGCAAGCCTTGTTTTTCCGATGAGTTATCATGGCTGAGGAAGTTTAGCAGGGCCTCGATCCGGCGGTAGCCGCCCTTAGGTCTGAGGTCCCTAACGTGGCCTTCTCCTTCTGGGTGGTAAAGGTGGTTGGCTGCAGGACCCGGTGCCTTGATCGGGGTACTCTTCCCCAACTGGTTCAAACAAGGGTAGGCGCACCTCTTCTAACTTTGGGGCACCGTACTGGACGCGCCGCTCTACGCACGCCGGCTTCGATGGCAGACTTGGTGCCGACGTCTTTGTCCTTTTTATGTCATTCCCGAGGAGCGGGCTCGACTTCGGTTGAGGTGGGCCCAGTCCCTGGAGGCCACCTGGTGAAGGAGCGGAGGGAGCTCGACTTTGACCGAAATGGGCTCGACCCTTGGGGAGCCACCTGGCGAAGGAGCGGAAGGAGCTCGACTTCGATCGAGGTGGGCTCGACCCTGGAGGAGCCACCTGGCGAAGGAGCGGAGGGAGCTCGACTCCAGCTGAGGTGGGCTTGACCCTTGGGGAGCTACCTGGGGAAGGAGCGGAGGGAGCTCGACTTTGATCGAGGTGGGCTCGACCCTGGGAGAGCCACCTGGTGAAGGAACGGAGGGAGCTCAACTTCGATCGAGGAGGGCTCGACTCTTGGGATCTCGGCTCGACTCTTGGGGAGCCACCTGGTGAAGGAGTGGAAGGAGCTCGACTTCGGCTGAGATGGGCTCGACCCTTGGGGAGCCACCTGGTGAAAGAGCCGAAGGAGCTCGACTTCGGCCGATATGGGCTTGACCCTTTAGGAGCCACCTGGAAAAAGAGCTGAAGGAGCTCGACTTCGGTCGAGGTGGGCTCGACCCTTGGAAAACCACCTGGCGGAGGAGCTTTGAAGGAAATCCGACATGGTGACATCTGCCCGCTTCGCTGTCAGCTGGATCCGATGTGTACTCCACGTCAGCGATCTTGCCACATCAACCTACATCCTCAGTCTTGTACTTCTTGTCCAAGGATGCCCACAGCTCTTTTATTATGCTGATACTACTGTACATATTATACAGAGTATTCTCTAATCTATTTAGGATATAGTTCTTGCATAGGAAGTCTGAGTGCTTCCATGCATCCACAGCAGCGACAATTTGCTTGTCGTTCTCTTCTTCCTTCAGGACTGGTGAATCTTCGTTGAGAACTCTGACCAGATTCAGAGTCGTCAGATAGAACATCATTTTCTGTTGCCATCTCTTGAAATCGATGCTGGCAAACTTCTCTGGCTTCTCGGCTTGAACAGATGTAGCCATTGTTGCCATTAGTTGAGCAGTACTTCCGGTATATACGGGAAAATGTCTTAAGATTGTTATTTGGTGGCTACCTAAATACTAAGACCGAGTCTAGAGTTAAACTCTATGTCCTTAAGACAATTTCGTCCCGTAAAAATGCTGACGATTTGTATGACGATTATCTCCCAGGATACAACGATTTTTTTCTGGTGAAGCTACACTACTATTCACCAGCACAGCAAACCAAGAATACTTTTCTTTCTCTTTATGACTAAAGTATGCAAAATGTACTATAACTATACTCTCTTCCTTCAGAGTATGCAAATGCCTAAGGAAAGAATTCTTTCTGATGAATTTTGGATGAAGAAAGGGATCCTATTTATAGCATTAAGAACCTTATTGGAAACATCCCTCTAGGATTAATCTAGTCCATCTGATTGCTATCAGATTGATCGAATGGGTTACCGGCTGGTTAAGATAAGTCATTTCGTATCGGGATACGCCCTTTTCCTTTCCGTGATATGAAGATTACGCGATCAACGTGCCTCTGAAACATCGTTTCACGATCCAACTACTATCGTGATCTGATGATCACGTTATCAACCATTCTGGATACATTGATCCATTAACAGATGCTTGATCCGTTGATCTGCTGATCGCAACTGACTGATAACCATTGGCCTGTCCGGTTTGATCACCGTGATCAATCTATGATCGACACGATCTTAGCCCATCATCAGACGATCTTGATTCAATCAATCCTGACCGTCTGATCCTTTTGATCAGGAAAAATTTTAAAGCTCCTCATGCTCCTCGTCCATTGATCTACCGATCGCAACTGACTGATAACCATTGGCAGGTCTAGTTTGATCACCGTGATCAATCTATGATTTACACGGTCTTAGCCCATCATCAAACGATCTTGATTCAATCAATCCTGACCATCTAATCCTTTTGATTAGGAAAAATTTTAAAGCTCCTCATGCTCCTCGCGACGATGCGCATGTGCGAAGTGCAAAGGGCGCTCGTCGCGCGCGCGTGTGATGCTACACATCATCTCTAGCTCTCCATCTATGGTTAGCCCAAATTCAAGAGCATGTGATGGAGTTCCCATATAAAGTGAATCAAGTTTTCTTACACTTTTGATGCGGGACTAAATTTTCCATGTTCAAAGGATAGTTTAGGAATAAAATTCCTATTCACTTTTTCCAACATATTTTACCTAAAATTAATATATTTAATAAAAATAATATAGCAAAAGTTAAAATTTTTTATGAGGTAGATTTCAATTATTTACACTAACTTTGCTGCTATCGCTCCACTGAAATTTTCTCAAATCAAAAGTTATGCTCGATGCAAGTATAATTCGAAAAGGAAGCTTTTAACTTGATCGATCTATTTTAAATCCTAAACTAAAGAATTTGGATCTACATAGTGCTGTCCTCTAGAAGTTTGGGCCTCATATCCTAGTTTTAAAAAGCTATTCAATTAAAACAAAAATCTTTTCATTCAGATATCTTGATACGGTAGATTTTGCTCTTGAATCATGCCTAGTCTCTTTGTAGGTGCCAAAGTATTCCAAATTTTCTTTTATCTGTTTATGCAAAAGAAGGAAAAAAGTTTAAGAAAGGAAAAATAAGAAGGCATGCCCTTTTTTTTTAGCTAAAAAAGAAATACGTTTGTAATGGTGATTTGTGGGTCAGTTTATAAGAAGAGATTGAACTCTTGTTTGACTTGATATAAGCTTTCAAGGTTGAGATCAGTTTGTTGGGAGGTTTGAGCATGGGTTCCTCTCAAGCAAGGTAAAGAAAGAGACCAGGGATGCTACAATTACTGGTGGGGGGCTGTTTAGCTTGGTGTTTTGTCATGAATCCTTCTTTTCTCTCGCTATCCGCATGTCAAGGGGGACATTGGAGTTAAAAACGATTTCAAGTTTCACATTGCTTTCTCGATCACACGTTCGAATGGAATCCTTTCACTCTTTATTTTTGCATTTAAGGATCTAGAATAACTTTTTGTGATGTTTTTGGGTTGTTAAACGATTGCCACAACATTCACAATTGAAGCGAATCTTTTACCAACTTTACTTTCCTTCAAAGTTCATCGTACGTACTAGAAATTTAGGAAAGGTAAAGTCTAAAGCCTGGCTGTACAGATGCTTGACGTTAAGTGGAAGCCAAGGCATAAAGTAGGTGCAGACTGGCTCTTGGTGGCAAGCCAAAGCGACTGTCGTTTCCGAAACTGGCCTCAAATAAATGAGCTGGGCATTTATTTATTTATTTATTTATTGTTATCCTTTTTTTATTTTTTTATTTTTTTTATTTTTTTTTATTTTTTTTTAAGGGACGGGGACGACAAAGGAAGAAAAAAGAAAGAAGAATCTGTTCTCTCATTAATACTGAACATCATGGATTTAAAAATTAAATTTTAAATTTAATCAAGTCATTCATGATATTTCATCTTGAACTATAATTTATTAATAATGAGACAAAATCTTTATTAACCGGGCTATTATTTTAGTATATTTTTTTATTTCAAATAATTATAAATATTTGAATATTTTATCGTGCAACTTTTGCATCATATAATCTTATACTATTATAAATAGCCATGACACTATTTATTTCGAGAATAGATAGCTCTCATCCATTTTTAAAATATAATTAAATATTATTAATAAGGTACGAGGTACATTGACATGTTATTATGGTGGCAATCCATGGTGTCACAGCTCTGTGGCACAAAGGTTGCACCGCAAAGGATCCAGTTCCAGTTGCAATATGTTGACAAAAGTTTTCTTGAAGTAATGAGCAGATAAGAAATGCCTCGATTAATCTAGGAGGACAATTGCCAGCTAGATGACCTATATATTATGTGGGGTACACCAAATAAATTGGATGAAACTAGCTGGCGAGTGCGTGCAATAGATTCTATCATATGCAATAGTATCTAGTATAGTATACTTTTTGAATGTTATATTTTTCTTGAGACTGTTTGGTGAGGTCGTTGATGGTTGCAATCCTTCATATGATGAAAAACTTTTATTATTTATGTCAAAAAGAAAAACCTAAGCGCCGTTGGGATTGATATAAACTCGTTCTGATATCGGTTGTTATGGAAGCGGAACGAGATCGTCGATTGTCGATGTCGATACCATAAGAAAAAAAAATAATAATAATAAATATAATTTTTTGGGCATGCAAAAGGTTTCACTATAAAAAATAAACTTACAGATTGAACTCTTTCTCAACCCCGTACAAGTATCTCTCAGCAAGAAACCCCGAATCCTTCTCTCAAGCTCTCAATCAGCCCTCTACAAGAGATCTCTCACCACTTTTTCATCCTCCCTCTCTCTGTCTGTGTCTCTGCCCACGAATTTGTAGCTTCCACTGCGTAGAGCACTCACAAGGAATCCAACGGTTCGAACAGAGTTCAAATCGGAGTCCTGTAGCTCTCCCAATCGTAGTTGGATTGCAACGCTGCTCGTGACCGTCAATCGCATTGAGATCTGTGCAGATTATGCTAGAATCGTGCGCACGGGTTTCCTTCTTTTTTTCTAATTTCTTTGCTGGGCCCCATGCATTTTTGTCTCCTTCTGGGTTGTGCACGGACGTTGAGGCGCCATTGGTCCAACAACCTCCACCTTGACTCAACGCACCGCTTTCACCTGACTTTAGAGCTTCTAAGGATTCCAATGCTCCCATGCCCTGGGACAGTTGCTTGATCATGGATGGACAAACATGGGAGTCGAGCCAGGTTGCTCGATCCCATTTTCGTCATGTGCTATGCTCACCTCGACCTGAGACCTGCTCGAGAAAGTCTCCTGCGGTAATAGGAATTTCACTTTTCGACGTTGCCTGTCGTCCTCCCGAGTCTCGCGTCCTGTGCCCGATCCACCTACTATTGGAACTCCACCTCGCACTGGACTCCTGTCTGCACCAGGGACTCCACCTCGCACAGGACTTCCTGTAAAGAGGTAGTGACCTCACACTTCTTCCCTTGCAGAATAATCCTATTGCCATGCAAGACCTTTAAGACTTCATCACTGGCTCTCCACCTGTAGCCGCTCGAGTCCAATTTGCTAAGGGAAATTAGATTCTTGCTAAAATTGGATATACATCGGACCTCACCTAGTTTTTTTACTATCCCATCATGTGCCTTCAAGCTTACTATCCCGACGCCCGCGATCGCACAGCTCGATCCATCTTCTATGTGGACAGAACCCTTTCTATCGTCTAGAGAGTCAGATAACTCCTCCTTGCAACAACCATGGTATGGACAGGCAGAATCCAAATTCCACTGAGAAGAAGGGGATACCTTGGTCGGATACCAAGAATACATCGCTGATGTATCTGTCGTCGCCGCTATCGGCCATCGCCATAACAGCCCTCGTCCGATCCCTGAGCCACGGGCAATCTCTGACATGATGCCCCAACTCATCACACCGAAAACACCTGATGTTGCTGGTATCCTTTGACTTGGATTGTCTTCCTCGCGATCCTTCGTCACTCCGCCTCCGGTCGCCTACACCTCCAGAAACTGCCAACGCTGAGTTCCCACCTGAACTCGAAGCCTGGTTCTCCCTCTTCAGAACCTCATTCTGAATTAGCGTTGATGTCACCCCTCCATCTTGATGGTGTTCTTTTCCACTAGAAAAGCAGTCACCAAGGACTCGAAGGACTACGGTGGGGATGATAACAATATAAGTGCCTGGGTCTCCTCCTCAACTTTTTCACCGACACCGAGGAGATCGGTGAGGATCCTCTGAAAATTGCTCAGGTGCTCCTGCACACTTTGTCCCTCGACCATCCGCAATTGATAGAACTGCTTCTAAAGGAACAAGGTGTTGGTGAGGGACTTTACCATGTACAGCTCCTCCAGCTTCTCCCACAATGTCGTCGGAGAAAACTCGTTTAGTACATGGATCACCACGTCATTCGCCAGGTACAAGCGAATTATGCTTACCGCCTGCATCTAAAGCCGTTTCCAGGTCTTCTGCTCTATGGTGTCTAGTCTTTCCTCGCATATGAGAGCATCGATCAGCCCTTGCTGAATAAGCACGTCTTTCACCCTCGCTTGCCAAAGGAAGAAGTTGCTCTTCCCATCGAACATGCTGATTTCCACTTTAATTGCACATGTCTTCTCCATCTTCTTCAATCTTGATCAACCACGGACAACCTGTGCTCTGATACCAGTTGGGATTGGTATTAACTCACTCTGATACCAGTTGTTGCGGAAGCGGAATGGGATCGTTGATTGTCGATATCGATACCATAGAGAAAGAAGAAAAAATAATAAATACAATTTTTCGGGCATGTAAAAGATTTCCTATGAAAAATAAACTTACATATTGAACTCTCTCTCAATCCTGTACAAGTATCTCTCAACAAGAAATCCCGAATTCTTCTATCTAGTTCTCAATCAACCCTTTACAAGAGACTTCTTACCACTTTTTCGTCCTCTCTCTCTGTCTGTGCCTTTGTCCATGAATTTATAGCCTCCACTGCATAGAGCACTTATAAGGAGTCCAACGGTCCGAATAGTATCCAAATCGAAGTCCTGTAGCTCTCCCAATCACAGTTTGATTGCAACACTGCTAGTAGCCGTCAATCGCATTGAGATCCCTGCAGATTACGCCAAAATCGCGCTGCGCGCGTCGCACGCACGGATTTCCTTCTTTTTTTTGATTTCTTTGCTAGGCCCCATGCATTTTTGTCTCTTTCTAGGTTGTGCACGGATGTTAAGGCACCATTGGTCCAACAAGCACTTTTTTTTTTTTTTTTTTAAATTGAGAGAAATTTATCATATAATAGTATAAATTGTGATGGCTTAACCTCGTCTCAACCACATCCCTTGCTTTGATGCCATTAGTCTATGAAGCTAGATTCACACGTGTGGCAGTTACTTTCAAAGGAATATTGATATAGGATTAGTTTGCTCGGCAAGGCTTTTCTTTCATACCTAGTTTCTTGGGCTGCAAAACTTGTTCCCAAGGGTCATTAGATATATTTAATTCGTCCATAATTTGTCATACATAAAAAGAATCAAAAAAAAAAAAAAAAAGTTTTGTAAGAAATATATTGCTTATTTTTAGAAATTAACTATGCATTTACATCTCAGTTGGAAGAGCAAATTAGGAGAGAAAATAAAAAATAATAATAATAAAAAGTATGAATTTTTTCTTGGTAAAAATTTTTTTCATGAAAGAAAATAAAAAAAATATATAAATCTTCTTAAATCTATAAAAATTTTTCTTTAAATCAAGCAAAATTAGAGAGAAAGGAATTGTAAATTAAAGTAAATTTTTTTATTTACTTTGATGCCGTAGTGGGATTAGACTGGCATACTTATCGATTGGTATTGAACAATTGTTTAACGGACTAGGGATCCGATGGGAAGCTACACCAGGGGTTATTCCCCTGACCCTTTTTATTTTATCAAAAAAAGTAATTTTTTTTTATAATTATCATCTTATGTTTCTCATAATAAAAAAAATGTGTCATTTTACTTTTTTTTTTTCTTTACTTCTTACTTAAAAAAATAATTTTTTTTTAAAAATTTCCAACCATAAAAAAAAGAGAGTATATACTGCATGCTACTTCTTTTTCTTCTTCTTCTTTTTCTTTCTTTCTTTCTTTCTTTCTTTCATTTATTTTATTTTATTTTATTTTATTTTATTTTTTTCTTTCCTTTTCTTTTCTTCCCCGCCTTACCTTTCTTCCCCGCCTTACCGATACTTTCTTCCCAAGCTCTTCGCCCACAAATTCTTAGTTTCTTTATGCGGCGGAGAAACGCAGCTCAACCAACGGCTATTTTTTTGTGTCATCCACTTAACATGGACGCTAAAAGTCCATCGTCAATCACATTCGTGCAATGGAAACTCATATTGGGTTGCGTTAGAAATACAATAATATACCATCAAAAGATGCAAGTGGGGGCAAGCTGCAAGGCAAAAAGCAAAGACGTACGTATTGTTACAAGTTTTAACTCCAAAAGAAAATGTCAGAAAATTAGAGTCTTCAACGAAAAAGGTTTTAAGATATTGACCTTTTTTTAATGAGTTTAGTGTACACAGATTCCATCAAATTCCTTGCTTAGTAAATAGAAAATCTAGATCCTTAATACCATCAATACATTTCCCTGCAAACCGTTCTACAGGAAGCTCAACATTATTCCTTGCAAATTGGGCTGCTGAAGTGCTGATTTAGTGGGATCATGGATTTAGGGCACCAATAAAAATTTGAATTTGCTCATAAAAATCTCATGTTGAAGGGTATGTATGTCAGATAGAGCAGTGCTAAATTAAAGTGACATGAAGCAGGGTGAATGATCCAGAAGCAACAGGATTTATGCCCCAAAAAGAGTCTTATAGGGGGACCCTCACCAAGGACATGGCCCCTGTCATCAGCTGAACAGCTGTGTCAATTCAGCATTTTTCTATTAGGTACTAAAATATTTATATGTACGAGTCTGCTTTGTGGGTTGGAAAAAAAAAAATATTCCTTACTTTGGCATCCAACGTGTGAGCCCATTTTTTTTTTTTTTTACTTTTTTAGGGTAAAAGTATAAGAGCAAGTTTGAAGATATTACTAAGGGCATGGTACAACTTCTCACATGACCATGAAAAAGATTCCAGACATTTTCAGCCTTTCTTTGTTAACTTATTCAATTGGACATGGCCCCATCCAGGAGGGCATCTTTTTGCTGCTTCAAGTTTAGCCATTCTTCTTTTCAGAAATTAATAGAGTTGTTTATAATAAAGTTTTAAATCTCATAGTGCGGGACTTTTCCAATTTTTTTATGAAATAGGGTCTACTGGTTTTTATAAGAAAGGACGTACCGGTATCGAGACCGGTTCCAGCACTCGAAATAAATGATGGGTTGAACGTCTCCATTCAGGTCCCAAAAAAAAAAAAAACCTGAAAGAAGCCTCGAATTAATAAAAAAAAAGTAATTCTTTGTGCACGACATACAGTATAATAAATTCAGCATAATTTATACTGTATATTTTTATTAATTCAAATATATTTATTATAATTTAATGTGATAAAAGCTGATATGATTAGTATTAATTAAAATTTTTGTCCAGACCAAAATATCCATACGATATCCTAGTTCAAAAGCTACGATATCGAAGTTCAAAATCTACGATACCCTGATTCAAAAAATGACCTGAAATAGTATTACGATATCCTAGTTCAAAATCTACGATATCCTAGTTCAAAACCTACGACATCCTGTTTCAAAAATGATCAGAAACAGTATTACGACACTCTGGTTCAAAACTTACGACATCCTAGTTCAAAATCTATGATACTCTGGTTCAAAAATGACCAGAAACAGTATTACGACATCATAGTTCAAAACTTACGATACCCTAGTTCAAAACCTACGACACCCTGGTTCAAAAATGACCTGCAACAGTATTACAACATCCTAGTTCAAAACCTACAACATCCTGGTTCTAAAATGACGCGAAATAGTATTACGACAACCTAGTTCAAAACCTACGACACCCTAGTTCAAAAGCTACGACACCCTAGTTCAAAACCTACGACACCCATGCATAAAATATAAATTAAAACCTGAAACAGTATCATGACACCTTACGACACCCTAGTTCAAAATCTACGACACCCTAGTTCAAGGGACCGGAGGGAAGGATATTTTGGTCTGGACAAAAATTTCAAATAAAAGCTGAATGATAATTAATGCTAGTCACGCTCAGCTCCCATCCCGTCATGCTACAGTGTATATATTTGGACCAATAAAAAAATGCTGTGCGGGCCATGTTGGATTTACTGCACCGCATGCGGTGCACAAAGACATTTCCAAGAAAAAAGTGAACCTTGGCCCACAGGCAACCCTGTGGCCCAGGCTGGCTTGCAAAGCACGGCCTAGCACCAAGCACACATGAGCGCGCGGCCTAGTGTGAGCACTAACTTAGGCCCACACGAGCATGCAGCCGGCCTAGGTCCAAGCTTTGACTCCTTTCTTTCAGCGATGATTTTTGCATGAGTTTTGGCATGCAATCAACCCCATGCATGATCTACATGACAATCTAATGGTTGCATGCATGTCCAGTGATGATCGGATGGCCTAGATGCAATCCTGGCATGATTCACACGATTTGGCCCTATCTAAGCATGATTTTCTATATGATTGAAATTGATCGATAGTCACAAGTAGTCCTATAGTCAGACGCGAATTGGAAAGCCTACATAATCTTGATTTGGATACAATTTAGATCTTTGGACCTTGGTGAGACACTATTTGCAGTAGAGGTTATAAAACAATAGACGAAGGGGTAGACTCGATGTGAGGATCAAAAAAATGGTGAAGGGTCTCTAGTTGAGAGCTTGTATGAGGGATTTTGAGATTTCTTATTGAGAGACTTATACAAAGTTGAGAATAGAAGTTCAATTTTGTAAGTTTCTATTTTTTTATAGTGAAACTTTGCATGCCCATCTAATTATATCTTGTATTTTAGTTTTTCTTCTTTTTTTGTGGCATCGATACCAATAATCAAGATCCTGAAAATGGGGATTCGTATTCTACATGGGTGATCCCCCGATGCAAGACGTATCAGTGCAAGTTGATATCTCATAATTAGTATCAGAGCTCCAGATTATTCATGTTGATCGAGACAGAAAAAAATAATAAGTACAATCAAAGTCAACATCAATCGGTTTGATGGAAAGAGCAGTTTCTTCCTTTGGTAAGCGAGAGTAAGAGACATGCTCATCTAGCAAGGGTTAATCGATGCACTTTTATATGAGGAGAGACCAGCTGCCATGAAAGAGAAGATTTGAAGATGGCACCATATGTAGGTGGTGAGTACGATATGCTTGTACCGGACGGATGAGATGGTGATCCATATACTGGAGAAAACTTCTCCGATGGAGCTATGAGTGAAGCTCAAAGAGCTGTACATGGTGAAGTCCCTTACCAACATGCTATTTTTTTTAAAGCAATTCTATCAACTGCGGATGACCAAGGGGCAGAGCGTGTAGAAGTAACTAAGTAATTTCCAGAAGATTCTCACCAACTTTCTCAGTGTAGGTAAAAAGGTGGAAGAAAAGACGAGGATGTTGGTCTTGCTTTCATCCTTATCACAGTTCTTCGAGTCTTTGGTGACTATTCTTCTAGTGAAAAAGAGTACTATCAAGATGGAGGACATCATCTCGATGTTATTCAAGAATGTGATTCTCAGGCAGGTAAACCAGGCTTCAAGTTCAGGCAGGAACTTAGCATTGACGGTTTCGAAGGAGTAAGCGATGGAAGGTGGGGTGATAGAGAATCATGAGATGGGCGGTCCAGGTCGAAGGATGCAAGCAAGATCAAATACTTTCGGTATGACAAGTTGGGACATTATATCAGAGATTGCCCGCAACTCATAGATCAGACGAGGGCTATTACGGCAATGGCCGATGTAGCAATGATGGATATATCAGTGATATACTCATAATATCCAATGAGGTATTCTTTTTTTCCAGTGGATTTTAGATTCTACATGTCCACATTACATATGTTGCAGAAAGGAACTGTTCGACTCTCTAGAGAGCAGAGAGAGTGCTATCCACTTGCCAGATAGATCAAGCTATACAATTACGGGCGTCGAGCCAGTTAGCTTAGAGGCACATGATGGGATAGTGAAGAAACTAAGTAAGGTTCGATGTATACCCAATTTTTATAAAAATTTAAATTTTCTCGGTAAACTGAACTCAAATAGCTATACTTGGAGAGCTGGTGATGGAGTCTTGAAGGTCTTGCATGGTAGTAGGATCATTTTGCAAGGAAAAAAGTATGAAAGTCATTACTTTTTAATATGAAGTCTAGTGCAAGGTGGAGTCTCTGGTGCAAACAAAAGTCTAATATGAGGTAGACCTCCAGGAGTAGGTGGATCATGCATAAGACAAGAGCCTCGAGAGGATGACAGATGATATTGCAAGGTAAAGTTTCTATTACCGTAGGAGGCTTTCCCGAGTAGGTCTTAGGTCGAGGTGAGCACAGTATGTGATGGAGATAGAATCGAGTAGCCTGTCTCGACTCCTATATTTGCCCATCCATGATTAGGCTTTTGTCCTAGGGTATAGGGATGTGAAATCCTTCGAGAAGCTCTTAAGGTTAGATAGAGGCCAAATGTCGAGTCGAGATAGAGGTTGCTGGGTTGAACGCCTTGATTTGGCTCTTGAAAGAAGTCTTGAAAGAAGCCCAAATCTAGTGAGAAGACCCAGTCCGTGAGAAAGAAGGAAAAGAAAAATTGGACCTCGACTGGAAGGCCTTTAGGCAACCCCGCAGCCAAGGCTAACCCGCAGGGTGTGGCCTAGCACTACACACATGCGGGTGCACGCTGGTGCGTGCACTAGCCTAGGCCCAGGCGGGCACATGGCCGGCCTAGGCCCAGGTAGGCACGTGGCCAGCCTAGGCCCAGGCGGGTGCGTGGCTGGCCCAAGCCCAAGCCCCGTCTCCTTTCTTTTTATGATGGTTTTTGCACGGATTTTGGCACATGATCAACGACCATGCAAGATTCGTGCGGCAATCTGATGGCTACTCACGTGTCTTGAGATGATCGGACGGTTCATATGCAATCCGCTCATGATTCATGCGATTTGGCCCGATCTGAGTATGATTTTCGATGCGATCGAGGTTAATCGACGGTCACGAGTAGCCCTGCAATCAGATGCAAATTAAAAAGTTTATAGGATTTCGATTTGGATATAGTTTGGACCGTCGACTTCTAGTAAAATGCTCTTCGCAGCAGAGGCTATAAAATCATGGATAGAGGAGCAGTCTAGATGTGGGGATCAAAAAAATGGTGAAATGTTTCCAGTAGAGAGATTTTAAGATTTTTTGTTAAAAAACTTATACGAAGTTGAGAGTGGAAGTTCAATATTGTAAGTTTCTATTTTTCTCGTAGTGAAGCATTGCATGCCTTTTAAATTATCTTGTATTTCATTCCTTCTTCTTTCTTCTGCGATATCGATATCGACAATCAAGATCCCGGAAACGTGGATTCGTATTCCACACGAGTGTATCTCCCAACGTGAGTGGCATCAGTGTAGTTGATATCTCAACAAGACGATGTTCCAAGATATCCCGATTAAAATATTGGGATGCTGGTAGTATGTCTTGTTCCACTACATGGAATGGTATCCTATCTCGATATTCCACATGGCGTCTTGCCGGAACATGAATCCTTGATTTAAAATATCATGAATATTCACATAGCATGACCATTACCTAAGTTTTCATTTAATTTCACAAGCTTATCATATAAGCATGACCGGATCCAAAAACATCCTCGACTGCTCAAAAGATCACGTTATCCAAAAAAAAAAAAAAACATTGACGTTCCAATATCAGCTCAGAAGCATGAGCCGATAATGTATCAAACGTCGAATTTTTTTTGGATCCCATATGACTGGGGACTGGGGACGACCGAGCCCAATTATAAAAGCTCCTCTGAAAGCAGCGTCCGTGGAGGACCGGTCCATTAGCGACTTTTTAAGGAAAGCATGGCCTACCTTTGTTAATTAAGGATCTAGGCTTTTCTGGATGACATGCCCTTTTTCTTTTTCTTTTTCTTTTTTTCAGTAAATCAGATTAACTATACCATCATTCCAGAGAAAATACATCCATGAAAATAAAAAAAAAAATAAAAAAATATAAAAATTACAAAAAAAAAAAAAAATATTTATCACAATAATCTATACTATGGTTATTAGCTTTTTTCCATGAATATATATCATTTTATACCGGTACCTTCTATTCTTCATAAATCTCGAGCTAGGGATGGATGAACCTGATAGCTATCTAACTATTATCAAAGAGTAGCTCTCAAGGATCATATGAGAAGCTTTCAACCATTTCGTAGCATATGTCAGCATTTCTTAGTCTCCAATACCAGCATGAAACCCTTGAGTGTACGGCTCTTCTACCATTCGAGTTCTCATGGTTCACACGATGGGATACCTTTCTTTCGTTAGAAGGTTTTGTATTAATTCTAAAATATTCAACTTCAATGTATGGTGACTAAAAGTTCAATGTTTACATTTTTTTAAAAAAAATATATGTATATTGAGTTTTGCTATATAGATGCATGTGTATGTGATAATTCTATATTATATCTAAAAGATTCAACTGCTTTTTATCAAAGAAAAAGATACAACTTCTGATCATGTATGGTGACTAAAAGCTCCTATATGAATCTTGATCTCTTAGACCTTGACTTTTGTATGATTAAAATCACATAACGTCATTAGCTGGCATTGGCAGGATGTCAATTGGCTCAGTTAATAAAAAAATAAATACCAGTAATTTGGATTTAAATTATTTCACTTGATTTTAGGTAGGTTTCTAATTAGTTTAGGTTTTGGGAAATTTCATGTGTTGGCATGAATGGCACGGCTTTTTAGCACCAAGCAAGGAGCATTTGGTTTCTCATAGGTCAAAATAAACATGCATTTTAGGCTTGTTTGGTTTGCAAGGAAAAAGAAGGAAGTGATGAAAAAATAAAAAAAATAATTTATTTCTTATCACTTCTTTAAAAAAAGATAAAAATAGTTTTTATAAAAATATTTTTTTTAAGAATCATGGTAAAGAAAAATTCGTGTAGGATATGGAAATATAATTTTTTCATGAGCTGAAAATTATGAATTTTTGTTTATGGCGAACTATATTTGTAGATGAGAGTGATTTTTATTTCTCCAAAAATATCCATAAGCTATCATATTAAAATAGGTCAAACTTGATTTCTTCAAATAATTTGGAACGTATACAGCTACCTTTCATGACTAATGTTAATGCTGCTTCAATGTTTTGTTGCCGATGATTATTTTAAAAATAATTATCATGATGTCATAATAAATGATAGACTATAACAGCATTAATTATTGGTTTTGATATATCTTTATCTGGATTCAAGCATTCTTAGTTTGTAAACCAGGTTGGGCAACGAAGCTTTGGCGGAGATATCCACGTTTGATCATTCCCCTCGTATATATTGGTATTTCAAATATTAGAAATAAAAATATTGCATATAATTCTAAGAATATAATAAATATTTTACATATTTTTTAGAAAAAAATGCCCGATTAAATATAAATCATTTTATAAAGTATACTTTTAATACTATTTTCTCACAATAAATCAAATATCTAAAATCATTTTTCTACATAGTATATATTTAAGTATTAGTTTCTTATGTAACATATTTTAATAAAATATATATTTTTTTTCATGAACCTCATGAGTCTATTATTTTAGATGGAAGGGCATGTTAGGTAAAAAAATGGTTTGTCAAACCAAGACCAAGAACAAGACTTGACCATGACCTAGACCCACCGACCAAATTGGTCAACTATCAGAACTCTCTCGTGAGCCCAAGTAGATCTCTTAAAGGAGTACTTGAAAATTTTGTTGTCCACCATCCTTTTATATATATTGTTGCCGATCTCGCCGCCGCACCTGTGGCTTCGGAGCCACCGATTTGACTGGACCGTCTTATCCCTGGGTCTCCCGGCTCTTCGAACCTGCAAGGCAAGGTCAGAAATCCTGGCCGGGGATCCCGGCGAGGGAGCTCCGACGGTCAAGTTAGTAAGCGGCGAGAGGGAACAGAATCTCCAAGACGGGCCCTCGAAGGAGTCCCAGACTTAGAGATTATGCTAGCAAGTAAGATTTCAGGAGGGATAGAAATCCGGCCGAGTTCCTCCGCCGAGCTCACGCCAAAGGTTCCCTCCCGGGATCTTGGATCCTGCTCTTGGAATGGAATCTCCTCTCTCAGCCTTTTGTTTCTTGCTTACCTTGTCGTCTACCCTTCCCTTCCTTTTAATTCTTCATGCTGTTCTCTCGTTTGCCGCCTTCGGAAGGCTCCTTCATCGTTTTCAATCTCTTTCCTCTATCTCTTTCCCCTTCTGGATCGAAGAACTAGGCGGCTTCCCCGCCTTGCTTGCCAAGCCCAGCGAGAAAAGAGCAAAAAAGGGGGGCGCCGGTCAGACCGCCGACCAGGCCTTGGGCAGAGCGCGAGCGCTCTTCTTCCCAGGCGCCGATGAAACCCGTTATTGGATCCTGTTTTGTCAGGATTTCGCCTCTCGACTGTGGGACCTGTCGGGCCGATGTAAGCGATGTTTCGCGTGTTGCTGCCGACCGTATGGGCACGACTCTCGGGGTGCGGCGCGCACGGCTCGAGGGGCAATCTTGGAGCCCGTGCTCCTGCTCTTCGAAAGCTTCTTTGCACAGGTTGGCCTGCCTCGGCCGAGGTGGGACCGTCTCAGGGTACCACCTGGCGAGGGAGCAGGGAGGCCGCCGGCTTCGGCCGAGGTGGACCCCTCCTGGGTGGACACCTGGCGGAGCGGCAGAGGGGCGCTCGACTTCGGACGAGGTGGTCCCATCTCCGGGCGCCACCTGGCGAAGGAGCGAGGGGCCCGGCTCGACCTCGGCCGAGGTGGGACCGTCTCAGGGTGCCACCTGGCGAGGGAGCGGGGAGGCCGCCGGCTTCGGCCGAGGTGGACCCCTCCTGGGTGGACACCTGGTGGAGCGGCAGAGGGGCGCTCAACTTCGGTAGAGGTGGTCCCGTCTCCGGGAGCCACCGAGGGGCCCGGCTCGACCTCGACCGAGGTGGGACCGTCTCAGGGTGCCACCTGGCGAGGGAGCGGGGAGGCCGCCGGCTTCGGCCGAGGTGGACCCCTCCTAGGTGGACACCTGGCGGAGCGGCAGAGGGACGCTCGACTTCGGCAGAGGTGGTCCCGTCTCCGGGCGCCAACTGGCGAAGGAGCGAGGGGCCCGGCTCGACCTCGGCCGAGGTGGGACCGTCTTAGGGTGCCACCTGGCGAGGGAGCGGGGAGGCCGCCGGCTTCGGCCGAGGTGGACCCCTCCTGGGTGGACACCTGGCGGAGCGGCAGAGGGGCGCTCGACTTCGGCAGAGGTGGTCCCGTCTCCGGGCGCCACCTGGCGAAGGAGAGAGGGGCCCGGCTCGACCTCGGCCGAGGTGGGACCGTCTCAGGGTGCCACCTGGCGAGGGAGCAGGGAGGCTACCGGCTTCGGCCGAGGTGGATCCCTCCTGGGTGGACACCTGGCGGAGCGGCAGAGGGGCGCTCGACTTCGGCCGAGGTGGTCCCGTCTCCGGGCGCCACCTGGCGAAGGAGCGAGGGGCCCGGCTCGACCTCGACCGGTGGGACCGTCTCAGGGTGCCACCTGGCGAGGGAGTAGGGAGGCCGCCGGCTTCGGCCGAGGTGGACCCCTCCTGGGTGGACACCTGGCGGAGCGGCAGAGGGGCGCTCGACTTCGGCCGAGGTGGTCCCGTCTCCGGGCGCCACCTGGCGAAGGAGCGAGGGGCCCGGCTCGACCTCGGCCGAGGTGGGACCGTCTCAGGGTGCCACCTGGCGAGGGAGCAGGGAGGCCGTCAGCTTCGACCGAGGTAGACCCCTCCTGGGTGGACACCTGGCGGAGCGGCAGGAAGGCCTGGACCGACCTCGACTTCGGCCGAGGCGGAGCCATGCCTGACTTTGCCGAAAAAACTCCACGTGGTTCGATTCACGCCCAGCGAAATCTGAGACATGCCACGTCATCGTTACGGCCGTAACAGTTGCCCCCCATCCTCCCGTTTCGTTGAGGCATCGAGACTTGGAATGCGGGGATTTAATGCGGAGATGACGTGGGGGAGGCGAAGATCTCGCGCCATGATTGCCACGATCCTCATCGCCGTTCCTCGTTGCGCCCAAAGCCCTATAAGAGGTCGCCACGTGTTGCCTTTCCAGTTGTAATTAATGCGTCGCTTCGAAACAGAGGCCGTTTCCCTGCAACCGAAGCGTCGGTGTCGGGCGTGCATCCACGCGGCATCCATCCGGCGATCCAGAACGGAATGACAGGTACAGCTACTATCGATTGAGTTTGAAAAGGAGGGGACTTTCCGGAACGAGGCCCTTTTCCTTGCTCCGTCGGCGGTTTGCAGCAGGCTATCCCTCTCCCCCTCGAGTTGCCACCTCTTTTGCACAGTGCATTTCGGTGAGTGCTTCTGTTTTCTTCTTCGCTCCGTCCCTTTTTTTCAGCGTTCTTTCCTCATCACCTTCTTCCCCATGGCACGCCGCCACCATGTTTCGTCTAACCCGGACGAGGCCGGTCCGTCCCGGTTGAGGACTCCATCGTCTTCCTCCTTGGAAGCGGAGATAATCCCGGAGGAGACCCGCAGGCGACTCCAGCCTGGGGGTATCACCATAGGCATCCCTAGGGGTCTTAGGTCTCCCCCCATCTTGTCTGCCCATCCTATCTCCTCTCTTCCGCCTCCGGCTCTTCCTTCCGTCGGTCTATCCGGTCACGTTTCAACGATGATCGAAGGTGACCTTTCCTTGCTCCGGGAAGTCTATGGCATCCCGGGGTCGATCCATCTTTCTCTCCCGCGGCCCGGGGATCGTGTCACCCTGAGTGGCCCCGGCCACATTGCCTTCTACGATGACTTCCTCCTTGGGGGACTTCGGTTTCCTCTGCACCCATTTTTCCTTTCTTTCCTTAGTCATTTCCGTCTGGTCCCGGCCCAGTTGGCTCCCAATGCCATCCGGGTCATCTTCTCCTTCATCATTTTCTGCCACTTCCACGGGTTCGTTGCCCGTTTCTCCCTCTTCAGGGCTCTTTTCACCCTGAAGCGGTACTCCACCGATGACGGCTAGTGGTACATCTTGCCCCGGCCTAGGTGTCTCCGGTTTGACCTCCCTTCCTCCATCAAGGGTTGGAAGAACCGGTTCTTCTTTGCCTCGGTCGAGGACGTCGACTAGGCCTGAAGCGAACCGAATCGGTCTCCGAACCAGAACTCCCAAGTCGAACCGGCGGACCAGGAGGCTTACTCCCAGCTACTGAGCGATGTAGTCCCCTCGCTCGATGTTCTCTCTCAGAGCAGAACTTGTTCGAGGCGGGGATCAGTCCCATCCGAGAGCCGGGTGAGGCTCATCCTTTTTTCTCTTACTCTGCACTTCTCCCTTTTCTCCCCTTCTTTCTTTAACTGGGCTGACCGGCCTCCTTTCTATTGCAGGTATGAAGTTTTCCCTGAAGAACCTCCTGGAGGGCGTGGCTCAGAGGGACACCGCCGAGGGAGATGAGCCCGCGGCGAAGAGGGCTCGCACCGAGGCGAGTCAAGAGGTCATGCCGGCGCCCGCGCCCGGCCCAGCAGTTGCAGCTCCCTTGCCCAGGCCACCTCGGTCCCGAGCCGCCGACGCCTCCGTCATCCGCCTTAACGGGGCCGCAGAAGAGGGAGGCCCGGTTCCCTCCCGGGTAGTGCCTGCCTCCACCGCAGCTCCGACGGCGCCGCCCGTGACTCCAGCTACCATGCCGGTGGCAGTCCCGCCCGGGGGGGCGGTCGCTCCTGCCGTCGATCTTTCCGCCCCACCGCCGACCATCTCGAGTCGCTGCTCCATGATCCACGACCAGGGGCTCGCGGAGAAGGTGATGGAGTTCGCCTGCACCTTCCAGGACCGTCGAATGAGGGGCGGCCGGGACTATGCCGATGCTCTGCTCGAGATCCTCCCGCAGCTCTTCATGGTAAGTCCGAGCTCGGATCCTTTTCCTTTTCCTTTCCTTTTCAATTCCAGCTAACCACTTACTGACCGATTTACCTCTTCGTGTAGATCGGGACCGACGAGCTCCTGTTGAGGAACTTCCTCGCAGGGTACGCCAAGAAAGACACCGAGAAGGAGGAAAAGCTCGGCAAGCTCGCAGCTGACGTGAAGGACCTCATGGAGAAGGGGGTCGAGCTACGGGGGAGTAACCGGCCCTGCAATCGGACCTGGCGCACGCCGAGGGGCGCGTCAAGGAGCTGGAGTCCTCTCTGTCCGAGGAGAGGATCTCCAATCAACGGTGCCTGGAGGAGGATGCGGTGGAGAGGGCTCGTCTCCGAACTCAGTCTCAGTCCCTGGAGCGCTAGCTGGAGGAGGCCCGGAGGGAGGCGAGCGCGGCCAAGGAGCGGGGCGCCTACGTCAACGGGCTCCTGGAGGCTTCAAAGCGGGAGGCGCAGGAGGCCGTCCCGAGATTCTGGGCCTCTGACGAATATGTCTCGGAGGTCCGGGAGGCCGTCGTGGACTCCTTTCTGAAGGGGTTCGATGTGTGCTGGGAGAAGGTGGGCTCCTTCTACCCTGGGCTCAACCTTAGTGGGGTGGTGCTTGGTGGTAGAAGGCAAGGGCCCACCGGCGAGGCTCCAGTCGTAGCGGGCGACACGGCTGCAGCTCCAGAGCGGCCCTCCGAGCAACCAGTCACCGACGGCGAGGAGGGAGAGCGTGCGCCTCAGCCTGAAGACCCCACCACCGCGCCGAACTAGGCTCCCAGTTGTATTCTCTTCTTCTTCTTTTTTTCTAAGGACTCCCGGCCTGTCGGGACTCCTTCGTTGTAACCCCTTTCTTAATGAAAACTCAGATTTTGTTAAGTCTTGAATTCGCCTTTCTTTTCTCTCTCTTTTTGTGTCTTTGTGAGATGTCTGTGTTGAGTGCCGAGACGAGGTCCTGCAGCTTGCTCCGGGCTGAGTCCGCAGGTAGACTGGGTTCCATCCAGCGTTCATATCAAAGTTCGGAGCTTCCGGGTTGGGCGACCATAGAGCAGACCTTGCGCAAGTCCTTCTGGCTTGCCGGGCTGCCCTTCATGATCGCGTGGGCGAGCTGGGCTGTTGCCCAGAAATGGAGCCCAAGAGGGGAGGTAAATTGGGTCTTTTAAAAATTTAACACAATAAAATGAATATCCAGTGGTGCTTGTGAGCAATAAAAATTAGATGCAAGATGATAGCAATAATTAAAGAGTAAGAGAGGTAAAGAGCAATCACACACAAACACAAAGTTTATAGTGGTTCGGTGCAAACCTAGCACCTACATCCACTCCCCAAGCCATCCTTGGAAATTCCACTATAATCCACACCAGATTACAGTCAACTTGTTTTTCATAAGGCTCACAAGTTAAAACCTAAGTTGGTTTTGTCACCTAGGCTTACCAACAAACCTAAATACTTGTTTTGTCTTCGGGCTCACAAGTTAACCCTAGTTGGTTTTGTCCCTTTGGTTCACCAACAAACCACAATAACCTTCTTTCAAGGCACCCTTGAAAGCAAGGTCAAATCACAATAAAACAGATATGAAATTTAAAAGCTACAACAAACTCTCTTTAAGAGTAGATTGGAATCTTTGAAGCTCAAGAGGATGCTTTGTCTTCACTCTTCTTCAAGATGCCTCTTTTTGGATTGAAGTAAGGTTGAGCTTGTAGGCTTTTCAGTGGAATCAAGCTAGAAGAGACTTTTTTGATTTGAAGTTTGGAGAGAATCTTGGCTTTTTGGCTTTTGAGTGGACTTGAATGCTCTTGAATAGACTTCTCTTGACTTCTCTCTTGCTTTCTCTTCTTTTAAAATAAGGTTGGTGGAACTTAAATATACCAAAAACCTTCTAAAAACGGTTTGTGACCGTTGGTGCATTGGAAATAGCCGTTTGGAGCTTGAAAACCAACTTCTGCAAGCCAGAAAAATAGATCTGTTAGAGCTGTCAGGCTGCAAGTGTCGATACTTGGTTGTCAGGTGTCGACACTTGGCTGTCAGGTGTCGACACTTGATTTCTGGGTGTCGACACTTGAACATTCAAGTGTCGACACTCGATGCACAAGTGTCGACACTTGACACAAAAATTCTCAAAACCACAAAGTTCTGTATTTTCAAAAATCTCAGGCCTTGAGTCGACACTTGGAACCTATGTGTCGACACTTGGTGTCGACACTTGAATAAAAGTGTCGATACTTGGCGAGCCAAGGATTTTTGTCCGTGCCAAATGCTGAAGTGTCGACACTTGACTGTCCAGGTGTCGACACTTGAGACTGAAAACATTCAGATACAAGTGTAAATGCCTCGAAAATAAAAATAAAGTTCATGAATATATAAACACATAATAGTTAAACAATTATATGCCCTTTTTCAATGAAGAGGATGCTCGGATATGTGAGAATTGCGCCGTGCCATTGCATGCCATACACCATAAGTTTTTGAAATTTGGAGGTGCTTTCTTCTTGAAAACTCACAACTTGAAATCCTCATTAGAATACAATATGCACTCAATGTTTTGTTATTCATCAAAATCACTGGGTGGAGCCAACAATCTCCCCCTTTTTGATGATGACAAAACCTTGAGAAGAAGAGACAATATAGTTCAAACTTTAACCATTTAAGTTATAAATATGAATTTTAGTCATAATAGAGGCAAAAACTTTATAGATAGGAGGAAACAATCTCCCCCTGCAAAGTGAAATATAATCAATCAATACATGTTCTCAAAATCAATACATGTTCTCCATAAAATCAAAATCAATACATGTTCTCAAAATCAATACATGTTCTCCATAAAATCAAAATCAATACATGTTCTCAAAATCAATGCATATTCTCCATAAATACATGTTCTCCCCCTTTTTGTCAATCATTAGAAAGGGGAATAACCTCTCCCTCACAATGAGCATGGATACAAAAAGATAGTAGAGAAACAAATAACATAGATATCGGAGCTAAAATTATGCTAATATCAAAAGAGTATCAGAGCTAAAATATACCATTATAAAGAGTATCAGAGCTAAAATATAGCATTATAAAGAGTATCAGAGCCAAAGAATAGTAAACTGAAGCACAAAATCTGCCAAGATAATAGAGTACTGAACAGAAACACATATATATAAGATAAGTTTTCAGTACAAAAGATTGCTGAGACATCAGCAAGAGCTGAAACATACATATATCATCAGAGTCAAATAAGTATCAAACATAAGATCTAAAACAGACATCTATGAGGCTAATCCTCGTCAGATGGAATATCAAGATTGAAAGGAGCACTGATCCTAGATCTGGTAGCTAATGCCCTAGGAGGTGCTAAAGCTCTACGACTCCTAGTGCGACCGGAAGGACCAAAGGCGGGTACAATCCTAGAAGATCTAGTGGAAGGAGGTGAAAGATGATCAGCTGGCGCAATAAGGTCCGGAGTGGAGTCAACCAAGGCAGTCGCAGGAGCCGGTGTAGTAGGAGGATCTCGACTGACCACCTCATAAGCATCGACACCGCCAACACTGTCGCTGTCACTGCCCACTACCTCTGTAGCTCTATCAACATCCTGATCACCACCCACAGCATAATCAGCATGGTCGCTCTGGTGATCGTCGCCATTATCATCGTCATCGTCGTCGTCATCAGATCGTGCAAATGCAAGGGCTGCAGGGGGTATAAATGATCTCAACAGACTCTCAATGCGAGTAAATCCCTCCTCCATGGATCTGCGAATCTCAGCATGCTCCGAGGTAGTATGTGCTCGTAGAAGCTCGACCTCGCTACGCAGCTGAGTCACCTCACCTCTGATCTCTGTGAGCTGTGCTCTGGCATGCTCCTTAAAAGATAGTCCGGTAGATGGTGGTGGAGGAGCAGAAGCGTCAAGAGACAGGTGCTCTGCCTGTGTCGATGGTACATCCACTGGAGGAAGAACTGCTGGCTCAGATGGTCCAGCCTCAGTCTCTCGAATCTCGTCCTCCTCATCTGGCTCCTGGCCAGACTCTCTGCGAACCCATCGACCTCCAACTATCCTGTATCCCATCCGGTGCAATGACCTCTCGTCGTACACATCCGTGTGCAGTATCTCCTTTGGGATCTCCTCCTCCAATGATACTCCACAAGCTCTGAAAAGTCAGGTTAGTGCCATGCCGTATGACAAACAGTGTCGGCGCTGAGTGGCAGCATCATGTATCTGTGACAGCATCAGAGTGGGTATATCTATCTGTCTCCTCTCAATCATACTGGTCATCACCATCAGCTCCCTCTCGGTGACGAAATCGAATCTGCCAGTCTTCGGTAGTAGGATCCGTGCAGTAATATGGTGCAGCAGGCGCATCTCTAATGATAACTGGTTCGCGATAACCACTGAAATACCGCGAACATCCTCTCGCTCAAAGATGCACCTGAATGCCGCCTCTCTATCATCTACAAAAAAGGCACAGACTCCTCTCCGGGATATCTCCCATACTCGGCTCAGAAGCTCATCAGTCAAAGAGATCTGAATACCCCTGACAGATGTCATCCACAATAGTCGTCGACAGTCCAGTACACCGTAGAACTCCCTCACTAGGTGAGGATAGTACCTCTCCTGCATGGTGCAGAAGGGTACTAGTCCTGCATCTGTGAGTATCTTCCTAATACCAAAGTGGTGCCTGTTGAAGCATTGCAAGTCAACTCTCCTCCCTGAAGCTACAGACTTCCCTGCCATCCTCTCTGCAGGGGGGAGCTCTGTATGGCTGTACTGCTTGGCTGTGCAGGATCAAATCTGGCCTTTGATCTCCTCTCAATACTATGACTGGGCCTCTCCCTAACTGCAAGTCTCTTCCTAGGATCCATTACAACCAACTGCCCAGGAAAATGGAAGAAAAGTTTAGAACAAGGGACTGGCCATAGGTTGAGAAAAATTCAGATAGGTTTCGAAAACCAGAAACAATAATGTTTGAAAAATAATATTTATAGAAGATATATTTTTGTCAAATGACAAACTTTCGAACAAAGTTTGTAGGAATAATTTTTGTTAGGTAGAACACATTTGAGTCTTTGGAAAAAATAATCTTTGTAAGATTAAAAGAAAAAAATGGGATTTGGGTCTCAATACTTAGGATTTTAGCAACTAGACGAAAATCTCGTAAATGTTTCACGAAAAACCTTTCCAAATAGTCAATAAATGAATTTAGTAACTTTAAATTAGATGAAAACCCACTTCATTTTGCCCAAAACTAATGAAATAGTGATTTTTGCAAAAAAAAGGGTGAAAACGGCCAAAAGATGAGGGAAATCCAAGAAAAACAAGTTTAAAACTATATTCCCTCAAATGGAGTTTTAGAAATCCATTAAAACATGCAAAAATCCGGTTAGATTTAAGAAAAATATTCGGAAAACCCAAAACACGGTTGTTTGGTTCGAAATCAACAAAATTAAAAAACAAAGAAAAATAAAACAAAATTAGAAAGGAGAAATACCTGATTTGTGAAGGATTGAGGGGTGAAAGGATGGATTTGGACAGAGGGGACCACTGTTCCAAGAAATCGGGGGGAAAGAAAATTTCAAAAAACCATCGTTCGATCCGATTAAAAACTGTCTCAGATTCGCAAGTGTCGACACTTCGGATATGTCAAGTGTCGGCACTTGGTCAGGTGTCGACACTTGACACTTTCCAAGTATCGACACTTGGCCAAAAAATTGAAAAAAAATCTGAAATTTTTTTTTATATAAAAAATAGGAAAAATTTCGATAAATTTTGGGGCTTTAATCAATAGGTTTTGAGCTTTAGGATTTAGGTAAAATTGATACTAAGAGAGTTCTAGGAGAATGGATCAATGACACCTAACTCTCTTCTAATCAGACAGAACCTATCCTCACTCAAAGGCTTTGTAAACACATCAGCTAACTGGTCATTAGTACAGACAAAATCAAGAATTACATTAGAGTTTTGTACATGATCTCTTATGAAATGATGTCTTATCTCAATGTGTTTACTTCTTGAATGTTGCACAGGATTTTTAGATAGGTTGATTGCACTAGTATTGTCACATCTTATGGGTGTCTTAGTTAGTTTAATGCCAAAATCTTCGAGTTGTTATTTGATCCAGAGGATTTGAGCACAACAGCTCCCAGCTGCTATATATTCGGCTTCCGCCGTAGATAGAGCAACTGAGTTCTGTTTCTTGCTACTCCAAGAGATCAAATTTACTCCAAAAAACTGACAGGTTCCACTAGTACTTTTACGATCAAGTTTACACCCAGCAAAGTCAGCATCAGAATAAGCAATTAAATCAAATGAAGAATCTCTAGAGTACCATAAACCAATTTCAATTGAGCCAGATAGATATCTAAGTATGCGTTTAACAGCCAAAAGATGAGACTTTTTAGGATTTGACTGATATCTAGCACACATACAGACACTAAACATGATATCTGGCCTACTGACAGTAAGATATAACAATGAACCAATCATGCCACGATATAATTTTTGGTCTATAGACTTACCTGATTCGTCCTTGTCAAGTCTACATGTAGAGCTCATAGGGATACCTAACGGCTTAGTGTTTTCCATCCCAAACTTCGAGTATTTTTCTTGTGTATTTTGTTTGGTTGATGAAGATCCCCTCTTTGGTTTGCCTTATCTGGAGTCCGAGGAAGAAATTTAGTTCTCCCATCATGCTCATCTCGAACTCACCCTGCATTAATCTTGCAAAATCTTGACAAAGAGATTCATTAGTAACACCAAATATTATATCATCCACATAGATTTGTACTACTAAGAGATCATCATTCTTTTTCTTTAAAAATAAAGTTTTATCTACATTACCTCTAATAAAATCATTTTTCAGCAAAAAGGAGCTTAAACGATCATACCAAGCTCTTGGAGCTTGTTTTAATTCATATAAAGCTTTATGAAGTTTATAAACATGATTTGGAAATTCAGAACTTTCAAAACCAGGGGGTTGTTCAACATAAACTTCTTCTTCAATTAATCCATTTAAAAAGGCACTTTTAACATCCATTTGATATAGTTTAAAATTCATGAAACAAGAAAAAGCCAACAATAGCCTAATTGCCTCAAGTCTAGCCACAGGAGCAAAGGTTTCATCAAAATCTATCCCTTCCTCCTGATTGTATCCTTTGGCAACTAGTCTAGCTTTATTTCTAATTACTATTCCATTTTCATCAAGTTTATTTTGAAAAATCCATTTTGTGCCAATAATTGATGTATTTGAAGGCCTATCCACTAGTATCCAAACATTGTTCCTTTTAAATTGATTAAGTTCATCTTGCATAGCGTTTATCCAATTACTATCACATTCAGCTTCCTCAATAGTTTTAGGTTCAATTTGAGACACAAAAGCTAAGTAATCACAAATATTTCTAAGAGATGATCGAGTACTTACACCTTTAGATGGATCACCTATAATTAGTTCTTTTGGGTGTCCATGAGCATACCTCCATTCTTTTGGTAATGGATCAACAGTTGAAGTATTTTCATCACCTTGTGCTTGATCTCCGTCAGTGTTTTGATCATCGTTCTGTTCCTTGGTAAGTCCTTCATTGTTGTTTATTTTTTCAGTTTTCTTGTTACCTGATTCATCAAAAAGTACATCTTCTTTTCTTGAAGATTTTTGGTTAGTTTCATCAAATATCACATGAATGGATTCTTCAACAACAAGTGTCCTTCTGTTGAAGACCCTGTATGCCTTACTAGATGTGGAGTAGCCTAGAAAGACTCCCTCATCTGATTTGGCATCAAATTTACTTATATTATCTTTACCATTGTTTAAGATGAAACAACGGCATCCAAAAACATGAAAATAACGGATTGAAGGTTTTCTACCCTTCCAAAGCTCATAAGGGGTTTTCTTTAAAATAGGTCGAATTAAAACTCGATTTAAAATATAGCATGCAGTATTTATGGCTTCCACCCAAAAGTATCTAGGTAAATCATTTTCACAAAGCATGATGCATGCCATTTCTTCAAGAGTTCTATTTTTTCTTTCTACTATCCCATTTTGTTGAGGTGTCCTAGGTGCAGAAAAATTATGATTAATTCTATTTTCAATACAGAATTTATTAAAATCGGCATTTTCAAATTCAGTTCCATGATCACTTCTTAAAAATACTACAGAAACACCTTTCTCATTTAGAACTCTTTTGTGAAATCTAATAAATTCAGAAAACGTTTCATCTTTATGTGCTAAAAACATGACCCAAATGAAACGTTAGAAATCATCTACAATGACTAGACCAAACTTCTTACCTCCCAAACTAGATGTTCTAGTAGGCCCAAAGAGGTCCATATGAAGCAATTCCAAAGGTCTAGATGTAGAGATTACTCCTTTTAGTTTGAAAGAAGATTTTGTTTGTTTTCCAAGTTGACATGCACTGCAAATCTTATCTTTTTCAAAATTGAGTTTAGGCAAATCTTTGACTAAATTCTTTTTGCTAAGTTTTGAAATCAAATGCATGCTTGCATGTCCTAGTCTACGATGCCAAAGCCAGCTAGTTTCATCGATCTTGGCTTCCATTGCCACTAGACATTGACCTTTCTGAATAGGGAGATCATCAAGATCAATCATATAAATATTGCCATGCCTATGACCGATGAACTTAATGCCATTGTCATATAGACTAGAAACAATGCACAAAGAAGATTCAAAAACAACTTTAAAATTTTTGTCACAAAATTGACTAATACTAAGCAAGTTATGTTTTAATCCATCAACATATAAAACATTATCAATATAAGAGGTAGGGGTGATATGGACTTTACCAATACCGATAATTTTGCCCTTTCCATCATCACCAAAAGTTACATTGCTACCATTTTGATATGTGAGTGATGAGAACTGCTCCACATCTTCTGTCATATGTCTTGAGCAACCGCTATCAAGGTACCACATTCTTTTCTTGTTGGTTGCAAGGCATACCTGCAATAAAGATTAAGTGGAGACTTTAGGTACCCAAGCCATCTTGGGTCATTTTTGGTTAGTGGCATTGGTTCCTTTTGGAACCCAAACTTTCTTAGTATTATTTAATTTTCTTTTGTTGCACATATAAGATTTATGTCCTTTAATACCACAAGTATAGCATGTAATGGATGAAGATGCAGGCACAAAGAAATTTTTAAAGAGTTTCTGTTTCTTATGAGTTCTGAATCCTAATCCAGCTTTGTCAAATACTGCTCTTTGATTATTTAGTAGTAAATTTAATTTTTCAGAGCTGTAAGTAAATTTTTCAATAAAAGGTTTTAGTTTTTCGATTTCTTCTTTATATCTTTTGTTTTCTATTAAAATTTCTTTGCTTTGTCTTGACAATTTTTCATTTGATAGTAAGTCTCTTTTCTTTTCAAAGATATCCTTTTCTTTTTCAAGGGCCATAATCTTATCATTTAAATTTTTATTTTGTATTAGAAGGTATTCATTTTCATTTGAAAGGTTGTTGTTTGTTTTAGCTAGATCCAAATTTTGCTTCTTTAAGTCTTTATGTTTTGACTTTAATTTTTGAAATTCTATGACTAGTTCATCAAAAATCTCATGAAGCTCATCGAAAGTTAATTCATTTTCGGTTTCAGAACATACCTCTTCTTGATCGGCCATCAGACAGAAGTTTGCTACCTCCTGCTGTTCTTCCTCAGAGCTGGAGTCTTCACTTTCACTCTAGGTTGCCATCATGGCTTTCTTTCTTAGCTTTCTTCTGCTTTTCTTTAACAAGGGGCAGTCTACCTTGAAATGCCCGAGTTTCTTACACTCAAAACATGTGGGCTGCTCCTCCTTCTTTTCCTTGTCTTTTTCCTTACTCGGCTCACCTTTCAGAGGTTTCTTTTTGTAGTTGAACTTTTTCTTCCTCATAAACCTTCTAAATTTCTTTGCTAACAGAGCCGTTTCATCTTCTTTATCATCCTCTTCAGAGTCTTCGCTTGAGTCCTCTCTGGTAGTAGATTTGAACGCGATCGTCTTCTTCTTTTTATCCACCTCTCCGTTCTTTTGTTTGAGGGATAGCTCATAAGTCATCAAGGAACCCAATAGTTGTTCCAACGGGAGAGTGTTGACATCTTTAGCTTCTTCAATTGCAGTGACCTTTGCATCCCATGAAGCTGGTAGAGACCTGAGAAGTTTATTCACAAGTTCACCGTTAGAAATTATTTTTCCTAGACTTCTCATGCCATTCACAATGTTTGTGAACCTAGTATACATCTCACTGATAAACTCGGTAGGTTCCATTTTAAACATTTCATATGTGTGAATTAGCATGTTAACCTTGGTGGTTTTTACTTGGTGTGTACCCTCGTGGGTAATCTCAAGTGTATCCCAAATCTTCTTTGCGGAGAGACAGTTTGATATTCTATTAAACTCACTATGATCGAGAGAGCAAAATAAAAGGTTCATTGCCTTAGCATTAAGCTCAATTTGCTTAATGTCATTCTCATCCCAATCGTCTTTCATTTTTGGAGTGAGAATGCCATTAATCATCATTGTAGGCTGATGAGGACCTTTTACGATTGTTCTCCATAAATTATAATCAAGATCTTGTATAAATATGCGCATGCATGTTTTCCAGTATGTATAATTTGTGCCATTAAAAAGTGGGGATCGGTTTGAAGCTTGACCTTCTACAACACCCATGCCTATTGGGGCTGCCATGATCTTTTACTCAAGATCCTTGGACCTACAAGAGAGTACCGGTGCTCTGATACCACTTGTTGCCTAGAAATGGAGCCCAAGAGGGGGGGTGAATTGGGTCTTTTAAAAATTTAACATAATAAAATGAATGTCCAGTGGTGCTTGTGAGCAATAAAAATTAGATGCAAGATGATAGCAATAATTAAAGAGTAAGAGATGAAAAGAGCAATCACACACAAACACAAAGTTTATAGTGGTTCGATGCAAACCTAGCACCTACATCCACTCCCTAAGCCATCCTTGGGAATTCCACTATAATTCATACCAGATTACAGTCGACTTGTTTTTCACAAGGCTCACAAGTCAAAATCTAAGTTGGTTTTGTCACCTAGGCTTACCAACAAACCTAAATACTTGTTTTGTCTTCGGGCTCACAAGTTAACCCTAGTTGGTTTTGTCCCTTTGGTTCACCAACAAATCACAATAACCTTCTTTCAAGGCACCCTTGAAAGCAAGGTCAAATCACAATAAAACAGATATGAAATTTAAAAGCTATAACAAACTCTCTTCAAGAGTAGATTGGAATCTTTGAAGCTCAAGAGGATGCTTTGTCTTCACTCTTCTTCAAGATGCCTCTTTTTGGAATGAAGTAAGGTTGAGCTTGTAGGCTCTTCAGTGGAATCAAGCTAGAAGAGACTTTTTTGATTTGAAGTTTGGAGAGAATCTTGGCTTTTTGGCTTTTGAGTGGACTTGAATGCTCTTGAATAGACTTCTCTTGACTTCTCTCTTGCTTTCTCTTCTTTTAAAATGAGGTTGGTGGAACTTAAATACACCAAAAACCTTCTAAAAATGGTTTGTGACCGTTGGTGCATTGGAAATAGCCGTTTGGAGCTTGAAAACCAACTTCTGCAAGCCAGAAAAATAGATCCGTTAGAGCTGTCAGGCTGTAAGTGTCGACACTTGGCTGTCAGGTGTCGACACTTGGCTGTCAGGTGTCGACACTTGATTTCTAGGTGTCGACACTTGAACATTCAAGTGTCGACACTCGATGCACAGGTGTCGATACTTGACACAAAAATCCTCAAAACCACAAAGTTCTGTATTTTCAAAAATCTCAGGCCTTGAGTCGACACTTGGTGTTGACACTTGAATAAAGGTGTCGACACTTGGCGTGCCAAGGATTTTTGTCCGTGCCAAATGCTGAAGTGTCGACACTTGACTGTCCAGGTGTCGACACTTGAGATTGAAAACATTCAGATACAAGTGTAAATGCCTCGAAAACAAAAATAAAGTTCATGAATACATAAACACATAATAGTTAAACAATTATATGCCCTTTTTTAATGAAGAGGATGCCCAAATATGTGAGAATTGCGTCGTGCCATTGTGTGCCATACACCATAAGTTTTTGAAATTTGGAGGTGCTTTCTTTCTGAAAACTCACAACTTGAAATCCTCATTAGAATACAATATGCACTCAATATTTTGTTATTCATCAAAATCACTGGGTGGAGCCAACATGGGCTCTGCCCCGCCTTCCAGACCGAAGTCCGGGACTTCCGGACTGAACCCCGGGGTCGCAGGCTTTATCCAAGCCTTGCGCATCTTGCCGAGCTGTTCTCCGTGATCGCGTGGGTGAGTTGGGCTCTGCCCCGCCTTCCAGATTGAAGTCCGGGACTTCGGGACTGAACCACGGGGCCGCAGGCTTTATCCAAGCCTTGCGCGGCTTGCCGAGCTATTCTCCGTGATCTCATGGGCGAGCTGGGCTCAGCCCCGCCTTCCAGACCGAAGTCCGGGACTTCCGGACTGAATCCCGGGGCCGCAGGCTTTATCCAAGCCTTGCATGGCTTGCCGAGCTGTTCTCCGTGATCGTGTGGGCAAGCTGGGCTCTGCCCCGCCTTCCAGACTGAAGTCCGGGGCTTCCGGACTGAACCCCGGGCCACAGGCTTTATCTAAGCCTTGCGCGGCTTGCCGAGCTGTTCTCCGTGATCGCGTGGGCGAGCTGGGCTCTGCCCCGCCTTCCAGATCGAAGTCCGGGACTTCCGGACTGAATCCCGGGGCCGCAGGCTTTATCCAAGCCTTGCGCGGCTTGCCGAGCTGTTCTCCATGATCGCGTGGGCGAGTTGGGCTCTACCCCGCCTTCCAGACCAAAGTCCGGGACTTCTCGCTTCTTCGGGTCTCCGGTCACAGCCATGTTTGCCGAACTCAGAGCCAGGCGCCTACTTTCCTACGAGGCAAGAAAAAGCGTTTGAAGTAAAGGAATTTTATTGCAGGAGTTGGAGGAACCTTACATTACTGATAATACATCCTTAAGTTTGAGGCGTTCCAAGTCTGAGGGAATCTGGAGCCTCCTAACTCTTCCAGGTAATAGGTCCCTTGAGGGAGGACTTCTGCCACCCTATATGGGCCTTCCCAGTTCGGGGAGAGTTTCCCGCACTCCTGTGGCTGAGGAGCTTCAGCGCGCCGGAGCACCAGATCTCTGGGGCGAAAGGACTTTGGTTGTACCCGGGAGTTGTAGTACCTGGCCACTCGCTGCGTGTACGCCTCCATTCAGAGTCGAGCCTTATCCCTCGTCTCCTCAAGGAGGTCTAGGTTGAGCATCATCCTGGCGGTGTTCTCCGCTTCGTCGTACTGCTCCACGCGCAGAGTGGGTAGGCTGAGCTCAATCGGGATAACCGCCTCGGCTCCGAAGACGAGATTGAACGGGGTCTCATCGGTGGCCATCCTCGGGGTGGTGTGGTATGCCCACAGGATGCTCGGGAGCTCTTCTGCCCACCTGCCCTTGGCCTGATCCAGCCTCGTTCGGAGGCCTTGCAAAATGGTTCTATTCGTCACCTCGGCTTCTCCATCCGTCTGCAGGTGCGCCACCGAGGTGAAGCGATGGTGGATGCCGAGGTCGCTGCAGAATTCTTCAAACTCCCGGCAGTCGAACTGACGCCCGTTATCGGTGATCACGGTGTGGGGGAGGCCGAAACGGCAAATGATTGACTTCCAGAAAAACTTGGCGACGTTTGCCTCGGTGATATGCGCCAGGGGTTCGGCCTCAACCCATTTCGTGAAGTAGTCGATGGCCACGATCAAGAACTTCCGTTGTCCGGACGCCGGGGGAAATGGTCCTAGGAGGTCCATTCCCCATTGGGCGAACGGCCACGGAGCCGAAAGCTGGGAGAGTGGAGTGGAGGGCTGCCGCTGCACTACGGCATGCCGTTGGCACCGATCACACTTCTTCACGAAATCGGCGGCGTCCTCCTTCATCGTCTCCCAGAAATAACCTTGACGGAGGGCTTTGTAGGCTAGCGCTCTGCCCCCCACGTGGTTCCCGCAGATGCCCTCATGGATTTCCTGGAGCACAAGTGAGGCCTCCGCAGGTCTCAGGCACTTAAGGAGGGGATAGGAATAAGACCTCCGGTATAGCTGCCCTTCCATCAGGACGAACCGTGCGGCCTTCTTTTTGATAAGGTGGGCCGCTGCACGGTCCTCTGGCAAGGTGCCGCCGATTATGTACTATGTGTACTTGTCCATCCAGCTGGGCTCATGGCTGACCTATTGGACCTCCACAGGGGTCTCGTAGCTCGGGGCCTTAAGGTGCTCTACATGAGCGCGACCCAACAACGAGTTCGGCAGGGTCACCAGCCGGGAGAGTGCGTTCGCACAGGCATTTTTCCCTCGGGGTATATGGGAGATGCTGAAGCGCCGAAACCCGGCTGCGCTCGTTTTGACGAGCTCCAGATATTTCGCCATTTGAGGGTCGTGCGCAGCATATTCTCCGGAGATCTGTCCGGCCACCAGCTGGGAATCAGTGAAGGCCTTGAGGTCGGGTACGCCTAGCTCGCGGGAGACTCTCAGCCCGATAAGGAGTGCCTCGTATTCTGCCTGGTTGTTGGTTGCGGCGAACTGGAAACGGAGTGCACACTCGGCGATGACCCCATCACCGTTTGCAAGAATGAGACCAGCTCCGCTCCCGCCGGAGTTCGAGGCTCCATCTACATGAAGGATCCACGCGTCCTCTTCGGGCTCCTCGGGGCCTGGTTTCAATTGCGAACGCAGAGTGTTTCCCTCTGGCTCCTTGCCCAGGCTCGCACACTCGACCAAGAAGTCGGCTAGCACTTGCACTTTCATGGCCAACCTCGACCTGTAAGCGATGTCGAACTCGCTGAGCTTGAGTGCCCACTTCGTCAATCGCCCCGATGTATCGGGTCGGCTGAGTATCACTTTCAGCGGCTGATCAGTCAGGACGGCAATGGGATGCACTTGGAAATAGGGCCTGAGACGCTGAGCAGACACTATTAATGCAAAAATGAGCTTTTCAGGCCGAGAATACCTGAGCTCCGCATCGCGGAGAAGCTTACTGGTGTAGTATACCGGCCTCTGGACTCCCTGGTCGTCGGTCCGAACCAGGACCGAGCTGATGGCCTCTGGGGTGACCGCTAGGTAGAGGATGAGCTCCTCTCCTTCTTCGGGCCTGGAAAGTAGTGGGAGCGATGCAAGCATCTTCTTCAGCTCTTCAAACTCCTCCTGGCACTCCTCAGTCCAAGCGAAGTCGTTCATCTTTCTCAGCACTGTGAAAAAGGGCCGGCAGCGGTCTGCCGACCTTGAGATGAACTGACTCAAGGCGGCTATCCGGCTGGTGAGTCGCTGCACTTGCTTCTTGGAGGTGGGCTGCTCCATATCCAGGATGGCCTGGACCTTTTCCGGGTTGGCTTCGATCCCTCTTTGGGTTACCATGAACCCCAAGAATTTTCCGGCGGAGACGCCGAAGGCGCACTTCGCCGGGTTTAGCTTCATCTGATGAAGTCGGAGGTTGTCGAAGGTCTCTGCCAGGTCGGCAACATGATCCGAGAGGGGCTTGCTCATCACTAGCATGTCGTCCACGTACACCTGCATGTTGCAGCTGATCTGGTCCTTAAATACTTTGTTGACCAGCGCTGGTACGTGGCCCCGACGTTCTTGAGGCCAAATGGCATCATCCTGTAACAGAAAGTTCCGCGGTCGGTGACGAAGGTGGTGTGTTCTTCATCCTCCGGGTTCATTCAGAACTGGTTGTACCCGGAGAAAGCATCCATGAAAGAGAGGAGGCGATGTCCCGAGGTGGTGTCGACCAGCTGGTCAATCTTCGGAAGAGGGAAGCTGTCCTTCGGGCAAGCTCGGTTGAGGTCGGTGTAGTCCACACAGATCCTCCACTTGCCACTACTCTTCTTTACCATGACCACATTCGCCAGCTAGCTGGGATACTGAACCTCCCGCATGAAGCCGGCGGCGAGGAGCTTCTCCACTTCTTCGTTGATGGCTCTCTGCCTCTCCACGGCAAAACTCCTCTTCTTCTGGCGGACCGGGCGGCACCTCGGGTCCACGTTCAGCCTGTGTGTAATGACCTCGGGTGGAATGCCCGGCATGTCGGCCGCGGACCAGGCGAACACATCCGCATTCATGCAGAGGAATTCCAGCAGGCGGGTCCGTTCCTCTTCCGGGAGTTGGGCCCCCACCTGCACCGTCTTCAGAGGGTCCGAACCGAGGGGATAGGTCAACAGACGCTCTACGGGCCCTCCCCTGGGTTCCTTTTCCCTCAGGTCGAGGTCATCGACGTCAGGGCCGAGCTCGGCACCCCGGGCACCTGGGACCGTCTGAAGGCAATGCGGGACTGGCTGGGTCGTCCCCCTCATCACCCCAAGTCAGGAGGCTATGGGGAATTACACTAGCAACCGCTTCATAGAAATCATTGGCGTCCAGTTGGTTGAGCCCCGGACGCCCGAGGATCGCGTTGTAAGGTGAAGGAAGCTTGACGACGGTAAACGTCATCATGACTGTGGTCTGTCGTGGTGGGGATCCAGCGGTGACCGGGAGAGTGATCTCCCCTTCGACCCTCACCGATTCCCCGGTAAAGCCTACCAGAGGAGTGTGCACCGACCTTAGCTGATCATGGGACAGATTCATCCGGGAGAAAGCGTCATAAAAAAGCACGTCAGCGGAGCTTCCACTATCTACCATAATTTGGTGTACAGGATGCTTTGCGATGGTCATCTCGACCACCACAGCATTATTATTTACATTCTTGTTTCCATTCCCCTTCTCAGAAGGGGATACATCCTCCGGGCTCTCTTCGACGCCCGCCCGATTCCACAAGAGATCATGCCCACTAGCTTCTCCGTCGGACGGTTGTCGATCGCGGGAACCGGGGGTAAGGCCGCGAGCGGCTGTCCCTCCGTCGGGACCTCATTCCTGATGAACTTCCTGAGGTAGCCTCTTTTGATCAGCTCCTCGATTTCCCGCTTCAGGTTACGACACTCCTCCGTGTCATGGCCATGCTCGCGGTGGAACTGGCAGTACTTTGACTTGTCGCAGGTGCCTCTTGGGTTCTGAGGAGGAGGTCGGCGGAGGTAATGCTCGCCCTCAATCTCCATGAGGATCTTCGTCCGGGGAGCGAGGAGAGGGGTGAACCTTCACTCCGGGGTGGCCTCGCCCTTCAACCTCGAATTTGGACAAGGGTCGGCAGATGGCCCAGGCCGACGGGGCCCTGGAACGTCTCTCGGGGCCGGCTTCTTCAAGGTCCTTCCGTCCAGATCTCGGCGGGTGCGATCGGCCTCCTCCGCTCGGATGTACTTGTGGATGCGGAGGAGGAGCTCGGAGTACGTCATGGGGGGTTTTTTATCCAGGGAATAGGTTAGGCGGGACGTCTTGAGCCTGCGCTTCAAGGCCAGCATTGCAACGGGCTCGTCTAGGCTGTAGATCTCCAGGGCAGCGATCTTGAAATGGGTGATGTAGTCCCGAAGCGGCTCCTGGTCCTGCTGACGGATAGAGAAGAGGCTGTCCACCTCTCTTGGCACCTTCCGACAAGCATCGAAGTGCGCCACGAACTTTCCTTCCAACTGATGGAAGGAGCAAATAGATCCGGGCTCGAGGCAGGTGAACCAAACTCGAGCGGCCTTCCGGAGGGTAGCGGGGAAGGTGATGCACAAAAGAGCATCCATGGCCCCCTGGACCCTCATGAGAGCCTTGTAGCTCTCCAGATGGTCCAAAGGGTCGGTGGTCTCGTCGTAGGGATCTACCTGCGGCATGCGGAACCGGCTCGGAATCGGTTTCGACTGGATTTCTTCGAAAAAGGGGGGACGGGAGTCGTAGCCCGCCGGGTCCGCCGAGGATTTCTGCAGGTCGGCAAATCGGCGGGCGAACTCTGCCAATTTGCACTCGTGCTCCTCCAGGCGCCTCTCGGCCTGGCGTCTGATGGCCTCGTTAGTGGAATCTTCCACCGAGGCCGCTGGTGAGGGGGGCGCCGATCGGTCTCGGTGCAGGGTCTTGCCTCGACGTCGCTTGCTGCGACACGCCGTCTCGACCTTATCGACCGGGGATCGACTCTCGTGATCCGCCGAACCGGAATAATTTTTTTTCACCGGAGTTTGGTGGCTCCCGCGAGGATTGGAGGCTGCCCGCGGTTGGGACGGCTTGCCGTGGATGGAGCGCAGGCTCCTGCGCGACCCCGCGGCCCGAGCCGCGGGGGTCCCTGGCTGAGGCTGCGTGGCCAAGGAGCGCTGCTGATGTTATAGCTGCCGAACTGCCACAATCAAGGTCTACAGCTGCTGGATGACAGCTGCAAAAGGTCCGTCTGCCGAGGTCGGCTGTGGTGGAAGAGGAGGGGGAGCAAGGAGCTCCCTCTTCGGGCTGTGTGGCCCCTGAGGGGAGGGGACCTCCCCTACTCGACTGGTGGATGCTTCTCGTCCACGCGTGACCACCATGGTCGGAGCGCGCTTCGTCCACAGAAAGCTAGCTCCCACCGGGGGTGTTGTCCTGCCCCCCTACTTGGTGCGCCAATCTGTTGCCGATCTCGTCTCCGCGCCTGTGGCTTCGGAGCCGTCGATCCGACTGGACCGTCTTGTCCCTGGGGTCTCCTGTCTCTTCGAACCTGCAAGGCAAGGTCAGAAACCCTGGCCAGGGATCCCGGCGAGGGAGCTCCGACGGTCAAGTTAGTAAGCGGCGATAGGGAATAGAATCTCTGAGACGGGCCCCCGAAGGAGTCCCAGACTTAGAGATTGTGCTAGCAAGTAAGATTTCAGGAGGGATAGAAATCCGGCCGAGTTCCTCCGCCGAGCTCACGCCAAAGGTCCCCTCCCGGGATCTTGGATCCTGCTCTTGGAACGGAATCTCCTCTCTCAGCCTTTTGTTTCTTGCTTACCTTGTCATCTACCCTTCCCTTCCTTTTAACTCTTCATGCTGTTCTCTCGTTTGCCGCCCTCGGAAGGCTCCTTCATCGTTTTCAATCTCTTTCCCCTTCTGGATCGAAGAACCAGGCGGCTTCCCCGCCTTGCTTGCCGAGCCCAGCGAGGAAAGAGCAAAAAAGGGGGGCACCGGTCAGACCGCCGACCAGGCCTTGGGCAGAGCGCGAGCGCTCTTCTTCCCAGGGGCCGACGAAACTCGTTATTGGGTCCTATTTTGTCAGGATTTCACCTCTCGACTATGGGACCTGTCGGGCCGATGTAAGCGATGTTTCGTGTGTTGCTGCCGACCGTACGGGCGCGACTCTCGGGGTGTGGCATGCACGGCTCGAGGGGCAATCTTGGAGCCCGTGCTCCTGCTCCTCGGAAGCTTCTCCGCATAGGTTGGCCTGCCTCGGCCGAGGTGGGACCGTCTCAGGGTACTACCTGGCGAGGGAGCAGGGAGGCCGCCGGCTTCGATCGAGGTGGACCCCTCCTGGGTGGACACCTGGCGGAGCGGCAGAGGGGCGCTCGACTTCGGCCGAGGTGGTCCCGTCTCCGGGCGCCACCTGGCGAAGGAGCGAGGGGCCCGGCTCGACCTCGGCCGAGGTGGGACCGTCTTAGGGTGCCACCTGGCGAGGGAGCGGGGAGGCCGCCGGCTTCGATCGATGTGGACCCCTCCTGGGTGGACACCTGGCAGAGCGGCAGAGGGGCGCTCGACTTCGGCAGAGGTGGTCCCATCTCCGGGCGCCACCTGGCGAAGGAGCGAGGGGCCCGGCTCGACCTCGGCCGAGGTGGGACCGTCTCAGGGTGCCACCTGGCAAGGGAGCGGGGAGGCCGCTGGCTTCGGCCGAGGTGGACCCCTCCTGGGTGGACACCTGGCGGAGCGGCAGAGTGGTGCTCGACTTCGGCAGAGGTGGTCCCGTCTCCGGGCGCTAACTGGTGAAGGAGCGAGGGGCCCGGCTCGACCTCGGTCGAGGTGGGACCGTCTCAGGGTGCCACATGGCGAGGGAGCCGGGAGGCCGCCGGCTTCGGCCGAGGTGGACCCCTCCTGGGTGGACACCTGGCGGAGCGGCAGAGGGGCGCTCGACTTCGGCCGAGGTGGTCCCGTCTCTGGGCGCCACTTGGCGAAGGAGCGAGGGGCCTGGCTCGACCTCGGCCGAGGTGGGACCGTCTTAGGGTGCCACCTGGCGAGGGAGCAGGGAGGCCGCCGGCTTCGGCCGAGGTGGACTCCTCCTGGGTGGATACCTGGCGGAGCGGCAGGAAGGCCTGGACTGACCTCGACTTCGGCCGAGGCCGAGCCACGCCTGACTTTGCCGAAAAAACTCCACGTGGCTCGAATCACGCCCAGCGAAATCTGAGACATGCCACGTCATCGTTACGACCGTAACATATATATATCAATTTTTGGATCATATGTTATAATTAATAATATAACTGGACTTATTTACAATATGATATGTATTTAATATAGTTCAATTTTTTTAAAAATCTTTTTCTAATGAAAATATCATTTTCATGTATCATGATATCTTATTATTATTATGATTTTTTATTATTTTTATGAAATCCAATTATTTTTTATAATTTTTATAATACATTGTTGGTTGTTATGATTTCATATTATTTTTTATGATATTTAATTATTTTTTATGCCATCATTTTGGTTACTGTTGCTGCCAAGATCGTCGTGGCCCATAGCTTTGATGCGTTTGGCTCCCGCTAGGCTCTCGCTCCTCTTCGTGGTCAGCTCCCTCGTTTGGAGACCCAGCAAGACAAAGGAGACCCGTGCCCGGGATTCCGGTGGGGACACTCCAATAATCAAGTTAGTGAGACAATCGAGGAGAATAGAACCTCCATGGCGGAGAGCTTGGGAGACTCTCCGCGTCGAGAGGGTGAAGAGTAAGAAAATGAGATGAACTCTATGAAAGAAGATAATGGAGGACCAAGAGCACGTTCATTGCTTACCTTCCTTTTACTTACCTCCCTCGTCGATCTTATATAGATGGGGCGGTCTAGACCAAGTCTAGGGCTTTTTGTTATTCGCTGTTGCCTCCTTATCGGGCTGATCTTTTAGGGAAAAGCCTTCCACCCTGGGCGTTTGCTGAGCCTCAAGCCACGATGGGGCATTTCCATTTCTGGGGGGACCGTCGAAGTGTCATAGGACCTGGGGCCTTAGTCGAATACCCTTCTTGGAAAGGTGCAGGCTCCCTGTCGTAGAGGTTGTGGTCTTTCAGTTGTGCGGTCATCGATGTGGCAACATGTTATAGGACCGGAAACTTGGTGGAGCTTGCATCATGCAGGTTGTGCGCGATGTGCGTCGCAGGACCTGCATTTATGGCAAGGCATGTACCATCCCTTAGGGGCTGTGAATGATCAGGCTCTTCCCTACCATGATTTTGAACTTTTACTGGTCCCCCCTCCTTATGCCGCTGGCGGGAACCTTGGCTCCCACTAGATGGGGGGTGAAGTTCTACTTCGGAGACCTGGCTCTTGGAAAGCATGAGCTCGACCGCTACCGGGAGCTGACCTGAGTCGGAGGGCTCGCCCTATGTGCACGACCCCGGCTAGGAGTCGGCCTCAGTAAGAGGGCTTGTTATGGAAGCATGAGCTCGACCCCGGCCGAGAGCTGACCTTAGTCGGAGGGCTTGCCTTATCAGCACGACACTGGCTGGGAGCTGACCTCGGTAAGAGGGCTCGCCTTGGAAGCATGAGCTTGATTTCGGCCAGGAGCTGACCTCGGCAGGAGGGCTCGTCTTGGAAGCATGAGCTTGATTTCGGCCGGAGGGCTTGCCTTATGAGCACAATCTCGGCTGGGAGCTGACTTCGGCAGGAGGGTTCATCTTGGGTGCATGAGCTCGACCCCAACTGAGAGCTGACCTTGGCAGGAGGGTTTGCCTTGGGTCCTTACCTGGCTACCATATCCAAGTGGCGGGTCCCTCAACAGCATGGTCGCCTGCATACTCCACATCAACAAATATACCTTACCCGTTACCATGATTTTCCATTATTCCTTACAATATCTAATTGTTTTATAATTTTTTGTGTCTGTATTATATACCCTATTATTTTTTTTATAGTATCCAATTATTTTTGTGACTTCTTATCATTATTATTATTATGGCATCATGCTAATTATTATAATTTTTATTATTTTTTATAAAATATAATTACTTTCTACGATCTTCCGTGCCTATATTATATAATCTTGTTGGTATTATAAATTCTTATTATTTGACATTCCATTAATTAATAATAATAAATATATTATAATAAATAATAAGAAATTATAATAATCAATAAAATTTTATAATATTAAAAAAATTATCAAAGTATTTTAAAGAATTAATCTATATCAAATATTTATAGCATTAAAATGGGTATACTTTTATTATTAATAATTATATATACTCTAATATGATAAAATAATAGATTTTTTTTCGCTGAAGATGGGGACAAATAATATTCCGACCCAACCAAGCCCAAGGCCAAGCCCATTATCCCGGCAAAGGATATTACCGGCTTCAGTTTTTTTTTTTTCGTCGTCACAAACTTTGTCGCGGTTTCGAGCTTTTGACAGCGGTGCATCGCGCATCATCCTCTTTTCGGCGATCCCTACCTTGTCGCCACCACATCTCCTCGTAGCATGGGCCCCACCGAATACACAGTTCCTCGGCAACCGCCACGTGTCCATTATATGTTCGGGTCGTATCTTTCTCTCGAAAGAATGATTTACCATTTTTTCGCAGCATCCACCGTTGGATCGCACGGTGGCCTCTTCGAGATCTGCGCAGGCCGATGAAAGGGGAGTCGGTTGTGCTTTGCGAACCGTGCAATACGTGATCCAACGGTCTGCGTCGCGAAAGAAGATCGGTCATTCATCCGCTCGAAAGATGCAACCCGAACCCCCTTTCCGGTCTTCGGCCCGTGCCCGTTCTGCGTTCCAGGGGGCTCCTCCGCCCCCCGAGAACCAGAGCCACAGGCGTCTCTGGCAGTTCTATTTAAACCCTCGGGCCGAGCGCCGGAGGGTTTCAGAGCGAAGGCTCTTAAAACCCAGCCAAATCCTATCCTGCCCTTCTTACTTTTCCTTTGATTCTTTTCTTCTCTTCTCCTTTCCTCCTCCGTCTCGTTTTCCTCTTCCAACGGTACCCTTTTCTTGCCTGAATTCGCCCAATTCGGAGGTATTTGCTCAGTTCTTGAATAAGGTGATCGATCTATCGATTGATCATTTCTTCGATATCTGATCTTTTGGTTTAGAATTTGCTCTATTGACGTCAAAGTTTGAATCTTTTCGGGTTTTTTAATGTTTTGTGTCTGGGGAAGGAGGAGGTGCCGTGGTCAAGTGTCTGAGCTCTGTTTTTTCGTTTACCTTTCTTTCGGATTTTTTATTTTTATTTTTATTATTTATGTGTTTATTTATTTATTTGTGGGGGTGGGGCGGGGGGGTGGGCGTTGGAGGATTGTTGTATCTGGATTTTTCTTTCCAGTTGTTTATATTTTTGATGCCTCTGGATGATCACAAGGAGACTATTGGAAAGAGTGCTGGTGATTTTCGTGGCTTTTTGCTCTCAAAGATTTTGTCGATAAGGGTTTTGGGATTTGCAACTCTCTTTATTTTTTATATTTTAGCAGTTAACTCATTTTTCCTTCCTTATGCTTTTGGTTTTTTGTTTTAAGTTGGTGTCTGGTTTGTCTGGACCGGCATTATCATCATCTTACAATGGAATCAGAAAAAGTGAGAATTTTGTGTCTTATTTGATCTCTGGAAGCTAGAGCTCTGGTACACAGATGCTTCCTTTCTAATTTAATCCACTAGTTGATGCTCGGTTCATTATGTGTTTCTCTGTGGACATCTTATATCTCTATTAGTATTATATTTCAGCTTTGGGCTTATGACTTATGAAAGATTTGATTTTGAAACAATTTTTCTTTTTAATTCATCAATTGATTGTAATTTTTTTATGGGAGTGCAGTTGATATGGTTTCCAGAGGACTGGGCAGTGGAGATTTGGATGCTTGGTTTCAGAACCTCATTGTTACTGGTGGTGGGAAAAAGTCAGGGGGAGGGGCAGCTGCTATGGCAGGTTGGAAGGACATTCCCATGGAACTATTGCTGAGGATCATTTCGCTTGTGGATGATCGGATGGTGATTGTGGCTTCTGGAGTTTGTACTGGTTGGAGAGATGCGTTGTGCTTGGGGCTTACAAATCTCTCTCTGTCATGGTAAATGCTTAAATCTTTTTTCAGTTTTAGCCTTTTCCATACTTTATCCTTCTTTTTATTTCCTTTTCTAGGCGGTAGTTATGTAGTTTGCAGTCATTCTTTTGCTATTTGGGCCCTGATAGTTATGGAAGCTCTGTTGACAGGCAGATGGTGCTCAAGTCATATGATAGTTTTGTTGGCTGGCGGATATGATAGTTTTGTTGGCCGGAAGATGGTGCTCAACCAATTCCAATTTTATGCCATATATAGTTTTTACCGTGAGATTATGTAATGAATTTGAAATCTAGGAGGAAAAAGAGTAGTTGTGGTTTCCTTTGAGGCGAATTTGCCCCCATGTACATAGTGTAATACTAGATGTTTTGTTTACGTCCTACATATTCACCATCCATATTTATTATTGATTTCTAAATCTTGCAGTCATAGCCAGAATTTGTGATGACACTTTATTTGATCACTGTGCTTTAAATAAAATATAGCAATCCCTTCCAGGAATAAAAGAATCCACTTTAGTTTCCTTAACTTTATAAAATACCCGAGTTTTCTCTGGTAGCAAAGAAAGGAAAGAAAAAAGTTTTAATCCTTATGTTCCATTACTAGCCTTTTATCTAACATGTTTTCATTCTGCTGTACATATAGTTCTTCTTTTTGTCAATTTGCCCCTTCACATGCATGTTTCTTGTGTTTGTCATGTTCAATACAACCTAGACATGATAAAATGTCTGAAAGTGCTGGCTTATCTTGTTGATTGGATTAGAAGAGTGATCACTGATGAAATTGCCTATTTTGTTGATTATGGTTTATTTTTGAGTATTCATTTGTTTTTTCATGTCTATAATGCATACTGCTTTTATATGGTAGAGAGATTTTTAATTTCCTGATCAAAGGATGATACGGTTACAAGAGAATTTTCTAGGTGATAAGTTTGAGGTCTGAAATGACTTTATAATAAACCAAGTGAATGTATGCTACTGTAAATTGACTATCATCTTATGTCCTGAAACTGGAATGACTTGTTCTGGTCCTACCCTGGGGACAAGAAAGTTATTTAGACAAGCTGGTTGTTTTGAAGCTAACCCATGTCTTGGATCATTATGCACCCCTCTTACATGAGGGGCGATTTATGGCTTCTAGATCACAATGAATGTGGCAAGGCTAGAAGTTTGAAGGCAGGAATCAATTGGAGGTCGTCAGAGATTAGCTGAAGGCATGATATAACTTGACTATAGTCTTCACATGTTGATTCTTGTTCAAGCAGTTGTTATGGTTCCATACTGGATGTTGATTCTTGTTCAAGCAGTTGTTAGGGTTCTATACTGGGGTAAAGAAGGTTCTAAACGTGAACCTAACTGATAGTAGCACAGTTATATAATCATGAATTTTTGTCTTTTTAATTTATCTTAGGTAAGAGATCTTTTTCTCAACCTCTTTGTGAAGTCTTCTTTGTTTGCCTAATTTTTTTCCTCATTTACTTTAAACCATATCCCTGCTTTTCTTTAAAATATTTTGGAAGTGATATTTGGTTCCTGTACTCATATACATATGTCTATATGTGTATATGTAGATGTATGTATGCATATACATATACATATACATACATATTCATATACATACATATACATATATACATATGTTCAGACATTTCCTCTCCATGGCTCTCATGGAGAGGCCTCTTCTGATATGCTGTTTAGTGTTCATTATTTTAATGAATTTTGGTCAGGCTTGGACCAACTTTTTCCTCACAAAAAGAAAAGGTGCAGGGACTGTTAGAAGTTGATGTTTCTAACCATGATTTTTCCAATGTTTTCAAGCAATTGAAAGCACTTTCAAGCAACATTGTGTCTTCGCCTTCTTTTTAGTCCTTTACTGGGACCAGATATTAACACAACGCTGTCTTGTCTGGTTGATGTTGGAAAGGTTCATTCCATTACTTTCCATGATACTAAACTATATTAGAAAACTCGAAAGCTTCCTCATATGCACTGATGTGTAACAATAACAAACCAACTTCTGCCTCATATCCACCTTGATCCTTTCATCTTTGGACAATTGCATTTATTTTCTTTCATGTTGTTAATATTAAGTCTTGTAGATTTTGATAAACAAGATGGTTCTAGAAGCATATGGGTGTAGTCTGCAATCAAACCCACTATAAAACCTTTTAAGAGAGTCAATATGTATCTTGGTTACCTTTAGATTTATCTATGTGAAGAATAACCCAAAAGTGCAAGTGTTCTTTCTGTGGAAACTTATTAGAATGATTTTGTTTCAATTTTTGGTTTAACTATCATATTTTGGGATAAATCGAGTAGTCATTTATAATAACATGCAAACACTTACCTTCCCCGCTATTCTTGTGCTTTTTTTTATTCAAATCATTTTATTAAGTTGCAAAATGTAAATTCTAAATATTTCTTGTTCCATGGTTCAAAGTTTTCTGTTGGTTAAATTGAAAGATCATGGACGCAGTGCCAGGCAGCACACAGAAAGAGTGATAGGATGCTCTTTTTTTTCGAAATTTGTACTGTATGTATATGTGGGAGCCTAGTAAAAGCCAACGCACCCACTCTCCATCCTCCCTCTCCCCACAAGGAGAAAAAAAAGAAGGAAAGAACAAGAAAAATATGAAAAGTAGGGTAGAAGAGCCTCATATCGAGATGGTATGACTTAGGTGTTGCAGATAAGATACCAAAATGGTTATTAGTAGTCTACAGTTAGTTCTTTTGACAGCAATTCATGCAGTGCATGTAGTGACTATTTTTGGAGAGATAGATGCAACATGAGCAACCGTTAAATTAATTTTCCAGTATGTCTGCATATGTTTTGCAAGCTCTCTCTAAGATTTTGTTTAATAATTCAGCTTACTGTCTGAAATTGTAATAATTATACTGCATCATGTTTGTTCCCTTTGATGAAGATTAGTTGTTTGGGCACATGGCATTTAGATTCCACTACTTGCAGGTGCAAAAACAACATGAACAGCCTTGTGCAGTCACTAGCCCCCAAGTTTACAAGGCTGCAAGTTCTTACTCTGCGACAAGATAGACCTCAACTCGAGGATACAGCTGTGCAGACTGTTGCTAATTCCTGCCATGATTTGCGGGATTTAGACCTTAGTAAAAGCTTTAGACTGACTGACCACTCCTTGTACTCTTTGGCCAATGGATGTCCATGCCTTACGAAACTCAATATCAGTGGGTGCTCAGCTTTCAGTGATTCTGCCCTTGCATATCTGACAAGTTACTGCAGGAACTTGAAAAGTTTAAATCTTTGTGGATGTTGGAGAGCTGCAACTGATACAGCTCTACAGGTATTGAAGTTAAATGATTTTTTTTTTTTTGTTTCATTTTCCCTGGATCAGTTCTTGTCTAATCTTCTATAAAATTGGATCCAGGCTATTGCATATAATTGCAGTCAGTTGCAGACTCTGAATCTGGGTTGGTGTGAGGGTGTCAGTGATAATGGAGTAACCAGTTTGGCATCGGGATGCCCTGATCTCAGGGCCTTGGACTTATGTGGCTGTGTCCTTATAACAGGTATTCAGATGCCAGGTGCATGTGTTGTTTGGAATTCAAATAAAAAGTTTCTAACTGCAAGCAATCATGTATTTTATGTTTTGAATTATGGAGTATCCTGGTTTCTTTAACTTCATAAGCAGTTTGCAATAGTTCATTACTGTCCTAAGTTGCATCTTTCATTTTAGTGCTCTAGTTCTTTGTTACTGTTACAATGTTTTCATGTTTTATGCTTTGTTATGTCCATCTTCTTGTTGCATGTATTGCTGTTAAATTTTTGTACGAGAAGTAGTAAAGTTCAATTTTAAGGTTGCCTAACTAAATTTATTTATTATAAATGATTTAATAGTGAAATGTTTTGGTACATCTGGTATCCCTACTTCATAGTATAGACAAAAAGTGCTCAACTGTGTTATGATAGGACTGTAGTATGCAAGGTTAGAATTTCGTCTACACATTTTGCAATAGTTATTACTTTCCTGAGCTGCTTGACTTCCAATAGCCATAGGCTTCTTTTGGTGCTATCATATCTTTTACCTTATTGGTCCTTAACATATTTTCTTTTATCATATACATGCATTGATGGGTTTCTTCTTTTTGTATGAATTTTATTTCTAGGTGGTCTGAATATATTATTTGTTATGGGCAGTGTAATAAACTATCACATTGTAAATTTTGTATATTAGGGATATTTTTTTTTTTGACATGCTAGGATCCTATAGTCATGGTATTGAAAAATAGCAGGTGCTCAATAATTGCTATGGAATCTAGATACCTGTGACCTCATGGAACTTGGAAGATTTACAAAGTTTTTGGATTAGCTTTGAGGTTGACAGTCTGCCCATATTTATTCACATCTTCATGGCCTGTAGTTCTGAACTTATTGTTGGTTTATTTGTTGTGAATGTTGGCTAGCATGTGTAATCCAAGAATTGGCAGAGAATAGCTAATATTAAGGTCTAAATATTGTGATGGCTTTGGGTTTTGCTGAAGCACGCTGCTGTTTGCCATCCCAGATTGCCAATCATTGTCACGTGTCAACACCATGATACATGTTCAACCTTGTCTATGGTTATTGTCAATTCATGCTCAAAAGAAGATGTAAAGTTGTTCTAAGGTCTGTTTTGATTTATTTTTTCCCCCATATAGTTTCATGAATATTAGAGTGCTGAAATGGATGATGGTTATAAGACAGTTTAGAATTCATAGAACAATGAGCTAGAAATTGATTGTATGCTTTTCCCCATCTAAACTTAGGTCGAGCTTGATCTGATTGGAAATCCTTAAAACTGTAGAGGCCCTGGTTCGATTACAAGGTGAAAGTTAGAGAACTCCAAGGTCAATGCCATTTCTTTTGAAATGATTTGTATGTTTATAAAGTAAGGCTCATTGAAGAGCCAAACTTTGTTACCAATTCATTGGTTATCTAGTTGATGCGGGGGATAACCCCCCACTCTCGATATCCCGAGAATTTACGGGTAGGATGAAGGCACAAGTAATCACCAGCCATCTCCCGAATGAGATAAGGCCATATTCAAGTCTCCCTCGGCATTGCCGACCTTCGGCGTCGGGCCCTTCATCCTGGGGGTGTTTATATGCGAAGCATTTGCTCAAATAGAACATCAACCAAACATTTATGATGAAGATGAAGGAATGTTACTAGAGTTGTCTCTTGAATTTCTTGAGAACAATACCAGTTATATGCCATCTCCAAGAGATGCTTCGTCCAAGGTTTATTCTTGGTTCCCGAAGGCGAAGCTTTGCCACCAAACTCCTTCGGCTTGACCGACCTTTAGTCCTGATAAAGGACTACCTTCCCCTCCTCTGTAACATTCGAAGTTCGGCCCTACCTAAATGGGTCAAACCAGTGCTTCGAAGCATTCGACTGGGTTGACCCCGGTTGCAGATTAACCTTCGGCCATTGGGAGAAGGTTCTTTGTTCTATGATTAATAGGGCCCGAAGGAACCTCCTTGATAGTATAACCCTCGATGGAGGTGAAAATATGCATGGGGTCCTTCGGTCCTACAGATCCTTAGCCCTGATACTAGCCCCTAGGCCAACCCTGGATCCTTGCACCAAAGGGCAAATAAGGCTCAGGCTCCTTCGTAGCACTTTACAAGGTAGTCTAGAGAAGAATCCACCGATGCTCATCTCCATGCACATCTTAGTATGGACAAACAGACAAATTCCGCAATCTATAACAAATCTTTCCAATTAATGAAACATGACGGGATCTATGCTGTGGTCCAGTTCACTAGTAAAAAGCATGGCTGGAAGTACAGAAGGGACAAATCCCCAATTAATGGGAATTAGATATTATAAGTGCGCGATGTGATTTTCCAACACCATTCAGGACAAAATCATCAAAATTGTCATTCCTTGCCGAACACACTGAGAATATTCTCTTCTAAAAATACCCTCATCACCCGCCTATAAAAGGGGCTCCTTAGAGCTCCTAAGGTATGCATTATTGTTCCTATGCAAGGTCTTTCTAAGCATTTTCTCTCTCTCAGAACTCCACTCTCATTTCTTCATCTAACTTGAGCGTCGAAAGGCCTTCGCTAGAGTCATCTCTGGCCAAGGCTTCTTTTGCAGGTACAGTCACAAGTCTCGCTACTCGAGCATCTCTAGCGTTCAAGCAGGATCCAGCGCCTTCCCTAGTAAAACAACTTCATCTTGTAGCTGATTTATGCTCCTTTTTTATAATGTCTTTAACTCTTCTTTATCATGACTCCTTTCTACTTTAAACTTCTCCTCTTTTCTTCCTCTGTATATACATAAGCAGTGGCAGCATGCCATGATCTCAGTCTGCTGCAGTTCTTTTAATAGGAAAAAATTGACGGCAGTAAGCTCCTTTCATGTTACTCTGTTCTGTTGTCATTTATCCAGACTACTGTTACTGAAATAGTTTACAAATCAAGTCTTGATCCTTGTTTACTTATATTTCCTTTTTTCTTCGTCGCTTCTCCTTCATTACTCGTGTTATTCTTTGGAATCTTTTTCGTTATTTCTAAGAGCAACCAGTTACCATGATTAAAAAAAAACACATGAGAAGTTTTACATTTTCAGAGCTATGTTTTTTTTTTTTTTCTCGAGATATTTAGATTCTTGCCCAGCTACCACGTTCCTAGCAATTTCATTTTTTTTCAGATGGTAGGTTACAAAATTGAGTTGCACATGTAAAATGATCAAACAAGTTCATGGGTAACATCAACCATTACAATTGCATAAAAGATCCTTTGTTCAAATGCCAGATTGATGTAAGAGGTTATAACAGTAAATGTCTGATAAAACAAATCCTGTGTGTGTAGGTGTAAGTCCACTGGACACAAAATGGTTGAAACTTTCAAAGCAATATTTCTGTTTTTAGCTGCCACCTCTAAACTTTTTACCCCCTAAGGGAGAAGTAAATTCTTCCCATCAGCTTGTTGATTTTTCTGATACTGAGTTTAGTGGGTGGCATAGAGAACATAGAACCTAATGCAAATATACTCATGGAAACTTTAGTCACTGGGCCTGATAAATGAGCGAGCTGATTTTGAGTGGCTTGTGTTTGGCTGAAATTTGAGCTTGCAATGAATTCACTCTATTATAAAGGTGCCTAACATGAGCCTGATTTTTTAGCTTGAAATATAACAAGCCAAAAATGAGCTATAGCTCAAAATAAGTACATAAACTTTAATATAAGTACACATTGTCAATTTGTTGTTTATCTATGAGAATATTCCTTTTATCTTATTAACCTTTTTTCTTAAAAAAAACTTGGTCAATGCACTTCTCCTGGTGCTCTCCCTTAAGGAGGTGAATTTGTTGTTTATCTATGAAATATTCCTTTTATCTTATTAACCCTTTTTATTAAAGATTTTTCGGTCAATACACTTCTCTTAGCTCTCTCCCTAAAATGGATGACAAAAACTGAACCTAAATGAGGGAAAGGAGTTGAACCTTCTCATTCTCAGCCTTTGGATAAGGAGCTGTGACTAGGCTTAGGCTCTGAGGTAATTAAAGCATATGAACTCTCCATGATTTATTAAGTTATTGCACCCAGTATCATCATATTGACAGTTTATTGATATAGCAAGATGCTCCCCTCTTTGTTATCTTTCCATCCAGCCACCCTTCATTCCCCTTCTGGCCACTTCCTTCATGCTCGCTGTCCCTTTGTACTAGTTGTCACCGTGGAGCTCAGCCCTTTGGCCCATGCCTTCTTCTGGCCTTACCTAGCTGATCTCAAGCTGGCTTAGTATGTATAGAGGCAAGCTCGAGCTAGGCACAAGCTATCTGTGCACCAAGCCGAGTTCCAGCTCACTCTTGTTCAGCTAGTTTACACCGTTGCAAGTCATTGTTCTAATTATGCCAGCCAGTTTCTCCTTTGAGGTATAAAGGAAAGAGCAAAATGACATTTTGCCGAACACTGGCACTTTTATGACGCATATCAAAGCAGCATCAAATCTAAAATTCCTGTCTTAGAACCAGCTTGGCCGAGACTTATGGTCTTTACTTCATTTGCCTCCTATCAACAGTGAGATTGCTTTATTGCCTGCAAAATAATTCGAGCCAACTTTTTCAGCATGGGCCATCTTAACTTCTATTAACAACTAATCTGCTTCCTTGCTAGCCTCATTTGCTGTAATAAATACTAATTTGTTTTGCTAGGAAACTTGAACCTGGATTTGATGCATCTTAAAATGTGTGATGAGTGGTTGTCCTATATGCAAACTTTGAGGATGTGGTTGATGCGGTTGAAGTCCAGCCGTCACGGAAATACCAAGTCAGAGAATTCATCAAACATTAATAGATAAGTGCATGGTACAGTGGAGCCACTAATGCAATTTCTTACTCTATCGCTGGGTAGTTGAACGCCCATAGTGTCATAAGAAACAAAAATCTGGACTTGCTGTTCGCAATGAAACTCACAATTCCGGCGGTCATCAATTTTGCATATCGGTCAACCACATGTAGTTTTTCCTGTGCATCATCGCTGCCATCTTGTGCATCACAATTGATTCAAGCAACACTGCTTCATACTGTTATAGGTTCTTTTAAATAATGCTTGTAATGGACATTTTCAACCTTGCCTTGCCCTACCTGTAAAGCGGACAAATGTTTGCTGCTGTTATAAACCAGTCATATTTTCCACTTGAGACTCTTAACATGTCTCTTTGTTCACTCCAGATGAAAGTGTAATTGCTTTGGCAAATGGTTGCCCTCGGCTAAGATCTTTGGGCCTGTATTTCTGCCAGAACATCACTGACAGGGCTATGTATTCGCTAGCGAATAGTCGTGTGAAGAGCAAGCATGGGCCATGGGGTCGTTTGAAGAACAGCAGCGATGACAAGGAAGGGCTTATGAGTCTGAACATTAGTCAGTGTACAGCCTTAACGCCACCGGCTGTTCAGGCTGTTTGCGACTCATTCCCCGCACTTCATACCTGCCCTGAAAGACATTCACTGATCATCAGTGGGTGCCTCAACCTGACATCTGTGCACTGTGCTTGTGCTGTCCAAGCTCACCGGGCAGGCAAGGTGGCTTTATCTTCCCATGCTTACTGAGCATTGTAACAATCTGCAACTTGAAATGGCTTGGAAAGAAGATTTGAGGTTTGATCTGGAAAAGCCACCTGTACAGAGATATGTGAATGTTATGTAGCAGAACTGTACTTAGTCAGAGATTTCAGAATTCTAGACTCTAGGAACTGTAATGGATCTGAATTGACTTGCATGTCCTATGTTCTCTCTGTAGCTTCCTTTGTCAAGTGTGTGTCATTACTTAAATATGATATAGAGTAATGCCAAGGAGACACTGGATGTCCCTGATCAACAGTCAATGGAGGTTTTGTGTGCACTCTGTCTCATTTCCTGCAGATTGTGTGGTGGTTCGTTTATTCTCTCTTGTTTGGTGTTCCCTCGACTTGTTCATCTCTCTGGGGCAGCGGTTTAAATTTCGTCTTGCTCTGCCAACGTCTTTTTGGGTATCAACGGGCCAAGCTATCTCGAGAGGCCTGAGGTTTGCCATTCGTGTAAATTTGCTGAAAATCTTGAGTCTACTGTGTGTGGACTTTGTTTGAAGAGGACTAGGATGGGAATGAAATTGAGGATACTCTCACTGTAAAATTAGCCCGTGCATTGGTTGGATGTTTGTCCTGACATTAATACTACCTCTGCTTGCTGGATTCACAAAATGGAGGGCTGTTTTTCAGGTGGGGTGTTTATGGGCTCTACGTTCAATTAAAGTAGGCATATGCTTAGACTTAATATTGGCTATATATTGGATAATCTTGGTATGAATGTAACTCTAAGAAACTTAAATAAAATCTTTCGGCTAGTTTTGAGTTACGTCAAATAGTATTAGAGTAGATTTGGTCTGTTATGATTATGTAGACAAGAAGGTATGTGGATAAAGGAATATCGCAGTACGAGTTTATTGGAATTGATCATGTGATGATTTAGATTAGATTTAAATGAATTTGGATCTTTGACTTGATGAATGTATGAAAGCTTAAATAAGAAGAATATGTGTAGATGCGTGTTTAATCCTAGATTAGCTATGTATTGGGAGATTAACGACGAGCAAATCCTGATCTGAAATGTATGAATCCGTAGAGCCTTTGACTAATTGGATTGGCAACATATTCTGCCAAAAAAATCCAAATCTGTAGTTGATGGACTAAACTCATGTTTTCTTATCAAGTGAGTTTTTTTAAAAAATTTTGGTGAGATGTCATCCAGTGAGTTCAATCAAGTAGGTTTGTGCATCAAGCCACAAACGTGGTGTGTTCGGTGTTCGGTTTGAGCAACTCTTTTTTTAAAAAAAAAAAAAAATCAAATGATTGTGCCAAGTTGGACAACATTAACAATGGTAAATGGTGGACCACTCCCTCTTCTACCTCAACCAATCAAGTCCTATCCCATCCTCTGTGCTCTCTATTTCATGCTCCTTCCAATGTGATAAGATAATTGGTGGAAAAAGCAAGAAGAGTCCTTGGCTATGACCCATGCAACGTTTACAACTTGTGAGCCAACACACAACGGCATAGCATGGCGGATCCGGTCAAAGGTGATGGAAGAATAAGAACAAAGACTGTGGGGTATGGAGGAGCAATAATAGCTTATATACGTTAGTGAGGAGTGATCATTCCAAGAGCTCTTTTTGAGCACTATACTTGTCTGCCATTTGAACTGATGATGATGGTCATCATGATTATGACTATGGCAATCACGTCATTCCAATCAGTCCAAGAATTTTGCAACAAGGTTGGTTGCATGTTAGAAGTATCAAGTCTAAAGAATGCCTTATTCACAATTCTCAGAAAAAAAAAAAAAAAAAATCCACCAAACCTTTTAATATCTATCGTCACAAGTTCGGTATTCAGGAACATTTTGGTTGGGATCAGAGATTTGAAATTTGGAAAAAAATTAGTTGACTCATCCAAAATTCAGGAATAGTTCCTATAATTCAAAATTAGAACATAGATAATAAAAATGTAAAATATTAGCTTTCTATAATATATAAAAAATGTGTAAAATAATGTATTGAACAAACAAGAAGAATAAAAAAAGAAGCAAAAATAACTTCACAAGCCTAGATGATATCATTAGTCTAGCAGCAGTATCATTAGTTTATTACGAGAAATTAGTGGAGAATAATAAATGGGTAGATCCAAAAAATCTATGTATGCCCCACCTATATTTCAGCATGGATTTTTCTTTTTTCCTTTCATTTTTTTTTTTTTTTGCTGTAGCTCCGAAAAAAATATTTAGCATAAGTGGTTTTTCTGAGCTTTTCCTTTTTCCGAAAAAAAAAGAAGTGAGAATCATAAAGAAACCTCAAACATTTAATAGTACTATTTTTTAATAACATGATGAAACTTGCACCGATGGTCACATGCACTATTTTGATTAGTAATTAAAGATCTTGGATTCAATTCTTGGATGATGGATTTCAAAAATTTAGACCTGAATAATTTTTTTTTTTATTTTTTAAAAAAAACATGATGGAAAATAGGTGATTGCATGACTTCTTGTTGCCTTATTCTTTCTTAAGAAACATCAAATAAAATGTATCTCCTCTTTCTCGACTGCAAATATTGGGAAAAAAAATGAAAAGCATTTGAAATATGTGAACATGATTTGCTTGGTCTCTAATCAATAACGCTCTAAGTATTGTGCAGGGTATGCATATAATTAACTCTCTCAAGGACAAGGTTTTATTGACCAATTAAAAGTTATTAGGGGCATTTGGAGTCATGTACATGTGGTGGTGCATAATTTAATGCATGTCCATTAGCCCATCCATGATGAACATTGGAAAGCCAAATCAAAACCAATTTAATGAACTGCCGGCCTTATGGCTACAAAGTCCTCGCATGCAAGCCAAACTTTGTTATTTTATAACCACTACAATCTAATATATTCATTAACTTATTAAAAGCTACTGCCTTGAGGCCAGTCCCAGGATAAATTTATATATTTATTGAGTGAAATCCTTACCATTGCAGGCTTTTGGAGCTTGGTTGTGTTCCCTGTTCATGTTTATGATAACTTCGACAAATATTAAATCCATTCTAGGTTCGGTCGGTGCATCGCTTTCCATGTATTAGTTGTCAGTCCCATGAATCTTGTGACTTACTTGACTCTCTCTCTCTCTCTCCCAATCCACACACACACACACACACACACACACACACACAATTAGGGGCAAGCAAATCCAATGTCTCATTTAGTCCAATGGAGTAAGTTTGACTGGATCGTTTATATAGATATAGATGATTTGAATGTCCATTTCTCCAATTATTATAGTGTCATGCGCCCTACCACAAGATAAGGACAACCAATTGCCATATGTGATGCTTGTATTTTAGTGCTCTCATATGATTCCTCATCACCAAGCTACCACTCTCTACTTCCCTTTTCCTCCTTGCTTGGTGCCTCCTTTCTTTGCATCCCTCATGCAATGGCTGTTCACATTGGTGAGTAAATAATACATGAACTTCAATAGCTATTTCTGTCGTGTTCTCCTTTCTCATCTGCAAATTTTTATCTTCCATGATCTATTGCCAGAAAAAAAATAATTTACTTCTCCATTTATGTTTTTTTTCTGAGTTCAGTTTCAAACAGGATTCCAACTTAAAAATTGGACTACCTCCTTTCCTGCAACTGTTCTCTTTTCTCTTGATAGCATCAGTCTCACCAAAAAGCATTCCATCTTTTCTTGGTTTTCACCACCTAAAACAGTGATTTAAACTGAATACCCACTTGACAGCTTACCTTTATTCCTCTCCCTGTTAATCCACAGTCTTTCAGCTAATGTTTAGCAACAACTGGAAGACAACAATCTTCATTTGCTCTCTTTATATTCATCATGCTCATTACATCTCTAGAAAGGGAAAGAACTCCATCATTCATTTCCCCATTTCTCATATAATTTGAAGTGACAACCCAAATTTGTATTTGAAGAGCTCTAGCCCCCACATCTTTCAGCAGGAGCACATGAGAGTGGGTACGGTGCTACTAATTATAAGGAGCCAGACCCATCCCCTGGTTGACCATTGCCTTCCTTCTTGCCTGAGGCTAGCTTGCAAACTGTGTCTTAGCATTTTGTCGTCCAGTCCTGTTCGTTCCTTGTTATAATGTTCGAGAATAACTCTGTATTCCAAACACCAAGCATCATCTATCTTCTATTTTCCATTAGCAAAGTAGTGTTACATTAATTTATCTCCTCTCCTCCTACTTGCTCCTATATTTTGAATGTTTTCAGATGAGCATCCCTGATTTGTTTAGATGTCCAATTAGCCTTGATCTATTCACAGACCCAGTCACTCTCAGCACCGGTCAGACCTACGACAGGCCGGGCATCGAGAAATGGCTCGCTGGAGGGAACCTTACGTGCCCGGTCACCATGCAGAGGCTCCATGATACGTCGCTGGTCCCCAACCACACCCTCAAGCACCTGATTGACCAGTGGCTTCTCACGGGCTGTGACCTCAATCCAAATCCAAAGCCCACAAAACTGATCGATAGTTTCGAGCTATCGATCCTCCAGCAAAATCTCCGTTCGCCGGATGCCACGCTTGCCGAAAAGCTGGAGGCACTCGAAAAGATCAGAGTGCTATCAGTAGAGTCATGTCTGATCCACTCAGGCTTCTTTCAATTGCTTCTAGAAATGCTGTTCCAAACTCCCTGCAGGCATGGTAACGTGGTGGAAGTCATAGAATTAGCCCTCGAATGCATTCTAAATTTATCGCCTTCGATCCATGCGGATTCTTTGAACATGCTGAAGCAAGAATCCTACTTGGCTTCTTTGGTACTTCTTTTAGAACAAGGAAGTACCAAGATCAGGACTAGCTTATGCTATCTGTTAGATGACATTGCTACATCTTCGGCTACTTGCGAGCTGTCCATGGTCTTGGGACAGACACGGCGAGTGCTTCGAGCCTTGGTCACTCTTCTACATGACAAAACTGATGCCAATGCATCAGGAGCAGCCCTCAGAGCAATTTCCAGCATATGTTCCATAGAAGCGAATCGAGGCAATGCAATCAAAGAAGGTGCCATCGATGGCGTGATCGTGTATCTTCTGAATTCAACTCATGAGCAAAATGTTTCTCAAGCCTTGGCCACGTTGGAGCTTCTTTTAGGACTGGAGACTGGAAAGAAGGCTATGAGCAAGAATTCTGATGCTGTCAGTCTCCTTGTGAAGATGGTGTTCAGAGTCTCATCCGTTCAAGAGGGAGGCGAGCACGCCATCGGGTCGCTGATGATCTTGTGCAGCGACTCGAGACAGGCCCGGGTGGAGGCCATCAATTCTGGGGTATTGACACAGCTGCTGTTGCTGCTCCAGAGCCAGTCCAGCTCCAAAGCCAAGGACAAGGCAAGAGAATTTCTGAAGCTGCTCAGAGCCATGTGGAATGAGGACCAAAGGTGGTTGTGATACTTGATTTGCACTCTTAAATGATACCCTGTTTGATAACCTCGATTCTCTTTCCCCATGGAAGATTAATTGGAGATATGTATAGGCTCTGAATATTAATCCTCCAATGATATAACATCAATCAATTAAAATGGTAGATTAACAAACTTTCCTTCTGCAATGTATGGAAACCAGAATCCGAACATTTAATTGTGGAACTTCTCTAGCTGTAACCTTTTTAGCTGCAGCACTACTGGGTAAGAATGCACTGCCTTGTCACCCTGGTGATGCATACATATCTCCCATGGTTTTCCATACACCATTGTCTGTAATAAGAATGCAGAAGAGAGAAATCTACTAATCTAGTCTGACTTAAGGGATCTGAATGCAAAAATAGATAACTGGTAGAACAGCACAAGCACCATGGTAGTTCAACACCCTAGCCATCATTTATAGACACTCGACACTTTCTTGTAGCTTTACATTTTACACACACACACACACTCTCTCTCTTTCTCTCTCTCTGTCATCAACCAAACTATATTCTTTCTTTCTCATGGCAAATTCTAGATGCAGTCCATTGTGAAATCATAGTCCAGTGTCCTAATGAGAGTACATTGGCATTGCTCCTCGCTCCTTCAGTTATACCCTTGTAGTGTCGTGAAATTCTAGTTTGCCAAGCGAGAATTTTCAATAAATTTAATATTGTGCAAGGTAAGACATTTTGGCATGGTTCTCGGACGAACAGTAGAGTTGATAAATATACCAAATATTTTGCAAATATAAACAGCAAGAGTATTCCCCGTTTCTAAGATTCAAAAAAATCATGATAACTAAACAAGAAAGACAACACTAAAATTGATAGCCAGTAATGAATCATATCTGAACAAAAACTCGTGGAAATACAAGAACGAGGACAAACTAAAGAGCAGGCTTGACGAGACTTTCAGTTTAAACCAGTCCCGGCTCCGAGCATGACGAGACTTGTTCTTTTTCACGTTTAAACTTGGCCTGATCATATATCAAATTCAAGGAAACACCTATAAAAATAGAAATAAATTAGGCTTAGGTGATGCGGGACAAGATGAGATGGATGGTGAAGCCTAGAAGATTAACTATCTGTGATGAGCAAGGAATGCACTAGCTAAATGAAGCATGAGAAAGCAAGAAAATGCAATGAAAAGGACTATTAGTTCAAAAGTTGAAACACCCGTAAACGAGATCTTGTTCAAATTAAAGAGAAAGGAACATATGGCTAAGAAACTATCTTTACTAGGGCAAATACCTTCAAATATTCAAATCTTAAAAGTTTAGAAAGGATTTCCCTACCAACAATAAAAACTAAAGTGATTGGTAGAGGGTTTACTCAACACTCCTAGGAAAGGGCAAGTGGAAGGTAAGACTTACACATTTTTGGCAATGGACTTCATTTGTAGTTGGTCTCAAGACGAGGTGACTTTCATCTTCAACTTGGGATCGATCATGGAGAGAACCTGCAAAAAAGATCATTAGAAGGCGTGTAAGCAGAGAGAAGAAAGGAATTGAAATAAGAAAGGGAAGAGAAGGAAAATAGGAAGGCTCTTTGAGCTTGGATGTCTTGGACTTGGTCTCACACCCTCTCCCTCACAGAGCAACAATTCTGTTAGCTATTTTTTTTTAGGACTGCAACTTGTTTATGTATCAAAAAATTGTTTCTATTTTGTTTAGAGTCTGTCCTAGTCTTTAGGAAGTTGTTAGTTTGTTCAAACTTTGTACTAGTCTTTAGAAAGTGCTTAGTTCATTGAAATGTGTTGCTGTTCATGGCTTAGTTCGGTCTCTAAGTTATTTTCCAGTTTCTATATAATATAAGTTTGTTGCATAATAAAAGTTGAACTCCCGGTTTGCATTCTCTTACATATTCTTCTTTCCTTCTTCTCTCTATTTACTGCATTTTCATAAACTTCTACCTCTATTATATTTTTATCTCTAAAACTAACAAATTGGTATCAGAGCTCTCTTTTAAAGGGACCTGTGTGTGAGCTTGACGCATCATGGAAGCTGAAGCAAGTTTCTCCTCAATTGCTCTGCCGGTGTTCGATGGAGACAACTACCAGATTTGGGCAGTACGCATGGAGACATACTTGGAAGCTTTGGATCTTTGGGAAGCAGTGGAATAAGATTATGATGTTCCTGCACTTCCAAACAATCCCACCATGACGCAGATCAAAACTCATAAGGAGAGGAAGACGAAGAAGTCGAAGGCCAAATCATGCTTGTTTGCTGTGGTGTCATCAACGATCTTCACAAGAATAATGTCCCTTAAGACAACCAAGTCTATATGGGATTACCTCAAGGAAGAATATGCAGGAGACGAAAGGATAAGAGGAATGCATGTTTTAAACTTGATAAGGGATTTCGAGTTGCAAAAGATGAAGGAATCTGAAACAATTAAAGAGTATTCAGGTAGACTTCTTGGAATTGCAAACAAAGTCAAGCTACTCGGGTCTGAATTTAGTGATTCAAGGATTGTAGAAAAGATCCTTGTCACAGTGCCTGAAAGGTATGAAGCGACAATTAAAACCTTGGAAAATACCAAGGATCTGTCAAAAATCTCCTTGGCGGAATTACTCAATTCCCTACAAGTACAAGAGCAGAGACGACATATGAGGCAAGATGTCAACACTGAAGGAGCCTTACTTGCAAAACATCACGGAGCTAACAAAAACAAAGGCAAAAAGAAAAAAGGCCAAGAGGGAAATTCTTTTGTTCCTGTTTTGAATAACAACAGAAGCAAAAAAGGAAGCTTCAAAGGTAAATACCCTCCTTACCATCACTGTAAAAAGGAAGGTCACCCACCATTCAAATGCTAGAGGAGACCTGGCGCAAAATGTTTCAAATGCAATCAAATGGGACATGAAGTAGTAATTTACAAAGAAAAAGTTCAACAGCAAGAAGTTGATGCCCAAGTTATAGAACAGAATGATGAAGATCAGCTTTTTGTAGCATCTTGCTTTGCAAGTAGTAGTTCGACTGAAAGTTGGTTAATTGACAGTGGTTGTACCAACCACATGACCAGTGACAAGAAACTCTTCAGAGATTTGAGGCCAACTGACATTACTAAAGTCAAAATTGGCAATGGTGATTACATCTCTGTCAAAGGAAGAGGGACGATCACCATAACCAGCACTGCAGGTGCAAAAATAATTTCTAATGTTCTCTACGTACCAGAGATTAATCAAAATTTATTGAGCGTAAGCCAATTGATTGAAAAAGGCTTTAAAGTGATCTTTGAAGATAGTTTCTATCACATACTGGATGTCAAAGCGAGGAAATTCTCATAGTGAGAATGAAACCAAAAAGTTTTTCTTTTGATCCCATCAAAGAAGAACTTGCTACATTTTCCACGGAAGCTAGCAACACCGAGATATGGCACAAGCGACTTGGTCATTGTCACTTACAAAGGATGCAGTTTATGAAGGAAAGGGAGCTCACGGTTGGCTTACCAACCTTTGGAGATCACTTACCGAATTGTCATGCTTGTCAATATGGTAAACAAAATCGGAGACCATTCCCAAAGTCATCCTGGAGAGCCACTCACAAGTTGCAGCTGATCCACATAGATGTATCAATCCCTCAAAGAACTCAATCATTAGCAGGTAGTCGATATTACATTGCTTTTATTGATGATTTTACATGGATGTGTTGGATTTTTTTCTTGAAATTCAAGTCAGAAGTAGCTGGAGTTTTCTGAAAGTCCAAGAAAATGGTGGAAAATCAAAGTGGCTGCAAAATTCAAGTTGTAACGTCAAATAATGGAAAGGAGTACACTTCAGTAGAATTTAATATGTTCTATGAAGAAGCCGACATAGAACACCAGTTTACTGCTCCCTACACTTCTCAGCAAAACGGAGTTAGTGAAAGGAGAAACAGATACATAATGGAGATGACTAGATGCATGCTACATGACAAGGAGTTGCTAAAAAAAATTTGGGCTGAGGCGGCTAGTACTGCCATTTTCTTGCAGAACAGATTATCCACCAAGGCATTGAAGCTCCTCCCACTATTTTATTCAGACTGGTAGCCTCTATCTCCAATCCGAAGAATAACACTTATCCCTTAGTGGGTACCAGAATCCAATAGACAATACATGAGCCCGACTATGGTCGGCCAACCCATGTTCATCTAAAGGTAGGTTCATAACCAGTTGTTTCTCCAAACAACTCCTAGTAATTTATTTTGCCCTAGGAACACTTCAATCGGCCTTTGGGCTACCTGCTAAAGAAGGTCCTAGTTAGGTCCAACCATTAACATGACTGATCTTAATGCTTCTAGCTAACAAATGATCAAGCCCGACTTTGGCCGGCTAACCTGACCACCTATTCAAGAAAGTTGCATTATGTCATCATATAATGAATGGCAATTCCAATAGTATGATGACCACCCGATCTGTGGATCTGCCGATAATCACCCCACTACTGGACTTATTACCAAACACCTTAATGGGAGGCTAAGACAAAAAATTATCATATAATTTCCATCTTTTTAAGGACCTAATAATTTAGAGGTTTTATACATGTTGTGACAGAAGAGAAAGGATAAGTCATGGATTATCTTTCACTAACTTCATATGTTAATGAAAGGGTTACATGAACCACAAAATCCATGGGCACCTAAATCAGTCAAGCTGATTAACCTTATTGGCATGGGCTAACTCGAATCAATGAGCTAACTAATCAAAACTGGTTGACCATATTGGCCAGGTAAGTGAGATCAAGGTTATGGGTTAAGCCATTAACCATCTTTCCTTAGATACCAATATCATTGGCCAGGAAAGAGGTAGCCCCAAAAACCATAGATCAAAAGCCATACTTACCTTAGACACCAATTGGTTCACCAATTTCGATTAGACTAGCCTAAGGAATCGGGTCCTACCACGAAGCCAAGATTAAGTCCATTTAGATATATGGACCAATCAATCTAACTATTAGATAGATACTAGAGAAGAACCTTAACTCAACATTTGATTAAGTTAATTATCTATTAAGTCCTATTCATCTAAACTTAGGTCTAACCTAATTAGGACCTAATTCAAGCTAACCCATTTAAACCAAAGTTATGAATATGACTTAGATCTTAAAATCATATCCTTAGATCATTTAGTCACTTAGATTTACTTAATTCATAATTAAGTTAATCATACAACAGATTGAAACATTTTCAAAAAAACTTTATAAAACATTTTTACAAGAAAATCCAATTTTTAAATTTCTGTTCACTGTGAAGTGTCGACACTACTCTGAGACAGGTCGACACACAGAGAACCGATTTCTGTGTTTTTGTTCATGAGTCGACACCTAGAAGGCCAAGTGTCGACACATAGACACCCAAGTGTCGACACTAGGTAAACCAAGTGTCGACACTTGATCAAATCCGAGCACAGAAATGCTGAAATCCAAACTTTGCCTTTTCTAAACTTGAATTTTATGTTAAACTATTTAACATAGCAATCATAAACTAACTTTAGAACATTTCATAAAACATTTTATGACTTCAAATTTAGAACATAATAAAGATCAAAACATTTTAATCTTTTTTTTTTTTTTCTTTCTTTTCTTTTTCTTCTTCATGAGTCCTTCACAATGGCACCCCTACACGCCATAGGAGATCCCTTTGAATGGGAAGTGAGGGTCTTGCAGCCCTACTTCTCTCCTATGACCGGACGGCCTGGTGAGGCACTCAATCCGAGTACTTGCAAGAAATTAAACTGATTTTATAATGTTTATACTAAACATTCATGCTAAAGCAACCTTGTTGCTCTGATACCAATTGAAAGGAAAACTAGTAGCGAGCATGCTTTGTATTTTAAAACTTTTCAAAATAACATGCAGCGGAAGCATGATAAAATGATTAACATTTAATCTAAGCATGCTTTAAAACTTTTCTATGCTACTTGTCCCAAGATCTTGCATGAATGATTAATATAAACAGTAAAATCATGAATTCATGCTATGAACATTTCAAAGCAACATATCTATATATGTAAAACCATACCTTGTATGAAATAGAGACGCTCTCCGCTGCGAAAGATCCAGAAGCAGGAGGAAGAACTCTGCTTAGCCGCACACGTGTCCGGCCTCTACAGGTGGTTCACACCAGGGCTCTTTCAAAATCTACTTCCACTCCAAGTGCTAGCTTGTTGTGGAACGATTTGATCGGGACTCCTTTTCTTCTTTCGATGCCGGACTCTCCGAATGAATGAAGAAGCTCAAGAGGTGGAGAATGAGTGGTTGGAACCCTTCCCAAACACTCAATCCTAAGACCTAGATCTCTAGGTACAAAAATGCACACTTTTCTCCAAAAACCTAATACCTAAAAACTAGAACTTTTCCTTAGTTTCTTCCCTTTCTTTCCTTTGATTTTTCCAGCATTTATTTGTTGAATTTTTCCTTATTTTCGTCCTCCCATTTCAGCCCCTTAAGTAGATGGAGAGGGAGAGGGAGAGTGGGGAGTTATAGGTGTGGTAATGGGTAGTTATGGGGAGTTATGGTCATGGGAAGTTACATAACTCCCCAAAAATGAGTTTAAACTTATTTAAATTCAGATTAAATGTATTAATTGATTTTAATTCTTAACTAAAATCAATTGGGTCAAGTGTGCATACATTGGGTTCAACCCGATTGGACCCAAACCCATTTTGAACCAAATCCTATTTGATTCGTTCCAGATTTTTATAGCTCAATCAAATTGGGCTATCAAGTAATCACATTACTTAATTCACCTCCATGCATCACCAACTATTAGTGAAAATTTCATGTCATAACTTTTTGTGACATCAAGTGTCTACACTTGCGAAATCAACAAGTGTCGACACTTACACAAGTGTCGACACTTTCAAGAATATCAAGTGTTGACACTTGGATAAAGAAAAATCCTTTTTCTCTGTGAGTCCACGAACGATTCCCAATCGTTCTCCGATCACTAGATCAAGTAGAAACCCCTATGGTGTGTGACCCCATAGGTTCGAACACTAAGCCGGTAGCACTGGAACATTTTCAATACCAGTCAAAGTCGCCATCTAGCAATGACACCCGACGTCCGGATAGGTCGAAGTTGCAGAGCAACAATCAAGAACCAGGAGATATGGAAACCTTGTAATTAATCCCTTTGACCTCAATGCTCAGGAAGACTTAGGGTTTAACTGTCCAACCCATAAAGTCCATCAACAATGTGTCTCGATCTCACAAGTCTTGTAACACTTTACAGTGACTATCCTGGTCAAGGTTTTGCTAAATTGAAACACAGTAAGATATCTGCTCCAAACACTTTGGAGGGGTCAATCCCATCTTGATCCGATCACCGCTACACGAGTACTTAACTGTACCCAGAAACCTTCCATCCCTGGATTAGAAATCCAGATAGTCCAGTACCAAAGTACAATGAGTTGCTCGCAAGCTACCATGACGATCTCATGTCTGAGGGATAACTACGTCCATATCAAAACTCTAGGCAGAAAAAGTACAGACCGGTCACGTTCGATGAAATGTCAAATACAACATCTGCATGCCATACCAGTGTCTCTACACTTCTTGGTTAAGAGGACAACCAATGACTATGGCACACAACGACCTATACTTGATATACTATCATCCTGAAATAAGTGTATCATTTGGTCGCGAACAATTTTAGGACTATATGATATATCCTCTCTATATCACATACAAATAGTCCTAAGGACTTCATCACTGGAGAACTCATTACAGAAAGATGAAATAGTGATAAACTGCCAGAATAAATATTTTATTCAATAATATAATTCATATATAATTACATCAAATGTACAACTGTTTACAGTAGAAATTGGCTTTGGGACACATTTCCCAACAACTCCCACTTGGACTAAAGCCAATCAGAACAGTATCGTATACCCATCTTCCATTTACAATTATTGAGTTCTTGAATTCCAACGGCTTTAGTAAAGGGGTCAGCCAGGTTCTCCTTTCCGTCAATCTTCAGAAGGTCGATATCACCTCGTTCCACGATTTCTCGCACAAGATGAAATCAGCGCAGAATATACTTGGTACGCTGATGGGACTTCAGCTCTTTGGCTTGAGCAATGGCTCCAGTGCTGTCACAGTACACTGGAACAGGACCATCCAGGGAAGGTGCCACTCCCAGCTCGCCAAGAAATTTTCGCAACCAAACAGCTTCCTTTGCTGCATCAGATGCTGTAATATATTCCGCTTCGCATACAGAGTCTGCTACAGTGTGCTGCTTGGAACTCTTCCAGCAGATAGCTCCACCATTCAGGGTAAAAACAAAACCAGATACACTCTTGCTATCATCCCTATCTGACTGGAAACTGGAGTCAGTATACCCCACAAGTTTCAAGTCAGGTCCTCCAAAAAGAAGCCACTGGTCCTTGGTATTTCGCAAATACTTCAGGATGGTCTTTGCAACCTTCCAGTGTGCTTCACCTGGGTCAGACTGGTATCGACTCACTATTCCTAATGAGTATGCCACGTCTGGTCTAGTACATGTCATGGCGTACATGATGGACCCTACTACCGAAGCATAAGGAATCCTACTCATACGCTCTCTTTCCTCAGGAGTTGTCGGACAATCCTTCTTAGAAAGAGAAATTTCATGGCCTATCGGAAGATAGCCTTTCTTGGAATTCTCCATGCTAAACCTTTTCAGCACGGTATCAATGTACGTAGACTGGAACAAACCCAGAAGCTTCCTTGATCTATCCCTATAGATCTTCATACCTAGTATGAAAGAAGCTTCACTCAGGTCTTTCATAGAAAACTGGGACGACAACCAGACCTTTATTCCCTGTAATGCAGGGATGTCATTCCCGATTAAGAGAATGTCATCCACATACAGTACAAGAAATACAACTACAGAACCATTTGCCTGCTTATATATGCAGGGTTCTTCTTTGTTCTTAACAAAACCATACGTCTTGATACACTTATCAAAACGCATGTTCCAACTCCGAGATGCCTGCTTTAGTCCATAGATGGACCTACTAAGCTTACATACCTTAGATTCATCTGCGGATGTGAACCCTTCAGGTTGCATCATATACACCTCCTCATCTAGCTCACCATTTAGGAAAGCTGTTCGGACATCCATTTGCCAGATTTCATAATCCAGATATGCAGCTAAGGCAAGCATAATCCGAATAGACTTGAGCATTGCCACAGGAGAAAACGTCTTGTCATAGTCAATACCATAACGTTGACGATAACCCTTGGCAACCAGACGGGCTTTATAGGTCTCTACCTGCCCATCTGCGTCCCGTTTCCTTTTGAAGACCCATTTGCACCCAATGGGTTTTACCCCTTCAGGTGGATCAACCAAAGTCCATACTTTGTTGATTTCCATGGACTCCATTTCAGATTTCATGGCTCCCAGCCACAACTCAGAATCAGACCTTTGCATCGCATCCATATAGGTGATTGGATCCTCGTTGTTCTCATCGAGCTCAACGGGATCACCGTCTCGGACCAGAAAACCATAGTATCTGTCCGGTTGACGCGGTACTCTACCAGATCTCCTTAATGACTGGTCAATAGGCTCAATGTTTGATCTTATCATAACGGGTTCTGTAGCAGTCCTTGAGTGATTTGGTTCTTCTATCTGTTGAACTTCAGTAAGCTCAACGTTGGCAGCTTGAGCACCTTCAGTAAGGTACTCCCTTTCCAAAAAGGTAGCTCTAAGACTGACGAACAATTTTTGTTCCCCAGGCATATAGAAGAAATAACCCTTAGACTCTTTAGGATACCCAACAAAGAGGCACCTGTCAGACCTAGGTCCAAGTTTATCTCTTTTCAAACGCTTGACATAAGCCGGACATCCCCAAACCCGAAGGTGTGATAGACTCGACTTATGCCCATTCCATATTTCATATGGAGTTTTGTTAACAGACTTACTCGGAACTCTATTTAGAAGATAGCATGCTGACTCCAAAGCATACCCCCAAAAGGAAGTTGACAGAGTTGCAAATCCCATCATGGATCTGACCATGTCTAACAGAGTCTGATTCCTCCTTTCAGACACACCATTTAACTGAGGCGTCCCAGGAGGTGTCCATTGAAAGAGAATCTCATTCTCTTCAAGATAAGTCAGAAACTCCCCAGAAAGATATTCTCCACCTCGATCTGATCGAAGGATTTTAATAAGCTTCCCGGTTTGTTTTTCAACTTCATTACGATACCGTTTGAACATCTCAAACGATTCAGATTTATGTCTCATCAAAAAGACATAACCGTACCTTGAGAGGTCATCCATAAATGTAATGAAATATTTATACCCACCCTTGGCATCGACATTCATTGGTCCACATACATTAGTGTGTACTAGACACAAAATGTCATCGGCTCGTACACCTTTTCCAGTAAAAGGTGACTTGGTCATCTTACCAAGTAAACAAGATTCACAAGTTGGCAGTGATTCACAATTACTAACGTTTAGGAGACCTTCTCCCGCTAACCTGTTGATTCTATTCTTGTTTATATGACCTAGCCTACAATGCCAGAGATAAGCATCATTGACATTATCCAATCTAGGGCATTTGCAAGAAATGTACATTACACCAATAGGCTGTGATAAAACATAAATGACATTCTTAATATGTCCAGTCATAACCACAATATCATTCATAATGACTTTGCAAAAATCACTCTTGATTAATAGTTCATAACCATTACTGGCCAACTGGCCTACAGAGATAATATTTACAAGGAATGATGGACAATAGTGACAATCACTAAGAACAACTTTACAAGACTCGAAAAATAGATTGACAATTCCCAATGCCAGGACTGGAGCTTGACTTCCGTTCCCCACATTCAGAAATTTCTCGTCATTCTCGAATCTTCTACTAACTTGTAGTCCCTGCAACGTATTGCAAATATGATAAGGACTACCAGTATCTAATATCCAGTTAGTAGTATCACAAATAGAAAAACAACAAGGATTTATCATATAAATACCTTGTCCAGCAACCTTTTGCTGCTTCTTCTTCTTCGGCCTGTTCGGGTCAAGTGTAGCTAGGTAAGCGGAACAATTCCTCTTCCAATGACCCGGCTTCTTACAGTAGAAGCATTCTGCCTGACTCTGGTCAGCCTTCTTCTTAATCTGACTGGGCCCAGCAGTTTGCACCATTCTATTTTTATTCTTTTTCTTTTTCTCTTTCTTAAAGGGGCGACGCCTTGCCGCACTGCCTCCCACTAAATTCACCAAGCTCTTTTGGAGCTGGTGATCCTTTTCATAAGTCTGTAGTAACCCCATCAACCCATGGTAGTTGACTACAGGCCTTGTTAATCTATAGTGATCTAGAAAAGGTAAGTAGGAGGGAGGCAAAGAATTCAAAATCGCATCTTTCCCAAGCTGCTCGTGGAAAGGATATCCGAGTTTGGCCAAGCGCTCGATCATCTCGATCATGTACAATACATGATCAGTGACCGAGGACCCTTCAGTCATTCGAGCGTTGAAGATGGTAGAGGAAACCCTGTACCTTTCAACGTCGTCTGGAGCACCAAAAGATTCCTTCAACTTTTGAAGGATTTCCTCCGGTTGGGCCTCCTCGAATCTGTGACTGAACTCGTCGTTCATAGCCGCCAACATAATGCACCGCACCGTAGTACGGTCAGAGACCCACTTTTGATAAGTATCTCTGACTGCAGTATGTGCGGTGGGGGCTGGTCCCTCAGGTGCCGGATCCGTTAATACATAAAGGATCCGTTCGTGCTCGAGAACAATTCTCAGTCTTCGATACCAGCTATCGAAGTTGGGTCCCATGAGCTTGTCATTATCTAATAATGACCGGAGTGACAGATTAGAAGACATAATCTGAAAAAGAAAACCAAGACTATTTAGTATATGAATTATTTAAAAAACTTAAAGACATGGACTTTTGTCTAAAAGCTCCTTCCACTATTTTATTCAGACTGGTAGCCTCTACCTCCAATCCGAAGAATAACACTTATCCCTTAGTGGGTACCAGAATCCAATAGACAATACATGAGCCCGACTATGGTCGGCCAACCCATGTTCATCTAAAGGTAGGTTCATAACCAGTTGTTTCTCCAAACAACTTCTAGTAATTTATTTTGCCCTAGGAACACTTCAATCGGCCTTTGGGCTACCTGCTAAAGAAGGTCCTAGTTAGGTCCAACCATTAACATGACTGATCTTAATACTTCTAGCTAACAAATGATCAAGCCCGACTTTGGCCGGCTAACCTGACCACCTGTTCAAGAAAGTTGCATTATGTCATCATATAATGAATGGCAATTCCAATAGTATGATGACCACCCGATCTGTGGATCTGCCGATAATCACCCCACTACTGGACTTATTACCAAACACCTTAATGGGAGGCTAAGACAAAAAATTATCATATAATTTCCATCTTTTTAAGGACCTAATAATTTAGAGGTTTTATACATGTTGTGACAGAAGAGAAAGGATAAGTCATGGATTATCTTTCACTAACTTCATATGTTAATGAAAGGGTTACATGAACCACAAAATCCATTGGCACCTAAATCAGTCAAGCTGATTAACCTTATTGACATGGGCTAACTCGAATCAATGAGCTAACTAATCAAAACTGGTTGACCATATTGGCCAGGTAAGTGAGATCAAGGTTATGGGTTAAGCCATTAACCATCTTTCCTTAGATACCAATATCATTGGCCAGGAAAGAGGTAGCCCCAAAAACCATAGATCAAAAGCCATACTTACCTTAGACACCAATTGGTTCACCAATTTCGATTAGACTAGCCTAAGAAATCGGGTCCTACCACGAAGCCAAGATTAAGTCCATTTAGATATATGGACCAATCAATCTAACTATTAGATAGATACTAGAGAAGAACCTTAACTCAACATTTGATTAAGTTAATTATCTATTAAGTCCTATTCATCTAAACTTAGGTCTAACCTAATTAGGACCTAATTCAAGCTAACCCATTTAAACCAAAGTTATGAATATGACTTAGATCTTAAAATCATATCCTTAGATCATTTAGTCACTTAGATTTACTTAATTCATAATTAAGTTAACCATACAACAGATTGAAACATTTTCAAAAAACTTTATAAAACATTTTTACAAGAAAATCCAATTTTTAAATTTCTGTTCACTGTGAAGTATCGACACTACTCTGAGACAGGTCGACACACAGAGAACCGATTTCTGTGTTTTTGTTCATGAGTCGACACCTAGAAGGCCAAGTGTCGACACATAGACATCCAAGTGTCGACACTTGATCAAATCCGAGCACAGAAATGCTGAAATCCAAACTTTGCCTTTTCTAAACTTGAATTTTATGTTAAACTATTTAACATAGCAATCATAAACTAACTTTAGAACATTTCATAAAATATTTTATGACTTCAAATTTAGAACATAATAAAGATCAAAACATTTTAATCTTTACTTTTTTTTTTTCTTTTCTTTTTCTTCTTCATGAGTCCTTCACAATGGCACCCCTACACGCCATAGGAGATCCCTTTGAATGGGAGGTGAGGGTCTTGCAGTCCTACTTCTCTCCTATGACCGGACGGCCTGGTGAGGCACTCAATCCGAGTACTTGCAAGAAATTAAACTGATTTTATAATGTTTATACTAAATATTCATGCTAAAGCAACCTTGTTGCTCTGATACCAATTGAAAGGAAAACTAGTAGCGATCATACTTTGTATTTTAAAACTTTTTCAAAATAACATGCAGCGGAAGCATGATAAAATGATTAACATTTAATCTAAGCATGCTTTAAAACTTTTCTATGCTACTTGTCCCAAGATCTTGCATGAATGATTAATATAAACAGTAAAATCATGAATTCATGCTATGAACATTTCAAAGCAACATATCTATATATGTAAAACCATACCTTGTATGAAATGGAGACGCTCTCCGCTGCGAAAGATCCAGAAGCAGGAGGAAGAACTCTGCTTAGCCGCACACGTGTCCGGCCTCTACAGGTGGTTCACACCAGGGCTCTTTCAAAATTTACTTCCACTCCAAGTGCTAGCTTGTTGTGGAACGATTTGATCGGGACTCCTTTTCTTCTTTCGATGCCGGACTCTCCGAATGAATGAAGAAGCTCAAGAGGTGGAGAATGAGTGGTTGGAACCCTTCCCAAACACTCAATCCTAAGACCTAGATCTCTAGGTATAAAAAATGCACACTTTTCTCCAAAAACCTAACACCTAAAAACTAGAACTTTTCCTTAGTTTCTTCCCTTTCTTCCCTTTGATTTTTCCAGCATTTATTTGCTGAATTTTTTCTTATTTTCGTCCTCCCATTTCAGCCCCTTAAGTAGATGGAGAGGGAGAGGGAGAGTGGGGAGTTATAGGTGTGGTAATGGGTAGTTATGGGGAGTTATGGTCATGGAAAGTTACATAACTCCCCAAAAATGAATTTAAACTTATTTAAATTCAGATTAAATGTATTAATTGATTTTAATTCTTAACTAAAATCAATTGGGTCAAGTGTGCATACATTGGGTTCAACCCGATTGGACCCAAATCCATTTTGAACCAAATCCTATTTGATTCGTTCCAGATTTTTATAGCTCAATCAAATTGGGCTATCAAGTAATCACATTACTTAATTCACCTCCATGCATCACCAACTATTAGTGAAAATTTCATGTCACAACTTTTTGTGACATCAAATGTCTACACTTGCGAAATCAACAAGTGTCGACACTTACACAAGTGTCGACACTTTCAAGAATATCAAGTGTTGACACTTGGATAAAGAAAAACCATTTTTCTCTGAGTCCACGAACGATTTCCAATCGTTCTCCGATCACTAGATCAAGTAGAAACCCCTATGGTGTGTGACCCCATAGGTTCGAACACTAAGCTGGTAGCACTGGAACATTTCCAATACCAGTCAAAGTCGCCATCTAGCAATGACACCCGACGTCCGGATAGGTCGAAGTTGCAGAGCAACAATCAAGAACCAGGAGATATGGAAACCTTGTAATTAATCCCTTTGACCTCAATGCTCAGGAAGACTTAGGGTTTAACTGCCCAACCCATAAAGTCCATCAACAATGTGTCTCAATCTCACAAGTCCTGTAACACTTTACAGTGACTACCCTGGCCAAGGTTTTGCTAAATTGAAACATAGTAAGATATCTGCTCCAAACACTTTGGAGGGGTCAATCCCATCTTGATCCGATCACCGCTACACGAGTACTTAACTGTACCCAGAAACCTTCCATCCCTGGATTAGAAATCCAGATAGTCCAGTACCAAAGTACAATGAGTTGCTCGCAAGCTACCATGACGATCTCATGTCTGAGGGATAACTACGTCCATATCAAAACTCTAGGCAGAAAAAGTATAGACGGATCACGTTCGATGAAATGTCAAACACAACATCTGCATGCCATACCAGTGTCTCTACACTCCTTGGTTAAGAGGACAACCAACGACTATGGCACACAACGACCTATACTTGATATACTATCATCCTGAAATAAGTGTATCATTTGGTCGCGAACAATTTTAGGATTATATGATATATCCTCTCTATATCACATACAAATAGTCCTAAGGACTTCATCACTGAAGAACTCATTACAGAAAGATGAAATAGTGATGAACTGCCAGAATAAACATTTTATTCAATAATATAATTCATATATAATTACATCAAATGTACAACTGTTTACAGTAGAAATTGGCTTTGGGACACATTTCCCAACAGTTCTACCAATTCGTGGAACAAGACCGCTCTATGATATTTATCAGAGGTGCAATGTGGCCATTTATGAACCTGCTGGTTATGAAGAAGCTATTAAAGACCAAAAATGGCAGAAGGCAATGGAGGAGGAGTTGTCAATGATCAAAAAGAATAAGACCTCGGACCTAGTTGATAGACCGAAAGATAGAAAAGTTATTGGAGTAAAATGGGTGTTTATAACCAAGTTCAATGCAGATGGATCCATCAACAAACACAAAGCCAGGCTTGTTGTCAAGGGATATGCTTAAGTCTTTGGAGTTGATTACTCGGATACATTTGCCCCTATTGCCAGATTAGATACTATTCGGCTTGTGCTAGCTACAGCAACCCAAAATGGGTGAAAAGTGTTTCAACTAGATGTAAAATCTGCTTTTCTAAATGTTATTTTGCAGGAGAAAATCTATGTTGAGAAGCCCGAGGGATTTGTGGAACAAGGTGAAGAGGAGAAGGTCTACTTGCTCAAGAAGGTTCTATACAGCTTGAAACAAGCACCTAGAGCATGGTACAGCAAGATAGATAAGCATTTGTCAAGCCTAGGATTTCAAAAAAGCATGTCAGAGGCTACTCTTTATGTGAACTGTAAAGGAGATGATCTGCTTATAGTCTCTCTTTATGTTGATGATCTTTTAATCACAGATGGCAACGCCAAGCTTGTTGAAGAGTTCAAAGGGAAATGATGAAAGTTTTTGAAATGACAGACCTTGGACTAATGACATGCTTTCTAGGAGTAGAGATTAAGTAGTTAAAATAAAGTTTTCATCTGTCAAAAGAAATATATCGAGAAAATTCTCAAGAAGTTTCATATGGAGGATTGCAAGGAAATGGCTACTCCAATGAATCCAAAGGAGAGCTTAAGTAAGGAGGACGGCGTAGACAAAGTTGAAGAAAGCTATTTCAGAAGCATGATTGGCTGCCTAATGTACCTAACGGCAACCAGGCTAGATATCCTTTTTGCTGTAAGCATTCTCTCTCGTTTCATGCATTATACTACTATAGTGCATCTTAAAGCTGCAAAAAGAGTCATTAGATATATCAAAAGAACTATTGACTTTGGTGTAAAATTCAAGAAGTATCAAAACTTCAAGTTATTGGGATTCTCTGGCAGTGATTGGGGTGGATCTGTGGATGACATGAAGAGTACATCTGGGTATTGTTTTAGCCTAGGATCAGGAGTTTTCTCGTGGAGTTCCAAGAAGCAAGAGATTGTAGCACAGTCTACTGTAGTGGCCAAATTTGTTGCTACTACAGCAACAGTGAATCAAGCATTGTGGCTGAGAAAGTTATTTTGTGATTTACATTTGAAACAACTGGATGTAACATAAGTGTTTGTGGACAATCAGGCAGCAATTGCAATCACCCACAATCCAGTTTTTCATGGAAAAACCAAGCATTTCAAGATCAAAATTTTCTTTTCAAGAGAAGTGCAGAAGGAAGGAGAAGTGAGCCTCATTTATTGCAGATCTGAAGATCAGCTCGCAGATATTTTTACAAAACCTTTGCCAATGAACAAGTTCAAGCTTCTTAGGCAAAGACTTGGAGTTTGCAGCTCCTAAAACATGGAGGAGTGTTAGCTATTTTTTTTAGGACTGCAACTTGTCTACGTATCAGAAAATTGTTTCTATTTTGTTTGGAGTCCGTCCTAGTCTTTAGGAAGTGGTTAGTTTGTTCAAACTTTGTTATAGTATTTAGGAAGTGCTTAGTTTGTTGAAACATGTTGCTGTTCATGACTTAGTTTTCGGTCTCTAAGTTATTTTCCAGTTTCTATATAATGTAAGTTTGTTACATAATAACTCCCAGTTTGCATTCCCTTACATATTCTTCTTTCCTTCTTTTCTTTATTTACTGCATTTTCATAAATTTCTACCTCTGTTATATTTTTATCTCCAAAACTAACAACTTCAAACATCCATGGAAGGACTTCGTTGAAGTGGAATGGGCCTCACATCCCCTCCCTGGAGTGATATTGCTTGTGGCAATGGAAGAAGAAAGAAATAAGCAAGAAATATAGGCCTCACACCCTCTCCACACTTGGAGCGAAAACAATGGCACACGGTCAAGGAAAAAAAGACTTCAAGCTTTCATTTCATTCATCAAGTACCTTTCTCACAAGGATTAGGAGGTATTTATAGGCCTCCATAGAATTTGGCTATGACGGATAAGGCTATCCTAACTAACATTAGTTGTAACTAATTTGGTTATAACAAATAGGTAGGTTATAATAAGATTAGGTAATTAGTTGTAATAACAAGAGGTTAGTAGTTATAACTATAGTTGGTTGCAACTAATTAGCACATGTGGCGGGGTGATGCAGCCTTTCTTGCTGATGTGACATCCTTGTTAGAGGGTGAAGTGGAGAATGAAGTGGCATTCCACATGGCAAGGTGGTTGGAAAGTTATTTCAAGTTTTTCCAAATAGTTGAAGGGGTTGGAAGTAGTTGAATTAATTGGCGCCCAAGAAGGAAGTTGATGATGTGGCGTCCAAGGAGATAGTTGGCTTTATGTGTCATCCAAGAAATTGAAGAAGTTGTGGAAGTAGTGGTAGTTAAGTTGGCTTCAATAAATGTGATGAGGAAGTTGAAATAGTAGATGCTTCCTTGCTTTGCTTCCTTTACTTTTGTTCATTGATCATCTTAACCAATTCACCTTAACAACAAATCCATAAAGAGACTGGATGAATTAGATTAGCTTGAAATCTTTTTTCATTGTCGGTGGCCGCATTACTAAGCATATCGCTTAAATGCATTTTCTTTAACACAATTATTTTCTACTATGTAGATGGTTGTATGGAAACTATACTCCTAAAATACAAAGTCCACATACTTTCTGCATCCAAGACTGCATACCAAAGTATAGCACATCAATAACTGCACTTGTTAACTTGTAAAAGAAAAGAAGAAAAAGAAGAAGAATGTAAGAGAGAGAGAGTGTGTGGTTGCAAGAGAAAAGATGAAGAGTTATCCTTGGAGTGCGTCGTATTTCTAGGAGCGACAAGAAATGCCTCTTCGTGAAAAAAATGTAGCGGTCAAAAATTCAAACTTGTTTCAATACATAAAACGAGGAAATGAAACGTCTCTTATACCGAAAATTATTTTTTTTAAAAAAAAATTCTAATAGATACTAGTCCTCTATTATGTTCCAACTGGTCCCAACAACCAGCTAGCGTGGCCGTGGACTAGCTCAAATTTAAAATGCATAACATTTACCTTACGTAAGAATAAATAAGACACCTCCAACTTGATATTGTTGGTGTTTTTATGCTTTCTTCTTTATTCTCGCCCAAGCCCAAGAAATGGACTTCATGATGTCTGGTTGTTTGGAGTTGTGCATAATTCTTTAATGAATACCAGCGAATTTGTGGGCCAAGCTTGGCATAAGCAAAAGCAATCCTGCCATTTTTGCGGTCAAGGGGCTGATGTTTGCGAATTTGTGGTCCAAGCTTGGCATAAGCAAAGCAATCCTGCCATTTTTGCGGTCAAGGGGGCTGATGTTTGAGGTGGATGGCAGGGACCGCAGTCTTGGTGGGGGCAAGATAGGCCGAAGAAAACCGATCGATAATTAATAGCCAGACTGCGAGATTTCTTCACAGCCCAAGAATCGTAACACCGTTCTCTGATGTACATTTGTTGATCGGGGTGGCTAATTATAGAGGGACTTATGATCATTTCATCTGCTTATGTGGTGCTTATGTAGTGTTTTTTAAGAGAGTGGCTGCTGGATGGCTATAATGCTAGTAGCCAATGCTTTGCGTGTGAAATAAAAAGAGATGGATGGGTATATACCATGATCACTCTAGCAGAGACATGGATCTGGCTAGAGAAATAAGATGCACGTTCGATTAAGAGCTCTTCTATACTAGGGGCCACATAAATGAAAGCTCCCATTCTTAAGGAGAGTCACTACTTTTTTCTTCCCAGATTGCTCTTGGAAAAGCAAGAGGAGAGGTCGCTCACAGTCTCATCATGTCAACCGCAAAATAAAATTTCCTAATAACGATCGGGACGCACCATGAGAGGTTGTGTCCAGATCTTTTGTCCTCGGTCTGTCAAGCTGAAACATCTAAAAAAGACTTGAAAACAAAGAGAAATTGTGATGAGAACCTTATCTCCGGATACCCACAAAATGGGTGAACAATTTAAAGGACTTGATCATTCGCTGGGGGAAATAAAACATGAAAACTAACTACTTTGCACTCTCATACCTTTTTTTTCCCCGAATTCCTGTATTTTTCTATCAAATTTGCAAACAGTAAACTGTTTCGAGTCCCATGATAATTCTCATAAAAACTTATATTATACATGGGTATTTGTTTTTCCAAAATAACTGATTAAATACTCCATCCCGGAGAACATCCTGCTGAAGATTATCCAATATATCACCACTTCACCCAAACACATTCAATGCTGGATACTGACAGCGCATCACATATAACTGTTTCAAAGCAAAATTTCAGCCGAGACAAGCTAATTTACATTTCATCATCTTTATGAGAACTTCACTATAACCAGAAAGAAACCGTGATAATATCAAAAGATAATAATATTCCCTGTAAAAAATAATTGTATATTGGAACCACAAGTTTAATTTCACAGTACTGTACATGAACAATGTAAAGATAAAATCACCACCAATCACGCCATATCACCATAAGCAGGTATCCTGTCGCAAGAAATATAAAGTGTAAGATCTTGGGTAAAGGAGAACGGTCAACAACAGCTGCTAGTCGAAGCATCAGCTTGTGGTGGCTTCTGCTTAAAAATGTTCTGCTTCACACCTGCTGAACCCTCGGCCAAGAGGCTTGGCGTATCCAAGATCTGTAACATTGATGCAAACAATTATTACACATTTTTAATAGACCTTCAGTAGCTTATTGTGATAACATGCATATAAATGATGCAATTTCAAGATTCATCTATTCATACTTTTAATGTTTCTCTCTTTCCACATTAAGCAATTGGTGCTTCCTCTAACCCTAGAAGAAAAATCTTAAAAGCAAGGAAGAGGATAGTCCTGGTATAGATATATCAGGAGTACCTTTTATCTGCAACATTGCCAAAGAAGGTGAAAGAAAAAATTACCAATACAGCAAACCAAGTACAGTTCAAGCATCTGGAGATCTAGCTGGCAGAAAGTACTCCCTGGGAATTTAGCATGGGTATCTAGAATGCCCAAGACTTAAACAGAAAAGCATAGAGATAATTTACTACAAAACTAGAATGGGCCAACAACTCAATGGCACTTGTTAAAAAACCTCCACTAAATGCCATTTTATGGTAAAGAAGAAAAGGCATAGCACATAATAATGGGAAATCCTACAATAATGCTGTTAAAAAATTGCAAGAGTAGAATCATCATCCCATGTAGAATACTTTTTTTAAAAGATTCCTCAAAAGTTATGCAAAACCTTTTGCATAAATCTATTTTTTTTCTTTCACTAAATATATATATCTAAGCTAAACCAAAGGGTCTGGGTTCACATAAAGCAAAACCGACTTTCCAGACCTTTGCATGGTTAACAATTGCAGCACAATCTTTCATGATCATAACAGCTGACTTGGAAACAGATACTTCGTGTTGATAATATAACCCAGATCTGAGAATCAATAGATGATCATGATAGACCTCCCAACAGATGAAACATCAGATGCATTGGGATTTTCATACCTTTAAGACAAGCTCTTCGAAGCATTGCTCCACATTGACACGTGTTTTTGCACTACATTCTAAAAACAGGCATCCATATTGCCTAGCAAAGTCAATGCCCTCCTTCTTTGTGACAACTCTCTCACTTTCCTGAAAAGATAAAAATGTATAAAAATTTCCATCCATCTTTTAATTAAGCATGCACTCTCAGTATATGGAAAAAATACCTACAGATACAACAGATGATGCCAAGGTTAATAACATGATAGATAATATGAAAATAGAAATTAAATGACTAGTTTATCGCATCATACAAAATTGCGCATTAAAAATAAAGATCTAACTATAAACATTTATATTACCTTATCAACCTTGTTACCAACAAGCATTTTGATGCAATCTTGATTAGTTGAGTAAAGATCTATTTCCTTTGCCCATACATCAGCAAGGTTGGTGAACGTTTCCCTTCGCGTTACATCATAAACTGTCATAAATTACAGAGAAAAAAATAATTATCAGCAAACATTTTCACCACTCTCTCTGCTAATATTGAACCATGCGGATATTATGACATTTATAAAGAAACCATAGTGTAGATCTGCACAAAGATGATATATAGTCTTTGTTTAAGAGATATATTAGCTATTAAATAAAAGCTGAAAGATTGCTCACTCAGATGTTTAATTAAGCAATTCAGACAGTCCCTAGATTCCTGCTTCAAGAAGGAGTTTAATTCAATGTACTGGGAGCCACACAAAATGAAAATGTTGGCCATAATATTTAGGCTATGAACTAAACCGAAAAGTCGTAAGAGTAGAACACATTGAGCTAGGGCCAACCAGGTTTGCAAATATAAGTCCTTACTACACCCCTTTTCTCCTTATGGCCCACTTACATCTGAGCTGTAGGATAATAGAGCAGCAAGAATAAAAGCAGCCCGGTATATTATCTTCTTTTCCACTTGTTCAATGTACTTCAATGCACTTCATTTCTCTCTTTCTACCTTCTTGTCCTCTCTTCCTAATCCTATCGTCTTCTCCTAAGTTGTTCTCAGATCCTTCTTTTGTCCCTTTTAACTTCATTTGTCATCTGAGTTTATCAGAAAGATACTAAATTTATCAGAAATTTATCAGAAGAGAAATGGCAGCAGATATACAGATCAGATAATGAAGTCCTACCTGCAAGGCAACCAGAATAATCAGAGAACTAAATTCTGGTGAAATATCCAGATATCATTATATAAGAATCATTAGTGATGCTGAATGGATCTAGAACTCCTACTCTTCAACCTTAACTTTCTCAATCCAAGGAATATTTAGAGCTGTTTACAGCAGAAAAGATTGTTTCAGCTTTGCAGTGTCCTCTTAGCTTGAATGGATGAATCTTATATGGTGCTCATTTGATTTCTGGTTAGTCAGGGGTCACTGTAATAAATTGCTAAGAAGAGGTGATACATATAGTTATCTAATGTTAGTTCTTACAATGTACTATTTTTTGAATGACAGTCTCTCTCCAAGGCATACGCTTATTAGGTTAGTTACTTGAGGCCAACAAAGACAGAACGGGTAATAAAGCGGTAAATACACAATTTAGTCATTTTCTCCTACAAAAATGATTATATAGCATTCGCATTCACAATTCACTTATTCCTTTCACTTTTGTTCCATGCATAGTTTTGTGGTTTTATGCAAGAAAGGGTGTAAAGTATATATGGTACTTTTTTGAAAGAATTCCTGATAATGAATATATAATCTTCTCTTTTAAAAATAATCTATAATTATTTCATTTATTTATCTGATCCTTGCATCATCTAAAACAAAAATTCATGGCCTTTTTCTGAAGAATAATAAATCTAGAAACTTCTTGCTCTAAGAAGAAAGACAAATAACATTAAGATTGCTTAGGTGTTCATGTGGTTCTCATAAATTCTCCTGAACAGTTAAGTTTATCCATGTCTAAGCATGGCATCATATCAGCATGACTTCACCAAGATACATCTAAAGAGGATGGGATAGCCATGGAACTATAATATAATATCTTTAAGTCATTTTCTTGATCCAAATTGTCAAAGGTGTTTATATGTGTGCTGTTCTACTGCAAAGGCTTAGTTGCCTTATCATTTTATAGATTCAAAACTGTCAATGGTGTTTATACGAATGCTGTCCTAATCAAGATTTTAAATCCTGTGAGACGGGGCTGTCCTGATTTTTTCATGGAACGGGATGCATTGGTGTTCCGTCTTGTCCCGACACTCGGGACATGGGATGTCCCAAGATGTCCCGATTGGGATGTTAGCGGGACGTCCTGTCATAACACATAGGATGGTATCCCGTCCCGGTATCCCATGGGACGTCCCGTCGAGACTTGAATCCTTAGTCCTAACACAGAGGCTGATCTAGATGACTTATGATGTTTGCTGGTTTGGATGAGTAAAAGCTGTGTCCTCATTGACTAAACATGTTAATCCACCACTGTATAGCCATTCCAAACAGTTACCACGCTGCAAGGTTGTGTACCTTTCCTTATTAATGTCTGCTAGCACTAGGATTGGTTAGGATTGATGTGATTAGGTAGACAAACAATACTAACTCAATAGACAAACTTAAACACTTTGCCCCACCACTAGCTCTTCCCAGGAAACAACAACTTCCAAGAATCCAATACACACCCTTTCTGATTCCACATATAGTCATCTCCTTTCCAAAACAACATGATTGCTAAGAACTGCTCGATATCAGCATTGTTCTGATATTCAATCAGATCTCTCACCATGTTGACCAAAGGAACACTGATGAAGAATGAAGAATTAATATTTAGTAAAGGTTCCCAGGAGTTCAACAATATCCCATGAACCCAATCACGTTGTAACAGTTTCATAATACGGTAATAAACATGCACATAATTGCAAGTAGTTCTAGCCCAAGAACAATAATCTTCGCTCAGAGAAAGTACATGCAGCTGACATAAGCTGGAAGCTAAATTAGCAGCCTATGCAACACAACAAACTTACAGTACCGTAAAAAAGAATAAGATAATCAGAAATTTCAATCTACAGCAGAAAAGAGTTGGCATTAGTGGGATCGGACATGATTACAAACTACCCTTTCTTATGTTTGCAGAGGCAGACAAGAATGTAATGGTGCTATAACAGAAATCAAGGCTTCACTGGAGGGCTTGAAGTTTGCTGCTGACATAAATCTTAGACCCAGATAGTTTATAGAGTCCAATCATCCAACTTTGATTTATAATAAAAATTGCTGTTTGTTTTTTCATTGATATATGCAGGTGATAATTGAGAAAACTAAACACTATCACAAGGTAGCCCTCTAGAGCTGCCTTTTTTAATTGTAGATCCACCAGACACATTCTATGGATCGGTTGGCAGCTGATGCAGCCCAACTAGATTGGAGGGTCAAAAGAGGAGGAGAGCATGTGTGAGAGAGAATATTAGAGTTTAGAGCAAATATCAGTAGAATGAAGAATATATAAGATCTGCAATGCTCAAAAGAGCAGAAAAGACTTCAATATTGTCAATATCTCACTAAAAACAGATTTTAAACCATCTCTCCATCTATAGCTAAAATCATCATGATTCTACAGACTCAGTGTTTAATTGACCAGGATGCTTATAGATTGTTTCCTACACTTTTCTAGCCAATAAAGGGCCTTCCCTAGAATAGCAAAATTTGTGACTCTATAAGATCCAATGTTAAAGGTCATCAAGATCCTTCAATATTGGATCCAGATGAGTATAAAAATTCTAATCCAACCTAGATCAAAGTAGAATCTTTAAATCATATTCCTACTCAAAACAGGAATAAAAAATCTTACGACAAGAATAGCACCTAGAACATCACATAATGGCATGACTTGACATGTATTGGCCTCTTCAGTTGCTCTAATCATTCAAACTCCCAAAAGCTTTATAACATCAGAACATTGCATAATTTTCACAATAGCCAACACTAAGCAAGAAATTTCAGGTAGTGAACTTTCGAGGTAAATGTCCATCTCCAAGCATTCATTAGTATGAACATTAGTGCAGGCACTTCATCATCATGAATTTAAGACCAAATATAATAGTTAGGCAAATATCACAGTGTTCCTTTGGTAATGATGACTGTCAGCAATTGCACATTCAAAAAAAAAAGAATGAATTTGCACAAAAGAAAATTTCCTCCTACATAACCTCTTTAAGTAATTCATGGTACTCGCAACAATCTAGCTTAGATTATAATTACATATCTCAAGCAGCAAAATACTGCATTCCAAATATTAGATAATAGCTGGGCATTTTGACAGGTTCAATCTAGATGCATAAATACTTGTTGCATGCCATGGCCATATCTGATATCTATCAGACACTGACATGCATAGGACAAAGCAAGTTTATGTGTCAATACTTAATTTAAGTATCTTTTCCTATCCAGATAATTCCTGGATAGACTTAGGTATGAAGGCAAAAGGATTTCTTTGACGAATATGAACCTTTTAGTTGTGGATCATGACGGATATTTTAATTTGAGTAATTTTAATACTAATGTTATCATATAGGGTATGGACTATGTTATTATGGTAACCTATCACGCATCATGGATGCTTTTATTACACATATTTATACTTATTTAATATTTTGTACTATAGACAGATTCTGTCCTGTTCTCACTGAAGGTTGGCCACAGTATCTGTATCCATGCTTCGTAGTACTTAATGGATTTGATCTGACACATGATACCAGGATCTGAACAGCTAATCCTAAATTGGTGTCCACAGATAATCCTCCACAAAACCTTTTGTTATAGTTCATTTTAACATATTTTATCAACATAAATATTCATGTTATCCTTAATAATAGTTTGTCAATTCATCACTTGTGAATTGGCCAATATAGTTACATAATAATGAAGGTTTTACTGTTAATCGGTTTATCTGCACTTTGGGCCTGTTCTTTTGTAGGTAAATATCATGAAAAAATTGGTCAACTTTCCTATTGACCAACTTATCCATATTCTTGCAGTTTTTAAGATAGGTAAGTTACTTTTCCTGGATAGTATTTATCCATGAAATGAAGGAAAAATCTTACCCACCTAGAAGGTGGCTAAATTATTTTTTCACCAGCCAGTAAAGTAAACATTTAAACATTCAATTTTACTTCTAAAATGCCCTCTTTCTGATTTTCAATGCCTTCTCATTCAATGCCCAATAACTCAGCTGTCCACTACCCCCAACCCTAGTCCCCATAAAGGGTATTATGGAACATATGGATAAATTTTAGCAACTTATCCAGGAAAGTAATGATATAAAAAAACATGGATAACAAATTTTGAAACTACTTTTCCATACATAAAAGAACATGGGTAAATTATTTTCTAGTCTAAATGTTGCCTGGAAAATATTTACTTAAGAAAATATAGATTCCTGGCTAAATCTTTTACCCGCAAAATAATGGATCCTTTAGGACATCATTATATTCCACAGAGATGATGATCCTATATGGTGTTCTAAAATTTGGAGGTTGCCAAGTTGTAGCCTTGATCCTGCAGCCATTTCTGCATTATTTTCAGTCTTCAAGCGCAAAAGATAATAGTACATGTACTTTTCAGTCACAATATTGACTACAATGATGTACATTGATCACCTGGTTCATTGAGCTTGCACAATTAAATTGAAGGATTGTAAGAAGGAAAAACCAAGGTCACTGACTAGAACACAAGAAACAGTAGAGTAGTTTCAGCGCATATGAAAAACTAGCATCCAAATTTTCTCATCATCAATAAGCGATATTAGAATCTAATAAAATGAAAAGTATCAAATTCAAATTCAATGGTACAGAAAGAAGTAATGGATAATTGCATACCCATGATGATCCCTTGTGCTCCTCTATAATATGAGCTGGTTAAAGTTCTAAACCTTTCTTGTCCAGCTGCATGATACAAATGCCTTTTCTGTTATCACTAATTTACATTCAGAAGTCATAGATCATTCATTACACCATAGAATGCCTTTTTAGAATCTCAAAATATATGTGTACATGTATGCATGTATAACTTATCGATTAAAATAAGATAGAAGAATCCACTGCAAATCACAAGAATTAATTTAACGACTTCTCATCTACTGAAATAGAATTTTCCTTGCAATTACAAGAGATGAAACAATGTAGACATAGGTTAGGACATGCCAAGGGGCTGGGCTGATAGACTTTCAAAAGATAGGCTAGTGCTAGAAGCTTGGAATGCATCCTGCTTTTGTGCATTTTTGATGTCACAATCACTCGTTAGCTTCTTGCTGTGTTATTAATTGTTTGCACTCTACCTTATAAATTACCAGATCTAATGGCACTAACAAAAAAATATCATTCAACAAGCATTTAAACTCAACTTTAACTTGAAAAGGTTGTCAATTTACATCAAGTTAGCCTCATGAATCCAAGTATGACCCAACAAGGTCTGAGATACATCTACAAACAATCTCAACTTGACAATAACATGCGATGAATTGTTACAGATCATTAGGCAGCTCAAAGAAAAGAGGGGCTGCCATTATGCCTCAAAGATGAGTTGGTTTAAAGGGCAAACAATTCCTGTTCATTTTGTGGTTCAGGCAATCTGTAAAGGTCAAGCAATAAGACAGAGAGGAAAGATCATCCAGAGCAAAAATTTGACCAATTTAAAGTTCTATTGGGATCTAATTTGTTGTGTATACCTCTAAATCCATTGAAAACATACCATGCCTGATCAACTTACTGCAAACTAGAATTGATCACGATACTATTAACTCATGAAAATAAATGCATGTCTACTAAATAGCATTTGTTATCAAACAGATTGTCATGAAAACTGCAGTTGAACATAAGAGTAAAAGGGGAAGGAAATATAAGAACATTTTTAATTGTTTTAAATGATGATTATACAAGTATATAGTGCTTCCATTATTAATAGAATGGCTGATGTATTAGTAGACGGATGTCTACAAGATCAACTTCTTATTCTTCCAAGAATAAAAACTTCTCCAATTGCAAATAACAAGCCTTACAAGCTTTCAGAACTCCAGATAGTTCTTTGAATAGCGAGTTACATTTCCATAGCATCCATGCTAAAATTGCTATTCTCATATGTGAAAAATAACCTCCTTTCTCACACATGAGAAAAAGGATAGCAGTTCATTGTGGGATTTAATCAAATTTCACTGTCTATTCATTTCATGATCATTCTTTATGTCCTCACAAAGCTTTTTATTCTTGGTTCCTGTACTCTTCAGGATAGGGTGAATGTAAAAGCTCAAAAAACTCAACTTTTGGCAACAGCATCACGGACAATGGTCAGGGGATTTGCTCTTCCTTAACTTTCATGTATGAATAGCGATGGTCAGGGGATTAGCTCAAATTAAACACTTCAGGAATTAGAATAAATCAACAGAAGCAAATGAAATGAGGATGGAACCAAAAAAGAAATCAAAATGACATCTCACAGGATATAAGGAGTTAAGTCATTACCAGTGTCCCAGATTGCAAGCTTTAGCTTTTTCCCTCCAATTGCAACCATTTTTACCTTGAAATCCACACCTGAAACAAAAAGAAATGAAGCATTTGATTGAAGTGATGAATAAATCAAACAAAATTGTGAAAAACTTGAATCAGCTAGCATGTTAGCGAACTCCAGCCTCGATGAAAATTCCTTCAGAATAAACTTTTACTATGAAGAGAATCCAGTGCAAGAATACATTCAGTTCTGAAGAGTCAAACTGAGCCACATGATCTACAGGGAGCAAATCAAATAGCAGAAAAGATAATTTGTTGAAAATAATGCTTGATATTAGAAGGTTTACAGCTAACCACGTTGGACCCAACCACAATGAAAAGAGAAGACACAGATTTTTATGATGTCCTTATCATGAATGACTTAAGATCATTATTCTCAAAATACCTACCAAATTAACGTGTTTTTTCTATGATCGTTGCTACCAATTTTAACTACAGGTTATTCTTTGTTCTTTGCAACTCTAACACCCTCGAGTATTACAACAACAACTAGTTAAATACATCATTATCTTAATTATCCTCCATAAATAAATAAAGAAAAGGATTTACAAACAATAACACAATATCGATTCTACCACAGTAGCACCTGATCATATCATTTTCCAATTTAGATACATAAATATTATCAAATTCATATACTTGCAATCCCTGCACTGCAACCACTCCTATGATCTTAGCCACCAGATATCATTTGCAACTCTCAGTCTCATGTGTCCAAGTATTGCAACAAAAACTCTGTTATTACACCACCATTTTTTCAATTACCATTGATCAATAAATACACAAACCACTAGCAAAGAACAATACCGAATCAATTCAAATATATAGATGCAAATCTCACTTTTCCAATTCGTACGTGTCAATAATATCAAATGCTTACACTTAGAAGCAGTAGAACTTTGTGATCGTTTCTGCAATTATTCTTTATAGCTCTCTCACCCTCAAGAATTACAATATTAACTCATGGATCACATGATTCGCATAATTATCAAACCAAAGTATACAGACAAACAATTCAGTAGCAATAACACAATATAAGTTCAATCCAGTAGCTTAAATGTTTTTCTCATTTCTAGATGCATGTGCAAAAATTATCGAACTCAATAAATCTCTCCACCAATACAATTAAAACGCATTGCATTACTGGAAAAGCTCGAAGAAACAAATGGAAGATCTGAAATCTCACCAATCGTGGGGGAGAGATCGTCGAAGGAGTCCGAGGTGAATCTCAGCAGGAGGCTGCTCTTCCCCACCCCCGAATCCCCGATTAGCAACAACTTGAACAAATAATCGAACTCCGGTTGGCTCAAAGACGACGAATCCATCGTATTATTACTTCAAAAACCCTAGAAAACACATGGAAGCGATAAGAAAAGCACCACAAAGAAACGATTGAACGAAATCTAGATCCCAAGAAACGACCTTTCTACGGTAAAGAAACCCTAAAAAGATCTCAGCGCACCTCGAATCTGGAGTTAAGGGGAGGAAGTCGAGATCTAGGGCCTGAAATTCGATAAATAGAGGATTCGATAGTGAAAGCAGAAAGGAAGAAAAAAGGGAAGGAATCCCGCGGTGGTGAAGAAAGCTACAGGCGGCGATTAAAGAAAGAGCGAACCGATGGCGGTGGCTTCAACAGTTAATGTTTTATACGGGGCAGCACCAAACTAACTTATAATAATAATAGATAAAAAATCTAACCACTTGTCCGAGCTATTTTAGAAAAAATGAGTAGGGCTGCTGACACGGTAACGCAGCCGGTAGGGATTTGATCTCATCTTAAATATAATATTTAAAAATAATTTAATTAAATTTAAAAATTTTATTGGAATACATGATCAATATAGTAAGAAAGTGCACAATTTCAACGTCTTGATGGTGTTAGACTGGATCGAATCAAACATAATCGGATAGAATTGGAGCCCAATTGAAAATAGCTATACCAGAATATATCTTTTTATATATATATATATATATATATATAAAATAAAAATAAAGGATTGCACTAAATTCTGTGACAGGACATTTTACTTAGAGTAGGCCCACATCAATCTAACCCCACCCCATCCTCCTGCTGCCCACTAGCCCAGATTCTGTAGCAAGAAAAAGAGAAAAACGTGGAGAGTTTTTTCTTCCTGCAGGTCAAGATTAGGATTTAGTCTCACACTTTGTTACCAAAGAGAGAAATTCTTTGCACGGCGGTGTACAAAGAAAAAAAAAAAAAAAAAACATTAAATATAATTAGGTTATGTAATTTCCATTTTTAAATATACATTTAATATTTATAGATTTTTTAAAAAAAATTAAATAATAAAAATAGCTTTTCATATATGAAAATATTATAATATATCTGACTAGATTATGATACCGTGCAACCGTGTTATGATATCCCGTAGCCAGTATTATAAACAAGATATCATAACTTGATTACAAGATATTATAAGACTGAAAAGTATTTTTATTATTAAAATTTTTTTAAAAAAAATTAATAACAAAAATATTTTTCAGTTTATCATGGGATGTCATAATTTTTTTCATAAAGAAAGAAATATTTTCATCATTCAAATACATATTCAATGCTTGTAATTTTATTTTTTATTAAAAATTTTGAATGATAAAAATGCCCTTCTTTTATAAAAAAATATGATACTCCAGGACAAGTTAAGACACCTCATGACCGGGTTATGATACTCTGTGATCAGATTGTGAACATGATATCATAACTCAATCATAGATATCATAAGGTTGAGAAGTATTTTTATTATTAAAAAAATTATAAAAATTTTTAATAATAAAAATATCTCTCAGCTTTATAATATTATGTGATCGAGTTATGGCATCCTGTTCATAACCCGGCCACGGGATGTCATTGTCCGGTCATAGGATGTCATAATATGGTCACATGATATCATATTTTTTTAATAAAAAAATATTTTCATCATTCAAAATTTTAACAAAAAAATAAAATTATAAATATTAAATGTGTATTGAAAAATAGGATTTACATGATTCAATCAGGTTATATGATATTTTTTTTTCATCGTATAGTATTTGCATATAAAAAAATTTCTCTACCAAAAAAAGAGGAGGGCTAAGACTAGAATGGTCCTTAAGAAAACTCTAGCCCATCCAGCTGGATGTTCTAACAGTAACAGGCGCTAAATGAATTTTTTGTCCTTGGATGCATGCTCCATCTTTGAATAGCTAATTCCAATAAAAAAAAACCTTTTTACTCTTACTATTTGGGCAATTTTTAAAAGTGATACCAACGAAGCTATCACTTGATTGTAAATGATTTGTTCAATCACATAACATGAACATGACAAATGATTAGTGATTGATCATGCTTGATTAGTGATTGATCATGCTTGTCATCCATGTATCACGGATCAAGCAAGCCCACCATTCAATTGTTAGCCGTTCTGTAGTGTACTATGCAGAAAAATGTTCAATTCAGTTCTTTCCTATTATCAAGATATTATCTTAGAAAATAATTTTTAAATTTATCGAGTCTTTCACAGAGTTACGTCTCGAATCCATGGTCAGAACCTTGCAGAATAATATTCAATTCAGTCCCTCGCAGAAAAATATTCAATTCAGTCCTTTCCTTTCCTACCATCAAGATATTACTTTAAAAAATAATTCCTAAATTTATCGAGTCTTCCACGGAGTCACGTCTCGAATTCATGATCAGTTGGCTGTGAAGCAAGATCCTAACTAACTAGACTACCGTCTTGACCGTAAAACATTTTTCATTCATCCATCATTTTCATCTCAGGCCCACCAAAGCAATGCTAGGCGAAATCCAAGCACAGTTTAGATCCTGCAATATATGGTAAACCTTTAAGATTGATGTATGTTACGCCACTGCTCATCAATTCAATGTAAAGTTAATTATCATAAAATATGGTCATGAAACTTTTGACTTCCTCTTGGAGCCTTAAAAATGTTAGGAGGTGCCCATTCGGCCATCCAAAAAATGTTCTTTCTACCATGCGGCTTGACAAAATTTGTGTTACTTCATACGAAGAACGGGTGCAATACACAAGGCAGTGGTCAAATCATGAGCTACCATGCAAAGATCGCATGGTTCTGTGAATAACCAGTGCTTTTTATATGGCAATTTTATCAGGGAAACGCATCTAATGTCCCTGTTTCAGTTCAAAACCTACACGTTATTGGGTAATAGTTATCAGTGGGAGTGTGGGACATGCAATCGGGGAACTACGTACATATCACACGTGTAACTTATCTTGCATGAACTCTCGTCTTACTTTCACGTCTTGACACAATCTTTAGTTCTATCCGGAATGACTGATGCTGCTTGATGCACTGCTAACTAACTCCGTATGTTGGGCGTGCCAAGTTGCACAAAATGGCATTGTTTGGAGTGGGATTTGCACATGTTGGCATTCATCTCTACTTTTTCTATCTGGGTTTCGTAGGACATCGCTGTACATTGAGGTCGGTCAAGATCAAAAAAAAAAAAAAAAAAACATTCACCGAAGGAGAAGAATGGATGCTTCTCGAGTCCCACCATCTCGTTGAGGCTTCCAAGATCGATCATCGTAAGCCCGAGTAGGGGCTCTAGCCGTCTGCACCACATCGATATCGATAATTATTATACGGAATCCATCAATAACAAATCCCGAAATACCATCCATCATAATGCAAAGACCAAGAACCTAATCAGTAGGCTAAATTACTCGATTGCTAAGAAAAAATATAAAATTTGTAGTCTAAATTATACTTAATCAGTAGGCTGAAGTATTTTGATAATAGGATAAAATACATAGTTACCAGACCGATTACTGTTAGAAAGATGCCAATCTAAAATCAAGCATTACAAAAGCAAGTCAAATTTCAAGAATATAAATTGATACACAAAATGTACAAGCCGGTACACTAAGGGTGCATGTTGATATGCCTATCAGCTTAGGTGCAATCCAATATGCTAAGAATTATTGTGCCCATTCGGCTAGTCCATGGTCGGACTGGTCCTGGGCGTCCGGTCGGCTGATCCTCGCGCGGGGTCCGACTCCCCGGTTCTTGGAGAGGACCTTGAGGCCCCCTTTCCCGAAGGGCCGACCCTGGGAGCTCCGAGGGTCGACGGACGCCTCCCCGCCCGTACGTCGGCTTCTTTGAGGCCCTGATGGGTGCCACGGTCGGCTTCTTTGAGGCTGAGGCCGATCCGCCGTTGGAAGGGTCGCCTAAAGTTTCCAGGAGCCTTCCTCCCTGATAAGTTCTAACACTCGGTTGTAACGGACTCCACTGCATGGCCACGACCCTTAATGCCAGGCCATCACTCTGACGCTCCTGCCACGCCACCAACCCACGACCTCGCCACCACGCCGATTCTGGGGGCATATTCGAGCTTTCCTAGCTCATTCCCCAACAGAATTTGGCGGCAGTCCATGCCTATAAAAGGCAACCGGGGGACCTCCGCAAAAGGGTAACGTTCTTCTTCCCCACCGTGAACTCCTTTCCCTAAGCTCTTTCCATTATGTTGTTCTGATTCCTCCTCTAACTTAAGTATCGAAGTGTCCCCCGCCGGAGCCCCTCCGATGCCTAGGGACTTTCTGCAGGTCGACTGGTCGAGGAGCCCTCCGGCATATCCACCGAGCCCGGTCCAGGAGGAGGAGCGGCAACAGATTGGTGCTAGAAGGAGGGAGCTCGAACCTTCGTTGAGCTCCTTGTTCTAAAAGGAAAGACAACGGGAAAGTTCCAGCCATGGCAAGAGGAAGAACCCGGAGTATTTCCGCGAAGGGAGAGCGTTCTCATCAGGGGCCCAACGCGCCCCGCACGGAAAGAAACGACACTGCCATCGCTGAACCCACCATCACCCTAGGGTTGCAGCAATTCCAGATGCTGGTAAACCGCATTGAGACGCTTACCTCAGCGGTCCAACGTTTCTAGGAAATGGCGGACCATCAGCAGCAACCGCCGGCAGCTTCTTGCATCAACAATCAGCCTGTCACCGGCGTCAGCCAATGACCGGAGGCGCCTCCGCCCTCGTCCCTCGCTGTTCCGGAACCCTGGGGGTCCTTAAGGGCACATGCTAAAGGAAAGAGGGCGAGGTCAGCTTCCCCCTCTTTCGTCGATTATGCCCCTCTTGACAGCCGGCGCCATGCTGCAGATCCGCATGACTACGGCAGCAAAATCATGCGCATGGAGGAGCGCATTGCCAAGATCGTTGAGCAGCAGAATGCTAAGGGAAGGCAGGCGCACGATACTCGCCCGCCTTTCTTCGCTGAAATTCTGGAGGAGTCTATCCCTCGACATTTCAAGATCCCACAAGTAGACCCCTACGACGGTACCACCAATCCCTTGGACCACCTGGGTACCTATAAGGCCCACATGATGGTGCAGGGCGCGTCCGACACCCTCCACTGCATCGCCTTCCCGGCAACTCTGAAGAAGGCCGCGCGGATATGGTTTTCCACCATCCGCCTAGGTACGATCCATTTCTTTTCTCAGCTCGAAACCCTTTTCTTTCTCATTTCAGGACTTGCAGTCGGACTCCGAAGAACACCAACTGCCTCTTCCTCATCCAACAAGCGGATGGGGAGACCCTCCAAGACTACATGGCCCGCTTCAACTCAACCGCTATGGAGGTCCCTGACTTGAATGAAGCGGTGGCCATGTCAGCCTTCAAAAGGGGACTCCGCTCGTCCAGGCTCACATTCTCCCTGGACAAGAAGCTTCTGGCGAGCTACACTAACCTGCTGGCCAAGGCGCACAAATACGTCCTGGCCGAAGAACAGTCGACAAACCGGCGCCAGGCTGAGGGGAGGTCAGCCCCAAAGAAGCGGGGCGATAAGGCTCCCGTAGTCCGACCTCCCAGCGATGACGGCCGATCCACCCGGTGCCAAAGCCCCAAGCAGAGGGACTACCTCAAGCGGTTCAACAACTATGCACCCCTCTCCTTACTGCGGAAAAAGATCCTGATGGAGATCAAGAACGAGGCCTTTTTCCAAAGGCTTCAACCGATGAGGGGTCCCCCTGCCTCCAGGAACAAAAACAAATATTGTCGGTTCCACAGGGACCATGGGCACGACACGGAAGAGTGCCTCCAACTGAAGGACGCCATTGAGGACCTCATCATGAGAGGGTATCTGAACAAGTACATCTGACCCCGCCGGGATCGGGCCGGGACATCAACTGTTAGAGACCCTCCGGAGGAGGCTGAGCTCCCCAATTAGCGCCCCACAGACGGAGGCGTTGGCATGTTGCACCGATGATCTGACTGGGGGCGGAAAGAGGACCAGGACATTGTAAAAAGGCCCAGGGGATCCAATGTAATCAGTTTTTCTGATGAGGATCTCTCGGAGCCTCCTCTCCCGGACGATGACCCTGTGGTTGTGTCGGCTATCATCGCCAATTATGATGTAAAATGTGTCATTATCGATAATGGAAGTTGCGCGGAGGTTTTACTATATGATGCTTTCGTCCGGATGAACTTGTTCAGGTCCAGACTGCGGGAGTCCATGGCACCGCTCACTGGCTTCGGAGGGAATTCCATCAGGGTTGAGGGGGAGATTGCCTTGCCCGTGACCCTCGGGATGGAATCCTACCAGCGAACCTTCTCCGTCAACTTTGTGGTCATCCGTACGACCTCGACGTACAACGCAATTTTCGGAAGGTCAGCCCTCAACAGGTTCCAGATCATTGTGTCCACTTACCATCTGCTGGCTAAGTTTCTGACCCGTGACGGAGTTGGGCAGCTGAGGGGAGACCGTAGAGTAGCTCGGCAATGCCTAGCTATTTACGACAAATAGCTGGACGGGCGCCCCACACTTGAGCAACTTGATCTCAAAGACGAAGCCGACAGCCACGATCAGCTCGTCGAGAAGATCTTGTTTGTGCCCCTTAAAGAGGATGATCCCATAAAAGTCCTCCAGATAGGGAGTGCCATGGAAGAGGGGGCTAGGCAGGAGCTGGTCGACTTTTTAAGGAGAAATGTAGACATCTTCGCCTGGTCGGCATTGGACTTGCCAGGCATTCCGGTGGATATCATCACCCATCGGCTCAGCGTAGATCCTACTTACAGGCCCGTCCGGCAGAAGAAGAGGAGCTTCGCTGCCGAAAGACAGAGGACCATCGAAAAGGAAGTGAAGAAGCTCTTCAATACTGGCTTCATCATGGAGTCTCACTACCCAAAGTGGCTGGCCAATGTCGTCATAGTAAAAAGGGCTAGTGGGAAGTAGAGGATCTGCGTGGATTACACAAACCTCAACAAAGCGTGCCCCAAGGATAGCTTCCCCTTGCTGAAAATTGACCAATTGGTAGATGCGACAGCCGGCCACCAACTCTTGAGCTTCATGGATGCCTTCCTGGGTATAACCAGATTAGGATGCATCCTGAGGATGAAGAGAAGACGGCCTTTGTCACGAACAAGGGCCTGTATTGTTATAAGATGATTCCTTTTGGCTTAAAGAATGCGGGCGCCACCTTCCAAAGGCTGATCAACCGAGTCTTTGAAGCTCAGCTTGGAAGGAACATGGAGGCGTACGTCGATGATATGATTGTCAAAAGCCTTTATAAAGCCGACCACATCAGGGACCTGCAGGAGTCCTTCGATGCGTTAAGGCATCACAGGATAAAGCTGAACCCCGCCAAATGTATTTTCGGGGTGACCTCTGGGAAGTTTCTCGACTTCCTGGTCACTCAAAGAGGTATTGAGGTAAATCCCGAAAAGATCAAGGCCATCATCGACATGACTCATCTGACCACTAAAAGGCAGGTGTAGAGCTTACGGGTCGCATTGCTTCCCTGAACCGCTTCATCTCTCGATCGGCTGAAAGATCTCTCCCATTCTTCAAGACTTTGCGCCGGTCGGACCGCTTTCAATGGACTGATGAATGCCGGTCGTCCTTCAAAGCCTTGAAGGACTACTTGAGGAATCCTCCGCTCTTGGCCAAACCAACGGAGGGGGAAGTGCTATACTTGTACCTGTCGGCCTCCAGCGAGGTCGTCAGTGCTATCCTTGTACAGGTGGGGGAAGGCGGCCAGCAGAAACCCATCTACTATATCAGTAAGGTCCTCCATGATGCTGAGGTCGGGTATCCTAAGGTGCAAATGCTGGTCTACTCATTGGTTATAGCGGCGAAGCACCTCCGGCCCTACTTCTAGGCATATCTGATCATCGTGTTGATGGACCAACCCCTCAGGGCGATCCTCCGAAGCTCCGACACCTCTGGATGGCTCGCCAAATGAGTCATCAGGCTGGGCGAATTTGACATCTCCTTTCAGCCACGGTCGTCCTTAAAAGCCCAAGTAATAGCTGATTTCATTGTGGAATGCACCTGGGGGACGGAGACGACCCCGACAACGGCTGAGACGCCTGACGCTGACCCAGTGGGAGAAGACGAGCCCGCTTGGACCTTGCACGTAGATGGAGCTTCCAATCTCTCGGGATGCGGTGCAGGCTTAATCATGGCTGACCCCAATGGGCAATGTTTAGAGTACGCTCTGTATTTTGCATTCCAGGTGTCGAACAATCAGGCGGAGTATGAAGCTCTGCTTGCGGGACTAAAGATAGCTAATGAATTGGGCATTGGTAGAATCCGCGCCTTCTCCGACTCCCAACTGGTGGTCAATCAAGTGAAGGGCGAATTTGAAGCGAGGGATCCTTCCTTAGTCAAGTACTTGAACATGGTACGGAACTTGGTATCACAACTTAAATTTTTTGAGATCCTTCACATACCTCGGCAACAAAACTCCCGAGTGGATGCTTTGTCACGACTGGCTACCACCGCGATCAGTACCTCCGACCGGACCTTCGTGGAACATCTGCAGCACCCGAGCATTGCCGAAGAGCCGACGGAGATCCATCAGGTTGAACAAGAGGCCTCGTGGATGGACCCAATCCGTGCATTCCTGGCACAAGGAACCCTTCCGGATGACCTAGTGGAGGCCAGGCGCGTCCGCTCAACGGCCTCTAAATACATCATTCTCAACGGGGCCCTCTACAAGCGTTCGTTCTCCCAACCATTGCTGAAATGTTTGGGGTCGGCCGATGCGGACTACACGCTCTGGGAGGTGCACGAAGGCATCTGTGGCGATCATCTCGGAGGGAGGTCCCTAGCTTACAAAGTCATCCAGCAGGGGTACTATTGGCCTACAATCCAGAAGGATGCTTTGGACTTCGTACGAAAATGCGATGCATGCTAAAGGTACTCCGGCATCCAAAGGAGGCCCGCCAGCCAGCTGATCCCACTCACGGTGCCTTGGCTATTTGTACAGTAAGGCATGGACATCCTGGGACCTTTTCCCATGGCCTCTGGTCAGCGATAGTTTCTCCTCGTAGCCATTGATTACTTCACTAAGTGGGTAGAGGCAGAAGCATTGGCGCAGATAACGGAGGCCAAAGTGGAGAACTTCATCTATAACTGCATTATCTTCTGGTTCGGCATTCCGAGGACGATCATCATTGACAATGGAAGGCAGTTTGACAATTCTCAGTTCCGAGATTTCTGTCAATAATATCGCATCGCCCATCGGCTTACGTCGGTCGCTCACCCTCAGTCCAATGGAGAGGCTGAGGTCACTAATAGGACAATTCTGCATGGGTTAAAGACCCGGCTAAGATCTTTCAACTTCATTCAGCCGGGTCTTTAACCCATGCAGGATTGTCCTATTAGTGATCTCAGCCTCTCCATTGGACTGAGGGTGAGCGACCGACGTAAGCTGATGGACGATGCGATATTGTTGACAGAAATCTCGGAACTGAGAATTATCAAACTGCCTTCCATTATCGATGATGATCATCCTCGAGATGCCGAACTGAAAGATAATGCAGTTCCACACGAAGTTCTCCACTTTGGCCTCCGTTATCTACGCCAATGCTTTTGTCTCTGTAAGTAATCAATAGCTACGAGAAGAAACTTTCGCTGATCGGAGGCCGGGGGAAAGGTCCCAGGATGTCCATGCCCCACTGTGCAAATGGCCAAGGCGCCGTGAGTGGGATCAGCTGGCTGGCGGGCCTCCTTTGGACGCCGGAGTACCTCTGGCATGCATCGCATTTTCGTACGAAGTCCAAGGCATCCTTCTGGATTGTAGGCCAATAGTACCCCTGCCGGATGACTTTGTAAGCTAGGGACCTCCCTCCGAGATGATCGTCACAAATGCCTTCGTGCACCTCCCGGAGCACGTAGTCCGCGTCGGCTGGCCCCAAGCATTTCAGCAATGGTTGGGAGAACGGACGCTTGTAGAGGGCCCCATTGAGAATGATGTATTTAAAGGCCGTTGAGCGGACGCACCTGGCCTCCGCTGGGTCATCCGGAAGGGTTCCTTGCACCAGGAATGCACGGATTGGGTCCATCCACGAGACCTCTTGTTCAACCTGATGGATCTCTGTTGGCTCTTCGGCAATGCTCGAGTGCTGCAGATGTTCCACGAAGGTCCGGTCAGAGGTACCGACCGCGGCGTTGGCCAGTCGTGACAAAGCATCCACTTGGGAGTTTTGTTGCCGAGGTATGTAAAGGATCTCAAAAACTTTAAGTTGTGATACAAAGTCCCGTACCTTGTCCAAGTACTTGACTAAGGAAGGATCCCTCGTTTCAAACTCGTCCTTCACTTGATTGACCACCAGCTGGGAGTCGGAGAAGGCGCGGATTCTACCAATGCCCAATTCATTAGCTATCTTCAGCCTTGCAAGCAGAGCTTCATATTCTGCTTGATTGTTCGACACCTGGAATGCAAAATACAGAGCGTACTCCAAACATTGCCCATCGGGGTTAGCCAAGATTAAGCCTGCACCGCATCCCAAGAGATTGGAAGCTCCATCTATGTGCAGGGTCCAAGCGGGCTCGGCTTCTCCCACTGGGTCAGCGTCAAGCGTCTCAGCCGTTGTCGGGGTCGTCTCCATCCCCCAGGTACATTCCGCAATGAAATCAGCTATTACTTGGGCTTTTAAGGACGACCGTGGCTGAAAGTAGATGTCAAATTTGCCCAGCCTAACGGCCCATTTGGCGAGCCGTCCAGAGGTGTCGGGGCTTCGGAGGATCGCCTTGAGGGGTTGGTCCGTCAGCACGACGATCAGATATGCCTAGAAGTATGGCCGGAGGTGCTTCGCCGCTATAACCAATGAGTAGACCAGCTTTTGCACCTTAGGATACCTGACCTCGGCACCATGGAGGTCCTTGCTGATGTAGTAGATGGGTTTCTGCTGGCCGCCTTCCCCCACCCGTACAAGGACAGCACTGACGGCCTCACTGGAGGCCGACAGGTACAAGTATAGCACTTCCCCCTCCGTTGGTTTGGCCAAGAGCGGAGGATTCCTCAAGTAGTCCTTCAAGGCTTCGAAGGCCAACCGGCATTCATCAGTCCATTGAAAGCGGTCCGACCAGTGCAAGGTCTTGAAGAATGGGAGGGATCTTTCAGCTGATCGAGAGATGAAGCGGCTGAGGGAAGCAATGCGACCCGTAAGCTCCTGCACCTGCCTTTTAGTGGTCGGATGAGTCATGTCGATGATGTTCTTGATCTTTTCGGGGTTGACCTCAATACCTCTTTGAGTGACCAGGAAGTCGAGAAACTTCCGGGAGGTCACCCCGAAAATACATTTGGCGGGGTTCAGCTTCATCCTGTAGTGCCTCAACGCATCGAAGGACTCCTGCAGGTCCCTGATGTGGTCGGCTTTATGGAGGCTTTTGACAATCATATCATCGACATACGCCTCCATGTTCCTTCCAAGCTGAGCTTCAAAGACTCGGTTGATCAGCCTTTGGAAGGTGGCGCCTGCATTCTTTAGGCCAAAAGACATCATCTTATAACAATACAGGCCCCTGTCTGTGACAAAGGCCGTCTTCTCTTTATCCTTAGGATGCATCCTGATCTGGTTATACCCAGAGAAGGCATCCATGAAGCTCAAGAGTTGGTGGCCGGCTGTCGCATTTACCAATTGGTCAATTTTTGGCAAGGAGAAGCTGTCCTTGGGGCACGCCTTGTTGAGGTCTGTGTAATCAATGCAGATCCTCCACTTTCCACTAGCCTTTTTTACCATGACGACATTGGCCAGCCACTCCGGGTAGTGAGACTCCCTGATGAAGCCAGCATCGAAGAGCTTCTTCACTTCCTCTTCAATGGCCCTCTGCCTTTCGGTAGCGAAGCTCCTCTTCTTCTGCCGGACGAGCCTGTAAGTAGGATCTACCTTGAGCCGATGGGTGATGATATCTGCCGGAATGCCTGGCATGTCCGACGCTGGCCAGGCGAAGATGTCTGCATTTCTCCTTAAGAAGTCGACCAGCTCCTGCCTAGCCCCCTCTTCTCCATATCTGGAGGACTTTTGTGGGATCATCCTCTTTAAGGGGCACAAATAAGATCTTCTCGACGGGCTGACCATGGCTGTCGGCTTCGTCTCTGGGATCAAGCTGCTCGAGTGTGGGGCGCCCGTCCAGCTGTTTTCCATGAATAGCTAGGCATTGCCGGGCTACTCTACGGTCTCCCCTCAGCTCCCCAACTCCGTCACGGGTCGAAAACTTAGCCAACATATGGTAAGTGGACACAATGATCCGGAACCTGTTGAGGGCTGGCCATCCTAAAATTGCGTTGTACGCCGAGGTCGTACGGATGACCACAAAGTTGACGAAGAAGGTTCGCTGGTAGGGTTCCGTCCCGAGGGTCATGGGCAAGGCAATCTCCCCCTCAACCCCGACGGAATTCCCTCCGAAGCCAGTGAGCGGTGCCATGGACTCCCGCAGTCTGGACCTAGACAAGTTCATCCGGACGAAAGCATCATACAGTAAAACCTCCGTGCAACTTCCATTATCGATAAGGACGCGTTTTACATCATAATTGGCGATGATAGCCGACACAATCACAGGGTCATCGCCCGGGAGAGGAGGCTCCGAGAGGTCCTCATCAAAAAAACTGATTACATTGGATCCCTTGGGCCTTTTTACAATGTCCTGGTCCTCTTTCCGCCCCCAGTCAGATCGTCGGTGCAACATGCCAACGCCTCCATCTGTGGGGCGCTGATTGGGGAGCTCAGCCTCCTCCGGGGGGTCTCTAATAGTTGAAGTCCCGGCCCGATCCTGGCAGGGTCGGACGTATTTGTTCAGATACCCTCTCCTGATGAGGTCCTCGATGGCATCCTTCAACTGGAGGCACTCTTTCGTGTCGTGCCATGGTCCCTGTGGAACCGATAGTATTTGTTTTTGTTCCTGGAGGCAGGGGGACCCCTCATCGGTCGAGGCCTTTGGAAAAAGGCCTCGTTCTCTATCTCTATCAGGATCTTTTCCCACGGCAAGGAGAGGGGTGCATATTTGTTGAACCGCTTGATGTAGTCCCTCTGCTTGGGGCTCTAGCACCGGGTGGATCGGCCGTCGTCGCTGGGAGGTCAAACTGCGGGGGCCTTATCACCCCGCTTCTTCGGGGCTAACCTTCCCTCAGCCTGGCACCGGTTCACCGACTGTTCTTCCACCAGGGCATATTTGTGCGCCTTGGCCAGCAGGTCGATGTAGCTCGCCGGAAGCTTCTTGTCCAGGGAGAATGTGAGCCTAGACGAGTGGAGTCCCCTCTTGAAGGCTGACATGGCCACCGCTTCATTCAAGTTAGGGACCTCCATAACGGTTGAGTTGAAGCGAGCCATGTAGTCTCGGAGGGTCTCCTCCTCTGCTTGTTGGATGAGGAAGAGGCAGTCGGTGTTCTTCGGAGTCCGACTGCAAGTCCTGAAATGAGAAAGAAAAAGGGTTTCGAGCTGAGAAAAGGAATGGATCGCATCTGGACGGGTGGCGGAAAACCACATCCGCGCGGCCTTCTTCAAAGTCGCCGGGAAGGCGATGCAGTGGAGGGCGTCGGACGCGCCCTACACCATCATGTGGGCCTTATAGGTGCCCAGGTGGTCCAAGGGATCGGTGGTACTGTCGTAGGGGTCCATCTGTGGAATCTTGAAATGTTGGGGGATAGACTCTCCCAGAATCTCAGCGGAGAAAGGCGGGCGAGTGTCGTGCGCCTGCCTTCCCTCAGCATTCTACCGCTCAACGATCTCGGCAATGCGCTCCTCCATGCACATGATTTTGCTGCCGTTGTCGTGCGGATCTGTAGCAGGGCACCTGCCGTCGAGAGGGGCAGAATCGGCGAAAGAGGGGGAAGCTGACATCGCCCTCTTTCCTTCAGCGTGGGCCCTTAAAGACCCCCGGGGTTCCGGAACAGCGAGGGACGGGGGCGGAGGCTCCTCTGGCCGCTGGCTGACGCCGGTGACAGGCTGATTGTTGATGCAAGAAGCTGCCGGCGGTTGCTGTTGATGGTCTGCCATTTCCTGGAAGCGCTGGACCGTTGAGGTAAGCATCTCAATGCGGTTTACCAGCACCTGGAATTGCTGCAACCCTAGGGTGATGGTGGGCTCAGCGATGGCAGTGGCGTTGTTTTCCACGCGGGGCGCGTTGGGCCCCAAATGAGAACACCCTCCCCTCGCGGAAATACTCCGGGTTCTTCCTCTTGCCATGGCTGGAACTTTCCCGTTGTCTTTCCTTTTAGAACAAGGAGCTCAACGGAGGTTCGAGCGCCGCCCTCCTTCTAGCGCCAATCTGTTGCCGCTCCTCCTCCTGAACCGGGCTCGGTGGATATGCCGGAGGGCTCCTCGACCAGTCGACCTGCAAAAAGTCCCTAGGCTTCGGAGGGGCTCCGGCAGGGGACACTTCGATGCTTAAGTTAGAGGAGGAATCAAAACAACAAAATGGAAAGAGCTTAGGCAAAGGAGTTCGCGGTGGAGAAGAAGAACGTTACCCTTTTGCGGAGGTCCCCCGGTTGCCTTTTATAGGCATGGACTGCCGCCAAATTCTGTTGGGGAATAAGCTAGGAAAGCTCGAATATGCCCCCAGAATCGGCGTGGTGGCGAGGTTGTGGGTTGGCGGCGTGGCAGGAGCGTCAAAGTGATGGCCTGGCAGCAAGGGTCGTGGCCATGCAGTGGAGTCCGTTACAACCGAATGTCAGAACTTGTCAGGGAGGAAGGCTCCTGGAAACTTTAGGCGACCCCTCCAACAGCGGATCGGCCTCGGCCTCAAAGAAGCCGATCGTGGTGCCCATCAGGGCCTCAAAGAAGTCGACGTACGGACGGGGAGGCGTCCACCGACCCTCGAATCTCCCAGGGTTGGCCCTTTGAGAAAGGGAGCCGCGGGGTCCTCTCCAAGAACCATGGAGTCGGACCCTCACGAGGATCAGCCGACCGGACGCCCGGGACTAGCCGAATGGGCATAACAGAAATCAAAACCTGGTTGAAATCGTGTCAGAATCAAACTTTTAATCATGTACAACTTTTGTTTGACCTTCTGAATTATTTCAACCATTCGGTTATCGTTGGATGCATCGAAACCCCACTGATCATGCCTTAATCAAAGTTAGAATCTCTACCATCGCTAGATCAGGCCTTCATCAATTCGGAAACCACAGTGGCCATTCGATCTTTGCCCGGATCATGCCTTAGCCGCTCGATGGTGCAGAGTGCCAGCGCCCCCTTTAAACACTGCAATAATACACCGGAGCATTTAATGCTCATGGACTGCATGATGCCCCGTGGACCACGCGATGGTCCATGATGCACTGCGGCAACTCCTAGGCCGCATGTCGGTCTACATGTGGGCTTGCCTGGGCCACACGGGCATAGGCTAAGCCTGGCTTGGGTGTGAGTTGGACCTGGTTCGTTGTTGGACTGGGTTTTGGATGTTTTTGGGTGAATTAGGCTCCATCCCTGACAGAAGGTAGTCAAATCCAATCATCCCGACCGTAGGCTGGTGCAATGCTGTGCATAATATCTTCGTGCCGCCATTTGCTTGGTGTTCCTATTTTTAATCAAAAAATAAGGAAAACACTAGTATCCAAAATATGGCCAACAATAGAAGCCCATCATTTTAGCATGCAGTGTATTACTTAGAGGCTAGAGCTCCTATATTGCACCGAGAAAACCAAGGAAAGAGAATAATGATCATATAAAATCAAAATAATATTTTCTCTAGTTACTTAAATATTTTAGAGAAGTTTTTGGTATTACCTTTTTCTCTATTTTTTTTTAAAAAAAAATAGATAGGCATCCTTTTAATTTTCCATGATTTACATTTATATCTCAAATATTTTAATTTTTTATTAAATTCCAAAAATTTTGATTTAGTTGCAATGTGGTCCAAACCTCCATCCATGTTCCAAGACCATTAATTGCAAGTATAAAATGACTAATGTATCCTTGGATTTTTGTTTTCACCAAAACACTAACCCTTCCAATCCAGCTAACAAGGATACGAATAGCACTTTGTGTTTAAACTTATGTCATGTGATAATCACGTGTTCATAATCCTTACTGAAATGGATGTCTGGATCATTGTAATCAAAATTTAAGTTTTGGAGTCTAATTAAAAATATAAAATTTTTGGAATGTGAATATAAATCACGAAAAAAATGTAGGGTGTTGCTATAATTTTTTTTTTTTTAAATGATAAAAAATTATATTTACTTAAAGAATACAAATACTTGACACTGTCTTTTTATCTCCTCATTTATCTAATAGGTTTTCCCTACAATTGCAAATGTAAAAGAAAATTAATTAAATGTTTCTCCATGACTGTAGGTTGCAAAGGTTTGATGGCGTTATCTTTGCAACAGGCTATTCTAATACTCCATATGGATGATCAACACAGAGCACTAACAAGTAATTCGATTTATAAAAAATCAGAATGAACCCAAAGAATAAATAAAAGACTGCATCAGGTCCAGAAGTTGATGAAACGACAATCGACCGACCACTTATATATAGATTAATTAGTTCGATCAGCTTGTAAAGATCGATGCACCTAAAGGCCGACCAACTTCAAAAGAAATGAAAACGGTAAGAAAAGAGTTGGTTATTCTACCAGAATAATCAATTACCGTTATAACAGACACTAATTAGTTTCCAATAAAATAATATCGGAATTAACTATCAGAGGTCCTTTCAACTAAATTCTGTTAAGGTCCATGCCTATAAATACGGGTAAAAGAAGACCTCCGAGGATAAGTAAGAGATTTAGTTGTAGTATTCTCTCACTTCTATCCATTTTTTTCTGAGATTCTATATCTATGACCCGAACCTTTGTGATTTAAGCATTAGGTTGCATTTGGTGGATCGCCAGAAAATCCTGAATGGTAATCTGGATTACTTGTAAGATAGATTATCACTGGATAGATTGCCAGTAATGCTGATTACTGTATTTGGTATACACATGTAATCTATCAGTAAGATTGATTACTGTATTTGGTATGATAAATAGATTACCAGTAATCTAAACTCAAATTTTCAAAATATCCCTAAGTTAAATTTAGTAAAAATATATTATAATATAATATAGTAATGTAATATAATATTACATTGATATAATATATTATTTGATATTTTGTAATATAATATAGTATTATATTATTTGATATTTTTAATGTAACTATTTATAAAATTATATAGTTAATAATGTATTATATTATAGTTAATAATGTATTATATAATATATTATTATATATTATATATTATATTATATTTAATATAATATAATATATGTTATGTTATTTTATAAATGTAATATATAATTTAAATTATATTATATTACACTCTATTGTTATATAATATATATTTTAAAATATTATATTTTCCAATATTACAAATAAAATAAAATAAAATATATTAATGTAATTTACAATAATATCATTATATATACTATAATATTGTATTACATTTTGCTTTATATTTTATGATACAAAATATATTATATTAAATTATATTTAATATAATATATTTTTACATTATATATTTGTATATAATATAAATATATAATATTAAAATTAGTAACATAATATAAAAAATTAATTATTATATTATATTAGACTATAAAATATAATATCATATAGTATATTCTATAATATTACAATATTAATATAATATAACATATTATATTTTATATTTTATTATAAAAAAATATATTAGATTATATCATATTTAAAATAATATAATATATTCATATAACATAGTATATTTATTTGAAATATATTTATATATTTATATATAATATAATATATATTTAAATTATGTATTTATGTAGAATATAAATATATTATTTTAAATTTAATAATATAATATATATAAATTTAATATATTACTTAGTATACAGATTATATATAATTTTTTACATTTATTTAGTATAAAAAATAAATTTTAATTTTTCAATTTGAATATAAAAAATTAAATATTTTATATTTAATAATATAAAATATTTAAAAAATTATATTTTTAATAAATAACTAAAATATAAAAATTATATTTTTATAAATAAAAATATAGATTCAAGAAGAGATCCCAACCAACAATCGAGAACCTGGATGGGAGGGAGAAGGGGAATGTTTCGTTAAACCAAAAAGATGTGGCAATTTTGTAAAAATAAAAAATACCAGATTACCACAACTTCGATAATCTGGATAGCCACCTCTCCCTGAGATAATCTAGACCGCCTCTTAGCCACCTTTTCCTGAGGTAATTTGGATTGTCACATAAGAGGTAATCCAGATTAAAAAAAATACCAAACAAGATTATCTGGTGGGTCCAATTTAAAATTACCGGTAATCAGGATAGATTACCGTATACCAAACACAACCTTAGAGTATTTCCACCAAAAATCTTTTGGTGAGTGAGTTTGTTTTGTAGGACCATCAAAAATCTGATTCGGATAAATCTTGACGGTGCAGGAAGATCATTTTGATTCGGCAATAATATACACTATCGTAGCCGGTTCAAGGCTAGATGATAAAGGTAAAAAGTTGACATAAGATTCAAAATTAACCATAAATAATTTCAATTACTATAAAATAGATCTAAACTGACATATATTATAGTAATAATTTACAAACCCGACATGTACATTTGTCCGATAACGAAGACCAACTACTTTTGACAAAGATGGGCTGCCCAAAATGAGTTGTTTCCTGACCACCACTGGAAGGGGAAAAGATGGAATATACCGTGCTGGACCGTCCCGGAGGAACTTGGCGGGATCACAGCGACCGTCAGCAGCAACCAAGAGGACCAGGACGACTCCACCTAAACCCCCCGCTGGACTTTGCAATATGTCCACCCTCCCTCTACCTCAACCTCTTCTCATTTTATGTACCTCTTCCCCTTCTTGCAAATACTTTTGCTTTATTATTTGTTTTCTTGAAGTTTGTCGGCATTTATCATCTTGCTGATGAACATGAAAAATGAGGTGGAACATGGCTTCCGGATGGTGCATCCTACGATGGACGGTCAAAAAATAATATACGTCTTGTGCACTGCGCGTGTCCATGAATAAGCTATTTGTCGGCCATTTATACCGTGATAGATGACGTAAAAAATTCATGCCCAAGAGATGAGACATAAATAGCTTCCGATTTATTGGTCTAATTGATGTAATTAAGGAACCCTGATTTTTTGGTCCAATTGATGTAACTAAAGACTGCATAAAGTAGGATGAGCTACGAGAAAGAAAAATAGAAGCATAACCCAACTAAGAGCCCTTAGGGTGAATTATATCATTTATATGGGTGTAACTTATCTTGTTCCAAATAATCAGTACAAGGAGATTATTACATCGTCCACATATACCATCATCATCCATCTACATGTGGTCATATGCGTATATCGCGCAGATAATTGATCCAAAGCTCTTTAGAAAAAGTTTTTTTTTTTTAAAAAAAAAAAAAAAAAAAATCATATCATGCAAAACATCAAACGTGGAATTGCTCGAGCTGCACGTCCTTAGCTTTGAGCGGCACGTAGTCCCCTAGATAGACCTCCAGATGGTCCGCCAGGCTCGTCTTATCGATGCTCTCGTGATGGTACGACTTACACACGAAATACACCACAGTCTGCGCCACCAACGAGAACAGAATCACCAAACAAAGGAAGGACAGCATCAGCACCGCGTACCCGACCCTGGAACCCACCCCGAGATGAAAATTGTTCCCCTCGACGACCAGGAGTCCGAAACCCAGCTCCGCACCCAGGAAGCAGAGATTGAGCATGACGAAAATGGCGACGGCCGTCCAGGTCTTGCCCCTGAGAAGGGCCCGGCTCTTCCGCATGGCCTCGATGCCGCAGGCATCCTCGAGGACGGAGACGACGCTGGCGACGTGCCAGACGACGCTGATCCAGACGAGGCCGGCGAGGAAGAGGAGGAAGATGAGGACGACGGCGACGGTCCCGGCGCTGCCGGAGCCGAGTAAGAGGACGGCGAGGAAGACGAGGAAGCCGGCGACGAAGATGCCGACGATGTTGTAGGCGAGGAGGAGGACGAAGGCCCAGAGGAAGGTGATCATGAGGCGGCGCCAGACCTTGGGAACGACGGTGAGGACCTTGGCGAAGGAAAGGTCCTTGGCCGTGTAGATGGAGGCGACGGAGTAGACGACAGCGGAGGTGGAGAGGAGGGAGAGGACAAGGAGGGCGAGGAGGTAGGCGGCCTTGAATAGGATGAAGGTGATCATCCTTTTGGCGAAGAGGCGGGAGACGATGGAGGACTCGGAGGGGGAGACGGGAGGGGCGACGTCGAGGGCGAGGAGGTGGGAGATGTAGATGTGGGCGAGGAAGAGGACAGAGAGGGGGAGGACCAGGGCGAGGGTGATCTGGGAGAAGAGGCGCCGCCATGAGCAAAGGATCTTGTAGGCCTCGCGGTAGATCCCCACGAGACCCAAGAATTGGAGCTCCTCCGGCTCTCGATCCATGTTGAGGATTCGAAGAAGAAGTGGAAAGAATTAGGGTTTCTCTTTGTGGGAATTGGGGGAAATTGGAATTGGGGAAGAGAGAGACAGAGGGAGGAACGAAGGGGACGGAGAGATAAAACGAGGACGAACGACGAATCCCATGGGAGTGAACTCAAAACGAAATGTCTTTTGGAGTTAGGCAAGTTGCCCTTGGAATTCATCTAAATTACGAAGAGACTGCGGCTGTGTGGTTTTTTCTCCAGGATTTTAGTAGTGGGTCGACGGCCGCGATATTTTGGCGGTGGGGAAATTCTATCACCGGTGAAAAGGAGCTGCGCCATTTTATTTATCCGGGTATCATAATTAATAATAAAATTATATTAATTTTTAATATCACAAATACTTTTATATTGTTATATGATTTTCATGTTCAATTATTTAATAAAATATCATAATAAATAACAGAAAATTATAATAATTAATAAAATATCATAATACATACCTAAAAAATTATAAAAGATAATTGGATATCATAAAAAATAATAAAAAATTATAGTAATCAATAGATGTAATAATAAGAAGTCATAATAATCAATAAAATATCATGATAAATAATTGGATGTCATAAAAATTAACAGGATATTATAATAAGGGAAAAGATATTTTTATAAAAAAATTAAATTATATTAAATGCATGTGGCATTAAAAATCGATACAGCTCCATTATTCATTGCAACACGTGGCTAATTCAATGAAGTGGTATAATCTTTTTCTATCGAAAATGGTGAACAAAGAATTTCTCTTTGATGGTGTTTCTTTCCGGCATGTGATGAATGAGCAAAAATTTTTTTTTGAAAAAAAAAAAGATAGGTGTGGAAAAAACACCTGCATACTACTAAATGATAAGAAATTATATTCTATATTGCATGCAACACAATCACAACCATTCATTTCTAAGAGCCTTATATAACAAATACCCATCTCGCATACAAATATAGGAATGATTAAGGGTGGAACTGGACGGGTCCCACTCTTATCTTAGCTCGAAAATTATTCCACCCAGGCCTTACCCTTACCTTTGCCCAAAAATTATATCCTAATTTTCGGGTTTCGAGCTAGCTGAGCTTTGGCTTGATAATTGTGGAAAAACCTAGGCCCCTAAACTTAACCCGAGCCCGAATCCATTTGGGCCAGCCCGAGACAAAACCCATCTCTTCTCCTCGGATGGTTCGAGTAGGACTTCTCTTCTCCTCCAATGGAAGTCACTAAACACGAGTCCCCCTCCCATTCGCCGCCCCTCTCCAACCCAACTTTAGCCTCGGCGGCTTCAACGACCCTGCACCGCCAACATTCTCCTCCACCTCCAACTTGATGTCCTCGATTCTATCTAGTCGCTCGATCTCCACCTCCACTTCATCGCCCTCGACCTATCGCTACTTCATTGCCCTGCTTTCCAACTAATGGCATCGCGGACTTTGCTGGAGACGGGATCTAGCATCTTTCCTTAATGTATTTCCCACTAGTGACCTCCACTGCCGCCCATTCGATGTCTACGTCGCCGTCCTACTCCTCCTTTACATGCTTGACTTCGCCAGTGCGATTGGCTTGGTAGTCAATGCCTTGAAGATGTTTTGAATGGCGTCGAAGCTCCTCTTCGATGAGACGAGGTCGCGAAAAGGAGGAGGCTTAGGAGGAAAAGAGAAAAAACGAGATTTTGGGCTCAGGCGAAGAATTGAGTTTATAGTTGGACTCGAATTCAGGCAGAGCGAATAATAGGCTCGAGCTCAATCCAAAAATGAAATGAGTTCTATATTTAAATCCACACTGTATCTGATTTTATTTGAGCCTAGTTCGAAGCCCGACCTGTAGTTGGGCTAGCCCAAAGCCTATCAGGCTAGCCCGAGCTTATTTCCGATCATAGGAATGAACGTCTATCATTTCTCGTATGTGGTGCATATAATCATATCTCAATGCATATATGCTTTGTAAATTGTAGTCTCAGCTACAAGGATTGCATTTGATCCTTTTTTAAATAATTCTCAAAAATTAGATCTCATGAAATGGGGAAATCAAAATTCAATGTATAGGAAATAATTAGATCATTTCTAGTGGACAATGCAAAATGGAACCGAGTTATTTCTAAAGCTCAACATATTTATCATTGTACTAAAAATTATGGATCACACATTAATTCATGGGGAAGACCATCTAAAAGGCACATGAATTTTTTTTAAAAAAAAATATTTCAAATTATTTGATAAGTGGTTTCTACTTTTATTTTTTAAAATTTATTATTTTTTTTATAAATTATAAAAACTAAAAATTTTAATTTATATGAATTAAAATAATCTATAATCACAATTAGTCCCCACCACTACAATCATCCCCTGTAGTCTCTTGCTATTAGCCACCAACATTGTTGATGACTACTAGCTATCACAATCCATCGCCTCCCACTGTTGATGGCTGGCACCACTTTCGCCCACCAATTATCAGCTACCACCACCGTAGCATTTACACCACCATCACCAAATATGGCCCAAGCAACCATGAAACAATTTATATATATATATATATATTGGATGTAAAAAAGGGAACCTGTTTAATTTTTATTAAAAACCAAAAGCGATGCCAATGACAACCTTAATTTTTATAATCAAATCTCAATAAAGAAGTCGAAACTAATAAATTTGATCTATGCGAGTTGAATTCATTGCATACCCATCATGAATATTTATGTTTGGAAAAAACAAATTTGATCACTTTCCTGACCTTGGTTACGTTCTTGTGTTCTCATTTACTGATTTTAAGGTACAAATTTCGCATACGTACCATTGAGATTTGACAATTCTACATATAGCTTTACCACGTTTTATAAATGAATGTATTAAATCACAGCCAAAATTTCATTTTACTTCATCATAAATAGCGTATACTTAACGTGCCGTTGGGCTGGATAAGAAGTACAATTTTGCTCTTCTAAGTCAAAACTATAAAATTATATCCGAAGTTACTAATAAAAGAACAGTGCGTTGTTTTATTTTTCGGTGATAAGATACTATTAGAGTTGGTACAAGTCAATTTATTAGATCAACAAGCATCTAGAGTTGTACTGTCTGATTTTTTTGACTGTGTTCATTCTTGCCTTGTTCAATAAATATATCGTTCTATCAAAAAATATATATATATATAGATATATCCATATTAGATAATTCTTTAATGCAAACTTTCACGGGATCAAATTATCTTGATCCGCAACCATATAAAATACATGTAACGTATGATCCATATTGTTATGGGTACCTTTGATATCTCGGACCCAAGATTGGGAAGCTATTTTGGAAATGGCCAACTTTTATACCAAGCATGTGCATCTTCATACATGGTCGCTGTTTGTTTCATACTTGATTTGGGACTAATCAACCATCTCATGTAATTTTAGATTAATGATATCTTCACATGTGCAGAAATTAATCACCTACTTTATATAATCACCGACTTTATATAGGTAAGATCAAAAATAATTATTACGTTCTACGAGAGGAGTGGATAAAAATAGAATTTTATGCTTATAACAACATGATTAATAGTCTAACATTCTTGAAATTACACGATTTTTCAACCATCTGCTATAAATAACAAAAATCCTAAGAATGTAAGTAAGTGGTATCTGATCACAAAAAAATATTCACTACTTCCTTTCTATTTCAATATATAATTTAAGTATTAGAGGATCTTCGTCAGAGTCAATCTGATCAAGAATTTTGTTTTGCAGGAGCGACTTGAATCATTCGATCACTTTTCCGATCTAAAACTGGAATTTTTGTCCTAGTCAATTTGATCAAGAATTTTGTTTTGCAGGAGTGACTTGGATCATTCAGCCACTTTTCCTATCTATATATATATATGAGAGAGAGAGAGTAAGTGCGGTGATCCACATATTTCAGCTTTATGTAATTGCATTATGGCCCGAGCGATGCTGGGATTTAACGAACTATTAATTACTACGATGGTAGCGCGGTCGGTTAAGGCGCGGCTCAGCTCTTGTATATAATTTACCAGTCACGGGTTCGAAGAATGATCCCGCGGGTGACTCGATTAAATTCCAGATTAAGTCTGGGACATGTGACTGGGGGGCTGAGCGGCCGGAACTCCGGCGCCGTAGTAGAGCTAGGCTGACGTACTCGTCCAGTTGTACGGGGAGGGCACGCGAAAATTTGCGACCCGAATCGAACATTGTCTAGCGGGCTGGGGACCTATTACGGGGAGCTATACCGTGATAAAACCCTCACTACCTTTTTGTTCTATTAAAAAAAAAAAAAAAAAAAACTATTAGATATTTTAAAAATAATATAAATTTTAGTAATTTATTTAAAATTTTAGCTAACCGTTGGTCGGACGGTGAAGGTTCTTTGGTTTGATCTGTTAACGTAAAACACGATCAAATGTTAGACTTCTATCACATATTCTGTCAATAATTTTTTTTTTTTTTTAAAAAGAAATTGTCAGTGCTGCGCGCCTTGGATTTCCGATTTTTCATCAACGTCATCCAAGGAGTGGCGCTTCCGTAGTTTACTTACAAACTAGGGACATTTCCAATCAAAGGCCCGGTCTCGAAGCAGAAAAACTTCGCCATTGGGTGGTTTTCCAGGGGTCAAGCGAGGACCGCGTGAGATCTAAAAGTCCATTCTTCGGTGGAAGTTTCCCCATCGTAGACTCGGTCAATTCCACAAATTCTTGGGCGATGAAGATGGATATCTAATTATGCTTCGAGATTAAGAAAACTCGGAGAAGACTAGCAGCTAACCTGACGCTTTTGTAATTAATGGCCTCCATCGATCCAAGGGAGGCCGTTCTGGTTCATAACAACTACCGTTGCTATAATTATAGCTACGATATGATAAAAAGTAATAGATAAGAACGAAATAGTATGCAGTATTATTTTTCTACATTGCTTAGTACATTTTTAGGCCATAAAACCTCCTCATCAACGGTAAAATTTTAAATTAAATAGTATTTTATTTAGAGAGATGCAAATAAAAATAACAACGTTCGTATGTGTTATGACATATGATTATAATACTAAATAACTTGTTCTAATAGCTATTATCTTCTCTCGATTATGATACATATAATACAATGAAGAAGGTCTGAAACCGTGATAACTAAAAAGCCACAATGTTGACCTTGATTTAGACCTAGTGTATTAAAATAAAAGTTATGATAGATAAATTGATTTGGTCCAGATTTATGCAACTAAAAACATATATATGTATTGGAAATATGAGATAGACCATGCTCATCTTGAAAAAAGATATCTACTCCTCTTAATCCCAAAATTAATAATGAAATATCCAAATCAAAGATCCATGTTATCATGATTTATACAAAAATATTTATAAATAAAAAGTCATATATTTGTGGTCTATGCATCATATGGATACAAAAATTGATAATTTTTATTGTGCTAGCATGCCAAAATATGTGATAAGGTATTTCAATTAAAAATCTGGTTGATGAGTTGGACAGTTCTAGATTTCCCTCCATTAGATGCGGGTGTTCCAGAACTTATAAAATGAAAAAGACAAGAAAGTCTGGCTGCGATGGGATGGTTTTTCATGGTAGACCCTCCGATATCTAAGTCAGTTTCTCGTAAAAGTAAATAAAAAAGAGAGGAAATCGTAGCTTTTAGATAGGTGTTGTAACAATGAAGTAGAAGCAGGCGAAGCGCTAGAAGTGGCAAATAGAAGTGATAGAGCATAAACAAGATAATGGAATTGGGCATTGGTGAGGCTCATGAGAGTAGGTGAGGCAAGACAGTCCTAGTCGTTACCAGAACAGCAATCTAGAGTGGCTCTAGAGAGATTATTGAGTCTTTCAGAGAGCTTAGGGCTTTTAGGGGCGCTAAAGAAAGACATGTAAAAAAGACTTTTAAAAAGACTTCTCTAGAAAAATCATATGGAAAAGAGCTTACTTGGAAGGTCTGGAAAATAAATTTATAGATGAAGTATACGGAATACCTAACACCTATGAAGGCATTGCACGGTATTAGGAGTGGTGGTTGGCATGTCGTTGTAAAGCATGTGTCACTAAAGGAGTGGCTGGAGATGGCATGGAGCTCATCTATATGGTAGGCATGCTATTTGTATTTATAAGAGTGATCGATGTTAGAAAGTCATGGTACAGAATCACCTGTCCCCTATAGGAGGAGGGCACCCTGGGCTTTATTGCATGATGACGAAGGCCATGTGTCAGGATTTGAGAGATCTCTCTCTATATATGTATGTATATGTTGCCGTCAAGTTGATCTCGGTGGACTATGCTGGCATTGGTCAATCTTGTCGCCTTCACTGGTGAACAGAATGAGCTCTTCACCAGTAGAAACTTGCAAGAAATCCTTGGCTAGAGTCCGACAGGGGACATTCTAATCTCAAGTCAGTGAAGAACAAAATGAGCAATAGCAACAAGAGCTGAGTGCACAAAGAAATAGATTGAGCATAGAATTGGGTAGCAGTGGCATACATGGTAAGAGGTCCCCTCTTATTTATTTATAGAGAGTGGAATAACCATATTCTATTAGGAATAACCGAATACCGTTAGGTAGTTGGAACCATTAAGATAACTATATTCCGTTGGAGAGTCGGTTGGTAACCAAACTCATCTGTTATGGATTCCGATCAGGGCAGTTGGAAGCTGTTTACTGGCTACTTGGGTCTAAGTAGGAAGATGGCTCTAGGCCAATAGAGATCAATGGAATAGGGTATTGTATATAAACAAGCTCAAAACTTCCTGAACAGGTGGTCGGTACCGAGTGAACATATGAGCCCTTGCTAGTAAAATTACTTAGAGAAAATATAACCGGTGTAGTTGAATGGTTGGCTATTTGGAGGTGGGGATATACTCCTGTAGACAAGGTAATCATCTTCCTAGTAGATGGTATCTGATTCTCGGGATTAAGCAGGTAATGCCCGTAAGAATATGTATATACATATTTGATTCTCGGGATCGAATATATATTGTCCATAACAGTATGTATGTACGTACATACATACCAATTTAAGAATAGCATTTTTATCTCATATATTGCACTAGTTAATTGCACATGCATGGAAGGTATTTTTATTATTTGGGTAATCAATGGCTCTGGCCTAGGCGACCTGATCATGGTCGTGTCTCGTGGTGACGGTCGTCCCAACATCAAAGGAAAAAAAAAAAAAAAAAAAAAAAAAAAAAAAAAAGCCGGGTCCACCATGAAATTTGATAGCCGATGGCTTAATCATATCATCAAAGGCTTTCTAAGGTTCAGAAAAGAAAATGTGAAGAAGAACAGGACATCAATGCCTCAACTCTAATGATAAATTGATGGTAGCTTGACGAAAACACGAGATGGAAAATCCATTAAATCTCATGAATTTCACCGGCTGTTTAATTAAAGATTAGAGTTCTAGGATTTTCATTGGATTTCAATTTTTTCCAAGCTAGCTTGTTAATAGTGCTTTCATAGAAGAAGGTATCCTGGGAATGGTCAATGCACCAATGGACCCTACAAGCAAAGGGAAAACAACAACATGAATATAAAGACAGGACCATGGGCCCCAAGATCCATTATTGTTAGTTTTGACAAGGAAGTAAAGTTAAATTTTCCCTTTCAAAAAAGGAATAAGCGCCGGTCCTAATTCCAAAGTTTCTAATTCGCTGAATATTGTTGGCCTCCAGTACCTAGAGGAAGGTAGCGTCATTGCGTGGAAGAAACCTTGCTAACGTGTTCGTTGAACAAAGAAACAGGGAAAAGACTCCGGTGGTGATCACAATCCATCTTCCAAAAACAAATCAATATTAACATCACCCTTGCCCTTACCGCTAAGGTAGTGACTTGATTGGTAGAGATTTTACCTCACGACCAACAAGTTATGAGTTTGTTGACTCGATTAAATCAAAAAATTATTTTTTAAAACTTATAATAGTTGATATTTGAATCAAACATTACATGATGGAATGAGGATATGCAGGGATAGCTACATCAGGTTTAACTCTTCTATCCTTCTTGCTTTTAAAAAAAAAATGATAATTTTTTTTAGCTAAGATCGGTAATTCACACTATTTTAATACGAATATATAAAAAAAAATTTAAAGGTAAAATATCATCGTCTTCCATCAGTCACGGGTTCGAGGTATGATCCTCGCAGGTGATTCTCGTGGATGACTCGATTAAATTCAGAAATTTTTCTGGAAATCAAGATGGCGAAAGAGCGCACTACTCCGACATCTTAGTGGTGTAAGATAGACGACTCACCAATAGTATTGGAGGGTCCGCGAAAAATTACAGTCCAAATCGAATATAGCCTGATAGGATTGGAGTCGGTGGGATAGCTATATCAGGATTTATCTTTTTTTTTTAAAAAAAAAAATCAAAAATGCTATTGAAGCTGACGTCATGTAGGTCCTTTTCATCTCCGCAGCTCCGTTCGTCTCCAAGTGAATGTGCCTCGAAAAGAATGCCCCCACTCGCCGGTCACCAAATGTCCTACAAACAGGGGTGTATCCCGGGGAATTTTTTAAAAACAATATAAAAAAAACTTAATTATCAAAATAAGTGATTCGTAATATATTTACGGATTTAGGTGGCATGTGACAAATATCGGAGTAATTGGGGAAAAAAAATTTGACACGTCGGACGGCCGGGCGAAAACACATGAATTCGGCTTTTGAAAAGATGAATTCTCAGTTGAATTCGTCATTTCAAAAGCCGAATTCAAGCCCCATACGTCAACCCGTCTTGGAAGTCTGCGAGCTCGCCACGTGGTTTGCGAGCTCGCCACGTGGGCTGACATTTCTGAAATCGTCTTTCGAAAAGATGAATTCGACTGAGAATTTGTTTTTCCGAAAGACGATTTTAGACAGAAGACCCCCCACCTGGCCTTCTTCTTCTGTTCTTCGCTGTTCTTCCGCCATCCCTCTCCCCCCCGCCCCATCCCCTCTCCCGGTCCCCTGTCTCTCTTCCCCCCCAGCCCCATCCCCCTCCCCCCCGGCCCCATCCCCCTCTCCAGATCCCATCTTATATTCGGTCCAGCCCCATCCCCTTTTAAAAGGTTTGGTTTTATTTTGATCCAGTCCAATTTAATTTTTTTTGGTTCTTCAATGGTCTCTATGATTTATTATTTAAAAATTTTTGTTTGTTTGTTGCTAGATCTATTCGAAGGAATCCGGTTTGAAAGAAGTCCAAGAATATTTAGAAATATACAGGTAATCACTATATTTCTTTTGTTATTATAATTTTTTTGAATAATATTATTATGTTGTTTGTTTGGTATGAAATTTAGAATAATTAGTAGGATAATTTTGGTATGAAATTTAGAATAATTAGTAGATAATTTTATTTGATTTATGCTATTTTTGTTATAATATATGTATTTATATATTTTTGTTTATATTTATATAATATGTAATTGATAATTGTATAATTATAATTGTATTGAAAATAATTAATTAAATTAAAAAAATATATATAAATTAATGTATTGATATTATAATTGTAATATAATTATTCTAATTATTAAAATCTTAATATTTAGTATTATAATATAATTATAATTGTATTGATAATGATTAATTAAATAAAAGTATATATTATAAGTTAATGTATTTATATTTTATTTATAATATCATTATTCTAATTATTAAGATTTTAATATTTAGTATTATGATATAATTGTAATTGTATTGATAATGATTAATTAAATAAAAAAAGTATATATTATAAATAAATGTAATGATATTATAATTGTAATATAATTATTCTAATTATTAAGATTTTAATATTTAGTATTATGATATAATTGTAATTGTATTGATAATGATTAATTAAATAAAAAAGTATATATTATAAATTAATGTATTGATATTATATTTATACTATCATTATTCTAATTATTAAGATTTTAATATTTTGTATTATGATATAACCGTAATTGTATTGATAATGGTTAATTAAATAAAAAAGTATATATTATAAATAAATGTATTGATATTATATTTGTAATATCATTATTTTAATTAGTAAGATTTTAATATTTAGTATTATGATATAATTGTAATTGTATTGATAATGGTTAATTAAATAAAAAAAGTATATATTATAAATAAATGTATTGATATTATATTTGTAATATCATTATTTTAATTATTAAAATTTTAATATTTAGTATTATGATATAATTCTAATTGTATATCTTGTAAATAATTATGTAGTTAAATAATGATTTAGTAATACTTAATTATGAATGAAGTTAGAAGTTTACGTAAATTTTTTATTATTATATAAATGTGCAGAATGAACTTTTATAGCATGCATTATGAATTTTTAGGTTAAGCATTTGATTTTCTATATATATTTTTATAAAATTTGCATTTCATTGAACCGTAGACCCGTCAATTGCTTGATATGCATATTCTGTAGTATTCGTACATTTTTCTATACTTGTACGGATCTGAGAATTATGCATGTTGATCAATTGATTATCCAATTTGAACAGTTTGGGAATTGCAAATAATTTTACAGGTCAATTTATAGTAATCAAACGGTGTGCAATGAAAATGAAATTTCGATCATCATTTTCTTTTTGTTCTTCGCATACATAAATATTTGTATGTGGAGAACTAAGGGGAAATGCTGCTGAAATTTCATTCGGTCTTCATTGCATACCGTTTGATTACTATAAGTTGACCCGTAAAATTAATGCAATTCCTGAATGTGATAGGGCCTTTACCTAGTAGTTGATGATAGCATGCATTCATCGTGATAGTAAAATAATTATATTTTTAATTTTATTGTCATATTAATTATGTAATTTAATTAGTTTGTTAATGATATCAATATATGGAAAAGTTATTTCTAAATATATTTTGTTAATTAAATATGTAGGATATAATGGGAGAAAGAATCACAGCATTATGTTATATGGGTGGTTCTATGATTAATGGATCAAATGGAATTGAGTACAATCATGGACCAAAAAAGACAATTAGAATCAGTTCTGATATGACATTCTGAGAGTTGACATTCTGAGAGTTGGAGAACAAAATATATAGAGTTCTCCGTATTGATAGAACTGGAAAAAAAGTTTTGATTATCTATAGATATCCACAAGTTGTCCAGCTGACATTTGTAAAGTACGAACCTGTTCCATTAACCGATGATGAAGACATGGAGATAATGTTTTCAACTATCGGTTCACATCCATGTATATCGGGTGCAGAGTTATATATATATATCCAAACCATTGAAGCTCCTGAATCTGATTGCGAACAGGATGATTACGAAGAAGCTGTTCGAAATATAGCAACAACTCGTGTAACTGAACAGGTTCTATCATATAGTACTCCGAATATTGTAGATAATGAAATGGAAAATATTGGCTCGGTTTTTACTGTAGATCCGTTACGTACGGTGGACAGTACTGTACCAGAAAGTAATATTAGAGAAGCATCAATATATACAGCTGCTGATGACAGGGTGCATGTCGATAATCAACTTTTTAGTGAGAATGATGATGAAAGTGAACATGATTTGGCTGACGAAGGTGACGAGGCCGGTACTTTACATCCAGTACGAAGTCCGGAGGATACCACTATTCCAAATTATTCTACATTTAAAGCTCCATCTAGAACATTTACCCAGATTGATTGGAATGCTGCAAATATGCCAATGTATTCTTCAATGCAGGAACAACATGTTATATGACAAAGGAATTAGGAGTTACATAAAGGACTCCGCTTTATAGATAAGGCAGAATTGCAGACTGCAGTAAAACAATATTCTGTTGAAAGACATCATGAATTCAAAGTTATTGAATCAAATCCAAATCTATGGCATGTCAAATATAAGAGCAGAGATTCTGGTTATCAGTGGATGCTGAGAGGTATTAAACGACATAATTTTTTTGAGATTTCACGATACACCGGTCCTCATACATGCCTATCTACAATGATGTCTCAAGATCATTCTGGTTTGGACTCCACTTTAATTGCTAACGAAATTCGGGATCTGGTTAAAGAAATTTATACCATTGCTATTGCTAGACTTGGTGCAGTCGTAAAGAACAAATACAACTATACACCAAGTTATAAAAAATTATAGGATGCCAAACAGAAGGCGATAGCGATGCTGTTCGGAGATTGGGATATGTCATATCAATTGCTTCCGACATGGTTGCATGTTGTATAAACATCTAATCCGGGTACCTGGGTGAAATTTATCAGCACTCCAACTGGTATACCAAATTGTGCCCAGTTTGATCGTGTATTTTGGGCCTTTGCACCCTTGATTGAAGGGTTTAAGCACTGTCGTCCGGTCATAAGTATCGATGCTACTTTCATGTATGGAAAGTATAAGGAGAAATTGTTGATTGCAACTGCTATTGATGGAAATAATCAGATCTTTCCACTTGCATTTGGTATTGTCGATGAAGAGTCAGCGGACACCTGGGGTTGGTTCTTAGCTTGTATCAGAAATTTTGTTACAACACGTCAGGAAATTTGTCTAATTTCTGATCGACATGCTGGTATACTTGCTGCAGTACAGAATGAGTATCTGGGTTGGCAGCCACCGCATGCTTATCATGTATATTGCCTGCATCACGTGGCAAGTAACTTCAATTCAAGATTCCGTGATCCCAAACTATGAGATGTGGTAAAAAGAGCTGGAATGCATTAGTTAAATTATATTAGTCATATTTTACAGATGTTTTAATATATGGATTGTAATGTATTAGGCTAATCTTGTCATTACTTTATATTTTATTTGATGGATTGTAATATATGGATATGTTTTATTGTCTGATGTTTATAGCTTGTATATGGATTGATGTCCTTACTATGCATTAAATGGGCTTTGTGATTGATTTTCTTTGAGTTATCACAGTTATGGATCTTGGTCCTTCTGATAGTAGTGTACTACACGATTAGCCTTCACATAGATCATCTTTGGTCTGGAAGGGACAGGATGTTGTTTTGTACTGTCGACGTCGAGAGATAGTTATGCGCAGATCGATACTGCTCGATCATTGTATTTTGCCATTGCTGATGCAGTCCGGATTCTATGGTCTAGCACGTGTTGGATTTATTAGATTGGACTGGCATTTGATCACTGCTCTCGTCGAGCGGTGGCGTCCAGAGACGCATACTTTTCATTTTTCCCATGGAGAGGTCACCATCACCCTACAGGATGTTGCTATTCAGCTAGGTTTGCCAGTAGATGGTCTACTAGTGACAAGTAGTACACGGGTAGATTGGAGGCAGCTTTGTCTTGAGTTATTAGGGGTCGTCCCACCGGATGATAGATTGCATGGATCACGACTGAGCTTGGTCTGGCTTTCCGAGCATTTTCAGGATTTAGCATTCGATGCGGACGAGGCAGCCATTCAGTGCTATGCTCGAGCATATATTTTACAGTTGATGGATGGGTGCCTTTTTATGGATAAATCTGGGAACAACATGCATCTATTATTTCTACCTTTATTAGCGGATTTCGAGACGACCGGACAGTATAGTTGGGGTAGCGCTGGACTCGCTTGGTTGTATAGAGAGATGTGCAGGGCGAGCCACAGAGATGTTACTGATATTGCTGGTCCGCTGTTGCTACTACAGCTATGGGCATGGGATATGTTACAGCCGTGACAGTGACGTGGCCAGGCTCAGGTATCGCCGAATACGAGCGAGCCACGTGCGAGTTTCCCTGCCAGAATCAGCGCCACGTCCTCAAAGCTAGGGTCGGCAAGACCGCACCGCCCGACGACTATCTGAAGCAAACAGCTCCCGCCGAGGTCAAGTTCGGCGCGGAGTTCCCCCACCGACTCATCTGCGCCCGGGCTCGGAGGAGTCCGCCCCGAGTAAGGTCGGCCGAGGTCGGCTGACCCTCCGCCTTGCGCCAGGTGGCCACCCGGAGACGGGTCCACCTCGGCCGAAGCCAGGCGATCTTCTGCCACCTCGCCAGGTGTCCACCCAGGAGGGGTCCACCTAGGCCGAGGCCGGCTGACCCTCCGCCTTGCGCCAGGTGGCCACCCGGGGACGGGTCCACCTCGGCCGAAGCCAGGCGATCTTCTGCCACCTCGCCAGGTGTCCACCCAGGAGGGGTCCACCTAGGCCGAGGTCGGCTGACCCCCCGCCTTGCGCCAGGTGGCCACCCGGAGACGAGTCCACCTCGGCCGAAGCCAGGCGACCTCCTGCCACCTCGCCAGGTGTCCACCCAGTAGGGGTCCACCTAAGCCGAGGTCGGCCGATCCCTCGCCTCTCGCCAGTTGGCCCCCGGAGACAGGTCCAACTCAGCCGAGGTCAGACCGCTCGTACGGAGAGGCCCCCGGGGAAAGCAACAGGTCCCGAGGCCATCCCTCGGGCCGTACCGACCCCAGACGGCGTCCCGTACGGAGGGCGGCGGCACGCGGAACGTCACTTACATTGGCCCGAAAGGTCCCGCAGTCGAGAGACCCGATCCTGACGGAACGGGCCCCGTAAACGGATGGCGCCCACCCTCGGGGAAAAGAGCACTCTCACGGAGCCCGAAGCCTGACGACTGGCCGCTCTGCCAGCGCCGCCCCCCTCCTCCTTTTCTCTTCTGTCCTTGCCTTCTCCCTGCTGGGCCCGGTGGACGAGGTCGGAAAGCCGCCTGGCCTCCTTCACCAAAAAGGGAAAAGAAAGGAAGACAGGGGAGAGGAGTTTTCGAGGAGGAAAAGGACAAGCACACGATGGAAAGCACACAACGGAGGGAGATAAAGGAGGAGGGATCCGGAGACTGCGAGGTAAGCCAACTAGCCTGGGGACAAGAAGGAAGCACCGGCACAAGGCCTCGCTCCGAGAAAAAAGCCAGAGATCCCGAGAGGGGAATACTGGACGCGAGCTCGGCAGGCAGGCCCAGCCGAGATTCCGGTCCCCGGCGCTTCCCCTTCACGAGTTAACTCTCCAAACCTGGGACCCTTTAGAGGGCCTGGGAGCGAGAGTCTGTTCCCCCACGTCGTCTACTGACTTGACCGTCGGAGCCCCCTCGCCGGAATCCCCGGCCAGGGTCCTCTAACCCCTTTGTTGCAGGTTTCTCGCAGGAAGGGAGGCTCCCTTGCCAGGCGGTCAGGGAGGATCGGTTGATCCTCGGCACGGGCGCGGCGACGAGGACGGCAACAGATTGGCGCACCAGGTAGGGGGGCAGGACACTAACCCCTAGTGGGAACTAGCTTTTTGCAGGTGTCACGCTCTCTAGCAATGGTGGTCACTCGTGGTCGCGAGGCGTCCACCAGCCATGTGGGAGAAGCCCACTCCCCACCGGGGGGCCACACCCCCGAACGGGAGCTTCCGGCTCCCCCTCCTCTTATGCAGCAGCCTACCCCGGCGGACGGATCCCTTGCGGCCATCGTCCAGCAGCTGCAGACCTTGACCTCAGCGGTCCGACAGCTCCAGCATCAGCAACGGTCCCTGGCCACTCAGCCGCAGCCGGGGACCCCCGCGGCTCGGGTCGCGGGACAGCGTGGGAGCCTGCGCTCAATCCAGGGCAGGCCGTCCCATCCGCAAGCCATCTCCAACCCCCGAGAGAGCCGCCAAGCTCCCCCGAAGAAAGACTATTCCGGCTCGGAGGATCACGAGAGTCGATCCCCGGCCGATGGGGCCGAGACGGCGCATCGCAGCAAGCGACGCCGGGTCCGGACCCCGCGCCGAGACCAATCGGCGCCTCCCTCACACGCAGTCTCGGTGGAAGACTCCACCGATGAAGCCATCAGGCGCCAGGCCGAGAGGCGCCTAGAAGAGCACGAGCGCAAGTTGGCGGAGTTCGCCCGACGGTTTGCCGACCTGCAGAACTCGTCAGCTGACCCGGCGGGCTACGACTCCCGCCCCCCTTTCTCCGAAGAAATTCAGGCGGAACCGATCCCGAAACGGTTCCGCATGCCACAGGAGGACCCTTACGACGGGACCACCGACCCCCTGGACCATTTGGAGAGTTATAAAGCTCTCATGAGGGTCCAGGGCGCCACCAACGCCCTTCTGTGCATCGCCTTCCCTGCAACCCTTCGGAAGGCCGCCCGAGTCTGGTTCGCCCGTCTCGAGCCCGGATCCATTCGCTCCTTCCAGCAGCTGGAAGGAAAGTTTGTGGCGCATTTCGACGCTTGTCGAAAGGTGCCAAGGGAGGTGGACAGCCTCTTCTCCGTCCGCCAGCAGGACCAGGAGCTGCTCCGTGACTACATCGCCCGATTTAAGACCGCGGCCCTGGAGATCTACAGCTTAGACGAGCCCGTCGCCATGCTGGCTCTAAAGCGCGGGCTCAAGACGTCCCGCCTGACCTATTCCCTGGACAAGAAGCCGCCCAGGACGTATTCCGAGCTCCTCCTCCGCGCCCACAAGTACATCCGAGCGGAGGAGGCCGACCGCACCCGTCGAGAGCTGGACGGGAAGATTTTGAAGAAGTCGACCCCGAGAGACGCCCCGGGAGCTCGGAGGCCCGGGCCACCAGTCGACCCTCGCCCGAACCCAAGGCCGAGGGCCGAATCTGCCCCCGAGCGGAGGTACACCCCTCTCCTCGCACCTCGAGCCAAAATCCTTATGGAAATCGAGGGCGAGCGTTATCTCCGCCGACCTCCACCTCAGAACCCGAGGGCAGCCCGAGACAAATCAAAGTACTGCCAATTCCACCGCGAGCACGGGCATGACACGGAGGAGTGCCGCCACCTGAAGCGGGAGATCGAGGAGCTGATCGGGAGGGGATACCTCCGGAAGTTCGTCAAGAACGAGGCTCCCTCCGAAAAGCAGCCGCTCGCGGCCCTGCCACCTGTCCCTGCGATCGACAACCGGCCAACAGAGAGGCCCGTGGGCATGATCTCACGCGGATCTGGCCGAGCAGAGAAGAGAGCCCGGGAAGTCCCGGAGAATGTAACCCCTCCCAAGGGAGGGGAGTCTAATGACAATGTAAACAATGATGCCGTGGTGGTCGAAATGACCATCGCGAAACATCCTGTACATCGAATCATGGTGGATAGTGGAAGCTCGGCCGATGTACTTTTTTATGACGCTTTCTCTCGGATGAACTTGTCTCTCGACCAGCTAAAGCCAGTGCACACCCCACTGGTAGGTTTTACAGGGGACTCCGTGGGAGTCGAAGGGGAGATCACTCTCCCAGTTACCGCCGGATCCCCACCTCGGCAGGCGACCATCATGGTAACTTTCACTGTAGTCAAGATCCCTTCCCCTTACAACGCCATCCTTGGGCGACCGGGGCTCAACCGACTAGACGCCACTATCTCCACAAGGAGATTGCTGGTGCAGTTCCCCACGCCTTTCGGGTTCGGGGAAATGAAGGGGACGATCCAGCCAGTCCCGCTCTGCCTGCAGACAATCCCGGGCATCAAGGGCGCAGAGCTCGCCCGCGAGGTCGAGGACCTCGACCTAAGAGAAAAGGAACCCAGGGGAGGGCCCGTAGAGCGCCTGCTCTCCTTTCCCCTTGGTTCAGACCCTCTGAAGATGGTGCAAGTTGGGGCCCAGCTCCCCGAAGAGGAACGAACCCGCCTGCTGGAGTTCCTCCGTGCCAACGCCGATGTGTTCGCCTGGTCGGCGGTCGACATGCCGGGTATTCCGCCCGAGATTATCATGCACAGCCTGAACGTGGACCCAGGCAGCCGCCCGGTCCGCCAGAAGAAGAGAAGCTTTGCCATGGAGAGGCAGAAGGCGATCGACGAGGAGGTAGAGAAACTTCTCGCCGCCGGTTTCGTCCGAGAAGTCCAATACCCCAGCTGGTTAGCAAATGTGGTCATGGTAAAGAAGAGCAGCGGTAAGTGGAGGATCTGCGTGGACTACACCGACCTCAATAGAGCTTGCCCGAAGGACAGCTTCCCTCTGCCAAAGATCGACCAGCTGGTCGACACCACCTCGGGACACCGTCTCCTGTCATTCATGGACGCTTTCTCCGGATACAACCAGATCCGGATGAATCCGGAGGACGAAGAGCGTACCGCCTTCATAACTGATCGCGGGACTTTCTGTTACAGGATGATGCCCTTCGGCCTCAAGAACGCAGGGGCGACGTACCAACGTCTGGTCAATAAAGTCTTCAAAGACCAGATAGGCCGCAACATGCAGGTGTACGTGGACGACATGCTGGTAATGAGCAAACTTGACTCGGACCACGTAGCCGACCTGGCAGAGACGTTCGGCAACCTCCGGCGCCACCAGATGAAGCTGAATCCGGCGAAGTGCGCCTTCGGGGTCTCCGCCGGAAAGTTCCTAGGGTTCATGATGACCCAGAGAGGAATCGAGGCCAACCCGGAGAAGGTCCAGGCTATCCTGGACATGGAGCAGCCAGCCTCCAAGAAACAAGTGCAGCAGCTGACCGGCCGGGTTGCGGCCCTTAGCCGTTTCATTTCCAGGTCGGCGGACCGCTGCCGTCCCTTCTTCAAGGTGCTGAGGAAGATGAATGGTTTCGCCTGGACCAAGGAATGCCAGCAGGCCTTCGAGGAGTTGAAGAAGACGCTCGCATCACCACCTTTGCTGTCCAGGCCCGAGGAAGGGGAGGAGCTTACCCTCTACTTGGCCGTTACCCCGGAGGCCGTCAGCTCTGTCCTGGTCCGAACCGACGACCACGGGATCCAGCGACCGGTGTACTATACCAGCAAACTCCTCCGGGACGCGGAGCTCAGGTATTCCCGGCCCGAGAAACTCGTTTTTGCGCTGATAGTATCTGCCCAGCGTCTCAGGCCCTATTTCCAAGCGCATCCCATCGCCGTCTTGACGGACCAACCGCTGAAAGCGGTGCTCAGCCGACCCGACACCTCGGGGCGATTGGCCAAATGGGCACTGAAACTCAGCGAGTTCGACATTACATACCGACCGAGGTCGGCAATGAAGGCACAGGTGCTGGCCGATTTCTTGGTCGAATGCGCAGGTTTGGGCAAGGAGCCCGAGGAGGACTCTTCGGCCCAGCCGATGGAGGTCGGCGCCAACAAGCCCGGAGAGGACGCCTGGATCCTCCATGTAGACGGAGCCTCAAACTCCGGAGGGAGCGGAGCTGGGCTCATCCTTGCCAACGGCGACGGGGTCGTCGCAGAATGTGCGCTCCGTTTCCAGTTCCCCGCGACAAACAATCAAGCGGAGTACGAGGCGCTTCTCGCCGGACTCAGGGTCTCCCGCGAGCTGGGCGTGACCAACCTCAGAGCTTTCACTGACTCCCAGCTCGTGGCGGGGCAGGTGTCCGGGGAGTACGTCGCTCACGACCCCCAGATGGCGAAGTATCTGGAGCTCGTCAAGGCGGGCGCGTCCAAGTTTCGGCGTTTCAACATCTTTCATATCCCCCGCGGGGAGAACGCCCGCGCGGATGCTCTCTCTCGATTGGCGACTCTGCCAGACACAATGCTGGGACGCGCTCATGTGGAGCGACTCGAAGTCCCAAGCCTCGAAGCACCGGCGGGGGTCCATCAGGTCAGCCAAGAGCCCGGCTGGATGGACAAGTACGCCGCGTACATCACCGACGGCATTCTGCCGGAAGACCGAGACGCGGCTCGCCTCATCAGGAAGAAGGCCGTGCGGTTTGTCCTGATGGACGGGCAGCTGTATCGAAGGTCCTACTCTTATCCCCTCCTCAAGTGCATTGGACCCGCAGAAGCCAAGCTTGTGCTCCAGGAGATTCACGAAGGCATCTGTGGGAACCACGTGGGGGGCAGGGCATTGGCATACAAGGCCCTTCGTCAAGGCTACTTCTGGGAGACGATGAAGGAGGATGCCGCTGACTTCGTGAAGAGATGCGACCGGTGCCAGCGCCACGCCACGGTACAGCGGCAACCCTCCAACCCGATCTCTCAACTCTCAGCCCCCTGGCCATTCGCCCAGTGGGGAATGGACCTTCTGGGCCCATTCCCGCCGGCATCCGGCCAGCGGAAGTTCCTGATAGTGGCCATCGACTACTTCACAAAGTGGGTCGAAGCCGAACCCTTGGCAAGAATCACCGAAGCAAACGTCGCCAAATTCTTCTGGAAGTCCATCGTCTGCCGCTTCGGCCTCCCCCACACCGTGGTTACCGACAACGGACGCCAGTTCGACTGTCGAGAGTTCGAGGATTTCTGCAACGACCTCGGCATCAAGCATCGCTTCACCTCGGTGGCGCACCCCCAGACCAACGGGGAGGCTGAGGTCACGAACAGGACCATTCTTCAGGGCCTCCGCACGCGGCTAGACCAAGCCAAGGGCAGGTGGGCCGACGAGCTTCCCAGCGTTCTTTGGGCATACCACACCACTCCAAGGACAGCTACCGACGAAACCCCATTCAACCTCGTCTTCGGGGCCGAGGCAGTCATCCCGATCGAGCTCAGCATACCCACGCTGCGCGTAGAACAATACGACGAGACAGAAAACCCGGCCAGGATGATGCTCAACCTAGACCTCCTCGAAGAAACAAGGGACAAGGCCCGAATTCGAATGGCGGCATACCGGCAACGTGTAGCCAGATATTACAACTCCCGAGTACGGCCGAAGGTTTTTCGTCCCGGGGACTTGGTCCTCCGGCGTACAGAAGCCTCCCAGCCACGAGAGTGCGGCAAGCTTTCACCCAACTGGGAAGGCCCTTATCGGGTAGCAGAAGCCCTCCCCCACGGGGCATGTTACTTGGAAGAACTGGGAGGTGCCAGGTTCCCCCGGACATGGAACCCCTCGAACCTGAGAATGTACTACCAGTGATGTAAGGCTCCCGGCTCCTTGAACAAAGCTTCTTCACTTTAAAAATTCTTCTCTAAACTTCAGCGAGGAGGCCTGCGAAGATCCTGGGCTTCGGCCTGGAAGGTGGCGTCGAACCCAGTTCGACCACGCAAGCCCGGAGCACAGCTCAGCAGGCCGCGCAAGGTTTGAGAAAGCCTGCGGCATCGAGCTCAGTCCGGAAGATCCTGGGCTTCGGCCTGGAAGGTGGCGCCGAATCCGCTTCGCCCACGCAAGCCCGGAGCACAGCTCGGCAAGCCGCGCAAGGTTTGAGAAAGCCTGCGGCATCGAGCTCAGTCCGGAAGATCCTGGGCTTCGGCCTGGAAGGTGGCGCCGAATCCGCTTCGCCCACGCAAGCCCGGAGCACAGCTCGGCAAGCCGCGCAAGGTTTGAGAAAGCCTGCGGCATCGAGCTCAGTCCGGAAGATCCTGGGCTTCGGCCTGGAAGGTGGCGCCGAATCCGCTTCGCCCACGCAAGCCCGGAGCACAGCTCGGCAAGCCGCGCAAGGTTTGAAAAAGCCTGCGGCATCGAGCTCAGTCCGGAAGATCCTGGGCTCCGACCTGGAAGGTGGCGCCGAATCCGCTTCGCCCACGCAAGCCCGGAGCACGGCTCAGCAAGCCGCGCAAGGTTTGAGAAAGCCTGCGGCATCGAGCTCAGTCCGGAGGATCCCGGGTTTCGGCCCAGAAGATGGTGCAGGAACTGTGCTGTCCGCGCAAGCATGAAGGCAACCCAAAGTCGGACCTGCTCAGGATTCTTGCCTTGCCGCAACACGGCTCTGCAGACCCCGTCCTTCGATTTAGTATAGAAGGACCAGGCCTGCAGTTATCTCAGGTGTCCCAGACCGACATCTCACAAACAAACAAAGAAGAAGAAAAAGAAGCAAAGATGATAGACAAGTTTTTATGAAAAAGGAGTCTTCATTACAAAGTGTTCAGTACAAACTGGGAGCTCCGACAGGCCGGAACCCCCCAAGAAAAAAGAAGAGGACGAAGACAGCAAGAATACAAAGTAAAGGTCACTGGGGCGCAGGGTCGGCGCCGTCCGCCGGAGGTGCGGGCGCCACCTCTTCAACCTCCACGACGACCGGCTCCTGGGGCTGTGCCGGGACCGCGGCATCACCGGCCGGAGGTGCCACAGGTGTCGCCTGAGGTGTCGCCTGGGTCGCGCCGGGGACCCTGCTCTCGCTCCCCGGCTTCCTGCCGCCGACGACGACCCCACTCAAGTCCAGCTGGGGGAAGAAGGCCCCCACCTTCTCCCGGCACATCCGGAACCCCTTCAGGAAGGAGTCCACGGCGGCCTCCCGGACTTCCGACGTGAACTCGTCGGAGGCCCGGAACTTGGGGACGGCCTCCTGCGCTTCCCGCTTCGCCGCCTCCAGGAGCCCGTTGATGTAGGAGCTCCGGTCCTTCGCCGCGGCCACCTCTCGCCGGGCCTCATCCCGTTGGCGCTCCAAAAACAGGGAATGGGCCTGCAGGCGGGCCTTCTCCGCCGCATCCTCCTCAGTCCGGCGCTGGTTGGAGGTCCGCTCCTCCGCCAAGGAGGCCTCCAATTCTTTGTTCCGCTCCTCGGAACGTGTCAGGTCGGACTGGAGGGCCCGCTTCTCAGCTCGCAGCTCGGCCCCCTTGTCCATCAGGTCCTTCACATCGGCCGCGAGTTTGCCAAGCTTTAGCTCCCGATCGGAGTCCCGCTTGGCGTTCCCTACGAGGTAGTTCCTCAGTAGGAGGACGTCGTTCCCGATCTGCAGAGGCAAAAACAGCGCATGTCAGTATCAAGGCAGAAGCCCTCGGATTGGAAGTAAAGAAGAAGGGAAAGCTCTGACTTACCGTGAAGAGTTGGGGCAGGATGCCGAGCAGCGCATCCGCGTAATCTCGGCCGCCCCGAGCTCGGCGGTCCCGGGCGGTGGAAGCGTACTCCATCAACTTCTCCGCCAGTCCTCGGTCGAGGATGACCGAGTCTCGGTGCGAGATCACCGGCGCCGGGCCCTTCGGGCCGATCCCCGCGGCAGCTGCCCCCTCTGCTGGAGCTACAGCCGACGGACCGGCGGTCGCCACTGGCGGTGCCGTGGGGCTGCTGACAGGAGTGGGCCCGGCGATGGGCAGAGCGGCGGGCGCCGGAGCTCTCTCGGCGGCGTTGCCAGGTCGTGGGGCCGAGGCGCCAGGGGCGCCGCCCTGAGGAGGTATGGGCGGAGAAACAGCGGCAGCTAGGCCGGGCGCGGTCGCCGCTGCGACCTCCCGGCTCGTCTCTGTGCGAGCCCTCTTCACCACGGGCTCGTCCACGTCGACGACCTCCCTCTGGGCCGCTCCCTCCAGAAGATTCTCTAAGGAAAACTTCATCCCTGCAAAGTGGAGAAATCAGAAGGTCAGACAGTTCAATCTTAAAAAGAGAGGGGGGAAGGGCAGGAGTTAATGCGGGGCCAAATCTCACCGGTCTCCCGGATGGGACTGATGCCGGCCTCAAAAAGATTCTGCTCAGAAAGCAGAACCTCGAGCGGCGGGACCACGTCACTCAGGAGCTGGCTGTAAGACTCCTGGTCCGCGAGCTCGACTCGAGAACTCCGGTTCGGCGACCGGTCCGGTTCGCTCCAAGCCCAGTCGACGTCGTCGACCGAAGCAAAGAAAAACCGGCTCTTCCATCCCTTGACCGAAGAAGGGAGGTCGAACCGGAGACACCTAGGCCGGGGCGAAATGTACCACCAGCCATCATCGGTGGAGCACTTCTTCAGGGTGAACAGGGCCCTGAAGAGTGAAAAACGGGCAACGAACCCGTGGAAATGGCAGAAGACAATGAAGGAGAAGATGACCCGGATGGCATTAGGAGCCAGCTGAGCCGGGACGAGCCGGAAATGGCTGAGAAAGGAAAGGAAAAAAGGGTGCAGAGGAAAACGAAGACCCCCGAGGAGGAAGTCTTCGTAGAAGGCAATGCGGCCGGGGCCGCTCATGGTGACACGCTCCCCGGACCGCGGAGCAAACAGACGAACAGATCCCGGGATGCCATAGGCATCCCGGAGCAGAGAAAGATCACCTTCGGTCATGGTAGAGGCATGACCGGAGGGACCGGCGGGAAGAAGTGGCGGAGCAGGAAGAGAAGCCAAGGCGGGGAGTGAACGGAGGGGCACGGCAGGCGCAACCGGAGGGGACCGGACCCCCCTGGGGATGCCAATAGTGACACCCCCGGGTTGCAAGCGCCGGCGGACCTCCTCTGGAATTACCTCCTCATCCGAGGAGGAAGAAGATGGAGTCCTCGGCCGGGATGGACCGGCCTCGTCCGGGTTAGAAGAGACATGGCGACGGCGCGCCATGGGGAAGGAAAGGACAAAGAAACTGAATAAGAAATGAGAGAGGAAGGGGGCTAGAGAAGGAGAAGAAGACACTCACCCAAAAATGCACAGACGGGCGCGAGCGGCAGAAGTTGTTAGCCTGCAGCAAACCGCCCACGAAGCAAGGGAAAAGGCCTCGTTCTGGAAAGTCCCCTCCCTTTCAAACTCAGCCGGCAGCAGCCGTACCCATCATTCCGCCTCGGACCACTGGATGGTCGCCACGTGGGCGCACGCCCGACACCGTCGCCTCGTTAGCAGAGTAACGGCCTCTGCCCCGAAGCGACGCATTGATTACGGGCAAGTGGACGACGCGTGGCGACCCCCCATAGGTCTTCAGCCACATCGAGCCACGACGAATGGAGATCGTGCCAATTATGATGCAAGATCTTCGCCTCCCCACGTCATGTCTGCAATTAATCCCGACGTTCCGTTTTACGATGCCCCGACGGAACGGCGGGCTGGGGGGCAACTGTTACAGCCGTGACAGTGACGTGGCCAGGCTCAGGTATCGCCGAATACGAGCGAGCCACGTGCGAGTTTCCCTGCCAGAATCAGCGCCACGTCCTCAAAGCTAGGGTCGGCAAGACCGCACCGCCCGACGACTATCTGAAGCAAACAGCTCCCGCCGAGGTCAAGTTCGGCGCGGAGTTCCCCCACCGACTCATCTGCGCCCGGGCTCGGAGGAGTCCGCCCCGAGTAAGGTCGGCCGAGGTCGGCTGACCCTCCGCCTTGCGCCAGGTGGCCACCCGGAGACGGGTCCACCTCGGCCGAAGCCAGGCGATCTTCTGCCACCTCGCCAGGTGTCCACCCAGGAGGGGTCCACCTAGGCCGAGGTCGGCTGACCCTCCGCCTTGCGCCAGGTGGCCACCCGGGGACGGGTCCACCTCGGCCGAAGCCAGGCGATCTTCTGCCACCTCGCCAGGTGTCCACCCAGGAGGGGTCCACCTAGGCCGAGGTCGGCTGACCCCCCGCCTTGCGCCAGGTGGCCACCCGGAGACGAGTCCACCTCGGCCGAAGCCAGGCGACCTCCTGCCACCTCGCCAGGTGTCCACCCAGTAGGGGTCCACCTAAGCCGAGGTCGGCCGATCCCTCGCCTCTCGCCAGTTGGCCCCCGGAGACAGGTCCAACTCAGCCGAGGTCAGACCGCTCGTACGGAGAGGCCCCCGGGGAAAGCAACAGGTCCCGAGGCCATCCCTCGGGCCGTACCGACCCCAGACGGCGTCCCGTACGGAGGGCGGCGGCACGCGGAACGTCACTTACATTGGCCCGAAAGGTCCCGCAGTCGAGAGACCCGATCCTGACGGAACGGGCCCCGTAAACGGATGGCGCCCACCCTCGGGGAAAAGAGCACTCTCACGGAGCCCGAAGCCTGACGACTGGCCGCTCTGCCAGCGCCGCCCCCCTCCTCCTTTTCTCTTCTGTCCTTGCCTTCTCCCTGCTGGGCCCGGTGGACGAGGTCGGAAAGCCGCCTGGCCTCCTTCACCAAAAAGGGAAAAGAAAGGAAGACAGGGGAGAGGAGTTTTCGAGGAGGAAAAGGACAAGCACACGATGGAAAGCACACAACGGAGGGAGATAAAGGAGGAGGGATCCGGAGACTGCGAGGTAAGCCAACTAGCCTGGGGACAAGAAGGAAGCACCGGCACAAGGCCTCGCTCCGAGAAAAAAAGCCAGAGATCCCGAGAGGGGAATACTGGACGCGAGCTCGGCAGGCAGGCCCAGCCGAGATTCCGGTCCCCGGCGCTTCCCCTTCACGAGTTAACTCTCCAAACCTGGGACCCTTTAGAGGGCCTGGGAGCGAGAGTCTGTTCCCCCACGTCGTCTACTGACTTGACCGTCGGAGCCCCCTCGCCGGAATCCCCGGCCAGGGTCCTCTAACCCCTTTGTTGCAGGTTTCTCGCAGGAAGGGAGGCTCCCTTGCCAGGCGGTCAGGGAGGATCGGTTGATCCTCGGCACGGGCGCGGCGACGAGGACGGCAACAGGATAGATTTCTGATTCTTGCATCCCACAGATTACTTCGACAGGCTCCAGATCCGATGATCGATTTTGATGATGATGGAGCCGGTTTACCACAGGGACCATTAGGGATGAGGTAAGTTTAGAATTTACATAATATTTTTATGCCGTGTATGATATATACTATTTTATTTAATTAATTTAATTAATTTATTTTGTAGATGGAGAGATCTTTTTTCTGTCACACAGGTACCTATGCATGTGGTCTCTTCGTATCGTTATTTACTTGATCGACTGCGACCCGACGAGGTAATGAATATTGAATTTTTGGTAATGATTGACTTGTTTTATTTGTTCTTGTTTAATAAATTATGCTTTAAATTATTTATAAACAGGTCATATGACAGCCATATACTGCCGCTATGCTTGCATAGTTACCAGTCTACTGTTTATAGGATCAGGAGATCTGGTGTAGTAGAGTGCCACTAGTATGTTTTTATATAGTAGAGTAATATTTACCCGATAGAGTGATGCGCCAGTTCTGGATGCAACAGGTCGTGCCAGATCAGTTCGATATGTTGTCTGCACTACATCATATTGATATGAGAGGACGATCTGATCAGGATTGGTCCACCGTTCATCGAGATTATATATAATTATGAATGAGTCGTCATGACTATATTATACATAGTGATCCATTCGATGGTACCATGGATTATCACGATCCTTATATGCAGTGGTATCGTAGGATCACTCATCGATTCATCAGTCACAATGGTGCAGTATATGATTACATGGTAAGTAATTTAAATTTTATTAATTAAATTATAATATACGTTTAAATTTTGTCAAACTAATTACTTTTTTTATTTATAGGGTTGTAGTTTTGCTACGATACTTGAGCATGCGACGACCTCCCCGGATATACAGGATATATGTCATTCTGCCCTCCATACTCTTGGCGAGCATGCACGGATTCCACTATATTAGTTTTATCAGGAGGGAGATAGGGAGGACGAGACTCCTTCGCCTTATTATCCATATGCATCTTCATCCGGAGCACCTCCGCCAGCTCATCATAGACGAGGTACGAGACGAGATAGCATTGTTCCACATCCGATGCACGAGTTTACATCTACTGAGGATGTGGCAGCACATTTTGATTATACTACTGCACCGAATTTCGTGGGCTGGCAGCATGATTATTCCGGACATGGAGCATCGTCGTCACATCATGTATCTACGCAGCAGGCATCATATGATGTAGAGCATGCTGCATATCAGGCATCACACGATATAGAGCATGAGACAGAGCAGTATCAGCCACCTCCGATCCGTCGTCGTATACAGCCTGCACGCACTAGGAGACGGCCACAATGTGGGACCGAATAGTCATTTATTTTAGAATTTATTGTAATTCATGTTTTCTTGTTAATTTTAAAAAATTATGTTTTTAATATATGTGTTTATTTTTATGTGTTGCGGTCCAAAATATATAAGAATTATTTATATAAGTGTTTATTTATATATGTGTTTATATGTGTTACGGCCGTAATGATGACGTGGCCGGGCTCAGATTCTGGCAGGTATGATCGAGCCACGTGGAGGTTTCTTCGGCCGAGTCAGCCTCGGCTCCCACGCTACCGAGGTCGAGCTCGGCCCTTGCTCCCCCAGGCTACCTCGCAGGTGATATCCCGAGACGTTACCGCCCTCGTAAAAGTTGAGTTCGGTCCAGGGCTCCTCCTGCCACCTCGCCAGGTGTCCACCTAGGAGCGGTCCACCTCGGCCGAGGTCGGCTGCTCCCCCGCTACCTCGCCAGGTGGCGCCCATAGACGGTCCACCAAGGCCGAGGTCGAGCCGGGCCCCTTCGCTCCTTCGCCAGGTGGCCCCCGGAGACGGGTCCACCTCGGCAAAAGCCGAGCGCCCTCCTGCCGCCTCGCCAGGTGTCCACCCAGGAGGGGTCCACCTCGGCCGAGGTCGGCTGCTCCCTTGCTCCCTCGCCAGGTGGCTCCCATAGACGGTCCCACCAAGGCCGAGGTCGAGCCGGGCCCCTTCGCTCCTTCGCCAGGTGGCCCCCGGAGACGGGTCCACCTCGGCAAAAGCCGAGCGCCCTCCTGCCGCCTCGCCAGGTGTCCACTCAGGAGGGGTCCACCTCGGCCGAGGTCGGCTGCTCCCCCGCTCCCTCGCCAGGTGGCGCCCATAGACGGTCCCACCAAGGCCGAGGTCGAGCCGGGCCCCTTCGCTCCTTCGCCAGGTGGCTCCTGGAGACGGGTCCACCTCGGCCAAAGCCGAGCGCCCTCTTGCTACCTCGCCAGGTGTCCACCCAGGAGGGGTCCACCTCGGCCGAGATCGGCTGCTCCCTCGCTCCTTCGCCAGGTGGCCCCCGGAGACGGGTCCACCTTGGCCGAAGCCGGGCGCCCTTCTGCCACCTCGCTAGGTGTCCGCCCGGGAGGGGTCCACCTCGGCCGAGGTCAGGCCGCCCGTACAGAGAAGGTCCCAAAGAGTGGAGGCGCAGGTTCCGAGGTTGGCCCTCGAGCCATGCGCACCACAGACGGCACCCCGTACAGATGGCGGCGGCACGCGAAACACCACTTATGTCGGCCCGACAGGTCCTGCAGTCGAGAGGAGCGGTTCTGACAAAACAGGGCCCGTCAACGGACAGCGCCGGCACTTAGGAGGGAGAGCGCCCTCACTGGGCCCGAGGTCTGACCGGCCGCCCTGCCGGCGCCACCCCCCTTCTTTCTTTACCCTTTCCCCGCTGGGCTCGGCGAACGAGGTCGGAAAGCCGCCTGGCCCTCAACACCAAAAGGGGAAAGAGAAAAGGATGGAGAGGGGAGCCTCCCAAGAGCGGAAGACAGGCAGGCAGCGGGAGGGGATAAAAGGAAGGAAATTGGAGGCGACCAGGTAAGCTGGGACGAGTAAGAAACAGTGGCCAAAAGCCCCGCTCCGAGAGAAGGATCGAGGGTCCCGAGAGAAGGATCGAGGGTCCCAAGAGGGGATCGCTTGGCGTGAGCTCGGCAAGGAGGCCCGGCCGGGTTTCTGGTCCCTACAGCACCTTTCTTGCTAGTAAATTCTCTGAGTCTGGGACTCCTTCGGGGGCCCGTCTTGGAGAATCTGTTCCTTCTCGCCGTCCACTAACTTGATCGTCGAGCTCCCTCGCCGGGATCCCCGGCCAGGGTCTTCTGACCCTCTCTTGCAGGTTCCCTCCAGCCAGGAGGCCCCCAGGAGCAAGGCGGTCTGGTAGGATCGGCGGATCCGAGGCACGGGCGCGGCGGCGAGATCGGCAACAATATGTGTTCTGGCCTAAAATAGACAAGAATCATTTATTTACTTAACTAAATTTTAAAAAATAAAAATTATAAAATTCAAATTATGAAAATAATATAAAATTTTTTTTTCGTCGATTCTGTCATCTATTCGATTCTCAGTCCTGTCATCGTTTCGGTCGCCAGTCCGATTATCAGGATCGATCATCAGTTCACTTACTGATCTTGCTACTGATTCAATCATCCATCCACCTACTGATCCGATCATCGGTCCACATATCAGTCTTAAAATGATAAGAATCATTTATTTGCTCAAGTAAATTAAAAAATATATAAAATATAAAATTAAATTTATGAAAATAATAAATTATTTTAGCATTTATTAAAATTCATGATTTCTCGTTAATTTTTAAATTTTTTTATTAAATTTTAATTAAAAGAATATTATTTGGTGAAATCATAGATACAATCGGCGATTTATCATTATTTTATTTATAAAAAATATAAAATTTTTAATATTTTTTTAACAAATTTTATTTTTTTAATTTTTAATGTAATTTGGTAAATAATATATTTAAAATATTTTAATTTAATATATTAGTTATTTAATAATAATAGTAATAAATTTTTTTCTTTTTTCAATAAAATCGTGGAAGGATCCGACCCTCGATCACCGTCCCGATTTCTAGTTCGGCTAATCATCGGTTCATCTACCGGTCCTGCTACCAGTCTGATCATCGATCCACCTATCGTTCAGACCATCGATCTACGTATCGGTCCTGCAATTTTTTTATTAATTTTTTATTTTTTATAAAATTTTGATACATTCATGTATTATTCACGGGTTAATTTTTTTTCAAATTTTTTTTAAAATTTTTTATTTTAATAAATTTTTTTAATATAATAAATCAATATTTTAAAATTAAAAATATCTTTCCTTTTTATTATTATTTTTAAATGATTTATCAAGAATTCGGTTTTTGTAAAGATGAATCCTGTTAAATTGAATTCATCTCTACAAAAGACGAATTCAATTTGAATTCATCTTTTCGATAGATGAATTCGTCCACGTCATCCATCCACCCACCTACTTTGATAAATAAATTTTCCATCACCTATTTTTATAATATTTTTTTAAAAAATATTATTTTAAAAAATTACTCTGTATCCCAGCCTCCTTATCTGCATGTGGATTTATCAAAACACCATAACATAGTCGCCGTCAATCAAGATGAAGTCACCTCTGAGAACACACCGTATATGTACCCAATGCCCATCCAAGCCATCCTTCGTTCTACTTCCACTGCTGGGATGAAGGTATCTGTAACGTACCGTAGGCCCGAGTCTCTTGCCTTCCGTGAAACCGCCAAAGGCTGTGTGTGTGGATAGGTTTGGACCTTGGTGCGGGGAAAGGGGGCGTGGACGCACGACGTTAATCACGCGTCCACAGAATTGAGAAAATAACAATAATATAATAAAATAAGAAAGAATAAGAAGGGCAGAACGGGGATCATAATTCTTTCTCCCTTTTTTTTACTCTCTTCCGTGAGTTACTCTTGCGACCCTCTCTTTCATTCTCCCCGGCTCTTCCTCGCCATGGCTTTCTCTTGCTCTATAAATTTTCTTTCTTCGAATTAGAGGCTCCTATACCGCATTTCTTTTTTTTTTATCCAAATAAAATTAATGATCCATTTTTATTATTATTAAAATAATATATTTAAAAATTAAAATTTTGGAATTAGAATCGGAAGTGGGCCAGACTGGACCGGACCACATCCCTACCCGAGCCCAGTCCGAAAAAAATTTCGGACTTTGGGCGAGACTTAAACCCGAGACCTTTTAAAAATATCAGGTCCGAGCCCAAGCCTGATTGGGCTAGCCTGAACAAAAGCCCAAATGACCCCCCCCTCAAAAAAAAAAAAAAAAAGAAGTCAAGTCGGAGCTTGGGAGGGCATGAGGACATTGGAACCGTGAAAGAGATCGAAGCCGCCGAGCCGGGAAGAGGGGGTCACGACATCGCGTGAGGGGCAAGGGGCATTAGGTGAGGCGTCGGGGCTAGAAGAGGGAGGTTGGAGCTCGAGGGGGGCCGCGGGGTCGCACAGGGAGGGAGATCGGAGCCGGAGGGAGACTGCAGGGTCGTCTGGTACGGGTGCCGGGGCTAGGAGGAGATCAGAGTGGCGGAGCCACAGGGGGATTGCAGGATTGCACAACTGCACAAGGGGTGGGGGCATTGGCTGTCTGGTGCGAGGGGGCATCGGTCGTCGGGTGCGAGGGGCATCGGCCATCGGGTCGGACTGCGGGATCGCATAGCTGCATAGGGGGCGGGGGCATTGGCCGTCGGGTGCGAGGGGGCATCGGTTGTCGGGTATGAGGGGCATCGGCCGTCGGGTCGAGGGGGCGTTGGCCGTCGGGTGCAAGGGGGCATCAACCATCGTGTCATGCCCCGAATCCAGCACCAGAATCGGCTACGCGACCGGCCGCACAAACTCTAGGTTTTATCCTAGAGATCATGCAAGGCCTAGGTACACCAAAAGTCAACCATATCAAATTAAAACTAATATTATATAAACAAACAAGTAACAAGTGTACAATCAATTTATTAAGTCTATATTACTAATTGGTCTACTGATTCACAAACATCAGTAACCAAAATTAACACTAACTCAGCATATATGGAACTTTGTCTCACGCCCAGCCCAAATCTTGTCACGCATCCTGAGTCTCTGAAAAATCAGAAGGTAGGAAGTGAGCTTAACAGCCCAGTAAGGTATCCATAAGATCACTCCAATTAATAATATAAATTTCTGAAATAATAAAGTACCAATATGTTATGTCATGCAATCAAATGATTTAGGCCTCATGTATTACACACCTTGATATCTTTACATTTTTCCTTTAGAATTTTCATTATTGAACCTTTATCTTTAGGGTTCTAGACTAGCCATGGTCATGTACCAGCCCATGACTGGCAACTACACAGCGACCTTGCATACTATGGTCGGTCCTGCTCACGTACTAAGCCCGTGGCTCGGCTGTCCCACGTACTATCCGCTCGTGGCCGGCTCCCACGTACAAAGCCCGTGGCTCAAGCTGTATAACCACGGTACTACCATAGCATGGCTAGACCAAATACTATATTTACTTTATTATCACTTGTTAAAACATATCTTTTATAACCTCTCGTTAACCGGTATCGTGGTCCAACCCACTAGATAACCGATATCGTTGTTCAACCCATTTTAATAACCGATATCGTGGTCCCACCGACTCGATATCCAGTTTCATGATTCAACCTATTTAGCAATCCGGTATCATGGTCCAACCCATCCGGATATCAATTTTCTTTATAACATCATACATAAAATACTGACAATAAAACCATAATGTCTATCTCAAGAAAATAACTATGCCATATCATATAGTACCACATGTGCAAATACATAAAATATATATGCTTAAATCAAGCTAGACCATAATAAATTCATGCATAAAGGAATGATCAATACAGAAATTCCTTACCTTAACACGCTATTTTTAGTATATCCGATATTAGTCAGTACCCGAATTTTACGCGATGCCTTCCCGCTCAGTAGACTGATTCCCTACATTAACAAATAATTTAATTAAAATCCAAATTCTCAAATTTCACGAATCTCGAGAAAATCACTTGATTCTCTCTCTTCTTCCTCTCTCCTCTTCCTTCTCTCTCCTCCTTCTCTCTCCTCTTTCTCTCTCCTTCTTCTCTCTCCTCCTTATCTCTCCTCCTCTCTCCTCTTTCTCTCTCTTCCTTCTCTCACCTCTTTTATTATCATTATTATTATTTATTTATTATTTTTTTAATTATTATTATTATTATTTTTCCTGGACCGTACAGAACACCCCCACTTCTTTTTTTTTTCTTCCTTTCTTTCTTCTCTTTTCTTTTCTTTCTCCCAAACAACATTCCCCCCCTGTCTCCTTGATCCGGCCGATCCGGCCTTCCCCCCCAGCTGCCGGCAACCACGGAGTGGTTGTCGCAGGGCCTTCACGGACCAAGGGCAGGCGGCGGCGACGACGGCGGCGACGGATGGTGAACGACCCCAAAAAAAATGCTAATAGGAACAAAAAAAAACAAATAAAATCCTTCTAACAGTAAACAAAGGAACTCACCGTCGGTGTCTGGGATTCCCGGTCGCTCGTCGGAGAGAGAGAAGGAGCGTGGAGGTGGCTCGAGAGGCGTCGGTTAGGAGTTTTTAAAGAAAACTTTGAGCGTTCCCTCACCGTTTAAAACCCTATCACCGAGTCCCAAACCCACACGGACCCTTCGCCGACCTCCTCTCTCACCTCTCATGACTCTTCCCTCCGAGTCCTCCGGCGAAAACCTCGGCGAACTCCCCTCCCCTGTTTCGTCTCCGTCATTCATTTTTTTTTTTAACTGGTTTGGGTTGAAGTCGGTTGGGCTTGCCGACTTCAGCCCAAGCCCGGTATTACATTCTCCCCCCGTTAAAATAATTTCGTCCTCGAAATTTACGTACCTGGTGTTTCGAAAAGTTGTGGATATTTTGCTCGCATCTCTGCTTCAAGTTCCCATGTAGCTTCTCTTTCACTATGATTGCTCCATTGCACTTTCACATATGGTATAGTTCTGTGTCGCAATTCTTGATCTTTGCTGTCGACGATTCGTATAGGCACCTCCTCATATGTCAGATCCTCCTGAAGTTGTAAGGGTACGTAATCTATTGCATGACTGGGATTGGGAATGTACTTCCGTAATATCGATACATGAAACACGTTATGCACCCTAGATAAAACTGGTGGTAGCGCTAATCGGTAGGCCACCTCACCAACCTTATCTAAAACTTCAAATGGTCCCACAAATCTCGGGCTCAACTTGCCTCGCACACCAAATCGCATCACACCTTTTGTAGGAGACACTTTCAAAAAGACATAGTCACTGACATTGAGTTCCAGCTCTCTTCGTCTCTTATCAGCATAACTTTCCTGTCGGCTCTGAGCAGTACGCAATCGTTCCCTGATCTTTTGTACCTTTTCTACTGTTTGTTGTACTATTTCTGGACCTAACAATTTCTTTTCTCCTATATCATCCCAATAGATAGGAGACCTAGACTTCCTATCATATAAAGCCTTAAAAGGCGCCATCTGAATGCTGGCTTGATAACTGTTGTTGTAGGCAAATTCTATTAACGATAGATGACAGTCCCAAGCACCACCCAAATCCATAATACATGCTCTCAGCATGTCTTCCAAAATTTGGATGGTTCGCTCTGACTGTCCATCGATTTGAGGATGAAAAGCTGTACTAAAACTTAATTTGGTTCCCAATGCTTTGTGAAGACTCTTCCAAAATTATGAAATAAACCTACTATCTTGATCTGATACTATAGAAACTGGAATTCCATGTAGCCTCACAATTTGCTCCATATACAAGTTTGCTAATTTTTTCAGAGAGAGGCCGACACAAAAGGATAAGAAATGAGCTGACTTTGTTGGTCGATCCATAATCACCCACACCGCATTATTTCCCTTAAGGGTTTTGGGTAAACCTGTAACAAAATTCATGGTAATGTGCTCATATTTCCACTGAGAAATCGCAAAAGACTGCAATGGTCCAGCAGGTCTTTGATGCTCAGCTTTTACTTGTTGACACACCAAACATTGAGCAACATACTGAGCTATGTCCTTCTTCATACCAGTCCACCAAAAGTTTTCACATAGATCTCGATACATTTTTGTACTACCCGGATGCATTGTATATGCTGAACCATGCGCCTCTTCCAAAATCTCATTCTTTAATTCTGAAAGCTTCGGAACGCAAAACCTCTTACCAAACCTCAGGGTATCATCTTCATATATAGTAAATTCAGACTGAGCGCCAGACTCAACTGTCCTTCTAATTTTCTGAAGCTCTAAATCTTTCTTCTGAGCTGATTTAATCTTATCCATTAGGATAGGTTATACCATAATACTTACTAATTGAGTCCCAGAATTATGAATTCTTACCTCAATCTCAGACCTCTCCAGATCCATTATAATGTGCTTTTGATTAGTAATTAAAGCTGCTAACTTACCTGGAGACTTCCTACTCAGGGCATCTGCTACAACATTTGCCTTGCCTGAATGGTATTTGATATTCCGATCATAATCCTTTAATAGTTCCAACCATCTTCTCTGTCTCAAGTTTATCTCCTTCTGAGTGAATATATATTTTAAACTTTTATGATCTGTAAAGATTTCACAACGACTAACATACAGGTAGTGCCTCCATATTTTTAAGGCAAAAACTACAGCTGCTAACTCCAAGTCATGGGTGGGATAATTTGACTCATATGATTTCAGCTGTCTAGAAGCATAGGCTATCACCTTTCCATTTTGCATTAAAATATATCTGAGACCCTTTCGAGATGCATCACTGTATATGCTGAAATCCCCTGTCTCTACAGGAACAGTCAACACTGGAGCAGTGACTAATCGTTTCTTCAATTCTTGAAAACTTTGCTCACATTCATCTGTCCATTCAAATTTTGTTCGTTTCTAGGTCAGGCGAGTTAAAGGTATAGCAATAAGAGAAAATCCTTCTACAAACCTTCGATAATATCCTGCCATTCCTTGGAAACTATGAACTTCAGACACGTTAGTAGGTCTCTCCCACTCTACCACTGCTTCCACTTTCTTTGGATCCACAGAAACACCATCCTTAGAAATAACATGGCCAAGGAAAGAAATTCTGTCCATCCAAAAGTCACATTTTTTAAGCTTGGCATACAACTTCTCCTCTTTGAGTATTTGTAATACTATCTTTAAGTGTTCCTCATGTGCTTGTAGACTTCTTGAATAAATTAGTATGTCATCAATAAATACTACTATAAATTGATTCAGATATGGTCTAAACACTGTTCATGAGATCCATGAAAACTGCAGGTGCATTTATCAGACCAAAAGGTAGAACCAAAAATTCATAGTATCCATATCTGGTTCTAAAAGCTATTTTCGGCACATCTTCTGTCTTTATCTTCAACTGATGATAACCAGAACGAAGATCAATCTTTGTGAATACTTGTGCTCCCTGTAGTTGATCAAATAGATCATCAATCCTTGGTAAGGGATATTTGTTCCTTATGGTTACTTTATTCAACTCTCGATAGTCAATGCAGAGTCGGAAACTTCCATCCTTCTTTACAAATAGGACCGAGCAACCCAGGGAGACACACTAGGTCTGATAAATCCTTTATCCAACAATTCTTGCAATTGCTCCTTAAGTTCTTTTAATTCCGCCGGAGCCATTCTATAGGGATCTTTGGAGATGGCACCAGTACCTGGTATAAGATTAATAGAGAACTCAATCTCTCTATCAGGAGGTAATCATGGCAGATCATCGAGAAAGACCTCCGGAAATTCCTTCACAATGGGTATGTCTTCCAACTTAAGCTCCTGCTGTTGAGTATCTATCACTGCTGCCAGAAATCCTTCACAACCTTTCCTAAGGAGTCGCTTGGCAATAAAAGCCAAAATTACCCTCCTCATAAAGGTTAACTTGTTACCCTTAAAATAAAACTCTGACTGATCAGGAATCTGAAATCTCACAGTCTTCTTAAAATAGTTGATAGAAGCATGATATGCTGCTAACCAATCCATCCCAAGGATCACATCAAAATCCTTCATATCCATGACTATCAAATCAGCTTCTATCTCCCTACCTTCAATATTCAATCTATATTCCTTGCAGATTTGACTAACCACAAAAACATCCCCACTTGGAGTGGAAATACAGAGTTCAAATTCTAAAGGTGTCAGGGTTAACTCATTACTTTCTCTAACCAATCTAGCATATATGAATGAATGCGTGGCACCCGCATCAAACAGGGTATAAATATTGGTAGAAAATAGCTTAATCATACATGTCACTACTGAATTTGATGCGTTGGCATTCTGCTGTGTGAATACGTACACCCGTCCTTGGGTACCTGACTTCTGTTGTCCTCCCTGCTGATTTCCATCATGAGATACCTGAGGCGCTAAACGCTGTGATCCCTGACCAAGACGACATACAGCTGCAGTGTGACCCTCCTTTCCATAATTAAAACATTTTCCTCCTGGCCAGGTGCAGTCTCGCTTAAGGTGTGGTCCACCACACCGGTAGCACTGGATATCATTCCTTTGTTTAGTTTTGTCATCTGGTATAGTGGTGTCAGGTTTCCTTGCCTTTGCACTGATATTTTTATTTGTTTGACTTTGATAACCTCCCAACCTGGACCTCTTCTTTAAAACCTTTTCCCTTTTTGCTTGGACAACATCCAGTCCTCTTTCTACTATCAGTGCCTTGTTGACCACTTCCTTATAGGTGGTAAGCTCAAAAACAGACACCTGATGCTGAATCCGACCTCTCAGTCCATTTTCAAATTTTCTGGCCTGGATCCCTTCATCTATTATCAGTGATGGAGCATATCTTGATAATTCTTCAAACTTTGCAGCATACTGAGAAATAGTTAAACTACCCTGCTCCAAGCGATCAAATTCTCGGAATTTCTGTACCCGAACACTTTGAGGAAAGTATCTCTCATAGAAAATCTTTCTGAAATCTGTCCAGGTAAAAGGTGTATCGTTTGGTCCTTGTTTCCAAAGCTCCAGCTCCCACCAAGCAGCTGCCTCATCTTGCAATAAAAAGGTAGCGAATGTAACCTTTTCCCCTTCTGGACACCGCAAGGCTTGGAAAACTTTTTCAACAGCTTTCAGCCAACCTTCTGCCTCCATGGGATTAGATGTTCCCTTAAATACTGGTGGCGCATATTTCTTGAAATCTATCAAAGTAATTGATCATTCTTGTGGGATTCTAACTTCTGATTGTTGCTGCTGCAATAGTACCTGCTGCATGAATTGCTACTGTTGCTATTGAGCTTCCATTATTCTCAGTGTATCAGCTCTTGCAGTAACTTGTTGCTGCACTAAATATTGCAATAGCTGAGGAAGACCCACCTGGTCCCCAGGCTGAACTCCACATCCTCCCAGTGTTCTTGTTTCTGCAGTTCCAGTCTCTGGGGTGTTGTCCAAAGGGTTTGGCGCCGGTTCCCGTGGATGTGCCTCATCACCAGCGTTGTCCATGGGATTGGGCGTTGGTTCTTGTGGATGTTCCTCATCACCAGATAGAATCCCAGTATCCTTGTGCTGCTCTATAGGATCCCAAGCATTTGCTCCATCCACAAATCTTGTGGGTCACATAACTCGTCCACGTCCACTAGCACGCGCCATGGAAAACTTACAGCAGTCAATATTAGTATACAACTAACATTCAGTTGATAAAAAAAAAACATGATATCTACCCCACATATGAATCAACCCACATTCTCTCTCGATAAGCTTATATCCTATGATCCTAAAACCTGGTTTGCTCTGATACCACTCTGTCACGCCCCGAATCCAGCACCGGAATCGTCTACGCAACCGGCCGCACAAACTCTAGGTTTTATCCTAGAGATCATGCAAGGCCTAGGTACATTAAAAGTCAACCATATCAAATTAAAACTAATATTATATAAACAAACAAGTAACAAGTGTACAATCCATTTATTAAGTCGATATTACTAATTGGTCTACTGATTCACAAACATCAATAACCGAAATTAACACTAACTAACTCAGCATATATGGAACTTTGTCTCATGCCCAGCCCAAATCTTGTCACGCATCCTGAGTCTCTGAAGAATCTAAAGGTAGGAAGTGAGCTTAACAGCCCAGTAAGGTATCCATAAGATCACTCCAATTAATAATATAAATTTCTGAAATAATAAAATACCAGTATGTTATGTCATGCAATCAAATGATTTAGGCCTCATGTATTACACACCTTGATATCTTTACATTTTTCCTTTAGAATTCCCTTTATTAAACCTTTATCTTTAGGATTCTGGACTAGCCACGGTCATGTACCAGCCCATGACTGGCAACCACACAGCGACCTTGCATACTATGGTCGGTCCTGCTCACGTACTAAGCCCGTGGCTCGGCTGTCCCACGTACTATCCGTCCGTGGCCGGCTCCCACGTACAAAGCCCATGGCTCAGGCTGTATAACCACGGTACTACCGTAGCATGGCTAGACCAAATATCATATTTACTTCATTATCACTTGTCAAAACATATCTTTTATAACCTCTCGTTAACCGGTATCGTGGTCCAACCCACTAGATAACCGATATCTGGTCCAACCCATTTTAATAACCGATATCATGGTCCCACCCACTCGATATCCAGTTTCATGATTTAACCTATTTAGCAATCCGGTATCATGGTCCAATCCATCCGAATATCAATTTTTTTTATAACATCATGCATGAAATACTGACAACAAAACCACAATATCTATCTCAAGAAAATAACTATGCCATATCATATAGTACCACACGTGCAAATACATAAAACATATATGCTTAAATCAAGCTAGACCATAATAAATTCATGTATAAAGGAATGATCAATACAGAAATTCCTTACCTTAACACGCTATTCTTAGTATATCCGATATTAGTCAGTACCCGAATTTTACGCGATGCCTTCCCGCTCAATAGACTGATTCCCTACATTAATAAATAATTTAATTAAAATCTAAATTCTCAAATTTCATGAATCTCGAGAAAATCCCTTGATTCTCTCTCTTCTTCCTCTCTCTCCTCCTTCTCTCTCCTTCTTCTCTTTCCTCCTTCTCTCTCCTCTTTCTCTCTCTTCCTTCTCTCTCCTCTTTTATTATTATTATTTATTTATTTATTATTATTATTTTAATTATTATTATTATTATTTTTCCTGGACCGTACAAAACACCCCCAACCTTTTTTTTTTTCTTCCTTTCTTTCTTCTCTTTTCTTTTCTTTCTCCCGAACAACTTCCCCCCCTGTCTCCTTGATCCGGCCGATCCGGCCTTCCCCCCCCCAACTGCCGGCAACCACGGAGTGGTTGTCGTAGGGCCTTCATGGACCAAGGGCAGGCGGCGACGACGGCGACGGCGGCGACGGTGGACGGTGAACGACCCCAAAAAAAATGCTAACAGGAACAAAAAAAAAAACAAATAAAATCCTTCTAACAGTAAACAAAGGAACTCACCGTCGGCGTCTAGGATTCCCGGTCGCTCGTTGGAGAGAGAGAAGGAGCGTGGAGGTGGCTCGAGAGGCGGCGGTGAGGAGTTTTTAAAGAAAACTTTGAGCGTTCCCTCACCATTTAAAACCTTACCACCGAGTCCCAAACCCATACGGACCCTTCGCCGACCTCCTCCCTCACCTCTCACGACTCTTCCCTCCGAGTCCTCCGGCAAAAACCTCGACGAACTCCCCTCCCCTGTTTCGTCTCCGTTGTTCGTTTTTTTTTTTTTAACTGGTTTGGGTTGAAGTCGGCTGGGCCTGCCGACTTCAGCCCAAGCCCGGTATTACACATCAGGGGCTGATCTAGAGAGAGAACGGAGAGAGGGAGACCGGAGGGGGAAATATCTAGGATTAGGATCCTAGATCGGGCCTATTCTAGGCTGGGTTCAGGCCGGTCTAGGCTGGGCCAAAGGGGCCCCTGAGCCCAGCTCGAAAATTGAATGTGCTCTATTTTAAGGCCCGAAACTCGACCCGATTTACTTGAAACCTGGCCTGAAGCCCATCGGGTCAGCCCGACCCAGTTCCAGCCTTATTTAGAACCTTGAATACTTTTAGGAATTACTTTAAAATATTATATATCATTAAATTAATATCTATATATGATTTTAAATTTTTAGGTTTCGAGGAATCCCGATAAAGAAATTAAATTTTCTTAAATTTTAACATCCATTTAAGATAAGTGACTTAACGGTTCTTAGTGTATTTTATTAAATAATTTAATAATTGATGCAATTGCCTGAATAAATGATCAAGCATATTATGATTTATGTCTATTATACGAATTAAATATATATTTTGATATTTTTATAAATTAAATTAATTTGGATATATAATATATTCTAAAAAATGATTTAAAAACTTGACTGGGTAACTTGTAAAAATGCTTTTGTACATATTTCACATGGCTATAATCCGGTCCCGTCAATAAAAATTATATGTTGAACCTATCGACTTGTAATATGATAAACTAGTTCCGACACTGCATCACCTTTGATTAGAATAGTAGTATTTAGATGCCGTTATCTGTTGTATGATCCATGCCACTAGATTATGTGGCTGTAGCTAATTATTGGATCTAGTATTAATTTCTAAAAAAGGTTACTTAAGAAAAAGGAATATTGTTCTCTGATATTTATTATTATTAAATTTTGCTCTATTAATTATATGTGTTTAGTTTTGTTGTACATTAACATGCTTTGACATACCTAGAAGTATTATGATACTTACTAGACTAGTATAGCTCATTATATTTTTATTTTTCCTGTATTGTAGAAGCTAAACTTTGAATGCTCGTGAAAATTCTAGAGGAGCGTGCTAGCTAGATGTAAATCCTAAATACTCTAGTTATGTATGTTGCTATTTTTGTATATGATCTAAACATGAAAATTATAGTTTGATATTTGATAATATTATCTAGAGGTATTGTGACTTTTGTTATCCCGAGATTTTATAATAATAGAATGAAATTATATCACTTTTCGAGGATTGGAATTATTCTGATTAATGCTGTTATAAAATAATTGAATTTGTTATTCAGGTAACCTTGCATGGTTGTGGGATCCACCTTATAGTCATGTGGCGTCTATTACACATCTAGTTCAGGGTGTGACATATTTAGTGGTATCAGAGCCTAAGTTTAAGATTGCTAGAGATAATGATAGACTATAACTAGAATTGTGAGATAAGAGTTTAGGATCTAGGATCTTTAGGACTCGTTAGAAAGAATTGAGAATTGGATAGAAATTAAGTTATGGGATGTCTGTATTTATGTTTGTTTACTCATTGATAATCTTGCATTAGTTTGTTTAATCTTTATTGTAATAATTATTTTATTTTGTTGTCAAAATAAAGAATGCTGCCTCATCGTGCTCATACCCGAAGAGTAAATAACTTGGTAGGAAGGTCTCAAGGTAAAGTTTCTAGGGAATCAATGGCTGAGAATAGGCAGGATAAAGAATGTTCAAATCATAATATAAATTTTGATATTCGGGAAGAAGCAGTAGAGGATCGACTAATACGAATCAACCAATTCTACACCAGTCAATAATTCCATCAAGGAACATTGCTGGGGGATCAATTGTTTGAATTAATTTAGGAAGTAGTTATGTTGGTTGGTCTACACAAGGAGTTACCTCAACAATTTTTATACCCTTCACAGTAGAATCTTAATCCATCTAATTGTAGAAAGAGTATAGCTGAATTTATAAAAATAGTCCCTCCAGCTTTTAGGGGTACTATTAATCCCCAAGAGGTTGAGGCTTGGATAGATGAAATGGACAAAGCTTTTCGAGCAATGGAGGTACAAATGAAGAGAAAATTAGATTTACTACTTGTATGCTTCAAAATGGAGCTCATCATTGGTGAAAATTAGTAGAGCATTCATGACCTTGGATGATGGATCAATTACTTGGTAGTGGTTTCGTAGTACCTTCTATTATAAGTAATTTTCTTCGAGCTGATTGAGAGAGTTAGAAAGGAAATTTCTTAACTTGCCCTAAGGAGAAATGATTGTGGAGAGGTATGAGATTGAATTTGATAAATGATCTCGATTTGCTGCGACTTTAGTTACAGATGATGAGTCTAGAATGAGAAGGTTTGAGAAAGGATTAAGACTACATATTTGAAGGAGTCTGGCTATAGAGAAAGAATGGTTACGTCAGGCTTCAGCTGAGCAGACTGAAGCAATGGAGGCATTACAACACTCATGTATGGAAAAAATCCTGTCCTAAGCACTTGCATAATCTGGCCCCTTCCTATGATACAAAACAAGGAATAAACAATGGGACATATGGGCTGTCTATGTACTATTTCAAGCTGTGGGATCTTAAACATACCTGTAGCATATAGCTTGTTATTGGATCATCTATCTCCATTTGTGATCCTTGCAATGTCATCAATACTTCCATTACCTAGCATAAAATAATCAGTTAAATGAGTATGATAATCATGTTAAATATATCATAAGATCAACAGTTGAACTTGCAAATATATATCATAAAGACTTCAAAAATAGAAGAAGGATGAAGATAAGAGGCATGGAATACCAACAAATCCAGGATCAAAACTACAAAAGAAATACAACAATGATATATACTAAAGATCTCCAAATCACATGAATTTTTGATAGTAAATAGTTTAGAAATGGTAGATCGCATCCAATGGCACAAATCATTGGTACTGGGTACCTAGCTATCGAGTTTAGACTTAGCTTATTTAAATAGTTGTGTAGGTACCCACATGTTAGCTCTACTTTATATAGATAACATTTTTCTTTCTTACTACTAAAGCATTAACTTCATAGCTCTAGCAAGGCATCAAACAAATCAAGGAACTAAATTTTTTCTCGTGTTTTGAGAAAACAGCCATAACAAGAGCTAGCAAACAACTGCACTACCAAGATAATGCTGCAGTTTTCACCATTGTAGGATAAGATACTCTTGTTTTAATATTCTCAATATTTCCAAACAAGAACCTATAGACCTTAATTTGTTAAAACGATGGTCCACTTCATCATGCAGGTATGCTATATTCTAAATCGTGAGGTACCTCTCAAAATCAAAATATTACAATTCACAAAATTCTTAAGCACTAACATGCTGTCTCCCCAGAAAAGATGGGAATAACTTTTCTAGGAGACCAGGTTCAACTTCAGACAATCTATAGGAAAAGTATAAACATGATGATAACAAATGAGCTTCGGTATACAAAAGTGCCCAACAATACCATGCACAACAAAGACTTTAGAATTGGAAGATATATCAAGGCAATAATTTTTCAAGAGAGGGAAAACAATTCAGCTACCTGTCTAGCATCATCCCTAAATTTCTCCTTGCCCACAGCCATTCCAACTAAACTTATGCACTCACTATAGCAAAACAGGCTTTTCTCGACGCTATTTTTGACCTTTCCCAATGCTTTAAAGCATTGCTAAAAACCTTTCCCATGCTTTCCTGGGAGTCGCAAGTGCAAGAGTGGAGAGGAATTTTTCTCGACGCTTTAAAGCATCGAGAATAAGGTTATTTGCTGCTTGGTGGGAGATTATATGTCCAAAACCAATATAAATCATTTTCTCGATTAGAATGTTAATATAAATTAGGTTTGACATTTATATCCTCATAAATTTAATAAATATAGTCAACAAGGTCATAAAAAAGTCGAGTACCTTCAAAATATTCAGGAATATCAATCGATGCAATGGCCCCGAGCTACTAGGACTCAACCAACTTAGGGTTCTACACTCAGGCTCCTATTATCCAAGTTCAGGTAATCCCAACACCCACCCAAGGACAATTAAAGATGGGCAAATCGTGCACCCAGTGCCGTGTCTATGCATTGACCCAGCAAGATGCACAAGCATTAAACATCGTGGTATTAGATATACTAACAGTTGCATCTATTTATACCCTTGTTTTACTTGATTCTGGTGCCACCCATTCTTTTATATCTTCTATGTTTATGCAAAAATATGATTTGCCTTGTGTGCCACTAGAGTAGACTTATGTGTTAGTACCCTTGTTGGGAATGAAGTAATATCTAATAAGATATGCAAGTCTTATCCAATCCATATAGAGAATAAAAAAATTGATGGCTGATCTGATAGTTATAGACATCCAGTTTTTTGATATAATTTTGGGTATGGACTGATTGTCATCACATTATGCTACTATTAATTATCATGAGAAGCGGGTAATTTTTTATATCTTGAGAGATACAGAGTTCAATTTCATTGGTAGTGGTTCTTATGCTTCTCGAGTTATCTCCATCATGCAAATTGGACGATCACTTAGGAAGGGGTGTGTTGCTGCCAAGACCGTCGTGGCCTGTAGCTGCTGTTGGTGCCGGAGTGCGCTCCCTTCGCTGCCTGTCGGTCCTCTGCTCCTGGACCTGCAAAACAGGGATTAGTGACTCGGGCCAGAGTTTTCGACGGGGGCACTCCGACGATCAAGTCAGTGATGATCCAGGAGAACAGATCATCCTGGTCGGGCCCCTCTTGATGGACTCCTCACTTAGAGGAGTAAAAGGTATGAGTGAAGGCGAAAATGTAGCAAGGGGAGAATGATAGCGGGGTAGAGGGGTTTCCTGTTCCTCTGCTTCTCCTTGTTTCCCTCGTTTTCCTTCAGCCGTGGTGTTGGTGATGGCGCTTCGCCCTCCTGGTCGAGCTTGCGCTTGTGTTGGTGGTGGATTGTTGTTATTTGTGGTTACTGTTATTTTTTGCTGTTACCTCTCCCCTTTCGGGGGTGTCGACTATTCTTTGTAGTTGAATATTAGCCGTTTGGCGCTTGCCTCGGGATCCTCGTTGGGTTGGCAGGCGCGTGTGGCAGGGTTCTGTGCCGTGGATGAGACGCCTTTCCTGACAGGTGGTAGGGAAAGCTTTCATTCATTCTGACATCCTCTTCGGTCGCCCCATTCCGGGAAGCTTGACAAAGCCTCGATACGGGAGTCACCGCCTTAGGGGTTCGTGCTTTCTAGCTGACCCATCCCCCTGGAAGTACGGCCGGACATGTAGTTATGGCGGCATGGGGGACGCCATTCCATGGTCCTCGGGTGGCTTGTCGGTGTCCCAGGATGGAAGGGCTTGCTTCGATCTGGGTGCTCTGAGCTCGTGCGATCACTTTGATGGAGAGTGCGGGCCCGGTCCAGAGGGCACGCGCTCGGAGAGGCTCCACATTGGCAGGTGAGCGTTGAGCTCGACCTCGACCTCGACCACAGGGCTCTAGCCTCCGAGGGTCTCGCTCTGGAGGGCGGAGGACGGATCCGGTCCAGAGGGCGCGCGTTCGGAGAGGCTCCACATTGGCGGGTGAGCGCTGAGCTCGACCATAGGGATCTAACCTCTGAGGGTCTCGCTCTGGAGGGCGGAAGACGGACCCGGTCCAGAGGGCGCGCGCTCGGAGAGGCTCCACATTGGTGGGTGAGCGTTGAGCTTGACCTCGACCACAGGGCTCTAACCTCCGAGGGTCTCACTCTGGAGGGCAGAAGACGGACCCGGTCCAGAGGGCACGCGCTAGGAGAGGCTCCACAATGTTGGGTGAGCGCCGAGCTCGACCTCGACCACAGGGCTCTAACCTCTGAGGGTCTCGCTTTGGAGGGTGGAAGATGGACCCGGTCTAGAGGGCGCGTGCTCGGAGAGGCTCCGCATTGGCGGGTGAGCGCTGAGCTCGACCTCGACCACAGGGCTCTAACCTCCGAGGGTCTCGCTCTGGAGGGCAGAGGATGGCTCCGGTCTAGGCATCCCGAGCTCGTAGGCACGACCTGGCGGAGGACGGAGCTCGGCTCATTGCCTTGAAGGAGCTCAGCTCAGCTTGGCAGAGCGGTCCGGGCTGAGGTGTTGCCTGGGTGTCCGATGTGGCGGTCTCCTTTAATGTTGCTCCTGTCAGCTACCCACGTCAGCGGTTTCGTCACATCATTTGCCCCCCACTCCCGAGGCTCGTTAGTGCATGGCGCTCGGGGCGAAGGGAGTAACTGCGGTGCTGACATGGAAAGGCAGAAATTCGGCGCAATGATGGCCACGGTCGCCGGCGCTTCGAGGGTTGGCCCCGCTGGCCAGTGTGGGGGTGCCACGTGGCCACGTCCGAGGAATAGTTAATGCTGGCACAGAATTCTGAGCGGCTGGGACTCCTTTTTCGTCGATGGGCAGCACGTGGCGCAGATCCATTGGCAAGGGGGTCATAACATCGTGGGTTTGATGGGCCCTTTCGAAGTGAAAAGAAAAAACTTCTTACTCAAAACTTCCTTTCTTTCAAATCCTTCGTGCTTGTCGCAGTGCCCAGACCTTTCCTTCTCCACGATCTACACCCGTTCTTCTCTTCTCTAGGGGACCAGACCGGCTTTGTTCTTCTCCCTTCTTTCCTTCTGGGGTAGGCTTCTCCCTTCTTAGGTCATCTTTGCAGCATGTCTTGTCCTGATCCTTCCATCCGTAGGGTAGTGCTCTCCTCCTCCGACGTGGAATCGGAGGGGGCACAGTTTAGGATCAGTAGGAGACCGGCTCTTCCTGCCCCCCTTGTATCCATTGGGGAGCCAGGGGCCATTCCATCCCGTCCTACCTGTCCTCCCCTTCTACTCGAATTAGCTCCTGAGTCTGTCCGGTCAACAGGTCCGGGCGGGGTAGCTTCGACGATTTCTGCCACGGAGCTGGGGGCCATCTGGGATGCCTATGGCATCCCGTCTTCTGTTCGACTCAAGCTCAACGCCGGGTCCATGCCAGTTGGAGTCCTCGGCTCCTCTCTCGAACCTCCCCGCACCAAAAAAGAAGAAGAAGCAAAGAAAGGGAGGAGAAGGGAGAGAAGGGACATTCCACATTGCGGATGATGGAGACACCATGATTGCAAAAGTGAGTCTCATTGCTGAAAGAGTTGATGACACTATCTTCCGGGCCCCGACAGGCTAGGTGACTTGGTCAAGAAAAAAGAAAAGACAAGAGAAAAAGCACAAGTATAAAAAGAAGAAAGATCCTATCATAAGGGGCTGGCTCCTTCCCCAGGCGGTGCACTACTGGGACCTCTCCCTCCTCCACCTCTGCAGGAGGAGCAGGTTTAGCTGCTGGCACCGCTGGGGTTGGATCGGCTGCCTCCGGCTGTGGCGCAGGTGCTGCCCCCGCCACCGTCAGTGTCGGCTTCCTGGGGCCGGGCGCTTCCGAGGTCGCTGGAGCCTGAGCCTCGGTTGGATCAGCTCCCTGCTTTGCCGCCACCGTCGTCGTTGCAGAGGAAGCCTTCTTCCTCGGGATGCAGAGCGCGACCAGTTGCTCCTCGGACAGAACTCCCCGTAGCTGGGACCGGCAGTATGCGAACCCTTTGGCGAAGGAGTCCGTCACCGCTTCCCGGAAGTCCTTGAGGTATTACGGGGTTGCCTTGAAAGCAGCCACGGCATCAGCAGCTACTTTCTCTGCAGCCTCAGCTCGGCGCCGGACCTCCTCGAGCTCCGCCTTCAGGTGCTCGGACAGGCGGACGGCCGTCGCCAGTGCCTTCTCAACGGATTCGGTGGAACGGTGGGAAAGAGTGGCCTTCTCCTCCGCATCGGCAGCCCTCCTCTCGGCCGTAGCCACCTTCTCAGCAGAGGTGGCCCCCTCTCTGGCCGCCTTCGACTCGGCCCGAAGCTCCTTCAGCCTGGCTCGCTTGGACTCGAGCTCGCTGTTGAGCTCATTCCTTATTCTGGCCGCGTTAGCAGCTTCGGTCTGGAGGCTCTTCACCTTCTGGCCAGCCTCCCGGACCTCCGCATCCTTCCAGCCTACTTCAGCCTTGAGAGACGCAAGCTCGACTCCCTGCTCTCTGTCCCTCCTTGCCCAGTTGCGGCAGTAATCCCTTATGAGGATTAGCTCCCTTCCTTGCTATAGTAAGAAGAGGCATGTCAGCCACAAACTAAAATAAAAGAAGGCCAAAAGATGTCAAGGTAAGGGAGAGCTACTTACGGCGTATAGCTGGGCGAACGACGCCGTGATGACGTCACTGAGGAGTCGCCCACTCCCCTCGCGCTTGTCGCATGACTGGACAAAGAAGTCCATCATGCGCTCCGCCAGGCTCGCGTCCTTCATCAAGGACACGTTTGGGCCCAGCCAGAAAGGGACTCAACGGTAGTCCGTCTCCTGTGTTACCGCCGGTTCGGCCCCTTCGACGGTAGAAGGCTCCCTCGGCACCAACTGGGAGATTGGCGCCACATCAGACCGGACTTGGGGCGCTGGCCTGACTTCTTGCACCCCCCCGTTCTCCTCCATGCTGGCGACCTCTGGGGTGGGGGGCGCTGACCTGGCGGCAGCGGCGGCTGACCTCGCGCGGACAACCACCTCAGGCTCGGATACGGCAACCAGCTCACGCTGCCCGGAAGGCTCAAGGACGGGCTCGGCCGCCCTCTTCCATCTATGCTCCTGCACCGGCGCGTCCGCCCCAGCCTGCACCGGCCTCGCCCCATCCTCAGTTCGGGCTCTCTTCGATGCCGGCTCGGCGGCCTCAGTGGCCTGCTCTCGCTCCTCAGAGAACGAGAGCAGCTCATCCATCGAGAACTTTATTGCTGCACCAAGATAGAAATAAGATCAGACCCCCAAAAAAAATGACAAAAAATGAAAATGAAGATGAAAAAAAAAGAAGAAAAAAGGATGGCCAAGTGGGACTCACCCGACTCCTGCGTCGGGCCCACCTCAGCCTCGCGGAGATTTTGTTCGGACAGCAAAACCTTGAGCGAGGGGATCTCCGTCGATCTGAGCTACTTGTACAGTTCGACGTCGGCCTCCTCGATAATGGAATTCTGATTTGGGGACCGATCTGGATCACTCCAAACCCAGCCAACCCCCTCTATGGAAGCAAAGAAAAACTTACTCTTCCATCCCTTAATGGAAGAGGGGAGGATAAACTTTATTCCCCGAGGGCGGGAAGAAAGGGACCACCACCCCTCCTCGGTGGGGTGGCATTTCAAGGTGAAAAAATTTCTAAAAAGGAAAAAACGGGCAACAATCCTGTGAAAGTGACACAAGACTATGAAGGCAAAGATGGTCCTAATGGCGTTGGGGACCAATCTAGTCAGGACAAGATGGTAGTTGGCTAGAAATGAAAGGAAGAAGGGGTGGAGAGGAAAACGGAGGCCCCCAGCGAAGGCCTCCTCATAAAGGGCGATCCGCCCAGGACCACCAGTAGTCACCCGCTCCCTCGGACGAGGAATGGAGAGACGGACGGACTCGGGAACCCCATAGGCTTCCCGGATGGCCAGCAGATCTTCAGAGGTAATCATCGAAGCAATCCCTCCGGGACCTGTCGATCGGGAAGGCTCAGGCTCAGGAAGGACTCGAGGAACAGGAGGAGAAGACCCGGGCTCCCTGATGATCACCGGGCCCTGGGCGGGCCACCTACTAAACTCAAACCTCGCCTCCTCCGTCTCCTCGTCGGAGGAGGAGGGAGTCCTCTGCCGGGAGGGTCCGGCTTCAGCTTGACGAGAGGGACGGAACTCCGGACCGAAGCGATCCATGGAGAAAAGAAAGAAGGAAGAAGAAAGAAAGGGATAGGAGAAACCCTAAGATGACCCCTAGAGGACGAGAAGAAAGGGGGGCTAACCTGCAAGAACTCTAGGGAGTCGCCGGCGGCCAGAAGGGAGGAAGAAAATAGAGAATGCTCCTGCGGGAGTCTGGGCGGGCAAAGTTTGAACGAGGGTAAGCTTCGAAAAGACTTACCCCTCCTTCCCAAGTTGCTTACGCCCGATCGTACCTTTGCGCCCCCCCAGAAGGCGCCCGTCGCGTGTCGACCATTCGTTGGGCCCGTGCGCCCATCCGACCGTGGTTGCTCCAACTTCTACACCCGCCTCGATGGCCCCCCTCTGGAGTGGCCATGTGGCGTCCTCCTACAAGCTCATAGGACCACAGAGCGAGGCACCGTCGATTTTGGCCATTATTGCGCCCGATTTCTCCGCCTTTCCACGTCAACGCCATAATTATGCCGTTCGCCCCAAGCGCCGCGCATCAATGGGCCTCGGGCGTGGGGGGCAATTGATGTGGCCAGAACGCTGACGTGGCACAAGGCAGCTGACGTGGAGTCCCCATCAGACACCACGAGAAGCTTTCAACATGAGCACCTTTGCCGAGCTGAGCTTCCCTAAAGCAACACCTCTGCCCGCCGAAGGTAAGCTCCGTCCTCTGCCAGGTCCGTTCCCGCAAGTCTGAAATGCCTAGGCCGGAGCCGAGCCTGAATTCCCATCTAAGGCGGACCCCTCGAGATCGGGCCCCGTGGTCAGGAGTCGAGCTTAGCCTCCTCCACCACGAGGCGCTCCTCCGAGCTCAGGTCCCCTGGCCTGTGCGGCACCCCGGCGCCGAGCTCATCTGAGGTCGGGCCCCATGGTCAGGAGTCGAGCCTAGCCTCCTCCATCACGAGGCGCCCCTCAGCGACCGAGCTCGATCCACCTCCGTCCTGCCGAGCAGCACCGAGATGAGTCCATCGAAGATGGGCCCTACCCCTCTAGCTCGGCCCTCAGTCCAAACCAACGTGCCAGCCACCAAGGGAGCCATGCCTCTCCTCCGAGGACAGTGACGATGCTCCCAAGGGCCGTACGACACCAACCATGCCGCAATTAATGCCCTCGACCGTCACTCACTCCAGAAAGAAAGGAAAGCTCACATCAAGGCGCCATACCCTCCGCCGATCTGCCATACAACCAAAGAAAAGATCCTACCGGAGAGCACAGGTCCCAAGACCGACGGCTCGCCGATCGAGGCCCTATCAGATTCCCACGGGAGGGATAGGTGAAGGGATGTCAGAAATCTATCCAAGGTAGAGAACCCCGCTAGGGTAAGAAAAAGAGGTATCGGCATCTAACTCGAAGAGAGAACACACTCTTCAATTCAAGAGAGGAACTAGAGCGACACAAGGGAAGAAGGCCAGAGAGGAGGGTAAGACCACCTCGGCCAACACCACTCCCAGCTCGTCCTCATCTTTCACTCACACTTTATTCACTCCTCCTAGCGTGGAGCTCATCCAGAGGGGCTCGACCAGGAGGATCTGTTCCCCTGGATCGTCACTGACTTAACCGTCGGAGTGCCCCCGCCGGAATCCCCGGTCCGGGCCACTAACATTGCTTCCTTGTAGGTCCCGAGGCGTTGGGGGCGTTCCCAGGCTGGCGGACGTGCGACGCCCAACCACGCAAAGAGTTACATGCCACGATGATCCGGACGGCAACAGTATGTATATATATATATACAAGAAGATGCAAGAAGATAAATAGTAATTTTTGCAGAAGGTTAAAGACTATTCATAGTCTTCTTCGTTCTGATACTGCGACAGGCACCCCTTCCTCTACAGTTTCCTGTAGCAGTGCGGCCCCGACCTGCCTTACGGCTGCTGTCCGATCGTTGTCTACAGTTTCTTACTTGAAGATAGAATTATGAAGTTCTATCTGATAACTTGAAGATAATATCGGAAGAATTTAGATAATAAAATGATTGAAATTCATTGAAGATATTTTGAAATCTTGATACATTTGCAAGCTTTACCTTCTTACCTAAAAGGGAAGGCTTGAAGATTGGATGGGATGAGCTTCCGAAGAAGCTCTTTACAAGCTTGGATGGTTTGCTACAATGTTTTGAGGATAGGGGACTAAGGACCTAACACTCTGGTTTATGCCCTCAGCTTTCTGTGGTTTTTTGCTTCTGTCGAACTCGGAGGTACCTTCTTCTTCTTATAGAAGTTTTCATTAAGTTGGATTGATGAATGGCTTCAAGTTCGCAGCTGGTTTTGATAAAATTTTAGGATCCAAAGGAATCTGGGTTCGTCTTTGGTCTTGTCACTTTGGCTTTCGGTTTGATTTGACCAAAGTGGGAGTCCTTCTTGTCTGGCTGGTATGAGCATCTTTTGCTTTTTTTGTAGGTGCGGGTACGAGCACTTCTTGTTTTTGCTGTGATGTGATTGAAGAAGAGGTCACTCCTTGTCTGGTTGAATATATCAAAGAGCTTAATTCTCTTAATGAAATCTCTAAGAAAACCAGGCACCTAAAATTTTTGAAAGAAGAAATTGGCTTTAAAAGACTTGAAGAATAACTTAAAACCCCACTAATTAAACAGAAAATTGAAAACTTCAAATGTTTAGTTAGAGACTCTGTTTGCTCTAGCTTACCCAATGCATTTTGGGCCAGGAAAAAACATACGATAAGTCTTCCTATATATATATATAAGGGGATTTTGTTTGTTAATCGTGGTCCTATTTTCGATAGACAAATCACACCGTCCAAAGTATTTGACCAGATGCATCCTAGTATCCTTCGAAAACAAGATTAAATAACCCTAACGAGAGTGACAAACACTTATGACTAATATATAGAAGAATATGATATGAGAAAACTTCGATGCAGAGGGCGTCCACCGAAGAAAACGGATCCGGGACGTCCATGTCCCATGAGATCGCCGTCCACCGAATAAAACGGATCACGCAATCCCCGCCCCACATCCGGCGGAGTCGGGACACCCTCCGACCACGCTATGAATCCAATTCATTATTCCAACAAATAAGAGTCGTTCACGACACGCATGTAAGAAGCCGACGGCGATCTCATGGGACATGGACGTCCCGGAGAGACCATGGCTTCTTGGGAAGCCATGGCTTGGCGTCACGAGACCGTCATGGGTTATGATACTGATAGCCATCACCCTTCTGGGTCTGCCATGGCTCCAGATGAGTCCAACGAGGCCGGCAGGGGTCGCAAACCCTCCGGCCTCCGCAGACGCCGGTGCCAGGCCGGTAGATCATCCGAGCAGCAGCTGCTCGGGCTTTTTCCGGCCCGACGGGGCGAGGAGGGTAGTTTGCTCGATAGAGGAATTCGGAGGGGTGGGGGACGGGACGACGTCGAACACCGACGCGTTCCGAAGGGCGGTGGAGCACCTGAAGGCCTTCGGCGATAAGGGCGGGTCGCAGCTGACCGTGCCCAAGGGAAGGTGGCTCACCGGGAGCTTCAACCTGACGAGCAACTTCACCCTCTACTTGGAGGAGGGTGCAATAATTTTGGGATCACAGGTATTTCATGGAATCTTGATACCATAACTTTGCTCTAGATTTGATGTGTTTGGATCGCTGCTGGTTCGTTTGAACATATGAAACCTGGAAAGTATTTGTTTTTGCTTTTTTTTTTTTTTTTTTTTTTTTTTTTTTTTTTTTTTTTTTTTTTTTGAGATTAGTGTCGAAGATAAAATATGGAACTTCACATATTTCTTAAAAATGTGAAGTATAATAAATTGAAGTTAGAATTTGGTTTGCAAAAGCTCATGTATATATTTCTTTGAGTTGGGGAGGTTCATTGACTTTGTGGAAGTAAATAGATGACTGCTTGAATTAAAAATATTACAAGTAATTAAAACTGGTACGTTAACAATCGTTAGAGCAAACTCTAGGGTAGTATTTGGAGTAAAAAAAAAATTACTTCGAGTGCCAATTTTCAAAAAATAGTTATTTATCCTTATTATTTCATATTTTTTATTTAGTTGAAAAAAATAACTTTATTCTAGTATAATTAATACTATAGGGCCAATTACATAGAAAAAATAATAATCTAAAATAAGCTATTTAAATGCTCCTCTATTAAACAGTTATTCTAGAATATTAAAGATGGATCGAAATAGTTTATTTCGGATTGTCTATCATAATTTTTGTAGCTATTTAGAGGAATAAGTTGGAATAAGAATTTATTTTGAGTGGAATTAAAGAAACCAAACATTAAATAAAAGGGGAGGAGAAATTACTATTGTTTATATTTCATATTCTGGCTGACCTTTTCTTCCACGTGATGCTCATAATTGTATTTTATTTAACAATTGCATGCTGTTTTTTTTATTCAAAATGTCAACGGTGAGTAAAATGTTTCAGGTTTCTCTGAAAAAAAATGTTTCACGTTCTTAAGAACTACTCTTTTTTATCGAATTCATGCAATCTTTTCAGAATTCAAATTTTCTTCTCTGCTGAATCAATCCCAAATGTGAACGTCTACTTGTGGTTGGAATGGTTAGATCTCTATTTTCTGTGCCGTGTTTTTGACCAACTGTTCTAATTTGACCCAGGTTAGGGATGCCCCACTTTGCTGCCCGTTTTTCTTTTTTTTTTCTTTCTTTCTTGGGAGCTTGTCTTCGGTTGGAAACCAACTTCTAGCATTTCATTTGCTTAATGACATAAATGTGACCTGGCCATCCATTCTTTATCTTTTGTTTTTAGGGAATGCCAAAACACAGTCGGAAAACAATGTTCCTAAAAATATTAAAAAAATAGAAAAGGAACATTTGGGGAGACAAAAGAACTGCCAATTGTGTGGCCAAAGAAAGATATATTTTAAAGCTAGCATCTTAGAAAAACTTATAGTTTAAGAGATGATGTGTGCGTTTAGATTTCTAGAACATTGATATCTTTTAAGACTCCATTATGTAGGTTGACCAAATCATTCATCAAGTAACATATATCGTAGAACTTGAATAGATATATATATTCCAAGTGGAACTTGTATTTGTATATATATATCATGAAATAATTATATATTGTTGTAGTTAGCTAAACAGCTTGAAATTTTCTACTAAATGGGTTGGATACGGGTGTGCAGTACCCACAAGAGTGGCCTCTGATAGAGCCATTGCCATCCTATGGGCGTGGAAGAGAGAGGCTAGGAGCACGCCATATTAGCCTCATCCATGGAGATGACCTCAGCGATGTTGTCATCACTGGTATGCTTACTTCTACCATAACCACAGAGATATTTATCAGTTGGCCTACACCTCAATGAGGTCTGTATAAGATTAGTTTAATAAAGCAAACAAAATTTCTGTCTTTTATTTAGGCAAGTGTTATATTTGATTGATAAACTTTTAGCAAATTCATCGCATGCTTATTCCTACAAAATTAAAATACATTTGGCTCGATCAAAGGGAGAAGATGATTTTGGGTAGGCTTTTTGATAGCTTCCAATTTGAAGCTCAAATTCCACAAAGATCTTGCTTCTGAGAAACTAAATGTTCTTTTTGTTGCACAAATTTTATTACATAATTAATCACCCCCCTCCCCTCCTCTTCTGCACATCATTGTTTTTCTTAATTTCCAAAAGCTTCAATCTCTCGGTTGCTCGGCAAAACATGAACTACTCTGTTTACAATGTCGCCTTTGGCCATTCGTTCTTGCAATCTGAACGACCCAACTCAGAAACCTCCCTGCAAGCAGCTTACTCCTTAGGGTAGGGTCTCCTCTTCTTTCCCTATCCAAAAGCTCCTGAAATAATTAAAAAATATTGATACACCTATACATGTATTCATTAACAGCACCCCAAGGTGAAGCATCGATGTCAATGTTGAATAATATAATTAGCAGCTGACCAATATATTTTATAGTTAGTTTATGAGATGTTGCTCAAGTTTGGATTTTTTTTTTTTTGAAATAATAAGATGTTCTGTAAAGATCAAGAATCAAGAATCATGCAGGCACTAAAAATTTCTAAGTTTGCCAGCCTTAAACATTTCATCACCGGAGAATATCCACAAGAACATAATTTATGGTTTTGAAGCTTTAAAAATAGCAGGTCATGAAGAAGTAACTTCTTGAAGACTTTCATAACGATAACTTTGATCTTGACCGGTTGAATTTTGCCTATATAATCTTGATTCCCAAAAAGGAGGGCTCGCATATTTGTTAAAGATTACATGCCTATTAGTCTATTGAACAGCCTTTGTAAAATAATCACGAAGATTCTTTTAAATTAAAAGATTTTAACTTCCTTGCTCTCCATGCTTATTGAAGACTCAATCCACTTTTATCAAAGGCCGGAGTATTGCTGATCGTTTTTTAAATTCCCATACAATGTTGTTTCTGTGTAAGAGGTCAGAAGAAAAGCGTATCCTTATAAATTATATTTTGAGAAAGTATTTGATAGGCTAAAATGGGAATTCAATTGTTTGAGGTACTTCGAGCAAGACGGTTTTCTAGCTAACAAATTGGATGGATCCGTAGTCTGTTTTCTTTGGCCTCTATTACTCCTCTCCCTCTTTATATATATATATATTGAACCGAGAAGATGAATTAAATGCAAGCAAAATCTTAGGCAAGGTGACCCTTTATCACCCTCTCTCTTCATTTTGGCTGTTAATGTGCTCACCAGACTTTAAGTGAGCGGGCGGCATTGGATTGATTAAAGGCATTAGACATAGCATGTTGAGCTTGCAGTTTTTAGATGATTCTTTATTATCTTGTACACCGTTAAAAATGTAGCTCGGTTGGTGTAGATCTCGGATTTGAGACATGATCCCGCGGATGATTCGATTAAATCCAGAAATTTTTCTGGAGCCCATGATCGCTTTGTCCCCGTTCTACTGGTCGGCTTCTTAGTGGTGTTAGGTTGACGTACTCCTCTTTAGATGGAAAAAGATCGTAAAAATTTGAGCATCGAACATTATCTGGTAGGACAATGGCCTGTGGGGATAGCTACATCGAGATTTATCTTCCCATCCCTTTCGCTGACCCAAAAAAAAAAATTTAATTTTTTTTTTTTAAAAAAATAAGTGTTACACAATTTATGAAGGAGAATCCTGACATCTTACTCACACCAACTGTCGCAGGCTCCAAGAAATAATTTTTGGATTTAATCGAATCATCTATAAGATCCCGTCTCGAATCCACGATCTATTGATAGTGAGGCAAAATCTCTGCCAACCGAGCTACCGCATTTTTCACATAAGAAAAGAAAAGAATAATGAGGCTAGCAGCGCAAATTGATTGCAGGACAGAATGGGAGCATTGATGGACAAGGGAGGATGTGGTGGGAGCTGTGGTGGAATAGAACCCTAAAACACACAAGGGGCCACCTTCTTGAGCTTATGAATTCACACAACATCCTCATATCCAACATCACCTTCATCAACTCTCCATTTTGGACAATCCATCCAGTCTATTGCAGGTAAGTCGTCCTATAACTCTGCTCACTTGATTACTTAATTTCTTTTATTATCCTCAGGGAAGTAATGGGTATTTCCTCTGTTCCTCTGCAGCAACGTGGTGGTAAAAAATGTAACCATACTGGCACCTCTTAATGCTCCAAATACGGATGGTATTGATCCAGGTCTGTACTCAGTAAACTCTTAACTTTGTTCGGTCAGTTCATTCAAAGCTAATTTCGATGTGTTTTTTTTTTTGCATACAGTGAATGTGTTCACCATTCTAATCTCAGAAAAAAAAGTGTTCATCATTTTTGTTTAATCACCTCTCTCCCCCCACTTTTTTCGGTTCTTAAATCATGGGAAAAAAGAATCTCTAACTTGAGTAGAATTTTTGCATGCCTGGATTTTTTCCTCCTCCCTTTCTCCTTACCTTCCTTATCTAGCAACAGGAAATTTCTTAAACAATCCAATTTTTTAAAATTTTGTATGAAGTGTTGTAAAAATTATTTTTCACAGAAAATTATCTAAGCATATTCGTAGGGAGGACTCGGGGGGATTTTAGCAGACTGCAATTCCACAAGCAGTGGTTTTTAATCTTTAGTATAATTCTGTAAGCCATGGCAACAAGGACTACTGGTGTTTCGGTAATCTTCTTTTTAATGCACATACTTTGAAACTAGAAAGATACGGGTTAGGAGGGAACACCGGTTGCTAAAATCTAGAATTAAGGTAGGGATGGTATTCACTGATCCTATAATGAATTGATTCCTTGCAAACTTCCATCTGACATGCCATATTAATCTTAAACAGACTCAAGCTCAAATGTGTGCATTGAAGACTGTTACATCGAGAGCGGGGATGACCTGGTTGCCATAAAGAGTGGCTGGGACCAGTATGGGATTGCCATGGCCCATCCTAGCTCCAACATTGTTGTTCGCAGGGTCTCCGGCACAACTCCTACTTGCTCAGGGATTGGATTCGGAAGTGAAATGTCTGGTGGTATATCCAATGTCTTAGTGGAAGACCTGCATGTCTGGAATTCAGCAGCAGCAGTGAGACTGAAGACTGACAGAGGGAGGGGAGGATACATTTCCAACATCACGATTGCTAATGTGACCATGGAAAGGGTTAAGATTCCCATAAGATTTAGCAGAGGATCTAATGATCATGCCGACGAAGGTTATGACCCAAATGCCCTTCCTAGAATAAATGGGGTTTACATTAAAAATGTCGTCGGTGTCGACGTAGGGAAGGCACCGGTTCTGGAAGGCATCGAGGGAACAATATATGAAAAGATATGCTTCAGAAATGTTAGCTTGGGGAGGTTAAGCCCTAAGGCCAGATGGCATTGCGAATTTGTTGCTGGTGAAGCTTATGATGTGGTCCCAATGCCCTGCCAACAGCTTAAGAACAATGGTTCTTCATCTTGGTGCGGATACTCCTAGGCTATATAGAAAGGAATCAAGCTTTTTGGCCTCTACTCTGCTTCAAAGATAATGAGGTGGAATGATCAACAACAATCTTGAAGTACTGGTCCAAATGGTATGCATGAGAGTAGTACCCTGGAGATGTTAACTTCGAGATTTTTTTGTTTGTTTGTTTGTATTTTCTTTTATTTCGTAAGTTCAACAAGATACATGTTCCATTTTTTTTGTACTTACCAAGGAAAGTGATACAAGTCTTTGTGATTCTTTTAGCAAGGGAGTTTATTCTACTATTTTTTTTAGCAATAATAGAAGAGACCGAAAGTTCCTTCTTCTTTAAAAGAAAAAGAAAAAATTACAGGAACTCTCCCTTAAATTTATCTCAATTTTATTTATACGCCCTCAACTTTAAAATGTCTCAAATAAAGCCTTCAAATTACTATACTTTTTCAATATAGCCCTTCTATCCATCTGACTGCTGATGCCATTATGTTACCGCCTGAAAAGATAGAAATGCTCATTATTATTTAACAAATGGTTTTTCAATGGCGACCCTTCAAATTTCAAGGGTTGTTCCTGTAACATCCCTTGCATTTCTAGCCTATTTCAAATATCTTTTTGGCAAAATTCCAGCGACGACCCCCATCTCACTCTTCGCTCGGCGCGAGCATCTCCTTCTTTGTGCACGAGCATTGTAGCCCCTCAAAAGCCTTCCATCCATATGCCGTGAAAGCTCTACTTTTTCTTTGCTGGTCATACCTCATGCTCGAACATCATTTTTTCTTATAAAGTTATGATTAGGGTGAATATTGTATTTATGTTTATCTTTTTAGTAAGTGATCTAAAATAAATTGATCATGAACTATAGTTTTAGGATTGTTCTTTCGGTATTTCACTACATAATATGTTAAGGCCTTCGAGTTTTGTTTTGTATTATGATCTTTATTTCTTTTTTTCCTCATTTCGATGAAAATTTTTTGTGGTCCCTCTATATAGATGTATTGTAGTCCCATTTTTATTGTGCATGTATATGATAGATGGGTTCCACTAGAAGCATTGAAATGCTTATGCTATTTCCTTTTTATTGTATAATCAAAGCATTAAAATGCCAGGGCATAGTAAATATTTCTGATATCTTAAAATGTACAATGCACAGTAAAAATATTCAGTGCTTTATAGGTTGATGTTTCACGTTCTGAAACACTATTTTTTAGTTCATTATCAGAGTTATTCCTTGTATAGGGATGGACTTCAATTTTTTTACTGTACAGATCTACTATGGTGGATCTTTTAAGTACCATCCAAGCTATCATTATAGTGAGGGTAGTGTAAAGTATTTTGATAATTGTGACAGAGATAGATTTAGTATCATAAAGTTAGAGGACATGATGGAATAGTTAGGGTATACAAATTTTATTTACTTTTATTATCTCATGCCCAGAAAAATATTAGAAAATGACTTGAGGGAATTAAAATATGATATTGATATATGAGAAATGTTGACTTCCATCCTAGGTACTAATATGGTACATGTATATGTAGAGTACCAAGCCAATGTAGTAGGTATCCCTTTCTCACAGATAAGCAATGAGAGTCCAATGGTGTATATCTCGATCATAGGGATAGAGATGCCCGCTAAGGAAGATGTAATTGCATCAACACCAAAGACCTGAATAAAGAGATTGACAGTAAAAGGGTTGGTGGTTTTAAATTTAAAGTTGATAAAAATTGAAAGGGATTGTAGTTGCCATTTCAAAGCCTACAATTGACAGTGAAAGCAATAGTGATGAATCACTTAGTTAAGTGATTCGGATGATGATGACAATGATATATTTGATGATTATGTAGATAGAGATGTTGTTATGGAGGAGTTGAGATCTTGGGCACATCATTCTCTTCTTTATAGGGATGCTATTTTTTTTTTGGAGAGGAGCACCATCCTGGTAGTGAACCAGAGATTAGTAGTAGCTCCCATCTCCGTAGCTCTGGCACTGACAATGATGTAGATGCTAGGATTTGGGGTTCTGATTATTCTGAATTCAACAAACTTGCAGATATTAAAAGAACTATTAAACTTTTAGTTGAAATGACTTTTATCAATGTTACACAATTTATGAAGGTGCTGTGGCTGTATAACATATAGGAGGATTTTGATTATGTGTACAAGAAGAGTGAGGCCAGTCAAATTACTGTTGTATATGTAAGCTTGCATGTGGATGAAGGATTCATGCTTCACCAGTATAGGGGAGATGACCTATTAAATAAAGACCTTCCAACCTATACATAATTGTGGAGGGCAATTTGAGAATCATAATGTCACATCCAGGTTTCTAATAGAGAGTACCTTGATGAGATTAGAAGTGATATAAAATAAAGTGTCAAAGGCTTCCAAAAACAAGTTAGGAGGGATGTAAAGGTTTCTGCATCAAGGGCACAGTACTATAATGGCAAGAGTAGAGTATTGGAGATTATTCAGGGCAACCACAGGGAGCCGTATGCCCACTTGTGGGAATACTATCAGATCATCAAATAAACTACTCCTGGGAGTATGATATTGATGGATGTTAGTAGGCCCAGTAAGAGTAGCTAACCTATTTTTAGAAAATTATATTGTTGTCTTGTAGCATGCAAGAATGGCTTCATCAAAGGTTAAAGACCTATCATTGGTCTAGATGGTTGTTACTTGAATGGCTCATTTGGAGGACAGTTCCTAGTTGTAGTGGAGAAAGATAGTAATGAAAATATTTTTTCCGTTGCATGGACTGTGGTTGAGGTCAAGATGAAAAATAGCTAGAGTTGGTTTTTAACATGCTAATTACAAGATATTGATCCATTAGAAGAGCATGGTTAGACCTTTATGTCGGATAGATAAGAGGTATGTTTGTCTTATTCAAAACTTAAAATTTTTAATATATTTGATTATGTATCATACATAACTTGTTCACTTTAATTTTTGTATAGGGTCTTGTTGAGATCTTCTAAAGTGTTATTCCTATTGCTAATCATAAATTTTTCATGCGACACTTACATGCCAATTTTAAAATTATTGGGTTTAAGGACAAGAACTATAGAAATGTCCTTTAGAAGTGTGACAGGGCAACCATACTTTTTGGCTTTGAGATTGCCATGAAGGAGATGCTATACTTCGATAAGGCAGCATGGTAGCGGCTCCGATAACACACTCTTCAGCTATGGTCGATGCATGCTTACAATACTAAAAGTAAGTCGAGCATGCTGTTAAATAACATATGCAAGTCTTTTAACAAGTATATTATAGATACTTGAGACAAGTCTATCATCACATTGTTTGAGACTATTCAGAGATTAATGATGCAGCGATCTAAGAAGAAAGAGAAGGCATGCAAAAAATTATCAGCTCACTTTATCCTAAGATTTAAATAAAGTTGGAGAAGGTAAAGTTGGAAGCTATGTATTGCCACTGCATATGAGGAGGCCATGGATTTAAAGTTGAGCATTACAATGATAGATTTGTTATGGACTTGGAGGAGGTATATGTGGATGTAGGGTATGGAACTTAACTAGTATCTCATGCTGCCATGCTATAGTGGCTATTATGTATATTAAAAATGAAATAGAATACTTTGTTAGTGCATGGTGCACTAAAGTAACATGAGCATTAGTCTATGAGCATATCGTTCAGCTAGTACCAAGTATGAAATCTTGGCCAAGAATAAAATACCCCATTATATGGCCCTCCCCTAAGGGCTCCTCTAGGTAGATCCAAGAAAGCAAGAAGAAAAGAAGAGGGTGGATCAAAAAATTCTATAGTAAAATCAAAAGGAGGGGTACATCCTTACAATGCAAAAATTACCAACAATGGGGCCATAATTTTAGAAGTTGTAAAGATTCTAAGAAGGAGAAGGCAAAGAAAAAATAAGATACCACTGCATTCAGTTAAACCAGGTGCCAAATTAGTAGAAAAAAAAGACAGATCACAGGTATATTTATATTCAACATTGTTGTTAAATAGAGAGATCACAAAAATGTACTTATCTTTCCGTACTTTTTTTATAGGCTCAAACAAGTGAGAGAAGAAAGAAGTCAGCAACTTAGGGAGTACTTTTTCCTAGCTAGTTTCCTTCCAGCCTTTATCCTCATAGCTAGGAGCACCCTCCTCTTAGCCAGCTTCCTTCCAACATCCCTTCTCGCAGCAACATCCTTTTAGCCAACGGCAGCTCATTCCTCTCAACCAGCAGCACCCTATTTATCTCAAGCAGCCTCAACATCCTTTCAACCATGAGATACATCGGGGTCATTTTGGATGTATCATTTTGGATAATTAAGATATTATTTTGGTTGTGAACCTGGTTATATTTTGTATATACTTGGTACATTGTGCTACCTTATAAAAAATTATGATACATTCATATAACATTATAAAATATTATAATATTTTGATACATTGTGATAAAAATATGTCTTATAAGTATCCCCAAACTACATATACTAATATGACTCTATTCAACTATTGGTGATATATTCGTGTATCATTGAGAAATATTGTGAAATATTGAGGATTATTTTAAGTCATTATAATTTTTTCATAAAATTTTTGATATGTCATGATATTTTATCAAATATTTTGATATTTTGATATATTATGATAAAAATGTCTTATAGGTACTCCCGAATTGCATATAATAATATGCCTCTATTCAAATTCTTGATAGTGGAGGAGGTGTAAGTGTAACAAATGTGATAGTAGAGGGGTTGTAAGTATAACAAAATAAAAAAGTTTGAGGGGGCTTATTAAAACTTTATAATATGAAAGGGGATAAGTTTGCAATAGTTGAAGGAGGCATAGAAAGTAAATTAATACTCTATTTTAATCAGAGTAATATATATTAAAGTTTCGATGCAGTTATGTTACCCAGACCGACAATCCAAGATAGGGGTTAAATTGGATTTTAAAAAATTTAAGCAAATATGTGGACTTTGAAACACTTTAAATTCAGTAAGCCAAGTGTGGTGTATGTGTGTTGAATGTTAAGAGTGAGAGAGAACAATAATCTCATATACAAACAAGAAATATTTATAGTGGTTGGGTATAATCCTAGTACCTATATTCACTCTTCAATAATTTCTTGAAATTTCTATTACTATATTATCTCAAGAATATTGGCTCACAATCCAAAATCCAATGTAAGTTTATTTTATACGGGTTCACAAACAAATCCAATTGACTTTTAAAGACCAACCAAATAAAATCTTAAATACAAAAATCAAATTTCAGGTTCCACTGAAACTGGCAAAAAAAGAACACAAACAAAAAATAGCAATAAGAACGAACTTCCAAAAGAGCAGAATGTTGCCGATAAAGCTTGACTTGTAGATGCTTGAAAGCTTCAATGATTGATCTTCAATGCTTACTCAGTTGTTCACTAAATATTTCAAGAGCATTGGTTAGAAGAAGTTGAGATTTTCTTAAGTTTTCAATGATAGCTCTTCGGATATTCTCTTTATTCTCAAGTGTATTCAATGATTCTAATGAATGTTGAAAATTTATTGGTTTCTGAGCTTAATTCTTACTTTTATATTTCTTTCAATGTTCTTCCATTGGTTCAGAGTCTCTCCTAGCCATTTCTAGTCTTTAGAAACTAAGAAATAGCCATTAAAATCAAGAAATCTTGAAATTTGGAAGTTTACATAACTAACCATTATACCATTGTCAGAGGGCCACGAGTTGGCTCACATGCAAGAATTCAAAATTTTAATATTCTGTTCCACTGAGACAGTTGGTTTTTCTGGTACTCGAGTTGGTTCTTTTACTTATTCTAGAAAAATTATCTTTCTGTATCACTGAAAGAGTTGGCTCATTTGAGTGATTTAAAAATTCAGCCTTCTATTTGCTTGAGAGAGTCAAGTCGGTCTTGCTTTACAGGAGTCGACTCGTCTAGTTGACTCCTATGTGATAATTCTATGTGCCGCTTCCAAAAATTGCCAGAGTCGGTTCTAACTTTTGTGGGATGACTTTTTATTTCAAATATAGATTCTAGCATACTTTTTATTTTAAATTAAGTATAATTGAATTCTCAAAATCTCGTAAACACTTGCAATGACTTATATAAGCTCGCTACACTTTCTAGTGGTTTACAAAAAACTTTCAATGATATATAGGATTTCTCAAAGCATTCTAATGATTTATAAGGATTTCATTAATACATAGCCATTGGAGTGCTCTTTACGAAAATATTTTAAAACTAATTGAATGATATTAGTATACTTTTTATGCTTCAATATTTTATAATTATCAAAATTATTCTTGGGTCAACAAGTTAAAAATTAAAAAAATCGGTCATCCTTACCATTAGTCATTCCTTTGAAATTGCATATGAAAGATCATAAGACATTTTATAGCATGATTGCTATTTAGTTTCAAATAGCTCTTCATGTTCCATGATGATATGTTAAGATACATAAGATTTACAGTGCTTGAGAGTTGAAAGTCATATGGCATCAGATGGATCATCAAGCTACACTATTCTGCTTTTCTATTGACTCAAAAATAGATATTGCATAAAACATTTACTTAAGTATCATGTTTGTAGGAGATGGGATTATTTTTCTAGCAAAGTGATATATATTTAAAGATATCTAATTACTTTTATCCTTGAATCAAGTAATAGATATGCAATAATATAAATAAATATATATTACATATTCAACATGTGTATTAGAATGTATAGCATGGAATGGGTTTTGCACCACGTGATGAATCACCCCCGGGAAGAATGGTAGCACTGATGTATCATAAAGTAATTCAAATCAAGAAGATGATGATTTCTAAATTCAAAAAATAAAATTAATGATTAGGCATTACAACAAGTTACTCGAAATGTTTCCAAAATAAAGCATAATCAGTACATTTAACATCTAGAACTAATTATATAAAAAATCATAAAAATCCAGCATGCTAGCATATACCAAATAGCTTACTAGCCCTTCTTTTGTAGCTTGGCATTTGGCCCTCGAGCTTTTTATTCCAATGCAAAAGTCTAATAATAATATCTTTGTCCCTTGCATTTGAAGGTGGATCATGCCAACGGAAGTTTCATGGCTCTCATTTTCCTGGAAAAATAATTTGAAGTTAAAGCTAAGATTGGATAAAAAATAGAAAATGAGAAAAATGATAAAATACCTCATACATCCTACATCCAAATGCCGGTTAGAATTTGCAGTAGTCCAAGAGATTCTCATAGGCGATCTGATTCTACAATGACAAAAATCAAGAAATCGGGAGGAGTAACTGAAGAACTTGATTGGGAACCCTTTATTGTCTCGTTCTCCATCGATAACCCTCCATTTCTTTCTTGGATTTCTTTTCCTCCACTCATGGCATACAAGGTATTTTTTCTTCTCCACCCATGGTTGTCTTGATCAAGGATTCTCTCAATAGTACCATTGAGATTTTGTTTTCCTCTCCTTTGAATTTAGAGCATTCAAAATCTTGGATCATGTGAGACACGTGATTTTACTTGTTGGCACTATGGCTAACACTTTGCTAGCAATTGAAAGCAAGGACAATTTTGTCATTTCATAACACTAGGACATCATGTAAGGATCATGTAATAGTATTCTGTTAATAGAGATGGATGGAAGTGCCACATTAAAATAGTATGATAACTTGAAGGGTTTAATTAATACATTTTAAAGTTGAAGGAATGCAAATGAAATTGAGGTAAAGTTAAGGGGGTGTCCCTATAATTGTCCCTATATTCAAAATCCATGGTTTGCTTATGGGCCATGTTCTAAGCAGCCTTCACTAGGTATATTTCACTAGCAAATTCTATTGATATTCTCCTATATATCTATCTAGTTTACTTAATTCGGAGTCACCATAAGTAGTTTAATTATTTAAAAGCAGTAATTACTTGATAATTCTTTTGGAATCATTTCAGTGGTGGGTGATGATGGTCAAAATTAAACAAAGTACAAAAGTATTGTTGGGATTCAACTTGCACTAATATCACTCACATCGGGGATCACTTGTTCCGAATATGGATTTCCATTTTCAGGATCATGATCGTCATTGTTGATGCCGCAACAAAAGAAAAAAAGAGAAATAAAATATAAGATGCAATTAATTGGGCATACACGATTTCACCATGAAAAAAATAAACTTATAAAATTAGAAACTTTCATTCTCAATCCCATACAAATCTCTCAACAAGAAATCTCAAAATCCCATGTATAAGTTCTCAACTAGAGATCCCTTACCATTCTTTTGATCCTCATACCTAGCCTGCTCTTCTACCCATAGATTTATAGCCTCTACTACGAAGAGCATCTCACCAGGAGTCTAACAATTTAAAGTGTATCTAAATCAGAGTCCTATAGCTCTCCTAATCAGCATTTGATTGCAGATTAGCTCCTGGTCATTGATCAGCCTCAATCGTATTGAAAATCATGCTCAAATCAAGCCAAATCTCGTGAATCATACCATGAATGAATCTCGGCCATTCGATCATTGCATGGAGTGAACATAGCCATCAATCTTTGTCACTGGTCATGCATCACTGTTGATCGCATGTCAAAAATCATCTAAACACATCACAGAGGGAAGAGGATGTAGGACTTGGGCCTGGGTAGGCCGCGCACCCACCTAAGCTAGCATCGATGAGCACACCATGCTGGGTTGCATGTAGGGGTTGGACTATTATGGGTCTAGGCGACCTGTGGGCTGAGCCAAAAGGGTCCAAATTTTTTTTCTCTTTGGGCTCGATTTTCTCCCCCTATTTTTTGGGTTGGATTTCATCACTGTCTTCTTCAAGGGACCGAATTCAAGGCGGTCAACCCAACAACCTCCATTTTGACTCGACGTTCGACCTCCACCTAATCTTGAGAGCTTCTTGAAAGATTTCACATCCCATGCACTAGGACAAATGCCTGATCATGATGGGCAAACATGAGGGTTAAGCCAAGCTGCTCAATCCCATCTCCATCACGTGCTATGCTTATCTTGACTTGAGACCTGCTTGGAAAAGCCTCCTATGGTAGTAGAACATCACTTGCAACGTCGCATATCATCCTCTCGAGTCTCGTATCCCATGCCTGATCCACCTGCTGTTAGAGCTCCATCTTATATTGGGCTCCTATTTGCACCAAGAACTCCACCTCATATTGAACTCTCTATCAAAAAGTAGTGACCTTCCCGCTTCTTCCCTTATAAAATAATCCTATTATCATGCAAGACCTTTAGGACTCCATCACCGGCTCTCCTCCATGTTTAGCCATTTGAATCCAGTTTGCTAAAAAATTAAATTTTTATGAAAACTGGATATGCATAAGACCTCATCCAGTTTTTTCACTATTTCATCATGCACCTCCAAGCTGACTGTCTCGATGCCCGCTTTCATATAGCTCGATCCATCTAGTAAGTGGACAACACCTTCTCTGTTCTCTAGAGAGTCGAACAGCTCCTCTCTGCAATATATATGATATGGATATGTAGAATCTAAAATCCACTAAAAAAAAAAGAGATACCTGATCAGATACTATAAGTGCATCATTAATGTATCCGTTATCGCTGTCATCGTCACCACTATAGCAACTCTCATATGATATTTGAGCTGCGAGCAATTTTTGACATGATGCCCCAACTCATTGTACTGAAAGTATTTGATCTTGCTTGCATTCTTTGACCCGGACTGCCCTCTTTGCAATCCTCTGTTACTCCGACTTCTACCATCTGCTTCTTTAGAAATTGTCAATGTGAGTTTCTGTCTAAAATCAAAGTTTGATTTTCTTGATTGAGAACCTCATTCTAGAGTAATACTGAGATAACCTCCTCCATCTTGATGGTACTCTTTCCTGCTAGAAGAGCAGTCATCAAAGACTTAAAAAACTATGATAGGATGATAGCAAGATCAATGTCCCGGTCTTTTTTTCTACCTTTTCACATACACTAAGAAGGTTGGTTAGAATTTTCTAGAAATTACTTAGATGCTCCTAGATGCTCTATCCCTTCGATCATTCACAGTTGATAGAACTACTTCCAAGAAAATAGCATGTTGGTGAAGGACTTAGCCATATATAGTTCCTCAAGCTTTATCCATAGCGCCATCGAGAAAGTCTTATGCAGTATATGTATCATCACCTCATCTACTAAATATAAGCAGATTGTGCTCACCACCACATCTATAACCACCTCCAAGTTTTCTCTTCCATGATAGCTGGCCTCTTCTCGCACATAAGACCATCAATCAGCCCCTGTTGAATGAGCACATCTTTTAGCCTCACTTACTAGAAAGAGAAATTGCTTTTCTCATCGAATTGACTGATCTCAAATTTGATTATGCATATCCTATCCATCTTCTTCGATCTAAATCAATCACAGGCAATCAGGGCTCTGATACCAGTTATTGAGATATCAACTTACACTGATATCACTCATATCAGGGATCACTCATGTAGAATACAGTTTTTTATTTTCAGGATCACGATCATCAGTATCGATGCCGCAAAAGAAGAAAGAAGTGAGAAATAAAATACAAGATATAATTTAAGCATATGAGATTTCATTATGAGAAAAAAAAATAAATTTACAAGATTAAAAATTTTCACTCTTAATCTTGTACAAATCTTTCAACAAGAAATCCCAAAATCTCTCGTACAAGTTCTCAAATAGAGACCCATCACCATTCTTTTGCTCCTTACACCTAACTTGTTCCTTTGTCCATAGACTTATAGCCTTTGCTATGAAGGGTGTCTCACCATGTGTCCAATGATCTAAACCGCATCCAAATCAGAGTCCCGTAGCTCTCCCGATTAGCATCTGATTGCATATCAATTCCTGGCCATGGATCACCCTCGATTATGCTAAAAATCATGCTTAGATTGGACCAAATCCTGTGAATCACATTGCAAATGAATCTCAATTATCTAATCATCGAACGGAGCATGCACGGTCATCAATCTTCATCACAAGTTGCACATCACTATTGATTCGGCATCAAAAATTATGCAAACACACTGCAGAGGGAAGAGGACATGGGGCTTGGGCCTGGGCTAGCTGCATGCCCACCCGTGCGCATCGCACTGGGCCTTATGCTTGCCTAGGCCGCGCTTTCAAGCTGGCCTGCTGCGGGTCCGAGCGACCTGTAGGCCAAGCCAAAAGGATTCAATTTTTTTTTCTCTTTGGGCTAGGTCTTCTCCACCTATTTCTTGGGTTGGATTTTGTTACAATCTTCTTCGATGGGCTGAATTCGAGATGGTCAACCCAGCAAATACTTGGGATTAAAGGAGGTAGAACATATAGTGATAATACTAGAGAGTTTTTTTGAACAAGAACCCATATGAAAATTTCTATTCATCTGTTTGGAAGATAGCATGTATACTTCCTAGAGGCAATGCTAACACTACATCAAAACAGGGAAAAGGCAACTGTTTTCTCCCGACGCTTCGGTGAAGCGCCGGGAAGACCCAGGAACCCACCGATGGTTTGTGCAAGCGCCGGGAAGTTTTTGAAGTCCGCCGACGCTTATAAGCGTCGGAAATTTAGCGACGCTTATAAGCATCGCGACCATGCAAGCCAATTCTGCCGACCGTGCAAGCCAATTCCGCCGACGCTTAAAAGCATCGGCAATTCTCCAAGACCCGTCGACGCTTTTTAGAAGCGTCGGTAATTTCCCTCAACCCCGCCGATGCTTTTTAGAAGCGTCGGCAATTCCCCTCAACCCCACCGACGCTTTTTAGAAGCGTCGACGGAAAGCGTCGCCGGACTTTCTATTTCCATCTCCCCCAGCCCGAGCCCTAGCCTTCATTTGCTTCAGCCACCGCCGCCGCCGCCTGAAACCCCCTTTCTTCCTCCTCCCTCTCCCTGGTCCTTCATCTCCAGCATTTCTTTCGGTCCCTCACCGCCGAAGCTCGATCTCCGGCGCCTTCATCTCCATCGCATTGCTCCGAAGCTCGATCTGTAAGTTTTTTTTTTTCTTGCTCTGTCATTTATTTTGGGTTGAAGACTTGGTCAGTATAATTTAATTTGACCAGAATTTTTGGTTATGGGAAGGGTTTTAAATTATGTGATAATGAGTTTACGTAGATGCCTTTGGACCTTTTTGTCTTAAACAAATATATATTTAAAAGAATCTAATTAATTAATTCATAATCGAACTGCCTAAAAAAAAATTTGCCTATGATCCAAATAAATCAATAACAAGAAGTAAAAAATTATTTTGTAATCACGATTTAAGGAAAGTACTCACTTTAATCTATGCCCCAAAAATTTTCATCATCTTCTCTTCGTTGCCTTTCCATTTATTCCAGTAATAAACATCATCATCATCATCATCGTCATCAATTCCATTCTATCATGACTACATCGGTAATGGGCAAAGTCAAAGGCACACCTACTGTGCCTAGTTCGCACTTGCTCAACTATGGGTATGACTGAGAGAGGTCAGAGATGACGCCAACATAGTTTGAGAGAAGAATGGTGAAACCTGTGATCATCTGGTTTCTTGTATCAATAAAAACCCGACCGCCCACGAGAACAAGAGAAATAGAAGAAATGAATCTCACAAGAAAATTATTGCTTTTCAATGTACAACACTATAATATAGAGTCAAACGTAGATTCCTTTTTAATTGAGAGATTTTTTTAAAATAAAAGATAAAATTTAAAATTTAGTTAGTAGCCAGGTTTCAACTACTATATCAACTTTATCCTTAGCTATACTATCTAATTTATTTTTTTATAAATAATAAGTTATATCCATATCATTATTTATTATAATTAGTAGCTCGAGTTTCACCGGATGCATGTTTTGGTGGATCTAAACTCGAGTTGAGGTCGTTCAAAGGTTTAGAGGCCTATTAAAAGGTTGTCATTAATACAAGTTTCCTAATTTAAAAGAAAAAAGTGACAGTTCTTATCAAAGTTATGTTTTACCATTTCTCTTGCAATTTGCAAACTGATTTTAAATATAAATAGGATGAATCCTACTTCTAAACCATATTTAAACTTATAGGAAGTGGTTCATCAAATTGACATCGAATGTAATAATCCTTCTAGATCATTAGCAATCCCTATAAAGATAATTTTTGATAAATGGGATATAACTTTACGTGTCCCTCCTCATATGATTTTGTTCCCATGAGTGGCTGAGATATTGCATATTCTTCATTGTACATTTGTACATTTTTACTATTATATATAATATAGAAGCTCGTATTATGGATTTGTACATTAATGATCATGTGGAAGTATCTTAATTTTTATAAGAGTTTCTAGAGATTGCCTGTATCTCTAGCCATGGCCATATATGGATACTCTTATATAGGTGAGCCCCTCCAATGATATGTATAGAATTATGCTCAATATTAATTTTTAAAATTAAATTAAGATTAGACAATTTCTTAATCGACCTAAGATTAATGTGTCCCAATTTTGTTACTATGTGAAGGCATTCTTGATATTTAGTTAGCGAATCGACCAATTTTGAATAGTAGCAACCGATAGAACAATACGAATGATGCCCAATTTAATTATCGAACTAAAAGTTTCTAGAAAGTCAACACCCTTCTTTTCCCTTCTTTTGGTGGAAGCTTTTTGCCACAAGATGGGCTTTTAGCCAGTCAAGCATCTTATTTGCATGGAGCTTTGATTTGAACACCCATTTGCAATTGACAATATTCATCAAGGGATGATGTGGGATAAGTTTCTAGGTTTGATTTGCTATAAGAGCATCTAACTCCTCATGTATATCAACTGTCCAACTGGGATATTTTAAGGTAGAATGGGTAGTCTAAGGTTTAGGAGGAATTGATGATAATACAACATTAGCATACATCAGAACAAGCTCGGAGATGCCAGCCTTAGAGCGGGTGACCATGGGATGTGATTAGAAAGTGGCAGCCTGGGACTATGGTGGACTATGGCCATGGATATCACCCTCTTTCAATGGTGGAGTTGGTTGGTCAGATGTTGCGATTACTGGGTCAGCCATGATTAGTACATCTTCGATGAATAGACGTGCATATTCTCATGTAGAATCAAAGCATGTGAAAGATTGGATAGCTTAGTTGTTATTGGAGCAGATATAAAGCTAGATTGGCTTTAGCCAATCGCTCAATGGATTTTGGATTTTGGTTTGGGCTTGAAGCAACTATTGGAGAACAACAAGGGTTATCGACTAGAGCTTGTTATGGCCTCGTCTGTCAATTCACTTACCCATCTATCAGTCATATTGAACTTAATACTGAAGCAGCTTTACTTAGTTGTTATCAAGTACGGTCCTTCGACGTGCTCCTTCTTACATGGTCTGTTTCTGAGATTTCAAATAGCCAATTGCCTAAATTACAGAAATTGTTATCTCATGCCGATAATATCACCAGTAACAATCTTCTCCATCCATGGAAGCGATTAAGGACTATAATACGGTAATGGCACGATCAATAGTCCGATACTCTCGGAGTTGCCTATTTTCTCAGTCATCTTTTATAAATAACCAAGACCTTAAGGATCTCAAGATAAATAACTCTTTTTTATGTTCATTACTTACTTTCTATCTATTCTAGATGTCTAGCTTGAATGTTGGAAGATCCTTGCCAGAGCTAACTCTGGCTAAAAACTTTGTTTATAGATCACTTCAGTGATGATTACTTCGATATCGAAATCTACTGCAACATGTCCGATAAGTTGTCCATGAATAACTCCATTTTTATATATTTCAATACCATATATAGTTTGGTTACGATCAATTATGATTTTTTATATATTTTTTTAAAAACTTGCATTGCATTGAAACATAGACCCGTCAATTGATTAAAGTACATATTCTACACGATCCGTACAATTATTTAATTTTTGTACGGATGGCAGGAATATGTACAGTGGTCAATTGAATGTCCAGTTTGGATAGTTTGAGAATTGCAAATAATTTTATAGATGCTTACAGTAATCAAACGGTACGGATAGAGTTCCAGATATATTTTGGATATCATTTCCTTTTAGTTCTCCTCATACATATTTATTTGTATGGGGAGTGTTACAGCCGTGACAGTGACGTGGCCAGGCTCAGGTACCGCCGAATGCGATCGAGCCACGTGGAAGTTTCCCAGGCCGAGTCTGCGCCACGTCTTCAAAACCAGGATCGGCAAGACTACACCGCCCGACGACTGTTTAAGGCAAACCGTCCTTGCCGAGGTCGAGCTCGGCTCGGAGTTCCTCTACCACCTCGCTGGCGCCCGGACCCGGAGGGGTCCGCCTAAGTGAGGTCGACCGAGGCCAGGCGACCTCCTGCCACCTCGCCAGGTGTCCACCCAGGAGGGGTCCGCCTAAGCTGAGGTTGGCCGGTCCTTCGCCCTTCGCCAGGTGGCAACCCGGAGACGGGCCCACCTTGGCCGAAGCCAGGGTGACCTCCTGCCACCTCGCCAGGTGTCCACCCAGGAGGGGTCCACCTAAGCCGAGGTCGGCCGGTCCTTCGTCCTTCGCCAGGTGGCAACCCGGAGACGGGCCCACCTCGACCAAAGCCAGGGCGACCTCCTGCCACCTCGCCAGGTGTCCACCCAGGAGGGGTCCACCTAAGCCGAGGTCGGCCGGTCCTTCTTCCTTCGCCAGGTGGCAACCCGGAGACGGGCCCACCTCGGCCGAAGCCGGGCGACCTCCTGCCACCTCGCCAGGTGTCCACCCAGGAGGGGTCCACCTAAATCGAGGTCGGCCGGTCCTTCGCCCTTCGCTAGGTGGCAACCCGGAGACGGGCCCACCTCGGCCGAAGCCAAGCGACCTCCTGCCACCTCGCCAGGTGTCCACCCAGGAGGGGTCCACCTAAGCCGAGGTCGGTCGGTCCTTCGCCCTACGCCAGGTGGCAACCCGGAGACGGGCCCACCTCGGCCGAAGCCAGGCGACCTCCTGCCACCTCGCCAGGTGTCCACCTGGGAAGGGTCCACCTAGACCGAGGTCGGCCGGTCCTTCGCTCCTCACCAGTTGGCCCCCAGAGACGGGTCCAACTCGGCCGAGGTCAGGCCGCTCGTACGGAGAGGGTCCCAGGGAGAGAAACGAGCCCCGAGGCCATCTCTCGGACCGTACGAACCCCAGACGGTGCCCCGTACGGAGGGCGGCGGCACGCGGAACATCACTTGCATCGGCCCGACAGGTCCCGCAGCCGAGAGACGCGATCCTGACGAAGCAGGCCCCATAAATGGATGGCGCCCACGCTTGGGGATGAGAGCGCTCTCGCTGGGCCCGAGGCCTGGCCGGCCGCCTTGTCAGCGCCGCCCTCCCCTTTTTCTCTTCTGTCCTTGCCTTTTCTCTGCTGGGCCCGGCGGATGAGGTCGGAAAGCCGCCTGGCCCCCTTCACCGAGAAGGGAAAGGAGAAAAGGATGGGGGAGGGAAGTCTCCAAGGAGGAAGAAACAAGCGCACGATGAAAGGAGATAAAGAGGGAGGAATCTGGGGACGACAAGGTAAGCGAACAAGCCTGGGGACAAGGGAGAAGCAACGGCAAAAGGCCTCGTTCCGGAGAGTGAAACCCGGAGATCCCGAGAGGGAATCACTGGGAGTGTAAGCCCGGCTAGGAGGCCCAGCCGAGATTCTGGTTCCCAGAGCGTCTCTCTCTCACTAGTAAACTCTCTAGGTCTGGAACCCTTTCGGGGGTCCGTCTGGAGAGTCTGTTCCTTCTCGTCGTCTACTGACTTGACCGTCGGAGCTCCCTCGCCAGAATCCCCGGCCAGGGTCCTCTAACCCCTTTTCTTGCAGGTTCGCCGCAGTCAGGGAAGCTCCTTCGCCAGGCGGTCAGGAGGGATCGGCGGATCCGTGGCACGGGCGCGGCGACGAGAGCGGCAACAGGGAGAACTAAGGAAAAATGCTGCCGAAGTTTTTCTAGAACTTCTATTGCGTATCCTTTGGTTACTGTAAATGACCTATATAATTAATGCAGTTCTTGAATGGGATATGACCTCTTTACCTATTAGTTGGTGATAGGGTGCATTTAATAATACTGTAATTGATCTATTGAATAAACTTATTTTAAATTTGTTCCGTTCTTATAAATATTTGTTTATTTCAGTTAGCTTTTTCTTACAATGGATAAGAGTTGGATAATTAAACCGAGGAATATCAAAGAATATCTGGATGGAGTACAGAATTTCATTAAATTTGATATGGAGAGAAGTAGTATCAGTGGGAAGATTTTATGTCCATGACGAAAATGTATAAATTCCAGTTCTCTATATCCAAATATTGTTGAAGAACATTTGGTATGGAATGATTTTTTAAGAGGTTATACTGAGTAGTTTTTTCATGGAGAGTCAAGGTTACAATCTACATGTAACCAACCTCTAACATGGAACATATACCTGATTTTGGATCCAGTAACCAACAGAAAAATCTTGCAAGAGATGATGATATCAGGGGTTTGCTCAAAGATGCTTTTGAATATGGTGCTCAACATCCTGGAGATTACAGTGGAGGACAAGTAGCAGCTGGGTTACCTGAGGATCCTATATTTACTGAATCTATACATGATGGAGAGCCGATACCCCCAACTAATGTTGGAACAGATCGTTATCAGAAGCTGATAAGAGATGCAGATCAAGAATTATATGCCGATTGCAAGAACTTTTCAAAAATTTCTTTTCTTGTACATTTGTTTCATATAAAATACTTGAATGGATGGTCTGGCAAGAATTTTACTATGCTGCTCAAGTTGTTAAAGGATGCATTTCCTGAAGGTACTAGTTTACCAACATCTTGTTAAGAAGCCAAAAAACTAGTAAAGGAATTAGATCTTGGATACGAAAAGATTCATAGCTGTCCAAATGATTGTATATTATATCGGGGAGAACATGCCGATCAAGAGTCGTGCCATGTGTGTGGATGTTCACGATGGACGAAACAAAAAGAAAATGTGAGTGAGGGATTAGATGAATTGGATGCAACATACATTAAACAAAAGCCGGCGAAGGTATTACGCTATTTTCCTCTTGTACCTAGATTGAAAAGGATCTATGCATCATCAAAGACAGCTTCATCAATGAGATGGCATGATGAAAGCCGTACAAAAGATGGAATGCTGAGACACCCAGTGGATAGTTTAGCATAGAAAGCATTTGATGACAGACATCCTGATTTTGCATTTGATGCTCGTAATGTCATGCTGGGTTTAGCCAGTGATGGGTTCAATCCATTTTGGACCTTAAGTTCTGTCTATAGCACCTGGCCAGTTGTACTGATTTCTTATAATTTGCCACCATGGATATGCATGAAACAGTCTTCACTTATTTTATCAATGGTCATTCCAGGTGATAAGGATCCAAGCAATGATATTGATGTTTTCTTACAACCTTTAATAGATGAATTGAAACAACTGTGGGAGGGTATCAATGCAATTGATGCTTCGAATGGCCAAACATTCAATCTGCGGGCAGCTCTATTATGGACTGTTAACGATTTTCCTGCATATGCTAATTTATCTGGCTGGAGCACTAAGGGACAAGTTGCATGTCCTTCTTGTGGTGAATCAACCCATTCAATTTGGTTAAAACATGGAGGAAAGTTCTGTTATATGGGACATCGTCGATGGTTGGAGGCAAATCATCCATTTCAATTTCAGAAGGATTTATTTGATGGTACTATAGAGTTGGGATCTGCTCCAATTCTACCTTCTGGTTCTGATATTCGTAGACAAATGCTTGGTATCAGACATAGTTATGGCAAGATGACAAAGTCCTTTAAAAAGCGAGGAAGAGATGATGTTAAGACGTAGGTACAAGAAGAAGTATCGGAGGAAGTCAATACTTGCACCTTAGATACGGTAGTGTTTGAGGATCCGGATAATTTCTTTGAAGTTGAAAATGATGATGATATAATCACAGCAACTACCCATCAGCATACTAAACAATTATGGAAGAAAAGAAGCATATTCTTTGACTTACCTTATTGAGAGCATAATATACTCCGGCATAATCTTGATGTTATGCATATAGAAAAGAATGTTTGTGATAATTTGATTGGAACAATATTAAATCTTGATGGAAAGACTAAAGATAACATGAAGGCGTGTCTTGATTTAAAAGAAATGGGCATCCGACATGAACTTCATCCACAAGTGCTTGCAAATGATAGAACTTATATCCCTCATGCATGTTATATAATGTCTAGTCGAGAAAAAGATCTCTTCCTGACAGTTTTAAAGGATATCAAAGTTTCTGATGGATATGCCTCAAATATTTCACGATGTGTGAATATGAAAGAGCGCAACATTTCAAATCTTAAAAGTCATGATGGACATATATTAATGCAAGATATTCTTCCATTGGCTTTAAGGTCGTCAATGCCAAAACAAGTTATTACGGTTGTTTTTTAGTTATCATCATTCTTCAAGGCATTATGTTCTAAGGTTCTTGATTCTCAGGAGCTTGATCAGTTGCAGTCTCAAGTCGTACTTACATTATGTCAGATGGAAAAGATTTTTTCTCATGGATTTTTTATGATTATGGTTCATCTACTCATTCACCTAGCTTCGGAAGCTAAACTTGGTGGACCGGTACAGTACAGATGGATGTACCCTATCGAGAGGTAATGCTGTAAAACTTAAATTTTATAATTTATATAACTTTTTCATTATTTAATGTGATATAAATATCATACTTTTTGAAGGTATCTTGTACGTTTGAAGGATTATGTACGAAACAAAGCCCATCCTGAGGGCTCAATAGCAGAGGGATATATTGCTGAAGAGTGTTTAACATTTTGTTCAAGATATCTAGAAGGTGTTGAGACTGTATTCAATCGACCTCAACGTCATGGTGATACAATGGAGAATACAGATCTATACAAATTTGCATCATCCGTAAGATTTATAGGAAAAGCTGAAAGTATTGTTCTTGACCATAAATCCATGTCACAAGCACACCGTTATGTATTGCTACATAGTGACATAATCTCTGACTATCGCAGGTTAGTCTATCTATACATGGATAATACTATATATTAGACATGTTGTTGTCAAACTTAGTCATGCAGTGATTTTTTATCTGTACAACGACAAGCCAATCATTCCACTCGTCCTAATCCAAGGATTGAACAAAGATGGTTGGTTGAGTTATTCCCTAATTGGCTTGCCAATCAGGTTAGTATATATAAGTCGTATAATAATTTTATATATTTTTAACATCGAATAAATGATCGATAATTGATATTATATTTTTTAGGTACCGGTACTGATGGAGAAAAATAGTTCAGCAGAATTAATTGCACTTGCCAAATGTCCAAATTATATTGTGAACAAATATAATGGTTTTATTATAAATGGCTTTAAATTTCATACCAAGGAGCGCGAGAAACTTAGAAAAACTCAGAACAGTGGTGTTATGGTTGAAGTAGATGGAAAATCTTATTATGGTATACTTAAAGATATTTTGGAGTTGGATTATTATGGAAATTTTAAAGTTGTATTATTTCGATGCGATTAGGTGGATATAAATACACCAAGAGGTTTGAAAGAGGACTCAAACAGATTCATACTTGTCAATTTTTCAAGATTGATACATACGGGTGTGTTATTGAAGGATGATCCATTTATCTTTTCATCTCAAGCTCGACAAGTTTTTTATGTACAAGACTCGAAAGATAAAGAAAGGGCTACTGTTATTAAGACAAAACCTAGAGACTTGTATGACATGGAAAAAAGGGTGAAAGAAGAAGATGATGATACTTACACTCAGTGTATGCCTTATAATATTATACCGGATGATCATATAAATGATACAAACATTTTGGTTAGGTTGGATTCCGAGAAAGGTACAACTGGTTGATTATGACAAGTAAGTAGTTTATAAGATGGTTTACATTTTTTCATTAATGATTATATTATATTTTAAATTACAATTCATTTCCGTTATAATTTGATTATAATGTTGACTGACTTGTTTTTAAATAATGCAGGTTAGGTACACCATGCCTCGAAGGAAGCGATTATCAGATGTATAGTTTTAGTTTTCCCAGACCGAGGCTAGTACTTCTTCATCACAGCAGCCCGAGGGTAGTTGATCAGTTTCACATCGGTCTGATGGCAGTCCATCTATTTCTGCACATTAGGCCGATGCTACTACCTCTACACCTCAGGACGACGCTATTCCCTCCGAGTCTGCACGTCACGATCCTTCTATGGATCATCCTGATGACGAGCCTATCGTCGATGATATACAGATACAGGGTACATAATTTAATAATTCTATCTCATTTCAATTCATGAATATGCAATAGTTTTGATATACAATGTTATGTATTTTTTTTTGGTAGATGGATCCGGGAGACTCAGGCGTAGGCGAGGACCCACATTAGTCCGTGATGTGTGGCAGTTACCTGAGGGTGAGAGGATAGTGATAGAGTGCAACAAGCTAGGGCAGCCTATTAAGAATGCTGCTAGCTTGTTAACTAGCTTTCTAGGGACAGTAGCACGCCGTGGTCAGCTATGTCCCCTGAATTATTCGAAGTGGAACGACATGCTTCCTGCATATAAAATAGAAATGCTACGAGTTGTGCAGGTAAAAAAATTAATATATTATTTTATATCTTAGGTTTTTAACAATTGAATTGCTTATTTCATTTAATATTTATTTTATTATTTAATTAAATTGTAGAGCAAGTTCGTTCTTCCTTCAGATTCATCTGATTTTGTGCTTAAGTCTCTCAATCACAAGTGAAAAGAATATAGGGCGAAGTTGAAGAGAGACTACAAGCTAGAGGGTAGGACAGAGGAGCATGTTGTAGCTACCTGTCCTCCTGATGTTCACCCTCATCAGTGGATGGAGCTGGTGCACTATTGGTTCTCCGAGAGGGCACAGGTTGTGTAACATCATCAAACAATTCAAAATTTATTAATTTTCACTTGTTATAATTATATTTATACAATATATAACATTGTTTTAATTTTATTTTGCAGACGTATTCTGATATTGGTAGAGCTGCACGAGCTGTTCAGTCTGTTTCTCACACAGCGGGGTCCAAGAGTTATGCACGGCTCAGGCATGAGTTTGTATGTTTCTCATCCCATAATACTCTTTTAGTATACTTTTAGTTTTTACATCATGTATCATCATGTATCATGCATGTGCCATGTATAATGGTACGGGGATATAAGATTTGTTATTTTGAATTTTTTTGTAATATTTATTCTTTATATAGGCTGATCAGCAGGGGAGGGAGCCTGGTGAGGAGGAGTTCTATCGGATGACTCACGTTCACCAGGATGGCAGTTTTGTTCGGGACGAGTCCAGAGATATATATGTATTTTTTTATTTATGTTATATTATGATTTATATTTTTATTTTTATTAAGTATTAATATATGTGTTTTTTTATAAAATATAGAATAGGGCTACCTCTATGATCTCCGAGCGTGCTGGCGAGGGTTCATCATCTACACAGAGCAGTCGCATCGAGGCTGAGGTATTCTCAGAGTTGATGGGATCGGAGCGTCCTGGACGAGTGAGGGGTTATGGGATTGGAGTTACCCCTACTCAGTTATCTGAGGTGCATAGATATACTCGGGATACTAGAGAGAGTCATGATCAGTTACATGTTCGTCAGCTCCAGGAGGAGATAGCAGAGCTCCGACAGACACATGATGCAGACAGAGCAGAGTTGCAGACCATTAGGTCTCAGCTAGAGCATGTTACATCTGTGCTGCATATATTCATGTCATCTCAGGTAAGTAATTATTTATTAATTTTGTATGTATCTAATAATTTAGAATATATATAATGTATGTATTATAATTCCTGATGTATATCTTGCAGGTTCCTGGTACATCTGCGAGCCGCAGACCTGACGATGACCAGCCTCCCACGGATCAGTGATGCCAGATGGTTTTTTTATTATTTATGTATGTCTTTTTGTTTATTTGAACTTGGATTGATATGTTTTATATATATATATATATAACTTTTTATATTTGGTTTGTATTTGTGTTTGTGTATGTTGGATGTGATATGTAATACCGGTTTGAATATTTTCATTTGTTTGTGTATGTTGGATGTGATACAGGTTTGAATGTTTCATTTTCATAATGTATACAGGTTATGGGTTTGTATATATGGCTGTTTATTTTTTTTTAAAAAAATATCTACCGATGTTTTAAAGCATCGCTAGGTTTGGACCTGGGGATGCTTTAAAGCATCGCTATACCTGGAACTGGCGACGCTTTAAAGCGTCGCTATAACTGGAACTGGCGATGCTTTAAAGCATCGCTAAGGTTTAGTCTAGCGATGCTTAACTTAAAACGCCGACGCTTTAAAGCGTCGCTAAATGCCGACGCTTTAAAGCATCGCTAAATTTAAAATTAGCGACGCTTTAAAGTATCGGTAAATAAAAATTTTGCGACGCTTTAAAGCATCGGCATTGTCGATGCTTTTTTGAAGCGTCGGCAGGTTGCGTCCTAACGTTTATATAGACGACGCTTTAGCGATACTTTACAAAATGTCGGGAGATTATTTAGCGATGCTTAAAAATATCAGAAAAAATTAAAAAAAATATCGCTAAAATCCAAATTCACTATGATGTAAGGACACCAAAAGATGGAAGCTTATAAGAGAACTCTCACATACAAGTTTGAAAATAACCGCTGTGATGCAGATGAAATGTGACATGTCCATTACTAGGTGCGATATCGCAGTCATCTGAAATGCTTATGGTCCCAAGGATATAAGGTAAATAAACAATATCTGGCTGGTAGTAGATAAAAAGCTTGGAGAAACTAATGTTGGTCCTACACTTGGAAGGGTACCATTTATTGGACCAGGATCCTTTATGGTGTGACTGTTGCACCGCAGAGTCTTGTACCATCATAGATGGCCATCACATCATCCATTTCGGAGATGGGTGACATTCCTTCATCACTTCGACATGTTATGCATAGCACAAACAGTACCTCACTGTATTTTAGGAATGAACGAGAGCCATCAGTCTCCGAGATAGATAACCTGGCAGCTATCCGCAGTAGTGCAAGATCCTATCATTCAACGGTTGCACTGCAAAGGATCTGAACTCATTATTTATCTGATTTCCAATTTAACAGGCATCAACATTAGTGGTTGAGAACTTTAGTGGTGCTGCCCTTGAAATGACATATGCTCAGAATTTCATCAGCGGTTTCTTCTGTATCCTAGATGATGATGTTGAAATTTGTCATTGAAACTTCTTGTAGAGTCTTGCTATCGATGTTACCAAATTGTGATTAATTGATCTCTTCATTATTTTGACTTATCCATGTTAATGGGTAAGATGAGTGTTATATCCCTCTCATCCAGGTTCATTAAAGGCCCAAGGAGCATTAAAGGTCCAAGGCCTATCAAGGCCCATTAAGGCCCATCAAGACCAACCACTTCGATTATTCTGTTATTCGGTTACAACCATTTCGGTTATTCGGTTACATGGTTACAACCATATTTGGTTATTCTGTTATTCGGTTACAACCACTTCGGTTATTCGGTTATGTGGTTACAACCATATTCTATTATTCTGTTATTCGGTTACAACCATCTCAACCATATTCGGTTATCACAACCTCTATAAATAGGATAAGAGGGAACACTCCAAGGATAAGCAAGGTCTGAGGCCATTCCGCTCCACTCCACTCATTTTTTTTTCCATCTATGCTATTCTTGAATTCTCCATTATGTTGATGCCTAGACCGCCCACTGACTTGAGCGTCGGAGTGTCCCTCGTCGAAAATCCGGTCCGGGATCTTTTGTAGGTACCCGGGAGCGGGATCAGGAGCACGAGCGGGATGCCCGACGCTGCCGAAGCTTCAGCCTAGGTGATCTGGCGGTAACAGATTGGCACGCCAGGTAGGGGACGTTGTTCCCTTGGAAAGGAGAATTCAAAAAAAAAAAAAAAAGGTGTGAGCTCGAATGGATAGGGAAGCGACCGTGGCACCCTCCCACCACCGGATCTGATATTCTCGGTGATGGGAGGAAGTCCATGGGGCTGGTCGCCGTCAGCCACTGCGGTGGAGATGTGGAAGGGTCAGATCTAAGCTTACGAGATCAAGAAGGCCCAGCTCCTTCGGCTCGGCCTCTGCCCCAACCACCAGCACCATCATCGACGACGAGGGCCACCATGGCATCTCCAGCGGAGAGCACCGCTGTATCTCCATCGGCACCCTTTGCTCGGCATGGATTGGTGTCGCAAGACGACCACAAGCCCTCATCCCTGCCTCAGCATCAACAACCAGCTGAAAAATCCGGGGAGCAACAGTGCCACCACCGACGCCATGGCCATCGCCATCATCCTCCTCTGCACCCAGAGGAACTTGGCGATGAGGGAGTTCATCCCGTACGTGAGCAGTTACGGAATCATCCACACCAAGAATATCAGTGGTGGAGGAGGAGCCCCTCCTCAAGTTCAAGGGCAGCGTCACCGCCAACCTCGACTATGCCCTCGCCTCCTGGACTATCACCCCCGGCCGCGACCCCTGTGGCGACTTCGCCGGCGTCACCTGTGACACCTCTGATGCCGTTGAAAAAATCCTTGTCCACAACGCCTCCCGAATCAGCTTTACTTTTGTGTTTCCACTCAACAGCTTCCTGAATGGGGAGCGCATCCATATCAGCCCTGAGCAACAAAGGGAGGACCTCCTGTGCCGATGGTGGCGACGAGGCCGGTCAGCGCCACCGAGAAACGGTATTCCACCCCCATGTCGTCCAGCTGCTCCCGAATCAGCTTGCCCGTCTCCACCTCCTCGTACGCCAGCTCTGGGTTCTCGTGGATCCTCCTCCGAACCGCCTTCAACCACTCCACCGTCTCCGGCCTCCTCGCTAGCACCATGCCTAGCTCACCGTCAAGGAGGATGGCGTGGGGCATCTCCTCTGTCTCATCAAGAAGGGCCAGGCGGATGGCGGAGAGAACGCCGCCCGTGCAGACCTCCATCTTTCAGAGCCCCACCTCGGCCTACGTCCGGTTCGAAGCCAAGAGTGTGGAGCCGGCCCACCACCGCACCTTTGGCCACAACCTGGTGGTCATCAAGGGAAAGAAGAGGGCATTTCCCACCCGTCGGCGCCGCAGGAGAGCTGGCGGCGATCGCCAAGATCCGATGGCGGGGAGGCGTCGGATGTCCGATCCGGAGGATCAAGCTCTCTTCCGGTGGTAAGAGGACGGAGGACTTCAGCAAGATCACCCGTGCCCACCTCACGGTGGTCATCCGGCCGGCTACCGCCGACGACGTCACCTCCGCGATCCTCATCGCCACACGCTTTCCCCGCCTCACCGTCGTCGCCCATGGCAACGGCCACTCCGTCAACAGCCAAGTGATGGCCTCGTCCTCGACATGCGCTCTCTCGGCGCACACCCATGGAGCTTGTCCGTGCATCAGCTGCCGCAGGCGGCTGTCCCGCCGTCGACGTGCCCGGCAGGGCGCTGCTGCTGATGGTCCAGATAAGCTATCATAACTGGTTTCTTACTTATTTTTCTTTGGTCTTTTGGGCTCGTATCGTATCAGGGACCTTCTGGAGTTCACCGGAAGCCGGAGGGTCTGAACCAGCTACCATGCCGGTGATTCTGCAACTTCACCGGGGTTCACATGGAAATCACACAGCTATACAAGAAAATTCCGAAAGTGAGGGGTTTCTGCTCGTGAGATGTATCTCTATGCTGTGGTCTTGCCTGATTCGCCGTGAGGATGAGGTCATTACTTGCTTGAAGTACCTCGGATGAGGTGGCAAGCCAGGTTCAACACGGAAGCCCTTTATTAGATCATTGCCATCAGTTTCTTCCTCGAAAAGGGTCCCCTCTTCTCCGGTGGATAGCATGCTCACCTTCAGTATCAAGCAGCTTTAAATTGGGATCTTTGTCTTCTATTAGTGGACACAGGTTCATCTTTATCAAGAATTTGGTGTCAAGTTTGAGGCACCAAGAATACAAACTCTGTGACCTCTTAAATCCAGCCTTAGCTTATCCCCAGCTTTGATATCAATATGTGAGAGCATGATCAAACGAGAATCACGACTCTCTGGAACTGAAGCTTTCCTCCGCCTTAATAAAGAAGGTTGAATGCTCCCATAAAGACCCACAATGATCCAAGGCCCATGAAGGCCCGTAGAGGCATTCAAGGAAAATAAAGTATGGGCCAAGTCTATTGGAATCAAAAAACCTGATAACTTGATAGCCTTGAAAAAAGGTATGGAGAGCCTCCGAGGTAAACCATCATATCACTCAGACCTCTTTCATTTATCAAAGAGTTCTCCATTTCATTGTTCGAACTCTACTAACTTAAATTGAGGAGTGTCTCCTATCGGAGAAATCCCAATCAGAAATTTGTTTTGCAGAAACCTCTAAAAATCGATATTTTGTTCAAGGCTGATATTGATATCTTTTTAAAAAAATAACCAGCCCATGGCCAGTCTCTCCTTCTTAAATGGCCAGTGTCTTCTTAAATGGCCAGCCTATGGCCAGTCTCTTCTTAAATGGCCAGTGTCTTCTAAAATGGCCAGCCTATGGCCAGTCTCTTCTTAAAATAGCCAGTATCTTTTTAAAGGCCGATCAATGTCCAAGAGGTTCGAGGTCGATCTATGCTCAGGGCCCACTGAAGCCCATGGAAAGGCTCATCAAAACCTATCTTATTAGGGCCCACTGAAGTCCATGGAAAGGCTCACTGAAGCCTATCTTATTAGGGCCCACTGAGATCCATGGAGAGGTTCACTAAAGCCTATCTTATCAGGGCCCACTGAAGTCCAAGGGAAGGCTTACTGAAGCTTATCTTATTATCAAAGGTATGAGGATGATCTTCGGATCTACCTCACGAAGTGCCGAGTTGGGCTTAAAACAATCCATCTTAATCAAAAAGGCATGAGGATGATCTCCGGATTTACCTCACAAAGTACCGAGTTGGGCTTAAAACAGTCCATCTTAATTAAAAAGGCATGAGGATGATCTCCGGATCTACCTCACGAAGTGCCGAGGTGGGCATGATCAGCCTGTCTTAATTCTATTTCTAAAAGGCATGAAAATGATCTCCGTGATCTACTCTACGAAATACCGAGGTGGGCCCGATCAGCCTATCTTAATCTTTAATTAAAGGGCATAAGGATGATCTACGCGATCTACCTTACGAAATACCGAGGTGAGCCTGATAAACCTGTCTTATTCTTTATCAAAAATTCAGAAATGATCCATATGGTTTACACTACTATAAATTTGATGAAGTGCCAAAATGGCCCAATCTTTATTCAGGGATGACCTACATGGTCTATCTTGTGGCAAATCCGATGACGCATCAAAGTGCATCTAAATTAACATATATTACTCAGCAACTTATTAATGATCTGATATGCCTATCATATTCTCTATCACTATCAATCAGCAGCTTATTGACGATCTGACTTGTCTATCTTATTCTCTATCAAAGGCAGATCTAATTGGCCAACTGACAAAGTGCAAAGGCTATTATTTATTACTTCTTTCATTGAAAATGAAGTCAGAACAGTTCACTAGCAACATTTTTCAGCTCGGAAGTGGGGGGCTGTGTTATATCCCTCTCATTCAGGCCCATTAAAGGCCCAAGGCCCATCAAGGCCCATTAAGGCCCATCAAGGCCCAAGGCCCAAGGTCCACCAAGACCAACCACTTCGGTTATTCTGTTATTCGGTTACAACCACTTCAGTTATTCGGTTATGTGGTTACAACCATATTTGGTTATTCTGTTATTCGGTTACAACCACTTCGGTTATTCGGTTAAGTGATTACAACCATATTCTGTTATTCTGTTATTCGGTTACAACCACCTCAACCATATTCGGTTATCACAACCTCTATAAATAGGGTAAGAGAGGACACTCCAAGGGGAAGCAAGGTTTGAGGCCATTCCGCTCCACTCCACTCAATTTCTTTTCCATCTATGCTATTCTTGAATTCTCCATTCTGTTGATGCCTAGATCGCCCATTGACTTGAGCGTCGGAGTGTCCCCCACCGGAAATCCGGTCCGGGGTCTTTTGCAGGTACCCGGGAGCGGGATCAGGAGCGCAAGCGGGATGCCCGATGCTGCCGAAGTTTCAGCCCAGGTGATCTGGCGGCAACAGTAAGTCTTTCTTCTCTACATCAACCATGACAAGTTCTAAGCCACATAAATTAGGATATAAATTTAAGAACGGTTGAATAAAATGTCTAGCACCATCAGCAAGTTTATCCAAGTTCCTTACTTAATTGGAATGTAAGAACCAGACCTTATCACCAAATCCTTTTAAAAGCTGTGGCTAGGATTGGCCTAAAGAATTCTAGGTAAAAGTTGACAGTGATCCTATAACGTAGTTATCATGCAGCTTCTGTTTTCTTAAAGAGATTTTTTTTCTTTTTTTTGCATGCCAAGAAATATGTATTTTCGTGTAATTAGCTTCTCAAATTAATTACCTAACATATGTAAATATTATCTTTTTCTTCAAACAGAAAAACTTCTTAGGTTATCTATCAAATGGCCAAAATTCAATTTTGATCAACATGAAAACTAGAATCATATCACGTTGCATTCAATTTAGAATAAAAGGAATCAGCCACAAATACTCAGGGATTTTTTGCCCATGTGGTGATATAAATTCCATTAATTAACTTGCACCTTTTAAATTTTAATTTTCATGGGGAGTTTTTTTTTTTTTTTAAAAGTTTAATCATCATTCTGATGTGGAGCAAAATGAAATTAGGCAGCTTGCCCAAGCTACAAATTTGCTTAAGAGATCATGATAACAAGAAGCCCGTGATCTATTTTCTTAATTTGATAATGAAAGGGATATTACGCACTTTGTTATTGAGAATTTAGGGGTGGCAATGTTTAACATGTTTAACCCGTCTAATTTGATTCTACCTGTTGTAGGTCGGCTTGCATTATTTGTTTAATAAAAAGATCAAGTTCTGGACCTACCCAACTTGATTGCCATGATCGAGATGTTATTCTTTATATATAAGCTTTTATGTGGTAGTTTAATGACCATGGCTAAAGTTAGAACCGTCATGGGTGATGACCCAAGTGTTTAGGTTCTGACACCATAATTGAGAGAATTTACCTTCAACCTGGCTGCTTGGTTACTGCAAGCAGAACGGTTTGAATGGACAGGAAATAAAGAGACGGAAGATTGGACTATTAAAAGACTAAGTACAATGAGATTTGAAATCCTTCCCTTAGTGGTGCTTGAATTAATATTCAATCAATTGGACAAACACCGGTTTAATTGGACCGCTAAACGAACACTATCTTTGTTAAAATCTCCATTAACTGATTGCTGAATTAATCAAGAATTCATATTAATCAGGAGCATGCAATTGCTTAGAATTAATATAGCCAACTAAAATATGGTTAATCAAAGCTATTATATATGAAAGGCACTCTAATCGATCCATCATGAGGTACTCCAAGAAATTCTAATTAATTTACAAGAGGATGGGTCCTTCAAACATCACTTGATGGGTGGGGGGGTTGGGTGAAAGTTGAAACACCATGGTCTCTTGCGCAGCACCTCCCTTGCTAGCCATTCAAAGATCTCAAAGTAACAAGCACATAGTTCTCGGATTTCACTTTCCAGCACTCTGACCGGCCATCTTTTAAATAAATTAAAACAAGAAATTGAAAACAAAAACAAACCGAACAAGGGCTTCCTCGCATTAAATAAACTAGCATTAGTTACACTGAATCAACCAATTACACCATGGCATAAATACATCTCATCACCATCATGCCACCCAAGACAACTACCACCTTGGTGGTTCCTCTCAAATACACTAGAATTTTTGGAATTCATGAAGCAATACCCACACCTAAGAAGTCTATGTATGGAACATCCTTGTGTCTTACTGACTCATCTTCCTGTTCTTGCTCATCATTAGCTCTAATATTCACCAACTGAATCATATTATCCCTGACACTAATTATTTCAGACTCATTTGAATCCATGCCAGCACAACCATTGTTCATAGAGGTGAATCCAATGGGGTAGTAAACAAATGGCTTCTTGTTAACCTGTGCTGGTGCGCATGCACCAAAATTCTGATTGGTGCCATGCATGGAATTAGCGCAGTGGTAAGAGAAAAGACACCGGTTGGTCGAATGAAAGCTCCCAAGAACCTTGAAGCCATGTTTATTATTATAGTAATCCATTCTCTTTGCACCAGAATTATCACATAGTGATGATGATTTGCTAGATCCAGAGAAGGCCCTTGAAGGTGATGAACTCGAAGGTGATAACCCGAAGATCCTATCTTTTGTTGGAAGCCTCGAGTTGCTCTCTCCTTGATGTCCAGTGTTGGTGTTGGAGCAAGCATGAAGAAGGAGATCCTGACAGCATCTCTTGGTAAAGATCCTGGTCCTCGCTCTTTGTCTTCGAGCCATGATCACATGCCAATGGTTCTTCACAGCATTGTCAGTCCTACCAGGGAAGAGCCGTGCTATGAGCGCCCACTTGTTGCCATGAATCCGGTGGGCAGCGAGAAGCATCTCTTCCTCTTCTTCTGTGAATGGTCTTTTGTTGATCCTAGGGTCAAGTTGGTTAAACCACCTCAATCTACAGCTCTTTCCTACAAATGAATTGGACAAATATAAGAACGCATTTCTTAAGAGCAAAGATACAACATAAACTAGAAGAAGTTTCATCCTTAAGAGACTAATGACTAGAACTTTCACATGCCTTATTTTGGACTTCACCATTAGATTACTTGGCTTTGGTGCACTTTTCTGATATTCACTTGTGATGATGGAACTAAGAATTAAAAGAAACTTGGAATCAAATAGAGGGAAATATTGGAATGTTTCTTCTATCTCAAGTTCTTATTGGTACCTGATCTTCCTTGAAGTTTTTCAGCAATCAAGTTCCAATTCTGAGGTCCATACTCCTCGACAAGCTGCCGCAACTTCTCATCCTCACCAGGCCTCCAATGACCTCGGGTGCATCCCTTGGTGTCATCGGCTCCTCCGGTGGCCGCTGCTGACTCCATGATTAGCAAAGCTCCTCTTTGTTTAAACTGCCTTGCATGAAGGTATCATGAATGAAACACTATGATATCGAAATGAGAGTAGGAAGAAAGGGGGGGTGAGAAGAAGAGGGGAGGGAGGCATAAGTAGGGAAGTTGTGATGGATTTCTCTGGGGTTTTGATGGCAAGTCACTTTAGTTGGCTTTGCACGATAAGAGAAGCGATAATTTTCCATGTAGGTATCTGTTCGTGTATGGCACCTCAACATATAGCTATTGGTTGTTTGGATAATATTGGCTTATCTCTTACACTCTCATTTCTGACGTATCCTCATAATTTTCTTAACGATATTTCTCCGAACTTTCTCCTTCATTCTCAAATCTTGCATATCCTCATAACTTTCTACACAATATTTTTTTTGAGTCAATAGGGAGGTTATCGACCACCCGTGCATCTTTTATTCACAAGGTAAAATGTTTACAGTACGTTTTAGCTACAGAATATTCGAGCACAACACGGAAAAAAAAAAAAAAACATAAACAAGATACCCCGGGGGCTTTCTTCACAATAGTTCTTCCAACTTCCTTGGCAATCTATAATATATATATATATATTCTGATGGTGTTGGATGCAAACATGGATGATTACTCCTTGAACTTAAGGAATATGTACTGAATTATAGGTATCACTTTTTTTTTTTAAGGCACTTATGACTTCTCTGATTTGGATATGTTAGTGCTATATCATGAAATGAATTCTAAAATTTTTGTAGATCTAATTTATTGAAGGCATCTTATTTATCAGAGAAAAATACAAAGAGACTTGCATCTTTTAAATTTGCTCGTGCTTTAGTTTTGTCCAATTTAGTTTGTTTGCGGGTAAAGTGATGATTTCCTTCATTTTCCTTTTAGCGTTTGTCAGAATAGGGGCAGGGCTGGGTGTGGGTTATTAATTTGAGGGGGAAAAGGAGGAAGCGTCCATTCATGGTTACAGTTTTCTTTTTTCTCTTTTAAACAAAACATATAGTTTCACTTCACTAGCAAATTATTAACAGATAATTGTTTTATTTTTTTGCTGAGAATTAACATAGAAAACTACAGTGCGATCGATGAACATTTGTCACCAATAAGAAAAGGCATTTATCCAACTGTGTTATTTATTGTTGCATATGAAATTACAAATGAGCTAATTAAGATTAGTTGGGATCTTTGAGGGAGAAGTTTTAGATTTGTCTTGTCAGATATATGATGTTATATAAATGAGATTTCTTAATTGGATTAATGTCTTTTCCTTGCACCTTCTCATTCTAACCTTTCAATATTGTAAGCTTAGAAAAGTTAATGCCGTGTGAATGTGAATCAGGAAAATTTGGGTAGACCATCTTTGTTTACCTCCATATACAGATAACTAGTCTGATTTTAGATGGCAGAGATATGTGTATGAGCTTACCTCACTGATGGAGAAATTACATCCTAGATGATCATACTCTTCTGCACATTTCTTTCACATGCATGTCCAAGTAGACCATATTACATGGCGTGGTCATACCCAAACTGCTTTTCGTTTTTTTAGTTTATATTTCTTCGTCGAACAATTAATTATTTGGTGATCGTATATGGCAATGAGATCCATTAATGGCATACAAATCAGCATAAAATTATACAATGACATGTTGCCAGACCTTCAAAGTGCTACATTAGTTAATTAGTCATAGAGAACATCACCAAGTACACAAGCAAATCGAGCCATTTAAATTGTTTGAAAAAAAAACAAGGGTCAAAATATATCTTTCAGTCGTGGCTGTTCAGCCCACGGAAAGCTGGTTGCTATAGGTGGTATCTTGTGTTACTTATAAAAAAAGAAAAAAAAAATAATTAATTAATCACATGTTAACTTAGTAAGCTGTAGAGTAGCTGTATCACTTACATTAAAAAAAGAGTACCTTTAACATCAGCATCAGCATGCTATAATGCTATTGCCTCACACCAATTTTGACTAATACATTAAGTCACCATCATATCATATATAAAATTATTGAAGAATGACATGTTGTAAGTATAAAAATATTTAGTCAGGAGCCGATCACTAATTATGAGGACATGATATTAAATTGTTAGAAACTAATCACTTATTTTATATACAGGATGCAAAAAAATCAGAAGCTGATCACTTATTCTAGGTTCAGAATATCAAACAATCGGGAGTCGATCACTTATTTCATGCACAAGGTGCCAAATGGTCGGAAGCCGATCACTTATTCAGGATACAAAGTATCAAATGGCCAGGACCTAATCACTTATTCTAGGCACGGGATATCACATGACTAGTAGCCAATCACTTATTCTAGATACAGGATGCCAGACAACTAAGAACCGATCACTTACTTGAAGTATAGGATATTGGACGACCAGGAGCTGATCACTTATTCTGAGCACAAGATATCAAAAAGTCAAGAGCTGATCACTTATTTTGAGCATAGGATACCAGACGGCTAGAAACCGATCACTTATTTTAAGCATAAGATACCGGATGGCCAGGAGCTGATCATTTATTCTAGGCACAGGATATCGAATGGTAAGAAGCTGATCACTTATTCCAGGCACTTGGCACTGGATGGCCAGGAACCAATCACTTATTTCAAGTATGAATTACTCAACTACTCATTGGATACATGCTGACTGCCTACCAAATTTATTAGATAGGTTCCAACCATTTATCCGAGCATACAAAGTTCTATAATTTTATTTGATATAAAGTACATGTCTTAAAGTTGTTGGAGCCATTATAACAAGGTTGGTAAAGTAGTTATCAAGAAATATAATATACCACTTAATAAACCACTTCACAAACTGATCTTTTAATGACCTAATCGGCTTAATTATTTTTTTAATGACATAACCACTTTACAAACGGTTATATATAATTGCCTAACTAACTCGGATCTCTACTTCTATAAATAAGAGATCCGGGAGACTCCAGAGGATAACTTTTGGAACACACACTCTCTCTCCTTTTTTTTTCTTGTTGTTCTTCCTCTAAAAGTTGACCTAAACATCGGAGGGTCCCCTATTGAAAAAATCTTATACATTTCTCCAACGTTGAGGACTTCTTTTATAGGTCAAGAAGTCCAAAGTCATCGATCAATTTCTTGAAAAATCATCGGCTAGTTACTTAAAGACACTCAAGAGCTCATATCCACTCCAGCACAACTTGCCTAACCAGCTTGGAGAGATGTAGCAACAATAATGATATAATGTCTTAACAAGAGCCTATACATTATGATTCTAATAATCTCTCTTTCTCATAATTGCATGTCTATTAGTGTTGGGCTTACTACTTATATTTTGGGCTATCCCTTTGGCCTACACTATACTAATAGGTGTTGGGTAGATCTTGCTAATAGGGCATATATTTTTAAGTGGTAACCTATACAAAAAGAGAAAAAAAAGAAGAGAACAAAATATTGAGAAGGGGTAGGGTTTTAAGTTCTTCACAAAACAAGAGTTTCTTATACAAGGTTTTACTTGGATTGAAGTTCAAGATACAAGTGCTTGATTTTCTTCGCTTATCTTATCTGCAAGAGTGTTTTGGTGCTTTTGAAAAATTAGAGATTTCTCTCTTTTAGGATGCATCTATAAATTTTGTAAGTTGGAAGCTTGTTGATGCTTTTCTTGTATAGGTTTTCTTCTATTCTTGCAATATCTTATTGTTGTCGACCTCTTGTACTCTTCATATCATTGATTAGTGGATTTTTGTTTGATGCCCCATGATTTTTTTCCTTTCTTGTAAGGGTTTTTTACATAAAAAGTTCGGTATGTCTGTTCTCTTAGTAGCTTGATTTTTCTGCTTCTATGAGATTATTATTTGACATTGTAGATTGGGCTTGTGAAATATTATTCATAGCTTACTTAGGAGAAGAGGGAAGCACCTGTTCTTAACAATATAAATGTATGTATGTCTGTATGCATGTATTTGAGGGTCTATTAGTATATTGTATTACCATAGCTTTGCACCAATTCCCTGATCAGTTATTATAAAGAGATAGCCCAATCATATAATTGGCACTAATTCAAAACAAGGTGTTGATACTGTCTAGTTAAGCACACATATATGGTTTGAAAACATAGAATGTAACAAGTAAGTATTTGGTAATCAATTTCTTCATACAGTGATAAGAACATTGAACGTTTAATCAAGTTTTAAAAAATTGTACCTCCTTTGAATTTTTCCAAACCAATCAAAGCCAAAGAGGCCAAGGCACGTGTAATGGTGGAATCAGTTTTGTTGAAAGGAGATCAAAGATTGTCCATAAGGTAATCGTCAGCCAATGTCTGAACAGGAAGGAACAACAAGAAACACACGCAGTCTGTTCCCATCTAATGTACATCATGCCCAATTACAGTTCTCCACCTTCTTCCAAAATGACATGCTACGATGTGAAACACTTGTTCAATATCCAAACAAGTCAAGTTACATAGATCATAAATTCATGTGCCTGAATGCAAGTTATTGCATGAGTTTTCTGAACTAGCTATTATATATGTACATATATGTTTGTCACAAAAGAAAAAAGAGAGAGAAAAAATAAAAAAAAAAAGTAGACGAAGCTATTCTAGATAGGTAAGACAACTGCTGGCAACCTTCTCGTTGTTTTCATTCAAACTTCTGATAATTTTATTCCCATGGTAAGCATACCTTTCTTATTAGACAACTCTCTCTCTCTCTCTCTCTCTCTCTCTCTCTCTCTGTGTGTGTGTGTGTGTGTGTGTGTGTTAATGGAAGAGATGCGTAGTTGTAGGAAAAGGTTTGATGTAGCTTTCAGTCAGCATATGGAGAAACTTCTGGGTTACCTGCAAATGTCTACATTGTGAAGCATGACTAACCTATGAAAAAAAAAAAGCCCAATATGAAGTTATATTCAAATATACAAAGCAATTAACCTGCGCTTCATTGTTTCAGTTAAAGCTAAACCATATTTTCCCGGTCAATATCAATTTTGACAATAGACCTTGACAACTTGAAGAAACGCGAGTACTGACTTCACCATCAAACACCTCCTTTTGCCCCAAAGTTCCCAAAGGTCACCTGCCCCAAGAATATTCCAGGCAACACCCTCAACTGCCAACCAAGTTTGAAAACACCCATGCTGCCACCTTTATCTTTTCATCCATGTAGCTTCTCATGTCATGCTCCATTCAAGACTTTAATTAGCCTACCAAAACCATCCATTGCACCCTCACTTGCTTTCATTTGATAGACTCCTTAGAGGTGGCGAAAACACTTGTCCAACTAAATTCTTCATCCTCCTCCATGTGAATCTGGCTTTCCACATGGACAACCTGCAGGAGTCTGGCCAAGACCACTCATCGATGCCGGGTTTGAACAGTATAGTCGCCTTGCGAAGGCTCATGGAAATGATCAATTCCTTAATTGTGTCATTCTTTGTGGCTCAATGATAATTACAAAAAGAGTAAACCATAACATTATATACATATATATACATACATACATACATACATATATAGATATAGATATAGATATATAGAAAGATAGATGTATAGATGGGTAGAACAGATGCATGTATGCATGTATCTATAGATGGATGGATATACATACTAGGTCTGAATTATGCTTGGGTACTGCAAGTCAACGTAATTGTTCTTGATTTGCAACTTCAACAGAAACTATGCTAAAGATAATTTAGAAGTCACAGCTGAAGATAAGGACAGTTGAACTACTCTTTGTTTTGTGGAGGAAAAGAAAATGTAATGCTACCTATTCTGTTGCAGTGTACCAATTCAGCAATCCCTTACCTTTTCTTTCCCTTTCTTTTGTAGTGTACGAGTTCAGCAATCATATGCAAGTGGCCATTAGATAATGAATCATTATGATAAGATACTACTAATGATCAATGATTGGCTGTGACACCAACATTGCAACTCTTATGCCTACTCGATCCACTGCATCCAAGCTCACCAACATTCTTGAATGCTTTATAGAATAATGCGAGGTGATGTGATCAATAAGATGGAGATACATGTGATCCAATGCCATGGGAAGGCATTGTTGCAGGGAGAGCTTGCATTCCATGTTAATAAAGAATTTAATTATCATAATTTGGCTGCATGAAATAGAACTGGTTGTCCAAAAGAAATTATTCTGTAATCATATTGATTTTATACTTTGTCCTGAAATTTTCTTGTGTACTCCTTGTAGAGTTAAGCAAGCCTTGATATGGAATTTTGTTTATTGGCGCTTTGCGAGCTGCTATGGCTTATGGGTGCGTGGAGACTGGGCCTTGTATGTGATCTAGGCCTTTTTTAAGTGTTGTTTTGGTTCCTGTAAAGCCAACTTCTGTTTTTATCTCTCTATTTTATTAAAAAAAAAAATTATCCTTATTTTGAGCAAATATTTTATTTTATTTTCATAAAATAAAACTGGTTGAGATTTCACCTCATACACAGAAGGAGAAAGAAAAAGTGTCTTAGATCATGCACATACTCTAATTTTTTTTAGGTCAAGCTTCCTCGATATTTAAAACTCTTCAATTGAGGGTACTAAAGACTCACTTGAGAAACTTGCTAGATTTGTTTTATGCAAGTGCTTCTTGCGCATTTCTTGACTTGATCATTTCAAATTTCCAACAACAGAGAAAATCAATAAATGTTGATATTTTAAATTAAAGGTGGTTTTTGCCCTAGCTTTTGAATGTGGCTTGAGGCACCTGAGACATATGCTATAAGTTTTGGATCAACAAGCTGAATGATCGACTAATTTTGGTTAGCTGATTCTGGTAGCTCTTCGATATTGTTGGGGCAATTCTAAGGCACCGATCCCACTTGTTGCGAGGATACGGACCAGTGCCTATACGCAACAGATGTAGCGGAAGCAACGTAGAAGGATACAGTCCAACAACCTGCTCTTTGGATTCAATATAATGCAACAATGGAAATATAAATATAGGAGAAAAAGAAAGATTGCTTTATTCCTTTGGAGAAAAACCTTATCACAACAAACAAGACAACACTCGACAGCACCCCTTCTGAAACCCCAGAAGCTTCACGCTGTCCCGCACATCTTCTCTCTTGCAGGCCTCACGTCCCAAGAATCCATGTACGCCATGCACGGACAATACCTTAACGTGCATTCCTTCTCCAAATCCTGTGGAACACCCCACAGCACCAAGCCCTCCACATGAAAGACCTTCCATGTACGTCTCTCTACAGCTCTTCACCGTGGCCTCCTCGAAACCTAGGAGGCTCTCCACGGTCCACGCCCCCAAGGGCGTCCTCAAGTCCTCTCCCTCACAGTCCTCCTCATGACCGCGAGGAATCCTTGTGTGCTCCTCTTGGACCATGAGCCAAGCCTCACGGTCACAAGCCTTAAACCGTGGACGCCCCCTAGAGGGGGGCGCTCCTTCCACGGCCTTCTTTCTTCACGCAAACTGGAGTTCGCCTTTCCCATCGCACACCCCACTTCTTAAATAGAGTGGGCGATGAAATCCTCTTGGTCTTGGATGTCTTGACTCCTCGAATTCTTGGGCTCAACCACTTTTTGGTTTGTCAGGACTCAATCACATGGACGATTAGGACTTGGATTCTTGGGCCAATAACAAACTGGTTAGAACTCCCTAGGTAGTTAGGCTTCCAATTGATTACAACCAGCCAATTCAGTTAGGATCCTGGGTAGTTGGGCAAACCAACCAACCAACTAACCATCTAACCAACTAAGCTAACCTCCTAACCAATTTAATAAACTTGGATCCAACCCCATAACCCAATTGGATTATGTTATAATCTTTCAAAAAAATTTTTCCTAAGTTACATGAGAAAACACTTAAACTTAGAGCATCCTTAGAATACCTTCAGGAATCCACTTGAGACATGTCTCCAAGCTCCAGGAAATGTCTCCAGCATTCCTGCCATGGCCTCCCAAGTCTTTCCAAGGCTTGGGAGCACCATGCAAAATCCTGCAGATATTGCCCGCCATTCAGGACCATGATGAAGGAAATAAATATCAAAGGAGCGAGATCTACTAGGTAATCGACAATGGTTTTTTTAAATTAGATGATATAGGATAGATTAAAAGTGTTATTTATAACATGTTGCAAGTATCAAGTCATTTTAGTCAATCGCTAATTTGCTGTTGTCACTCTCGAGATAATAAAAGCCAACTCTAGCAATTTAACCAACCTAAAATTAGTGTCCTGTATCCTATCTTATAATTAATGCCTATATCCATTACTTTTTATGTCATGAAAAATGTTTTGTGCCCCCATAGGGTACCATAACCTACAGCTAGGGGTAAAATGGACATTAACTCTCCTTCTAATTCACTTCTTGCGTCCGCCGCCGGTTGAACGTCCAGGGTCAGATGAGGGTTTGCATGGTGTACCGCATGGAACATGGGAAAAATGACAACGTTCAAATGGAAATTATGCATGGATTGATGTCTCTCACATAGTCATAGGTTACGTGGAAAAAAAAATTTCCATCATTCTTCTTGCATCAGTCCTAAATAGAAAGACAAAACTATGGATGAGATTATTCACATGGAAGAGAGGGGAGTGAGTAGCATCGAGGGCATCTGCACAAAAAAGAGAAGAGGTGCATGCAATCTAGAATCACGCGTGCACCTCCCATAATAATTCTTCTCAAAATTGTTAGCTAAATGAGTCGGTTAAAATTTTTAATCTCTATTTTACTCTTAACAGATTGGATGCTAAGAATTAATGCTGATAAAAACTGTAAAAAAGAAAAAGAAAAGAAAAGAAAAAAAAGTATGCAAGTAAAATCTGCATAACAAATATATTCACACCTTCCGCCAAAAATAGATTCTTTTTTTTTATGAACAAAAATATATATTACTCAAGATCTGGTGTCATCACACAATCATTTAAAGTATATATATATATATATATAATGATATTATTAATATGAGCATCCATGCCGTATAAACTAAGTCTTCGTTTTACTTATATATTAACATACAACTCTCGATATAAGCAATACATTTTTTTCCTTTTTTTAAAAATTATTTTAAAATAAATATAGAATATATATTGTTGTGATAAGTCGATTGGTTTGGTTCAGAAAAAGTCATACTAGGTCCGAGGGATAAACAAAAGGCCATGCCAGGTCTAAAAGCCGGTGAGATAACAATCGGCCAACTGCCTCTATGAACCTATTAGTCCGACTCACCTATAAAATCCGACTCACTCATAAAGGCTGACCAACTTCAACAAAAATAAGGATGGCAAGAAAAGGGTTGGTTATTCTACCAGAATAATAACCAACCGTTCTAACAGGCTCAGGTTAGTTTTCAACGAAATAACATCAGAACTAACTGCAAGAAGCCCTTTCAACTAAATTATGTTAAGGCAAATACCTATAAATACTGGTAAGAGGAGACTTCCAGGGGATAAGTAAGAATAGCTAGTTGAAGTATTCTCTCATTCTTACATATTCTCTCTAATATTCTGTATCTGTTACTCGAATCCTTACTAACTTAGGCATCGAAGTATCCCCCATCGAAAATCCTCCGGTGAGTGGGTTTGTTTTGCAGGACTCCGAACGGAACCTGATTGGGCGAATCTTGACAGTGCAGAAGGATCACTTGGGTTCGACAATAACACAAATTGGTGCACCAGGTAGGGGCAGAATTGAAATCTTGAAGAGAATCTTAAAAGAGAAAATGGTGAAAGGAAGAGTGCATAACACTTTGATTGGAAGAGGCTATCCACTATCCAAGAAGAATGATTCATCCTTGGATGGTGAAAATGTTGCCCCCATAATGAGTATGGGGCGATAGCAAATTAGCATTCTTTTGGATAAAATGGAGGCTCTGACTGCTGCTATTTAGAATCTCCAAGAAATTGCGATTAGCGGGCAACAATGATCGATCGCTTCAAGATGTAGTCGACGATGTCCTTTACAAGAAGTTCGATAACGAGAACCAAGTTAGTATTCTCGATGTCATGTTTCCTTGAATCAGCATTCTTTGGCGCGACAAGGCTCCTGGCTTTATGAATATGGGGAGAGCCAACTCAGGGAGAAATGCCAAAGATCTTTTTCTATATCCTCCAATGAGTCTACCCCAAGAAGCTCCCACTGGAGCAAGGGAACTCGACGACACGACAGCTTCGAAAGAAAATTTTGAAAGCTAGAATTATAGGTTGCCAAACTGATGACCAATAGAGGAACGATGAATGACTGATGGCCTATGATTCATGGCCATCCTTTTCCAGAAGAATTATGGAAAAAAATGATTCCGTCTCACTTCAAGATTCCATAGTTGGAGCCCTATGAAGGAACCACCAATCCTCTTGATCATTTGGATGCTTCAAAGCCTATATGATGATTCAGGGTGCAATTGATGCCCTCATTGTCTTGCTTTTTCGATGACCCTCAAGAAGACCGCATGAATGTGGTACTCAAGCCTCCAGCCAGGTAACATTCATTCCTTTATCAATTAAAAAAATTATTTGTGGCTCATTTCAAGACCAGCAAGAAGAAGCCGTGCAATTTGGACAGCTTTTTTTTATCCAGCAATAAGAAGGCAAAACTCTGAGAGATTATGTGGCTCGCTTCAAGTCTGCCACACTTGAGATCCTAGATCTCAATAAGCATGTCGCCATGTCTGCCATGAAGAAGGGACTTCGATCATCTAGATTCATTTTCTTCTTGGACAAGAAATTCCCTACCAATTACTCTGAACTACTGGCACGCATGCAAAAATATGCGCAAACTGAAGAAAAAGCTACCAAGCAGCACCAAGATGAAGGGAGACCTACCCCAAAAAAAAAGAACCCGAAAAGCAATGAGTCACGACCGACCAGCAATGATGAAACTTCAACTCAATGGTGTAGTCCAAAGTTGAAAAATCCGATTGGCAGTTCGACACATACACCCCTTTGTCTCTCCCAAGAGAGAAAATATTAATGGAGATTGAGAAAGAAAACTTTCTCCAAAGACCCCGACTGATGCGAGCACCTCTAGCTTCATGCAATAAGACTAAATATTATCGGTTTCATAGAGACCATGGGCACACCACAGAAGAATGCATCCAGTTGAAAGACGAGATAGAAGGCCTAATCAAATATGGGTACTTGAGAAAGTATATCCATGGCCAAAAATGCCATGATGAGGTTGCTATCCAGAAGCAGACAATCGATAGCACAGAGCTTCCTAATCAGTGACCCACTGATGGAATGGTCGGCATGCTACATCACCGATCAAACTTCAGAGAAAAGAAAGTACTCTAAAGAGACCCCGGAGCAATAAGGTCATCAACTTTTTTGATGACGAAATGCAAGGGGTTCAAGTACCTTATAATGATCCTGTAGTTGTTTTTTCTATCATTGTAAACTATGATGTAAGAAAAATTTTGGTGGATAATGGAAGTTCGATAGAGATCTTACTTTATGATGCTTTTTTTTAAAGATGAATTTATCAAGGGACAAGTTGCAAAGAACCTCAACATCCCTTATCAGGATCGGAGGGAATCCGATAGGAGTGGAAGGAGAGATAAACATCCTCTGCATATAATGCCATCTTAGGATGACCAGCCTTAAATAAATTTCAGACAATTGTCTCAACCTACCACTTATTAGTACGATTCTCGACTAAGAACAGAAGAGGAGAAATGAAAGGAGACCAAAGAGTGGCTTGACAATGCTTGATGATTTAAGATAGATAACCAATTGGCAAAATGATCTTAGAACAACTAGATCAGCGGGATCAGACAGAAGAAAGTGGAGAGCCGGTCAAAAGGACTGTCTCTATACCTCTCATAAAAGAAGATCTGAACTAAGGTTGTGCAAATTGAAAGTCTGCTCAATGAGGACATGAGGTCAAGATTAATTGGCTTTCTATAGAACAATGTCGATATCTTTGCATGTTCAGCCAATGATATGTTAGGAATCTCTCCCGAAGTCATCACTCATCAGCTACAGGTCGATTCGGGCTGTAGGCCTGTTCGGTAGAAGAAGAGGAATTTTGTCCCTGAAAGACAAAAACACATTAATGAGGAAGTGACTAAACTCCTTGATGCTGGATTCATAAGGGGGGTCCATTATCTAGATTAGCTTGCTAACATGGTAATGGTAAGAAAAGTAAATGATAAATGGAGAATCTACATTGACTATACTGATATCAACAAAGCTTGCCCGAAGGATAGCTTCCCTCTATCGAAGATAGATCAACTTGTTGACGCCACCACTGGACACAAGCTCTTAAGCTTCATTGATGCCTTCTCTGGCTATAATTAGATTTGGATGAATCCCGAAGACAAAGAGAAGATGGCTTTTATAACTAAAAGAGGATTGTATTGCTACAAAGTGATGCCATTTTGCTTAAAGAATGCCGGAGCAACATATCAATGGTTGGTCAATAAAATCTTTGAAAAATAGTTTGGAAAAATCATGGAAGCATACGTTGATGATATGATTGTCAAGAGCATCTAGACCGATGACCATATTAGAGACCTAGAAGAGGCCTTCAGCGTATTACGAAGGCATCGGATGAAACTTAATCTAACCAAGTGTGTCTTCAGAGTTACTTCAGTGAGATTTTTCAGTTTTCTTATTACCAATTAAGGGATTGAAGCCAACCCAAAGAAAATCCAAGCAATTCTTGATATGAGACATCCATCTAATAAGAAACAGGTACAATAGCTGACTAGACGGATCACATTATTAATTTGATTAATTTCTTGGTCGGCAGAAAGATGTCTTCATTTCTTCAAAGCCCTACGACAAACAAGGAGCTTCGAGTGGTCAAAAAATTATCGACAAGCCTTTGAAGAATTGAAGAGGTACTTAATTAATCCGATTCTACTTTCGAAGCCTGAAGAAGAAGTATTGTACCTTTACCTCGTTGCTTCGGATGAGGCTTTTAGCTCGGTGCTCGTCAGGAAGGAATCTGAAGGCACCCATAAGCCGATATACTATACCAGCAATATACTATATGATGCTGAGGTGAGATATCCAAAAGCACAGAAATTGATATATGCCTTGGTGATAGTAACGAAATGTATAAGACCATATTTTCAGCCTCATCCTTCATCGTGCTGATGGATCAACCACTGAGGGCTATCTTGCAATGCCCCGACACCTCAGGCAGGATAGCTAAATGAGCTATTAAGTTGGGAGAATTTGATATTGCATATCAACCCCGACCAGCAATGAAGGCCCAAGTCTTGGCTGATTTCATCATCGAATGTACTTGGAGCAATGAAGTAGGGAAAATCCAGACAGATGTTAGAGAAATCGAAGATAACTCTGATTCCACATGGATCCTTCATGTAGATGGAGAGTCTAACTCTTCTGGTTGCAGAGAAGGCTGATTATAGCTGACCCCGATAGAGATGCCATGGAGTATGCTCTCTGTTTCTCTTTCTGAGCATCAAATAATCAAGCCGAATATGAGGCCTTTCTAGAAAGACTTAGAATTGTCAAATAATTAGGCATTTGGAAGATGAAAGTATTCTCGGACTCCCAATTGGTGTTGAACCAAGTCAAGGGAGATTTTGAAGCTCGGGATATTACTGTGGCAAAATATTTAGAGAATGTACGAGACCTTGTTACCTAATTTAAATTCCTTGATATTTTTCATGTTCCATAAATCGAGAATTCTTGAGCTGACACGTTATCCCGGTTGGCCACAATGGCTCTTGACTCCCTAGGTCGAATTTTCATTGAATACCTGGAAGCTCCTAGCATTATAATGGGAGAGAGTATGGAAATACACCAGGTAGAGCAAGAACCTAGTTGGATGTATCTGATTACCAGATATTTAAATGAAGGGACCTTGCCAGAAGATACCACTGAAGCTAAATAGACTCGGTGGACGGCTTCACAATACATCATCTTAGAGGGGACTCTTTATAAGAGGTCCTTCATGCAACAATTGCTGAAGTGCTTGGAGCCTCGGATGTTGATTATGTCATGAGAGATGTTCATGAAGGCATATGCGGTGATCATTTGGGAGACAGATCTCTATCTTATAAAATTATATGCTGGGATACTATTGGCCGACCATCCAGAAAGATACTGCTTACTTTTTAAGAAGGTGTGACAGTGTCAGAGGTATTCTAATATTCAGAGGCGTCCGGCAAGTCAGCTGACCCAATTGGTCACCCCTTGGCCATTCGCCTAGTAAGGAATGGATATTCTTGATTCATTTCCTCCAGCCTTCGGTCAGAGAAGATTTGTAATTATAGCCATCGATTATTTTACTAAATAGGTTGAAGCCAAACCTTTAGTCCATATTAGTGAAGAAAAAGTCGAGAGTTTCGTCAGAACTCCATAATCTACCGGTTCGGAATCCCTTATGCCATCATAATCGATAATGAAAGATAATTTGACAACCAATAGTTCAAAAACTTTTGTGCCCAATACCACATCCTCCATAAGTTAACCTCTATCGAACATCCTCAAATAAATGGTGAAGCTGAAGTAACCAATCGAACAATTCTCCATGGCCTGAAGACTCAACTAAATGAGGCAAAAGGACTTTGGATCGAAGAACTAAATTTGGTTCTCTAGGCATACCGGACAACTCCCCGATCTACTACTGGAGAGTAACCATTCAACCTGACGTATGGGAGCGAAGCAATGATACCAATAGAAGTCACTCTCCGATCCAGGAGGGTAGACCACTTCAAGGAGCTGGATAATTCAGAACAAAGAAGAGCCAACTTGGACTTGCTTGAGGGCACAATACTCCAGGCATAGCTATGAATGGCCATATGTCGATAGAAGGTCACCCAATATTACAACTCATGGGTTAAGGCTAGAATCTTTCGACCCAGAGACTTAGTGCTGAGGAGAGCTGAAGTATCTCGACCTACAGACCAGGAAAAGCTTGCTCCCAATTAAGAAGGCCCTTACCGGATCACTGAAGTGATACGACCTGAAAATTACCGGATCGAAAGCCTAGACGGCTGTCGGATAGCCCGATCATGGAATATAGAAAATTTGTATAAGTATTATCAATAAAGAGCTATCTTCATCTTTCCCATAGAAGCAATATTCTATCATGAACAGTCAGATTAACTCACTGACTTACATATTAAGAAAAAGAGTCAGTCTAACCAACTGACTCAATCAGTATATCCAATAAATATAAATTTGATCTAACCCACTGACTCAATTGATATTTTCGATAGCTAAAAAGAGTCTGCCTAGTCCACCGACTCACACCCGACATAATATGGATTGGTCTAATCAACCAGCCCGATCGATATAATTAAGATCAAAGAAGATGATCTCAATCAACTTAGTTGATGTATTCAATGGTGATCAGCCCAATTAGCTAAGCTCAACTTAGCCACTGGTCCAAATCTATAAGATTCCTAATCCACCGATGAGCTGGTATTTAAAGGAATGACATCAACACTGCGTGAAAGCACCTAAGATTCTATCTGACAAGTTTCTACTTAGAAATTCTCACACACAAAGAATTCAAAGGCGAGAAGACACTAAGGAAGAAAAGGATATTTTATTAGGTTGATACATTTACATTCAAAATATGAAGAAGACATGGAGTATCATTCTTAGCCCTTGGCCACATCTTCTTTTGCATGACCTTCTCTTATCTGGTCAGCCATCTTAGAGGGGATGGTTACTTCTGGCTCTGCAGCCACCCGAGGTTCATCTTCATCTTCATCCTCCTTAGCCATGACAGTCCTGGATAGGTCCAAGTCAGGAAAAAGTTTTGCGACTTTATCCAGGCATTCTTGGAAGCCCATCTGATAGCTGACCACCCCGGCTTTCGTCATCTCATCATCGAAGGCCTAGGATTTCTTGTAGTCTTCAATAGCTTACTAAGCGACGTGAGTAAGCTTCTTTTTAACAAGAGTTGCTCTCTCCTCAGCAGTCAGCTTCTGAGCCAAGGCATCTTTGAGTTTCTGAAGACTCTTCTTTATCAATACTTCAGCCGAGTGGAGCTTTTTCTTTTTTTTCAGCTTAGCATCCGATTCGATCACTTTAGATTGCGCCACCTTCAATTCTTTCTCTAAAGAAAGATTGTGGGCAATGCTTTTCTCCATCTTGCCTTCTAGAACTTGTTTAAGCTCCTCGACAACTTCTTTTTCTGCTCTCGCTGCCTCCAGCTGATCTCGTAGGTTAGGGCTAAGGTCAGTGAATCCTAAAATACTCTCCTCAATCAAAGAAATTTCATGGATGAACTGCAATATGATAACAAACAAATTCAGGTATATTCATTATATCATGGCAAAAAGATAAATATCATCGTCCTTTATCTTGAGAAGACTCGGGTAGATAGAAGGAACGACATCCTCCAACCGTCGAGCCTTACCTCCCAATCCTTTGGGAGGATGACGGCCTTCTGTAGCCATCGGGCTAGTTCAGGATTATCCAACCCCGTCTTATCAGAATTGACGTTGAAGTCTATAACTTGGTCTCCTTCAGCAAGCTGACCCCTCTTCTCTGCTTCCACCTAAGGAGCCTTGCCTTTGTCGAGTCAGCAAGATTGAGTTGAGGAAGGGCCAATGCCAGAAGTTGTTGTCAGCTATTGTACAAGCTACAGAGTACGGACAACTCTTGGACAAAACTCGATCAGAGGTACATCGTCGTCATCCGAAGTACTCCTCACCACTATTGGAGTCTTACCTTGGCCAGAACCTTTGGAGAAGCTACTCTGGTCCTCTTCAGCCTTTTCAACTCCTTGGGAGGGGCTACCACTTGTCTCTTCCTGATGGAGCTTTCGAGCATCGGGTTTAATCTTCTTGTCTGCAAGAAAGAAGAATTAATGAACAAATTAACAAGAGGAGAAGAAAATAAAGGAAAAACAAGTGGTCTATCTAATAAAGACATATCTAAAATAGGAAATGTGCTACTCTGAATGAGGTAAAGGCCTTGCTCGCTCAACAACTCCCTCAATAGAGGAACTTCGATCCCTGAGAGCTAATCGAAGTCCTCCTTATCAGCCATTAAGACTTTCTTCCCGTCATTAGAGGTTAGACGGGGCTCCCCCCACTTGGTACAAAAGTTTCATGATTGTGTAAAAAATGAAAAAGAAGCAAGGTTTCCACCCATGAATGGTAGATGGAAGCCCTTGAATAAATTTCTGACAAGTACAAGGGCCAATGACCCACCACCCTTGGCCATGAAAATCCTTCTTTAAAATAAAGAAGGAAGTAAATAAAGAAGTCCTAAGTTCTATATTCAGATCATGACAAAGAACTAAAAAGGCATAGATAATCCGAATATTATTCAGAGTTAACTGCGTCGGGACCAAGTGGTAAAGATTTAAAATCCGAATAAAGAATGGATGCAAGGAAAAATGAAGACTAGCCTTTAGGTGCTCTTCATATGCTATTATGCTGCCAGGAGGAGGTTTGTCTACCCTCTCACCGAAATGAGGAACAAAGGAGGGTAAATCCTATGAAATCTTATAATAACTCCACAGGGAGGCCAACTTAGACTCAGTAAGAACACTCCTGATGGACTCAAGTCTCAAGTTCTTATAATGAGGATCCCTTGCCCTAGAAAGACCGGGGCTATCGGAAGATTCATTTCCTTCCCTACTGGTTAAAGACCTACCAGCAACAGGAACACCTAAAGACCTAACCATGGAGAGGAAAAAAGAAATCTGACCTGAAGAAAAGAAAAAAGCTCGAAAGGAGAAGAAGAGGTTGAAGCGAGAATAAAGACCCCCAAAAATGGAAAATTCATAGAGTGGCATAAGGATCCGGCCTGAGAAAGGGGAAACCCTTTATATAGGCGACTATGACGGCCCTGATTTATTTCTAGAATAGTGTGGAATGCTTCTGATTATGCCACATATGCAAATCTTAACCAACAGATATGACTCGATGGAAAGAAGCCGATATGATGGAAGGAAAACTAATGTGTCAGTATCAATCCACGAGAGTTCGACTGGTTAAGATAAAAAGATGGCGACGGTTATGATAGCATATTCGTGCAACTTTAATGACCCCGATCGCGCTACGAACCCAAACTTTTAGCAAGCACCAACGAAAAAAGTATGTATTCAACCCTAAGATCCGAAGGATAACTTCCTTACCAATATGAATCTGACACCTAGAAAAGGCATTACGTCCTAAAAGTGGTAAATTAATCTTGCCAACTGAAGCCAAGATTCACCATCATTGAAGGATATCTCCTCTCTCTCTCCTCGATGAAGGATATGGGTAAAAAAATTATCATTATTATTATTAACTTCCATCTTTCAAAGCACTAAATATACCTTGAACTTGGGAGTGGGGGGCAAGTGTTGTGATAAGCCAATTGGTCTAACTCAGAAAAAGCCATAATAGGCCCGAGGGATAAACAAAAGGCCATATCAGGCCCAAAAGCTAGTAAGACAACAATCAGCCGACTGCCTCTATGGACCTATTAGTCCAACTCGCCTATAAAGTCTGACTCATTCATAAAGGCCTACCAACTTCAAGAAGAATGAGAATGGCAAGAAAAGAGTTGGTTATTCTACCAGAATAACAACCAATCGTTATAACAGGTTTAGATTAGTTCTCAATGGAATAATATCGAAACTAACTGCAAGAAGTCCTTTCAGTTAAATTCTATTAAGACAAATACCTATAAATACCGGTGAGAGGAGACCTCTAGGGGATAAGTAAGAATAGCTAACTGAAGTATTCTCTCATTCTTGCCTATTCTCTCTGAGATTCTGTATCTGTTACTCAAACACTTGCTGACTTAGGCATCAGAGTGTCCCCCACTGGAAATCCTCCGGTGAGTGGGTTTGTTTTATAGGACTCAGAAAAAAACTTGATTGGATGAATCTTGATGGTACAGAAGGATCACTTGGATTCGGCGATAACAGATATAATAGAATATATAGCAAAAATAGAATAGAATATAAAAGATATGGGAGTCTATTACAAAAAAACTATGAAGTTTGACCACAAGGGAAAGGTGAAGATGAGGGTTTCACTCGAACCCTCTTCGGAGGGATCTTCGGTGCTAGCGAGGGCCTTTTTGGATCTTGAATTATCAGGAATTTTAGAGGATCTACCAACTTGGCCTTGGGGAGAAGCTACTGCGAAGGTAAAGGGGATGGTTTCACTACCCTCTCACTAGCCATTACTAGAGGATGCTACAAAGAAGAGAAAGGGGTGGATTCTCGAGCGACTATCAAAGGAAGACAAGCGAAAGGAAAAAGGGGTGGGTTTGTCACCTTCTTCCCCAAGAATTCTCGTTCGACCATTCCACAAGTCGAGCATACTAGGTCGTAGGTCATCAAAGGTGCTCGGTGCTTTAGATGGGCGATGGAGCAAGCCACGAAGGAGGACATTGCTACATTGGAATGGTGATTCACTTTGCATTGTAGTCTTCACAAAGAAAGAGTTGCAGAGAACCTCACACGGGAGCATTACTGCAACAAATGAGATCTATAACATCAGTCAAAACTAGGCAACAAATATAAAAATCTATTGGTAAAATTTATACCAATCATTGCTAAATTACTGCAACAGGTAGAAAAGTTATCACCACGATTTTGATGGGTGTTGATATAAACAAGTTTATGATAATAATTTTGAGTTATCTTGTAGCGATGATTCATGACTATCAGTATGATTTATTATAGTAATTATAACTATCGCTACAAATGTAAGCCAAATCAAATATTTTTAAAAAATAATACTACATTTATAATCGAGTATTGTTTATAAATTAATATTAAATATTTTTATAATTAGATATTGAATATTTTCCTGCTATTTAATCATCATGATAACGTTAATTTTGATATAAAGTTATGGTTTATTATACTTATTCAAAATTTATTAATATTATAAAATATAATTATTTTAAATATATTATTATATTTTAATTTTAATACTTAATTATTTTCAAAAATAAATTAAATTCTCTTCTTTTTTAAAGAAAATTAAAAAAATTATTTCATTTTATTCTTTATAATATTTTTAAAACCTTATTAATTAAAATATTTTAAAATATAAATAATTTTAATATAATTCTATAATCATAAATATTTTTTTAAAGTTCTTTAAAATAGATAATTCATTATTCTTCTTATTTATACTACAATTAAAAAATAATACCATTTAGTATAGAATATTTTCAAAACTTTATATTATATATTATATATAGGTAATCCTTGATTTTTTATATATTCTTAATATAAATTAGATTGGATCAAATCCAAATTCTTGTTTAAATATGTTTTCATACAAATTTTTCAATAATCACATGGTAGATTATTACGAAACATTGCATTCATATTAATAATAAATTTTATATTAAAAAATATTTTTATTTAATTGTTAGACTATCTTAAATCATATAATTGATATCATATTAATTTTAAAATTTATTAAATATATATATATATTAGAAAATTTAAATATATATTTAGTGATCAAATATTATCATAAAAAAATTAAATTAGTTTGCAATGATACTAATTTATCACAAAAATGAACCATAAATAATTGATAATAAAAGCTATTATTTATATAATGATGTATAAATAGTAAAATTTATTTCAATGATAAATTATCGATATTCTATAATAGAATTATAAATATTATTGACGAAGTTCTATTTAAGCAGAAAATATTATTATTATAAGATACCATCATAATATTATAAATTTTAGTAAAATCTATAAATAACTATCATAATATTATAAATTTTCTATAATAAATTTGTAAACTGTCATAATAGTATGCAATTTCTTGTAGTGGTAATAAGATACTGTCGCTACATAATAACTTTTAGTAATACTATTGACAAAGTACTATAATATTATATATTTTTTATGATACTTTTTAAAATTATTATTAGAGAATAGTTAAAGTAAGAGACTTTTTAAATCTTACTAAAATTTCATTGCTATAGTCTATTTTTGTTGTAGTGCAAATTTGCCCTAATAGGTAAATTTCTTGGAAAAGAGTTATCTCTTTAATTTGTCCAATGTAAGATGAAGATGCGATAGAATATGGAAAGAAAATTTTTTGGTTCATACCTTAGCATGACTCTCTGATATACTTGTGGGTTGTTTTGGACAGGTAAAGTGTGTATGAAGGTTATGAATGATCAACAAGAAATTGGTAACTCCTTATAAGAGGAGAAAATATCCTATATGATCTCATAGGATAATAAGTCAGAAGTCTTTGGCAAAGTATGATGAAAATTAGAAAGAGTTTTAATATTTTATCAACCGAGTTATCATCATTGAATCGAGATATATATGGATAAGTATTTAGACTTGACATGATTCTATACCCATAACTTATCCAAGATGCTGTGTGATCAAAGAATTAAATTGAACGATAACCAGTCACTAAAGGGTATTTTAGTATTTCTATCAAAATTTTATATTTTCTAGGTAATCATGATACGTTGCTAGATGTCAATCTTGACTTATAGACTTGCATGAATTAAAGAGTTTAGTTCGGTAATTAATTAGAAGGAGTTTTAATTGATTAGTATATTTGGACTTGACCTATTTTTAATTGGATTAGTTGGTCATGAGCCGAGTATACTACTAGCTAGATATGGAATCTAATGGATCATGTACATTAGAAATTAATCGAGGATCAATGTGATTGGATTTATAAGAAATTTTATGAATTTAATTAACATGTTAATACATGGGTTAATCCAAGATCTCTTATGGAAAAGAGAGAAACAATTAGGAAGCCCAAGGCTTTGTATTTTGTCAAGCCATTGACCAAGTCAAAGAGGGCTTAAGCCCTAGTTTCCTTGCACCCTATATTTCCTAGCGTGGAAGGGTTCCACGGTATGCCTAGAAGGCTCCATGCCTCTTATGGTTTAAACGTGCAAGGAAGGGAGGGAAGAGTCCCTCTATTCTCAAATTTCTTCTGTTCCTAATGTCCAAATTAAGTACCATAATTGACCAACATGAAAGGAGTTTCACATGGGATTTTTAAGAGGCCCCATGCCTCTTATTTGCTGCATTTTATAGGTCTTAATATTGGATATTATTTGCGCTATGCCTCCTCTTTGTTTCCCATGCCCCATGTCCAAACATTGGATATTTTTTCTCATGCCAAGTCTCTGTATAAGGAAGGGCACTCTAGCTGGAAAAGATGTAAAAAGCAAGAGGAGGTTCTAGGATTAGATTTTGGTTTGCATGTGTTTTCATAAGATGATAGCCCACCATTTGATTTGCATAGATCCCCATGTAAAACAAGTAAAAAGTTAATGGTATAAAATAAATACAGATATAAATAAAAAAATACTCTAGAATAAATACAAACTTTTTCATTTATATTAATATCATAATAATGGTTGCTGATAGTTGTTGGAATTATTAATGATGGGATAGTCCATATTTTCATAATAAATACCAACACTCTAGAATAAACACAAATCCCAACAAATGAAAGGATTCATATTTATTCTGAAATATTTGGATTTATTTTAAAAAGGTTATTTCTTCTAGAGCATTTGTATTGATTCTAAGCATTTTTATTTTTGTTTAATCTACACCATTAATATACCATTAATTTTTATTTTTTTTGCATGAAAACTTGTGCAAATCAAATGATAGGGGACTTGACCGGATTTGGCTCCAAATCTTTTTAAAATGAGTAAAGTCCACCTATATATATAATATTATACTCTATTGTGCAACCAAAACCCAACACTCTAAACCCACTAGTTTAGAATGTCATGGCTAGGAATAACAAGCATTGAAACTCTCTTCCTCAATTATGGTCCAAACATCGAAGCAACCAATCCAAGATCCCACCTTCTCTTCCCAGGTATCCAAAGGTTGCAAACACGCCTACTCTCAGCTAGCTCTACATCAACCATAGTCAACCACTAATACAAGGGGACATCTACAATCCAAAGATTCCTCAAAACATCTATACTATGCCCATTAATTTCTAATCATCCATCTTGTATTATGCATCACCACAAGGATGTCTGTACATATCTCCCTCCAAATAAAGGAGTTAGTCTAGCTAACTTGGATATCTTTCTTCACGATCCATTGATTGTACTTGGATCTCATGACCATACACTATAAGCTCCCTGGCTCTAGCAAGAATTTTGTGCATGTCAAGCAATCATTCCTCTCCCTAAATTAGGAGAGACTAAATACCTAGTCCGGCAGTCCCCCCTCCCTTACCAACTAACAGAAAGTATCCTAAGTGACAAGATGCACACCATGACATCCATCCCATGCTGCCCAAAGAAAGCTCTTAAGTATCTACTCCAACTTCACCATAAAAGTGCAGGGCAAAATGATGTTAAATATGAGCACTGTAAAAAAAAATGGTACTAGTGATGGCTATTAGTGACAGCAACTTTGCCATTGCTAATAACAAATTTTAATGACCACATATGACAACAAAAAAAATATCTTCATAAAAAAATAAAGAAGTATTAGCGATATATATTTTGGTTATTATTGATGGTAAACTCCACCGCTAATAAATTACAAATTTTAATTTTTATATTTAGCCTATAAATGTATTAGCAACGGCAAATAATTATTAGCGATGGAGATGGAGTCACTAATAACTTTGTTTTTTTAATTATAAAGAGCAATAATTATTATCAATGAAATTCAATGTCATTGCCAATAATTGTCCCTAAAATTCTAAACCCAGCTCGACTTAGTTTTTAGTGATGCTCAAAATTCTTTCCCCCCAGTTTTCCAGTCCTTGTGCCCCCATCCCTGCCTCGGCATCCTTGCACTGCCATTCCTGAACTGCCATCCTTGTTAAGTTGAGCATCCCCTTGCCGGTTATGCCATCCCCGTGCCACTAGATAACCTTTTTCTTTCCCATGCTGGTTACTATAACCCATGTCTCTATCATCCGCGTGCTAGATCACAGTCCCCACACCCCCGGATCACCTTCTTCTTTCCCTCGCTGGTTGCTGGAACCCACATCTCTACCATCCACATGCTTGATTGCCATCCTCGCACCACCGGATTGCCTTCTTCTTCCCCTTGCCAGCCATCGGAACCCACGTCTTTGCCATCCACGCACCCCCATCCTCATGGCCCTGATCCTGTGCCACTGTCCCTAAGCTGTTGTCCTATCCCGACATTGTCAGCCTGGTGCTACCATCCTTGTTGCAAAAAAATTCATTTCTCATTAAGCATGTGAGCATTTGGGTTTTGAACTTTTTATGCTTATAACTTGCTACATTCCTAAACTCTTCTCAGACATTCTGAGTATGTTCTATAAGTTCAATTGCCAACTTTTTTATGCCCTTCGTTTGATCTAGATATTATAAATTTTCCCCTAATGCAACAACAAGATAAGTGATCTTGTTTTAGGAATCACAAAGAGTGCTAAGTTAAAGACTCCTGACTTTTACTCGAATTAAATGATGCAACTAAAACTAAAACTACATTACTTAAATTAAATTAGCTAAACAACAATGTATAAGATAATTGAAAGTGTTCTTAACTGCTAGAGAAAACTAGAAGTATTTCATTAAGCTATCAAGGACCGTCTTCCTTCAAATATTAGTGAATTCACTGAAAAAGTTCTTAACTACTTTATATGGATATGATAGGATTGGTATTGTGCACATGTGTGTGCACATGTAATTTTTAAGCATTTTTAGTCTCAACATCCTAGCATAGAGAAATATGAGTTGTCATGTTATTCAATTCAATTACATATATAGTGAAATATTAGGCAGAAATTGGGTATTTATTTATTTTTTGGTACTGCTAGTTTTTTATGATAAGGTGCAGCATTCATACATTTCTTTTGTGAATACATCCAAGAAAATCGAAAAGCAAAATATCTCTAAGTTGGCTAGGAGCCTTTCCAACGTTAGTGCATATAAAATCTCTGGAATGCTTTGCAACGTATAGTGGTTACCCAATCTATAGCTGAATTGGCCTCCTAATAAAAATGTTTAACAATTAGGGTTGTACAACCCCTCAGTAGAGCTATGATGTCATGAAATAAAGGGTGCCCCATGTCCCATTGCATATCCTCCTGGATCCAGGCTACTATCATGGTGGAGTCACCCTCAATAATGAGGTGATGGGCTCGTAAGATCCTTTGGGCAAAAGTGACTCTAGCCCACACCCCTTGAAGCTCCACCATAGGAACCATCAGTTCAAAGAAGTAGCTCTCACATGCCACCAACAGCCCCAACCCCAATCCTCGGATAACAAAATTGACTCATTTTTATATTTTTAATTCAATAAAACTTACCAAAATGAAATGAAACAAATTAGGGCATTGGCCTAATGGTTGTTGGTCATACCCCTCTACTTAGCAACCAAAAGTCACCAAAATATCTAAACCTATGAAATGGGTTGCTCTAAAAAAGAAAAAGAAGTCAAGAAGAACAACCTTGATTTAGGGTTTTTAAAATGAACACTTCAATAGAACCTCTCATATTCCTCCTATTATATTGTTTAGAAGCTTTTGGCATATTGAACATTTCAATTAGGCCGTTTAAAAGTTAAGTATGACATAGCAATCAAAATATTCTAAACAATAATAATAACAAAAATTAATTGTGCATATTATCTTGCCATTGTGTTAAGAATTATAAGAAAGTCTCTAATGGTTCTGACTGCAAAATTTACTTCGAAAACTCAATACCTAGTTAGTAATGTTGGCTAACTTCTTTCGGCCTTAAGCCTAGACCCAAAGGAGAATCTTAATGACACATGGTTATAAAATTAATACTTATATCTTAATTACATTGCTAAGGGACTAGCAATGACTAAGTTGGAGGGTGGATAAGTCTATCAATTATCCCAATTCAACTTTCTAAAATAAGAATTAATTAATTAGTATTTGATATGGCAGGACCGTTGACGTGGAGGCCCTCTCAGCTCCAACTGGTGGTGTTGCCCAGTGATGATGCAACCCAAGAGGGGGGGTGAATTGGATTTTATAATAACTTTTTGAACTATTTCAATAGATATAAAACAAGTATGTGATAATTGCAATTATGTACTTATGTTTTGCCAAAATATTTGTGTGCTTCAAAATAATATACAATAAAATTAATAAAATAAATGCATAAAAAAAATAATCACACAAACATAATAAAGTTATAGTGGTTCAGTGCACTCCAAGGCACCTACATCCACTCTCCAAGTTTTCCTTGAGATTTTTACTATAATCACCAAGATTACAGTCGATTAATTTTCTGGGCTCACTAATCAAAATCCAACTTGTTTTTCCGAGCTTATAAGTCAAAACTCCTTGTTGGTTTTATAACTTAGGCTAATCAACAACCTTCGATGGTTTTACGGGCTCACCAACAACCTTGTTAGTTTTGATACAAAGGCTTACCAACAACCTTGTTGGTTTTCACACAAGGCTCACCAACAAACCTCTTTGATTTTTCAAGGCTCATCAAAAATCTTAATAAACAAAGTAAGCACAATATGAAAAGAATACAATAAAAGTTTTCTTAAATAAAGCAAATATCTCTTTGAAGCCCTTGATTGTTGATGAAGAACTTGTCTTCAAGTTGTTGAAGCCTTTGATTGTAGCTTGATGATGTGAACTTGGATGCACTCTCTTATCTTTGGAAGCTTGAAGGCTTGAACCACTCAACTCTTGAATCCTTGAAGGATATTCAATAATCTCACCAAAGGATTACTTCCCTATTTGATTTTTGGTGTTTATATAGCTCTCCAACCCATAGATGACCATTTATGACTGTTGGGATGAAAAACTAGCCGTTTGAAGCAAGTTGTAATCAATTCTGCACTTCTAAAAAACTAACCGTTGCTCCAAGTGTCGACACTTAAATATGGCGAGTCGACACTTGAATTCTGTGAGTCGATATTTGGTTTCTCTGAATCGACACTTAATTTCCGTAAGTCGATGCTTGGATCAGCTTAAGACAAAAATTTTGGATTTTCATATTTTTGTATTTTTCTTGTTCTCAGGCTTTGAGTTGATAATTAAACTTCTTCATGAATCGACACTTGCTTGTGCCAGTGCTAAAACTTGCTAAAACTTCTCCAAAATCAAACTTTAAGTCCTTCCAAGTCTTCCTTATGTTCCAAAGTCCTTATAACTTGAAATTCCATGAATTTGAAGGACTTCTTCAACTAAAAGCATATATTTCTTCATTCAACATGGATGAGTACTAAGATTTGATAAACACACTTAAAAATATAATTAGTACTCATATATATTTAAATATTTTATCAATTATCAAAATCAAGATTAGAGTCAACAATCTTTCCCTTTTTGATGATGACAAAATCTTTAAGTATATGAACATGGTAAGCTTAAAAGGATTAACAATAAGATAAACATGTAAGCTCAAAATCAATGAGCATCAAGCTCCCCTTCAAAATATGATTTCAAAATATTTTTCAAAGAATGCAAAAATTTTTAATTTTCTCCCCCTTACTAATTCTTTCCTTAAAATTATAACATTTTGCTTTCTTCTCTCTCTTTTGCCTTTTCTTTCATTTCTCTTATAGTTTTTTCATGTTTATCATATCTTTCTCCTTTTCATACTTAACATATTTCTTTCCCTTTTTGTCATCATGAAAAAGGGTGAAAGGCAATACAAAATGAGAATGAAGGTAGAAAGAATAGCAAGTGGATCATCAAAATCAATACATGAAATCAATAAATCATGATACCAATTAAATATGATACTAATTGAACATGATACCACAAAAATAACATGCACATGCAAAAAATAATTCAATATATATTAGCTCTAATATACATAACTGATAGCGAGATAACAATCCATTTACCTTACTTGTTCATAGGATAAGGCCACAGTGGCACCCCAATACGTCATAAGAGACTCCATTAAATGGAAAGAGAGGGTCTCTAAACCCTACTTAGCTCCTATGACCGAACGGCCATGGTGACTAATCCAATCCGAAGCAGTTACTAGAAGCTCTTCTTCCTTTTTTAAGATTCTTAATAAATCTTGATACCAATTGAATGTAACTCCACTCAAAGGATTAGATTTGAAAACAAGGAGTATCAGAGCAATATAAGTAAAGCATGATATCAAAAAGAATATTTAAAGCATCATATGTATATAATGACAACAAATCTTTGGATGCTCCCCCTAAATATTATTCTCCCTTAAAAATATGCATTTATTAAGGAATAAAATATGAAAGCACAAGCATCATAATTTCAGACAATTTGAGATATGAACATAAATACCAAGTCTAAAAGCAAAGATTTGAATTTTCAAGATATACATTATCTTCAAAAAATAAGAGATTGATCATTCAAAAACTTTTAGCATGATTTAAAATTCATTTGAAATGATTTGATATCCATACAAATGCTAGAAGTTATATGATATCAAGTTTAGCTACTGGAGTAAGGATTTATCAATATGCATACCTTCTTCATAAATATAATCCTTAACTACTAGTTCTAGTCTTGATCCAGATCATTTCTAATTTAAGCATATATGCCAAAAATGAAAACACATAAATCATAACATTTCACTTGAAATATTTTAAAACTTTATTAATCAAAATCAAGTGAAAGTCTAATAATCATAAGTTTAATCATGAGAGCATGAAATTCATCAATATCAAAAAGTTCATGATCACAATAAATGACTATTAGTCTAAACTTGATTCTAATTAATCATTTAAAATAATTTTTAAAGTAATTGATGCAATATTGATAACAAATATTCAACTATATTTTCAATTATGGAAGGAAATATTTAGAATTTATCAATATGTATAATCCTTCCTTTGCCATTTAGTCCAAAATATAGTAGGTCAACTTCTTTAAATTGTCTTGTATAGCCATTTTTCAAAAACTTCCTTTCTTCTTGTTGGACTGCAAAACATTCCTGCAAAATATACTAAGTAGATAATTTTGCTACCCAAACTTTCTTGGATCCTTTAAGGTTAGTAAATATGGTTCCTTTTGGAACCTAAATTTTTCTTAATCTACAAGGATATGCATTAAGTCCAAATTTTTCATATTTTAAGCAAGCAATATTGGAAGAAGTAGCAACAAAGAAATTCTTGTTTTTCAACTCAAGATTTTTATTTTTCTTTAAAAGCTCATTATTTGATACAAAAATCTTGGATCTTTTTTGAATTTCTATTTCATTTAATAAAATATTTTTTTTCATTTGAAAACTTATTGCATAATTCTTTCAAAGCAAAATTTTATTTTTCTAAAATTTCTTTTTCTTTAAAAAAATTATTATTATCAATTTCTAAAACATCAATCTTTATATTTAAATCATGGTTTTTATTGGCAAGATTGGTGTTCTCAAGAGAAAAAGAGTCAGCATGTTTTTTTAATTTCTTGTGCTCAATTTTAGTAATTTGTATTCATGCACAAGATCATTAAATGCATCATGTAATTCATCAAAAGTAAAATTATATTCATTTTTAGAACATACATCTTCCTCATTTGCCATGAAGCAAAGATGGGCAACTTCTTGTTCATCATCCGAACTTGAATCTTCGCTATCGCTCCAAGTTGCCATCATTACCTTGAATTTTTTTTTGGCCTTGAGGGCTAATATCTTCTTCTTCTCTTGATCAGCAACCACTTTCTTTTGCCATAAATTCAACTCATGGGTCATGAGTAAACCAATAAGCTTCTCCAAAGGTAGGGTATCAATATCTTTAGCTTCTTGGATCGCTGTTACCTTTGGATCCCATGATATTAGCAAAGATCTAAGAATTTTATTAACCAAATCAGTATTAGTATAGACTTTGCCAAGACTTTTCAATTCATTAATAACATTCATAAATCTTCCATATATATCATATATAGATTCATAGTGCAGCATTTTAAACATTTCAAAAGAATGTATAAGCAAATTAATTTTTGGATTCTTCACTTGAAGAGTATCCTCATGAGTAACCTCAAGTGTATCCCATATCTTCTTCATCAATGTGCATGTAGAGATCCTATTGAATTCATTAGAGTCCAATGCACATAAAGCAAGTTCATTGCTTTAGCATTAATTTTAGATTGCTTAATGTCATATTCATTCCAATCTTCTTCGAGCTTTGGAATGGAAATGCCATTAACCAAAATGGAAGGAATATGAGGACCGTTAACTATAACTTTCCAAAGATAATAACTAATAGATTGAATGTAGATGCGCATGTGAGTTTTTCAAAAAGTATAATTAGTGCCATTGAAAAATAGTGGTCTAACACTAATACCTACAAGGGTTGCCATGGCCTTTTACTCAAAATTGTTAGATTTTCAAACAAAGTACCGGGCACTGATACCAATTGTTAGCCAGTGAAGAAGATGATGCAACCCAAGAGGGGGGGTGAATTGGATTTTATAAAAACTTTTTGAACTATTTCAATAGATATAAAACAAATATGTGATAATTGCAATTAAGTGCTTATGTTTTGCCAAAGTGTTTGTGTGCTTCAAAATAATATACAGTAAAATTAATAAAGTAAATGCATAAAGAAAACAATCACATAAATACAACAAATTTATAGTGATTCGGTGCACTCCAAGGCACCTACATTCACTTCCCAAGTTTTTCTTGGAAATTTCACTATATAATCACCAAGATTACGGTCGATTAGTTTTCTGGGTTCACTAATCAAAACCCAACTTGTTTTCTCGGGCTCACAAGTCAAAACCCCTTGTTGGTTTTATAACTTAGGCTAACCAACAACCTTCAATGGTTTTACGGGCTCACCAATAACCTAGTTGGTTTTGATATAAAGGCTTACTAACAACCTTGTTGGTTTTCACACAAGGCTCACCAACAAACCTCTTTGGTTTTCCAAGGCTCACTAAAAATCTTAATAAACAAAGTAAGCACAATATGAAAAAATACAATAAAATCTTTCTTAAATAAAGCAAAAATCTCTTTGAATTCCTTGATTATTGATGAAGAACTTGTCTTCAAGTTGTTGAAGCCTTTGATTGTAGCTTGATGATGTGAACTTGGATGCACTCTCTTATCTTTGGAAGATTGAAAGCTTGAATCACTCAACTCTTGAATTCTTGAAGGATATTCAATAATCTCATCAAATGATTGCTTCCCCATTTGATTTTTGGTGTTTATATAGCTCTTTAACCCATAGATGACCATTGGGGATGAAAAACCAACCATTTGAAGCAACTTGAAATCAATTCTGTACTTCTGAAAAACTAGCCGTTGCTCCAAGTGTCGACACTTAAATCTGGTGAGTCGACACTTGATTTCTAAAAGTTAATACTTGGTTTCTGTGAGTCGACACTTGGTTTCTGTGAGTCGACATTTGGGTCAGCTCAAAGCAAAAATTTTGGATTTTCATAGTTCTGTAATTTTCTTGTTCTCAGACCTTGAGTTGATACTTGAACTTCTTCATGAGTCGACACTTGCTTGCGCCAGTACTAAAACTTTTTCAAAATCAAACTTTAAGTACTTCCAAGTCTTTCTTATGTTTCAAAGTCCTTATAACTTGAAATTCCATGAATTTGAAGGACTTCTTCAACTAAAAGCATGTATTTCTTCATTCAACATGGATGAGTACTAAAATATGATAAACACACTTAAAAATATAATTAGCACTCATATATACTTAAATATTTTGTTAATCATCAAAATCAAGATCAGAGTCAACAGGTGGCCATGCTGGTAGAAGATGCCACTTGGACGCCACTTGGCAGAAGATGCCTGATAGAAGGCGCCACCTGGATGCTGCATTCAGAGTGCCCCTTGGTTGGAATGGCTCCCTCGAGGTCGAGCCAAGGCCAAGGTCGTGCCTTGCCTCTTGAGCCCCTTTGTCCAGAGTGGCTCCCTTGAGGTCGTGCTTCATCTCTCGAGCCCCTTGGTCGGAGTGGCTCCCCCGAGGTCGAGCCTCGGTCGAGGTCATGCCTCTCCTCTTAAGCCCCTTGGCCGAAGTGGCTCCACCGAGATCGTGCCCTTACTTCTCGAGCCCCTTGGCCAAAGTGGCTTCTCCAAGGTCGAGTCCCAGTCGAGGTCATGCCCTCGCTTCTCGAGCCCCTCAACCGGAGTGGCTTCCCCAAGGTCGAGCCCCGGTCGAGGTCATGCCCTCTTTTCTTGAGCCCCTCGATCGGAGTGGCTCTCCCAAGGTTAAGCCCCGGCCGAGGTCATGCCTCACTCCTCGAGCCTCTCAACCAGTGTGGCTCCCCCGAGGTCGAGCCCCAATCGAGATCGTGTGTTGCCCAGAAATGGAGCCCAAGAGGGGGGTGAATTGGGTCTTTCAAAAATTAAAATAATTATATGCAGGCCGTGTAATATTTATGGATAATGCACTTAAGTATATGCAACAAAAAAATAATTAATAGAGTGCAGAAAATAAAGTGCAAGTAATCAAAGAGAGACAATCACACACAAACATCAAGTTTTATAGTGGTTCGGTGCTCTCCAAGCACTTATGTCCAGTCCCCAAGCTTCCCTTGGGGATTTCCACTATAATCTCTTCAAAGATTACAGCCGACTTGTTTTCCAAGGCTCACAAGTTAAAATCTAAGTTGATTTTATCACTTAGGCTCACCAACAAACCTTTACACTTGTTTTGTCTTTGGGCTCACAAGTCAATCATAGTTGGTTTTGGCTCACCAACAACCTTACAACCTACTTTCAAGAACCTTGAAAGATAGGTCAAATAATAATAAATTCAGAATACAAGAATTTAAACACAAGCAAACTCTCTTCTTAGAATGGATGAGAAATCTTTGAAGCTCTTTGATGATTGCTTGATGTGACTTGACTTGGAATCTTCTCAAGAACACTTTTGAAAAGATGAAATGAAAGGAATATAGGCTTTTTCAATGAAATCTCTCCTTTTTAGCTTTTGGAAGTGGAGTTCTTGAAGAATGTCTTTAACTCTTGGATGATTTCTTGCTTTTCTCTCTTCTCTTATTTTATGAATGAGTTTGGTGAAGCTTAAATACATAAAAAATACCCAAAAAACTGTTTTAGACCGTTAGGGATCAAAAACTAGCCGTTAGGAGCTAAAAACCATCAAATCAGGCTATCAGAAAATAGATCCGTTGAGGCTGTCAGAATCCAAGTGTCGATACTTAGCTATTAGGTGTCGATACTTAGCTGTCAGGTATCGACACTTGAACTTTCAAATGTTGACACTTGATTCTCAGGTGTTGACACTTGATATAAAAACTCTCCAGAGACAAGTTCTGTATTTTTAAAAAGTCTCAGGCCTTGAGTCGACACTTAGGAACTTAAGTATCAACACTTGAGTTTCAGGTGTCGACCCTTGAGTTCTGAGTATCGATACTTGGCATGCCATGAAAAATTTTTGCGTACCAAATGCTGAAGTGTCGACACTTGGGCTCCCAGGTGTCGACACTTGGTTCTGCAAAATTCAAAATCAAGTGCCAAACAAGCCAAAAACATAAAGATTTTTCATGAAACTTAAATGCAACATATAGAAATAATAATTGAACTCATTTGTGTCCTTTTTTTATGGAGAAGACTTTTCAAAGCATGAAAAATGCTTTGTTTCCAAAGCATGCCATGATACTCTAGTTTTAAAAAATTGAGGTGCTTGAAACCTGAAAACTCATAACTACAAATGATCATTAGTACAAAATATGTACTCAACATTTTGTTATTCATCAAAATCACAGGATAGAGCCAACAATCTTTCCCTTTTTGATGATGACAAAATCTTGAGTAAATAAGCATTTAAATTTAATTTTGATATTGTATCCCTTAAGTATGAACTTGAAATTTTTACATTGCAATTCAATGGAGGAGATGTGCTAAATAGATATGGAAATCAACATTCTCTCCCCCTAAGGAAGTTAAGTTAGGAGACAATTCAAAAGTTAAAGAAAATGCTTGTAACTACTCCCCTTTTTGTCAACATACAACATAAAAGAGAGTAAACTCCCCCTGAATCAATGCATTAAGCCATGATAAAATTGGTATAAGACTTGAAAAGATATTAGATTATTAACAAATCTAACAAGTATCAGAGCAAATGCATAGAGTAGGGAGTATCAAAACAAATGCAAAGTTCAATACACACGTGATACAAGATACATAAAGCAAATACAATAATGGTCATAAACTGAAACACACACATATATATATAATCAATGTTTTCAGTTACAAAAAGTGCTGTTAGAGATATAGCAAATCTGAAACATAATATAAGATACATAAAACAAATAAGTATAGTGATATAAGCATGTAATCTAATACAATAACTAAATATAAAAGCAACAAGCTACTAGATAAACATCTGTGAGGCTACTCCTCATCAGATGGAAGCTCAAAGCTAGTGGGGACACTGATCCTAGACTTAGGTACAAGGGCCTTAGGTGGCTCTAGAACCCTATGACTCCTAGTCTGGGTAGAAGGTCCATGTGCAGGTATAACCCTGGATGATCTGATTGACGGGGGAGGAAGTAGCTCAGCTGGAGTCACAAAATCAGGAGTGGAAACGATCTCATCAACTGGAGGAGGGACCTCAGGAGTAGCTGGTGTCTGAGTACTCTGCTGACCATCAGATATCACCCAGCTAGATCTACACTGCCATCGTGCTGCCATCACCAGAAATATCTGTGCCACTATCTGCATCATCATCGTCATCACCACCATCAGCACCATCGCCACCCTGGGAATCATCATGACCATCATCAGTAGAGGGTGGAGGAGGTGGAGGATCAGCTGGACCAGATGTCCCTGATGGAAATAGAGCTCTCAGCATCTCCTCAATGCGGGTGAAACCAGCCTTCATAGTCCTGCGAATATCAGCATGCTCCTCTGTAGTATGAGCTCGAAGGCTCTCTATCTCAATCCTGAGCTGTGTGGTTTGGACTCCCAGTCCGACCATCTCACTCCTCAGCTCTATGAACTGCTGGCGAGCATGCTCCACAAATGGTGTATTAGTAGAAGATGGAGGAGGAGTAGAAGGGGTAGCTGCAGGAGTCACTGGCTCAGGCTCTGATGCTGGTCCAACTCGAGGAGTTGTAAAAATTGGCCCTGATGGCCCGGCCTCGGCTCTCTGATCTTGTCTTCTTCGTCTGGCTCCTGACCAGACTCTCTACAAACCTAGCATCTAGAGACCAATCTGTATCCCATCCGGTGCAGGGATGGCTCATCATAAACATCCATCTATAAGATCTCCTTGGAGGCCTCCCCCTCCAAAGGTATACCATAAGCTCGAAAGATACATGTCAATCCCATACCGTATGGAAGACAATGTCTCCTCTGGATAGTTGCGTCTCTCATCTGAAGTAGCATGAATGCTGGGAGATCAACCGCAGTCCTCTGAGACAAGCAGACTATAAGCTCAGCTCCCGCTCCGTAATGAAATCGAATCTGCCAATCTTCGAGAGTAGGATGCGAGTGATGATGTGGTGAAGAAGCCTCATCTCAACTGATAACTTGTTCGCGGTGACCACTGTCACACCACGAACATCATCTCTCTCAAGTACATAACGAAAGGCCTTACAATCCTCACTACTGTAAGCCATAATGCCTCTATGTGGAATCTCCCATAATCTACTCAAGATAGACTCGTCCACTGGAATCTTCACACCTCTGATAGTCACATGCCACGCGAGTCTGCTACAATCTAAGCTACCATAGAACTTGTGGATTATATGGGGATAGTACCTCTCTGTCATAGAACAGAAGGGGACTAAACCCGCATCCTGAAGCATCTGCCTGATGCGAAAGTGCTGTCTGTCGAAGAAATCGAGATCCACCCATCTGCCAGCTACCACTACCATCCCCGCCATCCTCTCTATAGAAGGTGACCTAGGGGCTGCTGAACTACTAGTCTAACCACTATCATGCCTAGCTTTTGATCTTCTCTTTGTTGAACTCTGACCAAACTTCATTTTAACAGCCAATCTCTTCCTAGGTCCCATATCTACCAGCTGAGAAAAGGAAGGAAGGAAGAAAGGGATAAACTTAAGGAATAGTGATCGGTCTAAGGAAGACATAGGGGAAAACAAGTCAAAAATACTGGATCGGCCAAGAATGTGTCTAAAAGAAGGTGAAATCGATGCTTGGTTTTGATTTAAATCAATAGATATTTGAAGAAAACAATTAGGGTTTGATTTAAAAGGGAAAAGAAAGAAAATAGGTTGGTTTAGGTTTGGGATTAACCATAAAAACATGAAATCGAAAGGTAAAAGTTGTAGAAATTAGTTAAAAATGGTGAAATCGGACAATGCCAAGTGAAATTAAATTTTTATTTGGTAGAAAATCAGTTTAAACAAGGGAAAAACATCGAATGGTTGATTTTGGCCCAAAAACTTCCATTCAACAGTAAAACCGTACAGAACAAAGGGCAAAAAGAGGCATAAATCATAAAATCAAAACACATAATCCATCCAAATGAGAGAAATCCAAGAAATCCGTACTCAAATCCAAGAAAATTAGGGATTTTTTATGGGAAAATGAGAAAATCATGGAAAAATGCAAGAAAATGGTGAAAAAACCATGGGAAAACCTAAAAACATGGATTCATGGTAGAAAGTAAGGGGTTTTACCTGAAAAATGAGGGGCAAGGGAAAAAGATCATTGTTCCAAGCTCCACGGACAGTAGGGGGACCACTAGAGCTCGAGTGGAGGGAAAGAAATCAAATAAAAAATGATTCGGTGAAGCCCTAAAAAACTTAAAATTTATGCGAGTGTCGACACTTCAAATTTCTCAAGTGTTGACACTTGGTCAGGTGTCGATACTTTGCAAAATCCAAGTATCGACACTTGGCCCAGAAATTTCCAAGAAAAAATCAGAAAAAAAATTTCTCAAAAAATCAAGGGATATTTTGAAAAGTTTTGGGACTCAATAAAAGTGATTTTGAGCAAAAATAAATTGGGTAGAGTGGAAATTGAGAGAGTTCTAAGAGAATGGGTCAATAATTTCTAACTCTATTCTAATCATACAAAATCTCACTTCACTCAAGGGTTTGGTAAATACATCAGCTAGTTAATCATCAGTACACACAAATTCAAGTATCACATTAGAGTTTTATACATGATCTCTTATGAAATGATGTCTTATTTCAATATGTTTACTTCTTGAATGTTGCACAGGATTCTTAGTTAGGTTGATTGCACTAGTATTATCACATCTTATAGGTGTCTTATTTAGTTTAATGCCAAAATCTTTAAGTTGTTTGATCCATAGGATTGAGCACAACAACTTCCAGCTGCTATATATTCGGCTTTCACCGTCGATAGAGCAACCGAATTCTATTTCTTGCTACTTCATGAGATCAAATTAACTCCAAGAAACTGATAGGTTCCACTAGTACTTTTACGATCAAGTTTATATCCAGCAAAGTCAGCATCAGAATAAGCAATCAATTCAAATGAAGAATCTCTAGAGTACCTAAGACCAATATCAATTATGCCAGACAAATATCTGAGTATGCATTTGACAGCCAAAAGATGACTCTTTAGGGGCAGACTGATATCTTGCACATATACAAACACTAAACATAATATCTGGCCTACTAGCAGTTAGATATAACAATGAGCCAATCATTTCTTTATATAACTTTTGGTCTACATGCTTACCTGATTCGTCTTTGTCAATCTTACTAGGGGAGCTCATTGGTGTACCTAATGGCTTGGTGTTCTCCATCCCAAACTTCTTTAGTATTTCTTTTATATACTTAGTTTGGTTGATGAAGATCTCCTCTTTGGTTTGCTTTATCTAGAGTCCGAGAAAGAAGTTAAGTTCTCCCATCATGCTCATCTCGAACTCACCCTGCATTAACTTTGCAAACTCTTGACAAAGAGTCGTTAGTATCATCGAATATGATATCATCCACATAAACTTATAATACTAAAAGATCATCATTCTTGTTTTTAAAAAACAAAGTAGTATCTACATTACCTTTAGTAAAATCATTTTTGAGCAAGAAAGAACTTAAACGATCATACCAAGCTCTTGGAGCTTATTTCAAACTATACAATGCTTTATGAAGTTTAAAAATATGGTTTGGAAATTCATGATTTTCAAAACCAGGTGGTTGTTCAACATAAACTTCTTCTTTGATAAAACCATTCAAAAAGGTACTTTTGACATCCATTTGAAATAATTTAAAATCCATAAAACAAGCAAAAGCCAACAATAGCCTAATTGCCTCAAGTCTAGCAACAGGAGCAAATATTTCATTAAAATCAATCCCTTCCTCTTGCTTGTATCCTTTAGCAACTAGTCTAGCTTTATTTCTAGTAACAGTTCCATTTTCATCAAGTTTGTTTCTAAAAATCCATTTTGTGCCAATAATTGAAATATTTGAAGGTCTATCTACTAAAGTCCAAACATTATTCCTTTTAAATTGATTAAGTTCATCTTGCATAGCATTAATCTAATTACAATCATTTTCAGCTTCTTCAATAGTTTTAGGTTCTATTTGAGATACAAATGCTAAATAATCACAAACATTTCTAAGAGATGATCGAGTACTTACTCCTTTAGATGGATCACCAATGATAAGTTCTTTGGGATGTCCATGAGCATACCTCCATTCTTTAGGTAGAAGATCAGGTAATGATGCATTTTCATTTTCTTGATCTTGTCCTCTTTCATTGTTTTGATCATCTTCTTGCTCCTCGATAGGTTATTCATTGTTGATCACTTTTTCAGTTCTGTTGGTACCTGTTTCATCACCAAGCACATCTTCTTTTCTAGAAGATTTCTGGTTAAATTCATCAAATACAACATGTATGGATTCTTCAACAATAAGTGTTCTTCTGTTGAAAACCCTGTATGCCTTTTTAGATGTAGAGTAGCCTAGAAAGACACCCTCATCTAACTTGGTATCAAATTTGCTTAGATTATCTTTGCCATTGTTTAAAATGAAACAACGGCATCCAAAAACTGGAAAATATTTTATGGAAGCTTTTCTACCCTTCCAAAGCTCATAAGGTGTTTTCTTTAAAATCGGTCGGATTAAAACACGGTTCAAAACATAGCATGCAGTGTTTATGGCTTCTGCCCAAAAATATCTAGGTAGGTCATTTTCGCAAAGCATGGTGCATGCCATTTCTTCAAAAGTTCTATTTTTTTTTTCTACTATCCCATTTTGTTAAGGTGTCCTGGGTGAGAGAAATTGTGATGAATGCCATTTTCATTATAAAATTTATCAAACTCAGAATTTTCAAATTCGGTTCCATGGTCACTTCTCAAAGATACAATAGAAACACCTTTTTTATTTGAAACTCTTTTATGAAATATAATGAATATAGAAAACGTTTCATCTTTATGTGCTAAAAATATGATCCATGTAAAACGTGAGAAATCGTCTACAATGACTAGACCATACTTCTTACCTCCCAAACTAGATGTTTTAGTTAGCCTAAAGAGATCCATATGAAGCAATTCTAAGGGTCTAGATGTAGAGACTACTCCTTTTGGTTTAAAAGATGATTTGGTTTGTTTTCCAAGTTGGCAAGTAGTACAAATCTTGTCTTTTTCAAAGCTAAGTTTTGGCAAATCTTTTATCAAATCCTTTTTGCTAAGTTTTGAAATCAAATACATACTAGCATGTCCTAGTCTACGATGCCAAAGCCAACTAGTTTCATTGATCTTGGCTTCCATTGCCACTAGGCATTGACCATTTTGAACAGGAAGATCATCAAGATCAACCATATAAATATTGTCATGCCTATGACCAATGAACTTGATGCCATTGTCATCTAAACTAGAAACAATGCACATGGAAGATTCGAAAATAACTTTAAAATCTTTGTCATAGAATTGACTAATCTAAGTAAATTGTATTTCAAACCATCAACATACAAAACATTATCAATGTAAGTAGAGGGGGTGATATGGACTTTACCAATTCTGACAATCTTGCCCTTTCCATTATCACCAAATATTATATTACCACCATTTTGATATTCAAGTGATGAGAAATGCTCCACATCTCCAGTCATGTGCCTTGAGCAACCACTGTCGAGTTACCATATTCTTTTTTTATTGGTTGCAAGGCACACCTACAATAAAAATCAGGTGGAGACTTTAGGTACCCAAGTCATCTTGGATCCTTTTAGATTAGTGGTAATGGTTCCTTTTGGAACCCAAACTTTCTTAGTATTACTAATTTTTTTTTTATTGTACAAGTAAGATTTATGTCCTACAATACCACAAGTATAGCAAGTAATAGATGATGATACAGGCACAAAAAAATTCTTGAAAAACTTTTGTTGTTTTGAGTTTTAAAACCTAAACCGGCTTTGTTGAAAATAGCCCTTTGATTATTTAAAAGCATGTTTAATTTTTCAGAACTATATATAAAATTCTCAACAAATGATTTTAACTTTTCAAGTTCTTCTTTGTACTTTTTATTTTCTTGCAAAATTTCATTATTCTATTTTGTAAACTTTTCATTTGAAATAAAAGAATTTTTCTTTTTCAAATCTTCTTTTTCTTTTTTAAGAAAACAAATTTTATCATTCAATTTTTTATTTTCTTGAAGCAAGCAATTATTTTCAATCAAATACTTGTCATTTATTTTTGCTAAAACCAGATTTTGCTTCTTCAATTCTTTATGCTTTGATTTCAATTTTTGAATTTCAATAACTAATTCTTCAAAAATCTCATGCAGTTCATCAAAAGTAAATTCATTTTCGGTTTCGGATAATATATCATCATTATTTGCCATCAAACAAAAGTTTACAACTTCTTGATGTTCTTCCTCATAACTGGAGTCCTCGCTATTACTCCAGGTAACCATCATGACCTTCTTTCTTAATCTTCTTCTACTCTTTTTGAGTAGGGGGCTGTCCATCTTGAAGTGGCCCGGTTTCTTGTACTCAAAGCATGTGAGCTGCTCCTTCTCTTTCTCCTTCTCCTTCCCTTTGCTAGGATCTCCTTTTAGAGGTTTCTTCTTGAAGTTATACTTCTTCTTTCTCATGAACCTCCTGAAATTTATAGCCATGAGAGCCATCTCATCTTCTTCATCTTCTTCTTCTGAATCTTCACTTGATTCATCTTTGTTGGTGGACTTGAAAGTGATCACTTTCTTCTTCTTGTCAACATCCACATTCTTTTGCTTTAAAGAGAGCTCATATGTCATCAATGAGCCCAACAATTGCTTGAGAGGAAGAGTGTTGATGTCCTTGGCTTCTTCTATAGTAGTCACCGTTGCATCCCATGAAGCCGGAAGAGACCTGAGAAGTTTGTTTACAAGTTCACCATTAGATATAATCTTTCCTAAACTTCTCATGCTATTCACAATATTTATGAACCTAGTATACATCTCACTTATAGATTCAGTAGGTTCCATTTTGAACATTTCATATGTGTGAATGAGCATGTTAACTTTAGTTGTTTTCACTTGGTGTGTACCCTCATGGATAACCTCAAGTATGTCCCATATTTTCTTAGCAGAGAGATAGTTAGAGATTATATTGAATTCACTCGGATCCAAAGAGCAAAACAATATATTCATAGCCTAAGCATTAAGCTCTATTTGCTTAATGTCATTCTCATCCCAATCATCTTCCATTTTGGGAGTGGGAATGCCATTAATCAACATTGTAGGCTGATGAGGACCTTTGACAATTGTCCTCCAAAGATTATAATCAATGGCTTGTATGAATATGCGCATGCGAGTTTTCTAATAAATGTAGTTTGTGCCATTAAATAGTGGGGGACGGTTGGAAGCGTGACCTTCAACAACACCCATACCTATTGGGGCTGCCATGATCTTTTACCCAAGATCCTTGGATCTACAAGAGAGTACCGGCGCTCTGATACCACTTGTTGCCCAGAAATGGAGCCTAAGAGGGGGGGTGAATTGGGTCTTTCAAAAATTAAAACAGTTATATGCAGGCCATGTAGTGTTTGTGGATAATGCACTTAATTATATGCAGCAAAAAAATAATTAATAGAGTGCATGAAATAAAGTACAAGTAATTAAAGAGAGACAATCACACACAAACACCAAGTTTTATAGTGGTTCGGTGCTCTCCAAGCACCTACGTCCACTCTCCAAGCTTTCCTTGAAAATTTTCACTATAATCTCTTCAAAGATTACAGCCAACTTGTTTTTCAAGGCTCACAAGTCAAAACCTAAGTTGGTTTTGTCACTTAGGCTCACCAACAAATCTTTACACTTGTTTTATCTTTGGGCTCACAAGTCAACCCTAGTTGGTTTTGGCTCACCAACAACCTTACAACTTACTTTCAAGAATCTTGAAAGCTAGGTCAAATAATAATAAATTCATAATACAAGAATTTAAATACAAGCAAACTCTCTTCTTAGAGTGGATGAGAAATCTTTGAAGCTCTTTGATGATTGCTTGATGTGACTTGACTTGGAATCTTCTCAAGAATACTTTTGAAAAGATGAAATGAAAGGAATATCGACTTTTTCAGTGGAATCTCTCCTTTTTAGCTTTTGGAAGTGGAGTTCTTGAAGAATGTCTTTAACTCTTGAATATTTCCTTGCTTTTCTCTCTTCTCTTGCTTCATGAATGAGTTTGGTAAAAATTAAATACATGAAAAACATCCAAAAAATCATTTTAGACTATTAGGGATCAAAAACTAGCCATTATGAGCTAAAAACCATCAGATCAGGCTGTCAGAAAATAGATCCGTTAAGGCTGTCAGAACATGAGTGTCGACACTTGGCTATCAGGTGTCGATCAGGTATCGACACTTGGCTGTTAGGTGTCGACACTTGAACTTTCAAGTGTCGATACTTGCTTCTCAGGTGTCGACACTTGACATAAAAACTCTCCAGAGGTAAGTTCTATATTTTCAAAAAGTCTCAGGCCTTGAATCGATACTTGGAAACTTAAGTATCGACACTTGAGTTTCAAGTGTCAATACTTGAGTTTTGAGTGTCGACACTTGGCGTGCCATGAAAAATTTCTGCATGCCAAATGCTGAAGTGTCGACACTTGGGCTCCCAGGTGTCAACACTTGGTTTTGCAAAATTCAAAATCAAATGTCAAACAAGCCAAAAACATAAAGATTTTTCATGAAACTTAAATGCAACATATAGAAATAATAATTGAACTCATTTATATCCTTTTTTTATGGAGAAGACTTCTCAAAGCATGAAAAATGCTTTGTTTCCAAAGCGTGCCATGATACTCTAGTTTTGAGAAATTGAGGTGCTTGAAACCTGAAAACTTATAACTACAAATGATCATTAGTACAAAATATATACTCAACATTTTGTTATTCATCAAAATCACAGGGTAGAGCCAACATCGTGCCTCGCTTCTCGAGCCCCTTGACCTGAGTGGCTCTCCCGAGGTTGAGCCCCGACCGAGGTCGTGCCCTCACTTCTCAAGGTCGACCCCTTCCTCGGGGTCAGGTATAAATTTTTCATATAAACGCGGCGCCTCCCATAAGCACCCCGGGGGCAGGTGACGTCCGCAGGTGACGCCACCACCCTCACCAGAGCCCTAGCACGGCATGGAGAAGCTGGCATGCCTGAGGGGTGGTGGCACACCGCCTGGAACCTCTGAGGGAATGGCACCCCACCTAGAATGCTGACGTGACCTCTGCTAGATGGCATTTCATCAAAGCATACCACCTGCGGAGGAGTATCCCACCGAAGTGTCAAGCCCCTCAACCCACTATCGACACCACCTAGGAAAGGGTACTCCGCTCAGGGTGCTGCACCCCTCTACCCACCATCTGCACCACCCCGAAAAGAAAAGTTTCACTAGGGAATTCAGATCCTGTAGCATCTGCCTCCAGACCGGTGCTCTGTCGGGTCTCTCCAAATATGGTGGGACACCACTAGGGAGGGGCAGTGTTCTATCAAAGTGTTAGGTTCCATGGCATACCTCATGTACCTGCCATGAAAGGGACACGTACTCCTCCATGCTCCACTACCACTATCAGTGACAGACCTCTTCCCTACCCCCAGGGGGAAGAGAGTAGGCCTACACCTCGCCCATGTGGGAAGCACCTAGGGGAGGTCAAGCCAGAACGGGGCACCTCACTAGAGGTGCCACCCATCTATAAGAAACCCAAAGGGCCCCCAGTCAAGGTAAGGGGAGAAGGGGCAAGCCATTCAGCAAGGCACGGAGCATATCCAAAAGTATGCCAGAACTCCTCAAGAGAACTCTCATGGCTACGGCCATCACAGCTCAAGCCCTCCTTCTCAATTCTAACCCTCACCCCGTCAATTCTCAAGACCTCCGAGAATGGAAACCATTTTGGGATCCACCGAGGAGAATCTGTTTTCCTTGATCGTCCACTGACTTGACTGTCGGAGAACCCTCGTCGGGATCCTCATCCCGAGTCTCCTTTCTTTTGCAGGACCGGGTCATGCATTGGGACCCAAGCGGGAGAGTCACCAACCAATGCCATGCAGGAGCTGCAGGCCACGACAATCTAGATGATAATAGTATTCATTAAAAATTAATAGTTTTTATTAATATTTTGTAGAAAAAAAGTATATATATTGAAAGAGCTCAATTTTTGAAGTTCAACGATATAGACGGCACTCAAATTAGAGTTCGAACGATCCCAAAATTCTAGTTTAAATATTATTAAACAAATGCATGTTAAGTAGCGGTCCACCATGAACAGGTTGTTGGGTCTACAGAACATGAATTGGTCGATGATTGCCATTGTCACTGGTCCACGCACCCATCTTGTAGACCACTGAACTCCTTGAGCCACTTTCTTGCTGGGGAAGTTGCCAGAGTCCCTCCCCTCACCGCCAGGAGTTCCCTTACCGCCTGAGAAACCGTCGACCACTGTCCAAGTGCCTCCCAATCATCGGTCTTCATGGTTCCACCATCAATCACTAGATACCACCGCTGCCCCTTGTCGTCACCACTCGTGGCCAGAAAGGAAGCCGAAAAAGTCACCGTCGATCATGCCCACATTCTCCATTGTTGGTTCTCCTCTTGCTCAGGCATCTTCGTCCATCTTCTCAACTGGCCATCCCCTCTCCATCACCACCATCCAAGCACCACTGCCCATAGCTGCCAGTCACCACCTCCTGCCATCTTCCAAAGGTACCTGTCGCCAAGGAGCCACCGGAGAAGTGCTTTTTAAGCCATCTCTCCATCTTCATCTATCTCAGTTCAATCACCATCCCAGACTACCATTCTTTTTGTTTACCACCACTGGCCGCCGCTGTCTTCCACCGCTGACCACCCGCTCCACCGCAATTTGGGGAGGCTTTCCAAATTCCAATGTAAGAAGGAGACCCAGGATTCAGGGATTCACGAGTCCAAATCAGACTCTATTTGCCGAGAAGGAAGGAAGCGTAATCACTCCATCACGATGTAGATCTGATGGCTGAGAATCTTTTGTGCGATATTTGGTCGGTCTTGAGCTCGATTGACTCCATTTTGATCGGGAGGAAGTCCTAAATGAGCTTTATTTAAAGGGCCCTTAGGCTAAGAAGAAAGCATTCTGGAGAGAGGGTATGGTACAGGATAGAGGGCATAGCTTTGGATTATAGGTTGGCCTCTAAAAGCGAGGTTTCTTAGAGGAGAGTTCTGCCTCTACACTAACTTCAAGCCTATTTCATCTCTAAGATCAAGATCCAAAGAGAAAGAAGAAGAGGAAACCCAGTTCGCTCCACAGAGTACAACGGAAGAAGGCGAGTAACATCAACCAATTTTTTGATGAGACTGTGGCGAATCAACTTCAGATGCTTTGTTACTGCTTTCCTTTGTTTCTTTAGTTATTATTTTCCTGTGATTACATTTTAATTAATATAAAATTAATTTCTATGTAATTTAAATTTTTATCTTTTCTTTCTCTCGCAAGTAGATTCTAAGATCTAACTAACAGATCGAACGTTCCAAGTTTTTATTTTCTTTTATACTTTTAATTTTTGTTTTTTCTAACTTCAAAATATTTTTTTTATTTTATAAAAATTAAAGATTTTAAATTATCCCAAGCACTGCCTTCTCCGTGGATTCGATCCAACTCATCCTTTCTACGTATTTTTAATTTTATTTAAAAGTTGATTAATTAAACTGATAGCCATGGTATTTTAATGATAACATCATGATCCTATCAGTTTCTACATCCCTCCTTTTTCTCATTTCTTTCTTTGTGCCTAGTGCACAATAGTTATGGGGATAGAGGAGCCGAACTAACACCTGAGACTATGGCCTCCCCTTTCATGGAAGAGGACATCCACTGGCTCGAAAAGAAGTTTGGCTTTGCAACTGACGTTCAGCTAAAGGCTCCTGGGATGATGAATGCATCACTAAGGGAATGGAGATGAGGGTTACCCTTTATGAGGAGTCCTTGAACGTAGGGCTTAGGATCCCCATGCTCTCGATGATGGTGGAGCTGTAATGGTGCTACCAGCTATGCCCAGCATAATTGGTCCCCAATTCCTGGAGGGCCATCGTTGAGTTCTTCAATCTGATGGTCTAAATCAGCATGAAGCCTAGGGCATAGGTGTTCCACACATTCTTCCAACTGAAGGCCCATCCTAGGAGCCAAGGGGGGTGGTGGTATGTTTCCACCACAAGAGGTTCAGCTTCTTGTTTGGTCCATCAAAGCTCCGTAGCTAAAAGTTGTGATTCTTCTTTGCAATTTTCCAGAGGTGTGGTCATTCCCAGGATGATAGGGTGAGGTCAAGACCATGCATTGCTAGAGTACCCAATGCTTCAAGAGCAGTAGAGGATAATGGTGGATGAATTGTTGCCAATCCAGGTCCCACCACTCAATGTTATCCTTTCGAAAGGTTTGCTGGAGGCCTTTTATGCAAAGAGGGTTTCCCTATCCCAAGGTAAGTCACCCTCCAATCGTTCAATGAATATGCTTCAGCTTTTTCTAAATCGGTGGACTGACTCATATCCTGGTGCAAACTTGGTGGTTCAAGCCATGCCAAGGGTGGCAGGGATCAAAAGGTTGCCTCACCACCTCCAACTAACCAATGGAGAAGCGGGCACACTCCCTGTCTTCTATGAAGAAGGTGAAGAAGAGTAAGAGACCATCCCTCCCCCCAATCCTTGTACCAGGCCCCAACGAGGTGCCCATTGTAAAGGTAGAAGCAGAAGGCGAGGCATCACAAGACTTGGCAAGGATTGCCCCACAAGATGTGGACAAGGTTCTAGAGGTGGGCGAGAGAGGGTTGGCGACTACTGCGGAGGCCTAGGTAGAGGCCATAAGTCTCGGGAGTTGGACCCCAGCTATGGTGACCAGGGCAATCGCACAAGTCAAAGGGGTCATCGCCAAGGTGCAATGGGTGGTGGCTCCTATGGTTGCAAGCGAGGTCTGTTGTCACCCAAAAGATCACCTCAACCTCAAGCGAAAATCGCCTCCACCTCGAGCGAAGCTTGCCTCCTTGGAGTGGAAAGTGCCTCAAGCTCTTGAAGGACTCCATTCCCGTGGAGGTCAAAGAGGAGGCACTGATGAGGCCCGTCAGTGAGGGCCTGCAGTGGTTTGCTGAGGTTGTTGTGTCGGTAAGTTCTTTCCCTGACCTTTCTTGATATGGTTCTTCATTAAGGAGACTTTGCTAAACACACCTTCTAGATGTAGGGCTTCCTAAAGACCTGAGGGCTGCTACAATACATGGACCACCTTCTCATGAGTCAGAGTGGTGGTGGAAGCTCACTGGGATGGTAGAAAAAGAGCATGACAAGGCAACCCGGGAGCTCAATCTAACCAGCGAGTGGCTAGCCACTGAGAGAGCAAGGGCAGATGTGGTAGAGGCCTCTCTGGTAGCCAAGTCCACTCATCTCGACAAGAGCATGGCTAAGGGTGTGAAGCTCGGCCTTCAGCTGGTGGAGATGCCAAGCCAGATGGGGAAGGACCTCGTCGAAGCCCTAATGGCTCTCGATGAGGCAGAGGCGAGGGTCGCCAAGGTGGAGGAAGCACTTGGCGAGGCAGGAGTCAAGCCTTGACCACGAAGGAGGAGGCACGAGAGGCTGAAGCATGGGCCTCCAAGGCAGTGGTAGAGCTAGTAGAGGCCTTTAGAGTAGGAGAAGAGTATCATCAAATGGTACTTGACTTGAAATTTTGTCAGAGCTTTGAGCTTTGTAAGAAGTGGGTCATCGAGTAGTTTCCTAGTATAGACAACAGGATGTTGATAGTAGACTCGCCTCCGAGAAAAGGAGAGGATCTTTGAGCTCCAATGAGGAAGGTTCGAAAGAAGGCGAAGATCCGACTGACCTCCCACAACCCGCACACTTCTTTTTTGCTTTTTATTTTTTTCTTTTTTAATGGCCACTGAGGCTTGTATAAAATACTTGAAAAGTCAATGAAATGAAATTTTTGTCAAATTCCATTTTTATTGAACTTGCTCTTTTCTTCTTCTTGTTTGCAAGCTAACTGAATCCGTCATTGTGCTGCTCAAGCAAAGGACAACTTCTCACTGGATGAGTTGATAGGGCATCCTGCCAAGTAGAGGAAGACTAAGAAGAGGAAGAGGGATAGTGACAAAGCTGATGAAGGGAAGGAGGGCGCCGCAGTGGTCAGTGAGGTGCCAGCTCCCCTAGAGAACACCATGGAGGAGGTCTCGGGACTGCCCGCTGTAGAGCCAGAGGCAGGCAACCTGATAGAGAGATGGAGGCTACCCTGCCTACCCCAATGGAGATTAAGGTGGTGGAGACGGTCGTGGTAGTTGCACCGCCGGCTCTTCCATTATAAGAAAAATGACTTATCGATGGCTAAGCATCATCGCTAATACTCGATTTGCTATCGCTAATATAATTACTGACGGCTTGCCATTGTTAATTGGCCATCGGGTAAATTTCAGTTGCAACTAACCCTTATTAGCAACGGTGATCAAAACCATCGCTAATAAGGATTATTAGTGATGGTTTTAGCAATGAAAGTACACCATCACTAATAAAATTTTTATTTTTAAAAAAATAATTAAAAAACTTATTATAAACTATAAAAAATATTGTTAGTAAAAAATGTTGTCAGTACTAATCATTTAGTGACAACATTCATCGTTGTAACTACCATCACTAATAATATTTTTATTTTTAAAAAATAATTAAATAAAATATTGGCAATAAAAAATATTTTGTCTGTAAAAGAATGCTGTCAGTATTTGTTCTATAGCAACGATAAATACCATCGATAATGCCATTGCCGATAATATTTTTTTAAAAAAATTAATAATTATTTTAAAAAAATAATTTTAATGATAATAATAAATAATTAAAATTCTTAAATAATATTAAAAATAAAATAATAATTAACAATCATAATTATACCATGGAAAAATATAATTATATTATATCAAAAAGTATAAATTCTATAATTTTATAAATTTACACTACTAAAAAAATAAAAATACATAATATCAAAATAAAAATCATAAGGCTAAGTAACCATCATCAATATTGAATTTTCTTGTGGTGCTCCCATAATCGTGGAAGAGGAAACTTAGCTAATCGGTCTCCTGATGCTTACACTGCTAGTGGACCAGCCATCATTAAGGTGTTTGATGAAGAAGGTGTTGGGAATTGTGTCCCAAAGTCAATCGTCTAGGCTGTAGATGATTGTGCTATCTTGTATTTTGTATATGAATTCTTTAATAAAATAAAATTATTTTTGACTGTTCATCATATTTACATTTTTCTGAAATGAACTCTTGTATGATAGAGTCCTTAGAACTACATTGTTTGATATAGAGAGGATATATCAAGTAGTTCTTAAACTGGTTCACAACCAAATGATACATTGTTATAGGACGATAATGTATCAAGTGTAGGTTGTTGTATGTCACATTTGTTGGTTGTCCTCTTAACCAAGGAGTATGGAGACATTGGTGTGACATGCAAGTGAAATGTGTGACATTTCACTGAATGTGACCATCTGCGGAGCTCCCTTCTGCCAAAGGGTTGCTTGTGAAGGAATATGGGTATATGTGTCCCTCAGACCTAAGGTCACAATGGCAGCTTCCAAGCAACTCACTATACTTTGGTGCCGGACTACCTGGATTTCTAATCTAGTGAAGGAAGGTTTCTGGGTATAGTCAAGTACTTGAGGAGCGGTGGTGGATCAAGATGGAATTGACCTCTCCAAATAGTCTGGAGTGAATGATTTACTATGTCTCAATTCAGCAAAACCTTAACTAGGGTAGTTCTTGTGAGGAGTCACAGAACTTGTGAGGTTGAGACATGATCTGGATAAATCAAATTATGGTTAGCAGTCTAACCCTAGGTCATCCTGAGTATTGTGAGGTCAAAGGGATGAATTATGCGGCAACCATATACCAGAGGTTCCTGTGAGGTGCTCTGCATCTTTGATCTATCCGAACGTTGGGTATCATTGCTAGATGAGGACTTTGACTGGTACTGAAAATGTTCCAGTGCTACCGGCTTAGTGTTCGAACCTATGGGGTCACACACTATAGAGGATTTCTATCTGATCTTTTGGCTAATCAATGATTGAGAATCGTTTGACGTCGCCGAAGGTCAATTTGATTGACCAGGTTCCAAGTGTCGACACTTGGAATTTTGCAGGTGTCGAAACTTGGAATTTTGCAGGTATCGACACTTGGTGAAATGTCGACACTTGGCAATTTTCATGAGTCGACACTTCCTGTGATGAACAGAATTCTGGAAGGATTTCGTGGAAGGATTTTGGACAAGTTTTGACCTGGTTTGAATTTCGAATTCAAACCAGTTTTGGCTCCAAGGTTATATGGTATGAAAGTCATACTTACCTTAATGGGTTGGACTCATTTGGTATGGCCTTGATCTTCTCTCCCATTCTCTCCCCTCATCTCTCCTCCTTCCTCTTTCTCCTTCTCTTGGCTGCACCTATAAATTAGGGTCATTGTATAGGCTGCAAGGGTTACAAGTTACAACACTACTAGAGAGAAGATAAAGAAGGGTTGTGAGAGTTCTAGGGATTGGGTGTGAGCAACCTAGTAGTCAAGCTAGGTCTTGGGAAGAGAGGTTTTGGGAAGGGGTTCCTGCTCTACTCCTAGTCTTCCTGGAAGAAGAAGATCGGCCAAGGATCCCGAAAAGCTAGCATTCCGAGGGAGTTGATCAGAGTCGAGCCCAGGTGTGGATATCCTGTAGAGGCCAGACACGTGGTTGGCTCGAGCACCCTCATCCTTACAGCACTTCCACTGTTATGCTAGATCCTTTTGCGGGCAGATCGGTAGATCATTTAGATCTATCTACCGAGCCTTCCGCTGTGCATGTTTTAAAAATGTTTAAAATGCATATCTTTCTATCATGTTTTCTTGCATATTGTATGCTAGGTGTAGGTACTTTTCACCTTCAATGGTATCAAAGCAACAAGTTCCTTTTTGGAGTATAATGATGCTAACATACTAATAATATCTCCTTTCTTTCTTAAGTACTTGGATTGAGTGCTTCACCATGGCCGTCCGGTCATATGAGAGAAGTGGGACTGCAAGACCCTCTCTTTCTATTCAATGGATTCTCTTATGGCGTGTAGGGGTGCCGCTGTGATTGACTCTTGAAAAGAAAAATAAGAAGAAAGAAAATTGTAGGTTAAAAATGTTTTAATCTAATGACATGATCATAAAACAATATTAGATAAGATCTAAAATAATTGTTTTGATATGTTTTGATTGAAAGTTTTGTGAAACTTTGGATTTGAAATCATTGTTTTTCATTATCTCAGGTTGTGAGTCAACACTTGGCCTTTGAAGTGTCGACTCATGGAAAAAATTTTTGAGATCTGGTTTTTGTTTTTCTTCTGAGACAGGTTGAAATGTCGACACTTGACCCTGAAGTGTCGACACTTGACCTTCGAAGTATCGACACATGAGCGTATCCAGAAAATAGATCATTCTGTTTTCTTTTCCCTGTCTCAGGCCTTGAGTCGACACTTGCTCCTGAAGTGTCGACACTTGCTCCTGAAGTGTCGACACTTGGGATGAAAATTCTGAAATACGGTGAATTCAAATTTTGATTTGTTGTAAAATTATTTTACATAATAAATTAAAATTGTTTTAATTTATTTGAGGCTATTAAACTTAATTTAGAATTAAGAATGACTAAAAACTCTAGGAATATGACTCAAAAGATTTTAAGTCATTTCAATAAGCCTTAAAGGTCATGGATTAGCTTATATTAGGTCCTTAATTGGGTTAAACCTAAGTTTAGATGCATTGGACTAATTAGAGAACTAATCTAATCAAATGTTGAGTTAGGATTTCTTCTCTAGATCTATCTAATAGTTAGATTGATTAATCCATAATCTAAATGGACCTAATTTGTGGCTCAGTAGAAAGTCCGAGTCTTTAGGCTAGTCTAATCGAGTTTGATGAATCGATTAGTGTTGAGGTAAGTTTGGCATTGTGATCATGGTTCTTTGGAGCTACCTCTTACCTAGCCAACTCTGTTGGTGTCCAAGACAAGATGGTTAATGACGGAACCCAATCCATGATCTCACTTACCTGGCCAATTTGGTCAATCAGGATTGATTATATAGCTCATTGACTCGTGTTAGCCCTTATCATCCAAGGTTAATCAGTCTTGACTGATTTTAGGTGCCCATGGATCATTAGTTATGTGTAACCCTCCTAGATTATTGATGTGGTCAGTGGGAGGTTGATCCATGTCTTCTTATCTCTTCGTCTATCACATTATTTAAAAATCCTCTAAATTATTAGGTCCTTAAAAGGACAAAGTTATGAAGATAACCAAGTCCTAGCCTCCCATTAAGTGGGATAGTAATGTATCTAGTAGTTCGGTGTTCATCGGCATATCCAAAGATCGGGTGTTCATCGGGATATTGAAATTGTTGTTCCTAATATGATGGCTTAGTGCGACTCTCTTAACAATGATCAGGTGAGCCGGTCAAAGTCGAGCTTGACTATTCGTTAGTTAGAAGCATTGAATTTTGTCATGTTAATGGTTGGACCTAACCAGGACCTTCAATAAGAGGCCCAAAGGTCGATTGAAGTGCTCCTTGGGATAAAACCCAATTACTAGAGGTTACTTGGAGAAGTAATCGGTTGAAGAACCTACCTTTAGACACGCATAAGTGGGGTTCGGTCAGAGACACTTATCAGAAGTAGCTCTCTGACAGGACCACTATCCGATCATTATGTTAGCGATGATGAACAATGAGTTCAGTCACAAATTCGAGAAAGCCTAGCCGGAAGAAATCCTTCAAAGGTTGAAGAAGTCTTTCGGGATACTAGATGACATTGAGAGGTACAGGGTCTCCTGTGCCATCTATAACGCGTGGATGCATGATGGGGTCTCAGTCACTGATCATGTATTGTACATGATCGAGATGATTGAGTGACTGGGCAAGCTTGGATGTCCCTTGCATGAATAGCTTGGGAAAGATGCGATTTTGAATTCTCTTTCCTCCTCTTATCTAAACTTTCTTGATCATTACAGAATGAATAAGCCTACAATCAACTATCATGGTCTGTTGGGGTTGTTGCAAACTTATGAGAAATATCACCAGTTGAATAAAGGGGTGGTGAATCCAGTGGAAGGTTCTTCGGGAGGGCGTCGTCCCTTTAAGAAAGAGAAGAAGTAAAATAATAAAAGAAAAAAGGTGCTTAGTGCTTCCAGGCCCAGTCAAGCCAGGAAAGTGAAGGCTGATCAAAGCCAGGCAGAGTGCTTCTTCTGCAAGAAGCGGGGTCATTGAAAGAGGAACTATCCTCTTTACATTGCATCCCTTGACCTGAATAGGTCCAAGAAGAGAAAGCTGCAGGATGGTCCTGGACAAGGTATTTATATGATAACACCTTATAGTTTTTCTGTTTGCGATACTACTAACTGGGTATTGGATACAGGAAGTTAAATTCACATTTGTAATTCTTTGCAGGGACTTCAAGTTAGTAGAAGATTCGAGGATGGTGAGAGGTTCTTGAATATGGGAAATGGAAGCCGAGTTCCAGTTCTGGCATTGGGAGTCCTTAAACTTGTTTTCAAGTCCTGTACTATCATTTTGAATGAGTATCATTTTTGTCCTTCTTTTATTTTGAATATCATTTTTGTAGGCCAGTTGACTGTGTATGGTTACGAACTATCAATAAAGAATGACATTTGCAAAATCATTTGGAATGGTTCTGTACTTTTGAATGGACAAATGCATGATGGCATTTATATACTGTCATGACCTATTGATGTAATGTACACGTCTACCAAATGCCCTAGGATAGATAATGTCAGCGAAGCATATCTATGGCATTATAGGCTATGTCATATTAATAGGAACAGGATAAACATGATGAAAACCAAGGGTCTCCTCGATTTTAGTGAAGATAGTTCACTTCCAACCTGTGAGTCCCGACTTCTTGGAAAAATGACTAAGTCATCTTTTACTGGAAAAGGTGAACGAGCCAAAGAAATTCTAAGTCTGGTACATACTGATGTATGCGTACCCATGAATGTTAGTGCCAGGGGTGGGTACATTTATTTTATTATGTTTACAGACGACCTTTCAAGGTACGGTTATGTCTTCTTGATAAGATATAAATCTGAATCGTTTGAAATGTTCAAACGATATCGTAATGAAGTAGAAAAACAAACCAGAAACTGTATCAAAATCCTTCAATCCGATCGAGGTGGTGAATACCTTTCCGGCAAGTTTTTGACATATCTCAAGGAGAATGGGATTCTCTCTCAGTGGACACCTCCAGGGATACCTCAATTAAATGGAGCGTCTGAGAGGAGGAATCGAACCCTGTTAGACATGGTTCGGTCCATGATGGGCTTTGCTTCTCTGCCTATATCCTTTTGGGGATATGTTCTAGAATCAGCCTATTACCTTTTGAATAGGGCTCCAAGTAAGTCGATTAGTAAAACACCATATGAGATGTGGACTAGACGTAAGCCGACACTTTCATACCTTCGGGTCTTGGGGTGCCCGGCTTATGTAAAACATTTGGAAACGGACAAACTTGGACCTAAGTCTGACCGGTGCCTATTTGTTGGGTATCCAAAAGAGTCTAAGGGATATTACTTCTACTTAACTGATGAACAAAAGTTGTTCGTCGATCTTAGGGCTATCATTTTGGAAAAAGAGTTCCTTGGTGAAGGGACTGTAGCCGCTAAGATTGAATTTAGTGAAGTTCAACAAGTAGAAGAACCATCACACTTAAGAGACAACATAGAACCAGCTGTGATTAGATCATACCCTGAGCCTACTCAGGAACCATTAAGGAGATCCGGTAGAGTACCGAGTCGACCGGACAGATACTACGGTTTCTTGGTCCGTGATGGTGATCCCATTGAACTCGATAAGAACAATGAGGATCCGATCACCTATATGGATGCGTTGCAGAGGTTCGACTCTGAAAAATGGCTTGGAGCCATGAAATCCGAAATGGAGTCCATGGAGATCAATAATGTATGGATATTGGTTGATGCACCTGAAGAGATAAAACCCATTAGGTGCAAATGGATTTTCAAAAGGAAAAGGGGCGTAGATGGAAAGGTGGAGACCTATAAAGCCCATCTGGTTGCCAAGGGGTATCGTCAACGTTATGGTATTGACTATGACCAGACGTTCTCTCCTATGGCAATGCTCAAATCCATTCGGATTATGCTTGCTTTAGCAGCACACTTTGACTATGAAATATGGCAAATGGATATCCGAACAGCTTTCTTAAATGGTGAGCCGGAAGAGAAGGTGTATATGATACAACCTGAAGGGTTCACATCTACAGACGAGTCAAAGGTGTGCAGGCTTCAAAAGTCCATTTATGGACTGAAGAAAGCATCAAGGAGTTGGAACATATAATTTGATAAGTGTGTTAAGTCGTATGGCTTCGTTAGGAATGGAGAAGAGCCTTGCATTTACAAATGGGCTAATGGTTATGTGATTGTATTCCTTGTGCTGTATGTGGATGACATTCTCTTAATCGAGAATGACATCTCAGCACTGCAAGGATTAAAGGTCTGGTTATTATCTCAGTTCTCTAAGAAAGACTTGGGTGAAGCCTCTTATATACTAGGTATGAAAATCTATAGAGATAAATCTAAGAGGCTTCTGGAACTGTCCCAGTCTACGTACATCGACACCATGCTGAAATGGTTCAGCATGAAAAATTCCAAGAAGGGCTATCTCCCGATAGGCCTGGAATTGATCTCTCCAAAAGGAATTGTGCAACAACTCCTGAGGAGAGAGCACATGAGTAGAATCCCATATGCTTCGGCAGTGGGTTCTATCATGTACGCCATGATATGTACTGGACCAGACATAGCATACTCACTAGGCGTAGTGAGCAGATACCAGTTTGACCCAGGTGAAGCTCATTGGAAAGTAGTAAAGACCATCCTTAAGTATTTATGAAATACTAAGGACCAATGGCTAATTTATGGAGAATCTGACTTAAAACTTGTGGGATATACTGACTCCAGTTTTCAGTCAGATAAAGATGATAGCAAGAGTGTGTCAGGTTTTATCTTTACCCTGAATGGAGGAGCTGTCTACTGGAAAAGTTCTAAGCAGCCTACTATGACGAACTTAGTATGTGAAGCAGAGTACATTGCAGCATCAGATACAGCGAAGGAAGCTGTGTGGTTGCGAAAGTTTCTTGGCGAGCTGGTAGTGGCACCTTTCCATGATGGTGCTGTTCTGGTGTACTGTGACAACACTAGAGCCATTGCTCAAGCCAAAGAGTCGAAGTCTCATCACCGCACAAAGCATATTCTGCGGTGCTATCACCTTGTACGAGAGATCGTGGAACGAGATGACATTAACCTTCAGAAGATCGATGGAAAGGAGAATCTGGCTGACCCTTTCACTAAAGCCATCGGAGTTCAAGAGTTCGACTGTTGTAAACGGAAAATGGGAATGAATTCTGTACCGATTGGCTTTAGTCCAAGTGGGAGTTGTTGGAAATTGTATCCCAAAGCCAATCATCTAGGCTGTAGACGGTTATGCTATCTTGTATTTTATATATGAATTCTTTAATAAATAAAAGTTATTTTTGGCTGTTCATCATATTTACATTTTCCTGAAATGAACTCTCGTATGATGGAGTCCTTAGAACTACATTGTTTGATATAGAGAGGATATATCAAGTAGTTCTTAAACTGGTTCACAACCAAATGATACATTGTTATAGGATGACGATGTATCAAGTGTAGGTTGTTGTATGTCACATTTGTTGATTGTCCTCTTAACCAAGGAGTGTAGAGATACTGGTGTGACATGCAAGTAAAATGTGTGACATTTCACTGAACGTGACCATCTGCGGAGCTCCCTTCTGCCAAAGGGTTGCTCATGAAGGGATATGGGTATATGTGTCTCTCAGACCCGAGGTCACCATGGCAGCTTGCAAGCAACTCACTATACTTTATGCCGGACTACCTGGATTTCTAATCTAGTGATGGAAGGTTTCTGGGTATAGTCAAGTACTTGAAAAGCAGTGATGGATCAAGATGGAATTGACCTCTCCAAATAGTTTGGAGTGAATGACTCACTATATCTTAATTCAGCAAAACCTTGGCCAGGGTAGTTCTTATGAGAAGTCACAAAACTTGTGAGGTTGAGACATGATCTGGATAAATTAAATTAGGATTGGCAGTCTAATCCTAGGTCATCCTGAGCATTATGAGGTCAGAGGGATGAATTATGTGGCAACCATATACCAGAGATTCTTGTGAGGTGCTCTGCATCTTCGACCTATCCGGACATCGGGTATCATTGCTAGATGAGTACTTTGACTGGTACTGGAAATGTTTCAGTGCTACCGGCTTAGTGTTCGAACCTATGGGGTCACACACCATAGAGGATTTTTATCTGGTCTTTTGGCTAATCGATGATTGAGAATCGTTTGACGTCGCTGAAGGTCAATTTGATTGACTAGATTCCAAGTGTCGATACTTGAAATTTTGCAGGTATCGACACTTGGTGAAATGTCAACACTTGGTAATTTTCGTGAGTCGACACTTCCTGTGACGAACAAAATTCTGGAAGGATTTCATGGAAAGATTTTGGGCAAGTTTTGACCTGGTTTGAATTTTAAATTCAAACCAGTTTTGGCTCCAAGGTTATATGGTATGAAAGTCATACTTACCTTATTGGATTGGATCTATTTGGTATGACCTTGATCCTCTCCCCCATTCTCTCCCCTCATCTCTCCTCCTTCCTCTTTCTCCTTCTCTTGGCTGCACCTATAAATGAGGGTCATTATATAGGCTACAAGGGTTACAAGTTACAACACTACTAGAGAGAAGATAGAGAAGGATTGTGAGAGTTCTATGGATTGGGTGTGAGCAACCTAGCAGTTAAGCTAGGTCTTGGGAAGAGAGGTTTTGGGAAGGGGTTCCTGCTCTCCTCCTAGTCTTCCTGGAAGAAGAAGATCGGCCAAGGGTCCTGAAGAGCTAGCACTCCAAGGGAGTTGATCAGAGTCGAGCCCAGGTGTGGATATCCTGTAGAGGCTAGACACGTGGTTGGCTCGAGCACCCTCCTTCTTACAGCACTTCCACTGCTTCTCTCTTGGTATAAAGGTATGGTACTTTTATATTTGCTATTTCTCTTGCTTTGATGTTATATGCATGCTAGATCCTTTTGCGGGCAGATCGGTAGATCGTTTAGATCTATCTACCGAGCCTTCCGCTGTGCATGCTTTAAAAATGTTTAAAATGCATATCTTTATGCCCTGTTTTCTTGCATATTGTATGCTAGGTGTATGTGCTTTTCACCTTTAGAAGGGTCCAGTGCAATAGGTCTACTGGCAATCCAGGCTACAATAAAGGTCCTCCCAACTGCCAGCAAGTTGTTGATAGGTGAGGTAGTAGGTGAAATGTTAGAGGGGGCTAGAAGACAAGCTATGGGCGAGATTACTGCAGGCCCACGTAGGGCATCAGCAACTTCTATGAAGGCCTCCTCCAGTGTGGGCCCCTTAATAGGGATATTTCCTGCGGTGCTAATGGGCAGCAGCAACCGAATTCGTGGCTCCCCACCCCTCATTAGCTAGATGCCTGACCTATTGCCTAGGAGGCCAATTGATTACGCCACCCAATGCCTGCAGGTGAGATCGTGCTTGATCAATCATGAGCCTTTCTTGTTAACTTGGCCGATGGCTCCTTTCTTTTGACAAGTACTGGAAACTTGCATCATGCGAATGTGGGGTTGGGGCAAAAGCTTGGAGGAGGAGCTTGTCCAAGTTAAGCATAAATTGGAGATCGCAGAACTCAAGCAAGCGGTGTAGAGCTCGATCGGTCCGTAGATGAAGATGCCTAGGAGATGGCCCAATGCCAATTCGACTAATCTACTGATAAGATTGAGAAGCTGACTCAAGAGCTGAGGGCCACCCACTAGAGGATTGTAGAGTTTACTGCCAATGGTGTAGCCAAGGCGAGGCAAGCCATGAGTGACGTTTCCATGGCTGTGGTTGGGACCTCTAGGGGCATGCTGACGGATGACCTTGGGACCGTAGACTCTTGGTCCATGAACCTCCTAGGCATGTAGCTCAAGAGGCGGTCCTCTCAAAGGGCCCAGGTCAAGGCCTCGACTAGAGACAATGCTGCGACCCAAGTGGAGGGCGCCTCCGGTGAAGTTGAGACTAGCAAGGAACACCTTCATGACCCATGGGTATAGTCCGATGCCATCAACGAAGCTACTGAAGGTACCTCATGGGTAAAGCACATTGTCCAATGCTGTTGGCAAGGCCACTGAGCCACAGGAAGAAGGTCCAAATCCCCTAGCAGGATGCTTTACCCTCATATTGGGGATTCGAGTCTGCAATGGGGATCGTGGTGGCCCACCGAGCAAGCCAAAGGCCCACAATGAGAAATAGCTCTCCTGTATGGGAGGTTGATCGACACGAAGAACACAGCTACATCCAAGTGAGCCACTAGGATGGATACATCTAGGCACCTGGCAGAGCTATAGGCCCAAGTGATAGAAGCAGAGACCAAGGTCGATGTTTTGGAAGGAGAGCTCAGCATTCTGGAAGGACAACGAGGAGTGAGCACCACCAAAGGAAGGGCTACCCGGGTTGAGTTCAAACCTCTAGCCACCAGAAGGGCCCAAAGTCTTTCCAAAATATCCAAGAAAGTGCACATGTAGAGCTCCATATCTAGCTTTGATGCGTATGAGTCCATTACATGGGTGGCACGCATGCAGGGCTTCAATGCAGGCTTTGATGCATGTGAATTTATCATGCAGGTGCATTATCTTGAGGCAGGCGAGGTGATCGCGTCACTCATACCCCGAAATGCCTTAGCTGAAGAAATTTGAGTATTGCAAAGCAAAGGAAGAAGAGGTTGGAAGAGGTCATAGAACTTGTAAATCTTGTGCTCTCACCAAAGCCTAAGAAATACATAAAGATTCCTTTTTCTTTAATTTCATTCCTTTTCACGTGGTGTCTTGTTCTTTTGATTTGCTTTCTTGCCAAGTTTGCATGTCTTTGCAATGCCTAGGGCTACCTCACTAGGGACTTGATGTGTTGTTGCTTGAAGAATGCCTTCGCATAAATCTCGAGACTTTATCGAGATCTCGAGCCTGGTCGCACTCTAAGGAAAGGGGGAGTATCTGACTTTCTTCCTAATTGCAGGGCACAATGTGGCCTGGGGTGCCGCTTGACATGGATCCAATCTCGGGGGAGTTTATGACCGGGCACGACTTTGATGCATTCATGGCATTGCCTTGATCGAAGTGCGGAGAATATGAGTGTGCTGCTTTCAAGGAGATATTAATCTCGAGAGAGGCACCTCACACTTCATCTTTCGATTCTGAGAAGTGTAATTATCATGTTTCAAACCCAACATCCGGTTCGGTCACATGACGATTACACACTCCCAAGGACAAAACCTGAAGAAAATACATGATCTTAAAATTTATTAAAATCTCAACTTTTCAAGTACATAATTGATCTCGATTCATAACAAATATTCTATATTGATAAATACCAAACCTCATATATTTTACAGAATTCAATCATTCCTTTGTATTGATAATGCTTTATTTAATCAACTCTTTCAATCATAGTCCAACCATCCATAGCCAAAATACTTTATCTTGTAACTTTGAAAAAGAAAAAGAAATAGAAAAGGTTATGAACTTTATAATCCAGTAAAAATTCTCCCACATTTACACCATCATTATGATAATAGATAAAAAAATAATATATAATATCACAAAATACTACAGCCATGCATAATAATACATATCATGTAATACAAAAAAGTATATTATATAACCCTTGCAATTATCATACATCAAATCTAATCACCTTAAAATACTCGACTCTAAACTACCATAACCCCATTTCCGGCCCATGATGGGATTTTATTTAAGTTGATTTTTTTTTTAAAGCATAATACATGGGTGATGGTTCACTTCACCATTTGTCTTTTCCAAAGGCATGTGATAAAATAAGATGGTACACTGCACCATTTTATTTTAAAATAAATTGTATTTTTGATATAATCACAATCACAAGCATCTCGCTGTTCTATATGAAACATATTTGTTTACCTAACAGTTTATTGATTAAATTTGATCCAAATTGGAACAGTTTAGTTCATTCCAACCCCAAGTTTTTCAGCATTGGATGCTGGTTAATTTTCTGGTTCTTACTGTAATTCTGCCATTTGACATATAAACAAACATTTTTATATTACATGTAGGTTTCTGAAGTATTACAGAAAAGAGAAATTTGAAACTATTAGGTCTTCACAACCCATGATTGCAATTCACTGCTTGAAGCCCAGCACTGACATGCAGATTTTTTCAGTGAAATACCTAAGTTCACAAGACAATAAAACAGTAAATTCCAAAAACTGAACTTCTACAGATTGGAAATGGATTAGTAGAAGAGCAGGCGCAGAAGTACGGTACACCAAAGATGCAGTGCAAAGATGTATACCAGTGCCCATGAATTTGGCCAAGCAAAATCTAGGAGCACCTAAAGGAAGAGCCTCTTTCCACTAAAATGATCTCTGACTTCCTTCCTTTGGATGATAATTTCCAGTAAACTAAGGAAATTAATCAGATCAACTGTTTCTGAAACCTTGTCTCAGCTCAGAGAATCACAGGACCAGCAAATATGGTGCTTTTCCAGATCAAAAAAATGATTTCCAATGAATGGCCCCTCTCTACCTCAGGACTGAGATCTCTCCCTGATCTTTACCTCGGCAAAGAATACGCCTGCTAACAGACCTGTGGAGTAAAATTTTTGCATAAATACACTGTAAGAACGTGACAAGGTGAAAAAGAAATTATACAAATGCCTTTATTAATGGAAAGAAACCTACCAAAAAGGATGCTCATGAAATTCTCCAAGCTAGTTGGAACATTAAAGAGAAGGATTCCAGCAATGGACAGAGGTATCTTATTCAGCGATCCTACAAGGCTGCAAAAAAATAAAATAAAATAAAAAAGGAATACATCAGCAAAGAAATTCCACATACAAATTCCGGAAAATTGTTCAACTAGCTTAATAATTGAAAAGATCGTTAAATTAATGTTTAAGTGCCAGATTTAATTTTCATACCTCCAAAGGATAGTAAATCAATGCCTCCAGGAAACTAGTGCACGGTAAGACCATTCTAATCCTATAGTGCACTCGGGCAATGTAGCGTGCATTAGAGTTATCTTTCAATTATGTAATATGTATATCTTATTGTTGGTACACAAGACAGCCACGTTTTGCATTAGACTTGAATAATGAAATAAAACCTATTAATCTGAACATCATGTGCATGGTACTTCACAGTTAACATGTTCTGTTTAAAGTGGGGTCGCAGAAAAATATTGTTGACTGGTAAATGGTTGACCTATGCTCAAACCCCAGGTTGCCATCCATGATAAGCCCTTAACGCAGTATACGCCAACCAGTACTAGGGCCTATAAGAGACTGCCATACAACTCTAGAAGAACTTTGAGAAATCCCAAGCATCAGACCACTTAAACCAAATCTATTTCTAGAAATATTTATTGAAACTTCTAAAAAATTTGCCATTGTGTACGGTCATCTTCCAAAACATCATTCTTTTAATTATAAATGAGTTAATCAACTTTGATTAGTTTATCAATTTGTCCACTAAGTCTAACAATTGCTCCAAAACGCACCAAACAAATAATAACTCCTCCTATCTCCACTATATATCGTACATACTCCCAGTTGGATGCTTGCACATTGGATTGTATCTTGCTTCAAGAAAACATGCTTTAGCTAAGTAAATGAATGTCTTGAAATTGAATATATTTATCAAATCTAGTCCTAAGAATGATGATTGATGGGATTGCAGCCATTAGTTAAATCTATTTCCACCTGTGTTGGTGTTTATGAATTCAGGTTGGGCGCCCATAATGGGTTGATCCGATTCATTTGAATTTGAATAGATAAGGGAGTTAGTACCATTCAGTTTTTGTTTTGAACATGAGAAAACTACCCCTTCTAAATATAGGAGTAGGATCTCATCATGGTTCTTTATGTTTTCTTCTCCCTCTCTCTTTCTCTGGACACTCAAAACACCCTCTCTATACATATCCATACTAAGGCATTTAGATTGTGAATCAAAAAGTATTTTCCTCCTCTGATTACACTCTAGACTGGCAGCCAGTCATTCAACACCAATTCATGGAATTTGCTTGAAAGAAAATTGTAAGTGTTGCCGCCTAAATCGCCGTGGCCTGTAGCTAAAGTCGAGCCTCGGTCCGCACCCTCGTCGCGTTGGAATCAACCCGCTCGTCAGGACCTGCAAAACAGAGGAGACCCGGGCCAGTGATCCCGACGGGGGCACTCCGATGCTCAAGTCAGTGACGATCCAGGAGAACAGATCCTCCTGGTCGAGCCCTTGAGACGGACTCCATGCTAGGAGTAAATAATGTATTAGTGGAGTGAGAGTGAGCCGAGAGTGAAGTAGTAGGAGTAACCGCTTGGGATGATTGGAGCTGGGTGGCTGTGTCCGTGTGATCCTTCCCACAGATCTCCGGTAGCCTGGAGTTCTCAGTCCCCTCCTTCCTCTCTCCCGTGTGCCCACTTCTCCCCCTTGTTTCACTCTCTCGGATCGACTTGCCTTGCTTGGGATTGTGGATGGCTCTTTTAAGTCACGATAGTTGTCAGACGCCTGCCTTGGGATCTTCCCTTCGTCAGCAGGTGTGTGCGGCGATGTTTCGTTCCGTAGGCTGGACGTCTTTCCCGGTTCGTGATAGAGAACCTACTATACGCCCTGACATTCCTTCCGGTCGCTCCATTTCAGGAAATTTGGCAGGGCCTCGGTTAGGAAGCCGTCGCCCCCGGGGATTCGAATCTCCCGGTTGACTTCCTTTTCCGGGTGGTGCAGACAGTTGGTAGAGAGCGCGGCACCTCTATCGGGGAGCCTCTCCCCTTTTTGGTGTAAGCGGCAGCTGGGGCATTTATCGCGGCCTGAGGGGAGCCTCTTCGTGGTCCTTGGGCAGCCCACCGCCGTCCGTGGGGGGCAGCGTCGTCCTCCGGTCACTGGCGCCTTCATCCGAGATGGGACCGATCTGGAGAGGCAGAGCTCGACTCCGGTCTAGACGTCTCGACCTCGCGGGAGGCAGCCTGGCGGAGGAGGGCGGAGCTCGACTCCGGCCTAGGTGTCTCGACCTCGCAGGAGGCAGCCTGGCGGAGGGCGAAGCTCGACTCCGGCCTAGGCATCTCGACCTCGCGGGAGGCAACCTGGTGGAGGAGGGCGGAGCTCGACTCCGGCCTAGGCGTCTCAACCTCGCGGGAGGCAACCTGGCGGAGGAGGGCAGAGCTCTACTTCGGCAAGGCATCTCGACCATCGAGGGAGCAGAGCCCGGTGAAGGAGTCCGAGGTAAGGTGTCCGACGTGGCAGCTTTCTCCAACATGGCGTCCGACACAGATCACGCATCAACGACCCCACCACATCATTTGCCCCTTACTCCCAAGTCCCGTTGGCACGCAGCGCTCGAGTCGAAGGAAGTAAATGCGGTGCTGATTCGGAAAGGCAAAGATCCGACGCAATGATGGCCACGATCGCCGGTGCTTCGAGAGGCGATTCTCCAAACCAATGCGGGGGAGCCACGTGGACATGTCCGAGGAGCAGTTATTGCTGGTGCAAAATTCAGAACGGCCGCGATCGAAGCGAGGCATCCAACTCACTGATTGCTGACACGCGGCGTGGATCCGTCGGTAGAGATGATGTAACGGTTAGGCACTCGGTCACGTCGAAGAGAAAGATAGATTTGCCAAAAATATCTTCTCTTTCAAATTTCGCATGCCCGCCATTGCACCAGAGGTCCTTCTCCCCCGACGTCCTTGCATTCCCAGGGTTAGATAGGTTCATCTCCTTCCCGTCCCTCTGGTTGGGTAGAGCTTCCTCCTAGGGTCTTCTCGGATCTTGCCTGCCCTGCCCTTCCCTTCTCTATTCTGTGACTTCCTCTTCTTCCAAATGTCCCGCTTCGAGCCAAACTTCCGTCCCACGATTGACCAGGATGAGGCTGGGCCTTCTCGGCCAAGACCACCTTCTTCCTCCGATGAGGAGGAAGAAGCGCACTTTGAGATCCGGAGAAGGCCTCGTCCCACAGGTATAGTCATCAGGGAGATCGGCGTCCGTCCTGCAACTCCACTCGAGCCTGTTCCCGAACCCCCTCGGTCGTCAAGTCCCGGCGGCGTCGCTTCGGCGATGACTGGCGAGGAGCTCTCGACCATCCAAAGCACCTATGGTGTTCCCAACTCCGTCCGGCTCTCGATCCCTCGATCGGGGGAGCGGGTCACTTCTAGTGGCCCGCGCCGGATTGCTTTCTACAAGGACTTCCTCACAGGGGGCCTCCGATTTCCACTTCACCCATTCTTTCTTTCAGTGCTAAGCAACTTTCACCTCGTCCCTGCTCAACTTGTTCCGAACGCCATTAGGACTATCTTTTCCTTCATTGTCCTCTGCCATTTCCATGGGATAGTTGCCCGTTTCTCTCTTCAAGGCCTTTTTTATCCTGAAGCGCCACCCGTCCGAGGATGGGTGGTGGTCCATCTCTTCTTGCCCGAAGGGCCTGAAATTTGAGCTCCCCTCTTCCATCAAAGGATGGAAGAGTAAGTACTTTTTTGCCTCGGTTGAGGAGGATGACTGGGTTTGGAACGACCTAGATCGGTCCCCCAACCGGAACTCCACTGTTGAAGCTGCTGATCGGGAGATTTATGACCAGCTTCGCACCGATCAGGTCCCCTCCCTTGAGGTCCTGCTGTCAGAGCAGAACCTATTTGAAGCCGGGGCGAGCCCAATCCGGGAGTTGGATGAGTTCGGCTGGAACTTTTGTATCTTTTTTCTTCTCTCTTCTTTTTTTTTTAACTATCTGAACTTGGAGCTGACCTTGCCTTTCTCTGTGCAGGCATGAAGTTCTCCTTGGATGACCTCCTCGACTTCGCTCGAAAGAGGGGTCCACCGGAGGGTGCGAGAGAGCCCTTGCCAAAGAGAGCCCGGGGCGAGGATGGGGCTGAGGCGGCACCCGCAGAGCTAGCCGGCAGAGCAGGAGTAGGGCCGATCCCGCCTTCAAGCTGAACTAGTTGGGAGCCGAGCTTGTCCTTGAGCCGAGCAGGGCGATTGCCGAGCCCGTCTTTGAGCCACCGAGGCAGCGAGGTGTACTCCCGGGACCAGAGCCTAAGGTGGTCACCCAGGCAGGAGTGCTGCTGCAGCAGCTGCCGCAACGCCTCAGCCTCTGGAGGTCATCGAGGTAGAAGAAGACGACGATCGGGAGAGAGCGATGTTGGGAATTGTGTCCCAAAGCCAATCGTTTAGGCTGTAGACGGTTGTGCTATTTGTATATGAATTTTGATATAAATAAAAGTTATCTTTTGGCTGTTCATCACAGGTACATTTTTCTTAATTTAAACTCTTTTGTGATGATATCCTTTGAGCTACCTTGTATGCGATATAGAGATGATGCATCGTGTAGCTCATAAATTAGTTCGTGACCAAATGATACACTATTTCGAGATGATGGTGTATCAAGAGTAGGTCGTTGATGTCATATCTGTTGGTTGTCCTCTTAACCAAGTAGCATGGAGATGCTGGTATGACATCGAGTGTTGTGTTTGACACTTCACTGAATATGACTCTCATGCGAGATTCTCTTGCTACCGAAGAGGAATCTTGCATTAGAATGTGGACTTGAATTATTCCTTTGACTTGAGATCACTATGGCAGTTTGCAAGCAATTCACTGTAGTTTGGTACCGGACTACCCGGATTTCTAATCCGGTGACGAAAGGTTGCTGGGTACAGTCAAGTACTTGTGTAGCGATAGTAGGATCGAGATAGGATTGACCTCTCCAATTGATTTGGATTGAATGCTTTATATGCCTCAATTTAGAAAGACCTTGGCCAAGGCATTCCTTGTAAAGTGTTGCAGGGATTCTTTGAGACATATTCAGATGGACTGCTTAGGGTTGGATAGTTAACCTTATGCCATCCGGAGCATTAGGAGGTGCAGAGAATAAGTTCAATGCTATTCCATGTTCGACAGGTTCTTGTTGCTCTGCAACCTTCAGCCTATCCGAACGTCGGGTGTCATTACTAGATGGCGACTTTGGCTAGTACTGGAAATGTTCCCATGCTACCATTTAGTCTTTGAACCGATGAGGTCGCACACCGAGGATTTCTTCTTGCTTTGTTGGTATGCGAACGATTGGGAATCGTTCCGGACTCATTTGACAAGGTGTTGTCAAATTTCTGTTTGAGCCGACTCTTCTTGAACGAGTCGACTCGAGTCATTTAACAAGGTGTTGTCAAACTTCTGATCGAGCCGACTCTCCTTGAACAAGTCGACTCGAATGGTCGAGTCGACTCGAATGATGGACTGCTGAAATTCAAAAACCCTTCATTAAATGCTGGATTTAATGCTGGGAGTTTCGAGTTTTAATGATTGCTGTTGCTGAATTCCAAGAGACTTCTAACCTCCCTGAAATTTCAAGAGACCCCATAACTCCCCAATAATCTCTCATTAATCCCTCTTAATTGTTTTGAGGGCTGCTATTATTATTTAATGGCTAGGCTGCTGAAAGTGAATGATTCACTTCTCATATTTCATTCCCAAATATGTGGATCAAGTTTTTACTCTACCAAAATTCTGGGTTAGAGTTCTTCCTTGATCATTGAGAGATTGAGAGATTTGATCTCAGGGATTATTGAGTTTGGGTGGGATCTCTGAGTGCATACCTTCTATTGAAGGTTTGGGATAAAGTGTTGGGAAAGGTTCTCAGGAGTCTTTGTTCCAGCACTGCTGCAGCGACTTGCACTTCAAGGAGTTGAAGGTGTCCCACTCGTCTTCAAGGAGTTGAAGGAGTTCAACCGACAAAGCTTCCGTAGAGGCTAGCACCTCAAAGGAAGAAGAAGAAATAGCGCTACACGATGTGAACCACCCGTAGAGGCGGTACCCGAGTGATGCTTGCATATTCGGATTTTTTCTACAGGTTTGCGCCGTCCCTAGGATCGCGACTGAGAGTCGGACTTCCGGTTCTTCCCGGTGAACGTCACCAAGGTATGTGATTGATTATGTATGACATAATTAGCTTTTTCGCATCATTGTATGGTAATATAAATAGTTCCATATTTTATACTATGGATGCATGATTTCATATTTATATTACTCCAGATGCATCTAAATCCTGATATAGGGGTTATGTTAATTAGATTAACATATTGATAAAATAGTTTTATCACTTTCCGCTACTGTATGCTCTTAGAAAAGTTTTAAAACACATGCATCACTCCTAGGAATGGTTCCTTTCAAGCGGCTCCGACGTCGGTGGCGATGTTCGCGGCGGCTGCGAGTGCCCACTGCGGTTATGAGTCCTCAGCTGGAGGAAATGGCGATGCCGCATCGACGGTGAGAAGGGGGAGGAACCCTCGGAGGCAGCCGCCCGAGATGGCGCCGAATGCCTCCCTGGCTCGCAACTAGGAGCTAGCCGAACGCATGATGGATTATGCCATTCCATCGCACGATTGGCGGGAGAGAGCCGGGAAACTCCTGGTCGACTCGATCGGCCGCACCTTCCCGCAGCTATTCTCGATAAGTGCTTCTTCCGCTCGCCTACTTCCTTCCTTCTTCTTTGCGGAGGCTGACCTCTTCCTTGGTGTAGCTTGGCACCGAGCTTCTACTAATAAAGGACTGCTGCAAAAATTGGACCAAAAAGGACAAGCAAAGGGCAGCAGAGCTCTAGTCCTTGGCGGTCGAAGCCAGACAGAAGTCCGACGCAGCCTAGGAGGCCAGCCAGAAAAATAAAGAGCTCCAGGCGAAGGTGGTGAGCACCGAAAGGCGCATAAAGGAGCTCAAAAAATCCCTGGACCGGGAGAGGAGCCGGTCCAAAAGCAAGTCCGAGGAGCTCAAAGCCAAAGAATCCCGGCTCAAGGAGCTCGATGCTGAAGCGGCCCGAGAGAAGAAACATATCCAAGCTCTCCGAGCAGAGCGGGAGGCAGCGAAGGAGCGGGATGACGCCGCTGAAAAGAGGGCCGTGGTCGCCGACAAGAAAGCCTCGGCCGTCGAAGAGAGAGCTACAGTAGCTGCCAGCTCGGCAGAGGCTACAAGGAAGGAGGCAGCCAAGGCGGTGGCAAGGTACAAGGTCTCCAAAAATTTCGAGGCCGAGTTCCGTGAGGCGGCGATGGACTCCTTTTTCAAGGGGTTCTTGTTCCTTCGTTCTAGGTAGGGCTGGAAATGGACCGGCCCAAAGTCCATTGGGTCGGCCCAAAGACTATATTTTAAAATTTTTTGGACCGAATCTGGGCATCCCTTTGGCCCAAAAATTAAATGGACTCTGTTTTACAGCCCTAAGACTAGTCGAATATGCTTAAAATTTCGTCCGCAGCCTGAACCAATTTCTGGTTGGTCTGAAGTTTATTGAACTGGCCCAGCCCAGTTCCAAATAATGGGCTTTTGGGCCGGTCCATTTCCATCCCTAGTTCCAAGGTAGAGGGTTTTATCCCAGACAAGAACCGGAATCTGCTTAGTTGCCCAAGTCTTCCGGCTGAAGGCCCGACACCTGACCCCTACAAGACCGAAGAGCCAGCCGTTGCTGCCGAGCCAGCTCCGCCGGCGATGGTCGCCGAAGAAGAAGCCCCGTCTCCTGAGGCCCCAGAGGGCGATGCTCCGCCTGCGTGCCGTCCTGGAAAGGAGCCGACCAAATAACTTAGGGACATGTTGTAATCTTTCCCCCCTTTTTTGCTTTTGGTTTGGGTCACCCGGCATGCCGGGGCTCAGTAACAGTGTAAGTTTCCGAGTTTAATCAATGAGAAAACTCTTTCTTCATTTTCCCAGACTTTGTGTCTTGTTCGGCTTTATGCACTCCAACTTGTATGTTTTCGTGTTTTCCACACTTTGCCAAGCTTCCTCCCTTTACTTCTTGGAAGCGCCCGCGCACATGAACTCATGAAGGCGTCCCACTTGGTGGTTCTGATGCCTTGGGCCATTCTCCGCCGGGGTATGGATTTACGAGAATAGGGAGGAGCCCTTGACTTGCTGCATCATTCCCAACTCTCGGCTGGGATTAGCGATAGATGTGCACACAGAGGCTGTGCTCAGGTGCTGCCCTCGTCGAACTTGTCGGGTAGCTGAGAGGTGCCGGGCTTTGGAAGCTTCCGGGCTTGAATGCCGGATAGCTAGACTCCGGGCTTCAGTGCTGGAGAGCTGGGTTCCAGGCTTCAGTGCTAGAGAGCTGGGCTCCAGGCTTCAGTGCTGCAGAGCTGGGCTCTGGGTTTGAGTGCTGGAAAGCTGGGTTCCAGGCTTCAGTGCTGGAAAGCTGGGTTCCAGGCTTCAGTGCTGGAAAGCTGGGTTCCAGGCTTTGGTGCCGCAGAGCTAGGCTCTGGGTTTGAGTGCCAGAGAGCTGGGCTCCAGGCTTTGAGTGCCGAAGAGCTGGGCTCCGGGCTTGAGTGCTGGAGAGCTGGGCTCGGTGCTTGAGTGTCGGAGAGCTGGGCTCTGGGCTTGAGTGCTGGAGAGCTGGGCTCCAGGCTTTGAGTGCCGGAGAGCTGGGCTCCAGGCTTTGGTGGAGAGCTAAGCTCCAGGCTTTGGTGCCGCAGAGTTGGGCTCTGGGTTTGAGTGCTGGAGAGCTGGGCTCCAAGCTTTGAGTGCCGGAGAGCTGGGCTATGAGAGCTGGGCTCCAGGCTTTGGTGCCGCAGAGCTGGGCTCCAGGTTTGGGTGCTGGAGAGCTGGGCTCCTGGGTTTGGGTGCCGGAGAGCTGGGCTCCAGGTTTTGGTGCCGCAGAGCTGAGCTTCGGGGTTTGAGTGCCGGAGAGCTGGGCTCCGGGCTTTGAATGCCGGAGAGCTAGGCTCCGGGCTTCTGCGCCAAAGATAGAGCCGGATAGCGATGTCCCTGCAAGGCAAAAGTGATTCGCTCAAAGGGGATCTTTATTATTATTTGGGAAAGGGCCTTACACTACTAGTAGTATAGTCTCAGGTTGCAGGCATTCCACGTCCGCAAAAATCTGGCACCGTCCAGCCCCGCTAGGTAGTAGGCTCCATGAGGAAGAACCTCAACCACCTTGTAGGAACCTTCCCAGTTCGGTGAGAGCTTGCCGCATTCCCGAGGTTGAGAGGCCTCAGCTCTTCGGAGCACCAGGTCACCTGGACGGAAGATCTTCAGCTTCACCCGCGCATTATAGTACCGTGCTATCCACTGACGGTAGGTCGCCATCCGGAGTCAAGCCTTGTCCCTGGTTTCCTCGAGGAGGTCCAGGTTGAGAAGAAGGCGTGCCGGATTCACCGCTTCATCATATTGCTGTACCCGTAGTGTGGGCACACCGAGTTCGACTGGAACAACAGCCTCCACACCAAAGACAAGGCAGAAAGGCGTCTCACCCGTGGCCGTTCGGGGCGTTGTGTGGTAGGCCCAAAGAATGCTGGAAAGTTCTTCCGCCCACCGACCTTTGGCCCGGTCTAGCCTTGTTCTGAGCCCTTGGAGTATGGTCCGATTGGTCACCTCGGCCTCCCCGTTGGTTTGGGGATGACCCACCGAGGTGAAGCGATGTTGAATGCCGAGATCGGCGCAGAACTCTTCGAACTCCTGGTTATCGAACTACCACCTATTATCGGTGATGATATTATGGGAGAGCCCAAAGCGGCAGATGATCGACTTCCAGAAGAACTGGCGAACCTTGGCTTCCGTGATCCGCGTTAGTGGCTCTGCCTCCATCCATTTGGTGACGTAGTCGATAGCCATGATCAGGAACTTCCGTTGCCCTGATATAGGGGGAAACGGACCCAAGATGTCCATTCCCCATTGGGCGAACGGCCATGGGGCGGAAAGCTGAAAAAGCGGCGCCGCTGGTTGACGTTGTATGTGGGCATGGCGCTGGCACCGATCGCACCTCTTCACGAAATTGGCAGCGTCCTCCTTCATGGTCTCCCAGTAATATCCCTGGCAGAGGGTCTTATATGCAAGCATCCTCCCTTCGACGTGATTCCTGCAAAGACCTTCGTGTATCTCTTGGAGCACGAAGACTGCCTCTGTGGGTCTCAGACATTTCAGGAGCATATAAGAGTAGGATCGACAGTAGAGGTGCCCTTCCATTAGGACGAACCGCGAGGCCTTTTTCTTGACAAGACGCCTCTGTACAGTCTTCTGGTAAGGTGCCATCGGAGATGTATCTAACGTACCTGTCCATCCAGCTCGGCTCCAGGATGACTTGCTGCACCTCCGCAAGTGCTTCGTTGCTTGGACTTTCAAAGTACTCGATGTGGGCACGCCCTAGTGACAAGTCCGGCAAGGTTGCAAGTCTTGACAGTGTATCGGCGCGAGCATTCTCTCCTCGTGGGATGTAAGAGATACTGAAGTGCCGAAAACCCGTCATGCTAGAGCGAACCCGCTCCAAGTACTTTGTCATCTGGGGATCTCTGGCTTCATACTCTCCAGAGACCTGTCCGGCCACCAACTGAGTCGGTGAAGACCTTCAGGCTTCGTACACCTAGCTCGTGGGAGACCCTCAGGCCCACAAGGAGTGTCTCGTACTCCGTCTGGTTGTTTATGGCGATGAACTTGAAGCGGAGTGCGCATTCAGCCACAACTCCGTCGCTGTTGGCATGGATGAGTCCTGCTACGCTTTCGCCCGAGTTGGACGTGCCGTCGACATGGAGGATCCAAGACTCCTCGGCTCCCGGCTCCACGTGGTGCTCTAGGGCAGTCTGCTCTGGCTCCTTTGCGAGTCCCGCACACTCGACCAAGAAGTCGGCCAACACCTGGGCCTTCTGGGATGACCTTGGTCGGTACGCGATGTCGAACTTGCTAAGTTTTAGCATCCACTTGGCCAAGCGTCCAAATATGTCGGGACGACTGAGCACAGCCCTCAGGGGCTAGTCCGTCATAACCGCGATCGGATGCACTTGGAAGTACGGCCTGAGATGCTGAGCAGACATAATAAGAGCAAAAATTAGTTTTTTGGATCGGGTGTACCTGATCTCGACATCCCGGAGAATCTTGCTGGCATAGTACACTAACTTCTGAGATCCGTCCTGATTCGTGCGGACGAGGATCGAACTGACGGCACCTGGGGTTACCGCCAGATACAGCAGGAGCTCCTCTCCTGCCTCCGGCCTGGAGAGCAATGGTGGTGATGCCAGGAAGTCTTTAAGCTTCTCGAAGGCTGCCTTGCATTCCTCTGTCCAGGTGAAGTCGTGCATCTTGCACAGCACCTTGAAGAAAGGAAGGCAGTGGTCTGCCGACCTCGAGATGAAGTGACTCAATGCTGCGATCCGGCCCGTCAGGCGCTGGACTTGCTTCTTTGAGGTCGGATGCTCCATGTCGATAATCGCTTGGACCTTCTCCGGATCCACCTCGATTCCTTTTTGGGTCATCATGAAGCCAAGGAACTTCCCTGCTGCTACTCCGAAAGCGCACTTCGTCGGGTTCAGCTTCATCTTGTGCTCCCGGAGATTGTGAAAAGCTTCCGCGAGGTCAGCGACGTGGTCCGACCTCGGCTTGCTCATCACGAGCATGTCGTCGACATACACTTGCATGTTCCTGCCAATCTAGTCCTTGAAGACCCGACTAACCAGCCGCTGGTACGTGGTGCCAGCATTCTTCAAGCCGAACGGCATCATCCAGTAGCAGTACCTCCCTCGGTCGGTGACGAAGGCAGTATGCTCCTCGTCCTGCGGGTGCATCCGGATCTGGTTGTATCTGGAGAATGCATCCATGAAGAAGAGCAAGCGGTGCCCCGAGGTGGCGTCCACTAACTGATCGATCTTCGGCAGAGGAAAGCTATCCTTCGGACAAGCTCGGTTAAGGTCAGTGTAGTCCACACAGATCCTCCACTTTCCATTATTCTTTTTCACCATGACCACGTTCACCAGCCTGCTCGGATATTGCACTTCTCGCACAAAGCCGGCCGTGAGAAGTTTATCTACCTCCTCATTGATCGCTTGTTGCCTCTCCAGGGCAAAACTCCTTTTCTTCTGGCGAACAGGACGATACTTCAGGCCGATGCTAAGCTTGTGGGTGATGACTTCAGGGGGAATCCCGAGCATGTCGGCCGCCGTCCAGGCGAACACATCCGAGTTCACCTAAAGAAACTCCAGCAAGTGGGCTCGTTCATCATCTTGCAGCTGCGCTCCGACCTGCACCATCTTCGCCGGGTCGGTTCCGAGGGGATATGATAACAGGCACTCGACCGGGCCACCTCTGGGGTCCTGCGCCCTTTGGTCGAGGTCGTCTGCACTGGGGTCGTCCTCGGCAACCTTGGCCCCGGGGACGGTTTGGAGGCAATGCTGGATTGGCTGAGGTGCCCCCCTCATCTCCCCGACACCGTAGGGAGTTAGGAACTACACCAACAGCCGCTTTGTGGAAATGACCGTGTCGAGCAGGTTGAGCCCGGATCGGCCAAAGATCACGTTGTAGGCTGATGGGAGCCTAACAATCGTGAAGGTCATCATAACGGTGCTCTGTCGAGGTGGGATCCCGGCAGTAACTGGGAGAGTAATCTCTCCCTCAACTCTGACAGAGTCACCCGTGAAACTGACAAGGGGAGTATGCACAGGTCTGAGTTGAGCAAAGGACAGATTCATCCTGGAGAATGTATCGTAAAAAAGAACATCAGTCGAACTTTCACTATCGACCATAATCCGTTTTATAGGATGCTTCGCGATCGTCATCTCAACGACCACGGCATTATTATTTACATTTTTATTTTCAACCCCCCTCTCCCCCACAAAAGGAAGTACATTCTCAAAACTTTCTCCCCTCCTGGGCCTTCTTGGAAGCACGCTCGACTCCCTAGCATATCATCCCCACCGGCTTCTCGATGGGGCGGTTGTTGACTGTAGGGACTAGAGGGAGAGCAGCGAGCGCCTGAGGTTCTGTCGGAGGTTTGCCCCCCACGAACTTTCCGAGGTAGCCCCTCTTTATGAGTTCTTCAATCTCCTTTTTGAGGTGCCGGCAGTCCTTGGTGTCGTGGCCGTGGTCGCGGTGGAATTGACAATACTTTGTCCTGTCGCGACCGTTAAACGGCTTCAGCGGAGGTGGGCGCTTCAAGTAGCGTTCACCCTAGATCTCCATGAGGATCTTCGACCTCGGGGCAAGAAGAGGCGTGAACCTTTCTCCGGGATGGGGTCCCTTCTCGGCCTCGGCCCCTGGCGGAAGTTCGGTGCGGCTGGTCTGTACTTCTGCATCTCGGACGTCTCCCCGGGAGCTGCTTCTTCAGAGGTTTCCCATCCAGCTCCCTCCTCGTGCGGTCTGCCTCCTCGGCGCGGATGTACTTCTGGACGCGGAGGAGGAGCTTGGGAGTATGTCTTGGGGGGTTTCTTATCGAGAAAGTAGGTCAGGCGGGATGTCCTGAACCCTCTCTTCAGCGCCAGCATAGCAACTGGCTCATCAAGGTTGTAGATCTCCAGCGCGGCAACTTTGAAGCGGGCCACGTAGTCCCGTAATAGCTCGTGGTCCTGTTGCCTGACAGAGAAGAGGCTATCTGCCTCTCGTGGCACCTTCCGACAGGCATCGAAGTGGGCCAGAAACTTCCGCTCCAGCTGAGCGAATGAACTAATGCTCTCTAGCTCAAGGCGGGTGAACTATACCCGGGCTGCCTTCCGGAGAGTAGCAGGAAAGGCGACGCAGAGGAGGGCATCGATCGTAACCTGGACCCTCATGAGGGCTTTGTAGCTCTCAAGGTGGTCTAGGGGATCGGTGGTCCCGTCATAGGGATCCACCTGCGGCATGCGGAACCGGCTCGGAACCGGCTCCTCTTGGACTTCTCAAGAGAAGGGGGACGGGCGTCGTAGCCCGCTGGCTCGTCGATGGAGCCCTGCAAATTTGCAAAACCGGCGAGATAGCTCCGCCAGCTTGCGCTCCTGTTCCTCTAGGCGCCTCTCTGCTATGTGCCTGATGGCCTCATCAGTTGAACCTTCCACTGAGACCGACAGAGCCAGAGAAGGTGACATGTGAGGGGGTTAATGACGGGGAATCTTGCCTTTTCGACCTTGGCGAGGTCTAGCTACGGCCCGCTCCAAGGTCGGGAACCGGCTCTCCCGATCGGTAGACCTGGTCCGTTGTCTCTTCGCTGGGATTCGATGGCTTCCCCGGCGATCGATAATGGCCCACGACTGCGAAGGCCTTCCTTGGAAGGAACGCAGGCTGTCGCGGGATGCTGCAGCATGGGCCACGAGGGTCCCTGGCCGCTGGTGAGTGGCCAAGGACCGGTGCTGGTGCTGGAGCTGGCGCACTGCTGCAATGAGAAGCTGCACCTGCTGGGTGAGTGCGGCCAGCTGAGGGTTCGCCGGGGGTGGTTGAAGCGGAACAGGGGGCTCCCTCTCCGGACTGTGCGGATCCCCACGAGAAGGGAGATCTCCCGCACAGTTGGTGGAGGCTTCTCTTGCTCGCATCGTTACCATCCTCCCAGCGAGCAGCTTGCAAGGGGATTGGGTCGGATCAAAATGCATCCCCTCCCCTTACCTGGCGCGCCAATCTATTGCCACCTAAATCACCATGGCCTGTAGCTGAAGTCGGGCCTCGGTCCGCACCCTCGTCGCTTTGGAATCAACCCGCTCGTCGGGACCTGCAAAACAGAGGAGACCCGGGCCGGTGATCCCGGTGGGGGTACTCTGATGCTCAAGTCCCCTCCTTCCTCTCTCTCGTGTGCCCTCTTCTCCCCCTTGTTTCACTCTCTCGGATCGACTTACCTTGCTTGGCACTGTAGATGGCTCTTTTAAGTAACGATAGTTGTCAGATGCCTACCTTGGGATCTTCCCCTCGTCAGCAGGCGCGTGCAGCGATGTTTCATTCCGTGGGCTAGACGTCTTTCCCGGTTCGTGATAGAAAACCTACCATACGCCCTAACATTCCTTCCGGTCGCTCCATTCCGGAAAATTTGGTAGGGCCTCGGTTGGGGAGCCGCCGCCCCCGGGGATTCGAATCTCCCGGTTGACTTCCTTTTTCGGGTGATGCAGATGGTTAGTGGAGAGCACGGCGCCTCTATCGAGGAGCCTCTTCTTTTTTTGGTGTAAGCGGCAGCTGGGGCATTTATCGCGGCCTGGGGGGAGCCTCTTCGTGGTCCTTAGGCGGCGATGGGGGGCGGCATCGTTCTCCGGTCACTAGCGCCTTCGTCCGAGGTGGGACCGATCTAGAGAGACGGAGCTCGACTCCGGCCTAAGCATCTTGACCTCGCGGGGTTAGCCTGGCGGAGGAGGGCGGAGCTCGACTCCGGCCTAGGCATCTCGACCTCACGAGAGGCAGCCTGGCGGAGGAGGGCGGAGCTCGACTCCGACCTAGGCGTCTCGACCTCGCGGGAGGCAGCCTGGCGAAGGAGGGCGAAGCTCGACTTCGGCAGGGCATCTCAACCATCGAGGGAGCCGAGCCCGGCGAAGGAGTCCGAGGTAAGGTGTCCGACGTGGCAGCTTTCCCCGACATGGCATCCAACACAGATCACACATCAGCGACCCCGCCACATCAGTAAGTTCATACCCAAACTTGAAACTTTATATTATATTTCCATCTTCAAATGATATCAGAGCTTATATTGTTGTTTTGTTCCATGCAATTTCGTCATATGAGAGTTTGATCACTCAACAATGGCAACTTTATATATATGATGTTTTGTGACATGATATTTCACACACATATATACCATGTAGCATGAAACAATTCAAGAAATTTTGGGATTACAATATTGAGTGTGTAAAGAAAAAAGTGGAATCCTAGTTAAATGACCCAAAAATTGATTGTCATGGTTAGAGTATGTTTCAAGAAATAAAATTTATATGGGTCTGTAGAGCTTTTCACAAGTTCATATCAACATATTTCTTGCATTTTATGGTTATGTAGAGAGATCTACAGGTTTAAAAAAATCAGGTCTGAAAAAAGAGTAAAATGAAAGGAAGAAGATGATCACGTGCATTCACGTGACCACGTTCATGAACGACCATTGTCCCATGTCGCTTCTGCAACCCCAAAATATCCGTCTATCAAACAATTTTCCTTTTTATCAGTTTGCCCCTTAACTCCCACACCAAGTCTCTTTATTCATCCAGTCATTTCTGGAGAGAATAAGGGCATGTTTGTCTTTTGATTACTCACCTTCCTTCTTTGGGTTTTGGAGACATGGGTTCATGGGTGCAGTCAATCCGGTTACCAAAAAAAATTAATTAATTAAAAAAGGTGAAGCATATTGTTGTCAAAAGTGGCATTTGAACCCACATCATCTCATCGGGATGGGAAATTGAATCCAGAACCTCAAACCACTCAGCCCTATGACTTCAACGAGTACATGCTAATAATAAATTTAAAAAAAAGGGGCTATTTAAATATAATAGAAGTAAAATAGTAAAAACTTTGTATCTAGATTTGTATGTTATTTTTTTGGTTGCTTATCATATTTTCTCTAATTTTTTTATTTTTCCCGTATTTGTTATAGGATAAATGGTAATTATGATCAAAAGTCCCATAGCCATAAGAACACTAGAGCAGCAGGCTCAAGTTAAGAAAATGGTGAGACAATTGGATAAATATAGGATGGAACCCAATATTGACATGGTTGAACATGTAAGACAATCAATGAAAAGATATAAAGCATCGTATTTGCGAGATATGTTATAAACGAGGATCAAAAGTTCTTAGCATTATAGGCTACACTTCTTGAATTTTGGCAATATATGTTAGATAATTTTTACAAATTGCTTGGACCATATAAAACATATTCTTGGTTAATGAAAGATTTTGTGAAAGAGTACACGATAAGAAACATCACTAGAGCCCTCTTTGAGCCCTAACTTCTGCCACCATGGGCATGTTGACTTTGGCTCTTCATGTCTACCAAAGGTAGCACCTAGACATGTCCTTAGAGAATTTAATGAGTCTATTCTGAGAAAAATTTGATATCTTCATCGTTAGTTCTTTGTGTTAAAAATATATTTATTGTAAATATTTTTTTAGTGTTGTAATACACATTTAATATGTAAATAAATGGATGTTGTTTTTCATGTCTTAAATTTCATCTATTATTTGGCATACGACCTTAAATTTGAACATGCATGTTTGTCTCATTATAAGCTTTTTGCACAAAGTGAGATTTCTAAGGTAACAAGAAATTAATACCTAGAGCTAAAATTTTTTACCATGAAATTAAGTTTATGATAATTGGACATTAGGATAATGGATGATGATCAAGAATATAGTGAACTATTGATTCCATGCCTTTTGTTAGATTATTATAAATTTAATTATCATGAGTGGCAGAGTATATGTTTGTTGTGCTAGACATTGATTCAAATTATCTCTCTATAGTGCTAAGAATGATTTGAAAGAATATTATTGCTAGCTTAGATAAAAGTAACAAGTTGAACAAGGATAATTATGGTATTTGGCACCTTAAGATCCAATATATTCTAGAGGAATAAGAAGCACTAGAGGTTATCAACCATACTATAGTGAAACCCAAGTAAGGGAATGTTGTCCAACATAGGAGGGACATGGAAGTTGATCAGGCATAGAAAAAGAAAGATTTCATTGCACATGGTATTCTGATTAGCTTACTGGATGATAATTGTCCGTGAATATCAGCAATATCCCACTGCTGACAAAATGTGGATTGTCCTGAAGAGAGTTTGGGGGCACCACTATCACCAAGATGAGATAGCTAACTATCAAGTTTGACACATATAAGACAATATTTGAGAGAGACGTCAAACATAATTAGGGAGCTGAAATCAGCAAGGCACTATCTCATAGAGGAACAACAAGTTCGGTTGTAATTTGATCCCTCCCTGATAGTTGGGAGTACTTGAAGATCAATTTGACTTATAATGATAGAATCAAGACCTTTGATTATGTTGCTCCCCAATGTTAAGTTGGAAGATTAACGACTTGGGGCTGTTAAAACTTGTGGACAAGCATATGTTCCTACATATATCCATCTAGTTCTGAAGGAGCCTCAAGCTCTAAATATAATAAAAAAAACTGGAAAAAGAATGTAAAGAAAAAGGGAACTGGATTAGGACCCAAGAAGAATAAAAGGATGTGGTTTAAAAAGGGAAGGGATTTTGACAAAAGGACAAAACCAAAATGAAATGCCACAATTGTGGCAAAAAAGGTTGCTTGTGAATGCTCCGAGTAAAAAAATGTAGCATACAACACTACTTTTAATTATGCATATGTTTCTAACACTGTATCAGTCACCAAATCTTATCCTTTGTGGATTATAAATTCAGGAACCACAGACCATGTAGCTAGAGATAGAAGTGCGTATGTAGAGTTTTGTCAGATTCCCGCAAGAATGAGATGGATATATGTAGGAACAATGCTAGAATTGAAGTTAAAAGGATTCAGACATGTAAGTTGCATGGTGGCCAAACCTTACTCCTACATGATGTCCTCTTCGAACCTAAGATCCAACAAAATTTAATATCTATAGTTGTTCTTCTGAGTATAGGGTTTAGCTTGAACATCCATGATGGTTGTATATATATTTATTATGACAATGTATCTTATGGTACTAGCTATGTATCTGATGATCGTATTGCATTGAATGTTGAACAATCTACGTATAATTATGATGAATATTGTTTTTCTTTAATCACTTCTATAAGTAATTCAAATGTGGATAAAAATGTTTGGTATGTTAGATTAGGACACATTAGACAAGATAGAATAAATAAATTGGCTAGAGAGAACTTGTTAGGCTCACTTAGCAAAATTAATTTGCCCATGTGTGAGCATTGCCTGGCAGAAAAAAACAAGAAAACCATTTAATAAAGCCATTAGAGCAAAGCTTGCATTGCAGTTGATCCACTTTGACATTTGTGGTTCAATAAGTATAAAGGTGAGGCATGGAGCCTTATATTTCATTACATTCATAAATGACTTCACGTAATATGGTTGTGTATATTGATTTCTCATAAATCCGAGGCATTAGATTGCTTCAGAAAATATGTGCCTGAGATTGAAAATTAGTTAGAGAAAAGGATAAAAAACCTCAAGGATAGATCAAGGACGGAAATATCTATCCGAACAATTTAAGAAATTTTGTAATGAAAAAGGGATCACAAAACAACTAACCATTCCTAGAATATTACAACAAAATGGTGTTGCTGAGAGCATGAATAGAACTATTTTGGAAATGGTTAGATCTATGATGGTGCAGGCTAACTTGCCAATCTTCCACTGTGAGGTCCTTTGTTAACTGTGACCTACGAACTTAATCGAGTGCCCTCAAAATTAGTTACTTCCACTCCCAATGAGTTATAGACCGGTAGAAAACCAAATTTGAGCCATTTGAAACAATGGGGATTAGCGGCTTATATTCATGATTCTTTTCATAAATATGAAAAATTGGGCCCTAGAGGAAGAAAATGTATTTCCATTAGGTACCCAGAACACTCTAAAGGATGTGTTCATTGGTAAGCATGTTAATGGAGGCTTAACTGAAATCAAATTGTCATGCCTCGAACCCAGCACCCAGGTCGGCAATGCGACTAGCCGCATGAACCCTAGAACTATGTCCTAGAGATCATGCAAGACCTTGGAATTTATTAAAATCTTTCAAGTAGATAATTGATCTCGATTCATAATAAATATTCTACATTAACAAACACCAAATCTCGTATATTTTATAGAACTCGATCATCTGATTATCTCGATGATGCTCAATCTAATCAACTCTTTCAATCTTAGTCCAACCATAGCCAAAATACCTTACCTTGTAACTCTGAAAAAGAAAAACGAATAGAGTTATAAGCTTTACAGCCTAATAAGAATTTTCATACATCTACATCATCATAATAATAGATAAAAAGGTAATATAAAATCTTTAAAAAATTTACATACTACAAAATACTATGGTCATGCATAACAACACATGTCATGCTATTAAAATATCATAATTATATAACCCTCGTAATCATCATAAATCATATCTAATCACTTTAGGGTGCTTGGCTCTGGACTACCATAACCATGTTTCTAGTCCGTGGCGGGGCATCAATAGTTCTACATTTCTAGCTTATGGCAGAGCATCAACAATGTGACTAGTCTCAAGGACCACCACAATCACGTTTTTGGTCCACAGCAGGGCATCAATAGTTTTACATTTTCGGCCTATGATGGGGCATCAATAGTTCCACATTTCTAGTCTATGGCAGGGCATCAACAGTACTACATTTCCAACCTGTAGCGGGACATCAATATATGGCTAGTCCAGTGCGCCACAATCCATCATGCAATCTTAAAATCAATTAATGCTTGTTAACAAATTTTATGCCAAAAACATAATACATATGAATACTGCAACTTATCCAACCAAGATCAACAATATATGAGACATATTTATATAAAATCACACATACTTAACAGATAAGTATATAACGAACAACTATCAAACACCACATGCAACTATCAAACCATATAGAGCAAAATCATCGATACATAAAATAGTCTTTTTTTATATAAATAGGTTACCCATGTTCAGGAATTCTTATCTTTACTGGTGACAAACTTAATATACCAGATACCAATCCGCATCCGAATCCTCGACCTAGGTGCTAAGGGACTAGCTCGACATCCTCTTGCCCAGAAAATTATTTTCCTACAGAATCAATCTTAATACTAATAAATAAATTTCATGATGTAATAATTATCGATCTAGAACCCTCTACCAATATTCATCAAGGGTCTATGCACCAACCCCTTGATTCCACTTCACAACCTTCCCGATCCCTAGGAGAGATTTTTAGAAAGAAGATTTTAGAGAAAGTAGAGAGAAATCAAAGAGTAAGAAGAGAGAAAGAATTCATTTTCTTTCTTCCTTTTCCTTTTTCCTTTTTTTCTTTTCCTTCTTTTCTTTTCCTTTTCCTTTTCTTCTTTTTTTTTCTTTTTCTTCTTTTCTTTTCCTTTTTCTTTTCTTCTCTCCTTCCATTCAGCTAGAATAGGGGACCTATGTTCCCCATTCTCCCTCCCTTAAAATCCTAGGAATCTCGCTATAAAAGGTGGCTGGGGCAACAGCCCATGGCGGCGCGGCCATCAGTTCTCTAATTCGATGATCGGTGATCACCAACAACACCGGAATCAAGGACAGAAAAAAAAAATAGGGGTTCTTCTTTTCATGACAATCTGGCGATTGCCGACCGAAAACAAGGTGTGAGGCCACGGGAAGGTAAGGAATAGGGGAGAAAGGAGGGTGGGGATTACCTTGGCCTCCGGCAATGCCAATTTGCTCTAATTTTGGTGGCCACAATGAAAGTCGTCCTAAACCAAAGAAAAATAATGCTTTGTTTGGATTGAGGGATTCGGAGGGATAGGAAAGGGAGGGATTTCCTTTCCCTTATTTGGATATTAACTTTTGAGAAAAAATAAGGGAAAGAAAAGGATACCCCTTTCCCTCCCCCTCCATTGAACTAATTTTCTAATTCCCCCAATTTGGGGAATTGCGAGAGAAAGGAATACAAATAAATGACAAAAATGCCCATACTTCAAATGGCATTTTCTTTTCTTATTTCATGTAAAAAGGTTATAATGATCTTTTTGATTTAAAATGCCTATCTTCTTTTTCCTTTCCTTTCCCTTATGAGGACTATCCAAACAAGGGTAATGTTCCCCCTCCCTTTCCCTCTCTTTACTTTCCATTCCTTTCCCTTTCTTTCCCTTCCCTTCATGGAGGCTATCCAAACAAAGCGTATAAAAAAAATAGTGGGGAGGAGGGCTCTCTGGTGGTGAGATTCATGGAAGAGGGGGTTGTTCTTATAGCCAAAAACTCTAGGATCCGGCACTAGTTTACCATTGATTAGGTCCTCTAATTCTTTTCTTTATTTTGGTTTAGGTTGATCCTTGCAAGTGGGCCTAGGAGCCCACGGGCTAGGTTATTACACAAATCACGAGATGTCACTTTCTTAGAAAATGATTTTTTTAGCAGGGGTGAAGTTGATAAGAATGTTCCTCTATATGAGTTGAAGGATTCGGGTAAAACCAACACTCAAATAGTTGAGGCGTATAATGAACTGCCTCAACATCTTGAATCGAGTGGGAGTAAAAAGTTACCTGATAAGTCTCCACAAGAGCTGTAATTGTGTAAGAGCAATAGAAAAAGTATTCCTTGTTGTCATTTTGAGATTGAAGGAGAAACCTTGATGGTTACTCCACAAGATGAGGAAGAATCTAAAACTAACAGTAAAGGTATATCATGCCCTACAAAGAAAGAGTGGAAAAAGGCTATGGAAAAAGAAATGGAGTCAATGACAAAAAATCAAGTCTAGAAATTGGTTGATCTACCTATTGGACATAAGGCCATTAGGAACAAATGGATTCTCAAAATTAAGTGAAAAATATATAGATCAATTAAGAGGTATAAAGCTTGACTAGTTGCAAAAGGATATAACCAACAAGAGAGTACTGACTTTGAGGAAACCTTCTCACTAGTAGTAAGGTTTGCCTCTGTTCACCTTATCCTAACCAAAGTGATGCAATTAGATTTAGAATTACACCAAATGGACATTAAAATGACATTTCTCAATGAAGAATTAGAAAAGAAATCTATATGGAACAACTTGTAGGTTTCATTATTAAAGGGCCAGGACCAGGAGTAAAAGGTATGTAAGCTAAAGAAATCAATACGGCCTAAAGCAAGCATCTAGACAATGAAATTTGAGATTTCATCGAGTGATAATTTTATATAGTTTTACAATGATAGATGAAAACCACTATGTACGTCAAATGTTCACATGAAAAAAGTTGTAATATTATCACTCTTTGTGAATGATATTTTATTGGCTAGGAATGACAAGGAATATGTCATTGCTACAAAGGGATAGATATTTTCAAATTTTGAAATGGACATGGATGAAGCAAGTTATATATCTGGTGTAAAAATTCATAGAAATCATTCAAGAAACCTTATGGCTTTATCACAAGAAAAGTATATAAAGAAAATTCTTGAGCATTTTTAGATGGAAAATTGTAATCCATTTGACACTTCTATAACAAAAGGCGAAGGCTTAAGTCTCAAGATGTCTCCAAAGACTCCAGAAGAAAAAGAGAAAATGGCTAAAGAACCATATTCTAGTATGGTTATGAGCCTCATGTATACTATAATGTGTACAATGCTTGACATATCTTATGCAATAGATCCAGTCAATCGATATTAGTCTAATCCAGGACTAGATCATTGAAAGGCTATCAAGACAACCTTAAGATATTTGCAAGGCACTGTGAATTATTCCCTTTGCTATCAGGAAAATGATTTATGCTTAGAGGGTTTTACGGATGCTGATTGTGGTGATCTAGATCAGTGTAAATCCACGTCAGGTTATGCATTCTTGCTCAATCATCTCATGGAGTAGCAACAAACAAACCTATATAGCATTGTCTACAATGAAAGCCGAATTTGTGGCTTGTTCAGCAGAAGTGCAGGAATCCATTTGGTTGAAAAAATTTCTTAAGCATTTGGGATTCTTAAGTGATAATGGAAGTCCAGTGACCATATATTGTGACAATCAAGCAACCATTGCCTTTACGAAGGATCCCAAGTATCACTGTAAAACTAAATATATTGATGTCAAGTATAACATTGTGAGAAACATTGTAGCACAAAAAGAGATGACTTTGCAATACATTACGACACATTAAATGATAGCAGATCTATTCACCAAACCAATTGCTAGAGATGCATTTGTTGAGCATGTAAGATTTCTCAGATTAAGAAGGATATGATGTACTTTGCAAAGTGTGATTTGTTCATATAACTTTGTCTGTATCTTCCTATTGATATTTATTGAATGATGTTTGTTTAAATAAAAAAAATATTCGGGATTATTATGCTTAAGTACCAGATCTAATAAGAAAAATGCATGCACATAATAATGTGCTAAGCACATATTATGAAAGTATGTTGACAGACTGAGATTGACCTTCTCACATGAGCAATCGCCTCTAACATTTTTGAAGATGTGCAAAGATGAGATAGTTTTAAGCTGGTATAAACCCTAAACTGAAAATTGGGCTTAGGACAATTGTCACCTTAACAAAGAAGTGAAGATGAGGTTACTGAAATATTTTAAAAATAATAATATTGTAACTGCGGTAGACGTTCCCACTATCTACTTAGTCTATTTAAAAGTTGGACACGAGTTCTTAATTATCAAGAAAGGGCAATTGAAGGACTCAGGTCAGGCACTTGGGTATGTCTAAACTCAAGTCTATACGGTATTTTAGACATTATAAGACATATGCTCTTGAGAGAGAGAGATGATATCATAACATGTAATTCATATCACATGTGCTAAGATGACCAAAAGGATTAGTGAGAATGAATCCCTGCTTCTTCATTGCATGAGATTCTTGAGGTTTATATGACCTCTAACAGTACCCTTATGACTTTTAATTGTTTCTTGATTTTTCAGTTTGGTAGAAACTACTTTAGTATGCAACCAATGACCATGATAATACGGTCTAATAAACATATCTAGAAAAGCGGCTAAATTGAAATTGAGAGATTCAAGTTGAAAAGGAAGGCTATTTTGTCTACATCCTTACTTATATTCACCGGTCAACTGATGATGTCAATTATTAAAGAATAAGACAATTGTGGATACAAGTAGTGTCTATAGACTAGCATGCTCTTATATACATTAAACTTAATTTTGAAGGATTAGAGATGCTGAGATCAATGAAATAAAAGGGGTCTATGGTACACCAAGATATTTTTATTCAGGGTTAGAGCTACTGTTTATCCCTAACAGGTGAATAGCTATAAAAGCTCAAATATGGTTGTTGGTCGCATGATCTATTTGCCAAGTATGAATGTATGGATATGTAAGTAATATAAAGAGTGGTACATGTTTATGCAGGGATGGTCGAACCCATCATGTGCAAGTGGGAGGTGTTGGTGTTTATGGATTTAGGTTGGGCACCCATGATGGGTTGATTCAATCCAATTGAATTTAAATAGATGAGGGAGTTAGTCTCCCACTAAAATGAAAAACTACCATTCAGTTTTTATTTCGAATGTGCAAAATCCACCCCTTCTAAATATATGAGCAAGACCTCATAGTGGTTCTATATGTTTTCTTCTCCCTCTCTTTCTCTAGACACTGAACCACTCTCTCTACACATACCCATATAAAGGTATTTAAATTGTACATCAAAGAGTATTTTCCTCTTGTGGCTATACTCTAGCCTAGCAGCCAATGATTCGAGACCAATTTGTGGGATTTGCTTAAAAGAAAATTGTAAGTTCATACTCATACTTGAAACTTTATGCTATATTTCAATCTTCAACCTGGATAAACCATGTACATCTCATGTCCCCTGAACCAGTTGATAATAAGACAACCATGGCATTTACCCCTAATCTCCAAGAAATAAAAGCAAGCACTGCTCCAGAAAGTAAAGTACAATTAAATATACTAAAGAGAAAGGTGATCGAGGGAAGACATAGGTGTTTGCAATCAACATCAAGCAAAATTGAGGCAGCTTGTAAAGCGGTCACTTTTGCTCCAAACTTCTTCAATGGAATTGGGAGCATGTAACTTTTATGCACCTAAGGCCGCCAAGCTGGATCATGAAATGCTACAATGAAATATTCATTCTCTTAGACATAGGTTTCTAAACTTCTAGTATCTTGCCAGTTTCTAATCAGATCCAAGCAAGATGAGAAAAATGTAGGGTGAAAATTATATTTGAATGTAGGAATTCGGTTCTATAGATTTTAAGATGTAGTAAGCCTGGCATTGTCCTTTGCACCACTAATTCATATGATTCAGCAGCTTCTAAGAACCCACTGTGAGAGGGAGGATACAAATACCAGAGATGGTATATGGGAGATCATACTCAAAACATTATGGAAATAAATATGGAAATCAAGCAAAGACTGTTAGCCTAGAGGAGATTGGAAAAGTGCACAACAGACCTTGTGATTCGAAACGATAAGCATCCCACAGATTACAGACTGCAAGAGTGTTGTTTTTTAGCTCAAATATCAATTTACCAACAAGACTTGAGTCTTTTGGTTGACACCTCTCACCTCAGTGCATGTGCTGGGTTGAGGTTCCAGTTTAAAACCCAGAAAGGCAAAAATAAAAAGTTTCAATTGTCAATTTCATAGTGTACTGGTATACCTGTATGTGGTAGCGTCTGTCTGGTAAAGAAACCACATTGACGTGAAGCTGATTACAAGCCCCAAAAACCCACTTGAGGTCATCATCAACCAGAATATAGGCATCCTCAAAAGCGGCCTGCCAATTCACTTCACAGATACATAAGCCCAATAAGATGATAAAGAAAATATCCCAGTTGTTTAAACATTTACAATATAATAATAGTATCGCTTGTTGGAACATCACGTGCATGACAATGATATCACGACTCATGGTGATCCAATCCTCTTCATCCTTACTTTCGCATGTAAGGTTTCTATCCAGTTCTAACAGATACATTTCGTACCATTGAAATCATCAATTAGGAAAGATGCTTTTGTAAAGGAAGCAGAGGAGATGATATAAATATGTGGGTGTACTTTATCGGTGCAAATGTCTAAATACGTGCATGTTCTTGTATGCATGCATGTGTGTGTATATATGTGTGCATCTATGCATGCGTGCGTGCATATGTGCATGCGTGCGTGCATATGTGCATGCGTGCAGGAGAGCGAGAGAGAGAGATCATATCTAGAATTTGAGAGTAGTTCCTAAAGAAATATTGTTATTTTTTAAATTAATATGCTCCACTATATTAAAATAGGCTCTCTAATAGGTGCTGAAGTGTATGCTTATCTTTGATTTATTATTTTTTAAATTTTCAATTATTTTTATCTTTTTTATGAATTTTACCAATTATTATATAAGTTCAGAAAGCCAACTACATAGGCATCCTCATATGCACCTGGCATAATGCATATGTGCTATGTAGTACCTTGGACTACTTACATAAGGCAGCCGCTTTTCGAAATTGCAGGTACATACTAGCAGGTACAGGGCCGGTTCATGCGGCATTTCAAACCTTGGGTTCAATGCATAATGAACATAAAGAAAAGCATTGTGTCATCAATCTAAATCAGGCTACATGATATCTATTTATTAACTCACTAACTAATTTTGTGCAGCTAGTCATTATCAAATGCATTCCCCCCTCCCCTGACACTTTCCTTTTGTGGGGGAACCTTCTCTCGACTTCTAAGCAAAAGCTTGGCTTTGCTGCTACCAACATGACTAGCAAGGCTTGTACCAAAACTATTTGCCACCTTATAAAATTTGTATTTTGCTTTCAGTTTTGTTTGTATTAATACGTGGCATGATATGTATATCAGCTTATGTTCAAGGACAACATCAAAGTAGCATGTATAAATCATTTCAGCTGAATAATATGTAAAAGACACTAATATGTGATTTCAAATTATCAACTTACGTTTTAGAAAGGTAATCCACTTCATTAAATGCAAAAAGTAGCAGAATCCCCAAAGGCAGTGAAAGAGTGTTATTGAGAAAAACCATTGAAAATGCATTCAAATGTCCAGATTTTGTTACTTGCTTAGCTGTATCCATAACCCGCCTTAACGTTAGCTGAGGAATAGCAAAAGGCATGTGTCAGCCAAAAGTAGTGTGCAGAAAATAGCATCACTAACAACATAGGAATCATTTCCTAATATTCCACTAGCAAGCAGTTGATTTTAACAAAAACTGGGAAGTAAGCATGTTCCAGAGTGCAGCTGGATAATAAAGCAATTCAAACAAACATAGAATCAGCAAGCAATAATTTGATACTGGTAAGAAGATCTAAGAATACCTAGCTCAAAGAACTGTAATTTCTACCACAGGAACCTAAGATGGCTATGTTGAGCCAAACAGACTACATGCACGATATTCAAATACATATATAGGAGTGTTTACATGGACCATGATATATGATATAAAGCTTATACGAGTTCTATCAGTGACAGGATTAGAATCTTGGTTCTGGAATTTCAATCAGGAATTTAAAATAAAATTTTATTGGTTTTGGGACAATCTAAAAACCCTGCAAATTTTATAAATAATCATAATGACACAAAAAAGAAAAAAATGCAGCTAAAGATTGTGTTTACACATAAGTTAAAGCATTTAAGATTTTATCAAATTGAGTTTTTCTCTACAATCATGAAGAAATTAACCAGCACATGTACACAATTTTAATACTATTATCATTTATATTTAAAGTAAAAGACAGGTCTAAGAGACAGGTTTAGATATTTAAAGTTTTTCAAGAGCAATGAAAAGATTCCAAATATAAATATTACTGAATATGATGCTGTCAGGAAACAATTAACAATCTGCCATGCATAGCCAACTGCATGAAACGAGAGATCTGTGATTCCTCCTGAAATTGCTGAGATTATCTGCGTAAAGAAAGAATATCTAAAATCAGAAACATTCAAATTATACCTTGTTTTGTCAGACAACTAAACATCAATATCCTATCTTAATAGATAAGAAGGTTAATGTGAGAAATATCATTTTAGATTATTAAGGAACAAAAAAATATATATTTATTCCCCCATCAAGTGATGAAACATTGCATGAATTAATTGCTGAGCAGATGTGTCACAAGAAATTATTTTCAATTCTTTACATTATTTATGTGGCATTGCTGGGAGCGGAATGATCTTTGGCACCTTATTTCTTCTCTGATATGAGAAATAGAATATTTAGTTCAATAGACTTTGTAAACACCACAAAAACAGCACAACAGATCCAGCTAGTAAAATGTTTAAATATTGATTAGATATATTCCCATTATTTTGTAAAAAACGGTAGAAGTGTCAAAGGTGTTAACAAGTCAGAGAAGAGGAGGGAAAGACCTAGAAAGAATCTTCAAATTTGCAGTAAAACTAAAAGAAGAAAATAACAGGAATAATCAGCAATGAAGAATGTTCATAAAGCAGTTCCAGATATTTTGGGGTGAGGCTTGGTGATTATGGTTATTTCTTGCACATTAATTCATTAAAAAGGACCTAAATGACCAAGGGGGATCTTCCTTAACTTATTTTTTTCTCCAAGACATTTTTTCACCAGCAATACATATGATAAAATGGCTGTGCCCAAAACTTTGAACCAAAGGTATGTTATATTAATCATTTTTTTTCTGCCAAGATTATTCAGTAAGTGGGGAAATTTTCAACAAATGTTTTTGCTGTAAAAATTTCAACAAATGTTATGAATAAGGATATTCAATTTCAGATTTTCCCCCTTCCCATTTTGAAGTGACCACAGGATTAGTATTTGCAGTTTGGAAATACCATGAGGAACAGAGCAGCCCAGACTTTGTTGCCGTGATGCTTTTGGAAAAGGTATGTTTCACCAAGAGCAGTAATGACATTGGTGACATTCTTCAAAATTGTTACCATGGCAACATTGATGTACTTTAAACTGCAAGTAACAAGGATATTGAGTTAGTAATAAACAATGGTTGATGCAAGCAAGAATAGAGTTTCATAGAGTTTCCTCCTAAGTATATCATAAACTTCTGTACCATAACGCATGTGCTTCCAAAATATGCACCCCAAAACTATAACAATGGTATCCAGATCTCAAGTATCAAATTGACTTAAACAATGCAAAATGACAGCTACATTAATAAAAAAGAAATCCCTAAAATAAATAAACATTAACTGTGAAATAGATATAAGGACAAGTATTGAGTTATGCATGAAGATCCTTCAATTTAACAACAAGAAATTTCTTCAGAAGATGTCAAGAACTAATAAACGTTGATAAATTCTTTTCTCAAAAAATAGAAGCAGGAAAAATGACAATTCATCACATGTATCTAACTGAAAGGTGTATCTGATGAAGGATTATGATTGCAGGATCCACCATCATCTTCTCATTGCAAACTATGACACCAATTCCATGGATGGATGTCATTTCATCACATGTGATGCAGGTGGTAGTTTAATTTAGGATGAATGGTAACACACAAAGATGGACTTGTATCAAGATTTTATTGATATGTATTCAGTTTTATTCTCTCCTAAGACAGATGGACCATAAAACATTTTCCAAAAAGCAAAGATGATTGCATCTATTACCAGTCACCATCCAAAGTAAGTAGAGTTGGAAAGAACGAAATCCAAGGGGAATATAGGAAGAGGAGAAGAAGAGAACACTAACCAGATTGGTGTCACTAACCTACAGAAATGCACAGTTCTTCCTTTATGGAGCCAATTTCTAGCATAACTAGCGCACTTCAAGTTCAAGCATCAAGTGATCCATGAAATATGAGGTTGTTTCTTAAACAGTGTATAGCTTATAGGTTGTATTCTAAGCTGTAACTGTCATTAACATCCAGGACAAAGCTACTGACATAAAATTGCAGATGATTATAAGAGAGATTGGTTATAAAGGAATGTGGAGATTTGTGGCTGAGATGATAATTGAGACATTTATTGGGATCACTGATGATGCTGCCTCTTAGCTGGAAGACAGCATGGCAGGCATTAAGGCACACCCACGCCCACTAGTGTGACACCACAGGTTGCCAACACACAAATGAAACATGCTGACAACAGATAACTAACCCAGAGAAACATATATCTAGCCTTGAAATTGTCCAAGTAAAATTTAACTGGTATCTAAAATTTGCTTGCAGTACAGTAGAAGAATGAAGAACAAATGGGGTTAGTAGGCTACCCAATAAGAGCTTGTAAAACCTAGCCCTTTTGGGCCGACCAATTTGGCCCAACACAACCAAAAAAAAAAAAGAAGAAAAATCTGAGGATGAAGACTCTCATCGGGAGTCTTCTCCTTCTCCTCAATGGAGTCGAAATCCAGCCGGATTCGAGGCTCTCCAGCTATAAGAAGAACCCCTCCCTAGAAACCCTACCACCGGAGAACCCCTTCCTCCCATCGTTTTTTCCTCCTCTATTTTCTCTATTCTTGGTTCAGATTACCCTCATCGTGCCTGTCGGATTCGCGGCTAAAAACCCACCAGAAAACCAGGTATGAGGCTAAGAACCCTTTGTGAATTTTCTTCCCATCTTCCTTGGCCCTTGGATGCCTAAATTTCGACCGATAATCGCCAGATTAATTGGAGAAGACTAAATCCCCTATTTTCCCTCCACTATTCCTTGTTTTCAGCATCGCCCGTCGCCGTTGAATGCCTGACTAGGACCCGTGGCTGCACCACCATAGACCTCAGCCACGGCCACCCTTTTTTCGATGAGATCCCCTAGGTTTTGGAGGGATGAATAGAGAGCACAAGTCCCCTATTCGGGCTGAGCGGAAGAAGAGGAAAAAGAAAAGAGAAGAAAAAGAAGAGAAAAAAAGAAATCTCTCTTCCCTCTCTCCTCTCTCCAAGATTAATGATCTATTGATTTTCTCTCTCTTAAATATTTTCTCTCTCTAATTTCTCTTTCTACTTTCTCTCTTTAAAAGTTTCTCTCTTCTAAGAATTGAGGAGGTTGTGAAGTTGGGATCAGGGATCGGTGGGTGGACCATTGATGAATCCTAATAGAGGATTCTAAATCTATAATTGCTAAAGCATGAAATTATTTTTAATATTAAGATTGATTCTATAGGAGAATAATTTTCTGGGCAGAAGGATGTTGAGCAAGTCTCCTAGCACCTAGGTCAAGGATCCGAGCGTGGATTGATATTTGGCATGTTAAATTTTTCTCCAGTAAATGTAAGGGTTCTTGTATATGATCACCAGTTTATATATATGTTTTTACATTGCATGATTTGATCCTTGGACATGATCATTGGCATGCATCATTATTTATGCACTGCATGATTTCGATTTCTCCTAATGTATATTTATTTTGTGAATTGTCAGTATGATTGTTTATAATTTTCATATAATATGTTTGCATAAACATGATAATTTTTTGGATGATTTAGATCATGATACGGGCTATTGAAAATCTTAAAAAGAATAGAATTTGAAATATGTTTGAGATTTGATATTTTGACATGTTTGGATCTGATAAACTGATAATCAAAAAATGGATGTTTGGACTAGCCATGTTAAATAGAGAATAACGAAGCCACGGATGGATAGTATATGGAATAGCCTAGACACGGATAGATAATACATGGAATAGTCGAGCCACGAATTGATAGCATATGGAATAGTTGAGCCACAGGTGATAGTATGCAAAATAACCAAGCTACGAATGGATAGTATGTGGAATAACCAAGCCACGGGTGAATAGTACGTGGAATAGCCTATCCACGGGTAAATAGTACATGGTCGATCTTGAGATTGCTAGTCATGAACGGGAGCGTAATCGTGATTAGTCCAAAATCCTAAAAGATAATAGTGGTTGATCCAGATCATATTAATGAGATATGGATAATAAGAGGTGAAACCATAATTAAGTAAAAAGAAAGATTTTACTTAATGACATATATAGCGTCTTACTTTTGAATAAAATGGATATTTGGTATTAATTGATGCATGTTTTGATTTTGAGTTATATTGACCTCTTAACATGAGACTTTAAGATTTATATTCTAATTGACACTGTTTACTATTATTTTCAAATTGTATTATATTATACTGGTATGAATATGTGGGGATCTTACTGGGCTGTAAAGCTCACACCCTTACTTTCCTTCTCAGAGTTGCAGGATGTCCATGCTTAGCTATGGTTTGGATTCACGAGAAAAAAGATAGATAGATAGAGAGTTATTGATACCAATCTGATGATTGAAGAATGACTAAATTTGTATTTTATGAGTTGTATTATTTTTTTAATATTAAGTATTTTATTATGGATTGTGATTGATAATGTTCTTGAAAATTAAAGTTATAATGAATTTTTTTAAAAGCCTTGCATGTTCTCTAGGGGGTATTCTATAGTTCATGCGGCCAGTCGTGTAGCCGACCTGGGTGCAAGGTTTGAGAAATGATAGAATGGTATCAGAATTTAGGTTATGATTATATGGGATTGTGACATAAGTGATTAGGATATGACATGGATAATATCGAAACTTAAGTTATGATCACTAGGGATTATGACATAAGTATTTAGGGCATGGTATGAATTATATTGAAATTCAAGTTATAATCACTAGGAATCGTGGCTAAAGGATATTTGTACTTCAGGTTAACGGTCACCGAGAATAATGATAGAAGTAGTATAAATGGATTGAAATTTGGATTTCTGATCACTAAGAATTGTGATGCGGTTTATGCTTAAAGTTTGGCATATGATAAGTGTCCAAAAATGAGTATAGAAAAGCTAGATAAAGAATATCTCTAATTTTGATAAGTGGAGTTTGACCTAAATGTTAAAGGTACTATCTTTTGAATATAAGGTATTACGCTAATAGGTTAAGTAGTATCGTGCGCATTATTCAAGTTTTGGATTTATCAACAAGTTGAGTAGAGTATGGCCTAAGGAGTTTTATGATATTAGAATAAAATATTCTTCGAGGTTTGGACCTATATGTGGATCAGGAATGAAACTAGCTTATAATACAAAATGTATTTAGAATATTATAAATGTGTAATTCCCTAATGATGAGTTAATTTGATTGTTTAAGAGATGCATCTATATTGAATCTCTAATAATTTAATATACCAACTTTGGATCGGATTATTTGATGTTCCTTGTATTTGTTGGACCTGTTAAAATTCCAGACAAAGTTTGGATTTATGAACTGATCTAGTTATCTTGATACAGTTGTTGAATTGAGTAAAGGAAACTAATTTTAAAAAAGTTATATGAGTTTGACATAGGAAGGACAAGATTTTGAATCAATTTATTGAATGATGCATGGGAATCATGGTAAAAGAAGCCTTATGATAAATAAAAAGATGGATTCCATGTATAAAGATGCTAATTTGAAATTTTCTAATTTGTTGGGGATTTGAAATTAATCTTTTAAAAAGAAATGTCAATTTGGAATTGTCTAATTGACTATCAAGTGAATCTAGGGTTAATCTACTTTAAATCTATTCTAGATTTACGGGGTAAAAGAAAGATGGTGAAATTATACAAGGGCTTTAAACATGAAAAGTGGGTAAGGATTAATATTGATATGATATGTCTGAGAGATGGACAAGATAAAGAACTCAAAAGCTTTGCTTTAGTACTTTTGGATCTTTATGGTACCAATGTAAGATGAATTTTTTGGGAAGGCTTCATTGAGTGAAACTAGACCATTCAATAAATTATATCAAAGTGTGCAGTAGAAGCATGGTGGTTTGAGTTATTCATTAACTCTAGTCTGCATGCATAGCTATATAATTTTCATCAGTAGGTTCCTCTAGTATAGAGAACTCCAGGAAAAATTTTGGACATCTCAAAATTTAAAGTAAATAAATGATGATCCTTTTACCAGACTTGGATCTAGAATATTTTGACATGAAGCTCCTTTTAGATTTGATATTGTGATTCCATTACTTGAAGGGGCTTGAGATTTTTCTAAGATAAAAGCCTAATTGTAAAATCATGAGAAGGGTTAATAGAAGAAAGAAGGCTTTAGATTCTAAAGAATGTTTAATATTCAAGATTTATTTTACTGTGTTAATAGTATAGACTAGGCGGATTATGATTTCCATGTGGAGATAATCAAGAGCAATAAATTTCATGGACAAAGAATTATGTATCTTAATTCTAGGCTGAGATGTTAATATTTATTTGAAAGAGATTGAAGAAATTTATTATGTATTATAGATGGTAAGGATCAAAATGGAGATACCATATAATTTTATTATATTAAGGTCTCATGAAAAAAACATTCTAAGAAAGGAATTATCTAGAAGCTTGAGGATGATTTAGGGTTGGATATTTCCAAGTTTGGGGCCATCATGATTTTCTTGTAAAATTAATCAAGGGTAATTAATTATATTGACATCAAAAGGTTAATATTCTTTTGGAAGAGCTCAAGAGAATTCGATCCATATTACAAATGGAATGGATTGAGTTATTAGATGACATGATCTTATAAGATAAGCACTCTAGAAGGCAAATTATTTGGGAACTTGACAATGACATCAGGATTGAGTATTTTCAAAGTAAAGTTTAAACATTACACAAGCTATTTCGAAGATGAAATTATTTTAAGGGGGAAAAAAATGTGAAACCCAGTGCTTTTAGGCCGACCAATTTGGCCCAACACAAAACAAAAAAAAAGAAAAATCTAAGGACGAAGACTCTTGGGAGTCTTCTCCTCCTTAACAGAGTCGAAATCCAGTCGAATGTAGGGCTCTCCAGCTATAAGAACCCCTCCTTTCCCAGAAACCCCATCGTCGAAGAACCCCATCTTCCCATCGCTTTTCCTCCTCTATTTTCTCTATTCTTGGTTCGGATTACCCTCATCGTGTTTGTCAGATTCATGGTTAAAAGCCCTCTGAAAACCAGGTATGAGGCTAAGAATCCTTGGTGAACTTTCTTCCCATCTTCATCGAACCTTGGATGCCTAAATTTTGACCGACAATCGCTAGATTAATTGGAGAAGACCGAATCCCTTGTTTTCCCTCCATTTTTTCTTGTTTTCGGCACTGCCCGTCGCTGTGGAATGCTTGACCGAGATCAATGGCTGTGCCATCATGGACCCCAACCACCACCACCCTTTTTCTGATGAGATCCCCCAAGTTTTGAAGGGGATGAATAGGAAAACAGGTCCCATATTCGGGCCGAGCGAAAGAAGAGGGAAGAAAAGAAAAGAAAAAGAAGAGAAGAAAAATAAAAGAAAAAAGAAATCTCTCCCTTCTCTCTCTCCTCTCTTTCTCTCTCCAAGTTTAATGATCTATTGACTTTCTCTCTTTAGAATATTTTCTCTCTCTAGTTTCTCTATACTTTCTCTCTAAAAGTTTGTCTCATAAAGATTAGGAAGGTTGTGAAGTTGGGATCAAGGATTGGTGGATGGACCATTATGAATCCTAGTAGAGGATTCTAGATCTCTGATTGCTAAACCATGAAATTATTTTTAATATTAAAATTGATTGTATAGAAGAATATATTTTTGGATAGAAGGATGTTGAGTGAGTCTCTTAGCATCTAGGTCAAGGATCCGGGTATAGATTGGTATTTAGCATGTTAAATCTATTTCCAGTAAATATAAGGGTTCTTGGACACGATCACCTGTTTATATATGTGTTTTTACATTGCATGATTTAATACTTGGACATAATCATTGGCATGTATAATTATTTATATACTATGACTTCAATTTCTCGTGATATATATTTATTTTGTAAATTATCAATATAATTATTTATAGTTTTTATATAATATGTTTGCATCAATATGATTATTTTTCGGATGATTTGGATCATGATACCAACTATTAAAAATCTTAAAAAGAATATGATTTGACAGTATATTTAATATTTGATAAATTGATAATAAAAAAGAAATGTTTGGACTAGTCATGTTAAATAGAGAATAGCCGAGCCATGAATGGATAGTATGTAAAATAGCCAAAACATGGATGGATAATACATGGAATAGCATGTGAAATAGCTGAGCCACAGGCGCATAATACATGGAATAGCCGAGCCACGGGTAGCTAGTACGTGAAATAGCCCGACCACGGGTAGAAAGTACATGATCGATCTTAAATTTGCCAGTGACTGGCTGGAGCATGACAATGATTAGTCCAAAATCCTAAAAAATAATAGTGGTTGATCCGGATCATATTAATGAGATGTGGATAATAAAAGGTGAAATTATAATTAAGTAAAAAGGAAGATTTTACTTGATGACATATATGGTGTCTCACTTTTGAATAAGATGGATATTTGGTATTAATTGATGCATATTTTGATTTAAGTTATTTTAATCTCTTGACATAAAATTTTATGATTTATATTCTATTTGATATCGTTAACTATTATTTTTACATTATATTATATTTTACTGGTGTGAGTGTGCGATGATTCTTACTAGGCCGTAAAGCTCACACCTCTACTTTCTTTCTCAAAGTTGCAGGATGTTCATGCTTGGTTGTGGTTTGGATTCACAAGTAAAAAGATTGATAGATAGAGAGTCGTTGATACCAATCGGATGATTGTTGATCAACTGAATTTGTAAGTTTGAGTTGTATTATTTCTTTAATATTAAGTATTTTGTTATGAATTGTAATCAATAATATTCTTGAAAAATGAAGTTGTAATAGATTTTTTTGAAAGGCCTTGCATGTTATCTAGGGGGTATTCTAGGATTTGTGCAGCAGATCACATGGCCGACCCGGGTTTGCGGTTCGAGGTGTGATAGAGCTACACTTAATTTAAGATTAAATAAAAGAAAGACTTTATAATAAACTTCATACAGAAACTATCCCTGATATTAACCATGGCTGCTTTTCTTGAATTCTAACTGATAACCACTATTTTAGATTTTCTATCAAAATCAATTTCTCAAATTGATTAAGATTCATATAGATATAGCTTTTCCCGAAGAATTGGCTATGTTTATTAACAATTCAAAAAATGACAAATTGCTGCAGAGAACTAACCATACTTTCTAAAAAGTTTCTGAATGTTGATCAATTAGTCACTTTAAATTGTAAATAAGATAAGTCAAATAGATTCCATTTGCCTGATCTTGACTGAATTATAAATCTTTTTCACTTTGCTGGATTGTGACCAGGACCAACAACCAACAAAAGAATGCCTGAGTTTACACAAAATACAGAAAGAGCTAGGAAGCCATCACTGTAACCCTGTTTGTCATCATGGTCTTACTTTCAAAAATATAAACCTAATGTATGAATTATCAAACATATACAGGTAAACTGCTAGCTAAATCCCCACTACATGCACAATTTAACGTGAACCAAATATTCTGTAACAGATGCAAGATTCATTTTAACTAGATAATGATTGATGATTAAAGTTACCAATAGACAGCAGGCAGAACTGAACGATTCCTAGTGTATTAGAAGCAAATAGGAAAATCACCTTTTACCATATATGGTAAAATTAAACATTGAATAAGGAATAATATGATGTTAAAAGGGGTACATTAATTGGAGGGAGAAGCTTAAAGAATGAAGACAGCATGCATGCTTAAGCGAATATTGGAACTACTAAAGAATCCAAGGAATCAAACGATGTAATATATTTCAGATTTATTACAGCCCGACAGCAATACGAACCACAAATGGAAAGGGAAAATTACAATGATATCAATTATGCTCAAGGAAACATAACTAAATGAAATGCACCAAGAGTCCTTGGTTGAAGGGGGGAACCTCTTAGTTGTCACTTCTGAGAATCACAGGAGGAGGAAGCTACAGTACAGAACAAATACAACAAAGTACAGCCCAAGACTCATCATATAATTCCTTAAATTCCTCTAAGATTGAACCATGTCAAAGATTAAATAAATTATTTATATATCCACTTGTGACAGTGATTACCCCTTACCTAGCAAGACATGATATGTACCAACTCTTCAGCCTAGAGTATAGTTTAAGCAAACCCTTAAATAATGATACCGATAAGGCAATGTTTTGCCAATAGTCCAATGATGCAGCAGTTCATAACAAAGTGAAATGATTGTATCGAAGAATCAAATTCTTCCAATGGAGAAAGCATTAAAGAACTTGGAAGAGAGGGGGTACAAAAGCGTTCTGACAGCTTTAAGGTATAATACAGTATAATATTGCATCTAAATGTATCTAAGCACCAACCATTTGCAAATGAATAGAAGTTGACTTATCAGCAATCTTAGCTATAGCTAGTTTTATAAACCTTACCCTGAAGAGGGCACGTAGAGAACATATTTAATTTACAAAGAAAAGTGTCTCCATATCAAATGTTTAAATGCCTCTAGTTCACTAAAAACAAACCCTTGAATTGATAATTGACTTCAACAAGTTAATTTGCAATTGTTTAAAAGGCAACAACTGAAAGGAAACCATGACAAACATTATTACTTACCTAAAAATGCTTGTAATAAGCATCCCCACAAATATGACATTGACAGGCAACCAGACCTTAATTAATTTCCAGGTAAGTGGTTCTGTTGAGATTACCCCAAATAGACTCAAAGCAGCGACTATAATTACTGAGACAATATTCTACAACCACAGAACAATCGGCATCAAACTGTTAGTCATTCTACACTCCTAGTGGCCAAGCTGTTAAAATGTAGAACAACCGACAAAATTTTTGGAATTATAGTAGCAAATAGAGGAGATATAGTTCCCTCACCTGGTAAAGCATTAATGATATTCCAGCATTAAAATCATAGCCTGACAGGACAAACTTATTAACCAGTATCATGCTGCATGATGATATGCAGTATGCAAGACCAGATAGAAAGGCCTGATTGTGGATCTTCATGGGCCCGTAAAAGCGTGAAATCTTTTCTGTGTCTTTTGTCACTTTATTATCTTCCTAATCAATGTCATTTTCACAAAAGGATTTTGCCCCAGAAAATGACCTATAAAAGAAAGTATTTTTGAAAAGACATAACATAGTAGTTTAGTATTGCTGTTATACAAATACAGGGAGAAGGTTACACAGAGAATATATTGTTGAAAATACAATGTATAACAGAATGATGACATATACAATAAGCTAAATTTATTCATAAGTTACAAGCCAGGTATGGAAAGGTAACAGCTCATGAGCAAAGAAATCTTGTTTTTGACCTTAATTTGACAGGTCAATAACAGCATTGGCAGGGAAACCATGTTTTTGAACCCACATTAACTGGAGCTTCCACAATTGAATTGTAGATAAATTGGCTAGCCAATCTGCCCTTATTTTCCTTATAAATTTTCTAGAGAATCCTAATGACCTTAAATTATAGGATGAAGTTGATATTTTCTTGCATGGGAGATTTAAGCCAGCAAGGTTAATCAAAACTTCCTGCATGTTTTGCAATCAATAGGGCATCTGACTTGACTAGCACTATTAAGCATCCCTACTTCACTTAAGCAAGTGCACTTCACAAAGCACCCTACTCAAGGATTATGTTATTTTGCCTATTGAAAAGCTTTGCTTCAACATGTCTAGGTCAAATTATAGTAAATTTGACCCTTGCTTGTAAAAGTGACCTTTGACATGCAGCCAATCAGTAGAAGGTTAAGGGAAGCAGACAGCAGTCTAGCATGAAGACAAGTTAGTGTATTTGTGCAAGAGTTTTATGTTCCATTTGTGTAACAATATGTTTAAGGCTTAACTTGCAGGGCTATTAACAAGATGGATGCAAAGTATTTCAGGCAAAGCATGATTCAAAGGACAGCTAAATTTGATTAAGCCATGTAACTTCGTTGCTTACCTCCACTCTGATTCAATAACAAAAGATTATTAAAAATAAAGATCAGCAAATAAGGGTCCAAATCCAAAATATTTTAGTTCCTCTAAGTATTTTCCTTTGGCATGACAGTGTGCACCTTACTTCAGCATAGGGCCTTTCCTTAATATTAAATATAGTTTGTTAATGAGAATGGAGCTTGCTTGTTGGACTTCAGAGACACACAATTAAGGAGTCATAATTTTCTATTGTTCATTAAATGATAGGGTTGTACTTGTTAAGTTAATAAATGAATCAGATGAAAGATAATATGTTGTCTTGAATGACACTAACATATCTAACAAATACCTTATATTTTATAGAGATAAATCTACTATAATTCTCTAAGTAAAAGATGAGAAACTCCATCAAGATTACTTAAACCAAGGATTCAGGTCCTAGCGGGATGTCCCGTGGGACACCATGATGGGATATTATCTTATATGTCAGGACAAGACCATCCCGCCAAGATCTCAACATCCTGATCAAAACATCTTGGGACATTCCCTATCCGAAATGTCGGGATGGGGCGGGATGACAGCGCATCACGTTCCATGGAAAAAGCAGGACAGCCCCGTCCCAAAAGATTTAAAACCTTAATTTAAACAAATATAAATGTACTATAATTGTATCCTAATAGGTGACTTTAATAGGTTCAACATCTATACCCTCAACTGTGCTAACCCGTATTGAAAGAAGTATGCTAGGGTAATTTAGTCAAGTCTAGTTATCAAAGGTTTGGATGAGAAACATGCATATTGAAACACCTTAATTAATAATATGTTTTGGTGATTCCATTTATAAAGTATTCCAAATTCACTGAACATACATAATTAGTTAAAACCATCTATGTTTGCATGTATCCATATCTCTTTATATTTTTTCTTTTGCTAGTCAAACATGCAGTTACATGTCTGAAACTGATTCTCATGTCTTTCATGCAACACTAGTTTTTTCTCTAATTCAGCTTGCCAAATGTGCCCCAATAAGTAATGACAACTTTCCATTTCCACAGTGCCAAACAAATTGTCATCATATATGTCTTTATTAGAGACAAATAAAAATTGCAGCAATGTGTTATCTTGACTACATCTTATTCAAACCATCAAGATACAATAAATCTTTGGATGGAATTCCATTTTCAAATTTAACGTGCCCATAATCTCTTGCAATACAGATTCCTAAAACTACAAAAATATAATATCATGTAACACAACGAGCCAGCTAAAGTGCATCTTGTTTGATATTCCTCATGAGGGATACATTAGCTGCTGAGATTTCCCTGGGCACTTCAAGTGTCAGCAATACTGTCAGTACTTAGCATCCCAAATTGATTGAAGTATTTGATCAGGTCAATAGCCATATGCTACACTAGTTGGACCGATACCACAAACTCCTATTGATTATAATCACAAAAGCATGAATTCACCAAAACATAATGGCAAAATTTGCCATTTTTTTCACCCCACGATATCTATGCCAGGCAATGTCCACCATCATATCAGCAAAATTATTAGGATCTCAGACCAATTAAAATGAGCAAAAAGTGCATGGGCTAAGGTATCATCCTATAGGTCTAGCAGAATCCACCATAGAAATAAGTTTTATTCATATACCAATAAAGCACACAACTAAATTAATGAGCATGGCTTTCCATACATAAAAAGCTATTTAAAACAACTCATTGACCAACTAGAGAACTTGTTAGACTAGCCACCAAATAAGGTACTCCACAAGACACTTCATTTTCTAAAATGACTCACACTTTGATAATGCAAAACTGAACTTTTAAACCAAATTTGCACTGTCATAATGACCTAAGCAACTAATACACACATAAAACCTGTAATTCTTGAAGTCAGTTTTGAGACAAGTTTCATATATTGACAAACAAACAAAAGTTCCGCGTGCCTTGAAGACATGGATATCTCAGGATATGCCTCCAAAAGGGAGGGTGACTGGTTAGATCCAGAAATTGACAAATTCTAACTCCAATTGTATTCATGACTCCAATCAAATGAATCTCTCACAACCATTGGTTCAATTTATCAATGAAAGATGGTAAAACCGTAAAAGATTCTTTGGTTGTAATTAATACATCCTTAACATAGAAAATTTAGTCTATCAGTCAGTGCTCCACAACTTCATAATAACAGTGGATATAGACTTGAACTTTTGAGAAACTCTCATATTCCAGCATTTTATTCTAAGAAAGCTCTTTGGCTCATGAACTCAAAACTCTAGAAATAAGATAATAGTTAAATACTGGGGGATGCTCAAAGCATGGCACATCCCATAAGATAGAAATAGATCAAAGCAAGGTTTAAACACTCTGGGACAGAGCTGTCCTTGTTTTTCTATGGCACGCAATACCCTGCATACCAGCATTCGAGATGAAGGATGTCCTATCCTGTCCTAGTCCATTTCCTAACTCATCCTGTCCCAACACTAGATACGGTGTGATGCTGTGCCAACTTATTGGTATTTAAAACCTTGAATCAAAGACAATACTACTTTAAATTTAGTATATTTTATGGATTTTGTGAAATATTAAATTTTTGACTATCTTTCACTCAACAGGGTTCTTGACAAACCATTGACTGAAGGAGAATGCCACCTATGTAACAATTCCAAGTACACTCACTTATCTTTCAGTTTTTTAGACAATGCATATAATTCTTTTCTTTAAAGAGTGGATACACACTTCTTGAGCTTGAAACCCAGATTGACAACAATGCAACCAAATATAAAGAGCATGCTTGTTTTGCTTAGCCAAGACTAAGATGGTTGCAACAAATTATCTGATGCATTCTTAAGGATGCATCATGCAGTGCAGCAATGCATGCCTAGCCTCAAGATGGACCAGCCATATCAAGTACCCATCTGTTCATACTATCCGCCATGAAGATAGCTTGTGCCATCAGCATGAAAGGATGCACCAATTGTGTATGACAAATTTTGATAAAATCACTAAGGTGGCAAAATACAGCCTAATCCGCATTCGACCCACCTAAAATAGATTCAGGTTTGATCTAAACGGGTTCAAATCATAAACGGGTCAACCCATTTAACCATTTAATTATTTGATTTAGGTTTGGATTTTTATTTTATGACCCGTTTGACCCGTTTATTAAATAAGGTGAGAATTTTTATTGGGTTTCTATTTAAATCCCACCCACCTTGATCTCGTGCTCTGAAAACTGGAGCTAGAGTGCATTTGAAATTTGAAACCACACGCAATCAATGCGCATGTGATTTCTTGGCACGTGGTTCCACACTTCCACTATCATTGCCAGAATCTACTAGTGAGATTTTTTTCTCTCTCCATGACCACTCCTGTGTCCACTATCCCATGATTTTTTTCTCTATCTCTGACCACTTCCGTTCCACCATCCATGGCTTCCCCTTTTTTTCCCATCTCTTTCCGTCTCATTCTGTGATTGGAACTCCTCGGCATCCATGGCTTCCCCTTTTTTCCATGGCTTCTTTTTTTATTCCCATTCTCTATCGTTTGTTCCGTCGCTCTATTTTTCTAGTTAGGGCTTCAGTTCTAGGGGTCAGGAGTCAGGACCGAGCTAGAGATTCAGTCTCTCTCATTTCTTTTTTTCTGGTTAGGGCAGAAGTGCCCAAGGGCCCGAGACCATGGAGGAACTCCTCAACATGGGCTTCTCCTAGAAGTTCGCCACCCAGGCCCTCGCTGCCATCAGCGGCCACTCTTCTCTCAAAACCACCGAGTGGATTCTCTCCCAACCTTCCTCATCCTCCTCCAAACCCCCTTCTCATTCCCCCACCTTCCAACCCAACCTTGACCGCTTCTTCCTCTCCAACAACAACGAACCCCACTGCAAACACCCTCGCGTGCTCCACCGTAGCCGCCTCTGCCACTACCGCCACCATCACTACCCCTCTCTTCAAGCACATGCACCTGCCACCCTCGATACTATCCTTGAGGGCAGAGAGACGGCCAAGACCAGAGAGGCCAGCGAAATCCCCCTTCAATTAGTTCTCTCCCTTTTTTTTAACTAGATCATAAACAGGTTATAAACAGGTGACATATTTATTAAATAGGCATGTTCGAGTTTTAAAACCTGATATGTTTAATAAATAGGTTAGGTTTAATTTTAGACTTTTTTGGCTCAACTCATATCTAACCCAACTCGACCCAACCTGATTAACCCCCCTAAAAATAACCAAATCTAATGCGAGACTTCATGCTTTCTTTTGTCACTCATAACCAAACCAAGTACCCAACCAACTAATGTCCACCCATGTCAACTTGTGTTTGCTCAAAGCTATCCAAGTTCTGCAATAAACTCTATTACTAATTATCATATACAAGCTCTTTCCCAATATGATATAACTTTTTATTTGCTGGTGTCAGATCATAGTAAGCTTGCCCAACAAAAAAGAATAATAGCACACTCTTAATTCTACTTCGAAAATCTTGCCCTTTCACTACGTCATAACTACTATAAAATGTTGTGGTACCAACTGTACAAATACCACTTATTCAGGGAATCCCTTGTACAAAATACAGATCCCTGTTTCCAAGATCACAACATTGGTATTGATGCGACAACAGAAGGAAGAAGAAAAAAATAAAATAAAATAAAAGATATAATCAATTAGACATGCAAGGTTTTATTATGAGAAAAATTACTTACAAGATTGGAACTTCACTTCCAATCCTGTATAATTTCTCTTAACAAAAAATTTCAAATTCCTCTTACAAGCTCTCCCCTCTCAAGGAGATCCTCTAGCCCCTACAAGCTTTTTCTGCTGCTACCATATCCTCTAGAAACGCTCTAGATCCTCATACCTAATTCCTAACCACCTGCCCTCCTTTTATAGCCTCTGGGATATCTCCGTATCGAAGAGCACTTGGATAGAAGTATTCTAGTTCAAACCATGTCAAAAAAGGATTCCTATTCCCTTCCTAACTCTCGTTTGACCCCAGAACATTTCCTGGCCGCCCGATCAGCATCGAATGCACCACGATCACGCTGATCAGTTCATATTAGAGTCAGAATCAATGCAAGCCATTGGATCACACACACCAAACACGCTAATCCATTGGATCGCACAAAAACTGTCTCCGGACTGCAATAACATCTCATAGACGGCAATCTTCCTTCCATGGACCGCACAGTCACTGTGGACCAGGTGGTCCACCATAGGGATGGCAATTTTTACCGATCCGATGGGTATCCGACCCGACCCAATCCTAATGGGGCAGGTAAAACCCGACCCGTCTAATTTATAAACGGATATGGGTTATATAAAAAAAAAAACCGACTCGGGTTCAGGTCGGGTACGGGTAGTAGTACGCCCTGACCCGAATCCGACCCGTTTATATATAAAAAAAATATATTTATAAAATATTTAAGTAAATTGGATATGGGATGGATATACCGGACCCGACCCGACTCAACCCAACCCGTTTAGCTTTTAAATAAACTAAGTTTTATGAGACCGGATATACCCGACCCGACCCGATCTATACATGATTTTTTTATATCCAACCCGACCCGAGACGGGTATGGGGCGGATAATTTTTTAGCGGGACGGGTATGAGTTTTGGGTGACCCGACCCAAACCCGACTCGTTGCCATCCCTAGTCCACCATGCACCACGATAGGGGATGAAGCCTGGGCCATGCGCTCACCCGCACCCGCCCGTGCTCGTGCACGCCTAGGCCACATGCTGGACGCGCACGGGTGCTGGGCCATGCACCCATATGTGCCTAGCCACACACCTGGCCACGTGCGTGGATCTAGGCTGTGCTCACGTGGGACCGGGCCTGGCTTGCTGCGGGGTGTGGTCTAGGTCCTGCTCTGGACTTCGTTCAGGTCGAATCGATGTGCTAAACCCAACAATCTCTACCTTGACTCAATGTTTGGTCTCCATCTAACTTTAAAACTCTTAAAGGATCTCGCCCCCATGTCCTAGGATAAACGCCTGCTATTCATGAATGGGCAAACATGGAAGTCAAGCTAAGCCACTCGATTCCATCTTCGTCGTGTGTTGTACTCTATCTGGACTGAGACCTGATCGGAGAAGCTTCCTACGGTAATAAAATCTTCATCATGCGATGTTGCCTGTTGTATTTTCGAATCTCCCATCTCATGCCCGATCTACTTACTCTCGGAGCTCTTCTCGTACTAGACTCCCACCTGTATTAGCAACTACATCTCATATTGGACTCCCTGTCAAGAGACAGTGTCCTTCATGCTTCTCCTGCAAGACGATCTTACTATCATGGATAACCTTCAAGATTCCATCACTGGCTCTCCATATATAGTTATTTGAATCTAGTTTGCTCAGTAAGATTAGATTCTTGCTAAAGCTGGGTATGTATTGACATCATCCAGTTTTCTCGATATTTCATTATGAAGCTTTAGCTGACTATCCTTTCATCCTTGATTGCATAGCTCAATCCGTCTGGTAGGTGGACAATACCCTCTCTACTCTCTAGATAATAGAACTTCTCTCTGCAATACACATGATAGGAATATGCAGAATCTAAAATTCATTACTAGAAAGAAAGAGATACCTCGTCGGATACCATGCGCACATCATCGTAGTATTCGTCACTATCACTATCATCAGCCACCACCGTAGTAGCCTTCGTTCGATTCTTAAGTTGCGAGCAATCTCTGACATGATATCCCAACTCGTCACACCGGTAGTACTTAATCTTGCTTACATCCTTCAACTTAGCCTATCTTATGATCCTCTATCACTCAGCCTTCTATCTCCAACCCCTCCAAAAATCACTAACGCTGAGTTTTTGCCTGAACTCAAAGCTTGATTCTTTCGCCTGAGAATCTCGTTCTAGAATAACGCCGAAGTGACCTTCATTTTGATAGTGTTCTTTCCTCCTAGAAAAGCAATTACCAAGAACTTAAAGAATTGTAAAAGTGACGATAGCAAGACCAACATTCTGATCTTCTTTTTAACCTTCTCACTTATACTGAGAAGATCAGTGAGGATTCTCTAAAAGTTGCTCAGATGCTTCTGCATGCTCTGTCATTCGGTCATCTGTAGTTGATAAAATTGCTTCCAAAGAAAGAACATGTTAATGAGAGACTTTGTTATATACAACTCCTCGAGCTTCGTCTATAGCGCCATCAAGAAAGTCTCGCTTGGTACATGGATAGCCACATCATCTACTAGGTACAAACATATCATGCTCACTGCCTATATCTGAAACTGCTTTCAACTCTTATCCTCCATGATGGATGGCCTCTTATCGTATGTGAGAGCATCGATCAATCCTTGTTGAATCAGTACGTCTTTCATCTTCACTTGCTAAAAAAAGAAATTACTCTTCCCGTCGAACTGGTTGATCTCTACCTTAATTACACTTGTCTTCTTCATCTTCTTCAATCTCGATCAACAAGAACAATCTGGAACTCTGATACCAGTTGTTGTGGTACCAACTACACTGATCCACTTGTTTGAAAAATCTCTCATGCAGAATAGGATTTTCCTTTCCAATATCAGGATATCAATGTTGATGCCACAAGAAAAGGAATAAGAGAAAAATATAATAAAATAAAAGATACAATCAATTGGACATGTAAAGTTTTACTATGAGAATAATAATCACTTATAAAATTGAACTCCCACTCTCAATCTCGTATAATTTCTTTCAACAAGAAATTCCAAATCACTCTTACAAGTTTTCATCTCTCAAGAAGACTCTCTAATCCTTACAGGCTTTTTCTGCGGCTACCATATCTTTTGAAAGCCCCCTAAATCTTCATACCTAGTCCCTGACTACCTACCTTCCTTTTATAGCTTCTGAGATGTCTCCCTATCGAAGAATACTTTTACAGGAGTCTTCAGTTTAAACCATGTTGGAAAAGAACTCATATTCTCTTTCCAACTCCTGTTTGATTCCAAAACACTTCCTAGCCACCCGGTTAGCATAGAGATAGCCGCAATCACTGCTGATCAATTTAGATCGAAGTTAGAATCAATACCAACCAATTAGATCATGCTTGCCGAAAGCACTGATCTATTGGATCGCACAAAAACTACCTCTAGACAGTGATAATATCCCATAGACCGCAATCTCCCTTCTATGGACCATGCAAAATCACTGTGGATCGGACAATCCACCATGCACTGCCACAAGGGATGAAACCTAGGCCACACACCTGTCCATGCCTGGGCCGTGTGCTGGGCCATGCACGTGGGGCTAGGCTGCACTCGTGCAGGGCCAACCCTGGCCTGCTACGGGGCATGGTCTAGGTCTTGCACAGGGCTTCTTCCAGGCCGAAACAAGGTGCTAAACCTAACGAACAGTTGATTTCCTTTTGCCTGATTCAATAATCTCAATCAAAAAATTCTCCTCTTACTAGAACCAAGAATCAAGATGACCATCAAGTTCCTACACTGATATTGGTGACACTACTTTGATATTGGTGACACTAAACAAATACGACAACTAGCCCAAGTTGAAAATTTGAAAGAAAAAAGTTTAAATTTTGATCAGATATTTCTCTGATCTCGTTACCTTGGTAGGTAGCTGAATGCAACATCAACAGCAAAGAAAATTAAGCACTAAACGATCGGCTGGTCTACTCCCACCACCATTCCAATAAAAAAAATAATAAATAAAATCAGTAGACTAAAGCAACAAAGATAAAACTCCACTAATTCCAGTTTAGAATTCATCACGATCAACCCCCGAACCTCCCAAAATCAAAGAAATTCAACTTCCAACTCCCCCTCCTATACAAAACTTTTCAAGAACCCGATTCGGGGAAAAAAAAAAAAAGGGACGTCTTTTCGAGCAAAAGCTGATGAAAGAGGTGTAGTATAAGCTTACCTCGAACCCATGAGCGCTGAGAGAGGGCCAGATAACGAGGACTAAGAACTCAAACTACCACCCTCATCATAGATTCACGACGAGAACGAGGGAAATCGAGGGGAACAAAAGGGGGTGGAATTAGAACCTTGGAAGAAAGCTAAGGACGGAATCGAGACTTTTTTAAAAGGATCCCGGAGGGGGGAATATGCCGTCCCTTTTTTTTTTTTTTGTCCTCTTTCTCCCCCCCCCCCCCCCCCTCTCTCTCTCTCTCTCTAAAAAATAAAAAAAAAATCCTGAAAAGATAAAAAAATACAGTTCCCTCGATGCTAAGATAAGTCTCCAGGGTGCTCAATAATAAAGTGGTAACCCAATTCACTGTAGCATTAACTTGCTTAAAAATATGACAAATTATTGAGGTGATCGATGGTCCAAGAGAGTGCCAAATATTATGAAATAGAGGATGGATTCAAGCAATGACCATAATGAAATCACCCTCGATAAAGGTCATGTTGGCATGCAACTCCTATGTAGCACAAGTAATATCCGCCCATGCGACCCTGAGTTCAATTTCTGCAACTGAAGGCTCATAGAGAGAGGAATCTCTAGCTACCAATAGCCTATCCTCAGAGTCACGGATAACAAAACAAGCACTACCCAAAGTATCTCGAAAACTGCCATCGAAGTTCACCTTGACAAAGCCGAGATGAGGGGGTTCCCAGGAGATGTGTAAAACCCTACGGGCCACTGCCGAAGCAGCATGGGAGTCCTAGGGATCTCGGACTGCAAGGGAGGTAGTAGTGTCAAAGTGACAGTATTCCATGGTCATGAACCTGGCTCTCTGAAGAACTCTCTAAACCAGATCAGTAACAGCCTCAAAGACCAAGCTATTCCTGGAAAGCTAAATATGATAAGCAATGTAGGCGACCTAAGTGGCAACCTCGGTCCGGTAGTGCTGGAGCAAGTCGAGGAAGGGGAACAACCAAGGACCGTCAACCTCCTCACAAGGCCATTTGCCGGCCATCTCCAAACAAGAATCACCATAGGATAGCGCAGGATGGCATGCTCAGTGGACTCCTCATCGGAGCTACAAACAAGACAAGTTACCGACAGATCCATACCTCTGTGCTTGAGCAACTTCCTAGTGGAGATGCGATCCCAGGCCACCTTTCAAAGAAAAATCTGAACTCTCGGATGAACATGTAATCTCCAGATCTAGGCAACCTCCATCCTTATCTCAGATGGAGTCCTATAAATATCATAAAGGATACTCAAAGGAACTTTAGGACTGCAAGACTAGACCTAGACCCTCAAGTCCTGACAATCATGACTCGGAATCGGGATGGCAAGAATCTAATCAGCTGATGAGGCCCAAAAAGTGTGGTAACCTCCTGAGCTCTCCACGTCCTGCCATCATCTATCAGCAAGTCAAAGACTCGAAGGTTATCAACCAGCTTCATGCTGACAAAAGTCGGCTAATTGGACAGGGGCATAGTAAAAATCCATGCATCCTAGCCCACATCAATAGTAGTCCCAATCCCAATCAAGCATCTGACCTGGGCCAGTACAACAGGACCACAAAAACAAATCTCCCTCCAAATAGGCAAGCAACCAAGCATGATAAGAGTGCTAGAGTCATAGCCCCATGCACCATAACAGGCTCTTATCACCTTGCTCCACAAACAATCAAACTGAAGGAGGTATCTCGCAGCATGTCTGGCAATAAGCACCTCCCTCCTGACTAGAAGCGATTGAATCCCCAATCCACCATTTCTAAAGGGTTGGCAGACAGTGTCCAAAGAAACCAGGTGGATCCCTCGATGGTCATGAGTAGAACTTCATAAAAAATCCTTGAAGAGTTGCTCCATCTTCCTAGGGTACCACTGGGCAATAGAGTGTTTGCCAAGAGGTAAACAGGGATGGAACTTAGGACATATTTGATAAGGGTAAGCTTACCCATCATAGAGAGAGAAGAGGTGTCATGCCCTGAATCCAACACCGGAATCGGCTACTCGACCGGCCGCACAAAACCTAGGTTTTATCCTAGAGATCATGCAAGGCCCGGGTACACGAGAGTCACTCCATTCAAAAATCACTTCTAATAAACCAATATTATATACCAATTGAGTAGTAATTAAACAATCCATTTATTCAAGTCAAAATCACTAAATGATCTACTGATTTATTACATAAATATCAGTAACCAAATCAACTGAACAAAACTAACTAAACATCTACAATCCTGGTGTTTGATCTCATGCCCAACCCGATCCTTGCTATGCATCTTTTCACCATGAATCCAATCCACTACCAATCTCAAAGATCCTGTATAATTCTGAGAATGAAGAAAATAGAGATTTGTGAGCTTTACAACCCAGTAGGTCTCTAAACAGACTCATCAATAATAATATAATTTAAAAATATCTAGAAAACTATAGTTTAACCAATCATACAATCAAAATAGCTCGAATATCAAGTATAGCAAAATCTTTGATAACATTATACTTTCTTTTTAATCTTTCCATTAGTTATCCTTTTTTTTTAAGGTTCTGGACTAACCATGATCATGCACCAGTCTATGACTAGCAATATCATTGTCCATGCCTGTGAAAGGCAATATTTGTCATGATTCTATCTGTGACTGGTAATATCATTGTCCATGCCTGTGAAAGATAATATTTGTCACGATTTTGCCTGTGACTAACAATATCATTGTCCATGCCTGTGAAAGGCAATATTTGTCATGATTCCACCTGTGACCGATAATATCATTGTCCATATCTATGAAAGGTAATATTTGTCACGATTCCGCCTGTAATCGATAATATCATTGTCCATGCCTTTGAAAGGTAATATTTGTCACGATTCCGTTTGTGGCCAGCAATATCATTAACCACGATTCCATGGCATGACTAGTCTAATTATCTCATTCTCTTAATTAGCACTTTATTCTTTCATATCATCATGTTAAATCATATTATTTACAACTTTCCAATAACTGGTATCATGGTCCAACCCATACAAATATCACTTTATTTGATAAAACATGGTATACAAGATTATAAATAATAACAAACATATTATTCATCATGAAAAGTCAACTATACCATGCAAAAACAAATAATGCATGCCAATGCATATGCACACGGATCAAACCATGTCATAATAAACACATATATATAACTGGTGAACAAGTCCAGAGATCCTTACTTTCCAGAAGCTACTCTTACTATATCCAATATTAGTCCATATCCGGAGCTCGTCAACACTTTCCTGCTCGGAATGTTGATCCCCTGCAATAATAAATAATTTATTTAAAATTCTTCTATGATTCATCTAAAAAATTCTGACCGTACAAATTTCGAGAAAAAAGACTTTCCAATCCTCTCTTCTCTTTCTCTCTCATCCTTCTCTCTTTTTCCTCTCTCTCCTCTTTCTCTCTCCTCTCTCCTCTCTCATTCTCTCTCCTCATTTTCTCTCTCTCCTTATCTTCTCTCTCCTCTTTCTCTCTCTTCATCTACTCTCTCATCTTTCTCTCTCCACATTTCTTCTCTCTTCTCTTTCTTTATCCTCTTTCTTCTTTCCTCATCTTCTCTCTCCTCATCTTTTTTTTTTTCTTTTTTCCTTTTTTTCTTTTTTTCCTTTCTTCTCTTCTTTTTTTTCTTCCTCTCTTCCTTCTCTTCTTTTCTCTTCTCCCTGAACCCCCCGTGCTGCACCTATCTCGACTCGACCGAGTCGGCCTCCCTGCAGCTACCGGCAGTGGCCATGGGAAGGTAGTCACCGAGAGAGCTCAACAGACCAGAGGCAAACGATGGTGGCGCGGCCACCAGCAGTCCACAGCTCCAAGACAAAATCCACTCGAACCGAACATAAATCAACCCAAAAAACTCGGATTAGACAAACTCACTGGTCTTGAAGGCTTCCGGATGCTTGTCAGAGAGGAGGAAAACAACGAGAAAGGCTCGATGGGCTTGATTCGATGGCGGTGAGGGGAATTTAAAGAACCCAAACCAACGGGTTCCCTCGTCATTTGGGAAACAAACTCCGCCCGATCAGAGTTCCAATCCATCCCAACCTCATCGTCGCCCACCTCCCTCTCCCCTCATGACTCCTTCCTCGAGATCTTTGGTGAAAACCCCGACCAAATAAGGGAGGATCAACCTCCCCTGTTCCGGTTTCCCTTCCTGTTCTCTTCTTTCTTTTTTTTCCTACGATTGGGCTGAAGTCGGCTGGGCCTGCCAACTTCGGCCCAAAAATTCTAAAAAAAACTGCATTTCACATTCTCCCCCATTAAAATAATTTCATTCTTGAAATTAGCTTGATTGAAATTTTGAACCCCGAAAGTATCCAACCCTCATTTCACTCTCAAATCCTCAATTAGTCTCTCTTAAGATACTTGCTTCCCAATTCTCAACTAAATTAATATAACATTTAAAACTTGATCTTTCCATTTATAATACATATCAAATTTTCTTGAGCTCTTCAAAAAAAATACCAATCTTTCGATGTCAATACACTTAATTTATCCTTAATTAATTTCACAAGAAATTCATGATGGCCCAACCTTTAACATCATCCACAAGCATTCAGATAATCCCCTTCTTAGAATGCTTTCTTCATACGACCTTTACATATCAACATGGTATAGCATTCTTATTTTGATTATCACCATCCATAATGAATTCTTTCAATTTCTTTCAAATAAATGTTAGCACCTCAACCTCGAATTAAGTACACAATTCTTTGCCCTCCCGAGATTTATTTCTCTTAATTAATCCCACATGAAAATCATAATCGGTCCACTCTATTCTTAACCAAAAATTAGAAGAAGGCTTGAACATAAACACTTGCCATGGTTTTTAAAATTTTTTCTTCTCTTAACCTTCTCCATAATTTGATAATCAGTCATTTATTTCAGGAAAACTTTAAACCTCTTCAAATAATGAGATCATAATATCAAAACTAAAAAAAACTTTATGTCAGAGTACTCCAGATCCAAGCTCAATAAAAGAATCATCACGTGTCTTTTCTAAATTTGAAGATATCCAACATTATTTTTTTAAAGTCCTCCACACTAGAAGAGCATGATAATAAAAATTGTATGGCAATGCCTATAGACTAGTCTAAGGATCAATAACATCATCTTTTCATCTTTTTACTGAAATTCAAATCAGTACTCCCCATCATAATACTTCTAAAGTTAGAGTTAACATTTCTAATTAATTTAAGGATAACTCAATCCACTACGCTTCTACTATGCACTCTGATAAAATTTTCTAAACCATCTAGGTTCACTCAATAAATCCCTCAAAAATTAATCTTATTTTGGTACCATAAAGATCCAAAATTATTAAAGTAAAACTATTGAGTCTCTTTATCTCGTGCACATCTCACGCATATCATATTAAGATTTATCCTGATCCAATTTCCATATTGAAGTCCTTGTATAAATCTCACCATTCATTTTAAGACACCAGTAACTCTAGTGCAAGTCCGGATTAATTTTACTTTCCTTGATAATTCAATTAGATAATCTAGATCAACCTTTCTCTTGAAAAGATTAACTTTAACTCTAATAAGTACTTGACTTGAATCAATGATCTTATGAATAAAATCAATCATATTACCGCTCATAGAACTATCTTGCCATATTCTTAGCATCAATTAATAAACTACCTAAAATATTGTCCCTCATAGGCTAAACCCATATAAGTCTTCCAATATCAATTTCTTCGCTCAATACAACATCACTAGTAGAGTAACTTAATGCTTCTCATAAACCTTAAATTTGTCTTAGAGTTGACATACCCAATAATCCCCAATAATTATAAGGATAATCATAGGCTATCAAGAGTCTATCAAAATATGTATACCATGTGAACATAATAAAATCAATTCACCAATAGAGAGCTACAAAGCTATCCATCATCCCAAACATATTTTTTCTTATATTTTTAATGATAATCCACATACAGATTCATCAAAATATATCCTTTCTAATATCATTAAACTCTTTCATAACCTATACTCTAAACATCTCCTTACAATAATCCCAAAAATTTATAATCTGACAATTAACAACAAAACTAACATGTTATCATAATCTACATCTACATCAGGTTTAGGATTCTAAAATCATTCAATTGATAATTGAACATACTTATCAACATAACCTATGAACATAACATGCTATAATTCCAGGCCAGTACTCTTGATATTTGGATCAACCCACTTATCAAAGGCAAACATATGTCTAATCCAGCTCTTCTGTATCCATCATATGCTTACTTATCATGATCAAATAGTATAAATCATCCAACCCTTTTTATTTATCCTAGATCTCACTACTTATATTACAGATAAAAAAATTTGTGTTCCTCTTTGGTACTATTCATATGCCAGATCTTATGTATAATATCCAAGGATTAGAAATCCAAACTTCGAATCCATTTTCTTTCCAACTTCATATCTCAACTGATTATAACACTAAATTCAAATACCTCTTAAACCACAGTCCATAATGATCATCACCTAAATTCCAATATCATTCAAATCATATCCTAATCACTTATGTTATAGTCCCAAGTGATCATACTCTTAACTTCAATATTATTCATGTTATGTCATAACTCCTTATATCAAAGTCCTAAATAATCATAAACTAAACTTGAATATCACCCATGTCTTGTCTTAATAACCACCATGTGATTCCCAAATCACCTATGTCCCAGTCTCGAACAATCATAACCTGAATTTCAATATCACTCATATATATCCTAATCACTTATATCATAGTCCCAAGTCATCATAACCTAAGCTCTGACACAATTATTGTCATATCTTAATAACCATCATGTTATTATTATTTGAACCACTTATATCACCATCCCAAATAATCATAACCTAAGCTCTGATACCACTATGTCACGCCTCGAATCTAGCACTGAAATCGGCTACGTGATCGGCCACACAAACCTTAGATTTTATCCTAAAGATCATGTAAGCCCTAGGTACACGAGAGTCATTTTATTCAAAAATCATTTATAATAAACCAATATTATATAACGATTGAGTAATAATTAAAAAATCCATTTATTCAAGTTGAAATCACTAAATGATCCACTGATTTATTACATAAATATCAGCAACCAAACCAACTGAACAAAACTAACTAAAAATCTACAATCATGGTGTTTGATCTCATGTCCAATCCGATCCTTGCTATGCATCTTTTCATCACAAATCCAATCCACTACCAATCTCAAAAATCCTGCACAACTCTGAGAAGGAAGAAAATAGAGATTTGTGAGCTTTATAGTCCAATAAGGTCTTCAAACAGACTCACCAATAATAATATAATTTGAAAATATCTGGAAAATCATTATTCATCAAATCATGCAATCAAAATAGCTCGAATATCAAGTATACCAAAATCTTTGATAACATTATACTTTCTTTTTAATCTTTCCATTAGTTATCCTTCTTCTTTAAGGTTTTGGACTAACCATGGTCATGCTCTAGCCCATGACTGGCAATATCATTGTCCATGCTTGTAAAAAGCAATATTTGTCATGATTTCGTCTGTGACCGGCAATATCATTGTCCATGCTTGTGAAAGATAATATTTGTCATGATTTTACCTGTGACTGGCAATATCATTGTCCATACCTGTGAAAGGCAATATTTGTCATGATTCCACCTATAACCGGCAATATCATTGTCCATGCCTGTGAAAGGCAATATTTGTCATGATTCTGCCTGTGACCGATAATATCATTGTCCATGCTTGTGAAAGGTAATATTTGTTATGATTCCGTCTGTGACCGACAATATCATTAACCACGATTCCGTGGCATGGCTAGTCCAATTATCTCACTATCTTAATTAACACTTTATTATTTCATATCATCATGTCAAATCATATCATTTTTAGCTTTCTAATAACATGTATCATGGTCTAACCCATACAAATATCACTTTATTTGATAAAACATGGTATACAAGATTATAAATAACAACAATTATACTGTTCATCATAAAAAATCAACTATACCAAACAAAAACAAATCATACATGCCAATGCATATGTGCACGGATCAAACCATGTCATAATAAATACATATATATAACTGGTAAACAGGCCTAGAGATCCTTACCTTCCAGAAGCTACTCCTACTATATCCAATATTAGTCTACATCGAGAGCTCGCTCAACACTTTCCTACTCAGAACGTGATCCCCTGTAATAATAAATAATTTATTTAAAATTCTTCTACAATTCATCCAAAAAACCCTAATTATACAAATTTCGAGAAGGAAGACTTTCCAATCCTCTTTCTCTCTCTTTCCTCTCTCTCCTTTTTCTCTCTCCTCTCTCCTTCCTCTCCTTATCTTCTCTCTCCTCATCTTCTCTCTCTTCTTTCTCTCTCCTCTTTCTTTATCTCTCTTCATCTTCTCTCTCCTTTTTCTCTCTCCTCTCTCCTTCTCTCTCCACCTTCTTTATCCTCTTTCTTCCTTCCTCATCTTCTCTCTCCTCATCTTTTTTTCCTTTTTTCCGTTTTTTTTCCTTTTTTCTCTTCTTTTTTTTCCTCTCTTCCTTCTCTTCTCCCTGAACCCCCATGTTGCACCTATCTCGCCTCGATTGAGTCAGCCTCCCCGCGGCTGCCGACGGTGGCCATGAAAAGGTAGTCACTGGGAGAGCTCGACGGACTAGAGGTAGACGGGGCGACACAGCCACCGGCAATCCACGGCTCTAAGACAAAATCTACCCGAATCAAACATAAATCAATCCAAAAAACTCATATTAGACAAACTCACAAATCTTGAAGGCTTCCAGATGCTTACTGGAGAGGAGTACAATGGTAGGAAAGGCTCGATGGGCTTGATCCAGTGGCAGTGAGGGGAATTTAAAGAACCCACACCGACAGGTTCCCTCATCGTTTAAAAAACAAACTCCACCCGATTAGAGTTCCAATCCGTCCCAACCTCATTGCCGCCCACCTCCCTCTTCCCTCATGACTCCTCCCTCAAGATCTCTGACGAAAACCCCGACCGGATAAGGGAGGATCAACCTCCCCTATTTCGGTTTCCCGCCCGTTCTCTTCTTTCTTTTTTTCCCTACGATTGGACTGAAGTCAGTTGGGCCTGCCGACTTCAACCCAAAAAGTCTAAAAAAAAATGGGTTTCACAAGAGGCCTACCATTTGTGGATACAATCATGAACCCGTTGCACCGGAGGCCTACACTCCATCCTCCGAAGCCACGCACTTGTCATAGGCATGCCTAGGTAGATAAAAGTTTTGGTCTACTCCAAATTTCCAAGTCTTGCAAGGATCGCCTACTTCATCCGAGACTTCATTATGGGGCTAAACACAATAGTAGACTTTTGAAGGTCGATCAACTATCTCGATTTACTACAGTATGATTGGATAATAGTAGTGAAGCATCTGACATTCTGGATGGATGCCCGGCCAATAAGAAGGCAATCATCTGCAAACAAAAGATGAGAGAGGTGTTGGGCTCTAGGAGCTGGCCAATAGGGCTCTAGTGATGACCCATGGACAATAGCTCTCAAGGCCCGGAAAAGGGTGTCAACACATAAGATAAATAGATAGGGAGAGACGGCAACATTGACGAAGGCCAACAGTCAAGTGAAAATAATCAAACGGAACACCATTCACCAAAATGGTGAAACTAGTAAGGCTGCAAATGGGTCGGGCCAATTCGTGATCCTACTCAACCCGACCCGATTGGACTCGACCCAGACCCATTTAAAAGATCCATGGATCAAGATCGGATTTAAAAATTAGACCTGTTCATTTTTTTGATCGGGTTTGGATTTACTGAATTCGGAACCAACCCAACCCGATCCATAAAGATTTTTGGGTTAGTTTGGATCTTCAGATATATGACCCGATCCAACCCGACCTGACCCGAATCCAAATATAGAACCCAATTTTTTTTTAATATCTATTATGGACTTGGGCCTCACTCATATAAATATATTATATACAATATATTGTATAATATATTGGGCCAAACCCACCACTTAGCCCATTTTCGAACCCCGAGTCCCGACTGGACCATTGGCCGACTCCGAGTCTCCGATGGATCATGGACTCATAAAATATGCTAAACTTTTATTAATGTCGATTGCCGAGCTTCTTGAATCCTCGATTCAACCCTAATCTCAAATCCCACTCCACCTCCACATCTCCCTCGGTCTCCCTCCCTCCTCCCAAATCCCACTTCGCCTCCGATTGATCTCAGTCCGGTGAATAATAACGGTGGCCAGTGAGGAGGAGAGTGCATGGTTCATCGAAGAAACTCCACCGCCTTCTTGAGGCTCGGTGCTTAGTGAGAAGAACTCCAGCGACGAAACCCTAGAAAGGAATCCTCAAAGCCTTCACCATTCGATTAGGTGAGTTCTCCTTCCGATCCTTTTTCCAGAGTTCGTTTAGCCCCCTTGATTTCTCTTTCCAGAGCTTTTACTCCCTAGATTCCGAGTTTTAGGGTTTTGTCCGTTATTCTCCATCGCAGGAAGATAGAGGTGGAGGAGAGATGATGGTGGCGAAGAAGAGGATGATGGTGGTGATAGATGAGAGCGCACGGGTGAAGCACGCCATGAGGTGGGCTCTTACGCACGTTGCCAACAAGGGAGATCTCCTCACCCTCTTCCACGTCCTCCCTCCCCATCACCACCACCACCCCAGAGGCGGTGCTGGCGAGGAGGCTGCCCATCTCGCCAACTCCTTCGGTACCCTCTCCAAGGCCTGCAAGCCCGAGGTAAGGCCTTCTTCCTTTTAGTTTTTGCTATATTTATATACTTAATAGAGTATGAGTATAAGCTATATTTTTCTTTTTGATTGTGTCCATCCTTTCAGAAAGGATGGCTGTTGTAGCTTAAAGTTGTAGTCCATGGATATTTAGATCTGGGGGCTACGGTGATCAAACTTTCCTGCTATCCTTTTTAGAGAGGTACATTTTCTTTTCTGTGTGCATCTCCAGGTGACCAGAGAATTGCGGTCATCAGTTTTCAAGTGTCAATATATTTTTCTGGGAGACTGTTTTTGCTTGGCTTTTGTTTGTGAGTGTGTGAGAGAGAAAGAAGGTCTAAAATTTTCTTCAGTGCTTTCAAATTTATTCTCCAAAGGCTGTGATTTTGGAAGAAAGTTGCCCAAAGAAAGAGTCCATTAAGGTGATCTCGGAGATAATATTATATAATAATCCACTTTCTTTGTAGTTTTCTTGGTTCGGCCAAAAGAGAGAATGTCTATTTTTTCTTCCTTTTCTCTTGATCTACTTTCCTGTTCTTTCATAGATTCATATATTGTATAAGACGAGTTCTCCTTCCGATCCTTTTCCCAAAGTGTCTAAGGAAGTATTTGAAGAATATTTGTGAAAGATTGGCCCACGGTGCACTGCTGAGAATTAGACAGCTTGACATGCATTGTGTTCCCATTATTAATTCAAGTAAAATTTTGTGAATAGAATTGTGACCCAACCCGAACCAGACCCGTATATTATGGATAGAGATTGGGTCATATATGGACCCGACCCGACTTGAATAACCCATCGGATCAATAATTTTGATTATGAACCCGACCCGACCCGATCTTTTATTAGATTGGATTTGGATCAAATATCAAGACCTGATCAAGGAACCAGGTCGGGTTGGGATCAAGCATAACCTGATCTGACTCGACCCATTTGCAGCCCTAGAAACTAGAGGCCTCAATATAGTCCATGATCCAACTGACCCATCTGTGGTGGAATCCAAAGTCATGAAAAATTCTTCGAAGGAAATGCCAGCTCACATGGTCATATACCCGTGCCATTTTTAGTTTAATCGCCATGAGACTCCTCCGTGAAGGAGCATGCTTGAGGTTCTCCCTTTCTTTCCAAAAAATAAATGCACACACACACTGACACCAAAGAACGAGTTTTTATTTAATAAACAAACGAGTATTTCAAGCACGAAGGCCGACGGAGGTGAAGGTGCTTGCTGAGGGGGGTCGCGACGGGAGGCCTTGCCCCTGCGACCTCGATGGTGCTGGACAGCATCCTGCTTGTAAGTCGGAGATCGGCTTTCTCGATCGACAGACCCGATCTAATGTCTTTTCGTCGGGATCCTGTGGCTTCCCCGGCGATCTGCTATGGCTCGCGGCAGCGAAGGCCTTCCTTGGAAGGACCGTAGGCTATCGCGGGGTGCGGCGGCTTGGGCCGCGAGAGTCCCTGGATGCTGGTGGGTGGCCAAGGACCGGTGCTGATGCTGCAGCAGACGCACTACTGCAGTGATAATTTGTATCTGCTGGGCGACTGCGACCAGCTGAGCGTCCGCCGGAGATGGTTGAGATGGAGCAGGGAGCTCCCTTTCCGGACTGTTACCGGGCTGTCGGCCGAACTGGTACCGGGCTGGCGACTGGATAGTATCGACCTGGTGATTATTTTTATTTTTTATTTTTTTAATTTTTTATACTATATTATAATATATAATATAATAAATTATAATACATTTATTATATTTTAAAATACAAAATATTAATTATAATATAAAAATATATTACAATATATTATTATAATATCTTTTAATTGATTTTATTTTTAATTAATGTTATTTTTAATTAATTTATTATTAATTTTAAATTAATATTATTTTTATATGGTTAATTAATATTATTTTAAAATAATATAATGATTAATATTACCAAAAAATAATATATACAATTTTAATTAATAATATTTTTTTATTTATTTAAAATTAAATTTATTAATTAGATTTTGAAAAAAGAATAATGATATTTATTAAATTTTAAATAAAATTACTGTTTTGAAATCGTCGGTGGCACAGAAGATTTGAAATGCATGGACGATTTCGGCATAGACGATTTCAAAGATCACATCAAAAAAAATTTAATTTAAAAATATCACATCAATTTTCAAATCAAATTTTATAAAAAAAAATTATTTAAAATATTGAAATCGTCTTTGGAAAAGATGATTTCTCAACTTGAAATTGTCTTTGCCACGGATGATTTCAGCCCCGCTGTCGCCGCATCCTTTTCTTCGGCCGGAAAATAGGTTTTTATACAAGGTGGACAGAAAAATACCTACTTTCATAAATATAGATGAAAACACCTGTTCCTGTATTTTTTTTTATATTATTTTTTAAAAAATATTTGACCAATGATGCAACATGCACGGACATGGAGTAATACCCTCCTAGGCTTTTAGAAAAATTATTTATTAAAGCAGCTCTATCAGGTAGACTTTGATCCATCATGTCATCAATTATTAAAAATAGATACATTATTATAAAAACTTAATTAAAATAAAAAATAAAAAATCTCTACAATGGTTGGTGTTTTTTTTATTATTATTATAATTTACTATTGATAGTAAAGCAAAATCTCTATTAATCGGGCTATCAATTTAATGATCATGATTGTCCTTGCAATAACTATTATTATTTTAAATATATATATATATATTTTAGATAATGTAATAATTTGTTATTAGATAACCTGAGACATGTATGCAGAACGCCTTTAACCAACAATTTTTCAAAATTCCGATAATTAGGATCGTCACAAGACTAGAAAATAATATCAGAGAAAACATGACCATTAGCTGTTCCAACCAAAGCTCTATTATTGACTTTTGGCAGCAAGAATGGCAGCAATTGAAGGAGGAAAAGGAAGGGGATACGTCACTGTGATCATCAAAATTTCTTTTTCGTTTAACATTTTAAGATTCTTCAACAAATCTGTGTTTAACTTTAAATATTTTATTTTAAAAACTTTCTAAATATATCTATACTTGAATGGTTTTATTCATCCAGTTTATTTTTAAAAAAAATCTCTATTTGCCTATAATTTGTGTGCTTTTCCGTAGGAGTAAGATTATGGGTCAAATTACCTTGCAGTACCGGGTGAGGGTTGCTGCATTGGACCAAATTTTCTGTAGGAGTAAGATTATGGGTCAAATTACCTTGCAGTACCGTGTGAGGGTTGCTGCATTGGACCAAAGCACCTCACAGTTGAAAACGTATACTGTACGCATCGACCAACATGAGACAAAAAAGTTTACTCATTTCTCCTTTTGGTTGTTTACAAGGTCGAGAGAATATAGAAGCACATCAAACCAAAAATAAAAGTGCCATATCAAATTTTACGAACAATGAGAAAATACACAGATGTTACATAACAAGCATCCATGCTTCCTCATGTCCATCCACCTCACATCTCAATTTGTGGGATGACAAACCCAACCTTCTTTTTTTTTTTAAAGAAAAAACAAATCTAACTTCTGATGCAAGTCTCAACCGCTTGGTATCATGTTCAAAGCCATTCGGGTTGGGCCTGTTTGTTTGTGTAAATTGGATCAACTTCATCACCTCTTTCTATGAATCTCCAGGTCTGTGCATATGGGCGAAGAGCTCTTACCCACAAACATGGCCCCTTCAGTTTACAATCCATTAACATCACAATTTTTTCAGTTCCAATATCCAATTGATTAATTGTTATTCCATTTGACAGTTCTCCGGAGAACTAGTAATGATATCATATCATGATTATCAAAACGTTAGTGACAAATAAATATTTATGAATTATTCTTATATCAACCAACTAAAACATTCTCAACTTTCTAAAATCTAAATAATATCAATAAAGTATAAAAAAAATAATAATAATTTGGTTGAAATATAAATAACCTTCCATATAATAAAAAAAATGATTTTAAAAAAATGAATGACAAAAATTAGATCATAAATACTAATATAGTTATGAATACTAATATGATCAAGAATACCTTTTTAGTATTGAATTCTTTCTCATCATATCTCTTTTAACAAAGATAAAAAACAAATAAATTCTAATAATAATTCACTCTTTTATTATTGAAATCATTACAGATCTTCACTCGTTTAGATGTTTGCATTAATTCAATCAATGACGGAAGTGGTCGAGGAACTGGAACATTCATTGATCTATACAACTTCTTTAAACTTGCATTTAAACTCTTCGATGATCCAATGATTGACATATCCTTTTTAATATCACCTTCTTCTAGTTTTTCAATACTAGACTCCGAATTATTCATGCTTCTGAAAGATCCAATCAATAGCATATCCTTTTGAACATCAATAACTCTTGAATTATTAACACCTGCTTTAGAATTGTTATTCTTTATTATGGATGATGCTTCTTCAATGTTTGTGTCTTCCTGTGAAGATGACCCTTGCATGACAACTGCAATGTTCTCCTGCAAAGATGATGCTTGCTCTACAACAATAATTTCTTGCTTGGATAAAATTTCTTCATCATTGGCCTTGGTACATGCAAATTTCTTTTCATTAAATATATCAGGATCTTGGATTCCAAGTCTTGCTCTTCCAAACAATGTAACAGGTTGTGCTCTAGATGGTGGCGACAAGTTCAATTTCCGTTCCAAATGATCTGTTTGCAAGTCTTTAAGCTCCAACTGCTTACAGTCTGCAGTAGATGAAACTCCGATGGCAGAAGTACAAATAATACTATTCTTCAAGACCTCTTTAGTTGTGAAAGCTGGCAAAGAAGTAGACTTTCCTGGATGGACTTTGAACAGTTTCCACAATGGATCATCAGGAGTTAAATGAGTTTTAAAACAATGGTTCTTGACATAGTCCAGCTCCATGGCACGGCAAGGTGGGGTCGTAGATATAACCCACTTGGGCTGAAGCAAGTGCAAGGCCCATTCCAATTCTTCCCGGGATGAGTGCATGGAGTAACACACATGCCAAACTCCATACTCATCCTTCTCTGCTTCTACAAGGCTTGGCTTTTGCTTTTGAGTCATATCCAGCTGATCATTTCCTGCATACCACTGAGCAGAGGGACGAATAAAAAGAGGTTCAGGCTGATGAGCAGCCCGTGCCTCTGCAAATTTTTCACTTGCTCTTTCACATAGCCTGGGAAATCCAACCACCTGCAAAACATTCAACAGAATACAGATTCAGTTAACCATATTCCATGAGAAAGAGATGAAATTCCAGTTGTCCATAAGCATAAGCATAGAACATTTGCCGCAACACTATAAAGAGATCAAGTCCTACATTAATGTGTTGAAATTCTGATCATGGAAAGCATAAAGTACCAGCTATGGTAGGATAAAGTCAAATCAAACACATTTTCATCAGTCATGAAAACAAAGAAGGGGAAAGAAGTGCAACCTATCATGATCTTCATATTAGTCCAAATAACAGCATAAGGTACAAGCAAATATGCAGCAATATACCCCCCAACCCCCCTACACCAGCACCTTCCTTTTGAAGCAGGAATGGGAGAACCCATCGACCAGTCCCTAGTAGTGTAACTTACCATTAATACAAGGTATCAGATATGCTTTTAAGAATTTAAGCTCATCAGCACCAGCACGGATGTTATAGATGATTTAGGATATAAATCCTGTTATATTATGCAAATATGGGGTATAAAGATTTCAAAAGTTATTGTTTATTGTAAATTTATCATAACATACAAATCCTAACAATTTGGTAAGTTACTTATCAGCATCTCTCTTCATCATGGTAAGTTACTTATCAGCCTAAAGTGGAACAATTTGTATGTTTAAGTAATTTTTAATCAGCAGATAAGTGAACTTTCTGTCAGGTCAACTGACTTACGTAGAAATTCTTGCTATACATGGATTATGAAGGAAACTAAATGTGTAAGCTTTTTTTCATTTCAAATGCATGCTACGACTTCACCAAAGAAACTAATAATGGAGTACATACCTGAAAGCGAGAAGAAGCATCTTGTGAAAGGACTTCTGGTGCAACATGAAAAAGAGAGTGAAAACAATCTGAATTGTTTGTCTTGTCAACAAATATTTTTGATCCAAATGTTCTAGATATTTCAACAAGTATCTCTTCCTGGCCAAGAAGATCACATGCAAGATAAACAAATGGTGCATGTGGATGCTTCCATATGCAATTAATCACCTATGATTATTAAATTGAAGTCAGGATGGTGATTGGTGATGCTGCAGGAACACATCAAAATATTGAAGGAAAATAATACTATATGAATACAAAACCTGCTGGATAGCTGATTGCTTGCTTGGAAACTTAAAAGAGCATCTACCAAAAGTGCAGTCAAGAAATATGTAATCAAGTTGACACAAAGTTTCTCTTCCTTTCTTAGATATATACTTGATAGGCAAATACTGTAGACAATCAGTTGTGAGCCTGCAATCCCCGGTATGCAATATGTTACCAAATTCACCTTCAAACAAGAACATGACAGCTCCTGTAAAATGAACAAAACCGAACAAGGCAACAGATTTGATAAATCATGTTGTGTCAGGCATTGAATACAAAAAAAAAAGCATTGGAATAAATACAAACAAACTTCACAAAGGCTGGCAACTTTCACGATAGAAATTCTTTGATTGAATCACATGCAAAATTAACAACTCAATTAAAAGCAAAAACAAACAAAACTGAAGTTGTCAAAAGGGGATCATATAATGCATTTTATTTTTCTAAGCAAAATGCATTCTGTTCTTGGTATAAATAATCCTCCAACATAGAACCTCAGCAACACATTTATCATTGGAGCCTCTGGGACTCCCAAGTCATTGTACAAGTGTCTTGATTTAGGGTAATTTGATTTTCATCTACCTTGACTGGCAGTGCTCTGTTGATAATATCTAAAATATACATTCTGATATGGTTAACATACAACTAAAAGAATTCTTTATCCAACAATTAAAAAACTTGCGAGTACTTCAAAAGAGTACTTCAGTTTGAGGGGGCATTGGAATCTCATGTCTGGCAAAACACATAATATCCCCCGACATATGAAGTGTATTGCTTGCTTCAGCCAAACTCCAACACATGGAACAAATTCTTGGAGTGTCTTCTTAAAAAGGACATGTCAATGCAACTACATAAGTGATAGCATTTAATTCTAAGTATTCAAATGCTAAACAATCGCAGTCTAAATTGTCCTAGATATTTCTACTGAAGTTTCTCTCCTTTTTTCTATGTAACATACATACATGTATATGCATATATATGCAGCACTTGACTTGGCTACACTCGAATGGATATCTACTCAAATCCGGTCATGTTTAGATCGAATGATAGAGATCCCATGTCAATGACTCAAGTTGTTGGACATGATCTACTATCTTTAAACTACTTTCACACCATAAATCATATAATTTGGAGAGCTCTAGCTTGCACATCAAGTAGTCCAAAAAAAAAAAAAAAACATTGCTTCATGTTATTTAAACTGTCCACTTTTTTGACTACTTGATACATAGGTTAGAAGTCTCAAAATCACATGACTTTTAGCATGTAAGTAGTTTAAAAGTAGTAGATTACATCCAACAGCTCATATCATCAATGTGGAACTCCATCATCCAATCTAGACCTAACCGAATCTGAGTAGAAATCCATTTGAGCAAAGTCAAATCAAGCTATATATATAGCAGAGAAATGTCTCCTTATTAGGTTTTCTGGAGGTTGGAGTATTGGACATTTCGGTATACTAGGCACAACACATGAAATAAAAAATGCATCAGAAAAACCATTTATAAAATTAAGACAAAGTCAATATATAGAAAACTTCTCATTCAACCAAACACTTGGAAATTTCAACAACCACAAAGTAGCAAAATATATAACAACCCATGTAGACCAGCATCCACAACCCACAATAAAGTATACTGACAGATTCTAAAATGTGTTTCACAATAACAAGCATTTGTTTATATTTTTGTTTGGTTTGGATATTTTCAAAATATTGAATATTTTGAATTGCATGAGTTAGGTGCAAAACTTTTCCCATCATAGCATTCTTGGCAATCGATTCTCTTAAGTGGCTCATTATGTGTAGAAGGGAGAGAACGAGGAAAAAGACCGCCACCCACAACCATCCCTTGGTCCGGCTACCCACTTGGAGTTTTCCCTTTTGTATCCATAAGTTCCCACTTTATAAATACCAGTGGCCAAGAGCTTACAAGAGAGTGAGAGAGGAAGAAAAGAGTGAGGAAAGAGAGAAAGAAAAGGAGAATGAAGACAAGAAGAGTATTAAGAAAGGAAGAGGAAGCTTGGATTGCCCTCCATCCATACATCTAGTTCAGAGACAAGGGTACCAAGACCTCATAAAAGCCAACATTCTCAAGGCATCACCATGGCCAAGCTTATCAAGGTTTCATAAAAGCCAAGCTTTTCAAGGGTTCAGAAAAACAAGCCTATCAAGGCTTCATCAAAGTCAAGCTTCTAAAGGTTTCAGCAAAGCCAAGCTTCTCAAGGCTTCATCAAAACCAAGCTAAAGGATTCCTCAACATAGAAGCATACTAAAGCTCCTTCAAGTACAAGCTCACTAAGAATTCTTCATTAAATCTATTCTGGATTTTGATTATTGGAAATTGCAAAATCAACCCAGAATGCTGCCATTTTTTATGTGACTGCTAATGATTAACACCCAAGATATTATGTCCTATTCTTAAGCTCGCACATTTGTGCTTAATCTCAGCATCGATATTGAAACAGAAGATTCATGAATCATAAACCAAGGTTCCTTGAGCCGCTGATTGAACAATTATGGAGGAGTCTATCTAATTTGAACCAACCTGCATATTATTTTGAAAATGCTTCTTGACACGTGCTATAATGTGTGAAAAGAGTGACAAAAGGTTTTTCAAGAGCCTGCATTCAACAGGACTCAAGAGTGAGTGCACTAAGGGTCTACATCTTGTATCCTCAAGACTAATTCACCAAGAACTACTATGAAATACTGTCTAACCTCCAACTACTCTGTAGCATGTTTTAAGAAATAAAAGGCTTGTATTACTTTTGCATGCTGATCATATTTTTAGCCTCATTCTATAGTGAATTTTAGCACCTACACATACAACATCTAAATAAAAAGAGCAAAGGAAAAACTTTTCATCAAAGAACAGCTATAAAAGATTAACATTTCAAAGAACAGTTTTGACAAGAACTACTCATAAAGTCTGAGATGCATTTATTAGTTGTGATTATGGTCAATTGGTCAACATATAAACAATAAGCCCAGCATCTTCAAAATAACCCAACATATGCAGGCATAGAAATGGCAGAAAAAAGGAAAACTTATTAAGCCTCTCTCATATTCAATATAATAAATAGATTGCCATAGTCAAGAAATTGCAAGCAAAACCAACTGCAGGAAATCTCCAAGTTCAAATCTTGAACTAAAATCATCAACAAGTCCTAAAAGCCAAATATCCCAATTTCCAAGAAAACGAAATTCTCAAACCAGGAAATCACAGAGATGGAGAGAGTACCGGGGCAGTGATTGGCATCGAATGCAGTGACAGAGAACGTGCTGTCCGGATCATCAATAACCACCGACTTCCCGACCTCAATTTCCACAAACAACGAATCCTCAAGCTAAGCAAAAAAAGGAGAAACCAAAATAAACAATGATTATGGTATCAGTCAAGCATGAAAAAATTTCTATAAAACAAGATTATTAATAATTAATTAGAAAGAAAGAAGAAATAGAAACCTGAGGGAAATGGTGGAGGGTAAGGGACTTGGTGAAGTGGGTGGCATAAATGGGGTAGGAGGAGTTGGAGGCAATGCTGGTGAGGTGGTCACGATGGGCGTGGGTCAAGAAATGGTATCGTTTTTGCCGGGAGGTTGCCGTCCACGTATCCACCGAGAATGGTAGCCCCTTTGGCATCTCTATCGGCATCGCTTCCTTCACGCGCTCTACCACCACCGAGTCTTCTGTTGATCTCTTATAGGTGTGTCCAGTGAAAACCCTCTCGATAGATATTCAAATCTATTGTTTTCTAAAGAAGCACAAAATTCTCTTGAAAGTGAAGTCTGAAAATCCTTCCTTTCTTTCGATATATTATTCTCACTCTATAACGCTCCGATCTATTGACCTTCATTTTGACCTCTACTGATCTTTCCGAAAACCACCATGCAGACAAACAAAACCCCCAAAAAAGCAAGATGACCATCCAACAAACAACCAGCCATTAAAATATAAATTGCAATGGATGATCCGAAGGCCTAAAGAACGCTGTCATCCTTCCATTGTTACAGTCCTCACCTTAACCATCAAGATTTCCACTAAATAAGAGCGGATCTACCAAGATCTGACCAATTGGATATGATCTCGAAACAAAAAATGGAGATATCAAAACCTAAAACGTCTTTCAAATCAGAAACTCAATCCAATCGAGAGGGGAAACGGGAATAACCTGGATTGTCATAGCCTTCTTTTTGGATTCCAAACCATCGATCGATCGGTGAGAAAACAGTGGAAATCTAGAGAATTCCAACAGAACTAAAGATCGAGAGAAAGGGAATGAGATTAAAACCCTTGGCGGCCTTGTTCTTCTCCATGTGCTTCTCGCGCGCCATCTTCGATTTCTGCCCGTTGCCTCCTCCCATCTTCGCTCCCTCTCTCTCTTCTCTTCAAGGCTTCTTCCTTCGTTCGCTGCCTCTCTCTCTCGCGAGAGACGGACGGGGATGGTTTTCCTTGCAGGAGAAGGAAGAGTGAATTGAGCGGTAATTCCCGATTTCTAATTTGCTAGATTCCCTCTAGCAGTCGGCGTGTTTCATTTATAATTTTATTTATTTTGTTTTATTTTATTTTATATATCGTTCTTTTATATATATATATATATTGAGATGATCTCATAATATTATAATCTTTGAGATAATCAAGTCGGTATTGATAAAGATTAGGTGGTATCGTGGACTAATATTGATAATCCTAACATGGTCTAACTTTCTGTTTTAAATTTGTACAACATAATTTATTATAAAATTTTGAATTAAATTAAATTTACTTGGATTTTAATTTAATCTAGCCTAGCATTAAATAAGGTTGAAAATGATAAAATACCATATAAATCTTTCAACCAGACAATACGATCAAATTAGTTGAGATGGTGTTAGTATATGATTTAAGATTAAGTTAATTTTATATTACCAATCCAACCGATCATTATTAACATAATTATTATCATTTTAGTTCCAACACAAAATTAACATGAAATAATATGATCTAATAATAATAATTAGAATTATTTGGTTTACGGTCCTATGCATGAAACATGAAACTTGATTAGGATCACCATTCACATCTCATGCAAAACTAACATAAGGATTGCATGAGGAAGAAAATATACGATATAATCAGAATGTCGAACTCTTGGCGTTTTTTATGCCCAATGGAGGGAGTAACTGGGCACTCATTCCAGTTAGGACTTTTTGGCACATGAACATTAGGTGGAGCGGTTGGGATCAGCATTCTCCAAATGGAAGCATCATGGCTAGGCAAGCATTAGAGTTCAAGAAATTCTTGACCTCCTCGATGAATGAAGCTAAGCCAGGGTTTTGCTTATTCTAGGTCACACAATACTTCGGCTCCTGGCTCAAAAGGCCTAAAATTTTTTGGCCCACTTAAATGTCACCTCCAGCTAATTAGGAATGGCAATTAGATCGGGTCGAGTATATATGGGTCGGATCATATACGAATTAGATCAGAAAAAAAATCTCAATCTAAACCTGACCTGTTTATTAAACGAGTTATAATTTAAAATCCGAACACGATCCATTTAATAAATAAGCAATCCGACCCGATCCATTTAATCTATTTATTAAACGGGTAACTTGCTAATCCGATCCAACATGTTTAACATGTTTAATAATTGAATAACATGTTTATCCAACCCAACCTATTTAATAAATAGATAACCCGTTTACATAACCCGACACGATCCGACCCAACCCGTATATTAAATGGGTTAAACATATTGGACCTAAAAGACCTGAACCCGACTAGTTTATTAAATGGATTAAACTGGTCAACTCGTTTACAACCCAAATCCATTTATTCCAAATCCAAACTTGTTTATGATGGATCGAATACAAGTCGGATCATAAATTATCATCCCTACAACTAATATGCTATATACCGTTGAACTAGCGAGGCTATCCTGCCAAAAGTTATGCACTTTTTGATAGCTACCATTAATAGATAGATGGCTATCAAACAGCATGAGCTATGCAAGACAAAGGCATGCTATATACTTAATGGACCACCTTATTTGATGGCCATCCATCTCCGGCTAGTAGCCATCAAAAATTGCATAGCACCCTATGATGGTGCCTAAGATCCATGCTCTTCATATAATCACTATTTTGCCCGTCACCAGAATCATAGCCATCAACATCTTGCCGGCAAAACAAATAAATAAATAAATATAAAGAGTGCAAACTCCCTTGCTTCGTTGCTTCAGCATGGATCCCACCACGCTCCTCGCCCTGCCTGCATTTAGACGACGTATATACAAGACCAACTTATGACAAAGGGAATCTTTTCTTGTAACACTTGTATGTCCCATTTGGTTAATAATTTTCATAATAAGTGTTACCGTAACGCAAAGACTATTTTTTGGCTTAAAATAGGAAATAGAGATGGCACTAGTTTCATAAAAAGTGACAGTGGCCTCATTAGCTTGACTTCTATAACATGATTCTTTAAAAGCCCTCTTGAATAACGGGAAAAAAAACAAAGACCTTAGAATTTTAAATTTTAAGCGTTGAGAATAGTTATAAAATTGTTTAAGTCAATTAAATGTTATCAATAAACTAAATATTGAAAGTAGTGCTATATCTATTTCCTATTTTAATTAACTCAATTTTCTTGAGAACTACTACTATGTTTTTGCAAGAACATGCAGCTGGGACCGAGAGTAACACAAAAATGATCTTAGGTTACATGTTGCACAGCCCTTTTGAAGCAGAACCATGAGAGGTTTGTGTAGAAAAAAAGATTTTCTCAATCTTTTGGGTCGATCAAGAAGATTAGAATCTGAACAATAGATCGAGAAAAAGGATTACGATACATATCTATATTCATCATGATCCAAACTGATTCCGATGCTCACACGAATACCGCAAGCAGAATCTTCTCTCCGGACTTTCTCAAAAGATAGGCGGCTCTCGATGAAAAAAATTACCATGTAAAATCACAACATGAAATATAAATAAAGGAAGCGGAGAGAGGACCTAGCTAATAAAATAAAAATACCCTAACTGACCCTCCCATCATGAGTCAAGTCGGGCTAAGGCCTACGCTGTGCAGCCTCAACCACACCAAATCACATGAGGTGCTCCTAACCCAAACAATGATCACATAACATTAGGCTCATCATGCGTCTATCAACATAAATCATAAAATCAATCCGATTTTAATAAAATAAAAATTTCAATTAATGTTAGCCTAAATTAAAAAGAAATCTTACATTCTCACACTTAGACTATATTAATCATAATTTTAAAAATATTTTATTTTAAAAACAACTCTCGGGTTAAAAATAAAATGTGGCCACCATATGATCCATAGACGGTACCTACAAATGACTCGATCTAACAGTATCCATAATGCTGAATCATGGGATTATTGTACTACTTATCTAATATAAGAATTATCCATCGTTACAAGCATCATAAACACCATCGACATGAGTCTTGATATAGTAGTGTAGTAAAAAAATAGCATCAAGGTGATCAAAATAAAGTATGTTATTTTTCATTATCAATCCTCTAATTTCTCTTAAACATGCTTAGAAACAAAATAAGTAAGAGAAATTTTAATGGCATCAAACAACAAGCCATTATGTCTCATATACTCAATAACAGTATCAATGACGAGATATCACAACATATCTGAGACTCGAGGTACATAACCAAAAAAGATATCTCATAATCAAAATAAATCAAATATATGTACCCTCAATCATACTTTTTATTTAACCACATGCTGTACAATAAGCTAGAAAAAATTCACGATTTCAAAAGAAATCTGTATATCTCCAAACACAATAAGATCTCACAATTATCAAATGAGACATACCTATACAACTATAAATTTCAAGAAAAGACATAGTTTTGAGATACTATGTTATATTTTATTATTCCACATGTGCACATAAAATATATAGGAATCAACCAAATAATTATTATGATAAATATAAATAAAAATTAAATTCATATTGATAATAAGTTTAATTACAGAGTTACTCCCATTAACCAAGTACATCAAAAGAGCTCAATATGTCCATATTTTCAACAAGCCTTGCAAAGCATATGGGACTCAAACCTTTGGTCAGAGGATCAGCTAACATAGACTCTGTATCAATATAATCAACAATTATATCTCCATTCTTCACAAGATCTTTGACGGCCAAATACTTCAGCTCGATGTGTTTAAACTTGCTGGAAGATCAATTATTCCTTGTAAAGAATACCGTAGCCTTATCATCACAATATATCTATACAGGTTTGGAACTTGAATATAAAATCTGAAGTCTAGCTATAAGATTTTTTAACTAAATAGCTTAGTAGCAGCTCCATCATAGGATATAAATTCGGCTTGCATGGTAGAAGAAACAATCAGTGTCTATTTAACACTTTTCCATAATACTGCACCACCAGCCAACATAAAAATATATCAAAAGGTTGATTTTAAATCATTAGGACACCTGATATAATCTGAATCCGAATATCCAATCAACTCAAGATTATCAACTCTCTTATATATGAGCATATAATCCTTGATTTTCTGAAAATACCTCATCACCTTCTTTACAACAACCCAATATTAATAGCCTGGGTTTGATAAATATCTACCAAGAACACCCACTATGAAAGCAATGTCAGGTCTAGTACAAACTTGAGCATACATCAAACTCCCTACAGCACTAGCATAAGTTATATCTTTCATCTGATCTTTCTCAAGCTGATTCTTTAGACATTGATATTTACTAAACTTGTCACCTATAACAATAGGTGAATTATAAGGTCTATAATTTTGCATATTAAATCTTTGAAGAATTTTATCAATGTATGCCTTTTGTGATAAATCTAATAGACAACGAGATCTGTCCCTGTGAATTTCAATTTTCAAAATAAAGGATGCTTCACCAGGATATTTCATATCAAATTTTTCAAACAATATTTGTTTGGTCTCAAAAAGCAAACTAAAATCACTGCTAGCAAGCAGGATATCATTACATACAAAACAAGGAAGATAAAATTTTTTTCATTGATTTTGAGATAGATATATTGATCAATTTTATTCTTTTCAAAACCAAAAGAGGTTACAACCTCATCAAACTTCAAGTACCATTGTCATGATGCTTACTTCAGATCATAAATGAACCTCTTTAATTTGCATATCAAATGTTTCTTATCACTTTCTTGAAAACCTTTTGGCTGCTTCATGTAGACTTCTTCACTGAGATTACTATTCAGGAAAGCAGTTCTAATATCCATCTGATGTAGCTCCAGATCATAATGAGCCACCAATGACATAATGATCCTGAAAGAATCTTTTGAAGATACCAGACATAAAGTTTCAGTAAAATCAATTCCTTTTCTTTGAGTGAAGCATTTTGCTACCAGTCTGGCCTTGAAATGCTCAACTCTTCCCTTGGAATCACTTTTAGTTTTGCATACCCATTTGCATTCAATAGGTTTACAACCATTAAGAAGCTCAACAAGCTCCCACACATCATTATTGGCCATAGACTGTATCTCCTCTTTCATAGCATTTATCCATAGATTAGACTGAGGAGAACTGATAGCATCAAAATAAGTAACTGGATCAACTATATACCCAATGTCAAAATCATTTTCTCCAAGATAAACATAGAAATCATCTAAAATTATGGATCTTTTTTGTCTAGCTGATCTTTTTACTTGAACTTTTTCCACTGGTTGAAGATTCTGAATAGGCCCAGGAGGATCAAGGATTTCATTCTCCATTCATTTAATAGGAGTAGGGATTATGTTTTCATTCTGACCGGATATGGAAATAGAAATAATTTTTGTTTATGCATTATCATCATCAGTAGTATGGGAAGATCCTTCATTAGCCATATCAAGTTCTTAAAATTTTGCAATAAAAGACTACGATTATGTTACCTCTTCTTAGACTATGAAACCTGTATCATTTGGAATGTTCCAGATATCCAATAAAGTAATAATGATTGGTTTTGGGATCAATCATTTTCTCTATAGGATTGTATAATTTTACTTCTACAGGATAACCCCAAATCCGGAAATGATTCAAACTAGATTTTCTTCCAATCCAGAGTTCAAAAGATGTCTTCAATATATATTTACTGAAAACTCTGTTGAGAATATATAAAGCAGTCTTGAAAGCTTCATCCCATAAAAATTCTAGCATATTACACCTACTCATCATGCTCATCATCATATCTTTAAAGGTATGATTTCGTCTTTTAGCCATACTATTCTGCTCAGAACTTTCAAGAATGGTATATTGAGGAATAATCCCACAATCCTGTAAGTAATTGGCAAACGGATCCATTTACTGCCCAACCACATCTAGTCTGTCATAGTACTCACCTCTACAATTAGATCTCACGATCTTGATGACATTTTTTAATTATTTCTCGTTTTTAATTTTAAAAATCTTAAATTTTTCAAGGACATCAGACTTTTTAATTAAATAAATATAGCCATATTGAGAAAAGTCATCAATAAATATGATAAAATATTTATTACCATAAACTATAGAAGTATGAGGTCTACTAATATCAGTATGAATGATTTCCAAAAGGTTTGAACTTTGAATTGCCTCTTTCTTTTTGGTCTTGATCAATTTTTCTTTAATACAGTCAATGCAAGTCTCCATATCTCCAAGATCCAATATAGGTAGGATGTCATCATTAGTTAATCTGGTCATTCTTTTATTTGAAATATATTCTAAGCATTTATGTTATAACATATAGGATTTATCATTAGTCCTAGGATGTTTGGCAACAACACTTTCAACACTTAAAGAAGTATTAAAATTACCGGTGGCCAAAAACAATCTATATAAACCATCAACCAAAATATCATAGCCAACAATTTTTTAATTGAATATCAAATCATATCTTTTATTACTGAACATGAATCCACAACCAAGCCTATCTAAAAATGAAACATAGATCAAATTCCTTCTAAAATAAGGTACATAAATTTGACTTCTTGTTAAGATGATTGTTAGTAGCACGTGTCAGTAATTATATAATTAATTTAATTTTATGCTAGAAAAGCTCTACTATTTAACGAAAAATTTTATATGTTTGAATTGTTTTTATTTTTTATTTTTTTGTTTTTAGAGAATATCCTTCTAAAGTCCAACTTTAAAATTATGTCAATGTAGGCACCACCAAGAAATGAAACAAGGTTAGATTAGATTCCTAAAACCGAGAAGAAAAGGTTTGATTCCTTCTCTAGAATGCGTAAAGAACTTTTTAGAGATTTTTTATAAACTTTTTGCTAATAACATTACATGGATCCATCATATGATTTACGATTTTTCTCATTCATAAAAAAATTTCATAAAATTCACCTTATATCATGCAAAGTAAGCCGCACAGAGGCCCAGATGCTCCAGTTACTACTAAACTCAAAACATCCAATCCAATGGTGCAGTATAAAGGGTTCAGAATATTTTAAAATATTCACTCATAAATGCAAGCTTTTCCAAAGAGATGCTTTTTAAATGATGTTGATAGAAGAGATATATATAGCCTCCTTTTGAGTGTAATCATTCGTCTCACAATATTTGCCATCTTCATCGAGCTTCATATAGCATCAAATAAGTCCCTAAAGTAGCTATAACGGGGGTTTTCCCTCCTTTCATCCCTCTTGTTCATCAAAAAAAAAAAAAAAATTCCTAAAGTTTGATTTGCAAAATTTAGTTTTACCATTGCTCAGCTTAGTTGTCATATAGTTCCCATGACTATTATTTTTTTTGATATACAAATCTGATGCTGGTATTCATGACTTCAAGGATTTTTTGAGTTTCTGGTTTGAGATAAAAAATCTCGTCTCCCTCGATTATTTTTTGGTCTTCATATTTTCTCTAGGTCAAATGGATACTTTCTCTTAAGCTAAATATGCCTCTAACCTTCTCCGTCATTCTAGGTTGATTAACAATAAGATTGTCCCAATATCTTTGAAAGCCAATGTTAGGCTAATTCCATCTATTAGTGCAATCCTTTATGATGCCTGTCTCTATCACCAGCTTATTGGGAGTTCGGTTTACCTAACAGTTGCTCATCCAGATATTGCCCATATAGTTTACATTGTTAGTCAGTTTATGGCTATACCTCTATCCACATACTATGCTGTTATTCTTCAAATACTTTGTAACATAAAGGAAATTTTATTTCATAGCCTTCATTTCTCTGCTTAGTCTTTTTATTTGCATGCCTTTTCTGATGTTGATTGGATTAGAGATCCTATTGGCCGATACTCTACAACTAGTTATTGCTTATCTTTAGAAGATTTTTTTATTTATTGGCACGACAAGAAATAAATAGTGGTAGCCCGCTCCGATACTAATGTAGAGCATCATGCTTTGGCTGATACTACATGAACCTTTTTGGCTTTGTTGGCTTCTTGATGACATAGAAATTACACATTCAGGTAATATTACTTTACATTGGGATAACGAGAGTACTACTCGAATTGGTCACAATGATATTTTTTATGAGCACACCAAATATATTGAGAATGACTACCACCTTTTTTCAAAAATATATTCAAGATGGAGTTGTATGATTCCATACTATTTCGTCTGTTGATCAGCCAACAAATATCTTAACCAAATCTTATTTCACAGGTTGATTTCTTGACACGGTATCCAAATTCAAGCCGGTTTCTACAATACCATCTTAAGTTTGAGGTGGGGATGTTAAGAATATTATAAAATATTCTCTTATATATCATTCTATATATTTTTCATGCATACTTGGCTATGTAATATATAAATATTCCATGTATTGTATATTTTGTTTTCAGCCAATACAATAGAATTATTCTTTGTTCGATTCAATTTCTTTCTTCCTTTTAAGATGGTATCAAAGTTAATAGTTCATCATCCCCGATACATTGTACAGCGATTATCTGTCACCGATATGCTGACACAATTCAAACCAAATTTTAGCCTCCATATTTGCAATGAGCACTGTGTAAGTATTCCAATCGCCATCCATCACCACATTACCCTTCATACACCACCTTCATGCACCTACACACACTTGGATAGAAACTTCCTTCTTTTGAAGTGCTTCGACACCTACCTTCTAGCAAGCTTCCACCATCATAACCACCAGCAGTCATCTTTTTAACCTACTCCACCAATCAGGCCTCCTAACTCTGCCACACACACCCTCACATACCAAGTCAAAACCACCATTTGTTTGCCTCTCTTTGCCTTACATGCCAGACCAAGATTTACATTCCCATCCATCTCTAATGGTGGCTCTCCCAACATCAAATACCACCGCTTCATTGATAGGCTAGCCTAAGCGATGGAGATGCCTCCCTCAAGAGGGCTTTTAGCCAATTCAGCAAGGTTGTCGAGGCTAACATCATCAATGATTGGGAGATTGGAAAGCCGAGGGGATTTAAATTCATGTCCTTCAAGAACGAACAAGAGATGAGGATGCCATCGATCGATAAACAGGCAGTCCCTCGGTGAGAGGAGCATTACTATCAACAAGGCCCGGTCCCAATGCAATGACAATGGATACTGATGTGGCAAGACTGCTGACATGGAGCCCCTCTCGGACCTAGTTGGTGGCCATGTTGGCAAACAGTGCCAACTGGACGGAGATCCTGGCACGACCCTCTCCGGTCTGGGCCCCTCGTGCCGGAGTGGTTCCCCCGAGGTCGAATCCCGGTAGAGGTCGTGCCCTCGTTCTTCGGGCCCCTCGTGCCGGAGTGGCTCTCCCGAGGTCGAACCCCAATCGAGGTCGTGCCCTCATTCTTGGAGCCCCTCGCGCCAGAGTGGTTCCCCCGAGATCGAACCCCGGCTGAGGTCGTGCCCTCATCCTTAGGGCCACTCGCGTCGGAGTGGTTCCCCCGAGGTCCAACCTCAGTCGAGGTCGCACCCTCGTTCTTCGCACCCCTTGCACCGATGCGGTTTCCCCAAGGTCAAACCCCGGCCGAGGTCATAACCTTGTTCATTAGGCCCCTCGCACCGGAGTGGTTCCCCTGAGGTCCAACCCCGGTCGAGATCGTGCCCTTGTTCATCGAGCCCCTTGCACTAGTGCGGTTCCTCCAAGGTCAAACCTCAGTCAAGGTCGCACCCTCGTTCTTCGCATCTCTTACATCGGTGCGGTTCCTCCAAGGTCGAACCTCGGTTGAGGTCGCATCATCGTTCTTCGCAACCCTTGCACCGGTGTGGTTCCCCCAAGGTCGAACCCCGACCGAGGTCACGCCCTCGTTCTTCGCACCCCTTGCACCGATGCGGTTCTCCCAAGGTCAAATCCGAGCCGAGGTCATGCCCTTGTTCATCGGGCCCCTCGCACCAGAGTGGTTCCCCTGAGGTCAAACCTCGTTCGAGGTCGCGCCCTTATTCATCTGGCCCCTTGCACCAGTGCGGTTCTTCCAAGGTCGAACCTCGGTCGAGGTCGCACCCTCGTTCTTCACACCCCTTGCGTCGGTGTGGTTCCTCCAAGGTCGAACCTCGGTTGATGTCGCATCGTCATTCTTCACACCCCTTGCACCGGTGCGATTCCCCTAAGGTTGAATCCAAGCCGAGATCGTACCCTCGTTCTTCGTGCCCATTACGTCGGTGCAGTTCCCCTAAGGTCAAACCCCGATCAAGGTCACACCCTCATTCTTCGCACCCCTTACGCCAGTGCGGTTCCCCCGAGGTCGAACCCCGGCCGAGGTCACGCCCTCGTTCTCCGCGCCTACGTGGGAACCTGGCTTCCCCCACTCGCAGTCGATCCCAGAGTCCAAGTCAACCCCTTCTCTGGGGACAGGTGTGCACGTTTCAGATGGATGCGATCATTCCCTCGAGCACCCCGGGGCAGGCAGGCGATGGTGCTAGCACGCGGCACCATCACCCTCTCCCTGGCATGGTTCGGGGAGACTGGCACGCCTGACGGGTGACGGCACGTTGCCTGAAACATCCGAAGGAATGACTTTCCCTCCAGAGCATGCCGACTATGTCCCTGAGAAGTGGTGCTCTGCTAGGGCATGCCGGTTTATGGGGGAGCACTCGATGAAGCAGCTAAACTCCTAATCAACTGTTGGTGCCACCTGGAAAAGGAGCTCCGCTACCCATTATCTGCACCACCTAGAAGAGGAAGGGCTTACCAAAGAATTCAGACCCCGTAGCACCTGCCCTCGGACCAGTGCTCTGCCAGATGGTGGGGCGGCACCAATGGGGAGCAGTGCCCTGTCGGGGCATCAAGGTCCGTAGCACATCTCCCTGCCACGAAGGAGGTGTGCCCCCTCCACGTTCTCTGGGGGCTCAGTTAGTGGCAAATCCCTGACCACCCAGGGGAAAAAGGCAAGCCTACGTCCCACTCACGCGGAGAGTACAGGGAAGGGTCTGGAGAGATAGAGTTATGTACCCCATAGAAGGCACTGCTCGTCTATAATAAATTTTGAAGGGGCCTCTAGCAAAGGTAAGCGAGAAGGGGCTAGCACCACAGTAAGGCACTAAGCATATCAAGAGCATCCAAGAACTTCCAGAGAGAGTTTCGACGGCCACCACTACTCGCGCCCTCCTTCTCGACCTAGCCTCTCACTTCATCTCTTTCTTAGAGATCTCCAAGGGTGGAAACCACTCCGGGATCTATCCAGAAGGATCTGTTCTCCTAGGTCATCCACTAACTTGATTGTCAGAGTGCCCCCACCAGAATCCCCGGCCCGGGTCTCCTTTATTTTGTAGGTCCGAGCATGCACATTGGATGCCGGACGGGAGCACCACCAACCGATGCCGAACAAGCGCTACAGGCCATGGTGACCTAGGCGCTAACATGTAGCAAGTCAAGGAGTAGAATAGTTGGACAGACTTTTAGTGGTCTATTTAGATTATCTAAAGGCTATTAGCACTTTCTATTGCATATGCACACTAATAAGGCAAAGTAGGTGTTAGTTGTAAGGCCAATTGAAGACTTAATTATCATTAAAAATTGATAATTGATACACACCCCAATTAAAGAAACTTGAATTTAAAGAAAGAGCTACCTACCTACCTAAAAAAAATTAGGTAGTGTGAAAGCTATCTTGAATTTAAGAAAAGAGCTACCAATCTGAAATAAAAATGCAATAACATAAAGTATATATGGATTGCCCTAAGCTTAGTAACCGGATCTCTACACCTAAATCAAGTATGAGGCTCATGTTAAATGGTGAAGAAAAAGTCATGATGCTTAGCACTCAAAAAAAAGGTAGTGTGAAAGCTACCTTATATTCATGAGCTTGATATGGGGGTGTATAAAAAATTAACCAAAATAGATAATAAGTGAAGAAAATTTATTCTTTGTAAGCTAGCACCAAAATGCTAAGTTAGCTATCCAAACACAAGTACGATAGATCTTTGGATAAATTCTAAGGAAGTTCTTAATTATGTCGATTATGAAATTTGCTTTGAAAACTCAATACATAGTTAGTGATGCTTGCTAGATCTTTTTACTTTCAATCCTAGATCTATTTTTGTAAAGATATCTCTTAATGATACATAGTTATAATTTAATACTTACATATCTATTATATTGCTAAGAAATTGACAATGAGTAAGTTGGGGGTGTGATAAATCATATATTTATATTTTTATTTTAAATATTTTAAGTAATTATTGATGCTAACATCTTTTAAAAATCTTAATTTCGTAATAAAATTAGACTTTTTTATAAATTATATATTTATTTTAAATATTTTAAGCAATTATAGGTGCTAACATCTTCTAAAAATCTTAATTTCATAATAAAATTAGACTTTCTTGCAAAGTTATTTAATTTTATAATATCTTTGAAAAATATAAAATTAGAGTACATTTATAAAAAGTAGATATCTAGCCGAAGCACTGCATATCCATTAAAATATTTTTTTAAAAAAAATTTCTCTTTGATAAGTACAATTAATTTGGTAAAGATGTTTGAAACTCTAGAACCTAAGAAATTTGGTTGAATTAATAATTGAGGTACACGCCAATATGAAGAGGCCAATATGTTGGTTGAGAGGATGCAAACAAGAGTCAAATCAAAGATCAAATGAGTCCCAAATGGAGGAAGGAGTACGAGGGTTCCAAGTGCGATTTGTGACCACTAATGCCAACAATTCCTAACTATCCAAAGTAGTCAATCAGACGGTTAAAACAAACTCTAACCTATTGTGGCTTGTTAAAACATGATTCATCATGATTTCAAACCATCTAATGATCATGAGTACAAAATTCTATCTAATTCCCTTTATTTAAAGGACCCTTGGACTACAGAAGAGAACATCTTGGAGAAAGGAGTATGGTACAAGATAGGAGGCTTAGCTTTGATTATGAGTTGGCCTCTAATAGTAAGGTTTCTTAGAAGAGAAGCTCTATCTTCTATGCCATCTTTTCGTCTACACCAATTTTTAGATCGAGATCCAAAGAGAAAGAAGAAGAGGAAACTTAGTTCGCTCTGCAGAGTATGATGAAAGAAGGCAATGTGACATCAATCAACTTCTTGGTGAGATTGCGTCAATCAACTTCGGACACTTTGTTACTACTTTCTTAAATTATTTAATGATTATTTTTAATATTTTGTAATTAGATTCTTGTTTCAACTTATGCAAAGTTTATTTTTATGCAATTTAAATTTATATCTTTTACTTTTCTCGTAAGTAGATGTTAAGATCTGATTAGCAGATCGAACGTACCTGAGTTTTAACTTTCTTTCATATTTTTAATTTTTAATTTTTTGATTTTAAACTATTTTTTTCCTTTTCTTAAAATCAAAGATTTCAGATTATCATAAGCACTGCATTCTCCGTGGATTCAACACGACTCACTATGTTCTACAAATTTTAATTAATTAAAAAATAGATAATTATACTGATAATCATGATATCTTAATGACAATACCGTGATCCTATCATTACTCTTTGACTCTTTTCACTAGCTACCCTTTATACTCACCACTATTTATTGTGCTTTTATGAATTCCATATTTATGGGTGTAAAATTTAAAATTATTAATATTATAGCTATTATAATATATAATGTATTTTGCTGGCTCGTAACCTAATGATCTTAGCTTTTGTGAAATAGAGTCTCCCTTGCACGACCTGGATAATATAAAAATAATAAATTGAGAAAAAATTAAAATAGATGAAATGTCAATGAATGCTTACTAGTTGATGGAACAAATCTATAAAATTTTATGAGTACTATGCAAGAAATTTCTTGCTCACTTATTCTTAAATTATCCCATCTCAGCATTCGATGATAATCCTAAGCATGCATAAGATTAGTATACTGTAATAAGTGATTGAAGAGTTTGGATTGTGATGGATACTTAATATATTGATCAACCTCCTCATAGTTTAGCAAAACATATATTTGTGCTTGTTGAAATTTATCATCTATTTAAATCCGACAAATCTCGTGGCCAAACTCATGAGCAGGATAAGCAAATATTGAGATCTCTCACTCTGATCCCTCACTGCCACCATCATTATTTTGGCCAACTTGAATCAACTTTATTTGTACATTGGGATTAAAGTAGTATCAGCTAAAATTTTAAATTTTTATTATGTAAGCCTCCATAATTGAACCTTCGACTCTGGTCTTGTTTTTCACTTTTTTCTTGAGACTATGCATATCTTTTAAATAGATACATCCATATATACTACACTAGTCCCCCCACCTAACTTAATATACCAGATGAATTATGAGGTGCTCCATGAAGTCGAAGAAGCTAGTAGAAGGGAATATCTTCTCTAACTTATATGTCATCTTTACACTACTAACTGCAAGACTAGAGATATGATCGGTGGATAATTTGGTAGTACAAATATCTTTAAAGAAAAGACCAAGCTCGATCAAAAAACTCCATATGGAGTTGGGAAGGAGATCCGCCAAGCCAATGGTAGTAATCATCGCATGAAGATATGACAGTTATGATTGTTTAGTCTATCAAATATGCAATCTTGGTAGTAATCGTTGCATAAGGATATGACAGTTATGATTATTTAGTCCATAGAATCTGCAATCTTTGATATTGATACACCAAGCAAAATTACTTGCATAACCATCTGGGAATTTAAGATTTGTATACTATTCACATATATCCTTCAATTATCCTCTTATTAAGGTGTAAGTTGCTTTCGGCTTCAGAAATTTTTCAAATGACATCTCAACCAACTCTAATAAAGGATACCTGTATATGATTCTTCATATCTGCTCAAGCCTTGAGATTGTTCTTCATCTTCCCTTGACATCCATAATAATGTGAAAAATATTATCGAATATATTCTTCTCAATGTATATGACATCAAGGTTATGATAAATCAACTTAGTAAACTAGTATGGCAACTCCTAGAGGATGCAACACTCTAGCTAGTTATGAGTTCTACTGAATTTTTGAGATTTTTGCTTATAAAAAAATATGCCAAAATAAACTTTGTCAACTTAGAATACACTTGAAACAATTTCATACCACTGAGGCATGGGGGTGCATAATTTTTCTCTATCTTATTTCTCCTAAAACTATCCTGCTGCTTTCAAAATAGATGACCCTTAAAAAGAAATTGACGATGATGACGAACCGGCAAGGCTTACGATCATGTTCAAGCTGAAATGATTTTATATTTTTCATGCCATACAGATGTGCTAGCTTCATATGAGTACTCCATCTTGACAGCATCCCATAAGCAGAAAAATTACTAATGGTTCATATCAATACAACCTTCATTACAAAATTTTGTTTCTTCAAAGCATCAAAAATACATGTACCATCAATCCATAAGAATTTTAGCTCATTAACAAGTGGTCTTAAATATATATCAATGTTTCTACCATAGTATCATGGTCCAAGAATAACTAATGTAAGAAAGATGTTATATTCTTTTATACACATTCCAGGCGGTAGATTGTATGGAGTCATAAAAACTAGCCGATGTGAATAAGGAGCCACCGCATGACAGAATGGTGTAAATCCATCCGTAGATAGACCCAATCAAACATTGTATGATTCCTAAACAAATAAAAAGTGGCAAGCATCAAATTTCTTCCATACCTCATTATCCAATGGATGACAGATCATAGTGGTTTGGTTGCGAATCCCTTCTTTGTGCCATCTTATCTACCCTATAGTACTCTTGGACAAATATAGCCTCTAAAACATAAAAGTGAGGAAAAAGTATCGAAGAACCTTATATAGTATGTTCTTCTGATTTTTACCCTCTTTTCTTGGTTTAAATCTGCCTTCACCGCATATGTCACATGAGCTCTTCAGTTGGTCCTTTTTGTAGAAAAGCATGTAATCATTGTAGCATGTATCTATTTTCTCATATCCCATGCCTAACTCTTTTACCATTTTTTTTAAAGCATAGAAGCTCCAACAAGCTTCTCATTCTTTGGTAGAAACTTCATTATTATTGTTACCATTCTATCATAATAATTGATCATCATATTAAACCCGACTTTCAAGTTCAATAACTCTGATACAGTTGATAATATAGCATATATTTCACATCCCCACCATAGTAGTTCATCAGCATCATTTAGCATACGATAGAAATCTTTACTATCAGCTTTTGGATTATCCTCCTATATACCAATCAAATTTAAGGCCAGCTGCATCCATAACCATATCTACCATTTTTTTTATGTCCCTATCTTGTTGACTTCAAATCCTTGTAACTGTCTCCCACATCTCCCCATATAGATACCGGTGCTTGTAGTTCAGCATAAAGCCACTTATATAATGGACAATTATGTATCCATATCAAGTATTTCTTTATTGATACATATGTTACAAGGATAATAAGACCATCCTTCAAATAAGAGTACTGTATTTCCAAAAGCATAATCACAGAAGTACTTGACACCCTTCTTATATTCAGTAGAAATCATCATGTTGACTACTTGACAGTCCATCCAACTATGATCTATGGCACACTATCTAAGGATTCTTTGTATACAAATTCAAGACAAATTGCTTATTAATTATTTTATCATTTAACTTTGTAAGACAAGTATCAAGAAATAAAATAATATGAGAAGGTTGTGGTGATTTTGAGTTTGCATCCCATTACTAATGACAAAACTCAAGAAAATGAGAATGATCAGAGGTAACATTTCAAATGCAAGATATAAGAACTTGGATGCTTAGGTAGAGGCTATTGCTAAGAGATGCTCAGACTTGAGTTTGCATCCCATCACTAATGGCAAAACTCAAGAAAATGAGAATGACCAGAGGTAACATTTCAGATACGAGATATAAAAACTTAGATGCCTAGGTAGAGGCCATTGCTGAGAGATGCTCAGACTTGAAAGTGAAGCCTAAAAAAGAAAAGTAGGGCATTAAAGAAAAGTACTCAAGCAAGAGCAAAAACCTTACAACAGAGAGGCATAGAAGTGCTCGAGTACTCTTCTTCAAAGCCCCACCTCTCCTTTCTTGAACAATACTTCCAAGTCCGAACACCTCTCAACAATGACCTTCACCTAGGCATCCAATCTCTTATCTCGCATCCGGGATGTCATATCTAGATGCTCTTATTCTCTTAAGTTTTGCCCTTGATGATGTGATACAAATTCAGAATCGTTGCAACCTTCTAGTATCATTTAATACATCCAATCATCAACTAATAGAAAAAGATAGGTCCTATCCCATTCAGAAATTATACTAATTTTATAGATCAATTATAGTAATCAAATGTATGCAATAGGGATCAAAAAAATTTTGGCAGTATTTTTCCTTAGTTCTCCATACATTGCTGAAGATGTGTAAGGAAAACTAAGAAAAAATACTGTCTAAAATTTCTATCAAACCCTTAGCATACCATTTGATTACTATAATTACTTATAAAATTAATTATAATTTTTAAACTATCCAAACTAGATAATTAATTAACCAATGTATATAATTCTTGTACTCATATAAAAAGATATAAATGTACAGATACCATAGAATATGTATATTAATCAATTAATGGGTCAATGATTCTATACATACAAATTTTGTAAAAATAAATACTTGATTAATTCGTTAAATTAATACATATTTATAAAATATGAAATCATCAATAATAATAGTTTATATATATTAAAACATGATAATATTATAAAACATAAATTTATTAATAATAATAGTTCATATACATTAAAATATGATAATATTCAAGAATAATGACATTCAAATATAGAAGAATAATGACTAAATAATTTTTCTGAGAGATCTAGAAATAACATAAAACTCTAAACCTTGCCAGCAATGGCAGGACCCCTTGTGTGACTCAAGAAGGCTTCTTAAATATCTTGAGACATGGGAATGGCACCATCGACTATTGCAACGTTGCAACTGGAACCTCATCATCAAAGATCAATTTTTAATAAAGAAGGGGCAACATGATGAGGCATCCTTTCTAGTAATCTATTCTCCAGCCAATAAGGGTAGCAGCTATATAGCTGGAGTATCGATCATTTTCAATACCTTTTATTTCAAGATGAGCGTTCATCATTATACCATGATAGTGCTGTCAATGGACTAGGTCCAGACCCATGAATTACTGGTATTTACCTAACAGGGCTATGTTCGGTACTATGATTGGACCCATTTACTTGAATCCAGACCCATTTAGCTATGGTTTGTTGACTCCGTTATTAATTTTGATGATAAACAAAACACTTAAGTATAAGTTTAGTACTAACTATTCTTTGAAGTATGTTAAATAGAAAAATGTATTCTTTAATTCAACAAAAATGGATTGCCAATCAAATGATGAAGAAGCCCCTTCTTTGAATGAAAGATCAGTTATAAATGGACTTAAGTACTTAAAGATTGCTTGAAAGGACATAAAGAGTTTAGTACAAAAAGGCTTTAGCAATGCTTCATTTTTGAAGAATTCTCAGTAAGTATCGACTCAAAGTGTCGACTCATCGATCAAGTGTCGACTCATGGCAGTGCAAGTGTCGACTCAAGCTGGCACCCAGAAAAAGTTTCAGATGGCACGATTGAAGTGTCGACTCATGCCCTACAAGTGTCAACTCATGTATCAACCCAAGGATCGACTCATCACCTGAGAAAAACTTCTTACAGAATATGTTGAAGTTGAAGACTTGCCTGAGGTGTCGACTCATGGATATCAAGTGTCAACTCAAGTGTCCACTTACTTAATGAAGTGTCGACTCAACTGAGATTTTCAGAGAGCCTCAATATAGAATTTTGAACTAGGTGTCGACTCATGGAACTTAAGTGTCGACCTTAAGTGTCGACTCACAGCTTGAAGTGTCAATACTTGGAGTTCTAGGAATAATAACAGCTAGTTTTTCAAATACAGAATTTGGCCCTCTTTGCTCCCAACAGCTAGTTTTTCATGTCTAACAATCATAAACTGACTTTGAAGCCTTGGGATGGTATTTAAGTGATTCAAATCAAATTGAAACATAAGAGGAACAAGAAGAGAAAGATAAAAAGAGAGAAAGCAAGTACATTCACTCCCATTCATTGAAAGCAACTACCTTTAAGCAAAAAGAAGTCTCAAAGTATTCAAAGCCTTCAATAGTATTCAAGTCCAACATCCTTGAGTATTGATTGAGGCTTCATCAAGTTCAAGATAAGCAATTCCTTCAAGCTTCAAAGAGATATCTGCTTTTATTAAGAAAGCTTTTCTTGTTGCTTTACTTTAACTCTATCTTTGTTGTAAAGATTTTTGGTTAGCCTATTGGAAAACCAAGGAGGTTTTTAGTTAGTCTATTGAAAAACCAAGAAAATTTTTGGTTAGCCTATTAAAAAACCGATGAGGTTTTTGGTAAGCCTAGTTGAAAATCAATGAGATTTTTGGTAAGCCTTTGAAAACCAAGAGATTTCTTTTGGTGAGCCTTGTAAAAATCAAAAGAGATTTTGATTAGTGAGTCCAAAAAACTAATCAGCTATAATTGTAGGAGATTATAATGAATTTCTAAGTGTACCTTGGGAAGTGGATGTAGGTGCATTGGAAAGCACCAAACCACTATACTTAGATTGTGTTTGTGATTGTTTGTCTCTCACTCTTGCTCTTACATTTATTACATTTAAATTTTCACTGCATACTCTTTAAGAGCACATTACTCTTGCATCTCATTGCACTTAAATTATTTATTGAATTGGTTCATACACTTGCAATTAATTTTTAGAAACCCAATTCACCCTCTCTCTTGGGTTGCTTACTAGGCAACAAGTGATATCAGAGCCACGTTCTCAGTATATAGGTCTAACTACCTTGAGTAAAGATCTATGACAACCCCCCTTAGTACTAGTATAGTTGAGGGACAAGCCTCAAAGAGACCTCCATACTTTAATGAAACAAATTATACTTATTGGAAAACTAGAATGAGAATTTACATGCATTCTATAGATTACAATTTGTGGAAAGTTATTGATAAAGGTCCACATATTCCTTTGATTGTGGTTAATGATATTTCCATCCCAAAGCTTGAAGAGGATTGGGATGAAAATGATATTAAGCAATCCGAGATCAATACAAAAATAATGAATCTCCTTTACTATGAATTTGATCCTAGTGAATTTAATAGAATTTCTACATACACATCAGCCAAAGAAATATGCGACACACTTGAAGTTACCCATGAGAGTACTGATCAAGTGAAGAACACCAAAGTTAACATGTTAGTGAACACTTATGAAATGTTTCGTATGGAACCAAATGAATCTATCACTGACATGTACACTAGGTTCACAAACATTGTTAATGGCATGAGAAGCTTAGATAAAATTATGTCTAATGCCGATCTTGTGAACAAAATTCTCGGGTTTCTTCTAACATCTTGGGATCCAAAGGTGACCGCCATACAAGAAGCCAAAGATGTTGACAAACTACCTTTGGAGCAGCTAGTAGGATCGCTCATGACTTATGAGCTAAATTTGAAACAAAAATCTATGGGTTTGGACAAGAAGAAAAAGAGGGTAGCCTTCAAGTCTACAACTCAAGAAGAATCCTCATATGAAGAATCATAAGAAGAAGAAGAAGATGAGAGTGAGGAAGCTCTTCTAGCTAGAAAATTTAGAAAATTTAGGAAAAGCAGAAAATTCCCATACAAGAAAAAGTTTTAACCAAGTAAAGAGAAGGAAAAAGATAAAGAGAAAGAAAAGGACAAGAAGAAGGAGGTACCAATTTGCTTTGAATGCAAGAAGCCTGGACATTATAAGTATGATTGCCCTCTCCTAAAGAAAACAAGAAAAAAGCTTAGAAAGAGAGCAATGATGGCAACTTGGAGTGACAGCGAGGACTCCAGTTCAGATAAGAACCAACTAAAGTCGTCAATCTATGTTTCATGGCACTACAGGAACAAGAAGAGATAAATTCTGATCTTGAAGTAGATTTTACTTTTGATGAATTGAGAACTGCATTTAATGAATTAATGCATGATTATAAGTTGATGATTTTTGAAAATAGAAAATTGAAAAAGCATGCAAACTCTTTTTTACATGAAAACACTACTCTTTTAAATGAAGTTAATGATTTGAAAAATAAAACTGATATTTTAGAAAAGAAAAATAAAGCTTTATCCATGGAAAATGATGTTTTTATAAGATCTAAAGCTATTGTTTCAAATAGTAAACTTTTAAAGAAAAGTAAAGATCTTGAAATACAAAATAAGCAATATAAAGGTGAGCTTGAAAAGATAAAATCTTTTATTAAAAAGTTCACATTTAGTTCTGAAAAATTAAATCTTCTTTTAAACAATCAAAGAATTATTTTTAATAAAGCTGGATTAGGCTATAGACCTCAGAAACAGTAAAAGTATTTCAAAATTTTTTTTGTACCTGCATCGTCTAATATTATATTTTTTCTTACAAAAGCATAGGTCATAAAACTTTTCAATGTAATTTAAGAAAAATTAATGATTTTAGAAATATTTGGATTCCAAAAGGAACCACTTTTAATACTAACCCTAAAGGATCCAAGTTGGCTTGGGTACCTAAAAACAAAACTTAATTTGTTTTGCAAGTGTATCTTGCAACCAATGAAAATAAAAAATTATGGTATCTCGACAGTGGTTGCTCAAGACACATAACAGGAGATGTGAAGCAACTCACCTCTCTTGAGGCAATAAATGGAGGGAGTGTAACCTTTGGTGATAATGGTAAAGAAAAAAATATTGGTATTGGAAAGGTTCACATCTCCCCTTCTACTTGGATTAATGATATTCTTTTAGTTGAAGGTTTAAAGCATAATCTTCTTAGTATTAGTCAATTTTATGATAAGGATTTTCAAGTTGTTTTCGAATCATCTTATTGCATGATCGCTAGTCCTGATAAAAATGGAGTGAGATTCATTGAAAAAAGGCATGGTAATATTTATCTTGTAGATTTGAACAATCCATCTTTGTTTAATGGAGAATGCCTAGTTACAATAAATTCTACTATTAGTGAGACTACATGGCTTTGGCATCGTAGATTAGATTGTGCTAGCATGTATTTATTATCAAAACTTTGTAACAAGAACTTATTAAGAGATTTGTCAAAACTTAGTTTTGAAAAGAATAAAGTTTGTGAAGCATGCCAATCTGGAAAACAAGTAAAAATATCTTTTAAATCTAAAGGTTTTGTTACAACTTCTAGGCTATTAGAACTTCTCCATATGAATCTCTTTGGACCATTTAGGACATCAAGTCTAGGAGGCAAGAGATATGGATTAGTTATAGTGGATGATTTTTCATGATTTACATGAAATTTATTTCTTGCTCACAAAGACGAATCATTTTTAGCATTTATGAAGTTTTATTAAAAAGTTTCTAATGAAAAAGGTACTTCAATAAGTTGCATTCGTAGTGATCATGGATCTGATTTCAAAAATCAAGATTTTGAAAGCTTTTGTAATGAAAATGGAATTGAGTACAATTTCTCTACACCTAGGATATCTCAACAAAATGGGATAGTAGAAAGAAAAAATCATACCTTAGAAGAAATGGCATGTATTATGCTTTATAAAAATGATTTGCCAAGATATTTTTGGGCTGAAGTAGTTAATACTGCTTGTTATATTTTAAATTATGCTTTAATCCATCCTATTTTAAAAAAAACTCCATATGAGTTTTGGAAACAAAGAAAATAAACTTTAAAATATTTTCATGTTTTTGGTTGTAAATGCTTTATTATGAACAATGATAAAGATAATTTGGAAAAATTTAATGCCAAGTTTGATGAAAGTATTTTCTTAGGATACTCTACATCAAGCAGGGTATATAGAGTTTTTAACAAGAGAACCTTAGTAGTAGAGGAGTCTATACATGTAGTCTTTGAAGAATTTGCTAACAAATCCTCTAGAAAAGATGATACTTCTGATGCATATGCAGGTACTGACAAGTTAAAGAAGTTGACCTTAGACGATCAACCCTCTCAACAAAATAAAGAAAATCAAGACAAGAATGAAAGAGAAGAAGCCATACAATCCATACCAAAGTATCCAGATCTACCCAGGGAATGGAGGTATGCTCATGGACATCCTAAGGAGTTAATTCTAGATGATCCATCAAAAGTGGTAAGAACAAGATCTTCAATTAGAAATGAATGTGATTATATTACTTTTATTTCTTAAATTGAACCAAAATGTTTTGAAGATGCTGAAAAAGACTATAATTGGATTAAAGCAATGCAAGAAGAATTAAATCAGTTTGAAAGAAATAATATTTGGACTCTAATAGAAAGACCATCTAATATTTCAATTATTGGCACAAAATAGGTATTTAGAAATAAATTGGATGAAAATGGTATTGTTACTAGGAACAAGGCTAGACTGGTTGCTAAAGGTTATAATCAAGAGGAAGGCATTGATTTTGATGAAACCTTTGCACCTGTTGCTAGACTTGAAGCAATTAGATTATTGTTAGCATTTGCATATTTTATGAACTTCAAACTTTTTTAAATGGATGTTAAAAGTGATTTTCTGAATGGTTATATAGCAAAAGAAGTATTTGTTGAACAACCACCAAGTTTTGAAAATCATTCATATCCTAATCATATTTTTAAACTATACAAAGTACTTTATGGTTTAAAGTAAGCACCTCGAGCATGGTATGAAAGACTCAGCAAGTTTTTAAGTGAGAATGATTTCTCTAGAGACCATGTTGACACTACATTATTTCTAAAGAAGAAAAATGATGATTTATTGTAATACAAATTTATGTTGATGATATTATATTCAGTGCTACTAATGAAATCCTCTGTCAAGAGTTTGACAAGCTTATGCAGGAAAAGTTTGATATGAGCATGATGAGAGAACTTAACTTTTTTCTCGGACTCCAAATCAAGCAAACTAAGGATGGAATCTTCATCAACCAAGCTAAGCATATAAGAGAAATCTTAAAGAAATTTGGGATGGAGACTATCAGGTCAATAGGTACACCTATGAACCCCTCTTGTAAACTTGATAAAGATGAATATGATAAATCTATTGATCAGAAATTATATAGAGGAATGATTGGTTCTTTATTATATTTGACTGCTAGTAGACCAGATATCATGTTTAGTATCTGTATGTATGCTAGATATCAGTCTGATCCTAAAGAATCTTATTTGTTGGCTGTTAAGCGTATATTTAAATATTTATCTGGTACAATTGATGTTGGTTTGTAGTATTCTAGAGACTCATCTTTTGATTTAATTAGATATTCTGATGCTGATTTTGCTGGGTGTAAACTTAATAGAAAAAATACTAGTGGAACTTGCCAATTTCTTGGAGTTAACTTAATCTCCTGGTTTAGCAAGAAACAAACTTCAATTGCACTATCCACAGCTGAGGCTGAGTATATTGCAGCAGGAAGTTGTTGTGCTCAAATCTTGTAGATTAAGCAACAACTTGAAGATTTTGGAATCAAACTAATTAAGACACCAATAAGATGTGATAATACTAGTGCTATAAACTTATTAAAAATCCTGTTCAGCACTCTAGAAGTAAGCATATTGAAATTAGGCAACATTTTGTTAGAAATCATGCTGAAAATAATGATATCATGTTTGAATTTGTTAGTACTGAAATACAACTAGCTGACATATTGACTAAGCCTCTCCAAGAAGATTGGTTCAGTATGATTAGAAGAGAACTTGGGGTCATCAACCCTTTTGATTGAAAATCTCCATCTCTTCACATCTTAAACACTTGTTTGATCAAAGTTACTTGTTATTCATGCTTAATTCTTCTAAATTCCTTGAAATTCTATTAATTTTGATTAATGCTCTTTTTCCTATTTTTTTTTCAATTTTAACTCAAAGTGTCGATACTTGGAAGTGTTGATACCTGGAAGTGTCGATACTTGACTCTGTATCATGAGTCGACACTTGAACAGCGACAGACCGAGATAAAAATAGGAAAACGAAGTATTTTCGTTGTTTCCTTCCTTCCAAATCGAGCCGACTCATCCCTAACTTTATTCAAACGACTTCTTTCCTCCAGATTTTAACTCCAAATTGCTTGAATCTTCGTTTGGAATGGTTTATGTTCGGTTTCTACCGTTCCTCACCCTATTTTCATTGTTTTGGACTGCAGGAACCCTAGTTTTTCCTCCCTTTTACCTTATTCCCTTGATTTATAGCAACGGGGCCTAGGAAGCAAGTTGTTTGGTGTCCTAGACAATCAAATCAGGAGGAAGAAAGAAGAACCAAGGCAAGGCATAAGGCTAGAGCAGCTATTGAGCCATATATCCCTGCTAGACCCCCTGTTCCTACAGCTAGCAGAATGGGATCGAAGACCATCATCGGAAGACATCGTGTGGACTTTGATTTCATAGAGCACCAGCAGTTTAGGATAGGTCAGTGGCTTAGGGATGTAGGATTAGCACTATTTTGCTCACTTTCAGAGAGGTTCAATCCAGGATTGATCAGACAGTTCTATGGTTCGCTCATCCGAGATAGCGATGGATGGATTGCACAGGTCTGAGGCAGAGATGTCCCAGTTTTCGTAGAGATTATGAGCAGAGTATGGGACATCCCATAAGAGGATCTATTGTGGATGGTTTATTGGACAGAGTCAATGGTCTCTATTGCATTTTCGAGATAGATAATTTACCTGAGGGAGCCACTGTAGTAGCCTCGAGACTATCGCCTGAGATGAGGTTGCTACATCATATATTAGCCCGGTTTCTTCTACCGAAAACTGACCATTTCGACTTCATTACAGAGTGGGAGCTTTTAGTGATGGTTTCTCTGGTACAGCACACACCAGTATGCCTCTCGATACTTATGGTACATTAACTGACTGAGGCATCGATCATCCAGAGATTATGTTTGCCCTACAGGATGGGGTTGACTCTATTGTTTAGAGCTTATGGAGTAGTCATGGATGATGAGCCCTACCGGCAGCTACTGCACACTGATATCTATGACATCAGATCTCTTCGTCGGATGGGGTACCAGCTTGTTAGAGGCCATTAGAGATGATGCATATCTGGTCAGGCCACTAACAGAGATGAGGATATAGCAGAGGAGGAGCGCATCTTTTCTAGACAGGCAGGGCCATCTGAGGTTCATACAGAGATATCTGAGACATTGCCCGAGCCTTCAGCATAGCCAGATCCAGCTCCTCAGCCTAATCCAGCACATACAGATATCCCTGGAGTTTCAGAGAGTCTAGAGGACAGGATCGCTCGCATTGAGATTGAGGTGATGATCATTAGTCAGCGAGTCGACAGGATTCATATAGAGATGAGGCAGAGCCATCGAGGACTGAGAGATGGGATCTCTACCATTTTGTCTGCCTTGACTAGACCTTCTTCAGGCAGAGCTCCTGCTCCTTCTGCTCTAGCTGATTCACCTCCAGCACCTTCAGCTCCAGGACCAGATATGGATGTTGATGAGATAGTTGATCAGTCTAACTTTGGAGAGTTTGACATTGCAGATCTGATGATAGAGCCAGTATCGAAGACTACAGCTGACCTTCCTAGGAGTCTCATTTCTGATCCATCTAGTTCATCTTTCTAGACTCCTATTCTACCTACTCCTCTCTCCAGACCTGATGATCACACTTCCATTCCTGCACCTACTTCTGTCATACCTTCATCTTCTGATATACCTATCATTCATTCTCTCCCATTGCATACATTTTTCCTTATCAGGGAACTAGGATTTTATACCCCTGGTTTCCATCGACTTGACTCTGGTCCTATCTTTGACCATACTCTCCTTCCCACTGTTTTTGATATAGCCACTCCAATCCATTCTTCTCCTGCTATTGATGTAGCTTCTACCTCTTCTGCACCAGCTAGAGGCAGAGCCTATTTCAGACACAGAGGATGAGATCGTCATGATGTATCAAGACCGACTAAGACTCGACTATCTGATCATCGACCTATGTGGCCTCGATCTCGTTCTTTTACTGATATCGGACCGATAGAGATTGGATCTTCGGATGATGAGGAATCTGCTTAGGATAGTCTTTATGTTTAGATAGTTTATATTTCAGCACTCTTGTATGCCTTTTCTGGTTATTTTCTTTTTCTTGTATTAAACTTGTTTCTTGTATGAAATATAAATTTTCATGAATGAATGAAACTTCACTTCAATATTTTATCTTTGGATATTATCTCGTGTGAATGAATGATTGACATGTTTGAAATGTTTTATTATTTTTGCTATTTATCCTTCATTCCCTTCCTTCCTCTCTCTTTTTTAATGATGACAAAAAGGGGGAGAGTTAAGTAAAAGATAAAGGGGGATATAAATATGTAAGAGATAAGTTTGAGTGAAGAAGACAAAAGAAATAAGTATGAGAATAAAATGAAAATCTGTCTGTGTATATTAGAGAAAAATGAGAGTAAAAAGAAAAGAGCAATGAGTGAGGGGAGTAATCCTTTGATAAATTTTCTTGCAAAATCTTTAAATTTAGCTTTTCGCTTATGAAAGATCTTTGAAAATCAATTTTCTGAATCACCTTTTAAGGGGGTGTATCTATACTCTTCAATCTATTATTCAAAGATTTCTTTTTAATTACATTCTCTATATGGTATATGCTGAATTTCCTTTTCTTGAAGCATGTTTAATTTGTAATTTACATTTGAAGTATCTTGTTTCATAAAATTTTTAGATCTCATATTCCTCATAGCTCTGATACACATTTAGTCTTAAATGTCTATATTTCTTTTACTCTAATGCAAATTGCAATAAGCTTTATATCAGTTGAAAATTCTTTTAAGAGTTTATTATATGAATTATACTTAAATATTTTGTCATCATTAAAAAGGAGAAGATTGTTGACTCCGTTATTGATTATGATGATAAACAAAATACTTAAGTATAAGTTGAGTACTAACTGTTATTTGAAGTGTGTTAAATAAAAAAAGGTACTTTTCAATTTAACAAAAATGGAATGCATGTCAAATTATGAAGAAGCCCCTTCTTTGAATGAAAGATTAGTTATAAATGGACTTAAATACTTGAGATTGCTTGAAAGGATATAAAGAGTTCAGTACAAAAAGGCTTCAGCAGAGCTTCGATGATTTTTGAAGAATTCTTAGTAAGTATCGATTCAAAGTGTCGACTCATCAATCAAGTGTCGACTTATGGCAGTGCAAGTGCCGACTCAAGCTGGCACGTAGAAAAAGTTTCAGATGGCACAACTGAAGTGTCGACTCATGCCCTACAAGTGTCGACTCATGTGTCGATCCAAGGATCGACTCATCACCTGAAAAAATTTCTTACAGAACATGCTGAAGTTGAAGACTTGCCTGAGGTATCGACTCATGGATATCAAGTGTCGACTTGCCTGAAGAAGTGTCGACTCACCTGAGATTTTTAGAGAGCCCCAATGCAGAATTTTGAACTAGGTTTCGACTCATGGGACTTAAGTGTCAATTCTAAGTATCGACTCACAGCTTGAAGTGTCGACACTTGGAGTTCTGGAAATAGTAACGGCTAGTTTTTTAAATACAAAACTCAGCTCTCTTTGCTCCAATGGCTAGTTTTTCATGTCTAACGATCATAAACTAACTTTAAGGCCTTGTGATGGTATTTAAGTGATTCAAATCAAATTGAAATACAAGAGGAACAAGAAAAGAAAGAGAAAAAGAGAGAAAGCAAGTGCATTCACTCCCATTCATTGAGAGCAACTATCTTCAAGCAAAAAGAAGTTTCAAAGCATTCAAAGCCATCAAGAGCATTCAAGTCCAACACCCTCGAGCATTGATTGAGGCTTCATCAAGTTCAAGACAAGCAATTCCTTCAAGCTTCAAAGAGATATCTGCTTTTATTAAGAAAGCTTTTCTTGTTGCTTTATTTTAACTTTATCTTTACTGTAAAGGTTTTTGGTTAGTCTATTGGAAAACCGAGGAGGTTTTTGGTTAGCCTATTGGAAAACCAAGGAGGTTTTTGATAAGCCTAGTTGAAAACCAAGGAGGTTATTGGTTAGCCTTTGAAAACCAAGAGGTTTCTTTTGGTGAGCCTTGTAAAAATCAAAAGGGATTTTGATTAGTAAGCCTAGAAAACTAATCGGTTGTAATCGTGAGAGATTATAATGAATTTCCAAGTATACCTTAGAGAGTGGATGTAGGTGCATTGGAAAGCACCGAACCACTATACTTGGATTGTGTTTGTAATTATTTATCTCTCTCTTGCTTTTACATTTATTGCATTTAAATTTTTGCTGCATACTCTTTAAGAGCATATTATTCTTGCATCTCATTGCAATTAAATTATTTATTGAATTGGTTCACACACTTGCAATTAATTTTTAGAAACCCAATTCACCCCCCCTCTTGGATTGCTTCTGGGCAACATGGTTAAATGGATGTGGATCTGGATATTAAATATCTAGACCTAATAGACCCGGAACCCGATTAAATATTATAATATTATATATTTTTAATATATGTTTTTATTAAAATTATTGTGAACCATTATTTTCTTTGATCTAACAGCTTAAAATCAATATTAATTATTGAAAGGAAAGACCAATCACCCTAGTCAGCCCTAATCCCACTCCCTGCCTCGATGGCTCCCCCCTCTCCACCATCACTAGACGATGTCATCTAGTCACCGACTGTCTCCTTTTCCACCAACCACTGATGTCATCCCCCACTGGCTTACAATACTCAAGGACCTCGTTGCCCTCATCTCCATCACCAATGACAAGGACCTTAACCAATGGTGAACAAGTATGATCACCTCCACCACTCTTGGACATTCGGAGCCCCTTTTTTAATGCAAACATGGCCACGTGCTTATTGAGATCAGGAATCTCGAGTGTAGCCAAGTTGAATTTGAAGATATAATCTCGCAGACTTTCTCCTTCATTCTAGTGAAGGAGGAATAGGGTGTCCGTGTTGTGGGGGATCTTGCGGCAGGTCCTGAAATGCAAGACAAATAATTTTTCTAGCTCGAGAAAAGAATCGATGGTACCTGGGCATATGCTCGAGTACCACATCCGAGCGGCTTTCTTCAGAGTGGATGGGAATGCGAGGTAGTACAGCACATCCGAAGCCCCTTGAATCATCATGTGGGCTTTAAAACTATCCAGGTGATCAAGTGGGTCAGTGGTGCCGTCATAGGGCTCCATCTGAGGGATCCTAAAGTACCGGGAAATGACTTCGACCATGATGCGAATGGTGAATGAAGGGCATAATTCGTATGCCACCAGGTCACCATGGTTTCTCTGTTCCTGAAGCTTCACAACCTCCGACTCGAGGGCTCTAAGCTTTCCCTCGTAATTGGGGTGGACTTCTTTCGGTAGATCCCTTCAGGAGTGGAGTCTTCAAAGGAAGCAGAGAGAGACTGCCTAGGCCTCTTCCCTCTTCGCAGTGAGTTAGCGGGACTTAGCATTCTGGAGCTTCGGCCCTCAAGAGAGGGTCGGTCATGGAGGGAAAGACGGGTGAACCCATCTCGAGGGGATTTTTCTCTCCGGGATCGATGGCTATGTCTAGAGGTGGCTGGCGGATGCCCCACCTAGAAGGCTTTATCTTGAAAGTTTTAAACCATGATCGTGAGAGCATTGACCTGGTTCAGGAGAGTCACAAACTACTGCTATCCCATGACAAGCATGGGAGGTGGAATATCATTCCCTACCAGGGGTTCACCCCTCTGGAAGGGAACGCGACTTCTGCTTGCTGAGATGTTCTGAGTCTTTCCTCTCGCCATTGGAAACTCCTTACACTTCCTCTTTTTTAATGAAGGGAGCTAATAGTAGATGCTTGGTATGCTCTTGTACACTCGCCCCCCTTCTTGGCACGCCAATCTGTTAGCATAGAATCCCTTTTCTGACTAGACGGAGCTACTGGATCATAGGTTCGCTCCCTGGTTTACCTGCAAAATAGATCCCTGGCTGGATGTTCTTTGACGGGGAACACTTCGATGCCTAAGTCAGAGGCGGGCTCCAACAATAGAATGGGAAAGATTCTGAGGAGGGAGGATGGCGAGGAAAGGAACTTTAGATTTTTCAGGATTTCGTTATGCCTTACCTGGAGTGTCCCCTCTTACTAGTATGTATATCGGCTGCTCGGCCTGTGGCTCCGTCCTCCTTCCTACGGTTATGATAGGGGGGTTAATTAATTCCCCTCTATCCATAGCCGTGGACAGTTATTGAACGGTTCCGGTCAGGCCAGAGGCATTATAGTTGGAGTTAGTGGCCACGTGGCCACTTCGACGTAGTCGTGTTTTGGAGGTGATAGTTAGGTAGCTGATTGTAACCGTTATTCCCTACGTTCATGTTGGTTTAAGGTAGGTCGGAGATCTACCTTCGGGCTTCTTCTCCATTTGCTAGATCAGAGGGATGCCTTCATTCAGAGACATCTTCGTCTTGAGACGCCTTCGGATTGGCACCTGTGGTTGAGGCCGAAGATCGTGTCTTCAGTTGAGATCGAAGACCGTGTCTCTAGCCGGGGGCGAGGGTCTTGTCCTTGACCAGGGTCGAGGGCCATGTCTTCGACTGAAGCCGTTAATCCTTTGGCTTCTTTAAGGTGCTTTGGTTCGACATGCCTGGTTCGAGAAGGAGTGCACGAGCGTTCGAACCAGTGGTTGATTTATATCTGAACTGAGATATCCCAACAATAACTGTCCTTGCTGACCTATTATGTAGTTGCCGGAGAGTGCTAATTTTTTAATATCCGATCGCTACAGAATTGATCCTAAATATTATAGAATGTCTTTACTTACCTGTTGTGTAATTGCCAGAGTTTTCTAATTTTTTAATACGCGATCTGTTGTGGCACCTACTCCTGGACCGGGCTGGGTCGGCAATGCTGGAGTGCTCCTCTCCTGGTCGACCTGCAACAAAGTCTCCAAGATGCCAGTGGTGTTCCGACGGGGGACCCTCCGATACCTAAGTCAGTAGGAGCTTGAGGGCAACAGAATAGAGAAATCATAGCAGCAGTGTTTGGATAAGGGAGAGTAGGCTTATCCTTTAACGGGATCCCCTGGGTACCTTATATAGGTGCGGAACAGTCCAAAGGTTGTTAGAGAATGGGCCGAGGAAGATCGATTTGTCCTTATGAGGATCTGGAGAGTGGCCATGTGGCGCCTGGATAAGGCGGTGTCGTAGGAGTAGTGGAGCAGGGCTACTGACATGGCAGGAATTCATTGTAACATAAGAGATTTCCGAAATCCTTTGGGCCCTGAAAGGGGTCGGTCGGTCTTCCGAAGGAGGATGTCTATAGAGTGGTGGGTCGGACCTCAGCGGGAGCGGGCCGTCGGACCTCTACTCCAGTGGGTCGAACTTCTGGGTGGTCAGCCTTCTAGGTGGTCGGCCTTCTAGTGTAACAGTTGTTGCCAATCCGTTGTCGCAGATTCACAGGGGTTGGACCATAGCGGAGATGGGTCATACGGCCGATCGAGAACATCCATCCAGACCCTTGAGAAAGCAGACCAATCGGGCCTTTACCTCAGCCAAATCGGGTCGTTCAGACTTCGACTTCACTTCGGTGGGTCGACTGGTTGGCTTTCTGATATTGGGGCCGGCCGACCCAGCCAGAATCCTACCTACACCGATTCGACTCAGGAAAAGCCGGTTGGATACAACAGTGCCCCCTACTCCTGGCTTTCAAGGGACATGTGGCTTCGAAGGACAGGAGCACCATTCTTGCCTGAGTCGCGTTCGTTCTCGAGATAACCATAGGCAGGATTCGGCACGTCGCTTCGAATCTTCCACGATCAGTGTCAGAGACAGGTGGCGGCCCCGCATTGGGGGATGCAAGGGTCATAGTTAATGCGGAGAATGCACCATGATGAGGAGCCAAAACGGCCCACACGATAGTTGAAGTGAAGTAATGCACTGTGCCACATGGCAGCATCCAAGTGACTGGCATTGTGCTTGAGATAGCCTGCCGGCCGTTGATCTAACTTTTCCACGGATTGTCGCCTGCATGCTCGTCCCGATCGGTTGCTTCGATCCTTGCACCGTGGGACGTTGCACCGAATGATGGGATGGTTACAATGTCCAAAGGCGAAGGAGAGTACCCCTCCAGGGGCCTATATAAAGGGGAAGCGAGGTGCCTAGGAAGAGTTTCCGGTTGCGACCGCGTCTATCGAGAGAAAGGGCATCTCCTTCTCTACAATTGCTAGTTTCCCTTCGGCCTTCTAGAAATCCAAAACCAGGTCAGTCCTTCTTCTTCCTCCACATCAATGGCATCTGGTAGTAGTGGTCCGACCCATAGACCTAGGGACCCAGGGCCGAGTGAAATCCAATCGATAATGACCCGAGAACGGGCCGAAGACCTTAGGGCCATATACGGCATTCCCACAACCCTACACCTCACACTTTCAAGCTGAGAGGGGAGAGCAAATAACCCGTTGGGGCCGGGTACCCTCCCGATGTATGAAGCCCACATCAAAGCTGGTTTGAGATTCCTCTTACACCCCTTTTTCATTGAAGTCTTCAATTTTTATAGGGTAACTCCGACGCAATTGACCCTGAATAGTATCCGGGCGATATGTTGCTTCATAGTGTTGTGTCATAGGGCCGATGTCGAACCTAGGCTGTCCCTCTTTAGTAACTTCTTCCTGCTGAAGACGGACTTCAGGAGTAGGGAGTGGTGGATGTTCTGTCTCCGCCCCAATCAAAGGATTTTGAAGTGCCTTCCGTCGGCCATCCATGGGTGGAAGGCTAAATTCTTCCTCGTGAGCAGCCTTCAACCCTGGGGTTTCGAGCCTTTATGGAGAGAGCCAAGACCGAGGCTCCGCGAGGAGAGGGCGATTCTAATGGCCGACCAGGCCGACTTTAACCAAATTGACAGAGCCAGTCCGACCATGGCATGTGAACTGCTCGGGGAGGATGCCCTTTACCAGGCAGGGATCAGTCGCCAGAGATTTTTAGGTAGGAACAAAGAGAGGAGACAAGAGCTGACCGACCTCCTCCCTTGCATTTATTTGATTCTCTCTTCCTTTTACTCACTCTGACCTCTTTTTATAATAGGAAGAATGATGAAGATCGATAAGGCTAAAGTCATCCAGCGAGCGGTGCGAAAGAGGGTTGCCCCGACAGTGGAGCCGACTGCTGAGAAGCAAAAGAAAAGGCAGGAGGAGGGACAGCCAGCCCCTGTAGTGACCGTGGATTTTGACGAAGATAATGCCCCCGTGATGGAGTCATTAAGGACGTCGAAGTCCTCGACTCTTGTTGAACAGTTGGCGGCCCGAATGGAGCGGGAGCAGTCGGAGTCATCTGGGGAGATGGCGGCCCCCGTCCCAGCACCTTCCAGACCGGCAGAAGCCGTTCCCTTCACTGACAAAGGGAAAGGGCCGGCCGGGAAAGAGATGGCCGAAAGAGAGGCGGTCGAAGAGGAGTCTGAGGAGGAAGTCCACCAGGAGGGATTCCAGCATTGGCGCGCTCTGAACATCTCAAAAAGATTTGTGGAGTTTGCTTAGGGGATCGATGACAGACGCCGACTGGAAGGTGTCCATTTAGAGAAATCTGAGTGACGTGGACAGGGACCCATATCGTGACCTTATGAGGGTAAGATTCTGACCTTGCTTCTTTTCTTTCAATTAATTGTACTGCACAGCACTAACTTAACTTCTTGCTCACACAGCTTCTTCATGGCATCTCCCTGATGGATGATGGCATTGGTCGGATTCTTTTTGCAGCCAAGACCTCGGCCAATAAGGTTCAGGAGTTGGAGGCTGATCGAGCAGTCATGGAGGCATCTTTGAAGTCAATGGAAGAGAAGCTGTCAGCCGTCCAAGCCAAGGCCAAGTCATCTAAGGGAATGCAGGACCAGCTAGCCGATAGGGAGGCCAGGCTGAAGAGGAAGAAGGCAAAGGTGAATTCCCTCACCCGTCAGCTGAAGGAGGAGGAGGAGCGATTTGTTGAGGCCGACAAGAGGGCCCAGGCCGAGCGGGTGGCTGCATCGTCGTTGGTGATTCATCTGGAGGAAGCCAAGGAGCTGGTAGCAAAACAGGTCAAGGATGCCATGACGGAGTATAAAGCTTCCCCCAACTTTACCAAAAAAGTGGAAGAGGTGGCATCGGCCTTCTACTCAGAAGGTTACGACGACTACCTAAAGAAGGTAGCCGGGCTTTTCCCTGAGCTTGACTTATCCGGTGCTCAGCTAGAAGAACCCGTCGAGGGGGAGGACCGTTCGATTGACGAGGAGGCTGAGGTCCAGGCTGAGGGCCGTGTGGAAGCGGCTGAAGTTGTACCAAGTGGGGTCGAAGTCGGAACCCCAGCTGCTCCTACAGGTCAGACCTAAGAATTTTGTAAAGGTCTGGCCCTCTTTTTGATGCGAAGAACTTTTATTATATAATAGAAAAGTCTTTTGTCATCTTGTGTTGTCACGCCTTCAAGATTTTCTTTTCTTTGCAAAAAATTTTCTAAGTATTCAGGGTCGGACTGAGTTACGATCTTTTAGTTATTTTATCGAACTCGAGTCCAGCCACAACCGACCGCCAACCCTCAAGAATATCCTGAAGAGAACTTGTAATTTTTGGCCGACAACAAATACTTATAGATTTTTCTAGGTCCTGGTCCGTCGGCTCACTCAAACCTGAGATTTGTAAAACGGCCAGGCTGATTGATTTGAAATTATCGCCAACCGGGATCGGACTTTTCGGATTTGGGCTGCCCTAGAGCCTCTGCCAACCGGGGTCAGACTTTTCGGATTTGGACTGCCCTAGAGCCTCTGCCGATCGGGATTGAACTTTTCGGATTTGGGCTACCCTAGAGCCTTTACCGACCGGGATCGGACTTTTCGGATTTGGGCTGCCCTAGAGCCTCTACCGACCGGGATCAGACTTTTTGGATTTGGGTTGCCCTAGAGCCTCTACCGATCGGGGTCGGACTTTTTGGATTTGGACTGCCTTAGAGCCTTTGCCGATCGGGGTCGGACTTTTCGGATTTGGTCATAGAAGAATTTGTGGCCTTTATTGATAATACTTGCGGAGGTTGTCTACATTCCATGGACGTGCCATTTGCCGCCCGTCCAAATGTTCGAGTCGGTAGGTTCCAGCTTGAGCTACTCCAACAACTCTATAAGGACCTTCCCAATTTGGAGAGAGCTTTCCTTGTTCGGTTGGCTTCGATGTGTCTGACTTCCGCAAAACTAAGTCTCCGACCCGGAAGGTGCGAGCCTTGACCCTCGAGTTATAATACTTGGCCATCTTCTGGCGGTATGTCACCATCTTCGAACCTGCTTGGTACCTGGTTTCTTCCAACAGGTCTAGGTCAGCTCTTCTCTGCTTTGAGTTGGTCGGCTTAGTGAAATTATCAATCCATAGGGATTCCAGGGATATTTCTACGGGGATGACTGCTTCGCTCCCATAGGTTAGGTTAAATGGGGTCTCTCCGGTCGGAGTTCGAGCAGTTGTCCGATACGCCAATAGCACCGAGTGAAGCTCTTCGACCCAAAGTCCCTTGGCATCGTTCAGTCAGATTTTTAGTCCATGCAAGATCGTCCGATTGGTGACCTCTGCTTCTCCATTGGACTGAGGGTGGTCGACCGATGTAAGCCGATGGAAAATGTGATATTGCTGACAGAAGTCTCAAAACTTGGGCTTGTCGAACTGTCTTCCATTATTGGTGATGATCACATGTGGAATACCAAATCAAAAGATGACATAGTTCCGGACAAAGTTCTCTACTTTGGCCTCCGTTATCTGTGCCAGTGGTTCAGCCTCCACCCATTTGGTGAAGTAATCAATAGCCACAATAAGAAATTTGCACTGACCGGACATCGGAGGGAATGGTCCCAAGATGTCCATCCCCCATTGCGCGAATGGCCAAGGTGCAGTAAGCGGGGTTAGCTGGCTTGCGGGCCTTCTTTGGATATTAGAATACCTTTGACATGCGTCGCACTTTTGGACGAAGTCCGACGCATCCTTCTGAATTGTAGGCCAATAGTATCCCTGCCGAATGATCTTGTAAGCTAGGGATCTTCCTCCAAGGTGGTCATCGTAGATGCCCTCATGTACTTCTCTCAATGCATAGTCCGCATCGGTCGGCCCCGAGCACTTCAGTAGTGGCTGTGAGAACGACCGCTTATAGAGGATGCCATCAAGGACAACGTATTTTGAAGCTATCCAGCATATCCGCTTAGCTTCAGCCGGATCTTCCGGTAAGACTCCTTCGATAAGAAAGGTGAGAAACGGATCCATCCACGAGATCTCTTGTTCAAGTTGGTGGATCTCAGTCAGCTCTCCATCAATACTTGGGCACTGCAAATGTTCCACAAAGGCCCGGTCGGAGGTATTGGTGACCGCCGTGGCCAACCATGACAGAGCGTCTGCCTGGGAATTCTGCAGACGAGGTATATGGAGGATTTCAAAGAATTTGAGCCGAGAGATGAGGTTTTGTACCTTGTCCAAGTACTTGGTCAGGATTGGGTCCCTCGCTTCGAATTCACCCTTCACCTGATTGACCACCAATTGGGAGTCAGAGAAGGCTCTGATTCGGCTGATGCCAAGTTCACTTGCAATCTGCAACCCTGCGAGAAGGGCTTCGTACTCTGCTTGGTTGTTCGATACTTGAAACAAAAAGTGAAGTGCATACTCCAAGCTTTCTCCATCAGGATCGGCTAAAATTAAACCAGCCCCACAACCAGTGAAACTGGATGCTCCATCCACATGAAGGGTCCAAGCTGGCTCGGCTTCGTCGACGGGGTCGGCTCTAGGTGCTTCAATCATTTGAGAGGGCATTCCTTGCTTCCAGGTACACTCTGTAATGAAGTCAGCAATTACCTGGGCCTTCAAAGTGGATCGAGACTGTAAGGAGATGTCGAACTTGCCAAGTTTGACAGCCCACTTGGCGAGCCGACCAGATGTGTCTGGACTTCGAAGGATTGCCTTAAGAGGTTGGTCGGTCATCACCATAATTGGATGCACTTGGAAATACAGTCAGAGTCGCTTGGCTGCTATGACCAAGGAATAGACCAACTTTTGCAACTTGGGATACCTTGTCTCGGCGTCATGGAGGACTTTACTGATATAATACACAGGCTTCTATATACCGTCTTTCCCGACTCGCACGAGTATGGAGCTGACTGCCTCGTATGACACCGATAGGTAAAGGTATAAAGGCTCCTTCTCTTTTGGCTTATCCAGCAATGGCGGACTCCTCAGATATTCTTTCAAGGCTTCAAAGGCTGACCGACATTCATCGGTCCAAATGAAACGATCCGACCGGTGCAGGATTTTGAAGAATGGCAGGGACTTTTCGGTCGAATGGGAGATGGAACGGTTGAGAGAGGCAATCCGGCCCATGAGTTCTTGCACTTGCTTCTTATTGATCAGATGTGCCATTTCGATGATAGCACTTATCTTGTCGGGGTTGACTTCGATTCCTCTCTGTGTGACCAAGAAGCCGAGGAACTTGCCGAATGTCATCCTAAAAGTACATTTCGCAGGATTCAGCTTCATTCGATGATGTCTAAGTGCGTTAAAGGATTCCTACAAGTCCTTGATATGGTCGGCCCTATGGAGGCTTTTGACTATCATATAATCCACATAGGCCTCCATATTTCTTACAAGTTGCCCTTCGAATATCCGGTTGATCAGCCTTTGGAAAGTAGCGCTGGCGTTCTTCAAACCGAAGGGCATCATCTTGTAGCAATACAAACCTTTGTTAGTAACAAACGCCGTCTTCTCCTCATCCTCCGGGTGCATCCTAACTTGGTTGTAGCCAAAGAAAGCATCCATAAAGCTTAAAAGCTGATGGCTGGCTGTAGCATCCACCAGCTGATCAATCTTTGGCATAGGAAAGCTATCCTTCGGACAAGCCTTATTGAGGTCAGTGTAGTCCACACAGATCCTCCATTTTTCATTGGCCTTCTTTACCATGATGACATTCGCTACCCACTCAGGATAATGGCCTTCCCTGATAAAACCTGTGTCGGACAACTTTTTCACTTCTTCATCAATGGCCCTTTGCCTTTCAGCGACGAAACTCCTCTTTTTCGGTCGGACAGGCCTGTAAGTCGGATCCACCTTAAGTTGATGAGTGATGACCTCCGATGGAATACCTGGCATGTCCGACGCCGACCAAGCAAAGATGTCGGCGTTACTCCTTAGGAAGTCGATTAGCTCTGACTTGATGTCTTCGCTGAGGGAGCTTCCTATTTGAAGGACCTTGGTGGGGTCATCCTCCTAAAGGGGGACAAAAAGAATTTTTTGTCTGGCTGACCACGGCCCTCAGCCTCAGCCCTTGGGTTGAGTTGCTCCAGAGTATGACAGCTTTCCGACTGCTGGTTCAAAATAGTTAAACACTGTCTAGCCATCCGACGGTCTCCCCTCATCACTCCGACCCCGTTCCTGGTTGAAAACTTTGCCAACAGGTGGTAAGTAGATACAATGGCCCGGAACTTGTTGAGGGCCGGTCAACCTAAAATGGCATTGTATGCCGAGCTTGTCTGGATGACCACAAAATTAATGGGGAGAGTTTTCTGGAAAGGCTCCATCTCGATTGTCACCGGTAAGGTGATTTCCCCTTCAACTCCGATGGAGTTACCTCCGAAGCCAGTCAGCGGCATGGGGGATTCTTACAGCATGGACCTGGATAAATTCATCCTTACAAAAGCATCATACAGTAATACCTCCATGGAGCTTCCATTATCTATAAGTATTCTTTTTACATCGTAATTGGCAATAACTGTCGATACGATTACAGGATCATTTTCAAAAACATGGGACTCTAGGAGGTCCTCGTCGGAGAAGGTGATTGCATTGGAGCCCCTCGACTTCTTGGCAATGTCCGGACCGTCTCCATGGCTCCATTCGGACCACCGATGCAGCATGCCGACATCCTCGCCTGTCGGCTGTTAGTTGGGAAGCTCCCCTCCTCCGGATGGTTTCTGATGTTGGATGCTTTGGCCCGATCCCGATGGGGTCGGACATACTTACGCAGATATCCTTTCCGGATGAGGTCTTCAATGGCATCCTTCAGCTGCAGACATTCTTCAGTGCTGTGTCTGTGGTCCTTGTGGAATCGATAGAATTTATCTTTATTTCTGTATGCAGCAGGGCCCCTCCTCAGTCGAGCCCTCTGAAGGAAAGTCTTGTTCTCGATCTCTAGGAGGATTTTCTCCCTCGGAAGGGAGAGGGGCGTGTAGGACTCGAACCTCCTAGGGAAGTCCTTCAGCTTTGGACTTTGGCGCCGGGTCGACCGGTTGCTGTCATTCGGAGGTCGGACTTCAGGAGCCTTGTCGCTCTGCCTCTTAGGGGCCAGCCTCCCCATTGCTTGACGTCGGCTAGCTGCTTGCTCCTCCGCCAGGACATACTTCTGCACCCTAGCCAACAGCTCGCTGTAGCTTGTCGGGAACCTCTTGTCCAAGAAGAAAGTAAGCATGGACAAGCGAAGCCCTCGCTTGAAGGCGTAATAGCCACCGCTTCATTCAAATCCGGGACTTCCATGGCCGCTGAGTTGAAACGGGCCATGTAATCCCAGAGGGTCTCCCCCTCTTTTTGCAGTACGAGGAAAAGGCAGTCGGTGTTTCTTGGAGTCCGACTGCAAGTCCTGAAATGGGAGAGGAAAAGATTTTCGAGCTGAGAGAAAGAGCAGATCGTACCTGGTCAGATGGCATTGAACCATATCCGAGCAGTCTTCTTCAGAGTCGCTGGGAACGCGATGCAGTGGAGGGCGTCAGAGGTGCCGTGCACCATCATGTGGGCTTTGTAGGTGCCCAGATGGTCTAGCAAGTCGGTGTTGCCGTCGTAGGGGTCCACTTGAGGGATTTTGAAGTGGCGGGGAATCGTTTCTGCCAAAATCTCATCGAAAAATGGAGGGCGGGAGTCGTATACCTGCCCCCCTTCGGCCTTTTACCGGTGAACAATTTTAGCAATGCACTCCTCCATGCGCAGAATCTTGCTGGTGTAGTCTCTCGGGGGTTCGGTGATGGACCGAACGTCGGCAGGAATGGATTCAGTGTAGGAGGGCGAGGCAGATCTCGCCCTCTTGCCATCGGCGCGGGTGTCAAAAGACCCCGATCTGCCTCGCCCTCTTGCCATCAGCACGGGCGTCGAAAGACCTTCGGGGTTCTGCGATGGCAGGAGAATAATGCTGATGGGTCTCCGGTTGTCGGCTCCCCTCAGCAGCAGTCGAGGGATTAGTGCAGGAAGTGGCTGGCGGTTGCTGTCGGTTATCAGCCATCTCCTAGAAATGCTGAACCGCAGTGGTGAGTGTTTCAATGCGGTTCATCAGCATCTGGAACTACTGCAGTCCCAGGGTAATGGTAGGCTCAACGACGGCGGTGGCGGCGGCGTCGTTTTCCCTGGGAGGTCCTTCAGACCTAGGTGGAGAAGGACCTCCTCGGACAGAGGTATTTGGAACTCTTCCCTTAGCCATTGCTCGGCTGGACAGGTGGATTCCTCCTTTTAGAGAAGGGGCGGCCCTTCCTCTAGCGCCAATCTGTTACGGCGACTACTCCTGGATCGGGCTGGGTCGGCGGTGCTGGAGCGCTCCTCTCCCGGTCGACTTGCAACAAAGTTCCCAAGATGCTGGTGGTGTTCCGGCGGGGACCCTCCGATGCCTAAGTCAGCAGGAGCTTGAGGGCAACAGAATGGAGAAATCACATCAGCAGCGTATGGAGATGGGAGAGTAGGCTTATCCTTTAACGGGATCTCCTGGGTACCTTATATAGGCGCGGAACAATCCAAAGGTTGTTAGGGAATGGGCCGAGGAAGACCGATTTGCCCCTATGAGGATTTGGAGAGTGGCCACGTGGCACCTGGATAAGGCGGTGTCGTGGGAGTAGTGGAGCAGGGCTACTAACGTGGCAGGAATTCGTTGTAACATAAGAGAGTTCCGGAATCCTCTGGGCCTTAAACGGGGTCGGTCGGTCTTCTGAAGGAGGATGTCTGTAGAGTGGTGAGTCGGACCTTAGCGGGAGCGAGCCGTCAGAACTCTACTCCGGTGGGTCGGACTTCTGGATGGTCGGCCTTCTAGGTGGTCGGCCTTCTGGTGCAACAGTTGCCGCTAATCCGTTGCTGTAGATTCATAGGGGTCGGACCATAGCGGAGATGGGTCATACAGCTGACCGAGAACATTCGTCCGGACCCTTGAGGAAGCAGACTAATCGGGCCTTTACCTCAGCCGAATCGGGTCGTTCAGACTTCGACTTCACTTCGATGGATCGACTGGTCGGCTTTTTGATATTCGGGCCGGCTGACCCAGCCGGAATCCTACCTATACCGATTCGACTCAGAAAAAGCTGGTTGGATACAACATGATCCTAACAAAATCGATCCAGAATACTGAACCGATCCGGTATAGACTGGCTGTGTTAACCCGCTGTGTACTTAATGGGGTAATGTTTTTTAATATCCGATCCCTACCGAACCGATCCGGAATACCGTAAGCCACCTTTGTTGACCCGTGGACCGTAGTTGCCGGGGAGTGCTAATTTTTTAATATCCGATCCCTATCACATTCCTCCCTACTTTCCCACCTAACCTTCCGCTTGCTGAAAAATAATTCGTGATATCAGGTGCTCGATTTTGACGTCTCATCGACCTTCTCCTTCTTCGATTCCTTATCCACCAACGCCAAAGAAATCAGATCTCCCCCACCGGAATAGGAATGGATCCATACTATCCTTACCTTGGGTCCGAGTGCTATATAATTTACAGAAAACTTTATCAAAAATCCAACTTCATATCTGCAAAGCAAGCCCCATGGCCACAAGCCGGAGTTCCTATTACAATACTAGCAAATTAACTCAATCCAACACATGAACACAAGCCTTGGCTTTCATTATTATTATTATTATTATTATTATTATTATTATTATTATTATTATTTTAATTAGACATGCCTTATCTTGATTACACTCCTTGCCCACAACCATCAAATTAAGTGCATCATTAATTTCGCTTCACCTGGGCGGCAGGGGCTGGAGGGGTAGCACCAACAGCAGTAGTAGTCCTCCCCACAAGTGTTACTATAATATGTATGTAAATATATAACCATGCAGTCCTTATTACACCCCCTCGAGAAAAGTTGGCTGATGGCATAAATTATAGCTTACAGTGACACCGAAAACGTCAGCCATAAGACTGGATTCCATTACATGGCCTCGATGACCCTAGAGAGGATAGACCAACCGTGTGCTGAAATAAATCACATAAACCAAAACCTGTTAAACAAAGTACGGCCAAGTGCTATATTCTCCACTTGGCTTTATTCCGTCTTATTATCCCTAATTTCACCGAGGGGTCCGCCCAGCAGCGGTAAACCCCCCGTCAACTACCAGGTTTTGGCCGGTCACGAACGCCGATTCATCCGACGCGAGGAAGAGCGCAGCCTCGGCGACATTCCTCACCTTCATCACCAGTCCCTCCAATGGCATCAAAGCCTGGAACATCTCCTCTACCTGGCTGGGCTCCAAGCCGAGGAACCCGCACGTCAACGGGGTGGCCACGCCGCCCGGCGACAAGCAGTTCACCCTTATCCCGTGCTTCCCGAGCTCGCTCGCCGCCGCCACCACCAGACCCATGAGCGCGCACTTCGACACCGAGTATGCCGCCGGACCGGTCCCGCCCACCATCATCGCCGGGCTCGCCGTGCACAGGATGGCCCCCCGAGTCCCTCGCGCCACCATCGCCCGCGCCGCGTGCTTCATCCCCGCCGCCGCCCCGCGGAAGTTTACCGCCATGACGTTGTCGAACTCCTCCAAGCTCATCTCCAGCATGCTGCCATACGGGCCCCCGATTCCGGCATTGCAGAACATGATATCCACCCGGCCGTAGGTCTCCACGGCGTAGTTCACGAGCTCCTCCACCTGCCGCTCGTCACGAAGGTCGCAATGCTTGTAGCGGCACTTGTCGGGGCCGATCGAGGAGGCGACCTTGGCACCGAGCTCGTCCTTGATGTCACCGATGACGACGACGGCGCCGTGGGCAGCGAATAGCCTCGCGGAGGCCTCACCGATCCCGCCGGCGGCTCCCGTGATGATGGCCACCTTGCCCTCCAACCTAGCATTTTATTCGTCATTCCGTTAGTAATAAAATTGAAGTGGTATGCCAGCCCAATTCCATGGGATGAGTTCACGAATAAACAAAAAGAAACCTGCCTTCCTTTAGTCATCGTATCCATTGGCGATCTTTCAGGGTATTATCTTCTTTTACGCACGGTCGATGAGAAATAATGATACTGGCTTCCCTGCTGCCTGCGAACATATTAAGCTGCCAGTCCGGTCAAAAAGGACGTTTCTATATATATATAGTGATATATTCGATGGGAGACCTATTTATCCATTTTTCAAATTTTGAAAGTATCAGAAAAAATCTTTCAAAAATGCAATAACGTTCCTGAGCTATCTTTCTAAGAAAAACGAACTGGAGATCAGCTTTGATCAACATCGATAAAGGCACCTGAAGATCCAACCTCTCTCCATCGACGATACGAACTTTTGGAGACCTAACCATGCTGAAAAGGAAAAACAAGGAAGAGACAGGAAAATTCTACATGCGGAAAAGACTGGAGATTAGAAGCAAGAAAAGCTAAGCAAAAAATGAAAGTAAGCAAGAGCAGGGAAGCTTCTTCGACCAGTCCTTCCTCTCCTTTTGTAAGAGGGGGGGGCGTTTCAGGGCACCTCCTCGAAGGAAGAGAAATCCCCCCCTCTGAATGCGCCATGTATATAGGCACCGGGGCGGGTACGATGCTAGCTCCAAGCAATGCTGAGCTGATTCGATGCGGAGAGAACCAAAAGTCACGATCCACATGACCTCACCCAATGGCGGAGATAAAGTCTGCACCCTTTTCAAGGAATGGGATGAGGCCGTGCCCTTTATCCAGTTTCCAATGGAGGGATCGGCCGAACCACCATAACAGAAGAAAAGGGATACGATCTGTCGACTGACCCTTTCCTTTTTTATATCCCAATGAGAAGGCGACAGCTATCCTCGACCTGATCTTAAAATCAAACAACAGTTATGGCGAACGACCGAACCGAAGGTTTTATCATCATTGGCTGTGCTTTTGTTGGCAGAAAATGACAACTCATAAATACTCTCATTCTTCGACGCAAATCACTGCTTCGAAAACTAAGAGTGGGGGTTGACTATTATGATACACCATTTCAAGCACATGATAATTATCGGCTCGATCGCCTACCAAATTTTTCTTGAACCAAACCCTTAAACTGGGGCACCCAAAGGAAGCTACGCAGCTGGGTAAAGTGACGACCTGGCTCAGTCTTCGACCTAATCCGAAGACATCAATCTTGAAGGATGCCACCACCAACTATCGACTATTCGTCTACACACTAGCCGAAGGAGGCTGATTCGAAGACGATGCTAGCTCTACCCTACGATTCATTCCGAAGGGAAGGAGTCCGCTACAAATGGCGGAGGTGTCTTCGGATTGTTCCAGAAAGGGTAGACGAAAGATATTTCTCTAATCCAATAACGGTCCCTTCTGAAGAAGGAATCCAGAAGGGGATCTCCAATTGATCTCTGTTACAGCCGTTACGATGACGTGGCATGTCTCAGATTCCACCGGACGTGATCCGAACCACGTGGATTTTTTCGGCAGAGCGGGAACGGTCCAGCAAGGTCGGATGTGGCTCCACCGCGGTCGAACTCGAGGTCGGGTCGGGCCCTCCTGCTCCTTCGCCAGGTGGCGCCTGGACACGGGTCTGCCTCGACCGAAGTCGAGCGCTCCTCTGCCGCTCCGCCAGGTGTCCGCCCAGGAGGGGTCCACCTCGACCGAAGCTGGCGGCCCCTTGCTCCCTCGTCGGGTGAGGCCCTGAGACGGTTCCACCTCGGTCGAGGTCGAGCCGGGCCTTCCTGCTCCTTCACCAGGTGGCGCCCGGACATGGATCCACCTCGGCCGAAGTCGAGCGTCCCTTTGCCGCTCCGACAGGTATCCGCCCAGGAGGGGTCCACCTCAGCGGAAGCCGGCGGCCCCTTGCTCCCTCGTCGGGTGGCGCCCTGAGATGGTTTCATCTCGGTCGAGGTCGAGCTGGACCTTCCTGCTCCTTCGCCAGGTGGCGCCCGGACACGGGTCCACCTCGGCCGAAGTCGAGTGCCCCTCTGCCGCTCCGCCAGGTGTCCGCCTAGGAGGGGTCCACCTCGACTGAAGCCGGCGGCCCCTTGCTCCCTCGCCAGGTGGTACCCTGAGACGGTTCCACCTCGACCGAGGTCGAGCCGGGCCTTCCTGCTCCTTCGCCAGGTGACGCCCGGACGCGGGTCCACCTCGACCAAAGTCGAGTGCCCCTTTGCCGCTCCGCCAGGTGTCCTCCTAGGAGGGGTCCACCTCGGTCGAAGCCGGTGGTGCCTTGCTCCCTCACCGAGTGGCACCCTGAGACGATTCCATCTCGGCCGAGGTCGAGCCGGGCCTTCCTGCTCCTTCGCCAGGTGGCGCCCGGACGCGGGTCCACCTCGATTGAAGCCGGTGGCCCCTTGCTCCCTCGCTGGGTGGCGCCCTGAGACGGTTCCACCTCGGCCGAGGTCGAGCCGGGCCTTCCTGCTCCTTCGCCGGGTAGCACCCGGACACAGGTCCACCTCGACCGAAGTCGAGCGCCCCTTTGCCGCTCCGCTAGGTGTCCGCCCAGGAGGGGTCCACCTCGGCCGAAGACAGTGACCCTTTGCTCCCTCGTAGGGTGGCGCCCTGAGACGGTTCCACCTCGACCGCGGTCGAGCCGGGCCTTCCTGCTCCTTCGCCAGGTGGCGCCCGGACACGGGTCCACCTCGACCAAAGTCGAGCGCCCCTCTGCCGCTCCGCCAAGTGTACGAAGAGGGGAAAGTGAATAACCCATTAGGGCTAGGAAACCTTTCGATGTACGAAGCCCACCTCAAGGCCAGCCTGAGGTTTCCATTACATCCTTTTTTTGTGGAAGTACTCAATTTCTAAAGACTGACCCCAGCACAGCTGACCCCGAATAGCATTCGAGTGGTCTGTTGTTTCATAGTGTTGTGTCATAGGGCCGAAACCGAGCTTAGGTTATCCCTTTTCGATAATTTTTTCCTTTTGAAAAAGGATTTCAGGAGCCAGGAGTGGTGGATGTTTTGTCTCCGCCCTGGCCGAAGGGTCCTGAAGTACCTTCCGTCGGCCATCCACTGGTGGAAGGCCAAGTTTTTCTTTGTAGATAGTCTTCATCCTTGGGGCTTCGAGCCACTATGGAGAGAGCCGAGGCCGAGGCTCCACGAGGGGAAAACGATCCTGATGGCCGACCAGGCTAGCTTTACTGAGATAGAGGGGGCCGGTCCGACCATGGCATATGAATTGCTCGGGGAAGACATCCTTCACCAGGCAGGGGTTAGCCGCCAGAGACACCTAGGTAAGAAAAGGGGGCCATCGCGGTCGACCGACCTTCTTTCTCGTACTTATTTCATTAGCTTCATTATTTCCCTTCTTTTCACTTACCTTGATCTTTCTTTGGGACAGGAAGAAGAATGAAGGTTGACAAGGCCAAGGTGGTCCAACGGGCAATGAGGAAGAGGGCCACCCAAGGAGCGGAGCCGACTGTCGAGAGGCAGAAGAAGAAATGGGCGGAGGAACAGCCCGTACCTATTGTAAATGTGGACTCCGATGAGGACGATGCCCCTCGACAGTCGGCTCCCAATTTGGAGAACCCTGGTAGGGTCATCCTCTCGAAGGGGGACAAACACAATCTTCTCGACAAGTTGGTCATGGTCATCGGCTTCGGCTATGGGGTCAAGTTGTTCAAGAGTGGGATGTCCCTCTGATTGCTTGTCATGGATAGTCAAGCATTGTCTGGCCATTCTTCGGTCTCCCCTCATTACCCCGACTCAGTTATGAGTTGGGAACTTTGCCAGCAGATGGTAGGTATAGATGATGGCGTGAAACTTATTAAGGGCTGGCCTGCCTAGGATGGCATTATAAGCCGAGGTCGTACGTACGACTACAAAGTTGATGGGGAGAGTCTTCTGGTAAGGCTCCATCCCGATGGTCACGGGCAGAGTTATTTCTTCTTCAACTCCAACAGAGTTTTCCCAAAGCCCGTCAGTGGCATGGAGGATTCTTGCAGCCTCGATCTGGACAAGTTCATTCTGACAAAGGCATCGTACAATAAAACTTTCGTACAACTTCCATTATCAATAAGGATTCGCTTTACATCATAGTGAAAATTAATGCCGACACAACTACAAGGTCATCTCCAAAAAAATGGGATTCCAGGAGGTCTTCAACAGAGAAACTGATTATGTTGGAACCTCTAGACCTCTTCACGACGTCCTAGTCTTCATCTGGTCTCTAGTTGGACCGGCGGTGTAGCATGCCAACGTTCCCGTCGATCAGACACTGATTGTGGAGCTCTACCTCTCTCTGGGGGTCTCTAGCAGTTGAGCTTTTAGCCCGATCCTTGTGAGGTCGGACATACTTGTGTAGGTACCCCCTTTTGATGAGGTCTTCAATGACGTCCTTCAGCTGGAGGCACTATTTGATGTTGTGCCCATGGTCCCGATGGAACCGACAGTACGTATCTTTGCTTCTGGATGCAGAGAGGCCCCTCATCGGACGAGGCCTTTGCATGAAGGTTTCATTCTCAATTTTCAAAAGGATCTCCCTCGGAAGGGAGAGAGGTGCATAGTATTACGGCCGTAATGATGACATGGCCGGGCTCAGATTCCGTCAGGTATGATCGAGCCACGTGGAGGTTTCTTCGGTCGAGTCAGCCTTGGTTCCCACGCTACCGAGGTCGAGCTCGGCCCTTGCCCCTCCAAGCTACCTCGCCAGCTGATATCCCGAGACGTTACCGCCCTCGCCGAAGTCGAGTTCGGTCCGGGGCTCCTCCTGCCACCTCACCAGGTGTTCACCCAGGAGGGGTCCACCTCGGCTGAGGTCGGCTGCTCCCCCGCTCCCTCGCCAGGTGGCGCCCATAGACGGTCCCACCAAGGCCGAAGCCGAGCGCCCTCCTGCCGCCTCGCCAGGTGTCCACCCCGGAGGGGCCCACCTCGACCGAGGTCGGCTGCTCCCTCACTCCTCCGCCAGGTGGCCCCCGGAGATGGGTCCACCTCGGTCGAAGCCGTGCGCCCTCCAGCCGCCTCGCCAGGTGTCCACCCTGGAGGGGTCCACCTCGGTCGAGGTCGGCTGCTCCCTCGCTCCTCCGCCAGGTGGCCCCCGGAGACGGGTCCACCTCGATCGAAGCCGAGCGCCCTCCTGCCACCTCGCCAGGTGTCCACCCAGGAGGGGTCCACCTCGACCGAGGTCGGCTGCTCCCTCGCTCCTTCGCCAGGTGGCCCCCAGAGACGGGTCCATCTCGACCGAAGCCGGGCATCCTTTTGCCACCTCGCCAGGTGTCCACCTGGGAGGGGTCCACCTCGACCGAGGTCAGGCCACCCATACAGAGAAGGTCCCAAAGAGCGGAGGCACGGGTTCCGAGGTTGGCCCTCGAGCCGTGCGCACCACAGACGGCGCCCCGTACAAATGGCGGTGGCACGCGAAACACCACTTACGTCGGCCCGACAGGTCCTGCAGTCGAGAGGCGCGGTCCTGACAAAACAGGGCCCGTCAACGGACAGCACCGGCACTTAGGAAGGAGAGCGCTCTCACTGGGCCCGAGGTCTGACCGGCCGCCCTGCCGGCGCCACCCCCCTTTTCTTTACCCTTTCCCCGCTGGGCTCGACGAACGAGGTCGGAAAGCCGCCTGGCTCTCAAAACCAAAAAGGGAAAGAGAAAAGGATGGAGAGGGGAGCCTCCCAAGAGCAAAAGACAGGCAGGCAACGGGAGGAGATAAAAGGAAGGAAATTGGAGGCGACCAGGTAAGCTGGGACGAGTAAGAAACAGTGGCCAAAAGCCCCGCTCCGAGAGTAAGATCGAGGGTCCCGAGAGGGGATCGCTTGGCGTGAGCTCGGCGAGGAGGCCCGGCCGGGTTTCTGGTCCCTACCGCACCCTTCTTGCTAGTAAATTCTCTGAGTCTGGGACTCCTTCGGGGGCCCGTCTTGGAGAATCTATTCCTTTTCGCCGTCTACTAACTTGACCGTTGGAGCTCCATCGCCCGGATCCCCGGCCAGGGTCTTCTGACCCTCTCTTGCAGGTTCGCCCCAGCCAGGAGGCCCCAGGAGCAAGGCGGTCTGGTAGGATCGGGGAATCCGAGGCACGGGCGCGGCGGCGAGATCGGCAACAGATTGGCGCACCAGGTAGGGGGGCAGGACAACACCCCCTAGCGAGAGCCAGCTTTCTGCAGGTACCGCGCTCTCCGATAATGGTGGTCACTCGTGGGCGCGAGGCGTCCACCAGCCGTGTGGGGGAGGTTCCCTCCCCTCAAGGGGCCCACAGCCCGGAGAGGGAACTCCCGGCTCCCCCTCCTCTTCCATTACCGCCGACCTCGGCAGACGGGCCCCTCGCGACCGTCATCCAACAGCTGCAGACGTTGACCTCGGTGGTCCGGCAGCTTCAACATCAGCAGCGGTCCCTGGTGATGCAGCCACAGCCGGGGACCCCCGTGGCTCGGGCCACGGGGCCGCGTGGGAGCCTGTGCTCCATTCAGGGCAAGCCATCCCACCCGAGGGCGGTCTCCAACCCCCACAGGAGCCACCAAGCTCCCGCAAAAAGAAACTACTCCGGCTCGGCGGATCACGAGAGTCGATCCCCGGCCGATGAAGCCGAAACGGCGCATCACAACAAGCGACGCCGAGGCGTGACTTCGCGCCGAGACCGATCGGCGCCCCCTTCGCTAGCGGTCTCGGTGGAAGACTCCACCGACGAGGCCATCAGGCATCAGGTCGAGAAGCGCCTGGAGGAGCACGAGCGCAAGTTGGCGGAGTTCGCCCGTCGATTTGCCGACCTGCAGAACTCATCGGCAGACCCGGCAGGCTACGACTCCCGTCCCCCCTTTTTCTGAAGGAATCCAGGCGGAGCCGATTCCGAGGCGGTTCCGCATGCCGCAGGTGGATCCCTACGATGGGACCACCGACCCTCTGGACCATCTGGAGAGCTACAAGGCTCTCATGAGGGTCCAGGGGGCCACTGACGCTCTTTTGTGCATCGCCTTCTCCGCTACCCTCCGGAAGGCCGCTCGAGTCTGGTTCACCCGCCTTGAGCCCGGATCCATTTGCTCCTTCCACCAGCTGGAAGGAAAGTTTGTGGCGCACTTCGACGCTTGTCGGAAGGTGCCAAGAGAGGTGGATAGCCTCTTCTCCATCCGCCAGCAGGACCAGGAGCTGCTACGGGACTACATCACCCGATTCAAAACCGCAACCCTGGAAATCTACAGCCTGGATGAGCCCGTCGCCATGCTGGCCTTGAAGCGCGGACTCAAGACGTCCCGCCTGACCTACTCCCTGGACAAGAAGCCTCCCAGGACGTACTCCAAGCTCCTCCTCCGCGCCCACAAGTATATCCGAGCGGAGGAGGCCGACCTCACCCGCCGAGAGTTGGACGGGAGGACTCCGAAGAGGCCATCCCCGAGAGATCTTTCCGGAGCTCGGAAGCCTGGGCCACCTGCCGACCCTCGCCCGAATCCGAGGCCGAAGGGCGAGGCCATTCCGGAGCGGAGGTTCACCCCTCTCCTTGCACCTCGGACAAAGATACTCATGGAAATTGAGGGCGAGCATTACCTCCGCCGACCTCCTCCTCAAAACCCGAGGGGTATCCGGGACAAATCGAAGTACTGTCAGTTCCACTGCGAGCACGGTCATGACACGGAGGAGTGTCGCAACCTGAAGCGGGAGATCGAGGAGCTGATCAAGAGGGGCTACCTCAGGAAGTTCGTCAGGAACGAGGTCCCCCCGGAGGGGCAGCCGCTCGCGGCCTTACCACCAGTTCCTGCAATTGATAACCGCCCGACGGAGAAGCCCGTGGGCATGATCTCACTTGGGGTCGGGCGAGCGGCGAAGAGAGCCCGGGAAGTCGGGAACCCGGAGAATGTAATCCCTCCTGAGGAGGGGAAGGATAATGAGAATGTAAACAACGATGCCGTGGTGGTCGAGATGACCATCGTGAAGCATCCTGTACATCGAATTATGGTGGATAGTGGAAGCTCAGTTGACGTGCTTTTTTACGATGCTTTCTCTCGGATGAATTTGTCCCACGATCAGCTGAGACCGGTGCATACCCCCTGGTAGGTTTTACCGGGGACTCCGTGGGGGTCGAAGGGGAGATCACTCTCCCGGTCACCGCCGGATCCCCACCTCGGCAGATGACCGTCCTGATGACGTTCACCGTCGTCAGGCTCCCTTCGCCTTACAACGCCATTCTCGGGCGTCCCGGGCTCAACCAACTGGACGCCACGATTTCCACGAAAAGGTTGTTGGTGCAGTTCCCCACGCCTTCCGGGCTCGGGGTGATGAAGGGGACGACCCAGCCGGTCCCGCATTGCCTCCAGACGGTCCCGGGCGCCCGGGCGCGGAGCTCGGCCCCGATGTTGACGACCTCGACCTAAGGGAGAAGGAACCCAGGGGAGGGCCCGTAGAACGCCTGTTGACTTATCCCCTTGGTTCGGACCCGCTGAAGACGGTGCAGGTCGGGGCGCAACTCCCAGAAGAAGAACGGGCCCGCATGCTGGAGTTCCTCCGTGCGAACGCAGACGTGTTCGCCTGGTCGACGGCCGACATGCCGGGCATTCTGCCCGAGGTCATCACGCACAGGCTAAACATGGACCCGAGCTGCCGCCCGGTCCGCCAGAAGAAGAGGAGCTTCGCCATGGAGAGACAGAAGGCCATCAACGAGGAGGTGAAAAAACTCCTCGCCGCCAGCTTTGTGCAGGAAGTCCAGTATCCCAATTGGCTAGCGAACGTGGTCATGGTAAGAAAGAGCAGTGGTAAGTGGAGGATCTGTGTGGACTACACCGACCTCAACCGAACTTGCCCGAAGGATAGCTTTCCTCTTCCAAAGATCGACCAGCTGGTCGACACCACCTCGGGACATCGCCTCCTGTCATTCATGGACGCCTTCTCTAGATACAACCAGATCTGAATGAGCCCGGAGGACGAGGAGCACACCGCCTTCATCACCGACCGCGGAACTTTTTGCTACAGGATGATGCCATTTGACCTCAAGAACGCTGGGGCCACGTACCAGCATCTGGTCAACAGGATCTTCAAGGACCAGATCGACCGCAACAAGCAGGTGTACGTGGACGATATGTTGGTAATGAGCAAACCCGATTCGGACCACGTAGCTGACCTAGCGGAGACGTTCGGCAACCTCCGGCGTCATCAGATGAAGCTGAACCCTGCGAAGTGCGCCTTCGGCGTCTCCCCCGGGAAGTTCCTAGGATTCATGGTAACCCAAAGAGGAATTGAAGCCAACCCGGAGAAGGTCCAGGCCATCCTGGATATGGAGCAGCCCGCCTCCAAGAAGCAAGTGCAGCAACTCACCGGCCGGGTTGCGGCCCTCAGTCGCTTTATCTCCAGGTCGGCAGATCGCTGCCGTCCCTTTTTCAAGGTGCTGAGAAAGATGAACGACTTCGCCTGGATCGAGGAATGCCAGGAGGCCTTTGAAGAGCTGAAGAAGATGCTCACATCGCCACCGCTGCTTTCCCAGCCCAAGGAGGGGGAGGAACTCATCCTCTACCTGGCGGTCACCCCGGAAGCTGTCAGTTCGGTCCTGGTTCGGACCGACGACCAAGGAGTCCAGCGGCCGTTGTACTATACCAGCAAACTTCTCCGCGATGCGGAGCTCAGGTATTCTCGGCCCGAGAAGCTCATTTTTACGCTAATAGTGTATGCTCAGCATCTCAGGCCCTATTTTCAAGCGCATCCCATCGCTGTCCTGACGGACCAGCCGCTGAAAGCGGTGCTCAGCTGACCCGACACCTCGTGGCGATTGGCGAAGTGGGCACTGAAGCTCAGCGAGTTCAACATCGCGTACAGGCCCAGGTCGGCCATGAAAGCTCAGGTGCTGGCCGACTTCTTGGTCGAATGCGCGGGTTTAGGCTAGGAGCCCGAGGAGGATCCCTTGCACCAGCAGCTGAAAGCAGGCACCGAGGGGCCCGGAGAGGATGCATGGATCCTCCACTTAGATGGAGCCTCGAACTCTGGCGGGAGTGGAGCCGGACTCATTCTTACCAATGGCGACGGGGTCGTCGCCGAATGCACGCTCCGTTTCCAGTTCGTCGCGATAAATAATCAGGCGGAGTACGAGGCACTCCTCGCTGGGCTGAGAGTCTCCCGCGAGCTGGGCGTGGCTAACCTTAAGGCCTTCACTGACTCCCAGCTCGTGGCAGGACAGGTCTACGGGGAGTATGCCGCGCACGACCCCCAAATGGCGAAATACTTGGAGCTCGTCAGGGCGGGCACGGCCGGTTTTCGGCGCTTCAACATCTTTCACATCCCCCACAGGGATAACGCCCGTGCGGACACTCTTTCCCGACTGGCGACCCTGCCGGACACGATGCTGGGTCGCGCTCACGTGGAGCACCTTAAGGCCCCAAGCTACGAGACCCCAGTGGGGGTGCATCAGGTCGATCGTGAGCCCAGCTGGATGGACAAGTACGCCGAATACATAACCAGCGGTACCTTGCCAGAGGACCGCGAGGCGGCCCGCCTCATCAGAAAGAAGGCCGTGTGGTTCGTCCTGATGGATGGGCAATTGTATCGAAGATCCTACTCCTACCCCCTCCTCAAATGCGTAGGACCCGCAGAAGCCAGACTCGTGCTCCAGGAGATTCACGAGGGCGTTTGTGGGAAACACGTGGGGGGCAGAGCATTGGCCTACAAAGCCCTTCGTCAGGGCTACTTTTGGGAGACGATGAAGGAAGACACCGCTGATTTCGTGAAGAGGTGCGATCGGTGCCAGTGTCACGCCACGGTGCAACGGCAGCCCTCCAACCCAATCTCCCAGCTTTCAGCTCCGTGGCCATTCGCCCAATGGGGGATGGACCTTCTGGGCCCATTCCCCTCGGCGTCTGAACAGCGGAAGTTCTTGATCGTGGCCATCGACTACTTCAAGAAGTGGGTCGAGGTCGAACCCTTGGCACGGATCACCGAGGCAAACGTCGCCAAGTTCTTCTGGAAGTCAATCGTTTGCTGCTTCGGCCTCCCCCATACCGTGGTTACTGATAACGGGCGCCAGTTCGACTGCCGGGAGTTTGAAGAGTTCTGCGGCGACCTCGGCATCAGGCATCGCTTCACCTCGGTGGCGCATCCTCAGACCAATGGAGAGGCCGAAGTCATGAATAGGACCATTTTGCAGGGCCTCCGCACGCGGTTGGACCAGGCCAAGGGCAGATGGGCCGAGGAGCTCCCCAGCATCCTTTGGGCGTAACATACCACCCCGAGGATGGCGACCAACGAGACCCCGTTCAACCTCGTCTTTGGAGCCGAAGCGGTCATCCCAATCGAGCTCAGCCTACCCACACTGCGTGTGGAGCAATATGACGAGACAGAGAACCCTGCCAGAATGATGCTCAACCTTGACCTTCTTGAAGAGACGAGGGACAAGGCCCGAGTTCGGATGGCGGTGTATAGACAGCAGGTGGCCAGGTATTACAACTCCCAAGTGCGGCCAAAATTTTTTCGTCCCGGAGATCTGGTCCTCCGGCGCCCTGAAGCTTCTCAGCCACGGGAATGCGGCAAGCTCTCACCAAACTGGGAAGGCCCGTACCGGGTAGCAGAAGCCCTCCCCCACGGCGCCTACTACCTGGAGGAATTGGGAGGGGCCAGGTTTTCCCGGACGTGAAACGCCTCGAACCTAAGAATGTATTATCAGTAATGTAAGGTTCCCCACTCCTGCAATAAAGTTTCTTTGCTTCAAACGCTCTTTTCTCACATCGTAGGGAAACCGGTGCATTGCCCTGGGGTCGGCACGCCCGATCATGGCCGACGGCCGAAGGAAGCGAGAAGTCCCGGACCTTAGTCTGGAAGGCGGGGCAGAACCCAGTTCGCCCATGCGAGCACGGAGAACAGCTCGGCAAGCCGCGAAGGCTTGAAAAAGCCTGCGGCCCCGGGGTTCAATCCGGAAGTCCCGGGCTTCGACCTGGAAGGTGGGGTAGAACCCAGTTCGCCCACGCGAGCACGGAGAACAGCTCGGCAAGCCGTGCAAGGCTTGAGAAAGCTTGTGGCCCCGGGGTTCAGTCCGGAAGTCCCGGGCTTCGACCTGGAAGGCGGGGCAGAACCCAGTTCGCCCACGCGAGCACGGAGAACAGCTCGGCAAGCCATGCAAGGCTTGAGAAAGCCTGCGGCCCCGGGGTTCATTCCGGAAGTCCCGGGCTTCGGCCTGGAAGGCGGGGCAGAACCCAGTTCGCCCACGCGAGCACGAAGAACAGCTCGGCAAGCCGCGCAAGGCTTGAGAAAGCCTGCGGCCCCGGGGTTCAGTCCGGAAGTCCCGGGCTTCAGCCTGGAAGGCGGGGCAGAACCCAGTTCGTCCACGCGAGCACGGAGAACAGCTTGACAAGCCGCGCAAGGCTTGAGAAAGCCTGCGGCCCCGGGGTTCAGTCCGAAAGTCCCAGGTTTTGGCCTGGAAGGCGAGGCAGAACCCAGTTCCCCCACGCGAGCACGAAGGCATTCCCAAAGATGGACCCGCTCAAGGCCTACTCTGACGCCACGCGGTCCGGAACATCCCAACCTTTGTTCTGAGCGACGGACGGGACCAGGTCCACCCACGTTCCGGCATTCCACATCAACATCTCAAGAAGGAAAAATAGGAGATGGGAGAGTGGGAAAGAAAGCGAATTCGGGACATGGGCAAATTGTGTTTTCATTGATCCGAGAAGAAGAAGTACAAGCTGGGAATCCCGACAGGCCGGGAGTCCCCAAAGAAAAAAGAGAGAAGAGAAAAAACAACAACGACAAAAAAAAAAGAAGAAGAAGAAGATAAACGGTTCAGTTCGGCGCGGTGGCGGGGCCCTCAGCCTGGGTCGCAGGTTCCACTCCCTCGCCATCGACGGCTGCTGGCTCGGGGGGTTGCACCGGGGCTTCGGCCGTGTCGCTCGCCGGGGGCGCAGCTATGGCCTCGACCGCGCCGGAAGCCTTTCGGTCGGGTCCTTGCCTCCTACCTCCGAGCACCACCCCGCTGAGGTCAAGCTCGGGGTAGAAGTACCCCACCTTCTCCCGGCACATCCGGAACCCCTTCAGGAAGGAGTCCATGGCTGCCTCCCGGACCTCCGAGATGTACTCGTCGGAGGCCCGGAATTTCGGGATGGCTTCCTGCGCCTCCCGCTTCGCGGCCTCTAGGAGCCCGTTGACGTAGGTGCTCCGCTCCTTCACCGCACTCGCCTCCCATCTGGCCTCCTCCAGCTGGCGCTCCAGCCACTGGGAATGGGCCCGAAGGCGAGCCCTCTTCCGCGCGATGCTGGTTGGAGTCCCTCTCCTTGGACAGAGAGGACTCCAAGTCCTTGTTTCGCCCCTCGGCGCGCGCCAGGTCTGCCTGGAGGGTCTGGTTGCTCGCTCGCAGCTCGACCCCCTTTTCCATGAGGTCTTTGATGTCAGCCGCGAGCTTGCCGAGCTTCTCTTCTTTCTCGGCATCTTTCTTCGCATACCCCGCGAGGAAGTTCCTCAGCAGGAGCACGTCGTTCCCAATCTGCACAGCAAAGCAATCGGGTTAGTGTAAAAGCTAACCGAGGCCAAAGAAGACAAAGGAGCCTGAGTTCGGACTTACCGTGAAGAGCTGCGGGATGATCCCGAGCAGGGCGTCGGCGTAGTCCCTCCCGCCTCGAGATCGGCGGTCCCGCACTGGTAGAGGCATACTCCATCACTTTCTCCGCGAGCCCCTTGTTGCGAATCACGGAGCAGCGATTGGTGAGCGACGGTGGTGTAGCCGTCAGGTCGGCTGCGGCGGCGACTGCCCCTCCAGCAAAAATCACCGTCGACGGTGCGGCGGAGATCGCGGGCTGCGCTGTCGGAGCCGTGGCAATGACGGGGCCAGCGCTGGGCGGAGCTGCTGGTGGTGGAGCCCCCTCGTCGGCAGCACCGCCGGGTCTGACGGCAGGCGCATCAGTGGCCCCGCCCAGAGGCAGTCTGGGGGGGAGCCGCGGCCACCGGGCTGGGTACGGTCGCTGGCACGGCCTCCTGGCTCGCCTCTGTGCGAGCCCTCTTCGCCGCGGGCTCATCCACCTCGGTGACGTCCCTCTGGGCAGCGCCCTCCAGAAGGTTCTCCAGCGAGAATTTCATCCCTGCAACACAAAAGAAAAGAAGGTCAGCCAACTCGGCTAAAGAGGAGAAAGAAGACAGAAGTCAAGGGAGGACTGAGTCTCACCCGGCTCGCGGATGGGACTGATCCCGGCCTCAAACAAGTTCTGCTCCGAGAGCAGAACCTCGAGCACCGGGACCACATCGCTCAGGAGTTGCGAATAGGCCTCTTGGTCCGCCGACTCGACCTGGGAGTTCCGGTTCGGAGATCGATCCGGTTCGCTCCAGGCCCAGTCAACATCCTCGATCGAGGCAAAGAAAAACCGGTTCTTCCAGCTCTTGATAGAAGAAGGGAGGTCGAACCGGAGACACCTGGGCCGGGGCGAGATGTACCACCAGCCGTCGTCAGTGGAGTACCTCTTCAGGGTAAACAGAGCCCTGAAGAGGGAGAAACGGGCAACAAACCTGTGGAAGTGGCAGAAAACAATAAAAGAAAAGATGACCCAGATGGCATTGGGAGCCAACTGGGCCGGAACGAGGCGGAAGTGGCTAAGGAAAGAAAGGAAGAAGGGGTGCAGAGGAAACCGAAGACCCCCGAGAAGGAAGTCTTCGTAGAAGGCTATGCAGCCGGGGCCACTCATGGTGACGCGATCCCCGGGCCGCGGAACAAACAGACAGATTGATCCCGGGATGCCGTAGGCCTCCCGGAGCAAAGAAAGGTCGCCTTCGGTCATTGTGGAAGCATGACCGGAGGGACCAGTAGAAAGAAGAGGTGGAGCAGGAAGGGAATGAAGCGGAAAGGCAGGAGTGACAGGAGGAGACCGGACATCCCTGGGGATGCCAATGGTGATACCCCCAGGTTGCAGTCGCCTGCGGGTCTCCTCCGGGATCACTTCCTTCTTCGAGGAGGAAGAAGACGGAGTCCTCGGCCGCGAAGGACCAGCCTCGTCCGGATTAGAGGAAACATAGCGACGGCGCGCCATGGCAAAGAAGAAAGCAAGGAAGATTCAGAGAAGAAGAAGAAGAGGGGAACTAGGGAGAAAATGGAGGCACTCACCGAAAATGCACTACACGAACGCGGGGCAGTGGAAATTAGCCTGCAGCAAACCACCCACGAAGCAAGGGAAAATGCCTCATTCCGGAAAGTCCCCTCCTTTTCAAACTCAGTCGACAGCAGCCGTACCCGTCATTCCGCCCCGAGCCACTGGATGATCGCCGCGTGGACGCACGCCCGACACCGATGCCTCGTTAGCAGGGAAACAGCCTCTGCTTCGAAGCGACACATTTATTATGGGCAAGTGGGCGATGCGTGGCGGCTTCCTATAGGACTTCGGGCACACCGAGAAGCGGCGACAAGGATCGCGGCAATTATGATGCAAGATCTTTGCCCCCCCACGTCATATCTACATTTAATCCCGACGTTCCGTTCTGCGATGCCCCAATGGAACGGCGGGCTGGGAGCAACTGTTACGGCCGTAATGATGACATGGCCGGGCTCAGATTCCGTCAGGTATGATCGAGCCATGTGGAGGTTTCTTCGGTCGAGTCAGCCTCGGTTCCCATGCTACCGAGGTCGAGCTCGGCCCTTGCCCTCCCAGGCTACCTCGCCAGCTGATATCCCGAGACGTTACCGCCCTCGCCGAAGTCGAGTTCGGTCCGGGGCTCCTCCTGCCACCTCGCCAGGTGTCCACCCAAGAGGGGTCCACCTCAGCCAAGGTCGGCTGCTCCCCCGCTCCCTCGCCAGGTGGCGCCCATAGACGGTCCCACCAAGGCCGAAGCTGAGCGCCCTCCTGCCGCCTCGCCAGGTGTCCACCCCGGAGGGGCCCACCTCGGCCGAGGTCGGCTGCTCCCTCGCTCCTCCTCCAGGTGGCCCCCGGAGACGGGTCCACCTCGGCCGAAGCCGAGCGCCCTCCAGTCGCCTCGCCAGGTGTCCACCCCGGAGGGGTCCATCTCGGCCGAGGTCGGCTGCTCCCTCGCTCCTCCGCCAGGTGGCCCCCGGAGACGGGTCCACCTCGGTCGAAGCCGAGCGCCCTCCTGCCACCTCGCCAGGTATCCACCCAGGAGGGGTCCACCTCGGCCGAGGTCGGCTGCTCCCTCGCTCCTTCGCCAGGTGGCCCCCGGATATGGGTCCACCTCGGCCGAAGCCGGGCATCCTTCTGCCACCTCGCCAGGTGTCCACCCGGGAGGGGTCCACCTCGACCGAGGTCAGGCCGCCCGTACAGAGAAGGTCCCAAAGAGCGGAGGCACGGGTTCCGAGGTTGGCCCTCGAGCCGTGCGCACCACAGACGGCGCCCCTACAGATGGCGACGGCACGCGAAACACCACTTACGTCGGCCCGACAGGTCCTGCAGTCGAGAGGCGCGGTCCTGACAAAACAGGGCCCGTCAACGGATAGCGCCGGCACTTAGGAAGGAGAGCGCCCTCACTGGGCCCGAGGTCTGACCGGCTGCCCTGCCGGCGCCACCCCCATTTTCTTTACCCTTTCCCCGCTGGGCTCGGCGAACGAGGTCGGAAAGCCGCCTGGCCCTCAAAACCAAAAAGGGAAAGAGAAAAGGATGGAGAGGGGAGCCTCCCAAGAGTAGAAGACAGGCAGGCAGCAGGAGGAGATAAAAGGAAGGAAATTGGAGGCGACCAGGTAAGCTGGGACGAGTAAGAAACAGTGGCCAAAAGCCCCGCTCCGAGAGTAAGATCGAGGGTCCCGAGAGGGGATCGCTTGGCGTGAGCTTGGCGAGGAGGCCCGGCCGGGTTTCTGGTCCCTACCGCACCCTTCTTGCTAGTAAATTCTCTGAGTCTGGGACTCCTTCGGGGGCCCGTCTTGGAGAATCTGTTCCTTCTCGCCGTCTACTAACTTGACCGTCGGAGCTCCCTCGCCGGGATCCCCGGCCAGGGTCTTCTGACCCTCTCTTGCAGGTTCGCCCTAGCCAGGAGGCCCTAGGAGCAAGGCGGTCTGGTAGGATCGGCGGATCCGAGGCACGGGCGCGACGGCGAGATCGGCAACACATAGGTTTTGAACCTCCTGGGGAAGTCTTTTGGTTTCGGACTGCGGCATTGGGTCGACCGGTTGCCATCGTTGGGAGGTCGAACTTCAGGAGCCTTGTCGCTTCGCTTCTTGGGAGCCTACCTCCCTTCAGCCTAGCGTTAGCTCACTGCTTGCTCTTCCGCTAGGGCATATTTCTATGCCCGGGCAAGTAATTCAGAGTAGCTCGTCAGGAACTTCTTGTCTAGGAAGAACGTGAGCCTGGACGAGCGGAGCCCTTTCTTGAAGGCCGACATAACTACATCTTCATTCAGATCCGGGATCTCCATGGCCGCTGAGTTGAAATGGGCCATGTAATCTCGAAGGGTCTCTCCCTCCTTTTACAGCACGAGGAAGAGACAGTCGGTGTTCCTCGGGGTCCGATTGCAAGTCCTAAAATGGAAAAGAAAAATGTTTTCAAGTTGAGGGAAAGAGTGAATCGTGCCTGGTTGGATGGCGGAGAACAATATCTGAGCGGCCTTCTTTAGGGTTGCGAGGAAAGCAATGCAATGAAAGGCGTCAGATGCGCCCTGCACCATCATATGTGCCTTGTAAGTGCCCAGATGGCCCAGTGGGTCAGTGGTACCATCATAGGGGTCCACCTGCAGGATCTGGAAGTGGCGGGGGATCGACTCCCCTATGATATCGACGGAAAAAGGCGGGCTAGAGTCATATACCTGCTCCCTCTCGGCCTTCTGCCGATCGGCTATTTCAGCAATTCACTCCTCCATGCGCATAATTTTGCTGGTATAGTTCCTTGAGGCTTCGGCAGGGTACCGAACGCCGTCGGGGACGGAGTATTTGAAGGAGGGTGATGCTGACCTCGCTCTCTTCCCGTCAGTGCGAGCCCCCAAGGACCTTCGAGGCTCCAGAACAACGTGGGAGAGAGGCTGAGGGGCTTCTTGGCATCGGCTCCCCTCAGCGACTGGTTGGTGGTTGGTGCAGGACACTGCAGGAGGCTGCTGCCGGTTGTTAGCTGCTTCCTGGAGATGCTGAACCGCAGTAGTGAGCGTGTCGATACGGTTCAGGAGCGTCTGGAACTGCTGTAGTCCCAGAACGATAATGGGTTTGACGGCGGTGGTAGTGGCGTCATTCTCCCTGGGAGGTCCTTCTGACCTGGACAGGGAGTGACCTCTCCTGGCGGAGATGTTATGGGCTCTTCCCTTTTCCATTATTTGACTCAGTAAACGGGTTCCTCCTTTTAGGGAATGAAAAAATGAACCTGGACTGAAGGTTGCACCGCCCCTCCTTCTAACGCTAATCTGTTGCTGCGTCTACTCCCGGACCAGGCTCGGTCGACGAGCGCTCCTCTCCCGGTACCTGCAACACAATCCCCAAGGGCCGGTGGTGCTCCGGCGAGGGACACGCCGATGCTTATGTCAGCAAGAGCTTAAGAGCAATAGAATGGAGGAATTAGATGGAGATATCGAATGGAAAGAGAAGAGAATACCTCTCCCTAAAACGAGATCCCCCGGTCACCTTATATAGGTGTAGAATGTTGCCAAATTCTATTAAGGGATGGATTGAAAATGCCCGATCTGCCCCTAAGAAAATCAAGATAGTCACCAGGTGGCACTAGGATATAGCCACGTCGCGATGTCCGTTGTAACAAAATTCTGGTACCAGCTGGAAAGGACTTTCGGAGCCTTCTAGTCACCTCTGGAGTTAGAGCGAGTCAGTTGGACTTCGACAGGAATGGATCGGCCGATCATCCGAGGAAGAATATCCATCAGGCCTTCTCGAGGAGTAGACCGGTCGGACCTCTGTAAAAAATGGTCATTCGGACCTCTACTTCAATGGGTCGGCCAATCGGACTTCCGGTGAAGTGGGCCGGCCGAGTCCTCAACGAAAATGGGTCAGCCGTCCGACCGTGAGGCTGCTAGCACCAGTTCAATTTAAGAAAAACCGGTTGAGTACAATAATATTAAATTAAATATAAATAAATATATTTTTAAAAATTATTAAATAAAATATTTAAAAAATTAAGCAAGAAAAAGTAGACGCAGAATACTGAATATTATAACTATCCTTGGCTTTGTTGACCCGCTGCGTACTTAATGGGGTAATGTTTTTAATATCCGATCCCTACCGAACCGTTCCTGAATATCGCAAGCCACCTTTGTTGACCCGCAGACCGTAGTTGCCGGGGAGTGCTAATTTTTTAATATCCGATTTCTATCACATTCCTCCCTACTTTCCCTACCTAACCTTCCGCTTGCTAAAAAAAAATTGCTGGTGCTCGATTTTGACATCTCATCGACCTTCTTCTTCTTCTTCGATTCCTCATCCATCAACTCCAAAGAAATCAGATCTCTCCCCCAGGAATAGGAATGGAACCATACTATCCTTACCTTGGGTCCGAGTGCTAAATAATTTACAGATAAAATTTTAACTTCATACTCTGCAAAGCAAGCCCCATGGCCACAAGCCGGAGTTCCTATTACAATACCAGCAAATTAACTCAATCCAACACATGAACACAAGCCTTGGCTTTCATTATTATTATTATTAGACATGCCTTCTCTTGATTACACACCTTGCCCACAACCATCAAATTAAGTGCATCATTAATTTCACTTCACCTGGGCTGCGGGGGCTGGAGGGGTCGCACCGGCAGCAGTAGTCCTCCCCCCATCAACTATCAGGTTTTGTCCGGTGACGAACGCCGACTCCTCGGACGCCAGGAAGAGTGCAGTGTGAGGACCGGTTCTTTTGGGCTGGATTTGGGCTGAAGTCGGCAGCCCTTGCCGACTTCAGTTCAAAATCCTTATGGTTCGGAAGGTCGGATTCTCCGGCGAGAAATCCGGACAAATCCGACGCCGCCGCCGGAGAGGGGGGGGAGATAAGGTTTCTCCTCGGATTTAAGGCTCTGGGGATTACCTAGATTACCTCTGTTGATCGGAGAGCTTCTTCCTGTGGTGGAGCGACGACGGTTCCTCGAGTGCCCTGCCTTCGCCGGAACGCCCTTCGCCGGAGGTCGTGGGATCGGAGACGCCTCTCGCCGGTAAGTCCTCTCTCTCCCTGGTATGGGCGTTGAGGGCTTGTGCGGCTCGACGGAGGGGAGAATCCGGTTGATTTTCCTCTCCGTTGAAGCCTTGGGCGGTGGCCGGCAGTGAGGAAGCCGCCGCCGGACTCCTCTTCCTTCTCCGGCGTGGTCGCCGTGGCGGTCGGACGGGAGGATCGCCGTCGATCCTCCCTGCTTCTCTCGTGAGGTCGGGCGAATGCCTGGCCGAAGGGGGACGGGGGGATCGTTTTTGATCAGGCTTGGCTGGGCCAAGCCTGTTTTGGGCCGGGCTTGGCTGGGCCGGGCCGGGCCGGGCTTGGCTGGGCCGGGCCGGGCCGGGCTGGGCTGGGCTTGGCTGGGCCGGGTCTCGTTGGGCCAGACTTGGTTGAGCCATGCCTTGTTAGGCTAGGTCTATTTCTTGGTTAGACCGGTCCAGTAAAAACCCCATTGAAAAATAAATAAATAAATAAATAATAATAATAATGATTATATTAATAATATTAAATAAAGGGGAAGAAGGGGAAAAGATCTGTTGGACAAGGTTGTTCCAAGAAAATTTAATTTTTATATAATTTCTTTTTAATTTGTGATTCAGGATCGTCGTTGTCTCTGGAAGATCGGATTTAGGGAATTGAACTGTACGTTGTTGGTGGATGCTCTTGGGTAAGTTATCTTGACCTCTGATATGTATGCCAATATATATATATTTATAACTTAGTAGATATATGTAATATATCTGCATTTGATTGCATTGGATTGCGTGCATCATGCTGGTGTGAGTGCTGTGTTGGCGTAAGTACATTGTGTTGGTGTGGGTATATTGTGGGATTGCTTTGGATTGCGTGCGTCGTGTTGATGTGGATGCATTGTACTGGTGTTGAGTGGTGCAGTTGGTTGTGAGTGCATTGAGACTGTGTGAGTGCTCTCTAGTCTGACTATGATCATACGAGAACCTAGTCTCCTTTTGGGCCTCCAGCAGGGCTATTGCTGGCACATGACCGTTGAGCGGTACGTGACACAGGAGCTAGTTGCCTTATTTTAGCCATGCGTGGCGGGCACATGCAGAGGATGCATGTTTCTCGTATGATACTCAGAGCTAGTTTTCCTTTTGGGCCTCCAGCAGGGCTATTGCTGGCACATGACTGTTGAGCGGTATGTGACACAGGATCTAGTCTCTTTCGGGACGAGCCATGGGCCGATCGTGGCCATAGTCTGAGGGACTAGGAGAGTTAAGTAAATGGTTGGCCATCCATAGTCGTGTCGTGTCTGTGTCGGTCGCATTAAGTGTACGTATTTGCATCAGGTCGTGGGTTATTATTATTATATTGCTGGACATCTTGTTGCATGATGTATTATGCTTGTTGTTATTAGATGCATATTGGTGTATGTATATTGAAGGTGTTGATAACTTACTGAGCCTGTGTAGCTCACCCATGTTTTCTTATATTTTTGTTTCAGATATCGAAGATCATTTGGGTTTTGGAACCAGTCAGTGAGGAGCTAGGATTTAGGTGTTAATCCCTGAGTTTATATTTTATCTGTATTTTATATTCTGTTAATCTTTATGGAAAGTTGTTCCTTACTATTGTTTGGTTGTAGATTTGAAAGTTAGGCCTGGCATGATCTCTAGAAGATATCTAGGATTGTGCGGCCGGTCACGTAGCCGATCCTTGATATGGATTCGGGGCGTGACAGAGTGGTATCAGAGCCAGGTTAAAGATGTCATAGTTAGTGAGAGTGGGGTAGAATTAGGGTATTGAAGGATATTTGATGATTTGAAAAATTTATATCAGTGTGCGCAGCGAAAGTGTGGTAGACTAAAGACATTAGAATTAATTTAAAGTATGGAAGAAGAGATGCTCTTATTGGAATTATTGAAATTGGGTAGAATGGTACTTGTGAGTATTGAATCATGTAAGTTTTGGATTGTGTATCTTTGGGTTTAGAAGACTTAAATTTCGAGGGCGAATTTTTTTTTAGGTGGGGAGAATGTGAGGACCGGTTCTTTTGGGCTGGATTTGGGCTGAAGTCGGCAGCCCTTGCCGACTTCAGTTCAAAATCCCTATGGTTCGGAAGGTCGGATTCTCCGGCGAGAAATCCGGACAAATCCGACGCCGCCGCCGGAGAGGGGGGGGAGATAAGGTTTCTCCTCGGGTTTAAGGCTCTGGGGATTACCTAGATTACCTCTGTTGATCGGAGAGCTTCTTCCTATGGTGGAGCGACGACGGTTCCTCGAGTGCCCTGCCTTCGCCGGAACGCCCTTCGCCGGAGGTCGTGGGATCGGAGACGCCTCTCGCCGGTAAGTCCTCTCTCTCCCTGATATGGGCGTTGAGGGCTTGTGCGGCTCGACGGAGGGGAGAATCCGGTTGATTTTCCTCTCCGTTGAAGCCTTGGGCGGTGGCTGGCAGTGAGGAAGCCGCCGCCGGACTCCTCTTCCTTCTCCGGCGTGGTCGCCGTGGCGGTCGGACGGGAGGATCGCCGTCGATCCTCCCTGCTTCTCTCGTGAGGTCGGGCGAATGCCTGGCCGAAGGGGGACGGGGGGCTCGTTTTTGATCAGGCTTGGCTGGGCCAAGCCTGTTTTGGGCCGGGCTTGGCTGGGCCGGGCCGGGCCGGGCCGGGCTTGGCTGGGCCGGGCCGGGCCGGGCTGGGCTGGGCTTGGCTGGGCCGGGTCTCGTTGGGCCAGACTTGGTTGAGCCATGCCTTGTTGGGCTAGGTCTATTTCTTGGTTAGACCGGTCCAGTAAAAACCACATTGAAAAATAAATAAATAAATAAATAATAATAATAATGATTATATTAATAATATTAAATAAAGGGGAAGAAGGGGAAAAGATCTGTTGGACAAGGTTGTTCCAAGAAAATTTAATTTTTATATAATTTCTTTTTAATTTGTGATTCAGGATCGTCGTTGTCTCTGGAAGATCGGATTTAGGGAATTGAACTGTACGTTGTTGGTGGATGCTCTTGGGTAAGTTATCTTGACCTCTGATATGTATGCCAATATATATATATTTATAACTTAGTAGATATATGTAATATATCTGCATTTGATTGCATTGGATTGCGTGCATCATGCTGGTGTGAGTGCTGTGTTGGCGTAAGTACATTGTGTTGGTGTGGGTATATTGTGGGATTGCTTTGGATTGCGTGCGTCGTGTTGATGTGGATGCATTGTACTGGTGTTGAGTGGTGCAGTTGGTTGTGAGTGCATTGAGATTGTGTGAGTGCTCTCTAGTCTGACTATGATCATACGAGAACCTAGTCTCCTTTTGGGCCTCCAGCAGGGCTATTGCTGGCACATGACCGTTGAGCGGTACGTGACACAGGAGCTAGTTGCCTTATTTTAGCCATGCGTGGCGGGCACATGCAGAGGATGCATGTTTCTCGTATGATACTCAGAGCTAGTTTTCCTTTTGGGCCTCCAGCAGGGCTATTGCTGGCACATGACTGTTGAGCGGTATGTGACACAGGATCTAGTCTCTTTCGGGGCGAGCCATGGGCCGATCGTGGCCATAGTCTGAGGGACTAGGAGAGTTAAGTAAATGGTTGGCCATCCATAGTCGTGTCGTGTCTGTGTCGGTCGCATTAAGTGTACGTATTTGCATCAGGTCGTGGGTTATTATTATTATATTGCTGGACATCTTGTTGCATGATGTATTATGCTTGTTGTTATTAGATGCATATTGGTGTATGTATATTGAAGGTGTTGATAACTTACTGAGCCTGTGTAGCTCACCCATGTTTTCTTATATTTTTGTTTCAGATATCGAAGATCATTTGGGTTTTGGAACCAGTCAGTGAGGAGCTAGGATTTAGGTGTTAATCCCTGAGTTTATATTTTATCTGTATTTTATATTCTGTTAATCTTTATGGAAAGTTGTTCCTTACTATTGTTTGGTTGTAGATTTGAAAGTTAGGCCTGGCATGATCTCTAGAAGATATCTAGGATTGTGCGGCCGGTCATGTAGCCGATCCTTGATATGGATTCGGGGCGTGACATGCAGCCTCCCCAATATCACTTGCCTTCAACGGCCCTCCTACCTTCAACACCATCAAGGCCTCGGCACGCTCCTCTAACTGACTCTGGCTCAGCCCCAAACCCCACATAGTCAGCGGCGTCGCCACGCCTCCCGGCGAAACGCAGTTCGCCCGTATTCCATGCCTTCCAAGCTCCGCTGCCACCGACCGCACGAGCCCGACCACCGCATGCTTCGACGCTGTGTACACTGCCGGCCTGTTTGCACCGGAAGATTCTTTAGAGAAGAAGAACGAGACCCGATATCACGAGGAAGAAAAAATTTTGTTTCAAAGAACTGCTTTCTCAGTTTTTTATTCACGGCAACCAAAATATATATATAATCATGAAGATCTATTCAAATTAAAATAAAATATTAAATTTCATTACAGCAAGATTAAAAAATAGAAGAATTTTTTATCCTGTTTAAATAAAATATAATCTTTTATTTGAGTTTATCATTTTGCACTTTTTGAATAACTCTTTTGGTAGTCGCTTTGTAAAGATATCCATCACTTGGTCACGACTCGCAACGTGACTCATTCGTACATTTCCTTCCTTCACATGTTCCCGAATGAAATGAAAACGAATATTTATGTGTTTGCTTCTCTCATTGTGCACTGGATTCTTTGCCAACTGAATTGCCTATTTATTATCTACTCTGATTTCGATTGCCTTATGTTGCTAAAGTTTTAGCTTATAAAATATATTTCTTAGCCATATTGCATGGCATACACACCAAGATACTGCTACATACTCTGTCTCGCATGTTGACAATGTCACTATTGGCTGCTTCTTTGAGAGTCAAGTGAAAGCCGTATCTCTCATACAGAATACATACCCTGATGTGCTTTTCCGATCATCTACATCTCCGCACCAATTACTATCGAATTAACCCACCAGTTTGTAATCATATATCTTTGAGTAGAATAATCCGAGTGACTCTGTTCCTTTGACATACTGAAGAATTCTCTTGACAGCCTTCAAATGCGAATATTTTGATTCCTCCATGAATCGACTTGCTATGCCGACACTATATGCAATATCCGGTCTTGTGCATGTGAGATACCGTAGGCTCCCAATTAAACTTCGGTATTTACTTGCATCTACTCGATCTCCTTCCTCAAACTTAGAGAGTTTCAAACCAAGTTCCATCGGTGTTGCTACAGGATTGCATTCCTCCATCTTATTTTTCTTCAAAATATATTTTGCATACGCCTCTTGTGACACAAGTATTTCCATTTTTTCTTGTCTAATTTTAAGACCAAGGAAGTATTTCATCAACCCCATATCTATCATCTCGAACTCCCGAGTCATAGTCTTTTTAAAATCTTTTATTATCTTCTCATCATTTCCCATGAATATAAGATCATCAACATAAAGAGCAACAAACAATAAGTTACCTTTTTCTTTCTTTACGTACAATGCATACTCATATGGATACTGGATAAACCCATTCTTCTTGAAGTAGGTGTCGATACGAGTGTTTCATACTCGAGGCACTTGCTTCAGCCCATATAGTGCCTTCCTTAACTTCAACACCTTTTGTTCTTTCTCGGTTTTCATGTATCCGAGTGGTTGCTCCACATATACTTCCTCTTTAAGTACACCATTTAAAAACGTTGATTTTACATCCATTTGATAGATTGGCCACCTGAATTGGGTTGCTTGGAAAATAAGAAGCCGGATTGTTTATATTTTTGCAACTGGAACAAAAACTTCATCATAGTCAATTCCTGCCTTTTGCCTTTAGCCCTTTGCAACTAGCCGGGCTTTATACCTTTCTATCTTGCCTTGGAGATTCATCTTTTTCTTATATACCCATTTCACTCCTATAGGCTGATGTCTTTTTGGCAACTCCACCATATCCTAAGTTCCATTTCTTTCAATTGCCTTTATGTCTTCATCCATTGCATTTTGCCATTTCTTATCTCTTACTGCTTCTTCAAAACAAATATTCTCGATATCTGCTAGAAGACATACCAAGTGAACTTCGCTTGTTAATTCGTATAAATCTTGCAGGCTTCGCATCTTTGATTGTCTTGGTTCTTCATCATCATCAGATGTTGGTGGGCTTGATGGTATGATTATTGGTATAGTAGTTGAGGATTCTCCTTTTTCTTTCTCTTGCGCTACCTCCTTTTGGTTGTTCCAATCCCATGCATTTTCTTCATTTACTTGTACATCTCGGCTTATCACCACCTTCTTTTCAATTGGGTCAAATAATTTAAAAGCTTTTGTCTTCTCGTCATACCCAATGAACACGTACTTTTTGCTCTTATCATCTAGTTTAGTTCTTTTTTGATCCGGTACATATGTGTAGGCGACACTACCAAATACTTTAAAGTGTGATATAGTAGGTTTCAATCCGCTCCAGGCTTCCTGCGGTGTTTGATCCGCTAATTTTGTATGTGGGCATCGATTTTGCACATAGACAGCACATTGTATAGCTTCTGCCCAGAAATCTTTTGAAATGTCTTTGGTCTTCAACATTGATCGAACCATGTCAAGAATGGTTCAATTTTTTCTCTCGGCCACACCATTTTGCTGAGGTGAGCAAGGTGTGGTTAAGAATCTCTTGAACCCATGCTCCTCGCAATAGCTTGTGAAGGCAGTTGACATGTACTCTCCGCCTCTATCTGACCGTAGAGCCTTGATATAAAAGCTCGTCATCTTCTCTACTGATACCTTGAATTTCTTGAATACCTCGAGTGCCTCGGACTTCTCTTTCAGAAAATAAACCCATGTTTTTCTTGTAAAATCATCAATGAACATGAGAAAGTATCTCTTCTCACTGAATGGCTTTGGTGTGATTGGGCCATATATATTGATGTGTACTAACTCGAGATGACGCCTTGCATGATATTGCGCACCTTTAGGAAAAATGTTCCTTGCCTGCTTTCCAAGTACACATCCCTCGCAAAATTTTCTGGTGTAGTCTATGTTTGGTAGCCCATGGACAATATTCTTCTTTGCTAACTTTCTTAGGCCATCGTAATGCAAGTGTCCGAGTCGTAAGTGCCACAATAAAGCTTTATCTTTTATGTTGACTTGTAAACATTTTTCTTAGATGTTCCTCAAGTTGAGTTTGAACATCCGATTCTCGGTCATCTTCACATATGCAAGTAACCGGCCTCTTTTGTCCTTCAAGTCCAACATCCGGTCTTTCTTGAAAACCGAATATCCCTTCTCTAACAATTGCCCCATGCTGAGGATATTACTCTTCATATTGGGCACATGATAAACATCTTCAATAGACCCTTCTTTACCATTCTTTTCAGAAAAATAAATTTTATCTCGGCCCTTGACTTGAACCTTCGATGCGTTGCCGAATGATACGTGCCCATCTTCTTCTTCTTATATCTCCACAAAGAGGTGTTTGTGCCCGCTTATGTGATTACTAGCACCGGTATCAAGATACCATACCGTATCGCTGTCAGGAGCAGTGTCTTTATGGGTCATCATGAGAACACCGTCATCTCTTGTCTCCTCTTCCGTGACTAGATTCTTGTTTTCTTCCACTCTTTTTTTTGGAATAGCACTCTTTTGCATAGTGTCCGTACTTGCCGCAGTTGTAGCATTCGATATTTTGACGATATGACCGGCTGCCTCTCCTACGACCGCGTTCTCGTCCACGCCAATTCTGTTGGCTTGGCTGGTCCTTTTCTTCGAAGTTGTCTCCATGTCCGTGACCTCTACTATGATCAACACCACGACCACCACGGTCACTATGGCCACCACGGCCGCGACCTCTTCCTTGATTTTGGTATGCATACATCGCATTGTCCTCTTTGATAGTTGCCTTAGTTTGCAAAGCCTCATCGAGCAGCTCTTGTTTTTTTTTCTTTTTCCGTTGTTCATGCGCCTCAAGTGAACCCGCGAGATCATCGATGGTTATCTCTTCTAAATTCCTTGATTCCTCGATAGCGCATACAACGTTCTCAAAATTCTCGATCAATGATCGCAGAATTTTTTCAACAATCCTTGCATCGGTAAGGATTTCTCCATTGCGTTTGAGTTGATTTACTACCATCTGCACACGCGTGATATAGTTAGACACTCCTTCTGAATTGCGTTTGAGTTGATTTACTACCATCTGCACACGCGTGATATTGTTAGACACTCCTTCTGAATTGCGTTTGAGTTGATTTACTACCATCTGCACACGCGTGATATAGTTAGACACTCCTTCTGACTCCTTCATCTTCATGGCCTCCAACTCGCCTCGCAAAGTTTGAAGCCACACTTGTTTAACTCGGTCGGCGTCTTTGAAGACCTTTTGCAGAATCTCTCACGTCTTCTTTGAAGTAGTTGCTTCGATAATCTTCTCAAAATCCGACTCATCTATCACTTGAAATAAGAAATAGAAAGCAGTCTTGTCTTTCATACGTGTTTCTTTCAATGCTTTTAATTGAGTTACCGTCATACTATCAATATCTTCCGACCCTATGTAGCCGTTCTCAGTTATATTCCACGCATCTTGTGCATTGCATGTATTTGAATATTCAAATTATCGTAGTTTAATTTCGTGAATTTGTGGCAAATTAAGTTTCTTACCAGATGAAACCGTGGCCAAGAATAATAAGAACTACCGGAAAAAATCACCGGATGTGAAAACTGTGAGCAAGTTCTTCTCTTTGGCACGCTCATGACTCCTGTTTCTCTCTTCTCCCTTTTCACCCACACGCTCTCTCTCTCTTCCTCACGCTCTGTTTTGTTTTGTTTTGTTTTTGTTTTTGTTTTTTTTTTTTTTATTCTCATGTTACTTCTCTCTCACCCGATCTCACGGCCAGCTTCAAGAAATAGAGATGGCTCCTCACAAAAGCCCTGTAACTTCCATTCTCCCCAGTTTCATGCCTTTGCTACCCAGATCAAACCGGTGGAGAAAAACTCATAAGGAGGGATGAAAGCACCGTGAAAGAAAAATCCAGATCAAACCCGTGAATGCTCGCACGTCACGGGCCTTCAACGTCCTGTTATTTGCTCTCTCTCACGCTCACGGCCTTCAAGCAGTAAATATCAGAGGCAAAGAACAGGCTGGGAAGGAGATCGGCGAAGAACATGGAAGAGAAAAACGGCAAAGACTGTAGCTCTGATACCAATTTGTTTGCACCGGAAGATTCTTAAGAGAAGAAGAACGAGAAGATTCTTAAGAGAAGAAGAACGAGACCCAATATCACGCGGAAGAAAAAAATTTATTCCAGATAACTGTTTTCTCAATTTTTTATTCACGGCAACCAATATATATATATATATATAATCCTGAAGGCCTATTCAAATCAAAATAAAATACTAAAGTTCTATTATAGCAAGGCTAAAAAATAGGGCGATTTTTGATCCTGTTTAAACAAAATATAATTTTTTATTTGAGTTTATCTGTAATACGGCCCGTATCCACCCTTCGTTGCCGCGATGCTCGCCGTGCATATGATCGAACCTCGCGTCCCGCTGGACACCATCGCCCTCGCCGCATGTTTGATTGTCGCGCATACGCCGCGGACGTTCACGGCGATGACATTATCGAGCACGTCGAAGTCCACGTCTAGAATGCTGCTGGTTATCTTCTCCCCGATCGCGGCGTTGCTGAACATGATGTCGAGCCCACCACCGTAGGCCTTGACGGTGAAGTCCACGAGCTCCCCTACTTCCTTCTCGTTGCGCACATCGCAGTGCTTGTACTTGCACTTGTCGGGGCCGATGGAGTCGACGACGCTAGCGCCCAGATCGTCCTGGATGTCGGCGATGACGACGAGGGCGCCATGGGCGGTGAAGATCCTTGCAGTGGCCTCGCCGATTCCACTGGCCCCGCCGGTGATGATGGCCACCTTGCCTTCCAACCTGCATGTCATGGTTAACACCTTAGCGCCAAGCTCACCGGAAGCTTGTATGCATGCATGAAATTTAAACTCAAATCCATGAATTTGTTTTAGGAAAGGCGTTGTTGGGTGTGGTTGGGCACCCAGTATCCAAATCGAGGTGTCCCAAAAAAAAAAAAACCAGGAAAGAAAAAGAAAAAGAAAAAAAAAAAATAACCCTGTAGTTGGCCCGCCAGACCGGGCCCGACCTAGCCCATGAGTGTAGCTAGCCCAGGCGCGCGCATGGACGAAAGCGGAGCCCAGGCCCAGGCGGCATGCATGTGGGTGCACGGCCCAACCCGACACATAGGCGCGCAGCCCGGCCCGGCGTGCGGGCACGTGCGCGTGGGCTCGGCCTAGCTTTAGGCAGCTTGCCCTGGGGCATTTCCCAAGCATTGCTCACCGGTTTCCCAGCTGGTTTCTCAAAGCTCATGCACAGTTCACGGGTTTCTGTTGGATCGTCCGATCATCAATTGGACGGCTGAGGTTGATTCCAGGTTTTATCGGGCTTGATTTGAGATTGGATGGCTGAGGTTGATTCCAGGTCTTATTAGGCTTGATCTGAAACTTTTTTTACTTCGATTCGGACGCAGTTTGGATGGTTTTTCAGGCTCTTTTCATCAAGGGCAGCAAAGAGCCACCGTGAAGACTAGAGAAGAGAATAGAGGTCAATAGAGGGCCAAGAAGAGAGCTAGTGATTTTGTAACCTATAAGAGTAGTCCAAGGATTTTCTAAGAGAGAAAACAAGAGGAAGAGAGAGAAAAATGTAGAGAGATAGCAAGGGTTTCTCATGTATTGATTTATTCTTTTTTCTTTCTTCATATTGGGCTAAGGTTTGCATCCAAAGAGGGTTCTCTTATATTATAACTTCCTGTATTTATTTTTCATAGTGGAAATTTGATCTTGTACAACCGTGGACGTAGGAGAAAGTGGCTCCGAACCATGTATTTCCTATGTGTTGCTTATGTTTGTGTTTATATTTATCTTTTAGGCTTTCTTTTTTGTTTCCTCTGTGAACTTTCCGACATCCCACTGTACACCACATCCCTAACAACTGATATCAGAGCACCGGGTTCGAGTGAGAGTGATGGCAGGAGATGAAGGAAAAGTCAATATCAACCAATTTGATGGGAAAGACTTCGAATTCTGGAAGATGCAGATTGAGGACTATCTGTACTAGAAAAAGCTTCACCTACCGCTACTGGGGAAGAAACTTGCCAATATGTCACAGGCAGACTAGGATTTGTTGGACCGCTAGGCTTTGGGAGTTTTCCATTTGACGTTGGCCAGGAACGTCGTGTTCAATATCTTGGAAGAGAAGATGACAGCTGGATTGATGCAGGTACTATCCAACATGCACAAGAAACCTTCGACATCCAACAAGGTTTATCTCATGCATCGTCTATTCAACTTGAAGATGAGCGAAGGTGCATCTATAACAGATCACATTAATGAATTTAATTTGATCACTAGTCAGTTGAGTTCAGTTGACATAAGATTCAAGGATGAAGTCCGTGCCATAATCCTATTATTCTCTTTGTCCGAGAGCTAGGGTGCAACTATGATAGCGATGAGTAGTTCGTGCGGCTCGAGCAAGCTAAAATTTCAAAAGGTCCGAAACCTGATTCTCAGTAAAAATATCAGGAGGAAAGAAATTAAAGGAAGCTCTGGTTCTGCCTTAGTGACTCAAGAAGGTAGAGGAAGAACTACACAGTGCAGCAAAGGCCGTGAAAGACTCAAGTCCAAGTAGAGAAGCCAATCAAGATCGAAAGGTGATGGCTGTTGGCACTACAGCAAGAAGGGGCATATCAGAAAGAACTGCTGGGCAAGGAAGGACAAGGGGCAGAACGAAGAGTCAGTCAATGCCGCGATTGAGATAATTAAAGATGTATTGGTTCTCAGCATGGATAGTCCGATAGAGTCTTGGATTCTAGACTTTGGAGCTTCATTTCACTCTACCGCATAAAAGGTGCGTCTTGATTTAAAAGAAATGGGTATCTGACATGAACTTCATCCATAAGTGCTTGCAAATGATAGAACTTATATTTCTCATACATGTTATACAATATCTAGTCGAGAAAAAGATCTCCTCCTGACAGTTTTAAAGAATATCAAGGTTCCTGATGGATATGCATCAAATATTTCACGATGTGTGAATCTGAAAGAGCGAAAAATTTCAAATATTAAAAGTCATGTTGGATATATACTAATGCAAGATATTCTTCCATTGGCTTTAAGGTCGTCAATGCCGAAACAAGTTATTATGGTTGTTTTTCAGCTATCATCATTCTTCAAGGCATTATGTTCTAAGATTCTTGATCCTCAGGAGCTTGATCAGTTGCAGTCTCAAGTCATACTTACGTTATGTCAGATGAAAAAGATTTTTCTTCCTGGATTTTTTACGATTATGGTTCATTTACTCATTCACCTAGCTTCGGAAGCTAAACTTGGTGGACTGGTACAGTACAGATAGATGTATCCTATCGAGAGATAATACTATAAAACTAAAATCTCATAATTTAGATATCTTTTTCATTATTTAATGTGATATAAATATCATACTTTTTGAAGGTATCTTGTATATTTGAAAGATTATGTACGAAACAAAGCCCATCCTGAGGGCTCAATAGCAGAGAAATATATTGCTGAAGAGTGTCTAACATTTTATTCAAGATATCTCGAAGGTGTAGAGACTGTATTCAAACGACCTCAACGTCATTATGATACTATGGAGAATATAGATCTATACAAATTTGCATCATCCGGAAGATTTATAGGAAAAGCTGAAAGTATTGTTCTTGACCATAAATCCTTGTCACAAGCACACCATTATGTATTGCTATATAGTGACATAATATCTGACTATCGCAGGTTAATCTATCTACACATGAATAATACTAAATATTAGACATGTTGTTGTCAAACTTATATTTGATTGTCATGCAGTGAATTTTTAGCTGTACAACGACAAGCCAATCATTCCACTCATCCTAATCCAAGGATTGAACAAAGATGGTTGGTTGAGTTATTCCCTAATTGGCTTGCCAATCAGGTTAGTATATATATGTCGTATAATAATTTTATATACATTTAAGTGAATAAGTGATCGATAATTGATATTATATTTTCTAGGTACCGATTTTAATAGAGAAAAATAGCTCAATAGAACTAATAGCACTTGCCAGAGGTCCAAATTATATTGTGAACAAATATAATGGTTTTATTATAAATGGCTTTAAATTTCATACCAAGGAGCGCGAGAAACTTAGAAAAACTCAGAACAGTGGTGTTATGGTAGAAGCAGATAAAAAATCTTATTATGGTATACTTAAAGATATTTTGGAGTTGGATTATTATGAAAATTTTAAAGTTGTATTATTTCGATGCGATTGGATGGATATAAATATAACGAGAGGTTTGAAAAAGGATTCAAACGGATTCATACTTGTCAATTTTTCAAGATTGATACATACAGGTATATTATTGAAGGATGATCCATTTATTTTTTCATCTCAAGCTCGATAAGTTTTTTATGTATAAGACTCGAAAGATAAAGAATGGGCTACTGTTATTAAGGCAAAATTCATAGACTTGTATGACATGGAAAAAAGGGTGGAAGAAGATGATGATGATACTTACACTCAGTGTATGCCTTATAATATTGTGCCGGATGATGATATGAATGATACAACCATTTTGGTTAGGTTGGATTTCGAAGAAAGTATAACTGGTTGATTATGACAAGTAAGTAGTTTATAAGATGATTTACATTTTTGCATGAATGATTATGTTATTTTTTAAATTATAATTCATTTCCATTATAATTTGATTATAATGTTAACTAACTTGTTTTTAAATAATGCATGTTAGGTACACCATGCCTTGAAGGAAGCGATTATCAGATGTACAGTTTCAGTTTTTCCAAATCGAGGCTGGTACTTCTTTAGCACAGCAGCTCGAGGGCAGTTGATCATCTTCACATCAGTCTGATGCCAGTCCCTCTATTTCTGCACATCCGGCCGATGCTAGTACCTCTCCATCTCAGGACGATGCCATTCCCTCCGAGTCCGCACATCACGATCCTCCTATGGATCATTCTGATGATGAGCTTGTCGTCGATGACATACAGATATAGGATAATTTAATAATTTCATCCCATTTTAATTTATACATATGTAATAGTTTTGATATATAATTTTTTATATTTTTTTTGTAAATGGATCCGGGAGACTTAGGCAGAGACGAGGAGCCACACTAGTCCGTGATGTGTGGCAGTTACCTGAGGGTGAGAGGATAGTCATAGAGTGCAACAAGCTAGGACAACCTATTAAGAAAGCTGCTAGCTTGTTGACTAGTTTTCTAGGGACAGTAGCACGCCGGGGTCAGCTATGTTTCCTGAATTATTCGAAGTGGAATGACATGCTTCCTGCATATAAAATAGAGATGCTACGAGTTGTACAGGTAAAAAAATTGATATATTATTTTATATCTTAGGTTTTAACAATTGAATTGCTTATTTCATTTAATACTTATTTTATTGTTTATTTAAATTGTAGAGCAAGTTCGTTCTTCCTTCAGATTCTTCTGATTTTGTTCTTAAGTCTCTCAATCGCAAGTAAAAAGAATATAGGACGAAGTTGAAAAGAGACTACATGCGAGAGGGTAGGACAGAAAAGCAGGTTACAGCACCTGTCCTCCTGATGTTCACCCTCATCAGTGGATAGAGCTGGTACACTATTTATTCTCCGAGAGGGCATAGGTTGTATAGCATCATCAAACACTTCGAAATTTATTAATTTTCACTCGTCATAATTATATTTATACAATATATAACATAGTTTTAATTTTATTTTGTAGACATATTCTGCTATTGATAGAGCTGCACGAGCAGCTCAGTCTGTTCCTCACATAGCGGGGTCCAAGAGTTATGCACGGTTCAGGCATGAGTTTATATGTTTCTCATCCTATAATACTTTTAGTACACTTTTAGTTTTAACATCATATATCATGCATGTGCCATGTATCATGGTACGGGGGTATAAGATGTGTTATTTTGAATTTTTTTATAATATTTATTCTTTATATAGGCTGATCAGTAGGGGAGGGAACCTGGTGAGGTGAAGTTCTATCGGATGACTCACGTTCACGAGGATGACAGTTTTGTTTGGGAGGAGTCCAGAGATATATATATATATTTTATTTATATTATATTATGATTTATGTATTGATATATGTATTTTTTATAAAACATAGGATAGGGCTACCTCTATGATCTCCGAGTGTGCTGGTGAGGGTATATCATCTACTCAGAGCAGTCGCATCGAGGCTGAGGTATTCTCGGAGTTGATGGAACCAGAGCATCTTGGACGAGTGAGGGCTTATGGGATTGGAGTTATCCCTACTCAGTTATCTGAGATGAGTAGATATACTCGGGATGCTAGAGAGAGTCATGATCAGTCACATGTTCGTCGACTCTAGGAGGAGATAGCAGAGCTCCGACAAACACGTGATACAGACAGAGCAGAGATGCAGACCATTATGTCTCAGCTAGAGCATGTTACATCTGTGCTGTATATATTCATATCATCTCAGATAAGTAATTATTTATTAATTTTATATGTATCTAATAATTTAGAATATATATAATGTATCATAATTCCTGATGTATATCTTGTAGGTTCCTAGTGCATCTACGAGTCGCAGACCTGACGACAACCAGCCTCCCGCATATCAATGATGCCAGCTTTTTTTTATTATTTTTGTATATCTTTTTATTTATTTGAACTTGGATTGATTCTTTTATATATATATATATAACTCTTTATGATTGGTTTGTGTTTATGTTTGTGTATGTTGGGTGTGATACAGGTTTGAATGTTTTCATTTGTTTGTGTATGTTGGATGTGATACAGGTTTGAATGTTTTCATTTGTTTGTGTATGTTTGATGTGATACAGGTTTAAATATTTTCATTTATTTGTATATGTTGGATGTGATACAGGTTTGAATATTTTCATTTGTTTGTGTATGTTGGATGTGATATAGGTTTGAATGTTCTCATTTTGATAATGTATACAGGTTGTTTAATGTATTTCAGGTATAGGTATAGTTGTTTATTTTTTTTAAAAAAAATAAATCTGTCGATGCTTTAAAGTGTCGCCAATTCCAAACCTGCCGATGCTTTAAAGCATCGCTAAGTTTGGACCTGGTGACGCTTCAAAGCGTCGCTAGGTTTGGACCTGCCGATGCTTTAAAGCATCGCCAGATCCAAACCTGGCGACGCTTTAAAGCATCGCTATGTTTATACCTGGCGATGCTTTAAAGCATCGCTAGGTTTGGATCTGGTGAAGCTTTAAAGCATCGCTAGACTTAAAACCTAGCAATGCTTTAAAGCATCACTAACTGCCGATGCTTTTAAAAAGCATCGACAATTGGCGTCCCCATGCTTACATAGCCGACGCTTTAAGAAGCGTCGGGAGGTTTCTTGGCGGCGCTTAAAAGCATCGAAAAATGTCAAAAAAGCATCGGCAGAGGCCTGTTTCACTGTAGTGATATATTTGAAAATGAAGAGTCTTTTCAGGTTCATGAATATGTAGAACCGAAGGATCTTTCTTTTACCTATAAATGTCCCTTGTATTTGTCATTTGGATTCAAGCAAATAACTGAAGAAATATTTTTCTTCCTAAATTCCTTTCCTTCTAACAATGTGGTATCATAGCCTTCGTCCTTAGAGTTGAGAGAAAAAAAAAATTAAGAGAAAAGAATGTTGATATAGAGAGAAAAAAAGAGTTGAGTGAAAAAACTTACAGAGATGGCAAATAGTGGAGTTCTTTCTTTTCACTTTCCTTGTCTCATAAAAGAAAATTATGAGAGTTGGTGTCTTTGCATAAAAGCCTTACTTGGCTCTTAAGATGTTTGGGAGATTGTAGATAAAGGCTATGAGGCTCTCCAAAATGAAGACAATTTGTCTCAACATGAGAAAGAGACTTTTTCAAGGATAAGGAAGAAGGATCAACAAGTCCTCACTCTCATCCATCAATATCTGGATAACTCTATGTTTGAGAAGGTGGCCGATGCAACCACCTCCAAGCAAGCTTGGAAGATTTTGAGAAATTCTTTTCAAGGTGTTGATAAAGTGAAGAAAGTAAGACTTCAATCACTAAGAGATGGTTTTGAAGCCTTAAGAATGAAGGAATCCGAATCAATTTTGGATTATTGTTCAAGGGTGAAGGCCGTGGTAAATCAATTGAAGAGGTATGGAGACAAGATTGAAGATGTTCTTATGGTGAAGAAGATTCTTTGATCCTTGATTCTCAAATTTGATTATATTATTTATGTCATTGAAGAGTCAAAAGATATAGACTCTATGACAATTGAACAATTGGAGGGTTCCTTACAAGCCCATGAAGAGAAGATCAAAAGGAGACAAGAAGAGCCACTAGAGCAAGTTCTCAAAGCTATGGCTTCTTTGAAAGATGATAGGGAAGAAAAGAGTCAAAGAGGACATGGACGAGGAAGAGGACGTGGCTATGATCAAGGAGGAAGAGGAAGAGATAATAGTGACAATTTAAACAATAAGGAAAAAACTCATTCATCATCAAGAGGCCATGGAAGAGCAAGAGGAAGAGGACATGGCTACTATCAACAATCAAATGAAAGGAGGTATGACAAATCAAAAGTTGAATGCTATAATTGTCATAAATTTGGCCATTATTTTTGGGAATATCGCAATGCTACAACTAATATTGAAGAGAAGGCTAATCTTGTTAATGACAAACAAGAAGTTGAAGAGATAACTTTATTGTTAGCACTCAAGGAGGAACAAATGGATGATAATAGATTATGGTATTTGGATAATGGAGCAAGCAACCATATATGTGGCAACAAAAAAAAGTTTGTAGAGCTTAAGGAGAAAATGGGTAAAGTATCTTTTAGAGACTCCTCTTAAATTCAAATTGAAGGGAAAGGTACCATTTTAATTGCTTCTAAAGATGGTGGCCATATGCTAATAACTGAATTCTATTATGTGCCTAAATTAAAAACGAATATTCTGAGTTTAGGCCAACTTCTTGAAAAGGGCTATGAAATTCTCATGAAAGATATGTGTCTTTGGCTTAGAGATCTAAATGCTAATTTAATTATCAAAGTTCTTATGTCAAGCAATAGAATGTTTGTTTTGAATATTAAAATAATTGATGCAAAGTGTTTGAAGGCTAGTGTACAAGATGAAGCATGGAGTTGGCACATGAGATTTGGCAATTTAAATTTTGAAGCACTAAAGGCCATGGGAGAAAAGAAAATGGTGAATGTGATGCCTCTAATCAACCACCCTAATCAATTATGTGAAGCATGTCTTCTCGGCAAACAAGCTAGAAGGAGTTTTCCAAGAGAAGCCACATCAAGAGCAATTGAGCCACTTCAATTTGTTCATACCGATATGCGTGGACCCATCAGTCCATCCTCATTTGATAAAAGTAAATATTTCTTGCTCTTTATTGATGATTTTAGTAGAAAGACTTGGATTTATTTTTTGAAATAAAAATTGGAAGCTTTTGTTGCATTCAAAAATTTTAAGGCTCTTGTAGAAAAGGAGAGTGGTTATAAAATTAAGGCTTTGAGATTCGATTGAGGAGGCAAATTCACTTCAAAAGAATTAAATAAATTTTATGAAATTCATGAAATTCGTCGTCCTTTAACAGTTCCTCGATCACCATAACAAAATAGTGTAGTGGAAAGGAAGAATAGAACCATTCTTAACATAGCTCGAAGCATGTTAAAAGCAAAAAAAATATCCAAGGAGTTTTGGGCCAAAGCTATTTTTTGTGCAGTTTATTTGTCCAGTCGCTTTTCAATAAAAAATGTCAAAGATCAAACTCCTCAAGAAGCATGGAGTGGAAGAAAGCCCAATGTCAAACATTTGCGGGTCTTTGGGAGTATTGCATATGCTCATGTACCACACCAAGAGAGATCTAAGCTTGATGATCGCAGTGTCAAGTATATTTTCATTGGCTATGACTCAAACTCTAAAGGCTATAAGTTGTATAATCCAAGCAATGGCAAGGTGATGGTGAGCCGTGATGTTGAGTTTGATGAAGAAGCAACATGGAATTGGGAAGCCCAAGATGAAAAAGTTTATGATTTCTTTCCATATTTCGAAGAAAAAGAATGAGAGACCTTGATATCCATACAAGATACAACTCCACCTCCGTCACCACCTCATCCACCCACTCCTCATTTTCAAGAAGAAGGTTCAAGTGAAAGGCCAAGAAAAATGAAAGATCTAAGAGAAATCTACAGGAACACCCAAGAAGTTATTCTTGATGTTAATAATTCTTTTGTCTCTTTATAGATAGTGAATCATTGAACTTTGAGGAAACTATAAAAGACAAAAGGAGGAGACAAGCCATGGATGAAGAAATAAAAGCAATCGAGAAGAATAATACTTGGAAATTAGCAACTCTTTCCAAGGATCATGAAGCTATTAGAGTCAAATGGATGTATAAAACAAAGAAGAATGCTAATGGAGAAGTGGAGAGATATAAAGCAAGGCTTGTTGCTAAAGGCTACAAGCAAAAGCATGGAGTTGACTATGATGAGGTTTATGCACCAATTGCTCGCATGAAGACTATTCGATTACTCATTTCTTTAGCAGCTCAAATGAAATGGAGAATTTATCAATTTGATGTGAAGTCGGCCTTCCTAAATGGTTTCCTTGAAGAAGAGGTCTATATTGAGCAACCATTGGGCTACCTTGTCAAAGGGCATGAAGACAAATATTTTAAATTAAAAAAGGCACTATACGGATTGAAGCAAGTAACAAGGGCATGGAATAGTCGCATTGACAAGTACTTTGAAGATAATGGACTTGTTCATTGCCCTCTTGAATATGTTCTTTATTATAAAATTCTTGACAATGAAGATATGTTGATTATTTGTCTTTATGTGGATGATCTTATTTTCATTGGTAATTGTTGTTCAGGTGGCTACCCAAGAGGGGGGTGAATTGGATCTTTAAAAAACTTAAAGCAAATAATGTGCACTTAAAATTCCTTTTTAAAGTGTTGTGTGCTGTGACTAAGAATTAAATGCAGAAGCTAAAAGAAATCAGTGAATCATAATGCAAACACACAAACTTTATAGTGGTTCGGAGCAACTCAGCTCCTACGTCCACTACCCAAGATACCACTTGGGACTTTTACTATATTCACACCCAAATATAGTAGGATTGTTTTATAGGATCACAATCCAAAACCTCTATACTTTGATTTTAACGGGATCACCAAAGAAAACCCAACACTCTTTGGTTTTAAACAGGCTCACCAAAGAAACCCAACTTGATTTTTATAGGATCACTAAGAACTTAACTTGGTTTTACCAGGATCACCAAGAACCTAACACTTGGTTTTTATCAAAGGCTCACCAAGAATCTATTTGGTTTTTCAATCGGGCTCATCAATAATCCAACAATTCAAAAATGAATTGAAATAAATACAACAAAAATGACAAACTCAATTTGTCGGATAGTTACCGGTGTAGCTTGATAGAAGTCTACTTGAATGTACTTGAATGAGCATTAATTGCTTCAGTGGCTTCTTCCTAAATTGCTTCAAGCTTCAGATAAGAGTTGGTGAAGACTTGAAGGCTGACTTGAAAGCTCTTGTGCTCTTCTTTTTGTTGGTAGGTAGAATATTTAATGAAGCTCTCAAAACTTTGAAGAACTCTCTAATCTATTTTTTCAAGGGAGTTCAAATCCTTCAAATATAAGGTCTTCCATCACTCCAAGGCAATTCTAGCCGTTGTAGACCGTTGGAAAGTGATTTGTAACCGTTGGAGTACTTTTTGGCATTCAAAATTTTTTTTTGGAACTAGCTATTGGATACCTGAAAGTGATATTCGAGTCGGCTCGAATTCCTTCGAGTCGGTTCGGATCCTTCGAGTCGATAGGTCGAATTGCCAAATCTTCAGTGCAGTCGGCTCTTTGTCTCAGGGTGCAAACTTCACTCTGGACGAGTCGGCTCTTGATAGCTCGGGTTGGCTCGAACTTCTGTCTTTGAAAAACTTGAACTCGAGGAGTCGGCTCTTCTTCTCAGGTTCTGAAATCATCACTCTAGAAGAGTCGGCTGGATGTAGTTCGGGTTGGCTCGCTTTCTCAGGTCTTCAAAATTAGGTCTGGTAGAGTCGGCTCTTTCTGGTTCGGGTCGGCTTGCCTGGCTGTTCTTAAAAATCTTCAAAAACTGGACTCTGGAGGAGTCGGCTCGGACAAATTCCAGTCAGGTCGAATTCACTGGAGTCAGCTCAGTTACCTTCGAGTCGGCTTGGATTGCTACGTACCAGAATCCTTGCTGCGTGCCAGTAGGTGGAGTCGACTCTTCAACATGCTGGGTCGGCTCGAGTATATTCTTCAGGATTTTTACAATTCAACTTAGAGAAAAACTCTGACCAACACTCTTATACTTTTCAATCATACAAACTCAAAATAATTCTAAGGTACACACAAACAGAAGTAACCCTTTTTACATATTTTTTCTTAGCTAATTCATTGGGTTCTTCTTTGCAAAATCAAATTACAACACAACTCAACCAAGAAACAAAGATGTAAGAGTTGAAGTTTGAGTATTTAAATTATCCTAGAAAAAATTATAAAATACTTGAAGAGTTGTTAGAAATAAATGTACATGCTCCAATGTTTGGTTATCATCAAAATCACTTATGGGGTCAACAGTAATAATCCAACTTTGTTTGAAAAATTCAAGAAGGCAATATCATTTGAATTTGAGATGATTGACATAGGGCTCATGTCATATTATTTGGGCCTAGAAGTGAAGCAAATGAAAGAAGGTATCTTCATTTTTCAAGAAGGCTATGCAAAGAAAGTTTTAAAGAAATTCAAAATGTTTGATTGCAATCCTGTGCACATACCCATAGAAGTTGGAGTAAAATTGTCAAAGTTTGATGAAGGAGAAAAGGAAGACCCCACGCTTTTCAAAAGTCTCGTGGAAAACTTGAGATATCTGTCATGTACACTGCCCGATATCCTCTTCAGAGTTGGAATTGTGAGTCGTTTCATGGAAGCCCCTATCTCCACTCACATGAAAGTGACTAAAAGGATCCTTCGTATCTTAAAGGTACACTTGATTGTGGGCTATTTTATTCTCCTTCTAATGAGTTCAAGCTTGTGGATTTTTGTGATAGTGATTTTGCGAGGGATATAGATGATAGAAAGAGCACTACTGGTTTTATATTTTTCATGGATGATTGTGCTATTACATAAAGTTCAAAGAAGCAATCCATTATCACATTTTCAACTTGTGAATCAGAATATATGACAGCAACGTCTTGTACTTGTCCATACTATTTGGCTAAGAAGATTATTGAAGGAACTTCAATTGCCACAAGAAGAAGCTACAAAAATTTGCATTGACAACAAGTCTACACAAGCACTTGCTAAAAATCTAGTGTTTCATAATCGAAGCAAGCACATCCATACAAATTATCATTTTATTAGAGAATGCATTGCCAATAAAGAAGTGGAGCTTGAATATGTGAAGACTCAAGATCAAATTGCTGATATTTTTATAAAGCCACTCAAATTTGAAGATTTTCGAAGATTGAGAGAAGAACTTGGATTGGAGAAACAAAAAAATTTCAAATTAAGGAGAAGTGTTAAAAATAATCAATTTAAATATTTTGAAATTTGAATAGACAAATATCTCTCTTGCAGTTACATTTGAAGAAGTTAATGGGATAGTTCATGTAATTTAATTCTTAAATATGGTGATTAATATATTGAATAAGGATAATATATGTTTGAAAATGAAGAGTTTCTTCAGGTTCATGAACATGTAGAACCGAATGATCTTTCTTTTACCTATAAATGTCCCTTGTATATTTGTCATTTGGATTCAAGCAAGTAAATGAAGAAATACTTTTTTTCCTAAATTCCTCTCCTTCTAACATATGGTGCCATGCACCGCCAACTTGGCGGTCTATGTTCAACCAATCATTTCATATTAATGTTCAACAAATTTGAAATCTTTATTTATTTATTTATTTATTTATTTTATGAAAATCTAGAAAGAAGGAAGTAAGGCTCTTTCCTCGGAAAATCTATTAAATTTAAAGTAGATAATATAATTGGAGCCGCACTAACTACATGGCAGCCATCTGAATGGCCATCCGAGACAATCAAAGATGAATAAATGCGATCAAGGTAGGTGGAAGTGGGAAGAAGCTGGAAGGGAGACTTTGACATTAAGAAAATCTGGATAGATCACAGTCTCTTTTGTGGAAATCCAAAAATAGGCTAAGAATGTCCAACTAAATGACTTTCCTGATTTTTTGATAAAATGAAGCTTGAAATCCATCAGACTCGGGAGACTTGTCTTTTGCCAAACTGAATATGGCATCATGAATTTCTTTCTCAGTGAAGGGGTTGTCTAGGGATGAGAGATCGGGTGGAGGATCCATGTTAATTGCATGGGTCCCAGTCGATGCTTACGAGACTATCTATACAGCAGCCCAATAGCAGTCTCGGAATGCTTTTCCAATTCCATTTGGTATGTTACAACTACATTGTCTTGATGAAACTTAGAAATATGATTTTTTTTTTTTTTTTTTGCGTGTCTTTGCAATGTATAAATGTGAAAGAACTTAGTGTTCTGATCTCCATCTTGGAGACATTGGTTTCTTGATCTTTGTTTCTACAAAATATTTCTTGTTAAAGAAGAGAATTCATCAATAACTTTGACTCAACTCTATTTTTCTACTCAGTATTAGTTAGAGCCCTACTTTCCTCAAGTTTGTCTAGAACCTGAATTTTCATGGTCACTTCATGCTTGTGCATATTATTAAGGTTTGGTACTTTTACTTAATCTTATAACCTGGCCTTAATACAACACAATTGAGGTGAATGACTCCCCTTTTCTTGACGTGCTAGCAAAGTTGGAATTTTGAAATATGATAGAAAGAAAGAATAAGAGAAAAATGTGATTGGAGATAGATTCAAACTTTGAAAATTAATTGAATTACGGACTCACTCGGGAGTACTTGGGATGCAGCAGTTACTATTGAATCAGTCAGCGGACGCCCAAGTTTTCCGAAGATGAGTGTGGAAAGATAGGGACGGGAAAGGAAGAGTCTTGGGAGATCAGTAGTGCGATATTTGCTGGTGCTGATGCTTGTAGAATTTTTGTCACTGTCATGTAAAATATAAAGTAAACGACGGCGATGCACCACTCACTTGGTCTATGTTCAACAAATCATCACCGAATGTTTAACAAGTTTGAAATCTTTAATTTTCAATATATAGCTATCCTCTTCGAGAGATTATTTTATCAATATCACTTACTGTTTTCTGTATCCTCAAGAGATTTTGGACTTTATTGTTGGGATATGTCGGTCCAAGCACAAGCCAACCATCGACTCGACTGGCCGAAGGTATTCGGAAGAAACTAGGCAACTGGCGGGCAAGTCGAAATCGAAATGCTTAACTCCATCCGAAAAGCAAGTCTACGGCCCATGCCGAAGACAGGGCCCCTGGCTCGAACCGAAGTATGATCTTTGCTGTCGACCGAAGACATAGTCTTCGGCTTACGACGAAGACATCGGTTTCGACCTACGTTCAAGATAAAGTCTTCGATCTTTGTCGAGGGTGTAATATCTGATCTGTCTCGAAAGAGTCCGAAGACGAAGACATTTCTCCAATTCGATTACAGATATTCCCCGAAGAGGGAAACCTGAAGACAGATCTCCGATCTGTCTCAGGTCTCTACGAACACGATGAATAACGGTTACCATCGACTATCTTCAAGAGCGCAGTCATGGCACGTGACTCTAGCGGCAACGCCCCCGGTTTGTCCGGAACCGTTTAGTAACCGTCCACGATTGTGAATTGAGGGGAAGGAGTTAACTCCTCCATCATAACCGCTGAAGGAAGGACGGAACCGCAGGCTGGGCAACTCATTATAAATACGATAAGAGGGGATGCTCCCGGTAAGGCACAAGATACTCCTGAAAATCTTAGAGTCTTTTTCCTCTCCATCTAATCCTCCTCATAATCTTCCCCATTCTGTGGCTGGAGCGTGCCTCTGACTTAGGCATCGGAGTGTCCCCCACCGGAGCAACTCCGGCCAAGAATTTGTTTTGCAAGTGAACCAGGGAGCGGGCCTGCGATCTAGTAGCTCCTCCCGGTCGAAAAAAGGACTCTACGCCAACATCAGTTATATCCAATCAGTCCTTCTATGAACTAGATCAAAGGGGATCTCTTTATCAAAGATCCGAAGACCTTCTTCATCAGAGGTCCGAAGACCCTCTTCAGCAGAGGTCCGAAGACTCTCTTCAGCAAAGATCCGATCGACCCATTTCATCAAAGTTCCGATCGACCCACTTTAGCAGAGGACCGGCCGACCCACTCCACCAAAGATTTGAAGACATTCTTCAGTAGAGGTCCAAAGACCCTCTTCAGTAGAGGTCCGAAGACCCTCTTCAGCAGAGGTCCGATCGACCTTCTTCATCAAAGGTCCGAAGTTCTTTTTCATCAGAGGTTCGATCGACCTTCTTCATCAAAGGTCCGAAGACCCTCTTCAGTAGAGGTCCGAAGACCCTCTTCAGCAAAGGTCCGATCGACCCTCTTCATTAGAGATCCAATCGACCCTCTTCATCAGAGGTCCAAAGACCCTCTTTATCAAAGGTCAGGAGACCTTCTTCATTAAAGGTCCGAAGACCCTCTTCAGCAAAGGTCTGATCGATCCACTTCAGCAAAGATTCGATCAACCCACTTCAACCCTCTTCAGCAAAGGTCTGATCGATCCACTTCAGCAAAGATTCGATCAACCCACTTCAACAGAGGTCCGAATGACCCACTTCGACAGAGGCTCATACTAATCAGAAGGCTCCAGAAGTCCCTCCCACCTGGCACCAGAATTTTGTTACAACAGATCCATAACGTGGCCACGTCTCGATGCCACCTGGCCACCACCCTGATTCTTCTAGGGGCAGATCGGATATTTCTAGCTTAGTCCCTAACAGAATTTGACAGTATTCCGTGCCTATATAAGGTAAACGGGGGACTCCAAATGGTAAGGGCAATTTCTCCTTCTCCACGAGCTATCTCCTTTTGGATTCCTCCATTCTGTTGCTCTAAGGCCCCTCGCTAACTTAGCCATTGGAGTGTCCCCCGCCGGAACACCACCAGCCCGTGGGACTTCTTTGCAGGTTCCAGGAAAGGAGCGCTCCAGCCAAGCCAAAAGGACTCGGTCCAAGGGATTTGATAGCAACAGATTGGTGCTAGAGGAATGGCACTGAACCTTCATTACTGTTTTCCCTTCTCTAAAAGGAGGAATCCGCTGTCTGGTAAGAGCGATGGTGAACGAGAGAGCCCAAAACACCTCCACCAGGAGAGGCCACTCCCCGTCAAGGTTGGAAGGCCTTCTCAGGGAGAATGACGCCATAGAGCCTACTATTACTCTTGGACAATAGCAGTTTTAGACCCTTCTGAATCTCATTGACACCCATGCTGCCGTGGTTCAGAATCTCTAGGATGCGGCCAATAACAGGCAACAGCCCCTTACGACATCACAAACCAACAATCAGCCTACTGCTGGGGGAAGCCGACAGCAAGGAGTCCCTCAGTCCCGCTCTTGTGCTGTACCAGAGCCCAGAAGATCTCAGGGGGCTCGTGCTGACGGAAAGAGAGTGAGGTCCGCCTCACCCTCCTTCGCTGACTCAGTCCCTGACGATGACTAGTATCGCAGCGAGGCCCAAAGAGACTACACCAGCAAGCTCCAGCGCATAGAGGAGCAGATCGCTGAACTGGTCGATCGGCAAAAAGCCGGCGGAGCACAGGTGTATGACTCTCGCCCGCCTTTCTCTACCACGATCATGGGGGAACCTATCCCCCATCACTTCAAAATCTCTCAGGTGGATGCCTACGATGGCACTACCGACCGACTGGACCATCTGGGCACTTACAAGCGCCACATGATGGTGCAGGGCATCTCCGACACCCTCCACTACATTGCATTCTTTGCAATGCATAAGAAGGTGGCTCGGATGTGGTTCTCCGCCATTCGACCAGGTACAATTCACTCCTTCCCGTAGTTGGAAAAAATTTTTCTCTTCCATTTCAGGACTTGCAGCCGAACGCTGAGGAACACAGACTGCCTCTTCCTCGTGCTGCAAAAGGAAGGAGAGACCCTCGTGGACTACATGGCTCGATTCAACTCAACGGCCATGGAGATCCCAGACCTCAATGAAGACGTAGCTATGTTGGCCTTCAAGAAATGGCTGCGCTCGTCCAGGCTCACCTTCTCCTTGGATAAAAGATTTCCGACAAGCTACTTCGAACTGCTGGCCCGGACATAGAAATATGCCATAGCAAAAGAACAAGCAGTAAACCGACACCAAGCTAAAGGAAGGTCAGCCCCCAAGAAGCAGAGCGACAAGGCTCCTGAAGTCCGACCTCCCAGCGATAGCATCAACTCAGCCTGACACCGCAGCCCCAAGCCGGAAGGACCCGGTCTGAGAGATTTGACAGCAATAGACTCCATTTGGTTCCACCACGGGAAAATGCATTTTCTTATTGTTGCCATCAAACCGTCAATTCTAAATTTTTTTATAGTTCATGGAAAGACATTTTTTCTGTGATGCTGACATCTATATGAGGTTATATATTGCATTCATCAATATTTTGAGGTTTGAAAATCAATACCGGTTGTTACAGCCATTACGATGACGTGGCGTGTCTCAGATTCCGCCGGGCATGATCCGAACCACGTGGATTTTTTTGGCAGAACGGGAACGGTCCAGCAAGGTCGGATGTGGCTCCACCGCGGCCGAAGTCGAGGTCGGGCCGGGCCTTCCTGCACCTTCGCCAGGTGGCGCCCGAACACGGGTCCGCCTCGGCCGAAGTCGAGCGCTCCTCTGCCGCTCCGCCAGGTGTCCACCCAAGAGGGGTCCACCTCGGCCGAAGCCGGCGGCCCCTTGCTCCCTCGCCGAGTGGAGCCCAGAGACGGTTCCACCTTGGCTTAGGTCCAGTCGGGCCTTCCTGCTCCTTCGCCAGGTGGCGCCCGGACACGGGTCCGCCTCGGCCGAAGTCGAGCGCTCCTCTGCCGCTCCGCCAGGTGTCCGTCCAGGAGGGGTCCACCTTAGCCGAAGCCGGCGGCCCCTTGCTCCCTCGTCGGGTGGCGCCCTGAGACGGTTCCACCTTGGCTTAGGTCGCGCCGGGCCTTCCTGCTCCTTCGCCAGGTGGCGCCCGGACACGGGTCCGCCTCGGCCAAAGTCGAGCGCTCCTCTGCCGCTTAGCCAGGTGTACGTCCAGGAGGGGTCCACCTTGGCCGAAGCCGGCGACCCCTTGCTCCCTCATCGGGTGGCGCCCTGAGACGGTTCCACCTTGGCTTAGGTCGAGCCGGGCCTTCCTGCTCCTTCGCCAGGTGGCGCCCGGACACGAGTCCGTCTCGGCCGAAGTCGAGCGCTACTCTGCCGCTCCGCCAGGTGTCCGTCCAGGAGGGGTCCACCTCGGTCGAAGCCGGCGGCCCCTTGCTCCCTCGCCGGGTGGCGTCCTAAGATGGTTCCACCTCGGCCGAGGTCAAGCCGGGCCTTCCTGCTCCTTCGCCAGGTGGCGCCCAGACACGGGTCCACCTCGGTCGAAGTCGAGCGCTCCTCTGCCGCTCCGCCAGGTGTCCGCCCAGGAGGGGTCCACCTCGGCCGAAGCCGGCGGCCCCTTGCTCCCTCGCCGGGTGGCGCCCTAAGATGGTTCCACCTCGGCCGAGGTCGAGCCGGGCCTTCCTGCTCCTTCGCCAGGTGGCACCTGGACACGGGTCCACCTCGGCCGAAGTCGAGTGCCCCTCTGCCGCTCCTCCAGGTGTCCGCCCAGGAGGGGTCCACCTCGGTCGAAGCCGGCGGCCCCATGCTCCCTCGCCGGGTGGCGCCCTGAGACGGTTCTACCTCGGCCGAGGTAGAGCCGGGCCTTCCTGCTCCTTCGCCAGGTGGCGCTCGGACACGGGTCCACCTCAGTCGAAGTCGAGCGTCCCTCTGCCGCTCCGCCAGGTGTCCGCCCAGGAGGGGCCCACCTTGGTTGAAGCCGGCTGCCCTACGTGGTGAGGCCACCGAGAAGCAGGGGCATGAGTTTCGAGACTGCCACTCGGGCAACGCGCGTCGCACCTCGAGAGGAGCGCCTGTACGGTCGGCAGCAACGCGCGAAACCTCGTTTACATCGGCCCGACGGGTTTCGCAGCCGAGAGGCGGAGTCCTGGCAGACAGGACCCAGTAACGGAGTTGTCGATGCCTGGGAAGGAGAGCGCTCGCGCTCGGCCCAAGGTTTGGCCGGTGTCCTCCCTCTACCCTTTCCTCACTGGGCTCGGCAAGCAAGACAAGGAGGCCACCGGGTTCCTGGACCCGAAGGGGAAAGGGGAAAGAGAGAGAGAGAGAAGGAGGTGAAAGCGAAGAGGGAGCCTCCTAAGGGTGGGAGGCCGGAGGCAGCGTGATGGGATAAAAGGATGGGAAGAGCGGATAACCAGGTAAGGGATAAAAAGGCTGGGAAAGAAAAAGGCACCAAGAGTAGGATCCAAGATCCCGAGAGGGGTCCCTTGGCGCAAGCTCGGTGAAGGAACTTGGCCCAATTTTCACTCTTCCAGAGACCTTTTTTGCTAAGATAATCTCTAAGCCTGGGACCCCTTCGGGGGCCCACCTTGGAGATTCTGTTCCATCTCGCCGCTTTCTAATTTGATCGTCGGAGCTCCCTCGTCGGGATCCCCGGCCAGGGTTTCTGACCTTGTCTTGCAGGATCGGGAGCCCGGAGACCTCGAGGCGAGACGGTCTGATCCCGCCACCAGCTCTGAAGTTACAGGCCGCGGTGATGAGATCGGCAACACCGGCTAATTATAATAATGATCTCTCACTACAAAAAAAAATATTTTTCTCGACACTTTTTTTGGCTTTTCCTGATACTTTAAAGCATTGGGAAAAACCTTCTCGATGCTTTAAAAAGCGTGGTAAAAGCGTCGCGTAGGAAGGAGTGGAGATTGGTTTTTGTCGATGCTTTTGGGAGCGTCGCAGGTGAACGGAGTTTTTCCGATGCTTTTAAGCATCGGGAACAAGGTTATTCCCGACGCTTTTAAGCGTCGGGAATAAACTTATTCCCGATGCTTTTAAAAAGCATCGAGAATAACCTTATTCCCGATGCTTTAAAGCATCGGGAATAAGCTTAGGATAAGGTTATTCCTGATACTTTAAAGAGTTGGGAATTCTATTTTTTTTTAAAAAAAATAACGTTATTTCTTACGATTTTTAAGGCCTGGGTTACTCTTTTCCGGCTAAAAAAAATAACGTTCTTTTCTTTGATTCTGTATTGCAATTCATATGCCATCTAGGGAGAAGCAAACAGCCACCATGTCGTTGGAACCGACTCTTTGAAGGCAGAAGCTGCCTGCTCTAAACCCAAAGGTTAACACTATCTTGACGTACGCTAGCAGTTAATTGATTGGTTTTTGGCTTTTTAATCGTGACCCTTCGCTAGCGTTCTCTTGCTTTGGAAAGAAAACTAAAGTAAGGAATGCATGAAATAGCAGTAAATTATAATGAGATTTGACTTTCAGAATATGCCATACCTAGAGCATTTTATTCTTATACCTGAGCTATAAAATTACCTTTCATTTGAGCTGTAATGGTAAACTTTTCATTCATGATTACTCATCACCGTTAGCAAATGCACAGAGGAGGCTAATTTTTTTTTTTTTTTGGTAAATGGAAGAAGCCAGAACTATATTAGAAAGCAGAACAAAAGATTACAAAACAAGATCCCAAGAATGACCCAAAAGGACGAGTTGATCATAACATAGAACAGTGAACATAAATAAAGGCCGAAAGGAATACGTGTAGCCAAATATTAAACAGTAAACATTTATAAAATGCCTTCCAAACAGGAATTCATATCCAGAAACTATGACCGAAGACCTGAGCATGATATACAACTCAAGTAAATGCCGGTGTTTGAATTTGAAATCCTGCAGATATAGTGAATCCCATGCCAAAGTGAAGAGCATAAACAGAAACTGTAGGCCTAAGAATAACATGATAGAAAATAAAAATGCCCTGTTTGAACCTGAAGACCTGTAATAGATGGACTGATAACATGTTCCCGAATATAAGAAGATGGTATGCTGTATTGCAAAGTAATAACACAGTAATAACAAATATTAGGTCCAAAGCTAATATCCATAATCAAAAACGATTATGGATATTAGCTAATATCCAAAGCTAATATCCTAATAAAGAAGTATTCAAATATCCATAATCAAAAAGCTACCTGCATGAACTGACTAGGTCCAAAGAATTGATTAGGAGGATTCCGGGGTTGAGACAGCATCTCATATGTATATTAAAATCTGTATAATTTTTTTTAACCTATATAATATAGTAATAATACAGTAATAATAAATATTTCAATTTCATAGTAATAACACAGTAATAACACAGTAATAAATTTTTAAAATTTGTATAATACAGTAATAACAAATATTTCAATTTCATTCTATGCATTTATTCCATGCATTCTTCACACATCAAAATATAAATCCAAATATAAAATTTATTACAATCTAATATTTTTAATGTTTGTTATTGAAAGGATTATGCCCTAAAGGCCAATCGAAATATTGTATTTTGATGGGATTTTCTTTTGTATCCCAAACCAGTGTATTGACATTATCAATTAATAAAAATATTTTATTTTTAACATACGCTGTGTCTTATTAATTTTATTGAGATATAATGAACCCCATAGATTAGGGCTATAGTTCTAGGGTTATGATGAGATCATACCAGTGAGACCTAAAGCCTTAAAATCCTAATCTAAAATATTCCTGGTCGATGGGATATTGAGTAGGGGATCAATGTTTCCGGTAAGACCAGCACATCCTATGTATGCTTGGTGAAGAGGGTGACTGATCTCACAGTCACTTGTGTTTGACACTAATACTAGGATGTGGGTGCTCATTAGAGAATGAGTTCACTGAATGTATCTAGCTTGAGAACATCTAATGGAACCTTATCTGTTTGTCAATAGATAGTTTTCATAGTAGGATAGTGCATGTGGTCCTTTGACCTGAGACTGCCATGGTACCTTGTATGCATGAATCCATACTTTAGTTCACACTCAATGATGACACTGAGTCATGCATGGGGTGATACTGGGTATGGTGGATTGCATATGGAGGTTATGAGTAGGTCAAAAAGGAATCGATCAACCCTAGTAAGAGGGAAGCGCATCTAGATGATTTCAATCAAATGAAGATTCGAAAAATCTTTGATCAAAGTATGAATATTAGAAATAGTTTCTAATGGTTCATTAATGAATCATCATTATCAGATTGAGTAAGGAATGAATATGAAATTGGATTTGACAAGTATCCATATCCATAGTCATATTCAGGGTGCAAGTAGATCGAAGGACTGAATTGCCCGATAACTCACCACTGAAGGGTATTTTGGTAAATCCACCAAAATTTCTCATCTTCCAGGTAGGCATGACACGTTGCTAGACGTCAATCTTGTCTTGTAGGTCTTCATGAACCAATTGATTTGGTTTCATGAGTCAATTCAATGTGTGATTCGAATTGAACAATTAGGTGAGCCAATTTGACCTAATTAGGTCAATCGGGTTCGATCGGATCGAATTGGCTCAAACCTAAACCTACTGCTGGCTAGATGTGGAATCCAATGGATCACACACAATAGAGACTTGGCCAAGGAAGTCATTCATGATTTAATTAGGGTCATAGGATCCTAATTGGTTAGCCGGATTACATACTAGCATATGTAGGCTAACTAAATTCCTAATCCAATTGGATTGGATCCGGTTGCTTGCTAATTGGGCCAACCTAATTATGGAAAACTAAAATTAGGTTGAGTCCTAAGTGGGGCTAGCCTAATCAGAGCTAAATTTGATTTTAATTTGGATTTAAGGATATTTTAGGTGCCATACATGAAGAGTCCCAATGGCATGGGACTCTTGGTACCTAAATGATATCTTAACTTCAAAAGGGCACAGAATGAGCTATAGATCTCTGATTTGAATATAATTTATATGGTCAGAAAGAAAATTTTATACTCTTTCCAATGACACTCATATTGCATATATTTTGACTAGTCAACATTCTTTGAAATTTGCGTGGAAGAAGGATGGCGCGCGCGGTGCATGAAGAGTCGCAACTCTTCATGTAGCGCGCGCTTCTGATAGAGAGTCCTTCTGCTATTAGGACTCTTCATAATCTCCGATGTTTGGAGATTGAAAAGGTACCTCTTGGCTTCCTAGGGACTGGTAATTGACATGTGGCAAGTGAGAATTCATCCAGATAAAAGAAGGGATGTGAATAAGGCCTTCGGTGCATGAATGGGCTTATTAGATATGATTTTTTAAGCCAGATAACTTATCTTCGGTCTTGTAAAATCATATCTGATAAGTTGATGGGAGGACATATCACATGCCCCTCTTGTATCTATAAATAGGGGGCGGTGAAATGAGTCTAAAAAATAAGAATTCCACCGAAGTACTATTCTGAGTGTCTCTCTCTCCCTCCTTCTTTCTTTAAGACAAGACTTGTCTTGTTAAGACAAGGTCTTTTCTACTAGGACAAGACTTTGTTTTAGGACATAAGTCTAAGAGGTCCTAGAGGAGGGTTGTCCTAAAACCAAGAGTGGTTTAGGAGAGTGTCTTTAGTGCCCTACAGTAGGATAGGATATCCTACAGTGGTCAATAGACCAAAGGCTGCCGAAAGAGTTCCACTTATCCAAGCAACTTGAAGAAGGAGTTCTTCCTTGGCCCGAGTTTCGTGTGGATCTCTATTGGAGGGAGAACGTTTGGGCGCCTGTTGGAGAAGAAGGCTGAATCAAGGTTTTCTTCATCGGATTAGATACTAGCGGTTAAGGTTGGTGCCTAAACTCTAGTTTATATTAAATATGTATGTTTGTATGTTTTAATTCCTAGTAAAGAGGTCTTGGGTTAAGGGTTTGGTAGTGGTTTCATAATAAATTTTTGAAATCCACGCTTTCGCCCTGGTCACCAAAACCTTTACATGTTATACATATGTCTGTTTAACAAAATTAAAAAATACATGAAAATACAAAGTATAAAATAACAAAAAGCCGAGATCAATGATCTGTAGGAGGTAGATTGTCATCCGGTCTGCGAGGATCTGATGCTCCTGAGAGATTACTGGTGGTATTCCAGGCTTCCAGCTTGAAGAGAGAGCTCAGCAGCAGCTAATGTAGTCAAGGATGTATACTCTCTGATGGTTTAACAATAACCATGCAGCCACAAGCTAATGCGGGGCCAACCTGATATAACATAAAATATATACTTTGTAGAAAAAGAAAGCCATGTGCAAGGACGAGCATACTTTTTACTTTGTAAAAGAAAGTTTGTCAAAATTATAAATATAATAGCCGACAAACACCTTCCGTGAAATCATGACTAAAAGAAAATTTCATGGGATAATTATGCCAACTGCACTTACAAGCTGCAAGACACATCGAATAAATACTAATTATGATATTTTTTTGGAGAAAAATCTATGCTCGGTAGATCATTAGAATTTATGAAGCATACTGCATATACAAATAAAAGGACAACAGAAGATGAAAAAAAGAATAGATCAGACAAAAATGTTCATGGAAACCAAAGTAAATATTAAATAGCACCATCAATTTCAGATGATACAAGTCATATATTCCATTTACATTTTTTTCATTCTCAACCAAAATTCTCTTTAAACGAAACCCTTGAGAATACTTCCTGAAATTAAATATGAGAAAAGGTGCAAACCATTCGAAACTGGCGGCATACCTGTTAAACCTGCCAATAGTGAAGGAAGTAATTATTTGTAATGGCACATTTGATTCCATAAGTCATCATAAAGAAGATCTGCTTATCATCACATTTTTGTATTAAGTAAACTGACCCTGTCAACTTTCACCACTCTGGTCCTTTTACCCAAGTTCTAACTTCGTTGATAAAAATTCAGTTACATCTATAAATCTTTTTCATGGTGGCCAAGTATTCATGACACTATTTAACCTTCTTCAAGGCGTTTCTTAAAAATGAGTAGAAAATTTACCTTCTTGTAATATCTGTCATGCATTTAGAAATATCTTCTATGCCCAGTTAAAGCAACCACCATAGCCTTCAGAAAGATGACAATAGCAGTGTAGAAAATCCAAAGCCAGCAAAGGATGATGTGTCGATGAAGAGAAACAGGAACATTAATAATGAGATGAAAAGTGAATCGCAAAGAACCAAAATTCCATTATATCCATGAAACGATAAGTAAAGCAGGTTGCATCATGTAGAATTCTAAAGTGCAGCCTATGAAAGTTTTGAAAGGTAAACCACTATCAACCGCCCGATATCCTCAAATAGAAATAACATAACTTAAAAAGATGTCCAACAGAAAGAATAGCTCCAGCAAATATTGCAGATAAGAGAAATTTGAAATCGGCAGTGACATCGTGAACAGCTGAAGAAAAACATGAGAGAGAACCATGCATTTAACATGAGACCAGCAGCTTTACTTAGCATAAATTTTCCTGGTGTCTGCCATTTGAAAAGAGATGCCCCAGAACAGGTAATGTCCAAGTGACAACAGCTTGTAGATTGATGAATATACAGAAAATAACCAGACACTTCTATAGAGAGCTCGTACTGGGAAATGCTTGCATTAGTAGAGAGCCGAAGCAGAACATCCATGAAGAGCAGTAGAGTTCGACAGTAAAAGGCCACCCTCACAGCAGCTAAAGATTTCCCTAAAATAATATTCGAACAGAACATAACAACCATCACAGTAGCCCAAAGCATCGATGAAGAAAAACTAGTGACAGCAGGATTTACCCTCCAAGCAGTCAAGCACCTGATATGATAAAGATAACAAAACAGATAGATCTACGTAGAGCTCTTTATACATATACTCAACCACACAAAGGAAAAATCAATATCACTCTTTTGCTGCTTGAATTTCAGTTTTTTGACATTCATCAACAGGATCAAACACCTTTGGTTAAAAGTATACAACATGAAAAAAAAAGAAAAGAAGCTCATGATTTATTCTTCCAGGTTCCAAATTCAGTAAATGAAACAATATGTACATCATGCTAGCATTGGACATGAAGCAGGAGAAGAAAAAGCACAGAACAACTAATGTTCAATTCTCATTAGGTTAAGAGTTACTACCAGAGGTGGATGATGGTGGTGATGCCGAATAAGTTTCATTGTTTTGGGACCCTGATAATGAGAATAGCCCATTGAAAGGCCATGGCACCGGCACCCAAGATCTCCTCCCACTACCCCCATTACCACCATCTTCATTACCAACCTCCACCCTACTGCCATCAGCACCTCCATTTGAATCCTTTGACTCCTCTGCCGGCATCCGAAACCTACAAACGGGGCACGAGCTATGGAGCTCCAGCCATGGTAGTATGCAATCGCCATGGAATTTATGCGTGTAGGGCATCTCCCTAGCCTCTTCGCCTATTCCAAGATCCTCCAAACAGACAGAGCAGCTCATGGCTCCCTCAATTTTTACAGTGGGCATTGCATCAATTGCCTCTTTCCGAGTTGGTGGTGTTCCATATTTGTTAGGATCATTCTCTTCCAAATGCTGCAATAAAATATCCAGGCTAGGCCCAAGAAAGTAGTCTCCAAAGGAAGCACCGAAGCGGTCATTGTTCGAAGTTTGGTGCCGAGTCTTGCTTATATCAAGGGATCCTTGGAGATTTATGGCCTGGTTGAAATGATTGATCAGGATCATTCGATCCCTCTCCCCTTCTATATCTCTATCCCTCACCCTCTCGCTCTTGGAATTATCAGACTCTGATCCGGTTGTCTCCCGGAGGGCTTGGAGCAGCTGAAGGATGATCGAGCTCCTCCTCCTCCTTCGGAGAAGGGCTTCCAAGTCACGATCTCGATCCGAGCCGTCATCTTCATCATCATCATCATCATCATCTTCTTCTTCCCTTCGGAGCCTTTGGCTCATCATTCCAAGCAAGATAGGAGCCCACGAAGAAAGGGCTCGATCGAAGCCATATCCGCGGCTTCCAGGTCTCCCCCACCATCATCCATTTCTTCCACAAATCCACTGTTACAACGGGGGCATTTGATCTCCACCTCCATGACTGGATCGATCATTTGAGATTTGAGAGGAGCATACCTGATGGAGATCGAAGGGGCTTTCTTCTCCGCCAGAATCCGCCGTACAATGGAAACAAACGAGAGCCGGAATCCGCGCACCCACGATGGATGGAGGGAGGGAGAGGGAGATGACAGAGGGAGGGAGATCTAGGATTTCGATTTGAGGAGATCAAAATCGATCGCGGAGAGAAGAAGGGAAGGTCGTCTGGATCGGGTGGGAGCCGGAATCCATGCATCGATGATGGATGGAGCGAGCGAGGGAGAGAGAGATGACGGAGAGAGGGAGATATAGGGATTTGAGGAGAGGAAGACGAGAAGAAGGGAACCTTGCGACGCTTAAAAACGTCGTTAAACATCTCTCTTTGCCAATACATTTTACGAGCGTCGTTGGGAATGAGAGATTTGGCAACGCTAAAACAAAGCATCGGAAAAAATGTGCGGTTGTTTCCCTATTTTGTTGCAGTGTCTGGATTCGGTATAAATCCATGTTTTAAACCGAGATAATCTTGCTCATAGGATTTCACTGTTCAATTATATATGCTGGTTTACGAGAAAATCCTCACGTGTAACTATAATATATATGTATATATATAATCAAGCAGTCCTTATTACACCCCCTTGAGAAAAGTTGGCTGATGGCATAAATTAAAGATTACAGTGACTCCGAAAACATCAGCCATAAAACTGGATTCCATTACATGGCATCGATGACCCTAGAGAGGATAGACCAACCGTGTGCTTAAGTAAATCACATAAAGCAAAACCTGTTAAACAAAGTACGGCCAAGTGCTAAGCTCCACTCGGCCTTATTCCGTCTTATTAATTATCCCCTAATTTCACCAATCTGGGTCCGTCCAGCAGCGGTAACCCCCCGTCAACCATCAGGTTTTGGCCGGTCACAAACGCCGATTCATCCGACGCGAGAAAGAGCGCAGCCTCGGCGACATTTCTCACCTTCAGCGCCAGTCCCTCCAATGGCATCAAAGCCTGGAACATCTCCTCTACCTGGCTGGGCTCCAAGCCGAGGAACGCGCACGTCAACGGCGTGGCCACGGCGCCCGGCGACAAGCAGTTCGCCCTTATCCCGTGCTTCCCGAGCTCGCTCGCCGCCGCCACCACCAGACCCATGAGCGCGCACTTCGACACCGAGTATGCCACCGGACCGGTCCCGCCCATCATCATCGCCGGGCTCGCCGTGCACAGGATGGCCCCCCGAGTCCCTCGCGCCACCATCGCCCGCGCTGCGTGCTTCATCCCCGCCGCCGCCCCGCGGAAGTTTACCGCCATTACGTTGTCGAACTCCTCCAAGCTCATCTCCAGCATGCTGACATACGGGTCCCCGATTCCGGCATTGCAGAACATGATATCCACCCGGCCGTAGGTCTCCACGGCGTAGTTCACGAGCTCCTCCACCTGCCGCTCGTCACGAAGGTCGCAATGCTTGTAGCGGCACTTGTCGGGGCCGATCGAGGAGGCGACCTTGGCACCGAGCTCGTCCTTGATGTCACCGATGACGACGACGGCGCCGTGAGCGGCGAATAGCCTGGCGGAGGCCTCACCGATCCCGCGGGCAGCTCCCGTGATGATGGCCACCTTGCCCTCCAACCTAACATTTTATTCGTCATTCCGTTAGTAATACAATTGAAGTGGCATGCCAGCCCAATTCCATGGGATGAGTTCGCAAATAAACATAAAGAAACCTGCCTTCCTTTGGTCATCGTATCCATCGGCGATCTTGCAGGATATTATCCTCTTTTACGCACGGTCGATGAGAAATGATGATACTCTGGCTTCCCTGTTGCCTGCTCTTATATATTAACCCTAAAAGGGCGGGCGTTTCTACCACCGGGTTGGACTAATTATTTGCAGCTAAGCTTGTAGGCCAGCTGATCAAATCAATAATTTTTTATTACATATTTTTTTATTTTTACTATTTTTTAGGGTGGTGAGGTATGATACGATCATGTTTGACTTTCAAAACCACTCGCATTCATTGACTCAATATTTTGAAAGTTGGAATATTACGAGAAGAAGTTAAAGCATCCAAAAGGTAATTAGAATTATGTTTAATTATACATAAAAAAAAATCAACTTTGTTTGGAGGAAAGTGATTAGATTATTTGGTCTTTTATTACAGTAAATTATTCATGAATTTGGATAATGAATTAAGAGAGGATATATAAAAGACATTCAGTGAATCTTTGGTTGACATTAGATAAAAATTTGTGCATCAAAAAGTTGTTATTTCCCGTCATTCTCTCAATAATTCGGAGGTCAAGTAGATAGATTTAGTTTAAAAATTGATTGACAGTAAATACATATAGACTTTACGCAACAACACAATTTTTATTATGTATACTGTGTTGCCAATGCAATCAAGATAGTCGTCCTTGGATGGTCAAAATTTTAGAACCGGATCTTCTTGTTTTAATCCCTAAGTTAAGATATCTCAAGTTTTTTTTTTTTTTTTTTTTCTTTAAGATTTTGGTCATCCACGTTGGGAGAAATAGGCAGAAGTCATAATAGGACATTATGAGTTCTGGAACATAGATAGTTCAAATCTTGGTATGCTACGTTTCCAAGGAGTTACGAAAAAAATAATATAGAAGAGATTCATAACGAAGACTTTATAGATCAATATAATAAATAAGTCATCTCCAAGGCAAAAATTTGAAATTAGCATCCAAGCAACCATCTAGGGAAGCACCATTGGGTCCAATTCTGTTTTTTTTTTTTTTTTTTTTTTTTTTTTTTTTTTTTTTTTTTTTTTTTTCAGACTACATGATTAGACTTTTCCAGATGAACATAGGGTCAACATACCATTTCACTTGATACATACAATATCATATAATTAATTAAACATCATGTTTTCTTATTTCTTTTATAGAATTTGGTTGGTTGGACATAGATTCATGCCATATTATTAGGGATGCCATAATTTTGCATCCGCTTATATATCTTCTATGTGCTACCAATCCCCAACAGCCACCAAGAATCAAGTCACAAGAGATACTCATAATAGTACTTAGAAAATATTGATCGTTCGATTTTGATGCAAGGAACGTTTTTTTTTTTTTTTCTTTTTCTAGCTAATATAGAAGATATTTTAAAAGAAAGCTTCCATACTATAATGGCGTTATAAGTTATCTAGAAACGGTCATGGTCACTAGAAAGTTTGAAAATAGTGATTGCCGGGATTGAGAAGCCGCGTATAAACTGCCTGTGCTCACCCATTCAAGCAGGGCATCTAATGGATGACAAGTGAGCAGATATCCTTCCTATCAATATTATTTGGACTAATCTTGATGGTGGTCCGCTGACTCTTAAAAATATTATTTTTTTAAATTTTTTTATATATCCATACTAAAATAATATAAATTGTCCTTCTTATCCAAAAATAAATAAATAAATAAGTACCTGGTCGCTATCCAAAGATTCAATTTTTCTATACCGAGTATTCCAAATTTGATATTACAAATGCTTATATTTTCCTAACTAAACATGATAATAAAGATTTGACTTTCTAGTGCCTATCAATCCCATCGCAACCCTATCCGAACTGCATCATCCTAACCAAACCATAGTCTACCCTACTTCATTGGGTTAAACAAGTAAGATTGATTTTATATCAAGCTGGCAGGCACCATGGCTTCTCATCTTGTTTAATTGGTGACTAGTAAATTTATATGCTAACAAAACATACCATGCCAAGCCAAAGCAGTTTAACCGTTGCAATCATGCATGATTTCTTTCAATTAAGAAAATTTAAAAGAAACAAGGAAATAAAGGCCGCCAAGCATATTTCATAACAAATTTCTAGGATGATTAGATAAATCTTTTTCACAGAGCTCCTACAGGATGTAAAGCTTGGACCATACTTTTGGAGCATTGATCATTCCATCTTAGTGGGTTACCTTTTTTTAAGAGTTGTAGGAAAAGCTAGTATAGAAATAATTCACAAAGGAAACTTTGTAGGCCAGTATGATAAATAAGTCATGCTGAAATATTCATAGAGGGCAAAATTTTGAAATTAGCACCCGAGTCACAATCCAAATAAGCATCATTGGTTTTAATTCTTCCTTGATTTTTTTTGAAAGTACATAATTAGACTTTTCATATGAACATGATAGTAAATAAATGATTTTACTTGACACACATAATATCATATAATCAATTCAACATCACGTTTTTCTTTTTTACTTTTTTTATAATTTGGTTGGTTGGTTGGATATTAGGTCCATGAAATATTATAAGTGATGTCATAATTATGCATCCACTTATCCTTTATGTGCTACCAATCCCCAACTACGATCAAGAATCAAGAATTGAGTTATAAGAGATATGGTAGTATTAGCAAAATATTGATCGTGCACTTTTGACTAAGATGCTTTGGCCATGGAAGTAAGATGCTCTGGAATCGAGAACTCTTGCTTGCCTCCTCCAATTATTCTTTAGAAGAGGTAAAATATAACCTGACCCATCAACTGGACCCATGACCCGCTTAAGCAAGTTTGGATTTGGGCTGAACAAGTTCATATCATAAACAGGTATACTTGTTTAACCCATTTAGTATTAGGATCATGTTTGTTAGAAAAAACACTCCAATTTAGCTTAAAAGAAGTCCAAAACAGGACCCAAACATTGCCCAAGAAGCAACCAAGCCAGTCCAGGCCAACAACAGGTCAGACCCGTGCAGCCTGCAGGCACGAGCAGACTACAAGCGTGCGCGGGTGGCAGCCCATGCATGCGGGGACGCGTAGCCCAAGCCTAGGCGGTGCACGTGCATGCCTAGTGCACGGTCCACATGGGCTCAAGCACTCTAGCATTTCCCTATCATGGTCCATGATGGACCGGGCAATGCATGGGATGGGTTACGTGGCTCATAGTGGGATTTCATGATCTATGGAGGATTTTTCATGGTATACATGCATCGTTGCATGATCGATCGACTAAGCATGATTTGTAGCAAAATCAGATGGTCTAGAGCATGTCTTGACTTTGTTTGGATTTGATCTATGCAAGCTACAACACGATCAACGCCGACCTAGTGGTTAGGAGTGGTTTTTGAGTCAAACACGAGTTAAAAAAGGTATAGGACTTTATTTGGACACGGTTTGGATCGTTGGACTCTTGTTGAGACACTCTTCATGCCAGAGACTAGAAAAGAAGAGATAGAGATCAGGGCAGCGAGTGTGTGAAGATCCTAAGGGTTTCCAGAGGGTGTGGCAGCAGTAAAAAAAGTCTATAGAACTAAAGGGTCTCCTTGAGAGTTAAGAGAGATTTAGAGTTTTTTGTTAAGAAAACTTTACAAGATTGAGAGTAGAAGTTTCAATCCTGTAAGTGTTTATTTTTCTCATTATGAAATCTTTAATGCCTAATTAAGTATATATATTTTTTCTTTTTTCTTTTCTTCTTTCTCTTATAGCATCAGCATCGATATCGTGATCTTGGAAATGGAAATTTGTATTATGGATAAAGGATTTTCTGATAGAGTGGTATCATTGGCACCACAACAAGATTCATGTTTTAAGAGCCAACCCATTTAACCTGTTTAATCCATTTAAGTTGGTTGGATCTGGATCATTTAAATGGATCAGTCTTGGGCGAAGACTGATAGGCCACTAAAAATCAAACCTGCTAAAAAATCTATTACTTATTTTTTTCCCGATTCCCAACATGGTGCCATCCACAGCCTCTTAAAACCCTCTCCAGTTGCCATTAGGGATTAGCCGATTAGGTTTCCAATCTTTTCCTCCTCTCATTTCTTGATTTCTTCCTCGTTGTTAGCCATGGTAAGACACCGAACCAAGCTTCATCTGAAGATCCAAGGATTGGCCATTTCTTTTTCCTTTCCTTCCTTGCTATCATCCATTTCTCTAGACCATCATGGTCTTTGCTCTAGCCCCAAATCCAGCAGCAATAGCCAATTCGTGCCAATTCACTGTAAGCGAGGGTGAAGGGTCAACGGGGGAGCCGTAGAGGCAGCGAGGATGGAGGCTCGAGGACAAAGTCAAAGAGGCCATGAGGATAGAGAGGTTGGTCAGTCATAGACGCGATGAGGATGGACCACCAAAGAGGGCTAAGAGCTTGAGACTTGGCTAAGAGTGGGGGCGAAGATCGGAGATGCAAGTATTTCTTTCCTCTTCTCTTGCTGCTGTTGAATCATCCACTCCTCTCTTCTCTCATATTTGGTGTCTCTCTCTTTTATGATTACGGCAATGGTGCCGAGTCCAAGTTGAGAATATTAGGGAGCAGGGAACAAGAGAGAGGAAATGGTCGCTTGAGACATGGCAAGGGTGGAGGCCGAAGAGATGTCACTTCGATGATAGGTTTCTCTCTACCTTTTTTAACTAGGTTTTAAATGGGTTGTAAATGTGTTTCTTTTTAATTTTTTTAATTGAATTATAAATGGAACATAAACAGGTCGAGTCGGGTAACATGTTTAATAAATAGGCTGGGTTTGGGTTACAAAGCTATTTAATAAACATGTCAGGTTCGGATTGAGTCTTTTTTAACCCGGCTTGAATCTGACCTAACCCATTTATACCTGACCTAACCCGATTGCCACCCCTACTCTTCTACACCCTATCCCATTCTCTCCTTAGTTTAGATATATCCCATCAATTGATCTCTCTTAAAGGCTTAAGGGAGTGAACTTTGAACCAATATAGTAATGTCTTTTTACTATCCCTTCTCCGAGATGATAACTAGCACCTCACACCTTTAATAAGAGACAACTTAACCCTATTGGATCTGATGTGGTAGGATCGCTGACGTGGAACACCTGCCAGTTGCCAGGACGGAGTATGCCGCCACGGTGGACGCTGCCTCCCAGGCCCGCTTCCCGGACCGGGCTCGCTCGCCGGGCCGAGCCCCCTCGGGTAGCCGAGATCGCTCGTCGAGATCGGGCGCCGCCCTCCGCAGGTCGGATCCTGGGAGATCGGACCGCCCAGGTCTGGGCCGAGCGATCTCCCAGGTCGACCCCTTTGAAGTCGAGCTCCGCAGTCCGAGGTCGAACTCAGCCCTCCGATGCGTGGGGGCACCCCCGAGGTCGAGCCCCCCAGCTCGAGGCCGCGTGCCGTCCACTTCGGCCAAGCCAGGCCTCTCGACATCGAGTCTCGTGGACCAAAATCGAGCCCGACAAAGCTAAGTTCTGTGGTCCGGCTCGGCAACCACCTCGGCCAGAGCGCCAATCGCCAAGGAAGCAGCGTCTCCCTCTCCAAAAGCGACGGCAGGCCTTCCGAGGGCCGTGAGGTAGTGCCCCCCATACCGCAATAACTCCTCGTCGCTGTCACTCGCACTGGAAGAGAAGAAAGCTCCCTGACCAGGGCACCATGCCCCCCACCAACCGTCCGTATGGCCGGAAGAGAGGGGCCATCCAGAAGGCACAAATCCCGAGGGCGACGGCCCCCCGATCGAGGCACTGCCAAGTTTCCAGGAATGGGGCGATCAGAGAGAATGTCAGAACGCACGGAGGCTTCCCCCACCGAATGTCAGAAGAGATGTTCCATCCACGGCACGATACCCCACTACATGCTCTGGCGGGGGGACCCGAAGCAGGTTCAGTTAAAAAGAAACCATTGAGGGTAAGCCAAACAAGGGGCAAGATCACTCGCAGAAAACGAGAGGAGAGGGAAGGCCACAGAGGAGGATCTCCCCACCTCGGCCACAAACTCTCCCAGCTCGTACTCATCTCCACTTACACCGCACTCACTCCTCCTAGCATGGAGCCCATCGAGAGGGGCTCGACCGGAGGTCCTGTTCTCCTGGATCGTCACTGACTTGACCATCGGAGCGCCCCCACCGGAATCCCCGGCCCTGGTCTCTGACGATTGTTTCTTGCAGGTCTCAAGGAACGAAGAGCTCCCGGGAAGAGGGAAAGCGGTCCGACGCCACTGGAAGCTATGGGCCACGACGATCCTGGCGGCAACAGATTGGCATGCCAGGTAGGGGGCAAGGAGACCCGAAGGATTAATCGTCAGAAGGATCCCCTTGCTTCGAAGGGTCATCCCCACCGTGGACAAACCTATCCGGAGAATGGTGACTACGCGAGCGAGAGAAGCCTCTACCAATCGCGCGGGGGATTCCCCCTTCCGAGGGGACCCGCACGATCCGGAAGTGGCACCGCCCGCTCTCATCCAGCCACCTCCGGCGGAAGCCCAGCTGGCCGTGCTTGCCCAGCAAATGCAAGTTCTCGCTATGACGGTGCACCAGCTTCAGCATCAGCAACAGTCCTTGGCTACTCACCAACAGCCAGGGACTCTCGTGGCACACGTCGCAGCGTCCCACGACAGCCTGCACTCCTTCCAAGGAAGGCCGTCGCAGTCATGGGCAGCCACTGATCACTAGGGTAGCTATCAAACCCCGGTGAAGAGACCACAAGATGGGTCCGCCGACAGGGAGAGCCGCTCGTCAAACCTTGGACGGGGGGCATCTAAACCCCACCGAGGCAGGAAAAGCAAGACCCCCCGTTGCGGACACCATACACTCGTGTCACACCCTCCATCTCCTTCGGTGGAGGGATCTACTGATGAAGCTGTTAGGCGCATGGCAGAAAGGTGCCTGGAGGAGCACGAGCGCAAGTTGGCGAAATTCTCCCGCCGGTTTGCTAACATGCAGAGCCTCGCTCGAGAGCTGGCGGGCTATGACTCCCGCTCCCCATTTTTTTGAGAAGTCCAAGAGGAGCCGATTCCGGATCGGTTCCGCATGCCGCAGGTGGACCCCTACGACGGGACCAACGATCCCCTGGATCACCTCGAGAGCTACAGAGCCCTAATGAGGGTCCAGGGGGCAACCGACGCCCTCCTTTATGTTGCGTTCCCCGCTACTCTGCGGAAGGTGGCCCGAGTGTGGTTCACCCGCCTCGAGTCAGAGAGCATCGAAAGTTTTGCTCAGCCGGAGTAGAAGTTCGTGGCCCACTTCGACACCTGCCAGAAGGTGCCCAGAGAGGCAGATAGCCTTTTCTCCATCAGGCAGCAGGATCGCGAGCCCTTGCGGGACTACGTGGCCCGCTTTAAGGCCACCGCACTGGAGATTTAAAGCCTTGATGAGCCAGTCGCCATGCTGGCACTGAAGAGAGGGCTCAGGACCTCCCACCTGACCTACTCCCTTGACAAAACCCCCGCCCCCCCAAGACTTATGCCGAGCTCCTTTTCTGAGCTCAAAAATATATCCGTGCCGAGGAGGCAGATCGTACAAGGCGGGAGCTCGACGCGCACCCACTAAAGAAGCTAGCCCTCGCCAAGACGTCCGGGGCATGAAAACTAGCGCCTCCAGCCCAGAACTTCCAACAGGGGCCAAGACCAAGGCGAGCCCTACCTGAAGCACCCACCCCCGATGAGGCATTCCATTTGCCGTGATAGATCCAAATATTGCCGCTATCACCGCGACCACGGCCATGACACCGAGGAATGCCGCAACCTCAAGAAGGAAATCGAAGAACTCATCAAGAGGGGCTACCTCAGAAGGTTCGTGGGGGGCAGATCCCAAGCGGAACCTCAGGCGCTCGTCGCTCTCCCACCAGAGCCAGTAGTCGACAACCGACCCACCGAGAAGTCGGTGGGAATGATATGCTGGGGAATCGAGCGCGCATCTAAGAAGGCCCGGGAGGCAGGCTGTTCTGAAAATGTACTCCCCTTTATGAGGGAGGGGGAAGACAGGGAAAAAAATGTAAATAATAATGCCGTGGTCGTCGAGATGACGATCGCAAAGCATCCTATAAAACGTATTATGGTTGATAGTGGGAGCTCCACCAATGTGCTTTTTTACGATGCTTTCTCCAGGATAAATCTTTTTCCTACTCAAATTCAACCTATCTACACCCCTCTCGTCGGATTCACGGGTGATTCTATAAGGGTTGAAGGGGAGGTCACTCTCCCCATCACTACTGGAACTTCGCCTTGGCAAAGCACCGTGATGATAACTTTTACCGTCGTCAAGCTCCCCTCGGCCTATAACGTTATCCTTGGGTGGCCCGGGCTCAATCTGCTCGATGCCATCGTCTCCACCCAGAGGCTACTTGTGTAGTTCCCAACACCTTACGGTGTCGGGGAGACGAGGGGGGCGATCCAGCCAGTGCAGCATTGCTTCCAAGCCATTCCAGGGGCTAGGGTCCCTGAGGATGACCCCAGGGTGGATGACCTCGACCAAAGGGCTTAGGATCCCAGGGGTGGTCCAGTCGAACGCCTTTTGTCTTACTCCCTCGAGGCCGACCAGGCGAAGACGGTATAGATCGGGGCCCAGCTGCTCGACGAGGAGAGGACCCACCTGCTGGAATTCCTACTGACAAATGCGAATGTGTTTGCCTGGACGACGGTGGATATGCCGGGCATTCTCCCAGACATCATCACCCACAAACTAAGCATCGACCTGAAGTACTGGCCAGTTCGGCAGAAAAGGAGGAGCTTCGCCCTGGAGAGGCAGGCGGCCATCAACGAGGAGGTAGATAAGCTCCTTACCGCCGGTTTTATTCGTGAGGTGCGGTATCCGAGCTGGCTGGCAAACGTGGTGATGGTCAAGAAAAGCAATGACAAGTGGAGGATATGTGTTGACTACACCGACCTCAACAGGGCATGCCCGAAGGATAACTTCCCCCTGCCGAAAATCGACCAGCTGGTGGATGCCACCTCGGGGCACCACCTGCTCTCATTCATGGATGTATTTTCTAGAAACAATCAGATACGGATGCACCCGGAGGACAAGGAACACACCACCTTCATCACCGACCAAGGGACGTACTGCTATAGAATGATGCCCTTCGGTCTAAAGAACGCTGGGGCCACATACCAGCATTTGGTCAATAGGGTTTTTAAAGACCAAATTGATAGAAACATGCAGGTGTACGTGGACGACATGCTAGTCATGAGCAAGCCGGACTCTGACCATGTTGCTGACCTCGTCGAAGCATTTCATAACCTCCGAAAGCACCAGATGAAGCTCAACCTGGAGAAGTGTGCCTTTGGGGTAGCCGCCGGGAGGTTCCTCGGCTTTATGGTCACTCAGAGAGGCATCGAAGCTAATCCGGAGAAGGTCTAGGCGATCATCGACATGGAGCACCCTACATCCAAGAAGCAGGTCCAGCGCCCGATGGGGCGGATCGCAGCCTTGAGGCGGTTCATTTCGAGATCAGCCGATCGCTGTCTCCCCTTCTTCAAGGTGCTGCGCAAGATGCATGACTTCACTTGGACGGAGGAGTGCAAGACAGCCTTCGAGGAGCTGAAGGAATTCTTGGCTTCTCCCCCTCTACTCTCTCGATTGGAAGGAGGGGAAGAACTCCTGCTCTATTTGGTAGTCACCCCTGGAGCCATCAGCTCGGTCCTCGTCCACACAGATGTGGACGGATCCCAAAAGCTATGTACTATACTAGCAAAATCCTCCACGATGCGAAGATCAGGTATATTCGCTCTGAAAAACTCATTTTTGCTATAATAATGTCTGCTAAGCACCTCAGGCCCTACTTTCAAGTGCACCCCATCGTGGTCGTGACCGATCAGCCGCTAAGGACCATACTGAGTTGCCCCGAGACTTCTAGGAGGCTGGCCAAATGGGCGCTGACGCTGAGCGAGTTCGATATCACTTATTGATCGAGGTTGTCGCAAAAGGTCCAAGTCCTGGCCGACTTCGTGGTCGAATGCATAGGGCCCGCCGAGGAGCTGGAGCAGACGACTCTGGAAGGCCAAATCAAGCCCGGACCATGGGAGGACCCCTGGATCCTCCACGTGGACAATGCCTCTAATTCCGGCGGGAGTGGAGCAGGCCTTTTCCTCACCAATTCTGACAGAGTTGTGGCAGAGTGCACCCTCCGATTCGAGTTCGCTGCAACAAACAATCAGGCAGAGTATGAAGCACTCCTCACGGGCCTGAGAGTATCCCGTGAGCTGGGTGTGCAAAGCCTGAAAGTCTTTACCGACTCCCAGCTGGTTGCCGGGCAAGTCTCAGGAGAATATGAGGCCAGAGATCTCTAAATGATAAGGTACCTGGAGAAGGTCCGCACAAATATCGCAGGCTTCCGCCACTTCTATATCTTCCACATCCCTCATGGAGAGAACGCTTGCGCGGATGCACTGTCGAGGCTCGCGACCCTGCCAGACTCATCGCTAGGATGCACCTACATCGAGTACCTTGAAAATCCTATATATGAAAGCCCGGAGGAGGTGCAGCAGGTAACCTCCGAGCCGAGCTGGATGGACAAATACGTCAAGTTCATCATGGATGGCACCTTACCGGAGGATCGCCAGGAGGCCGGCCTCATGAAGAAGAAGGTCTCCCGGTTCATTCTAATGGAAGGCTAGCTCTACCATCGATCTCACTCGTACCCACTCCTGAAGTGCCTCAAACCCGCAAAGGCGGCCTTCATGCTCCAGAAAATACACGAGGGCCTATGTGGGAACCACATGGGGGGAGGACCCTGGCTTACAAAGCCCTTCATTAGGGCTATTTCTGGGAGACTATGAGGGAGGACGCGACCGCCTTCGTCAAGAAGTGTGACGAATGCCAATGCCATTCCCACATACAGCGCCAGCCAGCGATGCCGATCTATCTGCTTTCATCCCCCTGGCCTTTTGCCTAATGGGGGATGGACATTATGGAGCCATTCCCCACCGCACCGGGGCAGCGAAAGTTCCTGCTGGTGGCGATTGACTACTTCACCAAGTGGGTTGAAGCCGAGCCGCTGGCCCAAATCACCGAGGCCAACACTCGCCAGTTCTTCTAGAAGTCAGTCATCTACCGCTTCGGGCTCCCCAATTGCATCATCATCGACAATGGATGATAGTTTGATAACCGGGAATTCGAAGGGTTTTGTGCCGAGCATGGCATCCAGCATCGGTTCGCCTCGGTGGCTCACCCCCAAACAAACGGGGAGGTGGAAGTGACCAACCGGACCATCCTTCAGGAGCTCCGGACCAGGCTGGACCAGGCAAAAGGCAGATGGGCAGAGGAACTTCCAAGTATCTTATGGGCCTACCATACAATACCCATAACGGCGACGAGCGAAACACCTTTCAACATCGTTTTCGGCATCGAAGCGGTCATCCCAGTCGAGCTCGGTGTGCCAACATTGCAGGTGCAGCAGTACGATGAGACACAGAACTCGGCGCATCTTCTACTCAATTTAGACCTCTTGGAAGAGACGAGCGACAAAGCCCGACTCCGGATGGCGGCGTATCGACAGCGAGTGGCCCAGTACTACAACGCACGGGTAAGGCCAAAGAACTTCTGACCTGGCGACCTGGTGCTACGCCGAGCTGAGGCATCTCAACACTGAGAATGCGGTAAACTCTCGTCAAATCGAGAGGGTCCCTATAAGGTGATTGAGGCACTCCCGCACGGCACCTACTACCTCCAGGACTCGGACGGCGCTAGTTTCCCTCGTACGTGGAATGCTTGTAACCTGAGGAAATACTACCAATGATGTAAGACCCCTTTGCAAGAGTAATAAAGGCTTTCTTCCATGTGAGCAGAGTCCTCCGGCCACCAGGTCTTCGAGCCCAGCTCCAAGACATCCAAGCCCTGAGCCAAGCTCTCAAGCCATCGAGCCCGGAGCCAAGTCCTCCGGCCATCAGGTCTTCGAGCCCAGTTCCAAGGCATCCAAGCCCTGAGCCAAGCTCTCAGGCCATCAAGCCCAGAGCTGAGTCCTCCGGCCACCAGGTCTTCGAGCCCAACTCCAAGACATCCAAGCCCTGAGCCAAGATCTCAGGCCATCAAGCCAAGAGCTGAGTCCTCCGGCCACCAGGTCTTCGAGCCCAACTCCAAGACATCCAAGCCCTGAGCCAAGCTCTCAGGCCATCAAGCCCGGAGCCAAGTCCTCTGGCCATCAAGTCTTCGAGCCCAGCTCCAAGACATCCAAGCCCTGAGCCAAGCTCTCAGGCCATCAAGCCCGGAGCCAAGTCCTCTGGCCATCAGGTCTTCGAGCCCAGCTCCAAGACATCCAAGCCCTGAGCCAAGCTCTCAGGCCATCAAGCCCGGAGCCAAGTCCTCCGACCATCAGGTCTTCGAGCCCAGCTCCAAGACAACCAAGCCCTGAGCCAAGCTCTCAGGCCATCAAGCTCGGAGCCAAGTCCTCCGGCCATCAGATCTTGAGCCCAGCTCCAAGACATCCAAGTCCTGAGCTAAGCTCTCAAGCCATCAAGCCCGGAGCCAAGTCCTCCGGCCACCAGGTCTTCGAGCCCAGCTCCAAGACATCCAAGCCCTAAGACAAGCTCTCAGGCCATCAAGCCCGGAGCCAAGTCCTCTAGCCATCAGGTCTTCGAGCCTAGCTCCAAGACATCCAAGCCCGGAGCCAAGTCCTCCAGCCACCAGGTCTTCGAGCCCAGCTCTAAGACATCCAAGCCCTGAACCAAGCTCTCAGGCCATCAAGCCTGGAGCCAAGTCCTCCGGCCATCAGGTCTTCGAGCCCAGCTCCAAGACATCCAAGCCCTGAGCCAAGCTCTCAGGCCATCAAGCCCAGAGCCAAGTCCTTCGGCCATCAGGTTTTTGAGCCCAGCTCCAAGATATCCAAGCCCTAAGCCAAGCTCTTAGGCCATCAAGCCCGGAGCCAAGTCTTCTGGCCATCAGGTCTTCGAGCCCAGCTCCAAGATATCCAAGCCCTGAGCTAAGCTCTCAGGCCATCAAGCCCGGAACTGAGTCCTCCGACCACCAGGTCTTCGAGCCCAGCTCCAAGACATCCAAGCCCTAAGCCAAGCTCTCAAGCCATCAAGCCCGGAGCCAAGTCCTCCGGCCACCAGGTCTTCGAGCCAAGCTCTCAGGCCATCAAGCCCGGTGCCAAGTCCTCTGGCCATCAGGTCTTCGAGCCCAGCTCCAAGACAACCAAGCCCTGAGCCAAGCTCTCAGGCCATCAAGCCCGGAGCTGAGTCCTCCGACCATCAGGTCTTCCGGTGAGGACACCAGGGCCCGAAAATATCGACAGGTTGAACCCACATCCTTGTGGATCACCTGTGAATGAAACCCTGGACCCAACCCTTTTATTCATGTAAATAATTTATTTTAATTTCTGTTATTTTGGGTTAGTTAGGGTTAGCCCCTGTTACCAACTAAAATTAGGATTTTATTTATTTAGGCTTTTGGGCTAAACCCCTTTTACCAAGTTCAATTACTTATTTACATGTCTTGTCTTTTGATTGCCTTTTGATCAAATTGGGTTTCAATTGATCAAGTAGGGCTTTAATTATTTATTGAGTACTGTATTAAAAAGGAGACAATAACACATGGCCCGTCACTTGAATTTTGACATGGTACACAAGTCAAGACAACACCACATGGTCGGTCCATATGAAAATTATTTGGCACCTCATATTTTAAGAGGAGTAAAGCAGAAGGAGTCTGCTTCATCTGGCACCCTCTTCCCTCTCTTGTCGCCTACTTCTAAGATGCCCCATCCAAGAAATAAGGGAGGTTCAAATTTAAACAAGAAAGAGTCCATGGGAAGGAGCTTCATTTAAATTTCAAATAGGATTCCACGACAGATGAAATCATGTCCAAGGGAGAAGTGCGCCATCTACTTCTGTTTCTTTACGTTAATTCTGAGTTGCCGTCCCATTTGAAGAGTTTCAAGAAATTTAAACTTCAAATGAAAGCCCTCATCCAATCTTCATTCAAATTCAAGAGAATGACTTATCCATCATCCAAACTCTACTCAAATTCCTTTAGCCAACCAAGGGAGTCCCATTTTAGATATCACGATGATTCAAGAAGGATTTCATGCTAACTTAAGAAGAAATAAGAAGGAAATTAGCGCCTTGCTCCAGAGAGTTGTCGCCCAATTCAAATCAAGCCATTCAAAATTCAAGCTCAAGGAGAAGTCCAAGATTGCAAGGAGGTTTTAAATTCAAAAATGTAATTGAGTCTTATTATACTTCTTGTAAGGAATAATCCTATAAATAGGATCCTGTACCCTTTGTAAAAAAAATGAATATTTGATGAAATGAAATGAAACTCTGCCGAGTTCTTCTTCCAATTACTTTCTAGCTGCGATGACTGATAGGTGCTAGGTTTGACGCCTAGAACACTTGGGTGCGACATCCAAGTTCTACCGGGATGCGACGCCCTGTTTATCCATCTAATCCCTCCATCAGATCTAATCCCTAAGTCTCTTCAAGGTCTTCATCCAATGCTTTGAAGAGATCCTAGAAGCCAACCAAAGAAGAAGATCCCCGAGAGAACCAACAACCCTGGTGCCAGCCTTCCTTCTAGCTTTTGATTTCCAACGTTTAATTACTATTTTTGGTGTTTTTCAGTAGATTCTCTTGAGATCCGTCTCTAAAGATCGGCATCCATACTTTGGAATCAGTTTGATTAGAATCCGGATGCCAGGAGCGATCAGTTTGGAGTTCGATTCTTCAATCCTAGAGTGCAGTGATCCAGATCTTCATCAGAGAAGGCTTCTAAGCATATCAGTAACTCAAGATCCCTTTTCCTTCCTCTAGATCTGATATTAGAAAGTAGGAACCTAATCTAGAGTGGTTTCTCAATCGCCGTGATCCATCTAATTAATTATTTTGCTAGGTATGCATGCGGGTGATATAATCCAGTATTTAGTTGCTTGCTATAGATTTTTTTAATGTATTGTTTAATAGGCTGTTAGGTTAATGAACATTTATTCTTGATTAACATAAAATTTAAATCAATCTTTAATACTGCATCGCATCCGTGTCCTGCGCCAAATTTGGTATCAGAGACCGGTGTAGATTAGGTTAATCTTGCATTTAGTTAAATTCTGCATCTTGGCCTTCCAGTATATTCTCTGTTGTTTTAATTGTTTCTGCACGTATAAAAATCAAAAAAATATGGAATTTATTTTTTAGCTTCCTTGAAATTCAAAGTATTTTCAGTAATTTTTTTACAATTTATGGTTTTTTTGTGAAAACCGCAGTTCTCTATTTTCGGCCTAAGAACAGGTTCTGCCAAAAAAAAAAAAAAATCATTAGGGTTTAGTTTTATTAGTTGCTTGTTGCATTCATTTTCTAATTGATTTTTAAGGGCATACAATATAACATAGGGGGAGGAGTTCATAACCTTTTCCTAGCCCAAAACCACCCACTTTGTATTCGAGCCCAAGCCCTAATTAAAATTGATTAGAACCTAATTGCTCTAGTAAGCTTAGGGACATCAATTGGTCGGGTCCGAGTTAGTGTCAAGTCAATCGTGTCAACTAAATCTGTATATGCCCATTTCTTGGTGTCTAGAATGGTGGTTCAGGGATTACATCCCGAAGGGCAAGTGAGCTGGTCCGCCTACCTGGCCAATCTCTGATTGGTGTCTAGGATTGGCAATCAGGGACCTACACTCCCCTTACACATGCCTGGCCAAGTCTTGAGTTACTACAGACTAGCTTGTCAGCTTGATTAGGCATCTAATTTGGACTCTAGGTCTAGCTATCCATAGTCGATTAGGTTTGTTTGAGTGCATTGTGTCATTGCATGACTACTAGGTCAGGAACCCCATACCAGGTTCCCCAGGACCAACCTAGTACATCCATGGACCCCATGATGGAAACTTTCATAAGATCTGTGACTGAGCAAATGAGATAGCTTAGTGCTGAACAGAGGCAGTTTAGTGCTAGAGTCAACCAGAGGTTTGATCAAATGAATGAAAGAATAGGTTTATTAGAAGGATCCCATGTGTCTCAACCTGACCCTACACCACTGGAATTTACCCCACAGTATGGTCTAGGACCCCAGCTTCCAGAGCTTACACATGATCCAATCCCCAGACATCAAGCCCAACGTAGAGAGGCCACACCTGATCCAATTCCAAGGCATCGAGCCCAACGTAGAGAGGTTACACCTGATCCTATTCCTAGGAGGCAGCAATATGACATAGATGATCAGGAAGCATGAGCCCTTAGGAGTATCAGACTAGAAGCCCCCACATTAGATGGTACTTTAGATCCCAAGATGTATTCTGATCAGGAAAGTGATATGGATCAGTACTTTGAATGGTACACCATGTTGGAAGAGCGTAAAGTCAAATTCGCTAAGTTTAGGTTGATCTGACAAGCACGACTGTATTGGGGTAATGTGGAAAGGTTAAGCCGACAGAGAAGAGACCCACATATAGCTACATGGGAGGACATGAAACTCAAATTAAGGGCCAAATACCTGCCATTCTCCTATGAACAAAGGCTTTTAGATCAGTGGCAGAAGATGACCCAAGGAAATCAGACTGTGTCCGAATACATAGCCATTTTCGATGAATATGTTATGCGGTGTGGTGTGTCCGAGTCTGAGTCGGTTACTTTGTCTAGGTTTAGAGCAGGCCTGAATGAGGACATTAAGAGGGAACTGATTCTAAGAGAAGTGAATAATTTAGAATATGCTTATCAGGTTGCTAGGGATGCTGAGAGATTTCCAAGGAAACCTACCTATCAATCTGATTCATCTAGATTTAATGCCCCTGAAAATAGGCCAAACCAGAACCGATTCCCTGCAAATCGACCTAGACCCAATCCCTAGCCCATTCATACAGATGACAAGGGTAAGGCACCTATGGTTCAGAAGGATCGAAACCAAATCCTAGTATGCTTTAAGTGTAATCAGACTGGTCATTATGCTGCCCAATGTCCATCGCAAGCCTTACATATAGGGGAACTTGAAGTAGAGGACCCTGAGATTAGTGACCCTTGTGAGGAAGAGGTTTATGAGGCTGAAGCTGAGTTAGTGGAGGAATATGAGGAGGAGGAAGAGATCTTAGACTCAGACAAATTAGGAGTGGTCAGATACATCCTGACTCAAACTAAGAGGAATGAGGATTGGCGTAGGACTAACATCCTACATACCTTTATTAAAATAGGGGATAAGGTATGTAAGGTCATAATTGATAGTGGGAGTTGTGTCAATGCAATTTCTACTAATGCAGTTAAGAGCCTAGACTTACCAACTGTTCCACACCCGACCCCCTATAAGGTATCCTGGATCGATGCAACCAACATTTCCATCCGGTTGCAATACCAAGTTACAATTCAGGTACAATCCTACCAAGAAAGAGTCTGGTTCGATGTTCTTCCGATGGGGGTTAGCAGCATCATTTTAGGAAGACCTTGGTTGTATGACCACGATGCCACCCTATTTAGACGATCGAACTCGTGTGCATTTCACCATCTAAGAAAGAGGATAGTGATTAATGCGACCCCACCAAAGGACAATGTTAAGAGAGGGTCAAATCACTTAAAGGAAAAAGAGTCTAATTTGAATTTGATCTCTGCAAAGGAGTTAAAACGAGAAATCGATAGAGGGTCACCAGTTTGGATTTTAGTTACCAAGGAAGCTCAGGATCAACCAAAACTAGAATACCCTAAGGAGATCTTAGATTTATTAGAGGAATTTAAAGATGTCTACCCTGAAGATTTACTGGATCAATTGCCACCATTAAGAGATATTCAACATGCAATTGATTTAGTACCAGGAACCACATTGCCAAACCTCCCACACTATAGGATGAACTGTACGGAACATCAGGAGCTACAATGACAAGTAGGGGATCTTATGAAAAAGGGATTTATTAGGGAGAGTTTGAGTCCTTGTGCTGTCCTAGCACTTTTGACTCCTAAAAAGGATGGCAGTAGGAGGATGTGCATAGATAGCCGGGCTATTTACAAGATTACAATAAAGTATCGATTTTCCATACCCCGACTCGATGACATACTAGACATGATGGCCGGATCGACCATCTTTTCAAAAATTGATTTAAAAAGTGGCTACCATCTAGTGAGAGTTAGAATCGGGGATGAGTGGAAAACGGCTTTCAAGACCAAAGATGGCCTATATGAGTGGTTGGTGATGCCCTTTGGATTATCAAATGCCCCAAGTACGTTTATGAGGGTTATGACTCAGGTGTTACGATCATTTATTGGAAAATTCGTGATCGTATATTTTGATGATATCCTCGTGTACAGTAAGACTAGGGAAGATCACTTAGACCACCTCCGTCAGATTTGCCAGGTCCTTAGGAAGGAAGCTTTGTTTGCAAACCTTAAGAAATGTAGCTTCATGTCAACCAGAATCATCTTCTTAGGTTTTGTAGTAACACCAGAAGGAGTAACCGCCGATCATGATAAAGTGAAATCTATAGTTGAGTGGCCTATACCTAGGAATGTTCATGACGTTCGAAGTTTCCACGAATTAGCTACCTTCTATAGGAGATTTATCAGAGGGTTTAGCACGATTGTTGCTCTGATCACCGACTACATTAGGAAGGGCGAATTCGACTAGACTAGAGCTGCCCATAAAGCCTTCCTAGAGATCAAAGATAGAATGACTAAGGCACCAGTTCTAAGGTTACCTGACTTCACCAAAATCTTTGAGGTCGCCTGTGATGCATCAGGTGTAGGAATAAGAGGGGTATTAAGTCAGGAAAATCATCCTATTGCCTATTTTAGTGAGAAACTGAGTGATGCCAAGTTGAAATATTCCACATATGATAAAGAGTTGTATGCGGTAGTACAAGCTCTTAGGTATAAGAGGCATTACTTGCTATTGCAAGAATTCATTTTCTACTCTGATCATGAAGCACTTTGCTTCCTTAATTCTCAAAAAAAGTTAAACCCTAGACATGGCAAGTGGGTCAAATTTATACAAGCCTATACTTTTGTCCAAAAGCACCATGCTGGAAGTGAGAATATGGTAGCTGATGCACTTAGTAGGAGAATAATGTTGCTGAATTGTGTGAGTACCGAAGTGATCGATTTGAACGATTAAAGGAAGAATATGAATTTTGTCCGGATTTTGGAAAGATTTATGAATCAGTGAAGCTAGGGTCATCCACTGAATTTAGTGAGTATGTCTTAAGGGATGGTTATTTGTTCAAGGAAAATAGGTTGTGTGTTCCCAATACATCACTTAGAGACTTTCTTATTTGGGAGATACACGCAGGAGGTTTAGCAGGATACTTTGGGCATAATAAAACTATCTTGGCTGTAGAGGATCAGTTTTATTTGCCAAGTCTAAAGAAAAATGTTGTCCAAGTAGTAGCCCAGTGTAGGACTTGTGCTGTAGCTAAGCAACCTAGACAGAACACTGGACTATATACCCCACTCCCCGTCCCAGATTGCCCATGGCAAGACTTGAGTATGGACTTTGTCTTAGGATTACCTAAAACTGCTAGGAAACATGATTCTATCTTCGTGGTAGTAGATAGGTTTTCTAAGATGGCCCATTTCATCCCATGTTCCCAAACTTATGATGCGTCTAGAGTGGCCATATTATTCTTGAATGAAGTGGTTATGTTACATGGATTGCCTAAGACCATTGTGTCGGACCGAGATGTTAGGTTTACTAGCTACTTTTGGAAAACCTTATGGCATATGCTAGGAACCAAATTGAAGTATTCTACTGCCTACCACCCCCAAACAGATGGCCAAATTGAGGTAGTAAATCAAAGTTTAGGGAACCTGTTGAGGAGTCTAGTGGGAGAAAATACTGCTAATTGGGATTTATTGTTATCGAGAGCAGAGTTTGCTTATAATAACTCAGTCAACAGATCTACAGGGAAGAGCCCATTTGAAATCGTTCATGGATACAAGCCTAGGAAGCCATTAGATCTGATTCCCTTACCTATTCATGCATGTATATCTGAGTTAGCTAAGTCTTTTGCACAGCATACAAAGAACTTGTATCAAGAAATAAATAAGAAAATTAAAGAGAGCAATGATTCATATGCACAAACGGCTAATTTAAGCAAAATGTTCAAAGAGTTTAAAGTAGGGGATCAAGTTATGATCAGGCTCAGGCCTGAATGATTTCCATTTGGAACTGTCAAAAAGTTACATGCCCGGAGTGCGGGACCTTATAAGATAATAGATAAGTTTGGACCTAATGCCTATGAGATAGACCTACCTTTAGATTTGGGTATAAGTCCAACTTTCAACATATCAGATCTTGTAGAGTATAGGGAGCCGATGTTGCTACCTAGTAAGCCTTTTGGGCCTGATCCTGTTCTTGAGAGTGAACCAACCCATGAGTGTCCAATAGCCAAATCCACAAATCGGAGAAACAGGGTTGAACGAATTTTGGATGACAAGATGATTGTTACTCGGAATAAGGACTACCAGCGATTCTTGGTTCGTTGGCAAGGACATCCCGAGTCTGATGACACTTGGATAACTCGGGAGGATCTGCAGAAGATCGCTCCGGACTTGCTGGAGAAGTACTTGAGCCAATCTAACCCTTACTCGACGGGGTCGAGTTCCTCCCACCTGGGAAGAATTGGTGAGGACACCAGGACCCGAAAATATCGACAGGTTGAACCCACATCCTTGTGGATCACTTGTGAATGAAACCCTGGACCCAACCCTTTTATTCATGTAAATAATTTATTTTAATTTATGTTATTTTGGGTTAGTTAGGGTTAGCCCCTGTTACCAACTGGAATTAGGGTTTTATTTATTTAGTCTTTTGGGCTAAACCCTTTTTACCAAGTTGAATTACTTATTTACATGTCTTATCTTTTGATTGCATTTTGATCAAATTGGATTTCAATTGATCAAGTAGGGCATTAATTATTTATTGAGTCCTGTATTAAAAAGGAGACAATAATACATGGCCTGTCACTTGAATTTTGACTTGCTACACAAGTCAAGACAACACCACATGGTCGGCCCATAGGAAAATTATTTGGCACCTCATATTTTAAGAGGAGTAAAGCAGAAGGAGTCTGCTTCATCTGGCACCCTCTTCCCTCTCTTGTCGCCTACTTCTAAGATGCCCCATCCAAGAAACAAGGGAGGTTCAAATTTAAACAAGAAAGAGTCCATGGTAAGGAGCTCTCTTCATTTAAATTTCAAATAGGATTCCACGACAGATGAAATCATGCCCAAGGGAGAAGTGCGCCATCTGCTTCTGTTTCTTCATGCTAATTCTGAGTTGCCGTCCCATTTGAAGAGTTCCAAGGAATTTAAACTTCAAATGAAAGCCCTCATCCAATCTTCATTCAAATTCGAGAGGACTTATCCATCATCCAAACTCCATTCAAATTCCTTTAGCCAACCAAGGGAGTCCCATTTCAGATATCATGGTGATTCAAGAAGGATTTCATGCCAACTTAAGAAGAAATAAGAAGAAAATTAGTGCCTTGCTCCAGAGAGTTGTCGCCCAATTTAGATCAAGCCATTCAAAATTCAAGCTCAAGGAGAAGTCCAAGATTGCAAGGAGATTTTAAATTCAAAAATGTAATTGAGTCCTATTATACTTCTTGTAAGGAATAATCCTATAAATAGGACCCTGTACCCCTTGTAAAAAAAATGAATATTTGATGAAATGAAATGAAACTCTGCCGAGTTCTTCTTCCAATTCCTTTCTAGCTGCGACGGCTGATAGGTGCTAGGTGTGACACCTAGAACACTTGGGTGCGACGTCCAAGTTCTACCGGGGTGCGACGTCCTGTTTATCCATCCAATCCCTCCATCAGATCTGATCCCTAAGTCTCTTCAAGGCCTTCATCCAATGCTTTGAAGAGATCCTAGAAGCCAACCAAAGAAGAAGATCTCCGGGAGAACCAACAACCCTGGTGCCAGCCTTCCTTCTTGCTTTTGATTTTCAATGTTTAATTGCTATTTTTGATATTTTTTGGCAGATTCTCTTGAGATCTGTCTCTGAAGATTGGCGTCCATGCTTGGAATCAATTCGATTGGAATCCGGATGCCAGGAGCGATCAGTTTGGAGTCCGATTCTTCAACCCTAGAGTGCAGTGATCCAGATCTTTATTAGAGGAGGCTTCTAAGCGTATCAATAACTCAAGATCCCTTTCCCTTCCTCTAGATCTGATGTTAGAAAGTAGGAACCTAATCTAGAATGATTTCTCAATCTCCGTGATCCATCTAATTAATTATTTTGTTAGGTATGCATGCAGGTGATGAATCCAGTATTTAGTTGCTTGCTCTAGATTCTTTTAACGTATTGTTTAATAGGCTGTTAGGTTAATGAACATTTGCTCTCGATTAACATAAAATTTAAATCAACCTTTAGTACTGCATCGCATCTGTGTCCCGCACCATCTTCAAGCCCAGCTCCAAGACATCCAAGCCCTGAGCCAAGCTCTTAGGCCATCAAGCCCGGAGTCAAGTCCTCCGGCCACCAGGTCTTCGAGCCCAGCTCCAAGACATCCAAGCCCTGAGCCAAGCTCTCAGGCCATCAAGCCCGGAGCCAAGTCCTCCGGCCATCAGGTCTTCGAGCTCGGCTCCAAGACATCCAAGCCCCGGGCCGAGCTCTCAAGCCATCGAGCTCGGAGCCAAGCCCTCAGGCCGCCAATGCCTTCGAACCAACAAAGACTTCCATACTCGAGCTCGAAGCCTGATTCTCAAGTGGAAAGGAGTCCTCCCTCTCTAACTCCACCCTATGTAAAACATAGAAAAGAAGAATAAGATAGAAGGAGGAGAAGGGGGAGTGGAGAAGGACACTCAAGCATTGACAAATGAAAAACTTCATTTCATTTAAAAAGACATGTTCATGTACAAGTGTGCTCGAGTCCCCGACATGCCGATCGGCCCGAGTCAACAATAAGAAAAAGAAAATTACAAGGCTCTTACCCTACTCCACTGGTGCCTTCCCCTGACAACGACCAGCTGGTGCCCTGCTCTCCTCCATCTTCATGCCCGGAGCCTGCTCCAAGGTCGCCGCTACGGACGGAGTTGATTCGGATCCTACCGCTGCTGGAGCCAGCCCGACCGCTGCCACCTGCTGAGCTGGCTCGACCACCACGATCGATGGGGCTGGCTCAACTAAAGACGCTTGCATGACCGGCTCCATGACAGCCGCCTTCTCCCTCACCGTCACCGGTACCGGAGTCGAGACCTTGGAACTCTTGGAGCCCGGGAGTCGAAGGGCGGCCAACCGCTCCTCCAAGAGAATGCCACGCAACTAGGTGCGGCAATACGTGAACCCCTTATAAAAGGAGTCCGTCGCCGCCTCCTTGAAGTCGTGCAGGTACTCTAGGGAGGCCTTAAACAAGGCCATCGCATCATCCACTCTTTTTTCGAGGGCCTCGACTCTGCGAGTTGCCTCCAGGGCCCTCTGCTCCGCATCTGCGGCCCACCGGGTGGCCTCGGCCGCCTCCTTCCTTACAGCTTCCGCCCGACAGGAAGCCTCGGCCATCCCCCTCTCGGCTACCTCGACCGAGCTCGTGGCGACGAAAGCTTTCGCCTCTGCATCTACGGCCCTCTGCACAGCGGCCATGATCTTCCTCTCGGTGGAAGTAGCTCGCTCCCTGGCTGCCTCCGACTCGGCACGGAGCTCCCTCAGCCGAGTCCTCTTCAAGTCGAGCTCATCCTGGAGCTCCCTCCTAGCCCACTCGGTGTTGGCGACCTCGCTTGTGAGGCTCTTGACCTTCGGGTTGGCCTCCCAAGCCTTGTCGTTCTTCCGCCTAGGCTCGGCTGTCTGGGACTCGAACTCTGCCTTCCATTCTCTGTCCCTCCTAGCCCAGTTGCAGAAAAAATCCCGGATCAGGATGAGCTTCCCTACCTTGCTGCGACGATAGACGCGTTAGCCACACTGATTGTAGATGTAAAAAGAGAGATTGAGACAGAGTGAAGGAAGACTTACAGCGTACAGATTGGAGAAGGACGCGCCGATAACGTCGCCGATGAGCCTGCCGCTCCCCTCCCGCCGGTCGCAGGACTGGATGGAGAAGTCCATCATCTTCTCGGCGAGGGGCGGGTCCTTCATCAGCGAGACGTTGGGCCCCAATTTGAAAGGGACCCGGTGGTAGTCCCTGTCTTTCTTCCCCGCGGGCGACGCGAACTCATCCTCGGCAGGGGAAGCTACCGGGTCGGGCTACAGGCTCGGTGCCACCTCGGACCATGTCGCTGCCACCGGCCTCGACCTCTCGGCTCCTCTTCCTCTTCGACTTCGACGACCTCTGGAGTGGTTGTCGCCATAGCCGCGGCAGCGGCCGACCTGGCTCGGGCCACCACCTCGGGCTTGGGAGCCGGGACCGGGTCATGCCGCCTCGAAGGCTCCACAGCGGCCTCCGCAGCCCTCTTCCACCTCCGCTCGGCAACTGGCGCTGCTGGCTCGCTCGGCACCGGCCTGGCATCGTCGTCCGTGCAGGCCCTCTTTGGGGCGGGCTCGCCAGCCTCCACCGCCTGGCCACGTTCCTCGGTAAAGGAAAGCAGCTCGTCCATTGAGAACTTCATGTCTGCACCAGATAAGACATTGTCAGTCACCTATCTCAAAAAAAAAAAAGGAGAGAAAGAAAGAGAAAAAGGGAGGTCGACCCGAACTCACCCGACTCCCGTGCCGAGCCGACCCCGGCCTCGCGGAGATTCTGCTCCGACAGCAATACCTCCAGTGAAGGGATTTCGGCGGAGCGAAGCTGCTCGTACAGCTCGAGGTCGGCTGCCTCGACCGAGGAATTCCGGTTAGGGGATCGGTCCGGGTCGCTCCAGACCCAGTCGACCCCCTTAACCGAGATGAAAAAGTACCTGCTCTTCTATCCCTTGATGGAAGAGGGTAGCTCGAACTTCATACCCCTCGGACGGGAGGACAGAGACCACCACCTCTCCTCGATAGGGTGGCGCTTCAGGGTAAAGAAGGCCCTGAACAAGGAAAAATGACAACAATCCCGTGGAAGTGGCACAGGATGATGAAGCAAAAAATCGTGCTGATGGCATTTGGGACAAGTTGGGTAGGAACAAGACGATAGTTTGTCAAGACGGAGAGAAAAAATGGGTGGAGAGGAAATCGGAGAGCCCCAGCAAAGGCCTCCTCATAGAAAGCTATCCTACTGGGGCCGCTAGAGGTGACTTGCTCCCCCGGACTAGGGACCGAGAGTTGGATGGAGTTCGGGATGCCATAATCATCCTGGATGGTTGCGAGCTCCGCGGCAGTGATCACTGAGGCGATCCCCCCGGGACCCGACAACCGGGAGGGTTCAGGCACAGAAGCAAGGGGGAGAGACAAGAGAGGTGGAGGGACGGACTCGAGTTCCCTAATCGCTACGGGACCTGGAACAAGACGCCTCCGGCTGAACTCATACCGTGCCGCCTCCCTTTCCTCATCAAAGGAAGAAGGAGTTTTCGGCCTGGAAGGCCCGGCCTCGGCTTGGCAAGAAGGACGAAAATCCGGACCAAAGCGAGACATGGTGAGAGAAAGAGAAGAAGGTGGGAGGAGACCTAGGAGGATCCCTACTCAACTGACAGGAAAAGAGAGGAGACTTACCTGCTAAAGGACTGGAGAAAAAGAAACCGCCGGAAGGAGAAGATGGAAGGAAAGCTTCGGCACGGCTGCGAGCGCGAGAAATTTGAAAGAAGGTAAGTTTTGAAAAGACTACCTTTTTCTTCGAATTGATAGGCGCCCAACCAAACTGTTACGGGCCCCCCACCGTTGGACGCCCGCCATGTGTTGTCGATCAACGAGGTAGGCGCCTGATTTCGGCTGCGACGGCTCAGAATTCCGTGCCTGCAATAACTGCTCCTCGGACATGGCCGCGTGGCGCCTCCGCACTGGCTCCAGGGACCGCCTCTCGAAGCGCCACCGATCACGGGCATCATTGTGCTGGATCCTCACCTTTCCACGTCAACACCGCAATTACTCCCTTCATCTCGAACGCCACATGCTAGCTGGCCTCGGGAGTGGGGGGCAAATGATGTGGTAGGATCGCTGACATGGAACACCTGCTAGTTGCTAGGACGGAGTATGCCGCCACGGTGGACGCTGCCTCCCGGGCCCACTTCCCGAATCGGGCTCGCTCGCCGGGCCGAGCCCCCTCAGGTAGCCGAGATCGCCCGCTGAGATTGGGCGCCCCCTCCGCAGGTCAGATCCTGGGAGATCAGATCGCCCAGGTCTGGGCCGAGCGATCTCCCAGGTCGACCCCTTCGAAGTCGAGCTTCGCGGTCGAACTCGGCCCTCTGACACGTGGGGGCACCCCTGAGGTCGAGCCCCCCAGCCCGGGGCTGTGTGCCGTCCACTTCGGCCAAGCCAGGACTCCCGACATCAAGTCCCGTGGACCGAAGTCGAGCCCAGCAAAGCCAAGTTCTGCGGTCCAGCTTGACAACCACCTCGGCCGGAGCGCCAACTGCCAAGGAAGCAGCGTCTCCCTCTCCAAAAGCGACGACGGGCCTCCCGAGGGCCATGAGGTAGTGCCCCCCATACCACAATAACTCCCCGCCGCTGCCACTCACGCCGGAAGAGAAGAAAGCTCCCTGACCAGGTTACCATGCCCCCCACCAACCGTCCGTATGGCCAAAAGAGAGGGCCAGCCAAAAGGCACAAATCCCGAGGGCTACGGCCCCCCGATCGAGGCACTGCCAAGTTTCCAGGAATGGGGTGACCGGAGAGAATGTCAGAATGCACGGAGGCTTCCCCCACCGAATGTCAGAAGAGACGTTCCGTCCACAGCACGATACCCTGCCGCACGCTCTGGCAGGGGGACCCGAAGTAGGTTCAGTTAAAAAGAAACCATTGAGGCTAAGCCAAACAAGGGGCAAGATCACTCGCAGAAAACGAGAGAAGAGGGAAGGCCACAGAGGAGGATCTTCCCACCTCGGCCACAAACTCTCCCAGCTCGTACTCATCTCCACTTACACTGCACTCACTCCTCCTAGCGTAGAGCCCATCAAGAGGGGCTCGGTCAGGAGATCATGTTCTCCTGGATCATCACTGATTTGACCGTCGGAGCGCCCCCGCCGGAATTTCCGGCCCGGATTTCTAACGATTGTTTCTTGCAGGTCTCAAGAAACGAGGAGCTCCCGGGAAGAGGGAAAGTGGTCCGACGTCATGAAAAGCTACGGCCCACGACGATCCTGACAGCAACAGGATCAATGGAAGCACTAGGACAATATTGGGATCCTTGGAAAACCACTCGCGGGATGTTTTTGTTTAAACAATCGCACTTCCCACCTCTCCCAAAAGCCAGCATCTATGTAGGGATACCAAGACATGGTCCATCGTCACACTTCATGAGCTCCCCATCCCCTCGAACCATACCAAAACATGGACCAAGGTGCTTCCTCAAAAGCGACGCCTTCTACGTCCAAGCCGGATTCCCCCACTCACATGACTTGGGTTGTCCATTCAACTAAAACATCATCGCCTGCACTGCCAATCCGCAATCCAGCAGCCATTCAATGCGACTAACTTGCTGACTTATCTGTGCCATCATCGGAGCAACACCTTTGGACTGAACAATTTACCATCAAGTTTTGCATTGGTACTTATGTATAGTAGCCGATCTAACAGTGTATTTTCACATCACATTCGAACTTCCACCTCTTCGACCCCAAAGCTCTTTTAAAAGGGTCTTTGCTTCCATTATGGTGCCTCGAACCACCTCAAACCTGCTACTAGAAATCCCTTAAGTGCATCTGTCATCTCAAGTTCGATTATTCCTTCAAAGGGTGCAAGCTCACGACAGTTGCTCCTTTACACTTCAAAAGCTTCTCCTGCTCCTCTAATCTAGTGCATAACATAACAACTTCTCAAAAGCCCCCCTTGGTTGCCTCTTCTAAACCGAGACATGGCCAACCCAATGACCCCTTCCTCTCATGGCCTCATTATCAAGGCCTTTTTGACTCTCACCGTCGACATGGTAGACACCGTTAACTATCTCACTTTAGTGGATTTCATTGAAGCTTATGGGAGGCCCATCAAAGAGGACAATGTTTCCGTCACTCTTGCCCAAAAAGCTAGGGTGGTGGGTGCATGGTTAGCAAAAAAATTGCAAAGAGATGATACCTTCTTTGTAGCACGTCCACTGTTAAAATTGTTCATAATCTTGTAACCATGGGTGAGATTAGAGGGGATGGATTTTTCTGGTGGTTAAACCTTAGAACAACACTATGGAAGGAGGGCACAGTAAGATAAGATTCAAGGTCTATGCTAGTTGGATTCATCTCCCTCTCTTATATTAGAATGTCGATGCTATTACAAGTATTATATCTAGTTTTGGTCTTTCTCTGGAGCTAGCCATTCCAGCATTAATACGATGGATTTAACAAGCTCTGATATTCATTTCTTATGCAAGAGCTTAGAATCTATTTGATGCGGGACGAGCTGATCGATACACAGATCAATTACTTTAGGAGTTGGATCGTTGATCGTTAAGAAACGATCATTAAATTATGTTAGCTAAATCCAAAGATAAATCCAATTAATCACACGAAACCATTTTTTCCCCTTTTTTTCTTTTTCCTGTTTCTTTTTTGCTTGAAGTCGGCTCCAAACGCAGATTATGCATTCATGTTTGTGCCCAAGCGGCTCTTTCTCTACGGACCGATGAATCATGGAACGGGGGACGAAAATCTGGCGGGATCTCCATCGGCGATGGCGCTGGAATGAAGGCAGCGGCACGGGAAGATGATGGCACAGCCCTGTTCCGGCAACCGGTGGCAGCACGATGGAGAAAAGGGTGGCATGATAGTAGCGCAACAACCCGGGGCACCGACAGAAAGGTGACATAGGCAATACAAGGGTGACATAGGCAATACAAGGGCGCCAGCATGGATGTGGGCCGAGGAGATGGGTAGCGAGGTTATCGACCGGTAGCAGGAAGTAGGGAGAAGGGCTCCGACGGTGTGAAGGCAATGGTGATTCATCGTTGGCTTCGCGCGATGCGGTGGCGATGATTTATTCTTGGATATGAGGGAGCGGGCAATGGAGTTAGTGGGATCTTCGAACAGGAGTTGGTGGCATTCTTAGAAAAGGCCAATCAGTGGCGACCAGCGGCGGTGGAGACGGGCACCGGGCTGCGATGCTTCTTCCCTTGGATCCGATGAGGGAGAATGCAAAAATGGGAGGCTTCACGGGAGGCAGCAGGCAGAGAGGTTGGTTAGGACGGGAGTTGCTAGTGGTGATGAATTGAAACAGAGGATTTGAAGAATAAGAAGAGAATAAGGGGAGGAAAATAAGAAGAATAAGGAGAAGGGAGAAATAGAGGAAGAAGAGAAGAGAGAGAAAAGATGAACCAGGAAGAGGAAAGTATCGCGAGGAAAAAGAGGAGATAGAGAGAAAAGAAGTCGGGACAACACCCAAATTTTTTTTTTTAATAATCTCTTCTATCTTATTATTCCAACTACAAAGATACTTTAAATAAACTTTAGTCCCTAGCCAGTTAAAAATCAACTTAACAAGAACGGTAGGACTCCAGACTAATTTAAAATAACTAGACTAATATAAAACAGACTCCAAACTAATCTAAAACAATCAAACTAATTCAAAACAAATTTCAAACTAATCCAGTATTCATGCTTTGAGATCCGTGCATAAACTGGATAGAAGAATAATAAAAAAATGATATATCCAATCTCCATATATCTAAATAAAATAAAAAAAATAAATATAGTCTGCTCGAAAGAATGTCGAGTGTATATCAGGATCCGTGCTAAAATATCCTCGTCAGATTTGATGTGTACTCTATGACCTAACACCATCCATGTAACATGTTCATCTTTTTAAAATCATTCATTTATTTAATTATTTGTATCACGTCGTCAATTGGGTCCGAATCAGCTTAATTTTTGATTTAGATGGGTAACACGCTCGAGTCATTAAAACTTTTTGGGCTTAAAGTCGGTCCAAAGCGCATAGAAAATTTGAACAAGCCTGGGTAAAAATGTGACCTAGCCCAGCTTGATTCATTTCCAGCACCATGAGTGACTGGTGGGTCCTCCATGTGATCAAGTTGAGGGAGAAGAGAAAGGTAGAGAGTGGGGTACTGAAACATCTCTCTTTTTTCCTTCGAGATCATCCTCTATGAAATGACCGGTTAGGACCATCCCTTGCGATTCTCCAAATAACTACCCACTAAAAACAAATTCATTCACAACCAAACACTGTTCAAAAGAAAAATGCTCACGAAATAAATATCATATTTTTGAATTATATATTTTCTTATTTATATTAACAAAAAAATATAGAAATTTAATTGCCAGCCCTTTCATGGATCCTGCCATAATAGAATTTTTTGTGATAAAATAGATCCAAAGGAACCTGAGCGACGTGGCGAAGGATTCCTACCGCGACCTCATGAGGGTAAGACGTTTACTTTGCACCCTTGTGCCTTTTTTTTTACTTGTCTTGCGCGAGACTAACCCGATATTTTGCTTGCAGCTTCTTCACGGAATTTCCTGATGGACGACGGCTTAGGTCAGCTACTCTTTGCGGCCAAAACCACAGCCAAGAAGATCGAGGAATCAGAGACGACCCGAGTGGCAGTGGAGGCATCTCTGAAGGCCATGGAGGAGAGGTTGTTGGTCGTCTAGACTGAAGCTGAGTCATCAAGGGAGGCATCGAAGGACCTCCAGAATTGGCTAGCCGACCGGGAGGCTAGGCTGAAGAGGAAGAAGGTGAAGGTTACCTCCCTCGTCCATTGGCCGAGGGAGGAGGAAGAATGATTCGCCGAAGCTGACAAAAGGGCCCAGGTTGAACAGGCGTCAGCAGCAAGGTGGGCGAGCTAGCTGAGTGAGGCCAAGAAGCTGGCGGCAGAATAGGTTCGTGATGCCGCAGCAACATACAAGGCCTCCGCAGACTTTATCGAGGAGGTAAAAGAAACAGCATCGGAGTTCTATTCAGAGGGCTACGATGATTGCTTGAAGAAGGTGGCCAGACTCTTCCCGGGACTTGACCTATCTGGTGATCAACTGAGCATATCAGCCGAGGGAGAGGGATGCCCGACTGATGGCAGGACCGAACCTAGGCTGATGGTGGCACAGAAGAAATTGGGGCTGACATGCAAGTTGAGGTTGACGTGGGGATGGCGGACGTCCCGGTGGAGGCTTCAACTGTATTGAGTGGAACCGAAGTCAAGGCCCCTGCTGTACCTTCGATGGGTTAGATCTAAGGTGTTTGTAAAGGTCTAACCTTCTCTTGTAAAGAACTTCTTTTGATATAATAGAAGAACTTCTTTTTGTCATCTCTTGTATGTATTTTTGGGTTGTGTTGATTGAAACTCTTCCTTTTCGAAATATTTCTAAGTATCTTCGGTCGGCTTGATAGGACCGTAAGCTTTCCGAAATAGCTGCTAGACAGTAGCTTAATCCGAATCTAAACACTCGAAATTTTTTCCAAGTGTTGGTCCGTCGGCTCGTCCGAACTCGAGACTTGTGGAATAGTCGTTGGACGGTAGTTCAGTCTGAACCTAAACACTCGAAAATTTTTCTAAGTGTTGGTCCGTCGGCTCGTTCGAACTCAAAGCCAGTTCTCCATATGGATTGTTTCGAAACTATTGCTGACCGGGGTCGGACTTTCGGAAGTGGGCTGCCCTAGAGCCTTTACCGACCAGGGTCGAACTTTCGAAAGTGGGCTGTCTTAGAGCCTCTACCGACCGGGGCCAGACTTTCGGAGGTGGGTTGCCCTAGAGCCTCTACTGACCAGGGCTGAACTTTCGAAGGTGGGCTGCCTTAGCATCTCTACTGACGGGGGCCGGACTTTTGGATGTGGGTTGCCCGAGAGCCTCTGCCGACCGGGATCGGACTTTCGGAAGTGGACTGCCCTAGAGCTTCTGCTGACCGGGGCCGGACTTTCGGATGTGGGCTGCCCTAAAGCTTCTACCGATCGGGTTTGACTTTTGACTTTCGGAAGTGGGCTGCCTTAGAGCCTCTACCGACCGGGGTCGGACTTTCGGAAGTGGGCTGTGAAAGAAGTTATGGCCTTTATTGATAATACGTGCAAAGATTATCTACATTCTAAGGGCGTGCTACTTGCCGCCCGTCCAAATGTTCTAGCCGATAAGTTCCGGCTTGAATTACTTCAACAACTCGATAAGGGCCTTCCCAATTGGGGGAGAGCTTTCCTTGCTCGGTTGGTTTTGATATTTCATCTCTTTGCAAAACCAAATCCCTGACTTGAAAAGTTCGAGTCTTAACTCGAGAATTGTAGTATATGGTCACTTTCTGACGATAAGCTGCCATCTTCAAACTTGCCTGGAACCTAGACTCCTCCAGCAGATCTAATTCAGCTCTTCTCCGCTATGAGTTGGTTGGTTTGGCGAAATGATCAATCCGCAAGGATTGCAAGGACACTTCCATAGGGATTACTGCCTCACTTCCGTAGGTCGGGTTGAATGGAGTCTCCCCGGTCGTCGTTCGGGCAGCTGTCCGATAGACTCAAAGTACCGAGTGTAGTTTCTCTGCTTAAAGTCCCTTGGCATCATTCAGCCGGGTCTTCAGTCCATGTAGGATTGTCCGATTGGTGACCTCGGCTTCCCCGTTGGACTGAGGGTGGCCGACCGATGTAAGTCGATGGGAGATGTGATATCGCTGGCAGAAGTTCCGGAACTTATGGTTGTCAAACTGTATCCCGTTGTCAGTGATGATTGTCAGTGGAATGCCGAATCGGAAGATAATGCAATTCCGAACAAAGTTCTCCACCTTGGCCTCTATTATCTATGCCAGTGGTTCAGCCTCCGTCCATTTGGTGAAGTAATCAATGGCCACAAGGAGGAATTTTTGTTGGCCAGATGCCAGAGGGAATGGGCCCATAATATCCATCCCCCACTGTGCGAATGGCCAAGGCACAGTGAGTGCGATCAGCTGACTGGCGGGCCTCCTTTGGATGTTGGAGTATCTTTGGCATGCGTCGCACTTTCTGACGAAGTCTGATGCATCCTTCTGGATTGTGGGCCAGTAGTATCCCTATCGGATAATCTTGTAAGCAAGGGATCTTCCTCCCAGGTGGTCGTCGCAGATGCCTTCATGCACTTCTCTGAGTCCGTAGTCTGCATCCATTGACCCCAAGCACTTCAGTAAGGGCTGTGAAAATGATCGCTTGTAGAGAATGCTGTCGAGGACAACATACTTCGAAGCCGTCCAGCGTACAGCTTGGCTTCGGTTGGATTTTCCAGCAGGGTCCCTTTAACAAGGAAGGCAAAAATTGGGTCCATCCAAGAGGCTTCTTATTCAACTTGGTGGACTTCCACCGGTTCTTCAATAATAATTGGGTGCTGCAGGTACTCCACGAATGTTCGGTCAAAAGTGTTGGTGATGGCCATAGCCAATCGTGACAAAGCATCCGCCTGGGAGTTCTGCAATCGAGGTATTTGGAGAATTTCAAAGAATTTGAGTCGAGATACGAAGTTTTGTACCTTGTTCAGGTATTTGGCCAAGGTCGGATCTCTCGCTTCGAACTCGCCCTTTACTTAATTCACCACCAATTGAGAGTCAGAGAAGGCCCTAACCCGGTCGATGCCCAACTCATTGGCTATTCTTAGTCCTGCAATGAGGACTTCATACTCTGCTTGGTTATTTAACACTTGAAATGCAAAAGTGCAAAGCATACTCCAAGCTTTCTCCGTCTGAGCCGGCTAAGATCAAGCCCACCCCACAGCCTGCAAGGTTGGACGCTTCGTCCACGTGAAGGGTCCAAGCGGATTCCACTTCTTTGATGATTTCAGTTTTAGGTGTGCCAGCCGTCGGCGGGGATGCTTCCTGTCTCCAAGTACATTCTGTAATAAAGTCAGCAATTACCTGGGCTTTCAAAGCCGATCAGGACTAGAAAGAGATGTCGAACTCATCAAGTTTGATGGCCCACTTGGCGAGCCGACTAGAGGTGTCTGGACTCCGAAGGATCGCCTTGAGGGGTTGATCAGTCAGCACGATGATTGGATGTGCCTGGAAGTAGGATCGGAGTATTTTGGCCTCTATGACCAAGGAATAGACTAGCTTCTGCATTTTTAGGGTATCTTGTTTTGACATCATGGAGGACTTTACTAATGTAGTAGACAAGTTTCTGCTAACCATCTTCTCTTGCTCACATGAGGACGGAGCTGACCGCCTCGTTCAACATCGAAAGGTAGAGATATAGAGGCTCCCCCTCCGTCAGCTTGGCCAGCAACGAAGGGTTCTTCAAATAATCTTTCAAAGATTTAAAGGCCGACCGACACTCGTCGGTCCAGTGGAAGCGGTTCGACCGGTGTAATGTCTTGAAAAATGGTAAGAACTTCTCAGCCGACCGAGAGATGAAACGGCTAAGAGAAGCTATCCAGCCCGTCAGCTCTTGTATTTGTTTCTTGTTGGTCGGATGTCCCATCTCAATGATGGCTTTGATCTTGTCAGGGTTAACTTCAATTCCTCTTTGTGTAACTAGGAAACCAAGGAACTTCCCGGAAGTCACCCCAAATATGCACTTGACAGGATGTAGTTTCATCCGATGTCGTCTTAATGCATCAAAGGACTCCTGCAAGTCTTTTATGTGGTTAGCCCTGTAGAGGCTCTTGACTATCATATCATCAATATACGCCACCATATTTCTTCCAAGCTGGCCTTCGAAGACCCGGTTGATCAGCCTTTGGAAAGTGGCACCGGCATTCTTCAGGCTGAAGGGCATCATTTTGTAACAGTACAATCCTTTGTCAGTGACAAAGGCTGTCTTTTCTTCATCCTCTGGGTGCATCCTAATTTTGTTGTAGCTGGAGAAGGCATCCATGAAGCTCAAGAGCTGATCGCCGACCGTGGCATCCATCAGCTGGTCAATTTTTGGCAGAGGGAAGTTGTCCTTCGGGCAGGCCTTATTGAGATCAGTATAGTCCACACATATTCTTTACTTCCCGTTGGCCTTCTTTACCATAACAACATTTACTAACCAATCCGGGTAACAGGCCTCTCTGATGAAGCCGACCTTGGAGAGATTCTTGACTTCTTCATCAATTTCCCTTTGTACCTCGAGAGAGAAGCTCCTCTTCTTCTATCGGACAGGCCTGTAGGTTGGATCCACTTTAAGTTGGTGGGTGATGACCTCCGACGGAATGCCCGGCATGTCCGATGCCGACCAAGCGAAAACATCAGCATTTCCTCTTAGGAAGTCAATCAACTCCAACTTGGCCTCCTCACTGAGAGTGCTCCCAATTTGGAGAACCCTGGTAGGGTCATCCTCCCGAAGGGGGACAAACACAATCTTCTCGACAGGTTGGTCGTGGTCATCGGCTTCGGCTCTGGGATCAAGTTGTTCAATAGTGGGATGTCCCTCCGATTGCTTGTCATGGATAGTCAAGCATTGTCTGGCCATCCTTCGGTCTCCCCTCATTACCCCGACTCCTTCGTTATGAGTCAGGAACTTTGCCAGCAGATGGTAGGTATAGACGATGGCGTGAAACTTATTAAGGGCCAGCCTGCCTAGGATGGCATTATAAGCCGAGGTCGTACGTACGACCACAAAGTTGATGGGGAGAGTCTTCTGGTAAGGCTCCGTCCCGATGGTCATGGGCAGAGTTATTTCTTCTTCAACTCTAACAGAGTTTCCCCAAAGCCCGTCAGTGGCATGAAGGATTCTTGCAGCCTCGATCTGGACAAGTTCATTCTGACAAAGGCATCGTACAATAAAACTTTCATACAACTTCCATTATCAATAAGGATTCGCTTGACATCATAGTAGTAATTACTGCCGACACAACTACAGGGTCATCTCCAAAAAGATGGGATTCCAGGAGGTCTTCAACAGAGAAATTGATTATGTTGGAACCTCTAGACCTCTTCACGACGTCCTGGTCTTCATCAGGTCTCTAGTTGGACCAGCGGTGTAGCATGCCAACGTTCCCGTCGATCAGACACTGATTGGGGAGCTCTACCTCTCCTGGGGGGTCTCTGGCAGTTGAGCTTTAGCCCGATCCTTGTGGGGTCGGACATACTTGTGTAGGTACCCCCTCTTGATGAGGTCTTCAATGACGTCCTTCAGCTGGAGGCACTCTTCGGTGTTGTGCCCATGATCCTGATGAAACTGGCAGTACTTATCTTTGCTTCTAGATGCAGAGAGGCCCCTCATCGGACGAGGCCTTTGCAGGAAGGTTTCATTCTCAATTTTCAAAAGGATCTCCCTCGGAAAGGAGAGAGGTGCATAGGTTTTAAACCTCCTGGGGAAGTCTTTTGGCTTCGGACTGCGGCATTGGGCCAACCGGTTGCCATCGCTGGGAGGTCAAACTTCAGGAGCCTTGTCACTTCGCTTCTTGGGGGCTGACCTCCCTTCAGCCTGGCGTTGGCTCGCTGCTTGCTCTTCCGCTAGGGCATATTTCTATGCCCGGGCGAGTAATTCGGAGTAGCTCGTCAGGAACTTCTTGTCTAGGAAGAACGTGAGCCTGGACGAGCGGAGCCCTTTCTTGAAGGCCGACATAGCTACATCTTCGTTCAGATCCAAGATCTCCATGGCCGCTGAGTTGAAATAGGCCATGTAATCTCGAAGGGTCTCTCCCTCCTTTTACAGCACGAGGAAGAGACAGTCGGTGTTCCTCGGGGTCCGACTGTAGGTCCTGAAATGGAAAAGAAAAAGGTTTTCAAGTTGAGGGAAAGAGTGGATCGTGCCTAGTCGGATGGCGGAGAACCATATCTGAGCGGCCTTCTTTAGGGTTGCAAGGAAGGCAATGCAATGAAAGGAGTCAGATATGCCCTGTACCATCATATGGGCCTTGTAAGTACTCAGATGGCCCAACGGGTCAGTGGTACCATCATAGGGGTCCACCTGCAGGATCTGGAAGTGGCGGGGGATCGACCCCCCCATGATCTCGATGGAAAAAGGCGGGCGGGAGTCGTATACTCTCTCCCTCTTGACCTTCTGCCGATCGGCTATTTCAGCAATGCGCTCCTCCATGTGCATAATTTTGCTGGTATAGTTCCTTGAGGCTTCGGCAGGGTATCGAACGCCGTCGGGGACTAAGTCAGCGAAGGAGGGTGATGCTGACCTCGCTCTCTTCCCGTCAGTGCGAGCCCCCAAGGACCTTCGAGGCTCCGGAACAACGTGGGAGAGAGGCTGAGGGGCTTCTTGGCATCGGCTCCCCTCAGCGACTGGTTGGTGGTTGGTGCAGGACGCTGCAGGAGGCTGCTGCCGGTTGTTAGCTGCTTCCTGGAGATGCTGAACCGCAGTAGTGAGCGTGTCGATACGGTTCAGGAGCGTCTGGAACTGCTGTAGTCCCAGAACGACAGTGGGTTCGACGGCGGCGGCAGTGGCGTCATTCTCCCTGGGAGGTCCTTCTGACCTGGACAGGGAGTGACCTCTCCTGGCGGAGATGTTCTGGGCTCTTCCCTTTACCATTATTAGACTCAGTAAGCGGGTTCCTCCTTTTAGGGAATGGAAAAATGAACCTGGACTGAAGGTTGCGCCACCCCTCCTTCTAGCGCTAATATGTTACTGCGTCTACTCCCGGACTAGGCTCGGTCAGTGAGCGCTCATCTCCCGGTACCTGCAACACAGTTCCCAAGGGCCGGTGGTGCTCCGGCGAGGGACACTCCGATGCTTAAGTCAGCGAGAGCTTAAGAGCAACAGAATGGAGGAATTATATGGAGATATTGAATTGAAAGAGAAGATAATACCTCCCCCTAAAATGAGGTCCCCCGGTCACCTTATATAGGTGTAGAATGCTGCCAAATTCTATTAAGGGATGAGTTGAAAATATCCGATCTGCCCCTAAGAGAATTAAGATAGTGACCAGGTGGCACTAGGATATGGCCACGTCGCGATGTCCGTTGTAACAAAATTCTGGTACCAGCTGGAAAGGACTTTCGGAGCCTTCGAGTCACCTCTGGAGTTAGGAGCGAGTCGGTCGGACTTCGACAGGAATGGATCGGCCGATCATCCGAGGGAGAACATCCATTAGGCCTTCTCGAGGAGTAGACCAGTCGGACCTCTGTAGAAATGGGTCATTCGGACCTCTACTTTAATGGGTCGGCCAGTCGGACTTCCGGTGGAGTGGGCCGGCCGAGTCCTCAAAGGAAATGGATCAGCTGTCCAACCGGGAGGCTGCTAGCACCAGTTCAATTTAAGAAAAACCGATTGAGTACAACAATATTAAATTAAATATGAATAAATATATTTTTAAAAATTATTAAATAAAATATTTAAAAAATTAAGCAGGAAAAAGTAGACGCAGAATACTGAATATTATAACTATCCTTGGCTTTGTTGACCCGCTGCGTACTTAATGGGGTAATGTTTTTAATATCCGATCCCTACCGAACCCTTCCTGAATATCGCAAGCCACCTTTGTTGACCCGCAGACCGTAGTTGCCGGGGAGTGCTAATTTTTTAATATCCGATTTCTATCACATTCCTCCCTACTTTCCCTACCTAACCTTCCGCTTGCTAAAAAAAAATTGCTGGTGCTCGATTTTGACATCTCATCGACCTTCTTCTTCTTCTTCGATTCCTCATCCATCAACTCCAAAGAAATCAGTTCTCTCCCCCAGGAATAGGAATGGAACCATACTATCCTTACCTTGGGTCCGAGTGCTAAATAATTTACAGATAAAATTTTATCAAAAATCCAACTTCAAACTCTGCAAAGCAAGCCCCATGACCACAAGCCGGAGTTCCTATTACAATACCAGCAAATTAACTCAATCCAACACATGAACACAAGCCTTGGCTTTCATTATTATTATTATTAGACATGCCTTCTCTTGATTACACACCTTGCCCACAACCATCAAATTAAGTGCATCATTAATTTCACTTCACCTGGGCTGCGGGGGCTGGAGGGGTCGCACCGGCAGCAGAAGTCCTCCCCCCATCAACTATCAGGTTTTGTCCGGTGACGAACGCCGACTCCTCGGACGCCAGGAAGAGTGCAGCCTCGCCAATATCACTTGCCTTCAACGGCCCTCCTCCCTTCAACACCATCAAGGCCTCGGCACGCTCCTCTAACTGACTCTGGCTCAGCCCCAAACACCACATAGTCAGCGGCGTCGCCACGCCTCCCGGCGAAACGCAGTTCGCCCGTATTCCATGCCTTCCAAGCTCCGCTGCCGCCGACCGCACGAGCCCGACCACCGCATGCTTCGACGCTGTGTACACTGCCGGCCCGTATCCGCCCTTCGTTGCCGCGATGCTCGCCGTGCATATGATCGATCCTCGCGTCCCGCTGGACACCATCGCCCTCGCCGCATGTTTGATTGTCGCGCATACGCCGCGGACGTTCACAGCGATGACATTATCGAGCACGTCGAAGTCCACGTCTAGAATGCTGCTGGTTATCTTCTCCCCGATCGCGGCGTTGCTGAACATGATGTCGAGCCCACCGTAGGCCTTGATGGTGAAGTCCACGAGCTCCCCCACTTCCTTCTCGTTGCGCACATCGCAGTGCTTGTACTTGCACTTGTCGGGGCCGATGGAGTCGACGACGCTGGCGCCCAGCTCGTCCTGGATGTCGGCGATGACGACGAGGGCTCCATGGGCGGTGAAGATCCTTGCAGTGGCCTCGCCGATCCCACTGGCCGCGCCGGTGATGATGGCCACCTTGCCTTCTAACCTGCATGCCATGGTTATCAATTGTTAGCGCCAAGCTCACCGGAAGCTTGTATACATGCATCAAATTTAAACTCAAATCCATGAATTTGATTTAGGAAACAGAGCGTTGCTGGATGCAGAGCCACGTCCGTCCAAGATCTAAGCCACTGGCACGTGGCACAATTGATCATGAGACCTGCCTCAGAATCAGCTGGCAGGATTCGAATTCTGATTTAAACATATTCTGATAAAAAAATTAAAAAATAAAATAAATTTTAAAAGAATTAATAAAATAATTTTAGAATCTCTATTAGTCGGTGGTAGTGAAAAAATTAAGAATATATACAATAAATCCTGTTCGTCAATGGTAGTCAGGTTGACGTATTCAGCTTTAGATGGGGAACGACTGCGAAAAAATTAATATGCGCCGTGTATCGAACATTTCCTAGCTGGGGTTAGGAGGCCGTCTGGGGATGGCCACGCCCGGGATCTAACTCCTCCCCTTTTTGTTCTATAAAAAAAATCCAAAATAATAATAATAATAATAATATAAATAAAAAATTATTTTAAAAAAAGAAAAAACTATTAAAAAAGAAAAAAAAGAATGCAGCAGTTGGCTTGCTAGACCGGGCCCGGTCCATCCTACATGTGCGGCCCAGGCACACACATGGGCGGGCACGCAACCGAAGCCCAGGTGGCATGCAAGCAGGTGCACGGCCCAACCTGGCACGTGGGCGTGCGGCCCGGCCCAACGTGCGGGCATGCGCACGTGGGCTCGGCCTTGCTCCAGACGGCTTGCCCTGGGGCATTTCGCAGGCATTTCCCACTGGTTTTCCAGCCAGTTTCTCGTGGCTCACGCACGATCCATGGGTTTCTGTTGGACCGTCCGATCATTGATCGGATGGCTGAGGTTGATTCCAGGTCTTATCAGGCTTGATCTGAGATTTTTTTTACTCCAATTCGGACGTGGTTTGGATGGTTTTTCGGACTCTTTTTATTAGGGGCAACAGAGAGCCGCTATGAAGACTAGAGAAGAGAATAGAGGCCAACAGAGGGCCAAGAAGAGAGATAGTGATTTTGCAACTCAGAAGAGTAGTCCAAGAGTTTTCCAAGAGAAAACAAAAGAAAGAGAGAAAGATAGAGGGAGGGCAAGGTTTCCTCCTGTATTGATTTATTCTTTCTTCTTTCTTCATATTGGGCTGGAGTTTGCATCTAGGAAGGGTTCTCTTGCATAATAACTTCCTGTATTTGTTCTTCATAGTGGAGATTTGATCCTGTGCGATCGTAGACGTAGGAGCAAGAGGCTCCGAACCACATAATCCATGTATGTTGCTTGTATTTGTGTTTCTATTTATCTTTCAGGCTTTCTTTTTCATTTTTTCTATGAACTTTTCAACATCTCACTGGGCACCACATCCCTAACAATTGGTATCAAAGCACCGGGTTCGAGTGGGAGTGATGGCAGTAAATGAAGAAAAAGTCAAGATCGATGGGTTTGACGAGAAAGATTTTGGATTCTAGAAGATGCAGATCGAAGACTATCTGTACTAGAAAAAGTTTCACCTATCGTTGCTGGAGAAGAAACTTGCCGAGATGTCATAAGTAGATTAGGATTTGCCGGACCATCAGGTTTTGGGAGTTATCTGTCTGACGTTGGCTAGGAACGTCGCGTTCAATATCCTGGAAGAGAAAACGATAGCTAGATTAATGCAGGTACTATCCAACATGTACGAGAAACCTTCGACCTTCAACAAGGTTTATATTATACGTCATCTGTTCAACTTGAAGATGAGAGAAAGTACATCCGTAATCGATCACGTTAATGAATTTAATTTGATCACTAGTCAGTTAAGTTCAGTTGACATAAGCTTCGAGGATGAAGTCCTTGCCGTAATCTTGTTATCCTCTTCATCTGAGAGCTAGGGTGCAACTATGACAGCGGTGAGTAGTTCGTGCGGCTCAAGCAAACTAAAATTTGAAGAGTTCCGGAACCTGATTCTTAGTGAAGACATCAAGAGGAAAGAAATCAAAGGGAGCTCTGGTTCTACCTTGGTGACTCAAGAAGGCAGAGGAAGAACTACACATCATAGTGAAGGTCGTAGGAGATCCAAGTCCAAGCAGAGGAGCCAATCAAGACCGAAGGGTGATGGCTGTTGGCACTGCAGTAAGAAGGAGCACATCAAAAAGAACTGCTGGGCAAGGAAGGACAAGGGGCACAATGAAGAGTCAGTCAATACCGCGACCAAGATAATTGAAGATGCATTGATTCTCAGCATGGATAGTCTGATGGAATCTTGGATTCTAGACTCCGGAGCTTCGTTTTACTATCGCATAAAAGGAGTCTGTGCGCAACAACATTGCTAGAGATTTCGGAATGGTCTATCTTGTAGATGAAGAGCTTTTAGATATTATAAAAAAGGGTGATGTACACATCAAGATGCCAAATCAGTCAATTTGGAAGCTCAAGAATGTCAGATTTGTTTCAGGATTAAAGAGAAACATGATATCAATCGAGCGGTTAGACTCAGAGGGGTACATTACAACTTTTATTGGTGGCTCCTGGAAGATCACCAAAGGTGCGATGATGATAGCACGATGAAGCAAGTTGGGTATCCTATAATGACAAGTAACACCAGAGATGTAGTGGCACTGACATGGGTAGACTCAGAGTTGTGGCAGTACAAGTTGGGTTACATGAGCGAGAAAGGAATGCAAGTACTACTAAAGATGGACAAGCTACAAGGTTTGAAGATGATAGATATTAGTTTCTACAAGAATTGTATTCTTGGAAAGCAAAAGAGAGCCAGCTTGCTTAAGATTAGCAGGGCACCAAGATCAAGAAAGTTGGAGCTTGTGCACACCGACGTGTGGGATCCCTTCCCAATTACATCCTTTGGAGCTTCATGATACTATGTGACCTTCATCGACAACTCCACCAGAAAGGTATGACAAATTTATTTTTTACAGAATAAATCTATTGTATTTGACACTTTCAGGAAGTGAAAAAGCCTAGTAGAGAATGAGTCTAGATAGAAAATAAAGTACCTGAGATCGGACAATGGATGTGAGTATGACAGTATCGAGTTCAAGGAGTTCTGCGTAATCAATAGGATCAAGATGGAGAAGATGATTCCAAGTATGCCACAACTGAACAGGGTAGCTGAGGCATGAACAGGACCTTGAACGAGAGAGCCAAGAGCATAAGGCTCCATGCTAGATTGCCCAAGATGTTTTGGGTCGAGGAAGTTAGCACTGCTGCTTATCTGATCAACAGGAGTCCCTCAGTCCTCCTTGAGCATAAGCTACCAGAAGAAGGGTGGACAGGAAAGTTAGCATGCTTATCTTACCTGAAGGCTATCGGTTGTGCCTCCTACGTACACGTTAATGCAGAGAAGAAGTCAGAGAGGTGCTTTTTCATTGGGTATGGCACTAATGAGTTCGGTTACAAGCTTTGGAGTGAGAAGGACGGGAAGATCATCAGGAGCAAGGATGTTGAGTTTAATGAAAGAAGCCTGTACAAGAACCAGAGTGTTCCAGACAAAGCAGGATAGGCAGACAAGGAGAAAGAATAAGTAGAGTTAGAAGATATCATAGAAGAGGACATTGCCGAGGGAGAAAGAGATCCTGAACCTGAGCCAGAGACACCTCAGTTGAAAAGATCTACAAGGACCCCGAAACCAGGTCCAAGGTATTCACCCTTGTTGTATTATATGCTGTTGACAGATGGAAGGGAGCCAGAGTACTTTGATGAAGCTATGGAGAGCGAAGATTCGGTCAAGTAGGAGCTGGGATGAAGGACGAGATGCAGTCTTTAATAAAGAACGAGATGTGCGAGCTCAGTGCACTGCCAGAAGGAAATAAAGCATTGTACAATAAGTGGGTCTCAAGATCAAGGAAGAGTATAATGGCAACAAGAGGTACAAGGTAAGGTTAGTTGTGAAAGGCTTCCAACAGAAAGAAGATCCAGGTGATGATGCTAATACTAGGAGGAGCATGACAGGGTACGTATACACCATTTATGGGACAGCGATAAGCTGGGTCTCGCAGTTGTAGAAGATCATGGTTCTTTCTATCACCGAGGAGGATATGCTGATAGAGACGGTCACTACAAAAAAATTGGGACCATGCATGGCCTCAATTGGCCTCCGGAGTTAGTTGATTGGAGGCTTCGCACAAGATACTGACTTGTTATTTTTTCTTTGGAAGTTTATTTTTTGATATTTCAGGTGGAAGTAAGATTGGGTGTCTAAGTCTCCAAGTGAAAAAGTTGTTAAGTGTAGAGCCATATCCACCCAAGACCCAAGCCCAGAAGCCCAGAAGCCCAGAAGACCAGAGAAAAAACCATAAAACTAGAAAAAAAAAAGAAAAAAAAGGGAACCCACTAGTTCGCCTGCTAGACTAGGACCGGCCCAACCCATGCACATAGCCCAGGCATGCAGGTGGGTGCGTGGCCCAGGCCTAGGCGGTGCGCGAGCGGTCACATGGCCCGACTCGGTGCGTGGCCTAGCCCGGCGCATGGGCGCGGTGCGCGCGGGCTCGGCCCAGCTCCAGGCTGCTTGCCCTGGGACGTTTCCCACCGTTTTCCCAGCCGGTTTCTCATGGCTCATGCGCGGTCCATAGATTTTTTAGGATTTTGGACCGTCCGATAAGACCTAAAATCAACCTCAGCCATCTGATCAACGATCGTTGATCAGAAGGCCAACAAGAGAGCCAGAGAGGTGATTTTGCAATCCAGAAAAGTAGTCCAAGGATTTTTCAAGAGAGAAAACAAAGGAAAGAGAGAGAGAAAGGTAGAGAGAGGCTAGGGTTCCTCATGTATTGATTTATTATTTCTTCTTTCTTTATATTAGGCTGAGGTTTGCATTTAGGGAAGGTTCTCTTATGTAATAACTTCCTATATTTGTTCTTCATAGTAGAGATTTGATCTAGTGCGACCGTGGACGTAAGAGCAAGAGACTCCGAATCATGTAATTTCTGTGTGTTGCTTGTAATTATGTTTATATTTATCTTTCAGGCTTTCTTTTTTGTTTCCTCTATAAATTTTTTAACATCCCACTGCGCATCACATTCCTAACCAGCATCACCTAGACATATATATTATTAAGGCTCGGTACTAGTTTCCTTGACACAATCGAGCGAAATGGCTGCCCTTTTCTTCTTACATAGATGTGCTGGCAAATCTATAGCTTTGAAATATTCTAAAAAGGTTTAGAAAATTGTGATTGAAGACGGATTCAAATTTTGAAAATAAATTGAATTATCGAATCACTCATGCCAACTTGGAAGGCAGCAGCACTATTGTGCCCGAGTTTTTCGAAGCTGAGTACAGAAAGATGGGGCCGGGAAAAGAAGAATCTTTGGGGAGACGTAGTGCGATATAAAAACTAGTGTGATCGATAATTTCAAGTGCTGATGCCGGTAGAATTTTGATGGGATATATACGGTAAATGACGACGGGGATGCTATCATCCACCTGGTCTATATTCAATGAATGAAATCTCATAATATTCAACAAGTTTGATATTTTTTGTTTTTTTGTCGGTAACCAAAAGGGATAAAAAAAACTAAATCCGATATAGTTATCTCCATAGGCTCTTATCTTATGAGATAATAATCGATTCAAAATACTTAAATTTTTTTGTAGCATTTCCTCGCCAAGAGATGAGGCATGCCTAATTTTGGAACTAAGAATCCAAAAACAACACGTTCGTTTGGATTTTATTATTATTATTATTATCATGAGACATGCGATTAGACTTTGCTCACAACCATCAAGGTGCATCGTTTCATTTCCCTTGGGTAAAAGGGGCCGACCTAGCGGCAGTCACCCCACCATCAACTATCAGGTTTTGTCCGGTGACAAACGCCGACTCGTCGGACGCCAGGAAGAGTGCAGCCTCCCCAATATCACTTGCCTTCAACGGCCTTCCTCCCTTCAACGCCATCATGAACCCGCCAGTCTCCTCTAACTGACTCTGGGTCATTCCAGTATGAGCCATCGCCAGCGGCGTCGCCACGCCGGCCGGCGACACGCAGTTCGCCCGTATTCCATACCTTCCAAGGTCCGCTGCTGCTGTCCGCACGAGCCCCACTACCGCATGCTTTGACGCTGTGTACACCGTCTGTCCGTATCCGCCCTTCGACGCCGCGATGCTCGCCGTGCATATGATCGACCCTCGTGTCCCGCTGGCCACCATCGCCCTCGCTGCATGCTTGATCGTCGCAGCTACGCCGTGGACGTTCACTGCGATGACATTATCGAGCACGTCGAAGTCCACGTTTAGAATGGTGCTGGTTATCTTCTCCGTGGTCGCGGCGTTGCTGAACATGATGTCGAGCCGGCCGTAGGTCTTGATGGTGAAGTCCACGAGCTCCTCTACTTCCTTCTCCCTGCGCACGTCGCAGTGCTTGTACGTGCACTTGCCGAGGCCGATGGAGGCGACGACGCTGGCTCCCAGCTCGTCCTGGATGTCGGCGATGACGACGAGGGCGCCGTGGGCTGTGAAGATTCTTGCGGTGGCCTCGCCGATCCCACTGGCTGCACCAGTGATGATGGCCACCTTGCCTTCCAACCTGCATGTCATGGTTATCACTTGTCAGCGCCAAGTTCACCGGAAACCAGTATACATGCATGCATGTGAAATATAGCTATGCTCAAATCCGGCCATGAATTAGTTTTTAGGAAACATAGCATCACCTCTGCTTTGACATAATATATATTAAGGTTTGGTACTTCTACTTGATCTTATGACCCTTAACACAACACAGCTGAGGGAACCGACTCCTCTTATTTTACTTATATAGACGTGCTGGCAAAGCTGCAGTTTTAAAATATTCCAGAAAGGAAGAAAAATGCAGAGAAAAATGTGATCCAAGACGGATGCAAATTAATTTTAAAAATGAATTAAATTATTGACTCTCTCAGAGTGCTTGGGACGCATGCATCTGACCGTTGGCTCGCAAGAATAACGGGTACTTCTTTTTCACCCACTCAATCTCTTAGATATCTTTTCCAAAAGGAAGGACCAATCATTCTTTCGTAGTATTTTGCGATGCAATGGAATACCAAGGTAACGAATTAGGAGAGAGGACACCAGACATCCAAGCATTGTAGCCAAAGCATTTGCCAATGCATTTGTGATTCCCGAACCAATTAAAACTATTTTTTAGTAGTCGATCTTTTATCCAATTTCTAGCTCAAAGTCGTAGAGGATAAGTTTGAGAGTTTGTATGCTCGACTTATTGGCCTTGCAGAGAATAATGGCGTTGTTGGCAAATTGCAAGCAATGAGCATGCCCGGTTGCCAACTATGGCCCAACGACCCTAAACAATTTACACTGGTTAGCATTAGTTTTGCAAGAATATCTACCACCATGATGAACGACAATGGGGAGAGGGGGTTTCCTTGCTTAAGTCCTCGCTTATTCTTAAACCGGTGCCCCACTTCATTGTTGATAATATGTGTTGAACTTGACGTGTGGAGAAGAATCTTTATGTAGTTAATCTATTTAGAATCCTTTGTAATGAAGTAGTTCCAAAAGAAATCGCCATGACACCCAATTGAAGGCTTTTCAAAGTCTAACTTTTCAAAGTCTTAACTTACAGAGAACAGGAGGATATTTGGCTTTGTAAATGGCCCCAGTCGATGCTTACGAGACTATCTATACAGCAGCCCAATAGCAGTCTCGGAATGCTTTTCCAATTCCATTTTGGTATGTTACAACTACATTGCCTCGATGAATCTTAGAAATATATATTTTTTTTTTTTGCGTGTCTTTGCAATGTATAAATGTGAAAGAACTTAGTGCATGTTCTAATCTCCATCTTGGAGACATTGGTTTCTTGATCTTTGTTTCTACAAAATATTTCTTGTTAAAGAAGAGAATTCATCAATAACTTTGACTCAACTCTATTTTTCTACTCAGTATTAGTTAGAGCCCTACTTTCCTCAAGTTTGTCTAGAACCTGAATTTTCATGGTCACTTCATGCTTGTGCATATTATTAAGGTTTGGTACTTTTACTTAATCTTATAACCTGGCCTTAATACAACACAATTGAGGTGAATGACTCCCCTTTTCTTGACGTGCTAGCAAAGTTGGAATTTTGAAATATGATAGAAAGAAAGAATAAGAGAAAAATGTGATTGGAGATAGATTCAAACTTTGAAAATTAATTGAATTACGGACTCACTCGGGAGTACTTGGGATGCAGCAGTTACTATTGAATCAGTCAGCGGACGCCCAAGTTTTCCGAAGATGAGTGTGGAAAGATAGGGACGGGAAAGGAAGAGTCTTGGGAGATCAGTAGTGCGATATTTGCCGGTGCTGATGCTTGTAGAATTTTTGTCACTGTCATGTAATATATAAAGTAAACGACGGCGATGCACCACTCACTTGGTCTATGTTCAACAAATCATCACCGAATGTTTAACAAGTTTGAAATCTTTAATTTTCAATATATAGCTATCCTCTTCGAGAGATTATTTTATCAATATCACTTACTGTTTTCTGTATCCTTGGACTCCATTTGGTTCCACCATGGGAACATGCATTTTCTTATTGTTGCCATCAAGCCCTCAATTCTAAATTTTTTTTATAGTTCATGGAAAGACTTTTTTTCTGAAATATTTTTAATTTCTGAGATGCGGACATCTAAATATATGAGATTTTATATTGTATTCATCAATATTTTGAGGTTTGAAAATCAATACCAGCTAATTATAATAACGATCTCTGTATTCGATATAAATCCATGATTTAAACCGAGATAATCTTGCTCAAAGGATTTCACCGTTCAATTATATATGCTGGTTGACGAGAAAATTTTCATGTGTAACTATAATATATATGTGTTGATGCTGAACCTTTGTTGACCGGATGGAGTGGTTCTTTCATCGGATCGCTGTCGACCGGTACCTGCAAAAGAAGTTCCTGACCGGAGATTTTCCGGCGGGGAAGTTCCTGACCGGAGATTTTCCGGCGGGGGACACTCTGATGCCTAAGTCAGAAAGAGTCCAGGTAATAGCAGAATGTAGAGTTTTGAGAGCAAGGAGGAAAAGAGAATTTCGCAAATGCCAAGAAAAAGAGAGTGAAGGATCCCCTGAGTGTCCCCTCTTAACAGTATTTATAGGCTCCAACATAACTACTTACGGTTATGGAGGTTGACGAATGCAACCACTTCATAACTGTAAGTAGTGGCTGTCGGAAAAGCCATTACACTCGGGGTTTGTTCAATCTGAGATTTTGGACCATATGGGTGGTTGCAACAACACAAACAGATTTTAACTGTTTGTCCAAGAAACCCACATGCTCCAGAATCTTCTTTCTTTAATCATGGATCCGAAGTGAGCTTTACATTCTCTTTAGTAGCGCTCCTGAAGGGAATGTTAGCTTCACACTCCAGATTCTCTTGGATGTAACAAAAAATAAATACTTACATTCTCTGGATCATATTGAGGGAATAAAGCCGAAGATATTCGCCTGGGAGGTCAGGTCTTCGGATCAAGGTAATTGTACGAAGCCGAAGACAATAGAGTAAATAAACCTGGCTTAGAGCCATAGATAAAGATGTTAGGCTAAGTCTTTGGATCAAGGTGGATGTACGAAGCCGAAGACAGTAAACAAACTTATCTCCTGGATCATAGATACGAAACCATAGATATTAGGCATAGTCTTCGGATTAAAGTGGGTGTACGAAGCCGAATACCCAGAGTTAATAATATCTTCCGGAATAGAAATAAAGCCATAAATATTAAGCATGGTCTTCGGACCGAGATAATAATACGAAGCCGAAGACATGGAGTAACAAACTTATCTCCTGGATCATAGACATACGAAACCATAAATATTAGGTATGGTCTTTGGATCAAGATGGTAATATGAAGCCGAAGACTTCTTCTTTTGCCAGCTGATGTAACCAATAAAATAAGAAAAAAATAATTAATTGGACTAAAATCAGGATATCATAACAGCTGTCCCCCACTCCCAAGTTCGAAATGATTAAGTTTCAAAGAATGGAAGTATTTTAAATTTGTCTTCTAGTGATAACTGTCAAGTGATGATGGCACTGAGTTCTGACACGTCTTTCGCCATAACTGCCTGATGGAGCGATAAAACGTGGTGAAGACACGTGTCATCCCACCACGGGCTGCCTCAAAAGAAATGCCTTGATTCCGGAAAAGTCTTGGAAAATTCTCGAGAAAGAGATTTTTATTTGACTGAGATCGGACACGTGGCAGTCATCCGGAGCATGACAGCTTTGTTGGCGTAATCTCAGCCAGTAACGGGGTTTCACACAGATCGCAACGGCTTGTCTCATTAATGAATTTTTTAGAGGGTCGTATCCACGATCGAAACCGCCGATACGGTGCACGATCATTCAGATCTCCGAATCACCTCGAAGATCCACAACCTTCACCTATAAAAGGGGAGAGAACTTGAGAGAAAAATCTTTCTTTGCGCCTGTGCCCCCGAAATCCCAGTTTCCCTTGCAACCTGCTATCTTCTCTTGCAATCCATCGTCTTCCCCCGCGGTCCACCATTTTTATTTTTTCTCAGGTTAGAGGTCCTTCTTCCCTCCTTCTGCTTCCTTCTTCAGAATGTCAGAAACCTCTAGGAACCTTTCTTTTAGTTCTAACAGAGGCTCACTGGAAGGTGAAATCAATAGGAAACTGCCGGAGAGGGAAACCGGCAGGAACTCACCGGAAGGTGGGGCTGGTAGGAATCCGTCAGGAGGTGAAACCAGTGGGAGAAAGGGTTCTAGTAGAAAAAGGAGCCCGGAACGATCACTGGATTTTATTAGAAGTTCTTTTTCCCTTGCTAGAATAGAAGAAATTAAGCAATGTTACCATATCCCACAGACTTTCCATATGATTCTTTCAAAACCCGAAGAAAAGGTAGATAAACCTCCAATGCACTCCATCGCCATATACGAAGACCACTTCAAGGCTGGTCTTCGGCTTCCACTTCACCCTTTCTTCACAAAAATTTTCAACCTCTACCAAATAGTCCCGGCTCAATTGACCCCCAATAGTTTTAGGAACATTTGTGGGTTCATGGTTCTTTGCAAACTTAGAAAAATAGAGCTGAAGACATCCCTGTTTACCTCTTTGTTTATGTTAAAAAGAGACTTTCATGGCAAAGGGTGGTGGGTCATAGGTCCTCGGCCAGGCCGAAGACTGATAAAAAAAAACCCAATGCAATACATGGGTGGAAACCTTGCTTCTTTTTTGTGTATTATGCCCACTGGGGATTCAATACCGAATGGAGAACTCCGCGTTTGGACGCAAACGCCGATAAGAGAATCCTGAAAGCCGATGCCAAAGACTTCAAGACTTTATCGGAGCCGGAGATTCCTTCCCTTAAAGAACTGCTAAGGGAAGAAAATCTTCACCGCGCTCATATCAGCGAAGTCACGACGTTAGGTATAGAATAAGTGATCTTCGGACTTTTCTTGCTTCCTTTCTCTATGCATATGTATATAACGGAATTCTTGTTCTTGATTGCGAGTAAGAAAATGAAGCCACAACTCGAAAAAGTTCGGCAAGCTTCCAAGAAGAGAGCAGTGGCTGCTCCTTCAACGACCGAAGTTATAAAGAAGAGAAGGGCTGAGGAGGGTTCCAACGCACCTCCGATGAGGCCCGCATCAGATGAAGATGTTCCTTCTACTTCTCCGATTCCACCTGATTTTGTCATAAGTCCATCTCCGAGGATGCCCTCTCCGAAGCATCCTCAATCAATGCCGACTTCGGATCAACGTGACATGGCTTTCATAAAGAATCTGTGATCGCCCCTCCGAAAAATAAAAGTCAGGAAAGGTCAAAGTACCGATCCGAAGAAGATCCTAGGTGGAATGCCACCTCGGAGGGGGGATGTAATATGGATTTTACTATCTTCTCGGATCAAGAGGGCTTGGAGAATCCCGAATTAGCAAGAGAACTGATGAAGCGCATTCTTCTTCCAAAAGACTGGGACAAAGTTAAGTCCTGGTGTATTGAAGAGAATTCTGACTCAGTGTTCTCATCTGCACTGAAGGTAAACATCTACTTGCCCTGTTAAACTTAGGTCTATAACTACTAAGTTTTCAGCTTGTTATTGCAGATGATGCACGATATCACTCATATAAAGGAAAGCATCTTCGACTTTAGAATAACTTATAGAAAAATGAAAGAAAAAGTGAAAACGGCCGAAGCTGAGAAGGCTATAGCTGAAGAGCAAAAGCATGCTATGGAGGAGAAGCTCGCCCAGAGTGATGCTTCATTTCAAAATCTGAAAGCCGAAATAGAAAAAATCCAATCGGAGCATTCTGAACAAGAGACGAGGTCCAAGAAGAGGAAAGCCAAGATTCGGTCCTTGGAAGCCTCGCTTAAGGAAGCTAACGAACTTTCCGAAGAAGCTTCCAAAAGAAAAGAAGAGGCTATCGAAGAAATCCGATCTTTAAAAGATCAACTGGGAAAGGCAATACAGAAGTACAAAGCATCTCCAGCCTTTGAAACCAAAATAATTGAAGCAGGGACTCATAGTTATCAAGGAGGCTTCAACGATGGAGTGGAGGAGGTGCAAAAACTCTACCCGGACTTGGACATTTCAGGTATTCAACTATTTGATCTTGAGAGTCCAATTGTGCATGAACCTCCAAAGAATTTTGAAGCACCAACAATGACCGAAGAGGTGGCGGGTCTTATTGATCTTACCGATGAGGCTCTAATAGAAGACTTGTAACTTCTCTTTTTCTCCTCTTTTTGGGAAGGATGTAAGAAAATTGTCATCAATGAAAAACCCCTTTTAGAATTTTCAATTGCATGTGGATGGATGAAAATTTCTTAAGTGTAAAGTTTTCGGATAATTAAGAATTATGGGGCACATAATACCGGGTCTTCGGACCTGGAAAATATAATTTCTTTAGATTTGGGATAAAAGAATACTAGATAATAATCAAGTCTTCGGATTAAATTTTCACCAAGTGTATGGACTTAGGATAAAGAATACCATACAAGAATCAAGTCTTCGGACTTGAACTTTCACTAAGTCTTTGGACTTAGGATAAAAGAACTCCAGATATAAATCAAGTTTTCGGTCTTGAAAATATACCAAGTTTTTGGACTTGGGATAAAAGAATTCCAGATATAAGTCAAGTCTTCGAACTTGAAAATATACCAAGTCTTTGGACTTAGGATAAAAGATTTCTAGATATAAGTCAAGTCTTCGGACTTGAAAATACACCAAGTCTTCGGACTTGAAAATACACCAAGTCTTCGGACTTGAAAATACACCAAGTCTTCGGACTTAGGATAAAAGAATTCCAAATAAAGATCAAACCTTGAATTTACACTAAGTCTTCGGACTTAGGATAAAAGAATACCAAATAAAGATCAAGTCTTCGGACTTGAATTTATACTAAGTCTTCGGACTTAGGATAAAAAAATACTAAATAAAGATCAAATCTTCGGACTTGAATTTATACTAAGTCTTCGGACTTGAATTTATACTAAGTCTTCGAACTTAGGATAAAAGAATGCCAAATAATAATCAAGCCTCTTGGACTCGAATTTACACTAAGTCTTTGGACTTAGGATAAAAGACTACCAGATATAAATCAAGTTTTCGGACTTGAAAATATATGAAGTCTTTGGACTTAGGATAAAAGGATGCCAGATAATAATCAAGTCTTCGGATTTGAAAATATACTAAGTCTTCGGACTTAAGATAAAATAGACCTTGGATTATTTAAGAATTAAGATAGGCTGATCGGGCCTATCTCGGCATTTCGTGAGGTAGATCCGGAGATCATCCTCATGCCTTTTTGTATTGGAACTAAGACAGGCTGATCATGCCCACCTCGGTACTTCGTGAAGTAGATCCGGAGATCATCTTCATGCCTTTTTTGATTAAGATGGACTATTTTAAGTCCAACTCGATACTTCGTGAGGTAGATCTAGAGATCATCCTCGTGCCCTTTTTTTTAAGATGGACTGTTTTAAGTCCAACTCGGCACTTCATGAGGTAGATCCAGAGATCATCCTCATACCTTTATAAGATAGAAATAAGATAGATCAATTGTGCTTACCTTGGCATGTCATACGGTTAATCACGGAAAACACCATTATGCTTTTAAGCAATTATTAAGATAAACAGATTAAATTGTATTGATGACCTTGAATGAAACTTTTATTGATAATATTTTTGGAGATTTTGTACATTCCAAGGTCGAAGTAATAGAACACCTCCTAAAGTTTCTAACCGATAAGTTCCAGGTCAAACGACCTCTTTGATCTGGTACGGCCCTTTCCATGTTGGATAAAGCTTACCCCATTCTATTGGCTTAGATACTTTGGACTTTCGTAGAACTAGATCTCCCGGGAGAAAGACCCATTTTTTTACACGAGAATTGTAGTGTCCTGCAACCTTTTGCTGGTACATAGCCATCTTTAACTGTGCCTGGAGCCATGTGCCTTGTAAAAAATCTAAGTCAATTCTTCAGTGCTCAGAGTTTTCGGGCTCTTTAAACTGATCAATCCGTAGAGACTGTAAAGAGATCTCTATGGGAAGAACTACCTCGGTACCATAAGATAGTTGAAAGGGAGATTCACCAATGGCCGTCCTGGGAGTAGTTCGGTATGCCCAAAGAACCGAATTCAATTTATCAGCCCATGATCCCTTAGCATCATTTAACCTGGTTTTTAAACCATAAAGAATAGTCCTGTTGGTCACTTTCGGCTTCTTCGTTACATTGTGGATGCCCTACCGAAGTAAGTTTGTGTAAAATATGATACCGAGTGCAAAAGTTTTTGAACTTTGAATTGTCAAACTGTCTCCCGTTGTCATTTATAATAGAATAAAGAATCCCAAAATGGAAGATGATGAAATTTCTTACGAAACTTTCAACCTTGGCCTTAGTAATCTGTGCTAATGCTTCAGCTTCGACCCATTTAGTGAAATAGTCAATGGCCATAATGAGAAATTTTTGCTATCCGGAAGTTGGAGAAAATGGACCAAGAATATCCATTCCCCATTATGTGAAAGGCCAGGAAACCATTAATGGAGTCAACTGATTAGCAGGTCACCTTTGCACATTGGCATATCTTTGACAATGATCACATTTTCGAACAAATTTCGCAGAATCCTTCTGGATGGTTGGCCAGTAATAACCTTGACGGATTATCTTGTATGCCAAAGATCTGCCCCCAAGTGGTCTCCGCATATCCCTTCATGCACTTTCCTGAGTGCGTAATCTGCATCGGATGGGCCTAAGCATTTCAGCAAAGGTTGTGTGAAAGATCTCTTATACAATGCTCCATTCAAGATAACATATTGAGAGGCCATCCACCGAAGCCGTTTAGCTTCCAACTTGTCTTCAGGCAAGGTACCTTCTTTTAAGAACTAATTAAGAATTAGATCCATCCATGAAGGTTCATGTTCAACTTAACATATTTCAGCTAGGGATTCCGATATGCTAGGATCTTCAAGATATTCCACATACATCCTCCCAAGAGAATCCGGCGCAGTGGTTGCAAGTCTTGAAAGAGTATCTGCCCGAGAATTTTCTATCCTTGGCACATGAACAATCTCAAAATACTCCAACCCAGATGCCAGGCTTCGGACCTTTTCTAGGTACTAGATCATATTTGAATTTCGATCTTCGAAATCACATTTTACTTGATTCACCACCAGTTGTGAATCGGAAAAAACTTTGACCCTTTTGATCTCCAGTTTTTGCGATATTTTAAGTCCAGCAATGAGTGCCTCATACTCTGCCTGATTGTTCGATGCTTGAAAAGAAAATCGAAGAGCATATTCAATAACCTGCCTGTTCGGACCAGCAAGAATTAAACCTGCACCACAACCATTGGCATTCGAAGCGCCATCGACATGCAACATCCAAATAAACTCTGGATTGTCTTCAGTTCCTTCCTCTTCGGCTCTTGGTTGGTCCTTTTGAGATCCCTATGTGCACTCAGCTACAAAATCAGTCAAAATTTGTGCCTTCATTGATGATCTGGGTTTATATTCAATATCAAATTTTTCTAATTTAATAGCCCATTTAGCTATCCTTTCCGAAGTATCAGGACAACGAAGTATAGCTTTTAAGGGTTGATCTGTCAGAACCACAATAGGATGGGCTTGGAAATAAGAACGAAGACGCTTCGCTACAACCACTAAAGAAAAGATAATCTTTTGTACTCTGGGATATCGAACTTTAGCTTCATGCAACACTTTGCTAGTGTAATAAATCAGTTTCTGTGAATGATTGGCATCTCTTCGTACCAGAATTGAACTGACCGCTTCATCCGTGGCTGACAGATATATATAAAGTGTTTCTCCCTCACAGGATTTTGAGAGCAGAGGGGGATTCTCCAAATACTCTTTCAGCTTGTCGAAGGTAATTTTGCAATCTTCTGTCCATTCAAAATTTTGAGTTTGGCGAAGAACCTTGAAGAAGGGTAAACACCTTTCTATTGAACGGAAGATAAACCGGCTTAAAGAAGCAACTCTTCCCGTCAACCTCTAAACTTCCTTTTTGCAAGTGGGATGCCTCATTGTCCGAAGTGCTTGGATTTTCTCTAGGTTGACTTCAATACTTCGCTTGGTGACCAAGTACCCCAGGAACTTTCCAGAGGTTACACCAAAGATACATTTGGTGGGATTTAACCTCATTTGGTGACGTCTGAGGGCATCAAAAGACTACTTTAGATCTGTGATGTGATCAGACTTATGAAGACTTTTCACAATCATATCATCGATATAAGATTCCATATTTCTCCCAATCTAGTCTTTGAAGATTTTGTTGATGAGCCTTTGAAAAGTTGCCCAAGCATTCTTCAACCCAAACGGCATCATCTTATAACAGTAAAGTCCTTTCTCTGTAATAAAAGCAGTATTCTCTTCATCTTCAGGATCTATTCGGATCTGATTATAGCCTGAGAAGGCATCCATAAAGCTCAGCATTTGATGACTAGTCGTAGCATCAACCAACTGATCGATCTTCGGCAAAGGAAAACTGTCCTTTGGGTATGTTTTGTTGAGATCCGCATAGTCTATACAAATCCTCCACTTGCTATTTGATTTCTTTACCATGACCACATTTGCTAGCCATTCGAATATTGGACCTCCCTTATGAAGTTTGCTTCAAGGAGTTTATTAACTTCTTCATTAATTGCCTTCTGCCTTTCTGGAGCAAAATTTCTCTTCTTCTGCCGCACTGGCTTATAATTGGGAGATACTTTCAAGTGATGCGTAATCACTTCAGGTGGAATTCTAGGCATATCTGAAGCTGTCTAAGCAAAAATATCAGCATTATCTCGAAGAAAGGAAATTAGTTTTACCTTTGACTCCTCATCGAGTAAGCTGCTAATTTGCAGAAGCTTAGTTGGCTTACCTTCGGATAATGGTATGAAAATTGTCTTTTCCACTGGTTCTCCAAAGTCTTCGGATTCATCTCTTGGATCCAGCTGGTCAAGTGCCAAAGGTTTGGATGTTTGTTTGTTTTGAATCATGAGACACTGATAACGATCCTTTGGTCTCCTTTTACTTCTCCTATGCCTGTCCTGGTAGGAAACCGAACCAACAGATGGTATGTTGAAACTATGGCTCTGAATTTATTCAATGCCGGATACCCCAAGATTGCATTATAAGCTAAAAAAGTTCTGGCCACAATAAAATTGATTGGAAGGGTCCTTTGAAATGGTTCGGATCCAAAAGTCACGGGCAAGACCATTTTACCCTCAACTCCAATTTGATTTCCACCAAAATCGATTATTGGAATAAGAGATCTTTGCAATTCATGTCCAGACAATCCCATCCGAAGAAAAGCATCATACAGCAACACATCAACTGAGCTTCCATTATCAATCAATATTCTTTTTACATCAAATTTAGCAATTATTACCGAGACCACTACAGGGTCGTCATGTGAAAGTTGTAGATCCTGAATGTCCTCATCGGTAAAAGTGATAGAATTTTTCCCTTTAAGCCTCTTCGGAACATTTTCTTCAGCTTCTATGTTTCATGCCGATGACCGATGAAGCATCCTAATATCTCCACCGGTTGACTTCTGGTGAGGCAAATCAGCTTCTTCGGATATTCTTGGAAGGGCAGTTGCTTCGGCTTGAGACTCTGGACGGTTGACATACTTTTCCAGATATCCTCTTTTTATCAAATCCTCGATGGCGTCCCGAAGCTGGAAGCATTCTTCAGTATTATGGCCATGATCTTGATGATATCGACAGTATTTGCTTTTGTCCCTCGCTTTTGCCAGCGTCTTCAGGGGACGTGGCCTTTGGAAATATTTTTCTTTTTCAATTTCCAGCAGAATCTTCTTCTTAGGCAAGTTGAGGGGTGTGTAGGCGTCGAATCGGTTGTTCTATTGTCTGGACCTGGGGCTGCGCCTAGAAACCGAAGCATTGTTAGAAGATGATGCATTCAGTTCCCTAATACTTTTCTTCTTAGGAGGGAATCTCCCTTCCGCCAGTCTTTGGCTTGCCGCTTGGTCTTCGGCAGCAGCATACTTCTGAGCTCTTGCCAACAGCTCGGCATAGCTCGTTGGAAATCGTTTGTCCAGGGAAAAAGTGAATCTGGACGATTTTAAGCCTTTCTTCAAGGCAGACATGGCCATATGCTCATTCAAGTTTGGAATTTCCAAAGTGGCCGAATTGAAACGGTGGACAAATTCTTTCAAACTTTCTCCTTCTTGTTGCTAGAGAAGAAACAAACTGTTAGTGTTGCACGGCATCTTCTGGCACGTCCTGAAGTGCGAGACAAATTGCCGCTCTAACTCAGTAAAGGAATGAATTGAGTTCGGAGGCAGGCTCGAATACCACATTCGAGCAAATTTCTTCAAAATAGCAGGAAAAGTAATACAATAGAGAGCGTCAGTTGCTCCCTGCACCATCATATGTGCTTTATAACTCCCCAGATTGTCAAAGGGGTCTGAAGTCCCATCATAGGCCTCCAATTGTTGGATCTTGAAATGCCTAGGGATAACTTCATCCATAATTTCATCAGAAAATGGGGGCTGAGAGTTGAAGGTCACGACTTCATCGTTTCTTCTTAGTTATGAAATTCTTCCAATCCGCGCTTGCATAGCCTTAAACTTCTCCTGCACCTCATGATTGATCTCCTTCTACCTTAAATTTTCTGGCCCATAGCTTCTAAAAGAAACAGAGGGAGATCGCCGGACCCTCTTCTTTTCAGCATGATCCTCCGCTTGTCGATCTGGCAGAGAGGTGTAGCGGCCACGAGATGACCGGATCTGTAAGAAGCTAGGGGTGATCTCTCGGTGTTGATATCTCTCCCTCTCAGGTGGACAGCCAGATTGTGAAACAGAGAGAGGGCATTGTTTATGAGCTGTAGCTTGATGCAAGTGCTGCACCAGCACCATCAAGGATTCTACCTTGTTCATTAGATTTTTGAATTGTTGCTTCTCCACCTTATCATAGGAGGCGGTGATCCCTGAACCACCGGAAGAGTGCTGACCGAAGGTCCATTTGACGCAGGAGCCTGCTGCTCCTGACTCGTGGAAGCGTTCTTGTTTTTTCCTTTCACCATTCTTGCTCAGCAGAAACTCTCCTTCAAAATAGAGGAATCAAACTTCTTCCCCTTCCTGGCACGCCAATCTGTTGATGCTGAACCTTTGTTGACCGGATGGAGTGGTTCTTCCACCGGATCGCCGTCGATCGGTACCTGCAAAAGAAGTCGCTGACCGGAGATTTTCCGACGGGGGACACTCCGATGCCTAAGTCAGAAAGAGCCCAGGCAACAGCAGAATGGAGAGTTTTGAGAGCAAGGAGGAAAAGAGAAATTCGCAAATGCCAAGAAAAATAGAGCGAAGGATCCCCTGAGTGTCCCCTCTTACCAGTATTTATAGGCTCCAACATAACTACTTACGGTTATGGAGGTTAACGAACGCAACCACTACATAACTATAAGTAGTGGCTGTTGGAAAAGCCGTTACACTCAGGGTTTGTTCAATCTGAGGTTTCGGACCATGTGGGTGGTTGCAACAATCCAAACAGATTTTAACTGTTTGTCCAAGAAACCCACATGCTCCAGAATCTTTTTTCTTTAAGCATGGATTTGAAGTGAGCTTTACATTCTCTTTAGTAGCGCTCCTGAAGGGAATGTTAGCTTCACACTCCGGATTCTTTTGGATGTAACAAAAAATAAATACTTACATTCTCCGGATCATATTTAGGGAATAAAGCCGAAGATATTCGCTTGGGAGGTCAGGTCTTCAGATCAAGGTAATTGTACGAAGCCGAAGACAATGGAGTAAATAAATCTGGCTTAGAGCCATAGATAAAGGTGTTAGGCTAAGTCTTCGGATCAAGTTGGATGTACGAAACCGAAAACAGTAAACAAACTTATCTCCTGGATCATAGATACGAAACCATAGATATTAGGCATAATCTTTGGATCAAGATGGGTGTACGAAGCCGAAGACCCAGAGTTAATAATATCTTCCGGAACGGAAATAAAGTCATAAATATTAAGCATGGTCTTCGGACCGTGATAATAATACGAAGCCAAAGACATGGAGTAACAAACTTATCTCCTGGATCATAGACATGCGAAATCATGAATATTAGATATGGTCTTTGGATCAAGATGATAATATGAAGCCGAAAACTTCTTCTTTTATCAACTAATCTAATCAATAAAATAAAAAAAAATAATTAATTAAATTAAAATCAGGATATATATATATATATATATATATATATATATATATATATATATATATATATATATATATATATATATATATATATATATATATATATATATGATCATGCAGTCCTTACAGTACCACCTCGAGAAAAGTTGGCTGATGGCATAAATTAAAGCTTACAGTGACACCGAAAACCACAGCCATAAAACTGGATTCCATTACATGTCCTCGATGACCCAGGAGAGGAAAGACCATCCGTGCGCTGAAATAAATCACATCAAGCAAAACCTGTTAAACAAAGTACGGCCAAGTGCTAAGTTCCACTTGGCCTTATTATGTCTTATTAATTATCCCCTAATTTCACCGAGGGGTCCGTCCAGCAGCGGTAAACCCCCCGTCAACTACCAGGTTTTGGCCGGTCACGAACGCCGATCCATCCGACGCGAGGAAGAGCGCAGCCTCGGCGACATTCCTCGCCTTCAGCACCAGTCGCTCCAATGGCATCCAAGCCTGGAACATCTCCTCCACCTGGCTGGGCTCCAGGCCGAGGAACCCGCACGTCAACGGGGTGGCCACGCCGCCCGGCGACAAGCAGTTCGCCCTTATCCCATGCTTCCCGAGCTCGCTCGCCGCCGCCACCACCAGACCCATGAGCGCGCACTTCGACACCGAGTATGCCGCCGGACCGGTCCCGCCCACCATCATCGCCGGGCTCGCCGTGCACAGGATGGCCCCCCGAGTCCCTCGCGCCACCATCGCCCGCGCCGCGTGCTTCATCCCCGCCGCCGCCCCGCGGAAGGTTACCGCCATGACGCTGTCGAACTCCTCCAAGCTCATCTCCAGCATGCTGCCATACGGGCCCCCGATTCCGGCATTGCAGAACATGATATCCACCCGGCCGTAGGTCTCCACGGCGTAGTTCACGAGCTCCTCCACCTGCCGCTCGTCACGAAGGTCGCAATGCTTGTAGCGGCACTTGTCGGGGCCGATCGAGGAGGCGACCTTGGCACCGAGCTCGTCCTTGATGTCCCCGATGACGACGACGGCGCCGTGGGCGGCGAATAGCCTGGCGGAGGCCTCACCGATCCCGCCGGCGGCTCCCGTGATGATGGCCACCTTGCCCTCCAACCTAACATTTTATTCGTCATTCCGTTGGTAATAAAATTGAAGTGGTATGCCAGCCCAATTCCATGGGATGAGCTCACAAATAAACAAAAAGAAATTTAAACCTGCCTTCCTTTAGTCATCGTATCCATCGGCGATCTGGCAGGATATTATCCTCTTTTACGCTCGGTCGATGAGAAATAATGATATTGACTTCCCTGCTGCCTGCTCTTATGTTTATCCAAAAAGGGAGCGTTTCTGTCACGCCCCGAATTTAATACCGGAAATGGCTATATGACCGGTCACATAAATTCTAGATTTTATCCTAAAGATTATACAAGACCTAGGTACACAACAATTCAAATATATCCAAAGTAATTTAATATTGTTTAAACAAATCATTAATAATGTATAGTTCATAATTTAACTCGATGATCATAAATTGGTCTACTGACTCACAAACGTCAGTAACCGGACTAACTAACTATTTATCTCAACAAACATGATGCTCCGTCTCACGCCCAGCCCAGATTCTCTTTAAGTTTCTTGAGTCTCTGAAAGAAAACAGATGGTAGGGAGTGAGCTACATAGCCCAGTAAGAGTTCCAAAATAATCACCAATAATAATTTACATGTATATGAAAGCAGTAAACATTACCATAACATATGACGAAATCAACAATTCCGATTTCATATTTAACAAAAACTTTGGAAACTTTATTATTTTTTTTTCTTATAGAATTTCCAATTATTTAACCATTATCTTTAGGGTTCTGGACTAACCACGGTCACACTCCAGCCTGTGACTGACACACTATTGTCACACTCCAGCCTGTGACGGGCACACTGATGTCACACTCTAGCTTGTGACGGGCACACTGTTGTCACACTCCAGCCTGTGACGGGCACACAACTTGTCACACTCCAGCCTGTGACGGGCACACTGAGAAACCACGGTACCGCCATGGCATGGCTAGTCCAAACACCAGTTCTCTTAACACTTTATCATTTCTTTTCACATAATCGGATCATGTCACTTTCCAGCGATCGCTATCACGATCAAACACATTTCAAGATCACATGACAAATACAACAATACCAACAACAAACTCGATCCATAACCCGGAAATCAAATCATGCTATCCGAAACTACTATGCATGAAAAATATTTAATTATGCTCGAATCAAATCAGGTCATGTAAATACGGTGATTAAGTTAGAATTCCTTACAAATCAGCTATCCACGCTTGTACTAATCCGAACCCGAAATCGATGCGACGTCTTCCCGCTCAGAAGACTGATTCTCTACATAGATAAATAAATTTTAAATTAAAACTAAATTCTTAATTTTTCACGAATATCTAAAAAAAATCATGATTCTCTCTCTCTTCCTTCCTTCTCACTCCTCTTTCTCTCTCTTCCTTCTCTCTCATCATTCTCTCTCCTCTTTCTCTCTCCTCCTTCTTTCTCCTCCTTCTCTCTCCTCCTTCTCTCTCCTCCTTCTCTCTCCTCCTTCTCTCTCCTCTTCTCTCTCCTCCTTCTCTCTCCTCCTTCTCCCTCCTCTTTCTCTCTCCTCCTACCATATATATTTTTTTATTTTATATTATTATTATTTTTTAATTAATAATTTTTTTCTTTCTTTTTTTCTGGCCGTAAATAATCCCTTTTTTTTTTTTCTTTTCTTTTCTTTTCTTTTCTTTTCTTTTCTTTTCTTTTTCTTTCTTTTTTCTTTCTTCCTCTTCTTTTCTTCTCCCGAACCACCCCTGCTCCCATTCTTATCCAACCAACCCGCTCTCCCCCGGTTGCCGACGCCGGCCACGAGACGTTCACCAGGAGGAGGGCTCGGCAGATCGGATGCGAACCGAAGGGAGGTCGACGGCGCGGCCATCGTCGACAAACGACCCAAGCAAAACCGGAAATCCAAGAAGAAAAACCCAATCAAATTTTCCTAAAAAAAATTGAAATAGAAATAATTAAACTTACCAGTGCATGAAGGAACTCTCCGTCGCCCGTCGGAGAGGAAGAACGCTAGCTTGGAAGGGGTTTGAAGATTCGGTTGGGTGACAACGAAGAATGATTTAAAGGAACTCTCGACAGCTTTTCCTCACCGTTTGGGGAGCAACCACCGTCGGATCGGAGTTCCACTCCATCCCGGACTCGTCGTCGACTTCTCCCCTCCCTTCCACGACTCTTTCCCCGACTTCTCCGGCGAAGACCCCGGTCGGAAGAACCTCGTTCCACTCCGCCTCTTCTTCCCCTGTTCCGGCCTTCATCCCAATTTTTTTTTCTTAGTCTGGGTTGAAGTCGGCTGGGTCTGCCGACTTCAGCCCAGGCCCAGGCCCAGTGTTTACATTCTCCCCCCGTTAAAATAAATTTCATCCTCGAAATTTACATACCTGGTATTTCGAAAAGCTGTGGATATTTTGTTCGCATCTCTGCTTCTAGTTCCCATGTAGCTTCTCTTTCACTGTGATTGCTCCATTGCACCTTCACGTAGGGTATGGTTCGGTGTCTCAATTCTTATTCCTTACTGTCGACAATTCGTAAAGGCACCTCCTCATAGGTCAAATCCTCCTGAAGTTGCAATGGCTCATAATCTATTGCATGATTAGGATCAGGAATGTATTTTCGTAACATAGATACGTGAAACACATTGTGCACTCCAGATATAACTGGTGGTAGAGCTAATCGGTAGGCCACCTCACCAACCTTATCCAAAATCTCAAATGGTCCCACAAATCTCGGGCTCAACTTTCCTCGTACACCAAATCTCATCACACCCTTTGTGGGAGACACTTTCAAAAAGACATGATCACCAACATTGAATTCCAGCTCTCTTCGTCTCTTATCAGCATAACTTTTCTGTCGGCTCTGAGCAGTACGCAAACGTTCTCTGATCATTTGTACCTTCTCCACTGTTTGTTGCACTATTTCTGGACCCAACAATTTTCTTTCTCCCACATCATCCCAGCAGATAGGAGATCTACACTTCCTACCATATAAGGCCTCAAAAGGCGCCATTTGAATGCTAGCTTGAAAACTATTATTGTAGGCAAATTCTATTAACGATAGATGACAGTCCCAAGCACCACCCAAGTCCATAACACAAGCTCTCAACATGTCTTCCAGAATCTGGATGGTTCGCTCAGACTGTCCATCAGTTTGGGGATGAAAAGCTGTACTAAAACTTAATTTGGTCCCCAATGCTTTATGAAGACTCTTCCAAAATTGTGAAACAAACCTACTGTCTCGATCCGATACTATAGAAATTGGAATCCCATGTAGTCCATAATTTGTTCTATGTACAATTTTGCTAATTTTTCCAGAGAGAGTCCGATACGAAAAGATAAGAAATGAGCCGACTTCGTTAGTCGATCCACAATCACCCACATCGCATTATTTCCCTTAGGAGTTTTGGGTAACCCTGTCACAAAGTCCATGGTGATGTGCTCCCATTTCCACTAAGGAATCGCAAGAGACTGCAATGGTCCAGCAGGTCTTTGATGCTCAGCTTTTACCTGTTGACACACCAAACATTGAGCCACATACTGAGCTATATCTTTCTTCATACCAGACCACCAAAAGTCTTCACGTAGATCTCGATACATTTTTGTACTACCCGGATGCATCGTATATACTGAACTATGTGCTTCTTCCATAATTTCTTTCTTTAATTCTGGAAGTTTAGGAACACATAATCTGTTACCAAATCTCAAGGTACCATCTTCATATATAGTAAATTCTGATTGTACACCAGACTCAACTGTCTCTTTAATTTTCTGAAGCTCTAAATCTTCCTTCTGAGCTGTTTTAATTTTGTCAATCAGGATAGGTTGTACCATAATATTTGCTAATTGCATCCCAGAATTATGAATTCGTACTTCGATCTCTGATCTTTCCAGATCCATTAAGATGTGCTTTTGATTAGTAATTAAAGTTGCCAACTTACTCGGGGTTTTCCTACTCAGGGCATCTGCTACAACATTTGCCTTTCCTGGATGGTAGCTGATAGTCAGATCATAATCCTTTAATAGTTCCAACCATCTTCTCTGTCTCAAATTCAATTCCTTCTGAGTAAATATATATTTTAAACTTTTATGATCTGTAAAGATTTCACAACGACTACCATACAGGTAATGTCTCCATATCTTTAAAGCAAATACTACAGGTGCTAACTCTAAGTCATGAGTGGGATAATTTGACTCATATGATTTCAACTGTCTAGAAGCATAGGCTATCACTTTTCCATTTTGCATTAGCACACAACCGAGACCCTTTCGGGATGCATCACTATATATACAAAACTCCCCTGTCTCCGCAGGAACAGTCAATACTGGGGCAGTGATTAACCGTTTCTTCAATTCTTGAAAACTATGCTCACAATCATCTGTCCATTCAAATTTTGTTCGTTTCTGGGTTAGGCGAGTTAAGGGTATAGCAATAAGAAAAAATCCTTCAACAAACCTTCGATAATATCCTGCCATTCCCAGAAAACTACGAACTTCGGACACATTAGTGGGTCTCTCCCACCCTACCACTGCTTCCACTTTCTTTGGATCCACAGAAATACCATCCTTTGATATAACATGGCCAAGGAAAGAAATTCTGTCCAACCAAAAGCCACATTTTTTTAGCTTGGCAAATAATTTCTTCTCCTTGAGTATTTGTAATACTATCTTTAAGTGCTCCTCATGTGCCTGTAGACTTTTTGAATATATCAGTATATCATCAATGAATACTACTACAAATTGATCCAGATATGGTCTAAACACTCGGTTCATGAGATCCATGAAAACTGCAGGTGCATTTGTCAGACCAAAAGGTAAAACCAAAAATTCATAGTGTCCATATCTGGTTCTAAAAGTTGTCTTTGGTACATCCTCTGTCTTAATCTTCAATTGATGATAACCATAACGAAGATCAATTTTTGAGAATACCTGTGCCCCCTGTAATTGATCAAATAGATCATCAATCCTTGGTAAGGGATATTTGTTCCTTATAGTCACTTTGTTCAATTCTCGATAATCAATGCAAAGCCGAAAACTTCCATCTTTCTTCTTTACAAATAAGACTGGAGCACCCCAGGGAGACATGCTAGGTCTGATAAATCCTTTATCCAACAGTTCTTGCAATTGCTCCTTAAGTTCTTTTAATTCTGCCGGAGCCATTCTATAAGGAGCTTTGGAGATGGCACCTGTACCTGGTATAAGATCGATAGAGAACTCAATCTCTCTATCAGGAGGTAATCCTGGCAGATCATCGGGAAAGACCTCCGGAAATTCTTTCACAACTGGTATGTCTTCCAGCTTAAGCTCCTGCTGTTGAGTATCTATCACTATTGCCAGAAATCCTTCACAACCTTGTCTGAGGAGTCGCTTGGCAATAAAAGCCGAAATTACCCTCCTCATAAGAGTTAACTTGTTTCCCTTAAAACAGAACTCTGACTGATCAGGAATTTGAAATTTCACAATTTTCTCAAAACAGTTGATGGAAGCATGATTTACTGTCAGCCAATCCATTCCAAGGATTATATCGAAGTCTTTCATATCCATGACTATCAAATCGGCTTCCATTGTTCTACCTTCGATATTCAATCTACATTTCTTGCAGATTTGATTAACCACAAAAACATCCCCACTAGGAGTGGAAATACAGAGTTCAAATTCTAAAGATGTCGGGGTTAACTCATTATTCTCCCTAACCAATCTAACAGATACGAAAGAGTGTGTAGTGCCAGTATCAAAAAGAACATAAATATTACTGGAAAATAATTTGATCATACCTGTCACTACAGAATTTGATGCATTAGCATCCTGCTGGGTGAGTGAATAAACCCGTCCCTGAGTTACTGTTTTCTGTTGCCCTTCAAATTGCTGTTTTCCACGAGGTAACTGATGCTGTGACCCCTGACCAGATGGACATACCACTGCCTTATGTCCCGGTTTACCACAGTTATGGCACTTCCACTCATCTGGCCACGTACAATCCCTCTTATAATAAGAACCACCACACTTAAAGCACTTGACATCATTCTTTGGTTGGGTCTTGTCATCTGAAGTAACATTGTCAAGCTTCCTGGTTTTTGCATTGGTACCTTTATAGAATTGGCCTTGATTCCCTCTTGTTCCAGATCTCTTCTTTAATGCTTTCTCCCTTTCAGCTTGAGCCACATCCAATCCCCTTTCAATAATTAATGCTTTATTAACAACATCTTTATAAGTTGGTAGCTCAAAAGCAATCACTTGATGCTGGATCCGACTTCTAAGTCCATTTTCAAATTTCCTGGCCCGGATTCCTTCATCAGCTAAAAGTGATGGAGCGTATCTCGACAATTCCTCAAACTTTGAGGCATACTGAGAAACAGTTAAAGTACCCTGCTCCAAGCGATCAAATTCTCGAAATTTTTGTACCCGAATACTTTGAGGAAAATATCTCTCATAGAAAACCTTTCTAAAATCTGTCCAGGTAAAAGGTGTATCATTTGGTCCTTGTTTTCCGAGCTCCAGTTCCCACCAAGCAGCTGCCTCATCTTGCAATAAAAAGGTAGCGAATGTAACTTTCTCCTCTTCTGGACACCGCAAGGCTTGGAAAACTTTCTCAACAGCTTTAAGCCATCCCTCTGCCTCCATGGGATCAGAAGTCCCCTTGAATGCCGGTGGCGCATACTTCTTGAAATCTATTAATGTAATTGGCCGTTCTTGAGGAATTCTGACTTCTGGCTGTTGTCGTTGTAATAATAACTGTTGCATAAATTGCTGTTGTTGCTGTTGGGCTTCCATAAATCTTAGTGTATCAGCTCTTGCAGTAGCTTGCTGCTGTACTAAAATTTGTAATAGCTGAGGAAGACCCATCTGGTCCCTAGGCTGAACTCCAGATCCCCCCGGTGTACCTGTTTCAGCAGTTCCAGTCTCCGGGGTGTTATCCAAAGGATTGGGCACTGGCTCATGACGATGCTCCTCATTACCAGTGTTGTCCACCAGATTCGGCATTGGGTCCTGTGGACGTCCCTCATCATCAGATAAGGCTCCAGCATTCTCATGCTGCTCAATAGGATCCCAAGCATTTGCTCCATCTGCAAATCTTGTGGGCCTCCTGACACGTCCACGTCCACTACCACGCGCCATGGAAAACCTACACCAATGTTGTTAGTAAACAACTAACACTCAGATGGTCAAAACAATCATGACATAATATCTACCCCACATATGGATCAACCCACACTCTCTCTTGTTGAGCTTTTATCCTAAGATCCTAGAACCTGGTTTGCTCTGATACCACTCTGTCACGCCCCGAATCCAATACCGGAAACGGCTACGTGACCGGCCGCACAAACCCTAGGTTTTACCCTAGAGATTATGCAAGGCCTAGGTACACAACAATTCAAATATATCCAAAGTAATTTAATATTGTTTAAACAAATCATTAACAATGTATAGTTCATAATTTAACTCGATGATCATAAATTGGTCTACTGACTCACAAACGTCAATAACCGGACTAACTAACTATTTATCTCAACAAACATGATGCTCCGTCTCACGCCCAGCCCAGATTCTCTTTAAGTTTCCTGAGTCTCTGAAAGAAAACAGATGGTAGGGAGTGAGCTACATAGCCCAGTAAGGGTTCCAAAATAATCACCAATAATAATTTACATGTATATGAAAGCAGTAAACATTACCATAACATATGACGAAATCAACAATTCCGATTTCATATTTAACAAAAACTTTGGAAACTTTTTTTTTTTTCTTCTTATAGAATTTCCAATTATTTAACCATTATCTTTAGGGTTCTGGACTAACCACGGTCACACTCTAGCCTGTGACTGGCACACTATTGTCACACTCCAGCCTGTGACGGGCACACTGATGTCACACTCCAGCCTGTGACGGGCACACTGTTGTCACACTCCAGCCTGTGACGGGCACATAATTTGTCACACTCCAGCCTGTGACGGGCACACTGAGAAACCACGGTACCGCCGTGGCATGGCTAGTCCAAACACCAGTTCTCTTAACACTTTATCATTTCTTTTCACATAATCGGATCATGTCACTTTCCAGCGATCGCTATCACGATCAAACACATTTCAAGATCACATGACAAATACAACAATACCAACAACAAACTCGATCCATAACCCGGAAATCAAATCATGCTATCCGAAACTACTATGCATGAAAAATATTTAATTATGCTCGAATCAAATCAGGTCATGTAAATACGGTGATTAAGTTAGAATTCCTTACAAATCAGCTATCCATGCTTGTACTAATCCGAACCCGAAATCGGTGCGACGTCTTCCCGCTCAGAAGACTGATTCTCTACATAGATAAATAAATTTTAAATTAAAACTAAATTCTTAATTTTTCACGAATATCTAAAAAAAAATCCTGATTCTCTCTCTCTTCCTTCCTTCTCACTCCTCTTTCTCTCTCTTCCTTCTCTCTCATCCTTCTCTCTCCTCTTTCTCTCTCCTCCTTCTTTCTCCTCCTTCTCTCTCCTCCTTCTCTCTCCTCTTCTCTCTCCTCCTTCTCTCTCCTCTTCTCTCTCCTCCTTCTCTCTCCTCTTTCTCTCTCCTCCTTCTCTCTCCTTCTCTCTCCTCCTTCTCTCTCCTCTTTCTCTCTCCTCCTATCATATATATTTTTTATTTTATATTATTATTAGTTTTTAATTAATAATTTTTTTTCTTTCTTTCTTTCTGGCCGTACATAATCCCTTTTTTTTTCTTTTCTTTTCTTTTCTTTTCTTTTCTTTTTTTTTCTTTCTTCTTTCTTTCTTCCTCTTCTTTTCTTCTCCCGAACCACCCCTGCTCCCATTCTTATCCAACCAACCCGCTCTCCCCCGGTTGCCGACGCCGGCCACGAGACGTTCACCGGGAGGAGGGCTCGGCAGATCGGATGCGAACCGAAGGGAGGTCGACGGCGCGGCCATCGTCGACAAACGGCCCAAGCAAAACCGAAAATCCAAGAAGAAAAACCCAATCAAATTTTCCTAAAAAAAATTGAAATAGAAATAATTAAACTTACCGGTGCATGAAGGAACTCTCCGTCGCCCGTCGGAGAGGAAGAACGCTGGCTTGGAAGGGGTTTGAAGATTCGATTGGGTGACAACGAAGAATGATTTAAAGGAACTCTCGACAGCTTTTCCTCGCCGTTTGGGGAGCAACCACCGTCGGATCGGAGTTCCACTCCATCCCGGACTCGTCGTCGACTTCTCCCCTCCCTTCCATGACTCTTTCCCCGACTTCTCCGGCGAAGACCCCGGTCGGAAGAACCCCGTTCCACTCCGCCTCTTCTTCCCCTGTTCCGGCCTTCATCCCAATTTTTTTTCTCAGTCTGGGTTGAAGTCGGCTGGGTCTGCCGACTTCAGCCCAGGCCCAGGCCCAGTGTTTACAGTTTCTACCACCTGGTTGGACTTTCACAATCACTCGCATTCATTGACTAAATATTTTGAAAGTTGGAATAATACAAGAAGAAGTTAAAGCATCCAAAAGGTAATTAGAATTATGGTTAATTATAAAAAAATAAAATCAACTTTGGTTGGAGGAAAGTGATTAGATTATTTGGTCTTTTATTACAGTAAATTATTCATGAATTTGGATAATGAATTAAGAGAGGATATATAAAAGACATTTAATGAATCTTTGGTTGAAATTAGATAAAAATTTGTGGATCAAAAAGTTGTTATTTCCTGTCACTCTCGATAATTCGGAGGTCAAGTAGATAGATTTAGTTTAAAAATCAATTTTTATTATGTACCTGGCGTTGCCGATGCAATCATGATAGTCGTTCATGGACGTTCAAGATTTTAGGGCCGGATCTTCTCGTTTTAATATCTAAGTTAAGATATCTCAAGATTTTTTTTCTTTAAGATTTTGGTCATCCACGTTGGGAAAAATAAGCAGAGGTCGTAATAGGACATCATGACTTCTGGAACGTTGATGGTTCAAGTCTTGGTATGCAACGTTTCCAAAGAGTTACGGAAAAATTAATATATAAGAGATTCATGGAGGGGACTTTATGGACGAATACGGTAAATAAGTCATCATCGGTTCCAATTCTTCAGTTTCTTTTCCAAAAGCACATGGTTAGATTTTTCCATATGACCATGATGGTCAACATACGATTCCACTTGATTCATATAATTCATATAATCAATTAAACATCATGTTTTGTTTGTTTGTTTTTTTTTTAGAATTTAGTTGGTTGGACATAGATTCATGCAATATTATACGAGATGTCATAATTTTGCATCCACTTATATATCTTTTATATCCTACCAATCCCCAACTGCCATCAAGAACCAAGAATTAAGTCGGAAGAGATATCATAATAGTACTTGCAAAATATTTATAGTTCAATTTTGATCTAAGAAACATTTCTTTTTTTTCTTTTTCAAGACTCATGAAAAAAACTAATATAGAAGATATTTAAAAATAAAGCTCCAATACTATAATGATGTGATAAGTCATATAGAAATAGCCATGATCACTAAAAAGTTTGAAAGCAGTGATTGGCAGGATTCAGAAGTGGCATAGAGCTGCCAGTGCTTACCCATTCATGCAAGACATCAAATGGATGGCAAGAGAGGAGATATCCTTCTTTACCATGCCTACCATGAGACGAATAGAATGGCTGACTAAATAGCATATTATAATGTTATATTGCCAACTATGCTGTCAACATTATTTGGACTAATCTTGGAGATAGCCCGATGACTCTTAGAAAGATTATTCTTTTAGATTTTTTTTGATATATTCATATTAAAATAGTATGAATTGTCCATCTTATCCCAAAAAAAATAAATAAGTGGCTGGTCACCATCCAAAGGTCCAATTTTTCTATACCAAGTAGTCTAAATTTGATATTACAAATGCTTGTATTTTCCCAACCGAACATGATCATAATAGCGATTTGACTTTCTAGTGCCTACCAATCCGACCGTGACCTTATCTGACCTACATCATCCTAACCAAACGACAATCTGCCCTACTTCATTGGGTTAAACAAGTAAGATTAATTTTATATCAAGTTGGCAGGCACCATGCATGGCTTCTCATCTTGTTCAATCGGTGACTAGTAATTAAATTCATATGACAAAAAAAACATACCCTGCCCAGCCACTACTTTAACCTTTGCAATCATGCATGATTTCTTTTAATTGAGAAAACTTAAAAGAAACAAGGAAATAAAGGCCGCTAAGCATATTTCATAACAAATTTCTAGTATGATTAGATAAATCACTTTCACAGAGCTCCTGCAAGATGTAAAGCTTGGACCATACTTTTGAGATATTGATCATTCACTCTTAGTGGGCTACGTTTTTTAAGAGCTGTAGGAAAAGCTAATATAGAAGCAATTCACAAAGGAGACTTTATAGTCATGCTGAAATATTCGTAGAGGGTAAAAATTTGAAATTAGCACCCGAGTCATCATCCAGATAACCATCATTGGTTCCAATTCTTCCTTGATTTTTTTTAAAGTACATAATTAGACTTTTCATATGAACATGACACATATAATACCATATAATCAATTCAACATCACGTTTTTTTCTTCTTCTTCTTCTTCTTTTTTCTAATTTGGTTGGTTGGACATTAGGTCCATGAAATATTACAAGTGATATCACAATTTTGCATCCACTTATCCTTTATGTGCTAGCAATCCCCAACTACCACCAAGAATCAAGAATTGAGTTATAAGAGATATAGTAGTATTTGCAAAATATTGATAATACACTTTTGGCTAAGATGCTCCGGCCATGGAAGTAAGATTCTCTGGAATCAAGAACTCTTGTTTGCCTCCTCCTCCAACTCTTCTTTAGAGAAGGCAAAATATAACCCAACCCGTCAACTAGAACCATGACCTTAAACAAGTTTGGATCTGGGTTAAATAGGTTTGGGTCATAAACAAGTTGACGGTTTAACCCATTTAGTATTTGGATCGGGTATGTTGGGGAAAACGCCTCAATTGGGCTTGAAAGAAGCCTAAAACAGGATCCAAACGTGGCCCATGAAGCAACCAGGCCAGTCCAGGCAAAAAGCAGGTCAGACCCGTGCAGCCCACAAGCACAAGTGGCCTGCAAGCACACACGGGTGGCAACCTAGGCATGCATGGCTACACGGCCCAGGCCTAGGTGATGCACATGCATGCCCAGTGCACAATCCACACGAGCCTAGGCACTCTGGCATTTTCTTATCACGGTCCATGACGGACTAGGTAGTGCATGGGATGGGTTAGGCAGCTCATAGTGGGATTTCACGATCCATAAAGGATTTTTCATGGTCTACGTGCATCGATTGCATGATTGATTGACTACGCGCGATTTGCAATAAAATCAGACAATCTAAAGCATGCCCGACTCTAATCGGAATTGATTTATGTAATCTACAGCATGATCAATGCCAACCAAGCAGCCAGGAGTGGCTTTTGAGTCAAATACGAGTTAGAGAAGGTACAAGACTCCGTTTGGATATTATTTGGGCCATTGGACTCCTGTTAAGACATTCTTCATGCCAGAGACTAAAAAAGGAGGGACAGGGATCAAGGCAGCTAGTATGTGATGATCTGGAGGGCTTTCAGAGTGTGTGGCGACAGTAAAAAAAATCTATAAAGGCTCTAGGATCTTCTTGAGAGTTAAGAGGGAGAAGTTTAAGAGAATTACACAAGATTGAATGTGGAAGTTTTAATCTTGTAAGTATTTATTTTTCTCATAGTAAAGTCTTGCATACCAAATTAATTATATTTTTTATTTTATTTTTCTCTTCTTCTTTTTCTTGTAGCATTAACACCAATATCGTTATCTTGAAAATGAAAATATATATTATGGACGAGAGATTTCTCGAGAGAGTGGTATCAGTATAGTTGGTCCCATAACAATATTTAGATTTTAATAGCCTAACCCATTTAAGTTGGTTGGATTTGGACCGTTTAAATAGATTGAGCTTGGGCCAAGACTGATAGGCCACTAAAAATCAAAACTGCTCAAAAACTTAGTGCTTGTTTTTTCCCGATTCCAAATATGGTCCCATCCATAGCCTCTTAAAACCCTCTCCAGTCGCCATTAGGGATTAGCTGATTAGGTTTCCAATCTTTTTCTCCTCTTGTTTCTTGATTTTTTCCTCGCCATCAACCATGGCAAGACATTGAATTGAGCTTCATCTGAAGATCCAAGGGTTAGCCTTTTTTTTTTCCCGGTTCGTGCCGATTCACCAAGAGCGAGGGTGGAAGGTTGACGGTGGAGTCATAGAGGCAGCGAGGATGGAGGGTCAAGGGCAAAGTCGAAGCGATCGCGAGGATAGAGAGGTTGGTCAAGCAGAGACACGATGGGGATGGACCGACGGTGGGGGCTGAGTACTTGTGACTTGGTCAAGAGTAGGGGTGGAGACCAGAGATGCAGATATTTCTTTCCTCTTCTCATGCACTACAGCAAAACAGGGTTATCCCGACCTTTTTCTGGCGACGCTTCTAGGAAGCGTTGGGAAGAACCAGAACCCGCCGACGATTTTTGAAAGCACCGGCAAAACTGAAAGTCCGCCGATGCTTTAAAACGTCGGCAATTAACCCTGAGTTTTACCGACGCTTTTAAGTGTCGCCGGACCATCCCGCTTAGACTTGGGACATTTATCGATGCTTATAAGCATCACGGAGTCCAGGGACCTTTGCCGACGCTTATAAGCATCGTCGGATCCGACATTTGCCGATGCTTTTAAGCGTTGCCGAAGTCCAGGACCTTTACCGATGCTTTAAAGCGTCGCCATAGTTTGGGACCTTTGCCGATGCTTTTAAGCATCGCTGGACTACACATTTGCCGACGCTTTTAAGCATCGCTGGACTACACATTTGCCGATGCTTTTAAGCATCGCGGAGTCCAGGGACCTTTGCCGATACTTATAAACGTCGCCGGATCATACATTTGCCGACGCTTTTAAGCGTCGCCGAAGTCCGGGACCTTTGTCGACGCTTTAAAGTGTCGCCATAGGTCCCAGGACATTTGGCGACGCTTATAAGCGTCGCCAGAGTTCCCAGCTCATTTAACGACGCTTATAAGCGTCGCCAGAGTCCAGGAATTTTGACAACGCTTATAAGCGTCGTCGGACTCCAAGCCTTCCCCCAAAATCCTGGCACCCTCCCGAGCCCTAATTTTTGCAGCCGCCGAACCAACCCCCCCCCCCCCAACTCCTCCTCCTCCCCCCCCCCCTCCTCCTCCTCCTCCTCCCCCCCGCTCGGTCCGCCGCGGCCCTATCCCCCCCCCCACTCCTCCTCCTCCTCCTCCTCCCCCCCCCCACGCCACCGAACACCCCCCTCCTCCTCCTCCTCCTCCTCCTCCGCTCGGTCCGCCGACGCAGCAGCCGTCCGTGATCTCCTGGTCGATCGAGCCGCTGCTGAACCCCCTCCTCCTCCTCCTCCGCTCGGTAAGTTTTTTTTTTTTTTTCTTTTCCAAAGTTCAAAGTTATTGAAGTAATGGCACAAAGGATGCTACACTAGGAATTAAAATGAGATTGAAGACTTGTTTATAAATTTCTTGCTGAAACTGAATATCATCATGTGTGTAATGTTTTCGGTTCTCGTATACAAAAGTGTTAGTTCAAGCTTTGGCCACCAATAACTTCATTAGAGCATTAAAATATTTATACTAATTAGAGGTTTGAATAGGAAGATACTTCTATGCATGTATGGTTGTATTATTAGAAGCTAAAGAAAATTTAATATTACAATCTAGGATGGGAATGTTGGATAATTGTAATATTTAATTAAAAGAAAGAAAGAAAGAAAAGAGAGAAAAGGCCCATGGATGTACGATACGGTCTCCTCTCAAAAAAACATGAAGCAGAGAAACAAAGGGCCATATTGATATTTATGGTTGCTTTACAAAAAGATTTCTTGAAAAGATATGTTTACCGAATAGACTTCAATTTAAATTAAAATCTGAACGAAATATTTCACTCTACTAAGATAATCTTCGATATTAGACTTCAGTTCATATATGGGTGTTTCAGATAAAACTATGGATATAAACTTCAATTTAAATTGAAGAATTATATATTTTATGGATTGAAAAGTCACATATCCATAGATTGAAAAAGTAACATATCTATGGATTAAAAGTTACATATTAAAAATCACGCATTCAAAGAAAGAAAAACCTAACATGTATTCCATCTAGTTCTATAGCATATGCTGCTAACTCATCAGCTATTTAATTAATTAGCTTATCAACAAAATTACTGATCTTGTTATTATGACCATTTGCTAAGCTTCCGGTGCAACAGACAACAATAGGATGCTACTAACATGGATTTGAGTCTACATAAACATTTTCAATTTAGTTTTTTTGATATTTGTAAATGCATGAAGGTTTTCGTAGTAAAGGATTTCGAGTCCAATCAGCTTTTTTTTTTTCTGTAGAGAAGTAAAAGGTTCTTCAATATAAATATCTTAGAATATGGTTTTAATATAATTATCTAGTGCACTATTTATTCAATATAGTTATTAATTTTCAATTATTTGCACCCTTAATTAGTGTATTTATTACTACTTAATTCTGAATTTCAAAATTTAGTGCACATGGAAGCTATTAATTAAATAATTAAACATATTAGGACTAGAACCTATGAACCTTATGTGTGCAGAGTTAATTAATCAACACACAATTCATAAAATGGCCTTTTTTTAAATGATTTTAGTGCTTTTAAACCTTAAAAAACTCAATGGTCTAATTTTCAAGAGATATTAAAGCTAGGTGACAAAGTGGTTGACCACTCGAGTTAATTTCTCAGTCATCTTTTATAAATAACCAAGACCTTAAGGATCTCAAGATAAATAACTCTTTTTTATGTTCATTACTTACTTTCTATCTATTCTAGATGTCTAGCTTGAATGTTGGAAGATCCTTGCCAGAGCTAACTCCGGCTAAAAACTTTGTTTATAGATCACTTCAGTGATGATTACTTCGATATCGAAATCTACTGCAACATGTTCGATAAGTTGTCCATGAATAACTCCATTTTTATATATTTCAATACTATCTATAGTTTTGTTACGATCAATTATGATTTTTTATATATTTTTTAAAAAACTTGTATTGCATTGAAACATAGACCCGTCAATTGATTAAAGTACATATTCTACACGATCCGTACAATTATTTAATTTTTGTACGGATGGCAGAAATATGTATAGTGGTCAATTGAATGTCCAGTTTGGACAGTTTGAGAATTGCAAATAATTTTATAGGTGCTTACAGTAATCAAACGGTACAGATAGAGTTCCAGATATATTTCGGATATCATTTTCTTTTAGTTCTCCTCATACATATTTATTTGTATGGGGAGAACTAAGGGGAAATGCTGCCAAAATTTTTCTGGAACTTCTATTGCGTATCTTTTGGTTACTGTAAATGACCTATATAATTAATACAATTCTTGAATGGGATAGGACCTCTTTACCTATTAGTTGGTGATAGTGTGCATTTAATAATACTGTAATTGATCTATTGAATAAACTTATTTTAAATTTGTTCTGTTCTTATAAATATTTATTTATTTCAGTTAGCTTTTTCTTACAATGGATAAGAGTTGGATAACTAAACCGAGGAATAGCAAAGAATATCTGGATGGAGTACAGAATTTCATTAAATTTGGTATGGAGAGAAGTAGTATCAGTGGGAAGATTTTATGTCCATGCCGAAAATGTGTAAATTCCAGTTCTCTATATCCAAATATTGTTGAAGAACATTTGGTATGGAATGGTTTTTTAAGAGGTTATACTGAGTGGTTTTTTCATGGAGAGTCAAGGTTACAATCTACATGTAACCAACCCTCTAACATGGAACATATACCTGATTTTGGATCCAGTAACCAACAGAAAAATCTTGCAAGAGATGATGATATCAGGGGTTTGCTCAGAGATGCTTTTGAATATGGTGCTCAACATCCTGGAGATTACAGTGGAGGACAAGTAGCAGCTGGGTTTCCTGAGGATCCTATATTTACTGAATCTATACATGATGGAGAGCCGATACTCCCAACTAATGTTGGAACAGATCGTTATCAGAAGCTGATAAGAGATGCAGATCAAGAATTATATGCTGGTTGTAAGAACTTTTCAAAAATTTCTTTTCTTGTGCATTTGTTCCATATAAAATACTTGAATGGATGGTCTGGCAAGAGTTTTACTATGCTGCTCAAGTTGTTAAAGGATGCATTTTCTGAAGGTACTAGTTTACCAACATCTTGTTATGAGGCCAAAAAACTAGTAAAGGAATTGGATCTTGGATACGAAAAGATTCATAGCTGTCCAAATGATTGTATATTATATCGGGGAGAACATGCCGATCAAGAGTCGTGCCATGTGTGTGGATGTTCACGATGGACGAAGCAAAAAGAAAATGAGAGTGAGGGATTAGATGAATTGGATGTAACATACATTAAACAAAAGCCGGCGAAGGTATTACGCTATTTTCCTCTTGTACCTAGATTGAAAAGGATCTATGCATCATCAAAGACAGCTTCGTCAATGAGATGGCATGATGAAATCCGTACAAAATATGGAATGCTGAGACACCCAGCAGATAGTTTAGCATGGAAAGCATTTGATGAGAGACATCCTGATTTTGCATCTGATGCTCGTAATGTCAGGCTGGGTTTAGCCAGTGATGGGTTCAATCCATTACGGACCTTAAGTTCTGTCTATAGCACCTGGCCAGTTGTACTGATTCCTTATAATTTGCCACCATGGATATGCACGAAACAGTCTTCACTTATTTTATTAATGGTCATTCCAGGTGATAAGGGTCCAGGTAATGATATTGATGTTTTCTTACAACCTTTAATAGATGAATTGAAACAACTGTGTGAGGGTATCAGTGTAATTGATGCTTCGAATGGCCAAACATTCAATCTACGGGCAGCTCTATTATTAACTGTGGGAGGGTATCATCAAACACTTCAAAATTTATTAATTTTCACTTGTTATAATTATATTTATACAATATATAACATTGTTTTAATTTTATTTTGCAGACGTATTCTGATATTGGTAGAGCTGCACGAGCTGCTCAGTCTGTTCCTCACACAGCGGGGTCCAAGAGTTATGCATAGCTCAGGCATGAGTTTGTATGTTTCTCATCCCATAATAATTTTAGTATACTTTTAGTTTTAACATAATGTATCATCATGTATCATGCATGTGCCATGTATAATGGTACGGGGATATAAGATATATTATTTTGAATTTTTTATAATATTTATTCTTTATATAGGCTGATCAGCAGGGGAGGGAGCCTGGTGAGGTGGAGTTCTATCGGATGACTCATGTTCACCAAGATGGCAGTTTTGTTCGGGACGAGTCCAGAGATATATATGTATTTTTTTATTTATGTTATATTATGATTTATATTTTTATTTTTATTAAGTATTAATATATGTATTTTTTGTAAAATATAGAATAGGGCTACCTCTATGATATCCGAGCGTGCTGACGAGGGTTCATCATCTACACAGAGCAGTCGCATCGAGGCCGAGGTATTCTCGAAGTTGATGGGACCAGAGCGTCCTGGACGAGTGAGGGGTTATAGGATTGAAGTTACCCCTACTCAGTTATCTGAGGTGCATAGATATACTCGGGATACTAGAGAGAGTCATGATCAGTTACATGTTCATCAGCTCGAGGAGGAGATAACAGAGCTCCGACAGACACGTGATGCAGACAGAGCAGAGATGCAGACCATTAGGTCTCAGCTAGAGCATGTTACATCTGTGCTGCATATGTTCATGTCATCTCAGGTAAGTAATTATTTATTAATTTTGTATGTATCTAATAATTTAGAATATATATAATGTATGTATTATAATTCCTGATGTATATCTTGCAGGTTCCTGGTGCATCTACGAGCCGCAGACCTGACGACGACCAGCCTCTCACGGATCAGTGATGCTAGATGGTTTTTTTATTATTTATGTATGTCTATTTGTTTATTTGAACTTGGATTGATATGTTTATATATATATATAACTTTTTATATTTGGTTTGTGTTTGTGTATGTTGGATGTGATATGTGATACAGGTTTGAATATTTTCATTTGTTTGTGTATGTTGGATGTGATACAGGTTTGAATGTTTCATTTTCATAATGTATAAAGGTTATGGGTTTGTATATATGGTTGTTTATTTTTTTTAAAAAAAAAAAAATCTACCGACACTTTAAAGCATCGCTAGGTTTGGACCTGGCGACGCTTTAAAGCATCGCTAAAACTGGAACTGGCGACGCTTTAAAGCGTCGCTAGGTTTGGTGTCTAGCGATGCTTTAAAGCGTCGCTAACTGGCGACGCTTTAAAGCGTCGCTAAAACTGGAACTGGCGATGCTTTAAAGCGTCGCTAGGTTTGGTGTCTAGCGACGCTTTAAAGCATCGCTAACTGGCGACGCTTTAAAGCATCGCTAAAACTGGAACTGGCGACGCTTTAAAGCGTCGCTATATTTGGTGTCTAGCGATGCTTTAAAGCGTCGCTAATTGGCGACGCTTTAAAGCGTCGCTAGGGTTTAGTCTAGCGATGCTTTAAAGCATTTCTAGGGTTTAGTCTAGCGACGCTTTAAAGCGTCGCTAGATGCCGACGCTTTAAAGCGTCGCTAGATTTGCCGACGCTTTTTTCAAGCGTCGGTAAGTTGCGTCCCAATGCTTGCATAGGCAACGCTTTAACGACGCTTTACAAAACGTATTATTTAGCGACGCTTAAAAGCATCGGGAAACGTCAAAAAAAGCATCGGTAAAGCCCAGATTCACTGTAGTGATGCTGCTATTGAATCCTCCACTCCTCTCTTCTCTCATATTTGGTGTCTTTCTCTCTTTTTTGATTATGGTAGCAGTGCCAGGTTCGAGCCGGAGACAATGGGGAGCGGAGAAGTGAGGGAGAGGAAATGACTGTTTGAGACATGGCAAGGGTGGAGGCCGAAGAGGCGGCATTTCGATGATAGATTTTTCTCTACCTTTTTTTAATTGAGTTAAATGGGTTTGTTTTTCATTTTTTTAATTGAATTATAAACATATCATAAATAGATCGGGTCAAGTAACCTATTTAATAAATAGGCTAGGTTGAGATTCTAAAACCTAACCTATTTAATAAACATGTAAGATTTGGATTGAGTTTTTTTTAACTCGATTTGAATCTAACATGACCTATTTATACCCGACCTAACCCGACTGCCATCCCTGATCTTCTTTCACCGTGCCTCGTTCTCACCTTAGTTCAGATACCTTCCATCAATTGATCTTTCTTAGAGGCTTAAGGGAGCGAACTTTGAACCAGTCTAGTAACGACTTTTGAATATCCCTTCTCTGAGAGGATAACTAGCAGCTCACGCCTTTAACAAGTGCCAACTTAACCATGTTGGATCAATGGAAGCACCAAGACAAAAACATCGGGATCCTTGGAAAACTTACTAGTGGGATGTTTGCATTTAAACAATCACCACTCCCCACCTCTCCCAAAAGCCGATATCCATGTAGGGATACCAAGCCACGGTCCATCGTCACACTTCATAAGCCCCCAACCCCCCCACCCCCACCCCCTCAAACCACAACAAAGCATGGACCATGGTGCTTCCTCAAAAGCGACGCCTTTTATGTCCACCAAGCCGGATTCCCTCACGCACACGGCTTGGGTTGTCCACTCGACTAAACATCACTGCCTGCACCGCCACCCAAAATCCAATAGCCATTCAAAGCAACTAGCTTGCTAACTGATCTGTGCCATCGTTGGAGCGGCACCTTTAGACTAAACAATTTACCATCAAGTTTTGCATCGGTTCTTATGTAAAGTAGCCGATCTAACAGTGTATTTTCGCATCATATTCTATCTTCCACCTCTTTAGCACCAAAGCTCTTTTAAAAGGGTCTCTGTTTCCGTTGCGGTGCCTTGAACCTTCTCAAACCTGCTTGCCAGAAACCCCTTAAGTGCTTCTATCATCTCAGGTTCGGTCATTCCTTCAGAGGGTGCAAGGTTACGATAGTTATTTTTCTACACTTTAAAACCTTCTCCCACTCCTCTAATCTAGTGCATGGCATCCCAACTTCTCAAAAGCCCCCCTTGGTTGCCCCTCCTAAATTGAGACATGGCCAGCCCAATAACCCCTTCCTCTCGTGGCCTCATGGTCAAGGCCTTCTTGACTTTCACCACCAACATGGTGGATACCGTTGACTATCTCTCTTCCAAAATGCTAGGGTGGTGGGTGCATGGTTAGTAAAAGAATTGCTAAGAGATAATACTTTCTTTGTAGCATGTCTATTGTTAAAATTATTTATAATCTTGTAGCCATGGGTAAGATTAGAGGGGATGGATTTTTTCTAGTGGTTAAACCTTGGGACGACGCTATGGAAGGAGGGTACAATAAGATAAGATTCAAGGTCTATGTGCTAGTTGGCTTCATCTCCCTCTCTTATATTAGGATGTTGATGCTATTGCAAATATTATATCTAGTTTTGGTCTTTCCCTTGGAGCTAGCCATTCCAGCATTAATATGATGGATTTAACAAGCTTTAATATTCATTTCTTACGCGAGAGCTTAGAATCTATCTCCAACTTCAATGAGGTTACGATGGAGACTCATTATTATATAGTTAAAGTAGTAGTTAACTATTCCTATCCTTATAATCCATATATAGATCACTCATCCTTGGATAGCAGTGATCAAGGTGACTTGGGAGACTCTAGTGGGAGTTTTGGTTTGGCTCATCACATTGTAACCCTCGTCAGGACTCTCACTATAATCTGGGCAACTCTTAAGGTAGTAGCTCTATTGCTTGTCAAATCTCTAATCGCAACCCTCAGTCTTATAGACATGGTCCACTTCTCTTATCTTGCAATCACCCTACCTTAAATACCAACAATTTTAGGATCCTTCTTAGCTGTATCAACTCCCTATGCATTGCTCCCATGCTCCTAGTTCCCTCTACCATCCTTGGGCAAGCATTGCTCTCTTGATGTTGTTAGCTTACCCATCATCTACGATAGTGCTCTAAAATTCAAACTTGCTTCCTAATGGTCCCCTCGAGGCTAGCCCTATGTCACCCCCATTACCCGAACCTTTATCTTCTTAACAGCCTGAGTTGTATGATGGCCTTTAGGGACACGTTTGGAAAGTACTACCATCAGCCTATCCCTATCGTCCAAGCTTTTGAAACTATTCTCAAGGACCTAAAGTTGCTCAGGCCAGTGCCTACCTCTCTACCAACAAAAAAGAGAAGCACTCATCCAAGGTCCAAAAATATTAAATCCCTTAGCCTAACTGAAAGCTCTCCGAAGAAAGAGGACATCCATTTCATTAACTCCCTCATGGCTGGTGACATCGCAAAGCTTGCCAAAAGTGTGGTATGAGATTTTTGGACTTCGAAGATGCAACTCCTTTTCAACATATCCATAGCCTTGAACTCCAAAGGTGCTCAATCCAAGAAGAAATTGCAAAAGCTGAACCTCTTTCATGATCAAATCCACTTCACTGAATGCATGCCAATGCACATAGCAGTTTTGTTGTTTCTATTATGCTTTTTTTCTCCTCTTTACCTTGTTTTGTCCATAGGGTGCTCATATATGCGCATCTGATCATCCTTTTGCCTGTCAGTTCTCCCTACTTGTTGCGTAACACCTAGGTTTTTTGGAATGAAACAAAAGTATGGTTTAAAGGGTTTGTGTTGTTAGGTTTTTTTATGCTAATACAGTTGTTATTTTGGAATGATAGATAATTAGGTCTTCCTACTAAAGATACTCAGTTAAAATGATTATTAAAGAGGCCAACTGTACAATTCTTTGCCTTCAGGAGACAAAGCTCAATCATGTCTTCCCTAAGTTGTTGAGGTCTATCTGTAGAGTAAACCTCAAAGGCTCCTACATACTGAAAGCTTTTGGCTCAGGTGGCTTGCTCACCACTGGGAATCAAGCATACTTTAAGGGTCACAATCTACACACAAGTAGGCTTTCAATCTCTACCAAGTTCATCCATCTTTCTAATCAGAAAAAGTTTGCCATCACCAACATTTATGACCCTCATAATGATACTAGTTGATGTGGCAGAATCGCTGACATGGAGCACCTGTCAATTACCATGTCAAGGTATGCTGCCACGGTGGACACTGCGTCCCGGGCTCGTTCCCCGGGCTAAGTTCATTCCCCGGGCTGAGCTCCCTCATGTAGCCGGGACCGTCCATCAAGATCGGGCTCCGTCCTCCGCCAAGTCGGTACCCGGGAGATCGGGCTACCTAGGCCGGAGCCGAGCGATCTCCCAGGTGGAGCCCCTCGAAGTCGAACTCCGCGGTCCGAAGTCGAACTCAGCCCTCCGACGCATGGAGCCCCTTCGAGGTCGAGCCCTCCAGCCTGGGGTCGCGTGTCGTCCACTTCGGCCAGGTCAGGCCTCCCGAAGTCGGGCCCCATGATTCGGAGTCAAGCACCAACTCTCCTCCGCCGCGAGAGGGCCCCCCTCCCTTTTGAGGTCGAGCCCGGTGGAACCAAGTCCTGCCCTCTGGCTCGGTCACCATCTCGGCCAGGGCGCCAACCGCCAAGGAAGCAACATCTCCCCTTCAAGGACGATGGCGGGCCTCCCGAGGGCCGCGAAGCAGTGCCCCCCATGCCGCAATAACTCTCTGCCGCTTGCGCCGGGAGAGAAGGAAACTCCCTGACCAAGGTGCCATGCCCTCCACCAACCATCCGTACCGCCAGGAGAGGGGGGGCAGTCAGAAGGCATGGATCCCGGGGGCGGCGGCCCTCCGATCGAGGCACTGCCGGTTTCCAGGAATGGGGCGACTGGAGGGGATGTCAGAGCGCACGGAGGCTTCCCCCACCGAATGTCAGGAAAGACGTCCCATCCACGGCACGATACCCCGCCGCACGCACCGACCGACACGGGGAAAGTCCCGAGGCAGGTCCAATTAAGAAGGACCGCTGAGAGTAAGCCAAAAAATATACAAGATCACTTGCACAAAGGAGGGAGAAGGCCGCACAAGAGGACCTTTCGACCTCGGCCATAATCTCCCCCAACCCGCTCTCACTTTCGCTGACACCACACTCACTCCTCCTAGCGAAGAGTCCATCGAGCAAGGCTCGACCAGAAGGATCTGTTCCCCTGGATCGTCACTGACTTAACCGTCAGAGCGCCCTCGCCAGGATCCCCAGCCCGGGTCTCTAACGTTGTTTCCTGTAGGTTCCGAAGCACGAGGAGCCCCCGGGAAAAAGGTAGGCAGTCCGACGCCCCCAGAAGCTACGGGCCACGGCGATCTAGGCAGCAATAGATTGGTGCGCCAAGTAGGGGCAGAGCTGATCCAAGGGGCTAACCGTCAGAAGGATCCCTTTGCTCCGAAAGGTTGGTCCCGTCGTGAACAAGCCCACCCGGAGGATGGTGACCACGCAAGCAAGAGAAGCCTCCACTAGTCACACGGGAGATTCCCCCTCTCGAGGGAACCCGCACGATCCGGAAGTGGCACCGCCTTTGACCCAACCACCTCCGGCGGAAGCTCAGCTGGTTGCACTCGCCCAGCAAATACAAGTTCTTACTACGGCAGTGCGCCAGCTCCAGCACCAACAACAGTCCTTGGCTACCCACCAACAGCCGAGGACTCCCGTGGCCCGTGCCGCAGCACCCCGCGACAGTCTGCGCTCCTTCCAAGGAAGGCCATTGTGGCCGCTGGCCGCCACTGATCACCGGGATAGCTACCAAACTCCAGCAAAGAGACAACGGGCTGGGTCTGCTGATAGGGAGAGCCACTCGCCGAACCTCGAGCGGGGGGCATCCAAACCCCACCAAGGTGAAAAAAGCAGGACTCCCATCACGGACACCGTGTACCCATGTCACGTTCTCCGTCTCCTTCGACGGAGGGGTCCACTGATAAAGCCATCAGGCACGTGGCAGAGAGGCGCCTGGAGGAGCACGAGCACAAGTTGGCGAAATTCTCCTGTCGGTTTGCCAACATGCAGGGCTCCGCTAGTGAGCCAATGGGCTATGACTCCCGGCCCCCATTTTCTCAAGAAATCTAAGAGGAGCCGATTCCGGACCAGTTTTGTATGCCGTAGGTGGACCCTTATGACGGGACCACCGATCCCCTGGATCACCTTGAGGGCTACAAAGCCCTAATGAGGGTCCAGGGGGCAACCAACGCCCTCCTTTGCATCGCATTGCCTGCTACTCTCCGGACGGCGGCCCGAGTGTGGTTCACCCGCCTCAAGCCAGAGAGCATCGAAAGTTTTGCTCAGCTGGAATAGAAGTTCGTGGCCCACTTTAATGCCTGCTGAAAGGTGCCTAGAGAGACGGATAACCTTTTCTCCATCAGGCAGCAGGACCGCGAGCCCCTGCAGGACTACGTGGCCTGCTTCAAGACCACCGCACTAGAGATTTACAGCCTTGATGAGCCAGTCGCCATGCTAGCACTGAAGAGAGGGCTCAGGACCTTCCGCCTGACTTACTCCCTTAACAAGAAGCCCCCCAAGACTTAGACCGAGCTCCTTTTTCGAGCTCAGAAGTACATCCGCGCCGAGGAGGCGGATCGTATGAGACGGGAGCTTGACGAGCAGCCATCGAAGAAGCCGGCCCTCACCAAGGCATCCAGGGTGCGGAAACCAGCACCTCCAGCTCAAAACTTCCGGCAGGGGCCGAGACCAAGGAGCGCCCCCGTCCCTGAAGAGAGTTACACACCTCTCTTCGCCCCAAGGGCGAAGATCCTCATGGAGATCGAGGACGAACCCTACCTGAAGCGCCCACCTTCGATAAGGCATTCTACTAGCTGCGACAGATCCAAATATTGCTACTACCACCGTGACCATGGCCATGACACCGAGAAATGCCTCAACCTCAAGAAAGAAATTGAGGAACTCATCAAGAGGGGCTACCTCAGAAGATTCATGGGGGGCAGACCCCAGGTGGAACCTTAGGCGCTCGTCGCTCTCCCACCAGTGCTGGCAGTCGACAACCGCCCCACTGAGAAGCCGGTGGCGATGATATGACGGGGAGCTGAGCGTGCACCCAAGAAGGCCTGAGGGGCAGGATGTTCTGAAAATGTACTCCCCTTTATGAGGGAGGGGGAAGATGGGGGAAAAAATGTAAATAATGATGCCGTGATCGTCGAGATGACGATCGCAAAGCATCATGTAAAATGCATCATGGTTGATAGTGGGAGCTCCACCGATATGCTTTTTTACGATGCCTTCTCCAGGATGAATCTTTTCCATGCTCAAATCCAACCTGTCTACACCCCTCTTGTCAGATTCACGGGCGATTCTATAAGGGTCGAAGGGGAGATCACTCTCCCCGTTACTGCCGGAACTCTGCCTCGGCAAAGCACCGTGATGATAACCTTTACTGTTGTCAAACTCCCCTCAGCCTACAACATTATCCTTGGACGGCCCGGGCTCAACCTGCTCGACGCCGTCATCTCCACCAGGAGGCTGCTTGTGCAGTTCCCAACTCCCTACGGTGTCAGGGAGATGAGAGGGGCAACCCAGCCAGTACAGCACTGTTTCCAAACCATCTCAGGGGCCAAGATCCTCGAGGACGACCCCAGGGCGGATGACCTCGACCAAAGGGCTCAAGATCCCAGGGGTGGTACGGTCGAACGCCTGTTGTCTTACCCCCTTGGGGCCGACCAGGCGAAGACGATGCAAATCGGGGCCCAGCTGCCTGATGAGGAGAGGGCCCACCTGCTGGAGTTCCTACAGGCGAACGCGGATGCGTTCACCTAGACGGCGGTGGATATGCCGGGCATCCCCCCCGACATCATCACTCACAAGCTGAGATTGATCCGAAGTACCGGCCAATTCGGCAGAAAAAGAGGAGTTTCGCCCCTAAGAGAAAGGCGGCCATCAATGAGGAGGTAGATAAGCTCATCGCCACCAGTTTCGTTCGCGAGGTGCAGTATCCGAGCTGGCTAGCGAACGTGATGATGGTCAAGAAAAGCAACGGCAAGTGGAGGATCTGTGTTGACTACACTGACCTCAATAAGGCATGCCCGAAGGATAGCTTCCCCCTGTCGAAAATCGACCAACTGGTGGATGCCACCTTGGGGCACTGCCTGCTCTCATTCGTGGTTTCTTTTTTGCATCACTCGCCAGAATCACTTCAAGCCATGTTCCATTGCTCCTCTCTTCTTAACCACCTAGTTGAAAGTCTCATAGTTTTGGTAAGTCATTCCATTTTAAAAATATTTGGTATTCCTATGATGGTTTTCATGAGTTTATTAGGAGGTGATGGATAGAAGCTACGGTAGTAAGTAAAGGATCTACTAATCTAGTTCTAAAGCTTAGGTATTTGGGATCCGAATTGAGGAAATGGAGTAAAGAAATAATCAACAATATAACTGGAAGGAAACATGAGACCATTAGGAAGATTCAAAAACTAGATGAAATCAAGGAAAATATAGGTCTTAGTGAAGTTATATAATGGATCTCAACGTCCTTCTGAACTCATTACTACATTAGGAAGAGATTATGAGGAGCAATGATCAAGAGTCTTATAGCTTAAAGGGGACCATAACACACAGTTTTTTCACATATGTGCATCCAACAAACAGAAAAAATCATATTATGGAGATTTTTCAGGATAATATAGTGATCAAGGAACAAGATCAATTTCAGAAGTCTTGCAGGAATTATTTTGTATCTCTTCTAGTCAGAAAGCTCACAAATGTTGAAAAAATTGATTGAAATAAGCTTTACTCCAGCCCTCGCCAGACCTTAGCATCTTGGAATGCCCCTTTATAGAAACTAAGATTATAGACTCTATCTTTAGCCTAGCAAAAGACAAATCTCCTAGGCTAGACAGATTTCAGATATCCTTTTATTAAAAATATTGGGACATTATTAAGACCGATGTGATCAAACTATCTAAAAGGCCTTGTCATTGAGACTTCAAAGCAAAATAGATGAGTTGGTGTCTAATTGTTAAATAGCCTTCATAAAAAATCAACTCATTTTTTAGAGTTTTATCTTAGCTTTGGAACTCGCTTCTTACTGTAAGTGCATGAAATACCTAGCAATCCTTTATAAACTTGATTTTGAAAATTTCTTTGATAGCATTTCCTGGTAGTTCCTTCTGGATCGGATGTAGAACAGGGGATTTGGCAAAAGATAAATTAACTGGATAAAAGTCTCTTCTCCTCACATCTAGCTCTACTATTATCATTAATCATGAAATGGGTGATTGGTTCCAAAATAAATGTGGATTTAAACAAGGTAGTCCCCTCTCCCCACATCTATTCCTTTTTGTAGTTGATGTTTTAGCTAAGTTGTTGCATATAGCAAATAAAGAACTTGTTTAAAGGGATTGGCCCATGGATAGATTCCGAGTAAATTCATTACTTGCAATTTGCTGATGATATGTTAGTCTTTTGTCAAGCTGAGAAATCTAGCATCAAAACACTGAAGTTCATCCTATATGGGTTTGAGTTAGCAACTAGACTAAAAATCAATTATCACAAAACACAGTAGCTTGACTTGCGTATCAAGGAGAGATCATCTAAACTGCTAGCCACCAGGCTTGGATGTCAGGTTTCATCCTTTCCAATATGATATCTCAAAATCGCTCATCATCATTCAACCTTATGAAGAAGCGACTGATCTGTTCTCATAGAGAAGGTTTTTTAAAGATTGAGTAGATGGAAAAGAAACTCCCTATCTTTAGCTGGTCGCATAACCCTTAACAAAATCAGTTCCTGGTGCCATTCTAGTATACTGGATGGCAGTTCTAAGGCCACCCAACTCAATCATCTAGCATATTAACCAGATTTGCATGGACTTCATCTTGGATAATCACCATTGTTGTAGCAACATGAAGCATCTACTTAATTGGCATCGAGTTTATAGGGCGAAGAGATTTCGAGGATTCGGAGTCAAGGATCTAAACACCCTTAATTTATCCCTGTTGATCAAATAGTGGAGGATTTTTTTTCAACTTGCAGTAAAAATGCTGGGGCACTCTTATCAAAGCCATTTACTATCTCAATCTCCATGCCATTAGAGCTTTTGAATTACTCGAAACATACCCCATCATTGTTCTAGAGGATCATTCTTAAATTATTCAAGCTCTTCAAGTAATGCATTAGACCCAAGTTGGGGGGCCGGGCAAACTCTTTTCTGGCATAATTGTTGGGCAGGGTGACCTCCCCTTGAGCATATCGGCTCTGTGTTTGTTTTCCTTCGCTCGAATTAAAACTGCACGGTGCATGAATTTTTATCACAACTAGCAATAGATCAGTTGTTTTGCTTCTTGTTAAATTCACTAGCTTTGGAGGAGTTTCACAAAATCACCAACTTATTATCTTCTCACTCTTCCTCGGGTTCTCATGAACGGATTTGGAAGTGGCATACTAGAGGGATCTTCATTATTAAATCTTGTTACAAGTTTCATAGACGGTGGAGTAGTATCTCCCTTTGATATTTTAATGTGGTGTAGTATCTCCCTTTGGAGTAGTATGCTAGCACCAAGGGCATTGAGCGCAGGGAGCTTTGGGACCAAATTCTTTTAGCTAACTCTATAGGCCTTACGATGCTTGTTATCGGTGATTTTAATTGCATTCTTCACAGGGATGATAAGAAAGGAGGGAGACCTATCAAGGAGACAAGAGATATTCAAGAATTTAATCTTTGTATAACCAGGGCTGGGCTTACGGATCTCTTGTTTCAGGGACCCAGGTTTACTTGGTGTAATAACAGAAGTGGTAATGCCAGAGTTTGGGAGAGATTGGACCAAGCTTTTGTATCACAAAGTTGGCTGGCTTTGTTCCTCGCTCCAAACTTCAGCATCTTGCTCGGTTCGCGTCTGACCACTGCCCTATTTTGCTGATGGTTCTAGCACATAACGGTCGTGCAAGAATCCCTTTCCACTTTGAGAAGATGTGGCTCAGGTGTGAAGGAGTCCATCAAACTATTTCTAAGGACTGGCACTCGCAAGTGTCAGGATCTCCTCCGATAAGACTCTAAACTGCTTTACAAAACTAAGCATGCTCTGATTAAATGGAAGAAATACCTGAGCAATATTTTTTGGAAAGGTCAAAAATTGTAGCAAAGTATCTATGACCTCCAGATTAAAGAGACCTCTTCGGAGGGTTTTTCTCCTCAAGAACACAGCTATCTTCTTGCCTAAATCAAGGAGTACATTGAAAATCTTTATGCATAAGAGACCTTCTGGCATCAGAAGTCCAGAATTACTTGGTTGAAGGAGGATGACTCTAATACCAAGTTTTTTCATCATTCTATGATCCTCCGCAGAAGGCAGAACAATATTCATACTCTTCAGGATCAAAATGGTAATCTTGTCCAGGACAATGATACAATCAGAAGCATGATCTATGTGCACTTCTCATAGCGGTGGCTTAATCCCGACTCTCAACCCTCCGATGATCTCTCTTTTACCACTAACACTGTCTCCTCTGTTCAAAATGATATGTTAACTCAACCTATTACGATGCAGGAAATTTTACAGGTTGTGAAGGATATGTCTTCAGACAAAGCGCTGGGCCCTGATGGGTTCCAGCCTCTTTTCTTCCAGAATTTCTGGTCCATCATCCATCAAGATGTTATTCAAGCGGTGCTGTTTGTTTTTAACCGTGTTTCTATGCCTATTAGCTAGAAGAGGGCATACATTACTCTTATCCCCAAGAAAAGAAATCCTAGTTTTATTACGGATTACCGGCCCATAAGTTTGTGCAATACCACTTACAAGATTGTCGCCAAAATCCTCGCGAACCGGCTCTAGACCATTCTCCCGACGATTATCTCTATGGAGCAGGGGGGCTTTTGTTCCTGGCTGAAGTATCATAGAGAACATTCATCTTGCCTAAGAAATTATGCACTCCCTTTACTCGGTGCCTAAGACTCGTGGGCTTATGGTAATGAAAATGGATCTCGAAAAGGCCTATGACAAGATGCTTTGGTCCTTCCTTAATAAGGTTATGCACCTTGCTGAGTTCCATGACAGATTTATCAATCTGGTTAATCTGTGTGTTACCAACTATCAATATGCAATCGTTATTAATGGTACACCTTCGCAGTGGATTTCTCCAACCAGAGGGCTTCGTCAAGGATGTCCTTTATCTCCTTACCTTTTTATCTTATGCACTAACATCTTCTCTAATCTTATGCACTATGTAGTTAGCCAAAACTTGCTGAAATTCTTTGTGCCAGGTATTAATGGTCCAAAACTGTCGCATCTCTTGTTCGCGGATGACATGCTGTTGGTCACTCAGGCCACCATTGCAAATGCTATCTCTCTCTACGCGATCCTTGATGCTAATAACTGCATGTCGGGCCAAGCCATCAACTCTTCAAAGTCTTTTATTACTTTCACCCCTGCTATTCCGACAACTACCAGGAGGACAATTTGATCTGCCCTCCACCTCTCGAAAAGGAGAAGAAACTTGAATTATCTTGGTACCCCCCTCCCATGTATAAAATTAACTACGGCTGACTATGACTATCTCCTTAATGCAGTTAATAAAAAGATTGATGCCTGGAAATGGAGATCTCTATCCTTTGTTGGCCGCCTTACCTTAATCCAGTTGGTGCTCTCACCGTTCTTTAATTACACTATAGCGATGCTTAGAATTCCTACTTCTATTCTTATCAAGCTTGAAAGACATATTCGCGCGTTCCTTTGGGGTCATCCAATGGACCGCCAAGGTTTACATCTAATGTTGTGGGAAAACATTTGCCTGCCCAGGAAAGATGCGGGTTTGGGTATCAAGTCACTTAGGGACAAGCAGAGTGCCGCGTTTGCCAAGCTAGCTGCCCATGTCATGCTGCATCCTTCATCCTTATGGGCCCAAACCATTACGGCCAGATATTCCTTCAACTCCAACTGGTGCAACTATAAGAAGCCTCGAAATTGCTCTCCAACTTGGACTAATATTGTCAAGTGGGGTTACATTGTGTGCTCTCACTTCATTTGAACCGTTGCTTCGGGAGATTCTATCAGCATTCTCTTTGACCCCTGGATGTCGCCTTTGCCTCTTTCTGCTAGGCCAACTTATCTCAACATGGACATAGATATTCGTGATCTTAACGTTAAAAAACTTATTTTGATCGATAGAACTTGGGATACTAACTCTCTGTACAATCTGTTTTCAACAAAAATGGTGCAGCATATCACCTCTATCCAACTCCCGATGGGCCCCTCGAGGGATCGTCTGGTGTGGCAACCCACGGGACAACAACAGCTAACCCATAAAGATATGTATGCCCTTCTCTCTTCGCCTGAGGAGGGTAGCGTCCTACCCTGCAATTGGATTTGGAAGCTTCGTATTTCCATGACTACCAAAACATTTTGGTGAAAGTTGGTGAGACGCAGGCTTCCTACCACAATGTTTCTTCATAATAAAGGCATCATTCATGACAACCAACTATGTTGTGATGTCTGTGACTCGGTAAGGGAGAATCTGGACCACCTTTTTATTCTATGCCCGTTTGCAAAGGACAGTTGGAGTCACTTGACCACTACCTATGGTTGGTCGTATACTTTTCGTAATATTTCTGACATTCAAATTATTGTCTAATGCTATTTTTGATGACCTTAACAAAGCAACTATGACCTTTGTGGTCTGGCAAATTTGGAAAGTCTGTAATGTAAGACTGTTTCAAAATTACTTCACCACTCATCTACAACTTGCTAGAACCATTCAAGACTTCCGTATTGCCACTGCCAGTGTGGATCATCAAGGTGAGTTGAAGCACCACTCATGGAACTGGGAACGCCCTCTTTCTTTATCCTTGTGCCGGAAGGTTTCTCATATTGTCTGTTGGCTTCCCCCACCCATGGGAACTCTCAAACTCAACTTCGATGCTTCTGTCACGACTGACACTACCTTTATTGCTTACATCATTCATGATTCCAAAGGTCTATTTCTTCAGGCAGGTGGTAAGATCATAAACAATGTTACCATTCCAATCGCCGAACTCATAGCTGCGTGGTATGGTATCAAGAAGGCGGTCACCCAGTTGCAAGTTCATAACATCATTGTTGAGGGTGACTCTTAGATCGCAGTCGACTAGATTAAAAGAATCCGTGTGCCGCCACCTGCAGTTGATCATTTCCTTCAAGATATCCTATACTGGAGCTATGCTTTCTCTTTGTTTTGAATCAGCCATATTTATAGAGATGCAAATCGTGCTGCGGACTATTTAGCATCTTTAGCTCGGAATGGGAACTTCACTATTAATTACTCTGATGCTCTTTTGCCAAACTTGGCTTTTATCTTGTGGTCGGACTCTAATGGCATTCATCCTTCCCATAATGTTTGATCCCACTACATCCCTGCTGTTCACAGCTCTTGATGTTTCAAAGGTTAATTCTACTACTCTTGGTTTGGGTATATTAATTAAGAGCTTTCCTGTCACATACGGCTGGCCTTGGCACCCTCATCAACTCATCATATTGGCTTCCTTTGCTGGAGTTCAGCACCACCGCTGGACCGCTTCCTGCTTTTAGGGACTTTGTTTAAAAAGGAAAAAACAAAAAAAAGGAAATAAGAAATCAAAAGGAAAAAAGATATTGTTATACAATTAAAAAGGAAAATGAAATAAAAAAATAAAAAAAAAATATTGGAGGACAGAGCAAAAATGTTGAAGGAATAAAAAAAATTGTCATCCCCTAATGTATCTTGCAATTTTGCAGGTCTTCGATTTCAGATGTTCGTTCTCAATTAACTGGTTCTTATCACTTCATGTTTGTTTTCATTCAAAGGAACCCTCTGCAGGCTTGTTACGAGCTGGCACAGCTTTACAGGCAAAGTTTCAGATAGCCACTATCCTTATTGCCACGTCTGCTTCGCGGTGGATAGATGATCTTGGGAGGTCTCATACTTTTTCTTCTCTCTATGCTGCTCTGCCATTCAGTTTTCTTATCATGCTACTCCTCAAGACAAGTATTAATGCTTTCTACCATTACGATTATTTCTTCTACTGTCGGATGGTCTGTGTATTATGTTACCGGCTATATTTCCTTACTGCTGCACCTGCTGCCATCATTTCTCAAACTAGATTTCTGAATTGCTCTTTCAATGCTACGGATTTCCTTCACATCTTACTCATTTGGATTTCTTTCACATCTTACCCATTTGCTGCTGCACTGGCTATTTTGTATATCATATTATATGAAAACTTGTGTGTGCCCCTCGGTCAAACCAGAAATATGGGATCCTTATTTATCTTTGTCACATGTTCTGATACATACTTTGCTTTTCATGGCTTACTTTTCACTGTGGTTCTGATGTATGTGACTGATCTGGAAGGGCACTGAAAAATTCACACCATTATTCTACAGAAGCAGGTTGTTCTCTAAGTATTTATCATCTTTCCTGCATGTGCTATTCTATGATTACCTCACATTCTGGGAAGTTCGGGAAACATATCTCATTATCTCATATTACAACTTCATTAGCTTTTTAACGAACTTTTAACTCCTATTTATCATCAAAATTCCACTAGCTACAACTGGATGGATGGTCTCTCATCCCTTCTACTTTTATACTGTGTTTTAATATCTGACTTATTCATGCTCTATGCTGGGATGATGACTGCCTCGATCACTGCTGCTGCTATGTACCAATACTTTATCAATGGGCTGCTCAAAACCTATTTCTTAAATTGGGTTTGTTCTTGCCGATGGGTGATAGAGTAAATGCTAACCTACTTGGTATTATTTCCTATAGTTACTATGGAATGCTTCATCTATTATACTGGGTTGCTGACTTATTTGATAGCTAAAGCTACTTTGTCCAAATGGTCACTCACACTGTTGCTCAATCTAATTCTTTTCAATAGGACTGTTTCTCTGTGCTCGGTGTTGCATATTATGGAAACCTCATCCTGTCCCTACTGGTTCCTGCTAACTGCTGCTGTCAACATCAATGAGCTGCTCAAACTTGCTTATTAAAATTTGGATTGTTCTCACAGTTGGATTCTACAATATATGCTGGTCTATTCGGTATCATATGCTACAGTTAGTATGGATTGCTTTATCTTGTATAATGAGTTGCTGACATCTCTTACAACTACTGCTATTATAACCCAAAAATACCTCACTATGCTGCTCAAAAGACTTCCTTTCCATACGGGTTTTTATCTCCTCTGGATGCTGATTATTACGGAAATCTTATCTTCCTCCTGCCGGATCCTGTTACCTGCTGTCCTCAACTGCAATTTAGAAAGCATATTGTCTTTTGTATATATCCTCTTCTTATATTTTTGGTGTGTGTTTAAACTGGTTAGCTGTTCTCTTTTGCATCTTTTATTTTGCTGGATCTTTGTGTCATTTGAGTATTCCTTTATATTTGTAATGAATCAAGTATAAAATTTTTTTTTTTAATGCTATCTATTACGGCCTGGGTTCTTACCCAAAAAAAAAAAAAAAAAAAAAAAAAAAAAAAAAAAAAAAAAAAAAAAAAAAAAAGGGTGAAATTTTTTTTATATATAGTTATGCTATTTTGATAAGGTACTAATCATGATTAATCTCATTCAAAGAGGTCAAAATGTCCCTATCCAATGTACGATGTTCGGAGAAGGCGAAGAAACCAAAGGCCATCTCGCCTACTTGACGGCTTTTTGGGAACCGATCGTCGATCACAGTGGGCTTCATGACGTCCCTCTATCGTCCAATGATGTCCAGGATGAATGGAGGAAACAAGAACCGCGTACCCATCTTTTGATTGCCTCTTTGTTGTTTTCACCGTCCCGATGTCAAAGTTTATCAATTTCTCGTAAAATCTGAATTTCCCTCGTCGATAGCAACGATAGTCAAGGCCTCTGATTGTAAAATTTTTGTTCCATGTATTGATTTGAATTTAGCTTGCGTTGATCCCAGGTTCTTCAAGCTAACTGCTAACAAGTCCCGCTCATTATAATTCTTTTTCGCTAACTTCCCCGCCGACGATGGGACATTCACTCCGATTCTACCACAGCTTTGGTTTTATTTTTGTTCCCTCTCATTCGGACTGAATTGTATTAGTGCTTATATTTCTTTTTTGTTTTTTTGATAAAACTAAAACGATAGGTGAGGATAAATTCCGATGTAACTTGCAAACCCTCACCCCACTGGCCAGTAAACTTAATCTCCCACTTATACTAAATATCGCTGGCCCCACCACACTGGCCAGTAACCTTGATCTCTCACTCATACTATCACTCATATTATAAACATTGCAGGTTACAGAAAAATTCTGGATTTAATTGAATCATCTATAGGATCATATCTCAAATTCACGATCGATTACGATATGCTTATATTAATATTAGTAATATATCCTTTTAAGGAGAAGAGCCTTTCGCCCTCTCTGTTCTCAAAAAAAATTTAGTATGAGACAATTTTTTCATTCCCAAAGACTCATGAAAATTAATAAAAAGGGGGCTAATGTAGAAGATACTTGCAAATGGAGCTTCCATGCTATAACAATAGTATGACAAGTCATGCAAAAGTAGTTATAATCACTGGTAGCAAAATTTGAAAAAGTAGTAATTGGGATTGAAGAGCGTAAAATTGCCGATGCCCATCCGAGGACATATGATAGATAATGACAAAGAAGACATCCTTACTTGCTCAAACATCTCTACCAAAGAAACAAATGAAACAGCTAAGCGGATAGCATCCAATATTGCCGACCATTCTATCAATATTATTTAGACTGACCTTGACGATACTGTAATGGCTCTTTGAACCATTATTTTTTCAGAATTTTTTAAAATATATTTATACTAAATCAGTGCAAATTACCTATTTTTTAAAAAATAAATGAATAAATAAATAAATAGCACCTGGTTCACCGTCCAAGGATCCAATTTTTATAGTGCTAAATAGTAGTCCGAATTTGAAATTATAAATGCTTGAATTTTCCAAGTCGAACACGATAACAGAGATATGACTTCCTGGAGCCTACCAATCCGACCAACACCCAAACCAAACCACGATCTACCCTACTTCATTGTGTTAAACAGGTCAGATTACTTGCAAACCCAGTTGGCCAGCACCATGGCTTCACATCTTGTTCAATTGGTGACGAGTAAATTTTTCGAATGCCAAAAAAGCTTGCCAATGCCAAGCCATAACGTTGCATGAAGAAAACAGAGTAGTCACCATTCACGTTCACGGCACTTGAAACTCTGCAATCATGATTTCGTTAACCAAGAATGATCGAAAGAAACAAGGAAAATAAAGGCTAGCAAGAATATTTCATAACAAATTCCTAGGATAATTGGACAAATCTCCCTCACATAGCTGTCAAGATATAAACCCTTTCACCATGTTAAAATAGCATCGAAAAACAACAAACGGTCCAGATGAGTTACGGTTAGATGGATAAACCCGGCGGTGTTATTAAACCCGGCCTGGCTTGGTCCGACCGAAAACCCAGTGATCCGTGCATGAAGCCAGTTCGGGTTTGAAGTTAACCCGTTTTTGTTCAAAAACGGGTGGAAAACCGGTGACCCGGCCGATTTAACAGTGGCCTATCACACCCAGCCCAAACCCGGATGAAAACCGGACCGAAGGGATAAAGAGAAAACCGGAAAATCAAAAATTGAAAGGATCATGTTGGGAATTTGCATCGGATCGCTTTAAACTTCTAATTAATTATTTATTCACTCAGATAATTTATCGAATACTTCATATACATAAATAATAAATACAAGAAAGACAAGAAATTTGTGTGATTCGGCAAAACTGCCTACATCCACAACAGAAGAGGAGCAATCCACTATATAACCATCCTAAAATTTGGTATAAAGGTGATACAAATACCTAAATTATAGGATTCCGAAATAATAACAAAAGAGGTATAAATAAATTGCAACAATAAACCAAACAGACAATATCTTTCTCGGCCTTGGCCACGAATCAATCTGAGAAATGAATCAATACCTTCTCGACCACGATAATTGATCAAGAGAAAGATACTTTTCCAGGAGGAGACCAAAAAATTGGATCAAAGGGCTACGATGAGTAGAGAGCGATCAAAACTTGGAGGCTTCATAGAACCGAAGGCCTGATACTTCTTTTAAAAGAAAATAACAAAAAAGAATCCCAAAGTCTTACATTGCTCGGCGAAAAAGAAGTACAATCGAAGAGAGATTCTTCCATCCCAAAATTCTTCAGAGAAGAAGTCAAACAGCAAAGTAATACAACCAAAAGAAATTTTATTTGGAACAAACAACAATCCTCCTCTTTACAATAAATAATGTCTCTATCAAATGTGGATAAAAAAAATTCCTCCTCACTATAAGCCCCGAAAGGCAACATCAAGTACTCACATTGATCAAGTTCAGGAAAGTCCTGAACTTATCTGCTGGAATTGGTTCAGTGAACATATTAGCCAGATTATGAGCGGTGCCAATTTTTTGAAGTCGGATATCACCATCCTCTATTAAATCTCTGATGAAGTGATACCTAATATCCACATGCTTAGTGCATTCATGATACATCTGGTCTCTGACAAGATGCAAGGCACTCTGACTATCATAATAAATATCCAAATAGTTCTGCTTGAGATCCAAATCTTGTACTAACCTTCTTAGCCAGATAGTTTCCTTCACAGCCTCTATCAATACCATATACTCTATCTCTGTAGTAGACAAAGTAACTGTAGACTGCAAAGTAATCTTTCAACTGACTGCACAATCAGAGAACAAATACATATCCGGTCAAAGACCTTCTCCTATCCAAATCACAAGCATAATTAGAATCACAAAATCCTGTGATAATGCAACGACTCTATCCGAAGAATAACAAACCCAAATTTGAAATGCCTTTTACATATCTCAATATCCATTTCACACCTGACTAGTGAGCCTTTCCAGTCTTGTCCATATATCTGCTCACAACACTTACTGCCTATGAAATATCGAGTTGAGTACAAACCATTGCCTATATAATGCTGTCAACTGTACTTGCATAAGGTTCTCTAGACATATTTCTCCTTATCCTCAATCTGGGAAGAGAGCATAACAGATAATCTGAAATGACTAGCAAAGAGAGTAGTGACTAGCTTAGCAATAAACATACCATATTTTTCTAAATTTTTTTCAATATAACTATGCTAAATAAGAAAAAGTCTACCTGACTACCTGTCATGTATGATCTCCATCCTAAATATCTTCTTTGCTGATTCAAGATCCTTCTCTGAAATACAGTACTAAGCTCAGCTTTCAGTTTCTGGATGACTAAATTATCCTTGGCTGCAATCATCATATCATCCACATATAGTAATAAATAACAAAATGACCCGTCTAAAAATCGCTGATGATACATGCAACTATTATATGAAGATCTATTAAATCCATGATCAATCATAAACATGTCAAATTTGTTGTATCATTATCTTGGAGACTACTTGAAACCATACAATGATCTCTCGAGCAAGTATATATGATCTTCTTTTTCTTAAACATCGAAATCAGATGATTGTTATATATAAATCTGCTTCTCCAAGTTATCATGTAGAAAAGTTGTCTTTACATCAAGCTGTTCTAGCTCCAAATCTTGAGAAACAATCAAAGCAAGCAATACACGAATAGAAGAGTGTTTGACTACAGAAGTTAATATCTCTTTATAGTTGATACAATCCCGTTGACTGTAGTCCTTAGCCACCAACTTGGTCTTGCACTTAAAATCCTGATAACTAGCTCCTTCCTTCTTCTTGAAGATCTATTTATAGTCAATTACCTTCTTTTTCTTAGATAACTTAACTAATTTTCAAGTCTGATATTTTTCCAAAAATTGAAGCTCTTCAATCATAGCGATGATTCACTGCTCAACCTATGGACTACCAATAGCCTCCTGATATGTAGTCGGCTTATCACTAATGGTGTCTGTAACACTCAGTGCATAATAAACTAACTCAGCACAAGCAAAATCCTCAAAATCATATCTTGGAGATGCTCTGATTTGGTACCTAGATTTGCGAGTGACAATACTGTCATCCTGAACCTGACTTTACATGATAACCTCCTCCTGAGTCTGTATATTCGTATTTATTTGCTGATTCTACTCATTCTGAACATATACAATTAGCTATTACTGTTGTGATCTAATAATTTGATCAATATCAACAATCCGATCCAACAAAACCTGAACCTGATCTTCCCGTGAAGGACTAGGCTATATCTATCATGGAGTGGCTGTCTCATGAAAAGCACGTCCTTGCTGACTAGAAATCCTTTGGATCCAGGCTTTGTGCACCATAGTCTGTAGCCATTCACCTTATATGCGTATCTAAGGAATATACACTTCTTAGTCCTGGAATCCAGCTTTTCATTTCAAATTTATGCATATGCTGGACATCCAAAGACTCCAAGTATCGAATAGTCTGCAGGTCTTCTTATATATATTTCTTTTGAAGTCTTCGTGCTAAATGCTGATGCTGGAGATTGGTTTATAATATAGCAGGTTGTGACAGTCTTTGTCCAAAAATCTCTACTCAATCCAGAACCTAATAACATAGATCTGACTCTCTAATAGTGTGCGGTTCATGCATTCCGCCACACCATTTTACTGAGGTATATCCACTATGGTGCTATGTCTGACAATATACCTTCTGATTTGCAAAAATCATCAAACTCTATAGAACAAAACTCCAATCCATTATCAGTGCAGAAGATTTTCACCTCTCAGTCTACCTTTCGACCATAGCCTTCTATTTATTGAATGTATCAAATACATCACTCTTATTTTTAATAGTATAAATCTAGACTTTGCGAGAATAGTCATCAATAAACAAAAGTAAATATTTGGATCCATCCTTGGATGTAATTGTGATAGGTTCCTATAAATCAGAATGAATATAATCCAATACAGCTACTGTCCTATGCACACTTGTAGAAAAGCTGACTTTTTATTATTTTCCAAATATACAATGCTCATAAAATTCAAGTGCACCAACTTTCCGACCACCTAGCAGACTATCTACTCAGCTCTTGTAAACCTTTATCTGACATGTGGCCTAGCTTCTGATGCCACAACTATGTAAACAGCTCAATAAAGAATTATACTACTGAAGCCTGTCCAATCACTATACTACCATCAAGATAGTAAAGGGTATCACTCAATTTGCCTCTTAATAAAGTCAATACTTCTTTATTAATAGTTATAGATCCTCTACCCCATCTGTCCTTGAAACCTGCACTATCAAGAGCATTCATTGAGAGAAGTTTCTCTTCATCCAGAATCATCATAGTATTTGCATGAGATTTGATCTAAACTTTACCAATACCTTTCACTTTGCAAATTGCATCATTTCCAAGAAGAACGATACCTCCTTCACATGATCTAAAAGAAGAGAACCATTCCTTATGGAGTATCATATAAAAAGATACTCCAAAGTCTACGATCCAAGTATCAGCCTGACTGATACTGCACTCAGCTGTGAATACTACATTATTTACAACATTGCTATGATCTTCTAAAGTAACTGCAGCTGATATCGAATCTGAGACTGATCCTTTATCTTTCTGTTCCTTCTCTTTCTTGCACTATAAAAGTCTACATTCAGATTTCCAGTGGCCTGGCTTCTTACAATAGTGATAAACACCGGATCTTTTAGGTCTAGATTTTAATCTTGTTTTGGACTTGCTTCTACCGTGTCCACCTTTTTTTTGTCTATCTCTACCTCTAACTATAAGTTCCTTGTATCGGAATCGAAGTCTGATGCTCTAACTGTACTTTCAATCTAAGCTTATTGGATAACAAAGTGGCTTCTACCTCCTCAAAACATATAGTCTCTCTTCCATAAAACATGATCATAGTAATATTTTCGAAAGACTTAGACAAAGAATAAATCAAAATTAAAGTCTTGTCTTCCTCGTCAATATTAACACTAATATTGGCCAAATTAAGCAGGAGCTTATTATATTCATCCAAGTGATCCTTGAGTAAAGTCCCTTCTGTCAAATGAAATATATGTAAGTTTTATCTCAAATACAGTCTATTGATAAGAGACTTTGCTATATAAAGATTATCAAATTTATCCCATACACCTTTAGTTATATCAAGATCCACAACATTGCGGAGAACTTTATCACTCAAATCCAAAAACAGTCCCTAAAGCACTCTCATTGATTTCCTCTTTGACAGCCTTAGTATCTCTTGGAAATGCATCCATATCCTTAAGGGCTATTACCATGCCCTTCTTGACCAACAGATATTTCATTCTTACCTTCCATAGTGCAAAATCACCTATGTCGTTAAACACCGCCACTTCATGCCTTGTGATAGTGGAATGAAAAATAACTACCTCATGAGCTATGAACTTTGTTGCCCGTCAAATGCCATCCAAAAGCTTTGATACCAGTTGTTAGGGATGTGCATAGTAGATCGGATCACTTTAGGCTTCTAATTAATTATTTTCTCTTACTCAGGTAATTTATCAAACACTTCACAAGCATAAATAATTAATACAAGAAAGATAAAAAATTTACGTGGTTCGGCAAAACTACCTACATCCATAACAGTAAAGTAATTTACTATGTAAGCATCCCAAAATTGGATACAAAGATGATACAAATATCTAAATTATAAGGTCTCGACATAATAACAAAAGAGGTACAAATAAACCGCAACGATAAACCAAACGGACAATACCTTTATCGATCTTGGCTATGAATCAAGAGAAGATAATCTAATAGATGAATCAATAACTTCTCAACCATAGTAATCGATAAAGAGAAAGATACTTTTTCAAGCAGGGACCAAAAAATTAAATCAAAGGACTGCGATGAGTAGAGAGCAATCAGGACTTGAGAGCTTCATAAAACTAAGGGCCTCATACTCCTTTTAAAGAAAAACAACGAAAAAGAGTTCCAAAATCTTATGCTGCTCATTAGAAAAGAAGTGAGATCGAAGAGAGATTCTTCCATCCCAAAACTCTTTGGAGAAGAAGTCAAACGATAAAGGAATCCCAATCGAAAGAAGTTTTATTTGAAGTAAACAATAATAGGCCCTAACCAAAAACATTCACTCTTTATCTTTGATCTTCCGTTTTCGTCCTTCCAGCTTCCCCTGTTCGGCTCTTCCTCTTGGACCGATGATCAAGCGACGGTGGTAGCAAGAGCAACAATGACAATGGCGGCAGCAACAGCAAGGATGGAGAAGTTTCACCCTTCTTCTTCCTTTGATTGGTCATTCAGATGAGTCATTGATTAATTTTTTTATATTTCTGTCGATCTTTAGGTCGCACACCACTATCACCATGGCCCCGCCCTCTTCAACACGTGGAAAGGGGGCTAGAGGGAGAGCGTGGGGGAGGGACTGGGGTGGAGGAGCGAAGGAGGGAGTTTGGGTGACGTACAATATAGGGAAGGGATGGATCGGCAGCAAAAACGTGAGGACTAGGGAGAGCAAATGGCAGTGATGACTGATGAGATTTGGGGTTTTAATGCAACAGTGCATGGCTATAACAGTGTTATTAAAGGAAATGATGAAAGACGGGTAGTTAGCAAACCTTTGAAGTGCTTTTTTTTTTGAATCTGTATTTTTTCTATTCCCTTTGGATCTCTATTTTTTAGTTTTACACGTGTTTCATGATGAATGCTATTTTAGGAACTTCGAAAATAATAAAATCTCAAAGAAGGCGAAACCTTTTACTATCTAACAAGGCAATTAACTAAAAATTTTCTACTATTTGATGTTGATCATTTACTAAAATAACTCTTGTGGTTGTCATTAAAGATCCTACCTAGTTTGTTTTTGTTCTTCTAAGAATTGGTTGATCACCTATTTATCTCAAAATCTTGCTCGCTTGATTTTAAGATGGCACCATCCATATTATAGTTTGGACTGGTGATCCCAAGCTATAGCCATGCAAAATTATGCTTCCGATACAGAAATTTCTTTGTGATGTAAATCTTAAGTTTCCATTACTCTCTATATTTCTTTCTTCTAATAAATCGTAGTGGCTTTCTGCTTCCCTTTCCATCAAAAACTTTTTTAATTATTTAAATTTTAAAAATTTATTTAATAAGAACGGAATAAAAAATTAATTCAGTAAAAAGTAATCAAAGTATTGGATCTATGTTTGTAATTTATATTGTACTAAATTTATTTATTTAATTATTTGTATCTTGTACTTTATATTTTGCCCTTTTATAAATTATCAAAATAGTCTTTCAAGAAAATATGCCATCCGTGGGTGATTCAAATAATATTTCATTTACTCAAATAATCAGAGTAGAGAAAAAAGTGATTCTGCATAGAATCATTATAGAGAAGCTCCTGAACTTAGTGATAATAGTAAAAAGATGAAGTTAGCATACTTGTATTGTGGAAAGGCATTTGCTGGTGGCGAAATCAATTACTTCAAATAACATCTTGCAGAAGTAAAAAAAGAAATAAAGCCATGCCATAAGGTATCGACAGATATTCGCCATCAAATAATAAAAAATATTCAAACTGTTGATCAAAAGAAAAAATGAGCTAAAAAATGGACGAAGATTACAATATCTTTAGTACAATGCATAAGAAATATGAGGAACAAATATATCGACGGCAAGTAGAAAAAAATGATGACAATGATATATAAGAAATTTTATGTTCAACCTCATCAAAGAAATGTACAATGCAAAAAGTATAATTAGTGAAGATAGCTGAGGTCAAATGATAAACATGGTAAGTCAAAAAGAAAAACAACCAATGATAATTGAAAGTTATTTCATACTAACCTAGTGCTCAACCAACTATAAAAAGCTTATTGCAAAATAAAAAAATAATTAAAAAATATGATCTTGCAGTGGCAAAATAGATGATAGATGCACTTATGCATTTAAGGCTATCAGCTCGAAGTATCATCAATCCATGATAAATGCCATAGCTAGTATAGCTCTGATTACAAAACTCCAAATTTTCACTTTATCCGTAGTTATTTGTTAACTAAGAATGTTAACGAGGTGAAAAAGCATATTAAAAATTGTTGTACCATATGGAAAAGAACCGGATGCACAATTATGACTAATGGATGGATAGATTAGTGTAGAACTTTATATAATTTTTTAATTTATTATCCTCAAGTGACCGTATTTTTGAAAAGTATGGGTGCTTCAGATATTTCGAAGATAATTGATATGTTATATAAGTTATTCAAAAAAATTGTCATGTCTATTAGTTATGAAAATATAATTCATGTAATGGCTAATAATGCTGCAAACTATATTGTTGCCGATAAAAAGTTGGAGCAAAATTTTTCTACATTGTTTTGGTTATCTTGTACTGCTCATTATCCTAATCAAATCATGCAAGATACTGACAAATTAATTTTAGTTAAAAATATAGCAACCCATACTACATATATTATAAAATATATTTATAACCATCGTTATCTTTTATATTTGATGAAAAAGTTTACTAATGGAAAAAAAATAATTCATCCGGCACCCACGCATTTTACTACATATTTTATTGCTTTACAAAATATATTGGACTACAAAGATATATTAAGAGCAATGGTAACTTCAAGAAAGTAGGCAAATTCAGCTTATGCTAAGAATAGTAAAAAAAAATTAATTTTCGATGATATACTTAATTCTATTTTTTGAAATAAATATATAATCATTGTTAAACTATCATAACTTTTAATTTGAGTTTTGAGAATCATTGATAGTAACGATAGATCTTCAATGGATTACTTATATCATGCTATGCATCAAACTAGAAATGAAACAATCAAAAGATTCATGAGAAAGATTACGATTGAACCTTATTTAAGAATAATTAATTCTCGATGACATTTGCAATTATATAAAAATCTTCATAGAGCTAGATTTTGATTAATTCCATATTTTCAATATGATTCAAATTTTATGGATAAACAATCTCGCAGTATTTCTGGACTTTTAGATATTATAAAAGAATATTCATTTGGTAATCCAACTTTGCAAGAAAAAATTACGAATGAAATAAGATTATTTAAAAATACAAAAAATAATTTTGAATGCTCATCGACTATAAATGACCAAAATCACTTGATTTCAGGTAATCTTGTTCATTAGTTATATCTTTGTACTTTCATTTATACAAAATTTATTTAATTATATTTTATTTTAATATTTAAATAAATGATGGATCATTTATAAAAGTTGTGCATCTAATTTATAAAAATTAACTATTCATGTTTTAAACAAACTTGTAGTGCATGAAAAATTGAAACATCTTTAAATATATTTATTCTAAAATAAAATAGGTCAGAACACTAAAGATTAAATGATCTAATATTTATACACTACAATTTGAAAGTATATCAAAAATAATTTTATTATAAATGATATATAATTATTTTTATTTACTTCTTATTACATAATTTTCAAACTAATAAATATTAAATATATATTTTATTTCAAGAATCCAAACTATGATCCTACTAAATTTGAATTGTTTGGTGACAATGATACATGAATGTTAGTTGATGGACCATGAAAATTAACAACTAACAAAAAATTGAAAGCTTTTCATCATGAATTAATATCATGTTCTATTAAAAAATAATAATAATGATGAACAAATTATTTTATTTTGTAGTTTTCGAATAAAAGTTATTATAATTTCAAGAGACAGTAATTTATTTTATTAACTTTATAGATGTATTGTACTTGAGAAATTTAGAAAATGATAATGGTAAAAATGATGAAAATAATTTTCATAAAAAAAAATGAAAAAGATAAAAAAATTATCACTTAAAAAGATATTTTTTAAAATATTGACATAAATTTTAATCTATAAGCTTAAAACATTATATTATGTACTTATTCATCACTTCAATTTTTTTTTCAATAAACATTAATTTTTGTTTTGGACTTAAAACATTAAATAATACATTTATTTATTAAAACTTCTTATTTTGCTAGTAGATATGAAAAGTTATATTAAAATTTAAATTACTTATTACTATTAATTTATAACTTTACAATATTAAATTTTATATTCATGAATATTTTAATCTAATTATTTATATTTATAAAATTATAATTATGTTTTATTTATATTTTGATATTTATAATATTAAAATATATATTATCATATTATTATTGTATCACTAAATATAAATAAATTAATGAATTTTATAGTTTTTGCTCTTTCCATTGACCTGCCAGTTCGACCATTGGCCCAACGATTGAATTGCTGATCCGATAATCCAATATCTTATCCGGATCAATATCCAGGCCAGGTTTAAAAACATTGACATGAGAGTCTTGCACCAAAAAGAACTACCTGGCTATTTATGCTTTTCCCCCTCACTCTAACCTCTGTTATAAAAACATTCTATATGTCAAAGTGGTAAGCCAACCGATAACATTGGTTGACGGAAACAGAATCACCATAATTCACATACACAGCACTTGGACCTTTGCAATCATGATTTCTTTCACACCGCAAGAGAAAAAATTGTTAAGGAAAAAAGAAAGAGGCAGGGAAATTTGGCTTACAAATTTCTTGGACACCAAGATACATCTCTTCAATAGAGCTTCTGAGCTCAAGCTAATGCTTATACTGCCCCTTTGATTGCAATAAAATAGCATCAAGAACTACCAGAGCAATCGTGCCTTCCTCTGTCATTTCTGTCATAAATACACTCCCCTGGTTATGCCGCCTCTAGAAGAATTTATCATTGAAGCATGATACACAGAAGAGACCTTGCATCCAAGTCTGAACTCCACCGACTTAGGAGAACAGGGGGGAAGGATTATATGAAAGAAGCTAATTAGACATCCATTCTTCATCAGAAATAAGTACAGAAAGAGCTTCCCAAGTTGAGCTTACGACTTAACTCATACTCGCAAGAATCTGCTCGCAATCCTTTCACAAGTTAGATCATGTAGTTAAGCAAAGTGGGGTTCACTGGTTCCAATCAAACTGAAGATTATTAAAGCCATTGACTGGTCCAAGCCCACCCAACAGCCTGTTTCCCAAATCCTGTTGCTGCTGATGGTTCGCAGCTGTTGGATCTTGTGACATATGATTCATTCCAACCCTCCCATTCATGCTCATAGCATTGTTTACCATAGCTGCCCTTAACCCACTCTGTGCTGCTGACGGACCAATCCCACCCATACTCCCAAACCCCATGCCACCAACGCCTGAGCTGTTCGCAATGCCATTTCCGACGAAGTAGTTGCCTCCATTCAGAGCTGGTGTCATACCGTTAATTCCCTTCATCTCATTTCCTAAGGTATTGACGCCATTTAGCTGAGAGGGCATCATCATCTCTTGCAAGATCTGTTGCACCGAACTCTGCGACTCTGTTGGATCAGCTTCATGTGACTGTGTTGATGGCTGTTGGATGACAGACATATTTGCAGGTGAATTAGCTGAGCTCATAAGGGTGGTGTTATGAGACGTTGGGGTTGTATTGTTGTTTGATGTAGATGGTGTTGGTGAGGGGAATGGAGATGAAGGATTGAGCTGGGAAGGTGGCAGTGAATTGGAAGAACTAGCAGATGGTATTTGAACAGTGTTCCCACCACCATAAGGGCTGGTCACGCTGCTCACCTGGTTTTCTTGCCTGGAGTTCACTGAGTTTTGGTGGAGGAGCCCAGCTATGGCAGATGCAGCACCGGTGGATGGTGGAGCATTAAGGGAATTATTTGCACTCATGACACCATTGCTGGCAGAGGAAAGTTGCACACCTGTTGCATGAGTAGCGGTCTGATCATTGTGGTTCGAGTTCTGGGCATTGTTTTGTTGCTCCTCGCATTGTTGTGCTAGTTGAGAATGAAGACCAGAGGAAACAGTAGTCTTTCGAGGGAAATTGATCAGGCTATCTGAACAAAATAATAAGACATGCGTGAACCCAAAAGAAGAGAAAAAAAAGGAAGAAAAACTTCGGATGAAACGAAACTTTGACAAATGATCACCACCACAAGCTCTACTCCTCCACGTCCCCCCAACCCCACCCCCCACCCTCCCCCGCACCGCCCCCCCCCCCCCCCCAAAAAAAAAAAAGCAAAAGAAAACAAGTAAACAAGAAAGAGTGACATCTCATGGAAAATTCTAAAATCAAGAACAAGGAAAAATTTTACTTTGTATAGAATTTTCCCAAATAACCATCTCCCTTTTAAATTTTCCATGTTTAGCCCTCTTCTTCTAACGATCAAACAGTTTCATATTCTAAACTCTAAAAATTCAGAAATTTTAAAATATTGAAAAGGATAAAAACACCATTTTTATAATTAGGGACCTCTGAACATTGTGAAACTTCTCATTAGACTCGGGACTAACAAAAAGTTGAATTCTCGGAAGCTTTTTTTTGTCCTAAGCATATTGGTTCACCCATGTTAAGCAAATTTTACTTAATTGATACTTAACATATTTAAAGGATACATCACATCACAGGAGCTACCAGAGCAGAAAAAATAAAGCAGAAAAAGAATGGTAAACGTTTTCTTGCATTGATATGTTCCAAAGAAGTTTTAATAAACAGTATACAGAATTTGAAAAGAAAATGGAAATGGAAAAAGTTATATTTACCCATAGGTCCTCTCGCTGTTTCTCTGCTATAGTCAATCAGATCCTTCATACTGTTTACCACCTCTGATATCTGCAGAAGGATCACATTTCTTAGTTCTAACTCTGGCTTTGTTAAAGAGAAAAATGCAATAAGGATGAATAGGAAAGTGAAGCCATGATGCAGACAAAGTATCTAAACACAAGTTTTTTTTTATTTTTGGTCGAGTAAATGATCCTACTTGGTCACCGGCCAGATGAACTTTTTCTAGCAGCCAACCAGCAGAAAAACATCCTGCTCTCCCAAAGCACTAGATCAAATATGTGCTGAAAATCAGAGTGACTAAAAAAAAAAATAATGATGCCCTAGGTGATTCATCAACCATACTTTGCTTCTAGACAAAAACACAAGCTAATCAAGGTCATTTATTAAGATGCTGGTTTTATGCATCACGTGTTCTTTAATTATAATTGTGATAAGATTTCTTTGTCAGCCACCTTGATGAAAAGCTCAGGTTATATTGAAGAGAAATGACATATGATAGGAGCGAAAATCATGGTGTTTAAAAATTATCCCAATAAACTCAAAACAGAGTTGACATTAATCAAAAGAATTTCTTACATGTGATTATAAGCATTTACAGAACTCCAAGAGGATCCGGACAAAGTTGAGCAATAAAAATATATAGCAAAAAAAATATGTTAGAATTTTTTTTTTTTCCACCCCAGAAGCCACAGATAAGGCTATGATACCCTAGAACGGAAATATTAGGTTAATCACAAAGACTAGCTAAAAATAAGACACCCCATGCACGAGCTTTTTTCTTTCACTCATTTTAGGTGTTTCTGCAACAATCCTTTACCACTTGAGCATTCTTCAAACTATCTCAGAGATGCATGTCACAAACATTACACCGCCATTTGGTAGATCAATTTGATTTATAGTTTTCTGGAATTTGAAAATTATTACATCTTCTTCGTATTTAACAAAAATAGATCCAATACAGGCATGAGATATAAGCTGTAAAGATCCCTCATTGATCAGACAAACACATAAAAATATAATAGATCAAAAAGAATGCCATAAAGAACAAGCCTAGACTTCGGATATTGACCCAAAAAAGGGCCAATCTAAGCATCCAAGAAACGCTTGACCTTGTACAGAAATCTAGAAATAATTACCAAAGAGTAACCTTGAATTCTAAAATCATTGTGTTTTCATATCCATTTAAAGATAACAATGTAAGTATTCTTTCATGCAAAGCTTGGCATGAGTCTACATAAAGCATCATAGGACAATAATAGAAATAACAACAACAACAATGATGATGATGATATTTTAATAACTAAAAGTTCAAATCCGTCCCATATGCTACAAAAGTAGTAAGCTAACATGTATGGCATAATTGAATGGCACAAATTAAGGCATAAGGCAGATGGTCACCTGCAATTCTATCATGCACATGTACTAATTTATGTAACTTTGGAGTTGAAACTTTCTTAAGCAATGAAAGTGACCTTGTTCCCTGTTTACACCCATCAAGGGCTGGCATGGTATGCTTAATGCACCATTTTCATGATGCGCATGCAACAACAGACAGAACTCATAAGTATGCAAGACTATCAAAAATGCTATATCCAATCTTGGTAACTGCAGAAAATGAGGCATAAGGCTTACAGTTCACCTACAATTCTGTCATGCATGTCTGACATCATGTAACTTCAGTGTGACAACATTCTTGAACATTGGTTGTTTACTGTTCACACCTATAAATGGCTACCATAGAATGCCTACCTCACCATGTCCCCACTAGATGCGGATCAGCAGATAGAGGCATAAAAGACTACCAAAAAAACATGGTAACAACCAGTTTGGAAAGTGGAAGGGGCCAGAAAAGGCTGGATGACACCTCTATCCTGCCAAGTGTCCTTATATAGTACATGGATAAGCAAATCCTAGAAAATTCAGTCCACGCTGACATGACCCCATACCACTGTTCCACCCAACCAATGGAAACCAGACCATGCAGGCTTTTGTATCTCTCTTAGCTGGACCCTATACCAGTACCCCATCCTATTACAATATCAGTACATGCTACAATAGGATAAGATTCAGCATACTGAGTGTCGATACAGTACCACGTACCAGTTTGGTACTGATATGATACGGTATGCCTAGTACAGTATGGTTCCAACCAGTTTGGCAAACCTTACAATGAGAAAATAAGACCATTTTTGTCTTTTAATGAAAAAGTAATCTTAGTGTTAGTAGTTCATTGATGTTATGATGCAACCATTATGATAAGATAACAACATCTTATCCAAACTAAGCTATCATCCAAACTGAGCTTTTATCCTATTATATCCTAAGGATATTTCCCATCTAGTTTCACATTGAGACTAATTTGCATGATTGAATATGCTTCTACACTATCCTTTAAAAGCACTATTTTTTGGGTATACATTGTACCAAAGGCAGGCTTCAACCACCATGAATGGGATGCAGGGCATCAATCACCATATCTCTTTCATGCTAAGCAATGGGGACTACACCCTTGGTATGGTAGTGGATCATCAAATCGATGATTGCTAACCAATCAACCGAGGGATTAGCCTCATCAGACATGTCCAATTCTTCCATTCTAGTTTCCTTCAAAGGTGACAGCATGCAGGTAAGACCAATTATCTTATACCTATCGAGATAAGGATATTTATAGCATGTCTCTTTAGGTCCCCACCAAAAATCCCTGCATCACCTCTTATGCATACAACCACTGCCACCTGGCTGACTCAACAAATTACTCATTTTATAGTAAGAAGCAGACATCCAAAACAAGCAAACGAGTTGTTTTACTTATATAACCAATCTATCACTCATAAAAACGCCGCCTCTTCCAAAAACGCAAGACAAGCATGAATCAGCATCAGATTAGATCAAACAAATCATAAAGACTGAAGATGTTTCAAAGAGGAAAATAAGAAATCAAATCCACTCAAATTATAAATTCAGTTCTGCTTAGGTTTAGTTTTAACTCCTTGCAGTCGAACAACATCTTGCCTGTACTGGCTTATTTGGGTATCATTGAGATGTACCACAGTACATGCTGATACAGATTAATGCAAATCCAAAATCTAGTACCAGTGCAGCATGACCCGACATACCATGCCAATGAACATGTAAAATGGCCATAGCACATGCTTGTACAACAGAGACTAGCTCTAAATCCATGATTTCCGGAACCAACTCAAAACATGAGGCAAAAGGAACCACCAAAAAGCCTCTTTTAATAGCCGAACTTTTGTCAAAGCTTGAAGCTTCTACAAGCCAGACACAAAAACTAATCTTGAAAATTTACTAGTAAGTCAAAACTGACACTTAGCACGGCATATATAACTTGCAGCATTCACAGGAAAAGGGTGGTAGGTGCTTTTATACTCAAAACATTCATGTTACACCATCTCCAAGGAGCCTTTTTAAAAGTACTCAACTATGCAACATGGTGAGCTCACATTGTGGCCCAAGAGCAATGAGCTAGCAAACCAGCCTGCAGTCATGGCTCAATCATGGCGTAAACAAAATGCAGCATCAAGGTGAGATACATCAGTGGCCCAAAGGCAAGGTGAGATGCATCAGTGGCCCAAAGGCAATGAGCTGGTGAAACAACCCTTAGTCATGGCCCAATCATGGTGCAAACAAAATGCAGCAACATGGTGTGATACATCAGCACTTCAATAACTGGCCTAATTGAACCCACTTTAGACAACCCATATCGCAAAAACCCAGTCTGTGGAGTACTAACACATTGATAAGCAAATGTGGATGCATTATGGTCAAAGAAAATAGAACATGGCACGTGCATCCCACTATGATTCAAGACAAGGGAGACAGAAGATGACGAGAGAGTGATGGGGGCCTGTCTATCTTGACGTCCCAAACATGACAGAGTTACCACACATTATTCCACTCAATAAGATGGATGGTGCTATAGATGAGATGCAGGCAATGGCTGGCTGCATAAAAAAGAGTGAAAAGGTGGACATGTAGAGATGAACAAGCACTTGCTCCAAAATCATGGTTTAACAATGGAGTAAATGGGAAAACTAGAGGACACATGCACACCAGTGTGCACTTGTGCATGGTCAAGCACATGCAAGCTCATCAAGATGCCATCCTTTCACTTATGTATACTCATACACAAGCACCACAACCGTGCTCAAGCATGAGTGCACATGCAAAAGGTTGATCGCTAAGAGAACATTTTGCACAATTGTCACATATATAGGAGACGGGCATTTCACATGAGTGAGCTTTAGGTTGTCTATCATATAAGCTTATTTGTTCCACCTTCGGTGGCTTATTTGTTCTGTCTTGGGTGGATGTAGATTACATGCTGGGGATATGATCAACATGGTCCTATCTACTTGTCGATGTCCCATGCCAAATGCACGATTGATGATGCAATATGAACAACAGGACAAATGCAAAGGTTATTAATGACAATCCATGATGCAAAATAATGCTTACCTTACTATAATCAAGTAACTTAAGGTGTCAACTTTGACAATGTAAAGATTACTGGAATTTAGCTCAACTGCTAAGAAGCTAGTTGCTTGCATGATACATGACTTAGTTGTCATAATGACATGTTAAGTGCACCATAATACCCATCCCATCCCATGCATGATAAGGCCTCTAGCTTCAACATGAAGATGAGTCAATCATCATGATTTTATTATTTAGGAGAACAACCAAAGGACATGTTAGGATCACCATATACTCATCCCATCCTATAAGGCCTTTAGCTTTGAAATGAAGATGGACCAATTATCATATTTTATTATTTAGTAGAATAAGTAAATGATCACGGTATGACTCTCCATAGGTTTGACTCAGCATCAGCAAGTGATGGATTGAAATTCAAGACAGAATCCAGGAAGAATATACCAAATTACAGGCAGAAAAGACCAAATATGAGCAACAATAGATGTGATTTTAAGCCTCAAACTGTCTTTCAAATCCTTGGATTCTTATTTTATGAGTTTAGGAGATTTTTTTTAATTATTTTCTTCTTTTAGTTGATGATGAGGGAAACCATCAGTTTCCTAACATCTGATGATTAAGATAATTTATCAGCCACAACATTTTTTTATGCTATTCCATCTACTGATGTTAGGATAATTTATCAGCCACAACATTTTTTTATGCTATTCCATCTACTCTTTTAACTTATGGAACTTAAGACTCATTACAGTCACCATATGACCCACTGCATTAAGGGGCCCTTCTATCAATGACAGAAAATGGTGTAGCATGGACTCCTAACTACAGCCACATGATAGCAACCAGTGAGCTGTCTGGCAGAGAGAAAAGACACCTAAAAAAGAGGAGAAAATGATAAGTACAACAGAGATAAAGAAAGGTATAAAGAAGAGGATAACATAAAGGCGTAGCCGTCTCTGCTGGCCAAACCATCAAACCCCCTTCCCATGTTTCACTCTTTCAAACCAATGTCCATTTCTTTTAATTATCAGCTTGATTGAATAATAAAGAGTATTTACATCGTAAGCACAAGATTTAGAAAACTCACCACAAAAATGGATTTGAGTTTTTCACTTGTGTGATAGTTTTTAGAACCAAACACCAAATTCCGATAGAGTTAAGAAGGAAATCAATCTAAGACCAATCTACATGAATTCACCATCCATCTTCACTGTTTTGAATGATTGAAGAATATGAATTCTCTACTTATGAATGTCACATATGTTTCAGTGTTTTTCAGTTGTTAACAAAATAAGAACACTCACCCTTTACCCATTTCTCAAGTCCCAAGCAGGACAAATACTCTTATAAATGTCACATATGTTTCAGTGTTTTTTGGTTGTTAACTCAATAAGAACACTCGCTCTTTACCCATTTCTCAAGTCCCAAGCAGGACAAATACAGATGGATGCTAGATTTTTCATGATTTTGACACTACCAAGGTTGCTCCTTGCTTTATTCTTAAGCTAATAATATTCATGTGAATCAAAATTGATGAAAACTGAAGTTCAGTTCCTTGTTTTCACTTATATAAATTCCTCTTGAAATGATTTAAAAAGACAGAAGTGAGGGTAGGATGCAAGTGGATCGATCGACCTGTTTTCGATCTAGAACCTATTCAAAAATAATCCAGTCCAGCCCAAACAGAACTAGTTTTTATCATGCTTGGATTAAACAATGACACATCCCAAATATGGATTGTATTCAGATCACTAAGTACCCTAATCCAAATCAAAATCCACCAGAAAATAATAGCCCTATATTTCACAACCTTCTTCATTTTTAGAAATTATTCTCTTTGATAATGACTTCAATGTCATTAGCCATTAATTTATGTTGCTGAATGCTGACAGTAACTTATTTGCGGTTGCTAATTAAATCTTCTGCAGAACAGGTTCATGATAATGTGTACATGTTGCATAGTGTTGTTTCATTGCATAAAATGTTTATGATTATCAATTTATACATGTTTATTGTAGTTTGTATTTTTAAACTATTCTTGGCATTATTTAACTCAAGAACCTGATGGATCAATAAAATAAATTATAAACCCACTCTAATCTTTAGGAAATAGATTCAGTCTGGGTCCAAATCGTTTATCCCATTCAGATGCAAGATGGAATTTGGCAGTGCTAATCCCCATATAACCTTACTGGCTTGCAGACTTAGGTAAGGGCGAAATGATGTGATCACTTTATGCTTTAAACACACACACACACACACAGGAAAATACCTGACATAATAAAGCATTATGTATATAATTTTTTAATAGATGCACTTCCATATAGTGAGCTATAAACATGCAGGAAACGTGAAAACCAAGAAAAAAAAAAAAGAAAATATTAGAGCTTTCCCTATTGAGCGTTAAAATCAATGTTTTAAATCCTGTGAGACGGGATTTAAAACCCATGAAACAGGACTATCCCGGTTTTTTCATGGAACGGGATGCACCGACGTCCCACCCCGTCCCGATACTAAGGACGGGATGTTCCAAGATGTCCCAATTGGGATGCTGGAACGCTGACGGGATGTCTTGTCCTGACACATGGGATGGTACCCCGTCCTCGTATCCTATGGGGCATCTCACTAGGACCTGAATCCTTAATTAACATAATGTACCAATTTATAATGATAAGAGGGAGAAAATAATGAAGACACGCTCTCTTGGTTTAAAAATTATATTGACATTATAGCATAAAGATGAAGATTAATTTATAGATGCTAAATCACATCATGACTGATTAAAAAATTATTATAGCATCAAATCAAGATATGCATGTTGATATTAGTGCCAGGGAAGTAGATAGGCAACAGGTGCTTAGGCATTTCTGTCTGTGCATGAACAGGCAGCAACTGGGGTCAACACAGATTAGAGGGTTCATCCCACATTAAAATCAGTACCAGCATAGGCTCCTCGGCATGATCAAAATCTTGCGATATACTCATTACAAGACAACAACACTGCAAAATCAAATAATTCCCACAGATCATAGTTTGGACCAAGAGCCTAGGGCCAGTTTGGATGCACCGAGTTTCCAAGGTAATTCATGGGATTGAGCATTCATTGTCAACTACATGGGAATCTATTCTTGAATGATAAGAATATTATACATTCAAGATACCCAAGAGAAAATGTGATACCCCCCTCTCCCCCCTCCCCCCCCCACCCAAAAAAAAAAAAGGGTTTGCATGAGAAGCACCCAAACCCATAGTGTATGATTTTTGGATACAATCATCAATGCTCTTTTCTTTACCTTGTCCTTTTTTCTTTCTCCTTTCATTTTATTTTCTTCATCATCCCATCTTCCCACTGAACCCATGCAACAGGAGTCCAGCCCTCCTTAGCTCATCATCTGCCATACACCCACAAATCACCATGAATGATTGATCCAGGCAAGAGGAAAACAAACCAGCTGACCAGTCAACCCACTTCAATCTGATGGTCAAGGGTAACGAAAAAAATACATATTTTCCAGGATCGACTACAGATGCTCATGAATGTCTTCCATGAATGCAATAGGGGTTGTTTATTCTACACTGCTTTCCTATTTTACAGTCGGAGGCTACATTGAAGCATATCTAAGATTAACTTTGAGATAGAAGATGCAGATGAGATTGATGTCATGTTGTACCAAACAGGAGAAGGTTCTAATTTCAATTTCGCCAAAACCTTTCAAGGATCAGCTACAGATGCTCATGAATGTCTGCCGTGAGTTCGACGGGTGATTTTTATTCCACATTACCTTCCTTTTCTATGGTTGGAGGCTACACAAGAGCATGCCAGAGATTAACTTGAGATAGAAGATGCCGATGAGATTGAAGCCATGTTGCACTAAACTGGCAATGGTTCAAACCAAGGATCGCTGAACCGGTACCAGAACCCATACCAATCAGCAACCGGTACCGTACCATACCAATACGTGTACCGGTCTTAATAAATTGAAAAAAAACTATCTTCCCCTCCCCTCTCAAGCAAGGATCGCTAAACTAGACCTGAACCGGACCCGAACCAAGCCGAACCGAGCCCGAACTGGACTGAATCAGGCCGTACCGACCCGTACTGGTCCGGTTCAAGCCAATTTTTATTGTTCGAATCCCGAACCATTTTTTAAGACTGAACCATACCGGTTCTTGACAGGTACAGTATGGTATGCCCCATGCCGGGCGGTATGGAACAGTACCGTAAACCCTAGTTCAAATTTTAGTTTTGCTAAAACCTTTTCACGATTAATCTCATGAATATCTTCCATGAGAGCGACAGGTGATTTTGTTCCACATTCTTTCTTATTCTAAGGGTGGTGGCTATGCAGAAGCATACCAAGAATTAACTTAAGATAGAAGATAAGGATGAGACTGATGCCATGTTGCACCAAACCGGAGATGGTTCTAATTTTATTTTTGCTAAAACCTTTTTAAGGGACCTTGTGAAGTGAAAAGATAGTTCATCATATGGTAGTAGCCATGAAACAATAATATATGAATAGATCTTTTGGAGACTTTAGGACATTGAATAAAAAACATATTTTGGAAATATTCTTCTGAGTTACAGTTCTAAGACAATTATCATGTACGAGTGCAAGAAAACAATTTTGAAAGATTATACATCAAAGGGATGGGCACACATTCGACTAAAAGCATTGGCTTTGGAAAAAAGGTACTTCATTATATAATTATTAGCGTAAACCACAATAATCCTTGAATATCATTTAAATCATTATTGGATGGGTTAGTGTTTCGATATGAGAAAGCATAGTTTGCAGGAATAACCTAATTCTCAAGAGTTAGACTAGACTAGGAATTTTTGCTGGTATAATTTTGTATGATCAGCAAAACAACATATACCAGAAAACACCTTGGATAATTTTGCCTTGGTTCCACTTTGTTCCTACATCTTTTAATTGTTTGGTAGTTTTTGCCATTACAGAAGTCGAAAGTTCCAGAGATTTGATTAAGGTTCAAAGGTATCATAAAAAGTGCATTCGCTTGTTATCTTCCCTCAGCAGCATATTTCTCCATGAGTATTAATCAAACATATTCGGGCCCAAGTGTAACTTCAGTGTATATATCTTGATACCACAACATTACAATATTACAATCAAATGTTATCATGTGGTGATCATGGAATTACAAACTTGTACAACAATTTTATTTACATGTTATCCAAGCTAAAAAGAACCAAGTCAAATAATGACATTAGTATTAAACCTTTTTCAGTTTAGTGGCAGTGTTCATTTTAAACCTAAGCACCTTGTGCATGAATAGACATATACATTGGAGCACTTTTAGAAGAACCTAAAAACTTGGTGATGACTATGAACAGAGAAGAACAACATGCCTAATTCTACCCAACAGAAGGCAGTTCTCTGCCTCCAACTTGTCACTGGCCAAGGCAAAAATCATTTTCCACAAGTGCACACAAAATAGTTTCTGTATGGATGGTTGACCTCTCGTCTACACTGGCATAACAATTTTGTCTACCTTTGTCTAGTTTCGTGCCTGAGGAAAACTGATGACTCAACTTGATGCTTGCAAAGGCAGTTGGCTGTGTGTTTTTGATTGTCGCACTCAGCAGATACCGAGCCATGCATATAAATTTATATGGCTGCATGCCGAATGGAGCCTTATTTGCTCGACACCTAACCATGATTAATTCAATAAACCAGAAATAACTTAAGATAGACAACGAGTTGCATCTTCCATGTTTTATTGGTTCTTCCCTCCTCTTTCCAGACCCTTCAGACTGAGCTTTGGAATCCATGGATCCAAATTATCTCAAAGCCATTTCCCACCTTGTTCTCATATCAGTTCTGGTATTCTTCAGTTTTCTTAATGTATTATTTTTGTGGTTACAAACATGCCTCTAGACATCAAGATTTAGCTCATGGAGGCAAGTGATTGTAATCTCATAGCATAAATTTCACATTCATTTTACATATCATTGAACTAAGAATAGAGAAGATTCCAATACCCAAACATAGCTAATGCAGTAAGGGAACCATTGCACGTACAAAATCAAGAATTCAGATGAACAGGTCAAGCCTATTACCATGTTATGAAGAAAATGTAGTATCAGACAGCAGCCTACCTGAAGGCAACGAACATATCTTTTGGTATATCCTAAATCATTTACTAGTGGTACCTCCAAAGCTTTAGCCAACTGGCGAGCAGATGCCACAAATCTGTTGAGCAATTCCAGAAAATTCTCGACTGAGTTTTGCTTATTCAAATAAAAATATTCAAAAAACATTTGAAAAAAATACTGCTTGCCATTTGGCATGACCACTTAATTATCATCACAACAATATAAAGAGTTTATTTTTTAAGAAAAGAAGAGGGCAGTAGTTCAACGTGAAGAAGCTTGCAAAATGATATCCAAATAATAGAAACAATATCATTTTTTTTAAAAGGAAATGACAATGGACACAAGAATAAGAGTTCTAGTGCAAGGGAACTTAAAAGCATGTAAAAATATCTTTTTTGAATGTAATTTTCTTGGCAAACCAACACAACTACTATCAGAAGTCCCTTATCAGGAAAACTTCTTGTTGAAAGAATAAGCGTCATAAATATAGCAGGGACTCACCTATATAGCAAACAAGCTGCTAGCAAACCATTCTAGCCAGACCTTCACATTACTCAGACCGTTTGGTTTAACAAGAAGTAACCACACCTGACATGTATAGGTATCACACTTGGATATAGGTCTAAAAGAATAAATTCTTACATGCAGAAGATCCAGCTCTTGGAGACATACCTGCACGTAACACTCATAGTCAAGTACTGCAATAAACCACAATCCTTTTAAAGTTTATTGACTTACAGCACATTTTGGAAAGTCAAGGCTTAATATTGTCTAATATAGGACAGTTTCATCAACATACCCTATGGCCATCTTAAAGTCACATCAACCCATGACTTATCTGACTTCATCATTGTTGCCTGTTTAAGACTTTCTCCATTTGCTAGCAGCTAAGCCATCCATAATTCTTCGCAGCCGCACACCTTGATCCTACATCCAACTCCTTTAGCATGAACATGAAGTTAAGGCCTTGTTTCTCCCCAGTCACATGACCATTGTTATTTAGCTTTCAATAACCTTGCCAAGCAGTTGCTTCCACATTTTTTAATCACTACTTATTTCTTCATCACCTTAGTTATCAAGGTTCCATGTGCACTCTTTTAACTCTGAAGGACATAATATTTTGTTTCCACAAACACACTAGACTAATAACTCACTTCTAGAAAATCATCTAATAAGCAGTTTTATATATTCCAAATTTCAACAGCTACCCATGGCATCTCTCTTTGTTCTATCAAACTCACATGCTATGTAGGAAGCCCCTTGCATCCTATGAGTAAGTGTACTTCTTGATAATCATGTCTCTAATTTCAGCAACAGCCACAATGCTGCAATTTGAAAAAAAAATTTAACAACTTTATTCATCTATGACACAAAATGCAGTATGATTCTGAAACCAACCCCATGACCCAAAGATTTGCCCTGAACAGTCAGCAAAAGTTCCCATGCAAAACATGGCATTTCAACATAGAACAGGTGCAACATTGCCCACCTGACTAACGTTGGAAAAATGATGCTGCAATATTGCATTTTTCTACAATACAATTGGTACAACATGCCAGAAAATACAGCTATTATTCTTTCACCCAATCAAGATCAGTGCAGCTAGCCATGCAAGTGGTCAGGTCAGATTCAGGTCCAGCTTGACAGAAATCCAACCTGAAACCAGCATAGATTTTAATATTTGGGCCTACATCCAACTCCAAACTTGGTGGGTGTGGTCTCCTTTCTTGAATCACCACTGGATAGTGTTTATGTTTGACAGGCCAGACCTAATTTCTACTTATTTTGACAAGGTTTAATTGAATTTGTCTAAGTCCAATCAGGTCAATACTATTTCTACCAAGATTTCCAAAACAAGTACCGGAGACTGTTCCAGCAATACAAGTTGGTCCGACTCATACTATACTGCACCGGCCCTACCGACACAAAAATGAAGGGATGAACCGGGAAGGAAAAGAGAAAGGGAAAGAGAGGAAGAGATAAAGAGGGGAGGGAAAGGGGGTGATGCCGCTAGAGGGCCGGCGATGGCCCATCGAGACTATCAGAGGACCGTAGAGGCCTCCGCAGCTCCGTGTCGCCTAATAGGGCTTTCAATTGAGGAAAATAGAGAGACGGGAGCGAAGATATTAGAGGGCAGGGAAGGCCAGAGATGGTGGCCAAAGAGTCACCAAAAGTCGTCGTGGCTGCCAGGCAACGGAAAGGGCTCCCCAGGAACCGCAGCAACTGAACAAGGGCGAGAAGCCACCATTCATCGTTGTTTTTAAAAAAAAAAATGACAATGAATAATAAAGCCGGCAATGTATTTGCCAGCTTCATTGTTCACCTTCTTTAATAAAAAATTTTTAAAAAAATGAACAAAGGCTTCTCACCCCTGTTCCAAACCCGCAAAGGTCGGAGGAGCTTTTCCACCACCTAGTAGTCACGCAACCCCCAACAGCTCTTTGGCACCCTCTTCGTGACTTCTATGCACTTCGTTACCCTTGCTCCCCCTCTCTCTATCTCTCTCAATTAAAAGCCAATAAAGGCAATATGGAGCTGCAGAGGCCTCTACAACCCTCTAGCAGCATCGTCCACCCTTTCCCTTCCCTCCTCTCTTTCCCTCTCTCACATCCGGTGTTCCATTTTCCATGTGGAAACCATCCGGGTTTGCCGCAGAACAGTTCAAATTGTCCTGAACTAGCCAGTTTGGTTCAATTCCAAAAACCATGATTTCTACAAGATCGATACCTAACCTGACTACAGTCCATCTCAGTTTGTGGTCATATGCAGTAACAAACAATATGTTGAATGCTATTCATAGATGATATAGTATTGGTTGATGAGAATTGTACATTAGATGCTAAATCAGATTCATAAATGAAAACTAAAAAGAATAAGGGTTGAAAAATCAGCAGAACCAAGACAAAGTATACGAATTACAATTTTAATTGCGTGCATGCATGCACGTGTGCATGTGTGTGTGTGTGTGAAAGAAAGAAAGAGGAGAGAGAGAGAGAGAGAGAGAGAGAGAGAGAGACGAGATTCCTACAAAGACTGATGGACAAGAGACACCACAAAGTGATGGGTTTCCTCATTTGGGAGCTATTGTACAATATAATGGATAGATAAATGAAAATATTTGTAACAGGATAGACATATTTAGGTTGGAAAGGTGCTTCTAGGATATTATGTGATCAACATGTAGCTTGGTAACTTGAAATTTTATACCAAGGCATACAAAAGAGATTTGCAATATCAGTCAATACCGATGTGTACCATATCATACTAGCATGCTGCACATAAGGCATATTGATGCTAGATACGCCAAACTGGCCCTCATATCAAGTATACCAACACTATAATACAATGGTACCACTACAGGTTTGGTACCGAGATGATGCACCTTGCCTATAATGTTGCAAGGATAAAACAAGTGGGCAATAATAAGAATTTAAAAAAAACAAATGACCATGGCAAAAATGAGACTTTGATGGATGAGTTAAAACTAGAAAGATAATGGATGAATATCTTAGAGGACTTGTTTGAGTTGCACAAACCAAGCACAAGATGATGCATATTTGACAAATATGGTACGGGCACATGCAATGAAAATCTAATGAGACTCCAGTAACGAGGTGCTTTACTTTATTTGGAAGGAAGTAGGAGGGGAAGGCTTAAGATAATATGGATGGAGGTTACGAAAAAATATATCAAAAAGCTTAAATTAACTACATAGAGGAGTCCCTAAATAGAATTCCTTTGCAAAGGACTCATAAACCCAATCCCAAATAGATGGATATGGCTTGATGCTTATAGTCACCAAAAACCCAACACATGATTTGAACTTCATGTCTGGATAAGGTCCAGATTGGGTTAGGCAACAGTCCTTACAACCAAGGTAAGTCATACCATCCCAAACCGAGTAGTACGAGGTATATTGTACCATACTGGAGGTGGACTGGCGTAGTTCTAACCCTCAGTCCAAGAAACCGGTGAGGGGGCGAAGGAAAGAGAGGAAAGGGAGAGATGGAGGGAGGGAGAGGGGGAGGGCGGCGAAGACCGAGAGAGGCAAAGGGAAGGGGAGAGGGCTTTCGAAGCCCTCTCTCCTCTGTGGCATCAAAACAAGGGATGAAACAAGGGCTCAATTCCTTTTTTTTCTTTTTTTTTTTTTGAATTTTTTAAGTGAGCTCCGCCCTCTCCTTCCCTTCCACCCCCTCTCCCCTCTCCTTCCCCCTCCCCTCCCTCTTCCTCCCCCTCCCTCTTCATCTTTTCCTCTCTCTCCTCCCTCTCCCCCTCCCCCAACATTTCCCCTTTATCGATGTGCACTGGAATGGCACAATATATTACCATACTATCATACTGCTAGCCTACTAGCATGAGAACTGGTTCCAATACTATAGATCTTGGTCACAACCATCTTACATCCTAAGGCATCATTTGGATCACATGAAAAAGTGAAAGTGAAGTAAATCAATAAAACATTTTTTGAAAAACTAAGAATTTTGCTCATACCTTTCTGCCAATACAATACCTATTGGGAAAAAAAAAAAAGGCCCTATAGAGAAAACTTTAGCCCCTTATTTTCTCGATGTTTTACTCTACGTTCATCAGCCATCATATGACCTTACCGCTCCTTCAAATGCCTCTCTCTAGCTAAGGCAAGAAAAGTGGCTAGAGACCAAGATCCTGCACCATAAAACAATTATAGACCCAAGAAAGTAGACCTACATGGACACGATGCAAGGCACCCCAGTCAAGCCATTATGGGGACTAAGCAGGAACCACATTTAAAGCAAACACCTAGGCATTGACTATTTCATTTTTAAAATGATGTTAGCAACCTAATGAAGAGCTTGGTAAAACAAAAAATAAATGGCATGATGTTGTATGGTTCATGTTAATTCAAGTCTATGTAGCAATCGAACATTCGTGTTACTAGTACATGAGCTTCCTATGGAATCAAATGTATGCTATAGCACTTACAATGTGTATTTCTTAGAGCAACAAATCCTGCAACACATTCCATGTATTTTTCAACATGAAACTTGAGCATGTTTGTGGTGTTGATGCATATAAAAAGTTGTTTGGTGTTGTATGACAAGTTACTGGAAAATGCCAATGGAGCCATCTTGGGCAATAATGAGCAGGCAAATAGGATACTTCACTGTCTTAGAATTATAAAGATCAATTAATTATTGTCTATCTATTTCCATTCATTTCAGAGACTTCTGTATCTTTCTGTGTTGGTATGCACTAGCATATTACAATGCCAATACCTAATGATAAGCATAAATTTATATCTTGGAGTCTATGGCATATACATGAATGTCTTTATGCCTATAAACCCTCACTGCTTTTTCTATCTGCCAATTTCTTCCAAAATACCCTCCCTTTCAAACCATGAAAGGAATCTCCAAGAGGTATATTCTTCCAATATCTGATTATAATATAGCTTGGATTTCAAACTACAAAGTAATATGCTTTACAATAAATAAACAAACAGTCTATACTCTATACCATGCAAACCTTCTATGTTCTCATTTTTCACTAGGTCACCCATGATGGGCCATCCATAGGTTTTCTTTTTCTTATATTTACTCTTCCAGTTCTAGTGTGATTCCTAAAAACTATGGTATGCAAAGATCGCTGAACCGGTACCAAGACCCATACTGGCATGTATACCAACATTGATAAATTAAAAAAAAACAATCTTCCTCCCCCTCTCAAGCAAGGATTGCTGAATCAAACATGAACAGAACCTGAGCCGGGCCGAACCGAGCTCGAACCAGGCTGAACTGGACGGTACGTACTGATACGATACTGTACCATAACATACCGGTATGGAATTGAAATTTTTTTATTTTTTTAGTACCGGATTGATTTTAATAGATGAACTGTACCGGCTAAAATCGATCCGGCTCTTGGCCGGTATGGTACGGTACATCCCATATCGAGCAGTACAGGACGGTACCGTGAACCCTGATGGTATGTACTATATATTTGAAGTTTTCAAGTATGCATTGCACATAAAATGAAAATGCACAATAATGATAATAGTTCTACATAAAATGAAAATCCAATAATCAAAGAACTGCTCAAATAGTACTATCGAGATCCTGCTTTCTGTTTGAGTAGTTACTCATACGAGGATCATCTATAATATATAAACAATAAATGAACAGAAAGTTAAATACATGGATACATAGCATACTTCATCAATTAAGATGTTATACATTCACATGCTATTAACATATTAGATTATCATTTATCCATACATCCTATTAAGATATCATAATATACCATATTATCAGTTATCAATATCATATCATATTATATTATCCTATTTTGAGGATGAGCCTTGGTACAAGGTAAGGTTGCTTCATGACTTGGAAGTCACAGGTTCAAAATACAGAACAGCTTCTTCTCATGCATGGGTAAGGATGTGTATATCTAACCCTTCCCAAACCCTGCAATGACGGGAGTCTCATGCACTAGGCTGCCCCTTTTATAAAAAATATGCTATATATGCTATTAATACATCATATTATTATTTATTAATAACGAGAGAGAACACGAAGTGACCAATTTTGTTATTTAGCATCTTATGCAAAATAATCATGGATAGTTGTAGATATATGTGATACAATTAGAATTGCTTGAATGAAGTAGGGAAGTTCACCTGAAATATTATGTGACAGCAACATACCTTACAACACTTCAGGGAAAAAATAAAGAATAACAGTAAGGCCTGCAATTTTGGATGGCTTAGAGTGCTGAACAATAAAGAACATACATGAAAACAAACTGAATGTAGCAAAATTGAGAATGTTAAAATGGATGTGTGGTAAAACTAGCAAAGATAATTTAAGAAATGAATAAATTAGAGAAGCTGTAGGAGTTGCATAAATTTAGGACAATGTGATAGAAAACCAAATGAAATGGTATAGACATGCAAAACAAAAATCTGAGGCAATTCCTAAAAGGAGAGGTATTTTTAGTTTCTATCGAACATCATAAGAAGAGGACCAAAATTAACATGGATAGAGATTGTCAGAAAGGATTTGGAGAAACTTGCGATAATACCAGAAGTGGTCATACATAGAAATTCTTGGTAAATGAGAATCCACAAAGCTGATCCCATATAGTTGGGAGAAGGCCAGATGACTATGATTATGATGTATCAATACATCCTGCAACTGCATTATGTGTACCAACTAGATAGTTATAGTTACATATTTACACATCTCTATATTCCTAGATAAATTTACATGTACGCATACATTTATGGATATAAACAATCAGCAAAAAGACTAATTCATCTGTTTGGGGTAAATTGCACGGAATATAATCTACCACAACGTGGCATTTGAACAAAGCCAAGTCCACCAAAACAAAATGATTCTTAATTTTTCAACATTTCCATATATGCATGTACACTATATACATGCATATGAGTATATAAAGCAACCAAAAACAACATTCAAGCGCAATTAAATAGATTAAGGCAATTTAAAAACAAGAAACAAAAGAACTTGACATAAATGGCACACACTTAATATGCTATAGAAAAGATAAAAACTTACAAATTACAAGTATTTTGCAACTCTTGGGTAGATAGGCCAGATGATGCATTTTGAGCAGCATTCTGATATCTCTGCAGTGCAGCTCCAAGTTGACTAACCTGAACAGAAGCATCAATTACCTGAGACTTAGAGAAGGTGAAATTAAACCAAAAGCCAGCAAAAGATAACATCTAAGTGATAAAAATATCTATTAACACCTGGGGTATTAACAATCTCCGAGGAATAAGCTCCTCATGACGCCTAGCACAAAACTCCCAGGAACAAATCTAGAAAGGAAAACAAGAGCCACTGAGTATTCCCAGAAAAATGCAACAAAACATGATGTCATCTAGAGTGCTACAGAAAGCCTCTTCAGTAATATTTTACCTTTAGATCAGGGGAGAAAACAATCCTCAGCTGACCTTCACGTACCACACGTAACTGCTCAAATACACTCTCTTGAATTGCTTTAGCATAATCCAGGACAATCTGGCCTGATGCATTATGATACTCACGGGGCATGTCAACGTATAAAAGTTCCTCTAAAGTACCACTAGCATATTTAATTTGGAATAGTCTTGGCAGAACCTCAACAGTCGTTTCTGAAATTGCAGATGAGAAACAGCAAGATGGCATAAACAAAGCAGCTCTCCAATACAGCATATATAACAGTGTAAATCATGATTCTTTATTGATGAGAATGAAATAAGCATAAATTTAGATCAAAATATACATTTAATTCAACACAATGCACAGGCAAGATAAAAATCCATGATGCAGAAAGGTACATACCGAAACCACGACCAGGTTTATGATTGCATATCTCGCAATGCCATACATCCTGAAAAACAAGGTACACATGCTTTATTACATACAAAAAGAGACAAAAGTAAAGAGGCTGCCATTCGCTGAAATGCAACAATGCAAAAACATCAAACAGGGCAGCTGATAACTCAAGCATAAGCAGGGGAGAAGAAAAAAGCATGACTCCAAATTTCGCCAACAATGACTGAAGTCATGCATGCATTTGAACAACTGGCTCATTCTTCTCATCAGATCTAGACATACCTGAGGAAAAACACCAGTGGTTTGACGCCCACTTCCATAGAGAGAAACACACCACCTCTTCTTGGCATTGGGAGCAAAGTATTCATTGACAAGTTTTCTCCAGAATTCAATATTGTTATCCTTCATGTGGGAAAAGCAAAAGTGAGTGCAAAAAGGAATAATGCTTTTCTGCCAGCTTTGCCTTGAAATAGTCAAATAAATTCAGCAATAAGGGAGGCTTACTTCTGGTCTATGCTGCTGATGATACATATAATGAGTTAAACGCCGTGCACACATTCCAGGCTCATATGATGGTTTTACTTGGGGTCTCAAAGGAAGACTTTGTTGAAGCTGTTGTTGCAACTGGTTTCTTTGTTGAGGTAAGGTCTTAAAAAGCTGCTGCTGCTGTTGCTGCTGGTGCTGCTGATGCATGATCCGCTGCTGCTGTAAGAGATTAATTTGAGCAGCTGCAGCCGGTGATGGCTGTCTCGACATTTGGAATAGCTGCTGCTGCTGCTGTTGCTGTTGCTGCTGCAGAAACAGTGATGAATCGGAATGTTGGCGTTCCAGTTTAACAGGAGCTAAGCTTCTTGCAGACTGTAGCTGCTGAGGTTCCATTTTTATAGCACCTAGACTGCGCAATGACTGTAACTGCTGTGGTGGACCATTATTATCAGCACACATCTGTGGCTCCAACTTGACAGGACCCATGCTGCCCACCTTGCCCAGGCCTCCCCGGAACTGTGTTTGCTGCTGACTGTGAGGCATTGAGAACTGTTGTTGGAAGTTCTGTATCCCCTCAAGTTGTTGAGGCTGTGATTGATCCTGCACGAGCTGGTTTCCAGAAGGATTCTGGAAGTGCTGCCCCTGACCCAGCCCAGACGAAGAGGTGAAGGATGCAGCATCAGACTCAGCAGAGCCTAGCATATCAACCGCACCTCCAACACTACCTCGCTGTTGGAGGTTCGCCGAAGGGTTGGAGAGCCCAACACCAGAAACAGGCCCTCCATTTCCAAATGAATGGTTAAGGAGTGATGATACATTGGAAATGTTACCCAGCAAACTCATGTTGTTGCTGTTGTTGTTAAAGTGGGTTCGGGGAGAGACCAGGGAAGAGAAAGGTTGCTGAGAAGGGATAGAATTAGCCTGGGCTCCGCCCAACATGCCAGAATTTGACCTCAGAAGAGATTGAGGGACCGACTGGGCTCCTCCGACCGGAGTCGCAGAGCTGGAAGGCACCATTTTCAAGGGAATGGAGCAGGTGATCTTTGTAGCCTAAAAAGGGAAATTTTTGTTACATGGGCTTATAGAATTAACAAGAATAACAGCAGACAAACCTTGCAGACTCTATGCGGGCCCTTGAAAGCAAGGAAGGACTGCCTTCAAACATATCGGCAGATAAAGAATCAGACCAACGGGAAGTGGAAACCCAGCAATAAACTCTGGCCTGCAACATCCTATAGATTCCACCCCCTCTTCAAGAATCCCATTTTTATCCAAACCTCCAAAAGGACCAATAACTGGATCTCAAATATACCTCTAAATACTCAATCTTTTAAACACTTTTTTTTTATTCTCCTTTTGCTTTCCACTGCCACCAATAAAAGTAGAAATCTGGTAAACAAAACAGAACAAAAAGCTAAAATATCAGAAGAAGGGAAAATAAAAATGCTATCCTTTTCCCATAAATGGAAACCAAGCAGAGCACCTTCAGAAGAGCTCAGGATACGATCTTTGTTCTTGTACACACCTCAAGAAACGATCTTTGCCTCTTCTTATGAGGTAAAACAGCCTCACGGATTCAGACACCACCGGAAGCGACAGAAACGACCGCGGGAATCCCCCGATCGCCACCTAGATCATAAAATCCGAGCCAAATCAGACGACCCGGGCCTCAGTCTGATGCAATTCCTCAAAAGTAACGGAAATAGAAATCGCCAAAGAAGACCAGGGAGAAATGGAACAGAAAACCTTAACGAAAAGGAATTCGAAACAGAGGATCAAATCGGCTTACGTGGCTTCGAGTCCTGACAAGAGGCGTCGGTGCAGCAGCTCAAAAGAACTCCGGCGATATTTTCTCTTCTCTGGCTTGAACTCCAGATTCTAGGATTAGGGTTTCTTTCGAGCTCCAAAAAATAAAGAGCGTGCTTTCATATCCGCGATTCCTGCCTTCGGATTTTATTCGAAAACACAATTCCACCCGTCTGGTTTCCTTCTTCTCCCGGATTGAGTGATGTCCTTGCGGATGTGAAAGTTCCTTAGATTTGATTAAATTTTTGATACATCCACCCCTACAATTTTGATTGGTATCTCCCTTTTGACCTGCAAGTGGAGGTTACGATGGCAGCTTACTGGACCTTTGTTTGCAAGCCCTCAAGTAGTTTACAAACTATAAACAAGCACCGGATGTCCCATGATCACTCGTAGTCTCTTGTAAAACCCCTTTTTTTTTTTAATATAAAAACAAAAAACTATTATTTAGCTTAAAGAAATGGTAGTTGTTTGGGAAGGGGGGATTGTTAGTTATTTTTCTAACCAAAGGAGCTTGGACCTTACTCGAGCAAATGACTCATCTCCACGGGAAGAAAGAAAGCACAACCACTACTAAAAAGAATGGCTAAGTTTACGGCTTCAGATAACAATTGATCTAAAGCTCAAACACTGACCAATCCTGGTAAATAATGATAACTGACCTGCTCGGTAGATTACCAAGGCCGATTATAGGCCAAGGAACTCTAGTGAGACCATCACCAATATCACGCATAAGGTTCAGCTTGCAACATGAGATCTCTGCCAACATGCCAAATCTCTTCCTGTTATGTATAGCTAGCATCTCTACCTTCCATAATAAATAGAGATTATCCATTATTACTAGCTAACATCCCACTATCCATAATGAGAATAAAGTCTTTGGATCATGACAGAATTGGTGGTTATAATTAACTTATTCACCTTCTTTATATAAAGGAAGGCAAAAGAGGTCCTGAATAAGTAATCTCTCCTAAAAAATATAGCTCGAAAATTGTCACAGTCTCTCTCCTACTTCCTAGCATTGCCAAAAGTTTTGGATGAGTTAGGCATCAAAGGATCCTCCACAAAAAATCTCTGGTGAGAGGATTTATTTGCACTTAGAAGGAAGGATTCTCTAACACAACACCTCTCTAAGTCGATAAATGACTAGCCCTCATCTTGGTAGGAGATTGAGCTCATCATCAGAAGATCAAAGATTTGTAGCAACATATTGGTACTAGAGGAAGGGACATGCTTCCCTATTAAAAGTGCAAAAGGAAAAGATGGCCATAACCAAGGTTGCATCCAGCGCTTCACGATGCTAATCCTCTCGACCTATTCAATGTGCTACTCTGCCATCTAACCCAATCTCGTCTTAGCCCATAGCAACGGTAGACCTGTAATAATTCAACACCTTGCTACAGTAAGTCCAACACTTGATGGCTACCACCCAAAGCATTCAAATAACAATGGATTGACAATAGCAATTGCGGAGAGAGCCTGTCTCCCCATCAACTCCCTCATAGCAAAGCAGGCACTCTCATCCCAAGAGTCTAAGCTAGTGTGCCCCTCTTGACAAGCCCACCATTGAGAACCAATAATCACCAATTAGCTTGCCCCCATCGCCGAGACCTAAGGCATGAAGAGCGGTGCTGGCATTCTCTGGAATCTTCAAAAGAAGATTCTACTCTAGGTTGTTCTCAAAGGTCAAGACTCTCCCTATGTAAAGTAAAACTTGAGCGATAGGTTCAAGAAATTCACCACCAACTTGAGGCTATTCATGGAGACCAAATGTAGAAAGATGGCCTCAACTTCAACTTGCAACCCTCTTTTCCCTCCACATCAAGGAGGAGCCAATCCCCAATTAAATCAAAATATCACAGATCAAGCCCTGCAATGGCTCCACCGATTCACTGAATCATCTTGAGAGTTACATGTCTCTCGTGATATTCCAAAAAGCATTGGACACACTTCTCTACATTGCCTTCCTAGCCACCCTCTAGAACATGGCTCGAGCATGGTACTCCGATCTCTAGCCAGGATAAATTTAATCTTTTGAGCAGCTGGGGATAATATTAATCACATACTTTGGTAGCGGCCAAAGATAGCAACTGAACTCTGACAACTTTTCTATATTCAGTAAAGAGAGGGCTAGAGTTTGCACGATTATGTAGCTTGGTTCAACATGGCCATGCTAGAAGTTTGTGACCTTAATGAATGGATCATAATATCGATATTGAAGCAAAGCCCAAGAAATTCTTGGATGATCATCTCTTTATACGAGCTTTTCCAAGGATTATGCCATGATGCTTGCACATGCCCAAAAGTAATGTGAGCAGAAGAAGCGGCAATTGTGCACCACCAAGAAGGAAGCAAAGCCTCCAAAATGAAGAAGAGAGCCCAAGGAGAGTCTCAAGAAAAGTAGTGAGAGTGCGAACTTACTTCTCCTAAGAAAGAATCCAAGGCCAAGGAGCCCGCTTCGGTGCTTCAATACCTACACCCCCTCTATCCACTCTGCATGTCCAAATCTTTATGGAGATTGAGAGCTAGAGATACCTTCATCGATTCAGATCAATGAAGGCCTTGGTAGATTGATGCAACCATAAAAGGTACTATCATCTCTATACGATCACGATCATGATTTCGAAGACTACACTACAAGAAAAAGGTTTATTAGTGATAGGTATTTTAGTGATCAAACTAAATAACAAGAAAAATTATCATTGCTGATACTATTAACGATGGCACATTGACTATTAGCAATGACAAAAGTCATCACTAATAATCTTTAATTTTTATTTTTTTTATTTTTAAAACTTATTAGCAATAGAAATCTTATTATTGCCATCACAAATAATCTTTATTTTTTTATAAAAAAAATATTTTTAAAATTTATTAGCAATCCACTAGTCGTTGCTGAGAATCTTTAATTTTTTTATTTTTAAAACCTATTAGGGACAAAATTACTATTATTGGTGATATCCTAGCCATTACTAATAATATTTATTTTTTATTTTTTTTAATTTTAAAACTTATTAGCAATAGAAAGTATTTTTATTAGCGATGACAAGTAATTGTTGCTAATAACAACATTAATTCCCAACCTTTATCGACCAACAATCTTTGTCATTGCTAATAGTGGTCAGTAAAAGTCCCCCAGGTACTCCATGGCCAAAATTTTTTTCCAAGCTTTCCCTTTTCCAAAATTTTCTCCCCACTGTCAATTCCCTCCTCTTGGTGACCTATCTCCATGCCATGCTCCCCCTACTGTGCTCCTCGCTACCGGTTTCCCACTTATTGGTGCCCCATTCTCTCCCCTCTCGTTCCCTCCTCCCAGCACCCCATGCTCCCCATTGCTACCCCCTTGTGCTCCCTGCTACTAGTTCCCCCCTCCCCAGTGCCCCATGCTCCTCCTGCCACTTCTCCCCTTCCCGGCATTCTATTCTTTCCTTTGCCCGTTCCCCCCCTCCTCAGTGCCTTATGCTCTCCCCGACTGGCCCCTCTTCCCCTGTCATGCCCCGACCCCAAACCCGAGCCGGATGCACAACAGACGGTCGTGTGCCCTAGAATTTATTTCTCCTTCCTTCGGACATACAAGGCCTCTACCAACTAGGTTACCATCTTGGCAATATTGTCCGTTATGTCCTAAGTTTTTCACTGACTAGTCCCAAAGCCTAATTAATCTTATGGATCTAAAACAAAAACAAAGAAAAACATGGATGAGCTATACGGGCTCAATAAGTTATCAACACATCAAATATACAACATAAATATGCCAATAAAAATTAACAAACATAAACACATCATACAACGACATGTCCATCAATATAATAATATAACCAGCAACATGATGCAAATATGTATACTTAATTTTAACTGACACCGACACGACTATGGATGGCCAACCATTTACTATACTCTCCTAGTCCCTCTGACTATGGCCACGATCGGCCCATGGCTCGTCCCGAAAGAGACTAGATCCTGTGTACACATACCGCTCATCGGTCATGCACCAATGATAGCCCCACTGGAGGTCCAAAAAGAAAACTAGTTCTGAGTATCACACGAGAAACATGCATCCTCGGCATGTGCCTGCCACGCATGGCTAAAATAAGGTAACTAGCTCCCGTGTCACATACCGCTCAATGATCATGTGCCAGCGATAGCCCCACTGGAAGTCCAAAAGAAGACTAGGTCTTCGTGTGATCATAGTCAGACTAGAGAGCGACAATACCAAAACAATGCATACAACCCAATTCAATCCAATGCAATTCAATGTAATTCAATGCAATTTAAAATATATTACATGCATTTAATATTTCATAAATACATAACATATTTGGCATATTATATCAGAGGTCAAGATAACTTACCGAAGAGTATCCACCAATTACGCATAATTCAAACAATAAACCTAATCTTCCAAGGACAACGACGATCCTGACCAACAATTTAAACATATAATTAATTTCTATTTCAAAACTAAAAAGAAAACTAAATTATCATTGGGCACTTTCGTCTATCCAATTCTAACCATGGTCCGAAATTTAACCATTTCTCCCTTTCTTTTCTCTCTCCTCCTTCTTTCTCCTCTTTCTCTCTCCTCCTTTTCTCTCCTCTTTCTCCTCCTTATCCTCCTTCTCTCTCCTCTTTCTCTCTCCTCCTTCTCTCTTCTTTCTCTCTCCTCCTTTCTATTATTTATCTCTCCTCTTTTTTTCTCCTCTTTCTCTCTTCTCTCTCTCCTCTTTCTTTCCTTCTCTTTTTTTTCCCTGGTTCTTCTCCCGAACTCTCCCTCTTTCTTTCTTCTTCCTTTTTCTTCTTTCCCCCCTGAAGCTTCTCTCCCAGCTTGATTGAGTCGGTCTCCCCATGGCTATCAGCGGTAGCCATGGGAGATGGCCATCGGGAAGGGCTTGGCTAACCGAAGTGGATGGCGGTGCGACCACCGGTAGCTATCTGGCCAGCCACTTAAATCCCAAAATAAAACCCCCTATTAACAGAGCTAGCCCCTTTGTCAACAGGGCTGACCAATTCTCCATGACGAATGCCGGAAGGAAGGATCGGTGGCGATCATAGCGATCATCTGCCGAGAAGATGACTGGAAGAAAAGGAAGGGACCGGCAGCGATCAACGATCGCCCGGCCTCTTCCTAAAATCCCAGAGAAAGGAAATAAAGAAAGCGAGACGGACTCCTCCCTCCTCCCCATCGATCACCTCTACACAACCCATGCCCGAGAGGAAACAAAGCAGGAGGACTCACCGGCGAGGCCGACTTTGAGTCGCGACGATCACCGGAGGAGAATGGCCTTTGGAATGGACAGAGGCACCAGGAGAGGTTATCCGACAAGATCGATGTCGATTTCTGGCATCCACCGGAGGAAGATGGGTCCGATTTAGGCTGAGGCTCGCAAGGGACCTTTGAACCCCAAGGAAGATCCTTATCTCCCCCCCCCATGCCATCGACCGGCCTCTCCGAAACCTCCGCCGATCATTCTGAAGGTTCAGTGCTACATTGAATTCAAACTGAAGTCAGTAAGGATTGCTGACTTTAGCCCAAAAATGGCCCAATAACACCAGGCCTCACACCCCCCTGCTCCTTGTTGCCAATTCCCCTCTCCCCAGTGCCCTGTGCTCCCCCTACCTCTTCCCTCTCCTAGCTCCCCATGCTCTTGCTTGTCGATTCCCCCTCTCTTATGCTGCCATCCTGTGGTCCCGTCGCCGCACCCCCATTACACTTGAATAATGGGCAGGCTCGGACCAAGCTTTGCTAAGATATTAGTAGCTTTTTTCTCAACCCAAGCCCGACCCAGCCCAACTATCGGGCTTATCTTTGCTAGCAGGGCCAGTCCTAGTTTTTTAAACCTTCACTTATTTATCGGGTCGAACCAGGCCAGGTTTAATTATTTATCCAGTCGAACCAGGCTAGGCTAATTATTCTCATATCCTAGGCCTGCCTAGAAAAATAAGTGGGCCTCTCGGGCCACGGGCCTAGCCAGGCCTTATATGAATTCTTCATGTCCAAGCATGTCCAAATCACAAGTTGGGACTATTGAGCCAGGCAGGTTACTCGGCCCATACTCAAGTCTAACCCCCATCCCCACAGCCACGTCCCTAAGCCAGCATCCCATCCCTGCACCGTTATCCTTGTGCCATTGTCCATTCTTGCACTTTAGTTTGTGCATGTTGGATCTACCATCCATTAGGCCCATAAATTATGGATTTTGTGATTATTAGTGATGACAACGACAATGGCAATATAGCCATCATCAGTCTCTTCCGATGTTAGGTGTCTTTTAGATTTTGATAATGTATCTATTGTCATCACCACTGCCATCACTAATACTCACTTGATCCATATTAGGTGAGCCCCACTCATGGCAGATCCAACACACATGCACTAAAGTGCGAGAACATATAGTGTTGCAGGGATGGTGGTGTAAGGACGAGATGCCGACTCGAGGATACAGCCATGGGGATGGGGGTGCGGTGACCAATCTACGGGGACTATGATGCAGGGGAGGGGGAACCAATAGGGGGATCGAGTATGGGGTGCCACAAGGGGGGAAGCAATAGGGGAAGCACAGGGCACCGGGGAGGGGGAAACTGATAGCCAAGAGCACGGGGGGAGAGGGGGCCAGCATGGGGAGCATGGGTTGCCAAGAAGGGGGAAACAGGCAAGGGGGGAACATGGGAATACGGGACACAGGGGAGGGGAGAATGGGCAAGGGAGAGAACATAAGCAAGAGGGAACATGGGAAAGGAAACACGAGAAGGGAAACAGGTCGCCACGAAGTACAAGAAGGGGAACTGGCTGCTCGGGAGCACGAAAAGAGGAACATCGGAAAGGAAGTGGGAGAACGGGGATAGGGGAGCACGAGGCATCAGTAAGGGGTAGCAGGGATCATGCCAGGGAGAGCATGGCACTAGGATGGGTCACCGAGATGATGGAACTAGAGGGGAGGAGCAAAATTTGGTGAAGGAGCACGGAAAAAAAAATTTGGACGTCAGGCATCTAAGGAGATTTTGCTAACCACTATTAGTGATGGCGAAGCTTGTCATCACTAATGTTGATCGGTATAAACTTGAAATCAGTGTTATTATTAGTGATGGCTTAACAATGGCAAACTCCCATCGCTAATAATAACATTTCCATCATTAATAGTTTTTAAAAATAAAAAATTAAAAATTTGAAGATTATTAGTGATAGCCTATGGCCATTGCTAATAACAAATTATTCTATTGGTAATAAATTTTAAAAATAAAAAAATTATAAATTATAAATTATAGATTATTTTATATCAAACTTATTGATAATATTTTATTTTTTTTCATTACAGAATATTAGACATTCGACTCTCATCCATCGGCTGCTGTAGAGGATGTATAAGACCAAAAGGAGGAAGACAATGATGGGGATGATCTTACATGTTTTTTTTTATTTTTATATTATGTATCTAATTTTTTTACTTATAAAGTAGTGTAAGTTTATAAAATTATATAATTTATACTTTAAATATAATATATTTAGATTTTTATTTATAATTCTAGTTGTTAATTATTAATTTACTTATAATATGGTCTAAAAATTATAATTATTTATTGTTAAAATTAAAATATATTTTAAAAAATTAATTATAATTTTTTTAAAAATATAAAAAATATATTAGCAACAGCTTTAACGATGGTAATTATCATTGCTTAAGTATTATTATCAATGGTCATAGATTTTTAGCGACAACATATTATTAGTGACAATAATTGCCATCACTAATAGCCGTCACTAATAATCTTTATTAGCAATGACTTTTTTGTCATCGCTAATAATTATAATTAGTGATATAGGTATTTAAGATGGATTAATAGTGATGGCTTGTTATTGCTAATAAATTTTTTTTTTTGTAGTGCTACCTCCTGCTAAAGGATGAAATTGAGACCCTCATCTGAAGGGGGTATATTGAAAAGCATGTCCATGGTTAGAAGAACCAAGCAGTTGAATCACAAGCTTAGTATCAAACCAAGGTAGAGGACAATAATAACTGGCCCATATCTTGTGTCATTAATATGATCTTGAGATTTGCTAGTGGCAAGAGGACAGAAGGCTAAGCTGAAGATCCATCACAGAAGACGCAATGAACTGGTGATGTAATAATTTTCACTAATGATGATGTCCGAGGAGTTCAAACTCCTCATGATCATGTTGTCATCATCTCCATGATGATAGTGAATTGTCATGTAACAAGAGTTTTTATAGATAATAGAAGCTCAGCCAATATCTTACTTTATGAAACTTTCAAAGGATGAAATTGCCAATTTATCGACTGAAGAAAGTCAACATACCCCTAGTTGGATTCTTCAAAGACTCAGTCACGATCAAAGGTGAAATCATCCAGCTAATAATAGCTAGACATGAACCTTAGCAGGTGACTATGTTGCCGAACTTCCTGGTGGTTTGGGTACCATCCATCTACAATGCCATATTAGGCTGACTAAGGCTTAATGCACTCTAAATGTTGGTATCTACATATCACCTTTTGGTATGATTTTCCATGAGACATGGGGTTGGCAAAATTCGAGGCAACCAGATGTTGGCTTGATATTGCTGATAGCTTAAAAGAAAGGGAAAATGTCAGTGGAATCCCTACTGATTGAGAGACTTGATCACCGAGAAGAACTTAAGGAGGTTCGTGGCAAACCCATGGAGCAACTGAAATGGGTATCACTTAAAGAGGAGGACCCAAGTAAAGTCATCCAAATTGGGATGATGTTGATGCCCTACCTACAGAATCGATTGCTGGAGTTCCTATAGATCAACTCTGATGTCTTCACCTGGTCAACCTTCAACATGCAAGGTATTCCTGTTGACATTATTATCTAGAAGTTAAATGTCAACACAAAGCAACTTCCAATTTAGTAAGAAAAAAGAAGCTTCACCCTCGATTGATAGTGAGTGATAGACGAGGAGGTCAACAAGCTTCTAATAGCAGGTTTTATCCAAGAAACCCACTGCATAAAGTGGATAACAAACATCGTTACACTAAAGAAAGCTAATGGCAAGTAAGGGATCTACATCAATTATATCAACTACAACAAAGCATGTGCTAAGGATAGCTTATCGTTAGGATTGATCAGTTGATAGATGTCATCTTGAGACATAGGCTCCTTAGCTTCATGGATACCTTCTTGGAATACAACCAAATCCTGAAAATGCCAAAGGATGACAAGAAGATGGCATTCATCATCGACAAAGATTTGTATTGTTATAAAGTAATGTCTTTTGGTTTGAAAAATATAAGTACAACCTATTAGCACCTCATCAACAAAATGTTTAAAAATCATATTGACTAGAATATGAAGGTCTATATTGATGATATGCTCATAAAAAGTAATAAGATCAATTGTTATATTACTGATATAAAAAAAGCCTATAGAAAGTTGAGACAATACTGGATGAAGCTAAACCTGATAAAGTGCACCTTCAGCATTACTCAAAATTTTTTTTGAAATTTAAGGTGATACAGCGAGGGATCGAAACTAACATGGAGAAGGTTGAAACCATCTTGGAGAAGAAGCACTCGATCACAAAAAAGTATGTATAGTGCCTAGCAGGGAGAATCACCGCCCTCAATCATTTTATTTGGAAGTTAGCCAAAAGATGCATTCCCTTTTTCAAAGTATTGAAGCGATTGAACGACTTTGATTGAATGGGTGAATGCTAAGCTACTTTTGAAAATCTCAAGAAGTACCTTAGAATCCCTAAATTACTATCCAAACCAACCATAGGTGAAGTTTTGTATGGGTACTGTTGCCCAAAAATGGAACCCAAGAGGGGGGGTGAATTGGGTCTTTTAAAAAATTAAAGCAATAATGTGCAGGCCTTGTGGTATTTATGAGATACGAAATTGATGCACTAGATTATATGCAGCATAAAGCAATAAATAGAGTGCAAGAAGTAAAGAGCAAGAGATAGAGGAAACAATCACATACAAACACAATGTTTATAGTGGTTCGGTGCAAACCTAGCACCTACATCCACTTCCCAAGCCACCCTTGAAAATTCCACTATAATCTTTCCAAGATTACAGCCGACTTGTTTTTCTAAAGGCTCACAAGTCAAAACCTATGTTGGTTTTGTCACCTAGGCTCACCAACAATCCTTTACACTTGTTTTGTCTTCGAGCTCACAAGTTAACCCTAGTTGGTTTTATCACCTTGGCTCACCAACAAACCACAACAACCTTCTTTCAAGATACCCTTGAAAGTAAGGTCAAATCAAAAGAGAATTTCAGATATACAATTCAAAATAAACAAAACAAACTCTCTTCAAGAGTAGAATGGAAGCTTTGAGGCTCAAGTTGATGCTTTGTCTTGTATTCTCCTTGAAATATTCTTCAAGCTCTCTTTTTGGAAAAATGAAAGGATGGGCTTGTAAGATTTTTCAGGGAATCACACTTTAAATGGCTTTTGAAGTGAAGTTCTTGAGGGAATATTGGCTTTTGAGCTTTCAATGGACTTCAATGCTTCAAGAATAAGTTTGGTGAAGCTTAAATACTTCAAAAACTTTCAAAAAATGGTTTGTGACCGTTTGAACTTCGAATCTAGCCGTTGGAAGCTTGAAAAGATACTTTTGCAACTCAGAAAAATAGATCCGTTAGGCTTGTCAGAACCCGAGTATCGACACTTGGTTTGTCAGGTGTCGACACTTGACTTCCAGGTGTCGACACTTGATTCACAGGTGTCGACACTTGACACAAAAACACTTCAATGGCCATGTTCTGGATTTTCAAAAAGTCTCAGGCCTTGAGTCGATACTTGGGAACTTAAATGTTGACACTTGAGTTTCAGGTGTCGACACTTGAATTCTGGGTGTCGACACTTGACGTGCCAATGAGTTTTTCTGCGTGCCAAGAGCTGAAGTATCGACACTTGACTTCCCAGGTGTCAACACTTGGTTCTGAAAAATTCATAATTAAGTGCAAATTAAGCCAAAAATACAAGTATTGAATATAAAACTTAAAACCAATGTAAATAACAAATAAATGAACTCTTTTAAGCCCTTTTTGCATGGAGAAGACTCCTCAAATTGTGAAAAATGCTTCGTGCCACAGCGTGCCACGATACTTCAATTTTGAGAATTTGAGGTGCTTGCTTCCTGAAAACTCATAACTAGAAATAAATATTAGTACACAATATGTACTCAACATTTTGTTATTTATCAAAATCACTAGGTGGAGCCAACAGGTACTTTGCAATTTTGCCTCTTGCAATCAACTTGGTACTGATCCAAGAAGAATGATGGGTTCAAAAGCCAATCTACTATATAAGCAAGATCATGGATGATGCAGAGACCGAATAATCTAAAATTAAAAAGATGGTCCTCACCATCATCTCCTTGGCAATGATAACTTCAGCCATATTTCTAAGCTCATACATAACTATCCTAACTAACCAGCTTTTAAAAACTATTTTGTAGAAACTCGACACTTTTGGATGAATAGGAAAATGGGTGATCATACTCAATGAGTTCGATATTAGCTAACAACCTCGACCAGTCATGAAAGCACAAGTCTTAACTAACTTTTGTCACAAAGTGCATAATTCCTAAAAAAATAACCATGGAGAAGCTCTAGGTATAGGACCATATTGGGTCCTGCATGTCAATAGAGCCTCCGACTTACAAGGTAGTGGAACTATCCTCATCCTCACAAGTTTAGAGAGTGTAGTAACCGAATATGCCCTCTGGTTTGGTTTTAGTGCCATGACTAATGAAGCTGATTATGAGGTGCTGATTGTGGAGCTCAATATTATCAAAGAGCTTGAGATAGAAAAGCTTAAAGCCTTCACTAACTCACAACTGGTCGTCAAACATGTACAAGGAGAATATAAGGCCAGGGACTCAAGGATGATTAAATATATGTAGAAGATCTAAGAGCTCTCCTCGAGCTTCAAGACCTTTGAAGTCCAGCAATTTTTGCAATCAAAAAAATATCCGAGTAGATGCACTCTCTCAGCTAGCTATCTCGGGGCACAATGAGCTCAGCAAGAAAGTCCTTATCGAGTGTCTAGAGAAGCCAAACATTGAGGAGCATCCCATGATCTTACAGGTCACCCTCGAGCCAAGTTTGATGGAGCAATCATAGATTACCTCACCAAAAAGGCCCTCCCAAGTTCCAACTAACTCATTTAAAGTTAGGAAGGTTAAGTGGCAAACTTCTTGGTATGTTCTTGTAGGAGATAAACTTTATAAAATAATATAGTCCTTACCTTGCTTAAATACCTTCAATCATCCAAGGTCGACTATGTCCTTGGAGAGGTACACACAGGTATCTATAGCAATCACCTAGCAGGTAGGGAACTAGTCTACAAGGTGCTCTGGCAATGATACTACTAGCTAATCAGCAACAAAAAACTGCGAAACTCATTAGAAGATACGATAAATGCCAAAGATATGCCAACATTCATCATTGACCAGCTATAAAGCTCACTCCAATCTTCATATCATAGCCCTTCATCCAAAAGGGAGTTAATATCCTCGACCTTTTCTCTTAAGCAACCGGGCAAAAGAAGTTCCAAATTATTGTAATTGACTACTTTACGAAGCACGTTGAAGTTGAGCTAGTAGCATAAATTACCAAGAAGGTCTAGAACTTTATTTTAAAATCGATCATCTATTGATTCGGACTATTCTAAGCTATCATCATCAATAACAAATTATAATTCGAAGTTCAAGAAATTATGCTTAAAGCTCTACATCAATAATAGGCTAATCTCTGTCAGATATCCATAGGCCAACGAGGAACTAATCAAACTATTTTGCAAGGTTCAAAGATGAGATTGAGCCGAGCAAAAGAACTCTGGGCTGAAGAATTATACAATATCCTCTAGGCCTACTGAATTACACCTCGGGTGCTAACCAGAGAGATCCCCTTTAATCTATCCTTCAGGACTAAAATAGTAATCCTAGTCAAGTCAGCTTCCCAATAATCTGAGTTAAGAAATATGATAGGCAAACCAATCCAAATCAACTTCGCACGAACATTGACTTACTCAAGGAAACCAGAGAGAAAGCTCGAATCAGGATAGCATGATAGCAATGGTGGGTAGCACAGTACCATTATATTAAAGTCAAAATAAAGATCATGCGACTTGGAGATCTTATGATTTGACAAGCAAAGATATCTCAACTGAGCAAAACAAGCTTTTTCTAAATTAGAAAGTCCCATATCGGATCTAAAAAGTCATCTAACTAAAAGCTTATAAGCTAAAATAATTCAACAGCATTACCATCCGTAGAATCTAAAAAGCAAAAAATCTAAGGTTGTATCATCGGTAAGCTTCTGAGCTTGTATTATTCAAATATCAATACAAAATAAATTCAACGGCATTACCATTTGTAAGATAACATAATTCAACGGCATTCCCATCTGTAGAACTTAAAAAGCAAAAAATCTAAGGATGTATCATCGGTAAGCTTTTAAGCTTGTATTATTAAAATATCAATACAAAATAAATTATTTTTTTGCCTTTTATTAGGATTTGAAAAATCTCCAAGTAATAAAGATCATGGATAAAGTAACCAATGAAAAGCGACTAATAGAGAATGTCTGTAATTAGAATTGGACATGTTACGGCCGTAATGATGACGTGGTCGGTCTTAGATCCCGTCGAGCGTGATTCGAGCCACGTGGAGGTTTTCGGCCGAGTCAGCTTCGCCTCCCACACGTCCGAAGTCGAGCTTGGCCCGGGCTTCCCCGCTCCCTCGCCAGGTGGCACCCTGAGATGGTCCCACCTCAGCCGAGGTCGAGCCAGGCCCCTTCGCTCCTTCGCCAGGTGGCCCCCAGAGACGGAACCGCCTCGGCTGAAGCCGAGCGTCCTTCTGCCGCCCCGCTAGGTGTCCACCCAGGAGGGGTCCACCTCGGCCAAGGTCGGCTGCCCCCCCGCTCCCTCGCCAGGTGGCACCCTGAGACGGTCCCACCTCGGCCGAGGTCGAGCTGGGCCCCTTCGCTCCTTCGCTAGGTGGCCCCCGGAGACGGGACCACCTCGGTCGAAGCCAAGCATCCTTCTGCCGCCCCGCCAGGTGTCCACCCAGGAGGGGTCCACCTCGGCCAAGGTCGGCTGCTCCCCCGCTTCCTCGCCAGGTGGCACCCTGAGACGGTCCCACCTCGGTCGAGGTCGAGCTGGGCCCCCCTCGCTCCTTCGCCAGGTGGCCCCCGGAGACGGGACCACCTCGGCCGAAGCCGAGCGTCCTTCTGTCGCCCTACCAGATGTCCACCCGGGAGGGGTCCACCTCGGCTGAGGTTAGGCAGCTCGTACAGAGAAGGTCCCAAAGGGCAGAGGCGCAGGCTCCGAGGTTGACCCTCGAGCCGTGCGCGCCACACCTCGAGGAAGGCACCCTGTATGGATGGCGGCGGCATGCGAAACATCACTTATATCGGCCCGACAGGTTTCGCAGTCGAGAGACGCGGTTCTAACAAAACAGGGCCCGTTAACGGACAGTGCCGGCACCTGGGAAGGAGAGCGCCCACACTCGGCCCGAGGTCTGGTCGGCCGCCCGGCCAGCGCCCCCCTCCCTTACTCTTTCCCTGCTAGGCTCGGCAAACGAGGTCAGAAAGCTACCTGGCCCTCTGAACCAGAAGGGAAAAGAGAAAAGGACGGAGGGAGGGCGATGAGAGCGACAAAGGGAGCCTCCCGGGAGCGAAAAACGAGCATGCGACAGGAGGAGATAAAAGGAAGGAGAGAAGAGACGACCAGGGAAGGTGAGACAAGTAAGAAACAGAGGCTGGAAGCTCCACTCCCAGAGCAAGATCCAAGGTCCCGAGAGGGGATCGCTTGGCGTGAGCTCGGTAAAGGAATCCAGTCGGGTTTCTGGTCTCTCGGGCATCTTTCTTGCTAGTAAATTCTCTAAGTCTGGGACTCCTTCGGGGGCCCGTCCCAGAGAGTCTGTTCCCTCTCACCGTCTACTAACTTGATCGTCGGAGCTCCCTCGCCGGGATCCCCGGCCAGGGTCTTCTGACCTTGCCTTGCAGGTCCGGTCCAGCCAGAGGCCCCAGGAGCAGGACGGTCCAATCGGATCGGCGATTCCGAGGCCACGGGCGCGGCGGCGAGATCGACAACAGATTGGTGTGCCAGGTAGGGGGCAGGACAACACCCCTAGTGGGAGCTAGCTTTCTGCAGACAAAGCGCTTTCGACAATGGTGGTCACTCGTGGGCGCGAGGCGTCCACCAGCCGTGTGGGGGAGGTTCCCTTCCCTCAAGGGGCCCACAGCCCGGAGAGGGAGCTCCAAGCTCCCCCTCCTCTTCCGTCATAGCCGACCTTGATGGACGGGCCCCTCGTGGCCGTCATCCAACAGCTACAGACCTTGACCTCGACGGTCCGGCAGCTACAACACCAGTAGCGCTCCCTGGCCACACAGCCGCAGCCAGGAACCCCCGCGGCTCGGGCCGCGGGGCCGCGTGGGAGCCTGCGCTCCATTCAGGGTAGGCCGTCCCACCCGAGGGCAGTCTCCAACCCCCGCGGGAGCCACCAAACTCCTGCGAAAAGAAACTACTCCGGTTCGGCGGATCACGAGAGTCGATCCCCGGACGATGAAGCCGAGACGGCGCATCGCAGCAAGCAACACCGAGGCATGACTTTGCGCTGAGACCGATCGGCGCCCCCTTCACCAGCGGCCTCGATGGAAGATTCCACCGACGAGGCCATCAGGCGCCAGGCCGAGAGGCGCCTGGAGGAGCACGAGCGCAAGTTGGCGAAGTTCGCCCGCCGATTTGCCGACCTGCAGAACTCATCCGCGGACCTGGCGGGCTACGACTCCCGTCCCCCCTTCTCTGAAGAAATCCAGGTGGAGCCGATTCTGAACCGGTTCTGCATGCCGCAGGTGGATCCCTACGACGGAACCACCGACCCTCTGGACCATCTGGAGAGCTACAAGGCCCTCATGAGGGTCCAGGGGGCCACTGATGCCCTTTTGTGCATCACCTTCCCCGCTACCCTCCGGAAGGCCGCTCGAGTCTGGTTCACCCGTCTCGAGCCCGGATCTATTTGCTCCTTCCACCAGTTGGAAGGGAAGTTTGTGGCGCACTTCGACGCTTGTCGGAAGGTGCCAAGGGAGGTGGATAGCCTCTTCTCCATCCGCCAGCAGGACCAGGAGCTGCTCCGAGACTACATCACCCGGTTCAAGACCGCAGCCCTGGAAATCTACAGTTTGGATGAGCTCGTCGCCATGCTGGCCTTGAAGCGCGGCTCAAGACGTCCCTCCTGACCTACTCCCTGGACAAAAAGCCCCCCAGGACGTACTCCGAGCTCCTCCTCCGCGCCCACAAGTACATCCGAGTGGAGGAGGCCGACCACACCCGTCGAGAGCTAGACGGGAAGACTCTGAAGAGGCCATCCCCGAGGAATATTCCAGGAGCTCGGAAGCCCGGGCCATCTGCCGACCCTCACCCGAATCCGAGGTCAAAGGGCGAGGCCATTCCGGAGCGGAGGTTCACCCCTCTCCTCGCCCCCCGAACAAAAATTCTCATGAAAATTGAGGGCGAGCACTACCTCCGCCGACCCCCTCCTCAGAACCCAAGAGGTACCCGGGACAAAACAAAGTACTGCCAGTTCCATCGCGAGCACGACCACGACACAGAGGAGTGTCGCAACCTGAAGCGGGAGATCGAAGAGCTGATCAAGAGGGGCTACCTCAGGAAGTTCATCAGGAACGAGGTCCCGGCGGAGGGACAGCCGCTCACGGCCTTACCCCTAGTTCCTGCAATCGACAACCGCCCGACGGAGAAGCCGGTGGGCATGATCTCACTTGGGGTCGGGCGGGTGGCAAAGAGAGCCCGGGAGATCGGGAACCCGGAGAATGTACCCCCTTCTGAGAAGGAGAATGAAAATGAGAATGTAAACAATGATGCCATGGTGGTCGAGATGACCATCGCGAAGCATCCTGTACACCGAATCATGGTAGATAGTGGAAGCTCGGCTGACGTGCTTTTTTACGATGCTTTCTCTCGAATGAATTTGTTCCATGATCAGCTGAGGCTGGTGCACACCCCCCTGGTAGGCTTTACCAGGGACTCGATGGGGGTCGAAGGGGAGATCGCTCTCCCAGTCACCGCTGGATCCCCACCTCGGCAGACGACCATCCTGATGACGTTTACCGTCGTCAAGCTTCCTTCGCCTTACAACGCGATTCTCGGGCGTCCCGGGCTCAACCAACTGGACGCCATGATTTTCACGAAGAGGTTGGTGGTGCAGTTCCCCACGGCTTCCGGGCTCGGGGTGATGAGGGGGACGACCCAGCCAGTCCCGCATTGCCTCCAGACGGTCCCGGGCACCCGGGGCGCGGAGCTCAGCCCCGACGTTGACGACCTCGACCTAAGGGAGAAGGAACCCAGGGGAGGCCCCGTAGAATGCCTGTTGACTTATCCCCTTGGTTCGGACCCACTGAAGACAGTGCAGGTCGGGGCGCAACTCCCAGAAGAAGAACGGACCCGCCTGCTGGAGTTCCTCCGCGCGAACGCGGACGTGTTCGCCTGGTCAGCGGCCGACATGCCGGGCATTCCCCCCGAGGTCATTACGCACAGGCTGAACGTGGATCCGAGCTGCCGCCCGGTCCGCCAGAAGAAGAGGAGCTTCGCCATGGAGAGACAGAGGGCCATCAACGAGGAGGTGGAGAAACTCCTCACCGCCGGTTTTGTGCGGGAAGTCCAATATCCCAACTGACTGGCGAACGTGGTCATGGTAAGGAAGAGCAGTGGTAAGTGGAGGATCTGTGTAGACTACACCGACCTCAACCGAGCTTGCTCGAAGGACAGCTTCCCCCTTCCAAAGATTGACCAGCTGGTCGACACCACCTCGGGGCATCGCCTCCTGTCCTTCATGGACGCCTTCTCTGGATACAACCAGATCCGAATGAACCCGGAGGACGAAGAGCACACCGCCTTCATCACCGACCGCAGAACTTTTTGCTACAGGATGATACCGTTTGGCCTCAAGAACGCCGGGGCAACGTACCAGTGTCTGGTCAACAGAATCTTCAAAGACCAGATCGGCCGCAACATGCAGGTGTACGTGGACGATATGCTGGTGATGAGCAAGCCCGATTCGGACCACGTGGCTGACCTGGCAGAGACATTCGGCAACCTCCGACGTCATCAGATGAAGCTGAACCCGGCGAAGTGCGCCTTCGGCGTCTCCGCCGGGAAGTTCCTAGGATTCATGGTGACCCAGAGAGGAATTGAAGCCAACCCAGAAAAGGTCCAAGCCATCCTGGACATGGAGCAGCCCGCCTCCAAGAAGCAAGTGTAGCAACTCACCGGCCGGGTTGCGGCCCTTAGCCATTTTATCTTCAGGTCGGCCGATCGCTGCCGACCCTTTTTCAAGGTGCTGAGGAAGATGAATGACTTCGCCTGGACCGAGGAGTGTCAGGAGGCCTTTGAAGAGCTGAAGAAGATGCTCGCATCGCCGCCACTGATTTCCTGGCCCGAAGAGGGGGAGGAGCTCATCCTCTACCTGGCGGTCACCCCGGAGGCCGTCAGTTCGGTCCTGGTTCGGACCGACGACCAAGGAGTCTAGCGGCCGGTGTACTATACCAGCAATCTTCTCCGCGATGCGGAGCTCAGGTATTCTCGGCCCGAGAAGCTCGTTTTTGCGTTAATTGTGTCTGCTCAGCATCTCAGGCCCTATTTCCAAGCACATCCCATCGCCGTCCTGACGGATCAGCCGCTGAAAGCGAGGATCAGCCGACCCGACACATCAGGGCGATTAGCGAAGTGGGCACTGAAGCTCAGCGAGTTCGACATCGCGTACAGGCCAAGGTCGGCCATGAAAGTGCAGGTGCTAGCCGACTTCTTGGTCGAGTGTGCAGGCTTAGGCAAGGAGCCTGAGGAGGGCCCCTCGCACCAGCAGCTGAAAACGGGCCCCGAGGAGCCCGGAGAAGATGCGTGGATCCTCCACGTAGATGGAGCCTCGAACTCTGGCGGGAGCGGAGCCGGACTCATTCTCGCCAACAGCGATGGGGTCGTCGCCAAATGCGTGCTCCATTTCCAGTTCGCCGCAACAAACAATCAGGCGGAGTACGAGGCGCTCCTCGCCGGGCTAAGGGTCTCTCGCGAGCTGGGCATGGCTAACCTCAAAGCCTTCACTGACTCCCAGCTCGTGGCGGGACAGGTCTCCGGAGAATATGCCGTGCACGACCCTCAAACGACGAAGTACTTGGAGCTTGTCAAAGCGGGCATGGCCGGTTTCCGGCGCTTCCACATCTTCCACATCCCCCGCAGGGAGAACGCCCGTGCGGACACTCTTTCTTAGCTGGCGACCCTACCGGACTCAATGCTGGGCCGCGCTCATGTGGAGCGCCTCAAGGCCCCAAGCTACGAGACCCCAGCGGAGGTCCATCAGGTCAGCCGTGAGCCCAGCTGGATGGACAAATACGCCGAATACATAACCAGCAGTACCCTGCCAGAGGACCGTGCAGTGGCCCGCCTCATCAGAAAGAAGGCCGCGCGGTTCGTCCTAATGGATGGGCAACTATATCGAAGATCCTACTCCTACCCCCTCCTTAAAGGCCTGGGACCCGCGGAAGCCAGACTCGTGCTCCAGGAGATTCACGAGGGCGTCTGTGGGAACCACGTGGGGGGCAGAGCGTTAGCCTACAAAGCCCTCCGTCAGGGCTACTTTTGGGAGACGATAAAGGAGGACGCCGTCGATTTCGTGAAGAGGTGCGATCGGTGCCAGCGACACGCCGTGGTGCAATGGCAGCCCTCCAATCCAATCTCCCAGCTCTCAGCTCCGTGGCCATTCGTCCAATGGGGAATGGAACTTCTGGGCCCATTCCCACCGACGTCTGGACAGCGGAAATTCCTGATCGTGGCCATCGACTACTTCACGAAGTGGGTCGAGGCCGAACCCTTGGCGCGGATCACTGAAGCAAACATCGCCAAGTTCTTCTGGAAGTCAATCATTTACCGCTTCGGCCTCCCCCATACCGTGATCACTGATAACGGGTGCCAGTTCGACTACCGGGAGTTTGAAGAGTTCTGCGGCGACCTCGGCATCCGGCATCGCTTCACCTTGGTGGTGCATCCTCAGACCAATGGAGAAGCCGAGGTCACGAACAGGACCATTTTGCAGGGCCTCCGCACACGGCTGGACCAGGCCAAGGACAGGTGGGCGGAGAAGCTCCCCGGTGTTCTTTGGGCGTACCATACCACCCCGAGGACGGCGACCAACAAGACCTCGTTCAACCTCGTCTTCGGAGTCGAAGCGGTCATCTCGATTGAGCTCAGCCTACCCACACTGCGTGTGGAGCAATATGACGAGACGGAGAACCCCGCCAGAATGATGCTCAACCTTGACCTTCTTGAAGAGACGAGGGACAAGGCCCGAGTTCGGATGGCGGCGTATAGGCAGCGAGTGACCAGGTATTACAACTCCCGAGTGCGGCCGAAGTCCTTTCGTCTCGGAGATCTGGTCCTCCGGCGTGCTGAAGCTTCTCAGCCACGAGAGTGCGGGAAGCTCTCACCGAACTGGGAAGGCCCGTACCGGGTAGCAGAAGCCCTCCCCCACGGCGCCTACTACTTGGAGGAATTGGGAGGGGTCAGGTTCCCCCGGACGTGGAATGCCTCGAATCTAAGGATGTATTATCAGTAATGTAAGGTTCCCCACTCATGCAATAAAGTTTCTTTGCTTCAAACACTCTTTCTCACCTCGTAGGGAAACCGGCGCATGACTCTGAGTTCGGCACACACGACTGTGGCTGAAGGCCAGAGAAAGCGAGAAGTCCCGGACTTCGGTCTGGAAGGCGGGGCAGAACCCAGTTCGCCCACGCGAGCACGGAGAACAGCTCGGCAAGCTGTGCAAGGCTTGAAGAAACCTGCAGCCCCGGGGTTCAGTCCGGAAGTCCCGGACTTCGGTCTGGAAGGCGGGGCAGAACCCAGTTTGCCCACGCGAGCACGGAGAACAGCTCGGCAAGCCGCGCAAGGCTTGAAAAAGCCTGCAGTCCCAGGGTTCAGTCCAGAAGTCCCGGACTTCGGTCTGGAAGGCGGGGCAGAACCCAGTTCACCCACGCAAGCACGGAGAACAGCTCGGCAAGCCGCGTAAGGCTTAAAAAAGCCTGCGGCCCCGGGGTTCAGTCCGGAAGTCCCGGACTTCGGTCTGGAAGGCGGGGCAGAACCCAGTTCGCCCACGCGAGCATGGAGAACAGCTCGGCAAGCCGCGCGAGGCTTGAGAAAGCCTGTGGCCCCAGGGTTCAGTCCGGAAGTCCCAGACTTCGGTCTGGAAGGCGGGGCAGAACCTAGTTCGCCCATGCAAGCACGAAGGCAAGCCCAAAGAAGGGCCCGCTCAAGGCCTACTCTGCTGCCGTCCAGTCGAGAATGCCCCGAACTTTGATCTGAACGCTGGATGGGACTAGGTCCACCCTCGTCTCGGCACTCCACATCAACATCTCAAAAAAAAAAAAAAAAAAAAAGAGAAGAAGAAAAAATGAAAAGGAAGGCGAGGTCGAGACATGGCCAAACTAGATCTTCATTGATTCAAGAAAGGGAAGTACAAACAGGGAGTCCCGACAGGCCGGGAGTCCCCAAAAAAAAAAAAAAAAAAAGATGCACAGTTCAATTTGGCGCGGTGGCGGGGTCCTCAGCCGGGGTCGCGCGCTCCACATCCTCACCATCGGCGGCTGCTGGCTCAGGGGGCCGCTCCGGAGCTTCGGCCGTGTCGCTCGCCGGGGCCGTAGCTATGACGCCGGCCGTGCCGGAAGCCCTGCTGTCGGGTCCTTGCCTTCTACCCCCGAGCACCACCCCACTGAGGTCGAGCTCAGGGTAGAAGGACCCTACTTTCTCCCGGCACACTTGGAACCCCTTCAGGAAGGAGTCCACAGCGGCCTCCCGAACCTCCGAGATGTACTCGTCGGAAGCCCGGAACCTCGGGATGGCTTCATGTGCCTCCCGCTTCGCGGCTTCCAGGAGCCCGTTGACGTAGGTGCTCCGCTCCTTCGCCGCACTCGCCTCCCGCCTGGCCTCTTCCAGCTGGCGCTCCAGCCACTGAGAATGGGCCTGGAGGCGAGCCCTCTCAGCTGCGTCCTCCTCCGCGCGATGCTGGTGGGAGATCCTCTCCTCGGACAGAGAGGGCTCCAGGTCCTTGACGCGCTCCTCGGCGCGCGCCAGGTCTGCCTGGAGGGCCTGGTTGTTCGTTCGCAGCTCGACCCCCTTCTCCATGAGGTCTTTGACGTCGGTCGCGAGCTTGCCGAGCTTCTCTTCCTTCTCGGCATCCTTCTTCACGTACCCTGCGAGGAAGTTCCTCAGCAGGAGCACGTCGTTCCCAATCTGCATAGCAAAAAGATCGGGTTAGTAGAGAGGCTAACCGAGGTCACAAAGGACAGAAAAGTCTGAGTTCGGACTTACCGTGAAGAGCTGCGGGAGGATCCCGAGCAGGGCGTCGGTGTAGTCCCTGCCGCCTCGAGATCGGCGGTCCCGGGAGGTGGAGGAGTACTCCATCACTTTCTCCGCGAGCCCCTTGTCGCGGATTACCGAGCACCGGTTGGTGATCATCGGTGGCGGAGCCGTTAGGTCGGCTGCGACGGTGACTGACCCTCTAGCAGGAATCGCTGTCGACGGGGCGGCTGAGGTCGCGGGCGGCGCCGTCGACTCTGCGGCGATGATGGGACCGGCGCGGGGCGGAACTGCTGACGGTGGGGCCCCCTCGTCGGCAGCACCGTCGAGTCTGACGGCTGGAGCATCGATGGCCCCGCCCCGAGGCAGCCTGGGTGGGGGAGCAGCAGCCACCGAGCTGGGTACAGTCGCCGGCATGACTCCTGGCTCACCTCGGTGCGAGCCCTCTTCGTCGCAGGTTCATCCACCTCGACGACGTCCCTCTGGGCCACGCCCTCCAGGAGGTTCTCCAATGAGAATTTCATGCCTGCAACACAAAGGAAAAAGAGGTCAGCCAGCTCAGCTAAAAAAGAGGAAGAATACAGAGGTCAGGGGAAGACTGGGTCTCACCCGGCTCGTGGATGGGGCTGATCCCGGCCTCAAACAAGTTCTGCTCTGAGAGCAGAACCTTGAGCGCCAGGACCACATCGCTCAGGAGCTGGGAGTAGGCCTCTTGGTCCGCCGACTCGACCTGGGAGTTCCAGTTCGGAGACTGATCCGGTTCGCTCCAGGCCCAGTCAACATCCTCGACCGAGACAAAAAAGAACCGGTTCTTCCAGCCCTTGATGGAAGAAGGGAGGTCGAACCGGAGACACCTGGGCTGGGGCGAGATGTACCACCAGCCGTCATCAGTGGAGTACCTCTTCAGGATAAACATAGCCCTGAAGAGGGAGAAACGGGCAACAAACCCATGGAAGTGACAAAAAACAATGAAAGAGAAGATGACCCGGATGGCATTGGGAGCTAACTGGGCCGGGACGAGACGGAAGTGGCTAAGGAAGAAAGGAAAAAGGGATGCAGAGGAAACCGAAGACCCCTGAGAAGGAAGTCCTTGTAGAAGGCTATGCGGCCGGGGCCACTCATGATGACGCGATCTCCGGGCCACGGAACGAACAGACGGATTGACCCCGGGATGCCATTGACCTCCCGAAGCAAAGAAAGGTCGCCTTCGGTCATTGTGGAAGTATGACTGGAGGGACTGGCAGAAAGAAGAGTCGAAGGAGGAAGGGAAGAAAGTGGAAGAGCAGAAGCGACGGGAGGAGACCTGACACCCCTGGGGATGCCAATAGTGATACCCCCAGGTTGCAGTCGCCTGCGAGTCTCCTCCGGGATCACTTCCTCCTCCTCCAAGGAAGAAGATGGAGTCCTCGGCCGGGACGGACCGGCCTCGTCCGGATTGGAGGAAACATGGCGACGGCGTGCCATGACAAAGAAGAAAGAAAGAAAAATTCACCGGGATAGAAGAGGAGGACAAAGAAGAAAATAAGGGCACTCACCGAAAATGCACCGTGCGAATGCGGGGCTGTGGAAATTAGCCTGCAGCAAACCGCCCACGGAGCAAGGGAAAAGGCCTTATTCCGGAAAGTCCCCTGCTTTTCAAACTCAATCGACAGCCGCCATACCCGTCATTCTGCTCCGGGCCATTGGATGATCGCCGCGTGGATGCACGCCCGACACCGACACCTCGTTAGCAGGAAAACGGCCTCTGCTTCGAAGTGACGCATTTATTGCAGGCGAACAGGCGACGCGTGGCGGCCTCCTATAGGGCTTCGGGCGCACCGAGAGACGGCGACGAGGATCGTGGCAATTATGATGCAAGATCTTCGCCTCCCCATGTCATATCCGCGTTTAATCCCAACGTTCAGTTCCACAACGCCCCAACGGAATGTTGGATTGGGGGGCAACTGTTACGGCCGTAATGATGACGTGGTCGGTCTCAGATCCCGTCGGGCGTGATTCGAGCCACGTGGAGGTTTTCGGCCGAGTCAGCTTCGCCTCCCACACGTCCGAAGTCGAGCTCGGCCCGGGCTCCCCCGCGCCCTCGCCAGGTGGCACCCTAAGATGGTCCCACCTCGGCCGAGGTCGAGCCGGGCCCCTTCGCTCCTTCGCCAGGTGGCCCCCGGAGATGGGACCACCTCAGCCGAAGCCGAGCGTCCTTCTGCCGCCCCGCCAGGTGTCCACCCAGGAGGGGTCCACCTCGGCCAAGGTCGACTGCCCCCCCACTCCCTTGCCAGGTGGCACCCTGAGACGGTCCCACCTCGGCCGAGGTCGAGCCAGGCCCCTTCGCTCCTTCTCCAGGTGGCCCCCGGAGACGGGACCACCTCGACCGAAGCCGAGCATCCTTCTGCTGCCCCGCCAGGTGTCCACCCAGGAGGGGTCCACCTCGGCCAAGGTCGGCTGCTCCCCCGCTCCCTCGCCAGGTGGCACGCTGAGACGGTCCCACCTCAGCCGAGGTCGAGCCGGGCCCCCCTCGCTCCTTCGCCAAGTGGCCCCCGGAGACGGGACCACCTCGGTCGAAGCCGAGCGTCCTTCTGCCACCCCGCCAGGTGTCCACCCGGGAGGGGTCCACCTCGGCCGAGGTCAGGCAGCTCGTACAGAGAAGGTCCCAAAGGGCGGAGGCGCAGGCTCCGAGGTTGATCCTCGAGCTGTGCGCGCCGCACCCCGAGGAAGGCGCCCCGTACGGATGGCAGTGGCACGCGAAACATCACTTACGTCGGCCCGATAGGTTCCGCAGTCGAGAGAAGCAGTTCTGACAAAACAGGGCCCGTTAACGGACAGCGCCGGCACCTGGAAAAGAGAGCGCCCACACTCGGCCCGAGGTCTGGTCGGCCGCCCGGCCAGCACCCCCTCCCTTACTCTTTCCCCGCTAGGCTTGGCAAACGAGGTCGGAAAGCCGCCTGGCCCTCTGAACCAGAAGGGAAAAGAGAAAAGGACGGAGGGAGGGCGACGAGAGCGACAAGGGGAGCCTCCCGGGAGCGGAAAACGAGCAGGCGGCGGGATGAGATAAAAGGAAGGAGAGAAGAGACGACCAGGGAAGGTGAGACAAGTAAGAAACAGAGGCTGGAAGCTCCACTCCCAGAGCAAGATCTAAGGTCCCGTGAGGGGATCGCTTGGCATGAGCTCGGCAAAGGAATCCAGCCGGGTTTCTGGTCTCTCGGGCATCTTTCTTGCTAGTAAATTCTCTGAGTCTGGGACTCCTTCGGGGGCCCGTCCCAGAGAGTCTGTTCCCTCTCGCCGTCTACTAATTTGATCGTCGGAGCTCCCTCACCGGGATCCCTGGCCAGGGTCTTCTGACCTTGCCTTGCAGGTCCGGTCCAGCCAGGAGGCCCCAGGAGCAGGACGGTCCAGTCAGATCGGCGATTCCGAGGCCACGGGTGCGGTGGCGAGATCGACAATAGGACCGACCTCCTAGAGAAACCTTAGTTGACTGGGACTTCTAGCAAAATAATTAAAAACTTGACTACTATAAGGAGACACCTAGGCTCTGACCTAGATCTCCTCGACTAGGTCGGTGGATTGACCTTTTGGAGATATCTTGGCGATAGCCAGGACCTCTAAATGTGTACTCAACTAAGACCGATCATAAGAAGACACCTCAACGTAAGTTGGGATCTTTGACTTCGAAATCGGGGATGCTTGGTCTCGCTGAATCTTAGCTCTAGTTAAAAGATTTTACTATAGAGGATGAGAATAACCACAATGCGACTATTGGGCCCCAATGATAATTACTTTGACTAAAAGTGACTAAAGCTTGAATGCTTTGATATTAGCTAGAGAAATATCTTGACGGCAACCACTTTGAGCAAAAGCGACTGAAGCTCAAAAGTTTTGACACCAGATCGAAAAATCCCGAACGATAACTACTTCGGATCAAAGTGGCTAAACTGAAAGGAATTCAACTATGAAAAAGTCCCGACCATAACTACTTCAAGCCAAATAGTTAAAAAATCTTGGCTTTAGCTTAGGAAGAAAGTAACTCTAGCCACAACCCAAAGCTGGGCTTAAGGGCCCATTATCCCTATGACTACAACTTCAAGAATAGAAGAGCAAAAGCATACAAACAAAAGGTAAAGTTAAAATAAAAATATGATTTTTTATTAAGTAAAGGATTTTGGATTATAACTATTTTAGTTACAAAAAGAAGTATGAACTATAAAACAAAAGAAAAACTACAAAAGTTTACATAACTTCCTTGGTTGCGACTTCGATCTCAGGCTCAACATCGACCTAAACTTCGATGGAGGGGAGGGGCACATTTGGAGGTATCTTAAGGTAATTCGAAGATACCTAAGGCTCCTTGGTCTCATCATCAAGCACCTCAAGGATAGGTGGAGTGAGGATTGGGGGAGTGGTATCAACATTCTCATCGTCTTCCTTGTCCTCATCTCCTGAAGTCATCTTTGAGATGGCATCGGCACATGCCCCATCTTCTTTGGCCTCAAACTCATCTTCACTCTACTTGGGGTTTAGGCAATATACATCGACTCCAGGTAAAAGCCAAGCCACCTATACCTTGTAGAGATCGAAGCCAGTGAGGAAGGAAGAGGTAGCACTATCTGCTATCTCTACCTAGAACTCCTTCGATGCCTTGTATGCCTCTATGGCTCGGAGCTTGGCCTGGTAGATGGCCCTTGATTTCTCAACCATGGCTCTCACCTCAGCCACCTTCACCACCTAAGCCTCAAGCTGAGCTACCTCCAACCTCTTCTCTAGCTCGATGAAGCTACTTTGCTGGAGGTTGGACAACATCCTCTCAAAGGTAAGCTCCCCTTCAAAGATTCCCTTCTCATTAAAGGCCCTTTGGAGATCAGAGCAGCTCCAAGAAGCCTCCTCAACCACTTGTTCACCTTCTCCTTAGCAGGGCTCAAGCCCTGATGGCATGGATCTCATTGTCCAACTCTCACTTCAACTTGTGCAAGCCAAGAATCTACTTGCTCAGGATAGAGAAGTCATAGATGAGCTACAAAAGAAAAAGAAAAAGTTAATTTACAACATCAAAAAATACTTGGGAGAACATTGAAAATAAGCTTACCGAGTGGAAACTACTAAAGCCTGAGCTTACCACCTCTTCAACATGGCGAGCCTTGCTAGCCGACCAGCCAACTGGCAACAACACCATTTAAAATAGTTCCTAGGTGAGTTGCTCATCCTATAGTATGAAATTGGATCTCTGAACAATCTTTGACAAAGTAATGAACTCCTTCTCGATCCTGAACAAGGAGGGGTCAACCTCGACACATGCAGTTGAAGAGGAGGACAACATAGTCGTCATGGAAGGGATTGGGACTGACAAAGGAGACGGGCCTCGGTGAATCATCATGCTAGGAACTCGATCGAGGTCAGGAGAAGTCTATGAAGCCAACCTCAATAGGAAGACGGCGATGATGACTTCCTGCTCATCATTGATGTCGATAGGCTCGGTGTTGAAGGACCCTAGAGTTGGCACCAGTGCTATAGAGGGGGCCTCAACCCTCTACCTTTTTTCTTCTTCTAGGACAACAAGGCCTCGCCACCCAACCTATTTTTTATGGTGGAACCGTTAGACTTTAATGTCGACCTCATCACTGCCAAACTAAGCATAGAAAGCAACAAAAAAAAGAAAAGAGAAAGGAAAAAAAGAAGAAGAAAGGAAAAGAAAAAAAAAAGAATAGTCATACCTTAAGGATACACCGAGTAAATCCCGACAATGTATAGAGCTTGATCTATGATAAGCTCTTTTAGCTGGTAGCACCTTGACATCAAATGCTCCTTGTCCTTGTAGAGTGATTCGGCATCCAAGGGTAGCTACAGACCTAACTGAAGCCCCACAGGAGGATAGAAGGGATAAAAAGGAAACAGATTTTCTAGCCATGGATAGAAGAAAGCATCCTTGAGTTGAATTGGCAGCCTTCTTGGAAAGAGAAGTACCACCAGCCCTTAGCTTGAGGATGCCTCTTCAAAGCAAAGCAGGCATGGAAAAGTGCATTTCTCGGTTGAATCATGAGATGGCACAAAAGAATGAAAATGATGATCAATCAAATGCTATTCGGATTGACCTAAGTAACATAGAAAGGCAGAATCCCTAAAATCTACTTAGAAAAGCCAAAGAATAGGGAAAAGGAAGATGGAGTACCAACTATAAGCTTGAAAGAAGACCTAGAATAAATCACCGGAGAATGAACAATGAGAGAAGCTCTCTTCCTGATGGATGGTGGAGCAAAAGCAACTCTATAGCAGGAGAAAGGGTAGCTTGGAGTGAATGAGGAAGAAGATATAAAAACTAGCCCTTCTTTGTTTATATTGCCTCCAACGGCCTTGATCAACATGACAATTTGGTGCACCCATTTTGAATCGTGATACATGGCATTCATTGGCTAGATATAGTAATCCATACTAATTATGAAAGACGTGTGCGCACCATGTGTCTGCCTCTTATAAGTTATTGTGATATTTGAAAAAATCTTCTTAATTAAATGATTTTGGCATGCTTCTTGAAAGCCCATGCCTCCATAACTAGCATTATAGTTGGAGTGATATCTTAAATTCCCAACCTAGAAGCTTCCACATAATAACAAAAGTATTCAAGCTGTTATCAACTTGAAGAATCTCACCTCGAATATCCCCAATGAAGAAAAAATGCCACTCCAACTAATTACGTTGATCACCTAAAGTTGATCGGCCACTTTAAACTCGGGTACGAGGGGTAAGTGTTAGATATATTGGTCATTTTCCCAAGTAGAGAAGCTTGGACCTTAATTGAGCAGATGACTCATCTCTATAAGAAGAAAGCACAAAACCACTACATGAAAAAATAGCCAAGTTTACAACTTCAGATTTTGACCGACCTAGAGTTTGAACATCGATTGATCTTGGCAAACGATAATAGCTGGCCTACTTGGTAAACCACTAAAGCCGACTACAGGCCTATAAACTCCAGCAACGGTGATACTAACGGCATCCATGAGGGTCAGCTTGCAATATGAAATCTTTACTAATAGCATGGCAAATCTCCTTCCATGTATATTACACATAGCTAGCACTTTCACTTTTCATAACAAATAGAGATTCTTCACTATCGTTAGCGAATGCCCCATTATCCATAATGGAGGTAAATTCTTCAAATCATAACAAATTTGGTGGTTATGATTGGCATATTCATCCTCTCTATATAAAGGGGGATAAAGGATATCTTGAATAAGTAACCTCTTCCAAGAAATAAATTCCAAAAACTCTACCATACTCTTTTTCCTTCTATTGCCTACTATTGCTAAAAGCTCTAACTGACATAGGTATGGAGTCCCCACCAGAGAATCTTTGATAAGAGGACTTCTTTGCAAGTCTTTCAAAAAAAAGATTTCGCTAGTGCAACACCTTTATGCATCGATAGGTGACTGATCCTCATCTTAACAGGAGAACGAGCTCATCATCGAAAGATCGATGACTTGTGGCAATAATAGTTATATCATAATTTCATTACAAAAACATGAATATATTACCAAGGATAATATTGACATGTGCTATAAAAATTTATACCAATACTTATACTCTAGTTGATAAATAAATAATATTTTAAATGATATTCTTTGGTGATGCAAAAATATATATTTTTGTAAGTTAATATAATAATATATGATCAAGTATATACGAGACTTATATAAGTGATTCAAAAAATAATCAATCATACAATACTTGTATCGATACAAAAGATGGTAATAGTGAGTTTTTCATTATATATTTTTCTACAATGCATTCTAATTTTATTTAATATATTTTGGTATTAGGTATCGTTCTAAAACTTTTCTTTTAATATCTTCTATAGTCTTTTAAGTATAATCATTATATATTCTCTTTTTATGTAAAAAGCAAATTATTACATAAAAACAAAAATATTTAGTATATTTTTTTAATTATGAATCATTCCATAATTTGTTATTGAATTAATGTACAAAAACTATATGTATTAGAATAAAATTGTTAAAACATGTACTACATTAATTTATTTTTATCATTACACCAATAATTAAAATCCATCTTAAAGAAGCATAAATCAAATCTTTCATATTTGAAAGTGTCAAATTTAAGAAATAGTGGATGCAAAAATTAAAATTATTATTTGAGCAAAATTCTTTCATGATCATTGTTGCCGATCTCACCGTGGTGGCCTATAGCTCGTGAGCTGGCACCGGTTCTCGAACTCTATCATCTCGAGATCTCCAAGCTTCCGGACCTGCAAAACAAAGTCAAAGACCCATGCCAGGGATTCCGGTGGGGGCACTCCGATGGTCAAGTAAGAGAACGGCAAGATAGAACAGGACCTCTAAGGCGGGTTCCCGAAGGATTCCCGTGCTTGGAAGAGATGTAAATGAAAGAAGTATGGGGAAGAGAGGAGCTGAAGCCCAGCTTCCTGCGCTGGGTTCACCGAGCTCACACCTGAGGACTTCTTGGGGTCCCTCGGATCGTTCCCTAGATGTTCTCCCCCCTTTTTGACTTACCTTTCCGTCCATTTTTACCGTCCCCTTTATACCACCGGATCGCCTTCATCCCACGTCTCCTCCTGGGAGCTCCCTGAAATCTCTGGGTCTCCTCCCCTCCCTTCTCCTTCGAGTCCGGGAGTTAAGTGGCCGACATGCCTTGTCCGCTATGTGTCACGAAAGGGGGAAGACTGGTGAGACCTCGGGCTGAGCGCGAGAGCTCTCCTTTCGGGGCATTGACTATGGGCCTCTAGCCGTTTCAGGCCCCTGCCCGCAAGGATTTCATTCCTCGGTTGCGGGGCCCCGTTTAACTGATATAAATGAGGTTTCACGTATCACTGCAAGCCGTACTGGCGCTCCGTACGGGATGCGTTGCGTGCCGGCCCTAGTGACGACCTCGTGACCCGTGTCTCTGCCTCCCCCGAGGCTTTGCAAAGTATGGCTGACTTCAGCCGAGGTGGACCCTTCAGGGGGGCGCCACCTGGCGAAGGAGCAGGGGCTGCCAGCTTCGGCCGAGGTGGATCCCTCTTGGGTGGACACCTGGCGGAGTGGCAGAGAGATGCTCAACTTTGACCGAGATGGACCCATCATGGGATGCCCCCTGGCGAAGGAGCAAGAGGGCCTGGCTCGACCTCGGTAGAGGTGGACTCGTCTTGGGGTGCCACTTGGCGAGGGAGCAGGAGGCCGCCAGCTTCGACCGAGGTGGACCCCTCCTGGGTGGACACCTGGCGGAGTGGCAGAGAGGTGCTCGACTTCGACCGAGATGGACCCGTCATGGGGTGCCACCTGGCGAAGGAGCAAGAGGGCCTGGCTCGACCTCGACGGAGGTGGACCCGTCTTGGAGTGCCACCTAGCGAGGGAGCAGGAGGTCGCCAGCTTCGGTAGAGGTGGACCCCTCTTGGGTGGACACCTTGCGGAGTAGCAGAGAGGTGCTTGACTTCAGCCGAGGTGGACCCGTCATGGGGTGCCACCTGATGAAGGAGCAAGAGGGCCTGGCTCGACCTCGACAGAGGTGGACCCGTCTTGGGGTGCTACCTGGCGAGGGAGTAGGAGGCCGCCAGCTTCAGCCGAGGTGGACCCCTCCTGGGTGGACACCGGCGGAGTGGCAGAGAAGTGCTCGACTTCGATCGATGTGGACCCATCTTGGGGTGCCACCTGGCGAAGGAGCAGGAGGGCCCGGCTCGACCTCGGCAGAGGTGGACCCATCTTGGGGTGCCACCTGGCGAGGGAGCAGGAGGCCGCCAGCTTCGGCCGAGGTGGACCCCTCCTGGGTGGACACCTGGCGGAGTGGCAGAGAGGTGCTCGACTTCGACCGAGGTGGACCCGTCATGGGGTGCCGCCTGGCGAAGGAGCAGGAGTTGCCAGCTTCGATCGAGGTGGATGCCTCCTGGGAGGACACCTGGCGGAGTGGCAGAGAGGTGCTCGACTTTGACTGAGGTGGACCCGTCATGGGATGCCACCTGATGAAGAAGCAAGAGGGCTTGGCTCAACCTCGACGGAGGTGGACCCATCTTGGGGTGCCACCTGGCGAGGGAGCAGGAGGCCGCCAGCTTCGGCCAAGGTGGACCCCTCCTGGGTGGACACCTGGCGGAGTGGCAGAGAGGTGCTCAACTTCGGCCGAGGTGGACCCGTCATGGGGTGCCACCTGGCGAAGGATCAAGAGGGCCTGGCTTGACCTCGGCAGAGGTGGACCCATCTTGGGATGCCACTTGGCGAGGGAGCACGGGGCCACCAGCTTCGACCGAGGTGGACCCCTCCTGGGTGGACACCTGGCGGAGTGGCATAAAGGTGCTCGATTTTGGCCGAGGTGGACCCGTCATGGGGTGCCACCTGGAAAAGAAGCAAGAGGGCCTGGCTCGACCTCGGCAAAGGTGGACCCATCTTGGGGTGCCACCTGGCGAGGGAGCAGGAGGCCGCCAGCTTCGGCCAAGGTGGACCCCTCCTGGGTGGACACCTGGCGGAGTGGCAGGAGGGTGCTCGACTTCGGCCGAGGTGGACCCGTCATGGGGTGCCGCCTGGCAAAGGAGCAGGAGTTTTGAAAGAAAAATCCACGTGGTGCCTATGGCTTCCAGCTGGATCTGACATACGTTCCTCGTTAGCGATGTAGCCATATCAGTTGCCCCCATCCCCAGGTCCCATCGAAGCATCGTGGCTTAGGATGTGGGAATTTAATTCGGAGATGACGTGGAAAGGATGAAAATCCTGTGCCATAATTGTCACAATCGCTGCCGCCGCTCCCGTTGCGCCCGAAACCCTGTGAGAGGATGCCACATGTGCATGTCTAATGGGCCATTAATGCACCATTTCGAAACTGAGGCAGTTTCTCTCAAACCGAAGCGTCGATGTCGGGCATGCTCCCATATGGCAGTCATCTGATGGCTCAGAACAGAAAGAGGCGTACGACTGCTGTTGATTGAGTTTGAAAAGGAGGGGGACTTTCCGGAAATGACGTATCTCTGCTTTATCACACCTCGCCAGCAGTTGCAGTGGTCTCCCTTCATCTTCCAGGGTTGCCACTCCTTCGGTTCAAAACATCCCGGTGAGTGCTTGTGTCTCCTTTTCTCTTCTTCCACCTCCCAATCTTTGTGCTAGTTTTTCTTGCTTCTTCTTCCTTCATGGCACGTCGCCGTCACGTTTCTTCCAACCTGGATGAGGCTGGTCCTTCCCGGTCGAGGACTCCATCATCTTCTTCCTCGGAGGGGAAAGAGATTCTAGACGAGGTCCAGAGGCAGCTCCAACCTGGGGCCGTGATCATAGGTGTCCCTAGGGGTCCTAGGTCTCCTCCCATAGTTTTACATTCCATTTCTTCCCTTCCTCCTCCGGAAGCCTCTTCCTCTGGTCCCTCTAGTTATACCTTGACGATCACCAGAGATGATCTTTCTTGGATCCGGGATACCTATGGGATTCCGGATTTAGTCCGTCTTTCCCTCCCATGGCCTAGAGATCGAGTAACCTCTAGTGGCCCTGGGAGGGTCGCCTTCTATGAGGACTTCCACCTTGGGGGTCTTCGTTTTTCCCTTCATCCCTTTTTTCTTTCGTTTCTCAGTCATTATCGTCTTGTCCCGGCCCAGTTGGCTTCTAACGCCATCCGGGTCATCTTCACTTTCATCGTCTTCTGCCACTTCCACGGGTTCGTTGCCCGTTTCTCACTCTTCAAGGCTCTCTTCACCCTGAAGCGTTACTCCATCGATGATGGCTGGTGGTACATTTCACCATGGCTTAGGTGTCTTAGGTTCAACCTCCCTTCATCGATCAAGGGTTGGAAGAACCGCTTCTTCTTCGCCTCGGTCGAGGACGTCGATTGGGCCTGGAGTGAGCCAGATGGGTCCCCGAACCAGAATTCCTAGGTCGAGCCGGCAGATCATGATGATTATGCACTGCTGCTGGGTGACGTGATCCCATCTCTTGATGTTCTACTCTCGAAGCAGAATTTATTCGAGGCAGGGATCAGTCCCATCCGGGAGTTGGGTGAGGCCTCCGGATCTTCCCCCTCTACTCTCATTTTCTGCTTTACACTTCATTTCTTTTATGCCGGCCTAACTGACCCCCCCATTCTTTTTCTCAGATATGAAGTTCTCCATAGAAAGCTTGATGGAGGGCATCCTGGAGAGGGACGCTGCCAAAGTGACTGAGGATCTCCCAGCGAAGAGGGTTCGCACTAAGGCGAGCCGGGGGCCTGCGCCCACCTTAGCCATCACCGATCCTAGGGCAATGACTCCTGCTCCCAGGTTGCCCCGGGCCCCGGTGCCCGACGTCCTTGTCATCGACCTCGACAGGGTCGGGGGTGAGAGGAGGTCGGAACCCCCCGTGGCGACGCCTGATCCTGCTGCTGCGCTGGTCACCTCCATGGTGGCCACTAGGGCGGCGACAGCCCCACCGACGGTCGCACTGCCTGGCGAAGGGGCGGCCGCCCAGCCCATTGCGGATGACCTCATTCCACCGCCGAGCCTCACCAGCCACTCCTCCATGATCCGTGATCAAGGGCTCGCGGAGAGGGTGATGGAGTTTGCGAGCACCTCCCGGGACTGCCGTCTGAGAGGCGGCCGGGACTACTCCGAGGCGCTGCTCGAGATCCTCCCGTTGCTTTTTACGGTATGTTCCGAGCTCTGACCTTTTAAAGTTTCAGTTGGATCTTACTAATATCTTGTGTCTTTTTCGATGCAGATCGGGACAGACATTCTCTTGCTGAGGAACTTCCTGGCCGGCTATGCCAAGAAGGACACCGAGAAGGAGGAGAAGCTTGGCAAATTCACAACCGACGTCAAGGACCTCATGGAGAAGGGGATCGAGCTGCGAGCAAACAACCATGCCCTTCGGGCGGACCTGGGCCACACCGAGGGGCACGTGAAGGAGCTCGAGACCTCTCTGTCGGAGGAGAGGATCTCGAGCCAGCGCCGCACGGAGGAAGATGCGGCGGAGAAGACTCACCTTAGGGCTCAGTCCCGGTCGTTGGAGTGCTGGGTTGAAGAGGTCCTCAAGGTGCTGAGCGTAGCCAAAGAGAAGAATTCTTATATCAACAGGCTGCTGGAGGAATCCAAGAGGGAGGCACAGGAGGCCTTGCAGAAGTTTTGGGCCTCCGATGAGTACGTCGCGGAGGTGCACGAGGCAGTCGTGGACTCCTTCCTAAAGGGCTTTTAGGTATGCCGGGAAAAGGTGAGTTCCTTTTATCCCGAGCTCAACCTTAGCAGAGTCGTGCTGGGTGGCTGGAGGGAGGAGCCCACCGGAGGAGTCTCGGCTGCGACAAGTGATGAGGTGGTGGCTCCCGAGCAGCCTCCAATCGACGGTGCCAGCGGAGAGAGTGCCCCCCAGCCTGAGGAGGATGCAGCCACACCGAAGTAGCCCCGCGGCTTCATTTCTTTTTCTTTGTCATGTTTTCCTTTTCTTTCTTTGGGGTCTTCCGGCCTGTCGGAATCCCTTTTTGTAAGGAACTGAGATCAATGAAAAATCCTTTTTTCCATCAACTTGTTCCGACGTGTGTGCTTTCTTCTTCTTTCTTTTCTCTCCCTTTTTTTTTTGTGCATCTTCCGAACTGAACCCCGGTGCTAGCTACTGGGACTAAGTCCCGTAGTGCATTCCGAGTTGGACTCCGAGATTACGTGGATGATCTAGGTTCTGCTCCACCTTCCAGACTGATGTCCGGGACTTTGTTTTAGAACCAGGTTCTTTGCGAACTTCCGGACTGAACCCCAGAGCCGTATGCTGGATTTAAGCCTTGCACGGCTTGCCGAGCTATTCTCCAGGATTTTGTAGGACCGGGACCTAAGTCAGCGGGACCTCTTTTGGACTGAACTCCGGGGCCGCATTTCGGAATTTAATTCCATGCGACACTCCAGACTGAACTCCAGGATTCTTATGAGAGGGACCTCGCGCCTTCGCGGATCTTCCACCGTGTCCATGCTCGCCGAACTTAGAGATGGATGGCTTTTGTCCTACGAGATGAGAGTAGGCATTTGATGAAAAAGATTTTATTGCTAAAGTTTGAGGGGTCTTACACTATTGGTAGTACATCCTCAAGTTTGAGGCATTCCAGGTCCGAGGGAACCGAGATCCGCCTAGCTCCTCCAGGTAGTATGCCCCGTGGGGGAGTGCCTCCGCCACCCTATAAGGGCCTTCCCAATTTGGGAAGAGCTTTTCACACTCCCGTGGCTGGGAAGCTTCAGCGTAGCGTAGTACCAGGTCTCCCTGGCGGAAGGACTTCGGTCGCACCCTAGAGTTGTAGTATCTGGCCACTCGTTGCCGGTAAGCTGCCATCTGAACTCGTGCCCTGTCCCTCGTTTCTTCAAGGAGGTCCGGTTCAACAGCATCCTGGCAGGGTTCTCCGCCTCATCATACTGTTCCACGTGCAGGGTTGGTAGGCTGAGCTCAACTAGGATAATCGCTTCCGTCCCGAAGACAAGGTTGAATGGGGTCTTATCCGTAGCCATCCTTGGGGTAGTGTGATATGCCCAAAGGACGCTCAGGAGCTCTTCTGCCCACCTTCCCTTGTCCTGGTCCAGTCTTGTCCGGAGGCCTTGCAAGATGGTCCTGTTTGTTACCTCAGCCTCTCCGTTTGTCTGAGGATGCGCCATAGAGGTGAAACGATGGTGGATGCCGAGGTCATTGCAAAACTCCTCGAACTCCCAACAGTCGAACTAGCATCCGTTGTCGGTGATGATGGTGTGGGGTAAGCCGAAGCGGTAGACAATCGACTTCTAGAGGAACTTGGTGGCGTTCGCCTCCGTGATCCGGGCCAAGGGTTCGGCCTCGACCCACTTCGTTAAGTAGTCGATAACCACGATCAAGAATTTCCGTTGCCCGGACGCTGGAGGAAAAGGTCCTAGGAGGTCCATGCCCCATTGAGTGAACGGCCATGGGGAGGAGAGCTGGGCGAGTGGGGCAGCGGGCTGACGTTGCACCACAGCATGCCGCTGACACCGGTCGCACCATTTCACAAAGTCAGTTGCGTCTTCCTTCATTGTTTCCCAAAAGTAACCTTGACGGAGGGCCTTATACGCCAACATCCTGCCCCCCATATGATTCCCACAGATGCCCTCGTAGATCTCCTGGAGCACGAGTGCGACTTCTGCGGGTCTCAAACACTTGAGGAGCAGGTAGGAGTAGGATCTCCGATACAGCAGCCCATCCATCAATACGAACTGTGCGGCCTTCCTCTTAACGAGGCTAGCCGCCACGCGGTCCTCTGGCAAGGTGCCATTGGTGATGTACTCGATGTACTTGTCCATCCAGCTGGGCTCTTGGTTGACCTGCTGGACCTCCATGGGTGTCTCATAGCTTGGGGCCTTGAGATGCTCAATGTAGGCACGGCCCAGTGATGAGTCTGATAGGGTTGCCAGGCGGGAGAGTGCGTCTGCGCGAGCATTTTCCCCACCAGGTATATGGGAGACGCTGAAGTGCCGAAATCTCGCCGTGCTCGTTCGCACGAGCTCCAGGTACTTGGCCATTTGGGGATCCCGTGCCTCGTGCTCCCCTGAGACCTGCCCGACCACCAGTTGCGAGTCGGTGAAGACCCTGAGGCAGGCCATGCCCAGCTCGCGGGACACTCTTAGCCCCACGAGAAGCGCTTCGTACTCCGCCTGGTTATTGGTAGCGGCGAATTGGAAGCGGAGCGCACACTCGGCGATGACCCCCTTGCCATTGGCAAGGATGAATCCAGCTCTGCTCCCATCGGAGTTCGAAGTTCCATCCACGTGAAGGATCCAGACATCCTCCTCTGGTCCTGGGTCTAGCTGCCGGTCTTTAGGGCTTTCTTCCGGCCCATCACTCAGGCCTGCACACTCAACCAAGAAATCAGCGAGTACTTGTGCCTTCATGGCCGACCTCGGCCTGTAGGTGATGTCGAACTCGCTGAGCTTGAGCACCCACTTCGCTAGGCACCCAGACATGTCAGGTCGACTGAGCACCGCCTTCAGTGGTTGATTCGTTTGGACCGTAATGGGGTGCACTTGGAAGTAAGGCCTGAGACGCTGGGCGGACACGATTAGTACAAAAATCAGTTTCTCGGATTGAGAATACCTGAGCTCCGCATCGCGGAGGAGTTTGCTCGTGTAGTACACCGATCTCTGCATTCCTTTGTCATCCATCCGAACCAAGATCGAACTGACGGCTTTTGGTGTGACCGCCAAATACAGGAGGAGCTCCTCTCCTTCCTCTAGCCTGGAAAGCAGCGGCGGAGATGCCAGTGTCCTCTTCGGTTCATCAAATGCCTCCTAGCACTCCTTCATCCAAGTGAAGTCGTTCATCTTCCTCGGCGCCTTGAAGAAGGGCCGGCAGTGGTCAGCGGACCTTGAGATAAATCGACTCAGGGCGGCAATCCGGTCGGTGAGTCACTGCACTTGCTTCTTGGAGGTGGGTGCTCCATGTCCAGGATCACCTGGACCTTCTCTGGGTTAGCCTCTATCCCTCTCTGGGTCACCATGACCCCAGGAACTTCCCTGCGGACACGCCGAAAGCACACTTCGCCGGGTTCAATTTCATCTAGTGAAGCCGGAGGTTACTGAAGGTCTCTGCCAGGTCACCGACATGGTCCGACGTGGGCTTGCTCATCACTAGCATTTCATCCACATACACCTACATGTTGTGGCCAATCTGGTCTTTGAAGACCTTGTTGACCAGCCATTGGTACGTGGCACCGGCGTTCTTGAGGTCGAACGGCATCATCTTATAGCAGTAGGTCTCGCGATCAGTGACGAAGGCGGTGTGTTCCTCGTCCTTCGGGTGCATTCAGATTTGGTTGTACCCGGAGAAGGCATCCATGAAAGAGAGGAGGCGATGCCCTAAAGTAGTGTCCACGAGCTGGTCGATCTTTGGAAGAGGGAAACTATCCTTTGGACAAGCTCGGTTGAGGTCGGTGTAGTCCACGCATATCCTCCATTTTCCATTGCTCTTCCTCACCATGACCATGTTCATCAGCCAACTGAGATACTGAACCTCTCGTACAAAGCCGGTGGCAAAAAGCTTCTCTACTTCCTCATTGATGGCCCTCTGGCTCTTCGCAACAAAATTCCTCTTCTTCTGGCGGACAGGGCGGCACCTTGGATCAATGTTCAACCGGTGGGTGATGACCTCCGAGGGGATACCAGGTATGTCTGCAGCAGACCAGGCGAACACATCAGCGTTCGCTCGGAGGAAGTCTAGCAAACGAGCCCGCTCTTCTTCCGGGAGTTGGGCTCCTATCTGCACTGTCTTCTGAGGATCCGACCCGAGGGGGTACGTCAACAAGCGCTCCACGGGCCCTCCCCTGGGGTCTTGCTCTCTTAAGTCGAGGTCATTGACGTCGGAGCCGAGCTCAGCACTTCGGGCCCGTGGGACCGTCTGCAGACAATGCGGGACAGGTTGGGCCATCCCTCTCATCACTCCCGTCCCAAAGGCGGTAGGGAACTGCACCAGCAACCTCTTAGTGAAAATGACAGCGTCCAGCTGATTTAGCCCTGGACGGCTGAGGATAGCATTGTAAGGTGATGGGAGCCTGACGACGGTAAATGTCATCATGACCGTATTCTGCCAAGATGGGGATCCGGTAGTAACAGGGAGAGTGATCTCTCCCTCAACCCCCACAGAATCTCCGATGAAGCCCACAAGAGGGGTGTGCACCGGCTTTAATTGATCATGAGACAAATTCATTCGGGAGAAAGTATCGTAAAAAAGTACATCAGTAGAGCTCCAACTATCCACCATAATGCGATGTACAGGATGCTTCATGATGGTCATCTCAACCACCACTGCATCATTGTTTACATTTTCATTTTTATTCCCCTTTTCAAAGGGGAGTACATTCTCTAGGTCTCCTGCCTCCCGGGCTTTCTTCGTCGCATGCCCTATCCCCCAAGAGATCATGCCCACCGGCTTCTCCGTTAGACGGTTGTCAATTGCAGGGATGGGGGGAAGGGCTGCGAGTGACTGACCCTCCGTCGGGGCTTCGTTCCTCACAAACTTTCTAAGGTAGCCCCTCTTGATTAGCTCCTCAATCTCCTGCTTCAGATTGCGGCACTCCTCCGTGTCGTGGCCGTGCTCGCGGTGAAATTGACAATACTTTATCTTATCATGGATGTTTCTTGGGTTCTGAGGAGGAGGTCGGCGGAGGTAGTGCTCACCCTCAATCTCCATGAGGATATTCGTTCTAGGAATGAGAAGAGGGATGAAGGTCCGCTCCGAGGCAGCACCATTCTTTGGCTTCGGGCCCGGATGGAAGTCCGCAAGTGGTCCAGGCCTCCGGGTCCTAGGGACATCACTTGGGGCAGGCTTCTTCGAAGGCTTCCCGTCCAGCTCTCGCCTAGTACGGTCAACCTCCTCGGCCCGGATGTACTTGTGGACGCGGAGGAGGAGCTCGAAATATGTCTTGGGGGGCTTCTTATCCAGGGAATACGTCAGACGGGAGGTCTTGAGCCCGCGCTTCAATGCCAGCATGGCGATGGGCTCGTCCAGGCTATAGATTTCTAGGGCAGCAGTCTTAAAGCGGGTGACGTAGTCCCGCAACAGCTCCTGGTCTTGTTGGCGGATAAAGAAGTGGCTATCCACCTCCCTTGGCACCTTTCGGCAAGCATCGAAGTGTGCCACAAACTTTCCTTCCAGCTGATGGAAGGAGCTGACGGATTTCAGCTCGAGATGGGTGAACCAAACTCGAGCAGCCTTCCGGAGAGTGGCTGGGAAGGCTATACATAGAAGAGCGTTCGTCGCTCCTTGGACCCTCATGAGAGCCTTATAGCTCTCTAGGTGGTCCAAGGGGTCGGTAGTCCCATCGTAGGGATCCACCTGAGACATACGAAATCGATTCGAGATCGGTTCCTCTTGGATTTCCCGGGAGAAGGGTGGCTGGGCGTTATAGCCCACTGGATCGGTCGGGGAGCTCTGCATGTCGGCAAAGCGGCGGGAGAACTCCGCCAGCTTGCGCTCGTGTTCCTCCAGGTGCCTCTCGGCCTAGCGCCTGATGGCCTCGTCGGTGGAATCCTCCACCGAGGCCGCTAGAGAAGCGGGTGCCGATCGATCTCGGCGAGGGGCCTTGCCCCGATTGCTCCTGCTGCGCCGCACTGCTTCAGCATCGTTGGCCGAGGATCGACTCTTGTGATCCGCCAAATCAGAGTGGTTCCTCTTTACGGGAGTCTGGTGGCTCCCGCGGGGGTTGGAAACTGCCCGCGGATGGGAGGGCCTGCCTTGGATGGAGTGCAGGCTTCCGCGGGGGCCCGTGGCTCGAGCCGCGGGGGTTTCTAGCTGGGGCTGAGTGGCCAGGGAGCGCTGCTGGTGCTGCAGTTACCGCACAGCAGTAGTCAAAGTTTGCAGCTACTGGACGACAGCTGTGAAAGGAACGTCCACCGAGGACGGCTGAGGAGGAGGAGGTGGAGCAGGAAGTTCCCTCTCTGGGCTGCGTGGCCCTTGGGGGGAAGGAACCTCCCCTGCTCGGCAGGTGGATGCTTCGTGCCCGCGCGTCACCACCATGGTCGGAGCATGCTTTCACCCACGAAGAGCTTGCTTGTACAGGGGTCACTGTTCTGCGCCCCCTTCTTGGCGCGCCAATCTGTTGCTGATCTCACCGTGGTGGTCTGTAGCTCGTGAGCTGGCGCTGGTTCTCGGACTCTGTCACCTCGAGATCTCTAAGCTTCCAGACCTGCAAAACAAAGTTAGAGACCCGGGCCAGGAATTCCGGTGGGGGCACTCCGACGGTCAAGTAAGAGAGTGGTAAGATGGAACAGGATCTCTAAGGCGGGTTCCCGAAGGATTTCCATGCTTTGAAGAGATGCAAATGAAAGAAGTGTGGGGAAGAGAGGAGCTGAAGCTCGGCTTCCTGCACTGGGTTCACTGAGCTCACGCCTGAGGACTTCTTAGGGTCCCCCAGATCGTTCCCTCGATGTTCTCCCCCCTTTTTGACTTACCTTTCCGTCCATTTTTATCGTCCCCTTTATAACACCGGACCGTCTTCAGCCCACATCTCCTCTTGGGAGTTCCCTGAAATCTTTGGGTCTCCTCCCCTCCCTTCTCCTTCGAGTCTGGGAGTTAAGTGGCCGGCATGCCTCGTCCGCCGTGTGTCACGAAAGGGGAAAGACTGGTGAGACCTCGAGCCGAGCGTGGGAGCTCTCCTTTCGGGGCGTTGACGATGGGCCTCTAGCCGTTTCAGGCCCCTGCCCGCAAGGATTTCGTTCCTTGGTTGCGGGGCCCCGTTTAACTGATGTAAACGAGGTTTCACGTATCACTGCAGGCCGTATTAGCGCTCCGTAAGGGGTGCGGTGCGTGCCGGCCCTAATGGCGACCTCGTAACCCATGTCTCTGCCTCCCCGAGGCTTTGTAGAGTAGGGCTAACTTCGGCCGAGGTGGACCCTTCAGTGGGGCGCCACCTGGCGGAGGAGTAGGGGCTGCCAGCTTCGACCGAGGTGGATCCCTCATGAGTGGACACCTAGCGGAGTGGCAGAGAGATGCTCAACTTCGACCGAGGTGGACCCGTCATGGGGTGCCCCCTAGCGAAGGAGCAAGAGGGCCTGGCTCGACCTCGGCAGAGGTGGACCCATCTTGGGGTGCCACCTGGCGAGGGAGCAGGAGGCCGCTAGCTTCGGCTGAGGTTGACCCCTCCTGGGTGGACACATGGCGGAGTGGCAGAGAAGTGCTCGACTTCGGTCGAGGTGGACCCGTCATGTGGTGCCGCCTGGCGAAGGAGCATGAGTTGCCAGCTTTGGCCGAGGTGGATCCCTCCTGGGAGGACACCTGGCGGAGTAGCATAGAGGTGCTCGACTTCGACCGAGGTGGACCCGTCATGGGGTGCCACCTAGCGAAGGAGCAAGAGGGCCTGGCTCGACCTCGACGGAGGTGGACCCGTCTTGGGGTGCCACCTGGCGAGGGAGCAGGAGGCCGCCAGCTTCGGCCGAGGTGGACCCCTCCTAGGTGGACACCTGGCGGAGTTGCAGAGATGTGCTCGACTTCGGCCGAGGTGGACCCGTCATGGGGTGCCACCTGGCGAAGGAGCAAGAGGGCCTGGCTCGACCTTGGCAGAGGTGGACCCGTCTTGGGGTGCCACCTGGCGAGGGAGCAGGGGGCCGCCAGCTTCGATCGAGATGGACCCCTCCTGGGTGTACACCTAGTGGAGTGGTAGAGAGGTGCTCGACTTCGGCCAAGGTGGACCCATCATGGGATGCCACCTGGCGAAGGAGCAAGAGGGCCTGGCTCGACCTTGGCAGAGGTGGATCCGTCTTGGGATGCCACTTAGTGAGGGAGTAGGAGGCCTCCAGCTTCGACCAAGGTGGACCCCTCCTGGGTAGACACCTGATGGAGTGGCAGAAGAGTGGTCGACTTCGACCGAGGTGGACCCGTCATGGGGTGCCGCCTGGCGAAGGAGCAGGAGTTTTGAAAGAAAAATCCACGTGGTGCCTGCAGCTTCCAGCTAGATCTGACACACGTTCCACGTCAGCGATGTAGCTGTATCAACCATAAATGGATTTTTAGATATCCAAGGTGATAACAAATCATAGTTAATTTTCATGTTAAAAATTAATTTGGAGGATTTCATGCTGCCCGGAGTCTATTTGTTAATCTCCATGCACCTTATAACCAATAGCTTTATTACTTCTATTGATTGTTCATATCCAGAGAAGATACCATCAATGATAACAAAGAATGGTAACATGATATTAAGCAATTATGATAAATTTATTAGCGTCCTAAATAAATCAAAACCATATGGTGGGCGATAACGTGATAAGCCCAGAAGGCAAGGAGTACGTCAAGATATTAAACTTGTTCAGGAGTTTCTTGTGAAACCTGTAACATTCCGTTGAGTGACCGGTCTTTACCGGTTACACTAGCCGAGTAGCGGGTGCAAATATCAAAGGCTCCGATCATTCGCCATCTTTATTCTCTCCTCCGCTCCCAAACCGAGTCGAGTCTTCTTCTCATTATCTTTGGCATCGATGACATCTCATGCCATAGCCATCGATCATGCATGCACATGGACTGATCCGGTGCCACCACCCACCGGCCGCGGGGTCCACGGTATCATTTCTTCTGCCCGAAATGCCCTTGTTTTTACCCCGGAATTACGGTCCATAGCATTCTTCGGCGCGAGAGCTGATGCGGGTCGCCACTCTGGATTGTCGCGGTGATCGGAAGCTTTTCGTCACCGACCAGCTTCGTTGCACAAGAATAGAACACCCGAGTCTTCGAAGGCGGTGAGTTTTCTTGGACTCACCTACGGGTGAAAGGAGGCGCGCGAGTTGAGACAACGATGTGCCACGTGTTTTATTTGTCTCGGCAGGCGCGCGATTTGAGACAACGATGTGCCACGTATTTTGTTTGTCCGAACGGAGGGTAGTCCCAGGTTTTTTTTTAATTTTTGACTCCCAAACATCCTCTGTCAATCTGGACCGTCCATTAAGTAAAACTGCCGTTTAATCGACGAAATCTCTACGTCAGATCAGCGCTAAGAAATCAATCTACATTGAATTGACGCTTTTGGCCCCTGCATAACACCGTTATATCCTTTTTGCGCCCTGCTGAAATTGTTGCTAACTGTTTAGGCTGTGTTTGGACGGCAAAAAATTATTATTATTATTATTTTTTAATAAAAATAGATATTTTTTAAAAATATTTTATTATTATTATTTTTAAATTTTTATTTAGATTAAAATTTGGTATTTTATCTTATTTTAGTATAATTAACGTGGTGTTATTTTAAATGATGTTTGGATAATATTGGAATAAGCATGTATTCTACCACGAATAAATAAAGAATTCTCCGAAATTTCAAAAATAACCCTACTCAAATATTAAGATAAAATAATTTATAAAATTTATTTTAAATTTTATATTTAAATAAATATATTATTATATTAATAATAATTTATTAATATGATCTATTATTAAAAACATGTTATACCAAATAATAATCTATTAAAATGATTTATAAAATTATGAATTCGTGATTTTAATTTAATTTCCAAAATGCCATTCATTTTGTTTTAATTTTGAAAATATCATTCAATTTAATTTCGAAAATGTCATTAATAGCTTATTTTCAAAATAATATTTAGGACATTGAAAAAAATCCCACCATCATAAAATACAGCCATAAATATTTTTTAATTAAATATTTAATCTAATAAAATTTTAAAAAATAAATAGCAAAATTTAAAATAATATAATAAAATATTTAAAATAATACAATAAAATTTAAAATATTTAAAATAACATAATAAATTTATAATATTTAAAATATTTAAAATAATATAATAAAATCTAAAATTTAAAAAAAATAAAAAAAATTACGGGCCACTCGGACTGGATTACCAATCACTGGTCTAAATTTTTTTAAAAAAAATTAAATTTTTTTTAAAAAGTTTGGCCACCGTCCGATCACTGATCTAATTGGGTACTGATACCGATCGAATTGGCAACCGGAATGGTATCGACTTGGTGACCGGACTGGTGGTCGGATTAGCACCGGGCCAATCGTCGAACCCTGGTGGCCGACCGGTGGTCGAATTCTGGCGACTGGATCGACCGTTAGACCGGTGACCGATTGTCAGACCAATAACCGAACTGGCATCGACCTAGCAACCGAACTGGCTGTCGGATCGATGGCCGAAGCTGGATTGGCTATCAGACCGGTGGCCGGATCGATGACCGGACTGCGAAATCATAGATTATAATAATTTAAAAAAATTATTATAGTATCATATCATTATTTTTAAAAAAATTTTTTCTAATTTTTTCTAATTTTTTTTGTTTTTTTTAATTAAAATTTTAAATAAAAAGATGGAGGAGAAATCGTGGGTTGGACTCGTGATTTCAAGCATTTTTTTGATTTGATTTTTTTTTTTTTTTTGAAATCGCTGGTTCAACCTGCGATTTCACTTTTTTTTTTTTTGGGACGCCGTACACCTAAGTCTGTAAATAAATTTCGACCGGCGTTAATTTAGAAAATAAAATTTTAAAAAATATTATTTAAAAAAAACCTGGCAAATGCATGAATTAATATAATAAATATTTTTGGCTTATTTTCCATAATATAACAGTCCAATTGATTCGTTGTAGAGCTCAAAATCAACTCTGAATAAGAAGTTGAATCCATGACTCTCCGGAGAGAACACTTTCCGTAGACCAAAGAACCATGATCTATAATAATAAATCCTGTTCACTCTGCTGATACCAGTGGTAGTCAGGTTGACGTATTCACCTTCGGATAGGGAACGGCTGCAAAAAAAATTAATATGCGCCGTGTATCGAACATTTCCTGGCTGAGGTGGGGGACCGTCTGGGGATGGCCATGCCCGGGATCTAATTCCTCTCCCCCCTTTTTCTTTATCAAAAAAAAAAAAAAAACCTGATCTTGTTTATTTGTAGTGAAATAAGAATGAGTTGCATGACATGTTAACGTGTTAGAGATTAATGGTGAAGTGTCATTTTATAGGCTCATAAAGCCTATCCAAGTTAATTTAGTTTATTATTAATCAAAATAATAGATTAGTAGAGAGAGGAGGTGATAAATTTTTATGTTACAATTTTTTTTAAAAAAAAATAGTAAAAAATAGTGGGAGAGTGAATATTCTATTACAAAAACTATAGAAATAATGATTTCGGAGTTAATAAATGAATCTCAATGTACATGAGTAATAATCTCAAAATAAGAAACTCTCTCAATCATTTATATTCCCCGTTATCTAAAATTTTATTAATTTTTTTTTTATTTTAATAATAAAATACATTAATAAAAAATACATAATAAAAAGATAATGATGGTATTATAAATATTATTGTCGATTTAATAAAAATTAATGATACTACGAGACTCCCTTTTCATCTCGGGATTTGCTATCAAAGATGGTGATTGGTTGACCATCAAGTTAGCAAATTAATAATTATATATCTGTTGAACATTTTATGCATGCATAAATGACTTTCAAAAATATTTTTAAATATAAATTATCATCACGATGATAGCACGGTCGGTTAAGATGTGGTGCAATCTTTGTATATAACTCACTGATCACGGATTCAAGGAATGATCCCGTGGATGACTCGATTAAATTTCAGATTAAATCTAGGATACGACTGAGGGGCTGCGCGACCAGAACTCCGGCGTTCTAGTGGGGCTCGGCTGACGTACTGCACGACCAGAATTCCGGCGTCCTAGTGGGACTAGGCTGACGCGACCAGAATTCCGGCGTCCTAGTGGGACTAGGCTGACATATTCATTCTCTTGACGGGAAGAGCACGCGAAAAATTTACGATCCGAATCGAACATGGTCTAGTAGGCTAGGGGCCTATTATGAAAAGCTATACCGGGATAAAACCCTCATATCCTTTTTTTTTTCTAACAAAAAAAATATATAAATTACTACTTTTTAAAGATGAAAACCTGGGCTGAGGTAAATTTGGTTGACAATCTTGAATTTCAAAAGTATTATTCCATTTAAAAGACAAAGAAAATGCAAATAATAATTATTGTTTATATTAAAATTCTTAACTAACAACTTTTGTACCATGATAAAAGTAAAATAATAAATTATTTAAATACTTGTTATTAGATATTAATGGTGTAACAACTTCTTTCAAAATCATCAAACAACTATTACAATCCCAGCAAACAACTATTATAGTCCCAGCAAAGCGATGCAGGCGACATGAAAGCAAAATGAACGTTAATTTTGTTACATTAAATTTTTTTTACTTTTAAATTATTCTGTGTATATATATATATATATATATATATCTACAGTGAAACAGGGGTATGCTGACATTTTTTTTGATATTTATCGACGTTTTTAAGCGTCGCTAAGAAATTTCCCGACGCTTCTGGAAGCATCGCAAAAGCGTCGTCTATGTAAGCATGGGGATGCCACCTGCCGACGCTTATATACAGGTACGGTGGCATCCTGACATGTAAAATCATCGCCCTTAGCGTGCATCCTATAATAAGGGCTATATTAAAGCCCCCGAGATACAATTTACACCAATTAGGAAGGCGTGTCCCATCTAAAGCACTGTGCCCCTTCACCGACCTTCTGAACCATCTGGAAAGAGAAGGTTGACCAACCTATCTAAGCCTCCCAGGCCTGCAGAAGCCTCACAGGCCTATACCAAGAAGAACGTGCCTCTTTGAACACCAAGAGCCGCTCGTCTACATAAGAGCAGCAGGAAGAGGTGAGAAGGGGTAAGAGGCAACACGCTCTCTTCATTCTTACATTGTCTATCACCCTCTAGCAGCAGAGAATCCCCCAAGCTCTCCGTCTCAGAACTTTCTTATTTCCTTCGATCGTCCCACTGACTTGATCGTCGGAGTGTCTTTGCCAGAATCCCCGGCGCAGGTCTCCCTTGTTTTGCAGGTATCGCCCAACGGAGGGACGATATGGAAGAAGAAGACTCCTCATCAGAGAGGCCCACAAGAGGACCACCACAGTACCAAGCCCCTTTCATCCCAACTACGACTATGTTCTCCTTGATCGTCTCCGACCGACAAGCCCGGTGATGATGGCGAGGAGTCCACTCACCTAGGCCATGTAAGAGCTACTGGCCACGGCTGTTGCCGTTCTTGTCGCTGCGCCCGTGCCGAGGATCAGCCGATCCTTCCTGACCGCCTGGGAAGGGAGCCTCCCTTCCTGCGAAAAACCTGCAACAAAGGGGTTAGAGGACCCTGGCCGGGGATTCCGGCGAGGGGGCTCCGACGGTCAAGTCAGTGGACGACGAGAAGGAACAGACTCTCCCCTCCGGGCCCTTGAGAGGGTCCCAGATTTGGAGAGTTAACTGGTGAAGGGAATGCGCCGGGGACCGGAATCTCGGCTGGGCCTGCTTGCCGAGCTCACGTCCAGTATTCCCCTCTCGGGATCTCTGGTTTCTTCCTCGGAGCGAGGCCTTTTGCCGATGTTTCCTCCTTGTCCCCAGGCTAGTTGGCTTACCTTGCAGTCTCCGGATTCTTCCCTCTTTATCTCCCTCCGTCGTGCGCTTGTCCTTTTCCCCCTCGAAAACTCCTCCCCCCTGTCTTCCTTTCTTTTCCCTTTTTGGTGAAGGAGGCTAGGCGGCTTTCCGACCTCGTCCGCCGGGCCCAGCAGGGAGAAGGCAAGGACAGAAGAGAAAAGGAGGGAGGGCGGCGCTGGCAGAGCGGCCAGTCGTCAGGCCTCGGGCTTCGTGAGAGTGCTCTTTTCCCCGAGCGTGGGCGCCATCCGTTTACGGGGCCTGTTCCGTCAGGATCGGGTCTCTCGACTGCGGGACCTGTCGGGCCAATGTCAGTGACGTTCCGCGTGCCACCGCCCTCCGTACGGGACACCGTCTGGGGTCGGTACGGCCCAAGGGATGGCCTCGGGACCTGTCGCTTTCCCCGGGGGCCTCTCCGTGCGAGCGGTCTGACCTCGGCTGAGTTGGACCCGTCTCCGGGGGCCAACTGGCGAGAGGCGAGGGATCGGCCGACCTCGGCTTAGGTGGACCCCTCCTGGGTGGACACCTGGCGAGGCGGCAGGAGGTCGCCTGGCTTCGGCCGAGGTGGACCCGTCTCCGGGTGGCCACCTGGCGCAAGGCGTTGGGTCAGCCGACCTCGGCCTAGGTGGACCCCTCCTGGGTGGACACCTGGCGAGGTGGCAGGAGATCGCCTGGCTTCGGCCGAGGTGGACCCGTCTCCGGGTGGCCACCTGGCGCAAGGCGAAGGGTCAGCCGACCTCGGCCTAGGTGGACCCCTTCTGGGTGGACACCTGGCGAGGCGGCAGGAGATCGCCTGGCTTCGGCCGAGGTGGACCCGTCTCCGGGTGGCCACCTGGCGCAAGGCGAAGGGTCAGCCGACCTCGGCCGACTTTACTCGGGTCGGCTCCTCCGAGCCCGGGCGCAGATGAGTCGGTGGAGGAACTCCGCACCGAGCTCGACCTCGGCGGGAGCGGTTTGCTTCAGATAATCGTCGGGCGGTGCGGTCTTGCCGACCCCAGCTTTGAGGACGTGGCGCTGATTCTGGCAGGAAAACTCACAGGTGGCTCGTTCGCATTCGGCGATACCTGAGCCTGGCCACGTCACTGTCACGGCTGTAACAGTTGCCCCCCAGCCCGCCGTTCCGTCGGGGCATCGTAGAACGGAACGTCGGGATTAATTGCAGACATGACGTGGGGAGGCGAAGATCTTGCATCATAATTGGCACGATCTCCATTCGTCGTGGCTCGATGCGGCTGAAGACCTATGGGGAGTCGCCACGCGTCGTCCACTTGCCCGCAATCAATGCGTCGCTTCGGGGCAGAGGCCGTTACTCTGCTAACGAGGCGTCGGTGTCGGGCGTGTGCCCACGTGGCGACCATCCAGTGGTCTGAGGCGGAATGATGGGTACGGCTGCTGCCGGCTGAGTTTGAAAGGGAGGGGACTTTCCAGAACGAGGCCTTTTTCCTTGCTTCGTGGGCGGTTTGCTGCAGGCTAACAACTTCTGCTGCTCGCGCCCGTCTGTGCATTTTTGGGTAAGTGTCTTCTTCTCCTTCTCTAGCCTCCCTCCTTCTCTCTCGTTTCTTATTCAGCCTCTTTCTCCTTTCCTTCTCCATGGCGCGCCGTCGCCATGTTTCTTCTAATCCGGACGAGGCCGGTCCATCCCGGCCGAGGACTCCATCTTCTTCCTCCTCGGATGAGGAGGTAATTCCAGAGGAGGTCCGCCGGCGCTTGCAACCTGGGGGTGTCACCATTGGCATCCCCAGGGGGATCCGGTCCCCTCCGGTTGCGCCTGCCGTGCCCCTCCGTTCACTCCCCGCCTTAATTTCTCTTCCGGCTCCGCCACCTCTTCCTGCCGGTCCCTCCGGTCATGCCTCTACCATGACCGAAGGTGATCTTTCTCTGCTCCGGGATGCCTATGGCATCCCAGGATCTGTCCGTCTGTTTGCTCCGCGGTCCGGGGAGCGTGTCACCATGAGTGGCCCCGGCCGCATTGCCTTCTACGAAGACTTCCTCCTCGGGGGTCTTCGTTTTCCTCTGCACCCTTTCTTTCTTTCCTTCCTCAGCCATTTCCGGCTCGTCCCGGCCCAGCTGGCTCCTAATGCCATCCGGGTCATCTTCTCCTTCATCGTCTTCTGCCATTTCCACGGGTTTGTTGCCCGTTTTTCACTCTTCAGGGCCCTGTTCACCCTGAAGAAGTGCTCCACCGATGATGGCTGGTGGTACATTTCGCCCCGGCCTAGGTGTCTCCGGTTCGACCTCCCTTCCTCGGTCAAGGGATGGAAGAGCCGGTTTTTCTTTGCCTCGGTCGACGACGTCGACTGGGCCTGGAGCGAACCGGACCGGTCGCCGAACCGGAATTCCCGAGTTGAGTCTGCGGACCAGGAGTCTTACACCCAGCTCCTGAGTGACGTGGTCCCGGCGCTCGAGGTTCTGCTCTCTGAGCAGAATCTTTTTGAGGCCGGCATCAGTCCCATCCGGGAGACCGGTGAGATTTGGCCCCGCATTAACTTCTGCCCCCCCTCTCTTTTTAAGATCGAACTGTCTGACCTTCCGATTTCTTCACTTTGCAGGGATGAAGTTTTCTTTGGAGAACCTCCTGGAGGGAGCGGCTCAGAGGGAGGTCGTCGACGTGGATGAGCCCGTAGCGAAGAGGCCTCGCACAGAGACGAGCCGGGAGGTCGCAGCGGCGACCGTGCCCGGCTTAGCTGCTGCCGTTTCTCCGCCCAGGCCTCCTCAGGGTGGCGCCCCTGGCACCTCGGCCCCACGGCCTGGCGGCGCTGCCGAGAGAGCTCCGGCGCCCGCCGTTCTGCCCATCGCCGGGCCCGTTCCTGCCACCAGCCCAACGGCACCGCCAGTGGCGACCGCCGGCCCGTCGGTTGCAACTCCGGCAGAGGGGGCGGCTGTCGCGGGGGTCGGCCCGAAGGGTCCAGCGCCGGTGATCTCGCACCGAGACTCGGTCATCCTCGATCGAGGGCTGGCGGAGAGGGTGATGGAGTACGCTTCCACCGCCCGGGACCGCCGAGCTCGGGGCGGCCGAGATTATGCGGACGCGCTGCTCGGCATCCTGCCCCAGCTTTTTACGGTAAGTCTGAGCTTTCCCTTCTTCTTTTCTTCCAATCCGAGGCCTTCTGCCTCGATACTGACGTGCGCTATTTTTGCCTTTGCAGATCGGGAACGACGTCCTCCTACTGAGGAACTACCTCGTAGGGAACGCCAAGCGGGACTCCGATCGGGAGCAAAAGCTTGGCAAACTCGCGGTCGATGTGAAGGATCTAATGGACAAGGGGGCCGAGCTGCGAGCTGAGAAGCAGGCCCTCCAGTCCGACCTGACGCGTTCCGAGGAGCGGAACAAAGAACTGGAGGCCTCCTTGGCGGAGGAGCGGACCTCCAACCAGCGCCGGACTGAGGAGGACGCGGCGGAGAAGGCCCGCCTGCAGGCCCACTCCCTATTTTTGGAGCGCCAACTGGATGAGACCCGGCGAGAGGTGGCCGTGGCGAAGGACCGGAGCTCCTACATCAACGGGCTCCTGGAGGCGGCGAAGCGAGAAGCGCTGGAGGCCGTCCCCAAGTTCCGGGCCTCCGACGAGTTTACGTCGGAAGTCCGGGAGGCCGCCGTGGACTCCTTCCTGAAGGGGTTCCGGATGTGCCGGGAGAAGGTGGGGGCCTTCTTCCCCCAGCTGGACCTGAGTGGGGTCGTCGTCGGCGGCAGGAAGCCGAGGAGCGAGGGCAGGGTCTCCGGCACGACCCAGGCGACACCTCAGGCGACACCTGCAGCACCTCCGACCGATGACGCCGCGGTCCCGACACAGCCCCAGGAGCCGGTCGTCGTGGAGGTTGAAGAAGTGGCGCCCGCGCCTCCGGCGGACGGCACCGACCCTGCGCTCCAGTGATCGTCGCTTTGTAATTTTGTTTTCCTTGCCCTTCTTTTTGGGGAGTCCCGGCCTGTCGGGGCTCCCAGTTTGTACTGAATACCTGTGTTTAATGAAGACTCAATTTCTACCAAGAACTTGTCCATCATTTTTGCCTCTTCTTCTTCTTCTTTTTGTTTGTTTGTTTCTGAGATGTCGGTCTGGGACACCCGACACAACTGCGGGCCTGGTCCTTCTACACTAAATCGAAGGACGGGGTCTGCAAAGCCGTGTCGCGGCAAGGCAAGAATCCTGAGTAGGTCCGACTTTGGGCTGCCTTCATGCTTGCGCGGACAACACAGTTCCTGCACCATCTTCCGGGCCGAAACCCAGGATCTTCCGGACTGAGCTCGATGCCGCAGGCTTTCTTAAACCTTGCGCGGCTTACTGAGCTAGGCTCCGGGCTTGCGCGGGCGAAGTGGATTCGGCGCCACCTTCCAGGCCGAAGCCCAGGATCTTCCGGACTGAGCTCGATGCCGCAGGCTTTCTCAAACCTTGCGCGGCTTGCTGAGCTGTGCTCCGGGCTTGCGTGGGCGAACTGGGTTCGGCGCCACCTTCCAGGCCGAAGCCCAGGATCTTCCGGACTGAGCTCGATGCCGCAGGCTTTCTCAAACCTTGCGCGGCTTACTGAGCTGTGCTCCGGGCTTGCGTGGGCGAACTGGGTTCGACGCCACCTTACAGGCCGAAACCCAGGATCTTCCGGACTGAGCTCGATGCCGCAGGCTTTCTCAAACCTTGCGCGGCTTGCTAAGCTGTGCTCCGGGCTTGCGTGGGCGAACTGGGTTCGACGCCACCTTCCAGGCCGAAGCCCAGGATCTTCCGGACTGAGCTCGATGCCGCAGGCTTTCTCAAACCTTGCGCGGCTTACTGAGCTGTGCTCCGGGCTTGCGTGGGCGAACTGGGTTCGGCGCCACCTTCCAGGCCGAAGCCCAGGATCTTCCGGACTGAGCTCGATGCCGCAGGCTTTCTCAAACCTTGCGCGGCTTCCTGAGCTGTGCTCCGGGCTTGCGTGGGCGAACCGGGTTCGACGCCACCTTCCAGGCCGAAACCCAGGATCTTCCGGACTGAGCTCGGTGCCGCAGGCCTTCTTGTTGAAGTTAGAGAAGAGTGTTTAAAGTGAAGAAGCTTTGTTAGAGAAACTGGGAGCCTTACATCACTGGTAGTACATTCTCAGGTTCGAGGGGTTCCATGTCCGGGGGAACCTGGCACCTCCCAATTCTTCCAAGTAACATGCTCCGTGAGGGAGGGCTTCTGCCACCCGATAAGGGCCTTCCCAGTTGGGTGAAAGCTTGCCGCGCTCCCGTGGCTGAGAGGCTTCTACGCGCCGGAGGACCAAGTCCCCGGGACGAAAAACCTTCGGCCGTACTCGGGAGTTGTAATATCTGGCTACACGTTGCCGGTATGCCGCCATTCGAATTCGGGCCTTGTCCCTCGTTTCTTCGAGGAGGTCTAGGTTGAGCATCATCCTGGCCGGGTTTTCTGTCTCGTCGTATTGTTCCACGCGCAGCGTGGGTATGCTGAGCTCGATCGGGATGGCTGCCTCGGCCCCGAAGACGAGGTTGAATGGGGTTTCGTCAGTAGCCGTCCTTGGGGTGGTGTGGTATGCCCAAAGAACGCTGGGAAGCTCGTCGGCCCACCTGCCCTTGGCTTGGTCTAGCCGCGTGCGGAGGCCCTGAAGAATGGTCCTGTTCGTGACCTCAGCTTCCCCGTTGGTCTGGGGGTGCACCACCGAAGTGAAGCGATGCTTGATGCCGAGGTCGTTGCAGAAATCTTCGAACTCTCGACAGTCGAACTGGCGTCCGTTGTCGGTGACCACGATGTGGGGGAGGCCGAAGCGGCAGACGATGGACTTCCAGAAGAACTTGGCGACGTTTGCTTCGGTGATTCTTGCCAAGGGTTCGGCCTCGACCCACTTTGTGAAGTAGTCGATAGCCACTATCAAGAACTTCCGCTGGCCGGACGCCGGCGGGAATGGGCCCAGGAGGTCCATCCCCCACTGGGCGAACGGCCAGGGGGCTGAGAGCTGAGAGATCGGGTTGGAGGGTTGCCGCTGTACCGTGGCGTGTCGCTGGCACCGGTCGCATTTCTTCACGAAGTCGGCGGCGTCCTCCTTCATCGTCTCCCAGAAGTAGCCCTGACGAAGGGCCTTGTACGCCAATGCCCTTCCCCCCACGTGGTTCCCACAGATGCCTTCGTGAATCTCCTGGAGCACAAGCTTGGCTTCTGTGGGTCCAATGCACTTGAGGAGGGGATAAGAGTAGGACCTTCGATACAGCTGCCCGTCCATCAGGACAAACCGCACGGCCTTCTTCCTGATGAGGCGAGCCGCGTCTCGGTTTTCCGGAAGAATGCCGCTGGTGATGTACGCAGCGTACTTGTCCATCCAGCTGGGCTCCTGGCTGACCTGATGGACCCCCGCCGGTGCTTCGAGGCTTGGGACTTCGAGTCGCTCCACATGAGCGCGTCCCAGCATCGTGTCCGGCAGGGTCGCCAACCGAGAGAGAGCATCCGCGCGGGCGTTCTCCCTGCGGGGGATATGGAAGATGTTGAAGCGCCGGAACTTGGACGCGCCCGCCTTGACGAGCTCCAAATACTTCGCCATCTGGGGGTCGTGAGCGACGTACTCCCCGGACACCTGCCCCGCCACGAGCTGGGAGTCAGTGAAAGCTCTGAGGTTGGTCACGCCCAGCTCGCGGGAGACCCTCAGTCCGGCGAGAAGTGCCTCGTATTCCGCTTGGTTATTGGTCACGGAGAACTGGAAACGGAGCGCGCACTCGGCGATGACTCCGTCGCCGTTGGCAAGGATGAGCCCAGCTCCGCTCCCGCCGGAGTTTGAGGCTCCGTCTACATGGAGGATCCAGGCGTCCTCTCCGGGCTCGTTGGTGCCGACCTCCATCGGCCGGGCCGGCGAGTCCTCCTCGGGCTCCTTGCCCAAACCTGCGCATTCGACCAAGAAGTCGGCCAGCACCTGTGCCTTCATTGCCGACCTCGGTCGGTATGTAATGTCGAACTCGCTGAGTTTCAGTGCCCATTTGGCCAATCGCCCCGAGGTGTCGGGTCGGCTGAGCATCACTTTCAACGGTTGATCCGTCAAGACGGCGATGGGATGCGCTTGGAAATAGGGCCTGAGACGCTGGGCAGACACTATTAGCGCAAAAACGAGTTTCTCGGGCCGGGAATACCTGAGCTCCGCGTCCCGGAGGAGTTTGCTGGTATAGTACACCGGCCGCTGGATCTCGTGGTCGTCGGTTCGGACCAGGACAGAGCTGACGGCCTCCAGGGTAACGGCCAAGTAGAGGGTAAGCTCCTCCCCTTCCTCGGGCCTGGACAGCAAAGGTGGTGATGCGAGCGTCTTCTTCAACTCCTCGAAGGCCTGCTGGCATTCCTCGGTCCAGGCGAAACCATTCATCTTCCTCAGCACCTTGAAGAAGGGATGGCAGCGGTCCGCCGACCTGGAAATAAAACGGCTAAGGGCCGCAACCCGGCCGGTCAGTTGCTGCACTTGTTTCTTGGAGGCTGGCTGCTCCATGTCCAGGATGGCCTGGACCTTCTCCGGGTTGGCCTCGATTCCTCTCTGGGTCACCATGAATCCTAGGAACTTTCCGGCGGAGACCCCGAAGGCGCACTTCGCCGGATTCAGCTTCATCTGGTGGCGCCGGAGGTTGCCGAACGTCTCCGCCAGGTCGGCCACGTGGTCCGAGTCAAGTTTGCTCATTACTAGCATGTCGTCCACGTACACCTGCATGTTGCGGCCTATCTGGTCTTTGAAGACTTTATTGACCAGACGTTGGTACGTCGCCCCCACGTTCTTGAGGCCGAAGGGCATCATCCTGTAACAGAAAGTCCCGCGGTCAGTTATGAAGGCGGTACGCTCTTCGTCCTCCGGATTCATCCGGATCTGGTTGTATCCGGAAAAAGCGTCCATGAATGATAGGAGACGATGCCCCGAGGTGGTGTCGACCAGCTGGTCGATCTTCGGCAGAGGGAAGCTGTCCTTCGGGCAAGCTCGATTGAGGTCGGTGTAGTCCACATAGATCCTCCACTTACCACTGCTCTTCTTTACCATGACCACGTTTGCTAACCAGCTGGGGTATTGGACTTCCCGGACGAAACCGGCGGCGAGAAGTTTTTCTATCTCCTCGTCGATCGCCTTCTGCCTCTCCATGCAAAGCTTCTCTTCTTCTGGCGGACCGGGCGGCTACCTGGGTCCACGTTCAGGCTGTGCATGATAATCTCGGGCGGGATACCCGGCATGTCGGCTGCCGACCAGGCGAACACATCGGCGTTGGCACGGAGGAACTCCAGCAGGCGGGTTCGCTCCTCTTCGGGGAGCTGGGCCCCGACTTGCACCGTCTTCAGGGGGTCCGAACCAAGGGGAAAGGATAGCAGGCGCTCTACGGGCCCTCCCCTGGGTTCCTTCTCTCTTAGGTCGAGGTCCTCGACATCGTGGGCGAGCTCTGCGCTCCTGGTGCCTGGGATTGTCTGTAGGCAGAGCGGGACCGGCTGAATCGTCCCCTTCATTTCCCCGAACCCGAAAGGCGTGGGGAACTGCACCAGCAGTCTCCTCGTGGAGATGGTGGCGTCTAGTTGGTTGAGCCCGGGACGCCCGAGAATGGCGTTGTAAGGCGAAGGGAGCTTGACGACAATGAATGTTATCATGATGGTCGCCTGCCGAGGTGGGGATCCGGCGGTAACTGGGAGAGTGATTTCCCCTTCGACTCCCATGGAGTCCCCTGTAAAACCTACCAGTGGGGTGTGCACTGGCTTCAGCTGGTCGGGAGGCAAATTCATCCGAGAGAAAGCATCGTAAAAAAGTACGTCGGCCAAGCTTCCACTATCCACCATGATTCGATGTACAGGGTGTTTCGCGATGGTCATCTCGACCACCACGGCATCATCGTTTACATTGCCATTAGACTCCCCTCCTTTGGGAGGGATTACATTCTCCGGGACTTCCCGGGCTCTCTTCTCTGCTCGGCCGGATCCGCGCGAGATCATGCCCACGGGCTTCTCCGTTGGCCGATTGTCGATCGCTGGGACAGGTGGCAGGGCCGCGAGCGGCTGCTTCTCGGAGGGGGCCTCGTTCTTGTCGAACTTCCTGAGGTATCCCCTCCCGATCAGCTCCTCAATCTCCCGCTTCAAATGGCGGCACTCCTCCGTGTCATGTCCGTGTTCGCGGTGGAATTGGCAGTACTTTGATTTGTCTCGGGCGGCCCTCGGGTTCTGAGGTGGAGGTCGGCGGAGGTAGCGCTCGCCCTCGATTTCCATGAGGATTTTGGCTCGAGGTGCGAGGAGAGGGGTGTACCTCCGCTCGGGGGTAGACTCGGCCCTCGGCCTTGGATTCGGGCGAGGGTCGGCTGATGGCCCGGGCCTCCGAGCTCCCGGGGCGTCCCTCAGGATTGACTTCTTCGGAATCTTCCCGTCCAGCTCTCGACGGGTGCGGTCAGCCTCCTCCGCTCGGATGTACTTGTGGGCGCGGAGGAGGAGCTCGGAATACGTCCTGGGCGGCTTCTTGTCCAGGGAATAGGTCAGGCGGGACGTCTTGAGCCCGCGCTTCAAAGCCAGCATAGCGACGGGCTCGTCCAAGCTGTAGATCTCCAGGGCTGCGGTCTTAAACCGGGCGATGTAGTCTCGGAGCAGCTCCTGGTCCTGCTGGCGGATGGAGAAGAGACTGTCCACCTCCCTTGGCACCTTTCGACAAGCGTCGAAATGCGCCACAAACTTTCCTTCCAACTGCTGGAAGGAGCAAATGGATCCGGGTTCGAGACGGGCGAACCAGACTCGAGCGGCCTTCCGAAGGGTTGCTGGGAAGGCGATACACAGAAGGGCGTCGGTGGCGCCCTGGACCCTCATGAGAGCTTTATAACCCTCCAAGTGGTCCAGGGGGTCGGTGGTCCCGTCGTAGGGGTCCACCTGCGGCATGCGGAACCGTTTCGGGATCGGTTCCGCCTGGATCTCTTCGGAGAAAGGGGGGCGGGAGTCGTAGCCCGCCGGGTCGGCTGACGAGTTCTGCAGGTCGGCGAACCGTCGGGCGAACTCCGCCAACTTGCGCTCGTGCTCTTCTAGGCGCCTCTCGGCCTGGCGCCTGATGGCTTCATCGATGGAGTCTTCCACCGAGACTGCAGGTGAGGGGGGGCGCCGATCGGTCTCGGCGCGAGGTCTGGCCCCGGCGTCGCTTGCTGCGATGCGCCGTTTCGGCCCCATCGGCCGGGGATCGACTCTCGTGATCCTCCGAGCCGGAATAGTTTCTCTTCGGGGGAGCTTGGCGGCTCCCTCGGGGGTTGGAGATGGCTTGCGGATGGGACGGCCTGCCCTGGATCGAGCGCAGGCTCCCATGCTGCCCCGCGACTCGGGCCGCGGGGGTCCCTGGCTGCGGCTGAGTGGCCAGGGATCGTTGCTGATGCTGAAGCTGTCGGACCGCTGAGGTCAAGGTCTGCAGCTGCTGGACGATGGCCGCAAGGGATCCGTCCGCCGGGGTAGGCTGCTGCAGAAGAGGAGGGGGAGCCGGAAGCTCCCGTTCGGGGGTGTGGCCCCCTGGAGGGGAGTGGGCTTCTCCCACACGGCTGGTGGATGCCTCGCAACCACGAGTGACCACCATTGCTAGAGAGCGTGACACCTGCAAAAAGCTAATTCCCACTGGGGGTTAGTGTCCTGCCCCCCTACCTGGCGCGCCAATCTGTTGCCGTTCTCGTCGCTGCGCCCGTGCCGAGGATCAGCCGATCCTTCCTGACCGCCTGGGAAGGGAGCCTCCCTTCCTGCGAAAAACCTGCAACAAAGGGGTTAGAGGACCCTGGCCGGGGATTCCGGCGAGGGGGCTCCGACGGTCAAGTCAGTGGACGACGAGAAGGAACAGACTCTCCCCTCCGGGCCCTTGAGAGGGTCCCAGATTTGGAGAGTTAACTGGTGAAGGGAATGCGCCGGGGACCGGAATCTCGGCTGGGCCTGCTTGCCGAGCTCACGTCCAGTATTCCCCTCTCGGGATCTCTGGTTTCTTCCTCGGAGCGAGGCCTTTTGCCGATGTTTCCTCCTTGTCCCCAGGCTAGTTGGCTTACCTTGTAGTCTCCGGATTCTTCCCTCTTTATCTCCCTCCGTCGTGCGCTTGTCCTTTTCCCCCTCGAAAACTCCTCCCCCCTGTCTTCCTTTCTTTTCCCTTTTTGGTGAAGGAGGCCAGGCGGCTTTCCGACCTCGTCCGCCGGGCCCAGCAGGGAGAAGGCAAGGACAGAAGAGAAAAGGAGGGAGGGCGGCGCTGGTAGAGCGGCCAGTCGTCAGGCCTCGGGCTTCGTGAGAGTGCTCTTTTCCCCGAGCGTGGGCGCCATCCGTTTACGGGGCCTGTTCCGTCAGGATCGGGTCTCTCGACTGCGGGACCTGTCGGGCCAATGTAAGTGACGTTCCGCGTGCCGCCGCCCTCCGTACGGGACATCGTCTGGGGTCGGTACGGCCCAAGGGATGGCCTCGGGACCTGTCGCTTTCCCCGGGGGCCTCTCCGTGCGAGCGGTCTGACCTCGGCTGAGTTGGACCCGTCTCCGGGGGCCAACTGGTGAGAGGCGAGGGATCGGCCGACCTCGGCTTAGGTGGACCCCTCCTGGGTGGACACCTGGCGAGGCGGCAGGAGGTCGCCTGGCTTCGGCCGAGGTGGACCCGTCTCCGGGTGGCCACCTGGCGCAAGGCGTTGGGTCAGCCGACCTCGGCCTAGGTGGACCCCTCCTGGGTGGACACCTGACGAGGTGGCAGGAGATCACCTGGCTTCGGCCGAGGTGGACCCGTCTCCGGGTGGCCACCTGGCGCAAGGCGAAGGGTCAGCCGACCTCGGCCTAGGTGGACCCCTCCTGGGTGGACACCTGGCGAGGCGGCAGGAGATCGCCTGGCTTCGGCCGAGGTGGACCCGTCTCCGGGTGGCCACCTGGCGCAAGGCGAAGGGTCAGCCGACCTCGGCCGACTTTACTCGGGTCGGCTCCTCCGGGCCCGGGCGCAGATGAGTCGGTGGAGGAACTCCGCGCCGAGCTCGACCTTGGCGGGAGCGGTTTGCTTCAGATAATCGTCGGACGGTGCGGTCTTGCCGACCCCAGCTTTGAGGACGTGGCGCTGATTCTGGCAGGAAAACTCACACGTGGCTCGTTCGCATTCGGCGATACCTGAGCCTGGCCACGTCACTGTCACGGCTGTAACAACGGCGATCTAGGCAGCAACAGATTGGCCCGTTAGACGCGCACACGTGGCATCCTCTCACAGGGTTTCGGGCACAACGGGAGTGGCGGTAGCGATCGTGGCAATTATAGCACAGGATTTTCATCCTTTCCACGTCATCTCCGAATTAAATCCCCACGTCCCAAGCCATGACGCTTCGATGGGACCTGGGGATGGGGGGCAACTGATATGGCTACATCGCTGACGTGGAACGTGTGTCAGATCTAGCTGGAAGCTGCAGGCGCCACGTGGATTTGTCTTTCAAAACTCTTGCTCCTTCGCCAGGTGGCACCCCATGACGGGTCCACCTTGGTCGAAGTCGAGCACCTCTATGCCACTCCGCCAGGTGTCCACCCAGGAGGGGTCTGTTGGGAAATATGTCCCAAAGCAAATTTCTACTGTACACAGTTGTACATTTGATGTAATTGTATATGAATTATATTATTGAATAAAATATTTATTCTGGCAGTTCATCACTATTTCATCTTTCTGTAATGAGTTCTTGAGTGATGAAGTCCTTAGGACTATTTGTATGTGATATAAAGAGGATATATCATATAGTCCTAAAATTGTTCGCGACCAAATGATACACTTATTTCAGGATGATAGTATATCAAGTATAGGTCGTTGTGTGCCATAGTCGTTAGTTGTCCTCTTAACCAAGGAGTGTGGAGATACTGGTATGGCATGCAGATGTTGTGTTTGACATTTCATCGAACGTGACTCGTCTGTACTTTTTTTTCTGCCTAGAGTTTTGATATGGACGTAGTTATCCCTCAGACATGAGATCGTCATGGTAGCTTGCGAGCAACTCACTGTACTTTGGTACTGGACTATCTGGATTTCTAATCCAGGGACGGAAGGTTTCTGGGTACAGTTAAGTACTCGTGTAGTAGTGATCGGATCAAGATGGAATTGACCCCTCCAAAGTGTTTGGAGCAGATATCTTACTGTGTTTCAATTTAGCAAAACCTTGGCCAGGGTAGTCTCTGTAAAGTGTTACAGGACTTGTGAGATTGAGACACATTGTTGATGGACTTTATGGGTTGGGCAGTTTAACCCTAAGTCTTCCTGAGCATTGAGGTCAAAATGATTAATTACAAGGTTTCCATATCTAATAGTTCTTGATTGTTGCTCTGCAACTTCGACCTATCCGGACGTCGGGTATCATTGCTAGATGGCGACTTTGACTGGTATTGGAAATGTTCCAGTGCTACCGGCTTAGTGTTCGAACCTATGGGGTCACACACCATAGGGGTTTCTACTTGATCTAGTGATCGGAGAACGATTGGGAATCGTTCGTGGACTCACAGAGAAAAAGGGTTTTTTCTTTATCCAAGTGTCGACACTTGATATTCTTGAAAGTGTCGACACTTGTTGATTTCGCAAGTGTAGACACTTGATGTCACAAAAGGTTGTGACATGAGATTTTCACTAATAGTTGGTGATGCATGGAGGTGAATTAAGTAATGTGATTACTTGATAGCCCAATTTGATTGAGCTATAAAAATCTGGAACGAATCAAATAGGATTTGGTTCAAAATAGGTTTGTGTCCAATCGGGTTGAACCCAATGTATGCACACTTGACCCAATTGATTTCAGTTATAAACTGAAATTAATTAAGACATTAATCTGAATTTAAATAAGTTTAAATTCAATTTTGAGGAGTTATGTAACTTCCCATGACCATAACTCCCCATAACTACCCATTACCACACCTATAACTCCCCACTCTCCCTCTCCCTCTCCATCTACTTAATGGGCTGAAATGGAAGGACGAAAATAAGGAAAAATTCAGCAAAGAAATGCTGGAAAAATCAAAGGGAAGAAACTAGGAAAAGTTCTAATTTTATGGGTATGAGGTTTTTGGAGAAGAGTGTGCATATTTGTACCTAGTGATCTAGGTCTTATGATTGAGTATTTGGGAAGGGTTCCAACAACTCATTCTCCACCTCTTGAGTTTCTTCATTCATTCGGAGAGTCCGGCATCGAAAGAAGAAAAGGAGTTCTGATCAAATCGTTCCACAACAAGCTAGCACTTGGAGTGGAAGTAGATTTTGAAAGAGCCCTGGTATGAACCACCTGTAGAGGCCGGACACGTGTGCGGCTAAGCAGAGTTCTTCTTCTTCCTCTTGGATCTTTCGCAGCGGAGAGCGTCTCCACTTCATACGAGGTATGGTTTTACATATATAGATATGTTGCTTTGAAATGTTCATAGCATGAATTCATGATTTCATAGTTTATATTAATTATTCATGCAAGATCTTGGGCTAAGTAGCATAGAATAATTCTAAAAGCATGCTTAGATTAAATGTTAATCCATTTATCATGCTTCCACTGCATGTTATTTTGAAAAAGTTTTAAAATAGAAAGCATGCTCGCTACTAGTTTTCCTTTCAATATAAGTGCCAATCCAAGTTCAAATAAACAAAAAAACATACAAAAATAATAAAAAAAAAATAGCTGTCATCACTGATCTGCGAGAGGCTGGTCGTCGTCAGGTCTGCGACTCGTAGATACACCAGGAACCTACAAAATATACATCAGGAATTATGATACATACATTATATATATTATAAAGAATTAGATACATACAAAATTAATAAATAATTACTTACCTGAGATGACATGAACATATGCAGCACAGATATAACATGCTCTAGCTGAACCTAATAGTCTGCATCTCTGCTCTATCTGCATCACGTGTCTGTCGGAGCTCTGCTATCTCCTCCTGGAGATGACGAACATTTAACTGATCATGACTCTTTCTAGTATCCCGAGTATATCTACTCACCTCAGATAACTGAGTAGGGGTAACTTCAATCCCATAATCCCTCACTCGTCCAGGACGCTCTGGTCCCATCAACTCCGAGAATACCTCGACCTCGATACGACTGCTCTGAGTAGTTAATGAACCCTCGCCAGCACGCTCGGAGATCATAGAGGTAGTCCTATTCTATATTTTATAAAAAACATATATATCACTACTTAATAAAAATAAAAATATAAATCATAATATAATATAATAAAAAAGCATACATATATATCTCTGGACTCCTCCCGAACAAAACTGCCATCCTGGTGAACGTGAGTAATCCGATAGAACTCCACCTTACCAGGCTTCCTCCCCTACTGATCAGCTTATATAAAGAACAAATATTATAAAAAAATTCAAAATAACACATCTTATACCCCCGTACCATGATACATGGCGCATGCATGATACATGATGCTAAAACTATAAGTATACTAAAAGTATTATAGGATGAGAAACATACAAACTCATGCTTGAGCCGTGCATAACTCTTGGATCCCGCTGTGTAAGGAACAATCTGAGTTGCTTGTGCAGCTCTACCAATAGCAGAATATGTCTACAAAATAAAATTAAAATTATGTTATATATTGTATAAATATAATTATGACGAGTGAAAATTAATAAATTTCGAAGTGTTTGATGATGCTACACAACTTGTGCCCTCTCGGAGAACCAATAATGTACCAGCTCCCTCCACTGATGAGGGTGAACATCAGGAGGACAGGTAGCTGCAACCTGCTTCTCTGTCCTACCCTCTCGCATGTAGTCTCCCTTCAACTTCGTCCTATATTCTTTCCACTTGTGATTGAAAGACTTAAGCACAAAATTAGAAGTATCTGGAGGGAGAACGAACTTGCTCTATAATTTAAATAAATAATAAAATATGTATTAAATGAAATAAGCAATTCAACTGTTAAAAACCTAAAATATAAAATAATATATCAATTTTTTTACCTGTACAACTCAAAGTATCTCTACTTTATAAGCAGGAAGCATGTCATTCCACTTCAAATAATTCAGGGGACGTAGCTGACCCCGGCGTGCTACTGTCTCCAGAAAGCTAGTCAACAAGCTATCAGCTTTCTTAATAGGCTGCCCTAGCTTGTTGCACTCTATCATTATCCTCTCGCCCTCAGGTAACTGCCACGCATCACGGACTAGTGTGGGTCCTCACCTACGCCCGAGTCTCCCGGATCCATTTACAAAAAAAAAATACAGAACATTGTATATCAAAACTATTGCATATGCATGAATTGAAATGAGATAGAATTATTAAATTACGTACCCTGTATATGCATGTCATCGACGATAGGCTCGTCATCAGGATGATCCATAGGAGGATCGTGATGTGCGGACTCGAAGGGAATGGCGTCATCCTGAGGTGTAGAGGTAGTAGCATCGGCCTGATATGCAGAAATAGAGGGACTGGCATCAGACCGATGTGAAACTGATCGACTGCCCTCGGGCTGCTATGCTGAAGAAGTACCAGCCTCGGTCTGGGAAAACTGAAACTGTACATCTACTAATCGCTTCCTTCGAGGCATGGTATACATAACCAGCATTATTTAAAAACAAGTCAGTCAACATTATAATCAAATTATAACGGGAATGAATTACAATTTAAAAGATAACATAATCATTAATGCAAAAATGTAAACCATCTTATAAACTACTTGTCATAATCAACCAGTTGTACCTTCCTCGGAATCCAACCTAACCAAAATGGTTGTATCATTTATATGATCATCTGTCACAATATTATAAGACATACATTGAGGGTAAGTATCATCATCATCTTCTTCCACCCTTTTTCCCATGTCATACAAGTCTCTAGGTTTTGTCTTAATAACAGTAGCCCATTATTTATCTTTCGAGTCTTGTACGTAAAAAACTTGTCGAGCTTGAGATGAAAAGATAAATGGATCATCCTTCAATAACACACCCGTATGTATCAATTTTGAAAAATTGACAAGTATGAATCCATTTAAGTCCTTTTTCAAACCTCTCGATGTATTTATATCCACCCAATCACATCGAAATAATACAACTTTAAAATTTTTATAATAATCCAACTCCAAAATATCTTTGAGTATACCATAATAAGATTTTTCATCTGCTTCTACCATAACACCACTGTTCTGAGTTTTTCTAAGTTTCTCGCGATCCTTGGTATGAAATTTAAAGCCATTTATAATAAAACCATTATATTTGTTCACAATATAATTTGGACCTCTGGAAAGTGCTATTAGTTCTGCTGAACTATTTTTCTCCATCAGTACCGTAACCTAGAAAATATAATATCAATTATCGATCACTTATTCGATGTTAAATGTATATAAAATTATTACACAACTTATATATACTAACCTGATTGGCAAGCCATTTAGGGAATAACTCAACCAACCATCTTTGTTCAATCCTTGGATTAGGACGAGTGGAATGATTGGCTTGTCTTTGTACAGCTAAAAACTCACTGCATGATAATCAAATATAAGTTTGACAACAAGTCTAATATTTAGTATTATCCATGTGTAGATAGACTAACCTGCGATAATCAGATATTATGTCACTATGTAGCAATACATAATGGTGTGCTTGTGACAATGATTTATGGTCAAGAACAATACTTTCAGCTTTTCCTATAAATCTTTCGGATGATGCAAATTTGTATAGATCTGTATTCTCCATAGTATCACCATGACGTTGAGATCGATTGAATACAATATCTACACCTTCGAGATATCTTGAACAAAATGTTAAACACTCTTCAGCAATATATCCCTCTGCTATTGAGCCCTCAGGATGGGCTTTATTTCGTACATAATCCTTCAAACGTACGAGATACCTTCAAAAAGTATGATATTTATCAATATTAATATCACATTAAATAATGAAAAAAATATATAATTATAAAATTTAAGTTTTACAGCATTACCTCTTGATAGGGTACATCCATCTGTACTGTATCGGTCCACCAAGTTTAGCTTCCGAAGCTAGGTGAATGAGTAGATGAACCATAATCATAAAAAATCTAGGAAAAAAAATCTTTTCCATCTGACATAATGTAAGTATGACTTGAGACTGCAACTGATCAAGCTCCCGAGGATCAAGAACCTTATAACATAATGCCTTGAAGAATGATGATAACTGAAAAACAACCGTAATAACTTGTTTCGGCATTGACGACCTTAAAGCCAATAGAAGAATATCTTGCATTAATATATGTCCATTATGATTTTTAATATTTGAAATTTTGCGCTCTTTCAGATTCACACATCATGAAATATTTGAGGCATATCCATCAGGAACTTTGATATTCTTTAAAACTGTCAGGAAGAGATCTTTTTCTCGACTAGACATTGTATAACATGCATTAGGGATATAAGTTCTATCATTTGCAAGCACTTATGGATGAAGTTCATGTTGGATGCCCATTTCTTTTAAATCAAAACGTGCCTTCATGTTATCTTTAGTCTTTCCATCAAGATTTAATATTGTTCCAATCAAATTATCACAAACATTCTTTTCTATATGCATAACATCAAGATTATGTTGGAGTATTTTATGCTCCCTGTTACGACTGTAACGATGACGTGGCATGTCTCATATTTCGTTGGGCGTGATTCGAGCCACGTGGAATTTTTTCGGCTAAGTCAGTTGCGGCTCCGCCCAAGCCGAGGTCGAGTTCGGCCCGGGCCCTCCTGCCGCTCCGCCAGGTGTCCACCCAGGAGGGTTCCACCTCGGCCGAAGCCGGCGGCTCCCCCGCTCCCTCGCCAGGTGGCACCCTGAGATGGTCCCACCTCGGTTGAGGTCGAGCCGAGCCCCTTCGCTCCTTCGCCAGGTGGCGCCCGGAGACGGGACCACCTCGACCGAAGTCGAGCGACCTCCAGCCGCTTCGCCAGGTGTCCACCCAGGAGGGGTCCACCTCGGCCGAAGCCGGCGGCTCCCCCGCTCCCTCGCCAGGTGGCACCCTGAAATGGTCCCACCTTGGCCGAGGTCGAGCCGGGCCCCTTCGCTCCTTCGCCAGGTGGCGCCCAGAGACGGGACCACCTCGGCCGAAGTCGAGCGACCTCATGCCGCTCCGCCAGGTGTCCACCCAGGAGGGGTCCACCTCGGCCGAAGCCGGCGGCTCCCCCGCTCCCTCGCCAGGTGGCACCCTGAGACGGTCCCACCTCGACCGAGGTCGAGATGGGCCCCTTCGCTCCTTCGCCAGGTGGTGCCCGGAGACGGGACCACCTCGGCCGAAGTCGAGCGACCTCCTGCCGCTCCGCCAGGTGTCCACCCAGGAGGGTTCCACCTCAGCCGAAGCCGGCGGCTCCCCCGCTCCCTCGCCAGGTGGCACCCTAAGACGGTCCCACCTTGGCCAAGGTCGAGCCGGGCCCCTTCTCTCTCCACCAGGTGGCGCCCGGAGACGGGACCACCTCGGCAGAAGTCGAGCGGCCTCCTGCCGCTCCGCCAGGTGTCCACCCAGGAGGGGTCCACCTCGGCCAACGCGGGCCAGCCTTTGCCGAAAAGGTCCCAAGGAATGGGAGCGCGAGCTCCGAGGTTGCCCCTCGAGCCGTGCGCACCGCACTCCGAGAAAGGCACCCCGTACGGTCGGCGGCGACACGCGAAACATCACTTACGTCAGCCCGACATGTTCCGCAGTCGAGAGACGAGGCCCTGACAAAACAGGACTTGATAACGGACAGTATCGGCGCTTGGGAAGGAGAGCGCTCACGCTCGGCCCAAGGTCTGGTCGGCAATCTGACCAGTGCCCCCCTCCCCTACTCTTTCTCCGCTAGGCTCAGAAAACGAGGCCGAAAAGCCGCCCGGCTCTCTGATCCAGAAGGGGAAAGAGAAAGGGGCGGAGGGGAGGAGATGAAAGCAACAAAGGAGCCTCCCAGGAGCAGAAAACGAGGGGGCAACAGGAGGAGATAAAAGGAATGAGAGAATAGACGACAAGGTAGGTGAGCAAGCAAGAAACGAAGGCTGGAGACTCCGCTCCAAGAGCAAGATCCAAGGTCCCGAGAGGGGGCCCCTTGGCGTGAGCTCGGCGAAGGAACCCAGCCGGGTTTCTGTTCTCTCTGGCACCTTTCTTGCTAGCACGTTCTCTGAGTCTGGGACTCCTTCGGGGGCCCGTCCCAGAGAATCTGTTCCCTCTTGCCGTCTACTAACTTGACCGTCGAAGCTCCCTCGCCGGAATCCCCGGCCAGGGATTTTGACCTTGCCTTGCAGGTTTGATCCAGCCAGGAGACCCCAGGGGCGAGACGGTCTAGTCGGATCGGCGGCATCCGAAGCCACAGGCGCGGCGGTGGGATCGGCAACAGATTGGCACGCCGGGAAGGGGGGCAGGACAACACCCCTAGTGGGAGCTAGCTTTTTGTGAACGAAGCGCGCTCCAACCATGGTGGTCACTCGTGGATGCGAAGCATCCACTAGCCGAGTAGGGGAGGTCCCCTCCCCTTAGGGGCCCCATAGCCCGGAGAGGGAGCTCCCCGCTCCCCCTCCTCTTCCACCACAGCCGGCCTCGGCAGACAGACCTCTTGCGGCCGTCATCCAGCAGCTGCAGACCTTGACTACGGTGGTTCGGCAGCTACAACATCAGCAGCGCTCCCTGGCCACGCAGCCTCAGCCATGGACCCCCGCAGCCCGGGCCGCGGGGCCGCGCGGGAGCCTGCGTTCCATCCAAGGCAGGCCATCCCAACCGCGGGCAACCTCCAACCCCCGCGGGAGCCATCAAACTCCCGTGAAAAGAAATTACTCCGGTTCGGCGGATCACGAGAGTCGATCCCCGGCCAATGAAGCCGAGACAGCGCGTCGCAGCAAGCGACGCCGTGGCAAGACCCTGCGCGGAGACCGATCGGCGCCCCCTTCACCAGCAGCCTCGGTGGAAGATTCCACCAACGAGGCCATCAGGTGCGAGGCCGAGAGGCGTCTGGAGGAGCACGAGCGCAAATTGGCGGAGTTCGCCCGCCGATTTGCCGACCTGTAGAACTCCTCGATGGACCCGATGGGCTACGACTCCCGTCCCCCCTTTTCTGAAGAAATCCAAGCGGAGCCGATTCCGAGCCGGTTCTGCATGCCGCAGGTGGATCCCTACGATGGGACCACCGACCCTCTGGACCATCTGGAGAGCTACAAGGCTCTCATGAGGGTCCAGGGGGCCACAGACGCTCTTTTGTGCATCGCCTTCCCCGCTACCCTCTGGAAGGCCGCTCGAGTCTGGTTCACCCACCTCGAGCCCAGATCCATTTGCTCCTTCCATCAGTTGGAAGGAAAGTTTGTGGCACACTTCGATGCTTGTTGGAAGGTGCCGAGAGAGGTGGACAGCCTCTTCTCTATCCGCTAGCAGGACCAGGAGCTGCTCCGGGACTACATCACCCGGTTTAAGACTGCAGCCTTGGAGATCTACAGCCTGGACGAGCCCGTCGCCATGCTGGCTTTGAAGCGCGGGCTCAAGACGTCCCGCCTGACCTATTTCCTGGACAAAAAACCCCCCAGGACGTACTCCGAGCTCCTCCTCCGCGCCCACAAGTACATTCGAGCGGAGGAGGCCGATCACACCCGCCAAGAGCTAGACGGGAAGACTTTGAAGAAGCCGGCCCCGAGGGATATCCCAGGATCCCGGAGGCCTGGGCCATCTGCCGACCCTCGCCCGAATCCGAGGTTAAAGGGCGAGGCCACCCCGGAGCAAAGGCTCACCCCTCTCCTCGCTCCCCGAACGAAGATCCTCATGGAAGTTGAGGGCGAGCACTACCTCCGCCGATCTCCTCCTCAGAACCCGAGAGGTACCCTAGACAAGTCGAAGTACTGCCAGTTCCACCGCGAGCACGGCCATGACATGGAGGAGTGTCGCAACCTGAAGCGGGAAATTGAGGAGCTAATCAAAAGAGGCTACCTCAGGAAGTTCGTCAGGAACGAGGCCCGGCGGAGGGACAGCCGCTCGCGGCCTTACCCCCGGTTCCTGCAATCGACAACCGCCCAACGGAGAAGCCAATGGGCATGATCTCATGTGGGATCGGGCGGGCGGCAAAGAGAGCTCGGGAGGTCAGGAACCCAGAGGATGTACCCCCTCCTGGGAAGGGGAATGAAAATGAGAATGTAAACAATGATGCCATGGTGGTCGAGATGACCATCGCGAAGCACCCTGTACACCGAATTATGGTAGATTGTGGGAGCTCGGCTGACGTGCTTTTTTATGATGCTTTCTCTCGAATGAATCTGTCCCATGATCAGCTGAGGCCGGTGCACACCCCCCTGGTAGGATTTACTGGGGACTCGGTGAGGGTGGAAGGGGAGATCACTCTCCCGGTCACTGCTGGATCCCCACCTCGGCAGACTACAGTCTTGATGATGTTTACCGTCGTCAAGCTTCCTTCGCCTTACAACGCGATCCTCGGGCGTCCGGGGCTCAACCAGCTGGACGCCATGATTTCCACAAAGCGGTTGCTAGTGCAATTCCCCACAGCTTCCGGGCTCGGAACGATGAGGGGGACGACCCAGCCAGTCCCGCATTGCCTCCAGACGGTCCCAGGTGCACGGGGCGCCGAGCTCGACCCCGACGTCGACGACCTCGACCTAAGAGAGAAGGAACCCAGGGGAGGACCCGTGGAGCGCCTATTGACTTACCCCCTCGGTTCGGACCCACTGAAGACGTTGCAGGTGGGGGCCCAGCTCCCAAGAGAGGAACGGACCCGCCTGCTGGAATTCCTCCGCATGAACGCAGACGTGTTCGCCTGGTCAGCGGCCGACATGCCGGGCATTCCCCCCAAGGTCATTACGCACAGGCTGAACGTGGACCCGAGGTGCCGCCCTGTCCGCCAGAAGAAGAGGAGCTTCGCTGCGGAGAGGCAGAGGGCCATCAACGAAGAGGTGGAGAAACTCCTCGCCGCCGGCTTCGTGCGGGAGGTTCAGTATCCCAGCTGGCTGGCGAATGTGGTCATGGTGAGGAAGAGCAATGGTAAGTGGAGGATCTGTGTAGACTACACCGACCTCAACCGAGCCTGCCCAAAGGACAGCTTCCCTCTTCCAAAGATTGACCAGTTGGTCGACACCACCTCGGGGCATCGCCTCCTATCCTTCATGGACGCTTTCTCCGGCTACAACCAGATCCGAATGGACCCGGAGGATGAAGAGCACACTGCCTTCGTCACCGACCGCGGAACTTTCTGTTACAGGATGATGCCATTTGGCCTCAAGAACACCGGGGCCACGTACCAGCGTCTGGTCAGCCGAGTCTTTAAGGACCAGATCGGCTGCAATATGCAGGTGTACGTGGATGATATGCTAGTGATGAGCAAGCCCCACTCGGATCACGTGGCCGACCTGGCGGAGACTTTCGGTAACCTCCAACTCCATCAAATGAAGCTGAACCCGGCGAAGTGCGCTTTCGGCGTCTCCGCCGGGATGTTCCTAGGGTTCATGGTAACCCAAAGAGGGATTGAAGCCAACCCAGAGAATATCCAGGCCATCCTGGACATGGAGCAGCCCACCTCCAAGAAACAAGTGCAGCAACTCACCGGCCGGATAGCGGCCCTGAGCCGGTTCATCTCCAGGTCGGCCGACCGCTGTCGACCCTTTTTCAAAGTGCTGAGGAAGATGAACGACTTCGCCTGAACCGAGGAGTGATAGGAGGCCGTTGAAGAGCTGAAGAAGATGCTCGCATCGCCCCCACTACTTTTCAGGCCTGAGGAGGGAGAGGAGTTCATCCTCTACCTGGCGGTCACCCCGGAGGCCGTCAGCTCGGTCCTAGTTTGGACCGACGACCAGGGAGTCCAGCGGCCGGTGTACTATACCAGCAAACTTCTTCGCGATGCGGAGCTCAGGTATTCCCAGCCCAAAAAGCTCATTTTTGCATTAATAGTGTCTGCTCAGCGTCTCAGGCCCTATTTTCAAGCGCATCCCATTGCCGTCCTGACGGACCAGCCGCTGAAAGCGGTACTCAGCCGACCCGACACATCGGGATGATTGGCGAAGTGGGCACTCAAGCTCAGCGAGTTCGACATCGCTTACAGGCCGAGGTCGGCTATGAAAGCGCAAGTGCTGGTCGACTTTTTGGTCGAGTGCGCGGGCCTAGGCAAGGAGTCCGAGGATGACTCCTCGCACCAGCAGCAGAAACCGGGCCCCGAGGAGCCCGGAGAAGACGCGTGGATCCTTCATGTAGATGGAGCCTCGAACTCCGGCGGGAGCGGAGCCGGACTAATTTTCGCCAACAACAGTGGGGTCGTTGCCGAATGCGCACTCCGCTTCCAGTTCGCCGCAACCAACAATCAGGCAGAATACGAGGCGCTCCTCGCCGGACTGAGGGTCTCCCACGAGTTGGGCGTGGCCAACTTCAAAGCCTTCACTGACTCCCAGCTGGTGGCCGGACAGATCTCCGGAGAATATGCTGCGCACGATCCTCAAATGGCGAAGTATTTGGAGCTTGTCAAGGCGAGCACAGCCAGGTTCCGGCGCTTCAGCATCTTCCACATCCCCCGCGGGGAAAATGCCCGTGCGGACACTCTTTCCCGGCTGGCGACCCTGCCGGACTCGATGCTGGGTCACGCTCATGTAGAGCGCCTCAAAGCCCCAAGCTACGAGATCCCGGTAGAGGTCTAACAGGTCAACCGCGAGCCCAGCTGGATGGACAAGTACACCAAGTACATAACTGATGGTACCTTGCTGGAGGACAGTGCAGCGGCCCACCTCATCAAAAAGAAGGCCGCGCGGTTCGTCCTGATGGATGTGCGACTATATCGGAGGTCTTACTCCTATCCCCTCCTCAAGTGCCTGAGACCCGCGGAGGCCACACTCGTGCTCCAGGAAATTCATGAGGGCATCTGCGGGAACCACGTGGGGGGCAGAATGCTAGCCTACAAGGCTCTCCGTCAGGGCTATTTCTAGGAAACGATGAAGGAGGATGCCGTCGATTTCATGAAGAAGTGTGATCGGTGCCAACGGCACGTCGTGGTTCAGCGGCGGCCCTCCACTCCAATCTCCCAGCTCTCAGCTCCGTGGTCGTTCGCCCAATAGGGGATGGACCTCCTAGGACCATTTCCACCGGCGTCCGAACAGCGGAGGTTCCTGATTGTGGCCATCGACTACTTCACGAAATGGGTTGAGGCCGAACCCTTGGCGCGGATCACCGAGGCAAACATCGCCAAGTTCTTCTGGAAGTTGATCATCTGCCGTTTCGGCCTCCCCCACACCGTGATCACTGATAACGGGCGTAAGTTCGACTGCTGGGAGTTTGAAAAATTTTGCAGCGACCTCGGCATCCACCATCGCTTCACCTCGGTGGCTCACCCACAGACAAATGGAGAAGCCGAGGTCACGAATAGGATGATTCTGCAAGGCCTCCGAACGAGGTTGGATCAGGCTAAAGGACGGTGGGCAGAGGAGCTCCCGAGTGTCCTGTGGGCGTACCACACCACCCTGAGGACGGCCACCGACGAGACTCCATTCAATCTCGTCTTCGGAGCCGAAGTAATTATCCCGATTGAGCTTAGTCTACCTACCCTGCGCGTGGAGCAATACGACGAAGCGGAGAACCCCGCCAGGATGATGCTCAACCTGGACCTTCTTGAAGAGATGAGGGACAAGGCCCGAGTCCAGATGGCGGCGTACAGGCAACAAGTGGCCAGGTACTACAACTCCCGGGTATGACCAAAGTCCTTCCGCCCCGGAGACCTGGTGCTGCGGCGCGCTGAAGCTTCTCAGCCTCGAGAGTGCGGGAAGCTCTCCCCAAATTGGGAAGGCCCGTACAGGGTAGCGGAAGTCCTTCCTCACGGGGCCTACTACCTGGAGGAATTGGGAGGAACCAGATTCCCTCGGACGTGGAACGCCTCGAACCTAAGGATGTATTATCAATAATGTAAGGTTCCTCCAACTCCTGCAATAAAGTTCCTTTACTTCAAACGCTTCTTCTCGCCTCGTAGGAAAATCGGCGCTTGGCTCTGAGTTCGGCATATAAGGCTGCGATCGGAGACCCAAGAAATCGAGAACTCCCGGACTTCGATCTGGAAGGCGGGGCAGAGCCCAGCTCGCCCACGCGATCACGGAGAACAGCTCGGCAAGCCGCGCAGGGCTTGAACAAAGCCTGCGGCCCTGGGGTTCAGTCCGGAAGTCCCGAACTTCGGTCTGGAAGGCGGGGCAGAGCCCAGCTCGCCCACGCGATCACGGAGAACAGCTCGGCAAGCCGCGCAGGGCTTGAACAAAGCCTGCGGCCCCGGGGTTCAGTCTGGAAGTCTCGGACTTCGGTCTGGAAGGCGGGGCAGAGCCCAGCTCACCCACGCGATCATGAAGAACAGCTCGGCAAGCCGTGCAGGGCTTGAACAAAGCCCGCGGCCACGGGGTTCAGTCCGAAAGTCCCGGACTTCGGTCTGGAAGGCGGGGCAGAGCCCGGCTCGCCCACGCGATCACAAGGGATGGCCCGGCAAGCCCGAAGGGCCCGCGTAAGGCCTACTCTCCTTTTGTCCAGCCCGGCTTGCTCCGAACTTTGATCTGAACGCTGGATGGGACCTGGTCCACCCGCGGACTCAGCCCGGAGCAAGCCGCAGCGCCTCGTCTCGGCACTCGACACCAACACCGCAAAAAAAAAGAGAAAAAAATGGGGGAAGACAAGGCTGGGACATAGCAAAATCTAAGTTTCCATTTATTTGAAAAGGTTCTACAATGAAGGAGTCCCGACAGGCCAGGAGTCCTCAAAAAGAAAAAAAAAACAGAGAGAAGGAAAATACAGCTAAAGGTCTAATTCGGTGCGGTGGTGGGATCTTCAGGTTGGCGCGCGTGCTCCCCCTCCTCGCCGTCGACGACTGGTTGCTCGGAGGGCCGCTCTGGAGCCGCAGCCGCATCGACCGCCGCGACTGGGGCCTCGCTGGTGGGCTCCTGCCTTCTACCCCCAAGCATCACCCGATTGAGGTCGAGCCCGGGGTAGAAGGAGCCTACCTTCTCCCGGCACACCTGGAACCCCTTCAGGAAGGAGTCCACGGCGGCCTCCCGGACCTCCGAGACATACTCATCGAAAGCCCGGAATCTCGGGACGGCCTCCTGTGCCTCCCGCTTTGAGGCCTCCAGGAGCCCGTTGACGTAGGCACTCTGTTCCTTGGCCGCACTCGCCTCCCGCCGGGCCTCCTCCAACTGGCGCTCCAGCGTCTGGGAATGAGCTCGGAGGCGAGCTCTCTCCGCCGCGTCCTCCTCCGTGCGCCGCTAATTGGAGATCCTCTCCTCGGACAGAGAGAACTCCAGGTCCTTGACGCGCCCCTAGGCGCGTGCCAGGTCCGCCTGAAGGGCCTGGTTGCTCCCCCGCAGCTCGACCCCCTTCTCCATGAGGTCCTTCACGTCGGCTGCGAGCTTGCCAAGCTTCTCCTCCTTCTCGGCGTCCCTCTTTGCGTACCCTGTGAGGAAGTTCTTCAACAGGAGCACGTCGGTCCCGATATGCACGACAAGGAGAGCGGGTTAGTAAAAAAAAAATAAAAAAAAAATTTGACTGGAATCGAAAGGGAGAAGGATCCGAACTCGGACTTACCGTGAAGAGCTGCGGGAGGATCCCGAGCAAGGCATCGGCATAGTCCCGGCCACCCCGAAGTCAGCGGTCCCGGGAGCTGCAAGCAAACTCCATCACCTTTTTCGCGAGCCCCTGGTCACGGATCATGGAGCACCGGTTGGAGATCATCGGCGGCGGGGCTGTCAGGTCGGTTGTAGGGGTGACCAACCCCCTGGGCGGGACTGCCACTGTCGGGGCACCGGCTGGAGTCGCGGGCGGCGCCGTCGGGGCTGCGGTGATGATGGGGCCGGCACGGGATGGGACCGCGATCGGTGGGCTTCCCTCTGCGGCGGCCCCGTCGGGTCGGCCGGCTGGAGCATCGGTGGCCCTGGCCCGAGGCGGCCTGGGCAGCGAAGAAGCAACTGCCGGACTGGGCACGGACACCAGCACGGTCTCCTGGCTTGCCTCGGTGCGAGCCCTCTTCGCCGCGGGCTCGTCTCCCTCGGCGGCATCCCTCTGAGCCGCGCCCTCCAGAAAGTTCTCTAAGGAAAACTTCATGCTTGCAATAGTAAGGGAATCGGTCAGCCCGGATAGAAGGAGAAAAGAAGAAGGGGGAACGACAAAGTGAGAGAAGAGCAGAGCCTCACCCGGCTCCCGAATGAGACTAATCCCCACCTCGAACAAGTTCTGCTCCGAGAGCAGAACATCGAGCGCTGGGACCGCGTCGCTCAAAAGCTGGGAGTAGGCCTCTTGGTCCGCCGCTTCGACCTGGGAGTTCCGGTTCGGAGACCGATCCGGTTCGCTCCAGGCCTAGTCGACGTCCTCGACCGAGGCAAAGAAAAACCAGTTCTTCCAACCCTTGATAGAACAAGGGAGGTCGAACCAGAGACACCTGGGCCGGGGCAAGATGTACCACCAGCCGTCATCAGTGGAGTACCTCTTCAGGGTGAACAGAGCCCTGAAGAGAGAGAAACGGGCAACAAACCCGTGGAAGTGACAAAACACAATGAAAGAGAAGATGACCCGGATGGCATTGGGAGCCAACTGGGCCGGGACCAGACGGAAATGGCTGAGGAAAGAAAGAAAGAAGGGGTGCAGAGAAAACCGAAGACCCCCAAGGAGGAAGTCATCGTAGAAAGCTATGCGGCCGGGGCCACTCATGGTGACGCGATCCCTAGGCCGCGGAAGAGAAAGACGGATTGACCCCGGGATGCCATAGGCCTCCTGGAGCAAAGAAAGGTCACCTTCGGTCATCGTCGAAACATGACCGGAAGGACCGACTGAAGGAAGGACAAGAGGAGAAAGAGAAAAGATAGGTTGGGCAGACACGACGGGAGGAGACCTAACACCCCTAGGGATGCCTATGGTGATACCCCTAGGCTGGAGTCGCCTACGGGTCTCCTCTGAGATCACTTCCTCTTCCGAGAAGGAAGACGATGGAGTCCTCGGCCGGGATGGACCGGCCTCGTCCGGGTTAGAAGAAGCATGACGATGGTTAATAATATGTATGTTAAGACTTTTCAATAACCATATTTTCAGGTATCAAAAAAAAGTTGCCCTGGTGATAGGGTGCAAATGGATCGAATCGAATCGGATTATGAGTGATTCGAATCCGATTAAATTCTTTGATCGAATTCTAATATTAAATTCAGATCCAATCAACTAGAAAATGGATCGGATCGGATCGATCCACTATCAGAATTTTCAATCGAACAGATCATTCGGATTGGATCAGGTCCATAAATAGCTTGATTCTAAACTTAAAAAATAGATCTAGATATGATCCGGATAAAATATATACAACTATATTTTAATTATTACTTAGCCAACTATTATTAACCATAAAATAAATAATATCATTTTTAAAATAAATTAAAATATAAAAATAATTATACTCCTATTTTTATGTTAAAAATAAGTTTCATATAAATTTTAAATTATAATTTAAAGATCCAAATAGATACAATCCTAACAGTATTAGTATATTTAAATCAGATCCGATCCGAAATCAATAAACCTAGATCCGATCCGAAAAATGAAAAAACTATAATTTTAGGAACTGATCCGAATTCATGAATCCCTAAAAGAGGGTTGAATCGGTTCTAAGCAGACTGGGTTAGATCAGGTCACGGATCAATCCGATCCATTTACAACCTTAGCTAGTGAAGAATGCGGCCTACATCTTGCAAAGTTGACTGTCCATCAACTCCAACATCAAAATCCATCAATTTCTCCTCCACCTGAATTCCCCCCAATTGGTAGCAGCGATAATCAATGCCTCTCTGATTGTTAAAAAAAAAAAAAAATTCTTTTCCGAGACTTGTGAAAAATATAAAAACTGATGTAAAAGATATTTGCAAAGAAGGCTTCTATACCATAATTTTATGATAAGTTATGATAACTTAAAGTTATGCAGCAGAGGTAGTCACAATCACTAGCAGAGTTCAAAAGTAGTAATTGGTGGAATTGCTAAACAACATAGAAAAGCCTACACTCATCCACTCTTGCAGAAGATCTGACAAATGACGAGAGAGGAAACATCCTTCCTTGCTTAGCATACCTACCATGAGACAAATGGTACAGCTAACCGAAGAGCATCCTATATTGCCTGGCATACCTATGATGAGATGAATGGAACGGCTAACTAAATGGTATCCTACATTTGAACTAACCTTAGTGATGTGCCCATGGCTCTTTAAAACATTATTTTTTTTAATTTTTATAATATATTCATACTAAAATAGTATGAATTGCCCATCTTATCCCCCAAACCAAATTACCAAAAAAAAAAAAGCCTGTACTTTCCCTACTGAATACATGATAGAGATATGACTTTCTAGTGCCTACCAATCCGACCTTAACACCATCCGACCTACATCATCCTAACCAAACCAGAGTGTACCCTACTTTATTGGATTAAACAGGTAAGATTAATCTTAAACAAGGTTGGCAGGCACCATATGGCTTCTCATCTTGTTCAATGGGTGACCGGTAAATTTTTCAAATGCCAAAAACACATGACATGCCAAGCCATAACGTTGGATGAAGAAAACAGAGTCATCACCATTCACATACACGGCACTTGAAACTCTGCAATCATGATTTCTTTAACTAAGAATGATTGAAAGAAGCAAGGAAAATAAAGGCTAGCAAGCATATTTTATAACAAATTTCTAGGATAATTGGATAAATCTCCCCCACAGAGCTCCCAAGATATAAAGCTTGGACTGCCCTTTCAACCATGTTAAAATAGCATCGAAAAACAACAAATGGTCCAGATGAGTTACAGTTAGACGGATAAACCTGAGGGTCTTGCACCAAAAAGAACTACCAAGCTATTTATGCTTTCCCCCACTCTAACCTCTGTTATAGAAACATTCTATATGTCAAAGTGGTAAGCCAACCAATAACATTGGTTGAAGGAAACAGAATCACCATAATTCACATACACAGCACTTGGACCTCTGCAATCATGATTTCTTTCACTGCAAGAGAAAAAAAATTAAGGAAAAAAGAAAGAGGCAAGGAAATTTGGCTTACAAATTTCTTGGACACCAAGATAACATCTCTTCAAGAGAGCTTCTGAGCTCAAGTCAATGCCTAGACTGCCCCTTCGATCACAATAAAATAGCATCAAGAACTACCAGAGCAATTGTGCTTTCCTCCTCTCTTATCTCTGTCATAAATACACTCTTCCCATCGGTTATGCGCCTCTAGAAGAATTTATCATTGAAGCATGATATACAGAAGACACCTTGCATCCAAATCAGAACTCCCCCGACTTACAACGAGAACAGGGAGGGCAGGATTATATGAAAGAAGCTAATTAGACATCCATTTCTTCATCAGAAATTAGTACAGAAAGAGCTTCCCAAGCTGAGCTTATGATTTAACTATACTTGCAAGAATCTGCTCGCAATCCTTTCACAAGTTGGATCATGTAATTAAGCAAAGTGGGGTTCACTGGTTCCAATCAAACTGAAGATTATTAAAGCCGTTGACTGGTCCAAGCCCACCCAGCAGCCTGTTTCCCAAATCCTGTTGCTGCTGATGGTTCACAGCTGTCGGATCTTGTGACATATGATTCATTCCAACCCTCCCATTCATGCTCATAGCATTGTTTACCATAGCTGCCCTTAACCCACTCTGTGTTGCTGACGGACCAATCCCACCCATAATCCCAAACCCCATGCCACCAACGCCTGAGCTGTTCACAATGCCATTTCCGACCAAGTAGTTGCCTCCATTCAAAGCTGGCATCATACCGTTAATTCCCTTCATCTCATTTCCCAAGGAATTGACACCATTTAGCTGAGAGGGCATCATCATCTCTTGCAAGATCTGTCGCACCGAACTCTGCGACTCTGTTGGATCAGCTTCATGTGACTGTGTTGATGGCTGTTGGATTGCAGACATATTTGCAGGTGAATTAGCTGAGCTCATAAGGGTGGTGTTATGAGACGTTGGGGTTGTATTGTTGTTTGATGTAGATGGTGTTGGTGAGGGGAATGGGGATGAAGGATTGGGCTGGGAAGGCGGCAGTGAATTTGAAGAACTAGCAGATGGTATTTGAACAGTGTTCCCACCACCATAAGGGCTGGTCACGCTGCTCACCTGGTTTTCTTGCCTGGAGTTCACTGAGTTTTGGTGGAGGAGCCCAGCTATGGCAGATGCAGCACCGGTGGATGGTGGAGCATTAAGGGAATTATTTGCACTCACAACACCATTGCTGGCAGAAGAAAGTTGCACACCTGTTGCATGAGTAGCGGTCTGATCATTGTGGTTTGAGTTCTGGGCAATGTTTTGCTGCTCCTCGCATTGTTGTGCTAGTTGAGAATGAGGACCAGAAGAAACAGTAGTCTTTTGAGGGAAATTGATCAGGCTATCTGAACAAAATGTAAAGACGTGCGTGAACCCATAAGAAAAGAAAATAAAAACGAAGAAAAACTTCAGATGAAACGAACGACAAATGATCACCACCACAAGCTCCACTCCTCCACGTCCCCCAACCCCCAACCAAAAAAAAAAGGTTAAAAGAAAACAAGAAAGAGTGACATCTCAAAGAAAATTCTGAAATCTAGAACAAGGAAATTTTTTACTTTATATAGAATTTTCCAAAATAACCATCTCCCCTTCTAAATTTTCCATGTTAAGCCCTCTTTTCTAACAATTAAACAGTTCCATATTCTGAACTCTAAAAATTCAAAAATTTTAAAATATTGAGAAGGATAAAAACATTATTTTTAGAATTAGGGACCTCTGAACATTGTAAACCTTCTCATTAGACTCAGGACTAACAAAAAGCTGAATTCTCAGAAGCTTTTTCTTTGTCCTAAGCATATCGGTTCACCCATGTTAAGCAAATTTTACTTAATTGATACTCAACATGTTTAAAGGATACATCACATCACAGGAGCTACTAGAGCAGGAAAAATAGCAGAAAAAGAATGGTAAACATTTTCTTGCACTGATATGTTCCAGAGAAGTTTTAATAAACAGTATACAGAATTTGAGAAGAAAATGGAAATGGAACAAGTTAAATTTACCCATAGGTCCTCTCGCTGTTTCTCTGCTATAGTCAATCAGATCCTTCATACTGTTTACCACCTCTGATATCTGCAGAAGGATCGCATTTCTTAGTTCCAACTCTGGCTTTGTTCAAGATAAAAATGCAATAAGGATGAATAACGGAAAGTGAAGCCATGATGCAGACAAAGTATCTAAATTCTAAACACTAGTTTTTTTGTTTTTGCTCCTAGTAAATGATCCTGCTTGGTCACTGGCCAGATGCACTTTTTCTAGACAGCCAACCAGCAGAAAAACATCCTACCCTCCCAAAGCACTAGATCAAATATGTGCTGAATATATCATTGACTAAAAAAAAAAATAATGATGCCCAAGGGTGATTCATCAACCATATTTTGCTTATAGACAAAAACACAAGCTAATCAAGGCCAATTATTAAGATGCTCGTTTATCCATTAGGTGTTCTTTGATTATAATTGTAATAAGATTTCTTTGTCAGGCACCTTGATAAAAAAACTCAGGTATATTTGTTGATGGATAAAGAAAACAAAAAGAGATTCCTTCAATTAGAGCAAAAACAATCCTTAAATAGACTTTACAAAAATAAGTTGTTCCCGGTGGAAAGGAACAACGTAAGTTAACTATACTCTAATTCTAACTCTCCTTTAAGCTGGAGCGTATACATCAACTAAGTCCAGCCGGGAACATATGGTAGAAAATCGAGTCGGGTTGAGAGCTTTGGCGAAGACGTCACTCAAAATAGCTTCTCGAATAAAATAATAGTCCACATCTATATGCTTAGTCCATTTGTAAAAGACTAGATTACTATTAATATAAATTGCTACTTAATTGTCACAATGCCTATCCACAGACTTTGTATAGACAAACCACAAATCCTCCAAAAAGACTTAAGCCACATTATCCATAGGCAATATGGACCATTGCTCTGTACTTCGCCTCTGCACCACATTTTGCTTCTCGCTTCTCCATGTAACTAAGTTTCTTTCAATATGAATACAATAGCCAGAGATCGAGCACCAATAATCTTTCAATATAAATACAATTGCCAGAGAACGAGCACCGATCATCCACAGATCCTGCAAATAGGCCTCGATATCAAGATGTCCAAATTTCTTGAAAAGTAGTCTTTTTCCTGGAAAGCCTTATATATAATAAAAAAGTCTGATGGCTGCTTCCTACTACCTACTATCCTTTCTTTGGCTTGTATATATATTGACTAACCAGTCCAACCACAAAAAAAAAATATCTAGTCATGTAACAGCGAGGTATGTTTAGTTTTCCAACTGATCAACAATACTAAGCCGGATTTGAGAAATCGTCCTCATTTTCAGAAGGGTCGTGCGTGGTAACCATGAAAGTGCTAACAGGCTTATAACCAAGAAGTCTAGTCTCTGCAAGTAAATTACTAAGAAAGACTAAATCCATCATAACGATAAGCAATCTCAAGGCCTAAGAAGTAACTTGGCTTGCTAAGATCTTTGATAACAAAGTAAGATTGAATATGTAGTTTGATTTCAGTGATGCCTTCTATGTCATCACCAATGAAGAGGATATAATCCACATAAAGTACAAGTACAACAATTCCCATGAAATCTTTCAAAGATCGAATGATTAAGTTGTAAGCATCTGAGCGCTATACTAGCAACAATCACTGTGAACTTATCAAACCAAATATGAGGGCTCTGTTTCAATCCATAGATCGCTTTCTTCAGCTTGCATAGTCGATTCTCTTCATGAGCAATATACCCAATTGGTTGCTCCATATAGAAATCTCAAGAAGGTCACCATAAAGAAATACATTCCTGACATCCATCTGTATAACAGGCCAATCTCGATTAACAAGAATAGAGAATACAACCCGAACAGAATTCATCCGAGCCACAGGAGAAAAAGTTTCATAGTAATCAATCTCGTATAAGTCTGAATACCCTTGGCAACCAAGCGAGCCTTGTATTGGTGAATAGACCCATCTGGTAGGTGTTTGATAGTAAACATCTACCGTGGATAGGGGCATTCATCTTTTCATCTATAGCAGCTTTCCAAGTGGGATCGGAAAATGCTTCTGAATAAGTCCTGGAAATAGACATCAAGGATATAGACAAGGCAAAATGATGGAAAGAGGAACTGAAATGGTCCAAGAATATATAATTAGCAATAACGTATATGGTACATATACATTTACGCTTCCATAGAGCAATAGGAAGATCAAGATCAAATACCTCAAGATCTAGATCCATAGCCAAAGAAGGCAAACTAGGATGAACATAAGTTGTGGATTTATGACGGTCGACGCTGAAATACCTATAAAGCAAGAGCTATTGACAGGGTCTCTAGAGGCTGTGCAGGATCAAAGGAATACCTCGTAATGGAGCCGATGTAGGTAGAGTTCTAGACAAGGATACCAATAGTCTCGAAAAAAGAATGAAACAGACTCAAAAAAGATAATATCAGCAAGAACAAAGTGATGTCAACTGATAGGATCATAACACCTATATCCCTTTTATGTGCGAGATTAATCCAAGAAAATATATTTAATAGACTGATGAGATAGTTTGTCAACTCCAAGACCAAGCAAGTGAACAAAAAAGATAGTCAAACACCCGAGAAATATTTTTTTTAATAGGTACGATTCTTATATTCAACAACTTCATTTTGTTGACAAGTATAGACACATAAGATCTGATGAATAATATCATTAATAGCACAAAATTTCTTAAACAAGAAGCTTGCAAATTATAAGACATTATCAATGCAAAGAATCTTAATGGACAGAAATTTGAGTTTTGATTTTCATATAAAATTCTTTGAATATACTGAAGGCATCATACTAACTCCGAAAAAGATAGATTCAAGTGACCCGAGAACAACCATCAATGAATGTAACAAAATAGCGAAACTCAAAACAAGATGACACAGGACTCGAGCCCCAAACGTCTGAATGAATAAGCTCAAAAGAAATTAGACCGATGATTGAATTAAAGGGGAAGACATGATGGTGCTTGCCAAACTCACTAGCAATACATGGCAAAGAAGATAGTAGAAAAAACAGACATTGATTCAACCACGAGATGCTAGGATGGTTGAGACTGCAATGCCACGAAGAGATCCATATCCTGAGCAACAAGAAAGGCAGCAATAGCGATAGCAAGTTTCGTATCTAGATAGTAGATCCTGAAACTCATGCCTATCACCAATCTGCTTTTCGGTCCAAAAATCCTGAAGGATAGTAGAAAAGAAAAAAGGTAACTAAACAATCCAAAGAGCAAGTGTGTAACTTAAGGATAAAAGACTGAAAAGAAAATTAGGAATATAGAGAACTCTGTCAAGAGATAACGAGGCAACCACTGATCCCTTTCCTAGAATAGGAGAAAAAGAGCCATTAGCAATATATACAATAGGATTAGTCGAAGAGTAGAAAATAGAGAACAGTTACCTGACATATGGGTGGAGGCACCAGTATCTAGAAGCCAAGACTTATCATGGACAACAGCTGAAGCAGACCCATAAGATGAAAATAAAAAATGAAGAGACGTGGCTACAATAACCTATTATACTCCACCTTAGTGAGTGTAGTAACATCGCTTGTAGACTCAAAAACAGGGACGGCACTAGCAAGAGCACTAATGGCTAGTCTGGCGGTTTCTTATTTACCAAACTTCTACTAACACCACTTAGAAGAATGGTGCAAATACAGTGAAAACACGAAGGAAAACTATGACCATGGCTCCAACCACAGCCTTCAGAAGCAACATGAATAAACTGATCAATAGGTGTAGATGAAAATTCAGAAGGAGCCATCGTAGTCGATACTCGGAGCATATGAGCAAGGACACTACTCAATGATGGGACAATAGAATTAGACAAGAGAGACTGCCAAACATGACTGAAATTATCATCCAATCCTGAGATAAACTTGGCTATAAAAAATTTCTCATGTTACTTCAAGATGGCCGCGTCAGTCTTAATTGGATGATAAATAGTCAATTCATCCCATTTGCCTTTAAGTACTACAAAATAGTCATTGATAGAGCACCCATCTTAAAAATTAAAAATATACTCATATAGAACAAACAGCTAATATTCTTCTCATGCCCGTACATCTCCTTGAGAACATCTTACATATCTTTTGCCATAGAGATATAATATTGGCACTCACAGAGGGTATATAACCATATAGAAACCAAGTAATAACTGCATAATCATCATCCTACCACTTATCTACAGTTTTAGTAGCTATCTTGGCATCGAAATACTTGGATGAAAAGATATCAGGAGGGACATCAATGAGATGTTTCAACTTGTATTGAAAATCAACAAAGAAATGGAAGGCCCGAACCTAGAGGACATAATTAGCATCATTTATATAATACATTAAAGGATAGTCCAGAGCTCTCTCGGCTCGCCATGTGTCAAGCTCTGGACCCTTGGGGGGGGGGGGGGTGAGATGGTGTTAGGTTCATGAGATAAACCATCTCGCCCCCTTCTACCACCATGCCAACCCACCAAGTCCGGCCTTCTCGCCACCTCGCTGCCTTCCCCCCCCCCCCGCCTCTACCCTCAACTTCTATTTGACCGACTTCAATGCATCAACTTCTTCCCTGCTCTTCTTGTCGTTGTTTCCTTGTGAAAAGAAAAAAACAGCCGATCTATACAGGAAAAAGTCTCACCTATTAATTTTTTTCATTTTTACTTCGTTTTCCTTGGTTTTTTCTCTGTTTTTTCGATCCTTAGGAATCTCAATTAGGTGGGAGGCTTGCTTGAAGCAGCTAAATAGGGAAGCTTAGATGGTAGCAGGGGAGTTTGTATCAGATGGGAGGTGCCAAATATGGAAGCTTGGACGGTGGCTAGGGTAGTTCTTTCCCCTGGTTTTTCCATTGTTTCAATCCTCATGAATCTCAATCGAGTGGGAGACTTGGTGCAGCCAAACTTAGATAGCAGGTAGGGTAAGCGTTTAAAGGGTATAATAAATATATTACCAAAAAATAAATCAAATGTTTCTCTGATTTTGTCCATGGTAATCTCAATTGGGTGGGAGGCTTGGAGCGGCGGAACAAATAGGCTTAGCACTTGAGTGGCTTGGATGGATTTTTTAAAAATATTTTAAAATATTTATTTTAAATATAATTTTAATTTTATTTTATTTATAGATTTATTGTAGTTTTGACATGTCGAATGCTATATAAGAAATTCCATATTGAACCCAGGATTTTAACGGCCATGCAATCATATCCATGTTTCACAAAGAAATCATGGCTTCAACTCATGATTTCCCGTCGAAGGTCTTCGACATTTTATCGCATGGCTTGGCGACATTTTTAAGTATCATGCATAAGTGGCAAACAAATCATGGCATGTGCTCGCATTCAGCCGCACGTGGCCATTCATCGCACGATGAAGGCATGTATGGTGCACCACACCATACAACGCATCGCGCATTATAGATAACACGTGCCCATGATATCAGAGAGATCGTGCATTCAACCCACGATTTCCTATTGAAGCTTTTGTCCATCATACACATATGATGTACCACACCATGCAAAGCATCACGCATCGTAGAAGATGTGCCTAGATATGCGTAGCAACACCCCCTACCTCAAAAAAAAAAGACCACGTGAGACTATTCATCACACGATGTATGCGATACACCGCACAGTGTAGCATATTGTAAGCATCATAAAGAATACAGGTCCAGATAGATACATAAATGTGGCAACACACCCCACCCATCCCCCCCCAAAAAAAAATGATTGTGCGTAGCCATGCATTGCACAATGGATGGTGCATTCGATGCACCAGACAATACATTGCATACACTACAGAGGATATGCACTCAAATAGATATATATACAGCAATACCCCCTACCCACAACCTCCTCCCCCCCGCCCCCCCCCCCCGCCCCAACAAAAAAAATAAAGAAGACCATGTGCAGCCGTCCATCAGCGATGCACCGTAATGCAATGCACTATACAATGCATCCTAATAGCATGCATGATACACAAATGTGCAGTGCATCGCACACGTTGACCATCATGCGATGGATGGCCACGCACAATCAATTTTTTTTAAAGTGTAGGTGGGGTATGTTATCGAATATCTATTTATCTAGACGGGTACCCTTAGCGATGCAGATGATACACTGTACTGTACCTTGCATGCACACGTCCATCGCATGCACAGTCAAAAATCTTTTTGAGACTAATAGAATGTGTTGCTACATATATATATATATATGAACATGTATTCTCTATAATGCACACGATATACTGGATTGTGCAGTGCATCGCACGCTGCATTCATCATATGATGAACAGCCATGCATGACCAATTTCTTTTTTAGAGGTGGGTGGGGGTTATCTAGGTGCATATCCTCTACGGTGCATGATGCACCAGACAATGCAGTGCATTGTTTGTATCATTATCGTGCAACGAACAATTATGTGCAGCCAGATGCAAGCACGAGCCATGCAATGCATGCCATTGCGCATGATGTTTAGAAACATTGCCAAACCATGCAACAAAAAGCCAGAGGCCTTTAGCAAGAAATCATGGATTGAACCCACAATTTTGTTGCTCACTTGGCCCTAAAAAAATCATGGGCTGACCCCATGATTTCTTAAAATAAGATAAAAATGAAAGTATTTTAGAAAAAAGCATTAAAAAAATATTATTTAAAAAATCCACCTCGGAAGAGGATTTTGCATTAGATTTTTATACATAAGAGTTTAAAGGGAATAAATATATTATCAATCAATTTAAAAATAAAAATGAGCTATCCTTTATTGGATAAGAAAATGGTTAAGTTGAACTCCTCTCATCCTCCCACCATGTACATATATTTTTATAAAAATTTATGATATATGTATATAATATATATACACACACATGTATACATATACATACATATATATACACATGTATACATATACATATACATATATATACACATGTATACATATACATATATACATGTATATACATATATACATGTATATATATATATATGTATATACATGTATATACATATATATGTATATACATGTATATACATATATATGTATATACATGTATATACATAGATACATATATACATGTATATACATAGATACATATATACATGTATATACATAGATACATATATACATGTATATACATAGATACATATATACATGTATATATGTAATCAGGCTTAGATGGTAGGTATTTGGGTGGCAAATCTTAATTATGTTCCAAAATCGAATGATTTTTAATTTCAAATTTCAAATTTACCTTAAACTTTGTAAGGTATTGCCAAATAGATTCTAGTAGGGTTCAAGATTGATCAGGTAACCCAAAAAAATTTGTCCGACTACCATGCCTAAGCTTATTATAACATTAGATGGGGAATTGGTCCATTACATTGTTGGTTCTAAGTATTGTCTTTTAACATTATTTTTTTAAAGTTTTTTTAGATGAATTTTAAAAATTTATATCCTAACATATAAAATATCTGAATTTATTATATATGAAAAAAATATTAAAAAAATAAAAAATTGATTGTATTAATTGGATGATACTAATTCATCAAAAAAAGTATTTTTTAAGATTAATTATAGGATCCATGTACTGAAACGTATAAAAATATTTAAATTTATTAAATTTATTTATTTATTTGAATTATATTTTAGTCTATTGTTAGTTCAACTAGGGATCAATTTAGGATTGGGTTAATAATATTTTATGTATTGAATAATATTTCTTTATGTCCAATAACTTGCATATGCAAATAAATTTTAAATTATTTAATTATTTTTAAAGGATGAAATTTACATGTGAGGCAAATTTAAAATCATTTGACATCTTCCATGGTTGATAGTATAAAATATGTTATTGGGCTGCAATAAAGATTTATAGTCATACTTTTTGATGCAATCAATGTAGTAAAAATGATCAACCTCCTATATCATCATAAAGTTATAATATATTTTTTAATGATATATTCTATTTATTAAAAGTAAATATATTATTTTATATTTAAAAAATAATTTTAATATATCTATTGTTTCAAGGTATAAATTAAATAGTACTATTAACGATGAAACTAGTATAGCTATCTTTATAATTTTAAAAAAATTAGCTAAGCAATTAATTAGTGTCTTAGCACCTAATCTTATAATTGACACAAAATATGATAGATTTAATCTACGGCTTGTTATAAAATATATCCTCAATGATACGTATTTCAAATTATATTTTTTCACAAAGTTTCAATGATAGCCTATATAATTTCAAAGTCACCAACATATTTTTCAGAAAGTGAGTTTTAACTTGATAATTTACCAAAAAGTTCTGGCTCCAAATATTTTTCGTCTCAAATTCAACAAGAATATATTATTTCAAATCTTGATAAACAAATTCATGCTGAATCTTTTTTAAAAATATCTCCTAAAAAATCACCCAGGACAACCCGGTAACATTCCTTAATTATTAATATTTCTCTCATTTCTTTTTTATTCTTATGGAGGGAATTTAATTTCAAACATTATGACTTATTTCTTTAATAATTTTGATTCATATTTTGTTATGAAACTCAATTCAGTAATATTCTAGTTTTTTTGGCATTTGTATTTTCAGTTTAAATGAAAAGATTATGATAGATGAAAATTAGAATGGATATAAATTTTATCAATTAATAGAAATATTATATATTATATTATATGTAAAATCTATATATTAATAAAATATTTTTTATTTAATCTCCGTCGTGAAGCACGGGTAACATACTAGTTCAACTTGATAGTGGTGTCCAAAGAAATAGACTTCTGAACTTTTGAAGATGATGCCATATAGATCCGAAGATAATGGTGGCAGAACACAAAGAAAAAAAGCCCTAATCATAGCATAGAGAAAACGATGACCAAGGAATCTACACTCACCGGGGCGTGGAACATGGAGAAGGCAGCAATGAGCTTTGGGCTCCCAAGAGGGTCAGTGACATGACCTTTGTAGTGCCCAATACAGTTCCCAATCCCACTAAGATTTGGATCAGCCCTTGGAGTATCTTCCTTGGAGCGTGAGAGAGGGAGAAAGAGAGGTGACAAGGGGCAGTAGCAAGATGATAGAGAAGGAAAGAAGGTAGAGAGAAAAAGGAGGAAGGAGAGAGTGGATGGGGGCCTCCTTTTTTTTTTTTTTAGGGTGGTGGATGAAAGAGAAGAGGGAAGGGGGCGGCTACGGTTCTTTTGTTTTGGAGGGTGGTGACTAGGAAGAGAATGGGGGCGGATGGAAGGAAAGAAGGGAAGGGGGCAGCTAGGGTGAGAAGAGGGACGGCTAGAGGAGAGAAGGGAGGGGTGGCTAGGAGTGAAAATGGGTTGGGACAGAGTGAGACATAAGTGACCCTGACCCGACCCAGTTCTTTGACCAGGTCCTATTATTGAACCCGAATCTAATCTGATAAAAAATCAGGTCATTTCGGATCCATGACCAAAATTTTTGACCCACTGCGTCATCTAGGTTGAATTGGATCCATCTATAACCTAATCCCAATCTAAAAAATTCGGGTTGGGATCAGGTTCGAATCAAATATAGACAACTATATTTTAATTATTACATAGCCAACTACTATTAATTACACAAAATAAATAAGAAACAATACTCTCAAAATAAATTAGGATATAAAATAATTATAAATCTATCTTTATATTAAAAACATAATCCATAAAAGTCTTAAATCACAACTTAACTGTCCAAATAAATCTGGATCATAACAGTATTACCAAGTTCAGATCGGATTGGTTCCAAATTTAGTAAATCCAAATACGACCAGGAACAAGAAACGGGTCTAATTTTAGGACCCGACCCGAATCCATGGGTCCTTGAAAATGATTCGAATCGGGTCAAGCGGGTCGGGTCACGGGTCAAGCCAACCCATATACAGCCTTAGCAGCGACAGAGCAAGAAAACCTTACTCTGATACCATGTTGATGGAGAAAGAAAACAAAAACAGATCCCTTCAATTAGGGCTAAAACAACCCTTAAATAAACTTTATAAGAATAAGTTGTTCCTACAGAAACAACGTAAGTTAAACTATTACTCGATTCTAATTCTAACAATATTGAAGAGAGATGACATATGATAAGAGCAAAAATAATGGTGTTTAAAAATTATCCCATAGAAGCTCAAAACAAAGTTGACACAAATCAAAAAAATTTCTTAAATGTGATTATAAGCATTTACAAAACTCCAAGAGGATCCGGACAAAGCTGGGCAAACAAAATATTTTAGAATATTTTTTTTCCAGCCCCAAAGCCACAGATAAGGCTATGAAACTCTAGAAGGGAAAAATTGGGTTAATCACAAGGACTAGCTAAAAATAAGCCACCCTATGCATGAGCTGTTTTTTCTACGCTCATTTTTAGGTGTTTCTGCAACAATCCTTTACCACTTGTGCATTCTTCAAACTATCTCAGAGATGCAGGTCACAAACATTACACTGGCATTTGACAGATCAATATGATTTACATTTCTGGAATTTGAAAATTATTACATCTTCTTTGTATTTAACATAAATAGATCCAATAAAATGGAAAGCCTCCAGGAAATAGAGATAAGCTATAAAGATCCTTCATTGATCAAACAAACACATAAAAATATAACAGATCAAAAAGAATGCGGTAAAAGCACAAGCCTAGACTTTGGATATTGGACCCAAAAAAGGGGCCAATCTAAGCATCCAAGAATTGCTTGACCTTGTACACAAATCTTGAAATAATTACCAAAGAGTAACTTTGAATTTTAAAATCATGGTGTTTTCATATCCATTTAAAGATAACAATGTCAAGAGAAGTATTCTTTCATGCAAAGCTCAGCATGAGTCTACATTAAGCGTCATAGGACAATAATAGAAATAATAACAACAACAACAACAATGATGACGACGATGACATTTTAATAACTAAAAGTTCAAATCCCTCCCATATGCTACAAAAGTAGTAAGCTAACATGTATGGCATAATTGAATGGCACAAATTAAGAAGGCATATGGTCACCTGCAATTCTATCATGCACATGTTCTAATTTATGTAACTTCGGAGTTGAAGCTTTCTTAAGCAATGAAAGTGACCTTGTTCCCTGTTTACACCAATCAAGGGCTGGCATGGTATTCTTAATGCACCATTTCCATGCTTGGCATGCAAAAGTGGACAGAACTCAGAAGTATGCATGACTGCCAATAATGCTATATCCAATCTTAATAACCGCAGAAAATAAGGCATAAGGTTCACACTTCACCTATAATTCTGTCATGCATATCTGACTTCATGTAACTCTAGTGTGAAAACATTATTGAACATCGGTTGTGTTTACTGTTCACACCTATAAATGGCTGCGATGGAAAGCCTACCTCACCACACCCCCACTAGATACAGATCAGCTGATAGAGGTATACAAGACTACCAAAAAAAACATAGTAACAACCAGTTTGGAAAGTGGAATGGGGCCCAAAAAAGGCTGGATGACACCTCTAACCTGCCAAGGTTGGATAAGCAAATCCTAGAAAATTCAGTCTATGCTGAGATGACCCTGTAGGCCTGTACCACTGTTCAACCCAACCAATGGAAACTAGACCATCCATGCTTTTGTGACCATCTCTCTAAGCTGCACCCTATACCAGTACCATCCTATTATAGTATCTGTACATGGTACAGTAGGGTAAGATTCAGCATACCAAGTGTCTTTGGTACTGCTATGGTATGGTATGCCTAGTATAGTATGGTACCAACCGGTATGGCAAACCTTACAATGAAAAAAATAAGATCATCTTTGTCTTTTAATGAAAAAGTAATCTTAGTGTTAGAAGACCATTGATGTTATGATGCAACCATTACGATAACATAACATCATCTTATCCAAACTAAGCTTTTATCCTATTATATCCTAAGGATATTTCCCATCTACTTTCAAATTGGGACTAATTTGCATGATTGAATATGCTAGTACCACACTTTCATTTAAAAGCACTATTTTTTGAGTATACATTGTACCAAAGTAAGGCTTCAACAACTATGAAAGGGATGCAAGGTATCAATCAACATATCTCTTTCATGCCAAGCATGTGGACTAAACCCTCAGTATGGTAGTGGATCATCATATCAAAGATTGCTAACCAATCAACTGAGGGATTAGCCTCATCAGACACATCCAATTCTTCCATTCTGATTTCCTTCAAAAGGTGACAGCATGCATGTAAGACCAATTATCTTATACCTATCAAGATAAGGATCTTTATAGCATGTCTCTTTAGATCCCCACAAAAAATGTCTCTTTAGCATCACTTCTTATGTGTACAACCACTGCCAACTGGCTGACTTAAAGAATTACTCATTTTATAGTGAGAAGCAGACATCCTAAACAAGTAGATGTTGTTTTAAAACAGAAGACAAGCATGAATCAGCATCATATTGGATCAAACAGATCATACAGACCGAAGATGTTTCAAAGAGGAAAATAAGAAATCAAATCCACTCAAATGATAAATTCAATTATAGTTAGGTTTAGTTTTTAACTCCATGCAGTTGAACAACATCTTCCCTGTATTGGCTTATTTGGGTATCATTGAGATATACCACAGTATATGCTGATAGAGGATAATGCATATCCAAAATCTAGTACCAGTGCAGCACGACCCAATATACTATGCCAATGAACATGCAAAATGGCCATAGCACATGCTAGTATGACAGAGAGTAGCACTAAATCCATGATTTCAGGAACCAACTCAAAACATAAGGCAGAAGGAACCACAAAAAAGCCTCATTTAAAAGCCAAACTTTTGTCAAAGCTTGAGGCAGAAATACAAACCAAACACAAACTGATCTCAGAAATTTACTAGTAAGTCAAAACTGACACTTAGCACAGCATACATGACTTGCAGCATTCATAAGAAAAGGGTGGTAGGAGCTTTTATACTTAAAACATTCATGTTACGCTATCTCCAAGGAGCCTTTTTAAGAGTACTCAACAATGCACAATGGTGTGATCATATTGTGGCCCAAGAGCAAATGAGCTAGCGAACTGGCCCGTGGTCATGGCTCAATCATGATGTAAACAAAATGCAGCATCAAGGTGAGATACATCAGGTGCCCCAAAGGCAATGAGCTGGTGAAACAGCCCTCAGTCATGGCTCAATCATGGTGCAAACAAAATGCAGCAACATAGTGTGGTACATCAGCACATCAATAACAGACCTAATTGAACCCACTTTAGACAACCCATATCAAAGGCACCAAGTCCAAGTACTAACACATTGCTAAGCAAATGTGCACGCATTATGGTCAAAGAAATAGAAAATGGCCCATGCATCCCACTCTGACTCATGAGGAGAGAGACGGAAGATGAGGAGAGGGTGATGGGGCCTGTCGATATTGACGTCTCAAACATGACAAAGTCACTGCACATTATTCCACTCAATAAGATGGATGGCACCTGCACAAGATGCAGGCAACGGCTGGCTGCATAAATAAGAGTGAAAAGGTAAAGATGCAGAGATGAACAAGTGCTTGCTCCAAAATCATGGTTTAACAATAGGGTAGATGGGAAAACTAGAGGACACATGCACGCCAGTGTGCACTTGTGCATAGTCAGGCACATGCAAGCTCATCAAGACTCCAGCCTTTCACTTGTGTGAACTCGTACACAAGCACCACAACTGTGCTGAAGCATGAGTGCACATGCAAAAAGTTGGTAGCTAAGAGACCAATTTGCATAATTGTCACATATATAAGAGTCGGGCTTTTCACGTGAGTACACACTGTGCTAAAAGCATTGGCTTTGGAAAAAAGGAACTTGATTATATAATTATTAGCATATGCCACAAGTAATCCTTGAATATCATTTAAATCATTATTGGATGGGTTAGTGTCTCCATATGAAAAAGCATAGTTTGCAGGAATAACCTAATTCTTAAGAGTCAGGCCAGACTAGGAATTTTTCCTGGTATAATTTTGTATGATCAGCGAAACAACATATACCAGAAAACACGATGGATATTTTTGCCTTGGTTCCACTTTGTTTCTACATCTTCTAATTGTTTGGTAATTTTTGCCATTACAAAAGTAGAAAGTTCCAGATGATTAAGGTTCAAAGGTATCAATGTATCATAAAGAGAGCATTGGCTTGTTATCTTCCCTCAGCAGCATATTTCTCCATGGGTATTAATCAATCGTATTCGGGCCCAAGTGCAACTTCAGTGTATATATCTTGATACCGCAACATTCCAATATTACAATCAAATGCTATCATGTAGTGATCATGGAGTTTCAAACTTGTACAACAACTTTATATACATGTTATCCAAGCTAAAAAGAACCAATTCAAATAATGATATTAGTATTAAACCTTTTTCAGTTTAGTGGCAGTGTTCATTTTAAACCTAAGCACATTCTGCATGAATATACATTAACATTGGAGCACTTCTAGATGCACCTAAAACCTTGGTGATGACTATGAACAGAGCACAACAACATGCCTAGTTCTGCCGAATAGAAGGCAGTTCTCTGCCTCCAACTTGTCATTGGCCAAGGCTAAAATCATTTTCCACAAAAGCACACATAGAACTTTCTGTATGGATGGCTTACCTCTCATCTACACTAGCATAACAATTTTGTCTACCTTTGTCTAGTTTCATGCCTGAGGAAAACTGATGATCCAACTTGATGCTTGCAAAGGTGGTTGGGTATGTGTTTTTGATTGTCATACTCAACAGATACTGTATCGCGTATTTAAATTTATATGGCTGCATGCCAAATGAAGCCTTATTTGCACAATACCTAACCATGATTAATTTAATAGACTGGAAAATAACTTAAAATAGACAATGAGTTGTATCTTCCATGTTCTATTGGTTTTTCCCTCCTCTTTCCAGACCCTTCAAACTGAACTTTGGAATCCACAGATCCAAATTATCTCAAAGCCATTTCCCACATTGTTCCCATATTAGTTCCGGTATTCTTCAGTTTTCTTAATGTATTTTTTTGTGATTACAAATATGCCTCTAGACATCAAGATTTAGCTAGTGGAGGCAAGTGATTTGTGATCTCATAGCATAAATTTCAAATACATTATTGAACTAAGAATAGAGAAGATTCCAATACCCAAATATAGATAATGCAATCAAGGAACCATAGCATGTACAAAATCAAGAATTCAAATGAACAGGTCCAGCCTATTACCATGTTATAAAAAAAATGTAGTATCAGACAGCAGCCTACCTGAAGACAACGAACATATCTTTTGGTATATCCTAAATCATTTACTAGTGGTACCTCCAAAGCTTTAGCCAACTGGCGAGCAGATGCCACAAATCTGTTAAGCAATTCCAGAAAATTCTCAACTGAGTTTTGCTTATTCAAATAAAAATATTCAAAAAACATTTTGTAAAAAAATGTTGCTTGCTATTTAGCATGCCCAATTAATTATCATCACAAGAATATAAAGAGTTTATTTTTAAGAAAAGAAGAAAGAAGTAATTCAATGTGAAGAAGCTTGCAAAATGATATCCAAGTAAAAAAAACAATATCATTTTTTTTTTTTTAAGGAAATGACAATGGACACAAGAGTAAGAGTTCTGGTGCAAGGGAACTTAAAAGCACGTAAAATTATCTTTCTTGGTAAGCCAACACAACTACCATCAGAAGTTCCTTATCAGGAAAACTTCTTGTTGAAAGCAGAAGGTTCATAAATATAGCAGGGACTCACCTATATAGCAAACAAGATGCTAACAAACCATTCTAGCAAGACCACATTACTCAGACCACTTGGTTTAACACCAAGAAACCATACCTGACACTTCTAGGTATCACACTTGGATATAGGTCTAAAAGAATAAATTCTTACATGCTAGAAGATCCAACACTTAGAAAGATACCTGCACATGACACTCATAGCCAAGTACTGCAATAAACCACAATCCTTTTAAAGTATGTTGACTTACAGCAAATTTTGGAAGGTCAAGGCTTAATATTGTCAAGCATGACACAGTTTCATCAACATACCCTACGGCCATCTTGATGTCACATCAACCCATGACTTAGATGACTTCGTCATTGTTCCCTGCTTAAGACTTTCTCCATTTGCTAAAAGCAAAGCCATCCATAATTCTTTGCAGCTGCACACCTTGATCTTACATCCAACTCCTTTAACATGAAGTTCAAGGCCCTGTTTCTCCCCAGTCACATGCCCATTGTTATTTAGCTTTCAATAATCTTGCCAAGCAGTTGCTTCCACATTTTTTCCTCATTTCTTCATCACCTTAGTTATCAAGGTTCCATGTGCACTCTTTAACTCTGAAGGACATGCTACTTTGTTTCCACAAACACACTAGGCTAATAACCCACTTCTAGAAAATCATCTAATAAGCAGTTTTATATATTCCAAATTTCAACAGCTACCCATAGCATCTCTCTTTGTTCTATCAAACTCTCACCTGCAATGTAGGAAGCTCCCTTGCACCCTATGAATAAGTGTACTTACTAATCAGGTCTCCAATTTCAGCAACAGCCACAATGCTGCAATTTGAAAAGAAAATTTAACAACTTTATTCATCTATAACACAAAATGCAGTACGATTCTGGAACCAACCCCATGACCCAAAGATTTGCCCTGAACAGTCAGCTAAAGTTCCCCATGCAAAATATGGCATTTCAACATAGAACAGGTGCAACATTGCCCACCTGACTAATGTTGGAAAAATGATGCTTCAGCATTGCATTTTTCTACGATACAATTGGTACAGCATGCCAGAAAATACAGCAATTATTCTTTCACCCAATTAATATCAGAGTGCACCTTGCCATGCAAGTGGTCAGGTCAGATTCCGGTCCAGCTTGTCAGAAATCCAACCTGAAACCAGAATAGGTTTTAAGATTTGGGCCTACGTCCAACTTCGAACTTGGTGGGACTGGTCTCCTTTCTTGAATCACCTCTGGATAGTGTTTATGTCTGACAGGCCAGACCAAATTTCTTGTACTTATTTTGACAAGGTCTCAGTGAATTTGTCTAGGTCCAATCAGGTAAACACTACTTCTACAAGATTGATACCAAACCTCACTATAGTCCACCTCACTATAGTCCACCTCAGTTTGTGGTCATATGCAGTACCAAGGACTGCTGAACCAGCCGGTTCAGGACGTACCAAACCGGACCGGTGGCCGACCAGCACAGTTCGACCATATAAATTGATTCCAGCCATTTAAAAATTAAAAATATATATATGTACAGGACCGAACCGGTCCAGAACCGAACCTGAACTGGTCGAAACCATGCCTAACCGGTTGGTTCGGCTGGTTCGTGACCGGTTCGAAACAGTTTTTCTTTTTTTTTGTTTTCCCCTGTTGGCTACTGTAGCCATGAGGGGGGGGCAGGGGGATTCGTTGGCTTTTTAAGAAAACCAACAGAAAGCTCATAGAGCTCTCTATGTTTCTTATCGTTCGACTCAACGAACGAAAAGGCATTTCAACATAGAACAGGTGCAACATTGCCCACCTGACTAATGTTGGAAAAATGATGCTTCAGCATTGCATTTTTCTACGATACAATTGGTACAGCATGCCAGAAAATACAGCAATTATTCTTTCACCCAATTAATATCAGAGTGCACCTTGCCATGCAAGTGGTCAGGTCAGATTCCGGTCCAGCTTGTCAGAAATCCAACCTGAAACCAGAATAGGTTTTAAGATTTGGGCCTACGTCCAACTTCGAACTTGGTGGGACTGGTCTCCTTTCTTGAATCACCTCTGGATAGTGTTTATGTCTGACAGGCCAGACCAAATTTCTTGTACTTATTTTGACAAGGTCTCAGTGAATTTGTCTAGGTCCAATCAGGTAAACACTACTTCTACAAGATTGATACCAAACCTCACTATAGTCCACCTCACTATAGTCCACCTCAGTTTGTGGTCATATGCAGTACCAAAGACTGCTGAACCAGCCGATTCAGGACGTACCAAATCGGACCGGTGGCCGACCAGCACAGTTCGACCATATAAATTGATTCCAGCCATTTAAAAATTAAAAATATATATATGTACCGGACCGAACCGGTCCAGAACCGAACCTGAACCGGTCGAAACCATGCCTAACCGGTTGGTTCGGCCGGTTCGTGACCGGTTCGAAACAGTTTTTCTTTTTTTTTGTTTTCCCCTGTTGGCTACTGTAGCCATGAGGGGGGGGGGATTCGTTGGCTTTTTAAGAAAACCAACAGAAAGCTCATAGAGCTCTCTATGTTTCTTATCGTTCGACTCAACGAACGAAAATTTGGCCATTTTCCCTCCATTTCAAAGCAATCAGACGTTCAGAAATTGAAGAGGAAGGTATAATCAAAGTATGTATAGTTTCCTTTTCCCCTCTTTCCCTCTTCCCTCTCTTTTTTTTGTTGAAATTCGTGCAGAATAAAAAATTTAAAAAAAAATGTTGTCAATTTTTTTTTGTTGGCCATGATTTTAGAGTATGTGGTAGACCTAGGATAAATCTACACAATGATTTTAAAATCTTGATTTTTTTTAAATATATAATTTTTTAAATTAAAAATTAATTTTAAATTAAAAAATGAATTAAAAAAATAATTAATGAAAAAACTGTAATTATAAATTATTAATATAGGGCTCGTAAGCTACTTTCACTATAAATTTCATGTCGATTTATCAAAGCTTTGATGCGTGTTATGAATATTGCTCTAAGTCTTAAATTCAAGAAAAATTGGCTTTTAATGCATTTCAATGGTCTTAAAAAAATATATATAACATCTATGATAGAATCCTACATGAATCTAAGATCAATTTTTTTATAATATTTTTATTTTTCAAATTAAAAAATTTAAAAAATAATTTAAATTTAAAAATAAAAAAAATATTAAATATTAATTAATAAACGTTATTATTGACCTTATGTGCAATTTAAATATTCAGGTATATATCCATCGAAGAGGAAGAAAGATCCAAAACGCGACATTTATTGGTTGCATGGAGAGATGCTCTCGGGTTGACATCACTGTAGATGTAAATGGTACAATACCGAATTCAAAGGTCCTAATGTACCTGTATGTCGACAGTGTCGAAAGGAGATCCATCAGTTGATGAAGAAATATTTCACTGATTTCAAAGCTGGAAAAGAAAGAACAGCAAAGAAGGCAGAGGTGAACCGTAGAGCCGCAGAATCACCTTATCACTCCAAGAAATCATAGGAAGCATCTATTCTTTCTGATGAAGCACAGATGGAGGCTGCTATTCAGGCAAGCTTATATGAGCAGAGGCAGCTAGAGAAGATGGCCAGATATAGACAGCGATTTGGACCATCAGCTTTTGAGTCGGGATCGAGATCCAGTTCTGCTAGTGTTGCAGGAGAATCTGAGACAGTTTATGAGGACCTCCTCAGTCAAAGAGCCCGTCATGAGAGGCACCAGCAGTATTGCATCCGTATTGGAAGCATTTGACAGTAGAAGGAAGTCTTCCAGGAACATTCCAGCAAGAGACACTATTCATGATATCGATCCACATACCCTTCCCAGCAGAGATTCCAAGCAACAAAAGATTAACACCATACTGAAAAGAATAAAAAGAAGTATATGTGACGGGCCATCTCTTGGTTTCATTTCAGCCATATCCCAGCGCACGCAGCAAACAATCCATATTTTCGCTTTACTATTTCATCTATATAGACTGCTGGTGCATGTATAAATCCTCCAGGATCGAGGAATATCTATGATCAACTTCTGGACAACAATAAGGAGCTAGAAGGATGGATAGTCTCCTATCAGAGCAAATGACCCGTGTATGGCTTGATAGTGATGTATAATGGTTGGACTGGTCCTACTAGACGAAGCATCGTCAATTCCTTGACTTATTGTGATGGAAAAACTTTTTTTCAAAAATCTATTGATGCTTCAGATGAGGTGCACGATGCTAGTTATTTTCTCAAATTGATGGAGATGATTGATCAGGTAGGAGAGCATAATATCGTGCAAGTCATCACAGATAATGAACCACATTACAGGGCCGCAGGATAGATCTTGATGCAGCAGCGACCGTATATTTTCCGGACCTCTTGTGCTGCATATTGTATAGATCTCATGTCGATGGATATTAAAAAAATCTGCAGGATGCAAAAGATAGTTGAGCTAGCACAGTCGATCATCAGATTTATATATAACTATACATGGATCTTATCATTGATGAGGAGCTTTACAAGGAAAGAAATATTGAGATCATGTATCATACGGTTTGCTACTAATTACATAATACTTGATAATCTTCTTGGCAAGAAAGCAGAGCTGCGTCAGATGTTTGTCAGTCAGAAGTGGTAGCAGAGCAGATATGCTAGAACAAATACTGAGAAAAGCAATGTGGAGAATTTAATGACGAAACAAACATTCTAGCAGCGGGCTGAAAGGATAGTGGAGGCTATCAAGTCTCTATATGAGGTACTTCGTGCCATGGACTCTAAGAGGTATGCTCAGATAGGCTTCCTGTATTACATGATGCAAAGGACAAAAAAAAGATCCAAGATGCAGATCCATCACATGCTACTGAGTATATCCGGATCATTGATGGACGGTGAAGTTATCAAATGAATTCAGATTTGTATCTAGCAAGTACGCAATAATTTATACTCCCTAAAATTTTAAATTAAATTATATTTGTACAAGTACACTTGACTAATTCTTGAAATATATGTGCAGCTTACTATCTGAATCCGAAATTCCAATACTCCATACTGAACATTGCCATGAATGAAGAGCTTATGTCTGCCTTACGCAATGTTATCTACAAGATGGAGCCCGATCCAGATGTTGCTGCTACGTGCCTAGAAGAAGTAAGTTAGGTTGAAATTGTTGAGTGATTTTTATTAGCATTAATTTCAATAAGTAGCACATGATAACAAAACTTTTTTCTAGCAGACAATTTTTTAGGAAGGACACAGATTCATTTGGATCCATTATAGCAATCAGAAATAAATCAAAGATGGATCCTGGTAGATACTACTAAGCAGCAAGTATAATATTATATTCATATTGAATTTTTTATTTTGCCGAATATAAAATTTTAAATGATGTAATGTCTTTTACAGCTGAATGATGAGTGCATTTTGATGGATCTACAAAAAATCCGAAAGTTCTTGCAGTCAAGATCTTCTCCCAGATGGTGTCATCCAGTGAATATGAGTGCAACTGGTCTACATTTGGCCTTATCCACTCCAAATAGAAAAATCGTCTGAAATAGAAATGCCTCAACAATCTTGTACATGTACACTGTAATTTAAAGTTGAGACTAAAGTGCATTCAGGAGGAGTTGAATTGAAATACCCCGATCCCACTGTAAGTTCATATATTGATGAGGATGAAGATCCAATGATTAGATAGGTCATAAGTCAGCAAAAGGAGCCAGAGCTTGATAAGTCAGGATCGCCTCCTCGACTAGCCATTTTTATAGCTAGCAAGGATGGGATGGATACTAGACAATGGACAACAAGCAATATTCTTCACAAGGCTCCAGCAAATACAGCACATCGTCCCTCTCCTATATATTGATGAGGATGAACCTCATATATTGATGAGGATGAAGTTCATATAAATCCTCCAGGATCGAGGAATATCTATGATCAACTTCTGAACATCAATAAGGAGCTAGAAGGATGGATAGTCTCCTATCAGAGCAAATGACCCATGTATGGCTTGATAGTGATGTATAATGGTTGGACTGGTCCTACTAGACGAAGCATCATCAATTCCTTGACTTATTGTGATGGAAAAACTTTTTTTCAAAAATCTATTGATGCTTCAGATGAGGTGCACAATGCTAGTTATTTTCTCAAATTGATGGAGATGATTGATCAGGTGGGAGAGCATAATATCGTGCAAGTCATCACAGATAATGAACCACATTACAGGGCCGCTGGATAGATCTTGATGCAGCAGCGACCGTATATTTTCCGGACCTCTTGTGCTACATATTGTATAGATCTCATGTTGATGGATATTAAAAAAATCTGCAGGGTGCAAAAGATAGTTGAGCTAGCACAGTCGATCATCAGATTTATATATAACTATACATGGATCTTATCATTGATGAGGAGCTTTACAAGGAAAGAAATATTGAGATCATGTATCATACGGTTTGCTACTAATTACATAATACTTGATAGTCTTCTTGGCAAGAAAGCAGAGCTGCGTCAGATGTTTGTCAGTCAGAAGTGGTAGCAGAGCAGATATGCTAGAACAAATACTGAGAAAAGCAATGTGGAGAATTTAATGACGAAACAAACATTCTAACAGCGGGCTGAAAGGATAGTGGAGGCTATCAAGTCTCTATATGAGGTACTTCGTGCCATGGACTCTAAGAGGTATGCTCAGATAGGCTTCCTGTATTACATGATGCAAAGGACAAAAAAAAGATCCAAGATGCAGATCCATCACATGCTACTGAGTATATCCGGATCATTGATGGACGGTGAAGTTATCAAATGAATTCAGATTTGTATATAGCAAGTACGCAGTAATTTATACTCCCTAAAATTTTAAATTAAATTATATTTGTACAAGTACACTTGACTAATTCTTGAAATATATGTGCAGCTTACTATCTGAATCCGAAATTCCAATACTCCATACTGAACATTGCCATGAATGAAGAGCTTATGTCTGCCTTACGCAATGTTATCTACAAGATGGAGCCCGATCCAAATGTTGCTGCTACGTGCCTAGAAGAAGTAAGTTAGGTTGAAATTGTTGAGTGATTTTTATTAGCATTAATTTCAATAAGTAGCACATGATAACAAAACTTTTTTCTAGAAGACGAAATTTTTTAGGAAGGACACAGATTCATTTGGATCCATTATAGCAATCAGAAATAAATCAAAGATGGATCCTGGTAGATACTACTAAGAAGTAAGTATAATATTATATTCATATTGAATTTTTTATTTTGCCGAATATAAAATTTTAAATGATGTAATGTCTTTTACAGCTGAATGATGAGTGCATTTTGATGGATCTACAAAAAATCCGAAAGTTCTTGCAGTCAAGATCTTCTCCCAGACGGTGTCATCCAGTGAATATGAGTGCAACTGGTATACATTTGGCTTTATCCACTCCAAATAGAAAAACCGTCTGAAATAGAAATGCCTCAACAATCTTGTACATGTACACTGTAATTTAAAGTTGAGACTAAAGTGCATTCAGGAGGAGTTGAATTGAAATACCCCGATCCCACTGTAAGTTCATATATTGATGAGGATGAAGATCCAATGATTAGATAGGTCATAAGTCAGCAACAGGAGCCAGAGCTTGATAAGTCAGGATCGCCTCCTCGACTAGCCATTTTTATAGCTAGCAAGGCTGGGATGGATACTAGACAATGGACAACAAGCAATATTCTTCACAAGGCTCCAGCAGATACAGCACATCGTCCCTCTCCGCCATTTATTCGACCCAAAGACAGAGAAAAAAAAGATAGTTGCACCTCCATCGGAGCACTCAGTCCATTCAGATTCAGATACCAGAAAGAGTGGTGATAGTGCTTCTTCAGATAGTGGAGGATATAGTGATCAGGAAGGAACCAGAGAACAGGAGTTGTAGCCACCTATTCATCTTCGATTCACTGGAAAGTCGCAGTTTAGCCATGCCACACAGGATAGAAACCATGGACTACCATCTAGTAGACCCGATAGTGATACGATTCCATATAGGCGATGGGCTCCGAAGGTTGTTCAGGACACGATACAACTGCAGCTCTTGTACATGGAGTAGGATCCATGGATGTATCAGAATCATCTTTATATTCATGATTCTTTTACCTGCAGCTACCGGCAGCTTCTGATCCATATAGTCCATATGATGAATCTGAGATGTCTTCTAGTGATTATTATCCCATGTAGCCCGTAACATCTTATGGATCTGATTTTATTATTGGTATATTTGGATGGACCCCTACACTGCCATATCATCAGTATCTGGATAGCTCTCAGAGTCGGAACCTCAACGAGGGATCTGCGATGAGTTACGATCCATCATGCATACCTATTGGGATGACCTTAAAGAAGTATCATGCTGCCTGGCTGAAGGAATTTACTGATCTTCCTACACAGTATATAAATGATCCCTATATTTATGGACATCGACACTCTACCCGATTCTAAACATTGGTATGTAATTATATTTATATATTACATTTCAATTTCATCAATTGCTGATAATCTTAGTTTAATTATCATTTTATATCTTATTTTAATTAAAATTAATGTATTAGCATTTTTTAAATCCTAAACCCTAAACCCTAAATCTTTAAGTCTTCAATCCTAACTCTAAATTCCAAACCCTAAAGGCCCTAAACACTAAATCCTAAACCCTAACTCTAAAAAAATAAAATAAAAATCTAAAAAGGGCAAAATCCATCAACCAAGAAACAAAAAAAAATTGGACGTGCCAGTATATCGGGGTACGATACGGTACCGTTACTGTACCAACCAGCCACCTGTATGGGTCCCGGTACCAGTACCGGGAACCCTATGCAGTACAAAACAACATCTTGAATGTTATTCATGGATGATATAGTATTGGTTGATGAGAATTGTACATTAGATGCTAAATTGGATTCATAAAAAAAAACTAAAAAGAATAAGGGTTAAAAAATCAGTAGAGCAAAGACAAAGTATTCGGATTGCAATTTTGAGAGAGAGAGATGAGATTCCTACAAAGATTGATGGACAAGAGACACAACAAAGTGACAGGTTTCCTTATCTGGCATCTATTATACAATATAACAGAGAGAAATGAAAAAATGTGTAATAGGACAGACATATTGAGGTTGGAAGGTGCATCCAGGGTATTATATGATCAACACATAGCTTGGTAACTTAAATTGAAATTTTATAACAAGGCCTACAATCAAGATTCCCATATCAGTCAGAACCTGTGTGTACCATGTCATACAAATATGCTATACAAAAGGCATATTAACACTTAATATGCCAAACTGGCCATCATACCGAGTATACCAACATCATAATAGGATGATACTGGTATGGGTTCGGTACCAAGATGATACACATTGCCTATAATGTTGCAGGGATAAAACTAGTGGGCAATAATAAGAATTTTTAAAAACAAATGACTAGCAAAAATGAGACTTTGATGGATGTGTTAAAACTGAAAAGATAGAGGATGAATATGTTAGAGGAATTGTTTGGGCAATATGGTACAAACACGTGCAATGAGGATCTAGGAGACTCCGGTAACAAGAAGTGCTTTAATTTATTTGAAAGGATGTAGGAGGGGATGGCTTAAGATAATATGTATGGAAATTCCAAGAAAATATATATCAAAAAGCTTAAATTAACTATATGGGAGTCCCTAAATAGAATTCCTTTGTAAAAGAGGACTCATAAGACCAATCCCAATAAAAATTGTGTATGGTTTGATGGTTATAGTCACCAAACCCAATACACGACTTGAACTTCAGGTATGGATAAGGTCCAAATTGGGTTAGGCAACAATCCTTACAACCCAGGTATGCTGTACCATCCCGAACCAAGTAGTACAAGGCATATTGCATTGTACCAGAGGCAGACCGGCCTAGTTCCACCCCTCAATTTGAAAAACTAGTGAGGGACAGGGAGAGGAAAGGAAAGATGTCGGGAGGGAGAGAGAGGAAAAGAGCAGCAAAGACCGAGAGAGGCATAGGGAGAGGGGAAAGCATTTCGAAGCCCTCTCTCCTCCGTGGCTTCAAAACAAGGGATGAAGCAAGGGCTCGGTCCCCTTTTTTTTTTGAAAATTTTAAAGTGAGCTCCACCTCCTTTCCTTCCCACTCCCTCTCCTCTCCCTCCCACTCCCTCTTTCCTTCTCTCTCCCCCTCCCTCCACCTCTCTCTCTCTTTGCGCACTCTCCCACTCTCTCCCTCCCTTCCTCTCTCTCCCTCTTTATCTTTTCCTCTCTCCTCCCTCTATCCCTCCCTTATCATTTTCCCTTTATCGATAAGTACTAAAATAGTACAGTACGATACTATACTGTCAGCCTATGGACACGAGGACATGTTCCAAAACTTAGGACCTTGCTCACAACCATCTTGTATCCTACGGCATCATCATTTGGATCATAAGAAAAAGTGAAAGTGAAGTAAAATCAATAAAAAAAAAATTTTAAAAAATAAAAATTTTGCTCGCACCTATTTTGCAATACAATAGCTATTTGAAAAGGAAAAAAAAGGCCTTATAGATAAAATCTTAGCCCCTTATTTTCTCCTTGTTTTCCTCTACATTCATCAGCCATCATATTGTTAGTTTATCCGGTATTTTCATGCATACAAAATTTTTAACTTTTAAGAATCAGAATTTTGCAACAAAATTAAATCAGATTAAAATACTTTTAATCTAAGCATGGATAAGATCTCATCCTAAAAACACCTAATAGGATCCTATATATATATATATATATATATGAAAGATTAAGATCATATTTAAGTTAGCAAGTTAGAACAATATTCTAGGACAACCTTTCAGCATAACGAATCCATCGTTATGCCAGGACAATCTTATATATCAGAATGTTCATCTTATTCTCAATAAAATCAAAAAATTCAGATCAATTAACATTAATGAAAGATCTCATCCTTCACCTTAGTGCAGGTAGATTTTTACTACAATCTGATAATTCGTGGATCTGTTGAGGTCTCTCAAAACAGCACATGCATCTGGCCCCTACAGGCATCTACACAAAGTAGATCTCGATCAAGTGACTGAATCCACCAGGATGTTAGCTCCCTTTGCAGGCTTCTCTCCTTTAGATCTTCTCTTCTCAAGATGATGAAGAAAATCAGCGGCAAGACTTCCTTTCACTTCTCTTCTCAATAGATCAACAGGATGCACAAGAGGTGAGGGATTTCCTATTGGCATCAAGAAAGGATCAAGATAGGGCACCAATAGTTTTCCTCTCTCTCTCTCTCATGTTGGCATAAGGAAATGGGGCACAAGAATATTAAGAGGTGCAAACTCTCTCCTTAATTGTGCGATGATTTTTCATGAGAGAGCACCTCCTTTTATTTCCAATGCCTTCTTATCTTGACCACCTGATCCTCGTTCAAATTTGAGTTCAAAAATCAAATTCAAATTTTGATTTTGAATTTGAAATTTCAAACTTAAATGGAGATAAAATAAGATAAGAAAACATGCAGCAAGAACTCTTGAAGAGGGAGGCTGCCAACCCTTGACGTGCCCTCTTTGTGCATGATTTCCTTCACACAAAAAGCCCTCCTTTATGTGCCAACCCTTGGCACCAATCCTTCCAAGCGTGGACTCTAGAGAGAGAGAGTCCCGGGCCACTTAAAAAGGAGTCCCGATCCAATTGAAGATGGACTCCGGGAATCCTACTCCAATTCTAATTGGAATCTAGAATTTCTAATCCAAATCAAATTAGATTTAGTCCAAACCTATCAGGAATTAAGTCCTAATCCAATTAGGACTTCAATTAGGACTAGCAAACCTAATTAGATTCGAACTAGACCAAATCCAATCAAATTTTATCTAATTTAATTCAATTAAGATGAGAAATCTAATTTGATAAAATCGAATTAGTTTTGCAACTTCTGCAATTAGATCTTCTTGCTAACTCTTAACAAGTTGTTCCAATTTAATCATCAATCACACTGATGCTCCGATCCTACTACGATTCGAAAAACGAATCAATCATTTGATTGGGTCAAACCCCTATCGTGTGTGACCCCATATGTTCTATTTTGTCTGATAGTAAGACATGCTATAATCTCCAACAAAGCATCATCAAAACCCTTTTTAATAGATTGAAATAGTTTTTGCTCAACTAGGATCACTAATTATCAAAATAATCATCTCTTACAATCCACTACTGACACGTAGTGGTATATAATGGTAATCCAATAAAACGAAAGTAATGAATCTCTAGGTGCAGTTATCATGTGATTTGGTTTTTCTATCGTGAGTTCCGACAAAACGAAGGTTACGAAAAACTCGTCAAATCCATCGTATGCTATATGTAAGATTTAATTTGCTCAAGACCAAATTATGAAATCCTATGAAAACTCTTTTTCATTTATCACACTATTGTGACCACGATCTTAAGGACTCGGCTTCATAAATTACATAAAACTAACCCTTAACTACTAATATCGATAAATCCTATCTAGATGCCCACCCTACTCATACAGCAAACCTACTATATTTAGCATATACTGCAAGCACCTGAATGACTAGAAGATCAAGTATTTGTGCAGTCAAACTACATCAAGCTTATTGTAGTAGCCAAGGCATCGCAGGTTAAAGAACTACTCACACACCACAGCATCGAGAATGTCATTGATGAGTGAGTAAACATCCAAGTGATTTCTCATATAGTCACACTCAGTATCAATGTACTCTAACAATCATTTGCACTCTTACTCCAGTATCCCTATACTTTAGACTTGAAATTTATCTATCTAAAGAAAAGCAATCGGTGCACCAATCTTGACAGATCAATCACTATCTCCATGATAATCCAATGACCAGGAATAATTTATAAATTAATTTATAATGACACAGCTCAAATTCTCAATCCTTGAAAATATATCTATCATTAATTTCCTGGACGATTCAAGGACATATTACACAAGAATGAAAATAAAAGACCCATTTTATTGATAAGTGAATTGACTAAGTATAAAAAATATATCTTATAGACTATTACAATGTGTCAACCAGATTGGCTTTTAGGATATATATCTAACCCATATGACCTTATTGCTCCTTCAAATGCCTCTCTCTAGCTAAGACCAAAAAAGTGGCTAGGGACCAAAGTCCTACAACATAAAACAATTCTAGACCCAAGAAAGTAGACCTACATGGACATGATGCAAGGCACCTAAGTCAAGCCATTCCAGGGACAAGTGGGAACCGCATTTAAAGCAAACATGTAGGTGTTAACTATTTCATTTTTAAAACAATGTTAACAACCTAAGGAAGAGCTTGGTAAAACAAAAAATAAATGGCAAGATGTTGTATGGTTCATGTTAATTCAAGCTAATATGTAGCAATATAACATTTGTATTACTAGTACATGTGCTTCCTATGGAATCAAATGTAGGCTACAACACTTACAATGTGTATTTCTTGGGGCAAAAAAATCCTATTACACGTCCCACGTATTTTTTTCACATAAAACTTGAGCATTTTTGTGGTGTTAATGCATTTTAAAAGTTGTTTGGCAATGTATGATGAGTTACTGGAAAATGCCAATGCAGACATGTTGGGCAATAATGAGCATGCACATAGGATACTTCATTGTCTTAGAATTCCAAAGATCAATTAATTAATTGTCTATGTATTTCCATTCATTTCACAGACTTCTATATCTTTGTGTGTTGATGTGCACTAGCATATTACAATGCCAATGCCTAACCACCATGAGTATGATAAGCATAAATTTTTATCTTGGTGTATATGGCATATACATGCATGTCTTTTATGCCTATAAACCCTCACCACATTTTCCATCTGCCAATTTTCTTCCAAAGTACCCTCCCTTTCAAAGCATGAAAGGAATCTCCAAGAGGTATATTCTTTCAATATCTGATTCTAATATAGCTTGGATTTCAAACTATAAAGAAATATGTGTTACAATAAACAAACAATCTATACCATGCAAACCTTCTATGTTCTGATTTTTCACAAGGACAACCATGATGGGCCATCCATAGGTTTTCTTTTTCTTATATTTACTCTTACTGTCTTACAGGTGTGATTCCTGAAAACTATGGTATGTACTATATATTTAAAGTTTTCAAGTATGCATTCCATATAAAATGAAAATGCACAATAATAATAATACTTCAACATACCATCCAATAATAAAAGAACTGCTCAAATAGTACCATCAAAATCGTGCTTTCTGTTTGAGCATTTACTCACACCTGGATGGTCTTGAATATATACATTCACATGCTATTAACATATTATATTATCATTTATCAATACATCCTGTTAAGATATCATAATATATTATAGTATCAATTATCAATATTATATCATATCATATTATATTATATTATAAAGTATTATGTTATATTATAGAATAGCATACTTCTGTAATTAAGATGTTATACATTCACATGCTATTAACATATTATATTATCATGTATCAATACATCCTGTTAAGATATCATAATATATTATAGTATCACTTATCAATATCATATCATATCATATTATATCATTATATTATATTATATTATATTGTATTGTATTGGAATATATTATATTATTCTATTTTGAGGATGAGCCTTAGCACAAAGGTAAGCTTGCTCCAATGACTAGGAAGACATGGGTTCAAAATACAGAATAGCTTCTTCACATGCAAAGGTAAGGATAAGTATACCGACCCTTCCCAAACCCCACAATGATGGGAATCTCATGAAATGGGCTGCCCCTTTTATAAATAACATGCTATTAATACATAACATTATTATTTATTAATAACAAGAGATAACATGAAGTGACCAATTTTATTATGTAGGATCTTATGCAAGATAATCATAAATAGTTGTCGATATATGTGATACAATTAGAATTGGTTGAAAGAAGTAAAGAAGTTCACCTGAAATATTATGTGACAGGAACAAACCTTACAAGACTTCAGGGAAAAAATTATAGAATAATGATAAGGCCTCAAATTTTGCATGGCTTAGAGTGCTAACAATAAAGAACATACATGAAAACAAATTGAACATAGCAAAATTGAGAATGTTAAAATGGATATGTGGTAAAACTAAGAAAGATCAAATAAAAAATGAATAAATTAGACAAGCTGGAGGAGTGGCATAAATATAGGAAAATGTGATAGAAAATCAAATGAAATGGTATAGACACACATAACAAAGATTTGAGGTGATTCCTAAAAGGAGAGGTACTTTTAGTTTATATCGAACGTTATAAGAAAAAAAAAAGGAAGACCTAAATTAACACGGATAGCGATTGTGAAAAAGGATTTGGAGAAACTTGCAATAATATCAGAAGTGGTTGTACGTAGGAATTGTTGGTAAAGGAGGATCCATAAAGCTAACACCATATAGTTGGGAGAAGGCTAGATGATTATGATTATGATGTATTAACACTTCGTGCAACTGCATTATATGTACCAACCAGATGGTTGTAGTTACATATTTACACTACCATATATTCCTAGATGAATTTACATGTATACATTTATGCATATAAACAATTAGCAAAAAGACCAATTTATCAGTTTGGGGTAAATTGCACAGGAAGTAATTTACCATAACGTGGCATTTGAACAAAGCCAGGTCCACCAAAATGAAAAGGTTAATAACTTTTCAAGTTTCAACATTTCCATATATGCATGTACACTATAAATATGCATATGAGAATGTATAAAGCAACCAAAAACAATATTCAAGCACAATTAAATAGATTAAGGCAATTTAAAAACAAGAAACAAAAGAACTCAACATAAATGGCGCACACTTGATATGCTATAGAAAAGATAAGCTTACAAATTACAAGTATTTTGCAACTCTTGGGTAGATAAGCCAGATGATGCATTTTGAGCAGCATTTTGATATCTCTGCAATGCAGCTCCAAGTTGACTAACCTGAACAGAAGCATCAATTACCTCAGACCTAGAAAAGGTGAACCAAAAACCAGCAAAAGATAATATTTAAGTGATAAAAATATCTTTTAATACCTGGGGTATTAACAATCTCCGAGGGATAAGCTCCTCGTGACGCCTAGCACAGAACTCCCAGGAACAAATCTAGAAAGAAAAGCAAGAGCTACTAAGTATTCCCAAAAAAATGCAACAAAACAAGATGTCTTCTAGAATGCAACAGAAAGCCTCTACAGTAATATTTTACCTTTAGATCAGGGGAGAAAACAATCCTCAGCTGACCTTCGCGTACCACACGTAATTGCTCGAATACACTCTCTTGAATTGCTTTAGCATAATCCAGGACAATCTGGCCTGATGCATTATGATACTCACGGGGCATGTCAATGTATAAAAGTTCCTCTAAAGTGCCACTAGCATATTTAATTTGGAATAGTCTTGGCAGAACCTCGACAGTCGTTTCTGAAATTGCAGACAAGAAAAAGAAAGATGGCATAAACAAAGCAGCTCTCCAATACAGCATATATAACAGTGTAAATCATGATTCTTTATCGATGAGAAGGAAATAAGCATAAAATTAGATCCAAATAAATATTTAATTCAACACAATGCACAGTCAAGATAGAAATTCATGATGCAGAAAGGTACACACCAAAACCACGACCAGGTTTACGATTGCAAATCTCGCAATGCCATACATCCTGAAAAAACGAGGTACACATGCTTTATTACATACAAAAAGACACAAAAATAAAGAGGTTACCATTCACTGATATGCAAGGATGCAAAAACATCAAACAGGGCAGCCAATAACTCAAGCATAAGCAGGGGAGAAAGAAAAAGCATAACTCCAAATTTCACCAACAATGACCCAAGTCATGCATGCATTTGAACAATTGGCTCATTCTTCTCATCAGATCTAGACATACCTGAGGAAAAACACCAGTGGTTTGACGCCCACTTCCATAGAGAGATACACACCACCTCTTCTTGGCATTGGGAGCAAAGTATTCATTGACAAATTTTCTCCAGAACTCAATATTGTTATCCTTCATAAGGGAAAATCAAATGTGAGTGTAAAAAGGAATAATGCTTCTTCTGCCAGCTTTGCTTTGAAATAGTCAAATACATTCAGCAATATGCGAAGCTTACTTCTGGTCTATGCTGCTGATGATACATGTAATGAGTCAAACGCTGTGCACACATTCCAGGCTCATATGATGGTTTCACTTGAGGTCTCAAAGGAAGACTTTGTTGAAGCTGTTGTTGCAACTGGTTTCTTTGTTGAGGTAAGGTCTTAAAAAGCTGCTGCTGCTGATGCTGCTGCTGCTGCTGCTGCAGATGCATGATCCGCTGCTGCTGTAAGAGATTAATTTGAGCAGCTGCAGCTGGTGATGGCTGCCTCGACATTTGGAATAGCTGCTGATGCTGCTGTTGCTGCTGCAGAAACAATGATGAATCGGAATGTTGGTGTTCCAGTTTAACAGGAGCAAAGCTTCTTACAGACTGTAGCTGCTGAGGTTCCATTTTTATAGCACCTAGACTGCGGAATGACTGTAACTGCTGTGGTGGACCATTATTATCAGCACACATCTGTGGCTCCAACTTGACAGGACCCATGCTGCCCACATTGCCCAGGCCTCCCCGGAGATGCGTTTGCTGCTGACCATGAGGCGTTGAGAACTGTTGTTGGAAGTTCTGTATCCCCTCAAGTTGTTGAGGCTGTGAATGATCCTGCACAAGCTGGTTTCCACAAGGATTCTGGAAGTGCTGCCCCTGACCCAGCCCAGACGAAGAAGTGAAGGATAGAGCATCAGGCTCAGCAGAGCCTAGCATATCAACCGCACCTCCGACACTACCTCGCTGTTGGAGGTTTGCCGAAGGGTTGGAGAGCCCACCACCAGAAACAGGCCCTCCACTTCCAAATGAGTGGTTAAGGAGTGATGATACGTTGGAAATGTTACCCAGCAAGCTCATGTTGTTGCTGTTGTTGTTGAAGTGGGTTCGGGGAGAGACCATGGAAGAGAAAGGTTGCTGAGAAGGGATGGAATTAGCCTGGGCCCCGCCCAACATGCCAGAATTTGACCTCAGAAGAGATTGAGGGACCGACTGGGCTCCTCCAACTGGCGTCGCAGAGCCGGAAGGCACCATGTTTTGCTCAAGGGGATGGAGCAGGTGATCTATGTAGACTAAAAAGGGGAAATTTTTGTTACATGGGCTTAGAGAATTAGCAAGAATAACAGCAAACAAACCTTGCAGACTCTATATGGGCCCTTGGAAGCAAGGAAGGACTGCCTTCAAACATATCAGCAGATAAAGAATCAGACCAACGGGAAGTGGAAACCAGGCAATGAACTCTGACCAGCAACATCTTATAGATTCCACCCCCTCTTCAAGAATCCCATTTTAATCCAAACCTCCAAAAGAACCAATAACTGGATCCCAGATATACCTCTAAATACCCAATCTTTTTAACGCTTTCTTTTTATTCTCCTTTTGCTTTCCACTGCCACCAATAAAAGTAGAAATCTGGTAAACAAAACAGAACAAAAAGCTAGAATATCAGAAGAAAGGAAGAAAAAAAATGCTATCCCTTTCCCAGAAATGGAAACCAAGCAGAGCACCTTCAGAAGAGCTCAAGATACGATCTTTGTTCTTGTACACCTCTCAACAAACGATCTTTTCCTCTTCGTACGAGGTAAAACACCCTCACGGATTCAGACACCACCGGAAGAGACGGAAACAACCGCGGGAATCCCTCGATCGCCACTTAGATCATAAAATCCGAGCCGAATCAGACGACCCGGGCCTCAGTCTGATCCAATTCCTCAAAAGTAACGGAAATGGAAATCGCCAAAGAAGACCAGGGAGAAATGGAACAGAACAACCTTAACGCAAAGGAATTCGAAACAGAGGATCGAATCGACTTACGTGGTCGCGTGTCCTTGGAAGAGGCCTCGGTGCAGCAGCTCGAAAGAACTCCGGTGATATTTTCTCTGCTCTGGCTTGAACTCCAGATTCTAGGGTTAGGGTTTCTTTCGAGGTCTAAAACAAGACTGCTTTCATCTCCACGACTCCTGTCTTCAAAAACACATTCCTCCCGTCCGGTTTCCTCCTCCTCCCGGAATGAGCGATGTCCTTGCGGACGTCAAGGTGCTCTAGATTTGATTAAATTTTTGATACATCCACCCCTGCTATTTTGATCGGTATTTCCTTTTGACCTGCGAGTGGAGGTTACGATGGCAGCTTAGTCGAATTTTGTTTATAAGCCCTCAACCAATTTAAAAACTATAAAGAAGCACTTGGTGCCCGGTGTCCCATATCACTTGTAGTCCCGTTGTAAAACCGGGTTTTTTTTATAATAAAAACAAAAATCATTATTTTGTTTTAAGGAATAATGGTTGCTGGGTGTGTGAGTCATTTTTCAAGTCAAAGAATCTTGGATCTTAACTAAACAAATAACTTTTCTCAAAGAGAAAATAAGCATATGATCATTATGAAAAAAAATGGTCAAGTTTACGACCTTAGATAATGACTAATTCGGAGCTCGAACATCAATTAATCTTGGTAAATGATGATTAGCCTTCTCGGCAGACTACTTAGGTCAACTACAGGCCCAGGAACTCTAATGATACCGTCACTAATTATGTGTAAGGATCAATTTGCAATACAAGACTTTGCCAACAGCATACCAAATCTTCTTTTGTATCTATTACACATAGTTAGCTTCTTCATGTTTCATAACAAATAGAGATTTTTTACTATTGTCGGCTAACATCCCGCTATTCATAATGGGCATGAATTCTCTGGATCATAACATATTTGGTGGTTATAATCAACTTATCACCCTCTTTATATAAAGGGAGGCAAAAGAGATCCTGAATAAGTAACCTCTCCCAAGAAATATAGCTTGGAAACTATGCCACACTCTCTCTCTTTCTACTTCCTATTGTTGCCAAAAGTTTTGACTAATTTAGGTATCAAAGGATCCCCACCAAAGAATCTCCGATGATAGGACTTCTTTGCAGGTCTCCTAGACTTTGCAGGTCTTATAGAAGGAAGGATTCTCCAATGCAACACCTCTTCATATTGGTAAGCAACCAACCCTCAACTCGGTAGGAGATCGAGCTCGTCATCAAAAGAACAGAGACTCGTGGCAACATATTGGTACTAGAGGAAGGGACTTGCTTCCCTATTAAAAGCACAAAAGGAGAGAGAGATGGCCTAAACCAGGATTGCATCCAATGCTTCACAATGCCAATCCTCTTGGCATATCCAATGCACCATTTCACCAATAGAAGCAGTCTTGTCCTAGCCCACAATAGCAGTGGACTCGCAACAATTCGACATCTTGCTACAACAAGTTCAACACTTAATAGCTGCCATCCAAAGCCTTCCAAAGATGGTAAAGTGACAACGGCAATAGTAGAGGGAGCCTGTCTCCCCATCAACTTCCTCATAGCAAAGCAGGCGCTCTCATCCTACGAGCTAAATGAGTGTGCCCCTCCCGACAAGCCCACCATTAAGAAACAGCAGTCCGCCTATCCACTTCCCCCTTATTGCTAAGACCTAAGGCATGAAGAGCGGTGCTGGCATTCTCCAGAATCTTCTAGCAGAGATTTTACTCTAGGTTACTTTCGAAGGTCAGGACTCTCCCGATGTAAAGTGAAACTCAAGCAGCGATTTCAAGAAATTCACTGACAACTAAGGCTATCAAGAAAGAGGCCAAGTGCAGAAAGATAGCTTTAGCTTTAACTTGCTGCCCCTTTTCTTGCCACATCAAGGAGGAGCCGATCCCCAATCGGTTCAAAATACCATAGATCGAGCCTTATAATGGCTCCACCGATCACTAGATCATCTTAAAAATTACAAGTCTCTCACGATGCTCTAGAAAGTGTTGGTCATACTTTTCTACGTCATCTTCCTAGCCACCCTCCAGAAAATGGCTCGGGTGTGGTACTTCAATCTCCAGCCAAGATCAATTCAGTCCTTTGAGCAATTGGGGACAATGTTCATCACATACTTCAATGGCAGCCAAAGATAGTAGCTGAACTCTAACAATATTTTATTGTTCAGCAAAGAGAATGTGAGAGTTTGCATGATTATAGAGCTTGGTTCAACACAGCCATGCTGGAAGTCTGTGACCTTAATGAATTGATCACAATATCGGCCTTGAAGCAAGGCCCGAAAAATTCATGGCAATCTTCTATCTAGATAAGAGCTTTCTTAGGGACTATGCTAAGATGCTTATGTGAGCCCGGAATTATGTGTGAGAACATAAGAAGCGATTGGTGTGCATCGCCAAAAAGGAAGCAATGCCTCCAAAATAAAGAAGAGCGTCCAAGGAGAATCCCGAGAAAAGTGGTGAGAGAATGAACCTACTTCTCCTCGGAAAGAATCTAAGGCCAAGGAGCCTGCCTCAATGCTTCAATACCTACACTTTCTTATCCGCTCCACATGCCCAAATCCTTATGGACATCAAGGGCCAAAGATACCTTTATCGATCCAAATTGATAAAGGCCCTAGCTGATTAACATAGCCGCAAGAGATACTATCACCTCTACTAGGACCACGACCATGACACCGAAGATTGCTTCTAGCTAAAGGATGAAATTAAGGCCCTTATCTAAAAGGGGTACCTCATGAGGTATGTCAATGATCGAGAGAACCAAGCAATTGAATCACCAGCTTAGCATCAAATCAAGATGGAGGACAACAATGGACTAGTGTCATTAACATGACCTCAAGATTCATCAGTGGCAAGGAGACAGAACACCGAGCTAAAGATCCATTACCAAAGAAGTAACAAATCAGTGACGTAATAATTTTTTTCTGATGATGATGTTCGAGAAGTTGAAACTCATGATGATGTTATTATCATCTCCATGATGATAGCCAATTATTATGTAAAAAGAATTCTTGTAAATAATGAAAGTCTAGCCGATATCTTTTTTTTGGATACCTTCCAAAGAATGAAACTACCAATCGATCGACTAAAGAAAGTCAACACACCTTGGTCGGATTCTCTGAAGACTCGATTATAGTCAAAAAAGAAATTACCTTACTAACAGGACATGAACCTCAACAGGTGACCGTGCAGCTTGTTGAGGAACGAGACACCTCGCTCAACTCCGCGGAACGCTCAGGATCGACTTGATGCTGCCATGGCCATGAAAGGAACCTCACCAGGGAAGGATTGGGGCACACCATCCGCTCCCGTCACGGAGGTGTGCCCCCATGGGGCTGCCAACGATAGAGAGAACCAGAGAGAGGGAGAGAGAAGAAATCAAGAATGGAGAGAAAGAGCTCTTGTATTCCTCTTGGACCTCACATCTCTAAACTGCGGCTCTCTAAACCCTACTCATACAAGATATATATATAGCCCTGAGTCAACATGACTCAGCCCAACAAAATTCTCTCTCCCCCCAGGCCAACACATGAGCTCTAAACCTGTCAGAAGAGTCGACTCGAACAGACCTCGAGCCGACTCGACCAGACTATGAGTCGACTCGAACAGACCTCGAGCTGACTCGACCAGAACTCCAACCTGCTGTCAACCTACAGGAATCGACTCCTCCATAGTCCAAGCCGACTCCAACCTCAAGATCTCCAAATCCAGATCTCAAGCCTCCTGGAACACCTCCAGGAAATGCTTGGCATGCCTCCAAGCACTCAGGGATCGTCTCCAGCATCCCTGCCATGGTCTTCCAGGTCTCTCCAAAGCTTGGGAGCACCACGCAAATCCTAACAAAGCTAAACTTCCATGTGGTTCGGATACCATCAACCTACAATGTCATATTAAGCTAACCTAGGATCGACTCACTCTAAGTGGTGATATCAACATATCACCTTTTGATATGATTTCCCATAAGGAACAGGATTGGCAACTTTGAGGCAACCAAATGTAGGCTAAGTATTACTTCATAGCCTTGATGAAGGAAAAGATGTTGGTGGAATCCCTATTGAGTAAGGGAGTTGATCACTAAGAAGAACTTAAGGAGGTCGTGGCAAATCTATAAAGTGATTGAAATTGATATCACTCAAAGAGGACCCAAGCAAAGTCATCCAAATTAGGATGATGCTGGCGCCCTACCTACAAAATCAACTGCTGGAGTTCTTATGGATTAACTCCGATATCTTCACCTGGTCAACCTTTGACATGTGAGGTATTCCTCCTCACATTATTGTCTACAGGTTGAATATTGATCCAAAGCACCTCCCAATTTAGCAAAAAAAGGAAGTTTCATCCTAGATTGGCAACGAGTGATAGACAAGGAGATTGGCAAGCTTTTGGTGGTAAGTTTCATCCAAGAAAATCATTGCATTATCTCAAAAAGAATTTTTGGGATTTATGGTGACACACCAAGAGATCAAAGCTAACACAAAGAATATCCAAGCTATCCTAGAGAAAATGCACTTGATCTCAAAGAATGATGTATAGTGCCTAGCAGGGACAATCACCACCCTTAGCCATTTTATTTCAAAATTAGCTAAAAGATGCATTTCCTTTTCAAAGTGTTGCAGTAATTGGAGGACTTCAACTGGACAGGCAAATGCCAAGCTATGTTCAAAAATCTCAAGAAGTATCTCAGAATTCCTAAAATAATATCTACACCAACTGTAGATGAAGTTTTGTACATTTTCTTGGCAATTTTTGGCTCTTGTAGTCAGCTTAGTATTGGTTTAAGAAGAATGACAAGTTTAAAAGCTGATCTCCAATACAAGCAAGATCCTACACGATGCAAAGACCAAATACTTTAAAACTAAAAAGATGGTCCTCACTATCATCATCTTGGCATGATGACTTTGATCATATTTCGAAGCTCACACATAATTATCCTAACTAACCAACCTCTGAAAGATATTTTCCAGGAACTTGACACTTCCAAATGAATGACGAAATGGGTGATCATGCTCAGTGAGTTCGACATCAGCTAATGACCTAGGTCAGTCATGAAAGCTTAAGTATTAGCTAACTTTGTCACTAAGTGCACAATCCCTAAAAAAACAACCGCGAAAGAGCTCGAGGTTACGGGATTGTATTGGGTCATGCATGTTGATGAGCCTCTAACTTGCAAGGTAGCAGAACTAGCCTTATCCTTCCAAGTTTGAAGAGGGTAGTAACCATATACGCCCTCTAGTTTGGTTTTAGTGCCTTGAATAATGAAGCCAAGTATGAGATACTGATTGCATGACTTAATATTACCCAAAAGCTCAAGGTGGAAAAGCTCAAAGCTTTCATCGATTCATAACTGGTCATCAAACGTATATAAGGAGAATACAAGGCCAAGGACTCAAAGATGATTAAATATCAATAAAAGCTCTTGGAACTCTCATCGAGCTTCAAGACCTTTAAAGTCTAGCAAATACTGAGATCAAAAAAATGCCCAAGTAGATGCACTCTCTTAGCAAGCTATCATAGAGCACAACGAGCTTGGCAAGAAGGTTCTCATCGATTGTCCGGAGAAGCCAAGCATTGAGGAGCAATCCATGATCTTAAAAGTCACCATCGAGCTAAGCTAGATGGATCTAATCATAGATTACCTCACCAACAAGGCCTCCCCAACCAACTCATATGAAGCTCGGAAGGTCAAGTGGCAGACTTCTTGGTATGTTTTGTAGGAGATAAGTTTTATAAAAGTTTATATTCCTTATTCTTGCTCAAATGCCTTTAGCCATCCTAAGTCAACTATGCCCTTCGAGAGGTATGCAAAGATATCTACAGTAATCATCTTGGAAGCACGATGCTGGCCTACAAGATGCTCTGACAATAATACTACTAGCCAATCATGCAATAAGATGCTGTGAAGCTAGTCAAAAGATATGATCAATGCCAGAGATATGCCAATATTTAGCGTTGGCTATCTACAGAGCTCACTTCAATTTTTGCATCATGGTGCTTCGTATGATGGGGAGTTGATATCCTTGATCCTTTTTCTCAAGCAATCGAGCAAAAGAAGTTTCAAATCATTGCAATTGATTACTTGCAAAGTAGGTCGAAGTCGAGCCGGTGGCATAAATTACTAAGAAGAAGGTTTAGGACTTCATTTGAAAGTCGAACATCTGCTGGTTCAAACTATCCCAAGCTATCATCATCAATAATATATGATAATTCGACAATCCAAAGTTCAAGGAATTATACTCGAAGCTCTACATCAATATAGGCTAATCTCTGTAGGATACCCACAAACCAACAAAGAAGTTAAGGTAACCAATGAACTATTTTGCAAGGTCTGAAAATGAAATTGAGCCGAGCAAAAGGACTCTGAGTTGAAAAACTATACAATATCCTCTAAACATACTAGACTACACCTCGGGTGCTAACCAGAGAGACCCCTTTCAATCTATCCTTCAGGACTAAAATAGCAATCCCAATCAATATCGGCCTCCTAACAATTTGAGTTAAGAACTACGATAAGCAAACCAATCCAGATCGACTTTGTGCAAACCTTGACTTGCTTGAGAAAACCATAGAGCAAGCTCAAATCAGGATAGCATCATATTAGTAGTGGGTGGCTTGGTACTACAATATCAGAGTCAAAACAAAGATCATATGACTTGGAGATCTTATGCTTTGATTAGCAGAGATATCTAAACCGAGCAGAGCAAGCTATCTCCAAATTAGAAAGGCCTATACTATATCTCAGAAGTCATCCAACCAAAAGCCTACAAGCTAGAAGAATTCGACAGCATTACCATCCCCAAAACCTAAAAAATAGAAAATCTAAGGATGTATTATCAGTAAACTTCTGATCTTGTATGCTAAAATATTAATACAAAATAAATTATTCATTGCCTTCTGTTAGGATTTGAAAAATATTCAAGTAATAAAGGTCAGGCATAAAGTAATTAATAAAAAATGACTAATGAAGAATATTTGAGGTCAGAATTGGACTAGCCACCTAGAGACACCTCAGCTCTAGTTCAGACTTCTAGCAAAATAATTAAGGAAGACTCGACTACTATAAAGAGACACCTAGGCTTTGACCTAGATATCCTCGACTAGGTCAGCGGACCGACCTCTTGAAAATATCCTGGTGATGGCTAGGACCTTTAAAAATATGTTAGACCAAGGCCAACAACAAGGAGGTACCCTAATCCAAGTTGGGACCATCACCAGGATGGACGATGACAACTACAATGCAACTACTGGTCCATAATGATAATTACTTTGACTAAAAGTAACTAAAACTTAAAAGCTTCGATATTAGCTCGAGAAAATCCTGACAGCTACTACTTTAAGCAAAAGTGATTGAAGCTGACACCAAATCGGGAAATCCCGAACAATGACTACTTCGAGTCAAAGTGACTAAATCAAAAAGGATTGTACTCTGGAAAAGTCCTGGCCATAACTACTTCAAGCCAAATAATCAAAAGATATTGGCTTTATCTCGGGATGAAAGTGACTTTGGCCACAACCCAAAGCTAGGTTTAAGGGTCCACTACCACTATAACTACAACTTTAAGAATAGAAGAGCAAAAGCATACACACAAGAGGTAAAGTTGAAATATAAACATGATTTTTTATTAAGTAAAGGATTTTGGATATAACTATTTCAGTTACAAAAAAAAGTTTGAATTTTATCAGAAAGAAACAAAACTACAAAATTTATATGACCTTCTTGGTCGTGACTTCAATCTTAAATTCAACATTGACCTGAACTTCAATGGTAGGGAGGGGAATGTTTGGAGGTACCTTAAGGTCATTCAAAGGTATCTCAAGCTTCTTGTCCTCATCATCAGACATCTCGAGGATGGGTGCATGGAGCGAAGACTAGTGGAGTGGCATTAACATTCTCACTATCTTCCTCAGCCTCATCTTCTAGAGTCATTTGTGAGATGTCCCTAGTACATGCCCCATCTTCCTCAGCCTCAAACTCATTTTCACTCTCTTCAAGGTTCAAGCAGCATACATCGACTCTGGGGAAGAGCCTAGCAACCTAGATCCTCCAGAGAAGTCGGTGAGGAAGGAGATGGTAGCACCATTTGCAATCTCTATCTCAAACTCCTTCAATGCCTAGTATGCCTCTATGGCTTGGAGCTTATCCTTATAGATGGACATCAATTTCTCAACCACAACCCTCATCTTGGCCACCTCCATCGCCTCCTTGGCCTCAAGTCGAGCTGCCTTTAGCCTCCTCTTCAGCTTGATGACCCTAACTCTATTAGAGGTTAGTCAATGCCCTCTCAAAGGTGAGCTCCCCTTCAAGGATTCCTTTCTCATTGAAGGCTCTTTAGAGATTGGAGCAGGCCTGAGAAGCCTCCTCGACTGCCTTCTTCACCTTCTCCTCATGGCCCGAGCTCTTGCCTTGATGGCATGGACCTCATTGTCTAACTTCCACTTAAGGTTGTGGAAGCTAAGCATCCTCTCGCTTAAGATGAAGAAGTCATGGATAAGTTATAAAAGTAAAAGAAAAAGTTAAGTTCACAATATTGAAAATTACTTAAGAGAACATTAGAAATAAGCTTACCAAGAGAAGCCTGTTAAAGCCCGAGCTCACCACCTCCTCAACATGGTGAGCCTTGCTAGCTGACCAATTAGCGGGCAACAACGCCATCTGAAATAGCTCTTGGGCAAGCTACTTATCCTACAATCCAGAGCTGGACCTTTAGATAGTCTTCGATAAAGTAATAAACCCCTCCTTGATCCTGAACAAGGAGGGACTAGCCTTGACCTATGGGTTCGAAGAGGACAATGCAATCTTCATGTAAGGGAATGGAACCAACAAAGGAGACCTGCCTTGGCAAATAGTCAAGCTAGGAGCCTAGCCAAGGTTAGGAGAAATTGGTAGAGCCAACCTCAATGGGATGACATCAATGATGACTTCCTTCTTGTTATCGATGTTGACGGGCTTGATGCTAGAGGACCCTGAAGTTGGTGACGGTGTTATAGAGTAGGCCTCAACCCTTTGCTTTTTGTTCTTCTTCTAGGATGACGAGGCCTTGCTGCTGACCTTTCCTTCAAGGTGGAATGAACATACTCTAAGGTCAACCTCATCACTGCAAAATTGAGTATAGAAGTTAACAAAAAAAAAAAGAAAAAAAAAAAGAACAATCATACCTTGAGAACACTCCAAGCATATCCTGGCATTGACAGAGCTTGATATATGATCAGCTCTCTAACTAGCAGCACCTTGACATTGCATGGTAACCAAAAATGCTCCTTGTCCTTGCTGAGCAACTCAACATGTCTATTCAGAGAGGTCTGAGGGTAGCTTTAGACCCTACCAAAGCCCCACAGGAGGATAGAAAAGATGAAGGGGAAATAGATTTTCTAGCCATGGATAGAAGAAGGCATCCTTGAGTTGAATTGGTAGCCTTCTTGAGAAGAGAAATACCACGGGTCCTTAGCTTGAGAATACCTCTTCAAAGCGAAGCAGGCATGGAAAAGGGCATTCCTCAGCTGAACCTCGAAGAGATGGCATAAAAGAATGAAAATAATGATTAATCAAATACTATTGAAGGAGCAAAATAGAAAGCCAAAAATCCTAAAATCTCCTGGAAAAGCCAAAGAACAGGAGAAAAGAAGATAGAGTACCAACTAGAAGCTTGAAAGAAGACCTATAATAATTTACCAGAGAGGAACGATGAGAGAAGCTCTCTTCCTGATAGAGAGTGGAGCAAAAGCAACTTTATAGTAGGAGAAAAAGTAGCCTGGAGGGAATAAGGAAGAAACGATGAAAACTAGCCTTGTTCTATTTACATTGCCTCCAATGGCCTTGATCAACACAACAGTTTGATGCACCCATTTAGGATTGTGACACATGGCATTCATTGGCTAGGCACAGTAATTCATATTAATTATAAAAGACATGCACCCATCTCGTGTCCATCTCCAATTAGTTGTTATGATATCTAGAAAATCTTCAGAATTAAATGATTTTGGTGTGCCACTTGGAATCCCGTGCCTCTATGACTCTAGCATCATAGTTGGAGCGATGCCTCGAATTCCAAACCTAGATGCTTCCATAGAATAACAAAAGTACCAGAGCCCGATATCAACCTGAAGAACCTCACCTCAAAGATCCTCGATTAAGGAAAAATGACCCCTTTCACTAATTATTCCCATTACTTGAAGTTGACCAGCTACTTCAAACTCGGTAGTGAGGGATAAGTATCAGAGGTGTTAGTCATTTTTTCGGCTAGAGGAGCAAGGACCCTAACCAAGTAGATGACTCATCTCCATGAGAAGAAAGCACACAACCACTGTCAGAAGACAAAGGCAAGTTTATGACTTCAGATAACAACCAACCTAGAGCTTGGACATCAATCGATCTTGGCAAATGATGATGACTGCCTGCTTGGCAAACCACCAAAGCCGATTGCAAGTCTAGGAACTCTAGTGATGGCATCATTAACGACATCCATGAGGGTCAACTTACAATATGAAATCTTTACTAGGAGATCCTAAGTAAATAACCTTTTCCAAGAAAAAATTCCCAGAAACTCTACCACACTCTTTTTCCTTCTACTTCCTATTGTTGCCAAAAGTTCCTGCTAACTTAGGCATCGGAGTCCCCGCTAGAAAATCTTTCATGAGAGGACCTCTTTATAGGTTTTTCAGAAGGAAAGATTCTCTAATGCAACACCTGCTTCACATCGATAGGCAACTGATCCTTACCTCGGTAGGAGACTGAGCTCGTCATCAGAAGATTGAAGATTTGAAGCAATAGTAGTCATAATTTCATTACAAAAACATGAATATATTACCAAGGATAATATTGATATGTGCTATCAAAATATACACTAATATTTATGCTCTAGTTGATAATTAAATAATATTTTAAATGATATACTTTGACAATGCAAAAGTATATAGTCTTGTAAGTTAATATAATAATATATGGTCAAGTATATACTAGATTTATATAAGTCATTCATAAAATAATCAATTATATGAGACTTGTATCAATACGAATGATGCTAATATTGAGTTTTTCATTATATTTTTTTCTATAATGTATTTAAATATCATTCAATATCTTTTGATATTAGATATCGTTCTAAAACTTTTCTTTTAATATCTTCTATAGTTTTTTTAAGTATAACCACTATATTTTTTTCTTTATGAAAAAAGCAAATGATTATATAAATTTTAAAATATTTAGTATATTTTTTGTAATTATGAACATTCCATAATTTGTTATTAAATTAATGTAAAAAAATGTGCATTCGAATAAAATTATTAAAATATGTACTCCATTAATTTTTTTTTGTCGTTGCACCAATGATTAAAATATATTTAATAGAAGACTAAATCAAATCTTCTACATTTGAAAGTATCAAAGTTAAGAAATGATGGATGCAAAAAATAATATTAAAAAATGTAGAAACGTTTGAGAGATTTTCTTTCATGGTCATAAATGGGTTGTTAGGTATCCAAGATGATGACAAATCATAGGCAATTTTCATGTTAAAAAATAATTTGAAGGAATTCATTCTATCCCATATGGTATTTGTTAATCTCCATGCACCTTATAACCAATGGCCATATTATTTCTATTGATTGTTCATATAGGGAGAAGATACATTCAATGATAACAAAAAATGGTAGCACAATATTAAGCAATTATGATAAATCTATTAGCATCCTAAATAGATCATAACCATATGCTGGGAATTAGCCCAGCAGGCAAGGAGTTTATCAAAATATTAAACATGTTGAGGAGTTTCTTGTGAAACCTGTAACACTTTGTTGAGCGACCGGTCTTTACCGGTTACACTAGCCAAGGAACGAGTACAAATATCAAAGGCTTCCCCCGTTCGCTTGCTTTATTCTCTCTCCTCTGCTCCCCAAAAGAGTCAAATCTTCTTCTTCTCATTCTCTCTGTGGCACCAATGACATCCCATGTCATACCATCCATCATGCACATGGACTCATCCAGTGCCCCCACCCACCGCCCACCGGTCGCGGGGTCCACGGTATCATTTCATGTACTTGGAATGCCCTCGTACTTCCCTAGAATTACGTTTTATGGTACTATTCTTCGGCACGAGAGCCGGGGCTGGTCGCTTCTCTGGATTGTCGCGGTGATCACGAGCATTTCCTCACCGACCGGCTTCAACACGCAAGAGTGGAACACCCGAGCCTTCGAAGCCGGTGAGTTTGCTCCGAGCCACCTGTAGGTCAAAGGAGCCGTGGCATTTGAGACAATGATTTGCCACGTGTTTTCATTTGTCTGGATGGAGAGTGGTCCCAGTTTTTTTTTAAAATTTCTGACTCTCTCGCATCGTCCGTCAATCTGGACCGTCCACTAAGTAAAACCGCCTCCCTCTTTCTTCTTCTTCTTTTTTTCTTTTCTTTTCTTTTCTTTTCTTTTCTTTTCTTTTCTTTTTAATAAAAGTATTGTATTCATTTTACGGTACGAAAATCGATACAACCAAGAAAGTAAGAAAGGATAATATTCTAAACTGTAGGGATAGAAAGCCATTAAGACTAAATAATAGAGATAGTATGAAAAGCAATATAGGAGGCTACCTAATCAGCTACCGAATTAGCCTCCCGATAAACATGTCGAACCACAAGGTATGCACAATTTCGGAGTAACAAATCGATGTCCCGAATGATAGGGTATGCTGACGAAGCTGTCAACGACTGTTTAATCCAGGATACAACAATCGTCAAATCCCCCTTAACGATCAATCGATCCAAGTGAAGGACCTGACGGGCGAACCTGATGCCCGCCCAAGCGGCATATAACTCTGCTCCGAGGATAGAAGAGTCGTGGATAGAGAAACCACCTGTCGCCAGGAAACCGAGATGCGAGCTGCGAATGACAAAAGCAACTCCTCCATGTCTACCTTGGAGACTTCTATCAAAGCTGACCGCGAAGAAAAGTGGAGGAGGGAGTTCCCAAGAGATGAACACTTTACGGGATACTCGAAGAGCAGAAAAGAAATCCCAGGTCTTCGATAATCTCAAAGTCGAGCTGTGATACTCCGTGGCAGAAGCTCGAGCTCTCTCAAGAACCATGAAGGGAGAACAGATAATAAAAATTGAAGAGAAGCTGGTTCCTGGAGAGTCAGATGTGGTAAGCTACATAAGTCGGAATAGAAGGACCGCCATTGGTAGGGACCGTGCGTAGGAGAGTCATGAAGAGATCGTTGACGTCGTCAACTTGCTGTAAGGTCGTGTGGAAACCAGCCATCCTCCACACAACCATAGCCCGGTGGCACAGAAATAGGGCATGGGCCTGCGTCTCACGATCGGATCCACAGACAGGGCAAGTGGGCGGGAATGGAAGACCTCTGGAGCTCAAAAGGTCTGCAGTAGGAAGGCGATGCTAGGCAAGTCTCCATAAGAACATGGAAACTCTAAGGTGGACCGGTAAAGACCAAATCCACCCAAAGTCCCGCGGCATAGTAGGCTCGGAGGCCAAGATGGTCATGAGATGAGACATCGGTGCCCGAGTGGAAGTCGACTTTCTCCAGACTCTGGTATCAGGATAAGGAAAAATCAGCAGAATATGGATAGAACCTTGAGGTTGAGAATGTTCCCAAAGATGGTGGTAACAGCCCCGTGGTCCTACTACAAAAGACCCGGAAGGAAGAGATCGGCGATAGAGATCGAGTCCGACATATGCGTAGATATAAAGGTTGGCCACCTGATCAGAGGAATGTCCGAGATCCAAGGATCGTGTATAAATCTGATGGTAGAGCCATCATTGATAACCCACGAAAGAAGAGGAGCAAAAAGCGGAGTCCTAACGACCATCTCTCTACATATCGCTGAGCAGTGCCTCGGCTGGTGGTGTGAGTTATCATGATTGAGTAAAAGATCACCATATCTGGCTTGTATAATAGAGGACTACATGCTTTGAGGACACAAAAAAAATTTGGCGACATGTCAGCCATCAGAGCCTCCCTCCTGAGCAAAAGAGAATGAATCCCCAATCTCCCCTAATGTGTCGGCTGATAGACAATGTCCCATCTGAGCAAGTGAATCCTCCTGCGGTCCGAAGAAGAATCCCAGAGAAAAGCACGAATCATCTGCTCCAACCTAAGAATGACTGTCTTCGGGATTATAGAATTGGAAATGAGATAAATGGGGAGAGGTGAGAATCGAACGAAAAAGGGTGACCCATCCCATAGAAGATAGGGATCTCCCCTACCAGCCCTCAATCCTCTCTCGGACAATTGTCACCAGTGAAGCACAATCCGCCCTACTAAGCCTGTAGCCAAAAATAGGAACACCCAAATAAAAGAGCGGACCGTCTCACTCTGCCACACCAAGAACATCCCTGATTTGGTGTCGTAGTCTGGCCGGGGTCTTTGGACTAAAGAAGATACCAGATTTGAGAAGATTCACCCTCTGTCCCGAAGTCAAGCAATACTCCTCAACGACTCTACGAAAACCATTGGCACAGAGAACCGAAGCCCATCCCAAAAGCAAGCAGTCATCTGCAAATAAAAGATGCGAGATCCGATGAGTATCAAAAGCAGGAAGGTATGGCTGGATCACCGAGTCTTGCACCGTAAAACTGCTATTTAACTGACGAAATCTCTAAGTCGGATCAGTTCTAACAACACTGTCTATGTTGAATTGACACTTTTGACCCTAATATAACCCTGTCATACCCTTTTAGTGCCCCACTAGAATTGTTGCTAATTGTTTAGTATAATGGTAATTTTCTTGTCTCATAATCATGATTTGAAATTATTTAATATTAAAAAAAACTATTATGATGGACACTACCATAATAACAAAATAAAAAATATTAATGATGTGGCAGGAAGCTGATGTGTAATCCCAGTCAGACGCCATGTCAGAAAAACTATCACGGTGGACACTCCATCTCGGACTCCTTTGCCGGGCCGAGCTCCCCCAGAATGACAAGGTGGCCCGTCAAAGTCGAGTTCCGTCCTCCGCCAGGTCGGCACCCGCAAGCCCAGGGCACCTAGGCCAGAGCCGAGCGACCTCCTTCACCAGATCGAGCCCCTTCGAGGCTGAGCCCCCTTGATCGAAGTCGAGCTCAGCCCTCCTCCACCAGGTCGAGTCCCTCCGAGGCCGAGCCCTCTAGGCTGGAGTCGCGTGCTGACCTCCTTCGCCAAATCGAGCCCCTCCAAGGTCGAGCCCCCTGGACCGGAGTCGAGCTCAGCCCTTCTTCGCCAGGTCGAGCCCCTCCGAGGTCAAGTCCTCTGAGTAGGAGTCGAGTCTTCCTCCGCCAGGTCGAGCCCTTCCGAGGTCGAGCCCCCTAGGCCGGAGTCAAGTCCCAGCTCTCTAGTTCAGCAACCACCTCGGACAATGCCGCCGGCCATCGAGAGGGCGGGGCCACCCCCCCGAGGCACCAGTGAGCCACCCGAGGACTACGAAGAAGCACCAATCAAATCATAATAACTATCCACAGCCACCACTTACACCAGAAGAGGAAGAAGCTCCTTGACTAAGATGCCACGCTCACTACCAACTGCCTGCACCACCTAGAAGAGGAAGTCAACCAGGAGACTCGAATCCTGGGGGCGGTGGCCCCCCAATCGAGGCCCTACCAGGTTTCCCAAAGCGGAGTGACCGAAAGGAGTTTCAGAGTGCATGGCAGCTTCCTTTATCATGAATCAGGAAATACGTCTCGTCTACAGTATGGAACACCACCGCACACGCCTGCCAACACGGGGGAGATCCCAAGGTAGGCATTCAACAACCACCAGGACTTAAAAGAACCTTCGACACCCCCAGCAGGGAGGTACTCAAGCTAAACCAAAAAATACTCAAGTAAGAAGGGAAAGAGGGCCACACAAGGGAACCACTCAGGAGACTGAGAATTCATGGCTCTCGGAGATCCACAGAAAGGATCGCCCAAACACAGCCATCCATCTCCAGTTCACTTTGGCCACCACCTTTTCCAGCTTACTTGCACCCTCACTCATACATCATTCACTCCTCCTAGCATAGAGTCCATCCCAGGGACTCGACCAAGAGGATCTGTTCCCCTGGATCGTCACTGACTTGATCGTCAGAGTGCCCCCACCGAAATTCTCGGCCCAGGTCACTAACCCTTGTTTTGCAGGTCCCGATAAGCAGGCCATCCTCGAGGAGACGAGAGCGATCCGATGCTGACAGCAGCTACGGGCCATGACGATCTTGGCGGCAACAGATTGGTGCGCCAGGTTGGGGGGTACGAAGGCAGGACGTATCTTGATCCAACCTAAACCCCCTGCAAATAACTCACTGGGAGGATGGTGATGACGCGAGCGAGAGAAGTCTCCACCAGCCGTGCGGGAGATCCCCCTTCTCAAGGGGACCAGCACGGTCTAGAGGAGGAGCTCCCCGCTCCTACTCAACCACCTCTGGTGGATATCCAGCTGGCTTCGCTCGCCCAGCAGATACAGATTCTCACCACGGTGGTGCGCCACCTCCAGCACCAACAACGGTCCTTGGCTACCTATCAGTAGCCAGGGACCCTCGTGGCCCATGCCGCAGCATCCCATGACAGCCTGCGTTCCTTCCAAGGAAAGCCTTCACATTCGCGGGCCATCACTGATCACCGAGGTAGTCACTTGACTCCAGCGAAGAGACAACAGGCCAGATCTGTCGATAGGGAGAGCCGGTCCCCAACCCTCGAGCAGATAGCGGCCAAGCCCCGCCGAGGCCGAAAGGGCAAGACCCTCCTTTAGGGACATCGTCCCACGTCACCTTCTGCATCTCCTTCAGCCTCGACGGAGGGTTCGACCGACGAGGCCACCAGGCACATGGCTGAGAAGTGCTTGGAGGAGCACGAGTGCAAGCTAGTGAAATTATCCCGCCGGTTTGCGAACATGCAGGGCTCTGTTGACGAGCCAGCAGGTTATGACACTCGTCCCCCCTTCTCCCGAGAGATCCAAGAGGAACCAATTCCCAACCGATTCCGTATGCCACAGGTGGATCCCTACGATGGGACCACCGACCCCCTGGACCATCTGGAAAGCTACAAGGCCCTTATGAGGGTCCAGGAGGCCACCGATTCCCTTTTTTGCATTGCCTTCCCAGCAACACTCCGGAAAGCAGCTCGGGTTTGGTTCTCCCATTTCGAGCTCGAAAGTATCAACTCTTTCGCTTAGTTGGAGCAGAAGTTCGTGGCCCACTTCGATGACTGTCGAAAGGTGCCACGAGAGGTGGATAGCCTCTTCTCCATCTGGCAGCAGGACCGCAAGCCCTTGCGGGATTACGTGGCCCGTTTCAAGGTTGCCGTGTTGGAGATTTACAATCTTGATGAGCCAGTCGCCATGCTGGCACTGAAGTGAGAGCTCATGACCTCCTCTTGACCTACTCGCTCGATAAAAAGTATCCCAAGAGCTATTCCGAGCTACTCCTCTGAGCTCAGAAGTACGTCCATGCCGAGGAGGCGGACCATACAAGAAGGGAGCTAGACGGGAACCTGCTAAAGAAGCCAACCCCCGTTGAGACGTCTGGGATGCGGAAGATGGGACTCCCGATTCCAAACATCTGCTAAGGGCCGAGACCGAGGTGTGCTCTCACTCTAGAGGAGAGATTCACCCCCCTCCTCGCCTCGAGATCGAAGATCCTGATGGAGATCGAGGGTGAGCCCTACCTGAAGCATCCGCCCCCGATGAGGCCATCCATTGGCCATGACAAGACGAAGTATTGTCGCTACCACCGCGATCACGGCCACGACATCGAGGAATGCCATAATCTCAAGAGGGAAATTGAAGAACTCATTAAGAAAGGCTATCTCGGACGGTTCATGGGGGGCATACCTCCGGCAGAACCTCAGGCGCTCGTCGCTCTCCCGCCAGTTTCTGTAGTCGATAACCACCCTACCGAGAAGCCGGTGGGGATGATATGCTGGGGAGCCGAGCGCGCATCTAAGAAGGCTCGAGGGACAGGGTATATTGAAAATGTACTCCCCTTTACGAGGAAAGGGAGAGATGGAAGGAAAAATGTAAATAACGATGCCGTGGTCATCGAGATGACGATCATGAAGCATCCTATAAAACACATCATGGTTGATAGTGGAAGCTCCACATATATGCTTTTTTACGATGCCTTCTCCAGAATGAACTTGTTCTCCGCTCAGCTCAGACCTATGTACACGTCCCTTGTCAACTTCACGGGGGATTCTGTGAGGGTTGAGGGAGAGATCACTCTCCTAGTCACTGCCGGGACCCCACCCCGGCAGAGTACTGTTATGATGACTTTCACAGTGGTTAGGCTTTCTTCGGCCTACAATGTGATCCTTAGCCGACTTGGGCTCAATCTGCTCGACACCGTCATTTCTACAAAGTGGCTACTAGTGTAGTTCCTAACTCCCTATGGAGTCGACGAGATGAGAGGTGCACCTCAGCCGATTCAACACTGTTTCCAGACTCTCCCCGGGACCAAAGTCCCCAAGGACGATCTCAGGGCGGACGATCTCGACCAAAGGGTGCAAGACCCCAGGGGTGGCCTAACCGAGCATCTACTGTCTTATCCACTCGGAGCTGACCAGGAGAAGATGATACAGATTGGGGCCTAGCTACAAGATGAAGAAATGGCCCACCTGTTGGAGTTCCTACGGGCGAATGTAGATGTGTTCGCCCGGACAGCGGCCAATATGCCAGGTATCCCCTCTGACATCATCACCCACAAGTTGAGCATTGATCCAAAGTACAAGCCAGTTTGGTAGAAGAAGAGAAGTTTCGTTCCGGAGAGGCAGGCAGTAATCAATGAGAAAGTCGACAAACTCCTCGCTGTTGGCTTCATCCGGAGGTGCAATATCCAAGCTGGCTGGCGAATGTGGTGATGGTGAAGAAGAGTAATGGCAAATGGAGGATCTGTGTGGACTACATTGACCTCAACAAGGCATGCCCGAAGGATTGCTTCCCTCTACCGAAGATTGATCAATTGGTGAACGCCACCTCGGGTCACCGGCTGCTCTCATTCATGGATGCATTCTCCATATATAATCAAATCTGGATGCACCCAGAGGATGAGGAGCACACCGCCTTTATTACCAACCAAGGGATGTACTGCTATAAGATGATGCCCTTCGGTCTAAAGAATGTTGGGGCCACGTACCAACGTCTGGTCAACATGGTCTTCAAAGACCAGATTGGTCGGAACATGCAAGTGTACGTGGATGACATGCTTGTCATGAGCAAGCTAAGCTCGGACCACATCGCCGACCTCGTCGAAGCCTTCAACAACCTCTGGAAGCACCAGATAAAGCTAAACCCTGCAAAGTGTTCCTTCGGAGTGGCAACAGGAAAGTTCCTCGATTTCATGGTCACTTAGAGGGGCATTGAAGCGAACCCGGAGAAGGTCCAGGCGATCGTCGACATGGAGCACCAGACATCCAAGAAGCAGGACCAGTGCCTGATAGGGCGTATTGCAGCTCTTAGTCGGTTCATCTCGAGATCGGCTGACCGCTGCCTCCCTTTCTTCAAGGTGCTACGCAGGATGTATGACTTCACCTGGATAGAGGAATGCCAGACAGCCTTTGAAGAACTGAAGGAGTTCCTGACCTCCCCTCCGCTGCTCTCCAGACCGGAGGAAGGAGAAGAGCTTTTGCTTTACCTGGCGGTCACACCTAGAGCCGTCAGCTCGGTCCTCATCAGTACAGACAAGGACGGATCTTGAAAGTCGATATACTATACCAGCAAGATCCTTCGCGATGCGGAGATCAGGTATACCCACTTCGAGAAACTTATTTTTGCTCTAATAATGTATGCTAAGCACCTTAGGCCCTACTTCCAAGCACATCCCATCGTGGTCATGATGGATCAGCCGCTGAGGACCATACTCAGTCACCTCGAAGCATCCAAGCGGCTAGCCAAGTGGTCCCTGACATTGAGCGAGTTCGATATCATTTATTGGCCGAGATTGTCGCACAAGGCCCAAGTCCTAGCAGACTTCCTGGTTGAATGCACCGGACTCGTCGAGGAGCCAGAGCAGACTTCCCCGGAGTATCAAGCTAGGCCTGGAATGGAGGAGGACCCTGGATCCTTCACGTGGACGGTGCATCCAACTCCGGTGGGAGTGGAGCAAGCCTCATTCTCGCCAATAGCGGCGGGATCGTGGCGGAATGTGCTCTCCGCTTTAAATTCACAACAACAAATAACCAGGCGGAGTACGAGGTGCTCCTCGCAGGCCTGAAGATCTCATGCAAGCTGGGCGTGCATAACTTGAAAGTCTTCACCGACTCCCAACTGGTGGCCGGACAAGTTTATGGAAAATATGAAGCCAAATATCCCTAGATGATGAAGTACCGGAGCGAGTTCGCTCATGTACGACGGGCTTTCGATGCTTCAACATCTTCCATATCCCCCGCAGAGAAAATGTTCGCGCGGACACACTGTCGAGACTCACAGGTTGGCTCTCCTAGTGATTTTGATAAATACCAAAATCTTGAGTACATATTGTATACTAATGTTTACTTTCAGTTATGAGTTTTTAGGATGCAAGCACCTCAAATTCTCAAAAATTTAAGTATCATGGCACGCCGTGGCACAGAATATTTTTCGCAACTTAAGACATCTTCTTCATGCAAAAAGTGCTTTTACATGTTTAATTATTGGTTATTTATGTTCCATTTAAGTTTCAAAATTGATGCTTGTGTCTTTGGCTTAATTTGTACTTGATTATAAATTTTTCAGAACCAAGTGTCGACACCTGGGGAGTCAAGTATCGACACTTCAATATTTGGCACACAGAAAAACTCCTTGGCATGCCAAGTGTCGACACCCAGGACTCAAGTGTCGACACCTGAAACGCAAGTGTCGACACTTAAGTTTCCAAGTATCGACTCAGGCCTGAGATTTTTTGAATTTACAGAAATTGGCCAATGAATTGTTTTTGTGTCAAGTATCGATATCTAGAAATCAAGTGTCGATATTTGAAAGTTCAAGTGTCGATACCTGGAAGTCAAATATCGACACCTAACAGCCAAGTATCGACACTCAGGTTTTGACAAGCCTAACGGATCTATTTTTCTGATTTGCAGAAATATTTTTTCAAGCTCCCAACGGCTAGATTCGATGCTCAAACGGTCACAAACCATTTTTTTGAAGTTTTTCTTTATATTTAAGCTTCACCAACTTCATTCTTGATGCATTGAAGTCCATTGAAAGCCAAAAAGCCAAGATTCTCTTAAGAACTCCACTTCAAGAGCCATTTAAAGTTTGATTCCCTGAAAAAGCTTACAAGCCCATCCTTACATCATTCCAAAAGAAGAGTTTGAAGAATATTCCAAGGAGGAGACAAGACAAAGCATCAATATGAGCTTCAAAGCTTTTATTCTACTCTTGAAGAGAGTTTGTCTTATTTTTGAAATTGTATATTTGCTTTATCTTGTGATTTGACCTTGCTTTCAAGGGTGTCTTGAAAGAAGGTTGTTATGGTTTGTTGGTGAGCCAAGGTGATAAAACCCACTAGGGTTAACTTGTGAGCCCGAGACAAAACAAGTGTAAAGGTTTGTTGGTGAACCTAGATGATAAAACCAACATAGGTTTTGACTTGTGAGCCTTTTGAAAAACAAGTCAGCTATAATCTTGGTTGGATTATAGTGGAATTTCCAAGGGTGGCTTAGGAAGTGGATGTAGGTGCTAGGTTTGCACCGAACCACTATAAATTTTGTGTTTGTGTGTGATTGCCTTCTCTCTTTCTTGCTCTTTGTTTATTGCAATCCATTTATTGCTTTTCACTGTATTTAATCTAGTACATTGAATTTATTACTCACAAACACCACTAGATCTTCACATTATTGCTTTAAATTTTTAAAAGACCCAATTCACCTCCCCTTTTGGGCTCCATTTATGGGCAACACAACTCTACCAGACTCGTTGCTGGGGTGTGCATATATTGAATGCCTCAAAAATCCAATCTATGAAGTCCCGGAGGAGGTGCAGCAAGTCACCCCGGAGCCGAGCTGGATGGACAGGTACATCATATACATCACTGATGGCACTTTGCTCGAGGATGCACAGAAGCCGGCCTTGTCAAAAAGAAAGCCTCTCGGTTCGTCCTGATGGAAGGACAGCTTTACCATCGATCCTACTCCTACCCGCTCCTGAAGTGCCTGAGACCCGCGAAAGCAGCCTTCGTTCTCAAAGAGATACATGAAGGCCTGTGCGGGAATCACGTGGGAGGAAGAACGTTGGCATACAAAGCTCTCCGCCATGGATACTTTTGGGAGACCATGAGGGAGGACGCCATCGACTTCGTGAAGAGGTGTGACAAATACCAGCGCCATGCCTACATACAACATCAACCGGTGGCGCCGATCCACAGCTCTCCGCCCCTTGGCCATTCACCCAATGGGGAATGGACATCTTAGGGCCATTTCCTCTTGCACCGGGGCAATAGAGGTTTTTGTTGGTGGCCATCGACTACTTCACTAAATGGGTGGAAGCGGAGCCACTGGCACGGATCACAGAAGCCAAGGTCCGTCGGTTCTTCTAGAAATCAATAATATGTCACTTCAGACTCCCCCACTACATCATCACCAACAACGGATGATAGTTCAATAATAGGGAGTTTGAAGGGTTCTGTGCCAAGCACGGCATCCAGCACCGCTTCACCTCTATTGCTCATCCCCAAACGAACGAAGAAGCCAAGGTAACTAATCGGACCATACTCCAGGGACTCAGGACCAGGCCAAGGACAGGTGGGCAGAAGAACTTCCAAGCATTCTCTGGGCCTACCACAACGCCCAGGACGGCGATGGATGAAATACCTTTCAACCTCGTCTTCGGCATCGAGGTCGTGATCCCAGTTGAGCTCGGCGTGCCCACACTGCGGGTGCGGCAATATGACAAAGTGCAAAACTCGGCGCACCTTCTACTTAACTTAGACCTCTTCGAGGAAACCAGAGACAAAGCTCAGCTCCGGATGGCAGTATACCGACAATGGGTGGGCCGTACTACAACGCATGGGTGAGGCCCAAGGTCTTCCGATCTGGCGACCTGGTTTTGTGCCGAGCCGAAGCATCTCAGCCCCGGGAGTGTGGCAAGCTCTCGCCGAACTGGGAAGGCCCCTATAAGGTAGTCAAAGCTCTTCCACAAGGAGCCTACTACCTCGAGAATCTGGATGGTGTTAGGTTCCCACGAACATTGAATGCCTGCAACCTAAGAAAATATTATCAATAATGTAAGACTCACTCTTTATAATAATAAAGGCCTTCTCTTGCATAAATTGCTCTCTACCTTGCAGGAATATCACAGCCATGCCCCAGGGCCCGGCATGCTCAAGCCCGGAGCCCAGCTCTCTGGCACTGAAACCCGAAGCTCATCTCCCTGGCCTCAAAAGAGAATCTTTGCAAGACCCCAGGTCCAGCGATCTCCGGCACTGAAGCTTGGGACACTCGAAAACAAAGTGGAAACCTCTTCTCTGATCTCATCACGTGAAAAAAAAAAGAATAAAGAAGATAAAGAAAAAGAGAGAGGAGAAATAGAGTACCCACAAGCCAAGATAATTGGAAATTCTCATTTCATTAAAAATTCCTTAGTTCATCACAAAGTGTCCCCAAGCCCCCGACAAACCGGGCGACCCAGGCCAGGAGCTAAGAAAACAGAAAATAACCCTATCCTACTTAGGTGGCTCCCTGCCAGGACTCTATGGCCACGAGGCATCACCTCCATGAGCCCCGGGTTGCGCATCTTCGGCTTCGGCAACCACTGCCGGTGAAGAAGGTTCGGGTGTGACCGTCGACTCCTCAGCATCGCCCAAATCTGGGGCCGGCTTCACGTCAGAAGCAGTGGGGTACCTGAGAAGAGGTTGTCCCTTGTTGGATATATACTCCTGGACCCTTGAACGCAGGTACATGAAGCCCTTAAAAAAGGAGTCCGACGTCGTTTCATGGAACTCGGCGGTGAACTCCTCCGAGGCCTTATACCTTGCCACGGCCTCTTCAGCCCACTTCTTCATCTCGACGGCTTGCTCCTTCGCCGCCTCTGCCGACCCGGCCATCGCCGCTGCTTCCTTCTCGGCAGTCATGGCCCTCTCCTCGACGGTGACCAGGCACTCCTTCGCCACGTCCAGTTCAGCCTGAAGGGACTGAGCGCGCCCCTTCTGCCTGACCGTCTCGATGTTGAACTCTGTGCCTCCTTTCGGTGGCTATGAGTTCCTCAGCTTTCTTCCTCGACCAGCCCCGCTCCTGGTCGAGTTCATCTTGGAGCTCCCTAGAGCACCTCTCGGCACTGGCAAGTCCTTTTCGGAGCTCCTCATTCTTTAGGCCAAGCTCTCGGGAGGTGTCGGACTTCTTCTTTAGCTCGGCCCTCAAGGTCTCAACCTCCATCGCTCATTGCTGGTCGTTCTTCAACCAGTTCCGATAGCAATCTCTGATCAAAAGAGTCTTGGCGCCGATCTGCACCAAACGAGATGTCAAAAAAAAAAAAAGGAAAAGAGAAGAAGCCAAGAAAGTAAAGTCACTTACCGTGAAGAGTTGGGGAAAGATGCTACCAATCGCATCCCCCAGCACCTTCCTAGCCATCTCCCGTCGATCGCATGATTGGATCAAAAAATCCATTATACGTTCAGCTAGCTTTCGATCCCGGAGCAGCGAGACATCGGGCCCCAGTCTAAACGGGATCCGACGGTAGTCCCTCTCCCTCCTACTTGCCCCCGGGGGGGAATCACCTACTTCGCCGCCAGAACAGGCCCCGGGGGCCAGTTGGGAGCTCGGTGCCCCCTCAAGTGGTGCCCCCGGCGCCGGCTCCGCTCCACCCCGCACCTCCTCCTCGATGACAATGAGCTCCGGAGGAGGAGGTGACATGATGGTGATGGCAGCAGCCCGGACAACCACCTCAGGCTCTGGGGCGGGGATCGGCTCTCGTCGCCTTGGCTGCTCCGACACAGGCCTGGTTGCCCTCTGATCTGGCTCGGACACTGTAGCCACTACTTCAATTCCTTGTGCGGAGGCAGCCTCAGACTCCCTCCTGCCCGGCTCGGCGAGAGCGACCGCCGACGCGCTCTTGTCATGATCCTCTTCGAGGAAGGCTCTTCAGCCAATCCCGATGGAGGCCTCTTCCTGGTGATCGAAAGCAAATCGTCCACCGAGAACTTCATGCCTGCACATGAAGGATACAATGTTAGTTCCAAGTTTGGAGAAACAGACTAGAGGAGCAAAAAGAATGACTCGAGTCAAACTCACCCAACTCTCCCGTTGGGCCGACCCCGGCCTCGACGAGGTTCTACTCTGACAACAGAACCTCGAGAGAAGGAATTTAGGCGGTGCAGAGCAGCTCGCAAACATCTTTGTCGACTGCCTCAATCGTAGAATTTCGGTAAGGGGACCGATCTGGGTCGCTCCATACCCAATCAACCCCCTCGACGGTGGCAAAGAAAAATTTACTATTCCACCCTTTGATGGAAGAGGGAAGTTCAAATTTGATACCCCTCGGGCGAGAAGAAAGGGATCGCCACCCATCCTTGATGGGGTGTCGCTTCAGAGTAAAGAAGGCTCTGAACAAAAAGAAACGGGTGACGATCCTGTGGAAGTGACAGAGCACTATGAAGTAGAAGCGGTCCTTATGGCGTTCGGAACGAGTTGAGCAGGGACCAGACGATAGTTGCTTAATACCGACAGGAAGAAAGGATGGAAAGGGAAACAGAGTCCTCCTAAGAAGGTCTCCTCATAGAAGGTGATCCGGCCCGGGCTACTGGAAGTAACCCGATTCCCTGGTCGAGGGATCAAGAGCTGGACGGAGTAAGGGATGCCGCAGACATCCCGAATGGTCCCCAGTTCCTCAGCTAAGATTATCGAAGCAATTCCATTAGGGCTTGTGGACCGAAAAGGGTCCGGAACGGGTTCGACTAGAGGAGGAGGAGCGGGGATGGGTCCAGGTTCCCTAATGACTATGCCACCAGGGGGATGCCTTCTACTAAACTAGAAGCACGCCCCATCTCCCTCCTCATCAGAAGAAGAAGAAGATGGCGATCTTGGCCTAAAGGGCCCGGCCTCACCCTGATTAGTTGAGGGATGGAAGTTTGGTCCGAAGCGAGACATGAGGAAGAAGATGAAGGAAAGAAACTGAAAGAAGGAGAAAGCAGACGAGGGTCCGGAAATGAACCTAGCCCTAGGAGGAAGATCCTACTCAACCGAGGTAAGAAGAAAGGAGACTAACTTCCTGTGAACTTTGGAAGACAAGAATGGCCGGGGGAACGAAAGAAGATCCTCGGTACGATGGTGGGCATCCAGTATTTGAAAGAATGTGTGTTTCGAGAAAGGCTACTTTTCCTCTCAAAGTGACTAGTGCCCGACGTACCATTACAAATCCCCACCATCGGATCCGCGCCATGCATCATCAATCGGCAGGGCTGGCGTCTGGCTTCGACTGTGGCCGCTCTGAATTCTGTGCCCGCAATAACTACTCCTCGGACATGTCCATGTGGCTCTCCCGGGTAGGCTGAAGAAATCGTTTCTCGAGACGTCGCCGATCGCGGCCATCATTGCACCGGATTCTCACCTTTTCACGTCAGCAATGCATTTACTCCCTTCGCCCCGAGTGCCCCGCACCAACGGGACTCGGGAGTGGGGCACAAATAATGTGACAGGAAGCTGACATGTAATCCCTGTCAGATGCCATGTCAGAAAAACTGCCATAGTGGACACTCCATCTCGGACTCCTTTGCCAGGCCAAGCTCCCCCAGAATGACGAGGCGGTCCGTCAAAGTCGAGTTTCGTCCTCCGTCAGGTCGGCACCCGCAAGCCCGGGGCACCTAGGCCGGAGCTGAGTGACCTCCTTTACCAGATCGAGCCCCTCCGAGGCTGAGTCCCCTTGATCGGAGTCGAGCTCAGCCCTCCTCTGCTAGGTCGAGCCCCTCCAAGGCCGAGCCCTCTGGGCTGAAGTCGCATGCTGACCTCCTCCACCAGATTGAGCCCCTTCGAGGCCGAGCCCCCTGGACCAGAGTTGAGCTCTGCCCTCCTCCACCAGGTCGAGCCCCTTCGAGGCTGAGACCTCTGAGTAGGAGTCGAGCCTTCCTCCGCCGGGTCGAGCCCTTCCGAGGTCGAGCCCCCCAGGCCAGAGTCGAGTCCCAGCTCTCCAGTTCGGCAACCACATCGGATAATGCCACCGGCCATCGAGGGGGCGGGGCCACCCCCCAAGGCACCGGCAAGCCACCTGAGGACTACAAGGAAGCACCCATCAAATCATAATAACTGTCCGCAACCACCACTTACACAAGAAGAAGAAGAGCTCCCCGACTGAGATGCCACGCTCACTACCAACCGCCTGCACCACCTAGAAGAGGAAGTCAACCAGGGGACTCGAATCCCGGGTGCGACGGCCCTCTAATCGAGGCCCTGCCAGGTTTCCCGGAGTGGAACAACCTGAAGGAGTGTCAGAGCGCATGACAGCTTCCTTTATCACGAATCAGGAAATACGTCCCGTCCACGGCATGGAACATCGCTGCACGCACTTGCCAATGCGGGGGAGATCCCGAGGTAGGCATTCAACAACCACCGGAATTTAAAAGAACCTTCGACACCCCTAGTGGGGAGGTACGCAAGCTAAACCAAAAAATACTCAAGTAAGAAGGGAAAGAGGGCCACACAAGGGAACCACCCAAAAGACTGAGAATTCACGGCTCTCGGAGATCCATAGAAAGGATCGCCCGAGCACAGCCATCCTTCTCCAATTTACTTCGACCACCACCTTTCCTAGCTTACTTGCACCCTCACTCACACATTATTCACTCCTCGTAGCATGGAGTCCATCCCAGGGGTTCGACCAGGAGGATCTGTTCTCCTAGATCATCACTGATTTGACCGTCGGAGTGCCTCCGCCGGAATCCCCGGCCCTGGTCACTAACCCTTATTTTGCAGGTCCCGACGAGCAGGCCATCCCCGAGAAGATGAGGGGCGATCCGACATCGACAGCAGCTATGGGCCACGACGATCTTGGCGGCAACAATTAATATAAAGTATAATAATTAAAACAAAATTATAGTATAATAATTTTTAAAACGAATGATGATACTAATTGAACTACAGAATATTAATTTTTTAAAAAAACTCAAACCCTCTACGATTAGCAAATTCCATTAACCGGTATAATAGATCTCTTTAGTTTGTTTTCTATAATATACTATGTTATGACAACAATTCAACTACTTTGCCTCATCGAACCAATTACATCGACGACTAAGCTGGAGATAAATCTTAGCCAAGTAACTTTGATCAAGTACGAATAATTTTGGCGAAGTAACCTTGGCTGAGTTCTCATCATCTTAATTGCCAGAAGAAAGAGTTGTAGCTATTCAACAATTAAGGTTTTTAAACTTCAAACTTCTTATTTAGTGGCATTCTATGATGTTCCACTAGGCATGCCAAAAATTATTTCCTTAAATTCATGATTGAAATTGAGATAACAATAATAAATTGGTGATGTGAAGAGAAATGTGCAGCGTACCACTAGTGCAGAATCGAAAACTCAAAGATGATTGAATTCGGGATTGCCTTGAACCTTCAAGAATTTTTGTACTATGAAACTATCGCCTACTTCTGAAGAAAATTATAAATATGATAAAAAAAGTAAAGTAAATCAAAAGATAAATTAAAAATTTTATTAATTTGAGATTCTAATAGCTACCTTTCTCATTGGTTTTATTTGATTTAAATAACTCAAAAAATAGTTATACTCTAACTCACCTGGTCTTCTATAACCATCCACCTTCAAAACCATTCATGGTACTATTTATTTATTTATTTTTGTTCTATATCCTTCCACTTGCCTTTTACATGTTATGGCTTCGTATTAGGTTTTCCATTCATGCTAAAATTTATTAAGCCTAATTTACTCACTAGTACAAACATCTGGTCCAAACACCCATGCCCTCCCTCATTTGGCGATGGCTACTGCAAGAACCTTGTGTCTTCCTCCCCTTGCTTTACTCTAAAAAGGAGCATGGGCATGTGCTTCCTTGTTTGCCAAAAATAAAAAATAAAAAAGAGAAAAAAAAATATATCCCACCCCTATTTGATACCTTCTTTTTCTTTCTCTCTCCTCCTTATGACCGGGGCATACTACTGGAACCTCCTGCAGCATAAGTTGACCACCATAAAGGGTTCTAACCCCTAGCTACTAGATAATTGCCATCCTTCACCTTCGCCTTTATAGGATATCATTAGATTTGATCATCCTTGATCTCTATTAAGTCACTAATATCTTAGATCAATCTTAATCAAGTAATATTACTTTGATAGGACTGACTTGGGGTGTTAAGCACTACTACTTGACTAGTCTTACGAGGGTTTTAGAATATAGAACTTTTATTCTTAAAATAATATTGGCTAAATTAGGCTTTGCAGGAATTTTTGAAGTTAGTTGAATTTGGTGATTGCTTTAGCTAGCAAGGAAAGAATGTAATATTCTTTTTTTAAATTTATCGGTAAATTATAAAATATTTTTTAAGTCAAATTATTCATAATTTATCAACTTGATATGTTGTATTTTATTATTGAATGTCTTTTCCAAAATAATATATATTTCTTAATCAAACATCTTGATTGTAATATGAATTATGCCCAATAAATTTTACTATCATATAGTTTTGCATATCTTATGAATTGAAATGCAAAAATATTTTTAAGAAAAAAGAATTTTTATTTGAAATGAATTTGGACTCATGGTTAGACTATGTTCTGATATTCAACTAGTGAAGGCTATGCGCTGATATTTGATATCTTGGTAGTGAAGATTATATATCGGTATTTCGATATCTTGTTAGTAATGTTTATATATTGGCACTTCAATATCTTATTAGTGCATGATTATAAATTAATATTTTAATATCCTGTTTATGGGAGTTATGTATTGGCACTTTGATATTCTAGTAAAGATTTTATGTTAGCATTTTTATACCCTATCATTGGAGGTGATATGGTGACATCCACTGACATGGACCGGTGCGGCGATATTCGCTGACGTGGAGCCTACGGACGGCCATGGCAGCGAGAAGCCCACCATCTGAGCAAGGCCGCATGACGAAGAATCGAATGGACCGCCCTTTCGAGGTCAGCTCCTAGTCAAGGCATGGCTCATTGGACAAGCCCCCTTTTGAGGACAGCTCTTAGTTGAGGTCGAGTCCGCCTCTCCAGAAGGGACCGCCCTTCCGAGATCAACTCCCAGTTGAGGCAGGGCTTATTAGGCGAGCCCCCTGTCCGAGGATAGCTTTCGGTTGAGGTCGAGTCCGCCTCTCCAGAAGGGATCGCCCTTCCGAGGTCAGCTCCTAGTCGAGCTAGGGCTCATTGGGCGAGCCCCCCATCTGAGGACAGCTCCTGGTTAAGATCGAGTCTGCCTCTCTAGAAGGGACTGCCCTTCCGAGGTCAGCTCCCAGTCGAAGCAGGGCTCATTGGTTGAGCCCCCCGTCTGAGGACAGCTCCCGGTTGAGGTCGAGTCCGCCTCTTCAGAAGGGACCGTCCTTCCGAGGTTAGCTCCCAGTTGAGGCAGGGCTCATTGGGCGAGCCCCCCGTCTGAGGACAGCTCCCGGTTGAGGTCGAGTCTGCCTCTTCAGCAGGGACCGCCCTTTCGAAGTAAGCGCCCAATCGAGGCAGGGCTCATTAGGCGAGCCCCCCGTCTGAGGATAGCCCCCCGGTCGAGGTCATGTCCGCCTTTCCGAAGCAGGCCCTCCTACCAGGAACATGGTTTCCTGTCAAAGGTGCAAAGAGGGGTGAATCCAGCATTCAAAACAGAGACAGTGGAGTACTTGGCCATCCCGAGCCTCTGAGAGGTGGCACATACCCTGCCACGGGGTACCTGGCCACCCTGAGCCTCCGAGAGGTGGTGCATACCCTGCCACGGGATACCTGGCTACCCTGAGCCTTCGAGAGGTGGCGCATACCCTGCCATGGGCACAGGCCCCCCTCCCTGTGGTGCAATGTGCACACGATCTGTACAATCCGAACAACGTCAGGCTCCCGGCCTTGCGATATGTCGACACGTCGACGACCGCATGACTAGAAGACTACAGCTTCCCTGACGAGATGCCTGGATCTCTCAGAGAAGGGCGTCCCCCTACGGCCCTACGCCCTGTAGCACCCGGATGGCCTCCTCCAAAGTGGCAACATCCCATTATGGCTGGAGGCTTAGGCACAGAACTAGCCAGACAGAGAGGCGACAGCGGGCAACGGAAAGCCTCCTTCGAAGGAGAGAACTTGGAATCCCCTGAAAGACCTTCCGTCTATATAAGACCCATAGAAAAAGGTAAGCAGAGGTAAGCGAAAAAAAAGCAAAGCCCAGACTCTTTGATTCTCGCTTTATTATTCTCTCTTTATCACCCTCTGGAAGCGGAGAGTCCCCCAAGCTCTCCGTCTTAGAGGAATCTATTTCCCTTTATCGTCCTACTAACTTGATCGTCGGAGTGCATTCGCCAGAATCCCCGGCCGAGGTTTTTCCTCTATCTTGCAGGATCCATGGACAAGCTAGCGAGCCAACTGCGAGACGGGAACCCAGGATCCGGCGGGAACCCGACGCGTCAGAGCTGCAGGCCATGGCGATCCGGATGGCAACATGAGATTATACAATGATTCTTTGATTATTGTTGAGATTATTTTTTTGATCCAACTATAAGGTATAAGTATGATTGCAAGTCATGATTAATTAGATAGTCATGATATTTTGAAAGAAATTAAATTTATGGACGAACTTAAATTTTGAGAAAGATTGGCCTTGTATGCATAATATTTTGATAATGTTTCATATTTAAATTTAATTTTGAATTGATACATTTTATACATCTACTTTTTATAAATTATTATTTATTTTATTATTATTATTATTATTATTTTTGGTTAAACAAAAAGGGGAGGAGTTAGACCTCGGGCGTGGCCACCCCCAGACGATCCCCCAACCCCAGCCAGGGAATGTTCGATACACAGCGCATATTAATTTTTCCGCAGCCATTCCCCACCCGAAGGTGAGTACGTCAACCTGACTACCACTGGCGCTAGCCGAGTGAACGGGATTTATTATATATATCCCTAACTTTTTCACTACCACCAGCCAACAGGGGCTCCAGGATTATTTTATTAATTTTTTTAAATTTTATTTCTGGACTATTTTTCTATTTTTTATTTTACCCCCGGACTTTCCAGTCAAAATATGTCCAAACCAGGTTTCAAACCCCTACCAGCTGGTTATGAGATAAGTCTCATAATCAACTGTGCCACACGCCAGTGGCATTTATTTAATTTTATTATTTGATACATCTATTTAAAGTGCTCATCATTTATTGAACTATTTAACTAACTATTTAATATTTTACTATTTTTTCATGGTCGAAATCCTAAAATGGAACTAGATATATTTTGGAAAGCAGAGTTTGATCTTTTATTTTTAGATTAGGATTTTATTAAGTTTTTGATGAAAACTTGTGAATATAATTAGAATTTAGAAATGTTAAAAATTTAGATATATTTAATTTATGATTTTTTTACTATTTGTTTCATGATATTATGAATATACGAGGTGTACACTGTCTTCGGATTGGCATGATTAGGGATGGCAACGAGTCAGATTTGGATCGGATCATACCTGTCTCGCTAAAAAATTATCCGTCTCATACCCGCTCCATATCCATTTTGAATTGGGTTGGATATAAAAAAATCACGTTTGGATCAGGTATATCCGGTCTCATAAAATCTAGTTTACTTAAATTTTAAACGGATCGGATTGGATCAGGTATATCCATCCCATATTTAATTTACTTAAATATTTTATAAATATAAATTTTTTTATATGTAAACAAGTCGGGTTCGGATTGAGATATATTACTATTCGTATTCGATTCGAATTCGAATCAAATTTTTTTTATAATTTATATCTATTTATAAATTAAATAAATTTTATTTTATTTATTTTATTAAACTTGGATTGGATCGAATATACATATGACCGGTAAAAATTATCATCCTAGGCGTGATAATTATGATGGTAAAGTTTAATTACTTTATCCAAGTCCGATAAATCGATTCCGAACCCGATGATTTCGTAACCTGACAACTCCGCCAGATGATACGCGGTGGTCCTGTCGCATGTTTAGGTAAATAGAAGGAATCTTCAAGGGCATGATGGTCACATAATTCGTCGGTTAGGAAAAGGTTTCGCGGCAAGGACGGGAAGCCCCGGTCCAGCTGCGACGTCAGAGAAACCCCAACCGTAAATGTCCCAGGCATGGTCCCCATGGCATTGCATGTGCCTCCACCACCATCCATGTCCATTCATGTCATGCCATCTCATGCATGCATCAATGCATGCATTGAAGGAAAAAAAAAAATAAAAACCCCCACGGGCGCTTCGCTGCTGATGGGTGAGTAACGTCGATCGCCGTCAGCGTAACGACCGTCAACCGTCGGTATCCGCTTCAATCGATCGATCGTCAGAAACGCCGCGCTTTCTGTCAGTTGGATCGTCGCCGCTTACTCTCTCTCGTCTTGGAGCCCTGCCTTCAGGAAGCTACTGCCGATGAACGCCGTCGATCGGATGGCTGAATCGATCGATTTCGTGTACCGTGGGAGATCTCAGCCGTGGGTGTGAGATCAAGCGGTTACCGTGAATAGGATCAATAAAGAGAGGATATGCCATCACGATCATCTTTAGAAACAATTATTAGTTTTGGCTGGATCCTGGATGACTTCCTAACGAACTCCACCACGAACCCCTTCATTTTGTCTTCATGCAGCAATCCCTTGGGGCACCAAACAGATTCTTTTAGGATTATTGTTGGGCATGGGCGCTGGCCTATGGTGAACTCTCAATTTCTTTCTTTCTTTTTCGGTGAGCTTGATCGGAGAAAGAGATTTGGAGTTCATAAAATCATATGAAAAAGAAATTCAAAATTTAAGAATAAAAATGTAAAACTTAAATTAAATAGATGTTATTAATATATATGTTGATGCTGGATCAAATAAACCGGATAGAATGGTTCTTTCGCCGGATCGCTGTCGTCCGGTACCTGCAAGAAGTCCCTGATCAGAGGTTTTCCGGCAGGGACACTTCGATGCCTAAGTCAGAAAAAGTCCAGGCAACGAATTTCGAAAGTAAGAAAGAAAAAAGAATAAAAAGTCCCCTGAGTGTCCCCTCTTACCAGCATTTATAGGTTCCAATGTAACTACTTGCAATTATGGAGGTTGACGGATGTAACCACTTCATGACTGTAAGTAGTGGCTGTCAGAAAAGCCGTTACACTCGGGATTTGTTCAATCTGAGGCCTCAGACCATGTGGGTGGTTATAACAACCTAAAACAGAATAATCGTTTGTCTAAGAAATCCACATGCTCCAAAGTCCTCTTTCTTTTTAAGGGTGAATCCTACGTGAATTTTACATTCTCTTTAGTAGCGTTCCTGAAGGGAATGTTAGCACTTTGGATTCTTTTAAATATAACCAAAATAAATACTTACGTCTTCGGATTATGCTGGAAAAATAAAGCAGAAGACACTTGCCTAGGAGGTCAAGTCTTCGGATCAAGATGGATGCACGAAGCCAAAGACAATAAACAAAGCTTGCTTCCTAGAGAGTTAGGTATGGTCTTCGGACTAAGACAATAATACAAAGCCGAAGACTCCGAGCTGACATCTTCGAAATGAATATAAAACCATAAATATTAGGCATAGAGACATCCTGGATACAAAACCGTAGATCATAGGCATAGTCTTCGAATTGAGATAATGATACGAAGCCGAAGACTCAAGATTAATAACGAGAAGACAACAGCGTGAAGCCGAAGACTCCTTTTGCCATCTGATAGAACTAATAAAATAAAATAAAGAATATATAATTAATTGAAATAAAATAGGGATATCATAACAGCTGTCCCCCACTCCCAAGTTCGAAATGATTAAATTTCGAAGAATGGGAGTAATTAAATTTATCTTTTAGTGATAACCGTCAAGTATTAATAACACTGTGTTCTGACACATCCTTTCGCCTTAATTGCTTAGTGGCGCAATAGAACGTGGCGAAGACACGTGTCACTCACCCATGGACTGCCACAAAAGAAACGCCTCAATTCCGGAAAAGTCTTGAAAAATTCTCGAGAGAAAACTTTTTAATTAATGGGGATCAGACATGTGGCAATCATCCGAAGCATGGATGTTTTATCAATGTGATCCTATCCAGTAGTGGAATTTCATGCGGATTGCCCTGACTTGTCTCATTAGTGATCTTTCTAGAAGACCGTACCCATGATCGAAATCGCCGGTACGGCGCACGATCATGCAGATCTCCGAACCGCATCGAAGACCTATCTCCTTCACCTATAAAAAGGGGATAGACCTTGAGAGAGATTTTTCTCGTGCTTGTGCTCTTGGATCTCCAATTTTTTTTGCCGTATGTCGTCTTCCCCAGTGGTCTAGTCCACCATTTTTGCTTGGTGGCTAAAGCTTCAGCAGTGTCGGGCATCCCGCTTGCATCCCTGATCCTGCTCCCGGGTACCTGCAAAAGATCCCGGACCGGATTTCCGGCGGGGGACACTCCGACGCTCAAGTTAGTGGATGGTCTAGGAATCAATAGAATGGAGAATTCAAAAATAGCATAGATGAAAAAGGAAATGAGTGGAGTCGAGCCGAGTGGCCTCAGACCTTTCTCTCATTTCCTTATTCCTTTCAATGTCGGGGTCTTCTAGGAGTCCTTCCTCCCACTTTAGCAGTGATTCATCGGTAGGCGAAGCGGGTAGAGTATCGCCCGAAAGAGAGACCGCTAGGATCCCGCCGAGAGGTGAAATTAGTAGGAACCCCCAGGGTGAAACCAATAGGGGGAGGAGTTCTGGTAGGAAGCAGAGCCCGGAACGATCACCGGATTCTGTTCAAAGTTCCTTCACCCTTGCCAAAATAGAAGAGACTAAACAGTATTACCATATTCCACATACCTTCCACATGATTCTTCCACAACCCAAAGAGAGGGTAGATAAGCCTCTCATCCGATCCATAGCCATATACGAAGACCACTTCAAAGCAGGTCTTCGGCTTCCTCTTCATCCTTTCTTTATGAAGATCTTTAACTTATACCAGATAGTTCCGGCTCAGCTGACCCCCGATAGCTTTAGGAACATCTGCGGGTTCCTTGTACTTTGCAAACTTAGGAACGTAGAGCCGAAGACATCCCTGTTTACTTCCTTATTCATGCTGAAAAGGGATTTTCATGGCAAAGGGTGGTGGGTCATAGATCCTCGGCTAGGCCGAAGACTATTAAAAGGAACTCTCAGTGCGATACATGGATGGAATCCTTGCTTCTTTTTCGTGTATTATACCCACTGGGATTTCAACACTGAGTGGTCGGCTCCGTGTTTGGATGCAAATGCCGATAAAAGGATATTGAAGGCCGATGCCAAAGATTTTGAGACCTTGTCGGAACCGGAGATCCCTTCCCTTAAGGAGCTATTGAGGGAAAAGAATCTTCACCGCGCTCATATCAGTGAAGTCCCGACATTAGGTATAGAATAAGTGGTCTTCGGATTTTTTTTTCTTTCCTTCTCTATATGTATATGCATAACAAATTTCTTGTTTCCAACTGCAGGTAAGAAAATGAAGCCCCAATTTGAGAAAGTTCGGCAGGCTTCAAGAAAAAGGACGGCGGCTGCTCCTGTAACGACCGAAGTTTGCATGAAGAGAAGGGCGGAGGAGAGTTCTAGCACATCTCTGATGAGGCCCGTACCAGATGAAGACATTCCAACCGCTTCTCCGATTTTGGCTGATCCCGCTAGAAACTCATCCCCAAGGGTGTCCCCTCCATGGAGCCCTCAACATGCGCCATCCATGGGTTAACGAGATACAAACTTCAATAAAGAATCTGTGATTGCCCCTCTGGAAGACAGAAGTCAGGAGATGTCGAAGTACCGATCCGAAGAGGGTCCTAGATGGAACGCCACTTCGGAGGGAGGGTGCAATGTAGACTTTACTACCTTCTCAGATCGAGAAGGTTTAAAAAATCCTGAACTGGTGAGAGAGTTGTTGAAGCGCACTCTTCTCCCAAAGGACTAGGACAATGTCAAGTCCCGATGTATCGAAGAGATCTCGGACTCAGTGTTCTCCTCCGCTTTGAAGGTAAATATTTATTTGCCGTGTTGACTTAGATTTATAATTACTAAGTTTTCCGCTTGCTGTTGCAGATGATGCACGACATTACGCATATGGAGGAGGGTATTTTCAATTTCAGAATAACTTACAGAAAGATGAAGGAAGAAATAAAAGCAACCAAAGCTGTGAAGGCCACAGCTGAAGAGCAAAGACAAGCCATGGAGGAAAAGCTCGCTCAAAGTGATGCTTCGGTTCAAAATTTGAAAGCCGAAGTAGACAAAATCCGATCAAAACGTGCTGGACAGGAGACGAGATCTAAGAAAAGGAAGGCCAAGATTCGGTCCTTGGAGGCCTCACTCAAGGAAGCAAATGAGCGTTCCGAAGAAGCTTCCAAAAGAAAGGAAGAAGTTCTAGAAGAGAATCGATCTTTAAAAGATCAATTAGAGAAGGCAATAGAAAATTACAAAGCATCTGCGGCCTTCGAAGCTGAAATGGTTGAAGCCGGGACTCATAGTTATCGAGGAGGCTTCAATGACGAAGTTGAGGAGATGTAGAAGCTTTATCCAGACTTGGACATTTCAAGCATCCAACTGTTTGATCTTGAGAGTCCAACTACGCCTGAACTCCAAACGGACCCCGAAGCACCAACAATGGCTGAAGAAGCAACGGGTCCAATTGATCTGACCAATGAGGCTCCAATAGAAAATCTGTAACTTTTCCTTTTTTTTTTGGGATGTAAGGAAGTCATTGTTAATGAAAGAACTTCTTTTGAAATTTTCACTTGCATGCGATAGGATAGAAATTTCTTAAATATAAAGTCTTCGGGCGAATAAGAATTTCAAAGCACTTAATGCAAAAAATCGTATCTTTGAACTTAGGATAAAAGAAATCCAAATAATAATCAAGTCTCTTGGACCTAAATTTATGCTAAGTCTTCGGACTTCAGACATAAGAAATCCAGATACATAAAGATCAAGTCTTCGGACTTGAATTTTCTTTAAGTCTTCGAACTTAGGATGAAAGAAATCCAGATATGAGAATTCTAGATGATAATCAAGTCTTTGGACTTGAATTTACACTAACTCTTCAGACTTAGGATAAAAGAAGTCCAGATACATAAGAATTCCAGATAATAATCAAGTCTCTTGGACTTGAATTTACGCTAAGTCTTCGGACTTAGGATAAAAGAAATCCATATATGAGAATTCTACATAATAATCAAGTCTTCGGACTTGAATTTACACTAAGTCTTCAAACTTAGGATAAAAGAAATCCAGATATAAGAAATCCAGATAATAATCAAGTCTCTTGGACTTGAATTTATGCTAAGTCTTCAGACTTAGGATAAAAGAAATCCAGATATGAGAATTCTAGATAATAATCAAGTCTTCGAACTTGAATTTACGCTAAGTCTTCGGACTTAGGATAAAAGAAATCCATATATGAGAATTCTAGATAATAATCAAGTCTCTGGACTTGAATTTACACTAAGTCTTCAAACTTATGATAAAAGAAATCTAGATATGAGAATTCTAGATAATAATCAAGTCTCTGGACTTGATTTATACTAAGTCTTCAGACTTAGGATAAAAAAAATCCAGATATAAGAATTTCAGATAATAATCAAATCTCTTGGACTTGAATTTATGCTAAGTCTTCGGACATAGGATAAAAGAAATCCATATATGAGAATTCTAGATAATAATCAAGTTTCTTGGACTTGAATTTATGCTAAGTCTTCGGACTTAGGATAAAGGAAATTCTTGAATCATTTAGGGATTAAGATAGATTGATTGGACCTACCTCGGCATTTCGTGAGATGGATCCGGAGATCATCCTCATGCCTTTTTGCATTAGGATTAAGACAGGCTGATCATGCCTACCTCGGCACTTCGTGAAGTAGATTCGGAGATCATCTTCATGCCTTTTAGATTAAGATGGACTATTTTGAGCCCAACTTGATACTTCGTGAGATAGATCTGGAGATCATCCTCATGTCTTTTAGATTAAGATGGACTATTTTGAGTCCAACTTGGCACTTCGTGAGGTAGATTCGGAGATCATCCTCATGCCTTTTAGATTAAGATGGACTATTTTGAGCCCAAGTCGGCACTTCGTGAGGTAGATCCGGAGATCATCCTCATGCCTTTAAAATAAATAAGATAGGCTAGACATGCTTACCTTGGCAGTTCACATAGTAGATCACAGAGATTACCATGATGCCTTTAAAAAAAATAGAATGAAGAGAAATATATTGAATCTGTATCAATGACCTTGAATGAAGCTTTTATTGATAATATTTTCGAAGGTTTTGTACATTCCACGGTCGAGGTAACAAAACCCCTTCCAAAGTTTCTAGTCGATAAGTTCCAGATCGAACGACTTCTTTGACCCGGTATGGTCCTTCCCATGTAAGGGAGAGTTTATCTTGTTCTGTCGGCTTTGACACTTCGGACTTTCGTAGAACTAAATCTTCAGAGAGAAAGACCCGTTCTTTTACATGAGTATTGTAGTACCCTGCAACTTTTTGCTGGTATATAGCCATCTTCAATTGTGCCTGGAGTCGTGTGCCTTGTAATAAGTCCAGGTCAACTCTTCGACGTTCAGAGTTCTCAGGTTCCTTATAGTGATCAATTTGAAGAGAGTGCAAAGATACTTCTACAGGAAGGACTGCTTCAGTGCCATAAAAAAGATGAAATGGAGATCACCGGTGGCTGTTCTGGGAGTAGTTCGATATGCCCAAAGAATCGAATTCAGCTCGTCAGCCCATGATCTCTTAGCATCATTTAACCTGGTTTTCAAACCATGAAGGATAGTTTTGTTGGTCACTTCGGCCTCTCCGTTACACCGAGGATGCCCTACCAAAGTAAGTTTGTGCAGAATGTGATACTGGGTGTAAAAATTTTTGAACTTTGGATTGTCAAACTGTCTCCCATTGTTAGTTATAATAGAATACAGAATCCCGAAATGGAAGATGATGAAATTTCTTACAAAACCTTCAACCTTGGCCTTAGTAATCTGTGCTAATGCTTCAGCTTCAACCCACTTAGTGAAATAGTCAATGGCCACGATGAGGAATTTCCATTGTCCGGAAGCTGGAGGAAATGGACCTAGAATATCCATTCCCCATTATGCAAAAGGCCAGGGGGCCGTTAATGGAGTCAGCTGGTTGGTAGGTCATCTTTGCACATTAGCATATCTTTGACAATGATCACATTTTCGAACAAATTCCGTAGAGTCTTTTTGGATAGTTGGCCAATAGTAACATTGACGGATTATTTTGTATGCCAAAGATATGCCCCCCAGATGGTCTCCGCATATCCCTTTATGCACTTCCCTGAGCGCATAATCTGCATCGGATGGGCCTAGGCATTTCAGCAAAGGTTACGTGAAAGATCTCTTATACAGAGTTCCGTCCAAGACTACATACTGAGAGGCTGCCCATCGAAGCCGTTTAGCCTCCAACTTATCTTCAGGCAAAAAACCTTCTCTCAAGAATTTGAGAATTGGATCCATCCATGAAGGTTCATGTTCAACTTGATAGATTTCAGCCGGGGATTTCGATATGCTAGGATCTTCAAGATATTCCACATAAGTTCTCCCAAGAGAATCTGGTGCGGTGGTTGCAAGTCTTGAAAGAGATCAGCCCAAGAATTCTCTGTTCTTGGCATATGAACAATTTCAAAGTATTCCAAACCAGATGCCAGGCTTCGGACCTTTTATAGATACTGGATCATACTTGGATTTCGAGCTTTGAAATCACCTTTTACTTGATTTACTACCAGCTGCGAATCAGAAAATACTTTGACCCTCTTGATCTCCAACTTCTGGGAGATTCTAAGTCCAACAATGAGTGCTTCATATTCTGCCTGATTGTTTGATGCTTGAAAAGAAAACCGAAGAGCATATTCAATAACTTGCCCATTGGGTCCAGCAAGAATTAAACCCGCACCGCATCCATTGGCGTTTGAAGCACCGTCAACATGCAACATCCAAATAAACTTTGGATTGTCTTTGGCTTTTTCCCTTTCAACCTTTGATTGGTCTTCTTTAGATCTCCATGTGCACTCAGCTATAAAATTAGCCAAAATTTGTGCTTGCATTGACGATCTGGGTTGATATTCAATATCAAATTCTCCTAATTTAACAGCCCACTTAGCAATTCTCCCTGAAGTATCAGGACAACGAAGTATGACCTTTAAGGATTGATCCGTTAGAATCACAATAGAGTGGGCTTGAAAATAAGGCCGAAGCCGTTTCGCCGTAACCACTAAAGAAAAAATAATCTTTTGTACTCTAGGATATCGGACTTCAGCTTCATGTAACACCTTGCTAGTGTAATAAATCGGTTTCTGCGAATGATTGGCATCTTTTTGTATCAGAATCGAACTGACCGCTTCATCTATGGCTGACAAATATAGATAAATCGTTTCTCTTTCATGGGGTTTAGAGAGCAATGGTGGATTTTCCAAATATCCCTTCAGCTTGTCGAAAGCAATTCGGCAGTCTTCTGTCCATTCAAAATTTTAAGTTTGACGAAGAGCCTTGAAGAAGGGTAAACACCTCTCTGCAGAGCGGGAAATAAAATGGCTCAAAGAGGCTATTCTCCCAGTTAGCTTTTGCACTTCTTTCTTGCAAGTAGGTTGCCTCATGGTCTGAAGAGCTTGTATTTTTTCCAGATTAGCCTCTATTCCTCGCTTGGTAACCATGTATCCTAGGAATTTCCCAGAGGTTACTCCAAAAATGTATTTGGTTGGGTTCAACCTCATCCGATGATGTCTGAGAGCATCGAAGGATTCCTTCAAATCTGTGATGTGATCCGACTTATACAGACTCTTCACAATCATATCATCGACATAAGCTTCCATGTTTCTTCCAATCTGGTTTTTGAAGACTTTATTGATGAGCCTTTGAAAAGTTGTCCCATCATTTTTTAATTTAAACGGCATCATCTTGTAACAATAAAGTCCTTTCTCTATAATGAAATCAGTCTTTTCTTCATCTTCAGGATCCATTCGGATCTGATTATAGCCTGAAAAAGGCATCCATAAAACTCAGCATTTGATGACCAGCCGTAGCGTCAACCAGCTGATCAATCTTCGGTAAAGAAAAATTATCCTTTGGGCATGCTTTGTTGAGATCCGTATAATCTATACAAATCCTCCACTTGCCGTTTGATTTCTTCACCATGACTACGTTTGCTAGCCACTTCGGATATTGGACCTCTCTTATGAAGTTTGCTTCAAGGAGTTTGTTAACCTTTTCATCAATTGCCTTTTGCCTTTCAGGAGCAAAATTTCTCTCCTTTTGCCGTACTGGCTTGTAATTGGGGGATACTTCCAAGCAATGGGTAATCACTTCAGGCGGGATTCCAGGCATGTCTGAAGCTGTCTAAGCAAAAATGTCAGTATTATCACGAAGAAAGGAAATCAACCTTACCTTTGACTCCTCATCGAGCAAACCGCCAATTTGTAGAAGCTTGGTTGGCTTGTCTTCGGATAACGATATCGAGAGTGTCTTTTCTAATGGCTCTCCAGAGTCTTCGGATTCATCTCTTGGATCAAGCTGGTCAAGTGCCACGGATTTGGATATTTGCTTGTCCTGAATCATGAGACATTGGCGAGCGATCCTTTGGTCCCCCCTCACTTCTCCTATGCTTGTCCTGGTAGGAAAATGGACCAACAGATGGTAGGTCGAAACTATGGCCCTGAATTTATTCAATGCCGGACGCCCTAAGATTGCATTATAAGCTGAAGACGTTCTGGCCACAATAAAATTGATTGGAAGGGTCCTTTGAAATGGTTTGGACCCAAAGGTCACGGGCAAGACCATTTCGCCCTCAACTCCGACCTGATTTTCACCAAAACCAGTTATTGGAATGAGGGATCTTCGTAATTCATGTCCAGGCAATCTCATTCGAAGAAAAGCATCATAGAGCAACACATCAACTGAGCTTCCATTATCAATTAATATTCTTTTTACATCAAATTTGGCAATTGCTGCCGAGACCACTACAGGGTCATTATGCAGAAGCTGTACATCTTGAATGTCTTCATCAGTAAAAGTAATAGAGTTCTTTCCTTTGAGCCTCTTCAGCACATTCTCTTCGGCTTCTTCATTCCATGCCGAAGACCGGTGAAGCATCCCAACATCTCCTCCGGTTGGTTTCTGGTGAGGCAAATCAACTTCTTCGGATATTCTTGGGGTGGCAGTTGCTTCGGCATGAGACTCTGGGTGGTTGACATATTTTTCCAAATATCCTCTTTTTATTAAATCCTCGATGGAATCCTGAAGCTGGAAGCATTCTTCAGTATTATGGCCATGGTCTCGATGATACCGGCAGTACTTGCTTTTGTCCCTGGCTTTCGCTGGTGTCTTCAGGGGACGTGGCCTCTGGAAATATTTATCTTTCTCTATTTCCAGTAGAATCTTTTTCTTGGGTAGGTTGAGAGGCGTATAGGCGTCGAACCGACTGTTCTATTGTCGAAGCCTGGGGCTACGCCTGGAAGTCGAAGCGTTGTTAGAGGATGTTGGTGCATTTAGTTCTCTGGTACTTTTCTTTTTGGGAGGGAGTCTCCCCTCTGCCAGTCTTCGGTTTGCCACTTGCTCCTCAGCGACAGCATATTTCTGAGCTCTTGCCAGCAGGTCGGCATAGCTCGTTGGGAATCTTTTGTCCAGGAAAAAAGTGAACCTGGATGATTTTAAGCCTTTCTTTAAGGCAGACATGGCCACATGCTCATTCAAGTTCGGGATTTTCAAAGTGGCCGAATTGAAATGGTGAACAAAACCCTTCAAACTTTCTCCTTCTTGTTGCTGGAAAAGAAATAAACTGTCGCTGTTTCGCAGCATCTTTTGGCATGTCTGGAAGTGCGAAACAAACTGCCGCTCCAACTCAGAAAAGGAATGAATTGAATTTGGAGGCAGGCTCGAATACCACATTTGAGCGGATTTCTTTAGGGTGGCAGGAAAGGCAATGCAGTAGAGAGTATCAGTTGCTCCCTGCACCATCATGTGTGCCTTGTAACTCCCCAGATGATTAAGGAGGTCCGAAGTCCCATCATAGGCCTCCAATTATGGGATCTTGAAGTGCATAGGGATAATTTCATCCATGATGTCATCAGAAAAAGGGGGTTAAGAGTTGAAGGTCACAGCCTCATCATTTCTTCTCAAATATGAAATTCTTGCTATCTGTGCTTGCATGGCCTTGAGTTTCTCCTGTACTTCTTGATTGATCTCCTTCTGCCTTGAATTTTCTGGCACATAACTTCTTGAAGAAACAGAGGGAGACCGCTGGACCCTCTTTCTTTCAGCACGACCCTCTACCTGTCGATCTGGCGGAGAGATGCGGCGGCCATGAGATGACCGAATCTGTGAGAAGCTGGGGGTGATCTCTCGGTGTTGATCTCGCTCCCTCTCAGGTGGACAATTAGCTTGTGGAACAGAGGGAGGGCCTTGTTTCTGAGCTGCGGCTTCGTGCAAGTGCTGCACCAGCGTTGTCAAGGCTTCTACCTTATTTACCATACTCTCAAACTGCTGTTTCTCCACCAAGATCATGGGGGGCGGTGATCCCTGAACCGCCGGACAAGAATTGACCGGAGGTCCATTTGACGGAGGGGCCTGTTGCTCCTGGCTCGTGGAAATATTCTTACCTTTCCCTTTCACCATTCTTGCCCAGTAAAAATCTTCTTCAAAATAGAAGAATCAAATTTCTTCCCCTACCTGGTGCGCCAATCTGTTGATGCTGGACCAAATAGACTGGATGGAGTGGTTCTTCTGTCGGATCGCCGTCGTCCGGTACCTGCAAGAAGTCTCCCGCCGGAGGTTTTCCGGCGGGAGACTTCTTGCAGGTACCGGACGACGGCGATCCGGCGGAAGAACCACTCCATCCAGTCTATTTGGTCCAGCATCAAATATATATATATATATTTTATATAAATACAAGTTCGAAAGAGATACGCAATGATGAGCAATAGAACAAAAAAAAAACTTACTAACGATGATTTAAATCCTTTATTTGTGATTTATAAAGGTTTTCTGATCATCCGTCAAAAAATTGACAATAAATTATGAAATCCTTGATTATTCTATAATTCTTGGGTATTTCGTATATTGAGAAAAAAATCAGTGAATCATTTGTCCAGAAGATAATTAAGAAATAATTAAAGAATTCTTTTAAATAAAAGTCTAGAGAATGTTGTCGTTTCTACAAATACATTCCTCTTTTCATAAAGATGCACCCTGATAACCTCTGGAAGTGCACTTAAGTTACAGATTCTCAGAAGTGCACATATTCAACCCCACAAAAAAAAACAAAAGAAGAAGAAGAAGAAGTTGGTATGGTATATCAATCAGCTTTTCTAGAAAAATATAAATTTAATAACCGATCTTTTAAGGCTAAATATGGACACCACTGGTCTATTTTCCTGATGCATGATCAAGACAAATAGCTCTCTCAACATCGTAGTGCACTATTGCAAACACAAACACCAAAATATTGCAGTTTCAATCATCTGAAAATCTTGATGTTCCTTAGAAGAATTCAGGAACATGATTATATTTTCTTTGAAAGAAAGTGAGGTGCCTGCTTGAAAGCAAACAAGCCTTGCACAAATTGGTTGTACCCAGATTTGTGAAGGAAAAACAAAATCTGTTCCCTTATGTTTGTATTTTAGCACCGGTCGCAATTGTAGGATGAAAGCTCTCTTCAGCTCACTCTTTGTTATTAACCACATTGATCAGACCATCAGAAATTTTCTTTGGATGATAAGCAGCTCCAAGCAAGTTATTCATCTTCTTCACTGGGAATGTCTTTGCTCTAGCAACCATGGTGGCGGTTTAAAAATTCTTAATCTCAAAAGAATGGAGCTTTCCTTACTAGATAAAAGCATATATAATTTGAAATAATACATCCTTATGTTCCATATTTTTATTGGATGTTCACAAGTGGTCAGAGGTGATCCGTTTATTTTCTTATTTTTACTGGCTAGACTTGGAAGAGTTTCTTCATAGGCCTCTCTCCAAAGCTTTCCATTTAGGTTTCTTTCATACGTATGCTATGCCTGTTCATGGCATTTGGAGAGCTCTCCAAGTATGATAGGAGACAAGCTCTATCTTTTTCTCAAGACTATCATTCCATCACTCAATTTGACACTAATTTTATGCCTTTAAATCCTATCATTGCTCGTTTTAGACCCCATGACCAAAGGGTTCGCATTGTACTCGTACCTTTTGCATGGAAGAATGATCGATCTTCTTTTGCAAAGTCTAACTGTTAGATCGAGCCTTGTATAGCTCTCAAAACACTATAAAATCTCTCTTTCATCTTCCTATACAAAACTCAAAGCTGATATTGCATGATCCAACGATCCATGTGGTGAAAAAAAGTGAATCATTCTTTCATGCAAAAGATACAACCCCAACCTATATTGAAAACATTCACTGATCACCCTCCATCTATGATAGCCGTTGTCCACCACAAGAAAAGGTCTTGAAGGTTATGTTGATGGATCACCCTCCATCTATGATAGCCGTTGTCCACCACAAGAAAAGGTCTTGAAGGTTATGTTGATGGATCACCCTCCATCTATGATAGCTGTTGTCCACCACCGGAAAAGGTCTCGAAGGTTATATGTTGATGGATCACCCTCCATCTACGTTAGCTGCTGTTTCCCACAACAAAAGGTCTTGAAAGATAATGTTGATGGTGGTGTTCAAACAAATAATGCTAGTGCTTGATCTATGATAGTCGGGTAAAGATCTTTTTGATTGATGAACTTTTTCATTGCCTAAATATATAGTTCCAGTGGCAGAGCTTAGAAGGCAAGGGAACAAATTTTTTTTTTTTTTTTTTATAAAAAAAAAAAACTTTACCACCAAATCTAGCTGAAATTTTGATATGAGGACTGGAACAAAAGATTTTGAGAAGCACCAGATTCTCCAAATCTTCACCAATGAGTAGCTATGGTGACCGGTCGTGATGCCAAAGAAATAGGTAGTACTAGAGCTCTGATTATATTGCCACTTTTTCCGTTTCTTGGGGGAGCAAGAGATGTTGCGGGCGTTCGCCCACATCGAGTCTGGCCTTCACCTCAGATGGTCTCAGCCATGCCAAGCTCCATCCGACCTTCACCTCGGATGGCCTCATCCCATGCCAGGCTTCATCCGACCTCTAAGCTCTGAGATTCTTTCACACCAGATCTGGACAGGGGTCTAATAAGGCCATCGTCAGGCCATCCCGTACGTGTCTCGAACACGTGATGCAATTCTCGCCGTTATCCACTACCAAGATCCCTGTCCTGATCCTCGTCAAGACTCCCGCCATGATACTCCCCGAGATCTGCACGGCACATCCCATGGTGAGTCCCCCCTCTATAAAAAAATTGACAAAGGGGTCATGTACGGGCATTCACTCTCGTTCAACTCATTCTCACCTTCCCTGTATTAAAAATTAATATTTTATTTATTTTTTATTAAACTCTCTCTCTTGTTATGTTTTATCAATATAGTTGTGGATTACATGTATGCCATATGGATGGCTATTATGTAGTGTTAGGTTGCATGCATACTACATGGATAGTTATTATGTAGTTTTCTTGGGAGCCAACAGAAGATGGCTGTTATGAAAACAAAAAAAAATAGAAAATACAAGTGAGAGAGCTTCTTCTTCCATCATATTTGATCATCCATTTTTTCTTCCTTTGTTCTTTTATTTCCAAATATATATCTATGAGCTGAAATCACTCCCAACAAATTGGTATCAGAGCCAGGTTGACCGTTGTAGCTGGGTTTGAGTTAGATTTGTGAGAAAACAAGTCTCAATCAAGAAGATCTACGTGGCAACTTCAAATTCCATGAGTATGAGCATTCAACGACCCTCTATGCCTATCTTTGATGGTGAAAACTACGATTTTTGGATAATCAAGATGAAAACACTCTTTATTTCACAAGAGACTTGGGATTTGGTAGAGAATGGATATGAGGAACCTAACTCATTAACAACTCTAACCAATGCTCAAAGAGATCAATTGAAGGAGTATAAGAAAAAGGATACAAAAGCCCTCTTCTTCATCGAACAAGCCATGCCCGAAAAAATCTTTCCAAGGATTATTGGGGCAAGCAAAGCAAAGCAAGCTTGAGACATTCTTCAAAAGGAATTCCAAGGCAACACCAAGGTAAGAACCATCGAGCTTTTATATCTTAGAAGGGAATTAGAGAATATGAAAATGAAGAAAAATGAAACCATGAAATATTACTTTTCCAAAATCATGGAGATAGTTAATCAAATGAAAATATATGGTGAAAAGATCATCGATCAAAGGATTTGTGAAAAGATTATGATTAGTTTGCCTAAAAAATATGATGTTATTGTTGCCGCTATTGAAGAATCAAAAGATCTCTCTTTATTAAGTGTACATGCGTTGATGGGTTCACTTGAATCACATGAGCAAATATTGAATAGGCATAATGAAAAATTTCTTGAAAGTGCCTTTCAATCTAAGATTAATATTTTCTTCAAAGGAGACCCATTTACTCATGAGCATCATAATTATGAATCCTCATCTAGAGGTGGAAGACAAGGAAGAGGAAGAGGAAGAAATAATTTTCAAAGAAGAAATAATAATGAAAGTAATCAAAATAGATGCAAAATATGTAAACTATCTTCTCATGTTGAAAATGATTGTTGGTTTAAAGGCAAACCTCAATATTTTGTATGCAAGAGATTTGGCCATGCTCAAAAAGATTGTAGGTACAAAGCAAATGAGTAAGCAAATTATTTCAAAGAGAAAGAAGGTGGTGAACAAAGTACATTCTATGCATGTCAAATGGAATCCAAGCAAAGGAATGATGTATGGTACCTTGATAGTGGATGTAGCAACCATATGACCGTTGACAAGTCAATTTTTGTCAATATTGATGCTTTTTCTACATCACAAGTCAAGATAGAAAATGGAACACTTGTTCAAGCCAAGGGCAAAGGTACTATTGCTATTGATACAAAGAAGGGGAGGAAATTCATTCATGATGTTCCTTTTGTTCCGGATTTAGAGCAAAATCTTCTAAGTGTTGGCCAATTAATTGAGCATGGGCACATCGTTCGCTTTGAAGAAGATTTATGTAAGATATATGACAAAGATGAGAAGAGGCAACTTATGACAACTATCAAGATGGAGAAAAATAGAAAATTTCCTCTCATTTTCCAATATGTAAAGAATATGGCACTCAAGATGGAAGTTAATGATGAATTATGGTTATGGCATAAAAGATATGGGCATTTGAATTTCCAAAGTTTGAGAAATCTCCAATAAAAAAATATGGTGTATGGTTTACCGGCAATTCAAGAAAAGAATGAAGTGTGTGAAGGTTGTGCACTCGGGAAATAATGCCGGGAAGTATTTCCAAAGGAGAAAGCATGGAGAGCCAAGGCACCATTGGAACTTGTTCATACCGATGTGTGCGGGCCTATAAAGACTCCTTCTCATGCCGGAAATGTCTACTTCATTATCTTCATTGATGATTATTCAAGAATGATATGGGTCTACTTTATGAGGCACAAGTCCGAAGTATTCTCTATTTTCAAGAGGTTCAAAAATCTTGTTGAAAGGCAAAGTGGGCACTATATCGAATGTCTAAGAAGTGATCGAGGTGGTGAATATAATTCAAAAGAATTTGAAAATTTTTGTGGAGATATTGGCTTGCATAGATAATTGACTGTTAGCTATACACCGAAACAAAATGGAGTGGTCGAAAGAAAGAACTGCATAATTGTTGAAATGGCAAGATCTATGCTCCAAGATAAAGGCCTTTTAAACTCCTTTTGGGCGGAAGCAATCTTTACAACGGTCTACTTATTGAATAGATATCCAACAAAAGCAATTTAAGATAAAACACCATTTGAGACTTGGTCCGGTAGAAAGCCATCGGTTAAGGATCTCAAGATTTTTGGTTGTATTTGTTATGCACATATCCCAAAAGAGAAGAGACACAAGCTTGATGAAATAAGTGAAAAATGCATCTTTGTTGGCTATAGCTCACAATCCAAGGGTTATAGACTCTTTAGCTTGAAAGCAAACAAGGTGGTGATTAGTAAAGATGTTCTTTTCAATGAAAAAGCATCATGGGATTGGAAAGAAAAGAAAATCCAAGAAAAAATTGTCACCATTCATGAAGAGACTCAAAATGCTCAAAATGAAGAAGAAGTTGATGAAGAATCACCACATGTCTCTCCAAGTACAAGTCCATCTCCAAGCTCAAGCTTACCCTTAAGTACAAGTTCATTTCCAAGCTTTATTTCAAAAAAAATGAGAAGTCTTAGTGATATTTATGTTACATGCAACTTTTGTATGGTTGAACCGGAATGCCTTGAAGAAGCAATGAAAGAAGAAGCTTGGAGGAAGGCAATGAAAGAAGAAATTGAAGTGATTAAAAAAAAAAAAACTTGGGAGTTAGTTGATAAACCAAAAGAGAAAAAAGTCATCGGCTTGAAGTGGATCTATAAGATAAAGTTTAATCCGGATGGTTCCATTCAAAGACATAAAGCAAGATTGGTGGCTAAGGGATACTCACAACAAGAAGGAATAGATTATCAAGAAACCTTTGCACTGGTTGCTCGGCTTGATACAATTAAAACACTTATTGCTTTGGCAGCATATAAAAATTGGCATTTGTACCAATTAGATGTGACATAAGCCTTTTTGAATGGAATATTGAAAGAAGATATTTATGTAGAGCAACCTCAAGGGTTCATCATCAAAGATCATGAGAAGAAAGTGTACAAGTTGAAGAAAGCTTTGTATGGATTAAAACAAGCTTCCCGAGCTTGGTATAGTCAAATTGATGCCTATTTCAATGAGAAAGGATTTCAAAGAAGCCCAAGTGAGCCAACTTTATACATCAAAAGGCAAGGTAACACTGGTATCCTCATTGTCTCTCTTTATGTTGATGATTTGATATATACTGGTAGTGATGAAAGAATGATTTATGAATTTAAAAATGACATGATGAAAAGATATGAAATGAATGATATGGGTTTGCTTTATTACTTCTTGGGAGTTGAAGTTGATCAAAAAGGAGATGGTGTTTTCATTTGCCAAAAAAACTGTATGGAAAGTATTCTTAAGAAGTTTAGAATGGAAAATTGTAACCCAGTGCCAACACCCTTAGTAGTGAATAAAAAATTCTCAAAGGAAGATGAAAGTGAAGATGCAAATGCAAATTTATATAGAAGTTTGGTTGGAAGTCTATTATATCTCACTACTACAAGGCCGGACATCATGTATGCTACAAGTTTGTTGTCTCGTTTTATGCATCAACCAAGTAAACTTCATTTTAGGGCAGCAAAAAGAGTTTTGAAATATATTCAAGGCACCAAAAATTTTGGTATCATTTATAGGAGTTAGTAAATACAAAGCTGAAATTGTTTGGATTTTGTGATAATGATTGGGCTGAAATCTAGATGATATGAGAAGCACATCAGGTTATGCTTTTACCTTTGGATCCGGTATATATTCTTGGACATCAAAGAAGTAAGAAACCGTGGCATTATCCTCAACAGAAGCGGAATATGTTTCAGCTACATTGGCCTCAAAGCAAGCAATTTGGATGAGAAGAATTTTAGAAGATATTGATGAGAAGCAAGAGGAAGCCACTATATTATTTTGTGACAATAAATCAGCCATTGCTATGATAAAAAATCCCATATATCATAACCGAACAAAGCACATCAAAATCAAGTATCATTTTATCCGTAAAGTTGTAGAACAAGGAGAAATTCAAGTGAAGTATGTGAAGACTCCAGATCAAGTGGCAGACATATTTAACAAGGCACTTTCTAAAGAAAAATTTTTATATTTTAGAGAACTCATGGGTGTTCAAGAACAAAGCATGAAGGGGGAGTATTAAAAATTAATGCTTTGTTTATTTTTGTATTAAACTCTCTCTCTTGTTATGTTTTGTTAATGTAGTTGTGGGTTGCATGTATGCCACATGGATGGCTATTATGTAGTGTTGGATTGCATGTATGCCACATGGATAGCTATTATGTAGTCTTCTTGGGAGCCAAGAAAAGAGGGCTGTTATGAAAACAAAAAAAAAAAACAGAAAATACAAGTGAGAGAGCTTCTTCTTCCATCATATTTGATCATCCATTTTTTCTTTGTTCTTTTGCTTCCAAATATATGTTTATGAGCTGAAATCACTCCCAACACCCTGCTCTCTCTTTCTCTATTCTTAAGATTGGGCTAACTTGAAAAAACCGACCCAAAACTTTTTACAGGTTATCCTCGGGTGCCCAAAGTTCGCAGAGACCCTCGGATCCGACCCTCTACTTAGCTCAAATTCTGCAATAATAGAATAGCCTTAGAAGAAAGGCCCCACACATCCCACTTTTAAGAAGAGAGATGCTAGCCATGAAGCAACGAAAAGGAGTTTCCAACGGCCTACGTCGTGATAGTACCCACGAGGAAGAAGAGGCTCCAGTGCTCGAGCCAATTCAGACATCGCCTCTACCCTAGCCAAAACTTGTGGTTATCCATGAGAGTTTGATGATCTGGTTCACCAAGTGCAGGCCCTAGCCGCCATACTCCAAGGCGAGCAAAATCTAGCAGTTAGGCCCGTGTCTGACCTACCATATCGGAGCATAGCTCAACCGGAGCAACCATCATCTCCTCATGGCCTGGGACAGGCTCAAATTTGATATACCCGATCTAGGAGCCCTGTCCAAGAGTCGTGTAGGTGCTCACCGATCCCATAATTATGAAGAAACTCTACCCTCGTGGTAGCACTCGGAATTGGGATATCTTTATAGAGCAGGATCTAGATATAGAAAGAGGGTTCCAGCAAATGTAGCAGCGCATTGAAGCATTGTAGAGCAGACCTCAGCAGCCAGGCGATGAGATTGGCTTCAGCGTTGATCCCTCCTTCACCAGGAAGATTATGGATGCGACAATCTTGTCGTAGTTTAAAATGCCACAGCTGGAATCTTATGATGGTACTTTGGATCTTATTGACCACCTAGAAAACTTCAAGTCCATTTTGGTCTTGCATGGAGCAACAAATGGGATCCTGTCCCGAGCCTTCCCTTTCACTTTGAGGGGTGCGGCTCAATATTAATATTCAAGCCTCTAAGTTGATTCCATCGACTCCTTTGAGTAGCTCGGTCGCTCCATGGTGCATTCATCACCAACTGAAAGCAGCACTGGGGCTCTAATTCTTTGGTCATCATTAAACAATGAGAAGGAGAGCTGCTTCGGAAGTATGTCAGCCACTTCAACGCAACTATGATGGAGGTTAGGAACCTTGACCAATTAGTAGTAATGATCACTTTGAAGGGTGGACTTCAAAGGAACTCCTTCCTCTTCTTGCTGAAGAAGAGATAACCCAAAAGATTTTATTAAAATACTGGCTAGGATGGAGAAGTATGCGAATGTAGAAGAAGCATGGGCTCAGTATGGGAAGCCTATTCCTGACAAGCCTTGAGAAAGAAAGGAAGAGGCACATGGTCAAGCAGACGGTCGCAAGAGGGAACGGTAACGAAATGACAGAGAAAGGCATCAATATCATACTCCCTCTTGCTGGAGGATCCCCCTTGCTGGAGGATGTGGACTCCCCTTGGAACCAAAGATCCTGATCTCCACCTTGAAATCGCCGATCTAGGTCACCACCCTGGAGGTTCATAAACTACACCCCACTTAAAGCTCCTCGTACGTAGATATTAATGGAGATAGAGCACCAGGAACACCTACCGAGGCCAAAGAGGATGTTAGCCCCTCCTTATAGGAGAGATCATAAGAAGTATTGTCGCTACCATCATGATCACAAGTACGATACCGAAGAATGCCGCGAACTCAAAGATGAGATCGAAGTGTTCATCAAGCGAGGAAGGCTGAGAAGGTATATACAGCAATGGCAGCAAGACCAAGCTAGGAATGAACCACCTCAACTTAAGGGTCCTTAGGATAACAGGGAAGGAATAGAGCAGGTCCACATGATCTTCGGGAGGCATCAAGGTAGATGGGAAGTATGGAAGAGGCCAAGGATCGAAGACGAAGTCATCACATTCTCTGATGCCAACCTCTACGGCATGTAGTACCTCCATGACGACCCTATTATAGTCACTTTGAATATCGCTAATTATGATGTACACCATATTTTGGTTGACAATGGAAGTTCAACAATTATTTTATTTTACGATGCATTTGTAAAAATGTGGTTGTCTGATAATATGCTAGAAAAGTTGAATTCCTCTTTGGTCAACTTCTCATGGACTGTTGTACCATTGAAGGGGCGATCCGATTGACCCAGACTGCAGGTTGGGCACCTAGGCAGAAGATTGTTCAAGCTTGATTTTTGGTTATGAAGATTTATTCAACGTACAATGCCATACTAAGTCAGCTAGAACTGAACGCCCTCCAAGCGTGGTATCGACCTATCACATACCGATCAAATTCCCAACCCTTAATGAAGTTGGTGAAACTAAAGGAAACCAAGTATTGGTAAGAGAATGTTACATGACCACCCTACAAAGCAAAGTCAAAGTGGAGTTACCTCAGGAAGAGCTAGAGGTCAGAGACCAGCTCACCGAGCAAAGAGGAGAACCCGTGGAGGATCTCATGCCCATAGTACTGATAGAGACCAATCCGAGCAAGGTTGTTCAGGTCGGGTCATGCTTGAACGAAGAGGACCGCCATTATTTGGTTGTTTTCCTTCATGCGAACATCAATATCTTTGCTTGGACTGTTGCAGACATGCCAGAGATAGACTCAAAGGTGATTATGCATGCTTTGAATGTCAACCCCAACCACAGATAAGTTAAGTAGAAGAAAAGGAGCTTCTCACATGAATGACTAAAGGCGATTGAAGAAGAGGTAGACAAGTAGGGATGGCAACAAAATCCAAATTCATGGATACCTGACCTGGCTTGATCCGATTGGATAGGGTAGTCAACGCTTTAAGTGGGTTTGGACCAGGTTTAGGTAAAACCTAAATACTTAACTTTAGATTTGGACCGGGACTGGATATATATGCATCCGACCCGAATTAGACCCGAATTATTTTAATATTTTAATATATATAATTAATATATATTATATTAAATATATTTTATTTTGATTAAATATAAAACTAAGTGTTGTTGAACTAAAAAAATAATTAAATTTTATTTGTTTAATATATGTATAATTTATAGAATGGTAGATAATTTTAAAGTTGATAAAAATGAAAAAAATATTTAATGTGACTCAATTGGGTTCGGGCCAGGTAAACCTAAATTACCTGATACCTGATTGAGATAGATTTGGATAAAAAATCCAGTCCCGATAGTGCTTGGACCAGGTTTGGATAGTTTATTGGATATTTAAATTTAGGTTTGGATAGTTAAAAACCAGGCCCGAACCCAGTCCATTACCATCCCTATGGACAAGCTACTTAAGGCCAGCTTTATAAAGAAAGTGAAATACCCAAAGTGGCCGGCTAATATCATCCTCGTCAAGAAGGCCAACAAAAAATTATGGATGTGTGTCGATTACATAGTCATCAACAAAGTCTACCTAAAAGACAGTACCTACTATCTTGGATTGACCAGTTGGTGGATGCCATCTCAGATCATAGGCTTCTCTCTTTCATGGATGCCTTTTCTAGCTATAACTAAATCTATATGGCACCCTATGATGAGGGAAAGACTGCTTTTATTACTGACAGGGATTTGTTCGATTACAGGATCATGCCCTTCGACCTGAAGAATGAAAGAGCAATGTACCATAGGCTTGTGAACAAGATCTTCAAAGGATAAATTGAGAGGAATATAGTAGTGTACATTGACGATATGCTAGTGAAGAGCCAAGTGACCGAGAATCACATTATTGACCTACAAGAGACCTTTGACACACTTCACCACTTTCGAATAAAGCTTAAATCCAACAAGTGCACATTTGGAGTCATCTTTGACAAATTCTTGGGATTTATGATGTCACAGCATGGGATCAAGGCTAATTCCGAGAAAATTCAAGTCCTGTAGGAAATGGCACCACCTCAGACAGTCAAAGAGGTGCAGCATTTGAAAGGGAGGATCATAGCTCTCAGCAAGTTCATGTCAAGGTTGACCGAGAAAAGTCTATCCTTCTTCAGAGCTCTCAAACAATTAAAGGATTTTTAATGGATAGCTAAATACCAGATCGCATTCGACAAGCTGAAGAAGTACATTGGATCTCCACCATGATTGAGCAAGCCAGAGCCAAATGAGGTTCTCTATCTCTATGTAGTAGTGTTAGAGTTGGCATTTGGGTCTATGCTCAGACAGAAGGGTGTACTTCAGAAGCTAGTCTACTATGACGGTCGAGTTCTGCATGATGTCAAGACCATATATGCGAAACTGGAAAAGCTTGTATATGTGCTACTGATTTATGCTCAAAGACTTCACCCCTATTTCCAGGTGCATATGGTGGCTATTTTTACCGACCTCCCTATAAGGTCGGTCCTTCAATGACCTGATACCTTAGGCTAGGTTGCTAAGTGGACGATTGAGTTGGGAGAGTTTGACATGAGTACCTTCCCCGACCATTAATAAAAGTCCAAGTATTAGCTGATTTCATCTTAGAGTGCACCATATTCGAATGACCTGAGCTCAGCCCAATAGAGTCTATAGCGGAGCTTAGGGTCAAGGAGGTCAAGGAGTGCTGGGTCCTCCATATTGATGGGTCTTCAAACAGTGCAAGGTTTGGAGCAGGGCTAGTTCTCCCAACCTGGAAGGTAGTGGTGGAATATGCCCTATATTTTAAATTGAAAGCCTTGAACAACAAGGCTGAATATGAAGCCCCGGTCACCGGGCTCAAGATCACTAAAGACTTGAAGGTTCAACATTTGAAGGTCTACACTGATCATAGCTCATCATCGGATAAGTACATAGTGAGTTTGAAGCGTGGGGACCAAACATGACTAGATATCTATGAAAAGTAAAAGACCTCACTCTTGCCTTTGTATAACTATAGTTTGAATAGATCCTTAGGGAGGAAAATGCCCGAGCCGACCTATTATCAAAGCTTGCCATCCAAGGAGTATCAGATATGAAGCGGAGCTCATACTTTAAGGTTCTTGAAAATCTTAGTACGGAGGAAGCTACAGTGATGCAAGTCCAGCCCAAACCAAGCTCGATAGATCCAATGATACGATATTTAAAGGACAAGGTACTACCTGCTTAGCATGATGAAGCTCATAGGCTAAAGCACCAAGCCCCCAAGTTTGTAATACTTGATGACAAGCTATACAAGAGGTCATACTCCCAACCTCTACTTAGATGCCTTTGACCCTCTGAAGTTGATTACACGCTCAAAAAAGTACATGAACGTATCTACAATAATCACTTGAGGGTAGAGAACTTGCCTACAAGGTACTGTGGTAGGGGTACTACTGGCCGATCATACAATAGGATGCAAAGAACCTTGTAAGGAGATGCGACCAGTGTTATAGAAACTCTAATATACACAACCAGTGGCACCACTAGTGCCTATTGCTTCCCTGTCATCATTTGCTCAATGAAGGATGGACATCTTCGAGCCATTTCCAGTAGCCACTACATAGAGAAAAATTCTTATTTGTCGCTATCAACTATTTTACTAAGTGGGTGGAAGCAGAAGTGCTAGCTCGTATCACTGAGGCGAAGGCATGTGACTTCATTTGAAAGTCCATCATTTGCAAATTTGGCCCACCCAGAGCCATTGTTACCAACAACGGATATCAGTTTGATAATGCAAAGTTTGTTGGCTTCTACAGAGACTTGGGGATAGCTTATTAGTTGACTTTAATGGGGCATCCTCAAAGCAATGGTAAGGTTGAGGAAACTAATTGAATTTTATTATAGGGACTCAAAACAAGGTTGGACTGAGCGAAAGGGTGGTAGACAAAAGAGCTCCATAACATGCCATGGGGCTACCAGACCACTCAGTGAATCCCTACTAGAAAAACTCCTTTTAGGTTTGCAATAGGGATCGAGGCCATCATACCCATTGAAATTAGCCTCCCCTCCTATAGGGTGGAAAAGTTTGATGAAGAGGACAACTCATTTGACCTTCAAGCTAACCTACCTCCTGGAAGAAGTAAGGGAGAAAGCATGAATCTGAATGGTAGCCTACTAGCAAAGAGTAATCCGCTACTACAATTTGAGGGTGAAGGGGAAGATTTTTCGAGTAGGGGATCTCGTCATGCAAAGAGCTAAGGTGTCGAAGCCGAGGGAGCAAAACAAGTTAACCCCAAATTGGGAGGGGCCTTACCAGGTAAATGAAGTGCTGCACCTCGAGGCCTACCAGATTCATTGCCTGGATAGAATGCTAATTCCATGAACCTGGAATGTAGAAAACATGTGCATCTACTATCAATGATGTAACTCATTATTAATAAAGAGCTTCCTTCGCATTCTATCTTGTGTTGTAAATGAGTAGATTAACATCTGTGAATGGCCAACCTCTTTGTCCGCCTCGGACAAGTCGAGCAAAGGCCGAAAGAAATGCAAAAGGGCTAACCTTAGGGACCTCAGTGATCGCCAATCTCCTTGTCCACCCTGGATAAGTCAAGCAAAGGCTAAAAGAAATGTGAAGGGGCTAACCATTGAGACCTCATGCAATTGCTGACCTCTTTGTCCACCTCGGACAAATCGAGCAAAGGTCAAAAGGAATGTGAAGGGGCTAACCTTTAGGACCTCACATGATTGCCGACCTCCTTGTCCACCTTGGACAAATCAAGCAAAGGTCCAAAAGGAACACGAAGGGGCTAACCTTCGGACCTCACGTAATTGCTGACCTCCTTTTCTAACTCGGAAAAGTCAAGCAAAGGTCCAACAGGAACACGAAGGGGCTAACCTTCGGACCTCACGCAATTGCTGACCTCCTTTTCTAACTCGGAAAAGTCAAGCAAAGGTCCAAAAGGACCTCATGTAATAGCCGACTTCCTTGTCCACTTCATATGAGGAGAGTAGAGGCCAAAGCATGAAGGGGACTAATCTCTTACACCTTGCATGAAAAATTGACCTATATCAAACATCAAACTATGAAATGGCTCATGACCATGTCCTAATTGAGAACCTCGTGTGTGTCTGAGCTATCCCTAAATGCTCACTGGTTTGAGATAACCTATCGAAGTTCAGCAAGAATGCTGAGCTACATCTCGGACAATGAGCTATACTTTGGACTTCCAGAGAGTTACCAAGAGTAAAAAGATACAAGTCTAAAGGGTTGGACTCCATCACCTAGAGCGAGGACTTGCTCCCTTTGTCCGAGCTCTACATCAAACTCATGAGAAAGGGGGCAAGTGGGTGTTTGGCCATATTGAGTATGACCTTCACCCTAGATGGTCCAACCTAAGCATCTGATAATCCAATCTAAATTTCGGATTCACTGGTCATCCAAATCAAAAAAGTCACATAAAAAATTCACTAGCATGAAAAGCAAGCTCCATTCCATTACTATGAAATTTTTTATAAAAAGCTAGTTCAAGCTCATATAAAAATGTCTTCAGCTAAAGACCAAAAGAGCTCAATCCCAACCAAAAGAGCTAAAATCCGAGTCGAGCAGCAATACAAAATGAAAAGAAAAAATCCTAAGGATCTATGGGTGTTGAAGCCCCTAGAGCTGAAGAGTTCGGAGTGCCCAAGATGATCACCTCTAGAACCGAGGGAGGATCTTTGGTGGCTACCTCGGTTGTGCATCTTCGGCCACCACTACCTCGGGTCTAACAGCTTCTAACACCTCATCGGCATCTAGTTGAGCAATGTCGAGACCGAGGAAGAGAGCCACCACTTTGGCCCGGAGTTTGGCAACTCCCTTGATATAGGCATTGGCGCTGAACTCTGCCATCAGCTTATAGAAGTCCTTCGAGGTTTGAAAAGCCTCTTTAGCCTGGGCCTTCTTTGCTGTGAGCTTTTTCTCCCACTCGGTGGTGGTAGCTTGTAGCAAGTCAGCCAGGTTGCCTTTGCACCGAGCTCTGACCTTCAAGGTCTCCTGTTTGGCCACCTTCACCTTGGCCTTAAGAGATTTGATTTCTTTGCAAGACTCGGCTCGGACTTCCTTTGTCTTGGCCTCCGCAGCCTTCAAGGCCTCCTCCAGCTCGGCAACACTCTTCTTAGAAGCCATAGCCCAATTCTTGACCTCCTCCGTCACATCTCGGGACTCTTTAAAAAATTCTACGAAGTAGTCCATATGGTGGATGAGCTGAAGAAGAACAGTCAGAGCAAGACAATAAGGGAAAAGAAAAGAACAGAGTGGTCAGACTCACGTGAAGAAGGGAATCATAGGAATCCTTGATGCAAAACCCTGAGCACTAAGCATTAATGTCATCGACATCACCAGGGAGGATGACTAATCAAAGCAACCGACGGGCAACCTTGGTGCAGACGAGCCCCTTCTCCTATCCTGGGGCTACCAGTTTAGACTCAGCCGAGGACCTCATCGGGTAGGAGGTGGCATCGATTAGCACAACATGATCCTCGATGATGCTTGAGGTATCAAAGACGAGGGAGGAACACTAGCCGAAGGGGCCGACCTGATTAGGGGGACCTCACACACCCTTAAGGACTCCTGCCTTGGTGTGCTTGCCTGTGCCGATCCATGAGGAAGCCCACCACTGGTTGCACCAGGACTGCTTATACTTGAGGCTTTTTTGGTGCCGGGGTGCTGGTGGGAGCCTTCCTGGACTACCCACCAAATGGCCTCGAGGTCCTCAGCTCTCATAGCTACAAAAACAAAAAAAGAGGTCAGATCAAGAAGCCAAAGGTAGGATAACCAAGGCAACAAACTCACCAGTAGGGTTAGTCATACTCAAGCCGACCTCATAGAGCATCCGCATTGAAAGCAACTAGTGCAAGGGCAGAGCGGGTCGACGGAAAATGTACTCCAAGACCTCCTCCTCGGAACCTTGGAGCATTGGCTTCTTATTCATTGATGGTCAAGTGGACTCCATGAAGCTTCAAAGTCCCAAGGCTGCTTGGCTGATACGAAGAAGAACCACCGCTTCCAACTATGCATTGTGGAAGGAGCCCCCCAAACCAGCTGCCGGCCAAGCTGGGGGGAGACATATCACCATCCATTTTCTTTGGGGTGCTCCTTGAAAACGAAGCATGCCCTGAAAATGGTGATGGTCAGCTTGGCATCGAGGAGGAAACAGTAGGAAAGGAACACAATGATTAGTCACCAAGAGTTTGCGACGATGCAATAAGGAGCTATCCTAAAAGACTTGACAGCTCTACTATGAAGTAAGGTATGGGCAACCGGAGCCTAGCCTGAAGACACTCCTCGTACAACCCAAGCCGACTAGGAGGGGAGTAGGTTATTTGGTCCTTGTGACTGAGGACCTCGAGAGAAAACCCCGCAAGGATTTGGTACCGAAACTTAAGAACTTCTAAGTCCTCGCGAGTGAGAATAGAGGCTATGCGGAAGGGCCCAAAGGTCGACTCCTCCTCGACTTTAAGGTGATTAGAAGAAGATTCATGTTTGACTCCCTTTGAACTTGATTGGAGGCCCAACTACCGGCAAATGACTCTGTGTCACCCATCCCAAGCCTAAGAGTAAGAAACTAACCTAAGGACAACCGACAAACTTGGAGCTCGAACTTGGGGCTTGAACCTCAGACCTTGAAGATCGGACTTCAGCTTAAAGCTTAGAGCTAGAATTCCGATCGTAATGCCTGAGAGCTCGAGATCGAAATGGCTAGTGGTAATCATCGAAAATCATCTAATTGGCCCACCCCATAAAGCGAAAGGTGAAAGGCAAAGGGGTGAAAGCTCTATTTATAAGAGCTTGGATGGCTTCGATATGAGGATGATTCAGCTACCCCCCTTTGATGCTTGCCAAATGTCGCCTCCTTGTTGGTCCTGGCAGTCTCCCACAAATCCAAGTTCTCTACAGTCCAGATCTGATGATACAGAAAAATTTGATGTTCTACAGGATGACACGTGGTCGAACAGAAGCCCAAAAGGACCTTGCTTCAAGGGACATTAAATGCACAAAAGGGGTTCGCTTCAACTCGAGAGTTTACATTCTTTGTCCAAGCTCCATCTCGAACTTATGAGTAGGGGGCAAGTATTATGGATATTCACCCATATCGAGGTCGACTTTCACCTTGGATGGCCTCAACCCATGCCAGGCTCCATCCGACCTTCGAGCTCAGAGATCCGTCTGTACCAGATTTGAACAGGGGTCTAATAAGGCCATCGCAAAGCCATCCCGTGTCTCGAACGTGTGATGTAATCCTCACTGTGATTCGTTGTTGAGATCGTGGTACTAATCCTCATCGAGACTGCTGCTGTGATTCTTCCTAAGATTCGCATACCATTCCTGGAAACAGCACGTCCCACGATGAGTTCCCCTCTATAAATAACGACAGGGGATTTTAGGGGCAAATGTTATGGACGTTCACCCACATCAAGTCCAACCTTCACCTCGGATAGCCTCAACCCATGCCAAGCTCCATCCAACCTTCACCTTGGATAGTCTCAATCCATGCTAGGCTCCGTCCAACCTTCACCTTGGATAGTCTCGATCCATGCTAGGCTCCGTCCAACCTTCACCTTAGATGGCCTCAACCCATGCCGGGCTCCATCTAACCTTCGAGCTCGGAGATTAGTCCGCACTAAAATTGGATAGATCTAATAAGGCCATCGCCATGCCATCCTACATCACAAATACGTGACACAATCCCCGCCATGATCTAGTACCGAGATCCTAGGACTGATCCTCGTTGTCGAGACTCTCATCATGATTCTTCCCAAGATCTACATATCATTCCCGAAAACATGTCCCATGATAAGTCCCCCCTTAACAAATAATAACATGGGTTCCAGGTATGGGTATTCACTCTCATTGAAATCATTCCCACTCTTCCAGCTCTTCTCTATTCTCAGTGTTAGACTAACTTGAGCTTCAGAAGATCCCCATTGGACAACCGGTATGAGGCTTTTTGCAAGTTGTCCCCCAATGTTTGGAATTCACAGTGACCCTTGGATCCTACCTCTACTCCTCTTGGATTATGCAGCAACAACAAGAGGTATTTTAACTTTTAAGAAAATGTTATTATATTATTCATCACCAATCGAACAAGCCTGCACTGCTATTACATTCCTGCAACAAGCCAGATATTTGAAGGACTAAAAGAAGCTTAGCCGTGTACTTCTGAGGACCTTACAAATGACCTTCGCCACCATACCTGAAAAGCCTTGCTCAGATTTGGACACTCGGTGCCATGGCCAACGAAATACTGAAACCATTCCTCAAAAAAGCCTTGCTGCTGCTTCAATGGAACGGTAAGGAGAGCTTGGCCCAAGCTTTCCTCCAACATCCTCATGTCCAGCCCCTTGGAGCATCTCTGCAACCAACCAAAGTCCTCTAACATAGGTCCAAACCAGGCCCCGAGGACACTGGATCTTATGTCGCCCCTGCACTGCAATCTCCAACTTCCTAGTGCAATAAATACACAAGCTGAGATCCGACTGAGCTCGTATCTCACCATTGGTGATGCCATTTCATGCATCCTAATCAATCCATCTTGGTTTGCCCACAAACACACAAAATCTTCGGCCATCTGCTTGTCGACAAGAATCTCTAGCAGCCAGTTAAGGTTCTCGACTTGCTTAGAGACTCGCTCAATCAGTGGCTTTGTTTCTTTCATCATTGTCATCTGATTTACTGGACCAGAGTTGGAGGCTTCTTCAAAAAGCTCCACCAGCGAGTTCAAACAAGACTGACAAACGTGGTACAGACTCTCCTTATTGAGACCAGCCGGGTCTTTTTGATAGACTGAACTTTTGGATAAGAGGCCATTGACCAAGGACTGCATCTCCTTCCTTGCGTTGCTATTAGCTCCATTTGTAATGGACTGTATAAGTTGGACAGCTAGATCTTCCGAGTGCTTTGGACCTTCTGGCAATAACCTGGCTAGCACATCTTCAGAGATTGCTTCGTCAAATGGGTACCTCGCGAACAAGCTCTTGAGCTTCTCCTCGTCACTCTCACTCCATGGAACAGCCTCGATATACTTCAAACATGACACAACACCTCTGTCAAACATGATGGTAGAAGATACCTGAAAGAAACAAGCCAAATTAAGTCAAATATGATCCAAGAGAATTAAAATAGAAAAACAAATCAACCAGGCAACAAATTATCATAATTTCAAGAAATGCTATTCGGAGGCAAGGACAGCAAATAAAATTTGGCAAGTTCGCAATAGCTCATTAGACCAAATCAACCATATTGTTTCAGGACTCTGTCCAAGTGTCTATCTTGATCAGGACCATCAAGATGTAGTGAGTGCAGGCAGACTTATTTCTCATTTCCCATAAGCTTGTTGTGAAAATGATAATATTTCAAGAAATTAAATCCCAAAACTGAATGTATTGGATGCCCTTTGGAAATGGTATGCTACAAATCATGATAGCAGAGAGACTGGTTGGCTGGCGTGATCCTTGCAAGCAACATCTGCAATGGTGTCTCTAAGCACTGATAAGAAGGTTCCCTTAATGTGGGTATCATGATAAATCATATGCCACAACAGAATCGGATTAGTTTTGCCACTTAGAATGTCAAAATTTTATATGAGAGAAGTATTGCTATAGTGAACATAATGTCGAGATGGCTAATATATCTGCTTCATGAGGCCAAATGAAAAATTATATAAAAAAAAAGCATGCAAGGATTGTAGCAAATTAGGGTATGGAAATGAACTCAGTGACATGCACACGCATCATAAGGTTGATTGGAGTGGTTGGAAAACTTGAAATGCAATTTACAGAGATATGACAGAATGGAATTACATGAATATTATCGGTATATATTTCATTATTTCACATTCATTCTGTCAAAGCATGGATGGTGTCACAACCAAAATCAACTATTTTCCATATTGTAACAGGAAGTTTCAAAGGGCATGGAGAACAAAATCAAAATGCTCCAATGATATTTTACGAAGCAGAAAATTCTCTCTGAGATTTATTTGCATTATTTTACAGTATTTGACAATAGTTTCATGATTTAGAAGTCAAAATTAATTCAAGTAAAGTTTTGGAATGAATTCATTATTCAAGAGTTATTTGAATAAATTGACAGTCCAGGTTAGGAAATAAATAAATTTCTGGAATGCAGTAGTTTATAAGCTACCACAGGATATTAGCAGAATTCTTTGATTTTCTTTTTCTCTACATTCTCTTCACTCTTAACTTCTGCCCTGTATCTTCTCACTTCCTCCAACTCATTTCTTCTTCACCAATAATATCCTATTACTTAGTCTTGAGCTGGTGATGCCTAAAAGGCAGCAACCATACAAAGGTCTATAGAATCTAGACCACATATGAATGAATCGAGTTTCACCTCAAGAAAAAAACAAAAGATTTTAGGGAACTACAAAGAATCCATGCCAATGATGTCCTCTGTTGTTAGAATCGTGCGAGTCACGATTTGACTTGTCCGATTCGAGTTGATTCAGCTTGTGGCCGAGTCAAACCACAAGGAAGAATCGGAAAATAAGAAGGATTGCACCTAGATCGCCAACTCATGGGGTGAATCGTCTTCGTCGCCAGATTGTACGAGTCCGTCAATTTGAAAATGGTAGGTTTTCGATTGAAAATCTTCGGTAATTTTGGAAGCCGAGGCATCAAAATCTCTCAAAAGCTTTTGAAAACCTTTCGTTGAAGGAAATCAAAGATATTTCAACCTCTATCTGACTTCTCTTCTCCTGTTTCTTCAATTTCTCCCTCTTCGTTCCTTCTCCGAGCTTCAACGGCCAGCGAAGGAGGCCCGTCGGCCCTCTCTAAGCTTCGCCGTCTTCATCTTCGTTGGTAGAGGAGGTTCCCAACGCTCGTCGTCGTTGTCATCATCGTCACCATCTTGCCCAAGAGGCATGATTGAAGCCCCTATCTAAAGCCCCTGTTCGCCATCTTCCCTGAAGTTTCCATCCGAAGCCTTGTTCGCTATCTTTGACCGAGAGAAATATGCACGGGTGGGGGCTAGAAGGGCTTTTTAAAGGACAGGGCTAGAGTTTCTTCTCTCTTCAACTTGCTTCCTCTCACTCCGACTGAGAAACAGTGGGCCCCCACTCTCTAAAACCCATAGTTCTAATAAAGGTAAGGTTTAATTTTTAAATATTTAATAATTTATTTATTTATTATTTTTATAATATTTATTTATTTTTATTTTTTATTTTTAATAGCATTTTTTTATTGAATCATGTCACCTAAAAGAAAAGCTAAGATTGTGGATCCAACTTGGGATCAATGCAAAAAAAATTGATGATGGTAAAGGGGATGATGGAAATCGATTACATTGTATATGCAATTATTATAAAAAGAGTTTTTGAAGAAGAGTTAATAGAATGAAAAATTATCTTGTGGGTATGCATAACAATGTTTTTTCGTTATGTTTTTCCTTGTGCTCAAGTTTCCAAAGAAATTCAATTTTTTTTAAAAAAATTGTTGGGGAAGAAAGAAATAGAGAAAATGTTTTTTCTTGTGCTCAAGTTTCCAAAGAAATTCAAAATTTTTTTAAAAAATTGTTGGGGAAGAAAGAATAGAGAAAAATTTTGGTGATGATGTTGAGTGTTTTGAAGTAGAAGAGCCTAATGCAAAAATAAGGAAGGGCATTATGAATTAATTTGTAATTAAAGGAAGGGGAAATACACCTGAATAACAGACAATGAATGAAATGGTTAAAATAAAAGGAAACCAGTAGTTAGGGATATTTGTAGATTTTTTTATGGACATGCATTGACCTTTAATCTGGTTAAAAGTCTTCTATTTGCTCAAATAATGAAATCTATTAATGAGTATGGAATGTGATTGAAACTCCTATCATATCATGAAGCTATAGTTACTTTCTTGAAAATAGAGGTTGAATGTGTTAATAAAAATTTGGTGAAATATAAAAATGAGTGAAAAAAATAGGATGTTCAATCATATGTGATGGTTGGACTGATAGAAAGAGTCAATCTATCACCAGTTTTCTTGTAAATAGTCTAAGTGGGACTGTTTTTCAAATTATTGGATACCTCTGATGTTAGTAAGGATTCAAATAAATTATTTGAATTGCTTGACAGCTTAGCAAAGGAGGTTTGAGAGGACAACGTAGTTCAAGTGGTGACAGATAGTGCCTTTGCTTATGTTGGTGCAAGTAAACTCTTAAAAGAAAAGAGAAAGCATCTTTTTTTGGTCTCCATATGTAGCACATTGTTTATATTTAATACTTAGTAACATTAGAAATATTCCAATTTTTTTAAATACACTTGGCAAGGCAAGGTAAATTATAGTTTACATTTTCCATCATACCTGGGTTCTTAGTTTGTTTAAAAAATATTCTAAGAACAAGGAATTGACAAGGCCAGCAATTATTAGATTTGCCACATCTTATCTTACTTTAAAAAACATATTAGATAGAAAGATTGCTTTAAGGACTATGTTTGCTTTAGAAGAATCGGCAAAATGTACTTATGCATAAAAAATTGAAGCCAAAAATGTTCAAGAAATTATATTGAGTGATAATAGATTTTGGAAAGCTATAAAATATTATTTGAAGTGTCCTTCCTCTGGTAAAAGTGTTGTGACTTGTTGATGGAGATGCAAAACAGGTTATGGATTATATTTATCAAGCAATGGATAGAGCAAAGGAATAAATTGACAAAAAATCTCAACAATGTAAATAAGAGATATGATATGATTTGGGAGATAATTGAGACTCGTTGGGATTTGCAACTCCATGGACTACTCCATGCGGTAGCATAGTATCTTAATCCCAGGTAAGTCATATTTAATTTTTAATTTCTATTATTCTATTAATATCTTTTAAAAAATAATTTATTTTTTGACTTTTTGATTGTTAAGTTTCAATATGATCCTAATTTTAATGCCAATGCTGAAGTAAAAATTGGATTGTTTAAGACAATCGAGAGGATGTATCCAAATGTTGAGACAATAGTCATTATTGATTCACAACTTGACAAATTTAGAAAAGCCGAGAGTTTTTCTGGGATGGACATGACGGTATTGACAAATAAAAAATAACCAGGTAATTAACCTTTAAATTTTATGAATTCATTTTTAATAATATAATTTTTATTTTTAACTTTATGAAATTTAATTTATCTTAATTTATTTGTCTAGCTCTATAGTAGGAGAGTTTTGGAGAACAGTGCAAAGAATTTCAAAGGCTAGCAATTCGAGTACAAAGTCTTATTTGTAGTTCCATCAGGTGTGAAAAAATTGAAGCATGTTTGAGCATATTCATTCAAAAAAAAAATTGTTTGGAACAATAAATGTTGAATGCCTTGGTGTTTATCAAGTATAATATTCAACTTGAGATGAGACAAAAAAGAGAAGGGGAGAAACATAGGATCCAATATGCAGGTATAGAATCAGATGATGAGTGGATAACCAAACAAGAAGAGCCATGTTTACTGGATGATGTGTCTTGGTTAGATGTAAATAAATATTTTAATATTGATGAGGGACCTAATATAATAAGAAAAGGAAGAGAGGTATGCATTTTTTTAATTTTTTAAACATTTGCATTATTTTCTTATTTATTTTTGTTGATTTTTAAAATATTTTTGTAGGACCAAGAAACTTAAATCTTAATAGTAAAGGTAAAGGAAAAGAAAAGGTTGTTGAGAAAGATATTGAAGTGATAAAAGATGATAAAGGTGATGAAAAAGAAGAGGAAAAAGAAGAGAATCAAGAGATGATTATGATGATGACGTCGGTGGCGATAACATTAGCTTTGGAAATGATTATGGTGATTGAAGATTCTATTTAATTGTTTGAGACTTTGAGTGAATAGTTTTGAATTAGTAATATGTTTTGAAAGATATACCATACATGGATATTTGCATATATTTTAGATTTACACTTATTATTTTAAAGTTAAACTTACCTATGCTCTTTGAGTCTTTATTAATTAATAGATGAGTATACATTTTTATTATACTTTTATTTTAATATTTCTTAAATTATTTTGTTATACAAATTATGCAATATTAACCACAGGTCCATATGAAATTTAGAGTTTTGAACCCATATCTCTTGATATAAAGGTAAGCATCTTTTCATGTAGACGATGTCATTATCAAATTCATTACATTTTTATCATTTTTATAATATCAATTTTATTTTTATACTATTTTTTATTATTTTATAAATAAATTGAATTTGTTAATGAATCTTACAAGTCGAGTCATGATTCTGAGGCACAATTCAAGTCATGGATGATTCGAGTGGAATCCTGATTTGACAACTATAATGATGTCCAAGTTTGAAATTTTGGACCAATACCGAACTTGGTAAAACTCAATTTAGCTCTTTTGTTGAGCCCACTACCCATGTCATCAACACAATAGATAAAATGATTGGCTCATCTAATAGCATCGCAAGGGTTTAGACCAAGGGGTGAATATGTAATTTGCCTCGCCAAACTTTGACTTTAGCAAATTTCCAATTGGATCAAAGCAGTAAAAGGACTTTACGGTAAATCTTCGTTTAGCATAGAGTCCAGATAAACAAAGACCTAGAATTTGATTCAAATTCATGTTAGATAATCCAATTGACTTGTAGTGTGCACAAATGTAAAATGTGCACAATTAGTCTGATAAATCATGGTGAAGATTCTACTGACCAATGCGCTAAGAAGGTAACGTAATGGCTCAAACAACAGCACTTATTAACTCATGAATCTACTTTTTATGTTAAGATTTGCTTTTCAACAATAGAACTTTTATGGGCAGCTTACCTTTTGCTTTCATGGTCAATTTTGCCTTGAGTTCATTTCTTGGCATCCTTTTGACATGACAGAATTCATCTTGTCTGTTGTTTAGTGTGCTTCACATTCCTTTTTTTATGTTCTGATCATCAAACATCACTTACTTGGTGTTTTTCGCATCATATTGTTAGTTGAGTTTGCTAGCGTCATGTTGTCATGGCCCCAGCTTTGCTTGTGTGCCTTCCATTTGATCATGACCGAAAATTGAATAGTCATTCCATCACCTCCCCTGTTTTGCTAAAGTCTGAAATTTGATCCAAGCAAACTTGTTTCCAACAATTTTTGGTTTCCATACACAGTTTTAAATCAGTTCTCTCTCTAATTTCACATATGTTTTGGGTTTAATCAAAATCATTTGATAGTATCATCTTCCTATTTTGCACTACAACTTCTGGGTTCCATCCAAACCAAAGGTATAGAACCATGGCATGAGCCCACCAGTCATTGGCTTGTATGGCATGAATCATGGTACAAGGCTCATATTAACACATATTCCAACTGGCACAATCAGTAATTTACATAGGTACAGATCAATATAGGCAACATGTACCAATCATTATAGATGATATAAATCGTACTTGTATCCCCAACCCAAACTCACTTAGGGCCAGTTTGGTTGTCCGGACCCAAAATCCTATAGGATTCATAGGACTGGGCCAGCACAACTAGGAAAATCAGCTCAAGCTAGGCTGGTTTAGACAAAAACCCAGGGGTCTTTGGAGTTGGCCAGCCCGAATCACATAGGGAGAAAAAAAATACCTCAGCTCCTATAGGATTTTGGGCTCAAACAACCAAATAGGCCCTTAGAGTAAAAGAAAATTCCAACAAAAAAGTTTATAGCAATCTTTGCACCAAACAATCTCACCGATACAAAAAATACAACTATATAACCTAAGTCATATTGAGAATTACAAGAGACTTTATGTATAGAAAGAAGAGATGAGGGAGAGGAAGAAATAAGAAAATGGAGATGAGTAAAGACATGAACGAAGAGCATAAATCCATCATCAATTTTAGCTTATTCAACATGACTCAACTACATCTTGGATTGACACTTCTAGTCATTTCCAACTACTACACTTATTACATTTCCTAAATAGAATATTCACGAGCAACTCTGAACCGCTACATCCAACATCATATATAAAAAGTCCCAACTTTTCAATTTCCATAAAAAACCAAGTTAGATTTCTCCCATAAAGATTTAAACCACACTAAACTTCTATAAAAAGGGTTTCTAACATTACTGGACTTGAAGGAAGAGCACAAGGGCAAGTTTCCTCAAGTTGGATTCTATGCATAGTGAGAGTCTGATGTCCTCCAATGTTCAAATTTATAGTGATCTGATGGCCATAACAATGGTTAAAAACTTATCTAAATTAAGAATGTAATATAGCAAATAAATCTTAATAATTTTATGAAGACAACACATTAGCACCTATTCCATTCTTGAATCTTTTTAAAACTTATCCTATATCTATTTTTTTTTGCCAATGATGTGCATTTGCATGCACTTTATAACTAGTAAATTTATGATAGTTCTAAAAGCTTGGCCCAATACATGAGGCTTCTGCCACTATAAGCTTTGAGGAGGGTCAAATGTACAGAACTCATGACACTTAGGTCACAGTGGAGCAGATAGGCTTAAAAAATTTCTACTTGTGAAACAATTCTCTGTACAACCTAAGACAGGATCAAAGCACATGGAATAGTTGAATTCGCAAAGCTTTCCAAGAAAACAAACTCTATAAATGCCTTCAGGAGCTCCATATTCTAAATTTATTGAAGATTTTATTGAAGATGGAGATATCTTGTTTCGATATTTGTATGTGGGTGTATTGATTATTGCAAGAAAAATGGAAGCATATATGATGAGTTCAAGATAGCAATGACACAGAAAATGAAATTGGTACTTATGTTTTAATATCTCGATATAGAATAGAAGCATACCAATGAAGGGATTTTTATGTCTCTAGAAGGCCACAAAAAGTTCTCAAGAAATTTAAAATGAGTGATTTCAAGCATGTAAACACATGTGGTGTATGGTACCAAGTCATTACAGCATATACAAGGAAAAATGGTAATTCCATCCTCCATTAGGATTTTAGTAGGGAATTAATACTACTTGGCATGCACAGAGCATTCTTTTGGAGTAAGACTTATGGTTGCTACACGGTGATAGTAGCAATGCTTCACTTAAAGGAGTTCCATACAAACGTTCACAGTATAACAGACAGATCTTTTTTGGCATAGAGAGGGAAGAATCAGAAGGTGGAATTACCCTCTGTCTACATACCCGGGGAAACACCTCCAAAGTATTGAACTCAAAAACTCTTCCATTAAGAAGTAGGGTGTGAACACAGCTATTGCCTAGTTCACTATGGTACACTTTTTTTTTTTTGGGAACAAATGTACACTAAGTAACCCACTTAATTCAATCTGTAATAATTTCAGATTTGTTGGATTTGGTGATAGTGATTGGTTTTGAGAATTGGGCGATAAAAATAGTATAAACAATCTGTGCACAACATGAGAACATGTAACATTCATGTCATCTTAAAAACAACCAAACATATGTTACTTTCACTTCATGCGCATGCCACACAACTGGATTAAGAAACTTATTGATGACTAGTTTGCCGCAATAAAAACCAACAAAAGCCTATCAAGATGATCAATCTCCACTTGCATTAGTATTTAGATATTCCACGATTCAAGCAAACACATTGACACAAAATTTAACTTCATGGGGTCAGCCAAGATGGCATTTGGTGATCCAAGTGAGATCACCATGGTGATCTAATAATCCAAGTCCTGTGGTAATCCAATTCTCAGTGATTCAAGATCATTGCATTTAATAGGTCATGGTTCAGTGATTAAAGATCTCCAAGTATCCACAAGTAACATATTTGATATTTCATGAGAATCCAAGACCACAAACCGTGTAATACCAAAATTATCCCTGATATATTTCATAAAATTATATTTGTTAACATATAAAATATATTATAATAAAAATATTAATATATTTATTAGTATATTAATAATTAATATATTTATTAGTATATTAATAATTAATATATTTTATAAAAATATATTAATTGTTATGATAGAATTAAAATTTTATTTATTCTTATAATATATTATTTATTAATACAAATATTTATTTTGATTATAAAAATAATGCATAATATATTAAATATTTTATTATATAAATATAAAGTACAATAAGATATTTTTACTCTAATTTAAAATTATCATTGAATCATAATATGAAAATAATATGATTAATAATATATATCATAAATATAATATATAATATCAATATAATATAAAATCGGATATATAATATTGATATAATATATTAACAATATATTGATATATCAATTTTTTATTATATCGAGGGTTATTTTTGTTCTTAAATTTCAGTTCAAGATCGCTGCCTAAAGGTAATTTTGGATCCCGACCTCAAGGATAGGTATTCGATCACTAGATTGGGCAGTGATTTGAGGAGTGGGGGTGATTTAGAATTACTGTCATGTAGAATTGTCATAGTGCAATAAAACATGGTGACCTCATCACCTCTATCCATATCATTTCTGATCTTTAGTTGATCACCCTATACCAAACGCCCTTAAAGGAGTTGCATTTTAGTTTCACAAAATTTAATAACCAAGCTACTGACATCTTCGCAAAGCCCTCCTAAGCATGAACTGTTTCAGAAATTTAGAACTCTTCTGGAATCTCTAAATCAAGTTCAATAGGCAAAATTAGAAGGTAAACTTCATTTTTGGGTCATAAGCTAGTGCAAGGTTATTCTTGTCTAACTGGGTGAATCTAATGTTCTAGATGTTCCGCCATCAGTTTGATCTTTAGAAGTTGTAGTAAATGCAGTTGGTGGATATTAGTTGCACTAAATGAGGCAGACGGAGAGAGCTAGAAGTGTTCATTTTCAACAAACAAAGATGTACGCAGTGATAGTGAATAAGTCATGCTCAAGAATGAAATCCACACTCTCCATTTATCTCCATTTCCTAACTTCTTCCTCTTCCCATACCTCTCCTCTGTAAGCATAAAGGCCCAAGCCAATATTTTTCTCAACAGCTCAAAATAAAAATCATCAATCTTTTCATATTTATTGAAATTGCCACTCTAACTGAATCATTCTGCATCTTATTAACTGCTAGTAGAGCTACTACTAAGTTTGTTTAAGCATCGTGTATAACAAACTTTTCATAAATCTCAACCATCACAATTTATAGAAGACTGTGCCATTCTCACCTCAAGTATGTCAATGGCTCGGGAGACTCCTACTTTCATCAGCCACCTCACTGCATCCTTCTCGTACATCAGCTCAATTGTCTCCTTGAAAGCATCCAAGTCCTCGACATCGGTAAACTTTATCTTCCGGCAATCAGCCAGAGCATCCGAGACCGTCTGGCCAGCGTTCAGAACCATGGAGGCCAAAAATGCACTATTCTCGCACAGAGCCTCCGAATCCAGCTCCAACACCAAGCACCTCCCGTCTTTCCCCTTCAATTTGAGCCTCAAATCCAAAGATCTCTCACTCAAGCAAGCCCCATCCTCCGCTGCCGGCCTCCCAGGGACCAAAGCTCTCGCCTTTGAGGGCGGATCCGAACTCTCCGACTCCGACTTCATCGCCACGGTAGCGATCGAGGCGGCATCGGCGATCTCCGGTAGCGGGACGAGGGCTGCGTCGGAATCGATTGGGGAGACACGGCCGGGGGAAAGGATCCGACGAGGACCGATGATGCCGAGGCCCAGCTTGTTGCTGGGAGAAGGGGAGCTGTGCAAGGAGCTGCCGGAGTAGGGGGGCGGCGGCGGCTTCAGGGGGGGCTTGGTGGGGTGGTGTTGGGAGTGAGGGGAGATCCGGCGGTCGGGGCTGCGGGGGGCGGCGCCGAAGTGGCAGCACCAGGGCCGCCCGAGGCCGGATTTCTTCCGGCGGGAGGCAGATCGCCTGCCGCCGGGCTCCGCCATGGGCAGAATCACCGGGGGAGGAGAATGAGGTGGCGAGGATTGGGATTAGCTCGTTGGGGTGGTGGGGGGTAGATCTAGGGTTTGGTCGGCGTCATTGGGGGGATCGGAGGATCTGGCGGCCCGCTTTGGCTTCGCTTCGGTTTTGACGACGGGGGTGTTGGAATCTTGCGCCCTTCTCGCTTCTTTTCTTCTTTTTTTTTTTTCTTTTTTTTTTTCCTCTTTCTTTTGGCAGAGAGAAAGAGAGAGGGAAGGGTACGGGAGGATCATAGAGACGTTAAAAGAGGGGAAAAAGGATTAGCTCCACCGCCGAAAGCAAAGATGAGGTTGAAGCGAATCTCGTTAGTGATGAGCGTAGACTTTAATAGTCGCGCTAGAAGCTTGCACGAAAAAAATTTGTTTGGATATGTACTGATAGATTATCGTTAATAATCATTTTTTAAAAAATAATAAATTTATTAATGCGAAGAAAAATAAGAATTGAAGACATAAGAATAGACTATCAATTCTCATTTAAAATTAAATGAATCAACTTTGACTTTTAAGAAATAGATAATTAATTCTGATTTAAAGTTAAATGAATCAAACCGGATCTTAAAAAAAATAAGTTATTGCTAAGACTGTAGCTTGGTTAGTAAAGCCTTTGCTTCACTATCAATAGATCATGAATTCGAGATGGAATAAAAAATAAGTTAGAAATTAATTTTAAGTTGAACGAATAATTGAAATGACGCGATCACCATTGGCTTGTTAATGTTTAAATTTATTTAAACTATACACATAAATAATAAGCTATTAAATCAAAACTTCCATTACAATGTTTAAGTCTTTGAATCAACTAAAAAGTATTATTATCTTTGGACCTTATAGCTCAAGTTTGCAGTGGGCGTGTCTTAAATTTAGATTATTTTCGGTCCACTTTAAAATTTTCAAGAAACTCAATTAAATTATCTTAAATTTAATTTAAAATTAAATTTAAATTTTAAGCACGAAGCAATGATAAACAAACTAAGCTTGATATCAATTTTAAGTTTGAGATTAATCTTAATCCAACTCGGTCAAGCTCAATTTATTTAAATCCATAAATAAAAATAATATTATAGAATAAATTTATTAATTACTAAACATACGACGAGATTCATAAAGGCTGTTTTGGAATTAATTATGATTTATAAGTAAATCATGAAACTATGAATAATATATTAGAGAGTTACCATGTTGTTTGTTTTTAAATTAATATTTTTTTAAATAATTTAAAATATTGTAATGGTACTCGAAGATGATAAATTTTTTTTTTTATGATAAAAATGATGTATTCTATATACATGTAACGAGAATGAATACAATTCAAGAAGTCAGAAAGTATAATATTGCATGACTGTATATGAACAGTCTGTCATGATGATCATAAAATAAAATTAGAGTGGTTGGCAACTTGTGAGGCAATCCGATCAATAATGTAATTTATGAGGCAATCCAATCAATAACGGAATTGGTTTTTCTAAAGATACGATGCATCGTGGAAGATGATAGATTTTGGAGGGGTATATTTAGACCTAAAGAGAAACAAGTCCAAAATTACATCACCGCCGGGAGGGATCACGAGTGTACGTAAGCTGGAGACGAGACAAGGTGTTGGTTTTGGTGCCAAAACTGATGGTGAGAGCAGAGCAAAGCCGGCCAGGTGAGGCCAATGAACCTGTGAGCTAGCGAGAGCAAAAGCCAGGACATTTAGTAACTTATTGGATGAGGAAAGAAGAAGACATAATTGGGTAATGGATGGATCCCATCTGTTTGTTTTTGAGAAGGAAACAGGACAAACATGCAAGTTTTCACGTATATTCTTTGTAGATTTTGTCTGGAAAGGATATTCTTTTTTTGACCCCATATAGCCACATTGGGGAGTAAGAGGTTTTACAAAATCCTCTATCATAGCCCAGTCTGGACAGTTTTTTTTTTTTAAAAAAAATATATATATTTTAGAATAGCATTTTCAAAACCGTCTATTATATTGGCACCATAGCACGCTGGACAAAAAGAATCACCGGCATCAACATCTGACCATTTCTTTTAATTTTATCATAGAATACGGTTTTTTGGGAGGGGGTGTTTTAAGAAAAAGGATGTGGATAGATCCGGTGTAACTACCCTGCAGGCTCCCATGCTACTAAAAAATGTTTGATTTGAGATACTAGATTTTTATAATTTTTTTTTATCCGAAGGTAAGTACGTCAATCCAACATCATCACGATGCCAATTGATCAGAATGAGAAACTAGATAAGATACTAACCTTTATAAATCATGAATTTAATCGAGTCATCCACAGATTCATTCCTCAAACTCATGATCAGTTGATAGTGAGGTGAGGCCCTAACCAAATAGGCTACTGTCTTGGTGGTTAGAATATGGTTTTAAAAAGAAACTTTAACTTTTTAACCTATAGTAAGTCTTTGTGAACCGCGTGCGGTGCAGCAAATCTAACATGGCCCGCACCGCTTTTTTCTATTGGTCCACCTGTATCCGAACTGGCTTGACAGGACGGGACGGGGCGTATAACAGGATTAAGCTATAATCGAATTTTTTTTGAATAACTACAAGCAATAATAAAAAAATCCTAGATCTAAAAGAAATTAGGATCGTGGATAATTCAGAAACTACCTGTAAGTTTAAGCTAAGCATAATCAATTAATATATTAGTCTAATAAAACTAAAGAAATAAACTCACTACCAATATCAATTAAATATTTAAAGTGAAAAAGGGTGCTCACAAACTTGATCGTGCTTGAATTTGGAAAAGAAGGCGTTAACCAAGTCGGGCTGAGATTCTGCCTGGATGGTGAGTCCGATAAAGTCCTTGGACTTGGAATACCAAAATAATATATGCAATCAAGATTTTTCAAATAAAAATAATTTTAGATTTGGTCCGATAAATCCAAAAATATGGTCGATGCAGTCTTCTAGAAGTGCTTTGAATAAAATGTGGACTCTTCAATCGTGTGTTGATGAGGATATGTCGATCAGGATGCCAGGTGAAGCCCAAATTGCAGACTTAAAGGCCACTTCTCTTTTTTTTTCTTTCTTTTTTTTCCTTCTTGGCTTGAAGTCGGCTGATAAGGCCGACATTGCTTTCATGTTCGTGCTGGCACTTGGTGCCTTTAAGATCGTGCCGAAAGGAACTCCGCGGGTGGGGAAATCCAGCGAGGCCTTCACCGGTGACGGTGCTGGAGTGGCATGGTGGCACTGAGTATTTGATGTTGGCCCTGAAGAGACGATGGCGTGGTTCTGTTCCAGTGGTTGTCGACCGTGAGAGGAGCTCGGCGATTCCGACGTGGTAGCTGTGGGTTCTGACGGGTTTTTGCTGGTGGCCAGCGGCTTGGGAGATAGGGGTGGTCGGGCGGAGGATGATGGTGGCGGTGGATCATTTTTGGGGCGGTCCGTGTCCGTTAGGGACCGGTCATTATCGACTCGGCTGTGGACCTCTCCGGATGGAAGGGAGGCGACAGACTCGACGGACTCGGTGGCGAGGTCGGAGGGATGGGTGGTGGTGATGAGTGGCTCGATCGATGGTTATTTGGTGGTGAAAACTGGAAAACAAGGAAGGTGATTTTTCATTAAGGACTTGTAGGGATGCAACTAATTGTTTGGATCCATCTTATTGTCTGGCTCTAAGAATTCGGGGTGGTATTTTACTCCTGACCTAGTAGTCCTACAAAGATCGCTACAAGAATCATAATCAAGCTCTCTATTAAATTTTTAGAATATAATGACTAGTTTTCACCAGAAATCTAGTATCAATCTAAAATTTGATTCTAAAATTTTCCAACACAATTTTCTTTCTTTTTGAGTTTAGTTTTCATATCTATAAATTTTATGATTTTTTGATAATTCTATCAATGAAAATTATCAAAAGAATAGGTGTTGTGTAGTTTTCAGATTATAGTTTTCTGCATGCACAATCAGAAGTTCTTGATCAAATTATCATGAAAATTAAAATAGTTTTTCAAATTTGCACATGTAGAAATTCTCCAATTTAAGTCTAGTTTCTAGAGACACTAATTTTTTAATTTTTTTGACTCCCCTAGAAATGAAACTTTAGGTTTAAATAGAGGTTGCTCAAAATTTCTAGTTGCAGAATTTCAAAAAAGAGGCTAAGAGTTTAACTCAAAATCTGGCATGAATTCTAAAGTAGATTTAGGAATCCGCAATCTTAGATTTGTTCGGCTATGAGTCTATTTTCTAATGATGTAGATTTTATAATTTTTAGGGCTTCATATGAACGGGACTTTCTAAAAAAGTAAAGGATTTGCAAGGTATGCTAAATGCTGAGATATGCAATTTTTTTTATTAAATGCAATGTAAATATGCTTAACCTAAACTAAACTATGCTCTGATACCAAAAATTGATACAAGATGATATGATCTAGGGATGCAATGCAGATTATTATTTATTTATTTATTTTTTAAAATTATCAGCAAACCAAAACTATAAATCAAAACTAGCTAATTATTATTTTTTAATTTGCAAGGGATTAAACTATAATCGAATTTTTTTTAATAACTACAAGCAATAATAAAAAAACCCTAGATCTAAAAGAAATTAGGATCGTAGGTAATTGAGAAGGTAATTGAAAAACTACCCGTAAGTTTAGGCTAAGCACAATCAATTAATATATCAATCTAATAAAACTAAAGAAATAAACTCACTATCAATATTAATTAAATATTTAAAGTGGAAAAAGGTGCTCATAAACTTGATCGTGGTCAAATCTGGAAAAGAAGGTGTTAACCAAGACGGGCTAAGATTCTGGCTGGATGGTGAGTCCAAAAAAATCCTTGGACCTAGAATACCAAAATAATATATCAAGTCAATATTTTCTAAATAAAAATAATTTTAGATTTGGTCCGATAAATCCAAAAAATGGTCAATGCAGTCTTCTAGAAGTGCTCTTAATAGAATGCGGACTCTTCAATCATGTGTTGATCAGGATACGTCGATCAGGATGCCAGGTGAAGCCCAAATTGCAGACTTAAAGGCCACTTCTCTCTTTTTTTTCTTTCATTTTTTTCCTTCTTGGCTTGAAGTCGGCTGATAAGGCTAGCTTTGCTTTCACGTTCATACTGGCACTTGGTGCCTTCACGATCGTGCCAAAACAGGAGAACTGGGTGGGCAGGGATATTTGGCAAGACCTTCACCGGCGACGGTGCTTGAGTGGCATGACAGCACTGAGGATTTGATGGTGGCCGTGAAGAGACGATGGCGCGGCTCTATTCCAATGGTTGTCGACCGTGAGTGGAGCTTAGCGGTTCCGGCATGGTAGCTATGGGTTTGGACGGATTTTCGCCAGCGGTCGGTGGCTTGGGAGATGGGGGTGGTCGGGCAGAGGATGACAGTGGCGGTGGAGCATTTTTGGGATGGCCGGTGTCCATTAGGGACCGGTCATTGTTGGCTTGGCCGTGGACCTCTCCGGACATGAGGGAGGTGGTGGACTCGACGGCGAGGTCGGAGGGATGGGCGGTAGTGATGAGTGTCTCGATCGATGGTTGTTTGGTGGTGAAAACTGGAAAACAGGGCAAGTGGTTTTCAAGGCCTTTGGATGCTTGACAAAGGATTGCTAACGGGCTCAGGAGGTTAGTCTCTCAAATCACTATAGATGGCAGGAGGTAGAGGTAATAGAAAAGAAAGAAGAGGAAGGAAGAAGAGAGAAAGAAGAAGAGAAAAAGAAGAGAGGAAGAAGAAGAATAAGAGAAAGAGGGGAGTTGGGAAACAAAATTCCTTATTCAATATCTGTTAATGCTTTAATTGATACATGGGACTCCTTTAAATAGATCCTAATCCTCTATGAATTGGAGACCAAAACTCTGGGACTCTCCAACAAATTGGAGACCGGATAAACTAATATACTAAGACTCAAATCAAACTGAAATAACTGGCCTAATCTAAAAAAGAATCCATACTAATCCAATGTTCATGCTCTGAGATCCGTACATGATCTGGATACAAGAATAATAAAAATAAAAATAATATTCTCAATCCCAATAAATCTAAATAAAATATAAATTTCTGCTCAGATATGTGCATTAGGATCTGGCTGGGTGTTGTCCTCATCAATTTGTGGTTGTGTACTTTGATGATATCCTGATTTATAGTTGATGTGGCGAGACCGCTGACGTGGATAGCTGACGGGCGCCACATTGAGGGAGGCCGCCACGGAAGATGCCACGTCGACTCTCCATCTCGGATCCCACTACCGAGCTGGGCTGAGCTCCCTCAAGACAGCAAGTCGAGCTCAGTCCTCCGCCGGGTCAAGCTCATGAGCTCGACGCCAAGGTCGGAGCCGTCCTCCGCCCTCCAGAGCGAGACCCTCGGAGGCTAGTGCCATGCGGTCGAGGTCGAGCCAAGAGCTCGCCCGCCGATGTGGAGCCTCTCTGAGCGCGCGCTCTCTGGACTGGGTCCGTCCTCCGCCCTCATGAGCGAGACCCTCGGAGGCTAGTGCCCTGCGGTCGAGGTCGAGCCAAGAGCTCACCCGCTGATTGTGGAGCCTCTCCGAGCGCGCGCCCTCTAGACCGGGTCCATCCTCCGCCCTCCAGAGTGAGACCCTCGGAGGCTAGTGCCCTGCGGACGAGGTCGAGCCAAGAGCTCACCCACCGATGTGGAGACTCTCCGAGCGCGTGCCCTCTGGACCGGGTCCATCCTCCGCCCTCCAGAGCGAGACCCTCGGAGGCTAGTGCCCTGCGGTCAAGGTCGAGGCAAGAGCTCCCCCGTCGATGTGGAGCCTCTCCGAGCGCGTGCCCTCTAGACCGGGTCCGTCCTCCGCCCTCCAGAGCGAGACCCTCGGAGGCTAGAGCCCTGCGGTCGAGGTCGAGCCAAGAGCTCGCCCGCCGATGTGGAGCCTCTCCGAGCGCGCGCCCGCTGGACCGGGACCGCACCCTTCCCTTCTCCACCGAGGTGACTGCACGAGCTCGGAGCGCCCAGGCCGGAGCAGACCTGGCCATCCCAGGATGCCGGTGAGCCACCCGAGGACCACGGAATAGCGCCCCCCATGCCGCCTTAACTACCTGTCCGGCTGTACTTCCAGAGGATGGGCCAGCCAGAGAGCACGCACCCCTAGGGCGGCAGCCCCCGGATCGAGGCTCTGCTAGGCTTCCTGGAATGGAGCGACCGGAGAGGATGTCAGAAGGAATGGAAGCTTCCCCTACCACCTGTCAGGAAAGGCGTCCCGTCCACGGCACGGGATCTTGCCGCACGCGCCTGCCAACCCAGCAAGGATCCCGAGGCAGGCTCCAATGGCCAATTTCCAACTACAAAGAACGATCGGCACCCCCAAAGAGGGGGACGTAACACACTAGTAACACAGGAGCAATAATCCATCAAAAACACAAAGCGCAAGCTCGACCAAGAGGGCGAAGCGCCACCACCAACACCACGATTGAGGGAGAACCACCGGGAAACAAGGAGAAGCGGAGGAATAGGGAACCCCTTTGTCCCCGCTATCACTCTCCCCCTATTGCATCTCTCCTTCACCGACACATCTCCCACTCCTCCTAGTGCGGAGTCCATCAAGAGGGGCCCGACCAGGAGGATCTGTTTTCCTGAATCGTCACTGACTTGATCGTCGGAGTGCCCCCGCCGGAAATCCCGGCCCGGGTCACTAATCCCTGTTTCGCAGGTCCAGGAGCAAAGGACCGGCAGGCAGCGATAGGAGTGCACGTCGGTGCCGGTAGCAGCTATGAGCCATGACGGTCTTGGCGGCAACAGATTGGCGTGCCAGGTAAGGGGGTGAATAAACCCTCCATCTCTTCACAGACAAGCCAGGCGGGAGGATGGTGACGACAAGGGCAAGGGAGGCCTCCACCAAACATGCGAGGGACTCCCCCTCCCGGGGAAACCTGCACCGCCAAGAAGCGAAGCCGCCCGCTCCGGTCCAGCCACCTCCACTAGAAGCCCAACTGGCCGCACTTGCCTAGCAGATGCAAGTCCTCGCCACGGCAGTGCGCCAGCTTCAGCACCATCACCGGTCCGTGGTTACCCACCAGTAGCCAGGGACCCCGACGACCCATGCCGCAGCTCCCCGCGATAGCCTGCACTCCTTCCAAGAAAGGCCATCGCAGCCGCGGGCCACCACTGACAACCGGGGCAGCCACCAAGCTCCGACGAAAAGACAACGAGCCGGCTCTGCCGACAGAGAGAGCCGCTCGCCAAACCTCGGGCGGGAGGTGCCCAGACCCCACCGAGGCAAGAAAAGTAAGACCCCCCGCCACAGGTGCTATGCATCCATGTCACCTTCTCCGTCTCCTTCGGCGGAGGGGTCCACTGATGAAGCCGTCTGGCGCGCGGCGGAAAGGCACCTGGAGGAACATGAGCGCAAGCTGGCGGAGTTTGCCCGCTGGTTTGCCTACATGCCGGGCTCCGCTAGCGAGCCACCGGGCTACGACACCCATCCCCCGTTCTTCCAAGAAATCCAGGCGGAGCCAATCCCGCATCAGTTTCGAATGCCGCAAGTGGATCCTTACAATGGAACCACCGACCCCCTGGGCCACCTAGAAAGTTACCAGACCCTCATGAGGGTCCAGGGGGCCACCGACACTCTTCTCTGCGTCGCTTTTTTTGCTACTCTCCGGAAGGCAGCCCGGATGTGGTTCATCCGTCTAGAGCCAAAGAGCATCACTTCCTTTGCCCAGCTAGGGCAGAAGTTCGTGGCTCACTTCGATGCTTGCAGGAAGTTGCCACGGGAGGCAGACATCCTTTTCTTCATTGGGCAGCAGGACCGCGAGCCCCTACGGGACTACGTGGCCCGCTTCAAGGCCACCGCGTTGGAGATCTACAATCTTGAAGAGCCAGTGGCTATGCTGGCATTGAAGCGAGGGCTCAGGACCTCTCGCCTGACCTACTCGCTGAACAAGAAGCCCCCCAAAACCTACTCCGAGCTCCTTCTTCGGGCCCAGAAGTACATCCATGCCGAGGAGGCGGACCGTACGAGGTGGGAGCTCGATGGAGGACCCCTGAAGAAGTCTACCCCTACTGAAATATCCAAGACCCGGAAGCCAGCACCCTAGGCTCAGAGCTCCTGGAGGGACCGGCCAAGGCCGAGAGGGACACCTGTCCCTGAGGAAAGCTATACCCCTCTCCTCGCCCCGAGGACAAAAATCCTTATGGAGATCGAGGACGATGACTACTTGAGGCGCCCGCCTCCGCTGAGGACCACCATTGGCCGTGATAAGATGAAGTACTGCCGCTTCCACCGCGACCACGGCCATAACACCGAGGAATGCCGCAACCTCAAGTGAGAGATTGAGGAACTCATCAAGAGAGGCTACCTCAAGAGGTTCATGGGGGGCAGACCTCAAGCGGAGTCCCAAGCGCTCGTCGCTCTCCCGCCAGCTCCAGCCATCGACAACCACCCCACCGAGAAGCCGGTGGGCATGATCTCCTGGGGAGCGGCGCGTGCGTCCAAGAAGGCCCGGGGGGCAGGGGACTCTGAAAATGTACTCCCCTTTATGAGGGAGGGGAAAGACGAGAAAAAAATGTAAATAATGATACCGTGGTCGTCGAAATAACGATCACGAAGCACCCTATAAAGCGCATCATGGTTGATAGTGGAAGCTCCACAGATATGCTTTTTTACGATGCCTTCTCCAGGATGAATCTCTCCCCCCCAATCAGCTTAGGCCCTTGCACACACCCCTTGTCGGTTTCATGGGCGATTCTGTGAGAGTAGGAGAAATCACTCTCCCGGTCACTGTCGGAACCCCATCTCGGCAGAGCACCGTCATGATGACTTTCACGTTTGTAAGGCTCCCCTCCGCCTACAACGTGATATTGGGTCGACCCGGGCTCAACCTGCTTGACGCCATTGTCTCCACCAAGAGGCTACTTGTACAGTTCCCAACTCCCTACGGTGTCGGGGAGATGAGAGGAGTGCCCCAGCCGGTGCAGCATTGCTTCCAAACTCTTCCTGGGGCCAAGGTCCCTCAGGACGACCCCAGTGCGGACGACCTCGACCAAAGGGCCCAAGACCCTAGAGGGGGCCCAGTCGAGCATCTACTTTCCTATCCGCTTGGAGATGATCCCGCAAAGATGGTGCAGATTGGAGCCCAGCTACCCGAGAGGGAGAGGGCCCAACTGCTGGGATTCTTGCGGGCGAACGCGGATGTGTTCGCCTGGACGGTGGCAGACATGCCAGGTATTCTCCCTGACATCATTACTTATAGATTGAGTGTCGACCCAAAGCACAAGCCAGTTCGGCAGAAAAAAAGAAGTTTTGCCCCGGAGAGATAGGCAGCCATCAAAGAAGAGGTAGACAAACTCCTGGCTACCGGTTTCGTTCGAGAGGTCCAGTATCCGAGCTGGCTAGCGAATGTGGTGATGGTCAAGAAGAATAACGGCAAATGGAGGATCTGCGTGGATTACACCGACCTCAATAAAACCTACCCGAATGACAGCTTTCCTCTCCCGAAGATCGACCAGCTGATGGATGCCACTTCGGGCCACCGTTGCTCTCCTTCATGGATGCGACCAAACGATTTTTTTTGTCATTTGGACTTTTGTTCGAGCCAGCCCAATCAAGCTCGAGCCTGATGTTTTGAAAAATTTTGAACCTAAGTCCAGTCCGAAGCTCGAAATTTTTTCGAGCTGGGCTCGAGTAGAGGTATGGCCTGACCTAGCCCGGCCCACTTCCAGCCCTATCTATAAATAATTATAGAATCAAACGATATGACGAGGATTTGCTAAAAATCTTGGACAGCATTTGTTTTAGTTCTCTTTACATATCTTTAGAAAAACCCATATATTCTTATATTTTATAAGAATATATAAAATATAATAAAAAAGTACCATACAAAAACTCTTATATTTTTAAATAATGTCTATAGAAGATTGACCTTACCTTAGCAGCATTTAGACAGCAAGCACAACGGCAACTCAAGTATTCAACAATACTTTATCTCGTGATGGATGATGGACCATAAGTTATGCAATACGAAACGTCAATATTGCTTATCATGGGCTGTGAAGCAACCATGGGCACAACTTTTGTTTTATTTCACTAAAAATTTTACGGTGCCAGATTAACACTCTCTCAAGCAAAGATCAAAGAAAATAACATCGCTAAAACTCAAGTAATCATCTTATCAATAATACAGCTTCACGGTGTCCCTCCTTTTTATCTGGCAGATCGGATTTGGCTCGAAAGTAGATACTTCAAAACATTTCTAGAATTTATGTTTTGGCTCATGAAAGTAATCAGGTTTAATCATCCATACACTTGATAAATGTTACGGCTCATGGAATGCACATCAGAGGGGATTAGTAATTCCACTCTCGCTAATAGTTGCTGCAATTTTTTTCTTCCCCCATTAGTAGGAATTGGTGCACTTTTTTGGTTGGATAAAGGTGAAGGTTGGGTTGGTAGGCTGGAGAAAGACCGGGCAAAAAGAAGAATACAAAAAAAATATGAGAACAAAAAATAGGACTCAAGCTTCTTATTAATGAATGGAGAAGGAGACAAAATAATAATGATGATGACGATAAATATCTTGATCAATATGATTTTAAATAATTTTTTCTAACTAAACAAATTTTTTATTTTAATTTTTTTTTAAATTAAATATTTAATTAAATACAATCAATTCCTTGGTTTCGGTCTCGTATCAATTTAGTTTGCTTATATAACATTTCAAGTATTTTGATGATTTAAATAATTTTTATAAATTGATCAATTTTATTATTAAAAAATAAAGGAAGAAAGTTAAAAACAAATATTATTGAAAAAAAATCCTGAACAAGAAAATAAAAATAATAACCTTATACGGTGTTGCCGTCGTTTCCTCCTGGACCGGGATCGGTGGACGCGTTGGAGAGCTCCTCGACCGGCCAACATGCAAAAAGTCCCTGGGCGCCGGAGAGGCTCCGGCGGGGGACACTCCGATGCTTAAGTTAGAGGAAGGCTGGAGCAACAGAACGGGAGGAAGCTCGGAAGGAGAGTATGTAATGAGGAAGAAGAACGTTACCCTTCACGGAGGTCCCCCGGGCGTCTTTTATAGGCACGGAGCGCTACCAAATTATGTTGGGGAGCAGGCTGGAAAAACCTGAATATGCCCCCAGGAGAACAGGCGTGGCGACGAGATCGTGGGTGGCGGCGTACCAGGTTTGTCAGAGTAGTGGCCATGCGCTGGAGTTTGTTATAACAGAATGTCAGAACTGTCGGAGAGGAAACGTTCCTGGAAACCTCGGGCGATCTCTTCAGTAGTGGGTCAGTTGGCTCCCCAAGAGCCGACCGTGACGATAAAAAGGGCCGTCGCACGGGCGGTGGGGCGCCTATTAACCCTCAAAGCCCCTGGGTAGGCTCTTTGGGAAAGCCGACCGGGGAGTCGGACTCCGCACGAGGACCAACCGATCGGACGCCGGGGGCCGATCCGACTAGGGACTAGCCGAATGGGCGCATCAGTTGCCCCCTCTGCTCCTGGGCGTTGAGGGGCCACGTGGCACAAAAGGACAGGAGCATGATCGTGCACACCTGCGGCGGACTCCGGACCAAGGCGTCGGGTCGCTTTGAATCTGCCTCAGACGGCGCCCTGGACAGCTGTCAGCCGCTCGTTGGGGCGCAGGTGGGGCAGTTAATGCAAGTCCGGCGCCATGATGAGAGCCAGACTGTCCCACGTCGATTGGGGGTGAAGTGGAGCATCGCGCCACGCGCCAACATCTGGCCGGTCGGCGCTACCCTTTGGATTAGTCTAGCACCGCTAATCCGGCATGCACGCGGATCGCGATCTGCGTGAGAGGGTGCTTCAGCCGCTTCGATTCTCACAACGCAGGCGGTTGCGGCCCCCGACGGGATGGCTGAGGCATGCCCGAGGCGGGCAATGACTTCTCCCCCCTCTCCCCCTCCCTCGAAAGCCTATAAAAGGAGGAGGAGGCAGAGCGAGGGGGCTTTTCCTGCTGCGCCTGCTCTTCACGAGATCAAGTCCTCCCTTCCTTCCTTCATGAAAACCGGTACCTAGGAGTCCACCCCAGGTTAGTCCCAGCCATTCATCTTCTCCTTCTAGCTTCCAATGGCGTCCAGCAGTAGGGTTTCATCCCATAGACCTAGGGACCCAGGGCCAAGCGCGGTATCCTCGGCCATGACCCGGGAATGGGTCGAAAACCTCAGGGCGATATTCGGTATCCCGTCCACCCTGCACCTCACTCTTCCAGGCCGAGAGGGGAGGGCAAATAACCCATTAGATCCAGGGACCCTTCCGATGTACGAGTCCCATCTTAAGGCCGGCCTTAGGTTCCCACTGCATCCCCTGTTTATAGCCATCTTCAACCACTATAGGGTAACCCCAGTGCAACTGATCCCGAATAGTATTCGGGTGATATGCTGCTTTATAGTACTCTGTCCCTCTTCGGTAACTTCTTTTACCTGAAGAGGGACTTTAGGAGCCGAGAGTGGGTCCTATTCGTCCCTCGTCAAGGCCGAAAGATCTTGAAGTGCCTCCCATCGGCCGTCCATGGGTGGAAGGCCAGGTTCTTCTTCGTCAACAGCCTCGAACCTTAGGGGTTCGAGTCGTTGTGGAGAGAGCCACGGGCGAGGGTTCACGAGGGGAGGTCGATATCGGTGGCCGACCTGGGCATATTCAATGTCCTTAGCAGAGCTGGCCCGGTGGTGGCCTTTGAGTTGTTGGGGGAAGAGACCCTTCATCAAGCGGGGATCAGCCCCCAAAGATTTTTAGGCATGGGCCGACCCCTCCTCTCACAGCTCTCTTAACTTTTCCTCTTTCTCTGTCTGACTCTGGATGCTTGGTGACAGGAGAAAGGATGCAACAGATCGACAAGTCCAAGGTCATCCGACGGGCGGTGTGAAAGCATGCCGCCCCGGGTCAGTCCCCACGCCAGCCGCCGAACGACGAAAGAAGAGGCGGGAGGAGGAGCGGCCCACCCCTGTCGTCGAGGTCGAGTCGGACGGGGATGACCTTCCCCTCACCGAGTGCAGAGCAAGGAATGCGGCGGGGGCGCCAGCCCCACCAGCAGGGTCGGCCCCCCATCAGGAGCAGGGGGAGCCGGTGACGTCCGACAAAGCCACGACGTCCGCCGGTCCAGAGGGAGCGGCCAGGGCTGACAAGGGAAAGGGGCCAGCCGCAGAGGGAGCAGCCGATAGTGTGCCAAAGCAGTCGGACGAGGAGATCCGCTCGGAGGGGTTCCAACACTCGCGGGCACTCAATCACCCCCGAAGGGCATGGAGCTTGCTGAGGGGGGCAATGACCGACACTGATTGGGAGGTGTCGATCCAGAGAAGCCTAGCCGACGTGATAGTGGAGACGTACCGCGACTTCACGAGGGTAAGGACCTAAACCTCCTACTTCGTTATTTACTTATTTTCTCTCCTTGACATATAACACTAACCAAGCTGTATGTCTGCAGGTTCTCCATGGCATCTCCCTCATGGACGACGCTATCTGCCAATTGGTGCATGCCGCTAAGGCCTCTGTGAAGAGGGTTCAGGAGCTGGAGGCAGCCTAAGAGGTCGCGGAGACGTCGCTGAAGTCATCTGGAGAGAGCCTGGCAGCAGCCCGGGCGGAGGTTGAGTCGGCAAGGGCGGCCTAGAAGGAGGCCGAAAGCAGGCTGGCCGACCGCGAGGCCAGCCTCAAGAAGAAGAAGGCGAAGGCCCGCCTTCTTGCCCGCCGGCTGGGCGAGGAGGAAAAGCGATCGGCGGAGGCCAATGAGAGGGCCCGGGCCGAGTGCGCGGCGTCGGCATAGCTGGAGGCTCGACTCAAGGAGTGTAGGGAGTCGTCCGCGAAGCAGGTCCAGGAGGTCGTAGGGGCATACAAGGCCTCCAGCGCCTTCACCGAGGACGTGGAGGAGGCGGCGGCTGATTTCTACAGGGAGGGCTATGACGACGCCCTGAAAAAGATGGGCCTGTTGTTCCCGGAGCTAGACCTGGCGGGCGTCGAGTTGTGGGATCCGTCCGAGGGAGAGGAGGCCGAAGCGGAGCCTCTAGCAGAAGGTGAAGCCGAAGCGACCAGGGTCGAAGCTCTGACGCTTGTCGACGCAGAGGTGGTGGCTCCTCCGGAAGAAGCTCCGGCTACCATAGTCTTAGCAGACCCTCCTGTTGTAGCTGATGGGGCCGAGGTTATGGCCCTTGACGCATCTCCCGTGGGCCAGACCTGAGGGGTTTGTAAAGGTCCGACCCACCTCTCTTGTAAATATCATCTTTTGAAATGAAAAGTATTTTATTTAATCCCATAGTGCAAATACCCTTTCTTTCTTCCCCCCTTTTTTTTTTTTTTCTAAGTGCCCCCGGTCGGCCTATCCGGGCTAGGAGCCGGTAGAGTAGTGGAGAACAGTAACTTGATTTGGGCTGGATACCTGGGCGCTTGCTCCTGGTCTCTACCCGGGAGTCAGCTCGTACTATGGCCTGTCCTCCCAGTAGTTCTGCGGGAGCTATCTCGAGATAGTTGCCGATCGTGGTCGGACTCTCGGAAGTGGGCTGCCATGGAGCATCTGCCGACCGAAGTCAGACTTTTGGAGTGGGCTGCCTTGGAGCCTCTGCCAACCAGAGTCGGACTTTCGGAAGTGGGCTGCCTTGGAGCCTCTGCCGACCGAAGTCGAACTTTCGGAAGTGGGCTGCCTTGGAGCCTCTGCCGACCGGAGTCGGGCTTTCAAAAGTGGGCTGGAAAAAGTTGGAGAAGTTTATAGACTTCATTGATAATACTTGCGAAGATTATCTACATTCCACGGGCGCACTATCTATCACCCGTCCAAGTGTGCTAGGCGGTAAGTTCCAGCCCGAACTATCTCGATGACCCGATAGGGGCCTTCCCAATTGGGGAGAGCTTTCCCTGTTCGGTCGGCCTCGAAACCTCTATCTTCCGCAGGACCAGATCCCCAACTTGGAAGGTGCGCGTTTTAACGCACGAGTTATAATATTTGGCCATTCTTTGACGGCAGGTCGCCATCTTCATACTTGCCCGGAATTGGGTCTCATCTAGCAGATCTAGGTTAGCCCTTCGTTGCTCCGAATTGGCCGGCTCGATAAATTGATCAACCCACAGGGATAGTAGAGAGACCTCCACAGGGATGACCGCCACACTCCCATAAGTCAGGTTAAACGGAGTTTCTCTCGTTGCTGACCGTGCAGTCGTCTGGTATGCCCATAACACTGAATGAAGCTCTTCCGCCCAGAGCCCCTTGGCTTCATTTAGCCGGGTCTTCAGCCCATATAGGATCGTCCTATTGGTAACTTCGGCCTCCCCATTGGACTGGGGGTGAGCGACCGACGTAAGCCGATGGACGATGTGATATTGTTGGCAGAAATCTCGAAACTGGGAGTTATCGAATTGCCTCCCGTTGTCAGTGATGATCGTCTTCGGAATCCCAAACCGAAAGATGATGCAATTCCGGACGAAGTTTTCCACCTTGGTCTCGGTTATCTATGCCAATGCCTCCGCCTCCACCCACTTAGTAAAATAATCAATGGCCACGAGGAGGAATTTTCGCTGACCGGAGGCCGGGGGAAAAGGTCCCAGGATATCCATCCCCCATTGAGCAAATGGCCAAGGCGCCGTGTGCGGGGTTAGCTGGCTGGCTGGCCTCCTTTGGATGCTGGAGAACCTCTGCCATGCATCGCACCTTCGTACGAAGTCTAAGGCGTCCTTCTGAATCTTGGGCCAATAATATCCTTGTCGAATGATTTTGTAAGCCAGGGACCTTCCCCCAAGATGATCGCCATAGATGCCTTCATGCACCTCTCGAAGCACGTAGTCTGCATCGGCCGACCCCAAGCATTTCAGCAATGGTTGGTCTTGTAGAGGGCCCCATCGAGGATGATGTACTTAGAGGCCGTTGAGCGGATGCGCCTGGCCTCCATCGGGTCATCCGGAAGGACTCCTTATGCCAGGAATGCACGGATTGGGTCCATCCACGAGGCCACTTGCTCAACCTGGTGGACCTCTGTCGGCTCCTCAGCAATGCTTGAATGCTGGAGATGTTCCCGAAGGTTCGGTCGGAGGTGCCGACCACAGCAGTGGCCAGCTGCGACAAAGCATCCGCCCGGGATTTTGTTGCCGGGGTATATGAAGGATCTCACAGAGAATTTAAGTTGCGACGCCAGGTCCCGTACCTTGTCTAAGTACTTGGCCAAAGACGGATCCCTCGCTTCAAACTCACCCTTCACCTGATTGACTACCAGCTGGGAGTCGGAGAAGGCATGGATCCTACCAATGCCGAGTTCATTCGCTATCTTCAACCCCGCAAGTAGAGCTTCATACTCCGCCTGGTTGTTCGACACTTGGAACGTAAAATGTAGAGCATACTCCAAACATTGCCCATCGGGGTCAGCTAGGATTAAGCCTGCACCGCACCCCGAGAGGTTGGAAACTCCATCTACGTGCAGGGTCCAGGCGAGGTCGGCCTCTCCCGCCGGGTCGGCTATGTACGTCTCGATCGTTGTGGGAGTCGGCTCTGCCCCCCAGGTGCATTCCGCGATGAAATCAGCTATCACTTGGGCCTTCAAAGACGACCGTGGCTGGAAGGAGATGTCAAACTCGTCCAACCTGATGGCCTACTTAGCGAGCCGTCCAGAGGTATCGGGGCTTCGGAGGATCGCCCTGAGAGGTTGGTCCGTCAGCACGACAATAGGATGCGCTTGGAAATAAGGTCGGAGATGCTTTGCCGCTATAACCAGCGAGTACACCAGCTTTTGCACCTTAGGATATCTGACCTCGGCATCATGGAGAACCTTGCTGATGTAGTACACGGGTCTCTGTTGGCCGCCTTCCTCCACCTACACAAGAACGTCGCTGACGACCTCACTGGAAGCTGATAGATACAAGTATAACACTTCCCCCTCCGTTGGTTTGGCCAGGAGCGGAGGGTTCCTTAAGTAGTCCTTCAAGGCTTCAAAGGCCGTCTGGCATTCATCAGTCCACTGGAAGCGGTCCGACCGGTGCAAGGTCTTGAAGAATGGGAGGGATCTCTCGGCCGACCGGGAGATGAAGCGGCTGAGAGAGGCGATGCGCCCTGTAAGCTTTTGCACCTGCTTTTTATTGGTCGGAGGGGTCATGTCAATGATGGCCTTGATCTTTTCGGGGTTGACCTCGATGCCTCTTTGAGTAACTAGGAAGCCGAGAAACTTTCCAGAGGTCACCCCGAAGATGCACTTGGCGGGGTTCAGCTTCATCATGTGGTGCCTCAATGCATCAAAGGACTCCTGCAGGTCCCTGATGTGGTCGGTCCTATGGAAGCTTTTGACGATCATATCATCGACATATGCCTACATGTTCCTCCCCAACTGATCTTTAAAGACTCGATTGATCAACCTTTGGAAGGTGGCGCCCGCATTCTTTAGGCCGAAGGGCATCATCTTGTAACAATACAGGCCCTTATCTGTGACAAAGGCCATCCTCTCCTCATCTTCGGGATGCATCCTAATCTGGTTATACCCAGAGAAAGCATGCAGGAAGCTCAAGAGCTGGTGACTGGCCGTCGCATCCACCAGCTGGTCGATTTTTGGCAAGGGGAAGCTATCTTTGGGACACGCCTTGTTGAGGTCTGTGTAGTCCACACAGATCCTCCACTTCCCACTAGCCTTCTTCACCATGACGACATTGGCCAGCCACTCCGGGTAATGAGATTCCCTGACGAAGCCAGCATCGAGAAGCTTCTTCACTTCCTCCTCAATGGCCCCCTTCCTTTCAGCTGCGAAGCTTCTCTTCTTTTGCCGGATGGGCCTGTAGGTAGGATCCACCCTGAGCTGATGGGTGACGATATCTACCGGGATACCCGGCATGTCAGATGCCGACCAGGCGAAGACGTCCACATTGTTCCTCAAGAAGTCGACCAGCTCCTACCTAGCCCCCTCGTCCAGGGCGCTCCCTATTTGGAGGACCCTCGTAGGATCATCCTCCCTCAGGGGCACGAATACGATCTTCTCGACGGGCCGACCATGGCTGTCGGCTTCGTCCCTTGGGTCCAGCTGCTCGAGCATGGGGTGCCCATTCGGCTGCTTATCGTGGATAGCTAGGCATTGCCGGGCCATTCTACGGTCTCCCCTCAGCTCCCCAATTCTGTCACGAGTCGGAAACTTGGCCAGCAGGTGGTAAGTGGACACAATGATCCGAAACTTATTGAGGGCCGGCCGTCCCAAGATGGCGTTGTACGCCGAGGTCGTACGGACGACCACAAAGTTGACGGAGAAGGTTCGCTGGTAAGGTTCCGTTCTAAGGGTCACGGGTAAGGCAATCTCCCCTTCAACCCCGACGGAATTCCCCCCGAAGCAGGTGAGTGGTGCCATGGACTCCCGCAGTCTGGACTTGGACATGTTCATCCAGACGAACGTATCATACAATAAAACCTCCGCACAACTTCCATTATCGATAAGGACGTGTTTTACATCATAATTGGCGATGACAGCCGACACAACCACAGGGTCATCGCCCGGAAGAGGAGGCTCCAAGAGGTCCTCATCAGAAAAGCTAATTACATTGGATCCCCTGGGCCTCTTCACAATGTCCTGGTCCTCTTTCCGCCCCCCGTCAGATCGTCGATGCAGCATGCCAACGCCTCCATCGGTTGGGTGCTGATTAGGGAGCTCAGCCTCCCCCGGAGGGTCTCTAACAGTTGAAGTCCCGGCTCGATCCCGGCGGGGCCGGACATACTTGTTCAGGTATCTCCTGTGGATGAGGTCCTCGATGGCGTCCTTTAGCTGGAGGCACTCCTCCGTGTCGTGCCCATGGTCCCTATGGAACCGGCAGTACTTATTCTTATTTCTAGAGGCAGGAGGTCCTCTCATCGGGCGAGGTCTTCGGAAGAAGGCCTCGTTCTCAATCTCCATCAGGATCTTCTCCAACGGCAGGGAGAGTGGCGCATAGTTGTTGAACCGCTTGAGGTAGTCCCTCGGCTTGGGGCTTTGGCGCCGGGTGGATCTGCCATCGTTGTCAGGAGGTTGGACCACAGGGGCCTTATCGCCTCGCTTCTTCGGGGCCGACCTCCCCTCGGCCAGGCACCGGCTCGCCGCTTGCTCTTCTGCCAAGGCATACTTGTGTGCCTTGGCCAGCAGATCGGTGTAGCTTGTAGGGAGCTTCTTGTCCAGGAAAAACGTGAACCTGGATGAGCGGAGCCCCCTCTTGTAGGCTGACATGGCCACCGCTTCATTTAAGTCGGGGATCTCCATAGCGGTCGAGTTGAAGCGGGCCGTGTAGTCCCGGAGGGTCTCTCCCTCCGTTTGCTGGATGAGGAAGAGGCAGTCGGTGTTCTTCGGAGCCCGACTGCAAGTCCTGAAATGAGAGAGAAAAAGGGTCTCGAGCTAGAAAAAAGAATGAATTGTACCTGGACGGATGGCGGAGAACCACATCCGCGCGGCCTTCTTCAGGGTCGCTGGGAAGGTGATGCAGTGGAGGGCGTCGGACGCGTCCTGCACCAACATGTGGGCTTTGTAGGCACCCAGGTGATCCAGGGGATCAGTGGTACCGTCGTAGGGGTCCACCTGCAAGATCTTAAAATGGCGGGGGATAGTCTCCCCAGAATCTCTGCGAAGAAAGGCAAGCGAGTGACGTGCACTGGCCTTCCCTCGGCGTTCTGCCGCTCAACTATCTCGGCAATGCGCTCTTCCATGCGCATGATTTTGCTGCCGTAATCGTGCGGATCGGCAGCAAGGCACCAGCCGCCGGGATGAGCAGAGTCAGCGAAAGAGGGGGAGGCTGACCTCGTCCTTTTTCCTTCAACGCGGGTCCTCATGGACCCCTGGGGTTCTGGAACTGCGTGGGACGGGGGCGGAGGTGCCTTCGGCTACTGGCTGACGCCGGCGACCGGCTGATGATTGACATAGGAAGCCGCCGGCGGCTATTGTTGGCGGTCCGCCATCTCCTGGAAGCACTGGACCGCCGAGGTAAGCGTCTTGATGCGGTTCACCAGTGTCTGGAACTGTTGCAGCCATAGGGTGTGGTGGGCTCGACAGCGGCGACGATATTGCTCTTCGTGGGGGGCGCGTTGGGCCCTTGGTGGGAGCATCCTCCCCTCGCGGGGACGCTATGAGTTCTTCCTCTTGCCATAGCGGGATCCTTCCCGTTTATCTTCCCTTTTAGAGTAAAGAGCGCAACGAAGATTCAGTCGCCCTCCTTTTAGCGCCAATCGCCGTTTCCTCCTGGACCGGGATCGGTGGACGCGCTGGAGAGCTCCTCGACCGGCCAACCTGCAAAAAGTGCCCGTACGCCGGAGGGGCTTCGGCGGGGGACACTCCGATGCTTAAGTTAGAGGAGGGCTGGAGCAATAGAATGGGAGGAAGCTCGGAAGGAGAGTACGCAATGGGGAAGGAGAGTACGCAATGGGGAAGAAGAACGTTACCCTTCACGGAGGTCCCCCGGGCGCCTTTTATAAGCACGAAGCGCTGCCAAATTCTGTTGGGGAGCAGGCTGGAAAAACCCGAATATACCCCTAGGAAAACAGACGTGGCGACAAGATCGTGGATGGCGACATGCCAGGTGTGTCAGAGTAGTAACCACGCGCTGGAGTTTGTTATAACAGAATGTCAGAACTGTCGGGAAAAACCCGAATATGCCCCTAGGAAAACAGACGTGGCGACGAGATCGTGGATGGCGACGTGCCAGGTGTGTCAGAGTAGTAACCACGCGCTAGAGTTTGTTATAACAGAATGTCAGAACTGTCGGAAAGGTTCCTGAAAACCTCGGACGATCTCTTTAGCAGTGGATCAGCTGGCTCCCCAAGAGCCGACCGTGATAAAAAGGACCGTTGCACGGGCGGTGGGGCACCTATCAGCCCTCAAAGCTCCCGGATCGGCTCTTTGGAAAAACCGACCGGGGAGTCGGGCTCCGCGCGGGGACCAGCCGACCGGATGCCGGGAGCCGGTCCGACCGGAGACTAGTCGAATGGGCACATCACATGGTATTCTAAAAAATAAAAATATATAATATATGATTCGGATATATCCTTATATATATAAATATATAAAAATAATATTGATTAATCAATTTAATTTAATTTTAACAAGTATATTAATCAGTAAATCAATAATTAGATTGATATTTTATTTTTTTATTTTATTAAATCAAATCAGATCAATTAAACTATCAAATCGTCTCGATTTCGATCCGGTTGAACAGTTTCGACGGTTTGACCAGAATTTTTTTACACCTCTAATAATAATAATAATAATAATAAGCAGCCTTTTCCCAACGGATCCGGGTCGTATCCTTCATGCGAAGGAAGGAAGGAAGGTGAATCCTTTGGCGAGTCCGCTATCGGATCATCCACCACTAACTTTGAGATATGTGCAGCCAGCATTTTGAGATCTGTGCAGTCAGTAATCCAGCGGTGGATTGGTGCGAAAGGAAGCAAATCCTTCATTCACGCAAAAAGCTACAACGCCGTCCCAGGGCGAACCGGGCGCCATCCAAACGAGGGCTTAGACCTCGTCGTGGACGGAGTCTTGGGCCCCCTTGGTCGTCTTCTCGGTGCCGTTCATTTCCACGTCCCCCGCCTTGGCGGTGGCAGCTCCCTTGCGGTTCCTGTAGATGGCGTACAAGATGAGCTGCACAGCTCCAAGTCCACTCCCACACCCGTTAGGTACCTGAAAGAGAGTGAAAGCCATCTTAGTCAAATTAACAAGCATCAAAGCACATAATTTTTTCGGTTGGTAGAGGCTTTGCTTCATTATTAATAGATCGTAAATTCGAGATAGGATTTCATGAATGACTCGATTAAATCCAAAAATTATTTTCTGAAATTTATAAAAGTTGGTGTCATAGTATAAATAAGAAGTCAAGATTTTCTTCCTTTATTTTCCCGTTCTACTAATTAGTATCTTAGTGATGTCAGGTTGACGTACTTATCTCTTGATCGAGAAAGGCAGGATGAAAATCTGCGGGGATAGCTACACCGATTTTAACCCCCTAAAAAAGCACATCAAATTTGGGTGGAAAGATGGGAAGCCTTTTCTTTTGCGGCAGTCTTCACAATGTGCTTGGGTCATGCATGCCTACCAGGACACTTTTATATGTGGTAATTGGGTGGCATGGGAAACCTGACATGATTCAAACTTAAGATACATGGAGAGATGCCAGCCATTCGGGCTTACTCCTTGGCCAGCATTGATATATATATATACCAGAGCTTAAAAGATTTGGTTGTTGTCTGGTATGATGTTGTCGTTGTGTGGTATATATGATGCCGTGGTCCCATGAGCATGTTGGCAAGTACTAAAGAATTTCTGCTTGGATGAGTGAAAAATGGACTATGTTGTACATTGTGCTCTAAACCAGTGGTTGCACCTTTGTACTAAACAGGGGAGAATATTTCAATGTTGGTGCCTCTTCAAGGTTTGCCCAAAGGTTTAGGAGGATTTTTTTTTGGTAATTTTTGCATCATTTCTTTAAAGTGATTGGTGGCACTCAAGCTGATATCATCAAAAGAAAAAAGAAAAAAAAAAAAAAAAAAAGAAAAGAAAAGAAAAGAAAAGAAAAAAGGAGTGCTATAAATTAAATGGGCAAAATTAGATCATTATAAGATTAATAAATATATTACCGCAACGAAAGGATCACGACCAAGTAGTCCGAAGATGAACCAAGATGTGCCACACAAGAATGAAAACAACGAAAGGAAAAAGGGCATGAACTCCACGCTTTTAGTTCGGATCACCAATCTCTGCATCAAATAGTAGAAGTCTATTAATAAATACACTTAATTTTCACTTAAACACGATTTATTTGGAAAAAAAATATTTAACTTAACCTATGCTATCTCATCATCAGATGCGTGCAACTTGAATGTCAACACCTGGCAAATTCAAATTGCTAGAAACTTAAGAGAGAAGTCTTCACCATGCTCACTGAAAATGTTCCTTTTTTTTGGTGGGGGGTGGATGAAGGTAAAGTGAAATAACTATTCATCACAAGGTTGAAATAATTAGGATTGGATCAGTTTCAGTTAGCTATCCATCACTCTCATTTTGAGCTGGGTTGAGCTATTCTTGGATCATGTGGATGTACTATCTTGGATTTTTGTTTCTGAGCTTGTCTGCTTGGTTTACATTTCCTTTTTTTCCCCATTTCACTGAAGTGTTACTGTACTAGGGTAAAAAGTTAGATAGGAACCATTAGCATGTGACATATATATACAAAATGGTAATAATTTTTTTTGTAATTTTCTTTTTAAGCAGGAGGCAGCATACCACAAGAAATATAGAATTGTTTTCATTCTTTTGTCCACACAAAGAAGAAGAAGAAGAAGAAGCTACAACATTTCACAATGGCCTCACATAGTAAGAAGAAAAGCAGAAGTATAAAATGAAATGAAGAGAGGAAGGTTGGTATAGGTTTAGTACCATGATGGAGAGCGGCGAACCATACATTATGACTGAGAAAATAGCAGCTGCAAAACCGCAGAAGAGCTTGCGGGCATGGCCATGGAGGACGAGGAGCGAAACAAGGGCAACGATGGCGGAGATGGCCACGACGATGGTGAAGAAGGCTAGTGTCTTGGTCTTTTCCTTGCGAGGTGCATACACAATGAAGATCACCACATACACTAGCTCGATTACCGCCCCTGTGCCATTGATCGTTGACACAAGCAGGTTGTTAGGCGACACGAATGGCAGCCCATACCTTAACACAAGAACAAGTTGAAATGAAGTCAGGGAAACAGGGAGAGGCTAGCATTGTAACATTTGCTAGTAGCATGCATGGTTTTTACATCATCCCCTATGGTTTTATGAAAATTTGCATATAGCTCATTCAAATGAAAGTTGGGTAACTACCTCGAAAAAACTAGCTTTTAGGTTGTAGAGGATTCGGTTAAACCAGCCGATTTTCCGGATGAATTAGGGCATACACCTTTCTTTTTTTTTTTTGATGAATTGAGAATAGTTTAGATTTCTTTCCTCTATTTAGAGGACCTAAGAAAATGATCTGAATTTTGATCTTTAATTGAAAAGTTCTACTTTAGCTACTTCGAAAGCTGAGTTGTTTGCAAATATATTGTTTTGATTGCTGTATTGATTATTCTTTATGTTATGATAAATTTAGAGGCAATAGAAGATCCATTAAACCAAACTATATAAGTTTCTAGTAACTTGAATTATCTACATGAAAAGTGCCTCAAGCTTCAAACTAGACTCATGCTTCTTCCTCTTCTTCTTTTTTTTTTTTTTTTTTTTCCCGAAAGCAGGCTTGGCCAGCATATACCATATATAGACAGGATAGAGGCCAAAATGGGATTTACACCAGGGAAAAAAAGGTGTGCACAACTTTATTACATGCACTGCACATAGATGCGTTTGTGCTGATTTTATTTTTAAAAAAAAGAGTACCAATTGGGGTCCCATTCAATAAATGGCAAAGATCTGACAAGGGGACTTAGTTACCATGTGTGAAAGTTAAATTCGGTCCTTTTTTACCTCCAACCCTGAATAGTAACATCCAAAAAAAAAAAAAATCCTGAATACATTTTGTACGATTTAAATGTAACACCATGGCATGTTCTACTTTTCTGATAATTGCAACCATTTCCTTATGCAATCTAGACATGTACATGGTCATCTAACATTCATCTAAATGAGGTCACAAGCAACTTACAAAAACTTGATGTCTTGACCATAGTCCATGTGGAGTTTGGGGTCATAACCCTGTCTATTTGAAATTTAGTGCTTTGATTCCATTTTTCTCTTGAGTAAAAGCCTAAAAATCACCCATTCCACAACCCTTTTCCAATGGCATGGGAGAGCCAATAATTTGGTGCTTTGTGAATGGCCTGTGTCCATGTGTAAAGTTAGCCTACCTTTGATGTATCATGCCAATCCCTACATGCCATACTTGATGACTATCCATACTACTGCCGTTTTCTTTGTTTCTTGGTTCATTATTCATCTATGTATTAGATATTTAGCTAAATTCAAAAATAAATACAAGATCAAGGGAAAAAAAAAAAAAAAAAAAAGAAAAGATGAAGGGCAAGCTTAATTACCAAGCAGAGAGGAAGCAATTGAGCAGGGTCATGTTGTAGGGTATTCCTGAAAAATCCTCTGTTGATTTGTGCTTTATTATCCTCAAAAATGTGACACTAAAACAAAAGAAAAGGCTAAAGAATGTTAAGAAAGACACTTCCATCCTATCATCTGATCATATAACTCTTACAAAAAAAAAAAAAAAAAAAAAAAATCCCTAACACTGCTAAAATTTTAGATGTGTACAGGATCCATCCAAGTCTTCACCAAAAAAATTTAAAAAGAATATGCATCATGATCAAAGGATCAATAAAAGGGAAAAGAAGATCCATTCAGAGGTTGGACGATAACCAAAGAATTTTTTAATCCCACCCAAGCACACAAGTGAATACAACAAATATGCAGGAAAATCATACTCTGCTTTCAGGAAAACCAACAGAGAGGAAATAAAGGCGAGAAATTGGACTGCTGTGGTGGATGGGTAACAAAAAGAACAAAGAGAAGTTTCTAAGTAAAAGCGAACATCCCATTCATCTCCCAAAAAGAGGCTCGTAAAAGCCAACCAAGAAAGAAAGAGGAAGCAGGAACAAATAAAAAAGGGAAGGTAAAAGTGATTCAATACTTACATGGGAGACAAGAAGAGGAAAAGAGCAGTCGCATTCCCTGCCCAAAATCACAACCAGATCACACTCCAACGCAACGTTAAAGAGAAAAAAAAAAAAGAGCCAAAACGAGGACAAAACGGCCACGAGGAAAGAGGAAGAAAGAAACCCACCAAATATTCCGAACACGAAGTGCGCCACCTCCATGCTATCTACCCTCGAGAACCAGAACTGAAACCCCTTAGAGGAACCAAAGAGAAGTACCGCTGACACCTCCTCAAAACGCCAATCCTGAGGTCGTTCACAGGGTGAGACTTGACCACAGAACAGAATGGCTATTGGGCTTTTGTGGTTCTTCGACTCTCTGGGATGCAGCCATATTTATATAGAGGGAGGGTTCTGCTTGGGAACTGATGCGTTCCCATCCCGTTCATCAGTAGTTGATGTATCATGATTTACCTGGGAATAAAAATAGAGCTCCATGCAGTGTATTGTTATTAATTTTTTTTTAATTTAATAAATTAAAATAGTATATTATAATTTTTTTAATTTTATTAAAAAAAATTATGATTTATCGGAAAATAAAAATAGACTTTCATGCAATGTATTATTATTAACTTTCTCTAATTTAATAAATTAGGGCAGCATACTGCAACCTCCTAATTTTATTAAAAAAAATCATGATTTACTAGGAAATAAAAATAGATCTCCATGCAGTGTATTATTGTTATTATTATTATTAACTTTTTCTAATTTAATAAATTAGGATAGCATACTGCAACCACCTAATTTTATTTAAAAAAAATCATAACTTACTAGGAGATAAAAATAGAGCTCCATGCAGTGTATTATTATTACTAACTTTATTTAATTTAATAATTAGGGTAGCATATTGCAACCTCCTAATTTTATTAAAAAAATAATAATTTACTAGGAGATAAAAATAGAGCTCCATGCAGTGTATTATTATTATTATTATTAACTTTCTCTAATTTAATAAATTAGGGTAGCATACTGCAACCACCTAATTTTATTTAAAGAAAATCATAACTTACTAGGAGATAAAAATAGAGCTCCATGCAGTGTATTATTATTACTAACTTTATTTAATTTAATAATTAGGGTAGCATATTGCAACCTCCTAATTTTATTAAAAAAAATAATGATTTACTAGGAGATAAAAATAGAGCTCCATGCAGTGTATTATTATTATTATTATTAACTTTTTCTAATTTAATAAATTAGGGTAGCATACTGCAACCTTCTAATTTTATCAAAAAAAAAATCATGACTTACTAGGAGATAAAAATAGAGCTCCATGCATTGTATTATTATTATTATTATTATTAACTTTCTCTTATTTAATAATTAGGGTAGCATACTGCAACCTCCTAATTTTATTAAAAAAAAAAAAAAATCTTTACTTCTTTGGGCTTCATTCTTGGAAAGACCTTTGATTGTTTTCGCCATGGCTTTTGCTGTGTTGATGCCCAAAAAAAGGTAAGGGGAATGGGGAGAACGGCGGAAAAAACAGTGGGTAAAAACACAAAGTCATGGATACGGCAATCCAACGCCAGAGATGCCAGGGATTAGCAGTTGCTGACAACGAAAAATTTGCAGATATCAGCAGTGTTATCTAACCCTATCAAGACTAACCTCTGCATCATTCTTTTTAGTAAAGGAGTGAAAAATCTACACCTCCGATCTCTTACCATCAGCTGTAAAAACTTTACCCACTCACGCTACCTTTTTTATCTATCTCGGTATTTTAAAAATAATCCATGTTTTAAGAATGGCAAGAGCCGTGCGGGCTTTGTCATCCACAGGCTCTTTGTCTTTCCGAGCCATCTATATCGGAAGTGAAATTTGAACAACTGGCATTATCTATGCAAGAAAAAGCTATAAATTGGAAGGATTTTTCTATCCTGCTATTAGTATTAGTTGGATTCGAAATAGAGCAAAGCAACTAAACACCCATTCGATCCTTCATAATATTCGATTCTTAATTTTCTCATCGCAGTGACTATTCGGCACATTTTTTGAAAGATGAATAGCATGATGGATTGGATTGCTTGACCATGCTGATAATTAAAGCTCGTATCACGAAAATTTATCTCTGGAGCAACATTCATTCCATCCAGAATAGGATCATTCTCTCTTGGAGAATGATGAACTTCTTCAACAGGAAAATTCTGCATTCTACCCTTTACCATGTTTTCTTTCAGATGCCTGAAAATTTTTTTGTCGAATTTCCCTTCTTGGCACGCCAATTTATTGTGTCCAGATTGCTGTGACGCTCAAGCTTGGATCAAATTCGTTGAAGATGAGTTCAGCAGGTTGATCTAGCTCTTCTTCATCACTTGATAGAAGTTTTTGTCAACTGAATTGATCTTCCAACCTTGCAAATAAATCGTCTCACCGGGAAGGTTTCGGTGGGGAACACTCCGATGCTCAAGTCAGTTACAGAGTCCATACTAAAATAGATTAGATATGAGGGAAAACTAGAGCAGAGGGTGTACAGGAGTTTCTCTGTTTCGAATTGAACCTTCCCCCAGAGGCCCCTTACTCATCGATATTTGTAAGTTACGATCCTAACCAAATCCAGCTAAGAAAACTGATCTGTTGTGTCCAGATTGCTGTGACGCTCAAGCTTGGATTGAATTCGTTGGACATGAGTTCAGCAGGTTGATCTAGCTCTTCTTCATCGCTTGATAGAAGTCTTTGTCGGCTGAATTGATCTTCCAACCCTGCAAATAAATTCTCTCACCGGGAAGGTTCTGGTGGGAGGAGGTTCAATTCGAAACAGAGAAACTCCTGCACACCCTCTTCTCCTTGGCCATGAAAATCTCGTTTCAATACGAACAAGGCCGTAAAGAGAGAAGTTCTGGGGATTATGTATGCATCCTTGCAAAGAATTAGAAAGGCGCAGATTATTCGGATACTATTGGATGTCAATTGGACTGGTAGTACATGGTATAACTTAAAAATCTTGAGGAAGAAAGGATGGAGTGGAAATCTTAATCCAGCTCTTAAATGTTCTTCATAGACTGTCAGATTACCTGGAGGAGGTCGATCTATTTGTTCTTCAGAATTTGGAATAACTACTGCAAAATCATCCGAAATATTATAATGCTTTTTCAGTTCAAGGACCCTATGTTTTGTTAAAGAAGTTCTAATGGCATCTATCCTGACCGATTTGGCCTGGTTCTTCTTCTTTTGAGAAGTAGAACCTTCAGGTTCGTTGGTATGATTGGTTTCTAAGATCCTAACCATGGAGAAATGAGGAAGAAAAGAAAGATTAACTTAAAATAGAGGGCGAGGAAGAGAGAGGGCTGACTTGAAGGGATTCTTTTGCTCCTAAGATGAAGAAATCGTAATGGTGGAAAACCTATTTTCTTGGGAAGAGATAATGCTTATATAGTGGCATTCAGTGATTAAGATTTTTTCCTCGAACACCGAGATTAGCTCTGATCATGCCACCTATCCATGATATTCGATGAAAAAATATGGCTCTTCAGGAAACCGAAGCGACTACTCATGATCCGACGACAGACATATCGGTGACAAGATGTTTACATTTATTCGACGATGATGATCTTTTGGCCTTCGTAAATTTCAAAAATGGCAATGATGACATCAGACTAAGGCAGTCAGTTTTTTATAACCACTCCCCCTATCAGAGATCGACACATCATTAAGATGCACTGTTCGATAATAGGAGTGTCAGTTTGCCAAAAAAAAAGAAGCTTCTGACAGCTTCTGACATTTATTTAATAAATTCAGAAGCTGGGGGGACTAGTGTTGGGATATGACAGATTGGACCTACTTGTGTTGATTTGATGAGGAGTGAACTTGGTTGATCAAGTAATAGATCAGTGCCCAAGAAGCGCAAAGCCGATTAATAAAGGCCTAAAATCGATCAATGCTCAAGGGATACAAAGCCGACTAATGCCCTAGAGGAACCAGGCCCAAGGGTGCAAGATCGATCAATGAGCCATAAGGCCGATCAATGTCCAAAGGGCACAAAACCGACCAATGCCCAAAAGAAGTTTATTATTTAGGCTGACTTAAATATGCAGTCGACTGATGTTTGAGGGTGATCTAATAAGTCAACCCTGATGTTATGTCGACCAATCTGACGAATTGGTTAAGGAAGGTAAACCATGAGGACTATAACGGATAACGATCGCTGCACGTGCTACTCTACTAACGAACTAACTGTTTACAGTTTTCTTAGCTGGATTCGGTTAGGATCGTAGCCTATAAATATCAGTGAGTAAGGGACCTCTGGGAAGAGGTTCAATTCAAAGCAGAGAAACTCCTGTACACCCTTTGCTCTAGTTTTCTCTCAGATCTAATCTGTTTTAGTCTGGACTCTATGACTGACTTGGGCATCGGAGTGTCCCCCACCGGAACCTTCCCGATAAGAGGATTTATTTGCAGGGTTGGAAGATCAATTCAGCTGACAAAGACTTCTATCAGGCGATGAAGAAGAGCTAGATCAACCGGCCGAACTCATCTCCAACGAATTTGATCCAAGCTTGAGCGTCACAGCAATCTGGACACAACAATATATATATATATACATACATACATATATATACATACATACATGCGTATATATATATATATTTTTTTTGAAAAAGAAGAAAATTGCTACTCCATAATGATGATGGTATGGAGCTAACCTAATTAATATAGAAACAACAAAGCTAGCTCCATCGGTGATAAAATGAAATCTTTGGTGTCGGAAGATGCATGTTGAATTTTTATTTTTCTTTAAATATAATTATGTTATAAGAATATTTGTTTGCAATTGTCCACGATCAAGTTCATCTAATTCTGGCATTTAGCCAGTGTAGTGCACATGATTAATTTACTCAAGTGGAAGAAGTATTTTGACATATGTTAAGCTTTTTCTTGAAAACTAAGCATCAAAATATGCAAACTCATGGCATGCAAAATATGAGAGTGTAAGGAGTATTTGGTGGATGGTTGTATATTACATTTTTCTATTTCTTTTAGCATGTAGATGATTATGTTTGGTAATCTTTAGCATGTTGATTCACGAACAAATATTGGGATAAGTCTTGATGGCTATACATATTTCTGTGCATGGTTTTGGACCTATTTGATGAATGGTTACATTTTTATCTATATATATTTGTGAAAATAGTTTTGGATATATTTGATAAATGCTCATGATCATGATTTCATCGATATTATCCTATCAAATTAGAGATTTTTCCATCAATGTGTTAATAAATGCTCATGATCATGATTTCATCGATAGTATCCTTTCAAATTAGAGATTTTTCCATCAATGTTAACACATTGATGGCTATGTCATGGTGATAGTTAATTAGTACAGTGATTCATGCGTTAACACATTGATGGTTATATTATGATAAAAGTTAGTAAGTTGATTCATTAACAAATAGTTGGGATAAGGCATGATGGCTATATATATATATATATTTGTGAATATGGCTTTGGATTGATGCTTTGGGGTCGGAAGGTTTATTGGTCATGGGCAACCATAGAACCAACAAGCATCCAGCAAGCAAGGAACCAAACAAGCAATTAAATAGAAAAGTTATAAGAAAGAAAGCATCAACATCAAAATTTTTTTCAAGTATACTGATCTTGAGCCTAGCCGAGCAAAAGGTGGAATCTCTAGAGATCAATCAACTAGATGTTCTCAATATATTTGATAAATGGTTATGATCTCATCAATATATAGTATCTTTTCAAATTATTATTTTTTATTTGTGTTAGCACATTGATAGTTGTGTTATGGTAATAGTTAGCACGTTGATTTCATGAACAAAAGCTAGGCTTGATAGCAATATATATTTGTGAATATGGTTTAGGATATGGTTAGCATGTTGATGCATTTGGCTAATTCAAAATGAATGGCAATGATTTCATCAATGGGATGCACAAACATCGATGATATCACATAAGTTGTTTTTTATGTACATTTTATTTCATCAAAATAAACATAATCATAATATCAATCTATATCTAAACCATTGAATGAAGAGAAATAAGTTATGGGATTATGTATTTAATGAAAATAAAGTATAATCATGGTATCACCATAGCTTCACTTGATAGCCACAGCTGCCAATCTTAGGTAGAAGTAGCATTCGATAATATAAACATAATTATAATATCTGTTGATCCTATGATTGATTCTGATGATTACAAAACATTGATGCATGATTATGTTACTAATGATCATTGTAAAGATTGTTTTTGTAGAGTATCATAGGTTTAGAAGATGTTTGAAGTGATTTGGAAGAAGTTTGGAGAAGTTTGAAAGCATTTGAAGAAGTTCAGCTCAAGCCGACTCATGAACCAAGAGCCCACTCTTTCAGAATGGTAGAACTGTAATTATTCAATCAAAATGACTCCAGAATGGTAGAACTGTAATTTTTCCGAAAGTTCGAGCTGACTCAACCCAGAAGAGCCGACTCATCCAGAACTTTTGTTTGGGTTGTCTGAGACTTCGAGCCAATTCTTGGACCTCAAGTTGACTCGAGTGACGGATTCTGGCACTCCAACGGCTAGTTGCAGAAATTATTATTTTTCATTCTAACGATTCCAAACGGTCATATTTCGATTTCCAAGGCACTCCAATAGTCAAAATAACATGGGGACACTTCCAAAACATATATATGATGGATCAAATTCAAAAGAAAAGAAGATAAGGAGGAATGAATTAGTTTTGGAGTTAGAGAAGAAAAAGTGAGCTTCAAAGGAATATCTTTTAGGAAATCAAGTGAGCTTTATTTTTCACACTCAAGAGGGATTCAAGATCAATCTACTACAACTCTTGAGGCATCTCTTGAAGAAAAGGAAGAGCTTTGAAGAGCATATCTTGAAGCTTTAAAGCTACACCAATACGAGCTAAAGCGGCAACCATCTACTATTTGGGAGTTTGTATTTTATGTTTCATTGTTTGATTGTTTTATTTTTGTTTGGATTTTTGGTTAGCCCGTTGAACCAAGTTGGGTTGTTGGTGATCCCGGTATAAAATCAAGAGTGGGTTTGTGGTGAGCCCGTGTAAAATCAAGTTTGGGTTCTTGGTGATCCCGGTATAAAACCAAGAGTGTGTTTTTGGTGAGCACGTGTAAAACCAAGTTTGGATTCTTGGTGATCCCAGTGTAAAACCAAGAGTGGGTTTCTTTGGTAAGCCCGGTGTAAAAATCAAAGGGAGTTGGGTTTAGATTGTGATTCCTGTAAAACAATCCACTGTATTCTAGGAAGAATATAGTGGAAATCCCAAGTGATCCTTGGATAGTGGATGTAGGAGCTGGGTTGCTCTGAACCACTATAAATTGTGGTGTTTGTGATTATTTTGTTTGAGCTCATTTATTTGCTTCCGCATTTAATTCTTTAAATACTTCACTCACCACACTAAGATTTCAAAAGGGCACATACTTGTTAAAGTTTTTATAATTCCAAATCACCTCCTTCTTGGAAAGTCACCTGGACAGCAATATCCATCTATCTCTAAACTATTGGATGAAGAGAAATAAATTATGAGATTATGTATTTAATAAAAATGAAGTATAATCATAGTCTATGGTTGAGCCATAGCTTCACTTGATAGCCACAACTACCTATCTTATGTACAAGTAGAATTCAATACATATATTTTATTTAATGATTAACAGTGGTGATCTATGAAATAATTAATGCCCAAGAAAATCTCTCATTCCATCATTTCATTTATTTATGTGAACTATTTTGGTCCAAATGATGCATAAGAGCAAGTATGAGATTGTGATGAAACAACGAATGAATACAATTCATTCAAGTGAAAGAAACATGCATGATTTTGGCACAATCTCATCGATGAAGTATCTGGGATTTGATCCTTGCTAGTCTTTTAGGCTTAGGGCAAACTATTAGCCACCAATCCTTGGTACTTGGCTATAGCTTCATCCCTAATCATAGCTTGAATTGAAGAATGAGAGAAGAGAAGAGACAGATTAGTGAACCGATTAAGCAAATAAGCATTTTTTTTCTTTTCATTTTTAATCTTATTGGCACCTCAATTGAAATGAATATTTAGTTCATTTAACTCAAAGTACTGAAATATATTTTTGAAGTATTTCAAATAGTTATTGAAAAACTAAAAAATAAAAGCATATATGCAATGCGGATTTGAGAAAAGAATAAGAGAATAAAAATAAACATTAAAAAATAGATATTAAAATTTTAAATGAAACATGATAAGAAAATAAAAATAAAAAAAATAAATTTTACAAAAACAAATAAGGGATGGTGAGAGATATAAAAAAAAAGGAATAGATAAAAATATTCCATTTAATTCTTGCTTTTAAATTGGATGGGATGTGTTTGGAGTTGAGTGGATGATAAGGAAAAGGTTAAAATAAAATGTGGAATTGGATATTTAAAAAATAAACCCTTATATTTATAATAACTCGTACTCAAGCATGTGCCATGTATATTTAAAAATAATAAAAATAAATATATGATCATAAATATTGAATTACACTTAATATAGAATAAGAAAATAATAAATTTAATATATAAAATCAGAATTAGGGAGAAAGCCATATGACATGGGCTTGATAAGTTGGAGAGAAAGTACTCTAGAAAATTTCTGGCTGAATTTAGTGAAAGAAACTTCAATTAGAGAGGGTACAATCCTTGAAGGTTTAAATATGAAATTAGTGGAAGGATCCATTTGATTGGAAACATAATATCGTGCAGTTATTAGATAAAAGATAAGAGATAAAGCAAATTGTTTTAAAAATTTACTGAAAATATCATAAATAAAATATGCCTAAAAACTAAAAGTATTTTTGCTAGCAAATTTGATAGACAATTTTTCTTTTTTGTTATATTGCTCTCTCATTTTGTAGTAGCAATCAAACACACACAATTATGATTAGAAGTGTTATACCCATCCGGCCGGCCCGAGTTGGGCCGAACAAGGCGTTCAGCAGGTTGATACGGGTTGAAGCTCCCACCGATTGGCTCTCGTGGAGGTCCTGACTGGTCTCCCACCAGAGGTCCAATGAGCCGACTGACTGCTGGGTCGATTGGTCCGAAGGCCGACCAACCTGAAAATCGACCGACCCACTGAAGGCCGACTTACTGGGGACCGACCTACTGAAGGCCGACCAACCTAGACACCGGCTGATCCATCCCTACTTAGCTTGACGGACTTATCCCCATCTGGGGAACCGCTCGAAGGTTTCGGAAGATTCCCTCCAACTATTACCAGAATTCTGTTGCAACAAACTCCACGTCGTGGCCACGACTTTATGCCACCTGGCCATCACTTTGATCCTCCCAGGGGCAAATCAGGGACTTTATTTCTATCCTCTAACGAACTTTGGCAGTATCTCACGCCCATAAAAGGTATCCAGTGGACCTTCGCTAGGGTAAGACGCTCTTTCCTCTCCACGCTACGCTCTTCTATCTTTCTCTCCACTCTGTTGCTCCAAACCCCCTGCTAACTTAAGCATCGGAGTGTCCCCCGCCGGAGCACCTCCGGCACCCAGGGGACTTTGTGCAGGTTGACCGGAGGAGAAGCTCTCCAGCGCAGTGAGCCGAGCCTGGTCCAGGTGAAAGCGCGGCAACAGATTGGTGCTAGAGGAAGGGGGGCCGAACCTCAGTTCCGCTCTCTACTCTAAAAGGAGAGATTGACTGAAGAAAGTTGTCAATGGTAAGGGGAAGAACGCGGAGCGTCTCCACCAGAGGGAGGCATTCTCCCCATAGGCCGGAAGCACCTCGTGAAGAGGATGCCATGGCCACTGCCGCCGAGCCCACCATCACTTTGGGGCTGCAGCAGTTTCAGATGCTAGTAAACCGCATCGAGATGCTTACCTTAGCGGTCCGGCGTTTTCAGGAAGCGGCCGACGACCGGCGGTAGCCACCCGCGGCGTCCTGCATCAACCATCAACCGGTTGCTGGGGGGAGTCAACAACCGGAGGAGCCATCGTTTCTTTCCCACGCTACTCCGGAGCCCCGAAGGTCTTTGGGGGCTCACGCTAGCGGGAAGAGGGCGAGGTCAGCTTCCCCATCCTTCGCCGACTCCGCTCCCCTCGGTGGTCGGCGCCCTGCTGAAGATCCGCATGACTATGGCAGTAAGATCATGCGTATGGAAGAGCGCATGGTGGATATTATCGAGCGCCAGAAGGCCAAAGGGGTGCAGGCGTACGACACCCACCCACCTTTTACTACTAAAATCTTGGGGGAGCCTATCCCCCGACACTTCAAAGTTTCCCAGGTGGACCCCTACAATTGTACCACCGACCCACTGGATTATTTGGGCACTTACAAAGCCCACATGATGGTACAGGATGCCTCCGATGCCCTTCATTGTATCGCCTTCCCAGCCACTCTGAAGAAGGCCGCCCGAATGTGGTTCGCGGCCATCCGACCAGGTACGATCCAATCTTTTTCTCAACTTGAGACTCTTTTTCTTTCGCATTTCAGGACATGCAGTCGGGCCCCGAAAAACACCGACTGCCTCTTCCTCATACTCTAAAGGGAGGGGGAGACCCTCCGGGACTACATGGCCCGTTTTAACTCAACGGCCATGAAAGTCCCAGGCTTGAACGAGGTGGTAGCAATGTCAGCCTTCAAGAGAGGGCTCCGGTCATCCAGACTTACATTCTCCCTGGACAAGAAGTTTCCAAAGGACTACACCGAGCTGCTGACCAGGGCCCATAAGTACGCCCTGGCAGAGGAGCAATCTACGAGCCACCGTCAAGCAGAGGGGAAATCAGCCACTAAGAAGCGGAGCGATAAAACCCCTGTAGTTCGACCTCCCGACCATGACAGCGGACCCACTCGGTGTCGAAGCCCGAAGCCGAGAGACTTCTTCAAAAAGTTTGAGACCTATGCGCCCCTCTCCCTTCCGAGGGAGAAAATTCTCATGAAGATCGAGAACGAGGCTTACTTCCAAAGGCCTTGACCGATGAGGGGCCTCCCTGTTGCCAGAAATAAGAACAAGTATTGCCGGTTCCACATGGATCATGGACACGACACCGAAGAGTGCCTCCAACTGAAGGATGCTATCGAAGACCTTATCAGGAGAGGGTATCTGAGCAAGTACGTCCATCCCTGCCTAGATCGGGCTGAAGCCTTAACTGTCAGAGATCCACCTGAAGAAGTTGAACTCCCTAATCAGTGTTTGACGAGCGGAGGCGTTGGCATGTTGCACCGAAGGTCCGACCAGGGGTCTGAAGGGGACCAGGATATTGTAAAGAAGCCCAGGGGCTCCGGTATGATCAGTTTTTCTGATGAAGACCTCTTGGAACCCCATCTTCCAGGAGATGACTCTGTCGTTGTATCGGCAATCATTGCCAATTATGATGTAAAACGTATCCTTATTGACAATGAAAGCTGTGTGGAAGTTTTGCTGTACGATGCCTTTGTTCGAATGAACTTGTCTAGGTCAAGGCTACGGGACTCCTTGGTGCCGCTCACTGGCTTTGGGGGAAACTCCGTCGGAGTAGAAGGAGAAATCACCTTACCCGTAACCCTTGGGGCGGAGCCTCACCAATGGACTTTGCCCATCAATTTCGTGGTCGTCTACACAACCTCGGCGTAAATGCCATCCTAGGCCGACCGGCCCTTAATAAGTTCCGCGCCATCGTATCCACTTATCATTTGCTGGCAAAGTTTCCAACTCGTAATGGGGTCGGAAAACTGAGGGGAGACCGCAGGATGGCCAGACAATGTCTGGCCATACATGATAGGCAGCTGGATGGGCGCCCCACACTCGAGAAACTAGACTCCAGAGATGAAACTGATGACTGCGGTCAGTCTATCGAAAAGATTGTGTTTGTCCCGCTCAGAGAGGACGACCCTACTAAAGTACTTCAAATCGGGAGTACACTAAGTGAAGAAGCCCGACAGGAGCTGGTAGGGTTCTTGAGAAGCAACGCTAATGTTTTTGCCTGGTCGGTCTCGGACATGACAAGCATACCGTCGGACGTCATTACTCACCAACTTAAGGTGGATCCAATGTATAGACCTATCCGACAAAAGAAAAGAAGCTTCGCTGCCGAAAGGCAGAAAGCCATCGAAGAAGAAGTGAAGAAACTCCTCGACGCTGGCTTCATTAGGAAGTCCTACTATCTGGAGTGGTTAGCCAATGTCGTTATGGTAAAGAAGGCCAGTGGAAAGTGGAGGATCTGCGTAGATTACATGGACCTCAACAAGGCTTGTCCGAAGGATAGCTTTTCCCTGCCAAAAATTGACCAACTGGTGGATGCTACAGCTGGCCATCAGCTCTTGAACTTCATGGATGCCTTCTCTGGGTACAACCAGATCAGGATGCACCCCGAGGACAAGGAGAAGATGGCCTTTATTACAAACAGGGGACTGTATTATTACAGGATGATGCCTTTCGGCCTGAAGAATGCGGGTGCCACCTTCCAATGGCTGATCAACCGAGTCTTTGAAGGGTAACTCGGAAGGAATATGGAGGCTTACATTAACGATATGATTGTTAAGAGCCTTCGAAGGGCCGACCACATCAGGGACTTGCAGGAATCCTTCGACGCGCTGAGACGTCATTTGATGAAATTAAATCTTGCCAAGTGCATTTTTGGGATGACCTCCGAGAAATTTCTCGGCTTCCTGGTCACTCAAAGGGGTATTGAGGTCAACCCCAAGAAGATCAAGGCCATCATGGACATGGCACACCCGACCAGTAAAAAGCAGGTGCAAGAGTTCACGGGCCGTATTGCCTCTCTCAGCCATTTCATCTCCCGGTCGGCTGAGAAGTTCTTGCCCTTCTTCAGAACTTTACGCCGGTCGGACCATTTTCAGTGGACCGACGAGTGCCGGTCGACCTTCGAAGCCTTGAAGGACTATTTGAAGAACCCCCCGCTGTTGGCCAAGCCAATGGAGGGGGAGGTGTTGTACCTATACTTGTCGGCCTCTGATGAAGCCGTCAGCGTCGTCCTCGTGCGGGTGGGGGAAGACGGCCAGCAAAAACCTGTCTATTACATCAGCAAAGTCCTCCATGATGCCGAGACAAGGTACCCCAAAGTCCAAAAACTAGTTTACTCATTGGTCATAGCAGCGAAGCGCCTCCGGCCTTATTTTCAGGTGCACCCGATCATTGTGCTGACCGACCAGCCCCTCAAGGCAATCCTCCGGAGTCCTGACACCTCCAGACGGCTTGCTAAGTGGGCTGTCAGGCTGGGCGAGTTCGACATCTCCTTTCAATCCTGATCGGCCTTGAAGGCTCAGGTAATTGCTGATTTTATTGCAGAATGCATGTGGGGGCCAGAGGCCACCTCTTCGATAACTGAAGTACCTGTGGCCGGTCCAGCAGGAGAAATTGAGCCCACCTGGACTCTTCATGTAGACGGAGCTTCCAATCTTGCTGGATGTGGGGCAGGCCTGATTTTAGCCGACCCCGACGAGTAATGTTTGGAGTATGCCTTGCACTTTGCATTTCAGGTATCTAACAACCAGGCAGAGTACGAAGCTTTACTTGCAGGGCTGAGGATAGCTGGTGAATTAGGCATCGATAGAATCCGGGCCTTCTCTGACTCTCAGTTGGTAGTCAATCAAGTGAAGGGAGAGTTTGAAGCGAGGGACCCTACCCTGGCTAAGTACTTGGACAAGGTACGAGGCTTTACATCTTTGCTCATGTCTTTCGAGATTCTCCATATACCTCGACTGCAGAACTCCCTGAAAGGATTATGCCCTATAAGCCAATATCTGTATCTCCCAGACCATTATAAATTGACAAATTAATAAAGGCAATAACTTTTTCATCATTCGCTGTGTCATTATATGATGAACCCCATAGATTAGGGCTATGGTTGTAGGGCTATGATGAGATCATACCAGTGAGATCTATGGCCTTAAAACCCTAATCTAGAATATTCCTAGTCATAGGAACCCTGAGTTGGGGATCAGGGTTTCCGGTAAGACTGGCACATCCTATGTATGCTGAAAAGGGTGACTGCTCTCACAGTCATTTGTGTAGGACACTAATACAAGGATGTGGGTGCTCATTAGTGAATGAGTTCACTGAATAGATCCAGTTTGAGAACATCTAATGGAGCCTTAGCTGCTTGTCAATAGATGTTTTCTCATAGTGGGAGTTGTACAAGTAGTCCTATGACCTGAGACTGCCATAATACCTTATGTACATGAACCCATGCTTTGGTTCAATCTCATTCATGACACTGGGTCATGCACAAGGTTGACGCTGGGTGTGGTGAATTGTATATGAAGGAAATGAGTAGGTCAACAAGGAATTGATCACTCCTAGTAGGAGGAGATTGCATCCAGCCAAATTAGGTCAGATGATGATTCAGGAAATCTTTGATCAAAGTACAGATATTAGAAATGATTTCTAATATCGAATTAATTGAATCATTAGTGTATGACCGAGCTGGGAATGAGTATAAACTGGATTTGACATGATTCCATATCCATAGTTATATTCGGGATGCAAGATGATTGAAGGATCGAATTGTACGGGAACTTTCCACTGAAGGGTAGTTTTGGAATTACACCAGAATTTCCATATCTTCCGGGTAGACATGACACGTTGCTAGACGTCAATCTTGTCTTGTGGGTTGATCAAATTAAATGGTTTAATTGGATCACAAATTAGGAGGAGTCCTAATTGACTGACTCGAGTTAGCTCGATTTGACCTAAATCGATTAGAATGAGTTCTGATCAGATTAGGTCAACTTGCACTCGGACCCACTGCTGGCTAAGTATGGAACCCAATGGGTCACACACTTAGGACAGATAATCAAGGTTTTAATTTGGAATTAAATCTCGTTTGCAGATGAACACACTAGCATGTGTTGCAAACCATGGCTTCTACTTGAATCGGATTCGAGTTAGGATTCCGATTTGGTCTTTTTTAAATCCAAATTCATTCCGGTTTGAATCTAATTGAAGATTCAACACTTTGGGCTAATAGTAGGCTAGCAATTGGGCTAACCTAAGAGGCTAAACCCCTTTCCCACATCGCCTAAGTCCCTCCGCTTCTTTTCCCACGCGCGCGCGCAAGGAGAAGAGTCCACGCGCGCGTGGACTCTTTCCAAGACGCGTCTTTGCGTGAAAAGAAAGAAAAAAGGCCGGTGATTTTTGAAGAGGCGTGGAAGAGAGTCCACCTAGGCGTGGACTCTCCAAAAAGGGGGAAAATACCGTGAAAAAGAAAAGAGAAACACCGAAGGGGCGCGACTCTTCCTTCTGCGCGCGCCCTTCTGTGTTTTTCACGATCCTTCTTCGCGTCTTCCCATCCCAAAGGCCGTGAGATTAATCCCAAGGGCCATGAGATAAAGACAGAAGACGTGAGAAGGGAGAGAGGGACGTGAGAGGATGTTTTCAGATGAGAAGGCGCCTCTCTGTCGCCTATTTAAGAAGAAGGCTTCACCGTAAAAATAATTCCAGATTTTCTACGGCGAAGCCTTGCTTCTCTTTCCTTCTCCCTCTCCAGAAGATTGTTTCCCCCTCATCTCTTTCCTCTTTGATTCCTTTACAGAGCCTAGGCTCTGTCGAATCTCAGAACAGAAGGAGAGTCAGAGAGAGAAACTCTCCGACGGTAAAGGAAGAAGGCGCCTCTTATCTTTCTTTCTTACATTAAGACAACTTTTGTCTTAATTTTCTTCTCCATCCAAGACAAGCCTTGTCTCATTTTAGGACAAGGGCTTATTCTTAAGACAAGAGTGTCTTAAGGGGCCAAAGTTGCTAAAAACTAGGAGAAGAGTAAGAGAGAAGGTTTAGTCCCCGTTTGGCTAGAGGAGTCCTAGCCAATAGCCCATATATCAAGTTCTTGGGGTAGAACTTGATTGGAAGGAACCCAATTGAGGAGTCACTGTCTTGATCATCTGCCCGTGTGGATCACCATCGGAGGGCGGACAAGTGGACGCCTGGTGTGTTCAAAAGGTTACTCAATTTGGAGTTTATTTCTACATCGGATTGGATATAGCGATCTGAGGTTAGTATCTAAACTATGTTTAAATTTGGACATGCATGTAGTCATAAGTTTTAATTGCTAATAAGGAGATTTTGGGATTAGGGTTCGGACCTGATTTCATAAAATTTTGAAATCCACACTTCCGCACTGGTTCCCGAACCCCAACAGTGGTATCAGAGCCTCCTTATTAAGATTAAAATTTATGCATTGATGATTGAACATGAGTTTGATGATTGCCACCAGTTAGGGTTTTTCACTGAAACCCTAATTGTCTTAGAGATATGATTAGCCCTGGAGCCATCATACTGAAATAAGGTTGCCCTGGCATAATGGTGTATCCATTATGTGGTAAATGGTTGTCCTAGTATGATGGCACACGTTTCACATATTTGCTTAGTTTAAAGCATGTATTAATATATGTGATAGCTTTTAATCGAATGTGCTGGCATTGCATAAATCCCTCTTAAAATTATATTAAGTGATAGTATAGTTAACCGATAAGCATTATTAGTCATGATGGATAATTAGTCATTTCGGTGTCTAGAAAGGTGGTTCTGGGAAGGTAAAGGGAATCGTGGTTTTTAATTGGTTCCGTTGACTGACCTGGCCAATTTTAAATTGGTGTCTAGGAAAGCAACGGGGGGACCCCCACATCTCTTCCACTAGCCTGGCCGATCTGATTGATTTAATTCGTGACTAACATGCTTGGTGTTAAAATACTATTATTGGCCTTCCTTCATGATAGGTCATTATTGTGTTACGATCTATACTAGGTTTGTTGTGTACACACAAGACCTAATATGGTGACTAACACAATTTTTGGCCTAATACAATTATTTATTTATGGCATGATTTAATGTAATATTTTGTTGTGTACACACAAGGGTATTACTATTAAAGTCATGACTATATGGCAATGAAGGGTCTTACTTAACTAAAATATTATAGTTTGTTGTGTATACACAAGGCTATTAATATTTTAGAGGCCGGGATAAGTTGAGAATTGTACGGGTTACAATTGGAAAGAGTTTTCCTACCTATGAACTTATATAAGATTTGTTGTGTACACACAAGGTCTTTTATAAGGGATTGGGATCTCAACCCCACTAAGAAAAACTAATTAGGGTTTTCTCGATCATCGTATAGAGGGTTATGATGCTCGATAAAATAGTGGGAGACATAATTAAATTAAAGTCCTAATTTAATCATGTATTATCATTTCATGGTTGTTTGCTTATGCATTGTTCTTTGTTTAAATGTAGATAAATGGCCTCTTCACTCTCACTCCGTAGTATTTTAGATGCCAACAAATTGACTGGGCCTAATTATGTTGATTGGCTGAGAAATTTAAAAAATAGTACTCAGTCAAGAAAGAATTTCCTATATTCTTGATACCCCAATTTTGGAACCACCAAGGGAAGATGCCTCGCAAGAGGAGAAGACCACATATAATATGTGGCAAAATGACTCACTTACTGTCAAGTGTGTTATGCTTGCCTCTATGACTAATGAGTTGCAGAGGCAGCATGACAGCATGGATACTAACTCCATACTGCTCAATTTAAAAGAGCTTTATGGAGAACACAGTAGAACTGCTAGATATGAAATATCTAAGCAGTTGTTCCGTGCAAGGATGATAGAAGGTACATCAGTACAAGACCATGTATTAAAGGTAATTGATCTAATCACTCGATTAGGTCAATTAGGTTTTGTAATGGATGGGGAGTTGAATCAAGACTTGATCTTGCAATCACTCCCAGAGTCATTTTCACAGTTTGTTCTTAATTACCATATGAACAAACTTAATTCTTCCTTGCCTGAGCTGTTGAATATGTTGAAAACAGCAGAGAGCCATGTAAAGAAAAATAAGGCTCCAGTTCTTCTTGTGGATAAGAAGAAGACAGGCAAAAGGGGTTCCAGTAAGAGGATGAATCCCAAAGGGGGCATTAAGAAGAAGAAAGGAAAGAAGGCCTCCGGACAGATGACCTGCTTTCATTGTGGCAAGCCGGGTCATTGGAAAAGGAACTGCAAGATTTACCTTGCAAGTGTGAAGCCTGGTGCATCAGAGGCACCAAAAGGTATGAAAGAAGTTCATACTATTTTGTCATTGGATTCTTCCATTTCAAATACTTGGGTGTTGGATACCGCCTGTGGTCATAACATCTGCAAATCATTGCAGGGACTTCAGGGGCTTAAAGTATTGAAGGAAGGTAACTTTGAGCTCTACGGTGCTGGAGGGGACCCCATCCAAGCAGAAGCTGTAGGGACTTATGTTTTGAAGTTACCTTCAGGGAAGATCTTGGAGCTAAGGAATTGTTACTATATGCCAAAAATCATTAGAAATATCATATCTGTACCCTTGTTACTTAAACAAGGATATACTATGAATGTAATGAGCAGTGGCTGCTCAATTTCTTTATCTAATGAAATTATATGTTATGGCATATTCTGCAATGGTCTCTTAACTCTTTCCACTAATGACAATATTTTTCATGTTTCTAACAAACGGAAAAGAGATGATGTTAACAATACCTTACTTTGGCATTGTCGACTTGGACATATTAGTGAGACTAGGATTAACAAGTTGTACAAAGAAAATTTCTTTGATCCTTATGACTATGAGTCATTAGGAACTTGTGAATCATGTCTCATGGGTAAGATGACCAAGACTCCATTTAGTGGACATGGAGAAAAGACAAAAGAGTTATTAGGACTCATACACACAGATGTATGTGGGCCTATGACAACTCAAGCCTATGGTGGATACTCATACTTCATCACATTTACTGATGATTTTTCAAGGTATGGATTTGTGTATCTAATGAAACATAAGTCCGATGCTTTTGAAAAATTTTTAGAGTATCAAAGTATGGTAGAGAAACAGACAAGAAAAAGTATAAAGAACCTCCGATCAGATAGAGGAGGTGAGTACTTATCCACTGAGTTTCTTGATCACCTTAAAGATAAGGGGATCATCTCTGAATGGACTCCTCCTTACACACCACAATTAAATGGTGTTGCTGAAAGGAGGAATCGTACTTTATTGGATATGGTACGGTCCATGATGTGCTTCACGGAGTTACCTTTTACTTTCTGGGAATATGCTTTGGAAACAGCAACTTATATCTTGAATAGAGTACCATCTAAAACTGTCTCTAGCACTCCATATGAATTATGGAGAAGTAAGAAACCCAATCTTAAGTATATTAAGATATGGGGATGTCCAGCCTATGTAAAAAGAAATTTTGGACATAAACTAGATGCTAGAGCAGACAAATGTCTATTTATCGGATATCCTAGAGAGAGTATAGGATATGTGTTCTACCACCCTACTGAACAAAAGGTTTTGGTCAGTAGGCATGCCACTTTTATGGAAAAGGAATTTATCCTACAAAAGGGCACTGGTAGAAATATCGAACTTAATGAGATTCAACAAATAGACACTTCTCAGTCAAGTAACAACATAGTTAATATAGAACCTGAACACACTCCTATCCGTAGGTCTGATAGGGTGCGACAGGCACCTGAGAGGTATGGGTTCATAATTGAAAATAATGAAGCCCAAATCATTCAAAATGATGAGCCTCTAACCTATACGGAAGCAGTCATGAGTAGAGACTCAGACAAATGGCTGGAAGCCATGAGATCCGAGATGGACTCCATGTATGTCAACCAAGTATGATCTTTGGTTGATGCACCAGAGGGTATTAACCCTATTGGGTGTAAATGGGTCTATAAAAGGAAGATTGGGGCAGATGGCCAAGTTGAAACTTATAAAGCCAGATTGGTGGCTAAGGGTTTCAGACAAAAACAGGGAATAGATTATGATGAAACATTTTTCCCTGTTGCCATGCTCAAATCTATTCGGATTATGCTTGCTATAGCAGCATATCATGATTATGAGATCTGGCAAATGGATGTAAAAACTGCATTCCTCAATGGTTTCCTTGAGGAAGAGGTTTATATGTCACAACCAGAAGGTTTTGTCTTGGAGACTAAACCTAATCAGGTATGTAGGCTAAAGAAATCCATTTATGGATTAAAGCAAGCATCCAGGAGTTGGAACATCCGATTTGATAAAACAGTCAAAGAATTTGATTTTTTCAAAAATGAGGATGAACCTTGTGTGTACAAGAAGACTAGTGGGAGTGCCATAGTTTTCTTAGTTCTATATGTTGATGATATACTTCTTATTGGGAATGATATCCCAATGTTACAATCAGTCAAAGTGTGGTTATCAAAACAGTTTTCCATGAAAGACTTGGGAGAAGCATCCTATATACTGGGTATAAAGATCTATAGAGAAAGATCAAGAAGGATGCTTGGCTTGTCCCAGTCTAGGTACATTGACCAGGTGCTAAAGAGATTTAGCATGGAGGAAAGTAAAAGAGGTTACTTACCTATTGGTCATGGCATACGTCTTTCTAAGAGGATGTCTCCTAAGACACCTGAAGAAAGAAATAGAATGAATTCTATACCTTATGCTTCGGCTATAGGGTCGATTATGTATGCTATGTTATGTACCAGGCCTGATGTGGCATATGCCTTGGGTGTAGCCAGTAGATTTCAGGCTGATCCAGGAGAGGATCACTGGAAGGCTGTGAAAAATATTCTTAAGTACCTGAGAAGGACTAAGGATATTTTTCTTATATACGGAGGATCTGATCTTAAACTAGAAGCCTATTCAGACTCTAGTTTTCAATCAGACCCAGATGATAGTAAATCCATTTCAGGGTATGTCTTTACCTTGAATGGTGGAGCAGTAAGTTGGAAGAGCACTAAACAGCAGACTGTAGCTGACTCAACTACCGAGGCAGAGTACATAGCTGTCAGTGAAGCCGCCAAGGAAGCTGTCTGGATGAAGAAATTCATCACAGAGTTGGGAGTAGTTCCTGAGATTGAGAACCCGGTGCCACTCTATTGTGATAACACTGGAGCAGTTGCTCAAGCTAAGGAACCGAGAGCCCATCACAAGTCCAAGCACATTCTGAGACGCTTCCATCTTGTCCGAGAGATAATCGAAAGACAAGAAGTCTGCATCAATAGAGTAGATACGAAGAACAACATAGCAGACCCGTTCACTAAGGCTCTACCACAGCGGGAGTTTGATCGCCACCTCGATTGTATGGGGTTAAAGAATAAGAGCGATTGGCTTTAGTGCAAGTGGGAGATTGAAAGGATTATGCCCTATAAGCCAATATCTGTATCTCCCAGACCATTGTAAATTGACAAATTAATAAAGGCAATAACTTTTTCATCATTCGCTGTGTCATTATATGATGAACCCCATAGATTAGGGCTATGGTTGTAGGGCTATGATGAGATCATACCAGTGAGATCTAAGGCCTTAAAACCCTAATCTAGAATATTCCTAGTCATAGGAACCCTGAGTTGGGGATCAGGGTTTCCGGTAAGACTGGCACATCCTATGTATGCTGAAAAGGGTGACTGCTCTCACAGTCATTTGTGTAGGACACTAATACAAGGATGTGGGTGCTCATTAGTGAATGAGTTCATTGAATAGATCCAGTTTGAGAACATCTAATGGAGCCTTAGCTGCTTGTCAATAGATGTTTTCTCATAGTGGGAGTTGTACAAGTAGTCCTATGACCTGAGACTGCCATAATACCTTATGTACATGAACCCATGCTTTGGTTCAATCTCATTCATGACACTGGGTCATGCACAAGGTTGACGCTGGGTGTGGTGAATTGTATATGAAGGAAATGAGTAGGTCAACAAGGAATTGATCACTCCTAGTAGGAGGAGATTGCATCCAGCCAAATTAGGTCAGATGATGATTCAGGAAATCTTTGATCAAAGTACAGATATTAGAAATGATTTCTAATATCGAATTAATTGAATCATTAGTGTATGACTGAGCTGGGAATGAGTATAAACTGGATTTGACATGATTCCATATCCATAGTTATATTCGGGATGCAAGATGATTGAAGGATCGAATTGTACGGGAACTTTCCACTGAAGGGTAGTTTTGGAATTACACCAGAATTTCCATATCTTCCGGGTAGACATGACACGTTGCTAGACGTCAATCTTTTCTTGTGGGTTGATCAAATTAAATGGTTTAATTGGATCACAAATTAGGAGGAGTCCTAATTGACTGACTCGAGTTAGCTCGATTTGACCTAAATCGATTAGAATGAGTTCTGATCAGATTAGGTCAACTTGCACTCGGACCCACTGCTGGCTAAGTATGGAACCCAATGGGTCACACACTTAGGACAGATAATCAAGGTTTTAATTTGGAATTAAATCTCGTTTGCAGATGAACACACTAGCATGTGTTGCAAACCATGGCTTCTACTTGAATCGGATTCGAGTTAGGGTTCCGATTTGGTCTTTTTTAGATCCAAATTCATTCCGGTTTGAATCTAATTGAAGATTCAACACTTTGGGCTAATAGTAGGCTAGCAATTGGGCTAACCTTAGAGGCTAAACCCCTTTCCCACATCGCCTAAGTCCCTCCGCTTCTTTTCCCACGCGCGCGCGCAAGGAGAAGAGTCCACGCGCGCGTGGACTCTTTCCAAGACGCGTCTTTGCGTGAAAAGAAAGAAAAAAGGCCGGTGATTTTTGAAGAGGCGTGGAAGAGAGTCCACCTAGGTGTGGACTCTCCAAAAAGGGGAAAAATACCGTGAAAAAGAAAAGAGAAACACCGAAGGGGCGCGACTCTTCCTTCTGCGCGCGCCCTTCTGTGTTTTTCACGATCCTTCTTCGCGTCTTCCCATCCCAAAGGCCGTGAGATTAATCCCAAGGGCCATGAGATAAAGACAGAAGACGTGAGAAGGGAGAGAGGGACGTGAGAGGATGTTTTCAGATGAGAAGGCGCCTCTCTGTCGCCTATTTAAGAAGAAGGCTTCACCGTAAAAATAATTCCAGATTTTCTACGGCGAAGCCTTACTTCTCTTTCCTTCTCCCTCTCCAGAAGATTGTTTCCCCCTCCTCTCTTTCCTCTTTGATTCCTTTACAGAGCCTAGGCTCTGTCGAATCTCAGAACAGAAGGAGAGTCAGAGAGAGAAACTCTCCGACGGTAAAGGAAGAAGGCACCTCTTATCTTTCTTTCTTACATTAAGACAACTTTTGTCTTAATTTTCTTCTCCATCCAAGACAAGCCTTGTCTCATTTTAGGACAAGGGCTTATTCTTAAGACAAGAGTGTCTTAAGGGGCCAAAGTTGCTAAAAACTAGGAGAAGAGTAAGAGAGAAGGTTTAGTCCCCGTTTGGTTAGAGGAGTCCTAGCCAATAGCCCATATATCAAGTTCTTGGGGTAGAACTTGATTGGAAGGAACCCAATTGAGGAGTCACTGTCTTGATCATCTGCCCGTGTGGATCACCATCGGAGGGCGGACAAGTGGACGCCTGGTGTGTTCAAAAGGTTACTCAATTTGGAGTTTATTTCTACATCGGATTGGATATAGCGATCTGAGGTTAGTATCTAAACTATGTTTAAATTTGGACATGCATGTAGTCATAAGTTTTAATTGCTAATAAGGAGATTTTGGGATTAGGGTTCGGACCTGATTTCATAAAATTTTGAAATCCACACTTCCGCACTGGTTCCCGAACCCCAACACTCCCAAGCGAACGCCCTGTCGTGGTTAGCTACGGTTATGGTCAGCACCTCCAACCGGACCTTTATGGAGCATCTGCAGCGTCCAAGCATTGCTAAAGAGCCGACTGATATCCTTCAGGTTGAGCAGGAGGCATCTTGGATGGACCTGATCCATACCTTCCTGGTTCAGGGCACTCTTCCGGATGACCCAGCTGAGGCCAAGCGTATATGCTCGACAGCCTCTAAGTACGTCGTCCTCGGTGGAACCCTTTACAAACGGTCATTTTCACAACCATTGTTGAAGTTCTTGGGGCCGACCGATACAGACTATGCGCTCAGGGAGGTGCATGAAGGCATTTACGGCAATCACCTTGGAGGAAGATCCCTGGCCTATAAAATCATCCGGCAGGGATATTACTGGCCCACAATTCAAAAGGACGCGCCAGGCTTCGTGCATAAGTGTGACGCGTGTCAAAGGTATTCGGGTGTCCAAAGAAGGCCCGCCAGCCAGCTGACCCCGCTTACGGCGCCGTGGCCATTTGTCCAGTGGGGCATGGACATCCTGGGACCCTTTCCCCCAGCATCCGGCCAACGGAAATTTCTCCTCGTGGCCATCGATTACTTTACCAAATGGGTGGAGGCTGAAGCAGTGGCGCAGATAACGAAAGCCAAGGTGGAGAACTTCGTCCAAAATTGCATTATCTTCCAGTTCGGCATCCCACAGACGATCATTACAAATAATGGAAGATAATTTGACAACTTGAAGTTCCGAGATTTTTGCCACCAATACCACATTTCCCATCGACTCACCTCGGTCGGCCACCCGCAGTCCAATGGAGAGGCTGAAGTCACCAACCGGACGATCCTGCATGGGTTGAAGACTCGATTAAATGAAGCTAAAGGACTTTGGATGGAAGAGCTTCACTCAGTACTGTGGGCATACCGGACTACCGCTCAGACGGCAACCGGAGAAACTCTGTTTAACTTGACCTATGGGAGTGAGGCAGTCATCCCCGTAGAAATCTTTTTGTAATCCCTGCGGGTTGATCACCTCTCTGAGCCAATCAATTCGGAGCAACGAAGAGCTGATATGGATTTCCTGGAGGAAACCAGGCTTCAGGCAAGCATGAAGATGGCGACTTACCGGCAGAAGATGGCTAGATATTACAATTCGAGGGTTAAGGCACGAACCTTCCAAGTTGGAGATTTGGTCTTGCGGAGGACGGAGATTTCAAGGCTGATCGAGCAAGGAAAACTTTCTCCTAATTGGGAGGGTCATTATCGAGTCAGCGAAGTAATCCGGGCTGGGACCTATCAGCTCGAGCAATTGGACGAGCAATAAATATCGCGCCCGTGGAATGTAGACAACCTTCGCAAGTACTATTAATAAAGTCTACAGTTTCTCCTATCAACGCTCCGAAAGTCCGAGTCCGGTCAGTAGAGGCTCTAGGGCAGCCCACTCCGAAAGTCCGACTCCGATCGACAGAGGCTCTAGTGCAGCCCACTTCAAAAGTCTGACTCCGGTCGGCAGAGGCTCTAGGGCAACCCACTCCGAAAGTCTGACTCCGATCGGCAGAGGCTCTAGGGCAGCCCACTCCGAAAGTCCGACTCCGGTCGGCAGAGGCTCTAGGACAGCCCACTCCGAAAGTCCGACTTCGGTCGGCAGAGGCTCTAGGGCAGCCCACTCCGAAAGTCTGACTCTGGTCGGCAGAGGCTCTAGGACAGCCCACTCCGAAAGTCCGACTCCGGTCGGCAGAGGCTCTAGGGCAGCCCACTCTGAAAGTCTGACTCTGGTTGGCAGAAGCTCTAGGGCAGCCCACTCCGAAAGTCCAACTCCGGTCGGCAATCACCGCACATGGCCCGTGTGGAACCGCGTGGAGAATAGATGGCAAACATAAGCTAACTGACATATCAAGTTGGGAGCCAATCTCCCGGTTCATGAGCCCAAAGTAAGCAGTCGCCCCTTTCCGGCCAATGTACCAGCCTCAAACCTCAAAAGGCCGACCAAAAATACTTGGGAATTTTCCTAAGTATCCAAGCCAGGCCGGCACCGAATGGCCGTCTGGAAAAGAAGGTGACCTATGGTACGAAGAAGCCGATCGGAAACACTTAGAAAAATTTCGAAAGAAAAAGAAGGAGACCTGTGGTATGAAGAAGCCGACCGGAAACACTTAGAAAAATTTTGGAAGAAAAAGAAGGAGACCTGTGGTACGAAGAAGCCAACTGGAAACACTTGAAAAAATTTTGAAAGGAAAATATCTATTCCGCACCCACATACAATTGAGATAGCTAAAAGGCCTTTTCATTATATTCGAAGGCATACGCTTACAAAAGAAGGTGGGTCGGACCTTTACGAACCCCTCAGGTCAGACCCACGGAAGGTGCGTCGGGGGCCCTAACTTCGGCCCCGTCCGCTACAACCGGAAGGATAACAGGGACCGTAACACTTGGGGGCTCGACCGGGATGTCCGTTGCCTCTACTTCAGCCCTGGCCTCCTCTATCTCACCTTCGGCCTGGGGCTCTCCCTCCTCTGCAAGTCCTTTCAACTCCTCACCTAACAGGTCTAGCTCCGGGAAAAGTAAGGCCACCTTCTTCAAGCAGTCGTCGTAGCCTTCTCTATAAAAGTCTGACGCTGCCTCTTCAACCTCCTCATCAAAGTCGGAGGAGGCCTTGTATGCCGTTACTGCATCCCGAACCTGCCTCGCGGCCACCTCCCTGGCTTCCTCAAGCTGGGTCGTCAGCTGTACCACCGTTGCCCTCTCGGCTTGTGCCCTCTTGTCGGCCTCCGAGAACCGACCCTCATCTTCTTGAAGCCGGTGAATGAGGGAAGCCACCTTCGCTTTCCTCTTCTTCAATCTGGCCTCCCGGTTGGCTAGTCGGCCCTCTGCCTCCTTCAGGGCCTCCTTCGATGACTCGGCCTCTGCTTGCGCGGCCAACGACCACTCCTCCGCAGATTTTAGAGACGCCTCCATGGCAACTCAAGTTGCCTCTAGCTCCTGCACTCTTATGGCGGAGGTTTTGGCTGCGTGAAGCACCTGGCCAATGCCGTCGTCCATCAAGGAGATGTCATGGAGGAGCTGCAACCATAAAGCTAAGTCAGGGCCGTAAAAGAAAGGAAAAAATACGAGGAATCATGCATGATGCCTTACCCTCATGAGGTTACGGTAGGACTCTACCGCTATGTCGCTCAAGTTCCTTTGGATCGACCGCTCCCAGTCAACGTCGATCATCACCCCCCTAAGCAGGCTTCGCGCCCTCCGGGGGTGGTCCAGAGCGTTCCAATGCTAGAACTCCTCCTGGCGAACTTTCTCATCGGACTCCTCTTCGGCCCCCTCGTCGTTGACCCCTCCTACGGCCGTCCCCTTTCCTTTGTCCTCCGAGGGCCCCGCTGTATCTGGGTCGACGGGCGCAGGAGCTGACACTGCCGCTGCACCGGGTAGCTCCGATTGCTTCTGCCCCGTGGAGTGGCTGACTCCTCGATGACGAACGAAGCCCCGGACGCCTTCCTCTCTAGCACCTCAGTAAGGGGGGTATCGTCCTCATTGGACTCCACCTCCATGACAGGTGCAGGTTGCTTCTTTCCCGTTTCTGCTTCTATCTTTCGGCCGTCGATGTTGGGGCCGACCCTGGGGCGGGCCTTTTTTGCACCACCCGCTGAACGACTTTGGCCTTATCGATTTTTCTCATCCTCCCTCCTATTACAAAAAGATTAAGGGTTAGTCAAAGGAAGAAAAGTGATAAGGTCAGGGGGCAAACCGTGAGGAAAGAGTTCGGCCCTTGCCTAAAAATCTCTGAGAGCTGATCCCTGTCCGGGGAAGGCGGTCTTCGCCTAGCAGTTCAAATGCCGCGGTCGGGCTAGCTCCGTTGATTTCATTGAATTTAGCTTGGTTGGCTATCAGGATCGACCTCCCCTCTCGGAGCCTTGCCCATGGCTCCCTCCACAAGGGCTCGAACTCCCAGAGCTAGAGACTGCTCACAAGAAAGAATCGGGCCTTCCACCCGTGGATGGCCGATGGAAGACACTTTAGGATTTTTCGGTCGGGACGGGGACTGAACATCCACCATTCACGGCTCCTAAAGTCCTTTTTCAAGAGAAAGAAGTTGCTGAATAGGGATAACCTAGGTTCAAGTCCGGCCCTATGACACAATACGACGAAACAGCATATGATTCGGATGCTGTTCGGAGTTAATTACGCCGGGATTATCCTATAGTACTTGAAGACATCTACAAAGAAGGGGTGCAACGGGAACCTCAAATTGGCCTTGAGGTGAGATTTGTACATTGGAAGGGTTCCCGGCCCCAACGGATTGTTCGCTCTCCCCTCTCAGCCTGGCAACGTAAGGTGCAAAGTGGTGGGGACCCGTACACTGCCCTAAGGTTCTCGACTCGCTCTCGGGTCATGGTCAACGGGATCTCGCTCGGCCCTGGCTGCCTAGGTCTATGGACTGGGCCCCTACTAGTGGTCCCCATTATTATTGAAGAAGGAGGACTGAGGAGCTAACCTAAAGATGAACTCCTAAGAGCCGGGTTTCGCGGAGGAAGAAGGAGAAGTTCTCTCTCGCGGAGCACAGACACAGCCGGAAAACCTTCCCAGAGCACGTCGCCCCTCCTTTTATAAATCTCGGGGGGGGGGGGGGGGGGGTCGGAAGACGCGATCGCTCACGTCTCCAAGACCGAAGCGACAGGCCGATCCTAACGGTGGACGGCTATCCGTGTAAGTACTGAATCAACGATGAAGGAATTGCATGAGAAATGGAGCCGACCACCCAGATGCTACCACGTGGTGCGGCACGTCCCTTTGCTCTCGCCAGTACACTTGTCAGCCTGACTCTCCGTCATGGCACCTTTTCGCCATTAACTGCGACCCCTGCACCCCCAATGCGGGGCCGACATCTGTCCAGGAGGTCGATCATGGGAGATTCGAAGCGACCCATCGTGATGATCCCGGATCAAGCCTGAACGGGCACGATATGTACCAAAAACTGTGTTCCTGCGTTTCGAGATCACGTGCCTCCTCAAAGCCCAGCAGCAGGGGGCAACTGTTATACCCATCCGGCCGGCCCGGGTTGGGCCGGACAAGGCATTCAGCCGGTTGATACGGGTTGAAGCTCCCACCGATCGGCTCTCGTGGAGGTCCTGACTGGTCTCCCACCGGAGGTCCAATGAGCCGACTGACTGCTGGGCCGAATGGTCCGAAGGCCGACCAACCTGAAAATCGGCCGACCTATTGAAGGCCGACTTACTGGGGGCCGACCTACTGAAGGCCGACCAACCTAGACACCGGCTGATCCATCCCTGCTTAGCTTGACGGACGTATCCCCATCTGGGGAACCGCTCGAAGGTTCCGAAAGATTCTCTCCAGCTGGTACCAGAATTCTGTTGCAACGAACTCCATGACGTGATCACGACTTTATGCCACCTGGCCATCACTTTGATCCTCCCAGGGGCAAATCAGGGACTTTATTTCTGTCCTCTAACGAATTTTGACAGTATCTCACGCCCATAAAAAGTATCCAGGGGACCTTCGCTGGGGTAAGACGCTCTTTCCTCTCCACGCTACGCTCTTCTCTCTTTCTCTCCACTCTGTTGCTCCAAACATCCTGCTAACTTAAACATCGGAGTGTCCCCCGCCGGAGTACCTCCGGCACCCAGGGGACTTTGTGCAGGTTGATTGGCGGAGGAGCTCTCCAGCGCAGCGAGCTGAGCCCGGTCCAGGTGGAAGCGCAGCAACAAGAAGTTTATGTAATTTTATACGGTGCCGTAAATAAAATTTAAAGTGAGTAATATAATTTTTCATGTGCATTTTTTCTTTTATTTTCATCCTTAAAAAGAGTGATTAAAATCCAAGTAATACTCTCAATTCTTTTTTTTCTTAAGTTAGGAATTTGATTTTTTAATTCCTTAAAAATGATTGTTTTTATATAAAATAGAAATCAATTATGTATTGTAACAGAAATGGAAGGGCATTTCTGGTAGAAAAATGATGGATAGGCTGGGAATGCAATATTTGATTCAGGCTGTATCTTTGACAAGAAAGAATGATCGATCTTTTTTTACAACATCAACCACTGTATTGCATCTCTCCGAGCATTCAAAATTTTTCTTTCATCTACTTGTATACATTTCAAAGTAGTTAATATTGTACGATCCAATGATGGATGCCATAAAAAAAAAACATTTCTTTTGTGTGGAAGATAAAACCCGAACCTTGCAATATTTAGTAAATTCAGGATGAATTGCTAAAGTAGTTCAACTAGATTTTAGCAAACTCATCATTAAATTGATAAATACATTTTATTAATTATATACACTTGTAACAAAGAAGAGTAATTCATTCTTGAATCTGACAAAGATAATTGGCTGATGTTTCATTGCACGATTGAATGGTCCAAATGAGCATGGGGCCTGGAACCCTTCCCTGTTACCCAGGGGCCAAGACTGTGAAATGGGCATATCATCGGAATCATTCTTTCATATTTCGTATAATATTTGGCATGCTGCTATTATACGACATTTTATGCAAGAGTCTACGCCTTTATCTTCGCTTTGAAATGGATTGTGAAATAGACATATCATGGAATCAAGCTTTCTATTTAGCATGCTGCTATTATATGGCATTTTATACAAGACAAGAGTCTATGCCTTTTTAGGTTATTATTTTTTTTATAAATAAAAGGGATGGGAGGATAAATCATGATGTAGCTATGTCTTCGATTCAAGATGCTTAGATTTTTACGATTTTTCTTGCGGGTCTCAAAAAAATTTCTACCAAGAGGATGCCTTTAGATTATCTTTTTGCTATAAAGAATGATTCTTCTTATTTTGATACATCAACCATTAGCTTTGCATATATATATATATATATTGATAGATAAATAGATAAAAGAGATTATATAAAATGTTGTTAAATTTTATATAAGATATGAATCAATGATTTACGTCGTAAAAGAAAGGAAAAGTATTCCTTCACGCCAAAGGATAATGTGGCAAGGTGTTGGTAGCTTTCGCACTCGAAGCCAGCGAAAGATTTTGGAAGGGCCGACAAGACTTTGTGGCTCGGGTTATTCGCTGTTAGGCCTGAGATGCTGCGAGGTGGTGGGTAAGCGTGCTGCGTTTCTGGTCCTTTTGAAGGCCGGAATCCTTCGGCTCGTGGTTGCGGGTGAGACAGGTGAGACGTGAGGTGTCACGATACTTCTCAGCGTCCGACAGGCCAAAGGCCATAAAGTTGAATGGTTTGGAGCCTTTTTCTTTTTTGGATTTTGGAGGCATGCATTTGTTCATTCCGGGTGTGCCAGACTTCCCACCGCACTGCCATGGTTGGTGGCCATGGAGTTATTTGGAAGATTCTCCCTGATAAAAAGTAATTCGAATGGGTTATCGATCAAACGATTTTTATGCTGAACACTGTTGTCTCGATACTTCTAAAGAGTAATGCATTAAATGTACGTACGTTACGAGCAATCATTGTCCATGTACGAGAGGAATCCCGAGAGACGCTAATTTACCTGACTTTGGAATATATAATAATATATGGAGAGAGAGAGAGAGAGAAACGGAGTTCAAATTACACTAACCGCCGGAGGTTAACGATGGAAAAGAAAAAGGATCACCCTCGTAGCTAAGTAGAATCGGACTAAAGTACTGACCTATGGATAAACAGAATATTTATGAAAATTACGGAACATCATCTTGCAGGATAGAGGCCTACTAAGGACAGCTACAGCATGAGTTTTCCCTCACCCATCCTTTTTATTCATCAAAAAAAAAAAAAAAAAAAAAAAGGTTAATCATGGAGGAGAGAAAAATAATAATAATAATAATAAAATCTAGAAAGATTTTCTACCGGTCATTTCTTGGATATGTCGGGCCTTGGAGACTCTTCTACTCATCCTGTTGTTCCAGACTTTGCTCTTTTCTATAGAGTTGTGTGTCTATTCAGATCCATCAAGTTTTTCGGGAGGCTAAATCAGCTGCAAACTGGGTTGCCTTTCACGTTGCTCGTCATTCGATACCGGTATTATAATCGGAGTGGCGGACCTCCCCTGTAGGATATCATTTTGTCTGATTTTTTAGATTGTATTCACTCTCGTTCTATGCAATAGATATACCGTTTCATCGAATAATAATAATAAAATAATAATAATAATAAAAATATATTTTTTATTTGAAAATTTAATAAAAGAAAAAATATTTATTTAGTAACAGACAATATATATATATAATTAAATAGCTTTTTTTAAAGGGAAGTGTTGGAAATTATAAAAAAAAAAAATTAACTTTATTTTTTTTTCTCTTGAATTCCATTTAATTTGAAAGACAAAAAAATAATATTTTTTTTAAAAAAAAATATTTTTATCGCTCTTTCCTTTTTTTTTAAAAAAAGAATTAAATAAAAAAATGACTAACTTTCTTTCCTAAATAAAATGTAAGTATAACTTTTCATAATTACTTTTTTTTTTCTTTAAATTTGATAACAAGAGAACCGTGCTGATGATTTGAACTATCAATATAATTTATAATCTTTAAATTACTTATGCACTAATAATTATATAATTTAAAATTTTTTAATTTATATATTGAACAATATCAAAACTAATATAATTTTTTTAGTATGTACCAGAAATTTTTAAATTATATAATTTTTGATATATGAGTAATTTAGATATATTAGATTATATCGGAGCATTCGTTCAATTTAAATATGTAACTCTAACTTGCTATTAAACTCATAAATAAATAAAAATATCATATAATACATATAGATATAGTGCCACACAAATGCATACATACCTGCCGTATTATGTTGATAAGCCAGGTACCGGTATGATTGAGGTTATATTCAGAATATGAGCAAAATAATTCATACTAGTTAAATCGAATACAACCATTCATGCATATTGCTTGGTACCAATTAGAGCAATGAATATTGGTTCATAACTGGTTGGCACTGGAAATTTGATGTTGGTGTTGGCACTGGATAATAAATTTAGATTTTTTTTTTTTTTATTCACTTGCTTTGTGTATCCATGAGGCAACCTATGCTTCTTTTCCCCCCAAAATAGCTTCTCATGCATGGCATCTCTCACACGATCATGGTTCAGACCTGAAGTTTTTGTTTTCCATGTCAAGTATGAATATAATTAATTTTGTTATAGAGACATATTTTTGGAGCCTAGAATCTATAGTGGCTGAGACATTAAGTCCAGGCATCTTCATACAGATTGGGTTGGCTAATATGTATGCAGATCTTTTCATATCAAATTGCCAAGTTCTACTTGAATCTTTTCATCCTTGACACCTTTATTAATGGTCTTCTGATATATATGGCAACCATATGTAGAAGAAGCCAAAAATAATAAATAATCTCAAATAAAAAGTATATAAATATTAAAATCCCGTGCCTGCAGCTGCTATCATTAGTAATGGCCTTCTCTTTTCGCAAGAACATGTCAGTATTAATAATACTGCCAGAAATCGAATCTTCTTTTGTAATCCTTGAGAACAAATTGTGACGATAATTCTGTAACGGTACAATCATGACCCGATATTTTTGGGATTGCGGTTCTGCTTAGCTCTTTTCTATGAAGTCCCCGGGTCTCAAGGATCTCTGGTAAGTAATTTTTTCATGCTTACTATTTCTCATATGTTTCAAATCATTGATTTGAGCATCGAAATGTCCATGTCGAGACCTCTCCTGGCTGTAGACCTTTTTGTAAGTTATTTCAGTGATGACTCCAACCAATTAATTTTTTCTCCGGTTTCAAAATCGTTATCCATCGTAACAATTTTTTTGTGGACACTATACAATCAAATTTTACTTTGTTTCTCTTCAACTACTTCCACGTCAGGTGGGCAGCCTGCCATTTTTTGCAAAAACAAACATCTCTCGAGACATGTCTCACATGATCCTTGTTTGGGTCCGAAGTCGGCTGAAGTCGTTTTGTCCTACGTCAAGTGTGAACATAATAAAGTTTTCTGTGGGCATGGGCCACCATATCGCTGTCCTATGTTTAAATTTGAGAGACCCTTTGGATGGTGAAATTTGAGAGGTCTTGTTTGGTTATTGATATATAGATTTGTATTACAAATTTATAGGGATAATACTAAAATTTAAGTAGATGCCCAAAGAGTAGAGGTAGGTGTCATGCAAGGACAAGGATCATTGAAGCCATAATCTAAGTTTAGGAGGAGTTTGGTTAGAAAGATTTGGCATCTTGGATGGGAACGAGAATGGGAATAACTTTGTATTACAAACTTATAGAGATAATACTAAAATTTAAGTAGATGCTCAAAGAGCGGTGGAAGGTATCATGCAAGGACAAGAATCATTGAAGTCATAATCTAACTTTAGAAAAAGTTTGGTTGGGAAGATTTGGAGTCTGGAATGGAAATGAGAATGTGCGACTCGATCCCATTTCAATGCTTTAGTTGGGGAGAGTTTTATTTTTATTCCGATTTTAGGATAGGATGAAAATGATTCAGTATTTTTAAAATCTAATTTCCATCCTTTCCTAAAAATATAATTTTTTAGTTGGATAAGATTTCGATTCGGACTTCGATTTTGGCCACGAACCAAATATTTTGAAGGATATAACCATTCCGATTCACACTCTAATCTATTCTAATTCCAGCTACAAACTAAATTCCAATTCATTTTAATACTGGTTGCTAACCAAACTAGTCCTTAAATTTTTATATTGTATTATCCTGATACTTGGCAAAGTTTAAGTTTTTGTGGTATTTCCTTATAAAGTATTTCTTTATAAAGTTAACAATTGCTAACCAAACTAGTCCTTAAATTTTTATATTGTGTTATCCTGATACTCGGTAACGTTTTAAGTTTTTGCGGTATTTCTTTATAAAGTATTTCTTTACAAAGTTAACAAACAAAGCTAACACGACTTAGATCGATTGGTTGAGTTTTGGTTCAGATTTGATTTTTTTTTTTTTTTTTTTTTATGTATTTTTTTTTTTGAGAGATATAATAGAGGCGGATCTCATCAAGTTCGAACCATGGTCCTCTCCACTTGGGAGACGCGAACCATATAAGAAAAGGTTGCTTTGCAAGTTTTTGCTTTGATTTCATTTATTAAGTTCTAAGATTAATGCAACAGGAGAGACCCTGTTCATTTTGATGCAAGAGGTATTGGTTCGATCTTACCTCTCCTTCAATTTTTGGTTAGAATCTTAATTCACAATCAACAAGTCATAGATCCGAGGCATGACTCTGCAAAAGATTCGATTAAATTCAAAGATTATCCCCTGAGACCAATGATAGTTGGATGACGGGTTGACGTACTCATCTTTGAATAAAAAAATATTGCAAAAATTTAGTGCCTTGAATCGAATATTTTTCGATAGGGTGGAAGCCTGCGGAGATAACTATGCCAAATTTATCTCCTATCTCTTTTTTCTATAAAAAAAGAGAAGTATATATGATTGTAGCTTGCTTCTTTTTGCAACTTAATGTAGGGTTTTGCGTGGTGTTTCCAAGTCTTGGAGAGACTTGGAAGGCCATGGCAGGGATGCTGGAGGCGATCCCTGGAGTTTAGAGGCGCGTTCCAAGTGGATTTAATGGAGGTGTTCCAGGGATGCTTTAAATTTGAGTATTTTCTCATGTGACTTAGGGGGGAGTTTTTTTGAGAGATTGTAACATAACCCAATTGGGTTATGGAGTTAGGTCCAGGTTTGTTAAATTGGTTAGAATGTTAGCCAGTTGGTTGGTTAGTTGGTTGGTTGTAACCAATTAGGAAGCCCAACCATGTGAGGTGTTTTAACCAGTTTGTTATTGGCCCAAGAATCTAAGTCCTAATCGCCTATGTGATTGAGTCCTACAAGATTCAAGAAGTTGTTGCAGTCCAACAAGAAGTCCAAGATTAGACGCCCAACTAATCAATAAGTGGTTGACGTCCCATGTGCTATTTAATGTGAGGAGGGCGCGTGCGGTTAGGATATCTCACGGTGTGGAGTCCATGAGGACTTCTCACAGTCCTGGTCTTGGACCGTGAGGGCTGCCTCTTGGGGCGGGGACCGTGGGGAGACCTCCTAGGTTTCAAGGAGGCCACGGTGATGGGCTGCAGAGAAACGTACGTAAGGGAGATATTACATGGAGGGCTTGGTACCGTGGGATGTTCCATGGAACTTTGGAGAAGGGACGCACATTGAGGTATTATCCATGCATGGCATACGTGGATTTTTGGGGCATGAGGCCTACAAAAGAGAAGACGTGCGGGATAGCGATAAGCTTTTGGGGTTTCAAAAGGGGTGCTGTCGGGTGGTCTTGTTTGTTGTAACAAGGTTCTTCTCCAAAGGAATAAAGTAATCTCTCTTTTTCTCCTACATTTATATCTCCATTGTTGCATGATATTAAATCTAAGAACAGATTGTTGGACTATATCCTTCCATGTTACTTTTGCTGCATCCGTTGTGTGTAGGCGTTGGTCTGGATCTCTCACCAAGTTGGATCAGTGCCTAGGAATCTTCCCAACAACTGGTATCAGAGCTTGGTTTGAGCCATTGTTCGAGCGTAAGCGGAGTGGTTTTAGAGCCGCTGGTTTGAAGGCGGAAGAGGAGGATTCAAGGAATGCATTGAGGTAGGTGGAGTTGTACGTGGGTATAGTATCCCGTATGGATGGAGAAAGGAAAAGCCCGGATTTTTCAAGTTCACTAGAGTACATCAGCAGAGACGATGCCAGGGATAGCTCAGGGAGACAGGAGACAGTCTCAGGGAGCGCCGGGGGTATCGGGCAGTCTGGAGTGTCTCAGTATGGCAGCATTGGCCTAGGGACAGAGACTGGAGCTGATTGAGATGGCGGCTCAGGAAGACCATTGGACAGGTCTCAGGGAGTGCCAGGGACATCATGCAGCCGGGAGATAGTCTGGAACATGATGGAGTAGCCTATGGAGATGATTGCTGGGTTCAGTCGCTTGGTTAGAGGAGTTAGGATGAGCTCCTGGGTTTCAGAGGAGCCAGTGGAATGTAGTGTATCCAAAACAATCTTGGAGGGGTCTGCGTGATGCGAAGGGTCCGAGGAGGCAGTGATGGTGTTCGAGGTGCAGCGACAGGCTCAGCAGGGCAGCGTTGAATGGTTGGCCTCGGGATTTCTTTTTGTGACATCAGTGGGACTTCAGTCTCAGATGGAGCACCAGTGATAGGTGGCTTCATGGGTAGAGCAGGATTCGATACGAGTTCAGAACGGGAGGTGCAAGGATACTGGCCAGGTCCTAGCACGAGCGCTAAGGGTGCACTTAGCCAGGTGGAGCAGAGTGTGCAGAGATTGGCGTGGCTCTATGGAGATGGCGTCTGGTAGAGCTCCAGTTACAACAAGTGCTGGTTCAGGTTTGCTGTGTTCTCTCCAGGGAAGTCCAAGGAAAAGTCTGATGCAGCTGCCAGGCAGAAGGAATGCTACAATCGTGGTACAAGAATACAAGCAAGGATCTTCAGCTATGGAGGCGGTCATCCCAAAGGCCTCCAAGGGCGCACAGTAGCCGAAGGATGTTGACAGAGGCAAGGAGGTCTGTACAAGAGGCTGTTAGGACACGTAATTACAGCGGGATTGTGCAGGAGGACATTGCCAGGTTTGCCAAGGCTTGGGACACCAAGGTGGAGATTGTAGGGTTTTGCATGGTGCTCCCAAGCCTTGGAGAGACATGGGAGGCCATGGCAGGGATGCTGGAGGCGATCCCTGGAGCTTGGGGGCGTGTCCTAAGTGGATTCCTGGAGGTGTTCCAGGGATACTCTAAGTTTGAGTATTTTCTCATGTGACTTAGGGGAGAGTTTTTTTGAGAGATTGTAACATAACCCAATTGAGTTATGGGGTTGGGTCCAGGTTTGTTAAATTGGTTAGGAGGTTAGCTAGTTGGTTGGTTAGTTGGTTGGTTGTAACCAATTAAGAAGCTCAACCATGTGAGGTGTTCTAACCAGTTTGTTATTGGTCCAAGAATCCAAGTCCTAATTGCCCATGTGATTGAGTCCTAACAAGATTCAAGAAGTTGTTGCAGTCCAACAAGAAGTTCAAGATTAGACGCCCAACTAATCAAGAAGTGGTTGATGCCCCATGTGATGTGAGGAGGGTGCGTGCGGTTTGGATGTCTCACGGTGTGGAGTCCATGAGGACTTCTCACGGTCCTGGTCTTGGATTGTAAGGGCTTGAGGGCCGTCTCTTAGGACGGGGACTGTGGGGAGACCTCCTAAGTTTCAAGGAGGCCACGGTGATGGGCTGCAAAGAGGTGCACATGAAGGAGATATCACGTGGAGGGCTTGGTACCGTGGGATGTTCCACGGGGCTTTGGAGAAGGGACGCACATCAAGGTATTGTCCGTGTGTGGCATACGTGGGTTCTTGGGGCATGAGGCCTGCAAGAGAGAAGACGTGCAGGACATCGAAAAGCTTGTAGGATTTCAGAAGGGATGCTGTCAGGTGTTGTCTTGTTTGTTGTAACAAGATTCTTCTCCAAAAGAATAAAGCAATATCTCTTTTTCTCTTACATTTATATCTCCATTTTTGCATGATATTGAATCCAAGAACATGTTGTTGGACTGTATTCTTCTACGTTGCTTCTGCTGCATCTGCTGCGTATAGGCGCTGGTCTGGATCTCCCACCAAGTGGGATCAGTGCCTGAAATTTTTCCAACACGTAAACCCTAGAAAATTGTGAAATGCATTCTAAACACACCTTATTTGATGAAGGCAACCATGATTCGTGAGCTTGTGCATTATCCATTTTCACTAAAATTTTGATTCTCTTCGAAGAAAATTGTGAAATGCATTCTAAACACACCTTATTTGATGAAGGCAAACATGATTCGTGAGCTTGTGCATTATCCATTTTCACTAAAATTTTGATTCTCTTCCAAGAAATTCTCATTACGTTCTCCTTCAATTCCTTTACTCATAGTTTTGGTGCTAGGTATGATCACCATTACATAATCGCTAGGTATGATCACCATTACATAATCAAGTATGGTCACGGTGGCTGTCTCTAAATTGCACATATTAGTGTTAGAAATAATCGTTATGAAATAAAAACTAGAAACAATAAATATAGAGTATATGCTCTGTCCTATGTAAAACAATAATATAAATACATACTATGAATCGTAAAAGTTGAGTTTTAGGTATTCTGACCGGAGGCGTGCAGAGGCACTGTCCTAAGACGATTCTCGGCCCTAGTGCAGGATTCAATCCGAGAACTCTGCCCCAAGATACAACCAGGTAACCCTTCTGCAGGCATGACTGTGAAGGGAGTGACAATGGCTTTGCCCAGCAGTGAAACAAATAATAAGATTGGAAAAGAAAACCCAGAACGAAAGAGAGTTCTAGATCGGGAAAACAGATTGAGAGAGATCGAAAGAGAGAAGTATACACTGATTACCGATCTGTGATCTGACTCCATCCTTTTATAGATGGAGAAGTGCCGTGAAGAAGAAACACTGCTCGGTGAAGACGCGACGCGGTACAGCAGAGGACGCGATGCTCGGAGAAGACGCGATACAGTCCGGTCGCAACGTTCGGAGAAGACACGATGCAATTTCGGTTCGGAGAAAACAGAAAAGAAGAAAAAAAAATGGGCAAAAATAACACACCACGCCGCTGCGCGCGTGCGAACCGGACTGGACCGGACCGCGCGCAAACCGAACCGGGCCGGGCCGGGCCACGCGCCCGCGTGTGAGTGGCCCAAGATGGTACAAGGCCAAACAGAAGAGGGGTCATAAATAAATAACTTTGGGGTGTTCTCCTTTTTCCATGTGGGACTAAAGGAATAGCTTGGAGGGAATTTTGGGTTTTCCCTCCAAAGCTCTAACAATCCCCCTCAAAACTCAAAATTCACTTATTATAAATAATTAGATAGAACATAATAGAAAAATATTTACTGCTGGGTACATATACTGTGTAATTGATGAAGTGCCTTCAAAGTTCACTTCACTTAGCATTGATAGTATTAATTTGAAGGGAGTTGAGTGAACCAGGTCTTGAACTACGTTCCGTTAGATCAAATTTCTACTATAATACCCACAGTATAGAAGCTCATATCGCGGGTTTGCACATTAATGGCCATGTGGAAGCATCTTGATTTGTTTCATGAGAATTTCTAGAGATTGCCTATGTCTCTAGCCGCGGCCGTATACGGATATTCTCATATAGGTGAGTCCCTCCAAGGATGTGTGTAGTGTCACATCTCGAGGAATACCTCTCGGGACTTATTCAGAGATAACTCTTCCTAAACACTACATAAGAGCACTAATCATCATAGGGATGGGCTAGAGTCAGAGACTCCTGCTAAATATACTACATGTGCTCCCTGATCAACCAATCAGCTTGTTTTTACCACATTGAACCTCCTTCAAGGGATCTCCTATCACAGAGGTTGGGTTCCCGCTGCTGGAAGATCCTTTATTGGCTAAGCCCCATCCCCCTCGATGACATCAGGACCTTAGTCATGTTTAAGCCTTTTGTAAGACAGTCAGCTAGATTATTATCTGTAGCTACATGACTTATAGAAACAATTTGAAGTTTTTCTTTCCTTTTAAGAGATTTTTGTCTTAATTTGATGTGTCTGCTTACTTTAGTATTTATTAATTTCTTTTTGTAAAATTCTATAGCAGCTCTAGAGTCACAATGTATTGAAATTGGAGGTATAGGAGAAGATATAGAAATCTCAGTAAGAAGCTCTTTTAACCATTCTGCTTCAGTACAGGTAGAGTCAAGAACAATAAGCTCGACTTCCATGGTGCTCCTAGCTAAAATAGTTTGTTTAGTTGATTGCCACGATATGGAACTACCTCCTAACAGAAAAACATAACCAGATGTAGATTTGACATCTAAAGTGTCAGAAATTCAATTTGCATCACAATAACCTTCAAGAACATTTGGATAACCTGTAAAGCATAGAGAATACTCAGTAGTACCTTTAAGGTACCTAAACACTCTTTCTAATGCATTCCAATAAATTGAACTAGGGTTAGATGTATATCTACTAAGTCTAGAAATAGTGAAGGCAATATCAGGCCTAGTGCGGTTGGATAAATACATTAGAGATCCAATAATTTGTGCATATTTCTCTTGATTTATAGGTATTCCAGTATTCTTTGTAAGATGAATAGATGGATCAAAAGGTGTAGAAACAGTTGAATAATTAGAATATCCAAATTTATCTATAAGTTTTTTAGTATAATGAGATTGAGATAAACTGATCGATTCGACAGTTCGAATGATTTTCATTCCAAGGATTAAGTCAGCATTACCTAAATCTTTCATATTGAAATGATGAGACAGAAAATTCTTGATATCATTAACCAGATTCAAATCTGGTGCAAGAATTAAAATGTCATCAACATAGAGACATAGAAAGATGAATTGATCATTAACTTGTTTTTGATAAAGACAATTATCGGATTCATTAATATGAAATCCGTAGGATAAGATCACTTGGTCAAGTTTTTCATGCCATTGCTTAGGTGCTTGCTTCAATCCATAAAGAGATTTTACAAGCCTGCATACTTTATTTTCTTGTCCTGGCACAGAAAATCCTTCAGGTTGATGCATGTAGATCTCTTCGTCTAGATCACCATGCAAAAATGCAGTCTTAACATCCATTTGATGAACATAAAGTTTATAGATGGAAGCTAATGCTAGAATGACTCTAATAGTGGAGATATGAGCAACAGGAGAATATGTATCAAAGAAATCTATACCGCCCTTTTGACCAAATCCCTGAACAACAAGCCTGGCTTTATATTTTTCTATTGTTCCATCAGTTCTCATTTTCTTCTTGAAAATCCATTTACATCCTAAATGTTTGTTTCCAGGAGACAGATTAGTAAGAATCCATGTATTATTTTCGATAATGGATTCAAATTCACTATTGATTGCCTCTTTCCAGAAAGGTGCATCAGGAGAAGACAAAGCTTCTAAATAAGTAGGAGTATCTTCAATTAAATAGGTGAAAAAACCTTCACCAAAATTCTTTTCTGTTCTAATTCTTTTACTCCGTCTAGGTTCAGGTTCAGATTCGGGTTCATGAGTTAAATCTGCAACCGAGGATGCAGAAGATGGAATATTATTTGTTGGATTAAACACTCTATTTTTCATAGAAAAAATATTTTCAAAGAAAGTTGCATCTCTGGATTTAATTATTATATTATTTGATATTGATGATATTTCCGAGTTAATAACAAGGAATCTATAGGTATTACTATCCAACGAATAACCAATAAATACGGCATCTACGGTCTTAGGACCTATTTTTAATCTTTTGGATTCAGGAATACTGACTTTAGCTAAGCAACCCCAAACTCTAAAGTAATTAAGTCTAGGTTTGTGACCCTTCCAAATTTCATAAGGAGTTTTATCTTTATCTTTTGCAGGTATTCTATTGAAGATGTAATTAGCAGAAAGAAGAGCTTCTCCCCATAGATTTTCTGGAACACCTGAACTAATGATCATTGCATTTATCATATCTAGTAGTGTTCGGTTATTTCTTTCTGCTACACCATTAGATTGAGGTGAATAGGGAGCAGTAACTTCATGAATTATTCCATTTTCTTCACAGAAAAGATTTATTTCATTTGAAGTGTACTCGCCTCCTCGGTATGATCTAAGGATTTTAATCCTTTTTTCTAACTGATTCTCAGCTTCTGCTTTATAAATTTTAAATTTATTAAGAACTTCATCCTTAGTTTTTAAAAGATAAGTGTAACAGTATTTAAAAAAATCATCTATGAAAGTGACAAAATAACGACTACCTCCACGTGTTAAGGTTCTATTAGAATCACAAACATCACTATGTATTAGTTCTAAGATTTGGGAATATCTAAATTCTATAGGCTTGAATGGTTTTCTAGGTTGTTTTGATTGTACATAGATTTCACATTTAGATTTATGATCTATGTTTATTTTAGGAATTAATAGAAGATCAGACATTTTCTTTATTGATCAACGATTGACATGACCCAATCTGCCATGCCAAATTTCACAAGCCTCAAAGTTCAACACAGTAGATTTAGAAGAAGAACCAGAGATTTTATTGATATTAATAGGTGCTATTACACTTAATTTGAATAATCCTTCAGATACAAAGCCCTTGCCAATAAACATATCTCTTCTGGAGATTACAACTTTATTTGATTCTAAGACGACTTTAAGTCCTGTCTAGACAAGCAAAGAACCACTAATTAGGTTTCTTCTAATTGCTGGAACATGCTGTACATCATGAAGAATCAAAGATTTTCCTGAGATAAACTTTAGATTGATGTGACCTGATCCTAGTACTTGAACAGCTATTCCATCACCCATTGTTACACTTCTTTCACTTGATCCCTGATAAGATGAAAACCAAATTTTATCAGTGCAAACATGGATATTAGCACCAGTATCTAACCACCATTCGGAATCAAAATATGTTAGATTTATCGAAGGGGTGAAGGAGACTGACCTAAAAGAAGATGATTCTCCTTCAATCATATTGACCTGAGATTTGAATTGATTCTGGTTCTTAGTATCATTCTTCTTCTTATGGACAACCTTCTGCTTCTTCCGGTAGAAACATTGAGGAGCAATATGATTGTCCCTTCCACAGACAAAGCAGAATCTTCCATCATCTTGATCCTTGGATTTTATGTTATTCTGCCTATGGATATTGTTTTGATGGAAAGGTTTTCCTTTTCCTTTAAAATTTTTCCTCTTAGGTTTATAATTAGGATTGTAATCTCTAGAGTTCTGACCTTTAGTATTTTGATTTTGACCTTCGGTAAGGTTGACTTTGGCCTTGAGTTGATTTTCTTGAATCTCTCTAAGTCTATATTGATCTTCGATCCTGATGGATTGAAGGAGAGACCTAAAGGTCAGGGAGGTCTGAGTTCTTTTAAGATTTTTGGCAAATTGAGTCCACGATGGAGGAAGTTTATCTATCAAACTTGAAACTTGATAAGTTTCATCAAGGATAGACACTCCTCTAAGAATTTCTTGAACAAGGTTTTGGAAATGATGGATATGGTCATTGATTGGTTGGTTATCTACCATTCTAAAGTTATGAAAGTCAGAAACGGTAAACCTCATAGCCCCCTCATGATCTCTGATATAGGTATCTTCTAGAGCACGCCAGAGTTCTTTAGAAGTTTGACATTTCCTATAGGTTGCATACAGGTTGTCTGAAAGACAACTCAATATTCTAAACCTACAGTGATAGTCTACTTCTTCAGGAGATTTAGAAGTTGCATCAGAGCCTTGAGAATTGGTTTCAAATGGAAGGATTTTACCTAGGGCAGAAATTAAACCTAATGAAATTAACTAGGCCTCCATTTGTTCTTGCCATCTAAGAAAACCCTTCCCATCAAATCTATCAGGTTTAAGGCTAGAAGAATCCACAGAACCCATACCAAATGATTAAGAACTAGAGCTGCATAATAATAATAGATTCGTTTTAGAATTTTAATAGCCAATTTCAGAACATATATATCTATTTAAACAATTTTTTTTGTTTCTATTTTATTTCATACGAGAATCGCCTTAAATTGTTAGAAATAATCGTTATGAAATAAAAACTAGAAACAATAAATATAGAGTATATGCTCTGTCCTATGTAAAACAATAATATAAATACATACTATGAATCGTAAAAGTTGAGTTTTAGGTATTCTGACCGGAGGCGTGCAGAGGCACTGTCCTAAGGTGATTCTCAGCCCTTGTGCAGGATTCAATCCGAGAACTCTGCCCCAAGATACAACCAGGTAACCCTTCTACAGGCACGACTGTGAAGGAAGTGACAATGGCTTCGCCCAGCAGTGAAACAAATATTAAAATTGGAAAAGAAAACCCAGAACAGAAGAGAGTTCTAGATCGGGAAAACAGATTGAGAGAGATCGGAAGAGAGAAGTATACACTGATTACCGATCTGTGATCTGACTTCATCTTTTTATAGATGGAGAAGTGCCGTGAAGAAGAAACACCGCTCGATGAAGACGCGACGTGGTACAGCAGAGGACGCGATGCTCGGAGAAGACGCGATACAGTCCGGTCGCGACGTTCGGAGAAGACGCATTGCAATTTCGGTTCGGAGAAAACGAAAAAGAAGAAAAAAAAAATGGACAAAAATAATACATCGCGCCGCGCGTGCAGAACGGACTGCACGCGCGTGTGAGTGGCCCAAGATGGTACAAGGCCAAACATAAGAGGGATCATAAATAAACAACTTTGGGGTGTTCTCCTTTTTCCATGTGGGACTAAAGAAATAGTTTGGAGAGAATTTTGAATTTTTCCTCCAAATCTCTAACAATTAATACCATGACAAGGATATATTTATATATATTTACCATGTTTTTTAAAAGCTGGAGAGCTTCGTTTTCTATTAAGAAGTTTTCAGAAAAAGACAAATAACCAACTTCATCTATGATACGTGGGTCCAAGATATAACTTGTCACAACAAGGGGTGGCTCGCAAAAAATCATCAATAGGTTGTCAATTGATCAACTTTCTCGTCATAACTCCAGGGAGGGATTAACGGTAATCTAGTGCAACATGGCAGCACTTCCTGCAATTGATAAAGCATGAATAATTAACCACCGGTGAGTGGTGCAGTTGATTGTGAAATTTTTCTCGTAACCAGCTAGCAGGGATTCGAGTCTTATTTTGGACATATTTCGACGAGAAAGTCCGAAGGTAAAATAAAAAATATAAAAATAGTCCGAGAATAAAATCAAAAAAAGAGAAAAATCAATAAAATAATCCTGGAGCTCCTATTGGTTGGTGGTAGTGAAAAAGTTAGGGATATATATAATAAATCTCGTTTACTCGGCTGACACCAGTGGTAGTCAGGTTGACGTACTCATCTTCGGGTGGGAAACGGCTGCAGAAAAATTAATATGCGCCGTGTATTGAACATTCCCTGGTTGAGGTTGGGGGACCGTCTAGGGGTGGCCATGCCCGGGGTCTAACTCCTCTCCCCCTTTTTTATTTTATCAAAAAAAAAGCATGAATAATTAACGTGGAGGGGAATCAAATCATCTAGGCCTCCACAACTGGCAATCCACATGCTTGTTATAGGATGTGACAATTAGAGTTCATGCTTTGCCATTACTTTCTAGTCCAATATTTCATGCTCATCGATCATTTTCCGGTATAGTTGGAGTTTTTATGGTTATGCTCAGAAGGAATAGCTATACTAATTGCTATCCCTCACTCTTTTTTCTTATAAAAAAAGAAGATCATTTTCCAGTAGAGTTGGAGTTTTTATGATCATGCTCAGAAGGAATAGCTATACTGGTTGCTATCACTCTCTTTTTTCTTATAAAAAAAGAAGATCCAATTGGTTGGGATATTCTAACATGAAAATTAACTTCCATGTAAAAAAAAATAAAGACGACGAAAAAAAAAATGATGGATCTCAAATTTATTTTTAGTAGAAGGTAAAATAAATATCATGAAAAGATTAGCATGTGATAAATTTATGAGTAACAGTAATTCATACTCGACAAAAAAATTTTCAATAAAGTATATATAAAATTATTAAATTTATTTTAATATTTTTTCAAATTTATTCAATAAAAAAATTTATAAAATAATTAAAATATAAATGATATTATATAAAGGACTATGTGATTATAATCATTGCATAAAAATTAATTAAAGATAATAATACTATCTTGATATTAAAAAATTATTAATATTAATGGCATATTTGTAAATTTGGTTTTATTCCTATATATAGTATTTAGTTGTCTTAATTCCAGCTAGTATAAGTCTTATTCTAACTTATTTCCTCGAATAGCTATGGAAATCAAGGAGGGCCATCCAAAATAAGCTATTCTAGTTAGGTATTCTAGAATAGCTATTCCATGATGGACTATGGAATAGCTTATTTTAGATCATTTTGTTTCTATGCGGTGGGCCCACTATAATAATTGATTGGGACCGAGAGTCTATTTTTTTATTTTATTTAGTCCTGTATCACTTTAGTCAAAGTGAGCCAATTAAGTCCTGTAATAAAGTGGAACATGTTAGTCCAATTGAGTCCCTTTAGTTCTATAAGTCTTTTGTTTCAAGTCAAGAGTCTAGTTGAGTCGTCCAAGTTAAAATGAGAGTAAGCAGACCCGGAGATTCACCAGGACCCCCAACCAGAGCTGGCCTTCATGCACCTGGGCCCTTTCATGCCACCAAGCCCGCAAGAGAGAGCTCCAGTCCAAGACAGGCCCACTATTGACCAGATCCACTAGGATTTCTTGGCCCATAAGTCAAGGTTTTTTAGCCCTCAAGTTATGTACCCTGGGATGAATCTATAAATACCATCCCTCCCCTCTTGTATGAATTATCTTTTTTCTTATGATTACAAACAAAAAATTATTTTGATATGAGTTTTGAGTTTTCTCCGGATTTGAGTGGGTGTGACGCCCTGGTTCATTGTTCTTGAGTGCAAGCCCTAATCCCCTGGTGACTTCTACGCTCGTCAACGATCCTCCCCCGCTTTGTCCCGCATCAATAATTATAATGGAATAAAGTTGTTATTTTAGATTTCCAACCAAATCTAGAATAGCAGGGATGAATAGCTATTTCCTGAGAATTGGTATTCCTATTTTAGAAATAAATTTTTTTTGTATCTAAACATTACCATTCAAGATTATCTCTAATCAAATATAGTAATTTTTTTAGTATCTTTTTCCAGAGAAGTTTTTCACCATGCATAGTAAAAACTTATTTTCCTCTATAATCATTTTTTCAAATAAATAATTATTATTGATTATTAAATTATGGGATAATATGATATATCTTAACCAAACATATCCAAATGACTTATTTGAAAAAAATCATCTCTGGGTCGGGAAAGGCTGCAAAAATTTAAAGACAAGATATTGTGGGTACAGGCTTTGCCTCATTACCAACAGGTCGTGGATTCAAAGCGAGATCCTGTAGGTGACTCGATTAAATTCAAGAATTATTTCCTGGGACCTGTGACAGTTGGTATGAGTGAGAGGTCAAGATTTTTTTTTTTATTTTTCCGTAAATGTCTTGAATTAAACATTACTTGGCGGGATGGGGGCTTACGGGATAGCTACACCAGATTTAACCCTTCTATCCCTTTTGACCTACCAAAAAATAAAAAATATATCCAAATGATTTTCCTATGGTACTTTTTTTAAAAAAAGTTATTTTATTATTATTATTATTATTTAAAAAAAGTGGGAAGCAATCCCCTAGATTTTTTTAAAAAATAATACTTTTTAATAAAATATTTACCAAACTATGGCACTGTAAAACATATTTATAAAACTAGGTTCCGTACAAGAAAAATCACGCGCTGTACCCATGATTTCATTAAAAATAATAGGTACAATCCATGATTTTACAAAAAAAAAATATTAAAAATTAATAAAAAATATTAAAAATATTATTTTTAAAAAAAAAGTTTAACGAGAAATCGTCGGTTGTACCTATAATTTCAACGTAAAAATGCGACTTCAACCCGCGATTTCACTAAATAAATTTTCAAAATTTAATAAAAAATAATAAAAAATATTTAAAATTAATATTTTTTTAAAAAAAATTCTTAATTAGAAATCATGGATTGTAATTGCGATTTCACATTGAAATCAATCCACAATTTTTCTACATAAATCATTTCCTGCATCAAAATTTAATAAAAAAATATAAAAAACTTAAAAATAATTTTTTTTAAAATTTTGGACCGGTGGTTTGACTAGTGGTTGGATCGGTGGCAGGACCAGGGACCGGACTGGTAGAAGGACCGCTGGCCGGACCCTGGCAGCTGGACTGACGACCGGACAGGTGGTAGGACTGCGGCCAGACCAATGGCTGGATCCTGGTGGCCGGACCGTTGGTCAGACCAGTGGCCGGACCCTGGCGATCGGACTGACGGTCGGATCGGTGGCAAGACTGGGGGCGAGATAGGTGGCAGGATCGACGACCGGATTGATGGCCAAACCTTAGCGACCGGATCGATGGCCAAATAGGTGGCAGGATCGGCATCTAGACTGGTGGTCGACTATCAGACCGGTGGCCGAACATCAGACCGGTGGCCAACCGTCGATCCGGTCGCCAGGGTCTGGCCACCGGTCTAGCCGCTGATCATGCCACCTGTCCGGCCACCGGTCTAGCCACCGGTCCTGCCACCTGTCCGGCCATCGATCCAGTCACCAGGATCCGACCATCGATTCGGCCATCGATCCCGCCACCTATCCGGCCCCTAGTCTTGCCACCGGTCCAGTCGCTAGGATCCGGCCATTGGTCCGGTCGTCGGTCCTGCCACTTGTCCGGTCGTCGGTCCAGCTACCAGGGTCAGGCCACCAGTTCGACCATCAGTCCTGCCACCGGTCCGACCACTAATCCTGCCACCGGTCCGACCACTGGTCCTGCCACTGGTCCGATCGCGGTCCGGTCCCTAGTCCTGCTATTGGTCTGACCACTAGTCCGGCCACCGGTCGAACCACGGGTCCAAAATTTAAAAAATATATTTTTTATTTTTTAATTTTTTTTTTAAAAAATTATTAATTATTTATATTTTTTATTAAATTTCGAGGTAGGAAATAATTTATGTAGAAAAATTGCGGGTTGATTGTAATGTGAAATCGCAGACACAGCCCATGATTTCTAATTAAGAATTTTTTTAAAAAAATATTAATTTTAAATTTTTTTATTATTTTTTAATATTTTTTTATTAAAATTTAAAAATTTATTTGATGAAACCGAACTCGTGTTTTCACGTTGAAATCGTGGATACAAACCGCGATTTCTCGTTAAACTTTTTTTTTTAAAAAAAATAATAATTTTAATAATTTTAAACTATTTATTATTATTTATTAATTTTTAATATTTTTTTTTGAAATCGTGGGTTATATTCATATTTTTAATAAAATGACGGGTGCAATTCGCGATTTCTCTTGCACCGAACTTAGTTTCCTGAATATATTTTGGAGTGCCGTAATTTGATAAATATTTTATTAAAAATATTATTTAAAAAAAATCCCAATTCCCTTACGTACTTGTCAGATCTCCATACGACACGGTATGCTGTCGGGCCGGAGAACCCCGCGGAAAGCAATCCCCGTCCTGTCGGGCCGGAGAACCCTATACGACACGGTATGCGTCGCGCTCCATCAAATGTAGAGCACGTACACAATTATAACTCCTGTCCTCGTGGTGCCGTTTGCCAGTTCCCTTACGTACGTGTGTGCATTCACTGGATGCGTATATCCCCACCGAGTAGAGATTTATAGGACCATCTGTCCCCCCGGGGGGGCTCCCACAGAGGGCAACACTTTTCCCTCGGATTTGATGTTTGATTCCGTCTTAATTAAAGGTGTCTCCGCTACAAAATTAATGTTTCTTTACATTTGCCGAAGTTTGGTATGATAAAATTTTTATTAACTGCATGTATCGGATTCCAGTGCCAGGGCTTTTTGATAAGTTTAAGATGGTGAGCTATGAACCAACATGGCAAAACTCTTCGTGAGAGATCTAAACTCTCAAAAAAAAAAAAAAAAAAAAAAAAAATCTCCAAAATGATAGAGACTTGGATGTTTTCGTGGGGAAATAAAAGTGAACGGCTTTTTATTTCTTGTACTCAAGTAATTGATGAAAGCATTCTGTCTTGCTTCCAAGAAAGATAGAGGTGGAATTGGCGTATGCATGATGGTCATCAAATATAGTGTGATTCATTCTTCTGGCATTCAAAGGTGACAATTAATGATGCTATTTGTCCTGCTAATATTTGTTTTATTTGTTTGGAAGGAGATTCCCAGATAATTAGTAGATGACTTTTAGATGCATGGCCTACTAAGCTTAGAATTCATCATCTTTTTTTCAAGGTTGCTTGCGATTATTACATTCATTGATCTCTTTTAAGATTATTTATATTTATAGATAAGCTAATAATATAACTGATTGGATGACATTTTATCTTGATAATTATACATATTCAATTTTATGGGATTCTATGTCTTTTTTTTTTGGGTTCTTTGTTAAATATTTTATTTGTTGATTTGCACAAATGTATTTATGCTCATTTGGGTTAATTTATCTGATTTACCCCAAAAATAAAGTTGCTAATGATGCTTGATTACAGATGTCTATTTCATGTTGTGTGCTATCAAATTGACTCAAAAATCATGGATGGATCAAAAGACTTCTAAGGGTTTTGACAGACAACTGCTCTAGATGGATCCTCAAGTTTCCTTCACATAACTTGTCATGACTAAGACTTTGTGAGGACAGGTCGGCTGCATGCAAGATTTGAGCAAATTGTGGTTTAGCATCGAGGACATGCTCATGTCCACCATATACTACCATGCATGCTACTTCATGTTGAATGGGTAATATTCCATAAATGTGAGCGACCATGTCATGCAACATGAATGATGAATCATATTACTTTGGGTGACGCACGGCATAGCATCAATTAACAACCAATAGCTAGCCATTGGGATCCTTGTTATCCATCCAAGCCAATATAAGATATTGAGGATGATTGTAGCCAATGACATGCATGGGTCACCAATAAAATGGCACTCCAACCACAAATAATATGATTTTGCTGCTAATGCGGTCACTGCTAAGTCACTTGCTAAGCAACTGCAAGTGTAACATAGCATATCCCTCAACAACCAATTAGCTTCCCTCATTTCTCTAACAATCAAAGAAACATGGGATTCAATGGTGTTGATGCCGAATCCTGATGGTCGACTTTGCACCATCGAGAACCATCGGTAGGTCATCTTGAATATCTGCGAAACAAGTTTTTGACTAAAAGTTTCTCGGTGGGGGATACTCCGATTCTTAAGTCAGTAAAGTTCAAGTAACGGATAGAGAATCTATAGAGAAGCTAAGTTGGGAATACTTCACTTTCTTACTCCCCTCTTATTCATATTTATAGGCGTTCGCCTTAACAGAAGTTAGTTGAGAGAAGTTTTTTATAGTTAATCTCAACGTCATTTCGTTGAAACTAACTTGAACCTGTCGTAACGAACAGTTGTTATAACATCATTCAATTATGATAACTGCTTCTTTCTTGCAATCCCAATTCTTCTTGATCTGGTCGGTGAAATCTAGTCATTAATCTATTTGAAGATAATTTACATGATATATCTTTAACTCTAAGTTGGTCGGACTTTATAAATTGGTCGGATAGTTGTACTTCGGAGATGAGTCAGTCGGATTTTATATCGTTGGCGTATCAGTTTCTGGACTCTTAACCTTTTGTCAATCAATTCGATCATCCCGTTATAACAAATGGTATATTGCTACCAGCTAGGATCAAATATGTGTTAGATACATTTAAAGGAAAGCTATATTATAGGTTAACATTGGAGTCTTAATTTATTTTACCACCCTAGCTGTAGAAAGTTCCTAAAGCTCATCAAGAACATGGTTTTGTTTTTGTTGTTCAATAGTGCATTCCTTAGAGTAATCCAAGAACAAATACGGTTGTGGCTTTGAGCAGAAATCAAATCTACGTTCGCCATTATTTTAGCCAATCAAAACCTGCCTCATCCTAAAGCCTGTGATAAATTTCTTCATCATTAAAAGTTATGAATTTTTACAACCTGACAAGAGTATTGTCCCCTAATTAAATCTTCTTTTTTTTAAAACCAATTTTGTTCTCTACATGCTACTAAATTCTGTAAAAGATATTGCTAAAATTTATTGGAATGGCCTATTTTCTTTTTGATAAAAAGCCCATATTTTCCTAAAGCATTTTTTGCATATTAGCCCATGATATCTGTCATTTTCGTATGAATCCATGTCCTTGTATTCATATTTTAATCCATGGAATCTTGTAACTTATAGCTTATTTATCTCTTCTGTCAGGTTAATTTGATCATAACAAATTAAATATTCTATTTCTTATTGGTATTAAGACCATATCTTTTGAATATTTTTGTCTCTAGCTTTCATACTTATCCGTTATTCCACGTCACGTACGTTCATTGTTAGCCTTCTAGTAACCAGGCCTAGAGGGACCAAAGGGCGAAGCAAGGCCCCCAACCCACAAAAAAAGGATAGGTCAAGTCTCTTTATTTTGCATTTAAATTGTATATATTAAAGTATTACAAAATTAATCTTATATTTAACTATTACTAAATTAAATTTATATTTAACTATTACTAAATTAACTCTAATGCTTTGACAATTAGTTTTGTAATATTTTATATATTCTATGTCTATGGATTTTTTAAAATAATATCTTTTAAAAATAAAATTATCAAAATACCGTACGAAAGAAATTTACTAAACTATGGTACTTATGGCCAGGTGTACCGGTTTTTTGCATTTTTGTTCCCACGTGGAGAAGACGTGCCTGCATTTTCAGACCGGAAAAAAATAAATACTCGAAGAACCAGCGAAAAACAAAAAACTTTGAAGATGCAGATAGATCCTGCTTCTGAGTATTTTTTTAATAATATTTTTTAAAAAAAACTTATCGAAGTAGCGCCGGTCAAAATAAATTTATTGAACTACCGTAGCTCGATAAACATGGTAGCCATACTTATATTTTTAAATTTTAATATAATAAAATTAAAAATATAATAAAATTTAAAATAATATAATAAAATATTTAAAAATAATATAATAAAATTAAAAATATTTAAAATAATATAATATAATTAAAAATTTAAGAAAATTAAAATAAGCTGCAGGTAAAGTAAAGCCACAGGTCGTACATGCGACTTTATATTATTTCTACACCTCAATTTTTAAAATAAAAAAAATTAAAAATTAAAAAAATTAAAAAACTAAAACATTTCGGTAACCAGATCGGTGATTGGACCAGTGGTCGGATCGGAGCACGGACCAGCAATCGGATTGGTGACTGGATTGGATCGGCGATTAGATCCAATCGCCATTCCGGCCATCAGTCCGGTCACCCGTCCGACCACCGGTCTGGTCACCCATCCGGCCACCAGTCCGGTGACAGGTCCTGCCACCGGTCTTGCTATCAGTCCGATCGCTGGTGCTGCCACCGATCCGACGGATCGGTAGGTCCTGCCACCGGTTTGGGTGTCAGTCCTGCCACCGATTTGGTCGCCGGTCCGACCATCAGTCCGATAATCCGTCCGGCCACTAGTCCAATCACTGGTCCTGTCACCAATATGGCCGTCGGTCTTGCCACGAGTCTGGACATCAATCCTGTCCGGTGGCTAGACCACCGGTTCGGCTGCCGATCCTGCCACCGATCCAGTCATCGATTTGACCAGGGGTCCGGTTGCCAGTCCGATAAGGGGTCCGGTAGCCAGTTCAGTTGCTTGTACAGCCACCAATCCGGTCGCCAATCTTGCCACCAGTCCGGCCACCAAGCAGGTTACCAGTCCTGCCACTGGTCCAGCCACATCCTACCACCGGTCTAGTTGCCTATCCTTCCACCAGTCTGGTCGCCGGTCCAACTAGGGGTCCAACCATCTGTCTGGTAGCTGGTCCGGCCACTACTTCGGTCGTTGGTCTGGTAGCCGGTTCTGTAGCCAGTCCGGCCATCGATCCTACCATCGATTCGGTCGCAGGTCCGACCAAGGGTTCCGACTGTCGGTTTGACCAAGGGTTAGACCACTAGTCCGACCACCGGTTTGGCCGTCAGTCCGACTAGGGGTTTGGCCACCGATCCGACCACCGGTTTGGGCACCAATTTGGACGGACTAGTAGCAGGACCAACACTTAGATTGGCGGCCGATCCGGCCACCGAACAGGATCAACATCCGAACCGGTGGTTGGATCGGTTGCAGGATTGATGGCCAGACCCCTGGTCATACCAGCGGTCGGACAGGTGGTAGGATTGGTGCCTAGACTGGTAGCAGGACCTGCTGATCTGTTGGACCAGTGTCAATACCGGCGGTTGGACTAGTGGCAGGACCTGTCACAGACCAGTGGCCGGACGGGTGACCGAACCGGTGGTCGGAATGGTGACCGGATCCGATCGCCGATCCAATCTAGTCGCCGGTCCAACCATCGATCCGATTACCGGTCTGGGCTCCGATCTGATCACTGGTCCGATCACCGATCCGATTGCCAAAATAATTTATTTTTTTATTTTTTTTATTTTTTTATTTTAAAAATTGAGGTGCAAGAATAAGATGAAGTTGTATATGCGGCCTGCGGCTTCACTTTACTTGTAGCTTCTTTTAATTTTTTTTAATTTTTAATTTTATTATATTATTTTAAATATTATAATTTTATCATATTATTTTAAATAATTTTAATTTTATCATATTATTTTAAATAATTTTAATTTTATTATATTATTTTAAATATTTATTATATTTTTTAAATTTTTTTATTTTAAAATCTAAAGACATGAGTATCGTTGCCATGTTTATCGAGATACGGTAGTTCAGTAAATTTGTTTTGACCCGCGTTACTTCGATAATTTTTTCTAAAAAATCTTATTAAAAAAAACCCAGACACACAGGATCTATTCCTTCTTTAAATCTTTTTTAAAAAATATTATTTATTTATTTTTTCTGATCTATTTAGAATATTCAAATTATTTTTTATTTTTTGTTTTTTTGTTTAGTTTTTTTTTTTGGTAAAACAAAAAGGGGAGGAGTTAGACTCCGGGCGTGGCCACCCCTAGACGGTCTCCCAACCCCAGCCAGGAAATGTTCGATACATGGCATATATTAATTTTTTCATAGTCGTACCCCATTCGAAGGTAAGTACGTCAACCTGATTACCATTGGCACCAGCCAAGTGAACAAGCCAATAGGAGCTCCAGGACTATTTTTTTAATTTTTTATTTTATTCCCGAACTTTTCGGTCGAAATATATTCAAATCAGGACTCGAACCCCTGCCAGCTGGTTGTAAAATAAGTCTCACAACCAACTGTGCCACACGCCAATGATTTTTGTTTAGTTTAGAAGAGACATTTTGCTTGCATTTTTAAACCGGATTCTTTTTTTAAAAAAATCAAAGGCATTATTATTATTTTTTGATGAACAAGAGGAGAGAAGTTAGACCCCGGGCATGGTCATCCCTAGACGGTCCTCCAACCCTAGTCAGAAAATGTTCGATATACCGAACATATTAATTGTTTCCGCAATCGTTTCCCATCCGAAGTTGAGTATGTCAACCTGACTACCACTATTAATATTATTATTTTTCACTATCATCAGCCAACAAGGACTCCAGAATTATTTTAATAATTTTTTTTAAATTTTATTTTCAAACTATTTTTTATTTTTTATTTTATTTTTAAATTTTTTAATCAAAATATGTCCAAATCAAAATTTGAATCCGTGCGGTTGTTGTGAAATTTTAACGGGCCGCGCACCTGTGGCAAGGCATTATTATTATTATTATTATTATTTTGGATGGGTTAGAAGGCGCAGTCTTCATATTTATTTATTTATTTATTTTTTAAATTTTCTTGGGGTTCCTCGAGTATTTTTTATTTTTCGATCTAAATATGTAGGCGCAGCATCTTCTCTGCGCGGAAATAAAAACGTAAAAAATCGGTACACCTGGTCAAAAGCAGCGTAGTTTGATAAAATTCTTCCAAACTACTGTCCTTTGGTAATTTTATTTTTAAATGATATTATTTAAAAAAATTCCCATGCCTAATAGCACGTTCGGATTTGCTTGTCTGCTACAACATTAGGTATAATCTGACGTGACACACGGTCAAGTACTGCATGCATGCATGCATTAATTAATGAAAACGAGAAGAACTTTAGGGCGGGTGCAGTGATAAGCGTTCTGGTGCCAAGCTTCCCATACCGATATAAATATTAGGAACGGCAACGGATGAAATTTGATTTGGATCGTCCAAAATTCATATTTATTTTATTAAAAAATTATTTATTTCATATCTATTTTGGGTTGGATGGAATATAAAAAAATTATGGATCGGGTCGAGTATATCCGGTCTCATAAAATTTAATTTATTTAAAAGTTAAACGGATAGGATCGAGTCGGATCGGATATATCCGTCCCATATCCTATTTACTTAAATATTTTATAAACAATAAATGGATCGATTCGGATCGAGACGTATTACTATCCGTATCTGATTCGAATCCAAGTCAAATTTTTTTTATATAATTTATATCTATTTATAAATTAGATGGATCAAATTTTATCTATTTCATTAAAATTTAGTTGGATTGAATACCCATCGAGAAAAATTACCGCCTCCAATAAATACAGAGCTTATCGGCATCAAAAAGCCATAAATATGCCGTGCTTGGGGAGGTAACGGATCACCAAACCGGTTAGTGGCTGCAAGTAGAAGGCACTTGCATGAGAGAGAGGGTTTTGATTCCGACCTTGCGTTGTTTGCCGGTAGAAGTGTCTTTTTTTTTTCTTTTTTTTTTTAACCAAAAAGGAAGGGGGGGGGGGGGGGGGGGGGGGGGGAGATAGACCCCGGCGTGTCCAGTTTTCAACTTAGTGGTTCGCATTAATTAATTTCTGTATCGTAACCTGCTTCATACGATGGAAGACTTAAAGGTAGCTTTAATTAATATATAGCTGCAAGCCACGTAATTTAAAATGCGCAGGTACATCATCATCAATATGGCAGTTTAATCGGAATTGGTTACGATCTTATCGTCTTCGTATCTAAAATTCAAATCGATATGAAATTGATTAAATAAGAAAAATTATTATAAATGGGATTGCAATGATATACTTATTCATATGTCACATCTCGATCCAATATTCAAATTAGGCATACGATAAACGGCCATATATTTTTAGAATTTAATCTAATCAAATATATAAGGTCTAGCTTTTAACTTTCAAATCTACTAGAATAAGTCAAGCTCATTAAAACTTCCTCCAATTTCTAAACTCTTCATAAAAGAAAATATAATGAGCTACATGAATCCAGTAAATTATCATAACCTCTAGTTCACAAAATATAAAATTTAATATTATTCATAGAATATAAGCCGATGAAATAAGTTAAATCAATTAAAATAAAATTTTCATAAACTTCAATATAAAATTTTTACAATGCACGGTTAAAGACAATACGTTTTCAAACAAAATAACCAAGGATGGCCATCTCCTCATACTTCACTCTTCTAGTTCCTATAACTATGGTCACGATCAGCCCGTGGCTAGCTCCGAAAAAGACTAGATCTTACTATATTATCACTCAACGGTCGTGTGCTAGTGATCGCCCCAATGAAGACCCGAAAGGTATCCAGCTCTGATATCACACGAGAAATCATGCCTCCTCAATATGTGCCAGCAATCATCCCATATGGCTAAAATCTAAAGGAAGCTGGCTTCTGACTACACATACCATCCATCGATCATGTGCTAGTGATCGTCCCACTGGAGGCTCGGAAGGAGACTAGGTCCTAACTTATGTGATTATAGTATGACTAGAGAGCATAACAATCAACAAACAACACATTTTTCAAAGCATAACAACCAACAATAGTACATTTTTTGATGCAAAGTAATACAATCATTTTTAAAATAAATGTATATATAATTCATCATTTTATCAAAATATATCCATGCATAACAAAAAGTATTCATCTGAATAATATAATAATAAATAAAATTTTAAATCAAATAAATATAATAAAATATACTAGGGATAGAGATAATTTACTAAAATTGATTTTATCAGGAACACGCGACTCTAACCCTAGATCCGTAATACTTCCTTACTGCTAAAAGCAATAAGGCTCCTTTGATTAATGCTTAATTAAATTGATTTCACGATTTTTTTTTGCTCTTTCTCTTCTCTCTTCTCTCTCTCCTCATCTTCTCTCTCCCCTTTCTCTCTCCTCATCTTCTCTCCTCTCTTTCTCTTTTCTCTTTCTCTCTCCTCTTCTCTTTTTTTTTTTATATTTTTCTTTCTTTTCTTTTTTTTCTTTCATTCTTCTTCCTTCTTTCTTTTCTTTCCCATGCTCCCTTCCTAGTTTGGCTCGAGCAAGCCTTTCATAGTTTTTGGAAACCATGAAAAGTAGAGGACGGGGAGAGGGGTCACCAAACATTACCAGATAGAGGGGAATCGGGCGACACGGTCACCGGCATATATCCAATTCGAGGAAGTCGAGAGAAAAGAAAAGCAATAAAATCCTTTTCACCTTCTTTTTTAAGAATCATTGATGGAAAGGGAAGCTTATCGGCATTGACGGGCTCACAGCCACTCAACAGAGAGGAGGAAGACGGTGGTGAAAGCTCGATCTTCATTAATTAAAAATGGTGTAGGGAGAGATTTATAGCTTGGGTTCAGAGAAGATTAACCTTATTTTCTTACGGATAGGCTCGACCAATCGAGAATCCATCCCACTCTCGATGGTCCTCCGGCCATCTCCCCCCTTCCCACGGTGTCTCTCTGAGTCCTTCGGTGATCTTCTCAGTCGAGCATGCATCCCCTCTTTCGACCTCTTTTTTTTTGAGCTGAAGTCAACATGCCTTGCTGACTTCAGTCCAAAATGGCCCAAAGATCGGGATTTCACATCATATCTCTCTTGGATGCGATGAGGAATGGCTAAGCTATCTTTGTTATCGCTATAGATTAACGAAATGAGGATTCTTGATCATGTTCAGAGAAAATAGCTTTATGAGGATCTACAACTTACATTTTATGAATCAAGCATGATTTTTTTGGGAGTTGTTGCTCTTTATATCCTCCATTTTACCATCGCATCCATCTAATTTGTTGATCTTGGATCCTTTGTGGTCTCTCGTGTAGGGTTTTGCATGGTGCTTCCAAGCCTTGGAGAGACTTGGGAGGCCATGGCAGGGATGCTAGAGGCGATCTCTAGAGCTTGGGGGCGTGTCCCAAGCGAATTCTTGGAGGTGTTCCAGGATGCTCTAAGTTTGAGTATTTTCTCATATAACTTAGGGAGAGTTTTTTTGAGAGATTGTAACATAACCTAATTGAGTTATGGGATTGGATCCATATTTATTAAATTGGTTAAGAGGTTAGCCAGTTGGTTGGTTGTAACCAATTAGGAAACCCAACCATATAAGGTGTCCTAATCAGTTTGTTATTTGTCCAAGACAAGTCCTAACCGCCTATGTGATTATAACCACCAAGAAGTTGTGAGCTCATGTGATTATAGTCCAACAAGATCAAGGAGTCCAAGATGCCTAAGGAAACAAAACGTTCATCGCCCCATGTGCTATAAATAAGAGGGATGGGACGTGCGGTTTTGTGTGTCCAAGAGAGGCCGACCCTTTGGGGTCCGGTCTGGTGTGGAGTCCGTGAGGACTTCTCACGTTCCTGGTCTTGAACCGTGAGGGCTTGAGGACGCCCCTTGTGACGTGGATCGTGGAGAGCCTCCTAGGTTTTAAGGAGGCCACAGTGCTGGGCTGCAGAGAGGCACATGTGAAGGAGATATTACGTGGAGGGCTTGTGCCATGATGGTATTTCATGGGGCTTTGGAGAATGGATGCACGTTAAGGTATTGTCCGTGCATGGCGTACGTGGGTTCTTGGGGCATGAGGCCTGCAAGAGAGAAGACATGCAGGACGGCGAGAAGCTTCTAGGTTTTCAAAAGGGTTATTGGGTGTTATCTTGTTTGTTGTAACAAGGTTCTTCTCCAAAGGAATAAAGCAATCTCTCTTTTTCTTCTACATCTGTCACGCCCCAACCCCAAGACCTGGGCCAGATGTGCGACAAACGGCCGTATGTTCTGGGGTCAACCTTTCCAGGGACATACAAGGCCTGTACCAACCTTTCTTAATTAAAATGAGTAACCAGGAAATCACAGGATTTTTTTTTATTTTTTTATTAAGGCAGGTATAAGATTTACACCTAGGCAAGTAGATTCAAATGTTCATGAAGCCAACAGTCACACATTTAACATTATCAAATGTCAAGCAATAAAAGTAATAATATCCACTACATTTGCTTTTCCCGAATGATAACTTATTTTCAGATCATAGTCTTTGATCAGGTCAAACCATCTTCTTTGCCTCAAGTTTAACTCTTTCTGAGTAAATAAATATTTAAGACTTTTATGATTAGTAAAAATCTCACAAGATACTCCATACAGATAATGTCTCCAAATCTTCAAGGCAAAAACTACGGTAGCTAATTCCAAATCATGAGTAGGGTAGTTCAATTCATGTGTTTTAAGCTACCTAGATGCGTAGGCCACCACCTTCTCCTTTTGCATAAGAACACATCCTAACCCTTTTCTGGAGGCGTCACTGTAAATAGTAAAACCCTCACTTCCAGATGGTAGGGTAAGGATAGGAGTTGATACCAAGCACTTCTTCAACTCTTGGAAGCTTTTCTCATAGTCATCTGACCAAACAAATTTAATCCCTTTATGAGTTAGTTGGGTCGGTGGCAAAGCTATACGGAAAAATCCCTCCACGAACCTTCGATAATAACCAGCTAGTCCCAAAAAACTACGGACTTCAGTCACATTAGTTGGTCTATTCCTTGCTTCAATCTTTGCTGGGTCAATAGATATTCCTTCTTTAGAGACTGTGTGGCCAAGAAAAGAAATATTATCAACTCAAAATTGACATTTCTTCAGCTTTGCATACAACCTCTGCTCCTTTAGTATCTGTAAGATTCTTCTCAAATGTTCTTCATGCTCTTTCGGGTTCTTAGAATATACCAAAATGTCATCAATAAATACTACTACACACTGATCCAAATATGATCTGAATATCCTATTCATCATGTCCATGAAAGCTGCCGGAGCATTCGTCAATCCGAAAGGCATCACCAAAAATTCATAATGCCCATATCTAGTCTGAAAGGCTGTTTTGGATATGTCCTCATTCTTAATTTTTAACTGATAATATCCAGACCGCAGATCAATTTTTGAAAACACCCGAGCACCTTGCAATTGGTCAAAAAGATCATCAATTCTGGAAAGGGGGTACTTATTTCGGATTGTCAACTTGTTCAGTTCTCGATAATCAATACACAACCTCAAGCTTCCATCCTTCTTCCTGACAAAAAGTACCGGAGCACCCCACGGTGAAACACTCGGCCTGATAAATCCCTTATCGAGCAGATCCTGGAGTTGTTCTTTAAGTTCTTTCAATTCAGCTGGTGCCATCCTATAGGGAGCCTTAGACACAGGTTCTGCACTGGGTATGAGATCAATAGAAAACTCCACCTCTCTATCAGGAGGCAACCTCAGCAATTCATCTAGAAACACATCCGGAAACTCCTTCACAATCGGAATGTTTTCCCACTTCTTTTCTTCCTGCTGGAAATCCATAACATTGGCCAAATATCCTACAGCCTTGCCTCAACATCCTATTAGCTTGCATAGCTGTAACCATTCTAATAGGGACCTTCCCTTTACTGCCAGAGAAACCAAAAGGTTCCTGACATGGAGGGTGGAAAACTACTCTCTTCCCGAAACAGTCCACAGTGGCATGATAAGAGGCCAACCAATCCATTCCCAAGATAATATCAAACTCCTCCATTTCCAAAACCATTTGATTGGATGAAAAATCATGATTTTCAATGCTTAAAGTGCAGGATGGACAAATCATGTTGACCATGATAATGCTCCCATTTGGAATTGACACTCCGATCTCAAAATTCAGAGGTACTGGTTTCATACCAGCCTTCTTAGTAAATCTGGTTGAGATAAAAGAGTGTGTTGCTCTGGAATCAAATAAAACACGAGCATAAGAAGAGACTACTTTGATGGTACCTACCAGATAATTAAATTCTAACTTATGATTATATGAACTCAATTTAACCAACTTAAAAAAAAAGATCTTTGAAATTACCTGTCACCACAACATTCGATGCCTGAGCATCTTGCTGAGTCAGAGTATACACACGAGCCTAGGTCTTCTGCTGCTGGCGCTCACCAGATCGATAAGCTGAAGGTTGTCCTTGGATAAAAGCTGGTACATTTGAAGGAGGAGGGCAGGCGGTTGCGGTGCATTCTAGAAGGTATGTTGATATCCATGATTATAAGGACGAGGGCAATCCATAGCTTTGTGGCCCTGCTGACCACAATTAAAACAAGCCCCAGAAAACCAACGACAATTCTGCTCTAAATGAAAACCTTGACATCTCCTGCAACGAGGACCATTACCCTGCTGAGGACCTGGATCCTGCCTTTGATTTCCCTTATGTCTAGGTTGTTTGCCAGAGTGTTGGTTCCCTTACTGCCCATCAGGTCTGGATCTCTTTCTCAACTGCCGTTCCCTTTCCTGCTGCATATTATCAACCTCCTGCTCCATAATTTTTGCTTTACTAACGATGTCCCGGTACGAAGCCAGCTGCATGGGTCTTACTCCAGCACGAATCCTGGGTTTAAGCCCTTTCTCAAATCTCCGAGCCTTGATATAATACGTGGCCACCAATTCCGGAGCAAAGCGGGACAGTTCTATAACTTGGCTTCATATTGAGCTTCCTTGTATCAGTCTTATGAATTCACTCTCTTTCTCAAATTTGAGACTTTCAGGAAAATACATATCCAAGAACTTTTGACGAAAGATGTCCCAAGTAATTGGCTCTTCGTTACCTTATTGTCTCCTGACAGCATCCCACCATTCCGAAGCTTCGCCTTACAATTGATAAGCTGCAAAGCGAACCTTTTCTCGATTTGTGCAGTCCATGCTGGCAAAGACCTTCTCCATTTCCTTCAACCATTTCAAAGATTCAGTAGGTTCGGTAGAACCCTCAAAAGTAGGAGGCGCCAACTTCTTAAATTCAGTGATCCCCCGATCCATCTTAAAAGACTGACCACCCCTACTTCCCTGCTGCCTCATTTCCTGCACAAGTCCAGTTAGAGCCTGAATAAGACCTACCACCTGACCATCAGAATTGGCTGTCCTCATATCATGCTGCAGAGGAGGAGGACTAACTGCTCGGCTCTTGCCCTGATCAGGTGATGGGCTGCGAGTCATGAAGGCGCCGGTCGCCCGAGATGGACCCGCTGCTTGCGAAGTATCATGAGCTTGAGAAGCATGATCATTTTGATTTGATGTCCTCATAGATCGGGTCCGAGCCATTAAGCCTATGTCACAAAAGATAGTCAGTTAAATAATATAACCTTACTTGTACTTTTATTAATTTAAACTTGCCCTAATTATCTCTACCCCGCTCTCACTATCTATAACATCTTGATTTTTAAGACAAGCCTGGCTCTGATACCACTAAATCTGCCGCGCCCCAACCCCAAGACCTGGGCCAGATGTGCGACAGACGGCCGTATGTTCTGGGGTCAACCTTCCCAGGGACATACAAGGCTTGTACCAACCTTTCTCAATTAAAATGAGTAACCAGGAAATCACATGATTTTTTTTTTTTATTTAGGCAGGCATAAGATTTACACATAGGCAAGTAGATTCAAATGTTCATGAAGCCAACAGTCACACATTTAACATTATCAAATGTCAAGCAATAAAAGTAATAATGTCCACTAGATCCTAAGCCTCACTGACTGAATCCCTGGCCCATGTGTTCCTCTGGTCCTGAAAAAAAAAATGCAAGGGAAAGGAATGAGTTTCCCCTAAACTCAGTAAGTTATCATTTGTCATAAATATAAATTTACCATAAATCAGGAGTAACTCCATGCATGCGAGTAACCATAAAATATAAGCCATTTCAATATATTCTCATTATTAACCTTCTTTATTATTTTTCTGGTATCATACAAATTTTAGGATGGCCATCCATATACACTCACCTAGTCCCTCATACTATGGCCACGATCGGCCCGTGGCTCGCCCCAAAAGAGTCTAGATCATGTGTCACATACCGCACATCGGTGATGTGCCAGCGATAGCCCCGCTGGAGGCCCAAAAGGAAACTAGCTCTGAGTATCACACGAGAAACATGCTTCCCAGCATGTGCTAGAATAAAGCAACTAACTCCTGTGTCAGATACCGCTCATCGGTCATGTGCCAGCGATAGCCCCGTTGGAGGCCCAAAAGGAGTCTAGATCCTCGTGTGATCATAGTCGGACTAAAGAGTAGCTAAAATCAACTCAACCCATAACTCTTACATCTTAGTCTGTATTTAAATTTCATAACATATCGAGATACATGTATGCAGTATAAACATAAGCCGTGAAAATTTAATTAAGAGTCAAATAATCATGCATGGCAAAAATTATATCGGTGAGTGATAACTTACAATTTCACCAACTAAGCACTAAACCCGGTTTTCCAGGGACGATGACGATCCTGTATCACAAATTATTTTATTTATAATTTGATATAATTAATTTCTATAAAAAAAACTAAATATAAATTAAATTTCTTGGGACATCCCCAAACAGTTCCTTCCCTTCCCTTTCCTCCGGTGATTCTTCCTGGTGGTCGGATGGGAGGATCGCCGTCGATCCTCCTTGGTTCTTCCATGAGGTTGGGTCGGGGTGCTGTGGCCGGACGGGTTGGCCTGGGCTCGGTTAAGCCAGGCCTTGTTGGACCGGGCTCGGCTGAGCCAAGCTCTGTTGGGCCGGGCCTATTTTCTTGGATGGGCCGACCCAATAAAGGCACCATTAAAAAAATAAATAATATAATAATAATAATAATAATTAAAAGAAATAAAAAGGAAGGTGGAGGAAGGGAGGAAAGGAACTGTCTGGGGATGTCCCAAGAAATTTAATTTATGTTTAATTTTTTTTTATAGGAATTAATTATATCAAATTATAAATAAAATAATTTGTGATACAGGATCGCCATCGTCCCTGGAAAACCGGGTTTAGTGCTTAGTTGGTGAAATTATAAGTTATCACTCACCGATATAATTTTTGCCATGCATGATTATTTGACTCTTAATTGAATTTTCACGGCTTATGTTTATACTGCATACATGTATCTCGATGTGTTATGAAATTTAAACACAGACTAAGATGTAAGAGTCATGGGTTGAGTTGATTTTAGCTACTCTCTAGTCCGACTATGATCACACGAGGATCTAGACTCCTTTTGGGCCTCCAGCGGGGCTATCGCTGGCACATGACCGATGAGTGGTATATGATACAGGAGTTAGTTGCTTTATTCTAGCATATGCTAGGAAGCATGTTTCTCGTGTGATACTCAGAGCTAGTTTCCTTTTGGGCCTCCAGCGGGGCTATCGCTGGCACATCACCGATGTGCGGTATATGACACAGGATCGAGATTCTTTTGGGGCGAGCCAGGGGCCGATCGTGGTCATAGTATGAGGGACTAGGTGAGTGTGTATGGATGGCCATCCTAAAATTTGTATGATGCCAGAAAAATAATAAAGAAGGTTAATAATGAGAATATATTGAAATGGCTTATATTTTATGGTTACTCGCATGCATGGAGTTACTCCTGATTTATGGTAAATTTATATTTGTGGCATATGATGACTTACTGAGTTTAGGGAAAACTCATTCCTTTCCCTTGCATTTTTTTTTTTCAGGACTAGAGGAACACATGGGCCAGGAATTCAGTCATTGAGGCTTAGGATCTAGTGGACATTATTACTTTTATTGCTTGACATTTGATAATGTTAAATGTATGACTGTTGGCTTTATGAATATTTGAATCTACTTGCCTAGGTGTAAATCTTATGCCTGCCTAAATAATAATAATAAAAAAAATCCTGTGATTTCCTGGTTACTCATTTTAATTGAGAAAGGTTGGTACAAGCCTTGTATGTCCCTGAGAAGGTTGACCCCAGAACATACGGTCGTTCGTCGCACATTTGACCCAGGTCTTGGGGTTGGGGCGCGACAACATCTCTTCTTCTTATCTGTCTGTGAATGTTGAATCCAAGAACAGGTTGTTGGACTGTATTCTTTTACGTTGCTTCCGCTACGTATAGGTGCTGGTCCGGATCTTCCAACATGTAAGATCAGTGTCCTGAAATTTTTTCAAATAGCTCGGGGGATGAGAATTCGTAATTATTAGGGACATCACGTTCTAAAAACTTATTCATTTGCCTACAACTTTTCATGTATATTTATTTTATTTTGCTTAAAAGTCATGGTACCCAATATCCACTAAAAAATAATACTTCTTTAGAGAGCCAATAAACAATCTAATGGACTTCTCTCACGTTGGAATGTTAGCTAGTATTTGGCTCCAGATATTTTTCTAATTAAACATAATACATTTATCAAATTGAAAATTGGTATGGTTAGTTGTGACTTAAAATATAAAATATTTGGATTGAAAACATGATAAGAAGGTTCTCAATGATTATATATGCAGAATGTAAGTGATTGATGAAACATAGCCTCTTTTTTTTTTTTTAATGTGGCAAGTTTTAGCCCTCTATTAAAGGATAAAAAAATTTTCAACTCCAGCTGCTTAATTTTTTGAATTTAGATATCTAATAGTCCATAATTCTTCTAATAACTAGACAATCTACTTAACCAACGATAATTCTCTATACAATTGGGTCCTGCATATCAATGCTAAGTGATCGAAGAGATGATGGAACTTATCTGCAATATATGCTTAATGATTGTCTATTAAAATAAGTGCTTGTGAAATATTTTTCTTCGAACAAGCACGTAATTAATTTATTTTCACGTTTCTTGATTTTTATTTGCTCAAGACTGCCATATCACATCCACTCAAATTATATATATCAGATTAAAAAAAACTCATTAGAAAGTAAAATTTTTTATTAAATCTAGTTACTGCAGCAATCTTTGGATATTTAGCACTTATAAATTCAAAAATAACAAAATAAATTTTCTTGCCAAGTAGCAACAAATAAAAATTAATATACGTGTGTATATATATATATATATATATAAAAACAAGGCTCCATGTAGAGCCCACCAAACATTACTTACGCTTAAGTAAGGGCCGAAAAAAAAAAAAAAACACTGGATTTTGGTGTCTGAAGTTAAAAATACATCCTTATTTGCCTACGATTAATTACAGCCTCACATCTCAACTCAATATCCCATTTATCATAGACCTCACATAATTCCGTTCATGTTCATCCGAGAGATCAATTGGACACCCAATTCTTGTACATGTTCATCCCAGATCCAACGGCTAGCAGATCATCCATCAAACAAATTACCTCTCTTAATTTTTTTTTTCCCTTTATTTTTTTAAAAAATTAAAACCTGTGGTTGTAACCGCCCATTTGATAACCCCCGGCCGGGTTCTGCAGCTTGGCCAGCCCCAACTGGCCCTGCATCCCATCCCGCGCGTACCGCTCCCACATTTGCTTCTCCTCCACCAGCAGGCGCTGCTTCTTCTCCATGTCCGACATCTGGACGTACGGCGGCACCGGCACCATCAGCGATGCGGTGAATGGGTCTCCTCCTCCAAATGTGCCCGTCGCCCCGCTCGTCGGCGGTGCCGGCAGCGCCAGCATTGGCTGCACCGGCGCCGGTGCCTGGATCGCGACGCTGCTCGCGCTCCCGCTCCCACCGTATCCTTGGGCTCGGGCGGCGGCCACCGCGGAGGCGTGGGCCTGGGCGTACATGCCATCCAGCAGCAGCATGTCGAGTCCCCCGCCCAGCTCCGCCTTCCGGTCTGCAAGTTTGCTCGCCGACTGCACCAGCGCCGTCTCCCAGTCCGACGAGTCCCCGTCCGCGAAGGCCTCCCACTTGGATGATGCTGCGCTCCCGTCGAATAACGCCAGGGCGAGCCTGTTGCCGTGCTCTTCTCCGGTCATCGCATCGTCTTTCAAGTTCAGCAAGTCGACTTCTTCTTCCAGTTGTTTGACGTTGGACGAGGGCTCGCTGCGTTCTTCTTTGACTTCCTCCTTCCGTTCGGCCGCCGGAGTCTCGGAGCAGTCTTCGGGAGCTGGTAGAGCTTTGATGTTGCACATCTTGTCGTCGTCGGTCTCTTCGGGGGGTTTGTTGTCTTCGGGTTCGGGCTCGAAATCGCGGTGCTTCTTGCTGTCGGCGAGCCTGGACTTGTCGCGGATGAAGTCGTCCATGACGTTGAGCTTCTTGTCGGTGATCCGCTCGACCTCAGGGTACTCGGAGGAGCGACAGATGCCGGCGGTCCTGCACCAGCCGTAGAAGCCTTCGAGGTCCTCGAACTGCCTCGAGAGGCGGGAGAAGATGCCGTGGACGCGGAGGCATTCGGAGACTTCGAGCTCCATGAAGCGATCGATGAAGATGTTCATGATCTCGGCCAGGTCGTAGTAGATCTGGAAACTCTCCTTCACCAATGGGTAGAGAGCAACGTGAACGATCCGGTTGTTCTTTGCCGCCCCTGCTCGCACTCGAAGCAGGATGAAGTCAGTCCCTAATCAAGCCCACCCTACCCTACCCTATTGGGTCCGTAAAGAAGATACAACTAATTTGGAGTAGGCCTATTCTGGGCCTAAATATCTGGGTATCATCTTCTTCAGCCCACTTCGAGCATAGGTTGGCCCGAAAGTTGGCCAGAATCAGCTGGGGCTTAGGTTGCTAACATTGATTCAGATTCGGATTCAGATTCAAATTCATTCTTGTTGGCGTCAGGGCTCCATCTAAAGCCTAGTTTGGGATTAGATTGAACCTTTTTTTCCCCCTCTTTTTTTGGTAGAAGCTGACCTATTCACACCCATAAATAACTAGACACTTCCATCGAAATCTTTTGAGGTAAGAAAATCATCACTGACACAACTCAAAAAAAGAAAAAAAAAATTGCCAGGCTACGTTTTGTAGCGTTGCCACTCTTTTTAAAAGAATATCTTTTTTTTATATCATGATAAAAAAATAATATTTGGTTCACCTTTTTTTTTTTTTTTTTTTTTTTTTTTTTTAACAAAAGCAGGGCACGCCGGCGTGGCTAGAGAAAGGAAGGGATGGGGCTAGCAACATGGTTGGGGACGGAAGGGTTCAACTTTAGACGGAAAGACAAGAATGCTAAAGGGTGAAAAAGTGGGGACGGAGCTGGTGATGCGGTCAGGGATGAAATATATATATATAGCTCTAGAGCTATTAACGGATATGTCCAAGTTTGAGACCTATGGATATTTATTCGATGGATCTTGATCTGATATTAACATAAGATCCATTTGTTTGGACCCAGATATATTTAACTATAATATAAATGATTGGATCCACATATTAATTTGATATATCCAAGAATCGAATAATATAATATAATAATTATATATATATATATATATATTTATAAATATATATTAAAAATATTTTGAATCTAATAATATAATACAATAATTATATATATTTATAAATATATATTAAAAATAACCTTACCAAGTATTGATAAAAAATAAATTATATTAAATTTTTTTTTAAATTTTTTTTTTTTTTTAAAAAAAAAACTTAAAGAACTAGCAATGCCATTTCATTTAAACCACCCTGCTTATTTTTGATGCGCTTAATTAATAAATAGCGAGGGTTACAAAACTTCGACCTTCGTCTTCCAGTCAGTCTTCCATGCATCCATCGATCCATCCATTTCAAGACCCGATCGACAAAGAGCGAATGAATGAAGGAAGGAAAGGCGAGGCATGATGCGATGCGATACCTGTTGGCCGGCAGGCGAGGACGCGTTCCATGAGCTGCTGCAGGCGCTGCGTCCGGATGAAAAGGCGGTCGCTCTTCATCTCCCTGACCGGCGTTGCCCTCGCGGCCGCCGCGTCGAGCACGGCGGCCTCCTCCTCCTCCTCGTCGGTGCAGATGCTGCTCCGGCTGCGCCGGCGCTTCCTGCGGCCGTGCACGCGATACTCGAGGCGCTCGTCGAGGTAGAGGGCGTAGGTGCGCACGAAGGCGGAGAAGTCCCAGGCGTCGGAGCGGGAGGTGTCCCGGAAGTCGGACATGTTGAGCATGCGCATCCCCCGGCGGGTGGCGGAGTAGATCTCCACCTCGTAGGCGGGGTCGCCGTCGCTGAGGAGGCGGTGGACGAGGATGAGCGTCTTGAGGGCCACCGTCCAGCTCTTGGTCTTGCCGAGTCGGCGGGCGAGGGTGGAGACGCAGGCGCTAACGTAGGCCCTGGAGTAGCACGTGAGGCTCAGGATCTCCCGGATGTGCTTCTCCTCCGCAGGGAACTCGTTGTGACGCGTCGCCTTCACGATCGCCACGTCCAGGTCCGACACCGTCGACGTGTTGCTCACCTTTGCTAGGCCGATGCTCGTCTGGTCCTTCACCGCCCCCAGCGCCTTTCTTATCGAGCTCGGTGCCATTTTCTCTTCCTCGTCGTAGACTACGATATAATTAAATTAAGATGCTACGGCTACGAATGACGATGTCGTGCGTTAACGAAGAAGAAAGCAAAGAAAAATGTACGAGTATTCGGTATTGTTGAATTTTTTTGACCCTCCACCCTTCTTTTGCCTTTCGTGGGGGGGGGGGTGGGGGGCTCGGATGTTCGCGTGGAGGGAAGCTGAATGACTCATGTTGAGCGGGGAGTCCAGGAATTACGCGGGTCATGAATGAACGGTTGGAACTCCGGCAAATCAGGGAGAGGAGGGGGCGGGGACCGGACCGCGTCGGTTCGGAAGGATGGTCGTGTGGAGGGAGCGTTTTCTTTTCCTTTGACGGTTTCTTGCTAAATCTCCCGGTCCTACCTCTCCCAACCTTTAGTAGCATCAAGTATCATGGTTGAAGGGTTATGGCTGACGCACTAGTTGGTATGCGTGCTGACCATAGTGCAAGTTGCCGAAACCGCTTTAAAAAACGTACTATCGCTACGGTGAAATTACGATCTAAATTTTTTTTTTTAATTTTTTTTTAAAATTTTTTTTTTTAATCTTTTCCGATATTTTTAAGCGTCGCTAAACAATCTCCAGATGCTTTGTAAAATATCGCTAAAGCGCCATCTATGTAAGCATGGGGACGCTTTAAAAATGTTGGCATTTGCCGACACTTTAAAGCGTCGCTAAATTTTTATTTACCGATGCTTTAAAGTTAAAGCATCAGCGTTTAGCGACGCTTTAAAAAATCGCTAGACTGAAAATTAGCGATGCTTTAAAACGTCGCTAGATTTTTTTTTAAAAAAAAAATTAAACAACCATATACACCATACATTAAATACACACAACACAATCTGTATATATTATCAAAATGAAAACATTCAAACCTTTATCACATCCAACATACACAAATAAATGAAAACATTCAAATATGTATCACATATCACATCCAACATACACAAACACAAATACAAACCAATCATAAAAAGTTTATATATATATATATATAAGTATCAATCCAAGTTCAAATAAACAAAAAGACATACATAAATAATAAAAAAACATCTGGCATCACTGATCCGTGGGAGGCTGGTCGACATCAGGTCTGCGACTCGCAGATGCACCGGAACCTACAAGATATATATCAGGAATTATGATACATACATTATATATATTCTAAATTATTAGATACATACAAAATTAATAAATAATTACTCACATGAGATGACATGAACATATGCAGCACATGTGTAACATGCTCTAGCTGAGACCTAATGGTCTGCATCTCTGCTCTGTCTGCATCACGTATCTGTCGGAGCTCTGCTATCTCCTCTTGGAGCTGACGAACATGTAACTGATCATGACTCTCTCTAGTATCCCGAGTATATCTACTCATCTCAGATAACTGAATAGGGATAACTCCAATCCCATAACCTCTCACTCGTCCAGGACGCTCTGGTCCCATCAACTCCGAGAATACCTCGGCCTCGATGCGACTGCTTTGAGTAGATGATGAACCCTCGCCAGCATGCTCGGAGATCATAGAGGTAGCCCTATTCTATATTTTATAAAAAACACATATATCAATACTTAATAAAAATAAAAATATAAATAATAATATAATATAAATAAAAAAATACATATATATCTCTGGACTCGTCCATAACAAAACTGTCATCCTGGTGAACGTGAGTCATCCGATATAACTCTACCTCACCAGGCTCCCTCCCTTGCTGATCAGCCTATATAAAGAATAAATATTACAAAAAAATCTAAAATAACACATTTTATACTCCCGTACCATGATATATGGCACATGCATGATACATGATGATACATAATATTAAAACTAAAAGTATACTAAAAGTATTATAGGATGAGAAACATACAAACTCATGCCTGAGCCGTGTATAACTCTTGGACCCTGCTGTGTGAGGAACAGACTGAGCTGCTCGTGCAGCTCTACCAATATCAGAATACGTCTGCAAAATAAAATTAAAACAAGGTTATATATTGTATAAATATAATTATGACGAGTGAAAATTAATAAATTTCGAAGTGTTTGATGATGCTACACAACCTGTGCCCTCTCGGAGAACCAATAGTGCACCAGCTCCATCCACTGATGAGGGTGAACATCAGGAGGATAGGTAGCTACAACTTGCTCCTCTGTTCCACCCTCTCGCTTGTAGTCTCTCTTATCCATTGTAAGATTAAATTAACTGAAATAAATAAATATTTATAAGAACAGAATAAATTTAAAACAAGTTTATTCAATAGATCAATTACAATATTATTAAATGCACCATATCACCAACTAATAGGTAAAGAGGTCCTATCCCATTCAATAATTGCATTAATTATATAGGTCATTTACAGTAACCAAAGGATACGCAATAGAAGTTCCAGAAAAATTTTGGCAGCATTTCCCCTTAGTTCTCCCCATACAAATAAATATGTATGAGGAGAACTAAAAAAAATGCTATTCGAAATATATCTGGAACTCTATCCGTACTATTTGATTACTATAAGCACCTATAAAATTATTTGTAATTCTCAAACTATCTAAACTGGATATTCAATTGACCACTGTACATATTTCTCCCATCCGTACAAAAATAAAATAATTGTACGGATGCTGTAGAATATATACTTTAATCAATTGACGGGTCTATGTTTCTATGTAATGCAAGTTTTTTAAAAAATATATAAAATATTATAATTGATCGTAATAAAGCTACAGATGGTATTGAAATAAAAGATACAGGTATATACTAAGAAATTCATAAAGAAACATAAATCATCTACTAAGAAAAAGAACAATAAATAATAAAAAATTATTAGGAAACTCAGTTATATACTATTTAATCTGCAACTAAATCAAAATGACTACAATCGGTTGCCTACAAAAGAAGGCCATCCAAGATTGTTGCCATTAGAAACAGTTGAATCAGCCAAACAATTCATCACATAATCATCATAGCCTCCATATACAAACCTTAAACCAATTTTGACATTGGTTATAAGCTTCTTCGCTCTCCAAGCAAATACCTGATAAGAAAATAATTCATCCAAGATTTCTCCCAACTTTCAAAAAAGAAAATTGTAATACCCAGCCAACCTTATGTGCCTCAACTATAACCAAAGAGATATGCCCAAGCATCACCAATTAGCTTCTCCATTTTTGACCAGCTTGTTAATATGATTATAAGTTTTTCCGGTAGCATGCAAAAATATAATTTACTAGGAAAGCTATGTTTGATGATGCTATGTACCTCGGATTGGATAATTTTGCTATCATGCATGGTACGTACTCTTGCCAACATTTACCTATTTGGTTGAAGCCATGGTTGAAGTCACGAGACCAAGGATAGGTAGCCCCATTCACCATTTACAAAAAAAAAAACAAAATGTTGGATGAAAAAAAAAAGTTAAGGATTGCTCATCCATCTTGATGTGTGTATCAAATGATAAGCTAAAGATGACCTAAAGTAGAATTGAGATGCATGATGGATAGAATGGTGGAGGTGTATGGCAAAATATAAATCAAAATCATAGACTTTGTCATTTCTTCTAGTAGTGGTCATGTGACTTCTACCTATGAAGAGTAGTGAGTCATCTCTTCGGTTAAAGTATGATCTTCTCTAGTCGGGAAAATGACTTACACTCCCAATAGGTGGCATTATTTTTATAAGAGATTGGAGGAGCTACCGGTCGGAGGAGGAGGAGGAGGTTCGGCGGTTCGGACAGATGCTGCGTCGGCGGATCGAGCGGAGGAGGAGGAGGGGGGTTCGGCGGCTCGAGCGAGATCTAGGGCTCGGGCGGGGGGGGGGGGGGGGTTGGGGGTATAGGGTAATGGGGAATCCGGCGACGCTTATAAGCGTCGGTAAAGGTTCGGTGATGCCGATGCTTTTCAAAAGTATCAGTGGATTCCAGGGTGGTGATGGTTATAGGCATCGGTAATTGCCGACGCTTAAAAGCGTCAGCGGGTTTTGGGATGATGCCGATGCTTAACAAAAGCGTCGACGGGTTCTGGGTCTTCCTGGCGCTTTTCATAAGCGTCAGCAGAGAAGCTTCGTCCTTCTCCCATTTTACTGTAGTGTACGGATCTACGATTAGTTATTTTTTTTTTTTAAATTGTCGGGGTTAATTCACTTTACATATGATGGGGTAAGCATAAGAAAAAAATATTGGGATACTTAACATCCGGTCTATTTATATACCAGACTAAAATTTTAGTTCTTGTTGGCTCAAATTATAACTTTCGATCTATACTTATTTTTAAATTTTTAGAAGATAAAAATATCCCTATTTCAAAACATTTTTCTTTTAATGTTTGAATTCGTATATTTTTTCTATTCCCCTTTTCTGATAAGAAGCTTCGATGAATTTCTGGTTTCTCTTTGCTCCAGCATTTTACTAGAATCAGGAAGACGTGAAGTCCTTGAAGGAGTCTAGTCAAAATCAAGAAAATGGGAGTTGCTACAAGCTCTAGAGAGATGACGCTTTCGTTGGAGAAAACCCCACAATCCAAGTGAGAGAATTTTATCACTTTCTATCTTTCCATTTCTTTTTTGCTCTCATTAATCAATGAAAATTAAATTTATAATCTTGCCAAATTCATTGATGTATTTAACAATGGTTTCGCTTTTTTGGTTTTGGTTTCTGGTTGGCCATTTCGAAAGTTGGGTTTTTATTAAAGAATCATACTCCGATTCAAGAATGGTTTTTTTTTTTAGGTTAATACAAACCTGTGGTGAATGCAATGATTCACATTGTCTTCTTCCAAAATATTCAGAGTTGGATTTTTTGGAATAATTTACTTATTTAAAGAAATAGCGATCAAAATATTGGTCACAAATAATATTGACTGATATTAGCAATCACTAATACCGACATATAACCCAACCCAGCCCCAATTTCATCAAACCCCTGCACCGCCCCCTCCCTTTCCCGGGCCTCCCGCCTGTGATCGATTGGCCCCTCTTTCCATCTTTTGCTTCTCGTCTTTTTTGCAATTTTTTTTCCTCACATCCCCACGGAAGCAGTAGCCCCCTCCCTGGTGTGGACACCAGGGCCAGAAAATATCGACAGGTTGAACCTACATCTCTGTGGATCACCTGTGAATAAAATCCTGGACCCAACCCCTTTTACTATGTAAATATTTTATTTTAAATTTTGTTATTTTGGTTTAGTTAGGGTTAGCCCTTTTTACCAACTGTAATTAGGATTTTATTTTTTTTGGCCTTCGGGGCCAAACTCCTTTTATCAAGTTGAATCACTTCTTTACATGTCTTGCCTTTTGATCAAATTAGGTTCCAATTAATCAAGTAGGGCTTTAATTATTTGGTTTTGAGTCCTGTAATAATTAGTTATTGAGTCTTGTAATATAAGGGGGATCCAATTGAAGATCCATGTGCACCTAAATCAAGACAAGCCATGTGACTATATGTGCTAGCCCAAGACAAGCCATATGCTAGGCCAAGTCAATTTATTTATGGCACCATCTTTGCAAAATTTTTGGACATCACTGCCACATCACCAGGGGACATCAACACATGTCTTATTTGAACATGCCATTTTGAGACAAAATATATACCATGTCACTTTATTTGGACATCATCACATGACAACACATGCCATTTCATTTTGGTCGGCCACTTAAAAAGGAGTTAGTGCCTCTTATTATTTTAAGAGTAAAGCAGAAGGAGATCTCCAAATTGGCACCCTCCCACTCCATTCCTTCATGCCAACTTATTTTAAGATGAGTATTTAAGAAGGATTCTTCCAAGTTGGCACCCCATCTCAATATTCCATGCTCAACATTCCAAGAAGTCGGCCAAGTATTCCAACGCCAATATTCAAGGAGTTCCATGTCATCTTAAGTGGAGAAGGTTGGAAGGTTTTCTTATGTCAAGAGTTTTGATAAAACAGGTTGGAAGCTGCTTAAGTTCCTAGGACTCAAAAGTCTCACCAAAATTCTTGAGTCTTCTTCAATTCAAACTAAAGAGTCCACTCACATATAGAAGTCCAGATCAGCCCAACAAGCAAGAGTCCAAGACACCCAGAAGTAGGACTCTAGGAGTTATATTCCAAGGGAGCACAAGTCTAGTCTTTGTGTCCTTTACAACACTGGTTATGGGTCTATAAATATCCCATCAACCCCCGTGTAATTGATGCAATTATTATTGAAATACAAAGACATTCTGTCGAAATCTTCTTTTGCTGTGTGCATCGCGGGGTGTGAGGCCCTTCCTTTGTTGCTTTGGAGCATCGTGGGGTGTGAGGCCCTACTTATCTAGCCGACAAGAAGATCCATCCACTACTTCTAACCATTCTTTTTTTTATTTTCCTTTCTTACTACTTTCTAACCCAAGATTCCTTTGCTGAGTGTTTTGTAGGTGGCCGAGAATCTAGATCTGGTATTCTTGCCTAGGAACTGGCATCGTGCGGAAGATCAGAGCCCGGAAACGAGATCTTGAAACCCTGTCGCTACGATCTTGAGAGTCCTGCCAGATCTACATCGAGAGAGCGATCTTTGTTGGTACAACTGAACTTATTCTCTTCTCATTATTTTTTGAATTATTGAAAATAAATCCTAGTTTTGGTTGTTTCTCAACCACCAGGTCCTGCTTTTTAATTACTTTATAGGTTTATTTGAGATAATTGACTTGATTAGTTTTCTTTACTGTCTCCTTCGGTTTTCTTTTAAAATATGAAAATATAAAAAAATTAATTACTATTTTTCATTCTTATTTATTTGTCTCGCATCACTCCCCTTCCTGCGACGACAGCACCAGCCCCCCCTCCCCCTTTCCACGGTCAGGTAAACTGTAACATTTCCAATATCTTGTACTTTTTTTCTCATTTTTTTCTTTATGGAATGAATCTATAACAGGCACACTAACTATTCTTTATTTTTTTCCCTTTTTCTCTCAACGAACAGCTTGCTAATAATTAATTCTAAAACGATCGGTTCAAACATCAAAGTTACTATAATGATGATATAAGATTGGTAGCCTGTCTCTGTTTAAGTTATGAGAATAGTTATGCAGGTTGGGCTTATGGAGTTTATTGGATACCCATAAATCATAGTAATCATGCACTATAGAGAACTATTTTCTTCTCTTAATTTTCTATCATTTCTTTTTCTCTTTGGATGAATATTCATCCATAATTTTCAAGCTATTATCTTATAACATCACATCCCTACATATAAACTACTTTTCATATGTTATACAAAATCATAACATTTCATGATTTTACCTTTTTCTTCTTGAAATTACAAGATATAATTTTTTTATTATCAGGTGTTATATTGTGCAATGCAATGTTATAAAAATTATATTATAAATTTCTACTTTAAAAAAAATTCAAATTCACATTTTCATCCATCATCATCTTAGGATATCCATCTTTTTTTTATTATCACGTGTTTCTTTTTTTTAAAAGTTAATACAAACTGGTGGTGAATGCATTGATTCATATTTTCTTCTTTCAAAATGTTCAGAGTTAGATTTTTTGCAAGAAACTAAAAAAATAATTTACTTATTTAAGGAGGGGGCTGGTTTTTGATCTTGTATTTTTTTTCCTAGTTCCAATTGTCCATCTCGAAGGTCTTCTTTCTTGAATTTTGGTACAACAAGATGACTTTGCTGGGTCTTTTCTTTAGTATTCCATTGGTTGAAGAGCTAAAGGTAACAAAAATATTTTAAGATGCGTTTTCTTGCTATCATGCTGTGAGTATAAATCATTAGAAATACTAATCTTTGAGATGCCTTCTTCCCTTCATCTTGTACATGTTTGTTTGTACAATATCTCTATCTCAAATTCAAATGATAGCAAAGTGATTGGAATTCCATTTTACAAAATAGGCTCTCTTTAAATAAAACTCTAATTTTTTTTTCTTCATGTATTTCTCAAAAATAATTACTTGATTCATATTCCGAATGAAGGCCTTTATTGAAAGGCTATTTTAGACTATTGTGGATTACGTATAGTTTAAGTAGGAGAAATGTTCAAAGGTTAGGAAGGAGGTTTCTAAAGATTTAGATGTTAGTTATGATAAAATATTTTTAATTTATATTTTGATTGATGGCCTAGTTCATAATGTGGCTTATTTAGATATTATGAAATATAATTATGCTTCTTTGAAAATAGTTTTGTATTCACAATGATCTTCTTTAAGTTTTTTATGTTATTTTTGATTAATATATATTTATAATATGTTGATGATGTTTGTAATATATATCGTATGAATTTGATTTGTAACATAGTAGATGATGGCTAGTGCAAGGAGAAGCAACGGATTTTGTATTGACTTGACAAATATGATAAATGGAAGGTGTTATTTTAATCACTATGTGGATGTTATGGAAAGAATTATGAAGTTGATGTCCGAGGAGCAGAAGGCAAGGGTGCTACGACTCCATTTGGTCATTTTCTTTGTCTTCCATATATCAAGTAGAGTAGGCTATTATTAGATGCACTACTCTCCTTATGGGATGATGACAAAGAGGGCTTTAGATTTGATAAGATTGTGGTTCTTTTTATAGGGACTGAAATTGCCCTCATTCTTGGTTTGAAGGCCATGGGTGACGAGATTAATTTTTATAGCAAAGGTTGTGCGTAGTCTGACCTTATCACTCATTTTTTTAATGGTGACTATAAATTAACTACTAGGGATGTAGTTAAAAATAAATTATTTTATCTTGTTGGAAAGTCTGGATTACAAGATGTAGAGGATTTTATAAAGTGTTGGGTTCTTTATCTTTTATAACTATTCTTTTTTCAACTGTCCACTATCATATTTCTAAAGCATTATGTCAGTATATTGATGATTCGGATTGCCTGAAATCCTATAGTTGGGGTCTTGCTATTTTTACTTTCCTTCGACAATAAATTCCTTATCTAGTGAAGAGTGTGCACATAAGAAACAAAAATAGAAGTGGCTATGCTGGGTATATGGATGGATGTACAGTAGCTCTAGTGGTAAGCTTGTTTATTTATACTTTCAATTTAATTATTTGATGGTTAATTTAACATTGTTTTCATTTCTATTATTTTATTATACAGGCATGGGCTGTTGAAATGCGAATAGTCTACTTGGAAAACATAGACCACCATTAATCTATCCTCATCTCTTGCGTTGGAGCAATGCCCCATTCCCTCGCAAGGTAGAGGTGATCACTGAAGCCATAAAGAAATTAAAAAGATTTGAGGTATTACATTTTGTACCTAATATCATATATATTTAAATTGAAGAATAACTATATTTTTTTATCCTTTGTCAGATGTTGAAGATGATAGAGCCTAAGGAGGATGAGTTGCACCTCCTGTCCAAAGAAGGCCACAAGGGATGGATCCGATACAAGGACAAGCATATTACATCATTTGAAATTTTATCTTTTTTCATTCTTCATATTAGTACATAACATACTATTTTCCATTATACCAGCACACGCTTATTTATATTTGGCACACCATATTTAAATGACACACTTAAAATTATACTATGTATGAACACATATACCTCCTCACTACTATACATGTGCACCGGTGCTGGTTGTGCACAAAGCTTTATCTCCTTAAAATGAAACTTCAGCTTCTAATTATTTAAGTTCAGTGTATAGGGGGTAAGCATCTTGTTTTAATGCATCATTTTTTATTGTATGCCATTTAAAATACTTCAAAATAGCTCTCTTTTAAGCAACACTAACTTAAATCACGTACCATGTAATTGTGTACCTAATATGTATATGATACTATATTAATTTAATTACATACAACAAGTTTCATCATCTAGCCAGCCTAAACAACATCCAATTCATGCTTTAGAGACACGTTTGGCAGCGATTGAGGGGACCTTGATTTGTCATGGTTTCTACTTAGAGGATCCTCAACCCATCAAAGATGTCATAGCAGAAGATGCACGGATTCATGCCTTTGATATGAAGCTTTCATTCATTGAGAAGACCCTCCAGGACAAGGGTTTATTGCTGGCAGATGACACTGAAGGCATGGATATGCATCATGTTGAGATTAGTTTTCTACTCTAAACATAATATAGATATATAGATATAATATCATTTATGATATAAACAATTTTTATTATTTAGGTGAGGGCAGAGTATTCTTCTTCACATGAACAGCCCTACACAGCTGAAGGAAAACCTTGTGTCCCTTATAGTAGTGAAGATGTGGAAGTAGTAGTCAAATATTTATTTTTTAAATTATATTTATGAGTGCTTATTATGTCCTGACTGCCTTTATTTTAATCATGCAAAGGTTGTTGTTGAAGTTGAGTGCAAGGAGGAAAGTACCACCGTGAAACATGTGTCATCATTATGTAGGTGCGTGAAAATGGAAGCTCGTGAGAGAAAGTCTAGTGAGAAGGAAAAGGCCATCTCATACCTTCCTAAGACCTACAAATGTGCAACGAAAAAACAACAAGAGGATAACATAGTTGAAAGAAGTACAGCCTTACCCACCACCAAGAGTGATCTAGATGCTTCAGATTATGTGCATGTACTTATTATTAAATCACTGTGATAGATTTTGTCTTTATATTGTATGTGCTTGTATGACTCCAACTTTAAATATTTAATATACTTAATTAAAATATTATTTTAATTTTATCATTTTATAGTATATTCAAGATTCTAGTACAGTTATAGATGTTGAAACATCAGTGATCCCAGATATGATAATATAATTGGCATGAAGGGGCACCTATCACGGGAAGGGGAAAGGTGTACTCCCATCTTATCTTGAAGCATCAATTGATTGCTACATCAATGAAGATCATTTTGAGTAAGCCAATATAATTATATTTTTATATATCATTGTTCATATTACTTCTTTTGTTTATTCTGCATTTTTTATATAGTGAGAATATCTGGGAGGATCCAAGTACATCCAAATCTTCTTGCACATGACATGCATTAGATCAACTCCTTCATAATGGGCCACTTCGGACTGATATATAAAAATTAATTGCTGGTCCATTTTCATTGATCATGTTTTTTGTTTGATGCTAACATTATGCTTTTTTGAATCATGTGTAGCTTATTAAGGTATATTTCCATATCATGGAGCTATTCCACAGAGAGTATTGGGAGCCTGTGGAGAATGCTGCTTTATTTTCGCATTATGAGATACAGGTACAAAAATTTTAAGAATCATTATTTTTGTTTTCAAAGTAACATATCTTATCAGTCAATGTTCTTTTTTTTTCTATTTCTATTTCATGTTGATTGCTGTGCTTCAATCCCTTTCAGGGGTCACCTTAGTGATCCCTGAAATTACAAATAATATCATAGATTCAGCACAACCAAGTATAAAAAATGGATGGCTCTATTTATCAGATGTTGACTCCTGCATTGATTTTGATGAATAATAAAATACTTAAGTATATTTAAGTACTAACTGTATGTTAAAAGTGTGTTTATTAGAACAGGGTACTCATGTAATGAAAATTTATATTGCTTGTCATCTTGTTGAAAAAGTCAGTTCTATGGATGAAATTTCAAGTGAAATGGACCTTGGTATATAAGAATAACTTTGAAGGACTCAAATTTTAAGTTTGGAAAAGTTTCAGCAGAGTTTCAAAAGAGTTTCAGGAAAGTTTCAGCCAAGTGTCAACTCATGAAAGTGAAGTATCGACTCAAGATGTCGACTCACAGAAGCTTGAGCTGATACACAGAAGAAGTTTCAGCTGTCACGCATGAAGTGTCGACTCGTGAAACTCAAGTGTCGACTCATGTGTCGACTCAAGATCTGAGACAAAAATGATACAGAACATGCTGAATTCGAGACTTTTCTCAAGTGTCACTCATGAAGATGAAGTGTCAACTCAAGTATCAACTCACCAGAAGAAGTGTCAATGCACCAGTGCATTCTAGAGAGCTTCAGAAAGCATTTTTAACCTAGTGTCTATCCAAGTGTCGACTCATGACCTGAAGTGTCGACACTTGGAGTTTTGGATGAACAGTAATGGCTAATTTTTTGAAGTACAGAATTGGTCCTTTTCATCTCCAACGACTATTTTCACCTCTCCAATGGTCAAAAATAATCATATAAGGCTTGGAAAGGTATTTAAAGTGGACCAAACTCTTAAGGGAATGAGTAATGAGCTTCCATTCAAATATTCATTGAAGAACAACTATCATTGAGTGAAGTTGAGCCTTCAAGCATTCAAAAGCATTCAAGAAGCATTCAAGTCCATCCTTCAAGCATCATTTAAGACTTCAACAACTTGAAGACAAGCATCTTCAATAGCAATCAAAGAGCTTCAAAGAGATATTGCTTTATTTTTGGAAGCTTGATTGTATCATTACATTGTACTCAACTTTATTTTTGTTCCTAGCTTCAAGTGGATTGAAGCTAGTGATTTGGTTGTTGGTGAGCCTTGTAAAACCAACTTAGGTTATTGGTGAGCCTTGTGAAAACTAACTAAATTTTTGGTTATCCCGGAAAGCCAAGAAGTTTTTGATGAGTCTTAAGAAAATCAAGAGATTTTTTGTTAGTCTTGTGAAAACCAAAGAGTTGTGATTAGTTAACCCAGAAAACTAATTAGTTGTAACCAAGTGGGATTATAGTGAATTTTCAAGAAAATCTTGGAGAGTGGATGTATGTGCTTTGGTGTGTACCGAATCACTATATATCTTTGTATTTGTGGTTGTTTACTCTCTCTCTCATTGTTTGATCTTATTTATTCTGCACTTATTTTACTAATTTCCCTGCATATCTTCAAGCACATATATACTTGAATCACTAGCACCTTCATTGCATTTGAATTGGCACATACTTGTTTAAATCTTTGCAAAAAGTATTTTTAAAATCCAATTCATCCTCCTCTTGGGTTGCTTCACTAGGCAACAAGTGGTATCAGAGCCACGTACTCAGCTTATAGGTCTAACCGCCTAGAGTTAAAGATCTATGGCAGCCCCTTTAGGTTCTAGTGTTGTTAAGGGACAAGCCTTAAATAGACCTCCCTACTTTAATGGCATAAATTACATGTATTGGAAAACTCTAATGCGAGTTTATATGCATTATATAGATTATAATTTATGGAAAGTAGTTGATAAAAGACCACATATTCCTTCAATTGTTGTTAATGGCATTTTCATTCCAAAACTTGAAGAGGATTGGAAAGAAAATTACATTAAGCAATCCGAGCTCAATGCTAAGGCAATGAACTTGTTCTATTGTGCATTGGATCACTAGATCCTAGTGAATTTAATAGGATTTTCACATGCACCTCTACAAAGAAAATATGGGATATACTTGAGGTTACTCATAAGAGTACCAATCAAGTGAAAAATACTAAAGTTAATATGCTTGTACATACATATAAGATGTTTAGAATGGAGCCTAATGAATCTATTACTGAAATGTATATTAGATTTACTGATATTGTAAATGGTATGAGAAGTCTTGGAAAGATTATGTCTAATGCTGATCTTGTAAATAAAATTCTCAGGTCATTGCTAACATCTTGGGATCCGAAAGTAATAGCTATTCAAGAAGCTAAAAATGTTGAGACACTTCCCTTGGAGCAAATAGTTGGTTCACTCATGACTTATGAGTTGGACATGAAACAAAAGACAGTGGATGCAGATAGAAAGAAAAGGCAGATAGCAATCAAATCCACTACACTAGATGAAGCTTCAAGTGATGAATCTGAAAAAGGAGAGAATGAGGATGAAGAGGCACTCATTACAAGAAAATTTAGAAGATTTATGAGGAAGAAGAAATTTTTCTACAAAAAAAAGTCTCAGTCTAGCAAGGAAAAGGAAAAAGAAAAAGAAAAAAAGGAGAAGGATCAGCCAATTTGCTTTGAGTGCAAGAAGTCTGTACACTACAAGTTTGATTATCCTCTTCTCAAGAAATCCAAAAAAATGTTTAGAAAGAAAGTAATGATAGCAATATGGAGTGATAGTGAATACTCTAGTTTGGAGAAAGAACAACCAGAAGTAGCCAATCTTTATCTCATGGCTCAAGAAGATGAGGTACAATCTGAGCTTGAACTTGATTTTATATTTGATGAACTTAGAGATGCTTTTGATGAACTCATGCATGAATATAAATTACTAAAAATTAAAAATAAAAAGTTGAAAAAGCATGCTGATTCATTTTCTCATGAAAACACCAATCTTATAAATGAAAATAATGATTTGAAAACTAAGATGGATGCTTTAGAAAAATAAAAGAATGCTTTATCTATGGAAATATAAGTTTTGAAAAAATCCAAGGTTGTTGTTATAAATAATGAACTTCTAAAGAAAAACAAAGACCTTGAGGAAGAAAACAAGAAATTCAAAGATGAGCTTGATAAAGTTAAACCATTTATTGAAAAATTTACTTATAGTTATGAAAAGTTAAATTTATTATTGAATAATCAAAGAGTTGTATTTGATAAAGTAGGACTTGGTTATAAGCAACAAAAGAAACAAAAAAATTTCATTTTTTTTTTGTTTCTTGCATCATCTAATGTTATTTGTTATAGTTATAAGAAATTTGGGCATAAAGCATATTAGTGTGATCTAAGAAAAATAAATAATTCTAGAAAGGTTTGGGTTCCAAAAGGAACCACTCTTAGTACTAACCCTAAAGGACTCAAGATGGCTTGGATACCTAAAATGAAAACTTGATCTGTTTTGCAGGTATATCTTACAACCAAAGAAAAGAAAAGATTATGGTATCTTGACGGTGATTACTCAAGATACATGACAGGAGATGTAAAGCAATTCACATCTCTTAAGGCTCTGAACGGAGGGAGTGTAACTTTTGGAGATAATGGTAAAGAAAAAATCATTGGTATCGGTAAAGTTTACATCCCCCTTCTACTTTTATTGATAATGTTTTATTAGTTGAAGGATTAAAACATAATCTACTTAGTATTAGTCAATTTTATGATAAAGGATTTAAAGTAGTTTTTGAATCATCTTTTTGCATAGTTTCTAGTCCTGATAATAATGGAGTGAGATTCATTAGAATTAGGCATGTCAACATCTATCTTGTTGACATTGACAATTTATCTTTACATATTGGTGAATGCCTAGTTGCAATGAATTCTATAATTAATGAGACTAACTGGCTTCAGCATCGTAGATTAGATCATGCAAGCATGCATTTACTTTATAAATTATGTAAAAAGGATTTAGTAAGAGATTTACCAAAATTTAGTTTTGAAAAGATAAAATTTATGAAGCCTGTCAATTTGAAAAACAAACAAGAATATCTTTTAAAACTAAAGGAATGGTTTCAACTTCTACGCTACTAGAACTACTTCATATGGATCTTTTTGGACCAACTAGGACTACAAGCCTAGAAGGCAAGAGATATTGATTAGTCATAGTGGATGATTTTTTATGATTTATATGGGTTTTATTTTTAGTATATAAAGATGAATCCTTTTTGGCTTTCACAAAGTTTTATCGAAATGTTTCAAATGAAAAATGTACTTCCGTTGTTTATATTCGAAGTGACTATGGTACTGAATTTGAAAATCAAGATTTTAAAAATTTTTGTAATGAAAAAGAAATTGAGCATAATTTTTCTACACCTAGGACACCTCAACAAAATGGGATAGTAGAAAGAAAAAATCTTACTTTAGAAGAAATGGCATGCATAATATTTTGTGAAAATAATTTACCTAGATATTTTTGGGCAGAAGCCGTTAATACTGCCTGCTATATTTTAAACCATAATTTAATTCGATCAATTTTAAAGAAAACACCTTATGAGCTTTGAAAAGAAAGATAACATACTTTAAAATATTTTCAGATTTTTGGTTGTTGATATTTTATTTTGAATAATAAAAAAGATAATTTGGACAAATTTGATGCCAGGTCTGATGAAGGTATCTTCTTAGGATACTCTACATCTAGTAAGGCATACAAAGTTTTTAATGAAAGAACACATGTAGTAGAAGAGTCTATGCATATTGTATTTAAAGAGTCTACTAACAAATTCTCTAGAAAAGATGATGCTTCTGATGAATGTGTAGGTATTGAAGGACTAAAGAAGCTGACTTTGGATGATCCCCCTACCAAAGAAAGTGAAAAAGATCAAAATAAGAAGAATGAAGAAGAAGTCAACCAAAGGATCTACCAAAAGAATGGAGGTATGCTCAAGAACATCCTAAGAAATTAATCTTAGGTGATCCATCAAGAGGGATAAGAACTAGATCCTCTATTAGAAATGAATATGATTTTATTGCTTTTATTTCTTAAATTGAATCTAAATGTATTGAAGAAGCTGAAAAAGATCATAATTGGATAATTGCTATGCAAGAGGAACTAAATCAATTTGAAAGAAATAATATTTGGACACTAATAGAAAGATCATCTAATGCTTTCATAATTGGTACAAAATGGATATATAGAAATAAATTAGATGAAAATGAAATAGTTACTAGAAACAAGGCTAGACTAGTAGCTAAAGGTTACAATCAAGAGAAAGGAATTGATTTTGATGAAATCTTTGCTCCAGTAGCTAGACTTGAAGCTATTAGATTACTTTTAGCATTTGCATGCTTTATGGATTTCAAACTATTTCAAATGGATGTTAAAAGTATATTTTTGAATGGTTATTTAACTAAAAAAAAATTGTTGAATAACCACTTGGTTTTAAAAATCATGCACATCCTGATGTTTTCAAACTACACAAAGCACTTTATAATTTAAAGCAAGCCCCTCGTGCATGGAGGCCATGTTGATACTATATTATTTTTAAAGAAAAAGGCTGATGATCTTCTAGTAGTACAGATCTATGTTGATGATATTATTTTTGGTGTCACTAATGAATTCTTTATCAAGAATTTGCAAAGGGAGAGTTCGAGATGAGATTGATGGGAGAATTGAACTACTTTCTCAGACTCCAGATTAAGCAAACAAGTGAAGGGATCTTCATTAACCAAGCTAAATACACAAAGAAAATCTTGAAAAAGTTTGGGATGGAGAAGATTAAGCCTATCGGTACACCTATGAGCCCTTCATGTAAGCTTGACAAGGATGAGTCTAGTAAAAAAGTTGATCAAAAATTTTATAGAGGCACCATTGGATTTTTACTGTACTTAACTGCTACTAGACTAGATATTATGTTTAGCATTTGCATGTGTGCTAAATATCAGTCTAAGACTCAAGAATCACATTTATTGGCTGTTAAGAACATCTTAGATATTTATCTGGCACTGTTAATATTGGTCTGTGGTACTCTAAGAATTCAGCTATTGATTTGATTGCATATTCTGATGCTGATTTTGTTGGTTGTAAGTTAGATAGAAAAAGTACATCTGGAACTTGTCAATTTTTTAGAGTTAACTTAATCTCATGGTTTAGCAAGAAACAAAATTCAGTTGCACTATCTATAGCTGAAGCGAATATATTACAGCTAGAAGTTGTCGTACTCAAATATTATGGATTAATCAACAACTTGAAGATTTTGACATTAAGTTAACTAAAGCACCAATGAGATATGACATTACTAGTGCTATAAACTTAACTAAAAATCATGTTCAACACTCTAGAAGCATATTGAAATTAGACATCATTTTATTAGAGATCATGTTCAGAATAATGATGTTATGCTTGAATTTGTTTGCACTGAAATACAACTAGCTGATATACTGACCAAGCCTCTCCATGAAGATAGGTTCTATATGATTATAAGGGAATTAGGGATCATTAATCCTTTTAATTAGATCTTAATCTCTTTATGATCTTCCAAATTTTACTTGAAAATTATCTGATGAAATACCTTTGAAAATCATGTTCAAATCATTCATAAATCATTGAAATTATTTCTGAAATTTTCTGTGATTTTTTTTTTCCATTTTTTTTTGGATTTTTTGTCGAAGTGTCGACACTTGGCCTGATGTTGTGAGTCGACACTTGAATGGCGGGAACCCGAGAACAAAGAGGGAAAACTGTTCATTTCCTCTCACTTTTTCTTCCAACCCTTGAGCCGACTCACCCCAAAAATAGTTTCCCTAACTTCCATTTGCCTCCAATTACTGTTTCAACCATCAGATTCACTGTTTGAGCCAGTTCTTTCCTGTTCTTTATTGTACTTCTTTGTTCTCTCATGGTTTTACCATGAAATCTTGATCCTTTTCACCCTGCATTATTTCTATCCTTCTTTTCTGAGTGATGGGGCTTAGGAAGCAAGTTGTCAGAGACCTCATTAGTCAACACAAGAAACTGAGCGGCACGTGAAGGCGCGCCATGAGGATCAGACAGTGGAGCCACCTGTTCAACATGAGATTCCAGTCAGATCGCCCATCCATGGAGCTGATAGGATGGCCTTCAAGGCCGTTGTTGGTGGACGGCGAGTTGATTTTGATTTTATGGACCAGCACCATTTTTGCATAGGATAGTGGTTAAGAGATGCCGGGCTAGCCCACTTCTGCTTGCTAACTGAGAGATTTTATCCTGGCCTGATTCGAGAGTTCTACGGTACTTTGGCCAGAGGAGTAGATTGCTAGGTTGCTAAGGTTCGAGGTACAAAGATTCCACTCACTATTGAGATTCTGAGCAGGACTTGGGAGATCCCCATAAGGGGGACCGTAGCTGATTCTTTGGTAGACAAGATGAGCGGATTGAGATGTATTTTTGAGATTGAGGATCTCAGAGAGGGAGATTCAGTGGTAGCCTCCAGACTCTCATCGAAGATGAGATTGCTTCATCACATCGTCGCTCGGATACTTCTACCGAAGACTGGATGCTTTGATTTCATCATGAAGAGAGAGTTGTTGGCGATGGTATCTTTGATTTAGCAGACTCCAATCAGCCTCTCCAATCAGCCTCCCAGTTCTTATGGTACACCAGATGATCGAGAATGCTACGAGCAGGAGACTATATTTGCCTACTTCATGGGTTTGACTATCCTCTTTAGAGCATATGGTGTTGTCGTAGATGAAGAGCCATTCAAACAATTACTTCACACGGATATCTACGATGAGCGATCATTACATAGGATGGGATATCATCTGTATAGAGGGCAGTGGAGATGGAAGATCTTAAGGCAGACCACTGATGTTGTTGATGAGGATGATGCTGAGGAGGAGCAGATTTACAGAGATGAGGCCGAGCTGTCTGAGCCATAGAGGGACATCCTGATGCTTAGCCCGCGCCATCAGTATCGATACAGCCAGAGGTGCCACCTCCTACCGATAGCATGAGGACAGGTTGACTCGACCGAAGACAGAGACGATGATCATCAGACAGCAAGTCGATCAGATATATTTGGAGATGAGGGCAGATCACCAGGGATTAAGTGATGGCATTTCTGCTGTCCTGGCTGTATTTGGAGATGACATCTACCAGGGCACCTTCACCTCCCTCATCAGACTCTCCACCATCACCTCCAACACCTCCAGGTCTAGTACCAGATACAGGAGATGGTCAGAGAGATTCTTCTGCTAATTTTGATATGGCAGACTACATAAGGAACCCTGAGCCAGACACCGCAGCTAAGCAGCATCCTGAGAGGACTTCTGAGACTGCTCCTACCCCATCCAGTCTACCTCATCAGACACCTATTCTTTCTAGCACTCCAGTGATTCCTTCTGATCATGATATTTCTACACCTATTCTATACACAGATCCACCAGATCCCACTCCAGTGATTCCATCTTCTACTCTACATACTTTATCATTGATCCGGGAGCTAGGGTTTTTCATACCTGGTTTTCACATTCTTCCTTCCGGACCTATTTTTGATGTTACTTCATCTGACCCTGTCATATCTTATGTTCCTACCACTGACATTGCATCTTCTTTAGCACTAGTACGAGGAAGAGCATATGCCATATGCAAACGACGAAGCCATGATGACTTTTCTAGACCTGTTAAGACTAGACTTTCTGATCTCCGGCCGATGTGGCCACGACCCCATCCCTCAGGGTTAGAGGGCCTATTATTTTGGAGATCGGGTCTTCCTCCGATGAGGAAAGCACCCCCTAGGGTCAGTGTACTAGGTAGTAGCATTTTATTTTGATGTATCTTTGCTTTGTTATGAATCATGTATCAAGTTTTGTATCAAAATGTATTACATATATGAAATCTTATATATAAAAAGTATCTTTCTTGCAACAAGTAATACTCTTATCTCTTTATTACTGTATTGTCTTATTTCTATTCTTTTTCTCACCCTTTTTCATGATGACAAAAAGTGGGAGTAATGAAATGGAGTAATTAATGAAGTAAGAAAAGGAGAGATTTTTTAAAAGATTTTTTTTGAAAAAGAGAGCAAAAAGTAAGGGAGAGAGAAATTTCTAATTCTTTTTAATTTTTTTTTTGAAAAGCTAAAACTTGTAAGTTTTGAAAGTTGTTTTCAAATCATACATTGAGGGAGAGCTTTTGTTTAATGGTTCTATGCATTGATATAATTCAGTTTTATGCTCTCATTCCCAATTGTTATGTTCTGATATTTCTTATATATATATATATATACGATACTCCTTATTTTCATGCTCTAATGCACTTCATGAGTTGATAATTTTGCTCTGATACTTTCTTCTTATATATTTTTTGTCTTTCAAGTATTGATACTCTTGAAGCTTGTCTTTATTGCTTTTGCTTTGATATTCTTTATGTTTTAATCTATTTTTGCTGAAGTATCTATCCTTCAAATACATTTTAGCTCTGATACTCCATAATTTTCAACTTTGATACATTGTAATTACAGCTCTGACATTGAAGCTATATGAATTGAATTCATTCTCATACATAAATCTAGCTCTGATACATTGTAAATGAGTCTTAGTTCTTAATAATCATTATAAATTTAGACTCCAATACTTATCATCATTAGCTCAGATACTTTTAGCAAAATGCTCTATATCTATTACAATTATTTTTGAGCTTACTATATATTATACTTAAAGATTTAGTCTTTATCAAAAAGGGAGAGATTGTTGACTCCTGTATTGATTTTGATAAATAATAAAATACTTAAGTATATTTGAGTACTAACTGTGTGTTAAAAGTGTGTTTATTAGAATAGGATACTCATATGATGAAAATTCAGATTGCTTATCATCTTGTTGAAGAAGTCAATTTTATGGATGAAATTTTAAGTGAAATGGATCTTGGTATATGAGAATAACTTTGAAGGACTCAAATTTTAAGTTTGGAAAAGTTTTAGCAGAGTTTTAGAAGAGTTTCAGGAAAGTTTTAGCCAAGTATCGACTCATAGAAGTGAAGTGTTGACTCAAGGTATCGACTCACAGAAGCTTGAGCTAATAAGTAGAAGAAGTTTTAGATGGCATGCATGAAGTATCGACTTATGAAGCTCAAGTGTCAACTCATGTGTCGACTTAAGGGTCGACTCAAGGCCCGAGACAAAAATGATATAGACATGTTGAATTCAAGACATTTTTCAAGTGTCGACTCATGAAGATAAAGTGTCGACTCAAGTGTCGACTCACCAGAAGAAGTATCAATGCACCAGTATATTCCAGAGAGCTTCAGAAAGTATTTTTGACTTAGTGTCGACCCAAGTGTCGACTTAAGTGTCAACTCATGACCTGAAGTGTCGATACTTGGTGAACAGTAATTGCTAGTTTTTTGAAGCACATAATTGATCCTTTTCATCCCCAACAACTATTTTCACCTCTTCAATGGTCAAAAATAGTCATTTAAGGCTTGGAAAGGTATTTAAAGTGGACCAAACTCTTAAGAAAATGAGAAATGAGCTTCCATTCAAATATTTATTGAAGAACAACTACATTTGAGTGAAGTTGAGCCTTCAAGCATTCAAAAGCATTCAAGAAGCATTCAAGTCCATCCTTCAAGCATTATTTAAGGCTTCAACAACTTGAAGACAAGCATCTTCAAGAGCAATCAAAGAGCTTCAAAGAGATATTTGCTTTATTTTTGGAAGCTTGATTGTATCATTATATTGTACTCAACTTTATTGTTGTTCCTAGCTTCAAGTGGATTGAAGCTAGTGATTTGGTTGTTGGTGAGCCTTGTAAAACCAACTTAGGTTATTAGTGAGCCTTGTGAAAATTAATTAGATTTTTTGTTATCCCGGAAAATCAAGAGATTTTTGGTGAGCCTTGAGAAAACCAAGAGATTTTTTATTAGCCTTATGAACACCAAAGTGTTGTGATTAGCTCGGAAAACTAATCGGCTGTAATCAAGTGGGATTATAGTAAATTTCCAAGAGAATCTTGGGGAGTGGATGTAGGTGCTTCGGTGTACACCGAACTACTATATATCTTTGTATTTGTGGTTGCTTGCTCTCTCTCTCTCTCATTATTTGATTTTATTTATTCTGTACTTATTTTACTAATTTTGTTGCATATCTTCAAGCACATATACACTTGAATCACTAGCACCTTCATTGTATTTGAATTGGCACATACTTGTTTAAATCTTTGTAAAAAGTATTTGCAAAATCCAATTCACCCCCCCCTCTTGGGTTGCTCGCTGGGCAACATCAGACCTCAAGTAATGAAGATAACTTGTTCATCCCGATGAATACAGCATGGCATTGGTACCTATTAGTTTTGGATTTGAATGACCAACAATTTTACTGCTATAACTTGATATGGAGCATCAATGTATCAAATGATGCAAATAGATATGTATGTAACATTGTTTGACATTTGTGTTGTTGCTTATACATATAACAACTTGTCTAACTAACGTATTATATTTCATACCATGCTTGTATAGGCAATGTTCGTACATTTTTGGTTGTTCGAGCAAATAAGATTTCACATCCCTGAAGGTCAAGTTCATAATGTTCATGACTATGTATAGTAAAACTTTGATAATGTAGATTGCAGAGTACATATGCTGATGTTTGCCGAGATCCTTACAAAAGGATGCTCGAGATCGCTGTATGATGATTTTAAGGAAGATGCATTATTATATAGGAGCTCGGTTGCGGGAAATATTTTGTTCTATGGGTACTTTGCTACTTATAGAAAATTTTGATTATGGTATAAAAGGAAGATGCTAAGTATAAAAGATTAGGACATCATTAGTCCCAAAACAATCTTGAAAGTTTGTTTCAATTATAAATACTATCCTTATACCTATTTCATACATATAAAATGGTAAATTAATACAATTCAAAATTTTTGTATAATGTGCCATGTCTGAATGTGCGGCATGTTAACTGATTGTAATTGTCAATAATTCAGATTCTTTATTTTTTCTCCTTTTCAATGAGTTATTTTGGTATGCTAAAATAAACTGAAGTGACAAGAAGTTGCATATATCTCCATGAGTTCCTTGTTGCTAAGGCTCTTCAATATGAATTCATTTTGTCCATGTCGATTGACACAGAAATATATGCAATAATAAAGCTAAGAGGCCATTTTGTTTAATTTTGTTAATTCCAGTCTATTCCAAGGCCAATTGCTACCATAATATTCTACCACAGGCACTGGTATGCAATAGTATAGCAAAGTACAAAACTAGCATTGCAGTGCTAGCTCAATTTAATTATCTGTAGTGGTAATTTAACTATGTATAAGGTTTAGTTAATTATGTGTAGTACTAAATTAACTATGTGCCATTTAATTATGTGTGGAACTAAAATAACTCTATGCAGTAGTAAAATATTGTGTGCTCCATTTAGTTAATTATGTGCCGGCTCAATTTAATTATGTACTATTAAATAACTATGTGCAATAGTAAAATAACTGTATACTATATTTAGTTAATTATGTACCGACTCAATTTAATTGTATACTATTAAATAACTATGTGCAGTAGTAAACTAACTGCGTGCTACGTTTAGTTAATTATGTGCAGGCTCAATTTAACTATGTACTATTAAATAACTATGTGTAGAACTAAAATAACTGTGTACTATGTTTAGTTAATTATGTGTAGGCTCAATTTAACTGTATACTATTAAATAACTGTATACAGTAGTAAAATAACTGTGTGCTACATTTAGTTAATTATGTGCATGCTTAATTTAACTGTATATTATTAAATTAACTATATGCATTATTAAATTAAATATGAGCTGGCTTAATTTAATTATGTATAGTGATAATTTAACTATATGCAAGGTTTAATTAATTATGTGTAGAACTAAATTAATTATGTACCATGTTTAGTTAATTGTGTGCAGAACTAAAAATAACTATTTATAATAGTAAAATAACTATGTATTGCGTTTAGTTAATTTAATTATGTATTATTAAATAACTGTGTACAGAACTAAAATAACTATGTACTACGTTTAGTTAATTATATGCAGGCTTAATTTAACTGTCTACTATTAAATAACTATGTGCAAACTAAAATAACTATGTACAATGTTTAGTTAATTATGTATAGGCTCAATTTAACTATATATTATTAAATAACTATGTGCAATAGTAAAATAACTGTGTTAAGTTTAGTTAATTATGTGCAGGCTCAATTTAACTGTATTATTAAATTAACTATGTGTAGTATTAAATTAATTATGAACTAGCTTAAATTAATTATGTATAGTGGTAATTTAACTATATACCATATTTAATTAATTACGTACAGAATTAAATTAACTGTATACAGTAGTAATTTAATTTCGTGCTAAATTAATTATATGATAGCTCAATTTAATTATGTGTAGTATAATATGTCGAAGCTTATTATTACAGTAAATAAATATCATAACTTAAGTTTGAACATTCATTAAAATAAGAACAACTCAATATCAACAGTACCATCAATATTGTGCCAAATTTAGGATTCAGTAAGATGAAGTACAAGATTGTATATATCAACATTGTGCCAATTTTAATTCTTTCAGTAAGATATTAGAGCATTTCGATACATAGCCCTAATATGAATAATATGACAAATTCAATAAACAAAAATCAGAATTTAGAATTCATTGACATAAGAGCAAACTGATATCAATAGCCCCATTAACATTATGCTAAATTTTGTTATAGTAAAGAAAAAATAGAATTCAAAATTAATTAAGATAAGAACAAACAAATATCAATAGCCCTATTAACATTGTGCAAAATTCAATTATTTAAGAGAAAAATACAAAATTCAGAATAAGAATAAAATAATATTAGCAGACTTCTTTTTACTGTGCCAAATTCAGTTGTTTCAGTAAGAAAGAATAGTAAATGCAGAACAACAACAGATATTACTCAACAATTTCATTACAAGTCATTCTATTGTGTCCTTTTCTGCATCATCCATATTGTGTAGTTCTCGATAAATCCATTTGTGAAGCTCTTCTCTTCTTCCTAGGCCTATCGGGACGGTCTTAATGATATGAGGTAAAATATGCCCCTTATCTGAATTATCATGGCTCATCTCAATATCAGGAATTGGATTGATACATTCTTCATATGCTGCTCTGTATATTTTAACCTGAAAATAAGTATCAGTGAAGTGATATAATGACCTGCCAGCCTTCTCAATGCATGCACATCCATGCTTACATGGCATTCGAAAGATTTGCCATTCACTAAAAGAGCACGTGCAATCTTGTAGGTCAACCTTACATGAGTACTTTGTATCCTTTACATCATAAATCATGATGCTTGATGTAAACACAGATAACTTCTAACCCTCTTCCACATTTTTTTGCAATACTTATTCAAAATCAGGACAAAGATGGGTTTGGATGCTATGTTCTTGCATTCATCTAGCGTACATCAATTGCATAATTTGAAATCTTATATGATCAACCATCTGAGGAATAGCAAAATGTCGAGCCTCTAGAATCTAACTATTAAAATATTCAGCAACATTAGATGTCATAATATCCCAGTGCGGACCTGGAAATACTGAATTTGCCCAGTGCTCTAGCTTTGAATGTGTTATAAAGTTACTTGCACCTGGGACTTCAGCTACAAGTTTACTCATTAATTTTTAAAAAATATTTAGCCTTGGAGTATATGCAGCAGCATTTAACAAATCAATCAACTCTTCCTTTCAACTGCACGATAATGAGCAAGCACCTGCACGTATACAATAATTGTATGTTAACATACATAATGATTTAAAAATGAAAATTAAAAGTTTTGAAAAGGATATTGCATGCCTGGTTTTTAAAATTTTCTTTGATATGACAGATGCAATAAGAGTGGCAGCTATCGGAAAAGTACTTGGACACTGCTTTCATAAGTCCTTGATGTCTATTTATCATAATTGTGAATGGTTGTCTATGGTACTCAACACAAGACTCTATGGCTCCTTTTAAAATCTGACAAAACCAGTCCCAATTATCATCATTCTCTATATTAACAACGACATATGCTATAGGGAACATATCATCATTCGCATCTTTGCCCGTAGCACCAAGTAAAACTCCTCCATCCCTATGTTTAACAAATGTTGCATCCATGAATATTAGAGGTCTACAACCTCTAATGTAACCATTGATTGAGGCTCTAAAAGAAATGAATAAACGTCTAAATTGATCTTCGAGGGTTTTATACTCTGCTATGCTACCAGGGTTGGTATCAAGAATGGCATTACAATACCATCGTATCCGTTCATAAGATATTGACCTTGACCATATAGCTCCTTCATAGCAACCTCTTTTCCATGCCAAGCTTGATGATATGGTAATTCCACACCAAATTCATGATGAATATCTTTTACAATATCACTTGGCCTATACAAAAGCAAATCATGAATTTTCTCTTTCAAAATATTTGAAACCAAATGCTTCGAAGCCTTGGGATGAGATCAAACTTGTAACCCTACTCTGCATGTATGTTGATTGCTCATTATTTTAATTGCAAATCTATCTTGATTCCCAAGACAAGAAGCATGAATGTGCCATCCACATCCTTCATATGCACATTCAACAGTAACACGCTGATGATCATTTTTTATAAACACAAAATCTCTACAATTTGTAATGCAGAAATTATGAATTGTATCATGAAAGGTTTCAACATCCTTGAATTCTTGACCTACACCCTCTATAGAATTTTTCCAAGCATCCAAAGTGTTCCTTGGATTTGGTTCATCTTCAACGATACTACTTGTTTTTTCGACTACTCGAACAAAATTACTTGAACTGCCAAATGAGGAAAAACGAGATGAACTGCCCTTCTGATAATTCTTAAAATAATTTGCATGTTCAACATTTTCAGATAGGACACCATCCCTGCAAGTACAAAAGATTGGTTTTTCCCGTAAATAATATTGTCTTACATTGAACATCACATTATATGATTCAGATTAATTATAAAAAAATATTATACTAAAATATATTATCAATAGACTTTGAATTATCTCAAATTGATTATCACATTAGGCGATTTAATCACCGACGCTGCATGAAATATAACCATTTCAATTATTGTTGCTTTTAACTTTCGATGTATTTCGTACATATTGCTGATATCCTTATCTGCTATGAGTGTAACGAGTATTCTTAAATTATTAGAAATATAGAATTTCAAATCAATCATTGTAAGAAATAAATGCTTCCATCTCTCCACTATTTCATTGACAATATAATTAATGGTTGTGTCTTTTGAAACTAAAATGACATGGGCTTCATTACCATAGGAGCACACAGCCATAAAAATTGAATTTTCAATGTCTTTAAGATCCATAACTGTTAAAAATCAAGATAATAATAGGGAAGATGATTCAGAAGAAATCAGAAAAAAGTTTTGTGAACATAGCATGGAAGAGGATTCAGAAGAAATCAACAAGGAGGAGGCGAGTCAGTGGGGGAGGGAGTGTGAATGGTGGAGGAGCTGGGAGGACTACTCGCTTCATGGGAGAGATTCACTGGTGGATGACGAACATTGATCTTATGGCAGAGCTCATCAAGTACGGGCAGCTGAAGGAGGTAAACTTCTACGATGAGAATGCGAGCATGAAGTCCAGGGGGTTCTTCCTGGTTGATTTCTATGATCTAGTGGCTACTGCAACATGCAAGGAAGGGATGAATGGGCATGTCTTCAATGACCGGTCTTGCATCATAGTGTTTGCATCGCCACACACTGTTCATCGAATGGGAGAAGTTTAACTTAAGAATCAGCAGATGACAGCCCAATGGTGTTTGCATCGCCATATGCTGTTCATCGTGATATGGCAGGATCGTTAACATGGACGAACCGGCAGGCGCGACGTCAAGAGAAGATGCCACGTCGACTCTCCGGCTCGGATCCCACTACCGAGCTGAGCCGAGCTCCCTCAGGACGACAAGTTGAGCTCAGTCCTCCGCCAGGTCGAGCTCATGAGCTCGACACCTAGGTCGGAGCCGCCTTCTGCCATCCAGAGCGAGACCCTTGGAGGCTAGTGCCTTGCGGTCGAGGTCGAGCCAAGAGCTCACCCGCCGATATGGAGCCTCTCCGAGCGCGCGCCCTCTGGACCGGGTCCGCCTTCTGCCCTCCAGAGTGAGACCCTCGGAGGCTAGTGCCCTACAGTCGAGGTCGAGCCAAGAGCTCACCCACCGATGTGGAGCCTCTACGAGCACGCGCCCTCTGGACCGGGTCTGCCTTATGCCCTCCAGAGCGAGACCCTCGGAGGCTAGTGCCCTACGATCGAGGTCGAGCCAAGAGCTCACTCGTCGATGTGGAGCCTCTCCGAGTGCGCGCCCTCTGGACCGGGTCCGCCTTCTGCCCTCCAGAGCGAGACTCTCGGAGGCTAGTGCCCTGCAGTCGAGGTCGAGCCAAGAGCTCACCCGCCGATGTGGAGCCTCTCCGAGTGTGCGCCCTCTGGACCGGGTCCGTCTTTCGCCCTCCGAAGCGAGACCCTCGGAGGTTAGTAACCTGCGGTCGAGGTCGAGCCAAGAGCTCACCCGCCGATGTGGAGCCTCTCCGAGCGCGCGCCCTTCGGGCTGGGCCCGCACTTCGCCCTCCTCCACCTAGGCATCCCTGCGAGCTCAAAGCACCTAGGATGGAGTGAGCCTTGCCGTCCCAGCTTGGCCTCAACTCGGATGAAGTCCTCACCAGCCGAGGACCGTACCGGAGCGCCTCCCAGGCCGTACTGACTGTCTGAAATCGCCAATTACACCAGAAAGGCAGGCAGCACGTTGATCGAGATGCCACATTTTTTACCAACCACTCAAATCATCCAAGAAAGAAGGCCAACCGAGAGATTCAAACCCCGCGGGCGGGGAGCCTGCCATTCGAGGCACCCCCAAATTTTCCAGAATGGGGCAACCAAGAAGAGTGTCAGAGTGCCTGACAACGCACCTTATCACGAATCAGGAAAGGCTCCCTGGGACACCGCCGCATGCGCCTGACAGCCCGACGGGGATCCTGAGACAAGCACCGAACGGTAACCAAGTTCACAGCAAACCCGGAGGTAACACGACAACTCCAAGAACCCAAAAGAACTCCAAGAAAAAAAGAAGAAAAAAAAGGCAACCCCCACCAAGAGGAGGGGGAGGGCACCACCATCACCACCACAAGCACAAGCGCAAGCTCGACCAAGAGGGTGAAGCGTCACTACCACCACCGATGAAGGGAAATGAGGGGTACAAGGAGAGGCGGAAGAACAGAGCATCCCTCTATCCCCGCTATCACTCTCTCCCTGCAACGTTTATACCTTCACGCACATCTTTTACTCCTCCTAGTACGGAGTCCATCAAAAGTGGCCCGACCAGGAGGATCTGTTCCCCTGGATCGTCACTGACTTGATCGTCGGAGTGCCCCCGCCGGAAACTTCGGCCCGGGTCTCTAACTGTTGTCTCGCAGGCTCAGGAGCGGGGGACCGCCAGGCGGCGAGGCGACTGCGCACGGAGCGGAGGTCCGTGAACCGAAAATGACAGGCGGCAGGAGGAGCGCACTCCGGTGCCGGCAGCAGCTACGGGCCACGGCGATCTTGGCGGCAACAGATTGGTGCGCCAGGTAGGGGGGAAGACGGGCATAACTAAGTCCTTCATCACTCCCCAGGTTAACACACCACAGAAGAGCAGTGACGACACAAGCTGGAAAAATCAACAGATTGGCGATCTTCTCTAGGCCTCTCTAGTACGTCACTCCCTCCGTCCCCTTCAACGGGGAATTTGCTGACGAAACCATCAGGCACGCAGTGAAAGCGTGCCTGGAGAGGCATGAGCGCAGGCTGGCGTAGTTTTCCCGCCGATCCATCAGCATGCGAGGCTCAGTTGTCGAGCCTCCGGACTACAACGTCCACCACCGGTGGAGCCCTTCACTGGCCATAGTGAGGCAGAGTGTTATTGCCTCCACCGCGATCACGGCCATGATATTGAAAGACGTCATGACCGTGCGCAGGAGATCGAGAAGCTCATCGAGGAGACCCACCTTCAAAGGTTTGCGGGGGGCAGACCTCAAGCAGGGGGCCCCAAGCACTCGCCATTCTCCCGTTAACTTCGACCACCGACGCTCACTCCACCGTGAAACCGATGGGAGCAATTGCCTGAGGAACTGCGCACGCGCCTGAGAAGACTCGTGGGGCAGGACACCCCGAGGCTGATCCCCCCGCCATGAGGGGAAGAGAAGGCGAGCGAAGATACCACGGCCGTCGGGATGGCGATCATGAACCACCACAGGAAGGCCCCCACGAGGCGGCCTAAGTTCCACCCTGAGGGGGCCATTACCTCAAAGCGTTTGATGGCGTCAGGCTCCCCCAAGGGAGGTGGGCCTGCAACCTACAAAGACGCCCCCAGTAAGGTAAGTTCTCCTACCAACAATCGTGATAATGATTTTTTTCCTTGCACGGGTATCCGCATGTTTTGCAGGAAATGACCAACTCCAAGCATCCCTGAGCCCAGCTCCAGGATGTAGAGGGATATTCGAGCCACGTAGCTCTCCAACTCCAAGCGTCCCCGAGCCTAGCTCCAAGACGTAGAAGGATATTCGAGCCACGTAGCTCTCCAACTCCAAGCATCCCCGAGCTCAGCTCCAGGATGTAGAAGGATATTCGAGCCATGTAGCTCTCCGACTCTAAGCATCCCCGAGCCCAACTCTAGAACGTAGAGGGATATTCGAGCCACGTAGCTCTCCGACTCCAAGCATCCCCGAGCCCAGCTCCAGGACGTAGAAAGATATTCGAGCCACGTAGCTCTCTGACTCCAAGCGTCCCCGAGCCCAGCTCCAGGACGTAGAAGGATATTCGAGCCATGTAGCTCTCCCACTCCAAGCATCCTCGAGCCCAGCTCCAGGACGTAGAAGGATATTCGAGCCACGTAGCTCTCCAACTCCAAGCATCCCCGAGTCCATCTCCAGGACGTAGAAGGATATTCGATCCATGTAGCTCTCCGACTCCAAGCATCCCCGAGCCCAGCTCCAGGACGTAGAGGGATCTTCGAGCCATGTAGCTCTCCAATTCCAAGTATCCCCGAGCCCAGCTCCAGGATGCCAATCCAAGACCGGAGCTCAAAACTCCGGTCAAGGAATCACCGAGCCAAGCAGCTCTCCATCTCAAACATCTTTGAGCCCAGCTCCGGAATGCCAAGTGATCATGGGGCCACGTAGCTCCCATCAACGCCTCGAGCCTAGCTCCAAGGCGCCAAAGACCTGAGCCAAGATCTCAGGCAACCCCCTGGGCCCGAGCCTAGCTTCACGTCCAGGAAGGCCTCGAGCCTAGCTCCCAGGCAATCAAGACCGGTAACCCCCTTCTCTGATCTCCCCACTCGAAAAGAAGACGAGAGGGGAAGGACAGAAAGAGAACAAAGGGGGGAGCCTGGCAGCCCCCTTCTCTGATCTCCCCACTCGAAAAGAAGACGAGAGGGGAATGAAAGAAAGAGAACAAAGTGGGGGTACAACCAGCATCCTCTCTTCTGATCTCCCCACTCTAAAAAAAAATGAAACAACAAAAAAAAAGAGAAAAAAAAGAGAGAGAAGGAGAATGGGGAAGGAAAGAAAGAGAGAACAAGAAGAAAATACAACATCATCGAAGCTACCACTTTAAGCAGCTCTCAGCAATCATCATCCCCGAGCCCAGCTCCAGGATGCCTTCTCAAGACCAGAGCTCAGATCTCCGGCCAAGAGAACTTCGAGCCACGTAGCTCTCAGCAATCAACGTCCCCGAGTCCAGCTCCAGGATGCCTTCTCAAGACCGGAGCTTAGATCTCCGGCCAAGAGAACTTCGAGCCAAGCAGCTCTCAGCAATCATCGTCCCCGAGCTCAGCTCCAGGATGCCTTCTCAAAACCGGAGCTCAGATCTCCGGCCAAGAGAACTTCGAACCAAGCAGCTCTCAGCAACTATCGTCCCTGAGCCCAGCTTCAGGACGCCAGCCCGAGACCGGGGCTCAGACCTCCGGCCAAAGGACCTCCGGGCTGCATGGCCCTCAGTCAACATCACCTCCGAGCCCAACGGCCCTTAAGTGTCATGACTTAACCTCAAGCAAGGTGAGACCTTTCTCCCTGAGCTCCCCATACAAAAAAGAAAAGAAAGAGAAGGGAAGAACCAAGCAAAGAAGGTGGATGATAAAGCAACTCAAGTTTCATTGATTAAGCCCAAATTACAAGTATCTTCTGGGCCCCCGACATGCTGGGTGACCCCGAACAAGTACAAGAAACAAAAAGTACAAAGCGAAGCAAGGAAGAAAAGGGTCACTCCATGCCAGTCGACTTCGCTGCCGGATCCTAAGGTCGAGAGCTCCTGCCCTTAGAAGTCTTCGCCTGAGCTGCACTAGCCACGGAAGGGCCATCCTCAGCCGGTGTCTGAGGCTCTGAGCCTGCGCCTCCCGCGACGACCTCCTCATCAGCCTCCTCCTCCATGGCCGAAGGGTACTCGAGGCAGCCACGGTCCTTGTCAGGAACAAGCACCTCGACCCGGCCGCACAGGTACATGAAACCCTTATAAAAGGAGTCCGATGCCATATGCTGGATGTCAGCGACGAACTCCTTCGAAGCCTTAAAGTTGGCAACGGCGTTCTTAGCGCCCTTCGTGGCATAGGCGGCCACCCTCTTCGACTCAACGGCCTCCAGCCTGGCTGCCTCCGTCGAGTTGGTTGCCGTCTCTACTGCCTTCTCAGCAGCGGCAAGTTTCTCCTTCACGACCGCCAGTTCCGCCTCGATAGCTCAGGCGATCTTCTTGTGCCGGTCGGCCTCGGTACTGTACCAATTCAATTTCTTCTCGACGACAGAGAGGTCGTCGATCGCTTTCTTTGAGCGGCTCCGCTCCAGATCGTGAGCCGTCAAGAGCCCTTTCACGTGCCCCTCAGCATCGGCGAGCCCTCTTTCGAGGTTCTTGATCTTCGCCTCAAGGACCCCGTTTGCCCCAACCTTCTCCTTCAGGTCGGCCTTCAAAGATTCGATCTCGGCGGCCTATTGCCGCTCGAGATGCTCCCCGCTCTGGAAGTGGCCCTTGATGTAGAGGGCCTCAGCACCAATCTGCACTGTAAAAAAAAAAAAGAAAAAAAAGAGAAGAGGTCAGGAAAAAAAAAGAAAAGAAAAAGAAAAAGATGAATGAATGAAAATGAAATGAAAAAATAAATGAAGGAAGCGAAAGAGCTCACCGAATACAATTGAGAAAAAAAGATCTTGAAGACATTGGCCACCTGCATCCCGGCCATCTCTTGCCAGTCGCATGCCTGGATGGAGAAGTCCATCAAGCGTTCGGCAAGCTCCAGGCTCCGGAGGACCGAGTTCTCCGGCCCCATCCTGAAGGGGAGATGGCGCCGCGCCTCCTCCCTTCAGCTCTCTCCATGAGCGGGCGGTCTTGCACCGCTGACCAAAGGGCCCCGGGGGGTAGGCTGGGAGGCCGGTGCCAGCACAGGTGGCACCTCTGTCATGGCCTTGGATGTGGTTCGGGCCTCCTCACCTCTGGCATCGGCGGCCGGCGGACTCGGAGGATGGCAGGGCGCAGCAGCAGCAGCGGCAGCCCTCGCCCGGACTACCACCTCAAGCTCTGCAGCGGGGGCTTGCTGGGCGGGCCTCGGTGCCGCGGGAGCTGCCCTCTCCACCGGCACAGGAGCAGCACGGGTCGCCTCTGAGCTCGGGCCAGCAGCGACGGTCGAGCTTAGACCGATCACCACCGTGGGGGCGGCCGCAGAAGCGCTCTCACCCCGGGCCCGCCTAGAAGCGGGCTCCCCGGCCAGCCCAGTCGGTGGCCTCTTCTTGGTAATGGCCAAAAGATCATTCTTGGAGAAGATCATACCTGCATGCAAATTACACAGCGGTCAGAACCTGTGGGAAACAACACAAGAAGTGCGGGAAAGAAGGAAAAGAAAAAAGGTCAGGTCGAACTCACCCGACCCATTTGTTGGGTCGACCCCGGAGTCGGCGAGGTTCTGCTCAGACAATAGGACCTCAAGAGGAGGAATTTGTGTGGTGCGGAGCTGCTCGTAATCATCTCGGTCAACCGCATCGACCGCAGAATTTGGTTGTGGGACTTGTCCGGATCGCTCCAGACCCAGTTAACCCCCTCGACCTTGACAAAGAAAAACTTACTCTTCCATCCCTTGACGAAACAGGGGAGCTCAAACTTAATGCCCTTCGGGCGAGAAGACAAAGACCACCATCCATCCTCGGTTGGGTGGCGCTTCAGGGCAAAGAAAGCCCCGAACAAAGAGAATCGGGCCACGAACCCGTGAAGATGGCAAAGCACGATGAAGGAAAAAATGACCCTAATAGCGTTTGGCACCAGCTGCGCTGGGACCAAACAATAATTGTCTAAGACTGACAGAAAGAAAGGATGGAAGGGAAAGCAGAGACCTTCGGAGAAGGTCCCCTCATAGAAGGCAAGACGGCCCGGGCCACTCGAAGTGACCCATTCCCCCGGACGAGGGATTGTAAGCCGGACAGAAGACGGGATGCCATAGACATTCCAGACAATCCTGAGTTCCCCGGCGGTGATCGTTGAGGCGACCCCACCAGGACCTGCAGGCCGAACAGACTCGGAAGTAGGAGCATAAGAAGGAGGAGGCAAAGAAGGGCCAGATCCCAGTTCCTTGATGAGAACCGGACCAGGAGGACGCCTCCTACTGAGCTCAAAGCGAGCTACGTCTTCCTCCCCACCGGAGGAAGAGGAGGACGCCGGCCTCCGCTTGGAAGGACCGGCCTCGCCCTGATCAGTAGAGAGGCGGAAGCCCGGACCAAAATGGGACATCCTCAAGGACAAAGGAAAGGAAGAACTCAAAGCAGAAGACCAGAAAGGAGACTGCAGACCCCAGGAAAGAACCCTGTTTTAGTGGGGGAAGGAGGAAGAAGAAGTTGACCTGTTGCCTTAGAAAGACTCGGGACGACCGGAAGGGAGAAGAAGCTTGGGCGCGACGGTAGCAGGCATGGAGAATTCAAAAAGAATGGATGATTCGGGCAAGGCCATCCTTTCATTTCGAAGTGACCCAAGGGATTCGTACCGATTCAACCGCTCCACCAACGGATCTACGCCACGTGCGACCCATCGGTGAGAATGGTGTCCCGGCCGCTCTGCATTCTGCGCCAGCGTTAACTACTCCTCGTATGTGGCCACATGGCATCTCCGCATTGGCCCGCAGGGTCGGTCCCCGAAGCGCCAACAATCATGGCCATCATCACGCCAGATTTTTGCCTTTACATGTCAGCACCGCAATTACTTCCTTCGACCCGAGTGCCATGCACCAACGAGTCTCGGGAGAGGGAGGAAAATGATATGGCAGGATCGCTGACGTGGAGGAACCGGCAGGTGCGACGTCAAGAGAAGATGCCACGTCGACTCTCCGGCTCGGATCCTACTATCGAGCTGAGCTGAGCTCCCACAGGACAGCAAGTCGAGCTCAGTCCTCCGCTAGGTCGAGCTCATGAGCTCGACGCCTAGGTCGGAGCCACCTTCTGCCATCCAGAGCGAGACCCTCGGAGGCTAGTGCCCTGCGATTCAGGTCGAGCCAAGAGCTCACCCGCCGATGTGGAGCCTCTCCGAGCGCGCGCCCTCTGGACCGGGTCCGCCTTCTATCCTCCATAGCGAGACCCTCGGAGGCTAGTGCCCTGCGGTCGAGGTCGATCCAAGAGCTCACCCGCCGATATGGAGCCTCTCAGAGCGCGCGCCCTCTGGACCAGGTCCACCTTCTGCCCTTCAGAGCGAGGCCCTCGGAGGCTAGTGCCCTGCGGTCGAGGTCGAGCCAAAAGCTCACCCGCCAATGTGGAGCCTCTCCGAGCGCGCGCCCTCTGGACCAGGTCTGCCTTTTGCCCTCCATAGCGAGACCCTCGGAGGCTAGTGCCCTGCGGTCGAGGTCGACCCAAGAGCTCATCCGCCGATGTGGAGCCTCTCCGAGTACGCACCCTCTGGACCGGGTCCGTCTTCCGCCCTCCGGAGCGAGACCCTCGGAGGTTAGTGCCCTGCGGTCGAGGTTGAGCCAAGAGCTCACCCGCTGATGTGGAGCCTCTCCGAGCGCGCGCCCTCCGGGCCGGGCCCGCACTTGGCCCTCCTCCACCTAGGCATCCTCGCGAGCTCGGAGCACCAGGATGGAGTGAGCCTTGCCGTCCCAACTCGGCCTCAGCCCGGACGAAGTCCTCACCAGCCAAGGACACCGGTGAGCCGCCCGAGGACCGTACCAGAGCGCCCCCCAGGCTGTACTGACTATCTGAAACCGTCAGTTACACCAGAAAGGCAGGTAGCACGTTGATCGAGATGCTACATTCCTCACCAACCACTCAAATCATCCAAGAAAGAAGGCCAATCGGAAGATTCAAATCCTGCAGGCGGTGGCCCGCCATTCGAGGCACCCCCAAATTTCCCGGAATGGGGCAACCAAGAAGAGTGTCAGAGTGCCTGACAATGCACCTTATCACGAATCAGGAAAGGCTTCCTAGGACACCGCCGCATGCGCCTGACAGCCTAGCGGGGATCCCAAGACAAGCACTGAACGGTAACCAAGTTCACAGCAAACCCGGAGGTAACACGACAACTCCAAGAACCCAAAAGAACTCCAAGAAAAAAAGAAGAAAAAAAAGGCAACCCCCACCAAGAGGAGGGGGAGGGCACCACCATCACCACCACAAGCACAAGCGCAAGCTCGACCAAGAGAGCGAAGCGTCGCTACCACCACCGATGAAGGAAAACGAGGGGTACAAGGAGAGATGGAGGAACAGAGCATCCCTCTGTCCCCGCTATTACTCTCTCCCTGCAACGTTTACACCTTCACGCACATCTTTTACTCATCCTAGTACGGAGTCCATCAAGAGGGGCCCGACCAAGAGGATCTGTTCCCCTGGATCGTCACTGACTTGATCGTCGGAGTGTTCCCACCGGAAATCCCGGCCCGGGTCTCTAACCGCTGTCTCACAGGCTCAAGAGCGGGGGACCGCCAGGCGGCGAGGCAACTGCGCACGGAGAGGAGGTCCGGGAACCAGGATAGGCGGGCGGCAGGAGGAACGCACTCCGATGCCGACAGCAGCTACGGGCCACGGCGATCTTAGCGGCAACACATCGGATGGGAGAAGTTTAACTCAAGAATCAGCAACACATCGGATGGGAGAAGTTTAACTCAAGAATCAGCAGATGACAGCCCCAACATCAGCACAGCCTCAAAAGGAACAACAAATAGAATATAAGAAAGCATTTAAATTTTAAAATTATGGCGTAAAAAAAGGAAATGGAATATGATAAAGATATTTTAGATTTTTTTAGAAAATTATGATATCATAAAGGATGCCGTATTATGATAAATTTTAAACGAAAAACCAAATGTTAGAGTTTTAGTCAACATGGATGATTTGTTATATTAAAATCTAAATAAGTAGTGGGAATTAATTTTTCCAAAAATATTTGAACCAATGGCGATGCTTATAAATGTTACTTAATTAGATAAGGACAGCACGTAGATGCATACATTGGTGACAGGGTACGTTACATTTTGGGAAGCAACCAAATCATAAAAACAGTAATGACTCCTGGCAAACTTAAGCTAAAACTCGGGTGGAAAGAATAGGGACTAGTCAATATCAAAACAGACCAACCAACTTACACTTCGGCATCACACCATCTCTACCAAGGCAAGAGAACAAAGGTAAACCACACGATGAAACAGTAGGACTCTAAAAGCTAAAGAGTTTACTCTCAAACGGTTTTATTATCATCATACGGTAGAATAAAAATGACCGACCAAAAAAATACCTCTTGTTTTATTTTCTATCTGCTTTCCTCGCTTGGCAATGGGCACGCCTGAACTTCCTACCTTTTATCACGGTCCCAAAGTAAGCCATTAAGTTTAAAGATCCATTTGGCATTGCTTTTGTTTTGATTTTATTTTCCTTTGACCTAAGAAAATTGAACTAGACCATTAAGAAGAAAATTGAACTTGACCAGACAAAATGCATGATGAAACCCTTTCGTTTTCTGAAATTGTTTGTAAAATCTTTAGAGCTTTTTGTACCGAAATTTTATTGGATTTCAAAAAAAAAAACAAACAAAAAAACAGTGAAACCAAAAACAGAGCATGGCAGAAGCATCATGCTAAAGCTAACATCAATCCCCATAAGATTAAGGTAACTCTAATTTATAGAGAAACAAAATACAATAACACAATCAGTGAAGCCATGTCAATTAGGTTTTCCTCATTTATAATACCAACAATAAACTTAAAAATAGATAATAATGATCAACAGTAATTTTTTATCACATAAACTGGAATTTCCTTCTTTCCAACAAATAATAATGCTTAGAAACCATGCCTGACAACATAACCATCTACTCATTCACTTAATGTCATCCATGAGGCTCTGCTTTCATATTGAGTGATCCAGAATTCATGATGATCTTAAGCAACAAGGGACTTTTAAATTGTTTGAGCTTCATAGGTCTAAGACAGCCTGGTGACGATTTTAATTATCAATAGCAAAGACTGAACATTTGTTGATACAAAACGTCCCCATTCCCAGTCCCCCAAATAATTGAATCAACAATAGTCCAAATCCAAGCAGTGAACTCTTAGATGTAAGAGAAGATAATGAAGCTTGTGCCTAGACTTTATAGGGCATGAGACAATCAGAGATTGTCAAATCTTCAAGAATTCTGGCAAAAGAAGGAGAGAAAAATGTAGCTAACATGGAGATACTCCTAATCAATCAAGCTGGAACGACCAACCCTTCAGCATTCACCCAAGATGGGTCCCATAGCCATACCTTGCAGAGGCTGCACATGATAAATAGAACCATGCATTGCTTTTCTACTGATGAGGATATCAGCTGCAATTCTCTTTGCTATCATCTCAACTGTATGTTTTAAGCTCCTCATCACCTTTTTTCTCTGTTTTCTCATCTGTGATAAAGCTAAATCAGCTTTAAAACTTATCATGGTAACTGACTTAGTTCATTTGACTAGCTGCAACTAATTCCTGCAAGATAGTTTCATCATCATCCACTTCATAAACAGGAGCACTCATCTCCGGCACAGATCTTCCAAAATCTTCCATCTAGTAAACTTATAAGAAATAACAACAGTGAGAATGAAAATGAAAATATGCAATGAGAAAGCACATGGAAATGACAAACGCCAAGACAACATAAAAGAAAATAAAAAACATGTACCTCTAAAAACACAGCTGATTGATCATTAATCATGCCAGTTCCCACAGGAAGCGGATCATTCTCGGCAGCGGCGACACTACTAACAGAAAAGGTCTGAACATGCATGTTATTTAAATTTGGGGAACTGGGATTTTCGACAAGGGGACACTGGACACACATATCACTCGGCACCACTAAATCAGAGGGATCACCTTCCCAGAGAGAATAAAAATCATTCAGCTCCACAAATTGTTCACTGCCAAGTTCTGTTAGCACAGGCTGCACCTCGTATTCACTGTTTATGCTGTCAGAGTAATTGAGATTGTTATTTATTCCTCCCTGAGCACGCAAATCCTCCAATTCATCATATATTCCTGTTTCTACACCACAGACTTCATTGATATTTTTATCCTCAACAGCTGAACTAGATATCTGTCGGACAACCAAAGAAACAAGTTAAATATTCCATAAGTAATAGTTCATTCAAAATAAAACATTCAGCATATAATATAAACTAGAAGAACCTTGTTATTGGCATTTTCTGAATGGGGAGGAGAGCCAAGGAGAAGCTCTGCCAGCTGATCCAATAACATTCCATCAGCGTCCAGAAGATTAGGAGTAGAAGACACCTCACAAACACCAGTAGCTACAGATTGCTGGCAAATTGGCTCTGACAAGATGAGCCGATCATCCAGTGGTCTGGGAGAAGGTGCACGAGAAAATGAAATGGCATTGTCAACAATTGTATCATCTTCCCAATCCTCTTCATTGAATGGGGCACCATACTGTTCACCAATTTTAGGACCTGGACCACTTTTTTGGAAGATCTTGCAAAGGACACATGCATCCTGCAAGAGCACATCAAGGAGATAAACTCAGTTCACAATGAACACATCCAAAAAATGGTATGGCAATCTCTTGAAACCTTGGAATAAAAACAACACTTCCCATGAGCATGCAAGAATACAATCACAAACATCAGTGACAAACTAAAAATGCAAGAACACAGAAATTCACTAGCCATTCTCAAACCTAAAATTAAAGATTAATGTAAGTTCTAAAATCATCATATCAGTTAGTACAATATTTTATCAAAGATTAATTCTAGGTTTTAAAATATCATATCATTTAATACAAACAGAGCAATCAAATGCTAGGGTGTGTCTGAAGATGTTAGGTCTATTGATATATTCCATAAACCTTGTACATCTCTGAGGCCATTCATTGCTGGGAGAAATTACAAGGATTTCAAATTCCTGAAAGAAAAGTTACCAGAAAAGATATCTAGTACTTTTCTGATAAGACAGCATAGAAGTCAGTAGTAATATAGACAATCTCAAAGTTGAACGGCACATAAAGGATAGCACATTTGAAACAGCCCCATGTTACAAGTGAACTAGCCAGAGCCATTGCAAGAGAAACCTGGGATCTACCAGAAACAATAAAACCAAGCTGAATAACACAGCAAACCTTTGGACCGTAAGAATAGTGATGCAGTCTACTAGATCCAACTCTCATGAAAGAGACAAATATCGGATGTGTTGTGTTTAAATTTAAGTTGCTGCTTATGCAACTGGGCATTAAAAACAGCTAAGCTTGCCATGTAAACCAAACAAAATCTTTGTACAGGTCATTGGTATCTCCAATTTTACTAGATAACCCATATTTTCACTCAATCTTGATGAGTAAACTAGTAATTTTTTAGTGTTTTTAAAAACCATGTAACAGAGCCTCAACACCATATAAAACATGATTTCTTTTTGTGTTCTTAACTTGTTAAAGGGCATCAAAAGGAGAGGAAGTAAAAATTATTGTCTTCCAATGACTATCTTCCTTAAATTGTAACTTGATAGTATAAACTAAGAATAATAACCCCCATCTCACATTTTATTCAAATTGTCTTCAGTCAATGCTTTCTATAACAATATAACAAACAAAAAGCTGACTGATCAACCTTTTGTTGTGCTCTATGAAAAAGTCCAGCTCAACTGGTTTTTTATCACATCAGAAAAACCTCATCTCAATTCTGGCATTGATGATCATGACTGGTAGGAAATGGATATTAATATTGGAGTCCACCAGGCTTTGACGAGAAAGAAATACTACTCGATCCAAAGGTGTCCTTATCTAAATGCAGGAGGAAGTCTAATGAAGAAGGTTGTGGCTAAGAAAAATTGGATTATGTGCACCATTTTAATTTGCATATTCAGAATCTTTAGATGTCATGAACAAAGAAATCTTACCTGATTCCAAAAATTAAGGAAAAAAATCAAGTAACATACAGCATATAATTATTCACAGATGATACAACCATGCATCCATCTATGGTATACAAGAAGAAAGAGATGCATACAGCGAGCAACAGTAGTAGCATAAGTGGAGTCAGAAAGTGACAAGCAAGCACGATGTTCAGCATTTTTTCCTGTCTAAGATTATGTGTATTGTAGACATCTAGATTTGCAAGGTTGTACAAGTTCTTTTGTCCTGAACTTAGGATAGTCTTAAAACTTCTCAACAGCACAGGAGCACTTAAAAATTCCCATTTTATCAGTAGTAGTATTACATTGTAGCATCCACATAAGAGGTGTGTCCTATCCATAATTTGACACAAATAAGAGATCGTATCAAACAAGCAATCTAGAATGTAGGAATAATGAATCTGAAACCATAAAAGTTGACCAATTTATTGCTGTGTGTTGTCCCTTGGTCCATATTGATGAGATGATGCAATGATTTACTAGGACACACTCACCAATAAGTCAAATAGGGTTGGTGTGAGAGTTAATTATGCTCCTTTGCATTACCTCTTTCTTTTTTATTCCTGATCTCTATATTCAACAAGAAAATGTATTCCAAAAATTACTGCCACAACAGAGCATGCACAATAACAATATTTTGGAATTTCTTAAGTCCACTGACAAGAGGTTACTGTACTAAGAACACACCAGCTTAGCAATAATGCCTTGGCTTAACATGAGCCCTTGATGTTCATGATAGCAAATTGTATACAGCAGACCCTTCCTACAGTATGCAACTACAAGAAACTTGTTCATATTTTAAATCCCGTAGTTCTGCCAACAGTGGTAGATTATGAAGAAAGGCAATAACAGACAAGCAACAGATCATCTAGGAGAAGATTAAATAGTAGGCAAAAATTCCATGTATAACCTAGCAGCATGCAGTCCATGTCATCATGAATAGAAAGCCACAAACACAATAAGATGAAGCAATGCCCTACTTCCAGCACTCAGGTCTCATGCAAACATTCGAACATGCATCCACAATAAAAGATGGTTCCTAGAATTGAAGAAAAAAATGCCACCTGAGCTCAAATACATAAATTCATGAATTTCGAGTACTTTGAGGTATGATCATGTGAACAACCCTCTGGAATCTATTAGTCTTTCCATTCACTGATATTGCCTCTACAAGGACTTCACTGATTGCTCTACACAAAAATGAAGATCCAATTTGTTCTTCAATCATTTAAATGCAGACAAGCATTAAAATTCATCTAAATGATAATAACATTTGTTACATGAAATAATTGAATTGTTCTAGGGCTATACACCCAGTCCAACACGACAAGCACTGATTACATACTACAATACTAGGGCATAGTCTCTGCACATGACTATGTGAGCTAAGATAGTGGGAGTACAATATTAGTGGTTAATGCAGAAACCTTTTAGTTACTAGACAATCATGTGAACAGTGAGTTTGTAATCCTTAAAGGCTAAAACAACAGCAGCATTTCGGCACAGGCCCATCTGAAGCATTCATTGCACATTAAAATATTCATGCAATAGTTTCCAAGCTTAGAATCAATCACGAATGCAAAATTAAAAATAAGGGAGTCTTTCAAGATCTCCAAGACTTCAAACAATTGCAGTTTTTTTCTAAAATAATAAAAGCAAGTGTTCCACAAATGTACAGCAAATAAGCCTTACTAGTGAGTATCCAGCATTAAGCAATTCCTTGTCCTCTAGCCTGTACTCGTGCATCACCCAATCAGTCCTTTTGCCTCGCGGTGCCTTGCCTTGATGGAAGATCAGAGTCTTTTTCATCCCCACAGTACGAGACTTATGGATAACATGTCTATCCTTTCCAGTGGTCTTCCAATAACCAACATCAGTGGCACGATTTGTCCTAGACCCATTAGGATACTTTCTATCACGAGGGCAAAAGAAATACCACTCTTGATCTTTGCTACACAAGCAAGATTTGTCTGCACAAGCAAAAAAGAGAAAACCCAATAAGAAAGATGGGAAACAAAACAGAAAAAAAAGAAATTTTGCCAGAAAAAGTATGGGATATTTATCAGATATTCGGAGGAAAAAGGGTCCCTCAAATGATTAACAATTAGTTCCATTGTTCCATATAAGAATCTAAATGAATTATCAGACAACATCATTAGAATAATGACATCCCAGGAAAATTGCAGGAAAAAAATGTTCAAGTCTCAAAACAATAAAGGCGGTATATGTATGATTATACAAGTCTCCAATAGCAAGTTCAAACCTTGCATCAATGATTACAAATAGGAGATACAAAGTGAATGATTAAAATAGAAATGTTGAGAATATTTCTCAAAAAATCATCCTTATAAATGAAAATAGGTAAGATATATCAAAAAAAACATACTAAGAGAAGAAGAGATTACCTGGAAGATCCCAAGGAGCAAATTTGTACAGCTCAATTTCAGAAATAGCCTCAAACCGGAAAGACTTTCCCATTACCTTTCTCTTCAGGTAGTACTGAACAAGTTCAACATCAGTTGGGTGAAACCGGAAGCCCGGTGGGAGCAAGGTCTTGGCCATCAAAGTGGAAGAATTTCTTTTCTATAATATAGAATGAGATCCAAATCTGGGCTTTAGTCCAATAGAAAGAAAAATTATATCTGCACTTATCAGAAATATTCTTGAATTTATTGCAATCACATCCTCTTTAAACTCAGAACTGGAAAATTCTAACCCAAAAATCCACAAACCCTTTGAATATCTACCAAATCCAGTGCCGAGACAAAACCTTTATCCCTATCAAGTCCAGTGCCGAAACAATATACGACGAGAACACCACAACCGACTACGGCATACGAACCAAAAGTCACACCAAAGAAACCAAGGGTAATCCTTTCTGATGTCAAAAGACATTTGAGGTGCAAGCAGAATCCTGTACGCAGCAATTTAACATTACAAGAAGTTCAAAAATTAGACCATTTTACACTACCCTGTTATGCCAGTCAACTATAAAAACATAAAGGAAATCACCAAAACGAACATCAAAGGAATTGCAAGACATGGCACACCAGCAAAAGTAATGTAAGTAGGAAAGCATAATAAAAAATATCTGAAAAGATAACAGGAGAGGAATATCTTCAAGAGGCTGCACCAATCAGTAACAGAAATACAAGATACTTGATTATATAAGGTGGTGCGAAGACTAATAAAAAAAAAAAAATTTAGTCCTACATGTGACCGAAAGGAGAATCCATCTGACTAAGAGATGGACAACTTGTCAAGCACTAAGTATATGCAAACTTTTGTACCTCACATGGACAGGACACCAAAGAGATCCTGACAGTAGGCAGAATTTGTATACAACCTCAAGCAGTGACAACCCTGGACTGCTCGAGTGTTATGGCAATATCAACCAAACGCTAAGGTTTTAGTAACAGAAGGTCCCAAGCCCAATAGACAATACTCCAACTCAGCATTACAAAATCCAGTATATGCCATGTGTAGCTAAAAAACAATCCACTACATCCGAGTCATAATGTGTCATGATTTAGGATTCATTTTTTTTATAAAAAAACTTTATAATCTAATGATGAAACGTTTAAGCAATAAAAAAAAAATCGCTTTAATATGTATAGCTGATAAAAAAAAGGGAATATGTATCGAATAGCTGCACATCATGAGACCGTTCAAAAATAGTAAAAAAGTAAAAAACGAAAATCGGATGCAGGCATCAATTTTTTTTTAGCATGAAAAGGATAAATTATTAAGTATCATCACGATCTAAGGTCTGATCAAGCGAAGAATGAATAAATAAAATTTCTGAAAGTCGGGGAAGAGTGAGAGGGAGAATGCCCTGATCTAAATAAATCGACACGAACACAAGATAACTAAAGAAAAAACTCATTCAAAAGCAACTAGAACTGCATCACAGTCATAAACCCCTGGATAAAGGGAGATCTAACGCTGCTTATTCCGAACAATTAAAAGATTAAAACTTCCCCATATAATCTTCCTATGATCTAGATACATATACAAAAGCCCAAGATTTCCAAGCACAAACCTCGAACTGATCACATCTATAAAACCCTAGTTCAAGATAAAGTCACCTACGCTTCATCTAAGATTCAACAAAATCGAAGCGATAAACGGAAAGTCTGGATGATATAGATTTAGGGATCAAGAGCTTACACAGACGAGACGCGAGAAGATGGAGAACTAACGCGCCGCCAGGTCCGATCAGGTGAGGGGAGGAGGATGGTTGGCGAGGGGGGTTTAAATAGAGAGGGTGGAGTACTGGGAAACGCGCTCCGGTATATGCTTGCCGGGACAAAGAACCTTCCGCTGCACTCCTCGTCTTCTGATTGGCTGGAACTTTGAAAATCGGTTTGCTTGCTGCTACCCTTCCACTGGTCTTCATCATGTATCGGTTTTAGATCTACAAAACCATAGCCTTTGGATCACGATGATGTGATGTTTGTGAGCACGTGAGCTAGTAAAGATCGTGTTGTATCGATCTACCTTCCACTATTGAATCATCCACGGCTTATTTTGAGATTGTATCGTGTAGCTGACAATATACCTAAATTATCAGTAATTTTAAAAAAAATATTATATTATTATATTTAATAAAAAAAAATTAATGATAATTTAAATTACTTGGTAATTTGGATTGCTTTTCATAAAATAATTTAAATTATTTTAAAAAAATATGACAATCTAGATGACCACTGTTAATTTTTTTTGGATAATATTATCCTTTTCTTTTTCTTTTTACACTTTTCTGGGCAACCCCTCCATCGCTCGTCCACAGCATCCCTCTTGCTACCTATCGATCATCCTCTATCCTCCCTCACCGTTCGTCAACCAGCGAAGAGGGATCTCCGACGGAGGCATTCTCACAGGGAGGAGGTCATCATTGTCGAGGCTTACGGAAAGGAGGTCGTCATTGTCGGGACTCGCGAGATTAGGAAAGTCATCACCGGGGAAGGGATGTTCTTTGTCGCTGCTGATATAGGCAATATACAATTAAAAATATATATATATTATAAAATTCATATTTTTTTATTTTTAATTTTTTTATAAATAAAATATAAATTTAATTTAAAAATAGTTTAAAAACTTTATTTTATATTATGTAATATTATTTGTATATATTAAATATAATAATTTATATTACTTATATTCTATATTACTGATAATTATTGATAATCTAAAATATTTTTCAAGTTTATTTGACAGTGCATCAAACATAACCTGAGATCTACGTAGATTGACGGATAGATGATTTTTTAAAAACTTGTAATACGATCCAACCCCGATCTTTAGGAGGTGCTGGCCAATTGCCGTTGGAGGTGGGTTTCAAACTATCAGCCCCCGAAGATCGTATTGGAACTTGAGGTACAACGTGAGTAAGTCTAGCCTTGGATGCTGATCTGGAATTAGTATATTTGTTTCATTTAGTAAGGGGATATCACATCTCAGCCTAATATAAATACAGCTCGAAGAGCTCAAGTACAAAATATCCTGAAAATAATTAAATACAATAAATATATTTCTTCATAATACATGTGATAAGCCAAGTGATTCGACTCATAAAAGATCATGATGGGCCCATAAGATAAACGAAAGGCTGTGTCAGGCCTAGAAGCTGGTAAAATGGCAATTGGTCAACCACCCCCCTACGGATTCATTAGTCCGACTTGTCCATAAAGTCCGACTCACTTACAAAGGCTGAAAGAAGATGGCAAGAAAGGAGTTGGTTACTTTACTAGAATAATCACCAATCGTTATAACAGGCTCATGTTAGTTTTCAATGGAATAACGTCAGAATTAACTACAAGAAGCCCTTTCAACTAAATTATTTTAAAGCCAATGCCTATAAATACTGGTAAGAGGGGATCTCCGGAGGTGAGTAAGAATAGCTAGCTGAAGTTTTCTCTTATTCCTGCCTATTTTCTCTGAGATTCTATATTTGTTACCCGAATCCTTGCTGACTTAGGTATCAGAGTATCCCCCACCAGAAATCTTCTAGTATGTGGGTTTGTTTTGCAGGACCCCAAAGGGAACCTGATTGGACAAATCTTGACGGTGCGAAAAAATCACTTTGATTCGACGATAACAGATTGGCATGCCAGGTAGGAGAAAAAATTAAAATCTTGAAAGAGAAAAGGTGAAAGGAAGAGTGGAGAACATTTTGGTTGGAAGAGGCCACCCACCATCCAAGAAGAATGATCCACCCTTGGATAGTGAAGACGTCGCCCCCACAATGAGCATGGGACAATAGCAAATCGTCATTTTTTTAGACAAAATGGAGGCTCTAACCGCTACTATTCAAAATCTCCAAGAAGTCGTGATCAGCAGGCAACAACGATTGATTACCTCAAAGTATAGTCGACGATCTCCTTTACAAGAAGTTCGGCGACAATAACCAAGTCAGTTTTCTCAACGTCATCTTTCTTTGAATCGATGTTCTCCAGCGTGACAAGGCTCCCGGCTTCATGAATATGGGGAAAGCCGACTCAGGAAGAAATGACAAAGATTTTTTTCTGTATCCTCTAATGAGTCTATCCCAAGAAGCTCCCACCGGAGCAAGGGAACCTGATGACATGATAGCTTCGAAAGAAAATTTCGGAAGCTGGAATTACAGGTTGCCAAACTTGATGACCAACGGAGGAATGATGAATGACTAATGGCTATGATTCATGACCATTCTTTTCTAGAAGAATTATGGAAGAAAGGATTCCGTCCATTTCAAGATCCTATAATTGGAGCTTTATGATGGAACCATCGAACCTCTTGATCATTTGGGCAGCTTCAAAGCCCATATGATGATTCAGGGTGCAACTGATGCCCTCCACTGTCTTATTTTTTCGACGACCCTCAAGAAGGCCGCATAGATATGGTATTTGAGTCTTCGGCCAGGTACCATTCATTCTTATCAATTGAAAAAACTATTTGTGGCTCATTTTAGGACTAGCAGGAAGATGCCGCGTAATTCAGATAGCTTCTTTTTCATCCAGCAATAAGAGGATGAAACTCTGAGAAATTATGTGGCTCGCTTCAATTCTGCCACATTGAAAACTCCAGATTTTAACGAGCATATCCCATATCTGCCATGAAGAAGAGACTTTGATCATCCAGATTCACTTTCTTCCTAGATAATCTAGAAGTTCTCCACCAAATTATGTGGCTCGCTTCAATTCTGCCACATTGAAAACTCCAGATTTTAACGAGCATGTCCCATATCTGCCATGAAGAAGAGACTTTGATCATCCAGATTCACTTTCTTCCTAGATAATCTAGAAGTTCTCCACCAGTTATTCTGAACTGCTGGCATGTGCACAAAATTATGCATATATTGAAGAACAAGCTGCTAATCAGCGCCAAGCCAAAGGGAGACCGTCCCAAAAAAGAAGAACCCAAAAAGCAACGAGTCACGACAGTCCGGTAATAATGATACTTCAACTCAACAGTGTAGCTCAAAGTCAAAGAATCTGGTTAGCAAGTTCGACACATACACCCATTTATCTCTCCTAAGAGAGAGAATACTAATGGAGACTAAGAAATAAAGCTTTCTCTAAAGATTCCGGCCGATGCGAGCACTCCCAGCTTAAGACCAAATACTTTCGGTTCCACAAAAACCATGGGCATACCATGGAATAATGCATCCAGTTGAAAGACGAGATACAAGGCCTGATCAAACATGGGTACTTGGAAAAGTATATCCATGGCTAAGAATGCCTGCTGAGGTTGCTGCCCCGAAGCAAATTACTGATGACGAGGAGCTTCCAAATCAGCGACCCACCGATGGAATGGTCAGCATGCTGCATCGTCGATCAAATTTCGAAGAAAAAAGTGCTCCGAAGAGATCCCGGAACAACAATGTCATTAGCTTTGCTGATGATGATCTATTAGGGATTCAAGTATCTTATGATGATCATGTAGTTGTTTCTATTATTATTGCAAACTATGATGTAAGAAAAATTTTGACGGATAATGAAAGTTCAACCGAGGTCTTACTCTACGATGCTTTTCTTAAGATGAATTTATCAAGAGACAAGTTGCAAAGAACATCAACACCCCTCACCAGGTTCAGAGGGAATCCGATAGATGGTCAGAGCATCTAACTCCTCTGGTTGCGGAGCCAGACTTATTATAGTCGATCCGATGGAGATATTATAGAGTATGCTCTTTGTTTCTCTTTCCGAGCATCAAACAATCAAGCTGAATATGAGGCCCTTCTGGTAGGACTTAGAATTGTCCGAGAATTAAGCATTCAGAAGATGAAAGTATTCTCAGACTCTCAATTGGTGGTGAACCAAGTCAAAGGAGATTTTGAAGCTCAAGATATTACTATGATAAAATACTTGGAGAAGGTATGGGACCTTGTTATCCAGTTTGAATCCCTTGACATTTTTCATATTCCACGAACCGAGAACTCTCGAGCCGATGCATTATCCCGGTTGGCCACAATGGCACCCGACTCCCTAGGTCAAACTTTTATTGAATATCTAAAAGCTCCTAGCATCATAATGGGAGAAAGTATGGAAATACACCAAATAGAACAAGAGCCCAGTTGGATGGATCCGATTACCAAATACTTAAACGCGGGGACCTTACCAGAAGATAACGCTGAAGCTAAATGGCTTCGGTGGATGGCTTCATAATACATCATCTTGAAGGGGGCTCTTTATAAGAGGTCTTTCACACAATCCTTACTGAAGTGCTTGGGGCCTTCAGATGCTGATTATGCCCTAAGAGAAGTTCATGAAGACATGTGGTGATCATCTGGGGGCCAGATCTCTGACTTATAAGATCATACTCCAGGGATACTACGGTCGACCATCAAGAAAGATGCTGTCAACTTTGTAAGAAGATGTGACCAGTGCCAGTGATATGCTAATATTTAGAGGCATCTGGCAAATCAATTGACCCAGTTGGTCACCCCCTGGTCATTCATCCAATGGGGCATGGATATTCTCAGCCCTTTCCCTCTGACCTCTAGTCAGAAAAAACTTATAATCGTAGTCATCGATTACTTCACCAAATGGATTGAGGTCAAACCTTTAGTCCATATCACTAAAGGAAAAGTCAAGGGTTTCATCAAAAACTTCATAATATACCAGTTTGGAATTCCTTATGCCATCATCACCGACAATGGGAGACAATTTGATAACCAAAAATTCAAAGACTTTTATGTCCAATACCATATCCTCCATAAATTGACCTCCGTCGAACATCCTTAAATAAATAGTGAACCGAAGTAACCAATCGAACCATTCTCCATGGCTTGAAGACTGGGCTGAATGAGGCAAAGGGACTTTGGGCCAAGGAACTAAATTCCATTCTTTGGGTATACCACACAACTTCCCGATCTACTATTGGAGAATTTTCATTCAATCTAATATACGGGAGCGAAGAAATGATACCAATAGAAGTCATTCTCTGATCTAGGAGGATGGACCACTTCAAAGAGCCAGACGATTCAGAATGGAGAAGAGCCAATTTGGACTTGCTCGAAGGAACAAGACTCCAAGCGCAGCTAAGAATGGCCACATGCCGATAGAAGGTTGCCCGGCACTACAACTTACAGGTGAAAGCCAGAACTTTCTAGCCTAGAGACTTGGTGCTGTGGAGAGCTGAAGTATCCCGACCTACAGAGCAGGGAAAGCTAGTTCCAAATTGGGAAGGCCCTTATCGGATCATTGAAGTGATACAACCCGGAACCTACCAAATCGAAAATCTTGAAAGATACAAAATGGCTCGGCCACGGAATGTAAAAAATCTTTTCAAATACTATCAATAAAGTATGATTTCCAAGCATTCTCTTCTACATAATCTAGGGTGGGCCTAATTAGTATACCCTATCGATCTGTCTGACAAACTAAGAGTGGGTCTAACTAGCCTACCTTATTGGTACATTTAACAAGCAAAGAGCTGGCCTGACCAGCCGACTCAATCGATATATCTGACAAAAATATAGTTGGCTTAATTATCCAACTAATTGATATGTCTGACAAGTAAAGAGCTGGCCTGACAAGCTGACTCAATCGATATATCCGACAAGTATCAGAGCTGGCCTAAACCACCAACTCACATTCGATAAATGAAGAGTTGGTCTGGCATACTAACTCAATCGGTATATCTAAAAAGGGCTAGCTTAGTTGACTAGCTCAACTATTATGTCGATGGCATTATCAGAAATAATCTCTGCATTACTGAATTATTATATCGATGGGACAGTACTTAACAAAGGCTACTATAAAACAGGTATTGCATACAAAAGAGCCGACAAGTCCATACTTCAAAATTTCTTCAAGCACACATTGAGAACATGCGACAAGAACACTGTTTGTGGAGAAAAAGGAAACTTCATTCATATAAGGGTTCGTTACATCTCGAAAGAAAGTTTGGATTTACATGAAGTATGAAAAGAAACAAAAACAAAAAAGTACATCAGGGTTGATTTTCCTTGGCCGGTTTGGAAGTTAGAGCAAGGTCGGCTGCATCTTGGATGGGATTGCTTGGAACATCAACTACGGGAGCAGGGACATCTTTGACCTGTTCAGCAGCCCCGTCCTCCTTGTCGATCTCGTCCGAGTTTACCTTGGAGACATCAAGGCCTGGGTAGAATTTCTTCACCTTCTCCAAGCAGTCCTCGAAGCCCATTTTGTAGCTTTCCACCCCAACTTTGGTCATTTTGTCATCGAAGGCAGTGGACTTCTTGTATTCAGCAATAGCTTGAAGAATTCACCGTTCTGTCGATTCCACCCTCTTTAGCCCATTTAGCCCTCTCCTCGGTGCTACCTTCTGGGCCATGGCTTCATTAGATTTCTTCATATTATCTTTGGCCGGTTGCTCTATAGAACGAAGCTTCTTTTTCTTCTTTTTGAGCTTCATCTGCAGTTCAGCCACTTTGACCTATGCTGCTTCAACTCTTTCTCTAAAGAAAGGTTGGCAGCGACACTCTGGTCCAGTTTCTGCTTCATGGCCATCTTGAGTTCTTCGGCCACCTCCTTTTCAGTCTTCGTTGCTTCAGTTGACCCCGAAAATCCTTACCGAGATTAGCAAATCTCGTGATACTCTCTTCAATTAGAGAGATCTTGTGGATAAACTGCAAAAGATTAGTAAAAAGAGATAGTTACTTATCATCCATCAAAAAGAAGATATAGAGAAAGAAGATTTGTACCCTTAGAGTGTTCGGGTAAATGGAAGGGAAGATCTCCTCCAAACGACGGGCCTTAGTCACCTCCCAATCCCTTGGAAGGATAGTGGCCTTTAGCATTGTCCTAGCCAGGCTAGGGTTGTTGAACCTTGCATCGTCAAAGTTTACGTTCAAGTCGATAGGCTCCTCTTCTACCTGCGGCTCAGATCCTATGTCGGCCACAGGAGCTTTTCCTTTATCTAGATGACCGACTGAAAATGATGGTCTGACTTCCGGAGGTGTAGTTGACTATTTTAAAGGACGTTCAATGGGAGTCATCCTTGGATGAAGCTCCACCAAGGAAACATCATCCTCGTTGGACGTTGTCCTGACTACTATTGGAGTATTCCCCCTGATCGAAACTTCTAGGAGATTATTTGAGGGAGCACTTGTTGTACGTTCCCTCTTCGTACCCTCTGACTAGTAGAAGGGACCACTACCGCCCTCTTCCTGACAACTTGATAGAGTTTGCGAGTGTCTGGCTTCATCTTCCCATCTACAAGAAAAGGAAATAACAAGGAAGGTTAATCGAAGAAAGAAAAAAGACAAAACAAAAATAAATGATGCGACTACAGGACATACCTAGTAAAGGAGAAGTGCTAATCTGAGCGAGGAAAAGACCCTGCTCGCTCAGCAACTCTCTCATCGAAGGGACTTCGACCTCGGAGAGTCTGTCAAAGTCCTTCCTATCGGCTATTATGACCTTCTTCCCATCATTGAGGGTTAGACGGGGCTTCCTCCACTCGATATTAAAATCCCAAGGCTGTGCAAAAAAAAAGAAGAAAAATTAAGGCTTCCACCCATGGATGGCGGAGGGAAGCCCTGCAATGAACCTCCGATCAAGGCGGGGGCTGATGACCACCATCCTTGGTCATGAAAATCCTTCTTCAAGATGAAGACGGAGCTGAACAAAGAAGTCCTAGGCATTATGTCTAAATCATGACAAAGGACTAGAAATGCACATATTATCCGAATACTATTCGGAATCAATTATGCCAGGACCACATGGTACAAGTTGAAGATTTGGATAAAAAATAGATGAAGAGAAAAACGAAGGCCAGCCTTAAGGTGTTTTTCATATATCGCTATGATTTCGGGAGGAGGCCTATCTATCCTCTCACCGGAATGAGGGATGAAGGTAGGTAAATCATGCAGAATCTTGTAATATTCCGCAGGGAAGCTAACCTAAACTCCGTAAGGATACTCCTCATGGACCCAGGCCTCAGTTCTTTCCTATAGTGAGGACCCATTGCCCTAGAAGGACCATGACTATCAAAGGAATTGCCTTCTCTCCTACCGATCTAAGACCTGCCAGTGGCAAGAACATCTAAAGACCTAACCATTTCTACAAGGAAAGAAAAGGATCTAACCTGAAAAGAACAAGAGAGCTTGGGAAGAGAGAGGTTGAAGCGAAGATGGAGACCCCCAAAGACCAGAAGCGAGAATGGTGGAAAGATCTAGCCTTCGAGAAGGAAGGTCATTTATATAGGAAGTATCGATGACTGTAATTTTTTTCTCGAGCCACGGGAATCGCCTCTGATCATGCCATGTATGCAAATCTCAACCAATGGCATAGTTGAGTCAGTGCAAGATATAATTTAGATTATGGTTTATGGTATATAGTTAGAGCATGACTTAGCAAACTTGACTTTTATTATTTGATTTAATTTTGATCAAATTTGATTCTAATTAGGGATACTGGACCAATATTTTATTTTATGGACGTTGCAACTAAAGATGAGCAAAATTTATCTGAGATCCTCCATCAGCATAAATTAGTTTCAGTCAAAGCCAACTTTGTTGACTTCCAACCTATGAGAGCATTGACTAGCCCAACATTAAAAGTAAAAATGATGGAGAATGGAAATTACTGCTTTTGTTCAGGCAAGTCAAGAAGAGGAATGGTAGTTTAATTGTAGATAGTACAATTCATAAAGGAGAGCAAGTTAAGTACAAAAGAGATGTTGCATTCATGGTTGTCTGTGCATATGTAGACATGGCTTCTTTTTAGAAATGACAAGCCTCTATCATTATGAACTTGATGAGATATTATCGTTTTAATGATGGGCAAAAGGAACTCATTTTCCAAATATTCATTGGAGAAAACTTTATGTGATTTCTGACTGTTTCTCCTGTGATCAAGCTTTGGCTAAGCTCAGTCAGAAATATACTTGAATTTTAAATCCAAAATGGGGTAAACTGTATTATATATGTGAGTGTTACAGCTGTGACAGTGACGTGGCCAGGCTCAGGTACCGCCGAATGCGATCGAGCCACGTGTAAGTTTTTCCGGTCGAGTCAGCGCCACGTCTTCAAAGCCAGGATCGACAAGACTACACCGCCCGATGACTGTCTAAGGCAAACTGCCCTCGCCGAGGTCGAGCTCGGCTCGGAGTTCCTCTACCACCCCATTGGTGCCCGGACCCGGAGGGGTCCGCCTAAGTGAGGTCGGCCGAGGTCAGGCGACCTCCTGCCACCTCGCCAGGTGTCCACCCAAGAGGGGTCCACCTAAGCCGAGGTCGGCCGGTCCTTCGCCCTTCGCCAGGTGGCCACCCGGAGACGGGCCCACCTCGGTCGAAGCCAGGCGACCTCCTGCCACCTCGCCAGGTATCCACCCAGGAGGGGTCCACCTAAGCCGAGGTCGGCCGGTCCTTCGCCCTTCGCTAGGTGGCCACCCGGAGACGGGCCCACCTCGGCCGAAGCCAGGCGACCTCCTGCCACCTCGCCAGGTGTCCACCCACGAGGGGTCCACCTAAGCCGAGGTCGGCCGGTCCTTCGCCCTTCGCCAGGTGGCCACCCGGAGACGGGCCCACCTCGGCCGAAGCCCGGCGACCTCCTGCCACCTCGCCAGGTGTCCACCCGGGAGGGGTCCACCTAAGCCGAGGTCGGCTGGTCCTTCGCTCCTCACCAGTTGGCCCCCGGGGACGGGTCCAACTCAGCCGAGGCCAGACCGCTCGTACGGAGAGGGCCCCAGGAAGAGAAACGGGCCCCGAGGTCATCCCTCAGGCCGAACGAACCCCAGACGGCGCTCCGTACGGAGGGCGGCGGCACGCGGAACATCACTTGCATCGGCCCGACAGGTCCCGCAGCCGAGAGACGCGATCCTGACGGAACATGCCCCATAGATGGATGGCGCCCACGCTTGGGGAAGAGAGCGCTCTCGCTGGGCCCGAGGCCTGACCGGCCGCCTTGCCAGCGCCGCCCTCCCCTTTTTCTCTTCTGTCTTTGCCTTTTCCCTGCTGGGCCCGGCGGACGAGGTCGGAAAGCCGCCTGGCCCCCTTCACCGAAAAGGGAAAAGAGAAAAGGACGGGGGAGGGGAGTTTCCCAGGAGGAAAAGACAAGCGCACGACGAAAGGAGATAAAGAGGGAGGAATCTGGGGACGACAAGGTAGGCCAACAAGCCTGGGGACAAGGAAGAAGCACCGGCACAAGGCCTTGCTCCGGGAGAAAAACCAGAGATCCCGAGAGGGGAACACTAGGCGTGAGCTCGGCAAGGAGGCCCAGCCGAGATTCTGGTCCCCAGAGCGACTCTCTCACTAGTAAACTCTCTAAGTCAGGAACCCTTTCGGGGGTCCGTCTGGAGAGTCTGTTCCTTCTCGTCGTCTACTGACTTGACCGTCGGAGCTCCTTCGCCGGGATCCCCGGCCAGGGTCTTCTAACCCCTTTTTTGCAGGTTCGTCACGGGAAGGGAGGCTCCCTCGCCAGGCGGTCAGGAGGGATCGGCGGATCCGTGGCACGGGCGCGGCGGCGAGAGCGGCAACAGACTGGCGCGCCAGGTAGGGGGGCAGGACACTGAACCCTAGCGGGAGCCAGCTTTCTGCAGGTGTCACGCTCTCCAGCAATGGTGGTCACTCGTGGTCGCGAGGCGTCCACCAGCCGTGTGGGGGAAGTCCACTCCCCTCCGGGGGGCCACAGCCCCGAAAGGGAGCTTCCGGCTCCCCCTCCTCTTCCACAGCAGCCTACCCCGGCGGACGGTCCCCTTGCGGCCGTCATCCAGCAGCTGCAGACCTTGACCTCAGCGGTCCGGCAGCTTCAGCAGCAGCAACGGTCCCTGGCCACCCAGCCGCAGCCAGGGACCCCCGCGGCCCGAGCCGCGGGGCAGCGTGGGAGCCTGCGCTCAATCCAGGGCAAGCCATCCCATCCGAGGGCCGTCTCCAACCCCCGAGGGAGCCACCAAGCTCCCGCAAAGAGAAACTACTCTGGTTCGGAGGATCACGAGAGCCGATCCCCAGCCGACGGGGCCGAAATGGCGCATCGCAGCAAGCGACGCTGAGGCCAGACCTCGCGCCGAGACCGATCGGCGCCCCCTTCACCCACAGTCTCGATGGAAGATTCCATCGACGAAGCCATCAGGCGCCAGGCCGAGAGGCGCCTGGAGGAGCATGAGCGCAAATTGGCGGAGTTCGCCCGCCGATTCGCCGACCTGCAAAACTCGTCGGCAGACCCAGCGGGCTACGACTCCCGCCTCCCTTTCTCTGAAGAAATCCTGGCGGAACCGATCCCGAAACGGTTCCGCATGCCGCAGGTGGATCCCTACGACGGAACCACCGACCCCCTGGACCATTTGGAGAGCTATAAAGCTCTCATGAGGGTCCAGGGCGCCACCGACGCTCTTCTATGCATCGCCTTCCCGGCAACCCTCCGGAAGGCCGCTCGAGTCTGGTTCACCCGCCTCGAGCCCGGATCCATTTGCTCCTTCCATCAGTTGGAAGGAAGGTTCGTGGCACACTTCGACGCTTGTCGAAAGGTACCGAGAGAGGTGGACAGCCTCTTCTCTATCCGCCAGCAAGACCAGGAGCTGCTCCGGGACTACATCACCCGGTTCAAGATCGCAGCCCTGGAGATCTACAGCTTGGACGAGCCCGTCGCCATGCTGGCTTTGAAGCACGGGCTCAAGACATCCCGCCTGACTTATTCCCTGGACAAGAAGCCGCCCAGGACGTACTCCGAGCTCCTCCTCCGCGCCCACAAGTACATCCGAGCGGAGGAGGCTGACCGCACCCGTTGAGAGTTGGACGGGAAGACTCCAAAGAAGCCGCTCCCGAGGGACACCCCGGGAGCTCGGAGGCCCGGGCCGTCTGCCGACCCTCGCCCGAATCCAAGGCCGAGGGGCGAAGCCACTCCTGAGCGGAGGTACACCCCTCTCCTCGCACCTCGAACGAAGATCCTCATGGAAATCGAGGGCGAGCGCTACCTCCGCCGACCTCCTCCTCAGAACCCGAGAGCCATCCGAGACAAATCGAAGTACTGCCAGTTCCACCGCGAGCACAGGCATGACACGGAGGAGTGTCGCCACCTGAAGCGGGAGATCGAGGAGCTGATTAGGAGGGGTTACCTCAGGAAGTTCGTCAAGAACGAGGTCTCCTCTGAAGGGCAGCCGCTTGCGGCCTTACCACCTGTCCCTGCGATCGACAACCACCCAACGGAGAAGCCCATGGGCATGATCTCGCGCGGGTCCGGTCGAGCGACGAAGAGAGCCCGGGAAGTCGGGAACCCGGAGAATGTAATCCCTCCCAAGGGGGGGAAATTAATGACAATGTAAACAACGATGCCGTGGTGGTCGAGATGACCATCGCGAAGCATCCTGTACATCGAATCATTGGTGGATAGTGGAAGCTCGGCTGACGTACTTTTTTACGATGCTTTCTCTCGGATGAACTTATCCCCCGATCAGCTGAAACCGGTGCACATCCCCCTGGTAGGTTTTACAGGGGACTCCGTGGGGGTCGAAGGGGAGATCACTCTCCCAGTCACTGCCGGATCCCTACCCCGGCAGGCGACCGTCCTAATAACATTCACCGTCGTCAGGCTCCCTTCGCCTTACAACGCCATTCTCGGGCATCCCGGGCTCAACCAACTGGACGCCACCATCTCCACGAGGAGACTGTTGGTGCAGTTCCCCACGCCTTCCGGGCTCGGGGAGATGAAGGGGACGATCCAGCCAGTCCCGCTCTGCCTCCAGACGGTCCCAGGTGCCAGGGGCGCGGAGCTCGCCCATGATATTGACGACCTCGATCTGAGAGAGAAGGAACCCAGGGGAGGGCCCGTAGAGCGCCTGCTGACTTTTTCCCTCGGTTCGGATCCCCTGAAGACGGTGCAAGTCGGGGCCCAGCTCCCCGAGGGAGAGCGAACCCGCCTGCTGGAGTTCCTCCGTGCCAACGCTGACGTGTTCGCCTGGTCAGCGGCCGACATGCCGGGCATCCCGCCCGAGGTCATCATGCACAGGCTGAACGTGGACCCAAGTTGCCGCCCGGTCCGCCAGAAGAAGAGAAGCTTCGCCATGGAGAGGCAGAAGGCGATCAACGAGGAAGTAGAGAAGCTCCTCGCCGCCGATTTTGTCCGAGAGGTCCAGTACCCCAGTTGGCTGGCAAACGTGGTCATGGTAAAGAAGAATAGTGGTAAGTGGAGGATCTGTGTGGACTACACCGACCTCAATCGAGCTTGCCCGAAGGACAGCTTCCCTCTTCCAAAGATCGACCAGCTGGTCGACACCACCTCGGGGCATCGTCTCCTATCGTTCATGGACACCTTCTCTGGATACAACCAGATCCGGATGAACCCGGAGGACGAAGAGCACACTGCCTTCATAACTGACCGCGGGACTTTTTGCTACAGGATGATGCCCTTCGGCCTTAAGAACGCGGGGGCGACGTACCAACGTCTGGTCAATAAAATCTTCAAAGACCAGATAGGCCGCAACATGCAGGTGTACGTGGACGACATGCTGGTGATGAGCAAACTCGATTCGGACCACGTGGTTGACTTGACGGAGACGTTCGGCAACCTCCGGCGCCATCAGATGAAGCTGAACCCGGCGAAGTGCGCCTTCGGCGTCTCCGCCGGGAAGTTTCTAGGGTTTATGGTGACTCAAAGAGGAATCGAGGCCAACCCGGAGAAGGTCCAGGCCATCCTGGACATGGAGCAGCCCGCCTCCAAGAAGCAAGTGCAGCAACTGACCGGCCGAGTCGCGGCCCTTAGCCGTTTTATCTCCAGGTCGGCGGACCGCTGCCGTCCCTTCTTCAAGGTGCTGAGGAAGATGAATGGCTTTGCTTGGACCGAGGAGTGTCAGCAGGCCTTCGAGGAGTTGAAGAAGACACTTGCATCGCCACCGTTGCTGTCCAGGCCCGAGCAGGGAGAGGAGCTTACCCTCTACCTGGCGGTTACCCCAGAAGCCGTCAGCTCAGTCTTGGTCCGAACTGACGGCCAGGGACTCCAGCGGCCGGTGTACTATACCAGCAAGCTTCTCCGTGACGCGGAGCTCAGGTATTCTCGGCCCGAGAAACTTGTTTTTGCGCTAATAGTGTCTGCCCAGCGTCTCAGGCCCTATTTCCAAGCGCACCCCATCGCCGTCTTGACGGATCAACCGCTGAAAGCGGTGCTCAGCCGACCCGATACCTCGGGATGATTGGCCAAGTGGGCACTGAAGCTCAGCGAGTTCGACATTACATACAGGCCAAGGTCGGCCATGAAGGCACAGGTGCTGGCCGACTTCTTGGTCGAATGTGCAGGCTTGGGCAAGGAGCCCGAGGAGGGCCCCCCGGCCCGGCCGACGGAGGTTGGCCCCAATGAGCCCGGAGAGGACACCTGGATCCTCCATGTAGACGGAGCCTCGAACTCCGGCGGGAGCGGAGCTCGCCCATGATATCGATGACCTCGATCTGAGAGAGAAGGAACCCAGGGGAGGGCCCGTAGAGCGACTGCTGACTTTTCCCCTCGGTTCGGATCCCCTGAAGACGGTGCAAGTCGGGGCCCAGCTCCCCGAGGAAGAGCGAACCTGCCTGCTGGAGTTCCTCCGTGCCAACGCTGACGTGTTCGCCTGGTCAGCAGCCGACATGCCGGGCATCCCGCCCGAGGTCATCATGCACAAGCTAAACGTGGACCCAAATTGCCGCCCGGTCCACCAGAAGAAGAGAAGCTTCGCCATGGAGAGACAGAAGGCGATCAACGAGGAAGTAGAGAAGCTCCTCGCCGCCGGTTTTGTCCGAGAAGTCCAGTATCCCAGTTGGCTGGCAAACGTGGTCATGGTAAAGAAGAGTAGTGGTAAGTGGAGGATCTGCGTGGACTACACCGACCTCAACCGAGCTTGCCCGAAGGACAGTTTCCCCCTTCCAAAAATCGACCAGCTGGTCGACACCACCTCGGGGCATCGCCTCCTGTCGTTCATGGACGCCTTCTCCGGATACAACCAGATCCGGATGAACCCGGAGGACGAAGAGCACACCACTTTCATAACTGACCGCGGGACCTTTTGCTACAGGATGATGCCCTTCGGCCTCAAGAACGCGGGGGCGACTTACCAACGCCTGGTCAGTAAAATTTTCAAAGACCAGATAGGCCGCAACATGCAGGTGTACGTGGACGACATGCTGGTGATGAGCAAACCCGATTCGGACCACGTGGCTGACTTGGCGGAGACGTTCGGCAACCTCCGGCGCCATCAGATGAAGCTGAACCCGGCGAAGTGCGCCTTCGGCGTCTCCGCCGGGAAGTTCCTAGGGTTTATGGTGACCCAAAGAGGAATCGAGGCTAACCCGGAGAAGGTCCAGGCCATCCTGGACATGGAGCAGCCCGCCTCCAAGAAGCAAGTGCAACAACTAACCGGCCGAGTTGCGGCCCTTAGCCATTTTATCTCCAGGTCGGCGGACCGCTGCCGTCCCTTCTTCAAGGTGCTGAGGAAGATGAATGACTTTGCTTGGACCGAGGAATGCCAGCAGGCCTTCGAGGAGCTGAAGAAGACACTTGCATCGCCACCGTTGTTGTCCAGGCCTGAGGAGGGAGAGGAGCTTACCCTCTACCTGGCGGTTACCCCGGAAGCCGTCAGCTCTGTCTTGGTCCGAACCGACGGCCAGGGGCTCCAGCGGCCGGTGTACTATACCAGCAAGCTTCTCCGTGACGCGGAGCTCAGGTATTCTCGACCCGAGAAACTTGTTTTTGCACTAATAGTGTCTGCCCAGCGTCTCAGGCCCTATTTCCAAGTGCACCCCATCGCCGTCTTAACGGATCAACCGCTGAAAGCGGTGCTCAGCCGACCCGATACTTCGGGACGATTGGCCAAGTGGGCACTGAAGCTCAGCGAGTTCGACATTACGTACAGGCCAAGGTCGGCCATGAAGGCACAGGTGCTGGCCGACTTCTTGGTCGAATGTGCAGGCTTGGGCAAGGAGCCCGAGGAAGGCCCCCCGGTCCAGCCGATGGAGGTTGGCACCGACGAGCCCGGAGAGGATGCCTGGATCCTCCATGTAGACGGAGCCGCAAACTCCGACGGGAGTAGAGCTGGGCTCATCCTTGCCAACGGCGATGGGGTCGTCGTCGAATGCGCACTCCGTTTCCAATTCCCCGCAACAAATAACCAGGCGGAGTACGAGACACTTCTTGCTGGATTGAGAGTCTCCCGCGAGCTGGGCGTGACCAACCTCAAAGCTTTCACCGACTCCCAGCTCGTGGCGGGACAGGTATCCGGGGAATACATCGCACACGACCCCCAAATAGCGAAATACTTGGAGCTCGTCAAGGCAGGCGCGTCCAAGTTCCGGCGCTTCAACATCTTCCATATCCCCCGCGGGGAGAACGCCCGCGCGGATGCTCTCTCTCGGCTGGCGACCCTGCCGGACTCGATGCTGGGACGCGCTCATATGGAGCGTCTGGAGATCCCAAGCCTCGAGGCACCGGTGGAAGTCCATCAGGTCAGCCACGAACCCAGCTGGATGGACAAGTACGTTGCGTACATCACTAGTGGCACCCTACCGGAGGACTGCGAGGCGGCTCGCCTCATCAGGAAGAAGGCCGTGCGGTTCATCCTGATGGACGGGCAGTTGTATCGAAGATCCTACTCCTACCCCCTCCTCAAGTGCGTAGGACCCATGGAAGCCAAGCTTGTGCTCCAGGAGATTCATGAAGGCGTCTGCGGGAACCACGTGGGGGGCAGGGCACTGGCGTACAAGGCCCTCCGTTAGGGCTACTTCTGGGAGACAATGAAGGAAGACGCCGCCGACTTCGTGAAGAAGTGCGACCGGTGCCAGCGTCACGCCACGGTGCAGCGGCAGCCCTCCAACCCAATCTCCCAGCTCTCAGCCCCCTGGCCGTTCGTCCAGTGGGGGATGGACCTCCTGGGCCCATTCCCGCCGGCGTCTGGCCAGCGGAAGTTCTTGATAGTGGCCATCGACTACTTCACGAAGTGGGTCGAGGCCGAACCCCTGGCAAGGATCACCGAAGCAAACGTCGCCAAGTTTTTTTGGAAGTCCATCGTCTGCCGCTTCGGCCTCCCCCACACCGTGGTCACCGACAACGGGCGCCAGTTCGACTGCCGGGAGTTCGAAGAATTCTGCAGCGACCTCGGCATCAGGCATCGCTTTACCTCGGTGGCGCATCCTCAGACTAATGGGGAGGCCGAAGTCACGAACAGGACCATTCTTCAAGGCCTCCGCACGCGGCTGGACCAGGCCAAGGGCAGGTGGGCCGACGAGCTTCCCAGCGTCCTCTGGGCATACCACACCACCCTGAGGATGGCTACCGACGAAACTCCGTTCAACCTCGTCTTCGGAGTCGAGGCAGTCATCCCGATCGAGCTCAGCCTACCCACGCTGCGTGTAGAGCAATACGACGAGACAGAAAACCCAGCCAGGATGATGCTCAACCTTGACCTTCTCGAGGAAACGAGGGACAAGGCCCGAGTCCGAATGGTGGCGTATAGGCAACGTGTAGCCAGATATTACAAATCCCGAGTGCGGCCGAAGGTTTTTCGTCCCGGAGACTTGGTCCTCCGGCGCGCTGAAGCCTCCCAGCCACGGGAATGCGGCAAACTATCACCCAACTAGGAAGGCCCATATCGGGTGGCAGAAGCCCTCCCTCATGGAGCATATTACTTGGAGGAATTGGGAGGTGCCAGGTTCCCCCGGACGTGGAACTCCTCGAACCTAAGGATGTACTATCAGTGATGTAAGGCTCCCTGTTCCTGTAACAAAGTTCCCCCATTTCAAACACTTCCTTCTCACTTCGACAAGAAGGCCTACGGCATCGGGTTCAGTCCGCAGATCCTGGGCTTCGGCCTGGAAGGCGGCGCAGAACCCAGTTCGCCCACGCAAGCCCGGAGAACAGCTCGGCAAGCCGCGCAAGGCTTGAGAAAGCCTGCGGCATCGAGCTCAGTCCGGAGATCCCGGGCACCGGCCTGGAAGGTGGCGCCGAACCCAGTTCGCCCACGCAAGCCCGGAGAACAGCTCGGCAAGCCGCGCAAGGCTTGAGAAAGCCTGCGGCATCGAGCTCAGTCCGGAGATCCTGGGCTTCGGCCTGGAAGGTGGTGCCGAACCCAGTTCGCCCATGCAAGCCCGGAGAACAGCTCAGCAAGCCGCGCAAGGCTTGAGAAAGCCTGCGACATCAAGCTCAGTCCGGAGATCCTGGGCTTCGGCCTGGAAGGTGGTGCCGAACCCAGTTCGCCCACGCAAGCCCGGAGAACAGCTCAGCAAGCCGCGCAAGGCTTGAGAAAGCCTGCGGCATCGAGCTCAGTCCGGAGATCCTGGGCTTCGGCCTGGAAGGCAGTGAAGAAACCATGTTGCCTGCGCAAGCATGAAGGCGACCCAAAGTCGGGCCCGCTTAAGGCCTACTCTGTCGCGACGCGATCCAGGAGGCCCCATCCTTCGATTTGAGCAATGGAAGGACCAGGCCTGCAACTGTTTCAAGTATTCCATACCAACATCTCAGAAAGAAAGAAAAAGAAAGGTGAGATGGGATGAAGGAACTCAAGGTTTTGATAAACTGGGACTTTCATTGATACGAGTAGCCAGTACAAGCTGGGAGCCCTGACAGGCCGGGACTCCCAAAAAAAAAAAACACAACAGAAGGAGAAAAAGAAAAGACAACAGGGAGAAGGCGCTGGGTTCACTATGGTGCAGGGTCGGAGCCCTCTGCCGGGGGCATGGGCGCTGCGTCCTCGACTTCTACGGCCACCGGCTCTTGAGGCTGCTCCGGAGCCGCAGCTTCACTGGTCGACGGCACCGCAGGAGTTGCTTCGGCCGCGCCGGAGGCCCTGCTCTCGCCTCCTGGCCTCCTGCCTCCGATCACCACCCCGCTCATATCCAGCTCGGGGAAGAGTGCCCCCACCTTCTCCCGGCACATCCGGAACCCCTTCAAGAAGGAGTCCACGGCGGCCTCCCGGACCTCCGACGTGTACTCGTCGGAAGCCCAGAATTTTGGGACGGCCTCCTGCGCCTCCCGCTTTGCGGCCTCCAGGAGTCCGTTGACGTACGCACTCCGGTCTTTCGCCGCGGTCGCGTCTCGCCGGGCCTCCTCCAACTGGCGCTCCAGCCACTGGGAGTGGGCCTGCAGGCGGGCCTTCTCCTCCACCTCCTCCTCCGAGCGGCGCTGGTTGGAGGTCCGCTCCTCCAACAGGGAAGCCTCCAGCTCCTTGTTCCGCCCCTCGGAACGCGCAAGGTCGGACTGGAGGGCTTGGTTATTGGCTCGCAGCTCGGCCCCCTTCTCCATCAGGTCCTTGACGTCGGCCGCGAGCTTGCCGAGCTTCAGCTCCTTCTCGGCGTCCCTTTTGGCGTTCCCTACGAGGAAGTTCCTCAGTAGGAGAATGTCGTTCTCGATCTGCACCAACAAGAGCAAACCATGTCAGGATAAAAGGAGTTAGGTTTTGAAAGGAAAAGAAGGAAAGGAGCTCGGGCTTACCGTGAAGAGCTGCGGGAGGATCCCGAGCAGCGCATCAGCGTAGTCCCGGCCGCCCCGAGCTCGGCGGTCCCGGGCGGTGGAGGCATACTCCATGATCTTCTCCGCGAGCCCTTTATCGCGGATGATCGAGTCCCGCTGGGTGATCACCGATGCCGGGGGCGTCAGTCCGGCTCCTGCGGTGGCCGCCCCCTCAGCTGGGGCCGCGGTCGACGGGCCGGCGGTGGCCACAGGCTGCGCCGTCGAGGCGGCAGCGACGACGGGCCCGGCGCTGGGCGGAGCAGCAGGCGGAGGGGCCCTCTCGGCAGCGGTGCCACCAGGTCGCGTGGCCGAGGCATCAGCGGCCCCGCCCTGAGGCAACCTGGGCGGGGGAACGACGGCAATCGGGCTGGGCACGGACGCCGTCACGACCTCCCAGCTCGCCTCTGTACGAGCCCTCTTCGCCGCGGGCTCGTCCACCTCAACGACATCCCGCTGGGCTACGCCCTCCAGGAGGTTCTCCAGCGAAAATTTTATCCCTGCAAAACAAAGGAACGGAAAGTCAGCCGGCTCAGTCATGAAGAAAAAGGGGGGCAGAAGTCAACGTGGAGCCGAGTCTCACCCGTCTCGCGGATGGGACTGATCCCGGCCTCAAAAAGATTCTGCTCAGAGAGCAGAACCTCGAGTGCCGGGACCACGTCGCTTAGGAGCTGGGAATAGGACTCCTGGTCCGCCGACTCGACCCGAGAATTCCGGTTCGGGGTCCGGTCCGGTTCACTCCAGGCCCAGTCGACGTCTTTGACTGAGGCGAAGAAAAACCGGCTCTTCCAGCCCTTGACCGAGGAAGGGAGGTCGAACCGGAGACACCTGGGCCGGGGCGAAATGTACCACCAGCCGTCATCGGTGGAGCACTTCTTCAGGATGAACATGGCCCTGAAGAGGGAGAAACGGGCAACAAACCCGTGGAAGTGACAGAAGACAATAAAAGAGAAGATGACCCGGATGGCATTAGGAGCCAGCTGGGCCGGGACAAGCCGGAAGTGGCTGAGGAAGGAAAGAAAAAAGGGATGCAGAGGAAACCGAAGACCCCCAAGGAGGAAGTCTTCGTAGAAGGCTATGCGGCCGGGGCCACTCATGGTGACGCGCTCCCCGGACCGCGGAACAAACAAGCGAATTGATCCCGGAATACCATAGGCATCCCGGAGCAGAGAAAGATCACCTTCGGTCATGGTAGAAGCATGACCGGAGGGACCGGCAGGAAGAAGAGGTGGAGCAGGAAGAGAACGGAGGGGCACAGCAGCTGCAACCGGAGGGGACCAGATCCCCCTGGGGATGCCAATGGTGACACCCCCGGGTTGCAACCGCCGGCGGATCTCCTCCGGGATTGTCTCCTCATCTGAGGAGGAAGAAGATAGAGTCCTTGGCCGGGATGGACCGGCCTCATCCGGATTGGAAGAAACATGGCGACGGCGCGCCATGGAAAAGAGAAGGACAGAGGATCGAAGAAGAAAGAAAAGAGAGAAAAGGAAGGGGACCGGAGAAGGAGAAGGAGGCACTCACCGAAAATGCGCCAGACGAGTGCAAGGCAACAGGAGTTAGCCTGCAGCAAACCGCCCACGAAGCAAGGGGAAAGGCCTCGTTCTGGAAAGTCCCCTCCCTTTCAAACTCAGCCGACAGTGACCGTACCCGTCATTCCGCTTCAGGCCACTGGATGATCGCCACATGGGCGCACGCCCGACACCGACGCCTCGTTAGCAGAGTAACGGCCTCTGCCTCGAAGCGACGCATTAATTGCGGGCAAGTGGGCGATGCGTGGTGGCTCCCCATAGGTTTTCAGCCGCATCGAGCCACGGCGACGAGGATCGTGGCAATTATGATGCAAGATCTTCGCATCTCCACGTCATGTCCACATTTAATCCCGACGTTCCGTTCTACGACGCCCCGACGGAACGGCGGGCTGGGGGGCAACTGTTACAGCCGTGACAGTGACGTGGCCAGGCTCAGGTACCGCCGAATGCGATCGAGCCACGTGTAAGTTTCCCCGACCGAGTCAGCGCCACGTCTTCAAAGCCAGGATCGGCAAGACTACACCGCCCAACGACTGTCTAAGGCAAACTGCCCTCGCCGAGGTCGAGCTCGGCTCGGAGTTCCTCTACCACCCCATTGGCGCCCGGACCCGGAGGGGTCCGCCTAAGTGAGGTCGGCCGAGGTCAGGCGACCTCCTGCCACCTCGCCAGGTGTCCACCCAGGAGGGGTCCACCTAAGCCGAGGTCGGCCGGTCCTTCGCCCTTCGCCAGGTGGCCAACCGGAGACGGGCCCACCTCGGCCGAAGCCAGGCGACCTCCTGCCACCTCGCCAGGTGTCCACCCAGGAGGGGTCCACCTAAGCCGAGGTCGGCCGGTCCTTCGCCCTTCGCCAGGTGGCCACCCGGAGACGGGCCCACCTCGGCCGAAGCCAGGCGACCTCCTGCCACCTCGCCAGGTGTCCACCCACGAGGGGTCCACCTAAGCCGAGGTCGGCCGGTCCTTCGCCCTTCGCCAGGTGGCCACCCGGAGACGGGCCCACCTCGGCCGAAGCCAGGCGACCTCCTGCCACCTCGCCAGGTGTCCACCCGGGAGGGGTCCACCTAAGCCGAGGTCGGCTGGTCCTTCGCTCCTCACCAGTTGGCCCCCGGGGACGGGTCCAACTCAGCCGAGGCCAGACCGCTCGTACGGAGAGGGCCCCAGGGAGAGAAACGGGCCCCGAGGTCATCCCTCGGGCCGAACGAACCCCAGACGGCGCTCCGTACGGAGGGCGGCGGCACGCGGAACATCACTTGCATCGGCCCGACAGGTCCCGCAGCCGAGAGACGCGATCCTGACGGAACAGGCCCCATAGATGGATGGCGCCCACGCTTAGGGAAGAGAGCGCTCTCGCTGGGCCCAAGGCCTGACCGGCCGCCTTGCCAGCGCCGCCCTCCCCTTTTTCTCTTCTGTCTTTGCCTTTTCCCTGCTGGGCCCGGCGGACGAGGTCGGAAAGCCGCCTAGCCCCCTTCACCGAAAAGGGAAAAGAGAAAAGGACGGGGGAGGGGAGTTTCCCAGGAGGAAAAGACAAGCGCACGACGAAAGGAGATAAAGAGGGAGGAATCTGGGGACGACAAGGTAGGCCAACAAGCCTGGGGACAAGGAAGAAGCACCGGCACAAGGCCTTGCTCCGGGAGAAAAACCAGAGATCCCGAGAGGGGAACACTAGGCGTGAGCTCGGCAAGGAGGCCCAGCCGAGATTCTGGTCCCCAGAGCGACTCTCTCACTAGTAAACTCTCTAAGTCAGGAACCCTTTCGGGGGTCCGTCTGGAGAGTCTGTTCCTTCTCGTCGTCTACTGACTTGACCGTCGGAGCTCCATCGCCGGGATTCCCAGCCAGGGTCTTCTAACCCCTTTTTTGCAGGTTCGTCGCGGGAAGGGAGGCTCCCTCGCTAGGCGGTCAGGAGGGATCGGCGGATCCGTGGCACGGGCGCGGTGGCGAGAGCGGCAACAGTGAGGATGGTGTTTATGTTGAAATGGTAATAATGCAAGTAAACATATGCTTAGTCTAAATTGGTTCGTGGTATAGTTGTAAATAAATTGAGGCTTGCTCCAATGGTCACCTTTAATAGGCAAAGGGACCCAGGTAATTTGAATGTGGATTGGTCTCTCTCTCTCAAAAAAAAAACTTGTAGAATATATAATAATAGAAAAACATAAAAATATGAAATTCTATGCTTAGGTGTATAATATATAATTTTTTATTAAAAGATATTTATTGAATTTGAATTATATATAAATAATTAATTGAAACTTCCAAATTTTACACTGGTAATGTTAATGGATTTTCAATCCTAGCAGCATGTATCCAATGTGAAAGTATTATTATATTACTTTTTTTTAGCACAAACGAATATTAATTCATTTCTTTGAAATTGTGTTATCTATTTGACATTGAGACATTCGATTGTAACTAATCAATAAAGGCAGGATGTTTAAGACTCTCCAATGCATTCTTTATAGTTTGTTAGCTACCTCGTTGATACCTTCTTTTTGTTCTTTTCTCAACTATGGTACGATTAGAGCTGCAAAATGGCTAAACTTGGTTGAGCCACACTTACTTAGCTTCACTAATTTACTCGGACTTTGTGTCTGGCCTAAGGTTGGAGGTCAAGCTTTCTTCAAAAAAACCTAGATAAATAAATTATTTTTATTAAATAATAAAAATAAGAAAATAAGAATGTTCTGATCAGGTTTAGAAAATATGGGACATATCCATGGCCATCACAGGAAAGGAAAAAGGGAAAAAAAAAAAAAAAAAAAAAAGGTTGGGGTAGCTTGATATAGACGAATCGTTTTTTAAGCTGATCAACGAAGGGACGGGCTACCGACAAACGCCCGGTATTTTGACGTGACCGATATAAAGTCATTTGCGATTACCTCATGATACTGATTGACAGTCGGTACCACTAAATCATGTCATAATTATTACATATGAAGCTTTTGGGTGAAAGTTTCTAAAATAGAGAATATGAAACATTCTAGGAATTTGGTGGACTACAACTGCAATGTATCCAGCCTATTATTTACTATGTACATAAATATGATATTTGTATATATATATATATATACAAACCCCCTTTTAACCCTCTTAAAAGGCAATGATATTACCATATACAGACCCTCTTAAAAGGCTATGATAATAAGGAGGGCGTCTCTTCCTATTCATAAGAGTCCCTCTTGATTCTTTGTGGATTGGAATCCAAAACCCTTTTTAAGTATCTACAATCCATTCTACTAATTTCAAAAAGTGCTTCCAAGTGGTTCTGGGATTTTCTTGTTTTGAATCAACCTTGACTTTGATCTTCCTCTATGTACTTTGTGTGATCCGCCTCACTTCTGTTATTCTCTAATTCACTCTCTTTACATGTTTGCCATTTTTTTTAATGTGTGGTTTAGCTCCATTTAAAAGAAAAGAAAAGAAAAAAAAAATAATAATCATGTTATGCTCTGTAAGTACAGCTCTCTGAAATTGTCTTCCATGCTTGCCTAAATTAATCTCTTCCCTACTCTTTACGGGGTTTTTTTATTAAACTTTTTTTTTTACTCTTTTTTCATTCTTTAAACAGAAGTATGATGGAATGGGCATCTCGTTCCTTTTTCCTGATACAATAATATAGATAGAAGTTGCGAAAAAGGATACAGAAAATTTTGAAATAAGACCGAGCAGGCTCTAAATAGAACTGCTTGACAATTGAGAATCGATACCGTACCAAAAAATAAATGAGAATTGGTAAATCAAACTCGACTAATTTAAAAAAGGGCTTGATGGTTGTTGTTGAGGTTATGGTTACATCTGCAATATGTTTCTTGACTTTTCTAATTGTTTCCAAGTACTTGATGCATATTCGCAGAGAGTTCAATGTCCCGATGAACCTCTCCCGAGTGGTGCAGGGTGGTCAAAATCTAGTTAGCTTCGTAAGGTCCGAACACCCTAATTGAATTGTTTTTGCCATCAATTGTTTCACTTAGCCCACTATACATGATCAAGAGAGCATCTCTTGCCATACCTACTGTAAAATAAATGCCTTCAATAGAACGTGAATCACACCACTATCTTGTTCATTTAAATAGGCAATTATGTACTATCTGATGAACAACCATCAAAACGAGCAAGGCATCCTGTTTGTTCGCCTTTCCATGGAGTTAACAAAACTTTCACCCTTAAATACAACCTGGTAACCAGTTTAAACATCCACCACTCTGACATCCACCTTCCTGACAACACATTGTAATCACAAAGCTCGACATATACATCAATCGAGGTCATCTATTCATTCTACAGAAATAAATAGAATAACTTGAAATATGGAATTGTTTATAGGTAAATGCGTTCCTTGCCTTACATCGCTCATTATGATTTCCAGGATCACAGGAATGCAATATACCGAGCACTGCATGATGAAGCTTGTTTTGGGGTGGAGGGGTGGAGAAGAGAGGGAGCATGACCAGGCATTCATTTTAATGCGCTCAGACTGTGCATCAAATATCTGCTCACTAAGGTTGAAAGATGGTTGACTCGAACAAACCATTTATTAAAAGAACCTACCAAAAAACATTTAGACCCTGGCAAAGCCATGATACCGCTACTCCTTTATCTCTTCAAAAGCTAGAAAATCAACAGCAAAATGAAACTATATAACCATGTTTGCTGGAAATAACCCATCTATCATTCAACGAAGAACCAGACACCCCTTCTGATAATGAGTAGCCAATGTGGAAGCCCGAAGGGCTCCCTTGTTCACGTTTGCATCTATCTCTTCCTCAAGACTCCTCCAAACAGGTGGCATCAGATATGTAAGCCTTCACCTCTTGAAACCTCTCCTCGGAGAGAGACACCTCGGACAAGAGCCTCCATGCATAGGCCTCTGATGCCTCTTCGAAGTCTTTCTTCCGTTTTAGTACCATGTGCCCACTGATCTCCCACACAGCAGGGTTTACTTGAGTATCCAACAGCTCCTGGCTCACTTCACCAAGAGCCTGTTTCTTAGCATAACACTGCACAGATGTTCACCAAGCATGACAATTACTAAACTAGTTTGATATCTTTTTGAGCAGAAAAGAGGACTGCTCGGAGCAGGAAATAGAACAGATGTTACCTTTTCAATATTCAAAGATAGGAAAGGCTTTTCCAATTAAATTTTACATCGACTTCAAACGATTTTCTTGAATAATGTTACGCAACTAAAATAGATGATCTAATTTTGGACATTGGGAACGAGTATGAAATTCTTTTTCCTTAAAAATGTTTAACATTTAAAGCAGGTTTCCGTTGAGCGTGTTTAAAGCCAAAGACCAAGATAAGAAAACTTAAAAATTGCTGAAGGCAATAGATTTTAAAAGTAATGCTCTTTATAGCATATAAAGCAACAAATCTCTCCCTTCCAGATTTATGTATTCTATTGTTAAATTCAAAAATGTTAAAATAGAGGATGACGTAAACCATTAACATGGAAGAGAATTATAAATGAGTAGTGATTTGTCATGTAATTAGAAATTTTAAATTAGCTTCCAGTCGCTAAGAGTAAAAATGTTTATACTCCCATTAGACACCAGAAATGGTGAGATGGAAATCAACAGGTATATTTGGAAAAAATACAGAGTATGAGGCAGAAGATTTTGCATGAGGATAGCGAGCAGTCAATACTTATGATACTTTTAGGCCATAATATGGTGATTATTTTTGCTTCTCTTAGTTATTAGGTTATCATTTTGGTAATTTCTGCATACCTGATGGTCTCCACCACCTTTTCCTATAGGCCTCATTATCGCGTGCTATATTTGTTGCTAAAAATCATTAGTTTCTATGTATCAAGGGTTTCCCATGTTGGATTTATTTTGGATGATATATAGAAGATCGGAACATAAAATAATAAATTAAATAAAAGATTAAATAATGCATATCTTGAAAGTCTGAGAATCTATGATTTTTATTGCAGTATCATGTGGAAGAAAAAAGACACCATATATTTTAGGTCTTCCTTTCCATCTCCACCTTATGCCTGTCTCCTTAATGGAATAGGTGCCCTCTTAAAAACATAAAATAATATTATGCCCTAGGGTTTCTAGGGACAAATATATATAGAAGTGGAGTAGAGACCTAGTCTAGTTAGTAATGGCAAAGGGTCAACCCATTACGGAGTCCATTAATTAAATCAGGCCTGCACGGATATCCATTACATTATGTAACTAAGACAATTGGACTCAAATAATGATATGATCGTAAAAAATTATAGGCTCCTTAACCATTCATTTAAATGACTTAGCCCGTATTTCAAAATAAAATCTAAATCTAAATCGATCTATAATCAATAAAAGCCCACCTTATGAGAATTTTCAACATTCTTCCACTTAGATAATATTGATTTTCATTTTATTTTTTATTAAAAATATATTTAAAATATATTATATTTTGAAAATGACTCCCGGGCTAAGTGCATCTCATGTGGTCGCATATGCAAATGTTCTAAATGAATAACATCTTTAGTCTAATTTCAATCCATTAAAATCGCTAACATTGAATCATAATAGTCTTTATATCATTTATTGATATAAGATCCCTTTACAGTTATAAATGTTAGTAATCTCATCATATTCTAATAATGTAGCATGTGTAGTGTGAACTTTATATCCATGAGATCAAACATACAAAATCCATCATCAATCCACTTTATATTATAATTTCATCATATATCTCAAACGAGTCCTTTATGTCTTAAAATGAACCATGATATCAAATGCTAGCAATACAGTCATACTTAAACAAAACTTTCATACTTGAGACTTTTATTTAATAATATCTTTATACTTAAGTGACACTTTTATGCTTAAGACTATCATTTAATATTGTCTTTATGCTTAAGCAATACTTTTATGTTTAAGACTTTCATTTAAATAGCATTTACAAACAGTCACATATGCACAAATGTAAATATCATATTTTAATATGAAATAGTAACATTCCAGTCATCTAAAAATAGATTTTATATCATTCATATGACTAGCAAAATCAAAATCACAATATTTAGTCATCTCAAGATGATCAGATTTTTTATAATGTCAAACATAAATTTTATTTTGATTTTCTATAAATATCTCATAACCTTTCAAGCTATGTTCTAAATACTTTATGTCTATATTTGATATATAATTGCCAAGACACTGATAGTACACGTTATATCCTAACCGATGCAAACTTATTGCATATATTAAACTACACATAATAGTAAAATGAGGCACATTTTTCATGGATTCTTTTTCCACATCATTTTTAGGACATTGATTTTTGCTGATTTTTTTTTTTGAGTATATATACATCTCTTGGTTTATAATTATGCATACTAAATCTATTCAAAATTATTAATAGTAAATAAAATATTATCTATTATATAAAATATAAATATAAATTCACTTTCATCGATCTTAAGATATATATGTATCCACTTTGTTCTCTATAAATTTAAAAGAACTCATAATATTATCAGATTTAAGATATCATTACCTTAATGCTCATTCAAAATATTTATCTTAACATTCATTTAATTAAGCCCTTGGTCAAAATGGGCTATCGATGCCATAATTCTTTTGAAAGAATTCTTATAAGATATCGAAGAAAAATTTTATTACTATCTATGCCTCTTTTCTATGTGAATGTTTATGTAACTAGTCTAGCAATTAGAGTTTTTCTTGATTTTAAATACTCACCTACACCTTATAGATTTATACCCTTTAGATAATTTTACCAAATCCCATATTTTATCTTTAACCATAGACTATACTATGTCACATATGGCTTCAAACTATTTAACTTATCCGGAACATACAATAGTCTCATCATATGATAGTAAAATAACTATATGGCCAATATCATAGATATTCTCAACTAGATAAACCAAATAGTCATTAAAAATGATAGATTTTTATTTTCTTTAATGTGATTTCTTTATTAATATTATATTAACTAATGAAGGTACTATGATTGGCCACATATCTACTATTATGCTCTCATTGTAATATGACATTTTTTAAAATAAAGAAAATAGGAAGAATGACTTATCTTTTCTCTAATATCATATTTCTAGTATAAGAGCATCTACAAATATCTATATCATGCTCTAAAAACTTGACATGATTAAATTTAATAATCTTTGTACCTCTATCAAGATAGTAGAATCTATGTCCTTTTGAAATTATCTAGATAGCCAATTAAATGGCCATAATTGATTATATATCTAACTTTATTCATCAATTAAATAGAAATCTTGACCTTTATAGTATAGTCCTAAATATGAAAATGATTAATATTGAGTTTTCTACCTTATCTTAATAATAAGGTCAAATAATTACATAGCCTTACCATTCTCAAATATAACATCTAGAATGGCATAAAAAATGGACATTTTCATATCTTCATATTAAGATAATTTGCTATTTACCACTTATCATAGGTAACTTTTATTTTAAAGTACTCTAACTAGTAACCTAAGATGGAGGATCATAATGTAGTGTAATATAAAATTCCATCAAATTCAATACTATATCAATTTCATGTTTCCATATTTTATAATTTATTACAGCCAGAGTCTCAATGGGTGTAATAACATTATTCAATTTAAAGATATTAACTGCTAAACAACCTTTATGCAGTTGATCAATAAAAAATATGATCAACAAAATATACTGAGTATCTTTATAAGTATTATTTTTATAAGAGTCCTTAGTGCATTCCACTTTCTTTGGAAAGAAAGTGACCAACATAAGGTATCCTCTACAACATGTAATATCATTCAATAAAATGGTACTAACCACTAAACATCATCATGCAGTTAATTAATAAACAAATATAAATAAATAATATTCTTTAAAATATTTATAAATAGTATTTTAATGAGAGCCTTTCGGGTAATGCCATAAACTTTTTTTAGAAAGAATGTGGCCTATATAAGATACCTCTCAAGTATTTAATAGAATCAACTAGAGTAAGTTATCATTAGCTTTTGGAGATCAACCTATCTTGGTAGAATGAATTTCTAGACCATGCATACTTACTAGTTACACAATATTCCACTTTAAAATTATAACACATAATAAGCTTCCTTTGAGAAGATGATTGTATGCTATAAGTTTGTAATACATCTTACTTCATTCAAAATATCAATGGGCCATTTTGATGATTACCATCCATTAAAATCTACAAATCTTCAAATCAGGGATCAGGGAGCCCTTGTTTCTTTATTTTTTTTTATATCAAAGAATCACCGACGGGAGAGGATGAAGGGCTTACGACTAACATCACCACCCGTTGGATCGCCGCCACCGCCTGAATGACTGCCTCTAGCAATGGACGGGAGGATGGCATGGTGGTGGTCGTCCCCTATTTCACTATTTCTTTTTTGTTTTTTTGTTTATGGTTGAAACTCTACGAAAGTAGAGGAGGGGGACGATCGATGCTACTGCCCCCACCCACGACCCAAACGGTCGCCGCCTCCCCGGATGGCTACCGGATCCATTGGAAAAGAGGAGAGGGGGCTCTGTGACCGGGATTTGAGCACCACCAGTCTATCTTCTTCCTTCCATATTTTTTTTGAGGTTTGATCTCTTAAAAGATCATAGGCGGGGGAGGGCCTGCAACCAGTGCTGCCGCCTGCCATATCATCAATGCCTACTCGAATGCTGGTCGGTCCCAGCTGGTGATCGATGGGAGGAAGAAGAAGTCATGGTGTCCATCCTTTTCTTTATTTTTTTTAAAAAAAATATATTTATCAAATCTACTATTTTGTTCTAGTTTTGATTCTAAACTCCTAATTTTAAATTTTAGGTTTCTTCTCCATTTCCATCTTATGCTTGCCTCCTTAATGGGATAGGTACCCTTTTAGAAATATAGAAGAACCTTATACCCTAGGTTTTTTATAGACGAATATATATAAGAGTGGAGTGGGGACCTAACCTAGTTAATAATGGCAATGGATCAACCCATTAAAGAGCTCATTAACCAAATTAGGTCTACATCGATATCTGCTATATCATGTAACTAAGATGATTGAATCCAAATAATGATATGATCATAAAGAATTATAGACTCCTTAATCATTCATTCAAACAATGACTTGGTATTTCAAAATAAAATCTAGATCTAAATCGATCTATAATCAATGAAAGCCCGTCATATAAGAATTTTCAACACCGTAGACCTAAAAAGACTTAGTATAATAAGTTAATAACATGCATAAGGTTTTGTAGCTGTTCCCGATAGATTTTTATATTGTTCTTTGGAAAGGAAAAACTAAAAGCAAGGCCTTTGCAGTTTGAAAAAAGCCAAGCAATTATATGATGTGAGCTACTGATATTTGCAATTAAAACCTTGATCCTTTGTTCATAAAGTGAAAACAGACAAAATTCCTCTATTAAAACAAATTCTCTAAAAACCTATAAATGGCATACTCTTGCATCAGTCTTCTAAAGGAAATCCAGTAATATGAGTACCAGAAGTAATAATAAGACAACTGACAATTGATACCTATGGGAAGAGGAAGATCCTCCTGCCAGAATTAGAAATAAGCACATTAAATGGGATATTACTTTCTTGAAGACACTTGCAGGAGCTGGCAACTACATCAGATAGATCCCTTAAGGTGTTCCCGCCCTCAAAGACCAGACCTCTAACAGGATAATTCAACAATTGTGAAACCTTCACACCACTCTCCGACATACCCTTTGTGATCCATATCCTTTCTGTTGGTGCCTTCTCCACTGGAAAAGGCATTGACAAGTAATAAGCCTGCAGCACAGCAACACAAAAAAATTCCTTTAACAATCACAACTGAGATTCTTCAAGTATTCTAACATAGATAGCTAATCCAAATTAGAATAACATGTCAATGAAGTACAGAAACCAAAGTTACACCTGGAAATGGATGTGATTGATGGTGGCGAAGGCACCCAAACTATTGTAGCCCAGCCTGAAGTAAAGACTTGCTGCTTCTGCAGCCATGTGTAGAGCAACCAAGAGGCTATCAGGATCAATCCTTTGAGGCAAACATTCAAGCACATGGGGAATCAACAACACATGACCATACTCTATAGGGATCACCTACAATCATTCATAACACCAAAAATTTATATAAAAGCGTGTACCAAAGATCACAAGAATTCAGAGGTATGTACAGATTGCTCTTTTACATTGATTGCGATGATATTGGGAGGGTTGGTAGAATCAACAGGGGTGCTTTCAAAGAAATGAGACCTGCGATCACCGCCTGCCTCGAAGCGGAAGAGCACCTCCTCCTGCCCCACCTTGGTAAAGTTGAACTTGTTGTGGTTGAAGGGCTGGAGGACATGGTCGACCCGGAACTCGGTGGGTCGCTTCTTGAGGTGCCTGCCCTCGTTCAGCTAGGCTATAAATCCGTGCTCTCCAGGAATCACCTTGGTCTCGCAGGCTGTCACGTCGTACCGAAACAGCCCCTGACTCATCCGATCCTCCCACTACCAATTCCACAATTCCAGTGCAAAATCGACAAATCGATCGAAAAAGAATGGATTTTTAGCATCGATAAATGATGAAATACCTCTCCAAGAATTAGGAAATGGAGGAAAAAGCCGGTTGAAGGATAGTCTGTGGTGGAAGAGGAGCCATTAGGCGATGTTGAATCGCGCTTGAAGGCATAAAGGGGAAGTTTCGACACTGCAGGCAATGAGCCGAATCAAAAATCCATACATTAATCAAATATATAAATATACCCGTAAAATCTTTAAAAAATTAAAGAAAAGGATTAAAGAAAAAAGGGGAACGATTCTGTATGGAGAATTCTCCGTACGAGGCAAGCAGCAGTGGCCGAGGCAGTTGCGGCCGCAGCCGAGGGGCTCGGAAGTGTCCTCCTGGTAATTGGAGACGACCGTCGGAACCCTCTTGATGGTCAGCATCTCTCTCTAAGCTATATGTATCCGATTCACGTGTATATATATAAACAGAAGGGAAAACAAAAAAAGGGCTAGCCAGAGCTAATTAGGCGAGGAAGGGGGAAGAGCGAGCCGTCGCCGGCGAGGAAGAGGGAGCCGCCGCCGGCGAGGAAGAGGAGGTCTGAGGGGCTGCTGCCTTCGGAGGGCAAGGCACCGCGGCCACCGTGTGGGCAGGGGCTACGCTTCTTGTCCAAGAGGAGGCGGTGGCCGCCTCCGGCGCCGGTGGTAGCGTCTCGTCGGGGAATAGCCGTGAGTGCAAGAAGAATTCAACTCATGAGTTCTCCAGGGGAAGCGATCGCTTATTGGTCCCGCAATCTTGGGGCGGGGTTTGGGGAGCATCGCGCTATTAATAGAGGGGGAGAGGGAGAGGCGGTTGGGAGTCCGGTGGGAGACGGTTTATTACACTATTGGGAAAGGAATTGGCCAAGGTGCCCGTCCTCTTTTAGCTTTTATTCCCGTTTTGGGCTTCTGTAATGGCTGGTGTTCTTGATTGCCAGGAGACTTGGAATCTAGACCATCCGATTAATGTAACCCGAACCTTTGGGTTTTTATGCGCCGGATTTTGTAATGTTATGTGCAAATTTAGTATAGGAGAAAAAGTAGTTGATGGATGGTTTTAATCTTTTAGTGGATTGGTTGAATTTATATTTTTTTTGTGTTGTGGGATATGGTTAAACACAATTTAGGACTCATGAGCTTCAAAAAAAAAAAAAAGGCTCAAGCTCTAAAGGGACTTGCTTTGTAATAATGAAGATTAAATATTTTTTTTAGGTATTGTTATGATCCTGTCAATTAGTCTCATTTATCATCACCATCTCAACTATCTTCGGTTATTCTGTTATTCGGTTACAACCACTTTCGGTTATTCGGTTATAATCATCTTCGATTATTTGATAATTCAATTATAACCACCTTTGGTTATTTGGTTATTCGGTTACAATAACTATTTACAACCTCTATAAATAGGATAAGAGGGGACCTCCCAAGGGTAAGAACTATTTACAACCTCTATAAATAAGGTAAGAGGGGACCTCCTAAGGGTAAGCAAGGTCTAAGGCCAACAGGCCCAAGCTAGGCCACTTCACTCACTCACTCCCTTTTCCATCTATGTTATTTTTAAATTCTTCATTCTGTCGCTGCCTAAACCACCCACTGACTTCCGCCTTACTGACTTGAGCGTCGGAGTGTCCCTCGCCGGAAATTCGGTCCGGAATTTTTTTGCAGGTGTCTATCCACGCCCGGGAGCAAGATCAGAAGAGCAAGCAGGATGCCCGACGTCGCCGAAGCTTCAGCCACGAGTGATTTAGCATCAATAGATTGGCGCGCCAGGTAGGGGATCGATCAATCCCCTCTTGGAAAGGAGAATTTCAAGAAATACAAGATGGAGAATGTGATAAGAAGGGAAATGCTGATAGCTCCATCAAGCTTCTCCACCCCCAGATTTAAGCACACAAGATCGAGGAACAAGAAAATCACATCTTTTTGGATCCCAAGAATCACCGATCAAAGGGCTGGAATTCTCAGAATCAACCTCAGAAACAAATCAAGAGGAGGACGAGTTGTTAGATGGAACATCAAAGGAAAATTCGACCGTGATAGATGGTGAGTCTGAAGAAGAACATGGAAGCGGGGAAGATATGGGTTTCGTTCTCCCAAATCCTTCACTTTCTAGCAAAATCCCGGTGAATGTTAAAAACTCCAGCCGCCAACTACTAGAAACCCGAGCTGCCGGAGACTCACCACTCATTGAAGAGAATCTGTCGGTCGAGCTCTACAGCAAGATCAAAGCAACCGGCGATCAGATCCAAGACGATCTCATCCAGAACGAAGAAGAAGAACAATAGCGAGGCGGAAGCAGCGGGGATACCGATTTCTGCCTTCCTAGCGAGATCACGTTCGGATTCGCCTCCGATCTAGCCTCGCTGGTGGAGTCAGTGACCAGAATCGAGAGCGATGAGGAGGACTATATCACCGGGCTGACTAAGAAGATGGCCCGTTCCTTTCTCCAGGATGATGAAAAGGGGCCCTGTATTCTTTGCAGTCACAATGGTAAGATGTGCGTGCTGGCCAGCTCTCCTCAGTCAACACTAAGCCCGTGGTTGGCATTCGGTAGTGGGAGCCCTAGTGGCCCTTCGCTGGTCTCGTTGCCACCATCGTCTCCACTGGAGAAGCACCGAGACGATCCCTGAGATATGTTACATGAAGCCGCAGGATAGGTGATGTGACTCCGGTTAAACAAGAGCGTTCATGGCCGAGGAATTTTGGGGCCGCCTAGGATGCCTTCGCCACCAATTCCTGCCTCTTTCGAGAATACCAATCCTGGCGAAAATGCTAGCTCAATTTATCACCGTAATCCAGTGCTCACACCATAACAGTTGTAGGAGGTTCAGGCTGGTGCAACGGAGCCTCCTAAAGAATGTCTTGGAGGTGATCCAGAAGCTGGTGAACGACGCCAACTTCGACTGCTCAACCACGGGTTTCTCCCTACAGGCCATGGATCTAGCCAAGGATATGCTCCATGCCTCGTCGGATCACCACCATGGCTCACCTCGCCATACCCGTTCTGTCTCCTGCTTCGCTAGAGCCCCCACCCCAACCCCAGCATCAATAGCCCGTGTACTTCAGAAGGAAGTTCCAGGTCGAGGCATTGCAGCTCATCAAGATTCTTCCCGTTCTCCATACTTGGACAATCCAGTATGTGCAACTGTTTCAACAAGAGAAAGTTGGATACCCTTTCCAACCTCAGGTTTCTCTCAATGTAAAGCCAATCAGTTAAGGGGAGGGTCTTGGGATATGGCAGCAGCTTAGAGGCTCCTCTTATTTCATCACCAACCTCTTCCACCATGCCTAATGAGCATTCTTTCTAGCTGCGCATATCTTGGAAATGCAGTTGCTACCGAGCCAAGAAGCTCAGGTCCAATCGTTACGATTGCACCTGCTCCTGAAATCCGAAGGAATTTTAGTTGGGACAGTAGACCTAGCAGAGGAAGTGGCGGACATGATTTGCAGTTATAAAGATGCAAGAACCTAAGTGAAGAAAGAAGGCACCTAAGGAAGATGAAGCATGGGCCAAGAGGCCATGCCACATCCAAAACTGTAAGTATGTCATTGCCCTACACTTCTCATAAATAGAATTCTTCGTTTCATGATGCAGACTGCATGCTTTAGAGGAGATTATGGATGAGAATTATAGGCTTGCTTTTGAGCTAGAAGAGATTCTTTAACTTCTGAGGTTCTTAAAATCGCTTTCCAGCTGCATAATTCTGAAGAGAGATCCACAGAGGATGCTGATATATCTTTGAGTCTACCCACTGAAGCCCAAGGAAAAGCTCACTGAAGCCTATCTTATCAAGGCCCACTGAAGCCTATGGAAAGGCTCACTGAAACCTATCTTATCAGGGCTCACTGAAGCCCAAGAAAAGGACTACTAAAGCTTGTCTTATTTTTTATTAAAGGCATAAAGATGATCTACGTAATCTACCCTATGAAGTACCGAGGTGGGCCTGATCAGCCTGTCTTATTCTCTATTAAAGGCATAAGGATGATCTACATGATCTACCCTACGAAGTGCCGAGGTGGGCCTGATCAGCTTTTCTTATTCTCTATCAAAGGCATAAGGATGATCTACGTGATCTACCCTATGAAGTGCCGAGATGGGCCTGATCAGTCTGTCTTATTCTCTATTAAAGGTATAAGGATGATCTACGTGATCTACCTACGAAGTGCCGAGATGGGCTTGATCAGCCTATCTTATTCTCCATCAAAGGCTCAAGAATGATCCATGTGGTCTACCCTACGGTAAATCTGATGAAAGTGCCAAAATGGCCCCGACCAGCTTGTCTTAATTAAAAATTCGGGGATGACCTACGTGGTCTATCTTGCAATAAATCCGACAACGCACCGAAGTGCATCTAATCAACATATATTACTCAATAGCTTAGTGATGATCTGACCAGCCTATCTTATTCTCTATCACTATCAATCAAAGGCAGATCTAATCGGCCAATCGACAAACTGCAAAGGCTATTATTTATTACTCCCTTCATTGAAAATGGGATCAAAGCCGAAGCAGTTCACTAGCAACATTTTTCAGATCGGGAGTGGGGGGCAATGTTATGACCCTGTCACTTTGCCTCATTTATCATAATCATCTCAACTTCCTTCGATTATTCTGTTATTCGGTTAAACCACCTTCGGTTATTCGGTTACAACCACCTTCAGTTATTTGGTTATTTGGTTACAACCACCTTCGGTTATTTGATTATTCAGTTACAACAGCTATAAACGTATTTGATTATTACAACCTTTATAAATAGGGTAAGAGGGGGTCTCCTAAGGGTAAGCAAGGTCTAAGGCCAACAGGCTCTAGCTAGGCCACTTCACTCACTCACTCCCTTTTCCATCTATGATATTCTTGAATTCTCTATTCTGTTGCTGCCTAGACTGCCCTACTGACTTGAGCATCGGAGTATCCCTCACCGAAAATCCGGTCCAAAATTTTTACAAGTGTCCATCCGCGCCCGGGAGCAAGATCAGAAGAGTGAGCGGGATGCTCGATGTCGCTGAAGCTTTAGCCACGGGTGATTTAGCGTCAACAGGTATATTTACTTTAAAAGGATTGGGCTAAAAATGAAAATAAGTGACTTTCATTCTACTTATTTGGTTCGAAGAAGTTCTATTTTCATGTCAGTCTCGATTTCACATGAAAATATATTCTAATCCTTCCGAATACAATCCCTACTCTTGTATAAGTATTCAAATCATTTTCTGGATCCAATTATAGTGATAAACTAAATACATTAAAGGATATGGTTATTCTGGTTTCCATTCCGATTTATTTCACTTTCAATTATGATTTCAATCATGAACTACACATGCCCTTAATTATCTGATAGTACTTCTATCTTATTAGGATTGTAATGATCTAGATGCAAGTTAGGTCCCAATTCCAACCCAAATAGGTTATGTTGGCCAAGTTCTTTCCAAACTTAAAGTGGCTTTACTTATGGTGTTGATTCAATTTTTTAGGTCATGTTGGTCCATTCACGATTAATCAAATTGTGTCTAATCTAATAAAAAACATAGTTGATTTGGTTATAGTTTTGATCTTAGCTTGAAACCATATTGGACCAATGTGCTTAAAAATTAAGGATAGTTTGTATTTAAGCCTCATCATGTGCTTGTTTGGATGCAGGTCTTGCCATACCAAATATGACTTATCCCTAAAAGCTTTATAGTTTGACAAGCCAAGCAATTGATTTGGTCATCACATTCATGCCAACAGTGGAAGATTTCAATCTATATGGTACTATGAAGTGTAAATTTCTTACTCAACTTATACAAAGAAACCTTTCTTTTACTCTCTCTCTCTCTCTCTCTCTCTCTCTCTCTTATTGGAATGGAACCAGATTTACTATATATTAAAAGAAAAAATAAAAACTATAGTTATATTTCCTTGAAGAAGGCCGTCCACTTTGTACACATTTACAAGAAACGTAATTGCCTAACTAATTAGGCGGCCAACTTCATTGTAGGTCATGGGGATAGAAGAATGTAGAAAACTATGCTACTTACCATGCTAAAGGATATTCAATCTTTTAATAAGTATCCATGTTTATTTCAAGGGGGTACTGGAGCTATATATCTCCTTTGGTTAATATATATATATATATATGTATACATAGTATATGTATATGTATATATAGGGACTACACTTCTCCCAAGTTCAAAATTAATGACCAGGCTATCCAAATTTAAGTTGAAAATCCAAACAATTAATTATGATCTATACTATTGAATGTATCTAAAAATTAAAACTTATATCTTTTGGTAGTCTATAACCTATATATTAAACAAATACAAAAATTAATGGTTTGCTTTATGCTAATGCACTAAAATATAGGTAAAGTTTTTTAATTGAAAATCCATCTTAGTGATCATGATCTACACATTAAAATATATGTATATTGAAAGTTAAACGATTCTAATGAGTAAGGTTTCATATCATGATAATAGTACATATTGTATCCACTTGATACATAGATTGAAACTACCAAAATATATAATTTTTGTTTTCTATTCATTTATAGTGGCATAAATCATGAGTTGCAGTGTATGTTTTTGATTTGGGTGTTGATTATCCATTTTTGATTTAAGCATTGATATCCTCTTCTCTAGAGAAAAGTGTTGTTGCTGCAACTTCTCCCGGACCGAGCTCGGACGGCTGGGCTAGAGCACTCTTCTCCCGGTTCCTGCAAAAAAGTTTCCAAGGACCGGTAGTGTTCCGGCGGAGGACACTCCGATGCTTAAGTTAGCAGGAGCTTGAGGGCAACAGAATGGACGAATCAAATGGAGATAAGCGTATGGAGCGGGAAGAGAGTCCTTGCCTCTAGAGTCCCCCGGTTTACCTTATATAGGTGTTGAATAGTGCCGAAATCTGTTAGGGGTGAAGCCAGAAAAGGCCGATCTGCCCCTAGAAGAATCTGGAGAGTGGCCATGTGGTGCCAGGATAAGGCAACATCGTGGGAATAGTGGAGTAGTGGAGCTGATGTGGCAGGATTCTGTTGTAACAGAATTCTGGTATCAGCTGGAAGAGGCTTCTGGAATCTCCTGGACTATCTTTGAAGTAGCCTTTCGAGAATGAGTCATTCGGACCATAACCTTAGTGGTCGGTCGGACCTCCGATGGAGTACGCCCATCGGACCTTCAGCAAGAGCGGGTCAGTCAGACCTCAACAGAAGTGGGTCGATCAGACTTTGACTTCAGTGGGTCGGTTAGACCTCCGATGGATCGGACCTTCAGCAGGAGCGGGTCAGCCGGACCTCAGCAGAAGTGGGTTGTTCGGACCTCGACTTCAGTAATTCTGTTGGACCTCCGATGGAGTGCATCTGTTTGACCTTCGCAGGAGCAGGTCAGCTAGACCTCAGCAGAAGTGGGTCGTTCGAACCTTGACTTCAATGGATCGATTGGACCTCCGATAGAGTGAGTCCGTCGGACCTTCGGCAGGAGCAGGTCAGCCGGACCTCAGCAAAAGTGGGTCGTTCAGACCTCGACTTCAGTGGGTTGGTCGAACCTCCGATGGAGAGCATCCATCGGACCTTCAATGGAGAGGGCCACCTGGATGTCTGTAAGAGTGGTCCGGTCGGACCTCAGCAAGAGTGGCGATCCGGTTCGATGGTGAGCCGGTTGGGCATAACAGTTGTCCCACTTGCTCTTGGCCTTTGAGGGGACATGCGACTTTGAAGGATGAGAGCATCATTTGGCATTTAATGCACCAATCCTTGAGACGATTGCAAATCTGATCCGGCATACTGCGGTCGATCATCTTCCACTCCGAAATCCTACACCCAGGATAGGTGTTAGCACCGCATTGGAGGCAGGAGAAGAGGTAGTTAATGCGGATGGGGAGGAATGATGGGCTGCCAGCTTAATGCGCCCGTCCGTCGGGTCTTTGACGTGACTTGGGTGACGTAGTGAGATCCAGACGGTTGGTGCTGCATCCCAAGTGGTTTATTCGCCGCTGGTTCGGCGATCATGCAGATCACGGTTGGACACGGTTCGTCGCATCCCATCGGCTTCTCCGTTTGATTGGGGGGTCGCGTCGTCTGACGATGGATCGCGACGCTCGAGGGATGCTAGGAAGTGGCCCCTCAATGGCTATAAAAGGAGGGGGTAAAGGCCCGAAGGGAGTCTTCCGCTGCACTTGCACTTGGAGAGAAAGAGCTTCCTTCTCCTACTGCTCTCACCTCCCTTTAGGAACCCCACTACTAGGTTAGTTCCCCTGTCTTACCCGTCCAACCTCCATTAAAATGGCTTCCGGCAGCCGGAGCTCTGACCATAGGGAACTAGGTCCCGGTAGCATCCGATCAGAAATGACCCGGGAAAGGGCAGAGAATCTTAGGGTCACATACAATATTCCTTTCACCCTGCACCTGACCATCCCAAACTAGGAGGGTAGAGTGAACGGTCCGTTGAATCCGGGAGCCCTCCCGGTGTATGAAGACCATCTTAAGGCCGGCCTTCATTTTTTCCTTCATGACCTCTTCGTTCAGATCTTCGATACTTATAGGGTGTCCCCGATGCAGCTGACCCCGAATAGTATTTAGGCGATCTGTGGTTTCATGGTCCTCTACCAAAGGGCCGAAGTCGAGCCAAGGTTATCTCTTTTTGCAAATTTCTTCCTTCTGAAAAAGGATTTCCGAAGCCAAGAGTGATGGATGTTCAGTCCCCGTCCTGGTCAAAGGATCTTGAGGGGGCTTCCATCAGCTATCCATGGGTGAAAGTCTCGTTTCTTCTTCATAGATAGCTTAAAGCCTTGGGGCTTCGAGCCGGCGTGGAGGGAGCCGAGGTCAAAAGCCATCGATGGGAGGAAAGTGTTGAGGGCCGACGAGGCTGACTTTAATAAGATGGACGTGGATGACCCCACCTTTGTATTCGACCTACTTCGGGAGGATAACCTCCATTCGGCTGGAGTCAGCCAGCATTAGTACCTGGATAGGGTAGAGGCCACCATCGTAGGTCTTCTGTTTCTTCGGTCAGACTCATCTTTTTGCTACTAACTTTAGTTTGTTCTCTGGCATGTGGAAAAATGAAGTTAGACCGAGCAACGATCATAGCACGGGCGGCGAAGAAGAGGGGCATCCGGATTGCAGAGCCGACGGTCGAGGGGCCAAAGAAATAGTGGACGGAGGGGCCAGCTGCTACCGTTGTAGCGGTAGACTCCGACGACGACGTGCCCCTATCGGAATGCCATGTTGCGATAGCACAGGAGCGTTCATCCTCAATAGGACAATCGACTGCCTGGTCTGCTAAAGAACCATCAGGGCCGACTGATGCGGAGACGGTCCCAGCATTGCCAACCACTGAGTTGGCGCAAGAGACTCCCTTAACAGCCGGAGGGAGAAGGGCGACCGAGGGAGGAGAAGTCGGCAGGGTGGAGGCCAATGAAGCTAGTGATGAGGCGCATCAAAAATGGCGCGCCATACATGATGTCGAGCAGGTCAAAGACCTGCTCAAAAGGGTCGTTACAGACGTCGATTGGAACGAATCAGGTCGGCCTCTTGTCTAGTTTTGAACTTTTTTATATAAGACATGCTTGAACCCGGTAACTTCACATTGATACTCTAGCTAGGATTCATAGATCCCTTATCTATGCCCCTCGAAAACTACATAGAAACTTTCCGAAGATGTCACCATGATTCAATTGAATGCACCTTGATTTCCTATATTTATATGCAACCAAAATAAAACTCAATATGCATAATAACATGTACTATTCAAAAATTATTCATGTTGAATATACTAACTTATATAATAGTTAGGAAAAAATGAACTTAATAAAAGGATACCAGTTAAATGTGCTTCACATGTTATAAGCATCCCATAGCCTATTAGCTATCAAATTGCATAGTTCTTCATCTCTATGGGATTCATCATTCCCTATAATCAATAAGGATCGATATCATCCTCATCATGGTCAGTAGGCAAGGGTTTCACTAGCATGTTAAAATATTTATCATTTTCTTGGCTGCATTGTATGAAGTTATGAATGATGCAACAAGTCATTACAATACATTTTTGTACCTTGAAGGGGTATGGGATGGGACTTCTAAGAATCTTATATTGCTTCTTCATAATACCAAAGACCTTTATGCAATTTTAAAGTTATGCATTTCGATGGTTGTATAAGTCTAGATAATTATAATATCGTTGTGCCCGAGAATTGTTATAGGTACTTAGGTGGTGTTGGCTTTAGCCCTTTATTTTGATGACTAACAAAATGTTGAGTATATGTTTTATACTAATGTTTCAATTATAGTTATGAGTTTCAGGACACAAGCACCTCAAATTTTTAATATAAAAGTACCATGGCACTCATTGGAAGCTAAGCAATTTTCATTCTTTAAGAAATCTTCTCATCTTGAAAAAGCCTCTAAATAGATTAATCGGAGCTTTACAAAAAGTGTATTGAAGTTTCATTAAAGAATATCTTGAATTTTGAAGGTTAACACAAGTTTTTGTCGAGTGGCAGAGTCAAGTGTCGACTCATGGCACGCAAAGTGTTGACACTTCAGAAGGCTGGTACGCAGAAATCTCTTTGGCATGCCAAGTGTCGACTCACAAAAATCAGGTGTCGACTCACAGAAATCAGGTGTCGGCTCATAGAAACGAAGTGTCAACTCATGACCTGAGAAAAATGAAGATACAGAACTATACCTTTCAAAGATATTTTCTGTCAAGTGTCGGCTCAGGAGATTCAAGTGTTGACTCACAAAATTCAAGTGTCAAATCACATGGTTCAAGTGTCGACTTATAGCCTAAGAACAGAAAAAGGACAGAACCCTGATTTTTTAGATGTTTATGCCTTGAGTCAACTCATGCTCATCCAAGTGTCGACTCATGAAGACTCAAGTGTCGACTCATAGAAGTCAAGTGTTGACTACCGGGTTCTAACAGCTATAACGACTATATTTTTTGAGAGTTAGATTTGAGCCTACAAGCTCCCAACGGCTAGTTTTGCTCTACCAATAGTCTTAAACTATTTTTTGAAAGTTTTTGAAGTATTTAAGCTTCACCAAACTCATTCATGAACAATAAACTTACAAGAGACAAGACATTCCTTGAGAACTTTACTTCTAAAGTCAAAAAGAGAGCAAAAGAAAAGATTCCACTGAAAAAGCTTACAAGCCTTCATTCAGCATTTCAAAAGTAATCTTTGAAGTGATTCCAAAGAGAAGACAACTCAAGTAATCATCAAGAGCCTCAAAGCTTCCATATTCCACTCTATGAGAGAGTTTGCTTGTGCTTCATATTTGTATCTCTGATTTCATTTATTGTGCTAGTTTCAAGGGTGTTTGAAACTAGGTGTTAGGCCCTTCCAAGCCTTGAATTGGGATCCAAGCCTAGGTTGGCTTGAGTAAAGATTGTTGGTGAGCCTAAGTGAGAAAACCAATTTTGGGTTTGACTTGTGAGCCCGTTGAAAACAAGTTGGCTATAATCTAGGTTGATTATAATAAAATTTCCAAGGGATAGCTTGGGGAGTGGATGTAAGTGCTTGGTGTGCACCGAACCACTATAAACCTTTGTGTTTGTATGTGCTCTTTGTTATTTTGCATTTACTACTTATACTCTTAGCATTGCATCTCATTCATTTGGTGCACACTTGCATTGCTTCACAAACACATTAATTTCAGCATATATCTGCTTTAAATTTTTAAAGAAACATAATTCACCTCCCTCTTGGGTTGCTACGCTGGGCAATAGGTTTGCCCAGAAATGGAGCAAGAAATATGTCTGTATTGCCATATCCTGAGTCAACAAGATAATATTTCCCTGCATCCCACCTTGTAATGTATAAATGAACAGGAAATTCATGAAAAAATAAAAAAATATTAAATATCAAAGTATATGGATACCTTCTGGCACAACGAAGCCTCCTGACTCGACACACCAACGAAGTATTCTCATGTCGGTAGCAGATCCTTCACATCCAGTACAAACAAAAAGGAAAGAGTGATTAAATAAAACTACAACCATAATGTTTTACGAAATAGTGCCCTTTCGATTATGAAAGCGCAGTTGTTTGCTTTTCTTGATTAAGGCAGACAGGTGCATACCATCAACCGCACCAATATCATTCGGTGATGCAACCTATTATGTTAGAGACATCAATTAAGAAGATGGTAATTAAGTACCAAGGTTTTGTAAGTTCAGAGGTACCATGAAGTAAGGATGGAAATGGTTGTTTTCATGGATGTGTGGGTGCACACCAATATCCTTACCAAGTTAAATTATAAACTCTTGCTTCAATAAAAAAATGGCTTTCAATATGTTGTTAAAGTATCGTGATATTGTCTTCCCTAAGTGCTGGAAAGTTTCAGCCAAAACTTTATTAGCGATACCATGACCTATGCAGTATAAAAAATATGCTAGTTGCTCATGTACCGTTACATTGCATGTGCTAGCTATTAGGCCATATAATATAAACAACTCTTTTAGCATTAAGAACATAGTGTTTGTCATTCTAAAATGATCATAACCTCTATCTGGATGGCCACTCAATATATCTGATATGAGTTCGTGACCCGAGAATGGACAAGTTTGACATGGCACCTTCCAAATTACATTACAATCCTGGACATTAATGATGCCACTACTTATCAGTGTAGTTATCACGTCCTGCCAATATTTGTCCTCATCTATTAAAAACTCCATTAGGTCATGCAAGGTATCCATCTATTCAAAAAAGTGAACAGATAATGAAACAAGCATATGCAATACTATTTATTGATAGCCAATAATAATAGACAAAAAAGTGTATTAACATACATAAAAGTATCTTAATATACCTATTCATATTCACAACAAAATTTGGGCTAATAATGACATATATGACTTAATAGAGATTAGAGATACAAAAGTCATATATTCGAACATAATAGTCCATAAAACATAGAATACCAAAATATGTTAAGGCCAACCATGACCGCAAAACTCATTTTGATGGGTTGAAAGTGCAGATGTGCTTCGGACGAATATCTTGGGACTACCATATAAAGATAGGGTACTACCTTGAAAAGTGCTATCATGATTGCTTGGCTTGAATGACTACTCCATGAATGGATTAGGCCTACCTGGAGTAACAACATGCATGGGAGGCGGCATAAATATATGCGGGCCATCTTGATTGACACCATTCATTGGAGAAGGCATAGAACATTTAGGACATGAGCATAAGTTCCAGAAGGGGCCGCCATTAGAGGTGGGACACGGTAGAACTCAGCATTTGTCTTTTCAACCAAGCTTCCAGTAGTGGCCCTTCATAATACATAAAGAACTATCGATTTGTCTCATTATTAAAAGTCTCCCCTATAGCAAGAACGCATTCAGGTGTAATCCAAGGGAGACTCTCCAACTTTCACATACACTCATTAATGGAATACATTATAGGACATGCAAGCTCATCTCTCTTGAGAATCTCATTAAAAATTTCTAATCTCTTTCTATCTTGATCCACCAAATCTATGAGAGCATCGGTTGCATTAGTATTCGACCTAGTCCTACATGCTTTAAGAGTAATGGAGCTTGACCTAGTCCTCTTTCCAGTACTAGAGGATGGACGTGTATCAGAAAAAGATTTCGTAGGAAGGGTCGAGGCATAGGTAGCCGGACTATTTAGGGATACATCATCAAATAGTTCAAAATGGCCAGATGATGAGTAAGAGACTCCACCACTTTGTTGTGATGGTTGCACAACATTGATGTCATTTAAGTTATTACGATCCACCTCATCGTCCAAGGTATCATTATCCGAAATCTCCTCTAGAGTAGTAGATGTATCCCTAGGCCTACCAGTGGCCATGTTCTTTGAGAAAAGGATGTCTATATCATCATATATAGAAAATGGCTTATCCTTAATCTGAGCATACTCCTTGTTTATCTATTAGGAATATAAAAAAATAATTATTATAATGTGATGAAAAGCTTGGTACCTAAGATATCAACAGCAATCCACCACTCACCAAGATGACCTCCTCCTACATCTATTCATCACCATATGTGAGCACTTTCAGTATAGGATCCCATCCCTTACCAGACCGACTTGCTAAGTTATAATATAAATTGAAGGTCTTCTTCAGTACCTTCAATCGATTCTTGGGGTTTCTATAAGTGAAAGACTAATTTGTCCGTGCATTGAAGGTATTTGTCATCTCTTCTAAATTTCTTACAAGAATGTTTCGTTATGACAATTATGTTCATCATTTTCTTACCTCATTAAGGCAAGCATTATCATATCAAGGGCATTTATCCAATTTGGTGCTCTACTACGAGATGATCATATCCTTGCATATTCTGCTTGATTGTCTTTTTTGGATTTAGGCACGTTAACTACATAACCTCAAATATTACAGATGTTAGAATATGGCACTATTGATTGCAACAATTGGTTTCATAATGATGTATACGAAATACAAAGATATATCCGGTATCAAGAAAATATTCAAAATTATTTTGAAAAAGTCAAAAAGAATAATGCCTTGGAATAACCAAAGTGAAAGTCAGTCAAGCATCACAGCTATCATTATTATCAAAATATATTATGAGAAATACATTTAAAAAAATAAGTTAGATGCCAAATAGCAACGTCACATTAAGAATGAATATGAAGAAGCAATTAAACTCATTAAATTAAAGAATGCTTCTTGAAGTTTAACGTGTATTTAAACGATTCCTCCAAAACAATAACAAGGTTGCTAATGGAATATATATCTAGCGAGATATGTAATTATAATTAAAATATCAAAATTTAAAGATATAAAAAATAAATAGGCCTCAAGACAAGCAAGGTTAAAGATAGTGGAGCATCGCAGCTACAAGATAGAATAACTACTTATATAGTTAAATCCTTGTCTCCTAGCCATGCTCATTCTTAAGGCAGCCTATCATCATTAGCAAAACATAATATAAAAGATACATTATCAAACATAATATAGATAGGAAATATAAAAATTTTTAAAAAAGTTGAATATCAATAAATTATTGAAACCATTAACTTGAACAATACCTCCAGAGAAATTAAAATGGCTACCAAACATATATTCATCTAGTGACATATGTAATTGGAGGCTGATTGTTCAAAGATATGAATTAGACAAAAAATTTACTTGTGCCTCAGCACATGAAAGGTTAAAATCAGTGGAGCATCACGGCTACAAGATAAGATAAGTACTAATATTGTTAAACCCTTGTCTCCAAGCCATGCTCATTCATAAGGTAGCCTATCATCATTGGCAAGTTTTTGAAATATCCAAAATACATTATCAAAGATAAGATAGATATGGAAATAGGGACATGATACTAAATATGAATATGAGGATGTATTTAAGAACCATGGAGTTGAAGGATGACTCCAAAAATTGAACATGGCTGGCAATATAATATGTATCCAGCACCAAATGTAATAGAAGAAAAAAATAAAATTATGAGAAAGATATAAAATCATTATTGTGGTAAATTAAATGTTAGTAATAGTGCTAAGTAGAAGAGTATAGGGGGATTACAAATACGTAGTATAATTTTCAGTACATCCAAAATAGGCTTCCAAAAGGCATATTACCATCCTATAGTGTCAGCCAAGCAGAAAGGGCTGATCGTCTATAATTACTTATAAAGGAACAAGGAGATATCAAATGTATGAATCATAATTAATCATTCAAAAGATTCAGATTGGACATGGAAAAAAAATTTGTGCAGCACATCTAAATGACAAATCTTACAAATGAAAAGAATAACAAGTATATAAACTGCATATTGAGATGTATATATATGGGAACACTTAAAGCAGGGGCATAAACAAAAGAATAATCAAATATGAAACCTAGATTAAAGAATTATTTTTTCCTACACAGATAATAAAAGAGATACATCGAACAATAGACTAAAAGCAAACAAAGAGGAACATCACCAATCAATGTGAGAACCACGAGCCATAGATCATGAGATCCATATATAAAAAGCAAGACAAAAAAAAAAACAACACTCCTCCGTCATCTAGAACTGGATTTTATTTCATAAAACCCAAGAAAAAATCTCAAAAAATAAGGAGCCATTAAAACCAAAAATATGTTAAAAAAATAGGAGAGAAAGATGAAAAACTAAAGAAATAAAACTCTATTGAAACCATATTGCAACTCAAATCAAAATCTGAAAGAAATTATTGGCTGCCTTTGGACAGGAAAAATAAGCATTTCAGATCCATCAAAAAGATCCGACCACCGCTTCCCCGGGACAGACAAGCCTTTTTTGATCCTCAAGCAGATCGAGGAGGCATCGATGAAGATGAAGAACTGGATGAAGAAACCCTATCGTTGGGAAAGATGACACGCAAAGCGTCAGAAACCACAAATACATTCCAAAAAAGATAGAATGATGAAAAATTAAGGAATAAAACTCTATTGCAACCATATTGCAACTAAAAGCAAAATCCCAGAGCAAAATTATTAGCTACCTTTGTACAAGAAAATAAGCATTTCAGATCCACCGTAAAGATCTCACCTTTGCTTCCCTGGGACAGACAAGTCTTTTTTTGATCCTCAAACGGATCGAGGAGGCGTCAATGAAGATCAACAATCGAATGAAGAAACCCTATCATCGGGGAAGATGACATGTGAAGCGTCAAGAATAATCGAGGGTGAAGCATCGGAAGGGATAACGAGCCCTTGATATTTTGTTTAAATTCCATCGAATGCCCCTTGAATACCAAAATTGGAAAAAGGAATTTCCAAGGTGAACCATGTGCTATTCTACAATCCAATAGGGTTGACTGGAATAGCAATACCTGGATGGCCCACCACAAAATTTTGCTCTGTTTGGGAGAATACGAAGGAATAAATCCCTATTCCATCCAGGAATAGGGCAACCAAACACTACCTTAGGGAATAGCATGTTTATCTTTACAAATAAAGGAATAACCATCACCATTTGATTACATTGCATAATTAGCAGTTACAATAACCGTAGTCACTAGGCCTGATTTGATCAACAGCTCTCATTATAAGAGGAAGAAATTTGGAGTTGGAGTCCGGAAACTTTCCCCTATTTAGAAGGACATTGACAAGGATTTCTGTGCTTTTTGGAACTGCACTTCTTTGGGACTTGAAAATGGTGAGGGCATTAGATTTTTGGAAGGATACATGGATTGGCATGACACCTCTTGCTTTACTTTTTAGTGATCTTTACTTTGTGGTAGCCAAAGAAAATATATGGATGGCCTCTCAGTAGAACTAGGGAAATCTTCAATGGCCTCAAGTGCAAGGTCCACTCTTCCTTAAGCAAATAGAGTAACTTGCAGAGTTTATCGATCTCCCCACTCACACTCGCTCCACTAGAATTGCTGATGCTCCATGTAGAAGCTCACTAGCAATAATACCTTCTTAGCATACTTCTTTTATAAATTTGTTAATAAAAGCAACCATTTTTACTTTTATTATAAAGTCATTTAGAAAGCGGTTGTAATTGAGAAATTAAAATTTTTCTCTAGCTTAATTTGAAGAATGTACTGCATACAAGGGAGGTGCTTGCCTGAACATAGATTGCACTTTTTGTAGAGTTAACGAGGGATCTGTCTCTCATCTTTTTCTTAGATACCTATTTATTAAGTGTTTGGATATTCAAAATTTATTTCTTGAATAGGGATACAAATTCTCAGAAAATAGCTATTCATCTTTGTTATTCTAGATTTCTGTTGGTTGAAAATATGGAATAATAACTTTATTTCAGTGCAATTAATGCGGTATGGTCCATTAAATTAAAAATAAAATTTCCTGCCATAAGCTATTTTATAGTCTATCATGGAATACGAATTCTAGAATAAGGACCATTGATTGAAATAGCTAAATCAGGATGGTCTATCATGAATTTTTTACCTATTTTAAGGAATAAGATAGAATAAACCCTTATTTCATTCAGAATAAGCAAAACCAAACACCACCTTAAAAGCATTTGGATTAGGGGTAATTAATTCCCACTCCTCATATTGACTCCACTATAACAAATTATCCCTGTTAACTAAAAGTATAATTTTCGGTCCTTCATTTAACACTAACCGTAATACAACATCCCTCATGATGTCATATTAATTTCAAAATACCTAAAATACCTTTTACCGTAATACAACATCCCGCATGATGTCGTATTGTTTTAAAAATACCAAAAATACCCTTTATCACGGTTCCTCTTATGTTTATCAAAAATATCAGCAGTTGTGCCAACGTTTCCTCTCCCATTCGAAGGACCGGCTATTGTAGACGCATTGTAGACCGTTCATCCCTCAGCAACCAGTAGATCAAAGAAATCAATAGAGAGAGTAATCCCCAGTGAAGCTCTCCCACGAGATCAATATCCGTTCATCCCTTCCTTGCATCCGTTGTCTACTAGTGAAGCTCTCCCACGAAGAGAGTAGTTACCCAGCTCCTTCTGTACCATTCACACTGCCTCCCCTACTAGCCCACCTCCTTCTTGTTGATTTGTTCTGAATCCTCTTCCATGCCATGTTCAGAAAACTTTCTTCTGATTTCTTCTAAATCAGATTCCTTATTATTATCTTGGTTTTTAACAGTTATGGATCCTAAGGACATTGAGAATTCAAATTTTATGGCTATATGCTTTTATGGTAATGAAGCCCATATCATTTCAATTTCAAAAGACACAACTCTTAATTATATTGTCAATGAAATAGTGGAGAGATGGAAGCATTTATCCCCTACAATGATTTATCTGAAATTCTATATTCCTAACAATTCAAGAATGCTCGTTACACTCATAGAAGATAAGGATGTCAGCAATATGTACAAAATACATTAAAAGTTAAAAGCTACAATAATTGAAATGGTTGTATTTCATGCAGCGTTAATGATTGAATCGCCTAATGTGATAATCAATTTGAGGTAATTCAAAGTCTATTCCTAATTTATTTTAGTATATTATTTTTATAATTAATCTGAATCATATAATGTGATGTTCAATGTGAGGCAATATTATTTACGGGAAGAATCAATCTTTTGTAATTGCAGGGATGGTGTCCCATTTGAAAATGTTGAACATGTAAGTTATTCTAAAAATTATCGGAAGGACAGTTCATCTCATTTTTTCTCATTTGGCAACTCAAGTAATTTTGTTCGAGTAGTCAAAGAAACAAGGTATATCATTGAAGATGAATCAAATCCAAGGAACACTTTGGATGCTTGGAAAAACTCTATAGAGGGTGTAGGTCAAGAATTCAAGGATGTTGAAACCCTTCGTAATACAATTCATAATTTTTGCATTACAAATTGTAGAGATTTTATGTTTATAAAGAATGATCGTCAGCGTGTTACTGTTGAATGTACATATGAAGGATGTGGATGGCGCATTCATGCTTCTCGTCTTGGAAATCAAGATAGATTTACAATTAAAACAATGAGCAATCAACATACATGCAGAGTAGGGTTACAAGTTCAATCTCATCCCAAGGTTTCGAAGCATTGGATTTTAAATATTGTGAAAAAAAATTCATGATATACCTTTATATAGGCCAAGTGATATTATAAAAGATATTCATCGTGAATTTGGTGTGGAATTACCATATCATCAAGCTTGGCATGGGAAAGAGGTTGCTATGAAGGAGCTATATGGTCAAAAGTTAGTATCTTATGAACGGATACGATGGTATTGTAATGCCATTCTTGAGACCAACCCTGGTAGCATAGCAGAGTATGAAACCCTCGAAGATCAATTTAGACGTTTATTCATTTCCTTTAGAGCCTCAATCAATGGATTTCTTAGAGGTTGTAGACCTCTAATATTCATGGATGCAACATTTGTTAAACATAGGGATGGAGGAGTTTTACTTGGTGCTATGGGCAAAGATGCGAATGATGATATGTTTCCTATAGCATATGCCATTATTGATGTAGAGAATGATGATAATTGTGACCGATTTTGTCTGATTATAAAAGGAGCCATAGAGTCTTGTGTTGAGTACCATAGACAACCATTCACAATTATGACAGATAGACATCAGGGACTTATGAAAGCAGTGTCGAAGTACTTTTTCGATAGCTACCACTCTTACTGCATCCGTCATATCAAAGAAAATTTTTAAAATCAGGCAAGCAACATCCTTATCAAAACTTTTAATTTTTATTTTTAAATTAAAAGGTATGTTAACATATAATGATTGTATACGTGCAGGTGTTTGCTCATTATCATGCAGTTGAAAGGAAGAGGTTGGTTGATTTGTTAAATGCTGCTGCATATACTCCAAGGCTAAGTATTTTTCAAAAATTAATGAGTAAACTTGTAGCTGAAGTCCCAAGTGCAAGTAACTTTATAACACAGTCAATGCCAGAGCATTGGGCAAATTCAGTATTTCCAGGTCCATGTTGGAGTATTATAACAACTAATGTTGCTGAATGTATTAATAATTGATTCTAGAGGCTCGACATCTTGCTATTCCTCAAATGGTTGATCATATAAGACTTCAAATTATACAATTGATGCATGCTAGACGAATGCGAGGACATAGCATCCAAACCCATCTTTGTCCTGATCCTGAAAAAGTATTGCAAAGAAATGTGAAAGAGGGTCGGAAGTTATCTGTGTTTACATCAAGCATCATGGTTTATGATGTAAAGGATACAAAGTACTCATGTAAGGTTAACTTAAAAGATTGCACATGCTCTTGTAGTGAATGGCAAATCTTTCGGATGCCATGTAAGCATGCATGTGCATGCATTGAGAAGGCTAGCAGGCATTATATCACTTCACTGATACTTATTTTCAAGCTAAAATGTATAGAGCAGCATATGACAAATGTATCAATCCAATTCCGGATATTGAGATGAGCCATGGTAGTTCAGATGAGGTGCATATTTTACCTCCTATCATCAAGACTCGTCCTGTAGACCTAGGAAGAAGAGAAAAGCTTCACAAATGGATTCATCGAGAACTACACAATGTGGACGATGCAAAAAAGGACATAATAGAAGGACTTGTAATGAGATTGTTGAGTAACATCTATTGTTGTTGTGCATTTACTATTCTGTGGTTGTTATTTTATTGTTGTTCTAAATTCTGAATTCTATTCTTATCTTAACATTAATGGGGCTATTGATATCGAATTATGTTCTTATCTTAATATTAAGGGGGCTATTCATATTAGTTTGCTCTTATATCAATGAATTCTAAATTCTGAATTTTTGATCAAATTAGGGCTATGTATCGAAATGCTGTAATATCTTACTGAAAGAAGTAAAATTGGTACAATGTTGATATATATCACCTTGTACTTCATCTTATTGAATCCTGAATTTGGCATAATATTTTTAAGGGGGACTTAACATTCGAAATTTGGCATAATATTTTTAATAGTATACAGTTAATTAACTAAATGTATGACACAATTATTTTATTTCTGCACACAATATATAGTGAATTTGAATATAGTTATTTTAGTTCTGCACAGTTATTTTAGTTCTGCACATAGTTAAATTAGTTCTGCACAAAGTTATTTTAGTTTTGACACAGTTATTTTTAGTTCTTTACACAGTTAAATTAAGTATGCACACAGTTATTTTAGTTCTGCACACAGTTAAATTAATCCTGACACAGTTATTTTAGTTCTGTACACAGTTATTTTAGTTCTACAATCCTGATACAGTTATTTTAGTTCTGTACATAGTTATTTTAGTTATGCACACAGTTAAATTAATCCTACACATAGTTATGTATACGGTTAAATTAATCCTGTATACAGTTAAATTAATCCTGCACTCAGTTATTTTTGTTCTGCATACAGTTAAATTCCTGCATACAGATATTTTTTTCTGATATACTTAAATTAATCCTACACACAGTTATTTTAGTTCTACACACAGTTAAATTAATCATGACACAATTATTTTAGTTCTATACACAGTTATTTTAGTTCTGCATACAGTTAAATAATCCTGACACAGTTATTTTAGTTCTGCACATAGTTATTTTAATTCTGCACATAGTTAAATTAATCCTGCACATAGTTATTTTAGTTCTGCTTAAATTAATCCTGCATACTGTTATTTTAGTTCTGTACACAATTAAATTAATCCTACACAGTTATTTTAGTTTTACATACAGTTAAATTCCTGCACACGGTTATTTTAGTTCTGACATAGTTAAATTAATCCTGCACACGGTTATTTTAGTTCTGCACACAGTTAAATTAATCCTGCACAGTTATTTTAGTTTTGCACACAGTTAAATTAATCCTGCACACAGTTATTTTTGTTCTGCATACAGTTAAATTAAGCATGCACACGGTTATTTTAGTTTAGCACACAGTTAAATTAATCCTGACACAGTTATTTTAGCTCTGCACATAGTTAAATAATCCTGACATGGTTATTTTAGTTCTGCACACAGTTATTTTAGTTATGCACATAGTTAAATTAATCTCGCACATAGTTTATTTTAGTTCTGCTTAAATTAATCCTACACAGTTATTTTAGTTTTGCATACAATTAAATTAATCCTGCACACAGTTATTTTAGTTCTGCATACAATTAAATTCATGCACACAGTTATTTTAGTTCTGACACTGTACACAGTTATTTTAGTTCTGCATGTAGTTAAATTAATCCTGTACATGATTATTTTTATTCTGCATATACTTAAATTAAGCTTGTACACAGTTATTTTAGTTCTGCACACAGTTAAATTAAGCCTGCACATAGTTAAATTAAGCCTGCACATAATTAAATTAAGCCTGTACATAGCTATTTCAGTTCTAATATTTTAGTTTTGTGCTAATATTACTTCTTTTAGTAAGAAGTAAGATATTACAGTGTTTATGCCAATTTACTTCTTTATTAGAATGTTTCGGTACATAGCCCATTGTGCCAATTTTACAAGATGGTATATATCAATATTGTGCCAATTATACTTCTTTCAATAAGATATTACAGTGTTTCGATAAATAGCCCTAACATGAATATTGTATAAATTTATATTACAAGGTAGTATATATCAATATTATGCCAATCTTACTTCTTTCAGTAAGATATTAGAGCATTTTGGTACATAGCCCTAATATGAACATTGTGCCAATTTTACAAGGTGGTATATATCAATATTGTACCAATTATACTTCTTTTAATAAGATATTACAGCATTTCGATAAATAGCCCTAATATGAATATTGTACAAATTTACATTACAAGGTAGTATATATCAACATTGTGCCAATCTTACTTCTTTCAGTAAGATATTAGAACGTTTCGGTACATAGCCCTAATATGAACATTGTGCCAATTTTACAAGGTGGTATATATCAACATTGTGCCAATTATACTTCTTTTAATAAGATATTACAGCATTTCGGAAAATAGCCCTAATATGAATATTGTATAAATTTACATTACAAGGTAGTATATATCAACATTGTGCCAATCTTACTTCTTTTAGTAAGAAGTAAGATATTACAGCGTTTATGCCAATTTACTTCTTTCAGTAAGATATTAGAACGTTTCGATACATAGCCCTAATATGAACCCTAATATGAATATTGTGTCAATTTTACAATGTGGTATATATTAACATTATGCCAATCTTACTTCTTTCAGTAAGATATTAGAGCATTTCGATACAGAGCCCTAATATGAACATTTTACCAATTTTACAAGGTGGTATATATTAATATTATGCCAATTATACTTCTTTCAATAAGATATTACAACGTTTTGATAAATAGCCCTAACATGAATATTGTACAAATTTATATTGTGCCAATCTTACTTCTTTCAGTAAGATATTAGAGCATTTCGGTACTAATATGAACATTGTACATAACTAAAATAACTATGCAGGCTTAATTTAACTGTGCAAAATTAAAATAACTGTGTACAGAACTAAAATAATTATGCATGCTTAATTTAACTGTGTGCAGAACTAAAATAACTGTGTGCAGAACTAAAATAATTGTGTGTAGGCTTAATTAACTGTGTGCACTAAAATTACAAGGAGATATATATCAACATTGTGCCAATTTTACGAGGTGGTTACTGAAAGAAATAAAATTATCATAATATTGATATATAAACCTTGTAATTTATCTTACTAAATCCTGAATTTAGCATAATATTTTTAGTTTTGACATAGTTAAATTAAGCCTGCATGCACACAATTATTTTTGTTCTGCACATAGTTAAATAAAATCTACACACAGTCATTTTAGTTCTGCACACAGTTGCCTTAGAAAAGAAAAGGCAGCAAGTCCCAATCTTTTTTTTTATTTATAATATTGTTATCTGGACTTATTGCTCTCCTGGCCTTCAGTCATTGGCCTTCTCAGAAAGTATCTTGCAATAGCCAACTAATTGGTCAACTAAGTCTTGCAATTGCTCTCTTCTCTATTATTTTAGTTTTGTACACAGTTATTTTAGTTCTGACATAGTTATTTAAATATTGTACACAGTTAAATAAAACCTGACAGTTATTTTAAACCTGCACATAGTTAAATAAAACCTGACACAGTTATTTTAAACCTGACACAATTATTTTAGTTTTGTAAATCCAATGCATGGCATGTGCAAGAAGGTTTGGATGTACATGGATCCTCCCAAATATTTTCACTATATAAAAGATGCAGACATAAACAAAAGAAGTAATTTGAAGAAAGAAGTAATTTAAACAATGATATATAGAAATATAATTATATGACTTACTCAAAACGATCTTCGTTGATGTAAAAATCAATTGATGCTTCAAGATAAGATGGGAGTACACCTTTCTCCTTCTCGTGATATGTACCTTTTCATGCTATTTGTATTGTCATTTCTGAAATCACTGATGTTTCAACATCTATAACTGTTCTAGAATCTTGAATATGCTATATAATGATAAAATATATCAGCACATGTTTAAAGTTGAAGACATGCACATAATAAATACACCTAGATCAATCTTCTTGAAACTTAACTGACTGATGCAGCTCCATTAGTGCAGTACTTATATGCTCTAAACTATCTGAAGCATCTAGATACCTCTTGGTGGTGGGCAAGGCCGTACTTCCTTCAACTGTGTTACCCTTTTATTGTTTCTTCCTTGCACGTTTGTAGGTCTTATGAAGGTATGAAATGGCCTTTCCCTTCTCACTAGGCTTTCTCTCACAAGCTCCCATTTTCACGCGCCTACATAATGATGACACATGTTTTGCAATGGCACTTTCCTTCTTAGACTCAACTTCAACAACATCCTTTGCCTGATAAAAATAAAAAAGGCAGTTAGGACATAATAATCATCCATAAATATAATATAAAAATAAATATTTGACTACTACCTCCACATCTTCATTGCTATAAGGGACACAAGGTTCCTCTTCACCTGTGTGGGGCTGTCCATGTGGAGAAAAATACTCTGCCCTTACCTAAATAATAAAAATTATGTAGATCATAAATGATATCATATTTATATATGTATATTTTGATTAGAGTAGAAAACTAACCTCAACATGATGCATATCAATGTCTTCAGTGTCATCTGCCGACAATAAACCCTTGTCCCGAAGGGTCTTCTCAATGAATGAAAGCTTCATATCAAAGGCATGAATCTGTACATCTTCTGCTATGTCATCTTTGATGGGTTGAGGGTCCTTTAAGTGGAAACTATGACAAATCAAGGCCCTCTCAACCGCTGCCAAACGTGTCTCTAAAGCATGAATTGGATGTTGTTTAGGCTGGCTAGATGACGAAACTTGCTGCACATAATTAAATTAACATAGTATCATATACATAATAGGTACATAGTTACATGGTACATGATTGAAGTTTTTGTTGCTTAAAAGAGAGCTATTTTGAAGCATCTTAAATGGTCTACAATGAAAAATGATGCATTAAAATGGTGTAACATGCCTTTGCTTATGGCCTTCTTTATGATAGGAGGTGCAACTCATCCTCCTTAAGCTTTATCATCTTCAATACCTGACAAAGGACAAACAAATATAGTTATGTTTCAATTTAATATATATATATATGATGTTGATACAGAACATAATACCTCAATTTTTTTAAATTTATTTATAACTCCAATGATTGCCTCCACCTTGCGAGGGAATGGGGCATTGCTCCATTGCAAGAGATGAGGATACAAAAATGGTGGTCTATGCTTTTCAACTAGACTATTTGCATGCTCAACAGCCCATACCTGCATAATAAAATAATGTAAATGAAAATAATGTTAGATTAACTATCAACCAATTAAATCAAAAGTATAAATAAGAAAGCTTACCACTAGAGCTACTGCACATCCTTCTATATACCCGGCACACCCATTTTTGTTTTCGTCCCTTGTATGTACTCTCATCGCTAGATAAGAAATTTGCTGTCGAAGGAAAGTAAAAATAGCAAGACCCCAACTATAGGATTCCAGACGATCCAAATCATCAAGATACCGGCATAATACTTTAGGAACATGATAGTGGACAGTTGGAAAAAAAATAGTTATAAAAAGATAAAGAACCCAGCACTTTATAAAATCCTCTACATCTAGTAACCCAGACTTTCCAACAAGATAAAATAATATATTTTTAACTGCATCCCTTATAGTTAATTTAAAGTCACCATTAAAAAAATGATTAATAAGGTCCGACTGCACTTTTCCTTTGCTATAAAAGTCAATCTCCTCACCTGTGGCCTTCAAACCAAGAATAAGGACAATTTCAGTTCCCACAAAATGAACCACAACCTTACCAAATTTAAAGCCCTCCTTGTTATCATCCCACAAAGATAGTAGTGCATTTAATAATGGCCTGCTCTGCTTGATATATGGAAGTGGAGCAAATGACCAAATGGAGTTGTAGACACCCTTGCCTTCTGCTCCTCTGACATCGACTGTATAATTATTTCCATAATATCCACGTAGTGATTAAAATAGCACCTTCCATTTACCATATTTGTTGAGTCAATAAAAAATTCTTTGCTTCTTCTAGTAGTAGCCATCATCTAGTCTGCACACTTAATATTAGTTTCAAAAAAGCATAATTATGTTTCATAATATCTAAAGAAGTCACATAAATTCAAAGATTCTATATGAAACTAATATTGAGCCAATATATATCTAAAAAAAAGAATCAAAAGTTGCATAAATTAACAAGCTTCGTATAATCGAACAAATTAAACAGAAAAGAATAGTTAATCAGGTTTAGCATAATGAAGGGGTAAAACAAGAGTTACCTAAGGACTAAATAATGTGATGATATTATTTTTTATGCAGAACATATCAGATCTATTCACCTATTCTGACCGGGAAGAACATGCATGCCATTCTACAAGGTGAAAATTCATACACATTTGATTAAAATCTGGCATATATTTAACTTAGACAAAGATAAAAATTTCTACACAAAGTTCTATTTTATGACTAAAATTATGAGTGCACAATTATCTATTTAAACCTTCATCATAACAGCCATGATGCATCATAAGTGCATGATTGGCAAAACATCCTATTCATTTGCATCTTAAGCAGAGTGGGAGTATAGCACATAATGCCCATTAAATAATGAGCTGATAAGTTATCTGATAATTCTCTAAGCGCCGATGTGCAAATTTTCCTAGTAATAGCTTACTCGACCAATAATTCTCTAACCTAAGAACTGATCCATAATTATTAATGATAATGGTTACACAAACATACATGTGATTCCCTATGCATGCGTCCACACCACAAGTCTAATGCACATTCATGTCCTCATGGTTACGTCCCGAAGCATGCATATCTCATAGTCTAAACCACATTTAACTAATTCGATGTGGTATAAAAAGAACTCGATTAATTCTTTAAAAAGTCTTTGATTAATTTCTATATGCAGAAATTTACCTGGCCGTGGAAAGGGAGGAGGGGGGCTGGTGCTGTCGTCGCAGGAAGGAGAGGGGGTTGCCGTCGCAGGAAGGGCGGTTTTTGTACGTCGGAGCATCTCGTCAGAAACGGAGAAGAGAGGAGAAACAGAGAAAAGGGCTCTACGGGATTTCAAACAATGAAAGGGAAAAAGGATTTTCACCTAGGGGCATTTTAGTCTTCAAAAATTTTGAAACAAAATATGGACCGGAAGTTATGTTTTGGGTGAGTAAAACTTTTATTCCGGTCAAAGGTTGGACCGGTCGTCAATTTCCCCTTTGGATTATCTTCAAATCTTGCCTTGAAATTAGAGGATGACCAACAAATATACATTCATTGCGGACCATTTGGGGGATAAAGCAAAGTTTAGCCTATTTGGAAAAGAGCTTGGTACTAATTTTTCATGACCTTATTTTTGCATATTTGGCTAATGGAAAACGGCCGGATCTTTCTTTGGCAGCAGCACTCTTTATCTTCTCGACCCTAAAAAAACTCTTTACACCTTCCAACTTTGGGAACACCTGCGGTTAGAAAATATTAAAAAGGGACATTACAAGATTTGGAGAAAGCCTATTTCTTCCTTGGTATAGCTAATCATTGTACATGCTTTTCTTCTTCCTTGCTTATATTTATACAAATTTAATTTCATTTAATAAATTGGGGGATTATTCACCTCCTCCTTTTTCCCCTCAAAAAAAAAAAAAAAAAAAAAAAAAAAAAAGAAGAAGAAGAAGAAGAAGAAGAAGAAGAAGACCACAGAATTCATGTTCTCAACCTTATCAACTAACCACCCCTTACGGTTCTCAAACCAGCATTTCCATTAGCAGTAGAATTAAGCAAGAAGGCCTGAGATTTCCTCTCGTAGTAGTATCCATTAGATGAGGAGGCATCAGCCGAGAAGATCATCACCCCATTAACCTCAAAGCCATTGCTCTCCAGCAGCTTCAACGCCTCAAAGAAGGCATCCCCTTAATACCCCTCCCATTCACCTCATAGCTTGGCAGCAACTTGGTTGCATTGAACTGCGTGGCTCTTAGCTTGAATGCCTTCAAATAGCCCGTTGGCAGCCTCACCCGGTCGGTATAAAACTGGTGATTGACGTAGTCTATGACACCACTGTATTGCTGGTATAAGTCCACATAATTAACGACAGTTTTATAGTATGGTGCAATAGTGGCAACTGTGATCACACTCTGGTTCTTAAGCATGGTGATCAATTCCCCAATGCAGAAAGCAAAAGATTGTCATTCTTTGGAAAGTTCTCGTAGTCGATATCGATGCCATCAAGGTGGTATGTTCTTGCGAGGGACTGGAGGGAGGTGAAGGCATTGGCAATCCACAGCTGAGGGTCTGCCGGCTTGTACCAATGGATAACTTTTTTACCAAGACTCCAGCCAGCGAGGCTTTCAAGGGCCTTGACATTAGGATGGCTAGCTTTGACGGCTTTGACAGCTCTTGGGGTGAGAGTGGAGGCCCGGTTGAGGGAGAAGATGCCATTTTGAGGCTTCCCAGAGGGGTCTGCATCGATGGCGAAGCTTAGAAGGAAGTGGAAGTCGATCTTGCTTTCGATCGGCACACCGGTGAAAGTCACCGGGATGCCGGTGGCTCCTACGTACTCCATCATCACCTTCCCATCTGGGAAGATAGCCAAAAGAATTTTTGGTTCCTTATATTTGATCATTTATCTTTGATAATGCTCAGATGAACAATAGTGGAGTTTACTTGTTCAAAAGACTGGAGACTACACAGCAGTAGATTGGCTTTAACCAGTGGAGATTATAAGTATGAAGGTATCCATTGGAACCATTTGGATGCTACAGGAGAGGAATTCATATATTTCCAAATTTTTTTAGCTTCAAAATGCCTACCAACTCTTTCTATTAATTGTTAGCTGCTGCTAAGTCTCCTTGATGAAGTTAGAATAAGTACTCCAGGTGTAGATAATGGTGTTGCCAAATGGTTTGGGTCTATGTGCTATCGTGGAATTGCAAGACCTTGTCCCAAAATAAATGGAGTTTCTGCACTGAACCTTTAGTAGGGTCAGTTGATTGAAACCATCATGTTAAAAAATAAAAATAAATAAAAAAATCATCACGAAATTAATTTGGAGGAGAAAAAAAAAACTGAGTTGAGAGATAAGGTTGGATATTCTCCCTTGCATGGCTGTAAGTTTTGTTCTACTAGCTTGCTCTCTGAAAAATAATGGAACACTTTTCCTTTTTTTTTTTTTTTCATTTAATAAAGTGAGCAAGCTAGTAAACTTCTAATCACATTACACAATTTTCTTGATCCAAACAATTAAGTACATGCTCAGTCCTCATTTCCATCAATTCGAAACCAGTATTAAGGTTGTTGGACTAATTACAATGAATTAGGCAAAAAAAGATCTTAATAACTAATGCTGCACTAAAAAAAAAATGATTGGTAATCTCAAAAGAAATCAAATGAATAAAAAGGATTGGATTTACCGCAAAATGAGATGGCGGCGGAGAAAATGAATCCAAAGAGAGAGAGTAGCAAAAACTTGATGCACATGGTTATTGATGCTTTTTGATAGATAAGAGGGAGAATCCATGATGGTGTTTATATACACAACAAGTCTGCCATCTGATTCCATGCCGGCTTGACCTATTTTTTTTTTTTTCTGAAATATAATGATAGATTTTATGCATCTGCTGGAGCCTCCTAAGCTGAAGTAGCCCAGGTTGCAAGGTTACAGTCAAATGCTATTTATCAAATATGGGTTGCTTCCTCCGTCTCTCAACTGATTGCATTTGTTGTAACCAAACTACACGGTATTCAGACGGTCAAATGTCTATGGTTGGGCAGTTCCTCACGGAGTTGAAATTAGCAAACAAAAGGAACAAACAAAATTTGGTCCAGATATTCTGTAATACGAGTTAACGTACATGGACCATGCCACGAAGCGTAAACTTTGTATGTATTCCAGTGAGCAAGACTGACAATTGAATTAAAATTAAACTAAAAATTACTTCTCTTCGCAAATATCTTCTTTGTCGACTCTAACTTGGAAATGGATAAGAAGAGGGATATGGCACTTATCCTATATATCTTATCCCGTTAATGCCAAACAAGTTTGATATCCCATGGTATTGTTCCTATATATGTTCCATCCAACCATTTTATCTTCGAAGGACAATTCTATCCCACTTGTTTCTTGAAATGACCAAAATAACCCCGAATACATATGAGGCAAGGTTTTTTTTTTTTCATTTTAACCATAATAATCACTTTTATGTCAGCACTATCAAGATACAATATAATCATGATATTGAGATAAAAAATGTTTGCCAGACTTGGGATCTCAGAGCAGATCGGGACCTTCATCTACCTGGGTGTGCCTATGATTGGAGCGAGGCTGCGGAGGATGGAGTGTAGGCCCCTGGTGTTGTGGATTCGTGATCGTCTCCAGAGTTGGCAGGCCTCTTAGCTTTCGGTAGCTCACCCTCATCAAGTCTGTTTTGAGTTTTATTCCTGTTTACCTCCTGATGAACACTCTGTTACCTTGTTGCTATCTTAGGGAGATGGAGCAACTCTTCGAAAATTTTTTATGGACTTATACTCATGACCATCAAAGGATCCACCTAGTTTCTTGGGATACCATCTGCCAGCCCTTCAGGGATAGTGATCTGGGGATATAGTCACTTCTAGTCAGGAGAGAGATACTTATTGCTAGGCATGCTGCGAGATACCTCCTTCAGCCTGACTGTTTATGGAGCAAGGTGATGAGAGCTTGCTATGGTGCCTGGAGCCATGACTCCAACACTCTCATCACACGTGGCTGCTCATCTATTTGGAGGGAGATATGTTCTCGTGGTCCTATTATACTGCCCCAGATCATATGCTTAATCGGAGATGGGTCCACGGTTGATATGGACCAGGATGCATGGATCTCTAGTATGCCCTTGTCTAGATGGCCAACCTTTATCAGTATGGAGCTGGTTGACAACATTCGAGTCTCTGACTTGTTGATGGATGATGGAAAGATATAGAGAGTTCAGGAGGCCACCAGACATTTTGAGCCTCATCTAACTGATTGGATCCTTACCATCCCAATTTCTAGTCATTGTTGCCGGGATTTGAGGGTCTGGGACCAGTCCTGTAGCCCTACAGTTCCTTCAAGCACCCTTTATGATATCTACAAGACACCTTCTAAGATGAGGATGGAGGCTGTCAAGATTTGGAGATTACATGTTCATCCGAGAGTTCAGCTCTTCCTTTAAAAAGTTGCCTAGGATCGCATTCCCACTAGGAGGTTGCTCAGGCGTAGAGGTATGGATTTATCAATGATTTGCCCTATTTGCAATTCTGATGAGGAGTCCATTGAGCATGCCATCCTAAGCTGCCCTATGGTGATTATTGTTTAGAGGATGGCAGGGAGATGGCCTTGGGAGGAGGTTGACGGGCCCTCGTTGTCTTCCTTCCTCGATATACTCCAGCATTGTCCTGCCAAGGTTGCCACTTGGGCCGTCTACATTGTTTATCACTTTTGGCTTTCCAAGAATAGCCTTGTTTTCAAGACTGTTGTGATCTACATACAGAGTTCTTCAAAAAGCCAGGTTCATGGCCATGGAGTATCGTCACTCTGACACTCCTACTTTCCTTGTGGCCCAAGATCCCTGGGACTCCCATGCTGCTTCGGTAGCGGCTCGTAGGGCTGTACACATCTCTTGGGAGCCCCCTCCTCTGGGCTTTATCAAGGTGAACTTTGATGGTAGTGTTCGAGGTGCTTTAGATGGCGCCGGCTTTGTTATCTACAATTCTGAGGGTAGGTTGTTGATAGCTGGAGGATTCGTTCTCTATAAGCCTTCAATTTCATAAGCTAAACTCAAAGCTGCATGGACGGGCATCACCCATGCTAGACAAGAATTGCATGCCGATATGATCCTCATTGAGGGTGACTCTGTCACTGTTATTGCTTGGATCCAAGACAGATCTGGGCAATGTCAGGTCTATCCACTGCTCCGAGATATTTGGCACTCTCTTGGATCGCCGGTTACTTCGACAGTTCATCATATCTTTAGGGAGGCCAACTCTTCAATGGATTGGGTTGCCTCTTTTATTGTTGAGCACTCTGAAGATTGGTCTTGGCATCATGGAAACTAAATTCCTCTGTCTCTTCAAGGTTTTCTTTCTTTTGACCTTATGGGAGGCTCCTGTATCCGGTTTGTTTAAGTACCTGTCTGTATCAAAAAAAAAAGGCCTTGGCAGACACAAAGATCCTTTTAACTGCATCCTGATTATTCCCATTTCAGACCATTCTCATGATGTTTGGTTCCCACTTGTGCCTAGACCATAATCCAATAAATATAATTCTAAAATCCTTTATCATGACTTTTTTTTTAGATTTTACAAACCATTCATTGGTTTTCGTTAGCCCCTTGATTGTAGATCTTTATTTTAAAACGGTAGAAAATTGATTATACCTCAATAGATTCAATATGATGATCAAAGGTATAATTAAAATAGGTAGAAGCTCAAACACAGCTTGATTCAAAATAATAAAATTCAAAACTTGAGAACGATTTTAGGATGAAGCTCGACTTAATTAAAAAAAACATTCAAGATATCAACCAAATATAGTGATGTGGCTAACTACTAACGTGGCATCCATGTCCGACATGGCTAATTGCTGACATGGTATCTGCATGCCATGCCATGACAATGATAAATCTCGAGTAGAGCCCCTAGTTGAGCAGGGCTCCTAACTGAGTAGAGCCCTCGGTCGAGTAGGGCTCCTGGCAGAGCTGGGCCCTGGTCATGGGAGGATCATTCCCCCATAGACCAAGATGGAAAAATGGATCAATGATGCAACAAAAAGTTGCAACCCTCGGCGGGCATGTGCAGCCTGCCTAGTTCCAATGCTACGACAAAGTACCAGAATAGCAACAAGGGGTGCAGTGTCACCATCTCTACCTAACCTATCACGATACTTTGGAAGAAACACCTCGCGAGGGGGAGGCGCTCCACCAAACCTATGCCCCTTGTAGAGGAGTGCTCTGCCAGGATTGCAGGTCCTATAGAACTTTGCCAAACCTATCATGATGCTTAGGAAGGAACACTCTGCGAGGGGGAGGAGGCACTCCACTGAACCTGCACCCCTTGCAGAAAAGTGCTCTACCAGGACCACAGGTCCTGTGGCACTCCACCGAACCTGCATCCCTTGTAAAGGAGTGCTCTGCTAGGACTCTAGTTTCTGTCCCATGGAGTTCTGCGAAGCCTACGCCCCTCTCGAGAGAGTGTATTGCCAGGGCACCAGATCCTATCCAATAGTGTTGCCTTCTATATATAGGTAGAGGGACATCCAGCCAAGGTAAGTGGCAAGCAACCCCCGTTGCCTAGAAATGAGAAGAAATTTTTCACTCTCCCTCTTCACAATGGTCATCCGAGCCTCCTGATAGAGGATCTGTTATCCTTGATTGCCAAACTAACTTGACCGTCGGAGTGTAGGCGTCGGTACCCCCGGCCCAAATTTTCTTCTTTGCAGGGTCATTTGGCCAGGAACATCCAGAGATGAGGGACCCAATCTTCTTTGGAGCGACTGACATGGCACCGAGATCCACCAAGACTACAGGCAGGGATGGCCTTGGCAACAACAGATTGGCACACCAGGAAGGGGAGGACGACACCAACAATCATTGACTTAAAACCACTACCCTATTACAACGATCCCATGGTTGTAACATGCATGCATGAAGCTTCTACCAGCCATGTTGGAAATCCATCCCACCGTGATGACTGGCATAGTCAAGAGGTAGAGCCTCCGAGTCAAGAGGTGGAGCCTCCGGTCCCACCACCCCCACCATCAGCAGACCAACATGTACAAATCGCTGCGCTCACGTAGCAAGTTCAGATGCTAACCATGGTAGTGCATTGGCTACAGCACTAGCATCATCCATGGCAATGCAGCAGTAGCTAGGGACCCCTACGGTCCCTACTGCTGCCGCTCACACCAATCTTCAGTCCTTTTGAAAGACGCCATCATGTGCACGAGCGACGTCGTACTCGCACTCCCTGCATCACCCGTGGAGAAGCCAGTGTGCATCAAGAAAGGGGTGCTGGGATAGTTCGGTTGACCGAAAGAGTCACTCTCCGGTCTCGAACTACGGTAGCCCCTCGCACTAGTGTGGTAGGGGTTGAAGCATGAGCTCCCCCGATCTCTGCCTTCCTCCCCTCCAATAACCTTGGTAGAAGGGTCAACTGACGAAGCCATCTGGCAACAGGCTAAGAAGTGCCTAGAAGAACATAAGTGCAGGCTGGCTGACCTTGCCCGCTAGTTTGCCGACCTCCAAGGCTCTTCCCGTGAGCCTACGGGCTACGTTGCTCGTCCTCCTCTCTTCCACTAGATTCAAGATGAGCCAATCTCCAACCAGATGCACATGGACCTAGAGGATGAGGAGCACATTGTACTTGTGATGGATAGGGAGATATTCTGCTACAAGATGATGCCATTCGGTCTGAAAAACATGAGAGCGACTTACCAGCATCTGGTCAATAAGGTCTTTAAGGATCAAATAGGCAGCAACATGCAAGTTTATGTGGGTCACATGCTTATCATGAGTGAACAAGAGCTGGACCACATTGTTAACATGAAAGAAGCCTTTGACAATCTCTACCTTCATTGGATGAAGCTAAACCGAGCAAAATACGCATTCGGTGTCACGACAGGAAAATTTCTAGACTTCATGGTCACCCGGCATGGAATCGAGCGAACCTAGAGAAAATACAGGTAATGAGAGATATGAAGCATCCGACTTCAAAAAAGGAGGTCCAAGACTTACCGATCGTGTCACCACCCTTAGCCGATTCATCTCACGCTCTGCTAAGTATTGTCTGCCATTCTTCAAGGTGCTAAGTAAAATGCACGACTTCACTGGTCAAAGGAGTACATGGAGGCCTTCAAGGGGCTGAAGGAGTTCCTTGTCTCGCCTCCCTTGCTCTCCAGATCAGAGGCAGGAGAGGAGCTCCTCCTCTACTTGGCTATATTCTTAGGGCGGTCAGCTCAGTACTAGTCTTCACTGACAAGGACGATACCCAGAAGCCTGTCTACTACATCAGCAAGGTGCTATGCAATGCAAAAACCAAGTACACCCAACCTGAAAAAATTATTTTTGCACTTATTATGTCTGCTCAGTACCTCAAGCCCTATTTTTAAGCTTATCCGATTACGGTCCTTACTAACCAACCTTTGAAGGCCATTCTGAGTCAGCTGGATACTTCGGGACACATGACTAAGTGGGTGATGAAGCTTAGCAAGTTTGTATATTGTACCACCCGAGACCGTCCTCGAAAGCCTAGGTCTTGGCCAACCTCTTGATAGAATGCACCTGGGCAATTGATGACCTAGGGAGGCCCCCCCGAGCTGGTGCAACGGCCACCCGATAAGGGGACGACATGGATCCTCCATGTCAATGGTGCATCAAACTAAGGGGGGAGTGGAGCTAGCCTCATCCTCGCCAACTTAGATGGAGTGGTTATCGAGTATGCATTACGCTCTCTTTAAAGCAACAAACAACCAATCCGAATATAAGGCACTCTTGGAGGGGCTAAGGATATCTCACGAGTTGGGAATAATGAGCCTAAGGATCTTCACTAATTCTCAACTCGTGATAGGTCAAGTCATGGGCAAGTTTGAGGCTCAGATCCCAAGATGGCGAAATATCTGAATAAAGTGTGCTCCTACACAATGAGCTTTCGGCATCTTTCCTATTCCCCGAGGGGAGAACGCCCGCACATTCACCCTCTCTAGGCTTGTGACCTTGCTCGACTCCTCGCTGGGGTGAACATTCATTGAGTACCTAGAGACCCCCAGCTTCGGGACAGCATGCGAGGTTCAACAGGTCACCCATTATCCATGTTGAATGGATCCCTACATCAAATACATAGCTGAGGGGATCCTGCCTGAAGATCGCACAGAGGTCAACGCCCTCCTGAAGTAGAAGGTCGCCCGATTTGTGCTGATGGATGGGTAGCTTTACCAGAGGTCCTATTCTTATCCCTTGCTGAAATGTTTGAGGCCTTCGAATGCCGTCTATGTCCTCCAAAAGGTCTACGAAGGCATTTGCGGGAATCATATGGGGGGCAGAACGTTAGCTTATAAAGCCCTGAGACAAGGTTACTACTAGGACACCATGCAGAAAGATGTAGTCGAGTTCATGCGAAAGTGCAACTACTGCCAGCGGCATGCCCATGTGCAATGGTAGCCGGCTTCTCCATTGTCCCAACTCTCCTCCCCTGGCCATTCGTCCAATAGGGGATGGACATACTGGGACCGTTTCCACCAGCATTTGGCCAGGAAAGATATCTGATTGTCGCCATCGACTACTTCACCAAGTTGATGGAAGCGAAATCCCTAGCATGGATTATTAAGGGCAAGGTGAGATCTTTCCTTTGAAAGTCAATCATCTATTATTTTGGTCTCTCCCATACCATCATCACCAACAACGGGCGATAGTTTGATAACCAGGCATTCAGGAGTTCTGCACCAACTTGAATATCTACCATCGATTCACATCAGTAGGCCACCCGCAAGCTAACGGGGAGGCCGAGGTGACGAATTAGACCATTCTCTAAGGGCTTCGTACTAGGCTAGATAAAGTAAAGGGTCAGTGGGTGGAAGAGCTCTCCAATGTGTTATGGGCCTACCATACCATGCCTCAAACTGCAACGGACAAGATGCCATTCAACTTGGTCTTCGGCACCGAAGTGATAATACCGATAGAGATTGGCCTACCAATACTGTGAGTGGAGCAGTTCGATGAGTCGAGCAACCTGACTCACCTCCTCCTTAATCTTGACTTGTTGGACGAGATGAGAGATAAAGCCCGACTCTGCATGGTCGTGTACCACCAACAAGTGGCTCGCTATTACAACTCATGCATGAAGCCTAAGACCTTTCACCCGGGAGACTTCATCCTAAGATGGATAGAGTTGTCCCAACCCAGTGAGTGCGATAAACTATCGCCGAATTAGGAAGGCCCCTACAGGGTGGTTGAAGCATTGCACCAAGGAGCCTATCGATTGCCGAGCTTGACAGCACCCAGATCCCATGAATGTGGAATGCCAGGAACTTAAGGATATACTATCAATGATGTATGTCCCCCGTCCGGGAATGGAATGAAAATGCTCTTTGACAGAACTACTCGACCTCACCCTTCTAGAACGCCCATCTATCCGATCCCAGGTCAGATGAAGTTTAACGGGATGCTTTACAGCACCATCCCCCTAGATGGCCTACTCTACAGCCCCCATGCCCATCCATCCAGCCCTAGGTTGGATGAAATTTGATGGGATGCTCTACAGCACCATCTCCCCAAATGGCCTGCTCCATATCACCCGCACCCATCCATCTGACCCCAAGTTGGATGAAGTTTGACAAGATGCTCTATAGCATTGTCCTCCTAGATGGCCTGCTCCACAGCACCCGTGCCCATCCGTCTACCCCAAGTTGGATCAAGTTTGACAGGATGCTCTATAGCACCGTCCTCCCGGATAACCTACTCCACGGCACCCGTGCCCATTCATCCAACCCCAAGTCGGATGAAGTTTGATGGGATGCTCTAAAGCACCATTCTCCCGGATGGCCTGCTCCATAACACCCGTGCCCATCCATCCGATCCCAAGTCGGACGAAATTTGACGGGATGCTCTACAGCACTGTCCTCCCAAATGGCCTGCTTCACAGCATCCACCCTATCCGTCCGACCCCAAGTCGAATAAAATTTGACGGGATGCTCTACAGCACCATCCTCCCAGATGGCCTGCTCTACAGCACCATCCTCTCGGATGGCCTGCTCTACAGTAACATCTTCCCGGATGGCCTACTCTACAGCACCCACATCCATCCACCCAACCCCAGGTCGGGCGAAGTCTGGCGGGATGCTTCACAACACCGGTTTGCTCCACAGCACCCGAGCCCGTCCTGCTGACTCAAAGGCGACAGAGCCTAGCAGGATGCCCTGTAGTGACATCCTCTTAGAACAAACCATTCTACTACACCATCGCCCGACCACTAGGCCAGACAACGGGCATTGTAAAAAAAAAAAAGAAGGAAAAAAGCAAAGGAATGAGAGTTGCGTTAGCAAAATGTTCGAATTCATTTCTAGAAAAAAAATTATAAGGAAAAAAAATTACAAAATGTTATGGGTAAAAAGAAGAAAAAACTCTATAGCTACTCATGGCTCCAAGTTCAGAGCAGAGGCCCCACCGGACTTGAAGGCCTCCATGATGCATCAATCATCACCCCCATCTTGGCCATTACTCGCGTGACGGTCTCCTACACTGAGCTTGGTTGGATTGGCCTTGCAGCAGCTTCGACAGCCTGGGACTCTTGGGGTGGAGCTGGGTCAGCTCAACTAGGTGGCTTCAGTTGGATCGACCCGAACGGAGGGATCTGTCATGCCTCTCGCTCCATCGGGTTCATCAACAATGATGTCATGTAGATTCAAGATGTTGAAGACCCGCACCACCTTTCTTGCATTCTTCAAAGCCCTTGTAGAAGGTGTCGCCAACTACTTCACTCACCTCGTCCTTAAACTCCGTCGAGGCCTTGTACTGCACGTCTGCATGAGCTGCTTCTTCCTTCGCCGCCCCAACCATCGCCTCAGCAGCGGTGACCTTCTCCTCGGCCACCATGACTCGGTCCTCCGCCAAACCCAGCTACATCCAGAGCGTGTGTAGCTGCCCCTCCTAGCAAAGCAATATGGCAGTGGACTTGGTGAAGCTTTCCTCCAGGAGAGCAATGTACATCATCTTATTCATGATTTCAGCTTCGTGGTCCTCCACCCGCTTCTCGAGATCGATGACAGAATCTCATGAGCTCTCGAACTCGGTCTCCAGCTCCTTTATTTGGGCCTCCAAGCTCGGTGCCTGGTCCATCAGGACCCTAGCTTTCGTCTCAGCCGCATCGACCCTGTTGTGAGACTCCACCTCTCGCCTGACCAGCAATCGGCACACCTCCCTAATAAGGAAGGCATCTTGGATGACCTGGGGATGAGAATTAAGGGAAAGCAATTAATCAATCTTTCCACCCCTAAAACCCTAAGCTCGATGGGAGTATGAAGAACTTACCATAAGTAGCTGGGGGAAGATCCCAGAGATAGTCTCGCCCATCATGCAACTGCTTCTCTCTCTACAATCTCGAGGCTACAAGATGAAGCCCAACAGCTTCTAGGCTAGCCCAGCATCGAAAGTGAACGATGCATGGGGTGGCATCGTCGTGGAGACCCTGGCCATTCTGGGGGTTGGAGCAATGGACAAGGAGCTGGTTGATGCAAGGCCTGACAATTGGACCCCGTCTTTGTAAAGGCCATGGGCAAAGTTGGGACCCTCTCCAGCTCCGTGATGGTGCCCACCTCGGGGGATGGCGGGATCAATAGGACTTCAGGAACGACTAGTGGGGGTTTGGGGGTCTCTCCCTTGGCCCAACGACCCTGCTGAGTTGCAAGACCCACTCCCGACCGCCTCTACAGCCAGTGCCAAAGCTTCTCTCACCCCTCTCTTGCGAGGCCCCTCTGCTGATTCCTCGCAGGGCCTCTCCTTTGACTCCCCACGAGACCTCTTCGCTGGCTCTTCTTGGGACTTCGTCGATGACGTCCACTTATGGGATATCTACCGGATCATGTCGACTAAGAACTTCATATCTGCATTGGTAGGAAAACCCGATTAATTATCGGAAGCCATAGACAAAAGCATATCTCATACCTTATCTAAAGATCGGATCGGGCTAATCCTAGTATCAAAGAGATTATGCTCAGAGAGGAGGTTCCGCTCGTTGGAAACCTTCGAGGTGACAAGCTGGTCGTATACCTCCTGATCGGTAGGCTCCACCATGGCATTATAATTGGGGGATCAGTCGGGGTCACTCAAAATCCAATTGACTCCCTCAACCAAAGTGAAGAGGTATTGATTCTTCCATCCATTGATGGAAGTAGGCAGGTCAAACCGAAGAGCCCCGGGATGGGGCGCGACAAACCACCACCCCTTATTCATGGGATGGCGCTTCAGGATAAAGAGAGCCCTAAAGAGGGAAAACCGCGCAACCATACCATAGAAATGGTATAGAACAATGAAAGAGCAGATAACCCAAAGGAGTTCTGGGTGAGCTGAGTTGAAACTAACCTATAGTTATCTAAGAAGGACAAGATGAAAGGATGGAAAAGGAGTCGGAAGCCAACAAGGAAAAAGTCCTCGTATAAAGTGATCCAACCTAGCTCACCTGAAGTAACCCATTTATTCGGGCCCAAGGCTGTGATCCGGATGGACTCCAAAATCCCGTATACCCCCCGAAGGTGAAAGGCATCCATCTTAGTCATCGTCAAGATGGCATCCTACGGACCTGTAAGGTCTTGGCTCGAAGACGACGGAGGGGGAGGCAAGGCAAAGACATTGGGGTCTACCGTCCGGCGGGAACCCCGGGAGACCCAGAAAGGGACATTTTCCTCCTCGCTATCCGAGGGAGGAGGCCTAGACCGAGACGACTCCACAACACTCAGGCGACCTGGGGTACGCTCCAGGAAGCGACGTCCGCCTCCGGAGGGACTCATGGGCACTCAAAGAACGGGAAGAAGAAAATGAGGCCTAGGGCTATGGGCAAAGAATGCTCCCCCGGTATGGGCCAAAATGAATGGGAGAATGGAGAAAAGGGACTAACCTGCACAAGGCTTCGGAATATGGGTGAGGAACTCCCTTTTTCTCCTCTTTTCCCTCCTCCCCTCGACAGCTCTAAAAGAATGCAATGGAGCGAGAAGTCTTTCCGAGAGTGACGGCCAAACCCCTCTTGAAGCCATGTACAACGATCGGATGCGGCCCTTTCCCCCACTAATCGATGACATCAGGACACGTGTCAACATCTGTGGCTTGAGAGTGTTTCGGGTCTCGAATCGCCATGCTAAGGGGCACGAAGGCATCATTTCATATCACTGCCCCCCACTAACATGGCAATTAATGTCAGGCCCAAGGGCCCTCCATGTCAGCAGCATCGAATTACTCCCTTTACCCTAAACCTGAAAAGTCATAGTGCATTCTCAGCTCGAGAGTGAGGGGTATCTGATGTTGCTAATTGCTGACATGGCATCCATATCCGACATGGCCAACTGCTAACATGACACCCACAAGCTACACCCTGACCCCGGTAAATCCCAAGTAGAGCCCACGATCGAGCAAAATCCCTGACCAATTAGAGCCCCCAACCGATAGGGCTCCTAGCTGAGTAGAGCCCCCGATCGAGTAGGGCTCCCAGTCAAGTAACGCCCCCAGTCGAGTAGGGCTCCTAGCCAAGCTAGGCCCTAGTCATAGGAGGATCATTCCCCCCATAGACTGAGGCAAGAAAATGGATCAAGGATGCAACACAATCCTTGACTGGCATGTGCAACCCGCTTAGTTCCAACACCATGACAAAGTACCCGGATGGCAACAAGGAAGCACGGTGTCACCATCTCTACCGAACCTATCACGATGCTATGGAAAGAACATCCTGTAAGGAAGATGCACTCCTTCGAACCTGCATCCCTTGCAAAGAAATGCTTTGCCAGAACCACAGCCCTATAGCACTCCGCCGAACCTGTCACGATGCTCGACAAGAAACACCCTGCAAGAAAAAGAAGGCACTCCATCGAACATGCACCTCTTGCAAAGATATACTCTACCAACACTCCGTTGAACCTGCATCTCTTACAATGAAATGCCTTGCCAAGATTCTAGTTTCCATTCTACAAAATTCTGCAAAACTTATGCCCCTCTCGAGAAAATATTTATATATATATATATATATATATATATACATGCTTACAAATTTTCAAGCCAAGTATGCATTTCAATTCAATAATTGCCAAGCCAAGTTAAACTCGAAAAATTCATGATCTCCACCCCTTAGCATCCGTACTCATGATTCATGATGGAGGTATGGCCTCTTTTTTAAAATGCCTGATATTCAGGAATTTTGTTTCCTTCCTAAGATCCTGGTAGAACATTTATTTTCAAATGTTCACAAACAAGACAGATGTTATAAAGCTTAAGCATTGTTCATCACGCTAACACCTGATTCCGATCATTTATACGTGGAAGTTGAATGAGAAATTCTCTAGTTCCCTCTGGTAGCACATCAATCCACGGCAGAAAACGAAAAGCTCAAAACTTATAAACTAATAAAACTGCAGCCAAAACCCCAAACATATAGGAAATTTGCCTATGCTTCAACCAAACGAGTCCTTACGGGTGGCGGGTCCCTGTAAAAAGAACATAGGGGGGCGAACTCCCAACTACTTGGGGTTATTTGCCTGCATTGGTATTCCATCTCCACTCCAGTCTCAGAATACAAGCATACCTGAACCACCAACATCAATTCCATGTGGTTACAAGGCAATGAATACATGGCATTCTTTTGTTGGCTTCAAGGTTCTTCACCTAATCAATTTTCATGTATCTCACATATACAAGCAATTCAATATACAACGAGCACACTTGTACAAAGAAACTTAATTCTACATTGGGTTAAATGAAGCTTACCATTAATTTGAATAGCAGTAAGCTAACCAATATCAGAGCATATATTTTTATTGATGTGCGAGAAGCATAACAATATTTTCTATACTCCGAAGGTTGAATGAAATACAAAAGATGACACTGGAGACTCTAATATTACCTACCCTAGCGGGCATAACATATACCTATTTACAATAAATACTGGGGCAAGACTTCAGCACCAGGAATGATTGTAAGAGATTCAATTAATCTGCATCCAAAATATATCAAGTTATCAATCAGGATGGTTAGACTGCTTTGGAAAAAAAAAAAAAATACAGCCTAGAACACTAGACATCAGCCATATGCAGCATAATGTAACAAATCAGCCAAAAGTACAGGGCAACATGTACATCTACAAGACAAATGTTGTTGCATGGTGTGACCATCTCACTATCAAAAAATACCACCAATTTCATCCTCTGGCAAAGAAAAGTAGGCACAGATCCACCCATATCAGTTGGCTGTCATCATTCCCTTCAATTTTCACCACGACGGAATTGCCATGCAGCCCTCAAATTGCAACACTACTCCCTCTTTTGAGCCTTCGCTCAAGGGCATCTAGAAGTTCTGCATAATACTTCAATCACCGTGCTGCCCTACTGCTCCTTGGAACATGGACCCAATGATAGAGAGTTATTGTTCCACTTACAAGAAAAGACACCTCTTCCTCCTCAACCCTTTAGACCTCCACCCCTATGTGTTTAGAAATTATTGAGTAGAATAAGTCTACCAATAGGATATAGGCAAAGTCAATGAAAACTCAACACGTCAACCATAATTTTTCGTTCCAATTAAATGCATAATCATGATCTACCATGACTTAACAGGGAAAAGAATGCCTTTTTTTTTTTTTTTTTTTTTAAGAAGTTACTGGAAATAATAAATGTTAATCATTCCACCTCCCCCTCTCCCTCCCTACTCCACCTCTACATCCACTCACTAATCCCAACGCCGCTACCGAGAAATCTAGGCCATCCACCACCTGCGCCTTGCTCACCAACCCCAGCACCTGTGACCACTACAAGCATGCCCCAAAAGCAGGCAGCACCCTGCCCACCGTTGCTCCCCTTGCAGCAACTGGGCCACCATGCCATTGCTCCCATCACACCGGAGGCCCTAGCTGGCAAGGGCAAGGGCATGGGCATAGGCCTGCTGGGCCGCAATCCAAGCCTCCAATTCCAAAGCTCCGCCTCAAGGATGGCGACGGAACAGGCTGCTCTCACCACCTCCAAGGGCTTTGTAGCAGCCATGGAAGAGTAGGAGAGGAGCAGCAGCATGGCCTCCTCTATCATGCACTTCTGGATCAGATGGCAGTCTGCCATCGTTCCTCTACATCCTGGCTAACCCGTGCTCCAGAAGAACCAAAAATCAAAGGACTCATGCTAACCTGCACAGCTTGAGGATGCTGGAATACATTCAGAGGTGTTCAGGGCGCACCAATCTAGACCATTCAAAAAACAACACACACATTGAACGGATATCTTTGCTATACTTCTGGCAACTTTTCTAAAAAAAATTCTTACTAAGCCATTCTTTACCCTACTAAACCATGGTTAACCATAATTATGCATTTAATGGAGACCAGAAATTCTGATTGACATATTGAGCTTTTATTAACTTTGCCTATATCCTATCTGTTAGGCTCATTCTATCCAATAATTTCTCCTGTGTATAATGACTCGCCCATAGAAAACAGCCTTCTCTCCTACTCAACAAGCACCTAACCCACCTGAGATGTCTTCTGCAGTTCATCATTTTCTCTCCCACAAAATCATGCAGGCCTTATCAATCATTCCCTTTAGCTGTTGTTGACCTTCTATGGAGACGTGATACTTACTATTACTGACAACTCCAAATGAATAACAATTTCATCCCGAAAATAAGATTGTTGAATGATGGCATCACCCCCCCACCCAAAATAAAAAAGAAAGAAGACAAAGAAGACAGCACCCCCATTAACAAGCATCTACATACAATCAGAGCAAACCAGCAGCACCATAGATGATGTGAAAGTTGTTGCCAAATGAACACTCAGGTTTTGACCTACAAAGGCTGCCAGCTATAGGAAAAACTCTTTGTAAAACACTCTAGAAAAGTTACAAAATCAAATCCATGAGTGCAACCTTTACTCAACACATAAGGTAAGATATAGCACATCATAGACAAGATCCTGCACACTCCAAAGACCTTTGGACAATGTAATCACCAAATAGTTTTCCACCATTGGTGTCAGAAGCCAAAAACAGAAACCCCCCCCCCCCCCCCAACAACTTACTCAAAAGATTTCTGTCATGTATGTCTGCAGAATCTTCAAAAACTATAATTTGACAGCCTTCTTCCATTCAAGAATTCTTACTCTATTGACAAACTACCATGAGATAATATATGTTTTCAGTCTCCACTTCCTTCCAATCAAGGTTGCTTGAACATGTTTTCCAATGACCAATTTCTAGCACAAAATAACAATTTGAGTCCTTGCAATTTGCCATCCTGTTCAGCTGGACAAAAGTTTGTCTTATTCTTGCTGAACCACTTCCAACAATTTTCATCCAAGAATCCTGCTGCTCATCAGATTTGTTTATTTTTCCACCCTCCTAGACTGGTCCATACATAAGTTGCCCCAATCATCAAACCCTCTTGAATGATGTTCATTCAAGCCGTGTAAGCTTAACTGAAAATTGAATTTGAATGGAATAAGAAGTCCATTTTTTTTAATCATAGTTACTCCTGATCCAATAGAAAATCTCTAACCTCTGACCAAAGTGCCTTTTTTTCTTTGAGGGAATACTGACATAAGTGGCTTACTGAAAAAAAACTGCAATCTTTATTCTCTAAGATCACATCTTTGTCATCAAGATTTGATGGCTCGGAACCAGACCCCATGACAAACGGCCAATGGCACAAGTCCATATGCCCCCATACTGAGTCCAAACTAACACCGAAACGAGAGAGAATCAGTGAGGAAAAGAGAAAAAGAGGGGGAAGGGGGGGAGGAAGTTCTCTTCCTCCCTTGTTGGTTTTCGTCAGTGTTCCGAATCAAATGGCTGAAGCACACCAATTTTCACCTCAAACCACCCAGTTCAAGCTTGTTCAGCAAAAACTGCTTGTCATCATCTCCAACAACACCTTTTGGACATGAAACCTAACTAGGGTAACTATTATGAAGAGCAACTGTTTAGTTAATCAATTTTGTTCCTTTAAACTTGCTTTATTGAGGCTTAAATCTTAAAAGCATGTGATCTCCATTTTCATCTTCACAAGGAGAAAAGGGTCACAGATTTGATGAAAGTGTTGCTTATTTACCTTTAGTAGAAGGCTCATCTTGAGGCTTCATGGCAGGAAAGAGAAGAACTTCCTGCAGTCGCATAATCCAGTATTCATCATGTTAAAAAGACTCATAAAAAATTTCAGTACGTGAAGAAACTAAAATGAGAAGAATGAAAACAGCCAACCTTTATATTTTGGGAATCCGTAAACAACATTGTCAGTCGATCTATCCCCAGTCCCCAACCACCTGTCGGGGGCAGCCCATATTCAAGGGCAGTGCAAAATGTTTCATCTAAAGCCATTGCCTCATCATCACCTGATTGTCGATCCTGCAACAATTGTCACCAGGTCAGAACCACAGATAATTGACAATGTCATGGACCAACAGCAAGAATCTGGAGTGTGGAATCAATTAACCAAATTACCACGGCATGATATCAAACATTATTTTTTTCAGAATTTATAACTGAATTTAAAACAGTACCTTCAGCTGTTCAGCAAATCGTTCACGCTGTACAACAGGATCATTCAATTCTGTGTATGCATTACATACCTGAATGGTATATATTGATAGTATTAGATGAATAAAAATGAACAATGAGTTTGTAACCACAAATCAGGATTGATATCACAAACCTCACGTTTGTTAATGAACAATTCAAACCGCTCAGTCAGGCCAGGTCTTGACCTATGCCACTTAGCTAATGGACTCATTATCTCTGGATGGTTAATAATAAAAGTTGGATTTATGCACGTCTCCTCCAAGAAATGCCCTACAAGCTGTCAATCAAATAAGAAGGGAACTTTTACACTTTCTTGGAATAATTACTGGGAGAAATACAAAGTAAAAAAATTATTTATCAAACTTTGATGATTATGAGCAAATTAATCTCTTTTAGAAATGGATATTTACTTTATTCATAACAAGAACACAAAATTTAATATATGAAGCATGGGACTTGTTCTTGTATATTTTGTTAACCTTGTGTCGTCTTCTTCAGTCTTTCATTTTTTCCACTGTTCTTGCTATTGTTCTACATTAAAATTTCAAGTTTGTCAATCAGAAGTAAAAAAGTGGCATGCTTACAGTGCAAACACTTCAACAGCTCAAATAATCCCTTCTTTACAGATGTTTATTACCACTCAAATTTCCTAGAGCTACAGTGAGCTAATAACAAAAGATAAAGTATCAACCTTGTCCAACAGCCTTGTGGTAGTCTGGGGAGGGGGACATTTGACATCAAATTTTTCACACGCATCCAACAAATATTTGTTTGCTGCTTCACTTGAAAGATCTTTTGGTATACTGAGGTTGGCCAAAGCTTCCAATCCTTCAATCATGTCGAGTCGCCTGATTAAAATGGCATTAATCACTTTGTATTCGGATGAAACTTGTACAAAGTCATGCTTTAACCTGGAAAAATTATATATGTGGTATAAAATATACCTAAATGGGGGAGTAAAATCAATCTCTATAGGATCCTTGTCCACCCCATTTGCATGATACTTTATTTTATAACCGCCTGTTAGCTCTTTGACAATGCCTGATTGGAATTTTCTGAATAAGTAAACCATAATCATGATACAGCAGAAATTAACCTACTTGTCAGCAAATTACATTTACAATTTTCAGGGACACTTGTTTAATAGCACAATGCCCCCATGGCTACAAACCCCTTCCATTTGGAAAGGTTTCCTGCTTCTAGTCTTGGGAGGTGCATCCACAACATTTGGAACTGAGTAATATGCTCATGATACACCCCCCCACACAAACTTTTTTTTATATATATATATAAGACATTGTGCTTACCAGATAACATTTGTTCTGTGAGTGTCATCAAATCATTGTAGTCAGCAAAAGACATGTAAAACTCACACGTAGTGAATTCAGGATTATGAGTTAAATCAATCCCCTCATTCCTAAACTGTTTTCCAATTTCATAAACACGGTCCAGCCCACCAACAATTAACTCCTTGAGATACAGTTCAGGAGCAATACGCATGTACAACTTCATGTTCAATTCATTGTGATGAGTGACAAAGGGCCTTGCAGCCGCTCCACCAGCAATCATGTTCATCATTGGTGTTTCCACCTGGCAATACAGAGAAATGTTTTTAAATTTAACACCAGTAAAAGGTAAAGACAATATCAAAAAAATAAAATATGGGACCAGAACCAAACCTCCAAGAAACCAAGATTGTCCAGGAAATGTCGGATGTAAGAAATAATCTTTGCCCGGGTCTTAAATATTTGCCTAACCTCATGGTTCAACATCAGATCCAGATATCTTTGACGATATCGAGTTTCCTGCATGAAAGGATTGATATTTCAATGAAAATCGACCAAATACAAATCAATAATTATGCAACTGAATTTTATGTTAAATATGATAACATTCTCCTTGAATTTAAAAACATTAAAAAAATGCATATATCACAGCCAAATATTAGTGAAAGTTATCAGACTAAACTATTGATTGGCACATACAATCATATAATATTTCATAACCAAAATGATGTAAAATTTTGAACTATAAAAATTGCAAAGGAATCACTTATGGAATCTAGCTAGACACATTTTCTCAGATATTATATTAGGATCCCTAAGAAACTATTGAAATAGAGTTTGGAGAAAATATGAAAAAGAGCAAAAAATGATTAGGTTAATTCATTTGCTTGGAGAGTTTAAGAACTCCAATATACTGCAGATTGGCTTTAGTCATGATATAATCAGAAAAGGTGCACAAGGCAATGTCCTGTAAAACATTTTAAATAAAAACCATCAAAAAACATCTTCCCGTTCTAATTGCCCCATCCTAGTTCTTTTTGGAAGACAATCTGGAACACCGTGACTGGGATTCAAAATAACATAGAAAACAATTTTCCCAAGAAAACAAGGCATCTTGGCATAATCTCCATCATATGATTGGACTTCCATAGTCCGCCTGCTCCAAGCATCTAGTGACAAATTTATCTTCACAAGACTATTTATGATGTACAATATGCTTTCTTGACAATTTCATACAGTTCAGTCTTCAATTTGCTAAACATATTTGCAGGGATGGGGTGGGGAAAAACCATCTCAGGATCAAGGTTTCCAAGCACTGCAAGTCTATCTGGGTTATCACAACAATCATGTCAAAAACCTAACCATATCAGACAAGTTTGTTGAAATGATTCAAGTCAATTTGGTAAAATTAACAAAGATTAGCCATTTAGTCCATTGTTGGGCCATATACTTGGCCACCATAAGCTATCTCAGAAGTCCTTAAATTTCATGCAAGTTTCATCCAGTTCTTACATTTCAATCAGAATCCAGTTCATCTTGTTTTTACAGAGTTTTTAGAGCTCTATCACACCTCTATCAGTTCACCTTCTAATTTTATTTCTATTGCTGCAACTCCGACGCTTCCTTGCATTTCAACCTCTCTAAATTTTTCCTTCACAGTATATTTCTTTTGATTATCCTTGTCTAATATACAACTTTCATATTCTCTTGCTCTCCCATCTAACACAAGCAGAAACAACCCTCATTGTCCAAGCCTCCAAATCCACTAATTGAATCTCATCAGAAATTTCTAACAATTTTCCTCAAACGTTTAGTTTCATTTTTATTAAGCTCAAAAATAGAAAAATTCTCATATTATGTCATAGACATTGCATCCAAGAAGTGCATTACCACCATATATAACCAACCCTAGTACTTTAAATTTGTTTGATCTATTTTTGCGTTGACAAGAAAGCATTTACACTTTACAAGTTTACAACCTCAATCTTAGGATTGCAAGCAGTAAAAAATTTCAAAATACACAAGTTTTTACTGCATCTTGTAAGAAAAAGTTATTAAGGTCACACTGTTCATTATGAATTTAATAATATCTGCATTACATTCTAGAATTGTTGCACCACCTTGTCCAACCCTTACTCACCTTTTTAGAATGTCTTCACCTATTTTTAGTATAACAACCTTTTTATTGTGACCAATGATCTGCATGCTAAGATTTGACTTAATCTGAACAATAAAGGGCACATTAATGTGTAACATGATAATTCACAAAATTGGCAAACTCAAACAAATCAGTAATTCATAGTGAGAAGAATTGGTGGAATACTAATGTCATGAACAATTTGGCTATCCTTTTCTTCATATAGTACTTTCACATATTTAGTTATGCATAAACCTGAAATGCAAAGCCTCAAAAAAAATCAAAATCCCCAAGACAAAAAGAATAATGCCCCAGGGCCTCAGCTAAAGAAAAATAAAAAAACAAACACACCCATGCAAGGCAGTGAAAAAAACACAAAAAAACATAATGCAAACCATGATTAAATTAGATGATCTATCTCAAATGATTAAGAGTAAGTCAGAAGATAACTGGGCCAGATATTCTGCATGTCCTGCCAACAAAAACTGACATATGGAAATGCACCACAGCCCCAGCCAACTTAAGAATGCATGATGTCTAGATCCTATTAAAAGCATCTGAATGGTAGAAAGTGCGAGAATATAGTTAAAATAACATGGTAAAGGAATTGTCGAAATTTCATATCAAACTTTTCCGGAATAAGTACTTTGAATGAAGCAGTGGTATGACAATTCTTCTAACAATAAATAGTCATCTGGCTGTAAGTTTTTAATCACAGTCCATTATGTTGTTTCAGGTTTGTAATCTAAGAAACAAAGGACAGGAAAAGAAGCAAGAAGAAGAACAAAATTCTCCGGACACTAACAGGCTCTGTTCCTCACTGTCCAGTGAAGCAAAGGATATGGGAAACGGGCAGAAGTGAGAGTGCAATTATCGAATGGGTTTGACACCATGAAGTTCATGATCCCTATTTATCAAGCCAAAGGCAGTCATGATAAACAAAGTATATTATTTTTGTGTTATATTATAATACATTATTTCAGGAGACCTTTCATGCAGACAAGACTGGAAGAGTCAGATACCTGATCTTTCAGGACATATGTTTCAGGATTCCTAGTCATTCCTGGAACCCATACATCTGATGCTGTTTTGCCTTCATTTTTCTGCATACCAAGTTGAATCCATTTGCACAAAAAGATAGGAAAATCCACATGAGACCAAAATTGATTAAAATAACAAAACATGCTAGACTGAAGGTTTTTATGTTCACAAACTTTTCACCTTCGCAGCAGCATTATCAGCACCTGGGGCAGCTTTCTGTCTTGGCATCATGTGAAGGCATGGAGAGAGAACAATAAACTTCTTGGGAAAGATACTTAGCTCACCTCTTTTACTCTTCCCTGCAGCATAAGATAGATGACACTGAATCATGTGCTAAAAGAACTTTTTTTTTTGGGAGGAGAAGATAGCATAAGTCTTTAATCACAAAGAAGCATAATTCATCTGCTGATTGCTTACTGTGTTCATGCTAGAGTCAACTTGTCTATTGTTCCATTGCTCATGGTGGCTGCAGTTACTGCATTTTTACTTGATGGATTACTAGCAAATTGAAAGTCCTCCTCACCCATATTACGTGCCACACATATAACTTGTGAAGGTTATTCTTATATAAATGGTAGTTGTTGGCACAGCAACTTGACTATTGTATAAGTCAATCAAGACTGAACTACTCACCAATAATATTGGGTGATAAAGCTTTACCAACTGCTTAAATGTTGTATGGATTACGTTTCTCTCCTACTTATCAATGTATGAAGTTAGAAAGATGTGTAATGGTAAAACAAATTCTGCATAACATGATTCTTGTGCAATTATAGTTCACGGCATGCATAAGTATATCAACTAAAACATTGTGATCAATGGACCAAATAATGACAGATAAAACCTAGCTCAACTAATTAAAATGTCAATATGTGATTGGAATGTTTTAAACTATTAAAATTCCTAGTTTTGTTCATAACTATAATTTCTCGATAATCTATTGGCATCTGTCTTCATCGACAGAGACATAATTCATCACTTAATAGACTTCTGACTGCAGCAAGGAACAATAAACACAGAATGTGGAGATGTCAAAATCCGCATGGCCTATTCCTATTGGAGATCTACAATTTGATGGTGCCCTTGTCTGCTGCGTTTTCTGCAAGAAACCCCTCTGAATAATTGCAAATCATGGCAGAATACAGGCAAGTGAACTGAAAACTGATATGCACAAACAGAAAACGAGAACATATTACAAGGAAACAATCCAAAGCTGTTGGACAAGCGACATGTACATGCCACCATGCCTTGTGAAAGCTTTCATCATGACAAAGTCCAACAGCAAAAAGGACAGTCTAAGCTGTGTAAATAAACTGTCTAAGGCCTGTTTCATCATCATACATATTCCTAGTCTCATTCCCAAGGAATTAGAATTATCTTTTAATTAAACTGGACTACTTTACAATAAAATAGATACCATATGCTTAATAAGACCATCAAACTCATGTACTTTAAAATTTAATATGTGGAATCCCTTTAAGAACTATCTTCCTGTCCTGCATTTAAAGTAAAATGGCATTTCTTACTACAAAACTATGATGTTAAATCCACAATTGTATTATGAATTTCATCATCAGCTAATCTTTAGATCGAGATTGGATGTCTTCACTAAAATGTAAGTAAAACTACTCCTACAAGATTTGTCCCAAGAAAATATTGGTATGCACTACACCATGAAGCCAGAATAATCTAATGGGTATTCAATCAATATGTTACTGTATACTAAAATACTGATGATGTATGAGAGACATGACTCTGAGAATGTAGACCAAAAGCTCACAAACCTGGATAACCACAGATACCAACAATATCGCCACGTTTCACACCAGCATGGTATCTAGCAAATTCACCCTCATCCATGTCTGAATCCCTAATTAACATAAGACCAATTGGTTAACATCCCTATGTAAATCAAAATGAAACATTCAGATAATGTCTCTCACCAAATGGTCACTTACAGCAATTGTATTCATATATAAACATACAATATAGGTTACATTTGCAAGACAAACACAGCATAATCACATAAAAAAGTATAGCTTGCAGTCATGGTAAAGTATTAATTTAAATATATACAAGGAAAATCAACAACTGAATGCTTACAACAAAACAAATGAATTATAAAGCAAAAGTGACTGCACAGTGTGCATGCAATTCAAATCATAGTTTCATTTATGGTTTATACCATTAAATTTCTTGACAACTAACATGGAGCAATAACGGTGTTATTGCCTGAATGAAGAAGGCCTAAATAATTTGACCGATGTCCAACATGACAAGTACAATGTTGCATGTCAATCTTCTTATACAACCACTTAATATGACCATGTTGAACCAATCAAATCTCCGATTGGAACCACATATATCTGATAAAGGTGTTGTTGCCTTTAAACTTGAGATGGTTTTTCTTGTAGCCAAGGAAAAATTGTTGAGTCAACTAATAACTCTTTTCTGGCCCAACTCCTCTAAGGATTCACAATATATATGAATATATAACTATATAGATGTAAATATAGATATATACACATACATATATACATATACATAATTTTAAAATCCATAAAAAGTCAGCTCCAATGACATCTAGTAGCTAGGTTCATATGATCACAATACAAATGTACACGTGAACAGGTTAACAAACACAAAGTAAGGAAGGAAGTAAATAAATAAATAAATAAATAAAGGTGAACTCATCTTGGTCATGCATACCTGGCATCAGCCATGACTTGAACTTTAACACCATCACCATATAAATCATTAAAGTAAAGCTTCGACGAAGAAGCTCGCTTGTTCATAATTCTCCCTAACAGGGAAACCATTTCACTAATAATGCACTATAACCATACTAAACAGATGGATTGTACAAAGCAAACAAGTTTCTTAGCAAATATAACGCAAGACAACAAATACCTGCTAAACTGACTTCAACATCCTTAAGGTGCTCCCCATCACTCAAACTTCCATATTTCTCAACATACTCCACAATGGACATGGACACAGGAAACTTATGAGGGTATGGATTCACTCCAACTGCCTTCAGGGAAGCAAGGACCTTCAGCCTACTCTCATAGTATTGCTGCAATCAAATAGTAGAACTATTTAATCCCCATTGGATCAGACCACAAAAAACAAAAGTGCCAGATTCTCGCAGAGAACATTAAGGAAGCGAAGCAAAAAAACCGTGGGGTCCATATCTTCATCCTCCGCAGAAGATGGCTTTTGAGACTGCGAATTTGTCATTGCTGCGGCCTAAAGAACGGCAAGAAACAGCAGCAAATAGTGAACATTGGGGAAACAAAACTGGTACAACTTCAAAAAAAAAAAAAAAAAAAGCCAATCAAGAAGGGGGAGAAGAAAAAAAAAAGGTTCTTTTGCAGATTCAATCGCATGAAATCGTGAAAGAAATAAGCAAAGGGATATTTTTATTAGGGTAAGGCTCTCAGGAAGCGAAAAGGGGGAACCTTCTTCTTCTTCTCTTCCTCTTTGAGCCGCTTCTCCTCTTCCTTCTGCTTCTTCTTCAACTCCTTCTTGAGAGCGCTGCAAGAAATAGCGAAAAAGATAAAAAAAGGGGGTCAGAGAACGAAGTGGATAAACGAACAGCTCTATAGAGAACGAGATGGCGACAAGGTACATGCTTCTTGCTTGGGGCTTCTGCCTTGGAGGAGTCCATGGAGAGGCCGGCCACGCTCTCAGCCGCTGCTTCGACTCCCTCCGCCATCAGAGATCGAGAGAGGGAGAGAGGGAGAGAGGGAGAGAGAGAGAGAGGGGTGAAACCGGCGGTTAGATTGGAGGGGAGGGAAGGAGAGGAACGGAGAAAGGTGGGTTATGCTTTAGGTTTTGGAGGGTTTTGCTCCCCTCCTTGACCTTTGCGGGATTTTCTTGGGACGCAAGTTTTGTCTGCTAGAGTTCATCCTGGCCGTTCAAATGGATCCTAAAGGTTTTTTTTTTATTATTATTTTTTAATTATATTTTTACAATGTTCCGCGAATGGTTAAAATATTCATGAGCCATTCTTGGATCTTTTCTCCGAGCCAATCACATATATTTACCACCAGTGGGTGGTGCCATTAGTTACGAGACTTTTCTCGTAACAAACAGGAATTTGAATTTTGATTTGGACATATTCTGATTAAAAAATTTAAAAATAAAATTAAAAAAATAATTAGAAAATAAAATTAAAAAAATAATAAAAATAATTCTGGAATTGCTGTTGGCTAGTGATAGTGATATGCATCATGTATCGAACATTTCTTGGCTGGGATTGGGAGACCGGGGGATAGCCACGTTCGAAATCTAACTCTGTTGTTTCATAAAAAAAAAAAACAGGTCTAATTAAAAATTCATAAATATTATGAGTTTTGTTATTGCTATTGCTAATGATATTTTATTGATATTTATTATCCAAATATATGATTTTTTTGGCATATATTAATATAATTTTTTAGGTTTCAATTTTTTGATCCTAGTTTGCAGAACATTAAACTTTTTTTTTTTTTTTTTTTTTTTTTTTATGAAACGGTGTATTCATTAAACTGAACGTAGATGAATACAACCTAAAGAGTTAGAAAGCAAAATATTTCTAAGCTATACATGGGTAGTCTGCCAATCAGTCCACAAAATAGAGTCAGTATGCTGAGCAACATAAGAGGCTACCCAGTCGGCTGCTGAGTTAGCCTCCCTGAAAATATATCTGATAGTCAGAGAAGAGCAATCCTATAGCATGAGCTAAAGTCCCTGACTATCGGATGAGCCACCTGTGTGGAGGAAGTCTGCGAGATCCAAGAAATGATGGTGGCATAATCTCCCTCAATGATAAGATGGTCTAGGCCTAGTACCCGACGAGCATATCTGATCCCAGCCCATGCAGCATAAAATTCAAGGGCCGGCACCGAAGAGTCGAAACTAGGGGTACCCCCAGCCGCTAAGAAACCCAACGATGAATCCTTAATAATGAAACCTGCTCCGCCCATCCTGCAGCGGAGGCTCCCATCAAAGCTAATAATAACAAAGGGCGGAGGAGGGGTTTCCAGGTAATAAAAACCCTCCGGGTCGCTCGAAGAGCGAGAGGGGAACCCCAGATCTCAGCCGACATCACGGCAGACCTACAATACTCCATTGCAGCTATCCCGGTCCTCTCAACCAGAATCATAGAGAAATGCCTCAAAGATGTGAATATCCGATCATTTCTAGAAATCCAAATATGATATGCCAGATAAGCAATAAAAGAAACCTGGATCATAGGCGTCGTCCGCAGCAAGGTATAAAAAGTATCCAGAATGTGATCAGGCTGAGCAGGTATACCACAAAATCCAGCCAGAGCCCAGATCCGACTAGCACGGCCGCAATGGAATATGGCATGAGTATGCGTCTCCAACTGAATCCCACAAAAGGGCATTCAGGAGTGATATGGACCCCTCTAGAGGTGATAAACTCCGGCATGGGGAGGCGATGCCAAGCGAGTTTCCAGATAAAGAGTGAAACTCTAGGATGCACCGATAGGGTTCAAATCCAGCGATAGCTCCTGGAAATATAAATATCCCGATCAGGCGTAGGAGTGAGATTCCCGATAGGCACCCTGGTCGAGGTAGTGTGTCTCCAAACTCTGATGTCAGAGCAAGGATGGACCGGAAGTGGAATAGACAGGACCCTGTATCCAAGGATGTCCCCAAAAATAGACAAAACCCTGTCCGTGTCCCAAGATGAAAGACTCGGTCTGTTAAGGTTAGCTATGGTAATAGAGGCCGGAGTCAGAACAAAGAAGAAGGTGGGCCATCTGCTTAAAGGAATGTCCGAAATCCAGGGATCATTCATGAAGCTAACTGATCGGCCATCTCCTAGCACCCAGGAGATTTGGGAGGCGACAATCGGGGCTCTGGTAATCATCTCTCTCCTAACAATCGATGCCCTCCTCGTAGAAATAGAGCAATCACCGGGATACAAAAGGATGTCGCCATATTTGGCCCTCATAAAAGAAGACCACATAGTGTCCGGACATAGAAAAAACCTGACGACATGCCGGGTCATAAAAGCCTCTCTCCTTGCAAGAAGAGAAGTGATGCCCAAACCCCCCTCATGCATCGGTCGGCAGACATTTTCCCAGCTCATAAGATGTATCCTCCTCCAATCAGTAGAGGAGTTCCAGAGAAAAGCCCGAATCATCTGCTCAATCTTAAGAATGACCCTCCTTGGTATAAAAGAATTAGAGAGTAGATAAACAGGAAGAAACGCCAATACTGACCGGACAAGAGTGAGCCTGCCCATGACGGATAAAGATCTGGCCTGCCATCCTCCAATCCTGTCCGTCACAAAAGCCACAAGGGGAGCGCAGTCGAGTATAGTAAACCTGGTACCAGAAATAGGAATACATCTCTCTTCGGGGAGCGCAGTCGAGCGTAGTTAAACTTGTTATTGTAGTGAGCCCATATGAGTTTGCCGGACCTTGCCTTTTCTTTTTTACAAACTTCTCCTTGTTTATAAAAGAATCCATGATATTTTAATTTAGAAAAACAAAAGATAAATTACCATCCTTCCTCAAGATTTTTTTAAGAGCATAATATTGAAAAAAATAAAAATAAAAGACTACATCTCTCTCCATGATATCTCTTTAAAGTTGTATAGCCAATTAATTGCATTACTAGAATATTTTGATAAGAAGTTGAAACTTTATATCTTTGGATGTACCGTCTTTTGATGGCTCAAACCTTTGGCATGAACTTCAACTATAGGATTGTAGATATACCATTATTAGGATATTCTTTTGTGATTTCTTAAACCCAACTAAAATTTGATTGTCGATCAATATTTTCATCTAATGTAAACATAGATCTCAAAGCAGAGGCTTTAGCCTTTGCTTCTGTTAGGCTTCTTATATTTGAATAATTTGTGAACGATCCAGTCGCCTAAGCTTGACTGCCACCCTCCAATCCAGCTCTGCCATGCATGCGTATTAGGCTACGATGCATTTGAAAAGAATCTAACAAGTATCTCATTAGATGTCACTTTGCTTTTTTTTTTTTTTTTTTTTTTTTTGGAGTGAGAAAATACAATTTGGTAATTTCATGGTGTTTAGAACCATGATGTTCGTTGCAATTTGCAAAAGAAAAGAGAGAGAGAGAGGCATCATTTTAACATTCAATAATTCATGCTCCATGAATGTTATAAAAATTTAATTGTAAGAATGTCCTCTTCAAGAACAAAATGTCAAGTGGATTATAATTTTTCACTAAAAACCTTTTTACACTGTCACTTCATTGGTTGTGAGAAGAACACAAGAAGTGGATGTGACAAACAAAAGGATATGGATAGGAGATTGTAATGCGAGTTCATGTCATCATGAATGATTTAGGTTAGGACACTTCATTCAGCTTTCAGATTCCTGGTGCTTGGATACGATATTCATTTTCCTAGATGATATTAACTCTGAATGAAATCATAGTCATCAAATCAAGTCCCAGCTATTTGGATTCTGATTAATGAAATTTTTTTATGCCAGAATTTTATAAGGGACTATCTCTGATGTTGTTTAATGCTTTATTTAGCTTTCAGCATCAATAGATTAGACATAATTAATCAATAAACAAATTATACTCTTGAGGCTTTCTCCCAAAAATCAGTTTTTTATGTGGACTTCTAGGATCCAGCTGCAATAAGTTGTTTCCATGAGTTATTGTAAGTTATTTATAATGAATTTTGTACTGACCTGGACAAAATTACATTTAGTGGCTTTTTAAAGACAAATAAGCGAAGTTAAAGCCTGCAGCTGTAATGCAAATTAAGCATCTATTTATGATTGGAAGACAGAGCATGATAGGTTAGAATGGTCATATATGGATGTTATTGTTCCATATAAATGAATGTTGAGCACCACATGATGTCCTTTTTGCTCTCCAGTGATTTTGGAGTAACGTCCTGCATCTAAAAAAATTCTTCCAAATCAACTGTCAATCCAATAAGATATGTAAGCACAGAATTTGAAGTAGAATTATTAAAAGATGACGATAACCTACAAACTGTATATACAAACAGCTGTATACAGAAAGTGAAAAGAAAAGAAAAGAAAACAAGAACATAATGAACAAACCCAGGCTAAAGCAAATAATAATAATAATGGTAGTAGAAGTAGTAGTATCAATAGATCCTTGATCAAATGAAGCACATGATTTCTTGCTTTATTAAAGCCAACCTCCTAATAGATGTTTCCTTGCTAGAAGTTTCTCTCTGAGGACATTAATGAGCTGATTTCATGAACTAGTTATCTAGGGTCCTATGGTGGGGATGAAATAAAGGCTTCTACTTGTTCATCATTTAGTTCAAGGAAAGGCTCATATGTCACAAGATCATTAGTAGTTTTGCATGCCCTTCATTGTGGTGAAGAGGAAAAGGTAATTACTGTAATAAGTGGATACAATTGTCAAAAATCCAATATCCAAGAGTCCATTCAAAGATGCTCTAACCTCACTATGAATTATGAATTGTTATCCGAAGGTTCCTTATCCTTTTGCATAAGATTGACAACAACATTGGTTTGGACTTGTTTCCTTCCTTGCTTGCCTGAGTTGCTTAAATGTACCCTTTTGTAGTTTCACCTAGAAATGATTTCCTGGACAGTTATATAAGCTCCAGGATGAATTTGCTTTGAAAGCACATAGGCAATGAATGAACAAGTTTGCTGAGCGCAGTAGAAGCGGACTCTGATGAGATCACTCGAAACTACTAGTTTTGAACAGGTATTGAAAGTGCTAAATCCACATTAGCAATAATGTGCTGCAACAAGTTTTAGTGTTTGGTTGGCTTCTCTGCAATTATAACCATTCAGCTGCATGGGCTGTCAGATTCCATCTAAAAATAGGTCTTCTTCTAACCTCTGGAACAGTATTAGGAAACCATGTGGTTTGACTGTGCACTCTGTGATATTAGTCAGGCAAAACCTTCTTGTCAGCACTCTCTGGCAACCTGATAAAATGATGCCAATTGCCCATCATGTTAGATTTGCTGAAGTAGCCCTCCTCTCTGCTTTGAGATCTCCATGGTTACCTGATCTCCCCACAAAGCTTCCCAGGCCTGAACTACTGATTGTTCCATTTTCAATTCTTGAAATTGTTCATTTTTACTTCTCTGCTGGCTGGTCATGATAGCTAGCAGCCCAAATTTGCAAAAGCCTTCTCGTTCTTACTGTAATAAGCCATATCGGGTTCTATAGGGCACATAGCCTACTTGTCTCAATAATTTTGTTAGTCCATCCAAGGCCTCATAGATCTCTTTCCTCTTCTCATGCTTAGTATCCTTAACTAGAAACTCATGGACCTTTCCACCCACTTGTATTGAGCTACAACCAGGCACTTTCTCAATTCCCTCCTGATGCATCATGGCACGGACATTCATAACTCCCACCCAAATTCCTTCTAAGGCACTAGAATTTGAAATTAGCACCTGATACCCAGGATTTGATGGCTCTAAGTCAACAATCTTTCGATTCACATATTCTACCAACTCCCTAGCTCCATGCATGACACAAGAACTGAGTAAAGTTGCCCATATAACTACATTGGGTTCCATGGGCATGCTCTCAATAAACCTAACCGCCTCATCCAATCTTCCTGCTCGGCCAAGGAGATCCACCATGCATCCATAATGCTCCATTCTTGGCTTGATTCCATATTGCCTCATCATTTGATCAAAGATAGCCTTACCTTCTTCAACAAGCCCTCCATGAGTGCATGCAGAAATAACTGCAATAAAGATGACATCATCTGGTTCTATTCCCTCCCTGCACATTTTACTGAAAAGAGACAAAGCTTCCCTGCATTGGCCACTGAAAGCAAAACCTGAAATCATAGTTGTCCATGTAATTACACACCTTGTTGTCATCTGATGGAATACCAAAACTGAACTCTTCACATCTCCACACTTCGCAAACATGTCTATTAGTGCATTTCCTAAAGCAACTGTAAGTTGGACATTGTTCCTCTTTATGTAAGAATGGATCCAGTTCCCATGTTCAAGGCTGCCCAGATTAGCACAGGCAGAGACAACACTGGTCAGAGTAGCCTCATCTGGTGGGAACTTCCCATCTAGCAGCATCCACAGAAACATGCGCAATGCCTTATCGAATCGATAGTTCTGGTTGTACCCTGCAATCATCGCATTCCACGAAACCACATTTTTAACTGGCATGTGATCAAAGAGTTTTCTCGCAGATTCTAAGTCACAGGCTCTAGTGTAAGCTGAGATCATGGCTGTCCATGAAAAAACATCTTTGTCCACCATCTGATCAAACAATGATCGTGCAGCTACAATGTCACCACTCATCACATAACCAGAAATCATGGCATTCCAGGAAATTGTGTTCCTCGTTGTCATCCTATCAAAGACTAATTGTGCCGAGGCCATGTCTCCAGCTCTAGAAAGACCAGTAATAACAATATTCCAGGATATAATATTCCTTTCTGGCATCAACTCGAACAGAGCCATCGCCTGCGCCATCTCCCCCCGTGTCATACATGCTCCAATGATAGAATTCCAGGAAACTACATCTCTTTGAGGCATTTCATCGAAAACTTGACGGGCCAAATCCGCCGTTCTACTACATTTGGAGTAGACATTCAAAAGAGCATTTTGAACAAAGACATCAAGCGCAAATCCACACTTTGTTATCTGGCCATGTATCCCTTTGCACCACTCCAAAGACTCCAAAGATTCACAGGCTTTAAGCAGGAAGGTGAAGGTGAAGTTGTTGGGGAAAATTCCCAAAGCCTTCATCTTATTGTAAGTTGAAAAGGCCTCAGTTCGGTACCTTTTCTCGATGAAACATTTGATCATGGTGTTACACACCACAACATTTGGATTTTGAGCACTCTCAAAGATTTTAATGGCACAGTCAAGAGAGTGGAAGACCAAAGAGAGATCCATTAGCTTGGGCTGAAGATGATTGCTTTCTCCAAGTCCATGGACTAAGATTTGGAGATGGGTTTGTTTCAATTCCACCAAAGTTGTAACCTTTTGAAGGACCTTGATCATCTTCTGCTCCATTTTCAATATTCTCACGTCCAATTCCTCTTTGAAGCCTATTCAAGAATTGGCGGGGGACATTTTCATGGTTCCATTATATGGAAGGGGAAAGATCGGATTGACCCATGATTCTACCAGTTCCGACCCGTTTAAATCTAACGTAATTCATTTTTAAAGATTCATGGGTTGCATTGAATTTTAAAATTGAACTCATTCTATTTTATAGATCAGTTATAGGTTTACTGGATTTAAACTTAACTCGGCCTGGTCCAATCCCAATACAGTAATATCATTAAGATGCCAATATATTTGGGCATTAAATTATAATATAAAGCTTGTATAGATTATTACTTTAACTTAAATATAAATTTAAAATTATTTTTATATCCTAATTTATTTTAATAATATTATTATTTATTATCTAGTAAAAAATAATAAAATATTATATGGTAATTAAAATATTGTTGGCTATATTTGATCTAAATTCAACTTAATCCGGTCCAAATTCAATTAAAATTTAAATTTTTTGAAATTAGAGCTGGATTAATTATGAATCCAACATGTTGGATCAAAAATTTTGACCATAAAACTAACCCGACATGACCTGGATTTTTATTGAATTGAATTTGTATTCAATATTAAAATCTAATCAAAAAATTAAGTTAGATTGTGATCATTCATGATCTAGCCTAATCCGATCCATACACTTATGCACTAAAATATAACCGGAATATAAATAGATCCTTGCTACAGTATTCTCAACGACCAAAATGCTAAGAGTGGGAGCTCTTTTGAGCCGGTTCCATGCATGCAACTAGATGAACCCTAGAGTCCATGACATGGACCATCCTCATCAAAGACTACTCTTCTAATTGCTTTCCAAAGGAAACTCGCATAGAATCCACCAACTAATAGTACCATTGGTTCACAAAGTTCATGCCACCCGCTCCCTCCTTTCAGTCATATTATTACACAAGTCTGCTACCCATGCTATATAGCAGGTTTTCATTTATACAAATAGAATTGTTATAAAGATTGCATCAACCTTCGTCAGCCAAAGTTTCTTTGCTAAAATTGAACAAAAGATGAAAAAAATAAACCACCAGTTTGTTTTTTTTTTTTATTATTATTGTATAAGCTAGAAAAAGCCTTAAATAATATGACAGTTTTAGAAAGAGTTATGTCACATTGATTTTGGTTTGTTTGAGGGTAGCATGGTCAATAGTCTCCAGCATAATGTATAGTAATAATTTTAGTAAATATATGAGCAATGTATGCTGTTACAACCGTGACAGTGACGTGGCCAGGCTCAGGTATCGCCGAATGCGAGCGAGCCACGTGTGAGTTTTAATGCCGGAATCAGCGCCACGTCCTCAAGGCTGGGGTCGGCAAGACCGCACCGCCCGATACTGTCTGAAGCAAACGGCCCCCGCCGAGGTCGAGTTCGGCCCGAAGTTCCCCCACCAACTCATCTGCGCCCGGGCTCGGAGGAGCCCGCCCCGTGTGAGGTCGGCCGAGGTCGGCTGACCCTCCGCCTTGCGCCAGGTGGCCGCCCGGAGACGGGCCCACCTCGGCCGAAGCCAGGCGATCTTCTGCCACCTCGCCAGGTGTCCACCCAAGAGGGGTCCACCTTGGCCGAGGTCGGCTGACCCTCCGCCTTGCGCCAGGTGGCCGCCCGGAGACGGGTCCACCTCGGCCGAAGCCAGGCGATCTTCTGCCACCTCGCCAGGTGTCCACCCAGGAGGGGTCCACCTAGGCCGAGGTCGGCTGACCCCCCGCCTTGCGCCAGGTGGCCGCCCGGAGACGGGTCCACCTCGGCCGAAGCCAGGCGATCTTCTGCCACCTCGCCGGGTGTCCACCCAGGAGGGGTCCACCTAGGTCGAGGTCGGCTGACCCCCCGCCTTGCGCCAGGTGGCCGCCCGGAGACGGGTCCACCTCGGCCGAAGCCAGGCGATCTTCTGCCACCTCGCCAGGTGTCCACCCCGGAGGGGTCCACCTAAGCCGAGGTCGGCCGATCTCTCGCCTCTCGCCAGTCGGCCCCCGGAGACAGGGCCAACTCAGCCGAAGCCAGACCGCTCGTACGGAGAGGCCCCCGGGGGAAAGCGACGGGTCCTGAGGCCATCCCTCGGGCCGTACCGACCCCAGACGGCGTCCCGTACGGAGGGCGGCGGCACGCGGAACGTGACTTACACTGGCCCGACAGGTCCCGCAGTCGAGAGATCCGATCCTGACGGAACAGGCCCCGTAAACGGATGGCGCCCACGCTCGGGGAAAAGAGCACTCTCACGAAGCCCGAGGCCTGACGACTGGCCGCTCTGCTAGCGCCGCCCTCCCTCCTTCTCTCTTCTGTCCTTGCCTTCTCCCTGCTGGGCCCGGCGGACGAGGTCGGAAAGCCGCCTGGCCTCCTTCGCCAAAAAGGGAAAGGAAAGGAAGACAGGGGGGAGGAGTTTTCGAGGAGGAAAAGGACAAGCACACGACGGAAAGCACACGACGGAGGGAGATAAAGAAGGAAGAATCCAAAGACTGCAAGGTAAGCCAACTAGCCTGGGGACAAGAAGGAAGCACCGGCACAAGGCCTCGCTCCGAGAAAGAAGCCAGAGATCCCGAGAGGGGAATACTGGACGCGAGCTCGGCAGGCAGGCCCAGCCGAGATTCCGGTCCCCGGCGCTTCCCCTTCACTAGTTAACTCTCCAAACCTGGGACCCTTTAGAGGGCCTGGGAGCGAGAGTCTGTTCCCCCTCGTCGTCTACTGACTTGACCGTCGGAGCCCCCTCGCCGGAATCCCCGGCCAGGGTCCTCTAACCCCTTTGTTGCAGATTTCTCGCAGGAAGGGAGGCTCCCTTGCCAGGCGGTCAGGGAGGATCGGCTGATCCTCGGCACGGGCGCGGCGACGAGGACGGCAACAGATTGGCGCGCCAGGAAGGGGGAGCAGGACACTAACCCCCAGTGGGAACTAGCTTTTTGCAGGTGTCACGCTCTCTGGCAATGGTGGTCACTCGTGGTCGCGAGGCGTCCACCAGCCGAGTGGGAGAAGCCCACTCCCCACCAGGGGGCCACACCCCCGAACGGGAGCTTCCCGCTCCCCCTCCTCTTCTGCAGCAGCCTACCCCGGCGGACGGATCCCTTGCGGCCATCGTCCAGCAGCTGCAGACCTTGACCTCAGTGGTCCGACAGCTCCAGCATCAGCAACGGTCCCTGGCCACTCAGCCGCAGCCAGGGACCCCCGCGGCCCGGGTCGCGGGACAGCGTGGGAGCCTGCGCTCAATCCAGGGCAGGCCATCCCATCCGCAAGCCGTTTCCAACCCCCGAGGGAGCCGCCAAGCTCCCCCGAAGAGAAACTATTCCGGCTCGGAGGATCACGAGAGTCGATCCCCGGCCGATGGGGCCGAAACGGCGCATCGCAGTAAGCGACGCCGGGTCCAGACCTCGCGCCGAGACCGATCGGCACCCCCCTCACCTGCAGTTTCGGTGGAAGACTCCACCGACGAAGCCATCAGGCGCCAGGCCGAAAGGCGCCTAGAAGAGCACGAGCGCAAGTTGGCGGAGTTCGCCCGACGATTCGCCGACCTGCAGAACTCGTCAGCCGATCCGGCGGGCTACGACTCCCGCCCCCCTTTCTCCGAAGAGATCCAGGCGGAACCAATCCCGAAACGGTTCCGCATGCCGCAGGTGGACCCCTACGACGGGACCACCGACCCCCTGGACCACCTGGAGGGTTATAAAGCCCTCATGCGGGTCCAGGGTGCCACCGACGCCCTTCTGTGCATCGCCTTCCCTGCAACCCTTCGGAAGGCCGCCCGAGTCTGGTTCGCCTGTCTCGAGCCCGGATCCATTTGCTCCTTCCAGCAGCTGGAAGGAAAGTTTGTGGCGCATTTCGACGCTTGTCGAAAGGTGCCAAGGGAGGTGGACAGCCTCTTCTCCGTCCGCCAGCAGGACCAGGAGCTGCTCCGTGACTACATCGCCCGGTTTAAGACCGCGGCCCTGGAGATCTACAGCTTGGACGAGCCCGTCGCTATGCTGGCTCTAAAGCACGGGCTCAAGACGTCCCGCCTGACCTATTCCCTGGACAAGAAGCCGCCCAGGACGTATTCCGAGCTCCTCCTCCGCGCCCACAAGTACATCCGAGCAGAGGAGGCCGACCGCACCCGTCGAGAGCTGGACGGGAAGATTTTGAAGAAGTCGACCCCGAGGGACGCCCCGGGAGCTCGGAGGCCCGGGCCACCAGCCGACCCTCGCCCGAACCCAAGGCCGAGGGCCGAGTCTGCCCCCGAGCGGAGGTACACCCCTCTCCTCGCACCTCGAGCCAAAATCCTTATGGAAATCGAGGGCGAGCGTTATCTCCGCCGACCTCCACCTCAGAACCCGAGGGCAGCCCGAGACAAATCAAAGTACTGCCAATTCCACCGCGAGCACGGGCATGACACGGAGGAGTGTCGCCACCTGAAGCGGGAGATCGAGAAGCTGATCGGGAGGGGATACCTCCGGAAGTTCGTCAAGAACGAGGCTCCCTCCGAAAAGCAGCCGCTCGCGGCCTTGCCACCTGTCCCTGCGATCGACAACCGGCCAACAGAGAGGCCCGTGGGCATGATCTCACGCGGATCTGGCCGAGCGGAGAAGAGAGCCCGGGAAACCCCGGAGAATGTAATCCCTCCCAAAGGAGGGGAACTTAGCGGCAATGTAAACGATGATGCCGTGGTGGTCGAGATGACCATCGCGAAACACCCTGTACATCGAATCATGGTGGATAGTGGAAGCTCGGCCGATGTACTTTTTTATGATGCTTTCTCGCGGATGAATTTGTCTCTCGACCAGCTAAAGCCAGTGCACACCCCACTGGTAGGTTTTACAGGGGACTCTGTCGGAGTCGAAGGGGAAATCACTCTCCCAGTTACCGCCGGATCCCCGCCTCGGCAGACGACCATCATGGTAACTTTCACTGTAGTCAAGCTCCCTTCGCCTTACAACGCCATTCTTGGGCGTCCCGGGCTCAACCGACTAGACGCCACTATCTCCACAAGGAGACTGCTGGTGCAGTTCCCCACGCCTTTCGGGTTCGGGGAAATGAAGGGGACGATCCAGCCAGTCCCGCTCTGCCTGCAGACAATCCCGGGCATCAAGGGCGCAGAGCTCGCCCGCGAGGTCGAGGACCTCGACCTAAGAGAAAAGGAACCCAGGGGAGGGCCCGTAGAGCGCCTGCTCTCCTTTCCCCTTAGTTCAGACCCCCTGAAGACGGTGCAAGTCGGGGCCCAGCTCCCCGAAGAGGAGCGAACCCGCCTGCTGGAGTTCCTCCGTGCCAACGCCGATGTGTTCGCCTGGTCGGCGGTCGACATGCCGGGTATTCCGCCCGAGATTATCATGCACAGCCTGAACGTGGACCCAGGCAGCCGCCCGGTCCGCCAGAAGAAGAGGAGCTTTGCCATGGAGAGGCAGAAGGCGATCGACGAGGAGGTAGAGAAACTTCTCGCCGCCGGTTTCGTCCGAGAAGTCCAATACCCCAGCTGGTTAGCAAATGTGGTCATGGTAAAGAAGAGCAGCGGTAAGTGGAGGATCTGCGTGGACTACACCGACCTCAATCGAGCTTGCCCGAAGGACAGCTTCCCTCTGCCAAAGATCGACCAGCTGGTCGACACCACCTCGGGACACCGTCTCCTGTCATTCATGGACGCTTTCTCCGGATACAACCAGATCCGGATGAATCCGGAGGACGAAGAGCGTACCGCCTTCATAACTGACCGCGGGACTTTCTGTTACAGGATGATGCCCTTCGGCCTCAAGAACGCGGGGGCGACGTACCAACGTCTGGTCAATAAAGTCTTCAAAGACCAGATAGGCCGCAACATGCAGGTGTACGTGGACGACATGCTGGTAATGAGCAAACTTGACTCGGACCACGTAGCCGACCTGGCAGAGACGTTCGGCAACCTCCGGCGCCACCAGATGAAGCTGAATCCGGCGAAGTGCGCCTTCAGGGTCTCCGCCGGAAAGTTCCTAGGGTTCATGGTGACCCAGAGAGGAATCGAGGCCAACCCGGAGAAGGTCCAGGCCATCCTGGACATGGAGCAGCCAGCCTCCAAGAAACAAGTGCAGCAGCTGACCGGTCGGGTTGCGGCCCTTAGCCGTTTTATTTCCAGGTCGGCGGACCGCTGCCGCCCCTTCTTCAAGGTGCTGAGGAAGATGAATGGTTTCGCCTGGACCGAGGAATGCCAGCGGGCCTTCGAGGAGTTGAAGAAGACGCTCGCATCACCACCTCTGCTGTCCAGGCCCGAGGAAGGGGAGGAGCTTACCCTCTACTTGGCCGTTACCCCGGAGGCCGTCAGCTCTGTCTTGGTCCGAACCGACGACCACGGGATCCAGCGACCGGTGTACTATACCAGCAAACTCCTCCGGGACGCGGAGCTCAGGTATTCCCGGCCCGAGAAACTCGTTTTTGCGCTAATAGTGTCTGCCCAGCGTCTCAGGCCCTATTTCCAAGCGCATCCCATCGCCGTCTTGACGGATCAACCGCTGAAAGCGGTGCTCAGCCGACCCGACACCTCGGGGCGATTGGCCAAATGGGCACTGAAACTCAGCGAGTTCGACATTACATACCGACCGAGGTCGGCAATGAAGGCACAGGTGCTGGCCGACTTCTTGGTCGAATGCGCAGGTCTGGGCAAGGAGCCCGAGGAGGACTCTTCGGCCCAGCCGACGGAGGTCGGCACCAACGAGCCCGGAGAGGACGCTTGGATCCTCCATGTGGACGGAGCCTCAAACTCCGGAGGGAGCGGAGCTGGGCTCATCCTTGCCAACGGCGACGGAGTCGTCGCCGAATGTGCGCTCCGTTTCCAGTTCCCCGCGACAAACAACCAAGCGGAGTACGAGGCGCTTCTCGCCGGACTCAGGGTCTCCCGCGAGCTGGGCGTGACCAACCTCAGAGCTTTCACTGACTCCCAGCTCATGGCGGGGCAGGTGTCCGGGGAGTACGTCGCTCACGACCCCCAGATGGCGAAGTATTTGGAGCTCGTCAAGGCGGGCGCGTCCAAGTTTCGACGCTTCAACATCTTCCATATCCCCCGCAGGGAGAACGCCCGCGCGGATGCTCTCTCTCGATTGGCGACTCTGCCGGACACAATGCTGGGACGCGCTCATGTGGAGCGACTCGAAGTCCCAAGCCTCGAAGCACCGGCGGGGGTCCATCAGGTCAGCCAGGAGCCCGGCTGGATGGACAAGTACGCCGCGTACATCACCGACGGCATTCTGCCGGAAGACCGAGACGCGGCTCGCCTCATCAGGAAGAAGGCCGTGCGGTTTGTCCTGATGGACGGGCAGCTGTATCGAAGGTCCTACTCTTATCCCCTCCTCAAGTGCATTGGACCCGCAGAAGCCAAGCTTGTGCTCCAGGAGATTCACGAAGGCATCTGTGGGAACCACGTGGGGGGCAGGGCATTGGCATACAAGGCCCTTCGTCAAGGCTACTTCTGGGAGACGATGAAGGAGGACGCCGCCGACTTCGTGAAGAAATGCGACCGGTGCCAGCGCCACGCCACGGTACAGCGGCAACCCTCCAACCCGATCTCTCAGCTCTCAGCCCCATGGCCATTCGCCCAGTGGGGAATGGACCTTCTGGGCCCATTCCCGCCGGCATCCGGCCAGCGGAAGTTCCTGATAGTGGCCATCGACTACTTCACAAAGTGGGTCGAAGCCGAACCCTTGGCAAGAATCACCGAAGCAAACGTCGCCAAGTTCTTCTGGAAGTCCATCGTCTGCCGCTTCGGCCTCCCCCACACCGTGGTCACCGACAACGGACGCCAGTTCGACTGTCGAGAGTTCGAGGATTTCTGCAACGACCTCGGCATCAAACATCGCTTCACCTCGGTGGCGCACCCCCAGACCAACGGGGAGGCCGAGGTCACAAACAGGACCATTCTTCAGGGCCTCCGCACGCGGCTAGACCAAGCCAAGGGCAGGTGGGCCGACGAGCTTCCCAGCGTTCTTTGGGCATACCACACCACTCCAAGGACGGCTACCGACGAAACCCCATTCAACCTTGTCTTCGGGGCCGAGGCAGTCATCCCGATCGAGCTCAGCATACCCACGCTGCGCGTGGAACAATACGACGAGACAGAAAACCCGGCCAGGATGATGCTCAACCTAGACCTCCTCGAAGAAACAAGGGACAAGGCCCGAATCCGAATGGCGGCATACCGGCAACGTGTAGCCAGATATTACAACTCCCGAGTACGGCCGAAGGTTTTTCGTCCCGGGGACTTGGTCCTCCGGCGTGCAGAAGCCTCCCAGCCACGAGAGTGCGGCAAGCTTTCACCCAACTGGGAAGGCCCTTATCGGGTAGCAGAAGCCCTCCCTCACGGGGCATGTTACTTGGAAGAGTTGGGAGGTGCCAGGTTCCCCCGGACATGGAACCCCTCGAACCTGAGAATGTACTACCAGTGATGTAAGGCTCCCAGTTCCTTTAACAAAGCTTCTTCGCTTCAAACATTCTTCTCTGACTTCAACAAAAAGCCCGGAGCACAGCTTAGCAAGCCGCGCAAGGTTTGAGAAAGCCTGCGGCATCGAGCTCAGTCCGGAAGATCCTGGGCTTCGGCCTGGAAGGTGGCGTCGAACCCAGTTCGCCCACGCAAGCCTGGAGCACAGCTCGGCAAGCCGCGCAAGGTTTGAGAAAGCCTGCGGCATCGAGCTCAGTCCGGAAGATCCTGGGCTTCGGCCTGGAAGGTGGCGCCGAACCAAGTTCGCCCACGCAAGCCCGGAGCACAGCTCGGCAAGCCGCGCAAGGTTTGAGAAAGCCTGCGGCATCGAGCTCAGTCCGGAAGATCCTGGGCTTCGGCCTGGAAGGTGGCGCCGAACCAAGTTCGCCCACGCAAGCCCGGAGCACAGCTCGGCAAGCCGCGCAAGGTTTGAGAAAGCCTGCGGCATCGAGCTCAGTCCGGAAGATCCTGGGCTTCGGCCTGGAAGGTGGCGCCGAACCAAGTTCGCCCACGCAAGCCCGGAGCACAGCTCAGCAAGCCGCGCAAGGTTTGAGAAAGCCTGCGGCATCGAGCTCAGTCCGGAAGATCCTGGGCTTCGGCCTGGAAGGTGGCGCCGAATCCGCTTCGCCCACGCAGGCCCGGAGCACAGCTCAGCAAGCCGCGCGAGGTTTGAGAAAGCCTGCGGCATCGAGCTCAGTCCGGAGGATCCCAGGTTTCGGCCCGGAAGATGGTGCAGGAACTGTGTTGTCCGCGCAGGCATGAAGGCAGCCCAAAGTCGGACCTGCTCAGGATTCTTGCTTTGCCGCAACACGGTTTTGCAGACCCCGTCCTTCGATTTAGTATGGAAGAACCAGGCCCGCAGTTGTCTCAGGTATCCCAGACCGACATCTCAGGAACAAACAAACAAAGAAGAAGAAAAAGAGCCAAAGTTGATAGACAAATTTTTACAAAGAAAGGAGTCTTCATTACAAAGTGTTCAGTACAAACAGGGAGCTCCGACAGGCCGGAACTCCCCAAAAAAAAGAGAGAAAGACACGGAAAGTAAAAGTACAAGTCAGCAGTCACTGGGGCGCAGGGTCGGCGCCGTCCGCCGGAGGTGCGGGCGCCTCCTCTTCAACTTCCACGACGACCGGCTCCGGAGGCTGTGTCTGGGCCGCGGCGTCGTCGGTCGGAGCTGCTGCAGGTGCCGCCTGAAGTATCGCCTGGGTCGTGCCGGAGGCCCTGCCCTCGCTCCCCGGCTTCCTGCCGCCGACGACGACCGCACTCAGGTCCAGTTGGGGGAAGAAGGCCCCCACCTTTTCCCGGCACATCCGGAACCCCTTCAGGAAGGAGTCCACGGCGGCCTCCCAGACTTCCGACGTAAACTCGTCGGAAGCCCGGAATTTGGGGATGGCCTACAGCGCTTCCCGCTTTGCCGCCTCCAGGAGCCCGTTGATGTACGAGCTCCGGTCTTTCGCCATGGCCGCCTCCCGCCGGGCCTCGTCCAGCTGACGCTCCAGAAACAGTGAGTGGGCCTGCAGGCGCGCTTTCTCCGCCGCGTCCTCCTCAGTGCGGCGCTGGTTGGAGGTCCGCTCCTCCGCCAAAGAGGCCTCCAGTTCCTTGTTCCGCTCCTCGGAACGCGCCAGGTCAGACTGGAGGGCCTGCTTCTCTGCTCGCAGCTCGGCCCCCTTGTCCACCAAGTCCTTCACGTCGGCCGCGAGTTTTCCAAGCTTCTGCTCCCGCTCGGAGTCCCGCTTGGCGTTCCCTACGAGGTAGTTCCTCAGTAGGAGGACGTCGTTCCCGATCTGCAAGGACAAAAGCAACATGTCAGTACCGAGGCAGGAGGCCTCGGATTGAAAGAGAAAAGAAGAGCTGAAGCTGAAGAACAGACTTACCGAGAAGAGCTGGGGCAGGATGCCGAGCAGCGCATCCGCGTAGTCCCGGCCGCCCCGAGCTCGGCGGTCCCGGGCGGTGGAAGCATACTCCATCACCCTCTCCGCCAGCCCTCGGTCGAGGATGACCGAGTCCCGGTGCGAGATTACCGGCGCCGGGCCCTTCGGGCCGATCCCCGCGACAGCTGCCCCCTCTGCTGGAGCTGCAGCCGACGGACCGGCGGTCGCCACTGGCGGTGCCGTTGGGCTGCTGGCAGGAGTGGGCCCAGCGATGGGCAGAGCGGCGGGCGCCGGAGCTCTCTCGGCAGCGTTGCCAGGCCGTGGGGCCGAGGCGCCAGGGGCGCCGCCCTGAGGAGGTCTGGGCGGAGAAACAGCGGCAGCTAGGCCGGGCGCGGTCGCCGCTGCGACCTCCCGGCTTGTCTCTGTGCGAGCCCTCTTCGCCACGGGCTCGTCCACGTCGACGACCTCCCTCTGGGCCGCTCCCTCCAGAAGATTCTCTAAGGAAAACTTCATCCCTGCAAAGTGGAGAAATCAGAAGGTCAGACAGTTCAATCTTAAAAAGAGAGGGGGGAAGGGCAGAAGTTAATGCGGGGCCAAATCTCACCGGTCTCCCGGATGGGACTGATGCCGGCCTCAAAAAGATTCTGCTCAGAAAGCAGAACCTCGAGCGGCGGGACCACGTCACTCAGGAGCTGGCTGTAAGACTCCTGGTCCGCGGGCTCGACTCGAGAACTCCGGTTCGGCGACCGGTCCGGTTCGCTCCAAGCCCAGTCGACGTCGTCGACCGAAGCAAAGAAAAACCGGCTCTTCCATCCCTTGACCGAAGAAGGGAGGTCGAACCGGAGACACCTAGGCCGGGGCGAAATGTACCACCAGCCATCATCGGTGGAGCACTTCTTCAGGGTGAACAGGGCCCTGAAGAGTGAAAAACGGGCAACGAACCCGTGGAAATGGCAGAAGACAATGAAGGAGAAGATGACCCGGATGGCATTAGGAGCCAGCTGAGCCGGGACGAGCCGGAAATGGCTGAGAAAGGAAAGGAAAAAAGGGTGCAGAGGAAAACGAAGACCCCCGAGGAGGAAGTCTTCGTAGAAGGCAATGCGGCCGGGGCCACTCATGGTGACACGCTCCCCGGACCGCGGAGCAAACAGACGGACAGATCCCGGGATGCCATAGGCATCCCGGAGCAGAGAAAGATCACCTTCGGTCATGGTAGAGGCATGACCGGAGGGACCGGCGGGAAGAAGTGGCGGAGCAGGAAGAGAAGCCAAGGCAGGGAGTGAACGGAGGGGCACGGCAGGCGCAACCGGAGGGGACCGGACCCCCCTGGGGATGCCAATAGTGACACCCCCGGGTTGCAAGCGCCGGCGAACCTCCTCTGGAATTACCTCCTCGTCCGAGAAGGAAGAAGACGGAGTCCTCGGCCGGGATGGACCGGCCTCGTCCGAGTTAGAAGAGACATGGCGACGGCGCGCCATGGAAGAAGGAAAGGAGAAGGGGGCTGAATAAGAAACGAGAGAGAAGGAGAAGAAGACACTTACCCAAAAATGCACAGACGGGCGCGAGCAGCAGAAGTTGTTAGCCTGCAGCGAACCGCCCACGAAGCAAGGGAAAAGGCCTCGTTCTGGAAAGTCCCCTCCCTTTCAAACTCAGCCGGCAGCAGCCGTACCCACCATTCCGCCTCAGGCCACTGGATGGTCGCCACGTGGGCACACGCCCGACACCGACGCCTCGTTAGCAGAGTAACGGCCTCTGCCCCGAAGCAGCGCATTGATTACGGGCAAGTGGACGACACGTGGCGACTCCCCATAGGTCTTCAGCCGCATCGAGCCACGACGAATGGAGATCGTGCCAATTATGATGCAAGATCCTCGCCTCCCCACGTCATGTCAGCAATTAATCCCGACGCTCCGTTCTACGATGCCCCAACGGAACGGCGAGCTGGGGGGCAACTGTTACAACCGTGACAGTGACGTGGCCAGGCTCAGGTATCGCCGAATGCGAGCGAGCCACGTGTGAGTTTTAATGCCGGAATCAGCGCCACGTCCTCAAGGCTGGGGTCGGCAAGACCGCACCGCTCGATACTGTCTGAAGCAAACGGCCCCCGCCGAGGTCGAGTTCGGCCCGAAGTTGCCCCACCAACTCATCTGCGCCCGGGCTCGGAGGAGCCCGCCCCGTGTGAGGTCGGCCGAGGTCGGCTGACCCTCCGCCTTGCGCCAGGTGGCCGCCCGGAGACGGGCCCACCTCGGCCGAAGCCAGGCGATCTTCTGCCACCTCGCCAGGTGTCCACCCAGGAGGGGTCCACCTTGGCCGAGGTCGGCTGACCCTCCGCCTTGCGCCAGGTGGCCGCCCGGAGACGGGTCCACCTCGGCCGAAGCCAGGCGATCTTCTGCCACCTCGCCAGGTGTCCACCCAGGAGGGGTCCACCTAGGCCGAGGTCGGCTGACCCCCCGCCTTGCGCCAGGTGGCCGCCCGGAGACGGGTCCACCTCGGCCGAAGCCAGGCGATCTTCTGCCACCTCGCCGGGTGTCCACCCAGGAGGGGTCCACCTAGGCCGAGGTCGGCTGACCCCCCGCCTTGCGCCAGGTGGCCGCCCGGAGACGGGTCCACCTCGGCCGAAGCCAGGCGATCTTCTGCCACCTCGCCAGGTGTCCACCCCGGAGGGGTCCACCTAAGCCGAGGTCGGCCGATCTCTCGCCTCTCGCCAGTCGGCCCCCGGAGACAGGGCCAACTCAGCCGAAGCCAGACCGCTCGTACGGAGAGGCCCCCGGGGGAAAGCGACGGGTCCTGAGGCCATCCCTCGAGCCGTACCGACCCCAGACGGCGTCCCGTACGGAGGGCTGCGGCACGCGGAACGTGACTTACACTGGCCCGACAGGTCCCGCAGTCGAGAGATCCGATCCTGACGGAACAGGTCCCGTAAACGGATGGCGCCCACGCTCGGGGAAAAGAGCACTCTCACGAAGCCCGAGGCCTGACGACTGGCCGCTCTGCTAGCGCCGCCCTCCCTCCTTCTCTCTTCTGTCCTTGCCTTCTCCCTGCTGGGCCCGGCGGACGAGGTCGGAAAGCCGCCTGGCCTCCTTCGCCAAAAAGGGAAAGGAAAGGAAGACAGGGGGGAGGAGTTTTCGAGGAGGAAAAGGACAAGCACACGACGGAAAGCACACGACGGAGGGAGATAAAGAAGGAAGAATCCAAAGACTGCAAGGTAAGCCAACTAGCCTGGGGACAAGAAGGAAGCACCGGCACAAGGCCTCGCTCCGAGAAAGAAGCCAGAGATCCCGAGAGGGGAATACTGGACGCGAGCTCGGCAGGCAGGCCCAGCCGAGATTCCGGTCCCCGGCGCTTCCCCTTCACTAGTTAACTCTCCAAACCTGGGACCCTTTAGAGGGCCTGGGAGCGAGAGTCTGTTCCCCCTCGTCGTCTACTGACTTGACCGTCGGAGCCCCCTCGCCGGAATCCCCGGCCAGGGTCCTCTAACCCCTTTGTTGCAGGTTTCTCGCAGGAAGGGAGGCTCCCTTGCCAGGCGGTCAGGGAGGATCGGCTGATCCTCGGCACGGGCGCGACGACGAGGACGGCAACATATGCTATATCATGTTTAATAAAAAAATAATACAGAGTTATGCCAGGAGGTTTTTCCATGGAACTACTTCTATGAAACAAATTCTGCTGGATTTATTTTTTTGGATTGCAAAAATTGATTCTTCCATTAATTGTGATGGACATGTTGATGAAGAGCTTCCCTCTAAATTTTCAGGTCCAAAGTCATATTCTTTAAAAACTTTGGTAACTTTAAAGTTTAAATTATTATCATATTAAGTAAGCCAGATACTATTTAAAAGATGTAATATTTGTTGGTGATCTTTTTAATAACAACTAGAAGCAGAAATTTGTAGTTACTGGATCTGTTGCAAGGTTGAGTGCTAGAATACTAAGTGTTGCCGTCTAAATCATCGTGGCCTGCAGCTTCTTACGTGATCCGGATAAGTGGATTTCCCGCCAGCATCACGGGACTCGTCAGTCGGAGACGATCAAGGAAAACATAGCCTCCGCCACGGGGCTTGGTGGAGCCGCCGTGCTCGGAGGGGTCGTTGTAGGGATGAAGGGGCTTGATACTGTGCTGTGGTCCTCCTGTGGGCCTCTCCGGTGGGAGAAATCTTCTCTGCGGCGTCCCTCCATCGGGCGGACTTGCAAAACAGGGGAGACCTGCATCGGGGATTCCGGCAAAGACACTCCGACGATCAAGTCAGTGGGACAATCGAAGGAAATAAGAGACATCTGAGACGGAGAGATTGGGGGACTCTCTGCTGCCAGAGGGTGATAGAAAATGGATGATAATATAAGAATAAAGAGAGTATGTTGTCTCTTTCTTACCTTCCCTTACCTATGGCCTGTCGATCTTTATACAGACGAATGGCTCATGTCGTTGGCGGGAGAGGCGTGATGATCTTGATGTAGACTTGTCAGGCTAGGATAGCCTGTGAAGCTATAATGGGCTGGTGAACCTTCTTCTTCTGGGTGGTTCAGGAAGTTGGTGCAGGGGTACAGTGCCTTAGGCAAGGTACTATTTACTAGTTAGTGTAAAGAGTGGTTTGGGAAACTTAAATGCAAACCTTTTTTGCAGGCGGCGTGTCAGGTGGAGTGCCATAGGACCCACGTGGATGGGGATCCTTGGAAAGAGTGCCGGGCCCACGTGGATGAGACAGAACCGTGCGATGCTCTTAGTTGCTGAGCTGGGCTGAGACGTCGAAGTGCCGAGTTGGCTGGGACTTTACTCCAGGTTGCCATACGGGCACGCGGACCAAGAGAAGGCCCGTGGGGGCCTCCATGCATGCTGATCGAGGCAAGGTGCAAGGCTCTATGCATGTGGATACGAACCCATGCGTTACGGACCCACACGCTGCTCCTAATCAAAATCATATCGCGGGAGGGTGGAGCTGGACCGTAGGCATGCTGGGGCACGGAGCAAGTGTGGACGGAACTAGGCGCCACGCATGCGTGCCGAACTGGGTGCCACGCGGGCGTGCCGAACTGGGCACGCGGGGGCGTGCCGAACTGGGCGCCATGCGCGGGCGGAGTCGGGTGAAGCCGGGCGCACCGCGGGCGTGCGTGCCGGAGCCGGAGGCGTGAGGGCCAGAGTCGGAGGAGCCGGTCCTGGGCACAAAATCGCCGAGCCGGGGTCCGGCCGTGCTGAGGTGCGGGCGCGCCAGGCGGGTGTGCCGCGGTGCCGAGCTGGGTCCGTGGAGTCGAAGGAGCCATAGCGAGGCCATGCTGCCCTGGACGCAGGAGCGCCGAGCTGGGGTCCTGCCGGGCATGCTGAGCCGGGAGTTGCCGTGCCGAGGTCGGCTGGACGCCGGGGCTGGCACGCGGGACGTCGGAGCTGGCGTGGAAGGATCTGGGGCCGTCGCAGGCGCACCGGGGATGTGCCGCGGTGCGAAGCTGGGCTGCTCTCCCGCAGGTGGAGCCGGAGCGGGCAGGGGTGTGCCGCGCGGAGCTGACCCGGGGCGTGGGAGCGCCGGACCGAACGGGGTCCCGCTGGGCTGAGCCAGAGCGGGCGGAGCCTTGCTACCCCTCCACACCGGGCAGAGCCTTGGAGCCGAACCTGCTATGGGTGAACCGGCGGACGGGCGGAGCCATGCGGGCAGAGCCCCGCGGGCGGAGCCGTGCAGGCATGCCGGACTGCTCCCCACATCGGGCAGAGCCGGAGGGGCAGCTGAAGACGGACCTGCGGACGCGCTGTGCCGCGGGCGTGGAGCAGGCGTCGAAGGAACTTGGGGCCCCCGCGGGCGCGCCGTGGCCGTGCCGCGGGCATGCTGAGCCGGGAGCCGGCGGGCCGAGGTCGGCCGGACGCCGGAGCGTGCGGCGACCTCCCGCGGGCCTGCTGGCGCGGGGTCGCGCAGGACGGGATGGAGGCGAGGCGGAGGCGCCATTGCCGAGTTGGGCGTGCAAGAAGGCCTGTGGGCGAGCTGGGCGCCATTGCGGAGGTGGGCGAGCAGGCGATCTGCGGGCGAGCTGGGCGTCGTTGCCGAGATGGGTGCGCGGGCCCGCTGGCGCGGGGTCGCTTCGCAGGCGTGAGCCTGGCTGGGCTCCAGTCTCGACCGAAACGGACCCGCCAAAGTACTTTTTTAACCTGGTCGAAGCAGACTGACCGAGATGCTGACCTGTTCTGATCGAAATGGGCCGGCCAAGATGACAATCTGACCGACATGGAGATTGATCTCTTTAAATGGATCCATCATTGTATCAGGATCGAATGGGTTGGTTACCACTGTAATACTAAATAATTGCCAAGCTATTTTTTAAATATCATGAAGTTTGCTGCACTAGTGTTGTCCTTGACAATGGCGTTCAATTTATATCTAACATGGTCATAGCATAATCAAATTTATTTGAGAAAGGGATTTGTAAAGTTTGAAATTGCCAAGGCAAAATTGTTTTGTAGATGTTTTAAATATACCATGGTACCAGAGGTAGAACATTTTTGCTGTACTAGCTATACCAAAAGTTGTCATCATAAATTTTAACAACCGCTCTGCAATTGTAACAACATGACTTGTACCATCATTCATAAATCATGTCAATGTCTTTTAATTTTATTTTACATATAAATTTCATATCCTAAAAAGAAAATAAATTTATTTTTTTGTATTATATAATCATATAAATTAACGATGAAACCTTAGAATATATCCGGTATTCAAGTGAATTTGATTGCAATAATTGTTTTATTATTTTTCTATAGTAACATGTCACTGTACCTACTATACCGGATCATTTCTTTTTTTTATTACCTCCTAAATTTATTCTAAAAATCTAATCAATTAACATATCAACATGTCATGCCCTGCTCTCCTCCTCCCCAATTTCAATTTTTTTTCTAAGGTATATGGAAATATTATGCCATCTCAACAGGCAACACATCAGCGAGCTTTCACGTGGCATGCCAGGAAAGTGAGGGATAGGTAGGCAACATATCATAGGACTTCCACGTGGCATGTTAAAAAAAAATGAAGGGATGCGCTTCAATGTATATAATAGATGTTTCTCTTCATTATTTGTATACCAAGGTTGCTGTTAATTTCACCCATATTTTCTCAGTGCTGAGTGCTGCACGCATGGGAAGGTCTGTAAGAACCATTTCAGAACACGCACACACACTTGTCTCTCTCACAGACGTGCTCACGCATACATCATCTTCGGTATATATCTACTAATCATACTCCGAATTAGAACTCATTAGAGCTTCTGTTTTTATATTTATGCCTTATTTGTTTACAAAATCGAACCGGGCTTGTTGGAGTACGTGTCTCCCGGTTCCTGCAAAAAATATCCCACGGACAGGTGGTATTCCGGCGAGAGACACTCCGATGGCTAAGTCAGTGGGAGACTTGGAGCAACAGAATGGAAGAATCACAAAGGAGATAGCTCGTGGGGAAGGAAGAGCATGCTTACCTCGGGATCCCATTTACCTTATATAGATGCGGAACTTTACCAGAATATGTTAGTGACTAGGCTGGAAATGACAGATTTGTCCTTAGGAGAATCTCAGTAGTGGCCAGGTGGCAACAGGAGGGAATGGCGCCGTGGGATCTGCAGAGTAATGGCACCGAAATGTCAGGAATCTATTGTAACGGAATTTTGATACCAGCTGAAAGGGGCCTCTGGGACCTCCGAACCATCCTTGGAGCGGCCCGCTTTGAACCAATATAGGCCTAGCTGAAGTGGGTCAGTCGGACCTAGCTGAAGGATCGGTCGGACCTCTGACGGGACGTCGGACCTCTGGTGGGTCGGTCGGACCCGGTCTGGTTCGGAGGGAGGTCGATTGTGTATAACAGTTGCCCCCTTGTACTTGGTCTTCGGGAGGGCTGTAGCTTTGAAGGGCGAGAGCATAATTCTCGTATTGAATGCATTCATCCTTGTGGGGGATTACGGGTATAATCAGGTGTGCTGTGTCTGATCACTTCCCACTCTAGAAGCTCGCACCTGGGACAGGTATCGATCTCGCATTGGAAGCGAAGAGAATGACAGTTAATGCAAAAGGGGCGCAATGATGAGCAGCAACCTGGCTCACTCAGCCGTCGGGCTTAAGAAGTGATTTGGTGGCGTGGTCACATCTGAGCGGTTGGTGCCATGCTGGGGGTGACCCACCCGCCGCTAATCCGGTGATCACGCGGATCATAGCTAGACAGTACTTCCTTCCGTCGCATCGGCTTTCACTGCATGGAGATTTGTGTTGCCTAGCGCCCGGGTCGCGGCGCTTGAGGAATGGTGACAACCGCTTCCCTCAATGGCTATATAAGGTGATGTTAAGACTGTGGGCGAAGTCTTTGCTGCATTCGACTTTGGACAAAAATTTTGGCTCGCTCCAGCATCTTCAACCTTTAGGAAACCCAGCCTTCAGGTTAGTGCCTCTCTCTTCTAAGCCCCTTAACAATGGCTTCTGGCGGTCGGAGTTCCAGCCGTAGGGTAGAGGGACTGGGTCCCAACCAAGTCCAATCAAAACTAGGGCGGGATCGAATAGAGGCTCTTAGGGTCACATTCAACATTCCCTCCACCCTGCACCTCACCGTCCCGGACCGGGAAGGGAGGGTTACCCGGCTGCCGAGCCCGGGAGCCCTCCCGGTGTACGAGGACCATCTAAAGGCCGGCCTCGAATTCTCCCTGTGTGATTTTTTTGTCCGGGTCTTCAACCTGTATAGGATCACCCCTGCGCAGCTAACCTCGAATAGTATTCGGGCCATCAGCTGTTTCACAGTTCTGTATCAGAGGGTTGGGATAGAGCCTAGGACTTCCCTTTTTTCAAATTTTTTTGTCCTCAAGAGGGACTTCCGAAACGAGGAATGGTGGGTGTTCAGCCCCCGTCCCAAGCGGAAAATAATTGGGGGTCTTCCATCGACTATTCATGATGGGAAGTCGAAGTTCTTCTTCATTCACCGCCTTTAGCCTTGGGGCTTCAACCCGTCGTAGGGGGAACCAAGGCCGACAACCGACTGAGGGAGGGCGGTCTTGATGGCCGATCAAGTCGACTTCAATGAGTTAGAAGCAGTCGGCGTCACCATGATGAAGGAGCTGCTTCGGGAGGACAGCCTCTGGTTGGCCGGAGTTAGCTGTCATGAACATCTAGGTAGGGTAGGATTCATTGCCATCGGTCCTTTTGTTCTCTCTGTCATGTTCTTTCTTTCCTCGCTCTGACTTTATTCTTATAACAGGAGGAAAGATGAAGCCGGACCACACAAGGATAGCAGAGCGGGCCGCGAGGAAGAGGGCTGCCCAGTTCGTGAAGCTGACCGCGGGTAGGCAGCATAAACGGCGAGTGGAAGGACAGCTCGCTATCATCGTGGCATCGGGCTTCGACGAGGATAATATGTCTTTGTCAGAGCGATTGGCGGCAAGAATGTCGGGACCTCTGCCCACAGTCAGGGAGTCGACCGTCCTACAGGAGCCGGCCGCGTCGAAGCTACCGAAGTGGGGACAACCCCAGCCTCGCCATCAGCCGAGCGGACGGAGGCAGTCCGCCCCTTAAGCGAGGAGAGTGGGGTAGCCGAAGGGGTGGAGGTTGGCGCGGCGAGCTACGACTATTGATTCGACGATTGCTGGAAGAAGGTGGTCGAAGCCTTCCCGGAGCTTGACCTATCTTCTATACAGCTGACGCACCCGCCGAAAGAAAAAGAGGGCCCGGCTGACACCAGGGCAGATGCCCAAACCACTACCGATACGGGACTGGTGGAGGCCTTGGTTGAGGCTCCGGATGCAGTGCAGGAGGTCGAAGCCAAAGCTCCTTCGGCGAGCGGGAAAGCCCTTCCTCTAGCGCCAATCTGTTACCGCTGAATCTCCCGGACCGGTCTTGCTAGAGTGCGCGTCTCCCGGTTCATGCAAAAAAGATCCCACGGACCGATGGTGTTCCGACGGGGGACACTTCGATGGCTAAGTTAGTAAGAGACTTGGATCAACAGAATAAAGGAATCGTAAAAGAGATAACTCGTAGGGAAGGAAGAGCCTGCTTACCTCGGGGTCTCCCTTTACCTTATATAGATACGAAACTTTACCAGAATATGTTAGGGGCTAGGCTGGAAATTGCCGATTTGCCTTTAAGAGAATCTCGGTAGTGGCCATGTGGCACCAGAAGGAAATGACGCCGTGGGATCAGCAGAGTAATGGCGCCGAGATGTCAGGAATCTATTGTAACGAAATTCTGGTATCAGCTGGAAGGTGCTTCTAGGATCTCCGGACCGTCCTTGGAGTTGCCTGCTTTGAACCGATATGGGCCTGGCTGAAAGATCGGTCGGACCCGATCTAATTCGGAGGGAGGCCGATTTTGTTTAACAAACCACCATGCTTAACATAAATATTGCCTATTCATCATGCTATGCCGTTGTGCAAAAACTCTCGACTTTTCACTTTTAAGCTGCCCATATCTTATCATTATTTGCCATCATAACGAGGAATAATGATCAATAGAGAAAAAGCAAAGCATTTATTTGTCCAAAATATTGCTTCCCAATGCTAGAGGCTACAAAATTAGTGACTTCAGTTGAGTCAATAAAGGTGCAAATATTAAACAATTTATCTCGTTGTTTTCCATCTCTATCTCGAAATTCTATAAATGTCATCGAAGAGTGAAAAAGGAGTATATGGGTTCATGGTGATAAAGCAAAATTATACGTTTAGAAGGTTTGTCTATTAAATTTTTTTTTAAAAAAAAAATTGTGTGTGACTTTGCATGTTTGTGTGAATAAAGCAAAATTATCTACGTATATGTAAAGTTTGTTTTTAAAACATGGTAGTGTGAGCAAGAAATTTATTAGATATAATTTTTTTTAAAAAAATATACATGTGCATGAATTCTGAATGTAAAGAAAATTTGTTTTGAAAAATTAAGTAACGAAAGTATGTAACGGGGGTACATAAGCAAAATTATTTAAATGAGTATCAGGTTTATTTGAATAAAAATTTATAGTTATTTCAATTTGCCCCCATGCAGGATCGAACTACAGACCTTCAGTTTACAAGACTGACGCTCTACCACTGAGCTATAGGGGCTACGCTTTTCCCTGAAGCAATTCTGTATACCATCTACAATAGTGGACAATCTGATGGACGAACAGATCACCCAACCAGGCTTAATTATGAACCCAATTCAGCAGGAACTAGCGACGGTTAACCTGCAATCTAATTAGACTGATGAATACACTATTTATACAATGACTACTCGTATGAAGTGACGACATGGGAGAAAAAAAGGAGAGATTCAACATAAATGTAACATAATTCATGACTCACAAAGCTGAATTCCTAACTCGAGGGGAAATTAGCGAACCATTGGGGCCACCTCTTACAACGTGGTTGCCAGGTCCTAGACATTTAGCTATAAGAAGTCGAACTTGTAATAGAATCGAAGACGAAGCCAGGACAAAACCTACATCAAATTCTCCATTTTTCCTGTTAGAAGTTCGTTTCACAATAATATGTTGCACTAATCTCCAACAAAACAACCACGTATGCATATTTACAGTTCCCCAGCACAAATGAAACAATATGAAAAGAAACCGACTGTTCACATCCAACAGAATCGGTTTGAACTCTGAGATCTCATCAAGGCAAAGGTACAGGTGTTCTCCAATTTTGGAATTCAACCAAGTCTCTGTTAACAATAGTCCTGTTGTGGAGCCAAAATGTTTCTGCAGACTGGTGAAATCGCCTCACCTTTCTCTGCAGTTCCCACATGATTCCTACCATGGCAGAGCACGGCTCAGTTTCTGCGGCATAAACCCACAGGCACCTGACCTGTCTGCCACGAGCTAACATACCCTCGATCTCTTCATCTGAAAATGTAAAAGCTCTAGTAAATGCCTGCAGCAAGGAAAGTTGGAAACTAAAAGAAATAGGTGAGCAAACTCACCCGGTATGCTTTCTAGGTAATTCAGGAGTTGAGTGCCTATCCGGGTAGATGGCCACTTGATGGATATCTGAGTGTAGTCGATCACATTCTGAAAAGGTAGTTCTACTTGATCTGATAGGATAACTGGGACACATTCCTGTTTCAAGTTTCTCACTGCATTAGTAAGGTTTCGCAGATGCTTAACCTATGCTCAAAGCACGCATATGACATGCTAAAATATTCCTACGCAGGATTCAGGGTGATAGAAGTACCTCCAGTTTGCCTTCAATACATGCATATTATGAGAAGGAGAATGTGCATGTAAGAGCACTTCTCTTCTTGATTTAAAAAACTCGTTTGGGGTTCATATCAAAAAATATCCTCTTTTGCGGTTTTTTTTTTTTTTTTGGGGAGGGGGGTGTTGGGGGTGGCGGCTGCAGTTGCACATGTGACAAGAGGTGGACAAGATAAAGTCCTGGGAAGACTTAGTTCTGTGCAAGATTTATTCTCTTATAGTCTTATAATCATGCAAAAATTTGTGTTTACTTAATAAAATCACACAGTTGTTTGATGAAGGCATGCACATGTTGTAGCATGTAATGTGCAGAAAAAACTAGACAATTAGCAAGGTCTTATATACAGGTATACAGCACCAACAAATATTGTGTAGCAAAGTGGTGAGCTCAAAGATTCAAAACTCGGGGCATTTAGTGCACGTGTCTCTGTATGTGCGTGTGAGTGAGTGTGTGTGTGTGTGTATGTGAGAGAGAGAGAGAGAGAGAGACCACAAAAAAAGCTTCATAGAACCGAAGTGTCCATGATGACTCGCCACGTGGAGCTAGGCAGAATTTAGCATTCCTCAAATGATTGAAATATTCAGTCCTTCCCAATTTGTCAGGCCCAGTGAGCTTCAACTCTGGAGATTCCAACTGTTCATGAAGTCAATGTACTTGCTGTAGGGAGGTATTAAGTAATAACATGAAAGATAATTGAAACAAAGCAGACCATGCAAATATTATGCAGAAGGATCTACACACGTCAGAAGAGAAAGAGAGAGCATCTAACGTCATTTCATGAACAAAATTTACAAAATCATATTTTATGAGAAACCACCATGATAAACCACTCCCAAAAGCTTGCATTATAACCCAAGCTATATAGGCTTCTCTTATTTAGTCGAGACATTGAACTTGGCATATACCAAGAGAATCATAGAATTCATCTATCGAAAGTTGTGAGGCAAGATTTGGAAAACTCGCAATTAACACCAGAGGTAGCTCTAAACAGGTATGATTGCTGATAAAGATTCATAATCTGACCACGAATGTTTGGTGATAAGATTCATGGTTATGGTTTTGTATGTGTAGGATTCATTAAAGTTGAAAGATATCCAATTTATGAGAAAGAATCTCAAAATGCCATACACATCTAAAATAAATCTACCTTGTTTTAATCCTTCATTTAACCTGCTATAACTGCAAAACATATTTAGATAAGTTTATATGTACTAAAGAAGGAAGATATGTTACTCTCTGCGTCAAAAGAATCAAGAAGCTCTTCTTTTAACACAAGGCTCCCTTAAATCTCACCATTCTACCTATTCCTATAAAATTTTCAGCTTAATAATATTGGTGCCTGAAGAGTTTTAGCATGTTTCACTTCTTTATCACCCTTTAGAAATCAACATCAATTAGTTCCCCTTGCAAAACTCAGCCTCTGATGACCGTCAATAAAGTAAGACTCAAAAACCTCTTCATATGGAAGTATGAAGCTTAGAATGTAGCGATCAATAAAACCAGAACCTTTTCTTTTGCTTAGTATACATCACACCCAATACAGCATTTGAAGGCAGGAACCTAACAAGTGACCCAAGATAGCCTAAAATTTGATTAAGGGAGAGTAGCTTGGAATGATACTGAGACAGTCTTCTTTTAATCAAGAACCTCTGATGACTGTTAATCAAGTAAGCTCGAGAACATCCCTTCTTTTGCTTGGTAAACATCACACCAATACAGCATTTGAAGGCAAGAACCTATCAAGTGACCCAAGATAGCCTAGAATTTGATTTCAGGGATGGTAGCTTGGAATAACACTGAGTCAGTCTTCTTCATTAGCAAAATAACACAAACATTGGTTTTTGATAACATCTAGAAATTTATTTCTTGAAACACACACTTTGTTAAAAGTTGACAGCTTATTAGCCTTATTTATTTGGCTCTTTGACTTATAACTGGTGCCTTGGATATAAACATAATTCCATGGTTCCCGGTACCGATACCGGGAGCCGTACCGGTGGCCAGTCGGTACCGGTACGGGGCCGTACCATACCGTGCCGACACGCAGTACGGCGTGGCGTACCGGTTTGAACTGGTACGCCCTTTTTTTTTTTATTTTTTTGTCGTTTTTTGTAATTTTAAGGTTTTTATTTTATTTTTTAAGGGTTTAGGCTTTAGGGAGAATTTAGTGTTTAGGATTTAGGATTTAGGATTTAGGCCCTAGGGTTTAGAATTTAGGATGGCGTATCGGTTTAGGATTTAGGAAGAATTTAGTGTTTAGGGTTTAGGCCATAGGGTTTAGGCTTTAGGATTTAGGCCTTTAGGGTTTAGGATGGCGTACTAGTTTAAGGTTTAGGACTAAATACTAATATTTAGGACTATTTTCAATTGAAATAAAATAAAAAAATGATAATTAAACTAAGATTATTAGCAATTAATGAAAGTGAAATGTAGCATAAATATATAATTACATACCAATGTCTAGAATCGGGTAGAGTGACGATGTCCATGATTTCTCAGTGTGCCGGTCACAGGTATAATCGTGACAAATATTGTCTTTTGCAGGCATGGACAATGAGATTGCCGGTCACAGGCGTAATCGTGACAAAAATTGCCTTTCACAGGCATGGACAATGATATTGCCGGTCACAGGCGGAATCGTGACAAATATTGCCTTTCACAGGCATGGACAATAATATTGCCAGTCACAGGCGGAATCGTGACAAATATTGCCAATTATAGGCATGGACAATGATGTTGCTAGTCATGGGCTAGAGCATGACCATGGCTAGTCCAGGATCCTGAAAAAGAAGGATGATTAAATTGATAACTTGAAAAGGAAACATGATTTTGCAAAAAAGTTGTCGTATGTGATATTTGAGTTATTTCATTGCATGGTATGATGTATACTCTTATATCTTTACTATTTTCAAATTATTACTATTGATGGTGATTGTTTGGAGACCTTACCGGGCTGTAGAGCTCACAACCTACTTTTTTCTTTCACAGAGTTGTGCAGATGTTCGGGCTTGGTGAAGAATGAGATATTTTTTAGGTAAGTGACTCTTGTGTACCCAGGCCTTGCATGATCTCTAGGATAAAATTTAGGGTTTGTACGGCCGGTCGCGTGCCGATTCCGGTGCTGGATTCGGGGTGTGACATTTTTAATACATAGAATATATGGAAATAGAAGGGAGGGAGGGGAGGGAATATATGGAGAAATTGTAGGTTGTACTTGCACAGGCGCAATCTATGATTTCTCATTTTAAAATGAAATATTTTTTTAAAAAAATAAACAAAAAATTAATAAAAAATAGAATATTTCAAAATTTTTTATTTTAAATTTTTTTTTTATTAATTTTTTGTTTATTTTTTTTAAAAAATATTTCATTTTAAAATGAGAAATCATAGATTGCGCCTGTGCAAGTACAACCTACAATTTCTCCATATATTCCCTCCCCTCCCTCCCTTCTATTTCCATATATTCTATGTATTAAAAATGTCACACCCCGAATCCAGCACCGGAATCGACACGCGACCGGCCGCACAAACCCTAAATTTTATCCTAGAGATCATGCAAGGCCTGGGTACACAAGAGTCACTTACCTAAAAAATATCTCATTCTTCACCAAGCCCGAACATCTGCACAACTCTGTGAAAGAAAAAAGTAGGTTGTGAGCTCTACAGCCCGGTAAGGTCTCCAAACAATCACCATCAATAGTAATAATTTGAAAATAGTAAAGATATAAGAGTATACATCATACCATGCAATGAAATAACTCAAATATCATATACGACAAAACTTTTTTGCAAAATCATGTTTCCTTTTCAAGTTATCAATTTAATCATCCTTCTTTTTCAGGATCCTGGACTAGCCATGGTCATGCTCTAGCCCATGACTAGCAACATCATTGTCCATGCCTATAATTGGCAATATTTGTCACGATTCCGCCTGTGACCGGCAATATTATTGTCCATGCCTGTGAAAGGCAATATTTGTCACGATTCCGCCTGTGACCGGCAATATCATTGTCCATGCCTGTGAAAGGCAATTTTTGTCACGATTACGCCTGTGACCGGCAATCTCATTGTCCATGCCTGCAAAAGACAATATTTGTCACGATTACCCCCGATCTCAATATTTTTCCTCCTGTAAAGCTCCTCATCAATGATAAGATCCATGTATGGTTATATATAAATCTGGTGATAGACTGTGCTAGCTCAACAATCTTCTGCACCCTGCAAATTTTTTCAATATCCATCAACATGAGGTCTATGCAATGTGCAGCATAAGAGGTCCAGAAAATATGCGACCGCCGCTCCATCAAGATCTGTCCTGCGATCCTGTACTGTGGTCCATATTCAGTGATGACCTGCACGACATTATGCTCTCCTATCTGATCAATCACCTCCTCCATCAATCTGAGGATATAACTGGCATCATGCACCTGATCTGAAGCATCAATAGACTTCTAAAAAAAATCTTTCCATCACAATAAGTCAAGAAATTGATGATGCTCCATCTAGCAGGACCAGTCCAACCATCACACATCACTGTCAATCCATACACGGACCACTTGCTCTGATATCAGGATATCCATCCTTCTAGCTCCTCTTTATTGCTGTCCAGAATATGACCATAGATATCCTTCGATGATGGAGGACCTACACCTGCACCAGCAGCCTGTATAGATGAAATAGCAGAGCGATAATATGGATTGTCTGCTGCATTGTCTGGGATATGACTGAAATGAAACCAGGAGGAGATGGCCCGTCATATATCCTTCTTCTTATCCTTTTTCAGTATTGTATCAATCTTCTGTTGCTTGGAATCTCTACTGAAAAATGCATATGGATCGACATCATGGATAGTAGCTCCATCTGGAATGTCTCTAGAAGACTTCCTCCTATTGCCAATGCTCCCAACATGGATGCAATACGGCCGGTGCCTCTCCTGACGGGCTCTCTGACTGAGAAGGTCCTCCTAAACTGTCTCAGACTCTTCTGGAGCACTAGCAGAAGCGGATCCCGATCCCGAGTCAAAAGTTGATGGCCCGAATCGCTGTCTATGCCTGACTGCCTCCTCCTGCTGCCTCTGCTCATACAAGCTTACCTGAATAGCAGCCTCCATCTATGCCTCCTCATCAGAAGGAATAGATGCTCCCTCTGACTCCCTGAAGTATAAGAAGATGGTTCTGCGGCTCTGCGATCCACCTCTACCTTCTTCTTTGCTGCTCTTTCATTTCCAGCTTTAAAATCAGCAAAATGTTTCTTCATCAGCTGACGGACCTCTTATGGATACCGTCAGCATGCAGATACGTCAGAATAGCCGCCAGCCAAGTGCTGCTTCAACCTTGTTACCCCCCACCTTTGAATTCCATATTGCACTATTTACACCTCCAGTGATGCCGACCCGAGATCATCTCTCCATGTGACTGGCCAATGTCCTGCTCCGGATCCTTCTTCCTCCTTGATAGATCCATACCTAAATATTTAAATTATATATAAGGTCAATAATAATGTTTATTAATTAATAGTTAATTAATCTAATTTTTAAATTTTAATTTATTTATTATTTATTTTTTTATTTAAAAAATTCAAAAAATAAAGAAAAATATATTTTTTTTAAATTTTAGATTCATGTACGATTCCATCATACATGCTACATATATTTTTTTAAGATCCTAGAAATGCATTAAAAGTCTTTTTTTTTTTCAATTTAAGACCTACGAGCACTATTCATGAGATGCACAAAACTTGAATAAATCGATATAAGATTTATAATGAGAGTAGCTTATAAGCCCTAGATTAATAATTTATAATTACATTTTTTTTCTAATTATTTTTTTCTAATTAATTTATTAATCCGAAATTAATTTTTAATTTAAAAAATTATATACTTAACAAAAAATTAAGATTTTAGTATCATTGTGTAGATCTATCCTAGATTTACCACATACTCTAAAATCATAACCAACAAATAAATTTTGACAACATTTCTTCTTAATTTTCTATTTTGCACGGATTTTAACAAAAATTAACGATACGAAAGACGAAGATACGGAAAAAGAAAGGTATACGTACCTTGATTATACCTTCCTCTTCGATTTTTGCAGGTTAGATTGGATTTAAATTGATCCACGAATTTTTTTTTCCTCCGTTTTCCTTCCACGGCTCTGCAGTAGAGAGCTCTTACTTAAAAACCAAGGCAAGGCCCCCCCTTTCCCCATCGTCACATGGCTACAGTAGCCATGTGACAAATCCAAAAAAAATTGCCCCCCCCTTTCCCAGCCGTACCGACCCGAACCGGCCGGTTCGGGCCCGTTTCGATCGGTTCGGGTCAGGTAAGTTTTTTTTTTTTGGGTTTTTGATGGGACTATGCCGTTTTTTAAGACCGAACCGTGCCGGCTAGCTACCGGTCCGGTTCGATATGCCCCGAACCGGCCGGTTCAGCACGGTTCGGAAAACCCTACATAATTTTTTATAAATCTTGACATCTTTCCTCTTCTCAAAGCCATTGTTTCAGAACCTAGAGGGACATCTCCATGGGATGCCAAACAGGGTACCGTCCCAAGTGCGGAGACGGGATCATCCTGTATCATCTAATGTCCTGATAGCACATCATGGGCATTCCCTGTCCCAAGTGTTGGGATGGGGTGAGATGGATGTATGTTCCATTCCTTGGAAAAGTAGGATGGCTCCATCCCACCGGATTTAAAACCTTGATCAAAGCCCCTCCCAAGTCCAAGAAAATTTGATAGAATGAGATAACCAATTTAACAAATAAGGTATGTGAACTTTTCCCCGATGTTCTTACAGGTTTCTGGATAGCCCACTTTCCAAATTGCTTGGACAAGTAGTTTGGCACCAATCCAAAATGTTGACTTAGGTTTCGAACTGATTTTCTCAAACTATGCTGGATCATTATATGATCCACTAATCCATATGCAAATAGATGGAATGAGGCATGCAGGTCAAGTAAAAAAGTATTTCAAAAGTTTTATCATTTTAGTATCTTATCTCAAATGCTATTATGACCATTGACCGCATGTTGTCTGACAATCTTCAGACAAGATGTAAAATTTCATTGGTAGAATAAGGGCAATTAACTTCACCATGAAGCCAGTTATAAATGTCATGTTATGATGTCAGATATTGGAGTTGCTTTAAAAAACCTAATGACCTCCAAAATTCCAGAACTGCATTGACAATCAATGGGATGCATAACTGCTGTACACAAAAGAATTAATTATTGAAAACAGTTAGGTTCGCTTATTGGAAGGCAGAAAAGGTAAGGTTTCTCCTTTGATGAGCTTAGTATTGTATTAAATAACTAGCACCGCCATACCGCCATAGCATAGCTTTCTAAATGTTTTTCCATTTTCTTATATCTCATATGTATACTTGTGGGATTACTTTGAATCAATAATTGCTCATTTGAAAGCCAACATGTAAAGACCAGATTCAAAATGAAAAATCAACTCATGTCAATGCTATTGCAACCAACTGTATTTAGGTTATACATTGAGTACTTGTAATTATATTCAGCAACATAGAGGGCATTTAACCTGATCTAGTTAATTTTCCACCTATAGACATACATTCCCAAAATAGGTCCATAAAACTCTAATATTTGCTTTTGGCACAATGATTATCTTTTTTAATTTTCGTTTCCAAAGAGTACCAGTATAGCTTATTTTAATCCATGTATTCATGAAAACGGAGCATGTTTCTTGCAAAGCACAAACTTCTTTTATAATCAATAATTATAATCATGAAAATTTAAGATATTCACAAATCTTAAAGATGCCTTGAATCGGCCAGAAGTATTTTTGCCCCGCAACACAATACTGTTACCTTGATTAAATTTTCCATTTTTTTTTCTTTTTAATTTTTTCCGTTGTCACAAATAAGTGTAACTAATGACAATTTAGCATGAGAAAGTTCATGTAAAAGTAAATATTATGGCCACAATAACATGACTTTATGCTAAAAAAGGCTAACCTTATCAGGATATTGCTTAGCTAGCTCCACCAATTGAAGGCGTCCAACCTTTCCCTGAGCACGTCCTAGAAAGTTTGCCAGATATTTCCTCTTGGATAGGGGTAATGGTTGGACAATGGTGGACCCATGAAATGTAGTCATCCCATCATCAACATTCCCAGGGATGATGATGTCTTTCCATGTATTAAAAGCACTTGTGTCTCGCTTATCTGTGCGGTCACCCTATACAAACCCAGCATCACTCTATGAATAATTACTTGCAGCAGCTTCAATGAACAGTAAAACATCAGCACTGATATATGGGAATGCAAAACAAATCAACAGACAAACTAAAATTTTGGATCATCTAAGTAAATGATACCACTTTCTAACTTTGGAATGGAATTACACAGAAAACCCTAAAACTATGCCCATCAATAAAAATCACTTCTAAAAGTTGGGATAAATCGTAGTTATTGCTGTGGCATGAGAAAGCACATGCATGTCTAGGAAGCATGGACACTTCAAATTGCATACCATGTTTGTGTATCTATACTTGTTGGATACAGCTAGAAAGTGTTTCAGGTACTTATTTTAAGTATCTTTTTCTTAAAATTAGAAAAAAGGGGCTCCCGATACTTCTTAGATATGCTTGGAATACTTTTAGATACCCCCATAGATGAGAAGTGCTTTCTTTTTCCTTTCTTTTTTCTTTTCTGATATATGTTCGCCTTTCAATAATGAATAATGAATAAGCTGATTTAGATTTTTCAATGATGATGTTATTGTATGGCATATGGGCACAGACAAATACATAGATATGCAAACATATAAGTGTGTGCTCATGCAAATGCATCACCCAGCCACATCAATCTCTTTTTTCCACAGAGTTTTATCAACCTCTTTGTATCATGTCGCATACATTAGTCTAATCCTTGACCATGCTTCATGGTTGAACATCAAAATGCGCATATATGGATGAGGACATATGTTAACCTTATTCAATAAAAGAGGAGTCATTGAGTTCCTAACAAACTTAAAAAAGTGCTAATTAAACTTATTCAGTCAACCTGCCAAAAAGGTACTTGACCACATTAAAGTTATTTCGCCCTTTATCTTTAAACACCCAAAGCTCTCTCTCTCTCTCTCTCTCTCTCTCTCTCTCTCTCTCTCTCTCTCTCTATGCTCTCTATTTTTTTTTCAACAACTATCTTCCACTAACCATACAAGCACCAATCAGATAGCCAATAAAGTTATTAGCTGGTTAGCTGGTTAAAGGGTGAATACGAATGGTTAAAACTATTCAAGGGGTGGTTAGCTATTTGGCATCCAAACACAGTCATAAGTGTCATTTGATAATGTGTCATCTAAAAATAAGAGCTAAATGAATCAGAACTTAAACCTCCATTCATCAACGACCTACCAAAAATGATATCAACTGCAAAACAAGACCAAGTAAACCTAGTCCTAATGATTAGCTTAGGATAAGATATATTCTACAATTTGTTAAGCTAAAATAATCAACTAGACTACACCATATAGGCAATTGTTATATTTTTATTTACCAAGAATTTCCTTGAGCAGGAATTACACAGAGATTTGGAGGATGGTGAACACAAAGTCTCATAAAACAGTTTTGAACTTGGGTATATTCTAATCCACCAATCCTACCATATGTTGAAAAGTCTTGTGCATTATGCTTAAGATATTGTTAAAATAATTAGCAGTAGTAACTGAGGTATTCTAGGTCTGATTACAAGCAGAAGGAAAGCAAATAATAAAAGACCAATTTGCTCCAAAGAAAAAGAAAAATAAATGAAAGAGTAGACAAAAGTCATTTCAACTTCTTTCCTTTTTCACACATGGATAACCACATATTGCACATGATACCTCTGGGGTGAGGATGATAGAGCGATTCAAAAATTTTGCCCAGGAGCGAAATAAGTGAGCACCGGCACCACTGCAATTTTTGTCCCAAAAAAAAAGTGTAAGCACACAGGAAGGGACAATCAAGCAACTAAAGCAATAGCCAAAACAAGGAATGAATCATAAGACGATCAAATAAAAAAAATCTAAGGATGCCTGGTATGGAAAGCATTAAGGGTATTTCATAGCAGAATTGGAAATATGATACCTAGGGAAGACAAAGATATGATCACGACCACCAGAATAGCGAAAATATGGCATTTGGCTCAGAACCTGAATGTCGAGAAAAACTATGATCATCCTTTAAAAATCTTCAAAAGCAAAGCACGTTATAAAAAAAAAAGGCTGGAAATAGAGGGATTGCTCCCATGATTTGTTCAAACATCCTATGACTAAAACAAAGTTTGTTTCATGAGCTTTTGAGGAATCCCACTTTCTTTCCAGCAAGAAAGAAATTGAAACATAAACCACAATATAACATGTGCTCAATAACTAAAGAACAAAAAGTGGCACACAATCACAACATGCAGCCTGTTAAGCCACATTAATCAGTAAATCATATGAGGTCAGAATATGGAAAATATCACCAATTTCACAACCAAAGTTTACCTTCACATAGGTCTGATTTATCTCTTTATCATTCAAACCACCCATCATCCGAACACATTTAACATAAGCTGGAACAAAGAATAAATCTGCCTCTTCCTTCTTCAGTGTCCGGAATCTTGACTTGAGAAGTAATTGGTGGACTTTGACCTAAAGAGGAAATACATAAAAATAAATAAATAAATAAAAATGAACATGCTGTTACCTCCAATATAAGACAAACCTCAGAAGCTTTATAATAGCAATAATGAAACATTAAAACTATTATACATTTGGGTCTGGCCCTTAAATTTCTAAAGGTGGAAAACATCAAGTCAGGTACAAATTCGATCAGCTTTTTTTGTCAACAATTAAATGTTTGCTCTGCTTGACTGGAGCTGCTAGATGGTCGGCATGAAACTGCTCTAACAGTAAACCTATTTGTTTCGCACTGTCCGTTGGCAAGACAAATTTAAGAAGAAACAAGTAACATGTCAACATTTCTATGAGCTCCATAAATTTTAAAATGTAGGAAATTTTAAAATGTAGGTATTAACAAACATGGAACATCAGTACAAGCATACATCTAGAAAATGCAGTACAATTTGTCAACTTATGTAAGTGTGTACTGTTGCAATTAAACACCATTGATTGTCAATTTTTGTTCTTGCTAAGCTTTGGTGTCTCATTGGCCATCCTCAGGTTCAAAACTACCTCAGCAGAACCAGCTTGTAACTTTCAATCTCCCAGTGGCCAGTTTCAGTCAATCTAAATTTTGGCAAAAAATCAATGAAAACTTCTTTAATAGAAAACGTAAACTAATTTCTTTAAGACATATCAGATAAACTCTATGAAAATATGATTACATGAACTTCACTCACTCCAAATGCATAAGCCACAAAATGTAGCCCTACCTCATTTATGGCTGATAAGGTCAAGAAGGATTGATAAACTGAGTCCAAAATGTCCACCAATACTTGTTCTTATTAGAGGTGTAATAAGCCTGAGGTTGACTGAGTTTTCAGTACAATCAAGCTGGACTTTCAAGATCAGGCTCAGCTTGTTTACTATTTCATCAAGCCTAATCGCAAAACAAGCTGAACAAAAGCCTATTCCCATGAGCTTGATTGCCTTAAGTTGAGCCAAATTCAGTTGAGTTTGTATCCATCTTGAAACAAGCTTGATTAATGATCTACTCAAGCTTGGTCCGAGCTTGAATAAAAACTAGTTTCATAGTTACAACAAAGGGAGCTGAAGCTTGAGTTACAGTTTACCGAATAAGCTTTGAGTTTCTCACCTAAAGTGCCCCTAGCATCAGATATTAGAGTTACTCCAATTGTCAATTAATACTATGACTATGTGCATATTATGTATTACATGACCAATTTGATATTTGAGCTGAACTTGAGCAGCATGGATCAATTGGCAACCATATTTCCTATCAAAGCTAGTCGCACCCCATGCCTGCATGCAGTCCTCATTTTTGACCTTTCTGCACAAATCTAAGCTCCTATCCTTGCAGGAAGCTCTTTTAAATATGTAATAAATGACCATATAATTATTACTATCTGAATTAACTGTTCATCATGTTATCCTGAAGATATCAGATCATATCATTAAGTTCACCAAAACGACGTTCCCACAATCTCATCACTATGGTGTTCAGTTTTGCTCTCTTTGACCCCCTCTCTAGACAAATTATTGTGAGCCACACAACCTTATTGATGCCTTGATGAAATCCAAATCGGCATGCAACCATCCACAACACTAATCAAGAAAAAAAAGAAAAAACACATCTGCGTTGTTTGTAGTTCTACCAATGGTCAACTCGACAACAGCACCCAAATATAAATAATTTTGGGTGTCATTTATTTTGTTTAGTACTTCATCCACTAAACTCTTACTCTCTGGATATCGGGAACGTGCTTTCCATTGTTTTCGCGAGTTCTCTATGCGTAGGGATCAAGAAACCATAATAAATTTAACCAAAATTGGTTTTTAAAAAAAATAGTGTTTTGTATGTTCACATGTACAAGAAAATTCGTTCTCAAGAAGGTTGAATCCTATCCGATTACAAAAAAGCCAGGCAAGCACAAAAACAATAAAGACCCTAGATCGTTATTGGCAGTAAACCTGAGTGCCCCATTGGCCTTTGAGGCAGGCCTGGGGGGAGATGTTGCCGTCTGGGCCGCGCATGAGCTCGCGGAGGCCGTCGACCTCGCGCTCCTCGTAGACATAGATCTTGAGGTCGAGGCTGGAGCCGTAGCCCCGCTCGGGCCAGGAGAGGGCGCCAGCGCGGTCGAAGAGGGACTCGACGGAGCGGCCTGTGGACAGGGGAGGAGGGGAAGAGAGGGGGCAGGAGAGGCGATCGAAGGCGCGGGTGAGGAGGAAGGTGGCGACGACGAGGGCGAGAGCGCAGATCTGGTGCACCCTCGTGAAGAGAGGGAGGGCGTGCTGGTGAGGCCCGCCGCCAGCAGCGGAGAAGGGTATCCGGCTCCGGTTCAGGCTCCCCATCGGCGCGGGAGCGGTTGAGCCGGAACGGAGACTTAGCAGCCAGTTGCCGGATGGATCTCGAACAGGGAAAAAGGAAAGCGGAGTGATCCCCACTCCTCCGGTATTTTTTTAATAAAAATAAATAAATAAATAAATCTCGGTGTAACTACCAATTTGATCTCCATATTATAAAATAATATTTGATTAAAAATATTTAAATTTTCATAATCTGTTTTTAACAAATAAACAGTGAATACGTCATGCTACTAGCGGTAAGTAGAACGGGAACAAAGGAGAAGACTCTGATCTCTCACTGTATCAACTATCACAGATTCCAGAAAAATTTCTGGATTTAATCAATATACTGTACACTACCTTTATTTTTTATTAAAAACTTTAAATAAAAAAATATATCATATTTTATAATAAATTATGATATAGACCGGCTTAGATTATAACATTTTTTATTTAGATTATGATATTAATATATTATAAAATTAAAAAAAATTATTATTAATTTTTTTTAAAAAAATTAATAATAAAAATATTTTAATTTTTTGATATTTTGTGAACAAGATTATAGTAAGGATATCATAAGAAAAGAATATTTTTATTATTTAAATTTTTTATGGAAAAAACTTCAGGCATTAAATATATTTTTAAATGATAAAAATATTTTTTTTATAATATTCATTTGTGAACCATCTTATAAAAATATTTTTTTTTATAATATTCGTTTGTTGACAAATAATCTTGTTTATAGAATATCATAAGGCTGAAAATATTTTTGTTATTGAAAAAATTTTGAACTTTTTCAATGATGAAAATACCATCAACCTATATTATGTTCGTTCATAAATAAGTATTATAAGAAAAGAATATTTTTGTTATTCAAAATTTTTAATGAAAAGTAAACTGCAGGCATTAAATATAAAAATATCCTTCTTATATGATACTTATTTGTAAACATGGTATCATAATCCTGTTCAAAGGATGTCATAAGGCGATGGATATTTTTGTTATTGAAAATTTTTAAACTTTTTCATCGACAAAAATGCTTCCCGGCCTTATAATATATAGATATCAAATCCAAGTCAAAGGATATCATAATCCAAGCCAATGAATATCATAATTTTGTTATAAAAGAGAAATATTTTTATCATTCAATTTTTTTAAAAAAAATAGATAAAACAACAACATTGAATATATGTTGAAAAATGAGATTTACGTGGTTCAATCAGATTATGTGATATATTTTTTCTTCACTAGAGTTAGTGTACAAAGACTTTCTCTTGTTCCCTGCATACATTGCTCGGATCACTTGGAAACACAAGTGGTCGATTGTGGGTTCTTCCCCACCGACCCAGCCCGCATGACCATGGGCTACATAATATTGGCTAGCAAAGGTCTCCCTTTAAGAAATCAAAAATAAAAGAAAATAAAAACACTTACACAAAAGATGGGTAGCCATGAGTCATTAAAATTGATAATATGTCAGAAGTCTGATATCATATCAATAGTACTTTGCCATGCTTGAGCACAAACATGCATGATTTTTGACTCAAATCCATAGGTAGACTCACCTTGAAACAGAACTTAGACCCAAGTCTGACCACCCGGCCCATGAACAACCGGACCCAACCAAGTGGAGAGGTTTCGAGGGGTGGGGGGAAGAGGTAATGGCAATTGGCCTAGGGAGCTAGCTTGGGAGAAGGCAGAGAAGTGAGAGATGAGAGAAGGAAGAGGTGGAGGTAATGACTCCTTTCGGGCTACATCCAATGAAGTTCTAAAGCCTATTCAAATTTTGGGCTGGCTCAAATATACTTGGTCCAGCCCGAGCCTGATAATCAAATCATCCCAATCTATATTTGTAACATAATTAAAAAAGAAAAAAAATCAAAGAGGCAACTTCGAAAATACAAGTAGAAAAAGAACCTTGGTAGCAGAGATAGTAAATGCCATCATCATAGATGACAACCAACAGCTAAGAAAAAGATAGTGAGAGAGGCAACCTTGGGTGATGGAGGAGAGAGCTTGTCATAAACAAAGTCCTCATCCATTAGCTCAGCAAAGGTTGGGGAAGGAAAGCAAATGCCGAATATGGGAGGTGATGAGAAGCAAGGAGACCACGCTCTCTAGAGGCAACATGTAAATTCCCTTCAAATCATCTTCCTTCGGACATCTTGCGGCTTCTCTTTGAAATGGAGAGATAAAGAATGTGTTTTCCATTATTTTTCAATGCAAAGGTAATGGAAATGAGTTAACACACATCGCCACTTCCCTTTCACTCTCGAAAGTTATGGTTACCTTCCAACCAAGTGCCGCTTTTACTTTGAAAGGAGGTTGCTTGGCATGTGCGATATTTTACACATGATGAAAGAGGAGATTGATTGAATTGATTGGAGTTTTCAAAAAAATTAAGTCTAAGCCCAGCCTGAAATATCAAAAAAATATTTGGAGCTAGTCTTGGATAGGACTATGGCCCAGCTCTAACCCTATCAAGAGAAGATAAAAGGCATTATCAAAGACTCATTTTGTTCATAAGAATTGGAGAGGGGAAAATATAGTTGATAGAAATCCTCTCACTTGATTGAAGTTTTCAAATGAGTAAGATTAGAAATTAGCATTTTCATAGAGATAAATGTCTATGTTTCATAGAAAAGAAAAAATTCACGTAAGACATGAGTTTTTAGCTTTTTAAAGAAAATTATGATCTTTTTCTTTTTTCAAAAGCCATGAGTAAAATAGGATAAAGTCACTTTCTTTATTAAGATGCAACAAATATTTTACATATCTTCTTTAAAAAGATCTACTTAACCGAACATAAGACACTCTATAGTATACTACTTTTTTATGATTAACCAAATATGCCAAAGTCATTTTTACTAGAATCGTTAAAATGGGTTGCAAGCTACGAGCTAGCCCATTTAGGCCTTTAAAATAGTAGGATTGGGCTAGTATTTTGACAGCCCTTTAACAAAAAGGCTTTTTGTCCCGACCCTTGTATGGCCTAGTCCATGATTGATTGTCCCTATTTACTCCTAGTCAAAATCTAAATCTGGATGTATCAAATATTCGCTCGTCCAATGCCCTGTTAGGAAAGGTAATATAAAGAAGATTTTGAACCAATGGCTGACAAAAAAAATTATGTACCTTCGATGTTTGAATCCCTGGCACATACACACACTATCGTGAACATCAAACCTAGCATCCGATTATGGCACCTTTCTAACTTAGTGTAGTGGTTGAAATATTAAATTAATAATTCATAAATGGTGGTTTGGAAGGATCAGCAAACAAATTCTTAACGACATTCGATTTGTCTCCATATGCTACTGATTTTGAGGTGGAGACAAATAAATTTAATTATGAGTATTAGTATTTTTGATGTGGGTTCGAGACATGATCCCAGCGGTGACTCGATTAAATCCAAAAATTTTTCGTGTGAGTAAGAGGTTAGGATCTCCCTCTTTGTTCCTGTTATACTAGCCGACGCCTTAGTGGTGTCAGGTTGACATACTCACCTTTAGGTGAGAAAAGATTGTATAAATTCGAGCGTCTTGAATCGAACATTATCTGGCAGGGTGGGGGCCTGCAAGAATAGCTACACCGGGATTTATCCCCCCATTCCTCTTTTTCATCAAAAAAAATTATTTTATTTGTTTTTTATCATTACTGTTTTGATGTAGTATGCTATTATGACTTAACAAACTAAAAGCAAAATTATCCATTAAAATTTTCAATCATGTAGAATAAAGTTATAGTTAGTTCATAATATTATACATTATTTCTCAATAATTTTAATTAGATTTATCCATTTTTATAAATTTTTAATTATTTTAATTTTATGATGAGTTATAAGGATCGACTCATTTAGGCCTCCACTTATAAAAGCTAGGGCTGAGTCGTCTATTGATGGCTCGTTTATCAAAAAGATTTTTTTGGCCCAACCCTAATAAACCCTATTTGTTTTGACGACTCTAATTTTCACAGGCATAATATTATTAAGAATCAGTTTTCTAGAAAAAATATTTTATTGAGAAAATTTTCTTCCCATAAACCAAATAAGCCTTAACATAAGATATATTGATTATGCTGAAGTAAATGTTATATTAAATTTAAAATTTATTTATAAAAAATATATAATAACTAAAAAAACCTTAGTCAATAAAAAAATTAAACATAACAACTAAATTTTCAAATATAAAGTGGCTGATATTGGAACAAAGCTTTCTTGATCCAAATGAAAATCATATAAATATGTACTAATATTTATTTATTAAAAATTAATATAAAAATATCATTTGAGTATCCAGTGCAATAAAGTTGATGTTGACAATTTTATTTTTTATTTTTTAAATGAAGAATGAGAATGTGATAAATCTATACACATCCCACAAAATTAGAAAATAAGATGTTCATTCAGTCATACAAATTTGCTAATACCATTTTTTCATAATTAACTATATTTTTGTTTAAGCCATTCAAAGAAAACCCTTTTTTAATAAAAAATAAAATAAAATGTTGCCCATCGCTTATTTATGCATCCAATAAAATTCTTTCGAGCTTTGGTTATAGTTGTAGTTAATTTTATTCATCCCTGCTCTTTGAGAGTGACTCTCCTTTGTCATCTGCTTAAGCCATCAGCAAATGAAGACTTGATCTTCTAAAACAACATGGTGATTTTAATTTTATAATATAATATCATTTGGATAATGATATTGGATGGTGCAACCCTAGGTGTTATTTATATGATTCGATGGGAGGTCTCCAAAAAAAAAACAGGAGGCATATAAAATACCAAGAATCATTAATTGACATAATTCTTTACTAATGATGCGATTATTTTTTGAGAGGATATTATTTTAATTACTTATTCTCATAAGCCCCCAATAACCAGAGAGTTACTCTAAGAGACGTGTGCGCTCTCAAGGAAGAAGGCCACAAATAATTTAAAAATCATTAAACATTTTGGATAATACTCTTGTATTATAGTGAATACATGCTATGAGCCCAACTTTTGAGTGCTTTTTTTTGGATACAGACGGGTGATCACATAACTCTGGTGTGAGAGTAGCCCAAAAGATCAAGTGAAAATAAGCCTTGAATGGACAGAGGAATACATTTGCTCTGATACTAAGACCAGTCACCAGAATACTCAACAACGAAGGAGGCAATCCAGTCGGCCGCACTGTTCACCTTTCTGTAGACATGGCAAACTGACATAGTCATCGGCAGCCCAAGAGATCGTCGATATCGTGAAGGCAAGGATGGACGTGATGTTGCTCGGACCTGTCCTGAATCTATCTAATTATAATGGTGGAATCCCCTCAATGAGAATCCTCTTGGCATGCAACTCATGTCTGGCCCAAGTGATGCTCGTCCACGTAGCTTTGAGCTCAGCCTTTGAAATCGAGGGCTCATGGAAAAAAGAACCACCTGCTCCCAACAACCTATCCTCAGCATCCCAAATGACAAATCCAGCACCCTCCGATGCACCGTAAATGCTGCCATCGAAGTTCACCTTGACAAAATCCAGAGGAGGGGTCTCCCAAGAAATATAGATAGCCCTTCAAGTTGCTGCCAAAGCAGCATGGGAGTTCCAAGAGTTCGGAGTTGCAAGGAAAGTGGCAGTGTCATAGTGGTAATACTCCATAGCTATGAACGTAGCTTTTTGGAGAACCCGATGAGCCAAAGTGAGAACAGCCTCAAAGACGAAGTTGTTCCTAGACAACCAAATCTAGTATGAGATGTAGGCAGAATGACCACCTGTCTCAGCTGAACAGTGCTAGAGCATATGAAGGAAGGAGTACAACCAGGATCTCTTCTCTTGTACCTAAGGCCATCTCCCAGCCAAAGTCTAAATCGACCTCATCCTAGGGTAGCGCAGGATCGCATGCTCAGTAGACCCAACTTCTGAATCACAAACATAGCAAGTCCATACCTCTGCACCTGAGCAACGTCCTTGTGGGAAGGCAATCCCAAGCCACCTTCTAAAGAAAAGGGTGCACTCTTGGGTGAACAGGCAATCTCCAGATCCGGGCAGCTAAAATCCTCGTTCTAAAGGAGTCCTGTACAAATCGGAAAGGGTACTAGAAGGAATCATGGGATAGCAAAGTGGCCTCATACCCTCAGATTCTAGCAACCATGGGTCAGAATCGACATGGAAAGAATGCGACCAGCCTGTTGGCTCCTAAATAAACTGGTAACCTCCTGAGCACTCCAGGTCCTACCGCCGTCCGCCAACAAGTTAGAAACCCAAAGATTATTGACCACCTCAATGCTTACAAAGGTAGGCCACCTAGAGAGAGATAATTTAAAGATCCATGCATATTGGCTTATGTCAATCATGGATCTATCCCCAATCAAATACCTGATCTGAGCCAGCACATCAGGACCCCGGGCACAGATCTCCCTTCAAACAGAAGAGCAACAATGTGAGGTCGAAATCTAAGATCCCTGGCTCCAAGTGCCATACTGAGCTCTCATCACCCTGCTCCATAAATAGTCGGGCTGAAGGAGATATCTCACTGCATGCCTGGCAATCAACACCTCCCTCATGAGCAGAAGCAACTGAATCCCAAGACCACCATCCCTAACTAGCTGGCAGACAGCATCCCAGGACATCAGGTAAAGCCCATGACTGTCATGCCTAGAACTCCATAGGAAATCTCGGAGCAGCCGCTCCATTTTCCTGAAGCACCAACTAGGCATCACAGTATTTGACAAGAGGTAAATCGGGACGGAGCTCAAGATAGATCTAATAAGAGCGAGCCTACCCATCATGGAGAGAGTAGAGGCTTGCCAACCCTCAAGATAATCACGGATTCGCTGTACCAGGGGTCTACACTCTAACCTCCGGAGCCTTCCACCAGTCATAGGAACACCAAGATAGTTAAAGGTGCCAATCTACTCCGAGATTCCTAGTATAAAGAGGATCGCCTGCTTTGTCTGGGCCTTCATTATGGGGTTGAAAATAATAGTATACTTATGCAAATTCACCAACTGGCCAGAGCCATGGTAATAGGTCTCAATAATGGTAACAAAACATCTCACATTTTGGACTGAAGCTCACCCAAAAAGAAGGCAATCATCTGCAAAGAGAAAATGAGAGAGGGGCTTGACTCCTAGGCCAGCCAGTAGGGCTCAAGTAATGATCCCTGGACCATGCCCCTTAGAGCATGGGGGAGAACATCGGCACATAAGACGAATAGATAAGGAGACAAAGGACAACCTTAGCGAGTCAGTGCACCATTAACAAGGATGGTGAAGCTAGGGGCTTCCACACAATCCATGATCTAACTGATCCACCTGCATTGGAAACCCGAAGTCATGAGGAGTTCTTCGAAAAAAATGCCAACTCATTTGGTCATAAGCCCACTCCATATTCAACTTGATTGCTATGAGGCTCCACCTCATAGAGGCGCCTAAGGTCATGCATGAATTCCTGGGCAAGGAGAACATTATTAATGATACAACATCCACTGACAAAGGCACCTTGCTCGGGACAGATAAGATGAGGCACAATCAGTTGTAGCTGCCTAACCAAAATCCTAGCATAGATCTTATAGAGGGTGGTACAAAGACTATCGGTCTGAAATGGCTAGGCACGGAAGTATATGGTCTCTTAGGAATACAAGTAATCAAAGTTTCCTTTCACCACGAAGGGATACCATAAATGAAGACCGCTTGTGCTACCTTCATCACCTCTCTCTTACTAATGGATCAGTATTGGTGGAAGAACAGGGGAGGGAAGCCATTCGGACCCAGGGCTGTGTCATCTTCGAGAGACCATAGGGCTTCCTGCACCTTCACAGGAGATACCGATTGAGAGAGATCATAATTCTGCTGGTTAAAGATGGACCATCGGCTGGGATCCCTGGAGAGGAATGTCATCCCCCAGGGCAAGAGTCCACCTCGACCTGAAGTATTGAAAAATCTACCTCTCAATCTGATCACTGTCCATCGCCAACATACTATCATCCTCTTTCAGCTGCCTGATAGGTTAGCCAATCTCCGGATCATAGTGGACTGGTGAAAAAAATCTAGTATTCTGATCACCCTCCCTGATCCACTGAATCCTAAACTTCTGCCTCCACATAGTCTCCTGTTATCTTAGTAAGGAATGGTAGGACGAGAGACTGTGACGAAGCCTCCCAAGGTTGGCCTCCTGAAAGCTCCCCTCCTGATCCTCTTGCCTCTGAAGATGGGCAATATTAGCCTCCACCTTCTTAACACATCTGGAAATATCACCAACCTCGGTCCAGTTTCATCGAAGGAGCTTATGCCTAGCTAGCTCCAATTTCTGGATCATCCAATATCTTGCATCCCCATAAATCGACAACCTCCAAACTGCTCTAATCATTTTCAGGATCTCGGGTAGAAGGTCCAAAACTTCTCAAAGTGGAATGGTGGTCTGTGCAAACAAGTGCTATATGTAGTGATCAAGAGCAGACTGTGATTCGATGCAATCCTCGGGAGGTGCTGAACCTGGTGCCCCTGGGAAATGCTACATTCAGCCCACTGTACCAAGAGCTCGATCAATCCTCTTCCAAACTTTAGCCGTACCTGATCGATTATTACACCAGGTGAAATGAGAGCCTGAGTAACCAAGATCGATTAGGCCAATGTCGTCCATAAACTTCCTAAACTTCCTGAATCAATGCTATCCACAAACTACCTATCTCCCATCTTCTCATGGGACCCTGCAATACGTTGAAGTCACTAGCAACAAGGGAGGAAATGCCCTAAGTCAATAGCTTGGAGATCTCATACCACAACCTCCTCCTCTTCCTATACTCGGTGCTCACATACACACCAGAAAGGAGCCAGCGGCCATTAGTCTACTCAGAAATGACCATGGCAACTTGTTGCTCACACCTGTGAAAAGCATCCACCCTCACCAAGTCATGCCTCCACATCCCCAATATCCCCCTGACAACCCTCTGGACTCAACAGCATAGGTGCTCCACATCTGCTGTAGTCGCCTTGTAACTCAATCCAAGCTCCTCCCCGAAAGTTGTGTATTGAGCAAGATGCAAATATCGGGATAGTGTTGATGGACCAATCTACTAAAAGAAGTCCGGAATGCAAGTTTCCTTATCCCTCAAAAATTTCAAATCAAAATTCTCATGATGACACCTAGAGAGGAGGGGGGTCTACTCCCATACTCTCCTCAATTTGATCCACAGCAATCTCCTCCGATGGAGCGACTATCACTAAAAAAGGCCTGTCCCCAACCCCTGGAGAGCCTCTTTAAGCTGCCTGACAGCATCCTCGTGGCCAAGTCTTGGGACTTCACCATCATCGCTGGCTCCTATGAAGGTGGTCCCCGCTCTCCCTAGGCATCGGTATCCCACGATGCTTCATGAAGCAGTGTAGTAACCTCCTCCCCCAAGCAACCAAAAGTGAAGACAAAGGTCCCCTGATAGGCTTTGTCAATCGGTGTCAGGTCCTCCATCGTAGGAGAGCCCGACTCCGTGGTCCGTGCTCTATTCTTCCTACCCAGCCTCTTGCTGGGCCCTGCCTTCTCAAACTTACTTGAACCGGGCCTGATTCTTGCTCAGCCCGGTAATGGATTTGGTGACCTGGCATGCTTGGGCTAGCCCAAGCCCGCAGCACCTTCCTTTCTGGGCTCTTCTTTCTCTTTACCCAAGCACAACTCCACCATTCCCAACCCCAGAGGCCCAAACTGGCCCAAACATGCCGATCCAGCACCTGAGCCACCCTCACCAGAGATAGCCCGCAGTCGGAGGGGGATTGCTAGAAGCAATCTTCGCCGACTTGGCCCACCCATCGGCCTCCGACAAGCTATCAACCCGGCTGATGCCAAAATGTGCCGGCTCCTTTCCCGAATGCCTCAAGGTCGAACCAACCTCACCATGAACGACCTCCTTCCTCCCACCCTTAACCATCTTCTCCAGCTGAGCCAACCATCATCGGACTACCACAATCCAAGGCCCCAAACAGTTCCCACTGGAGCCTTCCGCCGCCACCCATCTTCACCTCCGAGCATGTTGGATGGTCCCAGCACAGCCCGTTCACCATCCCCTCCTCCCTAACAGGCTTCCCCAAATCCATGGAAGAGGCCGCATCTGAGGCACACTCTGGCAAGGTTCTCCTACACAAACCTTTGCCACTGATTGCCCCCAAGCCACCGATCAGCACTCCAGGATGCAACGGTTGAGAATGATCAATCCGGATGTAGAGCCTTGCAAATCTGACCCTCCTCCACTTTATTGTGCACTGGTCCACTGCCACCAATTCTCCAGCCAAGCCGGCAATCCTCCAGAGCATTGCTGACCCCTAGAGTTTCATAGGAAGTTGAGGCAACCTCATCCAAACCAAAGCCGTCCGGATAGAGGTGGGTGATTGGTAAAATTGCAGTCGCCATAGCTCCACCGCTAAAGCTTGACCAATGACAACCATGGTCGACTCAAGATGGAATCCTGCCCCCTGCCTCCTAGAACCAGAAGAGCAAGAATCCATGTTCTAGATTGTACGCCACGATGTCTCCCTTGAGTCCGGCACGGAGCCAAAACTCGCATACTGCCACCTCTGCTTGAACTCTTCAACTAAGACTTCTAGCCACCAGTCCCCTGGCCAACCACTCGTCCGTTTCTCTTTTCACCTCATCCTCCAAAAGTTCCACCACCTCTAGGTACCATTGTGCCAGTTCCGCCACCTCCTCCGGTAAAGGATCGACCAAAACCCATTTTACCCAACCACTTGGTCCTCTCTTCCGGTCATTGCCCACTTGATCCACCAGATATGGGGCCCCCAAGGAGTTCCCCGACACGGTCAACATCCCTGCCAGCATCGATGATCACAATAGTCTCTGTAATCGTCGGCGATCATAAGGAAAGTTTCAAAAGCACGAATCTCCCTGCATACCAGCAGTAGACGCTCCCAATGATAACATCTTTAGCTGGTTTTGAACCTGTATGTCTCACTATTTGGCGGAATCACTGTGCTCTTTAAATAATCATGGGGCATCTCACAAATTGCAAAAATATATAATGTCATAGGTTGCGTACTTGCTAATTTAAAGGCCATGACTTCACCTCACTAGTATTAAATTGTACGAGTATTTTGCACGCGCTATAGACGTGCATGTATTAAGAAAAAAGAAAATATAGAGGAGGGAGATAAAGAGAGGGTTTAATCGAGAGACACACGGTTCTTTGAGAACTTTTAATATGTGGGAGTTTTTTTCGGAATTCAATGCGAGTTCTTTTAGAGGAGTAAAAAAATGCATACATATTTAATTTAGGGGATATTGTTTATTTCATTTGTGGATTCCATGATGATGCATTAAGTCTATCTTTTAGAAGATTATTTCTGGCATTTTGATTCTCAAATTCTAGTTTTCAACATGTCGCTCTAGTAATAATTGAATAAAAATTATTTTTTGAAGTCCAACTACGGAAAAAAGAAAAGAAAAGAAAAATCTAGTTACAACTGTTAGTCTGCTATAAAGCTTTCACTCATTTTGGCATGCTACGTATTGTGTGATGCTACGGTGTGACCATTGCTACATATATACCTGAACTTTCTTTCTTATCAAACCAGATTTAGCATCTAAGTTAATTATCTTAATTAGAGACAAGCCATATCCTAGGTGGTGACTTCTTTTATTACTTAGAATTTTCATGGAAGGGAGATGAGAATAGCCAAATCATTTGCAATTTACATGATTCCATGCTACAACTCCTAGCCCTTATTTCTACTATTATAAGACAACCATCCTAAGCTTTTATCTGAGATTTGTGAGTATCTTTCATTTGTAACTCAGTATATGTCTCTCGGTGCTGCAGCTTTAACATATACGTTCTTCTTTTAATTAAAATATGCTCCATTAGTTCAACTCTTTTTTGAGTGACCTTTGTTGACTTATTCAAGCATTTTTTTCCTTTTTTTTTAAAAAAAAAGAAAAAGAATGCACCAAGAAAGATGAAAGTATGTTTATGGAACGAGAGCAATGCTATGGTAACTCAAAAATAGTCACTCTGGTATCTTGTACCAATCATTTTGCTTCATTTAACATGCATTTCATAATGCCAATTTGGAGAGAGCAATGATATATGATGCACATCCAATTGGGCAAGCACTAGAGATTTTTTTTAAAAAAAAGAAAAAATAAGAATGCATCCATCAAAAGTGGAAGTATATATATATATATTGATTGAACAAAAGGGATAGGAGGATAAATACGGTATAGCTATCCCGCAGGTCCCTACCTCACTGAGAAATGTTCGATTCAAAATACTTGATTTTTGCAGTCTTTTCCTATCAAGGATGAGTAGTGTTATGCCAAATCAACTTTTCTCCGAACTGAACCGGAGCCAACAATTTTTTCGGCTAGGACAAAGCGGATGTTCAATCGATCCTTTCATTTTAGAAGGCCGAAGACCGACCACCCAAAAGGTCGACCTGCCCTGAAGGCCAACCAACCAGAAGGCCGAAGGCCAACCACCCAAAAGGTCGACCTGCCCTGAAGGCCAACCAACCTTAAGGCCGACCCACTGAAGTAGAGGTCTGGCTGATCCATTCCACCAGAAATCCGACCGGCCGATCCATTGAAGCAAGAGGTCCGGCCGCTCAATTCTACCAGAAGGCCAACCAACCAGAAGGCCGAAGGCCGACCACCCAAAAGGCCGACCTACCTTGAAGGCCAACCAACCAGAAGGCCGAAAGCCGACAACCCAAAAGGCCGACCTGCCCTGAAGGCAACCAACTTGAAGGCCGACCGGCTGACCCACTGAAGCAAGAGGTTCGGCCGCTCCATTCTACCAGAAGGCCAACCAACCAGAAGGTCGAAGGCTGACCTGCCCTGAAGGTCGATTGGTCGACCCACTGAAGGCCGACCCACTAAAGACCGACCCAGAAGGTCGACCCACTGAAGGTCAACCCACTGAAGTAGAGGTCCGGCTGATCCATTCTACCAGAAGGCCGACCGGCCGACCCACTGAAGTAGAGGTCCGGCTAATCCATTCTACCAAAAGACCGACCGGCTGACCCACTGAAGTAGAGGTCCGACTGATCCATTCTATCAGAAGTCCGACCGGCCAACCCACTAGAGATCCGGCCGCTCCACTCCACCAGAAGTCCGATCGACTCGTTCTCATCCAAGGATATCTCGATGACTCCAGAAGCCTCTTCCCACATGTACCAGAATTATGTTACAACAGAATTCTGGCACATCAGCGCCACTGCTCCACTACTCCCATGATGTTGCCCTATTGGGGTGCCACGTGGCCACTCTCCAGATTCTCCTAGGGGCAGATCAGTCTTTCTCGACTTCATCCTAACAGATTTTGGCACTATTCCACGTCTATATAAGGTAAAGAAATGCATACCCCAGGTAACTCTCGGAATCCATCACCTTTAATTATGGGTCTTCTCTTCTTATTTCCCCACCTTCTGGGTGAGAGAGAGTCTCCCAAGCTCTCAATCTCAGAGGTCTTCCATTTTCCACGATCGTCCCACTGACTTGATCATCGGAGTGTCTTCGCCAGAATCCCCGGCACAAGGCATTCTCTGTTTTGCAGGATCCCGGAGAGGAAGAACAAGAAAGAGGTCCGACCCCGGTGATTCTGTAGCAACAAATAGGTCAACTCGACACCATCAAGGTGCCAGTTGATCAAAACGGGAAAGAAGAAGAATCATGGTCTCTCACTCGTTCAACCGTCACAAGCCTCAGAAGATAATTCCTGAATTTAATTGAGTCTTCTACAAAATCACGTCTCGAACCGGTGATTTATTGATTGTGAAGCAAGATTCCAACTAGCTAGACTACCGCCTTGACAGTAAGCATATATATTTATTGAACAAGGATCATAGTCATCAATGTTTTCTTTCGTATTATCAAAGCATCGTGTGCAGACAATAAACCTGCAAAACTACATCCTTTCGCACATATAATACGTGAAGCCTTAAAACCTCGTGAAGCCAACTTAATTACTATAAAACTACACGTACATCTTAGTTACATACTGGGCAAAACTATACTCTGTGATCATCATGGTGTACAAAGGCACTCCAAGAGGAAAGAGAGAGATGCCATGCGATTAGAGAAGTCCAGGGCGAGACTGGACAGGGAAGTGAGGCACCACCAAGGCTTCACCCTGTGGCCTACCCTTCTCCTCCTCCACAATTTTCTTCTCTTGCTCCTCTTTGTTGTCACCATCTTCTACGTTTGGCTTGGAAGATGAGAAAACTTCTTTCGGCGCCAGAGAATTCATGGGAGAAGACTTGCTGAAAAATAGCATATAGCACCCCAATCACCCAAACCACCGGTTCTTTAATGATCGAATCCGTGGGCTTTGGAAGCTGGCCATGGTGGCCTTATATAACAAGGCCGTAAATGATGGGCAACGCATGGAAATGGAGAGCTGGGGAAGTCGTTTGCTTGGTGGCAAAGCAAACAGGATTCAAAAGCGAGGGGATGGAAGAAAGAGAGTGGAAACTGGAAGGAAACTTGGGTGAGAATGGTCAGATATGATGAGACGCCCTGGCCAATAAATGAGAGGGATGAGCAAAATTTGCTTCGTGCCCTAGAGTTTTTTTTAGAAAATAATTTTTTTTATGCCACTGGCACGTGAGACTTTCCTCACGCCCAGCTGACAGGGATTCGAGTCCTGTTTTGAACATATTTCGACTAAAAAATTCGATGATACAAAAAAGAAAAGAAAAAAATTATAAAATAATCATGTAGTCCTTGTTAGCAGGTGGTAGTGAAAAAGTTAGGGAATGTATAATAAATTCCGTTAACTCGGCTGACGCCAGTGGTAGCCAGGTTGACGTATTCCGTTAACTCGGCTGATACCAGTGATAGTCAGGTTGATGTACTTACCTTCGGGTGCGGAAAATTAATATGCGCGGCGAAAAATTAATATGCGACGTATATCGAATATTTCCTAGTTGGGGTTGGGGGACCGTCTGGGAATGGCCTGGGATCTAACTCCTCCCACCCTTTTCATTTCATCAAAAAAATAATAATATTTTTTTTATTAAATATTTATAAAAGGATGCCATCCAAAGTATATTTATGAAAATTGGTGTTTTTTTAATACGTGGGATGTAGGGAAATAAAAGGGAGGGGGAGGGAATAACGGGAGAAATATGGCATGCGATTTCTTATTGAGAACAACGATTTCTCATTTCAAAATAAAATATATTTTTTAAAAAAATAATTAATAAAAAACTAATAAAAACTAATAAAAAATCTTTGAAAATTAAAAATATATACTAATATAATATTATAATAATATATTATAATATATTTTATATTATAATAAATATTTTAAGTTTTAAAATATAATATATAATTTATAATATATTAAATTATTTATTATAAATTATAATATAGTATATTTGCTAATATACATGGATCGGATAGGTATCGCGTGTGGTGAAGCCGTGCACCTTCGTGGTGGCCGAACCCATTATATGGCGCGACTACGAGGAACGTCCCTATGGTACGACCAGGTGGTTGTATGTACATAAGGCTGAGTACCATCGAGCGGCGGTTGCTATCTCAGTAGCCTCCGTCAGCCTTACCATATCGACAGATGCCGCATACAATGGAGGTATGCGCCGTGTTGGCGACCGAACCCGTCACGCGGCACGATCAGGTCTTAGGAGGCACGGGCAGGTGGGTACCCCGACTTGCACGGACACTACCGTCCTCACACCCTGTCTCTTCGGCCTCGCTGCTCGATGAACGTCCCATCCCGTCTGCTGCATTGATGATACTTGATGCGACATCATCGTCGCCACGACCAGTATACACGTATCAATAAATATACTATATTATAATATATAATATAAACTTTAATATATCATAACATATTTATTATATTTTGAAATATAAAATATTTATTATAATATAAAATATATTATAATATATTATTATAATACCATGTTAGTACATATTGTTTATTTTTTTAAAAAAATTAATTTTTATTAATTTTTTATTTATTTTTTAAAAAAAATTATTTCATTTTAAAATGAGAAATCATAGGTTGCGCCTGCAAGTACAACCTACGATTTCTCCATATATTCCCTCCCCTCCCTCCCTTCTATTTCCATATATTCTATGTATTAAAACTGTCACACCCCGAATCCAGCACCGGAATCGGCACGCGACCGGCCGCACAAACCCTAAATTTTATCCTAGAGATCATGCAAGGCCTGGGTACACAAGAGTCACTTACCTAAAAAATATCTCATTCTTCACCAAGCCCGAACATCTGCACAACTCTGTGAAAGAAAAAAGTAGGTTGTGAGCTCTACAGCCTACCGGTCTCCAAACAATCACCATCAATAGTAATAATTTGAAAATAGTAAAGATATAAGAGTATACATCATACCATGCAACGAAATAACTCAAATATCACATACGACAAAACTTTTTTGCAAAATCATGTTTCCTTTTCAAGTTTTCAATTTAATCATCCTTCTTTTTCAGGATCCTGGACTAGCCATGGTCATGCTCTAGCCCATGACTAGCAACATCATTGTCCATGCCTATAATTGGCAATATTTGTCACGATTCCGCCTGTGACCGGCAATATTATTGTCCATGCCTGTGAAAGGCAATATTTGTCACGATTCCGCCTGTGACCGGCAATATCATTGTCCATGCCTGTGAAAGGTAATTTTTGTCACGATTACGCCTGTGACCGGCAATCTCATTGTCCATGCCTGCAAAAGACAATATTTGTCACGATTATACATGTGATCGGCACACTAAAAAATCATGGTACCGTAATGGCATGGCTAGTCGAAACCCCATTTTATCTCATATAGTCAGAACATGTCACCTTTCAGCGATCGATATCACGATCCAACCCATTCAAAGATCACTTGATAAACATGGTATATTAAATAAAACACAAACAACAATAATAACAAACCCATTCTGTATCTCGAAAAATCAAATCATGCTATCCGAAAACAACCATGCATGTAAAATATATATATGCCCGGATCAAATCTGACAACGTAAAATAATGTATAGAATTGATGATCATGTCTAGAATCCTTACCTTCAACCGCTAATCCCAAATATCCGGTATCAATCTATACCCGAAATTCATCCAAATCCTTCCTGCTCAAAAGGTTGATCTCTTACTATAATAAATAAATTCATTCAATCCAAATCCTAGTTTTACAAATTTTGAGGAAGAACGTTCCCCCCTGATTTTCTCTTTCCTCATCTTCCAAACCAAAATCCCTTCCCTCTCCCCTTCTCTCTCTTCTCCTTTTTCTCTTTCTTCCTTTTTCTCTCCTCTTTTCCCTTCTCTTTCTCTCTCTTCTCCTCTTTTCTTGGCTCTCTACGGGCTCTTCCCTACTTCCTATCGACGTCCTGGTTAAAAAGAGGAGAAAAACACATCCAAAATCACCTCAAACGTAACCCAAGAAGTCCAAAACCATCTAAATATCTTCCTGGCCGTCTGATTTGAGATCAATGCCTCAAACCACGTCCAAATCCAAATCCAAAAGCCCCTGATCAATCCTAAACTCCCTTGGATCAATCTTAGCCGTTCGATCGAGCGATCGGACGGTCCAGATCACTCAGAAACCTCGTGGACCGCCGTGAGCCATGAGAAACGCCTTGGGAAATGCTCGGAAACGTGTGGGAAACGTCCCCGCAATGGCCGACTCCAGTTGGGCCGAGCCCAGGGCAACGCGCGCCCGCCGTGATGGGCCGGGCGGCCCACCGCGTGCCTACGCGTCGCTCGCCCGCGCGTTGTCGCCCGCCACGTGTCGCCCGCATGCCCTCGCGCTCCCATGCGCATCCTCGCCCTCGCTCGCCCGCCACATGTCGCCCGCACGCCCGCGCGCTCGCCTGCACCGCGCGCTACTGGGCCGCGTGCTAGGCCATGCAAAGGTCAGGGCTGGTCCATTCTGGTGGATCGACAGGCCTTCAAATCCCTTTCTCTTTTTTTTTTTATGGGTCGTTATAAAAAAAATACCTATTTTCATAAATATACTTTGAATGGCATCATAAATATTTAATAAAAATTATTATTTAAAAAAACTCGCGTGCCCTAAGTTCTAAAAGTCTTTCTTCACTTAAAAAAAATATATTAACATGTTTATTGTATCGAATATTTTTCAATAGGATGGACTCTTATGGCCATATTTATTCTTGTCGTCTATATCGAACATTTTTCAATCGCATGGATCCTTATGATCATGTTTAGAAAAATAGCTAGACCGTTCTTCCCATGTTGGTTAAATGGACCAGATTTTACACATATTCCTGCTAGTTGAATTATGATAAAAAGAGCATCGAAGCAAATTTTCGAGTGGAAAAGAAGCCCCAAATCCTAGTAGAATGTTGAAAAAAATTAAAGGAAAAGAAGTTCTATATTTTAAGAAACAAGAAAGCAAATTAGTGACAAACTTCTTATACAACACAGGAAATTTTTACAAAAGACATACAAAGCTGAAACAAGATGGAAAGAACATTTTAAAAACAAGCAGAAAATTAATACAAAGAACACCTATATATTTCAAGCCACTTCTCCATTCAACTAGACAGCTTCTTCATTAACAAACACCTACTATGGTTCAACTGTGCAATTGCTTACAACATCTAAGATTGGCTCTAACCATCCATTCGAATGATGCACCGCAGGCTGTCCCCTTGAAGCATGTAGTCAAATGCCTTGTTGATCTCAGAGAAGGATACTTCATGGGTGATGAATTTCTCCAGTTCCAATTTCTGCATCATTTAATTACCATAAAACGGTGATTAATTCAATGCTCTGATAATATAAATCCATATGCAAATGTTAACTCTTGGTTAAATAAACTCAACAATCCTATTTCCTTGAGGAGTGGAGTTCATCAAGTCACAAGAGCTTGATTAAAAAAGTGATTCTGAGATCATCTTCTCACCTTGTTCATGTACATCTCAACGACAGCAGGAAGATCAGAACGTGGCTTGTAGTTTCCAAAGAAGGTTCCCTTGAGGGTCCTTTCATTCAAGAAATTCACAGGATGGGTCTTAAAGATGGCATCTTTGTAAGGCACGCCAACCAGTACAGCAACACCCCAACCCTGAGATTATCATCACTAGTGTTTAAAATGCTTTGCATGGTAGCTTGAATCGATAATATATTATTCATCGAGAAAGTTTTTGAAATCCAAGTATGTCAAGGATGCGAGGAATTACATCGCGAACGCATTCGAAAGCAGATATCATGGCATCAATATTGCCAACGCATTCGATACTTCGATCGACTCCACCATTAGTCATTTCGGAGATCACCTGATAGCATTCAACCAGTACTGAAATGAGGCAGTGGCTTGCAAAATCTATCATGGAGTCATGGCTTTATCTCTTGAATAGGCTAGTAATGTTGTGAAAAGAAGAAGAGTATAGGCTAGTAGTGATGAAGATAAGAGAAGCAATTTTATCATCATACAAAAACTTGCTAACCTGTTGAACTGGCTTGTTGTAATCTTTTGGATTTACAAACTCGTTGACACCAAACTTCTTGGCTGCAGGTAACAGAATAGCAATCGAATTAAGGACAATGAGTTATTAGAACCATAGTATAATTGGTATATAAGGAGAGGGAATCCATAATTTGAAGGAAAATACTAAGAAAGGTTGTAAGTGGAACTATAATAGATTTGCAGAGTAAAAAAGTTCTAAGGGTTGAGGGTATAGGAATCATTTCACCTTCATGGAATCTCCTTGGGTTCAAATCAACACCAATAATTCTTGAAGCACCTGCAATCCTAGCCCCTTCAGCAGCCTATATATAATGCAAGGATTCAAATTAGATATTTACAAGTTGAGATCAGAAGGAAAGAACTATTTTTCTCATACCCCAAGAGAAATGTGCTGGGAAGCAATAATTGAAAGACATGGATATGTAGTCAAACAGATTAGTGATTTAGTTTAGCTGAAAAAGGATCATGATATATTCAGAAAACTTGATGAAAATAAATTTATAGAGAAAAAAACTCACAGCAAGGCCAACAGCTCCCAACCCGAAAACAGCCACCGTCGAACCCTTCGCCGGTTTCGCAACATTTAAAGTAGCACCAAGGCCTAAACATAAAGACAAATAGAAATTACAATGATCAAAATTGCTTATATTTACCACAATTTTTCAAATGCAAGTAAAATGGATAGGGTTTTCAGAAGTGGTCTCACCTGTTGAAATGCCACAGCTAAGAATGCAAACAGTGTTGAGGGGTGCCAAGGGGTTGATCTTGGCGACGCAGCCGGAGTGAACTACGGTGTACTCGCTGAAAGTGGAGGTGCCAACAAAATGATAAATGGGTTTTCCATCGATTGAGAACCTGGATTTCCCATCATTTATCATCACTCCCCTGTCAGTGTTTATCCTCAGGAGGTCACACATGTTGCTCTCCTCAGACAAGCAATGGGCACACTCTTTGCATTCACCAGTGAATACAGGGAGGACATGGTCTCCTGGTGCAAGATCAGTCACACCTTCTCCTACACTCTCGACGATCCTAAAATCGACAGTAATTCAATATCAATGAACACAAATTTACAGATTATGATCCAGGATATCAGTAGTTCTAATTGAGAGAGATGGATTTTTTTTCCCAAATATTCTAGGATGTAGCATATTGATCCAACTTAATTGTAGCAAAATACTTGCACCAATATAATTTGAAGATAAACACTGGAAATTTCCCTTGGTAACTTGATTATGGTTAAGGTTTTGCAAAATACTGCGACCTACCAATTCCTACAACATTAACAAGCCAATGTTCAAAAAATAAGGGTTTCATTGATGTAATGGTTTATCTTTCTTTGAGCAAACTTCATGACCTGTTTTAGATGAAGCCTTGCCCCTTATGACTCTAAGATAAGAGAGAAAAAATTTGAAAGTATGAACATGTAATGTGGCACATGATGATAGTGTGTAATTTAGAAAAGCTAAAGAGAAATCTCTACCGTATGATAGAATTTGGAAAGTTAAAGTTTGAAGAGATGATCTGGGATCATACCCTGCTGCCTCATGGCCAAAAATTCTTGGAAAAAGAGGATTCTGACCCTGAAAAATTGAAAAAGTAAAAACAAATTCATTTAGGAATCCAACTTATATGATGCTTAGAGCTGTGAAAAAGACTATCCATTCTACACTACACATGGTAAGTTAATTAACCATGAATTATAGGATCAAGAAATTATTTAGGAAGCATGTAAACGGTAACCATGATTTAAATATACCTTGGCTTCCCAGAAGAAAACATCAGTGTGGCAGAGGGCAGTGTAGATAATCTTCAGACGGACCTCCATTGCCTGCGGTGGAGCCACCTCGACCTCCTCGATCACCAATGGCTTCCCTGCCTCCCAGGCAACGGCCGCTACACATAATAACAGAGAGATCGACGAAAAATGGATCAATGGAACAAAAAAAATGTTCATTAAAAATACCAAAAATGCACATCCTGACATCCCTGACACTAAACCTGGGCAATGGCTCGGTAGCCGCCCAGCCCGATGGTCCCGGCCCTTGGGCGGGCTTGGACACAAAAAAGTCACGTAAGGCCCTACTCGGCCCAAGACCTAAGAGGCGTACTTACTTTTATGACCGGGCCTAAACAATGAAAATCTATGTAAATAATCAACCCGGGCTGGCCCGATAAATAAGTGGACTTTTAGAAACCTAGGACTGGATCTGGGTGGCAAAAATAAGCCCAACGGTCGGGCTGGACCAAAGCCAGCCCTGGATTAAGCAAAAAACCTGCTAATATCTTAGCAAGGCCCGGTTCGCGTCTACCCAAACATGTCCATTGCGCAGGCACCCCAGTTTTTTTTAAAAAATAATTTTAAAAAAAAGGGAAAAAAAACCCAATTCATTGTAGCCCGCCAACCACCTCCACAAAGTATATATGTTCCTAAAACATAGGTAAATATCTTAGAAAGGCAATAATAGAGTTCATAAAATTGATTGTAAGATTTATCTCATGTCCATGAGTCCATCAATTCATAAAGAAGTTATAAAAGTTACATAATGTCGAGGAAAATATGCACAACAAATAATTAAGTAGAGCCTTTTTTTAATTTAATGACAAAAAAAACAGGATTGTATTCCTCTTATTTTGGGGGTCACCCTTGAGCATATCCTAATAAGTTACAAGCTTTTCTATACAAGCCCATCTAGGTCCAAAACCGTAACATATCCAAAATTTCCAGAAGAACAGGAAAAAAAAAAAAAAAGTTAAACTTTTTCAAGGAAAACAATCAAACTTCCCAAAACGCCACCTTAAAATTACAAGCTAATTTTAGCCCCAACCAAAAAAAAAAAGAAAGGATGAAAGATAGAAGATAAAAATAACAAGCTAGCAAGAAGGGTTAGAAACAAAAGAAGAGGGGTACTAACCTCGGCATTTTATGACCTTTCCAACAGTGCTCGACATCTCCTCTCCTTTCTATTAATCTTCCTCAAATGCCCCTAAAGAGATCGCTACGAATGCCTTTTTCTAGTGGCTACTTTGGAGAACAACGGGAGTGGCAACGGCCTTTTATAGACAGAGGGGTTTGACCTTTTTATTCCGTCCACCGGGTTGTATTCCACATTTCTATTCTATTCCATTCGGCTTCGCTGTCGCCGGGATAACTTATGCTTACGAAAGGCTAAAACCGGAGTCCCGTTCCGCTGCACCTATTCCACCCATTTGTTTACCGGATATCCTTGGTTAGATTAAACCATTGGCCATATCCATATATCGCTGGGATTTGGCATAGGGTCAACGTTAGTCCAAAAATTATGCAACCCGAACCCGGCCCGACCCGACCCGACCCGACCCATAAAATATTCAAATTGGGCTAGCTTGGAAGATACCAGATCAAGTTACTGCATGCATGGCTTGAATTACATACCAAAAACATGAGTTTTAAGTTTGGAGCCAATCCTAAGTTTTAGTCATGCTAAAGTTGTTGAAGCTCTTGCTCCAAATATGACTTGACCTGAAGTCGAATTAATATTTTTCTGATCCAAGACCAACTCGTGTTTGGTATCGTTGATCCAATTTGATCTAATCATGAATGGGCCAAGTTAGGTTTCAATAAGGTCCAAATTGCAACCCTAATTTACTGCTAGTTTGTCTTATTCTTGGAGGTGCAGGATAAGATGTGAGAGTTCCGCTAGTACCGAATAGCAAGCAGCGGAAACCACTGCAGGCTTCGATGGCCACCAGATTCCAGCATGCTGGTTTTTATTCTATAAAATATATTTCCTTCTAGTCAATGGAAAGGATTTAGTTACCTAGCTTTTTGTTTTATTTGATTCATAGATTAGGGAGTTTTGGCAGTCGTTAGCCTTAAGGTAAGATGGCAGTTTTGGTCACCATCAAAAAGAACACCAGTGGAAATGGTTTGATTGGTGTTCTCCATGAATTATTTGACTTTCTGATGCTGATATTTAAACCTAATCGCCTTGGGATGTTTAACTTAGATTTGTTCAAATTCCATTAGAGTTTGATGAGAATTTTTAATATTAGGCCGCAACTAGTAGTTTGGATCAGGTAAAAGATTTGGATCAGGTAGAATTTTTAATTTCCCTCTGCAAGTTGATTCAAAAGAAATTAGTGAATCTTTTCCTAGATAAGCCTAGGTCAAATAGAACTTTGGATATAATCCAAGAGAGTCCAATAATCCATTCCCTTGATATCTTGAATGCGAGTTATTTGAACTAGAGGTCGAAATCAAGTTCAAAGCATGGTGAACCTCTTTTAGAGTTTAGCTTGGGTCAACTATTAATTGTATTTATTTTTTAATTGTCTATCCTTTATTATTCAATTTTTTCCAAAATTTTGGAAAGCACTTTCTTTGGCCCTATTTTCAATTCCTTTTTAATTAGACTACAACCATAATTCGAGTGATATATTTTCACGTTTATGTTCCATCCTTACCTTTATAATAATTTAAAACTTAAGAATTCAGCCAATTTTTTTTTAAAATAAATGGAAGCAAAATTGCAGCATCCCTGTTTTCACAACTCATACGGCATTAGACTAAGAATTCATTAAAATATATATAACTAAACAAAAGAGATGTAGAGTGACGATATGAACTAGATGCCAAATTGCCTGCCACATCAAACTTTTTTTTTACTGCAAAGTTTCAATGGCCAGTGTATTTTTTATATTTGCGGGGAGTATACAGCTAAGGAAACAATGGATGTTTGAGTTGCACCTGGAAAGCATTCTTTTGATTTAAATGGTCCTTCTAACATGCAAAACCAAAGGCGGCAGCAGGATCAAGTAGTTGAATTCATCATCTTCTGAACAAATTGTCTGTAGAAAAACTAGAAAAAGGTTATGTTCAAGTGCCGTATCTCTACATAACCCAAAGATTACATCCAGGACCGGACCTAGGCCGGCCCAAAGTCCATTGCCCGGAACTGGGTTGGGCCAGCTCAATAAACTTCGGGCAGGCCCGAAATCGATTCGGATTTTGGACCAAATTTTAGATATATCGACTAAACTTCGGGCTGTAAAATAGAGTCCATTTAAATTTTGAACCAAAAGGATGCCCGGATTCGCTCCGAAAATTTTTAAAATATGATCCGGAGCCTGATCTAATTTTGGACCGAGCCAGCTCAGTTCCGATCCTGATTACATCAGAGGGTTAGCCTCTTGAATTAATGTAAAAGATGCAAGAGAGAGGATAGACTAGATGATCTGTCCCGTGGACAAGTTAGCAATTAATATTTAGCCAGGCATATTATCAAGAGGAGAGCAGGGGTAAGAACATGTATAGAATAGAATAGGGGGTTATATTTTAGCTAACCATCTGATCTAAGTCACCATGTTAGCTACAATGGGAGATTATATTTTTCACCAACCGCAACTTAGGAAGCCATCATATTCTCTAGTGTGTAGTATTGCATCCAAGGAATGCTACAACTTATCTTGACAACCATAGGAAGGCAAATAGAATTCTAAATCTAGTGTCTAGAAAATTTCATTGTTTAATAAAAAGAAAAGAAAGAAAAATGTGTTCTCTTGAACCACATATTTACAAGATCAATCTGGGGAAGTTTGAGTCATGGGCTTCGGTTAAGTAGCCCGAGTCATGGACGATAAAATGATAAAAAGAAAAATAAAAATTGAATAAGTGGTGACTTGGATCTAAGAGGCAAGGAGGGAAGTAGCTCGGGAGTGCGAGGCGTTTCCTTTCTTGGATCTCCGCTTGTGTTTCCCCCTCCGGATGATATACACACACCCTTTGCAAATCGAAGGAGGGTTTGCGAGCCTCGGCGACTTTTGTTCTTTTGGAATTTAAGTCTTGATTTGGGTCCAATCCTAAACATTTCATCCAAGTGAGGTTTATAGCTCGGCCCATATATAGCTTTACATATGGGCCTGGTGTCTTTTTTTTTTTTTTCGTTTTCCGGGATGAACTGGGAGGGCCGGCCATCCTACTCTATTTAAGAAAGTATATATTGAGTAAATTTTTGTGCAGCGTAACCAATGGGGGAAAAAAATATATTCCATTATTTAATTGATCACAGTAAATACAATTAATGAGGCTATGCTAGTTTTGAATACCACAGGCATTTAATGCTGCACATATTTTTCTTTTTTTTAGATTTTTCAGGACGAAAATATTTTTCCTTCTTTTTCAAATTTTTAATTATGAAAATATTTTTTCTTTATGTATTTTTATAACTTTCTAAAAAGAAATTTATAACATTTTTAATGAAATTATGACAATATAGGATCAGATATGTTTGCCTTTTCAAAAAAAATATGATAGACATTTTTGTTATTGAAAATTTTGCCTAACTTTTTTATTTAAAATTTTCAATGACGGAAATGCTCTTATCTTTTTGTAGTTTTTTTTATTTTTTTAAAAAAATTAGAACATTCCAAGATCAAATTATAACATTTTGAAACATGATATTTTGTCTTTTCAAGAATGAGAGGCATTTTTATCATTGAAAGTCTTATAAAATTCTCAGTAATAAAAATGCCCTTCTCTTTATGTATGTTTTATAATTTTATGAAGAAAACTTATGATATTCTACGATCAAATTATAATATCTAAAATGGAATGTCTTGGTTTTTTCATAATGATGTGAGAAAAATTCTCCTTCTACAATTGAGTACGAAACTTATTCACCTGATTGTTTTTCGAATTATGCCCTTCAACGCGCTCATCACTCTTCGAGCATGACCATATATACTTTTTTTGGAAATAGCAGCATCGACTCGAGAATGATCTTTTATTAAAAATTTTGTCCAACTTTTTTCGTTTGAAAATTATAATAGCAAAAATGCTCTCCACTTTTATGATTTTTATAGCATCGTAAAAGAAAATCATAATATCCTATAGCCAAATTATGACATCCCGAGATATAATATCTTTATCTTTTCAGAAATATATGAGGGGCATTTTTATTATTAAAATTTTTGGCCAGTTTTTTATTCAAAATTTGCAATGACAAAAATATCCTCTCTGCTGTAGTTTTTATAACTTCCTAAAGGAAAGTTATAACATACCAAGACCAAATTATAACATCCTATAATAGAACATTTCTATTTTTTCAAAAAGAGAGAATGGTATTTTCGTTATTAAAAAATTAAAGTCATAATTCTATTTAAAATTATAACATCCAATGCCGGCCTCGAGCTTCCCCCCTCTCCCTATAGGTTTCCTGCTAGCCATCGGCCACAGTGATTCCCCCCCACCCTCGTGTCGAGATTTTCTCGGATTTCCTCCCTACACACCACTGGGTGCTGAGCTTCCCTCCCACAGGCTTCCTGCTTGCCATCGATTGCCAAGATTCCCCCTGGTGCCTCTATTATATTTCATCTAGCTATCTTTCTAAGTCTCTAAATTTGGTATTATCCTCTCATGTAAATTCCTATATTCTTTCTTTTATTTGACTATTACTCGATGTATTCTTTCTTTTATTTGATTATGGCATTTAGTGATTGACACTTGCATTTTTTCTTCTATGATTTTAAGATTGTTGCCGCCAAGATCGCCGTGGCCTGTAGTTGCTGTCAGCGCCGGAGTGTGTGATTTAATATTCCTGGGAGGTCCTGTCTTGTAAGACCTACAAAAATGGGGTTAGTGACCCGGGCCGGAAATTCTGGCGGGGGCACTCCGACGGTCAAGTCAGTGACGATCCATGGGAACGGATCCTCCTGGTCGAGCCCCTCTTGATGGACTCCACGCTAGGAGGAGTTGATGGTGTGAGAACAAGATGAAAGTGTGTAGGAGGACGAGGGCGGAGTTAGAGGGATTCTCTGCATAACCGTTCCTTCTTTGTTTGCTTAGTACGGTGGTGGTGCATCGCACTTCTGGTTGAGCTTACACCGATATTTTTTTTGGGTTTTTTGTTGAGTTGAGCTTGGTTACCTTCCCCTTCGCGGGTGTCGATTGTTCTTTGTAGTCATGGGGATTGTTGGGCGCTTGCCTTGGGATTCTCGTTGGACTGGCAGGCGCGTGCAGTGAGGTACCGTGCCATAGACGGGATGCTTTTCCTGACATGCTTTAGGGAAAACTTCCATTCGCTTTGACATTCTCTCCGGTCGTCCCATTCCAGGAAGCTTGGCAGAGCCTCGATCCGTGGGCCGCCATCTCCGGGATTCGTGCCCTTTGGCTGGCCCATCCCTCTGGCAGTATGGGTGGCCGGCGGAGGGTGTGGTGCCTTGATCAGGGTGTTTCCCTTATTTCTGGTGTAAGTGGCGGGCAGGCAGTTATGGCGGTATGGTGGGCCCTGCTCAGCGGTCCTTGAGTAGCTTCCCGGTGTCCTGGGGTGGTAGTACTGTCCTCCCACCTGTAGTCGCCTTAACCCGAGCTGGAGGCCGAGCAAGGCTCGATCTGGCGGAGGACAGGTGGCGGCTCCGGCCCAGAGGGCTCGACCCCGGAGAGAGACTCCACATGGCGGGTGAGGGCTGAGCTCGACTCCGACCACAGGGCTCGATCCCGGAGGGGCTCGATCTGGTGGAGGACAGGTGGCGGCTCCAGCCTAGAGGGCTCGACCCCGGAGAGAGACTCCACATGGCGGGTGAGGGCTGAGCTCGACCCCAACCACAGGGCTCGATCTCGGAGGGGCTCGATCTGGTGGAGGACAGGTGGCGGCTCCGGCCCAGAGGGCTCGACCCCGGAGAGAGACTCCACATGGCGGGTAAGGGCTGAGCTCGACTCCGACCACAGGGCTCGATCTCGGAGGGCCTCGATCTGGTGGAGGACAGGTGGCGGCTCCGGCCCAGAGGGCTCGACCCCAGAGAGATACTCCACGTGGCTAGTGAGGGCTGAGCTCGACTCCGACCACCGGGCTCGATCCCGGAGGGGCTCGATTTGGTGGAGGACAGGTGGCGGCTCCGGCCCAGAGGGCTCGACCCCGGAGAGAGACTCCACATGGCAGGTGAGGGCTGAGCTCGACTCCGACCACAGGACTCGATCCTAGGGGGCTCAGTCTAGTGGAGGACAGGTGGCGACTCCGGCCTAGAGGGATCGACCCCGGAGAGAGACTCCTCGTGACGGGTGAGGGCTGAGCTCGACTCCGACCACATGGCTCAATCCCGGAGAGGCTCGATCTGGTGGAGGACAGGTGGCGGCTCCGGCCCAGAGGGCTCGACCCCGGAGAGAGACTCCACGTGGTGGGTGAGGGCTGAGCTCGACTCCGACCACAGGGCTCGATTCCGAAAGGGCTCGATCTGTTGGAAGACAGGGCTCGGCTCGACGATCGGCCCCGTTGTCTCGAAGGGGGCTCAACCTGGCCAAGGGGTCAGGCTGATGGACCTAACATGGCGGTCTTGCCTGTCGCGACGGCTGACAGCTATTCCATGTCAGCGATCCTGCCATATCAGAGATTTTCACTGATTTTTCTTAGTTTAGTTCCCTCTCAGCCTTTTCTTTTTATTTCCAAGTAAATTGGTTATAATATTTGAATATGTTTTTATTAAATAATAAAATATTTTTTATTTTGTTGCATAAAGATCATAAAGTAAGTGATTTTAATTGTAATTGTATCATATTATTTTGTGTCAAGATTGAATTTTGGAACTAAGATGATAATGATTGTGCTAATAATGGTTGATTGGCTTGGCAATAAAATTAGCTCAATCTTAAGTTATGTACTAACTGCACCTCAATCAATTTAATTGCATCTTCTAATTGAAAGGCTCATCTTGCATTTCCATCATTTCCAACCTTATCCAATATTAAGCTAGGTTAAATTCTAGTCCAAGCCCCTTCTTATAAGGTGAAACAAGTCTGATATGACTCAAAGTTCTATAATAAACCATATTGCACAAATCCAACATAGTGAATTAGGTCAGGTTAGGGTCTCCAATATGAGTTTGGGACATCTAGTCTTTATTGATTTTTAAATAAGGAATATTGCCAACTCAATTATCCTAAAGATCACAATACTGCAAGACCACTGAAGCAAGGATATAGATGCTTGCAAAGCCTTAGATATCTAGAATGACAACAAAAAATGTCGACCGTAAAAGAGAAGAAAAACTGGTAAACTGGAAATTCTATAATTCGTAATGACCATCCAATTCTCTCTTCTCCCACAAGGAGGAACAAAAAATAAAATAAAATAGAAAGCTATAGGAGATGAACAGGAAAGACTCACTAGAAGGTGGTAGTATAGAGAGGAGGAAGCGATGTTGATAGAGATATAGAAGTGATTACCATTCTCGATGATACATGGATAGTGGCCTCCTTGTGAAAGCGGTACCATTTCCTGATTCATACCCATTGTGACTACCTTACCAGCATTACCTCCAACTCCTCCAACCCCATCTATGCCACCCACTTCACCAAGTCCCTTGTCCTCTACCATTTCTCTTATATTTCTATTCTACTTTCTCTTCAATTAATTATTAATAATATTTTTATAATTTTTTTAATTAGCATCAGCAAATATCTATTTAGATCTAAAAATATTTAATAAATCATAAAAAAATATTTTGAAATTATAAGAAACCAAAAAAAATTAAAAAAATTATATGTCAGTGTGATCGGCATGCTTTGCTATACCGTATATTGATACAGTACCAAATCGGTATCGTATCATATTAGTCAGAGATCGATACTAGTCCTAATCTGGTTCAACGATCCTTGGTTCTAAGTATATAATCATTGAATCATTTTAAATACTTGTCTTGCATCATTTTAAATTTTGCATTGCCATCCATGATTGTATAATTAATTCAGTTAATCTATTATTCTTAATTTCTGAGATTATACAATGTCTTTTAGCAACAGAAGCCGTGCCAGCCAAGGAGAGAGCTCTAAAGGATCGAGATCTCGAGGAGAGAGTGATTGTGCTACCAATTGCATGGTTCTTCACCACTCATACTACATGAAAAACTTTAAAACTTTAGATATTATTTCTTATATTATTTTATACTTTATTATCTAATATAATATTTTTTGTATTAGATGTTTTGTGATTAGGTTTGGAGGACATGGGATCACCATTGACCCCACAGTCATAATGGTTGAGAACCCACCTGGCTCGCGACACCTCCAACTCGATCGGATGATAGAGAGCTCATCCACATTTAGAGCCACTCATAAGTACTACATCTTTAATTAATATATTTAAAATTTAGTTATTTTAGAGTTAATGCTAAAAATTATTATATTTCATTTTTGCAATACTGCAGAGAGCTTGGAGTGTCTCAGGTGGTTACTGGGATTATTCACCAATTGATGCTAGGGTTGGTGAACGAGTTCTCCAGTTGGCCATTGATGATAGACAAGAGCACTAGGCCATGCTTGCATGGCCAGACCCAGGCCCACCGGGCCTCGGATTAAACGGACCATGCCTGGCACGGCCCCCTTAATCTGAATCCCCTACCCGGTAGGCCCTAGGCCTAGGGGTGACAGGCTGTGTCTGGCATGGCCCATTGGCATGCAAGCTTTTTTAAAATAAATTATAAAAAAACATGCCGAGCCCAACCGAGCATATTTGGAATTGTTACAAGCTAGGCTTGGCATGGCCCGTTTGACCCATAACAACCAAATATGCCTAGATTTTGGCTTTTTACCATTTTAACCCCCTAATAGCCATAAATGGCTAGTTTGAGGGATATTTTAAAAAAACAAAATTTTTTGGAGTTTTATAAATAGCCCCTCCTCTTCCATTCTCACCATACTAAATCAACTCTTCTCTCCTTCTTTACTACTATTTTTCTCTTTTAATATTATTTAGCAAGCGTTCTAGGCTTCTAGCAATTTAATTTTTAGTTTACATTTAGCAAGTATTCAAGTGATATTCAAGAAGAGATCCTTGTTGAAAAGTACAAAAATAGAAGGTTCTTGTTGAGGAGCACAAGAGGAAGCTCACAAATCTTGGCTCTACCTCTACTCAATTTTTTCTTGTAGTAGTTTTTATTATTTGCATTTATCAATTTAGATATGGCATCTTTTGATAAGAGTCATTTTGGTATTCCTCCTATTTCTGTGGGAGAAGAAACTATTCCTCATATTTCTAATTCCTTTGAAACTAGTGAAGGTCAAATCTCTTCTCGTAAAAGGACTAGCACTGTATGGGATGATTTTGATGGAGTTTGGAAAACGAAATATAAAAAATGTACCGAACTTTATATTTGTAGTAATAATGAATGAACTGGCAGTTTGAGAAGATATCAAGAAAATCATAGGATGCATGATTCTCATCTTCAAAGTGTCCTTAATAGACAAGAGAAATATCTTGTAGATAATTTTGTATATAATCATAAAAATTAAAGAAAAGTACTTGTAAATTTGATATTTAGGGATGAATTATCTTTTAATTTTAAAGAATATATTTAATTAACCCTACAACCTAGTTATAGAAGAACTAATAGGTATACATTTAGAAGAGTAGTTATGACTAACTTTTTAGCAATGAAAGAAAGTTTAATTGGAACTCTCTCTACCTTGAATGCAAAAGTTTTATTAACTTTTGATATTTTATCAATATTTATTGATAGTGATTATTTTATTGCTATTACTGTTTATTATATTAATAATAATTAGTAATTAAATAAATATATTATTTTTATGCTTTTGATTTTCTATATTCTAGAAATAAATTTTAAATATCATTTATCAAACAGTATATTTATATGGCATTAATAATAAAATTATGTCTATTATTTTTTATAATGTATCTAATAATAATTTTATTGTTGCATTAATGAAGGACTTATTGCACTTTATTTTGAATGAAAATTTATTGCATATTAGATGTGCATGTCATATCTTAAATCTTTCTGTTCAAGCTGGCATGGGCATGATTTAATATATAAGTTTAGAAATTAGAAATATTATTTTTTATTCATACTTCAATGACAAGATTTCAAGAATTTAAGCAACTATATATTAATTATTGATTAATATTTTAAAAAATTTAAACTTGATGTACTTATTAGAACTCAACATATAGCATGATATATGATGCATATCTATATAGAAACTTATTAAGCACATATATTAATGACCATGGATTAGACTTTACATTGACTAAAAAATATTGGAATAAAAATATAATTTTAGAAGATTTTTTGGTTAGTTTTTATAATACTACTAATATTCTTTCTTGTATTTATTATCCAACTTCACATTCATTTTTATAACAAGTATATATTACTAGTCAAAAAATCATAGAATATAGATATGATGATATTTTAATATCTATTATTGAACAAATGAAATCTAAATGGAACGAGTATTGGGACAAGGTATGTCCTGTACATAACTTAGCTATTGTATTTGATCCACAAGTTAAATTGAGTGGCATGCTAATTTTACTTGATGCATATTGTTAAAACATGATTTAAGATCCTGAACCTGCTAAAGTTGATGTAATAAAATTTCTTTATAATATTTATGCTTTATATGATTAAAAAAATCATGGATCTAGATTACCCGTATAATGCTCTATCTCTTCTTCTAGTAGTTTTCATTCATTATCTATTTTCTTATTCATTGCACATAGGAAACATATGCATACTTCAAGTTCATCTACATCTTCTTCATTTTTAAGTGGTGAACTAGAATTTTATTTATAAAATGATCATTAGTCTATATATAATGAAAATCAAATAGAGAGTCTAGACATATTAGCTTGGTGAAAAAGTATTAAAAATTAATATCTTGCTATGTATGCCATTGCATGCGATATTTTAGCTATATTGATGTCCATAATAGCATTAAAATCTATTTTTAGTATAAGTCAACATGTTCTTGATAAAAAGAGAAGTAGGATAACTAACAGCATGGTTGAGATATTTCTTTGTTTCAAAAATTGGTTAAATATATAGACAAGACTTCAAGATAAAGACGGACATGATATAACATCCTTTGATAATGATGATATAAATACTATTGATGATTAGTAAAATTTTTATCATTTATTTTCAATTCTTAATTTTTTATAATTATTTTTTTTTTATTTTTTTAATTATTAAGGTGAGTCATCTCTATTTTTGTCTCTCTCTTCCTCGTGGTATTATGGAGATCAGGCTTTGCCCCCTCCCTCCCTATACTATTTTGATTTAAATTAATAAACTACTAGGGGTCCACGCCAAACCACCATTAAGGTAGCTTTATATTAATAAATCCCTAGTCCCCAATATTTTTTAATTTATTAAAAAATTATAAATAAAAAACATTACAGGTCGTTTCTAAATGAGTTGTGCCTGTTACGACCCAAATAGATTGTACTAAGACATGGCCCATTTCAAGGGGGTCATGCTGGCATGTGAGCCATGCCATGCCTAGCCCATGGGTATGCCAATTCAGGCCCTTATGGGTCGTGTCAGGCCTGGCCCATGGGCTAGAAATCCATAGCCTAGCCTGATCCCCTCATATGGGCCATGCCAGGCATGGCCTGTTACTATGGCAAGTGGGTCGTGCCTAGCACGGCCCACTTCTTGCCAGGCTATAGATGATGGGGACATCGACTAGCCTAGCTTAGATCCTGAAACCAGCCTAGCCCAGATCCTGAAGCCAACCCATCCCAGATCCTGAAATCAATATGGCACAGATTTCGATGTAGCACGGTTCTCGATGCAGCATAGATCTCGATCATATGCCAGAATATCATCGAAGTTCAAATAAGTTGTTTTAAAGTTATTTTAGAATTTATCATTGTTTTAGGATTGGTTTGTTCCAATTATTTTTAGGATTTATTTTATCTCTTAGTTGGATTAGTTTGTTTCTAAACAAATAGTTTGAATTTGTTAGGATTGAGATTGAGATATCTGATATCAGGATATCGATATCTCATATTAGTCTATTTAACTGATATATCGTTCGAATAAAAAATGGCGAAGAAAATTATTTGAGAGAGTTTTGTTTCTCCGTAAGAGAGAAGGGCGAGAGGTCCAACCTTTGTCTCCGTGAGGGAGAAAGGAAAGAGGCCCAACCATTATCTCTGTGAGGGAGAAGGGCGAGAGGCCCAACCATTGTCTTCATGAGGGAGAAGGGCGCGAGGCCCAACCATTTCTTTCTTCCCAAATTTCCTTCTCCATCTTTACTTCTCTCGTCTCTCCTATTTCAATGCTCGATCATAAATTCCACCAACACCGACCCCATGTACCAGCGAGATCCCTTTCTCTTATCCGAGGTCGCCAAATCCCATCACCCTTCTTCTTCCCCGAATCACCCAACCAAAGCAACCCACCCCGCGACTCCCAGGTTCCACCACCTCCGTCAAGATCACCAAATCTGCCACCTCCTCGACTCCACCCCTTCCTCCCATCCGGAGTCATCCACAGGCCAAACCGAGAGAGCAACGCTCTCTCCTTTCCATTCGCTAGGAGATCGTGTCTGTCTCTGCCCGAGCCATCCACCGGATTCATCCAATCACCGCTAACCGGTGAAATCTCCGTCCGTACCTCTCGGCCTCACCGGTGACATGATCTGCTCCTTCGACCGTGTTGTCTCTCCTAATGCCGAGCGTAGCCACAGCCCGATCTCCTTCCTTCATCGTCCGTCACCAAGAACCGGCCCTCGCAACCTCTTCCAGAGCCACCATCTTCCTCCCCCGTCGGCGAGAGCACGTCGGGTCTGCCCCTTCAACACTGATCCCCTGTTCTGCATGCCCGTCAAAGCACAAAGAAACTCCTACACGAACGTGAAAGCAAGGAGCCCTTCCTTCTGCATGCTTCTCAAAGCATAGCTGGTTTCTCCTTCCGACTTTAGAAAAAAAAATAGTGAAAAGGAAATACAAAAAAAAGAAAAAAGAAAAAAAATAATATTTTTTTAAAATAATTGGGAGTTGAACCTAGCCTAAGGGTCGTTTCTTAACGACCAATGGTTCGACCTCATAGAATAATGATGATCGGGGCTTGTCACGCATCAATAGGTGGCCCAGTCTAATGCCCACCTCTAATCAGGTGCTCATGATAATATATTTAATTTTTAAATTCATGAAATATTTGTATTCTATTTATGTAATACAAGCTTGCTTCTACTTGCAACAGTACTACCAATTCGAGACTCCTCAGGATGAGGAGACTGGCTATCCGACCTTCAAGAAGGTGGCTTCTCATAGGCTTCGGGATTGGCTATACAATCTTAGGTAGTTCACCATAAAACATTCCAGTTCCACGTCATCATCAGATTAGAAGTCTTTCAGGGATCATTGGATGCGGCCTAATCTATAGAAAGCCCTTTACGACTAGTGGAGCATTAAGGAGTACTTTGATAGGTGGTAGAGGGTATGACAGAACTTGACTGCCCGGCAATATCCAATCAAGCATATCGGTGGCTCTATTGCCACACATGTGATGGTAAATAGATTGATAAAAATTATATGCTTATATTGATCTCATATTGAATTGATCATTTATATATTTTAATTAATTTAGTTTATTATTTATTTATTATCAATATAGTAGCTAGGTCATGCACCGAGGTAGTTGTATTGTGGGAGGCCATATACTAGTTTTTCTAAATTGGAGAGGACTTAAATCCAAGATCTCGACGTATTATGATAATAACTTCAAACATTATTTATTAGTTTTTATATATACTAATATTATTAATTGGACTAATCAATTGGTAATCTGTATAGGTCGATAATGCAAAGTACATCAAATCATGGCATAGTGAGGACCTATCTTCTCAGCCCCTCAATCTCGAGGGATGGCTCAGGATCGCTAGAGGGGTGAGTAAGAGTTAGCTCATAGGATTTGGTCATGGCTTCAACCCTCTGGTAGCTTGCTGGTCTTCCTCTCAAGCCTCAATGACCTAGATGTGGAGTGATGTATATGTCAAGGATATCGTAACCTATCTTTTTATCCAGCAACTTCAGAACTTCCAGGATGCCATTCACATATGGTCGTAGAAATTCTCCGGGACAGACATCTACGTGATCAGCTAGCCCGTTATCATAGCCATCATAACAAGTAATTCTATTGATAATTTTCTTTGCTTATTTTAAATTTTTATAATTAGAAATTTCACATATCTGGACCAGATTTGAGGAAGATGATCTAGAGGATAAAAATCCAATCTATCCATTTGATGGAGCGAGGGTGTCTATAGCTCCATATCATTGAATGGAATGTATATGAATAATCTGTTTGAGAATTGGAGGAGTATATGAAAATATATGCCTCTATATCGATATATATATTTTCATATCAAAACTTATTAATACTATTTTTATTTTTATTTGTTATAGGATGCTGGAACATCCAACTCTCATCTACCGGCCATTGGAGAGGATGTACAAGAGCAACAGGAGGACAATGGCAATGAGTAGGATCTTATATGATTTTTATTTTTTTATGATGTTATGTATTTACTTTTGATATTTATAAAATAATATTAATTTATAAAATTATGTAATTTGTACTATAAATATAATATAATTAGTTTTTTATTTATGATTATGGCATTTCAATTTTAATTTACTATAATTGCTTGTTATTATAATTTTAAAAAAATATTTTTAAAAATATAATTATATTTTTAAAAATATAATTATATTTTTTAAAAAAAATAAAAAATATTACTGATAGCTAATAGAATTTGCTTTTTATTATAATTTAAAAAATAGATTTTAAAAAATATAATTATATTTTTAAAAATTTTAAAAAAATATTACTGATACCTAATAGAATCGATAATAATTTATTAGTGATGGTAATTATTAGTGACGATAATATTTGTTCACTATTTATTTATTTTAAAAAAAAATAAAAAAAAATTATTATTGATGGTATTAGCGATGATTGAAGTCGTCAATAATAAGTTATTGGTCACGATAGTATTAGTGACAGCAAAATTTTGTCACTAATTTTTTTAGTTTTTTTAAAAAAAATCTAGAAAAAGGTATTAGCGACGGCGTTACCATCGTCCAAGCCATCCATAATATTTGTTATTAATGATGGTATTTTTCCCGTCACTAATAATGAATATTAATGACAAGGTTATTTTCAACTTATTATTAATGATGGAGTTCCATCACTAATAGTATTAGTGATTGTTAGTTTATTATTAGCGACAACAATTAATCATCGCTAATAATCTAATTTTTTATAGTGACCACAATCAAGGTTTGAATCCTAGACCTCTTATAAGGGCGGTTAGTATGAGGTGATGATCCTAAGATCAAGGATGATCTATGTAAAAGTGATGAAATTAACTTGTTTAGTTGTATCATTGTAACCTACGTGGTTATGATCTTGAATTATCCCATTTTTTAAATCACCATCTAATACAATGATAGAAAATCCACTCTTGAGGATGGGTATCCAACATCACCATATGTCTTAAATTAAAATATAATAACCAAAATACCCCTTGTAATTGTAGATCCACAAAAAAAGAAATTATTATTTTTTTTTGCCATGATAATTTTCTACACCGTGATATTTTTTCACAAATAGGAGAGTAGGTAGTTATGACATAATATCTATAAAAGAGGAGAAATATTTTCTTGGCATCATTCTTTTTCTTGATTAGAAAGAGACGAGCCCATGGAAAAAAGAAGAAGAGGCATTTGAAAAAATCAAGAAAGAGGAGAGTAGAAGAAGTATTATATGTTTTGGTCACCGATTTTTTTTTTGTGTATAGAAACATTTAATCTTATTGTTATCCCATTTTATTCATAATATTGGCCACATAGATATTATACTTATAGACAATATCTAATAGAACTAGTACACTAATTTTTTTATATTTATTTAAGTTTAATTTTGTTAAATGACTTTGTCAGGAATATTTTTGGTATTACGTACTCTATGATATTTTATTTCTATAATATGCTAAACAATTTACTCATACATATACAGGAATTTTTAATCACTATACCAAAACATACCAAACATAATGATTTTAGATCACCGGGTATTAGATCACCTCATAATTTAAATAACCGGTGATTCCTTATCATCATGGTGATCACATTTAGATATCCAAATATCCCTATAAGTGAAGAAGGGTGCCAATATGATCTTTTATTTTTTATTAATTTTATTAAAAATATTTCAATTTTTAACAAGACGAATAAAAGCCAGAATCCTCTTTCTCTCTCTTTTTGTGCTTGTGTGTGTCTACATGAATGTTTTTTTTTAATTGAAAAAAGGGATCTCTTTTTGTGCTCGTGCGTGTCTACATGGATGTTTTTTTTTTTTTTTTTTTTGGTTGAAAAAAGGGATAGGAGGGTTAAACCCGTATAGCTACCCCCGCAGGTCCTTATCCCGTCAGGTAATATTCGATTCAAAGTGCTTAGATTTTTTTAACCTTTCTCCACCAAAAATGAGTACGTCAACCTGACACCACTAAGACGTCGATTGATAGAACGAGGAAACAATGAAGGAGAACCCTAACCTCTCATGCACACCTACTATCACGGGCCCCATCCTGCCTCGAATCCATAACTTTTTAATAGAGAAGCAAAGCCTCTACTAACCGAGCTACCGTCTTAACGGTTATATGGATATTTAATGAACGCTTAATGCATCTATAATGATGAAATTAGAAGTCCAATATCGAGTATATGTTCCAAATCACTCGTATATAGACAATCAAACATCCATCGAAACTTTTCATGAAGATATCGATACGAAGCACGAACAAAGTTCTTTTGAAATGCTGGAAGGGGATTTTTGGCCATCACCCAAATTATCAAGATAATTAATTATTTTAATTGTCGGGTAAGATTGGAACCTAGATCAAACATTCAACAACTTGATTTAGTAGGTAACACCAACAAAGCACAAGGAGGAACAACCTTTCAATCTACTCACCGCCGCCCAAGATAGGCATCGTCGTGTAGGCATTCCCTATTGTTCTAATCTCCCCTACTTCAAGGAAGTTGTCTTGCCGAGAGCCATGGCTAACTTTTGTTTTCTTTACCATTGTTTATGCTGGCAAGACCCAATCAGATGGGATGCTGATGCCTCTTTGTTGGCGGTGAGATGACAATCAGTACCCACCAAAATAAAAGGCAATGGATCATCTCCCAAAACAATCAAGCATTAATGTAAATGAATACTTTTCTATCATTTTTAAAATAAACAAGGCTCCATTTCCACAAATATTTTTAAAGCGCATTTGATTTGTGGCTGGAGTTTGGAATCGAAAATAAAATAGATCAGGAGAGGAATCAAAATAGCCGTATCTCGAAACCTATTTAGTTCATGATCGAAATCAAAACCGGAATAAAATTTAAACTTTAGAGAAAAATATGAATTAAATTTTGAAGATCGAGATATAAATAGAACTCTCTTAAATCAAATAGTTAGAATGGAAGTTACTTAATTATCCTGGTTTCTATTCACCAAAATATGTCCTTCAACTTTTTTTTTTAAGTTGTCAATATGATGTTAAGAAAATCTATCTAGCTTCGATCTATTCTAACCATCTAAGCACTTTTCATCAAAAGTTATGCTCCCACTCGAAAAGCACTTTCTTCTCTCAATCACTCAAAACGTACTTTTGCAAGCCTATTATATATCATGCTTTCCCCTGAAAATTTTAGGTGATCTTTCGAGTAGCACCCCCCTTAATTCTTTCTGACAAAAGTTACAAGAAACAAAAGCCAAAGCTATCCACCTCACCTTTGATGAAGACCTACGGGAAAAACAAAACACTATAGACTTGGCACCCGATGAGGAGGGCTTTTAGCAAAAGAAAGATTCTAGCTAGGGAACGTAATCATCAGCATAAAGGTAACGTAGAATAATGGGAAGGCTTGATGGAATGAAATGATGAAACTTCTCTTGGTCAAAACACCTCACTTAACCCACAACAAGATAAATATTTTATTTCCACCACCCTTATCATGGGCCATGATAATTCATGATTCATCTCCTTTCGGTCACCACTAGCCATTGTAGGGGTGTGGTGCAACTTTTACTAGTGCTCTTTGGTCTTCAACCAACTCGAACAATTCTTTCAAATGATCCACCATTCAAGGGATGATGCATGCATGGATCCTTCCTCTCTTAAAGCTGGAACCATGAGCTCCAAATGCAAGACACTTTAGATCTCGGTAGGATGGGAACCAACATGATATTTGGCATTAAGAACACCATTCGGTCGTTATCGATGGGTCCAACTTCCTTTGGATGTCTCCCTTGGCTTTATTTGGTGATGGGAACCTCCCTTCATAGGCCCAAGAGTACGTAGTACAGAAGGGTTACAGGCAAGGATACGAGCATGCCAAAGATTACCCTGCAGAGGTAAAAGAAGAGCCAGTGAAACCCACGTTAGCTGACAACAATGCTGTTTGGTCTAAAAAAGAAGACTTGGTCCATATGACTCCTCTCATTTGTACATCTGACTGCATGTTTTAAGGCCCCATGAGATGACTAAAGAACCTTGTACAGTTGATCTACGTTGACTGACATGTTTAGGACCTCATGGGATGACTAATTAATCAATCTTAAACAGTTAATATAGAATATTTTTTGTGGTGATTTCGTATATATTATAACCAAAAAAGATCGAGAGATAATTGACGGATCTGAGGCCCTCCCATTTTATTTTATTTTATTTTATTTTATTTAAGATTATCGAAAGCAGCCAGGGTTGTATCTTTCGCGCATAAAAGAAAGATTCGCCTTGCTTTGCATGAATCTATATATTATTGGATTATACAGTGATCGCTTTGAGATTTTACAAGTCAAGGAGTTGGGAGTATTTCAAGATTTCACCTTCTTCTCATGCGTTCCCTTAACCATCGTCAACTGCTATTTTAGTTCCAAAATCACGGTCAAAACTTAATTAGATCTTGTTATCTTCCTATCAAAGTACAAGTAGATATTTAAATTTTGCTTTGAAAATGATTGCATTCATTTTACAAAATCAATTATTTTCTTACAATATCATACTCCTTTTTCGCTACAATTTACCGTAGATTTATTTTGTACGTAGGACTATTGTGATACAAGTCCTTTAACCTTTAAGAAATTATTAATCATGGTTGCTTATCTCGCTAAAATCATGTGCTAAGTTGAATCTAATAACACTCGAATCTAATTATTGATTGAGCTCCAAAGCAAATTTTAGAGCTTACTCATTTCGAGGAACCCGAACCCGTATCCCAACTTTTTTCCAGTTGGATCGATACGAATGAGGCATGGATCCAATCCAAATCCAACATACTTATAGCCCTGATCCCAAAGATCAGTGCTATTAAGAGGACAAGTGATCCTTGCCTTTTGGCATGCCATATTCTTGTCGACAATTTTTCATCTAAAAACCAAAGCTTCGAGTATATTGATATCAAACACATTCATAATGAGAGCATTCGACTCAATGGATACTTATAGAAAAATATGGATCCAACCACTAGAAAGATGTGTAAAATTGTATGAACATGGAAGCAATTGATAACTAGTTTTCTTGCAACTTCCTTATTGCGATTTCCATTTTGTGTGTTCCCTTCTAATTATATCAAAGTAGCATTCATATCTGCCCAAAGACTGTTACCATCGATATTAAAACTTGATGGAGAACATACCCTGTGCTAAGTATGTCAGGATGTAGCCCATATTCTCTGGCAAAGACGAATGGTACAATACCTTGAGGAAGAGCTGCCTGCAGTATCAACACAACATCACTAATACTATCGACATATTTTACCATCTAAAATAACTTTTGTTACCATATAATCACAAATTATGCATGCATAAATGAATATGATCATCGAAAATGTACATAATTCTATAAGCCAGTACCTGTACAATAGCAGTGTGAAGTCGAACCCCTCTCAACCCAACTGCCATTGATGCAGCTGACATTATCATAGGTCCACTTAGAAATCTAATACCCATACTTAAAGTTGCCATCTTTGCACCACATGCAATTATCCTTGGCTGAAGAGCCATGAACAAACCTACAAGTATGCAACATCTCAAATTTTCTAGAGCTCCACAAAATTAACAAATCTACCAATAGACATGAGTGGTGCTGTTGATTCTGAACTATGTACAAATTTCTGTCCCAATTAGATTGCTCATCATTATAAAGTTCAGAAATCAAGAATAGAATGTCAATATATGGTGACTGTGTGCAAGAAAATATATTGATATGTCATAAAATGTTAAATAAATTGCCTTTTCTCATATGAATAGGTTTGGTCCAATGAAGCTTACCTAAGCTAAACATGGCCATCCCAAGCCCTGCATCTGAAATAATTTTTATCGAGTTCTTGACCAAACTTGGCTGGCTGACCTCCCATCTAAACAATTAACACCAAGATTCTTGCTTTAGCAAACACTAGTTTTTTTTTTTTCAAAGTAAAAATTTGTTGAGAACTGCTACAGGGGATGAATTAAGGTAGAATACGTAGGATCGTTAAAAGAATCTTAGAAAAATATAGCTATATGTAAAACTTTAAGCCTTACATCAGAATTGATGATTTGATAAGCTAAAAAAATAATTTCTTACTTGAATGAAATTAAAGACCAAAGCAAGCCTAGAATGCTCGAGTATGTGTTGGGATTTCGAGAAAGCTTCCTGCCAACCATGGTTAAGATGAGCTTCAGCATGACTTTAGCATGAGGCATCTCCTGATTTTCTTTTCCATTTATCTCTTCCTCATCTTCTCGTACTGCAAACTTTGAAGTGCTTCTAAAGCTGATCTCTTTCTCCCCTGAAGCAATTTCAAGCACATCATATTAGTAGTACTCGATTAATCAAAAACCTTTTGTAAAAGAAAAAGATAAATCTTGAACTCCCTGTAAGCTTGCTCCCCATGGAAACAAAAGAATGTGGTTGATTATAAATAAAAAATTTTTCTCTTTATTTCAATAAAAAAAATTTTTTTAAAAAAAAAAATGCAACCAATTATGGGGCTCTGTCAAACTTTAATCTTCTTTTTCTAAGCTATAACTTTAATCCTGTCACATCAATCGCACGGCCTCTGAGCTAGAAAACAGACTTCCCTGCCCATGAGCTTTTTTACTCCTCCCGCATGCCATGGCTTCTGAAACTTACCACCATCCATTTTCTCGCAGCATTTGCCAAACACTATTAGCTGATAAGCACAAGAAACTAATTAATCTGGACTACCATTACTCATTATTAACTGGTGTACACATACATATGGCCATACATGCATGTACAAATATGTATACAAATTATAGAAAATATATAAATTATATAGATAATTTAAATTTGAACATTTTCTGATTGAGTGAAAAGATATGCAATTTTGTAGTTTAAATTATAATTTTTATAAACCACACAAGTTTACATTTGAAGCTTAAAATCTAGTTCAAGATTTTAAATTTTATGAAATACAAATATTTCAGTTTTTTTATGAAACGGAATGCGCCGGTATCCCGTCTCGTTCCAATATTTGAAATAAGGATGTTTCAAGATATCCCGATTATAATGCTATAACATTGATTAGACATTCTATTTTAATATATGGGATGATATCTTATCCATATTTTATTTCAAGATGGCAGGAAAGAAAAGTTGGTGTGACTCGATTAAATCTATGAATTATTTCTTGGAGTCCATGACGGTTGGTATGAATGAAAGGTCGGGATTCTTCCTTATTCTACTAGCTGATGTCCTGATGGTACGAGATTGATGTATCCATCTCTTGTTGAAAAAAGATTATAAAAATTTAAGTATCTTGAATCAAATATTATGTAACCGGATAAGGATATGTGGGATGGCTACACCTGATTTAACCTTCCGTATCCCTTTTGTTTAGAAAAAAAAATACACACGTAGTTTAGGGATAGCTGTTTGCTGCCTGGGAAAAACTGCTGACCAAATTCCCCCAATTGCGTCAGGTAGAAGGCGACAAAAGTTGAAACTCCGACACTATTTTAGTATTTTTATTGGTATCTTAAATTTGGATTAGTTTTCTCGGACATAAACATCGCACAGCAAGCAAGAGAACAGAAAAGGACAGCGCCACAGCGGGCGTACTCACCTCCAACATCCTTGCCTCCTTGTCCCTCCCCACTACCACCACTGCCACCTTCTTGACAACCGCGCACCACTTTTGCCACGGCCGGCGACTGCTGCCGGACCACCCTCCCTACGGCCGTCGCCGGCGACCTCATCCACACCGGAGTCCCTATCTCCATCTCGTTAAAATTCGACTCCCTCGGCGTCGGCTGCAACGAGTACGCATCCGACGACGCATACCCCGAGAGCCGTGGGCTCGTCGACCGGTACCCAAACGTAACGTCGGCGATGGTGAACTGCTCCATTGGATGCCGGCCAGGCGTGTTCAGCGAGTATATCTCAGCGCCCGATATGTTGGACAGGCGCGCCGGCGTGAACCCGACCGACGACGACAACCCGGATTCCGGCGCCGATGACACGGACCGCCGGATCCGGACACGAACCCTACCGTCCGCATCCATCTCCGACTCGGCATGGATCGGGTCTCGCCCGTCCAGCGAGATGACATCGCCGTCGACCTCGATTTTGGCAATGGCGGCCGCCACCGGCCCGGGAAACTGTTCTTGGATCAAGAGAGTGGCGGCGCGATACTCGAAGAGGAAGAGCAGCAAGGTGTACCTACATTTAACGTGCTAACAAAGTAAAAATGTAACCTTGGTGGATATATAAGCTCATGAAGGAAACGAAGTATATATATATATATATGTGTACCAAATTATGCACTGTAGGACGACCAGCTGCACCATTAAGCTTTGGGTGAAGTCTCCATACATGGCACGTAGGAGGGGGATGCCCATGACGAGGGTGTTAGGGAGGGTGGCGATGGAGAAGAGGGTGATGAGCCAGTCGAGGCGGCTGCGGCCGGGGGAGGAGGGGGAGAGGCAGGCCCAGAGGGAGAGGAGGACGAGGACGAGGAGCTTAGAAAGAGTGTCGGCGAGGATGAAGCGGGTGTCCATCTGGTAAGGGTTGTTGTGGGCGATGAAGTGGAAGGAGAGGACCGGGACGGCGAAGACGGCGACGAAGCGATTGATGCCGGAGCACTGCTCGGGGGTGAAGATCTTCCACCATTTAACGGAGGCGTAGGCGAGGAGCATGGCCACGTAGAGTGGCACCATGGCGCACATAACGGTGTAGAAGTCCTCCGGGGTGATCATCTTGGTGGGTTTTCTTCTTCGTGGTGAGAGTGAGGTTCTCAAGAGAGTGAAAGAGTGAGGAAGAATATAGGGGAGTGTAGAGGTAGGGAGAGTAGAGTGGGGGGAGTGGGTATATATAGATGTTTGTGGGGAGATTAAGGAAAGTTTTTTATTGTATATTTTTCATTAAACACGATGACTAGGAGACATCTTCAAGCTTTTTCTTTTATTTATCCTGGCCTCACTTAATTTGTTTGCTCTAATGCATGCAAGTGCTATGAAGTATATATATATATAAAGCTTGTCCCTTAAGTTAGCTAGTCTGTTATGGATCTCCCTTTTTGTTCGAAAAACCAAATACAAGGTTCATAGATTCACAAGTTAGGATTCAATGTATGCGGTCCTTCTTGGACAAATTTAGATATATTAAAAATTGTTAAGAATTTTTTGTGAAGGATTCATGGCAGTTTTTTGGGATCTGGTAAATAAGATTTCTATAAATAAGATGGTTAGTTAATACTTTTCATGTCTATTAGATCACATGTTACGCATGGAAGCTCAAATATCATTACAAGAAAAGTTTAATTATCTTTCCTTTGACGTTTCCTGCAAAGTGACTTTAGGTTAGGATGGTATGGTAGATATAACTTCTTTAGAAGGCATTTAATTACCTTGAAGAACGCCGTAATGGTCGCAGCAAAAGGACAACGCGAAGGACACAAACTATTATATATAATAATGATAACTGAGAAAGGACGTCCGTATCTGAATGAGACCATGAATTTTATTGTTTTGATACAAGAAAGTATACATCGGGGGAGAAAGGTAGGTCTCCCGCGAGGTTGTATTTTTTTTTCTTTTTTGATCTAACTCCTGCAAGGTTGTCTCGTCAAAGATAAACTTGAATTTTTTAAAAAATATAAAAAAGGTGGAACGTCTTATCGTGTTTCTATCAGTTTCATTGTAAGTAAGCATTTGTACGTAAAGTAGTAAAAATTATATATATATATTTTTTAATATGAAAGAAAGACGTTTGATTATGATCCTCGTTATTTGGTCATGATCTTCAAAATATATATTTTCAATTGTGATCAATATGGTCCGGATTGCAAGCATACATTTATTTACCAAGAAAAGAAAGCAAAAACTATGTGACAACGATAACAATAATGCGTGAAAGGAGAAAGGGCAAAAAGAGTACTGTAAGAAAGCTGGAAACGAGAAAACTACAAGCGCGGAGAAAAATACGTGAAAGCCAAGCCATGTGGAAAGCTGGGCAAAAGCACGAGAACGATAATTAAAGCGCTCTTTTTCTCTTTTTGCCCGGTGGTTTAACTTGCGAAAAAGACACACCGTCAGTGATCGGACGGTTGGAATTATTCGATCGTACGATTTTTTTTTAAAAAAAAGGGCGACATGTGACATCACATTTGCTGGTAACCAAGACGGCAACGATTTTTCGGCCCGGTACGAATTACGAAACGGGAAGGCTTTCTCGTTCGGGCACGCACCCTGATGAAAGTTATTGATCGTTGGATCTTGATCGAACGGTTGGCATGGATGTCGGGCCCGCAGCACAAGACGACAAAAACAGCAGGGCATGTGGGGGTGTCCACTGTCTGGCCATTGGGTGGCATTCCTGTGGTTTTCTGAAAAGCGAACGCCATTTATTCTATACTTTTATTTTTTTTTCTTTGTTTTTTTTTTTTTTTCCAGCCAGGGACCCCAAGGCGGTCAAACTTGGGAGGCGGGCGGGATAGTAGCTGTCGGTCATTTTTGGGCATTTCTCATTTCTTTCTTTTTATATAAAAAGAAAAAAATCACGATTTTTTTCTTCTCTCTCCCTCGTTTTTATCGTTTTTCTCCGTACTACTTGTTTTACCGTTACTGCCTGGGCACGTGACATGCATGTCCTGGGAATGGATGTGATATCAATCCAATCTTTTCAAATGACCTCGCTCAGCCTTCGGAACGTGAATTGTTCATAATAATTTTAAAATAATATCTAGTACACTGCTTATATATTTTTATTTTAACTTATCAAACAAGATATTAACTTATTGATATATAGTGAGACTTTCAAATAAATTTGAAACCGATTATGTTCTCGGATGTTTGATTTGCACGAATTCTCATGTAACAAATTAAAAAAATAATTTTTATTTTTTTAATTTATTGATATTTATATTTATTTTAAAATAATTTTATTTATTTTATTTAGATTTATATTTGATGTAGCGGGATCGCTGATGTGGAGCCCATGTCAGGTCCAATCAGATGCCACGACGGAGGAAGCTGTCACGTCGGACGTCCTTCGGACTCCTTCGCCAAGTAGCTCCCTCGAGATCGAAATGTCCTGGTCAAAGCTGAGCTCTTGCTCTCTTCGGGCTCCTTCGCCAGGTGGCTCTCTCGAGGTCGAGACGCCCTGGTCGAAATCGAGCTCCTGCCCTCTTCGGACTCTTTCGTCGGATGGCTCCCTCGAGATCGAGACGCCCTAGCCGAAGTCGAGCTCTTGCCCTCTTCGGACTCCTTCGCCCGATGGCTCCCTCGAGGTCAAGACGTCATGGCCGAAGTCGAGCTCCTGCCCTCTTCGAACTCCTTCGCCAGATGGCTCCCTCGAGGTCGAGATGTCATGGTCGAAGTCGAACTCCTGCCCTCTTCGGACTCCTTCGCCAAGTGGCTTCCTCGAGGTCGAGTCCATCCCGACCAAAGTCGAGCTCCTCCTCCCTGAATCGACCCCACTTCGGACTAAGGGACCAGCAGTTGGAGGACGTCGTCGCCCTTCTTAAGCGGCGGTGAGCCGCCCAAGGACCACGGAGGGGCGCCCACCAAGCCGCAATAATTGCTCCTGCTACCACTTACACCGAAAAAGAAGGGATCCCCGATTGAGGCACCGCGCTCCCAACCAACCGTCTGTACTACCCGAAAGAGGAAACCATCTCGGAAGATTCAAATCCAGGGGACGGCTGCCCCCCGATCGAGGCTCTGCCAGGTTTCCCGAAGTGAAGCGACCAGAGAGAGGACCAGAGTGCACGACGTAGTTACTTATCACGAATGGAGAAAGGCACTTCGTGCACGGCACGAAGCGCTGCCGGACGTTGACCTTCAAGAGCTTGCAAAGGGGGGAGGATCACGAGGTAGGCAGCGGGGAGAGATCCTGGCTTAAAAGAGTTCTCCAAGGTTCCCAGCATGAGGTAAGTAACATGCAAACGGGCGAAGGGGGCCGTACACAGGAGAGCGATCGAGGAGCCAAGTGCTCTGGCTACCGGAGACTCACCGGAAGAGTCTTGACGGATACAGCCATCCAGCTCAGGCACTCCTCCGCCATTATCACCCTCGCTCTACTCTCAACTTGTTCACACTCCCTAAACACATAATCTCATCCTCCTAGAGTGGAGTCCACCCATGGAGCTCGATCGGAAGGATCTGTTCCCCTGGATCGCCACTGACTTGAGTGTCGGAGTGCCCCCGCCGGGTTCCTTGGCCCGGATCTCCTCTATTTTGCAGGTCCGGGCGCACGAGCAGGTTCCCGAGTGACGAAGGCGATGTCCGAGGTCATCTCCAGCTACAGGCCACGATGATCGGGCGGTAATAATATTTATCTTAAATTATTTTTATTTATTTTATTTATAAATATGAACAAAATAAACAAAAACATTTAGAATAAATATTTTTTTATATTTATAAATAAAAGTATTTTAAAATAAATATAAATTCTTTTGACCCGTATTAATGATATATTAATGATTGCTATTAATAAATACAAATACTTCAAAATAAACATATATTCAACAAAATAAATAGAAACACTTAATGATAAACATAAATTTAAATAAATAAATAAATAAATATTAATTTTTTAATTTACTATATGGGGATTCGTACAAATCAAATGATGGAAACTTAATTCGATTAGGAGCCAAAATAATTTAACATGTCAAGTTTTTCATCATTTGATTTGGATACTATCACATCTTGGTTATATATATATGTTTACTGATAGCATGATTGGGAGGGCTCAATTTTAATTTTTTTTTTTTTTTGATAGAAAAAAGGGTAGGGGGAATAACCCCCGGTGTAGCTCCCCCATCGGGCTCCCAATCCGTTAAAACATTATTCGATATGGGCAGCAAATTTTTTACATATGCTCCTCACCAACCGGTGAGTACGTCACCTAGTCCTACTACGGCGCCGGAGTATCAGCCGCTCCGCCCCCCAATCACGTATATCCGAAAAATCTAAATTTTAATCGAGTCATCAAAGGAATCACGTCTCGAACCCGTGATCGAGAAATGTTGAGCCACGCTTTTACCAACCGTGCTAACATTGCCATGCAAGACCAACAAGAGATCAAATAAAATACATCCTCAAATTATTGTGCTATTTGGCTTATCTTGTAAGGCAAGGCATCGACATTTTTTTTCTGATGATGTGCTTAATCTTATGCCATCGGATGATTGTTGGAAATGCCTCATCAATTGCAAACGAACAATTTAACCTGCCTCGCAAGCTTAACTCTTCTCAACTTGCTTGCGGGCATCCCTGGGACTCTCATGCCGCATTATTAAGGCCTGTCATATCTTAGTTATATTGTGGGCGATAATCGAGCGCATGCCCCTATCAATTATCATCCATCACTCCCAAGGTATTTGGCATTCACCTAATTTTCAGAAGAATTTCTCAAAAGACACATGTAAAAATTATCTTGAATCATATCCGGAAGGTCAGAATATAAAAATAATATATTAAATAAAAAATTAAATTATTAAGTTAGGCATAACTTACAAGCAAGCATGAGAATCCATGATCTTTATTACAGCATCCTTCGGAAGAAGAAAGCAATCATAGAATTTAGATCTTCCTCTCAATCTCTACCTTATACATGTCTCTTTAATGGGATAGGTACCCTCTTAAAAATACAAAAAAAAATTATATCCTAGGATTTTCACGGGTGAATATAAATAGGAGTGGATTGGAGATCTATCCTGATTAATAATATCAATGGATTAACCCATTACATAGTCCATTAATCAAATCAAGTCTACACTAATATTTGCTACATCGCATAACTAAAATAATTAAATCCAAATAATAATATATTCATGAAAATTATGGGCTCCTTAATTGTCGCATCCCGAATCCAAAACTAGGATCGGCTACGCAACTGGCCGCACAACTCTATATATCATCCTAGAGATCATGCCATGCCTAACATCAATTCAATACCCAAACCGTAGCAAGGAACAAATTTCATTAATTATTTATTGATTGAAAATTTTTTTCATAAAATTCAACTAAAATTTAATATAAACTCATAGATCAACATCTAAACCCTAGCTTTTCACTGACTAGTCCCAAAGCCCAATTGATCTTTGGTATCTGTAACAAAAATACAGAAAAACAGGGGATGAGCTAAACATGCTCATTAAGTTATCATCACCTCCAATATGCATATACAAATATATCAATAACAATCAATAACATATACAACTCATACATACAAGATATCCATATCAAAATAATATACCAGCAATACTATGCAAATGTGTATACTTAAATGCAACCGACACAGACATGACACGACTATGAATGGCCAACCATTTACCTTACTCTCCTAGTCCCTCTGACTATAGCCACGATCGGCCCGTGGCTCGTCCCGAAAGAGACTAGATCCTGTTTCACATACTACTCAACAGTCATGTGCCAGCGATGGCCCACTGGAGGCCCAAAAGGAAAACTAGCTTGAGTATCACACAAGAAAACATGCATCATCTGCCTGTGCCTGCCATGCATGGCTAAAATAAGGCAACTAGCTCCTGTCTCACATACCGCTCAAGGGTCATGTGCCAGCGATCGTCCCGCTGGAGGCCCAAAAAGAGACTAGGTCATCGTGTAATCATAGTCGGTCTAGAGAGCGCATACACCGACACAATGCATCCACACCAGCCACACCAACATAATGCACCCACACCAACACAATGCATCCACACCAGCACAATGCACCCACACCAACATAATGCACCCACACCAACGCAAACAAATGCAGATATATTATATATATTTAATAATTCATAAATATATAACATATTGGCATACAATATTAGAGGTCAAGATAACTTTTCGAAGAGTATCCACCAACTAGTACAGTCCAACACTAAACTAGGTCTTCCAAGGTCAACAATGATCCTGAATCACAAATTAAAAAGAAATTAAATAGAAACTAAATTTCTTGGGACATCCTCGTCCAACAAATCTTTTCCTCTTTCCCCCTCCTTTCCTCTACTTATTATTATTTTTATTTATGTATAAATATATTATTTTATTACTTTCATAACTATCCTTTTACTCGGCTAGCCTATCCCGGATAACAGGCCCGACCCAACCCTGTTTACATAATTGACCCTTCTCTGTTAATAGGGCCGACCAAGCTCTCCCCCGAGAAGGCCAGGAGGAACGACGGCGATCCTCGCGATCGATCGCTCGGGAAGGATCACCGGAAGGAAAGGAAGGGTCCGGCGGTGACCCTGATGGTTGTCCGGCCACCTACCGGAAACCCAAAAAAACAAATCCTCCCCCGGAGCTCTTCCCTCGCCCCGACCAAGCCGATCTCCCCAAGACTGCCAGCGACGACCTTGGGAGATGGTCATGGTCAACGGGGCCAGGCTGACGAGAATGGACGGCGGCGCGACCACCGACAGCCATCCGGCCGCCCAAACCAAAATAACAAGAACAAATCTAAATGAACCCGCGTCGGTCACCCTCAATCAACCCACACTCGAAAAACTAGGGTCTAGATCTCACATATCGGTGATGATCGGTGGCGGAAACAGCTGCACCGGAGGGAGACGACTCCGGAAAGGTTGAAGCACGCGGAGGATCGCCGGAGAGGATAGCGTCGTTTTCCGATGGGAGATAAGTTTCGGAATGAATTGAATCACGCAGAGAGGTCTTCCTTTATAGGAGGGAATCCCTCTCCCGCATGCCGTCGACCCCATCTCTGTCTCCTCCATCGGGAAATCCGGTCAATCGGTGCCAAACTTCATCCGAACTGAAGTTGGCAACCCGGTTGCCAATTTCAGTTCGGACGCACATGGGCCAGGCCAGCCAATCTCTTGGGCTGGGCCTCATATTAACCATTCATTCAGATAATAATTTAACCCATATTTTGAAATAAAATCAAAATCAGTCCATAATCAATGAAAGCCCACCTTATGAGAATTTTCAATATTTCTCCACCGGACAACATTGATTATTTACTTAAATATTTATTTTATATATATATGAAACTATATTATATATGCATGACTTTTTTTTGCAATAAGGAGGAGGAACCACCGGTTTCCAAAACTAGTCCCTTCTTTATCTTTCCTCTCCTCTCCGAATCAATGGTGAGGGTGATGAGCAGGAGGTCTAACCAGAGAGGGGGGAACCGGCATAGCGATGTAGGGGTTTGACTACGAGAGATCGATTGGTAAGCAAGCTCGGCCCTGAGATAATGGTCTTCAATTCTTATTAATCTTATTATCAAGGTTAAGAGTCCTTATTAATTACAAAGGATAATAATCTTATTGATCTTCTCCATAATTTATTTATTTATTTATTGCTGATGAGAGATTAAAATTAATTGAACATTGATCGAAAGGGGAGAAAAAAAAGGTGGATCCATCTTTATTTATTTAATCAATCAAGACTAATATAAATACTTGATTATTTTTTAATAAATAAATAAATAAATGCCTCTAAAATAAATAAAAATAAATCATCAAGGATCCAAAAAATGATTTCAAATAATAACGACTTGAATCACAAGGAATTGATGATGATTTGAATCTTAGGGAACCCTGGCTCGAATCATAAGGAACCCTGACTTGAATCATAGGGAACCCCTAGAAGCCAATCAAATTTATATCCATGAAATCTTGATATAGATATATAAAATGTTTTAATCTTTAAGCTAAATTACTTGATTGACTCCTATTAAATTTGTTATATGATTCTAATCTCCTACAAAATTTGGTACTCTAATACTAATTATAGAATTATCTTGGATCGAATATAGAAGATTAGAAAATAAAAGTAATATACTAAATAAAAGATTAAAACATGCATACCTTGTAAGCAAGCGTGAGAATCTATGACTTTTATTATAATATCATGCAAAAGAAGAACGTAACCATAGTATTTAGATATTCTTCTCTATCTTCATTTTATGCCTGCCTTCTTGGAAACATAAAAGAAAATTTATTTTCTAGGATTTTCACAGAAGAATATTTATTGAAGTGGATTAATGATATAGTTCGATTAGTAATATCAATGGATCAATCCATTACAGAGCTTATTAACTAAATCATACCTAAATCAATATCCGCTACATCACATAACTAAGATAATTGGATCCAAATAATAATATAATTATAAAAATTATGGACTCCTTAATCATTTTACGAGAATTTCTAATGACACATATTTATTGTTAAGATAATGTGGATCGAGGAAGAACCACTCAAATATGGATATAACAAAACTTGCAAGTTTTTTGGAGAAAAAAACATTCGATCAATGCAACTCTTCAATTGACTTTGCATAAGTTTCATGATTGGAAGTATCCTTGGACGATGAAACCGCTCAACCAAATCATGAAAATCGATGGAAGAGTGTGAAATCACCGATCGCTGCAACTCTTCAAACTCCTTTGAAACTTTTCCTTCTTTTGACTTTATACTCCTCTCTCTTGTATATATCATGTAACGGACTTTGTTATCTATAAATTCTTGGGGGGTTATCTTGGGCAACTCTCATTTCCATGAAAAAAGGTAATGCGGATTGACTTCTTGGAAGGCCTATGACCTCAGGATCTGATTTTATTTGGTATGATAACCATCCAAGAGATTTTGTAAAGCTTTTTAACATCGATTATATGCATGTTGCTTGTATAAGAAGAGATTAAGGTCTCCTCCACCCAAAAAAAAATAAGAAAGTTGTTTGGAAAATAGGAACATATGGAAGGAGGGTAATGATGATTTGTCCTATATAAGTTTATAGGAACATATGGAAGGAGGGTAATTAAGAAAGTTCTTTTAAGGCTAGTTCTCGATGAATGCCATTCATGTAATATAGGTAGTTATGATTATGTCCGAAAACATCTATGATTATAAGTTTATTTAATAAATAAAGTCCCTTTTTTATGAAGTGGTGTTTTGCTGTTCCGCTTGCATCGGTGAGTGCTAATCTGATTCGGTTATAAATTTTATAATGGAAAGGAATAATATCTATGGAGTGACCTTAGGGACAACTAGGTGAAAATATTTTAACTTAGGATGCTCAAGCGCATTAGACAAAGGTTCAAGCATATATATATATATATATATTATTGTATCTAGATTGATGCTTCGTCCAAGCTTTAACAAGATTGGTGATGATAGCTTCGCCTTGCAGATCTAGCTCTTCTTCATTGCTTGATGAGTACCCTCATTTACTGGATCGATCTCCTTCCAATCCTGCAAGCAAGTCTACTCATCGAGAAGGTTTCGGTGGGGGACACTCCAACGCTCAAGTCAGTCACAGGATCTGGACCGAACAGATAAGATCTGAGAAAAAATTAAATCGAGAATGTGCGAGAGTTCCTGCTGCTTGAACTTACCTCCCCCGGAAGCCCCCTACTCACCGATATTTATAGGCTACGATCCTAATCGAATTCAGTTAAGAAAACTGTAAATGGTTAGTTCGTTAATGGACCATCACATGTACCGAAGAATCGTAATTAGTTACGGTCCATATCGTTTACACTCATTGACCAACTTATCATATTGGTCAACATGACATCATGGTTGACTTATTAAGTCAACCTTAAACATCAGCCAGCTGTACACTTAAGTCAACCTGAATAATAAGCTCCTCTTGAGCATTTGGTTGGTCTCGTGCTTTTTAAGAATCAATCAGCTTTGCGCCTCTTGGACATCGATCGGCTTCATGCCTCTTGGGCATCGATCGACTTCATGCCACCTATCTGTGACAGGATAGGGGCTGGACCGATGGTAGGATTGATGGTCAGATCCTGGCGGCCAGATCGGCGGTCGGATCGATGGCAGGACCGGCGACCAGATCGGTAGTCGGATCCTGGCGACCGGACCGGTGGCAGGACTGGCGACCGGACCCTGGCAGCCATATCGGTGATCATACCGGTGACAGGATTGGGGGCCAAATCGGTGGCAGGACCGGTGGCCGGACCCTAGCGATCGGACCGACGGTCAGATCGATGGCAGGATTGGGGGCCGGATCGGTGCCAGGACTGGCTGTCGAACCCTAGCCGCCAGACCGGCAGTCGGACCGGTGGCAGGATTGGGGGCCGAATCGGTGGCAGGATCAGTAGCCGAATCGATGGCCAGACCAGTGGTAGGACCGACGGTCGGACTGGTGGCCAAACCTTGGCAACCGGACCAACGGCCGGACAGGTGGCAGGATCGGTGGCCAGACAAGTGGTCGAATCCTAATGGCTGAACTGGTGGTTGGACCCTAGCGATCAGGCCGGTGGTAGAATTGGGGTCGAATTGATGGCAAGACCAGTGGCAAAACTGGGGGCCGGATCGGTGGTAAGACCGGTGGCAGAATTGGAGACCGGATCGGTGGCAAGATCGGTAGCCGGACCCTGGCGACCGGACAGGTAGCAGGATCGGTGGCCTAATCCTGGTGGTCGGATCGACAGTCGGATCGATGGTCGAACCCTAGCAGCCGGATCGATGATCGGACCGGTGACAGGATTGGGGTCGAACCGATGGCAGGACCGATGGCTGGAACCCGGTGGCCGGACCAACGATCGAATCGGTAGTAGGACTAGGGGCCGGATCGATGGCAGGACCGATGGTGGGACTCTTGCCATCGATTCGACTACCGATCCGGCCACCAGGTTCCAACCACCAGTTCGACCACCGGTCCTGCCATCGGTCTGATCGCCAGTTTGGCCGCTAGGATCCGGCCACCTGTCCGGCCCCAATCCTTCCACCGATCCGATCGTCGATCCAGCTGCCAGGGTCCGGCTACTAGTCCAACTATTAGTCTTGCCACCGGCCTAATTGTCGGTCCGGCCGCCAGGGTCCGGCCACCGGTCCCATCCCCGATCCTGCCATCATTCTGATCATCGATTCGGACACCGGTCCGACCCCCAATCCTACCATCGGTCTGACCGTCGGTCCGGTCGCCAAGGTTCGGCCGCCAAAGCCCTGCCACCGGTCCGACCACCGATCCTAAGCAGGGGATCGGACTGATACCAGGCTGTCCACTAAACTGGTACCGAACTGGCGACATAATGATATCGACCCGGTGATTATTTTTAATTATTTTTCTAATTTTTTTTTAAAAAAATTAAATTTTTATACTATATTATAATATATAATATATAATATAATAAATTATAATATTTTTATTATATTTTAAAATATAGAATATTTATTATAATATAAAATATAACATAATATTTTTTATTGTTTTTATTAATTTTTAAAGGTCTTTATTATTTTTTATTAAATTTTAAAAATAAAAAAATACATGCGATTTCTTATGTGGCCTGCGATTTCTCACCGTACGTGCCACCTAATAAAAAAATATTTATTTTGGTAAATAAAATTCAAAAAAATATTTTTATAATTATTAATTAAAATAATATTATTTAAAAAAAATCTTATGAACTAGTTAGGTACTGTTTGTTTACCTGCAATTTGCGATGCAGGTAAAATCTTTCTGCACCTCTTTATTTTATTTATTTTTATTATAATTTTAAATATATATTTTTCCGATTCAATTTCTTTATCTATTAAAAGCAGATGTACCTAACTATTTCATTTTCGAAGACCGAAAATGATGCCATTGCTCCACAAGTACGATAAAATCGACCCCTTCAAAATATATATATATATTTAATATAAAAAATTAAAATTAAAATTTAATATTTAATTATTGAAACATGAATATATTATTTTATTATACATGTCATTATTGATGAATATTACTCATACCATATTTTATCATAAACCTAGTATAATAGACATGTATTGTTATAACTATAATATATAAATTAAAATATTATATTACTTATCAAGCTATAAATTTTTTTAATTTTTTTTTAAAAAATATGAATCAATCGGATGAACAATTCAGAAATCATAATAATATAAAAAATAAAAAAATAAATAAGAAACTTTATCCTTCGAATGATCATGCCGATCATCAAAATTTTTTTCGGCATTCTATCTCTTCCATCAATTTTTTTTAATAGCACGAAAGGGATAGGCCAGGTAAATTCGGCAAAACTATTTCGTAGATTCCATCTCATCAAAAAAATATTCGGTTCAAGACTTAAGTTTTTTTTTTTTATTTTTTTTAATCCAGGAACGAGTATGTTAATTTGATATTATCAAAATACCAGTTCAGCAAGATAACAGTTGATCAGTAAATAAATATATATATATATTTAATTATCACGGATTTGAAAGAGTAATTTTAAAATTTAATCAAATTTTTTTATAAAGTGACGCCACCATCTTGATGTGATATTTCAAACATCATCTGCTGTCATTTTAATCACATTCTTTTATGGTCCGGCAGATTATGATTCTCATTATACCGAGCTTCTGGTATCCAAGTTTAATTTGCTTTTTTTTTCCCTCTCTTTCTCTCTTTATTTACCAAAGTCCGGAAAAGGGAACGGTCTTTTTATATCTCTTTACACGAACCAATACAAATGATGGTGAAATGACAAGCGAGCACGGGGCGTGCGGGTCCGTCCACGCATGCCTTCCCACAGTCTTGACTCCCCATCCCCACCTAAAATTATTCCCCGACAACATCTGTCCCCCATCTCAGCCGTCCGCTTCCCTAGTCTGTGGACCCCTCGGTGTACCCCTTCTCCCTCTCTCTCTCTTTCAAGTCTTGACGTCCCATCACGGTCCTGTGGACCCTGGCGACGGCCAGAGGCTAAAGGCTGAGGTCCCTCGCACCCTGCTGCTGTTGCCGGGCTGGGCTACAATTACCTCAGCGACGCAGATATATCGGACGGCTGCAGATCGATTGGGACGTGGCCCGTTGGACGGTCCCTTTGTTCCCTTAGTCGGGTATTTCTAGGTACTGGTTCTGCGTCAGCTAGTTTGGTTTACCGGAGGGCGAGGGAGTATGAGAGATGTCAACGGCCAGGAAAGCTGGTCGCCGAAATAGCGTCACGATAAGCCAGTGTTGATTGAATATTATTGATTGCTTTGGGAATTTGGAGGTAGATGTTTTCTGAGAACATTGATGTTCTGATAAAAGATCCCCTGCCAATGTTATTCATCTTGGCATTTTCTATAATTTTTTTAATTATAAATTAACATTAATTATTATTTATTTTGATTTATTAAAAATAAATAAATTATATGATCCGTATTGATAGACATTGTATAATATAATATTTATGTACGGTCCTTGTACTCGAACTATGACCACCTTATATTGATTGGTATGGTTGACACGGTATAGTATAGAACTTAGTTCAACCTGATTCGTGATGAAAAAGTTAATTATTTTTTTATTTTATCGGCTATGTCTCATTTCAATTTTCACTATATATATATATATATATATATATATATCATAAAATTTGTTTTCACGTCTTGTCCTATTGAATAGCCGTCTTTTGAAAAGAAGACCGAAGATAATGATTCAAATTTTGATGTTTGCTTGAGCATCTTGATTCAAGATTCGTAATCAATGTCAAGCACGGATGTGCATTTCAAATCTAAATTAATTTGTAAATCATGATTATATAATTTTTTTTGGATCCGTTAATTATTTAGATTGGTTTTTAAATAAATTTTGTATTTCAATTTTCTGTGCATGAATCTTGGAATAATTAAAAAATTTTATATTTTCTTCTTTCTCGTACCTAATTTCCCTGGGGAGAAATGCTTCCTCTTAGTTTTGTTACCGATTGAAGGTAGAGATTTTGACTAATTCATGATGCGAAGTTCATGTTGTTGATTTTCGATTGTCCCCTACTCGTCTCCTTATTTCTAACTCGCATTCCCTATCTCCACTTGCTGTCATTTGAGTTTGATGGTGCTCTCTACCTTCTTCCTCTCTACGTTGGATATGTTTCTTTTTCTATTTTTTCCTACCCCATTATCTTGGGCTGTTATGTGGGCATCATTCCAGATTCAGATTATATCTTTCATAAGAAAGATTAATTAACATGAACATGATATTCACTTTGAGATCCATGCAAGTATAGGAAGAAAAAAAGTTGGAATGCTTTGAGATATATATAAAATATGATTTCATATTAATGTGGTGAAAGAAGATCAATCATTCTTTAATATAAAAGGTACAACTCAATCTTATTAGTGCTATAATTTTTTAAAAGCCTGTTTGGATGTCTGAATCAAAAATTTTATGGGATTTGTGTTGTGGTACCAATTGTGCTTATATCACTTATTAGGAAATTCTTTGTACGGAATATAGATTTTCATTTCTAAAATCATGATGTCATTATTGATGCTGCAAAAAAAAGAAGAAGGAAAAATAAAATAAAAGATACAATTAATAGAGCATGCAAGATTTTACTATGAAAAAATAATTATTTATAAGATAAGAAATTTAAATTCTTTTCACAAGCTCTCGAACCTCTCTTGAAAAGCCTATGGTCTCTTAAGGCCCTTCTTTGCCATTAAAGATTCTTCTGGTACTCTCTGGATCCTCACATTTTGTTCTTGACCCGTCTATCCCTATTTTATAGTCTCTGAGACATCTTCTTATCAAAGAGCACTTCAACAGGAAACCAGAGCTTCAATTTGCATTGAAATTGGATTTCAATTCCTTTTCCAATTGACATTTGATCCCTGGAAGGGTTCCCGGTCGTTCAATCACCATTAGATATCCCAAAATCACCACGCATCATGCTAGATTGAAGTCGGACTTGTCGCTGGCCATCGAATCATGCTCGGGGAATGTGCTGGGGTGTCTGATCAATCAAAAGCGGCACCAAAATCAGCGTTATCAATTAGCAACCCCTTTGGATCGTCGAATCAATCCAAGGAATGGTCGGTAACTGTCCGAGTGTGCAAATGCTGCCTCTCCTCTTATACGCCATGACTACGGACCAAAGCATTAAATGCCCATGCATTGCGTGACACCTCCCCCATGGACCACAAGGTGGTCCACGATGTGCCATGCCAACTATTGGGCCCCGCACACCTAGGCCATGCTTGGGCGTGCCTAGGCCATGCATATCAGCGCGCCACCTATGATCGTACAAGCCAGCCTCCATGCAATCTGGTAGGCTTGCCTCTGTGCGGGCCTGGGTCTGCTATGGGCTAGGCTTGAGGCATATCCCAACAACCTCTCCTCGACTTGATATCTCGTCTCCACCTAACTTTGAGAACTCTTGAGTGATCTCGCCCTCATATCTTGGGGCAAATGCCTGCTGCTCATGAATGGACAAACACGGGATCGAGCTAGGTTGTTCGATCCCATCTTCATCGTATGCTGTGTTCACCTTGACCTGAAACTTGCTCGCAAAAGCTTTCTATGGTAACAAGAACTTCATCATGCAACATTGTCTATCATCCTCCCGAGTCTTGTCTCATGCTTGATCTATCTCTTCCTGGAGCTCTACTTTGTACTAGACTCCTATCTGCATTAGGAACTCCACCTTGCACTGGATTCCTTGTCAAGAGATAATATTATTTATACTTCTCTCCTATAAGACAACCCTATTATCGTAGATAATTTTCAGGATTTTGCCACCAACTCTCCAAGACTAGCCATTTGAATCCAGTTTACTCGATGAGATTGATTTTTACTTAAACTGGATATATTGTCACGCCCCGAATCCAGCACCGGAATCGGCTACGTGACCGGCCACACAAACTCTAGGTTTTACCCTAGAGATCATGCAAGGCCTAGGTACACCAAAAGTCAACCATATCAAATTAAAATTTTTATTATATAAACAAACAAGTAACAAGTGTACAATCCATTTATTAAATCGACATTACTAATTGGTCTACTGATTCACAAACATCAGTAACCGAAATTAACTCTAACTAACTCAGCATATATGGAAATTTGTCTCACGCCCAGCCCAAATCCTGTCACGCATCCCGAGTCTCTGAAAAAAAAATCAAAAGGTAGGAAGTGAGCTATACAGCCCAGTAAGGTATCCATAAGATCACTCCAATTAATAATATAAATTTCTGAAACAATAAAGTACCAGTATGTTATGTCATGCAATCAAATGATTCAAACCTCATGTATTACAGAACCTTGATAACTTTACATTTTTCCTTTAGAATTTCCATTATTGAACCTTTATCTTTAGGGTTATGGACTAGCCACGGTCATGTACAGCCCATGACTGGCAACCATAAAGCGACCATGCATACTATGATCGGTCCTGCTCACGTACTAAGCCCGTGGCTCGACTGTTCCATGTACTATCCGCCCATGGCCGGCTCCCACGTACAAAGTCCATGGCTCAGGCTGTATAACCACGGTGCTACCGTAGCATGGCTAGACCAAAAACCATATTTACTTCATTAACACTTGTCAAAATATATCTTTTATGACCTCTCGATAACCGGTATCATGGTTCAACCCTCTCGATAACCGATATCATTGTCCAACCCATTTTAATAACCGATATCGTGGTCCCACCCACTCGATATCTAGTTTCAAGATTCAACCTATTTAGCAATACGGTATCATGGTCCAACCCATCCGGATATCAATTTTCTTTATAACATCATGCATGAAATACCGACAATAAAGAATGATAAAACCATAATGTTTATCTCAAAAAAATAACTATGCCATGTCATATAGTACCACACGTGCAAATACATAAAACATATATGCTAGATCAAACCAGACTATAATAAATTCAAGCATAAAGGAATGATCAGTATAAAATTCCTTACCTTAACACGCTATTCTTAGTATATCCGATATTGGTCAGTACCCGAATTTTATGCGATGCCTCTCCGCTCAGAAGACTGATTCCCTACATTAATAAATAATTTAATTAAAATCTAAATTCCTAAATTTTATGAATCTCGAGAAAATCCCTTAATTCTCTCTCTTCTTCCTCTCTCCTCTTTCTTCTCTCTCCTCCTTCTCTCCCCTCCTTCTCTCTCTTCCTTCTCTCTCCTCCTTCTCTCTCTTCCTTTCTCTCTCTTCCTTCTATCTCCTCTTTCTCTCTCATCTTTCTCTCTCCTCTTTCTCTCTCTTCCTTTATTATTATTATTATTATTATTATTATTATTATTATTATTATTATTATTAAATTATTTTTTTTCTGGATCGTACAGAACATCCCCACCCCTTTTTTTTTTCTTCCTTTCTTTCTTCTCTTTTCTTTTCTTTCTCCCGAGCAACTTTCCCCCCCTATCTCCTTGATCCGGCCGATCCGGCCTCTCCCCCCCAGCTGCCGGCAACCACGGTGTGGTTGTTGCAGGGCCTTCATGGACCAAGGGCAGGCGGCGACAATGACGACGGCGGCGGACGGTGAACGACCCCAAACTAAACCGGAAATCTAAAGAAAAAAACATCAAAATTCTCCCAGAAATTGGATTTAAATGGGAAGAAACTTACCGGCGGCGTCTGGGATTCCTGGTCGCTTGTCAAAGAGAGAGGAGCGTGGAGGTGGCTCGAGAGGCGGCGATGAGGGGTTTTTAAAGAAAACTTTGAGCATTCCCTCACCGTTTAAAACCCTACCACCGAGCCCCAAACCCACACGGACCCTTCGCCGACCTCCTCCCTCACCTCTCACGACTCTTCCCTCCGAGTCCTCCGGCGAAAACCTCGGCGAACTCCCCTCCCCTGTTCCATCTCCGTCGCTCATTTTTTTTTTAACTGGTTTGGGTTGAAGTCGGCTGGGCCTGCCGACTTCAGCCCAAGCCCGGTATTACATTCTCCCCCCGTTAAAATAATTTCGTCCTCGAAATTTACGTACCTGGTGTTTCGAAAAGTTGTGGATATTTTGCTTGCATCTCTGCTTCAAGTTCCCATGTAGCTTCTCTTTCACTATGATTGCTCCATTGCACTTTCACATATGGTATAGTTCTGTGTCGCAATTCTTGATCTTTGCTGTCGATGATTCGTATAGGCACCTTCTCATATGTCAGATCCTCCTGAAGTTGTAAGGGTACGTAATCTATTGCATGACCGGGATTGGGAATGTACTTCCGTAACATCGATACATGAAACACGTTGTGCATCCCAGATAAAACTGATGGTAGCGCTAATCGGTAGGCCACCTCACCAACCTTATCTAAAATATCAAATGGTCCCACAAATCTCGGGCTCAACTTGCCTCACACACCAAATCGCATCACACCTTTTATGGGAGACACTTTCAAAAAGACATAGTCACCGACATTGAATTCCAGCTCTCTTCGTCTCTTATCAGCATGACTTTTCTGTCGACTCTGAGCAGTACACAATCGTTCCCTGATCTTTTGTATATTTTTCACTGTTTGTTGTACTATTTCTGGACCTAACAATTTCTTTTCTCCTACATCATCCCAACAGATAGGAGACCTACACTTCCTATCATATAAAGCCTCAAAAGGCGCCATCTGAATGCTGGCTTGATAACTGTTGTTGTAGGCAAATTCTATTAACGATAGATGACAGTCCCAAGCACTACTCAAACCCATAACACATGCTCTCAGCATGTCTTCCAAAATTTGGATGGTTCGCTCTGACTGTCCATCGGTTTGAGGATGAAAAGCTGTACTAAAACTTAATTTGGTTCCCAATGCTTTGTGAATACTCTTCCAAAATTGTGAAATATACCTACTATCTCGATCTGATACTATAGAAACTGGAATTCCATGTAGTCTCACAATTTGCTCCATATACAAATTTGCTAATATTTTCAGAGAGAGGCCGACACGAAAGGATAAGAAATGAGCTGACTTTGTTAATCGATCCACAATCACCCACACCGCATTATTTCCCTTAGGGGTTTTGGGTAAACCTGTAACAAATCCATAGTAATGTGCTCCCATTTCTACTGAGGAATCGCAAGAGACTGTAATGGTCCAACAGGTCTTCGATGCTCATCTTTTACTTGTTGACACACCAAACATTGAGCAACATACTGAGCTATGTCCTTCTTCATACCAGTCCACCAAAAGTTTTCACATAGATCTCGATACATTTTTGTACTACCCGGATACATTGTATATGCTGAACCATGCGCCTCTTCCAAAATCTCATTCTTTAATTCTGAAAGCTTCGGAACGCAAAACCTCTTACCAAACCTCAGGGTATCATCTTCATATATAGTAAATTCAGACTGAGCGCCAGACTCAATTGTCCTTCTAATTTTCTGAAGCTCTAAATCTTCCTTCTGAGCTGATTTAATCTTATCCATCATGATAGGTTGTACCATAATACTTGCTAATTGAGTTCCAGAATTATGAATTCTTACCTCAATCTCAGACCTCTCCAGATTCATTATAATGTGCTTTTGATTAGTAATTAAAGCTGCTAACTTACCTGGAGACTTCCTACTCAGGGCATCTGCTACAACATTTGCCTTGCCTGGATGGTATTTGATATTCAGATCATAATTCTTTAATAGTTCCAACCATCTTCTCTGTCTCAAGTTTAGTTCCTTCTGAGTGAATATATATTTAAAACTTTTATGATCTGTAAAGATTTCACAACGACTACCATACAGGTAGTGTCTCCATATTTTTAAGGCAGAAACTACAGCTGCTAACTCCAAGTCATAGGTGGGATAATTTGACTCCTATAATTTCAGCTGTCCAGAAGTATAGGCTATCACCTTTCCATTTTGCATTAAAACACATCCGAGACCCTTTCGAGATGCATCACTGTATATGCTGAAATCCCCTGTCTCTGCAGGAACAGTCAACACTGGAGCAGTGACTAACCGTTTCTTCAATTCTTGAAAACTTTGCTCACATTCATTTGTTCATTCAAATTTTGTTCGTTTCTGGGTCAGACGAGTTAAAGGTATAGCAATAAGAGAAAATCCTTCTACAAACCTTTGATAATATCCTGTCATTTCCAGGAAACTACGAACTTCAGATATGTTAGTAGGTCTCTCCCACTCTACCACTGCTTCCACTTTCTTTGGATCCACAGAAACACCATTCTTAGAAATAACTTGGCCAAGGAAAGAAATTCTGTCCATCCAAAAGTTACATTTTTTAAGCTTGGCATACAACTTCTCCTCTTTGAGTATTTGTAATACTATATTTAAGTGTTCCTCATGTGCTTGTAAACTTCTTGAATAAATCAGTATGTCATCAATAAATACTACTATAAATTGATCCAGATATGGTTTAAACACTCGGTTCATGAGATCCATGAAAACTGCATGTGCATTTGTCAGACCAAAAGGTAGAACCAAAAATTCATAGTGTCCATATCTGGTTCTAAAAGCTATCTTCGGCATATCTTCTGTCTTTATCTTCAACTGATGATAACCAGAAGGAAGATCAATCTTTGAGAATACTTGAGAATACTTGTGCTCCCTGTAGTTGATCAAATAGATCACCAATCCTTGGTAAGGGATATTTGTTCCTTATGGTTACTTTATTCAACTCTCGATAGTCAATGCAGAGCCGGAAACTTCCATCCTTCTTCTTTACAAATAGGACCGGAGCACCCCAGGGAGACACACTAGGTCTGATAAATCCTTTATCCAACAATTATTGCAATTGCTCCTTAAGTTCATTTAATTCTGCCGGAGCCATTCTATAGGGAGCTTTGGAGATGGCACCAGTACCTGGTATAAGATCAATAGAGAACTCAATCTCTCTATCAAGAGGTAATCCTGGCAGATCATTGGGAAAGACCTCCAGAAATTCCTTCACAATGGGTATGTCTTCCAACTTAAGCTCATGCTGTTGAGTATCTATCACTGCTACCAGAAATCCTTCACAACCTTTCCTAAGGAGTCGCTTGGCAATAAAAGCCAAAATTACCCTCCTCATAAGGGTTAACTTGTTATCCTTAAAATAAAACTCTGACTGATCAGGAATCTGAAATCTCATAGTCTTCTCAAAACAGTTGATGGAAGCATGATATGCTGCTAACCAATCCATCCCAAGGATCACATCAAAATCCTTCATATCCATGACTATCAAATCAGCTTCCATCTCCCTACCTTCAATATTCAATCTACATTCCTTACAGATTTGACTAACCATAAAAACATCCCCACTTGGAGTAGAAATACAGAGTTCAAATTCTAAAGGTGTCAGGGTTAACTCATTATTTTCTCTATCCAATCTAGCAGATATGAATGAATGCGTGGCACCCGCATCAAACAGGGTATAAACATTGGTAGAAAATAGCTTAATCATATCTGTCACTACTAAATTTGATGCATTGGCATCCTGCTGTGTGAGTGCGTACACCCGTCCTTGGGTACCTGACTTCTGTTGTCCTCCCTGCTGATTTCCATCACGAGATACCTGAGGTGCTAAATGCTGTGATCCCTGACCAAGACGACATACAACTGCAGTGTGACCCTCCTTTCCATAATAGAAACATTTTCCTCCTGGCCAGGTGTAGTCTCGCTTAAGGTGCGGCCCACCACACCGGTAGCACTGGATATCATCTCTTTGTCTAGTTTTATCATCTGGTGCAGTGGTGTCAGGTTTCCTTGCCTTTACACTGATATTTGTATTTGTTTGACTTTGATAACCTCCCGATATGGACCTCTTCTTCAAAACCTTTTCCCTCTCAGCTTGAGCAGCATCCAGTCCTCATTTTACTAACAGTGCCTTGTTGACCACTTCCTTATATGTGGTAAGCTCGAAGACAGACACCTGATGCTAAATCCGACCTCTCAGTCCATTTTCAAATTTTCTAGCCCGGATCCCTTCATCTATTATCATTGATGGAGCATATCTTGATAATTCTTCAAACTTTGCAGCATACTGAGAAACAGTTAAACTACCCTGCTCCAAGCGATCAAATTCTCGAAATTTCTGTACCCGAACACTTTGAGGAAAGTATCTCATATAGAAAACCTTTCTGAAATCTGTCCAGGTAAAAGGTGTATCATTTGGTCCTTGTTTTCCAAGCTCCAGCTCCCACCAAGCAGCTGCCTCATCTTGCAATAAAAAGGTAGCAAATGTAACCTTTTCTCCTTCTGGACACCGCAAGGCTTGGAAAACTTTTTCAACAGCTTTCAGCCAACCTTCTGCTTCCATGGGATAAGATGTTCCCTTAAATACTAGTGGCGCATATTTCTTGAAATCTATCAAAGTAATTGATCGTTCTTGTGGGATTCTAACTTCTGGTTGTTGCTGCTGCAATAGTAGCTGCTGCATGAATTGCTGTTGTTGTTGTTGAGCTTCCATTATTCTCAGTGTATCAGCTATTGCAGTAGCTTGTTGCTGCACTAAATATTGCAATAGTTAAGGAAGACACACCTGGTCCCCAGGCTGAACTCCAGATCCTCCCGGTGTTCCTGTTTCTGCAGTTCCAGTCTACGGGGTGTTGTCCAAAGGGTTTGGCGCCGATTCCCGTGGATGCGCCTCATCACCAGCGTTGTCCATGGAATTGGGCATTGGTTCTTGTGGATGTTCCTCATCACCAGATAGAACTCCAGTATCCTCGTGCTGCTCTATAGGATCCCAAGCATTTGCTCCATCCACAAATCTTGTGGGTCTCCTAACACGTCCACGTCCACTACCACGTGCTATGGAAAACCTACAGCAGTCAATATTAGTATACAACTAACATTCAGTTGATAAAAAAAAACATAATATCTATCCCACATATGAATTAACCCACACTCTCTCTCGATAAGCTTATATCCTATGATCCTAAAACCTGGTTTGCTCTGATACCACTCTGTCACGTCCCGAATTCAGCACCGGAATCGGCTACGTGACTGGCCGCACAAACTCTAGGTTTTACCCTAGAGATCATGCAAGGCCTAGGTACACCAAAAGTCAACCATATCAAATTAAAATTTTTGTTATATAAACAAACAAGTAACAAGTGTACAATCCATTTATTAAATCGACATTACTAATTGGTTTACTGATTCACAAACATCAGTAACCGAAATTAACTCTAACTAACTCAGTATATATGGAAATTTGTCTCACGCCCAGCCCAAATCCTGTCACGCATCCTGAGTCTCTGAAAAAAAATCAAAAGGTAGGAAGTGAGCTATACAGCCTAGTAAGGTATCCATAAGATCACTCCAATTAATAATATAAATTTCTGAAATAATAAAGTACCAGTATGCTATGTCATGCAATCAAATGATTCAAACCTCATGTATTACAGAACCTTGATAACTTTACATTTTTCCTTTAGAATTCCCATTATTGAACATTTATCTTTAGGGTTCTGGACTAGCCACGGTCATGTACCAGCCCATGACTGTCAACCACAAAGCGACCATGCATACTATGGTCGGTCCTGCTCACGTACTAAGCCCGTGGCTCGGCTATCCCACGTACTATCCGCCCATGGCCGGTTCCCACGTACAAAGCCCATGGCTCAGGCTGTATAACCATGGTACTACCGTAGCATGGCTAGACCAAAAACCATATTTACTTTATTAACACTTGTCAAAACATATCTTTTATGACCTCTCGATAACCGATATCGTGGTCCAACCTACTCGATAACCGATATCGTGGTCCAATCTATTTTAATAACTGATATCGTGGTCCCACCCACTCGATATCCAGTTTCATGATTCAACCTATTTAGCAATCCGGTATCATGGTCCAACCCATCCGGATATCAATTTTCTTTATAATATCATGCATGAAATACCGACAATAAAGAATGATAAAATCACAATGTCTATCTCAAGAAAACAACTATGTCATGTCATATAGTACCACACGTGCAAATACATAAAACATATATGCTAGATCAAACCAGACAATAATAAATTCAAGCATAAAGGAATGATCAGTACAAAATTTCTTATCTTAACACGCTATTCTTAGTATATCCGATTTTAGTTAGTACCCGAATTTTACGCGATGCCTCTCCGCTCAAAAGACTGATTCCCCACATTAATAAATAATTTAATTAAAATCTAAATTCTCAAATTTCATGAATCTCGAGATAATCCCTTGATTCTCTCTCTTCTTCCTCTCTCCTCCTTCTCTCTCCTCTTTCTCTCTCTTCCTTTATTATTATTTTTATTTATTTATTATTTTTTAATTATTTTTTTTCTGGACCGTACAGAACACGCCCACCCTTTTTGTTTTCTTCCTTTCTTTCTTCTCTTTTCTTTTCTTTCTCCCGAACAACTTTCCCCCCTTGTCTCCTTGATCCGGCCGATCCGGCCTCTCCCCCCCCAGCAGCCGGCAACCACGGAGTGGTTGTCGAGGGCCTTCACGGACCAAGGGCAGGCGACGACGACGGCGGCGGACGGTGAACGACCCCAAACTAAACCGAAAATATAAAGAAAAAAAAATATCAAAATTCTCCCAGAAATTGGATTTAAATGGGAAGAAACTTACCGACAGCGTCTGGGATTCCCGGTCGCTCGTCGGAGAGAGAGAAGGAGCGTGGAGGTGGCTCGAGAGGCGGCGATGAGGGGTTTTTAAAGAAAACTTTGAGCGTTCCCTCATCGTTTAAAGCCCTACCACCGAGTCCCAAACCTACACGGACCCTTCGCCGACCTCCTCCCTCACCTCTCACGACTCTTCCCTCCGAGTCCTCCAGCGAAAACCTCGGCGAACTCCCCTCCCCTGTTCCGTCTCCGTCGCTCGTTTTTTTTTTTAACTGGTTTGGGTTGAAGTCAGCTGGGCCTGCCGACTTCAGCCCAAGCCCGGTATTACATATATATCGAACCTCATCTAGTTTTATCGATGTTTTATCAAGAAGTTTTAAGCTGACCATCCTTCATCCTTGATCACACAGATCAATCCGTCTAGTAGGTGGACAGCATACTCTCTACTATCTTGAGAGTTGAACAGCTCCTTTCTGCAATACACATAATAGAAACATACATAATCTAGAATCTATTGCTAGAAAGAAAGAGATACCTTATTGGATACCATAAATATATCACTATATATGCCATTGTCGCTACTATTGACCACCATCGTAATAGCCTTCATTCGATTCTTAAGTTATGAGCAATTTCTGATATGATATCCCAACTCATCATATCGATAGCACTTGATCTTGTCGGTATTCTTCGACTTGGACCGACCACCACCATGTGATCCTCTGCCACCCATTCTTTACCACCAACTCTTTCAGAGACCCTTAATACTGAGTTTCCACCTGAATCAAAGCTTGGTTCTCCCGCCTAAGAACTTCATTTTGGAGTAGCACCGAAGTGACCTCCTCCATCTTGATGGTGGCCCTTCCCTACTAAAAGAACCATCACCAAGAACTTGAAGGAGTATGAAAGTGATGATAGCAAGATTAACGTCATGGTCTTCTCTTCAACCTTCTCACCTATATTAAGAAGACAGGTAAGGATCCTTTGAAAGTTGCTCAGATGCTCTTGCACGCTCTATCTTTCACTTATCCATAGTTGATAAAACTACTTCAAAGAAAAGAGCATATTCGTGAGAAACTTTGCCAAGTATAATTTTTCAAGCTTTGTTCAAAGCACCATCAGGAAAGTCTTGCTCGGCATATTGATCACCATGTCATCCATCAAATATAAGTAGATCATGCTTACCGTCTACATTTGAAGCCACCTTAAACTTTTCTCTTCCATGATGGCTGATTTCTCCTCGCATATGAAAGAGTTGATCAATCCCTAGTGGATGAGCATATCTTTTACCCTTGCTTGTCAGAGAGAGAAATTATTCTTTCCATCGAACCGATTGATATCCACTTTGATCGTGCTTGCCATCTTCTTCAATCTTGATCAATATGGACAATTTCGACAATCTGGGACTCTGATACCAATTGTTATAATATCAACTATATTGATACCACTTGTTGGAAAATCCCTCATACGGAATATAGATTTTGTTCCTAAGATCACGATGTCGTTATTAACGTCGTAAGAGAAGGAAGAACAGAAAAATAAAATAGAAGATACAATCAATAGGGTATGCAAGATTTCACTATGAGAAAAATAATCACTTATAATATAAGAATATGTATTCTCAATCCTATATAATTTTTCTTAACAAGAAATCTCAAATTCCTCTAATAAGCTTTCAAACCTTTCTTGAAAACTCTTTGGTCTCTCCAAACCCTTCTTTGCTACCGAAGACCCTTTTGGTGCTCTCTAGATCTTCACGCTTTGTCCTTGATCCGTCTGCCCCCTTTTATAGCCTTTGGGATATCTCTCTGTCAAAGAGCACTTCAACGGAAAATCAAAAATTCAATCCGCATCGGAATTAGATTTCAATTCCTTGTCCAATTAACATTTGACCCCTAAAAGAGTTCCCAATCATTCGATCACTATTAGATGCACCGAAATCACCACGCATCATGCTGGATTGAAGTCAGACTTGTCACTGGCCATCAGATCATGCCCGAGGAATCTGCTGGGGTGTCATACCCAGATCAGCCTCATCAGTCAGATACACCTTTGGATTGTCCGATCAATCACAAGTCATACCCAGATCAGCCTCATCGGTCAGATACCCTTTTGGATTGTCCGATCATGCCAAGGAACGCTTAGCAGCCATCCAATCGCACAAATGCTGCATCTCCTCTTATACACTGCGACCGTAGACCAAGGCATTAAATGCCCATTGACCGCGTGATGCCTCCCTCGTGGACTGCATGATGGTCCACGGTGTGCCATACTAACTCCTAGGCCGGGCGTGCTTGGGCCACGTAAGGGCCTACCTAGGCCGCGGGCAACGACATGCCGGCCCGTGGCCATATGGGCCTGCAGCCATGCTAGAGGTGTAGCCCAATAATTCATAGCTTGGGCCGAGACCACAAGCTAAGTTAAGCCAAGTTATTTCTTAGTATAAAAATTTAGGGAGTTATTGAAATAGGCCGGGTCAAATCCTAGAGAGGGGGGGAAAAGAAGATTTATTGAGAATTTTTTCTCTATGGAATCCGAACTGGCCACTCTAATAACTTTCGAGGTATTTATAAAGATAAGTTTAGTCTAGCTTGATTTAATCGGTTATCTTGGTCCAATTCCTGAATTTCATAAAATTATGGACCTAATCATCCAAATAGATTCAAAGTCTTCTTTATATAGGCTCTAATTACGTAAAAGAAGGTAGCCTCTTCTAGTTGATATTTGCCAATCGAGCACTCTAGCAACAGAGATCAGAGGATTTTGTCCAAAAAAATCATGCAACAAAAGGGATATTCTAAATAATGCTTTCTACGAGAGACATATCATCCCCGGTAAATTATAGCAATATCTTTCTTATCCCTCTCCAATGTGGTTGCAAATTCTCCCTTCACCGAGACTTTTTTTTTTTTTTTTGCCCTCTTCTTCTTTTCTAGATCACCCATTTTAACCTCTATCTTTACTCCATTTTCTAATAAAGTCACTGGTAGGGGCTTCCAGACCGGTGGCAGTGGTGCAAGGGTACAATTTTAATTGCTGTATTATTTGAAAATCTAAGTCCAGACATGGCTCATCCATATCCACGGATGCCATTGAAGGCTCCAGAGATGAAAACAATCGGACAAAATATACTCATTCCTGCTGAGGTCATATGGATCATATTTTTGATTCCAATTGTCCGATTGGTTCATTGTGTGCGTGTATAACACCAGCATGAACTAATTTGTTAGAACACCTTCTTATATTACACTACGTTTAGTTTGATTGGGCATACCATATAGTATTACTAGTTGGGCATTGATATTATTATTATTATTATTATTATTATTATTATTATTATTATTATTATTATTATTATTATTATTATTATTATTATTAAGATCAGGATAACTATTTTTTACCTTCTACGCTATATCTAACATATCAGGGATGCGTGATTCTAATACTAGTCAAATCCCCATCCCCTTGCTCAAGTGGATAGGCTTCGAGTCCTGTTTTCACTTCAAATCATGATTTCGATAAGAAGAATGGAGTTAGATTGTTGCAGATATATCCCAGGTTTGATGTCCAGCACCGTCACGAAGGACCAGCTACAATCCCACACTTGTTCGCACAACGAATGATATCATGGATGGGTTAGACCTGTCAGCTGACTACAGCACATGGAGGTTTTATGCTTTTGCCTTCTGAAGCCCGAGCCAGGCGTGACAGATGATCGCATGCTTTTAGGGTTCCACGCCGTTGAATATGCAAGGGTTACTGATCAATAATTAGATAGTGATTATGAATAAATTCATTAATTATTTATTAATTTATAGAATTTCTCGATTAACAGGTAGATAAAATTTAATTAAAATTTAAGATAAAATATAAACCAGGAGATTAACATCTAAATCCTAGCTCTTCACTGACTGGTCCAAAGTCCTGTTGATCTTCTGGATATGTTACAAAAATATAGGAAAAACATGGAGTGAGCTATATAGGCTCGGTAAGTTATCATCACCTCTAATATATGCATAGATATGATAATATTAAATTACAAAGATACACAAATCATACATTACAGAACAACCAATTCATAATAAAATAAATATAATGTCATATTAAAATGTACATTCAATTACAAACGACACGACCATGGATGGCTAACCATTTACTTTACTCTCCTGATCCATCTGACTATAGCCACGATCGGCTCATGGCTAGTCCTGTAAGAGACTAGAATCCTGACTATACATACAGAAACCGGTCATATGGCAGTGTTACAGCCGTGACAGTGACGTGGCCAGGCTCAGATACCGCCGAATGCGATCGAGCCACGTGGAGGTTTCTCCGGCCGAGTCAGCGCCACATCTTCAAGACCAGGTTCGACAAGACTACAGCGCCCGGCAATTTTCTAAGGCAAACTGCCCTCGCCAAGGTCGAGCTCGGATCGGAGTTCCTCTGCCACCTCGACGGCGCCCAAGCCCGGAGGGGTCCGCCTAAGTGAGGTCGACCAAAGCCAGGAGACCTCCTGTCACCTCGCCAGGTGTCCTCCCAGGAGGGGTCCGCCTGGGTCGAGGTCGGCCGACCCTTCGCCCTTCGCCAGGTGGCCCCCCGGAGACGGGCCCACCTCGGCCGAGGGCAGGCGACCTCCTGCCACCTCGCCAGGTGTCCACCCAGGAGGGGTCCACCTAGGCCGAGGTCGGCTGGTCCTTCGCCCCTTTGCCAGGTGGCCTCTCGGAGACGGGTCCACCTCGGCCGAGGCCAGGCGACCTCCTGCCACCTCGCCAGGTGTCCACCCAGGAGGGGTCCACCTAGGCCGAGGTCGGCTGGTCCTTCGCCCCTTTGCCAGGTGGCCTCCCGGAGACGGGTCCACCTCGGCCGAGGCCAGGCGACCTCCTGCCACCTCGCCAGGTGTCCACCCAGGAGGGGTCCACCTAGGCCGAGGTCGGCTGGTCCTTCGCTCTTCGCCAGGTGGCCCCCGGAGACGGGTCCACCTCAGCCGAGGTCAGGCCGCCCGTACGGAGAAGGTCTCAGGGAAGAGGTGCGGGCCCCGAGGCCATCCCTCGGGCCGTACGAGTCCCAGACGGTGCCCCGTACGGAGGGCGGCGGCACGCGGAACATCACTTGCATCGGCCCGACAAGTTCCACAGCCGAGGGGCACGATTCTGACAGAACAGGCCCTATAGATGGATGGCGCCCACGCTTGGGAAAGAGAGCGCTCTCGCTGGGCCCGAGGCCTGACCGGCCGCCTTACCAGCGCCGCCCTCCCTTTTTCTCTTCTGTCTTTGCCTTTTCCCTGCTGGGCTCGGCGGACGAGGTCGGAAAGCCGCCTGGCCCCCCTTCACCGAAAAGGGAAAAGAGAAGAGGACGGGGGAGGGGAGTCTCCCAGGAGGAAAAGACAAGCGCACGACGAAAGGAGATAAAGAGGGAGGAATCTGGGGACGACAAGGTAAGCGAACAAGCCTGGGGACAAAGGAGAAGCAGCGGCAAAAGGCCTCACTCCGGAGAGTGAAAACCAGAAGATCCCGAGAGGGAATCACTGGGCGTGAGCTCGGCAAGGAGGCCCGGCCGAGATTCTGGTCCCCAGAGCGTCTCTCTCACCCGTAAACTCTCTAAGTCTGGAACCCTTTCGGGGGTCCGTCTGGAGAGTCTATTCCTTCTCGTCGTCTACTGACTTGACCGTCGGAGTTCCCTCGTCGGGATCCCCGGCCAGGGTTTTCTAACCCCTTTTTTGCAGGTTAGCCGCAGCCAGGGAGGCTCCTTCGCCAGGCGGTCAGGGGGGATCGGCGGATCCATGGCACGGGCGCGACGACGGGAGCGGCAACAGGCAGTGATCGTCCCACTGGAGGCCTGGAAGGAAACTAACTCTGATATCACACGAAAAAGCATGCATCCTCGGTATATGCCAGCAACTACCATGAATGGCTAAAAATAAAAAGCAATTAGCTCCTGACTACACATACTTATATCGGTTATGTGCCCGTGATTGCCCTACTGGAAGCCCGGAAGGAGACTGGATCCTCGTGTAATCATTGTCGGACTAGAGAGCGACTACACCAACAACATAACAATGAATGCAACTCAATACATATCAAATTATGCCACACACATTTAACATTGCATAACATTCATAACATATTTAGCATGTAATACTAGAGATCAAGATAACTTACCTGAAACTGATTCTATTAGGAATACGCAACTCGAATCCTAGATTCGCGACACTTCTTTACTGATAAAGATAATGAAAGCTCTGACAAAATAAGTTAAATAATTAACAATGAATCCAATAAAAATATAAGGTAAAATATTTTTCGATCCGGTCTGGGACTAGGCTCGATCTAGATATCTATTTAGGTCCCATTAATAAAAATTGAGTTAATACATAAATTAATTCCATAAAATTTATTTATTTATTCATATTATTTTTCTTCTCTCTTCCTTTCTCTCTCCTCTTCCTCTCTTCTTTCTCTCTCCTCATCCTCTTTCTTCTTCTTCCTTTCTCTCTCCTCCTTCTCACTATTCTTTCTCTCTCCTATTTTTCTCTCTCCTATTTTTTCTTTTTTTTCCTTTCTATCTTCCCTTTTTTTTTTTTTTCTTTCTTCTTCCCCCAGCTTTCTCCTTGGCTTGGCCGAACAAGCCTCCCATGGTTCCCGGAAACCCATGGAAGGCGATGGATGGGAAAGGGAGCTTGTCGGCTTGGCCGGATGGAGGGGGTCGGGCAGTGCTGCTGGTTCAAGGAAACACTGAAGAACCCAAGCCAAAATTCTAATTACATCCTTCCTATAAGAGATTTAAGGAGGAAAAAACTCACCGACGTTTTGACGGAACTCTCGGTCGCTTACCAGAGAGGAGGAAGACGGCGGCGAGAAGCTGGATGGGGGCTTGCTTGGAGGCGGTGAAAGAGGGGTTTTAAAGGTAAAATCGATGGGATTTTCTTGCTGTACATGGAAGAAACTCGGTCGATCGAGTCCTCCTCCCCTCCACGACACTCCACCGGCCATCTTCGGCACTCCCACGACTCCTCTCCGTACTGTCTGATCATTTCGGTCGAACAAACAGGAGAAGGAGATCCCCTATTTCGGTAAGTTTTTTTTTTTCTTTGGTTTAGGTTGAAGTCGGTTGGTTTGCCGACTTCAGCCCAAAGAGGTTGGGTTTCACGGCGCCGCACCTCGCCTTCATGCGAGACAATCTGTATTTCAATGGATATCAGGTCCGTCCTCCGAAGAAAGGCGTTTGTAGAAGAAACATGCAAGCCATCACTTCTAGCCAATCAAACCATTGCCACAACAATGTTAGTTTTTACTTATAATTTTTTTTCCACGACCTTCCCAATAAGGTTAAGAAAATCCCAGTAGCTCCAAGTTTTTGACCTCCAAGCCTTGCGTGTTTCGATTCCAGGTCACCAAAACGAGTATTAGCTTCCTCTATGCCGAAAGGATGAGTAGCATATGCTTGACCTACATTCACCCACTCTGTCTTACCCTTCATGTCTCAAAACTGCAATCCTATTTACTTCTCTATTTACTTTTATCCAAGACTGACTTAAATATCAGAGGATTCATCGATAAAAAAAACTTTCATTCGATTTTTTTTTATCTTAATTTCTTTTCAAGATCCTGTACGAAGGGTCCATCGCAAGCCCTACTCTATTCTTAGCTACAAGGGCAACTTCCAAAAAGTCATGTGATTGTAGCTCGATGCCCCGCTTCGGATGCTTCTGAGCTAGCTCACCCTGATAACGGCAAGTTGTTAAAAAATGTTAGATGACATTAGCGTTCACTGTGATTTTGAATCATGAAAGCAAGTGTAATCCATAAAGTGGAATCTCGTTCGACGCTTTCCTTGGCCGATGTTCTGCACCTACTTTCAAATTGGAAGCACGAGGGAATTAATTTGCAAGCTAATCTAATCACAGCCCGGTAGGACTTCCCCGATAATACTATCATCACCGCCTACTTGACTTTTGAGTCTTGGATGGCCCGCATCGGTGCACTGCATGCATAGACTCTATATATTCCATTATAATGCTCCCCATCAAAACCATTGTTGGTAGCTATGCTAACTAGAATACTTATTATTTATCTCAAAAAAAAAAATGCAATTTCGAATTTTCTAGTATTGATAAAATAATTATCATGATAATAGTAATGCATGATGTTTTCCAAATCACTGCTGATTTGGAATGACACTCATGAACTCTTGGACCCGCTTGAAACGATCGGCCAAAATTAAAAATAAAAAAATAATAATAAATTTTTTTTAAAAAAAAAAAAGGGAAAGAAAGAAAAATATGAGAGGAATAAAATTTTTGATAGGAGTCCTCTTTTCTTCTAAATCTCCATCGAAGAAAGAGGGATTTCCTGCCTAAATTATGTTTGGGAAACCCTGGAGCCCATCTATAAGTAGTAAACTCCTTTCTGGATTTTGGAAAATCACCACTAATTTCAGAGATATTATGAGTTTTCTTCCTTGGGTTTTCATCATGAAGGTCGCTGGTCTTCCCTTGTTCAACTCTGCTGACTCTTTTTGTCCTTCCTTCCCATTCTCTGGTAGCCATCACCGATCTAAATTTCGTCATGGATCATTGGAACTAAGCAAGAAAATGTAGTTTTCTTCGAATCTCTTAATTTTCCTTCACGTTCCCTTAACTTTTTCGGTGGCATTGGTCACCGTTGGACCGTGGACCGGTGGCTGCACTGCAATGGGCCACTACCTGGCCACTCTTTTCTGACAAGATTTCCTAGGTTTTAGAAGGGGATGAACGGGAAGCACAAGGTCCCTGTTCAGGCTGAACGGAAGAAAAAGAAGAATAAGAGAAAAAGAAAAAGAAGATAAAAAAATAAATTCTCTCTTTCATCTCTTTTCTTTTTCTTTCTTTCTAATTTTTCTCTTCACTTTCTCTTTCTACTTTCTCTCTCTATATTTTTTTCTCTTTTGAGATAAGGAAGATTGTGAAGGTAGGATCAAGGAATTGGTGGATGGATTTTTGATAAACCTTGATAGAGGATTCTAGATCTACAATTATTATACCATGAAATTAGTTATTGATATTAAGATATATTATATAAAAAGATAATTTTTTGGACAGGAGGACGTCGAGCGAGTCCCTTAGCACCTAGGTCAAGAATTCGAGTATAGATTAATATTTGGTATGTTTAACTTATTACTAGTAGAGGTAAAAGTTTCTAGACATTAATCATCTATTTATATTTATTTTTGTGCATCACTTATTTTTCCTTGTATATTGGATAGTTGTTTATTGAATGCTTATTTATTAAATGTGCATGGTTCTATATGAATTATGTTTCACGTGTTATTGATCTTGGATTGGATGAGTTATAGTATTCATGTATATCTAAATATGTAAAATAGTACATATCCAGTTTAAAATTATTAAGAAGCATGGAATTGAGTTTATAATTGTATGATGGATGGTGGTGTACTGAACTAGCCATATATTGATGCCCCACTATAGGCTAGAAATGTAATACTATCGATACCTTGCCATAGGTCGGGAATGCGAAACTATTGATGCCCCACCATAGGCCAGAAATGTGGAATTATTGATGCCTCACCATAAGTCAAAAATATGGAACTATTGATGCCCTGTCATGAGCCGGAAACATGATTATAGTAGTCTAGAGCCGAGCACCCTAAAATAATTAGATCTAATTTATGATTGTTGCCGCCAAGATCGCCGTGGCCCGTAGCTCCTACCAGTGCCGGAGTGCGCTCCCTTCGCTACCCGGCAGTCCTCTGCTCCTGGTCCTGCGAAACAGGGGTTAGTGACTCGGGCCGGAGTTTCCGGCGGGGGCACTCTGACGGTCAAGTCAGTGACGATCCAGGGGAACAGATCTTCCTGGTCGTGCCTCTCTTGATGGACTCCATACTAGGAGGAGTAAAAAATGTGTGTGTGATGATGGAAACAGGATGCGGCTCCGACATAGGCATCCCGAACTTGTGGGCCCGACCTGGCGGAGGACAGAGCTTGGCTCCCTGTCTTGAGGGAGCTCAGCTCAGCTTGGTAGTGGAGTCTGGGCTGGAGAGTTGACGCGGCGCCCGACGCGGTGTCCTTTCTTGACGGGGCGCCTGCCGATTCCTCCACGTCAGCAATCCCACCACATCAATGATGATTGTAAGGATTATATGATATGATATTTCATATCGCATAATATATATTGCTATGTATGACCGTAGTATTTTTTGGCAGTATATGTTATCTTCTTATCTATTCTTATTATGATGGTGCAGGTATGTGAACATTCTTACTAGGCTGTAAAGCTCATATCCTATTTTATTTTTTCAGAGATATAGGATGCTTAGTACGGATATGTTGGACGAGCGATCCCAGTGCCAGAGTTTTAGTGGAATAATAATGCTAAATATTTATATAATTATAATTGAACCAGTTGAAAATGAATCTATTTAGTATGCTTTTGGTCATTTATTATTTTTGAATAAATCATACTTTGTTAAAAAAAATTTATATGCCATAGGCCTTACATGATCTCTAGAGCATTGCTTAGGGATTTATGTGCCATGAATATTCAGGTGCTAGGTTTGGGATGTGACAAATTTAATAGCAGATCATCATATTTTAGAGGATTAAAAATCATCTTAGAGAGAAATTAGGCATCAAATATGAATATTCAAAAAATAATGATACATTTTTATTTTATTATAAATAAAAAATAATAGTAATTATTTGTATCATGATGGATTATTATAATACTAAATAATATGTAGTTTTTACTTTTTCTCCTTCCATGAAATATAAATAAATAGGAGCAAGTCCGAAACTGCTATAAGATTAACTATCATATTAAACTTTCGTGGTTTGTTCCATTTCAGAGCTATCAATAGGTCGGATCTAGGTTTGTGACCCATGTGTATTTACCTAACAGATATGGATCTGATATTAATATAGGACCATTTATTTGAACCTAGATCCGTTTAACCATAATATAAATAGATAGAATAATTCTAGACCTGATAGATCCAAAGATGATTAATATAATATATAATTATATATATTTATAAATATATATATATATTAAAAATATTTGGAGTCATTAGATCAAAGATCTAATAATCCAAAATCTTCATAGAAAATGTTAAAAAAAAATACCCTCACCCAGTTGCCTAATTAATCCACGGTGTTATCGTAGGATACTATAGCTTAATTTTGACTTTTTAAATAATTAAAAATAAGTAGAAATAATGGATCAGGTTGAATCCACAAAGAAAGTTGTGCTATTTAGATTTTAAAAACTTTAATTTTATAAAGAAAAAAGAAAGGTATCTGAAATTAGAAAACAAAAATCAAAAGTGCATGAAAAATAAACTCCGGATTATAATTTATTATTTAGATCCCAGCATCTTCGTGCAATAAAAATAAAAAAATAGAAATTTAAATTGCAAAAAAAATTGCATTAATTAAAACTGAAATCCTAAGAAATTAAAAAGAATAGTAAACTAAGAACAATATTTATAAAAAAAACTTTAACAAAGAGTGGAAGTAGATCGATGCAATCTCGTTAGGAAGATGATCGATGAATTTCCTTCTTCCTTCGTATTCCTAGGAGCGAACTGAATTTTTCTGCTTCTTTCTCTTTAGTTCTTGATCTTGACGGTGGAGTAGACTTGAAGATGGGATTGTGACAGAACTTGCCTCTTAAGAAATTCTATTCTTAGAGGCCAACATGCAATCCAAGCAGTATCCTCTATCATATACCGTACCCTCTTTCTAGGATATTTTTTTTAGCCTAAGATAGGCCATACTAGGTGTTAAACTCCTAAAATTCTTGAAATTTTTTTCTGAAATTTTAAACTTGAAATCATCATAAAATCGATCCCATCATGTTCAAAATCAGTTAGTATTTTTTAGCTATCCGATCACTCTAAAATCTACCTAGAATCAGCACTCCAGCAAGCTCATCTGATTGAAATTGTTTACAATCGTTAAATCATGTCTCTAAAACACGGCTCGGCCCTTAATTAGATGTTAAGACAAAATATCAAAATAATTTCACATCCGTTAAAATATTTAATAAAAAATTAATTTATATTTTTTTGATATATATATTTAAATTAATGGAGATGTTTAAAATCTTAAAATTTTAAAAATTTGATAAGATTGATAATTTAGAAACCTGCCGATATGAAAAACTTGTTTTATAGATTAAAAAAATAAAGTGGATTCGAATCGGAGCTTAAACGAGTTTGAAACTTAAATCTAAAATATATTTAAAGGCCCGGTCCACCAGTCAGTTTATAGGAGATTGCTGGCTGGTTTTGGAGGGACATAGGGTGAATTTAATAATCCAAAAACGAATTGCTGGTTGGCTTGGTGTTTGACTTGTGAGAAATTAATGCTCTAAACCATGGCCGGGGTGTGGAATATTTGGATGCAAGGCAAGACCGAGCAAGGGAAGAGATGGGTGATATTTTTTTTTGTATTATCTTTTCATGAATATATTTTAATTTTATATTTTTAAAAATTATTTAGAAATAATTAATTTATAAAAAAAAATAATTTAATTATAAAATTATTTTTTAATATTAGCCTCCTTAATTATTTAAATTAATTAAAATAAATATATAAATAGATGACTTAACACTATCCTTTCTCTTCCCGTCTTCCTTTCTTTCCATTTAGATTAGCTGCTCCTCCCCCTTCTTCTCTCTCACCCTCTACCTCCTTGATAGCTTTGCCTATCGGTCTTCTCCGGTTCTCCGACATCGTCTCTCACTATTGCCATCCTTGTATTCGAGCTCCGAATTTTGACGGTGCACCAATATTATCCCCTGCTATTATTCTTCTTGAATTCGAGCCCTAGGTTCTAGTGGTACCCGACATCATTTCTTGCTACTGCCCTTCTGCAATCCGAGCCTTAGATTCCAGTGGTATCCTAACGAATCTATCCCTGATTTTCATTAAAATATGTATTTTTCTGCCCTCCTCATACTTGGATATATTTTGGATCCCGAATTCAGACATGAATATTCGGGATCCATTAAGATCTCGATATGGTATTTTAAGACTAGACCTATCAAATATTTATGTTAGGATCTAAATCCAATAACTAAGATCGAATCTAAATTCGGATATCTAGGTTCTTGTCCAAACTTGATCCGTCACGTACTTTTATATATATATATAAAACGCAAGACTCCAACCGTGCCAGGGTGAGCCAGCACGCGGCTTGTCTTCATCCTCATAACGTGACAATAGCCCGTTCACGTGTTAGCAAGGAACGATGAGCCCAACCAAAATTAAAAACTCACACGAGCAGTCAAATCCCCATGGAATTATTCTGCACACCAATCCACAGTCCTCACCATCCTCTCTCTCTCTCTCTCTCTCTCTCTAGACTCCATGGCGTCCATTCCTCCTTACCTCCTCCTCCTCCTCCTCCTCTCTGTCCTCCCTCTCTCCCTCTCCACCCAACCTCCAACCACCGATGCCCCTAACCTAATCCAAAGGACGTGCAACACCACCACATACTACGACTTCTGCATCGCTTCCCTCCAGTCCGACCCCAAGAGCCCCGAGGCCGACGTCCGGGGCCTCTCCACCATCGCCGTCCACCTCGCCATCTCCAACGCCACCAACACCTCCTCCTTCGCCGCCTCCCTCGCCCATTCCGCCACCGACCCTTCGCTCCGGGCCGTCCTCCGGGCGTGCGCCGCCAGGTACGTCGACGCCCGCGAGGTGCTGCAATGGTCGCTGGATGCTCTGTCGGTCGAGTCGTACGACTACGCGTTCGTCCTCGCTAGCGCCGCCGCCGAGTACCCCAATGTCTGCCACTTGCTGTTCCGGCGTTACCCACGGTTGACGTACCCCGGGGAGATGGCAAGGAGGGAGGAGGTGTTGGTCCGCTTGTGCACCATAGCCTTGGAAATTATCTCACTTCTTGGGTGATATAGAAATATATATATATATATATATATATATAGAAGTGTTCTAAATTTATCAAGATTGTGCGGTACGTCCGTGGGCCGGAAAGGATGGATGGGTTTCAACTTTGGTATCTGCGGCTCTCTGGCTTGTAAAGTGAACGTGAAGGTAGTCTATATAGCCTTTGTCTTGGTTGGTTTAGAGCTTTCTATGAGAATATATAGGAATGGAAAAGGCCTGGAATGGTGTATCTATTTGGCACTTTGATGTCTTAGTTGTTTGATGTCTATTTGATTCGCAAGTCATGCATTCTATTCCTATGTGGCTCCTAGATGACTTATTTGCTATATTTGATCAATTAATGCTGAAATTCATAGTAGATGGAGTTTAATTAAGAAGCTAGACTGTGGCTGCGCCTGAAAGATCCGATCATCTGATAAATGTATAATGTTAGATGTGGCTACTAATGGAGGAGATTGTCCTTATTTTTAGAAGATGACCTGTTATCTTTTTTTAATCGACCATATATATATATATATATATATATATATATATATATATATATATATATATATATATATATATATATATATCAAGTCAATTAAATCTTTTTTATATTAAACATTTAATTATTTCGTGCAAGTTTCTCCTACAAAAAATTGTCTGAATACATGTATCTGAAATTAGTTTTGGGGATCATGAACAAACAGAATATTAACATTTTTAGCTGGAAAAGCCTGGAGTATAATTCCTTGGTAACGCTTTGACCATCTAATCAATCAAGTTTTAGTGCATGATTTGATATATGGAAGGTGCTATTCTTGCTCTGTTATCTATGCTCGTTGCCCTATGGATAGAAAAACCTTGTTCGGCTGCTGAAAACCAGTGTGAAGCATGCATGGAGCCTCCAAAGGAATTGGGCCCCTTTTTTTTTGGGTACATAATTGGGCCCTCTTTTACCGGCATTGTTTATTTTGGCTACTGATGTACTACTACTTTTCAAGCTCCTTTGAGCTGGTTCTAGCTCTTAACCTCATTAAAGAAATCAGGCCTAATCCAGTATTTACCAGAATTAAAAGGTTACTCTTTGCTGATGACACCTTATTATTCTATGCGGGTTTAAGAGAAAGCATTCTGACAGTGAAAGTTCTACTTTTGGCCTTTGAAGATGCCTCCTGCTTGTGGATCAATTTCTACAAAAAATCTTACTATTTGCATGAATATGTTGGAGGAGAAGATGGCCAACTTTGTCATCATGATGAATTACAATAAGGGAGATTTCCCTTTGTCACCATGGTGATCAATTTCTACAAAAATCTTACCCGAACCTTCCCCTTTCCGATAAAAAAAAACTTCTAAGCACTGCTGGTCGCCCTTGCCTCGAAGGATACATTCTAGACTTGCTTCTTGGAAAGGAAACCTACTCTTTTGAGATGGGAGGCTCGCTTTGATAAACTCCATTTTATCTTCTCTCCTTTCCTGCTACGTGTCAATATTTAAGTTACCAAGATGGGTCATCCACAAAATTAATCACATGTACCGTGCTTTTCTTTTGAGAGTTAAAAAGAAAAAAATAGTGGTTTTCACTATCTTGTGAATTGGGACATGGTCTACTGATCCAAAGAGTAGGGTAGAACCATTACGGTGATAGCATGGTTGATAAAAGCGTGGCTCCGTCTCTCTTCGGTCACGAGTTTGATGCATGATTTCTTGGATGACTCGATTAAAATTTGGATTTTTGAAATGCACGTGACTGGGAGGCGGAGCGGCTGATACTCCGGCACCGTAGTGGAGTTAGGCTGACGTACTCACCGGTTGGTGGGAAGGATACGCGAAAAATTTATGGCCCGTATCGAACAATGATCTAAAGGGTTGGGGGCCCGATGGGGTAGGTTATTCCTCCAACCCATTTTTCTATCAAAAAAATAAAAAAGAGGGTAGTTTGGTGATCAAAAACAAAAAGTAGATAAATAGAGCCTTTTTGGCATGGGCATGGAAATACAATTTTGTAGTACTCCACCTTGACAAAAATAAATCAAAATTGCTTTTTATGAGCGAACTAAATTTTATATGAGACATGGAAAGGGATTTCCACGATATAGCCTCTTTGGAAGGACATTTGGAAGCAACTGTCTTTCTTCTGCTATTGGATCTCTTTTAAACTTAGAAATTGATAGCAAAATTATTTTTGGAAAGACCTTGTAATGAACCATTTGAAAGATTCAATTATTCTTCGTATAAAAAGAGAACCGAATCTTCTTTAGAATAGTAGCTTCATCCGCCTCCCAAGCTAAGATTCTAAACTTTGTTCTATTTTGATTTTTAAATTATTTATCACATCAAAATATTATACTTTATACGCATCACAAAAAATTAATTTTTAAATATTTTTAAAATTTATAAATACATATATTTTTATATAATCTAAACAACAATCTAAAGGAGATTTGCTAAATATTTATTTAATACGTGCATATAGTTCTATATTAATATAATTATTTATATATAATTATATTTTATATTCTTTAAATATTTATATTTATATTTATATATAAAAATTATATTTTAATTATTGCATCCTTTTTATAATTTTGTGTTGTGCAAAATTAATCAAAGATCTTTCACAAAACCTATATTACAACATGCAAAATTAATTTCTTAAAAGACAATACAAACAAATTAATTAAGATTTCTAGAATTTAGAGACAAATAATTTAAATAAAAATCTTAATAAATCACAGGTCCAATCATTTTGATAATCATTTTAATAAAACTTTAATTTAAAAAAAATCAGATGACATTTTAGAAATATATACCAAATAAATAAATAAATAAAATTACAAATAATAAAATTATTTAAATTATTTTAATGATTTTTTAAATAAAATTATTTTTATTTTTCAGATTTTTTTTTTGAATCTGACTTGGATTTAATGGCAATTCTTAAGGATGAAATCATTAATGTAAAACAAAAATATTTGATATATTCTATTTTAGGTGGTGGCAAAGCCAAATAAAGTTTTGACTAATCACTTTAGATCTTTGATCAATAATTGACCAGTTCACTAGTTTTTCTAGTTCAACCACTCCTACTATCCCAGAAGAGGATTGTCTATATAAATGTAGAATCCTTAGTACCTTTTTTTGATTCACTCTATGACATTTACTTGCCAGCTAAGGATGTGAAGGAATTATGTGATACTCTAGAATCTGAGTATGGTCTTGAAGATTTGGGATTGAACGATTTAACAATGCATCATTCCTTGGTATAACATGGTAGAAGACAAATCCATAAATGACCAGCTTCACCAATTCCAAGAGTATTTTAAGAAACTTCAAGTTAATGAAAATAAATTTTTAAAAAGATTCAAAGTCTCTAGTCTTCTAGATAAGATGTCTCTTTCCTATGATGACTTTATCAAAGGTCAGCTCTAAAAGCAAGGAGAGCTAATCCTAGCTAAATTTTTGAACTCAATCAAGATAGAAGACGAACATGGATCCAAAAACTAGCTTACAAGATTTGAAGGTACTCAGGCTAACCTGATCTAACATTATTAAACCAATAGCAATACTAGATCAACATCAATACCAAACCAAAATCAAAACCTAGATTTTAACTAAACCATCATTGCCAGTCAAACCAACCTAACGGATCTAATCCAAATAAGTTTAAGTCTAAGAGTAAAACCTTCAAGGCCAATAATACTAGATCCAATAAGCTTACCCAAGGTCAAAATAAAAAGTTCTGCTTTGTATGTGGGATGTCAAATTATCGTGCGAGAGACTGCTTTCATTGGAAGAAGGAACATTTTCACAAACTTTCTGGTTCCTCCGGTCCCAAGTTTATGTAATTGAAGATCCAGAAGACCATCTTTAGGACAGTAAGTTTAAATCCTAAAGTTAATGTTACTTCTTTCAACCTCGATTGATGATTGAATTTAGGAGTCAATGTTCATGTTTGTTTTGACCACTCCTAGTATACTACTTTTTAAGATTCAAGTAGAGAATGTATGACCCTAGAAAATAATAGGGCCACCAAGATTATGGGACAAAGTCGAGTAAACTCGAAGATGACATCAGAAAAAGTTCTTACTCAGATGGATGTGCTATATATTCCAGACATTAAGAAGAACCTTATTAGTGGGTCTTAACTAGTTCAGAGAGAATATAAAATTATCATTGATTGTAATAAAGTTGTAATAATTAAGAATAATATCTTTATAAAAAAAGATATATTCATGAAGGATTATTTAAATTAAATATAATATTTTTTTTATTAATAAAGCTAAGAATAAGTTTACTATGTGAATGAATCCAAACAAAATCTGTAACGTGATAGGTAGGGTCATTTTATATTGAAAAAAGTTAATGTTGCCGCCAGGATCGTCGTGGTCCATAGCTGCTGTCGGCGTCGGAGCGCGCCTTCTCGTCCGGCTCGCCGCCCGGCGGACCTGGATCTGCAAGACAGGGGTTAGTGACCCGGGTCGGGATTTCCGGCGGGGGCACTCCGACGGTCAAGTCAGTGACGATCAAGGAGAACAGATCCTCCTGATCGAACCCCTCTTGATGGACTCCACACGAGGAGGAGTGTGTTGTGTGAATGTGAGTAGCATGAGTGTCGGGGGAAGTGTGGCCTGGCTAGGGGGAGTCCCTGTGTGGCCCTTCCTCTCGACCTTGCTCTGGAATGCTGGTGGTACCATGCCCCTCTTCCTGGTGGGGGTTGCACTCTCCTCTCTTTTTTTTTCTCTTATGTTCTGGCTTGTGTTTTGCCTGTGTTGGTGTTGTTGTGTTACCTCCGGGTTTGTTGCAAATTTGGTTACCGTTGGGCATCCACCTCGGGATCTCCGCCAGGCTGTCAGGCGCGTGCGGCGGTGTCCCGAGAAGTCTTTCCTGATTCGTGATAAGGGGAGATGTCATGCGCTCCGACACTCCTCTTGGTTGCCTCATTCCGGGAAACCTGGTTGTACCTCGAATGGTGTGTCACCGTCCCCGGGATTCGAATCTTCCGGTTGGCTTCCTTTCTTGGATGATCTGGGTGGTTGGTGAGGAGCGTGGCATCTCGGTCAGCGTGCATCTCCCCTTTCTAGTGTAACTGGCGGTTGCAGGCGGTCAGTATGGCCTGGGGGGCGCCTAGTGTAGTCCTCGGGCGGTTCGCCGGCGTCCCAGGCTAGTGGGGTCTACGTCCGAGCTGGAGCCGAGCTGGCAGGGGTCGCTTCGACCTAGATGCTCCGAGCTTGCGGGGTCATCCTGGCAGAGTGCGGGCCCGGTCTAGAGGGTGCGCGCTCGAAGAGGCTCTACGTTGGTGGAGGAGTGCTGAGCTCGACTCCGACCACAGGGCTCAAATCTCTGAGGGTCTCGCTCTGAAGGGCAGAGGACGGGCCCGGTCCGGAGGGCGCGCGCTCGGAGAGGCTCCACGTTGGCGAAGGAGTGCTGAGCTCGACTCCGACCATAGGGCTCAACCTTCGAGGGTCTCTCTTTGGAGGGCAGAAGGCGGGCCCGAACCGGAGGGTGAGCGCTCAGAGAGGCTCCACGTTGGCGGAGGAGTTCTGAGCTCGACTCCGACCACAGGGCTCAAACCTCCGAGGGTCTCGCTCCGGAGGGCAGAAGGCGGGCCCGGTCCAGAGGGCGCGCGCTCGGAGAGGCTTCACATTGGCGGAGGAGTGCAGAGCTTGACTTCGACCACAGGGCTCAAACCTTCGAGGGTCTCGCTCCGGAGGGCAGAAGGCGGGCCTGGTCCAGAGAGCGCGCGTTCGAAGAGGCTCCACGTTGGCGGAGGAGTGCTGAGAGCGACTCCAACCACAGGGCTCAAACATCCGAGGGTCTCGCTCTAGAGGACAGAGGGCGGGCCCGGTCTGGAGGGCGCGTGCTCGTAGAGGCTCCACGTTGGCGGAGGAGTTCTGAGCTCGACTCCGACCACAAGGCTCAAACCTCCGAGGATCTCGCTTCGGAGGGCAGAAGGCGGGCCCGGTCTAGAGGGCGTGCGCTCGGAGAGGCTCTGCGTTGGCGGAGGAGTGCTGAGATCGACTCTGATCGCAGGGCTCAAACCTTTAATGGTCTTGCTCTGGAGGGCTGAGGGCGGGCCCGGTCCGGAGGGCGCGCGCTCGGAGAGGCTCCACGTTGGTGAAGGAGTTCTGAGCTCGACTCTGACCACAGGGCTTAAACCTTCGAGGGTCTCGCTCCGGAGGGCAGAAGGCGGCTCCGGCCTAGGCATCCCAAGCTCGCGGGCCCGACCTGACGGAGGACGAAGCTCGGCTCGCCGTCTTGAGAGAGCTCAGCTTAGCTCGGTAGTGGAGTCTGGGCTGGAGAATTGACGCGGCGTCCGACACGGCATCTTTCATTGACGTGGTGCCTGTCGATTCCTCCATGTCAGCAATCCCACCACATCAGTTAAATATATGATGAAATTAAATTTAATTCCCAAATTAAACTTAGATATATCTAAGTATGAAATCTGTGCTGAATCTAAATAACCAAGAAAACTATTCAAATTAGTTAAAATAAAAATTTCAATCTTGGAGTTGATACATAGTGATGTATCTGATTCCACCAAAACTACAACTCGTAGTGGCAATAGGTATATAATAATCTTTATAAATGATTTTTTCAAATACTGCTATTGTTATCTAATTAAATCTAAGGATGAAACTTTCAATAAGTTTAAAATTTATAAGAGTAAAGTAGAAAATTAACAAGAAAAAAATATTAAGATTCTTATATCTGATAGAAGAAGGGAGTATACCTCGAATGAATTTCTTCAATTCTATCAAGAACATAGTATAATTCATTAAGTGATTGCTCCTTACTTTCTATAGTTTAATGATGTAGTTGAGCATAAAAATTGTACTCTCTTGGATATGATAAATGATGTGGCAAGTCGCTAACGTGGCGCTCACGTCAGACGCAACTAGTTGATGAGGTGGCGATGAGCGCCACCTGGCCTAGCCGAGGTTAAGCTCTCATTCGAGATGAGCTCCCGATCGAGGTCAAGCTCCCATCCACGATAAGCTCCCGGTCAAGATCGAGCTCCCATTCGAGGTGAGCTCCCGGTTGAGGTCGAGCTCCATCTGTAGTGAGCTCCCATCCGAGGTCGAGCTTCCATTCGAGGTCGAGCTTCCATCCGAGGTCGAGCTCCTATCTGAGATCGAGCTCCCATCCGAGGTGAGCTCCCAACTGAGGTTGAGCTCCCGTCTGAGATGAGCTCCCAACCGATGTCAAGCTCCCGACCGGACCAAGTCCTCGGGGTTAAGAAGATATCCCCCCGACCATGGTGGGAGGAACAGTAGAAGGCGAGCATGACTCCTGGGGGACAAACATGAGGGAGGCCTAGATGGTGATATAGTGGTGCAACGTCACCATCTTCGCTATACCGATAACAACTCTTACGGAGGCGTGTGCTTCACCAGGGCTCCAGGCCCTACAGCACACCACCCATAATTCATGTAAGAGGGGTGCTCTACCAGGGCTCCTGGCCCTTAGCACGCCATCTGCATTTCCCGCAAGAGGAGTTCTCCACCAGGGCTCCAGGCCTTGTAGCACGCCGTCCGCATCTCCTACAAGAGGAGTGCTCCAGTAGGGCTCTAAGCCTGTAGTATGCTGCTTGCATCTCCTGCGAGAGAAGTGCTTCACCAGGGCTCCAAGCTCTGTAGCACGCCGCCTGCATTTCCTGTAAGAGAAATGCTTCACCGGGGCTCCAGGTCCTATATAACACTGCAAATGGGTCGGGTTGACTCGTGACCCGACCCGACCCGACCCATTTAGACCCGATCCAACCCATTTTTATGGACCCGTGGATCCGGGTTGGGTCCTAAAATTAGACCCGTTCCATTTTCCGGGTCAGGTCTGGGTTTACTGAATTTGGACATAACCCGACTTGACCCGATTCGAACATACTAATACTGTTAGAAATATATCTATTTGGACCTTTAAATTATAATTTAAAACTTGTATGGAACTAGTTATAATTATTTTTATATCTTAATTTATTTTTAAAAATAATATTATTTATTATATATTTTATAGTTAATAATAGTTAGCTATGTAATAAGTAGAATATAGTTGTCTATATTTTATTCGGATCATATTTAGATCCAAACTTTGTAGATTAGAATCGGATTATTTATGGATCCGAACCAACCCGAATGACCCGTTGGGTTAAAAATTCTGATAGTGGACCCGACCCGACCCAACCCAATTTTCTGGTGGATTGGGTTTGGGTCTACTATTAGAACCCGATCAAAGAATCGGGTCGGATCGAGGTCACTCATGACCCGTTCCGACCCGACCCATTCGCACCCCTAGTCCTATAGCATGCCGCTTGCACTTCCCGCAAAAGGAATGCTCTACTAGGGGTCCAGGCTCTGCAGCACACCATCTGCACTCCCTATAAATGGAAGTACTCAGCCGTAGCTCCAGACCTTGTGGCATGCCACCTGAACCTTCCATAAGGGATCACTCCACTATGGGGCAGGCTCTGCAACATGTCGACTGCATCCCTTGCAATAAGACCTTCTTCTAGAAACCTTGGACCTTGTCTAATGGGGCTCTGAAGAGCTTATATCCCTTCTGTAGGGGATGCACTAGGAGAAGCACCCAACCAAGTCTCCAGACCTAGTCTGGCAGAATCAATTCCTATATAACGATAAGAGGGACCTCCAGGATAAGGGACGGACAAAGAGACAGAAGGTAAAAGAACAAGCAAGCAAAGGCAAAGGGCTGAAACAACGAACAACCCCCTAACATACCAGAAATCCTAGTTTTTCTATTCTTTTCTATCTCTCTTTACGTGGTGGCATCCCAAGTCTCTGCTATAGAGAGTCATTTTTCTTAGTCGTCTTACTGACTTGATTATCGGAGTGTCCCCATCGGGATCCCGGGCTCGAGTCTCCTTTTTTGCAGGACCGACCGGTCGCGAAAGCGCGAGGATGAAGAGCCCGATGCTCCCAGGGTGGCCAGCTCAACCGAAACCCATCTGAGCTCTAGGCCTCGACGATCTAGGCGGTAACAATAAATATTATACTTATCAATTTTAGTTTACCTAAGAACTTATGGAGGAAAGCTCTTCTATCATCTTGCTTCATCCTAAATATGATACCTGTCAAGGATAGTGATAAGATTTTTTATGAACTTTAGAAAGGAAGAACTCCTAACCTGAATTTTTTCAATATGTTGGGGTGCCTAGCCAAGGTTATCATCCTTGATTCTAAAAAGAAAAAACTAGGATTTAAGATTATAGATGCTGTATTTAAAAGCCATACCGAAAATAGCAATGTCTATAAATTGTTAGTATTGAAATTAGAAGTTAGCGATATAACATATAACACAATCTTAGAAGCTAGAGATGTCTCTTTCTTTGAGGATATATTTTTTTATAATACTAGAATTCTTAGTAAGATGAATTTTAGACCTTTAGAGTCTGAATTAGTAGAACTTCAATCTAAACCTTAAGTTAAACCTGAATTAAGAAGATGTAAAAGAAAAAATAGTTGAAAAAGATTTTGGAGAATACTTTTTCATATTTTTAGTAGAAGGTGATCTTTCTATATATTATGAGTCGATGTTATCATCAATATCATCATATTGGAATGAAGTCATAAATAGTGAAGTTCAATCAATCTTAAAAAATAAAATTTAGATTTTAACTGATTTACCTCTATAAAACAACCTATAGGAATAAAATAGATTTTTAAAAAAAATTAAAGCTAGATGGAATAATAGAAAGATATAAAGCTAGGTTAGTAATAAAAGAGTTTAGTTAAAAGAAAGAGATTACTTCAATACCTATACTCCTATAGCTAGAATAATAATTCTAAGAATTTTAGTAGCTTTAGCTTCAATTCATAAATTAATAATCTATCAAATAAATATAAAAATTGCATTCTTAAATGAAAGATTAAAAAAAAATCTATATAAACAAACATCAAGGATTTGAACTAAAGAGACAAGAACATATAGTATATAGACTAATTAAATCATTTTATGGTTTAAAGTAAGCTCCTAGATAGTGGTGTATTAAGTTTGATAAAATTATCTTAAGAAATAATTTTAAAATAAATGAATATAATAAATATATATATTATAAAAGACATGATACAGACTTTATAATATTATGTTTATATGTAGATAACATTTTATTATTTGGAACATCAATGAAAGTAATTCAAAAATTAAAAGCTATTTATCAAATAATTTTGGTATGAAAGACTTAGGAGAAATTGATATAATTTTAGGAATGAAGCTTAAAAGAGTAGATTGTTGAATAATAATAAACTTAGCAAATTTAATAGAAAAAATATTTAAAAAGTTTGAATATTTTGATCAAAATACTATTTGTATCCTATATGATCATTATTTTTACTTAATTAAAAAATTAAGAAAACCTATTAAATAATTAGAATATTCCTAGATGATAGGATTCTTATTATATGTTTCAAATATAACCTATCTAGATATAACTTATATAATAGGCAGTTTGAGTAGGTATACAAGTATCACAGTAAAGAACATCATAAAACTTTAGAAAGAATATTTAGATATCTTAGAAGAATCTTATATTACTTTTTAATATACTCAGGTTATTCAGAAGTATTTAAAGGTTATGGTGATGCTAATTGGATAATAAATAGTTTAGATGTTAAGTCTACTATTGGATATCTCTTTTTATTAGAAGAAACTGCTATATTGATCTTGGAATTCTTATAAATAAATAATAATTACTAGAAGCATATTGAAATTCGAGTTAACTACTCTTGATATTGTATGTATTGAAGCATAGTGGCTAAAAAATCTAATAAATAATATAAATTTTTTTACTAAAAATTTTAATTAAATTATGATTGTAGAGCTCTAATTGATTTGTTAAATCAACAAACAACTAATAAAAAGATGAATAATCATATCTTGATCAGGTATAAAGCTATAAGAAATAAAATGAAAGATGTGATATCACTTCAATTTATAAGATCAAAAAATAACTTGACTAATTTTTTGACCAACAGCCTTTCAAAGACTGCGATATATGAAACATTGAGGGAGATGGAGCTTAACCCTATAAATTAGTCACTAGAGCGGACCCTTATAATTACGGCAACCCTATGATTAAGGTTTAAAGGGAAACAACATCTGAAATAATATCTGCATCGATTTGAAGTCAGTTTCTACCACATTCTTATGATATAGTACTCTATTATGATGGTTAGGTTGATTATAGCTCTTAATAAGTCCAAGACTAGAAGTATAGTAAGGTGCGATTCCATTGTATATATTTATGAATGATTTATCTTAGTAAGAGTAGTCGTGAGGCCACGATTATGGGATCAGGACGAATCCTTAATAATTCTCATGAAAATCAAGGTAAGTGCATGATCTAAATAGTACTATCCCAATTAGTTTATCTTTATACTCTATATATTTTTATAATAAATGTAAGTTCAATTATAAAAAGTATTTACATTAAACATAGTAAAAATCTAAAATTTTTATTATTTAAATTATTTATTAGTTTTAAATATTTTTTAAATTTTAATATTTATAAAAATTTGTTGTCTGTTTTAGAAAGTTTCAAACTCCTTCCAATGGATGGAAGACCCATGCAAGCATAAATTTTAAACTTGCTTGGAATTACGGTTCTTTATATATATATATATATATATATATATATATATTGTAGTTTCTCTGTTTTTATTTTTTATTTTTAAAATAAAGGCATCCTTTGTTATCCACGTGATCTACACGTGCCAACAGTAGTTCCGTCCACGAGCCCCGTTGCCAGTGCTTATATCGGTGCTCGGCTTCCCGCCTTCAAATTACCAGCAACGCGCCATCTCTCCCTCCCCCATTTCCCTTCCCTATTTTCTTTTTGAGTTCTTCGAGGGAGAGACATTGGGGGAAAGAACCAGAGAAACCCTTAGGAAATCCAGTGGAAGATGAGGGGAGGGACGGTCCAGATCAACTGGCACGACACCCACCCGGTTCTAACCCTAGATTTCCACCCGCCGACTCGGCTTCTCGCCACCGGCGGTGCCGATCACGACATCAAGGTACATATCTCTTGCCTTTTCTTCAGTCTCGTCTCAAAAAATGGGGTTTTAATCGGTTCCCGTAAACATGTCTTCATTAATCGTGCAACAGTTGAGGTAATCGAATGATTAGATGCGCTTTGTGGCTTCGTTTTCCCTAACTTGTACGTCTGGAGGCTTCATTGGTTGTTTTCTCCGCCAAATTGGTGGGGTTTCATGTAGAATGTTGAAAACCTGCAAAGATTTGGTTAATTTCCGAAAAAGAATCATAGGTTTCAAATTGCCTCTGTTTTTGTTATGCGTGTCTCCCGGAGAATCCATTTACTTTACGATTTCGTTTTGGTTAACATGGTGATAATTTTAGTGGTAAATATCTCAGTGCAAGCAGTTAATAGAAAGTGATAGCAAAAAAGTTTGCTGATCAAAAGCTTAACGAGTGATTTGATACAGGATGGCTGCATGAGTTGTGATGAACTAGCTGTAATTTTATTGTTGTGAGACCAGGATTACCATGAACGTTAATCAATCTAGCTTTGTAAAGCCTCCAACAATCCTGATAGTTATTTTAAAGTCTCTTCTCTTGTGAAGACTAAAAGCTCCCAACTTTAATCTTGAGCTGGGAAAAAACGCCATCATGTAAGGGTTATAGCCTTGAAACATGTTCATAACCTTCTCTCCTCAGTCATCATGCGAAGGTCACAGCTGTGAATTGTTTTGTACACATGGTGAGAGAAAGAAAGAGAGAGATCCGGTGGATTGAGTTTTTTTTGTACTCCCTGGTTTATTTAGATCTCTTTATATTTAGATACTAACAGAGAACCTTTTTATTCATAAGCTCCATGTAATTATTTTTCTCTTTAAGAAGTGAGGAAAAATTGCATGAGATGATATGGACATGTACGACAAAGATTTTAGGAGGTTGTAGCAAGGAGAGTTACTTTGGTTTGCATTGAAGGGCTAAGAAAAGGAGGAGAAAACCTAAGGTAACATGGATGAAGATTGTGAGGGAGGATATGGAGAAACTTGGGATAATGCAAAAGGTATCTCTGAATACTTGGCAAGTGAGGATCCATGGAGTTGACCCCAAATATTTTGGAAAAGGCTAGATGGTGATGGTTATGGTAATCATGTTTATCTCTAAGTCAGTCTTCTTAAACAAATATAAGCCATTCAGAAAAAAGGGAGCATCTATTATAAGGGAAAACCTTGTTTTTAAGTTGATACCTAGAAAATAATGATTTAGCTTAGGACTTGCCTTGACTCTTGTATAGTTCCTTTTATGTTCTTGGTGTGTTATTTTAGTATGTTCATACACTTCACATCAATGAAAGGACTGCTTACCCTGACTAAAATGCCGCCATCATTCTTTTTAAAAAACATCTTTGATTAACTCATTGTTATTTGTCCTTTTCTGATCTTTTAGTGATTTGATCATATTTTATTTTCAGCTTTGGCTTATAACCTCAGATGAATTGCAAAAGAAGCTTCCAACAGTTTCCTATCAAAACAGCCTTTCTTATCATAGTTCTGCTGTAAATGTTTTGCGGTTCTCTCCTTCAGGTGTGAATTCCTGCTTAGCCTGCTTGATATAATTTAAAATTTTGTTAACAGCATTATTCTATGGAGATTGAAGTTTGAAGGCAGTTTTAATGTATATAGATCAAATATTGGATTTCCTTTCTGAAATTGTTTCTTTTTGTTTTTCCTTCTATATTTACTTTTATGCTCAAGACTGAATATATGCATATTGTTTTAGTTGATGTATCTATGTATATGTACCAACTTAAGAAAAATTTGATGCATGTCTGTTTGTAAATTTTTTATATGATATGGTTAATTATGTTGCAAATTTTAGAGGGTTATTATCAAGTTTCCTCATTTCATCACACAATTTTTTCTACCATTTTCTGTTATCTTTACATGATAATGAAGATTGGCACACAAAAGTTTTATTCATGTTTGATTCCACCTGGGATTTTTTGATATGCTTGGTATAGCAGTTCAATTTTATTATAGCACTCTAGAAGGCAATATGCCCTTATTCAATAAAAGAGATTGCATTGCACTAGTTTGAACCAAGGCCAGATATAGGTGTGTGGTTAGAGCTTAGCCTAGAAGCCAGTCAAGCTCAAAATTGGCTTGAGGATGCCAAACCTGAACCCTGGCCGAGTTTGTGCATTTTATCGGGCTAAACCAGGTTCAAATTGGGCCCAATTGGGGTTTAGAGCTGAATATGTTACGCCTGGGCCAATTGGGGGTTTTGAGCCAATTGGCTTGGCCTGACTATGGATACCTAATAAGCAGAAGTAAAACTAACCATTGCTGCATCATAACAATAATCTCTAAACTTTTGTCAATATTTTTAATTATTCATATATATCATTCAGTTAATAATAATGGTATGTGATTTTTTCTAAATTGTCCACTAACATGTGACATGTAACAGTTAATTATTTGTCTAAATTGTCCACTTATCGCTCATGACCTATGACTGTTGAAGAACTATAGTGTTAGTATTATAGTCATTAAGGTCTGCAGTATTGACTTGTACTGACTGTTCTGGTAAGTATATTGATATGATGTTGAGGTTTGGTTTGGTATGTGAGTCGAACAGGTCTGAATCGAGCAGTTTTGTCTCATATTTCATTGTACCATTCAAAATTGGAATGCATAGCATAGCATGCCAACCCATACAGCTCGAATTTGGATGTTACCATGCTAAAAAATGAGAAAAAAGGGGTCAGGAGCTGTCTCAATACTGGATGCATACTGTTTCATACCTACCATATTGTTTTGAATGGTATAGTACCCAAAATTGAGATTGTGGTCCTTGATTGCCATCACCCAAATTTTGATGTCCTTTCCAAATAATTCATGAAGTATGAATTTATGACAATGACACCATCTTACAAACTATTATAATCATGTAATATATGCATGCATGATTGCATGTGCACAAGGGTGTGCTTTTGTTGCATGTATATGCATGTGAATGTTTTTGCCTATGTGCAAAGTGGCACTGCAAACTGCAATTAATTTGTGACTTTCACGGGCTTCATTAGGGAAAACCTTTATCATCTTGACAAGCAACCCTCCATCCTGTCCAACTTATTCAAGATGCTGCTGATAATATCTTTGCATCTTGATGTGTGATCAACAAGCTAGAATTTCAGTTTAGGACGTTACATCTTTTCTTTGCGAACCACAGGTACCAGCACATTTACATGTGATGGATCTTTCTAGTTCCATACCATATTTATGAAAACCGATCTTGACTATTAAATCTTTAAGAAAAACAGGTGTATTTCTTGTAACTTTGAGAAAGATGGTATTGTCATATGGCCTAGCTGAAGATATTATTTTTGTTTGTTTATGCTTTGACTTATAATGATAGTTTTCTGTTGTTTAAGTTAGCCTTTTCTTGGTGCCATCCTTTATTCCATGAAACTATATCTTGTACTCAAGATAATGATTGCTTGTGAATTCCTTTTTGTTTCATAACAACAATGAGTAGTGACTTTTCTCTTCTGTAAATTTGCAGGAGAACACCTTGCATCAGGTGCTGATGGTATGCATCCAAGCCTACTTTCATTTGTTAATCGTTGTTTGTTATTTGTCAGTCATTGTTTGTTAGCATCCTCTTCATCGAATATTCAATCTTTAAAAAGCAAATAGGTCTTGATGATATTTGGCTTAATCGAGCATCTTCTCATATTACTATACATGTCTACTCCTTTTTGAAATCTAGGTGGTGAACTAGTCATCTGGAAGTTACACTCTGCTGATGATAGCCATACTTGGAAAGTACTAAAGACATTATTGTAAGATCTCTGGCATGGAAGATTACTCGATGGATTTTTAATTATAATAAGAATTACTTTTTGTTATTCTAAATTTCTAATATTGACGTTTTGGATCAGATTTCATCGCAAGGATGTTCTCGACCTTCAGTGGTCTGCTGATGGTGCATACATGATTTCTGGTTCAGTGGATAACTCTTGCATAATATGGGATATAAATAAAGGCATGTGGAATGACAAACGATCTCAATTATGTTATTTTGGATGTTGTACATGTTCTCATCTATTTTCACAATTCTGCAGGCTCAGTTCATCAAATTTTGGATGCCCATTTGCATTATGTTCAGGGTGTTGCATGGGATCCTTTAGGCTACTACGCTGCTTCCCTTAGCTCAGACCGGACTTGCCGGATCTACATGAATAAGCCTCAATCGAAACTCAAGGGCGGTGAGAAATTGAATTATGTTTGTCAACATGTGCTGACAAAGTCAGAGCTGCAAAAGTTTGATGATTCAAAGGTTTGCATGCTGTGGAATATTAATTGCTGTCCTTCTTTGGTCAATTGATTAAAATAATATTTTTGTCCTTTCTTTCAGCCTCCACCACCTAAAGCTCATCTGTTTCATGATGAGACATTGCCGTCATTTTTCCGGAGATTGGCATGGTCTCCTGATGGTTCCTTTTTAGTAGTGCCTGCAGGTATAGGTCTAAATAAAGCACTGGCAAAATGATAATTATTCTTAATTTTTGGTAAATGATAGCTCTTTTGTAAAGATGTGAGTCATAGCTCTACAATATCAATCTTTTTTGGCGTCTTCAGCAATTGCCTCTCTTGAGTTTTATTTTTTTGATTATATTTTTAATATTTTCAGACAGATTTTCTCTTGGAATATGGTAGCTACTTATATACTGATGGAAACCACAACCTACAGCAATTAATGGTCTGGGCTTATGGCATAGTTTCTAAAAATAATTGCTTAGTTAACCTGTGCCACTGGCCTTGACTGGCCTCTGCATGCCCCAGATAATTGCACTCCATCCATTCTACATCATGACAATCAGCTTCATGAAGCACATGCTAGTCCATTAATTTGTACTGTATTGCTCTCAGAAGTCCGGCTTCAATCTGATTGTGCATGTTCACACAAGCATTATAGGTTGATATCCTTTGGTAATTCCAAGTGACTGTCAAAACAAAACCAGAGTCAAACCTTTGACCAATTCAGTTCCTCCAAATCATTGTATTTAATTTTCTTAGTGTTAACATTTGCTGTCTTGCAGTCAGACATTCAGCTTCTATTTGGTTATGCATGTTCTTGTAGGTGCTATAGATCGATGTCCTTTGACAATTCAAGTGTCTGTCAAAACCAGATTGAACCATTGATCAGTGCAATTCCTCCAGACTGTTATATTTAATTTTCTTACTTTTGATTTCAATTCGAACATGTGGACAGTTCATGCATTGTGATAGATAATCTACTTTGTTGAGATTGTTCATGTCATTCTAGCATACACAACCATATGATCCTCCTGCATTGTTTAGTGTCTATCCAAGCTTATTCTTGTCTTGAAATGGTCTGGTTTCTGCCACTTTTCCATTTGGGGATTGATATTTCCTTGGTTAAATTCTTACAGGCCACTTATCTCCCATTTAATAGGGCTATTATGTTCACTCCTAAAATGAATGGTACTCATGATAGTTGACCACCATCCCTTTTTCTGTATCTGAATGCTGAAATTATTCACATTCAAGAAAATTAATCCATGTCTCCATGTAGTAATTAATTGTTCTGGTCATGCAATATCCTTTTTGATGTCTAGTGTGTCCATCCTAGGCAGACTGCCCATTTGGAGATGGATTTGTGAATTTATTGTAGTGGTACCACATGCTTTGATACCACTTGTAAGAGGATCCCTCACAATGCGGAATATGAATTCCCTTACAAGGTCGCATCTCCGTTGACAAAGTTGATATCGTGAAAGAAAAAAGAAAGAGAAAATATACATAATACAATTTAATTGGACATGTAGGACTTTACTATGAAAAAAATATTTTCAAGAGAACTCGCACTCTCAACTTCGTACAATAATCTCTCAACAATAAGTTTTTTAAATCCTCACAAATCTCTCAACTCTTAAGAAGACATTCTAGCCCCTACAAGCTTTTACCTAACTCTCTAGGTTTTCTCTGCCACTATCATCCCACTTTACCTAGCCTTTATATCCTTTTTAAAGACTCCGGATCATGTACAACATGTATACTAGTCTCTGTGTCAAAGAGGGTTTCAACAGAATTCTAGAGTTTAAAATTGTGTTGAAAATGGAGTCCAAATTGAGTTAAAATCATGTTTGGAACATCGTAGACCACCCATGGACTGTTGCTAGCACCGTGCATGAACCGGTGCATGGACTGCACCTTGCCATCCAATAGGAAGCTGTCATGTCGCCTCTGGTCGCTGCCCGCTCATGTGAACCACATAAAATGCGTGGGAAACGAGCATGGACTGCTTGAAATGTATGGGTGGACTAAGGAAGCACCTATGCGTGTGAGCTGTGGACCACGTGGTCAGTTTGGGGCCGCGGGAGCTAAGGGGCTGCGCCTTACGTGTGCACTCGGGCCTGCACCTATCCTGTCGCTATTGGACCTGGTATGTTCCTAAACTTATGTTGAATCTTCTCTTGGATTTTCTGGTAACTGGGCTTTGCATTTTAAATTAAATCGAAGCATTTCTCAATAATCTCCATCTCGACTCGACATTCAACCTTCATCTAACTTTTGAGAGCTCTTGAAAGATCTTATTTTCATGTCCTGAGATAAATACCTGCTACTTATGGATGGACAAATATGAGAGTCGAACCAGGACGTTCCATCCCATTTTTGTCGTGTGCTGTGCTCTGCTTGACCTGAATTCTGTTCGAGAAAGTCTCTTGCAGAATAGGAACTTCACTTTACATTGTTGCTTGTCATCCTTTCGAGTCTTCCATCTCATGCCCGATCCATCGTTCCCGGAGCTCTACCTTGCATTGGGCTCCCATTTGCACAAGGAATTTCATCTTGTACTTGATTCTCTATCAAGAGATAATGTGTTTTATACTTCTTTCTTTTCAATACAACCCTACTTCCGCACATGACTTTCAGGATTTCATCTTCAGCTTTCCACCTATAGCTGCTTGAATTCAGGCTACTAAATAAAATCAGATTCCTACGAAAACTAGATATGTATCGGACCTCATCCAATTTCTTTACTGTCCTATCATGTGCCCTTAGGTTGACTGTTTCGATGTTCTTGATTGCATGGTTTGATTCATTTAGCAAGTAGACAGAATTCTCTGTACTCTCTAGATAGTCAAACAACTCTTCTCAGCACTAGATTTGATATAGACATGCATAATCTAAAATTTACTATAAGAAAGGAGATCTTTTCGGATCCATGAGTGTTTCACTGTATCCACACTATCGCTACCATCAACTACTGCCTAGTAGTCTTCGTCCGATCCTTGAGTTGTGGGTAATCTCTGACACGATGTCCTAACTTGTTGCACCGGTAGTATCTGATCTTGCTTGCATTTCTTGACTTTGACTTGGACCACTTATCTCGCGATCCTTCACTAAAGTTGAGTTGCTACCTAAACTCAAAGCTTGGTTCTGGAGTAGTGCTTGTAGTGATTTCTTCCATCTTGATGGTGCCCTTTCTTACTAAAAAAGTAGTCACCAAGGACTCAAAGGATGGGAAAGTGACGATAGCAAGATCAGTGCCCTGGTTTTCTCAACTTTCTCGCCAACACTGAGATCGATGAGGATCCTTTGGAAGTTGATGAAATACTTCTACACGCTCTGTTCCTTGCTCATCCATAACTGGTAGAACTGTTTACAGAAAAAGAGAGCGTTGGTGAGTAATTTTGCTATATACATCTTCTCGAGCTTCATCCATATCGTCGTCGAAGAAGTCTTGCTCAGCACATGGATCATCACATCATTTGCTAGGTATAAGTGGATCATGCTTATTGCTGCATCTGAAGCTATCTCCAACTGTTATCCTCCATGGTAGCTGGTCTCTCCTCGTATGAGAGAGCGTCGATCAACCTCTATTGGATGAGCACGTCCTTCACCTTTGCTTGTCATAGAAAGAAATTGCTCTTTCTATCGTATCGGTTGATCTCCACCTTGATTGTGCTTGTCTTCTCCATCTTTTTTAATCTCGATCAACGTCGCTGCATTAGGATAACCTAGCTTTGATACAAGTTGTTGTAGTACTACCTGCTCCTGCTTTGATACCACATGTAGGGAATCCCTCGATGCGGAATATGAATATCCGACCAAGATCGCACTTCCGTCAATGAAGTTATACCACAAGAGGAAAGAGAGATAAAAGGTACACGGCATAATTTAATTGAGCATGTAGGACTTCACTACATGAAAAAAATTATTTACAAGAGAACTTGCATTCTCAACTCCATACAATAATCTTTTAACAAGAAGTTTCTTAATCCCTCACAAAGCTCTCAACTCTCAAGGAGACCCTCTAGTCCCTACATGCTTTTACCCAACTTTCTAGGCTTTCTTTGCCACTACCTCCTCACTCTATCTAGTCTCTGCCCCCTTTTTAAAGATCCTGAAACTATGTACAACATGCGTGCTGGTCTCTGTGTTAAAGAGAACTTCGACAAGATTCTAGAGGTTGAAACCATGTAAAAAACAAACTCTAAACCAAGTCAAAATCGCGTCCAGAACACCATAGACCACTCATGGATCGTTGTTAGCATTGTGCACGTGAACTGGCGCATAGACCGTGCCCCGCCATCCAATAGGAAGCCGCCATGTCGCCTCTAGCCGCTGCCCGCCTCCTATGAATCGCACGAAACGCGCGGGAAACAGACGTGGACCCCATGAAACACGCGGGTGGATCGTGCGAGACCGCATTAAACACTTCTGCATGAGTCGTGCCATGTGCCTGCTACTTGCCTGCTGATGTGCATGGTGGACCGTGTGGTTAGTTTGGGCCACGAGTGTTCATGGGCCACGTGTGCTCGTGGGCCACATGCGCTTGGGCCTGGCTCACTGTTGCTGGGCCTAGTCTGCTCCTGGGTCTGTGTCGGAATGTTTTTTGGATTTTCTGGTATTTAGACTTTGCATTTTGGACCGAATCAAAATGTTTTTTTAATATTTATGATGGTTTCAATTACCTGCTACTATGAGCCTGAATGAACATCTTATAGGTGGGATAAGTTTTGCAATTCAGCTTGAGAATCTCTATTGGATTATTCTTTCTACTTTCTCCTTCTATAGGTACCTACTTTTTCCATTGGAGAAAAGAACAATGATGCAAATTATACTCTCGGTGCTGTCATGATCAAAGGATTTAATGTTCTTGGTGCTCTGGCTATAGGTAGTTAAAAAATGCAATATTATCATGATAGAATAGGGATAGGATTTTCATAGAAGTAAGACTACTGCATTGTTGGAGTTAGCAAATTGATCAGTTGTGGCAAGAATTTTCTTGTTTGACAGGATTAAAGGAATGTGGAGAATGGAGGACAGAGAACTCGTGACAGATTCTTGCTTCCTTACTGAAGTGTGAGATGCCTGAAAGTAGACTAAAAGAACAGAGATATGATGATGTCTAAAATTTTAGTGTATCTCAAATTTCAAGCTATTGGCCTCTTGTATGTTTGGAGGAAGTTTTCATCCACAGCTTGATATCAAGGATTCAGGTCCCGGCGGGATGTCCTATGGGACACCGGGACGGGGTTTCATTTCATGTGTTGGGACATGATGTCCTACCAGCATCCCAGCATCCCAATCAGGACATCTTGGAACATCTTCTATCTCGAGTATCGAGACGGGACGGGATGTCAATGCATCCCGTTCCATGGAAAAACTGGGACAGCCATGTTCCATGAGATTTAAAATCTTGCTTGATATAACATGAAAGTGGTGAGATGATATCTCGAGTGATTATGTGCTACTCTAAAAGCATAAAAGAAATATCGGCTTGAGTTTTAGAGATCCATTTTTTAGTTCATCTTAGATTCGGTTTGGTTAGCGGAGAAACCCTGGATGGATGTGGGGTTTGGCTCTCTCTGCCAAAATGGATCTTTGTATGCCTTCACTCTATGGTATAGCAGTCCCACCCGGTTGTTACTATCCTGCAGATAAGCATCTTGCATGGAATTGATATCCACATGTTAATTCCAAATGGGTGAAAATTACCGTTGTTTTAGCAGTTTATTTGTGGAATTCCAGGGGTGTAATTTTCTTTCCAAAAAGGTGGAACAATAATCTGTATATAGTCTGACAGCTCTCCTATCAAACACATCTTGTTCTCTTTTTTAATCCTTGGTATTAGGCTGGCAAACGAGCACTCTGTTCATGAGCTGGCTTGAGTTTGTCTTTCTCGATTAGGAAATAAGCTGAGGTAGAGCTAGTCTTAGCTCACTTGAGCACTGCTTGAATCTCGAAGTATGAATAATAGATAATTTGTATATATTATATTATTTTAGTTGTTATTTGTTCAAATAATTATTTTCTAATTGTTTATTATGAATCACTATGGGTTTTATAGAATGAAATATATTCTAATTATAAAATTAAAATATAATTGAGATTATTACTTCAAGCTATACAAATATAAGGATAAAAATAATTTTAAACTCTTACTTTACCCTCTTAAACAAGCTGTTTATGAGCAGCTTTAGCTTGGGTCAATTATAAAACGACCAAGCTAGAGATGGGCCTTGCTTAGGCCCGTGTTTGGCTACTTTACACTCCTAACTATGCCATTTGGGGTTATAGGACGATGGGCAATGCAATTTTTTTCCTTTTGATCTGCCAACAAACAAAGCAAAAAATGTTTTTGCATTGCTTTGAAATACCTTCACAGATTTTGTTTTTCGAGGAACTTGTGGATAGTTTCGTTTTTTGATGGATTATGTCAACTCTCTCTAGCATAACTTAGAGAACCCAATGGGAGATTTTCAAAAGGATTGTGTTTTTTTTTTTCCTTCAAAATTTTCATTCTATTTATGCCTCTTTAAATGCCTCTGGTGAACAGTTTAAACTGATCTAGATCACTTGGTGATGCTCAGTGCTGTTTATTTTCACCTTTTCAGGTATATACAGGTACTCCTCTGCATCTGAAGCAGTCAATACTGCATATGTAATCTCAAGGAGAGATCTTTCAAAGTAAGAAAACTAACATATTTGTCTATTGGCAAATTCATCTTAATCCATTCTTTGATCATTAATAAGAATAATAAAATTAGAATTTAATTTTTTCTAGAATTCCTATTTCTCAATCATTCCTCTAATTCATCTTTGGTGTTGGATAACTGTTCAATTGAGGGCACAAGATAAACCACTCTGCATATCCATGTTTGTATGTGTGTGTCACGTGTCTGTGACATATTGTATGTGTGTGCGCGTGCATGTGTGTATTTGTGTTCCCAGAATTCTAACTAAGATGTGCGAGCTATGAAGCCAGCCAATATGTACTAGACATCTCTTTAGTTGATGTGAACCATGTTAATTTTTGATTGTGCTTGTCCTATAAATTATTTCGAATGGAATCGATCAATCTAGTTCATACTTTGTTCTGGTACTCAAGCACTCTAGCTGTTTGATGGTTCAGATCAGATATGCTTGCTAAAATCTTTAAAAAAAAAATGAAGTTGAACAATTGTTTCAGTGTGATTTTACAGGCCCTTTCTGATTTTACAGGCCCTCAATACAACTTCCAGGGGCCAGCAAACCCATTGTGGCTGTACGCTTCTGCCCTGTTATTTTCTGTTTGCAAGGTTCTAACCCAGGTAGCTGTTACTTAGCTTATAGATTATATGATGCACTAGATTATCATAATGGAGGCTGAGCTGTCTGTCTTAAACATGTGCAGCTGGTTTCTTTAACCTCCCATATCGTGTCATTTTTGCTGTGGCAACCTTGAACTCTCTGTACATATATGATACAGAAAGTGTGCCTCCAATAGCGATATATGCTGGACTTCACTATGCAGCCATTACAGATATAGCATGGTGACTACCCTCTAAACATGCTTCGTTGTTGGCAAATTTTCTTCACGTTAACATTCTCTGAGGATTGAGTTTTTGTTTCAACAGATCATCCATAATTTTCATATATTCTATTGAGACCTAGTTTCTCTTTTTTGTTCTTGCAAGGTCTCATGATGCCAAGCATCTTGCATCATCCTCACGAGATGGGTACTGTACCATTATAGAATTTGAGAATGATGAACTAGGGAAGCCTGCCTCGCTCTCAGGTATGTACATGTTTTTGGTTTTTCATGGCTTATGATGCTGCTTTACAGATGCTACATGTAACTGTATGGAACCATTTTTTCCATCTGAGGGGTTAATAAATTCAAAATAAGACATTTTACTTATTATTAAGGGGACATTTATGTCCATCCGTTTTGTTGGATTTCCATGTTCTGATGGTTGTATTTTAAAATGACACTAGGGGAATGAGTTTCCTATTGTTCGTCCTGCATCTTCCAAAAATTTCTACAAGGCTTTCGTTTTAAAAGAAAAAGAAAAAAATGTCCATGGATAACCTTTTAACGAACTGTGCATACCTGTTGCTATTGTTTTTCTTGATCAAAATAAGTTATGAATAATCTGTGCTACTACCCTGTATTTTATGGCTGAAGGTTACCATTACATCACTTTTACTTACTAAAAGGTTTCATCTTTCTTCCTCTCCGAGGCTCTCCTAAGAGGTATTTCAAAACACTTCGACCTGCTAAAAACTGTAAGGAATCTGAATTTTGTAATATTAAGCCAACGGGCATTTCTATCTTTACCATTTTCTGAAGTTCAATCTAGCTAGTTGAAATGGTTGACCATTCATTAGGTCGGTGGTATGAAAGATACCATAGCATGTCTTCTTGAAACATTATGTATATTTTTTGGTTATAGCAGGCAGTCCTTTTTTTGTGTCACTATGAAATTTGAAAAGAGATGACATGGAAATCATCTAGTAAAAGATTTAAAGGCCCAACACAAATCAATCTTAACCTGATCATAAGTGTGGGATCAGTGACAAAAATATGCATCTTAATTTCTGTAAAATTCAGTGGAAATAAATCAATGGTAACCGTTCTTCAGCATACACATTCATCATATACTGAAACAGTTTGTTAACATATTAGAGTAGGAACAAATGCAATTACATACTCATGGAGAAACTATGATTGACTTTAATATAGAGTTTGTATATTTACTATGCTTATTTTACAAATTATCATTTTGTCTGCAAACTGTTTAGATTGCTGGTTGAACGTAGCTGTCTTGATCGAAATAAAATTTGGAACATATTTTACTGGTACTTCAGTAAATACAAGTATTTATTTGTTTCTTTTGCCTGTCCTTTCTGAATGTATCTCTGTCACATATTTTGTACAGAAAAGAAGAAAGTCACAGAAGGAAATGAACATCCAACAAATATAAAACCTGATGTTGTGGAGAGTATGGAAATTGATAAAATCGATGCTGGTAAAGCTGACAGGGGAACAAATACGAAGGCCAACGAAGGAAAGCAAGTACTCTCGAACGCAAGCAAGAATTCTGATGCAAATAAACCTGCCAGGAAGCGCATAACCCCTATAGCCATAAACTAAGATTGTAGCTGTGGATATTTTGTAACTCATGTAAAATTTCGCTGACTCGATGTAGGTTGCTTTTCCCTAAGGAATAATTCGGGCCATGTCATTGAGGATTTCATGAAGTCTACCAGAAACGTAGTGTGGAAACCAAAGATGATCCATAAATTTTGAGAAAGAGCCAGTGAAACTGACTGTAATGGGAAGGAAAAAGATGAATCAAATCGTTATTGCGACATCTGGCTGCAATGCCTCTTTTGTTTTCTCTATATCTATTTTTTTTAATTTTTGCATTCCCCATCTGGTCCATTTGCATTCAGTGAACAAGCCTGACATGAGTAGTAAGCTCTATCTCATCTTTTCAAGAAGTAAACCGTCTCACATATTTTCCCAATTTATTTGAAATCATTGAACCTGGTCATTCCAATATAGATAAAGTCCCAAGTGTTTTCATTTTCGGGTTAACCAATACATGTCGAAGCACTACAACTCTTAAAAACATTAGATCAAAGGAAATGATCCTTACAGCAACATAAGCAAAACTCGGAAGTAATAATAATATTAATAGCTTGGATTTGCATCAAATGTATGACAATGGAGACAAAATAATAATAATAACTCCTCCAGGTTGCATCAAATTTTCTGTATTTATTTTTCTGATATCTTAATCCTTAACTCCGCGTAACTTTCTGTAACCATCCACAGAGACACCCCAAACAGTTTGCAGCTACGGCGAATTTTTGACCCAGATCCAAGTCAACCAAACTACCTATATTTCTTTATACCCTCAGAAACGCAGGCAAAACCCACACTCATTCTACTTGAAAACGTTTAAACCAATACCAAAGAGTTCCATCTATGATCTTTAACCAAGGTAAAGAAACACGAGCAGATATCCTTCAGTGTTTGGAACCAAACATTTCAACCATATTCCTTACACCGAGACCTCCCGGTCGAACAACCAGCTGAACCGGACGTTCCTCGGCACCACCTTCGCCGCGCGCTCCTCCGCCCGCTCCTGGAGCCTCCTCATCCTCTGTCCCAATCCACACACGAAGTCCCTCGCCCTTCTCCCCTCCCCACTCAGCCCCTGCTCCAACTTCCCCAGCCCCCACCGCTCCACCAAGAACTCCACGATGCCGGCGTAGTCACTGACCGTGTAGACCCCGAGCCGCTGGGCGACGGCGGAGAAGTGATCGAAGAGGCGGGGGTCCCTGCCGTCCTGCATGAGATGGGCCGGCATCGTGATCTTTTTCCTCATCATGTCGGCGATGGCGAGGACGGCGCCGTCCGGGTCGAGGCGGAGGAGCTGCTCGACGACGCGAGTGTAGGCCTTCTCGTGCCGCTTCTCATCGGCGGCGATGGTGCCGCAGACGCGGGCCAGGACGGGGTCCCCTTGCTCCTTGGCCAGCCGGGCGGTGTTGCCGTGGGATATAAAGGTCGCGCGTTCCTGGAAGGACGTGTACACATAGCCGAGGTAGGGGTTGTTCTCCGTCCCCGGGTCCTGCCAATTTGCATCAGAACCAAACCAAATGTATAAATATAATATATACCATGCCATTAGATTATAAACATAATATGTACCCAAAAAAAAAAAATAAAACCAAATGTTATAAATATAATATATACCATGCCATTAGATTATAAACATAATATGTACCCAAAAAAAAAAATAAAACCAAATGTTATAAATATAATATATACCATGTCATTAGATTACATGGAAAGCATGCTCAAGGTAATGGTTAAAAAGAACCCATAGATTTGATCTCATACCACCTGGTTTGGTGAAGAACGATGGGCTCATCCATAGATTTGCTTCGAAGAAACTTTCACCCCAAAACTAAAACCAAGCAGGTATTTCGCATTCAAAGCGATCCAGATGCACGTGGCACCGAATCAAACTTTGCACTGACTCGGCCACGCTAACTCATTCAACACCATCTTAAATTGACGGAACGATCTCTTGTCAGATTTCATTAATTTGACGCGACATGAGTCGCTATCAGTACGTATAAAGAACTTTGTTTTTATTAAAATTTGTGATTCAAGTTGTCGCATGCTTTCTTTGCTTAATGACATTTATGCTTATCGGCATTCTTTTTTCTACGAACACCCGTACAACCAATAGCATCTACCATATCACAAGCAATAAAATACATTACCATAAAAAACATTACCCTTTTTTTTTTTTTTTTCTTGATAGATGCATTCCCCTTGTTCCCCTCGCTGGCTTTATCCAGCCTCGAGAAAGATCACAGAGGGATTGTTTATAATTTTGTTACCAAGTAACGATGGCATATATCTTAATAAAAAACTTCCATTTGATGGCAATTTCCCTCAGCCCGGCACATGTTATGGACCAACTAAAATGGTTAGCATCACCAGGGAGAGTAATGGTTTTATGTGCACCAATACATACCATTCCGGAGCCGATGAGGTACTGCACGGTCTTCTCGATCATCTTCATGTCCACGCGTCCGGACAAGTAGAGATACTTCCCCAGGAGATCGCCGTGCCGGTTCTCCTCGGCGGTCCACCACCGAGTCCACACGGCCCACGGGCTCGAGCTCGCGCCGGTCTCGTCGCGGACCCCGTCGAGGGTGTTGATCATGGTCTGGTACGTTGGCAGCGCCTCCTCGGTGATCATGTCGCCGACGAGGACGACGAAGTACTCGTCGGGTAGTTGGGCCGTCCTGGCCCGCAAGGCCCGAACCTCCTCCTCGAATTCGTCGGTGGGCCTCGACGAATCCGGCAGGAAGTCCGAGGGCTGCCAGCACGTCTCCACCGGCTTCAGGAGCGGCAGCAAGGCGCCGGAGGCCCATCCCTCGAGCGACTTGAATACCTCCACCTTCTCCGGTGGCATCGAGTGCGTCACGTTGCGCCGCAGCGGCGGCGCGGCGATGGCCGATGCCGGGCGACATCGCCGGGACGAGATATGACTGGCCGGATTCCGGCGGAATGCCGGCGAGGGGAGGTAAGGGTGGAGGGAGAGAGATTGGGCCTGCATGGATGCGAAGTCGGGCTTTGGATGGAAGATGGTGGTGAGTGGCTAATATGGTGGGGACGGAAGGAAAATGACCCTGGCGTATTGTGGAAACTACAGGAACGCCATCATGTTATGTACACCTGCTGAGATTTGGGGAGGGGTGTTTTTGGTCCTTGGGCTGGGAAATTGGTGGCGTCCGAGAAATATGGTGTGCTGCCGAGGCTCAGAGAATCGGTGGGTGCAGTGGTTTTGCGGGGAAGGGGGTTTTGGGGAGGAATTTAAGTAAATTCCTGTGGGTGAGGCTGAAACGGGATCGGTCCGTATCGGATGGTGTATCCATATCCATCTTTAATTAACTTAATAAATATAAATATGGGTGTTAATTGGATATAAAAATATATATTTATATTTATTTTAAATAATATAAGTTAAATACTGAAAATATAAATATAAATATAGATATAAATTAAATAATTTAATTATATCATTATAAAATCAAAGACTTTATAAATTTAAAAATAAATAAATAAATAATATATTAATATAACTATATTTTTTAAAAAATAATAAATATTATATAAAATTAAATAATATTATAAATAAAATTAGATATTTAGATGCGAATTGGATAGTTGTTTATTTATATTTATCTATATTTTTTATAAATATAAATATAAAATAAATATTATTTAAATATTTAAATTTATATAAGTTTAAATTTCTGAACCGAATCGACCCTCTTGGTTTTTATGTGGCGTCTATGCTATTACGTCGTATAGGGGTGGAGGATGGTCTGGGAGGAGGTTTCGATTATGATCGATTAGGGAGTTCCTATAGTGATTGCTGGTGACTTCAATGTGGTTGATCAGGCTGAGGATAAAAGAGGTGAAAGACCCTTTGTGGATGATGCTACCTTTTTGGAATTTGCCAACTTCATCCACAACACTGGATTGGTTGACTTGGGGTTCGTCGATCCTCGCTATACTTGGTACAATAACCGATCCGGTGCTACCAGAGTTTGGGAGAGACTGGACAGAGCTTATGCCACTCCATCTTGGCTTTCCTTGTACCCGGTTCATTTAATGTGTCACCTTAGCCTATTACGTCTGATCATTGTCCTCTTTTACTGTCTATGGATATTTATGCTCTGAGGCCCACTCCTTTCATATTTGAAAAGTTCTGGCTTTCTTATCCGAAACTCAGAGATATTGTCAGAGAGGTCTGGAGGATTCCTGTCCAGGGTGATGTTCTTACTGTATCTCTTGGAGATTGGAGCTTCTCAGGAGACGATTACTCTAGTGGAACAGGGTTGAGGTTGGTAATGTGTTGAATAAGTTGAAGACTGTGGAAAGAACTATTCTTGCTTTGCAGGAGAGGGAGGATAGGATGGGGTGTTTATCTCTGACCGATATAGAGACTCTTTGTTCTCACCTCTCTCTGCATCACACTCTTCTTGGTCATCAGGAGGTCATCTGAAGATAGAAATCTAGAGTTCAGTGACTGCAGAATGGGGACAGGAACACTGGATTCTTTCATCAGGCCACGATCATTCGATGACACAAAAATACTATACGTGCTTTGCGATCTTCTGATGGTCAGTGGTTAGAGGAGGAGGATGCTATTAGGAAGGAGATCCTGTTGTTCTTTAGATCCAGATGGACGGTTTCTAGCCCTATTACTCTTGCTCTTTCCTCTTATCCCCCGTCAGTTACTGTCTCTTCTTTTCATAATTCTCTTCTTCTGGCTCCGGTGTATGAGGAGGAGGTTCGGTCCGCCTTGTGGTCTCTGGGGGAGGACAAAGCCCTTAGTCCTGATGGCTATCATCCTTTTTTCTTTCAGAGACACTGAGACATCCTCTACTCTGATTTTGTTGTAGTTGTGCAATCATTTTTTGTTTCAGGTTCTATGCCCAATTCTTGGAAGCGGACATTCATTGCTCTTATCCTCAAGCGTCCTGATGCCACTGAGCCCGGTCACTATAGACCGATTAGTTTATGCAACACCCTCTATAAAGTTTGTACTAAAGTCATGGTCACCAGGATGAAGCTTATTCTTCTGCAGTTGATCTGCTTGGAGTAGGGAGCTTTTGTTGGCAGCCGCTGTATTTCTGATAATGTGCTTATTGCTTATGAATTTATGTCGGATCTCCGACGTGCTTTCACTCGCCGCTGTTTGATAGCCATTAAGCTTGATATGGAGAGAGCTTATAATAGAGTTAATTGGGACTTCCTTCTCAAGGCCCTTCGGGACTTTGGCTTCCATCAGGCTTAGATCTCCAGGATTCTTTTCTGTGTTATCGGACCTTCCTTTTCTCTACTGATTAATGGGTCCCCTACGGAGTACTTCACCTCCACGGTCAGCCTCCGTCAAGGTTGTCCTCTCTCTCCTTCCCTCTTTATTATTTGTGCTGACTTTTTGTCGAGGGCGTTGCGAGCAGCGGTACGAGAGTCGGTCATCCAATCATTCATTCCTGCTCCTGGTGCTCCTCCGATCTCGCATCTTTTATTTGTAGATGACTGTTTACTCCTGGGTAGAGCTTCAGTTGTCTGTGCTCAGGGATTCTGGAGGGTTATGGAGGACTATTGTTTGGCATATGGTCAGAGAGTTAACTTCTACAAATCGGGTATCTATTTCAGTCCGTAGACATCTGCTCGGATATGCTACAAGATTTTGGATATTCTCGGGATTGCGAAGCACCATGGTCCTCTCACCTATTTGGGTGTGCCTATCTCGGGATCCAGACTCTCTAGGACGGAGTGTTTCCCGTTGCTTCAGGCAGTCCGTGAGAGGATTGATGGATGGCAAGGTAAATCCCTATCTTCTATGGGCAGGATTACCCTTATTCGTTCGGTTCTCACGTCTCTTCTGATCTATTTGCTTTCAAATGCTGTTATCCCGAAGACTATTATTCTCAAATTAGAGCAGATGATTCGGGCTTTCTTGTGGGATTCCACTTCGATCCATCGGAGGATTCATTTGGTTGGTTGGCAGTCTGTTTGTCAGCCAACTCAGTATGGTGATTTGGGGATTCACTCTCTGGTCAGTAGGAGAGAGGCTCTTCTCGGGAGGCATGTAGCCAGATCTTTTTATGTTCGGACAGTATGTGGTCGACTATGATGAGGGCTTAGTATGGTGACCATAATGCTGTTCTTGATGGCACTTATTGCCCTCCCAAACACTATTCGACCATTTGGAGGGAGATGCTGATTAGGGCTCCACTGATTACTCCTCATATTTCTTGGGTTGTTGAGGATGGTAGATCTATTAGATTTTTGCTGGACCCTTGGATTTCTGAGCTTCTTCTAATTCATTGGCCCACTTTTATTTCAGTTGATATTCCGGATTCGATCTCCATTGCTGATCTTATGGCCCCTGGGCAGTCCCAATGGGACCACGGAGTGGTTACTTCGATTTTCAGGGATATTCTCGATCTCCGGGTTCTTTCTATTATTTTGCCCATCTTTCCTGGCCGGATGTCAGAGTATGACAATCTTTTTCCCCTCGGGTACTGATGTCACAGCTTATGACCATCTTCTCTTTGGATTATCCTACAAGATCCTCCTTCGGCTGGATCTGGTCTATTCCGGTACATCCTAGGATTTCTCTCTTCCTTTGGAAGCTGGCTCGGCACTGCCTTCCTACCAGACATTTCTTGGCGACTAGAGGCCTTCACATGTCCTCGGGATGCCCTCTATGTGGGGATGTCGATGAGACCTAGGATCATGCCCTATTTTCATGTGCCAGGACATGGCAGGTGTGGCAGACGACGGGCCTTGTTCAGCTTTTCTCTTAGGCTGTTGATAAAAAGGATATCTTCTTTGGCATTCTAAGATCTGTTGATGCTCCTCCTTCTGCTACTCTCCTGGCTTACATCGCTTATCATATATAGTTGTCCAAGAATGAGTTTATCTTTAGCTCGGTCAGATGCTCTCCCTGCTTAATTGTTGTGAGAGCAACTACTTCTGCCTCTGAGTACCAGCGATCGACTGGGAGTTTTTCGGAGATTTAGGGTTCCCGGCCCGCTCTACGAGCGCCCCTCCAGGTTTTTATCTCTTGAGAACCCCCTCCTCCATACTATTTCACAGTCAATTTTGATGGGAGTCTTCACCAGAGATTGGGGGGTGGTGCAGCCTTCGTCATTCGGAACTATCGCTTGGATTTTCTGGGTGCTGGTGGTATTCCTCTTCTTGATTCTTCCGTCCCTGCGACGGAGTTGTATGCTGCTTGGGTTGGTATCAGGTATGCCCGTCGGATTCTCCATTTGGACCATCTGATTATTGAGGGAGATTCGCTGATGGTCATTTCCTGGATTTGACAGTCGCTGAGAGCTTCATCGGTTCATCCTGTCATTTGAGACATTGGTCTTCTATTACGGGGTTGTGTTTCTATTCAGATTCGCCATATTATTAGGAAGGCAAACTCTACTGCGGATTGGGTTGCCTCTTTTATTGCCCGGTATTCTATTATGACTCTTTGGTTCGATTGGCAGCCCTGTACAGTTTAGGGATATTATCTTTTCTGATTTTTTTTAGTTGTATTCACTTCCACTCTTTTTAATGAATACATCGTTTTAGCAACAAAAAAAAAATCTGATATTTTTTATACTACATCTACCACTATATTAAGAGTGTTTTGGATTTGGATGGGATGTGGGAAGGGGGCGGGGATAATATTGGTTTTTTTTTTTTTGATAGAACAAAAAGGAAGGAGAAGTTAGACCCCGGGCGTGACCATTCCTTGACGGTCTTCCAACCCTAGCCAGGAAATATTCGATACATTACGCATATTAATTTTTTGCAGCTGTTTCCCATCCAAAGGTGAGTACAGTAAACAAAATTTATTATATATATCCCCAACTTTTTCATTACCATCGCCAATAAAAATTTCAAAATTATTTTATTAATTATTTTATTTTTTTTTAATTTTTTTAATTAAAATATGTCTAAAATAAAATCCGAATTCCTGCTGGTTGTGAGATGCGCCGCTGCAGGGATAATATTGGTTACTTCGAAACTTTGTTTGCTTAAGTGGAGATTTTTGTTTTTAAGTTTTAACCAACGGTGAAGTGTCACGTAGTGATGTTGACTAAAAGCACCCCACTTTTTGATTTTGGTGGGCGGATCTCTGCAAGAGCCAACAGATTCTTCGCCTGAAATAAAAATGAAAAAAAAAAATCTAATTTAACTAAAAATATTTTATAATTATAAAAAATAAATATAATTAAATTAATTAATATTTAATTAAATAAATATTATTATTTTAATTTTAATTTTTTTGTTTTTCTTGGTGAAATAAAAAGGAAAGTAGTTAGATTCCGGACGTGGTCACTTCCAGACGGTCTCCCAATTCCAATCAGGAAATGTTCGATACACGGTGCGTATTAATTTTTCGTAACCATTTTTCATGCGAAGGTGAGTACGTCAACCTGGCTACCACTGACATCAGCCGAGTGAACGGGATTTATTATATATATCTCTAATTTTTTTTTTATTATATATATCCCTAACTTTTTTACTATTATCGGCCAGTAAAAATTTCAGAATTATTTTATTATTTTTTTTAATTTTATTTTAAGATTTTTAATCGAAATATATCCAAAATAAAACTCGAATCCTACCTGCTGGTTGTGAGAAAAGTCTCGCAACCAGCGGTGCCACTTTTATTTTATTTTATTTTTTGTTGGTAACGCATTTTATATCATTAATTAAAAATAACTTGAATGATTAAAAAAATATAAGGTATAAAATATATAGTAATTATATGTTACGGAATTATACTACTACTGAGATTTCTCTGAAAAATTACTTTGATGAAAAATATTATGCTGAATCATTCTTCCTGAAGTTACAAAAATAGTTATTTTTTAAAAAAATTTGAGATGGGCTAGTATGTAAAGAATTTTTGTTTCAATTTTCATATTCTAATTCGTTTTTCTTAAAAATCCTGATTATTTTGAAACTAAATTTGTTATTGTTTTGACCATACGAACTAAACATTACTTGAAAGATGCAAACACTGTCCAAATTTTTTTTTTGATAATAGCTAGGAAAATGAATTTATCACCTGCTACCTCTATTATAAAATTAAATACTTGGATGCCAATTAATTATTGAACTACTTTTTTAAATATAATGAAATTTGTTACACTTGTATCATCTCCAATAATGGCGTTCTATTCATACATGGTAAGATCAAATATATGATGCTCAAATTTATCCGATCAATAAATTGAGTTGATTTATAAGAAATAATTTAGAATAATATAAAAAACACTAAGATCATATTGAGGTATTAAAGGATGATCATTTTTGTCGTATTGGTTACATCAAAAATTATCATAAATATTTATTGTGGCTCTACAACAATAGCATAATTTGTATCACCCACTGTATATTATATCTATTCTTTTAAATTTGGTTTGCATGTGAATTTCATATCTAAGAAAGAAAATAAATCAAGACTTTATGTCAAACGATGCAATAATTTTATAATTAAACCAACATATTACCCATGCGATATGCAAGATATTTATTTTATAATTATAAAATAATTTTAAAGTAAAAAAATAAGGATCCATGAGTGCGAACTCTTGTGCGTGCAATCAAGCCAAACATAGACTCCATTTTTAATATATTAATATGATTTACTTTTTCTATTTAAAGTTTATCTCATTATATTTTAAAAATATTTTTTTCATGATTGAAAAATAGATTGGTTTCATCATATGATTAAAATAAATTAAAAAATTAGAGCATCCATGCTCGTTGGGATTCATTATAGAGAGAATTAATATAAGGATGGGTCTCATTCGAATCCATGCTCATGAGATTCATCCAAAATCCACTTCAATTATGAATTATATAATTTCAAATCTTTAAATGTAGTGAGAATTAATAGGAGAGTGGGCCTTTTTAAAATATCTGCTTACTGGGATTCCAATCCCTTATAGCTACGAATCATACAATTTCAAACCAGAAAGAACTAATGAAAGGATGGATCTCTCGGACCTTCATGCTATCCATAAAAAAATTATGATAATTTTACAAAATTTATTATATTTTAATTATAAATCATGTAATTTTAAATATTAGAAAAAAAAGGGTCCGAGAGCATGAACTCTTCTGCATGTGATTAAATACTATAATTTTTTAAATGCATGTCTAATGGAGGCCCTATTAATACATAAGCCTTGCTTGAAATTAAATATTATGTTTTTGGATACGTGTCAAACGAAAGCCCTGCCAACACAGTAACTCCGGTTAAGTTGGGTTAAGACTTAGCACATGAACAAGTATGAGTTGAAATGTCTTGAGTGAGTTAGAGGTCAGGATCATCATTTTTTTTCGTTACTATGGGTTGGTATCTTGGGGATATCTTTTCATTACGATGGGTTGGTATTTGATATCGGATTGACATACTCATCCTTGAACGGGTAAAGTTACTAAAAATTCAGTATCTTAAATTGAATATTTTTTGATGGGATGGGGGCCTGTAGGTAGCTACATTGGATTTATCCTCCTATCCCTTTTATCTTAGAAAAAAAAAAAAAAAAAAAAAAAAAAAAAAAAAACCTTGATGAGGTATAAAAACATATGTTATTGTTCTCATAATCCAATCCAAATCTCATTTATCCTGTGCATATATTTAGGCAACAAAAAAATAGCTGCAACTAATCGAAATTGGTGCACATCTAATACAAACAAATATAAGAAACCACTTCTTGTGGGCTGCTCCTTTCGTCGTTTGTCCACTCGCACGAGTAATCCATGACATTAATTGACGGCAAGGATCATCTTAAAGAATACAATTTCTATCCCAAAAAAATATTATAATAATGTAGGAAAAAAATTGTGAGGCCTGCATACTTCCTATAAGAAAAGATGTGACGTACCGTGTAGCCCATGGGAGATGAATTTTTTTTTAAAAAATAATATAAAAAAAAATATTTATGAATATAGGTATTCAAAAATATATTTATAAAAATAGATATTTTTGGATTACGTGGCAGGACAATAGGTATTTTTGGATTACGTGGCAGGACAGCGTGGTATGAAATCGTCTCTGATAAAAATAATTTGAAATTGATTTGAAATCGTCTTTACCAAAAACGATTTCAAATCAATTTATTTTTTTAAATTTAATTTAAAAATTAATACAATATTTTTAATTAAATGTATATGACGTGACTTGAAATATGTGGTATAAACGATTTTAAATACATTTTGAAATCTTCTGTGCCATAAATAGCATTATTTTTTTGTTTTCAAAAACTTTATTTTTTAAAAATTCTAATTAATTAAAATTTTCAAAATTAAGTTGAAGAGCATTTTGAAAATTAAATACTCAGTGAAGGACATTTTCGAAATTAAATCAAATATTATGAAGAGCATTTTCAAAATTAATAAATATTTAATTTCTAAATGCCATTCATAATATTTAATTTAATTTCAAAAATGCCCTTCGTAATGTTTGATTTAATTTCAAAAATATCATTCATAGTTGATTATTTAATTTTCAAAATGCCCTTCGTAATGTTTGATTTAATTTCAAAAATGCCATTTATAGCTGAGTATTTAATCCTCAAAATGTCTTTCATAATATTTGATTTAATTTCGAAAATACTCTTCATAATGGTTGATTTAATTTTGAAAATACCCTTCGTAGAGTTTCAAAATGGTATTTAGAGAATTGAATCAAAAATCCCTCATAAATGCACCGTGCACCCCATAAATGCTCTTTTTAAATTAAATTTTAATCTAATAAAATTTTAAAAAATAAATAACAAAATTTAAAATAATATAATAAAATTAAAAATATTAAAAATAACATAATAAATTTATAATATATAAAATATTTAAAATAATATGATAAAATTAAAAATATTAAAAATAATATAATAAAATCTAATACAAATTTAAATATTTTAAAAATAATATGATAAAATTTAAATATTTTTAATTTTATTATATTATTTTGAATATTTTATATATTATAAATTTATTATGTTATTTTAAATATTTTTAATTTTATTATATTATCTTAAATATTTTATTATATTATTTTAAATTTTGTTATTTATTTTTTAAAATTTTAATAGATTAAGATTTAATTTAAAAAGAGCATTTATAGGGTGTAGGCATTAATGGTGCATTTATGAAGGATTTTTGATTTAATTTTCTAAATATCCTTTTAAAATGAATTTAGCTAAGAAGGGTATTTTTGAAATTAAATCAAACATTATAAAAGGTATTTTCAAAATTAAATCAAACATTACGAAGGGTATTTTGGAAATTAAATCATACGAAGGGCATTTTTGAAATTAAATCAAACATTATGAATGGCATTTTCGAAATTGAATCAAATATTATGAAGGGCATTTTGGTAATAAATAAAAAATCAGTATTAATTACAAGGGATGCCTTGCCACGTGTCGCCTGATTTGCGGCCATCTTGAAATCGTCTTTGGCAAAGACGATTTCTCCGAAGACGAATTTTTCACGCGTCCCCATATCACTAAGCGGGGGGCCAGAGCGGGCTATCTCTGAAATCGTCTTTGGTAAAGACGATTTCTCAAGTTGAATTCATTTTTGCCAAATATGATTTTAGTCTAGCTATCCATCCCCGTGCGCCACGTGTCATCCATATTTTGGAGAGGACATTTTTCTGCCATGTAGGTAAAAAAATACCTAGTTTCGTAAATATATCTTCGAACACCTATATCCATAAATATTTTATATATATATTATTTTTTAAAAAAATTCTAGGAGATGCGTGCATACCCTGGATAAAGTTTTGATCAGAAAAAAAAAATCTTTAAAGTCAGTCACATCTGAAACAAACCAAGAAAATGTAAAATCCTTAAGATAAGCATCTCCTCAATAAAGTTTTGATCAAAAAAAAAAAAAAAATTTTTTAGAGTCGATCACATCTAAAGCAAACCAAGAAAACTTAAAACCCTTAAAGATTATTTTTGTGAGCAATGTTTCTCCCAAAAAGAGATCTTCCATCACCTTCGGGTCAGTTTTCACTTGTTTGGTATTTTTATATTATTTAACCAGCATTTCCAAAGACCTCACGAAACTAATATTATTGTACCACTAAAGTGGTAGTTTGATTAGTAGAAACCTTACCTCACTACCAACAAGTAACGGGTTCGAGATATGATCCTGCAGGTGACTTGTGACAATTGATGATGTGAGTGATCAGGATCTCCCATTTAATTTATTTTAATAAAATAAAATAAAATATAAATAAATTTAGATTATTATTAATTTAATTAATTTAATTTTATTTACCAAATAAATTAGATTTAAATTTAAAATTTTTAATCTATATAATCTATTTAACCCTTTTATTATTTTTTAAATTAAATAATTATATATATATATGATCATTTCAAAATTTAAGAGACATTTCATTTCAATATTTAAAATTTATTCCCTTCTGGAACTCCTCCTTTTAGTCCTTCAATCCTCCTACTTTCTTTCTTTCTCTTCTCTCGAAAGTTACCATCATGGGGGCCCTCCCTCCCCCTTTCCCCATCCCAGGCTTCTCTGTGTGCTCCTTTCTCCTAAGTGTCCCCCTCCCTCTGTTCTGCGCTCTTGCGAATGCTCATATCTCCTCTCTTGTCACCCCTTCCATGGTTTGCTCGCAGTGATGCCTCTCCTCTGCCCTCCTAGCCCCTTACCTGACTTGTCGGAACTAGAGGTGGGCATTGGGCTGGGCCGTCCATGGTCCAGCACGGCCCATAAGGGCCTGGGCTGGCACGATTCATGGGCCAGGCACGGCACGACCCATGGGCCAGCTTGGCATGACCCATAAGGGCCTGGGCCGGGCCAGGCACGGTACGGCTCGATCCCCTTAAAATAAATGGAAATAAAATTTTTTATTTATAAAAAAATATTTTTTAATAAATTAAAAAAATATTGGGAACTAAGAATTTATTAATATAAAGTCATCTTAATGGTGGGGGGTTTGGCATAGATCCCTACCAATTTATTAATTTAAATCAAAATGTTACATGAAGGAAGGGGGGCTAGGCCTGACCTCTAGAATATAATAAGAAAAAAGAAAAAAATAGATATGACTCATTTTAACAATTAAAAAAATAAAAATATATAATTATAAAGAATTAAGAATTAAAAATAAATGATCAAAATCTTACTAATCATTAGTAGCATTTGTATCATCATCATCAGAGGATGTTGTATCATGTCCACCTTTATCTTGAAGTCTCGTCTCAGCATCCAATCAATCTTTGAAGCATAGAAGCATCTCAACCGTGTCGTCAGTCATCCTACTTTTCTTTTCGTCAGGAACATGCCGACCTGCTCTAAAAGTGGATTCCGATGCTACTGTGGATATCGGCACAGCTAAAATATCACGTGCAATGGCAGACATAACAGGATATTGATTTTTAATACTCTTCCACCAAGCTAAAATACCGCGTGCACTAAAAGTGGCTTCTAACTTCTCAACAAGAACCTTCTCTTGTGTAGCACTTGAGCATTTGCTAAATACAAACTAAAATTAAATTACTAGAAGCTTAGAGTACTTGCTAAATATTGCTAGAAGAGAGAAATAGTAGTAGTAGAGAAGGAGAGAAGAGATGGTTTAGTGCGGTGAGAATGAGAGAGGAAAGAGATATTTATAGGACTCCAAAAAAAATTATTTTTCCAAAATACCCCTCAAATTAGCCATTTTATGACTGTTAGGAGGGTTAAAATAGTAAAAGCCAAAAAATAGCCGTTTCTAGCTGTTATGGGCCAAACCGGCCATGCCTGGCCTGGCCCATAACGGCCCCTAACGGGCTGTGCCTTGCCTGGCCCATTTTTTTTAAAAAAATAATTTTAAAAAAAACAAGCTGATGGGCCAATGGGCCATGCCTGGCACGGCCTGCCACCCCCCGGGCCTAGGGCCATGCCGTGCTCGGACTTTGAATTAAGCGGGCCGTGCCTAGCACGCCCCGTTTAGTAACAGGCCGAGCTAGGCACGGCCCGTTTAGCCTGTGGCCCGGTGGGCCTGGGCCAGGCCGGGCCCGGCATGGCCCAATGCCCAAGTCTAGTCGGAACTCTCCCACCCCTTGCCGATGACCCCCCTCCATGGCATGCTCACGACAACACCACTCCTCCACCCCCTAGGCCCTTACCCGACCAGAGGCTTGCCTCTCCTTGCCAATCACCCCCCACGTGACAACTCGTGGCTCCCCTTCTAGCTCTTGGTTTGCGGCTCCTTCATGGCACATTCCCCCTTTTTTCTATCCTAAGCTCCTTTAAGCACTCCCCTCTCCACGCCCATCACTCCCCCCTTTATGACCTGCTCACGATGATGCCGTTTCTCTACCCCGCAATCCCTTATCCAACCTGCTAGAGCCCTCCCTTCCCTTGCCCATCATCCTCCCTCCGAGCTCTCCTAATCGCGACTCTCTTGCCCTTGCCAACCTCGGCCATGCTGCCAATATTAGAGTTCTTGGAGCTCATCCACCATTTTCTGTCTCTTCTCCGTGGCTCTCATGGAGGTGGGTGATGCGATTATCACGGAGGAGAGAATTGAGTCCAAGTTTCTAAGAAATAGGTTTTTATTTTTTTAAAATCGGATAAGAAATGGGTTGGATCACTAATTTTTGACCTAATTTGTAAACGAGTTATAAACAGGTCGGGTTGGACAACCTATTTATTAAACAGGTTGGGTTTGGATTTTAAATCATGACCTATTTAATAAATATGTTGGGTTCGAGCTGAAGTAGGGCTGGAACTGGGCTGGGTTGGGCCATGCCCCTCCCCAAGCTCGTCCCGATAAAAAATTTTGGGCTTCAGGCCAGACTTGGGCCCGAAATATTTTGAAAACATTAGACCCAAGCCCAGCCTGAGCTTGATTAGGCCAGCCCGAATAAAAGCCCAAATGACACCAAAAAAAAAATCATTTAGGTGGGGGGCTGAGGGCACCGGAACCAAGAAGTGAGATCGGAGCTGGGGAAGGGGTCGTGAGGTCATGCGAGGGCCAGGAGACATCAAGGCTAGGGGAGGGAGATCGGAGCCCTAGGGAGGCTGCGGGATCGCACGGGGGGCAGGGCCATCGGGTGCAAGCGTCGGGGCTGGGTGAGGGAGATTGAAGTTAGAGGGGGACCATGGGGTCGCTGGGGGGTGGGGCCATCGGGTGTGGGCACCTGGGCTAGGGGTGGAAGATCAGAGCTAGAGGGGAGCCATGGGGTCGCACAAGGGGCAGGGATGTCAGGTGCGGGCACCAAGGCCGGAGGAGGAAGATCGGAGCCGGAGGGGGGCCACGGGGTCACATGGGGGCGGGGGCATTGGGTGTGAGCATCAAAGCCAGGGAAGGGAGATCAGAGCCGGAGGAGCGAGATTGGAGTTGAGGGGGGCCACGGGTTACACAGGGGGCGGGGACGTCGGGTGCGAGCACTGACCGGAGAAGGAAAATTGGAGCCGGGGGGCAGCATCAAGTGGTAAGGGCGATGCCGCGATGGTCTCTTGGAAACGAGAGAGAGAATGGAGAGGAAGACCGAAGACTAAATGGAAGAGAAAAAAAATCTAAGAATTGAACTCGGGTCGGGTTCTGATCAAGCTTATTTTAGACCAATTTCGAGCCGGGCTAAAGAGGTGCCCGAGCCTGGCCAAAAAATTGAATGGGCTCTATTATAAGGCTCGAAGCCCGGTCTGATTTATTTGAAACCTGACCCGAAGCTCGACCCAATTTCAGGTCGGCCCGAAGCCCATCGGGTTGGCCCAGCCTAGTTCCAGCCCTAGGTTGAAGCTTTTTTAAGTTAACTCATATATGACCTGATCTATTTATATCCGACTCGATTAGATTGCCACCCCTAAGTTCGATCCAATCTATAGACCCCTAATTGATTGACTAACAAGTGTAGGGGTGAAAATGCATTGAGTTAGATCGGGTCATGAGTGACCTCGATCCGACCAAGTTTGTTGATTGGGTTCTAATATTAGATCAAGACCTAATCTAATAGAAAATTAGATCAAGTAGAGTTGGATCTACGGTTAAAGTTTTCCATCCAACGGATCATTTGAGTTGGATCGGGTCCATGAACAATCTAATCCTAATCTAAAAAATCTAGATCTAGATCGAGTCCGGATCAAATATAGATAACTATATTTAATTCTCATATCGTTAATTATTATTAATTACAAAATAGATAACAAAAAATATTACTTTCAAAATAAATTAAAATATAAAAATAATTATAAATATATTTTTATATTAAAAATGAGTTTTATATAAATTTTAATTATAATTTTGAGATCCAAATATGTTAGGAACATAATTGTTGCCACCCGAATCGTCGTGGCCCGTAGCTGCTGATGGTGTCGAGGATTGCATGTCCGCCTGCTTGGGATGCCTTCGGTGCCTCGAGACCTGCAGCAAACAACGTCAGTGACCCGGGCCAGAGATTTCGGCGGGAGCACTCCGACGGTCAAGTCAGTGACGGTCCAGGGGAACATATCCTCCTGGTCGAGCCCCTCTGGATGAGCTCCACACTAGGAGGAGTCAGTGTAGTGTGCATGAAAGTGAGAGTAAGAGTGAGAGTGAGCTGGGAGAGGTGATGGCCGAGGTGGTGTAGCCCCCTTGTCTCGCCTCTCTCCCCCTTTTTTTTTTGTGCTTGATTTGGTTACCTCTCTTTGGCTTACTCCGGCTGGGTCTTTTACTTTGGCTTGCCTCGGGATCTCCCCATGCTATCAGACGTGTGCGACGACGTATCGTGTTGTAGACGGGACACCTCTCCTGTCTGACAATCGGGGAACCTTCTATACGCCTCTGACATTTCTTTCGCTTGCCCCCCTCCTGGAAGCCTGGCAGGACCTCGATTGGTGGGCCGCCGCTCTCGGGACCCGTGCTCTCTGATGGGATATTTTCTCCAGTCGTACGGCAAGTCTGTGGAGGGTATGGCTCCTTGATATGAGTTTTCCTTTCTTTCCGGGGTGAGTGACGGCCGTGGGCATTAATGGCGGCATGGCTGGTGCTGTCGTACGACCCTCGGGAGGACCACCATTGTCCTCAGAGAGGAGGTGTTGCTCTCTTGGCGGCTCACGCCTTAGTCTGGATTGGGGACCGAGCTGGGAAGATGGGGCCCGCCTTCGGTGGGCTCGCATCGAGGTAGCTCGGCAGGGTGGAGGAGGGCTGAGCTCGACTCTGGATCAGCGGAACTCAGCTTCAGACGAGCTCGGCCAGAAGGAGGTGGGCGAGCCACCGCCCAGCCCTGGGGACATGACCTCGGAGGGGCGCCTCGTGGCGGAGGAGACGTGAGCTCGACTCCTGACCATGGGGCTCGAACTCAAGGGCCCACCTTGGGCGGGAACCCATACTCGGCTCCGACCTAAGCGTTCCAACCCGGCGGGAACCGACCTGGCGAAGGACGGAGCTCGGCTTCGGCGGGCGACTGTGCTGCTCCAGGGGAGCTCAACCCGGCGAAGGGTCTCATGTTGAAAACCCAGCATGGCGTCTGATGGGGACTCCACGTCAGTTTTCCTGTCCTACGTCAGCGATCCAACCACATCATTTGCCTACCACTCCTGAGGTCCGTTGGCGCGCGACGCTCAAGACGAAGAGAGTAATTGCAGTGCTGACGTGGAAAGGTGAAGAAATCTGATGCAATAATGACTGATATCGACGGTGCCTCGCTCGGCGGTCCCACGGACCTGTGCGGGGGTGCCACGCTGCCACGTCTAGGTAGCAGTTATGGCGGGCACGGAAGTCAGAGTGACCGCAGTCGGATTGGGGGTGCTGGACCCGTTGATCGACGACATGTGGCAAGTCTCTTGGGGAAGCCATAACGGTACGATCGGGGGTAGGCTGCCTCAAAGGGAAGGGTAGGTCTTTTGAAACTTACCTTCTTTCGAATCTTTAGTGCTCGGCATCGTATAGCGACCTTCTTCTTCTCCAGCCGGTAGCCATTAGGGAACCTGGGTCTTCTCCTCCACCTCGCTTAGCCCTTCTTCCTGCTCCTCCTCCTGCTCCTATCCCTGAACCCGAACCTTCTCGGTTGACAGGTCCCGGTGGGATTGCTTCGGTGATCACCGCCGAGGATCTTGTGACCATCCGGGATGCTTACAGCATTTGCGACTCCATTCATCTTTCCGTTCCTCGCCCGTGGGAGCGAGTCACATCTAGCAGTCCTAGGCGGATCGCTTTCTATGAGGAGGCCTTTGTCGGGGGTCTCTGATTTCCTGTCCACCCATTCTTGATTTCCTTCCTGACCAACTACCGACTTGTCCCAGCCCAGTTGGTCCCCAATACTATCAGAACGATATTTTGCTTCATCGTTCTATGTCATTTCCACGGGGTCGTCGCCCGTTTCTCCTTGTTCAGGGCCTTTTTCGCCCTGAAGCTCCACCCTACCGAGGATGGATGGTGGTCCCTTTCTTCTCACCCTCGGGGAATCAGATTCGAGCTCCCCTCTTCCATCAAGGGATGGAAGAGCAGGTACTTCTTCGCCTCGGTCGAGGGGATCGACTGGGTTTGGAGCGACCCAGATCGGTCTCCAAATAGGAACTCCTCCGTCGAAGCAGCCGACCTCGACTTGTACGAGCTGTTCAGATCGGTTGAGATCCCCTCGCTTGAGGTCTTGCTGTCGGAGCAGAATCTCCGTGAGGCCGGGGTTGGCTCGGCGCAGGAGTCGGGTGAGTTCGACTTGGCCATCCCCTTCTCGTTTTCTTCTTCTTTCTTATTCCTTCTTCTTCTTCTTTTTCTTCTTCTTTTTTTTTTTTGCCTGGAATTGACCATGTCTTCTCTTGTGCAGGGATGAAATTCCCCATGGATGACCTACTCTCATTTTCCAAGGAACGAGAGCAGGCAGCTGAGGCCGACGAGCCCGCTCCGAAGAGGGCTCGAGTTGATGATGGTGCAAGGCCGGTGCAGGCCGAGCCGGATGCACCGGTTCCAGAATGAAGGTGGAGGAGGGGGGCCGAGTCCACCCATGAGCCTTTAGGGCAACGCGACTTGGTCCCGGCGCCCAAGCCCGAGGTGGTCATCCGTGCCAGGTCGGCCGCCGCTGCAGCCAGGGTAGCAGCCCCCACTCCGGAGGTTGTCAACATCGAGGAGGAAGAGGAACTGAGAGAGACCAGGCCGGCGCCCCAGGCACGGCCAGAAGCGGTGCCGAGCTCGCAACTAGCATTGAAGGCGCCTCCTGCCACCGAGGGTTCTAAGCAGGTGGGAAAGCAGGATAGGGACTACTGCCGAGTCCCCTTCCGATTGGGGTCCAACGTCTCGTTGATGAAGGACCCGAGCCTTGTCCAGCGAATGATGGACTTTTCGGTCCAGTCCCGTGACCGGCGAGAATGGAGCGGGAGGCTCCTAGGCGACGTCATCAGCTCGTCCTTCATCAATTTGTATGCCGTAAGTCCTTCCTCTCTTGCCTTGATGCCTTCTGACCTTTCTCAGCACTGTAGCTAACATGCTTCCTTTGATGCAGCAAGGCAGAGAGCTGATCCTCATCAGGGATTACTGTCGCAATTGTGCGAAGAGGGACAAGGAGCGACAGGCAGAGCACGAGTCCCTGAAGGCTTAGGCGGGTCGGAAAGACAAGGAGACCTGGGAGGCTAATCTGAGGGTTAAGAGCCTCCAGGCCGAGGTCACCGATGCCACCCGGGCCAAGAAGGAGCTCGAGGGAGAGCTCGAATCAAAGAGGACCCGGCTAAAAGAGCTCCGGGCCGAGGCGGAGGTGGCGAGGGACAGGGCCACCTCTGTCGAGAAGAGGGCGGTAGCCGCAGAGAAGAGGGCCACGGAGGCTGAGGAGAAGGCCACCGTCGCCAGTCGCTTCGCTAAAATTGCCGAGAAGGGGATGGCGGTGGCGATCCGACAGGCCGAACGTGTTGGGAAGCAGCTGGAGGAGGCGCGGCGCAGGGCGGAGGCTGCAAGGAAGGAGGCTGCCGATGCGGTGGCCAATTTCAAGGCCTCCCCCGAATACATACAATATTTCAAAGAGGTGGCCATGGACTCCTTCGCGAAGGGGTTCGCCTACTGCCGCACCCAGCTATGGGGGATCCTTTCCGAGGAACGACTGGCCACGCTCCGGGCCCCCGGGAAGAAGGCTCCAGCTTTAAAGGTGGTTGCAGCGGGGCAAGGAATCGCTCAAGCCAAGTCTCCCCCAAAAGTGGTCCCGGAGACTGCTGAGTCGGTGTTGGTGGCGGCGACGGCTGGACCAGCGCCGAAGGCGGAGACGGCCGTGCCGGTCCCTTCAGCGACATTAGCCAAATCGGTCCCTCCGTCGAAGGCTGCTTAAGAGGGCACCCCGGCAATGGAGACGAAAGAAGGAGAAGTCCCGGCCGCGCACCGCCCAGGGAAGGAGCCGGCCCAGTAAGGTAGGACTTCTGTAATAGCTTTTTTTTTTTTTTTGAACCGGGCTGCCTGGCCTGTCAGGACCCGGAAGATAATGTAATATATATTTCTTCTCAATTAATGAAAAATCATTCAGCCGACATGACTCCTTTCCTTTATCGTGGTGTAAATATCTTTTCTCCTCCTCTCTTCTTCCCTTTTTCCTTCACTTTCAGTGCAGGGAGGCCGGAGAGAGGAGCTTCATCATATATGGGCTTGAGCCCCATCATCGCGGGGTTGGGCTCGAGTCTTCGATGCCGGGGAATGCTGGCTTCGTACTTGAGTGCTCGAGGGCCTCTCATATCTTGAATGTTTTGGAGCTAGGCTCGGGGCTTGGTCGTTGGAGGTCGGGCTAATGAAACGTCATCTTGGAGCTGGGCTCGGAGGTGTACTGGCCAGAGAGTTGGGCTCTGGAACTTGATGGCCTGAGAACATGGCTCAGGAGTGGCCGTCTTAGAGCTGGGCTCGGAGACGGGCTAGTCAGAGAGCTGGTCTCTGGGACTTGATGTCGGGGGACGTTTCTCCGGGCTTGGATGCCGAGGAGCTAGGCTCGAGGCTTGAGTGCCTGGGGGCTACCTAGGGCTCGGTGCTGGAGGACGTTTCTCCGGGCTTGAATGCCGAGGAGCAAGGCTCGAGGCTTGAGTGCCTGAGGGTTGCTCAGGGCTTGGTGCCGGAGGATGTTTCTCCGGGCTTGGATGCCGAGGAGCTGGGCTTGAGGCTTGAGTGCCTGGGGGCTGCCCAGGGCTTGGTGTCGGAGGATGTTTCTCCGGGCTTGGATGCCGAGGAGCTGGGCTCGAGGCTTAAGTGCCTGGGGGTTGCCCAGGGCTTGGTGCCGAAGGGCATTTCTCCGGGCTTGGATGCCGAGGAGCTAGGCTCGAGGCTTGAGTGCCTGAGGGCTGCTCAGGGCTTGGTGCCGGAGGACGTTCCTCCAGGCTTGGATGCCGAGGAGCTGGGCTCGAGGCTTGAGTGCCTGAGGGCTGCTCAGGGCTTGGTGCTGGAGGGCGTTTCTCCGGGCTTGGATGCCGAGGAGCTGGGCTCGAGGCTCGAGTGCCTGAGGGCTGCTCAGGGCTTGGTGCCGAAGGACGTTTCTCTGGGCTTGGATGCCGAGGAGCTGGGCTCGAGGCTCGAGTGCCTGAGGGCTGCTCAGGGCTTGGTGCCGGAGGGTGTTTCTCTAGGCTTGAATGCCGAGGAGCTAGGCTCGAGGCTTCAGTGCCTGAGGGCTGCTCAGGGCTTGGTGCCGAAGGGTGTTTCTCCGGGCTTGGATGCCGAAGAGCTGGGCTCGAGGGCATTAACATTCATGCAAGGCAAATAAATCGTTGTGCAGAAGAAAGTCTTTATTTCTAACGAAGGAAAAACTTACACTACTGATAATATCTCCTCAGATTATAAGCATTCCATGTTCGGGGGAATCTGGTGCCATCCAGGTCCTTAAGATAGTAGGCCCCCTGTGAGAGGGCCTCGGCTATTTTATAAGGGCCTTCCCAGTTCGGCGAGAGCTTGCTGCACTCCCGGGGTTGGGATGCTTCTGCCCGGCACAGTATCAGGTCGCCAGGTAGGAAAATCTTCGGTTTCACCCGTGCATTATAATATCAGGCGACTCGTTGCCGGTATGCTGTCATCTAAAGCCGGTCTTTGTCCCTCGTCTCTTTGAGGAGGTCGAGGTTGAGCAGGAGGTATGTCGAGTTCTGTGCCTCGTCATACCACTACACCCGGAGCATGGGCACGCCGAGCTCGATTGGGATCACTGCTTCAGATCCAAAGACGAGGCTGAAGGATGTTTCGCCTGTTGCCGTTCTGGGTATTGTGTGGTAGGCCCACAGGATGCTTGGAAGTTCTTCTGCCCATCTGCCCTTCACCTGATCCAACCTGGTGCGAAGTCCTTGAAGGATGGTTCGGTTAGTCACCTCGGCTTCACCATTGGTCTGGAGATGAGCAACCGAGGTGAAACAGTGTTGGATCCCATGCTCGGCACAGAATCCTTCGAACTCCTTGTTATCGAACTGTTGCCCGTTATCGGTGATGACACAATTGGGGAGTCTGAAGCGACAGATGATAGACTTCTAGAAGAATTGCCGAACATTGGCCTTCGTGATCCAAGCTAGTGGCTCCGCTTCGATCCACTTCGTGAAGTAGTCGATCGCCACTAGAAGGAACTTTCGCTGCCCTGGCGCGGTGGGGAACGGTCCCAGAATGTCCACCCCCACTGTGAAAAAGGCCACGGGGATGATAATTGGGAGATCGGCACGGCAGGTAGGCGCTGTACGTGGAAATGGTGTTGTCATTTGTCACACTTCTTGACGAAGTCGGCGACGTTTTCCCTCATCGTCTCCCAGAAATATCCCTAGCGAAGTGCCTTGTAAGCCAGAGTTCTCCCCCTACATGATTCCCACAGAGGCCTTCGTGTATCTCCCAGAGAACGAAGGCTGCCTCCGTGGGCCTGAGGCACATTAGGAGTGGGTAGGAATAAGATCAGCGGTAGAGGTGACCGTCCATTAAAACAAAATGGATGGCCTTCCTTTTGATGAGGTCGGCTTCTCTGCGGTCCTTTGGTAGGAAGCCGTCCTGGATGTACCTAATATACTTGTCCATCCAGCTCGGCTCGTGGGCCACTTGTTGCACCTCATCTGAGCTTTCGTAGCTTGGGCTCTTGAGATACTCAACGTAGGCACGTCTTAGGGATGAGTCCGGTAGGGTTGCAAGCCGCGACAACGCATCCACATGAGCATTTTCTCCATGAGGGATGTGGAAAATGCGGAAGTAACGGAAGCCTGTCGTGCTCGAACGAACCTTCTCCAGGTACTTCATCATCTGGGGATCTCGGGCCTCGTACTCTCCGGAGACTTGTCTGACAACCAGTTGGGAGTCGGTGAAGACCTTTAGGCTCGCACGTCCAGCTTGCGAGACACCCTTAGGCCCGCGAGGAGTGCTTCGTACTCCGCCTGGTTGTTTGTGGCGGCGAACTTGAAGCGGAGAGCACACTCCGTCACCACTCCATCAAAATTGGTGAGGATGAGGCCCGCCCCGCTTCCGCAGGAGTTGGAGGCACCGTCCACATGGAGGATCCAAGGGTCCTCTTGCGGTCCGGGCTCAGTTCGGTTCTCCGGGATCGTACACTCTGGCTCCTCGGGAGGCCCTGTATATTCGACCACGAAGTCGGCTAGGACCTGGGCCTTCTGCAACGACCTCGACTGGTATGCAATGTCGAACTCGCTCAGCATCAGGGACCATTTAGCCAATCTCCTGGAGGTCTCAGGGTGGCTTAATATGGTCTTCAACGGTTGATCGGTGACAACCGCGATGGGATGCACTTGGAAGTAGGGCCTGAGGCGCTTAGTAGACATGATTAGTGCAAAAATGAGTTTCTCGGAGCGAGTATACCTGATTTTCGCATCACGGAGGATTTTGCTGGTATAGAACACCGGCTTCTGGGATCCGTCCTGGTTTGTGCGGACAAGGACCGAGCTGACGGCCACTAGTATGACCGCCAGGTAAAGTAGGAGCTCTTCCCCTTCTTCTGGTCTGGATAGCAGAGGTGGAGAGGTTAGGAACTCCTTCATCTCTTCAAAGGCCACCTTGCACTCTTCGGTCCAGGTGAAGTCGTGCATCTTGTGCAACGCCTTGAAGAAAGGGAGGTAGCGGTCAGCCAACCTCGAGATGAATCGACTTAGGGCTACGACCTTCCTCGTCAGACGTTGAACTTGCTTCTTGGATGTTGGGTGCTCCATATCAAGGATCGCCTAGACCTTCTTCGGGTTCGCTTCGATGCCTCTCTGGGTGACCATGAAGCCGAGAAATTTTTCGGTCGCCACCTCGAAAGCGCACTTCACTGGGTTGAGCTTCATTTGGTGCTTCCGGAGACTGTGAAAGGCTTTGACGAGGTCGGCGATGTGGTCTGAGCTCGGTTTGCTCATAACGAGCATGTCATCCACGTACACTTGCATGTTCCGGCCAATCTGGTCTTTGAAGACCTTGTTGACCAAATGTTGGTACGTGGCTCCAACATTCTTCTGGCCAAAGGGCATCATCCTGTAGCAATATGTCCCTCGGTCGGTAATAAAGGCAGTGTGCTCATCCCCCGGGTGCATCTGGATCTGATTGTACCCGGAGAATGCATCCATGAAGGAGAGCAGCCTGAGCCCCGAGGTGGCGTCCACCAATTGATCTATCCTCGGCAAATGGAAGCTGTCCTTTGGGCACGCCTTATTAAGGTCGGTGTAATCTACACAGATCCTCCACTTACCGTTGTTCTTCTTCACTATCACCATGTTCGCCAGCCAGCTTGGGTATTGCACCTCTTGGATGAAGCCAGCGGCCAGAAGTTTCTCAACTTCCTCATTGATGGTCGCCTGCCTTTCTGGGGCAAAGCTTCTTTTCTTCTGTCGAACCGGTCTGTGCCTCGGATCGACGTTGAGCTTATGGGTGATGACTTCAGGAGGAATACCTAGTATGTCCGCTGCCATCCAGGCGAATACGTCTGCATTCGCCTGGAAGAATTCCAGCAGCGGAGCCTTCTCCTCCTCGGGTAGCTTGGCCCCGATCTGCACCGTCTTCGTCTGGTCGGCTCCAAGCTGGTAAGGAAGCAGGCGCTCGACTAGGCCTCCCCTGGGGTCCTGGATCCTCTGGTCGAGCTCGTCTACCTTGGGGCCCTTCTCGAGCCTCTGGGCCCCGGGGAGGGTTTGGAAGCTGTGCTGCACTGGCTGGGACGTACCCCTCATTTTTCCCACGCCACAAGGGGTCAAAAATTGTACAAGCAGTCTTTTAGTAGAGACAATAGCGTCGCGGAGGTTGAGCCCAGGTCAGCCCAAAATCACGTTGTAAGGCGAGGGAAGCCGACAACCGTGAACGTCATCATGATGGTATTCTGCCGAGGTGGGGTCCCGGCAGTGACCGGGAGAGTGATTTCTCCCTCCACCCCTACAGAGTCTCCTGTGAAACCAACAAGGGGGGTATATACAGGCTTGAGCTGAGTAGAAGAAAGATTCATTCTGGAGAAGGCATCGTAGAAAAGAACATCCGTACAGCTTCCACTATCTACCATGTGTATTTACAAGATGCTTGGCGATCGTCATTTCAACGACCACAGCATCATTATTTACATTTCTCTCCCCGTCTTCCCCTCTCCTCATAAAGGGGAGTTCAATCTCAGGATGCCCTGCTCCCTGGGTCCTCTTGGAGGCACGCTCGGCTCCCCAGTGTATCATCCCCACCGGCTTCTCGGTAGGGCAATTGTCGATCACCGGAATTGGTGGAAGGGCGACGAGCGCCTGAGATTTCGGTTGAGATCTGCACCCCACATATTTTTCGAGGTAGGCCCTCTTGATGAGCTCTTCGATCTCCCACTTGAGGCTGCGGCATTCCTCGGTGTCATGGCCATGGTCACAGTGGAAATGATAGTACTTCATCTTGTCATGGCTGGAGGACGGCCTCAACGATGGTGGGCACCTTAGATAGGTCTCGCCCTCGATCTTCATGAGGATCTTCGTTCTCGGGACAAGGAGGGGAGTGAAATTCCTCTTAGGGATGGGAGTGCTTCTTGGCCTTGGTCCAGGTCGGGAGCTCTGAGCTGGCGATCTCGGCCTCTGCGCCTCAGGCACCACGGCGGGTGCCGATCTTTTTAGCGGCTGCCCATCAAGCTCCCGCCTTGTACGATCCGCCTCCTCGGCACGGATATACTTTTGAGCTCGGGAGAGTAGCTCGGAGTAAGTCTTCGGGGGCTTCTTATCAAGCGAGTAAGTCAGGTGAGAAGTCCTGAGCCCTCGCTTCAGAGCTAGCATTGCGACCGGCTCCTCCAAATTGTAGATCTCCAGTGCGGCAGCCTTGAAGCGAGCCACATAGTCCTATAGCAGCTCGCGATCTTGTTGCCTGATGGAGAAGAGGCTGTCCGCCTCCTGTGGCATCTTCCGATAGGCATCGAAATGAGCCACGAACCTCTGCCCCAGCTGGACGAAGGAGTTGATACTTTCCGGCTCGAGGCGGGTGAACCACACCCGAGCCACCTTCCGGAGAGTAGCAGGAAAGGTGACACATAAAAGAGCATCAGTGGCCCCCTAGACCCTCATGAGGGCCCGGTAACTTTTCAGGTGGTCCAAGGGGTCGGTGGTCCCGTTGTAAGGATCCACCTGCGGCATGCGGAACCGGCGAGGAATCGGCTCCACCTGAATCTCCTGGGAGAATGGAGGGCAGATGTCATAGCCCGCTGGCTTGCTAGCGGAGCCGGGCAAGTTGGCAACCGGTGGGCTAGCTCCGCCAGTTTGCGGTCATGCTCCTGGCGCTTCTCTGCCATACGCCTGATGGCTTCATATGTCGACCCCTCCACCGAGAGAGGCAGGGAAGGTGACGTGGGTGCATGGTGCCCATGACGAGGGGCTTTGCTCTTTCTGCCTTGGCGGGGTTTAGATGCCCCCCGGCCAAGGTGCGGTGAGCAGCTCTCTTTGTCAGTGGACCCAGCCCGTTGTTGCTTCATCGGGGATTGACAACTACCCCGAGGGTCGATAACGGCCCGCGGCTGTGAAGGCTTCCCGTGGAAGGAATACAGGCTGTCGCGGGGTGCTGCGGCATGGGCCGCGGGGGTCTTCGGCTGCTGATGAGTAGCCAGGGACCGATGCTGGTGCTGGAGCTGGCGCACTGCCGCAGTGAGGGTGTGCATCTGTTGAGCAAGTGCGGTCAGCTGAACTTCTACCGGAGGCAGTTGAACCGGGGCAGGTGGCTCCGTCTCCGGACCGTGTGGGTTCCAATGGGAAGGGGACACTTCCGGACGGCTGGGAGAGGCTCCCCTCGCCCGAGTGGTCACTATCCTCTCGATGAACTGTCTGTGCGGGGCCTGAACTGGATCAAGTATCGTTCTGCCCCCTACTTAGCGCGTCAATAAATGATATGGTTGGATCGCTGATGTGGGATGGGGAAACTGACGTGGAGTCCCCATCAGACACCATACTGGATTTTCAACATGAGCCCCTTCATCGGGCTGAGCTCTCTTAGAGCAGCACGGTCGCCCGCCGAAGCCGAGCTCCGTCCTCCGCCAAGTCGGTTCCTGCCGGGTTGGAATGCCTAGGTCGGATCTGAGTACGGGTTCCCGCCCAAGGCGGGCCCCTTGAGTTCGGGCCCCGTGGTCAGGAGTCGAGCTCACGTCTCCTCCGCCACGAGGCGCCCCTCGGAGGTCGGGTCCCTTGGGCTGGGCGGCGCCCCGCCCACCTCCTTTTGGCCGAGCTCGTTTGAAGCTGAGTTCCGCTGATCCAAAGTCGAGCTCAGCCCTCCTCCACCCTGCCGAGCTACCTCGAGGTGAGCCCATCAAAGGCGGGCCCCATCTTCCTAGCTCGGTCCCCAATCCAGACTAAGGCACCAGCCCCCAATAGAGAATCACTTCCCCTTCGAGGACAATGGCGGTCCTCCCGAGGGTCATACGACAGCACCAGCCATGCTGTCATTAATGCCCACGGCCGTCACTCACACCAGAAAGAAATGAAAACTCACATCAAGATGCCATATCCTCCACCGACCTGCCGTACGACCGGAGAAAAGACCCCACCGGAGAGCACGGGTCCCGAGAGCGGCGACCTGCTAATCGAGGTTCTGCCAGGCTTCCAGGAGGGTGGCAAGCGAAAGGAATGTCAGAGTCATATAGAAGGTTCCCCGACTGTCAGACAGGAGAGGTGTCTTATCTACGATACGATACCTCGTTGCACACGCCTGACAGCATGGGGACATCCCGAGGCAAGCCAAAGTAAAACACCCAGCTGGAGTAAGCCAAAGAGTGGTAACCAAAGTAAGCACAAAAAAAAAGGGGAGAGAGGCCAGACAGGGGGGCTACACCACCTCGGCCATACCTCTCCCAGCTCACTCTCACTCTTACTCTCACTTTCATGCACACTACACTAACTCCTCCTAGTGTGGAGCTCATCTAGAGGGCTCGACCAGGTGGATCTGTTCTCCTGGACCGTCACTGACTTGACCATCGGAGCGCCCCCACCGGAATCCCCGGCCCGGGTCACTGACATTGTTTGCTGCAGGTCCCGAGGAACCAGAGGCATCCCAAGCAAGCGGACGCACGATCCTCGACGCCATCAACAACTACGGGCTAGACGATCCGGGCGGCAACAATAATACTAATAATAGGTTCGAATTATATTAGGTCAGGTCTGAGTTCAATTTATCTAGATCCGATTTAATAAATAGAACAAGTTCAATTTTAAAATCTGATACAGATTCACGAATCTTTAAAAATAAATTAGATCAAATTTAAATGAACCTGAGTAGGGTCATGAATCAACCCGAACCATTTGCAGCAACGTTAGGCAAGTGTATATGGCGCCTACCTCGCTGGTCCCCACCAGTGTAACTAATATGCGTGCTATTAAAAATACACCAATGGATGTGTAGCTGACCCACGTCCAACATGGACCAATCTATGCCATCTATTTCTTCCCTGTTCCACTCTTCCCTACCATCAAATCCCTCGTTCCCACCCCCGAGACCTCAAAATGAAACCATTGCCAGGTCCGGATCAAAGAAAGAGTGAGGGTGAGCTTCTAAAAGTCTCTATCAGGGGTTTGCTAAGTGCAGTTGTCAAAGCTCTGTCTTGATCATCATGCTCATCCAGTGTTCTTTGGGGGTTTTCGTCGAATGGTTGGGAGAGGATGGCGTAGGAGGGTATTCAGCAAGGCAGCACCAGCAAAGACTCCATCAGTTTGAAGGAAGGAGATAGGTCATGAGGCTCTAGTCGGCGAGGTGGGTGCTTTTGCTGCTGGGTTCGTGGCTCTTAGCCCATTGGGTGATCGTATGGACTTGGGCTTTCTTGAGGATCTCGGCCCAAGAGAAAAATTGCATATGGTGGACTATGGTGTTGGGTCACTGAAACGAGATCGGAGCCCTCCTAAGCCTTCTACCCCGATCATCGGAGGGAGCTCTTCCTCGTTGGTGGTGGTGTCTTCTCCAGAGAGATCTTCCTGTCAGGTTAGTCTTTCTGCCATTTTTGTGGTAAGGGTTCATGGGGGCAAGGGTTCCAATTTTGTTGGCAGGTCTCGATCTTCGGAGGGGAGTTGGTTGGAGGATGCTGATGATATTAGCCATGAGATCATCAGGTTCTTTTCTTCTAGGTGGGCTGGGCCTGTGGAGGATCCTCCTACTTTTCTCGCCCTGAGGCTCAGGTTTCTTCAAATGACAATTGTCGCCTGCTTAGTCCGATTTTTTTGGAGGAGGTTCGGTCTGTCCTCTGGTCTATGGATAAGGATAAAACTCCTGGTCTTGATGGGTTTCTTCCTATATTTTTTAAGAGATATTGGTGTATCATCTGGTAGGATGTTATCTCAGCTATGCAAGAATTTTTTGTTACCAGATACATGCCTGATAACTGGAAACAACCCTTTATTACTCTTATCCCCAAACATCCTAATATTTCTGAGCCGGGTCACTTTAGGTTCATTAGCTTATGCAATACTCTGCACAAACTCTATGAATATATGGCTAACAGGATGAAGTCTATTCTTCCTAAGCTTATTTCTCCTGAATAGGGTGCTTTTGTTGGGGGTCGCTGTATCTCTGACAATATTATTATAGCATAGGAGTTTATGTATGATCTTCGGAGAGCCTCGGCTACTCGGGCTTTGATGGCCATCAAGCTCGATATGGAGAGGGCCTATGATCAAATGTACTGGAGCTTCTTGGAGGCCGTGTTGAGAGACTTTGGCTTTCATCAGGCTTGGATTTCCGAGATTATGGCTTGCATTATCAACCTTGCTTTTGCTATTCTTATCAACGGGATCCCTTTGGAATTCTTTCATTCTAATCCAAGCCTTCGTCAAGGTTGTCCCCTCTCTCCATATTTGTTTATTATATATGCTAACTTTTTATCGTGAGCTTTATGGGCGACAGTGCGGGAGTTAGCTCTTTAGCCGTATCATCTCGCTCATGGTACTTTTCTAATCTTGCATTTGTTATTTATAGATGATTGCTTATTAGTGGGCCGGGCCTCACAGGCTTTGACATTGGCATTCAGGATAGTTCTCGAGTACTATTATCTATCTTCGGGTTAGAGGATTAATCTTCACAAGTTGGAGGTTCGCTTTAGCCTAAAGACTTCTATCCAGTTACGATGCTTCATCAGGGACATTCTTGGGATTGCTGTTCATGATGGAAGCCTTCGTCATTGGATATTCCTATTTCTGGAGGGAGGCTTCATAGAGTGGATTGTCATATGCTGGTGAAGGCGATTTAGGACAGGGTGAAGGGTTGGCATGATAGAACCCTATCTTCTATGGGCAGGATAACCTTGGTTAGGTCAGTCCTCACTTCTCTTCCAGTATTTTTGCTCTCTAATACTGTTATTCCCATGACTGTCATTCTTAAGGTTGAGCAAACTATCTGGTCTTTCTTATGAAATTCTTCTAATGCTCATTGATGAGTTCATCTATTGGGATAGAGTGATGTTTGCCAGTCCATTCAAGGTGGGGGGCTTGGCATTCAATCTTTACTGGTGAGGAGGGAGGCTCAGCTTGCGAGACATCTTGCTAGACTTGTGTTGGGTCTAGAGAGTATATGGACTTCCATGATGAGGTCTCACTATGGTCCTGTTTCTATGTGGGCGGAGGGGGAGCCTCGCATTGCTCGGCATAGCTCAGTGATCTGGAGAGAGATGATGGCGAGGGCCTTTGATGTTACTTCTCATATGTGATAGGTGATTCGAGATGGAAAATTGATTAATTTTATGTATGAACCCTGGATCTTGGATGTTCCTTTAGCTCGATGGCCTACTTTTCTTGCTATAGATGCTACTGATATCAAGATGGTTGATCTCTTGATTCCTGATGGCACTCACTAGATTTCTTCGATGGTCATTCGGACTTTTGGGGATATCATGGGACATAGGGTCATATCTATTATTTTTCATGTTCATCCATGTACTGATGTTAGAGTTTGAAGGTCTTCTGTTGTACCTAGAGTTCCTATGTCCGATTTGTATCCTATTTTCGGTACGATGCTGCAGAGGAGCCTTGATATTAGGTGGATTTGGTCTTTACGGGTGCACCCTAGGGTGTCTCTTTTTTTATGGAAGGTTGCCTAGCAATGCCTTCAGACGAGATCTTTTCTTAATGCTAGAGGGATTCACTTGCCCCCTTCCAGCCCGGTTTGTGGTGCGGATTTTGAGTCCACTAAGCATGTCTTATTCCTTTGTCCGAGGGCTTGGCACATCTGGAGGATGGTTGGGTTTGATTATCTTTTTTGGCATTCTGATGATGTTGTGGACACCTTCGACCACCTTAGATCGCATATTGCTCAATTCTCTCATACTTTCCTTGCATATATTGCTTATCATGTTTGGCTTTCCCGGAATACTTTGGTCTTCTGTTCCTTGAGGAGCTCCACCAGAGTTATTGTTGAGAGAGCTTAAGCTCAGGTAGAGGAGTTTCACATGTTGACTGTGATGACCACAGAGACTTGAGGTTTCGGTTCTGCTCTTTGAGCGTCCCAGATGATTTTCATCTCTTGGGAGCCCCATCCTCCGAGGTTCATCGAGGCCAATTTTGATGAGGTGTGAAGGGCAAGGAGGGAGGGGCTGGATTTGTTATTTGTGGACTTGGCCTGGGCATTATTGCTGTTGGAGATTTTCATCTATTTGACTCTACTGTCCCTTTAGCGGAGCTTAAAGCGACTTGGGCTGGTATTCGATATGCCTATCGGTGCTTACTTGCGGATCATCTTATTATTGAAAAGGATTCGTCCATGATTATTTCTTGGATTAGGAAGGCTATCAATTCCATGCCTTCACATCTTCTGATTTGGGAAATTGCTCTTTGGTTGCATCTATTCTTCTCCATTGTGGTCAGGCGCTATGAACTTATTTCGGGATACTCCTTGGACTTTTAAAGATTATATTTTTTTTAATTTTTTTTTGGATGTATTCATACATACTTGTTGATCGAATATTCTATTAAGAGAGAGAGAGAGAGAAAGAGCGAGGGCTCCATTCACGGTGGTTATCGCCGCGAGAATCTCCGAAGATCCTGGAGCCATGGCTGAGATCCTCCGTCCCCAATTGGCGACGGATCTTTTCAGCGACCCCATCGAGTTCTAGCGGCTCTGGTTTAAGGCCGCCTCCTTCCGTCGCCAGACTTCGATCCGGATTCCTACATTGCCGACTCAGCTCCTTCATCCCCCTAGAAAGCCTCACTGCGGAGATCCACGCGCACCTCGTTGCCCTCAAGGCCAAGCTCGTTGATCTCATCAACCGTGACTACACTGACTTCGATATGAATCGAAACCATCGCTGCCATTATTAGAGGGACCATGGAGGATGACGAATGGGTGGGAAAGGGAGCGATCAACGGTGGAGGCACGGTGATGGCGGCGGATTTGCGTGTAGATCCGGGGGTTGTAGAGGGAACCACCAGCGACGGGTCTTCCCCGCGGCGGCGAGGCAGGGAGGGGTCTCCATGTCCTCGAGGAACCTCCGCATGATGAGGTTAGGTCATAGCATACCTCAGCTTCTGTTTTGCTTGGGATTGCTTTTTATACGCGAGGCATGAACGTAGTTTTTTTTCTTTTGGATGGGAGGAGGGATAAACATGGACAATACACGGGAGGGAAATCGAAGCAACCATAAAAAAGCATTTAACAAAGATATATATATATATAATATTTCATAGTGTGATATCAACTGCACTGCCGTTATTCATTGAAGAATTTATCGTGTCTATCAAAAAAAAAAAAAAAAAAGTCGTGGGAAATATATATTGACTGTTATATCATTTATTGTATTTCTTTGTCAAATCTCCAAGTATTTTCAGACGCGCCTCTTCCAATTTTATAATATTTTACTTAAACTGTCTCTCAAAAGAAACATCAGTCTTCACATTAAAATTTCAATAACACTTAGGCAGTCCTTTTTATGAGAAGTATTAGGCTGGCCTGCTTCCACTGTCTCATGCTATTCTCAATAGCCGTAGACCATGCTGCTCATGATGTTTAACGACAAGGTCCAAAATCCACACAAATAGTTAGTCGTGCTGGATCTGGATTTGAAAAATGAGCAACAATTAAATAACAATATATATATAATTAATCTACTCCACTTGGACGGCCACGGGCTTAAAATTTTGTAATATCATAGCAACAGTACATTAACACCTGGGCAATTATTTTCATTTGAATACAATCAACGAGGCATCTTATTTTGATGAATTGAACAAGTAAAGGAAATTTATCGAAAAAAACATGTACAAGGAACACTGGCAACACTCTCCATGCACACAATTGAACCAGTACCGGTCCTTATTAAAACAACCCATATCTTCTTTCTCAGGGTAAGCTTTAGCAACCATGTGTCCATGCTAGCCCTTATGCTCAAGACGGTGGTGGCGCTTAGAGCCAGGAGGAACTGCAGCTTCCCCCTTGTTTGTTCCAGCTGCCGCCACCGCTAGCTTGGTGCCCGAGGCTTCGCAGGCGAATTCGTTCTTCTTCATCACTTCCTGAACTCTGATATCTTCGTCGACCGCCATGGCCACCACTTGTTGGCCATAGGGGCCAGGAAGTATGGTTTCATGGACCTGTACGTGGTCCTCGACGTTCACAACATCATTCTCTTGGACCGTCTTCTTCTTTTTCTTTAGGAAACAGAAGAGAGCCGCCGCGAGGAATGCGAGGAAGAGAAGGCCGCCGAGCGAGACGAACACGATGATGATGACAGTGTTGGGGGTCGGCGAAGGGGGAGTGACGGGGGGTGGTGGTGCGATAGGGGGTGGCAGCGGGCGGGGTGGGGCCGGGACAACCGGTGGTGCAATAGGGGGTGGCTGCGGGAGGGGTGGTGCCGGGACAACTGGTGGTGCTACAGGGGGTGGCAGCGGGCGGGGTGGTGCCGGGACAACCGGTGGTGCAACAGGGGGTGGCTGCGGGAGGGGTGGTGCCGGGACAACCGGTGGTGCAACAGGGGGTGGCTGCGGACGGGGTGGTGCCGGGACAACCGGTGGTGCAACAGGGGGTGGCTGCGGGAGGGGTGGTGCCGGGACAACCGGTGGTGCAACAGGGGGTGGCTGCGGGCGGGGTGGTGCCGGGACAACCGGTGGTGCAACAGGGGGTGGCTGCGGGAGGGGTGGTGCCGGGACAACCGGTGGTGCAACAGGGGGTGGCTGCGGGCGTGGTGGTGCCGGGACAACCGGTGGTGCAACAGGGGGTGGCTGCGGGCGTGGTGGTGCCGGGACAACTGGTGGTGCAACAGGGGGTGGCTGCGGGCGGGGTGGTGCCGGGACAACCGGTGGTGCAACAGGTGGTGGCTGCGGGCGTGGTGGTGCCGGGACAACTGGTGGTGCAACAGGGCGTGGGAAGAATGGTGGAAAGGGGATAGACATTGTGTCTGGACTAGAGATGCTTGAGATCTTGAGAAGGCAGTGAAAGGAGGGATAGAGAGGAGGAGAATGGAGTGTGGGTATTTGTAGTGAGGGAGGAGTTGGTGACTTGGAATTGGTATCAGGCTCTGCAAATGACTTGGCTCGCATGCTACGGCTTTTTGAGGGTTGCTTCCAAACAATGTGTTGCTTAGAATGGGGACTCTTTTTCTGGTCCCCATTGAGTCATTCGGAATGGGTTAGGTCAACCATGATCCGTGCCCAAATGGATGCATTCCATACATGGTCTCAAAGTTCCACACACACACACACACGAAAATAAAAATAAATCATCAATTTGTTTTACATCAACGGCACTAATAATAAGTGAAAAGAACCAAAAAAAAAAAAAATAATATGAATCTTCAACGAACAACTGAGCGTCTAAGCATAATATTGATCTTCAGACTCAAATATCTCAATAATATGGATGATAGCAATGTCAAAAGGATTTTGAATTCACGAAAATTTACTTTGAATTAAATTGTCCAACCAATCCAATTTTGTAACAGTATGACCAAGATTTGATAGAGTTTTTCAATGAATCATTATAATATGATATCCATAATATTATGCAATAAATAAAAATAATATTTTAAAGATGGTATATTTTTAAATAAAAAGTGTATTCTGCATGATGCATGCGCGGGTAATATGTTAGTTTATTATTATTCTCTCTCAAATAAACTTTATCAAAAACCCAATATTATACATTAACGCAAAGTAAGCCACGTGACGGCAAGCCAGAGTTCTTATAAGAATACCAGCAAACGTAAAGCATCCAAATAAAACCTGATCCGAATAATCCAAAAGGCAGCAAGCTTTCATTATATTATCACTGTTACGGTCACCTCGGCCGGGAGGGGTCCATCTCGGCCGAAGCCGGCGGCTCCCCCGCTCCCTCGTCAGGTGGCACCCTGAGACGGTCCCACCTCGGCCGAGGTCAAGCCGGGCCCCTTCGCTCCTTCGCCAAGTGGCGCCCGGAGACGGGGCCACCTCGACCGAAGCCGAGCATCCTTCTCCTGCTCCGCCAGGTGTCCACCTCGACCGACACAGGCTAGCCTGTACAGAGAAGGCCCCGAAGAATGGAGGCGCGGGCTCCGAGGTTGCCCCTCGAGCCGTGCGCGCTGCACCCTCAGAAAGGCGCCCCGTACGGACGGCGGTGACATGCGAAATATCACTTACGTCGGCCCGACATGTTCCGCAGTCGAGAGACGAGGCCCTGACAAAACAGGACCCGAAAACGGACAGCGTCGGCGCCTGGGAAGGAGAGCGCTTATGCTCGACCCAAGATCTATCGGCAGTCTGACCAGCGCCCCCTTCCCCTACTCTTTCCCCGCTAGGCTCGGCAAATGAGGCCGGAAAACCGCTCGGCCCTCTGATCCAGAAGGGGAAAGAGAAAGGGGCGGAGGGGAGGAGATGAAAGCAACAAAGGAGCCTCCCAGGAGCGGAAAACGAGGGGGCAACAGGAGGAGATAAAAGGAAGGAGAGAATAGACGACAAGGTAAGTGAGCAAGCAAGAAACAAAGGCTGGAGACTCCGTTTCAAGAGCAAGATCCAAGGTCCCGAGAGGGGGCCCCTTGGCGTGAGCTCGGCGAAGGAACCCAGCCGGGTTTCTGGTCTTTCTAACACCTTTCTTGCTAATACGTTCTCTGAGTCTGGGACTCCTTCGGGGGCCCGTCCCAGAGAATCTGTTCCCTCTCGCCGTCTACTAACTTGACCGTCGGAGCTCCCTCGCCGGAATCCCTGGCCAGGGTTCTGACCTTGCCTTGCAGGTTCGGTCCAGCCAGGAGGCCCCAGGGGCGAGACGGAATAGTCGGATCGGCGGTTCCGAAGCCACAGGCGCGGCGGCGGGATCGGCAACAGATTGGCGCGCCGGGTAGGGGGGGCAGGACAACACCCCTAGTGGGAGCTAGCTTTCTGCAAACAAAGTGCGCTCCGACAATGGTGGTCACTCGTGGACGCGAAGCATCCACCAGCCAAGTAGGGGAGGTCCCCTCCTCTCAGGGGGCCCACAGCCTGGAGAGGGAGCTCCCAGCTCCCCTTCCTTTTCCACCACAGCCGTCCTCGGCGGACGGACCTCTCGCGGCCGTCATCTAACAGCTGCAGACCTTGACCACGGCGGTCCGGCAGCTACAACATCAGCAGCGCTCCCTGGCCATGCAGCCTCAGCTAGGGACCCCCGCAGCTCGAGCCGTGGGGCCGCGTAGGAGCCTGCGCTCCATTCAAGGCAGGCCATCCCAACCGCGGGCAGTCTCCAACCCCCGCGGGAGCCATCAAACTCCCGCGAAAAGAAACTACTCCGGTTCGGCGGATCACGAGAGTCGATCCCCGGCCGATGAAGCCAAGACGGTGCATCGCAGCAAGCGACGCCGAGGCATGAAACTGCACCGAGCCCGATCGGCGCACCCTTCACCAGCGGCCTCGGTGGAAGATTCCACCGACGAGGCCATCCGGCGCCAGGCCGAAAGGCGCCTGGAGGAGCACCAGCACAAGTTGGCGGAGTTCGCCCGCCGATTTGCCGACATGCAGAACTCCTCGGTGGACCAGGCGGGCTACGACTCCCGACCCCCCTTCTCTGAAGAAATCCAGGCGGAGCCGATTCCGAGCCGGTTCGGTATGCCGCAGGTGGATCCCTACGACGGGACCACCGACCCTCTGGACCATTTGGAGATCTACAAGGCTCTCATGAGGGTCCAGGGGGCCACGGACGCTCTTTTGTGCATCGCCTTCCCCGCTACCCTCCGGAAGGCCGCTCGAGTCTGGTTCACCCACCGCGAGCCCGGATCTATTTGCTCCTTCCATCAGTTGGAAGGAAAGTTTGTGGCACACCTCGACGCTTGTCAGAAGGTGCCGAGAGAGGTGGACAGCCTCTTCTCTATCCACCAGCAGGACCAGAAGCTGCTCCGGGACTACATCACCTGGTTCAAGACCGCAGCCCTGGAGATCTACAGCCCGGACGAGCCCGTCGCCATGCTGGCTTTGAAGCGCGGGCTCAAGACGTCCCGCCTGACCTATTCCCTGGACAAAAAATCCCCAGGACGTACTCCGAGCTCCTCCTCCGCGCCCACAAGTACATCCGAGCGGAGGAGGCCGATCGCACCCGCCGAGAGCTAGACGGGAAGACTTTGAAGAAGCCGGCCCCGAGGAACATTCCAGGAGCTCGGAGGCCCGGGCCATCAGCCGACCCTCGCCCGAATCCGAGGTTAAAGGGCGAGGCCACTCCGGAGCGAAGGTTCACCCCCTCCTCGCTCCCCGAACGAAGATCCTCATGGAAATTGAGGGCGAGCACTACCTCCGCCGACCTCCTCCTCAAAACCCAAGAGGTACCCGGGACAAGTCAAAGTATTGCCAGTTCCACCGCGAACACGGTCATGACACGGAGGAGTGTCGCAACCTGAAGCGGGAAATCGAGGAGCTGATCAAAAGAGGCTACCTCAGGAAGTTCATCAGGAACGATGCTCCGGCGGAGGAACAGCCGCTCGCGGCCTTACCCCCGGTTCCTGCAATCGACAACTGCCCGACGGAGAAGCCAGTGGGCATGATCTCAAGTGGGATCGGGCGGGCGGCAAGGAGAGCCCGGGAGGTCGGGAACCCAGAAGATGTACCCCTTTCTGAGAAGGGGAATGAAAATGAGAATGTAAACAATGATGCCGTGGTGGTCGAGATGACCATCGCGAAGCATCCTGTACACCGAATTATGGTAGATAGTGGGAGCTCGGCTGATGTACTTTTTTATGATGCTTTCTCCCGAATGAGTCTGTCCCATGATCAGCTGAGGCCGGTGCACACCCCCCTGGTAGGCTTTACTGGGGACTCGGTGGGGGTCGAAGGGAAGATCACTCTCCCGGTCACCGTTGGATCCCCACCTCGGCAGACTACGGTCTTGATGACGTTTACCGTCGTCAAGCTTCCTTCGCCTTACAACGCGATCCTCGGGCGTCCGGGGCTCAACCAACTGGTCGCCATGATTTCCACGAAGTAGTTGCTAGTGCAATTCCCCACAGCCTCCAGATTCGGGGTGATGAGGGGGACGACCCAGCCAGTCCCGCATTGCCTCCAGACGGTCCCGGGCGCCCGGGGCGCTGAGCTCGCCCCCGACGTCGACGACCTCGATCTAAGGGAGAAGGAACCCAGGGGAGGACCCGTAGAGCGCCTGTTGACTTATCCCCTCGGTTTGGACCCACTGAAGACGGTGCAGGTGGGGGCACAGCTCCCAGAAGAGGAATGGACCCGCCTACTGGAATTTCTCCGCATGAACGCAGACGTGTTCGCCTGGTCAGCAGCCGACATGCCGGGCATTCCCCCCGAGGTCATTACGCACAGGCTGAACGTGGACCCGAGGTGCCGCCCGGTCCGCCAGAAGAAGAGGAGCTTCGCTGCGGAGAGGCAGAGGGCCATCAACAAAGAGGTGGAGAAACTCCTCGCCGCCGGCTTCGTGCGGGAAGTTCAGTATCCCAGCTGGCTGGCGAATGTGGTCATGGTGAGAAAGAGCAGTGGTAAGTGGAGGATCTGTGTAGACTATACCGATCTCAACCGAGCTTGCCCGAAGGACAGCTTCCCTCTTCCAAAGATTAACCAGTTGGTCGACACCACCTCGGGGCATCGCCTCCTATCCTTCATGGACGCTTTCTCCTGCTACAACCAGATCCGAATGAACCCGGAGGACGAAGAGCACACTGCCTTCGTCACCGACCACGAAACTTTCTGTTATAGGATGATGCCATTTGGCCTCAGGAATGCCGGGGCCACGTACCAGCGTCTGGTCAACAGAATCTTTAAAGACCAGATTGGCCGCAACATGCAGGTGTACGTGGACGATATGCTGGTGATGAGCAAGCCCCACTCGGATCACGTGGCCGACCTGGCAGAGACTTTCGGTATCCTCCGACTTCATCAGATGAAGCTGAACCCGGCGAGGTGCGCTTTCGGCGTCTCCGCCGGGAAGTTCCTGGGGTTCATGGTAACCCAGAGAGGGATTGAAGCCAACCCGGAGAAGGTCCAGACCATCCTGGACATGGAGCAGCCCGCCTCCAAGAAGCATGTGCAGCAACTCACCGGCCGGATAGCCGCCCTGAGCCGATTCATCTCCAGGTCGGCCGACCACTGCCGACCCTTCTTCAAAGTGTTGAGGAAGATGAACGACTTCGCCTGGACCGAGGAGTGCCAGGAGGCCTTTGAAGAGCTGAAGAAGATGCTCACGTCGCCCCCACTGCTTTCCAGGCCCGAGGTGGGAGAGGAGCTCATCCTCCACCTGGCAGTCACCCCGGAGGCCGTCAGTTCGGTCCTAGTTCGGACCGACGACCAGGGAGTCCAGCGGCTGATGTACTATACCAGCAAACTTCTCCGTGATGCGGAGCTCAGGTATTCCCGGCCCGAAAAGCTCGTTTTTGCATTAATAGTGTCTGCTCAGCATCTCAGGCCATATTTCCAAGCGCAACCCATTGCCGTCCTGACGGATCAGACGCTGAAACCGGTACTCAGCCGACCCGACACATCGGGGCGATTGGCGAAGTGGGCACTCAAGCTCAGCGAGTTCGACATCACTTACAGGCCGAGGTCGGCCATGAAAGCGCAAGTACTGGCCGACTTCTTGGTAGAGTGCGCGGGCCTAGGCAAGGAGTCCGAGGAGGACTCCTCGCACCAGTAGCTGAAACCGGGCCCCGAGGAGCCCGAAGAGGACGCGTGGATCCTTCATGTAGATGGAGCCTCGAACTCCGGTGGGAGCGGAGCCGGACTCATTCTCGCCAACGGCAGTGGGGTTGTCGCTGAATGCGTACTCCGTTTCCAGTTCGCCGCAACCAACAATCAGGCAGAATACGAGGCGCTCCTCGCCGGGCTGAGGGTCTCCCGCGAGTTGGGCGTGGCTAACCTCAAAGCCTTCACTGACTCCCAGCTGGTGGCGGGACAGGTCTCCGGAGAGTACGCCGCACACGACCCTCAAATGGTGAAGTATTTGGAGCTTGTCAAAACGGGCACAACCGGGTTTCGGCGCTTCAGCATCTTCCACATCCCCTGCGGGGAAAATGCCCGTGCGAACACTCTTTCCCGGCTGGCGACCCTGCCGGACTCGATGCTGGGTCGCGCTCATGTAGAGCGCCTCAAGGCCCCAAGCTACGAGACCCTAGTGGAGGTCCAACAGGTCAGCCGTGAGCCCAGCTGGATGGACAAGTACGCCGAGTACATAACCAGCGGTACCCTGCCAGAGGACCGTGTAGTGGCCTGCCTTATCAAAAAGAAGGCTGCACGGTTCGTCCTGATGGATGGGCAACTGTATCGAAGGTCATACTCCTACCCCCTCCTAAAGTGCCTGGGACCCGCGGAGGCCACACTCGTGCTCCAGGAAATTCATGAGGGCATCTGCGGGAATCACGTGGAGGGCAGATCGCTAGCCTACAAGGCTCTCCGTCAAGGCTATTTTTGGGAGACGATGAAGGAGGACGCCGCCGATTTCGTGAAGAAGTGTGATCGGTGCCAACGGCATGCCGTGGTGCAGCGATAGCCCTCCACCCCGATCTCCCAGCTCTTAGCACCGTGGCCATTCGCCCAATGGGGAATGGACTTCCTAGGACCATTTCCATCGGCGTCTGGACAACGGAAGTTCCTGATTGTGGCCATCGACTACTTCACGAAGTGGGTTGAGGCCGAACCCTTGGCGCGGATCACCGAAGCAAACGTCGCCAAGTTCTTCTGGAAGTCGATCATCTGCCATTTCGGCCTCCCCCACACCGTGATCACTGATAACGGGCGCCAGTTCGACTGCCGGGAGTTTGAAGAATTCTGCAGCGACCTCGGCATCCACCATCGCTTCACCTCCATGGCTCACCCACATACGAATGGAGAAGCTGAGGTCACAAATAGGACCATTATGCAAGGCCTCCGAACGAGGCTGGACCAGGCCAAGGGCAGGTGGACAGAAGAACTCCCGAGCATCCTATGTGCGTACCACACCACCCCGAGAACGGCCACCGACGAGACCCCCTTCAATCTCATCTTCGGAGCCGAAGCGGTCATCCCGATTGAGCTCAGTTTACCTACCCTGCGGGTGGAGCAGTACGACGAAGCGGAGAACCCCGCCAGGATGATGCTCAACCTGGACCTTCTTGAAGAGACGAGGGACAAGGCCCGAGTCCGGATGGCGGCGTACAGGCAGCGAGTGGCCAGGTACTACAACTCTCGGATACGGCCGAAGTCCTTCCGCCCCGGAGACCTGGTGCTCCAGCACGTTGAAGCTTCTCAGCCTCGAGAGTGCGGGAAGCCCTCTCCGAACTGGGAAGGCCCGTACAGGATAGCGGAAGCCCTCCCTCACGGGGCCTACTACTTGGAGGAATTGGGAGGATCCAGGTTTCCTCGGACGTGGAATGCCTCGAACCTAAGGATGTATCATCAATAATGTAAGGTTCCCCCAACTCCAGCAATAAAGTTTCTTTGCTTCAAACGCTTTTTCTCACCTCGTAGGGAAACAGGCGCATGGCTCTGAGTTCGGCAAACACGACTGTGGCCGAAAACCCGAGAAAGCCGGAAGTCCAGAAGTCCAGCTCGACAAGCCGCGCAAGGCTTGAATAAAGCCTGCGACCCTGATGTTCAGTCCAGAAGTCCCGGACTTCGGTCTGGAAGGCGGGGCAGAGCCCAGCTCGCCCATGCGATCACGGAGAACAGCTCGACAAGCCGCGCAAGGCTTGAATAAAGCCTGCAACCCCGGTATTCAGTCCAGAAGTCCCGGACTTCGGTCTGGAAGGCGGGGCAGAGCCCAGCTCACCCAAGCGATCACGGAGAACAGCCCGGCATGCCGCGCAAGGCTTGAATAAAGCCTGCAGCCCCGGGGTTCAGTCCGGAAGTCCCGGACTTCGGTCTAGAAGGCGAGACGGAGCCCAGCTCGCCCACGCGATCACGGAGAACAGCCCGGCAAGCCGCGCAAGGCTTGAATAAAGCCTGCAGCCCCGGGGTTCAGTCCGGAAGTCCCGGATTTCGGTCTAGAAGGCGGGGCAGAGCCCAGCTCGCCCACGCGATCACGAAGAACAGCTCGGCAAGCCGCGCAAGGCTTGAATAAAGCCTGCGGCCCCGGGGTTCAGTCCGGAAGTCCCGGACTTCGGTCTGGAAGGCGGGGTAGAGCCCAGCTCGCCCACGCGATCACGGAGAACAGCCCGGCAAGCAGCGCAAGGCTTGAATAAAGCCTGCGGCCCAGGGGTTCAGTCCGGAAGTCCCGGACTTCGGTCTGGAAGGCGGGGCAGAACCCAGCTCGCCCACGCGATCATGGAGAATAGCCCGGGAAGCCGCACAAGGCTTGAACAAAGTCTGCGGCCCCGGGGTTCAGTCCGGAAGTCCCGGACTTCGGTCTGGAAGGCGGGGCAGAGTCCAGCTCGCCCACGCGATCACGAAGGATGGTTCGACAAGCTCGAAGGGCCCGCGCAAGGCCCACTCTACTGCCGCCAAGTCCGGCTTGCTCCGAACTTTGATATGAACGCTGGATGGGACCAGCTCCACCCGCGGACTCAGCCCGGGGCAAGCCGCGGGACCTCGTCTCGGCACTCGACACCAACACCTCAAAAAAAAAAAGGGGGAGAGGAAAGGAAGGCAAGGTCGAGACTTAGCAAAATTGAATCTTCATTGACTCAAAAAGGGAGAATTACAACAAGGGAGTCCCGACAGGCCGGGAGTCCCTAAAAAACAAAAGGAAAAAGAAAAAGATACGTTTGTGGCTTAGTTTAGCGCGGTGGCAGGATCCTCAGTCTGGGGCACGTGCTCCCCGTCCTCACCGTCGGCGGCTGCTGGCTCGGAGGACCGCTCTGGAGCTGCGGCCGTGTCACCCGCTGGGGCCGCTGCTGTGCCACCCGCTGCACCTGAAGCCTCGCCGGCGGGTCCTTGCCTTCTACCCCCGAGCGCCACCCCACTAAGGTCGAGCTCGGGATAGAAGGACCCCACCTTTTCCTGGCATACTTGGAACCCTTTCAGAAAGGAATCCACAGCGGCCTCCCGGACCTCCGAGACGTACTCGTCGGAGGCCCGGAATCTCGGGACGGCTTCCTGCGCCTCCCACTTCGAGGCCTCCAGGAGCCCGTTGATGTTGGCACTCCATTCTTTGGCCGCACTCGCCTCCCGCCGGGCCTCCTCCAGCTGACGCTCCAACGACTGAGAATGAGCTCGGAGGCGAGCCCTCTCCACCGCATCCTCCTCCGTGCGCCGCTGGTTGGAGATCCTCTCCTCGGACAGATAGGACTCCAGGTCCCTGACGCGCTCTTAGGCGCGTGCCAGGTCCGCCTGAAGGGCCTGGTTGCTCCCCCGCAGCTCGACCCCCTTCTCCATGAGGTCCTTCATATCGGCTGCGAGCTTGCCGAGCTTCTCCTCCTTCTCGGCGTCCTTCTTTGCGTACCCTGCGAGGAAGTTCCTCAGCAGGAGCACGTCGGTCCCAATCTGCACGGCAAAAAAAAATGGGTTAGTGAAAAGTCAACCGGTATAGCAAAGAAGAGGGATATGAGCTCGGACTAACTGTGAAGAGCTGTGGGAGGATCCCGAGCAAAGCGTCGGCATAGTCCCGGCCGCCCCAAGATCGGCGGTCCCGAGAGGTGGAGGCGAACTCCATCACCCTCTCCGCGAGCCCCTTGTCGCAGATCACGAAGCACCGGTTGGTGATCACCGGTGACAGAGCCGTCAGGTCAGCTGCAGGGGCGACCAACCCCCCGGGGGGGACCGCCATCGTCGGGACAGCTGAAGTCGCGGGTGGCGCCGCCGGCTCTGTGGAGATGATGGGGCTGGTACGAGGTGGAACTGCTGCCGGTGGGCCTCCCTCGTCGGCAGCGCCGCCAGGACGGACGGTTGGAGCATCGGTGGCCCGGGCCCGAGGCAGCCTGGGCAGGGGAGCCGCAACTACCGGACTAGGCACGGGCGCTGGTGCGACCTCCTGGTTCATCTCGGTGCGAGCCCTCTTCGCCGCAGGCTCGTCCACCTCGACGGTGTCCCTCTGCGCCGCACCCTCCAGAAGGTTGTCCAGAGAAAACTTCATGCCTGTAATAGAAAAAGAGTCAGTCAGCTCGGCTAAAAGAAGAAGAACGGAAAGGTGGGGCAAGAGGAAAGCTGAGCCTCGCCTGGCTCGCGAATGGGACTGATCCCCGTCTCGAACAAGTTCTGCTCCGAGAGCAGAATCTCGAGCACTGGGACCACGTCGCTCAGAAGCTGAGAGTAGGCCTCTTGGTCCGCCGGCTCGACTTGGGAGTTTCGGTTCGGGGACCGATCCGGCTCGCTCCAGGCCCAGTCGACGTCCTCGGCCGAGACAAAAAAGAACCGGTTCTTCCAACCCTTGATGGAAGAAGGGAGGTCGAACCGGAGACACCTGGGCCGGGGTGAGATATACCACCAGCCATCATCAGTGGAGTACCTCTTCAGGGTGAACAGAGCCCTGAAGAGGGAGAAACGGGCAACAAGCCCGTGGAAGTGACAAAACACAATGAAAGAGAAGATGACCCGGATGGCATTGGGAGCCAACTGGGCCGGGACCAGACGGAAATGGCTGAGGAAAGAAAGAAAGAAGGGGTGCAGAGGGAACCGAAGACCCCCGAGAAAGAAGTCCTCGTAGAAAGCTATGCGGCTGGGGCCACTCATGGTGGCGCGATCCCCGGGTCGCGGAACGGAGAGACGGATTGATCCCGGGATGCCATAGACCTCCCGGAGCAAGGAAAGGTCACCTTCGGTCATCGTGGAAACATGACCGGAGGGACCGACAGAAGGAAGGGTCGAAGGAGGAAGAGAAGAAATAGGAAGTGCGGACATGACGGGAGGAGACCTGACACCCCTGGGGATGCCTATGGTGATACCCCCAGGTTGGAGTCGTCTGCGGGTCTCCTCCGGGATCACTTCTTCTTCCGGGGAGGAAGACGATGGAGTCCTCGGCCGGGACGGACTGGCCTCGTCCGGGTTAGAAGAAACATTGCGACGGCGCGCCATGGCAAAGAAAGTAGCGAGGAAGGGACACTAGAGGAAAGCGAAGGAGCGAAGAGGAGAACGGAGGCACTCACCGAAATGCACTGTGCAACGCGGGGGAGTAGGAGATAGCCTGCAGCAAATCGCCGACGGAGCAAGGGAAAGGGCCTCGTTCCAGAAAGTCCCATCCTTTTCAAACTCAATCGACAGCAGCCGTACCCATCATTCCGCTCCGGGCCATCGGGTGACTGCCGCGTGGACGCACGCCCGACACCGACGCCTCGTTAGCAGGGAAATGGCCTCTGTTTCGAAGCGACGCATTAATTGCGGACGAGTAAGCGACACGTGGCAGCCTCCTATAGGGTTTTGGGTGCACCGAGGAACGGCGACTAGGATCATGGCAATTATGATGCAAGATCTTCGCCTCCTCACGTCATCTCCGCATTTAATCCCCACGTCCCGTTCCACGATGCCCTAACGGAAAGGTGGGTTGGGGGGCAACTGTACGGTCGTAATGATGACGTGGCATGTCTCAGATTTCGTTGGGCGTGATTCGAGCCACGTGGAGTTTTTTCGGCCAAGTCAGTTGCGGCTCCACTTCGGCCGAGGTCGAGTTCGGTCCGGGCCCTCCTGCCGCTCCGCCAGGTGTCCACCCAGGAGGGGTCCACCTTGGTCGAAGCCGGTGACTCCCCCGCTCCCTCGCCAGGTGGCACCCTGAGACGGTCCCACCTCGGCCGAGGTCGAGCCGGGCCCCTTCGCTCCTTCGCCAGGTGGTGCCCGGAGATGGGACCACCTCAGCCGAAGCCGAGCGTCCTTCTGCCGCTCCGCCAGGTTCCACCCAGGAGGGGTCTACCTCGGTCGAAGCCGGCGGCTCCCCCGCTCCCTCGCCAGGTGGCACCCTGAGACGGTCCCACCTCGGCCGAGGTTGAGCCGGGCCCCTTCGCTCTTTTGCCAGGTGGCGCCCGAAGACGGGACCACCTCGGCCGAAGCCGAGCATCCTTCTGCCGCTCCGCAGGTGTCCACCTAGGAGGGGTCCACCTCGGTCGAAGCCTGCGGCTCCCCCGTTCCCTCGCCATGTGGCACCCTGAGACGGTCCCACCTCGGTCGAGGTCGAGCCGGGCCCCTTCGCTCCTTCGCCAGGTGGCGCCCGGAGACAGGACCACCTCGGCCGAAGCTGAGCGTCCTTCTACCGCTCCGCCAGGTGTCCACCCAGGAGGGGTCCACCTCGGCTGAAGCCGGCGGCTCCCCCGCTCCCTCGCCAGGTGGCACCCTGAGACGGTCCCACCTCGGCCGAGGTCTAGCCGGGCCCCTTCGCTCCTTCGCCAGGTGGCGCCCGTAGACGGGACCACCTCGGCCGAAGCCGAGCATCCTTCTGTCGCTCCGCCAGGTATCCACCCAGGAGGGGTCCACCTCGGCCGAAGCCGGCGGTTCCCCCGCTCCCTCGCCAGGTGGCACCCTGAGATGGTCCCACCTCGGCCGAGGTCGAGCCGGGCCCCTTCGCTCCTTCGCCAGGTGGCGCCCGGAGACGGGACCACCTCGGCCGAAGCCGAGCGTCCTTCTGTCGCTCCGCCAGGTATCCACCCAGGAGGGGTCCACCTCGGCCGAAGCCGGCGGTTCCCCCGCTCCCTCGCCAGGTGGCACCCTGAGATGGTCCCACCTCGGCCGAGGTCGAGCCGGGCCCCTTCGCTCCTTCGCCAGGTGGCGCCCGGAGACGGGACCACCTCGGCCGAAGCCGAGCGTCCTTCTGCCGCTCTGCCAGGTGTCCACCTAGGAGGGGTCCACCTCGGCCGAAGCCGGCAGCTCCCCCGCTCCCTCGCCAGGTGGCACCCTGAGACGGTCCCACCTCGGCCGAGGTCGAGCCGGACCCCTTCGTTCCTTCGCCAGGTGGCGCCTGGAGATGGGACCACCTCGGCCGAAGTCGAGCATCCTTCTGCCGCTCCGCCAGGTGTCCACCCGGGAGGGGTCCACCTTGGCCGAAGCCGGCGGCTCCCCCGCTCCCTCGCCAGGTGGCACCCTGAGATGGTCCCACCTCGGCCGAGGTCGAGCGGGGCCCCTTTGCTCCTTCGCCAGGTGGCGCCCGGAGACGGGGCCACCTCGGCCGAAGCCGAGCATCCTTCTCCTGCTCCGGCAGGTGTCCACCCGGGAGGGGTCCACCTCGACCGACGCCGGCCAGCCTGTACAGAGAAGGCCCCGAAGAATGGAGGCGCGGGCTCCGAGGTTGCCCCTCGAGCCGTGCGCGCCGCACCCCCAGAAAGGTGCCCCGTACGGACGGCGGTGACACACGAAACATCACTTATGTCGGCCCGACATGTTCCGCAGTCGAGATACGAGGCCCTTACAAAACAGGACCCGATAACGGATAGCGTCGGCGCCTGGGAAGGATAGCGCTCATGCTCGGCCCAAGGTCTGATCGGCAGTCTGACCAGCGCCCCCTTCCCCTACTCTTTCCCCGCTAGGCTCGGCAAACGAGGCCGGAAAACCGCCCGGCCCTCTGATCCAGAAGGGGAAAGAGAAAGGGGTGAAGGGGAGGAGATGAAAGCAACAAAGGAGCCTCCCAGGAGCGGAAAACGAGGGGGAAACATGAGGAGATAAAAGGAAAGAAAGAATAGACGACAAGGTAAGTGAGCAAGCAAGAAACAAATGCTGGAGACTCCGCTTCAAGAGCAAGATCCAAGGTCCCGAGAGGGGGCCCCTTTTTTCCATATCATACTTGTCAATTTTTTAAGATTGATACATACAGGTGTGTTATTGAAGGATGATCCATTTATCTTTTCATCTCAAACTCGACAAGTTTTTTATGTACAGGACTCGAAAGATAAAGAATGGGCTACTGTTTTTAAGACAAAACCCAGAGACTTGTATGACATGGAAAAAAGGATGAAAGAAGAAGATGTTGATACTTACACTTAGTGTATGCCTTATAATATTATGCCGGATGATCATATAAATGATACAACCATTTTTGGTTAGGTTAGATTCCGAAGAAGGTACAACTGGTTGATTATGATAAGGAGTTTATAAGATGGTTTACATTTTTGCATGAATGATTATGTTATCTTTTAAATTGCAATTCATTTTCATTATAATTTGATTATAATGTTGACTGACTTAGTTTTAAATAATGCATGTTAGGTACACCATGCCTAGAAGGAAGCGCCTATCGGATGTATAGTTTCAGTTTTCTCAGACCGAGACTGGTACTTCATCACAGCAGCCCCACGAGAGTAGATCAGTTTCATGTCGGTCTGATACCAGTCCATCCATTTCTGCACATCCAGCGGAGGCTAGTACCTCTCCACCTCAGGACGATGCCATTCCCTTCGAGTCAGTATATCATGATCCTCCTACGGATCATCCTGATGACGAGCCTATCGTCGATGACATATAGATACAGGGTAATTTAATAATTTCATCCCTTTTCAATTCATGTATATGCAATAATTTTGATCTATAATGTTCTATATTTTTTTGTAGATGGATCCAGGAGACTTCGACGGAGGCGAGGACCCATACTAGTCCGTGATGTGTGGCAGTTATCTAAGGATGAGAGGATAGTCATAGAGTGCAACAAGCTAGGCCAGCCTATTAAGAAAGCTGCTAGCTTGTTGACTAGTTTTTTGGGAACAGTAGCATGCCGGGGTCAGCTATGTCCTCTAAATTATTCGAAGTGGAACGACATGCTTCCTGCCTATAAAATAGAGATGCTTCGAGTTGTACAGGTAAAAAAATTGATATAGTATTTTATATATTAGGTTTTTAACAATTGCATTGCTTATTTTATTTAAACTTATTTTATTATTTATTTACATTGTAGAGCAAGTTCATTCTCCCTCCAGATTGTTCTGATTTTGTGCTCAAGTTCCTCAATCGCAAGTGGAAAGAGTATAGGACAAAGTTGAAGGGAGACTACAAGCTAGAGGGTAGGATAGATGAGTAGGTTGCAGCTACCTGTCCTCCTGATGTTCACCCTCATCAGTGGAGGGAACTAGTGCCCTATTGGTTCTCCGAGAGGGCACAGGTTGTGTAGCATCATCAAACACTTCAAAATTTATTAATTTTTACTCGTCATAATTATATTTATATAATATATAACATAGTTTTAATTTTATTTTGTAGACATATTCTGTTATTGGTAGAGCTGCACAAGCAGCTCAGTCTATTCCTCACACAGCGAGGTCCAAGAGTTATGCACCACTCAGGCATGAGTTTGTATGTTTCTCATCCTATAATACTTTTAGTACACTTTTAGTTTTAACATCATGTATCATCATGTATCATGCATGTGCCATGTATCATGGTACGGGGGTATAAGACATATCATTTTGGATTTTTTTGTAACATTTATTCTTTATATAGGTTGATCAGCAGGGGAGGGAGCCTGGTGAGGTGGAGTTATATCGGATGACTCACGTTCACTAGGATGGCAGTTTTGTTTGGGAGGAGTCCAGGGATATATATATATATATTTTATTTATATTATATCATGATTTTATTTTTATTTTTATTAAGTATTGATATATGAGTTTTTTATAAAACATAGGAATTGCTACCTCTATGATATCCGAGCGTGCTGGCGAGGGTACATCATCTACTCAGAGCAGTCGCATTGAGGCTGAGGTATTCTCGAAGTTGATGGAACCAGAGAGTCCTGGATGAGTGAGGGGTTATGGGATTGAGTTGCCCCTACTCAGTTATCTGAGATGAGTAGATTTACTCGGGATGCTAGAGAGAGTTATGATCATTCACATGTTCGTCGACTCTAAGATGAGATAGCAGAGCTCAGACAGACACGTGATGTAGACAGAGCAGAGATGTAGACTATTAGGGCTCAGCTTGAGCATGTTACATCTATTCTGCATATGTTTATTTCATATCAGGTAAGTAATTATTTATAACTACATACATATATATATATATATTTTGTATGTTTCTAATAATTTAAAATATATATAATGCATGTATCGTAACTATATATATGTATATCTCTTGTAGGTTCCTGATGCATATGCCAGTCACAGACAGGATGACGACCAGCCTCCCACGGATCAGTGATGCCAGTTAATTTTTTTATATTATTTTTGTATGTCTTTTTATGTATTTGTACTTGGATCGATATTAAGTATCTTTTGATACTTATATATATATATATATATATATATATATATATATATATATATATATATATATATATATATATATATATAACTCTTTATATTTGTGTTTGTATTTGTGTATGTCTTTGGATGTGATACAGGTTTGAATGTTTAGTTATTTCATTTTGATAATGTATACAGGTTGATGTATATATTTAATGTATACATGTATAGTTATAATTTTTTTTTTAAAAAAAATTATTTAAATTTGTCGATGCTTTAAAGCATCGCTAATCTGTAACTTAGCCATGCTTAAAAGCGTCGCTAACTGCCGACACTTTTAAAAAGCATCGAAAAATTTAAATTTAGCGGTGCTTTAAAGCGTCGGCAGGTGGCGTCCCCATACTTATATAGCTGATGCTTTTGCGACGCTTTAAGAAGCATCGGGAGGTTTCTTGGTGATACTTAAAAGCATATGGAAAGACCAAAAAAGCGCCGCTAAAGGTTTGTTTTTACTATAGTGTAACTCCAATAAAATCGGTTATGTCCCCTCAAAGTAAGATCAATACCACCCATTGTATTCTTATACCTTGGATCCCACCAACACGTAGTGCTCTATAATTTATTATTATTCTCTTCTAAATAAATTTTATCAAGAATTCATCATTATACTCTGCAAAGTAAGCCACATGGCGACGAGATAGGGTTCTAATTACAATATGAGCAAAACTCAAAACATCCAAATAAAACCCGATCCAAAGAATCCAAAGCAACATATGCGTTGGTTTTCATTTATTATTATTATTATTATATTATTATTATTATTATTATTATTATTATTAAACATGCCTTAATCCTGATCACACTTTACTCACAACCATCAAAGTACATTTCATTTCGCTTGGACAGGAGTCGCACCAACAGCAGTCACCCCACAATCTATTGAAATTCATTGACAAATCTTAATTCAACTATAATATTATTTTTAATTAATTATTAATTTTAATAATTTAAAGTTTCTAATAATAATAATATTATTATTTAATTATTTTTTTCTAAAAGTTGTTGAGTTTGTGTTCTAATTTGTTAGTTCCTTTTGGATTAAGGTAGAAATGCAACTACGTACTATCCACATGGTACTCATTTAAAGGGATCTTTGATATATTTTTTGTATGTGAAAAAGTGAGGGAAAGAGAAAGTTAGAGATGCCTCCTTGATAAGACATGAGAATTTTTTTTTTTTTTTTTTTTTTTTTTTTTTTTTTTTTTTTGTGTAGTTCAATTATTTATAATATTTTTTTTTTCTTCCAACGTTTCTTTCTTTTTTTTTTCTTTTTTTTTTTTTTGTTTAGTTTGGATCTAGCTTGAACCAATACAATTGTTCAATATCGACTAGCTTGCCATTTTATATAGTATCAAAGCTTTAAGTTCTAGAGATTAGGAGCCCATATGTTTGTATCTCTACATGATGTCAGAACAATAGATTTAGAGAGTGGTCGAATAATTTACAGTTTTGACCAAATTTATTCGGAACATATTTTTTCTGGGATAATAATTTGATTATTGAGGATTCAAATATTTATAGCTTGACATGGTTGAAAATTTCAAATGATTCATTATGCAATAGTACTAACATATAGACTTTTGCATTTTGCTATTTAAATTTAAAATTTTAAATAAATTTATTTTCTTGAAACCTGTTAATTATTTTCTTTTCAGTATTATTTTATTTCTTTTCCTTTAAATTTAAAATTTAAAATAAAAAAATGATTTTGTTTTCTCGAAATCTATTAGTTTTTTTTCTCCTTCTATGTTCTTTTATTTCTTTTATTTCTTTTATTTCATTTCTTTTTTCATAAATTAACCAAAGAAAATGGTAACAAAGTTTTAAAAAATATTGATGGTTATATAACCCGTACATTGTATGGATACAATTTTATTTATTATATATAACTAGAGTTCTACTATCTTGATTTAAAGATTGTCATGTGTTATTTTTTCATAAACTTTTTCCTGCTTAATTTTTTTTATGACTTTGGCCTTCAAATTTAAAATTTTAAATGAATTTCTTTTATCAAAATTTGTCAATTTTTTTTCCTTTCGGTATTCTTTTATTTTTTTCGTTTTTTAATAGGTTTTAAATTTAAAATTTAAAATAGGAAAATTATTTTGTTTTCTTGACATCTTTCAATTTTTTTCTCCTCTTGTATTCTTTTATTTCTTTCATTTTTTTTTCTTTTTTTTCATAGATTAATCAAAGAAAATAATAACGGAATTTTTTAAAAAATATTGATGATCATATAATCCATGCATCGCACCGGTATAAATCTAGTTAAATAATATATGTTATCTATATTAAAAAGTCTTTGTGGTTTCGTATTTGAAAGGATAATATTTATGGGACATATGCTTGACCCACCCGCTATCCACCCAAAATTAATATAGGCCCAATCTGGTAGAGAAAATTAACTTCCAAATAACTTACGTAATTTAAAATAATCTTTGTTTTCAAGTAACGATGGAAAGTGATTGAGGGCTACACTTTGCAGGTAATAATTTAACAATTGTTATATCAGTTGTTATAATGTAGACCATGATGCCAAAGCAACGTTGTTTTGAATCTTTTAATGCCAATATATAGGACTTAAAGTAATGTATTATTTATAATTAGGGTTCAGAAATTAAATTAAAAGTATTTAGATTAATATTGGCCACATGAGATGAGAAAAGGAAAATGCTTGAGATAATTTATACATATTTATGTAAGGTTGAGAATTTTGTTATGCCATTTATTTTCATTTTAAGTTGCCGAAGCTATTAGATACATACTTGTTCAGGTGCAGATGGGTTGTGACACGGGATGGAATGTTTCCATTGCATCCACTGGAAGGCTAGATACAAAATTTTCATTGATATTGTACTTATTGCAGGATCAACATAAACTAAATCAATTCAGCACGGAATTCATCGCAGGTACCAAATGACCGTTTGATTAAATCAACTTATGGATCCAAGTGGTCTGTAGGGTTGATGATACCTAACAAAGATCATGATATTTTTTTGAAGGAAACAAAGATCATGATATTGGTGGAAAGTTTCTTATGCCCACCGTTTTACACACGGCTTTTTAACTTCCTCAATCCGCCCTCTGATAATCTAATTCTTCTCCGTGTATAATTCAGCACTATAACGTCGTCTCCAAGTCTAATTTACTCGACCAAAGTACCGAGAGTTATATCATTTATTGTCTTTCTTTCTTCCCACCGTATCTCCCAAGTATTCGATCACATGCAGCGCTTCCAGTTTTATAATATTTTTCTTAACATGTCTCTCGTAAAAACATCAGTCTCGGCATTAAAATTTCAAGAACACTATCTTAGTCTGCCCTTGTTTTTTATGAGAGCTAGCTAGGCTGTCCTTGTTCCAATTTTTTATGATATTTTTAATAGCCGTAGGCCGTACTTTTTGAAAAAAAAAAAAAAATAACAACACTAGTTAGTCGTGTTGGATCTGGATTTAAAAAATGAGCAGCAATTAAAAAATAATATATAATTAATCTACACTACATTACAATTGAACAATTATTTCTATTGGAATACAATCAACAAGGCATGCATCTTGTTTTGATGAATCGAACAAGGAACACTGGCAACACTCTCCATGCACACAATCGAACCAGTACCGGTCCTTATTAAAGCAACCATAGCTTCTTTATCAGGGAAGCTTTAGCAACCATGTGTCCCTGCTAGCCCTTGTGCTCAATACGGTTGTGGCGCTTAGAGCCTGGAGGAACTGCAGCTTCTCCCTTGTTTGTTCCAGCTGCCTCCAACCCTAGCTTGGTGCCCGAGGCTTCGCAGGAGAATTCGTTCTTCTTCAACACTTCCTGAACTCTGATATCTTCGTCGACCGCCATGGCCACCACTTGTTGGCCATGGGGGCCTGGAAGTATGGTTTCATGGATCTGTACGTGGTCCTCGACGTTCACAACATCATTCTCTTGGACCGTCTTCTTCTTCTTCTTTAGGAAACAGAAGAGAGCCGCTGCAAGGAATGCGAGGAAGAGAAGGCCGCCGAGCGAGACGAACACGATAATGATGACATTGTTGGGGGTCGGCGAGGGGGGAGTGACGGGGGTTGGCGGTGAGATAGGCGGTGGCAGCGGACGGGGTGGTGCCGGGACAACTGGTGGTGCAATAGGGGGTGGCTGCGGGAGGGGTGGTGCCGGGACAACTGGTGGTGCAACGGGGGGTGGCTGCGGGCGGGGTGGTGCCGGGACGACTGGTGGTGCAACTGGGGGTGGCTGCGGGAGGGGTGGTGCCGGGACGACTGGTGGTGCAACTGGGGGTGGCTGCGGGAGGGGTGGTGCAGGGACAACTGGTGGTCCAACAGGGGGTGGCTGCGGGCGGGGTGGTGCAGGGACAACTGGTGGTGCAATAGGGGTTGGCTGCGGGCGGGGTGGTGCCGGGACAACTGGTGGTGCAATAGGGGGTGGCTGCGGGCGTGGTGGTGCCGGGACAACTGGTGGTGCAACAGGGGGTGGCTGTGGCCGTGGTGGTGCCGGGACAAGTGGAGGTGCGATAGGGGGTGCCGGTGGGCGGGGTGGTGGTCTAGCGGTAGGAGAAGGTGGGAAGAATGGTGGAAATATGAGGTTCCGGGGAGAGGGGATGTTAGACATTGTGTTTGGACTAGAGATGCTTGAGATCTTGAGAAAAAGGAGGGATGTAGACCAAGAGAATGGAGTACTGTGGGTATTTGTAGTGAGGGAGGAGATGGTGACTTGGTGTTGGTACGTATCATACTGCAAATAACTTGGCTCACATGCTAAGTTTGTTTGAGGGTTGCTTCCAAACAATGTGTTGCTTACAGTGGGACTCTTTTTCTTGGGGCGGCCAAGAGCAGCCTTGGCAAAGAGCTCATGACTTGGAACTGGAGCATGCTTTCTCCTTGGAACACTCGGCAAAATTAACGTCTCTGTCGAGATTAGCTAGTATGGGGATTCCAACAAGTCAAGTAAATATATGTCCTGATCCGAGGAGATTCGCCGTAGGGCTTTAGGTGGGGCTGGGATGCCAGATTTTACTGAACTTCTCCCACACTAGCTTCGAATTTAAGGGTACATTTGATACGAAATTGAAATGAAAATAGAAAGGCTATATCCTCTGACGCTTTTGGAGGGTATTTGGTGGGAGAAAGTTGGAACCTAGAATGAGAATGGAAATAAAAATAAATGACTCACATTTCAATCATTTGGTTGGAGTCTCATTTCAATTTTGATTTCAGGATGGAATAATAATGGCCTGATCTTTTTAAAATTTAATTCCAATTCTCTTCTAAGGATTCGGATTTTTATTTTGATTTCGATTTCGATCATGAATCAAATGTTTCGAGAGATATGATAATTTCGATTCTAATTCTAGTTACAAATCACACATGCCTTCATCTTTTTATTGGAATCGGAATAAGATTTGAGTACCGAAGGATAGCAGAGATTGAGTTTTGGAGAATTGAGGCTGGGAATTTGAATAAGAATGGGACTCTATCTAACTCAATGGCTAGATTGGGAGTCATTCATTTCTATTTTCATTTTAGAGTCCAACTCTTGCCAATCAAACATGCCCTAAGATTTTGATTAATATCTAACATATCATTCAACAAGATTGGATTTGATTTGGCCTCTTTTCAAATTATGTACTAGACCAAGACTAGGTATAATTAAGAGGCAACACCTGAAATTTTAAGCTAATTTCTGTTTGGTTGTATTTGACCCATTTGGATTTGATTGGGCGCCAGTTGCAATATTTTTTACAAGAGTTATATGTGATTGATTGAGGATCTAGGTTTAGTTTGGGAGCTATGCTCAATTGCTAGGTCTTAAATTTGTTATATGGTTTGTATTCATAAACAACCTAATCATTAAAATAGAGCATATATAAAGGCTTAGAAGGGGAATAAAATAAATAAACTTTGATTAAGATAAAATCACCTAATCAAAATTTAAAATTTAAATGAGTTCTAAATCAAAACTAATTTTAGATTATCATTATCATTTCCTTTTAACTAAAATCTTCATGCTTGCCATGCCTATCTTCTTTTTAAACTTAATGATTGACTCGAACTTTAAAAATTTGGTCAAGTTGCCGGTGATATGATCATCTGATCTATAATAGACAAGCTAAATTTTTTATTTATTGACTTGATCTCTAAGAAAATAAAATCTCAAGTCTAAATGCTTGCTTCTTCCATAAATGACTAAATGCTTTGCCAGGTTGATAATAGAGATATTATCAATATTAATCTTTGTAGAACCTTGCATTTTAAAATAAATTTAATTCAACATATTTCTTAGCCAAATTGCTTGATATGCACATGACGCTGCTACTACATATTGTCTCACAAGTTAAAAAAGTAGCTACTGATTATTTTTTAGAAGACCATGAAATTAGTACCGAGCCCAACATAAAAATATCCTTGCAGTACTTCTTCGATCATCTTGATCTCCTCTCCAATCACTATCATAATATCCAATAAGATCATTTGCAATATTTGAATAGAAGAGACATCCATGATCTAAAGTATCCTTTATATGTCATAGAATTCTCTTAGCAACCTGAAGATGACCATGAAATTAGTACAGAGCCCAACATAAAAATATCCTTGTAGTACTTCTTCAATCATCTTGATCTCCTCTCCAATCACTATCATAATATCCAATAAGATCATTTGCAATATTTGAATAGAAGAGACATCCATGATCTAAAGTATCCTTTATATGTCATAGAATTCTCTTAGCAACCTGAAGATGACCATGAAATTAGTATCGAGCCCAACATAAAAATATCCTTGTAGTACTTCTTCGATCATCTTGATCTCCTCCCCAATTACTATCAGAATATCCAATAAGATCATTTGCAACATTTGAATAGAAGAGACATCCATGATCTAAAGTATCCTTTATATATCGTAGAATTCTCTTAGCAACCTGAAGATGATAATGCTTTGATACTTTCACAAACTTACCGACTAGACCAATTCTATAAATAATATCAGGTCTAATATATATTAGGTACCTCATTCTTCTAACTATGCTTTTTAAAATAAATTGGATCTATAGTAGAACCATCACCTGCTTTAGATTATTTGGTATCAACTTCTACAGGAATTTGTATAGGACTGCATTTAAATATTTTAAACTTCATTAATATCTCTGTATTATATCTCTTCTAAAATATAAAAATTTTATTTGTAGCTTGGATTACTTGAATTCCAAGAAAGTAAGATATCAAGCCAAGATCTATCATCTCAAACTCCAATTTCATAATAAGATATCAAGCTAAGAAAGTAACACATCAAGCCAAGATATATCATCTCAAACTCCAATTTCATAACAAGTTTAAAGTCTTTGATCATCAAGAGGTTATTTTCTATGAAAATCGTATCATTAACATATAGGTAGACTAATAAAATGTCATATTTACTTTTCTTTTCAAAGAAGTTATATTCATTAGGGCACTTCTTAAAATCATTTTTTCGTAGAAAATTATCAATCCTTTTGTTCAAGATACAGGGGGCTTATTTAAGATTGTACAAAACCTTCTTGAACCGATATACCTTATATTCACTTTCTTGCTTGATGAAGCCTTTGGATTACTTGACATAGACTTCTTTATCAAAAGGGATATTTAGAAAGGCTGACTATATATCCATTTGATAGATTTTCTAGTGACTTTGTGCAGTAAAAAAAATAATTAGTTTTACTATTTCAATTCTAGCAATGGAAGAGAATACCTCTTAGTAGTCAATTCATGGTTGCTGCTCGTAGCTCTTTGCTACTTGTAGCTCATTGCTACTAATTTTATCTTATACCTTTCTACTATATTATTTGGCTTCTTTTTGGTTTTAAAAATCTATTTCACTTAGTTACTTTTTTCCTTGCTAGAATATCAGTCAATTGTCAAATATTTTTTTTTAATAATCTTTATTTCTTTCTCTATTGCATTAATGTACCTTTTATCTTGCACCACTTTTTCAAACTTGATTAAATCACGATATGCAAATATAGCATAATAGATCAATTCTCCATCATTATCAACATTATTATCAAATATTATCTTAAGGTCTTGTAACCATGAAGGTAGTTGCTCAGCTCTGCAAGATCTTTGAATAAGGATTTGTTCATCATTTTCTGTATCTTAAGGTGCATGTGCTTTTGTTGCATTTTCACTTTCTTCTATCAATGCCTTTCTTGAATTTAGCTCCTTTTCCATATTCTAATCTTATGCATCTATTTTATCAAAAATTACATCTTTACTAATAATTACCTTCTTTATAGTTGGATTATACAATTTATATTTTCCAAATTTTCTAGGCTTATAACCAATAAAGATAGCTTTCTTACTTCTATCATCAAGTTTGGTTATAGGTTGACCTGGAACATGAGCAAAAGCAATAAAACCAAATACGTTAAGGTGTCTGACACTTGGTTTAAAGCCACTCCAAGCTTTTTTAGGAGTTACATTTTACAAACTTTTAGTAGGTAATCTATTTATCAAATAAATTGAACAAGAAACTGCTTCAATCCAAAAATTATTAGGTATACTTTTAGCTTTTAGCATACTCCATGCAATGTCTATGATGGTCCAGTTCTTTCTTTCTATAATCCCATTATACTATGGTGTATATCGAATAGTAATCTCATACTCAATTTTCTACTATAGATAAAATACTATAAATTGATTGAAAGTGTACTCACTTCTATTATTAATTCTCAATACTTTAATAGAGTGTCCAATCTGCATTCCTACAAATATCTTAAACTCCTTAAATACATCAAAAACTTTTGATTTTTTTAAAAAATAAATCCAAATCTTTAATTCTACTGTAACCATCCATAAATGTTAGAAAATAAAAACTTCCTCCAAGTAAAGTAATGTTCATTGGTCTACACACGTTTGAGTACACAAGTTCAAGTGATTTACTTGTTTTCCAAGTATTATGATTGAAAAATGACCTCCTATGCTATTTTCTAAAAATGCATCATTCACAAAGCTAGTTAGGATGATTTAAAATAGGCAAACCCTTCATCATATTATTCTAAAAAAGTAATTTTAAACTATGAAAATTTAAATAACCAAATCTAAGATACCATAGCCATGATTCATCATTTATAATATCATTCATAATTGCACTCAAACAATTATAAATATCATTCTTAATATCTATTTTGACATACGATTGCTTACCAACGAAGATTTAAGAATGATTTTATCTTTTTGGTCAAAAATACTGAAATAATTACCTATGAGTTGTATTTTGTACCTTTTTAAAGTAATTATCCCATGCTCAGCAAAATATTCTTCATACTTGGAATATAAGAAATATTTGAAATATATTGATAATCACCATTCTTTAGCTAAATCAAAATGTTATTATTTTTTTAACTTATACAATGCTGTTATCTGCAAACTTGATAAAATTAATTCTAGCTAATTCTTTTATCTCCAGATAGAGCTCCTTCCTTCCTATCATATAGTTTGTGCAACCTGTATCAAGATACTATGAATTATAGTTGGGCTCCTCTTTGCTCGAAGATACTATCAATAGAGTGTGGTCGGCTCCATCTTCTTGGACGAATTGGATTTCTTCTATAGATTAATTATGATTCTTTAACCTAGAGTACTTATTAGTATAATGGTCATATTTATTGTATTTATAATACTAAATATTAGATTTATCATACCTTCCCCTTTCATATTTACGGTCTCGGCCTCTGTATGATCCTCTACCTCTTTCATCATAATTTTCTAATTCATTTTTGAATCTACCTTTGCCTCCATAATTTTCTCTACTACCACCATGATCTCGTTATCCTCCTCTATCATGAGATCTATTTCCAGAAAATTATATGTTGTCTGTCATCTATTTTCTCTTCATCATTAGCTAAAACTTAGATCTGGAAGGCTTTGTCTAGCGACTTTTCTTCTGACTTCTCATTAAGTTGTTGCTTATAAGCTTCTAAGAAGCATGATAACTTATTAACAGTCATAGTATTTAAATCTTTTATTTCTTTTATAGCATTGGTAATAGGATCAAATCTGAGTGTGAGGGTTCATAAAATTTTTGCTACCAATATGGGCTCTTCCACATTCTTACCATTTATTTTTATTTGGTTTGATAAAGCTTGGACTCTTCACATAGTCTGCTACAGGTTCTATTTTCTACATCTACAGCAACTCAAACTATCTTTGAAGAGTTCATAATTTTACTCTCTGCATCCTTTCTACAACCTTGAAAGTTCGTTTAAGAATATCTTAAGTTTGCTTTGTTGTGGTAGCTCATGCAATCTTTTCAAAAATTATATTATTAACTCCTTGGTGAATAAAGTAGAGAGCCTTATGATCTTTTTTTCTTGGCATCTCGTTGTTGTGCCTCTAAGATTTATCCTCTTGCTTCTAGAACTCATTTTTCTACAATATCAAGTATACCTTGGAAATCGAAGAGCACTCATATCTGGATACTCCATCTATTATAATTTTTTTATCTAAAATAAGTAGGGATAAAGAAGACGAGCCATTAGAAATATTTGAATTTTCCATGACTAATCTTCGATCATGAGTAAGATCATGATGGCTCTCACACCTCGCTATTTGTGGTGGCCCATACAACTCTCATTAATATGGCTTTAATACCAATTCTATTAGAATAGAGAATATACAAAGGCTTTGAAGGGGAATAAAATAAATAAATTTTGGTTGAGATAAAACCACCTAATCAAAATTTAAAATTTAAATGAGTTCTAAATCAAAAGAAATTTTGGATTATTATTATTATCCTCAACCCACTTGCAAGCCTGATAATCTATCCTTAGCAAACCATGTCCTAGACCTAGTATAATAAATTTTTAACTTGGTCCACTGGTGAGAACACCAGGGTCCGAAAATATCGACAGGTTGAACCCACATCCTTGTGGATCACCTGTGAATGAAATCCTGGACCCAACCATTTTATTCATGTAAATAATTTATTTTAATTTCTGTTATTTTGGTTAGTTAGTGTTAGCCCCTGTTACCGACTGGAATTAGGATTTTATTTATTTAGCCTTTTGGACTAAACCCCTTTTACCAAGTTGAATCACTTATTTACATGTCTTGTCTTTTGATTGCCTTTTGATCAAATTGGGTTCCAATTGATCAAGTAGGATTTTAATTATTTATTGAGTCCTGTAAAACAATTAGTTATTGAGTTCTGTATTACAAGGGAAACCCAATTGTGAGACCCATGTAACTCAAATCAAGACCCATGTGCTAGTTCAAGACAAGCCCATGTGACTCCATGTGCTAGTACAAGTTCTTGCCATATGCTAGCTTATTTTAGTGTCACCTTTGCATGGTTTCAGGACAACTACTGCCACATCACCAAGGGGATAATAACACATGGCCAGTCACTTGAATTTGGACATGCTACACAAGTCAAGACAACACCACATGGTCGGCCCATAAGAAAATTATTTGGCACCTCATATTTTAAGAGGAGTAAAGTAGAAGGAGTCTACTTCATCTGGCGCCCTCTTTCCCTCTCTTGTCGCCTACTTCCAAGATGCCCCATCCAAGAAACAAGGGAGGTTCAAATTTAAACAAGAAAGAGTCCATGGGAAGGAGCTCTCTTTATTTAAATTTCAAACAGGATTTCAAATTTCAAATAGGATTCCACACCAGATGAAATCATGCCCAAGGGAGAAGTGCGCCATCTGCTTCTGTTTCTTCACGCTAATTCCAAGTTGTCATCCCATTTGAAGAGTTCCAAAGAATTTAAACTTCAAATGAAAGCCCTCATCCAATCTTCATTCAAATTCAAGATAAGGACTTATCCATCATCCAAACTCCATTCAAATTCCATTAGCCAACCAAGGGAGTCCCATTTCAGATATCACGGTGATTCAAGAAGGAATTTGTGCCAAGAATGATTTCACACCAATTTAAGAAGAAATAAGAAGGAAATTAGCGCCTTGCTCCAGAGAGTTGTCGCCCAATTCAGGATCAAGCCATTCAAAATTCAAGCTCAAGGAGAAGTCCAAGATTGCAAGAAAGTTTTAAATTCAAAAATGTAATTGAGTCCTATTGTACTTCTTGTAGGGAATAATCCTATAAATAGGACACTGTACCCCTTGTAAAGATAATGAATATTTGATGAAATGAAATGAAACTCTGCCGAGTTCTTCTTCCAATTCCTTTCTAGTTGCGACGGCTGATAGGTGCTAGGTGTGACGCCTAGAACACTTGGGTGCGACGTCCAAGTTCTACCGGGATGCGACGCCCTATTTATCCATCCAATCCCTCCATCAGATCTGTTCCCTAAGTCTCTTCAAGGCCTTCATCCAATGCTTTGAAGAGATCCTAGAAGCCAACCAAAGAAGAAGATCTCCGGGAGAACCAACAACCCTGGTGCTAGCCTTCCTTCTAGCTTTTGATTTCCAATGTTTAATTTCTATTTTTTTTGGGATTTTTTTTGGCAGATTCTCTTGAGATCCAACTCTGAAGATCGGCGTCCATGCTTTGGAATCAGTTCAATCAGAATCCGGATGCCAGGAGCGATCAGTTTGGAGTCCAATTCTTTAACCCTAGAGTGCAGTGATCCATATCTTCATCAGAGGAGGCTTCTAAGCGTATCGTAACTCAAAATCCCTTTCCCTTCCTCTAGATCTGATGTTAGAAAGTAGGAACCTAATCTAGGATGGTTTCTCAATCGTCGTGATCAATCTAATTAATTATTTTGTTAGGTATGCATGCGGGTGATGTAGTCCAGTATTTAGTTGCTTGCTATAGATTCTTTTATATATTGTTTAATAGGCTATTAGGTTAATGAACATTTGCTCTCGATTAACATAAAATTTAAATCAACCTTTAGTACTGCATCGCATCCGTGTCCCGCATCAAATTTGGTATCAGAGCAGGTTTAGATTAGGTGAATCTTGCATTTAGTTAAATTCTGCATCTCGGCCTTCCAGTATATACTCTATTGTTTTAATTGTTTCTGCACGTAAAAAAATCAAAAAAATATGAAATTTGTTTTGTTAGCTTCCTTGAAATTCAAAGTATTTTCAGTACTTTTTTTTACAATTTATGGTGTTGCCGATCCCGCCGCCGTGCCTGTGACTTCGGAACCGCCGATCCCACTAGACCGTCTCGCTTCTGGGGCCTCCAGGCTAGACCGAACCTGCAAGGCAAGGTCAGAAAACCCTGGCCGGGGATTCCGACGAGGGAGCTCCGACGGTCAAGTTAGTAGACGGCGAGAGGGAACAGATTCTCTGGGACGGGCCCCCGAAGGAGTCCCAGACTCAGAGAACGTGCTAGCAAGAAAGGTGTCCGAGAGACCAGAAACCCGGCTGGGTTCCTTTGCCGAGCTTACGCCAAGCGGCCCCCTCTGGGGACCTTGGATCTCGCTCTTGAAGCAGAGTTTCCAGCCTTTTGTTTCACTTACCTTGTTGTCTATTATCTCCTTCCTTTTATCTCCTCCTGTTGTCCCCTCGTTTTCCGCTCCTGGGATGCTCCCTTATTGCTTTCATCTCCTCCCCTCCACCCCTTTCTCTTTCCTTTTCTGGTTCAGAGGGCCGGGTGGCTTTTCGGTCTCGTTCGCTGAGCCCAGCGGGGAAAGAGTAGGGGAGGGGGTGCTGGTCAGACTGCCGACCAGACCTCGGGCCGAGCGTGAGCGCTCTCCTTCCCAGGCACCGACGCTGTCCGTTATTGGGTCCTGCCTTGTTAGGGCATCGTCTCTCGACTGCGGAACATGTCGGGCCGACGTAAGTGGTGTTTTGCATGTCGCCGCCGTCCGTACGGGGTGCCATTCTCGGGGTGCGGTGCGTACGGCTCGAGGGGCAACCTCGGAGCCCGCGCCTCCATTCTTCGGGACCTTCTCTGTACGAGCTGGCCAACCTCGGCCATGGTGGACCCCTCCTGGGTGGACACCTGGCGGGTGGCAAGAGGACGCCCGGCTTCGGCCGAGGTGGTCCCATCTCCGGGCGACACCTGGCGAAGGAGCGAAGGGGCCCGGCTCGACCTTGGCTGAGGTGGGACCGTCCCAGGGTGCGAGGGAGCAGGGGAGCCGCCGACCTCGGCCGAGGTGGACCCCTCCTGGGTGGACACCTGGTGGAGCGGCAGGAGGGCCAGGGCCGAGCTCGACTTCGGTCGGGGTGGGAACGTCTTTAGGTTCCACATGGCGAAATGGCAGGAGGGCTCGGGCAGAGCTCGATTTCGGACGCGGCGGAGCCGCAACTAACTCGGCCAAAAAAACTCCATGTGGCTCGAATCACATCCAACGAAATCTGAGACCCGCCACATCATCGTTACGGCCGTAACAGTTGCCCCCCAACCCACCATTCCGTTAGGGCATCACGGAACGGGACGTGGGGATTAAATGCGGAGGTGTCGTGGGGAGGCGAAGATCTTGCGTCATAATTGCCACGATCCTCGTCGCCGTTCCTCGGTGCACCCGAAGCCCTATAGGAGGCCGCCACGCGTCGCCCACCCGCCCACAATTAATGCGTCGCTTCGAAGCAGAGGCCGTTTCCCTGCTAACGAGGCGTCGGTGTCGGGCGTGCGCCCACGTGGTGATCATCCGATGGCCCGGAGCGGAATGACGGGTACGGCTGCTGTCGATTGAGTTTGAAAAGGAGGGGACTTTCCGGAATGAGGTCCTTTTCCTTGCTCCGTGGGCGTTTTGCTACAGGCTATCTCCCTCTGCCCCGCGTTGCACAGTGCATTTCGGTGAGTGCCCCCGCTTTCTCCTTCGCTCTTCTCCTTTTTCCCAGTGTGCTTTTCTTCACCCTCTTTTCTGCCATGGCGCGCCGCCGCCATGTTTTTTCTAACGCGGACGAGGCCGGTCCGTCCCGGTCGAGGACTCCATCGTCTTCCTCCTCGGAGGAGGAAGTAATCCCGGAGGAGACCCACGGGCGACTCCAACCTGGGGGTATCTCCATAGGCATCCCCAGGGGTGTCAGGTCTCCTTCCATCGTGTCCGCACTTCCCATTTCTTCTCTTCCTCCTCCGACCCTTCCTTCTGTCGGTCCCTCCGGTCATATTTCCACGATGACCGAAGGTGATCTTTCCTTGCTCCGAGAGGTCTATGGCATCCCGGGGTCAATCCGTCTCTCTGTTCCGCGGCCCGGGGAACGCGTCACCATGAGTAGCCCCGGCCGCATAGCTTTCTACGAGGACTTCCTTCTCGGGGGTCTTCGGTTCCCTCTGCACCCCTTCTTCCTTTCCTTCCTCAGCCATTTCCGTCTAGTCCCGGTCCAGTTGGCTCCCAACGCCATCCGGGTCATCTTTTCTTTCATTGTATTCTGTCACTTCCATGGGTTTGTTGCCCGTTTCTCCCTCTTCAGGGCTCTATTTATCCTGAAGCGGTACTCCACCGACGACGGCTGGTGGTACATCTCGCCTCGGCCTAGGTATCTCCGGTTCGACCTCCCTTCTTCCATCAAGGGCTGGAAGAACCGGTTCTTTTTTGTCTCGGTCGAGGACGTCGACTGGGCCTGGAGCGAGCCGGATCGGTCCCCGAACCGGAACTCCCAAGTCGAGCTGGCGGACCAAGAGGCCTACTCCCAGCTTCTGAGTGACGTGGTCCCAGCGCTCGAGGTTCTGCTCTCGGAGCAGAACTTGTTCGAGGCGGGGATCAGTCCCATCCGCGAGCCGGGTGAGGCTCAGTTTTCCTCTTACCTTTCCATTCTTCTCTCTCTCTTTTTTTTTTAGCCGAGCCGACTGACTCCTTTTCTGTTGTAGGCATGAAGTTTTCACTGGAGAACCTTCTGGAGGGCGCGGCCCAGAGGGACGCCGCCGAGGTGGATGAGCCTGCGACGAAGAGGGCTCGCACCGAGGTGAGCCAGGATGTCGCGCCGGCGCCCGTGCCTGGCCTGGTAGTCGCTGCTCCCATGCCGCCTCGGGCCTGGGCTACTGATGCTTCGGCCGTTCGAGCTGGCGGTGCTGCCGACGAAGGAGGTCCACCGGCAGTAGTTCCACCCCACGCCGGCCCCGTCATCATCGCAGAGCCGACGGCGCCGCCCGCGACTCCAGCCGTTCCGGCGATGGCGGTTCCTCCCGGGGGGTCGGTCGCCCCTGCAGCTGACCTGACGACCACGCCGCCGGTGATCACCAACCGGTGCTCTGTGATCCGCGACAAGGGGCTCACGGAGAAAGTGATGGAGTTCGCCTCCACCTCCCGGGACCGCCGATCTCGAGGTGGCCGGGACTACGCCGACGCTTTGCTCGGGATCCTCCCGCAGCTTTTTACGGTGAGTCCGAACTCAGAGCACTTTTCCTTGCTACTTCGGTTGGCCTTTCTACTAACCCGTTTTCCTTGCTGTGCAGATTGGGACCGACGTGCTCCTGCTGAGGAACTTCTTCGCAAGGTATGCAAAGAAGGATGCCGAGAAGGAGGAGAAGCTCGGCAAGCTCGCGGCCGACGTGAAAGACCTCATGAAGAAGGGGGTCGAGCTGCGAGGGAGCAACCAGGCCCTTTAGGCGGACCTGGCACGCGCCGAGGAGCGCGTCAAGGACCTGGAGTCCTCTCTGTCCGAGGAGAGAATCTCCCACCAGCGGCACACGGAGGAGGATGCAGCTGAGAGGGCTCGTCTCCAAGCCCATTCTCAGTGGTTGGAGCGTCAGCTGGAGGAGGCCAGGCGGGAGGCGAGCGCGGCCAAGGAGCGGAGCGCCTACATCAACGGGCTCCTGGAGGCCGCGAAGTGAGAGGCGCAGGAAGCCGTCCCGAGGTTCCGGGCCTTCGACGAGTACGTCTTGGAGGTCCGGGAGGCCGCTGTGGACTCCTTCCTGAAGGGGTTCCAAGTGTGCCAGGAGAAGGTGGGGTCCTTCTACCCTGAGCTCGACCTTAGTGGGGTGGCGCTCGGGGGCAGAAGGCAAGGACCCACCAGCAGGGCTTCCGGTGTGGTGGGCGACACAGCTGCGGCCCCAGCGGGTGGCACAGCCGCAGCTCCAGAGCAGAGTTCCGAGCCAGCAGCCGCCGACGGCGAGGACGGGGAGCGCGTGACCCAGACTGATGACCCTACCGCCGCGCCGAACTAAGCTGCAGATGTACCCCTTTCTTTTTCCTTTTTGTTTTTTGGGGGCTCCCGGCCTGTCGGGACTCCCTTGTTGTAATCCTTGCTTTTGAATCAATGAAGATCTGATTTTGCCAAGTCTCGACCTCGCCTTCCTCTTTCACCCTTTCTTCTCTTTTTTTTTTTTTGAGGTGTTGGTGTGGAGTGCCGAGACGAGGGTGGACCCTCTCCGGGCTGAGTCCGCGGGTGGACCTGGTCCCACCCAGCGTTCAGATCAAAGTTCGGAGCATTTTGGACTGGGTGGCAGTAGAGTAACCTTGCGCGGGCCCTTCTTTGGGCTTGCCTTCGTGATCGCGTGGACGAACTGGGTTCTGCCCCGCCTTCCAGACCGAAGTCCGGGACTTCCGGACTGAATCCCGGGGCCGCAGGCTTTGTTCAAGCCTTGCACGGCTTGCCGAGCTGTTCTCCGTGATCGCGTGGGCGAGCTGGGCTCTGCCCCGCCTTCCAGACCGAAGTCCGGGACTTCCGGACTGAACCCCGGGGCCGCAGGCTTTGTTCGAGCCTTGCACGGCTTGCCGAGCTGTTCTCCGTGATCGCGTGGGCAAGCTAGGCTTTGCCCCGCCTTCCAGACCGAAGTCCGGGACTTCCGGACTGAACCCCGGGGTCGCAGGCTTTGTTCGAGCCTTGCGCGACTTGTCGAGCTATTCTCCATGATCGCGTGGGCGAGCTGGGCTCTGCCCCGCCTTCCAGACCGAAGTCCGGGACTTCCGGACTGAACCCCGGGGCCGCAGGCTTTGTTCGAGCCTTGCGTGGCTTGCCGAGCTATTCTCCATGATCGCATGGGCGAGCTGGGCTCTGCCCCGCCTTCCAGACCGAAGTCCGGGACTTCCGGACTGAACCCCGGGGCTGCAGGCTTTGTTCGAGCCTTGCGCGGCTTGCCGAGCTGTTCTCCGTGATCGCATGGGCGAGCTGGGCTCTGCCCCGCCTTCCAGACCGAAGTCCGGGACTTCTTACTTTCTCGGGTCTTCGGCCACAGTCGTGTTTACCGAACTCAGAGTCATGCGCCCGTTTCCCTACGAGGTGAGAAAGAGCGTTTGAAGCAAAGAAACTTTATTGCAAGAGTTGGAGGAACCTTACATTATTGATAATACACCCTTAGGTTCGAGGCGTTCCACGTCCGAGAGAACCTGGACCCTCCCAATTCCTCCAAGTAGTAGGCCCCGTGTGGGAGGGCTTCCGCTACCCTGTATGGGCCTTCCCAGTTTGGGGAGAGCTTCCCGCACTCTTGTGGCTGAGAAGCTTCAGCACGCCGGAGCACCAGATCTCCTGGGCGAAAGGACTTCGGCCGCACCCGGGAGTTGTAATACCTGGCCACTCGCTGCCTATATGCCGCCATCCGGACTCGGGCCTTGTCCCTCGTCTCTTCAAGAAGGTCCAGATTTAGCATCATCCTGGCGGGATTCTCCGCCTCGTCATATTGTTCCACTCGCAGTGTGGGTAGACCGAGCTCAATTGGGATAACCGCCTCGGCTCCGAAGACGAGGTTGAATGGGGTCTCGTCGGTCGCCATCCTCGGGGTGGTGTGGTATGCCCAGAGGACGCTGGGGAGCTCCTCCGCCCACCAGCCCTTGGCCTGGTCCAGCCTCGTGCGGAGGCCCTGCAAAATAGTCCTGTTCGTGACCTCGGCTTCTCCATTGGTCTGAGGGTGGGCCACGGAGGTGAAGCGATGGTGGATGCCGAGGTCGCTGCAGAATTCTTCAAACTCCCGGCAGTCGAACTGACGCCCGTTATCAGTGATCACGGTATGGGGGAGGCCAAAACGGCAGATGATCGACTTCCAGAAGAACTTGGCGACGTTTGCTTCGGTGATCCGCGCCAAGGGTTCGGCCTCAACCCACTTCGTGAAGTAGTCGTTGGCCACAATCAGGAACTTCCATTGTCCGGACGCCGGGGGAAATGGTCCTAGGAGGTCCATTCCCCATTGGGCAAATGGCCACGGAGCTGAGAGCTGGGAGATTGGGGTGGAGGGCTGCCGTTGCACCACGTCATGCCGCTGGCACCGATCACACCTCCTCACGAAATCAGCGGCGTCCTCCTTCATCGTCTCCCAAAAATAGCCTTGACGGAGAGCCTTGTAGGCTAGCATTCTGCCCCCCACGTGGTTCCCACAGATGCCCTCATAAATCTCCTGGAGAATGAGTGCGGCCTCCGCGGGTCCCAGGCATTTAAGGAGGGGGTAGGAGTAGGACCTTCGATACAGTTGTCCATCCATCAGGACGAACCACGCGGCCTTCTTTTTGATAAGGCGGGCCGCTGCACGGTCCTCTGGCAAGGTACCGCTGGTTATGTACTCGGCGTACTTGTCCATCCAGCTGGGCTCACGGCTGACCTGATGGACCTCCACTGGGATCTCGTAGCTTGGGGCCTTGAGGCGCTCCACATGAGCGCGGCCCAGCATCGAGTCCGGCAGGGTCGCTAGCCGGGAAAGGGTGTCCGCACGGGCATTTTCCCCGCGAGGGATGTGAAAGATGTTGAAGCGCCGAAACCCAGCCGTGCCCGCTTTGACAAGCTCCAAATACTTCGCCATTTGAAGGTCGTGCATGGAGTATTCTCCGGAGACCTGTCCCGCCACTAGTTGGGAGTCAGTGAAGGCTTTGAGGTTAGCCACACCCAGCTCGCGGGAGACCCTCAGCCCAGCGAGGAGCGCCTCGTACTCCGCCTGATTGTTGGTTGTGGCAAACTGGAAACGGAGCGCGCATTCGGCGACGACCCCACCGCCATTGGTGAGAATGAGTTTGGCTCCGCTCCCGTCGGAGTTCGAGGCCCCATCTACATGAAGGATCCACGCGTCTTCCCCGGGCTCCTTTGGGCCCGGCTTCAGCTGCTGGTGCGAGGAGTCCCCCTCGGACTCCTTGCCTAGGCTCGCGCACTCGACCAAAAAGTCGGCCAGCACTTGTGCTTTCATGGCCGACCTCGGCCTGTAAGCGATGTCGAACTCGCTGAGCTTCAGCGCCCACTTCGCCAATCACCCCGATGTGTCGGGTCGGCTGAGCACCGCTTTCAGCGGCTGATCCGTTAGGACGGCAATGGGATGCGCTTGGAAATAGGGCCTGAGATGCTGAGCATACATTATTAATGCAAAAACGAGCTTTTCGGGCCGGGAATACCTGAGCTCCGCATCGTGGAGAAGCTTGCTGGTATAGTACACCGGCCGCTGGACTCCCTGGTCGTCGGTCCTAACTAGGACCGAACTGATGGCTTTCGGGGTGACCGCCAGGTAGAGGATGAGCTCCTCTCCCTCCTCGGGCCTGGAAAGCAGTGGGGGCGATGCGAGCGTCTTCTTCACCTCTTCAAAGGCCTCCTGGCACTCCTCGGTCCAGGCGAAGTCGTTCATCTTCCTCAACACTTTAAAGAAGGGTCGGTAGCGGTCGGCCGACCTGGAGATGAACCGGCTCAGGGTTGCTATCCGGTCGGTGAGTTGCTGCACTTGCTTCTTGGAGGCGGGCTGCTCCATGTCCAGGATGTCCTGGACCTTCTCCGGGTTGGCTTCAATCCCTCTCTGGGTTACCATGAACCCCAGGAACTTCCCGGCGAAGTACGCTTTCGGCACCTCCTCGTTGATGGCCCTCTGCCTCTCCGCGGCGAAGCTCCTCTTCTTCTGGCGGACCGGGCGGCAGCTCGGGTCCACGTTCAGCCTGTGTGTAATGACCTCGGGGGGAATGCCCGGCATGTCGGCTGCTGACCAGGCAAACACGTCCGCGTTCTTGCAGAGGAACTCCAGCAGGCGGGTCCGTTCATCTTTCGGGAGCTGTGCTCCCATTTGCACCATTTTCAGTGGGTCCGAACCGAGGGGATAAGTCAACAGGCGCTCTACGGGTCCTCCCCTGGGTTCCTTCTCCCTTAGGTCGAGGTCGTCGACGTCGGGGGCGAGCTCAGCGCCCCGGGTGCTCGGGACTGCCTGGAGGCAACGCGGGACTGGCTGGGTCGTCCCCCTCATCACCCTGAGTCCGGAAGCCGTGGGGAATTGCACCAACAACCGCTTCGTGGAAATCTTGGCGTCCAGTTGGTTGAGCCCGGGATGCCCGAGGATCGCGTTGTAAGGCGAAGGGAGCTTGACGACGGTAAACGTCATCAAGATGATCGCCTGCCAAGGTGGGGATCCAGCGGTGACCGGGAGAGTGATCTCCCCTTCGACCCCCACCGAGTCCCCAGTAAAGCCTACCAGGGGGGTGTGCACCGGTCTCAGCTGATCATGGGACAGATTCATTCGGGAGAAAGCATCATAAAAAAGCACGTCAGCCGAGCTCCCACTATCTACCATAATTCGGTGTACAGGATGCTTCGCGATGGTCATCTCGACCACCATAGCATCATTGTTTACATTCTCATTTTCATTCCCCTTCTCGGAAGGGGGACATTCTCCGGGTTCCCGACCTCCCGGGCTCTCTTTGCCGCCCGCCCGATCCCAAGTGAGATCATGCCCACCGGCTTCTCCGTCGGGCGGTTGTCGATTGCAGGAACCGGGGCTAAGGCCGCGAGCGGCTGTCCCTCCGCCGGGACCTCATTCCTCACGAACTTCCTGAGGTATCCCCTCTTGATCAGCTCCTCGATTTCCCGCTTCAGGTTGCGACACTCCTCCGTGTCATGACCGTGCTCATGGTGGAACTGGCAGTACTTTGACTTGTCCAGGGTGCCTCTTGGGTTCTGAGGAGGAGGTCGGCGGAGGTAATGCTCGCCCTCAATTTCCATGAGGATCTTTGTTCGGGGAGCGAGGAGGGGGGTGAACCTTCGCTCCGGGGTGGCCTCGCCTTTCGACCTCGGATTCGGGCGAGGGTCAGCAGATGTTCCGGGCCTCCGAGCTCCTGGAACGTCCCTCGGGGCCGGCTTCTTCAAAGTCTTCCCGTCTAGCTCTCGGCGGGTGCGGTCGGCCTCCTCCGCTCGGATGTACTTGTGGGCACGGAGGAGGAGCTCGGAGTACGTCCTGGGGGTTTTTTGTCCAGGGAATAGGTCAGACGGGACGTCTTGAGCCCGCGTTTCAAGGCAAGCATGGTGACGGGCTCGTCTAGGCTGTAGATCTCCAGGGCTGCGGTCTTGAACTGGGTGATGTAGTCCCGAAGCAGCTCCTAGTCCTGCTGGTGGATAGAGAAGAGGTTGTCCACCTCTCTCGGCACCTTCCGACAAGCATCGAAGTGCGCCACAAACTTTCCCTCCAACTGATGGAAGGAGCAAATAGATCCGGGCTCGAGGCGGGTGAACCAGACTCGAGCGGCCTTCCAGAGGGTAGCGGGGAAGGCGATGCACAAAAGAGCGTCCGTGGCCCCCTGGACCCTCATGAGAGCCTTGTAGCTCTCCAGATGGTCCAGAGGGTCGGTGGTCCCGTCGTAGGGATCCACCCGTGGCATGCGGAACCAGCTCGGAATCGGCTCCGCCTGGATTTCTTCAGAGAATGGGGGACGGGAGTCGTAGCCTGCCGGGTTCGCTGATGAGTTCTGTAGGTCAGCAAATCGGCGGGCGAACTCCGCCAACTTGCGCTCGTGCTCCTCCAGGTGCCTCTCGACCTGGCGCCTAATGGCCTCGTCAGTGGAATCTTCCACCGAGGTCGCTGGTGAAGGGGGCGCCGATCGGTCTCGGCGCAGGGAAACACCTTGGCGTCGCTTGCTGCGATGCGTCGTCTCGGCTTCATCGGCCGGGGATCGACTCTCGTGATCCGCCGAACCGGAGTAGTTTCTTTTCGCGGGAGTTTGACGGCTCCCGTGGGGGTTGGAGACTGCCCGCGGTTGGGATGGCCTGCCTTGAATGGAGTGCAGGCTCCCACGCGGCCCCGCGGCCCGAGCTGCTGGGGTCCCTGGCTGAGGCTGCGTGCCAGGGAGCGCTGCTGGTGTTGTAGCTGCCGGACCGCCATGGTCAAGGTCTGCAGCTGTTGGATGACGGTCGTGAGAGGTCCGTCCGCCGAGGTCGGCTGTGGTGGAAGAGGAGGGGGAGCTGGGAGCTCCCTCTCCGGGCTGTGGGCCCCCTAGGGGGAGGGGACCTCTCCTACACGGCTGGTGTACGCCTCGCATCCACGTGTGACCACCATTGTCCGAGCGCGCTCTGCCTACAGAAAGCTAGCTCCCGCTAGGGGTGTTGTCCTGCCCCCCTTCCTGGCGTGCCAATCTGTTGCCGATCCCGCCGCCGCGCCTGTGACTTCAGAACCGCCGATCCCACTAGACCGTCTCACTTCTGGGGCCTTAGGGCTAGACCGAACCTGCAAGGCAAGGTTAGAAAACCCTGGCCGGGGATTCCGACGAGGGAGCTTCGACGGTCAAGTTAGTAGACGGCGAGAGGGAACAGATTCTCTGGGACGGGCCCCCGAAGGAGTCCCAGACTCAGAGAACGTGCTAGCAAGAAAGGTGTCCGAGAGACCAGAAACCCGGCTGGGTTTTTTTGCTGAGCTTACGCCAAGCGGCCCCCTCTGGGGACCTTGGATCTCGCTCTTGAAGCAGAGTTTCCAGCCTTTTATTTCACTTACCTTGTTGTCTATTATCTCCTTCCTTTTATCTCCTCATGTTGCCCCCTCGTTTTCCGCTCCTGGGAGGCTCCCTTGTTGCTTTCATCTCCTCCCCTCCGCCCCTTTCTCTTTCCTTTTCTGGTTCAGAGGGCCGGGCGGCTTTCCGGTCTCATTTGCTGAGCCCAGCGGGGAAAGAGTAGGGGAGGGGACGCTGGTCAGACTGCCGACCAGACCTCGGGCCGAGCATGAGCGCTCTCCTTCCCAGGCACCGACGCTGTCTATTATTGGGTCCTGCCTTGTCAGGGCCTCGTCTCTCGACTGCGGAACATGTCGGGCCGACGTAAGTGGTGTTTCGCGTGTCGCCGCCGTCCGTTCGGGGCGCCTTTCTCGGGGTGTGGTGCGCACGGCTTTGGCCGAGGTGGTCCCGTCTTCGGGCGACACCTGGCGAAGGAGCGAAGGGGCCCGGCTCGACCTTGGCCGAGGTGGGACCGTCTCAAGGTGCCACCTGGCAAGGGAGCAGGGGAGCCACCGACCACGGTCGAGGTGGACCCCTCCCGAGTGGGCACCTGGCGGGGCGGCAAAAGGATGCCTGGCTTCGGTCGAGGTGGTCCCGTCTCCGGGCGACACCTGGCGAAGGAGCGAAGGGGCCCGGCTCGACCTTGGCCGAGGTGGGACTGTCTCAGGGTGCCACCTGGCGAGGGAGCAGGGGAGCCACCGACCACGACCGAGGTGGACCCCTCCCGGGTGGACACCTGGCGGGGCGGCAAAAGGACGCCCGGCTTCGGCCGAGGTGGTCCCGTCTCCGGGCGACACCTGGCAAAGAAGCGAAGGGGCCCGGCTCGACCTTGGCCGAGGTGGGACCGTCTCAGGGTGCCACTTGGCGAGGGAGCAGGGGAGCCGCCGACCACGGCCGAGGTAGACCCTTCCCGGGTGGACACCTGGCGGGGCGGCAAAAGGATGCCCGGCTTCGGCCGAGGTGGTCCCGTCTCCGGGCGACACCTGACGAAGGAGTGAAGGGGCCCGGCTCGACCTTGGCCGAGGTGGGACCGTCTCAGGGTGCCACCTGGAGAGGGAGCAGGGGAGCCGCCGACCACGACCGAGGTGGACCCTTCCCGGGTGGACACCTGGCGGGGCGGCAAAAGGACACCCGGCTTCAGCCGAGGTGGTCCCGTCTCCGGACGACACCTGGCGAAGGAGCGAAGGGGCCCGGCTCGACCTTGGCCGAGGTGGGACCGTCTCAGGGTGCCACCTAGCGAGGGAGTAGGGGAGCTGCCGACCACGGCCGAGGTGGACCCCTCCCGGGTGGACACCTGGCGGGGCGGCAAAAGGATGCCCGGCTTCGGCCGAGGTGGTCCCATCTCCGGGCGACACCTGGCGAAGGAGCGAAGGGGCCCGGCTCGACCTTGGCCGAGGTGGGACCGTCTCAGGGTGTCGCCTGGCGAGGGAGCAGGGGAGCCGCCGACCATGGCCGAGGTGGACCCCTACCGGGTGGACACCTGGCGGGGCGGCAGAAGGATGCCTGGCTTCGGCCGAGGTGGTCCCGTCTCCGGGCGACACCTGGCGAAGGAGCGAAGGAGCCCGGCTCGACCTTGGCCGAGGTGGGACCGTCCCAGGGTGCCACCTGGCGAGGGAGCAGGGGAGCCGCCGACCTCGACCGAGGTGGACCCCTCCTGGGTGGACACCTGGCGGAGCGGCAGGAGGGCCCGAGCCGAGCTCGACTTTGGTCGGGGTGGGAACGTCTTTAGGTTCCACTTGGCGAAACGGCAGGAGGGCCCGGGCCGAGGTCGATTTCGGATGCGGTGGAGCCGCAACTGACTCGGCCGAAAAAACTCCATGTGGCTCGAATCACATCCAACGAAATCTGAGACACACCACGTCATCGTTATGGCCGTAACATATGGTTTTCTATGAAAACTGCTGTTATCTGTTTTTGGCCTGAGAATAGGTTCTGCCCAAAAAAAAAGGAATCATTAGTGTTTAGTTTCATTAGTTGCTTGTTGCATTTATTTTCTAATTGATTTTTAAGGGCATACAATATAACATAGGGAGAGGAGTTCATAACCTTTCCCTAGCCCAAAACCACCCACTTTGTATTCGAGCCCAAGCCCTAATTAAAATTAATTAGAACCTAATTGCTCTAGTGAGCTTAGGGACACCAATTGGTCGGTTCCGAGTTAGTATCAAGTCAATCGTGTCAACTAAATCTGTGTGTGCCCATTTCTTGGTATCTAGAATGGTGGTTCAGGGATTACGTCCCGAAGGGCAAGTGAGCTGGTCTACCTACCTAGCCAATCTCTGATTGGTGTCTAGGATTGGCAATCAGGGACCTACACTCTCCTTACACCTGCCTGGCCAAGTCTTGAGTTACTACAGACTAGTGATAGATCCGCGGGGTTGTCGTTAAAATACCGTGGCTATCAGTTTAAAATCCGACTTCTTAAAATATTTAAAAATACGTAGCAAGAGGAGTTGGGTCGAATCCACAGAGAAGGTGGTGTTTAGGATTTGAAATTTTTGATCTTGTAAAAAAAATATTTGAAGTCGAAAAAAAAATATAAAAATTGCAGGAAAACTTGGCACTATGATCTATTATTTAGATCCTAGCATCTATTTGTAGACAAGACGAAAGATAGGAATTAAAAAGAGATATTGCATTGATTGAAATTTAAGGTCTAAGTACAATGCAGTAAAAACTAAATTAACAAAACAAATAACAAAGACAAGAACAGATCAGTGCAGCCTCGTCGGGAAGATAGCTCCTTCCTTCATACTCCGTGGAGCGAACTGGGCTTCCTCTGCGTCTTCTTCTTCGGATCTTGATCTCAGAGAGGGAGAAGGCTGGAAGATGGTGTAGGGACACGCTCTCCTTTGAGAAACCTCACTCCCAAAGGCCAACCCGCAACCCAAGCAATGCCCTCTACCCTGTACCTTGCCCTTTCTCCAGGATACCTCTGCCTTGTGCTATGGGGTTCATTTTATAATTGATCGGAGAGGAGAGCTCATTGCACACTAGCGATGTGGGACAAAAGGAGTACCGTGACCGCCGTTGCTGCTCCGTGGAACAAACTGGATGTTAGCCACCATCATCGGAGCAGAACCCGCCATGCTCACCGCCTTGCAGCGCCCGTGCATCACGCTGCTCGTGGACTGCTTGTGAAACCACCATGCAATGCCTGTGGACTACAACGCAATGCCCGTGGACTGCTCGTGAGGAATGCTCGTGGAACCACCGTGGACTGCTCATGAGAAGCGCCTACAACGCCCAGTTCCCATGAAGAATGCCCAGCTCGTGAAGAATGCCCACACTCCTCTCGTTTGCCGCCAAAGACCGCCACCACTGCCCGTCAAACCACCGCTGGAGCTTCTCCTCCGGCCAGGGGCACCGCCGGCGTGCTTCCCGGCGAGTTTCGGCACCTCTGGAGGGCTGTGGTCTACACCGTGTTCCATGGAGAAGCTCGTGAGGAACGATCCATGTTCCTCTCGTTTGCCGCCAAAGACCGCCACCACCGCCCGTCAAACCACCGCCGGAGCTTCTCCTCCGGCTAGGGGCACCGCCGGCGTGCTTCCCGACGAGTTTCGGCACCTCTGGAGGGCTGTGGTCTACGCCCTGTTCCATGGACCGGCAGCAATGGCTACCGGTGAACTATCCTGCAAATTATAAACCCAGCAGCCGGTCCATGATGGACCGGTTGCTCCGAAAACTGTGCAGCATCAAAATATGTGCAAAAATCTTAAAAAAATTCATAACTTCTTCATTTTAAACCTGATTTAAGTACCGTTTGCGTCGTTGGATTTCATAAATCATGCTCTACCTATTGGAGAGTTTCAAACTTATTAATTTTACCAATTCCATGATCATTAATTATAATTATTAAATATTTTATGAATCATTTAAATGGGTGTGTGGTGCTTTGACTTGAAATCTATTTTTCATGAACGTACTCTAATTTCACATTTTTCAAAGATATTTTTAAAATAATTAGTTTTGCAAGAAAGTCCAAATTAATTATAAAATTAGGTTATTAAAAGAATGTTAGCACCATTAATTAACTAAAATACTTAAAATAAACATGTAAATCCATGATTTATCAACTAGCTTGCCGCCTTGATTAGGCATCTAGTTTGGACTCTAGGTCTAGCTATCCATAGTCGATTAGGTTTGTTTGAGTGCATTGTGTCCTTGCATGACTACTAGGTCAGGAACCCCATACCAGGTTCCCCAGGACCAACCTAGTACATCCATGGACCCCACGATGGAAACTTTCATGAGATCTTTGACTGAGCAAATGAGGTAGCTTAGTGCTGAACAGAGGTAGTTTAGTGCTAGAGTCGACCAGAGGTTTGATCAAATGAATGAAAGAATAGGTTCATTAGAAGGATCCCATGTGTCTCAACCTGACCCTACACCACTGGAATTTACCCCACAGTATGGTCCAGGACCCCAGCTTCTAGAGCTTACACATGATCTAATCCCCAGACATCAAGCTCAACGTAGAGAGGCCATACCTGATCCAATTCCAAGGCATCGAGCCCAACGCAGAGAGGTTACACCTGATCCTATTCTTAGGAGGCAGCAGTATGATATAGATGATCAGGAAGCACGAGCCCTTAGGAGTATCAGACTAGAAGCCCCCACATTCGATGGTACTTTAGATCCCAAGATGTACTCTGATTGGGAAAGTGATATGGATCAGTACTTCGAATGATACACCATGTCGGAAGAGCGTAAGGTCAAATTTGCTAAGTTTAGGTTGATCCGACAAGCACGATTGTATTGGGATAATGTGGAAAGGTTAAGCCGACAGAGAAGAGACCCACATATAGCTACATGGGAGGACATGAAACTCAAATTAAGGGCCAAATACCTACCATTCTTCTATGAACAAAGGCTTTTAGATCAGTGGTAGAAGATGACCCAAGGCAATCAGACTGCATGCGAATACATAGCCATTTTCGATGAGTATGTTATGCGGTGTGGTGTGTTCGAGTCTGAGTCGGTTACTTTGTCTAGGTTTAGAGCAGGCCTGAATGAGGACATTAAGAGGGAACTGATTCTAAGAGAAGTGAATGATTTAGAACATGTCTATCAGGTTGCTAGGGATGCTGAGAGATTTCCAAGGAAACCTATCTATCAATCTGATTCATCTAGATTTAATGCCCCTGGAAATAGGCCAAACTAGAACCGATTCCCTGCAAATCGATCTAGACCCAATCCCCAGCCCATTCATAGAGATGACAAGGGTAAGGCACCTATGGTTCAGAAGGATCGAAACCAAACCCCAGTATGCTTTAAGTATAATCAGACTAGTCATTATGCTGCCCAATGTCCATCGCAAGCCTTAGATATAGGGGAACCTGAAGTAGAGGACCCTGAGATTAGTGACCCTTGTGAGGAAGAGGTTTATGAGGCTGAAGCTGAGTTAGTGGAGGAATATGAGGAGGAAGAGATCTTAGACTCAGACCGATTAGGAGTGGTCAGATGCATCCTGACTCAAACTAAGAGGAATGAGGATTGGCGTATGACTAACATCCTACAGACCTTTATTAAAATAGGGGATAAGGTATGTAAGGTTATAATTGATAGTGGGAGTTGTGTCAATGAAATTTAGACTAATGCAGTTAAGAGCCTAGACTTACCAACTGTTCCACACCCGATCCCCTATAAGGTATCCTGGATCGATGCAACCAACATTTCCATCCGGTTGCGATGCCAGGTTATAATTCAGGTACAATCATACCAAGAAAGAGTCTGGTTCGATGTTCTTCCGAAGGGGGTTAGCAGCATCATTTTAGGAAGACCTTGGTTGTATGACCACGATGCCACCCTGTTTGGACGATCGAACTCATGTACATTTCACCATCTAGGAAAGAGGATAGTGATTAATGCGACCCCACCAAAGGACAATGTTAAGAGAGGGTCAAGTCACTTAAAGAAAAAAGAGTCTAATCTGAATTTGACCTCTGCAAAGGAGTTAAAACGAGAAATCGATAGAGGGTCACCAGTTTGGATTTTAGTTACCAAGGAATCTTAGGATCAACCAAAACTAGAATACCCTAAGGAGATCCTAGATTTATTAGAGGAATTCAAAGATGTCTACCCTGAAGATTTACCGGATCAATTGCCACCATTAAGAGATATTCAACATGCAATTGATTTAGTACCAGGAGCCACATTGTCAAACCTCCCACACTATAGGATGAACCCTACGGAACATCAGGAGCTACAACGACAAGTAGGGGATCTTATGAAAAAGGAATTTATTAGGGAGAGTTTGAGTCCTTGTGCTGTCCCTGCACTTTTGACTCCTAAAAAGGATGGCAGTTGGAGGATGTGCATAGATAGCCGGGTTATTAACAAGATTACGATAAAGTATCGATTTTCCATACCCCGACTCGAAGACATGCTAGACATGATGGCCGGATCGACCATCTTTTCAAAAATTGATTTAAAAAGTGGCTACCATCAGGTGAGAGTTAGAATCGGGGATGAGTGGAAAACGGCTTTCAAGACCAAAGATGGCCTATATTAGTGGTTGGTGATGCCCTTTGGATTATCAAACGCCCCAAGTACGTTTATGAGGGTTATGACTCAGGTGTTACGATCATTTATTGGACAGTTCGTGGTCATATATTTTGATGATATCCTCGTATACAGTAAGACTAGGGAAGATCACTTAGACCACCTCTGTCAGATTTGCCAGGTCCTTAGGAAGGAAGCTTTGTTCGCAAACCTTAAGAAATGTAGCTTCATGTCAACTAGAATCATCTTTTTAGATTTTGTAGTAACACCAGAAGGAGTAACCGCCGACCCTGAGAAAGTGAAATCTATAGTTAAGTGGCCTATACCTAGGAATGTTCATGACGTTCGAAGTTTCCACGGGTTAGCTACCTTCTATAGGAGATTTATCAGAGGGTTTAGCACAATTGTTGCTCCGATCACCAACTGCATTAGGAAGGGCGAATTCGACTGGACTAGAGCTGCCCATAAAGCTTTCCTAGAGATCAAAGATAGAATGACTAAGGCACCAATTCTAAGGTTACCCGACTTCACCAAAGTCTTTGAGGTCGCCTGTGATGCATCAGGCGGAGGAATAGGAGGGGTATTAAGTCAGGAAAATCATTCTATTGCCTATTTTAGTGAGAAACTGAGTGATGCTAAGTTGAAATATTCCACATATGATAAAGAGTTGTATGCGGTAGTACAAGCTCTTAGGTATTTGAGGCATTACTTGCTACCGCAAGAATTCATTCTCTACTCTGATCATGAAGCACTTCGCTTCCTAAATTCTTAAAAAAAGTTAAACCCTAGACATGGCAAGTGGGTCGAATTTATACAAGCCTATACTTTTGTCCTACAGCACCATGCTGGAAGTGAGAATAGGGTAGCTGATGCACTTAGTAAGAGAACAATGTTGCTGAATTGTGTGAGTACCGAAGTAGTCGGATTTGAACGATTAAAGGAAGAATATGAATTTTGTCCGAATTTTGGAAAGATTTATGAATCAGTGAAGCTAGGGCCATCCACTGAATTTAGTGAGTATGTCTTAAGGGATGGTTATTTATTCAAGAAAAATAGGTTGTGTGTTCCCAAGACATCACTTAGAGACTTTCTTATTTGGGAGATACATGCAGGAGGTTTAGCAGGACACTTTGGGCGTAATAAAACTATCTTGGCTGTAGAAGATCAGTTTTATTGGCCAAGTCTAAAGAAAAATGTTGCCCAAGTGGTAGCCCAGTGTAGGACTTGTGCTGTAGCTAAGCAACCTAGACAGAACACTGGACTATATACCCCACTCCCCGTCCCAGATTGCCCATGGCAAGACTTGAGTATGGACTTTGTCTTAGGATTACCTAAAATTGCTAGGAAACATGATTCTATCTTCGTGGTAGTAGATAGGTTTTCTAAGATGGCCCATTTCATCCCATGTTCTCAAACTTATGATGCGTCTAGAGTGGCCAAATTATTCTTGAACGAAGTGGTTAGGTTACATGGATTGCCTAAGACCATTGTGTCAGACCAAGATGTTAGGTTTACTAGCTACTTTTGGAAAACCTTATGGCATATGCTAGGAACCAAATTGAAGTATTCTACTGCCTACCATCCCCAAATAGATGGCCAAACTGAGATAGTAAATCGGAGTTTAGGAAACCTGTTGAGGAGTCTAGTGAAAGAAAATACTGCTAATTGGGATCTATTGTTACCGAGAGTGGAGTTTGCTTATAATAACTCAGTCAATAGATCTATAGGGAAGAGCCCATTTGAAATCGTTCATGGATACAAGACTAGGAAGCCATTGGATCTGATTCCCTTACCTATTTATGCACGTATATCTGAGTCAGCTGAGTCTTTTGCACAACATATAAAAACTTGCATCAAGAAATAAATAAGAAAATTAAAGAGAACAATGATTCATATGCACAAACGGCTAATTTAAGTAAAAGGTTCAAAGAGTTTAAAGTAGGGAACCAAGTTATGATCAGGCTCAGGCCTGAATGATTTCCATCTGGAACTGTCAAAAAGTTACATGCCCGGAGTGTGGGACCTTATAAAATAATTGATAAGTTTGGACCTAATGCCTATGAGATAGACCTACCTTTAGATTTGGGTATAAGTCCAACTTTCAACATATCAGATCTTGTAGAGTATAGGGAGCCGATGTTGCTACCTAGTGAGCCTTTTGGGCCTGATCCTGTTCTTGAGAGTGAACCAACCCATGAGTGTCCAATAGCCAAATCCACAAATCGAAGAGACAGGGTTGAACGAATTCTGGATGACAAGATGATTGTTACCCGGAATAAGGACTACCAGCGATACTTAGTTTGTTGGCAGGGACATCCCGAGTTTGATAACACTTGGATAACTTGGGAGGATCTGCAGAAGATCGCCCCGGACTTGCTAGAGAAGTACTTGAGCCAGTCTAACCCTTACTCGACGGGGTCGAGTTCCTCCCATCCGGGAAGAATTGGTGAGGACACTAGGGCCTGAAAATATCGACAGGTTGAATTCACATCCTTGTGGATCACCTATGAATGAAACCCTGGACCCAACCCTTTTATTCATGTAAATAATTTATTTTAATTTCTGTTATTTTGGATTAGTTAGGGTTAGCCCCTGTTACCAACTGGAATTAGGGTTTTATTTATTTAGCCTTTTGGGCTAAACCCCTTTTATCAAGTTGAATCACTTATTTACATGTCTTGTCTTTTGATTGCCTTTTGATCAAATTGGATTTCAATTGATCAAGTAGGGCTTTAATTATTTATTAAGTCCTGTAAAATAATTAGTTATTGAGTCCTGTATTACAAGGAAAATCTAATTATGAGACCCATGTGACTCAAATCAAGACCCATGTGCTAGTTCAAGACAAGCCCATGTGACTCCATGTGCTAGCACAAGTTTTTGCCATATGCTAGCCTATTTTGGTGTCACCTTTGCATGGTTTCAGGACAACTACTGCCACATCACCAAGGGAACAATAACACATGGCCTGTCACTTGAATTTGGACATGCTACATAAGTCAAGACAACACCGCATGGTCGGCCCATAAGAAAATTATTTGGCGCCTCATATTTTAAGAGGAGTAAAGCAGAAGGAGTCTGCTTCATCTGGCGCCCTCTTCCCCTCTCTTGTCGCCTACTTCCAAGATGCCCCATCCAAGAAATAAGGGAGGTTCAAATTTAAACAAGAAAGAGTGCATGGGAAGGAGCTCTCTTCATTTAAATTTCAAATAGGATTCCAAATTTCAAATAGGATTCCACATCAGATGAAATCACGCCCAAGAGAGAAGGGCGCCATCTGCTTCTATTTCTTCATGCTAATTCCAAGTTTCTGTCCCATTTGAAGATTTCCAAGGAATTTAAACTTCAAATGAAAGCTCTCATCCAATCTTCATTCAAATTCAAGAGAAGGACTTATCCATCATCCAAATCCCATTCAAATTCCTTTAGCCAACCAAGGGAGTCCCATTTCAGATATCATGGTGATTCAAGAAGGAATTTATGCCAAGAAGGATTTCACGCCAACTTAAGAAGAAATAAGAAGGAAATTAGCGCCTTACTCCAGAGAGTTGTCGCCCAATTTAGGATCAAGCCATTCAAAATTCAAGCTCAAGGAGAAGTCCAAGATTGCAAGAAAGTTTTAAATTCAAAAATGTAATTGAGTCATATTATACTTCTTGTAGGGAATAATCCTATAAATAGGACCCTGTACCCCTTGTAAAGATAATGAATATTTGATGAAATGAAATGAAACTCTGCCGAGTTCTTCTTCCAATTCCTTTCTAGCTGCGACGGCTGATAGGTGCTAGGTGTGACGCCTAGAACACTTGGATGCAATGTCCAAATTCTACCGGGGTGCGACGCCCTGTTTATCCATCCAATCCCTCCATAAGATCTGATCCCTAAGTCTCTTCAAGGCCTTCATCCAATGCTTTGAAGAGTCCTAGAAGCCAACCAAAGAAGAAGATCCCCGGGAGAACCAACAATCCTGGTGCCAGCCTTCCTTCTAGCTTTTGATTTCCAATGTTTAATCACCATTTTTTTGGAATTTTTTTTTGGCAAATTCTCTTAAGATCCGACTTTGAAGATCAGCGTCCATGCTTTGGAATCAGTTCGATCGGAATCCAGATGCCAGGAGCGATCATTTTGGAGTCCAATTCTTCAATCCTAGAGTGCAGTGATCCAGATCTTCATCAGAGGAGGCTTCTAAGCGTATCGGTAACTCAAAATCCCTTTCTCTTCCTCTAGATCTGATGTTAGAAAGTAGGAACCTAATCTAGGGTGGTTTCTCAATCGCCGTGATCCATCTAATTAATTATTTTGTTAGGTATGCATGCGGGTGATGTAATCCAGTATTTAGTTGCTTGCTATAGATTCTTTTAACGTATTGTTTAATAGGCTATTAGGTTAATGAACATTTGCTCTCGATTGACATAAAATTTAAATTAACATTTAGTACTGCATCACATCCGTGTCCCGTGTCATCCACATAATCGGGGCATCTACGATAAAGAAGAATTGTTCGTAGGGTTGTCATTCCAACTGGAAGCCCCAGTACCCAACATGGCCCTAACTCAATCCTGATCCAAATCCAATAATAAATGGCTTGAGTATGTATTAAGCCAAATGAATTCAAACAATGAGTTTGGGTCAAGATTTGAGATTTTTATATCCATCTTGATTGAAACCGACCAGAAACCACATAAATTATCCAATTTACTGCATAGTTTCATATATATGGAAACATAAACATGTATATATATGTGTATATATATATATGTGAAATGGTCATACTACTCTAGTATGTATACATCCAAAAGAAACAAAAAATAAATATCTCTAAATGTAATAAAATCATCTCTCATCACGGTTTACAACACATTTATAGAGTATTGAGCCATAAAGGAAGTAACCTAATCTACTATACTATTCATCTTATGATAAACATGCCTGACTACCAAGTTGGCACATCTACTAAGAAAGCTCTAAATATCAAATTATCACATCCTTGATTTAAGATTGAGAGCTAAGGATCATTGTAACTACCATATACTCATGAAGCATACTTTTCACGGGCATGCAAGGCATCTTCTCATGATATTATGAAACAATTAGTAAAATAAATAATCAATAAATTAAGTTCAAGATTTAACTAATTAAAACCAATTTTAATCTTTCATAAAATTCAAGAGTATTCAAAAAAATTACATCAAACATTAATAAAATTTTTTATTTAAAATAAGACATCAAATTTTTGCTTTTAATCAATCTCTCGGATCATACATACCATCTTAATTCTCAAGATTTATAAAAATAGTAAGATATATAGTGATGAGCTAAACAATCCAATAAGCAATGGATACCTTAACTAAATACTTTATATAATAATATATGATGCAATAGTTAAAATATAATTTATAACAAATCAATGTATAAACATAATCAATTTTATTTTCAAAACATGAATTTAGTAATTCAACTATCTTTCAAATATTCATACATATTCATAAATTTTATTTAAAAAAAATAATCATATTTAATAATTTGATTCAAAATAAATTTTATTTAACTTATTAGTATTTAACCATGAACATATTTTTATCCTATAATAGGGCCATAATATCATAATTATATTTTATAACCAAATTGGAATACCAAACTTATACATTATGGCCAGGCAAGAATACCATATTTATATATTGTAACAGGATCAAAATATCATACTTATATTTTGTGACCAAGCCAAAATACCATATTTATACTTTATAGCTAGGCCATAATATAAAATTATGAGCTTAGAGTGCCAATGCATAATCCCTAATTAGCAAGGTTCAGAACATAGTCAAGCTAAGAGTTTAAATTCAATTCATATAATTTTTTTCATAAAATAATACATATTCTATTATCAAATCAAAATAGACATACACATTATCATATTATTAAACAATCATAATAATTATTTGAGAAATATTATTTTGAAATTCCATAACAATTTTGATTCAAAATATATTTCATAAAATTCATAAATCATAAATAATTAATTAATAATTATCCAATATTCAAAATAATATTATATAATTAAAAAACTTAGAGAAGGTGAATCATCCCTTACTTTTGCAAAAATGATAAATTAATAAATTCAATTAATCTAGAGATTCTCCTTTAAAATCTTATATCTAGGCATTCTATTTTTTTATTAGATTTTTGTCATGATTGTTTTGAGAATAAAAATCCTTAATTCTAATACACTTATAGGAATGACTTGGTGGAGGTGTCTGTATCCCAATTAATCTAAATTAAGATGATTTCATCAAATTATGGATAAATTAGAATACAAATGGTTCAAATAAAATCATGGATGATTAAATTTAATAGTATCCGGTTTGGCCAGTGTATGTCGGCATGCTGCCGGGTGATCCAGATTATGACTCTCTTCACTAGAATCAAGTAAGAATTATTGAAGTAAGACTTTATTAGATCAAATAATTATAGAGAGAGAAAATTCATGTAAAAAGAGAAAGTAGGGAGAGAGTTTTTAGAGAGAGAAATCAATAAAGAGAGGGAAAATATGGAAGAGAGAAACACACACTCTCTCTTTTCTTTCTTCCTTTTCTTTTCTTTTTTTTTTCTTCCTCTTCATTTGGGTGAAATTGAGGATTAGTTTTTCCTTTCTTTTCTTGGAGCATGGGGCATCCTGCCAGCCATGGCAATGGTCGGTGGTGGTTGGGCGATGGTGGCATTACTAAGAGACTTGTTACCATCAATCAACAATAAAGATGATCATAAAAGAGAGGAAGAATCATGAAAGTTTACAGAAAAATAGGGGAATCAACCGAGCCCCCTTTTTGATAAAATCTGGCAATTCGCTGATCAGAAACTAAGCTTTGGTGGTTAAGAAAGATAAGGAAAAAGATTTATTAAAGGATGTAGAACAATTTACCTGATTTTTTTATTATGATTAGTCCATGATGGTGGTGTCTTGAGGTCAGTAAAAATAGCTAAATCATCGGTTGAAAACCTTGAACTAGGTATAGATCTCTGGTGGGAAGACGGGGGAGACCTTTTTCCCTTTAAATAAAGTCAAAGGAGAGGAGTAAAACTACCTCCCAACTCAATCTTGGACTCTGATTGGAGTCTATCAGGAAAGAAAACTCTCATTGGGAGTCTTGATTATTTTTTTTTCTTGATGCTTTAAAATTTGAGCTCCTTTTCTAGTGGCTGGGCCGGTCAAGTGGACTAGATCCAGTTCGTTGATAAGCCCGATGGACTGGAATATTATATAATTATGAGTAGGCAAGCATGATACGTTAAAATATATTTGGATATTTATACTTGAGCTTAAAGTGTATATTTAAGTATATTATTATTATATACTTAAGCATCACCCAAACCCGATACACCTATGATATCAATCCTAAGTTGATTCTTCAATGGACCATGTGACAATATGGGTTTAGATTTAGTAAAACCCTATGTGGCAATCTATGTTTTTTTAGGTACTCAGGCTATCTTTGTTGTTACAATCAAATATTTGAGGGTTTGCAAATCATACTTAAATTTAGGATATTTATTCTCAAAAGATCAAAACTTATGATTATCAAACTATACAAGAAAATAAAAATTTACATGAAGAAGAAGCCATTAATACTATCATAATTTCTAGAACTAATTTGATTGCCATCATAAAAAGAAGAATAGAATGTACTTCTCATCTATTTTTCAAACCTAACTCCAAGTATTCCCGATGGAAGAATTTTACAAGCACTTTCAGATGAGTTAGGTACCAAGTTCAAGGGATATCCTTTTATAACATGCCTCACTTAACATTATTTAAATCAATTACAGAGACTAAGATGGGTGCTATGCTCACTGTGATCACGTAGAATTTAACTTTTCATAAAATATATCCCATCACCTATCCGAGATTTATTTTGAATTAGAGTCCAAATTAAATTAAAATAACTAAAATAAATCTCGATGTGTGTTAATGTGGATCATATTCGAACATGCTCAATTAGATAAATTCCAACATTCTCCCACTTGACCCAACCTAATATAATCATTTTTGTTTTTAAGTATTTAAAATATTTCAAAAATATTTAATATAATTTCATATGGATATGTTAATTGAAAAACTGATATAGATCCACATTTAAAAACTCAATTCCTTCATAAATTATAGAATATATACTTCATGTATACTCAATGCAAATCATATCAATAAATATAGTGTCAATGCACACTTCTGCCATCTCATTCATTTGAGCATTGAATATAAAGATACTCATTTGGAAATGACTTAATATTTTAGTTGCTTAGACAAAAATTTGATTCTATTAAAACTTGATTAGATCAATATATTCATTTAGAATTATACATTATAGAAAATTTTGATTTTTCAAGTTTGAGATCACTTTCATGGTCATGTTAAGAAATAAAACAAAACCTTCAATTCTATATAAATAGTGTCAATCGACTTTATGTGCAAAACATTACATAAAAATATAAATAATCAATCATTAAGAACATGATATGAGGCCCATAATTCTTTATTCGCATATAAATAAATTAAACAGCACATAAATTAATAATGTAACATGCAAATTTATGAACTTTTATGTAATAAAATTAAATTATTATAGGGACCCCAACATAATTATGGAAGAACCACCATGTAATAAAACTTTATTACAGGAACAAAATAATTATCTAGAGACATTTATGTTTACGGATTAAATTGCAATTTTATAAGGATTTTTATGTGATACCATACTTCTTTAGGGACTATATTGCAAATTTTCTCTTTTTTTATGAAGTAATTGGATTCATATTTTGGGTCAAAACCCAAAACCTGGAACTTGTTAATCCTTCTTCCTTCTTCTCCCTAGGGGTGCAAATGGGTCAAGTTAGATCGGGTCATGAGTGACCTTGACCTATCTAGTTTTTTTTTATCGGGTCCTATGGTTGGACCTAGATCCAATTTAATAGAAGACCGGATTGGACTAGGTTAATTGCCAAAATTTTGAGCTAATAGTTCATTCGAGTCACGTCATGTCTATATAATTATATCCCAACTCAAAAAATTCAGATATGGATAGGGTTCGAGTCATATAACCAACTACATTTTAATTACTACATACCTAACTACCATTAACACACAAAATAGATAATAAATAATATTATTTTTGAAATAAATTAGGATATAAAAATAATTTTAGACATGTTTTTATGTTAAATACATTGTTCATACAAGTCTTAAATCATAATTTAGAAGCTCAAATGGTAAAGGTCAACTCAGGTTGAGCCAGGTCAAATAGCAGAAGATCCAAAATTAAGACAAAAATCAAACAGATTAGGTCAGGTAGGATCGAGATTTTATAAACAAAGATTTGAGTCATAAAATAGAATGGATCCAATTTTAGAATCTAATTGATCATACGGATCAGTTAAAATAGATCGAATCTGGTCTAAGTAGATCGGGTTGGGTCATGGGTTAGCCCAATCCATTATTTGTCCCTTTCTTCTCCGTTTGTCTTCTCTGATCATGAGTGATAGAGGGAACGAGAAGTCAGATGCACCCACCCTGGTTAATCCTCATTAGCAAAGCCCACTTACTGACCCAATCGATGGGAAATCTGCCTAGATTCACCTCATGACTGCTAATGTGCCGGTGATTAGCTGTTTCTTTAGGAGATCAATCGAGAAAAAAAAAGGAATGCCCTCACATCGTTGGCCGATGGGTCTCGTGTTCCATTTTACTGCCAGTAGAAACAAGGTCCATTAGAGGAGAAGAGGGAGGACCATTTGATGAGAAGACTTATCCCTCGACGTCCATCTCACTCAGGGATGGCATTTTTGGCCAACACATTTGGTATATGACTCATTAGAACCCGAGATGGGTATATGTTCTAGAAAAAAATATCTGAAATGGATTTTGATTGGGTATGGGTAACAGTATGCCTCGTCTCAAACCTGATCTGAAATAATCTTAATTTAAAAATTTCTTTCAAAGTTATAATTATTTTATAATATTTATATGATGAGTTTCTTACTTGACCTAACTCAATCTGACCTAATTTAAGGCAGGTACAGAGTAGGTATAGGTATAGAATTTTTAATTATAGGATGGATATAGGTATTGACTAATTCAATTCATATATATGATCCATTGCAATTCCTAATCTTATTGGAGGTGGAAACTGATGCGGCGGTGAGGCAGCTCATTGTGGTGGTTGCTGGAGGCACCCGAAGAACTTTATCATAGGGTGAGGGAGATTGCAGGAGTAGAACAAAGGCCTGGCCATCCTCATTGGAGGGGGGAAGGACCATAGGTGATCCACCATTCTTCCTTCTTTTTTTTTTTTTTTTTTTTTTTTTGCCTTGCCTTTCATTTTATTTCATTTTATAATGATTTAAGGCCAACAAAAAATACAACAGATTCTTTATCGTGGTCATGGTGCTTAGAAATAGCTCTTTAGATTGGTCATCACAACTTCGGTCATAGATCCATATTCATAGAATCTTTATGGATAATATTTAATTCAACAAAAGGGCTTTTTAATCTTCATGCCTAAGAACCCCTGTACTATAACATTAAAATATATGGGGTAACATAACTTACATGAAGAAAAAATTTATTGGTGCCATCATGATCTGTAGATTTAGAAGAAGAAGAACTGGATGTGCTTGTCACCGTCCACAAGAATAGCATCTTGATTTCTGTAACTAAACTCTTGAGTATTCTAATAGGAGGGCCTTAGAAGCACAGACTCAACTTTGAGTATTCTTGATGGGAGGACCTCACAAGCATTCTCAGATAAGCTGGGGACCAAGTCCACATAGATTATCCATTTGTAACATATCTTATCCATTAGATACAGTATATGAGTCAGCTATGAATACTGAGATAGATGTTATCTCCACTATGATTATATAGAATTTAACTTTATCATATCTATTGCAAAATATATTCCATCACCGTATTAAAGATTTATCTTAAATTAGAGCCTAGATCAAATTTAAATAAATTATGATGTATATTAGTGTAGGCTACTTCCGGGCTTGATTGGATAAATTCTAACAATCATGTTTTAGATGGGCAATTATAACTTAAAAGAAACTCAGCCAGTAGCTTCTCTATAAATACATAAAAAACCATAATTTTCTTTTTCACTCTAATACACAAGATCTATATGCATGAGTTAAACAATGGAGAGTAGCCCTTTATCTGATACTCGTGACTCTAAATTTTGATGAATACAAACTTTGACCTATATCTTTAGTTCATGTGTGCAATTTGTTGGTGGATGTATGTGAACAATGGCTACCTAAATGATAAGACCGAGTCTAGAGTTACACTCTATATCCTTAAGACAATTTTGTCTTGCAATGGTGCTTACGGTTTTATGATGATTGTCTTCCAGGATACAACGGTCTTCTTTTGGTGAAAGCAGCACTACAATTCACCAGAAATTCGAATCAGGAATGCTTTTCTTTTTTTGTATGCACTATAGCTATACTTTGTTTTCAGAGTATGCAAATGCCTAATAGACTTACGATGCACTATAGCTATACTCTGTTTTTCAGAGTATGCAAATGTCTAAGAAAAGGAAGGAAAAAACTGGAATGAATGCGATGAAATGAATGAAGAATGGGGACCTATTTATAGCCTTAAGGTGCCCCTTGGAAGCAACCTTCTGATTTCATCGGAGGGAATTTCCGATATCTTTTCATAGTGAGATATGCCTTTACGCGATCGATACGTTTCTTCAATCGTGATCGGACGCCATGATACGTTGATTCGTACCGTGATCTCTAGATCACGCGATCAGCATGCTTCTTAATGCGTCGTTTCACGATTCGATAGCACCCCTGATCTCATAAGAAACGTTGATCCGTGAACGGACGCGTGATTACGCCTCCGAACACATGATCCGTTATTTCGCGATTCTAAAATTCCGTCATCAGAGTCGGCTCGAATTTCTCGAGTTGGATCCTTGCTGCAGAGAGCGTCCTGGTCGAGTCGTCTCGATTCCCTTGAGTCGACTCCTTGCTGCAGAGAGCATCCTGGTCGAGTCGGCTCGATTCCCTCGAGTCAACTCATCCAGACCGCATGATACCGTTCTGTGGATCCGAGCTAGCTCGAACCACTCGAGTCGACTCGTCCAGACCGTGTATTTTTATTCTGCGGATTCGAGTCGACTCCTGGTCATCCGAGTCGACTCGAACCACTCGAGTCGACCCGACCAGTCATCCGAGTCGGCTCCTATCAGAACCGAGCCGACTCGTCTCCCTGCAACCTTGAGCCAATCAATCTCGACTGTTTGATTTGTTTGATCAGGAAAAATTTAAAGGCTCCTCAAGATGATGCGTACATGCGAAGTGCAAAGTGCGCCTACAAAGTACCCATTGCGCCCTTGTCGCCCGTCGCACACGCGCTTGCACGTGCGGGTGATGCTTCGCATCACCCTCAAGCTCTCCACCTATGGTGAGCCTAGAAGTAAGAGATTGGAAAAAGGCTTTCTTACAAAGAGCCTTCTCTTTTTTCAATCTTTCCATGTGAGACTAAAAGTTTCCATCCCATAAGATAGTTTCCATCCCACAGGATGGTTTCCCATCCCATAGGATAGTTTTCCATCCCACAGGATAATTTCGGAATAAAAATTTCTATTCACTTTTTTCAACAATCCCCCACATGAATGAAATTTTGGACCAAGATCAAAGATCAGTAAAGGCGATCTCCCACAAACATGGATTTTTAAATGCAAATGAATATGCAGACACTCAAAGAGAGAAGTGGAATGAAGTTGCATCAGGATAGGTAGCTTGTGGCTTTGAACCTTCCTTAGTATTTTGTTATCGAGTTTACTTGCTAAAAGTGAATATAATGTCTTGAACTTTTAGCGTTTGATGTAAACTAAGACAATAACAATCACATAACTTCTTTCCGAGCATTCCTTTTGGTTCTCATGGTTGTGTTCATTTTGGCCCTGAACAACTCCTGGTCTCATGAGTGCTTTAGAGAATTAAAGTCTTTAAAATTCTCATAGAATTGATCCAGTTCACACTCACATAGGTGATTCTTATTAAGAGTATCCTGCTATACCCCACATGATATTCATATCATAAGAATCATTAAAAGCTATGCTTATCCTAGTACCTTTAGCAGGTAGCACTGATTATCATAGAAATAAGTATGATTTTACATCCTTAGTGCTTCGTTGATCTCTTCATAATTTAGTTATCCCTTTTGAACCTAGATTTTGGGATCTTCAGTCAATTAGGTTGGGTATCCATTATGAAGATTTATTTATAGACTTTAAACCCATTCTCCTTGATAAACAATTTACTTGATCTCTTGGTAAACCTTTTGTTAGTGGATCCGCAAGATTTTTCTTTGACTGAATGTAGTCAATAGAGATAACTCCATTTTTAAGTAATTGCCTAATGGTATCATGTCTGCGACATATATGTCTAGACTTACCATTATATATTTTATTCTGTGCTCTGCAAATAACTGATTGATTATCACAATGGATACATATTGCAGACACAGGTTTTGACCAACATGGAATATCCTTCAAAAAATTTAGAAGCCATTTTGCTTCTTCTCTAGCTTTATCTAAAGCTATAAACTCTGATTCCATAGTGGACCGAACTATACAAGTTTGTTTTGAGGATTTCCATGACACGGCACCTCCTCCTAAGGTGAACACATATCCACTAGTTGATTTAGTATCTTCTGAAGAAGATATCCAGTTAGCATCACTGTATCCTTCTAGTACATCTGGATATGTTGTATAATGTAATTCAGAATTTAGGATATATCGTAGATATCGTAATACCCTTACTAGTGCTATCCAATGATTTGGACCTAGATTACTAGTAAATCTGCTTAACTTATTGACAGCATATGCTATGTCAGGACGGGTATAATTCATGACATATATTAAACTGCCAATTATATGTGAATATTCTAATTGTGATATGGGTTATCCAGTATGCTTAGCAAGATGTAGATTAATATTTACAGGTGTTCTAAGCAGGTTGGTATCATACTCATTGAATTATCTAATATTTTCTCAATATAGTAAGATTGAGATAATATTATTCCATCAGACGTTCTAGTGATTTTAATCCTTAGTATAATATCTGCGATACCCATATCTTTCATATCAAAATTTTTGATCAACATTTTCTTTGTTTGTTTAATCATATAAGTATCACTACCTATGATTAACAAATCATCCACGTATAAGTAGATTAACACATACCCTGTAGGTATGGTTTTGGCATACACACATTTGTCACATTCGTTGATTTTGAATCCATTGGACAACATGACATTGTCAAATTTTATATGCCATTGTTTAGGTGCTTGTTTTAATCCATATAAGGATTTTACAAGTCTACACACCTTCTTTTCTTTGCTTGGAACCACAAACCCTTTAGGTTGTTCCATATAAATTTCTTCCTCTAATTCACCATTAAGGAAAGCTGTTTTAACATCCATTTGATGTATTTCAATATTGTTAATGACTGTAATAGTGATTAACATTCTTATGGATGTTATCCTCGTCATAGGTGAATAAGTATCAAAGAAGTCTAGATCTTCTTTTTGTTTAAAGTCTTTAGCTACTAATCTAGCTTTATACTTATCAATTGATCCATAAGCCTTTAACTTCTTTTTAAAAATCCATTTACACCTCAAAGGCTTCATACTTGATGGTAAATTTACCAATTCCCTGGTATGATTATGCATGATAGACTCAATTTCGCTATTAATAGCTTCTTTCCAGAAGGATACTTCTGGTATAGACATTGTCTCTTTTAATGTTCGAGATACATTTTCTATTATATACGTAATGTAGTCAAAACTAAAAGATTTTGTAGCTTTAGGTCTCTTTCTATATCTAGGTTTATCTTCAGGATGTTTTCCTGATGACTACTACTTGCCATATTATCATAAGTTCTTTTATTTGAACTTGTACCAGATATCCCTTTACAAGGAAATATCTCTTCAAAAAATGTTGCATTTCTTGATTTCATAATTATATTTTCCTGTATATCATATATATCTGATTTATATATAAGAAAGCGATATGTACTGCTATTTTGTGCATAACCAATGAAAATACAATCAACAGTTTTAGATCCTATTTTGACCTTTTTGGATCTAGAATAGCTACTTTAGCTAGACACCCCCACACTTTTAGGTAATTATAAGAAGGCTTTTTCCTTTTCTATAACTCATATGGAGTGACATCCTTCTTCTTAAGAGGTATTTTGTTAAGAATATGATTAGCTGAGAGAATTGCTTCTCTCCATAAATTCTGTGATGTACCAGAATTTATCAATATGGCATTCATCATATCTTTCAATGTTCGATTTTTGCGTTCAGCAATTTCATTAGATTGAGATGAATAAGGAGCTGTAATTTGATGAACAATGCCATGTTTTTGACAAAAGTCATTAAATGGTGCATCGTATTCACTACCTCTATCACTCCTTATAGCCTTGATCTTTTTACCAAGCTGATTTTCAACCTTATTCTTATAACATTTAAACATATCTAAAGCCTCATCTTTAGACTTCATTAGATATACATAACAGTATCTAGTTGAATCATCAATAAATGTTATAAAATACTTTTTACCTCCTCTAGATTGTATTAACTTCAAGTCACATAGATCACTGTGGATCAAATCTAGAGGTTCAGTATTCCTTTCTACTGAGTGGAATGGTGTTTTGGCTAGCTTATTTTAACACATATATCACATTTATAATGTGGATCGATTTCATGATTAGATAATAATTCTAAATTCATTAACTTCCGTAATGAATTAAAATTCACATGACCTAATCTATCATGCTATAGATAAAAGGAGTCAACCATATAAACAGATGAAGAATTTTTATTCTTTTCAAGGTTGCGATGTACAGTCATTATATTCATTTTGAATAATCCATTATTCAAGTAACCTTTATCCAGAAATATCCCTCCTTTAGTAAGTACAAATTTATCAGACTCAAACACCATCCTAAATTTATGTGTGCTTAGGAGGGAGGCTGATACCAAGTTCTTACGGATGTCAGGAACATGCAGTACATCATTCAGTAGAAGCTCTTTGCCAGATGTCATCTTTAGAATAATGCGGCCAATTCCTTCTATCTTCGATGTAGCGGAGTTACCCATTAGCAGATTCTACCTCTGATAAGAGTATATGATGAAAACATATTCTTATCAGAGCAGACATGTCGAGTAGCTCCAGTGTCAACATACCATTCATTTGGTTTATCAACCATGTTTGCTTCAAACATGACCGCTGACAACATCATCCCTGAAACTTCATGGGATAGGGTATCTTTAGTGATATTGACTTCCTTCTTTTCTTTTTCCTTGAAACATAATCTTTGGATTTGTGACATATTTTACCACAAATGAAGCACTTTCTTTTGAACTTCTTAGGATTGTCTTATTCTGTTTGTAGCCTTATCCAGAAAACTTGCATTTTTTCTTGTTGACCTTTCCTTCCATGAGGTTGGCCTTAGGCTAAGCAAGATGTCTTCCTATCTTCTTATCATGGCTCTTGTTATCTTCCTCGATCCTTAGGCGGACGATCAGATTTTTAAGTCCCATTTCCTTCTGCTTATGCTTCAGGTAGTTCTTGAAGTCTTTCCATGATGGAGGTAGCTTCTCAATTATAGCGGCTACCTGGAATGACTCACTTAGAGACATCCTTTCTGCATGTATCTCATGCAGTATGATTTGCAGTTCTTGAACTTGCTCCAAGACGGTCTTGTAATCTACCATCTTGTAGTCAAGAAACCTGCCAACCATAAATTTCTTATGGCCTGTATCCTCGGTTTTGTACTTCTTGTCCAAGGATGCCCATAGCTCTTTTACTGTGCTTATACTATTGTACACATTATACAGAGTATTCTCTAATCCATTAAGGATGTAGTTTTTGCATAGAAAGTCTGAATGCTTCCATGCATCGACAACAGCGACAATCTGCTTATCATTCTCTCCTTCCTTTAGGACGGGTGGATTTTCGTTGAGAACTCTTACCAGATTCAGAGTTGTCAGATATAACATCATCTTCTGTTGCCATCTCTTGAAGTCGGTGCTGGCAAACTTCTCCGGCTTCTCGGCCTGAACTGGTGCAGCTATTATTGCCATCACTTGAGCAGCACTTCAGTACGAACATTTGTCTTAAGATTGTTGGTGTGGATGTGTATGAACAATGGCTACCTAATTGACAAGACCGAGTCTAGAGTTACACTCTATATCCTTAAGACAATTTCGTCCCGTAATGGTGCTTACGGTTTTATGACGATTGTCTTCCAGGATACAATGGTCTTTTTTTGGTGAAAGCAGCACTACAATTCACCAGAAATTCGAACCAGGAATGCTTTTCTCTTTTTGTATACACTATAGCTATACTCTATTTTCAGAGTATATAAATGCCTAAGAGACTTACGATGCACTATAGCTATATCCTGTTTTTTAGAGTATGTAAATGTCTAAGAAAAGGAAGGAAAAATCTGGAATGAATGCGATGAAATAAATAAAGAATGGGGACCTATTTATAGCCTTAAAGTGCCCCTTGGAAGCAACCTTCTGATTTCATCGGAGGGAATTTTTGATATCTTTTCGTAGTGAGATATGCCTTTACACGATCGATACGTTTCTTCAATCACGATCGGATGCCATGATACACTGATTCATACCATGATCTCTAGATCACGCGATCAGCACGCTTCTCAATGCATCATTTTACGATCCGATAGCATCCATGATCTCAGAAGAAACGTTGATTCGTGAACAGACGCGTGATTACGCCTCCGAACGCGTGATCCATTGATTCACGATTCTGAAATCCCGTCATCTGAGTCGGCTCGAATTCCTCGAGTTGGCTCCTTGCTGCAGAGAGTATCCTGGTCGAGTCGGTTTGATTCTCTCGAGTCAACTCATCTAGACTGTATGATATCATTCTGTGGATCCGAGCCAGCTCGAACCACTCGAGTCGACTTGTCCAGACCGTGTATTCTCATTCTGAGAATCCGAGTCGACTCCTAGTAAAGTGCGCCTACAAAGCATCCATTGTGTCCTTGTCGCTTGTCGCACACGCGCGTGCTGGTGATGCGAAGCCTACAAAGCATCCATTGCGCCCTTGTCGCCCGTCGCACACGCGCGTGCGGGTGATGCGAAGCATCACTCACAAGTTCTCCACCTATGGTGAGCCTAGAAGTAAGAGCTTGGAAAAATGTTTTCTTATAAAGAGCATTCTCTTTTTTCAATCTTTCCATGTGGGATTAAAAGTTTCCATCCCACAAGATGGTTTCCCATCTCATAGGATAGTTTCCCATCCTACAGGATAATTTCAAAAATAAAAACTCCTATTCATTTTTTCCAACACAACTATCTAGAGACTTTACCAGCTTTGATAGTACCTTCATTATAGGATGTAAACCAAAGCTATTCAACCAAACTGATCAAATAGTTTTAATTGGATTAAATAGAAATAAGTGTCTAAAAACTACTTTTAGTTCTTTTAGTCCTTTTTCCTAAACCTGCCTTATTAGAATAGCAAAAATAATATGTGGAATTGGTGCTTGGATATATGAATTTGCATGCCTTGCCAACCAAGCCCCAGTCCATATATTTGTTTTCCCTTTTTGTAAGAAAAGGAGACAAGAGACACAAGACTCCACATATTTTATCAAGAGGTCCATCTAGATTTCTTATTGGACAGTTCCCCATAAAAAAATAAAGTATATTGTTAAAAGAAAGAGGTGTTATAAGCTGTTACAAAAGGATAGAAGAGCTTAGGTACTCACTTGTATTGGTATGGAGCATTCACCAATGCATCATATTTAAAATCTTTGTCCTTACCATCCTTGGTGATGTAAATGGATATATCCCAAAACATTTTGCTAGCCTAGATTTTTTTGGTCTCTGTTTTTCTTCCTTAAATGCATTTTTTAACAAATAGTATCAAAATCAATGTCTTTAATAAATAGTATCAAAATCAAAATTGAAAATAACACTTAATTTAAAAATTACTATAGTAGCTAGCACATCAATATTTTAATTCATATATATATATAGATTTGGCTATACTCAAGTAGATTTGGAGTCAAATCCGGTCAAGTCCTCTACTATCTGATTTGCACAAATTTTCATGTAAAAAAAGTAAAAAGTTAATATTATATTAATAATATAAAATAAATACAAACAGAAATAAACAAAAATATTATATAATAAATATAAATATTACAGAATAAATACAAACATTTCAAAATAAGCATAAACTTTTTTAGAATAAACATAAACACTTCAGAATAAAAAATATAAACACTTCAGAATAAATACAAACGAAGTATTTGTATTTATTCTAAAGTATTTCTGTTTATTCTAAATAGGCTTGTATTTATTTTGGAGAGCGTTTATGCTTATTCTGAAAAAGTGGACTATCCCATTATTAATAGTTCCAACAACCATCAGCAACTATTAATACATAATTAATATGGTAGAAAGTTTGTATTTACTTTGGAGTATTTTTATTTATTGTTGTTTGTGTTTATTCTATATCATTAATACATCATTGACTTTTTTTGCTGCATTTGGATCCGTGTAAATTAGATGTGGGGGACTTGATTGAATTTGACTTCAAATTCTTTTGAATATAGCAAAGTATATATATACATAACTAAACTTAACTCATTTCGAAAGGATTTGAAGTCAAATTTGATTAGACCCCTCACCATCTAATTTATACAGATCCTTATACAGTAAAACTAAAAAGTTAGTAATGTAGAATAAATACAAACAAAAATAAACAAAAATGCTTCAGGATAAATATAAACTTTTTTACTCATATTAATGATATATTACTGGTTGCTGGAAAGTTCGGTTGTTGAAAAATTCAGTAATCATTAATATATCATTAAACAAGTAAAAAAAATTATATTTATTTTAAAACATTTCTATTTATTTTTATTAGTATTTATTTTATATCATTAATACACCATTTTTATTGTATATGGATCCGTGAGGGTTTGACCGGATTTGATTTCAAATCCTTTAGAATGGAGCCAAGTCCAGCTCTTTTTCTAGCTCTCTCTCTCTCTCTCTATATATATATTGCTGTAGATGTCTAAATATCTTACTATTTTTCTAAATTTTTTCACCTTCCATCCTAGATAAATAGAGATCATGGTTCATCTAAATATAAATAAAAGCCCCCAGCCCCAGGGAAGTCAATATTTTGACATTTTAAAAAAAACTGCAATCCAATAAAAACATTCTTGTGCCTCAACTTAATTATCAGGATGCAGCTAAACTGTCATGATCTTTGTTCCTCCTCCTTCCTTCCACTTCTTGGAGCCTGACAAATGTTTGCCAAACGGAGGACCCATAATTGGACCTGCTAGCTTTATTGTTTAAGATTGCCCCACCAATCCTCTCCCATCAATTACCACAAAACAAACATAGCAATGTCCAAGAAAAATGGAGTCCTCCCACCTCCACCCATCTGTGAGACATAAAGACTCCTTGTCTTGAGTCCATTGTATTGCCTAAAGAAGACAATTTGACTTAAATTCTCTGCCCACTTTAATCATCTAAAGTCCATGAAACGAGACCGTACCTTAAAAAAAAAAAAAAGAAAAGAAGAAGAAGAAGAAAAGTCTATGAACTGAGAACCACCATGTGAGTTATGATTTATGAATGCCTCCTTTCAGAGTCCAACAACCCTGGGTGGAGACTGACAGGCTCCATGATCACCCCACCGACTTCTCCGAAGAAAGCAAGCCATGCCTCATTTAGAGGATGAGCACGTGATGCCCCATTTGTCTTGGTCTATATGCTCTCTTGTATGATGGATTACTTTGTACATCAATATCTTTGGACTCTTTTTGGGAATGAGGTTGGCCATCAGAATACAACCATAACTATGTGATTGGTTTAGTTATGTTTCGCTACAAGCTCATCATGTCTAATAGAATAAACTTTATTTATTAAATTAAAATCAATGAATTAACTATATAAATTAGTTAAGTTTGTTTCATCTATTGGATATAATGGATTAACTATGATTAATTAAGATATGCTTATCACCGCTAAGTTCGATTTAGCCATATACGAGCAAGTTGGCTTTGTTTTATTCCGTATACGTGGCTCAAGTATACGTCGTTCAGTAAATGATCGAGTCAAAATATCAAACCAAACAAGAGTTGTTTGTAGATATTTTGTTCTTATCGTCTTTCTATTATTTATTTGCCCTATCACAAATTATTGCAGGGATGATAATTAAGTACTCTTATTTTTAATAAATAAAATGAAGATTTTTTCTTTTCATTTTTTTCCCCTACTTCGCTATAACACATCCAAGTAGGCTATTATTTGTTTGCCCTATCACAAATTGTTGCAAGGATGGTAATTAAGTACTCTTATTTTTAACTAATAAAATGAAGATTTTTTCTTTTTTCTTTTTTTTTTTTCCCCTGCTTGGCTATAACACATCCAAGTAGGCTATTATTTGTTTGCCCTATCACAAATTATTGCAAGGATGATAATTAAGTATTCTTATTTTTAACTAATAAAATGAAGATTTTTTTTTTTTTTTTTTTTTTTCCTACTTGGCTATAACACATCCAAGTAGGCTCCTAGTATCTAATAGGAAGATGTTAGTAAAGTCTCTTTTGTTGGTTTGCATAGGCTACAAGACAACATAGGTTTCACCTACATGCATGCATTGGTCAAGAACAAGCTATATTAAATTTAGATCAAGCATCTGGATTTCTTCTCGGTTTGGTAGAAATAGGACAGCACATTTATATAATAGACTTTGTTGCCACTGACAGACACACCATAACCCCCAGAGGAAGACATCATACCATACCCTTCCCTCACCAAATCAAATATAAGAGTCTGACATGAACCAGAAAGTGAAAAAAATACCAGAAAGCATAATTAGCTTTTCCAACCCCTAGCTCATCTAAAATCTCTTTTCAGATATGGATCCATTTTTTTTTTTGCTGCTGAGGGCTTGAAAGTCTTATAATAAAGGATGGACACCATGTGGTGAGGGGAAATGTGGAACAGAGATAAAGACATCATCAACTCCTGTAGCTTATAATATATATATTAAAGGAACAGAGAGCTGGCGATGGCACCTTGCTACCGATTAAAGTTCTCCAAAAGATGCCATTACCTACCGACTTCAAGCCTGCCATTTTAAATTAATGGTGTCTTGTTCAACGACTGCATCATTATTCATCAAGCAAACCGTCCTTTGTTATAGATAATGTATTAATTTCCTATCATTAGATCGTAAGTATCAAGGCTGGGTCCTTCGTAAAGTAGGATACTATAAGCCTAACCAAAATCAAAAAACAAAACCTGGAATCTTTAGATTTTTAGGCCGGCTCTGTTGACTTGAGATGAAAGGTGAACCACCGGCCTGTGCAATTAGGATTTGAGACCTTTGGGTTGTATGTGATAATTTTTTTTCGTTTTTTTGTTTCATGATACCAACCATTGAATTGTATAGTATTTGCTTCGAGATTTATAGTGATAGATGGAAGAAAGTGGTTGAAATATTTTGAAATCTATGCAAGATACAGCCCAATGATTATTGTTAAGAAAAAAAATCAATCATTCTTTCACATAAAGGATGCAACCCGAACCTGCCGGGTTATTTTTTGATCAAGATAGGTAAGATCTTGGTTGCTATTACAATAAAGAACATTGAAGAAAAATATGTAATTTATTTTTATGCACAAATGAAAAAAAGTCATGCTAATTTATTTTTGCAAGAATAATTCTTGGTAACCTTCCTTTGCCTCCATTAACAAATGAACATAAGCATAAACTGGTTACAAGTAGTCAAGAGGGCAAGGTTGCAGTGATCCAAGGAAAGTTTAAAATGAACCATTAATTTTTGCATAAAAGATCATTTTGTCACATATAAAAAAGAAATGGTTCTTTCATATAAATTTCTCAAAAGATTGAGCTCAATCATTTTCATTTTCATTTTTTTGTATTTTTAAGTAATGATTAACAAATGAAATTTAAATGAATTCCTCTGATTCCTTTTACAATATAAGTTATCCATGAAAGGCCATGTAGAAAATCTATTCATGAAAATCAACACTGAATGGCTTCACTTTGCATGATTTCAACTTTTGTAAATTTTGTTTTATTTTTGCTTCATGTGAAGGTAAGTCAACAATTGTTCATCCAACTCCTTCACACTTGCCTTTAGCTTAGCAGGGGAGGAAAATTTTGGGCAATATTCTCCTAAGAAAGAACCATGGCATGTTTTATTATATTTCCTAGAAGAAAAAGAATATATTATAACCTCAATAATATCCAATTACAACTAGACTAAAAAAATATTTAAATTTAAAAATAAAAAAGAAAGCAAGGAATAAAAGTTATTAAAATATTTATATTTTTTATTATATATATTGAAGAGCCAAGCATGATATAGCTAGAAAGATATACCATCAATAAATACTTTGCATCATTAATTCATATCCCATGATAACAAGGGGGATCGTGTTGTATCTTTCAGGTAAAAAAAAAAAAAAAAATCTTTAATCTTAATATTTCTTGTGAATTACGTCTCATACGGATCTCAAAGCATTCTAAATCTTTTTATTTATTCATCAATAATAATTTCAAAGCAAAGATTGCAGGGTTCAATGGAGGATTCTGGATGGTGAATCCTCCTTTCATGTTTAAAAAATATATATATATAAAAAAAAAAAAATCAATCTTCCCCCATCCTAAGATTCATAAACTGTAAACTAATTTTCATTAATTTTTCATAAAATAAAAAATAAAAAAAAATTATGGAAAAAAAAAAATACAACATAAAATCTTTTGGAGCATTCCAGAATGGCTCTCCCCGCGTACAAAGTACAGATGCAGGCATCTCCTCGTGTAATCCTTTTCACTAATAATTTTCCTCATCAGCAATTTGGCGAACGCCCCAAAGCCCCGCAATCTAACATTTGCTGGATGACGATAATACCCCTGGCCGGGAGCTATTTAACCTCCAACTCACCCCCCCAACCCAACCAGCCTCCTCTTCTTCAGAGCGAGGCCCCTTCACTCCACCGCCACTCCGTCCAAACGAAGCTGCGAAAGAGAGGGCAGTGAGATCTCCAGACTCCAGCTAGGGTTAGGGTTTCTCGACACCAGAAAGTGATAAGAGAGAGGGAGAGGGAGAGGGAGAGGGGGAGAGGGAGGAAGTTGACAGAGAACGAAGACAATCCGGTTAGATTTCTATCTCTTGCCCTTTCGATCCTTTTTTCTCGTAGAAAATTTTCTTAAATTCTGTAGAAATTGGTGTGTTTCTATTCAAGTTCGTCTTCTGGCTTGCAAACATCGAGTTGGAGGCTTACGGTCGGAAAGTTCAGATTTTTGTTTCGCATCGAGATCAGATTTCGATCAAAAGTTGGATTTTGGTTGCCGTTCTTTCGATCTTGGATGGAGATGAGAGATGTTTCGGTTTTTGAGATTGATCTTGATGACAGGTTTAAAGAAATGTGATATTTGAGGTGGAGGACTGGCATGGTTCTTTGGAAGGGGAGGTTCTTTGATTTCTTGGTAATGCCATGAGATGGTGACTCATAGTTTTACTCGGAGTTCATCGGCTCGCATGACCCCTAGGAGTCTGAGCAGCCCTAGGGTTTCATTTCATCGGAAATGGTGGGCTCCCGGCCTGTCCTTGAATGCTCTTGCTGTGACCTTCCTTCTGGTGTCCCTTGTGCTAGTTCTGGGATGTGTTATTTATCTCTATGTCTTTAGGTTCTTAGGCCGTGGAGTTTTAGTCTCAGGATTTGTTGACCCGATAGAAGGCTGCAATTTTTTCGATGGTAGCTGGGTCCAGGATGATACGTACCCACTGTACAATAGCTCGGAGTGTCCGTTTGCTGAGAGGGGTTTCAATTGCTTAGCAAATGGGAGAAAAGATACGGATTATCTGAAGTGGAGGTGGAAGCCTAGGCATTGTGACATGCCTAAGTTTAATGTGCGCGAGGTTTTGGAAAGTCTCAGAGGGAAACGGGTTGTCTTTGTGGGTGATTCAATGAGTCGCACGCAATGGGAGTCTCTCATATGTATGCTCATGACTGGGGTGGAAGATCCCAAGACTGTTTATGAAGTTAATGGAAACCAGATCTCAAAGACGATTCGTTTCTTGGGTGTTCGGTTCCAAACTTTCAATCTAAGTATGGAGTTTTTCCGATCGGTATTCCTCATGCAGCAGGGATCGCCGCCTAAGCATGGGCCAAAGAGGGTTCGTATGACACTGAAGTTAGACAAGATGGATGAAATAAATCAGAAATGGGTTGATTCAGATGTTCTGATTTTCAATTCCGGCCATTGGTGGACGCCAAGTAAACTCTTTGACATGTAAGTTTGGTTGTTCCAACTCTTGTATATACCTTGGATGCCATTTTGTTTAAATGAACGTGGACATAATTTGCTAACGTTGAAAGTTAAGCATATGAATGTTTCATTAATATGACCTTCAGACCAATCTTATAAACTTGATGGTACCAATTTCCAGAAAACTTTTCAATTCTCTTGTAGTTTTATGCACATATCCCGTTTTATTGTTCTTTTCCCCCATGCTAGGGAGGGTAATGCTTGAAATAACTGATCTTTCATCACAACTTCCTTGCTTCTCCTTTCCTTGATACAATAAATCTGTGTTGCTAAGTGGGCATGGATCATTTGCACGCACCTTTGATAATTAAGAAAATTTCTGCATGCATTATTGTTAGTATGCAATGGTTGTTCCATACAATATTTTATAAAAAAAATTGTGCAGAGAAAAAATATCATTTTAATTTTGTCTCTACAGACAAATTTGAGTTTGATGAAATGAAGTGATAAACTGTAAAATAGGGTTCTTAATTAATTGAATTTGACTTTTCTGGGAGAGTAGTTTTTCCATATGGGGTTGTTAAAGTTATTTAAAGCCTTAATCAACTGTTTTTCTTCACATGCCTTAATCAATTCTCGTTTGTGGTTGTTACTAGATGTTGGATTGCATTTATGGTATTAAGATAAGGTAGATCATGTTGGGATGAGAAGCTCTGCAGCAGAAGATCTCATGATGGAGCATAATGTTTAGTTTAAGTCCCGGTAGAATCCATAACTAATTCCTTGATGCCAATTAAGGGTTTGATGACTCAGCTAGAAACATTATACTGGTACTAATTGTAAAATTGCAAAAATCTTTCTTATAACAATTTATGCTTCAGGCCATATACTTTGAATATAAGGAGCTAACAACCTCAAATTCTGATGATCAAAGATGATGTTTTTGATAAATCATGATTACAACTGTTCTGGACTGGAATTGAGGATAATACTGATATGCATGTCCGACATCTAGATCAAGACAAAAATAATTTAATACTTTGCATTGATGGGGATTAAGAATATTGATAAAGATATTTGCTCATACTGTGACAGAGATATAGCTATTTTTTTGATTTAAATTGGAAAACCCATCTTTGATGAGTATTTGTTTGGTGAAAGAAAATTTTAGGAATTCAAACATAAAATTTTACAAATACTAGGAGGATGATGGCTGTTGGGGAAAAAAACAATTAAAAATAATTGTTTTTTTTCCGCTCCTCATAGGATAGCATGGAATATGTGTTTCCGCCAACCTAAGATAATATTATTATGAAATAAGCATGGAGGACTTACACAAGGGGATTCATATGGAGCATCTTTGAGTAGTGAATAAAGTTCTTCTTGGTCAAAGTAGGGAAGTAATTCATAAAAGCAAATGCAAGAGTGCTAAAGTTTACAAGTATTGCTGGAATGCATGTGGTCAGAGGTTTAAAAATTGTAATGTTGGAACCAAAGTAACACCAAATTTTTGTTCCATTGCATCCTCAAGTTTTGGATTATCTTGAAGAAAATAATTTTAGACAAAAGGCCATGGTAGGAACTTAAGGAACCATTGCTTAACCATTGGGGGCTATTGCAGTCAACTTGATGTAAGTTGTTATTTTTTCCTTCTTGTTCAATAGATACAATGCATGCTCTGAACAACAATTGCTTAGAATTTTGCTGATACATATTAGTTGTTACATTCTAAGTGGTTTTCTTCTTAGTTAAAATGTTGTCGCATTAAATTTATTAAGTTTTTCATATTTCTAGAAGTGCAATTTTAATACTAAACATCCATAATGTCTTCCTAGTTTTCTTAAGATATATTGATAATTCTCACTTCCAGGGACGGATTTAGAATTTTTGTTTAGTGGTGGCAAATATCAGGACAAAATTTTATAGAAAAAAATATATAAAGTACAATAAAAATTAATTACAAATTTTATTACAATTGCTCTCGACGAGTTTCATCAAGAATTGGATAGATTTTTCTCTAACCATTATATATATATGATTTTGTAGGATACTAATATGGCAGGTGTCAAGAAATGTATTGAAAATAATCAAGTTAAGGAATATACAAAAAAAAAAAAAACTATACTTATAAAATTCAAATCAGAGATGTATACACATATCAGAAAATTCAGTAAATAAATAGTAGTGATATCTATACACAATCTCTTTGTTCACTGTTTACTTTTTTTTTTCCTTTCAATTTTGCTCTTTCTTTTAGATATACAGTTTTCTCATGATATTCATGAAGTTTTTGTACAGCTTTTCGGTTCTTTCTATCCCTTTTCACTCTTTCTTAGATATAATATTTTAAACTTTTTAAACTTTTTGCCTTTATTAGGCTCTTCAAGAATGTGAAAAGCCTACATATTTATTATTATTTTAAATTATGACTTCTTTATATCCTTAAAAGATATGCTGTTATTAAATATTTTAACTTTAAATTAATTTGTCTATATATGGCAGTGTATTATTTTTGATAATATAGAGGGACAACATAAAAGTATTATAGTATTTTATATCTATAATATAAAATAAATAAGGATGTCAATGGGGGCAACTTACCCCACTGCCCCCATTGTACATCCGTCCCTGCTCACTTCCATGGTTAGATTTCTCGTGCTATCAGTTAAGAGTGATGCATATAAAGAAGTCAGAAGGGAAGAAGAGGCGATTTCATCTGTGCGATTATACTTCGAAGATTAATACATAAATAGAAGCAAACTCTATTGAAGAACCCTTCATTAGATGAAGAAAATTCTCTTGAAGAAGTTTTATTCATTTGTCAAAAGGCTGCCTCATACAATGTATTAGATGCATGTATAGGACATGATCTCCTACCCCTAATTCGGGCATATGAAACTCGATACAAAATCATACTTGAAATAGGACTCAACAATAAAAAAAATATGCTACCATGCTAGAATAAATACAGAAACTTTGGCTAAAATTCAATATTATATCTAATGAAAATTTATAGAAACCTGGCTCCCTATTTGCTTGCAAATCTATTGGCTTCTACAAGCTTGGTGTCATCCAACATTCCAACTGATCATGGTACATGCTGGTTGCATTCAATGCTATATCAAATGTGATCTTGGGTAAGATTTTTAAATCCAGTAAGATAGGGATGTCCCGGTTTATCCACAAAAACAGATGCCCTACTACCAGCTTGTCTCGACGGTCATCCCAATTGAGTGTCCTAATAGGCACCCTCCATCTCTCTCTCTCTCTCTCTCTCTCTCTCTCTCTCTCCCCCTCCCCCCTTAATGTTTTCTTTATTTCTTTCTTTATTTGTTTTTTCTTTTTTCTTTCTTCTTTCCTTTCTTCATTTCTTTTTTTTTTCTTTTTCTTTCTTTCCCTTCTTCCTACCATTATTTTTCTTTTTGTTTTCTTTCTTTCTTTCTTTTCTTTTTCTGTATTTCTTTTCTTTCTTTTCTTTGCCTTTCTTTCTTTCCTTTTTCTTTTTTACCTTTCTTCTTCTTTCCACCTTTGTTTGTTTTATCTTTCTTCTCTCCACATGTGGATGGGTTTTAGAGTCCTGGCCTCGTCGTGATCTTGTTTTCTCATAGGAACAAGGTTAGAAGGCCGGGACACCCTCCATCTTACTAGGACTTAAAAAGTTGTCTTGAGTGTATGCTACAATCAATGTGTAACGGAAACTCTACTTGCAAAGTCTCAAAGTGGCCTATCACTGACACCAAGGGGCCTTAAATTTCTTGAGAGTAGCTTTTACTGTGAAGGTATTTACTTTAGGCATCTCATATGAATTAGCTCTTCAGTCTTTTGAATACGATTAGAGAACCTCTTATAACATTTTCTAATGGCCATGTAGGACTAATTTAGGGTACCTTCATACACCCTTAGATTATATTTTGGTTTATTGGAATATGGTTTTGGTTTTAGAAGATGGAAGAGTATAATTTTTGTTTTACTTGATTGTGTGTAATATAGTGTGATAGTTGTATGAAAAACTTATTTTTTCTTATGGATTTTTTTCTCTAAAAATATTCTTAGGAATGTGTGTATGTGGGATACTTACTGAGCTATCAAGTGTACATTCCTTCTTTGATTCTTTTTTTGACTAGTAGGCTAAGTAATGCCATTGCAGGTGTCAAGATTGCTCATGAGATGGAGTAGTCATTAAACTAGAGTTATAGTAGAATTTTAAAATATAGTTGTTACCTTTGAGATTTTGGAAATTGGACATTTAGTTTAGTAGTTTGTATTTGTGGATGTGGATTTTGACATTGGAGATTGTCACCGTAAGGTTGATATGATAATTTTTTTATTGAGGGCTTGGTTGCTTTAAGTTAAAGCCACAATCTATTTTATTAGTGCTTGTGTTATCTTTATTATTGTTAAGTTGCTATACAGTGGTGGAGCCGCATAATTAAGTTACGGGAGGCGAAAATAATATATATAGAATATAATTTATTTTTTTATAATTTAAAATTAAAATTGTAAACGACATTCTTTTAAAGATACAAATTTATCAAGAATAAAATCTAAATTAAAGGTTTCTGTAATTTCTCTTTCAATATAAACGACTAAGCTATTAACAAGAAATTTGTCCTTCATTTTGTTGTGCAATCTAGTCTTCAAAAACTTTATAGCTGAAAAAGTACGTTTACCCATGATTTGGTTTGATTCGACCCATTTTCAGCTATACTCTTAACCTTCTTCGGTTGACAGTTTCGCAATCTCCTCTATGACACAGACAACACCTATCAGCAGACAATGGTATTAGCCCTAATATTTTTAAAATTAGAATGGACCGGCTTGTTTGACTGATTGAACCGGAAACGGGTTGTTTGTGCAGTCCTAAAGGATAATTTATAAGTGGTCAAAGCTTTGTCAAACTTGGATGAAACAGTTGAACTGATTAGACCAGCCGGTCTGATCTACTTTGATTTTTTAAAAATCAAAAATTCTTTAACTGAAACCGTGCAACTCTTCTTTTCTTCTCCTGCCGAAACCCAAAGCATTTCTTCTTCCTTATTTTCTAGTCTCCAGCTGCCCTCCCTCTCTCTTCTTTCTTTTTTCTCTTCTTTCCCTTACCCTAAGGCCATGACTAGGCCCAAACGACCAACGACTCTCTCTTGTTCTATTTCCCACCTCTTCTCCTTTCACTTTCATTGCTCCACTTCTTCCAGGTATCTATTTCGCCTCCGAGAGTCCCTGTTGAATGGTTTTTTCTTGCTAGTTCTTTTTGTTTGGGTGTTTGTTGATTTGGACTTGTTTATTTAGGTGCTGGGATTAGGTTTTCGTTCCGTTTTGTTGCGTTCTGGGCCACGGTATAGCCATTTTTTGATTAAATTAAACATGGGGTCCCCGGGCGGGGGGGGGGGGAGGGGGGCATGGCCCCCCGTGCCTCCATGTAGCTTTGCCATTGTTGCTATACATGTTTTGAAGCCTTGCATATTTCATGAGGTCATGCCCCATGGGATGCATGCTCGTATCACATGTGCACTTTGTGTGGCAAGTTTGGGGTATGAAAGACAAATGGTATCAAAGTTGACCCTAGCCCGTGGCCTACTAAATCATGGACCTTTTTGGGGCTGACCACAGGCCAATTGTGATGTCGTGTTTGTGAATTAGATTAGATTGGATTTCAACTCTTAGCTTAGCTAGGATGTCAGAGCTTAAACTAGGGGAAAGTGGGGAAGTATGTAAGGATCTGTGTGGGTATGTGTTTAGTCCATACTATTTGTGTACTAAGGAGATCCTACATGGCCAAGGAATCCAGATAACACTTTCCGTCTAGTCTTGTTGGGTGAAGTCCTAGGTCACTATAAGGTGGGTGGCTGAATTCATGTGGTAACACATGACATGACGTAAAAGAACTTTCTGATCATTAGAATTGGGGAACCCTCTTGTATTTTATTGCTAAATTTACATTATCTTTACTAGAATGTGAATTGCCCCTATGGTTGTGGATTCAACTTTTTGGTAATTGTCTTTGGGATATGGACATTCATTTTCAGATATTCTAAGCATTACAAGCATATTTTAAATCAGCAATCAATGCCAAAACTAGAAAGCTCTAAATTAGCAATCATTCTGCTAATAATTGTATTCCCATCAGCATAAAAAAATGAAACATGTTGATTTTCAGACAACTCAGGTTTTCCTTTGTGAGAGACTCAGACTGATGAAGGATTCCATATCAAGGTCATGCTCTAGATAAGAATGAAGGAAAAGTCCCATCATTGTTGCCTATTCTAGAGAAATGGAGGACTTCTATGTCATTCTATGTCATCCAATGGTTTCATAAAATGAAATACATGGCATCAGGGTTTCACTGGTTAACTAGGTTATTGAGTACGAGCAAAATGGTTCCTCTTGGGTAATAGGCTAGTACTCTGTAAATTACTGGATGACCATCAACTTGTTTCAAAAATTTGTTACTTATTTGAAGACAGTAGGTGGCACCTTAGGGCCTATTTGGATGCAAGCATAGAGTACCCCATGGTAAACTAATTCTTTGGCTGAAGGTGAAAGGACACCAGAGATGGGGGAGAAGAAATATAGAAGCATGCAGCACATTTAGGCCTTTATGGAGCTTGCAATCCTGGAAAATTAGGATACCTTATTCCACTAGAAAGGTGATTTTTCGTGTCCCAGTGTTTTTGGGATCTTATGACCTTAAATTTCCTCAATTAGAAGCATACGTCTCTCTCACTGTTAACTCATCCTTAGCAGCAACCAGGTATGGAAAAATTCCAGGGATAATTTATACTGGCATCCAAACATCCCCTCAAGGATCTAATAGTTCTGTATGAATGCTATTCAATATAAGTTCCATTTGTTAGTCCCTAATGTAATCTTTCTTGTGATGTGAAGATTTTTGAAAAGCTCCTAAAATTTAGAGACTTATTGAATTTGTAAACCTTACCATCTGAATACTGGGATCATGGGTTGAAATAATTTTCTTATGGTATTATTGTTGTAGTGCTTGATTCCGACATATGTCCAAATGTTTGATTCAGCAAGAGCGGAAAAGGAGATACAAGAATACATAGAAAAAGTATTTTTATTAAACTATATATATATATATATTTAAAAGTTGGATAAAAGAAAAAAAGTTAGAAGATAGTATAGATTAAGGTCTTTCATTATATGTGTTTCTCAATATCTACAAGAAAGAAGATATTTTTGCAAAGTTATTTCAATATCTACACCCTTAACCAATCTCTAAAAGGGGTAAGCAATGTTTTAAATCCTTGCAGGACCTTCTTCTTCTTCTTCTTGGTGTGTGTGTTTTTTTTTTGGCTGGGGGCAGGGGGGTGTTCCTAGCCATGCTAGCCACCTTGTCTCGTTCTTGTGAGCAAACGGGATTGAAATGATGGTTGGACTCCGAAACCTATCCATACAGGGAAAGAAGAAAGAGAGAAAGGAAGGAAAGGAAGAAAGAATGGAAGGAGGGAGAAGAAATAATGAAGAAAAAAGAGAAGAAAGAAATGAAGGGAGAAGCAAAAGGAGAGAAGGAAGAAGGGAAAGAAAGAAGAAGAAAAGGAAAGAAAGGAAGGAAGAAAAAGAAAGAAGATATAAAGGAAAGATAAAAAAAAAGAAATAGACAAAGAAGAAAGGAATAAAGGAATGAAAAGGAGAGAGATAGAGGGTATCTACCAGATGCTCAATAGAGACAGCCATCAAGACGGTGAGATAGCGGGGCATCCATTTTATGGAGAAACCGAGACACCCCTATCATATGAGATTTAAAACATTGAAAAGAGTCAAAGAATCCATATATCCCTAAAAGAAAGAAAAAAAAGATAACTATCCAAGTATACGAAGCATGTCTGACATTGATATGTGTCTGTCATGCATTCTTGAAGCTGAATGTGAGTGTCCATGTAACATAGGTAATATAAAAACATCTAATATAATGACTTGAACCTAATTTGGATGTTTGGCTCAATTTTCATGGCACACTTTCATGTTTAATATAATAGCTGCAAGGACTATATTTTTTTGTACTTGAGTTCTTTATCAATATGGAAGATGACAAATTTATTTATCTTTGAATGGTTTGCTTTGTGGTTTAACATGGTCCATAACATATTCCAGTGCCTTAGATAAGACAGCTTGTTTTATCTAAAAATTCTAAAAAGACTTTTTGCATAAATAACTAGAAAAGAGAACAAACCATAATTTATAATATGTTCAAGAAAAGAAAGCTTTAAAATCTTAATCTATCTATTTTGCGCAATGGTCCCATTAATTTGTTCTTGTTATGACCTCACGTATTGAGAATAATCTGAAGTTTTGTTATCTTTCACTTTAATTGAGAATATTCTGAATATGAAGTACTGCAGGCGTTGACATGTTTCCATTAATAATGTTATATAAATTAAGTCTGTTGTCTTATATAAATTAATAATGTTATATAAATTAAGGCGTTGAACGTTTAGAATTAAATACTTTTGTGGTTTATAAATTAAGTCTGTTGTCTTATAATGTTTACAATATGTCTAAATTGCGCTTATTCACAGGGGTTGCTATTTCCAAGTTGGAGGACTGCTGAAGCTTGGAATGTCCATTAATTCTGCTTTTAAAATGGCCTTGGAGACCTGGGCATCATGGGTTGAAACAATGGTCAACACAAACAGAACTCATGTATTCTTCCGTACTTATGAGCCTTCTCATTGGAGGTACACTTTTCTGCAATCACAATAGATAGGTTCTGCTGAGCTTTTCAACTAAAGTATGCCCCTTGAGTATATAGTTGATTTGATTTCTATCAATTACTGGACTATGGAAATTGCAGTTTGGAACGGGAACTGAAACAAGTAGAATACTCACTCTAAATGTGTTTTCAATTTGGTTTCCTGCATTAGTGGACGACTCCTAGATTCCTTGAATCATTTTTTCTGGTAAATTGCTGGTTTACTTATTTTTTTATTTTTTTAATATATACATCTGATGAAAATGTAAGAGCACCATTCCTAGTCATATTCTAGTGGACTTCTCCTAGGTTCTTTGAATCTTCTTCTTGTAAATTGCTAGCTTGCTTCTTTGAATATTTTTTAATTATTTTTATGCATCCGATATATATGTAAAAGTATTGTGCCTAATTGAATCCTAAGAACTCAAATTTTAGCAGCTTATATAGATTATAGATATGATTAAAATTTTATTAACTAAAGTCAATGTCAATGCTATAATAATAACTGTTCATATTATAAATGTAGAGTTGGTGGTCTCCTAGTCATCACTAGATGCTAGCAATTATTCAGATCCACATGCCTTCATATTTTCACCCTCAAAGTGGTAAGGCTATTTAGTATCTTGCCTTTAGTCTATAAAATTCAAGTTAACCATCTAAAAACTGTTATTATTCTCCAAGTCTCTTAGCTATTTTTAATTTGATAAAGTGAGTGATCATAGGTTATGCATAACAAGAATGCTTATTAATAATGTGGACAATATCAGCCTCATTATAATTTTGCATACCCTAGCATGTACAATGGTACAACCTCCTATGATTCTCCGTAAAAGAAAGAACAGTAGTGGTCTTGTGGCTCTTGTCATTGGTTTGAGCTAAGTTTGGGCCTGCTGGGCTCAGGATGCCATGACCTGGTCCTAGCTTGGAAAGTGACCCCCTTAATCACAAAGCAGCATCTTTACAAAAGTACTCTGTATAGGAAAATGATCCAAGAAAGACAATGGATAACTCAACATGGTCGCCCAAAATCAGAATCTAGTGCCTTAATGGCTTAACCATTGCTGGATTTTAAATAGTCTTGGTTATCATGGGAGTCACTGGTACTGAAATGGAACGCTGGAAATACTTCAAACAAATTGAGATATCCTGAAATCTTGGTTCAAGTAAAAATATCAACAGATGTAGTAACCAGGATATGTTAATTACACCCACAGACCCTGGCTTTAATATTTGAAAAAGATTCCATGATAGGATAGTGGAAGAAAGATTTAAAATATCTCAGGATATGAGTGTATATCAGATGAGACAACAATACCAAACTCTGTATATATATCATGTTGTTGAGTTCCAAATAATGTAATCTTGTCTTAGATGAAAAGTGTGCCTCAAATGTGATACCTAAGACCTTTTATTTTGGACATCCTCCTTAAAATACCTAACAAGCCTCCTAGTAGAGTAGTCCTAAACTCCTAATTATAAGCAATATCAATATTCATACTTGTAATTGTTTATGAATCATTTCCTTTACAAGCTATACTTCTATTTTGTCTAACCATCTTCATTACAATAGGATCTAGAGTTAACACATGTTTCATCACTAAGGTAACAATGGTATGGATGTTGACAATCAATTTGCTCCTACCCCCTTTTAATGATTATAGATCATAGCATTATTGCAATTCTCCTTATTGGATGTATCATTGCATGTAATTGTTTTAAATTTAAACTAATATGAAATCAAAAAAATGCTAAAAAGATGCTTCTTTATTCTTTCAGTATACATCGAACTGTGAGATTGTTTTAGATAATTGATGGTGTAACAACCTGCTAAGTTAAATATGTGGTCCTTATGGTATTGCTATGCCCCAACTCCATTATCAAGCCTTTGCACAAAACAGTCTAGATAATAAATTGATATCTTCTTTCGCTGTTTAGCATATTTTTTTGCATCTTTAGTGTACATATTGGCAGAACTCTTTATATCTTTCTCCCACTGGATACTAGTAGCATGACATAATTTGATGTGATATATAATGACTTTTGCACTCCAGTGCTATCTTGACTCTTGACAGTTTACAGCTTACATCTTGTTGGACTCGTTCTTTCTTTATTTTTTTCCACTGAATACTTGGTTAAAAACCTGGAAGTAAACTATGCAGCAGCTCTTCTACTCAACATATGGTGCTTCCTAGAATCTTGCTTGATTCCCAAACCTGGGTAGCCTTTCCAACCTATGCTACACTGCAAATGAATTTCTAGAAGGGGAAGTAGATCTGGGGGCACAGATGTGCTTCCCCTAGAGTAACATTCTATAGGCCCGGAAGTAAACTATGCAACTTTTTTGCTTGTCAAATAGTCATTCTATAAGCCTTTAGTATCATTTTTCTAATACTTTTTATTTTTTGTAGAACTAACCACAATTTTGGTTTGATGATCAAATTATTTCTAAAACTTGGGAAAGCTCTCTTGGGGATCCACTTGAAAGCAAGCCATTAAAGGAGCTTTCTGGCATGTACAAAAATAAAAACTAATATTCTTAAATCTTAATTATCAACAAATGTAATGCATACCATATCATGTCCCAAATTTGGGATATAATATGGCCATGCTATCGAGGGATACAACTCACAATAATACGAAGCCGAGTATCAAATGTAATGCATATCATGTCACGCCCCAAATTCGGGACATAATATGGCCAAGCTATCAAGGGGTACAACTCCTAATAATACAAAGCCAAGTGTCCATAATCTTAAGTAAAATAAAGATTCATCATAAATAAAATATAAATAAGAGGTTTAATTCGAATCATCATTTAAACCAACATTGGTTCTGAGCATCAAAATCCAAAACTAAATAGCAAATCCAAGTCTCATGATTCATAATTATTTAACTACAAGTTCATAAACATTTAAATAATTAATTTCAACTACAAAACTTTCAAGCTTGCTAGTCTAAATCCCAAGCCTGGTTCGTTTATCATTCCTAACCTTACTCTATAAAAGAAAAAAATAAAAAGGTATGAGCTATACTAGCTTAGTAAGTAAAATCTATACTTATCGGATCAATAAAAAGGTATGAACAATACATCATTATAAAAATAATAGATATTACAAATATAACTTTTTATAATATAATATAATAAAGTAATTCATAAAACCAGTGATACATATATAAATTATGAACCAAAGATCGCCGAACTGTGCCGAACCGGTCGGTTCGGGGCGAACCGAACTGGTCTGGTGGTCGGCCGGCACGGTTCAGCTATATAAAAATGGTTCCTGGCATTTTAACATTAAAAAAAAATACTTATATCGACTCAAACCGGTGTAGAACCGGGCCAAATCGGTCCTGAATTGGGCGAAACAAGGCCGAACTGCTCGGTTCAGTCGGTTCGAGACTGGTACGGCCCGGTTCGAACCATTTTTTTTTGGTTTTTCTCACATGGTTACTATAGCCATGTGAGGTGAGGTGGGGTAGGGGGGAATCTCTTATGCCAACAGTGTTGGCTTTGGGTTTTAAACGACAGAAAGCTCCTAAGAGCTCTCTGCTTGTTCTTCTTCAAACGACGACGGCCCGAACAACTCTAATTCCTCTATTTCAATGCAATCAAACATCCAGAAATTGAAGAGGAAGGTAGAATCAAGGTACGTATAGCTTTCCTTTCCCCTATTTCCCTCTTCCCTCTTTTTTTTTGTTAAAATCCGTGCAAAATAAAAAAAATAAGGGAAAATGCTGTCAAATTATTTTTGTTGGCTATGATTTTAGAGTATGTGGTAGATCTAGGATAGCTCTACACAATGATACTAAGATCTTGATTTTTTGTTAAGTATATAATTTTTTAAATTAAAAATTAATTTTGTATTAAAAAATTAATTAAAAAAATAATTACTAAAAAAATTATAATTATAAATTATTAATCTAGGGCTCGTAAGTCACTCTCACTATAAATTTCATGTCGACTTATCCAAGTTTTGATGCATCTTATGGATAGTGTTCTAGGTCTTAAATTGAAAAAAAATTAATTTTTAATACATTTCTAGTATCTTAAAAAAATATATGTAGCATGTATGATGGAATCTTACATGAATATAAGATTAAATTTTTTTAATTTTTTTAATTTTTTTTTAAATTAAAAAATTAAAAAAAAATTAAATTTAAAAAATTAGGTTAATAAAGTATTGATTAATAAATATTATTATTGACTTTATATGTAATTTAGATATTCAGGTATGGATCCATCAAGGAGGAAGAAGGATCCGGAGCGTGACATTGGCTGGTTGCATGGAGAAATGGTCTCGTGTCGGCATCACTGGAGGTGTAAATGGTGCAATACTGAATTCAAAGATGGGGGGTAACAAGGTTGAAGCAGTACTTGGCTGGTGGCTATTCTGATGTATTTGCATGCCGATAGTATTCACAGGAGGTCTGTCAGTTGATGAAGAAATATTTTACTGATTTCAAAGTTGGGAAGGAAAGAGCTGCAAAGAAGAAGGCAGAGGTGGAGCGTAGAGCCGCAGAACCTTCTTATTACTCTAGGAAGTCAGAGAGTGTCTATTCCTTCTGATGAGGAGGTACAGATGAAGGTTGCTATTCAAGCGAGCTTGTATGAGCAGAGGTAGCTGGAGGAGACGGTCAGACATAGACAGTGATTTGGGCCATCAGCTTTTGAGTCAAGATCGGGATCCGGTTCTCCTAGTATTACAGGAGAGTTTGAGACAGTTTAGGAGGATCTCTTCAGAGCCCGTTAGGAGAGGCACCAGCCATATTGCATCCATGTTGGAAGCATTTGACAGTAGAAGGAAGTCTTCCAGGGACATTCCAGAGGGAGTCACTATCCATGATGTCGATCTACATGCCTTTCTCAGCAGAGATTCTAAGCAACAGATGATTGACACTGTTGAAAAGGATAAGGATGTGGCGGGCCATCTTCTGGTTTCATTTCAGTCATATCCCAGCGCATGCAGCAGCCAATCCATATTAAGGATGTGGCGGGCCATCTTCTGGTTTCATTTCAGTCATATCCCAGCGCATGCAGCAGCCAATCCATATTATCGCTCTGCTATTTCATTTATACAGGCTGCTAGTGCAGGTGTAGATCCTCCAGGATCGAGGGATATCCATGGTCAGTTTTTGGACAGCAATAAGGAGAAGCTAGAAGGATGTATATCATCTTATCAGAGCAAGTGGCCCATGTATAGGTTGACAATGATGTGTGATGGTTGGACTGATCTTACTAGACTGAGCATCATCAATTTCTTAATTTATTGTGATGTAAAGATTTTTTCAGAAGTCTGTTGATGCTTCAAATCAGGTGTACAATACCAGTTATATTTTCAGATTGATGGAGGTGATTGATCAGGTGGGAGAGTATAGTGTCATGCAGGTCGTCATAGATAATGGACCACAGTATAGGACTGCAGGGCATATCTTGATGTAGCGGGACTGCATATTTTCTGGATTCCTTGTGCTGCACATTGTATAGACCTCATATTGATGAATATTGAAAAAATCCGCAGAGTACAGAAGATTGTTGAACTAGTACAGTTAAAACCAGATTTATATATAACCATATATGGGTCTTATCATTGATAAGAAGCTTTACAGAAAGAAAATATTAAGATCAGGGGTCATACGGTTTGCTACTAATTACATTGCACTTGATAGTCTTCTTGGCAAGAAAGTAAAGCTGTGTCAGATGTTTGTCAGTCAGGAGTGACAGTAGAGCATATATGCCAGGACAAATATTGAGGGAAGCAATGTAAAAAATTTAATGACAAGACACATTCTGGCAGCGAGCTGAGAGGATGGTGGAGGCTATCAAGCCTTTATATGAGGTACTCGCATCGTGGACTCCGAGAGTATGCTCAGATGGGCTTGTATTTCTGATGCAAAGGATAAAGGAAAAGATTTAGGAGGCAGATCTATCATATGTATCTGAGTATATCCGGATATTTGATGGATGATGGAGTTATCAAATGAGTTCGGATTTACATCTAGCAGGTATGCAGTAATTTATGAAGTCCTAAAAATTTAAATTCAATTAGATTTATACAAGGACGCTTGACTAATTCTTAAAATATATGTGCAGCTTATTATCTTAATTCGAGATTTCAGTACTCTGTACCGGACATTGTCATGGATGAAGAGCTTATGTCTACCCCATGCAATGTTATATATAAGATGAAGTCTGATCCAGATGTCGCTGCTGTGTCTAGAAGAAGTAAATAAGATTGAAATTGTTGAGTGATTTTTATTAGCATTAATTTTAATAACTAGCACATGATAACAATTTTTTTTTAGTAGACGAAATTTTTTAGGAAGGAAACAGATTCATTTGGATCCACTGTAATAATAAGAAGTAAATCAAAGATAAATCTTGGTAGGTACTACTAAGGAATAAGTATAATATTATATTAGGATTGAATTTTTTATTTTGTCGAATCTAAAATTTTAAATGATGTAATGTCTTTTGTAGCTGAATGATGGGTGCATTTTGATGGATCTGTTAAAAATCTGAAGATTCTTGCAGTCAAGATCCTCTCTCAAACGGTATCATCTAATGGATGTGAGCGCAACTATTCTACATTTGGCCTTATCCACTCCAAACAAAGGAACTGTCTGAAACAGAAATGCCTCAACAATCTTGTATATGTACACTATAATTTAAAGTTGAGGCTAAAGTGTATTCAGGAAGAAATAGAATTGAAATATTCCGATCCTACTGCAAGTTCATATATTGATGTGGATGAAGATTCAATGATTGGATGGGTCATGAGTCAGAAGCAGTAGCTAGAGCTTTATAAGCCAGGATCGCCTTCTTGACCAACCAGTTTTGTAGCTAGCGAGGCTGGGGTGGATGCTGGATAATGGGCAATAAGCCATATTCCTCACAAGGCTCTAGTAGATACAGCACATCGTCCCTTCCCGCCATCTATTCGGTCCGGAGATAGAGGAAAAGGAAAGGCAGTTGCACCTCCATCGAAGCACTCAGTCCATTCAGATTTAAATACCAGAGAGAGAGGTGATGGTACTTTTCTGGATAGTGGAGGATCTAGTGATCGGGAAGGGGCCGAAGGATAGGAATCGCAGCCACCTATTCATATTCGATTTACTGGGGAGTCGTAGTTTAACCATGCCACATAGGATACAGATCATGGAGTACCATCTGGTGACTCCGTGGTGATGCGATTCTATATAGGTGATGGACTCCATGAGGTCGTTCGGGACACGATGCAGCTACAGCTCTTGCATATGGAGTAGGATCCATGGATGTATCAGGGTTATTCTCATATTCAGGATCCTCTTACCCGCAGCTACCGGCAGCTTTTGGTTCATATGGTGCATCTGAGACGTCATCTTCCAGTGATTATTATTTCATGCAGTTCGGAGCATCTTATGGATCTAATTTTGCTACTGGTATATTTGGATGGGCCCCTGCACTGCCATATCATCAGTCTTTGGATAGCTCTCAGAGTCGGGACATAAGCGAGGGATCTGCGATGAGTTATGATCCATCACGCATACCTTCTGGAATGACCTTCGAGGAGTATCATACTGCCTGGCTGGAGGGATATACTGATCTTTCTACAGAGTATATAAATGATCCCTATATTTATGACATCGACACCACTCGATTCTAGACATTGGTATGTAATTATATGTTTATGTTATATTTCACTTTTATTAATTACTGATAATCTTAGTTTAATTATTATTTTATATTTTATTTCAATTAGAATTAATGTATTAGCATTTTTAAAATCCTAAATTCTAAATCTTGAAGTCTGACACATCCTAAACTCTAAATTCCAAACATTAAAGGTCCTAAATACTAAATTCTACATCCTAAACCCTTAAAAAATAAAATAAAAACCATAAAAGCCTAAAATCCATCAACCAAAATCCAAAAAAAAAAGGACGTGCCAGTTCGTACCGGCATGCCTCGCCGTACTGCGTGAATTGGCACGCCCCGCCGTATCGCGTGAACTGGCACGCCCCGCCGTATCGTGTGTCGGTACGGTACCGGTACCGTACCATATCGGCCGGTCATCGGTATGGGTCCCGGTATCGGTACCGGTACCAGGAACCCTGTTATGAACATTTTATAAATATGATTGTCATAAAATTCGTAATCTTTCATGTCATGTTTTCATGTCATGTGTTCATGTCATGTTTTGAAATAATGCTTATAGATATTTATGCTATGGTCACTTTGTACCTGTGATAGAGCCGTGTTTCTTAATCGGCAAAGCTCTTGTTTTTTGTACCAATTTTATACGTGTTGGCAAGGTCATGTTTCTTGTGGATGCTAGCTTTGAGTGTCAACCTTTCTAATTATAGGAATTTGTTTATAACTATCCGAGAGCGTTGGTAATCCTTATATCTTTTTCTTTAAATGTACAAGTACATGGATAGAAAAACAGTAAGGGCTTGTTTGAATGTCTAGGGATTTTAAACTTAGGATAAAAATCATGTTAGGATGTAGGATTTGATTCTATAGGATTATACCTCAAATCCTATTGGAAAAATATATCTCATATAAATAATCTTGTTCTATGTTTGGATGATAAATTAGGATCTTCTTCCGTTCCCTCTTTCCTCTTTCTCCTTTTCTCTTTTTGTTTGTATGAGTTTGTAGCATGAGGGTAGACCTAGAGCAAAAAAGATGTCGAGTCAAGGATGAGATTGTAGCATCCGTTCGAGTTCTCTTGTGATAGGTTATTAGCAGCACACACGGTGCCAGAGAGGGACATAATAATGATATTGATGAGCAATGCAACGAACAGTACAAATGCGCTCTCAAATTGGAAGTAACGACTTGCATTCTAATAAAAAAATGTTACCGTATAGGCAATTGACATAAGGAATTAATTAATTTAGCAACTTGAGATCGGTAGTTTGTTACATATGACAATGATATAAACAACTAACCTGGATGGTAATAGTTGTTCAATTTATTATAAACAATAGCTTACATGATGCCAAGAAGCAGAGTCACAAAAATATAGGAACAAAGAACAAGTAACAAGTCTGGTTGATCTTTAATAAATAATGAGAAAATAAAAGCAATAAAATAGAACTTGATAGACTTATATAGGGGTCTCCTACCCTCCACTATTTATAGAGAGAAGTCAATAGCCATTTTCATGACAAGCGGTACATATAATAATTGTACAGCAATGACTAGTTATTGGTTTAAATTGATCATAACAGTAAACCACATCCTGCAACACTTACAAGTGCTTTAATTTTATAATAATAGCTGAGTGTAACCAAGGATTTAGGTCCCGGCCGGACATTCCATGGGACATCGGGACAGGATACAATCTCATATGTTGGAACAGGACGTTTTGCCAGCATCCTAGTATCTCAATCGGGATACCTTGGGACATCCCTTGTCCCGGGTGTCGGGACGGGACGGGATGCCAATGCATCCCGTTCCATGGAAAAACCGGGATAACCCTGTCCCACGGGATTTAAAATCTTGAGTGTAACTGTTAGTGATATTCTCGGACTGGCACGATCATTCCTTTATGTCATCTATGTCCAAGATGATAGATTGATCATATCAAGCTAGTTTCATCTTGGATAATATCGAGGCATCACAATATCCTTCACATCAATCATTAAAAAAATTCATAAAAAAATTACCACCGAAAAAAATTATCACTAACTAAATATAATCATTTAAATTTGAAATCACGACCATAAAATAATTTATGGACTACATTTTTTCATCGTAGTAAATGTACTGATGAACTCTTAGTACCCTACAAACCCTTTGTTTTAATTTTTAAATATTGGATGTGACTTGACCTTGGGCCACTCATCGACATGTACGTTAGATCAAGTGGAGCCACTTACAAGCCCTAGTGTTTTATTTTATTGTTTCCCCTCCTACGGTCTCGGCTCTTACGAGCTTGGAGATGGCGATAGCGAGCCCTCTGAACTCCAACGGGGATGTTGCGGTTGACCTGGCCTTGCTCCTCGGCACCCGCGGCAACGATCGCCGCCTCACCCAACGGCTCAACTGGGGGAGCGGCAAAGTGACTGGGCCTACTTGAGGCCCGTGGTGTTCCTCGACATCCTGTGGAACCTGACATTCAATAGTGTTGCCGTTAGGGTCTTGGTCTTGAGCCTGGATGAGAAGTTGTCGATGCTGCTGAGGCTTTGGATTGTGGGGTCTAGGTTGCAGAATCTTACTAGATGGCAGCGGCGACGGAGGCGGAGGGGGGAGGCTGTCGGCAGGGGAAGGGAGAGGAGGTGAGAGGGTGGGTCGGAGAGGGGGAGGTGGAAGAGGTGGAGAATAAGAGGAGATCACACGGGTGGGTGGGCACAGGGGGGTATGGGGGGTTGGGTAGTCAGAGATGGGGGGATGGGGAAGGGGCAAGCTTGATGATCGTCGGGAAAAAATAATGACCTTTGGAGGTCATTATTTTTTTCCAAGAGGATTACCCATTTCCTATTATTTTTTTATTCCATGATTAAAATAGCCAAACAATGGTTAGGAAGTAAAATAGAATTTTTATCCTTAAAATTGTTAAATCCTATATGATTTGAGTCAATCCTATCCTTTCCAAATAGGTCCTAAATGGCATAATTTAACTCATGCTTCATAAACATGCCTTTTTCATCAATAATGTTCATGAAATCAATTTTCATAACAAAGCTTGCATTTTTATACTGATATGCCAATCCTTTATTTTATGAAAAACATGAATTCATCAATGATAATATATAATATGCATTAAAACATGGTAATTTAAATAAATAAGGAGCGTAAAATTTGCTTATCTTGTCTATCTTAGATTTTCGGTCTTCGTTAGGCGAATCTTCTAATCTTATTTAATATATTCAAAGCATAATCAATTCTTATTCGATGAATTTAATAGATTTAAATAGTAAGAAGATTGTTGATTGGATGATCAGTCCGATAGACTAGGTGGGTCATATCTATGTGACTTGATCAAGGAATTGCGAGCCTTGAATTCGATCAAGGCCAAGATCAATCAATAGGGTTCATTAATAATAGATTTCAAATCAAGATCATGGTGATCAGTCCAATAGGTTGCCCAAGCACTAGGCAATTTAAGACCTCCTAGCTGAGGGTCAACATGGGTCCATGAAAAAGAAAGATATGATTCAATACTAGGATTCGTAGATTTTCTTAGAGAGATAGAGTGGATGGGGAGAGACAAAATAAGAAGAGAGTCATCGTTTTTTCCAAAGGAAGAAATCTAGAGCGGGTCCCATAATAATCATGCCAGAGGGCCTAATCGGGGGTCAGCAACCGTGGATAGTTGGCAATGATGATCGGCCAATGGAAAACATGGAAAAAACTTGAAAAACAAAGGAACCGACTTATTGCATGGATATCGAAGCAAGCCAAGCCTCTTCTCTAAAAGATTATCTTGGGTTTATAAACGAGAAATTGAAACTTTGAACTGAATCATTGATCAACTTAGAGAGAGAGCTAGCATTCTCTCTCCCTTTCTTTTTTTCTTCTTTCTTTTTTTGGTTGAACAGGGGAGAGATGGGTTGGTGGCTCGTGACCGGAGGATTGGTAGTAGGTGATGGTGGCAGGGGATTGACGGCAGGCAGCAGTGGATGGCTGATGACAGTGACCAGCCAACAAAAATATGATGAAAAAATGTTTGAATAATAGGGGATTCGAACCCCTTTCTTAGATTTTTGATCATTGGCCTCTTACCGGTGGCTCTGATCTTGTTAGAGCAGGCCGTAGGGAGGTTGGGCATCATGTGCTGGGGTGTGGCATGAAGGAATGACGGCACCGGTGGCTGGAAGAAAGGGGAAGAAAGTTTGGTCAAAATGAGAGAAAAATAAGGGCTGACTTTGACAAGTTTTTTCAGACAAACTGGTGGCAGGCGGTGTTGCAAATGACCACAGGGGGAAAGGGAAGAGAGAAAGGAGAGCCATGGCTTACCTTGGGCTCGGGTGGTGGCTTCATCTCAAATTTTTGGTGGGCGCGGTGATGGGAAGTTGGCGATAATAGAGAGAGGGAGAGGAAGGGTTTGCTCGTTAATGAAGGGTTGTGGAGGGGGAGGTCTGATTTATAAAAGACTTCCTAGGGTTTTGCTAGCCCTAGGAGTCTGTCTCCTTCCCCAACATATCGGAGAAAGAATTCCAACCTTTTTTTTTTTTTTGTGGGGGGGGGGGTTGTCGGGCTGGTTTTGTGATGGGCTGGTCCAATAAAACCATCACATACCGTGTTCTGCACATTTTAATAGGATCTTTTATTGGCTATAGGGAAGCAGTTTTATTGATAATATTGCCCTATGAAAACGTGTTTCCTTGCACAAGTATGATTTCATGCTTCCTACTTCCCAATTCCCACTTCTTTCAGCTATTAAAGCTTTTCCAGAGTCTCTTTTATTGTGAAGAAAAATTGTTTCATTTATTCATTTCTGTGATCTTTTAATTTTGATATACCTTAAAACAGGAAACTAGGTACTCTATTTTTTTATGTGTTTGACATTTTCCAACTCTCCCATAATTTTGTCAACTTTTCTCCTCTGTGGAATCAATGCTAAATCCTGGCTTTCTAAAACAAAGGTTCCATAAACAAAGGTTCATGATTTATTAGGAAATCCATTAAGAGGTGGAAGGGTGCCAGGGTAAATCCTGATTAGTTTTGCATATAGATTTGTAAAGTCACTTTCATTCTTAAGATTTGGATTATCAACATGATAGCTTGTGAGATCTTCATTCTTTTCAATATATCATTTTATAATGTTTTCCTTCTGTATTTTTACAAAATATTATATTGCATGTAAAAGGATTTAAATCTTGACCATGCCAGCTGGTGCATATTGACGCTCGTAGTGGTAGGGTCGCTCTGCACTAGTTTTAGATAAATTGGGGCCAAACGACCTGAATAGCTCTAGATTGGGGTGATTTGGTTTTAAACCACCTGTTGCAGATTGGGTAGCCTTTTGAGTTCCTTTTTTATGTTGTTTTGAATGTGCAAACATCTAGGTAGCAAGCAAACTACTAACATGCAGACATAATATTAAATGCAAATAATTTGTATGAATATCATTTAAGTAGCCATCTCCATCCTACTAAATAAAATAAAATAAAATAAATGTATTGGGAATAAAAAGTTGATTTCTCAGCTTTAGTTCAGGTACTAATTTTTTGTGCCAGGGTCAAAATTACAGCTAAGGGGTGCTAGTTGGTAGGGTTGGTTGTGAGTTGGGTCAAAAAAACTCTCAACCCATGGCTGACCCATTTATAATTGGGTTGGAAAACATAAACTTATACTCAATCCATTTATTTTATTTAAAACCATGTCCACCCACCAACCCATTAAGTTTTCACTCATTGACCATACATATAACTAGAAAATAAAGGAAAACAACTTATTATTCAAAGATCACAAACAACAAAATTAAATTGAACTTCAAATATATCATCATAATATCACAATAAACTTTAGGATATATAATAGTTATGGATTAGTTGAGACTAAAACTAGCAAAAATGCAATCCCATATCCTAAAATCCCATGGCCCACCCTCCATCACTCACTATAATTTTTTCAATGAACCGAACCATATGAAAAAAAATTAAAGATTATCAATTATGTTAGGCTTGATCAGAACAACCTGGTGACCCATCAGGTTGGGTGCTAGACCCAAAGCCACACATTTATAATTAGGCTGATACTAGGGTTGACTTAGTGTTGGGAGATCCCTGCATGATTGCGGAATATGGATCCCCGTCAAAGGCCGCAATGCCAGTGATGATGTCGATACCACAAGAGGAAGGAAGAAGAGAAAAAGCCACGGACACAATTAATTGGGCATGTAAAGCTTTACCATGAGAGAAAAAATAATTATAAGAGGAGAATACACACTCTCAACCCTTATACAAAAAAAAATTTCACAACAAGAAGCCCAAACCCTTAACAAAGCTCTAAAAAAAATGTTCAGGAGACTCCAGCAGCCATTTTTTGCTACCACTTTGAACTGTCAGGTTGTCTATTCCTTTTATAGAATCCAAAATCCACTTAAGAATTAAAAAAAAAGACTCCAAAAGGCCTTTGGAATCACGTTTTTCCATGTACGGCCCCAAAAAATACATAAATTTATGTAAATTGTGCATGAACCGCATGTGAACTGTGCTAAGCCAGCCTCCACATGCATGTACTGTGCAAAATGCGTGGGAAATGGCCTAGACTGCACGAAACGTGCAGGAAACCATCCCCATGCACGTGGACCACATGCGGACCTTGCTGGGCTTCTCCTCATGCGCTGCACCTGCGGGTCGCGTGCCTGTGCACCTGCACACTGCAGGCTGGGTGTTTATGGGCTGGGTCTGCTGTGGGTCGTCTTCGAGGCACCTACCCAACACCTAGAACTGACCCGATTACAAAAAATCCCTACCCAGGCCCATTTATGTCAGGTTGGTTCATGTAGGTTTGCAGGTTGGGATCAGATTTTGTCACCCCTGGTTTCAACCTTACATGGTAAGGTGTTTCTCAAATCTTAAAGGCTCATAAATTTTATTTTGACTACATTTGCTAAAGCCCAAAAACCTGTAAAAAAAGTTAGTCTAAGAAGAAACCAAACAAAGCCTCAAAAATATTCATATTTAAGATTATGCACGTATATGCTTCTCTGTAGATGATGGGTTATTACACATCTGTGTGCCCACCAAACACCTGATGTGGCATTGAAGTGAGGGCCTATATTCTACGTCAAAAACATTGTCATTGTTATTCAGCAATATGATAAATATATTCTTTTTTGTTATTTGTCAAGTCAGTGCTCCTTGTAGATATTTCATCTTAAATGCACCACAATCTTTCATATCATTTGTTAAATCAGTGATTTTTAGTAACTTGATTATATTTCAATTGCCAATGCACACATGATTCTTGAGTGAAGTTTTAATTGCAGTTAGCATGAAATTAGATATTATATTAGCAAACAAAAAAACTTTAGCATACATTGAATAGGATTGCTAGGGCATTAAGATCAGTGCATTTATAATATTTATGCAAAGATGAAGCATTAAAAAAAAAAAAAAAAAAGCAAAAAGAACAGAAAACAAATTTAGAGGCCAAAATAGGCCATACAAAGGGCGTACAGCTATGCCATGCCAAATTATACTGGTTGGCACACTTTTGTTGTGACAGCGCATGACTGCATGTTTTATTTTGGCCAGCCGTTGGCACATCCCCTTACCTCAACTTTGGAATTCTTGATGCATACATTAGTTAACTACATATACCATGAAAAGTCGTGCACTAGCTGTATTTTTTCAGTCCTGCCTGTTAATCAGGCATTTAATAATGAGTGGCAACTTTACAGGGTCAAATCCTCATACAAGTGCTTGTGCTAGAATTTTGATATAAAATTTCTGTATGAAGTAAAACTGAATCCTTCCTTTCTGGTGTCTCAGCGGATCAAACCCGAAGGCCTGTGAAATAACCCAACAACCTCTGACTGAGGCTAAAGGAAATGACAGGAGTGAGTTTGCCTTGATAATTGCTGAGGTGGTCACGAAGATGAGAGTTCCTGTAACTGTCCTTAATGTGACTTCGATGGGGGCATTTCGGAGTGATGCCCATATTGGAACTTGGAGCCACCCTTCCACCATTCTTGATTGCAGCCATTGGTGCCTTCCTGGAGTCCCTGATGCTTGGAATGAACTTGTATTCTCCTATCTTCTGACAAATGGTGAGTTCTCACTTGGAGGAACTTGTAAAATTGAAACATGTACAGCTGTAGTATCATTTCCTTTGATATAGATGGATTTTAGGAGAATCACAATATAACTGGTGTACATAAATTAGCATATAACTTTAGCAGAACACATTATATAGTTTGCTCCAAAAAGTATGATAAGTTACTCATCTCCTGTGAATTGGACCCGCTACTCTCATCCTTCCTCTAAATGGATGAGGTTCTGGGTTCAAAACTGGGGATGAGTGCTTACAGATTTTGGACTCGGGTAATTCTAATGGACGAGTTTCCTTCCCTTTCCTAAAGAAACAAAATAAAATTGCTCGTCTTCTTAGCGCAGCAAATTGATGGTTAGTGGTTGGTTAAATGTATGACCCCTTTACCATGTGCAATTAGGAATGTTTGCTAGCAACCTTTCATGGAATCATCACTATTGACAACATCTAATCAAAAACCACCTGATGAGCTGGTTAGCATATACTGACAGCGAGGTCTATTGCCTTTGCAACTGTTAATCAGATCTGATGGTTGCTTATCAGAAATTGTTGATGACTAATGGCTAGGTAATGTGCTGATAGTATATCCATAGCAATGACTAGAAGATGTGATGATAACTGGCCATGATGCTATATTTAATGTTTATTCCTTTTTTGTGCACAGGATGGAGAAAGTTGGGAAGATAATCAGGTCCTGGTGGTCTTTTTTAAATAATTTTTTAACTATTTTTTGTATTCCACCTGGCAGCTGCAGTGGATGAACAGGGTTTTGTCTGTGAATGAAGCAGCCTGCTAGTGGGAATCCTTCACTTGCATTCTTTTTTTGTTTTTTTCACGGATTTCTTTTGTTTCCAATGAGTTCTTGCATTATCTCCAGGATGTAACTTTTTGTAGTTTTTATTTTTCATTTACACCCAATGTAAAAGGAAAATCTTAATACAGATCAACATGTATGTAACAACGGTAATGATCATGGTTTCATAGATGTTCTCTCCAATTTTATTTTTGTATACAAATCCTTTGGCGAACCATTAGACCATGGTCTATGGTCCTAAAGAAATGCTTCAATTTCTTCTACTTTGCTCCTTTCTCCTTTTAGACTTCAGTCATTATCATAGTTTTTGGTGTGCTAATTATTATTACAGATTATCTCAGCTGATGTAAGAAGATAGTGTTAATTAGACCAAGAAATATCTTATATGTTGTGTGAAAAGGGAAGGCTACGGCTGCATCTAAAATCATCTTTGAACAATTCATCGAGTAAGCGTTCCAATCCAGGCAAGTTCAGGTTGTGTAATTTAGTTATCTTTCAGTTTTGCTTATCTGGTGCATTCACTTTGCTTTGATTAGAAAGCTTTTTTTCCATAATGAAAATTAGATTGCAAGGGTTGCAAGCATCTGTGGCTTGTCGATTTTTTTTGGTAGAAAGAGGAGCTAACTCCTTAAATTAAACCAGAAACTGAGTCTGTTTACAAGATACATAAAGTAATACAATCCCCCAAAAAACATCAGCAGTAGTTACACACCTCCTACATAAGCACCGGCTAATATTACACATAAAAAACCCAGCAGCTAAGTATCAGTATGATGTATGAAGAAGCAAAGGATAAGCTTAACAGAACTAGTGAAGATGAGTCATTGTCGAAACCGAATCTGGAGAGTTGGATAAATTGGGGAGTACTCCAGCTGTCATTGATGTTGTTGCAGAAAACTGAGAAGAGTGGCCAGTAATTGTGACGTTGATGCAATCTGGAGTCGAGTGAATAGGTGAGATAGCATGGGCGGCTGAATTGATGTAAACCGGACTGAATTGCAGAAGTTTCCCCTGTCCAAGACCACTGTTGTGTAAATGAAGAGAGCATTATAATTTATGTTGGTTGGATAAAACAATAGAAATGATGTTGATATTTTTGCTCTTGTTTTGCAGTAGAATGAGAGCAGCATAATAATATGAAAGCAGCAGGACGAACATTTCCTGGAATGAAGCAATAGTACATAAAGAACATGATAGTTGATGAATGTGAGGCACATAAATCTCCCAGTACTTGGGTATCCTACCATCATAACATAAGAACTTTCCCAACAACACAGGAAGGCCTAATAAGTGAGTCACATGGGAACACAGATCCATAAAAGAGCACAACATAATAATCCCGAGACAGGTAGACTTTGGAACATAGCTGCCTCCCACGACCTGCCAAATTGCAAAACTTAAAGGCAATTCTTAATGATTTGGGTGAAACCATAGCATGAGATAAGCACTGTAACCATAAAATCTGAACCATGTAATCCATCCGGATCATAAAAAGGCATAGAGCATCAAGGATATGCATCATTGGTGGACTGCAGTGTAGAGTAGGGAATATGGTAACTCCCTCTTCAGCTTTGCAGACAGTAAGGGCAGCAGAAAGTGTGCTGTTAATAAGAGTGAAATTGAGAATACAATGCAGTGATGTGCCATTGGCACAAACAGTGGTAACCTGCAAAAGAGAGCAAGATGATAAGAGACCTCTCAATTTTTTTTCTTTTTCTTCTTCCTTTAATATAATTTTTATATATTTTTTCCAGTCATGATTTTCTAAATATTGTAAATTTCCTTTTCCTTTTGTATCTTTCTTTCTTCGTTTTCTTTTTTTTCTTTGTTATACATTTTGTAGTTTTCTGATGAGAAATCAGCCATGTGAACCTTGTAACCTGAAATATGGGAGCTCTTTTGAAAGTAAAGTAATTTTCTGGTTCACCATAGTTGGTGAGACCCCGCCCCAGAATGCAGTATGATGTAGGATGCAGCGTAGTGGGGAACTCCCAAGTAGTACTAGTCTTAGTCCAAAGAAGCATATACCCCAAGATTGAGATAGAAGGTGTAAACAACCTCCATGATATACAAGGCTGAGTAATGTAATAAGTATATGCTGATGAACTGTAAATTATGGCTAGGTGAAGCCAAGAGCCAAAAACTAATGCATTGGTGCTGTATTTGTAGAGATAACATAGGTAGCACAGCCGCAGCATGGACACATAACCCTTTGAGGGTTGTATTGCAGCTAAGAAAATATGGATATGAGGTGATAAGAGGATGAAGTTTTGTAGATAATAAATAGACTCAAACCCTTTAGCTGCTGTCCGACTGAAGAAGTTGTTGAAATTTTGTGTTTCAGTTCCCGCTGAATGAATTTCGTGTTTCTGCTGATAATGACAAGAATACTGTTGACTGGCAAAAGAAGAGAACAAGGTTAGCAATAATCTTTCCCTTGTTATTTTTCCTCTTTCATCTTCTTTTTGTATCTTCCATTTCTGCTTTTGACTTTTCCTTTTTTCTTGGTTGTGTTTTCCTTTTCTTTTTCCTATTTTTTCATTTATCATATATTGAATACTTTATTTATAACTATTCAGCCTTTGGAGCAATAAATATGAAGCTGTGGGTAGCAAGCTTTGGAAACACAGCAGTGACCGCCAAACACCATGATATCGTTGAAGAAAGCAATTATGGGTCTCCTTCCTTCTGTCCTGTGTACACTTTTGTTTAGTAAAGAAAGAAATGACAGTGATAGAATTCATGGTTGGCATTGTCATGTTCTAATAGATTGAACTCCATGACTATCCCTCTACAAAATACACACAAGCTCAATTAGGATTCCTTCATCTTTATCAAAGGTGAAGTTACCGTTTCAAGCATAAGTAGCTAAATAATGTGCAGCCTAATTAGCTTGACGGTATACATGCCGAGTAGAGAAAGTTTGAAAAAGAATTTTCCAAAATAAGATATCTTGCAATAAAGAAATATTTTTTGAAGGATAAGTAAAATTTTGGCTGATTAAATTTGTTGCCATCTGACTATCTCCCTCGGCAATAAAATTTTGAGCTTGTAGAGGATTTAACAAAAACTTGAGATCGTACCATGCAACAATTAACTCTGCATTAAGAACAAAAGTAAGATTAATCTTGATCCCCCCTGCTCTGAGCAGAAAACCTTCACTATCACGGACAATATATGCAATAGTAGCATCATCCTTAATGACAGATGCATCATAGTTGAGTTTAAGAGTTCTCTCAGGGGGGAAGCTAACAAACCATTTTGGGTCCCCTAAGATCAAATGAAAGGGGGACTGGATCTTCCTAGTTCCTTGACAGACTCCTAGACTTCAGTTGATAATTATTGGAGGTGTTGGTAGTGCTAAAAACAAGTGCACAAAGATGTTTATGAGTGATAAAGTTTTTTTGAAACATTTTGGCATTTCGGGCTTTCCAGACCTGCCATACAACATAAGCAATAATAGCTTTTGTGGCCTTATCTATTTGTGAGTTTGACAATATAAGCTTAAGATCAGAAATTGAGTGGAAGTGATATTGGAAGCCATAAATATCATTAATAAGAGACCAACAATCTTTAGCAAAAGGGTATGTAATAAATATGTGATTTAGATCTCCAAACTATGTGGAGCATATATCATAATAAATATTATCATAAAGAAGAATACCCTTATTGCAAAGGAAATGTTTAGATGGTAATTTACGTTTAACAAGCTTCTACCAGAAAGTCCTGACTCTTTGAGGCATCAGCAACTTCCAAATCCAATTATGATAAAGACCACTCACCTGGCTTGGCTGAGTAAGGTAAGGATACATATCTTTCAGGCATACTCTATTCCTCGATGTAGGAGCCCATGTAAGGATATCATCCCATGTCCCCACTGGAATTTGTATGGATAGGATATGCCGCACCAGATCATTAGAAAATAGGTTATGTAAAATATCCGTATCCATGACCTATCTGAGGCCATAAGACAATTCAAATTTCATCCCTGAATATCTATATCCATATTTAGGTAAGTAGGCCAAACATATAACGAAGTTGGAGATATCCAGGGATCATTGAACAAGGTGATTGAGTCTTCGGCACTAATAGCACAAATGAATTGAAAGGCAATAGTGCGACCCATATCAGCAATCCTAGCCCAGGTGGTAGAGCACTTGCGAGATTTATTATTGTTACGGCCGTAATGATGACGTGGTCAGTCTCAGATTCCGTCGGGCATGAATCGAGCCACGTGGAGGTTTTCGGCCGAGTCAGCTGCGGCTCCCACACGTCCGAGGTCGAGCTCGGCCCGGGGTCCCCGGCCGCTTCGCCAGGTGGCACCCTGAGACGGTCCCACACTTGGCCGAGGTCGAGCCGGGCCCCTTCGCTCCTTCGCCAGGTGGCCGCCGGAAACGGGACCACCTCGGCCGAAGCCGAGCATCCTTTTGCCGCCCCGCCAGGTGTCCACCCAGGAGGGGTCCACCTCGGCCAAGGTTGGCTGCTCCCCCGCTCCCTCGCCAGGTGGCACCTTGAGACGGTCCCACACTCGGCCGAGGTCGAGCCGGGCCCCTTCGCTCCTTCGCCAGGTGGCCCCCGGAGATGGGACCACCTCGGCCGAAGCCGAGCGTCCTTCTGCCGCCCCGCCAGGTGTCCACCCAGGAGGGGTCCACCTCGGCCAAGGTCGGCTGCTCCCCCGCTCCCTCGCCAGGTGGCACCCTGAGACGGTCCCACACTCGGCCGAGGTCGAGCCGGGCCCCTTCGCTCCTTCGCCAGGTGGCCCCCGGAGACGGGACCACCTCGGCCGAAGCCGAGCGTCCTTCTGCCGCCCCGCCAGGTGTCCACCCAGGAGGGGTCCACCTCGGCCAAGGTCGGCTGCTCCCCCGCTCCCTCGCCAGGTGGCACCCTGAGATGGTCCCACACTCGGTCGAGGTCGAGCCGGGCCCCTTCGCTCCTTCGCCAGGTGGCCCCCGGAGACGGGACCACCTCGGCCAAAGCCGAGCGTCCTTCTGCTGCCCCGCCAGGTGTCCACCCAGGAGGGGTCCACCTCGGCCAAGGTCGGCCGCTCCCCCGCTCCCTCGCCAGGTGGCACCCTGAGACGGTCCCACCTCGGCCGAGGTCGAGCCGGGCCCCTTCGCTCCTTCGCCAGGTGGCCCCCGGAGACGGAACCACCTCGGCCGAAGCCGAGCGTCCTTCTGCCGCCCCGCCAGGTGTCCACCCAGGAGGGGTCCACCTCGGCCAAGGTCGACCGTTCCCCCGCTCCCTCGCTAGGTGGCACCCTGAGACGGTCCCACCTCGACCGAGGTCGAGCCGGGCCCCTTCGCTCCTTCGCCAGGTGGCCCCCGGAAACGGGACCACCTCGGCCGAAGCCGAGCGTCCTTCTGCCACCCCGCCAGGTGTCCACCCGGGAGGGGTCCACCTCGGCCGAGGTCAGGCGGCTCGTACAGAGAAGGTCCCAAAGAGCGGAGGCGCAGGCTCCGAGGTTGACCCTCGAGCCGTGCGCGCCGCACCTCGAGAAAGGCGCCCCGTACGGATGGCGGCGGCACGCGAAACATCACTTACGTCGGCCCGACAGGTTCCGCAGTCGAAAGACGCAGTTCTGACAAAACAGGGCCCGATAACGGACAGCGCTGGCACTTGGGAAGGAGAAGCGCCCACACTCGGCTCGAGGTCTGGTCGGCAGCCTGGCCGGCGCCCCCTCCCTTACTCTTTCCCCGCTAGGCTCGGCAAACGAGGCCGGAAAGCCATCTGGCCCTCTGAACCAGAAGGGAAAAGAGAGAGGGACGGAAGGAGTCTCCCGGGAGCGGAGAACGAGCAGGCGACGGGAGGAAATAAAAGGAAGGAGAGAAGAGACGACCAGGTAAGGTGAGACAGGTAAGAAACAGAGGCTGGAAGCTCCGCTCCCAGAGCAAGATCCAAGGTCCCGAGAGGGGATCGCTTGGCGGAGCTCGGCAAAGGGATCCAGCCGGGTTTCTGGTTTCTCCGGCATCTTTATTGCTAGTACATTCTCTGAGTTTGGGACCCCTTCGGAGGCCCGTCCCAGGGAATCTGTTCCCTCTCGCCGTCTACTGACTTGATCGTCGGAGCTCCCTCGCCGGAATCCCCGGCCAGGGTCTTCTGACCTTGCCTTGCAGGTTCGGTCCAGCCAGGAGGCCCCAGGAGCAGGACGGTCTAGTCGGATCGGCGGTTCCGAGGCCACGGGCGTGGCGGCGAGATCGGCAATAATTATAGTCTTCTGACCTTGCCTTGCAGGTTCGGTCCAGCCAGGAGGCCCCAGGAGCAGGACGGTCTAGTCGGATCGGCGGTTCCGAGGCCACGGGCGTGGCGGCGAGATCGGCAACAATTATAATTACTCAATGTAGTAGACGTTTGGTATTTTGCTTTAATGGTTTGAGCCCACATGGATTTTAATTCCATCCATAATAAAATTTTAATTTTCAAAATGCCTTTCATAATGTTTGATTTAATTTCGAAAATGTCATCCGCAATGTTTGATTTAATTTCGAAAATACCATTCTTAGTTGAATTAAATTTTTCTTTCAAAAGGATATTTAGGAAATTAAATCAAAAATCTAAATTCACCATTAAATGCCTGCACCCATAAATGCTCTTTTTAAATTAAATCTTAATCTAATAAAATTTTACAAAATAAATAACAAAATTTAAAATAAATATAAAAATAAAAATATTTAAAATAACATAATAAATTTATAATATTTATAATATTTAAAATAATATAATAAAATTAAATAATATAATAAAATCTAAAATCTTAAAAGAATTTTAAAAAAATAAAAAAAGTTACAGGTGAAGCCTCATGCACACATGGGACTTTATCTTATTCCTGCACCTCCATTTTTAAAATAAAAAATTAAAAATTAAAATATATATAAATAAAGTCATAATAAGTGGAGAAAAAATAAGTGGAGAAAAAATGTTGACAAAAAAAAGTAAAAAAAACTCGCGTCTATCAAATTTAGTCTGGTCACCAGTCTGGCCACCGGTTCGATTGGGTACTGATACCGATCGAACTGGCAACCGGACTGGTATCGGCCTGGTGACTGGATTGGCGGCCAAATTAGCACCGGGTTGATGGTCGGACTGGTATTGGCTCGATAGATAAATTATCCGATCGCCAGCCCGGTACCAGTTCGGTCGATAGCCCAGTGTCAGTTCGATTCCTTGCTCAGGACCGGTGGCAGGACCTTGACGGCCTGACCAGTGATCGGATCTGTGATAGGATTGGGTTGGACTGGTGGCAGGATCGACGGCTAGACCGGTGGTCAGATCCTGGCGGCCAGATCGACGGTCAGATCGATGACAGGATTGGGGCCGGATCGGTGGCAGGACGGGCGGCCGGACCCTGGTGGTCGGATTGATGGCAGGACTGGGGCCCGGATCGATGGCCGGACCTTTGTGGCCAGATCGGTGGCAGGATTGGCGGTCGGACGAGTAGCCGGACCGGTGGCAGGAATGACGGCCGAACCGGTGGATACAACTAGTGATTTCTCATTATATTTTTTTATAAAAAATTATTAATTTAATTTTTTAACTAATTTTTAAATATTTTTTAAATTTTTAATATAATTTGATAAAATCAGTATTTTTTAAAATTTTAAATTTAATATATTAATTATTTAAAATTAAAAAACCTATTTTCTTTTCCCATTTGTTTGGTGGAAGGATTTATTTTATATTATCATTTGCTAATAAATCGTCCTTTAAAAAGATGAATTTGCCAGATCAGAATTCGTCTTTTAGAAAGACGAATTCAGTTAAATAGAATTCGTCTTTTCAAAAGACATTTTTAGTTCATTTTGAATTTATCTATTTGAAAGACGATTTTAAGTACCCCGTTGGTCGCCACGTCTCTTCAAATCATCTATGTCGATAAATATGCTTCATCTCAGCTATTTCGGTAATTATATTTTTAAAAATATTATTTAAAAAAAAAATCCAAGGGTTTCCTTCCAACAAAAGTTGGAAAAATTTCTTTCCAACACAATTTTGGGAATGCATCTCCCAGATACTTAAATTTCTCATGTGAACTAATCCAAGTGCTTGTTTGTAACATCTAAATCAAACAAAGACTGCTGGTGGGGATAGCTACACCCGAATTTATCCCTCCTCTTCTTTTTCTTAAATTAATTAATTAATTAATTAATAATAATAATAAAAAAAGACTGCTGGCGTCCTGATGCTACCTTTAGAGGGTAGATCTGAGGTCACTGATGGTCTTTACAAGCTTATTGCTGCAAAAGGTGGGTAATTGGTGCTCTTTCCCCTTGTAACTGAGGTCATGGTGGTTTTGTCAAGAGTGAGTGGATGATTATGGTGATCAAAGTCCAACGAGATCGTGCTTAGACTGATGGATTGCACAGTTCTAACGTACACTATAGCAGCTCAGACTCCATAGATGATCGTTGATAGCTCTGCCAAATAGAAAGGCTAAGTATCGACTGTGGACTTTGTGGCTTTCAAGATGATGTGAATATCAGTTGCCCTTGATAAGTTCCGTTGGAACTTAATTTAAATATTAATTGATTATTGTACATATTCTTGGCAACGTCCCACAAAAGGTACTTGCAAGAAATTCCAGTTAAAAAATTATGTCGGAGTGTTTGCATTTATGTGGTACATATTTTTCATATAGGAGGCATTTCGTATGGAATGATGATTCCAAGATCAAGGATGATTCATGTAAAGATGATGGAATCACCTTGCTTGGTTGCATTATAGTAATACTATGTTGTAGTGATTTTGGATTATTTCATTTTTTAAATCACCGTCCAATATAGAGATCAAAACCCGTTCCCGAGGACGGTTGATAATTTTCTACTTCGTGATATTTTTTCACGGTAGATAATTAGGGCATCATATGCATGAGAGAGAAGAAATCTCTTCTTAACATCATCCTCATTCTTGAATAAAAAGAGAAGAGCCACTGAAAAAGAGAAGACCAAGCATTTGAAGAAATCAGGAAAGAGGTGATTTTTTGACTTCTTTTTTTTGATAGAAAAAAAAAACAAGCAACAAAAGATTTTTGGTTTCTTTCATTTTGGCATTGTGAAATAAAAGTTTTTTCATTTCTTAATTTACATTTATTTAACTTTGTTAAATGGCTTTGTTAGGGATATTTTTGATATTATATATTCTATGATCTTCTATTCCTATAATATACTAAAGAAGTTATTTATACATACTCGGGAATCTTTATTCACTGCACTATGATTGACCAAACATAGTATTCTTAGATCACAGGGATTGGATCACCCAAGAATTTGGATCACTTCCTCGATCACTATGGTGATCCCATCTGGGTCACCAAATGCCCCTATAGTATTCAAAAAAAAAAGACTTTATGAAACGTATCGATACTTTCATATATTATGATGATATAAGGGATATTTCTATTTGTTATTGTAGACTCTAGATCAAGGTTGGAGAAGAAACTTGATCGGTGAGAGTTTCTGCTAGAGAGATCTAAAAGAAAATTTCTAGCCAGGGCTGGCTCCGACGAGGACCTCCGATATTCAAGTTAGAGATCTGTAGTAGAAGGAAAGTAGTGAGTAGGGAGAATTGCTTACTTGGATCCTCGGGGCTCTTGGTTATTTGTAGAGGATGGCTAAGAAACCATGTAACTCCGAGAGTATCGGGCTATTAGTCTTGTTGTTATAGGCATGAGATTATAGCCCTTTTCCGCTCCTACATAAGGAGGAAGCCATTGTTGTCAAGCTTATCCGCATGGGGTGGCCATTTCTGTAAGTCAGGTGACTGGCCATTTGAAATCACAGAGAGTGGTCACGTGGCAAGGAGTCCCATGTCAAAAAAGGAAAACTTTCCATAACTAAGTGTACAAATGCACTGACTTGGCTGATGGGTCAGTAAACAGGTTGGCACATGGGTTAGCAGCTCCAAAATCCAGAATTTTTTTTTAAAATAATGTTAAAAAATAAAATAATTACGAAATTAAATTTTCTTCCCTATATTTACCGATCTAGGTGTTTTTGGCTGATGTGGACGGTCAGCGCAAAAACACCTACCACGTGGCAGAGCGGGGAGCCAGCAGGACTTGAGTTTGTCTTTGGGAAAGATAATTTCATGCTGAGAAATTGTCTTTCCCAAAGATGATTTCAGCCGAGCTTTTCTGCGTGGTGAGCCGACACGTGGCATCAACTAGAATTCGTTTTTGTCAAAGACGAATTCTCACTGAGAAATCATCTTTGGCAAAGATGATTTCAGGGTGTCAGGCAACACGTGGTAGGCCTGGCCCCTTGCTCGGCGATCTGCCGACACATGGCGCATTTTTAGGTGGCTGGGTGGACACATGGCATCTTAAGGCTGAATTTGTCGCTGGGAAAGACGAACTCAGACTGAGAAATCGTCTTTCCCAGAGATGATTTCTTAGCCAAACCTATTTTCCCTCCCTTCTTTCTTCCCTATTTTTCCTGTTCTTCCTCGCTGGTCCCCCGCTCATTGGTCCGCTCGCTAGTCCACCGCTCTGCCACCTCCTGCTCGGTCCACCGCTCCCATGCTCACTGAGAAATCATCTCTAGGAGGGACGATTTGTCAGCCTCTTCTCTATTTTTTTCTTCCTCGCTGGTCCCCCATTCGCTGGTCCACCGCTCCGCCACCTCCTACTCGGTCCCACTTCTCTAGTCCCCCAGCTCCCCGGCTCTCGATTTCATCTCTTTTTCGGTTCCACTCCGGTCCAATAGGTATATTTTTTATTTTTTACTTTTCTGTTCCACATTATATAAATATTTATTTAGTTTGTGATATGTTGTTTGTGACTTATTTTAGGACTTAATTATTGATAATGCTGATATGCAATACTTAAACATTCTTGAACTTCAACAAATCATACATTGATTCAAAAAAAAAAAAAGTCTCCAGATGTTATATGGCTTGTTGAATAAGATTGGGTGGCACATAACATGCTCATCTACAATAAAGCTCGGCTTATATTTTTGGTTTGTCTTAGAATCAGGGCACCATTGAGAAAGACATTTTACATCTTGCAAGTACTGTATGAATATTAAATCACCACAAATTCGATCCTTCAACTTGAAGGGAGAAAATTTATATGAATGTAATATGAGATCTTAGTGAAGAAGAGTGAGTGACAACATACCAAAATCATCAAGAGAAGCAAGAACAATTTTCCTAGGCAAAAGACTGAAGAACTTTTTGCCTGCTTTTGAATTCATAATAGAGCTTGTGAAAAACCCAGAGACCTTCACAACACCGGATAGAATTCCAGTTGCCACTTTCTCTGACATCTTTGTGACCCTCTTGACCCTATGAAAAGATCGGCATGTAATTAAATAAAGAACTATGAAGAAAAAAAGTGAAAGAATATTTTCTTTCCAATACTCTAAGCAAGATTTAAATCAGAAATTCTATTAACACAAAGTTGAAAAATTACTGGAAAAAAGAAAAAGAGGATCTCAAAAAAAAAAAAAAGGAAATTATCTTCCATGCAATAATTGTTTCTGTTCTCCATTGCCCATTACCAAAAAAACATCTTCTAATGATAAGGCAAAAATGTATGACCAATTTGCAGCCTACTGGCATCAAGGTACGTAATTTGATTGTGAGTTTAGGGCAATGAGGTAATGTACTAATACTAGGTTATGTAATTAAATTCTTTTACATACTCAAACAAAATCAATAACAAACATAAATCGCAAGATCACATAAAGACAACAACTGAGACATGTGTTACTTGGACATGCATGTATGTGTGTATATATACATATATACAATCTAACTTGAATATATATTTATATGTTTTGAATTAATTATTAAATTTATCTCAATAATTTAAAATATTGTATACATAATTAATTAAAAAATATTATATAATGATTTAAACATAGAAAAATATTGCATTGCATTGAACCGTAGACCCGTCAATTGATTAATATGCATAATTTATAATATCCATACATTATTTATAATTTTGTATTGATCTTAGAACTATGCACATTAATCAATTGATTGTCTAAAGTGGACAGTTTGAAAATTGCAAATAATTTTACAGATCACTTTACAGCATGTAAATGATGTGCAATGAAGATCAAATGAAATTTCATGCAGTATTTTTCTTTTGTTCTCCGCATACATAAATATTTGTATGTAGAGAACTAAGGGGAGATGCTGCCGAAATTTCATTCATTCTCCATTGCACATTGTTGGCATAGAATCCCTTTTCCGACCAGGCGAAGCTACTAGTTCACAGGTTCGCTCCCTGGTTTACCTGCAAGACAGATCCTTGGCCGGATATTTTTCGACGGGGGACACTCCAATGTCTAAGTCAGAGACGAGCTCCAGCAACAGAATAGGGAAGATTCTGAGAAGGGAGGATGGTGAGGAAAAGAACTCTGGATTTTCAGGGTTTTGTTGTGCCCTTACCTGGAATGTCCCCTCTTACCAGTATTTATATTGGCTAGTCCGGCTTATGGTTCTGTCCTCTTTCCTGCGGTTACGATGGGGGGAGTTAATAGATTCCCCTCTATCCGTAACTACAAGCGGTTATTGAACTGTTTCAGTCAGGCCAGAGATGTTACAGTTGGGGTTAGTGACCACGTTGCCACTTTGATGTAGTTCTGCTCTGGAGGTGATAGTCGATCGTAACTGTTATCTTCCATATTCGTGTAGGCTTGAGATTGGTTGGAGATTAGCTCCTCAATCTCCCACTTCAGGTTGCGACACTCCTCCGTGTCATGACCGTGCTCGCGATGGAACTGGCAGTACTTCGACTTGTCTCGGACACCTCTTGGGTTCTGTGGAGGAGGTCGGCGGAGATAGTGCTCGCCCTCAATTTCCATGAGGATCTTTGTTCGAGGGGCGAGGAGAGGGGTGAACCTCCGCTCCGGAATGGCCTCGCCCTTTGACCTCGGATTCGAGCGAGGGTCGGCAGGTGGCCCGGGCTTCCGAGCTCCTGGAAGATCCCTCGGGGACGGCCTCTTCGGAGTCTTCCCGTCCAGCTCTCGGCGAGTGCGGTCAGCCTCCTCCGCTCGGATGTACTTGTGGGCGCGGAGGAGGAGCTCGGAGTACGTCCTGGGAGGCTTTTTGTCCAGGGAGTCGGTCAGGCGGGATGTCTTGAGCCCGCGTTTCAAAGCCAGCATGGCGACGGGCTCATCCAGGCTGTAGATTTCCAGGGCTGCGGTCTTGAACCGGGTGATGTAGTCCCGTAGCAGCTCCTGGTCCTGCTGGCGGATGGAGAAGAGGCTATCCACCTCTCTTGGCACCTTCCGACAAGCGTCGAAGTGCGCCACAAACTTTCCTTCCAGCTGGTGGAAAGAGCAAATAGATCCGGGCTCGAGGCGGGTGAACTAGACTCGAGCGACCTTCCGGAGGGTAGCGGGGAAGGCGATGCACAAAAGGGCATCAGTAGCCCCGTGGACCCTCATGAGAGCCTTGTAGCTCTCCAGATGGTCCAGAGGGTCGGTGGTCCCATCGTAGGGATCCACCTGCGGCATGCGGAACTGGCTCGGGATTGGTTCCGCCTGGATTTCTTCAGAGAAGGGAGGACGGGAGTCGTAGCCCACCGGGTCTGTCGATGAGTTCTGTAGGTCGGCAAATCGACGGGCGAACTCTGCCAACTTGCGCTCGTGCTCCTCGAGGCGCCTCTTGGCCTGACGCCTGATGGCCTCGTCGGTGGAGTCTTCCACCGAGGCCGCTGGCGAAGGGGGTGCCGATCGGTCTCGGTGCGAAGTCACGCCTCGGCGTCGCTTGCTGCGATGCACCGTCTCGGCTTCATCGGCCGGGGATCGACTCTCGTGATCCGCCGAACCGGAGTAGTTTCTTTTTGCGGGAGCTTGGTGGCTCCCACGGGGGTTGGAGACCGCCCTTGGGTGGGATGGCCTGCCCTGAATGGAGCGCAGGCTCCCACGCGGCCCCGCGGCCCAGGCCGCGGGGGTCCCCGGCTGCGGCTGCGTGACCAGGGACCGTTGCTGATGTTGAAGCTGTCGGACCGCCGAGGTCAAAGTCTGCAGCTGCTGGATGACGGCCGCGAGGGGCCCGTCTGCCGAGGTCGGCGGTAGTGGAATAGAAGGGGGAGCCGGGAGCTCCCTCTCCGGGCTGTGGGCCCCTTGAGGGGAGGGAACCTCCCCCACACGGCTGGTGGATGCCTCGCGCCCTCGAGTGACCACCATTGCCGGAGAGCACCGTGCCTGCAGAAAGCTGGCTCCCCTAGGGGGTGTTGTCCTGCCCCCCTACCTGGCGCGCCAATCTGTTGCCGATCTCGCCGCCGCGCCCGTGCCTTGGAACCACCGATCCTACCAGACCGCCTTGCTCCCGGGGCCCCCTGGCCGGAGCGAACCTGCAAGGCAAGGTCAGAAGACCCTGGCCGGGGATTCTGGCGAGGGAGCTCCGACGATCAAGTTAGTAGACGGCGAGAGGGAACAGATTCTCCAAGACGGGCTCCCAAAGGAGTCCTAGACTCAGAGAATTTACTAGCAAGAAAAGGTGCTGGAGGGACCAGAAACCCGGCTGGGTCCCTTTGCCGAGCTCACGCCGAGCGATCCCCTCTCGGGACCCTGGATCTTACTCTCGGAGTGGGGCCTTTTGCCTCTGTTTCTTACTCGTCCCACCTTACCTGGTCGCCTCCTCTTTCCTTCCTTTTATCTCCTCCCGCTACCCGCCTATTTTCCGCTCTTGGGAGGCTTCCCTCCTTGCTCTCGTTGTCCCCTCTCCATCCTTTTCTCTTTCCCCTTTTGGTTTCGAGGGCCAGGCGGCTTTCTGACCTCGTTTGCCGAGCCCAGCGGGGAAAGGGTAAAGGAAGGGGGGTGGCGCCGGCAGGGCGGTCGGTCAGACCTCGGGCCCGGTGTGGGCGCTCCCCTTCCCAGGTGCCGGCATTGTCCGTTGATGGGCCCTGTTTTGCCAGAACCGCGCCTCTCGACTGCAGAACCTGTCGGGCCGACGTAAGTGATGTTTCGCGTGCCGCCGCCATCCGTATGGGGCACCGTTTGTGGCGCGCACGGCTCAAGGGCCAACCTCGGAACTTGCGCCTCCGCTCTTTGGGACCTTCTCTGTACGGGCGGCCTGATCTCGGTCGAGGTGGACCCCTCCCGGATGGACACCTGGCGGAGCGGCAGAAGGGCGCCTGACCTCAGCCGAGGTGGACCCGTCTCCGGGGGCCACCTGGCGAAGGAGCGAAGGAGCCCGGCTAGACCTCGGCCTTGGTGGGACCGTCTCTGGGTGCCACCTGGCGAGGGAGCGGGGGAGCAGCCGACCTCGGCCGAGGTGGACTCCTCCTGGGTGGACACCTGGCGGAGCGGCAGAAGGGCGCCTGACCTCGGCCGAGGTGGACCCGTCTTCGGGGGCCACCTGGCGAAGGAGCGAAGGAGCCCGGCTCGACCTCGGCCTTGGTGGGACCGTCTCTGGGCGCCACCTGACGAGGGAGCAGGGGAGCAGCCGACCTCGGCCGAGGTGGACCCCTCCCGGGTGGACACCTGGCAAAGCGACAGAAGGGCGCTCGGCTTCGGTCGAGGTGGACCCGTCTCCGGGGGCCACCTGGCGAAGGAGCGAAGGGGCCCGGCTCGACCTCGGCATTGGTGGGACCGTCTCTGGGCGCCACCTGGCGAAGGAGCGAAGGGGCCCGGCTCGACCTCGGCATTGGTGGGACCGTCTCTGGGCGCCACCTGGCGAGGGAGCGGGGGAGCAGCCGACCTCGGCCGAGGTGGACCCCTCCTGGGTGGACACCTGGCGAGGTGGCAGGAGGGCGCTCGGCTTCGGTCGAGGTGGACCCGTCTCCGGGGGCCACCTGGCGAAGGAGCGAAGGGGCCCGGCTCGACCTCGGCATTGGTGGGACCGTCTCTGGGCGCCACCTGGCGAGGGAACGGGAGAGCAGCTGACCTCGATCGAGGTGGACCCCTCCTGGGTGGACACCTGGCGAGGCGGCAGGAGTGGGCCCGGACCGAACTCGACTTCGGCGAGGGAGGTAACGTCTCGGGATGTCACCTGGCGAGGTAGCCGGGGGGGCAAGGGCCGAGCTCGACCTCGGCTGCATGGGACCCGTAGCTGACTCGGCCGAGGAAACCTCCATGCGGCTCAATCATGCCCGACGGAATCTGAGACCGGCCACGTCATCATTACGGCCGTAACAACTGCAATAGCCAAAGTACACCATTCTTGGTTCAGAAATCTGTATATCATGCATGAATCAAGTACATCAATATCAAAAATCACAGTATCAGAGAGCTTGTGGAAGAGGTTGAGGTGGAGCTGGTCAAAGTTCATACCAGGGAGAACCAAGCTGATGCATTGATAAAGACTTTTCCTTGTGATAGCTTTCATAAATGTATGGTACTGATGGACAGATCGAACTTTGTAGTGGCTTTGAAGCACCAAGATGGAGATTCTAGGCTCTGATATGGTGCTCCCAAGCCTTTGGTAGCCAAGGAAAAGGCCAAGGTTTAGACTCTATAAAGCAATCATACAGGTTCTAGTGCTGGTTTAGACCCTAGGGTGAAGTGTGCAACTATCATGCATTAAAGCCCGAGATTCAGAGACATTGATGGGCTAACTCATGTTTGGACTAGGTTTGAGTCCAAGGAGATAAGAACACATGAGACCATGAGTGTACATGAGCTTGGATGAGTGTTTTCATGTATGAGTTAGCATGAGAGTTGTTTGGATTGGGCTTGGAATTATGTGTCTAGACTAGATCATGAAAACCCTTATATTTATATTAATTCTTTATGTTTCAATGGATGAGATGGAATCCTTTTCTCCTAAACCCTAATTTCCCCTTTATCCTCTCCCTCTCTCTCTGCTTCATGCCTCCCAAGATGTGAGAAACCCTAGCAAGCTTCTCTCTCCTTTTGCTAGAGAGTCCTAATCTCCATGGACTCTCTCTCTTCCATGCCTCCCTTCTTGTGACCAGGCCTAGCTCCAGAGAAAGGGTGGGTTGCAATTGTTCTCAGGTTGGAAAAATACCATGAGATCCCTTTTGTGCGTGCACCCTCTCATCCTGAACTCCAGGCATACATATCCAGATTTTCGGAGGAGATGCTAGGGTTTCAAAGAAGATTGGTTGATCTTGGCCATCCAAAGTGCAAAACTCACTAATCCTTGCAAGTTTTAGAAGTCCACAACCTAGGCAAGGTGCTTTTACATGCGGCAGGTGATGGCGACTGCATGGGTGGTGATGAAGATGTAAGAGCCCTATTGTTGGTATGGCCCCTACATTTCTTGATAAGGCAACGTTCTTGGACAGCATCGAAATAATTTTACTTACTCTTTTTTCCAAAAATGGGCCTAGGGTCCTTTTTCTCTGTAGATTTTGGCTTAAGGCAAGAAAAGAAACTTAATTTGTGGGAGTCGCTACAAGAGAGACTGGCAAAAAAGTTTCAAGCTGGAATTGGCTTGACAAGGATCCTCCAATGCTTAAGTCAAAGATTTGGTATAAAAGAAAAGTAATGAGCAGAAAGAATTGCTTACTTAGATCTTGGGACTCTTGGTTATTTATAGAAGACGTTTGAGAAATTATACGACTCTGAAAGTATCGAGCTGTTAGTTGTACTGTAATGGATACAACATTGTAGCCCTCATCCGTTCCTGCATAAGGAGGAAGTTATTGTTGTCAAGCTTATCCATATGAGATGGTTGTTTTTTCTTATTAGGTGACTGGGTATTTGAAATCGCGGAAAATGATCCCATGACAAGGAATCCCGTGTCAAAGAAAAACTTTCCATGACCGAGAAAAACTTTCTATGACAAGTATACATATGCGCCGCCTTGGTTGATGGGTCACAATAAATCCGAGATATGGAAAATATTCACGTAACACAATTAATTACAATTGCCGAGCCTTCGATTGGTATTTGACCAAGAAAAAAAAGACAAATAATCCATCCCAAAGTTTTTTGGTTCTATTTCTATTAACATAGGAGATATTTCTGTTAACATGAAATGTTTTCAAATTACCATATCTCTGAAGTTAATAATTTTCTGTGAGTAACTATTAAACACAATTATTCACCGCCATTACTCAACAATACCGTTGAGATTTAAATATCAAATTGACAGGTGAGTGTCATGCAAGCGATCCGTGAATATTTCTGATTGCCAAGGAAATAGTTTCCCTGGTCAAGATCAGGATAATGCTCGCTTGCCGAAGGGTCTTTCGTTCATCTACGAGCAGCGTTCGTTCGCTTGCTGAACAATTTCCTGGTCAATGGCAACATGTGGAGCCTCGGAGGAGAAAGCCACCAGTACGCAGCTTGTTTTGCTGACACGTGGAAGTCATGCTGAGAGCCACTTGCAAAGAGTTCGTTCAGAATCCACTCATCATGGTGGAACCTTGGAGCAATTCACCAGGAGGAGAAACATGCAATCAGTGAAGGCTTCAGACAAAATCCCCTCTCCTTCGACACGAACAAGGAGAGAAGGATTTTGCTCCATGATTAATTAATGTGGTTCTTTGCTGCTAGCATCTATGATCCATTTCCCAAAACAAAAGAGAGAGAGAGAGAGAATAGCATCTATGATCCTTTAGTTCTCCGTGCAGGTTCTCGTATTATCAGCTTGGTTGTGGTTATCATTTATATTAATTCTTATCTAATCTATTATCATCTCCGCATTTTATGCTTTGGACCTTAAAAGTATAAGAGGTATTATCTCGTGGATAAATCGATTAAATTTCAGAATTTTTCTAGAGCCCGTAATCGTTGATGTGAGTGAGAGGTCAGGACCCGACATAATCATCTTTAGATAGAAAAAGATAATGAAAATCTAAGTATCTTGTATCGAACATTACTTAATAGATGGGGATCTGCGGTAGTAGCTATACCAGGATTTATTATTCTAATCCCTTTTTTTTACCAATATATATATATATATATATATATATGTGTGTGTGGCTCCAGGTGTACCTAATATTTAACCATCTAGCTTCTTGTACTTGTCTCGGGTTTTTTTTTTTAAATAATATATTTTAAAATTTTATTTTCCAAATTAATGCCGATCGAAATATATTTATGGATTTAGATGTACGGCCTTCAAAAAAATTTAAAAAAAAGGAGAAAAAGTGAAATCGCAGGTTGCGGTTGAACCTGCAATTTCAAAAAAAAAAAAAAATGCTTGAAATCGCAGGTCCAACTTGCGATTTCTCCTCCACCTTTTTTTATTTTAAATTTTAATAAAAAACAAAAAAAAAATTAGAAAAAAATTTTAAAAATAAAAAAATAATAATATGATACTATAATAATTTTTTTAAAATTATTATAACCTGCGATTTTGCAGTCCGGTCGTCGATCCGGCCACCGGTCTGATAGCCAGTCCAGCTCCGGCTATTGATCTGACAGCCAGTTCGGCTGCTAGGTTGGTGCCAGTTTGATTGCCAGTCTAGCTGCCAGTCGAGCCACTGGTCTGACAGTCGGTCACCAGTCTGACGGTCGATCCGGTCGCCAGGATCCGCCACCGATCCAACAACCGGTTCGACCGCTGGTCCGGTCACCAGTTCGATCACCGGCGGTCGGACCGGGATAGGATCGATGCCGAACCCTAGAGACTAGATCGGTGACCGTATGGATGGCTGGACCAGCGGCCGGACTGGTGGCCGGACCCTGGTGGCCGGACCGGTGATCGAATCAGTGGCTGGATCCTGGCAACTGGATTGACCGTGAGACCAGTGGTCGGACTGATAGCTAGACCGGCGATCGAACTGGCACCGATTTAGCAGTCGAACTGCTGTCGGATCAATGACCGGAGCCGGACTGCTATCAGATCGGTGGTCGGATCGGCGACCAGACTGCAAAATCGCAGGTTATAATAATTTTTAAAATTATTATAGTATCATTGTTACGGCCGTTACGATGACGTGGCATATCTCAGATTTCGCTGGGCGTGATTCGAGCCACGTGGAGTTTTTTCGGCAAAGTTAGATGTGGCTCCACCTCGGTCGAAGTCGAGGTCGATCCAAGCCTTCCTGCCACTCCGCCAGGTGTCCACCCAGGTGGGGTCCACCTCGGTCGAGGTCGAGCCGGGCCCCCTCGCTCCTTTGCCAGGTGGCGCCCGGAGACGGGACCACCTCGGCCGAAGTCGAGCGCCCCTCTACCGCTCCGCCAGGTGTCCACCCAGGAGGGGTCCACCTCGGCCCAAGTCGGCGGCCTCCCTGCTCCCTCGCCAGGTGGCGCCCTGAGACGGCCCCACCTCGGCCGAGGTCGAGCCGGGTCCCCTCGCTCCTTCGCCAGGTGGCGCCCGGAGACGGGACCATCTCGGCCGAAGTCGAGAGCCCCTCTGCCGCTCCGCCAGGTGTCCACCCAGGAGGGGTCCACCTCGGCCGAAGCCGGCGGCCTCCCTGCTCCCTCGCCGGGTGGCGCCCTGAGACGGCCCCACCTCGGCCGAGGTCGAGCCGGGCCTCCTCGCTTCTTCGCCAGGTGGCGCCCGGAGACGGGATCACCTCGGCCGAAGTCGAGCGCCCCTCTACCGCTCCGCCAGGTGTCCACCCAGGAGGGGTCCACCTCGGTCGAAGCCGGCGACCTCCCTGCTCCCTCGCCAGGTGGCGCCCTGAGACGGCCCCACCTCGACCGAGGTCGAGCCGGGCCCCCTCGCTCCTTCGCCAGGTGGCGCCCGGAGACGGGACCACCTCGGCCGAAGTCGAGCGCCCCTCTGCCGCTCCGCCAGGTGTCCACCTCGGCCGAAGCTGGTGGCCTCCCTGCTCCCTCGCCAGGTGGCGCCCTGAGACGGCCCCACCTTGGCCGAGGTCGAGCCAGGCCCCCTCGCTCCTTCGCCAGGTGGCGCCCGGAGACGGGACCACCTTGGCCAAAGTCAAGCGCCCCTCTACCGCTCCGCCAGGTGTCCACCCAGGAGGGGTCCACCTCGGCCGAAGCCGGTGGCCCCCTGCTCCCTCGCCAGGTGGCGCCCTGAGATGGCCCCACCTCGGCCGAGGCAGGCCAACCTGTGCGGAGAAGCTTCCGAGGAGCAGGAGCACGAGCTCCAAGATTACCCCTCGAGCCATGCGCGTCGCACCCCGAGATTAGCACCCGTACGGTCGGCAGCGACACGCGAAACATCGCTTACATCGGCCCGACAGGTTCCGCAGTCGAGAGGTGGGGTCCTGACAAAACAGGACCCGATAACGGGCACCATCGGTGCCCGGGAAGAAGAGCGCTCACGCTCGGCCCAAGGCCTGGTCGGCAGTCTGACCGGTGCCCTCCCTTTACTCTTTCCTCGCTAGGCTCGGCAAGCAAGGCGGGAAAGCCGCCTGGTTCTTTGATCCAGAAGGGGAAAGGGGAAAGAGATGGAGAGGAGGAGGTGAAAGCGACGAAGGAGCCTCCCAAGGGTGGCAAACGAAAAGGAAACATGAGGAGTTAAAAGGAAGGGAAGGGTAGACGTCAAGGTAAGCAAGAAACAAAGGCTGGGAACCAAAAAAGAGCACCAAGAGCAGGATCCAAGCTCCCGAGAGGGGACCTTTGGCGTGAGCTCGATGGAGGAACCCGGCCGGATTTCTATTCTTCCTGAGACCTTTCTTGCTAGCACGATCTCTAAGTCTGGGACTCCTTTGGGGGCCCGTCTCGGAGATTCTGTTCCCTCTCGCCGTTTACTAACTTGACCGTCGGAGCTCCCTCGCCGGGATCCCCGGCCAGGGTTTCTGACCTTGCCTTGCAGGTTCGAAGAGCCAGGAGACCCTAGGGGTGAGACGGTCTAGTCGGATCGACGGCTTCGAAACCACAAGCGCGGCGACGAGATTGGCAACAGATTGGCGCGCCAGGTAGGGGGCAGGACAACACCCCCAGTGGGAGCTAGCTTTTTGTGAACGAACCGCGCTCCGACCATGGTGGTCACGCGTGGACGCGAAGCGTCCACCAGCCGAGTAGGAGAGGTCCCCTCCCCTCAGGGGCCACACAGCCCGGAGAGGGAGCTCTCTGCTCCCCTTCCTCTTCCACCACAGCCGACCTCGGCGGACGGACCTTTTGCGGCTGTCATCCAGCAGCTGCAGACCTTGACTACGGCAGTTCGGCAGCTACAACATCAGCAGCGCTCCTTGGCCACGCAGCCTCAGCCAGGGACCCCCGCGGCTCGGGCCACGGGGCAGCGCGGGAGCCTGCGCTCCATCCACTGCAGGCCATCCCAACCGCGGGCAGCCTTCAATCCTCGCGGGAGCCACCAAGCTCCCGCGAAAAGAAATTACTCCGGTTCGGCGGATCACGAGAGTCGATCCCTGGCCGATGAAGCCGAGACAGCGCGTCGCAGCAAGCGGCGCCGAGGCAAGACCCTGCGCCGAGACCGATCGGCGCCCCCTTCACCAGCGGCCTCGATGGAAGATTCCACTGACAAGGCCATCAGGCGCCAGGCCGAGAGGCGCCTGGAGGAGCACGAGCGCAAATTGGCGGAGTTCGCCCGCCGATTTGCCGACCTGCAGAACTCCTCGGCGGATCCGGTGGGCTACGACTCCCGTCCCCCCTTTTCCGAGGAAATCCAGGCGGAGCCGGTTCCGAGCCGGTTCCGCATGCCGCAGGTGGATCCCTATGATGGGACCACCGACCCTTTGGACCATCTGGAGAGCTACAAGGCTCTCATGAGGGTCCAGGGGGCCACGGATGCACTTTTGTGCATTGCCTTCCCCGCTACCCTCCGGAAGGCCGCTCGAGTCTGGTTCACCCGCCTCGAGCTCGGATCTATCTGCTCTTTTCATCAGTTGGAAGGAAAGTTCTTGGTGCACTTCGATGCTTGTCGGAAGGTGCCAAGAGAGGTGGACAGCCTCTTCTCTATCCGTCAGCAGGACCAGGAGCTGCTTCGGGACTACATCACCCGTTTCAAGACCGCTGCCCTGGAGATCTACAGCCTGGACGAGCCCGTTGCCATGCTGGCTTTAAAGCGCGGGCTCAAGACGTCTCGCCTGACTTATTCCCTGGACAAAAAAACTCCCAGGACGTACTCCGAGCTCCTCCTCCGTGTCCACAAGTACATCTGAGCGGAGGAGGCTGATCGCACCCGCCGAGAGCTGGACGGGAGGACCTTGAAGAAACCGGCCCCGAGAGACGTTCCAGGGGCCCGGCGGCCTGGGTCGCCTGTCGACCCTCGTCCAAATCAGAAGCTGAAGGGCGAGGCCATCCTGGAGCAAAGGTTCACCCCTCTCCTCGCTCCCAGAATGAAGATCCTCATGGAAATTGAGGGCGAACACTACCTCCACCGACCTCCTCCTTAGAACCCGAGAAGCACCCACGACAAGTTGAAGTACTGCCAGTTCCACCGCGAGCATGGTCACGACACAGAGGAGTGTCGTAATCTGATGCGGGAAATCGAGGAGCTGATCAAAAGAGGCTACCTCAGGAAGTTCGTGAGGAACGAAGCCCCGGCGGAGGGACAGTCGCTTGCAGCCTTACCCCCGGTTCCCGCGATTGACAACCGTCCGACGGAGAAGCCGGTGGGCATGATCTCTTGTGGAATCGGGCGGGCAGCAAAGAGAGCCCGGGAGGTCGGGAACCCACAGGATGTACCCCCTTCTGAGAAGGGGAGTGAAAACAAAAATGTAAATAACGATGCTGTAGTGGTCGAGACGACCATCACGAAGCATCCTGTACATCGAATTATGGTGTATAGTGGAAGCTCCGCTGACGTGCCTTTTTATGATGCTTTCTCCCGAATGAACATGTCCCATGATCAGCTAAGGCCGGTGCACACCCCTCTGGTAAGCTTTACCGGGGACTCGGTGGGGGTCGAAGGGGAGATCACTCTCCCGGTCACCGCTGGATCCCACCTCGGCAGGCCACAGTCATGATGACGTTTACCGTCATCAAGCTCCATTCGCCTTACAACGTGATCCACGGGCGTCCAGGGCTCAACCAGCTGGACGCCATGATTTCTACGAAGCGGTTGCTAGTGCAATTCCCCACAGCCTCCGGGCTTGGGGTGATGAGGGGGACGACCCAGCCAGTCCAGCATTGCCTTCAGACGATCCCAGGTGCCCGGGGCGCCGAGCTCGGCCCCAATGTCGACGACCTCGACCTAAGGGAGAAGGAACCCAGGGGAGGACCCGTAGAGTGTCTGTTGACTTATTCCCTCGGTTCGGACCCTCTGAAGACGGTGCAGGTGGGGGCCCAACTCCCGGAGGAGGAACGGACCCGCCTGCTGGAATTCCTTCGCATGAACACGAATGTGTTCGCCTGGTCCGCGGCCGACATGCCGGGCATCCCCCCCGAGGTCATTACGCACAGGCTGAACGTGGACCCGAGGTGCCGCCCGGTCCGCCAGAAGAAGAGGAGTTTCGCCGTGGAGAGGCAGAGGGCCATCAACGAAGAGGTGGAGAAACTCCTCGCCGCCGGCTTCGTGCGGGAAGTTCAGTATCCCAGCTGGCTGGCGAATGTGGTCATGGTGAAGAAGAGTAGTGGCAAGTGGAGGATCTGTGTGGACTACACCGACCTCAACCGAGCCTGCCCGAAGGACAGCTTCCCTCTTCTGAAGATTGACCAGCTGGTCGACACCACCTCATCGTCTCCTCTCTTTCATGGATGCTTTCTCCGGGTACAACCATATCCGAATGAACCCAGAGGACAAAGAGCACACCGCCTTCGTCACCGACCGCGGAACTTTTTGTTACAGGATGATGCCGTTTGGCCTCAAGAACGCCGAGGCCACGTACCAGCGATTGGTCAACAAGGTCTTTAAGGATCAGATCGGCCGCAACATGCAGGTGTACATGGATGATATGCTGGTAATGAGCAAGCCCCTCTCGGATCACGTTGCCGACCTGGCGGAGACCTTCGGCAACCTCCGACTTCATCAGATGAAGCTGAACCCGGCGAAGTGCGCCTTCGACGTCTCCGCCGGGAAATTCCTAGGGTTCATGGTAACCCAAAGAGGGATTGAAGCCAACCTGGAAAAGGTCTAGGCTATCCTGGACATGGAGCAGCCTGCCTCCAAGAAGCAAGTGCAGTGACTCACCGGCCGGATAGCCGCCCTGAGCCGGTTCATCTCAAGGTCGGCCGACCGCTGCCGACCCTTTTTCAAAGTGCTGAGGAAGATGAACGACTTCGCCTGGACGAGAAGATCAAGTCTTCAAGGAGTCAAAATTGCTACCGCTACCTGGTTCACTGGCAAGGCAGACTGAAGTCAGAGGATTCCTGGATTACTGAAGAGGAGCTGCGGAACATTGATCCAAATCTATTTGAGCACCTCCAGCCTGACTCGACGGAGTCGAGTTCTCCCCGCCACAGGGGAAATGATGGAGACATTGAGCCAGTTCAGATCCAGCCAGTTCAGACCCAGCAGCCAGCCCAGATCTCGGTGCCAGCCCAGCACGGATCTTGATATATATTTTTTTTATTATTTTATTATGGGTGTACGTGGGATTCAGGAGATATCAGAGATCAGATTTTTTATTTCTTTTAGAGTTATCGGAATACCTTAGTCATTCCGATTACTTTGAGATTTTTTAGGGATTTAGTTTTATCGGTTGTTATCTTAGTTTATTTAAGAAGCTTTTGTCATCGAATAAAATTAGCGAATATTTTTTCGAGAAAAGAAATCAGGGTGCGTCCCGATTCCTTCCCCCTCTCTTCTTCTCGATTCTTCTTCCCCCTCTCTGTCTCTTCTTGGATCCCTCTTCTTCCTGGTTCTACTCCCTCTCTTCTGTGATTCGTCCTCTCTCCTCCTCCTCTTCTCTGTGTTTTCCCTCCTTTATTTTTCTTCCAAGTGACTTCTCCCGAGCTGACCAACCGAAAGCATCCCACCGGAGACATCCCTGATCGTTGTTTCCCGTGGAAGCCCCGTCTCTACCTAAGACCCACCTAACAGAAGCAAGACCAACACTGCCTCCCACATCCCAGCATCCCTCCATGGTCAGCCACCCAACCACCATGCCATCTCCGCCCATCTCCTCAGTCCCCGATCGTGCCATCGCCCTCGCCTGCAATCGGTCCGAGCAGCTGAGCCACCAAACACCACCTGGCCCGCCGATCTCATCGGAGAGCCAACCGCCGAAGCCCCAAATCGACGGATCTCCCATATCCGCTCTGGGCTATCCGTCTTCTCCTCCATCCGCCCCAGTCCGTCTTCTCGCCAACAGCCGACCAGCACCGCCCCAGGCCACCTAGAGCTGTCGCCCCTCTTTTTCGTGTCGCCGCCTCCGCCCAGCGCCATCGCTGGTGAAGCCCAGCCAGAACTCCTCCACTCCACCGTCGCTGTCGCCGTGCCTTCCACAGTCACCGCACGTCAGGCGTCGCCCACCATCGGGACCACTGTCATCGCCGCCCAGCCTCATCACCAGCAAGATCCCACCGGATCTCCCCTCCGGCCGGTCCCCTGTTCCTCTCGGTGTTGGTCCGTGGTGAAGGAGAAAAAAACAACACGAACGTGAAAGCTTTCACGTTCGCTGCTGCCGACTTCTGCACCGCACGAATCCCAGAGGTGCACGATTCTCAAAGTCTCACGGATCTCAGAGCACAGATCTCAAAGCATTGGGATTATTGTTAATTTTGATTTGGGATTATTAATCATTTCTTTTTTGGTGATTCAGGTCCAATGGCTTCAGATCAATCTCGCCCACGAACCGCTGGTCCGGATTTTTGGACGACCTCAAGATGATCTCCCTTTTCCAAATTTCATGAAACTTCGTGTTTTCGGGTGAGATCCATTTTGAGAACCTGATCTATTCAATTGTTGGTTATTTCTATTTAATTAGATTTAATTTAATTAAATTGGACACCCTAATCTAGAGATCGTTTCTTAACGATCAACGGTCCGACACCAGTCTTGGTATCAGAGCGTTCAGTACCACATCAAAGACCCACTTGGTCCCCATGTTGAACTCCAGATCCTCCCGGTATTCCTGTTTCTGCAGTCCCAATCTCCGGGGTGTTGTCCAAAGGATTGGGCACCGGTTCTCATGGATGCTCCTCATCACCAGTGTTGTCCATGGGATTGGGCATTGGTTCTTGTGGATATTCCTCATCACCAGATAAGACCCCAGTATCCTTGTGCTGTTCTATAGGATCCCAGGCATTTGATCTATCCACAAATCTTGTGGACCTCCTAGCACGTCCATGCCCACTTCCTTGCGCCATGGAAATCCTACACCAATCATTATTAGTATACAACTAACACTCAGATGATAAAAAGAAAACATGACACATTATCTACCCCACCTATGAATCAACCCACACTCTCTCTCGATGAGCTTATATCCTAAGATCCTAGAACCTGGTTTGCTCTGATACCACTCTGACACGTCCTGAATCCAGCACCGAAATCGGCTACACGACCGGCCGCACAAATCCTAGGTTTTATCCTAGAGATCATGCAAGGCCTAGGTACACAAAAGTCAAACATATCAAATTAAAACTAATATTATATAAACAATCAAGTAATAATTGAATAATCCATTTATTAAGTCGATATCACTAATTGGTCTACTGATTCATAAACATCAGTAACCGAAACTAAAACTAACTAACTAACTAGCTCAATACATATGAAGCCCCGTCTCACGCCCAGCCCAATCCTCGCTATGCATCCTGAGTCTCTGAAAAAAATAAATAGTAGGGAGTGAGCTATACAGCCCAGTAAGGTTTCCATGTGATCACACCAATAATAATATATATTTATGAAAACAGCAAAACACCAGTATAACATGTCATGCAGTCAAACAATTCAAGTTTCATGTATAACAAAAACCTTGAAAACTTTACGTTTTTCTTTTAGAATTTCTATTATTTAACCTTTATCTTTAGGGTTCTGGACTAGCCATGGTCACACTCTAGCCTGTGACTGGCACACTATTGTCATACTCCAGCCTGTGATAGGCACACTGTTGTCACATTCCAGCCTGTGACTGGCACACAAATTATCACACTCCAGCCTGTGACTGGCACATAAATTGTCACATTCCAGCCTGTGACTGGCACACAAATTGTCACACTCCAGCCTGTGACTGGCACACTGAGAAACCACGGTACCGCCATGGCATGGCTAGTCCAAACACCGTTTCACTTAACACTTTATCATTTCATCTCATATAGTCAGAACGTCACCTTTCAACGATCGATATCACGATCAAACCCATTCAAAGATCACTTGGTAAACATGGTACACAAACAACATTAATAATAAACTCATTCTGTATCTCGAGAAATCAAATCATGCTATCCGAAAATAATCATGCATGAAAATATTTATATATATGCTTGGATCAAATCAGGTCATGTAAAATATATTTATATTACGGGTGATCAAGTCCAGAAGTCCTTACCTCTCAAAAATCAACTATCCATGCCTGAACTAATCCGTACCCGAAATCTGCGCAACGCCTTCCTGCTCAGGAGACTGATTCCCTACATTAACAAATAATTAAATTAAAAATTTGAATTCCCAATTTTTCACGAATCTCGAAAAAATCCCTTGACTTTCTCTCTCTTCTCTCTTTTTTTTTTTTTTCCTGAATCGTACATAACCCTTTTTTTTTCTTTTCTTTTTTTTTTCCCTCTTCTTCTTCTTCTTCTTTTCTTCTCTTCCGAGCCCACCTCCCTGCTCTTCCATTTACTCGACCCGAGCCAGCCTCTCGGGGTCACCGGCGGTGGCCAACGGAAAGTGGTCACCGGAAGACCTCGACGGGACAGAAGCAGGCGGCGGCGCGACCTCCAACGATGAACGGCCCCAAAACCGAATGGAAACCCAATAAAAAAAATTCCATCCAAAATCCTCCTAAAAAATTGAAAATAAAGAGAAAGAACTCACCGGCCGGTGTTGGAGAGCTCCCAGTCGCTCGTCGGAGAGGGAAAAATGCGTGTAGGGGCTCGATGAGGTGACGATGTGGAGCTTTTAAAGAGAGAACAATGATGAGTTCCCTCGCCGTTTGAAACTCAACCTCCGACCAATCGAGTCCCAAACTTTCACGGACCCGTTGCTGACCACCTCCCACTCCCCTCACGACTCTTCCACCGAGATCCCCGGCGGAAACTCCGGCCGGATGAGGGAGAAAACTCCTCCCCTATTTCGGTCTCCTCATCATCATCCATCTCGGTCTTCTTTTTTTTTTTCCTGGTTTGGGTTGAAGTTGGCTGGGCCTGCTGACTTCAGCCCAAGCCCAAAATATTACAGATATTATCAAAACCATTTTCACCCCTATTTGGAAGTCCTCCCTCCTCTCCCTCCTGCTTAACATTCAACTTGAGCTCAAATTTGCTTCTACTTTCTCTTGAACTTTGTTATATCAGCAATGTAGAAATTTTCAGTTCTCATATTACAGATATCTTGATTGCTGAGTGATATAAGGAGATGATCCTGCATTTTTATTTATCTTGTACAAGATGGAAGGCTGAAGAAATTTTGAAGGACCAGGATATTATGATAGCTAAAGTATCACCATATCACCAAAATAATAAACATAAATTTAATATCATTTTGGACAATAGTTATAATTAGACTAAGATAGAATGAAAGAGATTAAATTTTTTTAGCAAAAGTAGAAGCTTGTACCTATTAGTTATAGTCGCGTGCAGGTTTGCTTCCTTGCATGAAAAAAGAGGGAAAAGCTATTGTTTACAGGATATACAAGCCATTTTCTTGAGGTAGACTCTATCATATGGCATAATCAACAAGTAGGCAAGGAATTTAAGCATAAGTAAAGAGTAGCACAAAAATATGGCCGACCAATGTAGGACTAAAGTTATCACCATTTTTTTCAAAAAAAAAAAGAAAAGAAATAGAGATAGGCATTGTAGATTTGAACTCATTAAATAATCAGCTAAAAAATTCATTCATGCATATCAATAAACACCCGCACCAGCCATTTAAAAAAAAGGCAAGGCACGTTAGCAAGGTTGAACAAGTAGCCAATCTAACGAGAAATTATATTCTACACTGCATGCAATATTGGACTGTGCACATAATCAATCACGATCACTCATTTTTACAAATCTCGTTCATCAAACTCATCTCAATATATAGGTACAAGAATAAATGGTTGTAATTAATTATCCACCTACATGCATGAATATGTGGTAGTGCACCTAATGTAGGATATAATTTCTCCGACCTGATACACATACTTTAGTAACCATGTTTAAGTACAGGAACCATGTCCATATATAACCAATGGAATCTAGAGGTGTAGTTTCATTAATTGCTTGGTAAACCCCTCACAATTATGTGCTAATTGTTGCATAAGGTTCTGTTTTTGGCCTCTGGGGAAGCATTCTCCCATGCTTCTCATGTGTAATTCTATTCCATTGGCTCTGCAAATGATTGGTGGTCCTCCCAACATTATTCTATTGCTTTTGCTCTTCTGAACAGCAGCATGAAATTTTGTCAGAGTGGTATACTTAAATGGTCTGAATACAGTACAGTAAGGTTCAGCATGGACACCACATGTTGAATCATGCACCAACCCAACCTAAATTAGGTTGCAGAAGCAATGTCAGACATGGTGCTTGACAGTGGACCATAACCACATGCAAATCAATTATAGTATATTAAAATAAAAATGCAAGTCCAAAGCAAGCCCACCCCTTTCCTATTGCTCCCCAGGGCCATTTGAAATAAAAAATAATAATGACCAACACAATATTTTTTTTCTGGAAAAATGAAAAAAAAAAAAAATCTATGCTTGTTCTTAGCTTTTATGATAGGAAATAATTAACAACTATCATAAATAACATGAATTCTTTGATTATTTATTATTCGCTAAATAGCAAGATTCAAATTTTAAAATACCATTTCTTTAAAATGAAATTATTACTTTATTCCAGTATACAGTGAAGAGATCAAATAAGTAGCCAATATTCTCATTATTTAATAATCATGATAGAATAGCAATTAGGTCAGGTTTAACAAGATACAGATTGGATTAAATACATGATAGATTAGAAATATGCTAGTTCAAATTCGTTCTATTTATTAAATAGATCAAAAATATAAAATTCAAATCTTATCATTTTATTAAACAAGTAATTTAGATCAATTTATTAATAAAATGGATTAGAGAGTTGAGCATTGCCATTCTTAGGATACCACAATAAGGGTTACATAACAATGATATATATATATATATATATATATATATATATATATATATATATATATATATATATATTATAAGAAAAAGGGATGGGGGATTAAACCCGATGTAGCTATCCCCGTCAGGTAATGTTCTGTTGCCGCCAAGATCGTCGTAGCTCGCAGCTGCTGCGCCGAAGTGCGCTCCTCTCGCTGCCTGGCGGTCCTCTATTCTTGGACCTGCGAAACAGGGATTAGTGACCCGGGCTGGGGTTTCCGGCGGGGACACTCCGATGGTCAAGTTAGTGACGATCTAGGGGAACAGATCCTCCTGGTCGGGCCCCTCTTGATGGACTCCGCACTAGGAAGAGTGAAAGATGTGTTGGAGAAGGAGAAAAGCAGCAGGGGGAGAGTGATAGCGAGGACAGAGGGGTTCTCTGTCCCTCCGCTTCTCCTTGTTTCCCTGCGACTTTCCCTCGACCGTAGTGTTGGTGGTAGCGCTTCACTCTCTTGGACGAGCTTGCACGTGTGTTGGTGGTAGACTGTAGTTATTTCCTACTTGTGTGTTTTTCTGTTGTTTGTTACCTCCCCCCTTTCTGAGGGTGCCGATCGTTCTTAGTAGTTGAAAACTGGCCGTTGGGAGTCTGCCTCGGGATCCTCGCTGGGTTGGCAGGTGCATGGGGCAGGATTCCATGCCATGGACGGGACGCATTTCCTGACAGGTGGTAGGGGAAGCTCCCATTCCTTCTGATATCCCCTCTGGTTGCTCCATTTCGGGAAGTTTGGCAAAGCATCGATCCGGGAGCCGCCGCCCTAGGGGTGCGTGCTCTCTGGCTGGCCCATCCCCTGAAAGTACGGCCGGACAGGTAGTTATGGCGGCATGGGGGGCGCCGTTCCGTGGTCCTTGGGCGGCTCGCCGGTGTCCTGGGACGGCAGGGTTTGCTCCGGTCTGGGTGCTCTGAGCTTGTATGATCACCTCGGTGGAGGAGGGGAGAGTGCGGGCCAGGTCCAGAGGGCACGCGCTCGGAGAGGCTCCACATTGCGAGCTCTTGGCTTGACCTCGACTGCAGGGCACTAGCCTCCGAGGGTCTTGCTCTTGAGGGTGGAGGACGGACCCGGTCCAGAGGGCACGCGCTCGGAGAGGCTCCACATCGGTGGGCGAGCTCTTGGCTCGACCTCGACCGCAGGGCACTAGCCTCCGAGGGTCTCGCTCTGGAGGACGGACCCGGTCCAGAGGGCGCGCGCTCGGAGAGGCTCCACTTCGACGGGCGAGCTCTTGGCTCGATCTCAACCGCAAGGCACTAGCCTCCGAGGGTCTCGCTCTGGAAGGCGGAGGACGGACCCGGTCCAGAGGGCGCGCGCTCGAAGAGGCTCCATATCGGCGAGCGAGCTCTTGGCTCGACCTCGACCGCAGGGCACTAGCCTTCGAGGGTCTCGCTCTGGAGGGCAGAGGACGGACCCGATCCAGAGGGCGCGTGCTCAGAGAGGCTCCATATCGGCGGGCGAGCTCTTGGCTCGACCTCGACCGCAGGGCACTAGCCTCCGAGGGTCTCGTTCTGAAGGGCGGAGGACGGTTTCGACCTAGGCATCGAGCTCATGAGCTCGACTTGGCAGAGGACTGAGCTCGACTTGCTGTCCTGGGGAAGCTCAGCTCAGCTCGGCAAGGTGATCCGAACTGAGGCGTCGCCTTGGCGTCCGCCGTGGCAGCTTCTCTTAACGTGGCACCTGTCAGCTATCCACGTCAGCGGTCTCGCCACATCATGTTCGATTCAAGATGCTTCGATTTTCACACCATTAAAATGCTGGCTGGTAGAATGGAAAAACAGATGTCAGCTGGTAGAACGGAAAAACATATGTCGACCGGTAGAATGGAAAAACAAAGAAGAATCACGAGATCCTGCCTCGGCTGGTAGAATGGAAAAACAAAAAAGAAAAACCACGAGATCCTGTCTCAGAATCTATGATCTGTTGGTAGTAAGACAAAACCTCTATCAACCGAGCTATCACCTTATCAGTAACAATAGTATATTTAAAAAAAGTATTAAAGAAGTTAAATAGGCCAGAGGGCATATGTTGCTAAGGGTACGTTCCATATGCAAAGGAAACAGCTGTAGAGCTTCGTACCATTGTATAGGCCGGGTATTCGGTATTCAGGGAATGTTTGAATTTACGAGGCCATGCAGGTGGGACGGGAACAAGCTAGGGTTGCCACCAATTTTGTTGACCATTGGACAATGGACATGGCTTACCCTATCTCTGCCAGCGCTTTTTTTAATTCTTTAGACTACTACCTTTCTTTCATTTTAAGAGACTGGAGTTGGATCCAAGGAGAGACTGAATACAAAAATGAACCTGATTTATTGCATGATTGGTTGCGGCTGTCATGAATTCAATTTCCTCTTTGCTTCTTATTTCTTTTTATATGACCATCACTGCACATATTGACACATTACATGATTAAGGGTCGACATTGTTGTAAATGCCCAACAAACATCAATCAATGCACCATATATGTGGTTTCAATCCTGTTGAAGCATTGACTTTATTGATTTTTGATGCTCACCTATGTGGTAAATGTAAAATACTTGCTTTTTTTTTTTTTTTTTGATACATTCAAAGCGAAAACTTGGACCCAAAAAACTTACAAAATCAAATCCATAGGCATCTATCATTAACAGACAATTAAGTTTAGGTGGAGGTGTATCTAAATACCACTGTTGTCGCATGTAAAATACTAGTTTGATGTATGTATATTGATGTTATAAGATTCGGAATTACAATATTAAAATAAGGTTTAGAAATTTCAAACACTTATTTACTATTTAATTATATGTTCATTTGTGAGTTAATATATGAAAATGCTTGCATAATTTTCTATAAAGGTAAGGAGAATGCATATTGTATCAATTCTCTATTTTTTATGAGAATGCCCACAATTTAATAATTTTATTTTTTTGAAAAATGTAAAAGTGTAGATATTTAATCTTGATCTGTCAGCTGAAGTATTGACACCTTGGTCATATATAATGTATATATTGAAATTCAGTTCATCTAGAGGTCAACCTTATTGCTAGCATAGAAAAATTAAAATCTAGATTCTTGGAAAATTAATCTGCCTACATATATATCTTTTCATTTATATTTCTTTTTCTTTTCCAGTGACATATAGAGTATATACACTTGGGCATGCATATATATATATATATATATATATATATATATATATATATATATATATATATATATATATATATATATATATATATATATATATATATATATATATATATATATAAACAGATATACCTCTTTTGAAGCAAAAATAGCTCATCAAATGCATACATATATAGGCATAAAGATGCAACAGTTTCTAGTTAGAAACTTTAAAAAGATGTATGTAAATGGCTTCTTAATTAGGCCATAATTTTTTGATGGAACATAGCTAAAGAATTAGTTTCATCCAAAATAATAATAATAATAAAGTTAAAGATGAGTATTGATCTTTTATGCCATCACCTTATATGATGGGCTTTCTGACAAGCATGCAAAGCTTATAGCCTAATAACCTTATACTTTGTATACTAATGTAGGTAAGTTGCATCATAATGGAAACATTTCTAGGAGTGAACAAAATAAAAGTGAAGTGCCCGTCTCATTCTTTGATGTGGTGCTTCTCATGTAAATTTGCATATACATACAATATAATTTGTAAATTTCTGTAAACACTGCTTCATATACATAATGTGAATACTCCAATAAAGATGGAAGAAGTGAAGGCTACGGGCATCTCTTCCTTGTATAATATTAAATATATTATATTTATATAATATGAAAATTTCCTACATGTATGTATGCATTCACAGATATAACATTAAAATATTGTATATATGTAGATCGAAAGCTAATGCAAGTATCACAATGAGTTGCCAGTTGTAGGAAGGTGTTGTAGGGAGGCAAAACTGCAATTAAACTATAAGTCCTCTATCAGCTTTGTGGTATGACATCAATCTACATATGAATATATACATCCTTGGATGCACCCATAGCTTTGTGGTATACAAACATAACATGCAATGCATGCATATAAACTAACAATTTTCTACATGCATCCACAATGTAAGATCTTTATTTTTAGAAAAAAAAACAAATGACACCAGATTTGCATATAAACTAATAAGGCTTGATATATATATATATATATATCAAGTTGTGCAAACTGCTTCTGGGGATGTTCTCGTGGTGGAGCAAGGGGGATGTGTTTTGGTATGCACACGAATAAGAGAGAGGGAGAGAGATTCATCATTTCGATGGTTGTCTGCATCAATAGTTTCATCTTGTTCCTTCCCGGGGAAGAACTCTCTCCCTACAAACTTCCAACATAGACTTCATAACTTGAAATAAAAAACAATTCACGCCATATATATTTTATACGTTCATAAGAATCAAAACAATCGTACACATACAAGATCCAAGGTAACGGGTATCATGCTTCCAGAGCCATCTAGTCAAGCAAAATGTCATAACCGGCTGGTGTCACATGTCCACCAAAATTAACAAATTCCTTACAAACATGTAGAAAGATAAAAAGACAAGAAGATTTGATGATCAAATAGCATTTTTATATATACACATCCTCTCTACTACAACATCAAACACATTAATCTCTACCAGTTCACATGATAGTTACACCCCCATAAACAAGCATATATATATATATATATATATATATATATATATTGAATTATATATCCACTAGACTTAGGTAGAAGAGTCACCATTATTATTAATCCATTATGCTAATTACCTCTACAACCTCCGTGAATCTAGTGGCCAACGGGCCCTTCGAATCCAAATCCTAATCCATGAGGAGGAGTTCCGATGGAGGAGGATGAAGAAGAGGCATGAGGATCCTTCCTCACAGGCCATCCCATGGAGCTGGCCGGATGTGGTGTGACAACTTGTGCCATGTGTGGGGATTGGAGCTCCTGCACCTGCCTCTTGAGGAACTTGACGTAATGAATGGCCTCGTCAAGCATGGATGCAGTGTCCATCTTCGTGCCCCCCGGGACCAGCCGCTGGAGGATCCTGATCCGCTCGCTTATCCTCTCCCTCCGGTGGCGGGCGGCGATGCTCTGCGGGTCGTCGCTGATCCGAACGTTCCGCCGCCTGGGCTTCTTGATGGTCGAGGGATCGATATCCACTGGCTGCATGGCTGCAATCCTGTACATCATCTCCTTCATCGCCCCCAACCCTTCCTCTTCGTGCTCCCCTCCTCCTTCCTGCCTTTGGATTTCCATTTGGGCACCAGGGAAAAAGCTAGGAGAAGGGGCATGAGCTTGAAATGGGTCCATGGTCTGGACCAATTCAAAGGGAGCATGATCAAAAGGGAGATGGTTTCCCATATTCATCTCAAGATCCAAGGATCTGCGATTGCTAGTATCGTTGGTGATATTGTTCATAGCTAAGTAGGTAGTGGGGGCGTTTTTATTACAAGGAAAGATAAAGATAGGAAGGAGGAGAATAGAGAGAGATGCAGGTCGGTAGATGACGTTATTATTCCACGAGTCCTTACAAAGGGCACTTTGAAAACCAAAACCGACCAAAATTACTGTCAACGTTCTGACCGGGTGTAAGATAAGGTTGGGAGATAGGGAGGGGTGGTAAAAGAGAGGCTTTAATATTGTTGCACTCACATTGCTAGTGCTTATTAGACCATGGATCATGGGACATGTGTATATATATATATATATATATATATATATAAAATTACTGCACTTCAGAATGGTGATGGCACTAAAAAAATGATGCGAAGGGGAAAGATAGGTAAGGCACCGGATGATCAAGGGTACAGCTGTGCTCCTCGAAAAGGATTGCAGGCTTTTACACATCCCTAGAGCAATCTCTCTACTCTCTCTTTCTCTCTTGCTTTGGTTTATGGGTGACGAATGCTAGCATTCAATTCCTAGGGTTGCCTCTTTACAGGTAAACTTCTCCGGCACAAAGTCCACAAAGAATCCTTTAGAGGGAGTTCCATTGGATGAATTAAATGTGAAGCTTTTTCGTTGAGCTCAAAATGTGATGACTTTTTCATGACGACTGCTTCAAAGGATCGATGCGATGCATAATGCATTCATATTGGTGAAGTTATTTGGAGGGTGTGGTGGAGGATTTGGATTCATTAGGTCACCTCTCTCTCTCTCTCTCTCTCTCTCTCTCTCTCTCTCTCTCTCTCTCTCTCTCTCTCTCTCTCTCTCTCTCTCTCTGCATGCGAGACATGTTCTCCATTAATTGGTGGTGTATAAAACCTAAGCTCAACTAAATTACGAGACTTGTTCATACACCCTCTCTCTCAAATACACACACACACACACTTAACCTTTGTCTTTCTTATTTATTGACAATATCATTCAATCTTAAATCCAATTAATAGGGCCTTGAGAAATGGACAACCGCTAAAATTCGAATCTAGCTAGGAAACGACTCTAATTTCTGCACGTCAAATGCCATCATCTCGAAATGGAGATAGAGCACCTATAAAACTGATGAACTATATATGAAATAAGATTCATATGATGGGAGTAAGAAGACAATTTCTGAAGGGTTAAAGATTTTTTTTTTTTCCCCTTTCTTTTCTTTTTAAGGTCTGTTTGGATGTTGGATCAAAAATTTCATAAAATTCATGGAATGGACCGATACAATTAGCTAAGTTAGGCTAGACTAGGCCTATTTTTATAAGAAAATATTGGATCAGGTCAGCCTAAATTTTATAGGAAGAAAAAAAAAAAAAAAAAAACCTGATGGGGTAAAAAAAGGCCCTTAGTGAACAAGGTGGTTCGGTTTCACATCTCATGGTTGCAAATATCCCCTTCCTCTCTTACATTAACAGAAAAAAATGGGTCAAAAAAAGGAGTAGATATATCTCCTTGTCAACCGACTCTGCAACAGATATTTTCGCTTGCAAATTTACATCATGTTATCAACTATATATTGACAGTTGCACGTCGTTAATTGTTAATTAGTTGGCTTATAATTAAATAGAGTATTCGAATCCTAGGGCAACTAACTTTGTTTATGATACTACATCCTGCTTAAAAGATAGTCCGAACATTTTTCATACAAGAGATTCTTGAGGACAAGCAACGGCAGCATTTCATTAAGTGCATTCTAACAGTAATTCATTCTTACTCGATGTCGATTGCATACAACCTCTAAGATAAAATTATATATATGGGAGTGTTTGGTATGGGATAATTATCCCAAGATCTAGAATGACATGAATAGAGATTTTAGTTGTACCACAATGATCCCATCGATCGAGTTGAAATCACCTTCACTTTTCAAATCATCTTCACTTCTCAAATCACCATCTAACTTAGTGATGGATATCCATCCTTGAAATCGAAAATCTAAGACCATCTCAGGATAATAATCATGGACTGAAATTTAGAAACAAAAATATGCCTCAGTCCAGTAAAAAAAATAATATATCAATATATATTATTGTGGTACCAATTGCACTGATACCACTTGTTAAAAAATCTCTCGTATAGAATACGAATCCCTGTGCTCAAGATCACGATGTTGTTATTGATACCACAAGGAAAGAAAGAAGAGAAAATAAAATAAAAAACATAATTTAATAGGGGATATAAGACTTTATTATGAAAAAAATAATCGCTTATAACAACTCATACTTTCAATCCCATATAATTTCTCTTAACAAGAAGTTCCAAATCCTTTACAAAGCTCTCAACTTTTAAAAAGATACTTTAGTTTCTACATGCTTTCTTTACCATCGCCATCCCTTCTAGAATTTTTCTGAATCCTCATATCTAGTTTATGACCAATCTATCCCTTTTTCATAGCCTCTGTATCAAAGAGCACTTTGACAAGTATCCAATGATTCAAACTATATTGAAATTAGACTTCAAATCCTTATACAATTCCTATTTGACTCCTAAAACCTCCCGGTCATTGGATCTCCATCAAACATGCCTAAAATCATGTAGATCAAGCCTCAATCAAGTCGAATACACTCCCCGGCCATTGGATTTTCATCCAGATAATGCACCACCATCAGATTGTGCAAACGCGTGTGTAAACTGTGATAAAAGCCCCATAAACCATGATATCTCTCCATAAACCGCTAGTGGATAACATCTCGCCTCAACACCGTGGATCATGTATGTAGATCACATGGTCGCTTGGCCATGCAGGTAGGTCTGCGTAGTGCGCCAGCCTTGCTACGGACTTGGACTGGGCCTGATTTCTTCTTAGGCTGCATCTTCTCACAGGTTTTGTTATAGTAGGCTGAATCGAGGCATTTTTTCTTAACATATGTATCGTTAATATATCAAATCAATATTATATATAATATTCCATCATACTGATATTATATATAATATTTATAATATATATGATATTATATTATTAATTATATTAATATTTAATGTTAATTTTAAATTATAGTAAATATATATTATTATATTTTATATTTAGATGATGAAATTATTTAATAAATTACTTGTATTTTCCTTATTTTTCTAATCAAAATAATATTACTATAAAAAATAATGTTAATTTTAAATTAATATATCTTTATAGGATTAATAATTTATAGAATTAATAAATATAATATTAATTAATATATTCATAAATAAATTAATATTTATTATTAGATATTTTGTATGATTAATAAATATATTTTTATATAATATAAAAAGAACAATTTTAGTATTATATAGTCAGTAATCTTAGATTTCTAGGGAATATGAAATTGATTACTCATGAATACCTAGAAATTTTTAATTATTGGATCATGGCCTGCTAGATGAAATGATTTTAGATCATAAGAAATCTAATCACCCTAGGGTTTAAGATCACTATGATGATTCCATTTGGATCACCAAATGCCATCTATGTAGTTTTGTAAATCAAAAAATATATAATTTCTATGAACTAAGCTTTTAGTATCAAATGAATAGGCAAATGGCTCTCTCCAGCGTATGTGCTTTCTTTAGATTTTCTTTTTATTTTCTTTGTGATGTTTTCAAGTAGAAGAGCAATATGTACTAATAGCTAACAACCGTCCATTGACATCAGACTTAGTGGGTTTCACAGTTAGTGTTGGGATGTGCCTCAATGCACACTCGTAGCCAATGCAGTGCATGTGCGGGCACTGGCCCGGGTCCAAGCCCTGACCTATTCCCCTTCTATAGTGGTTTTTTCGCACGAGATTTGACATGATACGATGGTTCCATGTGCTCCACACAATGATCAGATGATAGCATGCATTCAGCACACAGATCGAATGGCAGGCATCATTCTGACATGATTCACACGATCTAGTTTGATTTGAGCATGATTTTCAATACAATTGAAGTTGATCGATGGCCAGGAGCTGATCTGCAGTCAGACGATAATTGGAAGAGATACAGGACTTCGATTTAGATACGGTTTAGGCCATTAGATTCTTGATGAGATGCTCTTATAGCAGAGGCTATAAAACCATTAGTAGAAGGCAGAAGCTAGATGTGAGGATCAAAAGAGTGATGAGAGGTCTGTAGTTGAGAGCTTGTATAAGAGATTTTAGGATTTTCTTGTTAAGAAATTTGTACAGGATTAAGAGTGAAAGTTTCCAATCTTATAAGTTTATTTTTTTCATAATGAAACCTTATATATCCAATTAATTACATCTTGAATTTTATTTCTCTCTTCTTCTTTCTCTTGTAGCATCGACATCGACAATTGAGATTTTGGAAATGGGGATCCATATTCCGCATGAGTAATCTTGACATGAGTAGTATCATGCAAGTTGATTTCCAATAATTAGTATTAGAGTAGTTGGTATCACAATAGGTAAATCATGCAAATATATAAAGGTAGTTCTAATTAAAAAAGGTATAAACTTAATTAAACATGAATACTACTTAGTTGAACATGTCCATTTCATTTGGATATGACAAACTTCAATGACGGAGTACACCGAGCCCAGTTATTAACTTTTGTAAAAATTAAGTCTATATTATAAGCAGATGAGTGAAATCCCTATACATCATATCAAATATCACATAATGATTACTATTCACATGCAATATGGTTTTCATTTCATGTATCTTCATGTAGTTCTTGAAGTGTCTTGCTGCAAAAGCCATATGTGATCCTTCTATCAACTTATCCATATTACATTTATTGTGTGATAACACTACCCAAATCAACCCGGTCTGGTCGACTTGTCCAGCCCAACAGCTTGGTTTAGTCCACGATCAAAAATAATTTAAAAAATGATGGAAGAAAAAACCTTCCATCATTTATTTAAGCACCCTACCTCTTTGGAATATCTCTTTGGAATCCCACATCAAAGAATCCAAAGTTCACCGGTGTTTTTCCTCCTCTTTTCTTCTCCTTTCCAAAAATCCATCATTATGCTGGCCAGAATTGCGACTATATTTCATTGGAAATAAGGTAAAAACTCTTCCAATCTTCCTCTACATCCAGTATAGCTTGTAGATGTTATGATTTCCATTGGCCATCACTGGAATTTCTTTGAAAAATCAGGCCTCTATTTTTTTCTATTTTTCATGATTTATTTTTGATTTTTTTTCCATGCCAATTGTTGCTGCCAATCACCGATCGGGGGTCCTTCGACTGTGTCACATGGCTGGCACCGCCGGCCATAGCTGCAAGCAGTGGGAGGCTCCCTTGTCTTGACAAATCTTGTGTGAGTATTGGGATTCAGAATTTTTATTCTTAAAATAATTATGGTGAAAATATGATAAAAATATAATTTTTGAATATTAGGTTCTAAGAAGAATTCTTAAAACTAATTGAATATGTTAGTTGATTTCATTTGCAAGGCAAGCAATATAACTATTTTTCTATATTGATTAGCAAATTATAAAATATTTTTATCATGATTTATTAAATTAATGCATTAAATTTTTAATTGCTAAATATGTCCTTTTCTATACTATTAAATAATTCATAATCAAACATATTGAATTTGATATGGATTATATCCAACTACTTTTTATGTTGCATGGTTTTATGAATTATTTGATCTGAAACATGAAATATATTTTTGAAAAAAATATTTTGATTTGAGATAGATTTTGACTTGTAGTTAAAGTATGTTTCAATATTTTGTCAATAAGGATTATGCACTAGTATTTTATACCCTACTAGTAGGGGTTATGCATTGATATTTTGATACCTGCTTGTGGGGATTATACACTGACACTTTGATGCCTTGCTTATAGGGATTGCACACTAGCATTTTGATATCCTGCTAGTAGGGGTTATGTATTGGTATTTCGATATCTTACTAGTGGAAGTTATATATTTGCACTTTGATACCCTACTACTATTAGTAGTTATGCAGTTGCACTTTAATTAACTAAGCTTATATCCTAGCCTAGCCACAGGATATAAATGTGGTCATAATTTATGATTGTTGAGATGAACTTGAAGTTTTAAAAGAAATTGATTTGTAAATGATCAATTTTGAAAACATTAGATTTATATGCATATTATTTTTGATAATACTGTATATTAGGATTTGATTTTGAAGTAACAAATTTTGTATGTTTATTTTTATGTATATTATTAATGCTTGATTTATCTATCTAAAATGTTTATTGTTTACTAGGATGTCTTATTCATTATTTCATTTTTTACTATTTTTATAGATTTTAAGAACAAAGATAACACGGGAATATATTTCGAGGAAGTTATTAAATGCAAAGTTTGATTTTTCTTCATTGTATATTAGGATTCTTAAAGCCCGATATAAGGTCTTTTTAATATCATTGAATTTTATGACATATTATGATTTAAATTTTAGTTATTTAGATTTTAGACTAAATTATTAATTATTTATTATGCTATTTGTTTTATGATATTCTGATGAAATGCCTACATGCTTATAGAAGAATTTTCTATAAATATGCGATGGTTGTGATGCCTTGCAGCCCATAATCTCGGGTTGTGAGCATGGCACATTGCCTCCATATGTTTAAATATCACAATAATAAGTGTCATGGAACCTTTTATATTTTCTTTCTTGAGAAAAAGAAAGAGTGTTTGACCTTTCAATAAAATTTTGTATAATGATCAGCGTTTTAAAAAACTACATAGAGCTCAACTTTTCTTTAAATAAAAAAAAACCAAAACAAAACTATGAAAAAAATGCGAAGCTATGCTATCATATATGCATTGCAATGAGCATGCATGCAGAAATCCTCTTACTTGAGCACTTACCTTTATGCATGCATCCGTTGATGTTTGCCCATATAGATGGATTTCTTTGCTTGTACGCATACCGGAGAGAAGGGGAGAGAGAGAGAGAGAGAGAGAAAGAGGGAGAATTCTATCGGATATGAAATTTCATGGAGGATGGCCGACTATTCACGATACAGAATAAAGAGAAGATAAGGTCATCATGGATTAAGTTGCCATGGATAGACATTCTGGACTAGCCATGGTCCACACTCTAGCAGCAGCAAGCAGAGAGGCCTGTCAAACGATCCATCATCCAACCCAACCAAGCCATTATCCCTCCTTGACCAACATGACCCTTTTGACCTATGAGAACCAAACCAGACCTTAATTACTAAGCTTCTCTCTCTCTCTCTCTCTCTCTCTCTCTCTCTCTCTCCTGCCTATATACTACACATTAACTTTGCCCTTACACTGATACAAAGACACGTTTGTACCAAAACTATGAACACACAATGGCATCAGGGATCCCACTAACTTCTACGGGATCCACACATGAAGAGGTCAGCTAGCACACCATGAGGATTTCTGTATCAAAAGCATGGTGGATTCCCCCATGGTAGTTAACGTATTATTCATTAATCAGCACTCGAGAGAGCGTACGTACACTTCATGGGGGACCAAGATCCAATGAAAGAAATGTGTAACCTAAGCCCTTGACTTTTTCAGGACCTTTCATTGTCAAGGAAAGACAAGTTCCATGATGATGGAGTGAATCAAATCTCACCTCATTCACTCTCAGCACGTGAGAGGAAAAAGATGCAGAGTGGGTCTTTTTGATCGCGACCCCGGAGAGAAAAAGACACCATGGACACCGAATCGGATGCTCTTCCTGAGTGCCCGGAGGAAATGGAATTAGATGTGGTTAGCTTTCAAGCTTATTAAATTAATTACCAAAAGAAAAGGGATAGAGGCTAAGTTTACTTGCATGCATATGTGATGGGATTGGGAGTCTTTTGGATGACTCCCGCATGACAAGAGCAATATTGCACCGAAAGAGGGAAGAAGTGGATTTAATGCAAAGACTTAAGGGTACATTGGCTATTGAAAAACAAAAAAATAGAAAGAATAAAAAAAAAAAAAAAAAAAAAAAATCCAAAAGCGTATTTGTTTGTCCAAGCAGATCCAAACCAACCATGCGGGAGCTGGAGATCCTTTAGTATAGACACTTTGAGGCTGTCCATGGATGAATTATTATGTTTGTAATTAGATTCGATTGGATTTAATTCGAAGCCTTAGCCTAGCAAGGATGCCAGGATTTAAATCGAAAAAGTATGTGATGACCGGTGTAACTGCATGGCCGGTTACTCTAGTTCTATATTTATTATGTATTAGGTGGATCTTAAGAATTTATATAAAAAAATTTAAATAATACTTTCTGGCAAATGTTTTTGGATACGTTCTTAGTTCATTATAATAATACTACTAAAATTTGATACTTTCGAATTAGGAATGGCAACAAAATTCAAATTCATGGGTACCCGACCCAATTAGACCGGGTAGTCAACGCTTTGAATGGGTTTGAGCCGGTTTGGGTAAAACCTGAATGCTTAACTTTGGATTTGGACCAGGACTGGATAAAATATATACCCGACCCGAACCCGATCCGAATTATTTTAATATTTAAATATATATAATTAACATATATTTTATTAATTATTGATTATTGGTTATTAAATTTTTAAAATACTCAAATCCTTTACCCTGATCATTATTTTCCATAAATAAGGGAATTATAAATTATAATTTATAATCGGTAAACCCCGATTAATCTCCCGCTCTTCTCTTTCTCTTCGACGGCTCTTCCTCCTCTCGGATCGGTGTTGAACTAAAAATATAGTTAAATTTTATTTGTTTGATGTATGTATGATTTATAAAATGATAGATGATTTTAAAGTTGATAAAAATGAAAAAAAAATATTTAATATGATTCAATTGGGTTCGGGCCGGATAAACTTGAATTACCCGATACTCGATTTAGATGGGTGTTTGGATAAAAAAAATCCAGTCTCGATAGTGTTTGGACCAGGTTTGGATAGTTTATTGAGTATTCGGATTTGGGTTTGGATAGTTATGCACTCGGTCCGAACCCGGTCCATTACAATAATATTAATATATTATATTAAAAAAATCAATATTATGTTATATACCATAGTAGTATTAATATAATATTATATATCTAAATAAAGAATAAAAACATGGAAGATTATGACATACAATGTAATATAATAATATAAAACTATATGCCGTTCTCACTTGTCCAATCGGGGTTGAATATTATTATGGATGAGCCCGACCCGGCCGACTCTGGGTGATATAGTAATTACATCGGGCTAAATTCGGGATGGACGGTGGTTAGTGTTTGCTGGACCTCGTTGAACCGTGGATTAGCTTCATGCTGGTTTAGAGAAAGTCGCCCAACCATCTCTTTTTCATAAGCCATGCATCCTAGTTTAACCAACCTCATACTAATCAAATACCAAAAATATCTCAGTAGTAATCACTCAGCATACCATATCGGCCATATTCTAAAGCGCTTTTACAGTAGTGCAGAAGCTTTTATGAAGAATTAGTTTTGTTATAATATAACTAAATTTTTCATTACTTCTTATAAGTTGGCAATTATGTTCTAATAGAATGGAGATGCTTCATTTTAACAATTCTTCTTTGGATCAAAACAGATTAGATGGTTATCAAGACCACCCAACAAACAACCCTCTCTAAAAAATAAAAAAAAATAAAAAAAAGAAAAAAAAAAAAGAAAGAAAAGAAAAAGAAAAGAAAAGAAAAGGAGACAAAGCGGAGATTTTGAGTTCTAAACTCTTACTTTACTCCTTATTTTCTATTATTCTCGAGTCTCCGACTGGCTTAATCATGAAAGGGTCTCTGCTAGAGAATACCCCCCCTCTGGTGATAGTCTCCAGATTATGAAGATCTCTGATCTAACCTTCAGCATGGCATGGGCTGCTATTGTCATTCTCACCATCGGAACTCAAGACAATAGATATAAAATATCGATTACGACAAAAATTCATGAAAGGAAATAAAAAATTTGATTGCAATAAATAAAAATACTAGATGTTCTACTGTATGCAACCAACCATGTCCTTCATAAGTGTAGCCATGTAGAAAATACTGCTTTGTATGCCCAATGAGTATAAGGGGCGGACCATACCAATTTTTTTAAGGAAGGCCAAAAAAATATAAAAATAAAAAATATTAATAAATAATTAAAATTAATTTAAATGTTTTTTATAAATATTATTTAAATTATACTTATCTTATTTCATTATATTAAATTTATTAATAATGAAATCTATCGTAAAATTTTCAGCTATCTCCTTATCGATATAAGTGACTAAATAATCGATAAAAAAATCATCTTTCATCTTGTTGCATGATCTGGTTTTGACAATCTTCATTTTTGAAAATATTTTTCCTGTAGTAGTAGTTGAAACCGGAAGAGTAATAAGCGTTAAGGACTCGTAGAGGAGTGCGTACACCGGCCACAGTAGTTGCAGCATCGCACCAAGTACCATTGGTGCTGCACAGCGGGATGTGGCATCCATCGAGCGATGGTGCCAAAGATGATGGGATGTGAGTGCAGTAGTATTGGTGGGAGCCTAAGGCATGATGGGTGCCCACCCGTCCATGCCCTCCAAGATCCGATTATGCTACGCGATGGATCCGGTCGCTAAGATGGTGTGCAGCTTCACCGCATGCAGTGTTCGTCAGTGCGACGAGGCTGACGAAGGCCACCAAGATAGTAGTCAGAGGCCAGCACATCGATGGTATCCGGCCTTATATATGCGCAACCGCCTAGTCTCATCATGGGAGCGTTCTCGTCGATCGCATCACATGATAAATCGGCCGTCATTTTATCCATCAGTGTGGTAAATGGGATGGTGCTGACTGCGTGCAATGACTTCGACTACGGCGAATTTTGGAGACGGGCGCTGGTCAAGTAACAAAAAAAATTATGTCTTTTTCTAAAAAATTATGAAAAAAATTAATAAAAATAAAAATATAAAATTATTAGTGATCCAACTTTCAAGTAAAGAAAGCTGATTTATAGTATTTGTTTCATTTTAATTTTTTTTTTAAAGATTCTTCAAGTTATATTTAATATCCCCAAGTTTAGAAGGATCAAATATATATATATATATATATATATAAGTTTACATAAAATTTTAATTTATAAAAAAATATAAAAAATTAGGGGGGCCAAGGGGTCTTCTTGCCCTCCCGACGGTTTATCCTTGTATATATTTAAAAGTTTATAAAAAAAAGTTAATTTATAAAAAAAAAATTAAAAAAATTAAGGGGGCGAAGACCCCATTCCCCCACCCCCCCTGGCAGTCTGCCACTGAGTATAAGCCTACACTTGGTGACATGATCTCGTGAGAACATGGTCTATTGGTTTGCTTCCTCTTTTTCATTCAACAATGGGAGCTGATTTATTTTAAAAAAATTAATGTTATAAATTGAAAAGAATAAAAGTTTTACTCCTATTCTCTAAGGGTAGAATCCAAATTAATAAATTGGAGTTCTACCATATAAGTAAACCAGATTATGAAATTATCATAAAGTTGATTACCAACCACTACCAATGCATACCCTATCTAGTGGTCAAGAATATGAGGCCTTTAACATGGCAAAAATTGTTGAGGATGAGTTTGGCCCGGCTAACCCCAAGTGACATGTTAATGATCTCGGATTAAATTAATCATACCTAGATGATAGTCGATAACCGTTTAGCCTAATTGAACTCCATATCAACTTCATGCGGAGTTGGATAAAGTTGCCCGATTACAACTCTATAATATTGTTGTACTACCTATACTGATACCACTTGTCAAAAAAATTTTCATAGAAATACAGATCATCATTTTCAAGTTCATGATATCAATGTTGATACCGCAAGAGAAGAAAAAAAAATAGAAAGCATAATTAATAGGAAATGCAAGATTTCACTATGAGAAAAAAGTACAAAAATCTTGCACATTCACTCTATATAAAATTTTAACAAGAAATCCAAAAAAAATCCTTTACAAAGCTCTCAAACCTCTCTTGAAAAAGCTTTTAGTCTCTCAAGACCCTTCTCTGCCACAAAGATCCCTCTGGTGTGCTACTACTCTCTGCCTATGGCCTCCCTTCAAATAGAGGATGAAATCTCGTGATTCCTGGTCCAAATCGTATTGAAAAAGGACTTCGAAACAATTTCCAATTGATGTTTGATCCTTGCATGAGTTTCCAACCATTCAATCACCATCCATCGCACCGCAATCACCACTGATCAGGCCCAATCAAAGTCGGAGACATTTCCTAGCCATCCAATCTTGTTTGGGAGCGTGCGTCATCATTGGATCACATAAAAATCTTGATGAACTACGTCTGTAGACTGAAACTTGCCCTGTGGACCAAGCCAATCACATGGTGTACTAGACGGTCCACGATGTACTGTGATGAACTGCGACAGGGGGAAGCACCCGTTTACACCTGGGCTGTGCGTCATATGCACCTAGGCCGGCCACACGCTAGCCTATGGCTGCCTCCATGCGGACCTGGGTCTACTGCGGGCCTAGGTCTTCTACAGATGGGCTTCTTCCAGGCCGAATAGAAGCATTCTTTCCTAACATATAATCCATCCATCTTAGGTTATGATCAATCTCATACTAATTAAGTGCCGAAGACATCTTAGCAACGAATACACACCATGTCATACCAGTCATTTCCTGAAATGATTCTACAAAGCGATGTGGAGGCCCTCGCAAAAGGCTAATTTTATTATAACAGAACTAGATTCTCTATTACTCTTATAAGTTAGTAATTTCATTTGAACAAACTAGAGATACTCCACTCTAACAATCCATTGCTGAATCAAAATAGATTGGATGGTTATCAAAACCGTCCAACAAATAACCCTCTCTAAAAAGAAGGGATCAAAAGGATCAAGAAGAGGTTTTGAGCTCTAACTCTCACTCCACTCTTTTCTTCCTATAATTCTCGAGACTCCAAATGACTTGATTATTGGAGGATTCTCCACCAAGGAACACCCCCTTTCTAGTATGTGAACTTTCTTTGCAAGTCTTTTGATGGCCCTTGGTCTACGAAGAACTATGATTATACCTTCAACTAGGTCGAGTGTTGCCAATGTCATCCTCACCGTTGGAGTTTGCAACGGCAAGAATATTCAAAATGTTTTCAAAAACAAAAGAAAGAAAATAATATTCTTGAGAAAAGAAATCCATATAGTAGATCATGCATTTGACAAAAAGCCTAGGTAAAGCAAAAGAAATTATTATTCTTAAGTATAATTTTTAGTAGGCCTGTATGATAATATCTCCCACTCCTGGTAATTTCTAGAAGGTATATATTGTTAAACTAGTCAGAGTTTAGCCTAAGCATTTGCTACATTCTTTATTTTAAAAACCATAGTTTCAATTTCAATCAAGTTACTTTAAATATCAAATAAATTGCAAGTGAGCATTATTGAAAATACTGTTGGGGTTAAAGCACGATCACAAAAGATTATACCCAGGATAAATTTTAACCCTCGTATGCTAATTAAAATAGGAAATAACCCAATAATATCAATTCAGCAAAATCAAATCAAACCAAGCACAAGAAAACCAAATTTATATGGAAAACCCTCCAATATGGAGGTAAAAATCACAAGGCCTGGAACCAGATCAAACTTCCACTATAATCAAATAATGGGTACAGTAAGATTTTTCTCTAATAAATTAGAGGCTCTCCAAACAGCATATGATGATCATCTCAGTATAAAATATAAATATTACTGAGGAATACAAGAAGGAAACAGGGAAGATCTCACCAGAATCAAATATTTACCAACTATACGAGAGGAATCACAACAATCCGAATCGTTCACTTTATAAAGCTCGCTGCCATGAACAACATACTAAAATTTCATCTTGATCGAGTTTTGAATTGCTGTCCAATCAAGACTTGGAAAGATTAAAATATATTTTTAATCTTTTGTTTCTCTCTCTCAGTCGCTCGGTTTCTTTCTCGTCACACGTTCCAACAAAACCTTTCGATCTCAGGCCTCAGCCCTTTTAATAGGGCCGGGCCCCATGTCATGGGTGGGACCCACAACAATTCTCTCCCTCATGCCCATGTAGGGAGGACCAACAAACCAGCACTAGCTCTGCAAGCTGCAAGCTTCTCTGTAGGTAATGGCTTAGTCAGCATATCTGAAGCATTATCATTTGTATGAATCTTTTCCAACTGTAGCAACTTCATCTGCAAAGCGTCTCGTATCCAGTGATACCTCACATCAATGTGCTTCGATCTCGAATGAAAAGTCGAATTCTTATTGAGATGATTGTACTCTGACTGTCACAATACATGATAAATTTTTCTTGCTTCAGACCAAGTTCTTCAATAAACTTTTTTATCCACAATAGCTCATTGCTGGCTTCTATCGCTGCAATATACTCTGCCTCTGTACTTGACAGAGTAACACATTTCAGCAGTCTAGACTGCCACGAGATAGCTCCCCCTGAAAAGGTCATCAAGTATCCCAATGTGGATTTTCTAAAATCAAAATCACCTGCCATGTCCGCATATGTATATCCATCTAATACAGGTTTATCTATACCAAAGCATAGACATATTCTAGAAGTTCCTCTGAGGTACCTGAGAATCCATTTCACCGCAGTCCAATGCTCCTTCTCAGGATTAGAGAGAAATCAACTGACGATACCAACAGCATGAGCAATATCCGGTCTAGTACATACCATGGCGTACATCAAACTGCCAACTGCGGATGCATACAGAATGTTCTGCATTTTCTCCTTTTCTTCCTCACTAGTAGGACATTGTTTGGAACTCAATCTAAAGTGACCTGCAAGTGGAGAGCTAACCGGCTTGGAGTTGCTCATCTAGAACCGCTCTAACACCTTCTCTATATATTTCTCCTGGGATAGCCATAGTTTCTTATTCTTCCTGTCATGAGCAATCATTATATCAAGTATCTGCTTTGCTGATCCCAAGTCTTTCATAGCAAAGCACTTACTCAATTCATTCTTCAAGCTCTGAATCCTCTTAGCATCGTGACCAACAATCAGCATGTCATCAACATATAATAGGAGAATAATAAAATCATCATCACCGAACCTCTTTACAAAAACACAATGGTCAGAAGTGGTTCTGTCATACCCATGATCTACCATGAAGGAATCAAAGTTCTTGTACCATTATCGAGGAGCTTGTTTCAAACCATATAAGCTCTTCTTCAGTCTGCATACTAGGTTTTCCTTGCCTTTAGTTATAAACCCCTCCAGTTACTCCATATAGATTTCCTCTTCAAGATCACCATGAAGAAATGCTGTCTTCACATCAAGCTGCTCAATCTCCAAATTCAGACTGGCTGCCAAGCTAAGTACAACTCGGATCGAAGACATCTTGACCACGGGTGAAAATATCTCTTCAAAGTCAATACCTTTCTTTTGACTGAAGCCCTTCACAACCTGTCTTGCTTTATACCTTGGTTGTGAGTTGTGCTCCTCTATCTTGAATCTAAAAACCCATTTGTTCTTCAGTGCTCTCTTCCCCTTAGGCAGCTCCACTAGATCAAATGTGTAGTTCTCATACAAGGATTTTATCTCTTCTTGCATGGCTTCAAACCACTTTTCTTTTTGTGTATGTGACATAGCCTCCTTAATGCATCCTGGCTCTCTTCCATCAGTCACCATTACATACTCATGTGGAGGGTATCTTTGAGAAGACCGGTGCTCTCTCGTAGACCTTCTCAGCTGCTGTTCTGCCATTTGCTGTGTAGGAGCCTGCTCACTATGCTCATCTGTTGCACTATCACCATGTATAGGCTCATCATCCATTGCATCACCATCCTCTGCAGCCTATCCATCATCATCTACTCTAGCTTGAGACATAGGAGAAGGGTCAACAAATAATTCTGTAGTAGACTTTGGCTTATTTTCAACTTTTACACCATCAATGGTTTGATCTTCAAAGAATACTACATCTCTGCTTTTAATCAGCTTCTTCTCTACTGGATCCCATAGCATGTATCCAAACTGCTCACGTCCATATCCAAGAAAAATACACTCCTTTGACTTGCTATCAAGCTTTGACCACTCATCTTTTGGAATATGAACAAAGGCCCTGCATCCAAATACTTTGAGATAATCATAGGAAACTGATTTTCCTGTCTATACCTTCTCAAGAATATCACCGTCAAGGGCATATGAAGGAGAAAGATTAATTAGATCAACTGTAGTCCTCATAGCTTCATCCCAAAAGGAACTAAATAACTTTGAATGAGAAAGCATGCACCAGATTCTTTCAACAATGGTGCGATTCATCCTCTCTGCCACTCCATTTTGTTGAGGTGTCTTGGGAATAGTCTTCTCCAATCTAATGCCATGTTGTCTGCAGTATCTCTCGAATGGACCTCGATATTCACTACCATTATCTGCTTGGATGCATTTCAATTTTCTTCCTTTCTCCCTTTTAATAATGGCATGGAATTCGATAAAGACATCTATTACCTGGTCTTTAGATTTTAAAGCAAAGGCCCATAACTTTCAAGAATGGTCATCAATAAAGGTGATAAAATAAAGTACACCACCAAGTATCTTTGTGGTCATAGAGCATACATCAGTGTGAACTAAATCTAGCACATGCGATCTTCTATGAAAGGGGAGCTTATGAAATAAAACTTTATGCTACTTGCCATGTAAACAGTGAGTGCAAGGTCTCAGGTGCGTACCTTTTAAAGGAAGCAGGTTGTGCCTGGATAGTCTCAAGTCCCTTCTCACTCAGATGACCAAGCCGTCGATGCCACACATCTGTGAAGGTTTCTTCAACTGCATTCACCACTCCACTGCGTACTTTAGCCTGTAACCTGTAAAAGCCATCTTTCTTGCCTTTTGCTACAACCGGGAACCTTTGGTGAGCTTCCATTTTCCTTCGCCAAAGTGACTAGAGTAGCCCTCATCATCTAGGACACATGCAGAAATCAAATATAATCGGATATCAGGAATATGCCTTACATTTCTTAGCAACGGTCTGCACCCGGTATTGGTCTCCAAACAAATATCTCCCATGCCAATAATGTTAGCTACCGCATCATTTCCCATCCTAACATACCCAAAATCATCTTTGGAGTAGGACGAGAAGAAGTCTCTCCGAGATGTAACATGATATGTAGCAGCTGAATCAATTACCCAACTGGGTTCTTGACATGTGAGGTTAATACATGCATGATCACATACAATCACGACCTCATCATCAAATACAACTGTAGTCGTATTCTGTGTCTCTTCTTTCTTTCCATTAGTTTTATCCTAATCCCTTTTGTATTTTCTGCACTTTCTCTGAAAATGTCCTGGCCTTTTATAGTAGTAGCAAGTAACATCCTTTCTGGACTTTGACCGGCCTCTAAATTTTTCATGGTTATTTTTATCATGGGACCCATCATCTCTTTTACCGTGGAAGGATCATTTTTACTTCTCCCCCTCTGCTCTGTAACCTGTGCCTCAGAATTTGTATCTGTCAAACCCTACTCCTTTCGTCTGTTTGCTTCATTCAATATGCTATCCTTGATCATAGTTAGGGTAAGTTTATCACTAGCAGTGGAATTACTCAGCGTCACTACCAACGTATCCCAGCTATCTGGTAAGGAACTTAGCAAGATCAATGCCTGCACCTCATCATCAAGAAGCAACTTCATTGTAGCCAACTGATTCAGGATCTCCTGAAAATTATTTAAGTGCTCTGAAGCATTCTGCCCATCTTTATACTTCAGGTTCACTAGTCTTCTGATCATGTAGGCTTTATTCCGTGCATTTTTTCGCTGATATAAATCTTCTAGCTTTTTCCAGACCTGATAAGCATCTATTTCTGTTGCAACATCATGGATCACGCTCACATCAATCTATTGTCTGATCATAGCCGTGGCTTTCCTGTTCAACCTTTTCCACTCATCAGCTTCACTTTGGCATTATTCCCTGCAATTCAATTAGCTTATATAGATCTCGGCAATATAATAAATATTCCATCATCATCCTCCACAAGGAATAATTTGATGAAGTTAATTTAACCATACTGGATTTCTCCTCCATTTTAATTAGTACAAATTACTACCTAACCAGGCTCTAATACTAGTTGTTGGGATTAAAACATGATCACAAAAGATTATACTCATGATAAATTTTAACCCACGTATGCTAATTAAAATAGGAAATAACCCAACAATATCAATCCAGCAAAATCAAATCAAACCAAGTACAAGAAAACTAGATTTATGTGGAAAACCCTCTAATGTGGAGGTAAAAATCATAGGACCTGGAACCAGATCAAACTTTCACTATAATCAAATAATGGGTACAACAAGGTTTTTTTCTCTAGTAAATTAGAGGCTCTCCAAATAATATATGATGATCATTATAAAATATATATATTACTGAGGAATACAAGAAGAAAACAGATAAGATCTCACCAGAATCAAATATTTACTAATTATACGGGAGGAATCACAGCGATCCGAACCGTTCACTTTGTAGAGCTCGCTGCCGTGAATAACATACTAAAATTTCATCTTGATCGAATTTTGAATTGCCATCCGATCAAGACCTGAAAAAGATTAAAATATATTTTTAATCTTTTGTTTCTCTCTCGGCCGCACGGTTTCTTTCCCGTCGCACGTTCCAACAAAACCTTTCGGTCTCAACCCTCAGTCTTTTTAATAGGGCCAGGCTCCGCATCATGGGCGGGACCCACAACAAACACCTATAATTTAGTCCATGTAAGATTTGGATGTAACAACATGCGCAAAGCCTCTTCCACAAAAACTAGCCATGAATTATTATTTGGGTTCATTATTTCTATATAAATGTCTAAGTTCTATTGGGTACTTGAGTGATACGGTACATCATGCAACATTCACATAAATTTTTATGATACTTATAAAAGATCAAAAAATCTAAATAATGCCTAGCCTTTTAGAGAGATCATAGGCCATTACTTGTGCTACTTGGCTAGGATTTTGTGCATGTGAATCTTTGATATCAGTACTAAAGGAAATGAAGTGGCATAAAGTCTTGGCTCTGACATTCAATTGATTGAGAGAAGAATATACATGCTTGCACCGCATTTGAAGACCGATTATAATTTAAAAGTTAATACAACAGGGAAAGTGCATGCTGAATGATTGGGGTGTAGACTCAAGAGAGTAAAAATTTATCATCTTATGATGATGCTTTAGTAGAGTTGAATCCAAGAATGATAGTGATGCCGATCTACCCACTATTTATAATATAGAAGGGGTAAAATAGTTACACCTATCTTATCAAAAGGAGAAATAGTATTTCTTATCATACATGGTAGTAGTGGGTTATATTTTAAACAATAACAAAGATAAATGTCCGAGAGAAGTAATGGCACCATCTTACTAGTTACGAGGAGCCACTTATAAATATTATATTGTAATATTGATGAAAAGATCCTTCAATAATTTAACTTATCAAGATATTTTATTTTACTTTACTAGTTGATTTCTATCTTAGGAGTAGTGTTAACTTAGATTTCTTCAACTATAGCCCAGGTTATATCCTTATATCTATTCAAATCTATTTGCTTCAGATGGTAGCATGGTGGTAGCAAAAATTATAGATGATTAAGGAATCTAGATCCACACTATTCTCACATATCCCCTCTTCAGTCACTATCTTTCCAATTGCTTTATAACTTGTAACCTACCATGCTCATTTGTACCCCTACTAACAAATTAGGACTACATAACTCAGAGAAGAAAACAAAAGAACAGCACATTTTTCTGTTGCATAATATATTTAATATATGATTGCATAAGCAATGTATACAAGTTTTCTATGATCTTTGTTTGGATCATTTCAAACCTGATTTGATTTGGAGAAACCAATGCATCGATAAACAAATCTTAAACATGAGATAGTCCAATATGAATTTAAAATGAATTAGGCTCGAGTCCCTCTTTTTTTTTTTTTTTTTTTTGACGAGATTCCAATTTAGAATATATTTAGGATGCACCAATCCCAATCCAGCCTAGCCCACTGGCACTTATCATCGACTAAGCCAAGCCCAAGCCAAGGGCAATAAGGTTGATCACAATGAGGGAAAACAAAATTAGTCTACAACCATATTCTTCCCCCCAGAAACCACTATATATTATCATTTCTGGATTACATCTTTTGTTTGCAGTACACTCTTTGCCTACCATCAAGAAATCAGACTATCGAGTCTGCTAGTTGTCTGCCCATTTCAATTTGGACCATATTTCATAGCTAGTCTTGGTCCGGTCAATGTATAATTTGGCCCGCCCATCTTCTTTTGGCTAGGTTGATAGAGCTATATAAACTCTCATGAGTAGTAGGCTCATTTTGCCATTTTTTAGATTGTCACGGTTTTACTGAAATCTTGGATTCAACTATATGCACATGCAGTAATAAAATAAACAATATAAAATTGGATAAAATGAAGACATCATACGTAGAGTAGATCTATACCGAAGAATGACCTGGAGGAAAATTTTTCATTAATTCCATGGATCAAATGCAAAAGATTAGAAGAAAATATTGTTTAGATCTGATTTGATTAATAACAGATCTCATAATATTTATCACATAATCAATATCTATTAAAAGGGATTTGCGATACATACCTATATTCGTTATTAATATCAAATCTTTATCCCGATACTCACACAAACATCGAAGACAAAGTCCTTCTCTCCAATATCCTCTCTCAATAGGCAGCTCTTCGATGGGACAAGCCACAAGAACAAATCTCACGTAGAATATATAACAATAATATCATAAGGAGTGGAGAGAGGACTTAGCCTATTATTTATAAGCAAACCCTAAAAGGCTCTCCCATCACGGGCCAATTGGGCCAAGGCCTATATTGTGCCGTCTCAACCATACCAACTCATATAAGATGCCCAAAGCCCAAACATAAGGATCATACAACATTGGACTAAATATATGTCTATCAATATGAACCATAAAATCAACCCATTTTTAACAAATCATAATAAAATAATAACTAATGGTAGCCTAAAATGTAAAAAAAACTCTTACACTCTCATACTTGGATAATATTAATTATGATTTTTAAAAATATTTTATTTTAAAATGACTCTCGTGTTGAAAATAATATGTGGTCACTAAAATATATGATCCATAGACAGCATCTACAAATAATTCGGTCCAACAGTATCAATTATACCGAATCATGAAAGTCATCGTATCCCTTATTCGATTCAAGACCTATCCATGGTGACAGACATCATAAATACTATCGACATGAATCTTGGTATGGTAGTGTAGTAAGAAAATAGCATCAAAGTGATCCAAACAAAACATGCTATTTTCATTGTTAGTCCTTCAATTTCTCTTCAACATGCTTGAAAAATAAAATAAGCAAGAAAAATTTTAATGGTATCAAAATAACAAGCCATTCTGTCTCACATGCTCAAACATGCTATTAATAATGAGATAGCACAACATATCTGAGACTCGACACATGGTCTCAGTTTTATACGACAGGGTATATAACCAAAAGAGATATCTTATAATCAAAAGAAATTAAATAAATGTATCATCAATCATAATTTTTCTTTAATCACATGTTTTATTACAAGCTAGAAAAATCTTATAATTTCAAAAGAAGTCTGTATGTCTCCAAACAAATATAACGAGATCTCTTAATTATCAAATGAGACATATCCATACAACTATCATTTTCAAGATAAAGACACAGTCTTAAGATACTATATTATATTTTATTTCATATGTGCATATAAACTATATAGGAATAAATCCATTAACTATCATATCAACAATGTATATAAATACATATGATAAAAATATCATGTGAAATCAAGCTTTATAATAATAAAGCATAAATATAAAGTCACTCCCTCTAACCAAGATAATAAAAGAATTTAATATGTCCGTATTTTCAATATGCTTTGTAAAGCATACGGGCTTCAAATCCTTGGTTAGAGGATCAACCAACATGGACTTTATATATATGCACTCGATATTTATATATCCTTGGATTTTAATCCATCAATTAAAGTAATTAATGATGAATAAAATTTGTCAATCAAGTCAATACATAAATACATCAAAATATGTCAAACTCCTACTAATCTAAAAAATCAAAAGATTCTAAAATGCCATTATGGGTCTTATTTATTTGATTAGGGGATCAACAAACATAGACTTTATATATTTTACAAAATATCTTTTTTTCAACTAAAATTTTTGACTGACAAATATTCTATCTTCACATAGATAGAGATAATAGAAACTTTTATTATTTCTTTAAAGAACATAGCTACAATATTTTTATAATAAAATTTAAGTAGTTTTAAGATAGAATTAATAATTATAGTTCTAAGATAAAGTTTCATAATAAAAGCAATATGAATTGTGACCTTGCAACATGCGACAAAGTTTACCTGTATATTCAAAAATGCTACTGGATTCTATTTTCATGCCTTTCTATGAAATAAACCCTCCAGTCATTCACATCTTAAGAAATCAAATTATCATAAGAAATGACATATTTCTATTTCTTATTATATGATTTCTTTACTAGTACTACATCAACTAGTAATGAAAGTACTAGAATTAGTTTGTATATATGATGTTGCTCTTTCATTGTCCTTCAACAGGATGAAATATAATATTTATATAAATAAAAAAAAAATAAGAGCAACAACTTATTTTTCCTTCAATATCATATTTCTAGCATAGAAGTATTTAATATTAAGTAAATCAAATCTACAAACATGGCATGATTTGACTCAATATTTTTTATACATTTATTAGGATAATAGAATCTATATTCATTTAGAATTATCTGGATAACTAAATAAATAATATGCTATTACAGAATCAAAATTTATTTGTTATAGATTATCATTAATTAAGTATTGCAAGATAGCTCCAAATATAAAATTAAATAATATTGGGCTTCCTACTAACTTTCAACTTAAAAAATATCTTGTATAACTTTTTTACTAAGAACTTATTCAAAATATAGATTATAATTCTTTAGGTTCTTATACTAGAGATATCATGATAAATTGCACACACTCATCATACTTCATACTTTCAAAGTATGCATTGTCTCTCAGTCACATCATTTTACTTAAAAATATTAGACATGGTATATTAAATAAATATCCTATACTTATACAAATATTAAATAATATTATTTATTTATTATGTATGGGATCCTAGAATGTGACTGATACACCATAACAATACTCTTATCCTTTTTACAAGAGTATCAAATCTTCTGATCAAAATAGGATAAAATTACTAATTATTTTATATATATGGTTTTAAGTTCATTAAACTGTATAATAAAAAAACTAAAAATATGATGAGTAATCAATATATTAGAGATAAAAATCTCATAATACTAAGTATATATGCAATACTCTTTAGTTTCAAGATATAAGTCCTAACACCATCATACCATCTATCTCATATTATTTTATCTATCTATCAGCTATCCAGACTTTCTTTTATCAGATTCTACATATCTTTTATAAATAAGATCAAAAACTATATTAGATCACCATTCTTAAATACAACAACAAGAATGAAATCAATTATATAAATGTATTACAAATAAAATGCTTCACTCTTTACCACTTTTATAGGCAACTTTACTCTAGAGTACTCTTATAAAATATCCAAGATGGAAGATTATTATATAATGTAATATCTATAATACATCATACTTAGTGCTAGCATACTTTCAGTTTCCATATTTTATTTCAGTCAAAGTCATCATAATGGGAGCATTAACTCTATTGAATATAAATATACTAACTGCTAAACAATCTTTTTGCAGTTAATCAATAAAGAAACATATACAATATATGCCAAAAAAATTTTGTAAGCATTATTTTAATGAGAGCCCTTGGTCTAATATTTTGAAACTTTTTTTTAAAAAAAAAGTGACCCACATAAAGTATCTCTCTTCAACATATAATACTATACAATCCCTTCTAAATATCTTATAAAAGGATATTGTAAATTTCAATGAATAGATCATTAAGGTGGTCATTATCCGTCGAAATTCACAAACCTTCTAATCAGAAATCATCAAATCATGACCTCTAAGGTGACATAAGATAAACAATCAATCGAGATCATGTATTATGCAGCATGTTTGAGATACAAATAATAAATAAGGATTTTAAATATAATAAGCCATTTTTAATAAAAGCAGCATGTACATCATCATAAAACTCTTCTATAGGTAGAGAATATGACATACTTTTGAGGTCAATATAATAAGAATAAAAGGCTTTTGAAAATCTATCCCTTTTGGATACATAAACTTTCTAGATTCAATATATATATATCTCTTTTCAAAGAAAACAAAAGTTAACATAACGAAGATACAAGACATTCGAAAATCTGTCTCCTTTGGACAAATAAATTTTCTAAGTCTAATATATCTCAACATTTGATATTTTTAATCCAGCTAAGACCTCAATAACAATATTATTATTATTAACTAAAAATAACTGTATAATCAAAGAGAGTAGGAATACAAAATACTAGTTAATGGGCATATACATAAATGATATACAAGAGTTCAAATATAATATCACATATTTTTCTTTGGACATAACATGTAATATGCATAAGTACTCTTCACATGAAGCTACAAGTAAATGAAATATCCTAACAGTTATGAACCTATCCTTTTTGAACAGACAAACTCATGAAAACTAAAACACAATTGCAACACAATGTCCCATGCAACATTTTCTGATTAAAACATACAACAACCCCATTTGGATAGGCGGTTGTATGCAATAACCAGAAAATATCACTCTCATAATGAAAAACTCATAGACAATATAAATAAAGCACTCTAGTGATAAATATTTATGTCAACCGATAAAATTATTCATACAGAAAAAATAAATATCTAAACAAATATAAAATAACATACTTTAACCATATGCCTACCACATAAGGTTAATTCAAAATGGGATACATAATGACATGCACCCCATTTATTAAATCATAACATAATAATGCATTTTAACTACTATTTCTATTAATAATACTTACTGTACAATTATAAAACACATTTGGACAAGAACTATAGTATATAATAAGTGTCATAATCAATTACAATAATTTTTGGATTAACTGCAATAGATATATCAATATATAATTTTAAAATATAATAAATAATAAATAATTAATGTTCAATAACTCAGCTATTCAAAATTCATAGAGTACTCCAATCCTTTAAGGCTATGCAAAAAATACACTTGAATTATATAATAGTGAATAAAATTACTCATAAATAATTTATAAATTATTTAAGTATTTTATCATGCATAAAAAACTTAACCAAATTATTTTTCAAATCATTATGAGTCTAATGATCTAAAAATTGCTCAAATCAGACATAAAACAAACAAGTTACAGTATTTTTTTATCAAAAATAATAATAAAGGACTAAACCGTAAATTATAGATAGGGACTTTTCTATAAAATATATTTTTCAAAAATAATAAGAACCTAAATGTAAAATTTTGATAACTAATTTAGAATATAAAAAATTTTAGAAACCTATATATAATTTTATATGGACTTATATATAATTGTAAATATTTCAAGCACTAAATTGCAAAATGCCCCAGATCCACTCAAACTGATCGAATGTGGTCTGGTTGAGATGGTTAAAAGATTTAGAATTTTAATGGATCCAGGTTTTATGGTCAAAATCCAAAACCCAAAACCCTAACCCAACATCCCATCTTCTTCTTCCTCCATTATTCTTCTCCCAACCGAGACCTTCCAAAATTTCATTAATGGCTTCTCCGAGCTTGAGATCTCCCCCAAAGGAGAGATGCCAGCCAAACTGACCACCGACAGTCATTCCCTAGCCACCGGTAACCCAAACACCGGCCATATCAAGGTAAGAAGCCACCGGAGAAGAAGCCGGAAAACTCCATGGATGGTGCCACCACGATCCAAAGTGCCAAACCCGGTGGCTCTCCAACTATTTCAGACCACCGGCGGCCATCCTTATTGGAGGACAATCGATGGGAACCATGCGGCGGACCTTCAGCAAGGCACAGGTTGACCAGGTATCGGGAAGAGGGAGTCTGCCAAACAACCTTAGGACCATCCCATCCTCGATGCCTAGGGTCGAATCCTTCGAGCTTTAATCGGTTTCTTCTCATCACTATTAGGTGAGGGGCAAAGACGTGCTTGGTGTTAAACATATTTCCCTCCTAAGAGATATCCTTCCATGTTTAGTTGCTCTTATTTGGGATGTATATTGATATGTAACCATGTTTGGCTAATCTTAATTAGAATATTTTGGTAGGCATTTACCTTATGTACATCCTCAAGTATATATTTAATGGGATGAATCCCAAGCATAATGATAATGAATTCAACTTTCTTCATGGTATCAGAGCGGGCTACTATTCCATCTTATTCTTGCCTATCCCAAACCTATTCCAACTTTATTCCAAACTTATTCCGGTCCTTTTCCTTTTTCTCCGAGAACGACCTAATCTCTCCATGCTCCCACGCCACCGCTCCCACGCCACCCGACAACCTCCGCCGGACCTCCCTCCTCTCTCGGCCCCAGTCATCGCCCGTCACCGCCACCCCTCCCACTGCCCTCTTCACCGCCACGCCTCCCCTTCCCACCGTCACTGCCCGTCACTGGATCTCCCTCTTCTCTCGGACCCCGCCTCTTGCCGAACCTCCTCACTCGGACCCCGCCTCCAACCAGAACCTTACCGCCCGTGAACCCCACCCCCGCCTTCGACCGGAACCTTGCCGCCTGTGAACCCTGCCATTGCCGCCCATGAGCCCCGCCCCCGCCTATGACAGAAACCCTGCCGCCCGTGAACCCAGCCGTTGCCGCCCGTGAACCCCGCCTCTGACCGGAGCCATTGCCACCCACAACCCCCTTGCTGTGCCTTGCTGTGCTTCTGCCCGCCCACCTCCTGAGCTCTTGACCGCCAGCAGCCGACGCCCCACCTCGCAACCCCCTCCCTCCGGACCGGAGCCCCTGCCGCTCCCTCCCGTCGGATCTATCCCAGCAGCTGACCGACGCCGCCCGCCGGTCTCCGTCTCCAATCACTCTCCAGATCCGGCTACCGATCGCCCCCCACTGACGTCTTCCGTCGCGCCTGCCACCGTCTGCTCTCCCACCAACGTCTTCCGTCACCGCCCTGCTCTACTCCTTTGTGGCACTCCTCTTCGCGAGAGCTTTGCGACGGATCTGCCGGCCTTCACAGATCCTCCTCCGACCTCGACGAGCCCTCCCTCCATCATGCATCTCTTCACCGATCGGAACCAACTCCGGCGATTGCTCCTCTGCTGACGGCACTGTGATCCCTCTCCTAGGCCTGATCTGCACCCATCGACTCTATTCATCTCATTCGCTGCCGGAGCATAGCACCACTGCTCCTTCACCTCGCTGATTGGTGCCATTGATCTTCTCCATCGGGTTCTACAGCCGTGCCACCTGTCACTATTTCATGACCATTGGATCTGCTCTCTTCCTTCCTGTCCATGGCAGCTGATCTCGTGCAACCTATTATTATCAAACTAGATGGGGCCAATTACAATCAATGGTCCTATATGATGCGCATCTTTTTGAAAAGTCGAGGACTATGGAAATATGTCACGGGTGCACTTCTATGTCCAGTTGAATCTAGGGATGCTTTTGATCAATGAAAGATCAACAACAACAAGATCATGACTTGGATTTCCAATTATGTGAGTCCATCTATCAGCCTGCACTTCAGCAAGTTTGACACTGCACAGGCAATCTGGGACTTTCTTGCCAAGCGATATAATCAGACAAATATTGCCCTGAAATACAAACTTGAATTGGATATTCGCAATCTCAAGCAACAATCGGTGCAATCTATAGCTGATTTTCATTCCCAGATATCTCTGATTTGGGATCAACTTGCTCTAATGGAGCCCAATTGGATCCATGATGCAAAACTTTATTATCAGTTTGGAGAAGAATTTCTCCTTATCCAGTTCTTAATGGCTCTTCGTGATGAGTTTGAGCTTGTTCGAGCATCGATTCTATACCGCTCTCCTCTTCCTTCTGTTGACAATGCTCTTTCTGAGTTGATTACTGAAGAAACTCGCAGGTAGATCATTTCTTCCAATTCTGATACCCCTATGCTTTTATCTGCCAGGTCAAATCGAAGGGATTGTCTCAACTTCAATGCCACTCATGCAAGAAATTTGGCCATCTTGCTCGGAATTGTCCAGGCTCTGATTCTCGCATTTCGGATATGTCTTCCATGCAGTGCACATATTGTAAGAAGGTTGGATATATTGTTTCGCATTGTCCCCATCCAAACTCCAATCACATGCGAGCTAAGACTCGAAATTCTGGATATCACTCTTCCTCTATTGCTACTACTATCATGCCAGCCCCTCTTACACAGGCGATCACCTCTCATACTCACGATGATATCCAGGCGATGATACATCAGGCTCTTTCTGTTGGTAATCATGTAACCTCTTCTTCTGACACATCTCCTTTGCCAGGTAAGTGGTTTTTTGATTCCAGTGCCTCAAACCATATGACATTCAACTTCGATATTTTTCAGCATGTTTCCCCTCTTCATTATCCGCCCCAGGTTCAAACTGCAAATGGTTCTCTCATTACTGCTAGCTGAACCATTCATTCTGACACCCTATGCCTTTCTAATGTTCTCCTTGCTCCACAACTCTCTCTGAATCTTATTTTCATTGGCCAATTATGTGAGCAAGGCCTTACCGTTATCTTTTCTTCTTCTGGCTATGTTGTGCAGGATTGCTCAACGGGGAAGGAAGTTGGGACCGGCCATAAGGTTGGTCATCTTTTTGTTCTGGATCGGCTTTATGTTCCTCTTACCCTTGGTATTCACTCTATTGCTGTTGTTTCTCTTAATAATTCCTCTTGGAACAATCGTTTAGGTCATCCTTCCTTTTCAAAGTTATCCTATTTATTTACTAAAGGCTTATTAGGCTCTGTCTCTGAAGCAAAAGAATCATCCTGTATTCATTGTAAGTTATCTAAACAAGCAGCTTTACCTTTCTCATTGAGGCACTATACTACTACTGCTCCTTTTGATCTTATTCATTCTGATATTTGGGATCCTGTCCTTGTCTCTTCTATGGGTGGCTCTAAATACTATGTTATTTGATGATTTCACACGTTTTACATGGCTCTATCTTTTGCCTATTCGTTCTGATGTTCTAAAGGTCTATATTGAATTTGCCATTATGATTAGCACCCAATTTTCTAAACCTATCAAAATGTTTCGTTCTGATTTTGGTGGTGAATATCTCTCAAAAGCTTTTAACGAATACCTTAAATCCCAAGGCGCTCTTTTGAAATTATCATGTGTTGAGACCCCTTAACAAAATGGTGTATCTGAATGCAAACATCGTCATATTATTGAAACTGCTCGTACCTTGCTTCTTTCCTCTTCTATTCCAAAAGCCTTTTAGGGAGAAGCCATGAATAATACCGTATATCTCATCAATCGCCTTCCCTCTAGTATCATTTCCAATCTTTCACCCTTTGAACACCTTTATCATTCTCCCCCTTTCTATGACCATCTTCATGTTTTTGGCTGTACTTGCTTTGTTCTTCTTCCCAAATGTGAGTGTGATAAACTTTCCAAGAAAAATGCAATCTGTGTGTTCTTAGGTTATGGCCTCCAACAAAAAGGATATCGGTGTTATGATCCTACCGCACGCAAACTGTGCATTTCTCGACATGTCACATTCTGAGAAAATATTCCTTTTTTCTCCTTACCCTACAAAGCATCTCTATTTTCGTATCAAGAACCTCTGCTAGATCCTTTTTCACCACTTCGTGAGGAACATGGACCACCTGACCAACCAGACAGGCCTGCTGTCATCCCCGCAACCAATCCCCCTGCGAGTAATCTGGCAATCACTGAGAGGCGGTATCCTGCTCGCAACCACAATCCACCACCCTGGTTGACAAACTATCATTGTTACTTGTCCACCATTTTGCCCTTACATGAACCTAAGTCATATCAAGAGGCATCACTAATCCTTCCTGGCAGAATGCTATGTCAGAAGAACTTGAGGCTTTACAGAAGACCCATATATGGGACCTGGTCGATCTGCCACTTGGAAAATCAATTATGGGTTGCAAATGGATATACAAGATCAAAACTAAGGCTAATGGTTCCATCGAGCGCTATAAGGCTTGTCTTGTTGCCAAAGGATTTACACAGGAATATGGCATCGACTATGAAGAGACCTTCGCTACTGTTACCCGTATGACTTCAGTCCGGACTCTACTTGCTATAGCTGCTGCCAAAAGATGGTCCTTACTAAGGTTGTAAATGGGTCGGGTCGATCCGTGACCCGACCCGATCTAAATCCATTTAAAAGATCCATGGATATGGATCGGATTTAAAAATTAGACCCGTTCATTTTTTGGATCGGGTCTGGATTTACTAAATTTGGACCCGACCCGATCTGACCCGATCCATAAATATTTGTGGGTTAATTTGGGTCTCAGATATATGACCCGATCCAACCCGACCCAACCCGAATCCAGATATAGGACCCGAATCTTTTTTAAATATATTATTTATAATATATTACCCAGTTAAATGCTTAATAGATTAACAGTAAATTGTTATGGGCTAATGGGTACTGGGTTTCCGGCTTGGGCCAAACCCACGGCCCACCAAGAGTTCGCGTAACGGCGTAACTGCATAAGGCTAAGGGTTAAGAGTCTTAAGACTCTAAGAGGCGCCGAGCTTTTTGCCTTTTCGTCATTTTAGCCCTAATCCCATTTTCCATTCATTTCGCCTCTACATCTTCGTTGCCTGTCGGTCTCCCTCCCTCCCATCTCCGATCCTCCCGTCACCAGATCCCTCCTCTGGTCCTCCACCGGTGAAAAGAATTCCTTCTCGAGGCTCGGTGCTCAGCGCTCGGCGAAAAGAACTCCGGTGACAAAATCCTAGAAGAACTCGGTGCTCGGCAAGAAGAACTCCGGTGCTCGGCGAGAAGTCTCTGTCTCTCTGGTTAGTGCCTTCTTTCTTTTCCCTTTCTTTTGAAGATGTATTTCTAAGAAGAAGGATTTAGTTCGTGCATTGTAAAATGAAGTTATCAGAGAGGAGTAACTTTGGAAGCGATGATTTCTTATGGTCGGAGTAACTTTGGAGTCAGTGGGGTAGGTGGGAGAACCGGACTGTTTCGGCTCTCTCTCTTTCCTTTAACATGTATCTCTCGTAAGCTCGGCGAGGGCGCTCACGGATTCTGTTAAATAAATTGCACGATCCCAAATGTAGTCTGATAAAGAGAGTATACATGGGCTTAGCATAGAAGATGTACTCTTGTGCCAAGAGAAAGATGAATGACCAAATGTCTCGGATTATTCCGATAAACTACGAAGTGACGAGAAATTGGTTTGAGCAAAAAAAAAAGAGAGAGAATGAAATGTTTCAAAAATTGCATCGAAGCAGTAGGCAGTTGTATTGGCCGATAAATAAGAATGGATAATTACAGATGATGATTAAGGATTCTTGGCATGCATCGATTAAGCAAAGTATAGATAAGGCGAGCAAGTAAGCATCAGCTTATTAAGTGTTTGGTGGTCTGTATGTGATGATTGTTAACTTGCATGCATTATCAAAACTCAAAGTGCATAAGAGACCCTGTTTACTTCAACATGCTGCATGATAAAACTGGTAAAATTGTATGCATTATTATATTTTATATAACATGCATATTGGTATCTATTTAAGGTATTAGAGATTTTTTTAATCACAAAGAATAAAAGCTTATATTCCTGTTTGATGGTTGTTTATTTTTCCTTGATAAGTTCAATACTTTCCCTCATATGTTGGCAAACGGATGCCCTTTAGGAAAACCCAGTGGTCGAGGCAAGCAATGTGGTTCTACGATGCGTACAGTGATTCTAAAGTTGACTGGTAGCGTCCCACACAATGTAATATCAGGTAACATTAGAAAATGTATCGGGGGGTCCCCTTTGGACTGCATTGTGTTTTACTATTTTCATTATTAATTCAAGTAAAATTTTATGAATGGAACCGTAACCCGACCTAACCCAAACTGGACCCGAACCAGACCCGTATGTTATGGATTGGAGTTGGGTTATATATGGACCCGACTCGACCCAAATGATCCATTGGATCAATAATTTTGATTATGGACCCAACCCGACCCGACCCCATTTTTTATTGGATTGGATTTGGGTCCAAGATCAAGACCCGATCAAGAAACCGGGTCGGGTTGGGATCAAGCATAACCCGGTTCGACCCGACCCATTTACAGCCCTATTCCTTATATCAACTTGATGTCAAGAATGCTTTTCTTCATGGAGATCTATCTGAAGAAGTATACATGATGTCGCCTCCTGGCTTACCTCACCAGCCTCATCAAGTCTGTAAACTTCGACGTGCTCTTTATGGTCTCAAACAGGCACCTCGTGCTTGGTTTGAAAAATTCCAAACCACTCTTCTCGGTTATGGATTTCTCTAGAGCTTTCATAACTCGGCTTTCTTCTATCGCCGCTCCTCTCATGGGATAGTTTTACTTCTTCTTTATGTTGATGATATGGTTATCACTGGAGATGACCAACAAGGCATTTATGATACCAAGCAATACTTGCACAAGTGCTTCAAAATGAAAGATCTTGGCTTATTACGCTTCTTTCTTATGATTGAAGTCAACCATCAATCTAATGATCTTTTCCTTTCTCAAGCTAAATATGCCTCTGATCTACTCATTCATGCTGGCATTTCTAACAATAAAAATGTTGATACCCCTCTTGAGATAAATCTGAAGCTTCAGCCTACTGATGAAAAGATTCTCACAATCCCACTAGGTATCGACAACTTGTAGGTAGTTTCAACTACCTCACTATCACTCGGCCAGATATTTCTCATGCAGTTCATGTTGTCAGTTAGTTTATGTCTGCGCCTCGATCTACTCACTATGCTTCTGTGCTTCGGATCCTCCGATATATCAAAGGGACGCTATATCATGGGCTTCTTCTTTCCCCTTCTCATCTAAATCTTCATGCATACTCTGATTCAGATTGGACTGGGGATATCACTGATCGATGCTCTATTACTGGCTATTGCATATTTTTGGAAAACTCACTGATTACCTGGAAAAGTAAAAAGCAGTCAGTTGTATCTCGCTCCAGCGCCGAAGCTGAATACCGTGCTCTTGCTCATACTACTGCTGAGATTGTCTGGCTTCGCTGGCTACTTAATGATATGGGCATTCATCTATCTGCTCCAACGCCCATTTATTGTGATAGTCATAGTGCTATCCAAATCACCCGCAATGCTGTCTTCCATAAGCGTACCAAATATATTGAAATTGACTGTCACTTTACTCGCCACCACTATCAGCAGCGGACTATTGATCTACATCATATCTCCTCCACCAATCAAATTGCTGATTTACTCACAAAGTCTCATGGCAAGGAGCACCACCGCTACCTTCTCTCCAAACTTCATCTGCAAGAAGCACCTTCAGTTTGAGGGGGGTGTTAAATATATTTCCCTTCTAAGATATATCCTTCCATGTTTGGTTGCTCTTATTTGAGATGTATATTGATATGTAACCATGTTTGGCTAATCCTAATTAGGATATTTTGGTAGGCATTTACCTTATGGACATCCTCAAATATATATTTAATGGGATGAATTCCAAGCATAATGATAATGAATTCAACTTTTTTCACTTGGAGCCCTACGAAGACCCCTCCACAGCATGAAGGACCTATGGCCAAAACATAATGATTCACTTGATCCAACATTGTGTCGGATTAACATAACGGGGCTTACGATCCTGAGATTAACTTTTGGTTGATCGCCTCTTATGGCGATGTCGCCGACCACCAAGCCATGCGCCTATGCCCGGTGGAGGGTTTCAAAAGAATCCTTCTGATTTTAATTTTTTTTGGATTGTTTGATATTAGGCTATTGGGTTTTGGATTTTGGGTTAAGATCCAAAATCCAAAACCCATATACCCTTCATCTTCCCCACGATAACCCAAAAGAACAATGTCTTTAAAACACTGACCGACGCCGCCCCAAGCCAAATCCATCCCACCGATGCAAAGACCGGCAAGATAGCCACCAGGACTAGTCGAGGACAGCCGGTCGCCGTCTTCGGCGATGTCACCGGTGACGAAAACACGCCCAATGGCGGGTTTCAAAGATTTGTCTAGTTTCACATTCTTTTTTTTTTTTGTTTGTTATCTCAACTGAGCTGCCGTCGCCGGAGGAGTTCAAGCAGAAATAAGAACGGAGTGGCGCCACCACCATCAGGGAGAGAAGAAGAGGAAACCCCCTTTGTTTTCATTTCTCTTGAGGTATCTGAGAGGCCGAGGCCATCTCCATCACACCGCCAACGACTACGACATCCATCTCCTTGCCCCTACCCGTCTTCATGGCCATCTCCTCGCCGCTGCCGAGCACCCCTCGATGCCGACGGGGATGGGCATGAGTGGATCATGGCCGATGAAGATCGGTGGGTTGGAAGAGGGGCTAATGTTCTGTTTAGATAAAGAAGACTGTGCCTTCTTTTATGATTGTAATATGTATACATTTAATTTTCAAGATCTAAAATATGGGAAACAATATCAATAGATCATATTGTTAGGCTTTTTAGGTTAATCATCTAAAGATGAATCGGAAATTAAATAATGATTCCAATTTTCTATCAAACTTCAAGACTCTGATATCAAATGCAGAAATTTTTTTCATTAATTTCATGGATCAAACACGGAAGATTAGAATAAAATATTGTTTAGATCTGATCTAATTAATAACAAATTTCATAATTTTTATCACATAATTAAGATATGTTAAAAGAGATTTGCGATACATACCTGTATTCATTATTAATCTCAAATTTTTATCCTGCGAAAATCAAAAGCAAAGTCCTTTTCTCCAACATCTTCTCTCAATAAGCGACTCTTCGATGGGACAAGCAATGAGAATAAATCTCAACATCCTCTCTCAACAAGCTGCTCTTTGATGGGACAAGCAATGAGAATAAATCTCATGTAGAATAACAATAATATCATAAGAAATGGAAAGTGGATCTAGTCTATTATTGATAAGTAAACCCTAACAGACCCTCCCATCATGAATAAGTTGGTCCAAGACCTATACTGTACTGTCTCAATTACACCAACTTTATCCAAAGTTCAAATATAATAATTACATAATATTGGACTAAATACATATCTATCAATACGAACCATAAAATCAATCTATTTTTAACAAATTATAATAAAATAATAATTAATGGTAATCCAAAATATATTAAAAAAAAAATTTCTTACATGACCTAACGTACATCTAGGCTACCTGGGAGAGTCCTATTCATCAAGGGACAAGGATTGAGGCTTCGTGGATGGCATTGACCTGTTGCACAATTTTGGAGAATTAGAGTGGCCATAATTGACAACCAGTTTTCAAGGCATGGAAAGGTGAGATCGCTTCTGAAATTCGGTTCCATGTAGACCGGCCAACTGGGCTGGCTATAGCTAGCTTCGTGATGATGGCATCCTTCATTAGGGATTTAGCATATGGTTTTGGATATCACCGAGATAAACGGGTTCGACATACCCTATCTCATGTTGGTGCAATCCATTGCTGGTGGTTCGATTGAGATCGATTCCGGTGGTGCAGGTTAATCTAATTGAAGTCAAACAAGTGGCGGCTGCATGCAATTTGATGGGTCCAATGCTACAGACTATAGTGCCCGTCTATGTTTTGGACTTTTGTTACAGCAAACAATAGCAGGAAAATATAGAGAATAGATAAGTTTTTTTTTTGAGACAGCTCCTATACTAAATATGGATAGGGACGGCAAAATATAATCCAATTTATGATCTATATTCAATCAATAAATATATTTGAATTTATATTGAATGGTTCTGGATCGTAAATGGATCGATCTGATTAATCAAAGCCAAGTCCAGATTTTTTTTTTTTTTATATGTTAAACCTATCTAAGACTAGAGTATCTAAAACTGAAAAAGCAAAAGAGGACTAAGGTTTATTTATGTCCTTTGCGGTTTGCTGACACCATCCTCCAGGGATGCAAATAGATCGGGTCGGATCGGATCATGAGTGATCCCGATCCGATCCGATTTTTTAATCGGGTCCTAATATTAGATCCAGACCCAATTTACAAGAAAATTGAATAATGTCAGGTCCGGTCCATTATCAAAATTTTCAATCCAACGGAACATTCGGGTTGGATCAGGCTCATAAATAATCCGATTCCGATATAAAAAATTTAGATATAGATATGATCCGGATAAAATATAGATAACTATATTTTAATTATTACATAACTAACTATTATTCATCGTAAAGAATGATAACAAATTATATTATTTTTAAAATAAATTAAAATATAAAAATAATTATATTTTTATTTTTATGTTAAAAATAAGTGTCATATAAATTTTAAATTATAATTTAAAAATTTAGATAGATACGATCATGATGATATTAACATGTTCAAGCTAGATCGGATCGGATTGGATTCAAATTAAATCCCGAATTCATCCATAAAATAAAATAAATTTAATTTTAAAAATCGATCCGGATTCACTGATTTCTAAAAATGTATTACATCGTGTTTGCAGCCTTACCGTCCTCCTATCCTCGCGGAACACCGCATCGAGGAGAAGCCTCGTCGCTGCGCCCCTCCGATCCTCGTCTCTCCTCGTCTCTCCTCTACCCAATCACTAAGCTTACATTGGCAAGGGAAGCGAGGTCTTCCATGTCTAATGAAAGTATTCAAAAGCAGGGCACTTCCCGCCATCACCTCCCTCCCTTTCAAAGCCTTCAAATACCACAAAATCGCACTGCAGAACCGTGTCGACGCCCAAATGATCAAAACCGGATTCGATCTCCAGATTTACCGCACAAACCACCTGCTGGTTTCTCTCCTCAGCAAAGGAGAACTATCGAAGGCACGCCAACTTTTCGATGAAATGCCCGTTAGAAACATCTTCTCCTCCAACCGCATGATCTCTGGCTACGCCAAGTGTGGCGAACTAGACGAGGCCCATCGCCTGTTTGACTGCACCGAAGACCGCACTTGCGTCACATGGACGATCATGGTCTATGCGTATGCCCAGTCTGGCCGGCCTCAGGAAGCCTTCTCCCTCTTCAGTGCGATGTGCAGTTCAGGCATCAAACCTGACCATGTGACCGTTGCCACGCTTCTAAATGCCTGTGATTGTCCAGAGCTGTCTAGCTGGGTGGTCCGAGCTCATGCTTATGCTGTCAAGTTGGGTTTTGGAGCCACTCTGATGGTGTGCAACACCTTAGTGGACTCTTACTGCAAGTGTGGACTTCTTGAAATGGGCCGAAGGCATTTTGATGAGATGCCAGAGAGGGATTCGGTCACTTATAATGCGATGGTCATGGGCTACTCGAAGGAAGGGTTCTACATTGAGGTGTTGGAGCTCTTGACCGAGATGCGAACCTTGGAATTGAAGCCATCGCAGTTCACTTTCTCAGGTGTTCTAACTACCGCTACAGGATTAGGTGATCTCGGTCTTGGCCAGCAAATCCATGGTCTGGTGGTCAGAACAAATTTTGGATGGAATGTGTTTGTGAACAACGCACTGTTGGATTTCTACACGAAATGTGATTGCTTGGAAGAAGCAAGAGAACTTTTTGATGAGATGCTGGAGAGAGACCATGTTTCTTATAATGTGATGATCTCAGGCTATGCATGGAATGGGCAAACCAAAGAGCTTCTGAATCTCTTTTGGGAGATGCAGTTCATAGGTTTTGATCAGAGTCAGTTCCCTTTTGCTAGTCTACTTAGTCTTGCTGGAGCACTCCCTGATCTCAAAGTGGGGAGACAGATCCATGCTAAAGTAACTGTAACGGATGCGGCATACAATGATCTTGTAGGGAATGCCCTCATTGATATGTACTCAAAATGTGGTCATTTGGAGACAGCGAAGATGATATTTATGCATAAAACTGATAGGAACACCATCTCATGGACAGCAATGATCTCAGGCTACATTCAGCATGGGCTCTATGAAGAGGCTTTGGAGTTTTTCCTTGAGATGAGAAGGGATGGTTTGAGCCCAGACCGTGCAACACTTTCTAGTATTCTGAGAGCTTCAGCAGGCCTTGCTTTGCTCGGGCTAGGAAAGCAGCTGCATTCCTATATAATTAGATCAGGGTACATGTCAAATGTGTTCTCAGGGTGTTCGCTTCTTGACATGTACGTGAAATGTGGGTGCTTGGATGAAACTATTCACGTATTTGAGGAAATGCCCTACCGGAACATAATCTCATGGAATGCTATGATCTCGGCATATGCCCAAAATGGGCAAGGGAAGAAGGTTATCAATCTATTTGAAGACATGCTTCGCTGTGGTGTAGAACCGGATTCAGTCACCTTCCTCAGTGTTCTCTCTGCTTGCAATCACGGTGGCCTCGTAGTTGAGGGCTTGCGATTCTTTAATTCTATGACAGAGTTTTACAAGTTAAAACCAAAGAAGGAACACTATGCTTGTGTAATAGATTTATTGGGTCGAGTCGGTTGTTTGGATGAAGTTGAGAGGTTAGTGGATCAGATCCCCTTTGAAGCTGATCAGATTATATGGAATTCAATTCTGAATTCATGTAGGATTCACAGAAATCAAGAGTTAGCAAGACGAGCAGCTGATAAGCTGTTTAGTATGGAGCTCAGAGACGCTGCTCCTTATGTTATAATGTCCAATGTCTATGCTAGAGCAGGCCAATGGGAAGATGCTGCAAAGGTGAAGAAAATGATGAGGGACCTAGGAGTGAGGAAGGAGCCTGCTTATAGTTGGGTTGAGATCAAGCAAAAAGTGTACACATTTTCGGCCAATGATTCAACCAACCCTGAGATAAGTGAGATAAGGGCAGTGTTGCAGAAGTTGAGTGAGGAGATGGAGAAGGAAGGCTACAAGCCTGACACACTTCATTTGGTAGATAACTGAAGTTAGAGTCATTAAAATATCACAGCAAGAGACTGGCAATTGCATTTGCTTTGATATGGGTGATGAAAAACCTTCAAGCATGCAAAGTCTGCCATGCTGCAATCAAAGTGATATCCAAGGTTGTAAGAAGGGAGATTATAGTGTGACAGTCAAGCAGGTTTCATCATTTTAAGGATGGGTTTTGTTCTTGTGGAGATTATTGGTGATTTAATCAATCATAAGTAAATGTGGAGGAAAAAAATGAGGGCATGATTAAATTTGAATTAGAAACATGGAGATGCACAACTAGAGAATCCTGAAACTTGCTGATTTTGGCCTTGCACAATCATTCTCCAGGTATCACAGTGGAAACCTAACATATTGTCTGATCACTTGGTGGTATACGTAAATATTCTGTTCTTCGTTAACCTTCAAAGACAATGCTAATTTCCATATCCATATCACTTTTGTTTTTGCTGGTTCAACAAAATACACCAGTCTCCATGTCTAGCTGGTTAAGCGTCATTGTGTTTTCGTGACAGGCCTCCATTATTGCTGCTTGGATCTACAGATTATGGTCCTGGTGCTGTCATGTTGTCGTCAGTTGGTATCTTAGTTGAACTTCTCCATTGGAAACTTGCCGGGAAAGAATGAGGTATTCTGCTTCTGAGTGAATCTTTCCATATTCTTTCTTTATACTGGTTTTATTACTTCTAGTTCATATTATGTCTGTTTGGTCGTTATGTTCAAAAGGGGTTATACAGACATCTGCAAGCAAATGCCATAACTATGTTTTGGGTTGTTTTGTCTGACTATGGGAGGCTTGGAAGATTCTTAGGGCTTGTAGTTTTGGTAGAACTTTGTATTTCTTATTTTCACCTGGAATCTTTTCAAGGTAAACAACATTCTTAATAAAATTAATCCTGGGATGTCTAGAGGAAGTCTACGGATGTTGCAAACAGCTTTCAGAAATTTTTGTTGACACAGGTGAACTACCATTCCAATGTCAATAGATAAAGACATTATCATGAGTAACTGAAAATGCAATTTAAGAGAACATGTGGAATAAAAGAAAGGCAAGGGAAGATAATGGTGGAGGATCACTGGAAGGAGTTTTTAATATGATTAATTACTGAAGGAAATGGATCTCCACGCTTACCAGAAGAAAATGGAAATGAATCTCAGTTTGGAAACATCATAGGCTTTTCGAGTACAATTTTCATTTAGATTTGGATAAGCTGTCCCAAAAGAGCCAGAGAGAGGATTTTTGGGTTATGGTTAAATAAATATTATAATTCTGCTTCTTAAAAGTTGTAATAACCACACCCTCGACACAACCCCCCCCACCCCCTAATAAATGATAGAACCACAATAAAGGAAAGGTAACCGAGTAGGAGTATAGTTGGTCTAGGTTAATCAGGCTTTTAGCTTGATTTTTGGTTATGGATATATGGAAAAGCAGGCTTTTAGCTTGATTTTGAGCTTGATGGATTTCAAAATAGATCCAATTGTTCACAGCCATTTATAATTCTGTTTAATTGCTTACAGCTGAGATATTAGGTGAAACAGTTCAAGCAAACAAGCAACAAGCAATGTTATACAGTCCAATAGAATGAAGAAGTATACTTAGTTTAAATCTTAGAACTCAAGCAAGAAATCACCTATAACAGTAAATCCTAACGTTTATTAGATGTGCAGGCAGGTCTTCCTATAGGATATCTACCTTTGGGTGGATCCTTGCTTTCTGATATGTATAAAGGTACAAGGACATACATAAACAACTTTTCTTCATGTATGTACCATCGGATGTAGTGTGGATATCATGATACTCTTCATGTGTTGCAGCTCAAGCAGAATGATCGATTGGGAATTTTGCATGTTATGGAATTATATGCTGTAATTAACTTTGAAGAGTTTGCCATCCTACTATTTTGCATATGATTTTTTTTTGTTAAAAAAACAACTGCAAGGTTCATATCCTAAGTGGAGCTAGTACTACTAAAGTATTGGACAATAACCCACTTGATGTTTTGATTATGGCATATTAATACCCGATATTTAAGGAACATTCAATAATGAGATTTTCTAAATCTGAAGCTTCAGGTGGGAGACCCGATATGCATCGCAGGGGGTCGATATTATTGATTCTGATACCAATGATGGAAATTTCTACACACAGAATTTGTGTATAGTTCTCCATTCACCGATGTGAAGGCGGATATCAATGATGTAAGTTTTTATTCGGTCATCATTAAAGTTCATTACTTAATGTACCATAAAAATTTGGCTATTAAAGCATTCTGTCTATTATAATTTATTATATTGTTATATTACATTTCAAGAACAGCTGGAAAAGGGATAAAATTTATATTTCATCCACGTGGAGCCAATGCATTCATGATGTAGATATTACATCGTCCACATGGAGCCAACGCATTCATGCTGTAGATATTAAAGGAGAGTTTTTTATGTAATATGTTGGAGTTCTTTGCTTGCGATGTGAATGTTGATATTAATGCCAATATTAATGACAAGAATTTCTACTAAAGTCGCTATTAAAATTCAATGAAGGGATTCTAGAAACTCCTCTGATTTTTTTTTTATTTATTGTATTATTATTTTAAATAGAAATTTATTAGTTGAAATCAAGAGACTTTTATGGAACCTGATGATCTCAAAAGTTTGCATTTCAGAACAAATTATCCATGAATTCTTAGTTTTATAAAATGAAGAGAAGATAAGGATGGTCTTAGCTAATTGAGGGTCATTGGATTGATTTCTTAAAATAGAGAAGATATAAGGATGCAAATAGAACGATTTTGGTATTAAATCACCTTAGGCTATTAGTTTTTAGTCCCCCTTCCTCCTGCAAAGGTTAAGCAATACAAAGGTGCCATCTTAATCTTCTCAACTTCCAATCAGAAGCAACAAGCATATTCCTTCTTATAACATGCATGCAGAGAGAAGGAAAAACAACTAACAACTAACAACTTATAGTGGTATTACATTCATCCAACCATCCTCCCATGTCATGATTTCTTTACTGATTTCTTCACTGGTCTGTAGAATCTCCTGACTTTAAGCTTTGCTGATTCTTGGGTGATCTTTGTACACTTTGTAATACCCGGTCCATTTTATTTAAAAAAAAAAAAGAAAGAAAAAAAAGAAGAAGAGGACTTCTGATAGGAGCCTTCTTCTTTCCAATTTCTAGAAGCAAACAAACTCTAGGAAGAAATTGGACTCTTCCCCCTCTATTAAAGAAGAGAAGGCCGTTCTTGTTTTCCCACAAAAAATCGACAATCAAATAAAAAAAAGACCGTCATTTATTTCCTTTGTGGTCATTGGAATCGGAACAATCGGCATCATCGGAGGTCAAGATAAGTCTGGCTCTCCCTTCTTTTCTTATTTCTCTCCTTCCCATAGCCTTACCCCTCATTTCTGGCAGGCAACCGCCAGATTATTTCATGAAAAGAAAGATCAATGTTTTCTTTTTTTTTCCCTTAATTATGGCACTGTTGATCGTCGAATCGGGATCGATGACTATGCCACAATGGACCGCACCCCCGACAATAGCCTTCCGATGAGATGCCCCTGAGATCTTGGGGAAAGAAGGGGACTCAAAGGAGTCTCTCATTCTGCTGAACGGAGAAAGAAAGAAAAGAAAAAGAGAAGAAAAAGAAAACAAAAGAAGAGAAGAAAAAGAAAACAAAAATAAAAGAAAATAAATAAATAAATTCTCTCTCTTCTCTCCCTTCTCTCTTTAGTTTTTCTTTTCACTTTTTTCTCTAGTTTCTCTCTCTACTTTCGATCTTTATTATTTTCTCTCTCTAAAAATTTTTCTTTCCTAGGGATTGGTAAAGTTATAAAGTTGGGATCAGGAATCAATAGATGGATCATTAATGAATCCTGGTAGAGGATTCTAGATGTATGATTGCTAAGCCATTGAATTATTTTTAATATTAGGTTTGATTATGTAGAAGGATAATTTTTCGGACAGGAGGATGTCAAACAAGTTTCTTAGCACCCAGGTTGAGAATCTGGATATGGATTAGCATCGGTTATATTAAATTTGTCACCAGTAGAGGTAAGGATTTCTAGACATGATCATTAATTTATAAATATGTTTTACATAACATGATTTTGATCATTGGACATAAGCATTAGCATGCATGATTATTTGGTATTATATATTTTGATTTCTCATTATAGACATTTGTGATTACTAGTATTACTATTTATATTTTTGTGTGATATATTTTTATCAAACATGATTATTTTTGGATGATTTGGATTATAATGCTAATTATTAAAAATTTTGAAAAGATCATGATTTGACATGTTTGATATTTAATAAAGTGATAATCAAGAAAAGGGAATATTTGGACTAGCCACACCTTGGACAGGATTGTGATTACTAAGATTGCCAGTCACAAGCTGAAGCATGACACTGAGATTGCTAATCACAGGCTGAAGTGTGACCATGAGATTGACAGTCAGACTGAAGTGTGATGATGAGATTACTAGTTACGGGCTAAAGTATGACACTGAGATTACCAGTCATGAACTGAAGCATGATTGTGATTAATCCAAAATCCTAAAAAAGACTAATGATTAAATTAGAATATAAAAATAAGACATGTCTCTAGTAGGTTTCTCCTGGATGAATAAAGATTTTAGGAATTTTATGATCTATCTTAAGATAATCTCTATTAGCTATGTGAATCTTATGAGATGAATATGCAAAGTATCTAGAAAGAATTAAACCTTTTTTAATGCACTTCACATCGGTACCTGAGTCTAACAGAGTTTTATGTTTGAACTGAAAATCTTCTATTTCAAAGGGTAATTTACACTGCCATTTCTAGATTAGAAATTTTTTTAAGATATTAATAATTTTAGAAGGTTCATCATCACCAATCATTAGGGATTTTATTTTTGATTGATCGAAATCTTGAAATCCTATGTTTGGATTTAGATTTCCTTTTTTTTCTATCAAGGAATTTTTCTCAATAAACCTCAAACATTCTTTTAAGATTTGGATTTTTTGTTGCATGATTCTTTCCTCTTTAGCAAAACATCTAGGCTTTGTTTTAAATATTTTTTCTTAGTATGTCTGAATCTTCAAAATACTTCATCCATAGCATAGATTACTTGTTTGAAATCTATTTTCTCTTCACAGCTTTGAAGGGTTTGATTTGCTTTGTCCTTTGATTAAAGTAAAGAGCATTTTCATTTGAATTTGTCTTTTATATAAGTTTTTCAAAGAATCGATCATATCAATTAAAAATTACTAAAACTCCATTAATGTTAGTTCATGATTTGATTCTAGGTCTGGATTACTGTTCAGGTCATTAACCTTTTTTTTAATCTCATCTAAATCATTTGATGTGGCAAGACCGCTGACGTGGAGAAACTGGCAGGCGCCACATCGAGGGAGGACGCCACGTCGACCCTCCAGCTTGGATCCCACTACCAAGCTGAGCTGAGCTCCCCCAGTGCAGCAAGTCGAGCTCAGTCCTCCGCCAGGTCGAGCTCATGAGCTCGACACCTAGGTCGGAGCCGCCTTCCGCCCTCCAGAGCGAGACCCTTGGAGGTTTGTGCCCTGTGGTCAAGGTCGAGCCAAGAGCTCACCCGTCGATGTGGAGCCTCTCCGAGCGCGCGCTCTCTGGACCGGGTCCGCCTTCCGCCCTCCAGAGCGAGACCCTCGGAGGTTTGTGCCCTGCGGTCGAGGTCGAGCCAAGAGCTCATCCGCCGATGTGGAGCCTCTCCGAGCGCACGCCCTCTGGACCGGGTCCGCCTTCCGCCCTCCAGAACGAGACCCTCGGAGGTTTGTGCCCTGCGGTCGAGGTCGAGCCAAGAGCTCACCCGCCGATGTGGAGCCTCTCCGAGCGCGCGCCCTCTGGACCGGGTCCGCCTTCCGCCCTCCAGAGCGAGACCCTCGGAGGTTTGTGCCCTGTGGTCGAGGTCGAGCCAAGAGCTCACTTGCCGATGTGGAGCCTCTCCGAGCGTGCGCCCTCTGGACCAGGTCCGCCTTCCGCCCTCCAAAGCGAGACCCTCGGAGGTTTGTGCCCTGCGGTCGAGGTCGAGCCAAGAGCTCACCCGCCGATGTGGAGCCTCTCCGAGCACGCACCCTTTGGACCAGGCCCGCACCTCGCCCTCCTCCACCTAGGCACCCCCATGAGCTCGGAGCACCTAGGGTGGAGCGAGCCCTGCCATCCCAGCTCGGCCCCAGCCCGGACAAGGTCCTCACCAGCCGAGGACACCGGCGAGCCGCCCGAGGATCGTACCGGAGCGCCCCCTAAACCGTACTGACCGCCTGAAACCACCAGTTACACCAGAAAGGCAGGCAGTGCGTTGATCGAGACGCTACATTCCTCACCAACCATCCAGATCACCCAGGAAAGAAGGCCAACCAGGAGATTCGAATCCCGTGGGCGGCGGCCCGCCATTCGAGGCACTCCCAAATTTTCCGGAACGAGGCAACCAAGAAAAGTGTCAGAGCGCCTGACATCGCGCCCTATCATGAATCAGGAAAGGCTCCTTGGGACACCGCCGCGTGCGCCTGACATCCCGGCAGGAATCCCGAGACAAGCACCGAACGGTAACCAAGTTCATAACCAACCTGAAAGTAATACAACGATAACTCGAACACACCAGACAACAGACAAGGAAAAAAGAAGAAAAAGAAAAAGAAGAGGCGGCCCCCATGGGAAAAGGAGGCATGGCACCACCATCATCGCCACCACAAGCACAAGCGCAAGCCCGTCCCAGAGAGGGCGAAGTGTCATTACCACCATCGATGAAGGGAAACGAGGGGCACAAGGAGAGGAGGAGGAACAGAGCATCCCTCTGTCCCCGTTACCACTCTCTTCCTGTGACGTTTACACCTTTACGCATATTTTTACTCCTAGTACGGAGTCCATTAAGAGGGGCCCGACCAGGAGGATCTGTTCCACTGGATCGTCATTGATTTGATCGTCCGAGTGCCTCCGCCGGAAATCCCGGCTCGGGTCTCTAGCCGTTGTCTCGCAGGTCTAGGAGAGTAGGATCGCCGGGCAGCGAGGCGGCCGCACCTAGCATGGAGGTCCGGGAACCGAGAACGGTGGGCGGCGAGAGGAGCGCACTCCGGCACCGATAGCAGCTACGGGCCACGACGGTCCTGGCGGCAACATCATTAATTTCATAATAAATTAAACCTTCTTTGATACCGTTTACATGTGTCCAACAAAATTTTATATTGTGCATGGAGACTTAACCTTCCAACTAAATGGTAAGAAGGTTATTTTACATTTTTACTTTAAAATCGCAGAATCTTTCCTCGATCTATCAAAAAAAACTAATAAATTTTAATATATGCATATTTCAGGCTCTTCTCTTGAGACAATATTGAGTCCAAAATGTGTAAAGAACTCCATCCATCTAGCGAAATGAAAATTTTCGAAACCAATAATATGATATTAGGTGAGAACTCACTGGTTCTCTCATCAGCATTCCCTGTTGTTTAACTGCAGTTTGTAAAAACTATGCCTTTATTATTCTTTTATAAGTCAAAAACGAGCAATAAAAGAATACACTAAACGCTTGCATTTTACAATCCAAAATGATAGAAATACCCTTGCCAATCACATCCCAGTGTAGGGTATAATCATTCCCACCATATAATGTATGAACCATACCATCAAGAATTTAAATTTTATGGGACTGAAGTGTCCTAATTTCTCCCTAAAACAGGATGTCCCACTCCATCACGATATTCATCTCAATTATATATTCCGACAAATATCCTTGTCCCTTTTTCATATTTTCTCTTTCTATTTTTTTATATTTTTTCTTTATTTTTTTATCTTTCTTTTTTTTTCTCTCTCTCTCTCCCTTCTTAATAGCTTTTTTGGATTTTTTATTTTTTATAAGTTTCAAAATTCATATTTCGTTTTCATTTTCTTATAAAAATTGAAACGGGATGGCCGAAGCTCAAAACCATGCCCACCATGACACCATCCATCCTTCCCGTCTTATTACCTCTCTCTCTCTCTCTCTCTCTCTCTCTCTCTCTCTCTCTCTCTCTCTCTCTCTCTCTCCCAGCACACACGAACATGCATGAGTATTAAACAAAAAAACAGGAAACTCGTAAATGATAGGAAGCTAAAACTCAAACTCTTCTATTAAAATTAAATTAGATTCCTAATTTATCTTTTAGTGTATTAAATCTATTATTATTTTTAATTTTTATTTAATAAATTTATCTAGTTGATAATATGTTTATCATTTAATTATTCTTATCTTGTAAAGGTCATATATAATAAATTTTTAAAATTTATTACTGATATGATAATCCGGTTTAATATAAAATAGTGACCGGTCCATCAGTCGAATCAATTTCAAGTTTTTTTATCTATTAGCTGAATCAATGCACTAAGGAAAATCTCTTCAGTCTGGTCCGAAGAGTACGCTTGGGATATGTTATTCTTTCCTTCGGCTTAATATCTTCAGCCTGATCAGAAGAGTATGCCTGGAATATGTTATTCTTTCCTTCGGCTCATTATCTTCAGTTTGATCAGAAGAGTATGCCTGGAATATGTTATTCTTTCCTTCGACTTAATATTTTCAGTTTGGTCCGAAGAGTATGCCTGGGATATGTTAGTCTTTTCATCGGCCTTATATCTTCAGCCTGATCAGAAGAGCATGCCTCTGGGATGTCATTCTTTCCTTCGACTTCGTATCTTCAGTTTGGTCCGAAGACTGTGCCTGAGATATGTTATTTTTTCCTTCGTCTTATCTTCAATTTGGTCCAAAGAGTATGCCTGGGATATGTTAGCCTTTCCATCGACCTTATATCTCCAGCCTGGTTCGAAGACTATGCCTTCAGAATATTTTCATTTCTTCGATATTTCAGTAAGTAGTTGTTTGCCTTGTTCACTCCAAAGAGATATGTCCGAAATATATAACTAACATTTCCTCGAGCCATTCCAAGGAAGGCCTTCTAAAGAGATTGTTGGATTTGCTTCGAACTTTCTCTAAAAGGAGTACATCCGAAGCTTTTGGATGGTCTTTCAACTTAAAATGGTTAAAGACTGTTTTGGTTATTATAACCGTCCACATGGTCGAATAACTAATTTTCCGACCGCCACTACTTACTGTTGTGAGGAGGTTTTCCTAACTAACTCTCATAACTGTAAGTAGTTACACTTTTGCCTATAAATACTGGTAGGAGGGGACACTCGAGGTAAGCTAACTCTGAGCAAACTTGAGCTATTTTCTTCTTTCTTCTCACCACTCTCTGCTCTCGAGTTCTCCATTCTGTTGCCTGAATTCTTGCTAACTTTGGAATCGGAGTGTCCCCTACCAGAAAAATTTTGGTTAGGAGAGTTGTTTTGCAGGCTCTCATCGACGGCGAACCGGCAGGCGAGCTACTCCATCCAGTCGGCGAGGATTCAGCATCAACAGATTGGCGCACCAGGTAGGGGCAGATCTGTTTCCTCTGGTTAAAGGAGAGCTTTGATCAAGCAGAAATGGTAAAAGAGAAGATCCATAATGTTTCTACAAGCAGAGATCAACCTGTTTCTCAGGCAAACGACCCTCCAGTGGATAATAACATGCCACCTCCTATATTGATGGTAGGACAATAATAGTTTGAAGCTCTTTTGAACAAAGTAGATGCTCTGACAGCTCTAGTTCAAAATCTACAATAAGCTGCTATTCAAAGATAGTGTCCACCCATTTCACAACACAGCCATCAAACTGAAAGAATGGAGGATCTATATCAAGAGCTCACTCCAAGTTCTTCAAAGATCCATTCATCCCGTGATCATTATGCTTCACTGCCAGGACAACGTGTGGATGATCATAATGGGAAGAAGAGACATAGACATTCCCCCTCTGTTTCTTCTGGAGATTCTACATCTAGAAGGGTTAGGCAAAAGGAAGCGAACTTTGAGTTTGAAGAGAAGTTCAAATTCTTGGAGTCATAGATAGCTAGACTTACAGGTCAAAGAAGAAGCGATGAAGTGGCTTTCAACTCCCAATCTCCTTTCTCTGATCGGATCATGGCCGAAGTCATTCCTCGGCACTTCAAGATCCCACAACTGGAGGCTTATGATGGGACTTCGGATCCCCTTGACCATCTAGGAAGTTACAAGGCTCACATGATGGTACAAGAGGCATCTGATGTGTTATATTGCCTCGCTTTTTCTGCCGCCTTGAGAAAAGCAGCTCGAATGTGGTATTCAAGCTTACTGCCAAAGACCCATTCCTTTACTGAATTGGAACGGCAATTTGTCTCACACTTCAGAACATGTCAGAAGATACCACGTAATACTGATAGTTTATTTTTTCTTCAATAGAATGAAGGGGAAAGTTTCAAGGAGTTTGTGATCCGATTCAATTCAGCCACTCTAGAAATTCTAAATCTAAATGAGCATGTGGCCATATCAGCCCTGAAGAAGGGCCTTAGATCATCCAGGTTTACTTTTTTCTTGGACAAAAAATTCTCTACGAGCTACGCCAAACTATTGGCAAGGGCTCAGAAATATGCTACTGCTGAAGAGCAGGTTGCGAGTCGTAGACTCACCGAAAGGAGGAACCCTTCTAAGAAAAAAAAAAGTCAAGGGACCAAATTTGCCCACATCTTCAAATAATGCTTTGATTCCCAGATGCAGTCTTAAGTCCAAGGTAATCGGTTTGATTCTTACACACCCCTCAATATGCCGAGGGAGAAGATCCTGACGGAAATAGAAAAGGAAAATTACTTGCAAAGGCCGCGCCCCCTGAAGACTTTTGCTAAAACAAGGGATAAAAGCAAGTACTGCCGATTCCATCGAGACCATGGCTACAACACCGAAGAGTGTTTTCAGCTTCGGGATGCCATTGAGGACTTAATAAAGGGGGTATCTGGAAAAATATATCAACCACCTGGAATCTCAAGCCAAAGCAACGACTCTTCAGAGAATTACTGATAAAGCCGAACTACCTCTTCAAAGACCGATCGATGGGAATGTTGGCATGCTTCATCGGTCAATTGGATGGAAGGATGAAGCTGAAGACAGTAACCTTAAGAGGTTTAAAGAAAAAAATTCCATTACTTTTTCAGGATAAGATTTAACTATTGTCTTAATCTTCCTTTTCTCCTAAAAGGCATAAGGATGATCTACGTGATCTATCCTACGAAGTACCGAGGTGGGCTTGATCAGCCTGTCTTAATTTTTCTTTCTTTCTAAAAGATATAAGGATGATCTACGTGATCTACCCTACGAAGTGCCAAGGTGAGCTTGATCAGCCTGTCTTAATTTTTCTTTCTTTCTAAAAGGCATAAGGATGATATACGTGATCTACCCTACGAAGTACCGAGGTGGGCTTGATCAGCTTGTCTTAATTTTTCTTTCTTTCTAAAAGGCATAAGGATAATCTACGTGATCTATCCTACGAAGTGCCGAGATGAGCTTGATCAGCCTGTCTTAATTTTTTTCTTTTCCTAAATAGCATAAGGATGATCTACATGATCTACCCTATGAAATGCCAAGATCTGATCAACCTATTTCACTCTCTAAAAAACAGGGATGATCCACGTGGTTTATCTTATTTCATATCAGAATTATCCTAAGTCTGAAGACTTAGTATTATTTCAAGTCCGAAGACTTGGTATTATTATTTGGAAACTTGATATCTTCTCATGATCTTAGGATCATTCATTTATTCTAAGTCCGAAGACTTAGTATTATTTCAAGTTCGAAGACTTTGTATTATTATTTGGAAACTTGATATCTTCTCAAAATTTCAGGATTATTCATTTGTTCTAAGTCCGAAGACTTAGTATTATTTCAAATCCAAAGACTTGGTATTATTATTTGAAAACCTGATATCTTCAGTCTTGGAATTTTTCAGAATTATCTTAAGTCCAAAGACTTAATATTATTTCAAATCTGAAGACTTGGTACTTAGTATCTTTTCTAAATCTCAGGATTATTCTCAATTATCCTAAGCTGAAAACTTAGTATTATTTTAAGTCTGAAGACTTGGTATTATCATCTTCAGACTCAGTATCTTTTCTAAATCTCAGGATTATTCTCGATTATCCTAAGTCTGAGAACTTTGTATTATTTTAAATCCGAAGACTTGTTGCCTTAAGCTTCGGAGCATTTAACTTTATTTCAAGTCCAAAGACTTTATACATGGATGAATCATCATCCCAAAATTAACGTTCTTCGAAAAACTTTTTTATGAAAAGATATGCCAGGCTTTTCAAATCTATACTATTTTTTTGAAACAGCAATAGAGAGATGACACGTGTTCTTAGCACGATTTCCACGCCACCAAGCAGTTATTGTAAGTGACAGTTATCAGAGATCTGCCATCATTGCTATTCCGTTTTTCGTAAACGACAAATTTTGGTATTCCCATTTTCGAAATAAAATTATTTCGAACTTGGAAGTAGGGGACGACTATTATGATAATCCGATTTAATATAAAATATTGACCGGTCCATCAGTCGAATTAATTTCAAATTTTTTGGTCTATTAGCTGAATCAATGCACTAAGGAAAATCTCTACAGCCTGGTCCGAAGAGTACGCTTGGGATATGTTATTCTTTCATTCGGCTTATCTTCAATTTGGTTCGAAGAGTATGCCTGGGATATGTTAGCCTTTCCATCGACCTTATATCTTCAGTCTGGTCCGAAAACTATGCCTTCAGAATATTTGCATCTCTTCGATATTGCAATAAGTAGTTGTTTGCCTTGTTCACTCCAAAAAAATATGTCCGAAGCATATAACTAACATTTCCTCGAACCATTCCAAGGAAGGCCCTCTGAAGAGGATGTTAGATTTGCTTCGGACTTTCTCTAAAAGGAATACATCTGAAGCTTTTGGACGATATTTCAACTTAAAATGGTTAAAAAAATTTTTGGTTGTTATAACCGTCCGCATGGTCGAATAACTAATTTTTCGACCGCTACTACTTACTGTTATGAGGAGGTTTTTCTAACTAACTCCCATAACCGAATAATTAATTTCTCGACCGCTACTACTTACTGTTATGAGGAGGTTTTCCTAACTAATTCCCATAACCGTATGTAATTATACTTTTGCCTATAAATACTGATAAGAGGAGACACTCTCTGCTCTCGAGTTCTTCATTCTGTTGCTTGGATTTTTGCTAACTTTGGCATCAAAAAATTTTGATCAGAAAAATTGTTTTGCAGGTTCTCATCGGCGATAAATCGGCAAGCCAGCTTTTCCATTAAACCGGCGAGAAGCGTCAACAATTACTACCCATTCCTGGGCGGCATCATTATAAACTATATAAAAATATTATTAAAAAATAAAATAAATATTCGATCAATACGGGTCGGGAGAGAATTTTCTATTACTTTATTTTTAAAAATATATATTATAAATTATTATTTTTATAATATTAAAAGGTACGGTAAGGTGCGTTGTGTGATTTGATTTTACCGATCATAAAATAGATAGCCGTGTGCGCTTGAACGGATGCGTTAAAATATTAAAAATTAAAAAAAATATGAATTATAGAGATATTTGGACAGCCGTCCATTAAAACGGGCGACGCCGGATCATGCGGTGCATCCTGTGGTACCGTTTGAGTACCTCAGGGGACCCACCGCGTCACTTTACCGAATGGCCAAAGTTGATAGCTTCGGTTACCTAATTTATCCTGTTTGCAGTTTTACCCTCTCTTCGTGTTTGTGAGATTGCCCCATCAACCCCCAATGGCCTCCCTCCTCTCCCTCCTCCTCCTCCTCCTCCTGGCCGCCGCCTGCGGCCATCGCCACGACCACCACAGCCACCGCTCCCCCCCCCCCACCCCAGCAACCTCCGCCGCCCCCTCCTCCCAGATCAGCCAGGCCTGCAAGGCCACCCGCTTCCCGGACACCTGCGAGTCGACCCTCTCCCAGTCCCAGTCCCTCCCTCCGAATCCCACCCCCTCCGACCTCATCCTCGCGGCCGCTAACGCCTCTGCCGCCGGCCTCCAGACCGCCCGCTCCATGCTCCAGTCCATCCTCAACGCCGCCGAAAAAGCATCCGACCTCAACCGTACCAACACCGCCCACATCTGCCTCGAGGTCCTCTCCTACTCCGACCGCCGCCTCTCCGACGCCTTCTCCCGGGCCCTCCCCGCCGGCTTCCTCGCCGACGCCCGCGCCTGGGCCAGCGCCGCCCTCCTCTACCAGTACGACTGCTGGTCCGGCCTCAAGTACGTCAACGGCACCACCCAGGTCTCCGACGCCATGGCCTTCCTGGCCAACCTCGCCAACCTGACCAGTAACGCCGCCTCCATGCTCGCCGCCCTGCAGCGCTACGGCCCCGACACCGCCCGCTGGGGCCCGCCCCAGACCGAGCGAGACGGTTATTGGGCCGACCACGAGGTCTCCTCCTCCTACGTCGCCGCCGCCGCTGCCGCCTCTGGGACGAAGGGGGACATGCCCTCGGACCCCAGCCCGGCCATCACGGTGTGCAAGGACGGGAGTTGCGGGTACTCGAAGGTCCAGGCGGCGGTGGACGACGCGCCGGAGTGGGCGGCCAGACCGTTCGTGATATATATTAAGGCCGGGGTGTACGAGGAGACGGTCCGGGTGCCGTACGAGAAGACGAATCTGCAATTCGTCGGCGACGGCATGGGCAAGACCGTCATCACGGGATCTCTCAACGCCGGAATCGTCGGCGTCACCACTTACGGCTCGGCTACCGTCGGTAAGTAATATCTATCTCTTAATGTCTCTCACGTAATATCGAGTGGGATACGTGGCAGAACGCTATTCGCGATCCGCACTTGTATGTGTTCATTCGTGATCGCCACGTAGCCCAATTGGAGGAGTAAAGGGGGATAATTACTGGAAGGTTTAGGGTAAATTTTAACATCAGAAGCATGAGCATGAGGACAGCAGGCTTTCATGCGTAGTAATTATCGCCAGTATATATGATCGGTTGCGTTTCCCGCGCACCCGTAACCCGGGCTGAAAATAGTCCAGTTCAAAATTTCATTATTTGAAACTGAACTGCATCAGTTTAATAAATTTTGAATCGATCCGAAAATGATTCCGATTGCGAACAAAATTTTAAATATATTGGACTAATCTTAGAATCGTAAACTAAAATTTATTTAGTTTTTGAATTAAAGAATATCCAAATTCGATCCAAAAATATTTAAAATATAATTTTTAGACCGGTCCGATAAATTTTGGATCAATGCATTTCAAATACTATCCATAACATTTTACAAGAGTTTTTTTTCTTAAATATTATTTTTTAAAAAAAAATTAGATTACAATTTTTTTAAAATTAATTTTAAAATTATTATTATTATTATTATTATTTTGATAAATAAAAAAAATTAGAGATGTTAAATATGATGCATCTATCTTTATAGACTCTCATCCAAGTTAGATGCAATGTGCTTAAATTTTTGTAAACTTTTTTTATTTAAAAATTAGTAGGACCGCGACTGTCTCAACGGTAATTATCCCTATTTAACTAAGGGGATACATTTCACAAGAGTTTTTTTTCTCAAATATTATTTTTTTAAAAAAAATTAGATTACGATTTTTTAAAATTAATTTTAAAATTATTATTATTATTATTTTGATAAATAAAAAAAATTAGAGATGTTAAATATGATGCATCTATCTTTATAGACTCTCATCCAAGTAATAGTAGATGCAATGTGCTTAAATTTTTGTAAACTTTTTTTATTTAAAAATTAGTAGGACCGCACTGTCTCAATGGTAATCATCCCTATTTAACTAAGGGGATGCTATACCTGTAATTACAAATTCAATCCATAATTTCAATTTCGATGATCAGGTCAACGAGATGCTACATTTTAAGTTATAATTTATTATTTTATCAAAAAAATTATAAAATTAATGATAATTTAAAAAATAAAAATAAAAATAAAATTATAAAATTATAAAATGAATGCACAATTTTGTCTCTATTTTTTTTTGTTTTTTTCTCCCACCCCCTCCCTTCTCGGTCGGCGCGCCTAAATGCGCCGGTTAACTCAATCCAACCTGAAACTTTACCTTTGTAAGACCAGGGTCAAATCGCTAGTCTTGCTTCGTTTGTCCGATGTGACAAGAGAATCGAACCAAAAGTGGGTGACAGCCCAGCGTGGTAACCGGGAAACAATGGACGATAAAAACAAAAGTTGTCCAACTGCACGTGAACGCTCAATAATTTCTATGTGCGCTCGCACCCCCCCCCCCCCCCCCCCCCCCGCATCCTTGGATGCTTTTCTAAGCCAAAAATTTCCAGCTTCGGTGTTACCAAAAAGAAAAAAAATCCGGCTTTGTGAAATGAGTTTTTCTAATATTATTTTTTTAAAAAAAATATTTTTCAGATTATAGTTTTTTAAAATTAATTTTTAAATTATCATTACATTTTTTTTTGGTAAAAAAAATTAATTTATAGATGGGATGTCATGGACTGAATCCATAATTTCATTGATCAGCCATTTGAAATTGTGGGTTAAAATTACTGAAGTGGTCCCGCGGCGTGAAGGTGAAGACGGATAACGGGAAAAAAAAAAAAAAAAGTTTGAATAGGGATAAAATTTTGGATTCAATTTATAATTTCAATTTTTTTAATTTATTAAAATTATTTTTAAATTATGGATTAAATTTATATTTTCAATTTTAATTTTTTATTAATTTTTTTGAAAAAGAAATAATGGTTTATAACTTGAAATTTTGGATTTAAATGGCCATTTCATTAATTTCAATCCATAATTTTAAGTGGTCATGTAAATCATTAAAATTATGAATTGAAACTATAATTTTAAACATGATATGCCTTTTATAATAATAATAATTTAAAAATTAATTTAAAAAACAATTTTTAAAAAAATATTTTAAAATATTTTATAAAGTTGGATTTTTTTTAATTTTATTTTGTGGTTGACACAAAAGCTGGAAATTTTTGGCTTGGAAAAGCATCCAGGGACATTGAGGGCAGGGGGAGCGAGCGCACAAAGAAATAATTGAGGGTTCACGTGCAGTTGGACGGCTCTTTTCACATCGGACATGCGAGGGATCATCGTTCGGACGGCTAGCGATGGCCTCAAGGGATGATAATTTTTATCAATCCGATGAATATCTGATCTGATTTTAATAAAATTGTTAAAATCCTATCTATCTAATTTATAAATAAATATAAGTTATATAAAAAAATCTGATTCAGATTTGGATCGGATATAGGTAATGGTACGTCCCAATCCAAATCCAATTCATTTATATATAAAAACAATTATATTTATAAAATATTTAAGTAAATTAGATATTGGATGGATATATTTTATCCGATTCGATCCAATCCAATTCATTTAGATTTTAAATAAACTACATTTTATAAAATCGGGTATATCCGATCTGATCTAAATATCCGATCTGATCTAAATATGATTTTTTTTATATCCGATCTGAAATGGACATGGGGTGAAGAATTTTTTAACGGAATGGGTATGGATTTTTGATGATCCAATCTAAATATGATCCGTTGTCGTTCCTACTTAATAATATATGTCGCACTCAACATCAAGAATTCATGTAGGATTAGTAAATTATGAGTAGATTTGGGTTTATTTTGATAATATAAATTAGGTTTAGCCTTAAACCTTGTAGAATGAAAGAAACAGATTTATGTAACCGATCCTAAGTAGTGTAAGATTAAGGTGTAATTGAGTTTATTTATATTTATAAAATAGATGGAAGGTTTTTTTTTTTTTTTTTTTGCCAAATTTCCCGGCAAGGCTGATTCTTTGCAGCTTAGTCTCATACAAAAATGGAATGATAAAACCAAAAGTGGTATCTCAAGCAAATTATAAAATTAACAAATATTATTTTTACCTTTTTTTTGTAATACGGATATCATTAGTATCACTGTATTAGTGCTAATTTGGTTTTAATACTTCACAATTAGTAATGAGTCCAGATTCTCTCATGGGTCGATGCACTGGGGGACGTGTACCGCGGAGATGGCTGTTGCGAATGATTATGTGGGCCCCGATGCATCACAGCGGTCCAATGATTGTAGGAGAGCGACGGTTGGTCTGATGGGAATTTTTGGACGTATACGGTAACTTTTGCCTCTTCGCGCAGGGGTCAGCGGCGACCGATTCCGAGCCCGGGACCTGACCTTCGCCAACACGGCCGGGCCGGACGCCCACCAGGCGGTGGCCTTCCGCTCCGACAGCGACCTGTCCATCGTCGACGCCGTGGAATTCCTGGGCCACCAGGACACCCTCTACGCCCACTCCCTCCGGCAGCTCTACCGGAACTGCCGCATCTCCGGCACCGTCGACTTCGTCTTCGGCAACTCCGCCGCCGTCTTCGACGATTGCCTCATACTCTTCCTCCCCCGTCAGCTCAACCCGGAGCACGGCGAGTCCAACACCCTCTCCGCCCACGGCCGCACCGACCCCGCCCAGTCCACCGGCTTCGTCTTCCGCCGCTGCGTCGTCAACGGCAGCGACGACTACATCACGCTCTACCGCAAGAAACCCTCCGTCCACCGGGCCTACCTCGGGCGGCCGTGGAAGGAGTACTCGAGGACGGTGTTCATCGACACCTACATGGAGTTCATCGTGAGGCCGGAAGGGTGGCTGCCGTGGGACGGCGACTTCGCGCTCAAGACGCTCTTCTACGGCGAGTTCGGGATCTCGGGGCCGGGGGCCAATGCTTCGGCGAGGGTGCCGTGGAGCAGCCAGATCCCGGTCGAGCATCTCGGGGCCTACTCGCTGGAGAACTTTATACAGAGCAATGAGTGGATAAACTCCAGTCAAACGGCTAGGAGACGTTAGGAGGATGCGGTAAATTTGAACTTATAAATGGTGAAAAAGAAAAGGAAACAAAGGTGTTCGGCCGGTCAATTTCTCTGCATGTTATAATGGCACGTATGCGGGTAAATAAGTTTGCTAAATTTGATGCCAAAGAGAGTGATGATTCTTAGAATAAACATTACCTACTTGGATAGGATGGGGCTGGACATTTCATGTTGGGAAACTTCATGTCTCAGGTTTAAGAAAAATTTGCAAAATAAGAAATTCATTTTGAGTTGGATGTACCATTTAAGATACTTTTTTTAAAATAGTTATTTCTCTACTATGCAAATAGTTTTGTGGAAATGTTGTTTCTGGATACAAAGCTCCATTTATTATACTTCACGCTGTAACCAGGTATAGCGCATCAATATCTATATACTATTTGCAAGAAAAAGAGTACGGTTGTGAGGAAGAAGAGATAGATTGTAAGAACAAAAAGATGAGTTTTTTTAAACCTAGATGCATCGTATCAGTATTATTAAACCCAACTCAGCTTGGCCGATCAGATTAGAAACTTGCTGGCCCATGCACTAATCCTGTTCGAGTTTGGAATTAATCTGTATTTATTTTAAACCCGGTAGAAAACCGGTGACCCGGCTGGTTTAATCGTAAACTGGTACATCCGGTCCAAACACAGAGGAAACCCAGCTGAACTGATGGAAGAAAATTGAACCGGAAAATCAAGAATGAGTCGAAAGACTTGAAAGGGCCTCTTCGGCTCCTCTTCTCATTTTTTGTGAGTTCCATCCTTTTGGCTTCCCCCCTATTCCCCTAATCCCTCTTCCTCTCGAACCGGCGATCAAGCGGCATCAGCGACGGCAAGGGCAATGTAAAAAGGGGAGACACCAGGAGCTCCACCCTTCTTGGCTTCTTCTTCCTCCAGTTCATCATTCAGGTGAGGTGAGGCATTCATTTTTTTTTGTGCTTCTGTCGGCCTTTAGACCGCATACTCCCTTTTCAGCTTGAGCTTTTATCGAGGACGAGAAAGGTAAAAAGGGGAGACACCTCGGCTGCGAGCACTTCCCACTCGGCCACCCCTCCCGTCCGAACCATATATGATTCCCCATCGTCAAATGGTCCAAACCCTAACCAGTAGCCACCTTCGATGATCCAATCTCTAGCAATTTTCCCACCCTCGCTGTCGCCAGGTTTGTGCCTCACCTTATCCATCTCTAATCTCCCTATTTTTATTCGGTTATGGTCTTCGAAGTTTGGAATTTCAGATGTTTTGTGGATCGATAGATGGACGAGGACTCACGTCGGTGTGCCGGATCTCCACTCTCCATCCCATCGGCCCATCCCCTCCGACCTCCCCCACTCCCTCCCTCTCGCCTCATGGTGACCTAATAGAAACTCAGATCGACTAGTGAGTTGTGAGCAACAAGGCAAGTAAAGAAGAAGAGGAAAACGAATTAATCAAGGATTAATCAAGGATAAGAACTAAGAAGAATTTGTTTAAGTTTTAAAAATTTATTTAAAATTAATACTTTAATGGGAAACATGGAAAGGAATAAAAAAAATATTATAAATTTGGTAAATAATAATTGAAGACTTGATTGAAGTATTGACCTATGTTTATAATTTTTATTGTACTAGAATTTTTTATTTAATTATTTGTACGTTCATCCTGTACTTTATATTTTGTGCTCTTATTTTTATAGATTATAAAAATGTAAATCTTGTATTTTGTGCTTTTATTTTTAGAGATTATAAAAATGGCTTTTCAAGAAAATATACCATCCATGGATGATTCAGATAATATTTCATCTACTCAAATAACCGGAGTTAGAGAAAAAAGTGATTCTACATGGAATCATTATAGAGAAGCTCCTAAACTTAGTGGTAATAGTAAAAGGATGAAGTTAGCATACTTGTATTATGCAAAGGTATATGCTGGTGGTGGGATCAATCGCTTCAAACAATATCTTGCAGGAATAAAAGGAGAAGTAGAGCCATGCTATAAGGTACCGGCGAATATTCGCTATCAAATGATACAAAATATTCAAACTATTATTGAGCAGAAAAAAGTGCAAAGAAAATGGATGAAGATTACAATCCTTTTAGTATAAGGCATAGAGAATATGAGGAGCAAGTATATAAACAAGTAGGGGAAGATGATAACAATGACATACAAGAAATTTCATGTCCAACCTCATCAAACAAGTATACAAGTAATGCAAAAAGTATAGTTGGTGAAGGTAGCCGAGGTCAAGTGACAAATATAGTAAGTGGAAAAGGAAAATAACCAATGATAATTAGGAATTATTTCATGCCAAGAACAATGCTTGGTTCTCAACCAACTATAAAAAGCTTGTTGCAAAACAAAGAAGCAGTTGAAAGGTATGATCTTGCATGGCAAAATAGATGATAGATGCATGTGTGCTATTTAATATTGTAAACTCCAAGTATTATCAATCCATGAAAGATGCTATAGCTAGTATGGGCCCTGGTTACAAAGCTCCAAATTTTTATTCAATTCGTGATTATTTATTAACCAAGAATATTGATGAGGTAAAAAGATATGTTGAAAGTTTTCGTGCCACATGAAAGAGAACTGGATGCACAATTATGACTAATAGGTAGATAGATCAGTATAGGAGAACTTTGATTAATTTTTTAATTTATTGTCCTCAAGGAATCGTATTTTTGAAGAGTGTGGATGCTTCATATACCTCGAAAACAGTTGATATATTTTATAAGTTATTTAAAGAAATCATTATATCTGTTGGTCATAAAAATATGGTTTATATAGTGACTGATAATGTTGCAAACTATGTTGCTGCTGGTAAAAAGTTAGAGTAAGACTTTTCTACATTATTTTAGTCACCTTGTGCTGCTCATTGCCTTAATCTCATCACACAAGATATTAAAGAATTAGCTTCAGTCAAAAATATAGTAGCCCATGCTGCAGATATTACAAAATATATTTATAACCATTATTATCTTTTGTATTTGATGAGAAAATTTACTGATGGAAAGGAGATAATTCGCCTAGCCCCTACACGTTTTGCTATAAATTTTATTACTTTACAAAGCATATTAGGCCACTAAGATGCACTAAGAGCAATGGTGACTTCTAGAGAGTGGGCAAGTTCAGCTTATGCTAAGAATAGTAAAGCAAAATGTTCGTTGATGATATACTTAATTCCATTTTTTGGAATAAATGTGCAACCATTGTTAAACTAACAATCTTTAATTCAAGTTTTGATGATTGTTGATAGTAACTGTTGCCACCAAGATCATCGTGGCCCGTAGCTAAAGTTGACGTCGGAACGCCCTTCGCCCTTTCAGGGTTGACCTGTGCTTCAGGACCTGCAAAACAAGGGTTAGTGACCCGGGCCAGGAATTCCGGTAGGGGCACTTCGACACTCAAGTTAGTGATGACCCAGGAGAATAGATCCTCCTGGTCGAGCCCCTCTTGATGGACTCCATGCTAGGAGAAGTGAATGGTGTGAGAATGGAGGTGCGAGTGTGCCGGAAGAGGAGGTAGCCGAGGTGGGCTGGCCTTCCTGTGATGCTTCTTCTCCCTCACTCGCTTGGACGGTGTTCTGTGGTTGAGTTTGCACTTGTGTATACATTACCTACCCTCTGGGGGTGTTGAATGTTCTTTTAAGTCCAGGTGACCGTTAAGCGCCTACCTTGGGATCTTCTCCATGCTGTCAGGTGCATGCGGCGATGTTCTATGCCGTGGACGGGACGTCTTTTCCGATTCGTAATAAGGAAAACTGTTGCGTGCTATGACATTCCTTCTGGCCGTCCCATTCCGGGAAACCTGGCAGTGTCTCGATCGGGGGGCCACCGCCCCCATATTCGAATCCCTGGTTGACTTTCTCTTTCGGGTGGCGCAGGTGGTTGGTGGAGAGCGTGGCACCTTGGTTAGGGAGCTTCTTGCGCTCCTGGTGTAAGCAATGGCTACGGATAGTTATTATGGCTTGACAGGTGCCTCCTCGTGGCCTTCGGGCTGCTCGCCGGTGTCTCGGGGAGGTGACTCCGCCCCCTTGTTGGCCGGCGGTGCTGTCCGAGTTGGTTGCCGAACTGAAGAGCTGGGACTCGGCTCCAACCCGAGAGGCTCAACCTCCGAAGGGCTCGACCTGGCGGAGGAGGGCTGAGCTCGACTCCGGCTTGGGGGGCTCAACCTCAGAGGGGCTTGACCCGGTGAAGGAGGACTCGACTCCTGTCCGGAGGGCTCGACCTCGGAGGGGCTTGACCTGGCGGAGGAGGGTTGAGCTCGGTTCCGGTCCAGGGGTCTCAGTCTCGGAGGGGCTCGATCCGGTCGAGGAGGTCGACTCGGGACCCCAGCCTAGAGGGCTCGGCCTCGGAGGGGCTCAACCTGGCGGAGGAGGGCTGAGCTCAACTTCGGCTCAGGGGGCTCGATTTGGCGAAGGAGGTCGCTCGGCTCCGGCCTAGGCGCACCGAGCTTGCGGGTGCCGACTTGGCGGAGGACAGAGCTCGGCTTTGACGGGCTGCCTCGTTGGTCTGGGGGAGCTTGGCCCGGCCAAAGGAGTCCGAGGTGGGGTGTCCACCGTGATGGATTTTCTGACATGGCATCTGACAGGGATTACACGTCAGCACGTCGGCTTCCAGCCACATCAGTAACGATTATGCTATGCATCAAGCTAGAAATGAAATCATCAAAAGTTTTAGAAGGGGAAAGGCTACAGTAGAACCTTATTTAAGAATAATTGATTTCCAGTGAGATTTACAATTATACCAAAATCTTCATGCAACTGGATTTTAGTTGATCCATGTTTGCAATATGATTATGAGCTTATGGAGAAACACCCTTGCAGTATTTCTGAACTTTTAGATGTTATAGAGAGGTATTCATTTGGTAATCCAACCTTGCAAAGAAAATTAACGGATGAGATGAGGTTATTTAGAAATGCAGGGGATAACTTTGAATGCTCATCGACTATAAATGATCGAAATCGCTTGGCTTCAAGTAAGCTTTTTTATTAATTTTGTCTTTATGCTTTCATTTATATAAAGTTTATTCAACTGCATTCTACTTTAACAAATACAATATTTTGTATTCAAATGAATGGTGGGTCGCCTATGACAGTTGTGCACATAATTTTTAAAAGTTAGCTATTCGTGTGTAAAGCCAAACTTGCAGTGCATCTGGGTATGAGAGAAATTGGAGCATCTTTCAATATATTCATTCTAAAAAGAAAAATAAGTTAGAGCACCAAAGACTTAATGATCTAGTATTTGTGCACTACAATTTAAGACTACAACAAAGATAACTTTATTATAAATGATATACAATTATTTTTATTTATTTATTATTTTATAATTTTCAAACTAACAAATATTAAACATAGATTTTATTACAGAGGTCGAAACTTTGATCCTATTAACTTTGAATTGTTTGGTGACAATGATGCATGTGTATTAGTTGATGAGCCATCAGAGTTAACTAGTGAGAAATTGGAGACTTTTCATCGTGAATTGGCATCATGTTATATTCAAGAAAATGATGATGATGGTGAGAAAATTATTTTATTATATAATTTATGAATAAAGTGTCATTACAATTTCAAGAGACATGATATATCTTTTTAATTTTATAGGTATATTGAACTTGAAAGATTTAGAAAGTGATGGTAGTGAAAGTAATGGAAATGATTTCAATGCAAGGTAAAATATAAGAGATGTAAATATTGTAATTCAAGAAGATATTTTTTCAAATATTGACATAAATTTTAGTCCATAAACTTGAATTTTTATGTTTACTTGTTTGTCACTTCAAAAATTTTTAATAGATATTAATTTTGATTGTTGGACTTGGATATAAAATAGTTATTTATTTATTAAAATTATGTATTTTGCTAGCAAATATGGAATATTATATTTTAAAATTTAAATTACTTGGTATTATCTGTTCATGACTTTATGCAATTAAATCTTTACCATTTACTCTAAACCTACAAACAGTCCGAATCAATTCTATTTAAGCAGTCTCGAAAGATTTAAAAACAAGTACCAATATGTCTACCACCAATTCTGTTTCAGGTTTGAAAAACTTCCTCAAGTTTTCTCAAATGGAACCAATAGTCTTCACCAGTGATCTAACTTGGTTTCTGTCCCTTCTATTAGTGTTTGTCCTTGCAATAGTGTTTTGTACGGTGAGCAATGTGTTTGCCAGTGTTTCGGTGGGGATTCCACCATTCATATTAGTATACGTGGCTCCATGCGCCCCCCCTTTTTTTTTTTGTTCAGTTGAGCATGGAGATACCATTCAAGCACTATTTAGTGGCAGGAAGGGATATTAGAAGCATAGAATAAGACAAGCAACCAAGCTGGTTGCGCCTGTGCTCTCTTTTTTTACATGCCCTCATCTCTCCAACAATATCAAACCATCTTGCGGTCCAGCCGTGCTTTTAAGTGGGCAAGCATTTAGAATGGTCCTCCAAAAGAGCACTTCAAATTCCTCTCAACCGACAATAAGGGAATTATGGCCACAAGAATAATTCAAAGTACCCAAAGGAAATAGAAAGTTGAGTTTATGTAAATACTGTATCAAATAGAAAAGTTTGTTTCAAAAAAATGAATGGTAAGAACTACATTCCGTTCCCGGTTGTACATCATCACCTGCAAAACTCTGTTATTGATCTACATCATTCTGTGAGATTTTGCCGAATATTTGAAGGTCCCACCATTTAAAAGAATCAAGCATGGTACACTTCTGAACGTATAAAGATGGAATGATCATACTACCAAGAGAGTCTCTGCAATAGTGAAAAGTGATACTTATTCTATTAGTAACAGACCTACCAGCATCCTGGACCTGCCAGCAGAACAGTCGCAAGATCCGAGCACTCAACCAGATATCAATTCCTTGTGTTATTTTGATAATGATTCTGGATTATTGCAATTTTGGAGTTGTATAATGCCCAAGCCTTCTGATAATCGTGTGTCAGTAATTCCTTTCAGAGATAAGCTCTGCTTCTGCATACAGTTATTGCATTTTAATTAGATGCCTCTTAATTAACCTTGATTAAACCAAGTTTAAAGTATGAAAAATCAAGACACGATGATCAAGTTACAACCATCTCCCTCTTTTAAACCCTCCACTTAAGATATTTTAAATATGAAATTTTTAATTACCAAAAATATGAAGAAAAAAAAATTTGAAAAAACGATCTTCTTTTCTTCTTTTTATTTTTATTTTTTTTTTTTTAGGCTGATAGAAGAGTCTATAGGAAATGAGCTTACACAGCAGGGGTAGCCCTCCGCAAAATACATCAACCCCCCAAAACCAAGGTAAGAGGATCTCTAGTCGCTTGGTTCCATTGCCAAGGACTTTATCAGCTTGATTAATGAGAACCTTCAAAACATGCAATCATTTTCCAATGGATTATTAGCATAACATTACAATTTTTGTCACTTTTGTCATTTAAAAAAAAAATGCTATAATGATATGTCACCCAGTTCTAAACCTCTATATTATACAAATTTCTTGAATGAAACACATCTGGAACGGTTAGCTTTGTCGCAGTAGAAACCAATTTGAGTAACACATTTGGTATACCAGAATCAGAAACTTAATAGAAGCTCCTAGCATGCTACCTATGACAGATGTTAGCCTAACCGAAAAAATTGCTCCACGAGAACCTAACATCTTCAGGGTACAGAGTTAATTGCTCCAGCGAAATTATGAGTATGGATAATAAACAAACAATCTTGCCATGGCAACTTGCAAGCAGGAGAGAAATATTGTTGAAAAAATCAGTAAAGCGTATGTATTGTCCACCGGAAAAAAAAAAAAAAAAAACTCAAGCCATTGATACAATGGAACGGTTGAAACCTATATGACACCCTGGTACAGAACAACTATTTAAGACCAAACATGATCAGTTTTCCACTTCGAAAGCCAGTGGAAGGATATCTATAAACGGTGTCATAAGGTGAAGATATAAAGACAGGTTGTAATCAGGCGAATACCAATCTTAACTATGAAAACTGTAAAATGAAAAAAAAAGGAGAAAGAAACAGAGAGCATGAGAGAGGAGAGGGTACAGATTATAAACTAGGTAGAGCAGCAGTGGGGGCTGCTGGTACAGGGCTGTCATCAGTCCAATTCGTCTCGCCCCAATGCCACAGCATGCTCTCCCAAAAGCAGAATTCCTCAAAGCATATGTGCAGTCTTGGATCAGTTATGTTCCGCTTCCAGTGTCCATCAGGCCTGTTTGTCTTCGCAGCCTGCCTTCGGTCCCATTCCAAGGCAGCTTTCTGCTTTGACCTAAGAAGACAGAAATGCTGCAGGTTCTCCGGCATTGTGTCGTGCACTTTCCACCACCTTGCATGTGCAACATCACTTGCAAACTCCTGAAGTATGTCTTCATTCCAGTTGCAATCATAATCACGGAAGCATAGCCATGGCTTCATCCCCAAGTAGTGAAGAACATATAGAACAGGTGGGTCGGCTCCAAACAATTGCGTCTTTTGAACCTTCACGCTCTCTTCATCACCCTCCCAAAAGTGCTTCAAGAAGTTCATGTGCTTCGGAATACGGTGCCACCATGTAAAGATCTCATTCAAGTACCCCTGGTCCCCACCATTGTAAGATTCTATCTCATTAATGTGTTCCATTAACAACTGGAACGTGCAGTTCGAAGGCTCGACGACCATCACACCAGAGTTGAAGAGGGTTGCATTGTTTCCTGTAGCAGTTATTTCCGGCATCGTGAATAGGAAATCAATGTTTCTTAGGATAAGCAGATCAGCATCGATGAATATGATCTTGTCATATTCCGTAAGCTGCCAGAGTCGGAACTTGCTGTAGTTCCACTCGTTGTAGGCATCACGCTCAGCCTTTGGGTTGCGGATCCTTTGGATCGTCCTCACCTTCCACCCTGCAGCTTCAAGGCCACTTCGGTGATGGTCGCTTATCGTTTCATCAACTAGTATTACAAGGTCCCTCGTTGATCCTGACAAACGGATGCTTTGAGCTGCAGTAATTGCACCACAGACATATACATGTGCAGAGTGAAGTATTGTAGCATATGCTTCTCGATGTCCAGTCTTTGAGTATGGCCGCACTGTGTGCACAACAAGCAGCTAGTGAATCTTTCTGAAAGATCAGTGTAAAGCCAAAATGTACAAATGCAGAAAAAAAATTTGCAAAAAACAAGAATATGCAAGCGAACATAATTAGGCAATTATTCTCTAGTATTCAGCAAATTTTTAATTTCTGATAACTGAAATCCATGTCCAATGCAATATTTAAAAGACATCAGAAGAAAAAATGTTAATGCATATAATTTGCATCCTGACTAGGAAAGAGAAAAGCAAGTAATGAGCAAGTCCTTATACTTTCTGAAGATCAATGAAATTTAGAAAATTCAAATTGGAAAACCAATGGTATGTTTCCATTTTCATACAGAAGCTGCAGAGTAGAAAGGTAAAAGAAGATAATCGAAGATAATCAAACTAACCGTTTGCTTTGAGAGGGAGAGCAAGTTCGCATGATCCAACAGGAAGCCGAAGCTTTTCCTTAAGCGTTCTTAAGTTAGGCCTGTACAGCCAAAGATTTCCTTCCCGTTTAACAAGGTCCTTGCAAGTGAAGAGATTTGGAATTGGGAAGCAATCAGTTACAAAAAGAACATGAATCTGAGACTGGTGTTTGGCAGAAGCTGAAGCAAGTTTTGCTGCAGCAAGCTGCAAATGCAACCTTGCAACATCTCTTGACCAGCGTCCTAACCTATCACAAGGAAGCTTGACTGCAACAAGGTCGAACTTTGACCCTCTAGGAACTTCCGGAGCAGGAAGAGATGGACAAACAGGCACCTCATACTGTTCTTCTTCATCAATCCATTCAGGATAAAGAGCCTCCCAAGTGAGATTGCTGTTGGCATAATCTAGATGTACAGCATTAGTTTTTGCCCATGGCAAAATTTGCTGCCAGTCGCTGATCTCCGTAGTGTTGAAATTCAGTAAGCCAATTTTGAGCTTTCCTTTCATGCCGCCCGCTTGTTCTATAACTAATGGTATTTGTACCCAGTCAACATCCAAATGTGATATGTACCGGGAATCTGAAATGGTTCTGTCCCATAACCACCCAAAATCTACAAGGCCGGGCCTGCATTCCATCAACATACATAAATTCTGAATTAGATGCTTCAACAAAAGTTCCATCAGAATATATTATCATACAAAATTAGCATTTTATAGATTGAGTTCAGTATATGAACATAGGTTTTTTACCTCCTTTTAATGTGACAATGTACACTATCAAAGTTGAGTCAATTTCATTTACAATGTGTTTTCTCAAAAATATCTTTACAATGTGAACAATTCTAATGGTATTGCCATCTCCTAAACAGCTCTAAACCATGTAGTGTCTGTTCAAGCAAAAGAAGACATACTGAGAAACAGACTGCGGGGGATGCTCATTGTGCACCGTTGGAGAGTACAGAAGAGTTAAAATTGTGCCACATATAATGAAAACCAACACAAGTTTCAAAGAATGAAACTTGCAGCTTGAACTCCTTTCTGAAATAAGGATGCTGAACTTGTCTACTTCTTTAAAAACTCTGCTCCGTCGTGTTTTTCTTTTGCTTGCATCATCACTGGTCAAGAAGCCATCCATCGATCAATTTAGTCATTCCATCAAGCAGAAAAAGAAGAATCAACTGTGTTAAAGAGCATTCAAGGCAGGTGAATACCAAGCAGTCACAAGTGCAGAACATACATATATAGAATTAACAAGGATAGGCTAAAGATTTGAACTATCTTCCACATCAGGCCAAACAGAATGCTAGAAACCAAATCTATAATCATGCACTGCTCGGATCAGTTTTTCAAGAAACAATCCCATCCCTCAATAGCATGATTGGGCCGACCAGGCCAGATCATAAGTGAAATATCATAATCAGGTTGACCTGCTATTTTAGTTTATTTTCATAAGAAACTTCACAACTTATTTATCACTTAACAAAACATGGTAGTAATCATAGCACCCTCCTATTTTAGTTTATTTTCATTCAATGAAATGTATGAATCTAACAGAAAAGCGCTATTGATCATATTTTAGAACACTTGGAGTAAAAAGGTAGATCACTAAAATAAATAAACAAATCTCAGCTTCAATCCAAATAAGGGGGAAAAAAAAATCTACCAAAGGCTTTGAAGCTATCAAGGTAGATCACTAAATTGCATCTTTGCCTTGAGCCCAATTAGCTCCAGACTAAAACAACAGGCAAAAGCATTCATTTTCTTACTGGTTATTGATTAATGAAACACTATAAGGAATTGTCAATACAAGTTTGTTTTCTTTATATATATAACAATCTTGCTGTGATGATCATAAGGGCAGAAAAAGGAGGAAAAATACTGGGTCTTTGCCCTGTTAATGAGGCCTAAAGCTGATAAGTTGAGAAGAACGATGAGATTGCAAATATAATTTGCGTCTCATTTCTGTTGGTAAGAAGCTTACAAGCTTCTTTCTAGTTCTCTTTAGGTTCAGGTCCGAAACTTGAGCTCGTAACAGTTACAATTATTATGCAAGTGGCTAGCCTCAATTAGAATTGCACCTAATATACGTGAGATTCCAAGAAGTGAAATCCCCTAGATGGGTGGATAGTCTCGTAGACGATCATGTGCACCAACCTTCTCGTCTGTCTTGTTCACATCTCTCTTAGCAATTCCTGTTACACATCCTCCTAAACATCCTTCCATCCTATTTAATTTTCTTCTGTTCCTCAGTCCTTAGAAAGATCTTTTGATGAACTGATATCTTCAGGCAGCAAGAATTTGGTTATATTTTTTTCTGATTTACAGGAATCTAGTAACATTGTATAGACCTCCAATCACCAAGCTCAAGGTGCGAACAACAAGCAGGTCTGCTTGAACAACAAGAACACCAAATTCTATTGTCTGAACTGACAAAGCATCAAAATCAACATAACCACGCAACAAGCAGCAAGGTGTACTTCAGCTCAACATATGAATCAACAAGAAAAAAAAATTAGGCTCTGTTTGGACATTTTAAATTTCAAAATAACAATCTTATCCATTTTCTTGTTTCAAAAGTTAAAAAAGTTGAGAATCTTCTAAGTGGGCCTTGGGTTGTTTAAAAGAACTTCAAAGTTATAACATGATAGAGAGGGAAAACGCAAGAACTTGGAAAATAATACTCGAGATAGAAATTTGCAAAGTTGTTCTAGCGAATACCAAGTTGGCTAAAATCATAACTTTTAATTTGAAAAAAGAAGAAAAGATATCACAGAATATCATGATTTTTCTGGATTCAATTTCTACAGTAACCTTAAAAGGGGAAAGACACACAGCACATAGCATGCTCAACTGATCAAGCATATAGAAAGATGATGGAAGTCAAACAAGAGCAATTCGATATGTAGAAGGAAAACTTCGAAATGGCCTTCACATAAATCTATAAATACCTTCTTTTCTTGAGATTCACATGGCTTATGCTGCTCGATACCAGAAAACTTCTCATTAAAATTTAAAAAAGAAAAACAAAGATAACAGAAACCCCGTAGAGAGTAAAGGAAGAAAAATAGGATGGGACGAAATATGAAACCAAAAAAATTAACATGAAATAAAAAATTAATACAAAAAAAAAAAAAAAAAAACTAATCTAGCCCTGCAGAGAGTAGAGCAACAAAATTAATATAACCAAATAATAATAATAATAATATGAGACAAAGAAATAAAAGAAATATCTGAAAGAATTGAGCAGGAAAAAGAAAAGGGATGGAACTAAAAATTAGTCCAGAGCAGTAAGAAGACAGAAACCATAACTAAAAAGTAATGGGTTCAACACCAAAACAACGACGGGGCAACTACAAACACAAAAGAAAAACAGAAAAAGTAACTAAAGAACCAGGAAACTCACTTGGTTGCAGCCGACCGGTGCCGGGCTTCCACGTTACCAGGAGATGCACCCATGAGCCTCCTCTCACCGATCAGGCCGCAGCAGGAGAATTCTTTATCTGATCTCCCATCCCCACAAGAAATCATTCTCATGTGAGAATATACGCAACCATAGACAATAAATTCAAGGATCGAATAAAGATATTTCCAGATCGATGTCTACAACAATCATAAAAGCTAAAACCAAATCATCCCGAGCTCAACCAGCACGAAGACTAATTTAAAGAAGAGAACTGCTCGGTTGAAACAAGAAACCACAATAAAAAAAATATAAATATGCGGCAGATAGCGCTGAGACGAGAAATCCAAATCAAAGAGCATGACAGAGACAGGGGCTAAGCTCAAGCGAGAAATGGTCAACAAATTCTGTAAAAAGAGAACTAAAATAACCCCAGATTATAATGTAAAAAAAAAACAGAAAAAAAAAAATTTCCCAAACAACCGATGGCCCAAGAAATCTCATTTAAAAAGAAATGGTAAACCAGAACAGTCAATGCCGACGCATTGAAAAATTTACCTCCAAGAACAAAATCCAACAGCCCGACAACCCACGGAAATCAAAGCAAAAAACCGATCTTGACGACAAAAAGGAAAAAAAGTAACTTCTTGAAACCACGAAACCCCGGAAGAGACGGTACAGGAAACATCGAGTAGAGGAGGAAAACTTCGATACCCAGAGCGAAGAACTCCCGAAGAGGCCAAGCAAGAGAAAAAAAAAGATAGAATTTTTACCGACGTGGTGGGTTTGCCTCTTTAGATTCTTGTAAGATTTTGTCCTCTTCTATTTATATTTTCGGAACACCCCCCCCCCCTCCGTCTCCGGGAAGCTTTTCTCCCTTTCACCCCTCGAAGGAGTCGGTGGAGCGTTTAAAGAACGTAAAAAGAAGAACCGGACCTGGGCTCCAGGTGATGTGAAACAATGGCGGGGGAAAAAGTAGGAAGGTAATTAACTACGTTAAGTATATATCTTTATTACCAAATAATTAAGAAGATACCGTTCTCATGGGGAATGGTTAAAAAACATGGGATTTAAGAAATAGTGGGCCTAATTTTATATTAATGAGCACCGAAGCATAAACGGCCACGGCTGTTGCCCTGCTTAAACAAGTGGGGAAGGGAGAACAATGGTCTTGCGTTTTCCTTGGGGTGAGTCCTTCTCACAAGTGATAGGAGGTCTTGACCTCTTATATGGGATTTATTTATATATTTTTTTTATGCTTCATGGTTGGCATACCATGTGTAGATTGGTGCTTTATATGATTGAGGTTGTGGATCATATCAATCTTTTTGTGATGCATGGATTGACAGCTACCAGAGAAAGGAAAAACAGAAGTTTGATACCAAGATTGCCCATGACATTACCCATGTCTTAATGGTTTGAATAAGTGGATGGAGCATCTCATGGCTATTAAATGTTTGAAAGCTCCATTTGTTTGGGACACACCTGTTCATTAAAAAAAAAGAAAGCAAGCATCACCAAGCAGGCAATGTCCTGTGAGATGATACTATAAATACAAAGGTGTGGGACTGGATGCACCCTTGCCATGTCATATAGAAGTTTCTTGAAACAGAATAGTAATAGACTATGATTTAACTAACATGTTAGGAATATATATATATATATATATATATATATATATATATATATATATATATATATATATATATTATTTTATTGTTTTATGATGATGTATGATAAAAAAGAATAATAAAACAAATACTAGTTTTTTACTGAACATGACTCTAGGTCTTGGCACATTTGATCCATGAAGTTTTGATCGATGATCATTGTTGCCATATTTTATTTATGAAATTAGTTTGATACGAGATTACATGGATGGCCATGCTTGATCACATTTATTGCATGAGATTCTTTTTTTATTATTATTTTTATTTTAGGGGAATGAACAAGATTTAATAGATGGTGGATAAGCATCATAAATCTATCGGATATGTTTTTAATTAATTATCTTTTGAAAGAGGTGAAGTATAGCTGGATTAGGGAAGCATATTCCCCAAATAAGTCTCTATGCTACTCTTTTAAAAATATTATTACAATATCTTATTTATGCATCTTATTTTATAAATAATAAAAACATCCGATAATAATCAATATTATAAAAAAAATACTGTGCCATACAAATTCGACCATTTGGATGCAATGTATACCTACAATATTAATGGGTGGCCCGAATCGATTCTCATGCCATTCGAAGATCATGACGAACATCGATAACCATTTTAGTGTCCAACTCAAGATTAATTTTTTTTGGTAGTCTAGATCAGAAGTATGGATACCTTCTTTTTAAGTGACAATGGTTGTTGCTTTTGCTTCGATCAAGTTATTGCTTTTGCTTCTATCAAAATTAATTACGTATGGGATTTAATTATTTGACTATGAGTGATTTGCTAATGTCATAGAAGTTTTCTGAAATAAAATAGTAATTGACTATGACAAATATTTTTTTCATTTTTGTTAAAAAATTTTTTTATCATGTTATTATCAGATTACATATAACAAACAAATGCGTAGTTGTTCACTGAACATGACTAGGTCTTGGCGCATTCGATCGGCGTAATGAATTTTATAGATGGTTAATTTTTGTAATATGTACAAAATAAGATTTTGATCGATGATTATAATTGTTTATTTTATTTATGCAATCAGTTTGATACAAGATTACATGGATGGTCATTCTTGATCACATTTGATGCGTGAGACTTTGTCTTGTAAAGGGAATGAGCAAGATTTAATGGATGGTGGATTAGCATTATAAATCTACCGGATATGTAATTAATTAATTAATTAATTATCTTTTAAAATAGGTGAGCCATGGCGTGCTCTCCGGATCATACCTTTTTAATTAGCAATTAATGTTCCTGGATTTGATTTCTAAATGGTACATTATCAAAAATTTAGACTTAGAATGATTATTGTTTAGATGAGTGGTTCATATTTATTTTTCTTCATCATTGAAAGGGTAAATCAAGAAAAAGGATCAATGAACCAAAAAAAAAAAAAAAAGAAAAAAAAAATAAAAAACTGGGGTGAAGTACTTCTGGATTGGAGAAGCACATTCCACAAATAAGTCTCCATGCATGCTACTCTTTTGGAAATATTATTACAACATCTTATTTATATATCTTATTTTATAAAGACTAAAAACATCCAATAATAGTTAATATTATACAAAAAAAAAAAAAAAAAACTCAAATATTCAGCCATATGGATGCTATGTATGTGTATAACATTAATAGGTGGCCCTAGTCCATTCTCTTGCTATCCGATGACCACAAAGAACATTGACAGCCATTTTAGGGTCCAACCCAGATTAAATTTTTTTGGTAGTCTAGATTAAGAGAATGAATACCTCCTTTTAAGTGATAATAGCTGTTACTTTTGCTTCCATCAAGACTATAGTTGTTGCTTTTTCTTCCATCAAGACTAATTATATGTCCGGGATTTAATCATCAGACATATCAGTGATTTGCTAAGGTGTAGATATGGTGGGAGGGCACCATCTCACTTGGTGAGGATGGAGAGAAAGCAAAGGGGGAGCTTAGAAGTGTTTGCTTGTGGGAAAAAAGGAACCCAAGTACAGAAGAAGACTGAAGCAGTTGGAGAATAAAGGAGGCTTATAAAGGAGTCAATGGCTCTTCATATGATCTTTCGGTTAGACAGGGAACAGGTCTCATTTTAGCTCTCCCTGCCCTACAACCATCATGTTTCCCCATTAAAATCTAGCTAGGTTTCAGCTCACCTACCATCCTCCCACCAGGGATAATGTCTTTATTGGAATATATGCTACCTCTTGGTCCCCGGCCTTCGCATTCTCAACTTAATATTGAGGAACAAGAATGCAGGTTTTCCTGGATTTGGTTCGTGGTAAATCTAAGCCGAAGCTTTTAGAATGATGATTTAAGTTTTTGAATGTCATTAAAAGATATTGATAAATATAAAAGATTTACGGGAAATTATAAAATCGGAATAGAATTCAGAAACATGCAAGGTACCGTCTTAAAAAATATTTCTGTCCTCCGTGCGAGAATAATTGGAAATGATATCTCCAAATATTACCGGGATTTCTCGGTCTGTAAATATGATCGTGAAAGAGATTGATGAAGAATTCTTTAAGCACTCGGAAAAAAAAGAATAAAATATTGAAATAAAATATATAAAAAATCTGAATGAAAGAAAATAAGAGAGATAGTTCTGGATGGCTTGCTAGACAAGAATCTATATAGCCATTAAGCTGGTCATTCGAATTTTTACCGGCTCATTAGAGTCTGAAATAAAGAACCCAAATATCGGAAATTAAAACCAAATAAAGACAAAAATTAGCATATTAAAAATATATTTAAATTAAATAATAAGATTTTGAAATTTTGAGTTTTTAATTTAAAATTAAATAATATTTCATAAAATTTTAAATTTTTAAAAAATAATAAATTAGCATATAAATTTAAGGATATTTATACTATGCAATGGGGATGGTATTTTTATAAAACTTAACCTCACCTGGTATAAACAGTTTTCATTTGAAGGATCGATATGAATCATGTCTTAAACTACGTTTCTTTAGCCTAGATTTTAATTACCATATATATAGTATAGAATTTTTCATCATGAATTTGTGTATTAGTGGCATGTACATGTAACTTGATTCTTAATCAAAGTTGTTGCCGGACCGAAAGATGCATTGACTCGGGCTCGACTCGGCAATGGCTAAAATGGAGGTGGCTACTAATTTGGAACTGGATCTCGTAGGATCCTATCACTGGGAGTCAAGTCCTGCAAGACAAAGAATACTTAGAAGTCTACACACGGTGGGAGATTCCCCAGTGGTAGATCCTTTATGCTTGAGTTGGTCTCCCAGAAAGGCAAATAGAGGAGACCTGGAGTCCCATATGGACTTAAAAGTAGAGAGAGATAGGTCGAAGAAGAGACGAAGGAGAGAGACGAAACAAGGATTTGCTTTGTGGAAGAAGAAGATTTCAGTGCATATGCATCTCGCTTCCAGAAGAAGGCATACGAGTAATCGAAGCAACGAAGGCCAAGATACGTTATGAAAGGTGGAAAGTGCATAGGATGACTTGCAAGTGTTTAGATGAATACAAGATGGAGGCTCGGTGAGCTATGAAGGACTCAACGGTTATCAAAGAGCACGGGATATACTTCGAGAGTGGAGAGAGAATTCCTTTTTATAGAAAGGGCTCTAAAAGAAGGCGAGATCTCTCGGTTCCATTTCTGGCTTCTTTGCTTATTCGCTTACTATGCCTTACATGTGAGGTCCCGGAAAACAAGTTTATAGGCATGTACCTGATGTCTTGTAAAGATATGGTGCGCGTTATAGGGGGTGGCATCTGGCACACCTGTGATAAAAACTATACCATAGTAGGTGGAGCAAGGAGTGATAGGCACTCCCCATGGCAGGGGCCATACCATGGTAGGTGGAGCAGGGAATGGCATGCCCCTACGATGGGGCATCTCTCAGGCAGTGAGTATTAATAGCAGCCACTCCTAGAGAATTCGTGACTGTGATGGATGGGTTCGAACCCAACAATGGTCGATGTCCAAACAGAGAGTAGGTGAGCGCGCGGCTTGATATCCAGGTGGTGAGATTTGGAGAGATGGTCGGTCATCCAGGTTGGTTAACGTATGTCTGGCATAGATTGGAGCTTCGGTACCATGCTGAACTAACCAAATTTTGATGTATCAAGAGTTACTAGAAAAAGCTCATATCTCATATCCATGGTCATGTATAAATACTTTTTTATAAGTTTTTTTTAAAATATATACAGTACCACATCTCGAAGAATATCTCTCGAGTCTCGTTCAAAGATAAACTTTTTCTGGCCATTATATAGGAGCACTAATCAACATAAAGATAGTTGAAGTCTATGACTCCTATATTAAATAAATTATATGTGCTCCTTGACTGACCAATTAATTTATTATTATTGTATTGAATATTTTTTAAGGAATCTTGTATCATAGAGAATGAAAAGTTTTTTATAGACTAAGTCACATCCCTCTTAATGATTTTAGAAAATTTATCCTATTTTAAACCTTTAGAAAGGCATGTCGATGAGAACCCTTTTCCCACAAGTTCTGAGTTATACCAGAACTTATAATCATTAACCATATCCTAAAGTTGTTCAGCCATATTATTAAAACAAAGAGAAAAATAAATGAATTGGTTTGTCTGATAATCATGGTTAACTAATTTACCATCCATAGCATCAAAGAATTATCATGATAAAAACTAGCTATTACTCAAAGATAGTCAGTAATGACACAATAGCCAACGTTATCATCCACATGAATCACCAAAACTTTATTAATGTATTGCATATCTGGTTGAGTGGTTGTTGTATAAAGCAATTGAATTAATGTTCTTCGGTCCTCACATACATAAGCAAGATAGAGATGCAATAGATGATTTGACAGTAAGATTCCATGTATCTAGAATTCAAAACATGAACAGAGATTTGTGTTCCATAAATTATTAGTATATATGTGCTGATATGTGTCATTGTCACTGATAATACCAATAAGATAATGCATTTTTTTAATTAAAAAAAAAAGATAGAGGGGGATAAATCCCGGTGTAGCTATTCCCGCATGCCCCCATCCCGCCAGGTAAAGTTCGATTCGAGATGCTTAGATTTTCACTCTCCCCATCTAATGATGAGTACGTCAACCTGACACCACTAAAACACCGGCTGGTGGAACGGGGACAAGGAGGAAATCCCGACCTCTCACTCACGTCAACTGTTCCAAGCTCCAGAATTAATATGGGATTTAATCGAGTCACCCTTGAGATCATTACTCAAACCCAGGACCGGTTGGTAGTGAGGCAAGGCATTTACCAACCGGGCCATCGCCTTAGCGGTAATGCATTTTTTTTATAAAAAAAATCTAGATGTGAAGAGAACTTGAGCATATAAAAGTATGCAACATAAAAGAAATGCAAAATGATGTGCTTTACTGATATGGTGCCCAAATAGTATAAGGCTATAAGCATCAATTATGTAGCATAAGCATCCAGTAATTTATATTTTATTTTATTATTTTTTAAAAATTTTAAGCTTTATGAAGGATTGTTGGAATTTTAAAAAATTCAAAAGCACTCGCTTGTTTTGATTTAACTTGGAACGTGGTCTTGGCAACTCTCATTTTTGTTCATCCCTGTTCTAAGGATATAAACAATGATTTATCATTAATTATAACTTTCAACATCACCATCTCACGGATATAAATATTAAAATTAGCTTTTACATCATAGACTACTTACTGAAAGCTACAAATCAAGCTAGGAGATGCAAATTATGTTGAAAATCTAACACTGCCGACAAGAAGGTTGAGATCTACAGCTATATCTCACATGTCGAACAGTATCATCAGAATTAGTAATCAAAATAAATGGGTTATCAATCAATCATTTTCCTTGTCAAAAAACAGATGAGAAGGGGATCGATCAATCATTTTTCATTAGCAAAAGCTTGTGAGATGGGTTCCATGAACTTCATTATTATTATTATTATTTTAATATAAAAAAAAAAAGGAAAGGAGTTAGATCCGGGATGGCCATCCCCAGATGGTTCCCAACCCGATGTTCGATATACAGCGCATATTAATTTTTTCGCAGCCGTTCCACATCCATTTCTCATCCGAAGGTGAGTATGTCCTTCTGACTACCGGCGTTGTTCGATATACAGCGCATATTAATTTTTCCGCAGCCGTTCCCCATCCATTCCTCATCCGAAGGTGAGTATATCTGTCCGACTACCGGCGTTAGTCGAGTGAACGAGATTTATTATATATATATATCCCTAATTTTTTCACTATCACTAGCCAACAGGGACTCCAGAATTATTTTATTATTATTATTATTATTTTGATTTTATTTATAGATTATTTTTTTATTTTTTATTTTATTTTTAAATTTTTTTATCAAAATATGTCTAAATCTAGGTTCGAATCTCTACCAGCTGGTCATGAAATCTCACAACCAACTACACCACTCTCTCTCTCTCTCTCTCTCTCTCGGTGGTGGACTTCATTATTTTTAACATTCCCGTCCATGATTGAAATTTCACAGTAATTCTTTTTTTAGAATGAAGAATTTTCGCAGTAATTCAAAGTGAGAATATTTATTGATATTAAGTTTGGAAAAAATGTTAGCCAGCAAATACATTCCCGTTTCTCAAAAAAATCATATTAGCTGATAGTTCGTACCTGATTATATACAATCTCATTTAGCTTCAGATTATATACAATGCCTTTGACAATGGAAATAAATTTACATGATAACATCCATAAAATTGGAAATACACTTTTACAAACAAAACAAAAAATATTTGAAACCAAACAATATTATTTTTCATTTGAAACTAATTACCTTTCAGTTTGGGTCACAGATACCCACATTCGAAGTCCAATATGCAAGCCTTCAATTATTTCCAAAGAAAAAGAAAAAAAAAAAAAACATTCATTTACTCCTCATGTTTACGCTTGCATCTCAGGACTCTCAACTATATTTCTTTTTTTTTATGATAAAAAAAATGGGAAAGGAGTTAGATCCCGGGCGTGGCCATCCCCAGACGGTTTTTCAATCCCAGTCAGGGAATATTCGATACACGGCGCATATTAATTCTTCCGTATCCGAAGGTGAGTACGTCAACCTGACTATCACTGATGTCAGTCGAATGAACGGGATTTATTATATATATCCCTAACTTTTTCACTATCACCGGCCAACAAGATTCGAATCACTGCCAGCTAGTTGTGAGAAAAGTCTCACAACCAACTGCACCACTCACCAGTAGTAACTATATTTCTTTGATCGAGATCAAATTCTCAACCGTATCTCCACTTGCATTAAACTACATATAAACATTGACCACTAAATAATACATATCTATTATGTGTCACTACAAAAACACTAATTCTTATTTTTCATATTTTATTCAAATGATGGAGTCCTTAATGACATATTAAACCAGTCGGAATAAATCCAATGACTTATTCTAATCTCAAAATACTCTTGGTAATATGCATAAGGATGTCAATTATAAGTAGCATTAGATGTCCTGGCCTAGAGAAATTATTGGTTGGATCAGGTTAAAGGCTGTGGACCAGTACTCCAACCATGGTGCAACATTCATAGCAACAAATAGATTGGAAGGGAATGTGACACATCTTGTATGTACGTTGCTTTATGGTTGAACTGAGACATCAACTCGGGGATTTAATCCAGCTAAAGATTACACCCCCAACGAGGTCCAGAAGTGCCACTCACAGGAGCATTTTAGCTTGCAAAAGAGACCGAGAACAATTAAAGCCATAGCCAGCTGAGAGGACTTTGCCTGTACTTTCCCCCCCCCCCCTCCGGCTCTTCCCCAACACGCATGATGCCTTCGCCATCAACTATTTTTCAAACCTCGATTCTGAAGTCCCACCTACCATGGAGGTGATCTCCACCAATCAAGGCGCGGCTCGTGGCATCACAAGATTCCCCTCGAGCTATGCTCATGCAAAGCATGAGTGGGACCGTTCTTGGACCGTTCCTGGATGATTGAGCCCTCGCACCAATCCGCCACGACTTCGCCTGCATGCCAAAGCCCTTGAAATAGACGGGATCCATCCCCTCTAATCTCTCTACAGTTGCTGCACTAGAGAACTCTTGCAATACTGTGAATCTCCTGAATTTCTTTTGCACCCAAGTGTCGTGATTGCATACTCGAGCTAGCCAGCAAGACCTTTCAGATAGATTGGAAATATATATATATATATATATATTTATATTTATATTTATATTATATGTTGATAGAGGGAAGACAGGAATGGTTGGTGGAAGAAATGCCAGGCCACAAAAAGATAAAGGTTTTTGTATTGGAAGCAACGCAGGCAAGCTTATCATCCCACAACTGCAAGACAAAGCAAGCAGGTATATAATTTTCAAACAGGAATAATACTCGGCGTTATCCAGGCCACCACATACATCATAAAATGCCTTGCAGCTTTTAATGGCTGCCATTAAATCGAGGGCCATGGAATAATACCGTACGAGCTCGTGGACCAGACCACGGTATTATATATTCTATGGCGTGGCCCATGCACCGTAGAGATCCATGCTCCTAAGTTATCGCATATGTTGACTTGGTCAACTTTGGAAGGGTCGTCATGCTAAGGTTTCCACCGTCGCCATGTGAAAAAGTTGGGATCTGTTGACCGACTCTAAACGAGGGGTCCATTATTCAACATTATTTTAGACCATGCTACGTCAAAAGAATAGGTGCCGTCTACTAATTAAACTGGATCTATTCAACATTGATGTGCTTCTTGGGTGGATCCTGAGCTGTTTGTCCTTTGTCCGGTGATGGTGTTTTTTTTTTTTTTTTTTTTTTTGATGAACAAAAAAGCACATAAAACACTTGTTCGGTGATGGTGTTTGTCGTGGGACATGGACTACAAGCCGTCCTGGCATTACAAAGAAATCTCACATAAAAAACTCGAATAGCTAATGTGCAACTCAACAGCTACTTCATTCGGTGAGATTTGGGAAGTATTTTTTGTTCCAAAGAAAGCACAAATATCTATAAAAAATAGGTGGCGCTTTTCTTAATGATGGGGACAGAAATCCTGTTTCCAGAATTATGAAGATTTTAAGACCGGCAATGATCCGATCGGACTTGGCGCAGAATAGACAGGATCACAGGAGCCATATACGACTATTTCAGATCCCAGTATCATTACAGTGAAACAGGACATAGCCGATGCTTTTTGAAATATTTGTCGATGTTTTTAAGTGTTAGCAAGAAATCTCCCGATATTTTTTAAAGCATTGCAAAAGCGTCGGCTATGTACGTGTGGGGATGCAACCTGTCGACGCTTTAAAGCATCGGAAGCGTCGACTATGTAAGCATGGGGACGCAACCTGCCGACGCTTTTTAAAAGCGTCGCTAAATTTAAAGTTGTCGTCGGCATATTCCGATACTTTAAAGCGTCGCTAAGTTTAAAACCCAACGACGCTTTAAAGCATCGACATATGCTAGGATAGCGATGCTTTAAAGCATCGATAAATTTAATTATTTATTTTTTAAAAAATATACCTATATTAACTGTATATATCAAATACATACATCATTCATTTAAACCTGTATCATTCATATATACCTGTATCATTCATTCAAACCTGTATCATTCATCAAACCTGTATCACACATAGCCAAAGACATACAAAATGGAATCAAATACCATTTAAATGAAATTTATATCACACAAACACAACTTTAATACTCCAAACACCAAATACACTTGAAATCAATATAAAGAATATTTTATATATATATATAAAGTATCAACATATGCTCAATATCGATCAAAGTTCAAATACATAAAAAGACATATAAAAATAATAAAAAAAAATAATTGGCATCACTGATCCACGGGAGACTGGTCGTCGTCCTGTTTGCGACTGGCAAATGCATTAGGAACCTACAAGATATACATATATATAGTTACGATACATATATTATATATATTCTAAATTATTAGATACATACAAATATATATATATATATGCAGTTATAAATAATTATTTATCTAAGATGACATGAACATATGTAGCACAAATGTAACATGCTCAAGCTGAGCCCTAATAGTCTGCATCTCTGCTCTGTCTGCATCACATATCTGTCTAAGCTCTGCTATCTCATCCTCGAGTTGACGAACATGTGAATGATCATGACTATCTCTAGCATCTCGAGTAAATCTACTCAACTCAAATAACTGAGTAGGGGTAACTCTAATCCCATAACCCTTCACTCGTCCAGGATGCTCTGGTCCCATCAACTCAGAGAATATCTCGATCTCGATGCGACTGCTCTGAGTAGATGATGTAGCCTCGCCATCATGCTCGGCGATCATAGAGATAGCCCTATCCTATGTTTTATAAAAAAACTCATATATCAATACTTAATAAAAATATAATTATAAATCATGATATAATATAAATAATATATATATATATATATTCTCTGGAATCCTTCCGAACAAAACTGTCATCCTGATGAACGTGAGTCATCCGATAGAACTCCACCTCACCAGGCTCCCTCCCCTGTTGATCAGCCTATAGAAAAAATAAATGTTACAAAAAAATTATAAATGATACATCTTATACCCCGTACCATGATACATGGCACATGCATGATACATGATGATACATGATGTTAAAACTAAAAATGTACTAAAAGTATTATAGGATGAGAAACATACAAACTCATGCCTGAGCTGTGCATAACTCTTGGACCCCACTGTATGAGGAACAAACTGAGCTGCTCGTGCAGCTCTACCAATAGAAGAATATGTCTACAAAAATAAATTAGAACTATGTTATATATTGTATAAATATAATTAGAACGAGTAAAAATTAATAAATTTATATGTTTGATGATGCTACATAACCTGTGCCCTCTCGGAGAACCAATAGTGCACCAGCTCCCTCCACTGATAAGGGTGAATATCAGGAGGACAAGTAGCTGCAACCTGCTCCTCTATCCTACCCTCTAACTTATAGTCTCCCTTCAACTTCGTCCTATATTCTTTCCACTTGCGATTGAGAGACTTAAATACAAAATCAGAACAATCTGGAGAGAGAACGAACTTGCTCTACAATGTAAATAAACAATAAAATAAGTATTAAATGAAATAAGCCATGCAATTGTTAAAAACCTAAGACATAAAATAATATATCAATTTTTTTACCTGCACAACTCATAGCATCTCTATTTTATAGGCAGGAAGCATGTCGTTCTACTTCGGATAATTTAGGGGACATAGCTGACCCCGGCATCCTACTGTCCCAAAAAAACTAGTCAACAAGCTAGCAGCTTTCTTAATAGGCTAGCCTAGATTGTTGCACTCTATGACTATCCTCTTGCCCTAGGTAACTGCCACACATCACGGACTAGTGTGACTCCTCACCTCCACCTAAGTCTCCCGGATCCATCTAAAAAAAAATATAGAAAATTATATATCAAAACTATTGCATATGTATGAATTAAAATATGATGAAATTATTAAATTATCCTATATCTGTATGTCATCGATGATAGGCTCGTCATCAGGATAATCCGTAGGAGGATCGTGATATGCTGACTCGGAGGGAATGGCATCGTCCTGAGGTGGAGAGGTACTGGCCTCCACCGGATGTACAGAAATGGATGGACTGGCATCAGACCGATGTGAAACTGATCGATGCTCATCGGGCTGCTATGACGAAGTACCTGCCTTGGTCTGAGAAAACTGAAACTATACATCTGATAGGCGCTTCCTTCGAGGCATGGTGTACCTAACATGCATTATTAAAAACTAAGTTAGTCAACATTATAATCAAATTATAACGAAAATGAATTATAATTTAAAAGATAACATAATCATTCATGCAAAAATATAAACTATCTTATAAACTACTTGTCATAATCAACCAGTTGTACCTTCTTCGGAATCCAACCTAACCAAAATGGTTGTATCATTTATATGATCATCCGGCATAATATTATAAGGCATATGCTGAGCATAAGTATCATCATCATCTTCTTCCACCCTTTTTTCCATGTCATACAAGTCTCTGGGTTTTGTCTTAATAACAGTAGCCCATTCTTTATCTTTCGAGTCTTGTACATAAAAACTTATCGAGCTTGAAATGAAAAGATAAATGGATTATCCTTCAATAACACACCCGTATGTATCAATCTTGAAAAATTGATAAGTATGAATCCATTTAAGTCCTTTTTCAAACCTTTAGGTGTATTTATCCATCCAATCGCATCGAAATAATATAATTTTAATTTTTTTATAATAATCCAACTCAAAAATATCTTTAAGTATATCATAATAAGATTTTCCATATGCTTCTACCATAACATCACTGTTCTGAGTTTTTCTAAATTTCTCGCACTCCTTGGTATGAAATTTAAAATCATTTATAATAAAATTATTATATTTGTTCATAATATAATTAGGACCTCTGGCAAGTGCTATTAGTTCTGCTGAACAATTTTTCTCCATCAGTACCAGTACCTAGAAAATATAATATCAATTATCGATCACTTATTCAATGTTAAATATGTGTAAAATTATTATACGACTTATATATACTAACCTAATTGGCAAGCCAATTAGGGAATAACTCAACCAACCATCTTTGTTCAATCCTTGGATTAAGATGAGTGGAATGATTGGCTTGTCGTTGTACAGCTAAAATTTCACTCATGACAATCAAATATAAGTTTGATGACAACATGTCTAATATTTAGTATTATCCATGTGTAGATAGACTAACTTGTGATAGTCAGATATTATGTCACTATATAGCAATACATAACGGTGTGCTTATGATAAGGATTTATGGTCAAGAAAAATACTTTCAGCTTTTCCTATAAATCTTCCGAAAGATGCAAATTTGTATAAATATGTATTCTCCATAGTATCACCGTGACGTTGAGGTCAATTGAATATAGTCTCTACACCTTTGAGATATCTTGAACAAAATATTAAACACTCTTCAGCAATATATCCCTCTGCTATTGTGCCCTCGGGATGGGCTTTATTTCGTACATAATCCTTCAAACGTACAAGATACCTTCAAAAAGTATAATATTTATTAAAATTTTAATATTAATATCATATTAAATAATAAAAAAGATATATAAATTATGAAATTTTAGTTTTACAATATTACCTCTCGATAGGGTACATCCATCTGTACTATACCGGTCTACCAAGTTTAGCTTCCGAAGCTAGGTGAATGAGTAGATGAACCATAATCATAAAAAAATCAGGAGAAAAAATATTTTCCATCTGACATAACGTAAGTATGACTTGAGACTGCAACTAATCAAGCTCCTAGGGATCAAGAACCTTAGAACATAATGCCTTGAAGAATGATGATAACTGAAAAACAACCATAATAACTTGTTTCGGCAATGACGATCTTAAAGCTAATGGAAGAATATCTTGCATTAGTATATGTCCATCATGACTTTTAAGATTTGAAATTTTTTGCTCTTTTAGATTCACATATTGTGAAATATCTGATGCATATCCATCAGGAACCTTGATATTCTTTAAAACTGTCAGGAAGAGATCTTTTTCTCAACTAGACATTGTATAACATGCATGAGGGATATAAGTTCTATCACTTGCAAGCACTTGTGGATGAAATTCATGTCGGATGCCCATTTTTTTTAAATCAATATGTGCCTTCATGTTATCTTTAGTCTTTCCATCAAGATTTAATATTGTTCCAATCAAATTATCACAAACATTATTTTCTATATGCATAACATCAAGATTATGCCGGAGTATATTATGCTCCCAATAAGGTAAGTCAAAGAGTATGCTTCTTTTCTTCCATAATTGTTTAGTATGCTGATGGATAGATGCTGTCATTATATCATCATCATTTTCAACTTCAAAAAAATTATCTGGATCCTCGAACACTACTGTATATAAGGTGCAAGTATTGACTTCCTCCGATACTTTTTCTTGTGCTGAAGTCTCAACATCATCTCTTTCTCACTTTTTAGAGGAACTTTATCATCTTTCCATAACTATGTCTGATACCAAGTATTTGTTTACGAATATCAAAACCAGAAGGTAGAATTGGAACAAATCCCAACTCTATAGTACCATCAAATAAATCCTTCTGAAATCGAAATGGATGATTTGCCTCCAACCATCGACGATGTCCCATATAACAAAACTTTCCTCCATGTTTTAAATGGGTTGATGCACCACAAAAAGGACATGCAACTCGTCCCTTAGTGCTCCAGCCAGATAAATTGGCATATGCAGGAAAATCATTAACAATCCATAATAGAGCTGCCCGCAGATTGAATGTTTGGCCATTCGAAGCATTATTGCACTGATACCCTCCCACAGTTGTTTCAATTCATCTATTAAAGGTTGTAAAATAATATCAATATCATTGCCTAGACCCTTATCATCTAGAATGACCATTGATAAAATAAGTGAAGACTGTTTCATGCATATCCATGATAGCAAATTATAAGAAATCATAACTGGCCAGGTGCTATAGACAGAACTTAAAGTCCGAAATGGATTGAACCCACTAGCTAAACACAGCCCGATATTACGAGCATCAGATGCAAAATCAGGATGTTTGTCATCAAATGCTTTCCATGCTAAACTATCCGCTGGGTGTCTCAGTATTCCATCTTTTGTACGTCTTTCATCATGCCATCTCATTGACGAAGATGTCTTTGATGATGCATAGATCCTTTTTAATCTAGGTACAAGAGAAAAATAATGTAATACCTTCGCCGGTTTTTGTTTAATTTGTGTTGCATCCAATTCATCTAATCCTTCACTATCATTTTCTTTTTGCTTCATCCATCATGAACATCCACACACATGGCACGACTCTTGGTCGATATGTTCTTCCCGATATAATATACAATCATTTGGACAGCTATGAATCTTTTCGTATCAAATATCTGATTCCTTTACTAATTTTTTGGCTTCATAACAAGATGTTGGTAAACTAGTACCTTCAGAAAATGTATTTTTTAATAACTTGAACAACATAATAAAACTCTTGCCAGACTATCAATTCAAGTATTTTATATAAAATAAATATACAAGAAAATAAATTTTTGAAAAGTTCTTGCAACCGGCATATAATTCTTGATCTGCATCTCTTATCAGCTTCTGATAATGATCTGTTCCAACATTAGTTGGGGATATCGGCTCCTCATCATGTATAGATTCAGTAAATATAGGACCATCAGGTAGCCCATCTGCTACTTGTCATCCACTGAAATCTCTAGGATTTTGAGCACCATATTCAAAAGCATCTCTAAGCAAACCCCTGATATCATCATCTCTTGTAAGATTTTTCTGTTAGTTACTGGATCCAAAATCAGGTATATATTCCATGTTAGAGGTTTGGTTACATGTAGATGGTAACCTTGACTCTCCATGAAAAAACCACTCTGTATAATCTCTTAAAAAACCATTCCATACCAAATATTCTTCAACAGTATTTGGATATAGAGAACTGGAATTTACACATTTTCGGCATTGGACATAAAATCTTTCCATTGATATTACTTCTCTCCATACCAAATTTATGAAATTATGAACTTCATCCAGATATTCTTGCTATTCCTTGGTTTAGTTATCCAACTCTTATCCATTGTAAGATAAAACTAACTGAAATAAATAAATATTTATAAGAACAAAATAAATTTAAAATAAGTTTATTCAATATATCAATTACAGTATTATTAAATGCACCCTATCATCAACTAATAGGTAAAGATGTCATATCCCATTCAAGAATTGCATTAATTATATTAAGTATTTACAGTAACCAAAGGATATGCAATAGAAGTTCTAGAAAAGTTTTGGCAGCATTTTTTCTTAGTTCTTCCCATACATATTTATTTGTATGGGGAGAACTAAAAGAAAATGCTATCCGAAATATATCTAGAACTCTATCCATACCATTTGATTATTCCATAGCATTTGATTACTGTAAGTACCTATAAAATTATTTGCAATTCTTAAACTGTCCAAAATGGATAATCAATTGACCATTGTACATATTTCTCCCATCCATATAAAAATAAAATGATTGTATGAATGCTGTAGAATATGTACTTTAATCAATTGACGGATCTATATTTCTATGCAATGCTAAGTTTTTTAAAAAATATTTAAAAAGTCATAATTGATCATAAAAAAGCTATAGATGGTATTGAAATAAAAGATTTGCAATAATGAAACTAATTTTAAAGCATAACATGTTCAGTAAGATGCAGGTATATACCAAGAAATTTATAAAAAAAAATAAATAATCTACTAAGGATAAGAACAATAAATAATGAAAAATAAGGAGGAGGTTCAGTTATACTATTTAATCTATAACTAAATCAAAATGACTACAATCGGTTGCCTACAAAAGAAGGCCATCCAAGATTGTTGCCATTAGAAATAGTTGAATCAGCCAAACATACATTGCATAATCATCATAGCCTCCATATACAAACCTTAAACCAATTTTAAAATTGGTTACAGAGCTTATTTACTCTCCAAGTAGTCAAACACCTGATAAGAAAATAGCAACAAAACAGGTAGAGCAAATTTTTCTTAGTGGTGTGCAATTACCAAGTTATTTAAGCATAAACCCTAGCTCATGTACTTGGACTAATATAATATATGACTTTAGAAGAATCAAGATGACTTTTTGAAGACCATAAACTCAAACCTAATGTAGGAACATAATAACATAGTGAAGTACAAAACCTGTGAGGTGCTACTTTGTTCGTATGGAATCTATTTGGGCTATGGATGGATGGGAATAAACCTTACATACTGTATGACAAACTAATACATGAAGCACGTACTATTTTCATGCATGTATATACAGTTTCCAGTTTGGCAAAATATATGGCCAAGTTAAACTTCTTTGTTGAATTATTCTATTTTCAAATATATGCATTTGATACAAATACAAATGGGTAAACGTGTTTACTTGCATTGTTGGTTGAAAACACTGTTCTAATGGAGAAATGCAGGATTTCTTTGATCCTGTCAAATACCATCAAGTTAGATATTAATCAAGGGTAAGGCAGAGTTACCTTATTTCACACCCTAGTGATTGGATTTATTTCACACCCTAGTGATTGCCCAGTGACCACGATCTACTCACGGTCTATCATGCTGAGAGATTAATTTTATTGTGCCAATTCATGCCAGCATAACATTTAGCCAAGTTAGATGCAAATCAAGACCGAAATGATACTTGTAACAGTCAAAAATTTATACACCAAAAAAACTAGCTAGAAAGTATTACTTGAATTTATTAATTTTATATAAATATTCAAAATTTATCAAATATATAATTAATATAAAATTAAATACATACTAGCATAAATCCTCGTATACTCTTCTCATTTAAGTTGTAGTATACTCGCTAGACTAAGAATCCAGCTTCATTCAAATTTAATCATAAATATTATAATTATCTCATAATCAATCCAAATAGGCTCATGTTACAATATCTACTAATTTACATAAATTATAAAGTGAATTTGCTCCAATACTACTTATATTTATATAAGATCTGATATAAAAAAAATAACTCGAAAGGATTATTTGGATTCTTTGAATATATACAAATTCACAATATATATCCAATACATAACTGAAAGTAATAATAAACAATATATAATTAATGTGACACCAAAATATGCGTGGATTGATGCGGGCATGAAACTCGGTTCAGCCTACATTATGGATGGCGAACGGAGACATCACAATATTAACATGGTATTCATATAATGTTTAGTTGATAAAACTTTCACAAGTTATCCCTAAAGATAGACACGTTTGTAAGACATCATGTACCCACTATGAAAAGCATTAACAAATTGGAATATACTCAGATTTGATGAACAGAGAGATTGAAGGACAAAATGGAGGAGGTGGCCGGTGCGCAGCGGTGACTCGACTCAAGGCCACCCGTCGGCAGGATAGAGATGGAGGAGGGTGGGATCGAGGGATCGGAGGAGGAGGAGGGATCGAAGGAGACTGAGGGATCGGAGGAGGAGCTACCGGCCGTTCGAATGAGAGGAGGAGGGAGGGATCGGGGGATCGGAGGAGGAGGAGGAGTGAGGGATCGGAGGAGGAGGAGGAGGTTGCGGCGGATAAATGGGATCTAGGGCTCGAACGAGAGGAGGAGGGAGGGATCAGAGGAGGGGGAGGAGTGAGGGATTGGAGGAGGAGGACGACGAGGAAGTTGCGGCGGCCGGATAAGCAGCAAATGGGATTAGGGCTGGGGATCGGAGGAGGAGGCGCGAATGGATTTAGGGCTCGGGCTAGGGAGAAAAGGGACACCGGCATGGCGACGCCTGAACAAAAGTTCGCCAATGCTTTTAAGCGTCGTTAAAATCGACATACTTGTCGACGCTTAAAAGCGTCGGCGAGTTTGCGGAGTCTCCCGATGCTACCCAGAAGCGTCAGGAGAAAAGGGTCAACTTTTTACCTTTTTACTGTAGTGTATCTGAATCCATGATATTTCGAGCACGAATAACGAAGATAGAACGTCTGAATAAACTGAATGTCCCCAATTAAGAATGTCGAAGGAAAAAATCCTATCACTCGATTCTACTCCTGTAGAAGGAAAGAACTGGAAAAAGCACTTTGACCCCCTGATCCTATTGACGGTAACCTTCATATATGGCACACCCGATCTTCAGGATCTTGGTTCTCTCCTGGACTAGAATTTTTTCTGACTTTATTATGGTACTTATCTCTGACCCCCATAGCTTTTAACAGGCTTAGGTCGAATGATCCTAATGAATTGCCGGTCAACCAGCTACTAACCAATTGACCCTTGCTCAAGATGCATGCTCCTATCTACTTTCGATATATTGGGGACCGGGCTTCTTCGAATCCCAAGTTTGGTAAAACCTCGGTCACAAAAGACCTTCAAACCTATCAAACTCACGTACAAGGTCTCGACCTGGTCAATCATTCCTATGAGAGTATCACCCGAGGGCTGAAGTAGGAATCTACCGATACTCATCCTAAAATATCCTCTGCAATAGACAAACTATCAAGTCCCGGTATCTAGAATAAATCTTAGTCATTAAAGACGCGTAGCCTTTCTCTGAATCATATTTCTCAAAGTCATTAAGGCAAACAGCAGAAAGACACATAAGACAAAACTCCTCATCAATGAAAGGAGGATATTCTAGACATAAAAGGATGATTTTTACCCAGAAATTTAGATGTCAGCTCCAGAATTCCATCATTCCCTATCCACCATCGCCATGCCGAGTTATCTCTAAACTACCTCTTGGATTGACTATAAAAGAAAGTTCTTAGCAAACCCCTAGAGGTACATGCACACTCTCTCATCTGGTCCTTATATACTCTCATACACTTGTACTTATTTTGCCTGGGTGGTCTGAAATACTAACTTGACTGTTGGAGGGCCTTCACTGGAATCTCTTTCAATCAAGACATCTTTTACAGGTATAGCCATTCTTGTCTCCTCTCCAACTTATTCTGACGATGGAGCAGATTTCAGCACCATCACTTAGTATATAAAAATATCATTCTTTTCTAAAAATAGAATTTTGTCAAAAATTCTAGTATGGTAAGTATCCTTAGCATATATTTTATCAAAAAAAAAAGCCAGTAATAAAATAATTATCTATCCTTTAGCCTCCTCATCGCCGCAAGTTCACATGCAAAAGAATGATCAATCTTATTTCGTAATATAGATCATTGGATCGCGATTCTCCAAACACTCCAAACTTCTTCATTCAAGTGTATACATGGATCTCAAAATGACTATTACATAATCTAATGGTTGATTTCGGTTGAAGAAGATAAATCTTTTGAGAGATACACCCCTAGCCCCATTCCCACCCTTCCTGCAAATTTTTTTTAAAAAGAAATTCTTTTTTACTATTAAAGGGAATACTGTGAAACTAAATATATTTCCTTTTTGGCATTATAATATATGTGATGATAGATTTTCCTCATTAATAAAAATGATAATTAGTCTCGAGGCATACTAGCTTATTCTAATTTCTTAATATTCCCATGCTCACAAAACACCAGGTCTTACCGTCATCATCTTCTTCTTGTTGACTGATATGCGAACCCATGACAATGGGAATACTGTTTCAACAAAAATTATAAGAAAATGAAGATAAGCTTTCATGCCAATGGAAACCATGATTGCCAAACAATTCTTTTATATAGGAACACATTATCCAATATTTAACCAAGGAGAATTTCTGCCACAAGGCTTCCATTGGCAATTTGGCAACATACCAATTCACAAAAACCCACATTTTACTAATCCTAAATGTGTTTCCAACTTTCTGGTGGATTGCAAATGGATGGCAATGGACCCAAGACTGGTTCTTTACCTAATACCTTTTTTATTTGGTAAACGCTTTACCTAATGCTTTCAAGATCAAGGGTTTCGTCAATATGCAAGCAAAGAAAATAGAGTACCTAAACTGTTTCGCAAAAGATCTTATCCTAGCTAACAAGTCTCATGTTATTTTAAATCAGGTCGAGCATGACTTTTGTTGACTTAGCTAGCATACGATACAAATTTTACGCAGAAAATAAAAAACATTTTGTTAGGTAATAACTAATTGTCAAGAAACGTGTTCTAGTTCGAAGTTTTCGTATTCAAATGGACCCTTGCTCATCCGGTGCAAATGAAACATCGAGTATCCAAAATATACTTTCTTCTTATTTTTTTGATAAGCAACAAAGATGGGAAGAATAAATCTCGATGTAGCTATTCCCGCAAGCCTCGATTCAAGATGCTCATATTTTCTCGATCTTTCCTCATCTGAAAGTAAGTAAGTCAACCTGACATCACTCACACCAGCAGCCGTTCAGGGTTCCAGAAAAATATCTCAAACCTGCGACCGATTGATAGCAAGACAAGGCTTCTACCAACCGGGCTACCATCTCGGCGGTGAAAATCTACTCTCTGACCATCATGAAATTGAACACATTTGCACAAGTAACATGAACCTACGTACCCACAAAAGATGGAATTAAATGTTCCCCAAGCAACTACCTTTGCACGTATCAAAAGCCTTGGATCTAACTACTAAAAGAATAATGTGGTCCCTTTGCCACGAGAAGTGATCACTAGGTGTTGTTAGATGTCAACAGCTCTGTCTAAAATGACATTATCTTCCCTTGAATTCCATTATGATGACTGAAGTTAGTTGGGAGCATGACATAAATATTGATGCAATATGTCAACCCTAGCATTAGAGCAAACTAATGAGATTTCATTAATGGTGGGTGAGATTTGAGGTTTGCTTCTCAGAACACGGATATAATTATTGAGGATACTTGAAAACCGTTTTCACCAGCTAAAGATATCATATTATGTAGTTAGACGGCCCACCATGAAATAGCTTCAACTAACTCATTAAATGGTGATACATGCATCGCAAAAACTAGCTTAATTAATTCCACATAATGATATAAGCTTAGTTGGGTAAATGCTATTAGAGTAATGCCATAGGGTCCTCTTATTGCAAAATATATAATATGAGAAGTGCTTTATTCATGCAATAATCTACCCCTTGCCCCAATTCAACATAAAAATAAAATCGAAATGTGAAATGACAAATTTGAGCTTCATCTCTAATTATAACATGAATGGCTTTGTAATCCCATATTGTCTTGTACCTCTCAGATTCCTAAATTATATATACATATATATATAATATACATAATAGAAAATGCTGTTTATATTTAAATAATAAATACTATGTGGGCTTTGTCAAATTTGTAATGGTCATAATATGTAATGGCAAATATCAACTAGTATCTGGCCTTTTCCATTTTTCATATGTGTTTACCAAAAAAATAAAATAAAATCTTTTTCAAAGTTCTACGACCATTCAAAAATTAATAACCCCTCTATAATGTATGTAGCAACATTTTCTTATCGTTAACAAATGTCATTATCCATCCATTATTGGTAAAGTACTTGGTACAAAATATTTGAGTCATATGAAAGCATGCATTTGCTTGCCTTCAATAAAACTTCGAAAAGGAGCTCTTGTTATAAAGACAGCTTCCTCCCTTCCAAGATTCTTAAGATAAGGTTGCCATAAGTAAAAGGAAGGCAAGAACAAATACCCTGTTGCTTGATAACCAGGAACCACTAAATCTAGTACCATTTTATTTGAAGTTGGATTTTAAATTATTTTATGTTCTTCGTATGTACATAGATTCCATCTGGCATGAGAATTTAACCACAAAACAATCCGATCCTCGATTGTATTTTAATAAAAAAAGTTGGCACAACTTTTAACTGAAGTTGAAACTGGTTCGGCTCAAAAGGATATGACCATGGGCATCTACCACAATTTTTTACTTCATAGCACGTGCCCTTGGTATAATATTTTATGCTTGCAATGGGCTTTAATTATTTCACAACAAATAAAATATATTAGACCTTTTTTCTAATGGAGAGAAGGGGGTTTGGGGGAAGCAGCAAACCAACCAGTATTTATTCCTATCTAGGTCCAGATCTCTGGAATGCACCACCCAAGGTTCAAACCTAGGACCTCGGGTTGCTCAAGTGTAGACATGGTACTCACGCCATAAACACTAATGTATCGATGTAATGCTGATGTTTTCTCCAAAGAAACTGAAATAAAATAAAAGGCTCCGGCTTGTGGGCCGTCTATCAGGTCGGAGTATGGAAATATTCTGATGCACTCATCCAAAGCCCAGCCCATTAGCAGATGGGTTGGCCAATTGGGCTGGGTCGTGACCGAATCCATGACGGTAGAAACATGCTAGGTACCGGACCCGGGTGCGATGCACGAATTATAATAATTCTGATGTTTCGTATAGCTCAAAATTTAACTGATAAAATATATTGGTTATTATATCGATTAAATTTATTATCTTAAATTTATTTCAAAATTTTGATATCTGAATTTTTTTAAAATATTAAATCAGAAAAGCCTATTCTTTGCTTATATATATATATAATAGGTTATATATAAAGTGCAAGTTTCTAGCAAGAAGAAAGGACTTGAAACGATACTCCGTGGCCGATGAATCTGGATAGTATTATTTTAATTATATACGATAGATTGATCTAAAATGGCTCGATGCCCAGCCCCAAAACATACCGAAAAAGAAGTTTATGTCCGTGAAAGCATCATTTTTGTTTTTATTTTTACTACTAAGGAGGTAGCCCAATCGGTAGAAGCCTCGTCTCACTACTAACAGATCGTGGATTTGAGTCTCGAATTTTTCTTATTTGCTTTTAAAAGATTTACGATCAAGTCTCGTGCCTGAACTATATTCATTTTTAATCAAACTCCGGACTTCGACTTCTTTTAAAATTCGATATTATCTGTGCCCAAATCCAGCTCATGATCGATCAGCTCTACTCCATGGCTACCCACTTTTCTATTTCCTATAATCGAACCATACACGGTCACTCATCCATTTCCTATGATCGAACCGTGGGTTTGATGACTGAAGTACACACCATCTGAAGTTGCTGAATGTAGAGATGGAAGGTGACTTAAAGATGGTAGTAGTACGTTCATTGTAGGGGTTGTATCTTTCTTTCGAGCAAGACGTCACCTTTTTTCACACGAATCCATCAATGGTTCACAAAATTGTTGCTTCGAGCATTCAACATCCACACAGCTAGATAAATGAGAGAATTTGGCATGCTTTGAGATTTGTGTAGAACCAGGGTGTGATTCGATGGATGATGTCATGAAAGAATGTCGACCATTCTTGTTTTGCGCGGAAGATGTAACCCGAGCCCATTCACCGGCTCCATCGGAACAAAAGCCCAGATTGCCGAGGCTATGGAGTGGCTAGCATGACATGGGACAAGTAATTTATCCTTTTGTCAAGGGCCGATTTAGAAATTTACTTGGTAATATTTATCTTTTTTTTCTTTTTTTGATGTTTTTTTGAAAAAGGAGTATGATAATATGATATATTGGGGTCTGGCTATAATGAACAAGACTCGTTTGAGGCGGGCGCTGAAGAAATATTAGATTTTAATATATATATATATATATATATATATATTATTTTTTTAATTAATAAAGTTATTAATTTTGAAATTAAAAATTAAAAGCATGATTTTTTTTATCTTATTTTTATAATATATTTTTTATTGATATATATTACATTATCAAATAATATATACTAAATAAATTATTTATCGAGCAAGTCAATATACACTTTCACATAAATTAATACATAATTTTTAAAACATGGAATTTATCAATATATAAATATGGATGAATGATACGCACTAGCAAATTTGTCGTATAACAATCCAATACACACCAATCAGCAAATTGATACACAACTTTTAGAATATTATATTTATCGATATACATTATTTAGTATGGTAATAAATACTCGTTGACTTCTTGATACATGTTATAAGTTTCTTTGATATACACTTAGTAATCTTCATTGCATGGCTATAGAAACTGATAGCATGTTCTCTAATCATTGCTATCTCCTTATTCTCCGTCTCCTCTTCTTTTCTATAGCATTCAAGGAGAAAGAGAAAGTTCAGTTTTTTCTTCTTTTGTTGTTTCGTTTGCTTTATCTTTGTCCGTTCCCTTTATAATTATTTTAAATCTTACATTGCCACCCATAATTATATAATTAATTTAGTAAATCTATTTATTCTTATTTTTAGAGATTATATATCATATCATCTAAAGACTGGAGTCATGCTAGCCGAGAAGAGAGCTCTAGAGAATAAAGCTCTCGAGAAGAGAGCAATCATGCTACCAGTTCATATGCTTCTACACCACTCACATCACATGATAACTCTAAAATTTTATATATTCTTTTATATATTATTTTATATTTTATTATATAATTTAATACCCTCTATATTAGATATTCTCTAACTTGGTTCAAAGGACATGGGATCACTAGTGACCCCACAATCAGACGTAGCATCAACCGGCTCTTAGACTCGGCACCGTGGTCAAGGACTTGCTCGGCTTGCAGCACCTTCGACTCAATCAGAGGATAAAAAACTCATCTACATTCAGAGTTGCTCATAAGTGTCACATATTCATATTAATATATTTAAAGTTTAATCATTTTAAACTTAACACTTATTATTAAATTTCAAATTTGTAGTATATTCAGAGAGCCTGAAGTTTCTCGAATGGTTATTAGGATCATTCACTGATTAATGCCAGGACCGGTGAACGAGTTCTCCAGTTGACCATCAGGAGCTTGTGATGCAGCCTCAGAAATGCTCCTCATAAGTAAAATATGTTTAATTTTTAAATTCATGAAATGTCTGTATTTTATTTATTTAATATAAACTTGGTTCTACTTATAGTAGTACTATCGATTCTAAACTCCTCAGGCAGAGGAGGCTAACCATTCGACCTTCGAGAAGGTATCCATATATAGGCTCCAGGACAAGCTATATAGTCTCAGGTAGGCTACTATAGAACACTCCAATTCTGAGTCACCATCAGACTGGAAATCTTTCAAGGATCACTAGATACGGGCGGATGCATGGGAGGCCCTCTACGACCAGTAGGATCCAATCAAGCATATTGACGGCTTTGTTGGCATGCATGTGGTGCTCGATAGATTGGTAAGAATTCTACGGTTATATTAATTTTAAATTAAACTGATGATATATATATATATATATATATATATATTATTTATTTATTATAGATACAGTAGTTAGGTCATGTACTGGGATAGCTATAGTTGTAAGAAGCCATACACTAGTCCAAGAGAACTGGTGATTACTTAGAATCGAGATCTCGATATATCGCGGTAACAATTTAAAACTTTAAGTATTAATTTTTATATATACTGATATGTTTAATTAGACTAATCAATTTATAAACTGTATAGACAAATTTCGCGGAGTATATCTAGCATGGCATGGTGAGGGCCCGTCCTCTTAACCCTTTCTTTGACTTTAAGAGATGGCTCAGGGGTACCAGAGGAATGAATAGGATTCGGGTTATAGGATTCGAGCACAGCTTCGACCTTCCAGCGGCTCACTACGTACTCTTCGATATCCTCATCTTAGGTCTAACAATCCAAACATTAGATGATGCACACATCAAGGACATCATGACTCGTGTTTTTGCCTAACAATCTCAAAGCTCTAAGATGCCATCCACGATACGGTCGTCGAAATTCTCCGGGACCCGTACCTGAGCGAGTAAGTCTATTAATAAATTTATATACTCGTTTTAAATTTTTATTTTTAAAAACTGTATATATCACTATATACAAGATGCTGGGACATTTGGATCTCATCCACTAGCTGCTATAAATGATGCACAAAAATACGAGCAAGAGAACGACAACGATGGCAAGGATTTTACATGATTTTTTTCTATTTTGATATTATGTATTTAATTTTGATACCTGTAAAGTAATGTTAATTTGTAAAATTATATATTATATTTTTTATATAATATAATTATATTTTTTATTTATGATTGTTTGTTTATGATTGTGGTATTTCGTTATGACATTTTAGTTTTAATTTACTATAATTACTTGTTATTGTAATTTAAAAAACATGTTTTAAAATATATTTATATTTTTAAAAAATTTAGAAAAATATTTATCGACGGTATTAGAGATGGCTAATGCAGTTTATAATATGGAATTAGTGATGCCAGTTATTATCAACAACAACATTTTATCATTAATTATTTTTTATTTTTTTTTAAAAAAATATAAAAATATATTATTAGTAATAATTTTATCATCGTTCTAGCTATCACTAATATATATTATTAGCGATGATATTTTTTCCATCACTAATAATAGATGTTGATGATAAAATTATTTTCGACGTATCATCGGTGATGGGTTCCATCACTAATAAATTGATAACAGTATTTTTATTATTAGTGATGATAAATAGTTATCGATAATAATTATTTTTTTAAAATATATATAACAAAAAATTATAAATATATATATATATATATAGGTATGGTATCACATTTGAGATATTAACCAGATCTCACTTTTATTTTGATATTGCGACATTTGCTAATGGTAATGACAGTGTCGTGCATCTTGTCACAGTACATGTCGTTGTTTGAAAAATTAATCATTTGACTTAACCGTTCCAGTCCCTTCCTCTTCTCCTACTCTGGTATCTATGCAGTACAATAACGGTACATGCAGGTGACTACTCGGTGCTTAGAGTAGACTTCTATGTATCTTTAATTGAGGACCATACATGATCTTGTCTGTCAATTCAATCCATATTCGATCTATTATAAATAAATTTAAATTTAGAAAGGATAGATACGGATCATAAATGAACCGGTTCATTTAATTTATTTAATAAATAAGTTGGATTCAAATTTTTTAGATTCAATATATTTAATTCATTTAATTTATTTAATGTATGGATTGGATCGGATCGAGTTAGGTTAGGCAAACAAGTTATCTATTTATTAAATAGATTGAGTCAGGTAGGATTGGATAAACAAGTTATTCAATTATTAAATGAATTAAATAAATCTAGTTGGATCGAGTTAGCAAGTTATCCTTTTAATAAACGGATTAAATGGATCGGATCGGATTACTTGTTTAATAAATGGATCGGGTTTATGTTTTAAATTATAACCTATTTAATAAACAGTCGAGTTCAGATTAAAATTTTTCTGATCCGATCTATATATGACCTGATCCATATATGCCCGATCTAATTTAATTGCCACCCCCGGTCTCCAAGGTAGATGCCTTTTGCACTCAAAACAGCAAAATATTGAATATTTCGCAAGGTTGTAGTAATTCATCCTCAGGGTTTAACCCCCCTATAGTTCATGGACAAAAGCTGCCCATTATTTTTCAGCCAACCGGTATTTTACATTTCTGCCACGGGGACTTTGGTCAATTAAGTCTCACAATTATCGCCTCCTAATGTATTTATTTAGGTTTGTAATTGTGATCGGGATATGTGGGTAGTTTATTTGTAATTTATTGTTCATTTATTGCAAAACAGTGTCTCCAATGCAGATGCCTCTGGCATTGCAGAATAGCAAAATGTTGAGTATTTCACAATGCTGTAGTAATTCATGCCTATCAGTTACCTCTCCATGGTTTTCAAGGACAAAAACTATCCATTATTTTTTGGCTACCTGGTTTTTTACTTTTCCAAGACTATACCGTGGGGACTTTGCTCAATCAAGTCTCATGGTTATTGCCTCCTAAAGTTTTACTTTAGGTTTTAGTTTTTTGTGAATTGGATAGGTGGGTAGTTTAGTTTTTCCAATCAGTCATTTCTTTCAAGGGGGGAAAAGCAACTCTTGGCAATGCTTGATTGTGCATAAATAATATTTAGCTTGATGCAAATAGACCATGGGTCATAAAATAGATTATAGGTCATTGTACAAGACACAAGTTTTCATTCCTTAGGTGGAAGATTCAATTTGCTTCAGCCATAATCTATAGCCATTTACTCTTTTTTTTGGTCTAAACCTTATTAGGCCTTTCCTTGTGGTGAGATCCATGGCTTAGTGGATGGTAGATCTGTTACTGGTATCAGCTAAAGGGAGCATCTTAATTGCCTCAGCAAAAATTATTTTAACTGGTTTCTCTGGCATCTTGATTGACCAATCTGTCGATGATTATATTTTAAAATAAAATAAAATAAAATAAAACTCTTTCCTCCCCTCCGCTGCATGCAATGCATGTAAATGTTGCACACTGATCGCCGTGCATTTAACTATTTTATATTTTTTTAATTTTTATATTTAGATAATAATGACTATTTTTTTATATAACACTAGAACGGTCATTTAAAGAATTTTTTAAAGATTTTTTTTAGAATTTTGAACATATAAATAGACCTCTAGACCTCTATCCCTAGCCCTGCAACCCATCTAAAATTCTAAGTTCTTCCTCTCATATATTCCTCTTTTCCAAAATTTTCTAAAATTCTCTCTTTTTTACAATTTTTTTTATAATTTGGGCCGAAGACAAGCTCATTGATGTTTGTTCGAGACCTATCCATAAGCAAACGTTGAAATATTAACTTTCGAGTTATACCTTGGAGGATAGTGTATGGTTCAATCATTCTTCGCATGAGAAGAGAGACCAAATCTCCTTCATGACAGTAGTCTTATCCATCTCTCAGTCCAAACTTCTAAACTTTGTTCTGTTTAATTTTTTTAAAAAAATTATTTATTATACTAAAATTATTCTGCCACACATACCAAAAAAATTATATTTTAAATACTTTCAAATTATATAAATACATATATATATTTCATATATTATAACTAACAATTTAAAAAAGATTTGTAAATAGTTTATAGTACATGCATATAAATATAATTGTTTGTACTTAATTATAGTTTGTTTATTTTGCATATTTTATATTTATATGCATATAATAAAAAAACTAATTATCTTTCTTTGGTTATCTATACCATCATATCTATTTTTTGTATTATACAAAATTAATTGAAAATCTTCACTAAACCCGTACTACAGTATGCAAATTAATTTTTAAATGACTATACAAATAAATTAATCAAAGCCTGTAAAATTTAGAGACAAATAACTTAAATAAAAATCTTAACAAACTATAAGTCCGCTCAAATTGGTGATCAAGTTAATAAAACTTCAAAAAATAATTAGAAGACATCTTTAAAAATTTATGCAAGAAATAAAATAATATATATATATATATTATTTAAGTATTTTTTTAATAAAATTATTTTTATTTTTTAGATCTTCTAATAATTTTTTAATAAAATTATTTTTATTTTCCAAATCTTCCTTTCTAAACCTGATCTGGATCCAATAGCAATCCTTAAGGATGACATTATTAGTCTAAAACCTAAAAAATTTGATGGATCCCATTTTAGGAGGTGGCAAAGCCAAATGAAGTTTTGGTTAACCACTTTAAGACTTTAGTTAAGAATCAACCAATCTACCAGTTTCTCTAATTCAACCATACCTACTATCCCAGAAGAGAATTATGTATATAAAAGTGAAATCCTTAGTGTCCTTTTCGACTCTCTATAATATTTATTTGTTAGCTAAGAGCGCGAAGAAATATGAAACACCCTAGAGTCTGAGTATGACCTTGATGATGCTAAAATTAAATGATTCAATACTGCATCATTCCTTAGGTATAATATTGTAGAAGAAAAATCCATCAATGATTAGTTTTATCAGTTATAAGAATATCTTTGAAAACTTCAAGCCAATGGAGATAAATTTTTAGAAAGATTTAAGATTTCTAGCCTTCTAGATAAAATGCATCCTTCCTAGAATGGCTTTATCAAAGGTTAGCTCCAAAAGTAAGGAGAGCTAATCCTAATCCAATTTTTGAACTTAATCAGGATAAAAGACCAACGTAGATTTAAAACCTAGCAAATTATAATTCTAAGTGTCAAAGCTAACCTAACCTAATAATACAAGACCAACAACAATACCAAACTAAAATTAAAGCCTAGATTTTAACCAAACTAATAATACCAGTCAAACCAACCTTACCACCTTAAATTAAATAAGTTCAAATCCAAAGATAAAACCTTTAAAGTCAATAATACTAGATCCAGCAAGCTTGTCCAAGGTCCAAGTAAAAGCTTCTATTTTGTGTGTAGGGAGATAAATCATCTTGTAAGAGATTGCTTTCATCGAAAGAAGGAACCGCCTTTTCGTAAACCTTCTGGTTCCTCCAGATTTCAAGCTCATGTAGTTGAAGGCCTAGAAGACTCCACCTTTAGGTCAGTAAATTTAAACTCTGAAGTTAATATTACTCATTCCAACTTTCATTGGTGGTTGGATTCAGGAGCCAATATTCATATTTATTTTGATTATCCCTAGTTCATTACTTTTCAGGACTTAAATAGAGAAGGTGTGATCCTAGAAAATAACACAACTACTAGGATCATGAAACAAGATCGAGTCAATCTGAAAATGATATCAAAAAAAGTTATCATCCTAATGGATATGCTATATATTCCAGATCTTAGGAAGAACCTTGTTAATGGGTCTCAACTGGTTCAGAAGGGATATAAAATTATTCTTGATTGTAATGAAGTTATAATAACTGAAAATAATATCTTCATAGATAAAGGATATATAAGTGAAGGCTTATTCAAATTGAATGTAATAAATTCTTTTATTAATAAAGCTAAGAATTAAATTTATTTTATGAATGAATCTAAACAGAATTTGTGGTATGACAGTTTGGATCATGTACACTTAAAAAAGTCAAATATATGATGGAGTTAAAACTAATTTTCAAATCAAACTTATATACATCTAAGTATGAAATTTGTGCTGAATTTAAACAACCAAGAAAATCATTCAAAATAGTTAAAAGAAATTTCTCAATCTTGAGTTAATACATGGTGATGTATGTGACTCCATCAAGATTGTAATCCATGGTGGCAATAGGTACATAGTGACATTTATAAATGATTTTTTCAGATATTGCTATTATTATCTAATTAAATCAAAAAATGAAACTTTCAATAAATTTAAAATTTATAAGAGTAAAGTAGAAAATTAAAAAAAAAGAAGATTAAAATTCTTAGGTATGATAGAGAAGGGGAGTACACCTCGAATAAATTCTTCTAGTTATGTCAAGAACATGGTATAATTCATCAAGTGACTACTCTTTACTCTCCATAGTCCAACAGTGTAGTTGAGCGTAAAAATCATACTCTCGTGGATATGGTAAATGCTATGCTTATCAATTCTAACTTATCTGAGAACTTGTGGGGGGAAGCTCTTCTATCTTCCTGCTTCATCCTAAAGAGGATACTTATTAAAGATAGTAGCAAGACTCTTTATGAACTTTTGAAAAGAGAGGACTCACATCCTAGATTTTCTTAAAATGTGGGCATGCCTAGCCTTGGTTAATATCCTTGAGTTTAAAAGGAGAAAACTAGGATATAAGACCATAGATACTGTATTTATTGGTTACGTCCAAAATAGCAATGCCGATAAATTTTTAGTAAAAAAATCAAAGATTAGTGATATAGTAGATAACTCAATCTTAGAAGCTAGAGATGTCTCTTTCTTTGAAGATATATTTTTTTTAAACTATAATTTCTAGATTCCTAGAATGTGTTCCATCTTTCTCTAAAGCTATAGAACCAGAACTAGAAACTAAACTTGAATTAAAAAGAAGTAAAAGAAAAAGAGTTGAAAAAAATTTTGAAGAAGACTTCTTCACATTCTTAATAGATGGTGAACCTTCTACGTATGATGAGGTAATGTCATCATCAAAATTATCATATTGAAAGGAATCCATAGATAGTAAAATTTAATCAATCCTAGAAAATAAAACTTGGATTTTAATTGATTTACCTCCAAAAAATAAACCTATAGGAATAAAATGGATTTTTTTAAAAAAATCAAAGCCAGATGGAATAATAGAAAGATATAAAGCTATACCACTAGTAAAAGGGTTTAACCAAAAGAAAGACATAGATTACTATAACACATATGCTCCTGTAGCTATGATAACTATTATAAGAATTTTAATAGCTTTAGCCTCAATTCATAAATTAACAATCCATCAAATAGATATAAAAATTATATTCTTAAATAAAGAATTAGAAGAAAAAATCTACATAAACTAATCTCAAGGATTTAAAGTAAAAGGACAAGAACATAAAATATGTGGATTAATTAAATCACTTTATTATTTAAAACAAGCTTCTAGATAATGACATATTAAGTTTGATAAAATTATCTTTAAAAAATAAATTTAAAATAAATAAATATAATAAATATATATACTATAAAAGATAAGATATAGATTTTATAATATTATGCTTGTATGTAGATGATATATTATTATTTTAAATATTAATAAAAATAATTCAAAAAATTAAAAGCTATTTATCAAATAATTTTGATGTGAAAGACTTAGAAGAAGCTGATGTAATTCTAAAAATGAAGTTTAAAAGTATAGATGGTGGAATAGTAATAGGCCTAGTACACTCAATAGAGAAAATACTTAAAAAAATTGAATATTTTGATTTAAATCCTATCTTTATCATTTACAATCATAGTTCTTAATTAAAAATTTAAGAGAACCCCTGTTAATCAATTAGAATATTTTCAAAGGATGGGATATCTATTATATATTTCAAATAGAACTCGTCCAGATATAGCTTATACAATAGGCAAACTGAGTAGGTATACTACTAATTCTAGTAAAGAATATTAAAAAGTTCCTAGAATACTCTGGTTATCTAGAAATACTTGAGAGTTACAGTGATACCAATTGAGTAAAAATAACTTAGATGTTAAGTCCACCACTAGATATCTTTTCTTATTAGAAGAAGCTGTAGCATCTTGGGACTCTTGTAAAGAAACAATAATCACTATAAGTATATTAGAATCTAGATTAACTACTCTTGATACTACATGTACTGAAGTATAATGGCTAAAAGATTTAATAACTAATATAGCAATTCTTTTACCAAAAATTTTAAATTTTTTTTAAAATTATGATTGTAGAGTTTTAATTGATCTATTAAATCAATAAATAACTAATAAAAAGATGAATAATTATGTACTGATCAGGTATAAAGCTATAAGAAATAAAATGAAAGAAGTAATATCACTATAATTTATAAAATCAAAAAAAATAATCTAGCAGATATTTTGATCAAAAACTTTTCAAAGGCCATGATACCTGAGATATCGAGAGAGATGGGCCTTAAGCCCATATATTAGTCATTAGAGTGAACCCCTACCATCATGGCAACCCTGTGGTTAAGGTTCAAAAGGAAACAACTTTTGAGGTGATGTCTGGGAGCACCGGTTTAGAGTCTATCTCTATCGCATTCCTATGGTATGTGCTCTATTATGGCAGTTAGGTTGAGAATAGTTTTTAATAAATCCAAGGTATAAGTTTAATAAGATACAATTTTATTTCACATATTCTTAGAGGATCTATTTTAGTGAGAGTAGTCATGAGATCGTGATTATGGGATCAGGATGAATTCATAGTAACTCTCATAAAAATCAAAACAAGCTCATGGCCTAGATAGGGTTATCCCCTATTATAATCAGTTCGTCTTTATATTGTATCTATTTTATACTAAATGCAAATTCAAACCTAGAAGGTATTTATACTAAGCACAATAAAAATTCAAATTTTTTTATCTTAAATTATTTATCGAGTTTAATAATATTAAATTTTTGATTTATTTTTTATGAAAGATTGTTGATGTTATGTTTAGAAAAATAAATAAAATAAAACTCTCCCCCCGCTCGCAACGTGTGCGATCTCGGTGCACGCCACATGTGGGTCACCATGTGTTTGGCCATATTACAATTTTTTTTAATTCCAAAATTTAATGTAATAATGGCTATCTATTTATTTATTGCTATAATGACTATTTAAAAGGTCTTTTTGAAATTTTCTTGGAGATTTTGAGTCTATAAATATGCCTCTACCTCTAACCCTATAATACATTCAAAATTTCAAGTTCTCCCTCTTATATATTTCTATCTCCATTTTTTTTTTTTTAATTCTTTCTTTTCTATATTTTTTTATTATTTGAGTTGAAGACAAGCTAATCAACGTTTATTTGAGATCATATCATTGATGAACATTAGAGTGTTAGCTTCCGGATTATATCTTGGAGGAGAGTGCATGGTCTAATCATTCTTCGTACGAGAAGAGGGACCAAATCTCTTTTAGAACTGTGATCTTATCTATTTCTCAGATCAGGCTTCCAAACTTTATTTTATTTAATTTTTTTAAAATTATTTATCATATTAAAATTATTCAGTCATACATATCATAAAAATTATCTTTTAAATACTTTCAAATTATATATATATATATAATCTTAATGACAAGTTTTTTTTTTTTTTGGATGCCAGTTAAGGCTATTACTTTTTAATGTAAAACATTTCTTAAAGTATTGTTTGGATCGTAGAAGTGGCATGGAGGGGTGATGCAAGTTCAACAGGGCTATGTCCAATATGTATTGGGGTGCCACCGGCGATACCATCGGCTTCCGTCAACAACTTCTACGTGTGACCATCTCCGTCATGATCACCAAATAGATCGAAGTCGCATTTTGGATGATATATTTTTTTAAAAAAATAAAAATAAAAATATAATAAATTTAGTATGATAAATGATTTTTTTTAAAAAAAAATAAATAAAATAAAATTTGAAAGTCTGATGAGAGATGGTGAAGGCTATTTGTTTTTAATGGAAAGCATTTCGCAAAGTATTGCTCGGATTGTAGAAGTGGCATGGAGGGGTGATGCAACTTCAACATGGCTGTGTCCAATATGTATTTGGGGTGCCACAGAGGTGATACCAGCGTCCGTACCTTACGGCCTCCATCAATAATTTCTACGTGTGACCATCTCCGTCACAGTCACCAAATGAAAGTCACTGTTTGGATGATATGATTTTTTTAAAAAATTAATATATATATATATATATATTTATATTTATTTTTATTTTTAAAATATAAATATTTTTTTTATAATGGAAAGAAGAGGAAGGTTAAATTTGAGGCAGCTATCCTATAGATTTTCATTTCACCGAGTAATGTTCGATCTAAATTTTTTTTATTTTTTGATAAAAAAAAAAAAAAAGGATAAATCTCGATTATACTATTCTTTGGATCTCGTTCCTGTCAACTATATTCGATACGAGCCATATATTTCATGTACTTTTCATCTTTGATGAGTACGTTAGTCTAACATCACTAAGATACCAGAGTGATGTCAGAGTACAGTACTCTCCCATCATCCCAGATCACTAAGATTCGGAGTAAATCTCATCATCCCGATTAATCGTACAGTACTCTCCGATCATCCCAATCAGGTGTTCCAGAGAAAATCTTGAATTTAATCGAGTCATCCACAAGATCATGACTCGAACACAGGATCTATGGATGGCTAGCATAAGTAGGTACCGGAATTACTCTTCCATCGTTCGGTGATATGTCAGCATGATATCATCAAGATACTATGATAGAGTACTCTCCCACCATCCTGATCAGTGTTACTAAAATACCGAGATCGGTATTATAGAAAAAAATTCTGATTTAATCAAATCATCCGTAGATCATGGCTCGAAGACGGGATATATGGATGACGAGCATAAATATCTGTTAACCGAGCTATCGTGTTAACGATAATATTTATTTATTTATTTATTTATCAAGAGATATATGATTAATCTAATATTATTAAAATATCGATCGATTAAAAAAAATAAAGAAAAAATTTTGGAAGAAAAAATTCAGATCTCTCATTTATACTGCACGAACCGTTAATAATGAGATAAAATTCTATGAACCGGCCTACCGCCTTAATAATAATTAAATTATTTTTTAAATATAGAATCCGAAATTTCAAGTTATGGACCCGAAAAATACTATCGTGTCAGCCAGTGGATTAAATTCCATCGCCATCATTATCTCTGAATCGGCTCGGCGGCATCACACGCACTGAGATCGCCATCATCACGCACTGGGTTCCCTCCGTACCCGACGCCGTCGCCTATCTTCCCCCTCCCCACCCCCGCCCGGAAAAAAAAAAAAAAAAAAAAAAAACCGTTCCCGGCGCTCTGAAGTGGGACCCATCCGCGGATTCTCTCATGATGACGGCAGCCGCGTTGTCTTCATCGCAGCTGGCTTAGCGGCACAGCCAGATGCGGTGAGCGCGGGTGAAAGACGTGACGGTGTTGGCAGGAGAGATGGCCGCTCACATGTTCCCCCCCGCATACGCCCTTGATGTTACTGTTTGTAGTAAGTTAACATTTACTCCACCACCCCTAGATAAGGAACGATGCAGCCTCCCAATGTCGCATTGGATGTGAAAACTGAAAAGAATAAGGATGTTATCAGGATCTATGAGACGTGGAGATATTTTTTTTTATATTTTATTATGGGTTTCACATTTAAATGATAGCAAACTCTTCTACCGCAAGCAATTGCTGATTTTTATTTTTATTTTTTTTATTTTTTATTTTTTATTTTTTTAAGTGTCCCTTTCCAATCGCACTGGTTAAATGAGTCAAAACATATGCCAGTAAGATGATAGGATAGTTGGTGTGCGTTTTAATTCGATCATGATTTCGCGGTTTAAAATTTATGAATTATTCGATTAAACTTAAAATTTTTTCTGAAATACATGATAAAAAATGGGGAAGCATTCCATTCTGACGGTTTAGTGGAATATGACTGACATACTCATTTTTGGACGTGAAAAATATGCAAAAAAAATTATAATCCGAATCGAATATGATCTGACGGGATGGGGGCCTGGTGGGAATAGCTACAGCGGTAGTTTTCCCTTCTCCTTCCCTTTTTGATTTATCCAAAAAAACATAAAAAATTATAAATTTTTAAAATATTATAATTTAATTAATTATTTTAAAATATTTATTTGTTTATTTATTAAATTATGATTGTTTATTGACGTGGAGCCCGGATAACTCTAGATTGAATCTATAGATTTTTAATAAAAAAAGAAAATCTCAATTTTTTTTTTGGTAAACCAAAAAGAGGGGGAGGACTTAGATCCCAGACGTGACCATCCCCAGACGGTCCCCAAATTTCAGTTAAAATATATTCGATACACGATGCATATTAATTTTTTCGTAGTTATTTTCCATCCAAAGATGAGTACAACAACTTGATTATTAGTCGAATAAACAGTATTTATTATATATATTTTTAATTTAAAATAAAAATAAAAAACTTCAGGTTGAATAAACCTTTAACCCAAATTGGCTGTCAACGGGAGTACTATAGAAAATGAATTTATAAATTGAACCTATAAATTTATTATTTATCTTAGATTTACTCATAAACTTCTAACATTTGGCATTTTTCTCTCTCCTAAATAGCCACCCAACTCTTCATCAATCTTCCCCTGGCTCCAACGGTCTCCCTCGACGATCGATCAATCTATGGATGATCCCCTCTTGTAGACATTTCCGTTGACCCCTCACAAGGTTTACATTATTAAGTCTTCTCATGATTTTTTTTTTTTTTTTTTTGTTCCCATTGATAACCAAATAGGGCTGCCAACGGGTCGGGTCTGGATTCGAGACCTGCGAGTCTGGATTTTAATCTGAACCCATTTATCCAGATCCAAACCCGGATCTGATTAATCATAGTTAAATGGATCCGGGTCTAGATATTACATATCCAGACCCGAGACCCGATTAAATAAAATAATATGATATATATTTATATATATTTATATAAATGTGGGACGTTGGATCATAATCGAACAGTTAAAAAAAAAGAATAGAATTCTTCACTCGTACAAACCCATGGGCCATGGTGGTATTCGGGTCCGGGTTCGGGTCTGGATACCCGGGATCCATTCGGGTCCGGGTCTGGTACTTTAAAATTGGACTCGTCGGGTATTCGGGTCCGAATTCGGATCCGGTAGCGGATCCAGATCTGGATATATAGATTCCGACCCGAACCCGACTCGTTAACAGCTCTATAACCAAATGGCTGACCGGTATGGTTTTGATCCGATCGATCTTTTAGTTACCTTCAAGGTCGCATACACTTTTCGGCTTCATCCACTCATTAGTTTTTAGTTTTTTGGTTTGAATGTGATACGATCTTTTGCAGGCCGGTTTGCATCTGTTGGACCAGCGGCGCCTCAACACCCGTACGATCCACGAAAGGAAAAAAAATATACATGGGGCCCAGCAAAAGGAAACCCAGAAAGAGACAAAATCTGTATGGATCTCAATGCGATCGACAGCCACGAGCACCGTTCAATTAAACTACAATTGGCAGAGCTACAAGACTTCGATTTGGATTCTGTTTAGACCGTTGGACTTCTAATGAGATACTCTACGCAGTGAAAGTTACAAATTTGTAGGCAGAGACACAGACAGGGTGAGGAGGATGAAAAAGTGTTGAGAGGTCTTTTGTAAAGACTGATTGAGAGCTTGAGAGAACGATTCGGGGTTTCTTGTTGAGAGATATTTGTACGGGGTTGAGAGAGAGTTCAATCTGTAAATTTATTTTCCATAGTGAAACTTTTTACATACCTGAAAACATTATATTTGTTATCTTTTCTTCTTTCTCTTGTGGTATCGACATCGACAATCAACGAACCTGTTTCGCTTCCGCAATAACCGGTATCAGAGCGAGTTGATACCGATCCCAACAACTGGTATCAGAGCCCAGGTTGTCCGTGGTTGATCGAGGTCGAAGAAGATGGAGAAGAGAGGTGCAACTAAAGTGAAGATCAGCAGGTTCGATGGGAAGAGCAACTTCTCCCTCTACCAAGCGAGGGTGAAAGATGTGCCTATCCAGCTAGGGCTGATCGACGCTCTCATATGCAAGGAGAGACTAGACACCATAGAGCAGAATACCTGGAAACGGTTTCAGATGCAGGCGGTAAGCACAATCCGCTTGTACCTGGTGGATGATATGGTGATTTATGTACTAAACGAGTCTTTCTAGACGGTATTATGGAAGAAGCTGGAGGAGATGTATATGGCGAAGTTCTTCACCAATACCTTGTTCCTTTGGAAGCAGTTCTATCAATTGCGGATGATCGAGACACAGAGTGTGCAGGAGCACCTAAGCAATTTCCAGAGGATCCTTACTGATCTCCTCAATGTCGGTGAAAAAGTTAAGGAGAAGACCCGGGCACTTGTATTGCTGTCATCCCTACAGCAATCCTTCGAGTCCTTGGTGACTGCTCTTCTAGTGGGAAAGAGCACCATCAAGATGGAGGAGGTGACATCGGCGTTACTTTAGAACGAGGTTCTCAAGAGGGAGAACCAGGCTTCGAGTTCAGGTGGGAACTCAGCGTTGACAGTTTCTGGAGGTGCAGGCGATCGGAGGCAGTGACAAAAGATTGCGAGAAGGACGGTCCAAGTCAAAGGATCTAGCAAGATCAGGTGTTTCCGGTGCTATGAGTTGGGGCATCGTGTCAGAGATTGCCCGCAACTCAGGGATCGTACGATGGCTACTACGGTAGTGGCCGATAGCGGCGATGACGGATACATTAGCGATGTACTCTTGGTATTCGATAAGGTATCTCTTTCTTGCCAGTGGGTTTTGGATTCTGCCTGTCCATACCATGTTTGTTGCAGGGAGGAGCTGTTTGACTCTCTAGATAGTAAAGAGGGTTCTGTCCATATAGCAGATGATGGATACATCAGCGATGTACTCTTGGTATTCGATAAGGTATCTCCTTCTTGCCAGTGGGTTTTGGATTCTGCCTGTCCATACCATGTTTGTTGCAGGGAGGAGCTATTTGACTCTCTAGACAGTAAAGAGGGTGCTGTCCATATAGCAGATGGATCGAGCTGTGCGATCGTGGGCATCGGGACAGTCAGCTTGAAGGCACATGATGGACAGTGAAGAAACTGGGTGAGGTCCAATGCGTACCCAGTTTTATCAAGAATTTAATTTCCCTCGGCAAATTGGACTCAAGCGGCTACAGGTGGAGAGCTGGTGATGGGCCTAAAGGTCTTGCGCGGCAATAGGATTGTTCTGCAAGGGAAGAAGCATGGGGGTCACTACCTCTTGACAGGGAGTCTAGTGTGAGGTGGAGTCCCTGGTACAGACAGGAGTCCAGTGCGAGATGGAGCTCCGACAGCAGGTGGATCGGGCATGGGATGCGAGACTCGGGAGGACGATAGGCGACGTCGCAAAGTGAAGTTCCTATTGCTGCAGGAGACTTTCCCGAGCAGGTCTCAGGTCGAGGTAAGTACAGCACATGATGGAGATGGGATCGAGCAGCCTAGCTCGACTCCCATGTTTGCCCATCCATGATCAGGCGATTGTCCCAGGCCATGGGGGCATTAGAATCCTTAGAAGCTCTCAAGTCAGGTGAAGGCGGTGCGTTGAGTCGAGGTGAAGGTTGTTGGACCAGCGGCGCCTCAACGCTCGTGCGACCCACAAAAGAAAAAAAAAACACGTGGGGCCTAGCAAAAGGAAACCCAGAAGGAGACAAAATCTGCACTGATGTCAATATGATCGACGACCATGAGCAGCGTTGCAATTAAACTGCGATTAGGAGAGCTACAGGACTCCGATTTTGATTCTGTTTGGACCGTTAGACTCCTAGTGAGATACTCTATGCAGTGGAGGCTACAAATTCATGGGCAAAGACACATACAGGGTGAGGAGGATGAAAAAGTGATGAGAGGTCTTTTGTAGAGGACTGATTGAGAGCTTGAGAGAAGGATTCGGGATTTCTTGTTGAGAGATATTTGTACGGGGTTGAGAGAGAGTTCAATCTGTAAGTTTATTTTCATAGTGAAACATTTTGCATGCCTAAAAAAATTGTATTTGTTATCTTTTCTTCTTTCTCTTGTGGTATCGACATCGACAATCAACGATCCTGTTTTGCTTCCGCAATAACCGGTATCAGAGCGAGTTGATACCGATCCCAACAGCATCGAATGACGAATTTTTGACTGGTCAGCATGGCTTGGATCCGGTCAATCATTTAGTTTTTTTTTTTAATTTTAAGTAAGAAGGATGGGGAGGTCCCCATCCCACCAGGTAATATTCAATTCAAGATGCTCAAATTTTTATAGTCTCTTTCCATCTAATAGTGAGTAGGTCAATCCGACACCACAAAGATATCGACCAGTAGAAAAAACTCCTAATCCTATACTTTTTTTTGGTTCAAATGTAAATTTTTTGTTAGAAAAAATTGAAAATGGATCCGGATCCGTGATGCACGCAGGTTTTTGAGGTTGGGCATGAAAGTCCAGTTCAACCATATTATTTTACAAGTACTTCCAGTTCAACCATATTATTTTACAAGTACTGTGTTGTCATGTAGTTTGTTGTCGGATGTATGACATGGTGTCATGATCATGCAATATTTATGGTAGCTGGGTTAATTTTAAAGTTCCACGATATAGTGTCCAACCCTTATGTAATTTACATGGATTATAAAAAAGATTTATTTTAATATTAAAAATCTATTAAAATATATAATATTAAATATATTTTAAGATTTTATTTTATATATTATACAGTTAATATGTCATTAAATATTTATCTATCCTTGGGGTGCTACAATATCTTGGATGGTAAATTTCTTAATCATATAATTATAGTTTACATCCAGGCCTTTCGTGATGTTATAAAAAAATCATTATTTCACTAGTAGTTTGATTCGAAACTTTAATGTAGTTTTTTCCCGTCATAATAATCTAGAGGAATGTTGATAGTTAGAATAATTTTGATTGCTTTATTTATTATTTAATAATATACTTATATTTGACTTATTTGTTATACATACAGTGTAAAATGAAAGAAATCATAATGATTTTATTCTATATTAATGGCTCAATTATTAACAGCCATAGGTATTGAGTATGATCGACAACTAGCAAAGGCTATCAGGATAAAATATGGAATAAAATTTGAGGAGCTAGAAGATAAATTATATAGTCTTCCGTGTTGATAGAAGAATTAATAAAATATAAAGTTTACAGATGTCCACATGTAGTACAACCAATAATAATAAAGTACGAACATGTTCTAGTTATGGATGATGAAGATATTGAGATAGACTTTTCAACTCTAAGGTTGTATTTATGTTTGTCCGGTGCATAATTGTATATAAATATGTAACCTATCGAGGATACTACATTTGCTCCTATGTAAGATGATAATAATAAAGTATGAATCAGTTCAAGTTTTTGTCACGCCCCGAATCTAGCACGGGAAGCGGCTACGCGACCGGTCGCACAAATCTTAGGTTTTATCATAGAGATCATGCAAGGTCTAGGTACATAAGAGTCACTTACTTTAAAAAATTACATCAAATAAACCAATATTATATAAACAATTAAATAATAATTAAACAATCCATTAGCTAAGTCAAAATCACTAAATTATCTACTGATTTATTACAAAATATCAGCAACCAAACTAACTGAACAAAACTAACTAAAACCTATAATCTTGATATTTGATATCATGTCCAACTTGATCCTTGCTATGTATCATTTCATTATAAATCTAATATATTATCAAGCCCGAATATCAGGCATGATGGGGACATCAAAATCCATCCGGGTTTTCCTTTTGCTTTTTCAGATTTTTTTATTTTAGTTTTAAAATATTTATCCCAGCTATTCCACCTATTCCCATTATCCTCACTTTATCCACTTTTTATGCCCTACTTATTCCCCATTTATTTCTATCATCTTCAACCTCACAGAACCTCCATTTTTTTGGTTTTTTCTTCCCGTTTGACCTGGATCCGCCACGTTCGACCTCCGGAGCCACCCCCGACAGTCGTCCACCTCCCCCGGCGTCGATCTCCTCATGGGAACGCCGGCGAATCCCACGGAACCGCCCGTGACCGTGCGCCCATGCGGCTCCTCCCATGGCCGTCCGCCCCTGCATCCCCACCGCTCACGCCCACGTCCGTCGTCGTCCTCTCCAGTGCCATCGCCAGCTGTTGGCAAAGCCGCCCAAGGTCTCCGCCCAAAGCCCCAGCGCCCACGGCCGCCGGCCGTGCCTCCCCTTCTCTCCGCCCATCCGTGCCGCGCCCCTCCTCCACCGCGCCACCATCTGCCTCTGCGTCCCGTCGGTCACTCGTGCTCGCCGCCGGCCATCACGCCCTCTGCCGGCCGTCACGACCTCCGTCGTTCACCCTCCCCTCGGTCCATGGAGAAAACCTACTGTTGCACCAAGGTGAAAGCGCACGCTTCTCAAGGCTGCACTCTCTTCAAAGCAACACAGATTTTAAAGCTGCACCCTCAACAAAGCAACACAGATTTCATAGCATTGCTGATTTTAGTAAATTCAGATTATGCCTAATTTATTTATTTTAAATATGGATGTATGAACCAGTTGGGAAGTTTTTTTAAAATTAATTTTAGATTAGGATTAGTTTGATTTTATTTTTCACCATTTGGAGAGGGTTGTGTTTAATTTTCTACCATGTTTTGGAGCTGCAAACAAAGCAGGTTTGGGATATTACCTTTTTTTTGGACTGCATGCCTTGTATTGTTTTCTTGGACCCCAAGTTTTGTAAGCCTATATAAAAGCATCCCCTTTATTGAATAAAATGATGATGAAGAAAATGATATTTTGAAACAAGTATTATTGGTTCCGGGTCCATTAGGAGTGGGCATGAGGCCCGTCTTTCCTTCACCTGTGGGTGTCGAGGGGTGTGATGCCCCAGTTATCTTCTTCCTAGCAGAGTTCCCTCTATGATCTTGGAGCTTCTCTTTTGCAGCTCCAGTTAGCGATTTGGGTGGGACGCCCTAGACTCCGTATGTAGTGAGATGGGTGGAACGTCCTAGACTGCATGTAGTAGAGTGGGTGAGATGCCCTAGAGGTGCGACGTCTCTCCGTGGAGGTAAGTCCCAAGTCCATAAAGTATCCATCTTTCTTGCCCCCACATATTTTTTCCGTCTTCTTGACCCTAATCACAGGAGACTTCTCAGCTCTCCAACGATCCTCCTAGCCCCCCTTTCATCCCGCATCAATTTTGGTATCAGAGTAGGAGAGGATTAGGGTTGCAAAAAAAAAAAATCGAAAAAAAAGAGGAAAAAAAAAGAGAGAAAAAAAAAGAAAAAAGAATTGTGGCGAGCCTGACTCGACCGAGTCGAGTTTTTCCCATCCCAGGAAAATGATGGGGACATCAAAACCCATTCGGGTTTTCCTTTTATTTTTTCAGATTTTTTTTTATTTTAGTTTAAAAATATTAATCCCAGTTATTCCACCTATTCCCATTATCCACACTTTATCCATATTTTATTCCTGACTTATTCTCCGTTTATCCCTATCATCTTCAACCTCCCAAAACCTCCATTGTTTTGGTTTTTTCTTCCCGTTTGACCTGGATCCGCCATGTCCGACCTCCGGAGCCACCCCGACGGTCGTCCACCTCCCTCGGCATCGATATCCTCATGGGAACGCCAGCGAATCCCACGGAATAACCCGTGGCCATGTGCCCATGCAGCTCCTCCCATGGCCGTCCGCCCCTGCACCCCACCGCTCGCGCCCACGTCCGCCGTCGTCCTCCCTAGTGCCATCACCCAGTCGCCGGCGGAGTCGCCCAAGGTCTCTGCCCAAAGCCCCAGCACCCACGGCCGCCGGCCGTGCCTCCCCTGCTCTCTGCCCATCCGTGCCGCACCCCTCCACTGCGCCGCTGTCTGCCTCTGCTTCCCGTCGGCCACTCGTGCTCGCCGCTGGCCGTCACGCCCTCTACCAGCCATCACGACCTTCGTCGTTCAGCCTCCCCCTTTGGTCCGTGGAGAAGAACCTACTGTTGCACGAACGTGAAAGCACACGCTTATCAAAACTGCACCCTCTTCAAAGCAACATGGATTTCAAAGCTGCACCCTCTTCAAAGCAACACAGATTTCATAGCAGGTGCTGATTTTGGTAAATTCAGATTATGCCTAATTTATTTATTTTAAATCTGGATGTATAGACCAGTTAAAAAGTTTTTTTTAAATTAGTTTTAGATTAGGATTAGTTTGATTTTATTTTCCACCATATGGATAGAGTTGTGTTTAATTTTCTACCATGTTTTCAAGCTGCAAACAAAGCAGGTTTGGGATCTTACCTTTTTTTTGGGCTGCATGCCTTGTATTGTTTTCTTGGGCCCCAAGTTTTGTAAGCCTATATAAAGGCATCCCCTCTCTTGAATAAAATGATGATGAAGAAAATGAATTTTTGAAACAAGTATTCTTGGTTCTAGCTCCATTAGGAATGGGCATGAGGCCCGTCTTTCCTTCACCTACGGGTGTCGAGGGATGTGAGGCCCCCGTTATCTTCTCCCTATCTGAGTTCCCTCTATGATCTTGGAGCTTCTCTTTCGCGGCCCCAGGTAGTCATTTGGGTGGGATGCACTAGGCTCTACATGTAGTGAGATGGACGGGATGCCCTAGATTGCTTGTAGTGGGGTGGGTGAGATGTCCTAGAGGTGCGACGTCTCTCCGTGAAGGTAAGTCCCAAGTCCATAGAGTATCCATCTTTCTTGCCCCCACATATTTTTTCTGCCTTCTTGACCCTAATCACAGGAGACTTCTCAGCTCTCCAACGATCCTCCTAGCCCCCCTTTCATCCCGCATCATTGCACAACTCTGAGAGGAAGAAAATAGGGATTATGAGCTTTACAGCCAGTAAGGTCTCCAAACAATCACACCAATAATATTATAACTTAAAAATAACAGGAAAACAACAGTTTATCAGATCACGTAACCAAAACAACTCAGATGTCAAGTTTAACAAAACCAATGATAACATCATATTTGCTTTGAGTGTTTCTATTAGTTAACCTTTATCTTTAGGGTTCTGGACTAACCACGATCATGCTTCAGCTCATAACTGGCAATCTCAGTATCACACTTTAGCCTGTGACCGGCAATCTCGGTATCACACTTCAGCCTGTGACCGGCAATCTCGGTGTCATACTCAGCCAATGATGGGCAATCTCAATAACCACGATCCCATTGCATAGCTAGTCCAAATACCTCTTTCTCTTAGTTATCACTTTATCAATTCATGTCATACTGTCAAATCATGTCATCTCAACTTTTTCAATGACCGGCATCACGGTCCAAACCATCAAAAGTAATTGTACTTGATAAAACATGATATGTATGTACATAATTAATAATATCAACATATTATCCATCACGAGAAATCAAAATATATGATGCGAAACAGTCATGCATGCCAATGCTCATATGCACATATCAAACTATGTCATGTAAGATACATACATATATATATATATATACAACTGGTGATCAAGTCTAGAAATCCTTATATTCCAGAAGCTAATCCTAATATAACTGATGTTAGTCCATATCTGGAGCTTGCTCAATACTTCCTTACTCAGAAGGTTGATCCCCTACAATAATAAATATTTTTTATTCATAAATTCTTTTACGATTTATCCTTAAAACTCGAACTTCACGAATTCAAAGAAAAAAGGCTTCCCGATCCTCTCTCCTATAATTATTATTATTTATTTTTTTCCTTCGTTCTCTCTCCTCTTTCTCTCTCCTCTTTCTCTCTCCTCTTTTTCCCTCCTCTTTCTCTCTCTCCTCATCTTCTCTCTCCTATTTCTCTCTCCTCATCTTTTTTTCCTGCACTGGCAAAGGCCCCCAATTATTTTTATTTCTTTCTTTCTCTCTTTTTTTCTCTCTTTTTCTTTCTCTTTTTTTCCTTTTTTTTCTTTCTTCTCTTCTTCTTCTTTTTTTTTTCCTCTTCTTCTGAACTCCCCCCCTTGCTGCTCTTCCCTTGGCTCGACCTAACTGGCCTCCCCACGGCTGCCAACGACGGCCATGGGAGACGGTTACCGGGAAGGCTCGATGAACCGAGGAAAACGGTGGTGCGGCCACCGGAGGTGCACGACCCAAGCAAACCGAATCGAAACTAAATCAAAGAAAAATCCAGATTAAATCTTCCTAAACAATTGAAATAAAGGAAAATAAACTCACCGTCTTTGACGAGACTTTCGGACGCTCGCCGGAGAGGAGGATGATGGCACGGGAGGAGCTCGTTGGGGTTCGATTTGGCGATGATAAGGAAGATTTAAAGCCACAAACCGATAGGTTTCATTGCCATTTGGGAAGCAAAGACTCCTTCGATCGAAGTCTCAATCCATCCCAAACACCCAAAGCTGGTGAAGCCCCTCCTCCCCACGACTCTCTCCTAGCCTTTTCTGGCGAAAAGTTTGATCGACAAAGAGGGGAAGATGAGTCCCCTATTTTCTGATTTCCCCCCGCTTGTTTCCTCTTTTTTTTCTTTTTCGTTGGGTTGAAGTCGGCTGGGCTTGCCGATTTCAGCCCAAAAACCCAGGTTTCACAGTTTTCATGGTAGCTTCATTATCTTGAGTACTGCAATCAGAAATGCCACTACGGTCGTACAACTTTGATAAAAATATCGGGTTCTTAAAAAATCCTAACAGGTTGTATTACTATTTGGGAAGCATCACTTCCTAGATTGGTGTTTTTCTACAAATAATCAATCAGGACCGGCTAGCTCATTATCAGTTGATGATTCTCTTCACGATATAAGGAAAGAAATTATCAAATTAAGGATGGAGTCAAGGAAGTTGTATTCTAAGCTTAAAGAAATATCCGAGAGTAATGCTATGATCATGCATCTTCTGGTTGGAATGATAGTGCTAATTTTTTTAATAGTATTTATGTATAAGTGATATGGTTATGTATAGAACTACTTATGATGATGATGAATGTTGTGGTTAATTTTGTATTTTGTACACTATAAGATAATTTTACATTTAAATTTGCATAGCTTATGGCTTTATTATTATATTTAATAAATTCATTCTGCATTAATTTCATTCTAATGGTTGTGTTCAGTTAATGATATTTTTGAGTAATATTTCTTTCAATGTTTTCAATATTTGTTATAGATTGATCCAAGACCAGTAGACGATGCAGTATTACATGACTAGTCTACACATCGATCCACATAGATATGGGATGGTTAGGTATATATTCATATCTTTTACATTTGCATAAATTTTATTAGTTTATTAAACTAAAGTAATTTTCTATATTCGATAGGATTTAGACTTCCTCACATGTCAATGTAGGGAGCTGGCACTGCATAGGATAATGCCACTAGATAGCCACATAGTGGTTTATCTATGGTAAGCTAGTTTTTACAGGTTCACCCACATCAGATTTATGTAGCTCAATTGGCACCCCATCATAAAATTAGTGGAGCGATGGTGCCTAGAGATACATACCTTCCATCTATCTCATGGAGAGTACACTATCATCCTAGAGGATATTTCTATTTTATTGGGATTATGAGTTAACAGTCTATTGGTTACGGGCAACACACGCTTTGATTAGCGTCAGGTATGTATACAATTGTTGGGTATTGACCCACCTACAGGTAAACTCAATGGTTCGTAGTTGAGTATACCATGGTTAGCATAGTAGTTTCCTGAATTATCCCCTCTCATGCTGATGAGTTATATTTACAACAATATGCTAGGGCTTATATCATGCAGATCCTTGGCAGGTGTTTGTTTGCAGAGAAATCGCAGTGTATGATGATTATAATTTTTTTTATCTTTACTTGAAAATTTTAAGATAGTTGGACAGTATAGTTAGGGCAATGCTTGCCTTGCATGGTTGTACAGGAAAATATGCATGGCAAGCAGGATATATGCAAAGGATATTGCAGGCCCCCTTATATTATTACGGTTGTAGGCATGGGAGTGGTTCTTATTTATTGTGCCACGTAGATTACATGTTGCAGTACCACTGCCACTTGGGCCATTGGGTACAAGGTAAATAGTGAATAGTTATATTGCTACCATTTACTCTACAAATATGATATACAAATATTGTTGTATGTGAAGATGGAGAGACTCATTTGATGTTCCATAGGTCTCGATACACATGCTTATCTCATACCGTTTGATGTTCCACAGGTCTCGAAGCACGTGCTTATCTCATATCGTTTGCATCTGGATGGATAGAGATTGGATCATGAAAGTATATAGTTATGTAATAATTTATTTTATTTTTTATATACATTTTAATGTTGTTTTAATTATTTATATTTTAGTATTTTTATTTATAGACTATATGGTAGCCATATACAGTAGACATCATTGCCGTTTTATCGGATTGCTATTTAAATAGGCAGGAAAATTGGCGATGCCAAGTATCGCTCATCTGTTTTTATATTATCAAGTAGCACTTTATTGATAGAGTTATGCATTAGTTCGGTATCCGTCAGCCGATTCCAGATACCTGTGATATCGATGCTAGGCTATATTGATATGATCTCTAGGTCATGCCGAGCAGGATTAGAACAATGTGCATTCGCATTATGTCCATTTATGGAAGTCACCGGGATTATATTATGGATGGTATTTTAATTGATGGTACTATGGACTATAATGATCTGTATATAGAGTGGTACCGTCGCATCACCCCATGATTCATTTGTCTCAATGGTGCCTTATTTGATTTTCTGGTGATGGTGCTAAAATCTGCTCAAATGTTGAAGTAGACTGGAGAGGGTACGTCAATAGCTGTGCTTATAAAAAGAGTCCTGACCGAAGGTGGCTCCAACGAAGGCCTTTCAATGGTCAAGTTAGTATTTCAAACCACGAGATATAATAATGGAATAATGGAATAAATGAGAGTGAGAGTGTGAGTATATGCATGCATAGTAGGAGCATACCTTTGGAGAGTTTGCTGAGAACTTCCTTTTATACTCAATCAGATGGGATAGCCTGGAGACATCTTGATTTGTTAAAGGGTTGCTAGAGGATAATTGACTTTATCCTCTATCAGGTTTTTCATGAGGGAATCATCCTTGATTATCTAAGATATCTCATTCCTATTGATGGATGGTTTTGTCTCATATGCCTTCCCATCATTTGCCTAGCCTGATAGAGGATGTCTCATATGCCAAAGGCTAAGCATGGTAGAAGTCTAGTAATACCGAAGGTTTGCATCAGTGATAGGCCTCGGGACTGGATGTTTGGTCCGATAGGGTCCCTGGGATCAAATGTTGATCAACAAGACCGGGAGTAGAGGTATTGTTTTTATCTTTTGCTCTTGGGGACGAAACCGAATAACCGGTGGAATACTTTTGGAAGGGAATGTCCCGAAGCAAGGCTTATTTTTCTATTAGTTTAGAACATGTTAATCCGGTTATATAGATTCGGTTACTTCTAATCAAGCAAGCATTGGATTAGCATGTGCCCAGGATAATGTAGCCCCATTGCTAGAAACAAAAATGGTCGAGTACAGTTCTTGCTTATCTTAAATTAGATTCGATCAATTCACTCCCCTTCGACCTTCAAGATCCTGGGGGTGGGCTTTCTCCCACACGAACTGGTATGTTTAGTTAATTTAAATTTTATAAAGGGATAATATATAATTGGATTATTCATCATGTTATTGATTCCTTGCTCATCTATTGCAGAGTGATGGCATAGTTAGGATTTATGATCACACTGATCTAGACAGATTCACTCTAACCACTTTACACACTTTTCAAGATATTTGTACCTTAGTTTTACATGTAGTCGACGAGCATAGATGGATCGCGATGGATCCATATGGTCATCACGTAGTAGCAAAGGACGAGACACTTATGCCATGGATATCTATCATCATCGAGAACACCACCTCCAGCTATGCATAGGTGTGGTTGACATGTTACCACTCCATTCCCGATGGAGCAGTTTTTCGAGTACGCCTAATATGCAACATCATCTACATACATGCCTCATGATGTCAACTAGTTCACATCCATTGAGGAGGCTATTTTGTACTTCCAGTATGCAAAAGAGGATCTTATACATCAGGGACTTACATACTGGAGAGTATATGGATGAGGGCATTTCGGACCTGACTATGACTAACATTAAATGCCATATTTCTGAGATTGCAAGACCGAGTGAGCTAGGACCATCACGTTGTCGAAAGCAACTGGCATGGAGGAGGAGATGGCCACTATGCGGCACATGATATATTTTTTTATGTGTACATCTGAACTTATCAAGACCAACATGTAAATTTGGAAATTTGTATTAATGGAAGATTTCATTTGGTGCACTAGCCTTATTTACTAATTGAAGATTTTATAATATGCATTCTTCTAAGAAAAACAAAGGATTTCATCATATATGTCATTCTATCCCGTTCATTTTACCTCTTGGTTTTTGAAAAGAAAATAGAAAACAGAAGCAATTAAATTTACGATATTCAGAAAATCACAACCCTTAACAACTACATAAAACTAATATTTATCCATATTACCCCTCAGGCACCTAGTATGGCAAAACAAGAAACAACTGGACTTTTCAATCAATAGCCATCATTTTTGCTACAACAGTAAATAATGATTTCACTAGGAGATGATACAAGGCAATAAAGTTGTTATTGTAAACTTAGCCGGTCAACAATATAAGTAAGACCAAGGACATTGGATAGGAAACTATGGAACCTCATTTAGTTAGCAAATACTATGAGAAATTGAAGCAGTAGCTAATTGAAATTCATGGATGTTATAAAAACATATTAAAATATGAAAAACAATCATAGATTGCATAAGGATGTCATGACTAAAACATAGTTAATGAAACATAGAAGCTAGAAAATTCATCAAGTTGTGCCACATATTAATGTTGAATATGTTGTATAATCCTAAATATAAAAACCGAATCATAAACACTAAGATATTAAAACACAAACTTCAAAACTTAAACAGTAAAAACTAATCCTTATATGCTAAAAATGTAAACAGTAATATATCTTTAAATGATAAAATATATAAGAAAAAATAACTCTTAAATAATAAATTATAAACATTAAAAAACATAGCTTAAACCTGGATTAAATGCTAAATAAAAAGTTGAACCGGTTGACCGGGTTTTGGACTGGTCAACTGGCTTGGAATGGCACATAGGTTCATTGTAGGGCAATCGACAAGACCGATCGACCCTCTAGATTGCCTAGCTTGGTTTTATCCTGGTCGACTGCATGGTGCCCAGTGACCTGGTCGACCCCCTAGACCACCTGGCTCAGTTTTTCCCGATTGATTGCAGCAGGACTGGTCGACCACCCTACACCATGAGACTCAAGAAAACCACGGTCAACCACCATAGTGGTCGGTCAACCAGGTTTACAAAATATTTTTTGGGATTTGTTTTTGTAACCAACTGCTCTCAAGATTAAATGACCTCGGTACTTCGCGGATCATCGCATGCAATACCCGATACAACAAATCTTAACTGCTAACTAGGGCAAGAAGCAGCACAACCTGAAAAGATCAGCGGTGGGACCTGTTGACCAGCTAGTCCTATCCATACCGAGTAGTTGTTCCTAGGTCAAGTAGCTATCATTTCTAGAGGCCAGCTAGCAGGACTTCTCGACTTCACCAAATAGCTAGTCAAACAGAACGACTACTATGGCAACTCCTAATATGGCCTCGGTGAATTCCGGGACCACCGCCCATGCCATCGAATATAGCAAACCATGATTGCCATCTAGGGCAAGAAGCCATTACCAACTAGCAGCACGACTTGAAAAGATCAGTGGGGGGACCCATGGACTGCTGTTCATATCCTGACAAACAAGCTGTTCGTAGGTCAAGTAGCTATCATTCATAGAAGCCGGCTAGCAAGACTTTCAATGATCTCTTAGGTCAAGCATATATATTATATTATAATTTTAAGAAAATTTTAAGGTGTTAATGTAGGCTTGCAAGTAACTTAACATTATTATCTTCCCCAACTTAACATAATTATCGTGCCAAGCCTGGGTCAGGGCTTCGTAACAAGGGATGCAAATGGGCCAGGTCGGACCGGATCATAAGTAATCCGATATGATCCGGTTCTTTGATCAAGTCCTAATATAAGATCCATACCCAATCCACTAGAAAATCGGGTCGGGTGAGGTACACTATCAAAATTGTCAATCCAATGGATCATTCGGATTAGATCGGATCCATAAATACCCGATTCTAATATAAAAAATTTAGATCTAGATATAATTCGAATAAGATATAGACAACTATATTTTAATTATTACATAGCCAACTATTATTAACTATAAATAGATAGCAAACAATATTATTTTCAAAATAAATTAAGATATAAAAATAATTATAACACTATCTCTATGTTAAAAAAAGTTCCATACAAGTTTTAAATTATAATTTAAATGTCCAAATAGATATGATCATAATAGTATTAGTATGCTTGAGTTGAGTTGGGTCCAAATTCAGCAAACCTAGACCCAACCTGAAAAATGAAATTGGTCTAATTTTAGAAGCTGACTCGGATCCACGGGTCCCTAAAAATGGGTTGGATCAGGTTTAAACGGGTTAGGTCGAGTCAGATCACGGGTCAACCTGATCCATTTGCAGCCTTATTTGTAACATTTAACTAGGTGTGATTGGGGTAGTGCATCAAGAATCGTGCAAGGATGGGTCAGGGCTCGGAACATCAGGTTGGGTACAATTGAGGTAGTGCATCAAGAATCATGCCAGGTCAGGCTCAGGGCTTCGGAACATCCGATTTGATGCGATTGGGATAGTGCATCAAGAATCATGGCAAGTATGGGTCAGGGATTTGAAATATCCGACTAGGTGCAATTGGGGTAGTGCATTAAGAATTGTGCTAGGTCAGGCTCAGGGCTTCGTAACATCCGTCTGGGTGTGATTAGGGTAGTGCATCAAGAATCATACTAGGACAGGGATCATTAGTTGCGATTACAGTTATAATAACCATAGATCACTATAAAATAATTTATAATGCATCTCAATTTAAAGATAATGTACTACAGAATATACCGAAAACTACATAAGTAGTAATAGAAACATTAAAAAATACTAAAGCATGAGCCTAGTCATTTGCTGCAGGGTCCTGTGGTGGTGGAGGGAATTAATGGTAAAAGTAATTTACAAATAGATCAAATTGTATACGTGCCTCAAATGCATCTGTCCATGTATTCATCTGATCTACCCATGTGTTGATCAGATATGCCAATGTATTGATCTGGGCTAGCGTTGATCATATCTACCAATGTATTGATTTGGGCCATAAGGGAGATCTCGAGGCATCCATTCAATTATACAATGCTTGTACATTGGGTGATTACTGATCAAATTGAGCAGTGTGGCCAAATTAAGCATGATGTATAGGTTCTGTAGACTGAGCAGACTACCTAGGCTGGCCTTTGCCAGTAGGCTCTTCTTCTTCTTCACTATCACTTTCTTCTTCATTCACCTCACTAGTACGTCTTCATACCACATGACGTTGAGTATAACCCATACACCTAAGAGATGAATGATTGTATGTGTCAAAGGATTTAAGCTTGATAACTTCTTCATCTTCAATGATAGGGATATCGAAAGCCTCAAAAATAGCAGTCAAAATCATTTCATAGGATAAAATAGAATTCAGACTTTAAAAACATCCATTCATATAATTTATTATTATTTATAATAAATTAACCTCTTCATCTGAAATAATCATTATTAGTAGATAAATATCTAGGAACGATACATTATCTCTATGACCTCCTCTAGGTAATATATTAAATGTAATATGATGAATTAGTCGATTTGAAGTGACAAATTATGTATACTAGGTTTAGTCGTTCGACTTAAAGTATTATTTTCATAAATAGTTCTAATGGAGCTTTCATAATTTAACCAACAATAATTTCAACAAGTGATATTAAAGTATTTATCACCATCTAGTGGAATACCTAATATTCGACCATGATTAATACAGTCAAACTCAATGACCTTTCCTTTGACGTATGATGAAATATAACAATTTTCACTATCAAAACTAAAACAAGTATAAAACTATTTCATTAGAGTATGATAAGTTGACTTGTTCATTATAATCATAGAAATCCAACTCATCTTTTCAAATAAAAATCTAATTTGAAAATTATCAAAATAATTTAAATCTACTATCCTTCTTCTAACAACTCTTCTTCAAGAAATTTAGTTCTAAAATTTTTGCTATATTCATTATTCAAAAATATATCATTTTTGTACTTACTTGTAGGTTGTTTTTCTTTTTCAATTCGAGATCTTTTTACTTTTTGACATATCTTCATCCTTTCTTGAAACCATTGTACTGATTTGAGGGAGTAGAGAGAATTATATAGATTTTAAAAGAGAAAAGAGATTTGGAAATAAAGAAGAGTTAGAATGGAGTAGAGTGAATTTTAAGTATTTCTGATGACAAGAGAGATTTAGAAATAAAGTTGAGTTAGAATGAAAGGATGGAGCACATTAAATAGATCCTCCAACTAGCTATTTATAATCATTTATGACTATTATGAATGTGATCGTTTATAATCATTTATAATCATTATGAATATAACCATTTATGATCATTTCTGACCGTTATGAATGTGATCATTTATAAATATGATCATCTTTGATGATCTATGACCGTTGTTAAATTTTTAAATTTAGGTTTGACTGAAGTTATGGGTCAAGTTCATAATTTGTAGATGATTGTTGCTTGGTCCATTCAAACCAAAATTAAATTAATTTTAGAAGTTAGCAGTGTAGTAATTAGATTAAAATTGTGAATTCAATTCATAATTTTAATATTGTTCATCCTAAATATATTTCACTGGATAACTGCAAATGAAATTATGGGTTCAACCCACAATTTCAATTGCACTGCTTCTAACCGTTTATTTCACCATACACTGCTTCTCCTGGCCCTTTTGTTACCGTTCTGAGCATTGTAACATCATAACAGTATTAATTTTTCAAAAAATAATATCCAGCTGCCCAGGGAGAATGCGGCGGGGGGTGGTGGGGGAACAACGCCGCCTCAAAAGGGGAGGAACGCCACCTCGCCTAGGGGAGAACGCCACCACTGTGGGGGAGGATAACGCCGCAGTGGGGGGAGAGAAGGCTACCCGGGTTGGGGGGTTGAAACATCACAAGGGTTGGGGGAGAAGATCGCCCGGGTGTGGGGAAGAAGATCGCCGAGGGGTGCGGCAGGAGGGACAGGGCTGCCGAGGGTGGGGAATAATGTTGCTACGCACGTGATGATGCCATCGAGGGATGTGGGGGCACCAGGGACAATTGACTCTTCTCAGTCTCGGGTAAGAAGAATGAACATCGTTTTTTTTTTTTTTTTTTTTTATCAGGACATGTTGCCGCTGAATCTCCCGAATGGATTCTCTCGGGCTAGCTGGAGCATTTTTTTTTCGATTCCTGTAAAAAAATTTCACGGATCGATAATTTTTTGACGGGACACTCTAATGATTAAGTTAGCGAGAGCTTTAAAACAACATAACGGATGAATCAAAAGGAGATAGCTCGTGGAGAAAAGAGTGCCCCTACCATTCAAAGTCTTCCATTTACCTTATATAGGAACGGAACGTTACCAGAATCTGTTAGGGACTAAACTGAAAATATCCAATCTACCTCTAGGAGAATCAGAATGGTAGTCAGATGGTATCGGGACATGACCATGTCGTGAGATCTGTTGTAACAGAATTCTGGTATCAGCTGGAAGGAGCTTCTGAAGCCTTCTGATTAGTATGGGTATGGCTGAAGCAAGTCAGTCAGACTTCAAGTGGGTCGGTAGGACCTCAAGTGGATCGGCACGATCTCTAGTAGGTCAATCGGACGGATCTTTGATCCGATTCAAAGAAAAGTTGATTAGATATAACAGAACATAAAATTATATGGATTCAATCCATAATTTCTAGATGTATCAATGACTTGGGCACATGAAATTGTGAGATCAACTCACAACTTCAAGTCCTTGGTGGCAAAACAACGGTGGTCCGGTAAATAACTTCCAAACTATTACGACAAGTTAAATATTTTTCTTATAATAATTTAGAAAAATGATCAAGAAAGTAGAGCAGGTTAGGGTAGACAAAATTATAAAAATTATTTTTATATACAAATTAAATAATAAAATATATAAATTCTAGTTCTTGATGCCTCGATCAATATTGCACATGCTGAGTGTTGCCGTTCTCGTCGCCGCGCCCGTGCCGTGGATCAGCCGATCCTTCCTGACCGCCTGGCGAGGGAGCCTCCCTTCCCGCGGAGAACCTGCAACAACGGGGTTAGAGGACCCTGGCCGGGGATTCCAGCGAGGGGGCTCCGACGGTCAAGTTAGTAGGCGACGAGAAGGAACAGACTCTCCCTCCCAGGCCCTCTAAAGGGTCCCAGATTTGGAGAGTTAACTGGTGAAGGGAACGCGCCGGGGACCGGAATTTCGGCTGGGCCTGCTACCGAGCTCACGTCCAGTATTCCCCTCTCGGGATCTCTGGTTTCTCTCTCGGAGCGAGGCCTTGTGCCGGTGCTTCCTCCTTGTCCCCAGGCTAGTTGGCTTACCTTGCAGTCTCCAGATTCTTCCCTCTTTATCTCCCTCAGTCGTGCGCTTGTCCTTTTCCTCCTCGAAAACTCCTCTTCCCTGTCTTCCTTTCTTTTCCCTTTCTGGTGAAGGAGGCCAGGCGGCTTTCCGACCTCGTCCGCCGGGCCCAGCAGGGAGAAGGCAAGGACAGAAGAGAAAAGGAGGGAGGGCGGCGCTGGCAGAGCGGCCAGTCGTCAGGCCTCGGGCTCCGTGAGAGTGCTTTTTTCCCCGAGCGTGGGCGCCATCCGTTTACGGGGCCTGTTCCGTCAGGATCAGGTCTCTCGACTGCGGGACCTGTCGGGCCAATGCAAGTGACGTTCCGCGTGCCGCCGCCCTCTGTACGGGAAGCCATCTGGGGTCGGTACGGCCCGAGGGATGGCCTCGGGACCTGTTGCTTTCCCCGGTGGCCTCTCCGTACGAGCGGTCTGACCTCGGCTGAGTTGGACCTATCTCCGGGGGCCAACTGGCGAGAGGCGACAGATCGGCCGACCTCGGCTTAGGTGGACCCCTCCTGGGTGGACACCTGGCGAGGTGGCAGGAGGTCGCCTGGCCTCGGCCGGGGTGGACCCGTCTCCGGGTGGCCACCTGGCGCAAGGCGAAGGGTCAGCCGACCTCGGCCTAGGTGGACCCCTCCTGGGTGGACACCTGGCGAGGTGGCAGGAGGTTGCCTGGCTTCGGCCGAGGTGGACCCGTCTCCGGGTGGCCACCTGGCACAAGGCGAAGGGTCTGCCGACCTCGGCCTAGGTGGACCCCTCCTGGGTGGACACCTGGCGAGGTGGCAGGAGGTCGCCTGGCCTCGGTCATGGTGGACCCGTCTCCGGGTGGCCACCTGACGCAAGGCGAAGGGTCAGCCGACCTCGGCCGACCTTACTCGGGGCGGACTCCTCCAGGCCCGGGCGCAGATGAGTCGGTGGAGGAACTCCGCGCCGAGCTCGACCTCGGCGGGAGCGGTTTGCTTCAGATAGTCGTCGGGCGGTGCGGTCTTGCCGACCCTAGCCTTGAGGACGTGGCGCTGATTCTGGCAGGGAAACTCATACGTGGCTTGCTCGCATTCGGCGATACCTGAGCCTCGCCACGTCACTGTCACGGCTGTAACAGTTGCCCCCCAGCCCGCCGTTCCGTCGGGGCATCGTAGAACGGAACGTCGGGATTAAATGCGGACATGACGTGGGGAGGCGAAGATCTTGCATCATAATTGGCACGATCTTCACTCGTCGTGGGTCGATACGGCTGAAGACCTATGGGGAGTCGCCACGCGTCGTCCACTTGCCCGTAATCAATACGTCACTTCGGGGCAGAGGCCGTTACTCTGCTAACGAGGCGTCGGTGTCGGGCGTGTGCCCACGTGGCGACCATCCAGTGGTCTGAGGCGGAATGATGGGTACGGCTGCTGCCGGCTGAGTTTGAAAGGGAGGGGACTTTCCAGAACGAGGCCTTTTTCCTTGCTTCGTGGGCGGTTTGCTGCAGGCTAACAACTTCTGCTGCTCGCGCCCGTCTGTGCATTTTTGGGTGAGTGCCTTCTTCTCCTTCTCTAGCCCCCCTCCTTCTCTCTCATTTCTTATTCAGTTTCTTTGTCCTTTCCTTCTCCATGGCGCGCCGTCGCCATGTCTCTTCTATTCCGGACGAGGCCGGTCCATCCCGGCCGAGGACTCCATCTTCTTCCTCCTCGGATGAGGAGGTAATTCCAGAGGAGGTCCGTCGGCGCTTGCAACCCGGGGGTGTCACTATTGGCATCCCCAGGGGGATCCGGTCCCCTCCGGTTGCGCCTGCTGTGCCCCTCCGTTCACTCCCCGCCTTAATTTCTCTTCCGGCTCCGCCACCTCTTCCCGCCGGTCCCTCCGGTCATGCTTCTACCATGACCGAAGGCGATCTTTCTCTGCTCCGGGATGCCTATGGCATCCCGGGGTCTGTCCGTCTGTTTGTTCCGCGGTCCGGGGAGCGTGTCACCATGAGTGGCCCCGGCCGCATTGCCTTCTACGAAGACTTCCTCCTCGGGGGTCTTCGTTTTCCTCTGCACCCTTTCTTTCTTTCCTTCCTCAGCCATTTTCGGCTCGTCCTGGCCCAGCTGGCTCCTAATGCCATCCGGGTCATCTTCTCCTTCATCGTCTTCTGCCATTTTCACGGGTTTGTTGCCCGTTTTTCTCTCTTCAGGGCCCTGTTCACCCTGAAGAAGTGCTCCACCGATGACGGCTGGTGGTACATTTCGCCCCGGCCTAGGTGTCTCCGGTTCGACCTCCCTTCCTCGGTCAAGGGATGGAAGAGCCGGTTTTTCTTTGCCTCGGTCGACGACGTCGACTGGAACTGGAGCGAACCGGACCGGTCACCGAACCGGAATTCCCGAGTCGAGTCTGCGGACCAGGAGTCTTACACCCAGCTCCTGAGTGACGTGGTCCCAGCGCTCGAGGTTCTGCTCTCTGAGCAGAATCTTTTTGAGGCCGGCATCAGTCCCATCCGTGAGACCGGTGAGATTTGGCCCCGCATTAACTTCTGCCCCCCCTTCTTCTTTAAGATCGAACTGTCTGACCTTCTGCTTTCTTCATTTTGCAGGGATGAAATTTTCTCTGGAGAACCTCCTGGAGGGGGCGGCTCAGCGGGAGGTCGTAGACGTAGATGAGCCCGTAGCGAAGAGGGCTCGCACAGAGACGAGCCGGGAGGTCGTGGCGGCGACCGGGCCCGGCCCAGCTGCTGCCGTTTCCCCGCCCATGCCTCCTCAGGGCGGCGCCCTTGGCACTTCGGCCCCGCGGCCTTGCGGCATTGCAGAGAGAGCTCCGGCGCCCGCTGCTCTGCCCATCGCCGGGCCCGTTCTTGCCGCCAGCCCGACGGCACCGCCAGTGGCGACCACCGGCCCGTCGGTTGCGGCTCCGGCAGAGGGGGCAGCTGCCGCGGGGGTCGGCCCGAAGGGTCCGGCGCCGGTGATCTCGCACCGAGACTCGGTCATCCTCGACCGAGGACTGGCGGAGAGGGTGATGGAGTATGCCTCCACCGCCCGGGACCGCCGAGCTCGGGGCGGCCGAGACTATGCGGACGCGCTGCTCGGCATCCTGCCACAGCTTTTTACGGTAAGTCTGAGCTTTCCCTTCTTCTTTACTTCCAATCCGAGGCCTTCTGCCTTGATACTGACATGCGCTGTTTTTGCCTCTGCAGATCGGGAACGACGTCCTCCTACTGAGGAATTACCTCGTAGGGAACGCCAAGCGGGACTCCGATCGGGAGCTAAAGCTCGGCAAACTCGCGGCCGATGTGAAGGACCTGATGGACAAGGGGGCCGAGCTGCGAGCTGAGAAGCAGGCCCTCCAGTCCGACCTGACACGTTCCGAGGAGCGGAACAAAGAATTGGAGGCCTCCTTGGCGGAGGAGCGGACCTCCAACCAGCGCCGGACTGAGGAGGATGCGGCGGAGAAGGCCCGCATGCAGGCCCACTCCCTGTTTTTGGAGCGCCAACTGGAGGAGGCCCGGCAAGAGGTGGCCGCGGTGAAGGACCGGAGCTCCTACATCAACGGGCTCCTGGAAGCGGCTAAGCGGGAAGCGCAGGAGGCCGTCCCCAAGTTCCGGGCCTCCGACGAGTTCACGTCGGAAGTCCGGGAGGCCGCCGTGGACTCCTTCCTGAAGGGGTTCCGGATGTGCCGGGAGAAGGTGGGGGCCTTCTTCCCCCAGCTGGACCTGAGCGGGGTCGTCGTCGGCGGTAGGAAGCCGGGGGGCGAGAGCAGGGTCCCCGGCGTGACCCAGGCGACACCTGTGGCTCCTCCGACCGGCGACGCCGCGGTCCCGGCACAGCCCCAGGAGCCGGTCGTCGTGGAAGTCGAAGAAGTGGCGCCCGTGCCTCCGGCGGACGGCACCGACCCCGTGCCCCAGTGATCGCTGCTCTGTAGTTTTGCTTTCCTTTCTTTTTCTTCTTTTTGGGGAGTCCCGGCCTGTCGGGGCTCCCGGTTTGTACTGAAAGACTTCGTTTAATGAAGACACAACTTTTACCAAAAACTCGTTCATCATTTCGTCTCGTTTCTTCTTTTTTCTTCTTTTTGTTTCTGAGATGTCGGTCTGGGACACCTGAGATAATTGCAGGCCTGGTCCTTCTATACTAAATCGAAGGACGGGGTCTACAGAGTCGTGTCGCGGCAGGGCAAACCTTGAGCAGGTCCGACTTTAGGCTGCCTTCATGCTTGCACGGACAACACAGTTTCTGCACCATCTTCCGGGCCGAAACCCGGGACCTCCGGACTGAGCTCGATGCCGCAGGCTTTCTCAAACCTTGCGCGGCTCGCTGAGCTGTGCTCCGGGCTTGCGTGGGCGAACTGGGTTCGGCACCACCTTCCAGGCCGAAGCCCAGGATCTTCCGGACTGAGCTCGATGCCGCAGGCTTTCTCAAACCTTGCGCGGCTTGCTGAGCTGTGCTCCGGGCTTGCGTGGGCGAACCGGGTTCGGCGCCACCTTCCAGGCCGAAGCCCAGGGTCTTCCGGACTGAGCTCGATGCCGCAGGCCTTCTTGTTGAAGTTAGAGAAGAGTGTTTAAAGTGGGGAAGCTTTGTTACAGAAACTAGGAGCCTTACATCACTGGTAGTACATTCTCAGGTTCGAGGGGTTCCATGTCCGGGGGAACCTGGCACCTCCCAATTCTTCCAAGTAACATGCTCCGTGAGGGAGGGCTTCTGCCACCCGATAAGGGCCTTCCCAATTGGGTGAAAGCTTGCCGCATTCCCGTGACTGGGAGGCTTCTGCGCGCCGGAGGACCAAGTCCCCGGGACGAAAAACCTTCGGCCGTACTCGGGAGTTGTAATACCTGGCTACACGTTGCCGGTATGCCGCCATTCGGATTCGGGCCCTGTCCCTCGTTTCTTCGAGGAGGTCTAGGTTGAGCATCATCCTGGCCGGGTTTTCTGTCTCGTCGTATTGCTCCACGCGCAGCGTGGGTATACTAAGCTCGATCGGGATGATCGCCTCGGCCCCGAAGACGAGGTTGAATGGAGTTTCGTCAGTAGCCATCCTTGGGGTGGTGTGGTATGCCCAAAGAACGCTGGGAAGCTCGTCGGCCCACCTGCCCTTGGCTTGGTCTAGCCGCGTGCGGAGGCCCTGAAGAATGGTCCTGTTCGTGACCTCGGCTTCCCCGTTGGTCTGGGGGTGCGCCACCGAAGTGAAGCGATGCTTGATGCCGAGGTCGTTGCAGAAATCTTCGAACTCCCGACAGTCGAACTGGCGTCCGTTGTCGGTGACCACGGTGTGGGGGAGGCCGAAGCGGCAGACGATGGACTTCCAGAAGAACTTGGCGACGTTTGCCTCGGTGATTCTTGCCAAGGGCTCGGCCTCGACCCACTTTGTGAAGTAGTCGATAGCCACTATCAAGAACTTCCGCTGGCCGGACGCCGGCGGGAATGGGCCCAGGAGGTCCATCCCCCACTGGGCGAATGGCCAGGGGGCTGAGAGCTGAGAGATCGGGTTGGAGGGTTGCCGCTGTACCGTGGCGTGACGCTGGCACCGGTCGCATTTCTTCACGAAGTCGACGGCATCCTCCTTCATCGTCTCCCAGAAGTAGCCTTGACGAAGGGCCTTGTACGCCAATGCCCTGCCCCCCACGTGGTTCCCGCAGATGCCTTCGTGAATCTCCTGGAGCACAAGCTTGGCTTCTGTGGGTCCAATGCACTTGAGGAGGGGATAAGAGTAGGACCTTCGATACAGCTGCCCGTCCATCAGGACAAACCGCACGGCCTTCTTCCTGATGAGGCGAGCCGCGTCTCAGTCTTCCGGCAGGGTGCCGCTGGTGATGTACGCAGCGTACTTGTCCATCCAGCCGGGCTCCTGGCTGACCTGATGGACCTCTACCGGTGCTTCGAGGCTCGGGACTTCGAGTCGCTCCACATGAGCGCGCCCCAGCATCGTGTCCGGCAGGGTCGCCAGCCGAGAGAGGGCATCCGCGCGGGCGTTCTCCCCGCGAGGGATATGGAAGATGTTGAAGCGCCGGAACTTGGACGCGCCCGCCTTGACGAGCTCCAAATACTTCGCCATCTGGGGGCCGTGTGCGACGCACTCCCCGGATACCTGCCCCGCCACGAACTGGGAGTCAGTGAAGGCTCTGAGGTTGGTCACGCCCAGCTCGCGGGAGACTCTCAGTCCGGCGAGAAGTGCCTCGTATTCCGCTTGGTTATTTGTCGCGGGGAACTGGAAACGGAGCGCGCACTCGGCGACGACTCCGTCGCCGTTGGCAAGGATGAGCCCAGCTCCGCTCCCGTCGGAGTTTGAGGCTCCGTCTACATGGAGGATCCAGGCGTCCTCTCCGGGCTCGTCGGTGCCGACCTCCATTGGCCGGGCCGGGGGGTCCTCCTCGGGCTCCTTGCCCAAACCTGCGCACTCGACCAAGAAATCGGCCAGCACCTGTGCCTTCATTGCCGACCTCGGTCGGTATGTAATGTCAAACTCGCTGAGTTTCAGTGCCCACTTGGCCAATCGCCCCGAGGTATCGGGTCGGCTGAGCACCGCTTTCAGCGGTTGATCCGTCAAGACGGCGATGAGATGCGCTTGGAAATAGGGCCTGAGACGCTGGGCAGACACTATTAGCGCAAAAACGAGTTTCTCGGCCCGGGAATACCTGAGCTCCGCGTCTCGGAGGAGTTTGCTGGTATAGTACACCGGCCGCTGGATCCCGTGGTCGTCGGTTCGGACCAGGACAGAGCTGACGGCCTCCGGGGTAACGGCCAAGTAGAGGGTAAGCTCCTCTCCCTCCTCGGGCCTGGACAGCAAAGGTGGCGATGCGAGCGTCTTCTTCAACTCCTTGAAGGCCTGCTGGCACTCCTCGGTCCAGGTGAAACCATTCATCTTCCTCAGCACCTTGAAGAAGGGACGGCAGCGGTCCGCCGACCTGGAAATAAAGCGGCTAAGGGCCGCAACCCGGCCGGTCAGTTGCTGCACTTGCTTCTTGGAGGCTGGCTGCTCCATGTCCAGGATGGCCTGGACCTTCTCCGGGTTGGCCTCGATTCCTTTTTGGGTCACCATGAACCCTAGGAACTTCCCGGCGGAGACCCCGAAGGCGCACTTCGCCGGGTTCAGCTTCATCTGGTGGCGCCGGAGGTTGCCGAACGTCTCCGTCAGGTCGGCCACGTGGTCCGAGTCAAGTTTGCTCATTACTAGCATGTCGTCCATGTACACCTGCATGTTGCGGCCTATCTGGTCTTTGAAGACTTTATTGACCAGACGTTGGTACGTCGCCCCCGCGTTCTTGAGGCCGAAGGGCATCATCCTGTAACAGAAAGTCCCGCGGTCAGTTATGAAGGCAGTGCGCTCTTCGTCCTCCGGATTCATCCGGATCTGGTTGTATCCGGAAAAAGCGTCCATGAATGACAGGAGACGATGCCCCGAGGTGGTGTCGACCAGCTGGTCGATCTTCGGCAGAGGGAAGCTGTCCTTCGGGCAAGCTCGATTGAGGTCGGTGTAGTCCACACAGATCCTCCACTTACCACTACTCTTCTTTACCATGACCACGTTTGCTAACCAGCTGGGGTATTGGACTTCTCGGACGAAACCGGCGGCGAGGAGCTTTTCTACCTCCTCGTTGATCGCCTTCTGCCTCTCCATGGCAAAACTTCTCTTCTTCTGGTGGACCGGGCGGCAACCCGGGTCCACGTTCAGGCTGTGCATGATAATCTCGGGCAGGATACCCGGCATGTCGGTCGCCGACCAGGCGAACACATCGGCGTGGCACGGAGGAACTCCAGCAGGCGGGTTCGCTCCTCTTCGGGGAGCTGGGCCCCGACTTGCACCGTCTTCAGGGGGTCCGAACCGAGGGGAAAGGGTAGCAGGCGCTCTACGGGCCCTCCCCTGGGTTCCTTCTCTCTCAGGTCGAGATCCTCGATATCGTGGGCGAGCTCTGCGCTCCTGGTGCCTGGGATTGTCTGTAGGCAGAGCGGGACCGGCTGGATCGTCCCCTTCATTTCCCCGAGCCCGAAGGGCGTGGGGAACTGCACCAGCAGCCTCCTCGTGGAGATGGTGGCGTCCAGTTGGTTGAGCCCGGGATGCCCGAGAATGGCGTTGTAAGGCGAAGGGAGCTTGACGACAGTGAACGTTATCATGATGGTCGCCTGCCGAGGTGGGGATCCGGCGGTGACCGGGAGAGTGATTTCCCCTTCGACTCCCACGGAGTCCCCTGTAAAACCTACCAGTGGGATGTGCACTGGCTTTAGCTGGTCGGGAGACAAATTCATCCGAGAGAAAGCATCGTAAAAAAGTACGTCGGCCGAGCTTCCAGTATCCACCATGATTCGATGTACAGGATGCTTCGCGATGGTCATCTCGACCACCACGGCATCATTGTTTACATTGTCATTAGACTCCCCTCCCTTGGGAGGGATTACATTCTCCGGGACTTCCCGGGCTCTCTTCTCTGCTCGGCCGGACCCAAGCGAGATCATGCCCACGGGCTTCTCTGTTGGCTGGTTGTCGATCGCAGGGACTGGCGGTAAGGCCGCGAGCGGCTGCTTTTCAGAGGGGGCCTCGTTCTTGACGAACTTCCTGAGGTAACCCCTCCCGATCAGCTCCTCAATCTCCCGCTTCAAATGGCGGCACTCCTCCGTGTCGTGTCCGTGCTCGCGGTGGAACTGGCAGTACTTTGATTTGTCTCGGGCGGCCCTCGGGTTCTGAGGTGGAGGTCGGTGGAGGTAGCGCTCGCCCTCGATTTCCATGAGGATCTTCGCTCGAGGTGCGAGGAGAGGGGTGTACCTCCGCTCGGAAGTAGACTCGGCCCTCGGCCTTGGATTCGGGCGAGGGTCGGCGGGCAGCCCGGGCCTTCGAGCTCCTGGGGCGTCCCTTGGAACTGACTTCTTCGGAATCTTCCCGTCCAGCTCTCGACGGGTGCGGTCAGCCTCCTCCGCCCGGATGTATTTGTGGGCGCGGAGGAGGAGCTCGGAATACGTCCTGGGCGGCTTCTTGTCCAGGGAATAGGTCAGGCGGGACGTCTTGAGCCCGCGTTTCAAAGCCAGCATAGCGACGGGCTCGTCCAAGCTGTAAATCTCCAGGGCTGCGGTCTTAAACCGGGTGATGTAGTCTCGGAGCAGCTCCTGGTCCTGCTGGCGGATGGAGAAGAGGCTGTCTACCTCCCTTGGCACCTTTCGACAAGCGTCGAAGTGCGCCACAAACTTTCCTTCCAACTGCTGGAAGGAGCAAATGGATCCGGGCTCGAGGCGGGCGAACCAGACTCGAGCGGCCTTCCGAAGGGTTGCTGGGAAGGCGATGCACAGAAGGGCGTCGGTGGCGCCCTGGACCCTCATGAGAGCTTTATAACTCTCCAAATGGTCCAGGGGGTCGGTGGTCCCGTCGTAGGGGTCCACCTGCGGCATGCGGAACCGTTTCGGGATCGGTTCCGCCTGGATTTCTTCGGAGAAAGGGGGGCGGGAGTCGTAGCCCGCCGGGTCAGCTGACGAGTTCTGCAGGTCGGCGAACCGTCGGGCGAACTCCGCCAACTTGCGCTCGTGCTCTTCTAGGCGCCTCTCGGCCTGGCGCCTGATGGCCTCATCGGTGGAGTCTTCCACTGAGACTGCAGGTGAAGGGGGCACCGATCGGTCTCGGCGTGAGGTCTGGCCCCGGCGTCGCTTGCTGCGATGCGCCGTTTCGGCCCCATTGGCCGGGGATCGACTCTCGTGATCCTCCGAACCGGAATAGTTTCTCTTCGGGGGAGCTTGGCGGCTCCCTCGGGGGTTGGAGATGGCTTGTGGATGGGACGGCCTGCCCTGGATTGAGCGCAGGCTCCCACGCTGTCCCGCGGCTCGGGCCGCGGGAGTCCCTGGCTGCGGCTGAGTGGCCAGGGATCGTTGCTGATGCTGAAGCTGTCGGACCGCTGAGGTCAAGGTCTGCAGCTGCTGGACAATGGCCGCAAGGGATCCGTCCGCCGGGGTAGGCTGCTGCGGAAGAAGAGGGGGAGCCGGAAGCTCCCGTTCGGGGGTGTGGCCCCCTGGAGGGGAGTGGGCTTCTCCCACACGGCTGGTGGACGCCTCGCGACCACGAGTGACCACCATTGCTGGAGAGCGTGACACCTGCAAAAAGCTAGTTCCCACTGGGGGTTAGTGTCCTGCCCCCCTACCTGGCGCGCCAATCTGTTGCCGTTCTCGTCGCCGCGCCCGTGCCGTGGATCAGCCGATCCTTCCTGACCGCCTGGCGAGGGAGCCTCCCTTCCCGCGGAGAACCTGCAACAACGGGGTTAGAGGACCCTGGCCGGGGATTCCGGCGAGGGGGCTCCGACGGTCAAGTTAGTAGGCGACGAGAAGGAACAGACTCTCCCTCCCAGGCCCTCTAAAGGGTCCCAGATTTGGAGAGTTAACTGGTGAAGGGAACGCGCCGGGGACCGGAATTTTGGCTGGGCCTGCTGCCGAGCTCACGTCCAGTATTCCCCTCTCGGGATCTCTGGTTTCTCTCTCGGAGCGAGGCCTTGTGCCGGTGCTTCCTCCTTGTCCCCAGGCTAGTTGGCTTACCTTGCAGTCTCCAGATTCTTCCCTCTTTATCTCCCTCCGTCGTGCGCTTGTCCTTTTCCTCCTCGAAAACTCCTCTTCCCTGTCTTCCTTTCTTTTCCCTTTCTGGTGAAGGAGGCCAGGCGGCTTTCCGACCTCGTCCGCCGGGCCCAGCAGGGAGAAGGCAAGGACAGAAGAGAAAAGGAGGGAGGGCGGCGCTGGCAGAGCGGCCAGTCGTCAGGCCTCGGGCTCCGTGAGAGTGCTTTTTTCCCCGAGCGTGGGCGCCATCCGTTTACGGGGCCTATTCCGTCAGGATCAGGTCTCTCGACTGCGGGACCTGTCGGGCCAATGCAAGTGACGTTCCGCGTGCCGCCGCCCTCCGTACGGGACGCCGTCTGGGGTCGGTACGGCCCGAGGGATGGCCTCGGGACCAGTCGCTTTCCCTGGGGGCCTCTCCGTATGAGCGGTCTGACCTCGGCTGAGTTGGACCTGTCTCCGGGGGCCAACTGGCGAGAGGCGACAGATCGGCCGACCTCGGCTTAGGTGGACCCCTCCTGGGTGGACACCTGGCGAGGTGGCAGGAGGTCGCCTGGCCTCGGCCGGGGTGGACCCGTCTCCGGGTGGCCACCTGGCGCAAGGCGAAGGGTCAGCCGACCTCGGCCTAGGTGGACCCCTCCTGGATGGACACCTGGCGAGGTGGCAGGAGGTTGCCTGGCTTCGGCCGAGGTGGACCCGTCTCCGGGTGGCCACCTGGCGCAAGGCGAAGGGTCTGCCGACCTCGGCCTAGGTGGACCCCTCCTGGGTGGACACCTGGCGAGGTGGCAGGAGGTCGCCTGGCCTCGGTCAGGGTGGACCCGTCTCCGGGTGGCCACCTGGCGCAAGGCGAAGGGTCAGCCGACCTCGGCCGACCTTACTCGGGGTGGACTCCTCCAGGCCCGGGCGCAGATGAGTCGGTGGAGGAACTCCGCGCCGAGCTCGACCTCGGCGGGAGCGGTTTGCTTCAGATAGTCGTCGGGCGGTGCGGTCTTGCCGACCCTAGCCTTGAGGACGTGGTGCTGATTCTGGCAGGAAAACTCATACGTGGCTCGCTCGCATTCGGCGATACCTGAGCCTCGCCACGTCACTGTCATGGCTGTAACACTGAGTACTATTATAATAAATTTATCATGTGAATCTTGGTAGATGGTGTAAAGATCACTGTAACACGACAAGTAATGCCTATGCTGCAATTGAAAAATCATGTAATCTAACCATCTCGGGATGGATCAGATCAAGTGAAATTAGAAGGGATGGTTAGTGATGGATAAAGCAGTGTAAAACTGCAAAAACCATTTATTTAATACAAATCAAATAATAAAAAAGAATTTAAAAATAAATTTTCTTGCTACTCATAATATTAGGTAAAACAAGATTTGAAAACAAAAAATATAATAAATTTAATTTTTAATAAAATTAAAAACATAATTAAAAAGATTTTGAGAAAAAATTTAAGAAACTTGAGCGAACTAGAGATTATGGAAATTAGTACTAAAGGTAGAGTGTAGCTAGGATTTGAAGAGAGAAGGACAAGTACCACCAATATGATAGTACTATTCATGTACCGTATATTTTTAAGATTTAATATTCGAGTTCTATAGAATCGATTAAATGAAAAAATTTATTCTGGATATCTGGATGTGAATGCATAGAATTAATTATTAGACCAATTGATGTCATGGTAAGACTGGAATGACATACTTATCCAATATGATAAGAAATGGCTGAGCTGGATTGTCATCATATATTAAATATTTTTTAATAAAGTGGGAAAGTGGGGGCCACATCCCTTCCTTCGGAGCAATGGATTACCATACCGGCAACTCAGGCAAAGCATGGATGAGGAGAAGAAAAGGGGCTGAGGTTATATAAAAACACATTGTATTTAGGGCAAGCATCACTATCATCTGGATCGATTCTTTATCTGCTATGGATTTTAAAATTAAGACATGTCAAGATTCCAAACAAATCGGGTAAAGCTTATCTTGTCAAGATCAGGATGAGCTGGGCATCAGATGGGATGACATGAATTGCCACTGTTATGGTCGTGACGATGACGTGGCCGGACTCAGATACCGTCAAATATGATCGAGCCACGTGGAGGTTTCTCTGGCCGAGTCAGCGCCACATTGCCGAGGCCGAGCTCGGCAAGGCTGCTCCGCCAGACGACTTCCCAAGACAAACTGCTCTCGTCGAAGTCGAGCTCGATTCGGGGCTCCTCCTACCACCTCGCCTGGCGCCCACCCAGGAGGGGTCCGCCTAGGCGAGGTCGGCCGATCCTTCGCTCCTTCGCCAGGTGGCCCCCGGAGACGGGCCCACCTCGGTCGAAGCCAGGCGACCTCCTGCCACCTCGCCAGGTGTCCACCCGGGAGGGATCCACCTAGGCCGAGATCGGCCGATCCTTCGTTCCTTCTCCAGGTGGCCCCCGGAGACGGGCCCACCTCGGCCGAAGCCAGGCGACCTCCTGCCACCTCGCCAGGTGTCCACCCGGGAGGGGTCCACCTAGGCCGAGGTCGGCCGATCCTTCGCTCCTTCGCCAGGTGGCCCCCGGAAACGGGCCCACCTCGGCCGAAGCCAGGCGACCTCCTGCCACCTCGCCAGGTGTCCACTCGGGAGGGGTCCACTTAGGCCGAGGTCGGCCGATCCTTCGCTCCTTCGCCAGGTGGCCCCCGGAGACGGGCCCACCTCGGCCGAAGCCAGGCGACCTCCTGCCACCTCGCCAGGTGTCCACCCGGGAGGGGTCCACCAAGGCCGAGGTCGGCCGATCCTTCGCTCCTCCGCCAGGTGGCCCCCGGAGACGGGTCCACCTCGACCGAGGTCAGGCCGCCCGTACAGAGAAGGTCCCAAGGAAAGAGGCGCAGGCTCCGAGGTCATCCCTCGGGCCGTGCGCATCACAGGCGGCGCCCCGTACGGATGGCGGCGGCACGCGAAACACCATTTGCATCGGCCCGACAGGTCCCGCAATCGAGAGGCGCGGTTCTGATAAAACAGGGCCCATAGACGGATGGCGCCCATACTTGGGAAAGAGAGCGCTCTCACTAGGCCCGAGGTCTGACCGGCCGCCTTACCGGCGCCACCCCCTCTTCTGTCTTTGCCTTTTCCCCGTTGGGCTCGGCGGACGAGGTCGGAAAGCCGCCTGGCCCTCCTCACCAAAAGGGGAAAGAGAAAGGGATGGGGGAGGGGAGCCTCCCAGGGGGAGAAGACATGCGAACAGCGAGAGGAGATAAAAGGAAGGAAGCTGGGGACGACAAGGTAAGCCGATCAGGCTGGGGACAAGTAAGAAGCAGTGGCCAAAAGCCTCGCTTCGAGAGTGAGATCCAAGGTCCCGAGAGGGGATCCCTTGGCATGAGCTCGGCAAGGAGGCCCGGCCGAATTTCTGGTCCCCAGAGCACCTTCCTTACTAGTAAATTCTCTAAGTCTGGAACCCCTTCGGGGGCCCGTCTTGGAGAATCTGTTCCTTCTCGTCGTCTACTGACTTGACCGTCGGAGCTCCCTCGCCGGGATCCCCGGCCAGGATCTCCTAACCCCTTCTTGCAGGTTCGCTCTAGCCAAGGAGGTTCCTTCGCCAGGCGGTCAGGGAGGATCCATGGATCCGAGGCACGGGCGCGACAGCGAGAACGACAACAGCCACCTGACAGTAACTATGTTACAAATAGAAGATCTATACGTGCATTATATGCATTACCTATCCTTGAAGTACTTGTATTGATGAACCAAGGTCCACCTTACAAATCAACGGGAAGAGTTTAAAATTATTAGTAGCAGAACAAATCAAAACATATTTATGATAAAATAATTAAAAAATTTAAAATTTTTATTTTATGTACAACATTGGTCCTTTTGCAAATCCTTTTGTATGTGCTTTTCTAAAGAGGCATGCAAAAGATGCATGAGATTAATTATTTGATCGATTAATGTTTTGATAAAATTAAAATAACATATTCATTTAATATGATAAAAAATGATTGAATTATTTCTGTTATCATCATATATAAAATATTTTACAAAATGAGAACCTTTATAATCATGCTTCACGAAGAAAGCTGTGCTGGTCCTCTCTCTCCATTTCTTTAAAATTAAAAAAAAAAAAAAAAAAAAAAGACATGCGGTGCACAACGTTGTGCCTTATTGTTCCCACGGAGTTTCTATTTCATCAAAATTTTTAATATTTAACAGAAAAAAATATATTATTACTTCCTAAAACCTACACTTACATTCACTTCAACCAATAATATTAAAAAAATTATTTATTTTATATAAAAAATAAAAATTATATTTGAATAAAAAAATACACATTTCTTTTATATCCTTGATTAATATATAAAAAGTTTATTTATTTATTTATTAATATAATATTTGGATTTTATTAAAGATTAATAATTTATTATATTGTAGATTAAATTATAAAAAAATTATAAGAAGATAAATATAGATTTTTTAAAAATTTATTATATATAACTAAAATAATACTATCAGGATTCAATAGCCATGGAGTGTTATTTTTTTTACAAAAAATTATACGTTTTGTATAATAATAAAATATAATATATAAAAATTAATTAATATGAATTTATATTGAAAATAATTATTTTTTTTTAATTGAAGCAAGATAATCAGATAATTTGTTCCATGTCTCCCTCCCATTTGATTCAAGAAATGAAAGATTTTTATATTGGCCGAGGGAATGGTGGCCCATCATCTAAAAGATCTTTTTCCTAGTAAGAAATTTAAAAATTTTAATTTATATATAATCCATATATCATAGGTTACAGATCTGGTTATTAAATATAATTATAATTTATTCTTATTTTAGGGGAGCTTTGTAATGTGTCCATCATCATTATTATTATTATTATAAAGAGTGCGGGTTAATAGCCCCAATAATTTTCAGGTTTTTTTTTTTAAATAATATTTTTTAATATTTTAGTTTTCAAATTAATCCACAACCATTTTATTTATGGATTTAGTTGCGCGCACGGCCATTCCAAAAAAATGAAAAAAAGAAAAAAATGAAATCGTGGGCTCTGACCAACGATTCTAAAATAAATAAAAAATATATATATATATATATTTGAAAACGTGGATTTTATCCATGATTTTTTCTTCATTTTTTTTATTTTTTAATTTTAATAAAAAATAAAAAATAAAAAATTTTAAAATAAAAAATAATAATATTATACTATAATAATTTTTTTAAATTATTATAACCTGTGATTTTGCAGTTCGGTCGTCGATCCGGCCACCGATCTGATAGCCAGTCCGGTTCCAGTCATCGATCCGACAGCCAGTTTGGCTGCTAGGTCGGTGCTAGTCCGATCGCTGTTCTAGCTGCCAGTCCGGCCACTGGTCTGACAGTCAGTCACCGGTCGGAGATCCGGTCGTCAGGATTCTGCCACCGGTCCGACTGCCGGTCCGGCCATTAGGGTCAAGGCGAACCAGCGGTCCATCTAGCCACCGGTTCGGCCACCAAGATCCGGCCACCAATCCGACTGGCTGTCCAGCCACCAAAGTCAAGGCGGTCGGACTGGTGGCCGGACCAGTGGCTGAACAAACTGCTAGTTCGCCTTGACCCTGATGGCCGGACCGGCGGTCAGACCGGTGGCCCGATCCTGGTGACAAAATCGACCGACAGATTGGTGACCGACTGTGAGACCAGTGGTCAGACTGGCAACTAAACTGGCGATCAGATTGGCACCGACCTAGCAGCCGAACTGGCTATCGGATCGATTGCTGGAGCCGGACTGGCTATCAGACCGGTGGCCGGATCGGCGACTAGACTGCAAAATTGCATGTTATAATATTTTAAAAAAATACTATAGTATCATATTATTATTTTTTATTTTATTTATTTTATTTATTTTTTTATTATAATTTAAAATAAAAAAAATAGAGGATTTCAAACATTTTTTGGTTGGGCCGTATATCCAAAACTGTAAATAAAATGAAAGCGACATTAATTTAAAAAAAGAAAATATTAAAAAATATTATTTTTAAAAAAACCCAATTCTCTGTCTCTCGTAATTGATGTGGTACATAAAAGGTTATGACAGTCAAGTCCGGTGTACCAGCACCCAGTCTCCCACTCCAATGCTCTCCGCGGGATGCGGAAAGGTTTGGCAAAGTGCTCGTTTTCTTTAGTAATTATGATTGGTGTGATGCTAGTTGTTGCGGATATAAAGACGAGAGCAACTTCTCCCGCATTAATTATGGATCAAAAAAAATTAATTAATAATAACAAATATAAAAATATTTTAAAAAAATAAAATAAAATTATTATTTAGTCGGATTTAGATTCGAGATTCATGATGTCATGCTCCGAATCCAGCACCGGAATCGGCTATGCAACCGGTCGCATAAATCCTAGATTTTATCTTAGAAATTATGCAAGATCTAGGTACACAAAAGTCAAACTTATCAAATTAAACTAATATTATATAAACAATCAAATAATAATTGTACAATCCATTATTTGAGTCGATATCATTAATTAGTCTACTGACTCACAAACATTAGTAACCGAAACTAAAACTAACTAACTAGCTCAACATTTATGAAGCTCCGTCTCACGCCCAGCCCAATTCTCGCTATGTATCCTGAGTCTCTGAAAAAAATAAATAGTAGGGAGTGAGCTATACAGCCCAATAAGGTTTCCACATGATCACCAATAATAATATATATATGAAAACAGCAAAATACCAGTATATCATATGTCGCAGTCAAACAATTCAAGTTTCATGTATGACAAAAATTTTGAAAACTTTACATTTTCCTTTTAGAATTTCTATTATTTAACCATTATCTTTAGGGTTCTGGACTAGCCATGGTCACACTCCAGCCTATGACTGGCACACTATTGTCACACTCCAGCCTGTGATGGGCACACTGTTGTCACACTCCAGCCTGTGACTGGCACACAAATTGTCACACTCCAGCCTGTGACTGGCATACTAAGAGACCACAGTACCGCCATGGCATGGCTAGTCCAAACACCGGTTCACTTAACACTTTATCATTTCATCTCACATAGTCAGAATATATCACCTTTCAATGATCGATATCACGATCAAACCCATTCAAAAATCTCTTGATAAACATGGTATATTAAATAGAACACAAACAACACTAACAACAAACTCATTATGTATCTCGGAAAATCAAATCATGCTATCCGAAAACAACCATGCTTGAAAAATATTTAAATATATGCTCGGATCAAATCAGGTCATGTAAAATATATTTATATTACGGATGATCAAGTCTAGAAGTCCTTACCTCTCAAAAACCAACTATCCATGCCTGAACTAGTCCATACCCGAAATCGGCGCGATGCCTTCCTGCTCAAGAGACTGATTCTCTATATAAATAAATAATTAAATTAAAAATATGAATTTTTTAATTTTTTATGAATCTCGAGAAAATCGCTTGACTTTCTCTCTCTTCTTCCTCTCTCCTCTCTTTCTCTCTCTCTTTTTTTTCCTTTCTTCTTTCTTTCCTTCTTTCTTTTCTTCTTTCTCCCGAACCCCCCCTGTTACTTTTCCCCAACTAAATCGAGTAGACCTCCCATGGTTGCCGGTGGTGGCCAATGGGAGGAGGTCACCGGAAGACCCCGACGGTCAGAAGCAAGCAGCGGCGCGACCTCCGACGATGGTAGCGGTGACGATGAATGGCCCCAAAACCGAACAGGAAATCCAAGAAAAACCATCAAAAATCCTCCCAAAAATTGAAAATAAAAGGAAAGGACTTACCGGCCGGCGTTGGAGAGCTCCCAGTCGCTCGTCAGAGAGGGAATAATGCGTGTAGGGCTTGATGAGGCGACGGTGTGGAGTTTTTAAAGGGAAATCAATGAGAGTTCCCTCGCCGATTGAAACTCTACCACCGACCAAACGAATCCCAAATCCACACAGACCCGTCGCCGACCACCTCCCACACCTCTCACGACTCTCCCACCGAGACCCCCGGCGGAAACTTCGACCGGATGAGGGAGAAAATTCTTCCCTTGTTTTCGGTTCTCAGCCAACATCCCGTTTTTTTTTTTCAGTTTGGGTTGAAGTCGGCTGGGCCTGCCGACTTCAGCCCAAGCCTAATATTATATTCTCCCCCCGTTATAAAAATTTCGTCCTCGAAATTTACATACCTGGTATTTCGAAAAGCTATGGATATTTTGCTCGCATCTCTGCTTCAAGTTCCCATGTAGCTTCTCTTTCACTATGATTGCTCCATTGCACCTTCACATATGGTATGATTCGGTATCGCAATTCTTGATCCTTGCTGTCGACGATTAGCAAAGGCACCTCCTTATAGGTCAAATCATCCTAAAGTTGCAAGGGTACGTAATCTATTGCATGTTTGGAATCGGGAATGTACTTCCATAACATAGACACATGAAACACGTTGTGCACCCCAGATAAGACTGGTGGTAGCGCTAATCGGTAGGCCACCTCACCAACCTTATCCAAAATCTCAAATGGTCCCACAAATCTCGGGCTCAACTTGCCTCGTACACCAAATCGCATCACACCCTTTGTGGGAGACACTTTCAAAAAGACATGGTCACCAACATTGAATTCCAGCTCTCTTCGTCTCTTATCAGCATAACTTTTCTGTTGGCTTTGAGCAGTACGCAATCATTTCCTGATCATTTGTACTTTTTCTACTGTTTGTTGTACTATTTCTGGATCAAATAATCTTCTTTCTCCTATATCATCCTAACAGATAGGAGATCTATACTTCCTACCATATAAAGCCTCAAAAGGCACCATCTGAATGCTGGCTTAATAACTGTTGCTGTAGGCAAACTCTATTAACGATAGATGGCAGTCCCAAGCACCACCCAAGTCCATAACACAAGCTCTCAACATGTCTTCCAAAATTTGGATGGTTCGCTCTGACTGTCCATCAGTTTGGGGATGAAATGCTGTACTAAAACTTAATTTAGTCCCTAATGCTTTATGAAGACTCTTCCAAAATTGTGAAATAAACCTATTGTCTCGATCCGATACTATAGAAACTGGAATCCCATGTAATCTCACAATTTGTTCCATGTACAAATTTGCAAATTTTTCCAGAGAGAGTCCGACACAAAAGGATAAGAAGTGAGCTGATTTCGTCAGCCGGTCTACAATCACCCATACCGCATTATTTCCCTTAGGGGTTTTGGGTAAACCTGTCACAATGTCCATGGTAATGTGCTCCCATTTCCACTGAGGAATTGCAAGAGATTGCAATGGTCCAGCAGGTCTTTGATGCTCAGCTTTTACTCGTTGACATACCAAACATTGAGCCACATACTGAGCTATATCTTTCTTCATACCAGTCCACCAAAAGTTTTCGCGTAGATCTTGATACATTTTTGTACTACCCGGATGCATCGTATATGCTGAACTATGCGTCTCTTCCATAATCTCATTCTTTAATTCTGGAAGCTTCGGAACACATAACCTGTTACCAAATATCAAGGTATCATCTTCATATATAGTAAATTCTGACTGAGCACCAGATTCAACTATCTCCCTAATTCTCTGTAGTTCCAGATCCTCCTTTTGAGCTGATTTAATTCTGTCGATCAGGATAGGTTGTACCATAATACTTGCTAATTGTATCCCAGAATTATGAATTCATACCTCAATCTCATACCTCTCCAGATCTATTATGATGTGCTTTTGATTAGTAATTAAAGCTGTTAACTTGCTTGGAGACTTCCTACTCAAGGCATCTGCTACAACATTTGCCTTGCCTGGATGGTAGTTGATAGTCAGATCATAATCCTTTAATAGTTCCAACCATCTTCTCTGTCTCAAGTTCAACTCCTTCTGAGTGAATATATATTTGAAACTTTTATGATCTGTAAAGATTTCACAACGACTACCATACAGGTAATGCCTCCATATTTTTAAGGCAAAAACTACAGCTGCTAACTCCAGGTCATGAGTAGGATAATTGGACTCATATGATTTCAGCTGTCTATAAGCATAGGCTATCACCTTTTCATTTTGCATTAAAACACAACCGAGACCCTTTTTAGATGCATCACTGTATATGTTGAAATCCCCTGTTTCTACAGGAACAGTCAACACTGGGGCAGTAACTAACCGTTTCTTCAATTCTTGAAAACTCTGCTTATATTCATCTGTCCATTCAAATTTTGTTCGTTTCTGGGTCAGGCGAGTTAAAGGTATAGCAATAAGAGAAAATCCTTTCACAAACCTTCGATGATATCCTGCCATTCCTAGGAAACTACGAACTTCAGACACGTTAGTAGGTCTCTCCCACTCTACCACTGCTTCCACTTTTTTTGGATCTACAGAAACACCATCCTTAGAAATGACATGGCCAAGGAAAGAAATTCTGTCCAACCAAAAGTCACATTTTTTAAGCTTGGCATACAGCTTCTACTCCTTGAGTATTTGTAATACTAGTTTTAAGTGTTCCTCATGTGCCTGTAGACTCCTTGAATAAATCAGTATGTCATCAATAAATACTACTATAAATTGATCTAGATATGGTCTAAACACTCGGTTCATGAGATCCATGAAAACTGCAGGTGCATTTGTCAGGCCAAAAGGTAGAACCAAAAATTCATAGTGTCCATATCTGGTTCTAAAAGCTGTCTTTGGTACATCCTCTGCCTTTATCTTCAATTGATGATAACCAAAACGAAGATCAATCTTTGAGAATACCTGTGCTCCCTGTAGTTGATCAAATAGATCATCAATCCTTGGTAAGGGATATTTGTTCCTTATGGTCACTTTATTCAACTCTCGATAATCAATGCAGAGCCGAAAACTTCCATCCTTCTTCTTTACGAATAGGACCGGTGCACCCCAGGGAGACACGCTAGGTCTGATAAATCTTTTATCCAATAGTTCTTGCAATTGCTCCTTAAGTTCTTTTAATTCTGTCGGAGCCATTCTATATGGAGCTTTGGAGATGGCACCTGTACCTGGTATAAGATCAATAGAGAACTCAATCTCTCTATCAGGAGGTAATCCTGGCAGATCATCGGGAAAGACCTCCGAAAATTCTTTCACAATAGGTATGTCTTCCAACTTAAACTTCTGCTATCGAGTATCTATCACCGCTGCCGGAAATCCTTCACAACCTTTTCTGAGGAGTCGCTTGGAAATAAAAACCAAAATTACCCTCCTCATAAAGGTTAACTTGTTACCCTCAAAATAAAACTCTGACTGATCAGGAATCTGAAATTTCACTATCTTCTCAAAATAGTTGATGGAAGCATGGTATGCTGCTAGCCAATCCATTCCAAGGATTACATCGAAATCTTTCATATCCATGACTATCAAATCAGCTTCCATCTCCCTACCTTCGATATTCAATCTACACTCCTTGCAGATTTGATTAACCATAAAAACATCCCACTAGGAGTGAAAATACAGAGTTCAAATTCTAAAGGTGTCCGGGTTAACTCATTGCTTTCTCTAACCGATCTAACATATACGAAAGAGTGGGTGGCACCAGTATCAAATAGAACATAAACATTGCTAGAAAATAATTTGATCATACCTGTCACTACTGAATTTGATGTATTAGCATCCTGCTGGGTGAGTGCATAAACCCGTCCTTGAGTTACTGATTTCTGCTATCCTTCAAGTTGCTGTCTTCCACGAGGTACTTGGTGCTTTGACCCTTGACTATAGGGACACACAACTGCCTTATGACCCGGTTTACCACAGTTGTGACACTTCCACTCATCTGGTCACATACAATCCCGCTTATAGTGAGAACCACAACACTTAAAGCACTTGACGTCACTCTTTGGATGAGTCTTGTCATCTAAAGTAACATTATCAAGCTTCCTTGTTTTTGCACTAGTACCTTTATAGGATTGGCCTTGATACCCTCTTGTTCCGGATTTATTCTTCAATGCTTTTTCTCTTTCAGCTTGAGCCACATCCAATCCCCTTTCTATAATCAATGCCTTATTGACGACCTCTTTATAAGTTGGTAGCTCAAAGACAATCACCTGATGCTGAATCCGACCTCTAAGTCCATTTTCGAATTTCCTGGCCCGAATCCCTTCATCTGCTAAGAGTGATGGAGCATATCTCGACAATTCTTCAAACTTTGCAGCATACTGAGAAACAGTTAAGTTACATTGCTCCAAGCGATCAAATTCTCGAAATTTTTGTACCCGAACACTTTGAGGAAAGTACCTCTCATAGAAAACCTTTTTGAAATCTGTCCATGTAAAAAATACATCAGTCGGTCCTTACTTTCCAAGCTCTAACTCCCACCAAGCAGCTGTCTCATCTTGCAATAAAAAGATAGCGAATGTAACCTTCTCCCCTGCCGATTTCAAAAAAAATATTGATTTATGTTAAAAAATTAAAAAGAGCCCTAATTTCTGTTAGGAAACCACTATCTTCTTTGACGCATCTTCCATGCAAGAGGAATAAAATTATTGAGTTACAAGCTGCCATAGATGATAATACTTTGGATTGGAAATTACTATATCCCTCTAATACACCTTTCAGAATATACATAGCCACCAGCTAACCTTGACCACAATAATAATTAAATTAAAAATTAATACATGAATAATTAAGCGCTGGTCATGGATTGAATAATTAAGCGCTGGTCATGGATTGCATCTTTCACTCAAAAGAATAATTTATCTTTGGCAACATCGATCATTGGATCAAATCATGCATAAATCTCAAAGCATTTCAATTTTCTTCCATTCATGGATTGCATCTTTCACTCAAAAGAATAATTTATCTTTGGAAACATCGGTCATTGGATCAAATCATGCATAAATCTCAAAGCATTTCAATTTTTTTCCATTCATCCAACCGCGTGCATCTCAAAGCAACTATCACCCGATCCAACAATGGATTGCTGCGAAGAAAGGTGAGCATAGTCGTCCAGGCGGTATCCCGCTTATAGCACACTTCCATCGATGCACGATTAGCAGCAGCAATAAAAGACGCGCTTCGAGTTAATACGCAAGTAAATACCAACAAAAATTTGGACACCAATTTACTCTTCTTCGTAATTGTTTTGGTCTTGTGGTATGTTGGCATGGGTTAGTGCTGTGTTTGTGAACCGATGTAGGATTGCTGCTGTTACCTTGCATTGGGCTGAGTTTTCCTGGAATCGATACAGGTTGCTAAAATCATATGTTGGCTTTTTTTTTTTTTTTTTTTTTTGATAGAAAAAAGGGTGAGGGGGAGGGGAGAAAAATCTCCGGTATAGCTCTCCACCAGGATCCCAACCCGTTAGATCTTTGTTCGATTTGGACCGTAAATTTTCGCGTACCCTTCCCATCGACTGGTAAGTACGTCAGCCTAATCCCACTACAGTACCTGAGTTTCAGCCGCTCCGCGTCCCAGTCAAGCGCCCATAATTTCTGGAATTTAATCGAGTCATCCGCGGGATCATCCCTAGGGATGACAATAAAACCCAAACCCATGGATTCCCGAACCGACCCGACCCTATTGGACAGGTAGTCAATGCTTTGACTGGGTTTGGACCGGGTTTGGGTAAAACCTGAATGCTTAACTTTGGATTTGGACCGGGACTAGATAGATATATACCCGACCCGAACCCGGCCCAAATTATTTTAATATTTAAATATATATATAATTAATATATATTTTATTAATTATAATTATTAATTATTAAATTTTAAAATACTTGAATCCTATACCCTAATCATTATATATATATATATTGGAAAAAAAATTTTCATCCTATTCTATTCAGGATGAATTCAAAATAAAATCATAACTAATAGTTTACCAACTTCATATTATAAATTATGGTTGAATATGAAATTAAATGCTATTGAACTAAAAATGCAGATAACTTTTATTTATTTAATATATGTATAATTTATAAAATTGTAGATGATTTTAAAGTTGATAAAAATAAAAAATATTTAATACGACTCAGTTGGGTTCGGGCCGAGTAAACCCAATTACTTGATACCCAATTAAGATGGGTTTGGATAAAAAAATCCAGTCCCAATAGTGTTTGGGTAGTGTATTAAATATTTAGGTTTGGGTTTGGATAGTTATGCACTCGGCCCATTGCCATCCCTAATCATTCCTTGAACCCGTGACCAGTAGATATATACAAGAGCGGAGCCGCGTCTTAACCAACCGCGCTACCTCCGTAGTGGTTATGTTGGCTCTGTTGGGGCTGCCATGCATGGCCTTACCTTGTTCTCAGGCTATAACTTATTTACCTGTGTTGCTACCAAGATCGTCGTGGCCCGTAGCTGCATCAGCGCCGGAGTGCGCTCCTCCTGCCGCCCACCGCTCTCGGTTCCCGGATCTTCTCGCTGGGTGCGGTCGCCTTGTCGCCCGGCGGTCCTCCACTCCTGGACCTGCGAGACAACGGTTAGAGACCCGGGCCGGGATTTTCGGCGAGGGCACTCCGACGATCAAGTCAGTGACGATCCAGGGGAACAGATCCTCCTGGTCGGGCCCCTCTTGATGGACTCCACTCTATGAGGAGTGTAAAATATGGGTGAAGGTGAAAACGTTGCCGGGAGAGAATGATAGCGGGGATAGAGGGATGCTCTGTTCCTCGCCCTCTCCTTGTATCCCTCGCTTTCCCCTCCACTTTGATGGTAGTGGCGCTTCACCCTCTTGGTCGGGCTTGCGCTTGTGCTTGTGGTGATGGTGGTGGTGCCGTCCCCTCTTGCCGGTGGGGGTTGCCCTTTCTCTTTTTTTTTCCCTCTCCTCTGTCTCTTGGAGTTATTGTGTGTGTTACCTCTGGGTTTGCTGTGAACCAGGTTACCGTTCGGCGCTTGTCTCGGGATCCCCGCCTGGTTGTCAGGCGCATGCGGCGGTGTCCCGAGGGACCTTTTCTTATTCTTGATAGGGGGCATTGTCAAGCGCTCCGACACTCCTCTTGGTTGCCTCATTCCAGGAAATTTGGGGGTGCTTCGAATGGAGGGCCGCCGCCCGCGAGATTTGAATCCCCAGATTGGTGTAATTGGCGGTCGTAGGTGGTCAGTACGGCCTGGAAAGTGCTACAGTGCAATCCTCGGGCGGCTCGCTGGTGTTCTGGGCTGGTGAAGACCTCGTCCGGACTGGGAATGAGCTGAGACGGCATGACTCGCTCTGACCTCGACATTCCAAGCCCGTGGGGGCGCCTCGGCGGAGGAGGGCGGAAGGCGGACCCGGTCCAGAGGGCGCGTGCTCGGAGAGGCTCCACATCGGCGGGTGAGCTCGTGGCTCGACCTCGACCGTAGGGCACTAGCCTCTGAGGGTCTCGCTCTGGAGGGTGGAAGGCAGACCCGGTCCAGAGGGTGCACGCTCGGAGAGGCTCCACATCGGCAGGTGAGCTCTTGGCTCGACCTCGACCGCAGGGCGCTAGCCTCCGAGGGTCTCGCTCTGGAGGGCGAAAGGCGGACCCGGTCCAAAGGGCGCACGCTCGGAGAGGCTCCAGATCGGCGGGTGAGCTCTTGGCTCGGCCTCGGCTGCAGGGCACTAGCCTCCGAGGGTCTCGCTCTGGAGGGCGGAAGGCGGACCCAGTCCAGAGGGCGCGCGCTCGGAGAGGCTCCACATCGACGGGTGAGCTCTTGTCTCAACCTCGACCGTAGGGCACTAACCTCCGAGGGTCTCGCTCTAGAGGGCGGAAGGTGGCTACGACCTAGGCATCCCGGGCCTACGGGCACGGCCTGGCGGAGGACTGAGCTCGGCCTGCTGTTATGAAAGAGCTCAGCTCAGCTCGGTAGTGGGATACGGGCTGGAGAGTTGACGCGGCGTCTTTTCTTGACATGGCAGCCGCTGGTTCCCCCATGTCAGCGATCCCTCCACATCATTTGCCCCCCACTCCCGAGGCTCATTAGTGCGCGGCGCTCGGGTCGAAGGGAGTAATTGCGGTGCTGACATGGAATGGATAAAATGTAATACCGGGCTTGGGCTGAAGTTGGCAGGCCCAGCCGACTTCAACCCAAACCAGTTAAAAAAAAAATGAGCGACAGAGACGGAATAGGGGAGGGGAGTTCGCCGAGGTTTTCGCCGGAGGACTCGGAGGGAAGAGTCGTGAGAGGTGAGGGAGGAGGTCGGTGAAGGGTCCGTGAGGGTTTGGGACTCGGTGGTAGGGTTTTAAATGGTGAGGGAACGCTCAAAGTTTTCTTTAAAAACCCCTCACCGCCGCCTCTCGAGCCACCTCCACGCTCCTTCTCTCTCTCCGACGAGCGACCGGGAATCCCAGACGCCGCCGGTAAGTTCCTTCCCATTTAAATCCAATTTTTTTGGGAGAATTTTGATGTTTTTTTTCTTTAGATTTCCGGTTTAGTTTGGGGTTGTTCGCCGCTGCCGCCGCCGCCGTCACCGTCGTCGTCGCCTGCCCTTGGTCCGTGAAGGCCCTGCGACAACCACTCCGTGGTTGCTAGCAGCTGTGGGGGGAGAGGCTGGATCGGCCGGATCAAGGAGACAGGGGAGGGGGAAGTTGTTTGGGAGAAAGAAAAGAAAAGAGAAGAAAGAAAGGAAGAAAAAAAAATGGGTGGGGATGTTTCTGTACGGTCCAGAAAATAAATAAATAATAATAATAATAATTAAAAAATAATAAATAATAATAATAATAATAATAATAAGATGAGAGAGAAAGAGGAGAGAGAAGGAAGAGAGAAAAAGAGGAGAGAGAAAGAGAAGAGAGAAAGAGAGAGAGAAAGAGGAGAGAGAAGGAGGAGAGAGAAGGAGGAGAGAGAAAGAGGAGAGAGAAGGCATCGCGTAAAATTTGGATACTGACTAATATCGGATATACTAAGAATAGCGTGTTAAGGTAAGGAATTTCTGTATTGATCATTCCTTTATGCATGAATTTATTATGGTCTGGCTTGATGTAAGCATATATGTTTTATGTATTTGCACATGTGGTATTATATGATATGGCATAGTTATTTTTTTAGAGATAGATATTGTGGTTTTATTGTCGGTATTTCATGCATGATGTTATAAAGAAAATTGATATCCGGATGGGTTGGATCATGATACCGGATTGCTAAATAGGTTGAATCATGAAACTGGATATCGAGTGGGTGGGACCACGATATCGGTTATTAAAATGGGTTGGACCACGATATCGGTTATCGAGAGGTCATAAAAGATATGTTTTGACAAGTGTTAATGAAGTAAATATGGTTTTTGGTCTAGCCATGCTACGGTAGCACCGTGGTTATATAGCCTGAGCCATGGGCTTTGTACGTGGGAGCCGGCCACGGGCGGATAGTACGTGGAACAGCCGAGCCACGGGCTTAGTACGTGAGCAGGACCGACCATAGTATGCATGGTCGCTTTGCGGTTACCAGTCATGAGCTGGTACATGACCGTGGCTAGTCAAGAACCCTAAAGATAAAGGTTCAATAATGGGAATTCTAAAGGAAAAATGTAAAAATATCAAGGTGTGTAATACATGAGGCCTAAATCATTTGATTGCAAGATATAACATACTGGTATTTATCATTTCAGAAATTTATATTATTAATTGGAATGATCTTATGGATGTCTTACTGGGCTGTTAAGCTCACTTCTTACCTTTTGATTTTTTCAGAAACTCAGGATGCGTGACAGGATTTGGGCTGGGCGTAAGACAAATTTCCATATATGCTGAGTTAGTTAGAGTTAATTTCGGTTACTGATGTTTGTGAATCAGTAGACCAATTAATAATGTCGACTTAATAAATGGATTGTACACTTGTTACTTGTTTGTTTATATAATATTAATTTTAATTTGATATGGTTGACTTTTGGTGTACCTAGGCCTTGCATGATCTCTAAGGTAAAACCTAGAGTTTTTGCGGCCGGTCACGTAGCCGATTTCGGTGCTGGATTCGGGGCGTGACAGAAAATCTGGCATAATGATGGCCATGATTGCTGGCGCTTCTGGGGCCAACCCTGCAGTCCAATGCGGGGATGCCATGTGGCCACATCCAAGGAGCAGTTAATGTGGGCACGGAATTCAGAGCAATCGAGATGCCATTCTCGTCGATGGGCGGCACGTGGTGCGGTTTCGTTGGCGGAGAGTCTGAACCGGTTCGACTCCATCAGGTCATTTCGAAATGAAAAGAGGGCCTTACCCGAACCATCTATTCTTTTTGAATTCTCCGTGCCTGCTTCCGCCGTGCCCAAGCTTCCTCCTTCTTCCAGTTCCCCCGAGTTTTCTAAAGGAACATGTTAGCTTCTTCTTCCTCCTCCCCCTACTAGGATAGAGTTTTTTCCTTCGGGCCTGGGGTCTTCTCTTGGGTTGAGTCTTCTTCCCGGTCTTCCGTTTTGTGTTCTTCCTTTCCTTTGTCCTTAAGGATGTCCCATTTCGGTCCGGGCTTCCGCCCCTCTACTGATCAGGGCGAGGTCGGTCCTTCCGAGCGGTGGCCGGCATCTTCTTCTTCTTCTTCTGATGGAGAGGGAGGCGTAACCCGCTTCGAGCTCAGTAGGAGGTGTCCTCCCGGTCCAGTAGTCATCAGGGAATCGAGATCTAGCCCTTCTTCGCCTCCTTCTTCCTCTTCTATTCCTGTCCCTGAGTCAATCCGTTCCACAGGTCTTGGTGGGGTCACTTCGACGATCACTGCCGGGGACCTGAGGACCATCCGGGATGCCTATGGCATCCCGGCTTCCATCCGGCTTACGGTCCCTCGTCCAGGGGAATGGGTCACTTCTAGTGGCCCGGGCCGTCTTGCCTTCTATGAGGAGACCTTCTCCGGGGGTCTCCAGTTTTCCTTCCATCCTTTCTTTCTGTCAGTCCTAGATAATTATCGTCTGGTCCCGGTGCAGCTGGTGCCAAATGCTATTAGGATTATTTTTTCCTTCGTTGTGTTTTGTCACCTCCATGGGTTCGTAGCCCGATTTTCTTTGTTCAGGGCTTTCTTTGTCGTAAAGCGCCACCCAACCGAGGATGGGTAGTGGTCTTTGTCTTCCCGCCCGAAGGGCATCAAGTTTGAACTTCCCTCTTCCATCAGGGGATGGAAGAGCAAGTTTTTCTTTATTGAGGTCGAGGGGGTCAACTGGGTTGGAGCGATCCGGACAGTCCCCCAACCGAAATTCTGTGATCGATGCAGCTGACTGGGATGATTACGAGCAGCTCCGCTCCACCCAGATTCCTCCCCTCGAGGTCCTGTTGTCTGAGCAGAACCTTGCCAACTCCAGGGTCAACCCGACTGATGGGTTGGGTGAGTTCGACCTGAACCTTTTCTTTTCTTTTGTTCTTGCACCTCTTGCATTGTTTCTCCCAAGCTCTAACTGTTGTGTAATTTGTATGTAGGTATGATCTTTTCCGAGGGTGATCTTCTGGCCATCACCAAAAAGAGGCCGCCGACCGGGCTGGCCGGGGAGCCTGCTTCCAGGAGGGTCCGGAGTGAGAGCGCATCTGCGACCGCTCCCACAGTGGTGATCGGTTTGAGCTCGATCGCCCTAGTTGGTCCGAGTTCAGAGATGCCATGCATTGCTCTCGTGCCAGTGGAGAGAGCAGCTTCCGCGGCGCCAAGGCCAGTCTAGTAGGCCCCCGCTGCAGAGCCCGAGGTGGTAGTCCAGGCGAGGGCTGCCGCTACTGTCGCTGCGCCCCGCGATCCTCCGAGTCCACCCGTCACCGCTGTCAGGGGTGAGTAGACCCGGGCTGCGCCCAGCTTCTCGATAGAGGTGCCACCTGCACCGACGCTGACCTCCTAGCCTTCCCCCCGGGATCCTTCAACCAGCGGTGCAAGGCCGCCAGCTCATGGAGAGAGCCGGAGGGAGGATGCACGGCGCCATCTTCCCTTCAGGATGGGGTCGGAGAGCTCAGTACTTCGGAGCCCCGAGCTAGCCGAACGCATGATGGATTTCTCCATCTAGGCATGCGATCGGCAGGAGATGGCTGGGATGCTGGTGACCGATGTCATCCGCACCCTCTTCTCTCTGCTGTACTCGGTAAGCCGCCTTTACTTCCCTTTCTCTTCTCTTTTCTCTTTCTCTATTTTTTTTTTGTTGACTTCTTTTCACGGTGCAGATCGGTGCCGAGGCCCTATTCATCAAGGGCCACTACTAGAGCTGGGAGCGTCTCGAGCGGCAACAGGCCACCGAGATCGAGTCTCTCAAAGCCGACCTGAAGGGGAAGGCCAGGGTGTACAGGGTGCTTCAGCAAAAGGTCAAGGACCATGAGAGGGAGCTCGCCGATGCTGAGGTGCGAGCAAGGGGACTCCTGACGGCTCGCGACCTGGAGCGGAGTCATTCAAAGAAGGCGATCGACGACCTCTCCATCGTCGAGAAAAAGCTCAACTGGTACAGTTCCGAGGCCAACCGGCACAAGGAGACCGCCCAAGCTGCTTAGGTGGAACTGGCAGCTGTGAAGGAGAAGCTTGTCACGTCTGAGAAGGCGGCAGAGACGACTGCCAACTCGGTGGAAATAGCCAGGTTGGAGGCCGCCGAGTCGAAGAGGGTGGCCGCTGAGGCCACGAAAGGTGCTGAGGATACCGTCGCTAGGTTCAAGGCCTTGAAGGACTTCGTTGCTGAAATCCAGTAGATGGCATCGGATTCCTTTTATAAGGGATTCATGTACCTGCACGGTCGGGTCAAGGCAATTATTCCTGATAAGAATCGCAGTTGCCTCAAGTACCCTTCGGCCACGGAGGAGGAGGCTGATGAGGAGGTCGTTGCGGGAGGCACAGACTCAGAGCCTTCGAAACCAGCCGAGGGTGATCTTATCGAAGTCGGGGCAGCCCAGCCGGGGACTTCTGAGGGCGAGAGCTCCCGGCCTCAGGACCTAGTGGGGAGGCCAGCCGGGGCGGAGTGACCCTTTTTACTCCTTGCTTCATTTTGTACTTTCGTTTCTTGTACTCAGTCCGGGTCACCCGGTATGTCGGGGGCCCAGAAGACACTTGTACTTTGTGTTTGATCAATGAAGTGAAATCCGAGTTTCTTTATCATTTGTTCTCTTTGCCTTATTTTTCTCTCTTTCATCTTCTCTCTTCTTCTCTCCCTTTTCTTTATCTTCTTTTTTTGTATGGGGAGATTAGAGAGAAGGACTGCACCATGCTTAGGGGGACAAGTTGTAACACTTGAGAACTGCTGGGCTCGAAGGTGTTGTTAACCAAGGGCCATGCGGCTCGAAGGTCCCTTGGTCAGGAATCTGAACTCCGATCTTGGGTTAGCGTCCTGGAGCTGGGCTCGGGGATGTCGATTGCTGAGAGCTGCTTGGCTTGAAGTTCTTTTGGCTGGAGATCTGAGCTCCGGTCCTGAGGAGGGCGTCCTGGAGCTGGGCTCGGGGATGTTGATGACTGAGAGCTGCTTGGTTCGAAGTTCTCTTGGCCAGAGATCTGAGCTCCGGTCTTGAGGAGGGCATCCTGGAGCTGGGCTCGGGGATGTTGATGACTGAGAGCTGCTTGGCTCAAAGTTCTCTTGGCCGGAGATCTGAGCTCTGGTCTTGAGAAGGGCATCCTGGAGCTGGGCTCGGGGACGTTGATGACTGAGAGCTGCTTGGCTCAAAGTTCTCTTGGCCGAAGATCTAAGCTCCGGTCTTGAGAGGGGCATCCTGGAGCTGGGCTCGGGGACGTTGATGACTGAAAGCTGCTTGGCTCAAAGTTCTCTTGGCCAGAGATCTGAGCTCTGGTCTTGAGAGGGGCATCTCGGAGCTGGGCTCGGGGATGTTGATGACTAAGAGCTGCTTCAATGATGCTATATTTCCTTCTTGTTCTCTCTTTCTTTCCTTCCCCACTCTTCTTCTTTCTCTTTTTTCTTTTTGTTGTTATTTGTTTTTTGTTTTTGTTTTTTTAGTTTTTTTTTTTTTGGAGTGGGGAGATCAGAGGAGAGGATGCTGGTTGTACCCCCATTTTGTTATCTTTCTTTCCTTCCCCTCTTGTCTTCTTTTTGAGTGGGGAGATCAGAGAAGAGGGCTGCCGGGCTTCCCCCTTTGTTCTCTTTCTTTCCTTCCCCTCTCGTCTTCTTTCGAGTGGGGAGATCAGGGAAGGTGGGTTACCGGTCTTGATTGCCTTGGAGCTAGGCTTGAGGCCTTCCTGGATGTGGAGCTAGGTCGGGCGCAGGGGGTTGCCTGAGATCTTGGCCCAGGTCTTTGGCACCTTGGAGCTAGGCTCGAGGCGTTGATGGGAGCTACGTGGTCCCATGATCTCTTTGTATCTCGGAGCTGGGCTCGGAGATGTTTGAGATAGAGAGCTGCTTGGCTCGGAGTTCTCTTGGCCGGAGGTTTGAGCTCCGATCTTGAGAGGGCATCCTAGAGCTGGGCTCGGGGATGTTGATGACTGTGAGCTGCTTGGCTCGAACATTCTTCGATGTCCTGGCGCTGGGCTCGGGGATGCTTGGAATTGTGGAGCTACGTGGCTCGAACATTCTTCAATATCCTGGAGCTGGGCTCGAGGATGCTTGGAATTGTGGAGCTACGTGGCTCGAACATTCTTCGACGTCCTGGAGCTGGGCTCGGGGACGCTTGGAATTGTGGAGCTACGTGGCTCGAACATTCTTCGACGTCCTGGAGCTGGGCTCGGGGATGCTTGGAATTGTGGAGCTACGTGGCTCGAAAATTCTTTGACGTCCTAGAGTTGGGCTCGGGGATGTTGTAGTCTTTTCCTACAAGACGTGCGGATACCCATGCAAGGAAAAAATTGTTACCATGATTGTTAGTAAGGGGACTTACCTTATTGGAGGCGTCTTTGTAGGCTACAGGCCCTCCTCCCTCGGGGGAGCCTGATGCCATCGAACTCTTCGAGGTAATAGACCCCTCACAGTGGAGCTTCGACCGCCTCGCGGGGGCCTCCCCACGGTGATTTGCGACCGTCGTCCCGACATCCATGGCAGCTTTATTTACCTTCCTCCTTCGCTTTCTCCTCCCCTCATGGCGGGGAAATGACTCTCGGGTGCCCCCGCCCCCCGAGCCTTCTTTGACGCACGCGCGACCCTCCAGGCGGCAATGTTCGCCGGTTTCGCGGTGAGGTAGTCGTCGGTGGTTGAAGCCGATGGAAAAGTGGCGAGCACTTGGGGCCCCGCTCGAGGCCTGCCCCCCGCAAACCTTCGGAGGTGGGCCTCCTTGACGAGCTTCTCGGTCTCTTCTTCATGGTTACGAGATTTTTTGATGCCATGGCCATGATCATGATGGAAGTGATGATACTCTGCCTCACCACGACCAGTAAAGGGCTCCACCGGTGGTGGGCGTTGTAGTCTTGTGGCTTGACGGTCGAACCTCGCATGCTGATGAACTGGCGGAAGAATCCCACCATTTTGTGCTCACGCTTCTCCAGGCACACTTTCGCTGTGTGCCTGATGGTTTTGTTAGTTGGTTCCTCGTCGAAAGGGACGGAGGAGGTGACGTCCTGGAGAGGCCTAGGGGAGATTGCCATTCTGCTGGCCTTTCTAGCTTGTGTCGTCACCGTTCTTTTTCCTCTTTCACGGTATATTGACTTGGGGAGTGATGAAGGACTTTGTCATGCCCGTCTTCCCCACTAGCTGGCGCGCCAATCTGTTGCCACCAAGATCGTCGTGGCCCGTAGATGCATCGGCACCGGAGTGCGCTCCTCCTGCCGCCCGCCGCTCTTGGTTCCCGGATCTCCTCGCTGGGTGCGGTCACCTTGTCACCCGGCGGTCCTCCGCTCTTGGACCAGCGAGACAACAGTTAGAGACCCGGGCTGGGGTTTCTGGTGGGGGCACTCCGATGATCAAGTCAGTGACGATCCAGGAAAACAGATCCTCCTAGTCGAGCCCCTCTTGATGGACTCCGCTCTAAGAGGAGTGTAAAATATGGGTGAAGGTGAAAACGTTGCCGGGAGAGAATAATAGCGGGGACAGAGAGATGCTCTGTTCCTCCACCTCTCCTTGTATCCCTCGCTTTCCCCTCCACTGTGATGGTAGTGGCGCTTCGCCCTCTTGGTCGGGCTTGTGCTTGTGCTTGTGGTGATGGTGGTGGTGCCGTCCCCTCTTGCTGGTGGGGGTTGCCCTTCTTCCTCTTTTTCTTTTTCCTCTCCTCTATCTCTTGGAGTTGTTGTGTGTGTTACCTCTGGGTTTACTGTGAACCAGGTTACCGTTCGATGCTTGTCTCGGGATCCCCGCCGGGCTATCAGGCGCATGCGGTGGTGTCCTGAGGGACCTTTCCTTATTCATGATAGGTGGTGTTGTCAGGCGCTCCGACACTCCTCTTGGTTGCCTCATTCCAAAAAATTTGGGGGTGCTTCGAATGGTGGGTCGCTGCCCACGGGATTTGAATCCCCGGATTGGTGTAATTAGTGGTCGTAGGTGGTCAGTACGGCCTGGAAAGTGCTTCAATGCAATCCTCGGACAGCTCGCCAGTGTTCTAGGTCGGTGAAGACCTCGTCCGGACTGGGGCCGAGCTGAGATGGCATGACTCACTTTGACCTCAATATTCCAAGCCCGCGGGGGCGCCTCGGTGGAGGAGGGTAGAAGGCGGACTCGGTCCAGAAGGTGCGCGCTCGGAGAGGCTCCACATCGGCGGGTGAGCTCGTGGCTCGACCTTGACCGCAGGGCACTAGCCTCCGAGGGTCTTGCTCTGGAGGGCAGAAGGCGGACCCGGTCCAGAGGGCGCGCGCTCGGAGAGGCTCTACATCGGCGGGAGAGCTCTTGGCTCGACCTCGACCGCAGGGCACTAGCCTCCGAGGGTCTCGCTCTAGAGGGTGGAAGGCGAACCCGATCCAGAGAGCGCGCGCTCGGAGAGGCTCCACATCGGCGGGTGAGCTCTTAGCTCGACCTCGACCGCATGGCACTAGCCTCTGAGGGTCTCGCTCTAGAGGATGGAAGGCGGACCCGATCCAGAGGGCACGCACTCGGAGAGGCTCCACATCAACGGGTGAGCTCTTGGCTCGACCTCGGCCGTAGGGCACTAGCCTCCGAGGGTCTCGCTCTGGAGGGTGGAAGGCGGACCCGATCCAGAGGGCGCGCGCTCGGAGAGACTCCACATCGATGGGTGAGCTCTTGGCTCGACCTCGACCACAGGGCACTAGCCTCCGAGGGTCTCGCTCTGGAGGGCGGAAGGTGGCTCCGACCTAGGCTTCCCGGGCCCACGGGCATGGCCTGGCGGAGGACTAAGCTTGGCCTGCTATTTTGAAAGAGCTCAGCTCAGCTCGGTAGTGGGATACGGGCTGGAGAGTTGACGCGGCATCTTTTCTTGACATGGCGGTCGCTGGTTCCCCCACATCAGCGATCCCTCCACATCAACCTATTTCATTAAATCAATGAAATGTGTGGTGGTATCTCCATTGTTTTGCTTTAAAACAAAAAAAAAAAGCTTCAAGATTTGTGATTATTGGGTTATGTGGTTTAGTTAATTTTTAAGATGTACATTGTGCTTAAAAAAAGTTTTCTCCTAGTAGTAATTATATTATATTATATTATATAAATCAAATTATTTTATGGATCATGTTCAATGTTGAAAGAAGAAAAAAATATTATTGTTTATAATTAGGATCATACAGGACTTTAAACAGAGTACAAGATTATAAGATATAGTAATGTAACTCCTAATAGGACTGCAGTAATATTCTTAATAGGATTAAAACAGAGTACGATGTTTTAGAAAATAATATAAAATAAGTTGCTATCTTTTCTAATTCTAACACTCCTCTTCAAGTTAGAACATATACATCAACAAAGCCTAGCTTGGAATATATAGTAGAAAACCAATCGAAGTTGAGAGCTTTAATGAGTTAGCTGATCTGCTGACCTAATATAAGGTATCTTAATCTTGCCACTTAAAACAACTTCTCGTATAAAATGATAGTCTAACTCTATATACTTAGTTCGCTTGTGAAAGACTGGATTACTAGAAATATAAATTGATGCTTGATTGTCACAATGCATATCTATTGGCTTTATATAGATAAATCACAAATCTTTCATAAAGAACTTAAGCTACATTATCTCACAGGCAATATAGGCTATTGCCCTATACTCTACCTCTATATTTGATCTAGTCATAACAATTTGCTTCTTGCTTCTCCATGTGATTAAGTTTCCTCTAATATAAGTACAATAGTCAGAGATAGAGCACCAATCCTCCACAGATCCTGCATAATCTATATCTGAGTATGTCTCAATGTCAAGATGTCTAGATTTCTTAAAGAATAATTCTTTTCCCAGAGAGCCTTTTATATAATGAAGAATTTTGATAGCTGCTTCCCAATGTCCTTTCTGTGGCTTATACATGTACCGACTGATTAATCCAACTGCAAAAAAAATATCTGGTTGTGTAACAATGAGGTACATTAGTCTCCTAACTAATTAATGGTAATGAGCTGATCTAAAAAATCATCTTCATCATTTTCAGATAGATTATTGTGATTGGCAATCAATGGAGTGCTGATAGGCTTACATTCTAATAGTCTAGTCTATGCAAGTATGTCAAGTGTATATTTCCGCTAAGAAAGATTAACTCCAAAAAAACAGTAAGCAATTTTAAAATCCAAGAAGTACCTTAGCCTGCTAAGATCTTTGATAACAAAATGAGATTGAAAATATTGTTTGACTTCAGCAATTCTCTCTATGTCATCACTAGTAAAGAGAATATCATTATCATAAAGAACAAGTATAATGATTTTCAATGAACTTTTCCTGACAAAGATCGAGTGATCAAACTATGAGCATCTAAGATTTATACTGGCAACAATTTTTGTAAACTTGTCAAAGGAGGCATGAGGACTCTGTTTCAAATCATATATAACCTTCTTAAGCTTACATAGCCAATACTCTCCTTGAGCAACATATTTTGGTAGTTGCTCCATATAGACATCCTCAAGAAGATCCATAGAAAAATGCATTCTTGATATTCAGATCAATGATGGGCCAATCTTGGTTAATAGCAATAAAGAATACCATCTAAATAGAATTCATCCAAGCCACAAAAGAAAATATCTCATGGTAATCAATCGCATAAGTCTAAGTAAAGCCCTTAGGTTACCAGGCGAGCCTTGTACCGATTAAAGATCCATCTGACAGGTATTTAATTAATAAATACCTATTTGCAATGAACGGGCTGGATACCAACAGGAGGGGGCACAAGCTCTCAAGTATCATGGCTAATAAGAGTATTCATTTCATCATTTATAGTGGCTTTCCAGGATAGATCAGATAATGCTTCTAAATAAGTCATGGGAATAGATACATACGAGATAGACAAGGCAAAGTACAAAAAAAGAGACTAAAATGTGATGCGGGAAGAGTATGCTAGGGATGAACATAAAGAATATGCAGATTAAATAGAGCAATTAATTTTTAGATTTTTGACAAATTTTGTTCCCAAAAAAAAGATGAAGAATAAACTATAGCGATAGCAATGGGCCGGGTTCGGGCTGGGTGCATAACTACCCAAACCCAAACCCAAATACTTAATACACTATTCAAACCCGGTCCAAACACTATCGGGACTGGATTTTTTTATCCAAACCCATCTTAATTGGATATCGGGTAATCGGGTTTACCCGGCCCGAATCCAACTGAGTTATATTAAATATTTTTTCATTTTTATCAACTTTAAAATCATCTATAATTTTATAAATTATGCATACATTAAACAAATAAAATTTAACTATATTTTTAGTTCAACCGTATTTAATTTTATACTCAATAAAAATTTATATTATGAAGTTGGTAAACTATTAATTATGATCTTATTTTGAATTCACCCCGAATAGAATAGGATGAAAAAAAAACATTTTCAATATATATATATATATATATATATATATATATATATATATATATATATAATGATTAGGGTATAGGATTCAAGTATTTTAAAATTTAATAACTAATAATTATAGTTAATAAAATATATATTAATTATATATATATATATTTAAATATTAAAATAATTCGGGCCGGGTTTGGGTCGGGTGTATATCTACCCAGTCCCAGTCCAAATTCAAAGTTAAGCATTCGGGTTTTATCCAAACCCGGCCCAAACCCAGTTAAAGCATCGACTACTCGGCCCAATCGGGTCGGGTCGGGTCGGGTACCCATGGGTTTGGGTTTTATTGCCATCCCTAATAAACTAGGAGATGATGTGAAGACTAAAAACTACTATATGCAGATTAAGAACTATCACAGAGATAAAGATCAGGACCCTAGGGTTAAGAAACTACTAATTAGGGCTTGTTCAACTTCAATAAAACAGATCTAAAGAGAGGGTATGGTTCAAATACTTGGCAACGATGTCTTCCTTGTCATAGGCAGGGTCTCTCAGCACTCTGGATTGGCACCTGGATGATGAAACCTTATTTTCATGGATCCGCCGGCTTTTTATTAGCTTGTCTCGGGGGCAAGGAAGGCCTCTTCCAAGGACTATTTCACCAGAGGGATCCTGTAAACATCAAAGGTTAGGATCACAATTGATGAGAAAAATAAAGAATTGAAAGATGGAAGAGAAGAGGGATGGGAGGGTTGCTGGGGTGGCTGGCAGACTGCTAATGCAGATGCTTGAACTCTGGAGGGCAGTCTAAGATGGAGATGCCTGATTGGAGGATGAAGATGCCTAGGGAAGAGGTCAGATGTTGGCAGTTAGGGTTTCAAGGAAGATGATGGTTGGCGGCCAAGGGAGGATGGAAGAGGATGATGGCGGCCTAGGGCATGGAGGTGGATGAGGGACGTCCCAGGGTTTAGATGAAGGCTAGGGTTTGATGGTAGATGGTAGGGATGGCTAGGGCTAGAAGAAATTAGGGTTTAGTTGGGCCTCACACCCTCTCCCTTACAGAGGTCAATGCACTATGGCACGGAAGAAAAAAAACAAGCTTTCAATTTCATTCAATAAGCATTAGTTACAAAAGGGAGGAGGGGTGGGGTATTTATAGATCACCCCGGCCCTTAGACTCCCTGTCAAAGTTATATTACAAATTTGTGTGGGATTGGGAGTACAAAGTTGAATAGAATAGGGAGACTTGACTCCTTGATAGACTTGAACTTCAACTCATTGTTGGACTTGGACTTTGATCTCCTCTTGGGCTTGGGATGGGGTGCAAACCATAATGGGCTTGGATTGGGTTAGGGCGCCAATTCTCCTTGTGGGCTTGGGCTGGGGTGCCATGCTTTGTGTGGACTTGGACTGGGGTGGCACTCCTGGTGGGCTAGGGCGTCAAAGCTAGGGAGGCACCCTTTTTGTGGGCTTGGGTGGCATGAAGGGGCCCAAGCGCAGGGACTATTAGCTTGAGCAGGGGTCCAGGTGCATGAGCTGGGGCCTGGTGACTTTCTTGGTCTGGTGACTCCCTCTTGAACTTAACTTGAATGAAAGAACTCACATTATAGGTCTCGATTAAATTTGACTGGATTGGACTAGCACACAAAGGGACTCAGTTGCTTGGACTGAATACAACTCAACTCAACTTAACAAGGGACTCAATTGACTTGATTTATTACAGGACTCAATTGGCTCACTTTAGTACAGGACTCAAGTGACTCAGGACTAATGGACTTTATAGGACTCAAAACCCTAATCAAAAATCCATAACGGGCCTAGAATCTCTGTCTGATCCTGGTGCCCGCACCAACTCTCCCGAGATGGGAGGAACTCTACCCTGTCGAGTAAGGGTCATCTCGGCTCTCGTACTGCTCCAACATATCTGGGTTGAGATGCTGTAGATCCTCTCGGATGATCCACGAATCCTCGGATTCTGGTCGACCTTGCCATCGGACCAAGTAGTGTTAGTAGCCTTTGTTCCGGGTACTAATGGCTTGGTCATCCAGGATACGCTCAATCCTTTCTCCTCTCTCATGCCAATTTGTTGGACACTCTGGGATGGGCTCACTCATAAGGGAAGGGTTAGGTCCAAAGGGCTCACTGGGTATCGTTACTGGTTTCCTGTACTCAACTAGGTCTGAGATATTGAAGATTGAACTAATGCCCAATTCGGGTGGTAACTTAAGCACATAGGCATTAGGTCCAACTTTCTTTATCACTCTGAAGGATCCAGCTCCATGAGCATGTAATTTTTTCGTGATCCCTGAAGGAAATCGCTCAGGCCTAAGCCTAATCATTACATAACCCCCTTCAACAAATTTTTTAACTTTTTTCTGGGAATTAGCCAAGTTTCTATAAATTTCATTGCTCATATTAATCTTTTGACTAATTTCCTTATACAAATTCCTAACATGTTGTGCAAATGACTCAGCTAACTCAAAGACTCGTGCATGTATGGGCAAGGGGATTAGGACTAAGGGTCTGTTAGGCTTATAACCATAGCCAACCTCGAATGGGCTCTTGCCCGTGGACCTATTGACTGAAGTGTTGTAGGCAAATTTGGCTCTAGGTAAAAGAAGGTCCCAATTCCCAGCGTTCTCACCTACAAGGCATCTCAGCAGGTTTCCAAGGCTGCAGTTCACTACCTCGGTCTAGCCATCGATTTGAGGGTGATAGGAGGTTAAAAATTTAAGCTTAGTTCCTAACAAGTGCCAAAGGGTCTTCCAGAAGTAACTGGTAAAGCGGATATCCCTATCAGATACTATGGTTTTAGGAAGGCCATGTAACATAACCACATGATCAAGAAAAAGTTTGGCCACCTTGGAAGCATCAAAGGTTTGAGAGCAGGGTATGAAATGAGCCATTTTGGAAAATCTATCGACCACTACACAAATTGAGTCATGTTTTTTTAGGGTCTTAGGCAATCCTAATACAAAGTCTATTGTGAGGTCTTGCCAAGGGAGGTCGGTACATGTAAAGGGGTATACAAGCCAGTGTTTTGGTTCTGCTGTTTGGCAACAGCACAAGTTCGACACCTGGACATAATATGGGCAGCGTCCCTTTTCAAACTTAGCCAAAAGAATTGGTCCTCTACGGCTAAAATGGTCTTGTTCCTACCAAAGTGACCAGTTAGACCTCCTTCATGGGTTTCCCAAACCAAAAACTCTCTAAGTGAAGTCCTGGGAATGCACAACTTATTTTCCTTGAAAAGGTAACCATCTTGGAGGGTGTACTCACTATGTGAACTAGATGATCCTTATCTCATAGATTGGAAGATTTCACTGAAGTTAGGGCAAGTCTCATATTCTTCTTTCGGTCGATCAAACCCTATGACTTCAGTCCTAACAGAATTCAAGAGCAGGGCACGATGGCTAAGGGCATCAGCTACCTTATTTTTGATTCCAGCATGATATTTCAGCACAAAGGTATAGGCTTGGATATATTCTATCCACTTAGCGTGCCTAGGGTTCAGCTTCTTCTGGGAGTTAAGGAATCGGAGTGCTTCATGATCAGAATATAGGACAAACTCCTGGGATAGTAGGTAATGTCTCCAGTATCTAAGGACTTGTACTATCACTTAAAATTCCTTCTCATAGGTTGAGTACCTAAGTTTAGCCTCATTGAGTTTCTCACTAAAGAAGGCTATAGGGTGACTCTCTTGGCTCAGTACTCCTCTTATGCCTACTCCCAAAGCATCACAAGCAACTTCAAAAATTTTGAAAAAATTAGATAACCTCAGGATGGGTGCGTGGGTCATTTTCTCATTAATATCTAGGAAGGCTCTATCTGCAGCTTTGGTCCACTCAAAGTTTTCCTTCCTAATGCAATCGGTGATGGGTGCGATAATGAAGCTAAATCCCTGAATAAATCGCCTATAGAAGGTAGCTAGACCATGAAAACTATGCACATCGTGAATACTAGTAGGTACTGGCCACTCAACTATGGACTTGACCTTTTTAGGGTCAGCTGAAACTCCTTCGGGGGTTACTACAAATCCTAGGAAGATAATTCTATGGGTCAGGAAAGCATACTTCTTCAAATTGGCATAAAGACTATCCTTCCTAAGGGCTTAACATACTTGTCTAATGTGGTTCAGGTGGTCTTTCTTAGTCCTACTGTAGATCAAGATATCATCAAAGTAAACCACTACAAATTTTTCAATGAACATCCGTAGGACTTGGGTCATGATCCTCATGAAGGTGCTAGGGGCATTGGATAATCCGAAAGGCATCACTACCCACTCATAAAAACCATCCTTAGTTTTGAATGCGATTTTTCATTCATCCTCGGGTCTGATCCTAACCTGGTGATAGCCGCTCTTAAGGTCAATCTTTGAGAAAATAGTTGCACCGGCCATCATGTCTAATATGTCATCCAAACGGGGGATGGGGAACCTATACTTCATCGTAATCTTGTTTATGGCATGACTATCAATGCACATTCTTCAAGTACCATCTTTCTTAGGGGTTAGTAGGGCAGGTACAGCACATGGACTTAGGCTCTCCCTAATAAATCCTTTTCTTAGGAGTTCTCCTACCTGTTTTTGTAATTCTAGATGTTCAGCAAGGTTCATCCTATAGTGTGAAAGGTTTGGTTGGGTGGCTCCCGGGACTAAATCTATGGCATGCTGCATGTCCTTTAATGGTGATAATTGGTTAGGTAAGTCTTTGGGAAACACATCCTCAAATTCCTTTAGGATTTCCATAATTTTTTGAGGGTGCTCTTTCTGGGTTTGATCATGTACTTCCTTAGTAGCTAACAGCCAAATGGTAGAACTCTCTGTGATCTCTCATTCTAGCTCCCTAGCAGTGATCAAATTGACTCCAGATTTCTTTTCTTTCAAACTGCTAGATCCCCTCTTGACATTGTCCTTAGGTGGGATGGGGTTAATCACAATCTTCTTCCCATGAAAATTAAAAGAACATGAATTTGATCGGCCATACAGCGTAGCATCATGGTCATACAGCCAAGGTCTGCCTAGGATAATGCTACTAACTCCCATGGGAATGACATCACACCACACCTTTTCCTGATAAGATTGAAGTTGGATCATAACTTGGCATCTAAGCTTGATGGGGATGGAGGTTGAGTCTATCCAGGATACCTTATAGGGGCTGGGATGCGGAACTGGGGTCAAGCCTAAGGTTTTGACAACATTGGTTGAGATGGCATTCACACAGATCCCACTATCTATGATGATTTTACATACCTTATCTCCTAACTTCACAAAAGTCTATAAGATGTTGGTCCTATTCCAGTCCTCTTATATTTTGGTTTGGGCTAGGATGCACCTAACAACTCCCAGTAGGTCTGATGACTCACAGGTCTCCTCATCTCCATCATATTCATCCATTAAGTTCTCTCCAGCTTCATATACTTCCTTTCAAACTCATCAGTGGGTTCAGGGTCTTTTTCTTCTAGCTCACCTATGTGAAGGGATCGGGTTGGGTATTGGCTAGCATAATGTCCTACTTTGTGGCACTTAAAACAGGCATTAGCAGGATTGGGATTCGAGTTTCTCTGGACTTCAGGAGCCTTATCCTTGTCATCTCTAGAGGTCAATGGATTGCTAGAACTGGGTCAACTCGGGTTAGGGTTACGGTTGGGTCGGCTCGGGTTGGGGTTGGGTCGGCCCGGGTATACTTGGCTAGGATTTGGTCTGAGACTAGGGGCATTGTTCCTAGTGGGTTCTGATCGACGGTACTTGGGTTCCCTATGGATTCTCTCATAGTCTTTAGCTATTTGGTAGGCCTGCTCTAGATCATGGACCTCCCTCAAAAATAGCTCTCTGGATGTCATCACAAAGTCCAGCCCTAAACCTAGATAGGGTCACAGATTCAGACTCGTCTATGCTACACCTCATGGCAAACTCATCAAACTTGGCTATGTACTCTGACACAGTCCTATTTTCCTGACTTAACCTCTGCCACGGATCTAGGAGTCTCTGTTGATAGGATGCAGGAAGATATTTGTCCCTAAGCTTCAGCTTCATAGCTCTCCAGGTAATTGTGGGAAGTTCTCCTCGTTGGCTAATTATGCGCTCAATATTCTCGCAGTATAGCCTAGCCTGGCAGAGTAACCTGAGTTTGGCAAACTTACTCTTTCTTTCCTCACTCATCTCATACCATTTGAAATATTGATCCATGTCTCCTTCCCAAATAATGTAGACCTTACGATCTAGACTGCCATCGAAGGTGGGTGCTTCTAGCTTGATATTCCTAATGGCTCTCTCATCCTAGTCAAAAATATCATGATTGGGTCTCCTATGGTTGGGCTCCAAGAATGGGTCAGGGTATGGGGCTTTCCTAAGGTTGGGCTCAAGGAATGGGTCAGGGGTGGGGCTCTCCTAGGGTTGGGCTTAAGGAATGGGTCAGGGTATGGGGCTCTCCTAGGGTTGGGAGGTGTGGGAAGGGATGACTCAGGCTCGACTTCAGTGTTGGACTCTTGGGTTCTCTTTAGGTTTCCTAAGTGACTTTCTATTTGGGTAAACCTATTTTTTATTTGGGTAGTCAATTGGGCAAATTGGTCATTCATGGTCTTCAATAGGGTTTCAAGATTGAGTTCCATAGTTAAATTGGGTTGGGGTTAAGACAGATGGTATTGGGCTCCTGATCTAGTAGTCATGCAATCAAGCACACAAATCGACTAGGGTTTGCTAGACCAAGCAGCCCGGTAAAATGAGCCAGCTCAACTTACAACCAACTTAGCAATTATCCTTTCCACTGGCCAGGTAAGAGGTGGGGTCGTGGGAGGCTCCCCTTGCTCTTGCAGGGTCCTAATTAAAAACTACGGTATGCTTAGGGCATTTGCCTCTGGACCTTTGGCCTAGACACCAGATTCAAGAAGTAATTGGGGGATTGGGTGCACTAGCTTTCTCACAAACCACAAACTGGACCTGTTGGTGTCCCTAGATCAATTAGGTTTCTACTTGATTTTAATTAGGCTTGGGTTCGAATGCAGGATAGTTGTTTTGGATCTAGGAAAGGTGATGAAATCCTTCCCTGATCTGACAAAGTAGAATTGCCCTTAGATTAGTTAATGGATGCATGCACACGCATGAAACCCTAATGCAATGTGAAACAAAAAATCAGAAAAAATTGCAGAAAATAATTTTTTTTTGTTTTATGCTGATGGTAGATTAATGAATATTAGTTTCAGTTTAATTAAGTGCAAGGAAATTAAGTTGGAGGGTTTTAATGGAAACTAATTTCAGCCCTAAACAATTGTGCAGAAATTTCAGCAATTGATTTTTTTGTCGGGTTTTTTTGTATGTAGATTTTTTTTTGGTTTCCAGATATGTAAAATCAGACTTAAATAGCATAAAATAAATAAACTAATAATGGATTGATTGCAGCAAAAATCAGAAAAAAATAGCAAGGTTTAGATGAAAAATCAGGCCTAGGTTTTGACTAGTGTGCATATTTCAGCATGCAGAAATTATTTTTTTATGTTTTTATATTTAAGTGATGCATGAACATGCCCTAATCCTAAGCTCTGATACCAAACTGATATGGGAAGAGTATGCTAGGGATGAACATAAAGAATATGCAGATTAAATAGAGCAATTAATTTTCAGATTTTTGGCAAATTTTGTTCCCGAAAAAGAGATGAAGAACAAACTAGGAGATGATGTAAAGACTAAAAATTACTATCCGCATATTAAGGACTATCACAGAGATAAAGAACAGGACCCTAGGATTAAGAAACCACTAATTAAGGCTTGTTCAATTTCAATAAAATAGATCTAAAGAGAGGGTGTGGTTCAAATACCTCGCAACGATATTTTTCTTGCTGTAGACAGGGTCTTTCAGCACTCTGGATCGGTGCCTGGATGATGAAGCCTTGTTCTCGCGGATTCACTGACTTTTTATCAGCTAGTCTCGGGGGCAAGGCCTCTTCCAATGACTATTTCACTAGTGGGATCCTGCAAACGTCAAAGGTTAGGGTTATAGTTGATGAGAAAAATAAATAATGGAAGATGGAAGAGAAGAAGGATGGGAGGGTTGCTAGGGTGGCTGGCGGCCTGCTGATGTAGATGCTTGAACTCTGGAGGGTGGTCTGAGATGGAGATGCCTGATTGGAGGATGAAGATGCCTAGGGAAGAGGTCAGATGTTGGCGATTAGGGTTTCAGGGGAGATGATGGTTGGCGGCCAAGGGAAGGTGGAAGAGGATAATGGCAGCCTAGGGTGTGGAGGTGGATGAGGGGCATCCCAGGGTTTAGATGAAGGCTAGGGTTTGATCGTAGATGGTAGGGGAGGCTAGGGCTAGAAGAAACTAGGGTTTAGTTGGGCCTCATACCCTCTCCCTCACGGAGGTGAATAAACTATGGCACGGAAGGAAAAAAACATGATCTCAATTTCATTCAATAAGCATTAGTTATAAGAGGGAGGAGGGGTGGGGTATTTATAAATCACTCAGGCCCTTAGACTCCCTATCAAAGTTAGATTACAAATTTGTATGGGATAGGGAGTACAAAATTGAGTAGAATAGGGAGACTTGACTCCTTGATGGACTTGAATTTCAACTCCTTGTTGGACTTGGACTTTGATCTTCTCTTGGGCTTGGGATAGGGCACCAACAATAGTGGGCTTGGACTGGGTTGGGGCGCCAATTCTCCTTGTGGGCTTGGGCTAGGGTGCCAAGCTTTGTGTGGACTTGGATTGGGGCGGCACTCCTGGTGGGCTGGAGCGTCGAAGCTGGGGAGGCACCCTTCTCGTGGGCTTGGGTGGCATGAAGGGGCCTAGGCACAAGGACTATTGGCTTGAGCAGGGGTCCAGGTGCGTGAACTGAGGCCTGGTGACTTTCTTGGTCTAGTAACTCCCTCTTGAACATGACTTGAATGAAAGGACTCACATTACAAGACTTGATTAAATTTGACTGGACTAGACTGGCAGACAAAGGGACTCAGTTGCTTGGACTGAATACAACTCAACTCAACTTAACAAAGGACTCAATTGACTTGATTTATTATAGGACTCAATTGGCTCACTTTAGTACAGGACTCAAGTAACTCAGGACTAATGGACTTTACAGGCTCAAAATCCTAATCAAATATCCATAATAGGCCAAGTAATCTCTGTCTGATCTTCGTGCTCGCACCAAAATGGTACAAGAAGACATAATCAAAAAGAATGCATGGTATATGTACATTTACCCTCATAGAAAGTAATGGAAAGATCAAGATCACGTACCTCAGGATTTGAAATCGGAGCTAGAGAAGGCAGACTGGGGTGAACATCAGTTGTAGATTTTTGGCGACGTTGATAATCCTGTAAAATAAGAAAAATTAATGGCAGAGTCTCCGTAGACTACTCAAGAATTGAGGGAGGAATACCTTGTAGGGACGGAGCTGGTGTCGGAAGAGGAGGTCCAAGCAAGGATTCTTAATAAGTCTCGGAAGAAGAAAAGAATGAGATAGACTCAAAAAAAGTAATATAAACCAAAACATAGTGACATCGGATGATAGAATCATAAGATAGAATCATAACACATATACCCCTTTTATATCCATGAATAATCCAAGAAAATATAATTAACAGATTGAGGAGATAGTTTGTCAAGTCCAAGGCCAAGTGAACAAAGCATACATAACTAAATACTTGAAGAGTTAGTAGAAATGGAGACCTATCGAGATAAATACAAGGGAATGATATTTGACCAGCAAGAGCAAAAAATAGAAGATGGTTAATAAGATAGCAGGCTATAAGAACAGCATCCCCTCAATATGGTTTAGGCACATGCATATAAACATCAAGGTACAAATTATATTCAGAAGGGTACAATTTATATGTTTAGCTATCCTATTTTGTTAAGAAGTGTAAGCACAATATGATGAATAATTCCATGAAAAGTACAAAACTATTTAAATAAGGAACTTTTAAATTTTAAGGCATCATCAATCCTAAGAATCTTAATAGGCACAGAAATTTGAGTCTTTATTTCCATTTAGAAATCTGAGAATACACGAAAGACATTAGACTGATTCTGAAAAAGATAGATGCAAGTGACTCAAGAATAATTATAAATGAAGATAACAAAGTATCGAAACCCAAGACAAGATGATACAAGACTGGAATCCTAGATGTCAGATGTATAAGCTCAAAATGAGTAGTACACTGATGATAAACACTAAAGGGAAAGAAAGCCCGATGGTGCTTGTTCAACTCACAGGTAGCACAAGGCAAAGAGGACAACATAGATAGAATAGAAACAAAGTGACTCAAGGATGAAAGAACAGGATGGCGAGTCTATAATGCCAGAGAGAGATATCCAAATCATGAGTAGTAGGAGAAGCATTAGCAGCAGCAGGTTTCGCATCCAAATAGTAGAGATCCCGTAACTAATGCCCGCCATCAATTTACTTTCCATTCTGAAGATCCTGAAGAATTAGTAGGAAGGGAAAAATGTAACAGAACAATTCAAAGAGCAGGTAAAGTGACTTATAAAAAGAAAACTAACAAAAAAATTACGAATATATAAAACTTTATAAAGAGATAAATAGGAGGCAACCACTCTTTCTTCATCCTATATAGGAGAGAAGGAGCCATTAGCAATAAATACAGGAGGATGAGTAGAAGAAAGGAATAGAATGGAGAATAAAGACCAGCTACCTGCTATATGTATGGAGGCATTAGAGTCGAAAAGTCAAGACTTACCATAGATAGCAATAGAAGTAGATCCAGAAGATAGAGATGCAAAAAAAATAAAGGCATGTGTCAATTATATTTATCATACTCCATCTTGGTAAGTATAATAACATCACTTGTAAAGTCAAAAACAAGGATAATACTGGCAAAGTCTACAACGATAGTAATAGCCGGAGAAGTAATAGCTGGTTTGACAGTTTCAGGTTTACCAAATTTCTACCAGCACCATTTAGAATGATAGTTAGTGCAGGTATAGTGAAGGCATGAAGAAAAACCATGACTATGGCCCCGGCCATTGCCATGGGCCACATCCCTTAGAAACAGTATGAGTCAATTGATCAGCAAGTGTAGCAAAAAATTTAGAAGTAGCAGTTATCACTATTGCCGCCAAGATCGTCGTGGCCCGTAGCTGCCGTCGGCGTCGGATTGTCCCTCATCTTCTTAGGGACGGCCTGCTTGTTGAGACCTGCAAAACAACGATTAGTGACCCGGGCCAGGGATTCTGGTGGGGGCACTCCGATGGTCAAGTTAGTGATGATCCAGGAGAACAGATCCTCCTGGTCGAGCCCCTGAGATGGACTCCATGCTAGGAGGAGTGAATGATGCGTGGGTGAGGGTGCAAGTCGGCTGGAAAAGGTGGTGACCGAAGTGAACTAGAGATGGATGGTTGTGTTCAGGCAATCCTTCCTGTGGATCGCCAAAAGCTATGAATTCTCGGTCTCCTGGGTGGTTCTTTTATGTGGCCTCCTTTCCCTACTTGCTTGAGTGTTTATGGTTTAGCTTGCGTACCTTCCTATTGGGGTGTCGAATGTTCTTTTAAGCCTAGGTGGTTATTGAATGTCTACCTCGATATCTCCCCCGTGCTGGCAAGCACGTGCGGCGATGTTCCGTACCATGGACGAGACGTATTTCCTGATTTGTAATAAAGGAAGCTGCCATGCGCTCTGATATTCCTTCCGGTCGCTCCATTCTGGAAAACCTGGCAAGGCTTCGATTAGGGGGTCGCTGCCCCCGGGATTTGAATCTCCTGGTTGACTTCCTCTTCTGGGTGGTGCAGGCGGTTAGTGGAGAGTGTGGCATCTCGGTCAGGGAGTTTCTTCCTCTTTTGGTGTAAGTGGTGGCTGCGGACAGTTATTATGATTTGATGGGTGCTTCCTCGTAGTCCTCAGGCGACTCGAGGTTCCTCGGGGGGTAGCTCCGCCCCTTTGGTGGCCGACGGCATTGTCCGAGATGGTTGCCAAACTGGAGAGTTGGGACTCGACTCCAGCCCAGGGGGCTCGACCTGGCGGAGGAGGGCTGGGCTTGACTCTGGTCCATGGGGCTCGAAATTGAAAGGGCTCGACCCATTGGAGGAAGGCTTAACTCCTGCTCAGAGGGCTTGGCCTTGAAAGGGCTCAACCTGGTGGAGGAGGGCTGAGCTCGACTCCGGTCCAGGGGGCTCGACCTCCGAGGGGCTCGATCTAGTAGAGGAGGTCGGCACGCGACTCCAGCCCAGAGGACTTGGCCTCGGAGGGGCTCGACCTAGCGAAGGAGGGCTGAGCTCGACTCCAATCCAGGGATCTCGACCTCGGAGGGGCTCGATCTGGTGAAGGAGGTCGCTCAACTCCGGCCTAGGTGCCCCGGGCTTGCAGGTGCCCACCTGGCAGAGGACGGAGCTCGATTTTTGACGAGCCACCTCGTCATTCTAGGGGAGCTCGGCCCGGCAAAGGAGTCCGAGATGGAGTGTCCACCATGGCAATTTTTCTAACATGGCATCTGACAGAGATTACATGTTAGCTTCCTACCACATCAATCACAAATACTCGGAGCACACAAGTAAGAGTACTAGATAGTAATGGGATAGTTAAGTCAAACAAGAGGGATTGCCAAATATGACTAAGACTATCATCCAATCCTAAAAGAAGCTTGGCTACAAGATATTTTTCTCATTATTGCTTTAAGACAATCATATCATTAATAATAGGATGGTGAATAATAGTCCATCCTACTTTTTTTAAAGTACTACAAAGTAATCATTGATAGAATGCTCATCTTGTCGAAGTATAAAAATCTGCTCATAGAAAGAGTAAACTTGGCTGATATTCTTTTCATATCTATACATTTTTTTAAGAGCATTCTATATATCTTTCACCATAGAGAGGAACATAATAGTTGCACTGATAGAGGGTTCATAGCTATTCAAAAACCAGATAATAACTACATAATCATCCTTTAACCACTTATTCATAGCTAGTTACTATCTCGCTATCAGAATACTTGGAGAAAGAGGAGGCAACAGAAGGGGCGTTGGTAAGATATTTCAACTTGTATTAAAAATCAACAAAAAAATAGAAGGCCTGAGTCCAGAGAACATAATTAGCACCATTTAACTTAATTGTAGTGCCGGAAAGAATAGACTTTTGTATTTTCAAAGATGACACCATATAGAGTTGAGGACAGCAATCAGAAAAGAGATTTCTGGATCACAGCATAGATAAATTAAAGATCAAGAAATAGAGCCCATCAATTATGTATGAAGGCATAGGAAGGCAGCTTCTTTTCTTTCTTTCTTGTTTTTTTTACTGTGGATTGGATCTACTGCGGTCTATGGGCCAGGCTGTGGATCACATGGTTTGTAGGCACCTATGGACCACGTCCATGCAAAACATAAAAAATAAAGAGGGGCGAGGTTGTAGTGGATGGTGGAGCAGGCGAGGACGTCACATCTGATGACGGAGCTAGCAAGGGCATCGCAGTCGATGGCGGAGCCAGCAGGGATGTTGAGGAGGTGGTGGCAGCACGTAGGGTGGAGGGCTAGGTCAATGGAGGCAGCAATGGGGAGCCGGTGGAGACGGCTTTGAAGAGGGTGGTTTGGTAGGTGATGGCTAAGTGGTGAGGAAAATAGAAGCAAAGCCGATGAGAGGCGGAAGGCGGAAGGTTATCTGTGCGGAGGGGAAGCAGAGCAGAGGAAAGGAAAACGTGGTAATGCCAACAGTGGCAACGGGGATGAAGTCCCCGCAGAGGAAGAGCTCAGCGGGGAGAGGCATGAGTCGGTGGATCTCTGCGAGAAGAGTTGCAATGGTGGGGATGATCGTGACAACCACAGAATACCTGACGTGGGGCTTATGGGAGACTCGAGAAGGCCGGGGGCGGTGGTGGAAATGGTGTACGGGTCGGCAACGATGAGCAGGGAGGAGATGCTAGGGGCAATGGTGGTTTAGAGGCCTCACGGAGATGTAGGGGGCAGTGGCGGTCTTCCCCCTGCATTCGTTCTTGCTCTTCTTCTTTTGAGTCTGGATTAGGATGGGAGGTGGTTAGAGAATGGTGGGCAGCAGGAAGGGAGGTGAGAGAGGCAACTAGGATTATGGAGGGGAGAGAGGCTCTGATACCATGTTGAAAGAAGAAAAAAGATTGTTTTTATTATTAGGACCGTAAGGTCTTTAAATAGAGTCCAAGATCATAAGATATAGTAATATGTGGCTCATAATAGAACTGTAGTAATACTCGTAATAGGTTAAGATAAAGTATAATGTTCTAGAAAACAATATAAAATAAGTTGCTCTCTTTTTAATTCTAATATTCAAGTTATATTTTGTGTAACTCTATAAAGAAGTTTGAATTGAATAATCAGGTCTTCACATTAATGATTGGCATTATATTTTTGGTACAAGATGATTTGTATTGTTAGATGTGATCTACTATCTTTAAATTGCATATATATTAAAAATCAAATCAATTGAAAATCCCTAACTTACAAATCAAGTGACGAAAAATAAAATGATTTTCGAAAATACCAAATAATACCTTCTTTCTTCTTTTTTTTTGACTATGTGATGCGTAAGTTGGAGATAGTGGATCATATCCACTGATTGAGATCATAGATATGGAATTCCACTGTTCAATTAAAAATAAAAAGAAGAAGGGTATAGCTCATTAGAGAGTGTTGTCGCCAAGACCGTCGTGGCCCGTAGCTGCTGTCGGCACTGGAGTGTGCTCCTCCTGCCGCCCGCCATTCTCGGTTCCCGGATCTCCTTACTAGGTGCGGACACCTTGCTGCCCGGCGGTCCTCCGCTCCTGGACCTGCGAGATAATGGTTAGAGACCCGGACCGGGATTTTCAGTGGGGGCACTCCGATGATCAAGTCAGTGACGATCCAGGATAACAGATCCTCCTAGTCGGGCCCCTCTTGATGGACTCCATACTAGGAGGAGTAAAAGATGTGCGTGGAGGTGTGAACGTTGTAGAGGGAGAGTGATAGCGGGGACAGAGGGATGCTCTGTTCCTCCGCCTCTCCTTGTGCCCCTCGGTTCCCTCCATCAGTGGCGGTAGTGGCGCTTCGCCCTCTCTTGGACAGGCTTGTGCTTATGGTGGCAATGGCGGTCATGGTGGTGCCATGCCCCCTTTGCTCATGGGGGTGGCCTTTTTTCTTCTTTCTCTTCTCTGTGTGTTGTCTGGTGTGTTCGAGTTGTTGTATTACCTCCAGGTTGGTTGTGAACTTTGGTTACCGTTCGGTGCTTGTCTCGGGATCCCCGCCGGGCTGTCAGGCGCATGCGACGGTGTCCTAGGAAGCCTTTCCTGATTCATGATAGGGCACGATGTCTGGCACTCTGGCACTCTGACACTCTTCTTGGTTGCCTCACTCCGGGAAATTTGGGGGTGCCTCGACTGGCGGGCCGTCGCCCGCGGGATTTGAATCTCCTGGTTGGCCTTCTTTCTTGGATGATATGAGTGGTTGGTGAGGAATGTAGCATCTCGATCAACATGCTACCTGCCTTTTTGGTGCAACTGGCGGTTTCAGGCGATCAGTACGGTCTGAGAGTTGCTCCGGTATGGTCCTCGGGCGGCTCGCCGGTGTCCTTGGCTGGTGAGGACCTCGTCTGGGCTGGGGCCGAGCTAGGACAGCAAGGCTCGCTCTAGCCTAGGCGCTCCGAGCTTATGGGGTCGCCCAGGTGGAGGAGGGCGAAGTGCAGGCCCGGCCCAGAGGGCGCGCGCTCGGAGAGGCTCCACATCGGCAGATGAGCTCTTGGCTCGACCTTAACCGTAGGGCACTAACCTCCGAGGGTCTCACTCTGGAGGGCGGAAGATGGACATGGTCTAGAGGGCGCATGCTCGGAGAGGCTCCACATCGACGGGTGAGCTCTTGGCTCGACCTCGATCGCAGGGCATTAACCTCTGAGGGTCTCGCTCTGGAGGGCAGAAGATGGACCCGGTCTAGAGGGTGCGCGCTCGGAGAGGCTCCACATCGACGGGTGAGCTCTTGGCTCGACCTCGATTGCAGGGCACTAACCTCCGAGGGTCTTGCTCTGGAGGGCGGAAGACGGACCCGATCCAGAGGGCGCGTGCTCGGAGAGGCTCCACATCGACAGGTGAGCTCTTGGCTCGACCTTGAACGCACGGTACTAACCTCTGAGAGTCTCGCTCTCGAGGGCAGAAGGCGGCTCCGACCTAGGCGCCGAGCTCATGAGCTCAACCTGGTGGAGGACTGAGCTCGACTTGCTATCCTGGGAGAGCTCAGCTCAGCTCAGCTCGGTAGTGGGATCCGAGCTGGAGAGTCGTCGTGGCGTCTTCTCTTGACGTGGAGCCTGCCGGTTTCTCCATGTCAGTGGTCCTGCCACATCATTTGCCCCCCACTCTCGAGGCCCATTAGTGTGCGGTGCTCGGGTTGAAGGGAGTAATTGCGGTGCTGACGTGGAAAGGCAAAGATCTGTCATGATGATGGCCATGATTGCTAGTACTTCGGGGACCGCCCCGCGGGCCAATGCGAAGTTGCCACGTGGCCACATCCGAGGAGCAGTTAATGCTAGCGCAGAATGCAGAGCAGCCGGGATGCCATTCTCACTGATGGGAGGCACGTGGCACAGATCCGTTGGTGGAGCGGTTGAATCGGTACGAATCCCTTGGGTCATTTCGAAATGAAAGGAAGGCTTTACTCGAACCATCTATTCTTTTTGAATTCTCCGTGCCTGCTACTGTCGCACCCAAGCTTCTTCTTCCTTCCAGTCGCTTCAGATTTTTCTAAGGCAACAGGTCAGCTTCTTCTTCCTTCCCCCACTAAGATAGGGTTCCTTCTCGGGGTCTGTAGTCTCCTCTTCGGTCTTTAGCTTTGAGTTTTTCTTCTCCTTTGTCTTTGAGGATGTCTTGTTTTGGTCCAGGCTTCCGTCCCTCCATTGATCAGGGTGAGGCCGGTCCCTCTGTACGGGGGCCGGCATCTTCTTCCTCTTCTTCTGATGGGGAGGGAGGTGTAGTTCGCTTCGAGCTCAGTTGGAGGCGTCCTCCTGGTCCGGTTCTCATTAGGAAACTGGGATCTGGTCCTTCTCTTCTCCTTTCTTCTGCTCCTGTCTCCGAGTCCGTCAGGCCTACAGGTCCTGGTGGGGTCGCCTCTACGATCATCGCCGGGGAACTCAGGACTGTCCGGGATGTCTATGGCATCCCACCTTCTGTCCGGCTCATGATCCCTCGTCTAAGGGAGCGGGTCACTTCAAGTGGCCAGGGCCGTCTTGCCTTCTATGAGGGGACCTTCTCCGGAGGTCTCCGCTTTCCCTTCCACCCCTTCTTTCTGTCAGTCTTAGACAATTATCGTTTGGTCCTGGCGCAGCTAGTGCCAAACGCTATTAGGGTCATTTTCTCCTTCATTGTGCTTTATCACCTTCACGGGTTCGTGGCCCGATTCTCTCTGTTCAGGGCTTTCTTTGCCCTGAAGCACCACCCAACCAATGATGGGTGGTGGTCTTTATCTTCTCGTCTGAAAGGCATTAAGTTTGAGCTCCCCTCTTCCGTCAAGGGATGGAAGAGTAAGTTTTTCTTTGTTGAGGTCGAGGGGGTTGACTGGGTCTGGAGCGATCTGGACAAGTCCCCCAACCAAGACTCTGCGGTCGATGCGGCTGACCGAGATGATTACGAGCAGCTCCATACCATGCAGATTCCTCCTCTCGAGGTCCTGTTGTCTGAGCAGAACCTTGCTAACTCCGGGGTCGACCTAGCGAATGGGTCGGGTGAGTTCGACATGAGCTCTTCTCTTTTTCTTTCTTCATGCACTTCTTGTGTAGTTTCCCGCAGGTTCTGACCGCTGCATAACTTGCACGCAAGCATGATTTTCTCCAAGAGCAACCTTTTGTCCATTACCAAGAAGAGGTGGCCGACCGGGCTGGCCGAGGAGCCCACTCCCAAGCGGGCCCGGGGTGAGAGCACTTCCGCGGCTGCCCCCACGGTGGTGATCGGTCTGAGCTCGACTGCAGCTGCTGGCCCGAGCTCAGAGGAGCCCCGCGCTGCTCCTGCGTCGATGGAGAGGGTAGCACTCGTGGCTCTGATCTCCGCCCAGCAGGCTCCCACCGTAGAGCCAGAGGTGGTAGTCCGGGCGAGGGCTACCGCCGCTGCCGCTGCACCCTGCCATCCTTCGGGTCCGTCCGTCGCCGACGCCAGGCGTGAGGAGGCCCGGGCCACTCCCGGGGCCACGACAGATGTGACGCCTGCGCCAGCACCGGCCTCCCAGCTAGCCCTTTGGGTCCTTCAGTCAACGGTGCTAGGCCGCCCGCTCATGGAGAGAGCAGGAGGGAGGAGGCGCGACGCTATCTCCCCTTCAGGATGGGGCTGGAGAGCTCGGTCCTCCAGAGCCCCTAGCTTGCCGAGCGCTTGATGGACTTCTCCATCTAAGCGTGCGACCGGCAAGAGATGGCCGGGATGCACGTGGTCGATGTCTTCAAAATTTTCTTCTCTCAACTGTATTCGGTGAGCTCCTTTGCTTCTTTCATTTGTTCTTCACTTCATCCTCGTTCATTCATTTTTTTTTTTTTTACTAATCTCCCCTTCTTTTTTGCTGTGCAGATTGGTGCTAAGGCCCTCTACATCATGGGCCACTTCCACAGCGGGGAGCGTCTCGAGCGGCAACAGGTCGCCGAGATCGAATCTTTGAAGGCCGACCTGAAGGAGAAGGTCAGGGCATGCGGGGCCCTTGGGCTGAAGGTCAAGGACCTCGAGAAATAGATTGCCGATTTTGAGAAGCGAGCGAAGGGACTCTCGACGGCCCGTAATTTGGAGCGAAGCCGCTCGAAGAAGGCGATCGACGACCTCTCCGTCATCAAGAAAAAACTGAATTGGTACAGTGTCGAGGCCGACCGGCACAAGGAGATCGCCCAGGCTGCCCAGGCGGAGTTGGTGGCTATGAAGGAGAAACTTGCCGTAGCTGAGAAGGCGGCAGAAACAGCAGCCAACTCGGTGGATGCAGCTAGGCTGGAGGCCGCTGAAATGAAGAGGGTGGCTGCTGAGGCCACGAAAGGTAACGAGGACGCCGTGGCCAAATTCAAGGCTTTGGAGGAGTTCGTCACCGAGATCCAACAGATGGCGTCGGACACCTTCTACAAGGGTTTTATGTACCTGCGCGGCCGGGTCGAGTTGCTCTTTCCTAATAAGAACCGCAGCTATCTCAGGTACCCTTCGGCTTCAAAGGAGGAGGTCGACGAAGCGGTCTCCGAGGAAGTCGCGGGTTCAGAGCCTTCGACACCAGCCGAGGGTGGTCCTCCCGAGGTCAGGGCGGCTCAGCCGGAGACTTCTGAGGGCGAGAGCTCTCGGCCTCAGGACCCAGCAGAAAAGCCGGCCGGTGCGGAGTGACCTCTCTCTTTTTCTTTTGTGTTTAGTTAGGGTCTCCCGGCATGTCGGGGGCCCAGAAGACACTTGTACTTTGTGTTTGATCAATGGAGCTTAGATTGCTTTATCAGATGCTTTCTTCCCTTCTCTTTCTTTCTTTTTCTCCCCTTTTTTCTTTTTGTATGGGGATATCAGAGAGAAGGGCTTCACCTTGCTTGAGGTGAAGTTATGACACTTGAGGGTCGCTAGGCTTAAAGGTGTCATTGGCTGAGGGTCACGCGGCTCGAGACTCTCTTGGCCGGAGATCTGAGCTCCGGTCTTGAGAAGGTGTCCCGGAGCTGGGCTCGGGGACGAGGATTGCTGAGAGCTGCTTGACTCGAAGTTTTCTTGGCCGGAGATCTGAGCTCCAGTCTTGAGAAGGCATCCTGGAGCTGGGCTCGGGGACGAAGATTGCTGAGAGCTATTTGGCTCGAAGTTCTCTTGGCCGGAGATTTGAGCTCCGATCTTGAGAAGGCATCCTAGAGCTGGGCTCCGGGATGAAGATTGCTGAGAGCTGCTTGGCTCGAAGTTCTCTTGGCCGGAGATCTGAGCCCCGGTCTTGAGAAGGCATCCTGGAGCTGGGCTCAGGGACGAAGATTGCTGAGAGCTGCTTGGCTCGAAGTTCTCTTGGCCGGAGATCTGAGCTCCGGTCTTGAGAAGGCGTCCTGGAGCTTGGCTCGGGGACGAAGATTGTTGAGAGTTGTTTGGCTCGAAGTTCTCTTGGCCGGAGATCTGAGCTCCGATCTTGAGAAGGCATCCTGGAGCTGGGCTCGGGGACGAAGATTGCTGAGAGCTGCTGAAAGTGGTAGCTTTGATGATGCTGTATTTTCTTCTTGTTCCCTCTTTCTTTCCTTCCCCACTCTTCTTCTTTCTTTTCCTTTTTGTTCATCTTTCATTTTTCTTCTTTCTTTCTTCTTCTTCTTTTTTTTTTAGAGTGGGGAGATCAGAGGAGAGGATGCTTGCTGGACTCTCGTTTTGTTCTCTTTCTTTCCTTCCCCTCTCGTCTTCTTTTCGAGTGGGGAGATCAGAGAAGGGGGTTGCCGGGCTTCCTCCCTTTGTTCCCTTTCTTTCCCTTTGTTCCCCTTTCGTCTTCTTTTCGAGTGGGGAGATCAGGGAAGAGGAGTTACCGGTCTTGATTGCCTTGGAGCTAGGCTCGAGACCTTCCTGGATGTGGAGCTAAGCTCGGGCCCATGGGGTTGCCTGAGATCTTGGCTCAGGTCTTTGGCGCCTTGGAGCTAGGCTCGAGACGTTGACGGGAGCTGCGTGGCCCCGTGATCCCTTGGCATCTCAGAGCTAGGCTCGAAGGCATTTGAGATAGAGAGCTGCTTGGCTCGGTGGTTCCTTGGCCGGAGATCTGAGCTCCGGTTTTGAGAAGGCATCCTGAAGTTGGGCTCAGGGACGAAGATTGCTGAGAGCTACGTGGATCGAGGTTCCTCTAGCATCCTGGAGCTGGGCTCGGGAACGCTTGGAGTTGGAGAGCTACATGGCTCGAAGTTCCTCTAGCATCCTGGAGCTGGGCTCGCGGACACTTAGAGTTGGAGAGCTACGTAGCTCGAAGTTTCTCTAGCATCCTGGAGCTGGACTCGGGGACACTTGGAGTTGGAGAGCTACGTGGCTCGAAGTTCCTCTAGCATCCTGGAGCTGGGCTCGGGAACGCTAGGAGTTAGAGAGCTACGTGGCTCGAAATTCCTCTAGCGTCCTGGAGCTGGGCTCGGGAATGCTAGGAGTTAGAGAGCTACGTGGCTCGAAGTTCCTCTAGCATCCTGGAGCTGGGCTTGGGGACGCTGCTGATCCTTTCCTGCAAAACATGTGGATACCCATGCAAGGGAAAAAATCGTTACCATAATTGTTGGTGAGGGAACTTACCTCACCGGGGGCGTCTTCGTGGGCTATAGACCCTCCTCCCTCGGGGAGCTTGACGCCGTCGAGTTCTTCGAGGTAATGGACCTCTCATGACAGGACCTAGGCCTCCTCGTGGGGCCTTCCCGTGGTGGTTCGCGATCGTCGTGCTGACGACCGTGACAGCTTTATCCATCTTCCTCCTCCCTGCATGGCAGGGAGATCACCCTCGGGGTCCCCTGTCCCCCGAGTCTTCTTAGGTGCATGCATGATTCTCCAGGCAATCACACCCGCTGATTTCGCGGCTGTGTAATTGTCAGTGGTTGGAGCCGACGGGGGAATGGCGAGTGCTTGGAGCCCCGCCTGAGGTCTGCCCCCCGCGCAGCCCTTTGGAGCTAGGGCTCCTTGATGAGTTTCTCGATCTCCTGCTCACGATCGCGACGCCTTTCAACATCACGGCCGTGATCGCGGTGAAGGCGATGACACTCCGCCGCACTATGGCCGGTGAAGGGCTCCACTGGTGGTGGACGTTGCAGTCCGGAGGCTCGATAGCTGAGCCTCGCGTGCTGATGGACCGGTGGGGAGATCCTACTAGCCTATGCTCATGCTTCTCCAGGCATGCCTTCACCGTGTGCCGGATGGTTCCGTCAGCAAATTCCCTGCCAAAGGAGACGGGGGAAGTGACGTATTGGAAAGGCCTAGAAAAGATCGCATATCTGTTGACCTTTCCAACTTATATCATCACCGTTCTTTTGTGGCGTGTTGACCTGGGGAGTGGTGAAGGACTTAGTCATGCCCGTCTTCGCTCGTCCCCCTACCTGGCGCGCCAATCTGTTGCCGCTAAGACCATCATGGCCCGTAGCTGCTGTAGGCACCGGAGTGCGCTCCTCCTGCTGCCCACCGTTCTCGGTTCCCGGATTTCCTTGCTGGGTGCGGACGCCTTGCTGCCCGACGGTCCTCCACTCCTGGACCTGCAAGATAACGGTTAAAGACCCGGGCCGGGGTTTCCGGCGGGGGCACTTCAACGATTAAGTCAGTGACGATCCAGGAGAACAGATCCTCCTGGTCAGGCCCCTCTTGATGGACTCCGTACTAGGAGGAGTAAAAGATGTGCGTGGAGGTGTGAACGTCGCAGGGGGAGAGTGATAGCGAGGATAGAGGGATGCTCTGTTCCTCCTCCTCTCCTTGTGCCCCTCGGTTCCCTCCATCAGTGGTGGTAGTGGCGCTTCGCCCTCTCTTGGACGGGCTTGCGCTTGTGCTTGTGGTGGCGATGGCGATCATAGTGGTTGCATGCCCCCTTTGCTCATGGGGGTGGCCTTTTTTTCTTTTTTCTCTTCTCTGTGTGCTGTCTTGTGTGTTCGAGTTATTGTATTACCTCCAGGTTGGTTGTGAACTTTGGTTACCGTTCGGTGCTTGTCTCGGGATCCCTGCCAGGCTATCAGGCGCATGCGGCAGTGTCCCAGGGAGCCTTTCCTGATTCATGATAGGGCGCGATGTTAGGCGCTCTGACACTCTTCTTGGTTGCCTCACTCCGAAAAATTTTGGGGTGCCTCGACTGGCAGGCCGCCGCCCGCGGTATTCGAATTTCCCGGTTGGCCTTCTTTCCTGGGTGATCTGAGTGGTTGGTGAGGAATGTAGCTTCTCGATCAACGCGCTGCCTGCCTTTTTGGTGCAACTAGCGATTTCAGACGGTCAGTATGGTCTGAGAGGCGCTCCGGTACAGTCCTCGGGTGGCTCGCCGGTGTCCTCGGCTGGTGAGGACCTCGTCCGGGCTGGGGCCGAGCTGGGATGGCAAGGCTCGCTCCAGCCTAGGCGCTCCGAGCTTGCTGGGGCGCCCAGGTGGAGGAGAGCGAAGTGCGGGCCCGAGGGCGGAAGGCGGCTCCGACCTAGGCACCGAGCTCATGAGCTCGACCTAGCGAAGGACTGAGCTCGACTTGTTGTCCTGGGGGAGCTCAGCTCAGCTCGGTAGTGGGATCCGAGCCGGAGAGTCGTCGTGGCATCTTCTCTTGATGTGGCGCCTGCCGGTTTCTCCATGTCAATGGTCCTACCACATCAGAGAGTTATATTAGACGTAACTAGAACTTGATCTTTATTTTACCTATATTTTTTTTTCTTAAATGAAAGATTTTGTTTATTATGCCTTCTATCAAATAGCTAGCCTACGTACGTAGGTAGGATTGCTAAGTATGATTTCAAATTTACATTTACATGATATCTTAATGAGCTGAAATAATGTTGAACTTCCTCTCCTAGACCTCTTAAGATAAATAACTAAACATGAGAATCTTTAATTTGTTAGTTGGCAAGAGGTAGTAAAGGAACAATAACAAAATGAAGAGATGTTGATTTTTTACTCATAAAATTTTTAAGGATAAAAGTTATCTTTGACAGAATTTTAATACAAGTGCATGCCTTGAATTTGATACGAGACTAACGTGGATCAATAATGTTTTCTTCTTTCTTAGAGAAAGAAGTTCTACCAAGATACTCTTTAACATTTTTTTTGAAAAAAAAAAAGGATGAAAAGGATCCTAATCATCTATCAGATAAAAATGATTAGAATAGGACGAGGTAGCACTAATACAACAATGGTGTAGGAAAAAAAAAGGTGCGCACAACCATCGTGTAAGGATGGCAATAAAATCCAAATTCATGGATATCCGATCCAATCTGATTCGATTGGGCCAGGTAGTCAACGCTTTGACTGGGTTTGGATCGGATTTAGATAAAACCCGAATGCTTAACTTTGAATTTAAACCGGGACTGGATAGATATACACCCGACCCGAACCCAATCCGAATTATTTTAATATTTAAATATATATATAATTAATATATATTTTATTAATTATAATTATTAGTTATTAAATTTTAAAATACTTGAACCATATACCTTAATCATTATATATATATATATTGGAAAAAAAATTTTATCCTATTCTATTCAGGGTGAATTCAAAACAAGATCATAATTAATAGTTTACCAACTTCATAATATAAATTTTGATTGAATATGAAATTAAATATTATTGAACTAAAAATGTAGTTAAATTTTATTTGTTTAATATATGTATAATTTATAAAATTGTAGATGATTTTAAAGTCGATAAAAATGAAAAATTATTTAATATGATTCAATTTGATTCGAACTGGGTAAACCCGATTACCCGATATCTAATTAAGATGGATTTAAATAAAAAAATCCAGTCTTGATAATGTTGATACCAGATTTGGATAGTCTATTGAATATTTGAATTTGAATTTGAATAGTCATGCATCCGGCCGAACACGATTCATTACCATCTCTATCACCGTGGCTATCATGGAGACCATGATGGAGAGGTGGCGGTCATGGTGCAAGAGGAGAGTACCGGTAGGATCCAACGGTTTTGCTCGAAGAAATTTAAAGTGCGTATTTATTTAAGCTGTAGATAAAAATTGGAACAAATATCGATTGAAACGTATAGGCCAGAACCATCCGTCCCAAGCTCACCTCCAATAAATCTTTGTCAGATAGAAGCTAGCAAAATTAATCATGGAAGACACCGCGCCAGCCTCCTCTCGCCGAGGGTTCCACTTCTTAATTCTTCTACACCCCAACCCCCCCCCCCCCCCCAATGACATGGCTCCTGGCTTCAGCATACCACGTCTATCACTTCATTCTGGACATCCATAATACTCCCCCGGTGTTCAGACTCAGCCTTCAACTTTTCTGAAGACTTAGTTAATGGGGTTCTCTGAGCAATTCCTCCTCCACCATCTCTCTCTCTCTCTCTCTCTCCCCTCCTCATTTAATCACAGCTACAGCTAATTCCCGTCGACTTTGCTTTGTTTCCTATTATCCAAGAAATAGTCTCTGCTCATACGTGTACCAGAAACGTAATTATAACAAGTTGTGGCCTTGAAACCACACGAGACTTGAATGAGGACAAATAGGAATTCCCATGTAGCACTTTCACTAAAGGAGCCCAAAGCACAAGCCCTTGGTGAAATAGGTGCACTTTGGAAACCATGTAGGCCTCTGCCCTATTCGCACTTATTCAAGCGAGAAAGGACAGTTCCATGTAGTCACAGGACAGAACTTGATATCATCTCTTATTATGACGCAATTAATCTCTTGTGTGCTGCCACTGCCCTCCCTCCCTCCCTCTCTCTTCTTTTACTTTATTTATTTGGTTTCAGTTTTAGAGCCAAAGGTTGCCTCCATCTATCAAACAATGACCATGCCTTGCTTTTTCCACTCCTTCACTCACTTTTTTTCAGGAAGATTCCTCCTCCCACTAGTATTTCACTCGTTTGTTCATCTCTCTCTCTCTCTCTCTCACACACACACACACACAAGGAGAGAAAGAGAAAGAGAGAGAGAGAGAGGGAGAGTATTTTACTTTGGCTGTCCCTTCTGATGCTCCACTATTGGAGTGGAATGGTTGCAGAAAAGCCATGCCAATAAGAGGTGGTGCCACCAATGGACTCAAAATGCTACAAATCCATGGAGAAAAACATGTCCCTCAGAAACGAGACCAAAGATGGCACTGTGTACCTAACAGTGGTAGCAATCCACTTTTATTACCAAAACTCTGCGTCTCTTCTCTACCAGATGGTCCCACATTACAAAATAAAGAAGCTGCCCTTAATTTCCTTTTAATATAAGATTAGCAAAAACTAGATATAGATGTTCCTCCATTGACAAGTGCCTCGGTGCAAAAAGAAGCCACAAAAAGTCCACATATCGTGACAAAAGCCAAAACTCCGAGGCTCCTCACCAAAAATCTAACTACGTACTGCATTACATCAAAGTCAGCAACAATTTATGCTAAGTTCAGAGAACTGGCTCGAGAGGCCAGACCCTTGCGTTCCTTTAGGCCTGCCGCCCCTGTCGTTGGGTTGGGGGGAGACATCCCCTCCTTTCTGGGTCAAGTCCTTGGTGGATAAGATGTTGGGGAAGGGGATGGTGGAGGCTTTGTGGCAGCAAGAGAGCCATTTGGACTGCATGTAGCTTGACTTCCTCCATGGTGGGATGTGGAGGCCCCTTTCTTTTAGAGATTGCTGTGCAGCTGAGCATAGGAGGGAGACCACCTTCTTAAGCTTCTCTTCTTTGCCAACAAAGATTGTGGGGAGGATGCTGGAGAGCTGGGTATAGGCTGAGGTAGGCCTGGCCAGTTCAAATTGGGACCTGAAATCTATGTCCACTATTAGCCTACATGAGGCATCAGTTTCCTCTGCCATCGCAATGTCTATAAACTCATAATCCCCTGCTCCAAAAAATTTGGGAAAGGAGAAAAATCACAACTAGAACTTTGGAGAGAATTTATTGCATAAACCCAAAGTATTTTTGTCTAGTAGTATGCAAGGAAAGGAAGGCTTCATAAAATTTAAAAAACTGTTTCAATTTGTGAAGATATCAAAGAAAGTTGGAAAACTAGTTCTTCTTCAAAGAGAGATTGACATGAAATCTTCTCTAATATCAGCCAAAGAAAATTTGTGGACAAAATAATGAATTTGAGTTTTTTTTTTAAAAAAAAAAAAAACAAAAACACATAGGTCTAGAGATATCATTATTAAAAATATAAACTCAACATGTTTATTTTTAAGAGGGAAAAACAAAAAAAAATGAAGGAAAGAAGCATCACCTCCAGGACACTCCAAGGTTGAAACCCAAGAAGATCTACATAGGGAAGCCTGATAACCATCCATCCTCAATTTCATCATCAGCCTCTTCTTTACACTACTCTGCTTCCTTTCATCTTCCATCTTTCTCACATACTTTAAGGCCTTATCAAAAATCTCCATCTCAGCATCTGTAGCACTCCCAAGTATCCTCTTCAACCCGCACAACAACAACAAAAAAATAAATAAATAAAATTAAGACAAAAAAACCACAATGAAAGAAGCAAATCATTCACTTGGATGCATGTAAATATGTTGCAAAGAAAAAAACCAATGCATGAACACGCTTGCTCTCCTAAGAAACGATAACAACAACAACAAACAAGAACTAACTTAGAGAGTTGGAGAGATTGAAGTTAAAGAGCTCCATGCTGAACAAACCTCTAGGAGGAGGCATGTGTGCTGGTGGAGCGAAATGGCCTGCGAGGAGGATGGCATGGGTGTGGGCATTGATGGTGCATCTGATTCAATGAAGTCTTGGACCATTTGGACCAGCCTCTCTTCTTCTGAGCTACCCATTCTCCTCCCTCCTTTCCCCCTTCTCTCCCTGGCCCTCAGACTCGCAGGGAAACCAAAGAAACAGAACTTATATGACCAAATGTATATCAATATATATAAACAAATGGTGCATTGGGGTTACTTAAAACTTCTTGGGTGGCGAGAAAATTCCACTTATGTGATGACAGGTGATGTCAACAGAGAGAAGAGATAATGGATTGAGGGCGAGGGAGTGAAGTGGACTGATGGGATTTATATACAGATAGAGGATGGGAATATCCATGGGCATCCTTCCCTTCAAGTCTCTTGCCTTCTTTAGTTGTGCTAAACCATGGTACGCCACTCACCATGCAGTAGCTGGCCACTTCTATTTTCAACTCCTGTTGCTAACACGTGTCCCTTGAGATTAGCATATGATTAACATATGTCCCTTGAGATTAGCCTATGATGGAAATTAGGAGGATTCATAGCTCCCCCCCGCCCCCCCCCCAAAAAAAACCCCTAACCCCCCCAAAATATATAAAAATGTATATATATATATATATATAGTAATCATAATTAAAATTATTAAACCTATCTAATAAATAATTAAAATATTTTTTATTTTTAAAAATATTCAAGAAGAATAATAGAAATATTTTTTTTTGGATTAATATGAGCCGCTGCATGCAACTCTACAAATAGTTTGTAGTATGATTCTACGAGTTTTAATTAAAACTTGCCCCCAGATGTGATGTTAATAGAAAGAGTTTTGAGTTATATATATGTTATCACCTACATCTTAAATATTAAATGGTATAAATCCTTACGCAACGGTCAAACTTTCAAGTTCTGTTCAAAATTTTTTGAAGGACAACATCTTAAACATTTCACTAGTACTGAATTATGAATCAAGTGGTTATTTATTGATGAAAGCTACTGATCGTGATCAATATAGTTATTGTTGAATAAGTTCACATATCACTCCAATAAAAAATCTATAAAATTAAAAAATTAATTTGAATTAAACTTATTATTTAAGGTTCCTTTTTAAAGATAATTACTGTCTAATTATGCAGGTGGTTTAATGGAAATAATATTCTTAGAATATGAAATCCACGCTTCTTATAGTTTATGCTGTACTTAAAGTATGGTGCACCAACACCCATACACTTGCTAATTTATAAGAAAAAAAATATGGTTGCAAGAAAGAAGAGATAGATTATAAAAATGAAGAGAAGAGCTATTGGTATATATCAAAGTGCACCATATTACATAAAAATGAAAGTAATTAACGTGGCTCTTGTTCACAGCCAATTAAAATTTAAAATTATTCTTAATGGTTTAGAAGATGAAAGGAATTAAGTGTCCTTCCTTGAGGAAGCCAAACAAACAACAATTCAAAGGAATTAGAACCATCTCAAATGGATTAAAAAAAAAAAAAAATCAAAGTTCTTTCGAAAACAATGAACTCTAGACATTTATAAACATAAATAGTCAGATTTGTTGAGGGTTTTTAGATTGATAGTTAAACTTTTTTTTTTTCTCGCATAAGAGATGCTATGGAATTGTGAAATTAAATGCTACCATTGGTCTAATGTCAAAAAGTGCATCATTCCACCATTCACCTCCTTGCTTGCAAGAGCAAAGAAATGAGGCAACCTGTAATCGTTTGGCAATTCTTAATGGAGGATAAAGTGAGAAATATACCTTAACATTAACTTGCAGTTAATTGAAGTTAATTCTTTTTGGATTTCTTGTTTGTCCTTGGTAGTCCAGAATCGGTGTACATGTCCATTGATTGCTAATTAATGTTGTTCATCATAGAGTAAGGACCTATTATTCTTGAATTTAATTGTTTTGGACTATATCCCCACTTCGAAGTCCATGCTCCCATTTACATGTCTATTGATTAGCAATTAACATACTTCACTAAGGATCTGTCCTCTTCTAGTCAGCCCATCTCTCCCTTCCCCAGTCCCTCACTAATGTCCCCCATGGAGTAGAGAAGGATCCTTTTGACCCTTTGTTTTTATCTATAATTTATACGGCCCACCAAACATTTTTAATTGAGTTTATTCTTCTTCTTTTCCTCAATTCTGTGTGCTAGAATTTTCAAGTGGGAGAGAGATTGGTATCAATCGAAGGGACAAGCATGGACAAGAACCATAGATTTTATTCAACACAAAAGGACTAGCCTTGTGTATAGTAAAAAAATATACATGCTCATATTTATCATGAAGCCAACTCGGTTGCTGACTGGATGACTTCTTGTATGACGAATCACTTTGGCGATGTCTCTTGGACTATTTTACTCGACACGCCAGTGCTTTTCAGAGATATTTTGTTGTATGATTTTCTGGAATGTATCTTTTTTAGGATTATATAATGCATAATCCAATTTATTAAAAATAAAATTAAAAAAACATGCTGCTTGGAGTGCAACCCATACTTAATGTAGCATAAATTACTAGACTGCCATTTTAAGTTGGTGGGCCACAAAATTGATGTGCCCATATCCCTTTCCAATTAACCATCCTGATCAGTGCAATAGATCAGAGTTTCATCATTTGGGAGGCTGACATGCTCTAATTGGTAGGTCTAACCTCTCATGAGTTGGTGGTCCAGAGATGAACATGGTGGCCCAAACCAAGTACTGTCCATGATGAAGTAGAAGATTAGGTTTGTTAAACGTATTAGTGTTAAGCTATGGAGGAGAATCTTGCTTTCTACACATTAGAGTGATATGTTCTACCATTAAGCATCAAATCGAAAATATTGTTAATCTGATGTGCATGCATGGCAGAAGGGAAAAAGGAATTGATATCATGTAGCAATTCATTATATCTTTATGGCAGAGTTCATGTTCATCATGTTGGTTTTAAAGTGGGGATTGATGATGTACCCAAAAAAAAAAAATGGTGGTGATTGATGGGTTTTGAACTATATCCTATCAACTTATCCTTGGTGGGGGATGAGGACATTGCAGCAGAAGGGGACAAACTTTTATTGGATAACATATTTTAATAAAGATTGATGCAAGTGGATTAAATTACATATTTGAAAGTACTAGTTTCTTATACTACAAGATAATGTGGGCTGTCTCTGGGTGTAAAATTAAAATGAGATACACATACTCCAAGTATGTTAGTTGAGTTCTTAGTAAACAAGATCCATCCTTGTCTCTTAAAGGTTTCTAATCTTAATACCCCCTGTATGGTGCAATCATGCATGGAAAAGCTAAATAAGTGGGTCCTATCTTTCATCCATGTTATGCCTTCCTAAAGACAATCCCTACTGATCATTTAAAACTAAATTTTTAACCCCCCAACGGAGCATGGTGCTCTATTGCCCAATTTAAGAGTTTCTTGGATTTTTAAATGTCTAAGAATAATTATGTGAAAAAGGAGAATTTCTCCTCTCTTTTTAAAGATTGGATCTATTAGTAATACATTTATGAATGGGATTCTAGCTAATCAGGAATTGATAAATGAATGGAAACATTGGTGTTATACACAACCAGCTTCCCTCCAAACTAAATTGGAGTCGACGGCCCTTCAACCAGGTCTGACCGACTCACCAGGGGTCCGACCGACCCACTTCAGCCAGGTTCATATCGGTCCAAAACGGGCCACTCCAAGGATGGCCTGGAGGTTCCAAAGGCCCCTTCCAACTGGTACTAGAATTTTGTTATAATAAAATCCTGACATCTCAGCGCCACTACTCTGCAGATCCCACGATGCCATTCCGTCCTAGTGCCACCTAAGCACTACCAAGATTCCTCTAAGAGCAAATTGGTCATTTCCAGCCTAGCCCCTAATAGATTCCGATAATGTTCCGCGCCTATATAAGGTAAAAGGGGACCTCGAGGTAAGCAGGCTCTTCCTTCCCCACAAGCTATCTTTTTGCGATCCCTCCATTATGTTGCTCCAAGTCTCCCATTGACTTAGCCATCGGAGTGTCCCCCATCGGAACACCACCGGCTCGTGGGACCTTTTTTGCAGGAATCGGGAGACGCATACTCCAGCCAACCCGATCGAGAGAGCCCGATACAGGAGATCCAGCGATAACAGATTGGTGCTAGAGGAAGGGTGAACCTCCACCCTTATGTTCTTTCTCCAAAAGGAGGGATCCACCGTTAAACAAAATGACGGTGAAAAGAAGAGCTCAGAATATCTCCAACAAGAGAGGTCGCTTCCAGACAAGTTTGGGAGAACCTCTCAGGGAGAATGACGCTGCCCAGCCTACCATCACCCTAGGACAACAGTAGTTCCAGACACTTCTGAACCGCATTGACACTCTTACCGCCACAGTTCAGAACCTCCAAGATGCGGCTAACGACGGACAGCAGCCACTCGTGGTGTCCAGAACCAGTCATCGACCTGTTGCTGAGGGAAGTCGACAACAAGGAGTCTCTCGACTCCGCTCCCATACAACCCCGGAGCCCTGAAGGTCGTAGAGGACTCATGTCGACGGAAAGACAGTGAGGTCCGTCTCGCACTCTTTAGCAGATTCAATCTCCGACGACGACCAGCGACGTGATGCAGACTCGAGAGAATACACCAGCAAGCTCCAATGCATGGAGGAGCAAATTGCCGAACTTGTCGACCGACAAAAAGGAGAAGAAGCGCTGGCATACGACTCCCGCCCGCCATTCTTCACCAGAATTATGCGAGAAGCTATCCCCCGTCACTTCAATATCCCCCAGGTGGATGCCTACGACGGCACCACCGACCCTCTGGATCATCTGGGCACTTATAAGACCCACATGATGATACAGGGAGCCTCCGACGCCCTTCATTACCTCGCCTTCCCCGCGACACTCAAGAAGGCAGCTCGGTTGTGGTTCTTTGCCATCTGACCATGTACGATCCATTCCTTCTCTTAGCTGGAAAAATTTTTTTGTCCCATTTCAGGACCTGTAGCCAGACACTGAGGAACATGGATTGTCTCTTCTTCATGCAACAGAAGGAAGGAGAAACCCTCCGGGATTACATGGCCCGATTTAATTTGGCGACCATGGAGATCCCGGACCTCAACGGGCATGTAGCTATGTCAGCCTTCAAGAGGGGGTTGCGATCGTCCAGGCTCACTTTCTCACTGGACAAAAAAGTTTCCGTCAAGCTACTTCGAACTACTGGCCCGGACTCAAAAATACATCCTGGCAGAAGAACAAGCGGCAAGCCGATGCCAGGCTGAAGGGAGGTCGGCTCCCAAGAGGAGTGATAGGGCTCCCGAAGTCCGACCTCACAGTGATGGCACCAACTTGGCTCGATGCCGCAGCCCTAAGTCGAAGGACTTCCCCAGGAGGTTTGAGACTTACACACCTCTCTCCCTTCCGAGAAAGAAAATCCTTATGGAGATAGAGAAGGAGACCTTCCTACAAAGGCCTCGCCCGATGAGGAGCCCCTCCGCATCAAGGAACAAGGACAAGTACTGCCGATTCCACCGTGACGATGGGCACAATACAGAGGATTGCCTCCAGCTGATGGACACGATCGAAGACTTGATCAAGCGAGGGTATCTGTACGAGTACATCCGACCCCATAGGAGTCGGGCTGAAACTTCCATCACCAGAAACCCCCCGAAGGAAACAAAGCTGCCTAACCAATGGCCCACCGATGGAAATGTTGGCATGCTCCACCACCGGTCCGACTGGAGGGATGAAGAAGGTCAGGACATCTTGAAGAGGCCTCGAGGTTCTAATATAATTAGTTTCTCCGACAAAGACCTCCGAAATATCCAGGTCTCTGGGAATGATCCTGTTATTGTGTCGACAGTAATTACTAACTATGATGTAAGGAGGATCCTCATTGATAATGGAAGCTCTATTGAAGTTTTGATGTATGATGCCTTTGTCAGAATGAACCTGCCTAGAACCAGGCTGCAAGAATCTCTAATACCGTTAACTGGATTCGGAGGGAACTCCATTGGTGTAGAAGGAGAAATAACTTTGCCCGTAACCATCAGTCAGAGCCTTATCAAAAGACTCTCCCTATCAATTTTGTGGTCGTCCGGATGACATCTGCTTACAACGTCATTTTGGGATGACTGGTCCTGAACAAATTCGAGCCATTGTGTCCACTTACCACTTGTTGGCGAAATTTCTGACTCAGAATGGGGTCGGAGAGATGAGAGGGGATCGCAGGATGGCCAGATAGTGTTTGGCCATTTAGGACAGGCAATCGGGAGACCATTCCACCTTGGAACAACTTGATCCCGAGGTCGAAATCGACTGCTGCAGAGAACCAGTCGAGAGGATCCTATTTGTACCCCTTAGGAAGGATGATCCCACTAGGACCCTGCAGATCGGGAGCACACTCAGCAAGGAGGCCAAATCGGAGCTAGTCAGCTTTTTACAGGACAATGCTGACATCTTTGCCTGGTCGGCGTCAGACATGCCAGGCATCCCGTCAGAAATCATAACCCATTAGCTTAAGGTGGATCCTACCTGCAAGCCTGTCCAACAAAAGAAGAGGAACTTCGTCCCTAAGAGACAAAGGGCGATTGATGAGGAGGTCAAGAAGCTCTTCGAAGCTTGCTTCATCAGAGAAGCCCACTACCCCGACTGACTGGCAAATGTCATGATGGTGAGGTAAGCCAACAGAAAGTGGAGGATATGTGTGGACTATACTGACCTGAACAAAGCTTGCTTGAAGGATAGCTTTTCCTTACCAAAGATCGACCAACTAGTGGACGCCACTGCCGGTCACCAGCTTCTAAGCTTCATGGATGCCTTCTCTGGGTACAACCAGATTAGCATGGACCCGGAAGACGAGGAGAAGATAGCTTTCATTACTGACAAAGGGCTATACTGCTATAAAATGATGCCCTTCGACCTAAAGAACATCGGAGCCACTTTCCAGAGGCTGATCAACAGGGTCCTTGAAGGGTAACTTGGAAGAAACATGAAGGCATATGTTGATGACATGATAGTCAAAAGCCTCCGGAGAGCCGACCACATCAAGGATCTGAAAAAAATCTTTCGACGTCCTGAGGCACCATCGGATGAAACTGAACCCGGCCAAGTGTACCTTCGAGGTGACCTCGAAAAAATTTCTCGGCTTTCTGGTCACCCAGCAAGGAATTGAGGCCAATCCGGATAAAATTAAGGCCATCATCGACATGGGGCATCTAACCAACAAGAAGCAAGTGCAAGAACTCACAGGTCAGATAGCCTCTCTCAGTCGCTTCATTTCTAGGTCAGCTGAAAGGTATCCCCCTTTCTTTAAAACACTGTAGCAGTCAGATCGCTTCTATTAGACCGACGAATGTTGGTCAGCCTTCGAAGCACTGAAGACATATCTAAAGACTCTTCCCTTACTTGCTAAGCATGCAGAAGCAGAGTCCCTGTATTTGTACCTATCAATATCGATGAGGCTGTGAGCTCCATCCTTGTCCAGATTGGGGAGAACAACCAGCAAAGGCTGGTCTATTACATCAGCAAGTTGCTCCACAATACCGAAACAAGGTATCCTAAGGTGCAGAAGCTTGTCTACTCCCTAATTATAGCAGCCAAGCGATTGTGGCCATACTTTCAGGCGCATCCAATCATCGTCCTGATCGATCAATCTCTCAAGGCAATCCTCAAGAGTCCCGATACCTCTGGGTGGCTCGCCAAGTAGGCCATCAAGCTTGGCGAATTTGACATCTCCTTCCAGCCTCGGTCGGCCATGAAGGCTCAAGCGATCGACGACTTCATAGCAAAGTGTACCTGGAGACCGGAGACATCTCTGCAAATGGTTGACACACCTTATGATGATATTGTTGAAGTGTCAGACCCCGCTTGGACACTCCATATGGACGGGGCATCTAACCTTGCTGGTTGCAGAGCAGGATTAATCCTGGCCGACCCCGGTGGACAAAGCTTGGAATATGCCCTGCGTTTTGCATTCCAAGTATCAAATAACCAGGCAAAGTATGAGGCCCTCCTCACGGGACTAAGGATAGCTAATGAATTAGGCATCGGACAGATCAGAGCCTTCTCGGATTTTCAACTGGTGGTTAACCAGGTGAGAGACGAATTTGAGGCGAGAGATCCAACCCTGGCCAAGTACTTGAGTAAAGTGCAGAGCCTTGTGGCTCGACTCAAGTTTTTTGAGATCATCCACATATCCCGAGTGCAAAATTCTCGGGCGGATGCCTTGTCAGGCTAGCCACTGTCGTCACTGATCCCTCCGACCGGGCTTTCATGGAGCACTTACAAAGCCCAAGCATTGCTGAAGAGACATCAGGAATCCATCAAGTAGAACAAGAGGCTTGTTGGATGGACCCCATCCTTGCATTTCTCAATGAAGGAACCCTGCCAGAAGATAAAGCCGAAGCCAAATGTGTGCGTTGGATGGCCTTAAAGTATATCATCCTCAATAGGACCCTCTATAATCGATCGTTTACGCAACCACTGCTCAAGTGCGTAGGACCATCGGATGTCAATTATGCACTCAGAGAAGTGCATGAAAACATATGCAGCGACCACCTGGGAGGTAGATCCTTGGCCTACATGATTATCTGGCAGGGCTATTACTGGCCACCATCCAGAAGGACGCTGCTGACTTTGTTAAAAGATGCAACGATGCTAGAGGTACTCGAATGTTCAAAGGCGACCAGCTAGTCAGCTAACCCCGTTGACCGCCCCCCGGCCATTCGCACAATGGGAAATGGACATCCTCGGGCCATTTTTCCCAGCATTCGGACAATGGAAGTTCCTAATCGTAGCCATTGACTACTTCACCAAGTGGATGGAAACTGAACCATTGGCGCAGATTACCGAAGCTAAGGTGGAGACCTTCGTCCGAAACTGCATCATTTATTAGTTCAGCATAACGCGGGCAGTCAGCACCGACAATGAGAGACAATTCGATAACCCGAAGTTCCAAGATTTCTGCCAACAGTATCATATCTTCCACCAGTTAACTTCAATCGAACACCTCCAATCCAGCGAAAAGGCTGAAGTCACCAATTGGACGATCCTACATGGCCTGAAGACCCGACTGAATGACGCCAAGGACTTTGGGTCGAAGAACTCCACTCGATACTTTGGGCCTACCGGACTACCTCCCGCAAATGACTGGAAAAACTCCATTCAATCTCACCTACGGGAGTGAGGCGGTCATACCAGTGGAAGTCTCCTTGCAGTCCTTCCATATTGATCATTTTGCTGAACCAACCAATTCTGAGCAGAGAATGACTGACCTCGACTTGCTCGAGGAGATTCGACTCCAAGCGGATCTAAGGATGGCGACCTATCATCAAAGAATGGCCAGATATTATAATTCTCGAGTCAAGGCTCGAAGCTTCCGGGTCGGAGACCTGGTTCTGCGGAGGTCAGAGATATCCAGGCCAACTGAACAAAGAAAGCTCTTTTCCAACTAGGAAGGCCCCTATCGGGTAGTCGAAGTGATCTAGGCCGGAACTTACCAACTCGAGCATCTAGACAGACGACAAGTGGCACGTCCTTAGAATGTAGATAACCTCCGTAAATATTATCAAAAAAGACAGCAATTTACTCTACGAAGAAGTCCGACCTCGATCGGCAAAGGCTCTAGTACAGCCTACTCAAGTTCGACCTCGATCGGCAAAGGCTCTAGTGCAGCCCACTCAAGTCTAACCTCGATCGACAAAAACTCTAGTGCAGCCCACTCAAGTCCGATCTCGATCGACAAAGGCTCTAGTACAGCCCACTCAAGTCCGACCTCAATCAACAAAGGCTCTAATGCAGCCCACTCAAGTCCGACCTCGATCGGCAAAGGCTCTAACACAGCCAACTCAAATCCGACCTCGATCGGAAAGCACTTTATGGGATCTTTAAATACTTAAGGTATTTTCCTATAAACAGCTAGTTCTAAGATCCCTTAGAAATATTTCTAAAAGAGATGAGTTCAGACTAAGCCGACCTCTCGATACTTAGAAATATTTCTTATAAATGATTAAGTTTTTTGCCAATGGAGCACTCGGCAACCCCAGAAAGGGCCGTTGGTCGGTGACAAGAGGCAAGAATAGCCCGTTGAAAAAAAAAAATTTAACAAGATAAAGCAAAAGATGAGTATCAAGATGTCATTTCATTAACCAAAAAATTTTGTACAAGATATGGGCAGACTTTTATGGTTGATCTTAAGTCTTGCCAAGTATTTACAAAAGAGGGAGATCATTCCCACTCGTCGAAGGAGCTTTGGCTTCGGCCTCTCGCGCAACATCCAAAGCCTTGACCAAGGCCTCCGCCAGTCCCGCATCGGCAGTGGTTTGGGCATCGACCCCGGTGTCGCCCGGGCTCTCTTTTCCTTCCGACAGGTGCATCAGCTGTATTGAGGATAGGTCGAGCTCCGGGAAAGCTTCGGTTACCTTCTTCAGGCAGTCATCGAAGTCGTATTCTTAGCTCGCCATCCCAGCCTCCTCCATCTTATCGTTGAAGTTGGCTAAAGCCTTGTATTCCGCCATGACGCCACGGACCTACTCCGCCGCCAGCTCCTTTACCTCTTTCAGTTCGATCAGATACCTTCTCGTCAATGCCTTATAGGACCGTGCGCTCCTTTCGGCATCGGCGGACCGCTCTACCTCGTCAGACAGCCGATGGGTCAAAGACCTGACCTTTTCCTTCTTCTTCAGCTTGGCCTCCTGCTAGGCCAGCTGGGTCTGCAAGCCCTCTACTTGCTTCTTCAAAGATTCAACTTCGACCAAACTGGCTGAAAGCCTCTCCTCTATGGCCTTCTGTGACGCCACTGTCATCGCCTTGGCCGCCTTCAGTCCTTCGGCATCCCTAGTCGAGGCCTCTGCCACGTAGGCCATCTCGTCGAGGCCTTCATCCATTATCGAGATCTCGTGAAGGAGCTACAAGCAACGGAACATATTAGTTATGCACAAGAAAAGAAAAGAAGAATGAAGAAAATGAAGGGACGACAAAAGCACCTTCATCAGACTGAGATAGGCACCTCTTGCGATCTCGTGCAACTTGCACTTGCTCGACTCCTCCCAGTCAGCCTGGGTGATAGCCCTCTTTAGTAGGTCTCTGGCCTACCGGGGGTTGTGAAGAGCATGCCAACGCTGGAAGGTGTCGTAGCTAACTTCTTTAGCCTCTACCCCTCCAGCCACCCCTTTCATCTCATCTACGGGGCGGGCCACCTCTGTCCGCTCGGTCGATGGTGAGGCCGGGGCCGTCCCCACCTTGGTCGGCTCCGATGGGTTCGGCTCTGATCGAACGGTTGACTCCCCGACTGTAGGCAGAGGTCCCGACACTTTTATCGCCAACCTCTTCGATAAGGGCATATTATCCTCATCGAAGCCCGATGCCACGACGATTGCAGGCTGTTCTTTCACCCACTGTTTCTTCTGCTTGCTCGTGGTCGACTCCACGGACTGGGCGGCCCTCTTCCTTGCTGCCCGCTCTGCTATCCTCGCATGGTCGGGCTTCATTTTTCCTCCTGTTACAAGAACAAGATCAGGGTAAGGAAGGAAGGAATATAGCCGATGGAACAAAAAGTCCGATGGCAGTGATTTCTACCCTACCTAAGTGATCATGACAGCTAACTCCAATCGAGCGGAGGCTGTCCTCCCAAAGCAGCTTCTTCACCATTGTGATATAGACTTCCTCTAACTCATTTTGGCTTGGTCGGCCATCAAGACTGCCCTCCCTCCATTCACTGTCGGCCTCGGTTCCCCCCATGACGGGTTGAAGTCCTAAGGCTGAAGACTGTGTACGAAGAAAAACTTTGACTTCCATCTATGAAAGGTCGACGGAAGACCTTCGATTATCTTCCGCTCGGGACGGGGGTTGAACACCCAAAACCCCTTGCTCCGGAAGTCTTTCTTCAGGACAAAAAAGTTTGCAAAGAGGAAAGTCCTAGATTTTACTCCAACCCTCTGGCATAAGACCATGAAGCAGCTGATGGCCCGAATACTATTCACGATCAGCTGCACAGGGGTGACTCGATACAGGTTGAAGACCTGGATGAAGAAGTCATGCAGGAAAAATCGTAGGCCGGCTTTCAAGTGTTCCTCGTACACCGGGAGGGCTCCCAGGCTCGGCAGCCAGGTCACCCTCCCTTCCCGGTTCAGGATGGCGAGGTGCAGGGTGGAAGGGATATTGAACCTAACTCTAAGGGCCTCTACCCGATCCCGCACTAGCTCAGATTGGACCTGGCTAGGACCTAGTCCCTCTATCCTACTACTAGAGCTCCGGCTACCAGAGGCCATTACTACGAGGCTTGGAGGGAAGAAGAACTGACCTGAGGACTAGGTTTCCTAAAAGGTTGAAGACGTTGGAGCGAGCCAAAATTTATCTTCAAGGGCGATCTCTCTCCAAGGGCGAATGTGATAAAAGCTTCGCCCACAATCTCAACGTCCCCTTTTATAGCCCTTAAAAGAAGCGGTTATTACCATTCATCGAGCACCGCGACCCAGATGTCAAGAGATACAACTTCCCATGTAGCGAAAGCCGATGCAATGGAAGGAAGTACAATCTGGCCATGATCTACATTTTCACCGGATTAGCGACGGATGAGTTGCCCTCAGCCTAGCACCAACGACTCAAATGTAGTCACGTCACTCAAATCGCCTCCGAAGCCCGACGATCGAGTGGGCCGAGTTGGCCGCTCATCATTGCACCCCTTCTGCATTAACTGCCGCTTCCAATGCGGGGTCAATACCTATCCCAGGTGCGAGCTTTTGGAGTGGGAAATGACCAAACGCAGCACACCTGATCAAATCCGCAATCCCCTCAAGGATGAACGCATTCAATGCGAGAATGATGCTCTCGTCCTTCGAAGCTACAGGCCCTCCCGAAGGCCAAGAGCAAGGGGGCAACTGTTATACACAAGCAGCCTCCCTCCGAACCAAATCGGAGCCAACGGCCCTTCAGCCAGGTTTGACCAATCCACTAGAGGCCCGACCGACCCACCAGGGGTCCGACCGACCCACTTCAGCCAGGCCCATATGAGTACAAAACGGGCCGCTCCAAGGACGGTCCGGAGGCCCTAGAGGCCCCTTCCAGCTGGTACCAGAATTCTGTTACAACAAATTCCTGATATTTCAGCGCCACTACTCTGCAGATCCCACAATGCCGCTCCGCCCTGGTGCCACCTGGCCACTACCAAGATTCCTCTAAGGGCAAATCGGCCATTTCCAGCCTAGCTCCTAATAGATTCCGGTAAAGTTCTGCACCTATATAAGGTAAAAGGGGGATCCCGAGGTAAGCAGGCTCTTCCTTCCCCATGAGCTATCTTTTTGCAATCCCTCCATTTTGTTGCTCCAAGTCTTTCACTGACCTAGTTATCGGAGTGTCCCCGCCAGAATACCACCGGCCCGTGGGATCTTTTTTGCAGGAACCGGGAGATGTGCACTCTAGCCAGTCCGGTCGAGAGAGCCCGATTCAGGAGATCCAGTGGTAATAATTAGGTTTTTGAATAGGAGGAGGGACATCTATAGTAGGAGAAGTACTTTCGTATAATGATAAGATTGCCCCATCATGATCCAAGTATTATGGATTTGAAATATTAAAATAGATTCTCTGTATGTAGATATAAGACCTTGTACGTACGACCTTTCTTAGGTCTCATAGTAGCAGGAGTTTCATGATTGAACACACTTTTCTTTCTATTTTATTTTCCTCGGAGGGGAGGAGAATTAGGAAGGGGATATGGACAAATCTAAGATATATCATAGGTTGACCGGTGATTGATCCAACTCCACTAGTGATCAGTAATTTGGGCATAAAGCCAATCTCTTCAAAGCTGACCTTCAAGGCCTGGATCCCTTTCTTTCACTCCCTTGTAAGTCTATGACATATTTCCACATCGCTAGCTGTTCAATTTAAGTACCATTATTTAGGACATTGATTTTTCTGATAGATTTTTTTTCGTTAGAATATATTTTTTAGAAAGTTGATGTTTGGATAAATAATATCTGAAAAATTAGTTTGCATGTTTTGTTAATCATGAAAATATGATATAAAATACTTGGTAAGGTTACTTTCGAAAAAAAAAAAAATCATACTTTCCCATCAGTAAAAATAAGATATTTTCATATTTTACATAAATTTTTTTTTCATAAAATATAAAAATTTTATTTTTTATGAAAAAGGTTTTTTTTTTTTTTTTTTTCCCTAACACCCTAACTAAACATAAGGCATTTCTTCCCTCCTCCACCCTTTCTTTTCTTTTCTTTTCTATTCTTTTTTTTTTTTTTAATTGAGCATAATTTTTCCCTTCTCTTTCCAAACCAAACAACTCCTTAATTCTTTTCTCAGCCCATCTTTTTCTTGGTGATACTGTAAATATTTGTTTCAGATTGGCTGATTACAAAAGGTTGTCAAAGGGATGAATTCACCAACAAGTTTCATTTTAGAAGGGTTAGGGGGACAATGAACACTGGTTTACGTTAAGGATGAGGCTGCCCCCGTTGAGTTGTTTTTGAGTTGACATGTTAAATACTTTAAAGCTCATTTTTTTTAAAAGGTAAAAAATTTAACTAAAAAATTATATTTTTTAATTTTTTTAAAAAAATATTTAAGTAAAAAAATGATTTAATCATATTTTTTATATATATAAAAATAGTTTTGAAATTTGCTATGTATGTTTTTTTTTCATTATTATTTTCTTGGATAAGTTGCTAAAATTTATTTATATTTTTTCAATACGACATTGAATAAAGAGATATTAGATACCAGGAAAGGAACATTTTAGAAATAAAGTTGAATATTTACTTTAATGACTAATGAGAAAATAATTTTACTATCCCTTAGATCAATAAGATTTTCTTATTAATTCATGAATAAATGCTATGCAGAAAAATTAACATATCTATCTTCAAAAATATAATAGGTATTTATATTTTTTTTTAATATATAGAGTATTTTTATTTTATATTTTTTTTAAAAGATTTTTATATTATGCATGAACTACTGCAGGCATGAACATCTTTTGGTAACGCCTCACTGTTCCTGTTAGCAAAATTTCATCGCAGTCCTGTCGTTTGTTTCCTCAAAAAAGGGGAAAAAAAATTGATTGCAAGCTTATTGCTCAACATGATCTCGTAGACATCATAAAATAGGCCCACCGGGAGACACTTGCTCTATTTACCCTGTAAGCTCTATGCTATCATTGCTCTAAGTAGGTAATTAGCATCCTGTTAAAGTGCTTTCTTTTGGGGGCACTTAGCTGCCCCAAAGAAGAGAAAAGAATCTAAAAGTTGGTCAGATCTCCATTTACCTTCATTGTTTGTTTGATTATTGTTTTAAAGGCAGGGTCTCCTCTCAATTCCCATTCTGACTAGCTAGTATTTTGGTGGTATCAGATTGATGTACTCACTTTCGGGTGAAAAAAGATTATAAAAATTTAGCATCTTGAATCGAACATTTTTCAGCATGATGGAAGCCTACGGGATAGCTACACTGAGTTCATCCCAATTATCCCTTTTACTTACCAGAAAAAAAAAAAGGCAGAGGAGAGAGCGAGAGGGTCGGAGAGCACCAAGGTTCACCGGCGGCCCATTTGGTTAGAGATTATTTGGCATGAAAAAATAATCTCTTTTTTTTTTCATATTATCATATCTAATACCAAAAAGGATAAAAGAGATGGTAAAATAATAATTGATCTCATATATTTTTCTAAGAGAGAAAGATAAAATAAATACCACAAAAAGGATGATATTTGTTTTCTCATGTTGGATTACCGAGCAAAGATGATATGAAGCTATCATTTCATGATGAGAATACCCTCACTTATATTATATTAATATTATATTAATTATATTATATAATTAATATTAATTATACTACTATACCATGCATATATTAATATATTGATTAATAATATTTTTATTTTATAAACTAATATATTTATTAATATTTTTTAATTATCAATAAATCTAATATAGGATTTATTAATAATTAATATATTTATTTATATACCAAAATATACTAAAATTTATTTATAATATAAAATATATTTTTAATATAAGCATAATTAATTTTAAAAAATAATTACTAACTCATGTAATATATTTTAATATTTAAAATAGTTAATTTTAATATATAAGTAGACTATAAACGGTTGTCTGCTTTGGCTCGCGGGCCTTATAATTTTGTTCTTTGGATTTTGTGTCTATAAAATAGATTTTATCCATATGAAGCGCCTTATATGGAATGAATGATTCATTCCTAATAAATCAGAATTTTTCTTGACTCACAATCAATGTAGGATTAATGATGCTCTCTTATCATAATAATAATATTTTTATATAAGGTTATCACCAATCAAATATTTTTTTTTTTTTTTTCATGCTATTTTTTAAAATAATCTTGGAATCAATCAAATATCGTAAAATTTATTTTTTTAAAATCATTTTTTTAGATAAATAATTTTTATGAATTATCAGATTGCACATAATCTGGAATAATCCTACAAAATTATTTCCCATAGATTAGGTCCCACAATCTTTTTCCCTCGATCTTTTTTTTCTTTTTCCCCCATTAAGAGACATGATTCATGTTAAATTTCTAGCCAAACATGAGTTATAATATTTCTACTTAATACAGCAAAATCATGCCCGCTATCAGGGCACATCTTGGAAGACATTTAAAGTTCAATAAATATTTCTAGACTCCTAATTCATGGGCAAGAGTTATTTCTTTGATCAATGCAAAAGATAATTACTTTGTTATTCTTCGTTATTAAAGTTTTGATATTTCTCTTCTTCAATCTCCTTTTTTTTTTTTTTAAAGGTCACAGAAGGCATTCATGATCATTCAAATGAACAGTTTACAGGAGGCATTCATGATCATTCAAATGAACAGTTTACAGAAGGCATTGATGATCATTCAAATGAACAGTTTTTGGTAAAATAGGATGCTATTGTGTGGGGTCACTCTTCCTTGAAAGAACTTACCCTTTTAAACAAGAAATTATATCGTGCATTGCATTCCCCACGCATGATCTTGTATACCCCTGTTCACAATTACCATTTTTATAGATTTTATTCATTAGGTATTTATTACAATGCAATCAATGAGCTGCTGTTATTGATATAACATGTACCATCATAGGGTGCATGCAGAGAATATAAATTTAGCAATTCAAAGATGCGTTCATGAGCATTTTAAAAACCAGCATTAATGCTATCATGCCCCAAATTTAGCATTTGAATTAATCACATGATACAGCCATATAAATTTTTGAGCACTGCTCCAGAGACCATATAAGATCTAGAGCATATACAAATATTTTAACATAAAAATGATTTATTCAAAAATAATTAATAATCAAATATCTATTAAAAAATTAATTATTAACTTGCTTAATTATAATTATTTAAATATTTGACGGTATTAGAAATTCTACTAATTAATGAACTAACTCCGATACTGGAACCATTCGTCCAATTCATCAGTACTAAGCATCATATATATTTGAAAAAATATAAAAGAATATGAACTTTACAGTCTAGTAAAAATGTTCGCATATCTATACTATCATAATAAAAATAATTAAACGGTAATATATAATGTTACAAAATATTATGGTCATATATAACAACATATGCCATACGCTGCAAAATATCATGTCATATAACTCTCATGATCATCATAAATTAGATTTAATCACCTTAGGATGCTTGGCTCTGGACTACCATAACCACGTTTCCGATCCATGGCAGGATATCAATAGTTTCATATTTATGGTATGTGGTAGGTCATTAATGATACTACATTTCTGACTTATAATAGAGCATCAATACATGACTAGTCCAGTACATCACCATCCATCATGCAATCTTAAAATTCATTCATATTTGATAACAAATTTTATACCAAAATACACTCTTTTACATAATTGATTGCACATGAATATCGTAATTTATCCAATTAGGATCAATATAATTCATATAAAATCACAAATACTTAATAGGTGAGTATATAACCGATGGCTATCAAATACTATATATATCTAATTAAATAAGTATATAACATGTAATTATTAAATAACATGAAACAAAATCATCGATGCATAAAATAGTTATTTTATAAATGGATGATCGATATCCAGAAATTCTTACCTTTATTGGAATAGATTTAACACATCCGATATCAAGCTGTACCTGGATCTTTGCCCTAGGTATTAAAAAATTTGCTCAACGCCCTTCTAATCGAAAATTATCTTTCTACATAATAATCTTATTTTTAATAAACAATTCAATGGTATGATAGTTTTAGGTCTAGAACATTCTATTCGGGTTTCATCAGCAATTTCCCACTGATCCCTAACCCTAACTTCACAATTTTTCCAATCTTTAGGAGAGATACTTTTGTATCTTCATTTCCAATTATATATTTATTTATCTTGCTTTTTCTTTTCTCTCTTTTTTCCCTCCTCTTATCTCTCTCCTCTTTCTCTTTCTTCCCTCTCTCCTCTTTTTCTCTCCCCCTTTTTTTCTCTTTTCTTTTCTTCTTCCTCTTATTTCCTTTTTTTTTTTCTTTTCTTCTTGGCTCGGCCCGAACAGTCTTTTGCAGTCCCAAGAACCAAGGAGATGGGAGAAAGGGGGAAGGTTCAGGGTGGTGGCCCACTGGAGCATGGCTAGATGGAGAGGTGGTCGGGGTGACACAGCCATTTTTGGTCCATCCACTAATAAGGAAAATGAAACAAAAACAAACTGAGGGAGCAAAGAAACTTACCAGCGATGGTAAGGGAGTGATCAGCCACTGCAGAAGGGGAAGAGCAACGGTGGAGGCTCGATCTTGAACCTATTAGAGACGATGCGGGATAAGATTTAAAGGAAAAATTTGGAGAGAATAACTTCATCACATGGCGGATCAGCTCGACCGATCGAGAGTCCTGCCCTACCCCATCATGCCTCCAACCTTCTCCTGCCCAACCATGACGGTAATCCAACTATTCCAGCACCTTTTTTGCTCAGATAAGCAGGGGACGAAGTCTCCTATTTATTTGTTTCTTCTTTTTTTTTTTTCCATCAATTTATTACATTCTCCCATCTTAAAATAATTTTGTACTTGAAATTAACATACCTAAAATTTGCAATACTATCCTCCAATGTTCCTTAATCTCTTGCAGGCTTTTTGAGCAGACCAGTATATCATCAATGAACACTACCACAAATTAGTCTAAGAAAGGTTTGAATACTTGGTTCATGAGATCCATGAGGGTGGCAAGCATGCTTGTCAATCCAAAGGATGTGACTTGAAATTTATAATGTCTATATCTTGTTTTGAAAGCTATCATTGACACATCTTCCATTTTTCATATTTAATTGGTGGTACCAAGAATAAAGATTAATTTGGAAAACACCTATGCTCCTTGCATTGGATTTTCTCAATTCTTTTAGTTTTGCTAGAGCCATTCGGCATGGAGCTTGAAAATTGGACTAGTGCTATAAATCAAGTCTAGCTCATTCCCTCTATCAGGAGGTTAAACTATTGCCCAGAAATGGAGCCCAAGAGGGGGGGGGTGAATTGGGTCTTTTAAAAAATTTAACACAATAATGAGAGAGACTAGTGGTGCTAGTGAATAATGATGAATTCAATGCAAGATATTTAAAGCGGTAGCAATAATCAAGGAGCAAGAGAGGAAGAGAGCAATCACACACAAACACAAGGTTTATAGTGGTTCGGTGCAAACCTAGCACCTACATCCACTCCCAAAGCCACCCTTGGGAATTTCACTATAATCCAAATTAGATTACAGTTGACTTGTTTTTCACAAGGCTCACAAGTCAAAACCTAAGTTGGTTTTATCACTTAGGCTTACCAACAAACCTTAACACTTATTTTGTCTTCGGGCTCACAAGTTAACCCTAGTTGGTTTTATCCCTTTGGCTCACCAACAAACTACAATAACCTTCTTTCAAGACACCCTTGAAAGCAAGGTCAAATCACAATGTAAAAACAGATATATAATTTTAAAACTAAAACAAACTCTCTTCAAGAGTAGAATGGAATCTTTGAAGCTCAAGTTGATGCTTTGTCTTCACTCTTCCTTAGAATCTCCTTCAAAGTGCATCTTTTGGAATGAAGTAAGGATGAGCTTGTAGGCTTTTCAAGGAATCAAACTATAAGAGACTTTTGATGTGAAGTATTTGAGAGAATATAGGCTTTTTGGCTTTTGAGTAGACTTGAATGCACTTCAATACACTTCCTTATCTTTAAAATGAGGTTGGTGGAGGTTAAATATACCAAGAACCTTACAAAAAATGGTTTGTAACTATTGGAACATCGGAAATAGCCGTTTGGAGCTTGAAAAGTAAGTTCTGCAAGTCAGAAAAATAGATCCGTTAGAGCTGTCAGGCTGCAAGTGTCGACACTTGGTTGTCAGGTGTCGACACTTGGCTGTCAAGTGTCGATACTTGATTTCTAGGTGTCGACACTTGAACTTTCAAGTGTCGACACTTGACACAAAAATTCTCAAATTACAAAGTTCTGTATTTTCAAAATTCTCAGGCCTTGAGTCGACACTTGGAAACCAAAGTGTCGATACTTGGTGTCGACACTTGGTTCTGGGTGTCGGCACTTGGCATGCCAAAGATTTTTGTCTGTGCCAAATACTGAAGTGTCGACACTTGACTTTCCAAGTGTCGACACTTGAGACTGAAAAAGCTCAGATTCAAGTGTAAATGGCCTCGAAAACATAAATATAATTCTTGAAATTTAAATGAATCATAAACACATAAAATTTAATCAATTAGATGCCCTTTTTCAATGAAGATGATGTCTGGATTCGTGAGAAATGCTCCGTGCCATTACGTGCCATAAACCATACGTTTTTGAGATTTTGAGGTGCTTTCTTCCTGAAATCTCATAACTTGAAATCTACATTAGTATACAATATGCACTCAATATTTTGTTATTCATCAAAATCACTGGGTGGAGCCAACATAAACCTAGTAATTTGTTTCGAAAAATATCAGAAAATTCCTTTACAGTATGAATATCTTCTAATTTGGGCTCATCATGTTGGATATCTATCACAGTGGCTAGGAAACATTCACATCCTTTCCTACAAGTCGCTTAATATGAAAGGCTGAGATCGGTTTCTAGTGAGGAGATGATTGGTTATCTTTAAAATTAAATTCTAATTGGCTCGGAATTTGTAACTTCGTTGTCTTCTCAAAGCAATCAACAGTGGCATGATAGGCTGCTAATCATCCCATCCCAAGTCCTTTTCTAAAACTAGCAAATCTAATTCCATTTTCTTATCCTCAATATCCATGACACAATCCTTGTAAGCTAGGTTAACTAAAATAACATCTCCACTTGATATATAGATACAAATATCAGTTTTTAAGGGTACGAAGAATATCTCATTATTTTGTTTAACAAAATAAGCTAATATAAAAGAGCGGATAGCACCAGGATTAAATAAAAATATATTTTTTGGATGAAAGATAAATCATACTTATCACCATCAAGTTAGAAGCATTGGCATCCTACGGTATTAGTGCATAAATTCATTTATGGGTTCTAAGCTTTTGTTGTCCTTCTCTTTATTATGATCCTGCTTGAAATGCTTGTTACTCTTGCAGCTCCTCTCCTTTAGGACAATATTTTGCTTGGTGACCTTGATGTCTGCATGTACAGCAATTTTCATGGAACCATGTACATTGATTCATATAATGGGCCGCTCCACATTTGTGACATTTGATTTTATCATTGTATGAAGTTTCATTATTCAAAGTATCATTATTAAACTTAGATTTTGTGTTAGGATTTTGGTCATATTGATCTTGATAATTTTCCGATTTGGACCTCTTTCAAACTTTTTTCTTTTTTGCTCCAAACCTCTTTCTATTATCCATGCTTTATTAACGACATCCTTATAAGTGGGTAGCTCAAATGTAGTCACATGTTGCTGGATCCGATCTCTAAGTTCATTTTCAAATTTTATAGCCTGGACCTCTTCGTTTGCTATCAATATCGAAGCATTTCTAGACAATTCTTCAAACTTTACTGTATATTAGGCAACCGTCATACTGCCCTGCTCCAGGTGATCAAACTCTCAAAATTTTTGAAATCGAATATTCTGAGAAAAGTATTTCTCATAAAAGACTCTTTTAAAACCTTCCCAAGTAAAAGGTGCATCATTTGGTTCTGACTTCCGAGCTCCATATCCTACCAATCAACTGCCTCATTTTGTAACATAAAAGTGGCAAAATTTACTTTTTCCTCCACAGGATTCTCATAGCCTGGAACACTTTTTCTATTACTTTCAACCAACCTTCAACCTCTATAGCACTAGAATTTTTCTTGAATACTGGTGGAGCATATTTCTTGAAATCTATTAGAGTGATTTAACACTCTTGCTATGTTCTGATCCCCTATTGCTAATTAGAATTCCCTTGTTGCTGTTGCTACTATAGTAGTTGCTATATAAACTATTATTATTGCTACGTAAGTTGTTGTTGCTGCTGTTGCGCCTCTACTATCCTTATCATATCAGTTCTAGTAGTAGCTTGTTATTGCACCAGTAATTGCATAGACTGGGAGAGGCTAACTTATTCCCTAGGCTAAACTTCAGGTCCACCCGAAGTTTTCGTTTCTATCATCCTGGTTTTTGGAGTATTATTCACGAGATTATGCAGTTATCCTTGTCGGTGTATACCACTATTTGGTGAGAGTCCAGCATCTTCTTGTTAATTTGAGGGCTCCCAGGCATTTAAGCTATTTGCAAATCATGTAGGCCTCCATGCACCATGAGATCCTATATCGATCATTGTTAGTATTCATGTATTATCTAAGTTTATAGAAATAAATTATATTATCTTACCCTAATCTAATTATCAACCCACACTCTCTCTGAACTTATACCCTAGGATCCTACAACCTAGATTTTGATACCACTCTATTGATGGGTTTCGGTAGCGCAGTGGATGGTAGAATTTCAAAAATTTTCATTTGAAACTATAAGAAATCGAAACCCTAATCCAGAACCCCTTGAGCATAACAATTAACTAATCATATAACGAGGCTTAAGAAGAATACCCGATATGCTATAACCTTCTTCTTTCCACTAGGCACACAAGCGCATGCCCTCCATAGATGATCCACATGAGAATTGAACCAAGAAGACACTCCTTTCTTGCTTGCTTAAATCACTAGGACTCTTTGGCAGCCTTTCTAGCATTTGACAGCCTTTTCCACTTTCCCAGACTAATACCCTCCTGACAAGCACTCTGAACCCTTTCCTAAACTCTTCTTACTTCTACTTAACACTTCTTTATTCTCTTCCTAAGCCCTTGTCTTAATTTGGCAGACTTGTCTTAAAGAAAGAACAATGTCTTAACAAAGGAAGGAAGAGACAAAGAGGATAAGTGCAAGAATGTAAGAAAGAAATGATTGAATGGAATGTGTTACAGCCGTGACAGTGACGTGGCCAGGCTCAGGTATCGCCGAATACGAGCGAGCCACGTGCGAGTTTCCCTGCCAGAATCAGCGCCACGTCCTCAAAGCTAGGGTCGGCAAGACCGCACCGCCCGACGACTATCTGAAGCAAACAGCTCCCGCCGAGGTCAAGTTCGGCGCGGAGTTCCCCCACCGACTCATCTGCGCCCGGGCTCGGAGGAGTCCGCCCCGAGTAAGGTCGGCCGAGGTCGGCTGACCCTCCGCCTTGCGCCAGGTGGCCACCCGGAGACGGGTCCACCTCGGCCGAAGCCAGGCGATCTTCTGCCACCTCGCCAGGTGTCCACCCAGGAGGGGTCCACCTAGGCCGAGGTCGGCTGACCCTCCGCCTTGCGCCAGGTGGCCACCCGGGGACGGGTCCACCTCGGCCGAAGCCAGGCGATCTTCTGCCACCTCGCCAGGTGTCCACCCAGGAGGGGTCCACCTAGGCCGAGGTCGGCTGACCCCCCGCCTTGCGCCAGGTGGCCACCCGGAGACGAGTCCACCTCGGCCGAAGCCAGGCGACCTCCTGCCACCTCGCCAGGTGTCCACCCAGTAGGGGTCCACCTAAGCCGAGGTCGGCCGATCCCTCGCCTCTCGCCAGTTGGCCCCCGGAGACAGGTCCAACTCAGCCGAGGTCAGACCGCTCGTACGGAGAGGCCCCCGGGGAAAGCAACAGGTCCCGAGGCCATCCCTCGGGCCGTACCGACCCCAGACGGCGTCCCGTACGGAGGGCGGCGGCACGCGGAACGTCACTTACATTGGCCCGAAAGGTCCCGCAGTCGAGAGACCCGATCCTGACGGAACGGGCCCCGTAAACGGATGGCGCCCACCCTCGGGGAAAAGAGCACTCTCACGGAGCCCGAAGCCTGACGACTGGCCGCTCTGCCAGCGCCGCCCCCCTCCTCCTTTTCTCTTCTGTCCTTGCCTTCTCCCTGCTGGGCCCGGTGGACGAGGTCGGAAAGCCGCCTGGCCTCCTTCACCAAAAAGGGAAAAGAAAGGAAGACAGGGGAGAGGAGTTTTCGAGGAGGAAAAGGACAAGCACACGATGGAAAGCACACAACGGAGGGAGATAAAGGAGGAGGGATCCGGAGACTGCGAGGTAAGCCAACTAGCCTGGGGACAAGAAGGAAGCACCGGCACAAGGCCTCGCTCCGAGAAAAAAGCCAGAGATCCCGAGAGGGGAATACTGGACGCGAGCTCGGCAGGCAGGCCCAGCCGAGATTCCGGTCCCCGGCGCTTCCCCTTCACGAGTTAACTCTCCAAACCTGGGACCCTTTAGAGGGCCTGGGAGCGAGAGTCTGTTCCCCCACGTCGTCTACTGACTTGACCGTCGGAGCCCCCTCGCCGGAATCCCCGGCCAGGGTCCTCTAACCCCTTTGTTGCAGGTTTCTCGCAGGAAGGGAGGCTCCCTTGCCAGGCGGTCAGGGAGGATCGGTTGATCCTCGGCACGGGCGCGGCGACGAGGACGGCAACAGATTGGCGCGCCAGGTAGGGGGGCAGGACACTAACCCCTAGTGGGAACTAGCTTTTTGCAGGTGTCACGCTCTCTAGCAATGGTGGTCACTCGTGGTCGCGAGGCGTCCACCAGCCATGTGGGAGAAGCCCACTCCCCACCGGGGGGCCACACCCCCGAACGGGAGCTTCCGGCTCCCCCTCCTCTTATGCAGCAGCCTACCCCGGCGGACGGATCCCTTGCGGCCATCGTCCAGCAGCTGCAGACCTTGACCTCAGCGGTCCGACAGCTCCAGCATCAGCAACGGTCCCTGGCCACTCAGCCGCAGCCGGGGACCCCCGCGGCTCGGGTCGCGGGACAGCGTGGGAGCCTGCGCTCAATCCAGGGCAGGCCGTCCCATCCGCAAGCCATCTCCAACCCCCGAGAGAGCCGCCAAGCTCCCCCGAAGAAAGACTATTCCGGCTCGGAGGATCACGAGAGTCGATCCCCGGCCGATGGGGCCGAGACGGCGCATCGCAGCAAGCGACGCCGGGTCCGGACCCCGCGCCGAGACCAATCGGCGCCTCCCTCACACGCAGTCTCGGTGGAAGACTCCACCGATGAAGCCATCAGGCGCCAGGCCGAGAGGCGCCTAGAAGAGCACGAGCGCAAGTTGGCGGAGTTCGCCCGACGGTTTGCCGACCTGCAGAACTCGTCAGCTGACCCGGCGGGCTACGACTCCCGCCCCCCTTTCTCCGAAGAAATTCAGGCGGAACCGATCCCGAAACGGTTCCGCATGCCACAGGTGGACCCTTACGACGGGACCACCGACCCCCTGGACCATTTGGAGAGTTATAAAGCTCTCATGAGGGTCCAGGGCGCCACCAACGCCCTTCTGTGCATCGCCTTCCCTGCAACCCTTCGGAAGGCCGCCCGAGTCTGGTTCGCCCGTCTCGAGCCCGGATCCATTCGCTCCTTCCAGCAGCTGGAAGGAAAGTTTGTGGCGCATTTCGACGCTTGTCGAAAGGTGCCAAGGGAGGTGGACAGCCTCTTCTCCGTCCGCCAGCAGGACCAGGAGCTGCTCCGTGACTACATCGCCCGATTTAAGACCGCGGCCCTGGAGATCTACAGCTTAGACGAGCCCGTCGCCATGCTGGCTCTAAAGCGCGGGCTCAAGACGTCCCGCCTGACCTATTCCCTGGACAAGAAGCCGCCCAGGACGTATTCCGAGCTCCTCCTCCGCGCCCACAAGTACATCCGAGCGGAGGAGGCCGACCGCACCCGTCGAGAGCTGGACGGGAAGATTTTGAAGAAGTCGACCCCGAGAGACGCCCCGGGAGCTCGGAGGCCCGGGCCACCAGTCGACCCTCGCCCGAACCCAAGGCCGAGGGCCGAATCTGCCCCCGAGCGGAGGTACACCCCTCTCCTCGCACCTCGAGCCAAAATCCTTATGGAAATCGAGGGCGAGCGTTATCTCCGCCGACCTCCACCTCAGAACCCGAGGGCAGCCCGAGACAAATCAAAGTACTGCCAATTCCACCGCGAGCACGGGCATGACACGGAGGAGTGCCGCCACCTGAAGCGGGAGATCGAGGAGTTGATCGGGAGGGGATACCTCCGGAAGTTCGTCAAGAACGAGGCTCCCTCCGAAAAGCAGCCGCTCGCGGCCCTGCCACCTGTCCCTGCGATCGACAACCGGCCAACAGAGAGGCCCGTGGGCATGATCTCACGCGGATCTGGCCGAGCAGAGAAGAGAGCCCGGGAAGTCCCGGAGAATGTAACCCCTCCCAAGGGAGGGGAGTCTAATGACAATGTAAACAATGATGCCGTGGTGGTCGAAATGACCATCGCGAAACATCCTGTACATCGAATCATGGTGGATAGTGGAAGCTCGGCCGATGTACTTTTTTATGACGCTTTCTCTCGGATGAACTTGTCTCTCGACCAGCTAAAGCCAGTGCACACCCCACTGGTAGGTTTTACAGGGGACTCCGTGGGAGTCGAAGGGGAGATCACTCTCCCAGTTACCGCCGGATCCCCACCTCGGCAGGCGACCATCATGGTAACTTTCACTGTAGTCAAGATCCCTTCCCCTTACAACGCCATCCTTGGGCGACCGGGGCTCAACCGACTAGACGCCACTATCTCCACAAGGAGATTGCTGGTGCAGTTCCCCACGCCTTTCGGGTTCGGGGAAATGAAGGGGACGATCCAGCCAGTCCCGCTCTGCCTGCAGACAATCCCGGGCATCAAGGGCGCAGAGCTCGCCCGCGAGGTCGAGGACCTCGACCTAAGAGAAAAGGAACCCAGGGGAGGGCCCGTAGAGCGCCTGCTCTCCTTTCCCCTTGGTTCAGACCCTCTGAAGATGGTGCAAGTTGGGGCCCAGCTCCCCGAAGAGGAACGAACCCGCCTGCTGGAGTTCCTCCGTGCCAACGCCGATGTGTTCGCCTGGTCGGCGGTCGACATGCCAGGTATTCCGCCCGAGATTATCATGCACAGCCTGAACGTGGACCCAGGCAGCCGCCCGGTCCGCCAGAAGAAGAGAAGCTTTGCCATGGAGAGGCAGAAGGCGATCGACGAGGAGGTAGAGAAACTTCTCGCCGCCGGTTTCGTCCGAGAAGTCCAATACCCCAGCTGGTTAGCAAATGTGGTCATGGTAAAGAAGAGCAGCGGTAAGTGGAGGATCTGCGTGGACTACACCGACCTCAATAGAGCTTGCCCGAAGGACAGCTTCCCTCTGCCAAAGATCGACCAGCTGGTCGACACCACCTCGGGACACCGTCTCCTGTCATTCATGGACGCTTTCTCCGGATACAACCAGATCCGGATGAATCCGGAGGACGAAGAGCGTACCGCCTTCATAACTGATCGCGGGACTTTCTGTTACAGGATGATGCCCTTCGGCCTCAAGAACGCAGGGGCGACGTACCAACGTCTGGTCAATAAAGTCTTCAAAGACCAGATAGGCCGCAACATGCAGGTGTACGTGGACGACATGCTGGTAATGAGCAAACTTGACTCGGACCACGTAGCCGACCTGGCAGAGACGTTCGGCAACCTCCGGCGCCACCAGATGAAGCTGAATCCGGCGAAGTGCGCCTTCGGGGTCTCCGCCGGAAAGTTCCTAGGGTTCATGATGACCCAGAGAGGAATCGAGGCCAACCCGGAGAAGGTCCAGGCTATCCTGGACATGGAGCAGCCAGCCTCCAAGAAACAAGTGCAGCAGCTGACCGGCCGGGTTGCGGCCCTTAGCCGTTTCGTTTCCAGGTCGGCGGACCGCTGCCGTCCCTTCTTCAAGGTGCTGAGGAAGATGAATGGTTTCGCCTGGACCGAGGAATGCCAGCAGGCCTTCGAGGAGTTGAAGAAGACGCTCGCATCACCACCTTTGCTGTCCAGGCCCGAGGAAGGGGAGGAGCTTACCCTCTACTTGGCCGTTACCCCGGAGGCCGTCAGCTCTGTCCTGGTCCGAACCGACGACCACGGGATCCAGCGACCGGTGTACTATACCAGCAAACTCCTCCGGGACGCGGAGCTCAGGTATTCCCGGCCCGAGAAACTCGTTTTTGCGCTGATAGTATCTGCCCAGCGTCTCAGGCCCTATTTCCAAGCGCATCCCATCGCCGTCTTGACGGACCAACCGCTGAAAGCGGTGCTCAGCCGACCCGACACCTCGGGGCGATTGGCCAAATGGGCACTGAAACTCAGCGAGTTCGACATTACATACCGACCGAGGTCGGCAATGAAGGCACAGGTGCTGGCCGATTTCTTGGTCGAATGCGCAGGTTTGGGCAAGGAGCCCGAGGAGGACTCTTCGGCCCAGCCGATGGAGGTCGGCGCCAACAAGCCCGGAGAGGACGCCTGGATCCTCCATGTAGACGGAGCCTCAAACTCCGGAGGGAGCGGAGCTGGGCTCATCCTTGCCAACGGCGACGGGGTCGTCGCAGAATGTGCGCTCCGTTTCCAGTTCCCCGCGACAAACAATCAAGCGGAGTACGAGGCGCTTCTCGCCGGACTCAGGGTCTCCCGCGAGCTGGGCGTGACCAACCTCAGAGCTTTCACTGACTCCCAGCTCGTGGCGGGGCAGGTGTCCGGGGAGTACGTCGCTCACGACCCCCAGATGGCGAAGTATCTGGAGCTCGTCAAGGCGGGCGCGTCCAAGTTTCGGCGTTTCAACATCTTTCATATCCCCCGCGGGGAGAACGCCCGCGCGGATGCTCTCTCTCGATTGGCGACTCTGCCAGACACAATGCTGGGACGCGCTCATGTGGAGCGACTCGAAGTCCCAAGCCTCGAAGCACCGGCGGGGGTCCATCAGGTCAGCCAAGAGCCCGGCTGGATGGACAAGTACGCCGCGTACATCACCGACGGCATTCTGCCGGAAGACCGAGACGCGGCTCGCCTCATCAGGAAGAAGGCCGTGCGGTTTGTCCTGATGGACGGGCAGCTGTATCGAAGGTCCTACTCTTATCCCCTCCTCAAGTGCATTGGACCCGCAGAAGCCAAGCTTGTGCTCCAGGAGATTCACGAAGGCATCTGTGGGAACCACGTGGGGGGCAGGGCATTGGCATACAAGGCCCTTCGTCAAGGCTACTTCTGGGAGACGATGAAGGAGGATGCCGCTGACTTCGTGAAGAGATGCGACCGGTGCCAGCGCCACGCCACGGTACAGCGGCAACCCTCCAACCCGATCTCTCAACTCTCAGCCCCCTGGCCATTCGCCCAGTGGGGAATGGACCTTCTGGGCCCATTCCCGCCGGCACCCGGCCAGCGGAAGTTCCTGATAGTGGCCATCGACTACTTCACAAAGTGGGTCGAAGCCGAACCCTTGGCAAGAATCACCGAAGCAAACGTCGCCAAATTCTTCTGGAAGTCCATCGTCTGCCGCTTCGGCCTCCCCCACACCGTGGTTACCGACAACGGACGCCAGTTCGACTGTCGAGAGTTCGAGGATTTCTGCAACGACCTCGGCATCAAGCATCGCTTCACCTCGGTGGCGCACCCCCAGACCAACGGGGAGGCTGAGGTCACGAACAGGACCATTCTTCAGGGCCTCCGCACGCGGCTAGACCAAGCCAAGGGCAGGTGGGCCGACGAGCTTCCCAGCGTTCTTTGGGCATACCACACCACTCCAAGGACAGCTACCGACGAAACCCCATTCAACCTCGTCTTCGGGGCCGAGGCAGTCATCCCGATCGAGCTCAGCATACCCACGCTGCGCGTAGAACAATACGACGAGACAGAAAACCCGGCCAGGATGATGCTCAACCTAGACCTCCTCGAAGAAACAAGGGACAAGGCCCGAATTCGAATGGCGGCATACCGGCAACGTGTAGCCAGATATTACAACTCCCGAGTACGGCCGAAGGTTTTTCGTCCCGGGGACTTGGTCCTCCGGCGTACAGAAGCCTCCCAGCCACGAGAGTGCGGCAAGCTTTCACCCAACTGGGAAGGCCCTTATCGGGTAGCAGAAGCCCTCCCCCACGGGGCATGTTACTTGGAAGAACTGGGAGGTGCCAGGTTCCCCCGGACATGGAACCCCTCGAACCTGAGAATGTACTACCAGTGATGTAAGGCTCCCGGCTCCTTGAACAAAGCTTCTTCACTTTAAAAATTCTTCTCTAAACTTCAGCGAGGAGGCCTGCGAAGATCCTGGGCTTCGGCCTGGAAGGTGGCGTCGAACCCAGTTCGACCACGCAAGCCCGGAGCACAGCTCAGCAGGCCGCGCAAGGTTTGAGAAAGCCTGCGGCATCGAGCTCAGTCCGGAAGATCCTGGGCTTCGGCCTGGAAGGTGGCGCCGAATCCGCTTCGCCCACGCAAGCCCGGAGCACAGCTCGGCAAGCCGCGCAAGGTTTGAGAAAGCCTGCGGCATCGAGCTCAGTCCGGAAGATCCTGGGCTTCGGCCTGGAAGGTGGCGTCGAACCCAGTTCGACCACGCAAGCCCGGAGCACAGCTCAGCAGGCCGCGCAAGGTTTGAGAAAGCCTGCGGCATCGAGCTCAGTCCGGAAGATCCTGGGCTTCGGCCTGGAAGGTGGCGCCGAATCCGCTTCGCCCACGCAAGCCCGGAGCACAGCTCGGCAAGCCGCGCAAGGTTTGAGAAAGCCTGCGGCATCGAGCTCAGTCCGGAAGATCCTGGGCTTCGGCCTGGAAGGTGGCGCCGAATCCGCTTCGCCCACGCAAGCCCGGAGCACAGCTCGGCAAGCCGCGCAAGGTTTGAAAAAGCCTGCGGCATCGAGCTCAGTCCGGAAGATCCTGGGCTCCGACCTGGAAGGTGGCGCCGAATCCGCTTCGCCCACGCAAGCCCGGAGCACGGCTCAGCAAGCCGCGCAAGGTTTGAGAAAGCCTGCGGCATCGAGCTCAGTCCGGAGGATCCCGGGTTTCGGCCCAGAAGATGGTGCAGGAACTGTGCTGTCCGCGCAAGCATGAAGGCAACCCAAAGTCGGACCTGCTCAGGATTCTTGCCTTGCCGCAACACGGCTCTGCAGACCCCGTCCTTCGATTTAGTATAGAAGGACCAGGCCTGCAGTTATCTCAGGTGTCCCAGACCGACATCTCACAAACAAACAAAGAAGAAGAAAAAGAAGCAAAGATGATAGACAAGTTTTTATGAAAAAGGAGTCTTCATTACAAAGTGTTCAGTACAAACTGGGAGCTCCGACAGGCCGGAACCCCCCAAGAAAAAAGAAGAGGACGAAGACAGCGAGAATACAAAGTAAAGGTCACTGGGGCGCAGGGTCGGCGCCGTCCGCCGGAGGTGCGGGCGCCACCTCTTCAACCTCCACGACGACCGGCTCCTGGGGCTGTGCCGGGACCGCGGCATCACCGGCCGGAGGTGCCACAGGTGTCGCCTGAGGTGTCGCCTGGGTCGCGCCGGGGACCCTGCTCTCGCTCCCCGGCTTCCTGCCGCCGACGACGACCCCACTCAAGTCCAGCTGGGGGAAGAAGGCCCCCACCTTCTCCCGGCACATCCGGAACCCCTTCAGGAAGGAGTCCACGGCGGCCTCCCGGACTTCCGACGTGAACTCGTCGGAGGCCCGGAACTTGGGGACGGCCTCCTGCGCTTCCCGCTTCGCCGCCTCCAGGAGCCCGTTGATGTAGGAGCTCCGGTCCTTCGCCGCGGCCACCTCTCGCCGGGCCTCATCCCGTTGGCGCTCCAAAAACAGGGAATGGGCCTGCAGGCGGGCCTTCTCCGCCGCATCCTCCTCAGTCCGGCGCTGGTTGGAGGTCCGCTCCTCCGCCAAGGAGGCCTCCAATTCTTTGTTCCGCTCCTCGGAACGTGTCAGGTCGGACTGGAGGGCCCGCTTCTCAGCTCGCAGCTCGGCCCCCTTGTCCATCAGGTCCTTCACATCGGCCGCGAGTTTGCCAAGCTTTAGCTCCCGATCGGAGTCCCGCTTGGCGTTCCCTACGAGGTAGTTCCTCAGTAGGAGGACGTCGTTCCCGATCTGCAGAGGCAAAAACAGCGCATGTCAGTATCAAGGCAGAAGCCCTCGGATTGGAAGTAAAGAAGAAGGGAAAGCTCTGACTTACCGTGAAGAGTTGGGGCAGGATGCCGAGCAGCGCATCCGCGTAATCTCGGCCGCCCCGAGCTCGGCGGTCCCGGGCGGTGGAAGCGTACTCCATCAACTTCTCCGCCAGTCCTCGGTCGAGGATGACCGAGTCTCGGTGCGAGATCACCGGCGCCGGGCCCTTCGGGCCGATCCCCGCGGCAGCTGCCCCCTCTGCTGGAGCTACAGCCGACGGACCGGCGGTCGCCACTGGCGGTGCCGTGGGGCTGCTGACAGGAGTGGGCCCGGCGATGGGCAGAGCGGCGGGCGCCGGAGCTCTCTCGGCGGCGTTGCCAGGTCGTGGGGCCGAGGTGCCAGGGGCGCCGCCCTGAGGAGGTATGGGCGGAGAAACAGCGGCAGCTAGGCCGGGCGCGGTCGCCGCTGCGACCTCCCGGCTCGTCTCTGTGCGAGCCCTCTTCACCACGGGCTCGTCCACGTCGACGACCTCCCTCTGGGCCGCTCCCTCCAGAAGATTCTCTAAGGAAAACTTCATCCCTGCAAAGTGGAGAAATCAGAAGGTCAGACAGTTCAATCTTAAAAAGAGAGGGGGGAAGGGCAGGAGTTAATGCGGGGCCAAATCTCACCGGTCTCCCGGATGGGACTGATGCCGGCCTCAAAAAGATTCTGCTCAGAAAGCAGAACCTCGAGCGGCGGGACCACGTCACTCAGGAGCTGGCTGTAAGACTCCTGGTCCGCGAGCTCGACTCGAGAACTCCGGTTCGGCGACCGGTCCGGTTCGCTCCAAGCCCAGTCGACGTCGTCGACCGAAGCAAAGAAAAACCGGCTCTTCCATCCCTTGACCGAAGAAGGGAGGTCGAACCGGAGACACCTAGGCCGGGGCGAAATGTACCACCAGCCATCATCGGTGGAGCACTTCTTCAGGGTGAACAGGGCCCTGAAGAGTGAAAAACGGGCAACGAACCCGTGGAAATGGCAGAAGACAATGAAGGAGAAGATGACCCGGATGGCATTAGGAGCCAGCTGAGCCGGGACGAGCCGGAAATGGCTGAGAAAGGAAAGGAAAAAAGGGTGCAGAGGAAAACGAAGACCCCCGAGAAGGAAGTCTTCGTAGAAGGCAATGCGGCCGGGGCCGCTCATGGTGACACGCTCCCCGGACCGCGGAGCAAACAGACGAACAGATCCCGGGATGCCATAGGCATCCCGGAGCAGAGAAAGATCACCTTCGGTCATGGTAGAGGCATGACCGGAGGGACCGGCGGGAAGAAGTGGCGGAGCAGGAAGAGAAGCCAAGGCGGGGAGTGAACGGAGGGGCACGGCAGGCGCAACCGGAGGGGACCGGACCCCCCTGGGGATGCCAATAGTGACACCCCCGGGTTGCAAGCGCCGGCGGACCTCCTCTGGAATTACCTCCTCATCCGAGGAGGAAGAAGATGGAGTCCTCGGCCGGGATGGACCGGCCTCGTCCGGGTTAGAAGAGACATGGCGACGGCGCGCCATGGGGAAGGAAAGGACAAAGAAACTGAATAAGAAATGAGAGAGGAAGGGGGCTAGAGAAGGAGAAGAAGACACTCACCCAAAAATGCACAGACGGGCGCGAGCGGCAGAAGTTGTTAGCCTGCAGCAAACCGCCCACGAAGCAAGGGAAAAGGCCTCGTTCTGGAAAGTCCCCTCCCTTTCAAACTCAGCCGGCAGCAGCCGTACCCATCATTCCGCCTCGGACCACTGGATGGTCGCCACGTGGGCGCACGCCCGACACCGTCGCCTCGTTAGCAGAGTAACGGCCTCTGCCCCGAAGCGACGCATTGATTACGGGCAAGTGGACGACGCGTGGCGACCCCCCATAGGTCTTCAGCCACATCGAGCCACGACGAATGGAGATCGTGCCAATTATGATGCAAGATCTTCGCCTCCCCACGTCATGTCTGCAATTAATCCCGACGTTCCGTTTTACGATGCCCCGACGGAACGGCGGGCTGGGGGGCAACTGTTACAGCCGTGACAGTGACGTGGCCAGGCTCAGGTATCGCCGAATACGAGCGAGCCACGTGCGAGTTTCCCTGCCAGAATCAGCGCCACGTCCTCAAAGCTAGGGTCGGCAAGACCGCACCGCCCGACGACTATCTGAAGCAAACAGCTCCCGCCGAGGTCAAGTTCGGCGCGGAGTTCCCCCACCGACTCATCTGCGCCCGGGCTCGGAGGAGTCCGCCCCGAGTAAGGTCGGCCGAGGTCGGCTGACCCTCCGCCTTGCGCCAGGTGGCCACCCGGAGACGGGTCCACCTCGGCCGAAGCCAGGCGATCTTCTGCCACCTCGCCAGGTGTCCACCCAGGAGGGGTCCACCTAGGCCGAGGTCGGCTGACCCTCCGCCTTGCGCCAGGTGGCCACCCGGGGACGGGTCCACCTCGGCCGAAGCCAGGCGATCTTCTGCCACCTCGCCAGGTGTCCACCCAGGAGGGGTCCACCTAGGCCGAGGTCGGCTGACCCCCCGCCTTGCGCCAGGTGGCCACCCGGAGACGAGTCCACCTCGGCCGAAGCCAGGCGACCTCCTGCCACCTCGCCAGGTGTCCACCCAGTAGGGGTCCACCTAAGCCGAGGTCGGCCGATCCCTCGCCTCTCGCCAGTTGGCCCCCGGAGACAGGTCCAACTCAGCCGAGGTCAGACCGCTCGTACGGAGAGGCCCCCGGGGAAAGCAACAGGTCCCGAGGCCATCCCTCGGGCCGTACCGACCCCAGACGGCGTCCCGTACGGAGGGCGGCGGCACGCGGAACGTCACTTACATTGGCCCGAAAGGTCCCGCAGTCGAGAGACCCGATCCTGACGGAACGGGCCCCGTAAACGGATGGCGCCCACCCTCGGGGAAAAGAGCACTCTCACGGAGCCCGAAGCCTGACGACTGGCCGCTCTGCCAGCGCCGCCCCCCTCCTCCTTTTCTCTTCTGTCCTTGCCTTCTCCCTGCTGGGCCCGGTGGACGAGGTCGGAAAGCCGCCTGGCCTCCTTCACCAAAAAGGGAAAAGAAAGGAAGACAGGGGAGAGGAGTTTTCGAGGAGGAAAAGGACAAGCACACGATGGAAAGCACACAACGGAGGGAGATAAAGGAGGAGGGATCCGGAGACTGCGAGGTAAGCCAACTAGCCTGGGGACAAGAAGGAAGCACCGGCACAAGGCCTCGCTCCGAGAAAAAAGCCAGAGATCCCGAGAGGGGAATACTGGACGCGAGCTCGGCAGGCAGGCCCAGCCGAGATTCCGGTCCCCGGCGCTTCCCCTTCACGAGTTAACTCTCCAAACCTGGGACCCTTTAGAGGGCCTGGGAGCGAGAGTCTGTTCCCCCACGTCGTCTACTGACTTGACCGTCGGAGCCCCCTCGCCGGAATCCCCGGCCAGGGTCCTCTAACCCCTTTGTTGCAGGTTTCTCGCAGGAAGGGAGGCTCCCTTGCCAGGCGGTCAGGGAGGATCGGTTGATCCTCGGCACGGGCGCGGCGACGAGGACGGCAACAGAATGCTTTCGGTAAAACACCGATGGATTTATATAGGAAAGCAAGAGGCGTGGGATAAGGCTCTTCATCAGCCCTTGATCTGCTTTTCATCAGAGCAAATAAGATCCTTCAATGAGAAGGAGTCTTTTGGATCTAGGAACACATTCTTTTATGCGCCAAATGACTTATCTGCATCCCTTGGATTTAACCGGTGTTTTTTCTTCATGCCATGTGGCATGTAACCGGCTGATAAGAAGGTAACTGGCATGGGAATGAAGAGACATATAAATTTTAAGTCCCCTTGGTAATATAACTTTCCATTTGAATTTGAATTGGTGCGGTAACCATGAAGAGTCGCGACTCTTCATGTTGCGCGTGCCAATTCCTTTCTTCTTTTCTTTCTTGTACGGTAAAGAGGCTGAAGGAATGTGTGTTAGGACAAAGGGAGAGACTCCTTGCTTATCTGGAAACCACTTCTCCAAAGCAGAAGGACTCTTATTCCTATTTCATGCCAAAAATTTCTAGCGCCCACACTAAATGGTGCTAAGAGTCCAACCTATTTAGGACTCTTCATAAATCCAAGATAAAGGCTGATAAAATCCAAATAAAATCAGATTATTTGACCCCACTTAGGACACAACTCAATCTAGATTTCTCATAAATTGGTTTGCCCAAATAGCAAGCAAATTGATCAAATCTAATTAGGTTAGGAATTAGGCTAGCATACACATGCTAGTATGCAATCTAGCTAGCCAATTAGGATTAATTAACCCTAATATAATATCCAATAAATTCCTAGGTTAATTCTCATATGTGTATGACCCTTTGGCTTCCACATCTAGCCAGCAGTAGGTCTGGGTCCAAGTCGATTCGATCCAATCGGATCCATTTGACCTAATTATGTCAAATTGAATTGACCCAAGTTGCCAATTCGAACCAACTTTTCAAATTGACTCATGAATCTAATCAAATTGATTCATGATAACCTATACGACATGATTGACGTCTAGCAACGTGTCATGCCTACCCGGAAGATGAGGAATTTTGTAGAAATTATCAAAATATCCTTCAGTGAAAAGTTAGCGTGCAATTCAATCTCTCGATCTCCTTTTATCCCGAATAAGTGATGGGTATGGATTAATGTCAAACCCTAACACTTAGTCATTTCGAATCTCAATTCGATAATGATGACTCTATTGATGACCGATTAGAAAAACTTTTCTAATCTCGTCCTGCTTTGATTAAAGACTTCCCGAGTCATTATTTTGAAGAGATTACATGGGATAATTTTCCCTCTTACTAGGAATGATGGATTTCTTGTTGATCCACTCTCATCCTTCATACACCTTCCACCATATTCAAGAACATCCCGTGCATAACTCAATGTCATGAATGGGTATGAATCAAAACATGGCTTAGTGTGCATAAGGATCTAAGGTGATCTCAGGTCTAAAGATCACTTGCACAACTCCCACTATGAGAACTACCTTTTGACAAGCAGTAAGGCATCCATAAGAAGTTCTCAGTGCGGATCAGTTCAGTGAACTCATGTCTACAATGAACATCCATATCCTCATATTAGTGTCTCTACACTAGTGGCTGTGAGATCAACCACCCTCTCTTAAGAGCATACATAGGATATGCTGGTCTTTCCGGAAGTATCGATCCCTTAATCAATAATCCAACGACCAGGAACATTCTAGATTAGGTTTTATAGGAATTTAGGTCTCACTGTTATGATCTTCATCATAACCCTAATTCCATTTTCCTAACCTACGGGGTTCACCATAATCTATTAATTAGACGTAGCAGTATGATAAAAACTGTTGCCGCCTAGATCACCGTGGCCAGTAGCTCTTATGTGGCCTAGGTGAGTGGACTCCCTGCTAGCATCACCGGGCTCATCGGTCGGAGACGATCAAGGGGAACATAGTCGTAGTCGGGATGAAAGGGGCTCGGTACTATGGTGGTCCTCCTGTGGACCTCTCCGGTAAGGAGTAATCTTCTTCCGTATTGTCCCTCCATTGGACGATACCTACAAAACAGGGAAGACCTCTGCTGGGGATTCTGGCAAAGACACTCCGACGATCAAGTCAGTGGGACGATCGAAGGAAATAAGAAACCTATGAGGCGGAGAGCTTGGGGGACTCTCTGCTGCTAGAGGGTGATAGAAAATGGACGATAATGTAAGAATGAAGAGAGTGTGTTGTCTCTTACCCCTTCTCACCTCTTCTTGCTGCTCTTATGTAGATGAGCAGCTCTTGGTGTTTAGAGGGGCACGTTCTTCTTGGTACAGGCCTGGGAGGCTTAGATAGGTTGGTCAACCTTCTCCTTCCAGGTGGTTCAGGAGGTTGGTGAAGGAGCACAGTGCCTTGGAATGGGCACTCTTTCCTGATTGGTATAAACTATCACTTGGAGGCTTTAATATAGCCCTCTTTGTAGGAGGCGTATTAGGGACAGTGATTTGACGTGTTGGGCTGCCATCCAAGCTTTTTTTATACCTGTTCATTGAGAAGCGTACCTGGGATGGAGACGATGATATACGGATCAAGGAAGACAGGTGAAGGTCCTTCATGCACACGGTTCGAGGTGCAAGGCGCGAGGTATGTAAAGTCCCAGCATGCATGGGCCAAGTAGAGGCCCCGCATATCGAGGTATGGCATCTCTTTGCACGTGGAACCTGCTGGAGCGTAGCACTAGGTTGCCCGCAGTGGATGCCGAGCGGAGTTGGATCGTAGCGAGGCCCAGGTTGACGGTGGGTGTGCACCAGGCGGGTTGAGGTGCTGCTCCACTTCTGCTGGGCGATGCACGAGCCAGGGCGAGAATCCACGCCAGACTGGGATGGAGCCGTGTCGCTCCCCGTGCGTGTGGAGATCGAGGCGGGCCATCCGTCGAAGTGCAACGGTGCCTGATGGGTGCGGCTCGCCGGACCGTGGGGCTGCCATGAAACGGGAGGAGCCAGACCGTGGGCGGAGAAGCGCTCTTCACGGGGGAGAATGCCATGCTAGGCATTGCCGGACTGGGTAGATCCGAAGTCGACGAAGCCAGAGCCAGGCCCAGGCGGGCGGAGCCGGAACCTGGGGTGCAGAGCTTCGGGCGGAGCCAGAGGAGACTGCGCCGGACTCCAAGCTGGTGGAGGCAAGCCAGAACGGGCGTGGTCGTTGTGCGAGCGGAGGAGCACCGGTGGCGCGATCAAGCCAGACTGAGCCAGACCGGAGTTGGGCGGAAGGCACGGACGAGAGCCTGGCATAGAGGACACGGATGTGCCATAGGCGTGCCGCAGTTGGGAGCTCAGCGTGTCGGGGGCGTGAGCCGGACTGGGGTTAATCTGCTGTAGGCGTGCCGGACTGGAGAGCTCTACTTCGGAACGGGGCTCCATGCGAGCAGAGCTGAACCAGCACGGGACGCCGGGCTATTAAACCAGCTCGAGCAAGTTTCTCCAGGGGTGCCGCCGCGTGGACGGATCCGGAGAGCCTCGACCCGGTGGCTGCAGCTGAGGGCAGGAAGGGCCGGAAAGCTTCATCTTAGCGAGCTTTGCTCTCTGGTGGCTGGGCCGGACAGGGCGCCGTAGGACACGTGCTGAGCCGGGCTGGCCAAGGTGAGCTTCCGCACCAGGGATGACGTCGGCCAGGGAGTGGACTGTTGCAGGGGGGCCGAGGCGGACCGGACGCGGGGGAGACCTTGGCACGAGTGGAAGCCTTCCACTGCGGACGTGCCGAGCTAGAGCTGGGAATGCCGCGGGTGGAGGAGGCTGCACCGAGGGCGGAAGAGGTTGACCGTGGGCACAGAGCTTCGACGAAGCCGGAGAAGACCGAGCTGGACTCCACGCGGGTGGAGGCGAGCTGGAACTGGGCACGTGCCGTGGGCATGCCGAGCTGGAACTGGGCACGTGCCGTGGGCATGCCGAGCTGGAACTGACTTGGGCGTGCCACGGGCTTGCCGAGCTGAACTGAACTAGGCGCATGCCGTGGGCATGCCGAGCTGGAACTGGGCGCGTTTGTGGGCGTGCCGAGCTGGAGCTGACTTGGGCGTGCCACGGGTTTGCCGAGCTGAACTGAACTAGGCACATGCCATGGGCATGGCGAGCTGGAACTAGGCGCGTGCCGTCGGCATGCCGAGCTGGAACTGGGCGTGTGCCGTGGGCGTGCCGAGCTGGAGCTAACCTGGGCATGCCATGGGCTTGCCGAGTTGAACTGAACTGGGCGCATGCCGTGGGCGGAAGGGCTGGATCGGTGCGGTCTGAGGTGCCGAGCTGAACTGAATGGTCGAAGTTGGACTTCTCATGGCCGAAGTGAGGTCGAGGTGGAGAAGCATCTGGCGAGGTGGAAAAGTACCTGGCCGAGGCAGGGCCGAGGTGGAAAAGTACCTGGCCGAGGCAGGGCCGAGGTGGCGGAATATGTGGCCGAACTGGGGCCGAGGTGGAGAAGTGCGTGGCCGCGCCAGCCTCCAAGGAGGATGCATGTCAGGGCCGAATGGATCTTGTTTACTACTGTAACAGATGTCCCCACTCACTGAGTCCAAAACGTCTTCGTTTTGGATAAAAGGAGTATTATCATCCATTTGGCTCTGCACCTTAGCGGGCTCTATACCAGCTGCAAGAAGTTAGTCGTTAAATGAAACCGAACTTACCGGAGGTTTAGCTGTTGATCTTTGATGGCCTAGATGAAGGCATCAAGTCTGGCTATCCTTTTCATGGACAGGGAGTGGCCTGCAAAACAAAGTAGAAGGCGTTTGATTTTTAAAACTTACTTGCCTGTAGGTGCTTTGACCTAAGGTTAGTTGAGTTATTATGGTGCAAGTACTTCAGTCTGACTCCTCTTTGACCAGATAGAAAGTGGTGCCATGGAGGAAGAGGTAGGGGAGGTGCACAACTTGGGTGCACACATACATGACTGGGCATATGGTTATCATGGCCGAGCTCAAAGTATCTGTCGGAACCTTTGATGAAGGCATGGAAGTTGTTGAAGATGCCCAAGAAGCAGAAGAGAGAAATCGTCTACGGTGAGATGCTCGTCTTCGGGAGAGCAATGCTCGACCGCGGGGGAGGCATCCTGGCGGAGGAAGCCAAAGAGCAGGAGTTCGACTCAAGCCAGATGCTCGACCTCGGGGGAGCAACGCTCGACCTCGGGGGAGCCAACCTGGCGGAGGAACCTAAAGAGCAGGAGTTCGACTCAGGCCAGATGCTCGACCTCGAGGGAGCAATGCTCGACCTCGGGGGAGCCAACCTGGCGTAGGAACCCAAAGAGAAGGAGTTTGACTCAGGCCAGATGCTCGACCTCGAGGGAGCAATGCTCGACCTCGGGAGAGCCATCCTGGCGGAGGAACTTAAGGGATAACACGTGGACTGAAGTCTGGGCCTTCATGGTGGAACTGGGTTCCGAGGCATCTTCCAGACTGAAGTCCGGGATCTCATGGGGGAATTAGGTTCCGCACCACCTTCCAGACTGAAGTCCGGGTCATGTGGGGGAACTAGGTTCCATGCCACCTTCCAGACTGAAGTCCGAGATCATGTGGGAGAATTAGGTTCCACGCCACCTTCCAGACTGAAGTCCGGGATCACGGGGGGCACTAGGTTCCGCGCCACTTTCCAGACTGAAGTCCGGGATCACGTGGGGGAATTAGATTCTGCGCCACCTTCCAGACTGAAGTCTGAGATCACGTGAGGGAATTGGGTTCCGCGCCATATTAAGACTGAAGTCCGGGATTACGTGGGGGAACTGGGTTCCGCGCCACCTTCTAGACTGAAGTCCAGGATTTTGTACCAGAATTGGGTTCCGTTACGCCGAAACTGGGATCCGGGCTTCCTTCGTCAGACTCGGAGTCGGACGGATGAGCTCCTGTAATGATGAAGAACAAAGTTGCACCAAAGATGATCTTTAATTATTGAGGAGTGATTCTTACATCCTCCATCAGGTGGTAGAGCTGTTTGGCATGCTAGGAGGCGAGCCGTAAATGGTTGGACCTTCAGAGCTGCCTATGGACATCTCCGGACGATAGTCAGGAGATAGATACGGGGTTCAGTGAAGAGCTTGGCTTCAGCTCTTAACTTCGCCGGACTTGGAGTCGGACGGGTGAGTTCCTGTGTTGGTGAAGAACAAAGTTGCACCAGAGGAGAACTTTAATTATTGAGGAGGGATTCTTACCTCTTTCATGAGATGGCAGAGTTGCTGGTTCGCCATGCTAGGAGGGCCGTGAATGGTTGGGCCTCCGAAGCTTCCCATGGTGGTTGACCTTGCACATCCCAATCGACCGAGAATATTTAATGATGTTGGTGACGATCATGCATTATTAGTTTTGTACCACCTAATGCCCATGTTGTATGGAGGAACAGGACCACCCTTTGCATTATGTTCGCATGGTGTGGAGGGCAAAATCCTACTCCAAAGTTTCACATGATGTGCGTGAAGTGACTGAGCCTTCACTGCTTCTTCCTTTCGGGAATCGTGCTTCGTTCGTTGCCTTCTCCAACCATAGTAGGGGTTAGTTTTCTTCATCTTCAACGGGAGTTTGACCTTAGTAGGGAGCTCGGTCTCATCAAAGAGCTTGACTTTGGTGAGGAGCTCGGCTCCATTTGGGAGCTTGCTTTAGCTTTGTTTTACCGAGAGGCTTGATTGACTCTTAGCTTGAATGCAGAGCTTTGGCAGCTTCTTGGCTTTGGCGCGGGACCTCTGGTGTTTCCCGTCTCGAGGTGTTGGAGAGCTCCCGGGAGCTTTTCCTGTAGAATTGTGACACAGTTTTTCATAGTGTAAATGTAGCGGAAAAGGAGTTACCTGTTAAGCTCTGGTCATATGAATAGATAAAGATATGTTCCTTCCTTGAGCGGGTCGGGATCAAATTCGCCGACCGCCCTCTCAGGAGAGAATGAGACTCCCTTGCACGGAAGAACAGAATCGGTTGCATGGGGGAGCAAGGCTCCATTGCATGGGAGGATGGACCTTCGTCGCATAGGAGGAGGGGAGACCTTAGTTGCCTGGGAGCTTGAGGCTCCGTTGCATGAGGGAGATGACTCCGCTGAGTGGGAGAAATGAGATCCTGTTGCATGGCATGGGGGACACTTCGTTGCATGGGAGGAGGCTCCGTCACATGAGAGGTGGCTTCGTCGCATGGGAGGAAGCTTTATTGCATGGGAGAACAAGGTTCTGTGGAGGAGGAGGAGGAGCTCCGTTGCATGGGAGCAAGCTTTCGTTGCATGGGAGGAAGCTTCCATTGCATGGAAGAACGAGGCTCTGTTACCTGGGAGAGAGCCCGTTGCATGGGAGGAAGCTTCCGTTGCATGGGAGGAAGCTTCCGTTGTATGGGAGAACGAGGATCTAGGAGAGAGCCCGTTGCATGGGAGCATGGAACCCCTTTGCATGGGAGCTTGAGGCTCCGTTGATGATGTCATAGGAGGTCTTCCTGCAGAACTAAAACTATGATAGACCTCCATTTGGGGGAAGAGGCCAGACTCCGTTGAACAGGAGAATAGATCTCCGTCGCATGGTGGAGGAGGACCGTTGCACGGGAGCATGTTACTCCACTGCATGGGAGGAAGGAGAAAACCTTGTTGCATGGGAGGAAGCTTCCGTTGAATGGAAGGACGAACCGTTGCACGGGAGCATGGTACTCCACCGCATGGGAGGAAGAAGCTTCTGTTACATGAAAGGAGAAAACCTTGTTGCATGGGAGGAAGCTTCCGTTGAATGGAAGGACGGACCGTTGCATGGGAGCATGGTACTCCACCGCATTGGAGGAAGAAGCTTCTGTTACATGGGAGGAGAAAACCTTGTTGCATGGGAGGAAGCTTCCGTTGCATGGGAGGAAGCTTCCATTGCATGGGAGAATGAGGCTCTGGGAGAGAGCCCGTTGCATGGGAGCATGGTACTCCGCCGCATGGGAGGAAGAAGCTTCTGTTGCATAGGAGCATACTCCGTTGCATGAGAAAAATGGCTGCATTGCTTGGGAGGAGAAGAGACACCCGTTGCATGGGAGTAAGCTCTGCTGCATGGGAGCATACTCCGTTGGATGGGGGGAAGCTCCGTTGGATGGGAGCAAGCCCCGTTGCATAGGAGTAAGCTCCGTTGCATGGACTTCTTTCTTCTTCACGATGGCCAGATCCTTCCTCCCTCTCTTCTTTTTCTCTTTTCTTCTTTCTTTCTTTCTTTCTTTTTTTTTCTTTAGTGGGGCTCTTGGATGGTGGCACCGTCAGGAGGTGGCTCAATCCTTGGCCTGATGCCTGTTGCCCCGTCAAGGGTGGTGATGCACCTTCACAGCTCAAGGTTTTTTGGTCGAGGCTGCTCCTTGGAGCCTCGAGAGAGAAGGAGAAGTTCTCGTGCCCCCATCCCCGTGCCCCCGGTCTACCCCCCAGGGACCAAGGACAAAGGTGGAAACCATCGTCCCACCTTGTTGAGGAGCATGGATCTGCCCCCCCTTTCTGGTGCGCCAATCTGTTGCTGCCTAGATCGCCGTGGCCAGCAGCTCTTATGTGGCCTAGGTGAGTGGACTCCCCGCCAGCATCACCAGGCTCGTCGGTCGGAGACGATCAAGGGAAACATAGTCGTAGTCGGGATGAAAGGGGCTTGGTACTGTGGTGGTCCTCCTGTGGGCCTCTCCGGTGAGGAGTAATCTTCTTCCGTATTGTCCCTCCATTGGACGATACTTGCAAAATAGGGAAGACTTGCACCGGGGATTCCGGCAAAGACACTCCGATGATCAAGTTAGTGGGACGATTGAAGAAAATAAGAGACCTCTGAGGCGGAGAGCTTGGGGGACTCTCTGCTGCTAGAGGGTGATAGAAAATGGACGATAATGTAAGAATGCAGAGAGTGTATTGTCTTTTACCCCTTCTCACCTCTTCCTGCTGCTCTTATGTAGACGAGCAGCTCTTGGTGTTTAGAGGGGCCTGCTCTTCTTGGTACAGGCCTGGGAGGCTTAGATAGGTTGGTTAACCTTCTCCTTCCAGGTGGTTCAGGAGGTTGGTGAAGGAGCACAGTGCCTTGGATTGGGCACTTTTTCCTGATTGGTATAAACTATCACCTGAAGGCTCTGATATAGCCCTCCTTGTAGGAGGAGTATTAGGGACGGTGATTTGACGTGTCGGGCTGCCATCCAAGCTTTTTCTATACCTGTTCATTGAGAAGCGTACCTGGGATGGAGACGATGATATACGGATCAAGAGAGACAGGTGAAGGTCCTTCATGCACACGGTTCAAGGTGCGAGGCGCGAGGTATGTAAAGCCCCTGCATGCGTGGGCTGAGTAGAGGCCCCGTAGATCGAGGTACCGCATCTCTCTACGCGCGGAACCTGCTGGAGCGTAGCACTGGGTTGTCCACAGTGGATGCCGGGCAGAGCTGGATCATAGCGAGGCCCAAGTTGACGGTGGGTGTGCACCAGGCGGGCTGAGGTGCTGCTTCACTTTTGTTGGGCGACGCGTGAGCCAGGGCGAGAATCCACGTCGAACTGGGATGGAGCCGTATCGCTCCCCGTGCGTGTGGAGATCGAGGCGGGCCGTCCGTCGAAGCGCAACGGAGCCTGATGGGTGCGGCTCGCCAGACCGCGGGGCTACCCTGAAACGAGAGGAGCCAGACCGTGGGCGGAGAAGCGCTCTTCACGAGGGAGAACGCCATGCTAGGCGTTGCCGGACTGGGTAGAACCGAAGTCGACGAAGCCAGAGCCAGGCCCAGGCGAGCGGAGCTGGAACCCGGAGTGCAGAGCTTCGGGCGAAGCCGGAGGAGACTGCGCCGGACCCCATGCGGGTGGATGCAAGCCGGACCGGGCATGGTCGTTGCGCGGGCGGAGGAGCACCGGTGGCGCGATCAAGCTGGACTGAGCCGGACCGGAGCTGGGCGGAAGGCACGGACGAGAGCCTGGTGCGGAGGACATGGATGTGCTGCAGGCGTGCCATGGTCGGGAGCTCAGCGTGCCGTGGGCGTGAGCCGGACTGGGGTCGATGTGCTGTAGGCGTGCCGGATTAGAGAGCTCTGCTTCGGAACGGGGCTCCGTGCGAGCGGAGCTGAACCGGCACGGGACGCCGGGCTGCTGAACCGGCTAGAGCAAGCTGCTCCAGGGGTGCCGCTGCATGGACGGATCCGGAGAACCTCGACCCGGCGGCTACAGCTGAGGGCAGGAAGGGCCGGAAAGCTTCATCCCTGCGAGCTTTGCTGTCCGGTGGCTGGGCCGGACTGGGCATCGTCGGACACGTGCGAAGCCGGGCTGGCCGAGGTGAGCTTCCGCACCAGGGAAGACGCCGGCCCGGGAGGGCCCGTCGCAGGGGGGCCGAGGCGGACCGGGCGCGGGGGAGGCCCTGGCACGGGCGGAAGTCTTCCGCTACGGACGTGCCGAGCTAGAGCTGGGCATGCTGCGGGTGGAGGAGGCTGGACCGAGGGCAGAAGAGGTTGACTGTCGGCGTAGAGCTTCGGCGAAGCCGGAGAAGACTGAGCCGGACTCCACGCGGGTGGAGGCGAGCTAGAACTGGGCGAGTGCCGTGGGCATGCCGAGCTGGAACTGGGCCCGTGCTGTGGGCGTGCCGAGCTGGAGCTGACCTGGGCGTGCCACGGGCTTGCCGAGCTGAACTGAACTAAGCGCATGCCGTGGGTGTGCCGAGCTAGAACTGGGCACGTGCCGTGGGCATGCCGAGCTGGAACTGGGCGTGTGCCGTGGGCGTGCCGAGCTGGAACTGGGCGTGTGCCATGGGCGTGCCGAGCTGGAGCTGACCTGGGCGTGCCACGGGCTTGCCGAGCTGAACTGAACTGGGCACATGCCGTGGGCGGAAGAGCTGGATCAGCGCGGTCTGAGGTGCCGAGCTGAACTAAATGGCCAAAGTTGGACTTTTCATGGCCGAAGTGAGGCCGAGGTGGAGAAGCAAGCACCTGGCCGAGGTGGCGGAATATGTGGCCGAACTGGGGCCGAGGTGGAGAAGTGCGTGTCCACGCCAGCCTCCAAGGAGGATGCGTGTCAGGGCCGAATGGATCTTGTTTACTATTGTAACAAAAACTAAATGCCTTTATTAATACATAAAAAAATGTCATACATGAGTTTGGAAGTTTACAGAAATGCCCTTACAATGATTGGCTTTTAGGGCATTATTCTTTCATCTATCATGCCCCGAACTCAGCACTCAGGTCAACCATGCGACATGGCCACGTGAACCCTTGAGCACTGCTTTAGAGATTATGTAAGGACTATAGCATACACAAATATTCTAACAAAAATATGATTTATTAAAAAATAATCAATAATCAAATATCCACTAAAAGAATTCATCATTAACTTGCTCAATTATAATTATTTAAACATTTAACAATATCAGAAGTTTCACTAACTAATGAACCAACTCCGACACTGGAACCACTCGCCCAACCCATCCATACTAAGCATCCCGTGTCTTTGAAAAAACATAAAAAGATATAAACTTTACAGCCCAGTAAAAATTCTTGCACACCCATACTATCATAATAAAAATAATTAAAAAGTAATATGTAATGTCACACAATACTATAGTCATATATAATAACATATACCATGTGAAATAAAATATCATGTCATATAACCCTCATGATCATCATAAATCAGATTTAATCACATTAGGGTGCTTGGCTTTGGACTACCATAACCATGTTTCTGGTCCGTGACGGGTATCAATAGTTCCATATTTTTAGCCTGTGTCAGGGCATCAACGATACTACATTTTCGGCCTATAGTGGGGCATCAATACATGGCTAATCCAGTGCACCACCATCGATCATGTAATCTTAAAATTAATTCATACTTGTTAATAAATTTTATACCAAAGCATACTCTTTTATCCAATTGAATGTACATGAATACCGTAATTTATCTAACCAAGATCAATATAATTTATATAAAATCACATATATTTAATAGACGAGTTTATAACCAATGGCTATCAAATACTATATATATCCAATTAAATAAGTATATAACATATAATTATCAAATCATATGAAGCAAAATCATTGATGCATGAAATAGTTTTTTTTATAAATGGATGTTTGATGTCTAGAAATTCTTACTTTTATTGGAGACAGATTTAATGCACCCGATATCAATTTGCTCTTGGATTCTCATCTTAGGTACTAAGAAACTCGCTCAACGTCCTCCTGATCAGAAAATTATTCTCCTACATAATAATCTTATTTTTAATAAATAATTCCATGGTACGGTAGTTATAGGTTTAGAACCCTCTATCCAGGTTTCATCAGCAATCCATATCCCTAACCTTAACTTCATAACTTCCCTAATCCCTAGAAAAGATACTTTTAGGTCTTCCTTTTCAAATATTTATTTATTTATCTTGCTCTTTCTCTCTCTCTCTTTCCTCCTCTCTCTTCTCTCCCTCCTCTTATCTATCTCCTCTTTCTCTCTCTTTTTTTTCTTTTCTTCTTCTTCCTCTTCTTTCTTTCCATGTTTTTTTCTTTTCTTCTCGGCTCGACCTAAATAGCTTTCCATGGTCCCAAGAACCAAGGAGATAGGGGAAGGTTCAGGATAGTGGTTTGCTAGAGCACGACCAGAAAGGGGGTTGGGGCAGCACAGTCATTTTCGATCAAGCCATTAACAGGGGACCCGAATGGCTCCATCCCAAAACAAAATAAAAATAAGCTGAGAAAGTAAAGACACTTATCAGCAATGGCAAGGAAGGATCGGGCACCGAAGATAGAGAAGAACATCGATGAAGGCTTGATCTTGATCCATTAGAGTCTTAGAGATGATGCAAGATGAGATTTAAAGGAAAAAATTAGAGAGAATAATTTTATTGCATGATGGATTAGCTTAGCCGATCGAAAGTTCCATCCAACTCCATTACACCATCAGTCTTCTCTGCCCAATCATGATGTTATCCTAGCTATTTCGATGCTTTTTTGCTGGGATAAGTAGGGTATAAATTTTTTTTTTATACAGGTTTATTATAAATAGAGAGGTGATGAATATTTTTTTTATCTTTGTAATATTATATATTTTAATTATTTTATTATACCTGAAGTGTGATGGCATGTCTGTAAAAATAATAATAATAAAAGAAGAAGAAATCGGAAAAAAATATCTTATCCAAAAAAAACCTTTATCCAAATAAAACGTTCCCTATCATAAAATAAAATAAAATAAAATATTAAATATATAATTTTTTAAAAATAAAAAAATTTATTTCATATCATGTTAGTGGTCCGCTTTATTATTAAAAAAACTCACCACCGCCTTATAAATGGATGGCATCAGAACCTTGCCAAGTTTCACGATTATTTTCTGTAAAGGGGCTTGGAAGCGAAGTTGAGGGGTCGGTGGCCCCTTGTTCTCTCCTTCCGAAGCCGGTGATTCTTAATTCGCATACCCCACTTCTGTTGGTTCTTCTTCTTCTCCTGCTCCTCTTCCTCCCTCCTCTCTCTCTCTAATTTTTCATTTTAGTACCGTGGTTGGGCCCGGAAGCATTACAATTTCTATTATTCTTTGAATCGGTGGCAGGGTAGCTTGGAGCTTAGAACCCTAGTTTTTTTTTTTTTTATAATTTTTTTATATTTTTTTTATGATAGGTGGGATCTCCCTCTATGATGGACCAATGACGACTCGGAACATATCTGTCCCATATCTCCTCACCCGAGATAAGTTGTTTTTCATTTTTTTTTTAATTTCCTTCCATTTATTACAATTTTTTTTTTTTTGCTGTTCTTTGCTTTTTCATCTGTTATGCAGATCTCTAAAGATTCTACAAACAATTTGAGGAAACGAAGAGAGTCTTGATCATTTCTCTTCTAGGGTTTCTGAAAACAAGAAAAGAAAGCAGAAGGACTCTGATGATTTGCCCAGGGGACCCGGGCTTAAGCCCTTTCCTGATACATTTTTAGAGGCGCACAGCATTTTGCTGTGTATATGGTAACTCTCCTCTCCATGGTTACCGAAGCCGGGCATTCGTGATGCAAATAGATTCGATTTGGGTCCTCTGCGATGTTGAAATGGAAAACTTTGGATGTCGCCGGATGCATTTCATGGAGTTGGGGATTTTTAAGGGGCTTTTGTGTAGGCCTGTTAGGTTGAGCGAGCTGTTCGCGAGCGGCTCATGTTCCGCTGAGTTTGAGCTGGAGCTCAGCTTGGTTTGCTTGAGTTCAACTCGATTCATTTTTGTAGGTTTATTGGAATTGGCAGGGCAGAACGAGATGCCCTGCTGTTTTTTCAGGCAACCATTGCAGCCATTTCATTCGATCTGTTATTTAGAGGGACTTGTTACTTCCTTAAAATTTCTTTATGTCTTGATATATCAGTTATCCAAGATCTCAGCTGATTTTTTTAGATCGAGATATTGAAATGTCAGCCAACATGTTAAATCCAAAATTAAGGAAGCAAAAAGATGACTGAAAAATATCAGCAAATATGAATATGTTGTGACAACTTTTGTCTGATATTTTATCAGTTTATATTGCGAGTGGGAGGATTTCATATTTGAAATGATGGTTTCGAAAATCAGAGAATATCCTCTTGATTTCTTCTCATTTTTGATACTTAGGAACATCTATTTAAGTCTTGATGTTATCAGTTATCCAAGATCTCAGCTGATTTTTTTAGATGGAGATATTGAAACGTCAGCCAACATGGTAAATCCAAAATTAAGGAAGCAAAAAGATGACTGAAAAATATCAGCAAATATGAATATGTTGTGGCAAATTTTGTCTGATATTTTATCAGTTTATATTGCGAGTGGGAGGATTTCATATTTGAAATGATAGTTTCGAAAATCAGAGAATATCCTCTTGATTTCTTCTCATTTTTGATACTTGGTAACATCTATTTATTTTAAAAATATGTTAATTATCCCTTTGGTAAGTAGAATGGATTCTATCACGTATTCTCTTCTCTCTTCCCTCCAACATGCATTGGATGTGTCTGGTTGTTAGTGCATTGTATCAAGGGGTTTCCAATATTTTTGCAGTCCAAGATTTTGGCTGAGATGAAAACCTTGTTTCCTTAATCATTCATTTTTCAGCAACATGGACAGATCTGAGTCTTTTTTAGAAAAAAATCTCCTATGCCACTTAGGACATATCTGGTATTGCCTTTTTTTTAAAAAAAGTGGATTTGTAATTTTTGAAGCAAAAAAGCACTTCCTAAAGAAAAAAAATATTTGGTAACATTATATGAAAAGTGCTTTCATGAGAAGATAAAGTCAAAAAAGAACATATAGAAGAAGCTAGAAGATTGAACTTTTAGCTTCTTCTTCTCTTTTTGTAAAGTAGAAGCAACATTGAAGAGCAAGCACACACTGAATGAGGCTTGTGGTAGGGACTGGAAGGTTCCTTAGGTCATGTTTCTTTTATTGTGTCTTTGATAGCTCTTTAAAGAAGGGCTAGGCCATTGTTGGGGTCTGACATTGAGCGCATCAGATTGAGCCTAGGTTGATAGCTGGTTTGGCTTGGTGCAATGTCAAGTCTTTTTGGTTTAAAGGACCAACCTGTCATGCCAGGTGGCTTATTAGCAGTGCAGAGAAAGTTTTTGATAGAAATAAACTACAGGTCTTGACCTTGGTAACAAAAATGAAAATGAAAATGCTTTTGTAAGTCAATAATGCAACTCTAAAAGTCACTTAACTGGTGTGTTTGATTCTCGTTGCTCCCTTTGAATTGGCATCATGTAGTGCGTACTGCATCATGAAGCACAGTGAATGGAGTGCATTGTTGGATGTCATCTGCCACATGATGGTCGGTTCAATTCATAGTGTTGGTGAGATACATGGTGGGTTGTGGTATAAAGTATCAATACCTTTGTGACACATGGAAACAAGGCTTTTTTTTTGTGTTGTTATCCAGTTGTTAATAGAATGTAGAATCTAGTTTTAAACTCTTGAACATGTTAGTATTGAGTTGGTGTCAATCATGTATTTATCTATGTTGGAGATTAAGTCTCTTTCAGCCATGTAGTAATGTTTCATTGCAATGTAGAGGCAAGAAGGAAGAAAAAATCATGTTAAGAAGAGATCTAAGAAAGCCAAGGAAAAATAAATGCATGTATATGTGGGTGTATTCATGTGTATAATGTATACATGTGTGTATGCATGTAAGAATATATGTAAAGCTAGTTTATCACATTTCCTGTTGTTCTGATTATTTAATACATTTAATTATAATGCTATTGATTGATGTTTATAGAAATTGAAATGAAGTTAAGGACTAGCAATTTATGACACTAAGCATGTAATCTACACTTAGGCCTTGGATATTCATATTAGAGATTGAATAAACAGAATGGCTTCTCTGGTTTTTTAAAGTAAACTATTTTCGCGTTTGTGCCAATATATTTTAAAGAAGCTTAATATAGGATAATGGGCACGAATAGCTTTAAGATGAGAGATGGCAAAGCTGGACACATTAGAGCAAATACAGTCATATGTTTTGGCTTTAAAGGGGAAACCAGTCATAAATGAGAGATTGGAGACCTAAGAAGATTTCATATTCAATTTATGGGGGCATGCCCAAAACTCATTACCTGGAAAATTCCATTTACTGTTAGGGTAAGCAGAGGCATTCTGAATGACAGTGTCTTTGTTGCTGAATTTACTTTTCATGTCCCTGGAGGGTTGCAATGTCCAGAGAGTGAATTCTCTAAAGCCTCAGATGCTGGAAATTCCAATGATCATGATTCATGGCAGATTTTTGTTTCTTTGACCTTCAACCAATTTAGTCTATGTTTGGCTAGATCCTTGAGATGTAATGTAGTTTTGCAAGGAGGAATTGAGTTGCAAGCTTCATTTTTACTCTTGTTGGCATGTCTAAATTGGATGTTGTGTCATTGTACAAGCAATCAGGTGCAGCTATTACATAATTCACATTGGACTTGTTTAAATGAGCATGCCAGTTTTCAGCATCTCATCTCTAAATAAGTGAGCATGGGTCTGAGCTATAAATACTTTAAATGCCAGCTTAATATTCAGCCTGGTTGATTGCAGTTCCCCAGATGATGACAAGCAAATGAGCAAAACTAAGCCTCGTTTACCAACTTTCACAGTATTCTTGGTTCACTTTATAGGTCCTGCTAGTCAATATGTTTCTTCTGCTTAGCTTTGTTTCTTTTTTTTTTTTTCAAAAGAAAAATTTAAGATTCCTGTGTTGGTAATAGGTCTGTGAGACAATCGAGCTATTTGTGAGCAGCTTGTATTTGACTTGAAAGTTTGGGTTCAAATTGGCTCAGTCACTTCGTAACAGGGTAAGCAAGGTAAGCTTGACTTTGACTTGGCTGGCTCAAGCTCTGCTCGATTAAGCTTGGTATGGGCTGTATGGGGAAAAACAGGTTATTAATGGCTATTATTTATTATTTTTATGACAATCTTATTTTCATATTTGTTTGTTGAAGGCAAACATGGTTTAATGGAATGTAACTTCTTCTATAGTACTGAGATGTGATGGTGGAGATTAGCTAAAAGAACTATATGAAAGCCTTTAAAGTACTTAACAGTCTTTCTAAATCTGTTGAACAAGCTGTTCGTGAGCAATTCAAGTTTGGCTGTGGATCAAATGAGCTAGCTTGAGCTTGAGTTGATTGCAAAATGACCTGCGATAGAGTTAGGCTTGGCTCACTTGAGGTTGACTTGTTTGCACCCCAAATCGTTAAATCATTTCTGTTCAATTTTCAGCGGCATGGCTAAGCTTGGATATTGAATCTTGGCTCTGTTCTTTTGTGGCCTGGAGAAACCAGTATCCTCTTTGGTAATGGTTTTGGTGTTCTTATTTGTTCATTTAATCTCTTTTTGGATACCTTTTACTTTCTTTACACAAATGTGCAGGACTGTATTGATATCATGATTTGTAACTTTCAGTGTTGCTAGAGTTGATACCTGATACTGTGTTGGTTACATGGTTTGTTAAGGAAATGTATATTCTCAAACATCCTTTATTCTGGCAAGGCTTGTTATGGTATGTTTTGCTATATCCTTTTTGCTGAGAAGGATTGCCTCCTCTTTGCAGCCAGTGGTTCCATCAACATTTCAGTATTACATTTCTTTCCTTCTGCTTCATTCATTCATTCATTCATTCATGCATTCATTTTTGATTTTTTTTCTTCTTATCCGCGGTTAGAGGCTGTGATGATTTGCCTTGGTATCTTCATGATGCTTCAAGTTCTGAAATTGTATCTGCAAGAGCACCTAGATACAAAGGCTGGCTCTCTTTCTCTCTCTCTCTCTGTCCCTCTTCTCTCTATTTATATATATATATATATATATACACACATACATATATACAGACATGAATGCATACATACATGTGTGTGTTTGTGTGTGTGATCCACAACTGTTGAGTTAGCCATGCACATCTGGCATGCTGGCTACTATTTTGCGTAACTCTAACTGGTGTCGCAATTTTGGATGGCTTGCTATTTTTGCAAGCAACCATGTGCTGCCTGTTAGACCCTTCTCGATGTATGAAAATAGGCAATGCTGAGCCTCTGACTCTTCCTATTTGACGCTCGTGTTATCTTTTTGTTGTTTTTTTGTGCATTTTCAGTACTGTCATCTTTTTCCGCGTGTTGAATTTGCCATGGACATCTTGCATGCTGACTATTAGTTTGCCTTGCTCTAACTGGTGTTCCAAATTTGGATGGCTTGTTGTTTTGCAGGCAACCATTGCAGCCTGTTAGAGGCCTTTCTCAATGTATGTAAATTGGCAAACTTTGAGCCTCCAATTCTTCTAAACTTGACACTTGTTATCTTTTTTCTTGTGTTTTTTAAATACTGTCATCATTTTTTTTTCTTTTTCCCACCTCTTCAGGTTTATGCTTCCAACTATTCTTATTCTTCCTCTCTTATACTCTGTTCTTGAATATGAAGGACTAGTAATATGTTACATAATTTCCTTGCAGGACTAGATCATTCATACATTTTTCTGTTATTTTAGTTCTAGTTTTTAAATTCAGAGTCCAGGTGAAGAATCTTTTGTGCTTTTTCTTATTATTTTTTTTTCTCCCTTAGGCTCCTTTGTGCATTGCTGGAGGAGCATCCAAGAACAGTCACTGAACATGCATAATTCATCCAGGATCTTCCTTGGCTCTATCAATATGGTTGTGGAGTTGGGTTTTTGAAAATGGCCATGTTATGCCTATATGCTAGGTTGGATGTTCTGGTGAGTGGTGATCTGCAATCATGTAGCTTCAACAATTGGTAAATTGAGCCTCCTCTTGTCCTCAATCTGAAACACATCTTTTTTAATTATTTTTTTCCATGTTTTCTTGTAGTAAAAATTTATTCCAAGGCCATATGTTCTTAAGGCATTCAGGGGGCTCAGTGGAATTTGGACAATGCAGATGTTGTAATCAAGGTTGGAGTTGACGTTGCAATCAAGGTTTAGGAGATAATGAACTCCAGTTTATTTTTGAAGAAGTATGCATGATGGTAGTTCTTATGAGATTGTTGCTGAGGCTGAATCCAGACCTTCTAGTTATTGATGGATGTAGGTTAAGACTCCTTAAGGATGTTGCAATCAAGGTTTAGGAGGTCATGGAGCCCCAATATTATTTTTGTAAAATTATGGATGGTGATAGTTTTTATGAGATTGTTGCTAAGACTAGGGATGGCAAAATATGATCCAATTCGCCAACTCGATCCATGTTCAACCTGTTTTAAACAGGTTTAGGTTGAGCTTAAACGGGTTCGGGTCGTAAATGGGTCAATCCATTTAACCTATTTAATATATGGATTGGGTTTAGGTTTTCAAATTCTTGATCTATTTAATCCGTTTAACCTGTTTAATTTACGAGTCTAGACGAGTCAGATCGGGTCGAGTTGCATAATCTGTTTAAGATAGTAGGTCTCTGTCGCTTTGTGCTGGGTCTAGCCCACTAGTAGGACAGGTTGGGAGCGCCGACTACCAAGCACCATTCCAAATGTCTTTTTGCCTTGAAACTTGAAAGGGGCTAGGGTTTCTGGATCCTTCGATAGTTCGACTCGTTGCTTTTTCACTCTTCAGTGGTGGCCAAGGGCTAACCCTAAGGTCCCTAACTCCCTTCCTCTATCAAATGAGCTCCCTGGCATTTCTGTCCAAATTGTAACTATCGACATCCATCTTGTCGGGGAGGGTGATTATTGTCGGTGATCGTTGTCGAATGTTGAGGAGCGAGGGCTATGGGTGAAGGGTCGGGGTGCGATGTCGAACGAAGGAGCGAAGGAGAGGCTAGGGAGCTCACTCATTTTGTCTTGTCAAAAAAAAAAGCTCTCTGGATATCGGTTCCTCTTCTATTTTCTTTTCATTGATTTTTTTTCTCACAGGATTCTGAGGAAATGCATTGAATTATCCATCTCAATTCTTGCATCCTACTTTTTTTTGTTGTTTCTTTAGAGGACGAGGGTAGATCTTGGATGACTCTGGGTATTTCTGGAAAGGGGAGGTTACACTTTTTCCATATAATAAAGGTCTAGAGGTCCTTACCTTCCCCTCCCCCTCCCCCTTCCTCTCCTAAGAATTTTTTTTTCTTTTTCTGATCGCTTTGTATCTGGTGCAGTTGGAGTGGAAGCAGGTCTAAAGGTAATTTTCTGATCTGGTTTCTGAGATTAGCCTTGTTCCTTGATCTGGTTTTCGGATGATTCAATTTTTAGTTTTTTAGGTAAAAGTATAATTCAATCTTTCTATGTCATCATTACTTTGGATTGTAAAGCTTTGTTCTAATTTGTAGGCCTTCCAAAATGTATTTGTTTTGTATCGATTTTCTTTGCTGCTCACGATCTATGATTCATGATCTTGTTGGTAGCTCTTTCGTTGTATAGACCTGTCTATTTTGTTGTCTATTTCGTTTGGATTTGAGTTGTAGTTGGAGGATCCAACTCCAACATGCATAGATCTGTTGGCTTTGAATGTTTTGCTGTGGATCTGATTTGCATGACTTGTTATTCTAGAAATATGTTACAGAATATTTTCTAGAAGTATATGGGTTCAATACTGTTTATCTGAGATGTATATTTTTGTCAAATATTTTTTTCAAAATCTGAAGATAATATGAGAAGTTGATAAGTTGATTTAGAAAATTTCAGAAATCTTTTCTTCCTTAATCAAGTTTTACTTTATTGATTATGTTTTTAGCTTAAAATATCTGTCAATTTCTGTGCTTCTCTCATGAATACTTTAGATCTATCTACTAATTTGTTGCTTGCAGCAAGTTGGGGATGGGGATGCGAGATGTGTTTTTTCCTTCCTGATATTATGATCACTATAGTTTTTGAATCGCTCTCTCTTAATATTTATTATTTCTTAGATCTGGATCAGATATGTCACCTCTTGCCCATTAGGGTGGTGTATAATAACAAATTTTTTTTTTGTTATTTAGATACATGAGTTTTTTTTTTGTTATTTAGATAAATGAGTTTTTTTTTAGGTTTATTTGTGGACAAAATCTGATAGTTTGGATGTGGCCAGCGATGTTGGTAGATATTTTTGTGAGGATCTTGAGCATCCTCTTTTTTTAAAAGTGAATTAAGAAAAAGTGGCTTGCCCGTTTTTGTGATAAGTTTGCTTAGATAGATGCTGGGTAGTTCTTACTCTGAGCTTTTGATAATCTCTCTTATATATAGAAAGAAGAAATAATTCTATTTTCAACTCCTCTCCCCTATTTCTTCCCTTATGCATCTGCCAGTATCCCTGTTGAAGTTCTTGCAATCACGAGAATGTGGGGTCATGTATGGTGCAATTACTTGGCTGTTGGTCTTCACAGACCAAGAAATATAAATGTTACATAGAACATATTTGAGAGAATGTCTTAAGATTTTTAGGACTTGATTTTAGATGTATTTCTTAATTATGCTGCTTTTGATTTCATCGCATGTGAGATTGGCTAGTATAATAGACTAGGAGTGAATGTAGTATGAATAATATCTGATCGAATCCGTTTTTGTATTCAAATCTATCTGGATATGAATATAAATTTGAGTATCAAACTAATATCTATATCCAAATCCACATTTGTAAAAAAATATGGATATAGATATGGATAGACTACTATCCGATCCATATCCGAATATTTGATTTTATTTATAATCCTATTTAATTTTATAAAGTATTCATTAAGAAAAATATTCAAGTATATTAATGTATTATTAACTTGATTTATGCTTGAATTAGTAATATCTTTGATTTTATGATCATATAGTTTAATTATCCAACTTATATCCGTATTTGTATATATATTTTCAATATTCAATTTGTATCCGTATCCGTTTAAAATAAATATGTATATAAATTTTTATATCCAATTAATATCCATATCTATATTCGTCAAACAAAACAAATATGGATATTGATTTACTTCTATCTGATCCAGTTTGAGCCTTTGAGCCTTATAATAGATAGTTCATTGCATCAAATATTTATTCCTGTTTTCTTCTTAGGCTGTTATGCTTTTATTGCTGAATTCTTCTTGGTTCAATTTTTTTTGCATTTTCTTATTGCATTTAGCAATTGGGATGAAGACTACTAAGAAATGGTCGAGTTTTAGAAATAATTTAACATCATTGCATTATTATGTTCAGATTTTTTCAACTGAGAAAAAGATGTCCTGGTGTTCATTCCAATTTTGTTATGATGTTTTAGAAAGTTATGCTCTGAGTCTTTGGTGTTGAAACAAATTGTCGTTTTTTCACCTTTGGTGCAAGCCTTCCTTTACATATTTGATTTTTTTACAGTTTTTATTTGATATAGTTCTGGTTATATTAGGAATAATCTTTGTTTTTATTTGCTTCAATAAATGATCCTAAATAGTAAATGCTTTTTATGCATTTCCTCTGCTCTTAGATTCTATATAGCTGCTGCATTAGTTTCTCTTATTAGGTGCTTGGAGGGTAAAGAAGCTTTCTTGTTTAGATTCTAAGCAATTTTGAAATTGCTTTAAGTTTTGTACATGGAGGCTATGATGATTTTGGAATATATTTTTTGTTGATTTAACTAATTTTGATGGCAATAATCTTGGATGGCTTTGTTTTATAGGCAACCGATTGTAGTTATTTTGATTCAGTTGCAGATTAAATACAAATTTGAGTCTTTTCTTTCTCATCCCTTTTTTTTTTTTTTTTTCAAGCAGGTGATCTTTTTTTTATATAGCTTGATACATATATTTCTTGTGCTACTTACTGGTGGATGTTGATTATGGTTTTTCTATTTGGCATGCAAACTTATTTGTTATACAAGAAGGATCTATCTGTAATTTTGAAGAGTTAATAGTATAGATGAAGGATGTTTTCTTGATATCCTGTATTTCTTTCTGACATGTTTAGATGGAAATAAGCAGAGAAACTTTTATAATGTCATTCAATCCATGCCTTGATATCCTGTATCTCTTTCTGATATGTTTGGATGGAAATAAGCAGAGGAACGTTTTTCATGCCATGCAATCCATATGCATTCTAAATGTTTTCATTCTCACAAAGGTCATTTGAGAGCTTGGCGGACTGATTCTCACACGAGGCCCAAAGCTGTGCAATTTTGTTGAGTGGAAAGAGGATACAAAGTTGTGTATAAAAGGTAATGTTATGTTATAAAAATTAATATCAACATGCTACTTTCAAGTACTGGTTTTGTGCTGCTTGTGGAGGCTGCCAAATAATATTTTTGTTTCATCTTTTCAGATATGCTAGCTTTTGCTTTTGCATGGGTATTGATGTTGATGACAATGAATAGAAAATTATGAACTTCTCTTTTATCTGATTTACTCTTTTAGCTTTTTATAGGATTCTCTTTTGTATTTGTCAAATTTTTAATGTTTTGTATAGCTGCATTTAAGCTATTAATACAGGGTATTTTTTTTATATTCTAGTATAATGATTAGTTAAGAATTCTTTTATATGAATTGTTACTTTGTTAATTATTTTTATTTTGTGATGATTTTTATATCCTAATTTTTGATTTTTTTGTATTAGATATAAATTGGTTTGGGCTAGGTTTTATTTTAAATAGGTTAAATAGGCTTGGTTGGGTTGGGTTGTGTTAACAATTTATCCATATATTAAACATGCTAAACGGTTTGGGTCAGGTTGGGTTGTGTTAATAGTTTATTTATTAAACAGATTAAATAGATCAAATTGGGTTGGGTTAGTAGGTTATCCGTTTAATAAATAGGTTAAATGGGCTGGGTTGGGTTACCAGTTTAATAAATATGTTAAGTTTGGATTTTAAATTATTTGTTTAATAAACAGGTCGGATTAGGTTGAGATTTTTTTAATCGATCCACATTCGACATGATCTGTATATATCCAACCTTATTTATTTAATTGCCATCTCTAGCTATGGCTAAATCTAGACTTTTGAATTATTGATGGATGAAGGTAGAGATAAGGGGGTTATATAAATGGCTTCCATTATCTATATATTGAACGTGAGTAACTCCTGTTTTTTTCTTTCGTGTTGCTTGAAAAATTTTTATGTTTGTTATGTTGCCTGAGATTTACCTTTCTAAGAGAGTAAATGTGCAAGGGCTCGGCCGCTAGGGAATTGAAACTGGCATTTTCTTGTTATGATATTAGTTGAACAGTACTGTTTAAAATTACCTAGAAGTCGGTAGTAAGAGGTGCCTGTCTTAGCCGGTGTATTTTGCCTATATCTAAAAATTAACCCTTATATTTGCTACTTGCAATGGTTGAGTTCGTAAGAGAGATGTTTGCATGTCAATAATCTGCTAGGAAATGCTTGATAAAAGATGCGAGGAGGTGAGGAGAAGGGGGATTAGATTGTGGGAAAATTGTCTGGTCTGCAGCATATTTGTTGTGTTGCAATATGTTACCAATCTCATATAGCAGCATTTCGCACCATTGGCCATGTGTAACTGTGCAAGCCTATCGTCTTTTGGTAGGCTTTGCAGTTGAAGCACCAAAGTTGATTCCATTAGAATCATGAGAAGCAGCACTAATTTGTTGACTTGAGCTGGATTTTTGTGGGTTGAGGTTTATTTGCAATTGTAAACCAAGAAATAATACAATAAGAATTTCTTTTATGGTTTAACATCATGGCCAATGTGACAACTAAATTATTTGCTGTGACCGATATCACAAAAAGAGGAAATTCATGCATGAGAAGATCATATGATTGCTATATACTAGTTTGGATATATAACAGACTTGTCCGCTAAGGATTATCCCAAGTCTATTTTTATCACAAAAAACAATGCGTTTGAATAGGCGTTTCGAATATTTGGAGACTCAGGTATACAGGTAGGATACTAGAGATTAAACTCGTTTCCAAGCTCTTCGAATGTTTAGTTGTCTTGCCATCTCATTATCTATCTCTAATCTAAATTGTACTGTTATGGTATGTATGCGTTTCGAAAATTCAAGATATGCTTTCTATTTATTTGTGTTATAAGTGTTTCTTTTTTAAAAATTTGGCATGATGGACCGAGGTGCAAAATGTAACATGATTACATACTCGGTTTGTCATGCTTTATCTTATCAAATTATCATGCTATTAGGAATTCTGAGGTAGCAAACTGCTTGACCGCTGGCAATTTTGTCAACTTCGAGGTAGGATTCTAACCTATAAATTAATGCTCTTGTGCCCAAGAAAGAAATAATACAGTGTGGAATCACTGGTTTTAGTTACATCTGGGTTGTTTTATGGACACTCCTTTGGATACCTCTAGGTGGAATTCTGGGGGCGTTATTGTTTATATAACACGGGTATCAGAGAACGTTAGTTCATCAAAAACCAAGTTGTGATGCATTAAACACACAAATCCGTTGCCGGAAGTGATTATCTATATGACATCTGTGCATTTCGATGCCTCTGTTACTGATACCAGCATCCTGTATTCAAAATTTGCAACCCACGCATAAGCCTTTACTCTCTCTCTCTCTCTCTCTCTCAAATTCTACATCGGCTAGCCTAGCTATCCATTTTTTTCTTTTTAATATTTTTCTTTCTTTTTCTTAATTAGTGTGATAGATTGGTTTAGCTGTTGGATATTTCTTAATGATTTGGCTATTTATGAAATTTAAAAAATAAATAAATATTCATATGCTTTCGAAAAGAAATCAAACAATTTCTTGGTAATCTTACGAGATCATCCATTTTTTATTTCTTCTAAATAGATGGTTAAAACTTCATCCAGGTTCAAAGCCTATTAAGGGATCACTAAGTAAAGTTTTTTGATAAAAATAATTTGCTGTTTTTTTAAGTCCCTTCTATGTAATTAGAAAATAACAAAATGGTTGATATATTCAAGATAATTATATATTTATAAAATCAATGATATGAGCACGATCCTTTTTTAAAAAAAATAGAAAAGAAAAATTATGTATTTACAAAATACTATCTAAATTCATTTTATTTTTTCAAATCTAGGATGTGATATGTTTGCTAAGGGTGAATAAGATGGGATAGTTCAAAAAGATTTCAATTTTAAATAAATAAATAAATATTTATTTATTTTATTCGTTTTTTATTAGAAGAAATTGAGATGCATGGTACATCACTCTTTTTGAATCAAAAGAGAGATTTAACGAATAACAAACTACTCATGCAACAGCTAGTAGGTCTTGAATATATACTAATTACTTGATGGATACCTTTGCCCTCATCTTGATTTCAGTTGGACTTCCTCTCATCTTAATTTTTTAATAAATGCAAAATGAATAAAAACAATTATATTTTTTCATCTTGTTACAAACACTTATCCATACCTCACTTTCTTTTGTTTCTTTTTAATTTTTAAATATGGATAAGCTAGCTATATTATAAAATTCCTCACTTCTCATCTACAGTTATCGAGGTTGTGGGATCAAATTTATAGCATAACTATATATTTACTAAACGTGTAACCTAAAAGAATCACTAAATTTAATGTAAAATATTTTTTCTTCTATGAATGGTGATCCAAAGCAAGTTCCTCAAAAGTTGAATTGTTTTCTAAATTTTTCAAAAATTATAATTTGATTATATGACATGATATGTTTTTAAAATTTGATAATTTTTTGAGATGTATAATATGACTTTTGTCCTCGTGGTTAAATCCAAATTTAATCATTTGAATTGTGAAATTACTTGGTCAAATTAAAAATTAATTTTAGGAATAATTTAACTAATTATGATTTTTAATCTAAGAAAAAATTGGAGCGATAAAACTTAAAGTTAATATAAAATTCAAAATTGATTTCTTGTAAGATTTTATTTTTTATATTTGTTTATTCTAGTTATGTTTATTTTTTTGTAAAATTAATCTTATTCAAAGTAGAAAAAGAATCTAATATGAATGGTATAAAGATAAATCTTATTATTATAAATAAAGAAGATGTATCTCAATTTTTTTATTTTTGAAAATTTTTTAAAAGATTAAATTGAATGTTTGGAAAAAAGTTCCCTTTGATTGGATGATTATCATTAAAAAAATGTGATCTGCTTTCTCTCTCTCTCTCTCTCTCTCTCTCTCTCTCCAAACAAAAATAATGATGAGGTTCATAGTTTTTTTTGCCGGTCACTGAACACCAAAATGAAATAAAATAAAATAAAATAAAAAACAAAGAACATGTGTGGGTGGAATAGGTGATCTGTCCTACCAATTTTTTCTTTGAACTCTCTGATGATAGAAGACAATTAAAGGACTGCTCTCCTCTAATATTTCAGTGCCCCTTTAAACAAGCGCATGCATGGTTGATGAGGTCAGTTCTTTCTGTATTACGGAAGCATGCTGGAATCTTCCTGGGGATGCATACCTCCAAACCAACTTTTGGTTCTCTTTGCTGTGCTGACCAAAGATCATTTGTCACAAAGGCAACCGGACTGCCATTTAAATTGAACGTATACGTAAAAAGACCTAATCGATCTCTTATTCCTTTTTTTTTTTTTTCCCCTTATGGGGATCATTCAATGATTTATTTTGGACATATGCACGGTGAGCATTTTACCTTATTTTATGGAAAATCACAAACTGGTATTGGACCATCTACCTGTACTTTTGCCTGTACTTGTGATTTCAATTTATTCCTAAGGGCTGCAAAAAGGGTATAATTGAAGTGGCACGCCGTCTACAAAATAAATACTTCTACTTGTTGCCGAACTAGTGACTCTGGTGTATCCTCAGGGCTTGCTCTTCTGAGTTCCTTCGGAACCTGCAAAATAAACTCATTCACCGGATGGGTTTCGGTGGGACTCACTCACCGGATGGGTTTTGGTGGGGGACATCCTGATGATTAAAAAATAAGACAGTATTTCTGCTAATTGAGCTTACTTATCTTTGGAGGTTTCCGTTGGTCAGTATTTATAAGCTTGAGAACTAACATGTGCTTGTAATAACGGTAATTGATTATCTGGTAAGATGACTATCTTATTTTTTATCGTATTTATTCTTCTTCTGATGGATCAGTTATTATGTGGTGGTCGGCATTTATGCGTCGATCGGCTCCATGAGTTGATCGGCTTTGTGTGTGGATAGTTCTTGTGTCTCAATTGGCCTTGTGCCTCGATCGGGCTGGCACATGGATCGATTTTGGACGTTGATCAGCCTTGTACCTTAATCAGCCTTGGGCATGGATCTGTCTTGGACGTTGATCGGTCTTGTACCTTAATCAGCCTTGGGCATGGATCTGTCTTGGACGTTGATCAGCCTTGTATCCTGATCGGCCTTGTAAATTGGTCGACTTTTATAGGCTTGTCAATCACTTATCTCTTCTATAGCATTGGGGACTAATTTATCCTTATGTAAAATCTTTGGACCTTATCTGGCCTTTTGTAACTTGGTCCATTTTTTTTGTCCCAACATTACTGGACATAGGTATATTAACTACACACATTATGCATAATCTTGTTCAAAAAACTGATTGTTTTGTTTAAGTATTGTTGATCGATGTGAAAAACGTTGTGATTATATTTTTCTTGATCCGGGCTTGCATTTATAATTTGTACTTCATGGCTGAGAGCGGCTCGATGATGATTATAATATAATTTTTTACTTTTCTAGTAGAAATTACAATATAATTTGTTGGGAGAGATACACAGGAAAAAAAAAGCATTTTTTTTTTGCTTGTATTTGTTGTCAAGAGTTTTTATGCAGTATTATGATATGAAAGCAAATAATGGTTAGAATTATCTTTTAAAAATGTCTTTATTTGGATTAAAAAATTGCATATGCTTTCGTTAAACCCTCAATTTCGAGTGATTTCTCATGAATCGCTTGAATTGGGCGATGATACAGATGCTTAAGGGATTTTTTATCATTAAAGATGTCTTTTCACTTGCAAAACAAGTCCTAAATCAGAGAGAAGTTTCTCGGTAGAGGATCTTTTGATGTTTAAATCAATGACCAAAATTTATCTATAAATAAAAAATTAAAAAAATTAAATGGCAGAGTTTCTTGGTAATGTGCATAACTTGGTTTATCCCCCGAAAGTTCTCTCTTATCGATATTTATAGGCATTCGATATAACTAAATTTTATTAAAAAATAACTTCTTTTGATTAGCCATAACAGTATCTTGTTAAGGTAGACATCTTTTCATTGTAAATAATAATCATTATAATAGTTTTTTGTTGCGATAGTTGTTAATCTTTTATTTTCTTAGTCGGATATTTTTTTGGATAATCAGAATCCTTGCCTTAGTCGTCAGTAGTACTTTGGCATCTCATAAATTAGTTATCTCACTTTATAGCTGGCTGGCTATCTCTCGGTATGAGAGATAAAATTTAATTGATCGGTATCACTCCTTAATTGAGTTAATTGGCGGGCGAGTATTGAGCCAATAGTTTAGCAATTTTAGTTGGTAGGATCAATTATTTGTTGATCATTGAATTTGATTATTTAGTATAACGGTTATCCCTTACTCTCGATTTCCACGTATTTTGTCATCTTGGAAAAAAAAAGGAGTACAACATTAATGATCCACATGTCCTTGAGCTCGTCATCCTCTTTCTTATGCAAGTCATCAATATTTCTCCAAAAAGAGGCAAGGAAAGAGATGTTTTGTCATTTTGGTGTCAGGAATGGTTTATGGCATGCCATCATTTTGCAAAGAGATGGTTATTGATAATGGAGGCAATTGTTGATTCGAAAGATTTGGTTCTTTTTGCTTTGCTACTCCCATTCTGGCATGTGTTGACTTGCAATTACATATCTTGTCATTTCCATGTATTGAGATAACATGTCGATATCGTAGAAGATACATGGTAAACAGAGATAATACATCTTTTGGGTGTGATCGATTCAAGTGGTGTGATTTGGTGGATTTCTTATCACTTGAGATTTTAGTCATCATTTTTATTTCTTATTTATATAAAGATGCTTTTGTCTTCCTTAAAAGTTTCTTGAACTTTTCTTTATCTTGAGAGTTCTTTCTTAAGGTCTCTTCATCTTCGAGTTTTTTTCTCTTTGAGACCTTCAAAGGTTAGGTCCATTCTCTGGTTTTCCTTATTCTCCTCTAATTGTTTTCTTTTTAGAGATCCAAAGATCTTTCCAAACCCCTTGTCCATAGGTTCTTCTTTTGTAAACTTTAGAATTCTTCAAATGGTTAGAACTTTAGAGGTCCTTGCTGCTACCAGGGCTTCTATTTCTGGGGGGAGTGCTTCACAAGAACCCTGTGAGAGTCCTGAGCCTAAACAAAAGAAAGATGTTAAAGACCTTCACCTAGATTAGGTTAGAGGCATCCTAATCGAGTCCAAGGTAACCCACTGGAGAAATTATTATAAAATTTTTCAGGATTTCCGAGTATACACCCCTGGTCTTGACGATCGAGTAGAGAGAGCCTCCTTGATTTCATAGTTATATATACAGAGCATCTTAAGGTGAGATTTCATTTTTCTCTTTATCCATTTATTGTCAAAATGTTGAACTTGTACAAAGTCATCCTGGGATAGCTAACTTTCAATACTTTTTGGATTATCTATTCTTTTTTAGTCTTATACCATGATCTTGAAATGTAGTTTAAGACTTCTTTATTTTGCAGTCTCTTTATGATCAAGAGGTATCTTTATGATCGAGGATGGTGGTTCATCGGCCAGTGCCATGGCCAGAAGTTCATCAAGGGTCTCCTAATTGCTGTTTATGATTGGAAGCCTTGTTATTTCTTCATGTCTTCTAGTCAACCTTGGGACTTCAGCATGGAATGAAGGGAGCCTCGACTAACTCCCAATGATAGTAAGAAAATTCTTAAAGCTGACAAAGAAGATTACGAGAGATTATTAAAAATGCAAGTCTCTCCATTAAAGGAGCTATTATGCAAGCAAAATCTTTTCCTTGCTGGAGTTAGTATGGTGACTAGATTGGGTATAGCCCGAACATTAGTTGTAGATTTAAAATTTCACTATTTTAGATCACAATCTAAATAATTTGATTGATTTTTTTCTTCTTTGTAGAGGGAATGAGGCATGATATTGAGGAAGTCTGACAGGCTATTTGAAAGAGGCCTGTCGAAAAATTAGCGATGGGCACTCAGGCCTCAAAGAAGCCATGCTCTTCTTCTCCAAGCTCATCAGCAAGAGGAGCTTCGTTGGCTCCATCTCCTCCCATTCTAACTATTACAAATATGGAGGTAGTGGTGGTTACCTCCAGCGGTGACGTCACTATTGTCAAACCTCCATCGATAATATTGAGACCATCGCATCCTTCTGTCCAAGGTGGTCGATTAGCTTGCCAATCAGTCCTCTAGCCTTCTGTGTTTGTGTCGATTGAGGAAAAGCATCACAAAGTTCCTTAGGAAATGGAAAATTACTTGGGCTATTGAAGAGCCCGAGACCTTCATAAACATGAATGTCTATTCCGATGATTTAGGATTTCAAAGTCTTGAACTTGCTTGTCGACTGGTGAAAGCTGTCTTCCTCTCAAGAGGCTGGGAGGTAACTAAATATCGACAATTGGATGAGATCATCCCTTTATTTTATCCAAGACTCTTTAAGATAACATTTTCTTCTAAATTTTACTTTTGTTTGACTTTTAGATGTCACCGAATGCCTTTAACTCTTTTCCTCCTCTCATTTTTCTTCTATGTTTTTTTTAGTTTGTCCATGAGGTAGCCGTCATTGAGGAAAGTTTTTAAGGCTTCGCGGAGCTTAGTCAAGACCTAAAAGATCAACTCAAATCCAATAATGCCCAAAAAGCAGTGGTCGAGGAACTTAAACAAAGCTTCAAGGCTAAATTATAGAAACTTATCAAGGAAAATACTTAGCTAAGAAAAGAATTATGCTCGGTGAAAGCTTACTTGGTCAGCTTGGAACTCAAGCTAAAGAAGAAGAAAAAGAAACTTCTTTTTGATAAGGCAACTATCGAAGACTTGAAGCAAAAGCTTGACGAAGCGGCAGCTCAAGCAAAAACGACCAAGGAAGAGACTATCCAACTATTAGAGGTCAAGTCTTTAAGGACTGTGGAAGGGTACAAAAATTTGGCTCCTTTTAGGAAGGAAGTGATCAAGACATCATCGTATTGTTATGAATATGATTTCGATGACTACAAGGCCAAAGTCAAAAGAGCTCTTCCCAACTCTTAATCTTAGAAAGGTCATTCTTCAAGGGGAAGGAAAAGAAGAGGAAGAAGGGGACATCACCAAGGAAGGTGAGATCCACAAAGGGCTCATCGAAGGAGAGGCCGTAGTCGGTCCCCCTGCGATTCCTAAAGATACTTCGATCGAGGAGACGATTCTTCCAATCCTTGAAGAGATCCTCCAAGACCATGAGGAAGATGCTTGAAATATATTTTACTTTTTAGCCTTGCTATCTTTCATTTTGTAACTTCCATTGTTCGTAGCTTTTTACAATTTTTTGTCAATCGGCTTTGCTCTGATTATTGTAAAGATGCATATTGTAAAAAACTTTATTCTTTAGATCAATGAAGCTTACTTTTTTTAATGTTCCTTGTTCTTTTTGACAAGTATAAGATCCTCGATGTCTTATTAATTCAATTGTCTCTTGCTTAACTTCTTTTACTGTTTGGAATAATTGAAAAATTTCTTAAGTATGGGATCATCAGCCTATTGACATGGCATTAATTACAACAGTTTTGTTCTAGTCGATTAATTAGAATTGGCTGACCAGCCAGAACCTGTTTATATGGCATGGTTGTGTGCTTGGAAGATTAGATCAACCATTTTTAGTTTGTCAGACGTACCGATTAATTAGTCAATCAAGTCAATCATATTATTTATCAGACATACCTATTTAGTTTGTCGGACAAACTGATTAATTAGACAATCAAGCTAATCATTTTATTTATTGGACATATTAATTAATTGGATAATCAAGTTAATTATTTTCTTTGTTGGACATACCGATTAATTGGATAATCAAGTCAATAATTTTATTTATTAGATATATCGTTTAGTTAGACAATCAAGCCAATCATTATATTTATCAGACATATTGATTAATTGGACAATCAAGCTAATCATTTTATTTATTGAACATATCGATTAATTGGTCAATCAAGCTAATTAAATGATATTGTCAGACATACCAATTGATTTTGAATAGTTAGGTGTTAGTCAACTATCCATTTATTATTACATAATACTCTTGTTGTATACAAGAAATATTTTTTTTGATTTACTGATAATACACGCGTAGAATCTCAGCATTCCATGGTCAAGTAATTTGCACACCCTCTAGATTCTCAATTATGTAAGTTCTAGGACGTATTACATCGGTGATCTAGTATGAGCCTTTTTAATTTGTGAATAGTTTTTCTTATTCAATGGATTTAAAAACTTCAGCTCTCCATAATATGAAATTGCCCGGTCAAAAAGTCTTTGGATTAACCCTCGAATTGTAATACTGGATAACTTTCTATCGATAGGAAGCCATCCTCAAGTGAGTTTGGAGTCTTGATCCTTTTAGTAAGTTCAAGTCGGTCCGTCTCGCTCTAAATTACTCGGTTCTTCATAATTTTTCATCCCAATAGAGGGCAAGCCAATTTTTATTAAAATTATTGCTTCGGTGCCAAATGTCAGGTTTAATGGACTCTTCGGTGGATATTTGGGAGATTGTTTGATAGGCCTAGAGCATAGAACTTAACTCTTCAATTCAAAGTCTTTTAGCTTCATTCAATCTTATTTTTAGATGATGCAGGATTGTCCGATTTGTTATTTCTATTTCATTTTTAGATTAAGGATGCTAGATAGAGGTCACTCTATGATTGATGTGATATTGGGTGCAAAAATTCTTAAATCTTTGATCGTTAAATTGCCTTCAATTATCAGTGATGATGGTATGAGGAATCCCAAATCAACAAATAATACTGTTCTTGACAAATTTCTTAATCTTTCCTTCAGTTATGTGTGTTAGAGATTCTGCCTTCACGTATTTTATAAAGTAATTAATCGCCATGATGATAAACTTCCTTTGACCAGAAGTTGGGGAAAAAGGGTCGAGGATATCTATTTTTCATTGAGCAAATAGTCAGGGAGCCACTAGCTGAGTTATTTAACTTTTCGATCATTATTGAATATTTGAATATCTTTGGGATTGATCACATCTTTTAACAAAATCAGTTGTATCCTTTTGAATGGTCTGCCAATAATATCCCAACCTTAAAAATTTATAGGCTAGAGATCTATCTCCAAGGTGGTTTCCACGTATACCTTCATGCACTTTCCTAAGTACATAGTCAGCATCAGTTGGGCCCAAGCATTTCAATAAGGGAAAGTAAATAATCTTTTATAGAGAATTCTATATATAATTATGTATTAAGAAGCCATCCATCTAATCCATTTGGCTTTCATGGGATCATCTGGTAAGATTTCATTAGCTAAATACTTAATGATTGGGTCCATCTAACTGGCCTCGCGATCCACTTGGTGCACTTCTATATTTTTGTCAATGGTGGGTGGTTCAAGATGCTCGATATATGTTCTTCCAAGTGAACCAATAATCAATATTGCTAGCTGAGAAGTAATTCTGCTTAAGTGTTTTAGGTCTCAGGGATATAAGATTTCTTAAAAGATTGAAAATCTGATATTAGAGCTTGTACTTTCTCTAAATATTTTGCTATAGTTAGGTCTCATGTTTTGAATTTTCTCCTTGTCTAATTAACTATTAGTTAAGAGTCTATGAAGGTTTTCAATTTCCTAACTCCAAGCTCTTTTGCAGTTTTTAATCTAGCCAAAAGTACTTCATACTCGACTTAATTATTAGATGTTTGAAAGGCAAACCAAAGGACATACTCAGTAATAAATCCATCGGGGCTCGTCAGGATTAATCCCGCTCTAGGAGAAGTATGCTAAGACACAAAAGTATGAGTTTTGGTTAGATAAAATCTCCTTCCTTGGGCATGTTATCTCTAAGGAAGGTGTTTTCGTGGATCCAAAAAAAATAGAGGCGATAGTAAATTGAAAAAGATCCACTAATATATCTGAAGTTTGCAGTTTCCTAAGAATGACATGTTATTATTGAAGATTTATAAAAGAATTTTCTCTTATTGCCATGCCTTAACCCGCCTGACCCAAAAATGAATGAAATTTGAATGGATAGATAAATGTGAGCAAAGTTTCCAAGAGTTGAAAAGATGATTGGTGACAGCTCTAGTGCTAACTGTTCCTATTGAAACAGAAGATTTCACCATATATAGTGATGCATTTCGTAAGGATCTGGAGTGTGTACTAATGCAAAATAAAAAGGTGGTAGCTTATGCCTCTAGACAATTAAAGCCATTGAGTCTAACTATCCTACACATGATTTGGAATTAGCAGTTGTAGTTTTTGCTTTAAAAATATGGAGGTATTATCTGTATGGTAGCCATTGCGAGATTTTTATAGACTATAAAAGCTTAAAATATATCTTCATTCAAAAGGAGTTGAACTTAAGACAAAAAAAATGATTGGAGTTGCTAAAGAATTATGACCTGACCATCAATTATTATCCAGAAAAGGCAAATGTTGTAGTAGATGCTTTAAGTAGAAAATTTTTGAGTAAATTGGCAGCTTTTTTTACTATTCAGAAATATATCATATTGGATTTGGAGAGATCTAAGATTGAGGTATGGTTACATAATCCTGAAATTCAGCTAACTAATCTAACGGTCCAGTCTACCCTGATTGGAAGAATTATATCAGCTCAAAGGGAGGACCTAGAGCTATACAAGATTATGAAAATAGTGGAGTCTGATGCCTAGTCTGAATTCTGTATATATGTAGATTTTACCTTGAGGTTTAATAGCAAATTATGTATTCCTAAGGTTCCAGATTAAAGAATAAGATTTTGGAAGAGGCGCATAGTTCAGCTTATATGATGCACCCAGGAGGTACAAAGACGTATCGAGATTTAAAAGAAAACTTTTGGTGGCCTAGTATGAAAAATGATATAGCACGGTATGTAGTTCAATGTCTAGTGTGTCAACAGGTGAAAGCTGAGTATCAAAGACCAGCCAGACTGCTACAATCTCTCATGATCCCTTAGTGAAAATGGGAACATATCACTATGAACGTTGTGATAGGCTTGCCCAAAACCCCTAGGGACAATAATGCAATATAGGAGATTGTAGATCATCGATTGATAAAATCAATTCATTTCTTATCCTTTCGGGTCGGTCTTTTTTTGGAAAGATTAGCAGGTTTGTACAAAGAATAGATCATGAGATTGCATAGAATTCTAGCTAGTATAGTACAGATCGAGACATTAGATTTATTTCATAATTTTGGAAGAGCTTACAGAAAGTCCTTGGAACTAAATTAAATTTTAGTACAATATTTCATCCACAAACTGATGGTTAATTAAATGAACCATCCAAATTTTGGAAGATATGCTACATGCTTGTGTCATGGACTTGGATGGTGCTTAGGACAGTTACTTATCATTAATATAATTTGCTTATGATAATAGTTATCAAGCCAGCATTCGGATGGCACCTTTCAAAGCATTGTATGGTAGGATATATAGATCTCCCATTTGCTGGGACGATGTAGGAGAAAGAAAGTTATTAGGTCTAGATATAGTGTAGCAGACGGTGGATAAGGTACAAGTGATCAGAGAATGACTACATATAGCTCAGAGCAGGCAGAAAAGCTATGTTGACAAGAGAAGGGAGTTAGAATTTCAGGTAGACAAGCATATTTTTCTAAAAGTTTCTCCTACTAAAGGCATAATAAGGTTCGAAATGCGAGGCAAGTTGAGTCCAAGATATGTGGGTCCATTTGAAATTTTGGATAAGATTGGGAAGGTGATTTACCGACTAGCATTACCATCAGCCTTATTAGGTGTGTATAATGTATTTTATGTATCAATGCTACGAAGATATATTCTAGACCCTAACCATGTAATAGAGTACGAGCCATTGCAGCTCTGTGAGGATCTGGCCTACGAGGAGGTTTCCATATGGATCATTGATAAAAATGACCAAGTATTACGACATCGAATCATACCATATATGAAGGTATAATAGAGTAACCACAGTGAAAGAGAGGCTACCTGGGAGTTTAAGGCAGAAATGAGAGACATGTATTCCACAACTCTTTGAATTTTAGGTATATTAATTTCAAGATTAAAATTATTTTGAGGGGGAGAGAAAATAATACTTGACAAAAAAAAGAAAAAAAGAAAAGGGGAAGACCCCTTATTTGGAGAATAAGAGGCGAGAGGGAAAGAAAAAGAAAAGGAAAGATAAAAGGAAAAGAAAAGGAAAAAAGAAAAAAAGGAAAAGAAAAGGAAAAAAAAAAAGAGAGAGAGAAGAGAGAGAAAAGGAGGAAGAGGAGAGAGAGAGAGGAGAGGGAGGGAGAAGAGAGAAGATGAGAGAGAAAGAGGAGAGATAAATAAGAGAGAAAGAGGAGAAAAAGAAAAAAAAAAGAAATATTGAAAAGGGGAGATTGAAGAGTCGGCTCTCTAGAAATTTATAAAGTAAGGATATCCACAAGTGGATCACTGATAAAATTTGGATAAAGAGTTTGGATTTATAATTATTATAAGATTATTTATTAATAAAAAAATATTATTATAGGGAGACGGTCTTCTAAGTAGAAGGGCATTGCATGAATGCCGGGTATAGACTGATATCGGGCATAGTTAGTTGTTTCTAGTAAGGTAAGAATTTTTTCGTATATGATCACTGATTTATATATATATTCTTTATATTACAAGTTTTATTCATGAACATGGACATGGACATGTATTATTATTTATGCATCGTGTATATTTGGGTAATGGATATTTATATTTACCGACTTGGTACGATTATTTTTTAGATATTATGTCGGATGCTTTGAAAAACGATATTGATTTGAGAAATCTTGATTTAAATATGGGTGACGATCATGTGAGCTTTGGTTAAATTGATAATTAAGAAAAGATATTTTGGGCTAGCCATGCCACACAGAATAGTCGAGCCACGGACTGATAATATGTAGGATAGTCGAGCTATGGATGGATAATACGTGGAATAGCCAAGCCACGGATGGATAATTCATGGAATAGCCGATCACGAACGGATAGTACATAAGACAGCCGAGCTTGGACTGATAATACATGGAATAGCCGAGCCATGGATGGATAGTATATGGGATAGCCGAGCCATGGATGGATAGTACGTGGATTAGCCTAGCCACGGGCAGATAGTAGATGGTCGAATTGAGATATACTATCATGGGTTGAGCATGACTGTGGTTAGTTCAAAGTTCAAACCCTAAAAAAAGCTATTAATCAAACTTGACAAGAAATGGTTTTATGATAGTTGAGCTATTTTGGATGCATGACATGATATTTATGACTCATGGTATTTATTATTTTTTTATTATTTTAATGCATATAATTATGGATGAAATTGTACAAAAGTTTTTACTGGGCTGTAAAGCTCACTCTCCACTTTATTTTTTTCAGAGTCGCAGGATGCACATCATGGGATGGGGACGAGCATGAGACTGAGTACCATAATTTTTAGATGGTTTAGTTAGTCCTATTTCTGGTACCCATGTGACGAATAAGTATGATCATTTAGTGATTATAAATTGAATGAGTTCATTTATTGATTGTTCTAATGGTATTTGGTTAATTAAATTTAATCTAAATTTTGGTAAATGATGAGAACCTTGTGCACTTAGGCCTGGCATGACCTTTAGGATGATGCCTAGGATTTGTGCGGCTGGTCACATGGTCGATCCCGATGTTGGGTTTGGGGCGTGACAGAGTGGAATCATTCGATGCTCCATCCACATGCAAATCCAAGCTATTTCGAAATAATTTTTATCGATCTATTTTTGGTTGGTTTCTTTGTTAGCTTCTTTTCACCTGATTTCTTCATCGGTCCAAGTGCATTTAGCAATAAAATATACCAAAATCTGGGCTTTCATCGTTGAGCAAGGTCGATAGGATATGTCAAACTTAACTTAACTGCCAATTTTGCTATTTTTCTTGATGTGTCAGGGCATTGTAGTATATTTTTTAAGGACTGATTAGTCAATACGACTATTGAATAAGCTTGGAAATATGGTCTCAAATATTGTGTTGCAACTATTAATGCATAGATTAATTTTTTTGCCTTCAAATATCTTGTCTTAGTATCATGCAATACTTGACTGGCATAGTAAATTGACTTTTGCATTCTTTCACTTTCTTCTCTAATTAGTACTAAACTTATCATCTCATGTGAAGCAAATAAATACAAGTATAGGATCTCTTTATCTTTAGGCTTTGAAAGTAATGGTGGGGAGCCAAGATATTTTTTTAATTCTTCAGAAGCTTGTCGATAATTGTCGATCCATTTGAAATTCTTAGTCTATCTCAAAATCTTAAAAAAGATAAACATCTTTTAGTCGATCAAGAAATAAATCGGCTTAGTGCAGCTATGCATCCGGTTAGCTGTTGAACTTCCTTTTTGGTGGAATGATATCTCATGTCGAGGATCATCTTTATTTTCTCGAGGTTGACCTCTATTCCTCTGTTTGTGATAAGGAACCTGAAAAATCTTCTAGATGTTATACCAAAGATATACTTTGTTAGGTTGAGTTTCATTTAGTATTGTTGTAGGGCATGAAAAATCTCCTTCAGATCTTTGACATGGTTTGTTATTTGGATACTTTTTACTAACATATTGTTGATATAGGCTTCTATGTTTCTTCTGAGTTGTTTTATGAAGACCTTGTTTATTAACCGTTGATAGGTCACTCATGTATTCTTCAAATTGAATTGCATCAGTTTATAATAATACAATCCATTCTCGATTACAAATACTATTTTGTCTTCATCTTTAGGATCCATCTGAATTTGATTGTAACTTGAGAATGCATTCATGAAATTCAAAAGTTTATGTCTGGCAGTAGCATCAACCAACTGGTCTATCTTTGATAAGAAAAAACTATCTTTCGGACTAGCTTTATTGCGGTATGTATAATTAACACAGATCCTCCATTTTTCATTTGCCTTTTTTATCATTATCATGTTAGCTAACCAGTTGGGGTAATGAGTGTCTCTAATGAAATTGGTGTTAAGGAGTTTGCCAACTTCTTTGTTGATCATCCTTTATCGTTCAGTGATAAATTTTTTTTTTTATTGAATGGGCTTAAACCTTGGATCAACATTTAGTTTGTGAGTGATTAATTTTGGCGAGATTCTAGGCATATTTATAATCGACCAAGCAAAAATGTTGGCATTGCATCGCAAAAAATCAACAAGCTAAGACTTTGTTTCTTCATTTAGAAGGCTTCCAGTTTGGATAGTCTTCATCGAATCTTCTCCGGTTAAAGGAATTGAAATAGTTTTCTCAACTGGCTCTCCATGTTTCTTAGGTTCTTTATGATCCAGTTAACCAAGGGACAAACTATTTTTTGACTGATTGTCCTGAATCAACAAGCACTACCAAGCAAGATGTTGATCTCCTCGCATTTCTTCAACTCCCATCTTTGTCAGAAAGTGCACAAAGAGATGATAGGTTGAGGAAATTGCTCAAAATTTGTTCAAAGATGGTCATCAAAGTATTGCATTATAGGGCGATGGGGTTCTAGCGACTATGAAATTAATGCAAAAGATTTTTTGTTAGGGATCTACTCCTCTAGTTACTGGTAGACTATTTCTCCTTCAATCCCAGTTAGATTGCCTCCAAATTCATATAATGAGCTTGATATTCTTCCTAGTCAGTACAAGAGATATTCATCTTGATAAGAGTATCATAAAATAATACATCGACGGAACTTTCATTATCTATCAAAATCCTTCTTACATCATAATTAGCTATTATTGCTGAGACAACAACAACATCATTGTGGAGGGTTCGCACTCCCACAAGATCATCATCAGAAAATCTAATTACATTGTTACTTAGATATCTCTTTGGAAAATCTTTCTCGATGCTTGTCCCCTCTGGCCTTACCCTTCCGTACATCATGTCGACTAACCCATCAATGAATTTTTGATGGGCCATTTCTGGTTCATCATTTATCTTCTTGGTAGCAGCAGTTTCAATCTGACGATCTTTGACAGGCACATACTTTCTCAAGTAATCTCAACAGATCAGGTCTTCAATTTCATCCTTTAGCTAGATACATTTTTCAGTGGTGTGGCTATAATCGTGATGAAATCGGCAATACTTATTCTTGTTACACGATGTGGATGGAGCATGCATAGGCCGAGGTCTTTGCAAACAAATTTTTCTCTTCATCTCCATCAAGTTTTTTTCTTGGAAAAGAGAAAAGGGGAGTATAGCTATCAAACTTATAAGTCAAGTTCTTTATCAGTTCCGAACTTTGTCATCGAGTCTAGACATCTTTTGCATTGTGAAGCCAAGAATCACTACCTTGCCGAGTTTTTTCTTCTTTAGTACCGATTTTCCTTTAGCCTGGTACAAACTCATAGCTTATCCTTTGCTAGCACATATTTTTGAGCATACATCAGGAGCTCAGAATAACTATTTGAAAACTTTTTATTCAAAGAAAAAATGAATTGGATGAGTATAGCCCTTTCTTCATAGGAAACATGGCTACATATTCATTAAGATCTGAGACTTTAATCATGGCAGTATTGAAGTATGCCACATAACCCTTAAAGCTTTTTCTTTTTTTTACTGAATGAAGAAGAGGCTATCTGAGTTTTGTGGCATTGCTCGACTTGTTCGAAAATGCACTATTAATAATTCTTCTAGTTGATTGAAGGAATGGATGCTTCCAGGCTTCAGGCTTGAGTACCATATATAGATAGCTTTTTTCAAGGTCTCCAGGAAGGCGAGATAATAAAAAGCATTGCTAGCACCTTGAATCATCAAATAGACCTTGTAATTGCTCAAATGATCGAGCAGATCAAAAGTTCCATCATAAGATTCTAGTTGAGGTATTTTGAAATATTGTGGAATTACTTCTTTTATAATTCATTGAGAGAATGGAGGTTGAGAATGGTAGTTGAGAGAGTTATCGATGCTTTGGTTGTTGATTTTGAGTTCCGTAAGTTGTAGTTCAAATTCTCAAAACTTTTTCACATAGCTATCATGTTGGTCAATATTCCGGTTTCGCCAAGCATACACTAGAGTGGAGTTTTTCCTTGAAGATCCCGAGAGAGATCTAGGGTGTTCCCCCTTCATTGACTTTCCCCGTGTTGATCTCGTTCTATACTTGGCTATCGGAACTTTATCTTGGTGGGCTCCATCTAGTAGGAGATTGTTGAGCAGGAGAGCACAGACATCGAGATTGTTAAATTGGAACTCATGTGGAGGTTCTTTTAGGAAAGATCGTCGGCTATGTTTGGAAGCTATAGCAGGAGCAGTTTATTCTAGCGAACGTTGCTGGTTATTAACTGTAGCCTCTTGAAGACCTCGCATGGCTATTGCTAAAGCTTGCACTTTACTCATCAATATAGTGAATTGTTGTGTGTATACTACTACCATTGGGAGTGCATTGTTGATATCTAGTTATTAGCTAGGTGGGTCATTTTGTCTAGTGAACTATCAGCCCCTATTGTTGGAAGCATCCTATACTTTTTTCTTTGCCATCACTTTCTTTTCAAAGTTTTTTTTTGTAGGCAGGAGATGATATTCTCTCTTATCGATTCCCTACTTGGCGTGTCAATTTATTATTGCTAAACTCCCTGTTCCGGATGACTTCCGGTGAATCGCTTGAATTGGGCGACGATGTAGGCACCCAAGGTTTTTCATTGTCAAAGATGTTTTCTTACCTACAAAACAAGTCCTAAATTAGAGGAAGGTTTTCTGGTAGAGGACCCTCCAATGCTTAAGTCAATGATGAGAATTTTACATATAGATGGGAAACATAAAGAATTAAATGATATAGTTTTCTGGCACAGTGTATAGCTTGGCTTTCCTCCAAAGATCCTCTCTTACCGGTATTTATAGGTACTTGATGTAACTAAATTATATTGGAAAATAGCTTTTTTCGGTTAGCCATAATGGTATTTTGTTAAGGCAAACTTCTTTCCATTATAAATAATAACTAGCATAATAGCTTCTGTTGTGACTGCTGTAAATCTTCTATTTTCTTAGTTAGATATTTTTTGGATAATCGGCGTCCTCACGCTAGTTGTCGGTAGTGCTTTGGCATCTCGTAAATTAGTTGCCTCAGTTTATAGTCGACTAGCTATCCCTTGGCATGACGCAGATAGTGAACCTTAGATTTAATTGATCGGCATCACTCCTTAACTAAGTTAATCAATGGGCGAGTATTGGGTTGTTAATCTGACAATTTTAATCAGTGGGACAAGTTATTTGTTGATTGTTGAATCTGATTATTCAGTGTAATAGAATCATAAACTCTTGTTATCCCTGATCAAGAATATAATCACGTTGATAGGAAAATACTTTCTAGATCAAAGTTCAAATACGACTTTCACGGCATATTCTTACACAAAAATCTTCAAATTTTTTTCTTTGAAAAGGAATGTAAGTGTTTTTTTGATAGTTATTAATATTATGATAATTAATCCAATTTTATTTAGTTGAAATTGATATTTTTATGTGGCATTTTATAGAAATTGACTTTATAAATGTGAAGAGCTCAATTTTAGGAGTCCAACAGCGCAAACGGCACTCAATTCGGACTTCGAACGGGCTCAGAATTGGATTTTAAAGAATTAAACATGAAATGCACAGGCTGAATGGTCTATAGAACTATGCATGGACCACCAGCAGCCATTGCTGCGATCCACGGAACAGAGTCGTGGATCATAGTGCTCCGTTTGAGCTGAAATTCGCAGGAGAACTTCGTCCCATGCCGCCCAAGTCGCTGCCACCCCCACCGCCGGCCGGAGAAGCTCCCAATGGCCGGAAAATGGCTGCTGCCCTTCTTCATCTTCTCTTCACCATTCGGCCATCAACCAAAGCCATTGGACTTCCCATGCTACCTGCCGCTGGCCGGAGAAGACGCTGGTATACTCTCCCTCGCCACCGAGAGGTCCCCATAGCCGGAACCCATGATTCCCAAGACTTCCATGGTCTTCTTCCCTGCAGCTCCCATACCACTGATGCCGCAGCCGCTGCTGGAGCTGCCCGAGACACCGCCAACCACCGCCTGCTCCACCCACGGCCTTCCTTCACCAAATCATCGCAACTCCAGCCACTACTGCCATCCGCCACCAGCCGGAGTAGTCACTGCTCTTCCCGATGCCAAGAAGCTTCCTGCTGCCTTCCAGTGAGCCATCTGCTCCCTGGTGCCGTCTCTTGATTTTTTGTGATACTTGTTGGATTGGGACCAGGATGTCCGAAGAAGAAGAATGCCAGAAGATAAAAACAATCGGTGAAACGGAATGAGAAGATAAGAACGCGGAATTTGTTAGCGGACGTGGAGGAAGCTTGCTGGGATTACGCTAGCAGGTGCGAGGATAAAGCGTGGAACTGAGATTGTTGGACAGATTAAGATAAGAAATCACCGCGGTTCCCATGTGGGCTCGACATGGTGCTTCCCATCTATAAAGCCCTCGACCATTCTCCACTTCGAGGATTATTCTGACTTCCATTCCGCACCCTACTCCACTTCGTCCCATTCCGCATTATTCTAACTCCACTCTCCACTCCACTCCGCCTCTCCTTGTATTCCATCCCACTCCCATCCACTTGTCCAATCCAATTCCCGTATTCGTCATCTGCTTCGCTGATGTCCAGGATGGAAGGCTAATCATATTTCTCGAGATTCCACTGTAGTGCTTGGCACAGGGGATTTAGTTTTATTTTTTAATCTTTTGTACTTACTTTCTATGAAATAAAAAGTTTCTTTTCAATATTTTTATGAGTCTTTATTTAACTTTTATCAGGCATAGTTTATTTTCTTGGGACAAGCTGTAATCAATAGGTACAGTTTGTGCTCTTGAAATAAATTATCTCTAAAAATAAATTTTATAACTTGCATGCAACCGATTTTTGACTAATATATATTTAGGAGAACGAGCCGTGATCGAACAGGTACGGGTCGTGATCGCCAAGAATAGATTATATCTGGATCGAAATATACAGATCATTTACATAGAAGTGGAGTGCCAGCTCACCTTGCAAGTAACCAGTTGAAATTCCGAGAATTTTATCTATTGCATTTACACTTTTTCATTATCTGTCTTAGTCAGTTAGTTGATTTATACTTTTCTGTTATTAGTAAATATTAGCATTAGTGTTGAAAAGTTCTTTTTCGGAATAACCCAAAGTCCATGTGGATTCGACCCTTACTACCATTATTCTATTTAAGAATAGTGAATTTAAGGTTTTAAATCGGTGCGTAGCGACGCGCGCCATAAAATTTGAATTCTTGTAGTTACCAAAAAAAAAAATGCTTTTCTGTTTTTATTAGGTAGTTATCTTTAAAATTACCCACTTCATGATTGCCACATGGCAGCCTATCATTGGCACAATGATTTAATATGCTAAGAATCTAAATCTTGATTTACAAAAATAAAGAATTTCTTTTAAAAGAACCAAACAATTGATGTATTAGGGTTATAAACAAAATATTTTATAAATTATATGTGTGCGCGGTAATTATGATCGGAGAAAGTTTACAGACATCCTAAAAAATTCAATGGCGAAAGACCTGAGAAAAGATCCAGCACTGCCATATCTTCTAAACATAAGATACATCATAATAAATTTAAGACATGTTTAAATTTAGTACCTAAAATTAGATCTCAAACTACAAGCGTAGCTATAAATTTCAAACTTTCTCTAATTAGTTTTTTAAGAGATAATGGAAGATCCATCTGCACTATAATTATTGAGGACAGAAAACTTGAAGTGTACCATCTAAGATTCCAACCCTAATCTCTAGGTGCTAGGTGATCACCAGGGCAAGCCCCTATCTAGTACTACTAACTGTTGTTATTATGACTCAATTACAAAAAGATCTGTGGTCCATGGTCAGTGCACTTATTATGCTAATTACTAATTCTCTATTCCTAGCGTTTGTGTATTATAAATTTTCCTGTTGAAGATAAAGATCGGAAAGAGTCTTATCTCCATGGACATAAAGAGTCTGTTGCTGCCAACATCACCCCCTTGCCTGTAGAGTCGGTGAGTCCCGGTGCTACATCAGTCACTTCGGGAGAAGTCAGGTTCCTCATCTCTGAATGCTCTTGGCCACCAAGCAATCCTGCAAGAAAGAGAGGTCGGATCGGAAATTCCGGCGGGGACACTCCGATGGTCAAGTTAATTTGATGATCAAGGACAGTAGATTCTCAGCCACGGAGGCTTATATGACCACCGTGAAGAGGCTATGAGTAAGAAATTTATTTGTCTCTTGTCTAAATAGTGGGGGTTGCTTGCCACTTACCTTGGCTAGATATCCCTCTTACCTATATATGTAGAAAGTGATATCATTGGACAGGATCTAGTGTCCTAGCAGTGCACTCCCTTGAGAGGGGTGCAGGCTTTGCAAGACCTCGTGGGATAGAAATTGGAGTCCCGACAGGGTACTCTCTTGCAACGGGTGCAAGCGGCGTGCTGCAGCGTACTCTCCTAAAAAGGGTGTAGGCGACGTGTTGTAGGGCTTGCAATCCCGGCAGAGCACGCCTCTACAAGGGGTATTCGACGGAACACCTCCTTTCCCTTGTGGGGTATCTCTTTCCGAGCATTGCGACAGGTTCGGTGGAGATAATGACACCGCTCCTCCCCGTCACCATTCGGATGCTTTGCCACGATGTTGGAACCAGGCAGGCTATGCGTGCTTGCTTGGGATTGTGACATTTTGATGCATCCTCAACCCGTTTTTCCCTTCCTGGCCCGTGAGAGAATAATTCTTCCGCAACCAAGGCTCAGGCCATCCATGAATTCTATTTAGGTAGGAGCTCTATTTGGCCGGGAGCTTTACTTGACCGAGAGCTTTATTCGGCCAAAAGCTCTACTCAGCCAGGAACGCTAATCAGGAAGGAGCTCTACTCGATCGGAAGCTCTACTCGATCGGGAGCTCTACTCAGCCAAAAGCTCTATTCAGCCAGGAGCTTTATTCAGCCAGGAGCTCTACTCAACCGAGAGTTTACTTGGCCAAAGGCTCTACTCGGCATCAACTCTACTCGGTTGGGAGCTCTATTTGGGCAGGACGTTGCCCGCGTCCACCATGTTAGCGATCAACCATATCAAAAGCGGGCACCATGTCAGACACGGGCACCACATCAGTGACCAGCCACATCGAACGCGGGCACCACGTCAATGGCCAGCCTCATTAGATGCCCTCCACTTTCAAGCCCAGAGCGCACTACGACTTTTCGGGTTCGGGATGAATGAAATAATTCGAGGCCACTGACATGGAGGGCCGCCACGCCCATCATTAATTGCTATGATCTTTGACGATTCACCGATCGTGCATGCGCCAACCGGGAACCGTTGCACCGGGGCAGCGATATGTTATCCTTGGTCGCCAAGCAAATTTGATCATCGAAGTGTTTCCACCAGAATTCTAGTCCGGACTCTCTTTCTTATAGGATCGCTCGTGGCCCGGAGTGTTCAGAGGCGAATCATGTTCTCAAGTAAAGGCTGAGCATAACTGGTAGCTAGGTATAACACCATGGCTAATTGCTCCAAATAGCATCATAATATTATACAAGATTGATAAAAAAGAAAAATAAAATAAGAGTCAAGGACTTGCTCTTTGACTTCAATTTGTGTCTCCTCGATCTCCAATATTTATTCTTCCTTTTAGAATAATTAAGGCCAATCCAGCACCTGCATGTCATTTAGTCATGGTTGTTGGTGAATTTGGCCACTGATCAGAACCTCCCTGTTATGCGTCTTTGATGAGCTATTTCCTACCTGCCTCAACCTACAAACCAACCCATATCCAGCTTCTTTAGTTAAATACCCAGAGCCTCGAACCCATTCTCTCATCCCCATGATACTCCTTCCAAAAGTCCACACTCCCACGGACCTCTTAATTAGCCTCCTTCCCATGGCCTCATTTGCTCCAAACTTCTATCCCTCACTCCCCATCCTTCTCCTCCTCCTCTTCCTCGGTACTCCATCCATCGCCGAGGATGGCTTCGAGATGGGCGAGGAGACCAAGACACACCTGCACTTCTTCTTTCACGACATCGTGACCGGGCCGAGCCCGACCGCCATGAGGGTCGCAGAATCCAAAATCACAAACTTGTCGCCGACGGGGTTCGGGGCGCTGGTGATGATGGACGACCCTTTGACGGAGGGTCCAGAGTCCGACTCGAAGCTCGTCGGCCATGCGCAGGGGTTGTATGCCGCGGCGTCCCTCAACGAGTTGGGCCACCTCTTCTTGGCCACGAACCTTGCCTTCGTCGATGGTGAGTTCAACGGCAGCACCATCACGGTGATGGGACGCAACGCGGTGTTCGACGATGTGAGAGAGATGCCCGTCGTCGGGGGAAGCGGCAAGTTCCGGTTCGCCAGGGGCTACGCCCTCGCCAGGACCCACACCTTGGAGATGCTCACCGGGAATGCGGTGGTGGAGTATGACGTCTACGTCTTGCACCACTGAAGAGCTGCTGCATGCGCGCTTGATGACAGGTTCGCGGTGTGAGGTCACGGTGCCCCCTTTGCTGCTGGTTTTAAATCGCTTGTTGCCCACCTTTGTAGTCAATTGTACCTGGACCGTGTCATGGTAGTGCATAAGATCTGTAGTTCTTAAACTTGCCATGTCTACTGGTTGTGGACTCTCTTAGTGAAATTATTTTGTTATAGCGTCTTTGTTTTATTAGCTGCTTCTCCAATTACTCCATCAATCATTGGACAGGCTGCATATATATAAACCACGCGATATAGCCAGGGTCCTCTACGATGCTATACCCATGCACCGCATAGTATTCTACATTTCTACAAAGAAAAAAAAAAAAAGCATTTCGACCCCGTCGTAGTTCTCAATCATTTCGTGGCACCGGGTGTGGCCGAACCATCTATGATGAGGGGAGCTAGCGAAGGAAGGAAGCTTAGATAAGAGAATACGTTCTCGCATCGCTTTATTTGTAGAAAGCTCGACCAGCAAGAAAAAGTGCTTTACCCAAGCGAATGATCTTCGCTTCACGGGAACAACAAAAACCACCATCTCGCTCTTTCCTTTCCTTGGTGCTACTTCCCCCCCCCCCCCCCCCCCCCCAAGGGATGGGGTTGGGGTGTCTAGTTTCTTGCCCTTGAATTCACGCAAACCCCATCTCCATTTCCAGATGTTTAAGATACAAACAATAAGACACTTAACGAGAATGCATTAAGGTAAAGCGAGTGGAACAAGCAAGCATGGTACGATATAATCATGGAGGCCCCATCCTTTCCATAAGTAGAAATTCAATGAGGAGAAGGAGGCTACAACCAAGGCTGGCTCTTTAACTAGATTTGCTATTGCCATCAAAATATGGACTGTTATCAAATTACACGTGCGATGTATATATAGTAAAGTATGTGTTTATTGAGTGTCTTATTCGAAGGTGGCCATCCCCACCACCATCAAAATAAAATAAAAATAAAATAAAAATAAAATTTAATGCCCCCCTCGCCCTTTTCCACAAAGAGAGAGAAAGAGAGAAGATTTTTCTCATTTAGCTCTTCTTAGCGTCTTTGTTTTAATAGCTGTTTTGTTAGCTAGTTCTTCAACCAAACCATCTATATATGATTGGATGGGCTCTACACAGCTTCACATGATACATAGGGTCCACCTAATCACATAAATAATGCCATGGATGATATGATATATAGAATCTTATGCCGTGTAACCCATGCATCATGAAATATTATTGCATTTCTGGATCACCACCATCAAAAGATAAATAGTCATCAAATAACCGTGTACCATGTATGGTATAACATATGTTCGTGCATTGCTTTATTTAATGATCATCAATTTCTTGATGGTGGCCGGCCATCCCCAGTTGCACAACATTCTATAATGTTGTGTGCACTATGGAGGATCCATGCTCTTGATGATACTGGCACTCCTCGTTTCATTGCCGACTTGGCGATAATGTTGGCTTTTAATTACCCATCCATTCATTGCTCTAATGTTGCATCAGAGAATTGATGGTAGTTGGTGTCCGCCATGATTTTTTTTTGTTTTTGGCAAACTTCATTGTTTATGATATTTTGGATCAAATGCTGCTAAAATTTGATAAATACTAATATAAATAATGATATTTATTTTAAATGCTACTTTACATTTAATTAATAGACTATAGTATCAGTAAATTTACCAGTTCAGAGACATCTAAATATATATATGTTCTCTTTCAAGCTGATGACTTGCTAATTTGCCTGTAAATTCAGGGGATGATGATATCTTTACACTTACAGTACTGCCAATGGTATCTTTACCTACTTTCGTTGAGGAATCATGTTCCCAGGTAAAGGCTGAGCATTGCAGCTGGTAGGTATGACATCATGGCTAATTGCTCCAAATAGCATCATAATAATATACAAGATTGATAACAAAAAGAAAAATAAAATCAGAGTTAAGGAGTTGCTCTTTGACCCCAATTTGTGTCTCCTCTCCAATATTTATTCTTCTTTGATAAGCTATTTCCTACCTGCCTGTACCTACAAACCAACCCATCCAACTTCTTTAGTTAAATGCCCAGAGCCTCGAACCCATTCTCTCATCCCATGATACTCCTTCCAAAAGTCCACGGACACCTTAGCCTTCTCCCATGGCCTCATTTTCTCCAAACTTCTCTCCCTCACTCCCCATCATCCTCCTCCTCATCTTCCTCGCTCCATCCATCGCCAAGGATGGCTTCGAGATGGGCGAGGAGACCAAGACGCACCTGCACTTCTTCTTTCATGACATCGTGACCAGGCCGAGCCCCACCGCCATGAGGGTCGCAGAATCCAACATCACAAACACGTCGCCGACGGCGTTCGGGGCGGTGGTGGTAATGGATGACCCTTTGACGGAGGGTCCAGAGCGCGACTCGAAGCTCGTCGGCCATGCGCAGGGGATGTATGTCTTCGCGTCCCTCGAGGAGTCCGGCCACCTCCTCATGGCCATGAACCTCGCCTTCGTGGATGGTAAGTTCAACGGCAGCACGATCACGGTGTTCGGTCGCAACTCGGTGTTGGACGATGTGAGAGAGATGCCGGTCGTCGGGGGGAGCGGCAAGTTCCGGTTCGCCAGGGGCTACGCCCTCGCCAAGACCCACAAGTTCGAGACCAACGGGAATACGGTGGTGGAGTATGACATCCACGTCCTGCACCATTGATCGAGCAGCTGCTAGCTGCTTGCCGATAGGTTCGGTGCGTGAGGTCTCATTATTAATTAATTCACCGCTCCTGCTTAATTTTTAGTTGCTTGTTGCCACTCGATCGGTTGTTAATTTTACCTGGACCATAAACCATGCATAAGATCCGTGGTTCCCAAATGTTACTGCTTGTGTGGACGCTAGCTCTTAGCGATATTATTATTTTGTTATCTTTCTTATTCTCCAAGGAGAGGCAAAGGGGTCGATATTTCTTCCCGCAAACGTTTGGTAAAAGGAATAATAATTTCTCTTTGATCATAAATGAAAGTGTTCGATTGGAAAAATGAAAATGTGATCGAACTGGTCTTATTTTATTTATTTATTCTTGGAATAAAGTGGAAGAAAGGAGCAGATTCTCGAATCCCTTTTCCTTGGAAAAAGGAATTAAGTAGAATAAGTCTAACTAATCATAACTGATGTATTGCATTAAATACTAATCATCGTTAATATATGGTAGATTCATCTTACCTAAAAATTTCAGCTGGAGAGGTACGTACATTGATATGTGATTGGATGGAAAGGTTTTGTTTATAGTAGATTTATTGGATGGAAAGGTTCGGTTTGAGGTGACGGTGTTCCACTTGCTGCTGGTTTTAAATTGCTTGTTGCCACGTGGTAGTTAATTGTACCTGGACCGTGTCATGGTAGTGCATAAGATCTGTTGTTTTTAAACTTGCCGGACGCTCTTAGAGAAATTATTTATTCGTTATAGCGTCTCTGTTTTATGAGCTGGTTCTCCAATAACTCCAGCGGTCAAGCATTAAAGTCACGAGATATAACCAGGGTCCTCTACAATGTGCTACCCATGCACCGTATGGTGTTCTACATCTCTAGATAATCACCACCAAAATATGGACGGTCACCAAATAACACATGCGGTGCATAATAAAGTATATGTTTATTGAGTGTCTAATTTGAAGGTGGCCATCCCCGTCACCATCAAAAAATATATAATAATAATAAAAGCACGATTTTGTTCACCACCATCACTTGTTTAATTCCCCATTCCCATCCTTTTCAACAATCATCACCACCACCATAACAACAACAATAACCACCATCCCAACAACAACGAGAAAAAAAAAGAAAGAAAAGAAAATAATTTTTTTTTTTTTTTTTTTTTTTTGCTCGTTTAGCTGTCCGTAGCGTCTTTGTTTTATTAGCCTGTTCTTCAACCATACCATCAATGATTAATTGGATGGGCTATACGTAGCTTCATTAGATACATAGATTCCATGCATCTAATCACATAAGTAGTGACATTGATGGTGTAATAGAATCTTATGCCATGTAACCCATGCATCATAAAATATTATTGTATATATGGATTACCACTATCAAAAGATGAATAGTCATCAAATAACATGCATCATGTATCGTATAACACATGTTTGTGCGTTGCTTTATTTGATGATCGTCAATTTCTTGATGGTGGCTGCACAACATTCTATATTGGCGCTCATCATTTCATTGCTAAACTGGCAATAATATTGGCTTTTTTTTTTTTTGATTAACTGGATCGTTCAAGATACAATCCTAAAATAAGTACAGTAAAGAGAGTCAGATAACAAAATATCCCTAAAAGGCACTGGCATCTCCTGTAGAAGAGACCAAGAGACCTTACCAAAGTGATTCGCCACAAAGGAAGCCACATAGTCAGCAGCCGAATTGGCTTCACGGTAGACGTGCCTGGCGACGATCCTTGAACATCCTCGTAAGAGAGTAATAATATCCCGAAGTTGAGGATGAATAGGGATAGAGTGAAAGGCACCATAAATCCAAGAAATAACCATCAACGAGTCTCCCTCTATAATAAGACGGTCGAGCTGAAGAACCATCTTGGCATATCTGATCCTCGCCCAGACTTCATGAAGCTCCGCCATGGGGACAGCATGATCAAAGAGCCGAGTATCCCTTGCAGCAAGAAACCCGATGCTCGATGCCCGGATAACAAAAGTAGCACCACCAGTACCATCTCTAACATTTCCATCAAAGCTAACAGTGATATAGGTTGAAAGAGGGGCTTCCAGGAGATAAAAACCTAGTGAGGTGCTCGAGGAGCAGAACCGGAGCCCCAGATCTCTGAACTATCCGCCGTCATGTCCTGATACTCCTCTGAGTGAGTCCTAGCTCTCTCAACAATGAACCTAGCTAGTTGAGCAAATGTCAGGGCTGAACACCATGGCATTCTGGGTGAGCCAGATATAATATGCTAAATAGACCACAAACACCGGAGAAATAGAGGAGGGAGGAGAGCGAAAGATATGAAGAAATGTATCCACCACATTATCACCATGGTATAGGAAAGAACTGCAGCCAGCCAGGGACCACACCCGTCGAGCTTTCAGACAATAAAATAAAGTATGCCCAATAGACTCATCCTCCCTCCACAGATCGGGTAGGAAGGAAGGTGGAGACCATGACAATATAGTAGAGATCTCGTAACGAGCCGCCGCCAAGCCACCTTCCAGATAAAAAGCCTCACTCTAGGGTGCACCGGAAGAGACCAAATCCACGCTGCTTGAATGCCCCTCTGTAGCTCCGGATAGTAAATAGAATATAGATCTGCTAGAGAAGCACAAGAAGAAGATCTCCAAACTCTAACATCAGAGCAAAGGCTCATAGGAATCCCAATAGATAGAACTTTCTCTCCCAAGATATCATCAAAATAATAAGTAATCATAACAGGATCCCGCCTATGCACCCTCGGGAGGAGAATGTCAGTAATGGTAATGGAAGCTGGTATATCTAAAGACAGAAAAGTAGGCTACCTATCCAAGACTATATCTGAAATTCATGAATCAGACCAGATGGATCTGCCATCCCTTATAATCCATCTCAAAAATATCAGGAGCCCTGCCGAGTATTTCCCTTCATATAAATGTTGGCTTTTAATTACCCATCCATTCATTGCTGTAATGTGGCAACAGGGAATTGATGATGGTAGCTGGTGTCCGCCAGAATCTTAGTTTAATTATTGTCACGGTGTTCACCAACTAGATTAATTATATATGTATACATATATGCACGCAACGAACCAAACGGTGACTTAATAATTCATTCCGTGCATGTCAAATATTTTTTTAATAAATCGGTGTATTCATCATATAAGTCTGAAGTGCATGTCAAACTTCATAAATATTTTCTTCTGGTACTTGCTCTCTAATCTAAACAAGCAGTTGGTCAGTTGAGGTCACGTACGTTGAGATGTAGGTACTAACCCTTCTTTTGTCGATCCAAATGCAGCCCACATATTAAATTGATTAATTTTTTTATTATTTTATTTCTGAGAATACGTCATTTATTTTGAAGGATATATATATGCCCTCTATCACTTCGATTGAAAGCCTCTTTTCCCTCCGTTTACCGCACAACATCCCATTTAACCACGGTTCCTTTAGCACATTTAAATTTTTAAAAAGTAGGCCTCCAAACCTTCCTCCGATTCGGTTAAATAGTGTAAGCTTACGCTAACCAATTAGGTACTTGTTTATCTCCATTATATATCTCTTTCTATTAGTGCACCTTTATAAGTTGAATAAGCTGTGGTACCCGGATGACTTCAAAATTTTGAAAATCTTTAAAAGACTAGCTAATAACTTTAAAAGTAAATTCAGTCGGTTCTTTGACCTGCAAAAGAAGTTTTCAACGCTAAAAAGATTGATGAAATTTTTCTAGCAGAAGGCCTTCTGATGTTTAAGTCAGCTTTGAGATGATAAATAATAAAAAATAAGAGAGAGAAAGTATTAAAAATTATCTCCTAAAGATTTCTTCGACTCTCTATTTAAGAAGTAGATGGCCAAGTTAGTTAAGTGGTTATAACCGTTTATGAGATGGTTATACTATTAAGAAAGTTGTTGACTTGGTTAGATTATTAAAAAGTCAGTTTGTGAAGTAGTTTATTAAATGATCTATTATACTTTTTAATAATCACTTTACCAATCTTGTCATAATGGCTATGACGACTTTAAGATATGTGTTTCATATTAAATGAAGTTATGGAACTTCATACGTGGCTCAGATAAGTGATCAGAACTTATCTGATGAGTAGTTGGGTAATCTGTACTTTAGATAAGTGATCGGCTCCTAGTCGTCTAGCACCTTATCCTGGAATAAGTGATTGGCCCCTGGCCATCTGGCAACCTATGACATTGTGCTTGGAATCAATGGTCAATTGTTAGCTGTCTAGCACTTTTTGCTTGGAACAAGTGATCGGATTCTAGTCATTTAGCACCTTATACTTGAAACAAATGATTGGCTCCTAACCATCTGGCACCCTGATCAACAAGATCAGTAGAGCCATCATAGGGTTCGGCCGATGGCATGTTGGACGGATGGAGAATTGGCTCATTCATGACTTTTTCAGAAAAAGAGGACTGAGTGGTGAAATCATAAAAATTATTTCGATGATGATCTCTCATGTAGATCTCTCTAAGCGTAGCCTCTAGCTCTGGTGCTTTCCTTTCAATATCATCCCCCTATTGAGGGTGATGATTCGAAGAGTGCACTAAAGTTAAATCCTTTTGGATATCCTCCAAAATATATTGGCAGCGATTCCTTCTCTCAAGAGGAGGAATTGAGCATCGAATTTTTTTCTCCTTACAGAAAAATTGATGATTTCTATTAACTCCACCAGACTGAAATTGGTGGTTCTACTAAGATAATTTAGCTAGCAGAGTAGAGGCCGAATGGTGGATTATTGGAGAAGACTGACAGTACTCACTAGTAGTTGGACCTGTATAATCAGAATGTCTATTCTTGGATCAAAAGGATACATTAATGATTGCTTACCTCACCTTTTGATGTATTAGAAGTATTTTTAGAAGATTATCGTTGGGAAGCAAGATTGAGTAGAAGTCTTTCTTTTATTATTTTCTTGAAAGATATGGGTTGTTCCCTTCCTCTAGTACCAATCTATTATTGTACCTCTCTAAGCTGAATAAGCTAGCTGTATCGAGATGGCTCTGGACTTTTAAAGGTCTTTGAGAGGCTGGTCAATGACTTCAAAAGTAGACTCAATCAACTTCTTGACCCACAAAAGAAGTCTTCAATGCTGGAGAGATTGGTAGGATTTTTCTAGCAAGGGACCTTCCAATGTTTAAGTCAATTTTGGAGGAAGAGCAATAAGAAGAAAATGGAGAGAGAATAAATATTCAAAAGTTATCCCTAGAGATCTCATCAATTTTCTATTTATGGAAGTAGAGGGCCGAGTTAGATAAGTAGTTATAATTGTTTGTAAGGTGGTTACTGTTGCCCAGGTGGCTTTTCCAAGAATTGGGTGAATTAGGAATTTAAAAAGTTTAAGCAATTATGTGCTCTTTGAAAATCCCTTGAAGTGTTAAGTGCTGTGATTGAAATAATTAAAAGCAGAAGCAAGATATAAAAAGAATGCACAACACAAACACATGAAATTTTATAGTGGTTCAGAGCAACCCAGCTCCTACATCCACTACTCAAGACTACCACTTGGGATTTTCACTATATTCCCCACTGGAATACGGTCAGATTGTTTTAAAAGGCTCATAATCCAAACCTCTACACTTTGGTTTTTAAACCGGGCTCACAAAAGAAATCAAACACTTGGTTTTAACAGGATCACCAAGAACCCAACACTTGGTTTTAATAGGATCACCAAGAACCTAACACTTGGTTTTAACACAGGCTAACTAAGAACCTATTTGGTTTTTAAACCGGGCTCACCAATAACCCAACAACTCAAAAAGAATTGCAAAGAGAAAGCAATAGAATGACAAACAAATTTTGTCGGATGGTTACTGATGCAGCTCAAGAGAAGCCCAATTGATTGCACTTCAATGCACTTGGTTGGCTTCTTTAACTTGTTCAATAAATGCTTCAAGCTTCAAATGTAAGTTGGTGAAGACTTAAAGACTATCTTGAATGATCTTCAGTGCTCCCTTGCTCACAAGCTTAAGTAAGCATTAAATATTCATTCCTTTTTTTTTTTTAAAGTAGTTCAAATCCCTCAAATATATAGTCTTGTACTTTTCTCATATGATTTTAGTCATTGTAGACCGTTGGGATGTGACATTTGACCGTTGGAGCACTTTTTGGATTCAAATTCCAAGTTCTGGAACTAGCCGTTATAGGTCTGAAATCGATCTTCAAGTCGGCTTGGATCCATAGAGTAGTTGTGGTCCAGTCAGCTCTCTTCAATTGAGTCAGCTAGGTTTCTCAGTAGCTTGATTCCTTACTTTGGAAGAGTCGGCTCGCCTTACTTCGAGTCAGCTCAGATTCACAGGCGTTCAGAAATCCAGTCTAGAAAGGTCGACTCTTTCTCATTAGAGTCGGCTCGGTTGGCTGTTCACTTAGAACTCTTTTTCTAGATTCTGGAGGAGTCGGCTTGAACTTCTGAAGGGTCTACTCGGATGTCTGACTGAATGATAAAGTTGGCTCGGACTTCCTTTGGGTTGGCTCGCCTGTCTGATTCAGGAAATGATACGTTAGACAAGTCACCTCAGGTCCCTTAGAGTCGGCTCGGATATCTGCGTGCCAGAAATCTTCATGCGTGCCATGTGCCAGAGTCGGCTCTCTTCCCTTCGAGTCGGCTCGAATGAATTCTTCAGTGAATTATCAGTTTTTCTCCAAAAATCATCCAACAAGTCTTCAAAGTCTCAAGATGCCTTCAAACTCTTCTAACCATATTTCTAAGAAATTTTAAGCTTGAAACACATCTAGAAATAACCTATTTTCATGATTTTTACTTAACTTTTTCTTTGAGTTCTTCTTTACATGAATCACTTACAACACAACTCATTTCAAAAACTAACGATGTAGGAGTTTTAATTGAGCGTTAGAATCATCCTATAAAAATTTGTAACACACTTGAAGAGTTATTAGTAAAATAAATACATGCTCCAATGTTTGGTTATCATCAAAATCACTTATGGGATCAACAATCTCCCCCTTTTTGATGATGAAAAAATACTGGGCATGAAAAATTCTTTACAATTACATATATAACTGAATTTGAAAGTGAGCATTAATATGTATCAGAGCTAGTTGTATTTGCAAGTAAGTATCATAGCTTTTTATGAAAAACAAACTATACAGTATCAGTGTCAGTGCTTTTATATGCATCAGAGTGTTAAGACTAGCACTTTCACAAAGTATCAGAGCTATTAATGTATACAAAGTATCAAGGCTCAATTTTGCAAAGTATCAGAAATGGATCAGAGTTGAAAAGTATCAGAGTTAATGCTTTAATATCTTCAAGATAAGTTTGCAAGTTTTGAGAGCATAGAGCATGAACTAAAGGTGAGTTTAACAAGTTTTTTTTTCTTTTTCTTTCATATTTATTCTCTCTTTTACTTTCTTTCTTTTTCATGCATTTCTAAACATTCTCTCCCTTTTTGTCAGCAATCAAAAAGGTGTTTAATTGATTTTTCAAAGCTTAATTTTTATAATAGAAAGAGAAAGTTTATAATATTTGTTTGAGATAATTTCACTTTCTCTTTTCAACTTTAATATTCTAATTAAAATTCATTTTGAGAGTATTGCACAAGCTCAATTCATACACAGAAGATATGCCAAAAATGTATTCATTGCATTCATAAAATTTTCATTATAAATTACAAAAGATTAAGATTAAAAGTCTATTCACTATCACTAGGTATATCTACCTTAGTAGTAGTGGATGGCCCAAAAGGTCGTACAAAAGATGGTCCAAAAGATGGCATTGAGGCTATTGGATCCACATACTGTGGCTCAAAATCCTGGGGCCTAAGATGAGGAGCTGGCTGCCTAAGGTGTGGAGTAGAGGTAGGTCCAGGTTGAGGTGCAGGTTGAGGTCTAGGTACAGGCCGAGGTCTAGGAGAGGCAAATGCTGAAATGACAGTAGTGGAGAGCTGATCAAGTTTAAATTCAACTATATCTATCTCTTCATTTAGCTTCTTCATCTCAGTGTTCAATGCAATTAGTTCAGCAGCTTGGGCATTCGGAAATACTTCAGCAGAACCTCTAAGTCTTCCGAACTCAGACTTACGGATCCTTATGCTCTTGATGTAGTCCTTCTTCATTCTTTTGCCTTGTTCCATACTTCTCATTCTGAATCTTAACTCCCTCAGCTCTGTTTTGAATTCTTCTATGCTTGGTTCAACTGATCTTTTTATAGTTTCAGAGGCAGATTGGAGTGTGGCTGCTAGGGGATGTGTGTTAAGTTGAGAGGTAGGTCTAGATGACTCAAGTGAGTCAACTCTAGTGCGTAGCTCTCTGACCTCAGTGCTGAGCAGCTCTAATCTAGTGTCCATTGACTAGCGAAGCTCGCCAAACATATTAGTCAAAGAGCAGGTCAGTGTATTTGCAAATCCTCTTATCTGCTCGATAATGAACTCCTGAGTCACTGTAACGAAACAGTAGATGGTCCCGGAATAAATTCTGAAACTGATGGAGCAGGTGGAACCAATGGAGATGAAGGTATACATGGAGAAGCAGGTGAAGGAGAGATCCTAGGACTCCTCTCCTCAATAAGCATAGTCTCCACAGCCTCATGTGTAGCTGGCTCAGGTATAATAGCCTCGGTAAAAGGTACATCAATGACATGCTCTGAAGGCTCCAATGTAGAGGGTGCAGTAGTATCAGAAGTGATCTCTCTAGGTATTTCCGCACTTTTATCATCATCATCATTCTCTGTGCTAGAAGCTCCTATGTTTCTTGCAACAGACCCTTTCCTTTTCCAGAATCCTTCACTAAATTCATAACCCATGCGCTGTAAAGTCTTGGAGGAATAAGTATCAGCATGATGAAGAGGTTTTCCATCTTCCCCTTCAAGGTTGATTCTGGAGGCTTCGAATAGCAGTGTTAGTACCATGCTATATGGCAAACATGCTTTAACCTTTCTAACTGCTTCCCTCATCTGCATAATCATTATATTTAGTAAATTGAGGGCCTCCCCCTCAATGATATGCTCCATGAAACACAAATCTCTCTTGCTAATCCAATCGAATCTTCCTGTCCTCGGAAGAAAGATCCGAAAGATAAAATTGTGGAGCAACCTCATTTCCAGTGAGAGAGTGTTTGCCATTACTGTTCCAACCCCAGTAATGTCTTTTCTGTTCAGTATGGTTCTTAGGGTTTTCTCTCAGTCCTTTAGTGCCAAATGCTTTGACCCTTCTGCCAGCATTTCTAGCATGCTGCTTAGTCTCTCTTCAGTGACAATTACCCTCTGTTCTTTCACTGTGGATTTTATATGATTGGCTTCAAGCCTCAAATTTTCATAGAATGTTCTCACTAATGTTGGATTAGTAGGCACATTTAATGAACAAAAGAAACCCCACCCCAACTCTTTAATGGAATCTCCAATTTTCAGCCCTAATTCTTTCAGAAAAGTGAAAATAATTCTTCTACCACTCGTAACCGGGCGATTGGACATGGAAATTACTTGCCTTGGAGAGGTGGTGGCAGCAGTTGGTCCTCTTTCTTCTTCTTCCCTATGTTCTTCTCTTTCCACTGCTCGAGTCAGCTCTTCTTGCTGATGCTTTGTCCTTCTTTCTATCTCAGCAGTGGGAATAGTCCTTTGAGAGCATTTTTTGATAGCCCTCTTAGGTGCCATTGCCTAGATTTGGGAGAAATTGGAAGATTGGAACTTAGAAGGAAGGATTTTGGAGGAATGGGAGAGATATCGAGATGAATGGTAGGGTTTAGAGTGGAAATAAAAAGCATGAAAGCTCAGAATAGGTTACTCGACTTTATTAAAAAATAGTTTGCTCGATATCTGAGTCAGCTCGGCTAACCCTAAAATTGGCCGAGTCAGCTCAACCAGAGCAAAACCAGAAACATTAAAGATTCGAGTCGGCTTGACTTGAGCACAATTGCTCGAGTCGACTCGAACATAAACTTTCCATAAAAGTTGAAATTGATCAGAAATGAAAATGAATTTAAGAAAATCTCATGGAGAGATGCTCAAAGAGATTGAATTGATGTAGGAGATTTTCTAGATAATTTCTCCTTAATTTTGAAGCGATTATGTTAAAAAAATCTAGAAGGAATCACAAAGACCTAATTCTTCTCTAATCATTTCAAATATATCTTGGTTGAGTGGCTTAGTAAAAAATGTCAGCAAGTTGGTTTTCAGTAGGGATGAATTCTAGTTCAATGTCACCATTCAAAACATGATCTCTAATAAAATGGTGTATAATCTCTATGTGTTTAGTTCTTAAATGCTGAATTAGATTTTTAGTTAAATTTATAGTACTTGTATTATCACATTTGATAGGAATTTTAGATTGTATAACACCAAAGTTTTCTGGTTATTGTTTAATCCATAATACTTGTACGTAACAACTCCCTGTAGCAACACACTCTACCTCAGCAGTAGATAGTGTTACCGAGTTTTGTTTCTTATAGTGCCATAAGATTTAAAGTCACTTCTAGAAATTGGCATGTGCTGCTAGTACTTTTTCTATCAATTTTACAACCAGTAAAGTCAGCATCCAAAAATCCAATCAAATTCAATGAAGAATATTTTGAAAACCATAGACCTAGATTGCTTGTTCATTTTAGATATCTTATGATTCTTTTAACAGCAAGCATATGTGATTCTTTAGGATTAGATTGTAATCTACACATACACATACGCTAAACAAGATATCAGGTCTACTTGCAGTTAAGTACAGTAATGATCCAATCATACCTCGATAGAGTTTTTGATCAATGTTGGATCATTCTTCATCTTTATCTAATCTGCAGGTTGGGCTCATAAGTGTGCTCATTTGTTTGCTTGACTCTATACCAAACTTCTTGATAATTTCTTTGGTGTATTTGGCTTGGTTAATAAAGATTCCTTCCTTTATTTGTTTCACTTGAAGTCCAAGAAAGTAGTTAAGTTCATCCATTAGGCTCATTTCAAATTCTTTCTGCATTAACTTAGCAAATTCTCTACAAAGAGTTTCATTAGTTACACTAAATATAATATCTTCAACATAAATCTGTACAACTAATAAATCATTATCCTTCTTCTTGATGAAAAGAGTTTTATCAAAATTTTCTCTTGTGAAATCATTTTCAATTAAGAAAGTGCTAAGTCCATCATACAAGGCTCTAGGTGCTTGTTTCAAATCATACAATGCTTTATTGAGTTTAAAAACATGATTTGGAAAAGCATGACTTTCAAAACCTGGTGCATGTTCTACAAAAACTTGTTCGGATATAAAACCATTCAAGAATGCACTTTTCACATCCATTTGAAAAAGTTTGAAATTTATGTAGCAAGCAAATACAAGAAGTAATCTAATAGCTTCTAGTCTTGCTACGGGTGCATATGTTTCATCAAAATCTATACCTTCTTCTTAGTTATATCCCTTAGCCACTAATATAGCTTTATTTCTAATTATGTTGCCTTGTTCATCTAATTTGTTTTTATAGACCCATATGGTTCCTATGATGGGATGGTCTGATGGTCTTTCAACTAAAGTCCATACCTTATTTCTTTCAAACTAATTTAGTTCTTCATGCATGGCCATCATCCAATTAGGGTCAGATTCAGCTTCTTCTAAGCTATGATGTTCTATTTGTGATACAAAGGCTAGGTAGTCATGTGCATCTTTATGTGATGACCTAGTCCTAATACCTTGTGAAGGATCACCAATAATAAATCTCTTGGATGAGAAGTTATATACCTTCATTCCTTTGGTAGATCAGCATGATCCTTACTGTTTCTTCTCCTTCTTGAGTTGGTCTTTCTTGTACGCTCATGTCTTTTATTTCTTTTTGAATTGTACATGCAATATTGTTTATGCACTCTTCTTTCTTAGAATATGAGGGGTTAGTTTCATAAAAAATAACATGCATAGATTCTTCTACAGTAAGAGTTATTTTATTAAATACTCTATATGCTTTGCTATGTAATGAATAACCAAGGAAAATTGCTTCATTAGATTTAGCATCAAATTATCCTATATTATCTTTACCATTATTAAGCACAAAGTATTTACAACAAAATACATAAAAGTAATTAATGTTGGATTTCTTTTCATTTCAAAGCTCATAGGAGGTTTTCTTCAAAATAGGATCAATCAAAATGCGGTTCAAGATATAACAAGTAGTATTCACCGCTTCTGTCCAAAAGTATCTTGGAAGATTGTCTTCACACAACATTGTTCGGGCCATCTCTTTTAGAGTCCTATTTTTTCTCTCTACGATACCATTTTGTTGTGGTGTCCTAGGAGCGGAGAAGTTATGATCAATGCCATTTTTTATGCAATAATCATCAAAAATTTGATTTTCAGATTTTGTGTTGTAATCCCTCCTAATTGAAACTATTGAGAGATTTTTCTGATTAGAAACTTTTTTATGAAATTTTTGAAAGACTTTAAAAATCTCATCTTTATAAGTGATAAACAAAATCCAAGTAATTCTATTCTAGAGAAATCATTTACAATCACAAGTGCATATTTCATATCGCCTAGGCTTGTGGTCCTAGTTGGTCCAAATAAGTCCATGTGAAGTAGCTCAAGGGATCTAGTAGTTGAAATCATATTATTAGATTTAAAACTTTTCTTTGTTTGTTTACCCATTTGGCATGCATCACAAACATGATTAAGATCTACTTCAAATTTAGGCATGCCTCTAACTAGATTCTTGGAAATTAGCTTGGCAATAGTATGCATGCTAGCATGACCTAATCGTCTATGCCAGAGTAAGCAAGACTCCTTGGTCTTAGCATTCACTGCAACTAGACTGGAACTACTAGACATGGCAAGATCATTAAGATCTACCACATAAATATTTCCAGGTTTATATCCAATGAACTTGCTGCTATAATCAAGAGAGTTTGTTACAATACACATAGATGATTCAAAAATAACCTTGAAGCCTTTATCACATAATTGACTAATGCTTAATAAATTATGCTTCAGTTTGTTTACTAGCAATACATTTTCAATAAAATTACAGGAAATTATTTTGATCTTACCAATTTTGATTATTTTTCCCTTGCCATTATCTCCAAAAGTAAACATATCTCCTTCTTTCATCTCTAGGGTGATGAATTGATTCTTATCACTCATCATATGCCTTGAACAACCACTGTCGAGATACCATCTTTTCTTCAATTTTTGGACTACAAGGCATTCCTGTAAGATAATTAAGAAGTTCTTTTACGTGCCCAAGATAACTTAGGTCCTTGCAGGTTAGTAGAGGTGATTCCTTTAGGAATCGAAATTCTTTTAATTCTATTCTTAGAATATGCATTTTTCTTTACTAAATTATATTGAAAGAATTTATGTCCAACTCCATGACATGCATAACATGTAATTCTAGAATTCTGAAAAGATATACAAATTGAAGTTCTAGATATTGATGAAGATGTAAAACATTTTCTTATAAAAGATTTTTTATTTAAATTCTTATGTACATACGTTATAGCTTTAGAAATGGATGCAGCATGATTAGATACAAAAGCTTCTTGAGATATTGATTTTGGAACATAAGCTTTTGGTGTCACAAAAGTAGTAGCTGAAATTTTATTTGAAATTGAAGAATTGAAACCAATTCCAGCTTTATTTCCAGAAATTCTTTGATCTTTTAAAATTAACTCAAGTTTATTTGAAGATAAGGTTAGTTTTTCAACCAGTAGCTTGAGTTTTTCAACCTCCTTTTTCAAGTCATTATTTTCAACGGTTAAAGCTTTGATCTTGTCAAGACATGCATTATTTTCAGTTTTCAAAGCTCTGTATTTTTCAGAAAAGATATGTAAATTTTTTTGCAATAGATTATTGTTTTATGAAATCTCTTCTTTCTCCTTTTGTAAAGAATCATTGATATTCTTTAAAGCTTTTGTTTTTACTCCAGCCTTTTTGAATTCAAATAGTAGATCATGAAAAGCAAAATTTAATTCATCAAAAGTAAATTCTAATTAAGGTTTAGGAAATGTTACCTCATCTTCGAGATCCATTAGATATAAGCTAGCAGTTTTCTTGATCTCTTTTTCTTCAGATGAAGTTGACTCCTCGCTGTCGCTCAATGTAGCAACCATAGCTTTCCTTTTCTTCTTCTTGAAAGATTTCTTTAACAAAGGACAGTCGGGATGAATGTGCCCTGGTTTCTTACATTCATAGCATGTGGGCATCTATTCTTTGCCTTTTTCTCTATCCTTGTCCTTGTCCTTGGAGTGCTCACCTCGTTTATGAAATTTTGTATAGTATCTTGCTTTCTTCTTTCCCATAAACCTTCTAAATCTCTTCATGACCATAGCAATATCTTCATCTTCTAGATCGTCTTCGGATGAGGTGCAGTTATCTTCCAATTTCTCATCTTTCTTTGAATCCAATGCAGCTTTGAAGGCTATTGTTTTCTTCTTCTTCTGATCATCATCAATCCTATACTGCATGGCTAGTTCATGTGTGATGAGTGAACCCATTAATTCATCCAAAGATAAGGTGTTTGATCTTTTGCTTCCTGGATGGCAGTCACTTTGGGATCCCACTTGTCCGGAAGTGATATGAGAATCTTCTGTACTAGATCAGCATTTGAATAAACCCTGCCAAAACTTTTCAAACTATTAATAATATCTGTAAAGCGAGTAAACATGGTAGAGATAGTTTCAGTTGGTTCCATTTTGAAAAGTTCATAACCGTGTACAAGAAGATTAATTTTCGAAGTCTTAACTTGGAAAGTTTCTTCGTGGGTCACTTCGAGTTTGTCCCAGATTTTCTTTGCAGAAGAGCAGGTGGAAATTCGATTAAACTCATTAGCATCCAAAGCACAGTATAATAGATTCATGGCTTTGGCATTTAACTCCCCCATCTTCATATCGTGTTCATCCCAGTCCTTTTCAGGCTTTGGGACATCCATGACATTAATTTTGATCATGGAAATATGTGGCCCTTTTAGAATGACTTTCCACAATAGAAAATTGATAGCTTGAATATAGATTTTCATTCTAGCTTTCCAATAGGAATAATTTATGTCCGTGAAGAGTGGAGGTCTATTGGTAGATTGGCCTTCGACCAAAGATGTATTAATGGGACGAGCCATCAATCTTTACTCTAAATATATTCAGGGACATTGCTCTGATACTAGTTGTTGCCCAGGTGCCTTTCCCAAGAGAGGGATGAACTGAAAATTTAAAAAGTTTAAGCAATTATGTGCTCTTTGAAAATTCCTTGAAGTGTTAAGTATTGTGATTGAAATAATTAAAAGCAGAAACAAGATATAAAAAGAATGCACAACACAAATACAGAAAAGTTTATAGTAGTTCAGAGCAACCCAGCTCCTACATCCACTATCCAAGACTACTACTTGGGATTTTCACTATATCCCCCACTGGAATACAGTCGAATTATTTTAAAAGGCTCATAATCCAAATCTTTACACTTTGGTTTTTAAACCAGGCTCACTAAAGAAACCTAACACTTGGTTTAATAGGATCACCAAGAACCCAACACTTGATTTTAATAGGATCACCAAGAACCGAACACTTGGTTTTAATACAGGCTAACCAAGAACATATTTGATTTTTAAATCGAGCTCACCAATAACCCAACAATTCAAAAAGAATTACAAAGAAAAAGCAACATAATAACAAACAAATTTTGTCGGATGGTTGCCAATGCAGCTCAAGAGAAGCACAATTGATTGCGCTTCAATGCATTTGGTTGGCTTCTTCAACTTCTTCAATAAATGCTTCAAGCTTCATATGTGAGTTGGTGAAGACTTGAAGCCTATCTTGAATGATCTTTAGTGCTCTCTTGCTCACAAGCTCAAGTAAGTATTAAATATTCATTCCTTCTTTTTTTAAAGTAGTTCAAATCCCTCAAATATATAGTCTCGTACTCTTCTCAGATGATTTTAGTTGTTGTTGACTGTTGGGATGTGACGTTTGACCGTTGGAGTACTTTTTGGATTCAAATTCCAAGTTCTGGAACTAGCCATTATAGGCCTAAAATCAATCTTCGAGTTGGCTCAGATCTAGTCGAGTCGGCTCAGATCCACAGAGTAGTTCTGGTCCAGTCGGCTCTCTTCAATTAAGTCGGCTAGGTTTATCAGTAGCTTGATTCCTTACTCTGGAAGAGTCAGCTCCCTTACTTCGAGTCGGCTTGGATTCACAGGCGTTCAGAAATCCAGTCCGGAAGAGTCGGCTCTTTCTCATTAGAGTCAGCTCGGTTGGCTGTTCACTCAGAACTCTTTTTCTGGACTTTGGAGGAGTTAGCTCGAACTTCTGAAGGGTCGACTCGGATGTCTGACTGAATGATAGAGTCGACTTGGACTTCCTTTGGGTCACCTCGCCTGTTTGATTCAGGAAATGGTACTCTGGACGAGTCGCCTCGGGTCCCTTAAAGTCAGCTCGGATATCTGCATGCTAGAAATCTTCATGCGTGCCATGTGTCAGAGTCGGCTCTCTTTTCTTCGAGTCGGCTCGGATGAATTCTTCAGTGAATTATCATTTTTTCTCCAAAAATCATCCAGTAAGTCTTCAAAGTCTCAAGATGCCTTCAAATTCTTCTAATCATATTTCTAAGAAATTTTAAGCTTGAAACACATCTAGAAGTAACCAATTTTCATGATTTTTACTTAACCTTTTCTTTGGATTATTCTTTACATGAATCACTTATAACACAACTCATTTCAAAAACTAAGGATGTAGGAGTTGTAATTGAGCGTCAGAATCATCTTGCAAAAACTTGTAACACACTTGAAGAGTTAGTAAAATAAATGCATGCTCTAATGTTTGGTTATTATCAAAATCACTTATGGGGTCAATAGTTATAACATTAAGAAAGTGGTTGAGTCGGTTATGCCATTAAGAGATTAGTTTATGAAATAATTTGTTAAGTAATCTATTACACTTTTTGATAATCACATTGCTAACTTTATCGCAACGGCTCGAATGACTTTAAGACATGTACTTCATGTTAAATGAAGTTATAGAACTTCATACTTGGCTCAGGTAAGTGATCAGAAGTTATTCAATGAGTAGTTAGGCAACATGTGCTTTAGGTAAGTGATCAACTTGTAGCTATCTAGCACCCTGCACCTGGAATAAGTGATCGGCTCCTGGCTGTCTAACACTCTATGCCTAGAATAAGTGATCGACTTCTGGTCATTGATATCCTGCATTGGAAATAAGTGATCGACTATTAGCTATCTGGTACTCTGCACCTGGAACAAGTAATTAGCTCATGATTATCTAGCATCTTGCGCTTAAAACAAGTAATTGGTTGCTAGCTATCTGCCTATAACAAGTGTTTGGCTTCTAGATATTTGATATCCTATTCTTGAAATAAGTGATGGACTGCTAACTATCCGGTATTCTTTGCTTAGAATAAGTGATTGTTTTTTGGCCATCTGATACCTTGTGCCTGGAATAAGTGATTAGCTACTAGCCATCTGGTATATTATACCTAAAATAAGTAATTGGTTGCTAGCCGTTTGGCACTTTATGCCTAGAATAAGTGATCGGCTTCTAGTCGTCTGGCACTCTGTACCTGGAATAAGTGATTGGCTCTTGATCATCTAGCATCCTATTCCTGGAATAAATGATTGACTACTAGCCATCTGAAACTCTATGTCTAAAATATGTGATCTTTTTTGACCGTCTAGTATCCTGCACCTACAATAAATGATTGATTGCTAGTCGTTTGGTACTCTGTGCCTATAACATATGATCGGCTACTGGTCGTCTGCACTCTATGCTTGAAATAAGTAATTGGTTGCTAGCCATTTGGTATTCTGTAACTGTAATAGGTAATTAGCCCCTGACCATATAGTACCATATACCTAGAATAAGTGATCGGCTATTAGTCGACTGATACTTCATGCCTGAAATAAGTGATCGGTTTCTGATCGAATATCTTTTTACATATCAGTAGTTACTTATAACAGGTCATTTATCTTGTAATACTTTTTAAATTATTGACATAGATCACCTACAAAATTGATAAATATTTCAGATCCTTCCTTTTAGACAAATGACTTTACTGCTTCGATTCTCTTGCAACGTTAATTGAAAAATTATGTGGATGCCAGAGAGAGAGAGAGAGAGAGAGAGAGTAGGCTGTAACTTTACTATTTATTCATTTTTGTGCTAATGCATGTCTTGGTGCCTGGTTATTACAGCCAGCCCTAGAGATAAAAACAAAAGAAAACATAGGTGGGGCTCTTGCATGGGACATGAATGGAGAAAAATATACCCAAATATAATTCCAATGCAACCAATATACACCACAGTAAAACAGGTTTTTCCCGACGCTATTTTAGAGCTTTCTCGATGCTTTAAAGTATCTATAAAAATCCTTCCCACATTTCTATGAGCGTCGCAAGAGTAAGAGTGAAATTTTTTTTTTTCCAATACTTTTTGGAAGCGTCGGCAGTTTTTCTTGACGCTTATAAGCATCGGAAATAATTTTATTCCTGATGCTTTAAAGCATCGGGATAAGCAGTGTTATTTTCGATACTTTAAAGCATCGAGAATAAAGTTATTTTCGATACTTTTTAAAAGCATCGGGAATAAAGTTCTTCCCGATACTTTAAAACATTGAAAATCTATTTTTTTAAAATAAAATAATAATTTTAAAATTTAAATATCTATATAATATTTAAATTTAAAAAAATGATAGATGTTGTACCCATCCGGCTAATCCTGGGTCGGACCGGTCCCAGGCGTCCGGTCGGCTGACCCCCGAAGGAGGGGTCTGAGAGGCTATGGGAAGAGAGGTCCGACCCCCGGCTCTTGAGGAGGTCCCTACGGTCTCTTTCCCAAATGGCTGACCCACCGAGAGGCTGACTTGGGCTGAGCCGAACGGACTTCTCCTGTCAAAGGTACGGCTGACCCAGAGAAACTCAGAGGGCCGTCAGACACCTCCTCGCACACGCGTTGGCTTCTTTGGAGTTTCTGGCGAACGCCCCGGTCGGCCGGGCGACTCTCCTCAGCTGAGGCCGACCCACCATTAAGGGAACTACTCGAAGGCTCCAGAAGCCCCTCTCTGATAAATTCTGACATTCTGTTACAACGAACTCCACCATATGGCCACGACTCCATGCCACCAGGCCATCACTCTGACCCTCCTGCCACGTCGCCAGGCCACGACCCTGTCACCATGCTGACTCTCCTGGGGACAAATATGGACTTTCCTAGCCTATCCCCCAACAGAATTTGGCCGCACTCCACGTCTATAAAAGGTGCCCAAGGGACCTTCGCGAGAAGGTAAGGTACTTCTTCTCTACTACGAGCGATTTTTTCTTAGCTCTTTTCATTATGTTGCTCCAATCTCTTCTCTAACTTAAGCATCGGAGTGTCCCGTCGGAGTACCTCCGGCATCCAGAGACTTTATTCAGGTCGACCAACAGAGAAGCTCTTCAGTGTACCCACCGAACCCAGTCCGGAAGGAAGAGCGGCAACAATAGACAACGAGCACTCATGTTTTTTGTCTTGCAGCAGCTCAACCTTTACGCCTTTGCTACAAGGCCTGCAGTCACAGAATGAAGTCTTCTTCCTGTAGTACATTTATGAGGCTTTCTCAAGCCTCCAGGTCTTGTTCTCGGGGGAGTAGGGAAGTTATGCCGGGTGGATGTCTCCGATGTCTAAAAGCGAAGGCTTCTCCGATCCTTCGAAATGATAAGAAAACAAAAGATGACATCAAAGACAGCGCAGGCAAACAACACAATCCATGTCTCCAGTGCTTCTTTAATAATAGAATGAAGAAGAAACAAAGTGCTCCTCTTGTACTCGGCCAACTATGAGGCACCCGTCCAGGAAAGGACACTTGCCTCCCTATTAGCTAAACAAGGACGGTGCTTAAATTATTAACATAATTAAGATGCTTGAAGTGGATTAAGCTAAATCAAGGACATGAGTAAGTTAAAGTAAGCTGGTTACTACTGATGCTGGGAGGTGGATTGATGTAATTGCGGAGTGCTGCAATGTTTCTTGGGGTTTAATAATTGACTATGTGGCTGTAGAAAATTCAAAGGCCGGAAATAAGTGCATAAGTTTTATCTGTCCAATCCATGTACGAAGAATTCTTTTGGAAAGTCTTATTCTGTTTGAATTTATCTGTCCAATTCATATTATCCTCCTCCTCCTCCTCCTTCTTTTCTTTTCTTTTTTTCTTCTTCTTCTTCTTCTTCTTTTTTTTAATTTTTTTTTCTTGATAGAACAAAAAGATGAGGGAGAGGGAGAAGACCTCCTGGTGTAGCTTTTTACTCGGATCTCAATCCATTAAATTTTTGTTCGATTCTAACCATAATTTTTTCCGTACCCTTTTTACCAACTGAATGAGTACGTCGGACCTGTGACTAGTAAATTATTTATAAGAACTGAGCCGTTCTTTAATCAATCAAGCTACCATCATAGTGGCCATCCATATTCTCTTCCCTCGTTAAATATGCGAAACGTATGTCTTCGATATCAGATGTGAAAGGTCCTGCAAAATCTTGCTCCCCGAATTCGGAGGTCTCTGAGGACATGGATGTGGGCTAACTCATATTAGCTTTTCAATGTGATTTAGAAACTGCATGTTGTGATAGTTTTGGCCACAAATGAATCGATTCATAACTAAATTTGCTTGCAACTTAAAACACATATAACCATGAAATATAATTAAAGCATTGGATTGGAGTACATTTCATTTTTATTTCCTTTTGTAGCTACTCAAATTTGTATTTATTTGTCTACAGTTTGCTCTGTACGCAAAGAAACTGAGTTCATCAGCCATACATCAATCCTACAAACTAGCAGGTAGAAGCGGTAGGCCATGAAATAATTTTTTATAAGCTCGCTTGGAGAGAGTTGTATCTGTATATACTTGATATACACTTTCTCGATCGCTTGGAGAAAGTAACCAAAGCTACTGAATACTTACTATGATCAGATTTTTAATCAAACAGGGCTATTGTTTCTTGCTAAGCTGGTTTCAAAAATACAAAGTTAAGCATATTCCAGTTCAAGGGAGCAATAAGAACACACCACACTATCTGAGTGACATTTTGAGCTCTTTTCTTGAATATTCCATTTGATCTCTTTCTTTGAATATTATTAAAGAAGCAACATTTAAATATTATTAAAGAAGCAACATTTAAATATTATTAAAGAAGCAACATCATTTCATAAACAATAAGCTGTTGAGCAGTGTAGAGTAACTTGCGGTAATAATTCATCACATCAGAATCAACATTTGAAGAGTTGAAAATCTAATTCCCATGAAGCGGTTGAAAATCTAAACACATGAAGTAGATGGTTTGCGACACTGATATTAAATTTATGTTCTCTTTGTAATATGTAGTCTAAATATTGAAAATTATACAGTGCCACTACATCACAGTAACGACCCATATGGTAATAACAATTAACATCACTTAATATACCAACATATTAATTTCACCATGGATCAATGCTCACAGTTTTAGCTTAATAATATTTTTGCAGCTTTAAAAGTGGCCAACATTATTTTGAGCTTGTAATTCATGTCAAAATATATCACAGGAACTTGCCAATCACTAGGTTTATTGGACACATTATAGCGGGCATTCTTCACAGCTGTAAATGATGAAGTTAGAGATGCTCGGATAAGGTGAAGTGCTTTTAATTATAGTTATCATTCTGACACAAGAGTGCTGTCCAAATATCAATAACCTTAAACAATATCAGCAGCTTTAACTATTACAGTAATCAGAAACTAGAACATATATATATATATATATATATATATATATATATATATATATATATATATATATATATATTATGAACAAAAAAATTGGCTCATTGTAACTGATACGAAGAAAAAGTGAAACCCAAGAGTTTGTTGATGCACTTTAGGTTCAAGCTTCTGAAATGGGCTGCAGGTGTCAACAAAAAATTTGTAAGAACAATATCAAAACATCATACCATGTAGAAACAAGAAGATTTCATTTAATGAGGATTATAAAAGCCATTATTTAAAGATATGATGTCAAAATGGGATAAAAAAGCTAAATGAACATAAATGACCTGAAGCTTACATACTATTTGGATCATAATAAATGCCACTAATAAAGCCATCGATGCAGGAGAAGCAAACATAGTAGAAGCCATCAATAGTCAAGCCACAATCTACTCCAACATTGACAAAATACTGCTCCTTCCATCTGTGTAGGAGATTTCTCAATAGATTTCTTAACATAAAAACAGGGCCCTTGAATCATCAATAGATTTCTCAACATAAATGGCAATGGCTTAATTGTGGGCAGGTGCTAACCAAGGGCTTAATCATTGATTGCTCTTATATAGAAGCCAGTAAAATTTCATAATTAGTAATATGTCCTCGCTAGAATAAGAGGAAATAAAGATACAATAACATTCAATTTCCAATGAATCTGCAAAAATAAGGCATGCATGAAGATCCGGATATCTATGAAAATTTGAGAATACCTATAGCAAAAGGTTTGAAAAACATGATGAACGGAAGTACTGAACTCAGAACCATAAGGAGCAGAAGTACTAAACTCGGAATTGAAGAAAGAATTATGATTGATAGAAATCCAATTCACATAATGTATATGCTCCATCTCATCATTGCTCAGCAAAAAAATCTTGCTCTGTCTCTTGGACCGGAACTTCAGAAACCGAGTGAATTCTGGTGCTTGATTATAAAATAGAGAACCCATGCTTGTAGAAAGCAAGACAACACTTATGTAGTAACTTGAACAAAGCTCTTAGAATAACCTGAGAATGAAGCTTTTTCATAGAGTATGTTGCTAATTAGTTTATAAGAGCATGTATTGGATTAATCTTCGCACAATTCGGCATTCCATAAATAGATAGATATAGATACTTAATGTTCTGATAAAAATTCATAATTAGTAACGTGTACTTGCCAATATAAGAGGAAATAAAGATTGAGACTATGGCGGAAAAAATAAAGGAAAAAATTTGGAAAGCAAAGGAAAAAATTATTGGTTTAGAGATTTGAGAGAAGGAGCCTACCTGATAGAGATCGAAGGGGCTTTCTTCTTCGCCAGGATCCGTCGCTCAATGGAAACAAACGAGAGCCGGAATTCGCGCGCTGTCGATGGATGGAGGGAGGGAGATCTAGGGTTTAGATTTGAAGAGAGCAAAACCGATCACGGAGAGAAGAAGGGAATGTCGTCTGGATCGGGTGGGAGCCGGAATCCGCACGCCGATGATGGATGGAGGGAGGGAGATCTAGGGTTTCTATTTGAGAAGAGCGAAACCGATCGCGGAGAGAAGAAGGAAAGGTCGTCTGGATCGGGTGGGAGCCGGAATCCGTGCGCCGGCCGATGATGGATGGAGGGAGGGAGAGGGAGAAAACGATCGTGGAGAGAAGAAAGGAAGGTTGCCTGGTAGGGGCGGGATAAATAAGGATTCGCGATGCTTAAAAACGGCATTAAAAGCCATTCTTTGCCAACACTTTTTACGAGTGTCAATGCAGAGCTTAGCGACGCTATACAAAAACGTTGGGAGAAATGCATCGTTCTTTCTCTTTTTCATTGTAGTGATAGTGCACCAGACCATCAACAAACAAACAAGCAGCATCGATCACTCCGGATCAGGCGGAGGCCTTAATTAACGATCACAAATTCCAGCAACACCAAGTGCACTGGCCACAACGCTTCGAGAGTACTCATTGCTACGTACTTTCTTGTAAAATTTGAGCTCAAAAAAATTATCGTAAAATTACCTACACTTTGCCCTTCTTTCGAGCAAAAGTTATCTACTAGTTCTCTAGCAATTCTTCGCCGACTAATGTATATCAACTTCAACTTGAGGACAAACGTGGCGTTTTATAAAATTTAACCCCATTGCTACTCAAACAGATTATGTTTAATAATAATCTAGCATTTGTCTAGATTATTATTAAACATGATAATAATAATCTAGCATTTGTCTCCCTAACAAAATCAGGATTTTTTTAAAAATAATAATGAGAAAGGGAGGTGTCCCCATGTTGGTGAACCATCCAAGAATTTTATTAAAAAAATATTTACATGGTTGTGGGGTATTTAATTACAAGGGCGATGTACCATCTGCTCGCACACCGAGCTAGGTGTCCAGGCTACTATAAATGAATGGTCTCACCATATAGACCTCCTGGTGGAGGGAAACGGGGGAGTGCATGCATGGAATGTTGCTGGTAAATGGAAAAGAAATCTCCTTGAAAAGACTCTTCGACGGTGATCACCAGTCCCCCCGGGCCTCCCATGATCAAACTCATGAATTTAGCTATTTTTTCTGAGACATCCATATTTTTTTTTTTTTTCTTTTCTCACAGGACAAGCCAATGCCATTTGCCTCGGAGTCCTCCTCACAAAATCCCCACACGGAGAAGTCCAAACTTTGACTTTCGTTAATTTCGAGACCTTTAATTTCCTACAAACCAAAATCAAGCGAGCAACCAGAATATGGTATCATATGGCCAAGCTCCTCACCGCCCCAACCAAAACCCTCCCACCCTCCCGCTGCCACCTTTCTCTCCCTCGAATCCCATGGCCTCATCTCCATCATCCAACTCTGCATACGTCTTCCTCTTCTTCATCCTAACCTCCATTACCCTAGCAACTGGTTTCAATTTCCATGCAGCTGAAGAGAAGGAGACTCTTCCTCTTCTTCATCCTAAACTCCATTACCCTAGCAACTGGTTTCAATTTCCATGCAGCTGAAGAGAAGGAGACTCATCTGAACTTCTACGTGCATGCATGTCACACTAACCGGTCCTGCAGCGACCACCTTCATCGTGGCCAGCCTTCACGATGAATCATCCTCCTCCGGGGACGTCGTGGTCTCCCACAACCCTCTAAAAGAGGGACCGGACCCGGGCTCGAAGCTTGTCGGCCGGGTTGAGAGCTTAGATATCATTGCATCCTTGGCAGCTCGGTCGGCGCTGACGGCTTACAATTATATATGCATGTGTTTAAGTACTTAACGGGAGCTCGCTTGCAGTGCTCGGTGTTGGAACTTGAATTGCTTCACAATTATGCTTAGGATTCATCCTATTAAATATATACTCAATGATATATATAAAATAAATACCTACCAAAATATCCTAAATAGGATTAGCCAAACACGGCAAAGTATCCTAAATAGGATTAGCCAAACATGGATACATATCAATACATCCCATATAGGCACATCTAAACTTGGAAGGAAATCACTTAGGTAGGAAAGATGTTTAATACCCCCCTCAAACTGAAGGTGCTTCTTCCAAATGAAGTTTGGAGAGAAGATAGTGAAAGCGCTCCTTGGCATGGGACTTTGTAAGTGTTGCCGCTCTCGTCGCCGCGCCCGCGCCTCGGATCCGTGGATCCTCCCTGACCGCCTGGCGAGGGAGCCTCCCTGGCTGCGGCGAACCTGCAAGAAGGGGTTAGAAGACTCTGGCCGGGGATCCCGACGAGGGAGCTCCGACGGTCAAGTCAGTAGACGACGAGAAGGAACAGATTCTCCAAGACGGACCCCCTAAGGGGTTCCAGACTTAGAGAATTTACTAGTAAGAAAGGTGCTCTGGGGACCAGAAATTCGGCCAGGCCTCCTTGCCGAGCTCACGCCAAGCGATCCCCTCTCGAGACCTCGGATCTCACTCTCGGAGTGAGGCTTTTTGCCGCTGCTTCTTTCTTGTCCCCAGGCTTGTCCGCTTACCTTGTCGTCCCCAGCTTCCTTCCTTTTATCTCCTCCCGCCGTTCGCCTGTCTTCTCCTCCTGGGAGGCTTCCCTCCCCCGTCCCTTTCTCTTTCCCCTTTTCGGTGAGGAGGGCCAGGCGGCTTTCCGACCTCGTCCGCCGAGCCCAACAGGGAAAAGGCAAAGACAGAAAAGGGGGGGGGGGGGGCGGCGCTGGTAAGGCGGCCGGTCAGATCTCGGGCCCAGTTAGAGCGCCCTCTTTTCCAAGTGTGGGCGCCATCCGTCTATGGGGCCTGTTTTGTCAGAATCGCACCTCTCGGCTGCGAGACCTGTCGGGCTGATGCAAATGGTGTTTCGCGTGCCGCCGCCATCCGTACGGGGCGCCGTCTGTGATGCGTACGGCCCGAGGGATGACCTCGGGGCCTGCGCCTTCTTCCCTGGGACCTTCTCCGTACGGGCGGCCTGACCTCGGCCGAGGCGGACCCGTCCCCGGGGGCCACCTGTCGGAGGAGCGAAGGATCGGCCGATCTCGGCCTAGGTGGACCCCTCCTGGGTGGACACCTGGCGAGGTGGCAGGAGGTCGCCTGGCTTCGGCCGAGGTGGGCCCGTCTCCAGGGGCCACTTGGCGAAGGAGCGAAGGACCGGCCGACCTCAGCCTAGGTGGACCCCTCCTGGGTGGACACCTGGCGAGGTGGCAGGAGGTCGCCTGGCTTCGGCCGAGGTGGGCCCGTCTCCGGGGGCCACCTGGCGAAGGAGCGAGGGATCGGCCGACCTCGGCCTAGGTGAACCCCTCCTGGGTGGACACCTGGCGAGGTGGCAGGAGGTCGCCTGGCTTCGGCCGAGGTGGGCCCGTCTCCGGGGGCCACCTGGCGAAGGAGCGAAGGATCGACCGACCTCGGCCTAGGCGGACCCCTCCTGGGTGGGCGCTAGGCGAGGTGGTAGAGGAACCCCGAACCGAGCTCGACTTCGGCGAGAGCAGTTTGTCTTAGGAAGTCGTCTGGCGGAGTAGCCTTGCCGAGCTCGGCCTTGGCAATGTGGCGCTGACTCGGCCGGAGAAACCTCCACGTGGCTCGATCATATTTGGCGGTATCTGAGCCCGGCCACGTCATCGTTACGGCCGTAACAGTAAGTAAATTAGCAATTTGATTAGTTGAGGAGATATGATGTAGATCAATAGTGTGCTGCTGATAGTGATGATGAGTAAAGTGACGGTCAATATCAATATGTTTGATACGCTCATGGAAGACAGCATTGCGTGTGATTTGGATAGTACCATGGCTATCACAATAAATGGGCGTTGAAGAGGATAGATGTATACCCATATCATTAAGTAACCAGTGAAGCCAGACAATCTCAGCAGTAGTATGAGCAAGAGCACGGTATTCAGCTTTTGCGCTGGAACGAGATACAACTGATTGCTTTTTACTTTTTCAGGCAATCAGTGAGTTTTCCAAAAATATGCAATAACCAGTTGTAGAGCGTCGATCAGTGATATCTCTGGAGAAATCATTAACCAAGAAGAGTGGTTTGGAATTTTTCAAATCAAGCACGAGGTGCCTGTTTGAGACCATAAAGTGCACGACGAAGTTTACATACTTGACGAGGTTGGTGAGGTAAGCCAGGAGGCGGCATCATGTATACTTCTTCAGACAGGTCTCCATGAAGAAAGGCATTCTTGACATCAAGCTGATGTAAGGACCATCGTTTGGCAGTGGCTATAGCAAGTAGAGTACAGACATAAGTCATACGAGTAACAGGAGCAAATGTTTCTTCATAGTCGATGCCATACTACTGTGTAAATCCTTTGGCAACAAGACGAGCCTTATAGCGCTCGATGGAACCATCATCCTTAGTTTTGATCTTGTATATCTATTTGTAGCCCACGATCGATTTCCCTTGCGACAGATCAACCAGGTCCCATGTATGGATTTTTTATAGAGCCTCAAGTTCTTCTGACATGGCATTTTGCCAGGAAGGATTAGATGATGCCTCTTGATAGGATTTAGGTTCATGTAAAGGCAAAACAGTGGACAAGTAGCAATGATAATGGTTAAATGAGCCGGTGGATTATGATGGCGAGTAGGATATTGCCTCTCAGGTGCTGCCAGATTGCTCGCAGGAGGAGTATCGGTTGGGACGACAGTAGACTGGCCAGGTTGTCCGGAATACCCATTTTTCTCAAGTAGTGGTGCATCAGAGGGAAAATGATCAAGCAAAGGTTCTTGACACAGAAATGAAGATTTTTTATGAGATAAAGAAAAAAAAGGAATCTGTTCCTAGAAGGTGACATGCCTAAAAATACATAATTTTTGAGTTTCGGGATCATAGCATCGATATCCTTTTTGTTGGATCCCATATCCTAAGAAAACATAGATTGCATTTTTTTTTGATAATTTATCACACTCATGCTTGGGGAGATGAACAAAGCAAGTACAGCAAAAAATACGAAGATGGTCATAGGAAGGCGGAGAGTTATAAAGTCGTTCAAAGGGTGAGAAAGCACCAAGGACACGGGAAAGAAGGCGATTAATTATATATACAGCAGTATTCATGGCTTTAATCCAAAAGACTTTCGGAACAGAAGAGGAAAGGAGTAAAGTACAGGCGGTTTCAACAATATGACGATGTTTCCTCTCAAACACACCATTTTGTTGAGGAGCTTCATACAAGATAACTGCAAAAGTGTGCCCTAAGACTTAAGATAATGATTGAATGATTTTAAAATATATTCACCACTAAAGTCAGAGCGAAAGATTTTTATATGTTTAGAAAATTATGTTTTGATCATGGTGGCAAATTCAATATAAACTTTTAAAACTTCAGAGCGAGCATGCAAAAGATAGAACCAGGTGTAGCGAGTAAAATCATCAATGAAAATAACATAATAAGCAGAACCACCCATAGAGGATATAGGGGCAGGACCTCATACATAAGAGTGATTAAGATCAAAAGGGGTAGTAGTAGTGGAGTGACTTAAAGAAAAAGGTAAAGCGAATTGTTTTGATAATTTGCAATGAACACAACATGGTTCTTTTATTACAGAAACATAACCAAGCAAACCTTTATTAATTAATTAAGATAATTTTAAAAAGGAAAGATGACCTAAACAATCGTGTCAAGACGTAAAAGAAGAATTATTAGTGGAAACAACAGCAACGGAGTGAGTACCAAAACTAGGGGAAACATAAAGCGTATCCAAAACAAAAAGTTGACCAATCTTATAGCCTGTCCCAACTTCCTTCCCCGTCAAGCAGTCCTGCACAACACAACTAGAAGGACAAAAGGTAACTGTAAGTCCTTTATCACATAATTGGCCAATGGAAATAAGATTCATAGAAAGTTTAGTAGCAAGAAGAACATCAGAAAGGTATAGGTTAAGAGAGTGAATGGTTCTACGATGGCTAGCAGTAATGAGTGATCCATTTGTAGTTTGAATTTGAGATAGAAAAGGAAGAGAGAAAATATGTTGGAAGATGCCAGGGTTGAAAGTCATATGATTAGAGACACCTGAATCAAAGAACCACTTACCTGACATAATGGAGGTGTCAGAAGAAGATGAGGTAGTAGGATTACCAATAGAGAGAGCCTGATGAATCATTGTCTGGATATCATTGGGAGTAAGTGATGTGGCTGCTTGGGCTGTAAGCTCTGGCATAACAGTAGTAGCAGCGGAGGATGAGCAATTTCCAGAATTTCGAGTTTTGGTTCTCATGTTGTTGGAGTTTGGATGGGGGCAATTCCAAACAACATGTTCGACTTTCTTACAATAGGTACACTACATGGAGGATGCATCCTGGAGTCGAGAAGTAGATACCTGACAGTTGCGAGCAATATCGCCAAACTTCTTGCATGAGTGACACTGGATTTGAGACAGTCCCTTTGATTTAATCCATGTAGACAATATTAGAGAGTCATCATGGTTGGAGGAGATGATCTTCTTCGGGTTTCTTCAATAGGTAACTTGGACAGTGCAGTGTCAACAGATGGAAGAGGAGATCTGTAAAGAATAAAAGCCTGAATAAGCTCAAATTCATTGGGAAGAGCCATTAGGAACTGAACAAGATAAAACTATTCCCAAAATTGATAATAAAGTTCTGCATCATGGGTCCACTTGGGCTCCATCAGGGCAAGTTGATCCCAAATAAAAAACATCTGAGAGTGAAAGTCAGCCACGGACTGCTCTGGTTGTTGCTTGAGATTACGAATGTCCAGTTCAAGCTTATATTTGAGTGCAAAATTTGTCTGATTCTACCGCTTGGCGAGGAAGTCCCACACTTCCTTTGCAGTGTCAACCTTGCTAAAATGTAGGCTGATGGAGGGGCTGACAGTATTATAAATCCATGTCATGATTTTGTTGTTGTCAATGTCCCATATAGCAAAAGACTCCCTGGGTGCAATTGGACATGAAATTTTACCAGTAATATACTGTCAAAGTTCACGTCATTTTAAAAAGATCTTCATCATGAAGGACCATTGGGGATAATTAGTTCCATTCAAGTGAACCACAATCGACTGAGCGACATCAGTCATGATGAACTAAGCGAAGTCGGTTGAAACCCACAGCAAGGTCAAGTAGCAGATCCGGTGGAGACGCAGCGGTCACGGGCGGAGATGGAGGATTCCAGTGGATGGAGAGACTCCCGACAGTAAAATCTGGTGGGGTTTTCACTGGTATCCTCGGACAATCCATCATGGAGAAGAGTGGCACGGTCGACGGCTGGCGGCACGGGAGAAGGTGGCAGGATAGCGTCACAGTAACATGGCAGCGACTTTGATTCCAGATGTGTCTGTGCTCGGATGGGAGATCGGAGGCCCCAAACATGCTTGGATGGGAGATCTGCTGGATTCAGGAAGCAAAGAGGGCCGTCGATGGATGGTGCACGGGGAGATAGAGGAGTCGGGGACGAATCTGGAGGAATCCTGCGGTGTCGGCGTCGATCAGTAGCTGGTGCAGGGGCAGCGGGAGGCATTGGCAGGGGCAGTGGTGGCGGGAGGCGGCAGTGGGGGCAGGGGCGGCGGGAGACGTTGGCGGGGGTAGGGGTAGCAGGAGGCATCAACGAGGGAGGCATTTGGCAAGGGCGGGGGTGGCAGGAGAGGTGGACGGGCGGTGACAGGGCTGAGAGAGTCAGAGGCCGAGAGAGGTGCCGGTGGGGGCAGGGGCGACAGGATCGGTGGACGAGCAGGGGTGGCGGGAGGCGACAACGAGGGCAGGGGCAGGGGCGGCGTGAGGCGACAACAAGGGCGGGGGCAGGGGTGGTGGGATCGGTGGACGGGCGGTGATGGGGCTGGGAGAGTCAAAGAGGTCGAGAGAGGAGGGAGGGCCCACAGGAGTCATCGAGAGGCGTTGATCGCTGTGACGGCCAGAAGAGGAGTGACGGGGTGGGATCGGTGAACGAGGGGAAGGGAGGAGATTAGGGTGTCCCTTAAGAAAAAAGAAGGGATGGGAGCATGACGCTCAGCTCCAACATGGCCCGTACCGCATTTTTTTATTGGTCCAAATATATCCATTGTAGCATGACGGGATGGGAACTGAGCGTGACTAGCATTAATTATCATTCAGTTTTTATTTAAAATTTTTGTCCATACCAAATTACCCTTCTCTCCAGTTCCTTGAACTAGGATGTCGTAGATTTTGAACTAGGTGTCGTAGGTTTTGAACTAGGGTGCCGTAGCTTTTAAACTAAGGTATCGTAATACTGTTTCAGATTTTAATTTATATTTTTCTGCAGGGATGTCGTAGGTTTTGAACTAGGGTGTCGTAGCTTTTGAACTAGAATGTCATAATACTGTTTCATGTTTTAATTAATATTTTCTACAGGGATGTCGTAGGTTTTGGACTAGGGTGTTGTAGCTTTTGAACTACGATGTTGTAATACTGTTTCATGTTTTAATTTATATTTTCTGCAGGGATGTCGTAGGTTTTGAACTAGGGTATCGTAGCTTTTGAACTAGGGTATCGTAATACTGGTTCAGATTTTAATTTATATTTTCTGCAAGGGTGTCGTAGGTTTTGAACTAGGGTGTCGTAGCTTTTGAACTAGGATGTCGTAATACTGTTTCATGTTTTAATTTATATTTTCTGCAGGGATGCTGTAGCTTTTGAACTAGGGTGTCGTAGCTTTTGAACTAGGGTGTTATAATACTGTTTCAGGTCATTTTTGAACTAAAGTGTCATAGGTTTTGAGCTAGAGTGTCGTAATACTATTTCAGGTCATTTTTGAACCAAGGTATCGTAGGTTTTGAACTAGGATGTCGTAATACTGTTTCAGGTCATTTTTGAACTATGATGTCATAGGTTTTGAACTAGGGTATCGTAGGTTTTGAACTAGGATGTCGTAATACTGTTTTCGATCATTTTTGAACCAGAATGTCGTAGGTTTTGAACTAGGATGCCGTAAGTTTTGAACTAGGGTGTCGTAATACTGTTTCTGGTTTTTTTGAACCAGGGTGTCGTAGGTTTTGAATTAGGATGTCGTAGGTTTTGAACTAGGATGTCGTAATACTGTTTCAGGTCATTTTTTGAACTAGGGTGTCGTAGATTTTGAACCAAGGTGTCGTAGCTTTTGAACTAAGATATCGTAAGGATATTTTGGTCTTGACGAAAATTTCAATTAATATTAGTCATCTCAGCTTTTGTCCCATCTTACTACAGTAAATATATTTGGACCAATAAAAATGTACGGTATAGGCCACGCTGGATTTATTGCATCGCACGTGGTGCACAAAGAATTACTCAAGTTTGAAATCTACCCAGTCCAAAGCCCAACCCAGGAAAACGTTATGTAAGGCTTGCGCATGGTATCAGTCTGGACCCATCTTGGATGATATCCAAAGCCATCGCGACTCGCGACCCAACCGGTAGCACCAAATAATTTCACCTTATTCCAACCATAATTAAGTACAAGCCAACGGTCGATCCTCCCTCCAAAGGGCCATCGCCCACCCATGTTCTATAAGGGGACTCATCATTCAGGCTTCTAATAACTGCTTGTTCCCTTTGAGACTCCCAGCTAGAGCTTGGTTTCTTAGGAGAGCCATTCTCTCCCCTTTTGCACATCTCTTTCATCCTCTTTTCTTCGATGGTGATCTCGGTGACTGCCGGTCTCTTCGAAGAGAGAAGAAGACCCATCTGCACCTCTACCCCGATGACATCGCCGCCGGCAGCAACTTCACAACCCCGAATAAAGCTTGTGTAAGTGGCGTTGATTGATAATTTATGCAAGGAGTGCTCATCTCCACCTCCTTCCTTGTTTAATATACCAAGAGAGAGACGAACCCGATACCTTATATCAAATCAAAAAAATAGAGACGAAAGATACTAGAGCAATGTTGTATCGGGCTACTTACCTCCTTTTACTTGGATCTCTAATTTTTTTGAAATGCTCCAAATTCTACTTGAACATTCAAATTTGGATCAACACCAACATAAACATCTCTGAATAAAATTCTAGGATGATGCCAAATATGTCCAAAAATATTTAAGAAAAGCAAAGCAAACGTAACTAACCCCTTAGATTGCTACAAAAAATACCATCAGCTTCAACTGTTTCAATTCCCGAGCGATCATACCAAAAACTCATGTTCCTTTTGAATTTCTTTTTTGATCAATGATGACCGTCGCATCGTCATCATATCATATTATCATACCGTTGTCACGTTCGAGTTCTTTACATGTACATGATTACATTTGGATAGATTAATTGCCATTAAACCAAGTCAAGTCATATTCAAGAATAAAAAAAGGTATGCAAGGAAATATGAAATGCAAATTCTACAAAATCTAGCAAAATGAAAAGCCAAATCATTTTCGATGTCTCTTGTTTCGCATTAAGTTAATTCAAAGTTAACAATTAAATTGATGGACATATGTTTTGTTTGATTATAGGACACAATTAGGGTCGATTATAGATCATGCTAACACAAAGTCTCTTTGACAGCATCATGAAAAAAATTGGGCGAGAACATTTATTCTATATATCGGTACAACTGAGATGTTTGTAAATTTAATTTGTTGATCTTTGCGTGCCTAGACTTATCTATCCGGCAGGACAATGACAAGAACAATATTTTAGCAGTGCAAACACTTTGGAACAACATCAATAGGGTCTGGACTCTGATGGCCACCACTTCATCTTTATTTGCCATGGCCTGCTGGCCTTCACTAGCATCAAGGAGCCATGCATGTTAGGAAAAAAAAAAGTAAAATATTTTGTCTTTACATTGGATCAAGCAGTGTCACAGGTTGCACTTCTTAACAAATCCAAGCTTTTACCATGGAGCCTTTTTGACTGAGAATTACCGTTACCTACATACTTCCAATCATTCTTTCTACTAGATGTTGGTGGATGATCATCATCGAGACAAAGATTGCCCAACCACAGGTGCTGACATTATTGAGAAAAAGATTGCCCAACCGCAGGTAGGACCAGAATCCATTTCCATTTAGAAAAAAAGATTGCCTAACCGCAGGTAGGACCAGAATCTCTTTCCATTGAGAAAAAGATTGCCCAACAACCACTGGTAGGAGCATAGAATCCATGAGAACGACCTTGTTGCCAAGTAAGATGTAAACGATATTCTATCAAACATCCTCATATATAGACCAAGGGGATGTTTGGTTGGGGGAGTCATATTCCTATTCTAATTTCAGGATGGAATGAAAATGGTCCTATCTTTCAAAATTTAATTTCAACTTTTTTTCTAAGGATTCAAATATTTAGTTGGATATCTGTCTCAAATAATTGATTTTTTACTTTATGCGTATTATGATATCTAAATCAAGAGTAATCACAAGTAACGATCAAAGTTCTCAATATTTCTACGTGTGATATATCATATCTCACCAACTCTATGGTACCATCCATTTTGGAGTTGGTCTAAAACCAAACGACTTTTAGAACAATTGAATTTTGATTATAAGCATTTTAAGGATTGCAGGCCTTTAAAATGTGAGGTTTTTACTTTTTATTTTGTTAAAAAAGAGTATCCATCATTCCTATTGATCCAACTAGATTCACAGTCGGATTCAGTCCAGTCCATGGGAATTATTTAACCAAAAATAAAATGAAATTATATTGGCAAGTAGTTTCCAAATTACCAATTGATTTATTAGTCAAGTATTAGTTAATCCACCTAAATTGAAATAATTTAAACCCAGTTTTCAATGCCACACAAGGAGTTAGGCTCTTACTTGAGCACCTATGCTAACATTACCTCTGTTAGTTCCCCCAAAAGCCAGGTTTTTTACATTCTTGTGAATGAGTTTGTGGGAGAGAAATAGCATTATTTTGTAGTATGCAGGTATATGAGATGCACATTAAGCATGCAAAAAAGAATAATTTATAATTTTTTTTGAGGAAATTTAATTTTAATTACAGACCATGGATATCAAGAATAGAATTGTAAATAGATGGAACCATAGATCAATTTTGGAGTTTCAGTATGATGATAAATTTTATAAGAAATAAATTTAATTTTTAATTTGCACTAACTTTAAATCACTGCAGCAAAATTAATTTTTTTTTTTGTGCTTATAAGCATCGCAACAATAGCTCATGGCATGTTAAAAAGCTTTGAAAAAGCATCTATAAAAAATGAAGCATAAAAATTTACCATGCCGATGCTTATATACATAGCCAAGAAATGTGCATATGAAAATGCCTTCAAAAAGTATTGAAAATTTAAATAATTTTTTATACTTTAAAGTACTATTTTTTTAATTATTTGTGATTTAAAATTTTAACATTTATCGGCATGATAAAGTACGGCAAGTACCGATGCTAAAAGCTAGCATCAGCAAGTATCAATGCTAAAGAACTTTGACAACTAAAATCAGAAATGGTACTTTAAAGCATTGAAAATTATAATTTTTTTAAAAAAAATTAAAGATTAAAATTTTAAAATATCCGTAAAAATGATCTGTTCAAATTTTTTTTAAAAAAAATTATATATCAATATTGAACCATTATAATACAATATAACGTAACATTATCTATCATATTCATTATAAATCATAATAGAAGGCAATAAAATTTTAAAAAATATATACATATGACTCCAAAAAAAAAAAAAAAAGAGCGAGAGACATCGGACTATCAATGGTTCACAGTAGTATTATCGTTAGCAACTCTTTGACTGCTGGAACTATCAAGAACCTACAACAAAGGTATAAAAATTTTAGTAGTTGGGAATACAAAAATTATAATATAAATTAAATGATTAAGCCTAAGCGAAAATGTAGATATAGTTAGATATGTATATATCATATAGTCCACAAATATTTGCAATACGTATGTCAGCTACCCAGTCTGAGCCATGGAGTATATATCTATGTCATAACTGTAACACCCAGAAAAAAAAAAAAAAAAAGACGGGTGCGAGGAGCGCGGGCAGCGAGCGCGCGACGCGCGGGCGGGCGACGCGCGAGCGCGCGGGCACGCGGTGCGCGGCCCGGCCCATCGCGGCGGGCGCGCGTTGCACGGCCCAGGCCCATGCGCGCGACGCGCGCGGCCGCGTGGGCTCGGCCCAGCCCGTGCCGGCTGTCGCGTGGGCGTTTCCCACGCGTTTCCCAAGTGTTTCCCAACCGTTTCTCGCGGTATATGGCGGTCCATGGGATTTCTGAGTGATCTGGACCGTCCGATCGTCCGATCGAACGGCTGAGATTGATCCGAAGGAGTTTAGGCTTGATTAGGTGCTTTTGGATTCGGATTTGGACGTGGTTTGAGACGTCGATCTCAGATCTGACGGCTGGGGAGATATTTTAATGGTTTTGAACTTCCTAGGTTGCGTTTGGGGTGATTTTAGATGGGTTTTTCTCCTCTTTTTAAACAGGACGTCGATGGAAAGCAGGGAAGAGCCTGCTGAGAGCCATAAAAGAGAGGAGAAGAGAGAGAAAGAGAAGGGAAAAGAGAAGAGAAGAAGGAAGAAAGAGAAAGAGGAGAAGAGAGAGAAAGGGAGAGGGAAGGGATTTTGGTTTGGAAGATGAGGGAAGAGAAAATCGGGGGGGAACTGATTTGATGAATTTATTTATTATTGTAGGAGATCAATCTTTTGAGCAGGGAGGATTTGGACGAATTTCGGGCATAGATTGATACCGGATATTTTGGATTAGCGGTTGAAGGTAAGGATTCTGGACGTGATCACCAGTTTATATATTATTTTATATGCATGGTTTTGATCCGAGTGCATGATCATTGGCATGCATGAATTATTGTTATATGGTGTAGTTGAGTTTTATGAAGAACAATATGATTATGATTGTTATTATTTTATATTCCGGATATCGTGTTTATCGGATAAAAGTTCTATTTTGATGATTTGGACCGTGATGTCGGTCAGTGGAAGAGTTGAGATTTCATGTTTGATATTGTGGTTTTATCATTATTATTGTCGATATCTCATACGTGATGTTATAAAGAAGATTGATATCCGGATGGGTTGGACCATGATACCGGATTGCTAAATAGGTTGAACCATGAAACTGGATATCGAGTGGGTTTGACCACGATATCAGTTATTAAAATGGGTTGGACCACGATATCGGTTATCGAGTGGGTTGGACCACGATACTGGTTATCGAGAGATCACAAAAAAATATGTTTTGACAAGTGTTAATGAAGTAAATACGGTATTTGGTCTAGCCATGCTACGGTTGCACCGTGGTTATACAGCCTGAGCCACGGGCTTTGTACGTGGGAGCCGGCCACGGGTGGATAGTACGTGGGACAGCCGAGCCACGGGCTTAGTACGTGAGCAGGACCGACCATAGTATGCATGGTCACTTTGAGGTTGCCAGTCATGGGCTGGTACATGACCGTGGTTAAACCAGAACCCTAAAGATAAAGGTGCAATAATGAGAATATTAAAGGAAAAATGCAAAGTTATCAAAGTTTTATAATACATGAGGCTTAGATCATTTAATTATATACTGGTATTTTGCTATTTTAGAAATGTATATTATTACTGGTGTGATCATATGAAAACCTTACTGGGCTATAGAGCTCACAACCTACTTTCTTCTTTTACAGAGTCGTGCAGATACTTGGCTTGGTGATGAGTGAGATTTTCTTGAAGTAAGTGACTCTTATGTACCCAGGCCTTGCATGATCTCTAGGATAAAACCTAGAATTTGTGCGGCCGGTCGCGTGCCGATTCCGGTGCTGGATTCGGGGCATGACAATAACTCTCTGCCAAATCATCTCAATCATACTAACATCCACTGTGTTAGAATTCTTGATAACATTTTGAATGTATTGGCTCATTATAGACATATGAGTAGAGATGACTCCAACTTCATAACTGCTCATCCAATCATAATGGTTCACTCCAAGTAACTCTATCATCACCTACATCTCGACGTGACTGATCTCTATGAATGCTGAGGACTCGCCAACATATAGCTCGATAAATAAAAATAAAGTTGTAATTAAAAAAGATATATCTTAATATTATATTTAAAAATAAAATTATAAATTATTATACTAAATAATAATTAATACATACAAAATTATTGTCTCATACGAGTCATCCTGTAAAATCCCATCAAAGGCACCATGATCAGAAGACTATCACCACATAAATGAGACAAGGTTTGGGAAAGATGGAGGGTAGGAATCACATGGAAGTCATCTTCTTTGTCACAGCTCATAATTAATTCGAGATGTTTTCGAGGCATGCAAAGAAAAGTGAGCGGATGGGGAGGTCAGTGCGGTAGAGCTAGACATCGCATTCTCCAACTAAAATCCCATTAGGATCAAAGCCCTCGTCCCTTACATGATGCCAAAACAACATAAATTAATTGAGTAAATTTTTTGTCCAAGAAGGACGGTGTAGAAAAAATATATCATTAAATATTATTAAATAAGATAAGGATCGTATAAGTTATACTTTTTAATACATATTTAATGTCTGTGATTTTATATTTTCATTAAAAAATTTGAATGACAAAAATCTTTTTTTCTCATAAAAAATTATGGCATCGACTTGCATTATGATATCTTTTAGCTTGGGTTAACGTCTATGTATCATAAGACCAAAAGATATTTTTATTATTAAAAAAGTTTTAAAAAATTTTAACGACAAAAATATTCTTGACCTTATGATATTCTATGAACAGGATTATAACACCATATTCACAAAAAAAGTATCATAAAAAGAGGGTATTTTTATCATTCAAAATTTTCAAGAAAAAATAAATTAAATGACGAAAATACCTTTTCTTTATGATACCTATTTATGAACAGGATATCATAATCCTATTCACATAATATCATAAAATTAAGGATATATTAAAAATTTTTAAATTTTTTTAATAATAAAAATATTTTCGGCCTTATGATATTATGTGAACAGGATTATGACATCCTGTTCACAAATAAATATCATAACGAAAGGATTTTTTCGTCATTCAAAATTTTTAATAAAAAATAAACTACAGGTATTAAATGCATATTTGAATGATGAAAATGCTCACATTTTTTTGTAAACAGGATATTCTAAACCTGTTCACAAGATATCATAAAATAAAGAATATTTTTATCATTGAAAATTCTTAAACTTTTCAATGACAAAAATATCCTTAGTCCTATGACATTTTATGAATATGGAAATGTCATAAATCGGTCACTGTATGTTAAACTCAAATCAATAGGTATTATAATTTTTTCATAAGAAAAAAATATTTTTGTTATTTAGATTTTTTTTAAAAAAATAAATTTATAATATTGAATAGATGTTAAGAAGTAAAATTTATATGGTTCAATTAAATTGTGCAAATATTTTTTTTTTTACGGAAATGGTGTACAAAGAATCTCATAATTTTTTTATAAGAAAAAGATATTTTTGTTCTTTAGTTTTTTTTTTAAATAAAATTATAATATTGAATAGATGTTAAGAAGTAAAATTTATATGGTTCAATTAAATTATGCAATATTTTTTTTTTTTACCGAAATGGTGTACAAGGAATTTCATAATTTTTTCATAAGAAAAAAATATTTTTATTATTTAATTTTTTTTTAAAAAATAAAATTATAGTATTGAATAGATGTTAAAAAATAAAATTTAATGTAATTTTCTTTTACCGAAATGATGTACAAAGACTCTCATACATATTAGTTTTAGTGCAACAAAGCCCAACGTCTTATTCACATCCATTAATTGTCACATCCTCAAAGTTCCTCTCTCTCTCTCTCTCGTCCCCAGTCCCCACCAATCCATGAAACTGATGGCAAGGGATGCCTCGATAGTTGGTCCTTGCTTTGCATTTGATCCTATATTGGTAGGAGCACAAATAATGAGAGAAGAAATAATAGAGTGGAGTGGAGGAAGAAGGATAAGTGGAAGGAAGGAGGGTTAGGCTCTCTAAGTCTATAAATCACCCCTCTGTATCCAAAAGCAACCCACCTCCCACTCTACGCATCTCTCTTTTCAGAGGAGAGAGAGAGAGAGAGAGAGAGAGAGAGAGAGAGAGAGAGAGAGGATAAGGAGAAGGACAAGGACAGCCTCCACTTAAAATTGCTCTCTCTCTCTCTCTCTCTCTCTCTCTCTCTCTCTCTCTCTCTCTCTTTCTTTTATATATATATATATATACCTCAACGAGACTTTCTCCTTACCCTAACCAACCCCTCCTCCACTTTCCCATCTTATACCATAAAGTAAAAATGAAAAGAAAAATCATGTGGAAGTGATGAATATGATTATACATAGTTTATCCTGCTAGTGCTGCATCACAAGGACAAGATAATTGGCATACACAATACCATCAAATATCAAGAAGATGAACTTTTTGTTAGATATAAGATATGAAATATATATATATATATAATTTTAAAATATTTTAAAATATTTTTTCATGGTATGTATGGTAGAATATTTTGATATGATAAATAATTTTAAAATTTAAAATAAAACAAAAGTTTGGAAGCCTGGTCTGGGAGGTAGATAAGATTACTGTCCTAAAAAATATTTGGCCCCTCTTCTCGTGCGAAAAATGATTGGATCACACATTCTCCTCCAAGGTATAATCCGAAAGCCAACACTAATATTTACCATGGCACGATCTCGAATGAATGCCAATCAGCTCATCTTCAATTCAAATTCTTAAAATAAAATAAATAAATTACAGGAGAGAAAGTTTTAGAAAATTTTGGAAGAGAGGAATATATGAGAGGGATAAATTAAAATTCTTGGATGGATTATATGGCTAGGATAGAAGCCTATTTATAAACTTAAAATTTCAGAGAATCCCAAGAAGGCCCTTCAAATAGCTGTTATTGTATTAAACAAAAAGATAGTTGTTAAATTATTAAAATTTAGGATTAATAAAAAACATAAAATAAGCGAAAACGATCGAACACCCACACGTGGAGCACATGCTTGTGCTTGCATAGGTATTTGGACTCCACAGAAAAAAAAATGCACGGCAATCCCCTATAAGTTTTAAAATTTATAAAATATTTAAATTTAGTAAATAATTTAAATAATAAAATTTTTAGACTTTTACTATAATTAATACAAGTATCTTCTAGGTTTGAACTCATATTTAGTGTAAAATATACATAGTATGAAGATAAACTAATCATAATATGGTATAGTGCTCTAGACTATGTGCTTGTCTTGATTTTTTTGAAGTTACTAAGGACTCATCCTATTTTCAGAGTCATGACCTTACGACTACTCTTATTATGGTAGATCCTTCAAGGATATGTGCAACGAGATCGTATCTTATTGAACTCACAATTTTGTATCTATTAAGAGCTATGCTCAACCTAACTGTCAAGCATCACACCATAAGGATGTGATAGAGACAGACTCAAAATTGGTGCTCTCAGACATCAGCTCAGAGGTTATTTTCTTTTGAATCTTAATCATGGGGTTGCTATAATGGTAGGGGTCTACTCTAGTAACTAATATATGGGCTTAAATCCTATCCTCTTGATGTCTCAGATACCGTAGTCTTCAAAAGGCTTTTGGTCAAAAGATCTACCAAGTTATTTTTTGATCTTATAAATTATAGTAATGTCACTTCTTTCATTTTATTTTCTACAGCTTTATACCTGATCAAAATATATTGTTCATCCTTTTATTAGTTGTCTGTTGATTTAATAAATCAATTAGAGCTCTACAATCATAATTTAAAAAACTTTTTAAAATTTTTGGTAAAAAAAATTAATATTATTTATTAAATCTTTTAGTTACTGTGCTTAGTACATATAGTGTCAAAAATAATTAATTCAGATTATAATGTACTTCTAGTAATTATTATTTATTTACAAGAGCCCCAAAATACTGTAACTCTTCTTAGCAAAAAGTGATACCCAGTAGTGGACTTAACATCTAAATTATCTATTATCTAATTGGCATCACTATAACCCTTAAATACTTTTATATGACTAGAATATACTAGAGAGTAATCTAAGATTTCTTTAAAATACTTAAAGATTCTTTCTAGAGCTTTCCAATGTTCTTTACTAGGATTACCAGTATATCTACTCAGTCTACCTACTACATAAGCTATATCTAGACAGGTTCTATTTAAAATATATAATAGGGATCCTTTTTTTAAAAAATATTCTAATTGATTAACATGTTCTCCTAATTTTTTAATTAAGTGAGAACTATTATCATAAGGGATACAGATAGGATTTAAATCAAAATATTCAAATTTTTTAAATATTTTATTTATTGAGTGTGCTAGGCTTATTGCTATTCCACTATTTATTCTTTTAAACTTTATACTTAAAATTGCATAAACTTCTTCTAAGTCTTTCATATTAAAATTATTTAATAAATAGCTTTTAGTTTCTTGAATTACTTTTATTGATATTTTAAATAATAATATTTCATCTACATACAAGTATACTATTATAAAATCAATATTCTTTATTTTATAATATATATTTATCATATTCATTTATTTTAAAATTATTTTTTCTAAAACTATTTTATTAAACTTAATATGCCATTATCTAGAAGCTTGTTTTAGATCATAAAGTAATTTAATTAGTCTACATACTTTAATTTTTATTCTTTTACTTCAAATCCTTGAGATTGGTTTATATAGAGTTATTCTTCTAAGTCTTTATTTAAAAATATAGTTTTTACATCTATTTGATGGATTTTTAATTTATGAATTGAAGCTAAAACTATTAATGTTCTTAGGATAGTTATCCTAGCTATAGGAGCTAGATGTCAAAGCAATCTATGTCTTTTTTTTGGTTAAACCCTTTTACTACTAGTCTAGCTTTATATCTTTTTATTATTCTATCTGATCTTAATTTTTTTAAATCTATTTTATTTTTATAAATTTATTTTTTGAAGGTAAATTAGTTTAAATCTAAGTTTTATTTTTTAGGATTGATTAAATTTCACTAGTAATGGCTTTCTACTAATATGATGATTCTGATAATGACATCATCTCATCATACATAGAAGGTTCATCCTCTGCTAAGAATGTGAAGAAGTCTTCTCTAAAATCTTTTTCAACTCTTTTTCTTTTACTTTTTTCTTAATTCAGGTTCAGTTTCTAGTTCTAGTTCCATGGCTCTAGAGAAATATGGTTCACATTCTAGGGATCTAGAAATTATAGTCTTAAAAAAAAAAAAAAGAGAGACATCTCTATCTTATAAGATTAAGTTGTTTACTATATCACTAATATCTAATTTTATTACTAAGAATTTATAGACAATACTATTTTGGACATAGCCTATAAAGACAGCATCTATAATTTTAGATCCTAATTTTTTCTTTTTAGGTTCAGGAATATTAACCTTAATTAGGCACCCCGATACTTTGAGACAATTTAGGGTAGGAGTTCTCTCTTTTCAAAGTTCATAAAGAATCTTGCCACTATCCTTAATAGATATCCTATAGGATGAAGTAAAAAAATAGAAAAGCTTCCCCCATAAATTTTCAAGTAAGTTAGAACTGATAAGCATAATATTTACCATATCTATGAAGGTACAGTTTTTATGTTTAGCTATAATGTTGAACTATGGAGAGTAAGAAGTAGTCTCTTGATAAATTATATTATATTCTTAATAGAACTAAAAAAATAAATATGAGGTATACTTCCCTCATCTATCAAATCTAAAAATTTTAATCTTTCTTTCTTATTGATTTTTTACTTCACTCTTATAAATTTTAAACTTATTAAAGATTTTATTTTTATATTTAATTAGTAAAAAATAGCAGTATCTGAAAAAATTATTTATAAATGTTATTATGTATTTATTTCTATCACGGATTGCAATCTTGGTAGTCATACACATCATTATGTATTAACTCCAAGATTTAAGAATTTTTCTTAACTGATATGATTTTCTTAGTTACTTAGATTCAGCACAAATTTCATACTATATCTAAGTTTGATTTAAAAATTAGTTTTAATTTCATTATATGTTTAGCCTTTTCTAAGGGTACATGACCTAATCCGTTATGCCATAAATTTTATTTAGATTCATTCATAAAATAAATTTGATTCTCAGCTTTATTAATGAAAGGATTTATTATATTCAATTTGAATAAGCCTTCACTCCAGCTTATTGACCTAAAGGTCCAGTTTTCTAAACCTTCAACAACATGAGCCTGGGGTCCAGATGAATCGAAAGATTTATAAAAAGGCTCTTTCTTTCAATAAAAGTAATTTCTTGCAAGATAATTTATTATCCTATACATAAAATAGAATCTTTCACTTGGACCTGTGATTTGTTAAAATTTTTATTTAAGTTATTTATCTTTAAATTCTAAAAACTTTGATTAATTTATTTATATAGTCTTTTAAAATTTAATTTGCATGCTATAATATAAGTTTAGTAGGGATCTTTAATTAATTTTGTACAATACAAAAGGAATAGATATGAGCTATAGATAACCAAAGAAAATGCAATTATGTTCTTTATCATATATATAAATATAAAATATGCAAGGTAAATAAACTATAATTAAGTACAAATAATTATATTTATTGTATGCACTATAAATTATTTAACAGATCTCCTTTAGATTATTAGATATAAGATATGGAAAAAATATATGTATTTATATAATTTTAAAGTATTTAAAAAATAATTTTTTATGGTGTGTGTGGTAAAATATTTTGGTACGACAAATAATTAAAAAATTAAAACAAAAAAAAGTTTGGAAGCCTAGTCTAGGAGACAAATATGACCATTGTCCTAAAGAAGACTTGGCCTCTCTTCTCGTGTGAAGAATGATTAGACCATATACTCTCCTCCAAGATACAATCTAGAAGCCAACACTCCAACATTTACTGATGGCACAATCTCGAACGAACACCGATTAGCTTATCTTCAGTCCAACTTATCAAAATAAAATAAAAAAATATAGGAGAGAAAGAATTTTAGAAAATCTTGAGAGAGAGAAATTGTTGCCCAGGTGGCTTCCCAAAAGGGGATGAATTGGGATTATAAAAACTTTTTACAATTATGTGCACTTTGAAATTCTTTTAGTGTTATGGTGCAATATGCAATGCATAAGTGATTAAGTAAATACAATAAGGTAAAGTAAGCACCAACACAAATACAATGAAATTTAGAGTGGTTCGGAGCAACCGGCTCCTACGTCAACCGGCTCCTACATCCACTACCCAAGGACCACTTGGAATTTCCACTATATCCTCCAACCAGAATGTAGTTGGATTATTTTACCAGGCTCACAATCTAAACCTATACACTTTGGTTTTACCGGGATCACCAAAGAAACCCAACTCCCTTTGGTTTTGAACGGGATCACCAAAGAAACCCTAACACTTGGTTTTAAACCGGGATTACCAAGAACCCAACTTAGGTTTTCACAAGATTCACCTAAAAACCTTTAACCCTCTCTTAAGACATAGCCCCTTGCTGTTCTTAGAGAGAAAACAAAGACAGAGAGAAATAAAAAGCAACTACACAACAAATCGAGTTTGTTTAAATGTTGTCGATGTATATCAAGATGAAGCCTAGCTTTGAACGCACTTTAATGCTCTTCAAGCTTCTTCTTTGCTTCTTCAATGAGTGGATTCAATGATGAAGAGAAGTTGGTGAAGCTTTGAATCCTATCTTGAATGCACTTGAAGTAGGTTGGTGAAAAACTTGAAGGCTTTTCAAATTCCCAAGATAAATCAATAATAATCCCTCAAAAAAATTGTTTAATCCATCAAAAGTAATCCATTTTATAGTTTTCCATGAGATATGGCCGTTGTAGGGCCTAGGGATTCGTGAAAGAGCTGTTGGAGATCAATTGGAATTCAAAAATCACTTTCAGCAACTAGCCGTTAGAGTGAAAAAAATGGTCACTCGAGTCGGCTCGAGGTCCACGAGTCGGCTCGAAGTCTCAAACAACCCAAACAGAATTTCTATACAAGTCGGCTCTTCAAGCTGGAGTCGGCTCGAACATTCAATCAATTCAAAATACCAATTTTCTTGAGTCAGCTCTTCAGACTGGAGTCGGCTCGAAGTCTCAGTCACCAACAATCCTAAGTCTGGACGAGTCAGCTCTTGGGGCTCAAGTCGGCTCGAGATCTCAGGCTTCAAAAATATTTGTTCTTTTATGAGTCAGCTCGAAATACTGAAACTCTGTAATTTCTTTGTATCGTGCCACAAGGAGTCGGCTCTTGATCCATGAGTCGGCTCTTGCAAAAACTTCATTTAATGCTTCAAACTTCTCCAAAATTTTTCAACACTTGTATCAAACAAGAGCTAATCTACACACTCTTATTTTTACAATTTTACAGCCCATTTACAAGATTACATAAGTGAAAAATTAGAGCTTTTTCAATTTAAAGTCCATAAGAGTCTATACACAATTGAATTACCTCTCAACCAATTTGAAAACTAATTAAACTACATATAACCATTTTTCTGTAAAAACTTCTCAAGTAATTGAAAGAATTAGTAATATATACATGCTCCAATATTTTGTGATCATCAAAATCATTTCAAGGATCAACAATCTCTCCCTTTTTAATAATGACAAAACACTGGGCATGAACAAGATTTAAAAATACTTTTATAATTACTATGCATCATATTCACATGTATCAAATGATATTTAACATAGTGCATATCAAACCAAATTGAGTATCAAATTGTTGAACTGATAAGTATCAATACAATGTATCACAATATATCATAAAACTGAAAATTATCAACACAATGTATCATATGTATCAATACAATGTATCATCTGTATCATATGTGTATTAAGTATCAAAATATAATGTATCGAAACATAATGTATCATGTGCATCATCTATGCACTACGTATCGAAACTTCACAAAATTAACTAGTATTTGAAGTAAGTTTCATGAAAACTTAACAAAAACTTAACATAAGCTCCCCTTTACTAATGTAATAACATTTCTTCATATTGTCTTTCATATTCTCACTTTCATACACATTTTATTCACATTTTCCTTCATATCTTCACACTTTCATGCACACTCTTCTCTCTTTTCTTTTCTTCTCCCCCTTTTTGTCATCAACAAAAAAATTGTAAAAAGGAGAACATTCATTCACAAAATTGAGTGATACAATATAAAAGTCATATATATATAAAAAGTGTCAATACATGAGTGATACAATACAAAAGTACCTCGGCACAATAAAAATAGTATCATAACAACAAAACATGAAAAACATAAAGTTCTAAAAACATCAAAATGATAGACTAGGGTCATCATCACTAGGCTCTTCCTCACTAGAGGAGGAATCGACCTCTAAAATGCATGGAGCCGGCCTAAATTTAGGGAACCTAGGTCTAAGGTCCCTAAGCCTGGTCCTAACAGGTGTAGTAGTCCCAAAGGTTTTAGATTTGGCTTTAACTTTGGATTCTGATGAAATCATAATAGGAGTGGATCTGGCAGTAGGAGGATCAAAAGACAAAGCTAGAGTGCTGGTGGTAGATAATATCTCTGTGGCTGAAGTGTCTCCAACATCAGATCCTGGAATCTCAGTACCAGTCTTAGCCTCAGCAGGAGTGGCCTCAGAAGGAATATCACAAAAGTGTGCTGCCTGTCCCTGCCCGCAATCTGTGCCAATATCTGGTGCTGCTATAGAAGTAGTAGGTACAAACTGACTAGCTACTGTAAGCTGTCAAAGAATAGCCATGATATCCTGAAAGCCCTGGTGCATCTTTGACTGAAGTGCAGATATCCTGGCATCAGTCTCGGATCTCCCTCTGTGAAGACTCGAGATCTCGTCTAGTACATGCCATAATTTGTCAACATCACCTGGTCCAACAGCTGTCGATCCTCTGACAGGTGATCGAGGAGTAGAAGGAGCTGGCTCTGAGGGTCCAGCCTTGTCAACATGTGTCTCTACCTCTGCACCATGTCCCTGTGGTGCCTGAACATCCTCATCTGAGTCATCAAAATGAGTCACTGGAAGACCTGAGCTCTTCCTAATCCAGTGACCCTCAACTTTAATAAATCCCATCCGGGTCAAAGACTTTAGGTTGTATTTGTCTATATGCAAAAGTGATATGCTATCCTCTCCAGACAAATCAACCTCGGCATCCTAAAATAGTAGGGTAAACACCATCCCGTATGGAAGACATGCTTGTGCCCTCCGAGTAGCTTCCCTCATCTGCAACAACATAATGAATGATAAATTGAGGGCCTCCCCCTCAACCAAGCATCTCATGAAGACTAGGTCTCTCTCACTAACCCAGTCAAATCTCCCAGTCCGGGGAAGAAAGATGCGGCTAATAATGTTATGCAATAATCTCATCTCTAATGACAGTTGGTTAGCATTGACATGAATAACTCCCTTCACATTTGTTCTTTCCAATACAATTCTTAAAGTCTTTTGCTTGTCCTTCAATACTAGGTAGCTCTCACCCTCTTTTGGTATCTAAAGAACACTAGATAACTTATGCTCACTGATTTCAATATGTTTTCCCTTCACAGTACCTTCAATGTGAAATGCACCCAAAGATATGTTCTCAAAAAATTGTTTAACAAGGTTGGGATATGTGGGAAGATTGAGCATACAAAAGTCCTTCCAACTTTGACTAATTAACTAATCACCAATGTGCAAGTTTTCTTGTTCTAGGAAATTGAAATCTATGCACCTACCCGGGGTAACTTGCCTATTTCCCATTAGTATTACCTGCCTTGGTGTCTCTTGCTCTTCTTCATGCTCTGCTTGATGTTCCTCTTCCGGATTTGAAGTATCCAACCTACACTTTATCCTTCTTTCCTCTGCCACAGACCGAACCACTCTTCTACGTTTCTTGGCCATGGCTTTTCTAGGAGCCATCTAGGTTAGATTAAGGTTTTAAAAGGTTGTGGAGGTCTTTTAGGAGCTTTTCCTAGGTTAGGGAGAGGTGTCGGCTAAGGGAAAATGAGAAAAGTGGAAAGACATAGTGATTTCACACATATAAAGCCCTATTTAAAAATCCTCGACCCGACTCTCGAGTCAGCTCGCCGAAACACCTGGTGTCTCAAGTCGGCTCGAGCCAAAATTTAGCTCAAAACTTGAAAAAAGATAAAATCAAATTCTATGGGTTTCTTATTGCTAAAATAGGTTGTTATAAGCTCTAGAAGGAAATTTGAAATGTCTAGATAATTTTTTCTTATTTTTGAAAAATTAGGTCAAAAACTTTCAGAATGGGTCACACAGACCTAATTCACCTCTAATCTTTTCAAATCTATCTTGACTAAGGGGTTTAGTAAAAATGTCAGCAAGTTGATCTTCAGTAGGTACAAATTTTAATTCAACAATATTATTTAAACATGATCTCAAATGAAATGATGTCTAATTTCTATATGCTTAGTTCGAGAATGCTGAATTGGATTTTTAGATAAATTAATAGCACTAGTGTTATCACATTTGATAGGAATTTTAGATTGGATAATGCCATAATCTCCTAATTGTTGCTTGATCCATAACACTTGAGCACAACAGCTCCCCGCAGCCACATATTCTGTCACAGCAGTAGACAGTGCTACAGAGTTCTGTTTATGACAGTGCCATGAAATCAAGTTGACACCTAGAAATTGACAAGTGCCACTTGTACTTTTTCTATCAATTTTACAGCCTCCATAACCAGCATCAGAATAACTAATTAATTTCAAAGATGTATGCTTAGAGTACCATAAACCTAGATTGCATGTGCCTTTAAGATACTTAATGATTCTTTTAACAGCTATGATATGTGACTCTTTTGGATTAGATTGAAAACGTGCACACATACAAACACTAAATAAAATATCAGGTCAACTGTCTGTTAAATAAAGTAAAGAACCGATTATATCTCTATACAGCTTTTGATCAATATTTGTACCATTCTCATCTTTATCATGTCTACATGCAGGATTCATGGGTGTTCCAATTTCTTTGCTTGATTCCATGCCAAACTTTTTGATAATCTCTTTGATGTATTTGGCCTGGTTGATCAGGATACCTTCCTTAGATTATTTGATCTGAAGCCCAAGAAAGTAACTCAGCTCACCCATCAAGCTCATCTCGAATTCACCTTGCATTAACTTAGCAAAGTCTTGACACAAAGAGTCATCAGTAGATCCAAATATAATATCATCAACATAAATTTGAACAACTAAAATATCATTGTCTTTTCTTTGAATAAATAGTGTAGTATCAATACTATCTCTTACAAAATTATTTGTAATTAAAAACTTACTTAGTCTGCCATACCAAGCTCTAGGTGCCTGTTTCAGACCATATAAAGCTTTATTTAATTTGAAAATGTGTGATCGATAAAACCCGGTGGTTGTTCAACAAAAACTTCTTCAAATAGAAAATCATTCAAAAATGCACCTTTTACATCTATTTGAAATAATTTAAAATTCATAAAGCATGCATATGCTAATAGTAATCTAATAGCTTCTAACCTAGCTACTGATGCATAAGTCTCATCAAAATCTATTCCCTCTTCTTGATTATATCATTGTGCTACCAGTCTAACCTTATTCCTAATTACATTACCTTGCTCATCAAGTTTATTTCTATAAACCCACATAGTACCTATAACAGGATAGTCATCAGGTCTTTCTACTAGGGTCCAAACATTATTCCTCCTAAATTGGTTTAACTCATCATGCATAGCTAACATCCAATTAGGATCAGTTTCAGCTTCTTCTATAGTATGTGGCTCTACGTGAGAAACAAAAGCAATCAAGTCGTGTGCATCTCTATGTGCAGCTTTAGTTCTAACACCTTGAGATGGGTCTCCTATAATTAATTCTTCAGGATATGAGTATACATACCTCCATTCTTTGGATATATCTTCATGATTTTTGCTCACATCTTCTTCATGTGGTTCACTTGTTTGTTTGTCTTTGAGAGTCAAATCCTTTAGTCTATGTTCTAATGTACCTGCATCATCATCAGCACGATCTTCTTTTCTAGAAGATGAAATGTCAGATTCATCAAAAATAATATATATTGATTCTTCCACTGTCAAAGTTTTTTTGTTGAAAACTCTATAGGCTTTACTATTTAAAGAATATCCAAGAAAACTAGTCTCATTGAATTTTGCATCGAATTTACCAAGATTATCTTTTCCATTATTAAGAATAAAACATTTACAGCCGAAAATATGAAAATAATTGATATTAGGCTTTCTATTGTTCCACAGTTCATAGGAGGTTTTTCTAATGATAGGTCTAATTAAAACTCTGTTCAAAATATAGCAAGCGGTATTTATAGTTTTTACCCAAAAGTATTTTGGAAGATTTCCTTCACAAAGCATTGTTTTGGACATCTCTTACAAAGTACGATTCTTTCTTTCTACAACACCATTTTGCTATGGTGTTCTAGGAGCTGAGAAGTTACGGTCAATACCGTGTTTTGTGCAAAAGTAATCAAAATATTGATTTTCAAATTCAGTGCCATGATCACTATTGTTACGGTCATAACGATGACGTGGCGTGTCTCAGATTTTGTTGGATGTGATTCGAGCCACGTGGAGTTTTTTTCGGCCAAGTCAGTTACGGCTCCGCCGCGTCCGAAGTCGAGCTCGGCCCGGGCCCTCCTGCCATTTCGCCAGGTGGAACCCAAAGACGTTCCCACCCAGACCGAAGTCGAGCTCGGCCCGGGCCCTCCTGCCGCTCCGCCAGGTGTCCACCCAGGAGGGGTCCACCTCGGTCGAGGTCGGCGGCTCCCCTGCTCCCTCGCCAGGTGGCACCCTTAGACGGTCCCACCTCGGCCAAGGTCGAGCCGGGCCCCTTCGCTCCTTCGCCAGGTGGCGCCCGGAGACGGGACCACCTCGGTCGAAGCCGGGCGTCCTTCTGCCGTCCCGCCAGGTGTCCACACGGGAGGGGTCCACCTCGGCCGAGGTCGGCGGCTCCCCTGCTCCCTCGCCAGGTGGCACCCTGAGACGGTCCCACCTCAGCCAAGGTCGAGCCGGGCCCCTTCGCTCCTTCGCCAGGTGTTGCCCGGAGATGGGACCACCTCGGCCGAAGCCGGGCATCCTTCTGCCGCCCCGCCAGGTGTCCACCCAGGAGGGGTCCACCTCAACCGAGGTCGGCGGCTCCCCTGCTCCCTCGCCAGGTGGCACCCTGAGACGGTCCCACCTCGACCAGGGTCGAGCTGGGCCCCTTCGCTCCTTCGCCAGGTGGCGCCCGGAGACGGGACCACCTCGGCCGAAGCCGGGCGTCCTTCTGCCGCCCCGTCAGGTGTCCACCCGGGAGGGGTCCACCTCGGCCGGGGTCGGCGGCTCCCCTGCTCCCTCGCCAGGTGGCACCCTGAGATGGTCCCACCTCGGCCAAGGTCGAGTCGGGCCCCTTCGCTCCTTCGCCAGGTGTCGCCCGGAGATGGGACCACCTCGGCCGAAGCCGGGCGTCCTTCTGTCGCCCCGCCAGGTGCCACCCAGGAGGGGTCCACCTCGGCCGAGGTCGGTGGCTCCCCTGCTCCCTCGCTAGGTGGCACCCTGAGACGGTCCCACCTCGGCCAAGGTCGAGCCGGGCCCCTTCGCTCATTCGCCATGTGGCACCCAGAGACGAGACCACCTCGGCCGAAGCCGGGCATCCTTTTGCCACCCGCCAGGTGTCCACCCAGGAGGTGTCCACCCAGGAGGGGTCCACCTCGGCCGAGGTAGGCCAGCTCATACAGAGAAGGTCCCGAAGAATGGAGGCGCGGGCTCCGAGGTTGCCCCTCGAGCCGTGCGCGCCGCACCCCGAGAAAGGCGCCCCGTACGGACGGCGGCGACACGCGAAACATCACTTACATCGGCCCGACATGTTCCGCAGTCGAGAGACGAGGCCCTGACCCAATAACGGACAGCGTCGGCACCTGGGAAGGAGAGCGCTCACACTCGGCCCGAGGTCTGGTCGGCAGTCTGACCAGCGCCCCCTCCCCTACTCTTTCCCCACTGGGCTTGGCAAACGAGATCGGAAAGCCGCCCGGCCCTCTGAACCAGAAAAGGAAAGAGAAAGGGATGGAGGGGAGGAGATGAAAGCAACAAGGGAGCCTCCCAGGAGCGGAAAACGAGGGAGAAACGGGAGGAGATAAAGGGAAGGAGAGAATGGACGACAAGGTAAGTGAAACAAAGGCTGGAAACTCCGCTTCAAGAGCGAGATCCAAGGTCCCCAGAGGGGGCCGCTTGGCGTGAGCTCGGCAAAGAAACCCCGCCGGGTTTCTGGTCTCTCGGACACCTTTCTTGCTAGCACGTTCTCTGAGTCTGGGACTCCTTCGGGGGCCCGTCCCAGAGAATCTGTTCCCTCTCGCCGTCTACTAACTTGACCGTCGGAGCTCCCTCGCCGGAATCCCCGGCCAGGGTTTTCTGACCTTGCCTTGCAGGTTCGGTCCAGCCCGGAGATCCCAGAAGCGAGACGGTCTAGTGGGATCGGCGGTTCCGAAGTCACAGGTGCGGCGGCGGGATCGGCAACAACTATGAATAGAAATAACAGAAAGATTTTTCAAATTTGAAACTCTTATGTAAAACTTTTTAAATACTTTGAAAGTTTCATCTTTATGTGCAATGAACAAAACCCATGTGTATCTTGAAAAATCATCTATAATCACAAGGCCATATTTCATACCATCTAGGCTTGTAGTCCTAGTAGGTCCAAATAGGTCCATGTGAAGTAGCTCTAAGGGTCTAGTAGTAGAAACAATATTTTTGGATTTAAAACTCCACATCACTTGCTTTCCTAATTGACAAGCATTGCAAACATAATCAAAATTAACTTTAAACTTTGGCAACCCTTTGACTAAATCTTTTGAAATAAGTTTTGCTATAGTGTCCATACTAGCATGTCCAAGTCGTCTATGCCATAGTAAACTTGATTCCTTACTCTTGTCATTTATTGCTACAAGACTTGTATTGCTTGACATAGCCGATCATTAAGATCTACTACATAAATGTTACTAAGTCTATGTCCAATGAATTTAGTACTAGAGTTAAGTGGATCAACTACTATACACATTGATGACTTGAAGAAAATATTAAAACCAATGTCACAAAGCTGACTAATACTCAAAAGATTATGTTTTAACTTTTCTATAAGTAACACATTTTCAATAAATGTAGAAGGAGTAATTTTGATTTTACCAATACCGATTATCCTTCCTTTGTGAGTACCACCAAAGGTTACCATTCCACCATCTTTTTATTCTAGGATGAAGAACTGATCAATATCACCCGTCATGTATCTTGAACAGCCACTATCAAGATACATCTTTTCTTTATATTTGTGGATGCAAGACATCCATCATCCTCCAAACCCATAAGACAGATCTGTGCAGTTTTTGTTCCTTCTTCATCCTCTTCTGTGGATGTAGATTCATCGCTGTCACTCCATGCTGCAAGTATTGCCTTCTTCTTCTTTCTCTTTATCATCTTTTTCTTTACTTCAGGACAGTCATGGCATATATGACCCGGTTTCTTACATTCATAGCAGATCGAAATTTGATTCTTATCCTTGTCCTTCTCTTTTTCTTTTACCTTTTCTCTCTCTTCCAAAATCTCCTTTTCTAAATTGCTTCCTCCATCCATTTGTTCTTCTTCTATCCATAAACCTTTTAAACTTTCTCATTACAAGGGCTATCTCATCATTTTCAAGATCATCATCATCAGATGAATCTGAATCTTCATTCTTGTCTTCTTTTGTAGCTTTAAATGCTATAGCTTTATTTCTTTTGGAATCTTCATCAGTCCTTTGTTGCATGGCTAATTCATGTGTAATTAGTGATCCAAGCAACCCATCCAGTGGTAGGATGTTCAGGTCCTTTACCTCTTGAATAGCTGTCACTTTAGCTTCCCATTTATCTGGCAAGGATCTCAAAGTTTTTTGAACAAGATCAACATTAGTGTAAGTCCTACCAAGACTTTTGAGACCATTGATAATATCAGTAAAACGAGTGTACATAGCAGATATAGTTTCACTAGGATCGATCTTAAATAATTCATAGTTGTGCACAAGAAGATTGATTTTTGATGTTTTGACTTGTGATGTGCCTTCATGTGTAATCTCTAGCTCATCCCAAATTTCTTTAGAAGAATTACAAGTTGAAATTCTGTTAAACTCATTTAGATCCAAAGCACAATACAGCAAATTTATAGCTTTGGCATTCAGCTCAGCTAACTTTATATGATTTTTGTCCCATTACTCTTCTGGTTTGGGAACCTCAATATTATTAACTCTAATAGTGAGTGTATGAGGTCCTTTCAAAATAATTTTTCATAAATGAAAATCAATTGCTTGAATGTATATTTTCATCCTCGCCTTCCAATATGTATAATTGGTTCCAGTGAAAAGTGGAGGTCGATTTGTGGATTAGCCTTTGGCCAAAGAAGTGCTCATGGGATGTGCCATCTATGTTTAATCTAAGTAATTTTCAGAGACTCTGCTTTGATACCACTTGTTGCCCAGGTGGCTTCCCAAGAGGGGGGTGAATTGAGATTATAAAAACTTTTCATAATTATGTGCACTTTGAAATTCTTTTAGTGTTGTGGTGCAATATGCAATGCGGAAGTGATTAAGTAAATGCAATAAGGTAAAGTAAGCACCAACACAAATACAAGGAAATTTAGAGTGGTTCGGAGCAACCAACTTCTATGTCCACCCAAGGACCACTTGGAATTTTCACTATATCCCCTAATCGGAATATAGTCGATTATTTTATCAGGTCACAATCCAAACCTATATACTTTGGTTTTACCAGGATCACCAAAAAAATCCAAATCCCTTTGGTTTTGAACGGGATCACCAAAGAAACCCTAACACTTGATTTTAAATCGAGATCACCAAGAACCCAACTTAGGTTTTCACAAGGTTCATATAAAAACCTTTAACCCTCTCTTAAGACACAGCCCCTTGCTGTTCTTAGAGAGAAAACAAAGATAGAGAGAAATAAAAAAGCAACTACACAACAAACCAAGTTTGTTTAAATGTTGCCGATGTAGATCAAGATGAAGCCTAGCTTTGAACACTTTTTAATGCTCTTCAAGCTACTTCTTTACTTCTTCAATGAGTGGATTCAATGATGAAGAGAAGTTGGTGAAGCTTTGAATCCTATCTTGAATGCACTTGAAGTAGGTTAATGAAAGACTTGAAGACTTTTCAAATTCCCAAGATAAATCAATAATAATCCCTCAAAAAAATTGTTTAATCCATCAAAAGTAATCTCTTTTATAGCTTTCCATGAGATATGGCCATTGTAGGGCCTAGGGGTTCGTGAAAGAGCTGTTGGAGACCAATTGGAATTCAAAATTCACTTTCAGCAACTAGTCATTAGAGTGCAGAAAATGGTCACTCAAGTTAGCTCGAGGTTCACGAGTCGGCTCAAAGTCTCAGACAGCCCAAACAAAATTTTTGTGCAAGTCAGCTCTTCAAGCTGGAGTCGGCTCGAACCTTCAATCAATTCAAAATACCAATTTCCTTGAGTCGGCTCCTCAGACTAGAGTCGGCTCGAAGTCTCGGTCACCAACAATCCTAACTCTAGATGAGTCGGCTCTTGGGGCTCGAGTCGGCTCAAGATCTCAGGCTTCAAAAATGTTTGTTCTTTTATGAGTTGGCTCTTAGGACATGATTCAGCTCGAAATACTGAAACTCTGAAATTTTTTTGTTCCGTGCCACAAGGAGTCAGCTCTTGATCCATGAGTTGGCTCTTGCCAAAACTTCATTTAATGCTTCAAACTTCTCCAAAATTCTTCAACACTTGAATCAAACAAGAGCTAATCTACACACTCTTATTTTTATAATTTTACAGCCCATTTACAAGATTACATAAGTGAAAAATTAGGGCCTTTTCAATTTAAAGTCCATAAGAGTCTATACATAATTGAATTACTTCTCAACCAATCTGAAAACTAATTAAACTATATATAACCATTTTCCTGTAAAAACTTCTCAAGTAATTGAAAGAATTAGTAACATATACATGCTCCAATATTTTGTGATCATCAAAATCATTCCAAGGATCAACAGAAATATATGAGAGGGAGAACTTGAAATTCCCGAATATATTGTATGGCTAGGATGGAAGCCTATTTATAGTTTTAAAATCCTAAAGAAAATCTCAAAAAGGCCTTCCAAATAGTCATTTTTGCATTAAATAAAAAGATAGCCATTAAATTATTAAAATTTAGAATTAATAAAAAACAAAATAGGTGAAAATGGTCAAATGCCTGCATGCGAAGCATGTGCCTACACTCGCGCGAGCATTCGGCCCATTGGAGTTTTGAAATACCATAGAAAAAAAATGTGCGACACTTTTGCCCTAAATATCAAAAGAAATCTAAAGGGGAAAGAGAAGAAAGATTGAAGGAGATGCAATGAAGACATCAACATAGGCCAAAAAGCACTCCTATTCCACTAAAATTAATTATATTCAATAAAATCAAAATGAATCTAGATTAAACACTTAAAAAAAGCAATACCTGGGAGGAGGAGAAGAGGCTGGATGAGCTGAGATTGTCAGCGATGAGGCTGTGAGATCAGATCATAGGAGAGGAAGAGGAATGTGGGGATTAGAGAAGGATCGAGAAAAGAGTTTTGTAGCTTAGGAGAGAGAAGGGGGATTGACGAGGGCAAGATCAAACCTAGGGCATCGGATTTGGGGGGATATATGGCTTACGACAATACTATCTAGTGTCGAAACTTGCAATCCTTTTGTGCATCATGAAAGACCATAGTTTTTAGAAGAAATTGACATCTGGTAGTGCTTATAAGCATTGGCCCATAAAAAAATCCTTCTCGATGCTAAAAGGTGTTATTAATTTTCGATGCTTTTAAAAAGTGTCAGCAGCATCTAGCATGATTCAAAATGTGCCGATACTTCCTTCTGGCATCAATAATTAAAAGTTGATAAATTTCTAATTTACTATAATGGTAAAGTTTAATTAGGCTTAAATTTATATTTTTAAAATAAATTATGAAAAATGAAGAAAATAATTAATTAAGTAATATATATTTATTTGAGTGAATTTGTAAGAGATGAAAATGGTTAAAAATTCATGTTTTTTCTAATGTAGATATGAAAGATATTAAGTTTCAAGTTTATTTCAAATTAATTGAAAAATAGATATATCAAATTCTTATTCACATATATAGTTTTTTTAAAGGATCACTACAAGAAAAATGCTTATTAGTGATAGCTAATCAACAATCACTTTTTTAACGACCAACAAAATTGATCGAGTGCCCTACCATCACTAATAGTATTAGTGATGGCAAATTGAGTGTTAGCGATGGCAAATACCATCACTAATATTATTTTTTTTTAAAAAAAATAGAAGACTATTAGTAATGCAGCTAAAAAGTATTGGTGATAGCAGATATTGTTGCTAATATTCTTTATAATTAAAAAAAATTCTAAAAAAGTATTTGTGATTGGATTATTAATATTAGTGATAACAAGAGCCATAGATAAACTATTCTAAATTTTAACTTTTTATTTTAAAAATTGTATTAGTGGTGATGTTTTGCTATTAGCAATAGCCACTGGCCATCACTAATAGTTAATACAGAAAAAAATGTTTGCCGACCACTATTGATGATGACGAACTTGCTGTAGCTAAAAGTCCTCTATAAATTTCCCCCAGGTACTAGAGAGAAATTATTTTCTTCCCCCACCTTCCCTCCTCCCAAATTTCCTCCCCCTCACTTGTTCTCCCTTCCGGCATCCCCATCTATGCTGTGCTTCCCCCTATAGTGGTCCCCCTACCAATTCCCCCTCCTAGTGCTCAGAAGGTCCCCATTTGCCAGACTTGCCTCCCCACACATATTCACCCTCCATGCATATCCCCTTGCCATTTTATCCCCCCACCAGCCACTGGAACCGCCTTCTTGCACTCCCATGCTATTGTCCTCATGGCCCCAACCATGCACTGCCATCCACGTGGCCCCGACCCATGTAGCCATCCCCATGGCCCCGATCCTTCACTGCCATCCCTGTGGTCCCGTTGTTGCACCCCCATCCCCAATCCGCCATCCTGTTCTCACACTGCCATTCCTGTGCCACTGACCACTCCTGCATCTTAGTTTGTGTGTATTAGATTTGCCATTTATGGGAACTGTCTAATATTGCTTCTATGAGTATTAGTGACAGCAATGGCAAAGGCAATAGAGCCATCATTGAAAGTCATTTTTTAATTTAAAATATGTTACTTAGAGTTAATTAGTTATTTATTTAAGTAATTAATTAGATATTAGTTAAATTAGTTAATTAGATATTTATTCAATTAATTATTTATGTGTGCACGAGTGCGTGCCTTGCATGCATGTGATTCAGGTCTCAGCATACAGATTGCAAGCGAGGATCCTGCATGCTCGGTTCGAGAGAAGGCGCTAGGCAACATTGCAAGCATAGGGGTCAAGGCGAGCCAATGCACTCGAGCCTTGAGTCCCAGCCAATGTCCAGGGTAGCCAACCCTCCCGCGCCTCACATGCTTGGGCCCAAGGAAGTTGCCGAGTGGTGTTGTAAATACTAGGACAAGGGCATGCCCCATGCACTTAGGCCTTGAGTCCTAGCCAGTATCCAAGGCAACTAGCCTTTATGTAAGGGCCGAGTGGCAATTAGGTCGCTGTTAACTTCATTCGCTATAGAGATTATAACTCTTTCATTATCTTTAGTTACATCATTTATATCATGGACTGGTCTTACATCACCAAGTATAAGTAAATCTTACATTTCTTATTTATTCAAATTATCATATGTTGATATATATGAACTATTATTATTGATGTATTCATGTTTTATAATTATGTGTTAATTTAACTAATTAATTAGATACTTATTTTTAACAAAATTTATATAGTATTGAACCATAGACCTATCTTTTGAATAAATGTACACATTCTACGACATCCATATATTTATATTTTTATATGGATGAGAAAATTATATACATTAATTAATTGATTATCCAGTATGGACAGTTTGGAAATTATAATTAATTTCATAGGTAATTATAGCAATCAAATGATATGTCAAGGGTTTAAGAGAAATTTTGAATAGTCTTTTTCTTTAGTTCTCCTCACTCATCTTTAGCCATCTAGGAAGAACTAAGAAAAACTGTTATCAAAATTTCTTTCAGCCTCTATTATGTATTATTTGATTACTGTAATTGACCTATAAAATTAATACAATTCTTGAATAGGATAGGACCTAACTTTATTCTTCTAATACCAGATCTATCAAATCGATCGGATCTACTAGGATTAGTTAGAGCCGTGCACATGCTCGGCTTTTGCTGATAATAAAATATGGATTCATCAGAGCCATACACCCCTGAATTGCTAAATCCTTGCAGGTCTTTCTTCTCTCATGGATATGGACCTCTTCTTCTAGTTAAAAATCAAAACTCAGTAGCCTACTCTCCTACTCTCTTAGGGAATTAAATACTAGAAAGATAATAAAATATTTTTTGATATTTTTTATAAAATCCATGGGCTCTTAGCATTTTATAAAGGTATAGAACTTAATTTTTTATGGAGGATCAAACTATGGATGAAAATCATAGATATCGATAAAAATTCTATGCAGCATCTCTTGTTCCCTTCTTAAATCCATGCAAAAAACCCCTCCATTGCCACCTCTAAAAATCTAGATAAATACAGATTCTTATTTGATTTGGTCAACAGTTAAATTAGATAAGAGTCCATATTTATTGAAAAGAAGAGAGAGTCCCGATGAGAAAGAGGGGTAACAACTTAGTGCCTCCCTCTTCTCATCACACGTGCCAAGAAGAGGCGTGTATTTTTGTGTGCCTCCCTTGGTTTTTGCATGATATTAGAGAGAGACACCTAGTCAACTAGGTCTCCTAGCTACTGATCAAATTTAAATAATTTTTTATTAATATTTGAAACTATTTTATGCCCGAATTGCATTAAATTCAAAAAGGCTATTAACCTGGTTAACTCGATCAATAATTCAGATCAAACTTAAATTATAAATCTAATTAAATTTAAATAAAATTAATAATAATTAAACTAAATTAAATTAAGTTAAATAATGAAATCAAATATTATGATAATATTTATAAATAGATCCGTCATGCTAAAATTAGTAAGTATTAAAATTAGTAGATGCTAATTTTAGCCAGTACCAAAATTAGTAGGTACTAAAATTGGTAATACTGAATATGTAACTCTTATATAGATTAGTGCTTTAGTCAAGTCGACTTTTATTGTATGTGATCCTTAGGTTCTATTCCATCTGGTAGTGAGATATATCACGATCTCTATTACATTATCATCGAGACTCTTCTAATGGACCGAAATAATTTTAGCCCAATCCTAACTTGAATCGTTGATTTGAAAATGATCCTAATGAGCTTTCATAATCCACCAGTAATACTTAGTAGTATATAATGGCAATCTAGTAGAATAAAAATGAACCCCTAGGTGTAGTTATTGTATGATTAAATTTTTTATCGAAAATCTTAACGGGATGTAGGTCTAGAAGCATGTTAAACTATAAGCATCTGTCATATACCTAACTTAATTAGCTTAAGTCCAATTATGATTTCCATGAAAACTCTTTGATATCACACTACTATGGATATAGATTCAAGGACTTAGCTAATTAGGTCGTATAGGATTATACCTTAACTACCAAGATCGATAAATCCCATATAAATATACTTCCTATTCCTACAGTGAAGCTACTATAACCAACAAATACTATAAGGTTTCAAATAGCTAGGGATCATGTTTATGTGCTATCAAATCATTACAACCTTGCTGTGAGTAGCCAAGATATCATAGGTCAAGGAATTACTCATACAACTATAATATTTGAGAAGTCACTGAAGAGTGAGTAGATATCTATGTGACTTCTCAAACTTGGTTATGCAGTACCGTTGTTCACTAACAACTACTTGTACTCTCATTTCAGTGTCTCTATACTGTAGACTCAAGACTCGTCTATCTGGAAAGAAGGCAATCATGCATCGATCTTGACTAATCGATCATCGTCCTCATGATAATCCAATGACCAGAGCTTTTAAAAGTTAATCTATAATGATACATATCTTAAATTCTCAACTCAGATAAGAATATGTATTATAATTTACTCCATGGATGATTTATGATACATTAGATATGAATGAAAAGAATAAAGTCAAATTTTATTGATTTCAATGAATGAAGTACAAAATTATATTCTAGAAAAATTAAAATTTATCATGTTAATTTGGCTTTTAGGACATATATCTAACACAATGATCATCCCAATGATGTGTGTGTTAGAGAAATCATGGATAGGCTTCAAGGAGCACTTGTATGTAATGGCCAATTTTTTTATATGAGATGTGCTGCATATATTATTAATTTAGTTGTGTAGGTGGACTAAAAAAAGGCAATTGACAATATCTAGGAAATGAAGAAGATTGTTTGACACTCTCCACTGCAGTTAGAGGAGTTTGAAAAGAGGGCTAAAGAATGTAATTTGGATATGTATAGGGATTTGTCAATTGAGTCCCAACACGGTGGAGCTCTATATACATGATGCTTAGGGATGCTTGTTATTATGAAGAGGCTTTCAAAAGATTATAGTGTATTGATCCATATAAATTTGATATGTGCCCAATAAATGATCAATGAATAGAGGTAAAAGTATTTTGTCAAGCTTTGAAAACTTATATAACATTACTGACCTCCTTTCAGGCATAACATATCTAATTGCAAATCTTTTTTTCAAGAATTTTGTGAAATTCAATTGCAAATTATTGAATGGTGCACAAATCTTAAGGATCAACTTTTTCTCTTAATGACATTAGTAGGAGAAGTTTGACAAATATTAGCAACTATCTAATCTCATGCTAGCAGTGGGTTCATTCTTAGATCCTCATTACAAAATGAAGAGATAGAATTTTATCACTCACAAATTTACTCTTTAAATGGAAAAAAAGAAATCAATGATATTCATAATGTTATTCGGAATCTTTACAGTGAGTATGAAAGAAAATTTCCTTCCTTTTCTATTCCAATTACTCATGATATTAGTTCATCAAGAGATAGCGGATATATTTCTGATAAGTTTGGTGAGATGGAAGGAAGACAAAGAAAGTTTACACAATTTATGAAGGAGAATACATAGCAGCAACAAATTAGAATGGATTTAGATATATATATATTTAGGAATTCATTTGGCCACGGATTGAAGATGATGTTTTTGATATTTTATGCTTGTGAAAATCTAATGATCCAATATATCTTATCTTATGTCGGATTGTAAGAGATATTTTGGCAATTTTAGTATCTATTATAGCTTCAGAATCAGCATTTAGTATAGGTGGATGAGTGATAGATGCATTCCAAAATTCATTAGATCCTGATATTATTGAAGTCATTATTTGTTTTCAAGATTGGTTGAGATCTGAGAAAAAATGTATCTTATTATATTTTATACAATATTTTTGTTAGATTTAACTTATTTATAATATTTAACTTATTTTTTTAATTTTTTTTCAGGTTATATTGCATCTGTTGTTCATGATATTAATTCTCCTGCTATGTTGGATAGCTATTCTATTTCAATTGAAGATTCAAACAAATCAATATCAACTCATATATTATAATAAGGTAAATGCATATGACATGTAGTTTTTTTTAAAAAAATATTATTTTTATTTATATATATAGAAGTTTTTGTACTAATAATAATAATATTATCATTTTTATTTCAGGATGATTGGAATACTGAAAATTATCATATAATGTTATTCAATGATTTGTGAACTTTCTACTTAATAGTTTACGAAATACTTCTAAAAACATTTGAGTTTATGAGATGTATTTAACATTTATCTTTGAATTAGATTAACTATGGTGGATAGTGATTCTATTTTTGGTACTATTTTTGCATTTAAATCCTTACTTTTATATCATTTATTTTATAAAGATTATGATACTTATTTGACAAATTTAATATTTTAATTCTTACTCTTTTAATATTAAATGGTATAGATCTAAAATAACATTATGGTTCTTGTTATGATGAAGTAAAATATAGAAGAACCAAGGAGAAAGTAAGCATATATTTATTATTTTTTGAATAATTATTATTTATAATTATTATGCATCTTAATTGACTTTGTTATTTTTTTCATATTTGTATTTAGGTACTTTTGTTACGAGTATGAACAAGCATATATTCATGTTAATTAGGAACTAAAAAGAGTATTGGTGATCATTTGGGTTCTCAATATAAGATATATATTATCTTTTTTTTGAATATTCTTGATTTTTTTGATCTATTTCTTGCTTTCAATGAAGCTTTGAATTATAATTATCTTTCTTGTATGTAATTATGATTATCTTGGATATGATTATAATTATTTTAGATTCTTTATGATTATGTCATTATATTTTATTTTCATTATTGAGTTTTGTTTAAATTTTAATTAATATCTAAATAGTACCCAATTTATATCCATATCCGGATAAGCAAACGTGGATATGTTTGATATTTGATTTGTATATGTATCCATTTATAACAAATATAGATATGCTTAAAATCCAATTTGTATTTATATCCATATATAGCAAATATGGATATGCTTGATATCCAATTCATATCTTATTCGTTTACAACAAAATATGGATATAAATTTTGATATCCATTTAATATCTGTATTAGTATTCATATCCATTGAAAAATATGGATATGAATATGGATATACCACTATTTGATCCATATCCCATCCATTTTCAGCCCTAGTTCTATATCATATGCGACTACCTTGAGAAGAAGTATGTCAAGATGCAAAAAGTGGACTCCATAAACAACGTTGCATACCCATTGACAATATAATTGAGCCAGTAGAAGACTGAAGTCTACCTTGAAAAGATGAGACTTAGGTATATACTAATTGGCTTTAATGCAAGTAAAAGATTGTTAGATATATGCTTTAGAAACTAAGTTGGCATGATACATTGCATCTTTTATAGGATATATCTACCTAATTTAATGAAATAAATAAAATTGAATATTTATCCTTTCTATTCATATCTAATGTATCTATAAATCGTTCATGAAGTTAAAAGACAGTGATATATATTCTTAAGAATTAAAAATTTAAGATATGTATCATTATAGATTAACTCTTAAATGCTCCTGATCATTAGATCATCACTGGAATGGTGATTAATCTATCAAGATCAGTGCATAGATCGCTTCCCTTCCAGGTAGATGAGTTTCGAGTCTACAATATAGGGATACTGGAGCAAGAATGTAAGTGGTTGTTAGAGAACAATGGCACTGAGCATGACCTAGTACGAGAAGTCATATGAATATCAACTCACTCATAAATAACTTCTCGATGTTATAATTGTGTAAGTAGTTCTTTGATCTACAGTACCTCGGCTATTCATTGCAGGATTGTTATAGTTTGACAATACATAAACTTGGTTCCTAGCAATTTGGAACCCTATGATGTTCGTTGACTACAATAGATTTACTGTAGGAATAAGGTATGCATTTATAGGGATCTATTGGCCTTAATAGTTGAGAAATAGTTCCATGAATCTAAAAGACCGAGTTCTTAAGTTTATGATCATAGCAACGTGACAATGAAAAGGAGTTTTCATGAAAATCATAATTGGGATCGAGTAATTAAGTTTTGCATATGATGGATTCATGAATTTGACGAGATTCCATAACTTGCATTCTGTCGGGACTTTCAATAGAGGAACTTAATTATATGTAACAACACCTAGGAGTTCACTTTCTATTCTGCTAGATTGCCACTATATACTGCTATGTATCACTGGTAGATTGTGAAGCTCGCTATGATCATTTTTAAATCAACGATCTTTGTTAGGGTAGAGCTGAAATTATTCTAGTCTATCGGAAGAGTTTTGATAATACTGTAATAGAGATCATGGCATATCTCACTACCGAATAGAATAGAACCTAAGGGTTCATACATAAAAGAAGTTCGACATGATCAAAACTTGAATCAATATATAAAGATTATATATTTAGAACTTACTAATTTTAGTACCTACTAATTTTGGCACCCACTAATTTTTGTACCTACTAATTTTGGCATATTCTAGTTTTAGTATAAGACCTATTTACAAATATTGCAATATAATTTGACTTAATTACATTATGGGCCAATTTCTAATTAGATTAAATTGGATTTAATTTAATTAGTATTGACCTAATTGGGCTAAGTATCCAAGTTAGACTTGGATTGTAAGTCTAATTATTTTGGGTTGACAGCCTTTTTGAAATTGATTTGAATTGGGTTTGAAATAGTTTTGAAATTAATCCAAACAAAAGCCAAATCAAACCAAGATGCCAAACCCACATTTATCAAATTTCTCTCATATTTTCACATGAAATAAGGAGAGGAGGCACTAATTTTGTTGCACATTTCTCCTAGCGCATGTGAAAAGTCTAGACATGCATAGCTGGCATCTTTTATATTTATCTGGGACTCTCTCTCTTTATGGATTGACATGGGGTCTTACCTGATTTAAATTTTATTAAAATAAGATTAGATTCCTATTTTATCTAGACTTTTGGAGGCATGGAAGGGGGGTTTTGGCATGAAGTTTTTAAGAGGGACACAATTGAGATAGCACAGTTTTATGCTTGCACATCTTTCTCTCCACCGTTCCATAATTTTCTTTCTTCACGTGCCACCTATTCCATGCACAAAAAATGAGAAGAAAGGGTGAGGATTTGAGAGAAAAAAGAGAAAAAAAGTTTCTCCCTTTATGGTTTTTTATTTTCCCTTGAACCAGTACAAAATGGCTTATGCTAGGTTCTAGTCCTTCTAGTTCGAGAAGAATTCTTCAGATCCAATTTTGGGAGCAAGGCCTATAAGGATCTAGTAATCCAGAGGCCTTGGTTCTTCGAACAAGAAGACTCCATATGGATATCAATAGAGGCTGAGTATGTGTGCGACTCCGAAAACCCCGAGAATCCATCAGATCCGACCCGACTTGAGAAGGAAATTAGAGGTTCAGGTAAGTTGAATCCTTCTCCTTCTAATTTTCTTCATTTCAGATATGATTTCTTTCAGTTATTCCAGCATATTATCAAGTCATCAAATAAGTGATAAAATGATTTATTTTAAATCAATATGCCTTTATGAAAATTGTTTTCATAGATTTTGTTATCGCTGCACTAGATTTTTGAATCATGCTTTCTGCATACATGTCATCTATGCCGATTTCAACATATATATATATATATATATATATATATATATATATATATATATATATATATATATATATATATATATATATATATGTATGTATGTATGTATGTATGCACGTATGTATGTATGTATATTTATGATTTCTGTTGCCGTTGAGATTGTCATGGCCTGCAGCTCCGATGCGCGTCGCGCATGCATCGGGTTCGCGTGGGGTGCTCTTCCCTCCCTTTCCTGGCTGGCTCCTTGGTCCGGCCGCCCAGCAAAAAAGAAAAAGAAGACTCGGGCTGGGATTTCGGCGGGGACACTTCGACGATCAAGTCAGACGGGACGATCAAGAAAAACAGAACCTCTGTGGTAGAGAGCTTGGAGGGCTCTCCGCGTAGAGGGTGACAGATAGAATTGAGGTGGAAAGAACAAGCGGAGATAGGAGCGAAGAGCTTGGAAGGGTCTGCTAGGGATCCCTCACTCGCTCGCCCCCATCTCCTCCTCACCTGTTTCTTCTCTTTTTTTTCTTTTTCTTCTTTCCTCCTTTTTTTATATGGGATGGCCCAGAACAGGTCTAGGGCTTTGTCCCGGTTTCTCGTTTTGTGTGCCCTTTCTAGGAGGGGCTTATTATTGCCTGTGGCTTCCCTCATGTCGAATCGATCTTTAGGAGGAGATCCTTTCTTTTGGGGGTGCATGCCGGCGTGGCATAGGTCCTGTCTCTTCTGATGGAGCAATTCCCCGTAGGAGGGGCAAGCATCATGTCGCTGAGCCTCGTGCCACGGTGAGGAGTTTATATTCTTAGAGAGACCATTTGGGCATTACAGGGCCCTGGGATCTTAATGGAATACTCCTATTGGAGAAAGTTCAGGCTTTGTGTCATAAGGGTTGAAGCTCCCGGTCATACGGTTGTCAGCGTGGCGACATGCTACAGGATTTAGGGCCTGAAGGCTCCATGAAGGAGCACTCTTTGCACAGAGCACGCAAGTGGCGTGTTGCAGGACTTAAATTAATGGCGGGGTGTGCACCACCTTCCAGAGATTGCAGGCAAACGGGAACCCCCCTTGGCGGTGGTTTGAATTCTTGTTGATCTTTCCCTCCTTTGCTATTGGTGTGAATTCTTTTCTCTGCGGGGCAAGAAAGGGGCCCGCTTCGGGAGTTTTGTCTTGGCAGCATGAGCGCAACCTTGGACGGGAGCTGGCCTCAGATGGGGGGCTCACCCAATGAGCACGACCCTGGCTAGGAGCTGACCTCGGCAGGAGGGCTCGTCTTGGCAGCATGAGCACGATTCCGGTCGGGAGCTGGCCTCAAACGGGGGGCTCACCTCATGAGCATGACCTTGGCTGGGAGCTGACCTTGATAGGAGGGCTCGCCTTGGCAGCATGAGCACATTCTTGGCCAGGAGCTGGTCTCAAACAGGGGGCTCACCTCATGAGCATAACCCCGACTGGGAGCTATCTCGACAGGAGGGCTTGCTTGGCAGCATGAGCATAACCCTGGCCGGGAGCTGGCCTCAGACAGGGGGCTCGCCTCATGAGCATGACCCTAGCTGAGAGCTAACCTTGGTAGGAGGGCTCGCCTTGGCAGCATGAGCACGATCCCGACTAGGAGCCGACCTTAGACGGAGGGCTCGTCCTATGAGCACGACCCCGACTGGGAGCTGACCTCGGCAAGAGGGCTCGTCTTAGTTTTTTATTTTGGACACCATGTCTAGGTGGCCGACTCTTTGCCAGCGGGGCCGTCAGTAGAGGCTCCATGTCAGCAGATGTGCCATACCAGATGCCCCCACTCCCGGGCCCAAAGGATAAAGCATCACTCGAGACGAAGGAAGTAATGACTACACTGACATGGAGGGGCGCACCCCGTGCACCATTAATGCCTCGAGCACCCGCTTCCCAAAGATCGCGCTCTCGTACTAACGGAGCGATGCTGTGCTTGATCCTCCGAAAGGAAGATCATGGATGTTTCATTTGGATCGAGGTGATAGCCCTTGATCCGAAGCATCAGAGTCTCCTGGTTGGTCAGGGAGTTGAAGAGCTGCATGCCTTCGATGGGTGCGAGGCGATGGTGGGTGGCGGACTTTATTGCAAGGGACCCGTCCCCTTGCCTTTTTAAAGGACCTTTGGGTGCAAGGGGCCAAGCTTCTATAGAGTCTCCTTCTTTCTCCTCTAGCCCCTTCCTTCTTGCTTTTTTCTTGCTGAGTGTCATGAGGTAGAGCCATTACCCAGATATGGGGTGGGACAAATTTCGGGCCCAGGCCACCCGATCCCGAGAGCTTGTGGGCCAGATAATGACCCTATAGGAAGGATCGATTGACGTTACGAGCCAGATAACGGCCCTTCAGGAGGGGCCGGCCGGCATCCCGATGGAGATGTCTGGTCTTAGAGAAGGAACCCCTGAGCTCGACACCACCCCCAGAAGAAAAGAGGAGAAGAGGGACAGGGTCGTGGTCACTATGGAGAAGGCCATGACCGCCATGGCACTGATGGAGGTGGCCTAACAAGAAGCCACTGATACTGCCCTTGGAATCACAAGATCAGTGACCTCCAATGATGGGGTGGCTGATATGGTGCTGGACCCTCATTACGGGGGACCAGGAGAAGAAGAGCGCTCGCCTTCTAGGGCAGAAGGGACTGGAATGTCACCGACCAGTCCTTCCTACACCTTTAATGCCCAGGGGAGGTGCGCTCTAGAACAAGATAACCCTGGTGTTGAGAGAGTGCTGGGACCAAGGGTACAGTCTAGAGTCAGAGAGGACTTGTCCATTGGTCGAGTGAAGAGCGGCGAGGGTGTTACAAGTCTCTTTTCTTTTCATTTTGTAACTGAACCTTTGAAAGATTCCCTGGCCTATCGGGGGTCTTCATAGTATAAGAGATTTTTGATCGATGAAAGTTCTTCTTCCTTTACCTCTCGCGTGTCCTTTTTTCCCTTATAACTTAGATTTTTGAAGGATTTCCTGACCTATCAGGAATCTGTATAAGATGTAAGAGAAGACTTAGCAATGAAAAGATCCCTTTCTTTATCGCTGTTGTTCTTCTCTTCTCTCTCTCTCTCTCTCTCTCTCTCTCTCTCTCTCTTTTTTTAGGACTTCGAAGGAACCCTTTAAGGTATTCAAGGGACTTAGCTCTGCAATGAGGATGTAGTCCAACTTGACCAAAACACCCATCCTGGACTTTGTTCTTCGCTTAGTTGCTCCTCCTTTTCGCATGGAAGGTGGATGAACTTCGGGGCCATTGAAAATGTAGGCATGTCTTTCCCAGGCCTCGGTTGCTCCAGGCGAGCATCGGGACCTTAGGATTGGCACCAGAATTTCTAGCGGCGTCTCGTCCCAGTCCCTCTGACTTTAAGTGCAGGGCTTCATAGGTTTTCCTGCATGAGGTGCCAAACTGTGAGTCAAGTAGTAAATAGTGGGACTCCTTGGTTTCCCGATGGACATCTCAGGAATGTAAGTAAGGCAGTGAATACGGGGCTTCTGGAGTTTCCAGGCTTGAGATGCCAAACTGTGAGTCAAACGATGGATGGTGGGACTTCTTGGTTTCCTGGCAAACACTCTGGATTGTGAGTAAGGCAAGGGTGCGGGCCTGATGGGGGGCCTGGCTTGAGGGTGCCGAACTGTGAGTCGAGTGGTAGATGGCGGGTTGCCCTGCCGCCACCTCCAAACTGTAAGCACGACGAGGATTGCGGGCTTGATGGGGGGCCCGATTTGAGGATGCCGAACTATGAGTCTAGCGATAGATGGCGGGTTGCCCTGCTGCCACCTCCGGACTGTAAGCATGGCGAGGAGTGCAAGCCTGATGGGGGGCCTGGCTTGAGGGTGCCGAACTATGAATCAAGCGGTAGATGGCGGGTTGCCCTATCACCACCTCCGAATTATGAGCATGGCAAGGAGTGAAAGCCTACTGGGGGGCCCGGCTTGAGATTGTCGAACGTGAGATAAGCGGTAGATGGCGAGACTCCTTGGTTCCCCGGTGGACATCTTTGGATTGTGAGTAAGGAGAGTAGTGTGGGCCTAATGGGGGGCCCAGCTTGAGGGTGTCGAACTATGAGTCGAGCGATAGATGGCGGGTGGCCTTGCCACCACCTCCGAACTGTGAGCACGACAAGGATTGCTGGCCTAATGGGGGACCCAGCTTGAGGGTTCCGAACTATGAGTTAAGTAATAGATGGCGTGTTGCTCTACCACCACCTCTGGACTATGAGCACGACGAGGAGTGCAGGCTTGATGAGGGGCCAGCTTGAGGGTGCCAAACTGTGAGTCAAGCGGTAGATGGTGGGTTGCCCTACCGTCACCTCCGGACTGTGAGCATGGCAAGGAGTGCGGGCCTAATGGGGGGGCACGACTTGAGGGTGCCGAACTATAAGTCAAGCGATAGATGGCAGGTTGCCCTGCCGCCACCTCCGGACTGTGAGCACAGTATGAAGTGCAGGCTTGATAGGGGGCCCAGCTTGAGAGAGTCGAACTATGAGTTAAGTAGTAGATGACGGGTTGCCTCGCCGCCACCTCTGAATTGTGAGCACGGCAAGGAGTGCGAGCCTGTTGGGGGGCCTGGCTTGAGAGTGCCAAACTATGAGTCAAGTAGAAAATGGCAGGTTGCCCTGCCACCACCTCTGAACTTTGAGAATGACGAGGAGTGTAGGCCTGCTTGGGGGCCCTGGCTTGAAAGTGCCGAACTATGAGTCAAGCGATAGATGGCAGGTCACCCCGCTGCCACCTCTGGACTGTGAGCAAGGCAAGGAGTGCGGACCTGATGGGGGCCTGGCTTGAGGGTGCCGAACTGTGAGTCAAGCGGTAGATGGCGAGTTGCCCTGCCGCCACCTCCATACTGTGAGCATGGCGAGGAGTGCGAGCCTGATGGGAGCTCGGCTTGAGGGTGTTGAATTGTGAGTCAAGCAGTAGATGGTGGGTTGCCTTGTCACCACCTCCGGACTGTGAGCATGGCGAGGAGTGCGGGCCTACTAGAGGGCCCGGCTTGGGGGTACCGAATTGTGAGTCAAGCGGTAGATGATGGGTTGCCCTGCCGCCACCTCCGGGCTACAAGCACGGTGAGAAGTGCAGGCCTGATGGGGGGCCTGGCTTGAGGGTGCTGAACTATGAGTCGAGCGGTAGATGGCTGGTTTCCTTGCCGTCACCTCTGGACTGTGAGCATGGCGAGGAGTGCAGGCTTGATGGGGGGCTCGGCTTGAGAATGTTGAACTGTGAGTCAAGTGGTAGATGGCTGATTGCCCTGCCGCCACCTCCAGACAGTGAGCACGATGCAAAGTGCGGGCTTGATGGGGGGCCCGGCTTGAGAGTGCCGATCTATGAGTCAAGCGATAGATGGCAAGTTGCCCTGCCGCCACCTCTGAACTATGAGCATGACGAGAAGTGCGGGCTTGCTGGGGGGCCCGGCTTGAGAGTGCCAAACTATGAGTCAAGCGGTAGATCATGGGTTGCCCTGCTACCATGCCGAACTGTGAGCACGGCGAGGAGTGCAAGCTTGATAGGGGGCCCGGCTTGAGGGTGCCGAACTGTAAGTCAAGCGGTAGATGGCGAGTTACCTTGTCATCACCTCCGGACTGTAAGCACGGCGAGGAGTGCAGGCCTGATGGGGGGCCCGGCTTAAGGGTGCCGAATTGTGAGTTAAGCGGTAGATGGTGGGTTGCCCTGCCGCCACCTCCAGACTGTGAGCATGGCAAGGAGTGTAGGCCTGATGGGGGGCCCGGCTTGAGGGTGCCGAATTGTGAGTCAAGCGATAGATGGAGGGTTGCCCTGTCGCTACCTTCGTACTATGAGCACGACGAGGAGTGCGGGCCTGATGGGGACCGAGCTTGAGAGTGCCAAACTATGAGTCAAGTGGTACATGGCAGGTTGCCCTGTCGTCACCTCCAGACTATGAGCATGGTGAGGAGTGCAGGCCTGATAGGGGGCCCGGCTTGAGGTTGCTGAACTATGAGTCAAGCAGTATTGGTGGGTTGCCCTGTTACCACCTTCGGACTGTGAGCACGACGAGGAGTGCGGGCCTACTTGGGGGGCCCGGCTTAAAGATGCTAAACTATGAGTCAAGCGATAGATAGCGGGTTGCCCTGCTGCCACCTCCGGACTTTGAGCATGGTGAGGAGTGCGGGCTTGATAGGGGGCCCGGCTTGAGGGTGCCAAACTATGAGTCATGCGATAGATGGTGGGTTACCCTACCGCCACCTCCGAACTATGAGCACGGCGAGGAGTGCGGGCCTGATGGGGGGCCCAGCTTGAGAGTGACAAACTATGAGTCAAGTGATAGATGGCAGGTTGCCCTATTGTCACCTCCGGACTGTGAGCACGATGAGGAGTGCGGGCTTGATGGGGGGCCCAGCTTGTGGGTGCCGAATTATGAGTATAGCGGTAGATGGTTGGTTGCCCTGCCGCCACCTCTGGACTGTGAGCATGGTGAGGAGTGTGGGCCTAATGGGAGGTCTAGCTTGAGTGTGTAGGGCTTCGTAAGTTTCCTGGCTTGAACGTGTGGGGCTTCTTAAGTTTCCCGGCTTGAAAGTATGGGACTTTTTAAGTTTCCCGGCTTGGTCCGCCAGACTTTGAGTCGGACGGAGACATTCCTGCACAGGTGAGAAACAAAGTTGCACCAAAAAGAAACTTTAATAATTGAGAGAGAGCCTTACATTACCTGTAGTGCATTTTGAAACCGCTCGCATTCCAGGTTCACGTTCTTCGGGCACCGCTGAAGCCGACGAGGTAGTAGTTTCCACTCAGTTGGGCCTTGACCTCTTCGTTGGAGCCTTTCACGGGAGTTGTAGCAGAGCGTTATCAATTACTGGAAGTCTGCCCCCCAGGGTTAAGCCTCGTCTCCTGTCTCATCCAACCTCGTGCATATCCCAGGGTGAAACGGTTGCAGGCATGGTAGCCACCATTGGACCGTGGGCTTCCATAGATCTCTCCCTTGTATTGGGGGACTTGGTATCAACCCTGCTTCACCACCTCTACTTGGCATGCTAATATGTTGCTATCAAGATCACCATGGCCTGCAGCTCTAATGCACATCGCATATGCGTCGAGTTCCCGTGGGATGCTCGTCCCTTCCTTCTTGGCTAGCTCCTTGGTTTGATCGCCCTGCAAAAAAAAAAAGAGACTCGGGCCGAAGATTCCGACGGGGATACTCTGACGATCAAGTTATACGGGACGATCAAGGGGAACAGAACCTCTATGGTAGAGAGCTTGGGGGGCTCTCCGCATAGAGGGTGAAAGATAAAATTAAGGTGGAAAGAACAAGCAGAGATAGGAGTGAAGAGCCCGGAAGGGTCTGCAAGGGATCCCTCACTTGCTTACCCCCCCATCTCCTCCTCACCTGTTTCTTCTCTTTTTTTTTCTTCTTTCCTCCTTTTTTATATGGGATGGCCCAAAACAGGTCTGGGGCTTTGTCCTAATGTCCCTTTTTGTGTACCCTCTCTGGGAGGGGCTTATTGTTACCTGCAGCTTCACTCCTGTCAAACCGATCCTTAGGAGAAGATCCTTTTTTTTGGTGGTGCATGCCAGCATGGCACAAGTCCTGTCTCTTCTGGTAGAGTAACTCCCCGTGGGAGGGGCGGGCGTCGTCCGCTGAGCCCCGTGCCATGATGGGGAGTTTCTATTCCTGGAGAGACCGTCCAAACATTGCAGGGTCTTGGGGTCTTAATAGAACACTCCTTTTAGGGAAGGTTCAGGCTTCGTGTCACGAGGGTTGAAGCTCCTGGTCGTACGGTTGTCAGCGTGGCGACAGATTTGGGGCCTGAAGGCCCCCTGAAGGAGTACTCTTTGCACAGAGCATGCGGGTTATGGCATGTTGCAGGAGTTGAATTAATGGCGGGGTGTGCACCACCTTCCAGAGGCTCCAGGCGGACGGGGACCCCCCTTGGCTGTGGTTTAAATTCTTATTGATCTTTCCCTCCTTTGCTATTGGCGGGAATTCATTTCTCTGTGGGACAGGAAAGGGGCCCGCTTCGGGAGTTTTGTCTTGGTAGCATGAGCGCAACCCCGGCCGGGAGCTGGCTTTAGACGGGGGCCTCGCCCAATGAGCATGATCCCGGCTAGAAGCTGACCTCGGTAGGAGTGCTCGCCTTGGTAGCAAGAGCACGACCCTGGCCGGGAGCTGGCCTCAAACGGGGGGCTCGTCTAATGAGCACGACCCTGGCTGGGAGCTGACCTTGATAGGAGGGCTCATCTTGGCAGCATGAGCACGATCCCGGCTGGGAGCTGGCCTTAGATGGGGGGCTCACTTCATGAGCACGACCCCGACTGGGAGCTGACCTCGACAGGAGGGCTCGCCTTGGCAGCATGAGCACGATTCTGACTGAGAGCTGTTCTCAGACGGGGTCTCGCCTCATGAGCACGACCCTGGCTGGGAGCTGACCTCTGCATGAAGGCTTATCTTGGCAGGATGAGCACGACCCCGGCCGGGAGCTGACATTAGACGGAGGGCTTGTCCTATAAGTATGACCCAAGCTGGGAACTGATCTCGGCAGGAGAGCTCGCCTTAGTTCTTTGGTTTGGCCACCATGCCCAGGTGGCGAACTCTTTGCCAGCGGGGCCGCTGGCAGAGGCTCCACGTCAGTGGATGTGCTACATCAATTTCAATTTATCCCCAAGGGCCCGCTGGCAGAGGCTCCATGTCAGTGGATGTGCTATATCAATTTCAATTTATCCCCAAGGGCCCGCTGGCAGAGGCTCCATATCAGTGAATGTGCTATATCAATTTCAATTTATCTCCAAGGGCCGCAACAAGGGCATATATAATTAGTCTCAACTTTTGTGAATGGAGAGGAAGTCGTCAATTTTTCTAAGCATTTTTCTAAAATAATGCTAAAAGAATTATTTATAGAATTAGGATGGGGCATATATAATTAGTCTCAATTTTTGTGAATGGAGAGGAAGTCGTGAATTTTTCTGAGCATTTTTCTAAAATAATACTAAAAAATTATTTATGGTATTAAGATGATTTTTAATATATTTACAAATCTAGATTTGTTTTGCCAAGCAAGATGCTTAAAATTATAGGTTCAATCCATAATTTCAGATTCCAAAGTCATTACTGCAATGGCCATTATGGATCGAAGATCCCAATTTTATATATATATATATATTCTTTCCGGCTCTTCTTCTACAAAAAAAATTGGGCAACTCATGGGAACCCGCCACTCTCGCCGATCACCGCCTCCCCTTCCTTGCACCGCTCTAGGAAGCCGCTACTGTCGCCATCCTCTCGGTGGCCGGTAGAGCTTTTGCTCCACCGCTAAAGGTCCCAAATAAAAAAAAATATTTTTCTTTCAATGTTTTCTCCTCCAACTATGGCTTCCTTCATGGGAACCCGCTGCTTGCCAATCGTCGCCTCCCCTTCCTTTCACCACACCGGGAACCCGCTGCCACCGCCATCCTCCCGGTGGCCGACCGGACTTTTGCTCTACCACTAGAGGTCCCAAATAAAAAACATTATTTTTCTTTCAATCTCTTCTTCTCCAACCATATATAGCTTCCTTCATGAGAACTAGTCGCTCATCAATTGTTGCCTCTCCTTCCTTGCACCGCACTGGGAGCCCACCGCCGCTGCCATCCTCGTGGTGACCGACAGGGCTTTTGCTCCATCGCTCAAGCTGGATGTAAAAGGCGGCAATGCAGAGAAGGCGAAGGGAGAAGAATCAGAGAGAAGCATATCAGGGCCAGCGCCAAACAACCCCTTCGGCCTCGCCCTCCACCATGCCTGCCTCCAAAGAGATGGGAAGGATTTTGAGGTGCAGTGGCAGATCGCCGTGGGAGCACGGGGCCTCGGCCCCCTCAACTTTTCCAATAATTTTTATTTATAAGTTAATGTTTTAGTTAAAATTTTAAATATATATATATATATATATATATATATATATATATATATATATATATATATATATATATATATATATATGTATGTGGCTTCTTTTTAAATATAGCTAGAAGGATCTTAGAAAATAAAGTTTTAAAAATAAATAAATATCGTAAATCAACTTTTTTTTATTTGAAAGTTGGATCATCTCTATTTTTTTTTTTTTCATCATTTTTTTTTTCATAATTATTTAAGAGAAGATAAAGAATTTTTTTTTTATTGCTCGATCGGTACTTGTCTCCGGAACCTGTCATGGTCGAAGCCACCGCATGCAGCTGATATCATCATTGCATCGATGGATGCCATGGCGGCTAGATCCGTCATGCGGTGTAACCGGCAGGAATGCCTCTACGGCACGATCGAGTGACTATACGTGCGCAAGGTCAGATAATGTCGATGTACCGGGCAGTGGCCGCCATCCTAGTCCCCTCTATCAGCCTCATAGCATCGACGAATGCTATGTGAGTTGCAGTCGCCACTACTCTGTTGGCCATACCCGTTGCATAGCATGATCGAGTCTCAAGGGGCACGGACGTGCGAGCGCCCATCACACCCAGGGCTCGCATAACGCCACCATGCTCGCACCCAATTACCTCCAGCCCGCCCTGTTGCTTGACAGATATCCCATCCCATTGTACCATGCCAACAGTACTTAATGTGACATCATTGCCACCGCAGCCAATGCATGTGCATCCTCCACAAGTCCAAGACACTTATGACTCTTCTAGTTTCAAATGCTATTACGGGTAAGAGCATTTTCAGAAATAAAGATTATTAAGATTAGATTATGCAATAAGATGGTAGGCGATTTTGTTATCGATTATTTAGTCACTTATATCAAAAAGATGTAGTTAAAAATTTTATAGTAGATTCCATTATTGATATATTTAGTTTTATAAAACAATATCGAGAATAATTTAAATAATATTTATAAAAAAATATTTAAATTAATTTTAATTATTTATTAATATATTTTTTTTATTTTTTTTGATTATCCTGAAAAAGTTGATATAGTCCGTTCCTACCTGGAAGCCATCGCTAGCTTCCGTGTTTGATTGTCCTTCTCTCTTTTTCCATTCCATGCTCTTCCCCCACCCCACCATTCTTTTCGCCAAGTCTAAATGGGCCGGGAGGCCTTGGCCCCCAATAAAATTTTTTTTATAAATATATTAAAATTTTATATAAAATTTAAAATATATATGTATTTATATTTTTGGTTCCTTCTAAAATGTAAAATATTAAATATAATTTTATATATATATATATATATATATATATATATATATATATATATATATATGATCCTCTTAAATTATTATTATTATTTTTATATTTTTAAATTTTTTTTAAAAACAAATTGATGTGGCCCATCTCCGCTTCTTCCGGCTTTTCCCCAACCCCTGGCGACGAGGCTGCCACCCCTGGCGACAATCCCATTCAAAATAAACTTTTAAAAAAATTAAACTGAAACTATGGGGGGCAGAGATCGTCACTGTGTATGTTCGCAACCCCATGGCAACTTCCATCCTGCTCTACTCCCACAGCAATGCCACCCATGTCGGTCAGATGTACGAGCTCTTCGTTGAGCTCAACATCCACCTCCACATCAACCTCATGGGGCACTTCTTCTTGTCCTCCATTATTCTAATTTCGATTGCTATTTTGACTTTTGGGATTATTTTAATGTTGCCCTGTTTTAATTCGGAGTAGTAGCTGAAACTAGTTAATCATTTTTAACTATAGAGCTTCAGTTTGAAGTTATGGATTGAATCCATAATTTTAAAGGGATAGCATGATAAAAAAAAAAGGAAAGAGTATTTATAGGTTCAACCTACAAGTTCTCCCATCTCTGAACCTAGAAGTTGTCCCATCCCTTTTTCCAGTCAAACAATACTAGCCACCTCATCCGAGCACATATTTATAAATATATTTTAAAAATAACCTAATTAATTTTTTAAATAATATTATTTTTATAAAAATCTTGATTTATAATCTGCAATCCATTGCACCTTTCCCGTTGCTTTTACATGGCCGAAATTAGATGTGTGATTGCTAAGATGATAGCCTGGTTGATCGAGGTCTTGCTTCATTACCAATCGATTGCGGATTCTAGGCATGATCTTGCGGGAGACTCGATTAAATTCAAGAATTTTTCTGAAATCTACGACAGTTGGTATGAGCTAACCGGTATCCTAGTGATATCAGGTTGATGTACTCATCATTAGATGGTATGAGCTAACATTACCTGACGGGATGGAAATCTATGGAATAGCTATATCGAAATTTATTATTTTCTATTTTTTTATCAAAAATAATAATAATAATAATAATAATAATAGTAATAATTATAATTATAATTAGGTGTGGTCCCGAGTCTCATCGTGCCCATGTTTGTCCCTGTATTCTCTGCTAGTGCTCTCTTGTCTCTCATATGTATCTCTCTAGATAAAAGTTAGGTGGCCGTCCCCTGCGTTTTCCATCAAAGTATAATTAGAGTCTGCCCTCCACAAAATCGATACCAAGAACAGAGATCTCTCTCTAGATAAAAGTTAGGTGGCCGTTCCCTTCCTTTTCCATCACAAAAATAATTAGAGTATGCCCTCTACAAAATCGATACCAAGAATAGATACATTAACTACACGCACTATCCAAAATTTTGCATGATAAGCTGATTATTTTATTTGCTTAAGAATCATTGATCAATATGAACGATGATGCAATTAGTTCACACAGAGCAACTCGATGACAATTGCAATATAATTAGTTAGGACAGGTACACATTAAGAATTGCACGTTTTGATTTTATTATTTATCAATAATTTTGGTACTATCATTCTAAGAATATAAATTTTGATTTAAAAAAAAAAAAAAAAAAAAAATTTCTTGAAAGAACCAAACAGATAATATACAAGAATTAGATAAAAAATATTCTATAGTATGTAAACCATATCTAAGGGCAATGATGATCATAGAAACTTTACAAACATCTTTAGAATATCTTCGACTTTAAGGGAAAAAAAAAAAAGCAAGATTCACTTGCACTACAATTGTCCCCTTTTTTTTTTTTATTATAAACACAGAAAGTTTACAAACATCTTTAAAATATCTTAAATTTTTTAAGGGAAAGAAAGGAAGATTCACTTGCACTATAATAATTATTTTTTTTTTACCATAACCATCAGCATCATAATCATTCAGGACATAGAGTGTAACATCCAAGATTTGAACCCAAATCTCTAGTTACAAGGTAATCACCAGGGCAACCACTTGATATAACTCATTTACAAACAACGGTCTGCCGTCTATATCTGGTGAACTCATTATGCTAACTAATTCTCTATTCCTAGTATTAATTTTGCTGTTGAAGCTAAATATCACCTCAATGGACATAGAGGAGCCCATGTCCTTGAATGGAATCTAAACATCACTCATTAACACAATAAAAAGTCATCAACCAAGAAACTTTCCTCTTTTAGTGGTCCCCATGGCATACACAAACTTCCTCATCAAATGACTGATTTGACTACCCTTACCAGCATATGATGTTGTTATTTTATATTGCTAAAAAATTTTGTTTATGATATTTTGACTTAAATGCTGCTAAATTTTGATAAATGCTAATATATATAAAAAAAAAAAAAAAATTGTTTTAAACGCTGCTATAGATTTACTAGATCAGAGATACATAAATATGTTCTCTCAAGCTGACTTGATAATTTAATTGCCTGCAACTACAAAGGATGATGACATCTTTAGGCTTTGACCTGCAGGTGGTGCCTTTTTTTTTTTTTTTAAATGCTGCTATAGATTTACTAGTTCAGAGCTACCTATATATGTTCTCTCAAGCTGACTTGCTAATTTAATTGCCTGCAACTACAAGAGCTACATATATATGTTCTTTCAAGCTGACTTGCTAATTTAAATGCCTGCAACTACAAAGGATGATGACATCTTTAGGCTTTGGCCTGCAAATGGTGCCTTTACCTACTTCTAGAGGCATCACATATATATGTATATGTATATATATATATATGTATATATGTATATGTATATGTGTATATGTATATGTATATATATGTATGTATATATATATATATATATATATGTATATGTATATGTATATGTATATATGTATATGTATATGTATATGTATATATGTATATGTATATATATATGTATATGTATATGTATATGTATATGTATATGTATATATATGTATATGTATATATATGATGTGGCCAGAACGCTAACATGGCACGAGGCAGCGGACGTGGAGTCCCCATCAGACGCCACGACAAGCTTTCAATATGAGCACATTTGCCGAGCTGAGCTCCCCTGAAGCAACACCTCTGCTCGCCGAAGGCAAGCTCCGTCCTCCACCAGGTCCGTTCCCGCAAGCCCGGAACACCTAGGCCGGAGCCGAGTCCGAGTTCCCACCTAAGGCGGACCCCTCGAGATCGGGCCCCGTGGTCAGGAGTCAAGCTCAGCCTCCTCCACCACGAGGCGCCCCTCCGAGCTCAGGTCCCCTGGGTTGGGTGGCACCCCGGCACTGAGCTCGTCTAAGGTCGGGCCCCGTGGTCAGGAGTCGAGCTCAGCCTCCTCCGCCACGAGGCACCCCTCCGCGACCGAGCTCGATCCGCCTCCGTCCTGTCGAGCAGCACCCATGCAAGTCTACCGCAGATAGGCCCTGCCTCTCCAGCTCGGCCCCCTGTTCAAGCCAATACGCTGACCGCCAAGAGAGCCCTACCTCTCCTCCAAGGACAGTGGCGATGCTCCCGAGGGCCGTACGATACCAACCATGCCGCAATCAAGGCGTCGTACCCTCCACCGATCTGCCGTACAACCGGAGAAAAGACCCTACCGGAGAGCACGGATCCCAAGACCGGCGGCCCGCCGATCGAGACCCTGACGGACTCCCAGGAGAGGGATAAGTGGAAGGAATGTCAAAAATCAACGGAGGCTTCCCCGACTATCATAACAGGAGAGACGTCCCATCCACGTCACGGTACCTCGCCCCACACGACAGCAGGGAGAGATCCCGAAGCAAACCAAGGTAGAAACTCCCGCAAAAAAACTAAGCAAAAAGATATCGGCATCTAACCTCAAGGGGAGAGATTCATATCATACTCTCAATTGAAGAGAGGAACCAGAGCGATACAAGGAAAGAAGGCCAGAGAGGAGGGCAAGACCATCTCGGCCAACACCATTCCTAGCTCGTCCTCATCTTCCATTCACACTATATTCACTCCTCTTAGCGTGGAGCTCATCCAGAGGGGCTCAACCAGGAGGACCTATTCTCCTGGATCGCCACTGACTTGACCGTCGGAGTGCCCCCGCCAGAATCCCCGGCCCGGGTCACTGACGTTGCTTCCTTGCAGGTCCCGAGGCACCGGAGGCGTAACCAGGCGGGCGGACACGACTCACCCGATGCCATCAGCAGCTACGGGACACGACGATCCGGACGGCAATAATATATATAAACAACAACAAATCAACTTGTATCCAAATATTTAATTATATTTATAGTTATATTTAAATTAATATAATACTCATAAATTTCTAAGAAAAATATATAATTAATTATATTATTAATTAGATTTATCATCCATTTAATAATATTTTAATTTTGTGATCATAAAATTTAATTACCTAATTTTTATCTATATTTATATATTTGACTTATATATATTTATTTAAAATAAATATAAATATAAATTTTTATATCCATCTAATATTTATATTTATAATTACATTAATTAAATAAAATAAATATAACTATGAATATATTCTGACATCCGATCCAAATTCTAACAACCTCGGGAGGGCTGAGAGCGATCGCCAACATCCGAGGGGAGTCTCTCCCGTTAATCACGCTCCGACCGAAAGCATTGTGCCATCCACCAGACTGAGTGGCCGGCCCGCGTTCTTTGTAATCAAAGGATAGAGATGTACACAGGATTTATCCCCCCTTTCTTTTCGATTAAAAAAAAAAAAAGAAAAGAAAAGAAAGAAAAGAAAAGAAAAAAAAGATAGAGATGTACAAGCCTACAGAGAATACCATGTTAAAAAGAGAAAGAAAGAAAATTCCGATCCAGGCCCTTGACCTGCCTCTACCCATCAACCAACCAATCCAGCTTCTTGTGTAAATACCCAAACCCTCTGACCCTCTGTCATCTCTCATCCCATAATACTCCTTCCAAGAGTCCACGGACACCTTAGCCTTCTCCCATGGCCTCATTTTCTCCAAACTTCTCTCCCTCACTCCCCATCATCCTCCTCCTCTTCTTCCTCACTCCATCCATCGCCAAGGATGGCTTCGAGATGGGCGAGGAGACCAAGACGCACCTGCACTTCTTCTTTCATGACATCGTGACCAGGCCGAGCCCCACCGCCATGAGGGTCGCAGAATCCAACATCACAAACACGTCGCCGACGGCGTTCGGGGCGGTGGTGGTAATGGATGACCCTTTGACGGAGGGTCCAGAGCGCGACTCGAAGCTCGTCGGCCATGCGCAGGGGATGTATGTCTTCGCGTCCCTCGAGGAGTCCGGCCACCTCCTCATGGCCATGAACCTCGCCTTCGTGGATGGTAAGTTCAACGGCAGCACGATCACGGTGTTCGGTCGCAACTCGGTGTTGGACGATGTGAGAGAGATGCCGGTCGTCGGGGGGAGCGGCAAGTTCCGGTTCGCCAGGGGCTACGCCCTCGCCAAGACCCACAAGTTCGAGACCAACGGGAATACGGTGGTGGAGTATGACATCCACGTCCTGCACCATTGATCGAGCAGCTGCTAGCTGCTTGCCGATAGGTTCGGTGCGTGAGGTCGCAGTATTAATTAATTCACCGCTCCTGCTTAATTTTTAGTTGCTTGTTGCCACTCGATCGGTTGTTAATTTTACCTGGACCATATACCATGCATAAGATCCGTGGTTCCCAAATGTTACTGCTTGTGGACGCTAGCTCTTAGCGATATTATTTTGTTATCTTTCTTATTCTCCAAGGAGGGGCAAAGGGGTCGATATTTCTTCCCGCAAACGTTTGGTAAAAGGAATAATAATTTCTCTTTGATCATAAATGAAAGTGTTCGATTGGAAAAATGAAAATGTGATCGAACTGGTCTTAGTTATTCTTTGGAATAGAGTGGAAGGAGGTGTAGGTTCCCGAATCCCTTTTTTGAGAAACTTTTAGGTGGAATATGCCTAACTAATCGCAATTGATGTATCACATTAAATACTAATAACCGTTAATGTGTGATTGGATGAAATGCTTTGTTTACGGCAGATTCATTTTACTTAAAATTTTCTCACCAAGAGGGAGGACATTGATGTGCAATTGGATGGAAAGACTTTGCTTATAGTAGACTAATTCTACCTTGGAATTTTTCCTTTATAACCGGATGGGCTCCATATGGATATCCTCATGTGATACATTTAGGGACGTTCGGTGACCTTGAGGGGATCACCATGATGATCGATGATCATTGGTGTTGCTGCAACTTTTTTCGGACCGGGTTCGGGTGGGCTTGGCTGGAGCGCTCTTCTTCCGATTCCTGCAAAAAGTTTCCAAGAACCGGTGGTGTTCCAGTGGGGGACACTCCGATGCTTAAGTTAGCAGGAGCTTGAAGGCAACAGAATAGAGGAATCAACGAGATAAGCTTATGGAGCAGGAAAAAAATATTTAGCTCGCATTCGTAGTCCCCCGTTAGCTTATATACATGCAGAATACTGCCAAATTCTGTTAGGGGGTAAGTTGGGAATGTCCGATTTGTCCCTATGAGAATCAGGATAGTGACCAGGTGGCACCAGGACGTGGCCACGTCGTGGAATCTGTTGTAACAGAATTCTGGTACCAGCTGGAAGAGGCTTCTGGAGCCTCAGATAAATTCCTGCAGAAGGAGGGTAGTCGGACCTTCGATGGAATCGGTCGGTCAGACCTCTACCGGAGTGGGTCGGTCGGAGCTCTGCTGAAGGTGGGTCGGACGGACCCTTGGTAGAGTGGGTCGGACGGACCTCTACTACAGTGGATCGTTCGGAGCTCTGCTGAAGGTGGGTCGGATGGACCCTTGGTGGAGTGGATCGGATGGACCTCTACTACAGCGGGTCGTTTGGAGCTCTGCTGAAGGTGGGTTGGATGGACTCTCGGTGGAGTGGGTCGGACGGACCTCTACTACAGCGGGTCGTTCGGACTTCTGCTAGAGTGGGTCGATTGGACCCTTGATCCGCTTCGGCCGAAGGGTTGTCGACTCAGGTCCGATTCAGGAGAAAGTCGATTGGATATAACAGTTGCCCCCTGCTTTTAGCCTTTGGGAGGACACATGGCTTCGAAGGGCAAGAGTATTATCCTTGCGCAGACTGTGCTTGTCCTTGATATGACCGCGAATTTGATTGGGCGCGTCATGTCTGGTCACTCCAAATCTCCCGCGATTGATGTCTGGGATAGGTGTCGACCTCGCGTTGGGGGCGAGAGAGTTATAATTAATGTAAAGGGGGCGCAATGATAAAGGGCCAGCCTGGCCCGCTCGGCGATTGGACTCCGGAGACGAGCCATGCAATGTGGCAACATTTGAGCGGTTGGTGTCATGCTCTGGGCGATCTCTTCACTGTTGATTTGGTGTTCACACGGATCGTCGTCTGCCTGCTCTCATCAATCTGTTGCCTCGATTCCCGCGATGTGGAGAGTCGTACCGCCTAACAAAAGGGTTGCGATGCCCGAGGGACGGGGGGAGGCATCTCTCCGAAGGTCTATAAAAGGGAACGCGGGGCACCCGGGAGGAACTTCTTGCTGCAAGCTCGCTCAACGAGAGAAATAGAGCACCTCCCCCTTCCATCGTCTTCAATCTTCTAGGAAACCAGTCCCAGGTTAGTTCCTCCTTTCCTTCTTCCATCCCCACATCAATGGCTTCCGCTCACAGACATAGGGAACCAGGCCCAAGCAAGATCCAATCGGAAATGACTCGGGAGAGAGTCGAAAACCTCAGGATAAGGTATAACATACCTTCGACCCTGCACCTTACAATCCCGGACAGAGAGGGGAGAGTGAACAATCCATTTGGGCTGGGAAATCTCCTGATGTACGAAGACCACCTTAAGGCCAGCCTTAGGTTCCCGTTGTGCAACTTCTTCGTAGAGATCTTCAATTTTTATAGGGTGACCCCTGCGCAGCTGACCCTCAACAACATTCGGGTGATCAGCTACTTCATGGTACTGTGCCACAAAGCCGAGACCGAACCTAGGATCTCTCTCTTCGTCAACTTTTTTCTTTTGAAAATGAATTTTAGAAGCCAAGAGTGGTGGATGTTTAGTCCCCGCCCTGGCCAAAAGATATTAAAGTGTCTCTCGTCGACCATCCACGGGTGGAAGGCCAAGTTCATTTTCGTAGATAGCCTCCAGTCTTGGAGTTTTGAGCCACTATAGAGGGAACCAAGGCCGAGAACCCGCAAGGGAAGGGCAATACTGATGGCCGACCAGGCCAGCTTTAGTGACATGGAAGGGGTCGGCCCTACTATGGTGTGTGAATTGCTTCGGGAAGACATCCTTCATCAAGCAGGGGTCAGCGACCACACACTCCTAGGTAGGACAGGGGGCCGCCACCGTTGACCGACCCTTCCTCTTGCATTTATTCTATTGATTTTGCTACCTTTCTTCTTTTCATTCACACTAGTCTTTCTTTGAAACAGGAGAAAGGATGAAGGTTGACAAGGCCAGGGTGGTCCAACGAGCGGTGAGGAAGAGGACTGCCCAAAACACGGAGACGACCGTAGAAAGGCCAAAGAAGATGCGGGCAGAGGAGCGGCCCGCACCCGTCGTGACTGTAGACTCCGACGAGGATGACGTCCCTTTATCAGAGTGACTAGCAGCAAAGGCATCGAGGTCTTCCACTCATGTCGAGCAGTCGGCCATCCGATCGGAGCTGTCTGATGCAGTGACGGCTCCAGCCCCACCACCTGCCGAGTCGGCAGATGCGATCCCCCCCGTGGACAAGGGAAAAGGGGTGGCCAAAGGAGAGGCGGATGAAGAAGTTCGCCGAGAGGCACATCAGTATTGGCATGCCCTGAGGGATGCAACATAGGTGCGGGGCCTGCTCAGAGGAGCGATGATGGATGCCGACTGGGAGGAATCGATCCATCAGAACCTGAGCGACAGGGCGAAGGATTCTTACCGTGACCTCATGAGGGTAAGACACCAATTCCATGCCCTCATCCTTTCCTTTCCATCCATCTTGCGTATAACTAACTCAGCCTCTTATTTGCAGTTCCTTCACGGGATATCCTTGATAGATGATGGCCTTGGTCAGCTACTCTTTGCGACCAAGGCCACGGCCAAAAAGGTCCAGGAGTCGAAGGTGGCCCGAGCAGCGATGGAGGCATCGCTAAAGGCCATGGAGGAGAGGCTATCGGCTGGCCTGGCTAAAGCCGAGTCGTCAAAGAAGGAGGTGAGGGACCTGCGGGCTCAGCTAGCCAACCGGGAGGCTAGGCTGAAGAAGAAGAAGGCGAAGGTCAGATCCCTTGTGCACCGGCTGAGGGAAGAGGAAGAGCGATCCGTCGAAGCCAAAAAGACGGCTCAGGCTGACCATGCGGTGGCAGCGAAGTGGGCAGGTCAGCTAAGCGAGGCCAAGGTGCTGGCGGTGGAACGGGTTCGTGACGCCATAACAGAGTACAAGGCTTCCGTAGACTTCACAGAGGAGGTGGAAGAGGCGTCGAAATTCTACACAAGTGGCTACGACGACTGCCTAAAGAAGGTAGCCGAGATCTTCCCTGAACTCAACCTGTCTGGTGCCCAGCTGAGTAGCCGCCCGAGGGAGAGGAGCACCTGACCGATGGTGGGGCCGATGCACAGATTCCTTCTGAAGCAGGCCCATCAGGGGTTCCGGTTGGGACTTCGGATGCAGCGAAGGAAGCTGAAGATGAAGCCTTTCCATCCAACTCCCCTCTGTACCCGCCGGGCAAGGCTGACTGACTGTAACAACCTGCTCTTTTTGTATGAAATTTCTATTTAAATAATAAAGCTTCTTTTTTCCTTTGATATCTTTGATGTATGCTCATTTTGATGTGAGTGGTCGGCTTCGTCCGAATCCATCTTTTTCTTTTTCTTTCGATACATCTGTTGTGTGTATCTACGAATGTGGGGATCGATCGAATTGTTCGAAACCTTTTTCTTTCAAAATGTTTATAAGTGCTGACGGTCAGTTTAGCTGAGCTGCAGGTTCTCGAAAATAGATGTTGAACAGTGGCTGAATCCGAACCCAATCCTTAGAAATTTTTCTAAGTATTGGGTCCGTCGGCTCGCGAGGTCAGATCTTTTGAAGTAGCTACCGAATGATGGCTTAGTCCGAACCCAATCACTTAGAAGTTTTTCTAAGTGTTGGTCTGTCGGCTCGCGAGGTCGGATCTTTCGAAGTAGCTGTTGAACGATGGCTCAGTCCGAACCCAATCACTTAGAAGTTTTTCTAAGTGTTGGTCCATCGGCTCGCGAGGTCGGATCTTTCGAAGTAGCTACTAAATGATGGCTCGGTCCGAACCTAACCACTTAGAAATTTTTCTAAGTGTTGGTCCGTCGGCTCGAGAGGTCGAATCTTTAAGGGGGATGTTCTGAAGCCTCTGCTGACCGGAGTCAGACTTTCAGAAGTGGGCTACCCTAGAGCCTCTGTCGATCGAAGTCGGCTTTCGGAAGTGGGCTGCCCTAGAGCCTCTGCCGACCAGAGTCAGACTTTCGAAAGTGGACTGTCCTAGAGCCTCTGCCGATCGGAGTCAGACTTTTGAAAGTGGGCTGTCCTAAAGCCTCTACCGACCGGAGTCGGACTTTCGGAAGTGGGCTGCCCTAGAGCCTCTGCCAACCGGTGTCAGACTTTTAAAAGTGGGCTACCCTAGAGCCTCTGCCGACCAAAATCAGACTTTCGGAAGTGGGCTATCCTAGAGCCTCTACCGACTGAAGTCGGACTCTTGGAAGTGGGCTGCCCTAGAGCCTCTGCTGACCAGAGTCGAACTTTCGGAAGTGCTTCATAAAAGAAGTGGTGGCCTTTATTGATAGTATTTGCGAAGGTTGTCTACATCCACGGACGCGCCACTTGCCGTCCGTTCAAATATTCGAGTCGGTAAGTTTCGGCTCGAATCACTTTAATCACCCGATAAGGGCCTTCCCAATTAGGATAGAGTTTTTCTTGCTCGATCGATCTTGAAATTTCTGTCCTCTTTAAAACCAGGTCCCTGACCTGGAAGGTTCGAGCCTTAACTCGAGAATTGTAGTACTTGGCCACTTTCTGATGATACGCCACCATTTTTAAACTTGCCTGGAGTCTGGTTTTCTCAAGTAAATCTAGGTCAACCCTCCTTTGTTCTAAATTGGTCGGTTCGATAAAATGATCAATCTGCAAGGATTGTAAGGAAACGTTCACAGATATAACAGCCTCGATCCCATAGGTCAGATTGAATGGAGTCTCCCCAATCACCGTTTGAGAGGTCGTCCGATAAACCCAGAGCATTGAGTGAAGTTCTTCCATCCAAAATCCTTTGGCATCATTCAGTCGGGTCTTCAGCTCGTGCAGGATTGTCGATTGGTGATTTCGGCTTCTCCGTTGGACTCCATGTAATCACTTAGATATATATACATACATACATATATATATATATACATATATACATACATACATATATATATATATATACATATATACATACATACATATATACATACATACATATATACATACATACATATATACATACATACATATATATATACACATATATACATACATACATATATATATATATATATATATATATATATATATATATATATATATATATATATATATACATACATATATATACATATATATATATATACATACATATATATACATATATATATATATACATATATATATACATACATATATATACATATATATATATATGTATGTATATGTATCTATCTATCCATTTCTCTACACAGGGGTAATTTTGACTTTCTCTATGAGATAAACATTGTTTCACTAATATCATTAATTTAATTGAATATAAGTATAGATTTTACGAACTATTAGATATAAGAGTAATAAATGTAAATTTTAGAAGATTTTTATAATTTACTTAAACAGAGCTATATATAATTTTGCTCATTTGGCTCTACATGATATGTAGCATTTTGTTTTATTAGTTGGTTCTTCAATCCTGGCACCATCTTTAGTTAGATTGGCTCAATAAAGTCTCACATGATACATGGAGTCCTACCGATTACAAAAATCATACTAATCATTGGTGATACAAATAGAATTTTTTATTATACTATTGGTGCATCACGTGTATCACTACAAAAATTTTATTTTTTATAATAAAAAAATAATAACATAAATATTTTTCATGGCAAATGCAAATATTTTATAATAAAAAAAATTCAAAAATTTTTTCTAGGACACGTGATTGGAGACCGAAAGGAGCATTTTATGCTGGCAGCTTAATGGGATCAGGATAACGTACTCACCTTCGAATGGAAAGGATATTACGAAAAAATAGCTACTCGAATCGAACATGGCTTGACGAAACGAGATCCAGTGAGAACAGCTAGAACGAAAATTTTTCTCTGCCTAATTTTTTTTTTAACAAAAAAAAAATCATCATGTAAAAATTAAGTGGTCATAAAAAAACATCATTGTTTTACAATGAAATAAAAAATCTAATCACCAGAAATAAACCTCCAATGATTAAAAAAAAAAAAATCGTCCAGGTAAAGGCTGTAATGTTTTGCGACGAATTTTTTTTTTTTTTTGTCGCAAACGAGATGTAGGGCCCCAAATAAAAAAAAACCCTCAGCGCTTTCTCTCAATACTCTCTCTCTCTCACCCCGAGTCGCGCCACCGTTCCACCCTCCAGGTTCGCCACCGTCGGTCCGCTTCCGGCGCCGTCGCCGTCCTCCACCGCGAGGACGTCGTCCGTAACCTCGCCAACCTCTTCCCTGGATATCCCCCTCCCACAGGGTAATGATCAAGAACTTCTAATTCGTTTCCTGCGTTATTTTTCTCCCGTCGCTGTCATCGTCTGCGATGACGTCACCCATACGCGGCTCATAACGTCTCTGGTGTGCCCATGCTTAAACTCGCCTCCGTGATCACCTTCGTTGGTCGCTTGGCGTCGCTTTCCGTGGCCCTTGGTGAAAGTTACGGGAAATTATTGCTGGGATCGGGTCCGAGTGGACCATGGCAATTCTTGGAGCATATGCACGGTGGTTGACGGGAAATTGGTAAAATACAAGGAATAATGTTGCGGGTTATCTACGGTGGGCTTTAGCATGCTCCATCTGAACCGGGTCCAAATAAAAATTAGATCTTTGCGCACAATATTTGTTCCATTTCTTTCTTTCTGTTAAGGTTCCGGGAGGAGTTCTTGATTAAATCATGGGATTACAAGTGATGTCAATGTCTTCTGGTTTAAATTTTAATTTGTTGAAAGTTTAGGTTCGATCTCTTTATCCGTCTCTTGGGTGGTCTTTATTGTTTCAATTCTAGTTTGTTGAAAGGATTGGGTTCCGGGCAGAGTTCTCGGATTCTTGGGAGCAGTCTCTGTTTCAGAAACAGAGACCATGGGTTTCAGAAGCTTGACAGGATCATGGGTTTCAGGGCCTTTTTCTATTACTTACGGACTTGTTCAGCCATTTCCCAGCATTCCATAAGTTTGTGTTGCTGGTCTGTATTTAATTAAGCTAAATAGTTGATTTTAAGAAAACAAGGTTTGTTCAAATCTTCATCCATGGGTTTCAGGTCCAAAGAAAAAGTTAATGGAACTGAGCCATGGTTTATGATTTGATTCTTACTTACGGTCGTTTAGTGGAACCATCACTAAGGAAGGTAAAAAAATTTTTCTTTTTTTTAAAACATGATTATTGGATGATGATTTCAGCCTTTGTTGCATGTTAATTCTTGCTTTTCTGAAATGGATCTGGTATACCTGCTAATTTGAGTCGATTGGTGAGAATTTTGTGGGAGGACGTATCTGATTCGATTTCTGCTGAAATTACGGATTGTGCGGTGCCTCCCTTCTTTTTAATTTCACAGTTCGATTCTCGATGGTGAGTAGGTTGAGGAATAAATGGATGGATTAGTGGATTCTATAGTTTAATTTTATGGGATATGTTCAGAGGTTTGCACTTGAGGATTTTCATACTTCTTGAGATTTGCTCTGGGTATTAGAAAGTGCACTAAAGAATTTTTATAATGTTATGATAATCTTTAGTTGATTTCATAATTTTTAGTTCATCCTTTTGAATGGGACTGGGGTTTTATGGTCTTCACATTGGCTCATGTTAGTAAAGGTGGATGAAAGAGATTTGGTCAAGTTGGCTCAGGTTATGCACGTAATCAACTTTAGGCATTTTGTATTTGGCCATTCAACTCATTCACATAATTGCATACCCTTGCATCCTTTAGCAAACATTATAAATCAAAACCTAAAAACTGGAACCTGCTTTTTTTAGGTCCATGGCTGAAGGCCTTTAGTATTGCAATTTTGCCTTCTCTATCTAACAAACGTTTTTAATTTATACTGTCTTTTGCTGCAATATATGCACTAATTTTTATGATAGAGATTCAAGATGTGCATCTCATGTAGCATGGTATACCTATATATATTTTTTCTTTTTTAAAAAAAATCTTATAATCGTTCTGGATATACTAATTCACCATATAATTCATTTCCTTTAAACTATTTTTCCTATCTGTCCTTCTTAGTTGACATACCCAATTTTTTACTTGATTTTCTTGGTAAAAATTCCATGATTCTTGGCTAGTCCTTGGCATGAACATTCATGGGTAGACATCGAGGCCTACTTGATGACACACCCTTATTTTAGCCTTTTGCATGACGAGTCAGAGGACTTGGATGAGACTCAACCACCTGAGTCTATGGAGTAAGTTAATGCTCAGCCAAAGGTTGCCTAGTAGGAGGTCATGGCACCGCAACATCATCCCCCTACAGGTACATCTCTATCACATTTATAAATTATGTATGTCATATTTTTGTTATATGCATCTATTGATAGATGGCATATATTCATTTCACAAATTTTTATGTATAGGACAAGAGCGATGCACGGTGCATGGTCTTAGTAAAAGTCTTGTCATGGAGAAATACATACATATCCAAAATAAAAGACTAAAAGTATAACAATTTCGGGGTCATCCCATTGGCATAGAGGTGATTATAGTTACCAATGAGATCAGTTTGTTCACGTGGAATCATTTTTCATGGACAGCCAAAAATCTCAAGCATGTCGCCTCTCAATTATGCAATGCCCTTATTTCTCACATCAAGGTAAGTTAATACATATTTTTTACAAGATTTATTGTATTTATATATTATGATGAATATTCACATGTGCACGATAATATTAAGTTCGAGAATTGCACCAACGAACAAGTGACGACGTGTATCCTCAAAATGGCTATAAACATGTACAGAAATCGACGATATAGGCTTTATACATAATGCAACGATCTTCGAAGGAGGGGGATTGACCCTATGACCTAGCCTTATAGAAACTAGGATGGGTGTGTGATGATTGGCCATGATTGTGCGAGCATTTTGAGAGCGAGGCATTTAAAGTATGTTTAGTATTTCAAGTTATTTTGGTATTGTTATGCTCCTTTTTTTTTTTTTTTTTTTAATGTACATGTATATATTTTTTTTAGCGATAATCAGAGGCAAACAAGGTGAATAGGAGTAAGGTTGATTTTATTCACATACAAGGGAGTGCATCCTTTGCACAAGGAGTAAAGAGGATGGTACGTAACCGCATCTACAATTGCACGCTATTGGAATAACTCATTGAATATATAAATTAGTTGATATCCTTTTTCACCTTTTCTTTTATTTGGATATGGACTATCTAGGGTCAACACTTAAAGAAATTCTATCAAAACAAGAGCGACTAGTTTGTGACTGAGGAGATGAGCAACATCATGTAAGTATCATACCATATTTTGAATATTTTTGAAGCCTTTGAAATAAAATGATGGTATTATTTAGTTTATTGTAAAGAAAAAAATGTTACAGTTGAGAGAGCAGGTGACAAGGGAGGTTGGATCTGACAGTGATACTGGATCAAAGCCTGTTTGTTTGATAACTGACAACACGATCATAGATGCAATCCTTGGGTGGCGGCTAGGGTTTGGGCACAGCATGCCTTTCTCGAAGAAATCCTATTGCAATTCATTGTCTAGTCAATCCGAACGATCTGATGATGCCTTGGTGATAGAGATAGTCAGGACATCGATGAATCACAGCCAAATACTCGAGAGGGTAGTGGCTATAATGGTAGGACGGCTTGGTATTGATGCCTTCGAGTTAGCATCTCTACAAATGCATGATGTCGCCTCTGCAAAACCATCGAGATATACATTAGGTTAGGGATCCATGCTGGGACAAGAGAACGAGATTGGCAACTTTGATGATGCATAGTTTGTAGGTTTTTATATTTCAAATAGTATATGAATTTGTACATTTGTATCCGTTAACGATAGATGTAAAATTTAGTAATACTTGGATTTGGTGGATATGGTTTGTATATATATATATATATTATTTTTTAGTTGATATGTTAGTGTATTAGATATATTTGATATGATATTATATTTTGATTGATTTGATTTGTATTTATATATATTTTTGAAATATTTTTTGTATTTGAATAGATGATTTTGGCAAAATTAATGTCAAATTTTGGTCACTAAAGGATATTTTTTAATATTAGCAATGAAATTATAATTTTATCCCAAAATTTAGTGATGAAATATAGTTTTCGTCACTAAAGGTTGGTATTTTTTTATTTTAGTGATGAAAATAGCAATAAAATATTATTTTTGTTGCTATTAAGATTGTCATTCTTTTATTTAGCAATAAATTTAGTTTCATTGCGAAACTTAGCAATGAAACAAAACTTTTGTTGCTAAAAATAGTGATAAAAATTTTATTTTGTTGCTAAAGATGGGTTTGTTGTTCCTTTCTTTAGCGATAAAAATTATTTCATCACAAAAATTAGTAATGAAATATTTTTTTCATCGCGAATACTATGTAATTATTTTATTGTGGTTGAATTAATTTTGCGATGAAACATAATTTTTGTTGTCGCTAAGGTCTGTTGCTATGAGGCTTTCTCGGCAAATTTTTAGCGTTGAAAATCTTCATCACTAAAGGCTTTGGTAATAAAATATTAATCTTTAGCAAAGAAAAAATTTCATAATAAAATGTTAGATTTCTTGAAGTAATAGCATTATGCATCCTTAGATGCTTGCCATTAAAAGATGAACACTTATCAAATAACAGATACTATGTATGATACAACACATACTTATTGACTCTCCTGTTTGATGGTCATCCATCTTTTAATGGTGGTCATGTTGAGCTATATAGCACTCTATGATGCTCCATGTGCACTATAGAGGATCTATGTCCTTGATGATGTCGAAGAGGCAGGAGGTGGTGGTGCCTAATCATTTTAGGCCCATTAGCTTATATACCATTCTTTATAAGATATGTACTAAGATTTTGGTAGGCAGGTTGAAGCCTATCCTCCCTTGATTTATCAGTCTTAAACAAGATGTCTTTGTCGATGGTCGCTCATCTCTAACAATATCTTGATAGCACAAAAATTCATGTATGACCTTTAGAAAGTCCTTAAGCATAGGTGCCTCATGGCTATCAAGCTTGATATAGAGGGAGCTTATGAGTGTATATACTGGGAGTTCCTCTACCAGGCCCTGGAGTGCTTCATGTTCCATAGTCAGTAGATCAGCTAGATCAAAGGGGGTGAGCAAGCTCCATCCTTTCCATCTCGATGGCACGCTGATAGATTTCTTCCATTTTTCTATTGGTCTGCGACAAGGTTGTCCTCCATCCCCTGCCTATTTATTATTTATACTAATGCTTTGTCCCATGCCCTATGGCTAGCTATCCTGAGCCGAGCCTTAGACTCCTACATGTTGGCTCCTAGTGCACTTCTAATCTTGAATTTGCTTTTCATCGATGACTGCCTCTTGGTGAGTTAGGTGTCAATTCAAAATGCATTGGCTTTTAGGTGGATATTGGAAGTGTCCTATGTAGCTTCTAGTCAGAAGGTAAACCTATTGAAGTCAGCCTTCTTTTTCAGCCCTAAAACTAGTACTCAAGTCAGGCAATCGATTAGCAAGATTCTCGATATTGCAGAGCAGTTTGGAGTTATGGAGCTATGCACTATCTTGGGATCCCTACTTTAGATGCCATCTTCAAAGGATCGACTACACCCAGCTTGAGGCTGTAATCCATACTCGTCTTAAGGGGTGGCAGTCTAGAACCCTTTCGATCATGGGTAAAGTTATCCTTGTCAGGTCAGTTCTCAACAGGAAGGTGAATCTCAAACCTTCCTTAGTGAGAGCCCCATAAGAAATTGCTGAACATCCGTTCAAGTCTTGCTATAGTAGATCTCAGAACAATAGTATTCAGTCCTTACAGGTCTGACGGGAAGCCTTGATTACAAAGCATGCCATGAGATTTCTATTGTAGCCTAATAGTCCTTGATGCATGATGATACATGCAAAGCATGGTGACTAGAGTAATAGGAGGGAGTTGCACGCCAACAGGAGTAGCTCTTTTATATGAAGGGAAATCCGTTTACATGCTCTGGATGTACTGGGTCAGGTGACAGATTCTAGGTGATGGAAAGTCAATTGGCCTCTTGCAAGATACATGGATAGCCGACCTCCCTTTGAGTCATTGGCTAACCTTTATTAGTACTGATATTGCAAAACACTTGGATTGCCGACCTCCCTCAAAGTCATTGGCCAACCTTTATTAGTACTAATATTGATGACCAAGCATGTATGCACTTAGAGGGCAATCTAGCTCTTTGGTGATCTATTGGTTGAAAGAGTTTTATTTTTGTCGATCCCCATTATTCAGGGCCTGGATGTTAGGACATGGCAATGATCGTGCAATCCTAGATCGGTGACCAAGGAGCTTTATGACAATTACAGGGAGGAGCCAACGAGGTCGATGGATAGTGCATAGATTTGGAGATATGAGATTCACTAGAGGGTGAGCTTATTTCTCTGGAAGTTTGCTTAGAGCCGACTACTTACTAGAGCGCTTTTGAGAGCTAGAGGAATGGATATCCCAGCTATTTATCCTAGCTACAAGTCGATGGACAAGACTATGGAGCATGTTTTCTTCCACTGGTCGAGAGCGATATGGGTTTGGCAACTGGCCTCCCTACCTTTCATCAACAGTCCTGAGGAGCAGTCTATGCAGACCTTCCTAGAGGTTGTACATGTGGGTGAGTTTGGAGTCACGGGCCACAAGGAAAGGCAGAATCAAGGTTGCTTATATTGCTTATTATATTTGGCTTGCCCAAAACTCAGGTGTTTTTGAGGCAACATGACTACTGGTAAGATTCATGATAAAGAGTGCCATGACCCTGGCCATAGAATTTGTTGAGGCCTTGCTACCCGATGTAATCTTGAGGATTCAGGACATCTAGGATCCCCTTCTTTTCCTTCTATCAGGAGGAGGATTTTCATCTCGTGGGAGTCTTCACCTCCATCTTTCCTGAAAGTTAATTTTGATGGCAGTGTGATGAATGGGAGAGGCGGAGCAGGATTTGTCATCCGAGACCCTGACTCATGGCTTATTGTGGCTGACAGTGTTCAGCTGGTGGTGACCTCTGTACTTGGCATTGAGTTAAGGATAGCTTGGAAGGAGATCTGTTTTGCTAGGTTAGCTTTTCGGGCTGACCTTGGAGGGTGACTCTTCTATAGTTATGACTTGGTTGCAGGGGCATCCAGACTGTGTTGCAACCACTCACTCCTTAGTATATGATATCCATTGGTTTCTTCTAGGGTGTATTGCTATTGATATCTGGTATATCTATTGTGAGGCAAACAGTCTCGTGGACTGGGTCACTTTCTTTGTTGCGCAGCATTCTGATGGAAATCTTTGGGATGATACATCTCTTTTGCCGATATCCTTTTGGATGTCCTCTTTTCTAATCTTTTGGAATATACTCATACTCATATTGTATGAATTATATGTTCTATAAAAAAAAGTAGAGGAAGCAATCCATAGGACTACCTTCACATTAAGGCACCACATGTCAAGCTATATGAATTTTTTTTTTTTCCACATGTCTTTCCTTTCGTCCATGCTCTCCTTTCCATGGAAAAATATCTCCTTCTTTTCCATGCTTTCCTTTCCATGGATCTTTGACCAAAAAAAAGAAAAAATTAATCTATCTAAGAAGAGCTCTTATTTTCTTTTTTTCATCTTTGTTTTTATCCCAACCAGAACCTAAGAGACCTTGGCTAGATGCCCACCTTCCCACGGATCTTTGAAAAAGGAAAATAAATGAAAAGCAAAAAGAAAAAAAAGATCAAGTCTTACCTTTTATTTTTTTTCTTTGTTTTTTTCTAGTTTTTTCTATTTTTTCCATCCCCAAGAGTCTCAATCAAGTAGGAGGCTTGGAGCAATAGAAGTGGCTATAGATTCCTTTGTTTTCCCTCAAATTTTTCTCTATTTTTTCCATCCTTAGGAGTCTTCGTTCGGGTAGGAGGCATGGAGTGGCCAAATTGGGAAGTGGTCTCAATCGAGTAGGAGGCGTGGAGCATCCAAATTGGGAAGCTTAAATTGTGGCTAGGGTTTGTGTTAGGTATTTATGGAGAAGAGTTTAAAGGTATATATATATATATATATATATATATATATATATATATATATATATATATATATATATATATATATATATATATATATATATATATACATATTTAAAAAAACAAGAAAAGTTTATCTAGGGATTCCTCTATCAATCATGTGGCAAGCGTGGAGCGGCTGATTTGAGAAGCGTAGTTGGTGGTTTGGTTTTTGTGTTAGGTATAAATTGAGAAAAGTTTAAAGGGTATAAATATATTGTTTAAAAAATTAAAGATTTTTCTCTATTTTTTCTGTCTCAGGAGTGTCATTCAGGTGAGAGGCTTAGAGCGGTAGACTAGGTAGGCTTAGCAACCAGATGAAAGGCTTGGAGAAGGGTTTTGTATTAAGAATATAAATATATTATCAATTGATTTTAAAAAAATAAATTATGCTTTATTGGATAAGAAGATGGTTAGGTCGAACTCTTGTCATCCTCTCATTATGTATGTATATTTTTGTAAAAAATATTATTATTATAGATATAATCGAGCTTAATAGTAGGTATCCAAGTGACAAATTTCAAATCCATTCCAAATTCGAACAACTTTTAATTTCAAATTTTAAATTTATCCCAAACTCTATGGTGGCATTTGGTAATTCAAATAAGATCATCACGATGATTTAAAATTACCAGTGACCTGAATTTTGAGATAATATAATTCTCAATAATCTATAATTACGGCATTTGGTAGATCATACGTTAGTGATTAAAAATTCCAAGTATCCATGAGTAACCTGTTTGGTATTCCATTAGAATGTAAGATCACTAATTATATAATATCCAAACTACCCTCAATATATTTCATAAAAAAATATTTATTAATTATATAAAATATATTATAATAAAATATTAATATATTAATTAATATATTTTATTAAAAAATATATTTATTATTATTATAGTATTAATATTTTTATTTATACTTATAATATATTATTTATTAATACTGATATGTAGTGTGATTTGAAAAATAAGGAAAATAGAAGTAATATATTAAATAATTTCATTATGTAAATATCTATAATACAATAAGATATTTTTACTCTAATTTAAAATCATATTTAAATAATAATATTATTAATAAAATATTATAATATAATATATTTGATATATATGTTATATAATATTATATATGTAATATTGATATAATATATTAATGGTATATTGATATACCAATTTTTTATTGATATTTTTGTTCTCAAATGTTAGTTCAAGATCACCATCCTGGAATGATCTTGGATTCCTAATCTTAAAGATGCATATTCCATTACTAGGTTGGGTAGGATGATTGGATGATGGGGATACTTTTGGATACTGCCTCATAGAATCATCATGATATAACCATTGTGGTAATCTCATCACTTCCATCCACATCATCTGTGATCTTGGATGGATTATTCTATATCAAATATCCCTAATATAATATTACCAAATAAGTCCTATTAGAGTTCGAGATAAATCAGGTATCTGCAAAAACCTGTTCGACTTTCATCCCTAAGCTTATTGTAACATTAGAAGTGGAATTGGCCCATTACATTTTCAGATCCAAGTGTTGTATTGTAATATAATTTTTTAAAGTTTTTTTAGATGGATTTTAAGAATTTATATCTAAATGTATAACATATCTGAATTTATTATATATAGATGAAAAAATATTATAAGATTAAAAAATTACTTGTATTAATTAGATGACACTAATTTTTTTTTTAAAAAAAACTAAATTTTTAATATTAATTTTAGAATCTTATATTGAAATATGTAGAAATATTTAAATTTATTAAATTTGTTTATTTTTTTGAAATGTGTTTTATTATATTGTTTGATTCACAATGTCCAATAATAGCATGTATAATCTTAAGATCATCAACATATTTTTAAAAGTAAACCTTAACTTGATAATTTGTCAAAAGGTTCTGACTTCAAACATTTTCATCTCAAGTTCAATAAAAATTTATTATTCTAACTCTTGAAAAATAGATTTATGCTAAACATTTCAAGAAACACTTTTTAAAAGATTATCAAATATCACCCAGTAATATATCTTAATTATTAGTCTTTTTTTTATTTTTTATTCTTTTAGATATAATTTAATTTAAAATATTATGGTTTATTTGTTTGATCATTTTGATTTATATTTTATTATAGTATTCAATTTTGATTCATATTTTATTATAGTATTCAATTCAATAGTACTCTAATAATTTTTTTAGTATTTGTATTTTCAGTTTAAATAAAGATGTTAGGGTCGATGAAGACCATTGATATAAACTCATTAGTTAATATAATATCGTATAATAAATTATATAAAAATTATATATTGATAAAATATTTTAATTTTTTTTATTTAAACTAAATCTCGCCGTGAAGCACGGGTAAGATACTTAGTCAACCACAAGGATGTAGACAGTTCTTTTAGCACATTTAATTTTTTTAAAAATTAAGCCTTTGAACCTTCCTGCTGAATTGTCTCATAAATCATTTTTGATTAAATAGTGCAGACTGTAACTTCATTATCTGTTCATTTGTGCACTAACGGTTGTCCTAGTTATACCTTTTTACTTTGTAACTAAACATTTTGAATTTGATTTTGGGCATCATATTTCCAAAAAACTTTATATAAATTAGGTAATCAAAGTAGGGGAGGGCCACCTCCCTTTCTCTGGAAAAAAAAGACAATCATTCCTTTTGAATAACTAGATGTTCAAATATCTAATGTAAGCATGTTTGCCCAATTTTTCTCCATTATTGGGGATGGGATTGTGGTGGCATTTCAATTTATCAACTCCTGAAGACTATGAGTTGATTTCACTGTCTTTGGAGTCAGCTTAAGCTAAGGACATTTTTTTGTGCTGCTCTCTGTCTATTACTTTAAGATATTTCTAGAGTTAGCTCATGATTTAATGGAGTTGATCATGCAGTGGAGTCGGCTTAAGATTTTCTAAAATTGGCTCAAATTCTAAGCATTCCTTTTTGCAGCTCTCTATCTTGAGATTATTTTGGAGTCGGCTCTTGTTTTAGTGAAATCAACTCATATGGAGAAATATACTCATAAATATTTTTGGAGTCGGCTCAAATTCGAAGCATTCTTTTTTATAGCTCTTTGTCTGGCACCCTGAGACCATTTTGGAGGTGTCTCTTATTTTAATGGGATCAAATCGTATAGAGAAATCAACTCATGATTTCAGGAATTGGCTCATAAACTATGAAAATTGAAGAGTAGAATGTGCCAGGTGTAGCTCTTTGCATATCAGGGTCGATTTTAAAACTATTTTACTTGATGAGCATATTGAGCAACTTTTGTGGGGCTAGTTTTGAAAGACTTTTTCATAATTATTTATGCAACATGTGAATACAAAAAATCTTCTTTTACAAGCATATACTTAAGCTCTCATTAGTACCATATGTACTTAAGCATCTTAGTATTATTAAAATCAATCCTTGAGTCAATAATCTTTTCCTTTTTTATAATGACTAAATTCTTGGAGTACAAGGAGTTTTAAATATATTCAAAAAGATAATAGCTCCCCCTTAATAATAAAGGAGAGAACAATTTGGAAATATTCTCACACAAAATTATATAAATATATGTAAGATAAAAAAAACTCCCATTCAATTGAATTTCATTTTATTTTTTAAAAAATATTTATAATTTATAACTATTTTTATTTTTTTTCATTATTCTGAATTTTTTTGTTTTTTGTTTTTTTTTTTCAAAATTATCTTACTTACCCTTGCTTTCAGATATAAAGATAGAGAGTTACATTTTGAAACCATAGATGATAAGTCAACTCATGGAAAACCAAGTCGACTCGTGAATGACTCGAGTTGACTCTACTAACTTCTAATAGCATGATGGCTAGTTTTCCAAAAAAACATTAATAGCTAGAAATTGCTAAATTGAGCTATGGTCTTGTCAAGCTTTTAAGTCTGTTTTAGACATAATTAAGCTAATAAATTTGAAAAAGGAAAAGTACAAAACAAGAAAAAAATGAAAGCATTCGAGAGAGCATTCAAAACATTCTTAAATTAGTTTGATTTAGTTGTTAGGAACTTGAGAGCATTGATTATGCCAACTAACTACAAGTAAATCCTCTTCAAAATTAAGTAAGCTTTACTTAAGCAAAAGAATGATGAAGTCTTCACATTCAAGAAACCACTTTAACAATTTTCGAACTTCAAAGAGTTTACATTTATCGAGCTTTAAATTTCTTAACTCTTGTACTCTTGAATTTGTATCAAGTTTCTTGGATGTAGAACTTAAATTTATAGGCTGGTGCAATCCCGTAACTGAAATTTTGCATTTGACCAACTCAGGGGAACTTACTTGAAAAATATTTTGGTTAGTGAACTTGTCGAAAATCAATTAAGTTTGAGATTGAGAGTCTAGAAAATAATCATGTTATAATCATGTATAGATTATAGTAAAATTTTCTATGTAGGTACAAGATTTGCACAAAACTATTATATATAAAAACCATGGTGTTTGTGCTTGTATCTTAATTGGTTTTTTCTTGCTTGCATTCTAGTTCATTATATCTTACTACTATATTTTGTTATTTTCATTACTCTGATTTATATGTAACTTTTACTACACATACAATAAATTTTAAATTTATCAAAAATTTTTGAAAATCTAATTAACCCTTTTCTTCGGTTGCCACTTCTAGATAACAAAGAACTAGTATCCAAAGCTGAGCATTAGCACTCATCCTACTAGTTAAGAGCACTTATGAATATCATGTTGTAATTACCATAAAGGATATCTAAGATCAATTGAAAGATTGCTTTATCTTTTTTTTTTATTTTATTCTTTTGCATTAGCTTTATTGTAAATTTGTAGGAGTAGGCAATAATTTTAATAATTCAAAAGTCTTAAAAGTTTCGAGGTATTCCAAGTCCAATCTTATCCTCTTTGAGTTTTCGGTCCTACATCAATGGCATGACATGTATATTCCCTTGAAGCTACCAAATTATTTGATTTCTCCTTGACTTCAATTAAAAAATTAAGAAAATAATTATTGGCATGCCCAGTGAGACCGCTATAGAATGCCATCAAAGAAGAATGTTGAAGTTTAAACCTCCACTATGGAACAACCAAAAGATCTTTTCGTTGGTGATCAAGCTGCTTCTCAAGCCGAACAAGTGGAGTCTTGTTCACTCTTGTAGCAAATTGATGCTGTTAGTGATGAAATACATCACGGAGTATCGCTAGGATGGAAAGTTGGCTAACATGAGGGCTCTTCTATTTATGGCAACCTTCCAATAGGTAGTTATTAGATATGTAATCCTATCGTCCAAAGAAGATATCATTTTGATGAAAGTCAAAAAGATCTTGTGGAAGCAATAACCAGCCAATTCGCTATACTTAGCTTGTAAGACCATTAGTAAGCTAACAAAAAAAATACTTTCTCGGTTGTATCCAAGCAAATTAACAAGTTAATAACCATTTTGATCGAACAAAATCGGTCTTTATATGCATATTGAAATGCATTCCTAGGGATGAAAGCTTTGGAAAATCTCCCATCAATGATGCTATTATTATGGGCACAAAATTTGAGGTATGGAAATGTTAAAATTTTGGAGCAATCTGATTTACAAAAATAGATGTCCACTTGATTTTATATTTTGGCCAATTAATAGGTTAATTTATAGGAAACCGTATTCGAAATGGTATGACCTAGCCTATGATTTTTTCAGAGAATACAAGGTACCTAAATTTTTTGAACTTTTAGAAGATGATGGAATATCAAATGTAGAAATAATAAAATATTAATAGTTTGTGTATACATCATTTAAGAATCTTGCATGCAATTCTCTTCCTAGAAGGCAAATACTATCATAGATCTTACCTCCTTCAAATCCTCCGTGGTATATACATGCCGATCAAGTTTACAGTTTCAATAAGATAGCTCTATCAATCTTCTTAGCAAGTAAAGCAAGTGATTAATGATACGAAGACTAATCAATAACAAATCTTGAAAGACTATCTAATAGAAATTGGGTCGTAGTAGAATTTTAGAAAGAATACTTTTTGTAGGCTGAACTGCACGGCCAGTTGGTCGAAATACATAGCTAGTAGGCTAAATTATACTTAGTCAACAAAAAGAAGTATTGAACAATAGGACGAAATATATAGTTATTTGACCAATTACTACTAGAAATATGTCAACCTTAGATTGAAGTATCAAAAAAAGCAAGCCAAAGTATTAATTATGTTAGTTGGTACACAAAGGGTATATATCAGCACACTAAAGATGCAAGCTAAAGTATCATAAAAACAAACCAAAGTACTAAAAATATATGTCGGTACACTGAGCATAGACCGGTATACCAAGGATGCAGGATAAAGTATGAAAAAAGTAGACCAAAATACCAAAAATATAAGTCGGTACATAAAGTGTATAGGCCAGTATGTTAAAGATGTATACCCAGAGAATGAGAGATATTGGCTTAGGTTGAGGTCTTAATAGAATAAAGTCTTGGAACGGTAGCTAGCTAGTTATTATCACTATTCATGATATGGGAAGAGTAGTTACACTACTTATCATTGATAAAAATCATGATCTTTGTAGTACATGATAGAAAGAACAAGTATCTAAAAATAAATAGTAGTATCGGTCTCGACACTACTCATGACATGATAGGAAATTAATACTACCTATTAAGCATGGTAATGTAGCTCACGTGTCACACCAAAACAAAGACAATTGGTATTCAAAATGAGTAGTAATTTTTATCTTTTCACTACCAAAACCGTCATAACGTGCGGGGAAAGAAAGCACTATTTACTTTAATAATGGTGACCCATATGGCAAGAAATAATTCAGTAAACATTCCACTAGTTAAGAGGACTTCTAAATATCAAGTTATAACCATAAAGGATATCCGAGATTAATGAAAACAATACGTTATCTTTTTTTTCATCTTATCTTTTCGTATTTGCTTTATCATATATTTATAGAAATAAGAAGTAATTCTATTAATCCAGAAATTCTTAAAGTTCCGGTGTATTCCGAACCTAATCTCAAAAGTTCATGAAGTTTCAATAATTTTTTTTTTTTTTTTTTTGAAAAAAGTTTCAATACATTTCAAACCTAACTTTATCTTCTTCAAGTTTCTGGTTTTATACGAGGAGAAACGCTGCCACATATTCTTTTCATGCCACCAAATTATTTGGTTTCTCTGATCAAAAAAATATCAGGAAAACAGTTCCTGGCCGCCAAACTCTCCCCATCATGTTCATAAATTAACCAAGTTGACAGCATGTTAAGAATAAAAGAAATTAAAATATTTTATCTTTGCAGCGGTGCAGCCTTTTTGACCGAGAATTACCGTGTCCCCTTCAGGCATCCAATTATTCTTTTCTTCATGATGTTGGCAGTTAATTATTTTTGGCTGGTGTGGTATAATTTGGGATCTCTACTAAAAGGAGAAAATGTTAATAAAATAAAATATCGCCGTTGCCGGGGATCGAACCCGGGTCACCCGCGTGACAGGCGGGAATACTCACCACTATACTACAACGACCTTGCTATATTTAAGGCCAAGTAAAATTTAAAGAATATTTCATTAACATCCACAAGTCAGGGCTCCAACTAGGTGCGTATGATGTTACTGCAAAGATTTATTTTCTTTATCTGAGAGCATCTGTCCAGATAATTGATATTTCGCTTTATGCGTAGTAAGAAGTCCAAAACAAGAGTAATCACAAGTAATGATCAAAATTTTCAATATTTTAACTTACAATATATCATATCTCGCCAACTCGGTGCCATATATTTTGGAATCGGTATAAAACCAAATGACTCTCGGAGCAATTGAACTTTGATTGTAAGCATTTTAAGGATTGAAGGCCCTTTTTTTCAAAGCAAAGACCATAAGAATTGTTGTAGCTTGGATTGCCTTTGCTTGCGGACTTGGTCGATCCGAGAGTCGTGTCAAGTTCTCTGGAGAAGATCGAGTCCCTCGCCTCTAGACGGTCCCGGTCAGTCGTACTGGCGGGGATACTTCGACGTTTAAGTTAGTGCAACGATCAAGGATAACAATTTCTTTCCTGCGACGATCAAGGCTGCCGGAGTTAAGGGGTGATAAATCTTTTTTTTGTAAGTAGCGAGGGGTTGCTTGCCTCTTACCTTGACCGGAGGTCCCTCTTACTTATATAAAAGATGACACTATGGGATAGGATCTAAAGTCCTGGTAGAGCACTCCCCTGCAAGAGACGCAAGTCCGGCAGAGCACTACAGGATAAGGTCTAAAACCTTGGCAGAGCGCTCCCCTGCATGATGTGCAGGTTCGGCAGAGCACCCCCCCCGTAGGTCGTACCTTTCTGGTCATTACAATAGATTCTGCGGGGACCCTTAGTCGCTGTCAGGATTCCCAGTCGTGGCATTGGAATCCGATGGGCCGTACACACTCCGTCAGGGGTTGTAGCTTTTTTTGAGCCGTTACCTATCATGGCCCATGGGAGGGGTTCTCCCGGACCTATGGCCTAGCCTGGCCCAGAGTCCAACTAGGCCACAAGCACTAGCCGGTTCGAAGCTCTACTCAATTGGGAGCTCAACTCGGCCATGGCTCAACTCAGCTCGATCGAGAGCTCAACTTGGCCCGGAGCTCAACTCGGCCAAGAGCTCAACTCATCCTGGAGCTTAGCTTGGCTAGGGGCTCAACTCAACTCAACCAGGAGCTTTACTTGGCCTCTAGGATTGACTCAATCGGGGATATTTGCCCACCTGGGGCCTAGCCCAGCCCAGGGTTGCCGTGGTCAGGGTGGGACCCGCATGTGCTACGTTAATGCTTAGCCACATCAAGAGTTATGCTTAAAAATGTAAGGGTTTTACTTTCTTTTTTTTAAAAAAAAAGAGTATCCATCATTCATATTGATCCAACTATATTTACCAATGAATTCAATAACAATTGAATCCAGGCCATGGGAATGATTGAATGAAAAAAATAAATTGTATTGAAAAGTAGTTTCTAAATGATCAAGTGTGATTCATTAGTCAAGTATTCTTTTAGAAAGATAATGCTAAGTCAATCCACCTTCATTGAAATAGTGTAAACCTAGTTTTCAATGTGAGACGAGAAGTTAGGTTGTTACTTGGACACCTAGTGCTAATATTACCTTTGTTAGTTCCCAAAAGGGCTTGGTTTTTTACACCCTTGTTAATGAACTTTTGCGAGAGAGAGAGCATTTTTTAGTACACATGTATATGCATGCACATTAAGCATACAAAAAAGAATAATTTATAAAAGTTTTTAAGGATATTTGATTTTAATTACAAACCATAGATGAAGAATAGAATTCTAAATTGGTGGAACTATAGATCAATTTTAGAGTTTCAATATGATGAGAAAGTCAATACGGGATAGTGTGATGATGCTATCTTGGAGATCCTTTACCCAGTCAGACTTTCACAAGTTACGGATATACCAATATGGAAGTTGACATCTTTAGGTTACTTCTTAGTGGATTCTTTCTATAATTTTTTTAGCATTCGTGGTTTCAAATACCTCTTTTCTACTTTATTTTTGTGGATCTTAACTTCGAAAAAAGTCAAGATCTTTTTATAGTTGGCCACAAAAAAGCAAACTTCATATGAAAGAGATATTTGTGAAAAAAGAATAAATGGCCAGCACCGGATGCATTTTATGTGGATCAAGCTTTGAAAATATCAAGTAAGAATTTTTTAGATGCCCTTTCGTTCGAAGTTATTAAGTTACAATTAATCTTTATGGGAGATCGTGATGTTTTCTTGATCTGTAGATGACTTGGAGGAAGAAAAATAACAGAAATCGGAAGGAATGTGTGGGGATCAATTATATGCAACTATTTCTTGAATAATGTAACACCGCGGAAAAAAAAAAAAAAGTTTGATGGCCTCCCGGCCCGCCTGCCGAACCAGCCCAGTGATAGCGCGGCCCAGCGTGCGGGCCAGGCACGATGCAGAGGGTGTGCGGGCGAGCGGCAAGCGGGAGCGCGCGGGGCGCGTGACGCGCTTGCGACGCATCGCAGGCAAGCGCGAACGCGCGATGCGAGGGCGCGGAGGGCGACACATGGCGACGCGGCGCGGGCGCGCACGAGGCGCGGCCCAGGCCCACGCGCGCGGGTGCGTGGGCTCGGCCCAGCCCGAAGCGGCCGTTGCATGGGCGTTTCCCAGCCCGTTTCTCGCGGTGCACGGCAGTCCATGGGATTTCTGAGCGATCTGGACCGTCCGATCGTCCGATCAAATTGCTAGGATTGATCCGAAGGAGTTTAGGCTTGATTAGGTGCTTTTGGATTCGAATTTGGATGCGGTTTGAGGCGTCGATCTCAGATCTGACGGCTGGGGAGATATTTTGATGGTTTTGGACTTCTCAGGTTACGTTTGAGATGATTTTTGATGGATTTTTCTCCTCTTTTTAACCAGGATATCGATAGGATGCAGGGAAGAGCTTACAGAGAGCCAAGAAAAGAGAAGAGAGAGAAAGAGAAAGAAAAAGAGGAGAGAAGAAGGAAGAAAGAGAAAGAGGAGAAGAGAGAGAAGGGGAGAGGGAAGGGTTTTTGGTTTGGAAGATGAGGAAAGAGAAAATCAGGGATAATCTTCTTTCTCAAAATTTGTGAAACTAGAATTTGATTTGAATGAATTTATTTATTATTGTAGGAGATTAATCTTTTGAGCAGGAAGGATTTGGATGAATTTCGGGTATGCATTGATACCAGATATTTGGGATTAGCGGTTGAAGATAAGGATTCTGGACATGATCACCAATTTTATACATTATTTTACATGGCATGATTTTATCCGCACATATGAACATTGGCATGCATGTTTGGTTGCATCGTATACTTTGATTTCTCGAGGATGGATAATGTGTTGAGATTACTAATTATGTTTTCATGTATCATGTTTATTCGAGTAAGTTAACTTTTTAATAGTTTGAATCGTGATGCCGGTCATCGAAAGATTTGAGATGACGTGATTTGACAGTATGACTGATTTGAGTAAGTGATAACAAAGAGAGTACGGTATTTGGACTAACCATGCCACGGGATCGTGGAGTTCTGAGGTAGCCTGAGCCACGGGCTTTGTATGTGAGCTAGCTTGACCACGAGGAATGGTCGATTATGAAACTAGCTTGACCACGAGAAATGGTTGATGAGACTAGCCTGACCACGAATAAAAGGTCGATTAACGGGCTTGTACAAGGCTAGTTTGGCCACGGCAGATAGCAAATGGCCGATTATGTGATTACCAGTCATGGGTTGGAGCATGACCGTGGTTAGTCCAGAACTCTGAAGAAGAAAGGATGATTAAATTGAAAACTTGAAAAAAGAAAAATATGATTTTGCAAAAAGGTTTTGTCGTTTGTGACATTTGAATTGTTTCATTGCATGGTATGATGTGTACTCTTATATCCTTGCTATTTTCAAATTATTACTATTAATAGTGACTGTTGGAGGCCTTACTGGGTTGTAGAGCTCACAACCTACTTTTTTCTTTTACAGAGTTGTGTAGATATTTGGCTTGGTGATGAATGAGGTTTTCTTGAGGTAAGTGACTCTTGTGTACCCAAGCCTTGCATGATCTCTAGGATAAAATCTAGGGTTTGTGCGGCCGGTCACGTGCCGATTCCGGTGCTGGATTCGGGACGTGACAAATACTTTGTAAGGAATGCGAAGATTTTCTTGCATAAATCGAGGTCTATAAATGGTGCCCTGTAACTATGTATTCAAACATTTAAGAGTTGGTCTACTCTGTGCCCCTCCTCCATGGCTATTAAAGATGAGACTTTGTGTTCTAGAATTCATTCCTTGTTAGCTCCTTCTGGGATGACTACTTAACTTGAATTGGAGCTACTAACCTAATTTTCATCTTACTATAGACTGGATCTCTATCTTATAGCATCTTTTTTTTTTTTTTTTTTTTGTTCTGAACTTTTAGTAAAGGGGAGTCATGATTTAATCTCCATTATTTTCTTCCTCACTAAATTAACCCCGTTTAATTTGTAAATAATAATTTTCTTAATAAAACTTGGAGGAAAGCTTCCTCCTTGTCCATTCAAAAAAAAAAAAGTACAATAAAAAAAGTCAATAATAAAAGATCTTTAATTTGTAAATTGAATTGATTTTAAATGCTAAAGTTAGTTAAGCTTAGATTTATTTTTTAAAAAATTAAATTTGGACAATGAAGAAAATAATTTATTAAGTAACATATATTTATTTGAATAAATTTGCAAAGGATGCAAATACTTTAAAACTTGTAAAAGCTAATGCATATATCATTTTTAAGTTTCAAGGCTATTCGGGTTAAATCATATATATATATATATATATATATATATATATATATATATATATATATATATATATATATATATCTAAGTTCTTATTCACATGTATAATTTTTTGAAGGATGTATGATGTAGCATGAATATTTAATATTTAATATATATATATATATATATATATATATATATATATATATATATATATATATATATATATAGAGAGAGAGAGAGAGAGAGAGAGAGAGAGAGAGAGAAGAAGAAGGAGAGAGAGGATTGTCTGTTTATGAAAGATCATCCAATTTGATTGTTTGATAATATCTCTCTGATCTTAATAATGAAGTAATGTCGGAGGATCGAAGCGAGTGAGATTGGACGAATGGGAATGCGTTTTATATGGGAGAAAGATAGCGATATTAGATGTAATTAAGGGAGTGGAATTGGGAAACTGTGGGTTTTCCTAGTTTTCTAGCCGATCCATTTTGTGATTAAATTATGAACAAAAGGAAAGAGTGATAAAGAGTGGGAGAAGATGTGGCTGCTGGCTTGCGTAGGATGGCTGATTGGGAGGTAAACAAGGAAAGAGTAGGAAAACATCTACTGCAAGGGAAAAGGAGGTTGAGGATTTCTAATTAGGTTATAGCTTGGTATGAAATGGTGATTTGAGAGAGAGGCAGGGAGATATTAGAAATTTAATTAGCAGGTATGTACGGTTTTAGAGTAGCTTTCTCTTTTGAATAGTCGTCCAATTAAGGTTCTCATCAATGAGGTCTAATCTTAGCACATGAAAGAGAAATTGATATGCAAGCAAGATACAAAGATTAGGTCAGAGAAGGAAATCATGAGACATTTAGGAGAGGATTATGACAGGAAGTTTGAATGGAAATATTATCTAATAGAAGAATTAGATGTTTTCCAAATTGACCGTGAGCATAATCTATATAATATAAATTTAAAAAGGTATAATGGTAATCTCAATACCAAATGTCTCTTTAATGTTGCTTTCAATATCATATATATTATATTGTCATAACTCATGACCTCACCTGAAAAAATTAGTTCAAAAGTATTATTTCAGTTTTTGATTCTAAGTATCTAAAATTTATTCAATGTATAATCAATATAGGATTAAATATATATATTTGCAAAGATCTTCATAAAATTTTCTTATTTATGTTCTAGCATCCTTATCATGTTAAAGATCTAAACCATTCAAATCTAATCATAAGCACCATGATTAACTCATGGTCAGCCTCAATAAACTCGTACTATAATATTCTCTAGTTCACATATATTATAGGTCCACTTTGAAACCATTTATCATAATCTAGGAAAAGGACTAATCAAAAAGTATTATTCGGATTTTTTATCATGTATAAATATTTAAGATCTATCCGGTATATAATCAATATAGAACTAAAGACATGCCTATAAGAATCCTCGTATATATAGCATGATGCTGCCAACTAGTTCAGTTGGTTAAGTAATTGTAGGTTGGTATCAATGACATGGATTTCTCCCACCCTAATCAAAAATGAGTATCAAAATGAGTTTTGTATGCCATATCGTTGTAGGTCACTCCTTTGAGGTTTTGATTTGCTCCTAGGAGTCCAGCAAAAACCCATCCTAGATACATGCTAGGACACTCTAGGGTATGTAAAGCAAAAATCCTTCAACCACTGAATTTTTTCAGCTTCATTTATCTCCCATCTCCCGCACTACTTATACCAGGACTCAGACAGTGAAACATTAAATGAAAAACCATCACAGGTACTATCCTCAATCGAGCTTGGTTGATCAAAGATAATAACTTTTAAAGCTCAATGAAAAACTTTGTCATCCTTGAGAAAAGTTAAGGACAAGCAAAATAATGTTACAGAATATTGAATATCTATAGGGGTGAATATAGGGAAGAATTTCATATACATTTGCAATAGAATCAGATAATACCAATATGCATTGCTAGCTGTAACAAAGTCATATCTTGTTATGAACAATTAGTTGATTTACAGCATCTTCCACTACATATATAACATCTCAAAACCTGTTGAAGAATATATTGCAAGCAAAAATAAAAAAAAACATTTAATTTACACATTGAAGGTCTAAAGACAGTTGGGTGACTGATAATTTACTAGATGAAGTTAGACTATATACATGCATACAAGATTGTATGACTCAACCTTCAGGCAGACTTCTTTTTGAGGGAAACACTTTTATGTGGACTTCAACCTGTCCAACTGATAAGTCCTCTGTAACAGTTGCAGAAATACAAAGCAGAAACTCAACTAAGTTGTATAGTGTTACAAAAAGAAACCAAAAAAGAGAAAAAAAATAATGAAGAAACAGAAAATCTCCCATTCTCACCAGAAGGGCATATGTTTCATCTAGAAGAGGCTGAAGCATTGTTACCAAGTTCATGATATCTTCTTTCAGAGCATCATAGTCTTGCCCTTCACCCATCAGTAAGCTGATGAAGATTTCTCTCTGTGGAACGAGCTTCAAGGCTACCTGTTCATTTGCAACTTTGGTTAAAGAGATCATCATCAACAAATAACTACTGGACACTACATCCTGAAGACCAATTACAGTATTCCAGATCTTCTAAATTCAACATTTGATCATAATCTTTCATTTTTTCATTAGTTTCCTCAACAAAGTACAGACTAAGTGTCCATGTTGAACATGCTGCAAATGCTATTATTAAAAAAAAAATTAAAAAAAAAAAAAAAAACTAATATGCAGTTCAAGGGGAAAATGAGACCTTAGACCTTAGTAACATGAAGTTCAAGTTGATGAAAGAGTGATTTTGGATGAATGGAACTTAGGAAGTGAGTGTGCTAGCAAGTTTTTTAGAGATTTGAAAGTCAGGTTCAGCATCTGAGACAAGTTTTCTGCTACGAACGAAGCTTTGAAATCAAATTAGTTAGGCCATTCTTCTTTTTGAGTGATATCAATTGACTTGATCAAACAGCCAAATCATTTCCATGACTAAGCTACTTCCAATTTCAATCTGAACAACAGTTTCTTATTGTTCAGCATATATAATGAACAGTTTTTTTTTTGGTCTTGTTGATGCTGCAACTGATGACATTGAACAAAGGGCGTTAGGAGCAAGAAAATAAATTGTCAAAAGATGCCAAATTCTAAGAGCTGCTGGAAACAAAGAAAAATGCATAATTTATTACTTGAGATAAACCTGCACCCAAAAAAAAAAACATAAATTTCAAGTTCTTAACCAACTAGAATTGTCAAATAAAGAATTTATAAGTTCTTGGATGATAATCATGCAATGCACCAATGACAACTGAAATCTTGCATTGGGAGACTGAACAACTACAAGTGCAAGCTCAATTTGGATTTATGTACATAAACAGATCCCTGAGATACCTGGGACAGATAAGAATTTGATGGTTCTGATGGTTGTGTTGTGTTTATAAATATGTAAATCATGAGATAAAAAATATTTTTGTTAAGAATAAGAGAGAATAGGAAACAGTACTCGCAAAAAATGAAGACAATAAAATACTTGACATGGTTGGATGAAGCACCACCAGATTAGGTAAGAAGTCTCTTCATCAAAGTTTGATGACACAATGATGCTGAAGTTTGTTATTTCTTTTCCTTTATCCCTTGAGTATCCTAGAAATTTAGATGAATATCCATGGACTCAACAAGTGATGTGCAGAAATAATATGTTGCACAGTGCTGTCCTTTGTGAGAATTTATTGTATGATACTTATTTTTTGCTCTCAACCAACCATTCATATTAAGAAAGCAGTAATAATTGAGTGAGATAATACTTTGTAAGCTGCTGACGATATCCAACCATGCCATGGCTTTAGTTTGTCCTCGTACGCTTCTCCTACTCCTTGTTCTAGACACAAGTTAGGATCCTTCTCCAATTTTCCCAACAAAGTTACTCCAAAATCAATGGACCTGATGCCACCAAGTAGTCTTATAGTAAGAACAAGGGAATATAGGAATAAACTTGATGGAGCAAGTGCCTGAGCTTGTATTGAACTCAATTGAGGCTAGCTTATTGTCAAACCTAAGATAGAATTAGAAATTAAGATTTGGAGTGTTTTTTTTTTTTCTGAATTAAAATTTTATATGGACCTGGTAAGCCATATAACAGCTTTGGTACAGCTTTCAGTCTTTCTTGTACTCCTTTCCACCTCCTCCTTCTTCAATATATCTACCAAGCTTGAGTAAACTGTCGGGTCTGATAAATATAGATCTTCCACTCTCTACGATCAGAGAAAACTAGTACTTTAGCCTGGTTCAGTTTCATATATAGCAGTAAAATGACCTTATGAACTATAAGAGCCTAGTTACAATTGTATCAACACATATTTGAAGTATGAAAGCAAGGCACACATGCAGTGAAAATAAAAGAGAATGGAATTATTCAAGATCACACACACATCAAGCATGATGATGCAGTGCAGGATATGAGATCAAGCATAGTTTCTATGTGAAACTATATAATTGTTCCAACTTCTTAACCAATGGCACCTTTATAATGGATAACAGAGAAAGAAAACAAGTAAAAAATGGATCTTCTACTTGTGAATAGAGATGAAGGATCATGATGCTTCCAACTACTTTTTTTTTTTTTTGTTTTTGATGGATGAGGGAGGCAAGAAGCAACCCAGCTTTTATTAAAGAAAGAGAGTAATTACAAGGTACTGAGAAAAGGTTTACCAATCAAAAGAGCTAGCAAAAGCTGCCCTCAAAATAATAGCCATGTCAACTAGTTTACAGAAATTCAAAAACAGTGACAAAGCAATAACAGAGTTTTTTAGTTGAAAACAACTCCCAAATTGCGATACGGTAATTGAAACACCAACTAGAAAGACTTAAAGTTGTACTGTAGGATGGATTAATGATTTTAAATTCTGCCAAAAACAATGTGTTTGTCACAGTTCATATGCATGTTCCATTAACTTCTAGCAGCAGCCAGCTTGCAGAGAGATATATTGGCCTATCAAGTATCAAGGCGACACTGCATACAAATGGCACAAGAGGCAGGTGAAACAACATGATGCTACTAACCTTGTACATCTAATAAGCTTTCTATCAAAGAACTCTATCCAGGCCCGTTCAAAATCTCAAGTTAGATTAAGTTCTCAAGGCAAGAGTTCATGTTGCACCAGCTAACTACCTAGTATTATTTGTTTTCATTAAAGGCTAATATCATGTCCAGGGTAATTTGTGGTGGTACAAATCAGAAAAGTTTGGTCAGAGATTGTTTATTAAAACTAAAATATTTGTCATAAGTTTCATTCATAATTTCAGGGATCTTACTACAGAAATGGTCAAGTGTTTTCAAAAGAAAGAAATTATATGGACAAAGAAGAAATGAGGAGAGTTCAAAAGAAATTAATCTCTTTAACCATAAAACACATAGATGTATCGAGGTTTCTTGGAAGGAAAGATTATCTGATAATAAAATAATAATAACGATACATTACCTCGATATTCCTCTGTATGTCCTGCCTCAAGACTAACATTGAAGGTCCAATCTTATCTGCACCAACCAAACCCAATAATATAAGAAAGAAATAGTTATATGCTGACAGAGCTATGCTTAATTTGCCCACCTCTAATGATGCCCAAATCCATGCTCATTAACAAGGCAACGGACGAAGTTGATGACACTAAAAGTGTAAATGGATGTACTAATTGCCATTCATAACTATAATCTACTTACACCAGTAAACTGACCTTGATCTTCATGTCTTTTTTCAGCCACATAGATGGATATTGATCCAAGCTTAGGTGCTGATGGACCAGATGGAACAATATGTGCACCTGATACATTTTCCCTATTGTTCCAATCTGTCATCTACTTGTGTTAGAGAAAAAAATTGATGCAATGCGCAAACAAATAAGAATGATTCGTGTATGGTAGTTCATTTGGCAGATGTATTTCCTTAATCCAGGTCTAAAATTGATACTAAATGTTAACAGATTATTTGGAGGAGTTTTGAAAAGAGATTTTTAAGTCTCATGAAAATAAGGGAAATGGTACAAGTATGAAAAGACTAGGCTGATCTTTAGATGCTTCAGAAATGAATATTACAGAGCAAGTGGAGGATAACTGTAATTTATATATTCTGTGTATAAACGCTTAGAATTCCATGTTTATGGAGTTGGGTTTCTGGAGTTGAAGCATTTAGAATGAACACACACTACAGTAATTATAAGAAATAACAACAGATTTTTGCCGACGCTTTTCCTTAGCATCGTTAACTTCCTGAGCGTGCCGATGTTTTTAAAAAGCATCGGGAAAAAAAAATATATTCCAACGCTTATAAGCGTCGGAATTCGAAATTTGCCGACGCTTCTCAAAATCGCCGGAAAAATACTTGGTTTGCCGACGCTTTCTTTTTGCGTTAGGAAAAAATGGATATAACGACGCTTTAAAGCGTCGGAAATTACCGATTACTTCCCCCCCCAAGACCTAGCCCTCATTTCATTCGCTCGCACCGCGCGCCGCCTCCCTCCTCTTCCTCCTCGATCCATCTCCTTCGTTCACACCACCGATCATCGTCTCCGTGCTTCTCCGGTCATCTCCGCGTTTCTTCGGTCATCTCCGGGCTTCTCCATTCGTCTTCGGGCTTCTCGTCGATCTCCGGGTTTCTCCGGTCATCTCCGAGTTAGCTTCTAGTCTCCGGGCTTCTCCGGTCAGCTCCGGGCTTCTCCATTCGTCTTCGGCCCCTCGTCTCCAGGTTTCTCCGGTCGTCTCCGGGCTTCTTGTCTCCGGGTTTCTCCGGTCAGATCCGGGCTTCCCGTCTCTGGGCTTCTCCATTTCCTCCATGAATCACTGTCGTCTCTGGCTAATTAAGGTAATATGTATTCTTCTCCCATCCGTGAATCACTGTAATATTAGAAAATTTTTAATTTTATATGTTTTTAATTTTTATGCTTTTTTCTCTGTGATTTATGTTTTTTATATGTTTTTCACTGTAATATTAGAAGATTTTTAATTTTATATGTTTAGGGTTTAGGGTTTATTATTTAGATTTTAGGGTTTAGGGTTTAAGATGGGGCCTTCCATACTCTTTCTTTTGGACATCCTAGGGCATCCTAAGAATTGAAGTTATAATTATTGATACCAAGCAAAAGTTTCAAATAGTTTCTTTCACCAAGTTTGTTCAATTAGAAATGCATTGTTTAAAATTATCAGGACCAAGAACTAATAAGCTTTTCATGCACAACTGTGATAAAATTGTATCAAAATCATATAAATCATGATTTCAAGAGAGAGTGATTAAAGATTCTACACGGTGTATGTATTGAAGTAGCTTTGCACATATTTTAAAGCAAGAATTAAAATCACTATATGAATATTTAGCTTTGCAAGGATTATACTTATATTATACACTTCAAAAATGCATGGTATGATAATCAAATCCATTTACAAATGCATCCACTACAATGGATCAATACATATAATCAAAATACAATTCATTTAAATTAAATCTCGGTCATAAAGTTGATAAGAACATGTCCACTTGTTAACCAAGCACAATCTAAAATTGAGTATGGTTTTAAAATGCATATCCGGCTAGTCACTTCGTAAGAAGTAGGCTAGGTTTACTTTTAGAATGGATTTATGTTCACTCTAATTTTCGGAGACTGAGACCTTCTTCTTTGACAATTTTTTGTCAAATTTAATCAAGTCTATTTGGCGTAGATTAATTAGATCAAGTCCAATTTTGTATGGTCAATTATTATTATTATTATTATTACATATACTCATTAATCTTACTTCATTTTTTTTTACTTTTTTATATTATTATTTTTACTCTCTTTTCTATCCCCTACATAACAATGGTATTTTGCTAATAGTTCATTAACTGAATCTCAAGAGAATATGCATGATATCTACTTAGACATTTCTTTTAGTTAGAGGTAGCTTTGGATAAAGCTGCATAAAAATATAACAAATAAATAGATAAATAGATAATGAATAAATCCTGAGAAAGCCAAGGAGATAGCTCCAACTAAAGCTCATTCTTAAAGAATTGTCAAAGAAGTTGAATGCTCAGGGAAAGAAAATATGAATATGAGAATTTATAAATAAATTAATGAAATATATCATAATCACCATCTTGTGAACTATGAGCCAATCACGGAATTGTGCTCATTAGAGTCTACTTGGTGATCAGTTAGAATGTGAAAATAGGTTTGGAGCATGTATGTGTACCATAAGAGGGTTGAACACAGGAAACGAAACACATATACGTACCCCAAATTGTATGATACAGCCTTATCTACCTAATTAAAAAAGAAAAATGTATGTTTACTCCATTAAATAATGGTCACCAGCTTAATCTTATATACTAAATGGAAGGAAAACAATATCCAACAATGAGGCACCATCATCCAAAGAATGTCTATACCATTTTAATAAGTTTACCATCTCAACAAATGAAGGAATACAAAGAAAAAGTCACTAGATATGATTGAAGGACAAAGGAGAATCAGACAAAGTGAGATTAGAACTTTCAGGCTTTCAACTTAATGGTATAATTCAAAGAACTAGCAAAAGTCTTCTTACTACTAATCTCTTGGGAGTTTATGTTAGATCTACAACTCAAAGCCTATAACACTAAATCTAGCTAGACTGAGCTTATACATTAGGGCTCTGACAGATTTCAGAAAGCCTTGAGTGGAGCTATAGTTTTCTTGTCATGGTTAACCCATTTATGATGAATAGCAAAATCCCAACCTAACTATCATTGAGAATCACTTCTTTTAATTGAAAGACATATCATTTTGTCAGACAATATGTAAGGTTTATCCCCATCCATAACCCAAATATGCTTTACATGTTTTGTTGTCTTTTTGTTATCAGGTGCTTGATTGCTTCGAGGGTAAAGAGGGTTTCTACCCTATTTTGAAATTGGTTTAAGGTTTGTATATGGAGGCTATGATGATTTCGTATGTATATTTTCCTGATTCAACAATTTCTAATGGCTGCAATCTTGGATGGCCTTCTTTTGTAGGCAACCGATTGTAGTCATTTTGATTTAGTTGATTAAGGTATATTTTGCTGATTCAATAATTTCTAATACCTATAATCTTGGATGGCCTTCTTTTGTAGGCAATCGATTATAGTCGTTTTGATTTAGTTATAGATTAAATAGTAGATCTGAGCCTCCTAGTTATTTTTCTTTATTTATTTTTCTTTTTCTTAGTAGAATATTTATGTTTCTTTATAAATTTCTTGGTATATACATGTATTTTACTGAATATGCTATGCTTTAAGATTTGTTCAGTATTGCATATCTTCCATTTTAAAACCATCAATAGCGTTGTTATGATCAATAATGATTTTTAAAGTATTTTTTACAAAACTTGTATTGCATAGAAACATAGACCCGTCAATTGATTAAAGTACATATTCTATAATATCCGTACATTTATTTTATTTTTGTACGGATGGGAGAAATATGTACAGTGGTCAATTGATTGTCCAGTTTGGATAGTTTGAGAATTACAAATAATGTTATAGGTGCTTACAGTAATCAAGCGGTATGGATAGAGTTCCAGATATATTTCGAACAGCATTTTCTTTTAGCTCTCCTCATACATTTTTAGTTGTATGTGGAGAACTAAAGGAAAATGCTGCCAAAATTTTTCTGGAGCTTCTATTGCGTATCGTTTGGTTACTGTAAATGACCTATATAATTAATGCAATTCTTGAATGGGATAGGACCTCTTTACCTATTAGTTGATGATAGGATACATTTATTAGTTAATCTATATTATTTTTCATATATTTTAAACAAAAAATTACTTAGTGCGTTGTTATTAACTAAAACTTTTTTTGGTATTTAGATAACTTGAAAGTTAGATCATTTTATCCTAAAATGGATAAAATATGGATAAATAAACAAAGAAATACCAACGAATATTTAAATGGAGTTCGTGATTTCATTAAATTCGGTATGGAGAAAAGTAGTTTGAATGGAAAGATTTATTATCCATGCCGACGATGTGTTAACAGTCACTATCTAGATCCACAAATAATAGAAGAACATTTGATATGGAATGGTTTTGCAAGAGGTTATACTCAGTGAATTTTTTATGGAGAACTTATGTTGCCAGAATCAAGTAATCAACCATCGTCTGATCCTGGATCCAGTAATATGCAAGAGAATCTAGTAGGAGATGATGATATATCGAGTTTGATCACAGATGCTTTTTGACATGGTGTTCAAAACTTTGTAGGTTCAAGTGGTACACATAAAACAACGGGAGCTCAGCAACCATCAACTTCTGAGTCATCTCGGTATCATAATTTAATGAAAGAAGCATATGAACAATTATATCCAGGCTGTTTGAAATTTTCTAAGATCTTTTTTCTTATACATTTATTCCATATAAAATATATAAATGGATGGTCGGATAAGAGTTTTACTATGCTTCTGAGGTTATTAAAGGATACATTTCCAGAAGGTAATGATTTACCATCCTCTTATTATGAAGCAAAGAAAGTTGTCAACAATCTGGATCTTGGATATCAAAAGATTCATAGTTGTCCGAAAGACTGCATATTATATCATGGTGAAAATGCTGATCGAGAGTCATGCAATGTATGTGGATCTTCACGATGGACAAGTCATGAAGGAGATGAGGATGATGCAGTGAATGCAACAGATACAATGCGGCATACAAAGAAACCGACGAAGGTATTGCGTTACTTTCCACTTATTCCTCAGTTGAGAAGGCTATATTCATCATCAAAAACAGCTTCATTGATGAGATGGCATCATGAAGGGCGTACGAAGGATGGAATGTTGAGACATCCATCTGATAGTTTAGCATGGAAGGATTTTAATGATATGCATTCTGATTTTGCCTCTGATATTCGTAATGTTCAGTTGGGTTTAGCTTCAGATGGCTTCAATCCTTTCCGTACTCTAAATTCTACATACAGTACTTGGCCAGTTGTTCTGATACTATATAATTTACCACCATGGTTGTGCATGAAACAATCCTCACTTATCTTATCAATGGTTATTCTGGGTGATAAGGGTCCCGGAAATGATATTGATATTTTTCTACAATCTTTAATAGAGGAATTGAAACAGTTGTGGGAAGGTGTCGATGTAGTTGATGCTTCCAATAGTGAAACATTCAAATTACGGGCTACTTCGTTATGGACTATTAATGATTTTCCAGCATATGCCAAGCTCGTCAAGTATTTTTCGTACAAGAAGCAAAGGACAAAGATTGGGCTATTGTTATTAAGACAAAACCTCGAGACTTATATGATATGGGAAGACAACTAGAAAATGATGAAGATGATGATACTTATACGCATTCTATACCATTCAATTTTGTACCAGTTGATGACGTACATACTACAATACCCTTGGTTAAGACAGAAGTTGAAGAAAATGCTAATGATTGATTCTTATTGGTATTAAATTTTATAATGTTTACAATTTGTAGTAATTATTATGTTAAATTACTATTTATCTTTACTAATTCTGTCTCTGATGTAAATGATAGGTCATACGATGCCTCGCGGGTGATGCTTTCTTGGGGTGCAGTTCCAGCATTCCCGGACAGAGGCCGGCAATTCTTCTAGACAGCATGCTGAGGCTAGTACTTCGGAGGATGTTCATGCCGGTCCTTCCTCTCCTTCCACACAGCATACTACTGCAGCTCCATCATCATTGGGGCATCATGACCCTCCCGTCGATCCAGCAGATGATGGGATACATATTCAGGGTAATTTATTCCAATACCTTGGTAACTTTAAATTTGATTACACTTTTTATTATAGCTTACTTTTATCTATTTTTGTGTAGATGGATCGGGGAGTGTCAGACATAGGCGCGGGCCTACAGTAGTACGTGATGTTTGGCAGATGCCCGAGGGTGAGAGGATATTGGTTGAGTGCAATGAGCTGGGGCAGCCAATTAAGAAAGCCGCCAGCTTATTGAGCTCTTTTCTGGGGACGGTTGCACGGAGGCATCAGCTTTGTCCACTTAGCTATGCTAAGTGGAATGATATGCTTCCGATGTATAAAGTAGAGATTCTTCAAGTTATACAGGTAAAAAATTTGTATTAAATTATTTGTTATCTTGTATAGTTCAAATATTACTATGTTTTATATTATTATTAATTATTTTGTTTTGTAGGGTAAGTTTGTACTTCCTCCATCCTTCCATGACTTTGTACTGAAATCTCTCAACCGGAAATGAAAATAATATAAAGCCCAGTTGAAGACGAAGTACAAGTTGCGGGGTATGACAGAGGAGCAGGTAGTTGGTACATGTCCTCCTGATGTAGCCCCGCATCAGTGGGTGGAGTTGGTTCACTACTGGTTTTCTGACAGGGGACAGGTATCATCTAATTTATTTGAAGCAAGTTTATTAAAGAATATGGTATATTATATATATATATACATTACTTTATTGATATGAGTTCTCTTTCTGATTTTGCAGACATATTCTGATATTGGTAGAGCTGCCCGAGCATCTCAGTATGTTCCCCACACATCAGGATCGAAGAGTTACGCACGAGTCAGGCAGGAGTTCGTAAGTTTCTTAAACTATTCCCTTAATTTTTTGTGATATAGATTAAGTAGTTCTTGTTAAGTCCTTACAGGATATTTCAAAATTGTGTCCTAGTCTTGCAACAGATCACTTGATGACAACATCAAGGTACCTAAATACTAGGATTTAAAGGTGCTAGGATAAGTTATTTCTTATAACGGTACATTTATGTATCGCGATACATGTATATGTATCGCGGTACATATATATGTGTCGCGGGACATATATATGTATTGCGGTACATGTATATGTATCGCGGGACATATATGTGTCGCGGACGATGTATCGCGATACATATATGTGTCGCGGACGATGTATCGCGATACATATATGTGTCGCGGACGATGTATCGCGATACATATATGTGTCGCGGACGATGTATCGCGATACATATATATCTTGATACTTAAATAATTTTTAAAATAGTTTGAGTTATTTGCTTAAAATTATAATATTTCTTGTAGGCCGATGAGCATAGGAGGGAACCCGATCAGGTAGAGTTTTATCGGATGACTCATACTCATCGTGATGGCACTTTTGTCAGAGATGAGTCGAGGGATATATATGTAAGTTATTAACATTTGATTCATCTAACGATTTAAATTATAATTTGTTAACCTTTAAAACCCTACTAATTTGTTTAAATTTATACAGGAAAGAGCTACAGCTCTTATTGCTGAGCATGTTGATGATTCTACAGCATCTACGCAGAGTAGTCGCGTCGAGGCCGAGGTATTTACAGAGTTGATGGGCTCGGAGCGCTACGGTCGAGGGAGGGGATATGGAGTTGGAGTCACTCCCACTTAGTTATCTGCGGTCAGTACACATATACGTCAAGCTGTAGATAGTGCTCAGGATGCACGAGTTCGCAGACTCGATGAGGAAATAGAGGATATGCGACGGAGCCGTGCCGAGGTAGAGGAGATACGACAGAGAGCTGATGCCGATAGAGCAGCAATGGATAGCATGAGACAGCACATTGAGCAGCTTACATCTGTCATACAGATGTTTGTTCCACATCAGGTACATATATATATATGATTTTAAATATATATTTTTATGTTAAATCAATAATTTATATAATTCCCGTGTCATTAATAATTTCGTAAGTTAAATATTTTAAATATTTTTTTATAGACTTCTGGAGCATCAGATCCACATGGACCGGATGACGATCTATCTCCTGCAGATCATTGACCTCGACGTTTTTATTATTTCACTCTATGTATTTTCATGTATTTTTTAATTTTGTTAAACAGGCATGTGTAACAAACTAATATTAAATTGTAATGTATTATATTTTTGGATTTATATTTTGATTTATGTTTGGATATATGATGAATGCCTAGAATGAAATTGAAATATATCTTATTTATGTACAGGTTAAAAAAATTGTATAGATTTTAAATTTTAAAATAATTATTTTTTTTTTCAAAAAATAAAATTCTCGACGCTTTAAAATGCCGGGAATATCTTTATTCCATCGATAATTACCGACGCTTTCAAAAAGCATCGGTAATTATCGTTATTACCGATATTTTAAAGCATCGATAATTACGTTTTTAACGACGCTTTAAAACATCGGAAATAATATATTTCCGACGCTTTTTAAAAGCGTCGGCAATAATATTATATCCGACACTTTAAAACGTCGGCAATAACTATAATTACCGATGCTTTAAAGCGTCAGAAAAATGCCCGACGCTATTGCAACGCTTTCGCAAAACGTCGGGAAAAATCGTCTCCATTTTCGCTTTGCAACGCTTTTGCAAGCGTCGAAAATATTTTTACCGACGCTTTAAAGTGTCGGTAAAGATCAATTTAAGCGTCGTTAAAAGTCCTGTTCACTGTAGTGACAAGAAAAAATTAGTCATATTTGGCAGCCCCATTCTATGTAGAAATTCTCATTGTGCTTTATCTTTCTTTGAACTTTGTTAACGTAAACATCCAATAATCCTTTTCCACAAGACCATAACTTCGATTAAATTAACAGTTTAAGATCAAAAAGTTGTAAATGTTCTGCAAAACTTCAGAGATTCCAAGGACAACAAAAAGTCCCAAGCACAATGAATCACACAAATTATAACCTTCTCTTAAAGTTCTTTCACAAATTAGCAAAACTAGCCCTTGTTACTAAGCGACCAAGGCACAGTGTCCCACTATTATAGTTCAAGGTAGTAGTAGTCCATGGTGATCCCCCAAACCCAGTATTGCTGGTCATAGACATGGGAACCCATGGTCGATCGAAAGCTTACTTTACAATCTATAAAGTGAAGCTGTAAAAATCTCAGGCCTACTAGACCTCTCCTGAATCGCCAGCACATATACTTTTTTTGTCTTTTTATGAATGCTTTTTTTTTCCCATCAACTTGAAGGGGCCTTTTTGTGAATGCTTGTGAGAGAGAGAATAGATAGATATTCCTACATCGAAAAAAGAGATGAGATAGATATCCACATGCGGGTCTGTGTCATGATATAGAGGGTTAGAGTTCCACGTGACATGATGAATAAAACCTTGAAACTCGACATAGATCAGATGGTCTTTATCCTTGATATATAGTTATTAGACTTGAGCATTTGAGCTTTTAACAGGAGTCAAAATGACTACAAAAAAGAAGACCAGAGAGAGAGAGAGAGCAAACCAAGGACTTGAAGTAGTAGGTTGGATACACCTAAGAAGGCCAAGGTGGAGATGTTCTTCTCCTCAGACTTCACCAAAGAGAGTTCCTCAGTCGCCAACCTTATGTCCGACCACTTCTTCTCCATCTCTTCTCCCTTTCCTTTCTTCATGGCGCACTCTTTCGATCTCCTTTCCTTTGTTAGAGGACAGTGGGCCTTCTCCTCATATCTGGTAGTCTTTTTGGCGAGAAGAGTTTATATATATGAGTCTCTCCCATATTAATTCCCACCCCATTGGAGGGAGGGAAGAGAGGGAGGGTGATCGAGGTCAACGAGAATGGATACCGACCCATGTCTCCTATCGCCATGGCCGTCATCACTTGGCCGCTATCTCTTGCCAATGTCCAAGGGTAGCAAAATAAAAAAGGTGTTAGCATAATATACTATGGGCTCCAAGTTTCGTCTCTACATTGCGGCCTCATTATTTAATATTTATGAGTTCGAGGAAACAGCGGGCAACCCTGGCCTTCACAGGACGTGGTTTCCAAGCTTAATTACGTAAAAAATATTATATAACTCGAAGCCCACAGGATTAGTAAGGGAGAATAGAGTTGAACTTCCTTAAGTGATAATAATTAAGGACAGGTTTAAAGTATTCCAAGCCGGATGGGCACCATGACATAATGAACGTAGGTCTCCAAAGATCTAGGAAATTTCTTTTATGGTTCTTAATACCAAAAAAAAAAAAAAAACTTCATGTGGTTAGGTGCTAGTGTGTAGGTTCCATAGCATAATCTCTATTAGCCGCCCACAATTATTTCGTGCAATATATTATCATGAAGATTTAATTCGGTACGGTGGTACATCTGTCAATTTGTACTTATCAAAAATAATTTTAGATCCAAAAACAAGATGCCCCAAAGGACAACGGCTCTTGATTGATGGAATATAATACATCAACGCATTCGGGGATTTTAGAAATGCCTAATGCATACTATAAAAAATTAAATCATAAATAATAAATATATAATAATTAATTATAAATAACAAAGGACTAAAAGTTAAAAAGATAATTATAACTTAATAAAATATAAATACTCAAATTTTGACATGCCATTAATTCTACTTTTCAATTATATTCATAAAATTAATATTATTTGTGTATTCATGTGGGTGCCTATATGTTTGTATGTGTTGAAAATTCCTAGGCATTGATCCAATTTGTTGGGAGATCCGGATCAGTACCTACACAGCAAAAACAGCGAGGAAAAGATCAAGAACCAACATTCTTGCAGACAATAACTCAACGCAGGTTCTCCTTTCTAAAGTCCCGTGGAATATTCCATGGCACAAAGCCCTCCATATGATATCTCCTTCACGTGCGTCTCTCTGCAAGCCCAAGCCATGACCATGCTTCCTCTTACCGGAAAGAGCTCCACCTACAGACTACCTCACGCAGGATCCTCTCACGGCCAAGTCCCCCACGCAGAAAGTCCCTCCACGTGGTCTCGCCCCAAAGGGGGACGCTCCAAGATCAGCCCCTGACGGTCTTCTCATGATCGTGAGGTGCCTTCACGCTCCAAGCCTTGGTCGGCCTCTCTGCAAACTGAGAGACTCCAAAGGGGTCGGCTCCTCTTGGATGCCCTCCAAGTTCATGCACGCTCCCTCTTCTTATAGAAGAGTGGACGGTAAAATCCTCCTTAAGTTGGGTGTCAACCATCTTGGACTTCTTGGACTCATCTTGGGCTAACAACTTCTTGAATCTGTTAGAACTCAATCACATGGGCGGTTAGGACTTGTCTTAGACCAACAACAAACCGATTAGGACACCTCACATGGTTGGGATTCCTAATTGGTTACAACCAACCAACTGACTAACCTCCTAACCAACTTAACAAACTTGGACCCAACCCCATAATCCAATTGGGTTATGTTACAATCTCTCAAAAAACTTTCCCCAACAAATCAATGTGAAAAAACTCTCAACCTTAGATCAAGCCCCCTGACCCAACATGACTCTAAGACCCTCCTGGAATACCTCCAGGATCTCTGGAACACCTCCAGAACAACTTGGGACACGCCTCCAAGCTCCAAGGATCACCTCTAGCATCCCTGCCATGGTCTCTCAAGTCTCTCCAAGACTTGGAAGCACCACACAAAACCTTACAGTATGCATATATGTACCTGTATACGTGCATGTATGTATTTGTATGTATATATATATATATATGTATGTATTTATATATGTTTATAATGAACTGGATAATTAAAGCAAGTTGAGGTTAAATTAAGTATAAAAACTCAAATCTAAACCCAGTTCTAAAGCTGCAAAGGATTTGACTTTGATTCTACACCCAACTCAATTGTTGGGATTGGTCAAGGTTGGATTGGGTCCAAGCTAAATACCCAATTTTCTACTTGGAGTGATATGATCTACACATGCAAAAAATAATAAAAGAAAATCACATCTTTTTTTTTTTTTTGAAAAAACTAGTATATTCAATTCATAGAACGAAAATGAATACAACCAAGAAAGTTAGACAAAACAAAATTCTTAAGCTGTACAGGTGAAGTACGCCAGTCGAACCATAATACAGAAATCGAGTGGCAAGCCATATAAGAGGCGACCCAGTCAGTAGCAGAGTTCGCCTCCCTATAGACATGGCGGACGAGGTAAAGACACAGCCCTGAAGTAGATGGCCGATATCACGAATGATGGGGTGAAGAGAAGAATCTCAGGTCGACCCATTGATCCAAGAGATGATAGTGGTTGAGTCTCCCTCAATAAAAAGACGATCGAGATGAAGGATCTGATGAGCATATCTGATCCCTGCCCAGGCCGCATACAACTTCGCACCGGGGATAGAGATATCGAGAACAAGGAAATCTCCAGCCGCCAGGAATCCCAGACTGGAATCCCGGATGATGAAGGCCGCCATGCCTCTCCCTTGACGAAGACTGCCATCAAAACTAATAGTGAAGAAAGATGGAGGAGGGGGTTCCCAAGAAACACATACTCGAACGATCGCTCGAGGAGCAAAAAGGGAATCCTAGGACTCCGAAGTCGACACCGTCGATCTACAGAACTCAATAGCAGCAACCTTGGCTCTCTTCACCACCATCCTGAGGGAGCATCTAGTAGAGAAGAAAATCCTATAATTCCTAGACAACCAGATCTGATAAGCGATGTATGCTCTAAAAGAAACCCGGAGGGTATCACTGGATCTCAACAAGAGAAGAAAGTGATCCTCAATATCACCAGTCGGAGAGAAAAGATCAGTGAAACCAACCAACCGCCAAACCCTCTCTGCCCGGGTACAAGTGAAGATAGCATGAGCCTGAGTCTCGCTCCCAGAACCACATAAAGGGCAGGTCAGGGGGATAGACAGCCCTCTCAACGAAAGGAACTCATGGGTCGGGAGCCGGTGCCAAGCGAGTTTCCATATGAATAGAGAAACCCTGGGATGCATCGGAAGAGACCAAATCCATCCAAGAGTACGAGAAGCAGGAGGCTCCGAGCTGAAAATCGACACCAAGTTAGGAATCGATGAATGCGAGGAGGTAGAATGCCTCCAGACTCTGATGTCCGGACAGGGATGACTGGGCAAGATGATTGAGAGGACCCGAAGATCAAGAATCTTCTCGAAGATGGAGAGAACTACATTCCGATCCCAGCAAGTCTGACCCGGCATAATAATGTTGGAGATCGATATGGTCGTCGGTGTGTGCACGGAGATGAAAGTAGGCCACCAAATCAACGGGATATCCGAGATCCAGTGGTCTAACATAAATATGATAGACAAACCATCTCCAATCTCTCAGGACAAGTGAGGAATGATACACGGGGCCCTGGTGATCGTCTCTCTCTAAATAATAGAACATCTCCTAGGAGGCTTGATCTGGGAATTGAAGTCAGCATGAATAGGACCATACTTGGCCCTCATAAGAAAAGACCAAAGACTATCAGGGTAGAGAAAATATCTAGCAACATGTCTAGATATAAAAGCCTCCCGTCGTGCCAGAAGGGATGGAATACCCAGGCCTCCCACATCAGTCGGCTGGCAGACCATCTCCCATCTCATCAAATGGATCCTCCTGTGAGAAGACGAAGACCCCCAGAGAAAAGCCCGAATGGACTGCTCGACGTCCTAGATAACCTTCTTCGGGATGACTGCATTAGATAGCAAATAAATTGGAAGGGAAGAAAGGACCGAATGGATGAAAGTGATCCTGCCCATAGAGGAGAGAGTCCTGCCCTGCCACCCATTAATCCTCTCCCGAGTAGTCGACAGGAGCGGAGCACACTCTGCAGTGGTAAGTCTGGCACCAGAAATGGAAACACCCGAGTAGTGCAATGGACCCTGGCACTCAAAGATACCCAGAATATCACCAACTTTGCGACGAAGAGAGATGGAGGTCTTGGGACTGAAATAGATACCAAATTTTTGGAGATTAACCCTCTGACCTGAAGCGAGGCGGTAATCCTCCATAACTCTCCGAAGATCGCTGGCATTTATAAGGGAAGCCTGACCAAGGAGAAGATAGCCATCGGTAAATAATAAATGAGAGATCGGAGAAGCACCCTGGGAGGGGATGTATGGCTGAATAATCACATTCCTTATAGCTGCAGAGAGAGATCTGGAGAGAAAGTCAGCGAAAATAATAAAGAGATAGGAAGAGAGGGGGCAACCTTGCCGAAGGCCCATAGTAGATTGAAAGAAATCCGTTGGAGAGCCATTGACCAGAATAGAGAATGATAGGTGAATAATGCAAGACCTTATTTTAGCAATCCAAAGAGGATGAAAACCAAAGCCTTCCATGGCTCTGAAAAGGAAATTTCAATTAATACAATCATAGGCTCTCTCCATATCCAGCTTGACAGCCATCAAGCTATGGCGCTGGGGAGCTCAACGAAGATCATGCATAACTCATGTGCAATAAGGACATTATCAGATATACTACGAGCGACAACAAAAGCACCTTGCTCTGAGCTAATGAGCTGCTGGAGAATAACCTTCATCCTATTGGCTAATAGCTTAGCACAAACTTTGTAGAGAGTGTTACATAAACTGATCGGCCGGAAGTGGCAAGGTTCGGTAACATCGAAGTGTTTGGGAATGAGAGCAATATAAGTTTGCTTCCAAGAAAGAGGCATCCTCCCAGTATCAAAGAAAAACTGAATAGCAACAACCATATCAACATGAAGAATGTCCCAGAAAGTTCGAAAGAAAAAAGGGAGAAGCCATCGGGTCCCGAAGCTTTATCTTCTCCCAGAGACCAAAGAGCATATTTGACTTCATCCTCTAAGACCTGTGTCAGAAGCAAATAATTTTGGAAAGGAGACACCGAAACAATAGGAGGATAAGAAGAGCGAGAGTGGGGAGTAGTGGTGGAAGCCGACCACCTGGAGGAGAAATACTGGAGCAGTTCCCTTCTAATGTCAACTTCTTCCTCCACCAAACATTTTTGATTAGTATTGAGAGCCCAGATTCTATTACCATGTCTTCTGATAATAGTGGCATGAAGAAAGAATCGGGTGTTCCTGTCACCCTCCTACAGCCATTGGACTCTGGATTTTTGTCTCTAGAAGATCTCTTATTTCCTTAACAGATCATGATGAAGAGAGAGATGTGACTAGAGTATCTACATATCATCATCCGATAAAGAACCATTGGAGTCCTCCTTGATGCACGGAATCAATAAAGGCTTCAACAGACTTAAGTTGGTTATGTAGATTCCCATCCTCCACCTTGTTCCACCAAAGAAGGCGTCTCCTTAGAAGGTCCAACCTCCTAGAAATCCTATAGGCCGCATCATCCCTGACCGGCATCTGCCAGACCTCCCGAACAATATCCTTAGACTTGGAATAAGATAACTAGAATTTTTCAAATCTGAAAGGGGATGGTCCCCGAACATGATGATCATAGATAGGAGAATAGGGCAATGATCAGAAGCAATACGTCGAAGATGACACACCATATAATCAGGATAGAGAGAGAGCCAAGTCGGAGTGGCGTAATACCTATCCAATCTCTCCTAGACTCTGGCTATACCCGCACGGTTATTACACCAAGTGTACTAGGGCCCCACAAAGCCCATATCAACCAGTCCATTGTGCTGGATGAAATTGGTGAATTCTCTAGATCCGATGTCCTAGACAAAGGGTCTTCCACCCCGGTTGTCCTTGGCCCGGTCAATAGAGTTAAAATCACCAGCCACGACCGTAGGAATCCCCTGACTAATCAGAATTGAGGACTCTTCCCAGGCCGTCTTGTAATACCCAGGCTTGGGCTGAAGTCGGCAGGCCCAGCCGACTTCAACCCAAACCAGTTAAAAAAAAAAGAAGAACGGAGAAGAGACGGAACAGGGGAGGGGGAGCTCGCCGAAGATTTCGCCGGAGGACTCGAAGGGAAGAGGCGTGTGGGAGAGGGGAGATCGAGGCATGCGGGAGAGGGATTAATCCTTATAAAAATTCCTCCGTGTGCCTTGATCGATCTCAAAAAAAAAAAAAAAAAAAAAGGAGAGAAAACCCTTACCTCGGTTCTCCGATGTCGCCGCCATCGTTGGACGCCACCGCCATCATAGCGAGCACAGCCGGGAGAGGGACGAGGGGGAGAAACTTGCCTCCCGTGTCGGAGGCAGATGCGGCATCCTCTACAGTATCGGAGCGTGGCGATGACGACCGGGAGGAGGGAGAGATCCTTGAAGAAGAGAAAGGGAAGGAAGAAGAGAGGGAAGAGGAGGAGAAGAGGAGAAGAAGGGAAGGGAAAAGAAAAGAAAAAAAAAAGTGAGAGGGGGAGACCCTGTTCGGTGGAGACGGAGAGGAGAAGGGAAGGGAAAAAGAAAGAGGAGAAGAAGAGGAGAGAGGAAAAGAAAAGAAAAGGAGAAAAAGAAAAGAAAAAAAGAAAAAGGATAGGAAAAAAAAAGAGAGAGAAGAAAAAAAAAGAAGAGGAGAGAGGAGAGAGAAAGAGGAGGAGAGAGGAAGATGAGAGAGAAGGAAGAGAGAGAAAGAGGAGAGAGAAGGAAGAGAGAGAAAGATGAGAGAGAGAAGGAAGAGAGAAAGATGAGAGAGAAGGAGGAAAGAGAAAGAGGAGAGAGAATGAGGAGAGAGAAGGAAGAGGAGAGAGGAAGAAGAGAGAGAATCAAGGGATTTTTTCGAGATTCGTGAAATTTGAGAATTTAGATTTTAATTAAATTATTTATTAATATAGGGAATCAGTTTTCTGAGCGGGGAGACATTGCGTAAAATTCGGGTACTGACTAATATCGGAAATACTAAGAATAGTGTGTTAAGGTAAGGAATTTCTGTATTGATCATTCCTTTATGCATGAATTTATTATGGTCTGGCTTGATTTAAGCATATATGTTTTATGTATTTGCACGTGTGGTACTATATGATATGGCATAGTTATTTTTTTGAGATAGACATTGTGGTTTTATTGTCGGAATTTCATGCATGATGTTATAAAGAAAAATTGATATCCGGATGGGTTGGACCATGATACCGGATTGCTAAATAGGTTGAATCATGAAACTGGATATCAAGTGGGTGGGACCACGATATCGGTTATTAAAATGGGTTGGACCACGATATCGGTTAATGAGTGGGTTGGACCACGATACCGGTTATCGAGAGGTTATAAAAGATATGTTTTGACAAGTGTTAATGAAGTAAATATGGTTTTTGGTCTAGCCATGCTACGGTAGCACCGTGGTTATATAGCCTGAGCCATGGGTTTTGTACGTGGGAGCCGGCCACGAGCGGATAGTACGTGAGACAGCCGAGCCATGGGCTTAGTACGTGAGCAGGACCGACCATAGTATGCATGGTAGCTTTGCGGTTGCCAGTCATGAGCTGGTACATGACCGTGGCTAGTCCAGAACCCTAAAGATAAAGGTTCAATAATGGGAATCCTAAAGGAAAAATATAAAGATATCAAACTTTTATAATACATGAGGCTTAAATCATTTGATTGAATGACATAACATACATGTATTTTATTGTTTCAGAAATTTATATTATTACTTGGAGTGATCATATGGATACCTTACTGGGCTGTAGAGCTCACAACCTACTTTCTTCTTCTACAGAGTCATGCAGATATTTGGCTTGGTGATGAGTGAGGTTTTCTTGAAGTAAGTGACTCTTGTGTACCCAGGCCTTGCATGATCTCTAGGATAAAATCTAGGATTTGTGCGGCCGGTCGCGTGCCGATTCCGGTGCTGGATTCGGGACGTGACAGTCCTTCTTTCTTGATAGGATGTACTGGCATAGATGTCGCACAAGAGCCAAGACGGAAAGTTGGGTTCCAAGACCACAATGGCAACAAGCTGGGAAGAACGATGAAAAACACTGACTTTGACTACTGCCCTATTCTAGGTTACAATAATACCCCCAGCCAGGCCCTAGGACGGCACAACATAGCACCCCCAATCACGGGGAACACGATGCTTCAGAGCATCCAAACTAGGCCCCGACAGCCTAGTCTCCAGCAATACACAAATATGAGGGTTATACAGTTGCAGAAATCTAAGATAAGTAGATACAAGGGAGGGCTTATTAGCCCCCCTAACATTCCATACAAAAAGCTTCATCAAAGAAAAGTTAAGACAAAGGAGCAGTAGACCCCTATCCAACCTCTACTACACTTCCTGCCTTCTTAGTTACTACATTAACTGAACCTTTTGCCTGAACACCCTCCTCAGCAGACGACATCCCCTCCTTCTCAGAGAGTTGCCCCATAGAACAGAGAGCCAATTTGACCTTCTCACAGATTACTTCATGCCCCTCTGCAGTAACCTTAGGAGGAACAGAGGCCAGAGAGCTTGACTTCCCCTTAACTTTAGCAAGCTTTAAAAGGCCCCCCCACTCCCCAAACCAGGATGAGCCTCCAACAAAGACGAAGCCGACTTCCCAGCAATATCGGGAATGTGCAGAGAGGAGTTGCCAGGGTTCCCCAGAGCAATAAAGATACCTCCCAGACCCACCCTCCTAGCCCTCACATTAGGAAGAAGAGGAGAAGGCCCAGCAACCCCAAGGAATCCCTCACCCCCTGACAAACCAGCCACCCTTGGATCACCTCCTGGACTCCCAACCACCCCTCCATCAAAACTATGAACCCCTACACCATCAGGAAGGCCCACGCACCTCCCTGCTGCCCCTCAGCCCCTCTCTGGCCGATCGAGAGCTAAAACGAGCCAGCCAAGATCACTGCCTTCTCCCCAGCACCATCTCCATCAGGCCCAGAACCCACCAAGACCACTGCCTTCCCCCCAGCACCACTCTCATCAGGCCCAGAACCCACCAACCCAGTTCCATCCCCTGAGGAAGGGGCTGGCAACACCTTGTATTTTACCACAACCGCCCTGGCCTCAGCACCCTTCTCCTCCACCCTCATCCATTCCTTTTTCAATTCACCCTTCTTCCCCAGAAGCTCGGGATAAACAGACAACATCGGTGCAGACACAATACCACCCTTATCAACAATCACAGAAGGTGCAGTGGAACTAACCTGATCCAGCTGAAAAGGATTAGATTTGGAAGAAGGGGAAGAAGACCTCGACGGACTTCTGCTCTGCTTCAGGGAGATCGAGCCATAATCAACCATCTGCAGGTCCTTCTGGCTAGCATCCAATGAGATCACCTCCATGCAGTCGGCAATTGGAGCAAAGAACCCTCCCTTCTGAGCGTCGCCACCCTTTGAGAAGTCAGACCCGGAAGCCTCTGGAGACCATCTCCTGGCCACCTTAGTAGGCTTTTGCCAACCCTCCGAGTCAGGCAGCAAGCTGGGAGAGGAGGATGGAATAGTGGGAGATGCACGAGAAGGGGTGGAGGAGGGAGGTTCAGAGGAGGATACTGGAGCCTTCCCCTTATCTGAGGCAGAACCACCTATCATAGGGGCTCCCACCGACCATTGCTGACGAATTCTGGCTGTCACTAGCCACGACCCAAAGGTGAGTTTCCTTCCAGTAGCAGAGGGCCCTGACCCAGCGCCATTGGGACCCTGCTTCCGCTCCCCCGCCTCCACTTGTTCCTCCACGAAGTTCTGTTGAGTAAGGCTAGAGGACGATGAGGCACTGATGAGGTTGTCTTCCTGAAACTGGCATTCTTCCACCGTATGGCCAATTCTTCTACATTGAAAACATACGAAAGGGAGGCTTTCGTAGACAAATTGTTGCCAAAACACAGTCTCCCTTCCTTGGATAAGAACTCCAGGCAGGAGCGGCTTAGAGGCATCGATCTCCAACCGAACACGAGCAAAGCTGGTCTTCTTCATTAGATCGGTAAAATTATCCACGGAGAGAGGAGTCCCTGCTTCCCCTGCAGCTGCCATGATCACCGAGGGCTCCCAATACTCCAATGGGAGCTCCGGCAAGCGCATATAGACTACTGTGCAGCTGACCGATGTTCTTCCCGGAAGAAAATCAGATCGCCAAGGAGCCCATGCCATCAACTGCCCTGCCACGAACCACGATCCTCCCGCCAAGACTTGATCGCACTCATCCTTGGAACCCACCCGAAGAACAAAGTGGTCCTCCCCTACGGGAAACACCTTCGGCTCGAAAGGCAACTGCAGCCTCAATCAGACATCCCTAGCCGCCCTTGCAGCCTGTACATAACGGCCAAGACTCCTGAAAATGATAGCCAAACCTTTTCATTTCCGGCGAGCCTTGTCGAGGACAGAGCCGGTCATCACCAACACTTTAGAAAAGCTCTGCTGGAGGCGATTGATCTCGTCCTCCGAGAGCTTATACGGAGATCATATCCTAGCTCGCGGATGGCCGAGAACAACCTCCGCCCATGAACGATCCGAAGAACCCTTACCTTCAGAATCAGACACTCCAGCATGCCGATCGGCACCTTCTTTAGCCATTTGAGATACCAACATCCAGGAACTAAAATCCTAAAGAATCCTCAAACCCACAACTCGCAAAGCAAGGAAGGAGACGGCACGACTCCCAGGCCACTCCGACCACACTAAATTGCATCTTCTTTGAAAATAAACTATGTCATTAATGTATACAAAGTTTCGATGCTATAATTAAAAATAGAAATTATATTTTTTTAATTTTAAGTTTCATTTTTCTTAATCAAGTTGTATAGCCCTCTGGATTGACCCATATAATGCCTTTGGAACTCTCTCTGTGCCAAAGATTTGAAATGAAAACAAGGGTTGATAAATGGTCTTACTCTCTAAAGGTAGAAGAATTGAAAACTTGACTTCGTTTTGAATTTATTTTCCAAAAACGAAAAAACTTTTGTATGGCATTTTGTTTTGAGCAAGGGTTGTAAACCATTGTTATAAAGCCATAAATCAACCTTCATTTTTTAAACCATTTCCAAAGATTTGAGGCCGGGCCTCCTAAATGTTGCCAATTGTACTAACACGCTGGCAGCAACAAAGTAATCAACCTTCAAAATGTTTGAGATCAACAAATCACTAGATCATCCACATAAAAACATTAACACAAAGCTAATTCCTTTATCTGTTTAAGCACTATAAGAGACCCATTCGCTTTGGATCCATCAAGAAACTGAACGAGATCAAGGACCAAAATTCACCTTATACCATAGATAATATTATCATTTTAAATGCAAAAAATCCCCATGGAAATTTTTCTCTTTGTTTTTTTGGTTTTGTTTTGTTTTGATGTATTTCCATGAATTTTTCATCCCTCCAATTTCAGATAACTAATTACCAGCATAACAAGGATGACTCATTCATTGCCGCTTGACTAGTATCATGTTTTTTGGTACTCAGTTATACATTAAATGGCAACATCTCTTCTTCCTTTTTCAAAAAAAAAAAAAAAAAAAAAAAAAAACCTGGATTGATGATATGTATTATGAAATATTTGGAGGTTGTACCAGACAACTGCATGTCTCTGCCGTGCCAAGCATGTTCTTGTTCTTTTTTTTTTTTAAATCTCAAAGAAAGCATGCCCAATCTTTTGAGTCAACAAAAATGGAACATGTCAATGCCGGTATCGCCCAAACAATACATCTGACCAGTGCATTAGATTCCTAAACACCAACATTGTCAAGTCCTATACATTACAAGATAAAATCAGGGCTAATGTTCTTCTTCTTCTTCTTTTTTTGTTGGGAGGAACAAAAGTTGTCAAGGATGTGGTGTTGTTTTGATAGTTCAACCAAGGGTTGTAACCCTCTCAAATTTATTTAATGCTAGATATCTTGGTGGCCTAGAAAGCTGGACTTCTAGCCATCTCATATTTAGTTACTTGGGACTCGTTTGGTTCGGGAAGAACTGCATTTCGCTGAAATGTTTTTTCTAAGAAGAGTATATGATGATATATAGAAAAGTGATTTTTTGCAGTTTGGTTGACCATCAAAAAAAATTGACTAATTCTAGGATAATTTATATTGAATGTCTTCTGCTTTTCTGAAAAGTTGTATAAAATAACTATTATATCTTTAATAAAATAAAAAACTTATCACATTCTATACAAAAGTTTAAGAGCATTTTGGAAGAAAAAAAAATACTGCCCCCTCTATGGTGGGTAGGCTCACTTTTGTTAGATCTATCTTGAGTTCCATCCCCGTCTACCTCTTAGCAAATACTATGCTGCCTAACTCTTGCCTCAAGGATATAGAGCAGCTCCTCCAAAATTTCTTGTAGAGCTCTGGACATGATAATTATGGGCTTCCCTTGATATCCTGGATACAGTCTGTTTGCTAGTCAGGGATGGAGGTCTTGAGATTGAGTCGCTTCTGGTTAGGATGGAGGTGTTGATTGCCAAACATACCGTGAGATATCTTTTTCAACTTAATTGTTTATGGAGCAAGATGATGAGAGCCCACTATGGAGCTTGAAGCTAGGGGTCCTAGATTCAGACCACTAACGGTTGCTCTTTTATTTGGAGGGAGATTTGTACTCACTGTCCTGTTGTGCTAGCCCAGGTTAGATATTTGATTAGGAATGGGTCCATGGTTGATGTGAGTCAGGATGCTTGGATTTCTAGCATACCCTTGTCCAGATGATCAACCTATATTAGCATAGAGATGGACGACAACCTTTGGGTTTGCGACTTGTTGGTGGATGATGGTAGGACTTAGAGAGCTCAAGAGGTTACCAGGCTTTTTGGGAGCTAACTGGCTAATCGGATCCTTACTATCCCTATTTTGGTTCATTGCAGCCAGGATCTGAGGGTTTGGGGCCAATTTTGCTGTCCTAAGGTTCCTTCTAGTACCCTCTCTGATATGTCTAGGATCCCTTCTAAGATGAGAATCATTGTAGCCTAGATCCGGAGACTGCTTGTTCATCCAAAAGTGCACCTCTTTCTTTGAAAGGTAGCTTGGAATCATCTTTCCATGAGAGCGTTGCTCAGGCATAGAGATATGGATCTACTAGTGCTTTGCCCGATTTGTGGATTAGAGGACGAGTCCACTGAGCATGCCATCTTACGTTATCCCAGGACGAGGTTGATTTAAAAGATGGCCGAGAGATGGCCCTAGGAGGAGGGTGATAGGTCCTGGCTGTGTTCTTTTCTCGACATGATCCAACAATGTTCGACCAAGGCAGGTCACCAATTTACCTTTATTACCTGTCAGATTTGGCTATCTAGGGACAGCTTGGTCTTCGAGATAGCGATCATACCAGCTCACCGGGTACTTCAGAGAGTTATGTTCATGGCTATGAAGTATCACCACTTTGACACTGCTAAGTCCCTTATGACTCCAGATTCTTGAGACTCCCATGCTGTCTCGGCAGTGACCTGAAGGGTTATCTACATTTCTTGTGAGCCCCCTTTTCTAAGGTTTGTCAAGATGAACTTTGATGGTTCTATTTGTGGTGTTTCAGGCAATGCTGGGTATGTTATCCGAGATGTTGATGGCAGGTTGCTGGTGGCTAGGAGCTTCTTTCTCCGTGAGCCTTTGATTCCAGAAGTTGAACTCAAAGCTGCATGGACGGGCATCACCTAGGCTAGGCAAGAGTTGCATGCCAAGAGGATTCTCATTAAGGGAGATTCTACCACTGTCATTGGATGGATTCAGGACGGGTCGAAGTAGCATGAGGTCCACCCTCTTCTTCACAATATTTGGCAATCCATCAGGCCATCCATGATGGTGTCGGTTCGCCATGTTTTTCGAGAGACGAATAGTACGGCTGACTAGGTTGCCTCCTTCGTTGCTGAGCATTCTGGAGACTGGTCCTGCCAGTAGAGCGATCGTATTCCTCAGTCTTTTCAGAGCTAACTTTCTCTTAATTTTTTGGACTGCTCTCACACCAGAGGTTTATAACCGCCCATCTATATCAAAAAAAATTATTACAATTTCCAACAAGTTGAACTTTTCCATACTCCACATGATTTTTTATCATGAAATGAAAGAAATAATCATTTTCATGAAAAAGCTTTTTTTTTTTTTTTTTTGAAAACTTTAATAAAACATGAGGTATTTTTTCATTTTTCTATCAACCATACTTTTCTTCTCTTTTTGTGAGCCAAATAAATTTTTATAACCTACATGCTATTTTGAAAGGCGAGGAAAAGAAAAAGATTAAAATAAAAAAATAATAATAATAATAATAAAAAGATAAGAATACCACCTTCCCTGGTTGGCTCAAAACCTTTCCCCAACTCAAGCGGAAGCCGACAAACTCAAGCAACATTGACATCTTGTTGAAATTATCAACTCTGTTGTCACTCTTAGATTACTTAAGTAATTAGTTAAAGATATCCTCCGATATTTGACAAGTTAATTACTCATGGATCTGAATTGAGTGCTTTGCCAACCATATAATAGAAAGTAGGTGATAAAAGAGATGACAATAAGTTAGTTATAATTTAAAGGCGAATCATTTTCTGAGAAAAGTATTTGGAGATAGATTAATATATACCCATGGTTTGCAACGACAAAAAATACCAACTTGCATCAGCAATCATCAAAGTAGATAAAATATGTTTGCAACCAGTTGTAAATGACTTTCTATCATTGATATCATACAGAATTTATAAAAGAGATTCTCCTATAATATTCCATCCTATCTTGCTGTAATATTCCCCATCTACCCAAGAAAAGGGAACGGTGGTTAGGTATAACTATAATCATTTCATGCCATGAAATAGTTTTTCCTTGCTAGCCTTCCCCCCCCCCCCTCCCTTTAAGTACTCCTTAGAAAATCTTTAGGAAATCTTTATTGGTGGGGTTTTAATTGGCTTTCTCCATATCAAAGAAGTCCAGAGAGCCTAAACATAAGGTTCATACACACTGTTACCAACTAGATTAGATTCAGAAACAGTTGGGTCAAAATTTGAAAAAAAGAAAAAAAAAAAAAAAAAAAAAAAAAATATATATATATATATATATATATATATATATATATATATATATATATATATATATATATATATATATATATATATATATACAAGCAACAACCATCAGGTTGTGTCATATTACAATATACATTCAGATTTTTAGGATTTTTATTTTAGAATTATTTTATTATACTGAGATACTGGATAGTATATAGATATCTGTATGCCTTTCCATGGCCTAGAGTACAAGGGAAGATCTGACGTCCATTTGGCCAACCAGAACACACATTATCTCTATGATAACGATTTCTAAATATGAATACCACAAGCCTGATGTACTGGATCACATCAGCATATATATAATGTGTTCACATTTATCATGGAATTCATTTTGGATGCCTGGCCATTGCTATCATCTCCTGGCTGTATTTCCTAAACAATCAGAAGGTGAAACAGCATTTTCAAGATGAGTTTTAAAATGTGGAGTTTGGTTTCTAGCCATTATCTTATTTCCCACCTTGCTAATGATCAAACTATTATCAAATGCAAGTGGATTGCTTAACCTTAGATCTAATCCATCTCATTGTATGATAGGACCCAAAACTTGATGACCTAGGAACAAGTCATGCAAAATTGAATTCCATAGCAGCCTGAAGTACTTGATGTTGCTTTATATTCTAGCTAGGTCACACTGATGAAAACTCAAACCAGGTCCCGTACACAAAACCTAGATCTAGGCAAGTCAATATATATGCACAAGAGTAGTTCTTGTTGTAGCCAAGGGCTCATGGTAAACCATGTAAGGTATCGTTCGCTCTAGTCTATGGGTCTCATGATTTTATATATCCCTCTGCATTCCAATTCAAAAAATATCTCAAATCAGAATGAGTGGTGCTTTTCTATATAAGAAAGAGTCCCCATTGACTCATAACTAATGTGGCTCCTTACCCGGCATGTAAGGTATTGTCCGTTCTAACTTATGGGTCTCATAGTTTTGTTCTTCTAAATTCTAATTTAAAAGATGTCTCATGTGATATGGATGGTCTGGTCTTGTATAAACTACAATCCTCTTTGACTCATAATCAATATGGAATTAATGGTGCCCTCTTTTATTATCGCTAGGTCTCATATTTCTAACCGGATGTTTTAACTTTAGTTATTTGCAAAAAAGCTCTGCTTATGTTATGTGATTTATCAAATGGAGAAAAAAATAAAGAGAGTGGGAGAGAGAGAAGCACTTCGTTTTCAAGAACTTTCGTAGCAGCAGCAATGCTTCTAAAAAAACCCTTTAAAAAAAATAGTAGGAGCATCAAATATGATCTTAAGACAAATTCAATTTTAAACATTGGGCATAGTTCAGATTTCCAACTTTGGCTTAAGCCTGATATGTAATGTGCTTACCTTAAGCCTTGCTTTAAGAAAAATATATAAAGTAAAAAATTACATCTGAATCCTAAAACATTGAGATTGTAAGAAAAGAAACTACTAAAGAACAATGATGATACAAGACATGCCGTCGGAGCTAAAACAAGGTACATGAGATTGTGCATGCGCACCTGTCACATCCCAGCTCAAGGCTCAAGCCAGGTGTACGAGAGACGACCTCATTTCTTTAGGATTTAATCTCATTAGACTTGCAAGGCATGTCTTATTAACAATGTCCAAAACAACAATCATCCAATCAGGCAATGGTGTAAATAAATTCACTAATCCTTTTATTTAATAATAAAATTATTCATCAAAACTGATAAGTAACAAAATAAGGTTAAATTAAACATCCAAAATAAAATCAAGGAGATGATATCTAAATCCTAAGCTCCTCGTTGACTGGTCTCAATGTCTAAATGATTTTCTGGATCTAAAATAAAAATATAAAAAATGAAATGAATTTTATAGGCTCGGTAAGTTATCCTAACATCTTTTCATGAAATGTAAAATTAAATGACCAAAAGATAAGCCAATGTTAGATCAATCAACATAAATTTTTAATTATGCATATTTGGCTATAATATATTCTCAAAAATAATGATGGCCATCCACTTCCACTCTTCTAGTCTCTCTGACTACGGCCAAGACTAGCCCGTGGCTAGTCGCAAAAGAGACTAGATCTTAATTACATGTACCATCTACTAATCATGTATCAGTGATCGCTCCACTGGAGGTCCAGAATAATACTAGCTTTAATATCACATCAGAAACATGCTTTCTTAGTATATGTCGACAATCACCCCACTTGGCTAGGCCTAGAAGAAAACTAACTCTTGACTATACATCATCCGTCGGTCATGTGCTAGTGATCGTCCTGCTCGAAACCGAAAAAGAGACTAGACGTGTGATTATATCGAACTAGAAATTACTAATATTAATAAATAACAAGTTTTTGATGCAATATAATTCATTATCAATATACATGCTAAATATTTCATAAAGTAGATAATATACTTATCCTGAAAAATATAACACAATAATAAATCAATCTTTATCATGCATGGTGAAATATATTAGAGATAGAGATAACTTACATAATATGATTTTACAAGTGATGCATGATTCAAACCCTAAATCTAGCCTAACCTCTACCAACAAAGATGATGAAGACATTGGTAAAATAAGTTATTTACATAATTAACCTTTAATCTAAGAAAAAAATTAGAATGAGAGAGATTTTTAGTCAAGTACTCTAAGTCTAGGTCTAGTTATAGTTTGATTTGAGAATCTAGTTTCATTGACAAAGAATTAGTTTAGATTAAATTATTTGTTTATTTATTGTCTCTCTCCTTTCTTTTCTTTCTTCTCTTCTCCCTCTCTTCTCTCTTCTCTTTTTTCTCCTCTCTCTTTCTTTTATCTTTTTCTATTTTCTTCTTTCTGTTTGGCCAAACAGGACCCTCTTGATGAGGGAGGCTAGGAAAAGGGAGGGGGGCGATGGTCCAATGTAAGCACCCGAGGGGAAAGAGGGCGTCGAGATGCCATGATCGATAGCAATCAAAGGTGGCGGTCAAGCCACTAACAAGGAAACCGAAGGAAAGAGAAAAGAATGGGGCTCAGCCCCTTGCTGCCTTGGTGGCAACACCCTAGCCATGGAAAAAATAGAGTGGAGAGGGGCGACAACTTATTAGTGAGGTGGCAACGACAGGATGCAATTAGTGGTGATGGTTTCCAGCAGCCAAAAGAGGTCAAAGGGCTTCAAGATTTTTGGACCTATGCAAGGAGGGTAGAGGGGTTAGGGAGGAAGAAAATAGGTCTTTGTATGGTGGAGGCTTAGCTTCGATGATCCAACGGTTGCCGGAGATGGAGAAGAGGGCAACGAAGAGTTTAGTTTTTGACTTGATTGGAGATAAAGAGGGATTTTAAAAGAAAAATTTTTGAGAGATGATAAACTTGATGCAAGGATACATAAGTCCAGCTGTTCATCGATCCAACCCTCCTTCGACCAATCCACACCCGGCCGTAATGATCTTGCTAGTCATTCAGCAATTTCAATGTCCAATCAAACAAGAGATAAGATCTCTTATTTCAAAAAAAAAATTAAAAAAATTTGAATTGAAGTTGTAAGGTTTCTCGACTTCAGTCCAAAATGATCCACGTGAGCCGGGCTTCACAACACCAGCAATAACCGGTATGTTTAGATGACGTGAGGCCTCGTAGCAAGGATAATTTTGGTTCTCATTCATTCATTTTATTTACTTCATGAAAGGAATCCAATGAAAGCAGTACGAAACAACACATAAGGCATTGATGGAGAAATCATCACAAGGAATTTTAAACATTACTAATCCGCAGAGTTTGACTAAGACTTGATTGGAAAGACCTAAGACTTCTGAATACAATATCTTTGCTATGTATATCACGATAAAGCCTTGGATACCTTTTGTTGCTGCGCTAAACCCTGGACCGGACTGGCTTCACTGCGACGGAAATCTCCCTGGTCGGACAACCTGCAAAAGGTCCCCTGAACGTCGGAGATGCTCTGGCGGGGGACACTCTGATGCTTAAGTTAGCGAGGGGTCTGGAGCAACGGACTGGAGAGAATCAAAGAGAAGCATAGAGTGAAAGAAAAAGAACCTTTCCCCCCTTTCGCGGAGGTCCCCTGAGTACCTTTTATAGGCATGAGATGCTGCCAAAATTCGTCAGAGTGCAGAGACGAAGTTCTGGATCTGCCCCTGGGAGGATCAAAAGAGATGGCCAGGTGGCACAGGATCATGGCCACGTCGAAGAATCCGTTGCAACAAAATTCTGGCACCAGCTGGAAGGAATCTTTCGGAACCCTCAGGCGTTCTCCCAAACGTAGATCAAGTTGGTTGGCCTCTTGGTTGGTCGGCCCTTAGATGGTCGGCTTCCCTTAGGTCGGCTTCCCTGGAACAATAGTCCAATGTCCAATCAGCTCGTGGGCCCTTAGTAGGGATGCATCAAGGCCTCCGTGGGAGCCGACCGACGGGGGCTTCAATCCACCTCAACCGGCCGAATGCCTTGTCCGGCACAATCTCGGGTCCGACTGGGCGTATATAACAGTTTCCCCCCTACTGTTGAGCTTTGAGAAGGTACGTGACCTCGAGGTGCAACAGCATAATTCTCGGTGCAGATCGCGCCCGTACGGGCCTGATCCGAAATCGTCGTGATGAGTCGTTTCAAATCTTTCCATGATCAGCCTCCTGGACATATGTCGGTCCCTCATTGGGGGGGTCAAGAGTTGTAATTAATTGGGGGAAGGACGTCATTATGAGTGTCAGGCGTGCAGAGGCGCTGGCAAAAATGAGGGGACGCACCATGCCAGGTGGCGGCATCCAGGCGGTCAACTTCAACTTCCAGACGGCTTCCTCACCGTTGGTTCGGCTTTCACATGAATCGCCGTATGCCATCAACCTGTCGCTTCAGTTTCGGGGAACATGGACGGACGCGTCTCCTGATGGGGCGGTTGAAACGCCCGCTAGGAGCGAAGCACTGCTCCTCGGAGAACTATAAAAGAAGGGGCGGCGTGCCCCACGAAGGTTTGCTGGCTGTGTCTATACTCTGTGAGAGAGCTCCTCCTTCTTCCCCCGCGAGACCCGGTTCTTAGAAGGTCGTCTTCAGGTTAGCCCCTAAGTCCTCCTCCTCCTTCTCCATTATTAATGGCGACCACTAGTAGGGGCCCAATCCGTCGACCTAGGCAGCCAGGGCCGAGCGAGATCCCATCGTCCATGACCCGAGAGCGGGTCGAGAACCTTAGAGTAGTTTACGAGATCCCCACCACTCTGCACCTCACGTTGCCAGGCCGAGAGGGTAGAGTGAACAACCCATTAGGACCGGGAACTTTACCGATGTACGAGTCCCACCTCAAGGCCGGCCTGAGATTCCCGTTGCATCCTTTCTTTGTAGAGGTCTTCCGGCACTATAGGGTAACCCCGGCACAGTTGACTCCAAATAGCATTCGGATCATTTGCTGCTTTGTAATATTGCATCATAGGACAGGAGTTGAACTTAGGTTACCCCTTTTTGGCAATTTCTTCCTCTTGAAAAAGGACTTTAGGAGCCAGGAATGGTGGATGTTCACTCTCTATCCTGGCCGAAAAATCTTAAAGTGTCTTCCATCGACCGTCCACGGGTGGAAGGCCCGGTTTTTCTTCGTGAGTAGTCTTCAGCCTTGGGGGTTCGAGCCCTTGTGGAGGGAGCCGTGGGCGAGACTCCGAAGGGGAGGTCGATCCTGATGGCCGACCAAGCCAGTTACAATGAATTCAATGGAGCCGGTCTGACCGCGGCATTTGAACTGCTGGGCGAAGACCTCCTTCACCGGGCAGGGATCAGCCCACAGAGATTTTTAGGCAAGGGCCGAACACCTTTCTTATAGTCCGCCCCCCCTTTTTGCCATTTTTCTTTCTTCGACTAACTCCGACCTTCTTTGCAACAGGAAAAGGGATGAGGAAGATAGACAAAGCTAAAGTTGTTCAACGGGCGGTGCAAAAAAGGCCCGCCCCAGAGTCAGCTCCAATGCAGACAGCCGAAAGACAAAAGAAGAAGCAGGAGGAGAGATCGTCGGCCGCTCAAGCAGAGGCCGAATCATCGAAGGAGGCCTTGAAGGAGGCAGAGGGTCGATTGGACGATCGAGAGGCCAGACTGAAGAAGAGAAAGGCAAAAGTAGCCTCCCTCACATGCAGGTTGCAGGAGGAGGGCCGATTTTCCAAGGCCAATAAGAGAGCGCAGGCCGAAAAGGCCATGGTGGTGCAGCTGGCGGCCCAACTTGAGGAGGTCAAGGAGCAAGCCGCAAGGCAGGTCCAAGAGGCAGTGGTGGCATATAAGTCCTCCTTCGACTTCGACGAGGAGGTCGAAGAGGCGGCGTCGGACTTCTACCAGGAGGGCTACAACGACTGCATGAAGAAGGTGGCCCTCCTTTTTTCGGAGCTGGACCTGTCGGGTGCGGAGTTAAAAGGGCCCGCGAAAGAGGGGGAGCCCCAAGGTGAAGGGGAAGCGGATGAGGCCAGGGCCGAAGTAGAGATAGTGGACGTCCCGGTCGAGTCTTCTACTGCTGTAGTCCCAGCTATCCTTCTGGTTGTAGCGGACGGGGCCGAAGTTGAGGCCCCCGGTGCGCCTTCTGTGGGTCCGACCTAAGGGGTTTGTAAAGGTCCGACCTACCTTTTGTAAGTGCCCGTTTTTGAATGTAATGAAAAATCTTACCTTTGTTTTATGTGTGTATGTGTTGGACCGGATATTCTCTCCAAATTCTTCTAAGCCTTGTTAGTTGGCTTCTCTGTGCCATAAGTTACTTTCCTTTTCTTCCAAAACTTTTTTCAAGTGATTCCGGTCGGCTTTTTGAAATTTGAAATAAGAATGTAGGCACCTACTTAGTTCAGGCTCATAAACCAGGAAACTTGCTCCCGGTTTGCTTCATCAGGTGTCTCAGGTTTGCCATCTGTTCACCACGTGGTCCCACATGGGCCATGTGCAGTGATTGCCGACCGGAGTCGGACTTTCGGAATGGGCTGCCTTAGAGCCTCTGTCGACCGGAGTCGGACTTTCAGAGTGGGCTGCCCTAGAGCCTCTGCCGACCGGAGTCGGACTTTCGGAGTGATCTGCCCTAGAGCCTCTGCTGACCGGAGTCGGACTTTCGGAATGGGTTGCCCTAGAGTCTCTGCCGATCGGAGTCGGACTTTCGGAATGGGCTGACCTAGAGCCTCTGCCGACTGGAATCGACTTTCAGAATGGGCTGCCCTAGAGCCTCTGCCGACTGGAATCGACTTTCAGAATGGGCTGCCCTAGAGCCTCTGCCGACTGGAGTCGGACTTTCTGAATGGGCTGCCCTAGAGCCTCTGCCGACCGGAGTCGGACTTTCGAAATGGGCTGCCCTAGAGTCTCTGCCGACCGGAGTCGGACTTTCGGAATGGGCTGCCCTAGAGCCTCTGTCGACCGGAGTTGGACTTTCGGAGTGGGCATGAAAGAAACTGTAGACTTTATTGATAGTACTTGCGAAGATTGTCTACATTCCACGGGTGCGATATTGCTGCCCATCCAACTGCTCAAGCCGGTAGGTCCCGAGCCGAATTACTTCACTGACTCAATAGGGACCCTCCCAATTAGGAGAAAGCTTTTCCTGCTCGGTCGGTCTTGAAATCTCCGTCTTCCGCAAAACCAAGTCTCCAACCTGGAAGGTCCGTGCCTTAACTCTCGAGTTGTAATATCGAGCCATCTTATGTCGGTAAGCTACCATCTTCATGCCCGCTCGTAACCTGGTCTCCTCCAGCAAATCCAGGTCGGCTCTTCGTTGCTCCGAGTTGGTCGGCTCGGTGAGGTGGTCGATCCGCAGGGATTACAGAGAGATTTCTACGAGAATGACCGCCTCACTCCCATAAGTCAAGTTAAATGGAGTTTCCCCGGTTGTCGTCCGAGCGGTGATCTGATATGCCCACAAGACGGAATAAAGTTCTTCCGCCCAAAATCCTTTGGCTTCATTTAGCCGAGTCTTCAACCCATGCAAGATTGTCCGGTTGGTGACTTCAGCCTCTCCGTTGGATTGTGGGTGGCCGACCGAGGTGAGCCGATGATAGATATGGTATTGCTAGCAAAAATCTCGAAACCTTGAATTATCAAATTGCCTCCCATTATCTGTGATGATCGTCCGTGGGATGCCGAATCTGAAGATAATGTAGTTTCAGACGAAGTTTTCTACCTTGGCTTCTGTTATTTGGGCCACTGCTTCAGCCTCCACCCACTTAGCAAAATAATCAATGGCCACAAGGAAGAATTTTCGTTGGCCAGATGCTGGGGGGAAAGGTCCCAGGATATCCATGCCCCACTGGGCAAATGGCCACGGTGCTACAAGCGGGGTCAGCTGACTGGCGGGCCTCCTTTGGATCCCCGAGTACCTTTGACACGCGTCACACTTCTGCACGAAGTCTGACGCGTCTTTCTGAATTGTGGGCCAGCAATATCCCTGCCGGATAATTTTGTAGGCCAGGGATCTTCCTCCAAGGTGGTCACCGCAAATGCCTTCATGGACCTCCCTAAGTGCATAGTTTGCATCGGTCGGCCCCAAGCACTTCAACAATGGCTGTGAGAACGACCGCTTGTAGAGAGTTCCATCAAGAACGACGTATTTGGAGGCCATCGAGCGTACGTGCTTGGCTTCAACCGGGTCGTCCGGAAGGGCGCCCTGGGCCAAGTACGGATCGGGTCCATCCACGATGCCCCCTGGCTAACTTGATGGATGTTAGTCATCTCTTCTGCAATGCTTGGATGCTGTAAATGCTCCACAAAAGTCCGATCGGAGGTGCCGACCACAGCCATGGCTAGCCGTGACAAAGCGTCCGCCCGAGAGTTCTGCTTCCGAGGGATGTGGAGAATCTCGAAAAACTTGAGCAAAGATGTAAAGCCTCGTACCTTGTCTGAGTATTTAGCCAAGGTCGGGTCCCTTGCTTCAAACTCGCCTTTCACTTGGTTGACTACCAACTGGGAGTCAGAAAAGGCCCGGATCCTACTGATGCCCAACTCATCAGCTATCTTCAGCCCTGTAAGTAAAGCTGGGTACTCCGCCTGGTTGTTGGAGGCTTGAAATGCAAAGTGTAGGGCGTACTCCAGACACTGTCCATCAGGGTCAGCTAAGATTAGGCCCGCCCCGCACCCATCAAGGTTGGAGGCTCCGTCTACATGAAGGGTCCAGGTGGGCTCACACTCTCCTGCGGGATCAGCCACGGGTACTTCAGCAATCGAAGGGGCCTCCGATCCCCTGTGCATTCTGCAATAAAATCAGCAATTACCTGGGCCTTCAAGGCCGACCGGGATTGAAAGGAGATGTTGAACTCGCCCAGCCTGACGGCCCACTTAGCGAACCGTCCAGAGATGTTAGGACTCCGGAGGATCGCCTTAAGGGGATGGTCAGTCAGCACGACAATCGGGTGTGCCTAGAAATAAGGTCGGAGGCGCTTCGCCGCCGTGACCAATGAATAAACCAGCTTTTGGACTTTAGGGTACCTTGTCTCGACATCGTGGAGGACTTTATTGATGTAATAGATAGGTTTTTGTTGGCTGTCTTCCCCCATCCTCACAAGAACGGTGCTGACGGCTTCGTTAGAGGCTGCGAGATATAGGTACAACACTTCTCCTTCCACGGGCTTGGCCAATAGTGGAGGGTTCTTCAAGTAATCCTTCAAGGCTTCGAAAGCTGACCGGCACTCATCGGTCCACTGAAAACGATCCGACTGGTGCAGGGTTTTGAAGAAGGGTAAGGACTTCTCTGCTGACCGGGAGATGAAGCGGCTGAGAGAGGCAATACGGCCTGTAAGTTCTTGCACCTGCTTCTTGTTGGTCGGATGTGCCATGTCCACGATGGCCTTGATCTTCTCAGGGTTAACTTCAATCCCCCTTTGGGTGACCAGGAAATCGAGGAATTTCCTAGAGGTCACCCCAAAGATGTACTTTGCAGGGTTTAACTTCATCCGATGAGTCTAAGCACGTCAAAGGATTCCTGCAAGTCTCTGATATGGTCGGCCCTTCGGAGGCTCTTAACAATCATGTCGTCAACGTAAGCCTCCATATTCCTTCTAAGTTGCGCTTCGAAGACTCGATTAATCAGCCGTTGGAAGGTAGCGCCCGCATTCTTCAGGTCGAAAGGCATCATCCTGTAACAATACAACCCCCTATCCATGATGAAGGCCGTCTTCTCTTTGTCTTTGAGGTGCATCCTGATCTGGTTGCACCCCGAGAACGCGTCCATGAAGCTTAATAGCTGGTGACCAGCTGTGGCATCCACCAGCTGGGGGAAGCTGTCCTTTGGACAAGCTTTGTTGAGGTCCGTATAGTCCACACAAATCCTCCACTTCCCACTGGCCTTCTTTACCATAACAACATTAGCAACCCACTCCGGATAGTGGGATTCCCTAACAAACCCAGCGTCAAGGAGTTTTTTCACCTCTTCTTCAATGGCCCTTTGTCATTCGATGGCAAAGCTTCTTTTCTTTTACCGAACGGGCCTATACGTCATATTGACCTTGAGTTGGTGAGTAATGACATCCGACGGGATGCCTGGCATATCCGAGGCCGACCAGGCAAAGACATCAGTGTTGCTTCTTAAGAACCGTATCAGCTCCTGCTGGGCTTCTTCGCTTAATGTACTCCAATTTGAAGCACTTTAGTAGGATCATCCTCTTTGAGTGGAACAAACACCACCTTTTCGACCGGCTGACCGCAGTCATCAGCCTCATCCCTGGGATCTAGTTGTTCGAGTGTGGAGCTCCCTTCCAGCTATCTGTAATGAATGGCCAAACATTTCCTGGCCATCCTGCGGTCTCCCCTCAGTTCCCCAACCCCGTTACAAGTTGGGAACTTTGCCAGTAAGTGGTAAGTGGATACGATGGCACGGAACTTGTTAAGGGCTGGCCGGCCTAGGATGGCATTGTACGCCGAGGTCATGCAGATGACTACAAAGTTGACGGGAAAGGTCTGTTGGCAAGGTTCTGTCCCAAGGGTTACGGGTAAGATGATTTCTCCTTCTACCCTAACGGAGTTTCCCCCAAAGCCAGTGAATGGCATCAAGGAGTCCCGCAGCCTAGACCTAGACAAGTTCATCCGAATAAAGGCATCATATAGCAAAACTTCCGCACAGCTTCCATTGTCAATAAAGACACGTTTTACATCATAATTGGCAATGATTGTCGACACAACAACAGGGTCGTTCCCTGGGAGATGTGGTTCCAACAGATCTTTATCAGAAAAACTGATTATATTAGAGCCCCTGGGCCTCTTCACAATATCTTGGCCCCATCCATAGCCTTGGTCGGACCTTCGGTGCAACATACCTACACCTCCGCCTGTCGGACGCTAATTGGGGAGCTCGGCCTCTTCAGGTGGGTTTCTGATAGTGGAGGCTTCAGCCTGATCCCAGCGGGGGCGGATGTATTTGCTCAGGTACCCTCCCCTGATGAGGTCTTCGATTACGTCCTTCAGTTGGAGGCACTCCTCAGTATCGTGTCCATGGTCCATATGGAACCGACAATACTTGTTCCTGTTCCTGGTGGCAGGGGGCCCCTTATTGGGCGAGGCCTTTGGAAGTAAGCCTCGTTCTCGATTTCCACGAGGATCTTCTCCCTCGGAAGGGAGAGGGGCGCATAGGTCTTAAACTTCTTAAAGAGGTCTCTCGGTTTCGGGCTTCGATGCCGAGTAGGTCGGCTGTTGTCGCCGAGAGGTCGGACTGCGGGAGCTTTGTCGCTCCGCTTCTTCGTAGCTGACCTCCCCTCCACTTGGCGGCGGCTTGTAGATTGCTCCTCTGCCAGGGCATACTTGTGGGCCCTGGCCAATAGCTCGGTGTAGTCCTTTGGAAACTTTTTGTCCAAGGAGAATGTAAGCTTGGACGACCTGAGGCCTCTCTTGAAGGTGGATATTGCTACCGCCTCGTTCAAGTCTGGGACTTCCATGGCCGTTGCATTGAAGCAGGCCATGTAGTCCTGGAGAGTCTCCCCCTCCTTCTGGAGTATGAGGAAGAGGCAGTTGGTGTTCTTCAGGGCTCGACTGCATGTCCTGAAATATGAAAGAAAAAAAGTCTCAAGTTGGGAAAATGACCGGATCGTACCTGGTTGGATGGCCGCGAACCACATCCGGGCGGCCTTCTTCAGAGTGGCTGGAAAGGCGATATAGTGGAGGGCGTCAGAAGCGCCCTGTACCATCATATGGGCCTTGTAAGTGCCCAAATGATCCAGTGGGTCGGTGGTACCATCATAGGGGTCCACCTGAGGAATCTTGAAGTGTCGGGGAATGGACTCCCCCAAGATCTCGGCAGAAAAAGGCGGGCGGGTGTCATAGGCCTGCCCCCCGTCGGCCCTCTGCCGTTCGATAATCTCCGCCATGCGCTCTTCCATGCGCATGATTTTACTACCGTAGTCATGCGGGTCTTCAGCATGGCACCGACCGTCGAGGGGAGCAGAGTCGGCGAAAGATGGGGAAGCCGACCTCGCCCTCTTCCTGCTAGCGTGAGCCCCCAAAGATCTCTGGGGCTCTGGAGCAGCATGGAAAAGAGGGGGGGGCTCCTCCGGCTGCTGACTCCCCCCGGGAGCTGGTTGATGGTTGACGCAGGATGCCGCGGGCGGCTGCCGTCGATCCTCAGCCGCTTCCTAAAAATGCTGGACCACTGAGGTAAGTGTTTCGATGCGGTTTACTAGCATTTGGAGTTGCTGTAGCCCCAGAGTGATGGTGGGCACAGCAGCGGTGACCGTGGCGTCTTCCTCGCGGAGTACTTCAAGTCTGTGGGGGGAGTGCCTCCCTCTAGCGGAGACACTCCACGTTCTTCCTCTCACCATGTGTAGCTTCCTTCAGTTGATCTCTCCTTTTAGAACAGGGAGCAGAACGAAGGTTCAGGGCCCTTCCTCTAGCACCGATCTGTTGCTGCGCTAACCCCTGGACCGGACTGGCTTCGCTGAGATGGAAATCTCCCTGGTCGGATAGCCTGCAAAAGGTCCCCTGGGTGCTGGAGATGCTCCGGTGGGGGACACTCCGATGATAAGTTAGTGAGGGGTCTGGAGCAACGGACTGGAGAGAATCAAAGAGAAGCATAGAGTGGAAGAAAAAGAACCTCTCCCCCTTTTCGCGGAGGTCCCCTGAGTACCTTTTATAGGCATGAGATGCTACCAAAATTTGTTAGAGTGCAGAGATGAAGTTCCAGATCTGCCCCTGGGTGGATCAAAAGAGATGGCCAGGTGGCACAGGGTCGTGGCCACGTCGAAGAATCCATTGTAACAAAATTCTGGCACCAGCTGGAGAGAATCTTCCGAAACCCTCAGGCATTCTCTCGAATGTAGATCAAGTTGGTCGGCCTCTTGGTTGGTCGGCCCTTAGGTGGTCGGCTTCCCTGGAACAATATTCCAATGGCCAATCAGCTCGTGGGCCCTCAGTGGGGATGCATCAAGGCCTCCGTGGGAGCCGACCGGCGGGGGCTTCAATCCATCTCAACCGGTCGAATGCCTTGTCCGGCTCAATCTCGGGTCCGACCGGACGTATATAACACCTTTCATAAACTATGCATGTTCCATGAATTCATTATTGGAAAAAATTTCAGACAGTACTGATTCCATTTGTTAGGAGATTCGGACCAGCGCCTATACACAGCGGATGCAGCGGAAGCAACGTAGAAGGATACAGTCCAACAACCTGTTCTTGGATTCAATATCATGCAATAATAGAGATATAAATGTAGGAGAAAAAGAGAGATTGCTTTATTCCTTTGGACTTTGTCACAACAAACAACACAACACCCGACAGCCTTTCTAAAAAATTCAGAAGCTTCTCGATGTCCTGCACGTCTTCTTTCTTACAGGCTTCACGCCCCAAGATTCCACGAACACCACGCATGGAGAATACCTCAACGTGCGTCCCTTCTCCAAAGCCCCATGTGTTGACTCCGTTATTGATTTTGATGATAAGCAAAATGCTTAAGTATAAGTTGAGTACTAATGATTCCTTTGAAGTATGTTTTTATAGAAAAAGGTGCTCATCAATTTGATAAATGTTGTTTGATTAAAGAAGTCAAAGTTTAGATGAAAGATATACTCAAAGAAGACTTGGACAGTTAAAAATTGCTTGAATGAATACTTAAGTTCAACATAGATTTGATTCAGCACAAGATCAGCTATCTTTGTGAATATCTCAATGAAGTGTCGACTCAAAGTGTCGACACATGATACCAAGTGTTGACACATGACAGTGAAGTGTCGACTCAAGCCGGTACGTAAGAAAGTTTCAGATGGCACGGCTGAAGTGTCAACACATGGACTTGATGTGTCGACTCAAAGTGTCGAAACATAGATCAGCTCATCGCTTGAGATTTTTTGATCACGAAACTTGCTGAAGTTGAAGATTTGGTTGAAGTGTCGATACATGGATGCTAAGTGTCGACTCAAAATGTCGACTCACCTGAAGAAGTGTCGAGACATCTAAGATTTCCAAAAGGCTACATTAAAGATTTTTGAACGAGGTGTCAACTCAAGAAATTCAAGTATCGACCTGAAATGTCGACTCATAGTCTAAAGTGTCGACACATGGAGTTCTGAAAACAGTAACGGCTAGTTTTTCAAATGTAGAACTCATCCCTCTTGGCTCCCAACGGCTAGTTTTTCGTGTCAATGGCTAGAAACCATATTTAAGGCCTTGGAAAGGTATTTATATGGTTCAAATCAAATCAAAACATAAAAGGATGAAAAAGGAATAACAATAGAGAAGAAAAGAAGAGCATTCACTCCTATTCATTGAGTTCAACCACTTTCAAGCAAAAGCAAGCCTCCAAGCATTCAAGAGCCTTCAAGAGCATTAAAGATCAATCCTTCTTGAGCAATCAAAGAGGCTTCATCAAGTTGATAGCATCACAACAACGAACTTCAAAGAGATACCCGCTTTTTGTTAGAAAGCTTTCATTGTCTTTACTTCAAACTATTATTTGTTGTAAGGGTTCTTGGTTAGCCTATTACAAAATCAAGGGAGGTTATTGGTGAGCCTTTGAAAACCAATTAGGTTCTTGGTTAGCCTGAAAAACCAAGGAAGGTTGGTGGTGAGCCTTAAAACCATTTAGTTTCTTGGTTAGCCCGTAAAACCAAGTGAGGTTTTGACTTGTGAGCCTTGTGAGAATAAGTTGGGTTTTGATTAGTGAGCCTGGAAATCAACTGTAATCGGTTAAGATTATAGTGAATTTCCAAGAGGATATTGGGAAGTGGATGTAGGTGCATTGGATAGCACCGAACCACTATACTTCTTTGTGTTTGTGATTGCTTGTCTCTTCTATTTGCTCTTACTTTTATTGCTTTATATTTTCACTGCACATTTATTTGAGAGCAATTCATTTGCATTCATAGTACTTTGTTTAATTGTTGGATTGGATCACACACTCTTGCATTCCATCAAATAATTTTTAGAGACCCAATTCACCCCCCTTTTGGGTTGCTTACTGGGCAACACCATGAAATACCATCATGGCACAAGCCCTCCACGTGATATCTCCTTCGCGTGTGCCTCTCTGCAGCCCAACACCGTGGCCTCCTTGAAACCCAGGAGGCTCTCCACGGTCCATGCCCCAAGGGGCATCCTCAAGCCCTCACGGTCCAAGACCAGGACCATGAGAAGTCCTCATGGACTCCAACCAGACTGGACCCCAAAGGGTCAGCCTCTCTTGGACACTCCAAACCGCACACTCCATTTCTCTTATTTATAGCACATGGGGTAGTGAACTTCTTGTCTCCTTGGACATCAACTACTTGGACTTCTTGATGGATTGCAACAACTTCTTAAATCTTATTAGGACTCAATCACATGGATGGTTAGGACTTATCTTGGACCAATAACAAACTGATTAGGAATCCTCACATGGTTAGGCTTCCAATTGGTTACAACCAACCAATTCGATTAGGATCCTGGGTGGTTGGGCCAACCAACCAACCAACTAACCATCTAACCAACTAGCTAACTAACTGATTAACCTCCTAACCAATTAAACAAACCTGGACCCAACCCAATAACCCAATTGGGTTATGTTATAATCTCTCAAAAAAACTCTCCCCTAAGTCACATGAGAAAATACCCAAACTTAGAGCATCCCTGGAACACCTCCAGGAATTCGCTTGGAACATGCCCCCAAGCTCCAGGGATTGCCTCCAGCATCCCTACCATGGCCTTCCAAGTCTCTCCAGGCTTGGGAGTACCATTGATGCGGGATAAATAATTAAAACTAAATTACTATGATTAAGATCTAATTATCTGAGGAAAGTAGAGAATAATTTTTTTATATTTTTTCAGATTTTTAAAGAAGACTTGAAGGAGATAGTAAAGAAAACTAGTTTAGTTAACTACCCGCACAAGTAAACCTAACAAAATAACTAGGAAAGCAGGATCTGGTGGCTAAGAAACTACCGAAACTAGGATCAACTTATCAACTCTTCAAAAATTAAAGAGAAGGGAAGGGGTTTTAAGTTTACCAATGCCGAATCGTCCCTCTGAAGTAAATCTGGTAGGACTCTTAAGATTATCACGGCAGGGATTCAAGAATTCAATCCTAGGCTCGATCTTCCGCGCGATGCTGGTTTCGAGGCTAGAATTTCTGACTTCGATTCTTGATCACCTGCAAACACTTAACAAAGAAGTTTTAAATTAGGAATCAGCAAAGAAAAGGAAAAGAAGGAAGGGGAAGGGTTAGGAGCGATGGTTAGGATTTCTTGTCGATTGGATAGGTAGGGCCTCGCACCCTGCGATGTTCTGTAGAACAAAGGAAGGGTCTCACACCCCGCAATGCACACAGCAAAGGAAGAAATTTTGACATAATAACTTTCTTTATTGATGAATGAATGATAATAATTACAAGGGGTTGATGGATATTTATAGACCCACAATCAGTGGTGTAAGGGATTCAAATAGTAGACTTTTTATCCCTTGAACTACAACTCCTGGTGATGTGGCTAGACCGCTGACATTGAGTACACCTCAGTTCCAGTAGACAGCAAGGCAGTCAGATATCGCCATGTCAGATTTCTCTCCGAACTCCTTCGCCAGGTGGCTCACTAAGTGCGAGCCCACCTCGGTTGAAGTCGAGTTCTCTCCTGCTCCTTCGCCAGGTGGCTTTCCAAGGGTCGAGCCCACCTCGGTCGAAGTCGAGCTCTCCTGCTCCTTCACCAAGTGACTCCCCAAGTAAGAGCCCACCTCGGTCAAAATCGAGCTCTCTCCTCCTCCTTCGCCAGGTGGCTCTCCAAGGGTCGAGCCTACCTCGGCCAAAGTCGAGCCCCTTCCTGCTCTTTCGCCATGTGGCTCCCCAAGGGTCAAGCCCACCTCGACCGAAGTCGAGCCCTTCCTGCTCCTTCGCCAGGTGGCTCCCCAAGTGCGAGCCCACCTCGGTCGAAGTCGAGCCCCTGCCTGCGCCTTCGCCAGGTGGCTCCCCAAGTGCGAGCCCACCTCGGTCGAAGTCGAGCCCCTGCCTGCGCCTTCGCCAGGTGGCTCCCCAAGTGCGAACCCACCTCGGCCGAAGTCGAGCTCTCCTGCTCCTTTGCCAGGTGGCTCCCCAAGGGTCGAGCCCACCACGATCGAGGTCGAGCCCCTTTCTGCTCCTTCGCCAGGTGGCTCCCCAAGTGTGAGCCCACCTCGGTCGAAGTCAAACTCTCTCCTGCTCCTTCGCCGGGTGGCTCCCTAAGGGTCGAGCCCACCTCAGTCGATGTCGAGCCCCTTCCTGCTCCTTCACTAGATTGCTCCTCAAGGGTCGAGCCCACCTCGACCGAAGTCGAGCCCTTCCTTCTCCTTTGCCAGGTGGCTCCCCAAGGGTCGAGCCCACCTCAACTGAAGTCAAGCCCCTACCTGCTCCTTCTCCAGGTGACTCTCCAAGTACGAGCCCACCTCAGCCAAAGTCGAGTTCTCTCCTGCTCCTTCGCCAGGTGGCTCCTCAAGGGTCGAGCCCACGTCGATCGAAGTCGAGTTCTCTCCTGCTCCTTCGCCAGATGGCTCCCCAAGGATCGAGCCCACCTCGATCGAAGTCAAGTTCTCTCCTGCTCCTTTTCCAGGTGGCTTCCCAAGGATCGAGCCCACCTCGGCCGAAGTCAAGCTCTCCTGCTCCTTCGCTAGGTGGCTCCCCAAGTGCAAGCCCACCTCGATCGGAGTCGAGCTCTCTCCTACTCCTTCGCCAGGTAGCTCCTCAAGGGTCGAGCCCACCTCGACCAAAGTCGAGCCCCTTCCTACTCCTTCGCCAGGTGGCTCCACAAGGGTCGAGCTCATCTCGGCCGAAGTCGAAACCTTCCTGCTCCTTCGCCAGGTGGCTCCCTAAGGGTCGAGCCCACCTCGGCTGAAGTCGAGCCCCTGCCTACTCTTTCGCCAGGCAGCTCCCCAAGTGCGAGCCCACCTCGTTTGAAGTTGAGTTCTCTCCTGCTCCTTCGCCAGGTAGCTCCCCAAGGGTCGAGCCCACCCCGATCGAAATTGAGCTCCTCCCTTTAAAAGTGTCACGAAAGTGAAGAGGACGTCAGCACCAAGTCTGCGATCGAAGCTAGCACGCGCAGTACAGCGCGTCCAGAGTGGCACCCCAAAGCTAGAAAAGCACGCCTACTATCGTTTGCACCATTCAGGGAAGAGAGCCCCGATTGAGTTACCTGGTCCTGCAACCGACCACCTGCACCACCCACAAAGAGACGGTTGCATTGGGGACCTCAGACCCAAGGGCGGTTGCACCCGGATCAAGGCCTTGCTAAACTTCCCCAACCATGATAACCTACTAGAAGAACGAGGTTTGCAACATAACTCCTTACTATGAGGAGAAATGACCTCGGAAGTGTGGCCTCGGATGCCGTTGACCCTCGAGCACCCCAAGAGGGATAAAATCGAGGCAAAAAGAGGGGAGAGCCAGTGATCTAAAAGGAGGAGGTAAGCATGGAAAAGGGCAGAGGAGGAGAGACAATGGAAGAGAGGTCACGAAGACCTTCCAAAGGGCTCCCGAAGAGAGTCCTGACGAGCACAGCCATCTTAGCTCAAGTCTCACTCCCCTCCTACCATTCCTACTCTATCTTTTACTAAACATTCTTTTCCAAGCATGGTGACCGAACAGGGATTCATCTTGGAGGATCCGTTCCTCTTTACCGTCCATTGACTTGATCATCGGAGTGCCCCCGCCGGAATCCCCGGCCCGGGTCTTTAACTTTGTCTTGCAGGACCGAAGGCCATTGGATTCGGGAAAGACGGGGTTGACGTTCGGTGCCACATCGGAGCTACAGGCCATAATGGTGAGGATGGCAACACCTGGACTTTTGTCTAGGTGGCCTGGACTCATGCTTGTTGGGCTAATTTGGACTCCTTTCAAAAGTGGGCGACAACCATGAGCTTCTCATCCAAAATGGGTGCCAAAATGGAGATAGGGTGAGGTGGCTTGATGTAGTGTCAAGATGCTTCATCACTTGGTCTTGGTTGCTGGACTCTGGAGTCTGGATGACATGGGCTTCTAGAGGTAAGTGGACTCTTCACTCTGGATAGGAGAAGACTCAAAAGTTTTGATGAAACTCTTGAGTTCTAGGAACTTAAGCAGCTAGCAACATGTTTGATTGAAATGCTTGAAGTAGAAATCTTTGGACCTCCAACACTTTACATAATTTTGGTTGAAACTCTTTAGAATATGGCATCAAGGAAGAGGCTAGAGTACTTGGCCAACTTTTCTTATTTTTGGCATGGAATGCATGAAGTGGATGGCGCTAATTAGGAAGAAACCTTTTTAGTTACTCATCTTAAAAAAGGTTGGTGTGAAGTCTTCTCATGTGGGCGCCAATTACTTCTCAAGTGGCCAAAAAAATATGGCATGTGGGATGTCCAAAATAAAGTGACTTGGCATGTATTCTTATCTCAAAATGACATGTCCAAACATAACATGTGTTGATGTCCCCTAATGATGTGACAGGTGCTGTCCAAATTAGTAAAAGGTGGTGCCAAAAACAAATTGACTTCGCCTAGCACATGGCTTGTCTTGGACTAGTACATGGCTTGTCTTGGGCTAGCACATGGCTTATCTTGGGCTAGCACATGGGTCTTCAATTGGATGCACATGAAGTCACATGGATCTTCAATTGGGTCCCCCTTGTAGTACAGGACTCAATAACTACTTTTTATAAGACTCAAAACCAAATAACTGAAGCCCAATTGATCAATTGATCAAAAGGCTTAACCTCATGTAATAAAAAGAATAAATTGGTAAACAGGATTTGGTCCAATAGGATTTGACACAATCGATAAATAGAGTTTTGACTTAATGTGGTAAAAAGGGCTTAGCCCAAAAGGCTAAATAACAAAACCCTAATTACAGTTAGTAAAAAGAGCTAACCTTAACTAAGCCAAAATGATAGAATTTAAGATAAAATATTTACATGGTAAAAGGGGTTGGGTTCAGGGCTTTATTCACACATGATCCACAAGGATGTGGGTTCAACCTATTGATATTTTCTGGTCCTGGTGTCCACACCAACCACACAAAACCCTACAATATCCATCTTGGTAACCCAAGCCTTGGCAAACCTGGCAATGTCCTCCTGCACAACCTTACTGTAACTGCATATCCTGACAGCCTCTTGTGTGGACCTCCTTGTCTCTGCCAACACTCTTCAGCTGCTGCACACCCTTGGAGGCCTTTAGGATGACCGCCTCCATAGCTGAAGATCATTGCTTGTATTCTTGCACCATGATTGTAGCCTTCCTTCTGCCTGGCAGCGCATCAGACTTTTCCTTGGACTTTCCTGGAGAGAACACAACGAACCTGAACCGGCACTCGCTATAACTGGAGCTCTACCAGATACCATCTCCACAGAGCCACGCCTAACTCTGCACACTCTACTCCACCTGGCTAAGTGCACCCATGGCCCTCGTGCTAGGATCTGGCCAGTATCCTACACCTCTCGCTCTGAACTCATATCGAATCTTGCTCCACCCGTGAAGCCACCTCTCCATGGTGGTCCACCTAAGACTGAAGTCCCACTGATGCCATAGAAAGAAGCCCCGAGGCCAGCCACTCAACCCTTCCCTGCTGAGCCTACACCTGAACCTCGAACCCAGTCGCTTTGTTTAGGATACACTGCAAACCCGCAAGCTCCTCCAAAACCAAGAGCTCATCTAACTCTTCTGTTAACCCAGTGACTGAATCTAGAAACCATCTCCACCTGGCTGCTCCATCATGTCCTAGCCTATCTCCCGGCTGCATGATGCTCCTAGCACTCCCTGAGACCTGTCCCCGATCTCCTTGAGCTGCCATCTCCATCAACTCCAATCACCGTCCCTAGGCCAATGCTGTCATACCGAGACACTCCTGACTACTCGATATCCCTGATGCTTTCTGAGACTGTCTCATGTCTCCCTGAGCTGCCCCTGGCATTGTCTCTACTGATGTACTCCGGCGAACTTGAGAAATCTGGGCTTTTCTTTTCTCCATCCATGCGGGATACCATACCCACGTACAACTCTACCTGCCTCGATGCACTCCTTGAATCCTCCTCTTCCACCTTCAAACCAGCGGCTCTGAAATCGCTATGCTTCCGCTCGAACAATGGCTCAAACCAAGCTTTGATACCAGTTATTGGAAAAAATTCCAGGCACTGATCCCACTTGTTTGGAGATCCGGACCAACGCCTATGTTGCCCAGAAATGGAGCCTAAGAGGGGGGATGAATTGGGTCTTTTAAAAATTTAACACAATAAAATTAAGGTCTAGTGGTGCTTGTGAGCAATAATAAATTAGATGCAAGATGATAGCAATTAATTAAAGAATACAAGAGGAAAAGAGTAATCACACACAAACACAAAGTTTATAGTGGTTCGGTGCAAACCTAGCACCTACATCCACTCCCCAAGCTACCCTTGGGAATTCCACTATAATCCACACCAGATTACAGTTGACTTGTTTTTCACAAAGCTCACAAGTCAAAACCTAAGTTGGTTTTGTCACCTAGGCTCACCAACAAACCTAAATACTTATTTTATCTTCGGGCTCACAAGTTAACCCTAGTTGGTTTTAACACTTTTGGCTCACCAACAAACCACAATAACCTTCTTTCAAGACACCCTTGAAAGCAAGGTCAAAGCACAATTAAAACAGATATGAAATTTAAAAACTACAACAAACTCTCTTCAAGAGTAGATTGGAATCTTTGAAGTCCAAAAGAATGCTTTGACTTCACTCTTCTTCAAGTTGCCTCTTTTTGGAATGTAGTAAGGTTGAGCTAGTAGGCTTTTCAGTGGAATCAAGCTAGAAGAGGCTTTTGATTTGAAGTTTGGAGAGAATATTGGCTTTATGGCTTTTGAGTGGACTTGAATGCTCTTGAATAGACTTCTCTCTTGCTTTCTCTTCTTTTTCTTCACTTCTCTTCTTTTAAAATGAGGTTGGTGGAGATTAAATACACCAAAAACCTTCTAAAAATGGTTTGTGACCGTTGGAGCATTGGAAATAGCCGTTTGGAGCTTGAAAACCAATTTCTGCAAGCCAGAAAAATAGATCTGTTAGAGCTGTCAGGCTGCAAGTGTCGACACTTGGCTGTCAGGTGTCGACACTTGGCTGTCAGGTGTCGACACTTGATTTCTGGGAGTCGATACTTGATTTCTAGGAGTCGACACTTGAACATTCAAGTATCGACACTTGATGCACAGGTGTCGACACTTGATACAAAAATCCTTGAAACAACAAAGTTCTGTATTTTCAAAAATCTCAGGCCTTGAGTCGACACTTGGAACCTAAGTGTCGACACTTGGTGTCGACACTTGAATATAGGTGTCGACACTTGGCGTGCCAAGGATTTTTGTTCATGCCAAATGCTGAAGTGTCGACACTTGACTGTCCAGGTATCGACATTTGAGACTAAAAATATCCAGATTCAAGTATAAATGCCTCGAAAACAAAAATAAAATTCATGAATATATTAACACATAATAGTTAAACAATTATAAGCCCTTTTTCAATGAAGTGGATGCCCGGATATGTGAAAATTGCTCCGTGCCATTGCGTGCCATACACCATAAGTTTTTGGAATTTTGAGGTGCTTTCTTCCTGAAAACTTACAACTTGAAATCATCGTTAGAATACAATATGCACTCAATGTTTTGTTATTCATCAAAATCATCGGGTGGAGCCAACAACCCAGCGGATGCAGCGAAAGCAACGTGGAAGGATACAGTCCAACAACCTGTTCTTGGATTCAATATCATGCAATAATGGAGATATAAATATAAGAGAAAAAGAGAGATTGCTTTATTTCTTTGGAGAAGAACCTTGTTACAAGAAACAAGACAACACCCGACAGTCCTAAAAAATCTAGAAGCTTCTCGCCGTCCCGCACGTCTTCACTTTTTGCAGGCCTCACGCCCCAAGAACCCACGTACGCCACGCATGGAGAATACCTTAACGTGTGTCCCTTCTCCAAAGCCCCATGTAACACTATCACGGCACAAGCCCTCCATATGATATCTCCCTCACGTGCGCCTCTCTGCAACCCAACACCGTGGCCTCCTTGAAACCCAGGAGGCTCTCCACGATCCACGCCCCAAGGGGCGTCCTCAAGCCCTCACGGTCCAAGACCAGGACCGTGAGAAGTTCTCATGGACTCCATACCGGACCAGACCCCAAAGGGTCAACCTCTCTTGGACACTCCAAACCACACACCACATCCCTCTTATTTATAGCACATAGGATAGTGAACTTCTTGTCTCCTTGGACGTCGACCACTTGGACTTCTTGATGTACTGTAACAACTACTTGAATCTTGTTAGAACTCAATCACATGGACAATTAGGACTTGTCTTGAGCCAATAACAAATTGATTACAACTCCTTTAGGCTCCCAATTGGTTACAATCAACCAATTCGGTTAGGATCCTGGGTGGTTGGGCCAACCAACCAACCAACTAACTATCTAACCAACTAGTCAACTAACTAGCTAACCTCCTAACCAATTAAACAAACATGGACCCAATCCCATAATCCAATTGGGTTATGTTACAATCTCTCAAAAAAACTTCCCCCTAAGTTACATGAAAAAATACTCAAACTTAGAGCATCCCTGGAATACCTCTGGGAATCCGCTTGGGACACGCCCCAAGCTCTAGGGATTGCCTCCAGCATCCCTACTATGGCCTCCCAAGTCTCTCCAAGACTTGGGAGCACCACGCAAAACCCTACACTCATCGCGATTTACAATAAGTGGAACCCTCTTAATTATATCTCTTCAAGCAATGTATTAATTAATTCGCACTACTATTTTACACCGGGGTTGAAAGAGAAGAATAGGAGAGAGAAGAAAAGAATAGAAAATAAAGTTAATGTTTTGTTTTGGTTAGGAGTTTTTTTTTAAAAAAAAAAAGAAAGGAAGGGAAAATAAATTTTCTCAAATCTATAATTTTTTTCTCCTCCAAATCAAACAAAAATAGAGAAAAAAATTATGAGTTAAATAAATTTTTTATTCCCTATCTTTTATCATTTTCTTTTATTTCCTTTCTTTTTTTATTTGTAACCAAAAAAAAAGAAAATATATTTTTTTCTATTAAACTTCCAACTAAGAGAAGGGAAATACATTTTTTTTTTGATAAATCGGTATATTCAATTCAAGGAACGAGAGTGAATACAACCAAGATAGTCAGACAAGATAAGGTCTTTAATCTATACATGGGCAGTACACCAATCAGTCCAAAAAATAGAATCAGAATTATTAGCAACATAGGAGGCAACCCAATCCGCAGCAGAGTTAGCCTCCCTATAAACATGACGAATTGAAGTGAAGACACAGTCCTGCAAAAGAAGGTTGATATCCCGGATAATAGGGTGAGCAAACGAAGCTCTAATCGTCTGACTGATCCAAGAGAGAACAGTCGCCAAATCCCTTCAATAATCAAACGGTCCAGATGAAAGATCTGACAAGCATACCTGATCCCCATCCAAGCCGCAAACAACTCTGCCACATGAACGGAGGAGTCCAATAAGAAAAAACCCCATGCAGCAAGAAATCTAAGTCGAGAGTCCCGTATAATGAAAGTAGCTCCTCCCCTCCTATCTCGAAGACTCACGTCGAAGCTAACAGTGAAGAAGAGCAGAAGAGAGGGTTCCGAGAAGATAAAAACCCGATGGGACTCTTTTCTTTGCTCATCAATTATTTCTTTTCTTTTCCTTTCCAAAACTTCCAACCAGAGCCTAGTTCCAAAGATAAAAGAAAAGAGGGCACTTGACAAGCTTTAAATGGAGTTTTGTCCCAACCATATTTATTAATTCAATGTTAATTGATCTAAAGTTGAAAAACATAATCTTTTTTATGTCCTAAGAGACTGATAGCTTATAAGATTTATGCAAATAGGACTCCAAGACGAGAAAAGTTATTAAAGAACATCTCAGCATCTGCTCGATAACAGTCTCATTTGAGCTTGGCTCAACTAGGAAACAAGCTTGAACACTTTATAATTTCAAAAATAAATAGAAGCTTAGCATAATTAGATAAACTTGTTCAAGCTAAAGCACACTCTTTTCCATCTAGCTGTTTCGAGCTTGGTAACTCTTTTTACATGATGAGAACAGCCTGAACATACCACCAACGTGGGATGGCTGAGCTATCTTTGTCTTATGATCATGCCTAAAGAGATAACTATGCTGGTCACTCCTGCTTCATTCCTTTCTCTTATATATATATATATATATATATATATATATATATATATATAGATATAAAAGCCTGGGCCTCCTATGGCAATTGCCGAAATGTTGACTAAGGCCCAGGATTTGGCTATGTGTGATCCAAGACCTAAGCCTAGTGGGCCAAATCCAATACCCAAGGGTGAAATCAAAAGAAGGTGCTAACTGCTAACTTGCTAAGCCTCGTAGCATCGCCAGGAGAAGCTCGTTTGCTTTGGCCATGGCCGCCGCGGTCGGAAGTATCTCCCCCGCTGCCATTCTTGGCACGGTGGCCACCGCTCGTTTGCTTTCTCCTCGGAGCACCGCATCCTTCAAGACCCCTTCTCCCCTGACCCGTTCCCTCCCTTCTTTGAGACCAATTAGGCCGCCGGGTCCCAAATTCCAAGTCCGAGCGGCGAGAACCGAGTCCGGTAACGTCTCGCTCGGCTTCAGAGCTCCCTATTTTGAGGTCTTCTCGATAACCGTTTTATTTTATTTTATTTTTTCTTCTTTGAAAGAATGACCTCTTTATCACGTTTTTTTCGTCTTTTTTATGTTTTTTTTTTATGTTGTGCTTTGGGCAGCTTCCAGAGCCGTTGACGGGGAAGGTCTGGAAATTGGACGACTTCGAGTCTTATCCTGCCTTGTTGGTGAGTACCAATTTGCTCGATTATGTATCATTTTTATTTCTGATATATTTTTCCTTTTGTTTTTTCTTCATTGTTTCAATAGTGACAGTGTTATCGATTTAAGTCCCAAATTAAGCGCAGGGTTTAGTAGATGCATTTTTTCTTTTTTTTTTAATTATGAAAATTATGTGGGAGTGCCTCGAATTGTTTCATGGAAATGATGGAACCAATTATTCATTAAACACGCTTATGGAAACACCTGACTTGACAAGGTTCGAATATGGAACCACACTTGCAAATGGAAGAGAGATGCATATTGTTGGAATATGGCTGTGGATGAGGCAGGAATAGAACACCAGAGACCTTCACGTTGGAACAAGACACCCTTTCATATTTTAAAGCAGTCTTTCAGCTTTCTAGACTTCTACTTTAGGGGGTGTTTGGTTCGTGACCAGAATCAAAATGTGAATGGATTGGAAAGGGAATCAGAATGGCTATAACCCCCGAAGCATTTGATTTATGATGGCAATTGGAATCAGAATAGATATTTGAATCCTAGGGGAGAGTAAGGATTGGGTTTTAGGGGATTGGACCATTCCCATTCTATCCCGAAATTGGAATTGAAATGAGACTCCCCGAACCAAATAGTTGGAATGTGAGGCACCCATTCCAAACCCCGACCCCCCTCCCCTTCCCCCGACCAAACACCAATAGAATTAGAGATATCACATCCATCCTTACTACTACATCCCATGTGATTTTTTGTTCAATTCTACTCTTCTTTCCTTCTAAAGTCATTCCTTTGTATTAATGTGTCCTGCAACCTACGTTGTACATGTCCAGACTGTTTAAGTCATCTTTCTCTCAAATTATCCTCAATTGATGTTAGTTTAGAAATATTTAAAAAAAAAATGGTGTGTGTATGTACGAAATAAGTGTATAATTAGAAATATATGAGAAGACTTTCAGGAAATAAAGAAAAATATGAATATAAACTTTCTAGCTCATTCAAAAAAATATTTAGGAATACTATGACATGTTAAATAAAAATATTAATTGTACCTCTTACTCACTATATGCAAATTTCAAATGCAATATTGTAATAAGCAAATCTATGGATAATCAAACGAAGAGGAGAGAGGAGAGAGAAAATGCCTTTACTAGCATAGGACCTGAGGCACATAGACAGGTTGTTTATGGCTATATAAGTGCCTAATGTCCCACTATGCAGCTCAGCCATGTACAAAAACCATGTTGGCCTGGTGCTATGCAGTCACTGGGCCACATCTGCATATGCAGCCATGCAGGTGCATATGCAGCTTTTCAAACCACATTGTAAGGCAGTAATTTTGATTCAAGTTGCCCTATTCTGTCTACAAAAGATCAGTAGTACAAATTTAAAAATGTTTCTCAATGTACTAAAAACAACAATATCATAAATATTGTTGCTATTTTAAAAACTATTTATGCTTGTGTTTTTAGACATTGATTAGAATAAGATATGAAGTTACATTTAGTGCAACTCAAAACTAAATGGTTTCACCTGATAGAAGTCAAAATGGTTTTGAAAGATGCATCGCACTGTTCCAGGTGCTGGACTTGACTCTCCCTTGACTCTCCCCGTGCCCTATCCAATGAATAAGGAGAAGGCTGGGTATCTGATTTCATTTTGTTTGCCAGAAATTTATATTATTTCAGATGAAGCATTTAGTCTAACTGAAATCTGAAATCATGCTTCCGATAGTTGGTCATTCATCTTGAAATTTGATTACAATTTCTATCATCTCAAACATGGACTAGAACTGCCACTTTTTCACATCATCCAAGACTTGGGAATCACGTGTTTGTTGGTTTATCGAGTTAAACTTGCTCCATTGTATTGAGTTACAAGTCTTTCATCATGACTATCTATACTTGAGTTTATGGTTCCTTTTTGAGTTCTTACTATTAAGTATTTCTTTTTGCCCATGTATGCTCAAAATCTTGACTGGAAAGGGAGCTAAAATAGAATTCCACTAGAATTTGAAACTTTATTTGTTCTTTCATGTCCAGTTATGTCAAGTAATTTTTATGATTATTGTTTTTTTTAATTATGGTTTTAACAATATTGTATGAGATTCAGAAATTGGGATATATACACAACCCAAAGGGAGGCAGACTAATTAGGAGATAACTGATTTTACTCTGCTGTCCTTAGCATACAAAATGGATTGCACCTTTCTTTAGTCATGAAAGTTAGTGAATGGTTTTCTGTCAGTGGAATTCAACCTATCTGCCTCTGAGAAACTGAGATTCATTAATCTATTAGAAGTGTATGTGCATATTTCATAGTGGATTCTTCTAAGTGTAAAATCCTTCCTTATGATAATTGACATTTAGATTTCAAGCACTGCTACTTCCAAATTGTTCATTTCAAGTTTGTTTTGTTTTATGTTGAAAATATCTTGTGACTTTTAGTGAAACCAATCTTCATGCTATTATTGTCACCATTTGTTTAGATATAGTATTTCTTGATGCATGCATTTAAGCATTTATATGATTTTGCAGGTGATGTTCATCTGCAATCACTGTCCATTTGTTAAACACTTGAAAAAGGATATCGTGAAGCTTGCAAATTTCTATATGGGGGTAGGAAATTTTTTATCAGCCAATCATTCTTTAGTTGATGAACAATATTCCTACCACGTGTTCCTTAAATGTGCTGCAGAAGGGGCTGGCGGTTGTTGCAATCTCTTCAAATTCCACAATTACACACCCACAGGTTATGATGCTATCACTATTTCCAGTGGATAATTTCTCACAGGGAAAAATTGATGCCTCAAAATGAAAAGTTTTGCTTGCATTGATGCATATCACAATCACAAGCAACAATCTTTATTCTATATTAAAAAAGTTTTTATTCTGGAAAATATTTGGCAACTTGTTTTAAGTTGTCTGGTATCTTAACATATGTGGGGGTTCAAACAGAAAGGATTGGGTTAATTTTTCCTCTCAAAAGGGAAGTGAGTCGTGACAATCTTTATTCCAGTTAAAAAAGTTTTTATTCTGGAAAATATTTGGCAACTTGTTTTAAGTCATCTATTACCTTAACATATGTCGGTGTTCAAACAGTAGGGATTGGATTGATGTTTTCATCTCAAAAGGGATCTGTTTTTTTCTTATTTCATGAATATCACCATTGCAAAAACTTATATGTGTGTGTGTGTGTGTGTGTGTAGAGATAGAGAGAGGCAAACTTGGCTCCTTTCGAAAGTATTTGGAGTCTAATTCTTTCAGGTCAAAACTTTATAATGGAGTCCTACATCAATTATCCAAACCGTTGGATGTGATCTACTATATCAGAACTATTTACATATCAAAAATTATATAATTTGGGAATCCCTAACCTATGCATCAAGTAATCAAAAGATTAACTAATTTAATTTTATTTAGGCTATCCATTTTTTGATCACTTGATATATAGGTTAGGGGTTTCCAAGTCATATGATTTTGATATGTAAGTAGTTTTGATGTAGTAAATCACATCCAACAATTTGGATCATCGATGTAGGACCTTTATTATAGAGTTTTAACATGAAAGTATTTGAATTTCAAATTTTTTTGAAAGGAGCCAAGTCCACCTCTCTTTCTCATACACACATATATATATATAAAGTGTAGCCAACAACTCAAGTTTCATGAGTAGAGTACGTGATGAGGCTTCAGAAAGATGAATATTCAAATGATCTGATCTGTATTTTAAACTCAAAGGAAGTTCTCTATTCTTTGTCAATCCTGTATCATACTGATGGATTTGTGATATATATTGAAAACAAGAGGATCACAATCCTCTCTGTCTCCCCCCCACCCTTCTCTTTCTTCTTCTTCTTCTTTTTTTTAAAAAAAATACCCCTTATGCAGCTCTACCTAGTGCTTTAAGACTGGAGTCATCTTGGGTAATATTTGAAGTATATAACAAACAGTTCCAGCCTCATAAAAAAAAATTGTATAATATATCAGTCCCTTGGTTTGCTTGTTAGGTGAATGTCTTAACACTTATTCTACAATATGCAGGATGGGCCGCAATTTATGGCAGAAGAAGCTAAATTGTTTAACTACCCCTTCCCATATCTATTCGATGAGGTAAGGACGCTCTCTTCAATAGATAATTCTTCGCAAATATCTGTTGCCACCAATGTTGGGGACTGACACCTCTATTTGGAACCCTGATTCTGATTATAACCCATCTTAAGAACCTCTTATTCAAATAAAATCACTTTCATTCCCCACCCCTCCTTGCAGTTATTTTTCTGTATCTCAAAGTCATTTGGGAAAGTATGAACAAAAAGGAAAGGTTGCAGATGGGTGCTTAGGTGCATTGCAAGCACATGTATCTAACTTGTGGAGTATGTATTTAGATGGTTCTTCTAGCACTTGTTTCTTTCAATTTACCTACACATGGCAACTAAATGGAAAATTAGGAATTCAACTGTGCCTTATATGTAACAAGTTTTCTCGGTTCACAATGTTAGGATATTTTTCTCCATGCATGGAATATCTCAAATCAAGTAAACATATTTGTTGCTGTTAAAGAGCCTCAGATACTATAGCCTGCTTCAGTAAAATTTAAAGCTCATTTCAAGTGTTTTTTCGATGTGACTTACGAGAAATGATAATTTTATAGATACTATTTTTCCATTTATTCATTGAAAGTGGACAACTAGCTGATCTCATGGATTTGCATCATAAGTCAAAAAAAGCAAGGACCTTATAATTCATGCATATCCATCTCTTATGATTCATCATCCAATCATTTATTTGTTTTTGAAGTCTAAGGACACCATGTACCCTAAAATACAAATAGGCATCATTGTCTAGAACAGCATAGAAGAGAATGCTTAAACCAAGAAATTCCATTAAAAAATGGCAATTTCATTATGGATTATCACTGTTAAGCTCCAAATGATATTTGCATGAAACTTGATTCTTCATTAGCAAATGTCTTCATGCAGTCACAAGATGTTGCACGGGCTTTTGGAGCTGTCTGCACGCCAGAGTTCTTCCTATTTAAAAAGGTAATTGCTTCAACCGAGGTATTATGAGCAAGACTATAAACATGTCTGCCCTGGTGTTGAGTCAAATAGACGAGCTGAGATTATGCTCAAAGAATGCAACTGGTAGTCAGCAATTTTTTTGCTGCATTACCATGCCCAGTGTGCTTTGGTTGCCTACCATAGGTTGGTTGTTATTGCTAATTATGTGTAAAAACATTGATTCAGGACCTGGTTGATTATTTTAGTTTGACCAGGCTATGAACCTTTGGCCCTTTGATTTTCATGCATAACTGCAATCCAGTTTCCGCAATCTGTTAGAAATTCAGATAATGTATCCTTTTTTTTTTAATGGCAAATATGAGAAATATGGAAAAAGGGTGGATAGAAAAATTTATTGCTGAGAAATTGGAAACTTGTTGCTAGGTTAATTGTCTAACAGTGCTTATTAAAATAGGATGGGAGAAGGCCATTTGAGCTGTTCTACCGTGGGCAGTTTGACGACTCACGCCCATCTAATAATGTGCCCATAACTGGAAGGTATCTTTCTGAAATCAAGATCTAATTTTCTTCGTCAAAAATATGATTCTTCATTAATTTGGTTTGATCTATGTAGGGACCTAAGTCTTGCAATTGATTGTGCTCTTAGTGGCCAACATTCATCGTCAGTGCAAAAGCCTAGGTAGCATTTTCTCATTGTATTTTCACTTTATTTTTCTTTACACCTCTTGGTCTATTTTATTTATTCACTCAACTGCTTCACTCTGTTTTCTGCCATAAGTGTTGGATGCAGCATAAAATGGCATCCAGGAAAAAGCTAGTGATTCTTTACAATGTGTGTCATAATATATGATGATGAACATATATATTGGGGTGAGTATCAAATCAATTTTTGTATTTGGATATTGGACAATTCTGCTCATTGTATTTTTCTTTTTTTTTGGAAAAGTTCTCTGAAATATAAAAATTAATTTTTAAAACAGCATGCAGAAAAGTTATAATCTCTATTTCTTTGACCTTTTGTTCAACATTATCCTTGACATGGAAACATGGAAAACTATTTTTGTTGTGCTCAACACCTAATGCAAACACAGAAGAAAATATTATACTTTTCAGTTAATTATATCTACAACAGCTTCCTATTTTCTTTTTATCTCATGGACATGGCTGCTTTCTCTTTGATCGTTTTGCTCCTTTGATTCTTGTTAATTACCCAGAATTTTATTAGTTCCTTTCAGCACTTCCTTACTTCACCTTGTCTGTTCTCCTTTTTATTACTTTGTTCTGACAGACTTATGCTGATTGGAGGATGATCACGATGATGCAGGATTCCCCTGTAGACATCAAAATACCAAGGAGGTGCACATTTAGTCTTCAAGCCAATTGCTACATCAAGCGAATACTTGATTGTAAATGCTAATCAGATTCATGTAACTACAAATTTGATGTTTCCTTGCTGTTTGCTATGTCTTCCCATGTTTAAATGCCAAACAAAGTAAGGACACAAAATTCTCGACCATCATTAGCGCATCATATCTTTTATTCTTGATATATTTATAATTCTACCGTGGTTAAGTGCATGGCAAACATTCTCTATGATTAATGTTGAGGTTCTTTCCTACTGTTCCTTCTAATCTTGTTAAACATATATCACAGAATGATCTCTGTTGCTGCCCGGATCACCTGCATCTACAACTTCGATAGGGTCAGAGGCCTCGTCCGTCTCTCCGGTGGAAAGCAGCTTCTTCATCTCTCGAGCACTCTCCCGTCGGATGGTGAGACCTGCAAGAAAAACTCGGACAGGAGGTATCGGCGAGGATACTTCGATGCTCAAGTTAATATAGCAATCAGAGATAACAGTCTAAGTTGTGACAGTATCAACCACCACAGAAAGAGAGTAGGAGTTTTTATGTGAGAGTTGGAGGTAGCTTGCATATAGGATTGGAAGTGAGTTGGGCTATACCTCTACCCGAGCCTAGCCCGAAAAAAAATTTCGGGTTTTGAGCCAGGCCTAGGTCCAATTTATTTTGAAAAAACTCAGCCTGAACCCGATCCGAGCTCGATTGGATCAGCCTATTCGGACTTTGATTCGAGCCGGCCCGAATTAAAGCCTGAATCGGCTCGAATTAAAGCTCGAAACTAAAGCCCGATTCGGGCCGAACCAAATTAGATGCATTTAAGGCATAGAAAATGAATTAATTCTTCTATGAGTTAAATTGAGGAGACCGGAATCCAACTTTAGTATAGCCAAAAGAATGCTGATGTGATTATATGGATGTTCCTCGTATGCATGTGAGCAGATAATTGCTATTTTTTTCTACAAAAGATCAAAAAGAATTAATTATTCATATGCATGGGTTTCGAGTTGGGTTGGGGATGGATTTGAGCTGGGTTCATGCCAGTTTTGGGCCGGGCCAAAGACAAGCCCAAGCCCGGCCTGATTTGTTTCGAACCTAGCTCGAAGTCTATCGGGCCGGCCTAAGCCCACTTCCAGCCCTACTTGCATATCTTGGCCAGAGATCTCTCTTATCTATATAGAAGATGAATGCTGTGAGACAGAGATTGTGGAATCGGCAAGGTGCCCTCTTCACAAGGTGATACTTCTGACAATCGTAACAAATTCAATGGAAGTGGCGATATCCTACCACCGAATTTTTATTATATGGATTTTCTTGTTATGATGTCAAGATCTTGCGGTTCGTACCTTTTCCATTAGGGCTCGCAGTTTTTGTCGAGTCATCCGCCACGACTCATAAAGGAATTTGCCCGGGCATGGAGCTCTACTCGGTTCAGGGCTTTCCTCGGACCGAAGCTCTGCTCAATCAGGAGCTCTACTCGGTCGAGAGCCCTACTCGACCAGGGGCTCCACCTGATCAGAGTGGAGGCCATCAGGGCTGGGGACACTCTCGCTGGTGCCACGCTGATGTACTGCCACATCAATCTCCATATCATGATAACATATCCATGGGTGTGGTTGATCACTCATTTGCGCATATTGCAGGCCTCGGTGTGCATATTTATTCATTGTTTCCTGATCATTTATAAATTGTTTATTCAGACTTCAGATCAATGCTTTTACTTATGATTTCAAGAGGGAAACAAAAGATAATTGCTAAACTAACATGTTGGCAGAAGGATATCCATGAATAATTACAGCCACATGCGTAGACAGTGGGCCTTTATAGGCAAAAGTTATTAGATGTTGATTGTGATGCTTCAATCATTCCTCTGTTGTCATGTTGGATCAGGAATGCTTGAAAAGCCCTTCTCCAACCGCTGCTGCGGTCGCATCACTTCATTGAGCTTTATTCTTCTGGTCGAATGGCCTTCCCTTCTAAAGAGGAACCTATAGGTTCTCTCATGTTTGAAATGACTTGATTGGAACTTAGAAAAATCTATATGAAGGAGAGCAACATCATGAAAGCTCGGGTGTGGCAGAATTGTTGTAAGACAAAAATATGGGGAGCATAGCTACAGATTAGAAGAATGGTTTTGTATTTGGGCTGAAACCATAACCATGTACAAGTCAAGACTTTGAATGCTTGATCATATTCTTTTCCTTTGAGATATTTTAAGCTGACATAGAAATGATGGCATCCATCCCTTGAAACAGGGTAATGTTGGATCTTCTTTACCCTTTTGGTCAGACTTTGGTTGGTTTCTTTTAGCCGCCTGGTGTCAGACTTAAAGGAGTTTTTGCATGGTCGTCCTTGCTTTGTTTATTACAGGAAAATTTTAACCTTTTCTATTATTGCAGTTTAATTGTACAATTCTTGTGAAATATCCTCAAAAAATGGTCCCCATGCATCACTCTGCTATCATAAGGATTAATGCTAGGTCTATATCCACCAGTTGTGGATCATCAATAAATCAATGCAGGAGTTACTGGTACTATATGCACTAATACTGAGAAAAATATATGCACAGTGATGTTCGAACTCGACATGCCTGTTAAAGCATTCACTTCTTGTAAAAACAAATAAGCAGTAGATTGCAAGTAAAAATTTGACAACTATTTTTGGAGTAATAATTAAGATTTCTCTGCATCATGCTCAAATTAACATCTACAAGAATTGGAACATAATAATTCATGAAATATCATGCAGTGACCACATGTTTTTATCTTCAATTCCAGACTGACAGGTTACTTACATGAAATATTGAGTAGATTTTGTTTTCACAAGAAGTTGATTAGTTTTTCATGATAGCTTATAGTTATTGGCAAGAAAAGAGAGCATATCAAGGTCGTTACCGAAAAACTTTCTATCATTATAGTTAATGGACAATACCATCAATTTAAAAAGCTCATGATTAACTATCAAACTTGACATCAAAAAGGAGAATGACTTCCTGATGGATGCTGTACGTGGAAGTTTTCCCAGAGTCTGAACCACATTGTGATATAGATTTTTGTTTTTTACTCCACAATCTACATCACTTTCAACCATTATAATGGAAGCTTATGGGAAGCACATCACCACCCCCAGGTTCCAATCCCTGGACTCCACCTTCATGTGCATCGCATGTGCAAAACATCAGTAGTCAATAATTAAAATCCCGGTGCCATCATCTCCAAGGACAATTAGCATAATTGACAATAATGAGATGTCTTGGGGTCTGCAAGACCAACAAGATCATGGTTGGATGCTGGAATGTAATAACTAGGTTCCTACAGTACTCTTGATGTACAAATAAACAGATTTGGAAAAATAAACAGCAATCATGTAACAATCTAAAATATCATCCAAAAATACTAATAAAAATATATTATTTAAATTTCTTGATCATATATAAATATTCAAAATCTTTCTAATAAATAATCAATATATAACTAGATACACATCCACTTAGATTCTCACGCTTGTCATGTAGGTCACCATATATCATTTCCCATATTCAAAAATATAAAAAATAAAAAGGAAAGCATTTTATGCAGTAACCAATGCAATTCAAGATGCAACTTTTGTTTTTTTAATGTCAATTTTTGCGTATTGTATTGTATTTATTTATTTATTTATTTTTGTTAATTTTTGTGTACCTGGATACAGCCGGTGGCTTGGTCTGGTCCGGCGAGCCAACTGTAAAGTAGAAGCATGGCAAGTAAATAGGACCACAAAGGAGAGTGACAAATGAAGCAGTGCATGGCACATGAGACTCCATAAGGTCTTGCTTTAGAGTCCATAAGCATCTCCAGCTGGGGACGAGGATCTAAGATGGCATCCAATCTTTTCCCGGCCATCGCTTTTCTCTGTGGCCCTCGACAACCAAGGTTCGTTGAATGAGATAACACCATGGTCCCTTGGTTGGCCAACTTGTTTCAAGAATCCTGTGGCAGAGGAACTCTGCCAAGAAGCGACAGATGGATATGGGTGGATGAGAGACCAAAGATACGTATGATGGGAATTCACAATAGTGTGAACTTGTAAAATGTACACAGGAAATCAACAAGAGATAAGGAAACAATTATTGTATCCATTAAAAGAGAGAGGAAAAAAAAATAAAAAAACTTGGTCAAAATTCTACTCTTCTCTGGTCAAAACCAACACAATCCATCTTATAAGTTACGAAGTCCCACCCTGTCTGGATACCTCTTTGTAAGCAACTTCACTGATAAGGATGCCATCTATGGGAAAAAAACAGCTCAGTCATGGATAACTTTTTTGTTTGTTCTATTTGTATTATAGCCCATCTGCTATTGCATCATTGTCCTCGGTTAACAGTTTTGAGAGAGAGAATATCCTTCAATGCTTGAGCTCACTGGTTGAACCTTCTTTTTTGTTTAAATACTGTCGAACTCCTTACAGAACTTTCCTTATCATTGCCAACAGCTATCGGTTCAATATGCCCCTGGATGAGGTCCATGGTGATGTTGCAGTGTGTATTGCAGCATTGCCTAATAAACTTGGATTCCATAACTAAGAAGTTCGCAACTGTCTTATTAAGTATCAATGAATTTTACATGTTGTCCTATAACCTTTTGGAACATGATTATTTAAGAAGTTTGTACAACTTATTCATGAAGTTCATACCATTGTCATGATAATCTTTTTAAAGAAGTTTACACAACTTATGTCTTTTATAATTATAGACTTTAAACGGTTGGAAATTATAGTATTTCGACAATATAAAAGGTTTCTTTTTTTTCCCTCTAAAACAAATTTCTTTTCCCTCCTCTTGAATTGGTACAAATGAAACATCTTTAGTCCCACATCGGATAATTTGTTTTCCATACTCCTCTTTATATAGAATGTCATTCTTTTGAGTTGTTGAGTGATTCTAAGAGACTCTCTCGCACGCGCAAGCCGAGTCAAAATCAGTGCAATCGATTTAGCGCGATTTCGGAACTCTTTAACCGGGCGCCGCACACGCGATGATCGCGTGCAGGGGGGTGCAAATCCATCCGAGACGTACTCTCGCGTATGCACGGGTATATTTTTGGATACCAATCTAGGAGATGACTTTTATAATACCAATCTAGGAGATGACTTTTATACCTTTCTTATTGATGATGATCCTCAAACATTTGGATACCAATCTAGGAGATGACTTTTATACCTTTTTTATTGATGATGATCCTCAAACATACCATGAAGCTATTTCATATCCAGATGCTATTTTTTGGAAAGAAGCAATAAAAATGGAATTAGAGTCTATCAGGAATAATCATACATGGAAATTAGTAAGTTTACCTCCTGGAGCCAAACCGATTGGATGTAAGTGGATTTTTTAGAAGAAACTGAAATCTGATGGATCTATCGAGAAATTTAAAGCCAGGCTTGTTGCAAAAGGTTACTCACAAAAGAAAGATATAGATTATTTTGATACTTTTTCACCTGTAACAAGGATAGCCTCCATTAGAATCTTAATTGCTATTGCATCCATTCATAAGTTAATAATCGATCAAATGGATGTTAAAACAGCATTCCTTAATGGAGACTTAGAAAAAGAAATTTACATGGATCAACCAGAGGGTTGTATTCAGCCTGGTACTGAACACAAAGTTTGTAAATTAGTTAAATCCTTGTATGGTTTAAAACAAGCACCAAAACAATAGCATGATAAATTTGATCAAGTCCTAGTTTCAAATGGATATCAAATTAATAATGCTGATAAGTGCATTTATTCTAAAGTTGTGAATTCTGATTGTGTTATAATTTGTTTATATGTAGATGATATGCTCATTTTTGGTACTAACCTTGATATTGTAATTAGTACCAAAATGTTCTTATCTTCTAATTTTGATATGAAAGATATGGGAGAAGCAGATATAATTTTAGGAATTAAACTCATAAATAAGTTTAATTACATCATGCTTTCACAAGAACATTATGTTGAGAAGATTTTAAGAAAATTTTCTTATTTGGAGTGTAAGCCTGTGAGCACTCCTTTCAATGCTAACTCACAACTTAAGAAAAATAAGGATCAAAGTATTTGTCAAGATAAGTATGCTCAAATTATAGGTAGTCTTATATATTTAATGAATTGTACACGTCCAGACATTGCTTATGCTGTTGGTAGACTAAGTAGATATACCCAGTGTCCTAACAAAGATCATTGGATTACTTTACAGAGAGTACTTAGATATTTAAAAGGAATCATAAACTATGGTTTAGTATTTTGTGGAACTCCTACAGTATTAGAAGGGTATTGTGATGCTAATTGGATTTCAGACTCTGATGAGATGAAATCCACTAGTGGTTATATATTTACTCTTGGAGGAGGAGCAGTGTCTTGGAAATCATCCAAGCAGACTTGTATAGCTCGGTCTACAATGGAATCCGAGTTTATTGCTTTAGAAAAGGCTGGGTCTGAAGCCGAATGGCTCAAAAATCTTTTGATGGATCTTCCCATTTGGACAAGACCAGCTCCATCTGTATCTATCCATTGTGATTGTCAAGCTGCTATAGCTAGAGCAAAAAATAAAATTTATAATGGAAAGAGTAGGCATATACGCCTAAGACATAATATAGTCATGCAGCTTATTAATAATGGAGTCATATCCTTGGATTATGTAAAGTCAGAGTTAAATTTGGCCGATCCTCTGACTAAACCTTTAAGCAAAAAGCTTGTGAGTAGTACATCGAGGGGAATGGGACTTTACCCTGATCAAAAGTTGAAGTGATAGTAACCCAACTTTCATGAACGGAGATCCCGGGAAAAATGTTCATATGGGAAAACTATTCATTAGACAACTTGGAGTATACTATCATGTATATATATTCATAATCCCTTTCTATGGTGTGAGATAGTATTTTGCAGTGAGTAGGATGAACTGATATATGAAGTTCTTAATGGATATCATAGCCTAAAATTTGGGTGGTATACAAAACTACAATGTATACTTGATGATAATCCACCTATATAAGAGTGGAAGTTATGGCCGCTTTCTATGAGATTTGGGTAAAATCTCTAGAGCTCTCATGAATATCCAGGTAGACACATGGCCGAAACGTGTCAATCCGCAAGAACAACCGAGATCTGAGTAATGTAATGTGAGTAATAAGTCAATAGTCTAATAAAAGAAGGATTGGTTCATAGAAACTTAGTTTCACCAACTTTTCATGGATTATACTTATTACTCTATGCCTGGTTCATAGTCTATAAGACACCATGGCTTATGCATTACATTTATAAACTTCTTTCACTACTGTCCTAAACTCTTTTGTTTATTGAAATAGTGGGGGATTGTTGGAAATTATAGTATTTCAACAATATAAAAGGTTTCTTTTTTTTTCCTCCAAAACAAATTCCTTTTCCCTCCTCTTGAATTGGTACAAATGAAACATCTTTAGTCCCACATCGGATAATTTATTTTCCATACTCTTCTTTATATAGAATGTCATTCTTTTGAGTTGTTGAGTGATTCTAAGAGACTCTCTTGCACGCGCGAGCCGAGTCAAAATCAGTGCCATCTGATTCAGCCCGATTTCGAAACTCTTTAACCGGGCGTGTCGCACACGCGATCATCGCACGCAGGGGGGTGCAAATCCATCCGAGACGTACTCTCTTGCGTATGCACGGAAGTTTTTGGATACCGTGATACGTCGTCTCTTTCTTTTTACCCGCCGTATCATTGTTTTGATACGGCGTCTCTTTCTTTTTGCACCGTTGATTGATACGGTGGTGTTGGGGCTGAATACGACGTTCCAATACGTCGCGTCCGTGTCCTTTTATGTTTTATAAATACTTCCGAAGACGCGGTGGTAAAAAAAAACAATCATATCATTTATTCCTCTTCCTTCTCCTCTCTCGCTACTCTCCTTCAGGAACGGACGGATCTCTCTCGGTTGTTCATCGGGCTTCTACATTGGTGTGTGCACATCGGATTGAAGCCTTATTGCTGTTGAATCCTGGAGGGTAGCCGTGTTGGGATCTTCTGCACCGAGACATTGTCTCAGAGAGGCACGGATCTACTCTTAAGGACAGTGCTGTGATCGTCTGCACGCCTCAGCAACATATATCTGTCCAAGTTCTCCACATCAAATTTCTAAATCGGATACCATCTAATCCAAATTTTTCCTACAATCTTAAGAGTAGATATGGATACCTTTATGGTTACCGCATCTAGAACTTTTCCTGATACCTCTAAAATTGAATAATTTAGTGGTTCCCATTACAAACGATGGCATGAAAAAATTCTTTCAGGCCTCGATCTTCACAACATTGCATTTGTTCTGACAGATCCTAAACCTACTAATGATGATGACCTTCTTAAATGGGAAAAGGCCAATAGGATTTGTAGACATACTATTCTAAGTACCTTATCAAATGAATTATTTGATGTTTATTATCCAATCTAATCAGCATCTGAGATTTGGGAAAGCTTAAACAAGAAATATATTCTTGCAGATGCAGGTACCCAAAAATTTGCTATAGGAAATTTTCTAGATTTTACTATGATAGAAGATAAAGATGTGTCTTCACAAATTCATATTTTCCATGTCCTTATAGATGATCTGAAAAATGAAAATATAATTCTTCCTGACGCATTTATTGCTGGATCTTTGATAGAAAAGTTACCTGAGTCATGGAAAGATTATAAATATAGCCTAAAACATAAAAGGAAGTCTTTATCCCTTGAAGAAGTGATTGTGCATATTAGAATAGAAGAACAAAATAGAGCCCAACAAAAAATAGAAAAGCATAAGGAAATGACTGCTAAAGCTATTCTAATAGAAAATCAAACTAGTATAGATAGATCTAAGGCATACAAGCCTAAATTCAAAAAACAGTCCAAGAAATTTAGTAAGAAGCCTGTTGGACCACAGAACAATCCTAATTTCAAGAAGGGAAAAGGGTCTTGTTATGTTTGTGGAAAGCCAGGACATTACGCAGCCCAATGCAGATTCAGGAAAAATACTTCAACTAAATCACAGGCACATTTGACGGTTGAAGAAGTGATTGCTGCGGTTGTTAGCGAGGCTTATATTGTAGCACATGCAAAGGACTGGGTCATAGATTCTGGAGCTACTCGTCACATATGCGGCGATAGAAGTCTATTCGCAAGTTATACCCCACTACCAGAAGGAGAAGAGCAAGTATTTATGGGAAATTCAATGCCATGTACTGTGCTCGGCAAAGGAAAAGTAAATTTGACAATGACTTCTGGAAAAGTCCTTTCTCTTGGAGATGTGCTACATGTGCCGGACATCCATGTGAACTTGGTTTCTGTAGCCCTACTTGGTAAAAATGGTATCAAAATATCTTTTGAGTCTGATAAAGCTGTCATAACTAAATCTGGAAACTTTATTGGAAAAGGATATTGTAACCAAGGATTATTTATCCTAAATGTACTTGAAATTATAAATAGAAATGCATCTTCTTCAGTGTATATGCTTGATTCTCTTGATCTTTGGCATGGTCGATTAGGACATGTTAATTATTCTTATCTTAAAAGAATGAAACAATTAGGATTGTTAAATATCATGTCAGCTCCTTATGATCAAGAAAAATGCCAAGTTTGTGTAGAATCTAAATCAACTAAAAAGACTTGTAAATCTATTCAGAAAAGAGAAACTGAATTACTAGAATCAATTCATTCTGATTTAGGAGATTTTAAAAATCATATGACTAGAAGTGGAAAGAAATTCTATGTTACATTTATCGATGATTGTTCTCGTTATATTATGGTTTATTTACTAAGATCAAAAGATGAAACTTTTGAAATGTTTTTAAAATATAAGGCTGAAGTTGAAAATCAATTAAATAGAAAAATTAAAAGGCTTAGATCTGATAGAGGAGGAGAGTATGATTTTGCACCTTTTAATGATTATTGTGCACAAAATGGAATAGTACATGAATATACTCCTCCTTATTCACCAGAATCTAATGGAGTAGCAGAGAGGAAGAATAGAACACTTAAAGAAATGATGAATGCTTTACTTATTAGTTCTGGTGCACCCATGAACTTGTGGGGGGAAGCTCTTCTTTCTGCCTGTGTTATTCAAAATAGGATTGTTTATAAGAAAAACAATAAAACACCTTATGAACTATGGAAAGGTCATTTACCAAATTTGAAATATTTAAAAGTATGGGGTTGTTTAGCGAAAATTTTACTTCTTGAAAATAAAAAGAGAAAATTAGGATCTAAAACTTTTGATTGTATGTTTGTAGGATATGTTCAAAATAGTCCTGCAACTAAATATAGTGCAGCTTATAGATTTTTAGTAATCAGAAGTGAGAATAATGTTATGGAACCTAACACTATAGTAGAAACTAAGAATGCAGAATTCTTTGAACATATTTTCCCTATGAAGATCTCTTTAGCAAGATCTTCACAACCACTTACAATTAGACCTAATTCAGAACCTAGTGAAATTCAAGAAGAACCTAGTGAAATTCAAGAATTGAGAAGATCTAAACAAGTTAAAAGGAATACCAATCTAGGAGATGACTTTTATACCTTTCTTATTGATGATGATCCTCAAACATACCATGAAGCTATTTCATCTCCAGATGCTATTTTTTGGAAAGAAGCAATAAAAATGGAATTAGAGTCTATCAGGAATAATCATACATGGAAATTAGTAAGTTTACCTCCTGGAGCCAAACCGATTGGATGTAAGTGGATTTTTAAGAAGAAACTGAAACCTGATGGATTTATCGAGAAATTTAAAGCCATGCTTGTTGCAAAAGGTTACTCACAAAAGAAAGATATAGATTATTTTGATACTTTTTCACCTGTAACAAGGATAGCCTCCATTAGAATCTTAATTGCTATTGCATCCATTCATAAGTTAATAATCCATCAAATGGATGTTAAAACAGCATTCCTTAATGGAGACTTAGAAGAAGAAATTTACATGGATCAACCAGAGGGTTGTATTCAGCCTGGTACTGAACACAAAGTTTGTAAATTAGTTAAATCCTTGTATGGTTTAAAACAAGCACCAAAACAGTGGCATGATAAATTTGATCAAGTCCTAGTTTCAAATGGATATCAAATTAATAATGCTGACAAGTACATTTATTCTAAAGTTGTGAATTCTGATTGTGTTATAATTTATTTATATGTAGATGATATGCTCATTTTTGGTACTAACCTTGATATTGTAATTAGTACCAAAATGTTCTTATCTTCTAATTTTGATATGAAAGATATGGGAGAAGCAGATGTAATTTTAGAAATTAAACTCATAAATAAGTTTAATTACATCATGCTTTCACAAGAACATTATGTTGAGAAAATTTTAAGAAAATTTTCTTATTTGGAGTGTAAGCCTGTGAGCACTCCTTTCAATGCTAACTCACAACTTAAGAAAAATAAGGATCAAAGTATTTGTCAAGATAAGTATGCTCAAATTATAGGTAGTCTTATATATTTAATGAATTGTACACGTCCAGACATTGCTTATGCTGTTGGTAGACTAAGTAGATATACCTAGTGTCCTAACAAGGATCATTGGATTGCTTTACAGAGAGTACTTAGATATTTAAAAGGAACCATAAACTATGGTTTAGTATTTTGTGGAACTCCTACAGTATTAGAAGGGTATTGTGATGCTAATTAGATTTCAAACTCTGATGAGATGAAATCCACTAGTGGTTATATATTTACTCTTGGAGGAGGAGCAGTGTCTTGGAAATCATCCAAGCAGACTTGTATAGCTCGGTCTATAATGGAATCTGAGTTTATTGCTTTAGAAAAGGCTGGGTCTGAAGCCGAATGGCTCAAAAATCTTTTGATGGATCTTCCCATTTGGACAAGACCAGCTCCATCTGTATCTATCCATTGTGATTGTCAAGCTGCTATAGCTAGAGCAAGAAATAAAATTTATAATGGAAAGAGTAGGCATATACGCCTAGGACATAATATAGTCAGGCAGCTTATTAATAATGGAGTCATATCCTTGGATTATGTAAAGTCAGAGTTAAATTTGGCCGATCCTCTGACTAAACCTTTAAGCAAAAAGCTTGTGAGTAGTACATCGAGGGGAATGGGACTTTATCCTGATCAAAAGTTGAAGTGATAGTAACCAAACTTTCATGAACGGAGATCCCGGGAAGAAGGTTCATATGGGAAAACTATTCATTAGACAACTTGGAGTATACTATCATGTATATATATTCATAATCCCTTCCTATGGTGTGAGATAGTATTTTGCAGTGAGTATGATGAACTGATATATGAAGTTCTTAATGGATATCATAGCCTAAAATTTGGGTGGTATACAAAACTGCAATACATACTTGATGATAATCCACCTATATGAGAGTGGAAGTTATGGCCACTTTCTATGAGATTTGGGTAAAATCTCTAGAGCTCTCATGAATATCCAGGTAGACACATGGCCGAAACGTGTCAATCCGCAAGAACAACCGAGATCTGAGTAATGTAATGTGAGTAATAAGTCAATAGTCCAATAAAAGAAGGATTGGTTCATAGAAACTTAGTTTCACCAACTTTTCATGGATTATACTTATTACTCTATGCCTGGTTCATAGTCTATAAGACACCATGGCTTATGTATTACATTTATAAACTTCTTTCACTACTGTCCTAAACTCTTTTGTCTGTTGAAATAGTAGGGGATTGTTGGAAATTATAGTATTTCAACAATATAAAAGGTTTCTTTTTTTTCCCTCCAAAACAAATTCCTTTTCCCTCCTCTTGAATTGGTACAAATGAAACATCTTTAGTCCCACATCCGATAATTTATTTTCCATACTCCTCTTTATATAGCATGTCATTCTTTTGAGTTGTTGAGTGATTCTAAGAGACTCGGCTCACGCGCATGTCATTCTTTTGAGTTGTTGAGTGATTCTAAGAGACTCTCTCGCACGCGCGAGCCGAGTCAAAATCAGTGCAATCTAATTCAGCCCGATTTCGGAACCCTTTAATCGGGCGCGTCGATACGTCGTCTCTTTCTTTTTACCATTGATTGATACGCCGTATCATTGTTTTGATACGGCGTCTCTTTCTTTTTGCACCGTTGATTGATACGGTGGTGTTGGGGCTGAATACGATGTTCCAATACATCGCGTCCGCGTCCTTTTATGTTTTATAAATACTTCCGAAGACGCGGTGGTAAAAAAAAACAATCATATCATTTATTCCTCTTCCTTCTCCTCTCTCTCTCTACTCTCCTTCAGGAACGGATGGATCTCTCTCGGTTGTTCATCAGGCTTCTACATTGGTGTGTGCACATCGGATTGAAGCCTTCTTGCTGTTAAATCCTGGAGGGTAGCCGTGTTGGGATCTTCTGCACCGAGACATTGTCTCAGAGAGGCACGGATCTACTCTAAAGGACAGTGCTGTGATCGTCTGCACGCCTCAGCAACATATATCTGTCCAAGTTCTCCACATCAAATTCCTAAATCGGGTACCATCTAATCCAAATTTTTCCTACATAAACTTCTAGAGATTATATCATAAGGTACGTGGAGTTTAATATCATTTAACAATAATGAAAATGTTTGTGAAACAGAGCCTATGGTGAAAATGATAAGCTTATGAAAATATGGGACTGCAGCATTGTATTTTGTTACGGCCGTAACGATGATGTGGCCGGGCTCAGATACCGTCGAATATGGTCGAGCCACGTGGAGGTTTCTCCGGCCGAGTTAGCGCCACATTGCTAAGGCCGAGCTCGGCAAGGCTACTCCGCCAGACGACTCCCTAAGACAAACTGCTCTCGCCAAAGTCGAGCTCGGTTCAGGGCTCCTCTACCACCTCGCCTGGCGCCCGCCTAAGAGGGGTCCGCCTAGGCCGAGGTCGGCCGATCCTTCGCTCCTTCGCCAGGTGGCCCCCGGAGATGGGCCCACCTCGGTCGAAGCCAGGCGACCTCCTGCCACCTCGCCAGGTGTCCACCCAGGAGGGGTCCACCTAGGCCGAGGTCGGCCGATCCTTCGCTCCTTCGCCAGGTGGCCCCCGGAGACGGGCCCACCTCGGTCGAAGCCAGGCGACCTCCTGCCACCTCGTCAGGTGTCCATCCAGGAGGGGTCCACCTAGGCCAAGGTCGGTCGATCCTTCGCTCCTTCGCCAGGTGGCCCCCGGAGACGGGCCCACCTCGGCCGAAGCCAGGCGACCTCCTGCCACCTCGCCAGGTGTCCACCCAGGAGGGGTCCACCTAGGCCGAGGTCGGCCGATCCTTCGCTCCTTCGCCAGGTGGCCCCCGGAGACGGGCCCACCTCGGCCGAAGCCAGGCGACCTCCTGCCACCTCGCCAGGTGTCCACCCAGGAGGGGTCCACCTAGGCCGAGGTCGGCCGATCCTTCGCTCCTTCGCCAGGTGGCCCCCGGAGACGGGCCCATCTCGGCCGAAGCCAGGCGACCTCCTGCCACCTCGCCAGGTGTCCACCCAGGAGGGGTCCACCAGAGACGGAAAAAAAAAATTCTAAGAAATCAAAAAAATGGAAAAATTGGATCTATGTCCAACGGATCACACCCACCAAGAAAAAGTATTTTGTTTCGGTTCGGTCCGTAGTCACATATGAAATAGCTGATGGGATAAATTTAGCAACACTTTTCCCTCGGGATCTCTTGCAGGAAAAGGATAATGTCCAACTTAGAGTTGTCAATTATATCCTTTATGGAAATGGCAAGTCAATTCGAGGAATTTATCACACAAGTATTCAATTAGTTCGGACTTGCTTAGTATTGAATTGGGACCAAGAAAAAAATGGTTCTATAGAAGAGGTTCATGCTTCCTTTGTTGAGGTAAGGACAAATGATCTGATTCGCGATTTTATAAGAATTGAGTTAGTCAAGTCCACTATTTCGTATACCGGAAAAAGGTATGATAGGGCAAGTTCCGTATTGATTTCCGATAATGGATTAGATCGCACCAATATCAATCCTTTTTATTCCAAGGCGAAGATTCAATCACTTACCCAACATCAAGGAACTATTGGTATTGGTACGTTGTTGAATCGAAATAATGAATGCCAATCTTTGATAATTTTGTCATCATCCAATTGTTCTCGAATTGGTCCATTCAATGGTTCGAAATATAACAATGTGACAAAAGAATCAGATCCCATAATCAAAATTAGGGATTTGCTGGGTCACCTAGGCCGAGGTCGGTTGATCCTTCGCTCCTTCGCCAGGTGGCTCCCGGAGATGGGCCCACCTCGGCCGAAGCCAGGCGACCTCCTGCCACCTTGCCAGGTGTCCACCCAGGAGGGGTCCACCTAGGCCGAGGTCAGGCCGCCCGTACGGAGAAGGTCCCAGGGAAGGAGGCGCAGGCCCCGAGGTCATTCCTCGGGCCGTTCACATCACAGACGGTGCCCCGTACGGATGGCGGCGGCACGCGAAACACCATTTGCATCGGCCCGACAGGTCCCGTAGCCGAGAGGCGCGATTCTGACGAAACAGGCCCCATAGATGGATGGCGCCCACACTTGGGAAAGAGAGCGCTCTCACTAGGCCCGAGGTCTGACCGGCCGCCTTACCAGCACCGCCCCCTCCTTTCTGTCTTTGCCTTTTCCCTGTTGGGCTCGGCGGACGAGGTCGGAAAGCCGCCTGGCCCTCCTCACCGAAAAGGGGAAAGAGAAAGGGACAGGGGAGGGGAGCCTCCCAGGAGGAGAAAACAGGCGAACGACGGGAGGGGATAAAAGGAAGGAATCTGGGGACGACAAGGTAAGCGAACAAGCCTGGGGACAAGGAAGAAGCAGTGGCAAAAGGCCTCGCTCCGAGAGTGAGATCCAAGATCCCAAGAGGGGATCGCTCAGCGTGAGCTCGGCAAGGAGGCCCGGCCGAATTTCTGATCCCCAGTGCACCTTTCTTACTAGTAAATTCTCTAAGTCTGGAACCCTTTCGGGGGTCCGTCTTGGAAAGTCTGTTCCTTCTCGTCGTCTATTGACTTGACCGTCGGAGCTCCCTCGCCGGGATCCCCGGTCAGGGTCTTCTAACCCCTTCTTGCAGGTTCGCCGCAGCCAGGGAGGCTCCCTCGCCAGGCGATCAGGAAGGATCCACGGATCCGAGGCACGGGCGCGGCGACGAGAGCGGCAACAGATTGGCGCGCCAGGTAGGGGGGGCAGGACACCAAACCCTAGCGGGGGCCAGCTTTCTGCAGGTGTCGCGCTCTCTGATGATGGTGGTCACTCGTGGCCGCGAGGCGTCCACCAGCCATGTGGGGGAGGTTCACTCCCCTCCAGGGGCCCACAGCCCGGAGAGGGAGCTTCCAGCTCCCCCTCCTCTTCCACCACAGCCTACCTCAATGGACGGACCCCTTGCGGCCGTCATCCAACAACTGCAGACCTTGACCTCGGCGGTCCGGCAGCTTCAGCATCAGCAGCGGTCCCTGGCAACGCAGCCGCAGCCAGGAACCCCTGCGGCCCGAGCCGCGGGGCAGCGTGGGAGCCTGCGCTCCATTCAGGGCAGGCCATCCCATCTGAGGGCCTTCTCTAACCCCCGCGGGAGCCACCAAGCTCCCGCAAAAAGAAACTACTCCGGTTCGGAGGATCACGAGAGCCGATCCCCGGCCGACGAGGCTGAAACGGTGCATCGCAGCAAGCGACGTCGAGGCCAGACTTCGCGCCGAGACCGATCGGCGCCCCCTTCACCCGCAGCCTCGGTGGAAGACTCCACCGACGAAGCCATCAGGCGCCAGGCCGAGAGGCGCCTGGAGGAGCATGAGCGCAAGCTGGCGGAGTTCGCCCGTCGATTCGCCGACCTGCAGAACTCGTCGGCGGACCCGGCGGGCTACGACTCCCGCCCCCCTTTCTCTGAAGAAATCCAGGCGGAGCCGATCCCAAAACGGTTCCGCATGCCGCAGGTGGATCCCTACGACGGGACCACCGACCCTCTGGACCATCTGGAGAGCTACAAAGCTCTCATGAGGGTCCAGGGGGCCACCGACGCTCTTCTGTGCATCGCCTTCCCAGCCACCCTCCGGAAGGCCACTCGAGTCCGGTTCACCCGCCTCGAGCCCGGATCCATTTGCTCCTTCCATCAGCTGGAAGGAAAGTTCATGGCGCACTTCGACGCTTGTCGAAAGGTGCCGAGAGAGGTGGACAGCCTCTTCTCCATCCGCCAGCAGGACCAGGAGCTGCTCCGGGACTACATCACCCGGTTCAAGACCGCAGCCCTGGAAATCTACAGCCTGGACGAGCCCATCGCCATGTTGGCTTTGAAGCGCGGGCTCAAGACGTCCCGCCTGACCTACTCCCTGGACAAAAAGCCACCCAGGACGTATTCCGAGCTCCTCCTCCGCGCCCACAAGTACATCCGAGCGGAGGAGGCCGACCGCACCCGTCGAGAGTTGGACGGGAAGACTCCGAAGAGGCCGCCCCCGAGAGATACCCCGGGAGCTCGGAAGCCCGGGCCATCTGCCGACCCTCACCCGAATCCAAGGCCGAGGGGCGAGGCCACTCCCGAGCGGAGGTACACCCCTCTCCTCGCACCTCGGACGAAGATCCTCATGGAAATCGAGGGCGAGCGCTACCTCCGCCGACCTCCTCCTCAGAACCCGAGAGCCACCCGGGACAAATCGAAGTACTGCCAGTTCCACCGCGAGCACGGTCACGACACGGAGGAGTGTCGCAACCTGAAGCAGAAGATCGAGGAGCTGATTAGGAGGGGCTACCTTAGGAAGTTCGTCAAGAATGAGGCCCCCTCGGAGGGGCAGCCGCTCGCGACCTTACCGCCCGTCCCTGCAATCGATAACCGCCCAACGGAGAAGCCCGTGGGCATGATCTCGCGCGGGGTCGGTCGAGCGACGAAGAGAGCTCGGGAAGTCGGGAACCCGGAGAATGTAATCCCTCCCGAGGGGGGGGAGGGTAATGAAAATGTAAACAACGATGCCGTGGTGGTCGAGATGACCATCGCGAAGCATCCTGTACATCGAATCATGGTGGATAGTGGAAGCTCGGCTGATGTACTTTTTTACGATGCTTTCTCTCGGATGAACTTGTCCCACGATCAGCTGAGACCGGTGCACACCCCCCTGGTAGGTTTTACAGGGGACTACGTGGGGGTCAAAGGGGAGATCACTCTCCCGGTCACCGCCGGATCCCCACCCCGGCAGACGACCGTCCTAATAACATTTACCGTCGTCAGACTCCCTTCGCCTTACAACGCCATTCTCGGGCGTCCCGGGCTCAACCAACTGGACGCCACGATCTCCACGAGAAGGTTGTCGGTACAGTTCCCCACGCCTTCCGGGCTCGGGAAGATGAAGGGGACGACCCAGCTAGTCCCGCTCTGCCTCCAGACGGTCCCGAGCGCCCGGGGTGCGGAGCTCGCCCCCGATATCGACGACCTCGACCTAAGAGAGAAGGAACCCAGGGGAGGGCCCGTAGAGCGCCTGCTAACTTTTCCTCTCGGTTCGGATCCGCTGAAGACGGTGCAAGTCGGGGCCCAGCTCCCTGAAGAAGAACGGACCCGCCTGCTGGAGTTCCTCCGCGCGAACGCTGACGTGTTCGCCTGGTCAGCAGCCGACATGCCGGGCATCCCGCCCGATGTCATCACGCACAGGCTAAACATGGACCCGGGTTGTCGCTCGGTCCGCCAGAAGAAGAGGAGCTTCGCCATGGAGAGGCAGAAGGCGATCAACGAGGAAGTGGAGAAGCTCCTCGCCACCGATTTTGTGCGGGAGGTCCAGTATCCCAGCTGGCTGGCAAACGTGGTCATGGTGAGAAAGAGTAGTGGTAAGTGGAGGATCTGTGTGGACTACACCGACCTGAACCGAGCTTGCCCAAAGGACAGCTTCCCTCTTCCAAAGATCGACCAGCTGGTCGACACCACCTCGGGACATCGCCTCCTGTCGTTCATGGACGCCTTCTCCGGATACAACCAGATCCAAATGAGCCCGGAGGATGAAGAGCATACCGCCTTCATAACTGACCGCGGAACTTTTTGCTACAGGATGATGCCATTCGGCCTCAAGAACGCGGGGGCAACGTACCAGCGCCTGGTCAATAGAATTTTCAAAGACTAGATCGGCCGCAACATGCAGGTGTACGTGGAGGACATGCTGGTAATGAGCAAACCCGATTCGGACCACGTGGCTGACTTAGCGGAGACGTTCGGCAACCTCCGACGCCATCAGATGAAGCTGAACCCGGCGAAGTGCGCCTTTGGCGTCTCCGCCGGGAAATTCCTAGGATTTATGGTGACCCAAAGAGGAATTGAGGCCAACCCGGAGAAGGTCCAGGCCATCCTGGACATGGAGCAGCCCGCCTCCAAGAAGCAAGTGCAGCAACTCACCGGCCGAGTTGCGGCCCTCAGCTGCTTTATCTCCAGGTCGGCAGACCGCTGCCGTCCCTTCTTCAAGGTGCTGAGAAAGATGAATGACTTCGCTTGGACCGAGGAATGCCAGAAGGCCTTCGAGGAGTTGAAGAAGACGCTTGCGTCGCCACCGTTGCTGTCCAGGCCCGAGGAGGGGGAGGAGCTTATCCTCTACCTAGCGGTCACCCCGAAAGCCGTCAGCTCGATCTTGGTTCGGACCGATGGCCAGGGGGTCCAGCGGCCGGTGTACTATACCAGCAAGCTTCTCCGCGATGCGGAGCTCAGGTATTCTTGGCCCGAGAAACTCGTTTTTGTGCTAATAGTGTCTGCCGAGCGTCTCAGGCCCTATTTCCAAGCGCACCCCATCGCTGTCCTGACGGATCAACCGCTGAAAGCGATGCTCAGCCGACCCGACACTTCGAGATGATTGGCAAAGTGGGCACTGAAGCTCAGCGAGTTCGACATCACGTACAGGCCAAGGTCGGCCATGAAGGCACAGGTGCTGGCCGACTTCTTGGTCGAATGTGCAGGCTTGGGCAAGGAGCCCGAGGAAGGCCCCTCAGGCCAGCCGATGGAGATAGGCACCGATGAGCCCGGAGAGGATGCCTGGATCCTCCATGTGGACGGAGCCTCAAACTCCGGCGGGAGCGGGGCTGGGCTCATCCTTGCCAACAGTGACGGGGTCGTCGCCGAATGCGCACTTCGTTTCCAATTCCCCGCGATAAATAACCAGGCGGAGTACGAAGCACTTCTTGCCGGACTGAGAGTCTCCCGCGAGCTGGGCGTAACCAACCTCAAAGCTTTCACTGATTCCCAGCTCGTGGCGGGACAGGTCTCCGGGGAGTATGTCGCATATGACCCCCAAATGCGAAATACTTGGAGCTCGTCAAGGCGGGCACGTCCAGATTCCAGTGCTTCAACATCTTCCACATCCCCCGCAGGGAGAACGCCCGCGCAGACACTCTCTCTCGGCTGGCGACCCTGCCGGACTCGATGCTGGGCCGCGCTCACGTGGAGCGCCTTGAGATCCCAAGCCTCGAGGCACCGGCGGAGATCCATCAGGTCAGCCTTGAACCCAGCTGGATGGACAAGTACGCCGAATACATCACCAGTGGCACCCTGCCGGAGGACCGCGGGGTGGCTTGCCTTATCAGAAAGAAAGCCGTGCGGTTCGTCCTGATGGACGGGCAGTTGTATCGAAGATCCTACTCCTACCCCCTCCTCAAGTGCGTAGGACCCACGGAAGCCAAGCTTGTGCTCCAGGAGATTCACGAAGGTATCTGCGGGAACCACGTGGGGGGCAGGGCATTGGCGTACAAGGCCCTCCGTCAGGGCTACTTCTGGGAGACAATGAAGGAAGATGCCGCTGACTTCGTGAAGAAGTGCGACCGGTGCCAGCGTCACGCCACGGTGCAACGGCAACCCTCCAACCCAATCTCCCAGCTCTCAGCTCCCTGGCCGTTCGCCCAGTGGGGAATGGACCTCCTGGGCCCATTCCCACCGGCGTCTGGACAACGGAAGTTCTTGATAGTGGCCATCGACTACTTCACGAAGTGGGTCGAGGCCGAACCCTTGGCGAGGATCACCGAAGCAAACGTCGCCAAGTTCTTTTGGAAGTCAATCGTTGGCCGCTTCGGCCTCCCCCACACCGTGGTTACTGACAACGGGCGCCAGTTCGACTGCCAGGAGTTCAAAGAGTTCTGCAGCGACCTCGGCATCAGGCATCGCTTCACCTCGGTGGCGTATCCCCAGACCAATGGGGAGGCCGAAGTTACGAACAGGACCATTCTTCAGGGCCTCCGCACGCGGCTGGACCAGGCCAAGGGCAGGTGGGCCAACGAGCTCCCCAGCGTCCTCTGGGCATACCACACCACCCCGAGGATGGCAACCGACGAGACCCCGTTCAACCTCATCTTCGGAGCTGAGGCGGTCATCCCGATCGAGCTCAGCCTGCCCACGCTGCGTGTGGAGCAATATGATGAGACAGAAAACCCAGCCAGGATGATGCTCAACCTTGACCTTCTCGAGGAAACGAGGGACAAGGCCCGAGTTCGAATGGCGGCGTATAGGCAGCGTGTGGCCAGGTATTACAACTTCCGAGTGTGGCCGAAGGTTTTTCGTCCCGGAGATTTGGTCCTCCAGCGCGCTGAAGCTTCCCAGCCACGGGAATGCGGCAAGCTCTCGCCCAACTGGGAAGGCCCATATCGGGTGGCAGAAGCCCTCCCTCACGGCGCATACTACCTGGAGGAGTTGGGAGGTGCCAGGTTCCCCCGGACGTGGAACGCCTCGAACCTAAGGATGTATTATCAGTGATGTAAGGTTCCCTACTCCTGTAATAAATTTCCCCCCGCTTCAAACGCTCTCTTCTCGCTTTGAAGGAAAACCGGCGCATGGCCCTGGGCTCGGCATGACCAACCATGGCCGGCGGCCGAAGGAATCGGGAGATCCTGGGCTTCGGCCTGGAAGGTGGCGCGGAACCCAGTTCGCCCATGCGAGCCCGGAGAGCAGCTCAGCAAGCCGCGCAAGGCTTGAGAAAGCCTGCGGCCCCGGGGTTCATTCCGGAGATCCTAGGCTTCGGCCTGGAAGGTGGCGCAGAACCCAGTTCGCCCACGCAAGCCCGGAGAACAGCTCGGCAAGCCGCGCAAGGCTTGAGAAAGCCTGCGGCCCCGGGGTTCAGTCCGGAGATCCTGGGCTTCGGCCTGGAAGGTGGCACAGAATCCAGTTCGCCCACGCGAGCCCGGAGAGCAGCTCGGCAAGCTGCGCAAGGCTTGAGAAATCCTGTGGCCCCGGGGTTCAGTCCGGAGATCCAGGGCTTCGGCCTGGAAGGTGGCGCAGAACCCAGTTCGCCCACGCAAGCCCGGAGAGCAGCTCAGCAAGCCGCACAAGGCTTGAGAAAGCCTGCGGCCCCGGGGTTCAGTCCGGAGATCCTGGGCTTCGGCCTGGAAGGTGGCGCAGAACCCAGTTCACCCACGCAAGCCCGGAGAGCAGCTCGGCAAGCCGCGCAAGGCTTGAGAAAGCCTGCAGCCCCGGGGTTCAGTCCGGAGGTCCCGGGCTTCGGCCTGGAAGGCGGGGCAGAAACCGTGTCGCCCACGCGAGTATGAAGGCAATCCCAAAGACGGACCCGCTCAAGGCCTACTCTGACGCCGCGCGGTCCGGGATGTCTCAACCTTCGATTTGATGCAATGGAAGGGACCAGGCCTACGATCGTTTCAACATTCCACATCAACATCTCAGAAAAAAAAAAAAAAAAAAAAAAAAAAAAAAAAAAAGGGAGATGGGGGAGTGGAGAAGAAGATGAACTCGAGGCTTGGTCAAACAAAGTCTTCATTAAACCGAGCAACAGTACAAGCTGGGAATCCCGACAGGCCGGGAGTCCCCAAAAAAAAAGAAGAAAAAAAAGAAGGAAAAGAAATGCAACTGCAACAATGGAGCCGGGCGAGAAGACGGTGGCTCAGTTTGGTGCAGGGTCGGAGCCCTCCGCCGGGGTCGCGAGCTCTGCATCCTCGCCTTCTTTGGCGGCCGGCTCTTGAGGCTGCTCCGGAGCCACAGCTTCGCTGGTCGACGGGGCCGCAGGATTGGTGTCGGCCGCACCGGAGGCTCTGCTCTCGGCTTCTTGCCTCCTACCTCCAAGCACCACCCCGCTGAGGTCGAGCTCGGGGAAGAAGGCCCCCACTTTCTCCCGGCACATCCGGAACCCCTTCAGGAAGGAGTCCACGGTGGCCTCCCGGACCTCCGACGTGTACTCGTCGGAAGCCCGGAACTTCGGGATGGCCTCCTGCGCCTCCCGCTTCGCGGCCTCCAGGAGTCCGTTGATGTACGCACTCCGGTACTTCGCTGCGCTCGCGTCTCGCCGAGCCTCCTCCAGCTGGCGCTCCAGCCACTGGGAGTGGGCCTGAAGGCGAGCCTTCTCCGTCGCGTCCTCCTCCGTGTGACGCTGGTTGGAGAGCCTCTCCTCCGACAAAGCAGCCTCCAGCTCCTTGTTCCGCCCCTCGGAACGTGCCAGGTCAGTCTGGAGGGCTTGGTTGCTGGCTCGCAGCTCGACCCCCTTTTCCATGAGGTCTTTGACGTCGGCCGCGAGCTTGCCGAGCTTCTTCTCCTTCTCGACGTCCCTCTTTGCGTTCCCTACGAGGAAGTTCCTCAGTAGGAGAACATCATTTCCAATCTGCACAAACAGAGCAACCAGGTTAGGAGAAAAGGGCACTAAAATCATGAAAGACAGAGAAGAATGAGTTCGGGCTTACCGTGAAGAGCTGCGGGAGGATCCCGAGCAAGGCGTCCGCATAGTCCCGGCCGCCCCGAGCTCGGCGGTCCCGGGCTGTGGAGGCGTACTCCATGACCTTCTCCATGAGCCCCTTGTCGCGGATGACTGAACACCGGTGGGTGATCACCGGTGGCGGAGCTGTCAGGTCGGCTCCTGCGGTGGCTGCCCCTTCAGCTGGGGTCGCAATCAACGGGCCGGCAGAGGCCACGGGTTGCGCCGTCGGAGCTGCGGCGATGATGGGACCGGCGCTGGACGGAGCCTCGGGCGGTGGAGCCCCCTCGACGGCAGCGCCACCAGGTCTGGCAGCCGAGGCATCAACGGCCCCGCCCTGAGGCAACCTGGGCGGGGGAGCAGTGGCCACTGGGCTGGGCGCGGTCGCCGGCGCAATCTCCCGGCCCACCTCAATACGAGCCCTCTTGGCTGCGGGCTCGTCTACTTCCGGGATGTCTCTCTGGGCCGCGCCCTCCAGAAGGCTCTCCAGTGAGAACTTCATTCCTGCAATACAAAAGAACAGAAGGTTAGCCGACTCAGTCATGAAGCAAAAGAGTGAAGAAGTCAAAGGAGGGCCGAATCTCACCCGTCTCACGGATGGGACTGATCCCGGCCTCAAAAAGATTCTGCTCCGAAAGCAGAACCTCGAGCGCCGGGACCACGTCACTCAGGAGTTGGGAGTAGGCCTCCTGGTCCGCCGACTCAATCCGGGAGTTCCGGTTCGGAGACTGGTCCGGTTCACTCCAGGCCCAGTCGACATCTTCGACCGAGGCGAAGAAAAACCGGCTCTTCCAGCCCTTGACCGAGGAAGGGAGGTCAAACCGGAGACACCTGAGCCGGGGCGAAATATACCACCAGCCGTCATCGGTGGAGCACTTCTTCAGGGTAAACATGGCCCTGAAGAGGGAGAAACGGGCAACGAACCCGTGAAAGTGACAAAAGACTATAAAGGAGAAGATGACCCGGATGGCATTGGGAGCCAACTGGGCCGGAACAAGCCGGAAATGGCTGAGAAAAGAGAGGAAGAAGGGGTGCAGAGGAAATCGAAGACCCCCAAGGAGGAAGTCTTCGTAGAAGGCTATGCGGCCGGGGCCACTCATGGTGACGCGCTCCCCGGACCGCGGAACAGATAGACGAATTGACCCCGGGATACCATAGGCCTCCCGGAGCAGAGAAAGATCGCCTTCGGTCATGGTGGAAGCATGACCGGAGGGACCGGCGGGAAGAAGAGGTGGAGCAGGAAGAGAACGAAGGGGGACAGCGGGAGCAACCGAAGGAGACACTCCCCTAGGGATGCCGATGGTGACACCCCCGGGTTGCAGACGCCGGCGGATCTCCTCCGGGATCGTTTCCTCCTCTGAGGAGGAAGAAGATGGAGTCCTCGATCGGGATGGACCGGCCTCGTCCGGATTGGAAGAGACATGGCGACGACGCGCCATGGCCAAGAGGAGGACAAGGATTCAGAGAAGAAAAGAGAGAGAGGAACTGGAGAAGGATGGAGGCACTCACCGAAAATACGCCAAGCGAGCGTGGGGCAACAGAAGTTAGCCTACAGCAAACCGCCCACGGAGCAAGGGGAAAGGCCTCATTCTGGAAAGTCCCCTCCCTTTCAAACTCAGTCGACAGCGGTCGTACCCGTCATTCCGCCTCGAGCCACTAAGCGATCGCCACGTGGACGCATGCCCGACACTGATGCCTCGTTAGCAGGGTAACGGCCTCTGCCTCGAAGCGACGCATTTATTGCGGGCAAGTGGGCGACGCGTGGCGGCTTCCTATAGGGTTTCAGGTGCATCGAGCCGCGGCGACGAGGATCGTGGCAATTATGATGCAAGATCTTCGCCTCCCCACGTCATATCTGCATTTAATCCCAACGTTCCGTTCTACGACGCCCTAACGCAACGGCGGGCTGGGGGGCAACTGTTACGGCCATAACGATGATGTGGCCGGGCTCAGATACCACCGAATATGGTCGAGCCACGTGGAGGTTTCTCCGGCCGAGTCAGCGCCACATTGCTAAGGCCGAGCTCGGCAAGGCTACTCCGCTAGACGACTCCCTAAGACAAACTGCTCTCGCCGAAGTCGAGCTCGGTTCAGGGCTCCTCTACCACCTCGCCTGGCGCCCGCCCAGGAGGGGTCCGCCTAGGCCGAGGTCGGCCGATCCTTCGCTCCTTCGCCAGGTGGCCCCCGGAGACGGGCCCACCTCGACCGAAGCCAGGCGACCTCCTGCCACCTCGCCAGGTATCCACCCAGGAGGGGTCCACCTAGGCCGAGGTCGGTCGATCCTTCGCTCCTTCGCCAGGTGGCCCCCGGAGACGGGCCCACCTCGGCCGAAGCCATGCGACCTCCTGCCACCTCGCCAGGTATCCACCCAGGAGGGGTCCACCTAGGTCGAGGTCGGCCGATCCTTCGCTCCTTCGCCAGGTGGCCCCCGGAGACGGGCCCACCTCGGCCGAAGCCAGGCGACCTCCTGCCACCTCGCCAGGTGTCCACCCAGGAGGGGTCCACCTAGGCCGAGGTCGGCCGATCCTTCGCTTCTTCGCCAGGTGGCCCCCGGAGACGGGCCCACCTCGGCCGAAGCCAGGCGACCTCCTGCCACCTCGCCAGGTGTCCACCCAGGAGGGGTCCACCTAGGCCGAGGTCGGCCGATCCTTCACTCCTTCGCCAGGTGGCCCCCGGAGACGGGTCCACCTCGGCCGAAGCCAGGCGACCTCCTGCCACCTCGCCAGGTGTCCACCCAGGAGGGGTCCACCTAGGCCGAGGTCGGCTGATCCTTCGCTCCTTCGCCAGGTGGCTCCCGGAGATGGGCCCACCTCGGCCGAAGCCAGGCGACCTCCTGCCACCTCGCCAGGTGTCCACCCAGGAGGGGTCCACCTAGGCCGAGGTCAGGCCGCCCGTACGGAGAAGGTCCCAGGGAAGGAGGCGCAGGCCCCGAGGTCATCCCTCGGGCCGTACACATCACAGACGGTGCCCCGTACGGATGGCGCCGGCACGCGAAACACCATTTGCATCGGCCCGACAGGTCCCGTAGCCGAGAGGCGCGATTCTGACGAAACAGGCCCCATAGATGGATGGCGCCCACACTTGGAAAAGAGAGCGCTCTCACTGGGCCCGAGGTCTGACCGGCCGCCTTACCAGCGCCGCCCCCCCCCTTTCTGTCTTTGCCTTTTCCCTGTTGGACTCGACGGACGAGGTCGGAAAGCCGCCTGGCCCTCCTCACCGAAAAGGGAAAAGAGAAAGGGACGGGGGAGGGGAGCCTCCCAGGAGGAGAAGACAGGCGAACGACGAGAGGGGATAAAAGGAAGGAATCTGGGGACGACAAGGTAAGCGAACAAGCCTGGGGACAAGGAAGAAGCAGCGGCAAAAGGCCTCGCTCCGAGAGTGAGATCCAAGATCCCGAGAGGGGATCGCTCGGTGTGAGCTCGGCAAGGAGGCCCGGCCGAATTTCTGGTCCCCAGTGCACCTTTCTTACTAGTAAATTCTCTAAGTCTGGAACCCTTTCGGGGGTCCGTCTTGGAAAGTCTGTTCCTTCTCATCGTCTACTGACTTGACCGTCGGAGCTCCCTCGCCGGGATCCCCGGCCAGGGTCTTCTAATCCCTTCTTGCAGGTTTGCCGCAGCCAGGGAGGCTCCCTCGCCAGGCGGTCAGGAAGGATCCACGGATCCGAGGCACGGGCACGGCGATGAGAGCGGCAACATATTTCATAGGGTCTGGAAAATGGATGGACAATGAAATTATAGGGTAAGCGAAGAAAAAGATTAGCAGGTGACAGAGAGTGAATTGCAGAATCCAAAACTAAACTTAAATTTAAGGCTCCTAAATTATATTTTCACTACAAATTGAAAGAAAGCCTAAATTTTATTTTTGATAAACTGGAAGCAACCTGGAAAGCTACCTGTCTTGCACTATCCCTTAAATTTCAATTTGCTTTCCACAAAATCAACATCCTGACAATTGCTAAAATTTTGAAGCCAAATCAGCAAAACACAGAAATGCCGCATCAGTTCTCATGCACTCTTGGCTTTACAAAAGAAGTCAAACACAAAGCATCCAGAGCCCTCATAATGCAGAAAATGTACATAAGGGAAACTATGATGAATAAATCATACACAGCTTTTTTTTTTATTTTTGTTGATTGAAGGGAGGTTTGCAACCACCCTGTAAACTTAACTATACATGGCCTTAAGAAGCCAAAATTGTTAATAACTAGCATCAATAGGAGTTTATCAGAGGCTCCGAGGATCTAGAAAAGCTACTGCAGGCTGTTGCTTGGGCACTGTCTTCAAACCCCTTATATGCTCCATCAGCATCCATGAGATTTTGATACTCAAGCCTAATTTCCTTGAGCAAAGCCACCACATCTCTCATGGTGGGGCGCTCCTTCGGCACTGGATTCACACAAAGGAGAGCCACGCTGAGCACTTGAACCATTTCTTGTACAATCAAATCTGTTTGTTTCCTTAACAACTCATCAAGCAAGTCAGCAGCCCTGGCAGTGGGTCTTCTCAACTCCCTCCGGACCCATTCGACAATGTGGATTCCTCCTGGAATTCTATCATCAGTTGGTTGCATCCCAGTCAAGATCTCCAAGAGAACAACACCATAGCTATAAACATCACTCTTCTCCGTGATCTTTAGACTGTAACTGTATTCTATACACCAAAAAAAAAAAAAAAGGAAGCTAGTGATAGTCTGAACACATAATGAGAGATGATAAGATGCTAGAATTTAGATATATTGAAGAAGTTTCAGGAAATCAGAATCATTTGCTTACCAGGAGCAATGTAACCACAAGAACCAATGACAATGCTACAAGGTCTTCTGTAACCTGAATAATCTATGAGCTTTGCGAGTCCAAAATCTGCAAGATAGGCTTCAAATTGTGGACCGATTAAGATGTTGTTGGCCTTGATATCCCGATGGATGATCGGAGGATTGCAGTCATGGTGGAGATAAGCCAAGCCCTCAGCTGCGCCTAGTGCAATCTTGTACCTGGAATCCCACTCTAGAAAGAACTTACTGTTTCTATGAAGCAACTTATCCAAACTTCCATTGCTTATATAGTCAAATATGAGCAATTGGGAACTTCTATTTCTCTTGGAGCAGCAGCCCAGAAGCCTTACTATGTTTTTATGTCTGATAAACCCAAGAGTCTTCACTTCTGCAGTGAAAACATCCCTTCCCGGGAACTCTCCATTCTTTTCTGGCCACAGTTTCTTCACAGCAACCATAAGCCCAGTTCTGGTCTCAACCTTATAAACCACACCAGAAGAACCGTTTCCAATGATGTTAGAATCCGATAACCCCCTTTCAACATCATCTATAGAGAAATCCAGCTTCTGAAAGGGTGTAAAATCCCATTCTTGTATTTCCTCATTTTCCTTCAAGTTCTTTGCCGCCGCCTTCCGAGCCCTTAGCATCAGCAATGTTCCCCACATCATTACAACAACAGTCGAAGCAAGACCAAAAATAAGGAGGAGGATGATCTTTCTTGAATGATGACTTCTTTGGAATCTAAGAAAACACTCATTATGAGCAGTACATAACTGCTGGTTATCAGAATAAAATATCGTCGGAAGCTGTCGGAAGAACAGAGTGTCAGGGAGATAACCTGAGAAATTATTGCATGAAACATCAAGAAATACCAAATCTCCAAGCTCTCCCAATATGGTTAATGATCCTGTCAGCATGTTATGCGAAAGATCAAGGCTGGCCAGCTTTGAAAGATTTGAAACTCCTTGAGGAAGAGGGCCTGAGAGAAAGTTCCAACTCAAATTCAACACTATATCAAGTCCCTGCAACTGACCAACCTCATCAGGGATTGCACCGGAGAGTCTGTTGCTGCTTATATCCAATGACTGCAAATCCTTGCAAAGACCCAAGGACTTGGGTATCAAACCAGTGATGTAGTTGCCATGCAATGCAAGCTTATTTAGAGATCTGAGCTTACTTAACAACTCTGGAAGTGCGCCTGAGATTCTATTCCTTGAGAGGTCTAGTACATTGAGATGCTGAAGAGATTCTAAGGAACTAGGAATCATGCCTTGGAGCCTGTTCTCATGCAAATCAACCAGTCCAAGCTGGATGCAGTGGCCGAGTTCAGGTGGTATTTCACCAGAGAGCTGGTTTTCAGACAACTCGAGGAAGCTCAAACTGTGTAGGAGCCCGATTTCCGGTGGTATTCTGCCCGAAAACCGATTGAATCCAAGCCGGAGCCGGGTCAAGCTGGTGCAGTTGCCAATATGTGATGGAAGATCACCAGAAAGCCCATTAGAGATCAGCATGAGTTTGCTTAAGCTTTTGATGCTGAATAGAGAATTTGGTAGCGAACCAGAGAGGAAGTTATATGAAAGGTCCAGGGATTCGAGATTTTTGCAATAGCCCATCTCAAAAGGTATGTTCCCACGTAGCTGATTCTGCCATGCAAAGAACTGACTCAGCTCCTTCAGCTGCCCAATACTAGCTGGGATTTCACCTGAGAACCTATTGTTATCCAATTCTAGCTGCTTCAGACTTGAAAGATTTCCAATGAAAGGTGGAATCTTGCCAGAGATATTGTTGTAAGACAGTAGGAAGACCTCTACTGATAGCAAATTTGAAAAGGATGCCGGGATTTCGCCGGTCAGAGAATTCAAGGAGAAATCCATAATTGTCAAACCACTACAATTGCCAAGTGATCCTGGAATATTACCACTGAAGCTGTTCGCCCAAAGCAACCCTCTCTTTAGATTTCTCAGTAGGCCTAACTCAGCTGGGATCTCACCTGTAAGCTGATTCTGGTAAAGAAAAATATTTTCAAGAGCTGAGCAATTCGCAATTTGTGGTGGAATGGTTCCAGAGAGATTAGCTGTGTATATGGAAAGAGTCCTTAAATTCTTCAGTTCTCCAAAGCTGGATGGAACATGGCCAGAGACTGCAGTGTCTGCTAGACCCAGAAAGACTAGCCCTTGGCACTGAGAAAGGTTGACAGGAATTTCTCCAAAAAGCCCTGCGTTTCCTCCTGCCCGAAAAGTTTCTAGTAGTGAAAGCTTGCCAAGCTCTGCTGGAATGATCCCGGTCAGCTGGTTGTCGACCAGCTCTAACCATCTGAGCTGCGAGCAATTGCTGATCTCTGGCGGGATTGGGCCTTTTAACAAGTTTGAGTTCAAGTAGAGGGAGCGCAATTTGAAAAGCTTTCCAATCTCAAATGGTATGTTTCCATCTAGATTGTTGTAACTGAGGTCTATAGTGACCAAAGAAGTCAGGTTGGAGATCTCTGCTGGGATTTCTCCAGTGATGTTTGTATCATGTAGGACTATTGTTGTGAGGGAATTGAAGGAGAGGAGTTGAGTGGGGAAAGTGGTGGGGAGGTTGACGGATGTGATATTGATTTCTGAAACCAAACCATCTTTGGAGCATGTAATGAAAGCCCATCTGCATGGGTTTTGGTGGATTTGATTCCATGAAGAGAACAAAGAAAAGGAAGGAGAAGAGTTAAAGGTCGAAAGCCATGAGAGGAGGGCAAGGCCTTCATGGTTTAGACCAGATGTGGGAAGAACAAAGGATGAGATCGATAGCAATGTGATGCTGAGGAGAATTGGATAGGTCGGCATACTGAATCAAAGCAGTCTACCCCTTCTTCCTCCACTAAATCTTTCCTGAGTACGAAATAGATTTTGCCTTTCAGATATTTACTGAAGGTTAAATCCAAACACCAAATTCAAGCTAAAATTGTGGTCCAGCCCTATAATGGCTATCACTGCAATTTCTACTTGGCATTATTGGCAATGAGATCCTTATAACTATCTATATACTATTTGATCTCCTACCACTTTGATGGGGAGACTGAAGCACGAGTGGTGTGGTTGTCTTGTGCTCGTTGGATGCTCTAAGGATAGGGAATAAGCTGTGCTTGGTGATGTTGCTATTTCCTTATGCATGGCCTTCAAAGTGAAGAAAAGATATCAGTTATTCTTTGGAAGTTTCACAGCTATGCAATCTTTCTTGACTAGCCATACGTTCTTTCGCTTTCCCACATTTTTTTATTGCATTGGTTTCTTCCGAGCTCTTGATAATTACTGCTTTGGACGTGTGCAATGTCTGTGATGTGTCCATCTGCATATATCTGGCTAGTGTTCTGCAAACAGGAGTTCAAAACATGGTAGACATTATTGTGAAGGAAGAGTAGGTGTGAGGTAGGTTCAGGATGAGTCTTGAGACATGGGCATAAACATTAAAAAGAGAAAAATTCTGAGTTCAATTTTGTGCTTTAGGTTGGATGCAAAACATGGGCATATTGCAGTTCTTCACTGTCCTACTCCATAACCATGCATAATTTATTTCTACAGGCCTCGCCTTTAGACAAGCTTGTGACAGGCATTCAGTGGCCCGCTCCAATTAAGTTATTGTCGGCGGCGCACCAGCTGATCTACTTCAAAATTTCATTTTTATAGTTGAAAATTATTGAATCCAAAGGAGACCCACCTCCTAAAATTCAGAATATTGATCCTGATGCTTAATTGTTCTTGGGGAAATGAAGCAATTCTGAAAATTGAGAAACTTTGGTGCTGAAAAAGATACATGTCATGCACATGAAAAAAAAAAAAAAAAAGCAGAGAGGAAAGGGCTGCCCTTGACTTGGCATCTTTGGAGCCCTGAAGAGTCACATAGGAGCTTTTGATCATGATGAAGCTAGAAAAAGCTTCAATATCCCACCTTTACTTGGTTACGAAAAGTACTCGTTTCTAAGAAAACAAATCATATAGGTTAGGTTGAAACATTAGTAGAATCAAAAGTCTTATTTACTTGAAAAATAAATGCATGTATAAAATGGTGGAAAAAGCAAATTATTTGATGTTGTCATGGATTAGATATCTGATATAGAAACTTAGATAAGGAATATGGTGCTTATGTACTATTTTATGTAAATGCAAACACATTTGTAGTCAATATTTAGAATAATGGCAGTGTCCTAAACTCCTAATGGTGCTATTCATCATATTCGTGTATACGTGTTGGACATACATTTCAGAATTCAGACACAGTACCATGAACATGCAAGTCAAGTGAATTACGGCAACAACAGTGCATTATTCTTGAGTTAATGGTAATTAATCTATGTGTAGTAAATTCAAATAAATGATGTAGATGACGTATCATGTAATTGAAACAGCATGTGAAATTTGGTGAGAAGTTAGTTAACTAATCCATGACATAAAAATCATGTCATGAAATTGATGTGTTCCCTTCAAGGGGATGGTTGAATATCCGAGGGCTTTCCCATTTTTCCATCCCTTGTGAATCATCCTACCTTTGAGTACCCCTACCTCACTTTATATGAAGCCTTCCTCTTCCCAAGTTTTTTGTCCTCCAAATACAATGATGTTATCCTCTCTGAGGAATAAATGTTAGATTGCATTCCCAAAGAGAGACAGGCAAGCATGGCTAGAGAAATGGAAGCCCATCTAGGAGGGTGAGCATGGTCGCATGCTGGCAAATGTATTTTGGATTATCTTTAGTTGACTTGACTACTCATAGGTAAATGGTGGAAAAAGACTGCACTTGAATTCCAATAAGAATAATGTTTCACTTGGTATGGTAACAAAAGAGATCATTTTGAGTTTCTTCTGATGTGGGTAACTTCTATTCATCTTGAAAGTAGCTGATTAATGGCACTAAAGCATGTCATTGACATTAGTTCATTGTTATCACAAAATGATGGGATCAAGAAATTTACACTTATTTCAAAAAGAAATGTCATGTACTTTAAGATATGCTTTGAGGAGTTCTAATCCTAATTCTATTATAGACGGAGAGTTTATTTAAGATTTTCTTTATTTTAAGTTTCCTTTATTTTCATTATTATCTTTATTAGAATTTTTTTAATTTTATTAGGACTTAATAATTTGACTTCCGTTCAGATATGATGTGTTGCTCTATTTAAGAACTCTAATTATATGAAAAAGGTCAGACTGAATATTAAAATTGAATTTCAAAAATATTTATTTTTTTTCTTCTCTAATTTTTATTTTTATTTTTTTTATTCACGTCCCGCATCACAAAGCAATACTTGTGGGTGCAATTAAGGCTGCATAAATAATTGACATAAGGTGGTAGAGATGCTTGTCAAAAGCTCTAATGCTTCTCAAGGTCCAGCCCAAAGTCAGTAATGCTTTTCGGACTGTTTAACAAATTGATACTAGAGAGGTATTGTCAAAGAAGCTGGGTCAGTATTTGAGAAAGTGTGGCCTGTGCGATTGCATCATAGAATCTGAAAAATATATTTTTTATCACTTATCCCTTCTCCACTAAAATTTGGATTGCTTTCTCGGATTCACAAGAATTTTTTTACAGTACTCCAAAGGGCTTTTTAGTCCTTTTCATCTTCACAAATTTATGGCTGTCCAATCTAATCTAGAGAGCCTTAATTTACTTATGGTAATAGGTTAGAGCTAGTTCAATATGTAGTTGATGTGGTTTTTTTTTTTTTTTTTTGAACTTTAGAGATATTTTCAAATTCAAAATGGTGGCAAATATAGTAAATTTTTCGAACTTAAGAGTGTTTTGAAACTGTTTCTTCCCCAGTAGCTTTGATGCTTTGCAATGGGCGGCGGTGCTAGTGGCGAAATTGGGTTCCCCCCAACCTTAATGCCCTATGGAGGGTGGTAGCAGCATCATAGAGGGAGCAAAGGAGGCAATGAAAGTGGCCGAGGAGGGGGCAAGAAGGAGTATCTTTTTGGAAGCCATGCCATCTCACCCGCTATCAGTGACCAAATTCTATGTCCGTCCTCCTCCTGCACCATCACTGCTACCATCCCATCATATGTCGGGGTAATAAAAAAGTGGTACAAGAATATAATTATTATGAATTGTGATTTTGATTTTTTTTTTTCTTTTACATAGGAGATTAGAGAATACATCAATTAAAATATAAAAATCATGCCTTACAATTCTAGAGATTTCTATATTCATAACTTGTCCATTTTACAAAGCATTCTTCATTAAAACATTCTCCATTTTATAAAGCATTGGAAAGTGAGAAGGGAATTAACTTATGTTGACCATTCAACTTAGACTTAACTTTTCTATATTATTCTAGAGTTTTTTTTTAAATATCTTCCTGAAAATTGCTAATTAATCTCCAACACCCCATCTTCATTTACAATTTTCACATGCTTGTCAAATTTGTTGAACTTGTTAGTTACGATAGCTTTGGTAAGAAAATTGGCAAGCTACTCATTTGTATTGACAAACTCCAAATGAGTTTCTTCTTTACTTACCAATTCTCTAATAAAATGATACCTTAACTCAATATGCTTTATTCTTGCATAAAATATTAGATTCTTTGTTATTATAATGGTTGACATATTGTCACAAAATATAGTAATATGCTAATTTTGTTCTTGCTGCAAATCAACTAGTATTTTCCTTAGCCAAACTACTTCGTATGCTACATTCGTAATTACAATATACTCAGCTTCAACGGGAAATAATGCCACTGATTTTAGCTTCTTTGAATTTCAAGAAATCACTTTTATACCAAGACAAAATAAATATTCAGAAGTGCTTTTTCTGTCATCCAAGGAACCAACACAATCACTATTTGTATGACCAATTAGAGAATCATTTTATTCTTTTATATACCTGAGCCCTTGGTTCTTTGAACCTTGCAAATACTTTTTTTTTTGTTTTTGCTACAGCTAGATGTAACTTACTTGGATCACTCATATATCTTGAAATATAGCTCACCGAATGCATAAGATCCGGCCTTCTATTGGTGAGAAAATTCAAGGATCCAATAAGACTTCAAGATTCTTTAGCAAACCCTCTTTGCTCCATCATTCAACTGCAATTTTTCATTCAAAACCATAAGCATTGGCATCGTTTTGCACTTATCCATTTGGAACCTTTTCAACCTATCTTCAATATACTTCTCTTGAGATATAAAAATTTTTCCTTTAGATGCTTCACTTGAATTTCAAGAAACTATTTCATGAGCCCTAAATTTGTCATCTCAAACTCATTCATCATATTAAACGTGAATTTTTTCACCATCTTCAAATCAGTGCCCATATAAATAAGATCATCAACATATTAGTAAACAACTAAAAAATCTTTTGTACCATGCTTTTTCACATAGAATGAGGGCTTGTACTTATTTGAAACCCATTCTTACAAAAAATCTATCAATCTTGCTATTCAATCTCTAAGTACTTGTTTCAACCCATAGAGGGCCTTTCTCATGCGGTATACTTTGTCCTCCATGTCTTGGACTTCATAGCCTAATGGTTGCTCAATATATACTTCTTCTTCAAGCTCTCCATTAAGAAATACTGATTTAATATCAAGCTGATACACATTTAATTCCAACTGGGTTGCTAATGCAAGAATGATTCGAATCATCTCCATTTTTGTAATCGGTGCAAAGATTTCATTGAAATCAATTCTGGTTTATTGTGAATATTTCTTTTCCACCAACCTTGACTTGTGCTTTTGCATAGAACCATCTTCATTGAATTTGGTCTTATAAACCCTTTTTAAACTAATGACATCTTTTCCTTTTGGCAAGAGCACAAGCTTCCAAGTCTTGTTCTTCTCAATTATTGCAATTTCATCATCCATCGCTTTCCTTCATACATCTTCCTTGGCAGCTTCTTCAAAAGATCGAAGTTCACAACCAAAAAAGGCTACTTCACATGATTCATAAATATCTCTTAAAGAGCACACCTTCCTTGGTGGTGAATCCAAATCGATTGTTACTTGAACTAACATTTGCTGCCCTTGATAGTCTTACATTTGGTGATCTTGATAGGCTTGGACCTGAAGAAAGAACGGGACTTGTAATTGGAATTGGAGTTTGAGGTAATTGCTATTCTTGCCTTCTTGTTGACTCCAAAGATTTTTATAGGTACTGGTTGAGAAAGATTTTTATTCCAATTCCAAGTTGCCATTTCATCAAATATAACATCTTTTGACACAACCAACTTATTAGTCATAGATTGAACAATCAATAACCCCTTGATTCATTACTATAGCCAATGAAAATTATTTTTTTTCTTTCACATCAAACTTATCTCTATTTGGAGTAAAAATATGAGAATAAGTAATGCATCCAAATACCTTCAAGTGATCGACAACCAGCTTTTTGTCATGCCAAGCTTCAAAAGGAGTCTTATTACGGACTGCCTTGGTAGGAGATCGTTTGGGGATATAAATAGATGTGTGAATAGCTTTAGCTCGGAACTTGTTGGGAAGTCCTTTACCCTTTAACATACTTCTAGCCATCTCCTCAATGATCCAGTTCTTTCTTTCAGCTACTCCATTTTGCTATGGAGTTCTTCAAATGGTGAGTTATCTTTGAATTCTTCCTTTCTTGTAGTACTTTATGAATGAAGTATAGATAAATTCACCTCCATAGTCAGCCTTTAATATCTTGATTTCATAGCTACTTTGCTTCTCCATAAGAGCTTTAAATTAAAGAAAAATATAAAATACTTCTAATTTTTTATGTAAGAAATATGACCACATTATTCTAGTATGATCATCAATAAACAAAATGAAATATCTTCAATTACAAAGAGAAGTCCTTGTAGGACCATAAATATCAACATGCACTAATTCAAGAGGAGCTTTGGCTCTCCAAGAAATCTTAGAAAATGGAAGTCTATGCATCTTATCATATATACATCCTTCACAAACTTGATCATTTCTTCCAATAGAGGGAAGCCCAATAACCATATTCTTTTACTTAAGCAAGTATAGTCCTTTGACTTTTAGATGACCATATCTTAAATGCCATAACTGAGAATAATCAAGAGTCTCTCCTTTGAAAGCAAACTTCTCTTCCAATGGTAGAACAAGTGGAAACACTCTATTTGAACTCATTTTAATTGTTGCTGTGGAAGAGTTAGTCTTCTTGTCAAAATTCTGCACTTTCCAACATCAAAAATGACTGAATGTTAAAAGTGAAGTTTTGATTTAACTTCATAAACACCTTCTGATCTTCAGTCATGTGGCTATTCCAACCACTATCCAAATACCACACATTTGGTATCCCTTATTGAATACTCATACAAGAGAACACTTGGTCATCTTCTTCCTTAATAAATTTGGCTTCCTCTTTCTTGATCTTGTCCTTATACCAACAACTCTGATAAAAGTGAGTAGCATTCTCGCACTTCTTACACTTGAATCAGCAATCTTTTATCTCATGATTTGTCCTCTTGACAATACGATAATGCATCTAAAAGTCCTTTGATTATTGTTATCCATCTCGCTTTTTCTCAGAACTTTTATCTTCATTTTTGTTACCTTACCACTTGCCTTTCTTTTGAAATAACCATCCTTTGTTTCCTTGCTGGCATTTGAAATTCTTCTTCTCCAAAATATTGACTTTTGCTTGAAATGCTTGATCAAGAGGCTGATTAAATGATATGTTCAATATTTGCTTATGCACTTGGAGAGAACTCATTAGCTCATAAAAAGAATATGAAGAGAGATCCTTAGACTCTTCTATTGTAGCAACAACATAATCAAATTTTGTTGGAAGGCGTCTAAGAACCTTTGAACAATTTTTCTTTCTTCAATGACATTTTCAAGGCTCCTAATTTGATTAACAATTTCAGAAACTTTAGTAAGAAATTCTTGCATACTTTCACCTTTTTCCATTAACATATTATCAAAGTCTCTCCAAAGTGATTGTAGCTTCAAGGAAATAACTTTCTCATTTCCTTGAAAACCTTTTTTTCAAAATATCCCATGCTTCCTTAGCTTTTTTAGCATAAAAAAATTGAAGAAAGATAGTTTTGCTTATCCCTTGTTAGATATATCAAAGTACACATAAATCTTTCTTGACATTCTCCTTGTATTTCTTTTGTTGCTCCTCCATCCAATTAGTTCGATCTTTAGGTGGCTTTAGATAGAAGTTTTCAATAGCTTCCCAAAGCTGGTAACACCAATATCATAGTGCTCTCCTTCCAAAATAGGTACTTAATTTAAAATGTATGTAAACATAGTTGGAACGGAGGTGGATGCCATTGTAGGATAAGAGATAATGTTTTTAGATGAAAAGTAGATGAAAACATAGATTAGAAGTGGTGGCTCTGATACCAAATTTGTTGGGATAATAGCAAAGTGGTAGAACAAAAAAACTTGGACAGTAAGAATATAATTGATATGAATTCTAATTTTGATTTTTTTCTAGTTTTTCTTTTGCATAGGAGAATACAACAATTATAATATATAAATCATGCCTTACAATTCTAAAAATTTCTGCATTCATAATTTATCCATTTTACAAAGTATTAAAAAATGAGAAAAGAATTAAATTAAATTAACTATTCAACTTGCACTTAACTCTTTCACATTACTCTAGAATTTTCTTCTTAAACATCTACTTGAAAATTGCTAATTAATCTCCAACATCATAGTCACCGTGGTGGTCACAATAGTCGTGCTCATCTTTCCCGCCTACACCATTATTTTTGATGGGCATGATTTGCTACCGTGCATGTGGTGGCACTGCCGATTCCATTATTCTCATTAATCTGACCTCTTTAACAAACCCCTGCACCAGTTCTCCCACTGCTAGTGCCTCCTCTCCCTCCCACAAGCTCAACCAAAATGGATTTGTTTTTATCATCTTAGGTACCCTCCTCACCCTTCCAACCATCCACCTTCTCTCCCTCCTCCCTTCTCTCTCCAACACCATCGAGCCTTTGTCGTCGTCAGGAAGAAAGGGTTTCAAGGCAAAAAAAAAAAAGGGGGCAATCGATTCCTAAGCTACCTAGAGGGAGTTATCCTAATTATTCATTAAAATATGATTAGGATCTATCTCATTTTTTAATAAAATAATAGATAAAATTACATAACATCCGTACAAGTTTTGGCCATTTATACTTGCATCTTAAAAATTTAGAAAGAATCAATTAGCTTTCAAAACTTTAAATTTATTGCAATATGGTTGAATTATCTATTTGAATCCTAAAACTGTTGATGGAATAAAAAAATGAAAAAATATTCTTGCCTCAAAAAGATTATCCTTGTCATTCCTTAATATGCATAACTCTCGAAGCACTTCATTCTCTATCATTCATCCACCTATGTAAATCTTAAAGCATCGCTATCATTCATTTGTCAACATATATTTTAAGTACTCTGATCCAAATCATCCATCTACCTGCACATATTGCAAAGCACTCTGTTTGTGATTTATTTACTTGCACAAATCTCAAACCATTTCATATGTGATCCATTTCACTTGCATGGATCTAAAGCGCATAGATCTTAAATCACTCTATCCTCAATCATTCATCCACTTGCACAAAACTTAAAGCAGTCTATCATCTATCATATATTCGCTTGCATAAATCTCGAAGCACTCTATCCTTTATCATCCATTATACAAATCTCAAAGCATTTTATCCTTTTTCATGTATTCGCTTATATAGATCTCAAACACTCTATCCTTTATCATTCATCCACCTATATAGATTTTGAAGTGTTCTAATCTTTGCCATCCATTTGCTTGCCCAAGTCTCAAAGTAGCCTATCCTTCATCATCCATCCATCTACTTAATTCTCAGGCACCCCATTCTCTGTCATCTATATCCACCAATACAAATCTCAAAGTACTCTATATCTCTCATCTATTTGTATGCATAGATCTCAAAATACTCCATTTACTATCATTTATATGCCTACACAGATCTTAAAATATCATATCCTTTGTTACTCATATGTCTACATAGTTTTCAAAATATTCCATCATCTATCATTCATCTATTTGCATGGATCTTAACATATTTCATTCTTTATCATTCATCCACCTAGATCAATCTCGAAGGACGAAGTAGTTCATCTACTAGCATAGATGTCAAAGTATTAATTTTCTTTTTTTTTTCAATTCCCTCCAAAATAAAAGACTTTAATGGGAAGGGCAGTTCTAAAATGTTTCAAAAAATTAAGTATAATGTGATTGTCATGTGCTGATGTTTTATAATGAAAATAGATAGCTAGGTTACATTGCAACAAATTTAAAATTTGAAGGTTAATTGATACTCTTTAAATTTTTGGGATCTAGTATAATTCACCTAAACTTGAGAGATATCTAGATAAATTAAGTATAATGTGATTGTCATGTGCTGATGTTTTATAATGAAAATAGATGGCTAGGTCACATTGCAACAAATTTAAATTTTGATGGTTAATTGATACTCTTTAAATTTTTGGGATCTAGTATAAATCACCTAAACTTGGAAGGGCAGTTCTAAAATGTTTCAAAAAATTAAGTATAATGTGATTGTCATGTGCTAATGTTTTAAAATGAAAATAGATAGCTAGGTCACATTGCAACAATTTTAAATTTTGATGGTTAATTGATACTCTTTAAATTTTTGGGATCTAGTATAAATCACCTAAACTTGAGAGATATCTAGATAAATTTTTAAATATAATCCTAGCACAATCAATTCACTTGATATCATAGCCCCTAAGGAAGCTTTATAAGATCTATCCAAAGTGGAGAAAATCTCAATTCCTCGAGGATTTGCATCAAATAGCCTTCATGCTGATTGCAACTGCTGTATGAACTTGCTAGCATATATAAAATAATCAAGTCTATTTTGTCAAAGCACTTCTATATTGGCCTCTATTCACAACATTATGCATCTTTTGAATAACTTGGTCTATTTCCATGATCAAAAGAAGCTCTGTGCTTTTAGAAAGATGTGAGCCAAATTGAAGTCTTTTCCTTCAATTGTTACTAGCACTTTTGGCAACTGATTCAAGCTGGTTAGTGATTCAAGCCCTCTTGTTGATCTTGTTGCCGTCTATACCGTCGTGGCATGTAGCTCGAGCATGGCGCCGGATGTCAGCCTCGTTGCCAGGAATTCAGTTCGCATACTCAGACCTGCGAAAGAGAAGAGACCCGGATCGAGGATCCCGGTGGAGGCACTCTAATGATCAAGTCAGTGGGTGATCTAGGAGAACAAATCCTCCTCGGTGGATCCCTGTCCGGTCTCCACACTTGAGGGAGGATTAGTTTTCAATGGAAAGAGTAGAGTGGGACAGCAGTGGAAGAGGAGGGCTTGAGCTGTGGTGGCTGTGTTTGTCGAGACTCTCTCGATGAGTTCTCCGGTAGCCTTAGAGTGCTCTCTCTCTCACTCACTCCCCTTCTGCTTTCTCTTGCTTACCTTGTTCAAAGGCCCTTGAGACTTTCTTTTAGGCTATGGATCCTCTTAGCTACCCACCTCGGGTTCTCCCCCCTCTAGAGGTGCTCGAAGGTCAACGACCGACAGTGCCCTGTGAAACATGCCCCGGTACCCTCTCCCTTCATGGTAGGAAGTAATGTCATGAATTTTGACCTCCTGGCTGGTCGCCATACTTTGAAAATTTTGGCAAGATCTTAATCTAGGGATAGCCGCTCATAAGTTTGAATCCCTTGGCATGGCTTTCTTCTTCCAGGCGGTGCAAACGGTCAACTAGAAAGTACAGTGCCTTGATTGGAGTGCCCTTTTCTATATGGCGTAAACAACGGTGGGAGAGATCCCGGTGCCCTGGGGAGGTGCCCCTCTGTAGGCCGGCGCATTTCCCCTTCGTGAGCCTGGGGCGGCGTCTCGCTGCCCAAGGGATGTAGTGACATCCCTTTCTCTCTGCTTCAAGATTTCTTGAAACTCGGTGGACCCTAGCCATTGGGATAGCCTCGGGCCATCAGACCTTTCCATTGAAGAGCACTTGGTCTAGAGAGAGGGAACCCAACTTCGGCCGAGACGGGCTCGACCTTGAGGGAGTTGCCCGATGAAGGAGCTCAAAGAGAGGGAACTCGACTTCGATCGAGACGGGCTCGATCTCGAGGGAGCCGCCCGGCGAAGGAGCTTGAAGAGAGGGAACTTGACTTCGATCGAGGCAGGCTCGATCTCGAGGGAGCCGCCCAGCAAAGGAGCTCGAAGAGAGGGGACTCGACTTTGACTGAGACGGGCTCGACCTTGAGGGAGCTCGACTTCGGCCAAGGCAGGCTCGACCTCGGGGGAGCCACCCGGTGAAGGAGTTCGAAGAGAGGGAGCTCGACTTTGAATGAGATGGGCTCGACCTCGAGGGAGCTGCTCGATGAAGGAGCTCGAAGAGAGGGACTGGCATGGTGACATTTGCCGGCACAGCCGCCAACTAGATCTGAAGGGGACTCCACGTTAGCAATCCTGCCACATCATTTGCTCCTCACTTCCAAGTCCCGGTGGAGTGTTGCATTCGAGATGAAGGGAGTAAATGCGAAGCTGACATGGAAAAATGAAAATCTGGTACCATTAATACCATGATCACCGCCACTTCACGAATCAGGTCTTGAGGCCAATACGGAAATGCCATGTCAGTGAGTCCGAGAAAGCATTATGACGGATGTAGGACCCGAGGCGGTTTCTAGTGAACCGAGGCGTTGTCTCCGGCTGATCTCAACACGCGATGCCCATCCAATGGAGGAGGTCCTGAGAGGATGCATGGTCACTATCTGGCTGTTTTGAAAAGAAAGAAAACCTTTCTCAAATCATCTCTTTCAAATTCTTCAGACTTGCCGACGGACCAGAGCTCTTCCTTCCCCCCCGGCTATCCTTTACCTTCGAGGCAACCAGGTTAGTCTTCCTTGGTCTTCTCTTTCTTCTCTGGTTAGGTCGAGTCTTCCTTCATAGTCCTCCTAGGCCCCATTTTTCTTGTTCTTCCTTCCTCGTTCTATCCTAGATGGCTCCCGTCCTAGATGGCTCCCTCGGGCCATGACCATCATTTCTCTAGCAACCCCGATGAGGCAGGGCCCTCTCGGTCAAGGACCCCATCCTCCGATGAGGAGGAGAAGGTTCCTCTCTGTATCCGTAGGGGTCCTTGTCCAACCGGCATAGTTATAGGAGAACCTAGGGCTCCCCTTCCTATTCCTTTTGCTCCTGAGGTCCCATCTAGGTCTTCTCGTCTGACTGGACCCTCTAGCGTCTCATCAACGATGACCAAAGAGGATCTCTCTATGATCCAAGATGCTTACGAGATCCCAAACTCCATCCGACTCTCGGTCTCGGGACCAAGGGAACGGGTCACCTCCGGTGGCCCTAATCGGATTGCTCTCTACGAGGAATTCTTTGTAGGGGATCTTCACTTGCCCTTTCATCCTTTCTTCCTCTCCGTACTCAGTAATTATCGTCTTGTCCCTGCTCAGTTGGCCCCGAATGTAGTTAGAACCATTAACTGCTTCATTGTCTTTTGCCACTTTTACGGGATCGTTGCCCGTTTCTCCTTGTTCAGGACTTTCTTCATCCTAAAACGTCATCCGACCGAGGATGGGTGGTGGCTTGTGTCTCCTCGTCCAAAGGGCATAAGGTTTGAACTTTCCTCTTCCATCAAAGGATGGAAGAGCAAATATTTTTTTTGCTCCTATTGAAGGAGTTGACTGGGTCTGGAGTGATCCGGACTGGACTCCGAACTGAAACTTCCAGGTTGAGGCTGCTAATCAAAAAGTATACAACCAGCTCATTTCTGACCAGATCCCCTCTCTTGAGGTTCTGCTGTCAAAGCAGAACCTGTTCGAAGCCTAGGCCAGCCCAATCTGGGAGTTGGGTGAGTTCGGAACAACGCTTCTTCTTCTTCTTTTTTGCAATCCTTCTTATATCCGAGGTTGACCTTTATTTTCCTCTTCTTGCAGGCATGAAATTCTCCGTGGAGCAGCTCCTCGAGTCTACCCAAAAGAGAAGTGCGTCAGCAAAGCCCAGGGAGACCCCATCGAAGAGGGCCTGGACTGAGCCCAGCCAAAGGCCCGAACCCGCTGTAGCCTCTGGCCCAAGGGGAAGGGCGACCGAACTGGCCCCCAATTCATTGAGGCAGCAGACTCAGCCCCCGACCCAAGAGTCTGATGCGAGCGCGCGGACCCGGCCTGTCGTCACCATCACGGTCCAGCCTCCAAAAGTCATCGAGGTGGATGCGGGGAGAGAAGAGAAAAGGGAGCGACCACTGGCGGTGCCATCGAGCACGGCGGCGAGCTCCACCCAAAATTCAGAGATGTCCTCGACAACACCTCTCGAGGGTACAGCGGCAGTCCCGGCAAAGTCGAGGACTGTCTTCTGAAGGGAATCAATTGAGGTGACGCCGAACTCCTCGGTCACCCAGGATCGTTCAATGGCCGAATGCATGGTGGACTTCATCGTCCAGTCGCGCGATCGGCACGAAAGGGGAGGCGAGTCATTATCGGAGGCCATCCTTGGCATTTTTCCCCACCTCTTCATGGTAGGTCCCTTTGTCTTTTTCTTATTTTCTTTCTTTCTTTTCTTCTTTTTTTCTCTTCTCTTTTTTTTTGGAATGGTTGACATCTTCATTGGTGCAGGTTGGGACGGATCTCATCCTCATCCATGACTACTGCACCCAGTGGGCCAAGAGAGAGGATCAGAAGGAGCAGGAGCTCGTGGCGTTGGCAACCGAGGCCAAGGAGAAAAATGATAGGGCCTAGGCTGTAGAGAAGAAGAGCAGAGCCCTCCAGGTTGAGGTGGCTGGTGCCGAGAGGTGGATCAGGGACCTCGAAGTGTCCCTAGCCCGAGAGAAAGATCGGGTCAAACGTCGAGCTGAGGAGCTCAAAGCCGAGGTGGCCCAGGTGGAGGAGCAGTCTCAGGCCCTCCGAGCTTAGCTGGAGGCGGTGCAGGCACGGGCGTCGGTGGCTGAGGAGAAGGCCACCGAGGCGATGGCCTTAATGGAGGCCGCCAAGAAGGAGGCCGTCGAGGCGATGCCTAAGTTCAAGGTCTCAGCAGAATATGCTGATGAAGTCCGGGAGGCAGCCACGGACTCATTCATTAAGGGCTACGGGTTCTGCTAGTCCCGGGTGGCCTAACTTTTTTCGGAGCTAAAGATGGACGACCTTGCTCTTCCAGGAGCTCCAGGCGGGGGTTCAGACGAGGCCACGATCAAAGCGAAGGAGGCAGAGCATGCGGCCGGTGTAGAAGCAGCCCCTCCGGCGGAAGTTCGAGATGATGCAGGCGCATCCCACCGTGGTCTCGGGAAGGAGCCGGTGGAGCAGTAGCTTTTGAGGATAAGGACCTTCTTTTAGTTTACTTTTTGTTCCTTGTATTTTCTTTTGTTTCAGGACCGCCCGGCCTGTCGGGGGTTCTCTGATGATGTAGTTTTCCAAATTTAACTTCAATGGAATTCCTCTTCTTTTCACTGAACTCCCATGTTCTGGTGCTTTTAGTTGTCTCAACAACCTTCCTTCTTTTCTTTTTTATAATTGCAATTATCCATGTGCATACTTCTATTGTAGTGCTTTGCCATGAGATATCAGGTTTTCAGTCCTCCTTGGCAGAGCTTCAGGTGCAGTGGGCAATCAGGAAGAAAAGTCAGGAGCTTTGCGAGTTACCTCCACCATGCCGGAAGCCTGGTTGCAGGACTTCATGCATCTTCTCAGAGCTGATCGTTTGTCCTGGGAACTTTCCAGTAGAGTCGGGAGCTGGTAAGTGGCTCGAGGAGGCCTTAGTGGCCCAGAGAGATACCATCTCCGGGTGCCCGAAATGCCATTGAGTTGGGGGACTTAGCTGAGAAGTCCTGAAGGTCTCTTTACTGAACTAGGACTTGAGCAATTTGAGTGCAGGGCTTCTAGAGTTTCCCGTCTTCGAGGTACGGAGCTTCTAGAGTTTCCCGGCTTCAAGGTGCAGGGCTTCTAGAGTTTCCCGGCTTCGAGTTGCGGGGCTTCTGGAGTTTCCCGGCTTCGAGTTGCGGGGCTCCGGAGTTTCCCGGCTTCGAGTTATGGGGCTCACGGAGTTTCCCGGCTTCAAGGTATGGGGCTCCTGGAGTTTCCTGACTTCGAGGTGTGGGGCTTTTGAAGTTTCCCGACTTTGAGATGCGGGGCTCCTGAAGTTTTCCAGCTTTGAGGTGTGGGGCTTCTAGAGTTTTCTTGCTTCGAGGTGCGGGGCATCTGGAGTTTCCCAGCTTCGATCACTAGACCTGGTGTCAGGCAATAATATTCCTGCAAGGCAAAGATAATTTGCACCAAAAAGAGTTCTTTTATTAATGAGAGGAAGCCTTACATTATTGGTAGTACATCCTCAAATTATTGGCATTTCAAGTTCATGGAAACCGGGTGCCATCAAGTTCGGCGAGATAGTAGGCTCCATTGGGAAGAGCTCTGACTACCCATAAGGGCCTTCCCAGTTCAGGGAGAGCTTACCGCATTTTCGAGGTTGAGAGGCTTCAGCATGTCACAGTACCAAATTACCCGAGGGAAGGTCTTTGGCCTTACCTGAGAGTTATAGTACCGGCCACCCACTGTCGGTAGGCCGTCATCCGGAGTCGAGCCTTGTCTCTTATCTCCTTAAGGAGATCCAAGTTGAGTAGAAGGCAAGCTAGATTTTTAGCTTCATCATATTGTTCCACTCGCAACGTGGGCAAACCAAGTTCTACCGAGTCTATAGCTTCGGCACCGAAGACGAGGTTAAAGGGCATCTCATTCATGGCCGTTCGGGGTGTTGTGTGTGTTGCCCAGTAAGTAACCCAAAAGGAGGGATGAATTGGATTTCTAAAAATTAATTGCAAGTATGTGAACCAATTTAATAAATAATCTAAGTACAATTAAATGCAAGTGTAATGTGCTATTAAAGAGTATGCAGCGAAAATTTAAAAACAATAAAAGTAAGAGCAAGAGAGAGAGACAAACAATCACAAACATAATCCAAGTATAGTAGTTCGGTGCTTTCCAATGCACCTTCATCCACTCTCCAAGGACCACTTGAGAATTTACTATAATCTCCACCGATTACAGTCGACTAGTTTTTCAGGCTCACTAATCAAAACCCGACTTGTTTTCACAAGGCTCACAAGTCAAAACCTCCCTTGGTTTTGCGGGCTAACCAAGAACCTAATTGGTTTTAAGGCTTACCAACAACCTTCCTTGGTTTTGTGGGCTAACCAAGAACCTAATTAGTTTTCAGGCTCACCAACAACCTTCTTGATTTTCAAGGCTAACCAATAACCTTTACAACAAGAAAAATGTTTGAAGAAAAGCAACAATAAAAGTAGATATCTCGTTGAAGCTTTGAAGAATGGCTTGTCTTCAACTTGATGAAGCCTTAATTAATGTTCAAGAATGTTGATCTTGAATGATCTTGAAGGCTTTGAATGCTTGGAGACTTCTTTTTGCTTGAAGGTAGTTGCTCTCAATGAATGGGAGTGAATGCTCTTGCTTTTTCTTTTCTATTGTTGATCCTCTTTTATTTAGATTTGATTTAAATCACTTAAATACCTTTCCAAGGTCTCAAAGTCGGTTTATGACCATTAGACACGAAAAACTAGCCGTTGGGAGCCAAGAGGGTCGAGTTCTGTATTTGAAAAACTAGTCATTACTGTTCCCAGAACTCCAAGTATTAACACTTCAGGCAGTGAGTCGACACTTAGGGTCGATACTTGTATTCCATGAGTCGATACCTAGTTCAAATTTCTTCATTGAAGCTTTCTAGAATTCTCAAGTGAGTCGACACTTCTTCTGGTGAGTCAACACTTGAGTCGATACTTGATATCCATGAGTCGACACTTCAGGCAAGTCTTCAATTTCAGCAAGTTCTATATCAAAATTTTTTCAGGCGATGAGCCGATCCTTAAGTCGACACCTTGAGTTGATACTTGATTGGTATGAGTCGATACTTCAACCGTGCCATCTGAAATTCTTTTTGTGTGCCAGCTTGAGTCGATACTTTCATTATCATGAGTCGACACTTTGAGTCGACACTTGCTGAGATTTCTTCAAAAACCATTGAACCTTTGCTGAAACCAAATTGTGCTGAACTCTTTGTATTATTTCAAGCAATCTCCAAGTGCTCAAGTCCATTTAAAAACTGATCTTTCATTCATGGAGAGGACTTCTTCATTTCTTTGACAAGCAATCAAACTGTTGGATTGATGAGCACATTTTTTTATAAAAACACACTTTAAAGAAATAGTTAATACTCAACTTATACTTAAGTGTTTTGCTTATCATCAAAATCAATAACGGGTTAATAATATGGTAGGCCCAGAGAATACTAGGGAGTTTTTCGGCCCACCTGCCTTTGGCCTGATCCAGCTTGGCTTGGTGCCCTTGGAGGATGGTCCGGTTGGTCACCTCGGCCTCTCCGTTGGTTTGAGGGTGAGCCACCAAAGTGAAGCAATGATGAATATTAAGGTCGGCGCAGAACTCTTCAAACTTTCAATGATCGAACTGTCATCCATTGTCAGTGATGATAGTGTGGGAGAGATCGAAGTGACAGATAATCGACTTCCAGAAGAATTGGTTGACCTTGGCTTCGATAATCCATGCTAGTGACTCAGCCTCTACCCACTTGATAAAGTTGTCGATGGCTACTATCAGGAACCTGCGCTGCCTGGATGCAGGAGGAGAGGTACCAAGGATGTCCATCCCCTACTGAGTAAACAGCTAAGGGGCAGAGAGTTAGGAGAGTGGCGCAGCTAGTTGACATTGTATGCAGGCATGGTGCTGGCAGCGATTGCACTTCTTCACGAAGCCGGTCGTGTCCTCCCTCATAGTCTCCCATTAGTACCCTTGGCGGAGGGCTTTGTATGCTAATGTCCTGCCCCCTACATGATTCCGGCAGAGGCCCTCGTGTATCCCTTGGAGTACAAGGTCGTCTCTGAGGGTCTCAAGCACTTCAGGAGTGGATAAGAGTAGGACTTGTGATAGAGTTGCCCATCCATTAGTACAAAGTGTGCAACTTTCTTCTTAATGAGGTCGGCCTCTGTGCAATCTTTAGGTAAGGTGTCGTCAGTGATGTATCTGATGTACCGGCCCATCCAACTGGATTTCGGGGTGACTTACTGGATTTCCCTGGAAGCCTCGTAACTTGGAGCCTGGAGGTACTCAACATAGGCACACCCCAGTGATGAGTCTGACAAGGTCGTGATCCTGGAGAGGGCATCGACACGAGTGTTCTCCCCATAAGGAATGTAGAGATGCTGAAGCATTGAAAGCTTGATGCGTTCCAGCATACCTGCTCCAAGTAATTTGACATTTGAGGATCTCGGGCCTCAAATTCTCCTGAGACCTGTCCAGACACCAGCTAAGAGTTGGTGAAGACCTTTAGGTTGGGTACACCTAGCTCATGGGAGACTCTCAGTCCCGCGAGGAGTATCTCATATTCCACCTGGTTATTGGTGGCCACGAATTGGAAATGGAGTGCGCACTCAGCTACGACGCCGTCGCCATTGGCGAGAATGAGGCCTGCTTCGCTCCCTCCTGAATTGGATGCGCCATCCATGTGGAGGACCCAGACCTCCTCTTCGACTTTGAGCTCCATTCGGTGCTCCGGAAGGATCTCCTCTGGCTCCTCACCCATGCTTGCGCACTCGATCAGGAAATCGATCAACACTTGGGCCTTCTGGGATGACCTCGGTCAGTAGGCGATGTCAAACATGCTGAACTTCGAAAGCCCACTTGGCCAGATGCCCGGACATATCAGGGCGGTAGAGTATGGCCCTCAATGGTTGGTTCGTTAAGATCACGATCGGGTGTGCTTGAAAATATGGCTTGAGATGTTGAGTACACATTATGAATATAAAAATTAGTTTCTCGGAATGGGTGTACCTGATCTCGATATCTCAAAGGAGCTTGCTGGCATAGTACATCGGCCTTTGAGCTCCGTCTTCATCTATGCGGACAAGGACCGAACTGATGGCCCCTGGGGTAATCTCCAAGTATAGCAGGAGCTCCTCTCCGTCCTCCGGCCTGGAGAGCAGCGGTGGTGACACCAAGAACTTCTTTAGCTCTTCGATAAAAATACTCCTTCGTTTAGATGAAGTCATCCACCTTACACAGCACCTTGAAGAAAGGTAGGTAGTGGTCAATAGATTGAGAGATAAACCGACTTAGGACTGTAATCCAACCCATGAGGCATTGGACTTGCTTCTTCGAGGTGGGATGCTCCTTATTAACAATTGCCTGAACATTTTCAAGGTTGACTTCTGTTACCGCCTGGATCGTCATGGCCTGTAGCTCCGGTGTGGCGTCGGGCATCGCCCTCCTTGTCCGGGAATCCTGCGCGCATGATGGGCCCTACAAAAGAAAAGGAGACCTAGGCCAGGAATTCCGGCTGGGACACTCCGACGATCAAGTCAGCGGGCGATCCAGGAAAACAGATCCTCTTTGGTGGATCCCGATGAGGTCTCCACGTTCAGAGGTTGTTTTGTAGAGAAAAGAAAGTGAGAGAGTGAGAAAGGAGCATCGGCGGAGGAGAGCCCGAGCAGGGTTGGCTATGTTCGTGGGATTGAATTCCCCGGTAGTCTCGGAGCATCTCATCTGGTTTGCTCTATGCTTCTGTGTGCCGACGGTTACCTCGCTTACCCCTTGCTTGCTTATGGTTTGCCCTCTGTTCCGTGACTTGTGTTTTCGTCCCTTCTTTCGTTGTCTTTGGTCGGAGGCCCCTTTTTTGTTGGTTGTCGAGAGACAGTGTTGCCCCTTGAGTTGGCTTCATAGATATTTCCTTTTTAGGGTAGTCTCGAGGGTTGACACCTGGTAGCATGTGGAAACTGTGCATGAGCTGCCCTTTCTCCCTTCCAGGTGGGGAGTTATGTCACTGGCTCTGACATTCTGGTAGTCCCATGTTTTGGAAAGCTTGGCAAAGCATTGGCATGCGGGCGGCCACCCCAGGGTTTGAATCCTCTGGCACGACCTTCTTCTTATGGGTGATGCAGACGGTAGGTGGAGGGGTGATGTGCATCGAAGGGGGCATCCCTTCTCGATTAGTGTAAACTGGGGCCTAAGAGGACCCTGGTGCTCCGGCGAGGCATCTCCTGAAGGTGAAGCTATTCACGCGTGCTGGACAGAAAAGATGCATTTTAAAACTATTTTAAAACATGCACAGCAGAAGGCTCGGTAGATAGATCAAAATGATCTACCGATCTGCCAACAACAGGATTTAGTATAATGATCTAGCATGCAAGCAAAACATCAACAGCAAGAAATGAACAAAGGTATAAAAGTACTTCACCTTAATACCTCTGAAAATACTGAGAAGAAGGATGAAGGCGCCCGAGCCACACACGTGTCTGGCCTTTACATGTAATCTATACCAGGGCTCAACTCTGATCAACTTCCTTGGAGTGCTAGCTCTTCGGGGTCCTTCAGATCGATCTTCTTCTTCCGGGAAGACAAGGAGGAGAGGTGGAACCCTTCCCAAGAAACTCTCTTCCCAAGACCTAGCTTGAATGATAGGTTTCTCACACCCAATCCCAAGTCCTCACTGAACCCTTCTTCTTCTTCTTCTTTAACTTTTCTTTACTCTCTCAAAAACCATTAGCAGCCTCTAGAATGACCTTCATTTATAGGGGCAACCATGAGAGGGAGCAAGAGGAAGGAGGAGTGATTAGGGGAGAGAGTCAAGGGGCATTCCAAATGAGTGCAAGCCATAGAAGGTAAGTATGACTATCACACCATGAATGCTTGGAGCCAAAATGTCCAAAAATTCGAATTTCGAATTCAAAATTCAAAATCAAACATTCCATAAATTCTTTCCAGAAATCTGCTCGTCACAGCAAGTGTCGACACTTATAAAATGCCAAGTGTCGACACTTACAAAACGCTAAGTGTTGACACTTGGAACATGGTCAATCAGCCTTAAGATCATATAGAAAATTCCTATGGTGTGTGATCCCATAGGCTCGAACATTAAGCTGGTAGCACTAGAACATTTCTAGTACCGGTCAAAGTCCTTATCTAGCAATGATACCTGACATCCGGATATGTCGAAGATGCAGAGCACCTCACAAGAACCTCTAGCATATGGTTACCATATAATTCATCCCTTTGACCTCATAATGCTCATGATGACCTAGGATTTGACTGCCAACCCTAATTTTGTCCATCCAGATTATGTCTCAACTTTACAAGTTCTGTGACTCCTCACAAGAACTATCTTGGCCAAGGATTTGCTAAATTGAGATATAGCGAGTCATTCACTCCAAACTATTTGGAGGGGTCAATTCCATCTTGATCCATCACCACTCCATAAGTACTTGACTGCACCCAAAACCTTCCATCACTAGATTAGAAATCCAGGTAGTACAGTACTAAAGTATAGTGAGTTGCTTGCAAGCTACCATAATGATCTCAGGTCTGAGGGACACATATATCCATATCCCTTCATGAGCAACCCTTTGGCAGAAGGGAGCTCCGTAGATGGTCACGTTCAGTGAGATGTCACACATTTCACTTGCATATCATACCAGTGTCTCCACACTCCTTGGTTAAGAGGACAACCAACAAATGTAACATACAACAACCTACACTTAATACATCGTCGTCCTATAACAATGTATCATTTGGTTGTGAACCAGTTTAAGAACTACTTGATATATCCTCTCTATATCAAAATAATGTAGTTCTAAGGACTCCATCATACAAGAGTTCATTTCAAGAAAATATGATGAACAACCAAAGAAGAATAACTTTTATTCATTAAAAAATTATATAGTTACAAGATAGCACAACCGTCTATAGCCTAGATGATTGGCTTTGGGATACAATTTCCAACAACTCCCTTCATAGGCCTGAGGTGATGGGCCATCGCCTGCCAATCGTACCATCCCAGCGACGGGGTTTTGATGAAGACAACCCTCTTTCCCGCCATGATTTGAATCTCTGTCATCCTTCTTCCTTTAGTTGGTGGCAGTATGGGCTTGACCTCGACCGGGAGCTGACCTCGGTAGGGGGCTCACTTTGGCTCCTCGCTCGGGCGCCATGCTCAGGTGGCACCTCCACCTGTCAGCTGACAGTTGGCATCTAGATAGACTCCACATAAGCAGATATAGCCGTATCAACTTCGATCCCCCTCTAGGTGACCATGAAACCCAGGAACTTCCCAGCTACCATGCAAAAGTGCACTTCGCCGGATTCAGCTTCATCTGATGTAGGTGAAGATTCTGGAAGGCCTCCACCAAGTCCACAATGTGGTCCGACCTTGGCTTGCTCATGACGAGCATGTTGTCCACGTAAACTTCATGTTGCGGTCGATTTGGTCCTTGAAGACTGTGTTGACCAGCTATTGGAATGTGGCACCAGCATTCTTCAAGCCGAATGGCATCATCCGATAGTAGTATGTTCCCCGATCCATGATGAAGGCTGTGTGCTCCTCATCCTCTAGGTACATTCAGATTTGATTGTACCCGAAGAATGCATCTATAAAGGAGAGCAAGCGATGCCCCGATGTGGCATCCACTAGTTGATCGATCTTCGAAAGGGAGAAGCTGTCCTTTAGGCAGGCTCGATTGAGGTTGGTGTAATCTATGCATATCCTCCATTTTCTGTTATTTTTCTTAACTATGACCACGTTCGCCAGCCAGCTGGGATATTGCACTTCGCGAACAAAACCGGCTGCGAGGAGCTTCTCCACCTTCTCGTTGACTACCCATTGCCTTTTCGGGGCAAAGCATCTCTTCTTCTGTCTCTTCTTCTGTCGGACCGGGTGGCACTTCAGGTCGATGTTCAACCTGTGAGTAATAATGTCGGGAGGAATCCCTGGCATGTCTGATGCAATCCAGGTGAACATGTTTGCATTCGCCTGGAGGAAACTCAACAGGCGAGCCCGCTCTTCTTCTTGCAGCTGGGCCCCGATCTGCACTGTCTTCATCAGGTCTGTGCCGAGGGGGTACGTCAACAGATGCTCAACTGGGCCGCCCCTGGGGTCCTGCACCCTTTGGTCGAGGTCGTCGATACCGGGATCCTCCTCAGCACTTTTGGCCCCTGAGATGGCTTACAAACAATGTTGGATCAGCTGAGGTGCCCCCCTCATCTCCCCTACGCCATAAGGAGTGGAAAACTGCACCAGCAATCACTTGGTAGAAATAACTGTGTCGAGCATATTGAGCCCGGGATGGCCAAGGATTATGTTATAGGTCGAAGGGAGCCTAACAACCATGAAGGTCATCATGACAGTGCTCTACCGAGATGGTGATCCGGCAGTAACAGCAAAAGTTATCTCTCCTTCAACCCCCACAGAGTCCCTAGTAAAATCGACAAGGGGGTGTGCACTGGCTTTAGTTGAGTAGAGTATAAATTCATCCTGGAGAAGGCATCGTAAAATAGGACATCAGTCGAACTTCCACTGTCAACCATAATTTGCTTTACAGGGTGCTTGGCAATCATCATCTCAACCACCATGGCATTATTATTTATATTTTCGTTCCCAATTCTCTCCTCCCTTGTAAAGGGGAGTACATTCTTTGACCTCCCCCCTCCTCGGGCCCTCTTAGAAGCACGTTCTATTTCCTAGCATATTATGCCCACAGGCTTCTTGGTGGGCCGATTGTTGACCAGAGGGACAGGAGGAAGAGCTACAAGTGCTTGAGGCTCTACCAGGGTCTTGCCCCCCATGAACTTCCCGAGGTGTTCCCTCCTTATCAGATCATCAATCTTTCTTTTGAGGTGGCAGCATTCCTCGGTGTCATGGCCATGGTCATGGTGAAATTGACAGTACTTTATCTTGTCACGACTGCTGGATGGCCTCAGCGAGGGAGGGCGGTGTAAGTAGCACTCGTCCTCAATCTCCATGAGAATTTTCGAGCTCGGGGTGAGGAGAGGAGTGTACTTTCTTCTGGGATGGGGCCGCTCTTCGGCTTCGACCCTGGTCGAAAGTTCAGGGTCGGTCCTGACCTCCATGTCCTAGATGTCTCTCCTGGAGGCTGCTTCTTCTGTGGCTTCCCGTCCAACTCTCTTTGGTATGATCCGCCTCCTCAACATGAGTATACTTGTGGATGCGAAGGAGGAGGTCAGAGTACGTCTTCGATGGCTTCTTGTCTAGGGAATAGGTCAGGCGGGAGGTCCTGAGCCCTATCTTCAGTGCTAGCATGGCGACGGGCTCGTCCAGGTTGTATATCTCTAGTGCGGCAACTTTGAAGCATGTCACATAGTCCCGCAAGGGCTCATGGTCCTATTGCCTGATGGAGAAAAGATTGTCTACCTCCCGTGGTACCTTCAGACAGGCATCGAAGTAGGCCACAAATTTTCTTTCTAGTTGTGCAAAGGAGTTGATGCTTTTAGGCTCGAGACGGGTAAACCAAACTCGAGTGGCCTTTCAAAGAGTGGTGGGGAAGGCAATGCAGAGAAGGGCGTTGATCGCCCCCTGGACCCTCATGAGAGCCTTGTAGCTCTTTAGGTGATCCAAGGGGTCAGTGGTCCCATCGTAGGGATCCACCTGGGGTATACGGAACCGACTCGGGATCGGCTCCTCTTGGATTTCTCAGGAGAAGGGGGAAAGGGTGTCATGGCCCACTGCTCATGGGAGGAGCCCTGTAAGTTTGCAAACTAGCGAGATAGTTCCGCCATCTTATGCTCTTGTTCCTCTAGGCACTTTTTGGCCATGCGCTTGATGGCCTCATCGGTGGAACCTTCCATCGAGACCGTTAGAGGAGATGAAGATGATAGCTAAGGAGGGTCGCGATGGAAAGCCTTGCCTCGACGACTTCGGTGGCACTTAACCGCGGTGCGCTCGAATGCCGGAGACCGGCTCTCCTGGTTAACTGACCTAGTCCACTGTCTCTTCGTCAGGATCCGATGGCTTTCCTAGAGGTCAGTCGTGGCCCGTGATAGTGACGGTCTTCCTTGGAAGGAGCACATGCTATCATGGGGTATGGCGGCTTGGGCCGCAGGGGTCCTTGGCTGCTGCTGGGTGGCCAGGAATCGGTGCTGGTGCTATAACTGTCACACTATCGCAGTCAGAACCTGCATCTGCTAAGCAAGCACGGCCAACTGGACATCCGCGGGAAGCGGTTGTGGTGGAGTGGGGGATTCCCTCTTTGGGCTATGTGGGCCCCCATGAGGAGGGTCTCCCGCATGGCTGGTGGAGACCTCATGCGCGCGCATCACCACCATACTTCGGGTGGAGTTGTTTATGAGGGGATTGGCTTGGATCATACTATGTCCTGACACCTTCCTAGCATGCCAATCTATTACTTCCTATACCGCATGGCCTGCAGCTCGAGCGTGGCGCCGGACATCAACCTCATTGCCTAGAATTCAGCTCGCATACTTAGACCTGCAAATGAGAAGAGACCCGGGCTGGGGATCTCAGCGTGGGTACTCCAACGATCAAGTCAGTGGGCGATCTAAAGAAATATATCCTCCTTGGTGGATCCCTTTCCGGTCTCCACACTTGAGGGAGGATTAGTTTTCAATGGAAAGAGTAGAGTGGGAACAACAGTGGAAGAGGAGGGCTTGAGCTATGGTGGCTGTGTCTGTCGAGACTCTCCAGACGAGTTCTCCGATAGCCTCAGAGTGCTCTCTCTCTCGCTCACTCTCCTTCTGCTTGCTCTTGCTTACCTTGTTCGAAGGCCCTTGGGACTTCCTTTTAGGCCATGGATCCTCTTAGCTACCCACCTCGGGTTCTCCTCCCTCTGGGAGTGCTCGAAGGTCAACGACCGGCAGCGCCCCATGGGGTATGCCCCGATGCCCCCTCCCTTCATGGTAGGGAGTAATGTCGCGGATTCTGATCTCCTGGCTGGTCGCCATACTTTGAAAAATTTGGTAGGACCTCGATTCGGGGGTAGCCACTCCCAGGTTTGAATCCCCTGGCATGGCTTTCTTCTTCCGGGCGATGCAAACGGTCGGCTAGGAAGTGCAGTGCCTTGATTGGAGCGCTCTTTCCTATCTGGTGTAAACAACGACGGGAGAGATCCCGATGCCCTAGGGAGGCGCCCCTCTGTAGGCCGATGCATTTTCGCTTCATGGGCCTTGGGCGGCGTCCCACTGCCCGAGGGATGTAGTGACATCCCTTTCTCTCTGCTTCAGGGTTTCTTGAGTCTCAGTGGACCCTGGCCATTAGGACGGCCTCGGGCCATCAGACCTTTCCACTGAAGAGCACTTAGCTTGGGGAGAGGGAACTCGACTTTAACCGAGACGAGCTTGACCTCGAGGGAGCCGCCCGGCGAAGGAGCTCGAAGAGAGGGAGCTCGACTTCGGTCGAGGCGGGCTCAACCTCGAGGGAGCTGCCCGGCGAAGGAGCTCAAAGAGAAGGAGCTCGACTTCGACCGAGGCGGGCTCGACCTCGAGGGAGCCGCTCGGCGAAGAAGCTCGAAGAGAGGGAGCTCGACTTCGGCCGAAGGGGGCTCGACCTTGAGGAAGTCACCCGGCGAAGAGCTCGAAGAGAGGGAGCTCGACTTCGACCGAGGCGGGCTGACCTCGGGGGAACCTCCCGGTGAAGGAGCTCGAAAAGAGGGAGCTCAACTTTGACTGAGGCGGACTCGACCTCGGGGGAGCTGCCCAGCGAAGGAGCTCGAAGAGAGGGACTGGCATGGTGACATTTGCTAGCACAACCGTCAACTGGATCCGAAGGGGACTCCACGTCAGCGATCCTATCACATCATATATATTTTCATTGCTAGCATTAGACTATCTAGATTGATTGAGTTGACTATTTATTTTTCTTTTTTCTTGTTTCTTGTTTTGAAATCTGATAAGATCTTGGTATCTAATATTTCCTATTTTTGACGTTCCCATTATATAAAATCTTCGTATATTCTTCCTCTGTAGTTGCCTTTCTTTTTAAGAAATTGGTGGCAATGATATATTCCCATCACTTCCTTTCCTTAAAAGAAAAAAATAAACAAAAAATATAAATAACAAGTATTTATCTCTCAATAAAAGGCTTATCTCAATTTGCACCAAAAATAGTATAGGAACAAAAAATTAAACCTATAAATGTGAGCTAGCCCGGCCTAGCCCGACCCTAAGACATGGGTTGATATTATATGGGCCGGGCCGGGCTAGGCCCACTTGCATAAATGGATCATGAAAACTCAGCCTGGCCTGGTCCTATATGGGCCGTGAGCTAGGGCCAAGCCAACCTACTTGTACTTCCCTCTTTTCAAACTGTTACAGCCGTGACAGTGATGTGGCCAGGCTCAGGTATCACCGAATGCGAGCAAGCCACGTGTAAGTTTCCCCGGCCGTGTCAGCGCCACATCCTCAAAGCCAGGATCAGCAAGACTACACCGCCCGACGGCTGTCTGAGGCAAACCGCCCTCGCCGAGGTCGAGCTCGGCTCGGAGTTCCTCTACCACCTCATTGGCGCCCGGGCCCGGAGGGGTCCGCCTAAGTGAGGTCGGCCGAAGCCAGGCGACCTCCTGCCACCTCGCCAGGTGTCCACCCAGGAGGGGTCCACCTAAACCGAGGTCGGCCGATCCTTCGCCCTTCGCCAGGTGGCCACCCGGAGACGGGCCCACCTCGGCCGAAGTCAGGCGACCTCCTGCCACCTCGCCAGGTGTCCACCCAGGAGGGGTCCACCTAAGCCGAGGTCGGCCGATCCTTCGCCCTTCGCCAGGTGGCCACCCGGAGACGGGCCCACCTCGGCCGAAGTCAGGCGACCTCCTGCCACCTCGCCAGGTGTCCACCCAGGAGGGGTCCACCTAAGCCGAGGTCGGCTGACTCTCCGCCCTTCGCCAGGTGGCCACCCGGAGACGGGCCCACCTCGGCCGAAGTCAGGCGACCTCCTGCCACCTCGCCAGGTGTCCACCCAGGAGGGGTCCACCTAAGCCGAGGTCGGCTGATTCTCCACCCTTCGCCAGGTGGCCACCCGGAGACGGGCCCACCTCGACCGAAGTCAAGCGACCTTCTGCCACCTCGCCAGGTGTCCACCCAGGAGGGGTCCACCTAAGCCGAGGTCGGCCGATCCCTCGCCCCTCGCCAGTTGGCCCCCGGAGACGGGTCCAACTCAGCCGAGGTCAGACCGCTCGTACGGAGAGGGCCCCGGGGGGAGAGACGGGCCCCGAGGCCATCCCTCGGGCCGTACGAATCCCAGACGGCGTCCCGTACGGAGGGCGGCGGCACGTGGAACATCACTTGCATCGGCCCGACAGGACCCACAGCCGAGAGACCCGATCCTGACGGAACAGGCCCCACAGATGGATGGCGCCCACGCTTGGGGAAGAGAGCGCTCTCACGGAGCCCGAGGCCTGACCGGTCGCCCTGCCAGCGCCGCCCTCCCCTCTTTCTCTTCTGTCTTTGTCTTTTCCCTGCTGGGCCCGGCAGACGAGGTCGGAAAGCCGCCTGGCCTCCTTCACCAAAAAGGGAAAAGGGAAGAGGACGAGGGAGGGGAGTTTCCGAGGAGGAAAAAGACAAGCGCACGACGGAAGGAGATAAAGAGGGAAGAATCTGGGGACGACAAGGTAAGCCAATTAGCCTGGGGACAAGGAGGAAGCACCGGCACAAGGCCTTGCTCCGAGAGAGAAACCAGAAATCCCAAGAGGGGAACACTGGGCATGAGCTCGGCAAGGAGGCCCAGCCGAGATTCTGGTCCCCAGAGCGTTTCCTTCACCAGTTAACTCTCTAAGCCTGGAACCCTTTCGAGGGCCCGGTTGGAGAGTCTGTTCCTTCTCGTCGTCTACTGACTTGACCGTCGGAGCTCCCTCGCCGGGATCCCCGGCCAGGGTCCTCTAACCCCTTTGTTGCAGGTTCTCCGCGGGAAGGGAGGCTCCCTCGCCAGGCGGTCAGGGAGGATCGGCTGATCCGTGGCACAGGCGCGGCGGCGAGAGCGGCAACAGATTGGCGCGCCAGGTAGGGGGCAGGACACTAACTCCTAGTGGGAACCAGCTTTCTGCAGGTGTCACGCTCTCCAGCAATGGTGGTCACTCATGGTCGCGAGGCGTCCACTAGCCGTGTGGGAGAAGCCCACTCCCCTCCAGGGGGCCACAGCCCCGAACGGGAGCTTCCGGCTCCCCCTCCTCTTCCACAGCAGCCTACCCCGGTGGATGGATCCCTTGCAGCCATCGTCCAGCAGCTGCAGACCTTGACCTCAGCGGTCCGACAGTTTCAGCATCAGCAACGGTCCCTGGCCACTGCTGAGTGGCCAGGGACCCCTGCGGCCCGAGCCACGGGGCAGCATGGGAGCCTGCGCTCAATCCAGGGTAGGCCATCCCATCCACGGGCCGTCTCCAACCCCCGGGGGAGCCACCAAGCCCCCGCAAAGAGAAACTATTCTGGTTCGGAGGATCACGAGAGTCGATCCCCGGCCGATGGTGCCGAAACGGTGCATCGCAGCAAGCGACACCGAGGCCAGACCTCGCGCCGAGACCGATCGGCGCCCCCTTCACCTGCAGCCTCGGTGGAAGACTCCACCGACGAAGCCATCATGCGCCAGGCCGAAAGGCGCCTGGAGGAGCACGAGCGCAAGTTGGCAGAGTTCGCCCGACGATTTGCCGACCTGCAGAACTCGTCGGCAGACCCGGCGGGCTACGACTCCCGCCCCCCTTTCTCTGAAGAAATCCAGGCAGAACTGATCCCGAAATGGTTCCGCATGCCGCAGGTGGACCCCTACGACGGGACCACCGACCCCCTGGACCATTTGGAGAGCTATAAAGCTCTCATGAGGGTCCAGGGCGCCACCGACGCCCTTCTGTGCATCGCCTTCCCGGTGACCCTTCGGAAGGCCGCTCGAGTCTGGTTCACCCGCCTCGAGCCTGGATCCATTTGCTCCTTCCAGCAGTTGGAAGGAAAGTTCGTGGCGCACTTCGACGCTTGTCGAAAGGTGCCAAGAGAGGTGGACAGCCTCTTCTCCATTCGCCAGCAGGACCAGGAGCTGCTCCGGGACTACATCACCCGGTTCAAGACCGCAGCCCTGGAGATCTACAGCTTGGACGAGCCCGTCGCCATGCTGGCTTTGAAGCACGGGCTTAAGACGTCCCGCCTGACCTATTCCCTGGACAAGAAGCCGCCCAGGATGTACTCCGAGCTCCTCCTCCGCGCCCACAAGTACATCAGAGCGGAGGAGGCTGACCGCACCCGTCGAGAGCTGGACGGGAAGACTCCGAAGAAGCCACTCCCGAGGGACACCTCGGGAGCTCGGAGGCCCGGGCCGTCTGCCGACCCTCGCCCGAACCCAAGGCCGAGGGGCGAAGCCACTCTCGAGCGGAGGTACACCCCTCTCCTCGCACCTCGAACGAAGATCCTCATGGAAATCGAGGGCGAGCGCTACCTCCGCCGACCTCCTCCTCAGAACCCGAGAGCCGTCCGAGATAAATCAAAGTACTGCCAGTTCCACCGCGAGCATGGACATGACACGGAGGAGTGTCGCCATCTGAAGCGGGAGATTGAGGAGCTGATCAGGAGGGGTTACCTCAGGAAGTTCGTCAAGAACGAGGCCCCCTCTGAAGGGCAGCCGCTCGCGGCCTTACCGCCTGCCCCTGCGATCGACAACCGCCCAATGGAGAAGCCCGTGGGCATGATCTCACGCGGGTCCGGCCGAGCAATGAAGAGAGCCCGGGAAGTCCCGAAGAATGTAATCCCTCCCAAGGGAGGGGAAATTAATGACAATGTAAACAACGATGCCGTGGTGGTCGAGATGACCATCGTGAAGCATCCTGTACATCGAATCATGGTGGATAGTGGAAGCTCGGCTGATGTACTTTTTTACGATGCTTTCTCTCGGATGAACTTATCCCCCGATCAGCTGAAATCGGTGCACATCCCTCTGGTAGGTTTTACAGGGGACTCCGTGAGGGTCGAAGGGGAGATCACTCTCCCGGTCACCGCCGGATCCCCGCCCCGGCAGGCGACCGTCCTAATAACATTCACCGTCGTCAGGCTCCCTTCGCCTTACAACGCTATTCTCGGGCGTCCCGGGCTCAACCAACTGGACGCCACCATCTCCACGAGGAGGCTGTTGGTGCAGTTCCCCATGCCTTCCGGGCTCGGGGAGATGAAGGGGACGATCCAGCCAGTCCCGCTCTGCCTCCAAACGGTCCCAGGCGCCAGGGGCGCGGAGCTCGCCCATGATATTGACGACCTCGATCTGAGAGAGAAGGAACCCAGGGGAGGGCCTGTAGAGCGCCTGCTAACTTTTTCCCTCGGTTCGGATCCCTTGAAGACGGTGCAAGTCGGGGCCCAGCTCCTCGAGGAAGAGCGAACCCGCCTGCTGGAGTTCCTCCGTGCCAACGCTGACGTGTTCGCCTGGTCAGCGGTCGACATGCCGGGCATCCCGCCCGAGGTCATCATGCACAGGCTGAACGTGGACCCAAGTTGCCGCCCGGTCCGCCAGAAGAAGAGAAGCTTCGCCATGGAGAGGCAAAAGGTGATCAACGAGGAAGTAGAGAAGCTCCTCGCCGCCGGTTTTGTCCGAGAGGTACAATACCCCAGTTGGCTGGCAAACGTGGTCATGGTAAAGAAGAATAGTGGTAAGTGGAGGATCTGTGTGGACTACACCGACCTCAACCGAGCTTGCCCAAAGGACAGCTTCCCTCTTCCAAAGATCGACCAGCTGGTCGACACCACCTCGGGGCATCGCCTCCTGTCGTTCATGGATGCCTTCTCCGGATACAACCAGATCCGGATGAACCTGGAGGACGAGGAGCACACTGCCTTCATAACTGACCGCGGGACTTTTTGCTACAGGATGATGCCTTTCGGCCTCAAGAATGCGGGGGCGACGTACCAACGTCTGGTCAATAAAATCTTCAAAGACCAGATAGGCCGCAACATGCAGGTGTACGTGGACGACATGCTGGTGATGAGCAAACTCGATTCGAACCACGTGGCTGACTTGACGGAGACGTTCGGCAACCTCCGGCGCCATCAGATGAAGCTGAACCCGGCGAAGTGCGCCTTCGGCGTCTCCGCCGGGAAGTTCCTAGGGTTTATGGTGACTCAAAGAGGAATCGAGGCCAACCCGGAGAAGGTCCAGGCCATCCTGGACATGGAGCAGCCCGCCTCCAAGAAGCAAGTGCAGCAACTGACCGGCCGAGTCGCGGCCCTTAGCCATTTTATTTCCAGGTCGGCGGACCGCTGCCGTCCCTTCTTCAAGGTGCTGAGGAAAATGAATGGCTTTGCTTGGACCGAGGAGTGCCAGCAGGCCTTCGAGGAGTTGAAGAAGACACTTGCATCGCCACCTTTGCTGTCCAGGCTCGAGGAGGGAGAGGAGCTTACCCTCTACCTGGCGGTTACCCCGGAGGCCGTCAGCTCTGTCTTGGTCCGAACCGACGACCAGGGGCTCCAGCGGCCGGTGTACTATACCAGCAAACTTCTTCGAGATGCGGAGCTCAGGTATTCCCGGCCTGAGAAACTTGTTTTTGCGCTAATAGTGTCTGCCCAGCGTCTCAGGCCCTATTTCCAAGCGCACCCCATCGCCGTCTTGACGGATCAACCGCTGAAAGCGGTGCTCAGCCGACCCGATACTTCGGGACGATTGGCCAAGTGGGCACTGAAACTCAGCGAGTTCGACATTACATACAGGCCAAGGTCGGCCATGAAGGCGCAGGTGCTGGCCGATTTCTTGGTCGAATGTGCAGGCTTGGGCAAGGAGCCCGAGGAAGGCCCCCCGGCCCAGCCGATGGAGGTTGGCACCGATGAGCCCGGAGAGGACACCTGGATCCTCCATGTAGACGGAGCCTCGAACTCTGGCGGGAGCGGGGCTGGGCTCATCCTTGCCAACGACGACGGGGTCATCGCCGAGTGCGCACTCCGTTTTCAATTCCCCGCAACAAATAACCAGGCGGAGTACGAGGCACTTCTTGCCGGACTGAGAGTCTCCCGCGAGCTGGGCGTGACCAACCTCAGAGCTTTCACTGACTCCCAGCTCATGGCGGGGCAGGTATCCGGGGAGTACGTCGCACACGACCCCCAAATGGCGAAGTACTTGGAGTTCGTCAAGGCGAGCGCGTCCGAGTTCCGGCGCTTCAACATCTTCCATATCCCCCGCGGGGAGAACGCCCGCGCGGATGCCCTCTCTCGGCTGGCGACCCTGCCGGACACGATGCTGGGACGCGCTCATGTGGAGCGCCTTGAGGTCCCAAGCCTCGAAGCACCGGTGGAGGTCCATCAGGTCAGCCAGGAGCCCAGCTGGATGGACAAGTACGCTGCGTACATCACCAGCGGCACCCTGCCGGAGGACCGAGAGGCGGCTCGCCTCATCAGGAAGAAGGCCGTGCGGTTCGTCCTGATGGACGGGCAGCTGTATCGAAGATCCTACTCTTATCCCCTCCTCAAGTGCGTAGGACCCACAGAAGCCAAGCTTGTACTCCAGGAGATTCACGAAGGCATCTGTGGGAACCACGTGGGGGGCAGGGCATTGGCGTACAAGGCCCTCTGTCAGGGCTACTTCTAGGAGACAATGAAGGAAGACTCCGCCGACTTCATGAAGAAGTGCGACCGGTGCCAGCGTCACGCCACGGTGCAGCGGCAACCCTCCAACCCAATCTCTCAGCTCTCAGCCCCCTGGCCGTTCGCCCAGTGGGGGATGGACCTCCTGGGCCCATTCCCGCCGGCGTCTGGCCAGCGGAAGTTCTTGATAGTGGCTATCGACTACTTCACGAAGTGGGTCGAGGCCGAACCCTTGGCGAGGATCACCGAAGCAAACGTCGCCAAGTTCTTCTGGAAGTCCATCGTCTGCCGCTTCGGCCTCCCCCACACCGTGGTCACCGATAACGGACGCCAGTTCGACTGCCGGGAGTTCGAAGAATTCTGCAGCAACCTCGGCATCAAGCATCGCTTCACCTCGGTGGCGCACCCTCAGACCAACGGGGAAGCCGAAGTCACGAACAGGACCATTCTTCAGGGCCTCCGCACGCGGCTGGACCAAGCCAAGGGCAGGTGGGCCGACGAGCTTCCCAGCATCCTTTGGGCATACCACACCACCCCAAGGATGGCTACCGACGAAACCCCATTCAACCTCGTCTTCGGAGCCGAGGCAGTCATCCCGATCGAGCTCAGCCTACCCACGCTACGCGTGGAGCAATATGACGAGACAGAAAACCTAGCCAGTATGATGCTCAACCTAGACCTTCTCGAGGAAACAAGGGACAAGGCCCGTCTCCGAATGGCAGCGTACCGGCAACGTGTAGCCAGATATTACAACTCCCGAGTGCGGCCAAAGGTTTTTCATCCCGGAGACTTGGTCCTCCGGCACGCCGAAGCCTCCCAGCCACGGGAATGCGGCAAGCTATCACCCAACTGGGAAGGCCCATATCGGGTGGCAGAAGCTCTCCCTCATTGAGCATATTACTTGGAAGAATTAGGAGGTGCCAGGTTCCCTCAGACGTGGAACTCCTCGAACCTGAGGATGTACTATCAGTGATGTAAGGCTCCCAGTTCCTGTAACAAAGTTCCCCCACTTCAAACACTCCCTTCTAACTTCGACAAGAAGGCCTACGGCATCGAGCTCAGTCCGGAGATCCTGGGCTTCGGCCTGGAAGGTGGCGCCGAACCCAGTTCGCCCATGCAAGCCCGGAGCACAGCTCAGCAAGCCGTGCAAGGCTTAAGAAAGCCTGCGGCATCGAGCTCAGTCCGGAGATCCTGGGCTTCGGCCTGGAAGGTGGCGTCGAACCCAGTTCGCCCACGCAAGCCCGGAGCACAGCTCAGCAAGCCGCGCAAGGCTTGAGAAAGCCTGCGGTATCGAGCTCAGTCCGGAGATCCTGGGCTTCGGCCTGGAAGGTGGCACCGAACCCAGTTCACCCACGCAAGCCCGGAGCACAGCTCAGCAAGCCGCGCAAGGCTTGAGAAAGCCTGCGGCATCGAGCTCAGTCCGGAGATCCTGGGCTTCGGCCTGGAAGGTGGCGCCGAACCCAGTTCGCCCACGCAAGCCCGGAGCACAGCTCAGTAAGCCGCGCAAGGCTTGAGAAAGCCTGCGGCACCGAGCTCAGTCCGGAGATCCTGGGCTTCGGCCTGGAAGGCGGTGCAGAAACCATGTTGCCTGCGCAAGCATGAAGGCGACCCAAAGTCGGGCCCGCTTAAGGCCTGCTCTGCTGTGACGCGACTCAGCAGGCCCTATCCTTCGATTTGAGCAATGGGAGGACCAGGCCTGCAACCGTTTCAAGTATTCCAAACCGACATCTCAGAAAGAAAGGAAAAGAAAGGTGAGATGAAATGGAAAGACTCAAGGTTAAGATAAACTTAGTTTTCCATTAATATGAGAAGTCGGTACAAGCTGGGAGTCCCGACAGGCCGGGACTCCCCAAAAAAAAACAACACAACAGACAGAAGCAAAAGAGAGGACGGCGTCGGGATCATTGAGGTGCGGGGTCGGAGCCCTCTGCCGGAGGCGCGGGTGCTGCGTCCTCGACTTCTACAACGGCCGGCTCCTGGGGCTGCTCCGGAGCCGCAGCATCGCTGGTCGACGGCGCCGCAGGAGTCGCTTCGGCCATGCCGGAAGCCCTGCTCTCGCCCCCTGGCCTCCTATCGCCGATCACAACCCCGCTCAGATCCAGCTGGGGGAAGAAGGCCCCCACCTTCTCCCGGTACATCCGGAACCCCTTCAGGAAGGAGTCCACGGTGGCCTCCCGGACCTCCGACGTGTACTCGTCGGAAGCCCGGAATTTGGGGACAGCCTCTTGCGCCTCCCGCTTGGCTGCCTCCAGAAGCCCATTGACGTAGGCGCTCCTGTCCTTCGCCGCGGCCGCGTCTCGTCGGGCCTCCTCCAGCTGGCGCTCCAGATACTGGGAGTGGGCCAGCTGGCGGGCCTTCTCCGCCGCCTCCTCCTTTGTTCGGCGCTGGTTGGAGGTCCGCTCCTCCGACAAGGAGGCCTCCAACTCCTTGTTCCGCTCCTCGGAACATGCCAGGTCGGACTGGAGGGCTTGCTTCTCGGCTCGCAGCTCGGCCCCCTTCTCCATCAAGTCCTTGACGTTGACCGCGAGCTTGCCGAGTCTCAGCTCCCGCTCGGAGTCCCTCTTGGCGTTCCCCACGAGGAAATTCCTCAGTAGGAGGACGTCGTTCCCGATCTGCAATGGCAAAAGCAACACAGGTCAGAGCAAAGGCAGATAAGTCTCAAAAAAAAAAAAAAAAAGGGAAAAAGGAGAAGGAAGAAGCTCGGACTTACCGCGAAGAGCTGCGGGAGGATGCCGAGCAGCGCGTCCGCGTAATCCCGGCCGCCCCGAGCTCGGCGGTCCCGGGCGGTGGAGGCGTACTCCATGACCTTCTCTGCCAGCCCCCTGTCGAGGATGACCGAGTCCCGGTGGGTGATCACCGGCGCCGGAGCCTTCGGGCCGGCTCCTGCGGCGGCCGCCCCCTCAGCCGAGGCCACAACCGATGGGCCGGCGGCTGCCACAGGCGGCGCTGTCGAGCTGGCAGCAACGACGGGCTCGGCGATGGGCGGAGCAGCAGGCGCTGGAGCCCTCTCGGCGGCGGCGCCGCCAGGTCGCGCGGCCGGGGTATCAGTAGTCCCGCCCTGAGGTAGCCTGGGAGGGGAGATGACTGCAACCGGGCTGGGCGCGGTCACCGCCACGACCTCCCGGCTCGTCTCCGTGCGAGCCCTCTTCGCTGCGGGCTCGTCTACCTCCACGACATCCCGCTGGGCTGCCCCCTCCAAGAGGTTCTCCAGTGAGAATTTCATCCCTGCAAAACAAAAGAAATAGGAAGTCAGCCGGCTCGGTTATGAAGAGAAAAGAGGGCAGAGGTCAAAGTGGGGCCAAATCTTACCGGTCTCACGGATGGGACTGATACCGGCCTCAAAAAGATTCTGCTCAGAGAGCAGAACCTCGAGCGCCGGGACCACGTCGCTCAGGAGCTGGGTATAGGACTCCTGATCCGTCGACTCGACCCGGGAATTTCGGTTCGGGGACTGGTCCGGTTCACTCCAGGCCCAGTCGACGTCGTCGACCGAGGCGAAGAAAAACCGGCTCTTCCAGCCCTTGACCGAGGAAGGGAGGTCGAACCGGAGACACCTGGGCCGGGGCGAAATGTACCACCAGCCGTCATTGGTGGAGCACTTCTTCAGGGTGAACAAGGCCCTGAAGAGAGAAAAACGGGCAACGAACCCGTGGAAGTGACAGAAAATAATAAAGGAAAAGATGACCCGGATGGCATTAGGAGCCAGCTGGGCCAGGACAAGCCGGAAGTGGCTGAGGAAGGAAAGAAAGAAAGGATGCAGAGGAAACCGAAGACCCCCAAGGAGGAAGTCTTCGTAGAAGGCTATGCGGCCGGGGCCACTCATGGTGACGCGCTCCCCGGACCGCGGAACGAACAAACGAATTGACCCCGGAATGCCGTAGGCATCCCGGAGCAGAGAAAGATCGCCTTCGGTCATGGTAGAAGCATGACCGGAGGGACCAGCGGGAAGAGACGGCGGAGCAGGAAGAGAAGGCAAGGCAGGAAGCGAACGGAGGGGCACAGCAGGTGCAACCGGAGGGGACCGGATCCCCCTGGGGATGCCAATGGTGACACCCCGGGTTGCAGCCACCGGCGGACCTCCTCCGGGATAGTCTCCTCATCTGAGGAGGAAGAAGATGGAGTCCTCGGCCGGGATGGACCGGCCTCATCTGGGTTGGAAGAAACATGGCGACGGCGCGCCATAGAAAGAGAAAGGACGAAAGATCAGAAAAGAAACAAGAAAGAAGGAGGGGGGCTAGAGGAGAAGAAGGAGGCACTCACCGAAAATACACAGACGAGCGCGAGCAACAAGAGTTGTTAGCCTGCAGCAAACCGCCCACGAAGCAAGGGAAAAGGCCTCATTCTAGAAAGTCCCCTCCCTTTCAAACTCAGCCGACAGCGGCCGTACCCGTCATTCCGTCTCAGGCCACTGGATGATCGCCACGTGGGCGCACGCCCGACACCGACGCCTCGTTAGCAGAGTAACGGCCTTTGCCTCGAAGCGACGCATTAATTACGGGCAAGTGGACGACGCGTAGCGGCTCCCCATAGGTCTTTAGCCGCATCGAGCCACGGCGACGAGGATCGTGGCAATTATGATGCAAGATCTTTGCCTCTCCACGTCATGTCCGCATTTAATCCCGACGTTCCGTTCTACGACGCCCCGACGGAACAGCGGGCTGGGGGGCAACTGTTACAGCCGTGACAGTGACGTGGCCAGGCTCAGGTATCACCGAATGCGAGCAAGCCACGTGTAAGTTTCCCCGGCCGTGTCAGTGCCACGTCCTCAAAGCCAGGATCAGCAAGACTACACCGCCCGACGACTGTCTGAGGCAAACCACCCTCGCCGAGGTCGAGCTCGGCTCGGAGTTCCTCTACCACCTCATTGGCGCCCGGGCCCGGAGGGGTCCGCCTAAGTGAGGTCGGCCGAAGCCAGGCGACCTCCTGCCACCTCGCCAGGTGTCCACCCAGGAGGGGTCCACCTAAGCCGAGGTCGGCCGATCCTTCGCCCTTCGTCAGGTGGCCACCCGAAGACGGGCCCACCTCGGCTGAAGTCAGGCGACCTCCTGCCACCTCGCCAGGTGTCCACCCAGGAGGGGTCCACCTAAGCCGAGGTCGGCCGATCCTTCGCCCTTCGCCAGGTGGCCACCCGGAGACGGGCCCACCTCGGCCGAAGTCAGGCGATCTCCTGCCACCTCGCCAGGTGTCCACCCAGGAGGGGTCCACCTAAGCCGAGGTCGGCTGACTCTCCGCCCTTCGCCAGGTGGCCACCCGGAGATGGGCCCACCTCGGCCGAAGTCAGGCGACCTCCTGCCACCTCGCCAGATGTCCACCCAGGAGGGGTCCACCTAAGCCGAGGTCGGCTGATTCTTCGCCCTTCGCCAGGTGGCCACCCGGAGACGGGCCCACCTCGGCCGAAGTCAGGCAACCTTCTGCCACCTCGCCATGTGTCCACCCAGGAGGGGTCCACCTAAGCCGAGGTCGGCCGATCCCTCGCCCCTCGCCAGTTGGCCCCCGGAGACGGGTCCAACTCAGCCGAGGTCAGACCGCTCGTACGGAGAGGGCCCCGGGGGGAGAGACGGGCCTCGAGGCCATCCCTCGGGCCGTACGAATCCCAGACGGCGTCCCGTACGGAGGGCGGCGGCACGCGGAACATCACTTGCATCGGCCCGACAGGACCCGCAGCCGAGAGACCCGATCCTGACGGAACAGGCCCCACAGATGGATGGCGCCCACGCTTGGGGAAGAGAGCGCTCTCACGGAGCCCGAGGCCGACCGGCCGCCCTGCCAGCGCCGCCCTCCCCTCTTTCTCTTCTGTCTTTGCCTTTTCCCTGCTGGGCCCGGCGGACGAGGTCGGAAAGCCGCCTGGCCTCCTTCACCGAAAAGGGAAAAGGGAAGAGGACAGGGGAGGGGAGTTTCCGAGGAGGAAAAAGACAAGCGCACGACGGAAGGAGATAAAGAGGGAAGAATCTGGGGACGACAAGGTAAGCCAATTAGCCTGGGGACAAGGAGGAAGCACTGGCACAAGGCCTTGCTCCGAGAGAGAAACCAGAAATCCCGAGAGGGGAACACTGGGCGTGAGCTCGGCAAGGAGGCCCAGCCGAGATTCTGGTCCCCAGAGCGTTTCCTTCACCAGTTAACTCTCTATGCCTGGAACCCTTTCGAGGGCCCGGCTGGAGAGTCTGTTCCTTCTCATCATCTACTGACTTGACCGTCGGAGCTCCCTCGCCGGGATCCCCGGCCAGGGTCCTCTAACCCCTTTGTTGCAGGTTCTCCGCGGGAAGGGAGGCTCCCTCGCCAGGCGGTCAGGGAGGATCGGCTGATCCGTGGCACGGGCGCGGCGGCGAGAGCGGCAACACAAACCATCCCTCCCTCCAACCAAAAACCTCTTGTCTCTTTTCTACCATGGAGGTTGACGAGCCTGAGCAGGCGATCCCGATGGGATCCATTGTAGAAACGATGGAACCACCAAGGATCTGGTGGCTGAACGAGTCAGTGGGGAGGTGATCTAGTGGTCTACGTCGGTTATGAAGGAACTAGTAGGGAAGTGAGAACAACCTTGATGTCGGGGCCACCTCCATCTCCGTTATCGTCAAGGACGGCGGGCGACGGCCTTAAGCTCATTCATGTCTCAGACAATGGATGCGAGGGTGGAGGAAGAGAATCTAGCCCGACGAGCCTGCCCGGCAGGCTAGTATCCCCACTAATGGTCTGATCTCTGTCTCTGACCATCGACACTCCGTTGAAAGAAAATTAAAAACAAAAAATTGAGGACTCATCGCCGAACACTATGTTTATTAATATTTTAATAAAAATATTCTTTTCTATCATGACATTTAATTAATTATTATATTTTTTAATTATTTTTTATAACATCCATTTAATTTTTATAATTTCCATCTATATTATAATATTTTATTAATTAATAATAATTTAATATCATAACTAATAAGAAAAAAAATCAGAATACTCAACGGAATGTCATATAAAAAGTCCAAAAAAATAAAATAGTTTTAAAAAATATAAAATTATAATAATTAATAACATATTATAATATTAAAAATATTTAAAAGAATTTAGAAAATAATTATATTATATTTAATATATGTGGTATTAAAAATTGATGTAGCTGCGCCATTGATTTAATCCGGTGATACGGTGTAATTCTGTTTTACAGGCGATGGACAAAGAATTTCTCCCCTTCTTATTGATCCGGGCTTATCCAGACTAGCCCGACGAGGCACGTGGGCCCACCATGCCGCCGACCCATGTGCCACTCCCCCCTTCTCCATGTCCGAACCCAACGCAAGGTTCACCAATCCAACGGCTCTGGTCCATTTCCATATAAAGCATCCCCATTTTCGATCGGGGAAACCGGATCAGACGGCCAGGACTGCGCGAGACCACGGGTGACTCCAGTGGACCGCGGCGGCACCTTCGCCCCTGGGGGACGCGGAACATCCGGGAACACCCTGTCCAATAGCTGTCGCCGTCTTTCTTTTTTCCTCGTTCGCACTCTCACTGCTCTTTCTCTCTTTCTTCTTGCGGGGCCGAGGCTCTTTCGCGGTGTTGCGTACCCCTTTGATGCCTCTCCTGCTGTAAATTTTTTTTTAAAAAAAATCGAGGCTCGAATTAAAACCCTAGTTGTTCGAAACCCCTCGATCTCTGGCCGAGGGAGGAAGGGAGCGAGGAGAGATCGAGCGGGTGGAAAGGGAATGCGAAAGCTTTTTGTGTTAGTTCGGGGTCCTTTACCAATCTATTGATTCTTTTGGTCATTGATCTGGGGGATCGCAATTTTTCGGGCTTTTTTGCCGTTGGAGATCGCGATTTCCTTCATTTTTCTCTTTTTTCGTTGTCTTTGGCGATTGTTGTGTTGTTCTTTGAGAAAGATGCGATCTTGGAGGGCCATGGGTTGTGTATTTTTGGGTTGTGTATTTTTTGCTATATTTTGGTAAATTAGTTTCTTCTTTTGTTCCTTGTTGGTTCTGGGGTTTACTTGAGCTTGGATCTCTCCTGGATGCTTAAATTTTCTATTTTTGGAAATTGTAGTTTGGAGTGGCTAATTGAGGTATATCAGGCTGTATTCTTTGCCGATGCTTGCTAAAAGTTCCATCTGATCCGATTTTGTTCCGTTCCGTTTGGATTCTGGTTTTCGATCTGAGGCAATCTTAAAATCTTTACCTCATTTTGGATTGAGTTTCTTCGTGTTGCTCAGCTTGTCGTGAAAACTGCTCTTTTTCCTGGTTGTTTTTTGGCTGTTTTATGTGCTATCAAGAAGTGAATTTGTCGTACATTTTCAAATTGTTGAAGTTTTGAGGATAAATTTGTTGCGCTTTCCTCTTCATTCGTGGACGTGCTTTGGATATGATTCTGTCTTGATGAACTCTTGGAATTATACTGCTCTGAGGTCTTTGAATATCTTGATCATTGTAATAGTACGTGATCTGCATTCTTTTTGACGTTACAGTTTTTTCCGTGTTTGTGACAAATGCAGGAAACAGTGCATCTTGGCCTGAAACTGATTTGTCTTCATTGGTTGGGTGTTGTTTGAGTGTTCATGGGAGGGCCAATGGCTGCTGAGATGGTCAAAGTGGCAACAAGCGATAAACTAAAAGATATGGACTGGATGAAAAACATTGAAATTTGTGAACTTGTTGCACGTGATCCAGGGTATGTTACTGGTTCTGATTGTACTCTAATGTTCAAAATTATTTCTGATAACTCCAGCCGACTTTTCTTTTGTGAATCCCTTACTCCTTGCTGAAGCTTTCTTAGTCTGTTCGTTTCTCATTTAGTTTATGTTATATGAAACAGTTACCCATAGACCTCTCTTAGGTTGCGTTAGATAGATTGCCGGCAATTTGAAAGGGCTCCATTACATTATTGTGTTTGATAAATTTTTTGATAATCTGGATTGCTTCTCAAAAGGCAATTTGGATTGCTTTTAATTTAAAAGGGCCCCACTACATTACCATGTTTGATAATTTTTTTTTGCTAATCTGGATTGCCTTCTAATAGGCAATTTAGATTGTCTTTGTGAAGGATGGTAATCTAGATTACCACTTTTTGGATAATCTTTTGGATAAAATTACACTCCCTTTTTTCCTTTTTCTTTCCTTTCGTGCTATCCCTGACCCCTCTACCACCCATCGACCGCCTCAGGGAAGGGGTGGCTAATGCTGGCGAGGGCGGGGGTGGTAAACCGAAGAAGGAGAAGGGGGGTTGGGCAGTGCTGGCAGGGGTAGGGGTGGGCCGCACTGCGAAGAGGAGAAGAAGGGGAGGGGCTGGGGGTGGGTGGCGCCGCAAAGAAGGAAAAGGGAGGGAGGGGGGAGGGGGGAAGGGGGCGAGCGGCACCGGCCCGGGGGGGGGGGGGGGGTGACCGAAGAAGAAGAAGAAGAGAAGGAAAAAAAGAGAAAAATATATATTTATTCAATAAATAGATTAAATATAAAAAATATATTTTATAAATAAAATATAAATTTAATCTAGGAATAGTTTGGAGATTTGATTTTATATTATCTAACATTATCCCTGCATTTACCAAACACAATGATCCACGTTGCCTGCAATCCATGTTGATGGCAGTTTACATTACCGGCAATTCACATTATCTTTCAAGATTGCCTGGTAATGTACCAAGTGCAATCTTAATATTTTGCATCATGTTTGAGCATGGAAGTTGAGATTGACTTTTGAATTAACGTTGATTGCTATGAAGTTGGTACTGCCCATTGACTTACAACATCTTATTTGTATGTTGTGATTTGATTTTGAGTTATAACCTCTTTATAGATTTTTCATTATATTTATTTTTGGAATTTAATTTTTGGGGTGCCTTGACTTCTGGGTGCTTGTGTAGGCTCTGTCTCTCTGGTGCGTAGGAACTATGCATGCCCTTGGCCACCCATCTACCTGTTACTGTCTTTTCAAGAAGTTGTTAAATCATTGTACCAAAAAAAAATGAACCCTTGCGCCCCCCCCCCCCGCGAAACAAAACAAAACGAAACAAACAAAAAAAAGGGGGAAACAAATCATCAATTGTCATGCATAGAAGGTTTCTACTTCCATTTCATGACAAATTTTAATTTCTTTTGGATTATAGGCAAGCCAAAGACGTCATCAAATCTATCAAAAAACGACTGGGGAACAAAAATGCCAATACCCAACTTTTTGCTGCCATGGTGAGTGCCAAGCTTTTGGACTTTTCATGTTACTCAGAATGTCATGGTTGTTCATACATTTTTAATGAACTAGAAGTTGGATGCAAACCTTTTTTATCTTGTGTACAAGATCTTCTACATGTGTGGTAGTTCATTACCTTTGTGGATATAGCTTTAACAGCAACATTAAGATGATCAACTGGCTTTGTGATTCATGATAGCAGTGCTATTACTCATATCGTATGTCTTTTAATCCTTAAATCTGGGCAAGCAATCCTCTTTATGCCACCCACAAAATTCAGTAAGATTTTATTTAACGTTCGCTAATAAACAGGGAACTTATATGCTCTCACTTTATCTTGTGTATCAAATTTACTCACTCTTGGATATCTATCCTTCTATCTTGCTGCACATGCTGTTTGCCCTATATGGAATAAAATATAACAAATTATAATTATATGATCATGTCTGATAGTATAATGGATATTATACTTTAAATGGTCATTCAAATGTTGGCAAGCATTTAGACTTTTTCCTTTTTCCTTTTCTTCATCTTTACTTCCTTCCTCTTTCTTCTTCTCTCTCCACGTGGATGGGTTTCGGAGTCCTTAACCCATCCCGGTCTCGTTTTCATACAAATGCTTTTCATTTTTTTCTTTGACAAGAGTGAAGTTTTCTTCTTTTGAAACAAAGATCTTGAACTCCAATTGAAGCAGCAATATTTATATTAATTACATTCATTACAAACAAAATTTATGTGTTTGAACAAAATGGGAATTTATTAGGATCAATAATCATCTTAATATTGGCAAATTAGAGAAATGGGTGAGGTGTTGGGACTAGGATGTGGTTAAGTTGAAAACCAAACAAAATATCAGAATGATTCGATGAGGAGAGAAGAGAGTTATTAGGATCGATAATCATCTTAATATTGGCAAATTAGAGAAATGGGTGAGGTGTTGGGACTAGGATGTGGTTAAGTTAAAAACCAAACAAAATATCAGAATGATTCGATGAGGAGAAGAGAGTTCTATAGTAGTTTTTTTCTTCCTTGCCAATCCATAGTAAGGAGAGGTATGATGCAATCCTACTTAGGATGTGAATTTGAGGAATGTGGAAGAGAGAAATAGAGTAATGAAGATGGGTTTGGGATTACATAGATTACATTGGATGCGATTTTTTCTAAAATTGCCCATATTAATGTTTTTTATTCTAATTTATCAACATTCCATCTATAGGCAAATTTGGTAGGCTCAAAGACCCCCATTGCTCTTGTTGATATAGTATAGAACTATAGATTATTGTGTAGTGGATCCAAGATAATGAAGCCAAGCCCATTCTGACGTCTCTTGGCCATCAGCTACATTTGGGGCCTTGTTTCATTTGAATTTGATTAAGGCCTTGTTTGAGATTGCTATTGTTAATAGAGCTTTTGTCAGTAGAGCTTTTAACAAAAAGTTGTTTGCCATTTATTGTTCAGTAATTACATTTCTAAAGTGCTTTGGAATTTTAAAATATATTTGGTAACCAAAACGAGAATGTACTTTTAGTATGGGAAAATAACAATAAAAGATATTGCATAATACTTTCAATTTTTTAATTCTTTGTATTATCAAGAGTTGTAAGTATTCTTAATTTACAAATTATTTATTTTGAATAGTATAATATTAGAATAGTATAATATTGTAGTATAATAGTAATTTATAGGAATATAATAATGTTATACTATTAAAATATGATTAGTATGATATAACAATGTTTTAAATCTTGTGGAATGGAGGTATCCCGATTTCTCCATGGAACGGGATGCACCCCCCTCCTACATGCACGTCTCGGCAAGGCAGCACTATTGGTTATGCATTGTGATAAATATCCTCCGTCTCTCATCCTTTTTTCTTTCCTTTTTTTTTAAACTTCTCTTTCTTTCCTTCTTTTTTTCTTTTCTTCTACCTTCTTTTCTTTCCTTTCCTTTTTCTTTCATTTTCTTTTCCCTTTTTTTTTCATTTTTCTTCTTATTTTATTTCACTTTTTCTTTTTCTTCATCTTTCCTTCCTCTTTCTTCTTCTCTCTCCACATGGATGGGTTTTGGAGTCTTGAATACATTTCAGCCTCGTTTTCTTGCAAGAATAGGATGGGACGACTAGGATGCCCCCAATCCCACTAGGATTATGGTTGAAACGGATCGGATTGATAGTTTGTATCCATATTTTTTAATAAATTCTGATACAAATATAGATATTAAATGAATATCAAAAATTAATATCCATATTTGTTCTAAACGGATACGGATACAAATCGGATATTAAGCATATCCATATTTGTTATAAATGTATACAAATATAAATCGAATGTAAATCATATCCATATTTGTTATAAACAGATACGGATACATATCGAATATTAAGTATATCTATATTTGTTTATCTGGATACAGATATAAATCGGATATTATTTCAGATATTAATCAAATTTTAAGCAAAATCTAATGGTAAAAATCAACAATAATGACATGATCATAAAAAATCTAAAAAAGTCATGATCATAATCTAAAATAATAATGATTACATGTAAGAAAGATAATTATAATCTAAAGCTCTCTTAAAATAAATAAGGAAATTCGGGGACTAGGATTCCAATTATATATAAAACGGATATCCGGATTTGAATATGAAAAATTGATAGAAATATGTATCTGAATCTGAATCCAGATAATTTTCTAAGTAGCTATCAGAATCCGTATCTGAATCCGATCGGATTCAACTATTTATATATATGAAACTGGGCCAAATCTGATGCAGATATGAATACAGTCGGATAAAATTTGACCCATTTTTAGCCCTAACTGGGATGTAGAACTTTGTGACATAATAATGATAGTAATGTAGTATTCATAATATTAGTACAAATGGCCCCTCCAAGAGCAATCCCAAATGTGGCCCAATATAGCATTTCCTATACTTTCTTTTTGTTCATCCTATTCCATGTGAGCATTTTTGTTCATCCTATTCCATGTGAGCACTTAAGATTTTTTAGTCTTTATCAGTTAATGATTATAATATGGAAGCAACATATGCAACATAACACCTTTTTAATTATTATCAGTAAGGCTATTTGTGACCAGTGCAAGGAGAAATGAACTCAGTACCAACACTTGATGCCTATTTACACAAGGAATTTGACTTGTCTTACCCCAACCATTATGCTAGGCATTGGAAGATACACTCAGCACTGCTTTAGGAAATGAATTAGTGGGTCTTCTGTCCATGGCACATGGGGCAAGGATGATGTCCTTTATCCATTATTTCTTTGGGATGTTCAAGAGAGACTCCAGGAAACTGTCTTCGGTTTTATTTTATCTTTCTAAATAAAGATCATTTGATTAGCCCTTTATCTTGTCTTTGCAATGAGAAAATAAAATATATTAAGTTCCTGAACTGTGCCTTTTTGTCCTTAAAAGGATTTTGAGAAGTTTGTCATTTAATTGTTATAATAATTTGAGAAATACTTACAGTTATGAATAATTCTTTTGACTTGATTAATATCTATTTTAGCTTTTGGCTTCCCCATTTGGACATGTCAACCATTTGGATGAAAAACAATTCTTTTGTTAACAAAGAAATTGAACTTCCTTGCTATGGTTCTTTTGAGGTTAATGCACATCTGCAGTTTCTCAACTAAGTTGTTCTATTTATGTTGCAGTTGCTAGAAATGCTTATGAATAACTGTGGAGAGCATATTCACAGACATGTGATAGATAATGGACTTCTTCCAATACTAGTGAAGATAGTGAAGAAAAAGGTTTGTCCTTATTTGATAGTGAATTACCATCTATTTAACTGGAAACTCTTCCCTATTAAGTTCCATTTTAGACATGCTTGAAATTTTCAAAAAGAATGCTTTACTCTGTTACAGACGGATTTGCCAGTCCGAGAAAGAATATTCCTTCTTCTGGATGCTATGCAGACAGCCCTCGGTGGAGCTTCTGGAAAGTTCCCTCAGTATTATGCTGCATACTATGACCTGGTGGTAGGTTCTGATATAAGACTACATAAACTTAGGAGTACCTTCTATCCATGTGATATGTGCTTGCTAAGATGGTTCATCCTTGACCTCCATTTCCATATGACTATTTTCTGTTGAATTGTACTGTCCAATGAAAATTTTTTTGTTAAACTTAACTGTACATGCAAGATGTTTTAGGATAAATATTGTGATGTTCTTGTCCATCTCCTTCAGTGATTTACAGTTTGATGGAGGCTTGGGGTATTCCTCTGCTTCCGTGACTTTGGGATCCACTGGAGAGAAGTTCTGTGACAGATGAACCCCATGATATAAATTGGATTTTATGCTGGGGGTCTAATCTCTTTAAGAGGTCTAGCAACATGGAAGGGCCCGCATTTTTCCATCTATTACTTCTTAGTCATCTCTGCTTATTTGCTTTATCTCATCTCCTGATTTAATCAAACTCATATGGGTCCAAGTACCTGCCACCCCCTACCTTCACCTGGTAAGCAATGCAGAAGAAGGGCCTCATCATATTGAGGACCCCGTTTACAGTAGATATCATGTCAGTTGAAAATTAGTTTGGCCTTCTAGGCATAATTTGAAGGAGACATTGTTTGGTTTCTGGGGTCTCTTTTGTTTCTGCGCAAGTCAATGAGTTAGATTTTCTTTTACTTGAATCACACTGAAAACTGGTAAATTAATTGTGTGGCTGTTGCTGTTTCTGTAGCAGTTGCTGAGTTTGCTGGGAATGGAATGTTAGAAACTTTGCAACTGTAATTGGAGTTCCTGTGGTCAAGTGCGTGCAAAATTTTCCCCCCTATTCTACTTTGTAGTTACCCTAAATCAAGGACCACTGCCAAATGTTAGGTTTCCATTTTGTAGTGTTCAAGGCTTGGGATTCCAAACATTTGTACCAAAATTGCTTATTGAAACGCCTATCCTCGATTATTTTCTTCTTGTTTCGACCTGGATCTATCAAAATCTAAGCTGCTTTGGACATTGCTCATCTTTTTCTCTGAAGCAGCTGTTAAGTGGGTCTCCAAGCAGAAAAGTATGTTTTGGGCCACATATTCGAGTTTTCCGCAGATGAAAGTTTTAAATCCCGAGCCTTACCCTGTTAAAGATTTGCTGCTGACAAGAAGTGAACTCTGCAGTCTATATTGAGTGGGCCTGGTCTTTTTTTTTTTTGCCTTTAAATCTTTTATTAATTAACATTTATAACTCTTATTAGCGGGTGCAAGGATGAACAAGTTTGACTAAAGTTATCGGTGGAATGATTTACCAAAATAATTATTTATGGAATGCAATCTCTCTCTCTCTCTCTCTCTCTCTCTCTCTCTCTCTCTCTATATATATATATATATATATATATATATATATGCATGCATACATGTAAACAAACAAAAGCTCTATACACATATGCATACATGTACTCATGCACATGCACCTATACATATGTGCATGTTTTATGTTGTCTAGATCTAGATCATCATAATATACTTATAATAGAAGAGTTAACCAGCATGCTGATGCAGCTTTTCATGCTTATCATAAAGGACACAGCTTACATATCTTGTGAGATCGAATATGGGCATGCAACATTCTGAGCCAATTTGTGCACCCTTACTGGCAGAGAAACGAGGCATAGAAGGAGCATGTAGTTCTACCACATGCTCTTTTTCATTTGTTGACACGACCTGTAGACCCACCAGTAGACCATGAGTGGCTAGAAAATTTAGCCCAAAATGCTTTATGTTGGCTAACACGACATCTGAGCTACACGCTTCCATAAGCTACTATCTTTGAGTTTGTGTATACCATGTCACATTTGCTACATGTTTAATTTTAAGCATTCATCATTTTTCTATTTAAACGTATATTTCATTAGTCAAAACTCAGTTCCACTGAAATATATTTTTAATGCCAGTCTGCTGGGGTACAGTTTCCGCAACGCTCTCGTGTTAGACCAGCTGAACAACCTGCTTCAAAGGCCCAAGTAAAAAATTTGCCTCCTCAAGAATCTCTACCGCAAGAATTTGAAAATGGTGAAAAACAAACAAATACCCAGATAATGCCTGACTCCAGGTACTTTAAATTGGTCATTTTTTATTCATCAAGAAAATTATGATTCAAGGTTGACTTTGGTAAGAATGAGATAGGGAAAAAGCTATTCTTTATTTGCATGATTGATGTGTTTAAGATGTATGATCTAAAGAATTTTGTAAGTTGCTTGTACTTTGGCTTATCGATACTCACATGCCACTTATCTGTATCGGATGTTAAAGTGGGGAAGCAATTATTGCATACCAAGATAGTATAATATAGGTTTCACAAAGCAAACTTATTATTGATGCTTAAAGCTTTGGTGGAAGTATCACCAGCAGATCTGAGGGAGGAAGCTAGATTTTGCACAATTGTACTTGATGAGCCTAAGTGGAAGATTTCAGATGCTAGTTGCAGAAGTCCAGCTCATGCCTACTTTTTTTACATGAGACAGTTTTGACTGTGCTTGCATTTCAATGATAAAGTGCAACCATACCAGGAGTCAATTTTATTTATTTGCTAAGACTCAAAGCAGATTCCATCATTCTTTTTCGTTTTCCTCTATTGACTAGGTTTTCAGCCTGTCCGAAGGGTTTTGTACTAACAAAACAAAATATACTAGCTTGGAATATTAAGAGACACAAGTCATCTTAACCTGGCCCTTAAGCAGCATTTGTTTATTCTGCTGTATATTCAGTTGCATGTGAGCAAATTGAGGTGGATCAGAATGTGTAGTTTATTGAATTGTAGGCACAGGACAAGATGCTGAGTTGTCTTTAGATGTTAGTAATTGCCATGATGTGGTTGACAAACATGCTATTGTTGCTTGCCAGATAGTTCTTATGCCTCATAAATTAACTAAATTCTTGACATTTGAATATGTTGTGGTAGCATGCATGTCTGTGGTGAATAGAGTAACCCAACAAATGAGTTTTATTGAATTAATTCAATCCATCATATCAAGTAATAAAGAAAAAAGTCATTATTGCTATTATATGGCCACAGAATTTAAACTGTTTAGCTGAAAAGTTCAAATTGTTCTTGTGCGAGAACAAACAGATTATCATCAGCATCATCATCATTGATTACCACCATCCTTATCTCAATCCATGGTTCTGAGTACTATATTGTACTGGTCCCTGTTGTATCAGCTTTACCAAGTTGGATTGGCAGGGGACTGGTACTTAGTATGTCCCCCTGGCAACACTAGGTACCAAACCGGCATATCGTAGTCACACTTGGCATGCTTGTACTGGACAGGCATTGATACAGGTACTAGTACCGGTACTTAGTTGGCTCAATCACTAGACAAAGTCTGAGTAGTTTTTAATTTTGGATTGTCTCAACACTTGAATGATATAAAGATAACGAAATTTCCTAAAACAAGCCTCTAGGTTGACGTCTATCCACAGCAATGTAACACGGATTTCGGTTTAAAGTGCATATGCCATATGTGATGACAAAGAGCTGGTATCCACTAAAATGAAAGTAAACATCATAAAAAGAAAATGGCATACTTCAATTAATATGAGACTAGAGTCCTGCATATTCAATTTGCATGTGGTGGCTGCATATTTTTTTTAAAAAATACAAAGGAGAATATTTTTTAATTATGATGCTAGTTTTATTAAAGACCTCTCAAGTTACATAGAATTCATTTTAGTTGAAGAGTTTCGAATCGATAAGAATTCTATGCAAAGAAGGAAATAAACATGTTTTTTCCTTGTGACTGATGGAGCCAGGGTGCATATTTTTGTTAAGAGAAAAGGGAGCACCGTGTTCTTATTACTTTTTGGTTTTTGATTGAAGCCATCGGGGAGCATGTGAATTGTGTGTGGGTGGGGGTGCATGTATTGGGAGTTGCAGAGCTTCATGTTCTGAGACCAAAGACATAAAGAAGGCCTTGGGCCTTTCCCATTATTTTTTAGTAGATAAGCAGGAAGCCTAGAGTCAATTATCAAGATTTTTTTTAAAAAAAATGATATTAAGAAAGTTGAGTTGAATATGGTCTTAAAATATTTATGGTACTTTTCAGAGGATTCTTGATGGATAAAGGGGGAAGCAAGATCAAAGCTAAGACATAGTAGATATATTTGGTATGGTCTCGTAATATATGCATTATATGTATTATATATACCATCTTGATACCATTATGATGTTGGAACTTAGAAAATGAGTTTAATTATGTTTGCCTTTTTGGATCTTAGTCAAGGATGATACTGTCAGAGTCATTGGGATAATTTTGAACTTTTGACAAGTGTTTTAATAACTGCATTATTAGTGAACAAGTATTTTGTTAACTACATGATTGGCAAGATATATATATATATATATATATATATATATATATATATATAGAGAGAGAGAGAGAGAGAGAGAGATGGACTAGGCTCAGGTCAACCAGATTTGGCTTCAAATCCTATCAGGTTCTCCACTATCCAATTCACGCGGATCTCCATGCAGTAAAGCAAAAGTTAATGGCCATTTTTTCATCCATTTGGATTTGGAAAAATAAAAAGAATACATGCCATCAAGGTTTTAAATCTCGTGGGATAGGACTGTCTCAATTTTTTCATGGAATTGGACGTGTCATTGTTCTGCTCCATCTTGGCACTTGAGACAGGAGATGTTTCAAGATGCTCTGATCGGGATGTTGGAATGCAGGCGGGATGTACTGTCCTGATACATGGGATGGTACCCTATCCCGGTGTCCCATGGGATGTCCCATCAGGACTTGAATCCTTGCATGCTATTAATGTGGATGGGACGGAATCCCACATGTGCCAAGGGTTGGTGGTCGAGCTTGAAGGGGTTTGTGTTTATTCTAGTTGAAGTTTGTGTTTATCCTCCATTCATGTTGTTTATTGCAGGGGTGATCTAAAGTGACATCTCATCTACATGAATGCTGATGGAATGGTAACCTACACGTGCCTAGCCACTATTAATGTGGATGGGACATGTCATTCTTGGTCTCCCCCATAGTAAACAGTAAGAACAGAGGATAAACACAAACTTTGGATAGAAGAAATATAAATCTCTTCAAAATAAATACAATTTTTTTTAGAATAAACACAAATGAGTCACAAATAAATAAAAATGCTCTAGAATAAACACAAATCTTGTGGCAGTAAACAGAAATGCTTTAGAATAAACATAAACTCGACCCCCAATCCTTAGCATGCATGGGTTTCCATCCTACCCACATTAATGGTGGTGGGCTTTTGTCCCATCTACGTTAATGGCTTGTTTCTTTTTTATGTTTTTTCAAACCCAAATGGATGGAACAATAGCTATTAACTTTTTGTTTTGCTGCATGGAGATCTATGTGGATAAACAATGGGAAACCTGATCAGATTTATAACCAAATCTAGCCAACCTGAGCCTCATCTCTCTCTTTGTCTCTATATATATATATTAACCCAGTAGTTTTTTTGAAGTGATTATAGATAATAATCTAAGTACCTTTCCGTGTATATGTACATGTATACATGCACATACATGTATATTCTATCATTCTTGGCTCCACCAATCTCTTATCCTATCAAATATAGGAAACAAACAATCTTAAATATTATGGTATATATTTATTACCATGTGTAAGCTCTATTACAATCTACTATTGGCATTACAGCCAAGGATTCAGGTTCCGACGAGACATCCCGTGGGATATCAGAATGAGATACCATTTCATGTACGAAGACAAGACGTCTTGCCAGCATCCTACCATCTCGATTGGGACATCTTAAGACATCCGCTATCCTAGTGTTGAGACGAGGTAGGACAATGACATGTTCCGTTCCATGAAAAAGCCGGGACAATCCCGTTTCATAGAATTTAAAACCTTGATTACAGCTTTCAAAGTGCACGTCTAATGAGTCAGAATCATCAAACATTTGAATCATAGTTTTTGAACCGGCCAAACCGAGCAGTTCCATGCAGTCTAAGCCATACCTATAGCAAACTGGGACTTTTCCAACTCATGAAATGAAACATCGGCGATAATGACAGAGGGAGATGGAAAGAGAGGAAGAAATAAAGGAGAGGGAAGGAGAGGACGATGCTGTCGGAGGCTGGCAGTGGCTTGCTAAGGTCGTTGGAGGGCCACAGAGACCTTCGGGACTCCATGTCCTTTGCTAGGGCCTCTAATTGAGAGAGATAGAGGGGGAGAGAAGGTTCCAAAGGGCGGGGAAGGTAGGAAAAGGCTCCCGCAGCCGCTGCTGCGGAAAAGGGCGATGGCCCTTGTTCATTGTTTTTTTAAAAAATTTCCGATCACAATGAAGCCGGCAATAGGTGTGTTGGCTTCACTGTGGTCGGGATTTTTATAAAAAAATCCTGTGAGAGGGGAGATCACTCCTGTATCATACCTGTAGAGCTGTAGGCAGCTTTTACACCGTCCGACTATTGGAGGCCCTCTGGTGGCCTTTTTGCTGCCTCTCCTTCTCTTTTCCTTCCCCCCCTCTGTCTCTCTCTAATCATTTTTCTTTCATGGACAACTTTGAGTCGGCGGTCCCCACACTCCTCCAGTGGCCACTGTTGATGTCTTCGTTGCCTCTACCTCCTTCCCTCCCCTCCTCTCTCTTTCTCTTCTCTCTTTCACACACTCTCTCTCTTTTCCTCTTTGGTTCATTCATTTGTTTTTGTATTGGTTTGCACTGGTCCGGTATGGTTTGGACCATATTGCTGGTCAGCCAGAATGGGGTCTGGTATCAGTTCCAAAAATCATAGTGACATTTGGTAATAATTAATGACAATTGAATTAATACTGACAATTGGTATTAATAAATGACTATTAGGTTTTTTATCAAAAAAAATGACTATAGGTTAGGACTCAGCAGTTCATCAAATTTATATTGACGATGGACAACCTCAATGTGTGTTTTCTTCTCACTGTAGTTAAAATTATACTTTTTGTGCATGTCTCAATATTGGGTTTTGTTGTCCTGTTGTTGAAGGCTTCAAGCATTGGTTTCTGCTCCCAAATCTGATACATGACATACCTGTAAGCATGGATATAACAGAGATATGAATATTCATAAAATATATGAAAGTGTTCATGACTGATACCGGGCATTTGTTGGTTGGATATTTTCTAAAATATATTCTTATTTAAGGATGTACATTCATCCATCTAGTTCAGTTGTGGTTCCAGCACTTTTTTTGATAATTAATTTATAATAAATTCTGTTAAGAAGTTTCCTCTATTTTTGGTTATTGAGGCAGCAGCACCACAAACTTGGAGAAACTTGCACTTGTGTTTAGTCTTTAGAAGGTGTTGCTAAATATAACCAAAAAGGATATTATTATTTGTTCTGAATGCTGACAAATTTAGGTAATCATCATCATCTTATGCTAATTTTGTATTTATTATGTTTGTATTATTTCAGTGTAATTCATAAAGCAACTAGTGCCTTGGAGGTTCTGAGGGATGTGTTAAGTGCTTTGGATCCTAAATATCCAGAGGTACGGTTCAAATGAATTTGCTTTCTTTGTTTTATGTTCTCCAATGAATGATGATAATGAACTTCCTCAGGATGTTGGCTACAAAGTTATCTGCTCATTTTTGTTGATATTAGTCATATTTCTTTTATGAAACAGTTGATGTTGGAAAATTATAACTTTAAAATGTATAATCAAGTGTTAGCAAGCAAACATAGAATATGTGTTCATGATATGCTTTCTGCTTAACTTGTCAGAAAACCTAAAACTTATAAAGGGTGTGCTTTTACAGTATACAAACTCTTTTTTACAATCATTAGTTTTACTATTGCAGGGAGCAGCTGATGAGTTTGTATTGGATCTTGTGGAACAATGTTCATATCAAAAACAGCGAGTCATGCACCTGGTAATGACCTCCCGGTAAGATATTCTTATCTCTCCTATTTCCCTTGTTCCGTCTCTCAGAGGGGGCATTCTTTCGGTTTCATTTTGCAACTATGGCCCATGCTATACTTTTTCCTATTCAGCTGTTTGAAAACATTTTATATTACTTTTACTATTTTGATCTTATTACTCTGGATCTGTTGCATACAATCTAATACCTTTTCTGCATTTTCACTCACTTCTAATATAGCTTAATGGTCAAATTGTTGATCCTTTCTTTCTTTCTTTTTTTTAATTTTACAATAGATTTGTTAATTATGTTGTCTGTTGTCCTGATCTTCTGAGAACAATGTTAATAACTTATGTTAGTACTGCATTATGATTTACATTTGAAAATATGTCATTTAATTGGTATCCTGTGAACCATACAATCATTTTGTAATGTTATTTATTGTTAACCTCTCAGTAAATATCTGTTGTCCTGGGTGTCTTTTTTTAGCTGAACAGCTTGAAAACTTGAAACATGGAAACAGTAGAGATTCACTTTGATCATTTTTTTGGCCACACAATGTTGCTTGTGGATTCTTCTACTTGATCTGCTAATTTATGATGTGCATTTGGTCCTTGCACAGTGAATAATCTTGTAAGTTGCTTCTTGTTAAAATCAGATAATCTTTGTAAGCATAGGAAGGATTCTGCGGAACTCACACATACAAAAAAGAATCTTTTGCTCTCAGGTACTTTTAGAAGTGCTGACCCCAATATCTGTTGACCTTTGGAGGCTGTAACTTACATATTTTATGAATCAGGGAATGCTGATCGGGATTGCATCCATTATGGCATTTATCATAGATTGGATGCCGCAAATGGATTCACTCATTCATGAAATCTTTGCTAACCAGTTATTCTCTTAAAATAGGAAAATTTGCTTTGACCAATATTTTTTGAGTGGTGATATTGACTGTGATGACTACTATCATAGAAACCAAGGGCAGCATACTTTCTCAAAAAGTATATATGGAAGCTATATGACTTGCAGGGCATTATTGTATGGTTTGTGGCTTTTGTCTAGGAGGTCTAGAGCTGTTCTCTTTCTAATCTTTACACAACCAAGTTATCTTCCTTTTTTTTTTAATTTTTTTTATAAATCATTTTCTATAATAGTAACTTTTTCTTTTATAGTTTGTTCTCTCATATTGTATTCAAAGGAATAAGGTTGTAAAAATTCATTGAAGCAGCTGGCCAAGCCTCATCATGTGACTAGCAGTTGGGCTGGTTGAGAAGTAGATGGATAGGCTCATGCCACTTATCTACCCCTATTCCTTTCAGTTCATTTATCCATTCCCTTTCTTTCCTCAAACAATCATAAAGTCATGAAATGTCAATTTATTCCCTTCTTTCCCTTTTTATACCAGCAAAACTCTCTCGAGGGAATGGGAGCTAGGTTGGCTCCATACTGGCTGAGGGCATTAGCAGTCAACTGATAGGGATGAGGAAAGCTCAATCTGAGCTTATCTATCCAAGGCCATCAATGTATCTCTTGTCTCGTGATTCAGTCTGATTCCTAGCTTTTAGGCTTTCTGCTCTTTTGAGAGATGCGATGATCCAAGAACGTGCAGTTGAGGAAGGTGAGGAAGTTCCTATTTTCCTTCCATGTCTATAACCGGCTACATCAATCGATCTACTTGATTATTTTGGACCAGATATTGACTGAGCAAGGGATGAGATTGTTCCTGACTAGGTTTCTTTGGTTCGCTGACCACCACTGGTTGCAGTTGGGGGCTTGGGATTGATCCATTGATGGGAAAAACGGAGGAAGGAATAGGTGAACTTGCAAGAATCAAGGTGCTTGGATTAGGCGAGAGAGATAGATATGAGTTTCTGTTAAGTGATTAGCTCTCATGGGAATGGGACCTGCATGGGATAGCTTTGATCGAGGTGCTGTGCTTTTCTTTGCTGATGAATCGATTACATTATGTACTGATTAACTTGCTCAAAGTTGGTAAAATGCAACTTTTCATGCCTTAATAGGGAGGCATTCTTTTTTATCTTTTTTCCCACTTTATTGAAAAAAGGAAAAATGCAGAAAATGGCATTTTCTTTAAAAAATTTGTGGAACATATGCTTTTGATTCTTTGCAGCATGCTGTCCATCATTCCGGAATTTTATATTGAATAAACTCATAACTGCAGTCGCTGAAAATTCAAGGAGATGAGCTTGTTTCTTCTCCATATAGATTGGCACTTGCTGCCACAAATCTTCTCGGATGTCCTTAAAAATGCATATGAGTTATCAGATTACCTTGCCAAAGTAGTGTGGAGCAGAGCTGCTTGATTTCCTTTCGCTGTTCTCTTTGACCCTTAGATCCCCAATTCTGTTATCTCTTATCATTTAAATAGAGCTTTGCCAATTATCATTGGAAAAGAATTTGCTACCTCTAAAAAAATCTGTTTTCTTTTTCTCAGGGATGAGAAACTGGTCCCTCAAGCCATCGAACTGAATGAGCAGCTACATAAGGTTCTTACTCAGCATGATACGCTCCTTTCAGTTCGTGCTACTTCTACTGCAGCTCCCTGTGTCAATGACAAAGCTGAAGAGGAAGAGGATGTGGAACATCTTTATCGGAGGTATGGTCATGTTTTAATTTCATAAATATTGACCTTCAAGTCAAACGATAGAGCTTGTTAATTATAATTTTTTTGTCATAACAGATATGATGATTTCACATGCAAAATCCATACCACCTGAATATTTATTCCGAGTTCTGCTACTAGATCAAGAGTGACTTGTTAGAAACTGCTCACGAAGCATAAATTACGGTCACTTGCTTGAGCATATAACTAACATATTACTGTGGACACAAATACAATCTTTATGACAATAACTTAGCTTAATTGATCCATGTATCTGGAAACAGGATCTTGGTTTTCTCTTATGATGATAGCATTCCAACCTAAGATATAAGACACAAATTCAAATTAGTTAATTATGAAAATCAAGGATAAATGGCAACTTCAAGCTAAACCTCTTATATCTCTTGGTTGATTTTTGCCCTGTGATAAGTAATTTCACAATGTCTAAACCCATCCATTAAGGTTATGATTATCTCTTCCATATTATAATTAAGAAATCCCTCATGGATTGACTAGATAGTACAATTGCTAGAGTTCTGCTGACATAGCCATTGCTGTACTGCCTGTACAGAGAATGTAACCGTCTTCATTCTCCCCAGGGGAATGAGATGTTAGTGCCTTAATTAACAAGCTAATCAGCTGGAGGCGCTAATAATTGTTGTTAGTTCAAGCCAAGCTACAGCCTTTTAGGATAACATCGCTAACTTTTTAACATGTCCTTGCAAGCTTTAAGTTACCAAGATCTGCTGCAAAATTAGACAAAGGCAGGGTTTTCATTTATTTTTATGATGGCTTCATGTTGATTTCTACCCTTCTTCTAACTAGCTCTAAACTAGAATATTTTGGTAATATTATTGAAAAGTTTTTTAGGGGCAACTTAAACAATGTATCAAAATGATTGAAACAAGAAATCTGTGAGAAAAAAGCTTGTAACACAATATGGGAATTATATTTAGTGAAAAGAAAACTCCAATAATACAATCATGGTGTGAAGGTTTGTCTGGGACTTCAAATGGAGACCAATACATTTCTGGTTTGGGCAGGCAGACCAATTCATTTCTTTGAGTTTCAGGAAACATTCTCTAAAAACTTAAATTTTGCAATTTTTTACAAGAATGGAAGCATTCTAATTTCAAGCTATGAAGCAAGTATTGGAAAACTAGATTCATTCATGTGAATTTGGTTATCATAGAGCTGAAATTTCGTACTTGTTTCTGTTGTCATGTGCGACTGATTGCCATCAAATAGTAAAACAATATAGTGCACTCAAACTATATATATATATATGTGCTTCAGTGTCAAAAGATTAAATCATATGTTGAAGGCCTGAAATAATATAATTATCTTAAATGTCATCTAAAACATATTCTGACATTTTTTTGATATTTTCAATATTAATTAACTCTTTAGGCCCTTCGTAGTTCTCAAATAATGAAAAATGTTGAATGTAGTATGGAAACTACTGAAGCTGACAAACTATCTAAACCAAATCTCATTTGGTTCAGTTGAAAAGCTGAAATCAAAATGGAGTTTATAATGTTTAACATAATCAAAATATTGTTAAACAACCTAAATTACCTGGTAGGTAGATGGTTAATAATGTTTCACTCGTTAAAAGTCCAACATATTTTGGCCAAAATTTTGAATGATGAGCTGAATTATGTATTCTCACTTAAATGTTTCACCTATTGTAATCATACTCAATGTGTGTTTCAGGTGCTTTGGAGTCAGCGCCTTATTGCTTTAAGAAAAAACCTGTTTAGCAGAGCACATGATTTTTACATTTTGGATTAAATTATTGTAAGCATGGATAGCCCCTTTAGGTTCATGGTAGTTCATTGGAGGACCAAATTTTTGCATCTATTTCTCATGCAAGACTGCAAGTGCATAGTGCTGCAATTGTCTATATTGCAGATAGGATGAATATTTAATACTTCAATCAGTAAGCCATATCTCACCTATTGGGGTTAGATTTTATAAATCTTGTTTAGTACACCAAACTCCGAAGATGTTTTATGACTTGCTCCTTGCAAAATTTGGACCTTCAATAAATTGAGGCATGTCTGTTCAGTATATGTAAATGTAAAGTTGGATAAGACTTCTTATAAGAGAATTTGGGGATCAGATGTAGGATGATTTGACCAAGAGATGCACTTAAAAGCATCCTGCTGACTTTCGGCTCTTTCCCACCCCTGTATTGTTAATGTGGCACGTGGCTTGCCCAACTAAATCCTCTTACTATTCCTAGATCAACAACCCTCTTCTTGCTCCATCATCTCCTGCCAGCTCTCTCTCACTTCAAATTCTGGCAACTAGCTTGACTAAACTGTTCGATAACAATAATTAATGAAGCTGATAAGGTCCCCATATAGCATGGACAACAAGGGGTGCGCATGGTCTATTATGATATCTAGACTTATTGGTTCACTCCAGTGAACCATTGTCAACACAACATGGATATGGGTGTGGATCTAAGTCTGACCCGTTACTGAGCTTTCGGACATGGCACTTAGAGAATCTGAGAAGCTGGTGGGGGGAAGGAGAGTGAAGGGAGCAGTAGAATCAAAAGAAATATGTGTGTGTGTGTCTGAGAGAGAGAGAGAGAGAGAGAGAGAGAGGTGGACTGGGTTGGGTGGATAGCACCTGCACCTCTATGTTGGGTAGGGGATGTTGGTGGTAGACAGAAGATGCCATTCAAATACTTCAGGCATGCGGATGTCGATTTGAGACTGTTTGATGGATGGCTATGATCCCATCATAAGGGCCTATTAATTAATTTTTTTTTTCATTGAAACCATATATTGATGATGACCATTTAATTTTTAGTCCTTGCCCTATGTAGAAAGACAAAGAACTGGCGTGCATACAACAAGCATAGGTGCATATGTAAGACATAAAAATGTATGTAAGAAAGACGCTAGTGTGTATAGAGGACTAAAATGAAAAATGATAGGTTCCTAGTTCCTACAGGATCAGGTGATGTAGAGTGTTCATGTATGCCCATAAGTCTACAATCCTAAGATTTGGGGGTAAGATGAATACGAGTCCTGGGTACACCTAACACCTGGACCCGAACCCATGTAAGACAGTCCAGTGGTCAACCCACCAAGTTGGAGCTTTACCACTGCTAACCCATTCTTATGGTGCTTCGCCATTTGGATCCTACTGCCACAACGTAGGAGTGAACCATGCCCCTACCATCGCAAACTTGGAGATTCTAGTGGTTGAAGAAGCACAAAACTAAATGGGGAATGAATAGAGAAGTGGGATACTGTAGTGTTGATCGAATTTATTTGCTCCATTGATCAACATTCTTTTGGAGGTAGGGCATAAATCAGCATCTCAAGAAAGAGGAATTGATGGTTTGTATTTATTGTAATTAGATAGCGGAATGGCAGTAACTTCTGCCAGCATTTAGACTCCAGTGCATGTTGTAGAGCATTTCGCAGTTTACAAAATATGGGGCCAAATCCTTTCAGAGACACCCTAATTCTAAACAACACCACCCCCAAGCACCCCTTTTGTCGATCATGCATGTGTGCAATATTCCAGCAATCTTCATAGCTTTAAATTAGAAAACACTTGAACAAGTTCTCTAGGTGGGCCAACTATGATATAAGAGGAGCTGCAATCCTATTCCAGGCACGACTTACAAGCCAAAAGGTCGAAATGCAATGCAACATCCAGGAATGAATAATGCTTGCCTGCATGTGTGGTGCTGGCATGGGTGCGCATGTGGATGTGCACCAAGACATGTATATGTGTGAATGGAATGATGCATTTATGCTGATATAAAATCAAGTGGTTTGCTACAATTACTTAATTAATTTTATTTAGATGTGTGGACATTGACATCTCACAGCTGGATGCACATGCTCTGAGCAATGCAAGAAGGCTTTATACTGCTAGCTGAAAAAAGCTATTGTGCAGAGAGAGTATAGATATGGCTGGTCCATTTGGATTCATGGATTCAAAAGTATTGATATGCTTTAGGTTTATGCTGGTTTTTCCATCTAATGTACTGTTTGTCTACTAAATGCACAGAATAAGGAAAGGAAAAGCATGCGCTGAGGACCATTCAGATGACTCCATTGGCTCTTTCAGATCTATTCCTAAGGAAAAGATGCAGAGACCCCTTATACGGCCACTCTGCATACAGCCTTCTGATCCTGACCATAAGCCCAGGCCTCTATGCATACAATCACCGGATGCCGAGACTAAGCCACTGCCAGCAGTCTCCATACCACCTCCACCAGCCAAGCACTTGGAGAGGGAGAGATTCTTCAAGGAGAAAAAGATGGATGGTTCAGTTTTAACAGGTCACATGAGAGGGTTATCGCTGAACAGCTGTAATGGTAGTAGCTCTTGCAGTGGCAGCACTGATTTTAGTGAATGAGATATTTTTGGTTTCTGAGATTGATATTAACAGCAGCTGGAGGGTCATGCGAAGAGGCTAGCTTCTTCGATGTATTTTGTGTCTAACTCTTTTCTTCTTCTTTAAATTTGTTTGACTCTTGAGGGTTTGACCTGTTTATTGCTGTTCAGGCAGATGTTTTTGTTTGCAGTCTTGGTCATTTTTCCTTGGTTTGAGCTAGTGGGATTGAAGGAGTGGGGTTTATAGATGAAGGGTGGGGAAATCTCATTACTTGTTTCTGTCAATACTCGACCTCATTTTGAGGCTTGCTGCAGGACTGGTTCCATGTTGTAAAATGAAAGCTTCATGATAGTGAATAGAATAACAGACGGCATTATTGATTTGTAGCTGAATCTGGATTTAGGTCATACTCGAGAGACAATGGAGGATGATTGTGGTTGCGACAAAATGAAGCACTGTCAAATGAAATCCTGAGAGTATACACTAGTTTACCGCATGCTGTTAATGTAATGTTGGATGCAATCCATTGTTTTGCAATGTCACCAACACCAAGCATACATTTAGTCTTACCAAATGCATAAATCATGGATCTATATATATGTTGAAAGGTGGTATTGCAAAATATCAGTTTTTTATCATTCGTGTCAGAGAAATAGCAAATACATGGGATCATTACCCAAAAAAAAAAAAAAAAAAAACAGTTTTGGCTCTAACTTTCTCGTTTGACAGTTCTTTTCGGTAGGTAGTGGCTGTGGATGGCAATAACAACAGTGGATTCTTTTAAAACTGTTTGGGTACTCAATTAACCAACCTGTGCATTACAACGTATGCATGCGTAGGCTCGGAAGAAAGAGAATCGACCAAGGAAATCTGAGGAATTTGAAGAGCCGTGAATTGGATTATCTTGAGCTATCAGGAGTGTAGAAGATCACGTTTTTGGAGATTTTGTTATCAAAATTCTGGCTATTGTGGATTGGCTGGTTACCCTCCCGCATCATGAGAACGTATCGCATGGATACATTATCGGGCATCTTAAGTAGGCCATTATTATAAGATATCAGCAAATCCAAATTGATATTCTAATGGTCAAAACTTAGGTTCAGGCCTTAGAAGCAGGATGAATCATGGAAAAAATGTTATGGTTGTCGGAGTAACAGAATTTGAAAATTGCATTCCAAAGTGACATAAAAGCCTTTTGTTTTAGAAGGAGATGTACCAAGCACAAGGCTTTTTTTCCAAAGATCCTGAGATGAAAGATGATGGTAATATAAATTCACGACAAAAAAAAGGGAAAAAAGAATTAATTATGGTGAATTAACAATGAGAACGGTTCAAGAGCCAAGATAAGACAATTAAATCAATGAGAGGGCAGTGAATTGACAATGAGATCCATCCAATTCCTCATACTGAGCTGTTTGCATGTGGTAGACAGGAATTTAACTAACTTCTGATTACTAGCCATCAGGCAGAGATGTACAATATACAAGAATAAAATATACTCCCGTTTATTAAAACAATTAATCCTAACTCAAGCTTAAACCTCCAGTCTTTGAAAACAAAACTGGATACAGTAACAAAATAACGAATGTTTGAATGGACAAAAGAAAAATAAAAAACAAGTTTTAGGTTTGATACGTCACCGAATAATTTTGAAAGATAATATAGATTATCAGTAATATAAATTGAAGATAATGTGAATTATTATATTTGATTCATGTAAATAATTTTATATATTATAAAATCAAAATATCAAAATACTTCTAAATTAAATTTATATTATATTTATAAAAATATAATTTTTATATTTTATCTATTTATTACTTTCTTTTTTTCTCTTCGATTCCCACCAACCTCCCCCTCCCCCCCCCCCCCACTGGCTCTATCTCTTCCTCTGCTTCCTCTTCAGCCATCGATGGTGGCAGTCCACCTCATAGCCACCATAATGCCATTCAATCATATTTAGGCTCCTGCTACTTGGCTATTGTGCCCATCGTCTATCTCTTTAAGGCCCGCCACACCTTCCAACCAATCGCCTCCCTCCCCACCTCCCATATAGTCGTCAACTCCTTACAGGGAATCCCCTTCCACCGGACCTCTGGCACCATTGAGCACTCCTTCGCCCCCTCCAATACCTTCTTATCCTATGGCTATCATCGCTCCACCTTCATTGCCGAGCACTGCTCCCTTAAGCTCTCCTTACATTGTCGCCACCGCCATGCCATTCACTCCCTTCAACCTTCAACACCCTCGTGATCGATCCCACCCTTAAGGATGACCTCCTCCGCTTCGCCACCCGTTGCAACCACTATGCCTGTGTCAGCCAAGCTTGAAAGCGCAGCTACCTTCTTCCCAGGCCTCCAGGCATTGGCAAGACAAGTCTTGTCGCTGCCATCACCAACCTCCTTGAGTTTGACGGGCAATAGAGGGGTCATGGGAAATGTGAGGAAGGAAAGAAGAAAAGCAAAATAATTTGCTAATCTGGATTATCTAAAAGATGATTATCTGGATTATTATCTTTTTTTTAAATAATCTAGATTATCTCTTAAAAGATAATTTAAATTATTATATTATTTAAATTATTAATAAAAAAATATAGTAAATACAGTAATATGATGGGTTTCTTTTAAATTATTTGGAATCAATCTTATTTCTTTGGTCAAGGTCAATGAAATCCTTTTCTAACAGGTTATTATTGCAACACGTAGTGTTCAAATCTTTACCTTACTTGCAACATTTTTGCGAAGTCTTCTTTCACTTCCATCTTTAACCTTCAACCTATATCAGGGAAGCCCTCGTAGGGGCTGTGATGATGGAAAGTGTCTTCAAATCTCTTATCATTTTGATACTAGTCTTCCTTCACCTCCCTCTCTGACCCTCAACCTGCAGACACTCATGGGGTGCCGTTAACTGTCACGACTGCTTATCTAAGAACACGAATTTTTAAAACATCAATAAAATATGGAAAGGATCTTGACGTTTCATATCATCGTAATGCTGTTTTTGTTTCTTAAAAGATTGGTCCTCTATAATTGCACATTACAGATGCCAATGAACTTGACTGCCAGACAATTTGGCTTCCCAATGACCAAGCTGCATATTGTGGCCTGTGCCTGTAGATATGTTAGCTCAATAACATTTTGTCACGGGCCAAGAGAAGAATGATCTCTTATCATCCAAGCTATGTGGGATAAAAATGCTTCCCCACATCACTGAACAGTCAAAAATATGATGCTGTTGAATTTGTGAAGAACGCTAACTCAATTCATGACTTACATACCAGTAGTTCCCACGATAACACGAACCTCGACTGAAATTATGAAACTGGACTGGATCTCTGAGGACAATCTCCTACCCTTTACTCTCAGAAAATAACTTTATTATACCCATCCGGCCGGCCAGGGTTGGGCCGGACAAGGCATCCAGCCGGCTGACCCGGGTTGAGGCTTCCACTGATCGGCTCTCGCGGAGGTCTTCAATGCTTCCCTACCGGAGATCCAATGAGCCGACTGGTTTGGAGGCCGACTGAGCTGAAGATCGGCTAACCCATTAAAGGCCGACCTACTGAGAGGCCGGCCAACCAGAAGACCGGCTGATCCACTCCTGCTGAGCTTGACGAACTTATTCCCATCCAGCGAACCGCTTGAAGGTTCCGAAAAATTCCCTCCAGCTGGTACCAGAATTCTGTTGCAACGAACTCCACGACTTTAGGCCACCTGGCCGTCACTCTGATCTTCCCAGGGGCAAATCAGGGACTTTATTTCTTCCCTCTAACGAATTTTGGCAGTATCCCATGCCCATATAAGGTACTCGGGGAACCTCCGCTGGGGTAAGATGTTCTCTCTCCTCTCCACGCTACACTCTTTTCATCTCTCTCTACTCTGTTGCTCCAGACCCCCCTGCTAACTTAAACATCGGAGTGTCCCCCGCTGGAGCACCTCCAGAGCCCAGGGGACTTTGTATAGGTTGACCGGTGGAGGAGCTCTTCAGCACAGCTAGCCGAGCCCGGTACAGGTGGAAGCGCGCCAACAGATTGGTGCTAGAAGGAGGGCAGCTCAACCTCCATCCTGCTCTCTACTCTAAAAGGAGAGATTGACTGAGAAAAGCTATCAATGGTAAGGGAAAGAACGCGAAGTATCTTCGCCAAAGGGAGGCATTCTCCCCACCGGTCTAAAGCATCTCGCGGGGAGGACGCCACGGCCACTGCCGCCGAGCCCACCATCACTCTGGGGCTGCAGTAGTTCCAGATGCTGGTGAACCGCATCGAAACGCTTATCTCAGCGATCCAGCATTTTCAGGAAGCAGCCGACGACCGGCGGCAGCCACCTGCAGGTCCTACATCAACCATCAATCGGCTGCCGGGGGGAGTCAGCTGCCAGAGGTGCCACCACCTCTTTTTCACGCTGCTTCGGAGCCCCGAAGGTCTTTGGGGGCTCACGCTAGTGGGAAGAGAGCGAGGTCGGCTTCCCCATCTTTCGCTTACTCCGCCCCTCTCGATGGTCGGCGCCCTGCTAAAGATCCACATGACTATGGCAGTAAGATCATGCGCATGGAAGAGCTCATGGCAGAGATTATCGAGCGCCAGAAGGCCGAGGGGGGGCAGGCGTACGACACCCGCCCACCTTTTTTTGCTGAGATCTTGGGGGAGCCTATCCCCCGGCACTTCAAAATTGCCCAGGTGGATCCCTACAACGGTACCACCGACCCACTGATCATTTGGGCACTTATAAAGCCCACATGATGGTACAGGATGCCTCCGACGCCCTTCATTGCATCGCCTTCCCAGCCACCCTGAAGAAGGCTGCACGGATGTGGTTTACAGCCATCCGACCAGGTACGATCCGGTCTTTTTCTCAACTTGAGACTCTTTTTCTTTCGCATTTCAGGACATGCAGTCGGGCCCCGAAGAACACCGACTGCCTCTTTCTCATACTCCAAAAGGAGGGGGAGACCCTCCGGGACTACATGGCCCGCTTCAACTCAACGGCCATGGAAGTCCTAGACTTGAACGAGGTGGTAGCAATGTCAGCCTTCAAGAGAGGGATCCGATCGTCCAGGCTTATATTCTCCCTGGACAAGAAGTTCCCAAAGGACTACACCGAGCTGCTGACCAGGGCCCACAAGTACGTCCTGGCAGAGGAGCAGTCTGCGAGTCACCGCCAAGCGGAGGGGAAATAAGCCACCAAGAAGCGGAGCGATAAAGCCCCTGCAGTCCGACCTCCCGGCGACGGTGGCTAATCCACTGGCGTCGAAGCCCGAAGCCGAGGGACTTCTTCAAAAAGTTTGAGACTTACGCGCCCCTCTCCCTTCCAAGGAAGAAAATTCTCATAGAGATTGAGAACGAGGCTTACGTCCAAAGGCCTCGACCGATGAGGGGCCCTCCTGTCGCCAGAAATAAGAACAAGTACTGCCGATATTATAGAGACCATGGACACGATATTGAGAAGTGCCTCCAGCTAAAGGATGCTATCGAAGACCTCATCAGGAGAGGGTATTTGAGTAAGTACGTTCGCCCCCGCCGGGATCGGGCTGAAGCCTCTACTGTCAGAGACCCTCCGGAAGAGGCTGAACTCCCCAATCAGCATCCGACAGGCGAAGGTGTTGGCATGTTGCATCGACGATCCAACTGGGGGTGTGAAGGGGGTCAGGACATTGTAAAGAGGCACAGGGGCTCCGGTGTGATCAGTTTTTCTGATGAAGATCTCTTGGAACCCTATCTCCCAGGGGATGACCCTGTCGTTGTGTCGGCAATCATTGCCCATTATGGTGTAAAGCGTGTCCTTATTGATAATGGAAGCTATGCGGAAGTTTTGCTGTACGATGCCTTTGTTCAAATGAACTTATCTAGGTTAAGGCTGCGGGACTCCCTGATGCCGCTCACTGGCTTTGGAGGAAACTCTGTCAGAGTAGAAGGAGAAATCACCTTACCTGTAACCCTTGAGACGGAGCCTTGCCAACGGACTTTCCCCATCAATTTTGTGGTCGTCCGTATGACCTCGGCGTACAATGCCATCTTAGGCTGACCGGCTCTTAACAGGTTCCATGCCATTGTATCCACTTATCACTTGCTGGCAAAGTTCCCGACTCGTAATGGGGTTGGGGAACTGAGGGGAGACCGCAGGTGGCCAGACAATATCTGGCCATACATGACAGGTAGCTAGATGGGCGCCCCACACTTGAGCAATTAGACCCCAGGGATGAAACCGATGACTACGGTCAGTCTGTCGAAAAGATTGTGTTTGTTCCGCTCAGAGAGGATGACCCTACTAAAATACTTCAAATCGAGAGTATGCTAAGTGAAGAAGCCCGACAGGAGCTGGTGGGGTTCTTGAGAAGCAATGCTGATGTTTTTGCCTGGTCGGCCTTGGACATGCCAGGCATCCCGCCGGACGTCATTACTCACCAACTTAAGGTGGATCCAATGTATAGACCTGTCCAGAAGAAGAGCTTCACTGCCGAAAGGCAGAAAGCCATCGAAGAAGAAGTGAAGAAACTCCTCAATGCCGGCTTCATTAGGGAGTCCCACTATCCGAAATGGTTAGCCAATGTCGTTATGGTGAAGAAGGCCAGTGAAAAGTGGAGGATCTGTGTAGACTACACGGACCTCACAAGGCTTGTCCGAATGACAGCTTTCCCCTGTCGAAGATTGACCAGCTAGTGGATGCTACAGCTGGCCACCAGCTCTTGAGCTTCATGGACGCCTTCTCTGGGTACAACCAGATCAGGATGTACCCCGAGGACAAGGAGAAGATGGCCTTCGTCATAGACAGGGGGCTGTATTGTTACAGGATGATGCCTTTCAGCCTGAAGAATGCGGATGCCACCTTCCAACGGCTGATCAATCGAGTCTTTGAAGGACAACTCGGAAGGAATATGGAGGCTTACATCGACGACATAATTGTTAAGAAACTCCGAAAGGCCGACCATATCAGGGACTTGCAGGAATCCTTCGACGTGCTGAGACATCATCGGATAAAGTTAAATCCCGCCAAGTACGTATTTTGGGTGACCTCCGGGAAATTTCTTGGCTTCCTGGTCACTCGAAGGGGTATTGAGGTCAACCCCGAGAAGATCAAGGCCATTATGGACATGGCACACCCGACCAGTAAGAAGCAGGTGCAAGAGCTCACGAGTCGTATTGCCTCCCTCAACCGTTTCATCTCCCGATCGACTGAGAGGTCCTTGCCCTTCTTCAAAACTTTGCATTGGTCGGACCGCTTTCAATGGACCGACAGTGCCGGTCGGCCTTCGAAGCCTTGAAGGACTATCTGAAGAACCCTCCACTATTGGCTAAGCCATTGGAGGGGGAGGTGTTATACTTATACTTGTCGGCCTCTGATGAAGCCGTCAGCACCGTCCTTGTACGGGTGGGGGAAGACGTCCAGCAAAAACCTGTCTACTACATCAGCAAGGTCCTCCACGATGCCGAGACAAGATACCCCAAAGTCCAAAAACTAGTTTATTCGTTGGTTATAGCAGCGAAGCGCCTCCGGCCCTACTTCCAGGCACTCCCGATCGTTGTGTTGACTGACCAACCTCTCAAGGCAATCCTTCGAAGCCCTGACACCTCCGGACGGCTCGCCAAGTGGGCTGTCAGGCTGGGCGAGTTCGACATCTCCTTTCAATCCCGATCGGCCTTGAAGGCCCAGGTAATCGCTGATTTTATTGCAGAATGCACCTGGGAACGGAGGCCACCTCTTCAAAAGTCGAAGTACCTATGGCTGATCCAGCGGAAGGGATCGAGCCCGCCTGGACCCTCCATGTGGACGGAGCTTCCAACCTCGCTGGATGTGGGGCAGGCCTGATCTTAGCCGACCCCGACGGGTCTGGAGTATGCTCTTCACTTTGCATTTCAGGTATTGAACAACCAGACAGAATATGAAGCCTTACTTGCAGGGTTGAGGATAGCTGGTGACCTAGGCATCGATAGAATCCGGGCCTTCTCTGATTCCCAATTGGTAGTCAATCAAGTGAAGGGCAAGTTTGAAACGAGGGACCCTACCTTGACTAAGTACCTGGACAAGGTACGAGGCTTTACATCTCAACTCAAGTTTTTCGAGATTCTCCATATACCTCGGCTACAGAACTCTCGAGCGGATGCCTTATCGCGGTTAGCTACAGCTGTGGTCAGCACCTCTGACCGGACCTTTGTGGAGCATCTGCAGCGCCCAAGCATTGTCGAAGAGTCGACTGAAATCCATCAGGTTGAGCAGGAGGCATCATGGATGGACCCGATCTGTACCTTCCTGGTTCAGGGCACTCTTCCGAATGACCCGGCTGAAGCCAAGCGTATACGCTCAACAGCCTCTAAGTACGTCGTCCTCGACGGAACCCTCTACAAGCGGTCATTTTCATAACCATTGTTGAAGTGCTTGGGGCCGATCGACGCAGACTATGCGCTCAGGGAGGTACATGAAGGCATTTGCGGCGATCACCTTGGAGGGAGATCCCTAGCCTATAAAATTATCCGGCAAGGATATTACTGGCCCATAATTCAAAAGGACGCGTCGGACTTCGTGCAGAAGTGTGATGCATGTCAAAGGTATTCGGGTGTCCAAAGGAAGCCTGCCAGCCAACTGACCCCGCTTACGGTGCCGTGGCTATTTGCCCAGTAAGGCATGGACATCTTGGGACCCTTTCCCCAAGCATCCGGCCAACGAAAATTTCTCCTTGTAGCCATCGATTACTTTACCAAATGGGTGGAGGCTGAAGCAGTGGCGTAAATAACGGAGGCCAAGGTGGAGAACTTCATCCGGAACTACATCATCTTCCAGTTCGGCATCCCATGGACAATCATTACTGATAATGGAAGACAATTTGACAACTCAAGGTTTCGTGATTTTTGCCAGTAATACCACATTTCCCATCGGCTCACCTCAGTCGGCCACCCTCAGTCCAATGGGGAGGCTGAAATCACCAATCGGACAATCCTGCATGGGTTGAAGACTCGGCTGAATGAAGCCAAAGGACTTTGGGCAAAAGAGCTTCACTCGGTACTGTGGGCATACCGGACTACCGCTCGGACAGCAACCGGAGAAACTCCGTTCGACTTGATCTATGGGAGTGAGGCAGTTATCCCCGTAGAAATCTCCTTGCAATCCCTGCGGGTTGATCATCTCACTAAGCCAATCAATTCGGAGCAACGAAGGGCTGACCTGGATTTGTTGGAGGAAACCAGACTCCGGACAAGCATGAAGATGGTGACCTACTGACAGAATATGGCTAGATATTACAACTCAAGGGTTAAGGCACAAACCTTCCAAGTTGGAGACTTGGTCTTGCGAAGGACAGAGATTTCAAGGCCGACCGAGCAAGGGAAACTTTTTCCTAATTGGGAAGGTCCTTATCATGTCAGCGGGGTGATCCGGGCTGGGACCTACTGACTCGAGCATTTGGACGAGCGACAAGTATCATGCCCATGGAATGTAGACAACCTTCGCAAGTACTATCAATAAAGTCCATAGTTTCTTCGATCAACACTTCGAAAGTCTGACTCCGATCGGTAGAGGCTCTAGGGCGGCCCACTCCGAAAGTCCGACTTCGGTCGGCAGAGGCTCTAGGGCAGCCCACTCCAAAAGTCCGACTCCGGTTGGTAGAGGCTCTAGGGCTGCCCACTCCGAAAGTCCGACCCCGGTTGGCAGAGGCTCTAGGGCAGCCCACTCCGAAAGTCCGACCCCGGTCGGCAAAGGCTCTAGGATAGCCCATTCTGAAAGTCCGACCCCTGTCGGTAATCATCACAAAATGACCCATGCAGAACCGCGTGGGGAACAGGTGGCAAACCTGAGCCAGCCGACGGACTAAGCTTGGGGCAAATCTCCGGGTTCAGAGTCCGGACTAAGCTGTCGCCCCTTCCGGCCAGTGTATCGGCTTCAAATTTCAAGAAGTCGACCGGCAACACTTAGAAAAATTTTGAAAGAAAAGAAAGGTGACCTGCGGTACCAAGAAGCCGACCGGAAACACTTAGAAAAATTTTGAAAGAAAATAAAGGTGACCTGCGGTACCAAGGAGCCGACCGGAAACACTTAGAAAAATTTTGAAAGGAAAGCGTTCGCTTTACACCTACATACACCAAAGATAGCCAAGGGGTCTTTTCATTACTATCAAAAACAGATGCTTAAAAGAGAAGATGGGTTGGACCTTTACAAACCCCTTAGGTCGGACCCATGGAAGATGCGTTGGGGGCCCCAACTTCGGCCCCGTCCACTACAACCGGAGGGTCAACAAGGACCGTAGCACTTGGGGGCTCAACAGGAACCATAGCACTTGGGGGCTCGGTCGGGACGTCCGTCGCCTCTACTTCGGCCCTGGCCTCCTCCGTCTCACCTTCGGCTTGGGGCTCTCCCTCCTCCGCAGGTTCTTCCAACTCCGCGCCCGACAGGTCCAGCTCCGGGAAAAGTAAGGCCACCTTCTTCAAGCAGTCATCGTAGCCTTCTCTGTAGAAGTCTGACACCGCCTCTTCAACCTCCTCATCAAAGTCGGTGGAAGCCTTGTATGCTATCACTGCCTCCCGGACCTGTCTCGCGGCCAGCTCCCTTGCTTCCTCAAGCTGGGCCGTCAGCTGTACTACCATTGCCCGCTCGGCCTGGGTCCTCTTGTCGGCCTCGGAAAGTCGACCCTCCTCCTCTTGCAGTCGGCGAGTGAGGGAATTCACCCTCGCCTTCCTCTTCTTCAGTCTGGCCTCCCGGTCGACCAGTTGGCTCTCTACTTCCTTCAGGGCCTTTTTTGATGACTCGACCTCTGCTTGGGCGGCCGACAACCTCCCTTCCATGGACTTTAAGGACACCCCCATGGTGGCTTGAGTTGCCTCCATAGCCGCCTGAGTTGCCTCCAGCTCTTGCACCCTTCTGGCGGAGGTCTTGGCTACGTGAAGCACTCAGCCGATGCCATCGTCCATCAAGGAGATGTCGTGAAGGAGCTGCAAACGTAAGACTAAGTTAGGAATGTAAGAGGGAGGAAAAGATACGAGGAAGCAAGCTGGATGCCTTACCCTCTTGAGGTTACGGTAAGACTCCACGACCACATCACTCAGGTTCCTTTGAATTGAATGCTCCCAGTCGACGTCGGTCATCGCCCCCCTAAGTAGGCTTCGCACTCTCTGGGGATGGTCCAGGGTGTTCCAGTGCTGAAACTCCTCATGACGAACTTCTTCGTCAGACTCTTCTTCGGCCGCCTCGTCTTCGGCCTCCCCTCCTACGGCCGCTCACTTTCCCTTATCCGCCGAGGGTTCCGCTTGATCCGGGCCGACGGGCGCAGGGGCTGATGCTGTACCAGATGGTTCCGACTACTCCTGCCCCCGCGGGGCGGCCGACCCCCCGGCAAGAATCGAAGCCCCGGGCGTCTTCTTGGCTAACACCTCAGTGAGGGGGGTGTCATCCTCATCGGACTCTACCTCCACAACGGGTGCAGGCTATTTCTCCTCACGTCTCTTCTTCTGTCTTTCGGCAGCTGGTATTGGGGCCGACCCCATAGCGGGCCTCTTCCGCACCGCCAGCTGAATGACCTTGGCCTTGTCGATTATCTTCATCCCCCTTCCTGTGATAAAGAGATTAAAGATTAGCCGATGGAAGAGAAGCAGCAGGGTCAAAAGGGCAAGCCATAAAGAAGGAGTTCGGCCCTTGTCTAAAAATCTTTGGGAGCTGATCCCTGCCCGATGAAGGCGGTCTTCCCCCAGTAGCTCAAATGTTGCGGTCGGGCCAGCTTCGCTGATCTCATTGAACTTAGCCTAGTCGACCATCAGGATCGACCTCCCCTCGCGGAGCCTTGCCCACGGTTCCCTCCACAAGGGCTCGAACCCCCAGGGTTGAAGACTGCTCATAAAAAAGAACCGGGCCTTCCACCCATGGACGGCCGACGGGAGACACTTTAAGATTTTTTGACCGGGACGGGGACTGAATATCCACCATTCCCGGCTCCTAAAGTCTTTCTTTAAAAGAAAGAAGTTGCCGAAAAGAGATAACCTCGGTTCGAGTGACCCTATGGCACAACACGACGAAACAGTATATGATCCGGATGCTGTTCGGGGTTAGTTGTGCCGGGGTTATCCTATAGAACTTGAAAACCTCTACAAAGAAGGGATGCAAAGGAAACTTCAAACCGACTTTGAGGTACGACTCGTATATTAGGAGAGTTCCCGGTCCCAACGGACTGTTCGCTCTCCCCTCTCGGTCCGGCAATGTGAGGTACAAAGTAGTGGGAATCCCGTATACTATTCTAAGGTTTTCAATCCGTTCTCGGGTCATGGTCGATGGAACCTCACTCGACCCTGGCTGTTTAGGTCTATGGACTGGACCCCTACTAGTGGTCGTCATTAAGACTAAAGAAGAAGAAAGATTAAGAGGCTAACCTGAAGCTGAACTCCTAAGAGCCGGGTTTCGCGAAAGGAGTAGCTCTCTCTCGCGGGGCACAAACGCGACTGGAAAACCCTCTCAGAGCACCTCGCCCCTCCTTTTATAGGTCTCTGAAGAGGCACCGCCTTTCACTTCATGGGCATCCCAACCACCCCATCGGAAGATGCGATTGCCCACATCTTGGGGACCGAAGCGATGGGCCGATCCCAGTGGCAGACGGCGATCCATGTAGGTGCCAAATCAACGGTGAGGGAATCGCCTAAAAAATGGAATCGGCTGCCAGATGCTACGACGTGGTGCGGCGCATCCCTTCGTTCTCGCCAGTATGCTTGCCAGCTTGATCCTTTATCATGACACCCTTTCAGCATTAACCGCGACCCTTGCACCCCCAATGTGGGGCTGACATCTGTCCAGGAGGCCGATCGTGGGAGATTCGAAATGATCCATCCCAGATCAAGCTTGAACGAACGCGATCTTTACCAAAAACGATGCTCCTGCACTTCGAGGTCACGCGCATCCTCAAAGCCCAGCAACGGGGGGGGGGGGGGGGGGGGGGCAACTGTTATACCCATCCGGCTGGCCCGGGTTGGGCCGGACAAGGCGTCCAGTCGGCTGACCCGGGTTGAGGCTCCCACTGATCGGCTCTCGCGGAGGTCTTGAATGGTTCCCTACTGGAGGTCCAATGAGTCGACTGGTTTGGAGGCCAACCGAGCTGAAGATCGGCAGACCCATTAAAGGCCGATCTACTGAGAGGCCGGCCAACCAGAAGACCGGCTGATCCACTCCTGTTGAGCTTAACGGACTTATTCTCATCCAGCGAACCGCTTGAAGGTTCCGAAAAATTTCCTCCAGCTGGTACCAAAATTCTGTTGCAACGAACTCTACGACGTGGCCACGACTTTAGGCCACCTGGCCATCACTCTGATCCTCCCAGGGACAAATCAAGGACTTTATTTATGCCCTTTAACGAATTTTGGCAATATCCCACACCCATATAAGGTACCCGGGGGACCTTCGCTAAGATAAGATGTTCTCTCTCCTCTCCATGCTACACTATTTTCATCTTTCTTTCCACTCTGTTGCTCCAGACCCCCTGCTAACTTAAACATCAGAATGTCCCCCGCTGGAGCACTTCCGATGCCCAGGAGACTTTGTGCAGGTTGACCGATGGAGGAGCTCTTCAGCGCAGCTAGCCGAGCCCGGTACAGGTGGATGCGCGGCAACAAACTTTAATATAGTTTGGCAATACGCCCATGCTCGTTGGTTCTTCATTACTCATACTGGAACAGAATCTGGCAAACAAGACTTCCCGAGTGCCACGGCCAACAACTCACAAAACATCGAACTATCTTTCCCCTTTTCACTTTTGTACTCCAGGTCCAAAATGTTAGCTCTAGCATCCATTATATTTAAAACTTCCACGGTGAACAACATTACTTTGAATTATGCATAAGTTGCATTGTCTGGGGCTGGGAGTAATTGCCAGCTACAAAAGAATGAACTGATGCACCGATATTGATCCAACTCATGCCAAATTCCTTATTCACTCTTTCACCCATCAATCTTCTTGTTCTCATTGCCAAAGAAACTTCCCATTTCCCAACATCAAGTACATGATGTATAGCAGCATATATGATGTAGCAGAAAAGTGCTACAACACCAATTTTTTTCCCCCACATGTATACCTCTTTCAATGTCCCCATGGAGTTGACAAGCATGTTACAAGTACAAGGCATGCCTACTAATGAGCCATTATCCAAGCCTGATCTTGACATGAGGTTCCCTGCATCAACCTCCCTCCCAGCCAGACCACGAAGGTCAGCCAAGCATGCTTAGAGCTTCACGTTTGGAGCTAAGCCATAATCAGCCCTCATGCTTTCGAAATATCTGCAGATAAAGAAAGATTAGAAACGTTTCCAGAAGCCACAGACTGACTGCTAACCTCAACTCATATAAGATTCTGTATGCAGCAACCCAGGGATCACCAACTATACCAAAAACTATGCCAAAGGGGACGCCTCTAACAACAATTTTGCAATAATATATTCATTCAAGAAATACTTGAACTCACAAAATCACTTAAGCATCATCTTCTTTTTCTTATATATGTAGCTCTTTGAGATCAACTCTCCACCTTTTTCATCCAGGCTTGGGGCCAGGTTTGGTGGTGTTACTTTGATTCTCACTGTATCACAAAAGTATGGAGCCTCTCATTAGCAAACCCCAAACCTCAGTGCTAAGCATCCCGTGACTCGTGCTATTTCTTGAATTTCTTTTCAGAGCCACAAGATGCTTAGTGCTGATGTTTGGGGTTTGTTGGTCAGAGCCGGGGAAGATATTTCTGATACCGGTGGAATTTGGTTCTTGTGATCGTACTGTTTCTATTTTTTTTTAAAGCACTGTTTTGTTTTATTTCTGAAAATGGAGGATAATATGGTTGATGTTTTAATCATTCAGCAGGCCTTGCATATTTCATAGGGTTATGCTTGGTGGATTGTGTGGCCATGTCACGTGCCAAGCTGAGTGGTGGGTTTGAGGCATAACAGCAACCATTTCATATCTGGGTGTCAACCTCCAGAGCTGATACTGATATCTAGGCCAAGGCAACATGGATTAGGAGTGTTACCACAAAATATCCCACTAGACCAGCTGGTGGTGGAGATTCTATTTTACTGGGTTCGTAATTTAAACCTATGCCAATTTCACCATGAAGCTACTACTATTTCAGTTTCCCTTAGGCTTGAAAACAGTCTAGATAAAGAGGCAAGAATTTAAGGTTTGACATAGGGGATTGCAATTATCTTTGAGGTATACAGCCTTTTGTCAATGTTATCTCTTTCTGAATTAGTTTTGACTAGTCAACAGGGAAGAGAAACATTTTTACTGAATTCATTACTTGAATGCATCTCTTATTTTTCTCACTTCTTCTCACCTTAATTACATCATAAAGATTTTTTTAAAAAAAAGTCCAACATATTCTCTAATAATCTTAGTGAATGCTTAAGATTAATTCTTAAGCATTGACCAACAAGCTTTACCACTGGTACTATATAGGTTTCATGAATCAAGTTATGATCCATAAAGTTTGATAATGTTTTGCAAATGGCTGTCAGGTCAATGTCAATTGTCTAAAACATGGTGTCAAATTCTTAACCTTGCAAGTTTGCGTAAATAGGGGGGCTTAGCATTAAAAGTAGAGGATGATTTGGAATCGGAAGATGAATTGACTAGTTAGAATGTTTTAACAAATTTCAAAGTTCAGTAATTAATAGGAAAGAGAGTTAGTACATGAAACCTTGATCCACCAGTCCAATATGACTACCCATCAGAAAGAACAGCAAGGAAGGTGATATCATGTGGTCTGGCACTCCATTCTACCATTTTTTCAAAGAGCCCTATAGCACCACTTGCACAACCAAGTAGAGCATGGCTTGAGATCATTGCTGACCAAGACACAGCAACGATGCTCCCAGGGTTCTGAATGTCCTGATGGCAGCATTAATGTCTCCCAACTTAGAATACATGTTAATCTATGAATTACCACAAACTGTGAACCGATCAAGTCCTGCTTTCATGATGAAACCCTGGATCTGCTCACTAATCCTCAAAACACCCAAATTTGATCAAGTTCTCATGACAGTTGATATAGTGAACTGATCAGTGTTTATTCCAAGGCCCAGATATTCATTAAACAAGCTCAGCGTCCTCTCAAAATGCTCATTCAGAACACATGCTGAGATCATGGATGTCTAAGGGAAAATATCTTGCATAGGAGTAGCACGAAAACATCTGAAGCCATCTTGAATCTGACCATGTTTGAGTACATGATCAATACACATCCAATGAACTTATCATCCAGAAGACCATTGGCAATGATAGGTACATGGATTTGATTCCCACATTTAAATTTAATCAAGTTAGAAGCTTCAAGCATGCTCTTGAACGTTAACTTTGAGGTCTCATTCATCTCCTTAGCATTTTGGAGGATAGTCTTAAAGCATCTGCATTGCATGCTTTGGTCCCATTCAAGAGAATTGAGCAAGGCAGGCATTGAATACCGCCACAGTTGGCTTTGATATGCATGAAAAGGCCTTCATTGCTTCTTCCAATCCACCATTTTTTGCATACATGTCAAGCATATTTCCTCCAAAAACATTCAAGTCTAATCCAACTTTAACTACCGTCTCATGTGACATCGTTCAAACTTCCCCCGAATCTTTAAAATCTGAGCAAGCCTTGATGACACTTCCAAGAGCAGAGCTTTCCAGCCTCGCTCCTGACCAATGCATCCAACAAGAATATTTGTAGCCACCACTGCCCATCTGACATGGACATAAGCAGATAGGGAAGAATTCCATTAAACTTCATCTGATTCATCTGCATGATCAAACACCAACATGACATCCTCAATCCTATCACACTTTGAGTACATGTCAATGAGCAAATTGGTCAAGAACGCCTTGATGAGCCAACCCGCTCACCACTACCAACCCATGAACTATCCTTCATCATGTCCCCAGGATCACCACAAGCACTGAGGGCGCCAGCATGACTGAATCGGTCAAGCTTGATCTGCACCTTTCTTACTTTAGTAAACACATCCGTGGCTATATCAGCGTAATTGACTTAAGAATATCTTGCCACGAGCGAATTCCCTGTAACGACGTCTCTAACAGGCATTTTATCGAACAGTTGGTGAGCGCAGGCAAGTTTCAGCACACGTTAAGAATGCTATTTAGAAGAATTGACCGGGCCTGTAAGAAGTTCTTACCATATGAGAGTGAACCAGCCTCCCAAGGATCAAAGACTGGGTTTTCGTGGAGAACTTGAGGAGCTCTTTATAGGCAGAAGACTCCAAAGGGAGGCCAAAATTGAATTGTGACGGGGAGTGCTCGTTTTTGAGAGGAGGGGGAGTTTCGGGGCTTTGGGGTTGGACTTGACCAGGGGTGTAGTGGTGGGGTCCTTGTTTTAATATATATTCTTACAAAAATTATTTATATATTTATTTTTTAAATATTATTATTTGAATATATATATATATATATATATTGTTGTCGTATCTTTTCCCGGGTCAAGTCGGTCGGCGGTGCTAGAGCGCGCCTCGTCCGGTCAACCTGCAACAAAGTTTCGAAAGCGCCCGCGGTGATCCGGCGGGGGATACTCCAATGCTTAAGTCAGCCGACGAGTGAGAGCAACAGAATGGAGGAATAAAAAATGAGCAGTATTTGAAGAGGGAAGAGTGAACTTAACCTCGAGCAGGATCTCCCGGATACCTTATATAGGCACGGAACAGTCCAAAAGTTGTTATGGGACAGGCCGAGAAAGACCGATTTGCTCCTACTAGGATCTGGAGAGTGGCCACGTAGTGCCCTGAGGGGGCAAAGTTATAGGAGTAATGGAACGGCGCTGCTGCGGTGGCAGAATTCTGTTGTAACAAAAGGGCTTTCTGGAACACTCTAGGGTCCCAAAGCAAACCAGTCGGACCCTAGCAGGAGTGGCCATCGGACCCCAGCAGGAGTGGCCGTCGGATCCCTGCCCTAGTGGATTGGCTGCCGAAGGAGATAGATGAGCCGGTCCCCAGAAGGGGTGGCCGTCGGATCTTTGCACTAGTGGGTCGGCTACCAAAGGAGACAGATGAGACGGATCCCAGAAGGAATGGCCGTCGGACTTCTGCTCCAGTGGGTCGGCTACCGAAGGAGATAGATGAGCCGGACCTCAGAAGGAATGGCCGTCGGACCTCTGCTCCAGTGGATCGGCTACCGAAGGAGATAGATGAGCCGGATCTCAGAAGGAATGGCCGTCGGACCTCTGCCCCAGTAGGTCGGCCGCTGAAGGAGATAAATGAGCCGGACCCTAGAAGGAGTGGTCGTCGGACCTCTGCCCCAGTGGTTTGGCTTTGCACGTTCGTTGGCATTCTCAGAAGGGCCGGTCCTCTCGGACCGCCAAAAGAGACCAACGCGATTCAGTGATGAGCCAGATAGGTACAATATATATATATATATCCTTAAAATATCCTGTATTTTCATAAATCTCTTTTTTACTAAATTTTTGGCTGACGTTACTAATAAGTATATTTTTAAGTATAGAATAGCTTTATTATCTTTTACAATAATATTCTTGAGAAATTTATATAAAAATATAATTCTTTTTTACAAAAATTGGATATTATTTTTTTTCCAGTATATATATGGAAATTAAATATCCTGTCCAAGCGAGTGGACATGGCATAAGCCGGCCCCGGGCTGGCTACAAATTAAATCTTTCTGTAGAAAGGCAGCTGCAGGGAAGGGAGGTCCGCGTTAGAAGACCTAGAAGTGGAGGCCTTTAGTCCCACATCGGCTGCGCATGAAAGGAGAAGACAGAGCAGTGGCTACAAAAGAAGCGGCATGGGATCCGTGTCAATCATACCTTTCTCGGCCTTTTGGCTAAGATCAAGTGTAGTATCTGTTCTTATCAGTTTAATATCTGATACGTGGGTCATCGGCCCACCATGATATTAAATTAATTTTTTTTGGGGAGGGTCCGCTCACGGTGGCTTGCCACCGGGGCCCTCGCGCGTCGCCCATGCGTCGCACTACAGCACGGGCCCGGCGCACCCCTACCAAAACATAACTTAAATGTTTATTTTATTTTTGTTTATCGTAGAGCTTTTAAAGAAAAATATTTTATGTTTAAAAGCTATGTTTATCTCATGACGTAAGTTGGCCAGATTTGCGAGATCTGGGCAAGGAAAATTTAAATTTGAATCTAATGCTGCTCAAATGAGAGAACCATGCATTTTTCACTTTCACTCGTTATAGTCTCTACAAATATATTTATAAATAAAGCTTTTAATAAAATTGGTAATTTTTTTTTAAATAATATTTTTTTAAAAAAAATTACATGGTTTTAGATATGTTTAGAACTCAACTTCGAATCTCGTACACCAATCAATTATTTTTTAATTTAATTATTTTTTAAAATTTAATTATAATTGTGACGTGATATTTTTAAATGAAATTTGATGTATTTGAATTCGTCTTTCAAAAGACGAATTCAAATAGATTTTTTTTTTAAATTTCATAAATATTTTTTTTGAATCTGATTAATAAATTTTAATTTAAAATAAATAAATAAAAAATAAAAAAATAGTATTAATTAATATTTTATATATTATTTTTTGGTAATATTAATTATTATATTATTTTAAAATAATATTAATTAAAAATAGCATTAATTAATTATATAAAATGATATTAATTTAAAATTAATAATAAATTAACTAAAAAATAACATTAATTAAAAGATATTATAATAATATATTTTAATATATTTTATATTATAAAATTATTTTATATTCTAAAATATAATAAATATATTATAATTTATTATATTATACAATATATAATATAATATAGTATAAAATTTTTAAAAAATTTAAAAATAATCACCAGGTCGATACTATTTGGTCGCCAGCCCGGTACCAGTTCGGTCGACAACCCGGTGTCAGTCTGATTCTTTGCTCAGGACCGGTGGCAGAACCCCGACGACTGGATCGGCGATCGGATCTGTGGCATGACTGAAATTAGACCGATGGCAGGATCTTGGTGGTCGGACTGGTAATCGAAACATGGTGGCCGGACCGACATCCGGACCGGGGGCCGGATAGGTGGCCGGATCGGCAGCCAAACCGGGGTCTGGCCACCGGTCCGGCAGTTGATCCTAAGGTATCGGGCTGTCACCAAATTGGTAGGTGACAAATTGGTACCGGGCTGGCAATCGGATGGTATCAACATAGTCATTATTTTTTATTTTTTTAATTTTTTAAAAGTTTTTTATACTATATTATAATATATAATATATAATATAATAAATTTATTATATTTTAGAATATAAAATATTTGCTATAATATAAAAAAATATTATGATATATTATTATAATATCTTTTAATTAATTTTATTTTTAATTAATGTTATAATATTTTTAAAATTTTATTAGATTAAAATTTAATTTAAAAAAATATTTACCAGTGCAAAGGCATTTAATGGTGCATTTAATGTTTACGAGGAATTTTTATTTAATTCCCATAATATCATTTTAAAAACAAATTCAAATTAACTACAAAGGGTATTTTTGAAATTAAATAAAACATTACGAATGGCATTTTTGTAATTAAATTGAAAATTATGAAGGGCATTCTGGAAATTAAAATTTTATCCAATTCATTTCAAAAATTTAATTTCCAAAATACCTTTCATAATCTTTAATTTAATTATGAAAATGCCATTCATAATATTTTATTTAATTTCAAAAATATCCTTGATAGTTAATTTGAATTGGTTTTTCAAAAGGACATTATGAGAATTAAATAAAAATCCCACCGTAAGCATTAAATGCACCATTAAATATCTCAAAAATATTTTGAAAAAATATAGAAAAATATATAAGAAAATCTAATTAAAAAATATATTTTTAATTAAATTTTAATCTAATAAAATTTTAAAAAATATATAACAAAATTTTAAAAATATTATAACATTAATTGAAAATAAAATTAATTAAAAGATATTATAATAATATATCATAATATATTTTTATATCATAGTAAATATTTTATATTCTAAAATATAATAAATTTATTATATTATATATTATATATTATAATATAGTATAAAAATTTTTAAAAAATTAAAAAAATTAAAATAATCACCATGTCGATACTATCGGGTTGCCAGCTCGGTACCAGTTCGGTCGACAGCCCGGTGTCAGTCCGATCCCTTGCTTAGGATCGATTGCCGGACCGGTGGCCAGACCCCGGTCCGGCCGTCGGTCCGGGTGTCGGTCCAGCCATCAGGATCCGACTATCGGTCCGACCGCCAGGATCCTGCCACCGGTCTAGTCCCAGTCATGCCACAGATCCGATCATCGGTCCGGTCGTCAGGGTTCTGCCACCTGTCCTGAGCAAGGGATCGGACTGATATCAGGCTGTCGACCGAACTGGTACCAGGTTAGCGACCGAATAATATCAACCTGGTGATTATTTTTAATTTTTTTAAAAATTTTATACTATATTATAATATATATTATATAATATAATAAATTATAATATATTTATTATATTTTAAAATATAAAATAATTATTATAATATAAAATATATTATTATATATTATTATAATATCTTTAATTAATGTTATTTTTAATTTAATGTTATTTTTTAATTAATTTATTATTAATTTTAAATTAATATTATTTTTATATATTTAATAAATGCTATTTTTAATTAATATTATTTTAAAATAATATAATAATTAATATTACCAAAAAATAATATATAAAATTTTAATTAATACTAATTTTTAATTTATTATTTATTTATTTAAAATTAAAATTTATTAATCAGATTTTTTTTAAAAAAAAATATATTTATGAAATTCAAAAAAAAATCCGTTTGAATTCGTTTTTTGGAAAATATCACATCAGATTTAATTTAAAAACATCACATCAGAATTATAATTAAATTTTAATAAAATAATTAATTTTAAAAAAAAATTAATACGAGATTCATCTTTTCAAAAGACGGAGTTTAGTTCGTCTTTTGAAAAGGCGAATTCAGGTTGCCACGTCGGACGAATCACCTATTTCGATAAATATACCTGAAATCACCCGCTTCCGTAATTTTCTTTTAAAGAAATATTATTTTAAAAAAAAATCTAAAATAGGTTGTTTATCTTTAATTTGAATCTAATGTTGATCAAATGAGGGAATTATTTACCATTCAATTTTCACATGTGCATGGTCTATATTTATTATTTTTTTAAAAAAAAGCTGCTACCAATACAACTCGACCATAAAAACATATCCTTCTCACAGCACATCAGTTAGATTTTCAATCTGTTGCCTTTTTTCCCCTGGAATTCATTTTTTTAAAAAAAGTTTTTCCCCTTTCCCTCTTCCTTTCTGAGGAAACGCCAGTTCAAACTGATAAAGCCAATTTGGAACATAACTTTGAGATATCATAATTGCGAGTTTACAATTCAATAATTGACAAATACATGGACCAGCAATGATATGTTCAGTTATTAGAGGAATACAAGAAGTTGCATATAGTGGCAACATCAACCTGTTTGAATTTAAAACTTTGCCTTCCACCGTTGAAACAGTTTCTTGGGTGTGGTCACGAGCATATCCACGGATTCAATCCTATAAGCAAAGCTTGGGATGGTCTTTTGCACTTACATAAAAAATCTCATTTAAATCACTCTTTATCACAACTATGTTGTCAAAACATCAGGAAGAGTAGAGTGCGCTCCAAGAACCTTACCACCGACGTCAGGCAAACATTCATGCCCGGGCAAAGGGCCAATTTTTCCATTCCCCTCTACCTTTATTGGGTATCTCATTAGATGTCCCTTCATCTCCTTAATCTCTGGGGCTACATAAGAGTTCCAATTATCTTCTGCTAGTTTGTTCACACGTCTGATGCATTCGATACTTTGTGGTTCACGAAAACAATCTTCAACCATGCCTAAGTGTTCAGCCCAAAGAGACATTCTGTACCCATAAACCTGTAAAGAAATTTGGAGCGTTTACATATTTGATCTAAAAGGTGTGGACAAAACTAGCATGGAAAAGTAAATAGAGGTGAGAGACATGATGCCAATGAAAAATCTTGAGGATTTATTCGAGACTACCATATGTCACTTAAAGAGACATGACTTTGATTGTTGATTCATTTAAAGATTTTAAAAACATGAAGATAAACCAAGCAATAAGGAAATACCCATCTCAAGAAATTTTGGAATTTAAAAGCAAATTTTATTACTTCTAGAGTCATTTGGAATTGTCAGACTAGAAGAAGAGATACCATTGGCATGCAGAATCACAATTGGATGATTAAGAAAAAGCTCGTGTATAATTCAATTCAAATTGTAATTTGTTCGTTGTTTTCCAAGAATTATTCTTGGTTTATATTTTCTTCAACATGACAAGTGGAGATTTGTTTTATAGAATTCTGTTTCAGCAAACTAACGGATAAAATTAACTTCAAGCAGAAAAGAAAAGAAAAGGCAAAAAAGAAAATATGCGTTTGGACATCAAAAGATATCCAGTTTCTATGATCTTCCTCAGTTGACACACCTATTTGAGATTTGCAAGGGCATTATTTCCAGATCCTTAACCAGAATTAATGATCTAGGGCTTCAGATACAAGCCAGAAATGGCCTTTCATTCCTTCATCAAATGTCAGTCTTGTCGGTAAATAATCACTACAACTAGATGAGAGTTGAGGAACTCATTGCTAACTCATGAGTTGGTGTTGCAAGTGCAAGTTTCGTACTGTGTATTTTTTTCTGGAAAAAAGAAAAAGAATGTTTATACCTGTCCATGTGGATGAGTGCACTTTCCAGCCCATTTATAGTGCGGTTGATAAGCACCCATTGCAATTTCAGTGTCCCTTGAACCTTCCATGGATCTCTGGTTAATATTGGCAGAGCCAATGATCACATATTCATCATCGACAATCATCCCCTTGGAGTGCACATATATCATAAATCTACGTGACTTCTGAGCCGAGCGCTGCAGAGAGGGATGCATTGGTTCATCAAATTCACTAGAAAGGAACTATGCAAAAACTATTCTATGTTGATTGAAATATAATGACATTATACTTAAAATAAGCGCAGAAGATTCAGCTAACATAAGTCCAGATAAGATAATTCCAACACGGAACCATATACGTCATATTAACTGACCATAACCATAAATTTGCAAATAGAGAATCATATGTTGCACTGAGAGAAAGCACAGGTTTACCTCTGACATAGTTAAGATCCAACTCTGCTATGATTGGATCAAGGATTGATTGTTCAAGAACAAGCGAATTTAAAATATGTTTACGGTGAGAAAATAAAAGAGAAATAGGTCACAAAATAACAAAATTCTATCCAATTTGCCCTCTCAAGCTCCAAGAGCACGAAGCTTGAAGAATGTGTTAAGCCTTCACTCAAAACATGCAAATTCTATTTTGTTGATAGAAGCTCTCTCAGATTTTTAATGCATGATCAGAAGTTCTCTCAAAAACCAATCAATTTTAAAGTTCTTTTTTAGCAATATAATTATGAAAATTCATGACAATGTTGATACCACAATATGGCATTAGAAGTTTCCACGTAATTCTTAATACATGACTCAGAGATTAATGCCGTGGCTTAAATGAAACATTTTTTTGTTTACTCTTCATTTTTGCATTTGTAGAGTCCAAGCAGAGCTTGGAGGGTTCGACAACATTACTTCTACACATGACATTGGTGTCCATGTCTAGGTGTTTGAATGAATATGCCATAAGGGCCTTTAAGAAATTTGACATGGAATAGCCACTATTGTACAAATGCATTTGCATGTATTGATGTGTGGATATAATGAACAACCATCTGACATGTTGCTTTTGTAAAATTCAATAACCTAAATGTTATGTCAGAATTAACAATTTTATGTGGAAATGCTGAAAGTAGATATGTGATGGTGAAGACATCAAAATACGATGATTTTAGTCCATGAGTGGCAAGAATTTTCTCACTTGTTCAAGATTGACATGTCCATAAACCTAAATTTGGAGAGCCTGTGCAATATTGGTTCTGCCCTACTTGTTTGAGTTATAACTATGTAATGGAAGTATGGAACAAAGAAAATCTACCTACCAACCAGTTGGAATGAAAATTTGATGGTTTTCTCTCTCATCTCTAAAAGTTGCCACAAGGTGATGGGGACATCAGGAGCAGATAAAATTTCAAGGTTCCATGAAGATCTCTAAGGCATGTGTTGGGAAGTTGTCCAAATTTTTAATGAGCACATTGAGTCCTGTAATAAAGTGAGTCAATTGAATTCGCTAAGTCCATTGAGTCATGTTTAGTCAGTTCCGTTGAGTCCATTTATTTTATTCGGCCTATTTTGAGTTTTGTCAATTAGGCCCTTTGAATCCTGTATTTTCATTCAAATTAAGTCAAGAGGAGAGTCACCAAACCAGGAGATTCACCAAGGCCCTACTGAAGTCCACCAGCAGTGGCACCAAGCTCCCCAGCGCCTGGGCCCTTTCATGCCGCCAAGTCCATCAAGTTGGCGCCCTCTCCAGCCCGGCGCCCCAGTCCAGAGTCCAAGGAAGTTGGCGTCCCAGAATAGCCCACAATCCCTGGAGTTCATGCTCCCAAGCCCACCAGGAGGCCGTCCAAGAGCATGGAGTTGCAGCCCAAAGCCTAAGAAAGTTTTCTTGGTCCTCAAGTTTTGTTTTCTGGGCCCTCAAGTTATGTAATCCCAGTCTATCAAGGAGTCCATGGACCTGGGTCAATCTATAAATACCCACCCCCTCCCCCTCTTGTATTTATTAACTTTGATGAATGAGAAATTGAGTGCTTGTTTTATTCCAATTGCCTTCGTTCTTTGAGAACGTCGACCTCCGTGAGGGAGTGGGTGTGAGGCCCAGTTATCTTTTTTTTCTTTCTTGCAAACCCTAGCCGCCCAACATCTATTCCCTTCCAATCAAACCCTAGCCGACCTCCATCCCATCTAAACCTTAGGACGCCCTCTCATCTTCCAAGCCCAAGGCCGCCCCCTCCTCTCTTCTTGCTTCCCCTTGGCCACCACCTTCCTCCATCAACCCTAGGCCGCCAACCCTTCCAAGTCCTTGGTCGCCAGCTAATCTCTCTCTTCCAGGCTGCCAACAACAATTCCTCCAGGCGTCTTCATCAGCAGCCAGGCTATCCCTCCAAGCCAGGCATCCTCCCTCTCCACCTGGCTACCAGCCATCCCCAATACCCCATCAACTCCTTCACTCCCCCTTCTTCCAATTTTATATTTTTCTCTTCATCTGTGACCCTAACCTTTGACGTTTGCAGGATCCCTCGGGAGAAACGAGCCTTGGATGAGATCTTCCTTGTCCTCGAGTCAAATTGATAAAAAGCCAGCAGATCTGCGGGAAAGTGACTTGATCATCCAAGTGCCGATCTGAGAGGAGAGATCTCTTTTACAATAGCAAGAAATCATTGCCTGGTATGTGAAACCCAATCCCCTTCTCTCTTTGTCTGAGTTTTTGAGATAGAACATGTTCCTAATAGGGTTTCTTAGCCCTAAGATCCTTCTTCCTTCATTATTTTGTTAGATTTTTGCTATGCGGGTAGAACTTAGATCTAGCATGATAACCCTAACATCTTTTACCTCTTTTCGGGAACAAGACCGATAAAATCTGAAATTTACTGCTTTCTTTAATCTGGCTTTTCAGTAGCATGTTCATCCCGCATCATCCCTGGTATGTCCCCCATCACAAGGGCTGACATTAGATAAGAGCAAATTACTGGGATTATTATTGATAGTGCAATATTGGGCTTGTATCTTGCTATGCCTTGTTTCTGCCTCAAAAAGGAACATATTGTTAATATCAAATCTAGCCTTCTTTTCTCTTCATTAGACCTTTTCACAGTGGCATATAATAGAGGGTATCTCATATATGGAAGAGCTTAAATTGCATAACCACTAACTTAAATTTTGGTACCCGGCAACTAGCTCTGTTGTTCTCATGAGAAGCTCTCTCCTGCCCAAAGTTGCATTGGCCGAAAAGCTGACTAAACTAGTGCATTGTTAGTTGTTACAATATCCTTTTCAGTGAATAATGGGTAAAGCATGCTCTAGGCATTAGCAAACCTTACCAAGATTAGGCAGAAATGAGGAGAAATTTGGTACACCTTAACCAAACAACCATGAAGAGTATTACGATAACATGAAAATAATTTTGAAAAAAAATCCAAGGTTTTTTTAATAAGATATAATATTAAAAGAATACTATACTAGATAAATATATTATCTAAATTGATAAAAAATCAGTTTACAATAAACATGACTATGACCACACACATTTTTAAGGTTGCTGCATTTGGGTTTCAATAAAAGAAATGAAACCAATGTAGCCAATAAAGATATTGTTTGTTATATTAGAACTTTCAGCATAACACTTTACAGCAACATAACAGCTCTATCCTGTTGTTCATCAAAACATATGCTGCAGTGCTTAGCAAATTTTAAGCTGCTCTTATGTAGTATTTAGTGTAATCCACAGAAAAATCTTCATTATTTCATTGCAGCTTTTCAACTGCAGTTGCTTATCATTTAGGAAAATCTTAAATACCAAAATAAGATATCTATTTTTGGCATGATATATCACTACTTAATTACAAGTTGAGATCACCTAATGAAATATGACTGAGCAACAAATTTCAAGCTTAAAGCTGAAAAGAGTAAGAAAACACATACCAGTGCAGTATTATCACTAGAATTTTTCGGTGAAGATTCTTCTTCCTTTGGTATAGGGTCACGCTTTCCAAGACAATAAAAGTTCAAATAATCCTGCGGATGATACTTCTCAGAAAGACCTTCTTCCTGGAGTGCCTCACCAACAAATTTATACATCATAGCCATTGTTTGTCCCTGTCAATAAATGATCAAACATGGAGGTTATGTTGTTCCAGCTTATCAGATTTTCAGTGGAAGCAAATTGACTAGTGGTATATGTCTGAGATACTAGAAAGGAGAAGTAAAGCTTGCAGTAAGGCACAGAGTGCAAGGAGTGACTTGAATACTATATTCAAACAAATATTGAAGATAGGAAAAAGAAGCAAAATGCATATCAAGTGTCACTTACATGTTAGAGTTGATCATGTAACTTAAATGAAACAAGACAAAGTGCCTTCCTCGAAGGTTACTAGAACATGTATTGTTATAGTAGAGAATCACTAGCATCAACTAAGATACCAAAATGCATATCAGTGTCACTTGTTTCATGTCATCTACTTATAAGGAATATGATTTTGATCATATAATTAAAAATTTACAAATGCTAGATAATATATTACACAAGTCTCCAAATTTCACGACTCTTATAAACATGAGAAATTTACATGCCTGTCAAGTCAACAATTAATTCCTTAATTTAAAAGGAGTGTAGGCTGAACTTCTCAAATTTATTAGTTTAATAGCATGAAATGTCAAATATTAATCATTGACCTCAATGTTGTTATGCATACCATTCTATATCATATCAGACTTACTAGCTACACTTTCATGATCTTCAATTTTGTATTAATATCTAGTTCACTTTGAGCTTTCCATGAGCGTTAGAAGAAACTTTCAGAAGATTGGTACATCTATAGCCAAACTCCACCTTTGAATTTAACAAACGCTATCCTTACTTCCAAGGTTTTAAATTCCGTGGGATGAGGATGTCTCGGTTTTTTCATGAAACGGGACGTGCCGGTGTCCTACTCCATCCTGACACTTGGGACAGGATATGTCCTAAGGCATCCCGATTGGGATGCTGGGACACTGGTGAGATGTCCTGTCCCAACATATGGGATGGTATCCTGTCCTGGTATCCCATAGGACATCCCGCCGGGACCTGAATCCTTGCTTACTTCGTCTAGATATTATTGCTAATCATATTATTGGAATCTTGTCAAAAGCTCAGCAAACCAGAAAATTGCCAACTATTGCAAATTTTGATAATTTTTTGTGAAAATTAGGGATCAAAGTATCTTTTTCTTTAGTATAATTGAATTTTCAGAAGCTGGTATGCAGAAACTCAACCACACAGGGAGATTCATCTTGGTGAGAAAGCTCATTCAGCTTAGGTTTTAATTGTCTTTACTGATGTGCTGACATCTCCAACTTGAGGAAAAAAGATTTTTCTAAAACCTTTGATAATTATTCAATAAACAATTTTTTTTCATGAGAGGATATGGATGTGGTCATTTAATAGGACAAGTTTTTTCCTGCTAATTGGCTAAACCAGGATTTTCCGAACTGTGCCGAACCGGCCGGTTCGGGGCGTACCGAACCGGACTGGTGGCCGGCCGGCACAGTTCGGCCATATAAATCGGCACAGCCCCTCTAAAAATCAAAAAAAAAAAAGTGTATCGCACCGAACCGATGTGGAACCGATCTAAATGAGCCCGAACCGGGCGGTTCGGCCCGGTTCGGGTCGGTACGGGTGGGAGGGGGCAGGTGGGCCAATTTTTTTTTGTTTTTGTCATATGGCTACTATAGCCATATGACTACTTTAAGAAGGGGGTTTGCTTAGGTTTTAAGATGAGAAAAGGCAGAGAGCTCGTAAGAGCTCTCTGCTGCAGAGCTGTGGAAGGAAAAACACAGAAAAAAAAATTGCTCGATCAATTTCGACCCAATCGAACCTGCAAAAATCGAAGAGGAAGCTAGAATCAAGGTCCATATACCTTTCTTTTTCCGTATTTTTCTATTTCGTATTGTTATTTTTTGTTAAAATCCATGCAAAATAGAAAATTAAGAAGAAATTCTATCAAAACTTATTTGTTGGCTATGATTTTGGAGTATTTGGTAGATCTAGGATAGATCTACATAATGATACTAAAATCTTAATTTTTTGTTAAGTATATAATTTTTTAAATTAAAAATTAATTTTGGATTAATAAATTAATTTTAAAAAATAATTAGAAAAAAAACTGTAATTATAAATTATTAATCTAGGGCTTGTAAGCTACTCTCACTATAAATTTCATGTCGATTTATTCAAGTTATGTGCATCTCATGAATAGTGCCCGTAGATCTTTAATTGAAAAAAAATTAACTTTAAATGCATTTCTAAGATCTTAAAAAAATATATGTAGCATGTATGATGGAATCCTACATGAATCTAAAATTTATTTTTTTTTTGTTTTTCTTTATTTTTTGAATGTTTTAAATAAAAAAAATAAAAAAATAAATTAAATTTTAAAAATTAGGTTAATAAAGTGTTAATTAATAAATATTATTATTGACCTTATATGTAATTTAAATATTCAGGTATGGATCCATCAAGGAGGAAGAAGGATCCAGAGCGGGACATTGGCTGGTTACATCGAGAGATGCTCTCGGGTCGGCATCACTGGAGGCGTAAATGGTGCAATACCGAATTCAAAGGTAGGAGGGTAACAAGGTTGAAGCAGTACTTGGCTGGTGGCTATCCTGATATATCTGCACGCCGACAGTGTCCACAGGAGGTCCGTCAGTTGATGAAGAAACACTTTGCTGATTTTAAAGCTAGGAAGGAAAGAGCAGCAAAGAAGAAGGCAGAAGTGGATCGCAGAGCCGCAGAACCACCTTCTTATCACTCCAGGGAGTCAGAGAAAACATCTATTCCTTCTGATGAGGAGGCACAGATGGAGGCTGCTATTCAGGCGAGCTTGTATGAGCAGAGGCAGCAGGAGGAGGCAGTCAGGCATAGACAGCGTTTCGGGCCATCAGCTTTTGAGTCAAGATTGGGATCCGCTTCTGCTAGTGCTCCAGGAGAGTCTGAGACAGTTTAGGAGGACCTCCTCAGTCAGAGAGCCCGTCAGGAGAGGCACCGGCCGTATTGCATCCATGTTAGGAGCATTTGGCAGTAAGAGGAAGTCTTTCAGGCCCAGGGACATTCCAGAGGGAGCCACTATCCATGATGTCGATCCACATGCATTTTCCAGTAGAGATTTCAAGCAACAGAGGATTGACACAATGCTGAAAAATGATAAGAAGAAGGATATGTGACGGGCCATCTCCTCCTAGTTTCATTTCAGTCATATCCCAGCCCATGCAGCAGACAATCCATATTATCGCTCTGCTATTTCATCTATACAGGCTGCTGGTGAAGGTGTAGATCCTCCAGCATCGAGGGATATCTATGGTCATCTTCTGGACAGCAATAAGGAGGAGCTAGAAGGATGGATATCCTCATATCAGAGCAAGTGACCCGTGTATGGATTGATGGTGATGTGTGATGGTTGGACTGGTCCTACTAGACGGAGCATCATCAATTTCTTGACTTATTATGATAGGAAGACTTTTTTTCAGAAGTCTATTAATGCTTCAGATCATGTGCACGACGCCAGTTATATCCTCAGATTGATGGAGGAGGTGATTGATCAGGTGGGAGAGTATAATGTCGTGCAGGTCATCACTGATAATGGACCACAGTACAGGACCGCAGGGCAAATCTTGATGGAGCGATGGCCGCATATTTTCTGGACCCCTTGTGCTGCACATTGTATAGACCTCATGTTAATGGATATTGATAAAATTCGCAGGGTGCAGAAGATTGTTGAGCTAGCATAGTCTATCACCAAATTTATATATAACCATACATGGGTCTTATCATTGATGAGGAGCTTTACAGGAAGAAATATTGAGACCATGGGTCACATGGTTTGCTACTAATTATATTGTACTTGATAGTTTTCTTGGTAAGAAAGCAGAGCTGCGTCAGATGTTTGTCAGTCAGGACTAGCAGGAGAGCAGATATGCTAGGGTAAATACTGAGGGAAGCAATGTGGAGAATTTAGTGACGAGACAGACATTCTGGCAGTGGGCTGAGAGGGTAGTGGAGGCTATCAAGCCTCTATATGAGGTACTTCATGCCATGGACTCCGAGAGGTATGCTCAGATGGGCTTCTTATATTTCATGATGCAAAGGGCAAAGAAAAAGATCCAGGAAGTAGATCCATCACATGCATATGAGTATATCCGGATCATTGATGGATGGTGGAGTTATCAAATGAGTTCGAATTTGCATCTAGCAGGTACGTAGTATTTTATGAAGTCCTTAAAAATTAAGTTTCAATTAGATTCATACAAGTATGCTTGACTGATTCTTAAAATATATGTGCAGCTTACTATCTAAATCCGAGATTTCAGTACTCCGTACCGGACATTGCCATGGATAAGGATCTTATGTCTGCCCTACGCAATGTTATATATAAGATGGAGCCCGATCCAGATATCGCTGCTATGTGCCTTGAAAAAGTAAGTTAGGTTGAAATTATTGAATGATTTTTAAGAGCATTAATTTCTACAAGCTAACAATTTTTTTTTTCTGGCAGACGAAATTTTTTAGGGAGGGCACAGATTCATTTAGATCCACTGTAGCGATCAGAAATAAATTAAAGATGAATCCTGGTAGGTACTACTAAGGAGTAAGTCTAATATTATATCAGGATTAAATTTTTTATTTTGTCAAATCTAAAACTCTAAATGATGTAATATCTTTTGCAGCTGAATGATGGGTGCATTTTGGTGGATCTGCTAAAAATTTGAAGGTTCTTGCAGTGAAGATCCTCTCTCAGACGGTGTCATCCAGTGGATGTGAGCGCAACTGGTCTACATTTGGTCTTATCCACTCCAAGCAGAGGAACCGTCTGAAACAAAAACGCCTCAACAATCTTGTGTATGTACACTATAATTTAAGATTGAGGCTAAAATGTATTCAGGAAGTAGAATTGAAATATTCCGATCCCACTGCAAGTTTATATGTTGATGAGGATGAAGATCCAATGATTTGGTGGGTCATGGGTCAGCAGCAGACGCCGGAGCTTGATGAACCAGGATCGCCTCCTCGATCAGCCAGTTTTGTAGCTAGTGAGGCTGAGGTGGATCCTGGACAATGGACAACAAGTCATATTCCTCACAGGGCTCCAGCAGATACAGCACATCGTCCGTCCCCACCATCTAGTAGACCTGGAGACAAAGGAAAAGGAAAGATAGTTGTACCTCCAACAGAGCACTCGATCCACTCAGATTCAGATACCAGAGACAGTGATGATAGTGCTTCAAATAGTGGAGGATCTAGTAATTAGGGAGGGGCAGGAGGACAGGAGTCGCAGCCATCTATTCATATTCGATTCACTGGGGAGTCGCAGTTTAGCCATGCCATGCAAGATAAAGATCATGGAGTACCATCTGATAGACCCCGTGATAATACAATTCCATATAGGCGATGGGCTCCGCATGGTCGTTCGGGACACGATACAGCTGCAGCTCTTGCACGTGGAGTAGGATCCATGGATGTATCTGGATCATCCTCATATTTAGGATCCTCTTATCCATAGCTACCGGCAGCTTCTGGTCCATATGATCCATATAGTGCATCTGAGATGTCAGCATCCAGTGGTTATTATCCCGGAGCATCTTATACATCTGATTTTGCTACTGGTATATTTGGATAGGCCCCTGCACTGCCATATCATCAGTCTTTGGACAGCTCTTAGAGTCGGGACATCAGAGAGGGATTTGCGATTAGTTATGACCCATCACGTATACCTCCTGGAATGAGCTTAGAGGAGTATCATGCTGCCTGGCAGGAGGGACATGCCAAATTTCCTACAGAGTATATACATGATCCCTATATTTAATTATTTATGGACATCGTCACTCTATCGGATTCTAGACATTGGTATGTAATTATATATTTATGCCACATTTTACTTTCATTAATTGATGATAATCTTAGTTTAATTATCATTTTTTTTTATTTCAATTGAAAATAGTCCTAAATATTAGTATTTAGTCCTAAATCCTAAACCAGTATACCATCTTAAATCCTAAATCCTAAACCCTAAATCCTAAAGCCTAAATACTAAATTCTCCCTAAACCCTAAACCCTAAACCCTTAAAAAATAAAAATAAAAACCTTAAAATTACAAAAAAAAAAATCAAAAAAAAAGGGTGTACCGGTTTGAACCAGTACGCCCCGCCATATCATGTATCGGCACAGTACGGTACGGTACCGTACCGCTACCAACCGGCCACCAGTACGGCACCTGGTACCGGTACCGGTACCGGGAACCTTGGGCTAAACAATCAATAAGCCATTTTATTTGGGCAGATATTAGAATTTCAATATGCTAATCTGAGCCTGATTGACTTGGTAAGAGGGTCAAAAGTATTTAACTCATACAATAAGAAATCTATATCTTATTGGTCCTTGAAGAATTTTCAATAAAATAAACAGTTGGTTGCATAGAAAGCCAATTCAGTTGGTGAGGCAATTTCAGATTTTTGCTTATAATAATAGGCTTTTGACTATTAGGCTGACCTTGTTTTGTAGGCTAAGATTTTGTCATCCATCATGTACATTAATTTACTAACTAGAATATGCCTTGTTAATTTCTAAAAAATTGTGAATCAGAAAAGAAATGTTTTCCCATCTTGTTTAGTATCAGTTTCCATACTTTCAAGATTTGTGAGACATAGACTGATTTTCAAATCATTTCGCTAAATCAAAGACAAAAATGAAGAAAATTAAATAAGAATTTAAAATTTGCCCATGAACTTCTGGCAAATACTGGAATTCTACAAGATTAGTTCTCAAGAAACCTTCTTTTGGAAACTATACATGGGATAACGGTGTTCATGAAGCCTGTAATAGCTACAACAAGCTTCTCTTGCCCATACATCCTTTCTTTCACCCATCATTGGAGAGACATTGGAAAAGATGTAGACAAGCTTCTCATGCCCATACATCCAGGTAATAGCTACAACAAAATGTTATAAGTCTATTTATAGAGATGTTTCGAGCTTGCAAAACTTGATATATTTAGAGGTTCCCAAGAAAGATACAATGTCCTTCTCTCTAATATATTGCATTTTTATTTTTCAGGTTTTAATATAAACTTCAACTACTTGGTTTCGGAAAGAGAATCATGATGGCCAAAACAAATTTACAATAAGAATAATTTAACCTGCCAAAAGAGGATTTCCTGCATGGCAGCAGTAGTTGGAATTCCTTCAGGCCACATTGGTATTACAATATAAACTGAAAATCGTTCTCCTGACTTGATCTTGCTCACAATCTTCAAAGCCAATTCCATGGGTATCAAGTTATCTGCACCTGCTTCAGACAAACGAAAACAACATAACAATAATTTCCAAAATGTTCAATTAAAAAAATAAGTACAGTATGTTTGGTTTAGCATATCTAAATAATATTTCTTCGAAACAGATCCAATATTGTATTAAGGAGTGTAGATTACATAAGACTGAAACTTAATAGAGGGGTTAGCAATTATAATTTTTAAGTGTGGTCATGTTAAAATCTGCAATATATACAGGCTAGTTGCTGGCATAAAATTGGTAAATCGGGAAAGCGATCATAAATTTTCAGAAAAGGAAACTCAAATTAATTATTTTTAGAAAATAAGCAAAAATAAATACTTAGAGCATACACATAAATACATACAGTATGTACAAATATGCAACAATATGAAAATAATCATGGAACAGAACAACATAAGGAATTTTGTAACAGAAAAGTTATAATGTGCTTAACCATTGGCAATGTCAAAAACATATATAACTTGCATATTGAGCATACCACCAGGTGCTTGCTGAAATGGTATCACCTCTTGCCACTTGGGCAAGGGGATGGGAGTTCAGTTCTGGTTGGAGTAGGACCCCCATGAATGAGCTGGGTATAGCCCAAAAAGGTGGGTATTAGCAACAACCCCCCTGCGCGGGGGCCCCAAAAAAATCTCAAAAAAGGAAAAAAAATTGCATATTGAACATTGTAACTGAATACAGATTTTGTGCTATCAGTCAGTTAACAAATGGTTACTTTTTGTGTATGCATTATCAAATGATGCTGTGAATACAGGTACTTGACATTTGACAAAGCTTAGATGAAATTGTTCTTTCACATTTATGGATAAGAATCTCATGTCGAACATAAGATTAAAAGAAAGGTCCAAAGATTTGTATAACATATGAAGTTTTGGTTGCCCATAGAGAGGATTGTTCCTCCTATTTCTCACAAATGATGCAATAATAGCTGCAAATCATGTCAAGCACCGCAGGATATGGAGAATATGGAAGAAAAAAATTTAAAAAATCCAAGATCCAGTTTTTCTAATTTGTTACAGATAATTATGCGACCTCATGAATCTTTTTATTTATGGTTTAATGGGTATCAAGGAAGCAAGCTGTGCACAAATGATATATTAGGTTCATTGAGGACATCTATGCGGATGTAGTGACAAGTGTTAGTTATTGTGGTGAGGCAAGTGAACAGTAAGGATCATTACTGAGATCACGTTGAGTATGATGTACAAGGATCCATATTATTTGCAAATATACAGAAGTAAATGATGTGAATAGAACAAGCTTAAAGCTAAACTGAAATTATGGAGGAACACCAGAGGATGAAGGCATAAAAACCAATAGACTGAAAGACAGTATGCAGTTGCAGTTTTGATGGGATCAGAAAAGAAAATGAGTCTGCAACAGAAGTTGATGAACGTAATACCATTCACTGTTACTTCCGTTTCTTTACTCTATTTTATGACAGAATGAAGAGATTAATGAGCATGATTATACATCTAGGGTGTTGTATGACAGCGCAATCTTTGGCAACTTTAGAAAAAAACTTGTAGAATGATGGTAAGGCCTATGATATCATATCATTCAAAACTTCGAGCAATATTTTTTAAAAAAAATTCAGGAAAAGCCAAACATATCAGACAGGAATTTTGAGATGGATATGTGCAAAATTTCATAAGGATAGAGAGAGTGATGTGTTGATGAGGGATCACATGAGGGCTGCATCAATTGAGGACGAAATGACAGAATCATTAAAAACATGTCTGCATACAACATGTATCTGAGGAAATTCTCATAGGATAGGTGCTCAAAATTTGTGTTGAAAGTTCAAGAAAGAGGAGAGGAGGACCAAAGGTAAAAAAGATGGAAGTAATGGGACATCATTCAGAAAAAAATCAGTTCAGATAATTGGCGAACAAGAAAAATAGTTGGACGAGGCTTGGTGGTTATAATTATGGTAACTATTTGCAATTTTTAGAAAAATGTCTTAAGAGTAAGGGACATTTCAACATATTTGATCAGGCTTTACATTCAAATGCCATGATGTGTAATGATCAAGTCAGATAGTATAAATATTTGTCTGAGGCACAGCAAAGGTATAAGAAAGTTCAAATATTATTAGGTCTGTTGAATCTTCTGGTAGGAATGAACATATTGGAGCAACATGCCTCCAAAACTTGGCCAAGTCTGACATGTATGATTGCTTCCATATATTAGCTCTTAACCTCTCAAACATACAGTATAAAAGCATTCAATAGATTAGTTTGACCACCATTTTATGTTAAATATTTTATGCTGTTAGTGCTTTATATCTGTTTTTGTACACATTTACATTTGGGCCAGCAATTAAACATAAGTCACCATCAAAACCAAGGATCAGCATAAAATTTCAGTCAACAGGGTCAAAACTAGAATGGAGGTCAAAGGGGTGGACCTCGATTTCCACTAGTGAAAGTTGCCAATGGCATCTAACATGTTAAGTATTTGCTGAAAATTAACAAGACCACAGCTATTCTTGCTGATAGAATAATGGTTGGAAATATGTAAAACAAACTAATTTGAGTGGAAAAAAAGTTTGCATGAGAAAGAAGTTCCAAAATTTTGAAAGTGTCTCTAAAGTTAATGTATAGGTCATCTGCAAATTTATAAAGAATCTACCAGCAATAAACTGCATCAAAGGATTTTGGTGCAAATATTAATAGAAAACAAGTCTAGCATGTTCCACTCTAATATGCAGAACAAATTGAAAGAGATATGCTAAGTAGAAGAATATGCATACCTGCATTTTTGTATGATGGCCAACAGTATGAAGATCCAATAAAATACTGATTTTCTACATATATAAAATGCTTTGCTGATCTTATTGCTTTTACATATGCACTATGTATGCTCTTGTCTATTTTCAAATTCTTCGCACAGACAAGGTTCTGAAAAAAAAAAAGAATATCTTAGCACAACATAAGTACACCACCACCACCACTACAGTTATAAATATATTATTACTACATATGCAGTTAATTTATGACTTCTGACAGTAGCTGCTAGATTCCAAAATTTATATGTAATAGAAGCCTTTGCATAAGAAAGTCACAGAGTTCTTCATCTTAACCTTTGACTCTGCCTCTTGAACAACTTTTGGGAAACCTTTGACTGATCCTGAATCAATTGACCGGAAGATCTAGCAAGCAGGAGTTGTGTAGATGTCAGACCAAAATCTTAGACCCTCATATGACACAGTAAAGTTGTATTGTAGCTGACCTGCACATGCCAGTTTTCTGGGTTCTGTTCATCTGAAACATTTGTGTTAGACTTGTCAGAGAACGGTGTAATAATCCATGAAATTCTTTCAATCTTTATCAAGGCATCATCATGCCAATGTGTGACTTTGCGAAGTCTGAAATCTCGCCATTTTGTAGCTTTTCTCCATCTTTGTTCAAAATTTGTTAGTATATCATGTGCAGCAGGACCCTCAATTTTGCAATGTAAATCATGCCATGGTTGTCTTGGGCCATAGCTGTTAACCTGTATACGTAATCAGAGAAGAGAATTTTTGACATAGTATAAGGAACATTAAAAATAATGTCAGGTGAAAGCAAAGCTACAGAATTCCATGAAAAAATGTATAGCCTAAATAGGAAAATGAACTACAGAATTTGATTTTTCACTTATTCTAAATTTGTATTACTGTAATTTTTTTTTAAAAAAACCTCATAAACTGAATAAAAACTGACATACTGTAAGGGTATCACTAAAACAGCATATCCATTAAAAGTTGAAAAGTAAGAATTACTTCCTTGACCAAAACAAGCTATTAAAAGTTGAAAAGTAAGAATTACTTCCTTGACCAAAACAAGCTATTGCAATTATAATCATCAAGCCCTATCCAGACTATTTGCATAAGCTATGTGGTTTTTACTTGCCGTTAAATCCTACTGAGAACTTCCTAAATGTTATAATAAACTTTCCCTGTCTTTATCATAGTTTCCATCCATAGTATTTTAGGCCTTCCCTCCTCTTAAATCTTTTTACAAAGATTAAAGTACCTCCAGTCATGCCTCAAATCTGAGATATAACACAGCCACACTACCTTAGGGTGGTGCCCATGATAACATGAAGCCAATCATATCAACTTGTATAAAGATTCAGCTCATACAGAATATAATAATAATGGTCTAAATTCTTTCATCAATTAAATAATCAACTTGCTGGTATAGGGCTTGTAAACCTAAGATTCTCATATATTCAAGAATCCATAAAATTATTAACTACAAATCCATAATCAGCTAATTAATAAAAATTCTGCTACTAAAGCTTCTTAGTACAAACTCCAAGAATGGACCTTTCTTCATTCCTAGTGGCCCTATTTGTTTGAAAAGAAAAACAAAAAGATATTTGAGCTACATAGCTCAGAAAGTAAACCTTATACTATTTTACCACATCAAGCATAAATTTTTACACGAACAAATGCATCATTTAGAGGAAACAACTTTCATTGGAAAATAGAATATTTCATAATAGTAATATATAAAACAAGTCATAAGTCGAATCATGCATGCATAAATAATGAATATTTCATAAATATGGTTCCAAATAAGGATTGTGGTACTGTCCCGTACCGTCCGGTACGGGGCTGACCGTACCGACTAGGTACTGTCCCGTACCATCCGGTACGGGGCATACCGTACCGGCAGCTAGCCGGTATGGTCAGCCCAATAAAATGGTCCGGCATCCGGACCATTTAAAAAACAAAAAAAATTAGTTTCCGTAGCAGTACGGTATGGTATGGTATCGTACCAGTACGTACTGCCCAGTTCGGCTCGGTACGAGCTCGGTTCAGCCCGGTTTGGCCCATTTTATGTTTTAAATGCTTGGGAGGGGGAGAGAGATTCTTTTTATAATAAAAAAAGGCTGGTACGCCTACCGGTACGGTACGGTATGGACCGTACCATACCGTAACGGCCTCCTGCCGATACGGCTCCCGGTACCGGTACCGGGAACCCTGGTTCCAAGTGTATAATATAAATAAGCCATAAACCATAAGGCATTTAGCCATTTCATAATGCAAAAACATTGCTCCCAGACATTCGGTGCTATGGTTACTTTATACTCATGACAAGGCTATCATTGTAGTTGATAAAAAATCATAATTTGTATTCGTTGCAACTTTATATCCATTGGTAGAGGGCCATGTTCATTGGATGCTAGTCTATGGTGTTCATTTACACTACTTCAATGAGATTTTTTATAGCTATTTGAGAGCTTTAAAAATATTTATATTTTTTCTCAAAACATACACATATTGTGTTGGCCCGGCCTACAAGCTAGCCCATCTCCAAAAAATACCAACCTTAAGAAGACCGCATGGATTTTAAAATGGGGCAAAAAAAAACTGAGAGGAAGAGAGTCTTCTCCATTGAGTCCCATGAGATACGGACTCTTAGGGCCACCAAAAACCTTTATAGATACGGACTCCTAGGAATCTCTATAAATGGCTCCCCATCCCCTCTATGGCCCTTCACTGGTAATCCTTGTGCCTTCTCTCTTTTTCTCCCTTTGAAGCCGCTACCTCCTTTCACCATGGTCATCGAAAATTGGGGCCATAGTCGCTACCGGAGCCAAGGTAAGACCCTGAACCCACTTCTTCTATTTCCTTTCCTTCTTCTGTAACATCCTAGCACTCAGATGAAGGTTCCCAATATTCAGATGTTGGTTCCTGTGGTAGATAAGCTCCAGATCTATGGAATTCCAAGTACGTTTAGGAGGGGAAGAGAGATCAGAGAGGTTAGAAGGAAGGAGAGATCTGAGAAAGATGGGAGTTCAAAGAGGGAAAGCTCAGAGTGGGAAAAAGAATTTAGGGAGAAAGTTTGTTACTCACCGCCAAGGCAGTAGCCCGATTGGTAGAGGCCTTGCCTCACTATCAACCGGTTACTGGTTCGAGAAGGAAGGATCCTTACGGTGACTCGATTAAATCCAGGATTTATCCTGGGGCCCACGATCGTTGGTGTGAATGAGAGATCAAGGTCTCCCTCTTTGTCCCCATTCTACTAGTTGGCGCCTTAGTGGTGTCAGGTTGACGTACTCACCTTTAGATGATGAAAGCTTGCGCAAATCCGAGCAGCTTGCATCGAACATTACCTGGCGAGTTGGGGGCCTGCGAGGGTAGCTACATCGGGATTTATCCCCCCTATCCCTTTTTTTATCAAAAAAAAAAAGTTTGTTACTCAATTTTCTACCTTATGTTATCCTTCTTACAACTATTTATACTCCTAGCTTTGCTAGAATTACAGAAAGTTTTTTTGTATTTAACATTAGGCTAGTTTCCTGAGCTGTTCGATGCTATTCCCCTGACTAGGCCTAGGCCGCTTACCGTACCAAAGAGGATTAGGAGGCTATTCAGGTTTGGATTTGCCCGTTACTTGTTTGCCCAATAGAATTAGGATATTTTGGGATTGTCTGGCCCAGAGAGCTCTCTAGATTCTTCTACGTCTCTCGGTCTATCCTCTCTCCCTCTTCTTCTCTGTGCCAACCCTAGCTGGCACCTAGGGTTGGAGATCTTTGCCTGTTACTGTCTTGAGTCCTTGAAGTCCTCTGCCACTCCTTCCTCCATTAAGCACTATTTGTAGAACTAAGTCTTGTTTTTCTTTGTTTTCTATTTTTTTTCCTCTTCTACTATCAAGTTAACTCTTTTATTTGCTTCAAGTATTGCATCCCCCTTACTCCAGAGGATCCTTGTCCTCAAGGATCAAAATGAAGAAACTGGCCCTTAATGGTCCCATAATCCTCCAAGGTGGCTTGTTCATCCTCGAGGTGCTCCATTTGACAAGCACTTGAGTAGTTGCCTTGTTCCCTTTATGGACCATCCTTCTGTCCAAGATCCTCTTTGGTTGGGCTAAAAGTTTCCCGTCTTCCCCGGTAAGTTGTATATTGGTGAGGCTTGCAGTGGGTTTCTAATCCCTCATTTCAATAAGGACATATGAAAGACCGGATATATTTGGGATCCTTCAGGAAGTTGGAGTCTTTATACCACTGGTCTAACCCTTTCTAATATCCTAAAAGGGTCATAATACTGTGAGGTAAGCTTGAGATTTTTGTGGATGGCCATTGTGCTTTGCCGATATGACTGAAGCTTGAGGTATACTATGTCTCCCTCTTAGTATTGTTGGTTCACTCTTCTTCTGTTTGCATTTTATTTTATACGGTTTTGAGCCTTCCTGAGTCTATCTTTCAGTATCTGTATAATCTTGCTCCTTTCCTTGCTTCAGTCCTCCACTGTAAAGTATACCCCCATTTCCAAGTTAACCACTGGGTACATTGGAGGTGGATGCCCGTATAAGGCCTGATATGATGTCATTCCTAAGGAGTGGTGGTTGGTGTTACACCACCATTCAGCCAAGAATACCCACTTGTGTCATTTATGGGGACTCTGGAAATAGAGGAATCGCAAGTTTCTAGGCAACGGTTCACCCGCTCTGTCTATCCATCTATCTGTGGGTGGTAAGCAATACTTAACTATAACTTAACCCCCATTAGTTTGAACAGATCTTGCCATACTTGACTAGTAAATATCTTGTCCCTATCTGATATAATGCCCTAAGGCATCCCATGCAATTTATACACAATGTCTAGAAAAACTCTTACTACCTCTTGTGCTGAGTAAGAATGAGTTAGGGAAATGAAATTGACATATTTGGTGAGCCGATCCAGTATCACCAGCATGGTATCTTTTCCTTCTGATTTAGGTAGGGCTTCTATAAAGTCCATACTGATTTCTTACCAAGCCTGGGTTGGAATTTGTAATGGTTGTAAGAGACTTGCATAAGGAGTCCCATCAATCTTATTCCTGATGCAAACCTCACAGTCTTTCACCATTTTCTTTGGTTCTCGTTTCATCCCAAGCCAATAAAATAGTCGCTTAATTCTTCTATAAGTGTGGTTCATTCTAGAGTCTCCCCAAAGATAATACATGCATCACTTCTAGGAGTTTATATCTCAGTTTTCCTGTACTCACATAAATTCTTTCTTTGAATTTGAGTACTCCTTGCTTATAAGAGTAATCAGGTTGGAATTCAGGTTTAATTAGTATCTTTACTATGATTTGTTGGATCTGCTGGTCCCCTTCATAGTTGTCTACAATTTCACTACTCCAAGTTGGTACAACTACTATTATAACTTGCATGCTTCCTTCTACTAAACTCCCTCTTGATAAGGCATTAGCTACAAGATTTTCTTTCCCTTTCTCATACTGTATTGTATAATCGAGTCCCATGAGTTTTAGAACCCCTTTCTGTTGGGTGGCAGTAGTGATCTTCTGCTCTATAAGTATTTTAAGCTCTTGTGGTTGGTCTTGATGATGAAAGGTCTAGGACTGATGTAATATTTTCATTTTGATATTGCTAAAAGTATAGCTAAGAATTCTTTTTCATATGTGGAAGTTCCTTGTACCTCTTACTTAGTCCTTGGCTAAGGTATACTATTGGCCTTCCTTGTTAAGAAAATACTACTCCAGTTCCATGACCATTGGCATCTACTTCAAAAGTGAAGGGTAAGGAATAGTTGGGCATTGCTAGGATTGGTGCTGTTAACATATCTTCTTGCAATCTCTTAAACGCATCTTGGGCCTCCTCATTCCAATGAAAATTATCCTTCTTGAGGAGCTCGGTTAGGGATTTGCCGATGGCTCCATTCCCTTTAATAAACCTTCTAGAGTAACCAATGAGCCTCAAGAACGCTCTCAATTCTTTAAGGGTAGCTGGAGCAAGCCTCTTTTTCATTGTTGCTATCTTATCTAGGCTAGTGGCTACACCTCTTGAAATAATATAACCTAGATATTCCACCTGTTGCTGCCCAAAGAAGTACTTAGACATTTTGGCATATAATTGATTCTTTTTCAATATGGTGAGTACCTCCTTGAGATGTTCCACATGCTCCTATAAGGTTTGGCTGTACACAAGAATATCATAAAAGAAAATTAATACAAATTTTCTGAGATAAGTTGAAAATAAATCATTCATGATGACTTGAAATGTTGCAGGTGCATTGGTTAGCCCAAAAGGCAGAACCAAGAACTCATAATGCCCCATATAAGTCCTAAATGTCATTTTATGTACATCTTCTCGACTCATCCTCACCTGGTGGTACCCGGATCTTAAGTCTATCTTGGAGAAATACTGAGACCCTTCCAGTTCATCCAAGAGATCATCAATAAAAGGAATGGGATATTTGTCTTTCATAGTTTCCTTGTTCAGCTACCTATAATCTACACAGAATCTCCAATTATTGTCCTTCTTCCTCACTAAGAGTACTGGTGAGGCATAAGGGCTGGTACTGAGTTGAATAATAGATGATTTGAACATTTCTTGAATCTGCCACTCTATCTCATTATTTTGCTCGAAGGTATACCGTAAGGTCAGATATTGATAGCATTATTACCTAGCAGTAGAGGTATTATGTGATCTTGGAGTCTGATGGGTGGCAAGTTTTTAGGTTCTTGAAACACTTCTGAATATTATTCCAACACTGCTTTCACTAGAGTAGGTATTTCCTCTTCACCTTTCCCTTTCTTAGGATTATCAAGGTGTCCAATGGCACAATAATTTCCTTTTAATCCAACCTTGTACCACTATGTGGTAGTAATAGACTTGAGTCCAGCCTTGGCAGATTTCAATTTTGATCCCTCTGATATCCTTTTAAGTATCATTTGTTTCCCATCCTTAATAAATGTCACGGAGTTTATGTGATAGTTAAATGTTGCCTTCCCATATGTTCTAGCTAGTCAATTTCTAGAATGATACTTGATCCATCCAGTCTAATCATCCTTAAATCAGTCTGATATGCCTCTTCCAGCATGGTCCACTAAAAATTGGCATATTTTAATTTGCTTAAGACCTTGTGTCCATTAGCCATAGTCACTATTAGTGGGGTTGCTGGAAAAAGGGTTGCCTTCACTTCTTTAGCCACTTGGGAATCAATGAAGCAGTGGGTGCTGCCAGCATCAATCAAGATGACTACTGTTCTATCCCCTACTTCTCCTTAAATCGTAATAGTATCATGTTGATTTTGTCCGACTAAAGTATAAATTGCAATTTCCAACTCATTCTCCTCTTCTTTCCCCATCAAGGATTCCCCTACTACTTTCTCTTCATATAATAGCTGCTCATCAATTACTTCATCTGCTTCAATTGTAGCAGTCAGGGAATAAGCTAATTTCTAGGAGCATTGGTGGTCAAAGTGGTATTTCTTCCCTCATCTAACACATAAGCGCTGCCTTTCTTTGCTCCTATTACTACTTGCCTACTCATTGAGGTAGCTATTACTTCTGAGATTTTGAGACTTAACAGTTTCTCCTTATATAGCTAATTTAGGAGTATTGTACCTAGTTAATTAGGATGGAGTTGTTCTAGTGGCCAATTTACTCTTCTTCCACATCGCTGCTAGTGCTTGTTCATGAAGTTCAGCTTGTTCATACACTTTTCTAGCATTGTTGGATGAGATAGATCAATAAAGGAAACTAATTCTTCCTTCAATCTACTTATGTAGCTTTCTATAAAGTGCTGTTCGGTAAGAGCTGGGTTATAATACAACATTCTGGCTCTCAAGTCTTCAAACTTTTCCTGATACTTATCCATAGTTCATATTTGCACCAGCTTGTTAAAATTCCTGGCTAATTGCTTCATACTATTGTTATCAAATCTCCTACATACTGCTTTTACTAACTCCTCCCAACTCAAATTTGGTTTATCCATGAAGTAACCTTCCTTCCACCTATATGCCTTTCCAATAAAGTGCATAGTGGCTATTTCCATCCAATGGATCACAGGTATTTGATATATTTTGAAGTACTGCTCACATTTGCTGCCCCATTCTCTGGGTTCTTCTCCATTGAATGGTGGAAAATTCAATTTTGGATAAGGTAAGTGAAAATTGGCTCTGCCTTGGGTGTCCATCCTATCAAATGGCTTGTATGGAGTGGGTAGTATGAGTATCCCCTTGCCCCTATCTTCAGCTGGTATTGCTAAAGAACTCAGGACAAGATATTCATGAGCATTTATTTTTTCATTTCTTATAACTATGGGGGTGTTATGTGCAGTGATTGGAGTAGCAAGATGAGATACTGATGGCTGGAGAGAAAAAGCTTCAGCAAGCACTCATGCCTGCAATTCTATTCATGCATCATGATTTCATACCTCCATGCTACTTCAATCTGCAATGCTTCATATCTCTGTTTTTCTTCTTGTTGTATTTCATCCAACTGTCTTGCTAATACTTCAATTTTAGTGTTATACTCTCCTGTGATTTGCTGTATCTTTTTTCTATCTAACAGTGGCATTCTATGGTAAGCACTTGCATTTTTTCTTCTAAAATTTTAAGATTTTCACTGATTTCTCTTATCCTGGTTCCCTTAGCCATTCCTTCTTCTTCCCAGGTACATTGGTTATGATATTTGAATGTTTCTGTTTTTCTCCCCTATTTTGGTTTCTTTTGAACTATTTTGAGTGATTTATACAAGCTTTTGTTGGATTCTTTTATCTCGTATGCTCCTAGCAACAATAATCACAATCAAGGTAGCCTGTGATGATCTTGATGCCAGGTTGCTATTCTTGATAAGTGGAACAATAATTACTCTCCTTTCAGACCTTGGTACGCACCTAGATCTGCTACAGCTACTGTCAAAAAGAGAGGAGATCTAGAGTTCAGACTCAGTACCTCTTGTTGATCTGTAGAATTGAGGGAGATCTGTGAAGAGTGTGTCCATGCCCTTAGATCCAAGGATTCCAGCTACTCTGATACTAATCTGTAACATCCCAGTTCTCAGATGATGGTTCCTAGTGCTCAAATGTTGGTTTCCATGGCAGATAAGCTCCAGATCTATGGAATTTGAGGTACCTTTGGGAGGGGAAGAAAGATTAGAGAGGTTAGAAGAAAGGAAGGAGAGATCTGAGAGGAAGAGGGGAGTTCAGAGAGGGAAAACTCAAAGTGGAAAAAAGAATTTGGGGAAAAGTTTATCACTCAATTTTCTACCTTCTGTTATCCTTCTTACAAGTATTTATACTTCCAGATTTAGCTGGAATTACAAAGAATTTTTTTATATTTAACATTAGGCTAGTTTGTTGGGCTATTCGATGGCTATTCCCCTAACTGGGCCTGGGCCACTCGCTATATCGAAGAGGATTCGGAGGAGGTTCAAGTTTGGATTTGCTCGTTATCCATTTGCCCAATGGAATTGGAATATTTTGGGGTTGTCTAGTTCAGAGAGCTTTCTGGATTCTTCTAAATCTCTCGATCTTTCTTCTCTCCCTCTTCTTCTCTATGCAAACCCTAGCCATCACCTAAGGTTGGAGAACTTTGCCTGCGGCCATCTTGAGCCTCTAAAATCCTCTACTACTCCTTGTTCCTCCATCACGTGCTATTTGCAAAGCTAAGTCCTTATTTTCCTTTGTCTTCTATATGTTTTTCCTCTTTTACTACTAAGTTAACACTTTTATATGTTTCAGGTGTTACATCTTCCCATGGCCTTAGGCACCACCACCGGCCATTAGCTTCATCGAAAATTGACCAAAGAAGAAAAGCCCATCAGATCCCCTATTTTTTCAATGTTTTTCTCCCCTTTTTTGGCCATCGGAGCCACCGCCCCTTGAAGCCGAACCTCTGGTCAAGTTGCTTGGCCACCCTACAACACTTCTCGATGGAATCCATGGCCACCCATAAGCAAATGGCCAAAAGATGAAAAGAAGCCATATAACCTATTTTTTGAATTTTCTCTTGATTTCCCATTGGCCAATCCTCATCGCTGGCTATTCCTTGTTCGACCACTATCGAGCAAATGGTTAGCCATGCTACCATGGTCTCTAAACCACCAACCATAACCACCTCCCTTCCTCCCATGTTCAGCCAAAAGAAAGAAAGAAAGAAGTAGAAGAGAAGAAAAGAAAAGAAAAAAAAAAAGAAAAGAAAAAGAGAGTTTCTCTCTTCACTTGGTTTCCTTTCTCTCTCTAGAAAGTTTTACTTTTTCTCTCTACTCCCTCTTTCTCTCTCAATATGATCCATGGATCCTAGTAGAGGGCCTCGTACTCCTTTTTTACGAACCCAAGATAACCTTTTTGAAAAGAGACCCAGAATTGCTTCAATATCAATGCAATATGTCAGATCCCATATTTTGGAAGTTTTTTCATATTTCTCATTGGTCGGTCATTGCTGCCAGTTCTCCATAGTCGCCAACCCCCGGCTAGGCCCTCTAACATGATTCATCTTATTCCCGATCTGGATTTCTTCCATTAAGAGAGACAAGGACTTTCTCTCTTTTGCTTTATCTTATTTTCTTTGTTCATCTACTTTCTCTCTCTAAGAAGACCTATAAAGCCTAGCATTAAGTCCCATCTCCTTGTCTGGTGAACCCGTGTTGAACTTTAGCTAAGAAGCCCTGATCTACCTCGGTGCCTGGGCAGTCTATTGAACTGACCAACCGATCTATAGTCTTCTTTTCTCATGATTGAATTTATTAAATAAAAATTAATTATATTTTTAATATATTAAATAAGATTAGCTGATTCTCCTAACAAAGTTTGAAGATTCAGGATGGATAAGGTAAGTAACCCCGACATTCCTTACTTTTTGAATTACCAGATTATTTTTAATACTTTGAATTTTATAAAATATAAAAAGAATATTTGACATGATTTTGTGCTTTCTTAAATTTAGGATCAAGCATTTAATATTATACAAATCATGAATTATCATGAAAAGTATGGTTTTATAAATATTTTAATATTTATGACTTGTTTATGAACTATGAACTTCATATTTATGAAATCTACATTTTGATTATGGAAAGATCCGTTGCATGATTATTTCATTGTTAATAATTTATTTATGGATTATGAAATCTATAAGTCATTAAATATCTTTTAACTTATTTATTTATAATATAAAAATATATGTTTCAAGAAGCCGTGATTTAAGAAATATGACTATGGACTCTTAGATAGCTATATATGACCCCTGCCAATAAATAATAGTAGTTAGTATATAACCCTACCAATAGATAATATTAGTTGGTATATAACCTTGCCAACAGGTAACAGTAGTTGGTATATGCTTTCCAGCGGATAATATTAGTTGGCATACCGCATACGACCCTACCAACGGGTAAAGTAGTTGGTATCTTATTGATTATAGCCCTATCATGGGTATAATAATGATATTAGCATTTAGTCTAAGAGAAATGATTAAACTATAATACAGTTAAATAATGAATGTTTTATTATTTATGCTATTTATGCAAGCATAATAGATTTATGACTTTATTTATAAAATTAGTATGATTTATGAATTTGTTTATGCTATGCATTGGAAACCATGTTTACCTAAGTTATATGATTTATACATAAGCAAGAGCATGATTGATTTATGATATAATGTTATTATAAAAAGTTTTGATCTTCTAATGACAATTATCTTCTCTAAATGATTTAGTGATGCACGTATAAACTTATGTTTGATCCAATAAGATAGTGTAAAGTTTACTTATTGAGCTAGTGTATCTCATACTTTTTTATTTTATTTTTTTATAGAAGAATAAGGTTAGGAATGAAGGGTGATCCAAACTTGAAGTCTGTGCTAGCAAGCTTGGAAGTTTTGCAGTAAAAATTAGTTATCCGGATGTTATGAACATGTAGTTAACTAATCATGAATTATGAGACTTGGATTTGGTCTTTGTTTTGGATTTAGATGCTCTGAACTAATATTGGTTTAATTGATGAATTTGAATTGGACCTCTTTAGTATATTTTATTTATGATGGATCTTGTTTTATTTAAAATTTTGAATGATTGGCTTCGTATTATCATGGGTTGTACCCCTCGATAGCATGACCGTGTTATGCCCCGGATTTGGGGCATAATACATATAGTAGGTGGAAAAATCCTAAATGGCATGATGAAGTCTTATTTCACAAACAAATTATTTTCATGAAAACATTCATGGAACAACATGCTTGATCCTTTATTTTAAGAAAAACACAATCATTCTTGTCATGATAAAATAAATGGTGGTTAAAAAACTAGTGTTCGGATTATCTAAAAGTTTCAAAGTTAGTAAGGAGTATAAAGATCACTTACAAGTTTGGACTTAATAAGGAGTATAAGGATTACTTACCTCTTTTCATCTAAAACCCTAAAATTCAACTATGCAAATCTGCTCAACCTATTCAATACCATGCAAAGCCCAATCATTTCATATTCAATAACTTTAATAGTATTTAAGATTTCAAGAGAGAAAAAGTAGACGGTTGGTCGAGTGATGGCTTTCAGTGGCTTCAGTTGGGTCAAATGTAATGATTCAATTGATGAAACATGAAGCAGGAACTAGATCAAGGCTAAGATCATTTTGACAGGGATCATCAATAGTGTTTTCAATGATACTCAACAAGAGCCAGGGTAATGGGTCCAACATGTCTGGGTACCAAAGTGGTTCAGGGCCTCTTCGATTAACTAGGGTTTACAAAAAAGAGAGATGGAATTTTGCACCGAGATCCGTGGATCTGTTTAGAAAGAGAAAGAAGGAGAAGAGAGAGGAAAAAGAGAAAAGAGAGGTGCATTGCCACCTCTCTTAAAAGGAGAGGCTAGGGTTGCGGGAGGCAGGCTACAAGTCATGGTTGGAGGTCGAAGTCGATGAACAACTGGCAGTGGTTGTCACCCAATAAGAAAATTAAGGGAAAAGGGGGGCCATAAAAACAAGGAAATGGAAATCTTCTTCATTTTGGGCATTGGTCGTTCATCAATAGTCATGATTTATTGAGTAGTCACTAAAAGACCTGCACGGGGCTTAGCCAAGGGCTCATCAAGAAAAAATAGCAGTGATGATGACTAGAAAAAGGAAAGAATTTGGTCAAAAATAAGGGAGGGTTCTTAGGTCAATTTCCAGTGATTCCTCATCAGAATCAAGTCAATGTTGGTTCAATGGAGAAGAGGGAAGACCAAGGAATAGATACACAGGAGGCTCGGGGCTTCATACCTTATCTATGGTGAGGTTTCAAGGTTAGCATAGTCAGGATCCTCCCGAAAAGAAGAGAAGAGAGAGATGCTAGCGGCGATTTTTAGTGGTGGTTCAGTAGTGAACTTGAGGGGGGCGTGGCATCTCTTACTAGGATTTGTTAGGCTCCAGAAACTGCCCCAAGAAATTGCCCCGAGTCTAACTCCCACCATGGGTTGTTGAAGGAGACTCCCATCGAGCTTGCTTTCCAGCTAGGCACGTGAAGGGCAATGCATGCCAGTTTTTTTTCTTTTTTGTGGGGACTTGGTGATGGGGACATCAGGTCAACCCTAGTTCACTATGGATCCCTGAGTTTTGAGTCCCTTAGCCAGGATTCAAATTTTGTCTTTGAGTCCAATAATCTGGCTGTGATAGCCTTTTAAGTCCTGTATTTGGGTCTTGAGTTTTGTTTTCAGGCCTTGTTACACTTAAGTCTTGTATTTAGAGTCGACACACACCATTAGGGTTTATGAGTCAAGTTTTTGGTTATGTTCGACTCAGTTGAGCTTAGTTGTTCAAGTCCTATGTTGAGTCTAGTCCAGTTAAGTTGAGTAAGTTCTGTAATAGCCAGTTTAATTGAGTCCTGTAAGATAAGTCCAGTTTTATACAAGAGGAGGAGAACCAGCCTCAAAGTAGAAGCCCATGAAGTCTCTCCACTTGAAGATTCCAGGCATATTCTTCTTCCAGGCGCCCCAGCCCAGAAGTCCAATTTCAAGTGAAGCTCATTGCGCCCCAGGTGTATTCTAATCCAATTTCAAATGGATGCCCAGGAGTTTCCAACCCACCAGGGGACAAATACCAAGCCCATGCGCCAACCATGGAGGCCGCCCAAGCCTTGCATCAAGCCCATGCGCCCAAAGCCCAATTGGAGGACGCCCTTGCTGCCCTAAAGTCCAAGCCCAAGCCCAAGAGAGAGCCCTTGACCAAGTCAAAGGAGGAGAGGAGACCCATTCAAACAAGGAGATTATGTTCTACTTCTATTCAAATTATATACTCCTAGTTTTAAACAAATTTGTAATCCCTCTCCCACTCAACTTTGTAATTTTATCCTAACAAGGAGAGGACATGGGAAATATCTATAACTACCCCACCCCTCTTGTATGTTTTAATGTTAATGTTAATGAATATGAAAACTTTCTTGAGTTCTTCTCAACTTTGTGTGAATTTTGTGTGAGTTTTTATGAGATTAAGGATATCTTTGTGGTCCCTGCACCCTGCCTCCAAGCCGCCCAGCCCTTTTCATCCCTTAGCTGCCCTCTTCAAACTTCTTCCTTCCCTTCTTCCTTCAGCGATTTAGCCTTCTTTTTCCTTGTTTTCTAACCTATGTTAAGTGATTTGCAGGTCCCTAGAGCTCACGAATTCAAGAATTCCATCTAACTAGCTTTCGGGCCACCGGATTGAAAGCCACGAATCCACAGGATCAATAGCTTTGTTTTCCAGGCCGCATCCGAGAGAGTGGAGCGAACTCTTCGTGGATCGATATTCAAATCTCTGCCAGGTACACCCCTAGACTCCTCTGGTAGCGGTATTGCAGAAGAGCTAGTCCTAACCAGGACTTCTTAGCCTTGGCAGTCCTATTTCTTCACTTTTAGGATTTATTTCTGCATGCATGTGCTTCAGATTTTCTATAGAATTCCCTACTTAATATCTTTGCTTGAAATTTGGGATACAAACTCCTAACTTAGTGCTTAATAATAGAAAAATAATTGGCATGCATGAATAGTCCCGCATCACTTGGGTTGTCTCGAAGATGAGCTGGTCTAATGGATCGGGCCATCACACCTCCCCTCTCTAGAGACCTCTCATATCTATAATAAAAGCACCCATACTATATGTATCTATTCTCATTCTTCACTCTACCCTTCTTAGTTGTATTATACATTCATGTTAAAGTTCTTAACATTTGCATTTTTGGTACTAATTTATTTTCTTGGACCCTCCTTATTGTCCAACATTCTAAGATACTACAATGGACTTTATTGCTACTACATAACTTTTTCCTCAAGTCACCAATGCAAAATGCATCAATCACATAATATACTATTGGCATTCCTTCACTACATCCCTCTAGCTCTAATTGTAGGACATATATCTTCACATCTCTCCCTTTTCTTCCATATAGCAAATCCTAACAAATGAAACTAAAACCTCAATAGTATCTCACCATCAATTACACAATGTTTTATTTCTAGGTATTTATGGCGGTATAAATCATGATCAATACTGTGGATCTTTGATTTAAATGCCCATACTAATTCTTGAGTGGCAAAGAATAGATCCCTCTTATATGAGATAGGAGGAATCTTGTAGATATTAGGGTGAGGGTAAGGTTAGAACCCAGGTTGGTGGTATCTAACACCAAGTGATCCTAACAACTAAGCTAGTAGGCACTTTCTATGATAAGGGTTTTAGATGTTATTTATGGACTTGACTGCAGAACTTAATATTGATAAAATCTTCTGCATACCAAATGGCATGAATGCTTAAAAATATCTAAGACTGACATTTTAGTACATATATAATGTTATGTAGAAATATAAAAAAGATTTCCAATTCTTCTCTTATTTCATTGCAGAAATGCCAATACAAGGCATAATAAGAATTCACATGAACCTTTTGATATGTTACTCTTAACAATACAAAGCCTCACCAATATGCCCTAAGGCAATGTAAGAGATAAATAAGCCCCTTTAGACAACAACCTCAATATCACCACAATTCTAAGTGATATAATTTGTCAAGTGTATCAAGTTGCTAAGGCTAAGTAAAACTTAAAAAGCAAAGTGATATGTCAGGATTTGGTTGGTCACAACTAGACATCAAACCGCGTGCTCACCAACCCTCTACTGAGATGTCGACCGTTGCTAGGTCCACCCCCTATCCGTCCTTGTCACGTGTGCTCCAGGAACGACGGCCATTAATGCTCGCCACCTAAGGGATTCTCTATCATAGGGACTTGCAAGTTACCATCCCTTGTTCCACCAATAGCAGTATGGCCCCTATCACGGGCATGCCTGCAACAACCGAGATGTGCCAGATGCCATTCCTCTGCAATGCACACCATACCTCTTCCAGGCATCAGGTACATGCTTATAAACTTCTTCCCGAAGACCCTCTAGGTAAGTCCAAGTAGAGCAAAGAATGAAAAAGAACGAGGAGTCGAGCCAGAGATGGAAGAGAACCCTCATTTCCTAAGAGTCCTTCCTTTCAGACAACGGAACCCTCCTCTTGCTTTCAAAGCACACCCTGAGTTCCTTGATAACCACCGAGTTCTTCATAGCTCACTTCATTATCTTAAATGTTCATCAAGACATTTGCACGCCACCCCACACACTTTTTATCTTCCACAAAGTGTCCTGGCCTCTGTAACTCTACTCACAAGTATGTCATCTTCCAGGAAGCGGGTCCCATATGCACTGAGAATCCCTTCTTCCATGGATCTTATTCTGTCTCCCTCCTTCATTACTCTCCGGTTTCTCTGTCTGTTCTACTTTAAATCCAGAGAGGACTCCAAACTTTCTTTGTTTGCCTTTCCGAGGGACCGATTTAGGCATCGAAGGTTCCATCACTGGAAAATCCCCCACCGTGTGTCGACATTCTAGTGTTCTTTATCTTGCTTGACTCCCAGCAATAGGATCCTGTGAGATCCAACTCCACATCAGCAACCACCTCGACTCCAGCCCTCGCCGAGTTGAGCCTGAGTTAGCGCATCTTCCGGTCTGGCAATACAAAGTATATTTTTCAAAAAAAATGTAAAGCAAAGTATAAAACCAATATTAAAGTACAACAAGAATTTCTACAAATTGACTCATTGGGATTAGTATCATAGGAAGTAGGTACAAAATGTCTGATTCCAGTCATTTGCAATAACCTTATAATCCTTCCATTCCCTCGACACCAGTAGCTTTTCCATTCCTTATATCTTTAACCAATATATTCTAGGACTTCCTATCCTCTTGCTTAAATGCTCAACAAATTCCAAGTGACTCTTTAATGTGCCATACACTTGATAAGAACACTAAGCAAGCCATATTACGAAATAAGAAAATTGTTCAAGTTGCGCAATGGTCCACTATAGCAGTTACCATGGCAGTGAACTTGGCAATTGTATATCAGGACATAAGTGATCTTAAGCATTCAGTGATTGGATCGAATTGTAATCTTAGGCCATCATGAATTGACTTCTAGTATTGGAAAAACATATGGTGTCTAAAATAAAATATAATAAGGCTACTCATAATGGAGAATGAATTAGGTATCCAAGTGCATTATTATGTGAGTATGCATATGCATGCTAGTTAGTGAGCATGCAAAAGGTTGTGGTATAGGGGAGATAGAGCTAGTATTTTCAAGATAATAATGATAAAGAACATAGTCAACTGCAGTTGCTAGAAAGAACCTAACAAAAGGCATTTCCATAAGGTGCGTCAAGTAAATGAGTATCACTTGTTAAAGCATTCTCATCTGAAAAAACAATAATATACTTCATGTTAGCTGGCTTATATAGGTTACAAACACACTTGAAAACTTTATAAGGTTCAAGTAGAACAAAACATGCATGAAAGACAACTGGAGCAGCACCATAATAGAACCCAACAAGCTCATTATCCAGGCTGCAACATGTTCATTATAATTTAATGCAACAATGGAAGGCATTATAGTGTATGACAACAACTCCCATAACTAGTAGCATGACACTTTACATATCTTCACATTTGTAGAACGTAATTTACATTTAAGTTGAAATGTAGCAAGGATGGATCAACATGGTGGAAATGCATGAATGTTGGACAGAAAAATTAGTTTTAAATGAGCAGAAAAGATATCAAGGGTGAAGTCTTGGGCGTTGAGAAGCTATAATATTTTAGGTCGTAAGATTTGCAAGGGATACTGCAGCTACACACTATTGTAGGTAAAAGGAACCTGCATGCACCATGCATCACCAAAGTGCCCTTGATGACTGGGTTCCATCCCACACTCATGTGGGACCCACACAGAACCCAGGGAGCTATGAGATACAAGTTGCATAGAGGTAGTTTCAGACATCTGCATGCAGCTTTAGCAAAGTTCAAGAATTATACATGAACTTATTTGTCAACCGAAACATAGCTTCTCTTGTGCATTTGCAAAGTAAACAAACCATGTTTAAAGCTACACTGTGCATTATTTCTCAACATGAACTAACTATCATTCAAGATGCATGCAGTGATAAACATTATAAGTATAACAAAAAGAGGGTGATAATAGCGGAGGTTAGGAAAGGTTAGCTGTCATTTTATTTTGGTACTATCATATATTTGCTTTCACTAAGTCAGAAATTTCACTTGATAATGATATTGTTCCATAAAGTAGCGGATACAATGAAAAATATATCCTTGTTGTTAAAAAGTTAAGACAAACAAAGGTTGGACCGTTGGAAGCTAGTTCATAGGATAGGAATCAGGGTTCAAAAAGCAAAGCTGTAAGAACAATAGCTCAGCACAAAACTTGAGAATTTGATTGTTCTGTTACTGCATGTCATGCATGACAAAATTTCCTTCCTGCATGGATCATTTTTATTAGTCATTATAAAGATGAGGTTCAAGAAACTACATTAGTTCAGTTCTCAAATTACCCTTAGAAAAAATCAAATGATCTTAGGACCAGAGATTCATAATTAGAATTCACCAAAAATCATGTAGATTAGATGATTGTTGGAGGATCAATCATCCAAACTATTACAATTCAGATTCGAAGAAGTTACACATGTTCTATCAGAAACAAAAAGGTTTACATATGGAAATTAGAGAAATTAATCCAAGTCCATGTCAGTTTACATGCATGTATTTCTCTGATTATAGACAGCAATCTCATGATATCACGTAGAAGACAAACAAAAATTTGGTTCTTTATCAACATCAGGTTTTATAAAGATTACAAATCAGCATTATATTGTACACAAATTTGTAGAATTTTCAAGGGTTGGTTAAAATTGAAATACATACTTACTGGAAATGTAGGATTATGAAAATCTTTCGCAAAAACACTATCAAGATTTTGGAAGAGCCGGTGTTCAGGTGTGTCATATCTACCATCACATAAATCCAGACCACCAATGAAAGCAGTTATTTTCCGATTATTTCCAACAGCTTGAGTGTCAACAATAACACACTTTTGATGATGTGTAAATAAAGTTCCTACAACCTGAAACAAAAAGATTGTATCAGCAGCAGCGACAGATCACTTCTCAAGTCTTTAATTAATAAAGGAAAGCTTTGTTTTATTCATTATCAACTTGATATATACCAACCTTCACAATGGAAAGACACATTTTAGCACAAGATAAAGGACATGAACACATAACAAACATATATACAGATATACATGTGTATATTTGTATGAATGCTGGTTTGTTTGTATGTGTCTATGTCCACACACAGACATATATATACATATTATGTAGATATATACATACACATATAGACACATGCTTACTTAATACATGGTCAAGAGACCTCCAAATTAAATGACTTTTCATTTCTTATGATATTCTTTACATTGTAGATAATGATCAATGTAGTGAGTTTTCAATTTGGGAGGTCCATTATTAACTTTCACAGGCAACCATTAGAAGCGATTGCTATCTAAATATATATGTATATGTATGTATGTATTTATGTATACAATTATATTTTAAAATTTTTAGCAACATTCTGCTCCGTATTTTCTATGTCAGATATTTCTTTCAATATGCCATATAAGAATTTTTGCAAGATGCTAATTGTTAGAAGATGCATGTAGAAATGACAATTAAGATAGAACAAAGCATGTATATTTGACAATAATAACACTTGATCAGGCTAGCACGCATATGACATGTATACCATAGAAAACTACTTGTCAGTTCATATCATATTCAGGTACATGGAAAGACATTGGACTCACCTGTTGCTTGAAAATGCTAAGTTTGTTGCTGGCATAACGAGGAGCCAGCACACAATGAACACTTGAGTGCTTAAAAAATTTCCGGGTTTTTTCATCATGTGTGTGCATGACACCATCCTGCATTCAGCCTATGCTCCAGTCAATGACACAATTTTCCATTTGGATGAAGCCAAAAAGGTAAAACACATAAAAAGCAACAACTTGTCTAAACTTAGACAGCTGTAAGGTGGAAAGAAACAAATTGCATGTCTAACAATATCTAGAAAATGAGAAACGATAAGAATCATTGGGAGGGGAAAAAAAATGCACTGGTAAAAAATGCATTTAAATCCTTATATCATGATAGCAATCTCATTAGTACTGATACAAGTTAAAAATTTTAAAAATTAACATGAAAACAGAGACCTAAATGATTAAAAATTTCTTCCATTGCAATCCAAAGCAAATCAACAGGTAAAAAAAAATCTTATTCTCTTCCAAGGAGATGGTTGAGAATAAAGTTAAGCAGTAGGAAATAGGAAAATGAGGGTCTTTCTTTTGCAAAATTTGTGAACAATGTTGACCAGTCCATAGGCATGGGTTGATTATTATGATTCTTCCAATCTGACATACAAATAAGCTTTTTTTCTGAGAAAAAAACTTGAAAAGGAAGGACATGTGGAGCAACAAAGTATCTGACTTGACATAAAATTTGTCTCGATATCTTCTCTTTCTATATGTGACTTATATTTGTGAGATCACTGGCAATGATAATCAATTATCAAACAAAAATCTCATATAATAATCAATGAAATAATAACTACCGTTCTCAAGTAGAATTTGTCATGTGAGGTTTTATCATCCCAAATCAACATGACAACACGAACTCCTTCTTGTGTCTTGTACTTCAACAGCTCCCCAAGAGAAAGTTCCCCTGCATTGGGCAATGGCCTTGTTGGCTCCCTCACAAGCTTCACCGGGTGATAGATTGACCAGCCGATGATATAGATGAGGTGATGAGCTTCCAAAATTGCATGACAAATGTCTTCCCAACATTTGTTATGCTCATAAGTCTTTCCCCCATCTAGTGGGATAGTGGGCAGCATGTTTTCAGGAACATGAGCATCTTGATAAAGGGTAATATTCCCTCCTGTACGAAGGGGAAAGTATGCATTAGGCACACCCAAGTATTCTGGACCAGCTCCTACTCCATCTTTATATAAAGTGTTGTCTTCCATAGGCCTAAACTGCAAAGACAAGTGCAGTTCAGGATAAGGTTTCATAGGATTTCCATATGGACCGACTACAGGAAACCAACCGCTCACTGTAACACCAGGCAGAATTTTGTCTACAGGTATTGTAGCCACCCCTATTAGTTGTGCTCCAAAAACATCATTATCCTTAACTTGAAACTCAATTTTTGAAACTGGGTGAGCAACAGGAACACAGAAGTGTTCTTCCCATTTTGGATCCTCACAGTTTGGAATTACTCGAGTTTGAGCTATTGTTGCTCCAGCAACACATACAGAAACATAGGGATCACTGGTTATAAAATTGTGCATATTTTTATGCTTATCTTTGTGCTTATATGTTTTCCCACAGGGTGTTGTGCAAGTTCCATAGATAGTGAAACATTTTATCATCCTGTCTGAAAATATATCCATATTTGGAAGTGATCTGGCTTCCAAGATCCATATGTCCAGGTCACCGTGCAAGAGCATGACATTCTCAACCTCAATCGAACTTTTTCCCATACTATCTGAGTGTTGAACTGATCCACTGCACATTGATAAGGGGTGGTAAAGCCATATATTCCTTTCTTCAAAAAAGTAGTTTGGCAAAAAGTATTTTCATACCTTTTAATCCTCAAGCTTAAAGGCAACAACTTTATTTACTTGCTGTAATTTAGCAGAGATATATCAATGCCTATGCAAATCAGAATGTTAAACTTAGGAATGTGAGTGCAGATGCTCTTTATAGATTTCCTCTTCTTTTCTTCTCCTTTTTCAACTTTTGTTTGCTAAAACATAACAGAGCTGGCTGCCTCCTTCTTAGATCAGTCCAAGATTTACCACCAAGAATCCTCCATGGAAGTCCAAGGTATTGCAATTAATCAGTTTCAAGATAGCAAATACCTCAATAGACAGTTCGCTGAGAAAAGTTAATCTCTCGAGAAGAAAACTTTAGAACTAACTATCTCTCTACTCAAGCAAATACCGAGTCGAACCAGAATGGGAAATCTAAGCAACAATCTCCAACTTTGCCCCAACCAGAACTCCCGACACCGGCAGCTGAAAGCCTGAAACAAGATAAACAGCAAAGTGAAAGAGATGTAAACTAGATATTCTCAAGGTTGGTGTACATGAAAAGATATACAAAATTTAAAAGGAAAAAATTTCCAACCAAGTCACAAGAAAGGGAAAAAACAAAAAATAAAAAAGAGTCTAAGAAACTAAGAATGCATGATCATCAACAAAAAGCAGCCATCTTACACCATCATATATCATCCATAAACTGACAAATCGCTTGAGGCAAAAACAAAATGATCGGAGTAGTGTAACTCTAGACATATGCCGATGCTTCAAAATGAAATCAATATACAGGAACCGAAACAGTTAGATACAAGACGCGTAAGAACATGACTGATTTGCGAACCATTTATAGCTGAAGAAGGTGAAAGATCCTAGAATAATGCCAAACTGTCCTTAAACCGTAGAAATTTTTAATAAGCTCAAAGCCAGATAAAAGAAAAGCGCCTTTCAGAGCTGAGGGGGGTATTGCTTCAAGATCCCATAACATCCCTAAATGCCCAAACATTCAAAGAGAAGAAAATTAGATTACACAAACAAAAAAAACAAAAAAGAAGAGGGGGGCTGGTTGGGGGGGAGGCAAAAGTGCTTTTTATTGCAAAGGCCATCATTTTTTACCCGCACAAAAATAAATCCATGCAGCGGCAACTGAAATATGGATGAATTGAAGCAGGCTGAGGCTCGATCGAGCATTGCTCCAAATCATAATTCATCTAATTCTAAATGGACCAACAATAAGTTACTTTGTAATAAATAACTAAAGATTACACCCAAAAAAAAAAAAAAGGGGAAAAGGGTTTGAGACGGGGTACCAGCGGAATCGATGGAGGAGCTGGCCGAGCAAAGGAGAGAGGAGTGAATCGGAAGAGGAGAGACAGGATGGCAGATTAGAGTTTCAAAAAAAACTAAAGGTTTGGGAGGTTCAGACCTACCCGAGAGGCTGGAGGGGACAGAAGACCGTTGCATTGCCCACGAAGATGAGGGGGTCAAAGCGGTTGCTTCGCCGATTTAAATGGCGCGAACATTTGTTGGCCAAAACCGTGTGAGTCGCTTGCGTGCGGAAAGCTAACGGTCAGTTGTGGTTTGATGACGTGCTTCTTTTCCGATTGCATCATCTCATGTGCTCGTGCCTTTGGGATGCATGGTATATACGAAGATTATAAGAAGTTTTTTTTTTTTTTTTTTTCCTTCCTTCCACTTTCTTTGTTTCCGAGAGTCATTTTTATTTTACATCTATTCTCTCTCTAAAATTCTATATAAAGTCATGCTTGTTTCTATAGGCTATTACAAATAAACTTTTTTTAAAAAAAATAATATAAAAATATACCATATTATTTTTTCTCGCACACGTGGCTCTGATCACGGGTTTGAGGCGTGATTCATGCGGTGACTCGATTAAATCCAGAATTTTTTTGTGAGACACGTGACTGAAGACGAGATGGAGCATTCTACTATGACAGCTTAGTGGGATCGGGCTGACGTACTCACCTTCAGATATGGAGGATATTGTAAAAAAATAGCTACCCGAATCGAACATGGCTTGATGGGGCGGGAGCCAGTGGGGACAGCTACAGCGGGGATTTTCCTCTACCATACCTTTTTTTTCAGGAAACAAAAATATTTATTTTTATAAATATGGTAAAGATTTTTTTTTTTTTTTTTTTGACAAAGATATACTAGAAATGTATTAGGAATTTGAATTTTAAAATGTAAAATATGCTATACTATCAACTACTACCACATTTGATTGCTTTTCAATTTAAAATAAATTTTTATTTATTTATTTTGAAAATATCCAACATAGTATTTATTCTAAGTTGATAAGTAATTTTGCTTACAGAGGCATACTCTCTTCTATCATCGGTCATTTTCTCATATGGCATTACATTGCTGGAGAAGGGATCAACAATTCTATCATGCCTCGAATTCAATACTCGGGTCGGTCATGCGACCGGTCATATAAATTCCAAAATACATCCTAAAGATCATACAATGCCTTAAAAATTTATTTAACTTTAATTTTTAAGAATACTATTGATCACAATTCATAACATAATATATAATATAAAGAAAAAAAATAATTCATATAATTATAAATTTAGTAATTCTCCAATCATCCGATCGATATCAATGATTCTCAATATTTTTATCTTTTCACTAGTGAATCCAAACCATAGCCAAATTAAATATCCTGCAACTCTAGGAAAAAGGAAATAAGGGTGTGAGCTTTATAGCCAGTAAAAATTTTCACACACTTATACTAACATAATATAATATAATTCAAAAAAAATTTCACATACTCATACCAATATAATATAATATAATTCAAAAATAATAGTAAACAGTATCAAATAGATATAAATTTCAAAATCTCATGTCAAGAGGTCAAGATAACTCAAAATCAAAACTTGCACCAATTGATGCTAAATATCTATTTTATTCAAAAGAGAGACATCATGTATATCATTAAGTAAAATATTTTTTTACTTAATTATGGTTTCACTTCTTATTATCCATATCTCATTAACATGATCCGGATCAACCACTATTATCGTTTTAGAATTTTGGACTAATCATGGTCACGCTTTAGTCCATGACTAGCAATCTCAAAATCAATCATATATAATCCACCCGTGGCCAAGCTATTTCATGTACTATCTACCTGTGACTCGGCTATTTCACATACTATCAGTTTATGGCTCGGTTGTTTCATGTATTATCTGCCTGTAGCTTGGCTATTCCATGTACTATCTACTTGTGGCTTGGCTATTCTACATATTATCAATCTATGACTCAGCTATTCCATATATTATCCATCCATGTTGTTACAGTAGTAACCAACACATTCAACCCTGGCGCAACGGTGGATCCACTTGAAGAAATCAGTCCCTGTGGAAGTCAGGTCGGCAGCTCGGCCAGCCTACTCCAACCAGGTCAGGTCGGCACCTCGGTCAGCCTAGCTTGACCGTACCTGGAGCCCAGTTCGGCCGGGCTGGCACCTCGGCCCAGGTCGGCAGCTTGGCTAGCCCACTTCGGTCATACCCAGGCCAGCTCCAGTCATCCAAGCTCGGCACAATCTCTGTGCCTCGGTTCGCGCGCATCGGAGGTACGCGCATCCAGGTCACTCCGCCAATCATGCCCACGCGCATCCGTGCCAGGGGAAACCGTTGCCTGGCTCTGCACCGCCCAAGCCCGTGCCAGCCCAGCTCTGCGCCTCTCCTCAGTCCACGCGCAAGGGAGGCGCGACCTTGATCGAGTCCGGCTCTGCACTGCCAAAGCTCCAGCTTCGTGGGATCCAGCCTGGATCCCCTGCGATGGGCACGCGCGATGCAGCCCTCTCCAGCGCCCGGCGTCCACCCGTGGGAGGCCATCGCCCGGACCAGCATCCGGCCAACCTCGGCTTCGCCCGACCTCGCCCGCATGATGCGCCCCCTGCGGCAGATCGGCGATCCCGTGCCCGGTCCGGCTCCTCCCGGCGGGACTCCGGCAAACGAACCCCGTCTCTGGCCCTGTCCGGCGCCCGGCTCGACCACGAGAGAGCTCCACCTCGCCCGGGTCCTGCTCTGCCCGGTGTGGGGAGCAATCCGGCACGCCTGCAATCAAGGCGGCCCTCCACGTGGCTTCGGCTCGGCCCGACCTCGCCGGTGCACCCCAGATCCGACCCACGTCCAGCTTCGGCTGGTCGCAGCACGCCCAAGCCCGGCCACGCTTCATCCCAGGTCGGCTTCGCCTGTGGGAGGGCAGGACCCCGGCTCCTCCGGCTCTGCACAATCCAGCTCAGTTGCCCAGCCCGGCACGGATGTGCCCAGTTCAACCATGCCAGCTCGGTTGCCCGCACCTAGCCCGGCACGGACATGCCCAGGTCGACCCGCGCCAGAGTCGTGCCGGCGGCACGAACCCGCGCCGCTCCGCTCGTCCGCTGGTTCGGTCCCACGGCTCCGCGGCGCACCCAGCTCCAACCGCCCGCCGGGTCATCCGCAGCGGGCTCGGCCCCGTCCGCCCGTGGCGCAACCCCGCAGCATGCCTCCACCCCCTCCGGCTTAGCCCGGCAGGACCCCGGCTCGACGATGTCGCGCCCCGGGACCGGCTCCTCCGACTCCGGCCCACATGGCTCCGGTTCCATGTTCGCCACCGGCGCCCAGTTCAGCCACTGTACACTCATCCACGCATGAGTTCGTGCATGGAGCCCCTGCACCAGGCATACGACGGTCCACGTGCATGGGAAGGTTCTGCGGGCTTTCTCCCGGTCCGCATGACCGCATTGAGCTTGAAGCGGCGTCCCGGCTAGTTCAGCACTTTGGCGCCACAGCCCGGCTTGGTCATCGGGTACACCGCGCAATTCGATCTCATTCATGTGGGCGCAGCGTGTTTCTCGAGGGGGCCCATCCACATGGGCCCGGCACTCTTTCCAAGGATCCCCCTCCACGTGGGTCCTATGGCACGCCACCTGACACGCCGTCTACAGGGAAGGTTTGCATTTAAGTTTCCTAAGCTACTGTTTACGCTAACTAATGAATAGTGCCATGCCCAAGATACTGTACCCCTGCACCAACTTTCTGAACCACCCAGAAGAAGAAGGTCCACCAACCCATCATGGCCTCATAGGCTATCTTAGCGTGACAAGTCTGCATCAAGACCAGCACGCCTCCCCAGGAGCCATCCGTCTACACAAAAATCGGCATAGAGGTAAGGGGGGTAAGTAAGAAACAACACACTCTCTTGATTATCACCCTCTGGCAGCAGAGAGTCCTCCAAGCTCTCCGCCTCAGAGATCTCTTATTTCCTTCGATCGTCCCACTGACTTGATCGTCGGAATGCCTCTGCCGAAATCCCCAGCGCAGGTCTTCCTTGTTTTGCAGATCCGCCAGACAGAGGGACGATACGGTGAAGATTTCTCTCACTGGAGAGGCCCACAGGAAGATCATGATATAGTATCAAGCCCCTTCATCCCCACGACTATGACTATGTTCTCCTTGATCATCGAAGTCCCCTCATCCGGGCCATGTAAGAAGCTACAGGCCATGCGATCTAGGCAGCAACACATGTCATGGCTATTCTTTATTTAACGTGGCCAGCCGAAACATCTTTTTTATTATCAATTTATCAAATCTCAACATGTTATCAAATCATATTTAATTCAAGATTTTCAATAACCGGTATCTTGATCCAAACTATCCAAAAATAATCGTGCATTCATGCAAACATGTTATACGAAAAATATAAATAAGTATACCCGTGATCATAAATATCCATCATAAGAAATCACATCATATAATGTATAAATAATATATATTCCAATGCTCATATCCAAGAATCAAAAGTCATGTAGTGTAAAAGGTATATATAATAACTGGTGATCGTGTCTAAAAATTCTTATCTTTACCGAAGATAGATTTAACATGCTAAATATCAATCCGCATCCGGATCCTTGACCTAGATACTAAGAGACTTGCTTAACATCCTCCTGTCCAGAAAATTATTCTCCTACAGAATCAATTCTAATATTAAAAATAATTTCATGATTTAGCAATCATGGATCTAGAATCCTCTACTAGGATTCATTAACAGTCTACCTATGATCCCTGATTCCAATTCCGTAACCTCTCCAATCCTTAGGAGAGAGAAAATTTTAGAGAAAGAAACTAGAGAGAACCTAGAGAGAGAGAGGAGAGAAAAGAGAGAAAAAGAGAATTTATTTTTTTATTTTAATTTTCTTCCATTTCCTTTTTCCTTTTTCTTCTTTTCCTTTTTCTTTTTCTTCTCTTCTTCTTTTCTTCTTCCACTCGACTAAATAGGGACCTTGTGCTCCCCATTTGTTACCCCCAAAACTTGAGATGTCTCATTAGGAGATGGTGGCCGGGGCTGCAGTCCATGGTGGTGCGGCAACCGGTCTTGATCCGGCATTCAATGGTGACCAATGGCTCCAAAATCAAGAAAAAAAGAGAGGAAAAACATGGAAAAAGGAAATGACTTTCTCAAGGCAAAATCCAGTAATTTGCTGGCTCAAATCCCATGCAACCCATCTTTCCAATAATCAAAAGAAAGGGAAGAAGAGGAGAACTGAGCTAACTTTGGTTCTGATGAGGTTTTATGGCTGGCTCGTTGGGAAAAACTCAAGGATTCCTTCGTTAGAAATCGGGAACAATTCGAGGGTTCTCTTATCAGTTTCAGACGAGGTTTTTGCAAGGATTTCAATCCTTTAAATAGATGCCGAAGGGGGAAGCATTGGATTCCTATTCGAAGTCAACTCTGATCGGGAGTTTGATAAAGGAGAAGACCGCCAACGAGAGTCTTCTTATGATTTTTTCTTTTTTTGTTATTTTGGATGGACCAGGTATTACAAATTCAATCCCAAATAATATTGGTCATTATTTTAATCCTATATTAGCAAGGATTGCATCTCTATGAAAGTGGGTTGAGCATGGAAAACAAGTGGAATTAAACTCCATTCAATTATATAAAAGAGAGTGGGGGAGAGGGGGGGGGGGGGGGGGTGCATACCTCCTAAGAAGAGTTGATGGTCTCCATGGAGCCGATTATTACTACGATCATGCATGGTTGTATCATTTACATGAAAGAATTCATCTTCTTTCACATGTATCTACCATTTGATCACCCATCGCACATATCTCAAAGTAGTCTAAATTCAATTTTGAATAATGTTGGTTATTACTTTAATCCTTGATTAGTAAGGGCATTTGTGAGCCAACCTAGGTAAGGTGGGGTGAGCATGAAAAACAAGCAGGATTAGACTTCTTTTAATAACATAAAGAGAGGGAGAAGGCATAGCTCTTAAAAAGAGTTAATGATCTCCCTGGAGCCCATCATTCCTAGGATAGTGGTTGTATCATTTACATAAAAGAATTCATCTTCTTTCATATGCATCTACCATTGGATTACCCATTGCATATATTCCAAAGCACTCCAAGCTCCATCATTCATTCAGATCTCGAAGTGACAAGTAGATGATCCAGCATTCCTGCGACGCCAATCCTTCTTACTATAAGTTAAAACTGGGATTACTTGGATTTATGCATGATGTATTATTGTTGGGAAAAAAATTAGAATTTCTAAAATCTTGGGCTATTGAGAAGAGGATTTTTCATGAAATTTTAAATTATAAAATTCCAAACAAATTAGAATTTTTTTTTTTTTCCTTATTTGAGTATTTTTTTAAAAAAAAAAAATTAACCACTCGGCTACCACACACCAAGATACATATTCTTGGCCCTTTGTTGCTTTGGTCGTTGAGCCCCTCTGGTTGCATCCGTTATCAATCCAATGGTATTGTGGATGTTGGCTTTTTATGTCATTGGAGGGGCTTTCTTTCATTTTACCTGGACACACTGGATCCACATTGCTGGGGAGGCTTTTTACCAGGACATGGCCAGATGATAGATCTACAAGTCTAATATCTATGCAGTTGTATTTTAAATAGAACAGGCAGCTTTCTCTTACTAGTCGCATGCATGATTAGAAGAAGCTACATCTCTACTGCTATAGTTGTCTCTGTTCCAGGGGCCTCTCTATCTATTATTCCAAGGATGTCTGGAGTTGTGGAACCTTCAAATCATATGTCTCCATCTCGGTTAATGCTGACCCTTACCACCATTCCTTTGGGATTTCACACTCGCCAATTGGGTTGGCTGCACATCATTTTGGAAGTGATTGTAATTCCTATGATCTAATCCAATTTGCAGAATTCTTATGTCTGCTTGATGCTGATCTTATAACAGTATCAACGGCACCATGAGGCGCCATATTCAGGAGCATTGGCAATCAATAACTTTAACTCTTACTCCAAATTATTTTTATGATAAATTATATTTATTTTTTTTGGTAAAAGTATATCATATTTATTCAAGATAGTTTTTCTGAGACAAGGATGATCGATGATAGCAATAGCAATATGACATGATTAAGAACGATCGTAAATTAGAAGGAAATGACTCGGATTAATTCTTTTACTTTCTTATGCTTTCCTTCTTTTTACAATGGTATGTTAGTGCAGTTTAAGTGGATCATATTTATTCATAAAATATGAATAAAAAAATTATTGGACAGCAACTATGGAATTAATGCGAACAAACTGTAGCTTTCTCTGCTTTATACCGATACCGGCATCCGAATAAGTGTTTGGTGCATCAAATTTTATGATTACGCTTCTCCATGCTCGAGGGAATATATACGTTTGTGGAGCATCTCGTAAGGTGACATTCGAAGCATGCTATACATGAAAGCTACCATTTGATATTTTGAGAGAAAGGTCGGAGACTATATTAATAAATAGTGAAATTTAAAATTATGAATTATCTATACAATATATATAACGTTTGATATGATTAGTGGATGGTGACGAAGGCCAGTTAAATTGTAATAAAAAAAATGGACAACTGCAAGGTGGATATATATGTTAGAAATGCAATTATCAAGAAATATATTTGATTTCATCTTGGTGGCGTGATGTATTGCTTCATTTGCAGAGAAATATGACATTTTATTGATGAGATCGCTGGACAAATGGGTGTTTTTTTCTTCTTCTTCTTTTTATTCTTTTTTCAGATGAAGAATAATGTAATCATAATCCATAAGCTTGCAGCATTTGTTAACATCTCAGAGATGCTCGCTTCTGATGCCGTTCCTATCCCTGTTACTATTTGTCAACAGCTATTGATCTAAGACCGTGGCTCGGCTCGAGTACTTGCATCCCTCCTCGGTTTAGTTGGGGTCACGGATTTTGAATCCTGTTAAATCTTTGTTCGATTCGGATCGTAAATTTTTACGTATTTTTCTCATCGATTTGATGAGTATGTCAGTCTAACTTCATTACGGGGCCGGAGTTCCGGCCGCTCCGTCCTCCAGTCACGTGCATCCAGAATTAATCTAAAAATCCAGAATTAATCTAAAATTTAATCGAGTTACCCGCGAGTTCATTCCTCGAACCCGTGATCAATGGATATACACAAAGAAGGAGCTACGCCTTAACCACCATGCTACTACTATTTGTCAACAGCTATTGATCAAGTCCGTGGCTCAGCTCAAGTACTTGCATCCCTCCTCGGTTTAGCCGGGGTCACGGATTTTGAATCATGTTAGATCTTTGTTCGATTCAAATCGTAAATTTTTACGTACCCTCACCTCATTCGGATCATCCCATTCGGATCACAAATTTTCACGTATCTTCCTCATCCCAGTCACGTGCACCCAGAAGTAATCTAAAAATTTAAAAATAATCTAAAATTTAATCGAGTCACCCACGAGTTCATTCCTCGAACCCGTGATCAATGAATATACACAAAAAAAAAGAAGATGCACTTTAACCACCATGCTACCACCGAAGTGGTAATCATGTGTTTAAAGACCGCTAAAATATTTGAAAGCTACTGCTGTTGAAGACTTTGATATGGTTGCTCCGTAATTGAATCTCAAAATACTTAAATCAAAAAGCTAACAGGATTAATTATTGGCAGAAATGGCAAAAAACATCCAGGCTACAATATCCATAGACAATTTATAGCAAAACAAGTATATTTTGGAAAGCATTTTTGTTGTAAAATCCTCAAGAGTCATGGTTGAGACATTTTATTAGATGCTTTATGTATGCTAGCTAATTTTAATTATCAAATGCAGCATCTGAACAAAATCTTCCACCATAATGATGTGACATAAACCAAAATCTTTGAAAATTGGAGCTGGAAGGGGGAAACAATTGCCGACCGAGAGTAGAGCCATGGCATGATATTTACGTTGTAGTCTAAAGTTTCAATTACGATATAGCATTATTGGATTCTTTCTTAACTGACTGGAAAAAGGTTGATGTAAAGGCTTTATGGCCTATCCTGGGCGTTTGGGTAGATAAGCTCCCATGGGCCACATCACCACAATATCCATAAACATCACATCGCAACGTGAGATGCTCTAGGACAGCGTTTTTTTTTTTTTGGTTAAAAACAAGAGCTGGTCTTTGCATTAATTACAGACAAAGTATACAAAAATAACAAAGATCCTGATTACACCAGCCTGCAGAAGGCAGATAAGAACTTAGCAGTAGATCGCAGAGTAATAAGTCTTAGAAAGGTACAATCCACCAAAATAAAGCCATAATACATAATGTTTCCTTGAGTAATAAAGAAAAATGTAATTTGGTATAAGCTTATGAAGCTGTATTGCAGTCAGCCAATGGCAGATGATATCCCTAAAGCCATGTAACATAAGGTTTCAATGATTATAATTTTTTTTTTTAAAGGATAAAACGCTCTGGGATAGCCGTTAGCAAGAAAAATTCCTGAGGCCAGTTTCAGGAGCAATCTGCAAGGAATCATCCTGCATTAATTTCATGATTTACACGAGTTTTCTAGTGCCATTTGGCATGAGAACCTTCGTAACGGGTACAAAATAGACCATGAACACGCCCAATAGTAGATTGCTTGCAATAATGTACCAAAAAGTTTAGAACACTAGTGCTTTGAAATAAAAAAAAGGTTTGATTTAGGCCTTAGATGGTATATCTCCAAAAGTTTTAAATTTGGATGGTGAAGTCCGGCCCATTTGGTTCCATCTTGAGTTGAAGTCGTCAAGGCTTGCCAACTTCAGTTCAAAGAAAACAATGGTTGGACCACGGTAGCCAAGTCAAAATTCAGGAACGAAGAGGATGTATACTTGAAGGGCGCTCAAAACTGTACTCTTTTGGTGCTAGGTTGAGCCCTCGCCAACAATCTGCTCCATGTCAACGGGGTAAATGAGGCTTTTGAAGAGGCCTTTGGCAACCTTCAAATTATCAAAGTTGGTAGACTTTAGCCTCAACACCTTTAGATTGGTCACCCAGAATGTCACCCCTTGGTAGTTGCAGACTGGCGGGCAAATGAAGATGCCCCAACCCTTGTTTGCGCCGGTTGGTGTGCATTTGGGGCAAGAGGAGATCAAGCCTTTGATGGAATAGCTAGAACCACTCCCTTAGCCTTGGGAGTAGATTTGGATGAGGAGCACGAGCATTGCACTAGCCAAATCTTCATCAGCCTGCTTGAGGAACCTTGAGCTGTGGGGGCCTTTGCTTTGGTAGCCCCCTATCTCAACGCTTTGATGTCCGAAGGATCCATGGCTATAAAAGTGAAATAAATCAAAGATAGTCAAACGAGGATAAAGCATAAATTAAAAGAAGAAGATAAGTAACGGACTGAAATTCTTCTCACATCTCGACCATGATAGGTTGATTCCCATGTTGAAAAGGGGCTCATCGGATAGGAAGACCCTAAGCATCAGGACCTTAAAGTGAAGAAGAATATTGTATCGCTCATTTTCCTCCTTGCTTAGAAGTGGGGGATGGGTCAGCCAATGCGAGCAAACACCCCACTATTCGAACCCTCAATCCTCAGTTGGATGCTACATGAAGAGGAAGCGCTCCATATGATGGTTTGCAGCTAAAAGAAAAGTCAAAAACATGTAATCATATATCAGCTTCCATAATTTTCGGTCAAAACAAAAGCAAGAGAAAGTCTACAGCTAAAACAAAAGCCAGAAAAAGAAAGAAATAATCTAACTGATGGGGCATGGGATAGGGATAGGATCGAGGCGAGCTAAGAAGTCGCCGAAGATTATGGTATCCTATTTTTTTTCTATTTTCTGATTTCTTTATGGTGGTGATGAAGGAAAAAATAGGGATGGAGGATAACGAGGATGGACTACCACGAACCATGAAACCCACTCTCACAGAGAGACTTCACACCTCTAGGGCATTATACCTACCACCCACCTCACTACATGCAGTCTAGGGTATCTCACCTACCACCCTTCTTACTACACGCGGAGCCCAGGGTATTTTACCTGCCACCCAGGTCACTCCTGGAGCCATGAGGGGGATTTCAAAGAATGTGGAGGAAAATGAAGATGGAGGGATAACTAGGACATCACGCCCCTACGATGTCTCGAAGGACAAAGACAACATCAACACCCGCAGGTGAAGACATAATGGGCCATAGCCCTGAACAACAACTGCCAAACCAACTGACAAACCAAATCCCAAAAACTCAATTTCTTCTCTCTTTTTACAATAGGAATGAGGGGTTATTTATAAGCTCCATAACCCTCATTTGAATTTGAATACAGGATAGGGATAACTCAAATTTAAATACAAGATAGGATAAAATAAGCCTATCCATATCTCAATCCTAACCAATAAAATCCTAATTTAAATTTTAAATAAAAGATAAATCCTAAATTTATTTTTCAAATTTATTTGCTGCTCCGAAATTTGTGCTACTCTGAGATTCGTGCAGGATGATGTCCCCATCATTCCCCTGAGGTGGGGAAAAACTCGACTCCGTCAAGTCAGGCTAGCTCAGGCTCAAGATGCACATGACTTGTAGAATGATTTTTTTTTTTTTCTGAATTTTTTGTCTTTTTTTTCACTGATTTTTTTTTTTTTTTTTTCCTTTTTTTCTCACGGCTGGTGTTTTTTTTTTCCTACGCTTGAAGTCGGCTGCCAACGCCGGTTATGCCTTCACGATCGTGCGAGGCCTCTCCCGATGCTTTAACGGTTGTGCGAGAACGAGGGAAGGTCCCGGACATGGAGATCCGACAGGCTTCGTCGGTGATGAGGCTGAGGACAAGGACGACGGCCCGGGGAATGGTGGCGCGGCCTCTCCTGCGGGCGGCAGGCGTCATGGTAGCAGGGAATCGGGCGGGTGTCTGTGAGGCATCACGGGCGGAGATGGGGAGTCGAGCGGGTTTCGGCGACTCTCCAGCGTCGGGCGAATCTGCGACACGGGCGTGCGGCGGCGAGCGTGCGGCGATGGTCTTCTGGCCTGAGACTTCGCGGGCTGCACGGGGGTGCCGGCTCGAGGGCGTTGCTGGCGGCATCGGTGTACCGGCTCGTGGGCGACGCGAGCCTTGCTTCCGGTGGCTGGTGATGGTGGAAGGGGCCCACACGGTAGATGGCATCTCAAGCGGCGGGAGGGGCTTCATGGAGGGGTTCGGCTGCAGCGACAATGGTGATGCATGGGGGCCCGATTCCGATGATTGACAGCGGACAAGGGAGGAGCCTGGCGGATCCGGTGTCTTGCTGGCGGAGACGGGAGCGGAGGAGTCCTTCGGTGGGATCGACTGTGACGAAAACAGGGGATCGAAAAAGGATTTGCTGGCAATGGTGTGCTTGGGAGAATTATTCACAGGATGTTTTGAATGACAGAGATTAAGAGGAAGAAGCAGGAGAGTTAGAGGAGGAAGAGGGAAAGAAGAATCTGAGAAGAGACGGAGAGGGGGATCACGGGACGGAGGCGGAGGGGAGGCTTGATCGGAGGGGTTCGGGCGTGAACTTCTGGATCGGCTGCAGGCGACGGAGACGGTCTTCACGAGCGATGGTAGCAGGGGGTGTCAACACAGAAAAGAGTTGGGAAGAAGAAACGTACCCTAATCCGTCTGGGCTCTGATACCAAGTTGATGGGGCATGGGATAGGGATAGGATCGAGGCGAGCTAAGAAGTTGCCGAAGATTAGGGTATCCTATTTTTTTTTCTATTTTCTGATTTCTTTATGGTGGTGATGAAGGAAAAAATAGGGATGGAGGATAACGAGGATGGACTACCACGAACCATGAAACCCACTCTCACAGAGAGACTTCACACCTCTAGGGCATTATACCTACCACCCACCTCACTACATGCAGTCTAGGGTATCTCACCTACCACCCTTCTCACTACACACGGAGCCCAGGGTATTTTACCTGCCACCCAGGTCACTCCTGGAGTCATGAGGGGGATTTCAAAGAATGTGGAGGAAAATGAAGATGAAGGGATAACTAGGGCATCATGCCCCTACGATGTCCCGAAGGACAAAGACAACATCAACACCCGCAGGTGAAGACATAATGAGCCATAGCCCTGAACAACAACTGCCAAACCAACTGACAAACCAAATCCCAAAAACTCAATTTCTTCTCCCTTTTTACAATAGGAATGAGGGGTTATTTATAAGCTCCATAACCCTCATTTGAATTTGAATACAGGATAGGGATAACTCAAACTTAAATACAAGATAGGATAAAATAAGCCTATCCATATCTCAATCCTAACCAATAAAATCCTAATTTAAATTTTAAATAAAAGATAAATCCTAAATTTATTTTTCAAATTTATTTGCTGCTCCGAAATTTATGCTATTCTGAGATTCGTGCAAGATGATGTCCCCATCACTAACGACCGACCATGCTGGGAGTTGAACCACAACCTTCTTAATTTCAAATCAGGGACGCCAACCACTATGTTGAAGAGGTCCCAAAACAGGTTCTTGTTCCATTGTTCTATATTTATTTAATATACAGCACTGATCCAAGCTTCATTGTTTAACAAATTAATTAATTAATTAAATCATCAGCAAATCAAGTATGTCCTTTCATAACCGAGGTGTCAAAGAAATGCTAGTTCTCTGACTCATCATGTTTCCAAATGATCAAAAGCTGGCATCAAATCTGGTTTTATGGGAGGGAAAATTGGGAAGAGATCCTCTAAGATCAGGAGAGATTTCATGACATTTCTTATTGGCTCTCTTGTTATTCTGTCAAGTTGTTGTTCAAAAGTTAGCATGTCACACGTATATATAGAAATCTAGGATTGAATGAATTGGTTTACACTGATCTTAACCTAATGATTGATGATCATGAAAAATGGACATGAAAATCTTCAGTATTTTTATTTTTGACTGCTAGAAGATGAAAAATGCCATGAGCTTTAGCTTTGATTGCTGGCACAAAAATGTCCCTTTCCATGTCTTTGGATTTCGCTCCCAAAACAGGCACCTGCTTCGCTTGAGTTGGGTCCCATCCTGCGTTTGATTATTTGAGGACTTTCTATCACCTTACATTAACACCCAATTTATCTTGAATTTTCTTCAGAAATTCTCCTCTGGATCTTTTGATAAATGAAAATTTGTCTTCCTCGTAGTGCAAGAGCAGATAGCATTTTATGCAGAAATAAAAAAGTGTTCTCCAGTGCCTGCTTGTCCTTGTTGCTTGATATATGATACGAGGACGGGCTCATATTGTACATCCTCAGGGTGGCTCATTCTCATTTGCCTGAACATTATGATATGATTGCAGTTTCCCTGCACGGTTCCGAAAAATCATAAGAACACTAATTCTGGCATTTATATCCCTGAAGGTTCCGATAAATGTGAAATTTAATTGGACTTCTACAACCTACTGATAGAGTGAGAGAGGCCAGGCCTCTGTCAAATGAATGAAGATAATACAGATCACACAAACTGCAGTATAATATCACAGAAACAGTTGCCATGGACACAGCAGATGATGATGGATTATGTAAAAACATGGGAAAAGAACCAAAAGTTCAGTGTCATATTGCATTCAGCAAATAGGTTGCAGAATCTTATGGAATCACATAAGGCGAGCTAGTTAAAGGAGAAGGTTCCGCAATTCCCCAATCAAGACTTGATACACTTTATAGAGTAGAGAGAGATTGTTGGCATAGCCCCTTGATCAGGACAGTCATGGGTGTCAACCTGGGCAGCACGTAAATTTTAAAAATTGGCCTTTCAGATAGAGGCAGGTACAAGATGCTTAAATGCATTAGTTCCCTGTGAAATGCCCTCCCTCCCTCATAAGTTTCACAAGCACGAAACTGGCAAGAACGTCTGCAGCTAGCACCCATCTAATCTTTCACTAAATAGCAGCAGCAGCAAATATATCTTCAACATAAGTAGCTAGCTGGTAGATATTGGAAGTCAGAAAACATTTACGTATGATTCCTTCTAAAAAATTTAATCACCAAGTACACAGAATTTCTTGAAACAAGGTTTTTAGCCCCACATCACAAATAAGCACCATGAATCTAAATGAAAACTGGGATAATTCAGTAGCAGTCAGCTCACCCTAAACCTGATTTCCAAATTCAGTACTTCAGTCACGGAGCTAAGAGTGCAACTTAAATGTTGAGAGGACTGACAGCATAAGTTTATAAAGCTTTACAGAAAAGAATTTGGTAGAAAACTTTGCAGTAAAGTCATCAGAAGAACAGCATGAAGGCAGTCTAAGGATTAATAGCGCTGCCATAGCCTGTAGAAAAAAATTGTATACACTTAGCCACTTCCATGACTGATTTCTAGTTCCACTGGGAGTCTAAGCTCCTGCCCTTCGTTGTTATTCAATGCCCTTCTTTCTGAGCAGCAAGCAATCAGCTGCCTTAGTAACTTCTCAAGGCTGGAGTGCATATAATTCCTGGGATCTGACATGTTTGGGTTTGTTGATAGAACTACTGAATTTACAGCATCTGCAACAAATTCCCGATGGGAATCCTCAAGAAGATATCCAACACATGATTTCTGAGGATCATCATATGCCAACAATGCCATGGTCTCCTGCAAAAAAGTAAAAAGAACTATAAAAAGAAAATCCATTGCAAATTACAACAATGAGAGAGCCTACAGACATTATTTCACGTTCATGCAAATACTTCCATATAAATTCAAAAGAAAAGCCATGCCATCAGAAACAACCTCCAATATATTGTTTCTAAATCAGCATGGTAAATCACATTCCTAGAGACACCTAATATGGATATATGTCCTATATCATAATAAGAATGTCAAATTATAGCATCTAATCAGCAGTATGAAAGGGGTAATTTTGTCAGATTCTTTATGGACAATACCCAATTTCTTGTGTCCACATGCATGTACATAAAAGGAATGCAAATTTCAAATGCATAAAATCCAATCGATAGCTTAAAATAAAGAATGCCAAAATTCCCTGCTTTGAACAGCTAGGAAACTGATGCCATGAAACTCTCTGGCTGATTTTAAAGATTCAATTTATTTTGAACTTCATGTTATGGACCTTCATGATAATTGAGATTTTGAGTATTTATTATCACACTATGAGCTTTAACTGCTGAATTTATAAAGCCTTTTATGACCATGTTCTGTACTTTTAAGTTTACATATCAAAAAAATAGCAAAAAAACTTGTTGCCACCAAGATTTAATAAGACTCACAGTTCTAGCAATCCAAAAGAGCATGAGTAGATAAAATGTTCAGCTCTAGAATGGAAACAGAAACACCAACTGCTGAACAGTACCTCAAGCAGATCTTCATAAGATTTAATTGGGAAGAATCTGCTCAGTTCAGCGCGAGCATAACCCACAGCTTCCAGCAGCTCCTGATTCTGTGTATCAGGGATATAAGCAAATAATACAAGAGAATTAAATCAAGATAAGAAAGGACTTCCAAATGAAGAGTCTATACAATAAATTTCCTGAAGGTAATATAGATATTCTGAAACAATTCATCCTTGAGACTTTTCATTTATTACTTCTAGCCCTGCAGATACAGTAAATATCAGAAATTAAAAATTAAATTTGAAGCAGACTACTCATTCTGGAACCTGAATTTCCACTCTAGTTCTGTTTTTCTTTGTGATGCAGCATTTCTCCAATAAGCAATAGATTTAATTTTCAGTTGGTAGTTAATAGGTGGTACCCAAGATTTAATTTTCATGTTACAGTTTGATAGGTTCTTTGTTATGCACATGGCAATACAAAGACTAAGCCAGTAAATGATGACTGAAATAAAGGATTCTATCACTCCTGCCAAGGTTCTTTTTAAACCTCCTGAGGTTGGTATGCAACAACCAAAGAAGAAATCTACAATCTCCTTAATCTAGTCATAGAGGAGACAAAGCACATTAGAGCCCCCAGCTAAGCCCAATAAATCAATTCTTCAAAGACCCTCAACCACAACTTACTAAGTTGCATTATTTACCATAATTAAGTGAAAGAAGGTGATTTGAGATTTCATCTTTACCCTCAAAGTTGATGGATTTCATAAAATGTTTACTCCACCCTCATTATTTTCCCGTTTTATTTGCTCACATTTGTGTAATGGTGATGTAGCACTTCTTCACCTTACCCTTCTCTATTTCAAATTAGTTAATGCTATGGCATTCAAAATACTATAAGATACACATTTCCTTGCTCGGCAGTGTGATATTTCTTAATAAACTCAACCTCTATATTCCTGGATAAACACAAAAAGTAAAAGATCCCATTGATATGCTACTGCACTTACTTGTAATAGTGTTCTTCAGCTAATCAAAGCAAGATTGGAAAGTTTTATATATTATGCCCAAACTGTAAGTCATTGGGATTGTACGTATACTGTCATACTGTATTGAGGCAAGTTGCATCCTCACAAAAAAATATGCCGATAAATACATCTGAGGTGGCAAGCCACTGACGTGGCACCCACGTCCGACACAGTTGGCTGATGAGGTGGCGGAAAGTGCCACCCGGCCCGTCTGAGGTGAGCTCCCATCCAAGGTCGAGCTCCCAACCGATATGAGCTCCCGTTCGAGATCGAACTTCCGTCCGAGGTCGAGCTCCCAACCAAGGTCGAGCTCCTAGCCAAGGTCGAGCTCCCAGCCAAGGTCGAGCTCCTAGCCGAGGTCGAGCTTCCAGCCAAGATAAGCTCCCACCCGACGTCAAGCTCCCGTTAGAGGTCGAGCTCCCATTAGAGGTCGAGCTCCCGTCTGAGGTCGGGCTCCCAGTCGAGGTCAAGCTTTCGTCTGAGATGAGCTCCCGTCCGAGATCAAGCTCTCGGTCGAGGTGGGCTCCCGGTCGAGGTCGAGCTCCCGGTCGAGGTCGAGCTCCCGGTCGAGGTCGAGCTCCCGTCCGAGGTCGAGCTCCCGGTCAAGATCGAGCTCCCATCCGAGGTGAGCTTCCATCCAAGGTCGAGCTCCCAGCCAAGGTCGAGCTCCCGTCCGAGGTGGGCTCCCAGTCGAGGTCGAGCTCCCATCCGATGTGGGATCCCAGTCAAGGTCGAGCTCCCATTCGAGGTGAGCTCCCATCCGAGGTCGAGCTTCCAGCCAAGGTGAGCTCCCAATCGAGGTGAGCTCCCAGCCAAGGTCGAGCTCCCAGCCGAGGTGAGCTCCCAGTCGAGATCAAGCTCCCAGTCGAGGTCGAGCTCCCGTCAGAGGTGAGCTCCCATCCAAAGTCGAGCTCCCAGCCGAGGTAAGCTCCCAACCGAGGTGAGCTCCCATCCAAGGTCGAGCTCCCATCCGAGGTGGGCTCCCAACCGAGATCGAGCTCCCAACCGAGGTCGAGCTCCCAGCCGAGGTCGAGCTCCAATCCAAGGTGAGCTCCCATCTGAGATCGAGCTCCTAGTCGAGATGAGCTTCCAGCCAAGGTCGAGCTCCTGTCCGAGATCGAGCTCCCAACCGAGATCGAGCTCCCAACCGAGATCGAGCTCCCGTCCAAAGTGGGCTCCTGGTCGAAGAGAGCTTCGGACCAGTCGAGCTCCCGGCTAGACCAAGCCCCTAAAGGCAAGAAGACATCCCCCGACCATGGCGGGAGGAACAGTAGAAGGTGGGACATGAATCCTGGAGGATAGACGCGAGATGGTGACATAGGGGTGCAACATCGCCACCTCCGCTGGACCGGCAGCAACTCTCGTGGAGGCCATGCTCTGCCGGGGTTCCAGGCCCTGTAGCACGCCGCCCACGCCTTCAAGAAAAATGCTCTGCCAGGGCTCCAGACCCTGCAGCACGCCATCTGCACCCCCTGCAAGTGGAGTGCTCAATCGTGGCTCTAGGCCCTGTAGCACGCCGTCTGCATCTCCTGCAACAGGGGTGCTTCAGCAGGGCTCCAGGTCCTGCAACAGGGCTCCAGGTCCTGCAACAGGGCTCCAGGTCCTGCAGCATGCTATCTGCAACCCCTGCAAATGGAGTGCTCAGCCATGGCTCCAGGCTCTGTAGCACACCGTCTACATCTCCTGCAAAAGGGATGCTCCACCAGGACTCCAAGCCCTGCAGCACACCATCTATGCCCCCTGCAAGTGGAGTGCTCAGCCGTGACTCCAGGCCCTATAACATGCCATCTGCATCTCCTGCAAGAGGGATGCTCCACCAGGGCTCCAGGCCTTGCAGTACGCTATCTGCACCCTCTGCAAGTGGAGTGCTCGGTCATGGCTTTAGGCCTCTGCCAGGGCTACAGGCTTTGTAGCATGCCATCTGCACCCCCTGCAAGTGGAGTGCTCAGCCATGGCTCCAAGCCATGTGGCATGCCACTTGCACCTTCCGTAGGAGATCGCTCCAACAGGGGACAGGCTATGCAGTATGCCAACCGCGCCCCCTGTAAGAAGACCTCCCGAAAATCTCGGACCCTGTCCAAGGGGGCGCTGACGAGCTTGCATCCCTTCCACAGGGAATGCTCTAGGAGAAGCACCTAACCAAGGCTCCAGACCCACTCTGGCAGAATTGATTCCTATATAACAGTAAGAGGGATCTCCAAGACGGGAGAGCGAACCAAAAGAGAGAAGGCAAAAGAGCAAGCAATCAAAGGCAAAGAGCCGAAGCAGTAAACAACCCCCCAGCATCCTAGAAACTCTAATTTTTCTATTCTCTTCTATCTCCCTTTACACGGGGCATCCCAAGCCTCCATCATAAAGGATCTATTTTTCTTGGTCGCCTCACTAACTTGACCGTCAGAGTATCCCCGCAGGGATCCCTGGTCCAGGTTTCCTTTTTTGCAGGATCGACCGGCCGTGAAGGCACGAGGACGAAGAGCCCGACGCTTCCAAGGAGGCCAGCTCCATCGAGCCCCACCAGAGCTCCAGGTCATGGCGATTTAGGTGGCAACAACATCAATACTTAAAGATACATATATAAACATTTTTCTAGCATAGTATTTTCAGTAACACTGCAATGATGAACAGACATGATATGAACTTTAAGATACATGTTTCATAATTAATCATATTAGGCACACGATTGATTATTCTTCACATATATATGTTGTTTCTTTGAGCATTTTAAAAACACTTGTAAACGATATTTACACTCTAAAGTTGAAAAAAGCAAAGAAAATGTAAACCTACAACAAAATGTAAACCTACAACATACAACTCAACTCAACTAAGCCTTGATCCCAAACTAGCTCTGGTCGACTACATTCACATTTACATGAAATGTAAATCTTACAACAAACATACAATGCTAAAACTTTGCATCCAATAACTATAAGTGAAAGTTCACAATACCAGTTTCGATGCCGTACCGGTACCATTCCTGTACAATGTTGAAACCAGTCAGTTCATGCTATCGATGTGCGGTATACATCCCATACCGCATATTAGTCTACCAGTGGTATGGTATGTACATGCCTGGTATAGGCCTGTGCAGATTGGTAAACTGAACCATGACTGTTAACTTTACATTTGCATGTAGTGTACCACTACCTACTGACAGACTACAAACTACTGTACTTTGAATATTGAATAAGAGGGGAGATTGCAGAAAAAAGAGAAATCATCTAATTAACCCAACTGACTTCAGCACTCAATTAACTGGTTCTAGGACTAATATTCCTTATTCTAATAAACAATTAGCCAGAATAACATCCACAAAAATTACCCTTGATCTCCATCATGGTTCACCATACTGCCCCATACCATCCGGTGCACATTGTACTGCACCATTATGTACCGATACTACCATACCATACCATGTATCGATACTGTAATAGAATTTTATCGATATGGGGTCTAGTACTAAGACAGTGAAGTAGTGAACCTTGATCTCCATAGTTTAGAAGGGATACCTCCTTACAAATTTAAGAAAGTAATGTTCAGCTTATTGAAAAACCAAGAGACTTTCCCTCCATCTTCTACCTTCATCCTCAATCAAATCTTCCAACACTAAAGTTCCTCACTTGAACATGAAGCAGAAACCAGCACTAATAGTTAATTCTTCTTCATTTTTTAATCAAACCGCCAAGCATATATTCTCCATATCAGCAAACACCACAACTGATGCAATCCTTTTTACCAGTCTGCAGGTTTTGACATGTTAGATAATGAATAACATCTAATCTTTCAATTAGTTAATGATTTTGATACATAATGACAGCAAATGAGACAGCTAAAATCAAGTTTGAGCACACATAACTTAAAGAAGCAACTACAGCTTTGATTAAGCAAACAAGTGATCCATCTAGAAAATGCTCGTAGAAGCTCATTCCTCCAATCTTGTTTCATATCCAAAAATCCCTGCAGTGAAGCAAGCTGTTATTGGAATGGAAAATTTTGTGTCTTGTAACTCTTGTTTGAGAAGCAATATACCCTAAATCATCTACTTCTGTCTCCAGCATCAAACATCAACAGCTCAGACCCTTATAACAAATCATCCATTCCATGAATCTGGCTTCTTATTTCCCCATTTTATCACACATAGATGAATCAAGACATGCAAGTGTTATACGCTTGCATCAAATATTCAATATAGCACTAAATACTCAGTGAATGCAAGAAACAACAAAATTACATTGCAGGAACCTTGTGAAAATACATAGCCCAAGAAGTATAGGTAAGAACAGTGTTGACAAGCTAAAAGAGTAACTTATGCGTGTATAAACTTTAGATCTAGAAAATGAGAAAAACTAATGATACACCAGCACAGCAAAACATTATCTCACATTAAATAAGTATTACATAAGTAGAAAATTACCCGAAGATATTCAATAAACCTTTGGGCATGAAGTAAGAAAGAAATGACCGATGTGTCATTCTGTAGATAGCAAGAGAATTGATGAGTTTTTTACCACGAAATTAAGTACAGCCATATGCATAACATGCAATTTGTAAAAAATTTAATAACAATAATAGGAAAAAACAGCAGGTGATACAAGTGAAAATTATTAGCCCACAATTACATCTAAAAACAATTTTTCAAAAGTATGCAAACTATTAAAGCCTTGCAATAAGATAATTGAAACAGCAACAAACCACATGACAGAATTCTTGGACTGCAGTAAATAGCACTTATTAAATCTAAATGCACGAAACACAATGAAATCCATAAGGCAAATACTTAAAGAGAGAATTCTTTCACCAAGTAATAGATAACAGCATACAGCAGGGTAGGCCTTATATGTTAATGTCAAAAACATGTGTAATTTGCTGTTGTGCGTGTGTGCATGTACACAATTTTAGCTTACTAAGCAAACTTCTTTGTGGTGGAAATTCTATATCCACTAATTTCTTCCTTTTATTATTATTAGTTGCTTTTTATGCGTGTAGCTGAAGGGAAGAGAGGTTGTAAAGATACCTAACTATGATACAAGAACAAATTGATGAATTCTAAATCTCAATGGCAGCTGCTTCCTGTAATTATTTAGTTCTGTCAACCAGTCTACTGGTGCATTTTGTTTCCAATAAATTAATGACCAACTTATCCATATCTTCCTCCAGCATCCTTCTTAAAATAGCAAAGATCTTTTTTTTTTTATTTGCACTGTTTAGTACTAATAATTCTGACATCTATTAGAAACCCAAACATCTAAAAGACTTTGAATATTTTGCAGACTCTAGGACATGATGTTTTTAAGATTGGGATTGAGTCATACATTGTAGAAGGGGTTAAGATTGGATAGAATCATGGATTGCATAGAAGGGATTAAAAATATAAAAATCTTAAGAAGAATGAGTCAATCTAAGTAGATTATTGAAGAATAAAAGGCTACACATATAAGAGTCTACATTCTTTCTAAATGTTATTACAATTGATCTGTCAGTACAAAACTCTCAAGCTGAGCATGATCTGGGATGTGACAAAAAAGTTCAACTCAGGGCAAAGATGTACTATATAAATAACATGATCAAGTTCGTAATTGCAATTCAAGGGATTGTATGATGCTTAATATAGACCTAAAATTCACAATGCTAACTGATCCTCATCAAGGATAAGATCTGGATTGTTTACAGTGATTTTGATCTGGATCACGGATCATAAAGTTTTAACAAGAATGATAGGATTTACTCATGGTCTTAGATGTTGTATTGTTAAGTTTCTTTACAAATTCTATTAAATATCCAGGCATTTCATAGAAGATTCCATTGTTCAGTGCATGGTAGGAGGCTCTTTTACATCTATTAAGTGGATGGTGCATTGTCGATTTCTTCATCACAAAGCTAAATTGTGCTTTGCAGACTAGGATGCTCAGAACTTCATTTAGTCATTTCTAGTTCAAAATTTTAACCACATAATAACTGGTGATATATACTCATTAATTCCTTCAATTTTATGTATAAATCTTTTAAGATGCATTCTTCTTCATAAGAATTCATTCGCACGCAGACTACTACCAGTGGAGAGGAAAGTTTATGGTTAGTGAATAAAGACAATCCACTGATCATAATAGTTTCTTTCTGCACATGGGTTATGCCATTAAGTCTACCTGCAGAATTTGAGGATACCATTCTTTAATTTTCTGAAATACAGAATCAATATCTCCATTCTTGACAAGCTGCATTAATAGAAAAAATTGGTCAGGATACATTACACTGCATTTCAAAGACACAAAAATAATTTATTAATGGTACTGTTTGACTACCTTCAGCTATAGCAAATTGCACAAGTGAAAACTAGAACTTTAGGATGGCAGTTGAACTCAAACATATGATTGGCAAAAATATAAGCCTACACATTAAATAAAAAATAGCAATGGAAAAACACCTTTTTCCTTCTTTTTCACACTATACTAGTACATCAGTGGATTTAAAATCAGAATTCACACTTAAGCCCCAGTACAGAATCACCTGCTCTTTACAAGGCCAACTGAAGCCTTGCACTGCCCCACTCAGAGAAGCAGGATCCTTAAATGAGCAGAATGACCCAAGCAAATGCAAAAGGACAGGATCATCCCTTGCCTGCTAGGCAACACAGGCACTTTCCTAAATCTCCATGAAAATTCTTTCATAATCCCATCCTTAAATATAATGCAACACTTTCTGGAATTCACATGGTAACATGACACATTGAAATTCACAGAAATAACATTGAGTTCAACAAACATTTTCAGATAGCAACAAGCATATAATGACAAAGCAGAAGAATAGAACGCCTAGTTTTTTACTAAATGTAAGTGCTAGATATATGGTACTGGCCTGGAGAAGATATCCAGAGCAGAAGAAATCAAACATGCTTCTGAACAAATCCTTACCAAAGTCCCAGCAGCAGACCAAGTAGATTTCTCACACAGAATCATTAGGCCATGCGGATGCCCTACCTTTTAAGCGAGTTGCTTATTAAATGTAAGTGCTACATATATGGTATTGGCCTGGAGAAGATATCCAGACGAGAAAAAATCAAGCATGCTTCTGAACAAATCCTTAACCAAAGTCCCAGCAGACCAAGTAGATTTCTCAAAGAGAATCGTTCGGCTTCATGGATGCCTTACCTCCTAAGCTAGTTGCCATCCTCTCTATATAGTCTTCAAGAAAGAAAGGCAGTTAGATATGCCAGCTCTGACACCTTATTGATACAGATCCAAAGAACAAAAAGATGTGCTAAAACATTGCAAAAATATTATCCAAACCAAGAGTCCATATTCCAAATGAAAATCCTAAATACCAAAAACATATTGCATCAAGCTTCAGATCAGTGTGAAGTTTATATGAGATTTCAGCCACCAGTGGGTCCTGCATTTGCATAATATTGCTTATAAATTACTATGTGATCCTTCTGAAACACCTCATCCAAGTCAAATAGGCCATTTGCTACAACTCCAGTAACACTTCAATTTGTTTGTTGTTGGCCTCCAACTTGCTATGCAGTTGCCAACCTAACTATGGAATCACCTTTTGGTAATAGAAAGTATATACCATCTAATTTACCTTGATATGTTACATAATCATACGCAAGATTGTCTTAAACTTGGTTGCCCAAAGTAGAAGCATGTGGAAGAGTGGATTCAGGTGCAAGCACAGGAAAGCAGGTCTCTTAAAAAAAAAAAACGGAGAGAGAGAGAGGAGGAAATGCTTAATAAGCAAGTAGCAATCAGTAGGGATGTCAATAGAGATAGATACCTGAATATTTTACCTTTCCTGAACCAAACAAGGCAGTTTTAACCAATATTACATGGGATCAAGGATTGGTGAACCAGTACCGAGACCCATATCGATCACTGACCGGTACGGTATGGTATGGTCCATACCATACCGTACCGAAACCTGTACCGAGCCCCATGAAACTAAGAAAAGTTCCTTCCCTCTCCCATGGCTATATTGTTTAACCTGAACCGGACCAAAACCAGACCAAATTGGACCCGAACCAGACTGAACCGAGCAAAATGCACCAGTACGATATAAGATTCTTTTGAACTATCCAGGTTTCTGGACCATTTTTTATGGCCAAACCATACCAGTTCTTGGTTGGTACGGTTCAGTACGTCCCAAACCGGGCGATTCGGGATGGTTTCGAAAACCTTGCATGGGATGCTTTCAACGATGGGTTTAAAAATTAAAACCATCCATTTCTACTTCAATTATGATTTTAATGATTCCCCGACCCAAAACGGAACCCAAAACCAACACTAAACCTAAAACCAAAACCGAACATGCCTGATATTTAATACCCTTTAAATTTTGTGTAAATCCAAAATGTTATATTATGGATTTGGTTAGATTTGGATTATATTATGAAAATTATGGATGATATCCTTAATTTGGTTATTTATATGCGAAAATTTAGAAATGAATAAAAAAAGTTAGATGGTTTTTGGCTTTTTGGTTTTTTGGTTTTGGTTTCAAGTGTGACGGTGGTAGTGGATTTCAATTTCAGTTTTTTTACAAATCACACCAAATCCGCCCCATCAACATCCCTGGCAACAATTTCCCAGTGCAGGTATATCACCCCAAGTAACAGTTTCTGGCTACTAAAGTCTAACAACTAAGAAGAGAAACTATTATGATTTTTTATATTCCAATGTATATACTTCATTTTTTCTTTTCTCCATTTGAATTTTTCTTATGGGACGAATATATACTTTCCTTTGAACATCAAACAATATATAATGATGTCGGTCGGACTTGATACAAACATTAGGGCCTTACGCTTTTGTATTCATGTGTGTGCATCCACATTTGGCTTTTGCAGATTTAGCCCTTGAAAAGTAATGTCTGCAGACATGGCCTTAATACTAATGTTTCTTGAAGAGATATCCCCACAGATAAATTCAGGACCAATCACATCAAAAACTTACCATTTTCCTAAAAATTAACCTAAATAACCACATTTATTTATTTATTTAAAATATATTATTTTTCACATTTATTTATTTATCTTTTTATAATATTTTTTTTAGTTATGGATTTTATAAAAGTATATTTTATTCGATTCTATTATATCATGCCATGTTATGTTCCACAACATTACATTATTAAACTATCTACTATATGACATATATATTATTAATAAAACTACTTAAAATTCAATATATTAATAATACATAACTCTAATATTTTACATAATATCATATAATGTAGTATTATTTATGTTTATTATATTACATAATATGATATATAATATTGTTGTTCATTTATATAGTTTTTTTCATTAATACCACTCCAATATCTTTCCTGATGACCATATGGCCAATTTGAACTTTAGATGGCAATCGCATCACTTAATTCTTCCTATTACTGTCTAACGGTCTAACCCACCTGTAGGATGGTGTAACAAGTGAAACAAACTGTTACAACTGACAAGTCCTCATACATATGTAAACATGGAAAGTGAAAGGAGATAAAAGTTTCATATAACTATTGATGAAATGCGACCATTAATCAGCACCCTCTTACCTGACGCAATATCTTTCTATGCTTCAGTGCATAAGCATGTCCCTCTTCTCCAATGCCATTTTCTCGAGTTACTCGTGGATAGATACTTTCACTTTCAGCATCAAATGAATCCAGAGTATCCTGATACCCATAATGTAGCAAATAGGAACGAATAATCCTGAAGAGGTTCAAACTTATATAGTGATTAACCTTCAGAATAATGTTAGCTGAAGATGGAAACTGCAGAAGAAGATGATAACAAACCAACAACACATAAAAGTTTGGGAATTCAATAAAATCCACCGACCAGTTATCAGAAAACATACAAAAGTTCAACCTTGATGGAAAAATGAAGAGAGGCGATATATGCTTGAATATCAAATATAGCAAGGCTAAAAAATTGTCAAGCATATACTAGATCAGATTTTAGGAATGCCAGAATTAAAACTTGTCAATATTTGAATGCGCAAACTGCTGCTGACAGCCAATGGATATCAAAAGCCTTCTGTTGGTTTAGCATGTTCACATGTTGATGAATTTGAAACATTCTGCCATAAGTACAATACTCTACAGGCATTATCAATCACTCCAAAACTTACAAACAAGGCCAATAAGCCTATATAATTTCAGGCATCGAGGAAAAGACTTGCTTGAAGAAGAGGGAGACGAGGTGATTCAGATAACATTCATGCCTTGTTGTCTGATAAACAGCACAGGCACGATATATAACTAGTTCTACATGGATTTATGTTCCACTGTTTGGAGAACTTAATACATTTATTTGCAGAATACACATAAATGTAAGATGACAGGAAGTGACAGGATTGAAGTCAAATTTAAGGACATAAGCTGTGTTTAATTTGAGAATAAAAGATCCAGACTAACTTGGTTAAATAGAATAAATTAGGAGAGGAAGTAGAGCATTTATTGTATACTAATTTTTCATAAGAGAGCTATTCTACCCTCCTGACAAGATGATTTAACCAGGTGTTTTAGTGAGTGTTTGGCAGAATAAGGTCGAATAAATGGGTTAAAAAGCTTCTATCTCATTCCCAAACCAAACACACTGTCAAGGTCATGCCAACTAGAGTGACACACGGAGTCAACCCATTCTAAAGGACATGGTAGCTTAGCGGACATTTAACATTGATTTTAAATATGATTTTACAAATCTCGATCAGCCCAGCAAGTTGAACTGGTTGAATCATCAACAAGTGAAGTCAATGATCTGATAAACCCTGCTGCTTTATATAAATGCTGGCATACTTCAGAAAACCCATCTCAAACAGTGATAAACTGGCAATTTATTCAAACTGTTGACAATTTCAGTTAACAGACTGATTTTGATTTATTTAAAATAGCAAATTGAATTGGGTTTAGGCATGATCTTAGTTTCTCCATGGTGGTTCCTCTCTTTTTCCCCAGCATGCATGCTCTACAACAGCCATCAATGGCTCAGGTAGTGGACATTTGGCCTCCAGAAACTACAAGCTAACTCCTCTTCCCCACAGCCTCTAGCAGTAGTCAATGGATGGCAGAACTCTCTCTCCTCCTTTAAGTTCTTCCCCATTTCTTGTAGCTTCCTATTTTCATATTCTTTCAGAAGAAAACACAAGGGAGAAAAGAAGGAAACAAGGTAGATTACATAAGGATACTAGGTAGCATACAACTTTTTATGGCTTACCTTTTTTGCATTTGATGAGGAACATGTTAAAGAAATAGATTCTGCATGCCATGGGCACTTAGGCTTTATATTTATTTAAATGTTCCATGTAAGAATTAAGAACATCTCGTATAGATTTTAGAATCTTTTGGTGCTTGATCGTTGTCATAAGAGGTCAAAAATAATAACCAACTCAAACTATATAGATAGGATGAGTCGGGATCGTATCCACAGGGATCAATTAGGATTATATTCACTTTTCAATTAGAATTTTATTTAGAGTTATAATTAAATTACAAAAATTAGAAATAAAAAATAGTATAAATTTGATTAAAACTAGAAATCAAAAGAAAATAGGAATTCTAATTAAATTAACAAGTAAGAAATTAAATAATATAAGATAAATGTCTCAGGCTTTCGATTTGATCTTTAATAAAATATAAATTAGTTCCTTATGATGTAAATAAGGAAAGTATGATTGATTCCCGAGCATAACCTAACTCGCTAGGTACAGATCTGTCCCTATGTAGTCATAGGCTATTCAAAGACTCATATCATAGAAATAATTAAAATACCATATAATCTAGATTCCGAACATAATCTATCTCGCTGAGCACGAATCGTATCATTAAATCACGGTTCGTCTCTACATAGCCATAGACTATTCAAAAATCTAAATTATAATTCAAACAAGATGCACAAAACTTAAAATAATAAAAAAAATATTCATGAAGAAAGGATCATTATAATCAAGATCTAATTATATGAAAAAATTTAAAATATTAAATATTAAAAGAACCTCCTCTGTTCTCCTGGAGACTTGAAGATTAGCCACACATGATATCTACAAGCTTCATCTTCAACGAAAGGAAGATGAGAAAGAACCCCTGCCGACCTCTCACCCCTTGAAGCCCGTTACATAATTGAAATAAAAAGAAATCTAAAACAATTGGCTACCTGCTTCCTTTGGCCATCCCCATGCCTCCCTTTAAATAGTGCTCTGCACAGGCCAAATCCTGGTACAAATTGGAGAGAAATCCTTGTAGAATAGGCCTTGGACCCGTGTTAATTTGTTTTGGTCGTTGAATCGCCATCGGAAGTCTGAGATCTTGCCCAAATCCGCCGCATCAAAGCCAATCGTGTCCCAAATTAGTCGTTGGCTATTAGATCTAGATCGCAGGCAGTTCTGGGCCACCCGCGAACATCTTGGCGTGAAACACTTGTTTAAGTCTTAAAGCAATCAAGATTCTTTCCTAGCTGTTAGATCTTCCTTCAAAGCACTCGCAGCCATTTGATGGCAATGAGAACCTGCTTTAAAGTCGCCCAGCACTAGACCGCACAATAAATGCTGAGAAACCAAGCAAATTCTCCATGCACCATGCTAAAACACCGAGAGGCACTATAGATATGGATCGTGCTACAATGCCTTATGGACCGAGTGACCAGTCCATGGTGGACCAACTACATTTGAATCTCATTTAAAATGAGTTTCAAATGAATTTAGATCTAATTTGGGCTTGAACTTTGCATCTTCTTTCGGGATTCGTTTTGAGTCCAACTTATGCTCAATTTTCTTGCTTTTATCATGTAAATCGAGCTCTTTGCGTTGGCAATTATCTTTCCTGGAAAAGATAATTAAAAGCATCAATTCTTAAAGAATAAAGAGAAATTAGTTTGCAAATTGATGCTTTTATCAACATGTTTATGGAACTCATCAGTGCTCTCTTCTTCCTACTTCCCTCCTAGCTTCTTACTCCTATTTTTGTTTCATGGACTCATGTTGAAGTGTAAGGTACTAATGTGTCTAATTGTTGGATCAGTTTAATATCTAAGAATTTCCTCTTACAGAGCCATGTTCGAGTGGCATACCAATAAGGCAATAACCATGTTTAAGTGTTGGGTGTGGGTAATCTTGGCTAAATCAAAAGGACCACATAGAACCCCATTCAATCAATTTCATTAAGCTTCTTTCTCCCTTGAGAACAAATGCTGTATCTAATTCGAACTCTACATAAATCAAGCAAATATCAATCAATATTTAAAAGGATTTTTTTTGCATACGTACACTCCAAAATACTGGAATTTATATGAATACCCTCTCAAAATTGATACTTGCATGCATGCTCTTATAAAACTCCTGTTTTGCATGTATACCCTTCTTTTTCCTTTTTGCTTGCATATGAACTCGCACCATCTAACACCATCAAGAAAATTAACAATTTAAAATTGAAATAACTGAAATATGCTTGTGGATAGATATGCAAAACGAAACATTTATAAGGGTATACATGCAAATAGCAACTTTACGACGATATTCATACAATTTCACATATTTAAGAGGGTTTACATGCGAAAAAATCCTTACCATTTTTTTGCCTATTTCAGCTTGTTTTAATACTCAAATTAGTCTAGTGCCTATAAAATATTTTCTGCAAAAACACTGCTCAGGAAAAGAATAGATTCGACAACTAGATAACAAAGTAAGATATGAAAGTTCTTTTCTTAATCATGCAATTATTCTACATTATTCTTCTTCGTTTACAACAACCATTATATCTTATTTCACTGAAAACCAGCTCATAATATTTATTGTTATAAATGCATATATGAGGCTATGTATTAGAGTATAGAAAAGGATTAGAATCTCCTAAAGGCACATGATAAATTGCAATGATCAAGCTTCCTTGTTCCTATTGTGCTCATGGGTGGAAGAACAACATCAATCATCCCTGACCATAACCATCAAAGTACTTCAGAATCCTTCAAACTCACTAACAACCCGCATGGAGGAGTGAAAAAGAGGGATCGAGAGAGATCGGAAAATTTCTTAGAGATAGAGGGATTAGGATGATTTTGGGCAGAAGAGAGCAATCACATGGAAGAAGGAAAGTTCAACAGACCAGGTAAGTTCCAGTGAAATCTATTAACATGTTACCAAATTTAGGGATAAAAAAATAATTTCATAATTTTCATTAATTTTTAATTTAAATAAATATGACTTGGGCTAATCACATCAATTGAATCATTATGTCAAAGGTATTCATTAAAAATAGTATTTTGTGAGGGCATGCATGCAAATATCAATTTGGGATGGTATTCATATAAATTTCAATATTTAGAAGGTTATTTATGAAAAAATCCAAGGATTTCTTTTTGGCATATATACCCTCCTACATATTTGAAGTTTCACGAATACCCTCACAAAATTCTTGTTTGCATGTACAACCTAATAATTTTTTTTGCTTGTTTTTACCCATGATGGTATTTTGGTTATTTCAATTTTAAACTACTAACTTCTTAATAGCGTTAGATGGCATGGTTACATATGCAAAAAAAAATGAAAAAGAAAAAGAGAAAAGAAGGGCATACATGCGAAACAAGTATTTATAAAGGTATAAATGCAAATATCAATTTTGGGAGGGCATTCACAAATTCTAATATTCTGGTTGGTATGTATGCAAAAAGCCCTATTTAAAAATATGCTATTGGGCATTACACATGGTTAATACTAGTCTTTATATCAGTGACCACGTCTTATTATGCATGATCACTGTGATGCTGTTTGCAATAATTATCATAAAGAGTGCTCAGATTTGTCATAAAACTTTCCTTATTATAAATGAGAAATCTATAATTTATTTACAATGAATAAGTGGTTAATTAACTTATCACATTATGATTGCATCATGATTCATTTCTTGCATGACAATTGAACTAGTAACCCTAGCACTGTCATTTTTCCAATTCAACCAATGATCAGGTTTTAAGACATTAATTCTAAAGACGCGAAGATTCATATAGAGCTAAAAACATGTTAAGATGGTTTCCATGAACATAATCTTAAAGCTTAAATATTATAAACTCAATCCTGATTTCAACCTAACTTTGAAGTTAATCATGGACAACATAAAAAATACAAGCCCAAGATTGACCTTGAGAATGCAACAAACAACCCATGTTACAACCCATGTTACAGAATATTAGAGATCCAAGTTCAACCTTCACTTGTTCTGCAGATAATGTTTGATCCAAGAATAATCTTGCTTTTGTGTTGCCCAATCTTAGATCTAGATATCACTAATAAGAAACAACATCCTGTAATCACAGAACTTACAAAGATAAAATCCTTCTGCTTTCTTCTTCTCTATCTCATTTCTTATTCCTGTTATTGTTAAGAACCTAAACTGGTGTCAATTGGTAACGAAGCTGTGGAGCATTCAATCAAAAGGAAGAAGAGAAACAGAAGGAGAAGAAGAAAGTAGAAGGATGATCTTGAATGGAAGTAACCACTAGTTTCAGAGAAATGCAAACTCACATTTCATATCAATTCTTCATTGCTTTCTTTCTCTACAATATGCTTGATGCAGGCAATATGTGACTCTTCATATTTTTTTACACTAATAAATCAGAACCTTCTAAAGGACAAAAAAATAATTACATTCTGAAATTGTAGGATGCACATGCATGCCATTACTAGTAAGGCATAAAAATCCTGTAGGTCATATCTAGGGATGGCAATCAGGTCGGGTCAAGTCAAATACAGTCAGGTCAGATGCGGGTCGGGTCAAAAATTTGTCAATCCAAATCCGACCTATTTATTAAATAAGTCAAAAAACCAGATCTAAACCTGACCTGTTTATTAAACAAGTAATCTGACCCAACCCACAACCTATTTATTAAATAGGTCAAGTCAGGTTGAATGGATTAAATAGGTTGGAAATATGTTCAACATGTTTTAAACAGATTAAATGGGTCGGGTTATGACCCGACCCAATTATTACACGGGTCAAAAGGGGTCAAAAGCCTAAACATAAATCTAGCTCATTTAATAAATAGGACCATAAGGGTTTACCCATTTATGACCCAAACCTATTTATGTCAAATCCAAAACTGCACAAAGTGGGTCATTCACAGGTCAGGTTGATGGGTTAGATTATAAATTGCTACCCTTAATCATATCCCACAATCATGAACACACATTTAAAGACCAACCATCAATTATTAAATACTTTATAAATATTATTTGAATGAACTTCGACTTAAACAAAGATATTTGCTTCAAAATTTCCGATCCAGTGCTTCTACTTCGAATAAATTTGTATAAAGATTTTCCATTGATTTTAGTCTATTCCCATGAATTTTTTGAGTACTAACTTCTATGATCTTCTTACTGGATGCAAATGACTTCTAGCCTTCAAGTGACATTTTAAGAATGATAGATAACATCTAATATTAACTTAAATAAGGGTGCGATTTAGGTCCTCTACAAAATGGAAAAACAAGTTTCCACTTCATATATCAATATGACATGTGGGATTTAGGATTCACAACTTTGATCGAATCCAACAAGAGAAAAAGGGGTTTTAACACCATTGCTTGATGGAAACTCTCATTTCCTTGTCCTCATCACATCCTTGCTCCCGATCCCACCTGCCCACCAATCTCAGTCACCTCGGGCTCTCTTCATACATGGCTTGTAGTCTCCCCTTCTAGCCACCTTGTCCCTCTTATTGCATCCACCTTCACCATCCCCCCCCCCTCCTCAAAAAAGAAAAAGGGTGCACACCCCCTTCTTTTCCATTTAGCTCCACTTTCATCACCTGCATTCTAACAAGGCCATCTGCCTCACCAACGACATGGGGTCCAACTATAACACACTAGGATCTCACCACTATCGTGCCTCCACTTAAGAACTGGTCACCACTAGCAATACTCCATCACCACTTAACCCAGGGGGCTAACTCTTTAAGGGATGGGAAGAGTTGAAGTACGTGGCCACGGCCCATAGGGTGGCATGGTTGAGTGCAAAGACTAAGCGATGAGGAATAGGAATCAAGACTTTCATGATGTAATACGATTAAAATCCTGCTACATTCTAACAAAGTTGGGAATCCTAAATCCCACATCATATCAATATGTAAAGTGGAAATTTATGTGGAGGACCTAAACCACACCCCTTGAGTAAATACAAACAAAAAAATCCTAACAACATGGGAAGGAATTTTTTTTAAAAAAAAAACATTAATATAGAAATAAAACTTGGACAAAAAGAGAGATTTGAACTATTGACATATACAAAAGAAATATTGCGAAATCAGAATAAGAGAGTTCAAACAAATAACAGCAAAAGTGTTATGTTATGGTTTGATTAGTCAGATTAATTATTAGGTCAGATTACATGAGGGATGTGAATTTTCAGAAATCTAGTTAGTATAGTTTATTCTGAGGTTAGGTTAGATCAAAAGCAAGAAACCATCATGATGAGGGAGGAAGGTTAAAATAATTGAGAATTTAAATATAAAAAAATATACTATTGACAAAGAGAGATTTCAATTGTTGACATATAGAAAAAAAAAATCTTGTTAAATAAAAGAAAGAAAAAGTTTAAATAAAAGAAGAAAAAGTGTTATCTTACAGTTCCATTGATAAGATTAATTGTCAGGTGAAATTAGATTGGGGTTGTGATTCGAGCTTAGCAGATTTAGGAAGCGTGTTTGGTAAGTTTGGGCTCAATAGGCTAACATACACAAAGATTTTGGATTTGACTTCAATTTAAAGTTCTAAATTAACTTAATCCCTAAGACAGGTATTGGATAATTGTGTATTATATTGGTCAGGTTGGGTTGGGTTAGATCTTACCCAAACAAAATCATCGATTCCCTATTAAGAGAAGGCTTAGATTTGAGTAAAAGGAACCGTAATTTTTCTTCTATCTTATTTTGCTTTTCTTTGCATTTTTCTTCACTGGTATTAGCAAAGAAATAGAAAGAGTTGGGCTCGAGTCAAATGAATGATGGTTTTTTCTCCTACTCTCTTCACCTTTCTCTGAATTTTGGGGTGAGATGTTTCTCCTGTCCATTTAAATAAGCCTATCATTCATGGTATACCATACCGCTGCAATCCTTTTGGTTCAAGGCATACCAAGCCGTACTAGGGGCGGACCAGCATGATTCCATCCCTCGGTCCGAGAAATCAACAACGGTCGAGGGAGAAGGAAAGAGAGGAAGAGAGAGAGGGGGTGAGAAGAGGGAGAGGGAGGGAGGGAGGGAGGGGACAAAGAGAGAGCGAGGTGGATTTGGCTCCCCTGTCTCGAACAAAACAAATAAACAAGGATCGGGGACCCCTTTTTTATTTTTTGAAGCATTAAGTGAAGTTGGCAGGGCTTGTTTCTTTGATTCCTTCAAAACAAGGGAGCCGTAGCTTCCTCCGCCTCTCCCTCTCTCCCCCTTCCTCCCTCCCTCTATTTTTCTCTCTTTCCTTCTCCCTCTCCCCATCCCTCGCTGGCTCTGCTATGTCACCCCGGGCACAGCATGAAACAGCATAATACAATACCAAACCATGCTGCTGGGCAACCAGGCCGGGTCCCGGTACCGGCACAACATACCTTGCTATCATTGGTTTGTTAAGCAAGAAAAGTTGTTCCCTAGCTAAATCTTATGTAAAATGATATTATAAATACTCCAGAATCTCAAAAGTTCAATCATGAGTGAGAATTTTAAGTCTAGCAGGGAAGACAGTTGCCTGCAGTAAATCAAATGCATGTTTTGGAGCTAGGTGAACAAATGGTCAAAAAAGAAAAATGAAAACAATGCAAAAATACAATAACAGGAAAATAAAGATTCTTGATGGAAGAATCATGCATGTAGTCAGGAAGTAGGCTGGAATGATTAAGGGCTTAAAGCAAATAGAGCAAAATATTCAGAGAAGAGGACATAACCAGCTATTACTGCATAACATCAATCATCGCATAAAATACCATTACAAAATCACGTTAAGGCATGCCAATATGCTTTAACTAAATCTGCTGTGAGATAATTTCAAAATTTGACAAGTTCCAGGCTCATACCAAACACTAATAGCAGGTGTCAAGTATTCTTTTTCAATCAACACCTGCTCTTTCCGCCTTTCTTCCAACTCAAGAGCCTGGCCAAAATATAATAATTGATGAAAAAAACTTTTTGAGAATCACAGGCATGTGTAAAAAGGAAACAGATTTATCCATCCAAATGATGATGCTTTACAATGAGAAAACTACAACAGTCCACAAACTGTTAACAGGAGAATTAATAAACATTATAGTCATGTACGCTCAACAAGTTTAGTTTATTGACAAGATCTATCCAAATTAGTTGAATCTGATACAGCCTATCAAGAAACACATCATGTTAGCTTCACAAATAGTAAACCATCCAGCTAGATCACCAAAGTATAAGTGTAACTGATTCCAAAATATGATAAAAGAATAATTGACTGATACCAAGTATCTATAATATTAGTATATGATTGCATTGATAATAATGACTGTGCTGTATATTTTTATTTGAAAACATTAATTACAAAGAAACAGACAATTTTTCTAGGAAAAAAAAAAAAGCAGGAAGTGACTAGCAAACTAATAACATATTGCCTTGCATGTTAATCCATAAATGCCAAATTTCATACAGCTGAAAAGGAAATGCTGTTACAAAGCCAAGCATCACCAAAAGATTAACAGAAACCTGGAAAAGATGCAACTCACCTTAATGTCAAAAAGGAATGGTTGCTGCCCAAAGTTTACCATCACCCTGATGCATTAACAACAAAACATTCAAAATTCCAGAATCCTTGAAGGTGAAGAATGCTAAAAAAGAATATGCATAGTGTTTATAACAACAGAAGTGTATTTACATATCAACAACCTTGCATTTCTGTGAAGAACAATATTCCGTGTCTGCTTTCACCATCAAATGAATTAAACATAGTTCATTTATCAATTCATTAGCAAGCTATCAATAATCTAGAGAAGAACGTTATATTAGAAATTCCTTCACCTGAAACAGCTTGCATCATTTGACTATAGAATATCAATCTTGTGGTTTGCAGCTTTGCATTCATAATGATGTTTTCATGACAACAGGCAAGCATAACTAAACAAACTGGAGGAAAATTTCATAATTCAAAACAGACACTTCAGAGATGAATAAAACAGGGTCCACAACATCTTCTAATATATATCTTCTAATTAAGCATTTTGATGTGAGTCTTCCAACTCATGAGATTTGGTACTACAAGTTTGATGCAAGTCTCCCAACCCATGAACTAGCCTTTTATGGACAAATCTTCTTCCCAAATTTCTCTCACCCAAAAAGTTGGAATCAATTCATAGAAAGTTAATATCTAGTTGAAGTTCACTTATTATGGCATTCTTAAATTGAAGTGGATCCTTTATCAATAAAGAAAACCCTACACTGATGAAATAAGACCAAATTTTATTTGGTAAGTCCTATATCCTAAGTATTTTTTTTCTTATCCAATCATAATAAAGATACACATGTATACGTACATATATATGTAAAAGTTTATTTGTGTTACATCAAGAAAAAAAGGGAGAGCAAAAGGTGCTAAACAATATGAAGATGAAACAGAAGTACAAGAAGAGAGATTTTTGTCACTTAAAATTCCCATAACCTGCAAAAAAAAAAAAGGAAACAAAACAAAATTGTTCTCACCCTCCCTAAACAACAGTACTTTTATCAGAAATTTGTCCATTTTGACCTCTCTAAGTTACAAAAGATAGCAAATCATGATAGCCATTAATAGTTAATGCATGTCAAAGCATGGTCATGGGAGTAGGTAATGATCCAAAAGTTCTCCAAAACCCCCTTGAAGATGGTAAAAGGGCAACAAAACCAAGGGGGAGTATTTTTGAAAACTTCATCCAACTCCCCTCTTTTAAGAAAATTATCACAATTTACAAGTAATGCCACCTGGGAACTTAGCATGCCCCTACTAAACTTTCCAAAATTGCGTTTTCAAATTGATTTCAAATAAAGAATTTTTTTGTCAAAAGAGAAGAACTAAAAAGACTTACCCTCTATTGGTATACCCTCTATTTGGTACAAAGGACAGATTAGAGAAAGGATGCATGCATAAAGAAAGAACGATTGATGAGGGAGAGGATGGATCCATCATCCATCCTCTCATGCATTTAGTGAAATATGAAAGGATGGATGAGAATGATTCCCTCCTATATTTGATATAAAAAAAAATGAAAGGATGAATGATATTTGTATAACATTTTTATTAAACTACCTTTTGATAAAAAATATTATTATTATCAATTTATAATACTTCCTTATACTCAAGAAGAAGCAATGTATGAACTTATAATCTTTATAATTTATAGTTATATAAAAAATTATATAAAAATTTAATTTTAATTTAATTTAACTAAAACGATTTTATAAATTAATTATTAATGAATTAATTTATTTTTATATATTAATTATATAAATATATAAATTAATTTATTTTTGCTTTGACGAAATTATTCCTTTTTAATTTTTGTAACAAAACTATAATATTTCTTCACTTTTTAATTCATATTATTTATATATATATATATTTTATCTATAGTATTAATTCTATTCTATTAAATTTTATTACTTATTATTTTAATTTTAGTGCATAATTTTTATAATTGTAATTATCTTATATTTTTTATTTATATGTACTATTTTCATTCATATTATTTATATATTTTATTTTATCGATACTATTAATTCTATACTATTAAACTTTATTACAAATTATTTTAATTGTAGTATATAATTTTTATAATTACAATTAAATAATTAGAATTATCTCCTATTTTTTATTATGTCTACTATTTTTAATTAACTATTTGTATACTCATCCTTCCAATTTGGAAGGATGCAAATTGGTAAACTAAGGTGGATGGGCAATCCCTACTTTTCATCCATCCTCCCTAAAATTGGATAGAGGCCATCTATCCTTCCAAACTCATCCATCCTCCCTCTCATGACCCCAACCAAACATAGGATTAGAGAAGCAATCTTGGTATTTCATCCATGAATCCTCATTTGCTAAACCTTCAGAAGAAATTTATCCTCACATAATTGCAAGCCAAAAATAAGTTCCTAACATCATCCTGCTTTATATTCTTTTATAGGGATGACAAATCACCTTAATCTAACGACTCAAAACAAAATTCTACATAAAGGCATTCTCTCGAGGTTGATGTAGAAAAAACAACCTCCATGTTTGCAATTTTAGTTTACATTATAGTAAACAATTTTTTATCACCATAATCATCTTCCATGTGAATAACAAAGCACAGACATTTCCATGGTTCAAAATAAGAGAAACACTATTTATCAGGTGCAAGTATTGAAAAAAGGGATAATTGACACCCGATCCTTTATTCAAATTTGATATTTAGTGCTGATTGGCTGAAAGCTTTATTCCACCTCTTGATTCCAATGGCTGATTAAAGTTTAATCCTTGGCCATGTACACACTTAACACATAACTGGATGCAAAACAAATGTGTAGAAACAAGTGTGTGCAAAACAGGCAAAAGTGCATACAGTACTAAATCTTAATGCTACAGTCACGATTGATGACCCAAATGGAATCACTAAGGTGATCTTAGATCACTAGCGATCCTCATCCATAGATAATCTGATCATCGACGATCTAAAATCATTGTGTTTGGTATGCCATGTTCTAATATCCCATGAGTATCATATTTGATATATCATGATAATCCAAAATCACTGACCATATAATACCAAAACTATCCAAAATATATTCCATACTTTTTGCAACTATTAAATAGAATTCTCAAATAAATCATAGGAAAACATGCATGAATGGCTAGTAGCATGTCTATATAATTTATATGTAGAATTGTTTGGATAGATTAGTTATAATTTTGACAGTAAAATTATTAATCCTATAAAAATATATTAATTATTATTATAGAATTAATATCTACATTTATGCTTATATTATATTATTATTTTAATACATATTTATTTTGATTATGAAAATAAGGCAAACAGAAATAACGTATTAAATAATATAATAATATAAATATAAGGTACAATAACATATTTCTATTATATTTATAAAAATATAATTGAATAATAATATGATAATAATATGATTAATGATATATTATATATATCATGAATACTATATACATAATATCAATATAATATGATATGATATTAATGATATATTGATATATAATTTTTTCTTATTGAACTAAGAAATTTTTTTGTTGTAAAATTTCAGTCCAAGATCACTGTCCTAGGGTAATCTTGGAAACCCGTCCTAAAGGATGAGTTTAAAATCACTAGGTTGGATGGCGATTTTAGGAGTGGAGATGATTTGGGATCATTGGCATATAGGATCGCCAGGATGCAAATAAACATGGTGATCTCAACACCTCCATTCACATCACCCTAAATCCTGGGGTTATCACCCCATACCAAACACCCTGAAGGACTGAATTTTAAATTTTCATAAAAAAACTATACTCTACACATACTAGACACATACTAGCCACTACATACTGCACTGACCAGGGACTAGTAGAAGGAACCTTAGTATACCCCAATTTTAGCAAGCCAAGCCCAAAGCCCCATATCAAGAAGGACCACCCATGAGCCATGATACACCATATCAAGGCAATATTGACCCCACACCACTCGGTGTACCTTTATTTTTTTCCACTTATTTGCGCACATTAATACTAAATTTATACCACTGGCATATTTTGGTAGATCCTAAAAAGGTCAACTGCTACTGGTTAATACCTCAATGCCTATATCCTTGATGATAAAAGAACTAATCCAAACCCCACACCTCCTAATGGACAGCAAATAGAAATTCCAAATTTAGATACCTTGCATACAAGATTCAAATAACTAAGCCCAGTCATGCAATGCACACCCACCCTCCTAATTCTACATAAAATCTATAAACTCATAGAGTGATACTCATCCTTTCACCTTTTCTATAATCTTCTATGCATTTCTGATGCGGACATCGAGATGAATATTGAACCAGATCAGTTGACTCATATATCAGGACAGCCCGGTGATAGTTCGGCGAAGCCCAACCCAGACGTTTCGGTTCAGCTTCCGGCCCATGACGATTTGGGGTCGCCAGCCTCGCCAGCAGGAAACGTGCGCAGGTCCAGACGCCTTCAAGGGAAGCAAGTTTCAAATCTGACCCGTTTTTTGGATGAAAACAATTAATTGGAATTGGGCCTAAAGCCCAATACACTATTAGTGTCCATGAAGTTTCGGATCCGGGAAAACACCGGAGTCTTTAGTTTTATTATTATTATTATAATTTTATTAGCGGCGTGATCTCTTGATTTTTTTTTTTTTTAAAAAAAAAAAATCCGTTTGAAGAGTTTCACGCAAGAGTCAGCATTTGGATTTGTTTAAATTAGTGTTTACATTAGTTTTTTTTATTTATTTATTATTCCCTCCCTTGTAGTCACGTCGGGGACATTAATGCTTTGTTTTGTTTTTTTTCTTAAAACCCGAACCCAAGGAAAGGCAGCGTAGTGTTGATTGTTTTGGGAATAATACAATTGGAGCGTTTTTGTATTGCACGGTGTGGTGTTTTTGTTTTGAGAATTTTTTTGGGGGACATGCTGTTGTTTACTTTTTTTTGGTTCCGTGGACGGTCTTTTGGGTGATTCCGTGGAAGGCCGCCGGCCACCTTTTCCCCCTTGCGCACACCAGGTCGAAAGCCTGGTTGGGAGAAGACGATTCCGTGAGGAATCTCTTCCTTCCGTTCCAAGTTCCTGATAAAAAAAAAAAAAAAAAAACAGGGACTTACGGTGAGAAACCCATCGTTCGTTCCTTTCAATCTTGAAGACCCGGATTGAAATCCGGTTGAGGGCTGGCAACGTGAGGAATCACGCGGCCCTTCCAGCGCTTGATCGTTGCAGGTTTCAAAGGATCTTCCCCATCTTGCTCGATCCTAGCATCCAAGAATCCCCAGAACCCGTTCTCTCTGAATCGGAGTTTTGGTCACTGCAGGCGTTTGACAACCGCCCTGCATCAATTTCTCAGAAACACATGATGATCTAATCATAGGTCAAAAAATTTTAGCTTTCTTATTTTTGGTCAAACCATTTCAATTAAAAGAAGACAAACAAAATAATAATCTAAAGATTATAAATTGCAATGTAGATTATAAATATGATGACTTATGAAAGTAGAAATAAAATATGGAAAGAACCTTTCAACATAAGCCATCCAAAATGTGGGTTTTCAAGAAACAAATGTGTTTATGTGTATACAAGCACACATACATACATGCGTACATTGAAATGTAAACAAAAGTTAGCAAAATGAAAAGAAAACTAATTGACGAATATCTGTAATCATGAATAGAACTAATAGAAGCATTTTTGCATGACATATAACTGGTATTGTGCAGCACAAAGCAAAACAATTACATTTTCACAACCCATAACAGTTCAACAGGACAGAGAAACTGAATTTTTGTTCCAAAACTAAAGTCTCTCCTTTTTGTAATTCAAAGACAGCTTTTGCCCAAGACATGTAAAAATATGAAAATAAATAAGAATATTTTACAAAATGATCAAAGTAATCCTACACTCAAAGAAAGATGATTCCCCTTTTACCCAGCAAAACTTCTTCTAGATCTCTTAACCAATATATCCAAATCAAATACCAAAGAGCATCTTATTTCCCAAAGAAGATTTGCATGATTAACTTAAAATTACTCCAAGGCACACAATGAGAAACAGATTATTGCAAGGATGGACCTGCCAACATTGACCACAGAATTTACTCTCGTTCCATGCTACATCCATGGAAATGGACTAATCATCCTTTATCTGCTCTTTTAATTTCTTGTTTGCTCTTCATCTAATTTGATAATCAGAACTTCCATTTACAATAATATGAAAAAGCAGGTGAAGGTTCCTTCCTATGCCATCTAGAGCTAGCTTACACCTTTTAGAAAGAAGCTGTGGGTAACCAATCAAATGAAACTAAAAAAACAAAAAATAAAGTCTCATTATTAAATGTAGCCCAACTATGTTTTGATAATTTGGGGACCCTTCTTGTTTTAGATTTGTACCCTATGGCCAACCTAATTTTGATGGGATAAGATGTGGAAGTGATGGTAGTTCTCATCATATAGAGCTTCTAAAAGTCTATCATTGAAGAATCATGATTCCTCTAAAGTCTAACCTAGGCAACTAGCATTTGATAAATGCAGTCATTAATTGCCATTTGTAAATTTTAAATTTTAAGTATGCAACAAAAGCACCTTAACATAGTAACCTCATCTGCCAGAGTACTTCCGCATGCTAGAGGCAGCCATGCAGGAGATTTGCTATCTACCACTAGAGGCAGCCATGCAGGAGATTTGGTATCTGCCAGTAAATAAACAATTAGAGAAAGACCTGAGCCACCAACTCAAGGCCCCATAGATTATAATAACAGCAAAACTCAAAATGCCATAAGTGCATCACCGTGAACTCCAAATAATCCTGAGATGAAGCAAAAAACTTAAACCATCTAGACAAAACCTGATTGCCAATTACCATCTCCTCTTCTCTGAAGTGTTTCTGAAAACAAATGAGATTGCTTCTATATATAATCTCTCTATGCATATGTATACATTCCATAAGGCGTCAAATTTTCTCTTTGGTACCTTGACCATTAAAAAAAAAAAAAGGGCAGCTCAACGCATGAGTCTCCTGCCATTAAGAGGTCTGAGAGGGCCAGATGTATGCATCCTTGCACCCGCATGTAAAGAGGAGGCTATTTCTGTGTTTCAAACTCACAACCGCGTTGCAATGGAGCAACCTTACTGTTGCGCCAAGGCTCACCCCCTCATCCCCTAACCATAACCTTTTAATCTTTATACTTACAGGACAGTTTCATCAAATTTACACAAACTTGTTAAAATCAAAGGTTGGTACAAAAGCAGACTTTCTCAACTATAAAGTACATTTGTTATAATAAAACAGCTACGATATATTTCTAACCCAAATTCCAAGTTTTGTATTATTCGACCATGCGAAAAACACAAATTTATCATCCTTCCCAGAAATCAGAAGGCAAGAATAACATGTTAGGTGATTTATTGTCAATGATTGCTAGAATAAATTCATGTAACAATGTAATAGCATATAGAGGGCAAATTTTAAGACTCTAATTGCAGAACATTGCAAAAATTGAATATTAATGGGGGGATAGCATACTCTTCATTCGGACTGTGAAGAGCAACAGTAGGAAACAGGGGCCTTTTATATCCTTGACAACATTTCCAACAAGTTCTCCATTTTTCCTGCACATCAAAAATGCCAAAATAGAAAACTTCCCAAACCATTAGAATGACATAACATAGCTGAAGTTCAAATTTGACTATAGAAACTAATGAAACACAGAAAAGTTCGAGTGGTTATTTTAGTACAAAGAAAGCATCCATCAACTTGACAAATAAAACTCCATATTATCAGACTCAATCCTAGCCTTGAATAGTTTAAAATTGAAGTTTATATTCAGATATGAACCAAAAATTGCACTGATATATTATTGGTCATTTTATACAAATGCAAGCATTCAACTTGACAGACTAAATGACATGTTGCAAAAGAGAAATCTAGAGTAAGGGCACATTTGATATTGTTTCTGCTTTTTCCATAGGGCATTTATTTTCTTTTGAATCATTTCAGTATAAGTACTTTACAGATAAGCATTTTTTTGCATGTTTGGTCTTTGGTAACACAAAGTGGAAGTCCTTTTAAAATCTATTTGGTTTCAATTATTCTAGTTAAAAATTTAACACCAGTGGCATGGTCTGTACTAGGATATGCACCATGATGTACTGAAATTAAAAAAATAGATAAAATTTAAATTTCAGTCTACTTTATTAAAAACATTTTAAAAAGAGTTAATAATGGCACCCTAACCTATGCTAGATACCAGCAGTGGCCCATCATACTACATACCATCCAAAATGGGCCTGCACTTGATACAATGATTCTGATAGATTCCATCTAATATTTTAGGGACTTTTATTTGGTTTAAGGTTATTAAGATAACCTGCAAAATCATAATTTGGCTCTAGGTTGAGCCAATAGTGAGTCAATTAAAAAGAAATGTACCAAATTCATATGCGTCACCAAAATTCTACTCTTAAGCAATGTGAATTGGTTATTTTATAAAAAAAAAATAGTTGTTTCATACAAGCTCAAAGTTGAATTTTCTAGTTTTCTTCTTCAAAAGCATTTTTGTTTCATTATGCTTATATAAGAAGCAATTTAGGTTATGGTGAAACTTGAAATAACATCAAAGATGGACCTAAATAGGAATACAGGTTATGATGAAACTTGGAAGAACATCAAAGATGGACCTAAATAGGAATACTTGGTTAATAAGGATACATAAAGCTCACCCCAAATAGTTGGCATAATGCTTGATGATTGTGCCCATGCAAGTAACTTTTTATATGAAGCATCACCAAAAACATCATTTTTCCGATTTTACTTTCAAAGGCATAGAAGTGCTTTTTTAAGTAATGCCAAATGAGCCTCAAAACCTACCTGAACAAGTTGAAACTTTGGACTTTGAACTATGAAAATAACATACCGACCATATCAATTATGAGCTAGCGGTTTTGCCACACAGACTACTATTCACTGACTTGAAGGAATAAAGATAAGATATTTTAGAAAACAATCTCCATCTCGGGAAAATTTCCAATAACTGATTGCCTGGTGCAACGATGTTCTGCCCAGAACAGGAAGGCAGGATATGTCAACCAGAACAACAAGTTATTAGAGATATTACAATCACCCAAGTAGCTAATGATTCTCCATAAAGGTTTTCATTCAAAATACCAACTTACGTGAAAAAGAACTGTTGGGAGGAATAATTAATCCCAGCACCTACAGTATCACCAGACGTAAATGTGGGACCAAACCGATATCTTTTCCCGCACCCATGGTAAAGATAACCATCGTCCCCATGATACCCACAGCTATTTGGATCCCAGCTGCAGAAAAAAAGAAAACACCAAGTCCATGAAAGAGAGTCATCTAAAAGAAAGCATAAAAAATTGCCTCATATTTATCATGGCATCATGCTGTGAATGAAACTCAGAGAGAGAGAAAAAGACAGAGAGAGAGGAGATTTCAATAGGGGGAAACAAGTTCTAGATATTCTAATCATGTGAATTCCTAAGCAGCAAAATTATATAGATCAAAAAAAGATATGTTGTCCCAGATGGTTGAGCGAATAAGAGTATGGACCAACAAACCACCACTTGAAGTATCTAAAAAAACCATAGGTGTATTGTATGCAAAATGAACCAACAATCCATGTTTCAACAACATTCTCTATCAAAAAAATTGTTTAGGAAACACTAATCCTACTTTGCCTTCTAGCCCTGTTTCCGAAAGCAGGCACATGGGCCTTGTAGGATTAGGCAATCTCACTTCACTGATTAGTGCCTGATCACACAAGAGACCCCCATGTGCAAGCCAATCACCTGAGACCTAGTTGACTCTCCGGCAACCCAAGCAAATTGAGTCAGGGGTCAGAACTATATTTTTGGACAGCTTTACATGAATCAGGAAATTAGGCATGTAGAGAGAGCAGATTATAACCTTGTCTTTCTCATTATTGATGTCCAGAACTTTGTTACAGCACCCTAGTTGCCTGACACTTGATTATTTGCCCGTTTCAAACTTTGCATTAATCATTCATAATTTGGCAGTGTTGCTTATTCCACAACTCAAGAATTATTTTTTCTATGGATGGTTGATTATTATATTAAAATCTGTGGGAATGGTTTGTACTTTCACTACTCAAATCTGTTTTTGATTATTTATAGAAGTGTTTAATTTAAGTACTCTTCACCCATCAATGTCTTCTAATTTAAGAATGTTGTTTTCTTTTTACATGAGTTCTAGTTCTATTTTCAAACTTTTTGTACAAGTCTCCCTAAGCACCGAATTTCCACATGTGCGCTATGCAGTCCGCAAACAGCACACATACCACAAGTTCCTTTTGGAGCAGTGATCCTATCTATGAAATCAAAACTTCTAACAGGAAAGCATTAGGGGCTAATCACCTTTTTGAACAAACAAAAATAAATTAAAGCATTGAAATCAACATGAAGTATTTTCTTGCATGATTACATCGTCATGTTTTCACAAAGTGTTGCTGAGCTTAATTATTGAGAACATACAGCTCAGGTACCAGAAGATAGATAACACTTTACATGGAAGGCGCCATACTTGTCAGGCACCAATTTGGTCTTTTTAAGTTTAATTGCAGAAACGAGCATTAGGGGACATGCTTATATGCACATAAACTAATCATTTCTACTAGATATGAATATAACCCACGCAGCAGAACCAACTTGCACGCTTAGATTTATTGCATTTCATTAAAAACTGTTAACATGCTTAAATAACTTAAACAAATTATCTATTGAACGTCCATACATGTATCCCACTTATATTGTATAGGTGCATAGACTAAGCAATATGACAAGAATCTAATATTGCATCAAACAATGAACAGATGTGAAAATCTCTCAGTCTGGAACTACAAGTACTAGCAAGCAGGATCCTTGTTGGTGGAAAAATCAAATAGTGCATCCAAGAAAGTCAAATTTGAAAGACCTATTCAATATTCTCAATCTATGGAGTATTCAATACTCTTACATTGATCAGCTGAAAAACTTTCAATTCTTGTGCAAATATTTCTTTTTACTTCAAGATTGGCCTAACGATCATGTGAATAAATTAACGAAGGAATTATTGCAAGTTCAAATACTTAATGGTGAATCTAATGACAAGTAGTACAGTATTGTTTGGATTACATTATAGTTCCTTAGAAGACTACTTCACAATGTCTATGCAGGTTTCTATCGAGCGAAACTCTTGATATTTTTTATGCAAATGTTTTAAACATAAAAATATATTTATTTTCTTTCAATCTTCAAGTGCAGATATCAGGCTATGTCAAGTTATATATACACTGAATTAAAATATCTCAATCTAATCTTTAATTTCTTTTTTCTTTTTCTTTATTTGGAACAAATGAAGCAGTCAAAAAAACACCATGGATATTACGGCAGCAGCATTAACGATGACACAAAATGTCGCCTAATCAAACATATTGAATTGAAAACTCGACAGCAATGGAGTCATCTCACCCTGGCTGCCTCCGCAAGTCGTATTGTTTATGGGTGAATCCAATGCCGATCCTGCCATGCTGACCGGCGTTCACGACTTTCATCTCGAAGTAGTACACGGCCCTCCTGATCGGGGCGGGCCAGTTAGCCTGCACGGCGCCGACGTCGTGACCATGGTGGCCACTGCCCACGTAGCGGACCGACATCTTGTCCGGCGACACGTTGTGAAACATGCCGGAGCTGTTCAACGTGTTGAGGTGCGATGGCTCCGGCTCCTCGGCTGGCTCCTTCGTCCTCTTCCTCTCTGGACCGCTCCACCATCGCGAGGAGAAGCCGAAAAGGTTGACGACATCGACCGCCGGTGCAGGCTGGTTGTCCGCCATTGTTTCCACCTAATACTTCTGCAAAGATTCAGGAAAATAGACCAAGAAAGATGGGATTGGTCCGCATTTAAATCGAAGAGAAAAGGAATCAAGCAAGAAACGAGAACGAGGGTTCGATTGGATTGGAGAGCCTACCGTCTTGACTCGATCAACTTCTTGCTTGCTCTTCGAGGAAATCCGAAGCCGGAAGGGCTAGGAATTCGGTCGGACGAAACCCTAGCTCGGCCAAGAATCACGCACAAAAATCATATGGGCGGGCACTTTAGAATATCGTACGGGGCGGGTAATTTCTATTAACGTGCTAAGGTGTAGGCGTAAAACCCCAACACATCTTCCACTAACAAAATTATTAATTTTATTTTTTTATTATATATATATTAATTAATTGGATACGGATAAAAATATAATAATTTTGATATTCAATATAATTTAAGATTTAATTGATAAAATTTATTATATATTATATTTATTATTTTAAATTTATTTTAAAATTGTGATATTTAAAATTATTTTTCAAAATTTAAACTAGAAAAGCTTAGTACAAATTTTTGATAAATTTTTTTTTCCAAAATTAAACCAGGCTTCTTTGTTTTATGCATATAATAGATTATATAAAAAGTATAATTTTGAATAAAAAAAATATAAAAATTTGATATTGGCATCATTGAATCCAAATAATACTATTTTAGTTATATATAATAAAATTTATATTACACCATCTTATAATATATATTAAATTAATTAATTATCAAATAAGCTAATACATGACTCTAGATAAATCAATATATAAATTTAAAATATAGTACTTTTCAAAATATGATATGATGTAGCAGGATCGCTGACGTGGGGCTCATGTCAGACCCAGTCATATACCACGACGGAGGAAGCTGCCACGTCAAACGTCCTTCTTCGGGCTCCTTTGTTAGGTGACTCCCTCGAGGTCGAGACGCCCTGACCGAAGTTGAGCTCCTGCCCTCTTCGGGCTCCTTCGCTAGTCGGCTCCCTCAAGGTCGAGACGCTCTGGTCGAAGTCGAGCTTCTGCCCTCTTCGGACTCCTTCGCTAGGTGGCTCTCTCAAAGTCTTTTTCTATCAAGTGTCGGCTTAGGAGACTCAGGTGTCGACTCAGGAGATTCAAGTATCGACTCAAGAATTTTAAGTGTCGACTCAATGCCTGAAATTTTTGAAAATACAGAACTAGGCTATTTGAAGGTTTTTGACTCAAGTGTCAACTTATAAAATTTAAGTGTCGACTTAGGAAACTCAAGTATTGATTCACAGAAATCAAGTGTCGACTCATGAAGACTCAAGTATCGACTCACAAAAGTCAAGTGTCGACTCAAGATTCTGACAGCAATAACGGCTATATTTTTTAAGATGCAGAATTCATCCCTACAAGCTTCCAATGGCTAGTTTTGCTCCTCCAATGATCTTAAACCATTTTTAAAATGTTTTAAAGTATTTAAGCTTCACCAAACTTATTCATGAAGCATTGAACATACTAGAGATAGATATTTTTCAAGAACTTCACTTCCAAAAGTCAAGAAAGGAGAGATTCCATTGAAAAAGCTTACAAGCCTTTCATTTCAGCTTTCCAAAAGTATATTTGAAGAGATTCCAAATAGAAGACAAGACAAGCAATCTTCAAGAGCCTCAAAGCTTCCATATTACACTCTATAAGAGAGTTTGATTGTGCTTTTATTCTTGTATCTTTAACTTTATTCTTTGCTGACCTAGCTTTCAAGGTTTTTTGAAAGTAGGTTGTTAAGGTTGTTAGTGAGCCAAAGGTATAAAACCAACTAGGGTTTAACTTATGAGCCCGAAGACAAAACAAGTTGTAAAGGTTGTTGGTGAGCCTAGGTGACAAAACCAACTTGGGTTTTGACTTGTGAGCCTTGAAAGACAAGTGGATGTAATCTTGAAGAGATTATAGTGAAAAATTTCAAGGAAGGCTTGGAGAGTGGATGTAGGTGCTTGGATTGCACCAAACCACTATAAAACTTTATGTTTGTGTGTGATTGCTTTATCTACTACTTGCTTTTTATTCCTTGCCTTTGATTTGCTACTATCCGCTGCATATTCATTTTGAATTTAATCACTCTGCTTCACAAACATATCAAGACCAGCACATACTTGTTTAAATTTTCAAAAGACCCAATTCACCATCCCCTCTTGGGCTCCATTTCTGGGCAACAAGCAGCGACATTCCTGTAAGATAAAAGTGATTTGCACAAAGAGGAACTTTATCATTAATGGAGGGAAGCATTACATCATTGATAGTGCATTCTCAGATTGTTGGTGTTCCAAGTCCGCGGGAATCTGGCGTCATCCAGCCCCGCTAGGTAGTAGGCCCCATGGAAAAGAACCTCGACCACCTTATAGGGGCCTTCCCAGTTCGACGAGAGCTTGCCACACTCTTAGGGTTGGGAGGCTTCAGCTCGGCGCAACACCAGGTCACTTGGGTGGAAGATCTTTGGCTTTACCTGTGCATCGTAGTACCGAGCTACCCGCTACCGGTAGGCCGCCATTTGGAGTCGAGCGCCGTCTCTCATTTTCTCGAGGAGGTATAAGTTAAGCAGAAGGCGTGCCGGGTTTTCTGCTTCATCAAATTGTTCCACCCATAGCGTGAGCACACCAAGTTCGACCAGGATGATGGCTTCGGTGCCGAAGACAAGGCTGAAAGGCACCTCATCCGTGGCTATTCTGGATGTTATATGGTAGGCCCAAAGGATGCTGGGAAGCTCTTCTGCCCATCTATCCTTGGCCCGGTCCAACCTGGCTCAGAGTCCCTGGAGGATAGTCCGGTTGGTCACCTCAACTTCTCCGTTGGTCTGGGGGTGAGCCACCGAGATGAAGCGGTGATGAACACCGAGATTGGCACAGAACTCCTCGAACTCTCGGTTGTCGAACTATCATCCGTTGTCGGTGATGATGCTGTGAGGGAGTCCGAAACGGTAGATGATCGACTTCCAAAAGAACTGGCGGACCTTGGCTTCGGTGATTCGTGCTAGTGGCTCTACCTCCACCCATTTGGTAAAGTAGTCAATAGCCACTATCAGGAACTTGCATTGTCCGGACGCAGGAGAAAATGGACCAAGGATGTCCATCCCCCACTAGGCGAATAGCCAGGGTGCGGAGAGTTGGGAGAGTGGCGCTGCCGGTTGACGCTGTATGTAGGCGTGGCACTAGTAGCGATCGCACTTCCTTACGAAATCGGTGATGTCCTCCCTCATGGTTTTCCAGTAGTATCCCTGACGGAGGGCTTTGTATGCTAACATCCTCCCTCCCATGTGATTCCCGTAGAGGCCTTCGTATATCTCTTGGAGCACAAAGGCTGCCTCTGTGAGTCTCAGGCACTTCAAGAGCGGGTAGGAGTAGAATTTGCGGTAGAGCTGCCCGTCCATCATGACGAAGCGTGCAACCTTCTTCTTGATAAGACCAGCTTCCGTATTGATATGGCTACTACGTTGACGTGGCGCACGTGTCAGATCCAGCCGGACACGGTCGGTACCACGTGTTTTTTTTTCAAAAGGTCCCCCGTTCGGGGGGAGCCCTCCTGCTCCTTCGACAGGTGGCACCCGGAGACGGGTCCACCTCGGCCGAAGTCGAGCACCTCTCTGCCGCTCCGCCAGGTGTCCACCCAGGAAGGGACCACCTCGGCCGAAGCTGGCGGCCCCTTGCTCCCTCGCCAGGTGGCACCCGGAGACGAGTCCACCTCGGTCGAAGTTGAGCACCTCTTTGCCGCTCCGACAGGTGTCCACCCAGGAGGGGTCCACCTCGGCCGAAGCTCACGGCCCCTTGCTCCCTCGCCAGGTGGCACCCGGAGATGGGTCCACCTCCGCCGAGGTCGAGCTGGGCCCTCCTGCTCCTTCGCCAGGTGGCACCCGGAGACGGGTCCACCTCGATCGAAGTCGAGCACCTCTTTGCCGCTCTGCCAGGTGCCCACCCAGGAGGGGTCCACCTCAGCCGAAGCTCGCGGCCCCTTGCTCCCTCGCTAGGTGGCACTCGGAGATGGATCCACCTCCGTCGAGGTCGAGCTGGGCCCTCCTGCTCCCTCGCTAGGTGGCACCCGGAGACCGGTCCACCTCCGTCGAGGTCGAGCCGGGCCCTCCCACTCCTTCGCCAGGTGGCACCCGGAGACGGATCCACCTCGATCGAAGTCGAGCACCTCTTTGTCGCTCCGCCAGGTGTCCACCCAGGAGGGGTCCACTTCGGCCAAAGCTCGCGGCCCCTTGCTCCCTCGCCAGGTGGCACCCGGAGACGGGTCCACCTCCGCCGAGGTCGAGCTGGGCCCTCCTGCTCCTTCGCCAGGTGGCACCCGGATACGGGTCCACCTCGATCGAAGCTGAGCACCTCTTTGCCGCCCCGCCAGGTGTCCACTCAGGAGGGGTCAAGCTCAACTGGATCTGGCGGCCCCTTGATCCCTCGCCAGGTGGCACCCGGAGACGGGTCTGCCTTGGCCGAGGTCAGCCCCACTCAGCGAAGCCTCGGAGAAGTGGAGGCACGGGTTTCAAGATCACCACTCGGGTAGCGCGCGCCGAGCCCCGTAGGGGGCACCAGTATGGTCTGTAGTGACGCGTGAAACCTTGTTTATACCAGTCGGATGGGTCCCGCAACCGAGAAGCGGAATCCTTGCGGGCAGGAGCCCAAAATGGCTGGGCGTTCATCGTCAACATCTCGAAAAGATGGCTCCCGCACTCGGCCCAAGGCCTCGCCAGTATCCTCCCCCCTTTCCTCGTGACACATGATAGGCGAGGCGGTTCGGTCACTGAGTTCCCAAGCCCGAAGAGGAAAGGAGGAGGGGGGAGAAAGACGAGAAGTGGGAGAGAGCCCCCCGGGGGGAGGAGGGAGACTGGAGGCAATGCGATGATATAAAAGGGACGGTAAAAACGGACAGGAGGTAAGCGAGAAAAAGGGAGAAAAACCCACCAAGAGAACGATCCTGGGAGTCCTCAAGGAGTCCTCAAGCGAGAGCTCGGTGAACTCAGTGCAGGGAGCTGACCATCGACTCCACTCTCACCCACGCTTCTTTCATTAACATCTCCTCTAAGCACGGAAGTCCTTCGGGGACCCGCCTTAGGGGATCTGTTCCATCTCGCCGCTCTCTGACTTGATCGTCGGAGTGCCCCCGTCGGAACCCCCGGCCAGGGCCTCTGACTCTGTTTTGCAGGTCCAGAAGCTTGGAGGTCTCGAGGTGAGACAGTCCGAGACCGGTGCCAGCTCAGGAGCTACAGGCCACCGCGGTGAGATCGGCAACATATACGATCTACAAGCAAGGTGTTGTCGGTGATGTACCTGATGTACCGGTCCATCCAGCTTGGTTCTGGGGTGACTTGCTAAACTTCCCCAGGAGCCTCATAGCCTAGATTTTCCAGCTACTCAATATGGACGCGCCCCAATGACGAGTCCGGCAAGGTCACGAGCCTTGACAGGGCATCAGCACAAGCATTCTCTCCATGAGAGATGTGGGAGATGCTGAAGCGCTGAAAGCCTGTCATGCTCGAGCGGACCGGCTCCAGGTACTTCATCATATGGGGATCTCGGGCCTCATATTCTCTCGAGACCTACCCGGCCACCAACTGGGAGTCGGTGAAGACTTTCAGGTTGGGTACACCCAGCTCGCGGGAGACTCTCAGCCCCGCGAGGAGTGCCTCGTACTCCACCTAGTTGTTGGTTGCCGCGAATCGGAAGCGGAGTGCACACTCGGCTACAACCCCATCGCCGTTAGCGAGGATGAGGCCTGCTCCGCTCCTATCGGCATTGGACGTGCAATCCACGTGGAGGACCCAACCCTCCTCCTCAGCCTCGGGCTCCATTTGATGCTCCGGGGTGGTCTCCGCCTGCTCCTCGACCAGTCCTGAGCACCCGACTAGAAAGTTGGCCAACACCTGGGCCTTTTGAGATGGTCTTGGCTGGTATACGATATCGAACTCACTGAGCTTCAATGCCCACTTGGCCAAGTATCCGGATGTGTCAGGGCAACTAAGTACGGCCCTCAATGATTGGTCCATCAAGACCACGATCAGATGTGCTTGGAAGTACGACCTAAGGCGTTGGACAGATATTATAAGAGCAAAAATTAACTTTTCTGTGTGGGTGTATCTGATCTCCGCATCTCGGAGGATTTTGCTGGCATAGTACATCGATTTCTGGGCTCTGTCCTCATCTGTGCTGATGAGAACCGAGCTGACGGCCCCCAGGGTGATTTCCAGATATAGCAGGAGTTCCTCCTCGTCCTCCGGCCTGGAGAGCAACGTTGGTGACGTCAAGAACTTCTTCAGCTCCTCAAAGGTTGCTTTGCACTCTTCGGTCCAAGCAAAGTCATGCACTTTGTGCCGCGCCTTGAAGAAAGGTAAGTAGTGGTCAGCCGACCTCAAGATGAATCGGCTCAAGGTGGCAATCCGGCCCGTTAGGCGCTGAACCTGCTTCTTCGAGGTGGGGTGTTCCATGTCGATAATTGCTTGGACCTTCTCAGGGTTCGCTTTGATTCTCCTCTAGGTGACCATGAAGCCAAGAAACTTTCCTACTGCCATGCCGAAGGCGCACTTCGTCGGATTCAGCTTCATCTAGTACAGGCAAAGGTTGTGGAAGGCCTCCACCAGGTCAGCGACGTGGTTTAACTTCGGCTTGCTCATAACGAGCATGTCATCCACATAAACTTGCATGTTTCGATCGATCTGGTCCTTGAAGACTCGATTAACTAGCCGCTGGTGCATGGCACCAGCATTCTTTAGGCCAAAAGGCATCATCCGATAACAGTACATTCCCCGATCAGTGATGAAGGCAGTGTGCTCCTCATCCTCTGGATGCATCCGGATCTGATTGTATTCGGAGAATGCATCCATAAAGGAGAGCAAGCAGTGCCCCAAGGTGGTATCTACCAGTTGGTCGATCTTCGGCAAAGGAAAGTTGTCCTTTGGACGGGCTCGATTGAGGTCGATGTAATCCATGCAAATCCTCCACTTCCCGTTGTTCTTCTTGACCATGACCACATTTGCCAGATAGCTGGGGTATTGTACTTCACAAATAAAGTCGGTTGCGAGGAGCTTGTCCACTTCCTCATTGATTGCCCATTATCTCTCCAGGTGAAGCTCCTCTTCTTCTGCCGAAGAGGATGATACTTCGGGTCAATGCTCAACTTATGGGTGATGATGTCAGGGAGAATCCCGGGCATACGTCGCTCAAGCGAACACGTCTGCATTCGCTTGAAAGAATTCCAACAGGTGGGCCTGCTCCTTTTGCAGCTGGGCCCCAATTTGCACTATCTTCGTCGAGTAGGTTCCAAGTGGATACAATAGCAAGTGTTCAACCGGACCACCTCTAGGGTCTTGCGCCTTTTGATCGAAGTCGTCGATGCTTGGGTCTTCCTCGGAGTTTCTGGCCCCGGGGATGGCTTGAAGACAGTGTTGGATTGGTTGAGGTGCTCCCCTCATTTCTCCTATACCATAAAGAGTGGAAAATTGCACCAATACCTACTTGGTGGAAATGACCGCATTGAGCAGATTAAGCCCGAGGTGGCCAAGAATCACGTTGTAGGCCGAAGGAAGCTTGACAACCATGAAAGTCATCATAACAGTGCTCTACCGATGTGGTATCCCGGTAGTGATGGGGAGAGTGATTTCCCCTTCAACTTCCACGGAATCTCCAGTAAAATCGACAAGGGGAGTGTGCACAGGCCTTAGTTGAGTAAAGGACGGATTCATCCTAGAGAAAGCATCGTAAAAAAGGACATCAATTGAACTTTTACTATCGACCATAATCCATTTTACAGGATGCTTGGCGATCATCATTTCGACAACCACGATATCGTTGTTTACATTTTCATTTCCAGATTCCCTCTCCCTCATAAAGGGAAGTACATTTTCCAAATTCTCTCCTCCCCAGGTCCTCTTGGATGCGTGCTCGATTTCCCATCATATCATCTCCATAGGCTTCTTGGTGGACCGATTGTCGACTGCAGGGATAGGAGGAAGAGCAATGAGCGCCTGAGGTTCCGCCAGGGTCTTACCCCCCACAAACTTTCCGAGGTAGCCCCTTCTTATCAGATCTTTAATTTCTCTCTTGAGATGACGGCACTCCTTGGTGTCGTGGCCATAGTCACGGTGGAATTGATAGTACTTCGTCTTGTCGCGACTGTTAGATAGCCTCGGCGGGGGAGGGTGTTGCAGGTAGTGCTCGCCCTCAATCTCGATGAAGATCTTCATCCTTAAGGCTAGGAAAGGTGTGTATCTTTCTTCTGGGATGGGGCTGCTCTTCGGCTTTGTCCCCTAGTGAAAGTTTGGGGTGGCCGGTCTAGGCTTCCGCACCCCGGACGTCTCCTCAGGAGGTTGCTTCTTCAGCGACTTTCCATCTAGCTCCCTCCTCGTACGGTCTGCCTTCTCGGTTTTAGAAGGTCAACGTCCGACAGTGCTTCATGCCGTGCGCGAAGTGCCTTTCCCCATTTGTGATAGGGAACTACGCTGTGCACTCTGATCCTCCCTCTGGTCGCTCTACTTCAGGAAACTTGGCAGAGCCTCGATCGGAGGGCAGCCGCCCCCTGGATTTGAATCTTTCGGGATGATTTCCTTTATCGGGTGGTATAGATGATCGATCGGGGGACCCCTTCATTTTTTGTGTAAGTGGTAGCAAGAGCAATTATTGTGGCCCGACAGCGCCCCTTCGTGGTCCTTGGGTGGCTCACCATCGCTCAAGGAAGGCGGCGATGTCCTCCAGCTGCTGGTCCCTCTATCTGAAGTGGGGTAGGTTTAGGGAGGAGGAGCTCGACTTCGGCCGAGGTGGACTTGACTTCAAGGGAGTCACCCGGAGAAGGAGTCCGAAGAGGGTAGGAGCTCGACTTCAGCCAGGGTGCCTCGACCTCAATGGAGTCGCCTGGTGAAGGAGCCCGAAGAGAGCAGGAGCTCGACTTTGGCCAGGGCGTCTCGACCTCAAGGGAGGTGCTTGGTGAAGGAGCCCAAGGAGAGCAGGAACTCGACTTCGATCAGGGTATCTCGACCTCATAGGGATCCACCTATGGCATACGAAATCGACTGGGAATCGGTTCCTCTTGGATCTTTCGGGAGAAGGGGGGATGGGCGTCATAGCCTGCTAGCTCGTTAGCAGAGCCCTACATGTTCACAAATCGACGGGATAACTCCGCCAGCTTGCGCTCGTGTTCCTCCAGGCGCTTCTCAGCCATGCGCCTGACGCCCTCTGTTGCCGATCTCGCCACCGCGCCTGTGCCTCGGATCCGTCGATCCTACCAGACCGCCTTGCTCCTGGGGCCTCCTGGCCGGAGCGAACCTGCAAGAGAGGGTCAGAAGACCCTGGCCGGGGATCCCGGCGAGGGAGCTCCGACGATCAAGTTAGTAGACGACGAGAAGGAACAGATTCTCCAAGACGGGCTCCCGAAGAAGTCCCAGACTCAGAGAATTTTCAAGCAAGAAGGGTGTTGTAGGGACCAGAAACCCGGCCGGGCCTCCTTGCCGAGCTCACGCCAAGCGATCCCCTCTCGGGACCCTCGATCTTACTCTCGAAGCGGGGCTTTTTGGCCACTGTTTCTTACTTGTCCCAGCTTACCTGGTCGCCTCCAATTTCCTTCCTTTTATCTCCTCCCACTGCCTGCCTGTCTTCTGCTCTTGGGAGGCTCCCCTCTCCATCCTTTTCTCTTTCCCTTTTTGGTTTTGAGGGCCAGGCGGCTTTCCGACCTCATTCGTCGAGCCCAGCGGGGAAAGGGTAAAGAAAAGGGGGATGGCGCCGGCAGGGCAGCCGGTCAGACCTCGGGCCCAGTGCGGGCGCTCTCCTTCCTAAGTGCCGGCGCTGTCCATTGACGGGCCCTGTTTTGTCAGAACCGCGCCTCTCGACTGCAGGATCTGTCGGACCGACGTAAGTGATGTTTCGCATGCCGCCGCCATCTGTACGAGGTACTGTTTGTGGTGCGCACGGCTTGAGGGCCAACCTCGGAACCTGTGCCTCCACTCTTTGGGACCTTCTCTGTACGAGCGGCTTGACCTCGGTCGAGGTGGACCCCTCCCGGGTGGACACCTGGCGAGGTGGCAGAAGGGCGCCCGGCTTCGGCCGAGGTGGACCCGTCTCCGGGGGCCACCTGGCGAAGGAGCGAGGGAGCAGCCGACCTCGGTCGAGGTGGACCCCTCCTGGGTGGACACCTGGCGAGGTGGCAGAAGGGCGCCCGGCTTCGGTCGAGGTGGACCCATCTCCGGGGGCCACATGGCGAAGGAGCAAGGGAGCAGCCGACCTCAACCGAGGTGGACCCGTCCCCGGGGGCCACCTGGCGAAGGAGCGGGGGAGCAGCCGACCACGGCCGAGGTGGACCCCTCCTGGGTGGACACCTGGCGAGGCGGCAGGAGGGCGCTCAGCTTCGGTCAAGGTGGGCTCGTCTCCGGGGGCCACCTGGCGAAGGAGCGAAGGGGCCCGGCTTGACCTCGACCTTGGTGGGACCGTCTATGGGCGCCACCTGGCGAGGGAGCGGGGGAGCAGCCGACCTCGGCCGAGGTGGACCCCTCCTGGGTGGACACCTGGCGAGTGGCAGGAGGAGCCTTGGACCGAACTCGACTTCGATGAGGGTGGTAACGTCTCGGGATATCACCTGGCGAGGTAGCCTGGGGGGCAAGGGCCGAGCTCGACCTCGGTAGCGTGGGAGCCGAGGCTGACCCGGCCGAAGAAACCTCCATGTGGCTCGATCATACCTGACGGAATCTGAGCCCGACCACGTCATCATTACGGCCGTAACACCCTCGTCGGTGGAGCCCTTCGTCGAGGTTGAAGGAGACGTAGAAGGTGACATGGGATGATGTCCCTGAAGGGGGTCTTGCCCTTTCGACCTCGGCAGGGCTTGGTCGCTGCCCGCTTGAGGGTTGGGGACTGGCTCTCCCTATCGACATATCCGGCCCGTTGTCTCTTCGTCGGAGTCAAGTGACTACCCCGGTGATCGGTGATGGCCCGTGGTTGTGAAGGCCTTCCTTTAAAGGAACGCAGGCTATCACGGGGTACTACGGCATGGGCCGCGGGGGTCCCTGGCTGCTGATGGGTAGCCAAGGATCATTGCTGGTGCTAGAGCTGGTGCACTGCCGTGGTGAGGATTTGCATCTGTTGGATGAGTGCGGCCAGCTAGATTTCCGCTGAAGGTGGTTGAGCAGGAGCGGGGAGTTCCCCCTCTGGACCATGCGGATCCCCTTGAGAAGGGGGATCTCTCACATGGCTGGTGGAGACTTCTCTCTCTCGCATCGTCACCATCATCCAGATGAGCTGCTTGTAGGGGGTTTAGGTTGGATCAAAACACATCCTTCCCCCCTTCCTGGCGTGCCAATCTGTTGCCATCAAGATCGTCGTGGCCCGTAGCTACTATCGACGTCGGATCGCCCCTCGTCTCCTCGAGGATGGCCTATGCTTCAGGACCTGCAAAACAAAGTCAAATACCCGGGTCGGTGATTCCGGTAGGGGCACTCTGATGGTCAAGTCAGTGACGATCCAGGAAAACAGATCCTCCTGGTCGAGCCCTTCTTGATGGACTCCATGCTAGGAGGAGTAAAATGATGTCAGAGTGGGGGTGCGAGAGTGCTAGGGAAGATGGTGGCTGGAGGTGGACTGATCCTCCTGTGTGGCCCCCTTCCTCTTACTCGCTTGGATCAGCGCTTTTGCTAAGCTTGCCTGGTTTTGCTTTTGCTTGAGTTACCTTTTTCCTGAGGGTGTCGAAGGCACTTTTAAGCCCAGGTGATCGTTGAACGCCTATCTCGGGATTTTTTCCATGCTATCAGGTGTGTGCAGCGGCGTTCCATACCGTGGATGGGATGTCTCTCCTGGTCCGTGCGACGGTGTTCCATGCCATAGATGGGATGTCTTTCCTAGTTCGTGATAAGGGAAACTACCGTGCGTTCTGACATTCCTTCCGGTTGCTCCATTCTAGGAAGCCTGGCAGTATCTTGATTGGGGGCCACCACCCCCGGGATTCAAGCCTCCTGGTTGACTTCTTCTTTTGGATGGTGCAGGCGATTGGTGGAGAGCGTGGTGTCTCGGTTAGGGAGCTTCTTTCTCTTCTGGTGTAAGTGGTGGCCGCGGACAGTTATTACGATTTGATGGGTGCTTCCTCGCGATCCACGGGCGACTTGCCGATGCCTCAGGGGGGGTAGCTCTGCCCCTTTGGTGGCCAGCGATCTTGTCCGAGGTGGTTGTCGAACTGGAGAGCTGGGACTCCACTCCGATCTCGGGGGCTCGACCTTCGAGGGGCTCAACCTGGCGGAGGAGGGCTCGACTCCTACTTAGAGGGCTCAGCCTCGGAGGGGCTCAACCTGGCGGAGGAGGGCTGAGCTCGACTCCAGCCCAGGGGGCTCGACCTCACAGGGGCTCAGTCTGGTGGAGGAGGTCAGCACGCGACTCTGGCCCAGAGGGCTCGGCCTCGGAGAAGCTTGATCCGGTGAAGGGGGGCACTTGGCTCTGGTCTAGGCACCCCGGGCTTGCGGGTGCCGACCTGGCGGAGGACGGAGCTCGGCTTTGATGGACTAGGGAAGCTTGCCCGGCAAAGGAGTCCGAGATGGGGTGTCCACCGTGGCAGCCTTTCTGACATGGCATCCGATAGGGATTACACGTCATCTTCTTGCCATATCAGTAAGGATCATTAATATGTAGTAAAAGTGTAATGACATTTATTTTAAATCTTTCATATCTTTAAAGTACATGATTATTATGTATAGGTTTGATTTTTCGAGCATAGCATCTTGAGAGCCTCAGCATATCCAAATAAGCTACCTAGGCTATATAAAGTAGTATGACAGCCAGGTGAAGACATAGAATGTTCAGCTTGCAAATTTGCAGCCTCATGAGTTGGTAAGATAATCCATTATTTCATAAACGTAATGAACAATATATCATTATCATTAATATAAAGTTATTTTGTTATTATTCTTGGCTTATAGGTGGAGGGAGCTATTGAGCCAAAAATAACGGAATGGTGGCTTATCACTAAAAAATAGTAGCATCCCCGGAACTTAAAAAAAGTTGTATAAGCTGTGCACAGTTGAAGAATGAAGTAGAAGATATAAAGAAGATGCTTGCCATAGTTGAAACCCTCCTCAGTTCATTGATAAAAAAAATATAGCAATGGCAATAAAAAAGTGCACAAAGGGATAGAGGGAGAAGATATTAAGGATGAGGTAGAAGTCATGGGACACGATCAACCTATGATAGAGGAAAAAAATTATGACATCCCTGTGACTGAGGTTGAACATATGATAGATGAAAAATTGAAGGACAACCCTTGAGTGAGGATGCTGAGGGGGAGAAAGAAAAATCTCTGGTTCCTTCACTTATCAAAACAGTGAAAAACCAACCTAGGCTGCAAAAGACCTCATAAATAATAGCAGATTCTGCTTTTGAAACAGGCCAATCCAAAAAAAGATGAAGATAATGGACACATCTCAGCCTGAAGAAACAAATTTGAATCTTCAATTTGAAGATGATAAAAATTTGATCAAAATATTTTTTTAAAGAAAAGATCAACTCATAAGTTATATCTATTTTTTTAATTATGTATGCTACTTCATGGTCGAAAATGTATAATATCCTTCATGTTTATTAATTTCAGAGAGGTCATCTATACCAATAAATTTGGAGGCACTGTCACAAAGAAAAAAGTTTTCGATATGCTAAACAATGACATGATAATTGATGATGTAAGTAATAGAGTATTACTTTATTTTATTCTTATTCTTTATATATGTTATAATATATTTTTTAATAATTCTTATATTGATTTTCAGAATTGTATAAAATCATGTTACTTATAATTAATCAATTTATATTGCATTGCCAAATAATTGATGCTGGGCAGGAGTTCATTATAAATAACTGAATGGAGCATCCAGAAAGATATCATAAGTGTATAATTACACATGTAAAGATCTCTGGCATGTGCCTGACATTAGTATTACTATTTCAAGAACTTGCTGGAACAACCGGGACTATGATATTTGATGGAGTCAGTAATCAAGATAAGAAATAATTTTAGTTTCTGTTCACCATCGTCAACTCAGACAATTCCTAAGAGTACCTGGTTGCGGTTGACATATAATCAAAGTTATTGATACATCTGAATTTAATAAAATGCAATTCCAAATACAAAGTGAATGCAAGTAAGTGGCACAAGATACTCAAATCAATATTTTATATATTATGTGATAATGCTGAGGTGAATAATTGGTCCATGCTAGAGATTGCTGAATGCCCTTCCCAACCTGCAGGATCACTAGATTGTGGATTGTATTGCTTGAAATACATGAAATTCCTTGCTCGGAGGGATAAGCCTGATAGTTGAGATTTCACAGAAAAAGATATAAGTATGTACCAGTATTAGTTAGTAGCAAGATTATTGAGAGAGAGTCTGAATCAGAAAATTGATAGTGTTGTTAAAATTTAGCATGTAAAAGCATATTTTGATTAACATACTTATTCTCTTCGATTCATGCACTTCCATGAAATGTTACAAAAAATTGTAAGTTAATTGATGTTTATATTTTAAGCATCATTCCTAAAGAAAAATTTTGTAATTCATTCAAACAGTAAGGTTTTAAATATTATTTTCTTATTACATGAAGTTTTTATATTTTTGATATTATGTTTACTTCCAGAATGTCAAATTTTTTCATTGATATGATGATGGTATAAAGAAATATTATGTTTCTTGATAGGGTATCATAGTTTTTAAACTTGGATGTCGTAATTTTTGAACTTGGATGCTGTAATACTGTTTTGGGCTATTGATTAATTTTATAGCATCCGTGGGATTTTTTGATATTATAAGAGTCATAAACCAAGCCACCGATGATATGCATTATAAGTATAAATGGTTACAAACTTTTATTTTATATTTCGTGCATGGATATCATAGTTTTTTAACTAGCGTGTCATAGTTTCTGAACTTGAGTGTCGTAGTTTTTGAACTTGGGGATTGTAATACTGTTTCGAAATATTTGATTAATGTTATAGCACCCGTAATAATTTTTGACACTGTGTGAGTCATAAAACAAGCAATGGAAGAGTTCATTTTATATTTTTATATAACGTAATACTTGGATGAGTCCGTCTCCCTTTGTTAATTAAAAAAAAAGAGTCAATTTTGGTTATGAATTTTTGGATCATTTAATAGAAGGGTCAAGTTCGAGTAGACAATTTTTCTCAAAAACTTAGGGCTCAACCTGAGCCTATCTCAAACTCGGCCCATTGGCTCCTCTATATCCATCCGTAGTTCCTAACCCATTTGGAATGGCTATACCATGAGTTATTCTAGGATTTTACTCAATACCAGGTAATTGGTAATTTCTAATGAATGAATCGGTCCAGCTGACAAAATCACAGTAGTCTAGCTGACGAAATCACAGTAATCCAGCTGACGAAATCACAGCAGTCCATGGGATTGTATGTGCCAATCCCTATGGTAGTATTTGGATACCCCCAATTTATTTCTAAATAGGAATACAAGTTCTAAAGGATTGTTATTTATCTTTATTATTTTAAGTTTATATTGGGTTGGAAATTTAAAATAATAATTTTATTTTAATATAATTAATATAATATAATTTATCAAATTAAAAATAAAATATTCTAAAATTAATTAATTTAAGATTTATTATAAAATAAAATTTTTTGGATAATAAGAATCAATCGAAATAATTAATTCTGTATGGCCCATCATTATTTGTTACCATGTTTAAGGGAATAAGTTTAAATAAGCCCTTATTCCATCGAGAGGTATAAGGGAACCAAACACAATATATTATAAAATATTTATAATTTATTACAAAATAAATTTTTTTGGATAATAGTATTTGGATGGCAAAAAGTTATTTTAGGAATAAGAATACGAATTCCTCAGAAATAGCTTATTCTCTCTGTTATTTTAGATTTTTGTTTGGTTTGAAATCTGGTATTCCACTTTATTACAATGCAATTAATACAGTATTATTCCAAATGATGTTTGAATCACATGGAAATAAACATGTATTTTATTAGGAATAGATGAAGAATTTTTTGGAAATCCTAATAATATTCCTGGCCAAATAATAAGGTAAAATGAGTTATAATTAATTAAAATAATAAATTAAATTATTTTATATTATTTAATTTATTATTATGATATATTAAAATTATATTATACTAATTAATTTATTAGTATGATATATCAAAATAATTAAATATATTATTTTATATTATTTAATTTATTATTATGATCTATTAAAATTATATTATATTAATTAATTTATTATTGTGATATATTAAAATAATTTAAAAATATTTCATACTAATTAATTTTTAGAAATGACAATAATATCTTTGGAACAAGGAAAGCTGGAATACTCGATTTCATGGAGGAGCATGGAATAAGAAAATGAAAATAGAGAGCTTTGACCGGAATACTAATAAAATCCAGCTATTTTTTTAAAATTATTTAAAAAAATAATATAAAATAAGATCCTATTTTGAACAGGAATAAGATATCAACATTACTGAAACTTAGTCCTTGTTCGATCGAGAGGAACAAGGGAACCAAACACAACATACTGGAACCGCTCTTCTCCGGACATTTTTCATATTCCATTTTTATCCTTTCCCTTTCGGTGTATGCCTTCGTCGATTAGAGTCACGTCACCCCGATGACCAACTCTTCTCGTCTCCTTCCCGTAGCGCGAAGCGGGACATTGCCGACTGGGGCGGTTGGGTCTCTCTAAACGTCGTCGAAAACCTCGCTGTCCTCCTGATCCTGGTAAGACCGTAGCGGCTCTTTTCTTGATTTTTTAAATAAATTTTGTCTTGTTTTTTCCCCGGTTTAATGTTGTCGCCATTTTTCTCCAATTTGTCCGACCGTTTGTCACAATGAATCCTCCGCTTTAATGTTTTGTTTTTGCTCTATCTGAACCATCGCTTAATCAAACATTGCATTACCGTCTCTCTAGCCGCAATAAATCGGTGATATTTCTTTAAGGAGCATACCATGCATTGTCACTGTTCGGTGAAATGCCTAACTAACTCTACTTGTTGTTACTGTTTCTATTCGTATGAAAGTCTTAGATTTTAGTGGTCGATGAGTAGTGCTGCTGTGGACGCTTGCTCGTGCCTGGATTCAGCAATAATTTATATCAAAAATGAATTCTCGGTAGTTGGTATATTTGGTGGAATAAATATTTCTGAAACGATTGTCCTGAAATTATAGTTGTATATGTTCATGTTTTGGATTTGTAGGGGATTTAATACATTAATGGTTTAATTATTGGAGCTCCAAGTACCAATCCTATGTTGTGGGTATGTTCTAACTGGTTATCAACACTCAACACCTTAGAGCTTTAACCCCTATTCATGCCTAACTCTGCTTGGCCTGCTTCAATCTATGCTAGCAAAAGTTAATTGAATGATTCTCTGTAATGCTATTAATCAATGTTTCTTCTTTCTGATCCTAATTAAAAGGGTGCCACTTCACACCACTCGGTTTCCTGTTGGGACCACCAGTAGCTCCCAATCCCTCATGGCAGTTAGGTATTGGTGGGGTACATGGGGCTCATGTGGGTGACAGGCAGGCCCCATGTCCCATCCCAACTTGGGGACAGGGGTGGTGAGGTGAAGCATTTTTCTAATGAAAATATTGGTGCATGTTTAATGTCGATTCTGAAGCAAAGGGGACATGGCAAGGATACAACAGAGAGAAACGATTTCATTGTTCAGAAATCCACTTTGTGCATTTACTATTCACTAAACATTGATGCTTTAATGTATTTGTTTTGGAAATCATTTATGGATCATTTTCAGTGAATTGCATTACTGTAGGTAGGGTAATTGGTGAAAGCTGATTTCACTGGATGCAAGTCTGTAGACTCCTACTCTGAGGGATGGTTTTACATACATGGGACTTGATCCTAAGCCATAAAAGGGATACCTAATATTTTTGCTATCAAGTTTTTCTGTTAATTTACATTTTATTTACTGAGATTCAATTTGCTTTTGATATAGGGTGATTCAGATCATTAATTTAAATTGTTTCTCTTTGAAACAAATGTTGTAACATCCCCTGCATGCATCCATCAGTGGACAAATATAAATTGAATTTATTTTAATTTGTATTGTTTATTCATAATTGTATGGTTTCCCTTCATTGAATTCCTCTCTATATAAAGTACAGATGATAGAGATCCCTCTTTTTTTTTTTTGATATGAGTGGTATATGTCCTCTACCTACTTCAAGCAATTAATAATCTGTGTTTTTATCACAGATAATTCACTATTCAAGTGGCGATCCATGGTAGCAGAAAATCTAAATCTTCAAAGGTTATTGACATCATAAATAGCCTGTTCAGGCAGATTATATCACTCTTCCTGTTTCTTCCTACTTGGTTTTCATATTTAGGGAATAGTGATAGGATGAAGCTCATCAATACCTTAAAAGGTCTCCATGTTTCTGCTGCCTCATCCAAGAGAATTATAGTATTACAACATCGCTTCTTCAGTGTCGATGTTGCAGTGGGGGACTCAAAGTCTAAAAGCTACAAATACCCAGTGATCTATGATCCATATGGACCTAGATCCCCTCCATCTGACAAAATTCTGCAGCTTGCTGATCGCATTGCTGCCCTCCCAATGGAAGAGCTGAAACAGATCGGGCCTACTCTCTTGGACAGGCTGAAGCAACCCAAGCCACTACCAATATCTTCTGCAGGTTTTAATTTTGGCCTGCAGGTGGGTGCTTCTTCAGCAAAGGCAGAGGAGAAGAAAGCAGAGAAGACAGCATTTGATGTCAAATTGGAGAAGTTCGATGCTGCTGCAAAGATCAAGGTGATCAAAGAGGTCAGGACATTCACCAATCTTGGGTTGAAGGAGGCGAAGGATTTAGTTGAGAAGGTACCAGTTTTGTTGAAGCAAGGTGTCACCAAGGAGGAGGCCAATGACATAATAGAGAAGATAAAGTCAGCTGGTGGTGTTGCTGTAATGGAGTAAAGGCCTATTTATTGAGATGCAGAATTCCACAATTGATGAGTTAACATTCTTTTGGTGTCAAAGTTTGGCATTATATGCATTAATTCATGTGAAAGCTATAACTCAGTACATTTTGACCTTTCCAGACATCTATGATTCTTGATATGCATGTGTTTTGGCATGGAAAGAAGCCTTTCATGTTGCAAGATGTGTTTGAGTCCATTGCTCTTGCAAGACAGGTTAGTTGGTAGCTTTCAGTTGAAAGGCATCAGCTAAGAGGTAAAAACTTATGTTATAATTGGAGTTTCTTTAAACTTTTTTGTTTTTTTCATGATCACTAATCTGCTAAACTTTTGAAAGCCTTATCTTTCATGAATAATTGAGCTGTTTAAAGTCATGGATGGTAATGGTTCCTATATTCATAAATTGTTGTGGGTTCTCTTACATTCTGCACATTGTCTTTTGGTGCAAATAACAACCAGAATAAAATGGCACATGTTACCATTCTCTGGTTTGTTGACAAAAATTGGCATTTTTATCTTAACCTGGACACATCATAGCATTGACAAATTAAAATTGGAAGTGAATGTTAGCTGATGGTGAAGGAACTTAATTATCTAACTGGATAAACTGATTTAGATCATTTTAGGCTTTTGTTATTTGAATGAGATGTTGTTATCTTCTTTGCACCTAAGCGAACTTGAAGTGCAGAAAATGCTTTAGGTGTAACATTGGAGAGATAACTGATTTCAGTGACAAAATACATAATGCTATACTCCTGTCTCTAGAATTTGAAGTGCCTTTTCCGTTTCTGCATTTGCGGTTAGTAAATTGTGAAATTGCTGAACTGGTTTTAAACTCAGGTCACATACTTAAGATGAGTGGCTTTTCTGTCTTAAAATTTCATTAGATGCAGATAACCCTTCATGTACCTGGCAAGTGGGTTAAATATTCCGTCTCTTATTTGTTAGACTATTGAACACAAACAGCCCTTCTTAGTTCCTTGAATGTGGTAGCATATAAATTATTTTAATGTTGCCTTGGATATCTCATGCTGCAAACTTCTGTGTTTTCTTCGGCTAGCAATCCTTCTGCTCTTCCAATCAAACCATTGATGTAGCAATCATAGGGAAGCCCATTGTGCTCTTATATTCTCATTTGCTAGACTTTTGCCTTCTATTGATCCAATCTCAGAAGATTATACCATCAGGAAATTGCCATATAAAATTTATATATTAGAATCTTTAGAAGGATTACTCCAAGGAAAACATGATGAACTTAGTCCAAGAGAATCAAAGGTGTTGAAACTTAAAAAATAGCAGGCTTAACATTATCCTCTCATGTTGTTGCAGTCTTTTTTGTCTCTCCAAGCCATTGGGTGATCATGTGGTGCATTAGTCCTAGATGAGAGCTTCATTTAAGCTAATGAATTTAGTCACATTTGCAGAAAGATATGAGCTTGTTGGCTCTTTGTGTTGCCTTACCCATTTGGTGATATGGGATACAAACGGAAGACAGATAAAACAAAAAGTAAAATAAAGTAAAAATTAAAGAAGAAAGAAAAAATATTTGTGGATTCAATTCAATATTCAAGTTTGACCTTTACAGTATAACTGAAGTTCTTAAATAAAGTAAGAAATCGTATCCAAATAGAAGTCACATAACAAAGTTTTAATAAAACTAAAAATTTTAATAAAATTAACAATGAAAATAAAGAAAAATTTAAAATAAAGAAAATCATAAATAAAGGGGAATCCTAAATAAACTATTTTTTTGGAATAGAATTATGGTTAGGGTTTCTCATGTACACAAAATAAGTTTGAATTTTTTCGATTCCTATCATTCCTTTTTGGCTGAAAAGAACTCGACTATGACAAGAAATTGAGATAATCTTTTAGTAGATATGGATCAATATGATGTAATTCTTTTTCATGAATTCAAGTAGATCGGAATTTAGATGGCCATGCTATTTAATTAAAAATTTTTGAAATCCTCTATCAGCAAGAGAAATGGCTTTATCAATGATAATGCATCCAACATAGTCCGGCAAAGATGTTGGAAGTGAAGGAAGAGCTGGAATTGGTATTAGAGGAGACTGAGTGTATATTTTAAGATTATCTGCATGCATGGTAGAAGACTTGGATGTGCTCCGATGAGATAACAAATTTTTAATATTGAAACTCGGACTAAAGTTTAAATTAAAGAGTAATTCTATATAATAAACATTAGGTCTAAGTTTATGAAAGATGCGAAATAGATCAGTAGCTCGAGTATGCAAGTTTTTGAATGAATATCGGAGATAATATTCTGGATTGATACGAGCCGTCACATAATCACCCTCGTTAGGCTTTATATGTCTACAATGAGCATCAACAACCATCTTATATTTTTTAGTATTTATAATAATCTTTTGCCTAATATCAGTATGAATGTCATAAATGTATTTGACATGAATGTATTTGACAAAAGAAGTAATTGGTTTAGAAGTATGGCTATTCATAGATAGATGAACAAGATTAATGGGTTGGTGAGGGTTAAAGCGATGAACAATATTAAAGAGACTTTTGCTAGTAGACTAATTCACTAAGTTATTATAAACAAGTTTCACTGTAGGCAATGATGAATTTTATAGAGCAACTAGACATCTAAATAAATTATCAAGACTATGATTCACAATCTCTGTTTGGGAATGAAGGGCTGAAAAAAATTTTAAAGTAGCTCCAAATAATTTTCAAAGAGTCTTCCAAAAATAACTTATAGATTTGAGATTAGATTTAATCTTGGAAGATGGGTTAATTTAAAAGTTTGAAGTTAATTGAATCTCACTTTTAGGAATCATCGCTAACATGATTCTAGACTCCAAACTCTCCTCATTAAATTATTTATGAGTTAAGATATATCAGTTTTTGTTTTTAGAAGCTTGAGAAGAACTCTTACCTTGTTTTAAAGATTGTGATGTGCTAGATTTAGTAAGGTTTAACCTAATTTTTTCCATTATGTATAAAAATATAGATATTCTTCCTAACAAAGTTATGAGCATTTATATCATAGATCCAGATATATTAGTTTTTGTTTTTAGAAGCTTGAGAATAACTCTTACCTTATTTTAAAGATTGTGATGTGCTAGATTTAGCAAGGTTTAATCTATTTTTTTCATTATGTATAAAAATATAGATATTCTTCCTACCAAAGTTATGAACATCTATATCATAGATCCAGAGTCGACCTAATAGAATATTAGTTATCTCCATAGATAATACATCACACATAATCTAGGCTGAATAGGCTCCCATCTGAATCGGTACTAAACAACATTCATTAACAGGGAGCGGTATTTTGTCGATCCAAGCAACTCGATAAGGATGAAGATGGGATTGAAGTACTAGCTTTAATCGACTAACGGTAAATTTAGATGCAACATTCATAGAGTTATCGCTATCGATGATAAGCTTGCAGTCCCTATCCCTATATCGGGTATAAATGTGGAAAATGCTAGTACGTTTCCATGTTTTAGAATCTATAGGAGTGGTGACTATACATTGCATGATATTCGCACATCCTCTAAATCTTCACAATCTTTCTCATACTCTTTTTCTGAAATAGCTGGTTCTAAGGGGTTAAAGTTTTTTAATATGTTTTCAGGTAAAGTTTCGTTACGTTCTATCTCCATGATTAGAGTATGGCATGGACGATCAACTAGATCCTTTTTATGACAGAAGTAACATTCTATATTTGAGAAATCAGTTGATTTTGACACCATCGGAGTGGATTCTCGAGTCTTAGTAATTATGGGATGTGGGCTTACATGAAAAGGTCCTAGTTGTGCATCATTCCTTATATGACTAACAGGAGTAGACCTGACTGTCCAGAGTTTTTAGGAAAGGGACCTCTCCTTTGGGTTGAAGTTTTATAGAATTTTGCTATCTCCAAGGCTTTGTGATATGCTTTTCCTACAGAATCAAGTGAATACAGGAAAACCTCTCTTTTTAAATCAGCTCTTAAACTGCTAATAAATTTGGACACCATCTTTCATAACTTTTCAAAAATATTACATCTCAATTATAAGTTCTTAAAACAAGTCATGTAATCAATAATACTAGTATTTTCTTGTCTAAGAGTATACCATTGGTTCAATAAACGTCTTTTGTAGTAAATATGAACATAATTCTCGCGACGTTTAAATTTCGTCTCTTTTCAAAGAATTATAGGTGGGTGTCCTAATCGCTCTAAATCTTTTTGAATTATCTGCCAAAATTGCTTGGCAGAATCTATTAGCTTTATTTTTGCAAAGTGAATGCGGGATGCATTCGATATATGGTACCATTCAAAATAAGCTTTTAGGTCCTGCAACCAATTATGGAATGTCTCTGGATCTAATCTAGCATTATAAGATGTGACATCAACCTTGATCCCTTTTAGTGGTTTGTCGAAATCCTCATAGCTCGATGGATATAGTCTAAATTGTTGTTCCTAGAGTCTAAGATGTTCAGGACCTTGTGCATACCTAGCAGGTTGTTCAGGATATCTAGTTGTGAAAACTGATGGCTCTATTTCTCATCCCATTCGTATTCGTCAACCCTAACTTCTATTCACGAAGCTCTATGATAATAAAAACCCTTAAATGTATTTATGGAGTTGTGTGTAATTAGATGAATTATTGTGTAGATTGGGGATGGTTGAAATGGCTAATTTGTGTGCCTGATATGATTTTGACTTCTGATAGGGTTTAGGATTTCGGATTTGGGAGGGTGACTGATGGGTAGGTTGACTATTAGGAACGTCATCTTCTTGTGGTTGTTTACCTAATCTTGACTTTCTTAGAGATAGTTGGCGTTCTACCTGTTGACTTATGAGATTTGCCAGGTTTACATGGTTATCAACTTGATTATTAGCATGAAGCTCACTAATTTCAATGTGAAGTTGGTCCAGCGACCGGTATATATGGTTTAGGGTCTCTTGGAATGTTATTTGGATATTTTTAATAATTTTAAGTTTTTTTTTCATGATGATGTATGCATCTTTTAGGTTGCCAATGGTCATTGTAGCAAAAAAGGTTGGATTTTAGATTAAAAGCTATGATTACTAAGAAATTTAATCAGCTATGTCACTCACCGTAAAATTATGGAGTCAAACGTGGAGTCGATGCCTTTGGTGTATGCAAAAATATGGTGATAGGTAGAATATATGGATAAATATGATAACATGCAAAAATAAGGATCCAAGTAATATTAAAAATTATCTACTAATTTAAAAAATTTAAATTTTAATGAGAAGACCGTAACTTTTACACGATGAGTTTGAAAACTCCAGATAACTGCTTGCAGGCCCAAAACAAATAAGAAGTACACTATAATTTTTTTTTTTTTTTAATCTGCGGAGCAGGTATATGTAAACCGTGCGGTCCATGAACCAGTCCGTGGATCGAACGGTCTACAAATGGCCTGTAGACTGCGATGGATCAAAAAATAAAAATAAAAAAGGGTCAATGAGGTTCTGAGAGCCTTCTTCCGTTGGCCTTGTCTACCCTTTTAGCGGCAGTCCCAGTGCTTGGCGATGGAGGAGGTGGTGTCGTCGAGGTGCGGCGACGTCAAGGACGATGGCAGCGACGGCAAAGCACTAAGGCGTCGAGGACGGTGGCAGCGAAGGGCTGTGGCGTCGGGGATGGCGACGGCAATGAAGGGCTGCGGTGTTGGGACGACGGCGAAGGTGAAGGACCGTGGCAATGAGGAAGGCGGCAACGGTGAGTTTGATGAAGTCATGTGGTAGTGGCTCTAGTGGGACAGCGTTAGACGATGGTGAAGGCGACTGGGAAGGCGGTGAGGGCGACGGGCGGCTACATTGGGAAAGGCGGGGGTGTTGGCGGAGGCAATGGCTCCGGTGATCAGAGATGGGAAGGGAGGCGATGGCTCCGGCAAAGGGGTCGACTGCGGATGGCGAAGCCCGGTGGCATGGTATGGTCTAAGGCTAGCGCTCGGTCTTGGAGACGAAGACAACGTCTTCTCGGCAGCAGGGAGGGGAGCTCGCAATCCCGATCATCGAGGAGAGGTCGTGGGAGGAGCTCGGGCTTCTTCTTGGCAGCAGGGAGGGGAGCTCGTTGTCCCGGTCATTGAGGAGAGGTTGTGGGAGGAGCTCGGGTGGAACAGCGATAGAGATTCTGGCGGTGTTGAAGGTGGCGACAGACCTAGAGGAAGCGGAGTGGTGGATCCCTCTCTTCATCCTCACGGTCTCAATCTGGTGGGACGGAGAGCGGAGCGGGATCAATGGCGACCGAGGCAGGAGGTGACGGCAGCAATGGGGAGTTGGATGAAGTGGGGCAATGGATTTGGTTGTGTAGGTCTTGGGCGGGTGAACATGGAAGCTTGGCGGTGGGTATCTCCCTCTATCTTCTGCCCTCAGGAGTCCCGTTTGGTGGAAGGCTTCGAGCGGCGCAGGGAGGTTTGGAACTACCGAACAAGGGGTGTGCAAATGACGGATCGTAGTTTGATTTGATAACAATCGACGCGGGGCAAATAAATAAATAAATAAATAAAAATATAAAATAAAATAATAAAGAATAAAAAAAATTCTAGATTCAATATAATATTTAAGTCTAACCTACGCAATACAATTGAAGTCTTTAAATAGTGCAACAAATCGTATTCGAATGGAGATCGAATTATAAAATTTTAATAAAATAAAAAATTTTAATTCTCCTGATATGGATAAATTAAAAAAAAAAGAAAAAAAAATGATGGCCATGAATTTCTTCGATGCAAGGTGCCTCTGAAGAATCTTGGGGCCACATGCGAGTGCCATTGGTTGCAACTGGCTGCATAGCCATCATAAAAGGAATTTTCGTTTCGCATTTTGTAATGTCTAATCTGTTTATGAAGTGCTGGATATTTTATATTTCTTATTCAAGCTGTTTAGTCTGTGATGATTTTCTGAGCATGGTCATTTGGGGATCCCTCAGTTTCTAGCAGATTAGAGGCATCTTAGGTTGTTGCATCTTGTTTGGTTACTGAAATCTACTGGCATTCAAGGACTCGGTTGCATGGCATGTGCCCTCGTGCTGAGTACTGGCTAACTTCTATTGTTTCATATGAATAAAATTGGCATGTGGCATGCATTGTGTAGCATCCACATTTGTCATGGTCTTACTATCAGAGTTGCTCCTGACCCTTTTGCTTTGCTTGCATGGTATGGACTTGAGCTTACTTCAAGTACATACGATTGTCAGTCTTGCCATGCTCCTACCTGAGCTTGCACTTATTTTTTATGGGAACTTAGCATGACAGATAAGTTTTGATTTTGATAAATCCAATCATGCAAGCAAGAGTATTACTTGTGGAGGGTTATTTTGCCTTTGATATTGCTTATGCTTTACAGACCATAAAATCAATAAAAAGGGGTGATAAACTGGAGATAAGCAGATGATATTTTATTCATGAAATCTAGTATGTTCAGTTGCAGCATGAAATAGTTGCTTCGGTCAAGGCCAATGCTTGTCCTAGCCTTGCATGTTTGCCAGCTTGTTCCATGAATATTATATTTCCTTTTCTATGGTTTTTATATTTTATAGGTATGATAGCAGAATCAATATCAAAGGCGAAACAACCCTCTACAGGTATCTCTCAACTCTTTGCTTGCATGAACCAGGAGCCTATTACAGAAAACGGAAAGAAAGACAAAACTACAAGCGAACCACCATGAGGGAAAGAGAATAAAAGGTGACGAGAGATAAGTAGGCGAGTCTTTTTATGTTGTATTTAGTAACAGGCAATCTATCGAGATTACTGATGATTTAATGAGATCCCATCATATTATTGTATTTGATATATTTTTATGGATGACAATCTATTCTATTTGGTAATCTGGATTGCCTTCCAAAAGACAATCTGTATTATCTCTGAAAAGAGTGATAATCCGATTACTACAGGTAATCTAAATTATCAAATTATCCTCTTATTTTTCCTTTATCTTCCTTTCCATATAATATAATATATTTAATATTTTATAATATAATATAATTAATATTATTATATTATATTATATTTAATAATATATGTAATTTTAATATATTATTTAATATATTTAAGTAATATATTAAATATATCATCTATTTAATATATAATTTTTATATTAAATTTATTTAATATAAAAATAATTTTTTATTTTTATATTAAAATATAAAATATATTTTTATATTTTTAATATAAAATATAAAAATATATATTTTATAAATAAAATATAGATTTGATTTAGAGATATTTTAAAATTTTGATTTTGTATTATGCAATATTACTTGTATGTATCAAATATAGTAATTTATATTATCTGCAATTAATATTGCTGGTAATTAATGTTACTAACAATTCATATTACTTTTTCAAAATTGTCCGATAACGTACCAAATATAATTTTAGCTTAATCCACGTGTATACTACTGAAGACCGGTTAGAAAGTGTAGCACCATCGAAGGCACTCGATGATTGATCCTTGGTACTCGTTGTTGCTTTCAGGATCGGTGGATCTGCAGCCAGGATGCTAAATCTTATGAATTAAATCTAGATCTCCAGATAACACGTAGTGCCAACTAATGTGACACTAAATTTTGGCATCTGCAATTCATGAAAAAGAAATGGATGACCATAATCCTCTATTTACTTGAACATTTGTTAATGTTTATATTATTTGATAAATCTACACGCTTTTGGTATGGATCTGAACCAATTGATGTAACAGGGTCAACACGGAGACAGCTCCACCAACAAAATATTGAACCAAAATCCAAGCAGATTGGGTCGACTGGGTTTGGGTCGGATTGACCTGAGATAAAGAAAAATCACATACAGCCGCTCCTAAAGCTTCTCCTTGGGATATGGTTCTCCCAAGTGCTAGGTCAGCCAGGCCTATTTGTGCAAATAGGCACAAGCTTATTGGTCACAAGTCTCAGGCAGCGGATAACTTAAATACTACATGGGATGCACCATGTGGCTGTGTGCAGCGTGAAAATAGCTGCTCATTCCTATAGACCCTATTCATGAAACTCTTATCTCGATGCACTGCTACAGGAATGATTGATGACATGGGTGGCCATATGATGCATGAAGAAATTATTTGTGCACTACCCTGGAAGAAGGAAAAGGTGCACACCATCATTATTGTAGTTGAGTGGAACAAGTTTGGCCCTCTATACACATCTTAGTTTCAAGGAATGATACTACGAATGATTTGAATAATTTCATATTATTCTGAAGTTTGGATATGATTATGCTCAGAGAGGATAGCTACGCAAGTCTTTCCTCACTCCATTTTCCTTACTCAAGAAAAAAGAAAAAAATATACTGCTCTTCATGACTAAACTATGTAGCTGATATGGCGAGATTGCTTATGTGAAGCATGCGTCAGACCCAGTTGGCGGACAAGAAGTGCCACGCCGTATTCCCTTCCGAGCTCCCTTGCCAGGTGGCCTGACCAGCGGTCACGTCCATCTCGGGCCGAGCTCGGCACCTCTGCACCTTTGCCAGGTGGCACCCCAGGTGGGGTCCACCTCGACCTAAGTGAGGCACTCCTGCTCCTTCGCCAGGTGGCACCCCCAGGTCGGTCCATCTCGGTCGAAGTCGAGCTTGCCTCTGCTCCTTCGCTAGGTGGCGTCCCCATATGGGTCCACCTCGGCTGAAGTCGAGCCAGACACTCCTGCTTCTTCGCCAGGTGGCATCCCCAGATGGATCTACCTCGGTTGAAGTTGAGTCAGGCACTCCTGCTCCTTCGTCAAGTGGCACCCACAGGTGGGTCCACCTTGGTTGAAGTCGAGCTTGCCTCTGCTCCTTCGTCAGGTGACATCCCCAAATAGGTCCACCTCGATCAAAGTCGAGCTAGGCACTCCTGCTCCTTCGCCAGGTGGCGTCCCCAGATGGGTCCACCTCGGTTGAAGTCGAGCTAGGCATTCCTGCTCCTTCGTCAGGTGGCGTCCCCAGATGGGTCCACCTCGGTTGAAGTCGAGCTAGGCATTCCTGCTCCTTCGTCAGGTGGCACCCCCAGGTGGGTCCACCTCGGTCGAAGTCGAGCTAGGCACTCCTGCTCCTTCGCCAGGTGGCACCCCCAAGTGGGTCCACCTCGGTCGAAGTCGAGCTAGGCACTCCTGCTCCTTCGCCAGGTGGCGCCCCTAGATGGGTCCACCTCGGTCGAAGTCGAGCCAGGCGCCTCTGCTCCTTCGCCAGGTGGCACCCCCAGATAGGTCCACCTCGACCGAAGTCGAGCCGGGCACTCTTGCTCCTTCACCACGTAGCACCCCCAGGTGGGTCTACCTCGGTCGAAGTCGTGCCTTCTCCTTGGAGCATCGGGAGGATCAAAGCCGCTGGTCCCAAGGACGCTGCTGAGGTCGGTGCACGTGCTGTGGCGTGCCCAATACGACGCTCCCAAATCTGCAATGGTGCATGTAACATCATTTACACCAGTTTGGGAGGGACGCCCTGATCAAGGTATCATATCCTGCAGTCGATGACCTGGAACCCCCCGGAGGGGAGAGCCAAGGTCAACACCTCGAACCCAAAGGCGCCTGGTCCTGGATCGAGGTCCTGCCTAGTTCTCCCTTTTGTGATAGCATGGCGAATGAGACGGCCTCGCCACTTAACTCCCAACCATAAGGGGAGGCGATCTCAGGAGAACAACCAATGAGCACCGATTGACCTCCAAGACCCCTCAAAGAGGGAGAATCGAGGAACCGAAGCATCCGGCAATCTCAAAAAGGCACCAACGGGCATGGAAGAAGGTAAGCAATCGAGAGGGCAAAAGGCACGGGAGAAGAAAACAGGTGATTCAAAGAAAAAGGCTCCGAAGGGATTTTCAGGAGCGAGTCTGGCGAGCCTAATCGTAAGAATCGGAGTGCTGACCCCCCTCTTGCTCTCTCTCATCTCCTCATTAAGGATTCCTTTAAGCACGGAGACTCAGCGGGGATCCGCCTTAGTGGATCTGTTCTTCTTTACCGCTCACTAACTTGATCATCGAAGTGGCCCCACCGGAATTCTCGGCCCAGGTCTCTAACCTTATTTCGCAGGTCCGGGAATGCTAGGATTCCGAAGTGAAGGAGACCGAGATCCGGCACCAACTCGAAGCTACAGGCCATAGCGATAAGATCGGCAACAGATTGGTGCGCCAGGAAGGGGTAATGAAAACCCTTGTACGAACAAGCCCCCCATGAGCTTGAAAGCAGCTCGACCCCAAGCATGGTGGTAACTTGCGGATGTGAAGCTTCCACCAGCCGGGCGAGAGAGTTTCCCTCTCCCCTGGGCCGCCACAGCTCGGAGAGAAAACTTCCCGCTCGTCCTCAGCTGCCCTCGGCAAACGGTCACTATGCTGCACTTGTCCAGCAGATGCAGGCATTGACCGTGGCCATAAGGTAGTTGCAGCATCAACAGCACTCCTTGGTCACTTAACCCCAACTAGGGACCCCCGCAGAAGCCTGCACTCCATTCAAGGCAGGCCGTCCCATCCACGGGCAGCAACCAATCCTCGCGGGAGTCACCAGACCCCCGCAAAGAGGAATCACACTGGGTCGGCGGACCATGAAAGCCGATCCCCGGCGGACGATAATGATGCCGCCAGGCGCAGCAGGCATCGCCGGGGCAAGGCCCCTCACCGTGACCCATCGGCCCCTTCTTCTCCAGCAGCCTCGGTGGAAGGTTCCACTGACGAGGCCATCAGGTGCCTGGAAGAGCAAGAGCGCAAACTTGTGGAGCTTTCCCATCGATTTGCCAACATGCAGGGCTCCCCTAACAAGCCAGTGGGCTATAATGCCCGACCCCCCTTCTCCCGGAAAATCCAAGAGGAACCGATCCCGAGTCGATTCTGCATGCCACAGGTGGATCCCTACGACGGGACCACCGATCCCATGGACCACCTGGAAAGCTATAAAGCTCTAATGAGAGTCCAAGAGACGACAGACGCCCTTCTATGCATCACCTTTTCGGCCACCCTCCGGAAGGCTGCTTGAATCTGGTTCACCCGTCTCGAGCCCGAAAGCATCAACTCCTTCCAGCAGCTGGAGAGGAGGTTTGTGGTGCACTTCGACACCTGTCGAAAGGTATCACGGGAGGTGGATAGCTTCTTCTCCATCCGGCAGCAAGACCATGAGCTCCTGTAGGACTATGTCATCCGCTTCAAGACTGCTGCCCTGGAGATCTATAGTCTGGACGAGCCCGTCGCCATGCTGACGTTGAAGCGAGGGCTCAGGACCTCCCGTTTGATATATTCCTTAGACAAAAAGCCATCCAAGACATACTCTGAACTCCTCCTCCGCATCTACAAGTATATCCGTGCTGAGGAGGCTGACCGTACCAGGAGAGAGCTAGACAGAAAGCCTTCGAAGAAGCCTACCCTAAGGGATGTGCCTGGAAACCGGAGGCCCGGGCTGCCTGCAGACTTTCGGTCAGGATCGAAGCTGAAGAACGGTCCTATTCCCGAGCAGACCTTCACTCCTCTCCTAGCTCCAAGGACAAAGATGCTCATGGAGATCGAGGGCGAGCACTACCTCCACCGACCTCCCTCTCAGAAGCCGAGAAGTAGTCACGACAAGATGAAGTACTTCCAGTTCCACCACGACCATTGCCATGACACTGAGGATTGCCGCAACCTGAAAAGGGAAATCGAGGACCTGATCAAGAGGGGCTATCTCAAGAAGTTCATAGGAAGAGAGGCCCCGGTGGAGGATCAACCACTTGCAACCCTTCTCCCTGTTCCTGCAGTCGACAATCGTCCTACGGAGAAGTCGGTGGGCATGATCTCCTGAGGAATAGGGTGCATGGTGAAGAGAGCTTGGGAGGGAGGAGAGTTGGAAAATGTACTCCCCTTTGAGAAGGGGAAGAGAGGTGAAGAAGAAAATGTAAATAATGATGCTATCGTGGTCGAGATAACCATCGCTAAGCATCCTGTACACCGTATTATAGTTGATAGTAGGAGCTCCACAGACATGCTTTTTTACGATATTTTCTCCCGAATGAACTTGTCCCATGGTCGACTGAGGCCAGTGCACACCCCTCTCGTAGGTTTCACCGGAGATTCTGTGGGAGTCGAGGGAGAGATCACCCTCCCTGTTACCCCCGGGACTCCACCCCAACAGAGCATGATCATGATGACTTTCATTGTTGTCAGACTCCCATCACCATACAATGCTATCTTGGACTGGGCTCAACCAGCTCGATGCAGTCATTTCTACCAAAAGGTTGCTGGTACAGTTCCCTATCGCTTTTGGGGTGGGAGAGATAAGGGGGGCAGTTCAGCCCATCCCGCATTGCTTGCAGGCTGTCCTAGGGGCCTGGAGTGCCGAGCTAGATGCTGACATCGACAACCTCGACCAAAGGGCGCAGGACCCCAGGGATGGCCCCGTTGAGCGCCTACTGACGTACCCTATTGGCTCAGACCCATTGAAGACGGTGCAGATAGGAGCCCAACTCCCGGAAGATGAGCGAGCTCGCTTGCTGAGTTTCCTTTGGGCCATTCTCACCTATTCCACAGAAGAAAGTCAGTTTGATAATATAACTTTACTTGTTACTTTAAATGCCTTAAACTTGTCCTAATTATCTCTACCCCACTCTCACTATCTATATCATCTAGTCATTAAGATAGCCTGGCTCTGATACCACTAAATCTGTCACACCCCGACCCTGAATCCGAGACAGATGTGCATCAGACGGCCGTATGCCCTTGGATTCATTTTTTCCTTAAACATACAAGGCCTGCCTGTACCATACCAAACTCAACAAAAATAATCAACCAGGCAATCCCATAAAATTTTATTAGATAAGCAAATTCAAATATTCATACACACTAACAGCCACACACTTAAATTTTATTAAAAAAATAAATAAATAACTGTGTCCGCTAAGTCCTAAAATCCTTATCAACTGGTTCCCAAGCCCACATGTTCCTCTGATCTTGAAAAAAATAAGGGAATATGGTGAGTTCCCTAAAACTTAGTAAGTTATCATACATCTCAAGTATAATTCTACCATAAATCAAGAGCAAGGCAGTTTAAATAAATCAATGCACACAAGTAATCAAACATAATAATACTATTATAGAGCCAAATCAGTTTTCATTATTATTCTTCTTTAATACTCTTCTGACAACACACACTCCTTAGGATGGCCATCCACACTCACTCACTTAGTCCTCCCTGACTATGGCCACGATCAGCCCGTGGCTATCCCCACAAGAGTTCAGAATCCTGTCTCACATATCGCTCAACGGTCATGTGCCAGTTATCGCCCCACTGGAGGTCCACAAGGAAACTAGCTCTGAAATTACACGAGAAATATGCATCATCTGCATGTACCAGCGATCGCCCCGCTGGCCAGGCCCACAAGAAAAACTAGCTCCTGTCTCACATACCGTTCAATGGTCATGTGCCAGTGATCGTCCCACTGGAGGTCCACAAGGAGACTAGATCCTAACTTGTATAATCATAGTCGGACTAGAGAGTAACTAAAACCAACTCAACCCATGACACAGTATATTTTAATCATAAGTGTTTAGCCTCATACCACATCATGTCATTAATATACAACATAAAGTTATACAGTAATATTTAGTAACATACTAAATAGTAAGCTCATAGCATGCATGGTAAATTTTACTAGAGAATGATACTTACTTTAAAGTATCCACCAACTAATACAATCCAACACTAAATCGGGTCTTCCAAGGATAACCCCGATCCTGCATAATAATTTTTAATCATATAATTAATTTCTATATATATATATATATATCTATATAAAACTACAAAAAAAAAAACTAAATTCCCTGCTAATTGAGTCAACTCAGTTCTGTGATCGAGTTAACTCAGCCAACCAACCGAGTTGACTCACCCCAGAAACCGAGTCAACTCGGTTCGTTCTCCTTTCTTCCCGCCCGTTGCCAACTCCCCTATTCTCCTCTCATTAAATCTCAATACTGTCTCCCCCAACCAAGCCTACCCTCCATTGCCACAGGAAAAATGGAAGGAAGGAAAGGGAAGGGAAGGAACCAACGGTGCCCCAACGGTTATTTGGTCACTTGCCGGAAACCCAAAACGAAACAAATCCCCTCCATCCCTGCCGGTCGACCCTACTCAAACCCAAGCTCGAGAGGGAATGGGCTCCCGTCAGTCACCTCTGCTCATGCCAACCTGAGAGAAGACGAGAAGAGGAGGATAGAGGACTTACCGGCAAGATCGACGTCCACCGGAGGAGAACATGTTACGGAAAGGACTGAGGCATGCGAGAGGGGTTCATCGGCATTCACTGGAGGAAGACGGCTTTTTGAGATGGATAGGCACACGAAGGAGCCTTCCTTATAGGGAGGAATCCCTCTCCCGCATGCCTCAGCCTCCCCTCTCCCGCACGCCTCAACCTCCCCTCTCCCGCTCCTCCACCGAACAAACCGGCAGTTCGGTGCCAAGGTCGATCTGAACTAAGTCGGCATCCCAATTACCGGCTTCAGTCCAAATTCACATGGGCCACATTTTGGGTTGGGCCTCACATTCTCCCCTCCTAAAAGAAATTTCGTCCTCGAAATTGACATACCTGATTCATTGAAAAGTTGAGGATACTTGTCTCTCATGACTTCTTCTAGTTCCCAGGTGGCCTCGTGCTCTGAATGATTGCTCCACTGGACTTTAACATAAGGAATGATACGCTGTCTCAGGACTTGTTCCTTTCTATCAACCACTTTCACTGGTTGCTCTTCATAAGACAAATCTTTCCTGATTTGAATCGATTCCAATTCGACTACATGATTTGGATCAGGTACATATTTACTTAGCATAGAAACATGAAAAACATTATGCACTCCCGTAAGAGAAGGCGACAAAGCAAATCGATAAGCTACTACTCCAATTTTCTCTAGGATCTTAAAAGGACCCACATACCGAGGGCTTAGCTTCCCTCGCACCCCGAACCTCATTACTCCTTTGGTAGGAGACACTTTGAGAAGCACATGATCTCCCACCTAGAATTCTAGCTCTCTTCTCCGAGTATCTGCATAACTCTTTTGTCGACTTTGAGCTGCAAGAAGCCGTTTCCTAATAAGTTGAATTTTATCCATTGTCTGCAGTACAATATCTGGTCCCAAAAGCTTTCTCTCACCAACATCATCCCAACATATCGGGGTCCTACATCTCCTCCCGTACAATGCTTCAAAAGGTGCCATCTAAATGGTTGCTTGATAACTGTTGTTATATGCAAACTCTACCAGTGATAAATGTTCATCCCATGACCCTTTTAAATCAAAAACACAAGCTCTTAGCATATCTTCCGGTGTCTGGATTGTCCTCTCTGACTGACCATCTGTTTGAGGATGAAAGGCCGTACTAAATTCCAACTTTGTTTTCATAGCTCGATGCAGTTCTTTCCAAAATTGAGAAACAAATCTCGTATCCCTATCAGATACAATTGATACAGGAATACAATGTAATCTGACAATCTCATCAATATATAATTTAGCTAGCCTTTTCATGGAGAAATTAATCTTAATAGGTAAGAAATGAGCTTACTTCGTTAATTGGTCTACAACAACCCAAATAGCATCAAATCCTCTGAGAGACCTCGACAATCCTGTAATAAAATCCATTGTGACATACTCTCATTTCCATACTGGAATAACTAGGGGTTGCAGTGGTCCTGCTGGTCTCTGATGCTCAGTTTTTATTTGTTGACAAGTTAAGCATTGAGCCACAAACATGGCTATCTCCCTTTTCATACCACTCCACCAAAAGTTTTCTTTAAGATCTTTATACATTTTTATACTTCCAGGATAAATTGTGTAAGTAGAGTTGTGAGCTTCAGTCAAAATTTCCTTCTTCAAACTTGCATCTCTTGGAATACATAATATGTTTCCAAACCTTAAGGATCCATCCTTATGAATTCAGAATTCTGAAATTATCCCAAATTGTACCTTTTTCCTGACCTTTTGTAATTCTGTGTCGCTCTCCGGCGATACCTTAACTCTATCAATTAGGATAGATTATATCTTAAGGGCAGCAAGTAAAAATTTAGAATTGTGTAGCTGTATCTCCATATTTAACCTTCCAAAATCCTGAAGAATTTCTTTCTGAGAAGTAATTAAAGTCGCTACACTACTCACGGTTTTCCTGCTCAATGCATCAGCTACCATATTTGCTTTTCCCGGATGATAACTTATTTTCAGATCATAGTCCTTGATCAATTCTAACCATCTTCTTTGTCTCAAGTTTAACTCCTTCTATGTAAATAAATATTTGAGACTTTTATGATCAGTAAAAATTTCACAAGATATCCCATATAAGTAATGTCTCCAAATCTTCAAAGCAAAAACAACTGCAGCCAACTCCAAATCATGAGTAGGGTAGTTCTGTTCATGTAATTTAAGTTGCCTGGAGGCATAGATTACCACTTTTCTATTTTGCATAAGTACACATCCCAACCCTCTTCTGGAGGCATCACTGTATATAGTGAAACCTTCACTTCCAGATGGTAGGATAAGAATAGGAGCTGACACCAAGCATTTCTTCAACTCCTGGAAACTTTCCTCGCAGTCATCTATCCAGACAAATTTGATCCCTTTAAGGGTTAGCTGGGTTAGTGGCAGTGCTATGCGAGAAAATCCCTCCACGAATCTTCGATAATAACCAGCTAGTCCCAGAAAACTACGAACTTATGTTATATTAGTTGGCCTACTCCATTAAACAATTGCTTCAATCTTTGCTGGGTAAACAGGTATACCTTCTTTAGAGACTATGTAGCCGAGAAAAAAATACTATTAAGCCAAAATTGACATTTCTTCAGCTTTGCATACAGCCTCTGTTCTCTTAGTATCTGTAAGATTCTCCTCAAATGTTCTTCATGCTCTTCCTGGTTCTTAAAATATATCAGAATATCATCAATAAACACTACCACACATTGATCCAAATATGACCTAAATATCCTATTCATCATGTCCATGAAAGTTGCTGGAGCATTCGTCAATCCGAAAGGCATCACCAAAAAGTCATAATGTCCATTTCTAGTCCGAAAGGCTGTCTTGGATATGTCCTCATTCTTAATTTTTAACTGATAATACCCAGACCGTAGATCAATTTTCGAAAACACCTGTGCACCTTGCAATTGGTCAAAAAGATCATCAATTCTGGGAAGAGGGTACTTATTCCGGATTGTCAACTTGTTCAATTCCCGATAATCAATACACAACCTCAAGCTTCCATCATTCTTTTTAACAAAAAGCACCAGAGCATCCCACGGTGAAACACTTGGCCTAATAAAACCCTTATCAAGTAGTTCATGAAGTTGCTCCTTAAGCTCCTTCAATTCAGCTGGTGCCATTCTGTAGGGAGCCTTAGAAACAGGTTCTGCACCTAGTACAAGATCAATAGAAAACTCTATCTCCCTATCAGGAGGCAATCCCGGCAATTCATCTGGAAATACATTAGGAAATTCTTTCACGGTTGGAATAGTTTCCAACTTCATTCCTTCTTGCTGAAGGTCTAAAACATTGGCTAAATACCCTATACAACCTTGTCTTAGCATCCTGCTAGCTTGCATAGCCAAAGCCATTCTAACATGGACCTTTCCTTTACTGCCAGAGAAACTGAAAGGTTCCTGTCTTGGAGGATGAAAAATTACTTTCTTCCCGAAACAATCCACAGTGGCATGATAAGAAGCCAACCAATCCATTCCCAAAATAATATCAAACTCCTCCAACTTCAAAACCATTAGGTCAGATGAAAAATCATAATTTCCAATACTTAGAGTGCAAGATAGACAAATCATACTAACTATGATGGTGCTCCCATTTGGAATGGAGACACAAGTTTCATAATTCATAAATACTGGTTTCATACCCACCTTCTTAATAAATCCAGTTGAGATAAAGGAGCGTGTTGCCCCTGAATCAAATAAAACATGAGCATAAAAAGAAACTACCTTGATGATACCTATCGAACAGTCAAATTCTAACTTTGTAATTATATGAACACAATTGAATTAACTTTAAAAGAAAAGATCTTTGAAATTACCTGTCACTACAGCATTCGATGCCTGAGCATCTTGCTAAGTCAAAGCATAAACACGAGCTTGGGTCTTCTGCTTCTGACGCTCTCCATATCCATAAGTTGAAGGTTGATTTTGAAAAGAAGATGGTACATTCGAAGTAGGAGGTGCAGGCGGTCGCGGTACATTCTGAAATGAATGTTGGTATCCAAAATTCTGAGCACGAGGGCAATGTACAGCTCTGTGGCCCTGCTGGCCACAGTTAAAACAAGTCCCATAATTCTGAGTATGAGGGCAATTCACAGCTCTATGGCCCTGCTGGCCACAGTTAAAACAAGCCCAGGAATTTTGAGCATGAGGGCAATCCATAGCTCTGTGGCCTTGCTGGTCACAGTTAAAACAAGCTCCAGAAAACCAATGCAGTCCTGCACCAAGTGAAAACCCTGACATCTTATGCAACGAGGACCATTTTCCTGCTGAGGTCCTGGATTCCTCTCTTGATTTCCCCTATGTCTAGTTGGTCTGCCAGAGTATCGACCACCTTGCTGTCCATTAGGTCCAGATCTCTTCCTCAATTGTCGTTCTCTTTCCTGTTGCATGTTGTCAACCTCCTGCTCCACAATTTTGGCTTTACTAACCAGATCCCAATATAAAGCCAGTTGCATCAGCCTCACTCCAGCACGAATCCTAGGTTTAAGCCCTTTCTCAAACCTTCGAGCATTGATATTATCCGTAGCCACCAAGTCCGGAGCAAAACGGGACAATTCTATAAACTTGGCTTTATATTGTACCACCGTCATGTTTCCTTGTATCAGTCTTGTAAACTCATTTTCTTTCTCAAATCTAAGACTTTCTAGAAAATACATATCCAAGAACTCTTGACGAAAACTATCCCAAGTAATTGGCTCCTCAGTACCTTGCTGCCTCTTGACAGCCTCCCACCATTTAAAAGCTTCACCCTGTAATTAATAAGTAGTAAAACGAACCTTTTCTAGATCCGTACAATCCATACTGGTAAAAACCTTCTCCATTTCCTTCAGCCATTTCAAAGATTCAATAGGTTCGATATAGCCCTCAAAAGTAGGAGGTGCCAACTTCTTAAATTCTGTGATTTCCCGATCTGTCTTAGAAGATTGACCACCTCTACTTTCCTGCTGACACAATTCCTGAACAAGCCCGATTAGCGCTTGAATAAGGCCTACCACCTGACCATCGAAATTGGCTGTTCTCAAATCACGCTGTTGAGGGGGAGGACTAACTGCTCGGCTTTCGCTCTGATCAAGTGATAAGCTACAAGTCCTGGAGGCACTAACAGCTCGAGACGGGCCTGCTGCTTGCGAAGTACCATGAGCTCGAGAAGCATGATCATTATGATTAGATGTCCTCATGGATCGGGTCCGGGCCATTTCACCTATTCCACAGAAGAAAGTCAGTTTGATAATATAACTTTACTTGTTACTTTAAATGCCTTAAACTTGTCCTAATTATCTCTACCCCACTCTCACTATTTATATCATCTAGTCATTAAGACAGCCTGGCTCTGATATCACTAAATCTGTCACATCCCAATCCTGAATCCGAGCCGGATGCGTATCAGACGGTCGTATGCCCTTGGGTTCATTTTTTTCTTAAACATACAAGGCCTGTACTATACCAAACTCAACAAAAATAATCAACCAGGCAATCCCATAAAATTTTATTAGATAAGCAAATTCAAATATTCCTACACACTAACAGCCACACATTTATATTTTATTAAAAAAATAAATAAATAACAGTGTCCGCTAAGTCCTAAAATCCTCACTAACTGGTTTCCAAGCCCACATGTTTCTCTGATCCTAAAAAAAATAAGGGAATATGGTGAGTTCCCTAAAACTCAGTAAGTTATCATACATCTCAAGTATAATTCTACCATAAATCAAGAGCAAGACAATTTAAATAAATCAGTGCACACAAGTAATCAAACATAATAATACTATTATAGAGCCAAATCAGTTTTCATTATTATTCTTCTTTAATACTCTTCTGACAATACACACTCCTTAGGATGGCCATCCACACTCACTCACTTAGTCCCCCGTGACTATGGCCACGATCAGCCCGTGGCTAGCCCCACAAGAGTCCAGAATCCTGTCTCACATATCGCTCAACGGTCATGTGCTAGTTATCGCCCCACTGGAGGTCCACAAGGAAATCAGCTCTGAAATTATACGAGAAATATGCATCCTCTGCATGTACCAGTGATCGCCCCGCTGGCCAGGCCCACAAGAAAAACTAGCTCCTGTCTCACATACCGTTCAACGATCATGTGCCAATAATCGTTCCACTGGAGGCCCACAAGGAGACTAGATCCTAACTCATATAATCATAATCAGACTAGAGAGTAACTAAAACCAACTCAACCTATGACACAGTGTATTTTAATCATAAGTGTTTAGCCTCATACCACATCATGTCATTAATATACAATATAAAGTTATATAGTAATATTTAGTAACATACTAAATAGTAAGCTCATAGCATGCATGGTAAATTTTACTAGAGAATGATACCTACTTTAAAGTATCCATCAACTAGTACAATCCAACACTAAACCGGGTCTTCCAAGGATAACCCCGATCCTGCATAACAATTTTTAATTATATAATTTATATATATATATAACTATAAAAAAAGAAACTAAATTCCCTGCTAATTGAGTCAACTCAGCTCTGTGACCAAGTTAACTCAGCCAACCAATCGAGTTGACTCACCCCAGAAACCGAGTCAACTCGGTTCGTTCTCCTTTCTTCCCACCCCTGCCAACTCCCCTGTTCTCCTCTCATTAAATCTCGATACTGTCTCCCCCAACCAAGCCTACCCTCCACTGCCACAGGAAAAACGGAAGGAAGGAAAGGGAAGGAACCAACGGTGCCCCGACGGTTGTCCGACCACTTGCCGGAAACCCAAAACGAAACAAATCCCCCTCATCCCGGCTAATCGACCCTACTTAAACCCAAGCTCGAGGGGGAATGGGCTCCCGTCGGTCACCTCTGCTCATGCCAACCCGAGAGAAGACGTGAAGACGAGGACAGAGGACTTACCGACGAGATCGACGTCCATCGGAGGAGAACGTGTTCCGGAAAGGACCGAGGCATGCGAGAAGGGTTCGTCAGCGTTCACTGGAGGAAGACGGCTTTTCGAGATGGATCAAGGCATCGGAGGAGCCTTCCTTATAGGGAGGAATTCCTCTCTTGCATGCCTCAGCCTCCCCTCTTCCGCATGCCTCAACCTCCCCTCTCCCGCTCCTCCGCTGAACAAACCGGCAGTTCGGTGCCAAGGTCGATCCAAACTGAAGTCAGCATCCCAATTGTTGGCTTCAGTCCAAATTCACATGGGCCACGTTTTGGGTTGGGCCTCACAAGTAGCTTGATGAAAAAAGCGAGTGTTCTTGTCACCTTCTCTCAACCAGCGAACTCTGGACTTTTGCCTCCATAAAATCTCCTGCTGACTCAGAAGCATAGCAAGATAGTTGCGGAGAGAAGCCAAATCAATATCAACCAAGCCACCTTTCCTATCCTCCTTTTTATGAAGAGAAGAAATAGAAGTTTCCATAGCATGCAGTCTAACAGAGATATTCCCCACCTCCCCTTTGTTCCAGTGGCGAAGTCTCCTTTTCACCAACTCCAATCTCCGTGTAATACAATATCTCGCATCACCACGAACCGGTATCATCCAAACCTCCCTGACAATCTCTCAGGATCTAGGATACTGTAACTAGAACTTCTCAAATCTGAATGGGATCTGGCTAGCGACAAAGAGAGCGGTAGATTGTAGGATGGGATAGTGATCAAAAGCTATTCTAGGTAAATGACGGACCAGGTGGTGGGGGAACAGGTGAAGCCAGCTAGGATTAGCAAAGACCCGATCAATATGCTCCCAAACCTTAGCTCCCCCTGTCCGGCTGTTGTACCAAGTAAATCGAGGTCCAACAAACGTAGATCAATCAGTCCCTTTGATTGTAAGAAGTGAGTGAATTCTCTAGAGACAGTGTCCTCAGCAAAGGGACGACCACCCCTCTTGTCTTTTACTTTATCAATGTAGTTAAAGTCTCTTGCCACAATGACTGGGGTACCCTGGTCAATGAGAGTGGAGACCTCCTGCCACACCTTCCTTCTCATCCGATAATTAGTACTGGCATAGATAGCAGATAGCAACCAAGTAGCACCCCAAGGTTCAGAAACAACAATCGTCACATGTTGGGAACAATGGTAAAATGCATCGACCTTAACCGCTCCCTTATTTCATGCGATGATAATGCCTCCAGATAAGCCCTGGGATTCAATAGCATAAATGCCCCAGGAGGGCGGGAAGCGTCGGTGAATGTGGTTCAAATTCGGACTGCTCAAATGGGTCTCCAACAGGATGCAAATGTTGGGATGATGTAATTGAACCATTCTATGGAAAGAAGAGTGGAAAGCAGGTTTCCCTGCTCCCCGAACATTCCATGCCATAATCTTCATAAATAAAAGAAAAGACAGTTAATTAGAGCCATTCCCCAGCTCCACATTCTTCATATGACCATCCATCATTTCATCAGCTGACCCAGTCATTCCAGGAAAAAACACAGTCGCTTTTAATCTTCTTATTACTACTTCATGACACTGAGTATCCCCAGAGGGATCTGGCCTATCCGCCGATACAACAGAGGGTGCAATAATGGCCGAGGAGGAGGCACCCCAAGCAGGAAGGCGACGTCACCGAGCAAGGGACTCAAAAGGTGCCCCTGCTGCAACAGACCCCCCAACCATTTATGTTCCCTCCTTGGCTTCAGTTACAGAGTCCTTATTCCTATTCACCAGACCTTTCAGAGTTGTAGAGGCAGAAGGGAAAGGCATAATAGGACCCTCGCATCCTGCATTGGACCCCTTAGCCACCGAAGTTAGCAAGGGAGTCGCACCCTCTCTTACCATGATGCCCAAACCCTTACAACACCCATCAACAACCTCCTCCAGCCCGACATTCGGCCCCTTCTTCCTGATCGCCTGGGAGACCACCGCCTCAGTCAGGGGAAGAGGTGACAGGGGAGAAGGGGAGGACGTCGGGCTAGGGGCACAAGACTCCATGGCCGAAGATGGCAAAGCAGCAATAGGACTCCCATAACTCCCCTTGAGGCCAATCATACAAGGAACATGGATACTGACATGGGATATGGCAGGGGGACGCAGGTCAGGGTTCACCTTAGCAGGAGGAGGGAAGGCCCGAGGAGAGGAAACAACAGGCTTCGACGGGCTACGACTCATCTTCGAGGATAGGGCACCATAGTCCACCATCTACAAATCCTTTGGACCGGAGTCTTCCACTAGGCCCAACTCCATTGAGTCCCCCAATGGGCCAAAGGCCTCAAACATAGAAACAGAAGACCCCCCCTTCACCGGACTGGTCACCATTGGTAGATCCCGGCGAGCACCGTCGGGCAACCTTCATCAGCTTTTGCCACCCGTCCGAGTTCGGTGGTGAACTCAAGGAAGAGGTATTAGCTGCCGGAGAAGATTGGGGTGGAGAAGAAGAGTAGGGATCCGATGAAGTCTAGTTAGGCTCCTCTTCCTTCTTAGGTGCCCTCCTCCCCTTCGGTGGAACCCTGGAAGGCCGAGGTTGGTGGATCCGTGAAGTCACCAACCATGGCCCCAGCTTTGGTCGACCCACAGGACCCTCCCCCAACATTCCAGTCTTCGATTGGCCTTGTCCCTCCACCGAGGAATCCATAGGATAAGGAGAAGAGTTCGCCTGAGCCGAAACTAGGTCAACTTTGAATGGATCATAACCTCCCACCGGGAGACGGTAGCACTCCTCCGTATGCCCAATCCTACCACAAAGATAACACATAGGTGGGAAATTCTCGTATATGAACTGCTACCAGAACTCCCCTTTTTTTCCTTGGATTAGAACCCCAAGGCAGATTGGTTTCCCCGCATCAATCTCGACACAAACCCTAGCATACCCAATTTTCCGTAATAGATCAGTAAAGTCATCAATGAAAAAGGGAATACCTCTTCATCTGCAATGGCCATGATGGCCAAAGACATCCACTACTCCAGCGACAGTTCGGGGAGCCAAAGCCACACCATCGCCCACTGGACAGCTCTCCGGCCAGGGGTAAAATCTAGAACCTACGATTCCAAGGCAAGCAGCTGGCCGGCCACGAACCATGGTCCCCCCTCTTGACTAGAGCACAGTCATTCACCATTTTGAGATGGAGGACCACATGATCTTCAGCAATTGGAAAGGTTTTAGGATCATAATCTAGCTTGATCTTGGACCGTACCTCCTTGGCAATCCAATCAACTCGTACCCGATGACCCAAGCTACGGATCACCAAACCCATCTCATTACTGACGGGAGTCGTCAAGGACGATCTCTGACAATTCAAAAACTTTAGAAAAGAAAGCTCAAAGTTGATTGATTTCAACTTTAGTTATCTTGTGGGAAGTCCATGACGCTCCTCGCAGAGAGCCCTGAACCACTCGAATCCATGATCAGTTAGCGTCTCCAGCTTTGACAACTCCTTTAACTGCTATTTGACGAGCAGAATCATTAGTCTCCAAAGGCGAACCCATGGGCACTGCATAGCCTTGGGAGGCTTCCGTCTTTGACCCCGGCGAGCTCCTGCCCACTGTCATTCTCCATCTCCAACACTGCCCACTGTCATTCTCCTTCTCCAACACTGCCCGCTGTCATTCTCCTTCTCCAACACGAGAGCTCTCATTGGACACTTCACAATGTGCAAAGTCCTCTTGTGCCATTAGAAACCAACCTATTCCATAGAATAACCAAGAAAAAAAATGAGAAGACACGGTTATCGAGTCAGAGCTTGACGACTATACAAACACGCTTCCAAGATTCCCCCCTTTTTTTATAATTTTTCAATAATAAAAATATCATTTCTTTATAATTTTTAAAAAAAATTATGATATCTTGCTATAATATCTTAGAATTAAATAAAATAGAAAGTCATGATCCAATTTCAGGATATTATAGAGATATTTTTATTATTAAAAATTTGAAATGAAAAATACTAAACTACATTAAATTCCTGTAGCATGCAGCATTAAAGACTGGATAGTCTTATTTATTAATTGTAGCTGCATGACCCAATCATATAAAGCATATAAAGCAATATATTTTTTCTGCACTTGATGGTGCACAAAAAATTTCACATGGTACATGTCCTTAAAATATAATTTCTCTGAATAGTGACAGGTTGAGTGCGTGTGAAATATTATTTCTCTGAATATCAACTAAAGCCCACCAGCACCAGAAAGCGGGCTGGTCTTTTCACGGCTTATATCACTGAATGGATTTTCCAGTCTAGCCTTTTTCTGATGATCGGATCATCACCAACAATGTAGAAAGGAGCCGTCTCCTTGAGAGGGTAATTGTCTGTCCGTGTACAAGTTGCTAAAGTTTTATGCACCCAAATGTCAGTTCACAAGGAATTCGAGGTATGAAATCGTCTACTGGAGATGATCAACAAAGTAGATCAGCAAGTCCCAGAATTTAATTGCCTTCGATGGATACCTTATCCACTAATAAAGAAATTTCCATCTGATATTCTCATCAGAAACTGAGGAAATATCTTTCTTATAAAAAAAAAGTAAAACATTATAGAGTTGTGATTATATGGCATAAATATTCAAAAATATTCTCTGCAGTGATAGGTACCGCTTACCAGGTTACATGGGAGGCATTAATTATCTGCTCTCCAGGATCAACCAAAGACAACCGTCACAGTATTCTTGTGGAATCACGAAAAAGAGTATTACAGGTACTGGAACTTTAAAAAAATGCTGCAGATACATGAGGGGGGAAAAATTGAAAGGAACAGCAAGCTCTTGAATGTCAATTAATTTCTCCACCATATGGTTCTTGCATTCCATTTGCATACTTTCACTTCTTTTCCTCCTAGGATGACAAAGAAGGCAATCAGGCAAATCAGATGCTGAAGTTTATCTCATTCACATGGTTTATAAGCTTATGAATTCACAAAAATAGATGATCTATTTTGTGACCAAATGAACAGAAATGAAAATTAACAGATTGAAGTTAATATGTGCATTTACTAATTTTGTTAAGGTTTATCAGTGATCATGGTACATAAGAGTCATATTACATCAAGGCAAGCTGCTACATCTATGGGCAGGCACAAAATGCACAATGTACCCGACACTAAAGAATCTGCTAAACAATGCACATTTGATAACAAAAAACATTAAAAGCAAGCAATCATGTATTGGAGTACTCCCTGAAGTTCAGTCCACTTATCTAACCTCCAAAAGCATAAGGCACAATAACAGATTATCATCTTCAAGTTGCAAGGAATTAACTCTTTGTTAACTACCCAGTGGAACCAAATAAAAATGAGTATGTGCTTTCAGATCAGCCCCCAAAGGTTCCATCTTACCTAGTGAGTATTCAAAAAGATAGGATTGCCCAACAGCATTATCATCTGGGAAACAATATAATTAAACCAGCATAAACAAATCTTAACCACTATTCTAGGCCACCTTGTTCTGATATCCTGATTTATTGATATCCAATTTTACCAAGCCTTGCTACGTCATTACTTTTTCTATCCATCCATCAGCTACATCTAGTAACTCGGCATCCTGACTAACCAGTTCCTAGTCAAATTGCACTCTTTTCACATCTCCACAACTAGTGTTGTAAATGGATCAGATAGACCCATTTCTACTCTGGAATCAACCTGAAAATCACTTGTTCCATTCCAAACCAAAGTCATTGACATCTAGCGATCCAAAAAGACCCAAATCAAAAGTGGATTGGATATTATCATAAGAAAGCCGATCTAAACCTGAACAGACTGAACATAATACAATAACTTTTCTTGCCCACCCTGAACCTTGTGGGACTCTAGAAACCAAAAATGCTATTAAGCTATAACTTTCCGTAGTTAATCATTAGTTTATCTTGTTAATTAATAACTTGACTTTGTTGCCAATCTGACTTGCATCAGCTAGTTGGCACCCCTCTCATCAGCAAAGAACTAGGGATTATAGCACCTCCACCACATTTCTTAAAATGAAAAAGAAGAAAACATATGTTTTTGTTAATTAATCTTTTTTTAGTCTGTACATTTGTTCTATCCGTTCTTTTCATGCACAAAATGTGTAGAATGTAATTTAATATGCTAAATTTCTTCATGTTCCTTATGGCTTGTGTTTGGATTTCTTTGACCTGATTGAACTCGGAAAAAATCAACGGGTCATTAATAAAAGCTATGAAGCTCAACATGATCCAAGTTGAAGTGGATCAGGTGGGGGTTCACATTATTGAATTCATTCATATACGAATCGATCTTTGATCATGCTAAAAGCCAATTTAACCTTGCATCCTTATCCACAACTCAGATAAGCATTACTTAGTCCCTAGACAATCTACAAATTCTAATCACACCTTTCAGTAAAGACTACCTGTTTTTGCTCGGGTAATACCAACTGCATAAATGATATAAACCATGAAACCATCCATTTCTTTCACAATCTCTGCGACTTTTAAGTTGATAAAATTTTCTTGTAAGTATTAACTCTATGTTATTGACTGCTAGTGTTGTTGAGGTAAGCATTGCAGATTATGTGGTGAGTTATTTGGAAAGTTAGATGCCCTAGACTTTTAGCATGTGCTTTCTAACATAATCAGAATACAGATTAGCTGCTGTGTGTTGTATCTATATTGGAACCCTTGGACTGGCTCATAATGACGATTGGCTTGATATTCTTGTTTGGGCTTCTGCTATATATTTTACATGGATTATTATCCACCGATAACGAAAGACAACACCACAAAAAGAAGAAAGCTTTCCATGATTTCACAATGAACCCAAATATCAGAACCTTAATATTCCTGTTTGGGCTGGCAGGCTGGAGGTTTTCTTAACAACTCATTATTTTCCATCATTTCTCATAGCCTAAACCCTAGTTCTTAGATTCTACAACTTCTCACTCAGATTTGACAGGAAAGCAAGCACCACACTGCCAATACTCTGAAGACAAGAATGATTACTTTGTTGGTAGAAACTACAGCCCTTTTCTGAAAGCATTTTCTCGAACATTTCCAAGCATTAGCTTAGTGATGAGAAGTTGCACGTGATAGCAGAAGGAATTGTAAACAATGAAATTCACGTTCTGATAATACAGCTCCAGTACAGTCTCAATCAATGACTAATTATATCAACAAACATGTTATCTTACCATATGATATTAAAAACCATGGCATTCAGAAAACAACTGCTTTGTTTATAATTTGTGAACAATTTGTTAAATTCATCTAGTTTTGGGTAATTATTAGTTAAATTGAGTACCTCATAAAAATTAAGAAATTCATTTGCCCAATAAAAAAATCAAGAAATATTCAAGAACTCAATAATTTTGAGAATAATGTCACTTTGCCGCAATTATAAACAGATTATTGTTTTCTTTATACCAAAAAAGCTTAAACAAAATGTAGAAATAGTGCAAAGTTATGGTACTAAACTAAGCAGTCACGGAGAAATGAAAAATAACTTACTTGTGCATAACTAGAAGGAACAGCTGGAACCTTTGGAGACAACCTTGGAGGTGAACCATCAAATATGTAAGAGCATTCAGTATATGCTCTTCCAATCCCCACTCCAGCACCAAAAGCTACAGATGCCCATCGAGTTGTTGGACTCCCTAAGAAAACAAAACAACCAAGATATAGACATTTTAACCAAAGCAAAATGCCTGCAAAGAGTATAACATGTGGAAAACAAGTAATTATTCAAAAGATACAAGCATCACCTACTTCAACTGTTACAAAAATAGCCTGAAAATCAATAACCGATAAAAGTCAATGTTAGGTGATCACTGCATTTCCATGATAATAAAACAAAATTAAGATTTCCAGAAAGAACAAAAAGCACTTTTCTAATGACATGTTTTATTCACATTTCTGAGCAGAACATGCATTTCTGTTTGTAATTTTATTCTTAACAAGAACAGAATTTATAGTCTTTGATATTATAAGACAAATTACTCCAAGTCTCCAATAATTCATCCAAGGTCTTAAGCCTTCATTCTTGAGGCACTCTACATACAATAAAAATGCACCCCAATAGTTCAACTCTTGCTCAAGGGGGGAACAAGAAAATTGCACCAACTAAAAGCAGGAGTACATTTATCAAATTTGAGGGAGGGGCCTTCCTATCACGTAATCATAACCATCCATGCATCAATTACAAAAGCCCAACAAAGGTGTCTTTAGACCTAATATAATCAAGTCAGTCCATTAGGTTTTCCCAGTGTTTTACAAGGCAGTTTTAGAATGTGAGCAGCGAAATTAAAGGATCAAATATTGCATATAGGGTCATTATTTTTAACTATTTAAAAAACACATTACATTAACTATAATAACAATAATGGTAATTATTTTTTGATGGATAATAACAAGATTAACCACAATAATAACTAACAATTTTGCTTATTGCTTAGTAACTAATATGCAATACCAATAATTAAAAATAATAAACATTCTAATATTACTAATAATAATATTATTAGGCCCACTCGAAACCCACATGAAACCTCACCATCAGTTAAAACCTGCTTCCCCTACTCAGGCCCACATAAGAATGGGTTGTATATGTGACTCCAGAATGCTAAGCAATCTCATATATTAGCCACATATATGCAGCCGCAAGATGCTACAAGGACTGCCTTTTCGGTCCATTGCAGTATGACCACATATTATAACTGCATATAGGCAATGTGGTGCAGTCAAGTGATCATATACGAACATGCGGGCCCACGTGCGGCAATGTGCACTACATTTTAAAATAATGATTTTCCATTGTTTGGTTTCGGAATTTAAGCAATAATGGGGTCAGGTTATATCACACTGGGTTGGATCAAAACTACAGCCTAGCTAGTAGATGACCACTTAGTCAACCAGGTCAAGTAGTCTTGACTCATTTATGGGTCGGGTTGAGCATTGTTTGCAGGAAAATTTGTTTTAACTTGTTCCAAACCAGACCTGGCCCAATCTATTGCCAGCTTTACTTCCATTATATCGATTTCGAGGTTGAGACTTGAGACTTTATAGCTTTTTCCTTAGTTGATCTCCATTTACATTTCCCTCGGCATGTAGGTTAACTTCTTTAATATTTGTATATATTTCTCTCTTTTGGTAAACATTATCTTCTTTGCCTCACAATAATATGGGCACACAGATACTAGCCAACAGGCACATGAAACATCCACTAAGAATGAAGACAAGAGTGTTGGAATGGAAAGAAGTTACAAAAAAAACATATTTTAATTAAAACATCACATCACAAAATGGTAACCAAGATAAATCGATGCATCTGAAGATAAGCATTGAATGAACCAACAAAATCATGGCAACTTCTTAAATTTTGAGACTTTACAAGTAGAGAAGGGGTGGGGGTTTCCTTTTTCCCTTTTTTTCCTTGGTGGGAACAGCAGGGTTAGGTTTCCAAATTAATCCAGACAAAAACAAATCTGAAGTGAAAAAAGTACTTGTTTCCTCTATATTTATGTTTTCATATTACATTTACATATCCTCAATTTGATCATCCCTTTAAAATTTGTATTAAATCCATTTCATGCCATATTGATATCCTCAAAGCATGATATGACCAGCTCAATGAGAATTTTAAACATTCGATAAAAACCAATTTTACAGTAATAATTTATCTGATGGACTGATCATAGCTGAGAGCAAATATGCACATTATAAAATTGGCAAAGTGATAAATATTTGTACTCTAAAAACTTTTTCTTTTTCTTCTTTCTTTTTTAGTAAGCATTACTAACCACTCATTAAAATCAAAATTAGAAGAGTGAAATGAAATATAGATGACTCAATCATTGGAAAATCTCCTCAAGAATATGAGAAGGGATGGACCAAGGCAAGGACAAATATCTACTATAAATGCAAATAAACCCTGAATATTTAACTCGCTTTCTCTTTCATTTTCTATGATGCCCCCAGGCATCTGCAATGTTTATATCGTTTAAAAAAGAAGAAAAATGGAAAAAGAATATGCTAACTAATCAACAAACTAAGAATCATTATGAAGCCCCTTTGCTTTCATCCAGCAAAGGGAATGATCGAACTTGAACTTTGACTACAAACCATGAATATCTCTCTAATAACATTAGTTGGTATATTGATAAAAAACTCACGTCACAAATATCATATCTATGCTTGTTCTGAAATAATTACATTATATTGGAGGACCCTTCTTGACCAATCCAACTTTGATCGCACTCTTCCTTTCAGAGATATGAAGCACGTGGATGCCAATGGTTCTTTTGGTAAAATCATGTCCTCCATATCCAAAGTGACCTTAGTTATTGCATGTACAAGTTGTTTTATTGGAAACTGAAAATCCCTTAGAAAGTCATGCTCAGATACTCGTCTTAAAGAGAATCCTTATTTGTACATGATGATAACCTTCTCAAAAAGGGGTCGATTTGGAGATAATTGTGCAAAGTGTAATAAGGTGGGTAAAACCATTTTCCTATTTTATCCTCAATGGTAACTTCAACAAATGAATTTGAAATCTGATTGGTCCCATTTCAACAGGCAAAGTATAAGACAAAATGAACCTTATAGCTTATCCTTGGGTAGAATAAATTGAACAAAGAAGGGGGCAGACATGGCTTGCATTTCCTTTAGTTAACAGCAGTCACTGTAAGGTAAAATGAATGTCTAAGTTTGTTTTTTAAGGAAGTACCTCTGGAGTACCGATGGTAACCAAAGAGACAGTTTTTGGACCTCCAGATACATGTTATGTGATGAATCCATTTATAACAATCTTGAGGGAGGGATTTCGTGTTAATTCCATGGTAATCTCCATACTTCTTATTTTATTGCAATCGTAACCAAAAAGACAGTTTTTGGACCTCTAGATACATCTTATGTGATGAATCCATTTATAACAATCTTGAGGGAGGGATTTCGTGTTAATTCCATGGTAATCTCCATACTTCTTATTTTATTGCAATTTATGAAAAAAAGCTTCGTTTGATGAGGAAAGTATAAGTGTGTGACTAAAGAAAGAAGTTTTCTCACAACCAACTGGCAGAGGTTCGAGTCTTGGTTTAGACATATTTCGACGAGAAAGTCCGGGAATAAAATAAAAAAAATAGTCCAAAAATAAAATCAAAAAAAGAAAAAAATTAATAAAATAACCCTGGAGCCCCTGTTAGTTGGTGGTAGTGAAAAAGTTAGAGATATATATAATAAATCCCGTTCACTCGGCTGACACCAGTGGTAGTCAGGTTGACGTACTCACCTTCGGGTGGGGAACGGCTGCGGAAAAATTAATATGCGCTATGTATCGAACATTCCCTGGCTGGGGTGGGGGACCGTCTGCGGGTGGCCATGCCCGAGGTCTAACTCCTCTCCCCCCTTTTTTTCCAGCAAAAAAAAAAAAAAAAAAGAAAGAAGTGGTATAGAGTGACATCCACTTCAAAAGCAGACAGACAATACAAAGCTACAACAAGATAAAAAAGGGGTGATCCCACACACAAGAAGCATATTGAAAAACTAACTCCCCATGTATATTATCCTACATGAAAAATCCACAAGAAGATGGTTGAATGACGTGTTGCTTGCCCACTACAAAATCACCACCCCAAAATTTATTACGCTGCTTGAAAATAAACAATCAAGGAGTGGTCCCACATTCAATTACTAGTTCTTATTCAATATATGAAACTATGCATTACCTTTTAATGCACTAAAATGAGACACTCTCAGATACACCTTTCTTTCTACGAAGAAGACATCACCAAAAACTACAGAAAATAAGGATGATAATCCACAAAACCATCTGTGTCATCAAATACAATGCCAACTCTGTTCCAATCTAAAGGGAGAAAAATTCAAAATTCGAGGCCTCTGTGTCACCCTCATCTTGTTATGACCATCACTAATCTTTCCAGTTGTCACTACAAAACTACCTTATTCTTTGTGTACCATAATAAAAATTCTCTGTCATTCCTTCCATTCATTCCTTGCTACAAAGACCTGTTTAACCACCATGTGACCCCAGCAGCTGCCCTTTCCGATTGCTTATCGCATTGTGTCCACACTGTTTGTCCTCACTTATCTAAAGCAACAATAATGAATATGCTCCACTCCTTTCATATACTCCTTTCCTAGAATGAGTGGTAGCAAATATGGGGAAATAAGAATCCTAGCATAATGGTTGCTTGGTCATAAATTGGGTGCTAACAGTAGTCACCATGCTGTAAAGCAAGGATGCTTTCCTAGAGTAACCAAATCCAAACCTAATGCATATTAAATACCTATTTGTGTCCAACATTTAGTGTCACTAACCAATCTTTTTAGGAAAAAATGGTATTTTCTGAAAATAGAATTCAAATACTTTCTGGCTATCCCCAGCTACTTTTGCAAGCTATGAGGTTATAGATCAAATGGAATTTGATAAGTTATTGTCTAGATCCACAATCCATAGATATAAATAATGCCACAGCAAATTACTGGTATATGCCCTTAAGGAGCAAGTGAGTGAGAGACCGTAGAAAGTAAATTTTTTATTTAGAAAAGAAAATAACTTTGTCATATATAATATAGCCATACATTAAAAATATTTATTTATTGACATATCCTGGTATCTAGAGTCTTTACCATATCAAATTTTGAAGACTTGCCATGTCAATGTATCAATACAAGGCTGTATCCTTGTTCATTTTTAATAGACACAGTGAGTTAAGCATGTATAGAAAGATAGAAGGATGGGAAAGAGAAAAGGATGAAGACGAGGGAAAAGAAAATGCTCAAACTTCCTTATAACTAAAATGGAGCTACCATGTGTAAAGCGAAGTTGATCTTGTTTGTAAATACATAAGATCTCAGATATCAATATACAACAAACATACGGACATGATAAAATTTTTACCTTGTGAATAACATGAATTTATATATGAGAATACACAAATACATGTTCATATGCATATTTATGCATAAAAATGTGCTCATATTTAATAAATATATTTATGACTGTAAGGATAAATATGCTTAAAATGGGTTCTGCTTCCAAACTCTTCTTATTGAAACATAAAATAAATCATTAAGTATTAACAAGTATGTCATTATAAGGGCAAAACTGAAAATTATGCCACAAGAAAAAGACATGATACAGCAACAACTCAGAAATTGTTGGAACTATAACAGAAATCATAAATACAGACAGAAAATAATTACATAAACAGTACAGAATAATGAAAGAAATTTGCACAATTTTGCATAACACATCCAGTTTTCCTGAAATTTCAAAATAATTAGACAAGATTTGGTTTTCATCAGTTACCTAAACCAAGGAAAAACACATGAACTAATGGGTGTTTGACAATTCTAGAAACTTCCACTAATTTAATAACCATGCCGGTCTTTGATATTACATGATGAATGGTTTCCTTTACCTGAAATGCTGCACGGTGATCTTTGATTTATTAACTCAATGCGATGGAGCACATCAATGTTACTTGGACACGTGACATGGGTGTCAAGTGTCCACATGTCCAGAAGAATTCAATGTGTTAATCTTCTAAATATTGGACACAGGGAATATATTTGTATCTTATATATGCATGTCCGAAGATACATTGATTTTTGCATATAAAGAATAATAAGCTAGATCTATGCCCCTTAGGTTCAGAAGATTTGATGATTATGTTAGAATTTAAAATGTTAATATAAAAGTGCTGAAGAAAGGTACACAAACAATGATGATGGCATCACAATTTGATGGTATAAAGTGTCAGAGCATCATGAAGTCATCTAAGAATTCCAGATGCCCAACATGTCATAAAAAACCCAAAATTTGGAATATCCAGATTACACTGCAGCAAATATCATTAGATAATTTCCAATCTTCTTACAATTATAATCCAACTTGTTACGCTGTACAAAAGATAGGAATGGGAGATAGATTGCTTTGATAAAGACCTTTATTTTTTTACAATAACATGAGGTTTTGGCAATAAAATGTTAGGATAGAAGAACATATACTTCTCAGGAGTGCTGCAATCCCCATTTCTCTTCAACTCCAGAATCATGACTTTGTCCACCCATCTCAAGTCAAAAGAACTCTGTTGACTCTGGTCTTGATTTTGATGATTGACAAAATGTTTAAGCATATATGAGTACTAATTGTATTTTAAGTGTGTTTTTCAGATCTCGGTACTCAACCATGTTGAATGAAGAAATGCTTGTATTTCAGTTGAAAAAGTTTTTAAATTAATGAAAAATTAAGTATATGGACTTTGGAATTGATATAGAAGAACTTGAAGAGGTTAAAGTTTCAATTTGAAGAAGTATCAGCAAAATTTCAGCATGGCACAGGCAAGTGTCGATACTTGGAAATGAAGTGTCGACACCTGAGGATCAAGTGTCGACACTTGAAGAGTGAAGTGTCGACTCAAGGCCTGAGAACAAGAAAAATACATAAAATATGAAAAATCAAATTGGCTGTGAATAATGTTCTAGCGTCGACCTACTGTAGTAAGTGTCGACACTTGCACTGTTCAAGTGTCGACACTGAACAGTAACGGCTAGTTTTCAAAAGCTGCAAACTTCTCAACTTGCTTCAAACGGCCATATTTTCCTTCCTAACGGCAATAAACGGTCATTTAAGTGTTGGGAGGCTATATAAACATCAATAATCAAATGGGGAAGTAATCCTTTGATGAGTTTCTTGAATATTCTTAAAGGATTCAAGAGTTGAGTGATTCAAGCCTTCAAGCTTTCAAGTTTCAAAGAGAGCATTGAAAGTCTACATCCACAAGCATCAATCAAAGGCTTCATTAACTTGAAGACAAGATTTTCATCAACATTCAAGGGCTTCAAAAAGATATTTGCTTTATTTTAGAAAGCTTTTATTGTATTCTTTAATATTGCTCTTAACTTGTTTACTTAAGATTTTTTGTGAGCCTTGAAAAATCAAAGAGGTTTTTGGTAAGTCTTAGAAAACCAAAGTAGTTGTTGGTGAGCCTTGAAACAAACTAGGATTTTACTTGTGAGCCCGAAGACAAAACAAGTTGTTTAGATTCTTGGTTAGCCCGTAAAACCAAAGGTGGTTATTGGTGAGCCTTGAAACCAACTAAGATTTGACTTGTGAGCCCGAAGCCAAAACAAGTTGTAAAGGTTGTTGGTGAGCCTAAGTTATAAAACCAATCTTAGTGAAATTCTCAAGGGTGGCTTGGGGAGTGGATGTAGGTGCTTGGTTGGCACCGAACCACTATAAACCTTTATGTTTGTGTGATTGTTCTCCTTGTGCTTTTATTTCTTTATTTTCGTTGCATTTATTTGAAATACACAAGCACTTGAATTGCATTAGCATATACTTGCTTTAGTTCATAGTTATTATAAAGTAGTCCAAAAGTTTTATAAAACCCAATTCATCCCCTCTCTTGGGTTGCCTACCTGAGCCTACAATTGGTATCAGAGCTCGATGCTCTGTTTTGAAAATCTAACGATTTTGAGTTAAAGATTATGACAATCCTAGTAGGTATTAGTGTTAGATCACCATTTTTCGATGGCACAAATTATGCTTTTTTGGAAAACTCGCATGCGCATTCATATTCAATCTATTAATTATTATCTTTGGAAAGTTATTGTTAGTGGTCCTCAAATTCCTTCCATGTTGGTTAATGGCATTTCCATTCCAAAGCTCGAAGAGGATTGGAATGAATATGACATTAAGCAAACTGAACTCAATGCTAAAGCAACGAACTTGCTTTATTGTGCATTGGATTTAAATGAATTTAATAGAATCTCATCATGCACATCGGCGAAGAAAATATGGGACACACTTGAAATTACTAATGAGGGTACTCTTCAAGTGAAGAACACTAAAATTAATTTGCTTGTACATTCTTTTGAAATTTTTGAAATGATGTATTATGAATCCATATCTGACATGTTTACTAGATTTATGACTATTATTAATGAATTAAAAAGTCTTGGCAAAATCTATACTAATACTGATTTGGTGAAAAAAATTCTTAAATCTTTGCCAATATCATAGGATCCAAAGATGACGGCGATCTAAAATGCTAAAGATGTAGAAACCTTATCTTTAAAGGAGCTTATCGGTTCACTCATGACCTATGAGTTGAACTTATGGCAAAGGATAGTGGAAGTTGATACAGAAAAAAGATAATGGCTTTCAAAGCCAAAAAAATTCAAAGCAATGATGGCAACTTGGAGCGATAGCGAAGATTCAAGTACGGATGATGAAGTTGTCCATCTTTGCTTCATGGCAAATGAGGAAAGGTATGTGCTGAAAATGATTATAATTTTACCTTTGATGAACTACATGATGCATTTAATGATCTTGTGCATGAATATAGATTGCTAAAAATTGAGCACAAGAAATTAAATAGGCATGTAGATTCATTTTCTCTTGACAATACCAATCTTGCAAATAAAAATGGTGATTTAAATGCCAAGATTGATATTTTAAAAAACGAAAAGAATAATTTTTCTAAAGAAAAAGAAAATGTTATTTTGAAAGATTTATATGATAAAGTTTTTAATGAAAAAAATATTTTGATTGAGGAAAAGAAGCAAAAATTTTTGAAGAATTTCTCTATTCCTGCTTATTTCAATTTGTCTTATAAATATGGTTTTAATGCTTATCCTTCTAGATTAAGAAAAGTTTAGGTTCCAAAAGAAACCATAATTACTAATCATAAAGGATCAAAGTTTGGGTACCAAAAATATCCACTTAATTTGTTTTGCAGGAATGTCTTGCAGCCCAACATGAAGAAAGGAAGTTCTTAAAAAATGACTGTACAAGACAATTTGAAGAAGTGGACAAGCTATATTTTGGACTAAATGGTAAAAGGAAGGACTATACATATTGGTAAATTCTAAACATTTCCTTCCATAATTAAAAATGTAGTTGAATTTTTATTGCATCAATTACTTTGAAAAATTGTTTTAAATGGTTAATTAGAATCAAGTTTGGACCTATAATCATTGGTTATGATCATGAACTTCTTGATGTTGATGAATTTCATGCTATCATGATTAAACTTATGATTGTAAGACCTTCACTTGATTTTGATTAATATATCTTAAATTATTTCATGAAAAATACTTTTAAAGATGCATATTGATTTGAAAAATATTTTAATTGATTAATTAAAATCTAGCTTAGACTAATAGTCATTTGTTGTGATCATGACCATTTTGATGCTGATGGATTTCATGCTCTTATGATTTCAACTTATGATTATTAGACTTTCACTTGATTTTGATTAATATAGTTTTTGAATTACTTCAAGTGAAATGTTACGATTTATGTGCCTTCATTTCTGGCATCTATAATTAAGTTAGAATTGATTTGAATCAAGTATAGAACTGGTAGTTAATGATTATATTTAAGAAGAAGGTATGCATTTTGACAAATCCTTGCTCTAGTAGCTAGACTTGATATCATATTACTTCTAACATTTGTATGGATATCAAATCATCTTAAAATTAATTTGAAATCATGCTAAAAATTTTTAAGTGATATAAATGCTTTGTATTTTGAAAATCATGAATATCTTGAAAAATTCAAATTCTTGGTTTCAGACTTAAAATTTATGTGCATATCTAAAATTGTCTGACATTATGATGCATGTGCTTTCATGTTTTATTCCTCAAATGAATGCATATTTTTAAGGGGGAATAACATTCAGGGGGAGCATCTAAAGATTTATTATCATTATATACATATTTGATGCTTTGAATATCTTGCTTGATATCATGCTATACTTATATTGCTCCGATACTCTTCTCCTTGTTTTCAAATCTAATTTTTTGAGGGAAGTTACATTCATGTGGTATCATATTCTATTGGTATCAAAATTTATTTTTAAAAAGAATTCCGAGTAACTGCTTTGGAATGTGTTAGTCACCATGGCCGTCCGGTCATAGGAGCTAAGTAGGGTTTAAAGACCCTCTCTTCCCATTTAATGGGATCTCTTATGATGTGTTGGAGTGCCGCTGTGGCCTTATCCCATGAATAAATGAGGTGAATGAATAATATATATATTAAATTATTTATTGCATGTGCATATCATTTTTATGGTATCATATTCAATTTGTATCATATTTCAAGTGGTATCATAATTGTTTGATTTCATGCATTGATTTTGATGATCTTTTTGCTATTCTTTCTGGCTTCATTCCCACTTTGTATTGCCTTTCACCCTTTTTCATGATGTTAAAAAGGGATAAAAATGTTAAGTATGAAAAAAGGAAGATAGGATAAACATGAAAAATCTTATGAGAAATGAAAGAAAGTGCAAAAGAAAAAGAAGAATGCAAAATGTTTTTATCTTAAGAAAAGAATTAGTAAGGAGGAAGATTGTCTTAAAAAATTTTGCATATTTTTGAGAAATATTTCTGAAAAATCTTTTGAATCATATATTGAGGGGGAGCTTGGTGCTTATTGATTTTGAGCTTTCATGTTTATACTATTGTTAATCTTTTTAAGCTTACCCTATTCTTATACTTAAAAATTTTGTCATCATCAAAAATGGAGAGATTGCTGACTCTGGTATTGATTTTGATGATTGATAAAATGTTTAAGTATATATGAATAGTAATTGTGTTTTAAGTGTATTTTTCAAATCTTAGTACTCAACCATGTTGAATGAAGAAATGCTTGTATTTCAGTTGAAAAAGCCCTTAAATTAATGAAAAATTAAGTATATGGACTTTGGAATTGATATGGAAGAACTTGAAGAGGTTAAAGTTTCAATTTGAAGAAGTATCAGTAAAGTTTCAGCATGGCACAGGCAAGTGTCGATACTTGGAAATGAAGTGTCGACATCTGAGGATCAAGTATCAACACCTGAAGAATGAAGTATCGACTCAAGGCCTAAGATCAAGAAAAATACAGAAAATATGAAAAATCAAATTGGCTGTGAATAGTGTTCTAGTATCGACCTACTGTAGCAAGTGTCGATACTTGCACTGTTGAAGTGTCGACACTTACTGTTCAAGTATCGACACTTGAACAGTAATGGCTAGTCATCAAAAGCTGCAGACTTCTCCAACTTGTTTCAAACGGCCATATTTTCCTCCCTAACGGCTATAAACGGTCATTTAAGTATTGGGAGGCTATATAAATATCAAGAATCAAATGGGAAAGTAATCCTTTGATGAGTTTTTTGAATATTCTTAAAGGATTCAAGAGTTGAATGATTCAAGCCTTCAAGTTTCCAAGTTTCAAAGAGAGCATTCAAAGTCTATATCCACAAGCATCAATCAAAGGCTTCATCAACTTGAAGACAAGATCTTCATCAACATTCAAGGACTTCAAAGAGATATTTGCTTTATTTTAGAAAACTTTTATTGTATTCTTTCATATGCTCTTAACTTGTTTACTTAAGACTTTTGATAAGCCTTGAAAACCAAAGAGATTTTTGGTAATCCTTGAAAAACCAAAATGGTTGTTGGTGAGCCTTGAAACAAACTAGGATTTTACTTGTGAGCCCGAAGACAAAACAAGTTGTTTAGGTTCTTGATTAGTCCGTAAAACCAAGAATGGTTGTTGGTGAGCCTTGAAACCGACTAGGGTTTGACTTGTGAACCCGAAGCCAAAACAAGTTGTAAAGATTGTTGGTAAGCCTAAGTTATAAAACCAATCTTAGTAAAATTCTCAAGGGTGGCTTGAGAAATGGATGTAGATGCTTGGTTGGCACTGAACCACTATAAACCTTTATGTTTGTGTGATTATTCTCCTTGTACCTTTATTTCTTTATTTCTACTGCATTTATTTGAAATACATAAGCACTTGAATTGCATTAGCATATACTTGCTTTAGTTCATAGTTATTACAAAGTAGTTCAAAAGTTTTATAAAACCCAATTCATCCTCCTTTTGGATTGCCTACCTGAGCCTACAAACTCCTCATCTGTTGTTGTTGTTTTTATTCTTTTTATGGGTAGGCTAGATGGCCTAAAGTTCATCACTTACATCAAGAAAACAAACAACCACACCCATCAGCCTTGAGAAAAGGCACAAACAAAAAAGGAAAACCAATAGTCCAAGTCTTATCTTGGGCAATGAAACAAGCGAGTCCAGCAAACTTAACAGCAAGCTGGTTCCCCAATCTAAAAACGTGCGAGACCTGACACCCAGTCACCTGATTCAATTGAATATCAGAGAGGTATGGAAGCACAAAAGAGAGACCCTTAATAAAATCTTGCCATTCCAAACTCCATGAGCGAAAAGTTGCAACTTTCAAACAACAGAAATACAGACAACAGGGCATGGAACCTAATTGTCTGCAATTATTATTGAATCACTATAAGGGAAAAATCAGCTGTCAAACTCACATTTGCAATGTGCACCAAACTCAAAATCATTGGTCTCTTCTTAAAACGGACCTCTTCTATGAAAGAGAAGGAGAAGAAATAGATCCACTTCGGCAGCAACAAGTTAATCATCATTTTGCTTCATCAGGGGAGCTGATCTATAACATTTGCTCCTCTTATTCTCTTACTGCTCTTGTATTTTTTTTCACTCTTCACCCTGTTCCACTTCCCTTTCCCTTAAATGTACCCTTAACGAAATCAAGCGGTGCGCCTTGATGCCTTCCTCCTCGTTCGAAAAACTCACGTATTGAAGATAAATTCTGTTTATTTTGATCCTTAATTCCATCATTTCACTCACATTCTTCCTGAACAGGTACACCAATAATGACAATATCAATTTCAATGATATCTTACCCCATTACCCTCTCATTTCAAGAACCTATTCCTCCAGAAAACCTAACGAATAAGAAGATAACATCGATAAAACTAGCAAAATTACAACTTGCCAGCTAAATCACTACTGATCCAACCAAAATTAGAAACCCTAAATATCAAAGAGTCCAACAGCAAACCTACGAGTATAAATCACAAATAAATCTCAACACGCCCATATAAAAAAAGATTTAAAAAATTCTAAAAAAACATTCTTAAAAAACAGAAGAAGACATAACCATATGAAGATATCCCCCCACCCCGAAAAAAAAAAAAAAGGAGAAAAAAAAAAAAAAAAAAGAAGACGCAACAACAAGGGTGCATATCAATAAAACCACAAAAAAATTCCAAAATTCTCTCAAAACCAATCAACAAGCATCGAACTAGGTCTCATGATCGAATCGGATTAAAGGTTAAAAACGAGAGAAAAAAGGGGAAGGCTCTCACGGAAGAGGAGGAGACCACTGAAGGCGCCGGCGAGGGAGGAGTAGCAGAAGCGGCGGATGGTGAGATCGAGGCAGGCGTCCCACTTGGCATCGAGGTCGTAGCGAGGGGGGATCACGGCCTGCTTCTTTTCTCCCGCCATTGCCGATTCCTATTAGACCTTCCCTTCTGGCTTCGGCGTTCGTCCTTTTTATCGTTCCTTTCCGGCCGCCCTTTTCCTGCCTCGCTTCGGCCTTGCTTCCTCGTTTGCCGGGAGGGGATCGGCGAAATAGCTCTTACGAAGAATGGTGCGAGTTTTAGCACAGCGTCTGCGCGATGAAACGGTACGATTTTTGATGCCCATCCATGCAAGCAGACCGTTCGATCGCTGGCGCTGCAAAACCAAATCAACCCAGAAGACTTGAGGGAATGGAATAAAAAAATAATTTAAAAAATAGTCCTTATATTAGTTTTATATAAAAAAAAGTGACGCCGTCGACAGCAGGATTCGAACCTGCGCAGGCAGAGCCCAACAGATTTCGAGTCTGTCTCCTTAACCACTCGGACATATCGACGCGGTCGTGAAAGATTATTTCTTATTTATGATATCTATTTATTTATTTATCTGCACAGGATTTCTTTTTTTCCATACAAAAATTTTACAAAAGAACCCGGAGACATTGGTTCCGAAACTGCTATGGACAGGAGCAGCATATAAAATATCGGATGGTAACCTCTGCCTTTTTCATAAAAAAAAACTTAGAGGAATGTTTAAGTTGAAAGCCTCGGTCACATAGAAGTTGATAAACTTTTAAAAAATAAATACCTCGTTATGTAGCAGTAGCACTTTAAGAGTTTGGATTGATATATAGCTTATTATTAAAAGAAGCAAAGTTCCGGGCAATGTCCAACTCTAGTTGGAATAGATGTTAAGAACAATCTTCTTAGTTTGCTACTTTAATTAAGCAAAAATCAATATATATATATATATATATATATATATATATATATATATATATATATATGTTAATTAGCTTGGTATGGCAAAAGACATTGATAGAGTTTTGAATAGGCTTGATTTGAAAACACAATCTAGAATTTATAACATTTGATCTATAGTTGATTGATCCATTAATATCCCTTGGCATAAATTTAACATTGTTGCAAGGTGCAAAAAAGATTTAGCTCGTTTAAAAGTATGGCTTGTTAATTTTATCTTTAGTAGTTAATGCTTCGTTTTTTTAAAAAAAAAAAATCACAACCTTTGCAAATATCTTTTTGGTGGAGCATATGATTTCTCGGAATGCTAACATTAAAGAAGAAAAAGAAAATAATGTTAATAACTCCCAATTTCATCCACGGATGGTTACAAACCCATATGCGATCTGATTTAAGAAAATGGTTAGATGCCTTGCTCCATGTTTTAATTCGACCAATTTTTTTTTAAAAAAAAAATTGATTCAGATTTTTTATGAGGCATGTTGCTGTATCTTTTCCTGGGCCGGGCTCGATCGGCGGTGCTAGAGCACGCCTCTTCCGGTCGACCTGCAACAAAGCCCCCAGGCGCCGGCGATGTTCCGGCGGGGGACACTCCGATGCCTAAGTCAGCAGGAGAGAGAGTCAAAGGTCTCCTGCAAATCTTTGATGTGATCAGCTATGTGGAGACTCTTGACTATCATGTCGTCTACATATGCCTCCATGTTCTTCCCAAGCTATCATTCGAAGACCCGATTAATCAACCTCTGGAAGGTGGCACCGGCGTTCTTTAGTCCGAAGGGCATCATCTTGTAACAGTACAAGCCTTTGTCGGTTACGAAGGCGGTCTTCTCTTCATCTTCCGGGTGCATCCTGACTTGGTTATAGCCGGAGAAGGTTCCATAAAACTCAGAAGCTGGTGGCCGGCCGTGGCATCTACCAACTGGTCAATCATTGGCATAGGGAAGCTGTCCTTCGGACAAGCCTTGTTGAGGTCGGTATAGTCTACGTAGATTCTCCACTTCCCATTAGCTTTTTTCACCGTAACTACATTTGACAACCACTCGGGATAGTGGACTTCCGTGATAAAGCCGGTGTCCGAGAGCTTTTTCACTTCTTCATTGATAGCCTTCTGCCTTTCGACAGTGAAGCTCCTCTTTTTCTGCCGGACGGGCTTGCAGGCCGGATCCACCTTGAACTGATGGGTGATGACATCCGATGGTATACCCGGCATGTCTGAAGTCGACCAGGCGAAAACGTCAGCGTTGGCTCTCAGGAAGCCGATCAGCTCTGACTTGGAGTCCTCGCTGAGGGTGCTCCCGATTTGGAGGACCCGGGTTGGGTCATCCTCCCGAAGGGGAACAAACAAAATCCTTTCATCTGGCTGGCCACGGTCATCGGCTTCGGACCTCAGATCAAGCTGCTCCAGAGCGGGACGGTCTTGTGACTGTTGGTTCAGAATGGTTAGGCATTGTCGGGCCATCCGACGATCTCCCCTTAAAACTCCGACCCCGTTTCGGGTCGGAAACTTTGCTATCATGTGATAAGTTGACACAATGGCACGGAACCTGTTGAGAGCCGGTCGGCCTAGAATAGTATTGTACGCCGAGGTCGTACGGACAACAATAAAATTGATGGGGAGAGTTTTTTGAAAAGGCTCCGTCCCGATGGTCACTGGTAGGGTGATTTTCCCTTCAACTCCGACGGTATTTCCCCCAAAGCCCGCCAGCGGTGTGGGTGACTCATGCAACATCGGCTTGCACAGGTTCATTCTCAAGAAAGCATCATACGACAATACCTCCGTGGAGCTTCCATTATCTATAAGTATCTTTTTTACATCATAGTTGGCGATAACCGTCGACACGACTACAGGATCATTTTCAGAAACATGGGACTCCAGAAGATCTTCGTCAAAGAAGGTGATGGCATTGGAACTCCTTGACCTCTTGATGATATCGGAGTCATCCTCGTACCTCCATTCGGACCTTCGATGCAACATGCCGACGTCCCCACCGGTCGGACGCTGGTTGGGGAGCTCCGCCTCCTCTGAAGGATTTCTGGCGGTAGAGGCTTCAGCCTGATCATGGTGGGGTCGGACATACTTTCGCAGGTACCCCCTCCGGATGAGGTCTTTTATAGCGTCCTTCAACTGCAGGCACTCTTCGGTGTTGTGCCCATGATCCCGATGGAACTTGCAGTATCTATTCTTGTCTCTGGAAACAGGAGGGATCCTCATCGGGCGAGGTCTTTAGAGGAAGGCCTCGTTTTCGATTTCCAGGAGGATCTTCTCCCTCGGGAGGGAGAGGGGCGCGTAGCTTTCAAACCTCCTGGGGTAGTCCTTCAACTTCGGACTTTGGTGCCGGGCGGACCTATTGTTGTTGTTGATTCGAACTTCAGGAGCCTTGTCGCTCCACTTTTTGGGGATCGGCCTCTCCTCCTCCTGGCATCGGCTCGTCGCCTGTTCCTCGGCCAAGGCATACTTCTGCACCCAGGTCAGCAGCTCAGGCTAGCTAGTTGGGAACCGCTTGTCCAGGAAGAAAGCAAGCCTGGACGAGCGGAGCCCTCTTTTGAAGACCGACATAGCCACCGCTTCGTTTAGATCAGGGACCTCCATAGCCGCTGAGTTGAAATGGGCTATGTAGTCCCGGAGGGTCTCTCCCTCCTTTTGGGACACGAGGAAGAGGCAGTCGGTGTTCCTCGGGGTCCGATTGCAGGTCTTGAAATGGAAAAGAAAAATATTTTCGAGTTGGGGGAAAGAGTGGATAGTACTTGGCCGGATGGCGGAGAACCACATCCGTGCGGCCTTCTTCAGGGTTGCTGGGAAGGTGATACAGTGAAGGGCGTCGGAGGTGCCCTGTACCATCATGTGGGCTTTGTAAGTGCCCAGGTGGTCCAGCGAGTCGGTGGTGCCGTCGTAGAGCTCCACCTGAGGAACTTTGAAGTGGCGGGGGATCGGCTTCGCCAGAATTTCATCGGAGAAAGGCGGGGGGGATTCGTATACCCGCCCCCCTTCGGCTTTCTGCCGAAGGACAATTTCATCTATGCGCAAAATTTTATCGGCATAGCCTCTCAAGGGTTCGGCTGGAAGCCGACCACCGGCCAGGACGGATTTGGCATAGGAAGGCGAGGCCGATCTCGCCCTCTTGCTGTCAGCTCGTGCCCCCTGGGACCTCCGGGCTCCGCCACGGGATGAGAACAATGTTGGACTTCTGGCTGTTGGCTCCCGCCAGTAGCTGGTTGATGATTGATGCAGGATACAGCGGGTGGTTGTTGTTGGTTGTCGGCCATCTCCTGGAAATGCTGAACCGCTGCTGTGAGCATTTCATTTTGGCTTACCAACATCTGGAACTGCTGTAGTCCCAGAGTGATGGTGGGCTCCGCAGCAGCGGCGGGGACAGCGGCGGCGGCGCTTTCCCTCGGAGGTTCTTCGGACCTGGATGGGGAAAAGCTTCTGGCAGAGGGGTTCGGCGCTCTTCCCTTAGCTATCGCCTCGTAGATAAGCAGATTCATCCTTTTAGTGAAAGGGGACCCTCCTTCCTCTAGCGCCGATCTGTTGCTCTCACTCTCCTGTTGACTTAGGCATCGGAGTGTCCCCTGCTGGAATACCATCGCCGCCTGGAAGACTTTGTTACAGGTCGACCGGAAGAGGCGCGCTCCAGCGCCGCCGATCGAGCCCAGCCCTGGAGAAGATACAGCAACAAGGCCCATGGTGGTGGTAGCGATCTGGCTTGCGTATTAAATAGATTACATAGATTAAGTAAGATTACTCGCTTAATATTTGTCTTAAACCGAGTAGTATTTAATCTAAATTAACATATTGCCATTGTTAATTAACATCCACAATGCAAATTTCAAACTCCAGGTCAAACCCATATCCAGAAGGCATGCTCATACTTTGCATTTTTCCATATCAACTCCTCCAATAATATCGCATCATTGGTTCAGGAAACAAAAGTTTGAAACAAAGAAGTGTATAAAGTGACAAATCTATTAGGCATCACATTTAAAGCGATGAGCAAGTAAGAATTTACAAGAATAATTTTTCTGATTTCTTGCTAAGGTGAGAGGAGTGCATGTCATTCGCTCTACTAATTAGTTATCGATTTTACAGTAATTATGGGGAACAAATAGTAAATATAATAAATAAATGATTGAGCTAGGAAAGCAACTGTTCAAGGAAGTAAACCAAGGTTGCATGCAACAAGATTATATTACTTTTGATCCAAAATAAGTTCTTCAATACCATGTAGATGCTTCTTAATTATCACTTATTGCTTATAATTTGTATTTGATTATTTAGACTCAATGGAACTCTAAAAACAAGATAATAGATTAATAATAAAATAAATCCGAAACCATTAAACCATCAATTCCGGTCCAATCCATTAAACCAGTCCGTTCGCCATCATTTCCGGTCCAACCCGACCCGGCTCGAAGCCTTGCTATATCTCAACCAATCTTGCCCTACCGAAAAGAAGCTGGCTCTTCGCTCGCGCCACCGCCGCCGCCACCACCACTGCCGACGGTTCTTTCTTTCTGCCACCCCAATGACCCGGTAATCCCTCTCTCTCTGTGCGTGTGTGTGTGTGCGCATCCATGGCGTAATCCTTGGCATTGGCAGGCGATTGAGGGCATTCAAGCGATGGATGAGGTCCCAGGGGATCGAGTGGAGCGACGCATTGGAGCTCGCCGACTCCGCCTTGGAGGGAGTCTCGGTTCGGTCCTTCTGCGACTTGAGGGAGGGGGACCTCGTGGCCACCATACCCAAGCTTGCTTGCCTCACCATCCGTACCTCCAGGGCGTGCTACATGATCGAGGGCGCCGGCCTCGCGGGGTGCCTCGGCCTCGCCGTGGCGCTTATGTACGAGAGGAGCCTGGGGCCGGAGTCGCCGTGGGACGGATACCTCCAGCTGCTGCCGGAGAGGGAGTGCGTGCCTCTCGTCTGGACCTTGGAGGAGGTCGATTCCCTTCTCGTTGGAACGGAGCTCCACAAGGTAAATATGGTGCCTTTTAGACCCCGGTTCTAGTTATCTTGCTATAATGGCACAAAGCTCATCTGAAGATGCGGTTTTCACGAGTTTTGCCGGTCAGAAAATAGAGTTCGAGTCTAACCTTGCTAGGCCTCATCCACGGGATCGAGCTTACCAAGGTATAAATGGTGCTTGTTCGAACAAGTTTTCTTTTTTAAGTCGAATGGTGAACTTTTTCATGTTGCCATGGAAAAAAGATCATCCGAGTTAGTAGGGAAAGATAAGACTTTTCATTTGTTTTGCCAGTTAGAAGGTAAAGTTCTGTATTACTAACTCCATATCTAAATTAGCTAGGCCTTCCCTATGGGATGATGTAGGGAGCTCCACAAGGTAGAAGTTGTGCTTTAACAAGTTGAGTTATTTTTTAGCACAATGGGGCGTTTTTCTTGCTGACACGTTAATTGGATCATCTGGGTTTTAGAGAAAATGGTTGCCTTTTTGTTGACATCAGCTAGATGGTATGGTTTATTGTAGACTTAATTGGGTCAGTGGTTAATATTTTTTAAATATTGGATTGTACTAGTTTCACATTGGAAGTTTCTTTATGTTTCTAATGGTTAATTATGCAGTACTGAAAAATTGGTGCAATTATTGCACCAATATATTTCACATCTATGAGGAAAAGTTAGCTATAAGATTAATTAGTATAATCTTGTATCAGAACGCAGCAAGCCCTGATTTTGAACATGTTTCCTACCTTCCTTGGATATATCTAAGTTTGAAATTTAAATTGCAGCCCTTGCTCTTGAAGTGGAGAAATCATTAGCTTATATTTAAGTTTAGCTCAGCAGTTTGTCTTGAAGACCAAACATAATTTCATATGTAAGAAAGAAGAATTCAATAGTTATATGGTATTCACCAGAAGTGGCTGATCATTAACTTTGATTTTATCTGTTATACTTTATATTGCAATATATATATATTTTTAATAAGAGTTGGATCAATGTAGCATGATGAAGTTATAATGTATTTTTTATCTACGATATTTTCAGTCTAATGATTTGGAGAGTTAAAAGGTCTCAAATTGTATTTGGATTCTTCTCAGATAATTTTGTGAAGTTTTTTTTTTTAATCTTTTGTTTCTGAATGTAACCAATCAATTATTGGGGAATTTTCTTAATCAATCTCAGATCACATTATTTCATTATCTGCAATGTTTTATATGTCCTGATATTCAAGAGACTATACAGAGGCCTCAAATTCTCATATTTTATTTTTTTTTTGTTCTTGGCAAATATCTAGGCAGATAGTAAAGCAAGACAAGTGTCTTTTATATGAGGACTGGAAAGAATGTATTCAGCCCCTGATTCTGTCAGGACTTTTAATGCTTGACCCGGATAGTTTTGGTGTTGAGCAATATTTTTCTGCCAAGACTCTTGTCTCCTCAAGATCCTTCGAGATAGATGGTTATCATGGTTTTGGAATGGTGCCTTTAGCTGATCTGTAAGTGATCATTGTTGTTGGATTTTTGTTATGATATATGAACCATAAAGGACATCTTGTAAGCTTGTAAATGGAATATTTTTTATGAGATTTTTTTTCATAGTTGTTTTTGTATAATAATAATTATTATATTTTTATATGTTTCAGCTTCAATCACAAGACTGGAGCTGAGAATGTTCACTTTACATCCATATCATCTCCCTCTTGCTCAGATGATGAAGGTGATGGCAGAATTTGTGATGCATCTGCCGATGATACGTCATCGAATGTGGATTTAAGTACCGGCTCTTCAGGTTACTACATGAACTCTATCCCTTAAGGAATCGAGCTTTTAACTTGGAAAAAACCTAACTATCTTGCTTTCTCTTGATCAGGGGAGGATCCTACAGTCTTAGAAATGATTATTGTAAGACATGTTGAGGCAGGGTCAGAGGCTAGTATTCAGTTCCAACTGATTTTTCTTTCTTATTTATAAACTAGAAAATGTTTTTATTGCTTTACCCAGTACTTGCATGATATGTGGATCTGTTCTTGGTTAAAGCTTGGTAAGATAATTAGGTTGGTCAGGGTGCCCTAGGATTGCCTGGTTTTTCTCATCTTTGACTACATTGACCAAGTTTGTTGCAGCATTTTTTTGGAGGACTTTGAAAGTGGGGATTGTGTTTGTTTGTAACCTAGTATGTGAAATAAGTTTGCTTATTTGCTCAATGAAACTAATTATGCTTTGCTCAATCGTTCTCAAATTAAGATTGTTACTATGTAACACACTTAGCACTTAGCTAAGAAGACCTCCAATCATCCATACTTACCTTGGTGTTGCTGACATCATTCTTTGTGAATGAACATTTACCTTTCACATGAAAATAAAATTGTGAACAGCTGATGTGAGGGGACTGATAGGGTGTCATGGTTGCATTAGGTATCAAATGGTGCATATGACTTCCTATTTCAACAATCTCTGCATTAAATAATTGGATAAGCTTTAACATTAGTACAGGTTATTATGCACATATTATCTCCATACTTCTTCTTTGAGAGAAGTTATATCCATGTATACACCAAGAAAAGCTAAATTTCACTTTTTGTGGTTCCATTGCATAATGATTTATACCTTAGATCGTGTTTAAGGACAATATGTAGGTTCATGATGAAATTCACAAGCCATGTGTTTTTAAAATCTAATTCCAGAGTCTAGCCATCTTGGAGCTCCTCTTCCCAGCTCCTATTTCCTCAATGGTATCCTTCCATATCACGAAAACAAAAAATTACTTGCCTTCCTCAGTTTTAGTTTCTTTCTCCTAATCACAGCCAAAAAACCACTGTGCTTAGTCTGATTTCTCCTAGGCACTAGCCTAACAAAGTTGTGTATATTTTCACAAACTCGTGAGTACACAATCTAGACACATGCAGACACAGCCACCCTCACAATGTCCTTCAATCTATCAGCCTTGCTAGATGCCTTAGATCTTGACGTATAGCACACAAATATTAAAAAGGAGAACCTAAGCAAGGATGATCCACCCCGAGGAGGTGAATTGATTCTTACAACAGCTCTATCGGTCAATATGGTGTTATAATCATAAGGTTAAATAATCGACATATCTTATTCGACTCTCTTTTCATGATAATCCAGTAACTTTGTAACCTCCTCCAACCTCTAGGGCAACTGATGAGTTATCTTCAATCCACTAACCCATTTAAAGTTCATAGTAGCCTAGGTTTAGAGTTTAGTGTCTTTATCTGTTTCAAGACATATTTGAGTAAAAAGAAGTTCAAAAAAATATGCAAATAGGACTGTTTTTAATATTGAAGTTTTTGTGTTTTAATAATTGAGGAGAATTGGGTTCAAAGAAGAAGTCTGGGAAATAAGTGGTAATGAAAATCTGTGCGGTACCAGATCTATATTTTATTTCCATTCAGATTTGATCTGTTTTGCCACTGCAAAGGGAAACAGGAAAAAGATAGATTCAAGAGGAAGAAGACAGAATAATATAAGAGAAATTAGAGGGAGAAAACGGAAGGAAGATGAATAAATTAATTCCAAATTAAGCAGAACATGAAGGGTTTGTACAAAAGCTCATTAAAATTCAACACATGCCTTAGCTCACATTTTTCTTATAAATACAACTCCATGTTGTTGTGACCCAAAAAAGATGGAGAATATATGTCAAAGCTTCATTAAATGTAAACACATAATTTTAATTAAAGTTTCAAAATGACTCCATTTTTTGTGCTTCCTTCACTCCAAAACAATTTACTCATCTATTAAAGTAATGACAATACCCTTATAATTGACCTATGATCATAACCTAAGTAACAATAACTATGATGATCCTGTTTTTACTTCCTAGAGCTTTTTAATTTTCTATTATTCCTTTTAGTTTTGTCCATGTCAAAAATCATTATCTTTTCTTTGTATTACTGTTTTTACTTTCATTCAAAATATTGATAACATTTTTGTCTACTTCCATACATGAAATTCCTCTTTTACAAACTTCAAACCTGCTCATCATAATTCTTGAGTTTTCTTCTTGCTGACCTCCATCTATGTCTTCCCTTTTCAATTACATCATTATAATGCCATCAACATCATTTCCCTCTTTTTTGAGCTAACATCAGCGAACTTGCTGACCTCAATATCCCTTGCTCATTTTAAAGAAAAATAGTGAAATGTGGTGGGTTTGCATGATTGAGAATCTAGCCATGCTGAGACAAAAGCACTGATTTCCACCATGCTTGGGCTATTGTACCAGTTTCACCGATATCCCCTCAACTGAGCTGCAGAATTGTTCTCTTCTTCCTCCAACAAACAGACAAGAATAGTAAGGCTGAGTCATTGGACCTATTACCGAGGTCCAAGCAAATCCATACATTTTCTCTTTTGGCTCCTGATTCTGTGAATATTCTTTGAACTTGTGCATTTCTAGAATTATCACCTCATCTAGCTGGGATGAATTTTGTGGGTTTCTCATATTTATGTAAGCCTTGAGGTGTAAGTTCGTGCATCCTATTTGCCACTATTTCTGGCAATCCTGGCAGACATTTAGCAATGAAAATCTTCTATCAGGCATGGAAGGAATTATTATACAATATGATGCCGAGTTGTTTACCATCAACTGGGCATGAATGTCACTATCCAATGTTTGAGAAAGCTGAGTTCCATTCATATATGGAGCAGTTTTTTTTTTTTTTTTTTAAATTAAGTTTATACTTATCTATTTACATGAATTGGGAGTTGTTGTCATTATGCTTTCCAAATTTGCTGGTTTTCAATGCTTTGGTATTTTAGTTTGGTTGGTATAACTAGTTCATGCTAGCATTCAAGCTTGACTATTATCGGTTCAAGTTACCTACATAGTCTTATATCGGGATGGCAATGGGTCGGATAATCCAAAATCCATACCCGTCCTGCTAAAAAATTTTCCGTTCCATACCCGTCTCGGGTCGGGTATAAAAAAAACTATATTTGGATCGGGTCAGGTCGGGCATACCCGGTCTTATAAAACCTAGTTTGCTTAAAACCTAAATGGGTCGAGTCGAGTCAGGTCGGGTCGGTTATATCCGCCACATATCCAATTTACTTAAATATTTTATAAACATAGTTTTTTTTATATATAAACGGGTTAGGTTTGGGTTGGGGTATGCTACTACCCGTACCTGATCCGAATCCTAGTCGGATTTTTTTATATAACCTATATCCATTTATAAATTAGATGGGTCAGGTTTTACCCGTCCCATTAGGGTCGGGTTGGGTCGAGTATCCACCGGGTCGGTAAAAATTGCCATCCCTAGTCTAATATGTTGCTGTCACATGTATCTTTGTTATGTATTCTATGTCTTAACAGAAAAATCCCTCCTATCATTTTGAATTGAAAATTGTTCCAGTCTCGGAAAAAATTCATGCAACTTTTTGGTCTCTCTCATTTTAGTGTCTGGTCAATAGGTTAAACATCAGACATTCATTTTATATTTTTTTCATTTTCTATTTGTCTTCCTTTGGAGCCACCATTAATTTTACCTAAAATATAATCATTTTTTTCCAGGTTTTCAATACATATGGCTCTATGGGTAATGCTGCACTTCTTCACAGATATGGTTTTACAGAACCTGACAACCCATATGACATTGTTAACATTGATCTAGACTTGGTCATGAAATGGTGCTCCTCCTCATTCTCCAGTCGCTATTCTAGATCAAGGCTATCTTTGTGGAGGCAACTAAAGTATTCAGGTTGCACCAGCCAGAACTCTGAATACTTTGAAATTTCGTTTAATGGGGAACCGCAGATAGAGCTTCTAGTTCTTCTCTACATCAATTTCTTAGCAGAGGATGCTTATGAGAAACTGAGATATTTAATAGATTCTTTTGAGGGTGCTGATGAATCTTCAAACATCACTAATTTGATTAAGATCACAACAAGCAAATGCGGTAAAACACCAGGGAATATTTTGTGTCATGAACCTCCAGAGGATGTCAAGGAATTAATGCTGACAGAGAATGTTTGTTCTGCACTTGTATCACTAGCCAATATGAGAGAAAGCTTCTATGGTTCAAATTCCTTGGAGGATGATAAAAACAGGTTGAGGAGTTGCTGTCATGTAAAGGAGAGGAAGTTGTATCACTCACTGGTGTTGCGGGTGAGTGAGAGGACAATACTTGGTAGGTTAAGGGCATATGCTTCCAGATATTCTAAAAGGAAGCAAAGAAAATTGAAAGAGCCACAAAGCTAGATAATATAGGAAAAGGGCCCAACTGCTCAAGCCTTTTTGGTCATTTGTTGGATCATTCGTTTGGATGATGATGTTTATTTGGCCTCTTGCAAAGCTAAAGGGGAGATGCATATAGCAGTTTGTCAACTTCATGCTTTGGCAAGCAGGGGTGCTCTTTAGTTTTTATTCTTTTTGTGTAGAAAGAGGTAAGCAAATCTGTAACTCATGGATATTTTTCATTGGAGCTACTAGCCTTGTTAAGATTATAAATTTTTCGGTGGATGAAAGCAGGATATTCTCTCAAGGAAAAGGACATGGTGCTGTCCTGGAGATAGGAAGTTGAAACTAATTTCTCTCATGGCTGGTTAATGGTGAAAGTCATACAGCATCTTAAAAGGATACATTGCACATCTCATGGGTGAAGCTTTGAAGAACTTCAGTTCTAAAATTCCTTATTAAGAGAATACAAGCTGCTCAAATTTCATTTCCTGAGAATGTCAGAAATTTTGAGTCTTTTGGGATGCCAAGTCATGCAAACAGAATGAGAAACATTTCTTCTGATGGTGCTGGAAATCAAAGCAGGAACAGCCTATGGAGAGGTTCTATAGAACTTCAATACATGCTGCTTAAATTTCCTTACCCGAGCACATCAGTAGTCTTTGTTGCTTAATTGGATGCCAAGTCACACTAACAGAGTAAGAAACGAGTTATGGAAATACTGTAGAAATTGAAGCAGGAAATTTTTTGATTTATGCCTATCATGGCCTTTACCTGTCTACTAGCCAGGTTTGACTGTGCCGTGTATGTGGAATAATTGAACTTAACACATTGTCTCCGGTTCTGGTTATGAAACTTTTTTAGTGGATAATCTACAGAAGGGATAAAGGGCTCGGTGGCATGCACGCTTCTGAGCTGAGCGTTTGCTGGTAGGTGCTTTACCAAAGAAAGTTGAGACTTACAGCTTGGCATTCTCTGCTCGGGCCTCGTCGATCTTTTGTAGCATGAGAGAAATTATATTTTATACTGTGCATAGGATGCATTCCACCAATCATAGGGCCAAGTATATCTCAGTGCATCTCTCCAGGAACAAGGGTTGTGATTGATGGTATGTACTGTAATGTGATGCATGCAGTGTAGAGTATAATTTGTCTATATAGTGTCACAATTTATCTCTCTTAGGTCTGGTTCCATGTTTTTTTTTTTTTAGGCATTTAGTTGCAAAATAATGATCTTCTTTCTTTTTTTTCCATAAAATTTATATGCTTTTATAATTAAGATATTTTTGAAGATATTAAGTTGTATGAGATGTCCAAGCATGGGGGGAGATGATAATTGAAGATTTTGCGGGGTAAACCATATTGAATTTTGGCATATCATATGTTAAGTGTATCATATCATAGAAGGTTTATTTGGACAAAATGGAAGGTTAAGCATACAGATTTTGACTGATCAGAAATTTTGTGATCATTATTTCTAGAGATAATTTCTAGAGATAAAAAGAAAGAAATGTATTAAGGAATGCTTCTTTTTTTATTTTTTTTGGTAAGAAAACTATTAAGAAAATTTAATGTCCAACATGCTCCAAAAGGAAAATATAATCGGTCAGAGGAAAACTCTTTTTCTTGAAAATGGAAACCTTCAAGAAGCGTTGGAAACCTCTGGAGCAAGAAGCTCTCGCGATTCTAGAGCAAAATCCCACGTCTCTTGATGTTACACTCCCACCTCCTCCTATGCTCTCCCAGCACCCTTTTCTACCCAAAGACACTGCGGTCAAGTTGGTGATGTCAACCTGTCCTCTTCAAGATATCAGCGGGTCAGTACGAGGAAGAAGAAAGATCCTGGCATTTCATTCATCCAACAATCATGAATTTTATGGGATAATTTCTGAATTTAATCTAGTCTTTCGTAAAGTCATGTCGTGAACATGTGACTTGTTAGTTATGAGACAAGATTTCAATTAGCCGGGATACTGTCTTGGCAGTAGTCGAAAATCTTCATCATGCCAATCCCTAACAAGTCGATCAATTGTTTATGATGCCATTGATGGGTCTAACCTAACTCCATCGGAAAGACAAACACAAGTGGTCAACAAGGCCAGGATCCTTGGAAAATCTTTCGTGGCTAACCTTTCTAAGTTGCCAGCTCCCATCTAAGGCTGCAAATGGGTCTAGTTGACCTGTGACCCGACCCGATCTATTTAGATTCGATTCAACTCGTTTTTATGGATCCGTGGATCTGGATTGGGTCCTAAAATTAGATCCGTTCTATTTTTTGGGTCGGGTCTGGGTTTACTGAATTCGGACTCAACCCGACTCGAATATACTAATACTATTAAAATCATATCTATTTGGATCTTTAAATTATAATTTAAAATTTATATGAACCATATTTTTAATATAGAAATAGAGTTATAATTATTTTTATATCTTAATTTATTTTAAAAATAATATTGTTTGTTATCGATTTTATGGTTAATAATAGTTGGCTATGTAATAATTGAAATATGGTTACTATATTTTATCTATATCATATTTAGATCTAATTTTTTTTAGATTAGAACCAGTTATTTATGAACCCGATCCAATCCGAATGATTCATTGGATTGAAAATTCTAATAGTGAACCCGATCCGACTTAACCTTGATTTTCTAGTGGGTTGGGTCTGGATCTAATATTAGGACTCGATAAAAGAGAACTAGATCGGATCGGGGTCATTCATGATCCAATCCGATCCAACCCATTTGCACCCCTACTCCTATCTCTTTCATAACCAAGAAACCCTTTCACGAACCAAACACATTGTTCTCTTGAAAAGATTTCTATCCCCCCTCCCCATCTGGTGGAGCTTGGATTGAGGCATGATCTTGTAAGTGGCGCCAAGAGAAATACTTTGGACACCAACCATTTTCGACCATGCAAGTGTCTCATTTTTTAACGCATGTTCAATAATGCTACCATTTTCTTTTTTTTAAAAATTGAATTATAAAAATGCCCTGCTCTTATAAAAAAATATGATATCCTGTTATTGCCGCCAGGATCGCCGTGGCCCGTAGCTGTTGTCGGCGCCGGAGTGCGCTCCCTTCGCTACCTGGTGATCCCCTGCTCCTGGACCTCCAAGTTGGGTGCGCTCTCCTTGTCTGCCTCGCCGTCTGATGGACCTGGACCTGCAAGACAGGGGTTAGTAACCCGGGTCAGAGTTTCCGGCGGGGGCACTCCGACGAACAAGTTAGTGACGATCTAGGGGAACAAATCCTCCTGGTCGGGTCCCTCTTGATGGACTCCGCACTAAGAGGAGTGAAAGTTATGTGTGAAGACAAAAACGTTGCATGGGGAGAACGATGGCGGGGATAGAGGGGTCCCCTGTTCCCCCACCTCTCCTTGTATCCCTCGTTTTCCTTCAACTATGGTAGTGGTGGTGGCGCTTCGCCCTCTTGGTCGAGCTTGCGCTTGTGTTGGTGGTGCCATGCCCCTCTTCCTGGTGGGGGTTGCACCTCTCTCTCTGTTTTTTTTGTTCTGGCTTGTCGCATGTGTTTTTTTTGTGTGTTGGGGTTGACGTGTTACCTTCGAGTTTGTTGCAATTAGGTTACCATTTGGCGTTTGTCTCGGGATCCCCGCCGGGCTGTCAGGCGCATGCGGCGGTGTCCCGAGAAGTCTTTCCTGATTCATGATAAGGGAAGTTGTCAGGCGCTCTGACACTCCTCTTGGTCGCCTCATTCCGGGAAACCTGGCAATGCCTTGAATGGTGGGCAGCCGCCCATGGGATTTGAATCTCTCGGTTGGCTTCCTCTCTTGGATGATTTGGGTGGTTGGTGAGGAATGTGGGGCCTCGATTAGCATGCTTCTTTCCTTTTTAGTGTAACTGGCGGTTGCAGGTGGTCCGTACGGCCTGTAAGGCACTCCAGTCCTTGGGCGGCTCGCCGGCATTCTAGGCTGGTGAGGACCTCATCCGAGCTGGGGCTGGGCTGGAATGGCAGAGCTCGCTTCGACCTAGGCGCTCCGAGCTTGCGGGGGCGTCTTGGTGGAGGAGGGCAGAGTGCGGGCCCGGTCCGGAGGGCGCACGCTTGGAGAGGCTCCATGTTGGCGGGTGAGCGCTGAGCTCGACCACGACCACAGGGCTCTAACCTCCGAGGGTCTCGCTCCGGAGGGCAGAAGGTGGACCCGGTCCAGAGGGCGCACGTTTGGAGAGGCTCCACGTTGGCGGGTGAGCGCTGAGCTCGACCTCGACCATAGGGCATTAACCTTCGAGAGTCTCGCTCTGGAGGGCAGGAGGCAGACCCGGTCCAGAGGGCGCGCGCTCGGAGAGGCTCCACGTTGGCGGGTGAGTGCTGAGCTCGACCTCGACCACAGGGCACTAACCTTCGAGGGTCTCGCTCTGGAGGGCAGGAGGCGGACCCAGTCCAGAGGGTGCGTGCTCAGAGAGGCTCCACGTTGGCAAGTGAGCACTGAGCTCGACCTCGATCACAGGGCACTAACCTCCGAGGGTCTCGCTCTGGAGGGCAGGATGCGGCTCCGACCTAGGCATCCCGAGCTTGCGGGCTCCACCTGGCAGAGGACAGAGCTCGGCTCGCTGTCTTGAGGGAGCTCAGCTCAGCTCGGTAGTGGAGTCCGGGCTGGAGAGTTGACGCGGTGCCCGACACGGCGTCTTTTCTTGACATGGTGCCTGCCGATTCTTCCACGTTAGCGATCCCACCACATCATATGCCCCCCACTCCAGAGGTTCGTTAGTGCGCGGCGCTCGGGTCGAAGGGAGTAATTGCGGTGCTGACATGGAAAGGCGAAAATCTGGTACGATGATGGCCATGATTGCTGGCACTTTGGGGAATGGCCCTGCGGACCAATCCGGGGGTGCCATGTGGCCACGTCCGAGGGGCAGTTAATGTTGGTGCAGAATTCAGAGCGGCCGGGATGCCATTTTTGCCGATGGGCAGCACGTGGCGTGGATCCGTTGGTAGAGGGGTTGAATCGGTACGAATCCATCGGGTCATTTCGAAATGAAAAGAGGGCCTTACACAAAACATCTATTCTTTTGAATTCTTCGTGCCTGCTGCTGTTGCGCCCAAGCTTCCTTCTTCCTCCCAGTTGCCCCAAGTTTTCTAAGGAACCATGTCAGTTTCTTCCTCCTTCTCTCCTGCTAGAATAGGATTTTTCCTTCGGGTCTGGGGTCTTCTTCAGGTTGAGTCTCCTCTTCCATCCCCCACTTCGAGTCCTTCATTCCTCTTGTTCTTGAGGATGTCCCGTTTTGGTCCGGGCTTTCGGCCCTCCACTTATCAGGGTGAGGCCGGTCCTTCCGAGCAGAGGCCGGCATCTTCTTCTTCTTATTCTGGCAGGGAGGAAGATGCAACTCGCTTCGAGCTCAGTAGGAGGCGTCCTCCCGGTCCAGTACTCATCAGGGAACCAGGATCCAGTCCTTCTCTCCCTCCTCCTACTTCTATTTCTGCTTCTGAGTCCGTCCGGTCCATAGGTCCTGGTGGGGTCGTCTCGACGATCACCACCGGGGAACTAAGGACTGTTCGGGATGTCTATGGCATCCCACCTTCCGTTTGGCTTATGATCCCTCGTCCGGGGGAGCGAGTTACTTCCAGTGGCCCGGACCGTCTTACTTTTTATGAGGGGACCTTCTCTGGGGGTCTCCGGTTTCCTTTCCACCCTTTCTTCCTGTCCGTCTTGGATAATTACCATTTGGTCCCTGCTCAGTTAGTTCCAAACGCCATTAGGATTATTTTTTCTTTCATTGTGCTCTGCCACCTCCACGGGTTTGTTGCCTGGTTTTCCTTGTTCAGGACCTTCTTCGCCCTGAAGCACCACCAAATTGAGGATGGGTGGTGGTCCATATCCTCCCGCCCGAAGGGCATCAAGTTTGAGCTCCCCTCTTTCATCAAGGGATGGAAGAGTAAGTTTTTCTTTGTTGAGGTTATGGGGGTCGATTGGGTCTGGAGCGATCCGGACAAGTCTCCCAACCGAAAATCTATGGTCGATGCGGCTGACCGGGATGATTACGAGTAGCTTCGCACCGCCCAGATTCCTCCTCTCGAGGTCCTGTTATCTGAGCAGAACCTCACCGACTCCAGGGTCGACCCAACGAATGGATTGGGTGAGTTCGACCTGAACTTTCCTCTTTCTTTTTATTTTCATTTATTGTGCTACTTCCCATGGACTTTGACTGTTGTGTGACTTGCGTGCAGGGATGATTTTCTTCGAGAACGACCTGCCGGCATCACTCGAAAAAGGCCGCCGATCGGGCTGGCCGGGGAGCCTTTGTCGAGGCGAGTCCGGGGCGAGAGCACTCCTGTGGCTGCCCCCAATGTGGTGATTGGTCTGAGCTTGAATGCTCCAGTTGGTCCGAGCTCGGAGGTGGCTCGCACTGCTCCTGTGCCAGTGGAGAGGGCGGCATCTGCAGCACCGAGGCCAGCCCAGCAGGCTCCTGTTGCGGAGCCCGAAGTAGTGGTCCGAGCGAGGGCCGCAGCTGCTGCCGCTGTGCCTTGTCGTCCTCCGAGTCTGCTTATCACCGAGCTTAGGGATGAGGAGGTCCGGGCCACGGTCAGGACCACGATCGAGGTGCCGTCTGTGCCGGTGCCAGCTTCTCAGCCTGCCCCCCGCGGCTCTGCAGTTACCGGGACGAGACTGCCCACTCCAGTAGAAGGTCGAAGGGAGGAGGTGCGACGCCATCTCTCCTTCAAGATGGGGCTAGAAAGCTCGTTTCTCCGGAGCCCTGAGCTGGCCGAGCACATGATGGACTTCTTGATCCAAACATGCGACCGGCAGGACATGGCCGGGATGCGGCTGACCGACGTCATCAGCGCCATCTTTCCCCAGCTCTATTCGGTGAGCTATTCCTTTCTTCTCTCCTTTTTCTTTTCTCTCTCTTTTATTTTTTGAGCTGACCTCTTTTCATGGTGCAGATCGGTGCCGAGGCCCTCTTTATTAAGGGCCGCTACCAGAGTTGGGAGCATCTCGAGCGGCAACAGGCTGCCGAGATCGAGTCCCTGAAAGCCGACCTGAAGGAGAAGGTCGGGGCTAATAGGGCCCTTGAACAGAAGGTCAAGGACCTTGAGGCATAGCTCATCGATGCCGAGGGGCGAGTGAAGTGACTTTTGGGGGCCCGCGACCTGGAGCGGAGCCGTGCGAAGAAGGCTGTTGAAGATCTCTCCTCCATGGAGAAGAAATTGAACTGGTATAGTGCCGAAGCAGATCGACACAAGGAGATCTCTCGAGCTGCCCAGGCAGAGCTGGCAGCTGGGAGGAAGAAACTTGCCGCAGCTGAGAAGGCAGCAGAAGAGGCGGCCAGGTCGGCGGAGGCTGCTAGGCTGGAGGCCGCCTAGTCGAGGAAGGTGGCTGCTGAGGCCAAGAAGGGCGCTGAGGATGCCGTCGCAAAATTCAAGGCCTCGGAGGAGTTCGTTGTCGAAATTCAGCTGATGGCGTCGGACTCCTTCTACAAGGGCTTCATGTTTTTGCACGGCCGAGTCGAGGCGCTCGTCCCCGAAGAGAGCCGTAGCCGCCTCAGGTATCCTTCGACCTCGGACACGAAGCCCAACGAGGAGGTTGCTGTGGAAGCCGTGGCCTCAGAGCCTCCGACGTCAGCCGAGGCTGATCCATCCGAGGTTAGGGCTGCTCAGCTGGAAGCTCCTGAAGGCGGGAATTCTCAGCCTCCGGGCTCAGTAGGGAAACCAGCCGTTGTAAAGTAGGCCTTCCCTTTCTTGCCTCATTTTGTATTTTTGCTTCTTCTACTTAGTCAGGGTCACCCGGCATGTCGGGGGCCCGCAAGACACTTGTAACTTGTGTTCAATCAATGAAACTTGAGTTTCTTTACCATCTGTTTTCTTTGCCTGGCTCTTCCCTTTTTTTCCTCTTTCTTCCACTCCCCTTCTTTCTCTCCTCTCTTTCTTCTTTTTTTTTTGCATATGAGTGGGGAGATCAGAGAGAAGGGCCTCACCTTGCTTGGGGTTGAGTTATGACACTTGAGAGCTGCTGGGCTCAAAGGTGTTGTTGATTGAGAGCCATGTTGCTCGAAGGTCCCTTTGCCGAAGATCTAAGCTCCGGTCCTAGGCTGGCATCCTGGAGCTGGGCTCGGGGACGTTGGTGACTGAGAGCTGCGCGGCTCGAAGGTCCCTTGGCCAGAGATCTGAGCTCTGGTCTTGAGTAGGCATCCTGGAGCTGGGCTCGGGGATGTTGATGACTGAGAGATGCGTGGCTCGAAGGTCTCTTGGCCGGAGATCTGAGCTCCGGTCTTGAGTAGGCATCCTGGAGCTGGGCTCGGGGACGTTGATGACTGAGAGCTGTGTGGCTCGAAGGTCTCTTGGCAGGAGATCTGAGCTCCGGTCTTGAGTAGGCGTCTTGGAGCTGGGCTCGGGGACGTTGATGACTGAGAGCTGCGTAGCTCGAAGGTCTCTTGGCCGGAGATCTGAGCTCCGGTCTTGAGTAGGCATCTTGGAGCTCGGCTCGGGGATGTTGATGACTGAGAGCTGCGTGGCTCGAAGATCTTTTGGCTGGAGATCTGAGCTCCGGTCTTGAGTAGGCATCCTGGAGCTGGGCTCGGGGACGTTGATGACTGAGAGCTGCGTGGCTCGAAGGTCTCTTGGCCGGAGATCGGAGCTTCAGTCTTGAGTAGGCGTCCTGGAGCTGGGCTCGGGGATATTGATGACTGAGAGCTGCGTGGCTCGAAGGTCTCTTGGCTGGAGATCTGAGCTCCGGTCTTGAGTAGGCGTCCTGGAGCTGGGCTCGGGGACGTTGATGACTGAGAGCTGCATGGCTCGAAGGTTTCTTGGCCGGAGATTTGAGCTCCAGTCTTGAGTAGGCATCCTGGAGCTGGGCTCGGGGACGTTGATGACTGAGAACTGCGTGGCTCGAAGTTCTCTTGGCCGGAGACTTGAGCTCCGGTCTTGAGTAGGCATCCTGGAGCTGGGCTCGGGGACATTGATGATTGAGAAGTGGCGGCTTGTTCTCCTCTCGTTCTCTTTCTTTCCTTCCCCCCTCCTTTTTTCCTTTTTCTTTTCTTTTGTTTTTTTTGGAGTGGGGAGATCAGAGAAGAGGGTTCTTGCTATGTTCCTCTCTCGTTCTCTTTCTTTCCTTCCCCTCTCGTTTTCTTTTCAAGTGGGGAGATCAGAGTTCTTACCGTGTTCCCCTCTCGTTCTCTTTCTTTCCTTCCCCTCTCGTCTTCTTTTTGAGTGGGGAGATCAGAGAAGAGGGTTATCGGACTTGATTGCCTTGGAGCTAGGCTCGAGGCCTTCCTGGACGTGGATCTAGGCTCCGGCCCAGGGGTTGCCTGAGGACTTGGCTCATGTCTTTGGCGCCTTGGAGCTAGGCTCGAGGCGTTAATGGGAGCTACTTGGTCCCATGATCTCTTGGCGTCTTGGAGCTGGGCTCGGAGACGTTTGAGATTGAGAGCGGCTTGGCTCGAAGATCTCTCGACATCCTGGAGCCGGGCTCGGGGATGCTTGTGATTGGGAACCGCGCGGCTCGGTGATCCCTCGGTCGGAGATCTGAGCTCCGGTCTTGGGCAGGCATCCTGGAGGTGGGCTCGGGGACGTTGTTGATTGAGAGTTGCGTGGCTCGAAGATCTCTTGACATCCTGGAGCTAGGCTCGGGGATGTTTGAGATTGGGGGCTACGTAGCTCGATGATCCCTCGACTGGAGATCTGAGCATCGATCTTGGGCAAGCATCCTGGAGTTGGGGTCGGGGACGTTGTTGATTGAGAACTGCATGGCTCGAAGGTCCTTTGACGTCCTGGAGCTAGGCTCGGGGATGCTTCAGGTTGAGAGCTGCATGGCTTGGAGATCCCTTGACATCCTGGAGCTAGGCTCGGGGACGTTGGTGATTGGGAGCGACGTGGCTCGAAGATCTCTTGACATCCTGGAGCTAGGCTCGGGGATGTTTGAGATTGAGAGCTGTGTGGCTCGGAGATCCCTTGACGTCCTGGAGCTAGGCTCGGGGACGTTGGTGATTGGGAGCGGTGTGGCTCGAAGATCTCTTGACGTCCTGGAGCTAGGCTCAGGGATGTTGGTGATTGGGAGCGGCGTGGCTCGAAGATCTCTTGACATGCTGGAGCTAGGCTCGGGGATGTTTGAGATTGAGAGTTGCATGGCTCGGAGATCCCTTGACGTCCTGGAGCTAGGCTCGAGGACGTCATTGATTCTTCCCTGCAAGACACATGGATACTCGTGCAAGGAAAAATCGTTATCATTATTATTGATAAGAAACCTTACCTTGTTGGTGGCGTCTTTGCAGGCCGCGAACCCTCCTCTTTCGGGGGAGCCTGACGCCGTCGGGATCTTTGAGGTAATAGGCCCCTCGTGATGGAGCTTCGACCACCTTTGTAGGGGCCTGCCTGTGGTGGTTCGCGATCGTCATCCTGACGACTTTGCCATCTTTATTTACCTTTCCCCTTCCAGCACAATGAGGAGTACACTCTCAGGGTCCCGTGCCCCCCAGGTCTTCTTGGGCACGCGCGCAGCTCCCCCGGTGACCATGCCCACAGGCTTCACTATGGGGTAGCTTTCGATGGTTGGAGTCGGTGGGAGAGCGGCAAGCGCCTGGGACCCCGCTTGAGGTCTGCCCCCCGCTAACCTTTGGAGGTAGCCTTTCTTGATGAGCTTCTCGACCTCCTGCTTGAGATTGCGACATTCCTCGGTGTCATGGCTGTGATTGCAATGAGGGCGACACTACTTCGTCTCGTCATGGCCGGTGAAGGGCTTCAAGGGTGGCGGGTGTCGTAGCCCGGTGGCTCGCTGGTTGAGCCTTACATACCGGCGGGAAAGCTCCGCTAGCTTGCGCTCATGCTTCTCCAGGCACGCTTTTGCTGCGTACCCGATGGCTTCGTCAGTGGATCCTCTCGTCGAAGGGGACGGAGAATGTGACGTGGGTGCCCTTAGGAAGGGGGAGCCCCTTGCATGGCTGATAGAGACCTTTCAAGCTTGTGTCGCCACCATTCTTCCGTGGAGTGTCAATCTGTAAAGGGGTGGAGGACTTGATCACGCCCGTCCTCTCCCTTCCTGGCATGCCAATCTGTTGCCGCCAGGATCGTCGTGGCCCGTAGCTGTTGTCGGCGTCGAAGTCCGCTCTCTTTCGCTACCCGGTGATCCCCTACTCCTGGACCTCCAAGTTGGGTGCGTTCTCCTTGTCTGCCTTGCCGTCCGGTGGACCTGGACCTGCAAGACAGGGGTTAGTGACCCGGGTCGGGGTTTCCGGCTGGGGCATTCCAACGATCAAGTCAGTGACGATCCAGGAGAACAGATCCTCCTGGTCGAGCCCCTCTTGATGGACTCCGCACTAGGAGGAGTGAAAGTTGTGTGTGAAGACGAAAACATTGCAGGGGGAGAATGATGGCGGGGATAGAGGGGTTCCCTGTTCCCCCGCCTCTCCTTGTATCCCTCGTTTTCCTTCAACTGTGGTAGTGGTGGTGGCGCTTCACCCTCTTGGTCGAGCTTGCGCTTGTGTTGGTGGTGCCATGCCCCTCTTCCTGGTGGGGGTTGCACTTCTCTCTCTCTTTTTTTTGTTCTGGCTTGTCGCCTGTATTTTTTCTGTGTGTTGGGATTGTTGTGTTACCTCCAAGTTTGTTACAACTAGGTTACCGTTGGGCGCTTGTCTCGGGATCCCCGCCGGGCTGTCAGGCATATGCGACGGTGTCCCGAGGAGTTTTTCCTGATTCATGATAAGGGGAGTGGTCAGGCGCTCCGACACTCCTCTTGGTCGTCTCATTCCAAGAAACCTGGTAGTGCCTTGAATGGTGGGCTGCTGCCCACGGGATTCGAATCTCTCGGTTGGCTTCCTTTCTTGGATGATCCGGGTGGTTGGTGAGGAATGTGGTGCCTCGATTAGCATTCTTCTTTTCTTTATAGTGTAACTAGCGATTGCAGGTGGTCAGTACGGCCTGGAAGGCACTCCAATGCAGTCCTCGGATGGCTCGCCGACATTCTGGGCTGGTGAGGACCTTGTCTGAGCTGGGGCTGGGCTGGAATAGCAGAGCTTGCTCCGACCTAGGCGCTCTGAGCTTGCGAGGGTGTCTTGGTGGAGGAGGGCAGAGTACGGGCCCGGTCCAGAGGGCGCGCGCTTGGAGAGGCTCCACGTTGGTGGGTGAGCGCTGAGCTCGACCATGACCACAGGGCTCTAACCTTCTAGGATCTCGCTCCGGAGGGCAGAAGGCGGACCCGGTCCAGAGGGCGCACGCTCGGAGAGGCTCCACATTGGCGGGTGAGCGCTGAGCTCGACCTCGACCACAGGGCACTAACCTCCGAGGGTCTCGCTCTGGAGGGCAGGAGGCGGACCCGGTCCAGAGGGCGCGCGCTCGGAGAAGCTCCACGTTGGCGGGTGAGCGCTGAGCTCGCCTCGACCACAGGGCACTAATCTTCGAGGATCTCGCTCTAGAGGGCAGGAGGCGGACCCGGTCTAGAGGGCGTGTGCTCGGAGAGGCTCCACGTTTGTGGGTGAGCGCTGAGCTCGACCTCGACCACAGGGCACTAACCTTCGAGGGTCTCGCTCTGGAGGGCAGGAGGCAGACCCGGTTCAGAGGGCACGCGCTTGGAGAGGCTCTACGTTGGCGGGTGAGCGCTGAGCTCGACCTCAACCACATGGCACTAACCTCCGAGGGTCTCGCTCTAGATGGCAGGATGCGGCTTCGACCTAGGCATCCCGAGCTTGCGGGCCCGACCTGGCGAAGAACAGAGCTTGGCTTGCTGTCTTGAGGGTGCTTAGCTCAGCTTGGTAGTGGAGTCCGGGCTGGAGAGTTGACGCGGCGCCTGACACGGCGTCTTTTCTTGACATGGCACCTGCCGATTCCTCCATGTCAGCGATCCCACCACATCACCCGTGATTTTGATTATGACATTCCATGACTTGGATTATGACACTCTAATGTTTGATACAAGATGCTTAGATTTTCATAGTTTTTTCTTCCTAAAAGTGAGTACGTCAACCTGACACCACTAAGGCGCTGCTAGTAGAACGGGGATAAAGAGGGAGACCCTAACTTCTTACTCATATCAACTGTTGTGGGCCCTAGAAAAATTTCTGGATTTAATCGAGTCACCCACGAGATCATGCCTCGAACTCATGACCGGTTGGTAGTAGGGATGCAAATGGGTCAGGTCGGATCGGGTCATGAATGACCTTGATCCAACCCAGTTCTTTGATCGGGTCCTAATATTAGACCCATACTTAATCCACTAAAAAATCGGGTAGGGTCGGATCGGGTTTATTATTAGAATTTTCAATCCAACGAGTCATTTGGGTTGGATCGGGTATATAAATAATCTGGTTCTAATCTAAAAAAATTACATCTAAATATGATCTAGATAAAATAAAGATAATCATATTTCAATTATTACATAACCAACTATTGTTAACCATAAAATAGATAACAAATAATATTATTTTCAAAATAAATTAAGATATAAAAATAATTATAACTCTATTTCTATGTTAAAAATAAGTTTCATATAAATTTTAAATTATAATTTAAAGGTCCAAATAGATATGATCATAACAGTATTAGTATATTCGAGTCGAATCGAGTCGGGTCGGGTCCAAATTCAGTAAACCCAGACCTAACCCGAAAAATGGAACATGTCTAATTTTAGGATCCGACCCGATCCACGGGTCCATAAAAATGGATTGGATCGGGTCTAAATGGATTGGGTCAGGTCGGGTCATGGATCAACCCAATCCATTTGCAGTCTTAGTTGGTAGTAAGGTAAGGCCTCTACCAACCGGGTTACTGCCTTAGGGGTCCCTCCCTCCTCTCGCTTTGCCACTCACTCCACTACCCCAACTCGAGTTGAAGTACAGTTGTAAAGGGGTGGTCAACTGCTTCAAATCCATGATTGCATGTTTCATGGTGTCAGTGAGTTGACAATAATGGACTAAACTATTTTTCTATCAGTAATGCATCGACAATCAAGAATGGTAGCCTAACCCGCCATTCTCTTTCATATCATCCGATGTCTCCTTTTGCTAGTCCATCGTTGTTATTTAAAAAGGGGCATGTTTTTTTTTTTGATAAGCCGGTGCATTTAGCATACAAATCTGGAGTGAATGCAACCTAAAAAGTCAGAAAATACAAGATGCGCAGAGCCTCTAGGGCATCCCCCAAGGATGTCCACAAGACTTCACCTGTATAGTGGGCGACAAAGAAAGCAACCCAGTTTGCTACTAAGTTCGCCTCTCGGTACACATGCCTAACAATAGAGATAGAGCAATGCTGTAGTAGAAAAGCAATATCTCGAAGAAGGGGGTGCATAGGAGATGACTTGAGAGCCTCTTGTATCCAGGTAATAATTGTAGCCGAGTCCCCTTCAAGAATAATGTGCTTTGCCCGAAGGACTATTGTGGCATAGACAATGCCCACCCATGCTCCTCGAAGCTCAGTAGCTAGAACTGAAGGAGCAAAAAGGTGACGCCCTCCTGCTGCTACCAACTGGAGTCCTAGGTCTTGAATGACAAAACTGGCTCCACTAATGTCATCCAAGATGCTCCCATCAAAGTTGACTTTGTAAAACCTTAGAGATGGGGGCTCTTAGGTTATGAGGATCCAGGAAGGTGCTCAAAGAGCAGGACGGAAGCCCCAGGTGTCGAAGGTATGCAAAGTCACCGATGAAAACTCCTGAGCATGAGCACGAGCTCCTTCGAGAACTGTTCTGGCCAAGGGTCTCGAAGAGTCAAGCACAATAGCATTTCGAGAGAGCCAGATATGATATGCTTTGTAGGCTAGCAGGGTAGCCGAAGGATGAGTTGAGGGTGGCTGAATCAAGATCATAAAGGTGTCAACATGATCAACCACCTGCATAAAAAGAGTATGAAAGCCAGCAAGCCTCCAAACTTGAGCTGCTCGTGGATAGAGAAAAAGCACATGATCCAGCACCTCACCCTCCTCCCCACAAACTGGGCAAGCAGAAGCACCTGGATTCCTCTAGAAATGAGAAATGCCCTAGTTGGTAGGTGGCTCCAGGCTACCTTCCACAAAAATAAACACACACTCTAGGATGGACCTGTAATCTTTAGATCCATCCCAAATCAAGAGACGTCTGAGAGGCGTGAGTAGAAAGAGAGTACAGGTCAGACAAGACAACTCTAAGTAGAGAGGAGGATCTCCAGACTCTCAAGTCAACAGAAGTAGAGACTGGCAGAGCAATGGCCAGTACCCAAGCTCCAAGAATGTTCCCGAAGAACTGAGTCACCAAGTCAGCATTCCACTATGTGCCATTTGGAGTGAATAAATCAGGAATATCCAGGGACTCCGGAATCAAAGTGGAAATCAAGGTTGGCTACCTAGCCAAGGGAATATCCGAAATCCAAGAGTCCATCATAAGACTAATGGAACGGCCACCACCCACAAGCCATGTTGTCCGGGCAAGAACATCAGGGGCTTTGATCGCCATCTCCCTCCATAAGGGTGAACAATGTTGGTCAATTCGAGGAACCTCCTCGAAGGAGATCAGACCATACCTGGCTCTCATCATGGAGGACCATAAATTGTCTGGACAAAGAAGGAACCTAGTCGTATGCTTGGCCAACAGGGCCTCTCACCTGGTGAACAGGGAGTGAATACCAAGGCCTCCATTGCCAAGCGGCTGGCACACTACATGCCAATTAAGAAGATGAACACCCCTACCAGAAGACCCCAAGTCCCAAAGAAAAGCACGAATGAATTGCTCCACTATACTGACAACCGAGACTGGGATAACATCATTAGAGAGCATATAGACAGGTAGAGAAGAAAGAACTGTTGACCCCTGGAATGATTTTGATGATCACAAAACATTAGAGCATGTATTTGATACTAACTCTTCTCAAATTGTTTAAGAAGTTTTGCAGGAATTGGTTACCTTTGTTTAAAATGGTTTTCAAATTTACTTAAGGGTAATTCAATTGAGTTCGTAAAAGCCCTAACTTATGAATGCTGTAATAATATAAAATGGGTTTAAAATTGTGAAAATTTGATAGAGTATGTAGATTAGCTTCTAGTTGATTCAATGTTGAAGATTTTTGGAGAAGCTTGAAGCAATTTTTAAAGACTTGCAAGAGCCGACTCATGATGGCACGGCATGGAGAAAGTTTCAAAGTTTCAGAACCAAGAGCCGACTCCCAGTCCAAGAGCCGACTCTTCCAGAAATATATTTTTTTGAAGTTTGAGAACTAGAGCCGACTCATAGTCTAAGAGCCGACTCTAGGTATGTATGTTTTGACTTGACTGAAAGCTAGAAGGCAAGAGCCGTCTCATCCTGAAGAGCCGGCTCTCACAGAAGTTTGTTTTTGGCCTGTTTGAGACTTCGAGCTAACTCCTGGAGCTCGAGCCGGCTCGTGGAGCCATTTGCTGCACTCCAACGGCTAGTTGCTGAAATTGAAATTTGAATCCCAATTCGTCTCCAACGGCCATTTCACAAATTCCAAGGCCCTACAATAGCCATATCTCATGGAAAACTATAAAGAGAATTATTTTTGAAGGATTAAATAATTATTAGAGATTTATTGTTGAATTTTCTTCAGAAATTAAGGAGCTTTCAAGTCACTCAACTATCTACCTCAAAGAGCATTCAAGTTGGATTCAAAGCTTCACCAACTCTACTCCATCATTGAATCCACTCATTGAAGAAGGGAAGACGCAGCATTGAAGAGCATTGAAGAGTACTCAAGGCTTGACTTCATCTTGATCTACATCGACAACACCAAAACAAACTTGGTTTGTTGTAGTTGCATGATTACATTGTCTTTATCTTTGTTTACTCTCTAAGAACAGCAAGGGGCTGTGTCTTAAGAGAGAGTTAAAAGTTTTTAGGTGAACCTCTTAAAACCTAAGTTTGGGTTCTTGGTTTTTCCGGTTTAAAACCAAGTGTTTGGATTTTCTTTGATGATCCCGGTAAAACCAAAGTGTATAGGTTTGGATTGTGAGCCTAGTAAAACAATCTGACTGTATTCCAGTTGGGGGATATAGTGAAAACCCCAAGTGGTCCTTGGATAGTGGATGTAGGAGCCGGTTGCTCCGAACCACTCTATTAATTGATGTTTGTGATTGTGCTTTCATTGTTTTATTGCTTCAATTCATTTACTTCCGCTTTGCACACTTCACTTCTACACTAAAAGAATTTCAAAGTGTACGTACTTGTAAAAGTTTTTTAATCCCAATTCACCCCCTCTTGGGAAGCCACCTGGGCAACAAGAACATATCTAATTAAAGTGATCCTACCCATAAGAAAAAGAGCTCTTCCCTGCCACCCTTCGACCCTATCCTGCACCGCCATGAGCAGTCGATTACAATCAGCTCTGAGAAGTCTGCACCAGTGATGGGAACACCCAAATATAAGAGAGTCCCTCCATGCTTAGCAATACCAAGAGTCTCCCGAATACGGTCCCAAGTCCGGGCAGGCATCTTTGGGCTGAAATGAATGGTTGATTTATGTAAGTTGATTCTCTGGCCTGAAGCTAAGTAATAATTCTTTAAAATCATCCGGTACCCCTGGGCGTAGGCAACTATGGCACGATCTAAGAGAAGGCAGTCATATGCAAACAAAAGATGCAAGATATGGAGGGTTCCAGGGGCTAGGACAAAGGGAAGAATCTCGAGCCCCCTTCCCACTACCCGCAAAGCTCACGGTAGAGCATCAGTGCAAATAATAAATAGATATGGGGATAGAGGACAACATTGACGAAGTCCAACATTAGAGCAAAAGAAATCCGTAGGAGTGCCGTTAATAATAATAGCAAAAGAAGGCTTCATAACACAGGATAGGATACGAGAAATCCACCAAGGGTGAAATCCAAAGTCAATCAGGGACCTCTCCAAAAAATCCCATTGCATGCAATCATACGCTTGCTCTATATTCAATTTGATGGCCATCAAACTATACTGGATGGAAGCTTTCCATAGATCAAACAAACATGAACTCATGGGCAATGAGTACATTATCAGAAATACACCAATCTCCGACAAAAGCTTCCTATTTGGGATAGATAATATGAGAAAGAATAGGCTTCATCATGATGACCATGAGTTTGGCACAAATTTTGTATAGGGTGTTGCACAAACTGATAGGCCTAAAGTGGGCAAGTTTAGAAGCATCCTGCCTCTTGGGGATAAAAGTGATGAAAATTTGTTTCCAGGGATTAGGCATTTGACCTGGAGCAAAGAACTCTCTGACAGCAAGAATGATATCATTTTGGATAATACTCTAATAAGGCTTGAAAAATATAGGAGAGAATCTGTCAGGACTTGGAGCTTTGTCTTTAGCCAAAGACCATAGGACAGCCCGAACCTCTTCTTCCAAGACAAGCCTAGTAAGCAGCTGATTCTGAGTCATAGAAACCTTATGTAAAGTAAGAGGTGAAGTAAAGGAAGTAGGGCCATTATTAGGAACATTCCACCTAGACCTGAAGTAGAGCATAATCTCCTATTTGATATCCTGATCCTCGTCGATCTAGCACCCCTCTGCAATATGAAAAGCTCTAGTCCTATTCCTATGTTTTATAACAATAGTGGCCTGATGAAAAAATTGAGTGTTCCTATCACCTTCCCTTATCCAATGCACTCTAGATTTCTGCCTCCAGAAAGTCTCTTGCTAGGAAAGAAGAGAATGATGCATAGACAATTGGTCTCGCAAGGTGGACATATCATGATCATCTAATCCTCCATCCCTCTCTTCCTTGTCCTGAAGAGCAGCAATAGATTTCTCAACAAACTCCAGTCGAGAGAAGATATTATCCATCTCAACTCTATTCTACCATTGCAACCATCTTTTAAGAAGCTCCAATCTCTGAGTAACACGGTACCTTGCATCACCCCAAATAGGAGTAGTCCATACCTCCCTCACAATCTCCTCAGCATGAGGGTAGGCCAGTCAAAACTTTTTAAACCTGAAAGGGGGGTGGCAGGACATGGGAGTGTCAGTAGATAGAAGGATCGGACGGTGATCCGAAACGATCCTAGGCAAGTGCCTGACCATATATGCATGGTGGTTCTGAATCCAGTTAGGCATGGCAAAGACCATGTTAATTCTTTCCCAAACCTTGGCACCACCAGAGCGGTTATTGCACTAGGTAAAGTGAGGGCCAACAAATTCGAGATCAATCATACCACTTGATTGCAAGAATTGACCCAATTCTCTAGACGCCAAGTCTTCGGTGAATGATCTTCCCCCTCTCTTTTCTTCATGGCTTAGGATGCAATTGAAGTCCCCCACGACAATAGTAGGGATGCCTTGGTTCACCAAAATAGTGACTTCTTGCCACAGGAGTTTGCGCTCCCTATAATCTGTACTCACATAGACACCCGATAGAAGCTAGGTGAATCCATTGAGTTCGGAGATGACAATAGTCACATGCCGGGAGCATCGGTGAAACACATCAACCTTAGCAACCCCTCGATCCCATACAATCACAATACCACCAGACAAATCCTGGGATTGGATGGCATAAAATCCCCACTTCCTCGGACAACGGTGGTGAAAGTGCTCCAACCCAGTAATACTCAGTCTGGTCTCCAAAAAAAATACACAAAGCATGATGGTGCAGTTACCCTAATCTACAAAAATATGGGAAGAATGCAGGCTTCCTCGCTTCCATGGTATTCCATATTAGAACTTTCATCAAATTAGCAACATTAATTGAGTTTGACCTTGCCCTTATGCAACTTGGCTTCAGCCAAAACTTCTTGATCCCCACTATCTAGTCCCCCAGGTGGAGTTGCAGCAAACAATGCTTGCTTTAGTTGGCTTGCCACCAGGATCGGTCCACCTTGCTGGCATCATGAGTATCCATCCCACAACCACCTTGAGAACGTAGAGAGTCGGTGCTTTCCACCGGTCGAACATCCAGATTATTTAGCTTGTCAGTAGCCAGCAATGAAAAACTGTGTTTCCCTCCACATCTATCAACCCCCATAGCCCCCTGGTCTCCTTGGCAAAGCTCAGAGTTATCACCCTGGTTACTTCCCCCCACTAGTAGCTAGGCTTGCTTCAAGAGAGAAGACCGGGGGCTCCCTGTTAACGGCCTTGGTGAAGGGTTGGTGGCAGCCCCATCCAGGGTCCTTTCTAGCACATCAACATTTGCTAAACTGTCAACATGGTACTCCGCCATCAATCCGGCATGCTGTGATTGAGGTGCACTAGGACCCTCCTCTGGGTGAGACACCATCCCGGACTCCTGAGGCCATTTATCCATCAGATTGCCAAGCTTGTCTCTACACACATTCTCCACTGAAGGATTATCCATACAAGGTAAAAGGGAGCTAACCTAGTCATCGGCTGGGGCTTTCTGAGGAGAGGACTTGGATGAAGTTGATACAGAGGCATTCGGGGAGGAAAGGGGTGTGCTTTCATTGTGGAGCTTTAGACCACTTCAATTTAGACCGCAGAAATCCTGTGAAATACTTTTATTGTCTTAGATTTGGTCATTCCTTTAGGGGGTGTAAGGTAGCCAGTGGGTTGACTGCTAAGCCTTTTCTTTCCTCCTGTTCAACACCTAACTTGCAATCCCTTATTTTCTCTTCTCATCATTAATCTGTTGGAAAATCTTTAATTCTTTATGCCTGGATCGTGATTTATGTGCATGCAAAATCATAATTAGAAAGATATATCTTGAGCCATTATACTGGTCTATAGATCGTGCAATCCTTGAAATGTCCCTCGTGCAGTCCTTGAGATGTCCCTTTCTTCTCTGCGAGATGACTGGTCTTCTCTCTCCTCAATCTCTTCTCCTTATGTGGACGATCAATGGAAAATCGTATACTGTTGTTATGAGAGTTAGAGAAAAGGGACCAGGTAGCCTCTTATTTATAGCTGCATGTATCTCTTCCATCAGAAGACTAATAAAAGACTAAAACTTCAGTTAGAGTTTTACTCTAGTCATGTTTATTTAGTTTTATTGGAAATTGTTCTTTTTAATCAATTGGACTCTGATCCAGTATATATGATTGAGTCAAAAATTGACCATGATAAGATAATAATTAGGTCATATATTAAATTTTAAATCTAACATAATCTTCTGCTGACTTAGCCTAATCAGATTAGGGTAAAATGGCAAACCCTGTGGTGGAGATATCTTCCTATTTTTCACAGGCTGCTTCCATTGAAGCCTTTGGTTGGCCCATCAAGGTAGATAATGTAGCTAGTCAAATTCTAGAGAAAGAGCCAGCCTTGTAAAGCTTGATAGGTGCCTCGTCTCTTTCGACTAGCACCATGAGTTTCCCCCTCTCTTTTTTGTCTCTACTAGCTCAGATAACCTCCAATCACGTCCCTCTCCTTCCCTCTTCTGGGCTAGTTGTTCACAAGTTATGTAGGTTTTGTAAGCCTTTTCATCTTGAAAACATTTGGTACTCATTTCAAGGTTTTGATGAGTTGATCAGAAAATGGTGGTAAGAGGCTCCCTTGTCTGGGAATGTGTCAGCTAATATTGTTTTCAAACTTTGGTTTCTATGCTTTGTTTTGCAGAAATGGAGTAAGGAGATAGTGGGAAATATCATTGCTAGAAAGCAAGAGGTGGCCAATAAGATTCAGGAGCTGGATGAACTTGAGGAGTACAGGAATTTAAACGAAGAGTGAATAGATAGAGCTGGGCACAAGCAGTTGTTGGACTCACTATTACTCCAAGTAGAGACCCTGTGGAAGCCAAGGTCAAGAAATCTAGCAATGAATATAAGAAGCTAATTGTAACATAAAGTTTTTCCACATTAGTGTTTTGAATAGGCTGCGAAAGAATCATGTTCTCTAGATGCATCAAAATAGTGTAGTAATCAAAGAGCAAGATCAAATTAAAAAGGCCTTTCATGATTATTTTGTCTCTCTTCTTAGATTTTCTAGTTCTAACCTCGCTGGAATTGATTGGAGTAGATTTTATCTAGACAACCCACCAGATCTCAGTTCATATAGTCTTAAGAGGAGATTCGAGATGTTGTTTCAGTCTAGCTTAGAACAAATCCTCCAAATAAAACAGGTTTCAAGCATCTTTCTACTAGAAGTATTGGAGCATTATCAAGCTTGACATCCTTAAGCTATTTCAAGGTATCTTGGAAGGTACTTACAAACTCTCTAGGTTAAACTACTCATATATTGCTATGAAGAAATTTGATAAAGTTTCTAATGAGGACTTTAGACACATTATGTGAGGACCGGTTTTGGGCCAAAGTCGGCAAGTACAACCGACTTTAGCCTAACGAAAAAAGAAGAAGAAGGGAGTCCGCATCTGGAATAGGGGAGGTTGGTTCTCTCTTATCCGGCCGGAGATTTCGCCCGAGGTTTCGAAGGGAGGAGTTGTGAGGGGTGAGGGAGGTGGTCGGCGACGTGTCGAGGTGGGATATGACTCTGATCGATGAAATTTATTTCCTAAATGACAGAGAAACCTGTCAGTTTGATCATTTTAAAGCTCCTTCATTGCCACCCAATCGAGCCTTCAAGCTTCCACCCATGCCGTCGTTCTCCTCTCTGGCGAGCACCCGAAAGTCCGTCGAGGCCGGTGAGTTTACTTTTAATGTTTAAGAATGTTTAATCTAGTTTTTGGGTTGACTCGGGTTAGTTTTGGGGCCGTGGGCTGCTGTGGCCGCACCGCCGTCCTCCCTCCGGTCCGCCTTCGGTTCACGGGCCTCTTCTCGGTGGCCATCTTCCATGGCCATCGTTGGAAGGCTGGCTCGGTCAAGTCGAGAGAGGAGCAACATGGGGGAGTTTGGGAGAAGAGAAGAACTAGGAAGAAGAAGGAAAGGAAAAAAAGAAGGAAAAAAAAAAGAAGAGAAGAAAGAAAGAGAGAAAGGAAAAAAAAAGCTTCTGTTCCGTGGAAAAAAAAGAAAGAGGGAGGACCCTCTATTACAAGGAGAGAGAGAGAGGAGAGAGAAGGAAGAGAGAGGAGGAGAGAGAAAGAGGAAGGAGAGAGATGAGGAGAGAGAGGGGAGAGAGGAGGAGAGAGAGGAAGGAGAGAGAGGAGAGAGAAGGAGGAGAGAGGAGGAGAGAGAAAAGAAAGGGAGAAGGGTTAAAATCTGGACCAAAATTAGAACTAGATTGACGAGAGTGTCCCATGATAATATAGTTTTTTTTTTAATTTTTTTGAATTAGAAATTAATTATATGATTAAATTTGTTGGTCAGGATCGTCGTTGTCCTTGTAAGACCAGGTCTAGTATTTGAATTGTACTTAGTTGGTGGATACTCTTTGGTAAGTTATCTTGACCTTTAATATTATATGCCAAATATGTTATGTATTTATAAAATATTAAATGTATGTAGTATATTTTAATATGCATTGGATTGCATGCATTATGTTGGTGTGGATGCTCTCTTGTCCGACTATGATCACACGAGGATCTAGTTTCCTTTTGGGCCTCCAGTGGGGCTATCATTGGCTCATGACCTTTGAGCGGTATGTGTACACAAGATCTAGTCTCTTTCGAGGCTAGCCACGGGTCAATCGTGGCCATAGTCAGAGGGATTAGGAGAGTAAAGTAAATGGTTGGCCATCCATAATCGTGTCAGTTGCATTTAAGTGTATACATTTGCATAGTATTACTGGTTACATTATTCTGATACTGGACATCTTGTTGTATGATGTGTTTATGCTTGTTATTTGTTAATGACATATTTATATATGTATATTAGAGATGATGATAACTTACTAAGCCTGTATAGCTCACCCCTTGTTTTTCTATATTTTTGTTACAAATCCAGAAGTTCAATCAGGCTTGGGACCAGTCAGTGAGGAGCTAGGGTTTAGGTGTTACACGTATGCCTGGCTGGATAATTTATTGCTAAAATTATGTTTTGATGCAGGCCTTGTGTGTCCAAAGAAGAAATAAACCCTAGGGCACACGACCGTCTGTTACGTATCCGGCTCGGGTTGGGGTTGGGGCGTGATAGATTTAGTGGTATCAGAGCAAATATTTAAGATCAAGATGACCTAGTTAGTGAGAGTGGGATAGAATTAGGATTTTGATTGAATATTTCGGAATAATTATCGATATTGAGAATTTATTTAATTTCTTTTGATAGGTTTATGTTATAGTCTCAAGGGTTTTGTTAAGTATAGAAGGCTTGCACCAATAAAATGATTAAATTCTCCTAGCTTAATTTTTGGAAGAATGTCGTTGAGACTAGTCAATGGTTTACGGAGGTATATTTTGAGTTATGCTATGGATTTGATTTAATTTGAGAATCTAATTTTGATATAATTACAGACTGTGATATAGGCGATTAGAAATTAATATGATGGTTATTAAGGCATGACTGAATAATATCAAAGCTTGGATTATGATCACTTAGGACTGTGACATTAGTGATTAGAATATAATTTTTGTAGAGATTGATCTTGGATGAGTGTAAAAGGCTAAATGATTGATACTATTTGATCATGATGATTAAGTATATTATGGATATTGAGGAACTGAATAAGATGTGTCTTTGTCTTTGATAAAAGGGTTTGATCGAGCTTTGAAAGTGTTGGTCTGAAAATATAATGTGGTATGTTAAAGGATTATACTGGATAATGTTGGAATCCTAAACTTGATATGAATGAAGATCATGAAAGCATATGAATTTTATCAATAGTTATTGAATTATAAATTTTGGGATTGTTGCAAAAAGATATTTAGGATGAAGGTTATGAAAAAGTTTAATGATATTATATGGACATAGCATGTATATCTTTGGTAGAATTATTGATGTCTTGAATGGATGGTACAATTTTATGCAAAAGCTTTGAATGTAGGAAATGAATCGAAGTTTAAATTTGATGTGATATACTCGAAGCTAGTAAGGATAAAAAAATTTAATAGTTTTGATCTCATTTTATTTGAAGGTTAGATTTGGTTTAGATTCTAATGAAAAGTAATATTCTTATTAGAAATTAGGTAATTTGATCAGAGTGCACATTGAAAGTGTGGTGGACTAAAGATATTAGGATTAATTTAAAGTGTATTATGATGGAAGAATGAAGCTCTTATTGGAATTACTGAATTTGGACAGAATGATACTTGTAAGTATTGATCATGTATATTTGAGTTTTGGAAGCCTTAGATATTTTTTTTAAAAAATTTCGAGGCCAAAATTATTTTAATGGGAGGAGAATGTGAGGACCAATTTTGGACCAAAGTCGGCAAGTACAACCAACTTCAGCCCAATGAAAAAAAAAGAAGGGAGTCCGCGTCCGGAAGAGGGAAGGTTGGTTCTCCCTTACTCAGCCAGAGATTTTGCTGGAGGTTTCGAAGGGAGGAGTTGTGAGGGGCGAGGGAGGTGGTCGGCGACGTGTCGGGGTGGGATACGCTCCGATCGACGAGGTTTATTTCCCAAACGACAGAGAAATCCATCAGTTTGATCATTTTAAAGCTCCTTCATCGCTACCCAATCAAGCCTTCAAGCTTCCTCCCATGCCTTCATTATCCTCTCCGACAAGTATCCGAAAGTCCATCCAGTCCTGGTGAGTTTACTTTTAATGTTTGAGAATGTTTAATCCAGTTTTTGGGTTGATCGGGTTAGTTTTGGGGCCGTGGGATACCGTGGCCGTGCCTCCGTCCTCCCTCTGGTTCGCCTCCGGTTCGTCGGGCCTCTTCTCGGTGGCCGTCTTCCATGGCCACCTTTGGCAGCCGTGGGGAGGCCGGCTCGGTTAAGCTGAGAGAGGAGCAACAGGGGGAGTTCGAGAGAAGAGAAGAACTAGGAAGAAGGAAAGGAAAAAAATAGGAAGGAAAAAAAAAGAAGAGAAGAAATAAAGAGAGAGGAAAAAAAAAGGCCTCTTGGTAAAAAAAAAAGAAAGAGGGAGGACCCTCTGTTACCAGGAGAGAGAAGGAAGAGAGAGAAGGAGAGAGAAAGAGGAAGGAGAGAGAGAAGAGATAAAAAGGAATGAGACATGAGGAGAGAAAGGAGAGAGAAAGAGGAAGGAGAGGATGAGGAGAGAGAGAGATGAGAGAGAAGGAAGAGAGGAGGAGAGAGAAAGAGCAAGGAGAGAGTAGAGAGAAGGAAGAGAGAGAAGCGAGAGAAAAGAAAGGGAGAAGGGTTAAATTCTGGACTAGAATTAGAATTAGACTGATAAGAGTGCCCTGTGATAATATAGTTTTCTTTTTAATTTTTTTAAATAGAAATTAATTATATGATTAAATTTGTTGGTCAGGATCGTCGTTGTCCTTGGAAGACCAGGTCTAGTATTTGAATTATACTTAGTTGGTGGATACTCTTCGATAAGTTATCTTGACCTCTGATATTATATGCCAAATACGTTATATATTTATAAAATATTAAATGTATGTAGTATATTTTAATTTGCATTGGATTGCATTGGGTTACATACATTATATTGGTGTGGATGATCTCTAGTCCGACTATGATCACACGAGGATTTAGTCTTCTTTTGGACCTCCAGTGAGGCTATCACTGGTTCATGACCATTGAGCGGTATGTGTACATAGGATCTAATCTCTTTCGGGACTAGCCACGGGCTGATCGTGGCTATAGTCAGAGGGACTAGGAGAGTAAAGTAAATGTTGGCCATCCACAGTCGTGTCGGTTGCATTTAAGTGTATACATTTGCATAGTATTACCGGTTATATTATTCTAATGCTGGACATCTTGTTGTATGATATGTTTATGCTTGTTGTTTGTTAATGATATATTTGTATATATATATTGGAGATGATGATAACTTACTGAGCCTATATAGCTCACCCCCTGTTTTTCTATATTTTTATTACAGATCCAGAAGATCAATCAAGCTTGGGACCAGTCAATGAGGAGCTAGGATTTAGGTGTTACGCGTATGCCTGGCTGGATAATTTATTGCTGAAATTATGTTTTGATGCAGGTCTTGTGTGTCCAAAGGAGAAATAAACCCTAGAGCACACGGCCGTTTGTTGCGCATCCGGCTCGGGTTTGGGATCGGGGCATGACACATTAGCTTGAGAATGAGACGATAAAAATCATCTCTAAGATTTTGTCGACTAGGCTTCGTAGTAGAGTGGGCATTTATCAAGGACATGGTGATATTTGAAATCTATATATCAGCCATAGAGTTAATTTCCTATTATAAGCACACTAAATTCCTAGTTTTTTTTTTTTTTGGAAACCAAAAAAGGGGGGGAGGAGTTAGACCGCGGGCATGGCCACCCCCAGACGGTCCCCCAACCCCAGCCACAGAATGTTTGATGCACGCATATTAATTTTTTCGCAGCCGTTCCCCACTCGAAGGTGAGTACGTCAACCTGACTACCACTGGCGTTAGCCGAGTGAACGGGATTTATTATATATATCTCTAACTTTTTTAGTACCACTGGCGTTAGCCGAGTGAACGGGATTTATTATATATATCCCTAACTTTTTTACTACCACCAACCAACAGGGACTCCAGGATTATTTTATTAAATTTTTTTTTTTGATTTTATTTTTGAACTATTTTTTTATTTTTTATTTTATCTCCGGACTTTCTCGTTGAAATATGTTTAAATCAAGACTCGAACCATTGCCAGTTAGTTATGAGAAAAGTCTCACAATCAACTGCACCACTCGCCAGTGGTACTAAATTCCTAGTTGTCCTTTGTAAAGTTAGGCTTTGAAAAGGCCTTCGATTGTGTCATGGCAATTCCTCATGGACCTTATATAGTTCAGGGGGTTTAGTTAGGGATGAATTAACCGGATCAAGGTTTGCTTCCATACCTAAGTTCAGCTCTTATAATAAATAATGCCATGGGCAACTGATTCAAAAATAAGGGAGGGCTAAAGCAAGAGAATCTTCTTTCTCCACTGTGATTCATCATGGTAACATATGTCCTTGCAAAAGTTAGGCTTTGAAAAGGCCTTCGATTGTGTCGTGGCAATTCCTCATGGACCTTAAATAGTTCAGGGGGTTTAGTTAGGGATGAATTAACCGGATCAAGGTTTGCTTCCATACCTAAGTTCAGCTCTTATAATAAATAATGCCATGGGCAACTGATTCAAAAATAAGGGAGGGCTAAAGCAAGAGAATCTTTTTTCTCCGTTGTGATTCATCATGGTAACATATGTCCTTGCAAAAGTGTTGAAGACTTTTGTTGCCGCGCTCACCTCTGGACCGGGCTTTGCTCGCTATGCTGGAAAGCTCCTCGGCCGGCCAACCTGCAAAAAGTCCCTTGGGCGTCAGAGGTGTTCCGGCCGGGGACACTCCGATGCTTAAGTTAGTAGCAGTTTTGGAACAACAGAGTAGAGAGAGGCAAAGAAAGAACGGAGAATGGAGAGGAAAGAGCCTCTTACCCCAGCGGAGGTCCCCTGGATCCTTTTTATGGGCGTGGGATATTGCCAAAATTCGTTAGAGGACAAAGACGAAATCCCTGATTTGCCTCTCAGAGGATCGAAGTAATGGCCAGGTGGCACAAAGTCATGGCCACGTCGAAGAATCCGTTGCAACAGAATTTCGGTACCAGCTGGAGAGAATTTTTCGGAACCCTCAGGCGTTCTTCCGAACATGGATCAAGTTGGTCGGCCTCTTGGTTGGTCGGCCCTTAGGTGGTCGGCCTCTGGTTGGTTGGCCTCCAGTCGGTCGGCCCCTAGGTGGGCTCTAGAGTAATCAGCCCAATAATCAATCGACTCATTGGGTCTTCGGTGGGGATGCATCCGGGCCTCCGAGGGAGCCGACCGGCGGGGGCTTCAATCCGCCTCAACCGGCCGAATGCCTTGTCCGGCTCAATCTCGGGTTCGACCGGGCGTATATAACAGTTGCCCCCTGCTGTTGAGCTTTGAGGAGGCACGTGACCTCAAAGTGCAGCAGCATAATTCTCGGTGCAGATCGCGCTCGTACGGGCCTGATCCGGAATCGTCACGACGGGATGCTTCAAATCTTCCCACGATCAACCTCCTGGACAGATGTTGGCCCCTCATTGGGGGGGCCGAGGGTTGTAATTAATGGCAGAAGGATGTCATTACGAATGTCAGGCGTGCAGGGGTGTTGGCGAAAACGAGGAGACGTGCCACACCAGGTGGCTGCATCCGGGCGGTCGGCTTCAACTTCCAGACGGCTTCTTTACCATTGGTTCAGCTCACACACGGATTGCCGCCTACCATCAACCCGTTGCCTCAATTTCGGGAAACGTGGACGGACGCGTCTCCTAACGGGGCGGTTGAAATGCTCGCTAAGAATGAAACGACGCCCCCCCCAGAGAACTATAAAAGGAGGGGCAGCATGCCCCGGGAAGGTTTGCTGGCTGTATCTGTGCTCTGCGAGAGAGAGCTCCTTCTTCTTCCCCCGCGAGACCTGGTTCTTAGAGGGTCGTCTTCAGGTTAGCTCCTAAGTCTTTCTTCTTCTTCACTATTAATGGCGACCGCTAGTAGGGGCCCCGTCCAGCGACCTAGGCTGCCAGGGCCGAGTGAGATCCCATCGTCCATGACCCGAGAGTAGGTCGAGAACCTTAGAGTAGTTTACGGGATCCCCACCACTCTGCACCTAACATGCCGGGCTGAGAGGGTAGAGTGAACAACCCATTAGGACTGGGAACTTTACCGATGTACGAGTCCCACCTCAAGGCCGGCCTAGGTTCCCGCTGTATCCCTTCTTTGTAGAGGTTTTCCGGCATTATAGGGTAACCCCGGCACAGCTGACTCCGAATAGCATTCGGATCATCTGCTGCTTCATGGTATTGTGTCATAGGGCCATACTCGAATTTGGGTTACCCCTCTTCGGCAACTTTTTCCTCTTGAAAAAGGACTTTAGGAGCCGGGAATGGTAGATGTTCAGTCCTCGTCCCGGCCGGAAAATCCTAAAGTGTCTTCCATCGGCCGTCCATGGGTGGAAGGCCCGGTTTTTCTTTGTGAGTAGTCTTCAGCCTTGGGGGTTCGAGCCCTTGTGGAGGGAGCCATGGGCGAGACTTCGAGAGGGGAGGTCGATCCTGATGGTCGACCAAGCCAGTTACAATGAACTCAATGGAGCTGGTCCGACCGCGGCATTTGAGCTGCTGGGCGAAGACCGCCTTCACCGGGCAGGAATTAGCTCCCAGAGATTTCTAGGCAAGGGCCGACCTCCTTTCTCACAATTCGCCCTCCTGTCTCCGTCGCTGTTTTTTCCTCTTTGACTAACCCTGAATTTCTTTTCAACAAGAGGAAGGATGAGGAAAATAGATAAGGCCAAGGTCGTTCAGCGAGCGATATGAAAAAGGTCCGCCACAGAGTCGGCACCAACATCGACGGCCGAAAGGCAGAAGAAGAGGCAGGAGGAGAGACCGCCGGTACCCGTTATGGAAGTGGGGTCCGACGAGGATGACACCCCTCTTAGCGAGGTGTTGGCCAGGAAGGTACCTGAGGCTCCGCTCACCGCTGGGGAGTCGGCCGCTCCACAGGAGCAGGATCGGTCGGATCTACCCGACGCTCCGGACGTGCCGGCCCCTGCGCCCGTCATCTTGGACACAACAGGGCCCTCAAGGGGCAAGGGAAACAGAGTGGCGGTGGAAGAGGCCAGCGAGGGGGGGACCGAAGAGGAATCGGACGACGAGGTCCGCCAAGAGGAGTTCCAACACTGGAACGCTCTGGACCATCCCCGGAAAGCACGGAGCCTGCTCAGAGGAGCGATGACCGACTTTGATTGGGAGCGGTCGATACAAAGAAATCTGAGTGATGTGGCGGTAGAGTCCTACCGCAATCTCATGAGGGTAAGGTGCTTTACTTTACTCATTCGATTCTTTGCCCCCCTTTCCCTTCTTCTTTTGGCTCTAACTTAGTCTTATGCCTGCAGCTCATCCACGATATTTCTCTGATGGACGACGGTATCGGCCGAGTAATCCATTCGACCAAAACCTTCGCCAAAATGGTGCAGGAGCTGGAGGCCACTCAGGCTGCCATGAAGGTGACTCAGGCCACCCTGGAGGTGTCCTTGAAGTCGGCGGAGAAGTCGTTGGCTGCTCAAGCAGAGGCCGAATCATCGAAGAAGGCCCTAAAGGAGGCAGAGGGCCGACTGGCCGACCGGGAGGCCAGACTGAAGAAGAGGAAGGCGAAAGTGTCTTCCCTCACGCACCGGTTGCAGGAAGAAGAGGGTCAGTTCCTGGAGGCCGACAAGAGAGCCCAGGCTGAAGGGCCATGGTGGTGTGGTTGTCGGCCTAGCTTGAGGAAGCCAGGGAGCATGCCGCAAGGCAGGCCCAAGTGGCGGTGACGGCATATAAGGCATCCTCCGACTTCGACGAGGAGGTCGAAGAGGCGGTGTTGGAAGGTAGCGCTCGCATTCTTTAGGCCGAAAGGCATCATCCTGTAGCAATACAACCCCCTATCCGTGATGAAGGCCATCTTCTCTTCGTCTTTGGGATGCATCCTTATCTGGTTGTATCCCAAGAACGCATCCATGAAGCTCAATAGCTGGTGACCAGCTATGGCATCTACCAGCTGGTCAATCTTTGGTAGGGGGAAGCTATTTTTTGGGCAAGCTTTGTTGAGGTCCGTATAGTTCACACAGATCCTCCACTTCTCACTGGCCTTCTTTACCATAACAACATTAGCTACCCATTTTGGATAGTGGGATTCCCTAACAAACCCGGCGTCATGGAGTTTTTTCACTTCTTCCTCGATGGCCTTCTGCCTTTCAACAGCGAAACTTCTTTTCCTCTGTCGGATATGTCTGTATGTTGGACCCATATTTAGTTGGTGAGTAATAACATCCGACGGGATGCCTGGCATGTTTGAGACCGACCAGGCAAAGACATCAGCGTTGCTTCTTAAGAACCCTATCAGCTCCTGTCAGGCTTCTTCACTTAGTGCACTCCCAATTTGGAGTACCTTAGTGGGATCATCTTCTCTCAGTGGAACGAACACAACCTTTTCGACCGGCTGACCGCAGTCTTCAGCCTCGTCCCTGGGATCCAGTTGTTCGAGTGTGGGGCTCTCGTTCAGCTGCTTATCATGTATGGCCAAACATTGTCTGGCCATCCTGTGGTCTCCCCTCAGTTCCCCTACCCCGTTATGAGTTGGGAACTTTGCCAGTAAGTGGTAAGTGGATACGATGGCACGGAACTTGTTGAGAGCCGGTCGGCCCAAGATGGCGTTGTACGCTGAGGTCAGACGGACGACAACAAAGTTGACGGGGAAAGTTCGTTGGTGAGGTTCTGTCCCCAGGGTTATGGGTAAGATAATTTCTCCTTCAACCCCAACGGAGTTTCCCCCAAAGCCAGTGAGTGGCATCAAAGAGTCCCGCAGCCTTGACCTAGGCAAATTCATTCGAATGAAGGCATCATACAGCAAAACCTCCGCACAGCTTCCATTGTCAATAAGGACATGTTTTACATCATAACTGGCAATGATTGCCGACACAACAACAGGGTCGTCCCCTGGGAGAGGTGGTTCCAACAGATCTTCATCAGAAAAACTGATTATATTAGAGCTCCTAGGCCTCTTCACAATGTCTTGGCTCCATCCGTACCCTTGATCGGACCTTCGGTGCAACATGCCTACACCTCCGCTCGTCGGACGCTGATTGGGGAGCTCGGCCTGTTCAGGTGGGTTTCTGTCAGTAGAAGCTTCAGCCCGATCCCGGCGGGGACAGACGTACTTGCTTAAGTACCCCCACCTGATTAAGTCTTCAATAGCATCCTTCAGTTGGATGCACTCCTCGGTGTTGTGTCCGTGGTCCCTGTGGAACCGACAATACTTGCTCTTGTTTCTAGCAGCAGGGGGGCCCTCATTGGTCGAGGTCTTTGGAAGTAAGCCTTGTTCTCGATTTCCATGAGGATTTTCTCTCTTGGAAGGGAGAGGGGTGCATAGGTCTCAAACTTCTTAAAGAGGTCTCTCGGCTTCGGGCTTCGGCACCGAGTAGGTCGGCTGTCGTCGCCAGGAGGTCGGACTGCAGGAGCCTTGTCGCTCCGCTTCTTAGTGGCTAATCTCCCCTCCGCTTGGCGACGGCTTGCATATTGCTCCTCTGCTAGGGCGTATTTGTGGGCCCTGGCCAACAGCTCAGTGTAGTCCTTTGGAAACTTTTTGTCCAGGGAGAATGTAAGCCTGGACGACCGGAGGCCTCTCTTGAAGATGGACATTGCTACCGCCTCGTTCAAATCTGGGACTTCCATGGCCGTTGAGTTGAAGCGGGCCATGTAGTCCCGAAGAGTCTCCCCCTCCTTCTGGAGTATGAGGAAGAGGCAGTCGGTGTTCTTTGGAGCTTGACTGCATGTCCTGAAATGTGACAGAAAAAGAGTCTCAAGCTGGAAAAAAGATCGGATCGTACCTGGTCGGAGGGCCGCGAACCACATCCGGGCGGCCTTTTTCAGGGTAGTTAGAAAGGCGATACAGTGAAGGGCGTCGGAAGCACCCTGTACCATCATATGGGCTTTGTAGGTGCCCAAATGATCTAGTGGGTCGGTGGTGCCATCATAGGGGTCCACCTGGAGAATCTTGAAGTGTCGGGGAATGGACTCCCCTAAGATCTCGGCAGAAAAAGGCTGGCGGGTGTCATAGGCCTGCCCCCCTTCGGCCTTCTGCTATTCGATAATCTCCGCCATGCGCTCTTCTATGTGCATGATTTTACTACGGTAGTCATGCGGGTCTTCAGCAGGGCGCCGACCGTCGAGGGAAGCAGAGTCGGCGAAAGATGGGGAAGCCGACCTTGCTCTCTTTCCGCTAGCATGAGCCCCCAAAGACCTTCGGGGCTCCGGTGCAACATGGGAAAGAGGGGGCGGCTCCTCAGGCTGCTGGCTCCCTATGGGAGCTGGGTGGTGGTTGATGCAGGACGCCGTGGGCGACTGCCGCTGGTCTTCAGCCGCTTCCTGGAAACGCTGGACTGCTGAGGTTAGTGTTTCGATGTGGTTCACCAGCATTTGGAATTGCTGCAGCCCTAGAGTGACGGTGGGCTCGGCAGCGGCGACCGTGGCATCCTCCTCGCGGAGTACTTCAGGCCTGTGGGGGGAGTGCCTCCCTCTAGCGGAGACATCCGCGTTCTTCCTCTCACCATCTGTAACTTTCTTCAGTCGATCTCTCCTTTTAGAACAGGGAGCGGAACGAAGGTTCAAGGGCCCTCCCTCTAGCGCCAATCTGTTGCCGTGCTCACCCCTGGACCGGGCTCTGCTCGTTGTGTTGGAAAGCTCCTCGGCCGGCCAACCTGCAAAAGGTCCCCTGGGCGCCGGAGGTGTTCCGGCGGGGGACACTCCGATGCTTAAGTTAGTAGGGATTTTGGAGCAACAGAGTGGAGAGAGGCAAAGAAAGAACGGAGAACGGAGAGGAAAGAGCCTCTTACCCCAGCGGAGGTCCCCTGGATCCTTTTTATGGATGTGGGATACTGTCAAAATTCGTTAGAGGACAGAGACGAAATCCCTGATTTGTCCCTCAGAGGATCGAAGTAATGGCCAGGTGGCACAAAGTCATGGCCACATCGAGGAATCCGTTGCAACAGAATCCGGTACCAGCTGGAGAGAATTTTTCGGAACTCTCAGGTGCTCTCCCGAACGTGGATCAAGTTGGTAGGCCTCTTGGTTGGTCGGCCCTTAGGTGGTCGGCCTCCAATCGGTCGGCCACTAGGTGGGCTCTAGAGTAATCAGTCCAATATCAATCGGCTCATTGCGCCTTCGGTGGGGATGCATCCGAGCCTCCGAGGGAGCCGACCGGCGGGGGCTTCAATCCGCCTCAACCGGCCGAATGCCTTCTCCGGCTCAATCTCGGGTCCGACCAGGCTTGAAATATTCTTCTTCTAGATTTTCTTTTTTGAAAAAAAATTATATGGTTAGAAGATTGGATGAAGACATTTTCAATAAAAAAGTCATGTTGACAATAAAAATCCAATAAAAAATATTTCAAAGTAAAATTTTTAATAACATAACATAAACTACATGTTACCATGCTTAGAAAATATTTTCCAACACTATATTAAAAAAAAACAACATCAAGATTGATGGGCAAAATATTTTTTTTTAATGAGAACAAAAAGTAAGAAACGCCTTCATATCATGCAAGCAATATAGCAACCGTATCAAACATCCATATTTTTTCATTCGATCTTTTTCCTGATTTAACCACATATCAAAACATCAAGCCCTCGTTCTATATTTATTTATTATAATTTACATAAATATTTTTTATAAAATAAAATAGAAGGTTAAAGGTTAGAATTTTTTCAGCATTTACTTATTATTTATTTATATAAATTTTATTTCTTATTAAACAATAATACGGTATCACATCACACGTGTCTCGTTTTTTTTTGTTTGGTTTTGATTAGAAGATTCTAGTAATTTGTTGACCCTTTCCTTCATGCCGGTGGTCAAAAAAAAAAAAAAAAAAAAAAAAAAAAAAAAGGTCATTCTTAATTGCGTAAATATTATATTAAGAATCCACGTATATTCGACGTCAGCAATGATGAAACGCTTGCCCCGAAGGACTCAAACCAACCCCTTGTAAAATGTGGACGCGGCACCGGCCCCGGTCCTCCACCTACCGCGAGAGATTTAAAAGGAGAGCCTTTTACCTTCTCTCCTTCCACTTTTCTCCATTCCGGGCGTTGATTTCATTTACCTTTAGGCTTCGTTCCCTGGGTTCGAGTCGTGGTTATGGATACCTTCTTCGTGTCGCACGGATCTCCGACGCTGTCCATCGACGAGAGGTTGCCGGCGAGGCCGTTCCTGAGGTCGTGGCAGTCCAAGGTGCTGCAGGCCGTCCCCAGGGCCATCCTCGTCGTCTCCGGCCACTGGGATACGGCGGTTCCGACGGTGAACGTCATCAATGGCGCCAACGACGTCATCTACGACTTCTATGGCTTCCCCAAGCCCATGTACCGGGTGAACCCCCAACCTTCCTTCCTCTTATTGTTATTATCTCGTGATCTTTGGCAAAATAAAAAACTCATCAAAACTGAATCTTTTGGGGCTAGAGAGGAAAGGGCGGGTCCGGATGTTTTGTTTTCGTTATAAAAATTTGATCTTGCCTGGTTGGTTGGAAGTTCATCGGTCAATTTGATAATGTTGAAGGTAAAGTAATGATTTTTAGGAACATAGACTTTATTTCTTGGAAAAAGAACTCAGAATTCGGCTGTATTTATCCAAGATACAATGTATAAAATTAGGGTAGTTGAGGAAATTTCCAATTCCTGATCTGGATGTCAAAAAAGCCTTGTTAATTGATTAGAGCTATCGGCCTCATTCCAAAAAAGGGCATCTTGATGTCAGCCAGTGGCATGGAGCAACTTGCCTGCTGTCCATGGATGTTGCGTTAAGATAAACAATGGAAGAAGTGGTTCAAAATTCTTCTCATTGGTAGACCAAGGCCATTTCCCCACTCCACTGATTAGATCCTTTACCAAACCCAGCTCTCTTAGCTTAACAAATGGTAATTAGTTGCTGTCATGCATTGCTAGTTCAACTGGAACTCATATATCTGTAAGATAATGTGTATAATAAGATGTGAGTCAAAAACAGACAACAGTCCTTCTGTAAACAATCAATAAGTTGATACAACACCACAATTCAGAGTTGATGAGGCAGCAAGTAAAATTGGGTAATAATTTTCAGAGAGCCTCGCAGTAATTCATTGAGGTGATGAAAGGGACAGGAGATATAAGGGAGTTTAGAAAAAGAAATATTTTTAAATATGTGGAGCTTAGGAAAAGAAATATTTGTAAAGATGAATTTAAAATATCATCTTGATAAGGCAGAGGTTGATTAAACAGTAATGTTGGAGATCTTTTTGGAGTAGATCATGGTAATTCTTAGCAAAAATACCTCAAGATGCCCCTTTCTTACCTGCTTCTGATGCTACACTGGAATTGCACTAACGTGGCATTCCATTATATCTCTACAATGTGCCTGTGTATTCATTAGATTGGTATTTATATCTCTATGCATGCATGAGGATATACTTTGATTGATAGTTGTGTGTGTTGGGCTTCTTTTGCTGGTATTTTCTCACAAATGTCTCCACACTAGAGGCACCCAAATCTTTCGACATTCAGCACATGTGATGTCAAATGATAAAAACTTAATCCCCTTTTCTTCGACATGGAGATTGAACAGCAGTCAGAAATGTTTAATTCTGTCTTTGTAAATATAGCTGCCTACATATATTCTTCTGCTAACAAAGCAATTACTTCTTTATATTACTACTAATGTTGTTGAGTGGTCAAACTGCTCTCCCCAAAAAATAGAACAATGTCTGCATCTAGCTAACAAAATCAATGTTGTCATGCCAGCTCAAGTATCCTGCACCAGGAGCACCAAATTTAGCAAAGAGAGTGAAAAAGCTGCTGGAACAAGCTGGTTTTGGCCATGTAAAAGAGGACAAGACCCGTGGCCTCGACCATGGTGCTTGGGTTCCTCTCATGCTCATGTACCCAGAGGCTAACATCCCTGTCTGTCAGCTTTCTGTTCAGTCAGAGAGGGATGGAACCTACCACTATAACATGGGGAAAGCATTGGCCCCCCTCAGAGATGAGGGGATCCTTATAGTTGGTTCAGGGAATGCTACACATAATTTGAGGACAATTGGACCTGATGGTGGACCTATAGTCAAATGGGCCCTGGACTTCGACACATGGCTTAAGGATTCGCTCCTAGATGGAAGGTACCTTACCATCATCCATCACTTTGTTAGTTCAAGGGCTATTTGTAGTTGTTTAAGTATCTTGGTTGGTTATATATTTTCTCCTCCACTGTCTTAATTTCATTGAACAACAATGAGTTGCATTTGTTGATGGTTCATGTTGTTTTGTAATTCACTTTTGTGATAGATATGATGATGTGAACCACCATGAGGAGAAGTCGCCTTATGGAAAGATGGCACACCCTTGGCCAGATCACTTCTACCCTTTACATGTAGCCATGGGTGCTGCTGGTGAGAAGGCCAAGGCTGAATTAATCCATCATAGCTGGACCAACTGCACGATCTCGTATGCGTCTTATCGATTTACAACTTCAGAATAATGTTTAGAAGCACAAATGGATTGTACCTCTCTTCTTATGTTCAAGTTGGGTATGATTACTAGTTTCAATTGGGTGCACCTCATAATTCTATATTTCTATGTTTCATCAGCTCAATTGAGGCTTTAAACATTTCCTTTTGATGTATGTTTCGCTTCATGTATGGGTTTGTGATACACTTGTAGAGTTATTTTATACTGTATGGAATAAATTCTTCTCATTAGCTAGGGCCATTTTGGTCTTTCTTGTTGCTGTTTTGGATGATTGACATGTTAAGAGGATGCATGAGACAGTTTTTCAGGTTATTGTGCTAGTACTGTGTAAAAGTGATCCTCATGCTACCAAAAATACCAAGAGAGCTCATATCTAGTCTTGGCTTTTAGGATACAAGACAAATGCATTCAAGTAGCTTGCAGTTTCATAGTTTCCCCGGGCATTGCAATTATATTCAACTCGGATTACTGCATGAAAGATTGAAAACTATTTGAAGTTTGAAATGGTATATTTGTTTTCAGTTGTTGCATGAGTAAATGACCTAAAAAAATCTTTATTTTTTGGTGTTTGGTGTCTGGCTATTTTATGCATCGTAGATCAGTTAAAAAATGCTGATTTTAATTTTAAGAGGTTTCACATGGATCTCCATTAGGAACATTTAGAGACAGATGCTCTCAGAAGCATACAAGTCTATATATGTATATATGAGCAATTCATCACCCAGTCGAAAACTAGAGCCTTTCATTTGGTAAACTTGGAAGGAATTTAGCATGAGCGATTTTTTTTTTTTTTAATGGAAGGGGAGCTCTAGCCCACCCAATTTATTAAAGAAGAAAGAATTTAGAAATAGAAGGAAGAAAGGAAAAACAGGTGAAACAAGCATATGATTTAGGAGTTTCAGCAGAACAGCAGAAGAAGACCCAGGGTCTTTTGGCATTTGACTTCAACTTGGGAGGTTTACAACACTGATTTTGTTTCTTTACAGACCATTTTTCTTATTGTAATTGCATGATGGTGCAATGAACCATGTTTTAATGCTGAAAGCATACTTAAAATATGTGGATTTTGGTTGATTTATGTATAATTGCATCAGGGTTCAGTTGCAATGGACTTCGTCCCAATTGTAGTAAAACCATGGCTAGAATATAAGGATTTAGATCCTCCAATTTCTTTACAGCCATATGGTGAGATTCAGGGTGACCTTGTCTTAGTTCATTGTCCCAAAACTAAAAATCTTACCAAAAATAGATTTTTATAGTTAATAAAAATTGATATTTTGGCCAGGCATGTAGCTCTATACATGTTGTGCATGACATCGAACCAACTAAATGCCATTTAAATAGTTGACACGACCAGGGAAACAACTTATTTAACGGGCCCCAAGAAACAACAGCACTTGATGTGCATTCCATATGTCATGGTACCATCTGTACGGATATCACTTATTGAAAGATCTTTCAAATTTAAGAATATAGATCGCCATCCAAGGTCGCACCTCTACAACGAAGTTGATACTGTAAGAGGAAAGAAGAAAAGAGAATGCACACCACATAATTTAATAGGGCATGCAAGATTTTATTATGAAAAAAAAAATATTTATAAGAGAAAAACTCGTACTCTCAATCCCATATAATAATCTCTTAACAAGAAGTGCTAAACTCGTACTCTCAATCCCGTATAATAATCTCTCAACAAGAAGTGCCAGATCCCTTATAAAAGCTTACAACTTTCAAGGGGACCTACTAGCTTTTTCAGGATTTTCGTATAGCTACTGCATACACTGCTTGGCCTTTGTTTCCCTTTTTAAAGGCATTGAGACCATGTACAGAGACAGAGTATTTTGACAAAATTTTAGATGTTCAAATTGTATTGAAAATAGAGTCCAAACCAAGTTAAAACCATGTTCCGAAAACCGTAGACCATCCATGGACTATGCTACCCTCTCCCGCGTGAATTGGTACATGAATCGGGCTAATCCCCACACACCACTGGTGCACCTGTGCGCATATGCACCTGCGGTCCATCGTGCAGTGTGCGAAACATGTGGGCATGCTGCGGGCCATGTGCCCTCATGGGCTAGGCTTGGGCCATGTGTGGCCTGCTACTGCATGGCCTGGCCTGTTTCTGGGTTTGTGCTGAGTTTTTTTTTGAATTTTCTGGTACTTGAATTTTGTATTTTGGATCGAATCGAGACATTTTCTCGATACCATATTGGCTGTGTAGTAGAATCCAATGGCTTCATTTAGCAAGGTTGTAAAACACAAGGTGTGGGATCTGACTCCACAGGCCTTATGGCATGCATCACCGGTGCCTTCACTCAATGTAAACCGTGTCAAATGTAAAGCGTGTCAGCAGTGCCATGTCAGCTCAAGGAACTACAAGGTGATCTCGGACCATTAGTAGTCTGTACGGGATGGTGAATGAAAAGATGACTCACAGATAACAAGTTCTTGTTGGCTGACATGAAACCATGGGACTTGAAATATATGAAGTCAGATAAAACATGTAGATAAATTGCAATGCGTTTCAGATCTGCTACAAAAATGCATTATTAGATTATGGAATCGAACAATGCTGAGCAATTTTTCAATCCCATAACGCAAGCGGTTTAGGATCCGGGGATTGATTAAGGATGCAAGTCCTATCTCAATCAAGATTCTTATGAATTCTCATTACCCTTCTGAACTAACAGCTATCCATACGGGGTGGGTTGTATCTTTGGTGCGAATCTTTTATGACAACAACCATTAGATAGCACAAAAAATTGCTTTGAAACCTATGCACATGAAAATGTTGCTATGCTTTCAAAGTTGTGTTCGTTTTGAGAGTTGTGCAAAGCATCATCAATGTCATACCCTATTCCAAGATTTGCTACCTTGGCTAGGGTTGGTGGTGCTCGTTTCCGCCGGTTGGCAAAGTTGGATCATACCAAGAATGCTCACTTATAATCCTTTTAGGGTTGGCTTAGGATGGACCAGCCCATTAATCCTTGTCTTCAGGGGTTGTTATAGTCCTTTCTTCGGAGGGAGATGAGACCAAGAGAATTCTCTTATTTGGAATCAACTGTTTGAGGTTGGTCTGATGAAGGATTTTCTTGAATGATCCATCCCTTCCACCAGAAATAAGCTAATATCTTCAAGGTGATATTTTAAGAAATACAAGTTGATGGGGAAGCCATCAAGATGAAGGTTACATTACGATCAAGTACTTGTTGTTGTTTAAGACCAATATAACTTTCTGCATGCAAGGTGTTTATCATCCATTCCTCTCCCAGAGAATAAAATAGGTATTCCAGGGAGCACATCAGTTACAGAAATAGACCTGGACAATTAGCAACATCTGATTGAAGCTGGATCCGACTGCTAAGTTAACAGGAAGCTTTTGTAAACCTTACATTATGATCCTGCAATCAAATTTACGAAATAAAACAAACTTCCAAGGGAAGGGGCGTATTCATCATGCCATGCTATCTGTCCTGAATGTTGACAAGATTGTATATCGAGACAATTACATCGAGCAATTTCCATATTTTCTGATCCGATACATCTGAATGTCGGCAAATTCCTTTGTTAAAAGCAATGGAGATTTTATCATCTCATTAACCATCTCACCTACTAAACTTATTTAAAAGATATTTTTTTTACCACATCCTCTGATGCTAAGTTTTGCAAATCTAATGGTAAATAAAATGCCAGAATATATTTGATAGAATGGGAGATAGAAAGGCAACAATGCAGGATACAAGGCTGCAAATGATGTACTAAATTTGTCATCCACTCAACTCTGGTGAGCATCCACTGCCCACATCTCTGCATTCGGTCAGGGGACAGAAGGGCTTCTCATATCCTTCCGGCTGAAGATTCCATTCCACTGCTTACCAACTAAGCTTAACTGATGAATCGATATGACAGGTTAGCTTCATCGAATGATCTTATCAGAGTCATTATTTTGAATATAATCTCAAACTGCTTAGACCGAGTCTCTCTTATCCATTCTTCTGCATACTCTTTCATTGTCCCGGGATTGGGCACTCTGACAATGAAGAGAGAAAACTGAGGCAAGTTTGCAATTGGATTGCGAACCTGCTGCTCTTATTGCTGTGTCTTGTGGTCGGCTTTCATTTTTATGCAGCTCTTGAGTTGATCGTAGAAGGTTTGGCTCACCAAAAGCACCAAGGATAAATTGTCCTGTCTGACCCTTTCAACACCTTGTAAACCCATACACATGTTAATCTCGACATCTGCAGGACGGAGGAGTTCCCATTTCTCATTCGTACAAGGCACTCCTTGTCTTGCCCACAAGATTGCTCATTTCTCATCTCCATTGGGCTACCAGAAGAGTTTAAATACCAGGCCTTAGCATTAGGTAGGAGCTGCAAGGGAACTTGGGATAGGGAAGATTATGGTGAAAGGGGATTCAAAGGCAGCAATGGAAGCATGATATGGGGCTAATCAAGATCAATAAATTTCTCAAAATATTATTCTTATCATATCTTAATAACCATCATGTTATTATTATTATTATTTTAACTACTTGTATTACCGTTCCAAATGATCATAACCTAAGTTTTGATACCACTCTGTTCCTAACCAAAAATTTGAAGAAAACTTAAACATTAAATGCTTGCCATGGTCTATAGCATTATCTCTTCTCTTGACCTTCTCCTTGATTATACAATTAATCTTTCATCTTATGAAAACCTCGAGCACTTCTCCTTAATCCAGCAAGACTAGTCTTGGATGAATGGTATACATGGTATATATTGACTTCGAGTTGTATCAATAACATTTGATATTTAGCTTGGTAATCACATTGGATATTTTACTTGGTGAGTTGCAAGAAAGCAATAGTAATATCCTAAACATTACCATTTTTCAAAGTACAAGAAATCAAAATGTAACACTAGACTATTAGATATATATCTTAGAAACCAATTTAACTGACATACATTTTAATTATAGAATATTAAATTATATTTAATATTTTTTTTGGATTATTTTATCTATACATATAATATATGTATTCATGTATTATTCAAGGAATTAATGGATAATGACATATATTCTCGAGAGTTAAGAATTTGATATATGTATTGTTATGATAATCCGGTCCAATTTAAATAATTACCGGTCCATTTGTCGAGCCAATTTCGATTTTCTGGTTTATCAGCCGAATCGATGCATTAAAGGAAATATCCCTTTAATTTAATAAAGGTTGAAGTCCCCAAAAGGAATACAACATTATTATTTCTTCATTCGAAGTCATATCTTCAGTCTAGTCCGAAGAGTATGCCTCCAGAATATGTTATTATATTTCCTTCGACTTCATATCTTCAGTCTAGTCCGAAGAGTATGCCTCCAGAATATGTTATTATATTTCCTTCGGTTTCATATCTTCAGTCTAGTCTGAAGAGTATGCCTCCGGAATATGTTATTATCTTTTCTTCAGCTTCATATCTTCAGTCTAGTCCGAAGAGTATGCCTCCATAATATGTTATTATATTTTTATTGGCTTCATATCTTCAGTCTAGTCCGAAGAGTATGCCTCCGGAATATGTTATTAAATTTCCTTCGGCTTCATATCTTCAGTCTAGTCCGAAGAGTATGCCTCCAGAATATGTTATTATATTTCTTTCGGCTTCATATCTTCAGCATGGTCCGAAGAGTACGCCTCTAGAATATCTCATTATATTTCCTTCGGCTTCATGTTGCAGTAAGTAGTTATCTGTTTTTCCTGTTCGCTCCAAAGAGATATGTCCGAAGTATATAGCTAACATCTGATGGGGGACAAGGGTAGGGTAGGATCGTCGGTGAGCTGATAAGTCACTGAAGATTAGGGATCCTATTCTTTTATTTTTTTTTTTTTTTGATTTTTCTATGGTGATGACGAAGAAAAAATAGGGATGGAGGGTAGGAAAATTGGACACTCTAGGACTTGGAACTTACATTCACGGATAGACATCTCACCTCTCACCTCTAGGGCATCTCATCCATCCCATTACATGTAGCATAGGGTATCTCACCCATCTCATTACATGCAGAGCCTAGGGCATCCCACCCAAATCGCTACCTGAGGCCGTGAAGGAAAATCCCTAAGACCTAGAGGGGACTCGACGGGAAAAAGGGGATATTTAGGGTCTCTCATCCCTCGACGCCCGAAGGCGAAGGACTAGGGTCTCTCACCCCTTGATGCCCGAAGGCGAAGGACTAGGGTCTCTCATCCCTCGACGCCTGAAGGCGAAGGATAGACGGGCCTCTCACCCTCCCCATACAGGGCGAACGGAAAGAAAAAACTCTTTTCAAACAAACTCTTTATTGACCAAACTGATTTTTTACAAAGGACCGAGGGTAGTATTTATAGACTTGTCCAACCCTCGTTTGAATTTGAATATAGGATAAAAAGATAGGGATGATTCAAATTCAAATACAAGATAGGATAAGATAAGCTTATCCATATCTCAATCCTAACCAACCAAATCCTAATTCAAATTTCAAACAAAAGATAAATCATAAATAAATTTTCTTCCAATTTATTTTCTACTCCAAAATCCGTGCTGCTCCAGGATTTGTGCAGGCCGATGTTCCCATCATTCTCCTGAGATGGGAAGAACTCGACTCCGTTGAGTCAGGCTAGCTCAGGATGCACATGACCTGTAGAATAATATATATATATATTTTAACTCTGCTATGAGATCTGTGCATTTTAAAAAGTGTGTAGCTTTGAAAGGTGCAGCTTTAAGAACCGTATACTTTAAAATTGGTGCAGCTTTGAACTCCGTGCGACTCTGAAACATGGCCTGGTGAACCGAATTGAAACAGAATCTGGGAGAGGACCTGATGAAGAAGATTGCAGAGCTTTGAGATTGGTGCGTAGATCCCTCAAGTGAAGTCGGCAGCAAGGGGGGAGAATTGCATTCACGTTCGTGCAATCCCTCCCCTTCTTCCACACGGACCAATGATGGGAAACCAACGGCCAGCGCGGAGGTGGTCGCGGCGCTTCAAAGATGATCCGGACATGATGGATGACATCCCGGAGGTAGATCTTGTCGGCGTCGGCAACGGAGGAAACAACGTAGCGGAGGAGGAGCTCGTAGACGAGCTGGAGGTGGGGCCAGGCAGGATCGAGGTAGGGGTCCTCCTCCGGGTCGGTAGATCTAGAGCTTCCGGAGGAAAAGGGTTTGGCGCTCGGGGACAGGGATGTTGCGGAAGAGGGGGAGAGCCTCGATCTGCACCGCCGCGGCTGGTGAAGGGCCCGGGAGCAGGGGAGGCACGCTCGGTTCGGGTGAGATCTCCGAGGAGAGGTGGTCCGGAGAAGAGGCCAGCGTCGGGGATGCCTGGAATTGCTACGATGAGCCTGAGGAGCAGGGAGGTGAACCGGGCTTGGGGACGACCGGATGAGGGCGGTCAGGTGATGGTGGACCGGGAGGAAGCTTACGGACAGCATGAGACCAGGAGGGGGCGCTTTCGGATGACAGGAGACCGGAGGAGTCGACTTCGATGGGTGCTGTTGACGGCGGATTGGAGGAAGGTGATCCGATGACGTGCGGGTCGGAGGGGGTAAAGAAAACAGGCGGATCGGGTCGTCGGCTTCTGGCAGCAGACGTCCGGGAAGGCTGCTTGTGAGCTTGAGGAGCAGGGGATGTGATCTGGCCGGAAAGACCGGAGGTGGACGGTCGGTTGACGGCGATCGGACGATGGGAGATGGAGGAGGAAAGTTTGGCGACGGGAGACCGGTGGAGACTGTTTAGCCACGGGAGGCCAGAAGAGTGGAAGGAGGGAGGGTCGGACGGAGGAGATTGGATGAAGGGTGGACCGGTGGAGCTTTGGAGCAGAGGAGTTGGGTGGCACGGGGACTGGGCGTTGCGATCCACGGCTGTTTTGGGCGGTGGCAGCAGGGGGGAAGGGCGATGTGTCGGCCTGTATGAAGGTGGTGGGGGTATGGGTTGGATTCAATGGATCTCGGTGTTGGGGGTTGTAGAATTGGAGGAGATGGAACCTGCGCTGCTGTTGCTGCTGTTACCGTAGCAGTGGATGCTGCTCCGTTGCTGCTGGGCGTTGATCCTTCTTCTCCTCGGGTGTCCGTTTGGTGGGATCTATGGTGGCCAAAGAGGAGGGAAGGCGATGGTAGCTGAGGGTTGGGTGGAGACTCGGCCACAGTAGATCTGGGGCTAAGGACAACGGTGGATTCTTCACAGACTGTTGCAGGGTAGAGCAAGAACAGGGTAGACGGAAAATTGTAGAACCGATGGGATAGGGAGAAATCTGGGATTTGAAAAAGAAACGTACCCTAATCTACCATGCTATGATACTAAAAATGATGGGGGACAGGGATAGAGTATGATCGTCGCTGAGCTGAGAAGTCACCGAATATTAGGGTATCCTATTTGATGTGACCGGATCGTTGACGTGGAGCAAGAAGCCTGACGTGGAGCTCTCATTGGATGCCACGTTGGATTCTTACTATCGGCCCTTTCGCCGGGCCGAGCTCCCCGATGCCAACGGGGCCGCCCGTCGAAGATGGGTTCCGTCTTCCACCAGGTCGGTCCCCGCCAAGTCGGATGTCTAGGTCGGAGCCGAGCTCAAGTCCTACCAGAGGCAGACCTTCCGAGCCCGAGGTCGGGCCCCGTGGTCTGGAGTTGAGCTCAAGCCTCCTCCGCCACGTGGCGCCCCTTCAAGGCCAGGTCCCCTGAGCTGGGCGCGCCTCATCCACCTCTGCCGGCCCGAGCTCGGTCAAAGATGGGCCCTCCCTTGGCCTGGAATCGAGCTTGGCCCTCCTCCGCACAGCCAAGCCGCGATGAGGCGGTTCCGCTGCAAGCGGGCCCCATCTTCCCAGCTCGGCCCTCAGCACAAATCGAAGTACCAACCGCCAAAGAAGCCGTGCCTCTCCTCCAAAGATGGTGGCGGGCTCCCCGAGGACCGTACAGCAGCACCCGCCACGTCGCCATAAATGCCCACGACCATCACCCACACCAGAAAGATAGGAAGCTCACATCAACGCGCCACACCCTCTACCGACTTGCCGTACAAACAGAAAAAAGACCCTATCGAAGAGCACGAGTCCCGAGACCGGCAGCACGACAATCGAGATCCTGCCAGGCTTCCAGGAAGGGCAAACAGAAGGAATGTCAGAGGCACATCGAAGCTTCTCCAACTACCTAATCAAGGAGGCGTCCCGTTTATGGCACGATACCTCGTCGTACCAGCCTGATAGCACGGGAGAACCTCGAGGCAAGCCAAAGTAGAAGACTTAGCCAGAGTAAAAAAGAGAGAGGTAACAACAACAAAAAGAGGAGAGGGGAGGAGATATTTTTTCCTTCCAAGCAAGAACAACACGACCACCACAAAGAGAAAGAAGAGAGGGGGGAGAGGCCAGAGAGGAGGGCAAGACCACCTCGGCCACCACATCTCCCAGCTCACTCACACTCTCATACACTCCACAAACTCTTCCTAGCGTGGAGCTCATCCAAGGGGGCTCGACCAGGAGGATCTGTTCCTCTGGATCGTCACTGACTTGACCGTCGGAGTGACCCCATCGGAATCTCCGGTCCGGCTCACTAACGTTGGCTGTCTTGCAGGTCCCGAGGCACCAGAGGTATCCCCGGTGGGCGAACGCGTACCACCCGACACCATCAGCAGCTATGGGCTACGGCGATCCGGGCGGCAACAGATTGGCGCATCGGGTAGGGGGGCCATAGAACGACACTTGATCCAGTTCAGGCCCCGTTTAGCTAGTCCATTGGGAGGATGGTGACCACTTGGTGCGGGCACCAGACTCAGAAGAAGACTTCAGGATTCCATCTGGATCTCTGATTGACCTTGCCCGAAGAATTAGGGTTTTCTGGTTTTGTAATAAGGGTTGACCTGATCAACTCAATTTTGAGTCTGTAATTTTGTCATTTCAATTTTTGTTGGGTCATGTTGACTCAGTCCAAGTCCAAGGCCCAGGTAGGTGTCATTCCCTTTGCCATAGGGCACCACATTTTCCAGCTACAAGTGGGTGCCACACTCCCTGCCACATCTCCATCCAGTGTACCTTGGTCCCCACGCCTCAAGTAAGCAGGTTCTTTTTTTCTTGCACCACTTGGGGGAGAAATCCATCAAGAACCTCAATCCAAGGAGGAGCCAACTTCTTTCTAGATAAACCCAAGCCAGGATGGCAAGAATTTTTCTTGAAGAGATGATCAAGGAGGTGCCCCACAATGTTCCATAAAAATCCAAGTTATAAAAGGGAAGATAGCATGTCTTGGGGAGAAAATCAAGGAGGCACCCAAAAGTTTCCAAAAGTACCAAAGCCATGAAAGGAAGAAGCCTAAACTTGTGGAGCAAGACTAGGAGGTGTCCAAAAGAGCCAAACCATGAAGGGAAAATCCTTGATTCATGGAGAGATACTAGGAGACACCCCCATAACCTGCCATTTGGAGCTGATTTTCAAGTTTTATTGGAGTTTTTGGGCTGTCCACTCATGGAAGGAGTCTTGGGAAGAGAATTTGATGCCTAAAGTGTGGGTTAGTCCTATTAGTCCCACATGGAAAATGTATAAAATTTTATTTCTTTGTTATGTCTATATATTCAACTCTATGTAACTCTTAAATTTAAAAATGATGAATGAAATTAATTTCTTTGTGAGTAACTTTGTGTTTCTCTCTTCCGCACTTGTATTCAAGTGTTGAGCTCCGTGAGGGAGTAAATCCGGGTTCCCTAGGAACCTTGAGGAGGTGTGAGATCTCCAACCCCAAAACCCTAGCTTAGTCCACCCATCTCTACTCCACCACCACCAAACCCTAGCCTCTACCCCATCTCCAAGGTTCTTCTTCCAAAGGGTGGCCGACCACCAGGACCCTAGTCTAGCCATCTTCAAGTCAGCTACCACTGCTTCAGAGTCCATCCAGCAGATCCAGGAGAAGAAGTCCCAAATCTGCAGCCTAGGAGTTCTAGATCAGCTGAAGACCTTCAGATCCCATCCTTTCTTCTACTCTGGTAACACTCTTCCCTGAGTCTCTTGTTCCTAACCTTGTTCTTCTTCTCTCCAGGATCCAGGGTTCAAGAAGAGGCCAACTTTGCCAAGGACCATTATCGGAGGATCCATTACGAAGATACCTTGACTCTCGGGATCCAATAATCTGCTCGAGAGAGTCTTTTTCCATCAAATAGAGAGATATCACTGCTAGGTAACAAGAACCTTCGCTTCTCACTTTGTCTATTTCGTTGAAACTCAGAGCAAACCCTAGATCTGGGAGTTTCTCAATCCCCAGCGATCCTACTTCTGAGTTACTCTGATAATCCACTCCTTTTAATTATGCTTTTTGTCATTTCTTAGCTTCTTTCAACATTAGTTTATCTTTCCTTTGAGTCAAAGCTGACTTATGAAAATATATAAAAAAAAAATATATTAATTTTAATTTGCTTTCGCATTCCACATTTTCGTTCTGCATCATTTATGGTATCAGAGCTTTCGTTCTGCATCACCACTAGGGCAAGGGGAGCTTCTCCCAGCCGTGCGGAGGCATCCCCTTCTCACGGGAACCCGCACGGACCGGAGACGGAAGTACCTGCCCCGGTTCAACCGCCCCCACTGGAGACCCAGCTGACCGCACTTGCTCAGCAGATGCATACTCTCACTGCAGTAGTGCGCCATCTCCAGCATCAGCATTAGCATCGATCCCTGGCTACCCACCAGCAGCCATAAACCCCTGCGGTCGATGCCGCAGCACCCCGCAACAGCCTGCATTCCTTCCACGGGAGGCCTTCGCAGCCGCGGGCAGCTACAGACCCTCGGGGTACCCACCAAGCCCCGATGAAGCGACGGTGGGCCAGCTCCACTGACGAAGAAAGTTGCTCACCGCACCTTGACCGGGGGGCACCTAAACCCTGCTAAGGCCATAACGGCAAAGCTCCTCGCCATGGGCACCGCACATCCGCGTCACCTTCACCGCCCACCTCAGCGGAGGGGTCCACAGACGAAGCCATCAGGTGCATGGCGGAGAAGCGCCTGGAGGAGCATGACCGCAAGCTGGCGGAGTTTGCTCGCCGGTTCGCCAACCTGCCTGGCTCCGCTAGCGAGCCAGTGTGCTATGACTCCCGCCCTCCTTTCTCCCAGGAGATCCAGGCGGAGCCAATTCCTCGCCGGTTTCACATGCTGCAAGTGGATCCTTACGACGGGACCACCAACCTCATGGACCACCTGGAAAGTTATCGGGCCTTTATGAGGGTCCAGGGGGCTACTGACGCTCTCTTGTGCGTCGCCTTTCCTGCTACCTTTCAGAAGGCTGCTCAAGTATGGTTCACCCACCTCGAGCCGGAAAGCATCAATTCTTTTGCCCAGCTGGGACAGAAGTTCGTGGCCCATTTTGACGCATGTCGGAAGGTGCCACGTGAAGCAGACTGCCTCTTCTCCATCAGGCAGCAAGACCGTCAGCCGCTACAAGACTATATGGCTCGCTTCGAGGCCGCTGCATTGGAGATCTACAGCCTAGAGGAGCCGGTGGCGATGCTGGCTCTAAAGCGAGGGCTCATGACTTCCTGACTGACCTACTCGCTTGACAAGAAGCCCTCGAAGACCTACGTCGAGCTGCTCTTCTGGGTCCAGAAGTACATCCACGCCGAGGAGGCGGACCATACAAGACGGGAGCTCGACGGGAAGCCGCTGAGGGGGCCAGCACATGCCAAGGCGCTTGGCACGTGAAGGCCGGGACCGCCAGCTCGGAGCTCCCGACCGGCACCAAGGCCAAGGAACGCTCCCGTCCCTCCGGGTAACTTCACTCCCCTTCTCTCCCCTAGAACGAAGATCCTTATGGAGATCGAGGGCGAGACCTATCTGAGGCGTCCTGCACCGTTGAAGCCATCCTTCACCCGGGATAAGACGAAGTACTGCCGCTTCCACCGTGACCACGGCCACGACACCAAGGAACGTCGCAATCTCAAGTGGGAGATCAAAGAGCTCATCAAGAAAGGCTACCTCGAAAAGTATGTGGGGGGGCAAAACTTGGCCTGAGTCCCAGGCGCTCGTTGCTCTCCCGCCAGCTCTAGCCGTCGACAACCGTCCCACCGAGAAGCCGGTGGGCATGATCTCCTGGGGAGCCGAGCGCGCATCCAAGAGGACCCGGGGGTAGGGAACTCTGAGAATGTACTTCCCTTTATGATGGAATGGGAAAATGGGGAGAAAAATGTAAACAATGACGCTGTGGTCGTTGAGATGACGATCGCAAAGCATCCTGTAAAGCGCATCATCGTAAATAGTGGAAGCTCTACGGATGTACTTTTCAATAATGCTTTCTTCCGGATGAATCTCTTCCCTACTCAGCTCAAGCCAGTATACACTCCCCTTGTTGGTTTCACGGGGGACTCTGCAAGAGTGGAGGGAGAAATCACTCTCCCAGTTACTTCCGGGACCCCATCTCGGCAGAGCACCGTCATGATAACGTTCATGGTTGTCAGGCTCCTTCGCCTTACAACATGATCTTGGGCCGACCTGGGCTCAACCTCCTCGACGCTGTCGTCTCTACCAAGAGGTTACTCATGCAATTCCCAACCCCTTGCGGTGTGGGGGAGATGAGGGGAGTGCCCCAGCCAGTGCAGCACTGCTTCCAAACCCTCCCCGGGGCCCAGGTGGTCGAGGAGGGCTCCAAGGTAGACGAGCTCGACCAGAGGGTTCAGGACCCCAGAGGAGGCCCGGCCAAGCGCCTGCTTCCTTACCAGCTCGGGGCCAACCAGACGAAGATCGTGCAGATCGGAGCCCAGCTACCCGAGGAGGAGAAAGCTTAGCTGTTGGAATTCTTGAGGGTGAATGTGGACGTGTTCGCCTGGACGGCAGCTGACATGGCAGGTATTCCCCTTGAAGTCATCACCCACGAACTTAACGTTGATCCGAAGTGCAGGCCGGTTCGATAGAAGAAGAGAAGCTTCGCCCTAGAAAGGCAAGCGGCTGTCAACGAGGAGGTTGAGAAACTCCTCGCCGTCGGCTTCGTCCGAGAAGTACAGTATCCGAGCTGGCTAGCGAACGTGGTGATAGTGAAGAAGAACAATGGCAAGTGGAGGATCTGTGTAGACTACACCGACCTCAACAAGGCATGCTTGAAGGACAGCTTCTCTCTACCAAGGATAGATCAGTTGGTGGATTCCACTTTAGGGCATAGGCTGCTCTCCTTCATGGATGCATTTTTCGGGTACAATCAGATCCGGATGCACCCAGGGGATGAGGAGCACATCGCCTTCATCACTGACCGGGGGACGTACTGCTACAGAATGATGCCCTTTGGCCTGAAGAATGCTAGGGCCACATACCAACGTCTGGTCAACAAGGTCTTCAAGGACCATATTGGTAGGAATGTGCAAGTGTACGTGGACGACATGCTAGTCATGAGCAAATCGAGCTCGGACTACATTACCGATCTCGCTGAAGCCTTTCACAGTCTTCGGAAGCACCAGATGAAGCTCAACCTAGCAAAGTGTGCCTTCGGGATGGCGGCCGGGAAATTCCTTGGCTTCATGGTCACCCAAAGAGGCATCGAGGCGAATCCGGAGAAGGTCCAGGCAATCCTCGACATGGAGCATCCAACATCCAAGAAGCAGGTCCAGCGCCTGACGGGGAGAGTCGCAGCCCTGAGCCGGTTCATCTCGAGGTCGGCTGACCGCTGCCTCCCTTTCTTCAAGGCATTGCATAAGATGCATGACTTTACCTGGACCGAGGAATGCAAAGCAGCCTTTGAAGAGCTGAAGGAGTTCCTGACCTCCCCACCTTTGTTGTCCAGACCCGAAGAAGGAGAAGATCTTCTGCTCTATCTGGCGGCCACACCAGGGGCCGTTAGCTCGGTCCTTGTCCATACAGACCAGGACAAATCACAGAAGCCGGTGTACTACACCAGCAAAATACTCCATGATGCAGAGATCAGGTATACCCGCTCCGAAAAATTTATTTTTGCACTAATAATATCTGCTAAGCACCTCAGGCCCTATTTTCAAGTGCATCCCATCGTGATTATGATTGATCAGCCGCTGAGGACCATGCTGAGCCACCCCGAGACTTCCGGAAGGTTGGCCAAGTGGTCCCTGACGCTGAGCGAGTACGACATCGCATACCGGTCGAGATCATCTTTGAAGGCCCAAGTCCTGGCCGACTTCGTGGTCGAATGTACAGGGCTTCCCAAGGAACTAGATCGGATGGTTTCGGAGAGCCAAGCTGAGCCTGGCCCGCTGGAGGACCCTTGGGTCCTCCATGTGGATGGTGCCTCCAATTCTTGCAGGAGCGGAGCAGGCCTCATCCTCGCCAATTCCGACGGAGTGTGCACTTCGCTTCTAGTTCCCCGCTACAAACAACCAGGTGGAGTACGAGGCACTCCTTGCGGGCCTGAAGGTGTCCCGCGAGCTGGGCGTACAGAACCTCAAGGTCTTCACCAACTCCCAACTAGTTGTCGGACAAGTCTTCGGAGAGTACGAGGCCCGAGATTCCCAGATGATGAAGTACCTGGAGAAGGTCCGTTCGAGTGCGGCAGGCTTTCGTTACTTCTGCGTTTCCCACATTCCACGTGGAGAAAATGCTCGCGCGGACACACTGTCAAGGCTCGCCACCCTGTCGGACTCATCCCTGGGGCACGCCTATGTCGAGTATCTCGAGAGTCCAAGCTACGAAAGTCCCGAGGAGGTGCAACAAGTAGCCCCCGAGCCGAGCTGGATAGACAAGTATGTCAAGTACATCCAGGACGGCCTACTACCAGAAGACCACAAGGAAGCTGGCCTCATCAGAAGGAAGGCCACCCGCTTTGTCTTGATGGATGGCCAGCTCTACCGCCGATCTTATTCCTACCCCCTCCTGAAGTGCCTCAGGCCCACGGAGGCAGCCTTCGTGCTCTAGGAGATACACGAGGGCCTCTGTGGGAATCATGTAGGAGGGAGGACTCTGGCGTACAAGGCACTCCGCCAGGGATACTTTTGGGAAACGATGAGGGAGGATGCTGCTGACTTCGTCAAGAAGTGTGACAAGTGCCAGCGCCATTCCCACATCCAGCGCCTGCCGGCTGCATCGATTTCCTAGCTGTCGTCTCCTTGGCCTTTCGCACAATGGGGGATGGACATCCTAGGACCGTTCCTCACCACACCTGGACAGCGGAAGTTCTTACTAGTGGCGATAGACTACTTCACCAAGTGGGTCGAGGTGGAGCCGCTAGCTCGAATTACGGAGGCCAATGTCCGATAATTCTTCTGGAAGTCTGTCATCTATCATTTCGGACTTTCCAATTGCATCATCACCGATAATGGGCGACAGTTCGAAAATCGAGAGTTCGAAGGATTCTATGCTGAGCACGGGATCCAGCATCGGTTCACCTCGGTCGCCCATCCCCAGACCAACGGTGAAGCCGAGGTGACAAACCGAACCATTCTCCAAGGACTCCACACCAGGTTGGATCAGGCGAAGGGCAGGTGGGCAGAAGAACTTCCCAGTGTCCTGTGGGCCTACCACATAACGCCCAGAATGGCAACGGATGAAACCCCCTTCAACCTTGCCTTTGGATTTGAAGCGGTGATCCCAGTCGAGCTCGGCGTGCCCACACTCTGGGTGCAGCAGTACGACAAGACCCAGAATTCGGCACGTCTCCTACTCAACCTCGATCTCCTAGAAGAGACAAGAGACAAAGCCCGGCTCTAGATGGCGGCCTATCGGCAACGGGTCGCCCGATATTACAATGCACGAGTGAAGCAGAAGGTTTTCTGTCCTGGTGACCTGGTGCTGCACCGGGCAGAAGCGTCCCAGCCCCGGGAGTGCGGCAAACTCTCCCCGAACTGGAAGGGCTCCTATAAAGTGGCCGAGGCCCTGTCGTAGGGGGCCTACTACCTAGAAGACTTGGATGGTGCCAGATTCTCCCAGACTTGGAACGTCTGTAATTTGAGAAGATACTATCAGTAATGTAAGTATTCCCTCCATAAGAAATAAAGATTCCTTTCTGCAACACGATTTATCTGTTTTGCAGGGAACTCAAGCTGCGAGCCCAGCTCCCCGGCATCAAAGACCAGATGACCCTCCGGCACCGGCGAGCCCGGCTCCCCGGCATCAAAGACCGGATGACCCTCCGGCACCGGCGAGCTCGGCTCCCCGGCTTCAAAGATCGGGTGACCCTCCGGCACCGGCGAGCCCGGCTCTTCGGCATCAAAGACCGGATGACCCTCCGGCACCAAAGACCGGACGACCCTCCAGCACTAGCGAGCCTAGCTTTTCGGCACCAAAGACCAGACGACCCTCCGGCACCGACGAGCCCAGCTCCTCGGCACCAAATACCGGATGACCCTCTGGCACCAGAGACCGGACGACCCTCCGGCACCGGCGAGCCCAGCTCCCCGGCATCAAAGACCGGACGACCCTCTAACACTGGCGAGCCCAGCTCCCCGGCTAAGGACATGGGAAGCCCCCAGGCATTCAACATCCCCGTGCCCAGCTCCAGGATGCTTGCTCAAGACTGGAGCTCAGACCTCCGGCTAAGGGCACTTCCGAGCCACAAAGCTCGCCATCATCAACGTCCCCGAGCCCAGCTCCAGGATGCCTGCTCAAGATCGGAGCTCAGACCTCCGGCCAAGGGCACTTCTGAGCCACAAAGCTCGCCATCATCAACGTCCCTGAGCCCAGCTCCAGGACGCCTGCTCAAGACCGGAGCTCAGACCTCTGGCCAAGGGCACTCCGAGCCACAAAGCTCGCTATCATCAACGTCCCCAAGCCCAGCTCCAGGACGCCTGCTCAAGACCAGAGCTCAGACCTCCAGCCAAGGGCATCTCTGACCCACGCAGCTCGACATCATCAACGTCCCTGAGCCCAGCTCCAGGACGCCCATCAAAGACCGGATGACCCTCCGGCACCAAAGACCTGGGAAGCCCCCGGGCACCGACGAGCCTAGCTCCTCGACAACAAAGCCCGGAGAAAAGTCCTCTGGCACGAAGACCTGGGAAGCCCCCAGGCACCGGCGAGCCTAGCTCCCCGGCATCAAAGACCAGATGTCCCTCCGGCATCGAAGACCGGATGACCCTCCGGCACTGGCGAGCCCAGCTCCCCGGCAAAGGACCTGGGAAGCCCCCAGGCATTCAACGTCCCTGAGCCCGGCTCCATGACGCTAACCCAAGATTGGAGCTCAGATCTCCGGCCACGGGAATCTCCTCAGCTATCATCATCTTTGAGCCCAGCTTCAAGGTGCCATCTCAAGTCATCGAAGCCCTCGAGCCCAGCTCCAGGATACCAATCCAAGACCGAAGCTCAGACCTCCGGTCAAGGGAACCTTTGAACCAAGCAGCTCTCAATCTCAAACGTCTCCGAGCCCAGCTCCAGGATGCCAAGAGACCACCAAGCAACTCTCTATCTCAAACGCTTCCGAGCCCAGCTCCGAAGCCCTCGAGCCCGGAGATGAGCTCTCCGCTCGACCCATCCTCGAGTCCGAATGTGAGACTCAAGCCTTTACAAGGAGAGCGCTTCCGAGCCCAGCTCTGAAGCCCTTGAGCCCGGAGATCAGCTCTCCGCTCGACCCATCCTCGAGTCCGAACGCGAGACTCGAGCCTTTACAAGGAGAACGCTTCCGAGCCCAGCTCTGAAGCCCGCGAGCCCGGAGATCAGCTCTCCGCTTGACCTGTCCTCGAGTCCGAACGCGAGACCCGAGCCCTTTTCAAGATGAAGCACCCTTCCTCAAAAAAAAGAAAACAACAAAGACAACAACATTTACATAAGGAAGAGTGGAGAAGTTGTTGATCAAGAGGATTTTTCATTACGTTAGAAAGGCATTACATCATCTCCTGGGCCCCGACATGCCGGACAGCCTGGTCCAAAAGAAAGAAAAAACATGACAAAAAGGAAGGGAGAAACCCTGCAAAGTGGGAGCCCATTCTACTGCACCTACTCCTTCCCCGGATGCTGCGCAGTAGTAACCTCTCCTTCCACCTCTGCAGCTGGAGCGATTTCAGGTGCGGCCCCCGTCGAAGGGATCGGATTGATCACTGCTGCCGCCGGAGGTGGCTCGGTCACCTCGACCTGCGGCCCTAGCTCAGCCGCCGACGTAGGCTCGATGTGCCCTGATGCCGACGAACCCACCTCCTAGAGAGGTCCGGCCTGAGCGGCCTCCTCCTTTACTGCAGCTACTGATGCATGTCATAATGCACCGATTTAGAACCTTAATTCCACTACTCTAAAGGGTAGAATAGCTAGAGTAAGGGTCGATCCCACAGAGACTTTGGGGTTATCTTGAAAAAGGATTTTCTTTTGATTTAAAATAAACTAAAACTAATGCAAAAAAATAGATGCAAATAATAAATTTGTGGAAATAATTCAGATATGACCTATCTCAAGAGTACGGCCCGTACCCGTGGATCACGGCCCGTCCCTTAGGTATAGGTCAGTCAAGATTAATTCACTACGACTTACCTTAAACGCTAATCCAACATGACTCCAGCATTACTAAAATAAAAGTAAACAAACATGGATTAATATAAAGCAAATAAATATTTATTCCATAAAAGATTAGGGTACAGAGAAAATAAAAGAAAAGCAAGGGAACAAGGGTCCTTTTCTCCCTTTTTATCCGACTCTGACTCTCTGTCACAGCAACAGATGGAACTACGGACAGCAGGTGGAACCTCTCCCAAAAATTCTTTTCCTCTCGCAGAAGAGAATCACCGAGGTATTTATAGATGACAAATACCGTGTCGGGTCCGTGTGGAAAGCGTGGTGATTTCCTCATCTCAATCCGATCTCCTTATCTGATTTTTTTACGATCATCCCCATCTCAAAAATCAAACTCAAAAATTCTATTGCACAATCCCGCGTCCATTCAGCGTCGTCCGACATCTCTTCTTGTTCCGATGCTTCCTTGTTTTCGGACATCCCGGTCTGAACGACGGTGACAAGCAGCTGGGCAGACGACGCTGCGGGCAGAGAGGCGCGGCTGGGGTGGAGACGGACACGGCAGCGGGCGGACATGGCGCAGGGGCGGACGGCGCAGTGAGGACGGCTTGGGGCGGATGCGCAGCTCGGCAGAGAACGGCTGCAGGTGGCTCGCGGACTTGGGCGGCGCCGGCTTCGGCTGGGCAGCGGAGGGAGCGGAGACGGCTGGACGCGGCGGACGACGGAGGCGGCTTCGGGGGCAGACGGCGTGCGGGCTCGGGCGGCGTGCTCGGGCGACGTGCGGACGGCATGCAGGCTCGGGCGGCGTGCGGACGGCGGAGGCGGTGCAAGCTGCGGGCGGACGGCGCTGACGGCGGAGGCGGCTTCGGGCGCGTACGTGGCGCAGGGGAGACGGGCGGCGGCTTCGGACGCGGACGTGGCGCAGGGGAGACGGGCGGCGGCTTCGGACGCGTTCCGGCCATTTTTTTTGGCCGAACGGAAGCTCTCCGGCCGGCGGTAAGGTTGCCGGCGGCTTCGACGGTGCCGGGGGAAGCTCTCCGACGAGTTTCGGCACGATCGGAGCACGGTGGTCCACGGCTCCGCCCGTGGACCGGCAGCAATGGCTACCGTGGACCAAGCAGACGTGCGGTGGACCATTGAGCCGGTCCACCGTGAGCCATTAAAATTTTGAGGCAATGCTCCAAAAATCGTGCGGCTCTGAAATCGGTGCTAAAATCTTCTAAAATCCATTTCAGGCCCGTTTGAAGTCCGAATTACATTCTGTTTGCGTCGTTGGACTCCTAAAATCATGATTAACACGTTTATGGAGTCAATTCCTACAAAGTATTACAAAAAGTATCAATTTTAATAAAATAAAGTTGGGTTAATTTTCATTATTCTAATGTCTAACAGCTACCGCCGGGGCCGGGGCCTTCTTTCCAGGAGCTCGGAGCGCGGCCAGCCGCTCCTCGGACAGCATCCCCCGCAGCTGGGAGACGCAATATGAGTACCCCTTCGTGAAGGAGTTCGTCGCTACCTCTTTGAAGTCCTGGAGGTACTCCGGGGAGGCTTTGAAGGTGGCCACCGCGCCCGCAACGTCCCTTCTCGTGCCCTCCACTTTGCTCCTCGCTTCGGCCGCCAAGTTTTCGGTGCGCTCGGCCTGGTGGGCTGCCATCGCCATTCCCTTCTTGGCAATCTCGGTGGCATGGTTGGCGACCGCGGCCTTCTTCTCGGCCTCAGCGGCCCTCCCCTCGGCCTCAGCGACTCTCTTCTCCGTGGCTGCCACCTTCCTTTCTGACTCGGCCCGGAGCTCCTTCAACCGGGCCCTCTTTGATTCGAGCTCGCTTTCGAGCTCCATCTTCGCCCTGGCGGTGTCAGCAGCCTCGACCGCGAGGCTCTTTATTCTGAGGTTGGCCTCCTGGACATCCTTGCTCTTCTCTCTTGCCTCAGCCCGCAGAGACTCGAGCTCAGTCAGCCGCTCCTTCTCCCCTTTTGCCTAATTTCGGTAGAAGTCCCGGATAAGGAGCAGATCCCTACCTTACTATATTAAAGAAAGCATGTTAATTATCGAATGAAAAAGGAGCTCGGGAAAGACAAAAAAGGGGACGAGAAGAAACTTACAGCATAGAGGTTCACGAACGTCGAACAGACGACGTCACCCAGAAGCCTCCCGCTCCCGTCTCGCCGGTCGCAGGACTGGACGGAGAAGTCCATCATTCACTCGGCGAGGCTGGGATCCTTCACCAGAGTGATGTTTGGCCCCAGCCTGAACGGGACCCTCTGGTAGTCTCTGCCTCTCATCCCCGCCTGCTCGGTCCCTTCGGCAGCGGAGGGCATCTTCGTGGCCAGCTGCGAGCTTGGCACCGCCTCGGGCTGCGACGGGGATGCCGTCCTCACTTCCCTCGACCCCCCTTCCTCCTCGAGCACAACGACTTCGGGGGGAGGGACCCCTTGTCTGGTGACAGCAGTCGCCGACCTGGCCCTGGTGACCACCTCGGGCTCAGGCACGGGACCCTGATCCCACTGCCTCGAGGTCGCTTGGACGGGCTCGGCCGCCCTCTTCCACCTCCGCTCGGCGACCGGTGCATCTACCGCGGCCTGCACTGGCAGCGGGCCTTCATCAATGCGAGCCCGCTTTGGAGCGGGCCCACCGGCCTCGGTAGCTTGCTCCCGCTCCTCGGAGAAGGACATCAGCTCTTCCATCGAAAATTTCATATATGTACCACAAAAGACAAGGTCAGCCCTGAGAAAAAAAAAAAGAAAGAAGAAGAAAAAAGAGGAAGAAAAATAAATCAGAAACGAGAAGGGGGTGGTCAAGTCAAACTCACCCGGCTCCCGCGCCGAGCTGACCCTGGCCTCACAAAGATTCTGCTCCGACAACAAGACCTCCAGAGATGGGATCTTGGCCGATTTAAGCAGGTCATACATGTCGAGGTCGGTAGCTTCGACCGAGGAGTTCCTATTCGAAGATCGATCTGGGTTGCTCCAAACCCAGTCGATCCCCTCTATTGAGGCAAAAAAGAACCTACTCTTCCATCCTTTGATGGAAGAGGGGAGCATAAACCTGATGCCTCGAGGGCGTGAAGAAAGGGACCACCACCCATCCTCGGTAGGGTGACGTTTCATGGTGAAGAAGGCCCTGAACAGGAAAAAACGGGCAACAATCCCGCGGAAGTGGCACAGAACGACGAAGCAGAATATCGTCCTGACGGCGTTGGGGACCAACTGGGCAGGAACAAGCCGGTAGTTGGCCAAGAAAGAAAGGAAAAACGGATGTACAGGGAAGCGGAGACCCCGATGAAGGTCTCCTCATAGAAGGCGATCCGTCGAGGGCCACTAGAGGTAACTCGCTCCCCGGGACGAGGGACGGAGAGCTGGATGGACTCGGGGATGCCATAAGCTTCCCGAATAGACATAAAGTGCTCAGTGGTAATCACCGAAGTGATCCCTCCGGGACCTATCGACCGAGAAGGCTCAGGCATAGGAAGGGAAGCAGAAGCAGAAGCAGAAGTGGAAGCAGAAGCAGGAGCAAGAAGGAGAGCCAAGCGGGGAGGAGGAGAAGTCCCGGGTTCCCTAATGGACACCGGGCCATGGTAAGGTATTTTACTGAACTCATACCTCGCCGCCTCCATCTCCTCGTCGGAAGAAGAGGGAGTCTTCGGCCAGGAAGGTCCGGCCTCAGCTTGGCACGAGGGACGGAAGTTTGGGCCGAAGCGATCAATGAAAGAAAAAGAAGAACAGAACAACTCCTAAATGATGAGGAGGAAGCGAGCGGAGAAAGACCTACGGCGACTTCTAACGAGCGAAAAGGGAGAGCTAACATGCTAAAGCTTAAGGAAGACGCTGATGACTGGAGAATTAGAAGAGGGAGGCTCTTGTACGACTCCGGGTGCAAAGAGTTTGAAAAAAGGTATGTTTTGAAAGGACTCACCCATCCATTCAAGACAACCTGTGCCCGACCATACCGTTATAGCTTCCCCAAGAGTCGTGCCATGTGTCGCGGATCAACGGGACCAGCATCCCCATCCGACCACGGCCGCTCCAACTTCCGTGCCCGCCGTAACTACTCCCAAGACGTGGCCACGCGGCACCCTCGCACAGGCTCTAAGGACCGCCGAGCGAGACGCCGCCAATATCGATAATTATTGCACCAGATTTCCCCACCTTTCCACGTCAGCGTTGTAGCTACTTTCTTCGACCCGAGCACCGCGCGACAACGGGCCTCGGGAGAGGGGGACAAATGATGTGACCGGATCGCTGACGTGGAGCAAGAAGCCAAATGTGGAGCCCTCATTGGACACCACGCTGGATTCCCACTATCGGCCCCTTTGCCGAGTCGAGCTCCCCGATGCCAATGGGGCCGCCCGTCGAAGACGGGGTTCGTCCTCCGCCAGGTCGGTCCCCGCCAAGTTGGATGCTTAGGTCGGAGCCGAGCTCAAGTCCCACCAGAGGCAGACATTCCAAGCCCGAGGTCGGGCCCCGTGGTCCGGAGTGAGCTCAAGCCTCCTCCGCCATGTGGCGCCCCTTCAAGGCCAGGTCCCCTGAGCTGGGCACGCCTCATCCACCTCTGCCAGCCCGAGCTTGATCAAAGATGGGCCCTCCCTTGGCCTGGAACCGAGCTCGGCCCTCCTCCGCACAGCCAAGCCGTGAAGAGGCGATTCCGTTGCAAGCGGGCCCCATCTTCCCAGCTCGGCCCTCAGCACAAATCAAAGTACCAACCGCCAAAGAAGCCGTGCCTCTCCTCCGAAGACTGTGGCGGGCCTCCCGAGGACCGTACAGCAGCACCCGCCACATCGTCATAAATGCCCACGACCGCCGCCCACACCAGAAAGAAATGAAGCTCACATCAACGCGCCATACCCTCTGTCGACTTGCTGTACAAACGGAGAAAAAATCCTACCGAAGAGCACGAGTCCTGAGACCGGCGGCACGACAGTCGAGGTCCTGCCAGGCTTCCAAGAAGGGTAAACAGAAGGAATGTCAGAGGCACATTGAAGCTTCTCTAACTACCCAACAAGGAGGCGTCCCGTCTATGGCACGATTCCTCGTCGTACCAGCCTGACAGCACGGGAGAACCCCAAGGCAAGCCAAAGTGGAAGACTCAGCCAGAGGAAAAAAAGAGAGATGTAACAACAACAAAAAGAGGAGAGGGGAGGAGATATTTTTTCCTTTCAAGCAAGAACAATATGATCACCACAAAGAGAAAGAAGAGAGGGGGAGAGGCCAGAGAGGAGGGCAAGACCACCTTGGCCACCACATCTTCCAGCTCACTCACACTCTCATACACTCCACACCCTCCTCCTAGCGTGGAGCTCATCTAGAGGGGCTCGACCAGGAGGATCTGTTCCCCTGGATCGTCACTGACTTTACCGTCGGAGTGTCCCCGCCGGAATCCCCGGCTCGGGTCACTGACGTTGGCTGTCTTGTAGGTCCCGAGGCACCGGAGGCATCCTCGGCGGGCGGACGCGTACCACCCGACACCATCAGCAGCTACGGGCCACGATAATCTGGGCGGCAACACTATTCTTTTAATTTTTTTTTTTGATTTTTCTATGGTGATGGCGAAGGAAAAACAGGGATGAAAGGTAGGAAAATTGGACACTGTAGGACTTGGAACTTACATTCACGGAGAGATATCTCACCTCTAGGGCATCTCACCCATCCCACTACATGTATCCTAGGGCATCCCACCCATCTCACTACATGCGGAGCCTAGGGCATCCCACATAAATCGCTACCTAGGGCCGTGAAGGAAAATCCCTAAGACCTAGAGGGGACTCGACGGGGAAAAGGGGATACCTAGGGTCTCTCACCCCTCGACGCCCGAAGGCGAAGGACTAGGGTCTCTCATCCCTCGACGCTCGAAGGTGAAGGGCAGACGGGCCTCTCACCCTCCCCATATAGGACGAACGAAAAGAAAAAACTCTTTTCAAACAAACTCTTTATTGACCAAACTGATTTTTTACAAAGGACTGAGGGTGGTATTTATAGACTTGTCCAACCCTTGTTCGAATTTGAATACAGGATAAAAAGATAGGGATGACTCAAATTCAAATACAAGATATGATAAGATAATGATGAGGGATAGATGGGGGTAGGATCATTGGTGAGCCTAGAAGTCACCTAAATTAGGGTACTATTCTTTTTTGGTATTTTTTTCTCTAGGGGTGGCGAAGAAATAGTGGGGATGTAGGATAGGGATCTAGATCTCATGGACTTTGGGACTCACCCTAACGAAGAGACCTCTCATCTCTAGGGCATTACACCCTCCTCGATACTTGGAGGCGCTAGGATGGATCTCAAAGGCCACGAGGGGATAGAGAAGATGGAATGGGAAGGGGCATAACTGGGCATGACCTCACATCATGTCCTGGGGTTGGGCCTCACACCCTCTCCTCATGGAGTGAAATAAAAAAGACCATTCTTTTCTAAAACTCATTTTCATTCACAAAACTTGACTAAACTCTAAAAAGTATCTTTTTTTACAAAGGACTGAGGGTGGTATTTATAGACTTGTCCAACCCTCATTTGAATTTGGATACAAGATAAAAAGATAGAGATGATTCAAATTCAAACACAAGATATGATAAGATAAGCCTATCCATATCTAAATCCTAACCAACTAAATCATAATTCAAAATTCAAAAGATAAAGTTATATCCTAAATAAATTTATTAAAATCTGTGCTGCTCCGAGATCAGTGCTGCTCCGGGATCGGTGCTGGTGAGGTCCCCATCAGATAAGCTTATCCATATCTCAATACTAACCAACCAAATACTAATTCAAATTTCAAACAAAAGATAAATCCTAAATAAATATTCTTCCAATTTATTTGCTGCTCCGAAATTCGTGCTGCTCCGGGATTTGTGCAGGCCGATGTCCCCATCAACATCCCCTTAGGCTATCCCAAGGAAGGCCATCCGAAGAGTATGTTAGGTTCATTTCGGACTATCTAAAAAGGAATGCATCTGGGACATGTGAGCTGTTTTTCAACCTGAAATAGTTGATAGTTGTTCTGGTTGTTATAACCGCCCACATGGTTGATATCTCCAGATTGGATAACCACGAAATAACTAATTCTCCGACCGCCACTACTCACTGTTATGAGGAGGTTTCATTAGCTAACTTCCATAACTGTAAGTAGTTACACTTATGCCTATAAATATTGGTAAGAGGGGACACTCGAAGGGGGGCGAACTCCATATCAGTTTGATCCATTCTTCTTTCTTTCTCACCACACTCTGCTCTCAAGCTCTCCATTCTGTCGCCTGTATCCTTGCTAACTTTGGCATCAAAGTACCCCCTACAGGAAAAATTTCGGTCAGGGAAGTTGTTTTGCAGGTTTTCATCGACGGCAAACCGACGGACGAGCTACTCCATCCGGTCAGCAAGGATTCAGCGTCAACATGTATATATCATCATAGGTTAATTCCTAAATGATCCCGATTATAGGATATCACGAAAATGGTGATTAATCCGATTTGATCGGTGCATAGATTGCTTCTCTTTTAGGATAGACAAGTCTTGAATCTACAGTGTGGGGATACTAAAATAAGAGTACATGTGGTCATTAAAGAATGACAGTATCGAGCATGATCAATACAAGAAGTCACATAGATGTCTACTCACTTGTTAGTGACTTTCTTAATACTATAATTATGTAAGTGGTCTTTGGACCTGCAGTGTCTTAGCCACTTATAATGGGATTACTATAGTTTGACAATACAAAATATTGGTCCTAACCATTTGGGCACTTGTGGTGTTCATTAGCTGCAGTAGGTTCAATGTAGGAGTGGAAGTATACTTAAAGGGGATCTATCGATCTTAGTAGTTAAGGTGCAGTCCTATACAATTTAAGAAGCTAAGCCGAGAAAATTAGTGGCCACGGTAGGTGAAGGATGGAAAAGAGTTTTCATAAGTTTCACATTGGATTTAAGCTAATTAAATCTGGCATATGATAGATGCCTAGGGTTTGGCAAGTTTTCATTACCTGCATCTTATCAGGACTCTCGAGTGAAGAACTTGATTACACGATAACTATACCTAAGAATTTTTTTTTCTATTCTACTGGGTTGTCAATGCATGTTGCTAGGCATCACTATTAGATTGTAAGAACCCACTAAGATCATTTCATATCACTAATCCTTGATGGAATGAGCTAAAATTATTGCGGTCCATCGAAAGAGTTAGATGATACTATAATGAAAATCATGATATGTCTCACTACCACACAGAATGGATACTGAGAGGTCATACATAATAGGACCTTGATCTGATCATACAATTGGATTAAAATATATAAGAGTTACATATTTAGAAAATCTAAATTTATAAAGGTTACAAATTTAGAACTTACTATTTTTGGCACCTACTAGTTTTGATACCTGCTAATTTTAACAAGAATGACTTTATTACAAGAGTTATAATTTAATTAGATGATTTGATTATTTAATTATGATTAGGCTTGATACAAATTGAATTAGATTTAATTTGATTGAGTTTGGGTGATATCCTAGTCCAATTAGGGTTTGGACTAACCTAATTATAAACATTACAAGCCAATTTGGTTTGATCTAATTGGTTATCTAATCCTAGGTAAATTAAATCTGATTTAATTTAGTTAGGCTTGATCTATTCTATTTGGATTTATTTGTTTTAAGTAGATTAATATCTAATTCATAATTAGTTATAGATTTAAACTAAACCTAAATTGGTTAGGAATTAGGTTAGTTTCCTAGTTGGTTAGATTTAGTTAGTTAGTTGGTCTAACTAATTTTTAATTAGTTATAGATTTAAATATAAACCTAATAGGATTAATTAAGTTAGAATTCCAAAAGGATTAGAACAAGGAGTTAAATAGTTGAACTAATTCCTAACAAACTAACTAATTATTCTCTCTTCCTTCCTATCTTAATCTCTCAAATTAGCATGTAAGAAAGAAGCTTCATGCCCTCTTCAAATTAATTTGCTTTTTGGCATGAAAAATATATGGGCCACACAAAGGTATTTGGCACCTCTAGGATTCTCTCTCTCCATTATCATTATCTATCTAGTTTTAGGAATTTGAATTTGATTTTAACTCTTGTTCTAAATTTAGATAGGAAGTGATTCTAGGAGAGAAGAACCTAGATTTGGCGTGTGATGTGGCGAGATCGCTGACATGGGGGAGTTGACAGGCGCCACGTCAAAGGAGGTCGCCGTGTCGGACACCACATCAATTCTCCTGCACGGACTTCTCCATCGAGCTGACCTGAACTCCCTCGAGACAACGAGCCGAGCTCCGTCTTCTGCCAGGTCGGTCCCACGAGCTCGGGATGCCTAGGCCGGAGCCACACTCTGCCCTCCAAAGCGAGACCCTCGGACATCGAGCTCCGTGGTCGGAGTCGAGCTCAACCCTCCTTCGCCACATGGAGCCTCTCCGAGGCTAAGCTCTCTGGACTGGGCCCGTACTCTTCCCTCCAGAGCGAGACCCTCGGATATCGAGCCTCATGGTCGGAGTCGAGCTCAGCCCTCCTTCGCCACGTGGAGCCTCTCCGAGACTGAGCCCTCTGGACCGGGCCCGCACTCTGCCCTCCAGAGCGAGACCCTCGGAGATCGAGCCCCGTGGTCGGAGTCGAGCTCAGCCCTCCAACGCCACGTGGAGCCTCTCCGAGGTTGAGCCCTCTGGATCGGGCCCGCGTTCTGCCCTCCTCCACTGAGATGATCACGTAAGCTCAGGACGGATCAGGCCCTGCCTCCTCTGCTCGGCCTCTTGCCCGGATAAAGGCGGGAGGACGGTACCATCATCCCAAGAACTACAGGGCGGTGCCCACCATACTGCAATAACTACCTGTCCACCCGTACTACCAGGAGGATGGGCCAATCAGAGAGCACAAACCCCGGGGTCGGCGGCCCCCGGATCGAGGCTCTGCCAAGCTTCCCGGAATGGGGCGACCGGAGAGGATGTCAGAGCGAATAGAAGTTTTCCCTACCGCATGTCAGGAAAGATGTCCCGTCCACGGCATGGTATCCCGCCGCACGCGCCTGCCAACCCAACGAGGATCCCAAGGCAAGCGTCCAACGGTCACTTTTCAACTACAAAGAACGATCGACACCCCCGGAAGGGGGAAGGTAACAACAATGACAACTCCGGTGTGAGCTCAACCAGGAGGGCAGAACAACACCACCATCACCATCAAAAAAGAGAGAAAGAGACAGGAAAAGGAGAAGCGGTTAAGCCAGGGAATCCCTTTGGCTCCGCCGTCACCCTTCTCCTGACTCACTTTCACCTCACTCTCACACCATTCACTCCTCATCGCGTGGAGTCCATCAAGAGGGGCTCGACCAGGAGGATCTGTTCCCCTGGATATTCACTGACTTGACCATCGGAGTGCCCCCGCTGGAAACCCCGGCCCAGGTCACTAACCCCTGTTTTGCAGGTCCAGGATCACCGGACGGTGAGGCAATGAGGGGAGTGCACTCCGGCACTGGTAGCAGCTACAGGCGACAGCCATCTTGGCGGCAACAGATTGGCGTGCCAAGAAGGGGGTGCCGGCGACATTATGAACGATCTTTGATCCAAGTCGAGCCCTCCATCCCATTACAGACAAGTTCCCGGAAGGATGGTGACGACATGGGCGTGAGAGGCCTCCGCCAGTCATGCAGGGGACTCCCCTTCCTGAGGGAACCCATGCGACCCAGAGGCGGGGCCACTCGCTCTAGTTCAACCACCTTCGGTGGAGTCCCAGCTAGCTGCACTCACTCAGCAAATGCAGATCCTCGCTACAGCAGTGCACCATCTTCAGTGTCAGCACTGGTCCTTGGCCACCCACCAGCAGCCAGGGACTCCAGCGGCCCACGTCGCGGCTCCCCATGACAGCCTGCGTTCCTTCCAAGGAAGGCCTTCGTGGTCGCGGGCTATCATCGACAAACGGGGTAGTCATCAGACTCCGGCGAAAAGGCAATGGGCCAGGTCTGCTGATGGGGAGAGCCGCTCACCAAACCTCGGGCGGGCGGTGTCAAAGCCCCATCGAGGTTGGAGAAGCAATACCCCCCGCCACGGGTGCCGGGCACCCATGTCACCTTCTCCGTCTCCTTCGACGGAGGGGTCTACTGACGAAGCCATCAGGCACGCGGCAGAGAAGCGCTTGGAGGAACATTAGCGCAAGTTGGCAGAATTCTCCCATCGGTTTGCCAACATGCAGGGCTCTGCTAGTGAGCCAGTGGGCTATGATACCCGTCCCCCATTCTCCTAAGAAATCCAAGCGGAGCCGATCCCACATCGGTTTCGGATGCCGCAGGTGGATCCTTACGATGGGACCACCGACCCCCTGGACCATCTGGAAAGCTACCGGACCCTCATGAGGGTCCAGGGAGCTACCAACACTCTTCTCTGCGTCGCCTTTCCTGTAACTCTCCGGAAAGCAGCTCGGGTGTGGTTCACCCATTTGGAGCCGGAGAGCATCAACTCTTTCGCCTAGCTAGGACAAAAGTTCGTGGCCCACTTTGATGCCTGTAGAAAGTTGTCACGAGAGGCAGACAACCTCTTCTCCATCTGGCAGTAGGACCGCGAGCACCTGCGGGACTATGTGACCCGCTTCAAGGCTGCCGCACTAGAAATTTACAACCTTGATGAGCCAGTCACCATGCTGGCGCTGAAGCGAGGGCTCAGGACCTCCCGCCTGACCTACTCGCTGGACAAGAAGCCCCCCAAGACTTATTTTGAGCTCCTTTTTCGGGTCCAAAAGTATATCCGCACCGAGGAGGCGGATCGTACGAGGCGAGAGCTCGATGGGAGGCCACTGAAGAAGCCGGCCCCCACCGAGACACCCGGAACCCGGAAGTCGGTACCCCAGGTTTCGAACTCCTGGAGGGACCGGCCAAGATCGAGAGGGGCTCCTATTCTTGAGGAGAGTTACACCCCTCTCCTCGCCCTGAGGACAAAAATCCTCATGAAAATAGAAGGCAAGGATTACCTGAGATGCCCGCCTCCGATGAAGTCCTCCACCGGCCGTGACAAGACAATGTACTGTCGCTTTCACCGTGACCACGGCCACGATACCGAGGAGTGCTGCAACCTCAAGTGGGAAATCGAAGAACTCATCAAGAGGGGCTACCTCAAAAGGTTCGTGGGGGGCAGACCTTAGGTGGAGTCCTAGGCGCTCGTCGCTCTCCCACCAGCTCCAGCCATCGACAATCGTCCTACCGAGAAGCCGGTGGGCATGATCTCCTTGAGAGCCGTGCACGCACCTAAGAAGGCCCGGGGGGCAGGGGACGCTGAGAATGTACTCCCCTTTATGAGAGAAGGGGAAGACGGGGGAAAGAATGTAAATAATGATGCCGTGGTCATCGAGATGATGATCACGAAGCACCTTATAAAACACATCATTATTGATAGTGGAAGCTCCACAGATGTGCTTTTTTATGATGCCTTCTTCAGGATGAACCTTTCCCCCGATCAGCTTAGGCCTGTGCATGCACCCTTTATTGGTTTCACGGGTGATTCCGTAAGGGTAGAAGGAGAAATCACTCTCCCGGTCACTACCGGGACCCCACCTCGGCAGAGCACTGTTATGATGACTTTCACGGTTGTAAGGCTCCCTTTAGCCTATAATGTGATCTTGGGCCGGTCTGGGCTCAACTTGCTCGACGTCGTTGTTTCCACCAAGAGGCTACTTGTACAGTTCCCTACTCCCTACGGTGTCGAGGAAATAAGAGGAGCACCCCGGCCGGTGCAGCATTGCTTCCAAACCCTTCCTGGGGCCAAGGTCCCCGAGGATGATCCCAAGGCAGATGATCTCGACCAAAGGGCCCAAGACCACAGGGGAGGCCCGGTCGAGTGCCTGCTCTCTTACCCGCTCGGAGACGATCCCACGAAAATAGTACAGATCGGAGCCCAGCTACACAAGGAGGAGAGGACCCAACTACTGGAGTTCCTACGGGTGAGCTCATATGTGTTCGCCTAGACGGCGGCGGACATGCCAGATATCCCTCCTGATATCATTACTCATAAATTGAGTGTTGACCCAAAGCACGGACCAGTTCGGCAGAAGAAGAGAAGCTTTGCCCCATAGAGGCAAGCAGCTATCAAGGAGGAAGTTGACAAACTCTTGGCTGCCGGCTTCGTTCGAGAAGTCCAGTATCCGAGCTGGCTGGCGAATGTAGTGATGGTAAGGAAGAACAAGGGTAAGTGGAAGATCTGCGTAGACTACACTGACCTCAACAAAGCTTGCCCTAAGGATAGCTTCCCTCTACCGAAGATTGACCAGCTGGTGGATGCCACCTCTGGCCACAGGCTGCTCTTCTTCATGGATGCGTTCTCCGGGTACAACCAGATCCGTATGCATCCAGAAGACGAGGAGCACACCGCCTTCATCACCGACCAAGGGACATACTGCTACAAGATGATGCCTTTTGGTCTGAAAAATGCAGGAGCCATATACCAGCATCTGGTCAATAAGGTCTTCAAGGACCAAATTGGCCGCAACATGCAAGTGTTTGTGGATGACATGCTCGTCATGAGCAAGCCGAGCTCGAGCCACATCGCCGACCTCGCCGAATCCTTCCACAACCTGTGGCAACATCAGATGAAGCTGAACCCTGCGAAGTGCGCTTTTGGAGTGGCGGCGGGGAAGTTCCTCGGCTTTATGGTCACCCAGCGAGGCATCGAAGCGAACCCGAAAATAGTTCAGGCCATCATCGACATGGAGCACCCGACCTCTAAGAAGCAGGTCCAGCGCTTGACGGGGCGTATCGCTGCCCTCAGCAGATTCATTTCGAGGCTGACCGACCATTGCCTTCCATTCTTCAAGACGCTGCGCAAGATGCACGACTTCACCTGGACGGAGGAATGCAGAACAGCCTTCGAGGAGCTGAAGAAATTCCTCGCCTCCCCTGTTGCTCTCCAGGCCAGAGGAGGTGGAGGAGCTCCTGCTCTATCTGGCGGTTATACCAGAAGCTGTCAGCTCGGTTCTCATTCGTGCAGACGAGGACAAATCTCAAAAGCCGGTATACTACACTAGCAAAATCCTCCGCGATGCGGAGATCAGGTATACTCGCTCCGAGAAACTCATTTTTGCACTAATAATGTCTGCTAAGCATCTCAGACTCTACTTTCAAGCACACCCAATAGTGGTCGTGACGGACCAGCCACTGAGAACCATACTCGGTCGATCCGAGACTTCCGGGAGATTGTCCAAATGGTCTCTGCTGCTCAGCGAGTTCGACATAGTGTACCGACCGAGGTCTTCATAGAAGGCCCAAGTCCTAGCTGACTTCGTGGTCGAGTGCACCGGGTTCGTCGAGTAGCTAGAGCAGATAATAACGGAGCCCGGACCAAGAGAGGAACCTTGGATCCTCCACGTGGATGGAGCATCCAATTTTGGCGGGAGCGGAGCATGCCTCATCCTCACCAACAGCGATGGGGTTGTGGCGGAATGCACCCTCCGCTTCAAATTCGCCATGACAAATAACCAAGCAGAGTACGAGGCACTCCTCGCAGGCCTAAGAGTCTCCCGCGAGTTGGGTGTGCAGGACCTAAAAGTCTTTACCGACTCCTAGCTGGTTGCCGGACAAGTCTCTGGAGAGTATGAAGCAAGGGACACCCAGATGATGAAGTACCTGGAGCAGGTCCGCGTGAACACGGCAGGCCTCTGGCTTTTCAGCATCTTCCATATTCCCTGAGGGGAGAATGCACGCGCGGATACGCTATCTAGGCTTGCGACCTTGCCGGACTGGTCATTGGGACGCGCCTACATCGAGTACCTCAAAAGTCCTAGCTACGAGAGCTTGACGGATGTGCACCAAGTTACCCCTGAGCCGAGCGGATGGATAAGTACATCGGGTACATCACTGACGGCTCCCTACCCGAGGACCGCGTAGAAGTCGCCCTCGTCAAGAAGAAGGCCTCCCGGTTCGTTCTGATGGAGGGTCAGCTTTATCACCGATCCTACTCCTATCTGCTCTTGAAGTGCCTCAGGCCTGCCGAGGCAATCTTTATGCTCCAAGAGATACACGAAGGCCTCTGCAGGAACCATGTAGGAGGAAGGATGCTGGCTTATAAAGCTCTTCGCCAGGGATACTTCTGGGAGACCATGAGGGAGGACACCGCCGACTTCGTCAAAAGGTGCGATAAGTGCCAATGCCATGCGAATATACAGTGCCAACCGACGGCGCCGATCTTCCAACTCTCAGCCCCTTGGCCCTTTGCCCAGTGGGGAATGGATATCTTGGGACCGTTTCCCCCGCACCAGGGCAGCGAAGATTCTTGCTGGTGGCGATCGACTACTTCACCAAGTGGGTCGAAGCAGAGCCGCCGGCCTGGATCGCGGAAGCTAATGTCCGCCAGTTCTTCTGGAAGTCAATCATTTACCGCTTCGGACTCTCTTATTGTATCATCACCGACAACAGGCGACAATTCGATAATCAAGAGTTCGAAGGGTTCTGCGCCAAGCACGACATCCAACACCGATTCACCTCGGTAGCTCACCCTCAAACAAATGGAGAAGCCGAGGTGACCAACCGGACCATCCTCCAAGGACTCAGGACCAGGCTGGACCAAGCTAAGGACAGATGGGCAAAAGAACTCCCAAGCATTCTGTGGGCCTACCACATAATGCCCAGGACGGCGACCAATGAAACGCCCTTCATCCTTGTTTTCGGTGCTGAAGCGGTCATCCCGGTCGAGCTCGGCATGCCCACGCCATGAGTGCAGCAGTATGACGAGTTGCGAAACTCGGCACACCTCCTGCTCAACCTGGATCTCCTCGAAGAAGCAAGGGATAAAGCCCGGCTGTAAATGGCGGCCTACCGGCAACGAGTAGCATGGTACTACGACGCCCGGGTCAGGCCAAAAGCTTTCAAACCCGGAGACTTGGTGCTACGGCGGGCAGAGGCGTCTCAACCCAGGGAGTGTGGCAAGCTCTCACCAAACTGGGAAGGCCCTTACAAAGTGGCTGAAGCCCTCTCACAAGGGGCCTATTACCTCGAAGATCTTGGCGGCGTCAGGTTCCCTCGAACATGGAACGCTTGCAACTTGCGGAAATACTATCAATAATGTAAGGCTTCCTATCAATAATAATGATAATGGTTTTTCCTTGCACAATTGTTTATCTGTCTTGCAGGAAAACCTCATCAATGTCTCCGAGCCCAGCTCCGAGATGCCAACCAAGACCGGAGCTCAGACCTCTGGCCAAGGGATCTTCGAGCCGAGCTGCTCTTAATCTCAAATGTCTTCGAGCCCAGCTCTGAGATGCTAAGGGATCCTCGAGCCACGCTGCTTGCAGTCATCAATGTCTCCGAGCCCAGCTCCGAGATGTCAACCCAAGACCGGAGCTCAGACCTCTGGCCAAGGGATCTTCGAGCCAAGATGCTCTCAATCTCAAACGTCTTCGAGCTCAGCTCCAAGACACCGAGGGATCCTCGAGCCACGCTGCTCGCAGTCATCAATGTCTCCGAGCCCAGCTCCGAGATGCCAACCCAAGACCAGAGCTCAGACCTCCAGCCAAGGGATCTTCGAGCCAAGCTGCTCTCAATCTCAAACATCTTTGAGCCCAGCTCCGAGATGCCAAGGGATCATCGAGCCACGCTGCTCGCAGTCATCAATGTCTCTGAGCCCAGCTTCGAGATGCCAACCCAAGACCGGAGCTCAGACCTCCAGCCAAGGGATCTTCGAGCCTAGATGCTCTCAATCTCAAACGTGTTCGAGCCCAGCTCCGAGATGCCAAGGGATCCTTGAGCCACGCTGCTCGCAGTCATCAATGTCTCCGAGCCCAGCTCCGAGATGCCAACCCAAGACCGGAGCTCAGACCTCCGGCCAAGGGATCTTTGAGCCAAGCAGCTCCTATCGACGCCTCGAGTCTAGCTCCAAGGCGCCAAAGACCTGAGCCCAGTTCTCAGGCAATCCCTAGACTGGGGCCCAGTGCTCCGGCCAGGAAGGCCTCGAGCCTAGCTCCAAGGCATCCAAGACCTGAGACCAGCCCTCAGGCACCTTGGATCGGGGCCTAGCTCTCCGGCCAAGGAACCACCGAGCCCAGCTGCTCACAACTGCCAGAACCTTGTGCTTGACTTGCCGACACCAAAGCCTAGTAACTAAGTCCCATGCAAGGTGAGACCCCCTTCTCTGATCTCTCCACTTTTCTAAAAGAAAAAAAAGGAAAAGAAAAGGAAGAAGAAAAAGAGAGAGGGGAGCGAAAGAAAGAGAAAAAGAGGGAAGAACCAAGCAAAAGACGGGTTGTAAGAAAAAATTCAAATTTTATTAATCAAGGACCAGTTACAAGTATTCTACGGGCCCTCGACAAGCCGGGTGATCCCGACCAAGTACAGAAAGAAAATAAAGTACAAAATAAAAAGGGAAAGAACTACCCTCCGGCTGACCCCTTAGCTAGGCCACGGGGCTGAGAGGTTCCGCCCACAGGGACCTCTGGCTGTGCAGCTCCAGCTTTGGGCGGTACAGCTTCGACCTCGGCTGTCGTAGAAGTCTCGGGAGTGACGGCCTCCTCAGCACCCGCCTCCTGGTCCGAAGCCCCGAGGTAACTAAGGCAGCTATGGCCCTCATCCGAGACGAACCTTTCAACTTGGCGGCGCAGGTACATGAACCCCTTATCGAGGGAGTCCGATGCCGTCTGTTGGATCTCGGCGAGGAACTCCTTCGAGGTCTTGTACCTTGCAACCGCCTCCACAGCCTCCTTCTTCGCTGCGTCAGCCACGCATCTAGCATCTTTAGCCGACTTGGCCGCCTCCTCGACCGCCTTCTGGGCCGCGGCCGACTTCTCCTTCTCCACCGCCAGCCAGGCCTGGAGGGACTGGGCTATCCCCTTATGTCGGGACGCCTCGGCATTGAATACCCCCAACCTCCACTCGGCGTCGGCGAGCTCCTCGGTCCTCTTCCTCGATTGGCCCTGCTCCCGGTTGAGGCTCTCCTGGAGCTCCCTTGCATGCCCCTTGGAGCCAGCAAGCTGCTTCTCGAGGTCCTTAACCTGCCGGTCAAGCACCTTGTCGGAGTCAGTCCTCTTCTTCAGGTCGGCCTTCAATGACGCGATCTCAGTCGCTCGCTGTTGCTCCGCCTGCTCCCAATTTCGACAGCAGCCTCTGACGAAAAGGGCCTTGACGCCGACCTGCACCACATAAAAGGTCAGTAAAAGAGAAAAAAAAAAGGCGGGGGGGGGGGGGGCGAAGAAGGGGAAGAGGAGAAAGAAAAAGACAGAGTTGCTCACAGTATAGAGCTGGGGGAAGATGCTATCAATCACATCTCCCACCCACAGCCCGGCCATCTCCTGTCGATTGCATGGTTGGATGGAGAAATCCATCATGCACGCGGCCAGGGCACGGTTGTCAAGCAAGGAGCTCTCAGGCCCCAGCTTGAACGGGAGGCAACGCCTCGCCTCGTCCTTCCTGCCCTCTCGGGGAGCGGGTGCACTCGTCCCACCAGTAGCGGGACCCCCAGGGACCGGTCGGGGATCCGGCACCATTGCAGAGGGAGCTGGCACAGCAGTAGCAGCAGGTGGAGCTCCAACACGAACTGCCCCCTCCTCGACCCCAATCATCGCCGGGCTCGGGGAGCGGGAGGACGCAGCAGCAGCATCACTAGCTCGGACGATCGTCTTGGGCTCCGGAGCTGGGGCCTCGGTCCGTGGCCTTGTTTGCTCTCTGACTCTCTGAACCACTCGTTGACTCAGCCCTAGTGTCGCGGACGGCACAGGAGCCTCCTCGGCCTCCCTCTTCCTCGAGGCGACCGATGCGGCGGGGGCGACCGTCGATGCGCCCTCGACCTGTGCCCACCTCAGAGGAGGCTCATTGGCCATCCCGGTGGGCGGCCTCTTCTTGGTGATCGACAGCAAATCGCTCTCCGAGAAGATCAACTCTGCACACAGATCAACCATGGGTTAGAAGCTAGAAAAATCAGCCCAAAACAAAAAGAAGAGAGAGGGAACGCATATATATGAAAGGAAGATCTGGGCCGGACTCACCCGACCCCCTCGTCGGGTCAACCCTGGCGTCAAAGAGGTTCTGCTCTGATAGCAAAACCTCAAGAGAAGGGATCTGGGCAGTGCGAAGCTGCTCGTAGTCTTCCCGGTCAGCTGCATCAACCGCAGAGATTCGATTAGGGGACTGGTCTGGATCACTCCAAACCCAATCAACCCCCTCGACCGCGGCAAAGAAGAATTTACTCTTTCATCCCTTGATGGAAGAGGGGAGATCGAACCTGATGCCCTTCGGACGGAAAGATAAGGACCACCACCCGTTCTCCGTGGGATGGCGCTTCAGGGTAAAGAACGCCCTGAACAAGGAGAACCGGGCGACAAACCCGTGGACATGGCAGAGGACGATGAAGGAAAAGATAGTCTTAATGGCGTTAGGGACTAGCTGAGCAGGGACTAGGCGGTAGTTGCTCAGCACGGACATGAAGAAGGGGTGGAAAGGAAAACGAAGTCCTCCCGAGAAGGTCTCCTCGTAGAAGGCAATCTGACCCGGGCCACTCAAAGTGACCCTATCCCCGGGTCGGGGGACCAGAAGCCGGACAGAGTGCGAGATGCCATAGACATCCCGAATGGTCCCTAGTTCCATAACAGAAATCGTCGAAGCGATCCCACTAGGACCTGTTGACCGAGCGGGCTCGGAAACCGGTTCAGGTGGGGGAAGAAGGCGAGAAGGACGAGAAGAAGCGACCCTCGGTTCCCTAATGGACACGGGGCAAAGTGGAAGGGTCGGCCTCCTACTGAACTCAAACCGTGCCCCCTCCGACTCCTCATCGGAGGAGGAAGACACTGGCCCCGGCACGGAAGGACCGGAATGAGACATCCTACGAGAAAGACCCAGGAAGAAGAAAGACTGGACTCGATTCGCGGAAGGCCCTAAGCTCGGAAGTGGAACCCTACCCTAGGAAAAGGATGAAGAAGGGGGACCGACCTGGTTCCTTAGAAGGAGGAAGGGTGGAAGCGGATCGTGAAGAAGGAGTCCAGGCACTGCAACAGGCACGAAGGATTTAAAAGAGTATAAGTTTCGGGTAAAAAACTTCTTTTCACTTCGAAAAGATCCATCAAATCCATACCGTTGTGACCCCTCTGCCAACGGATCTACACCATGTGCTGACCATCGATGAAAAGGGCATCCCGACTGCTCAGAATTCTGTGCCAACATTAACTGCTCCTCGGACGTGGCCATGTGGTATCCCCGTACTGGCCTGTAGGACCATCCCACGAAGCGCCAGCAATCATGGCCATCACTACACCAGATCTCCGCCTTCCCATGTCAGCATCATAATTACTCCCTTCGGCCTGAGCGCCGCGCATTAACAAGCCTCGGGAGTGGGGGGCAAATGATGTGGCAAGATCGCTGACATGGGAGAGCTGACAGGCGCCACGTCTAAGGAGGCCGCCACGTCGGACGCCACGTCAATTCTCCTGCTCGAACTTCTCCGCCGAGCTGAGCTGAGCTCCCTCGAGATAACGAGTTGAGCTCCGTCCTCCGCCAGGTCGGTCCCATGAGCTCGGGATGCCTAGGCCGGAGCCGCACTCTGCCCTCCAGAGCGAGACCCTCGGAGATCGAGCCCCATGGTCGGAGTCGAGCTCAGCCCTCCTCTGCCACGTGGAGCCTCTCTGAGGCTGAGCCCTCTAGATCGGGCCCGCACTCTGCACTCCAGAACAAGACCCTCGGAGATCGAGTCCCGTGGTCAGAGTCGAGCTCAACCCTCCTCCACCACGTGGAGCCTCTCCGAGGCTGAGCCCTCTGGACCGGGCCTGCGTTCTGCCCTCCTCCACTGAGGTGATCCCGCAAGCTCGGGACGGATCGAGCCCTGCCTCCTCTACTCGGCCTCCTGCCCGGATAAAGGCGGGAGGATGGTACCATCATCCCAAGGACTACGGGCCGGTGCCCACCATACCGCAATAACTACTTGTCCACCCGTACTACCAGGAGGATGGGCCAGTCAGAGAGCACGAACCCCGGGGGTGGCGGCTCCCGGATCGAGGCTCTGCCAAGCTTGCCGGAATGGGGCGACCAGAGAGGATGTCAGAGCGAATAGAAGTTTCCCGTACAGCATGTCAGGAAAGACGTCCTGTCCACGGCATGGTATTCCGCCGCACGCACCTGCCAACCCAACGAGGATCCCGAGGCAAGCGTCCAACGATCACTTTTCAACTACAAAGAATGATCGACACCTCCGGAAGGAGGAAGGTAACAACAATGACAACTCTGGTGTGAGCTCAACCAGGAGGGCAGAACACCACCACCATCACCATCAACAAAGAGAGAAAGAGATAGGCAAAGGAGAAGTGGTTAAGCCAGGGAATCCTTCTGGCTCCGCCGTCACCCTCCTCCTGACTCACTTTCACCTCACTCTCACACCATTCACTCCTCTTCGCGTGGAGTCCATCAAGAGGGGCTCGACCAAGAGGATCTGTTTCCCTGAATCGTCACTGACTTGACCGTCGGAGTGCCCCCGCCGGAAACCTCGGCCTGGGTCACTAACCCCTGTTTTGCAGGTCCAGGATCATTGGATGGCGAGGCAACGAGGGAGCGCACTCCCGCGCTGGTAGCAGCTATGGGTGTCACGCCCCGATTCCAAAACCGGAATCGACTACGTGACCGGCCGCACAAACCCTAGGTTTTACCCTAGAGATTATGCAAGGCCTAGGTACACAACAATTCAAATGTATCCAAAGTAAATGAATATCGTATAAACAAAACATTAACAATGTATAGTTCATAATTAACTCGAGATCATAAAATGGTCCACTGACTCAAACGTCAGTAACCGGACAAACTAACTATATATCTCAACAAACATGATGCTCCGTCTCACGCCCAGCCCAGATCCTCCTTAAGTTTCCTGAGTCTCTGAAAGAAAACAGATGGTAGGGAGTGAGCTACATAGCCCAGTAAGGGTTCCAAAATAATCACCAATAATAATTTACATGTATATGAAAGCAGTAAACATTACCATGACGAAATCATCAATTCCGATTTCATGTTTAACAAAACTTTGGAAACTTTATTTTTTTTCTTCTTATAGAATTTCCAATTATTTAATCATTATCTTTAGGGTTCTGGACTAACCACGGTCACACTCCAGCCTGTGACTGGCACACTATTGTCACACTCCAGCCTGTGACGGGCACACTGTTGTCACACTTCAGCCTGTGACGGGCACACTGTTGTCACACTCCAGCCTGTGACGGGCACACAAATTGTCACACTCCAGCCTGTGACGGGCACACTGAGAAACCACGGTACCGCCGTGGCATGGCTAGTCCAAACACCAGTTCTCTTAACACATTATCATTTCTCTTCACATAATCGAATCATGTCACTTTCCAGCGATCGCTATCACGATCAAATACATTTCAGGATCACATGGCAAATACAAATAATACTAACCACAACTTGATCCATAACCCGGAAATCAAATCATGCTATCCGAAAACCACTATGCATGAAAAATATTTATTTATGCTCGAAACACATCAGATCATGTAAAATATATTAATAAATACGGTGATTAGGTTAGAATTCCTTACAAATCAGCTATTCACGCTTGTACTAATCCGAACCCAGATTGGTGCGACGTCTTCCCGCTCAGAAGACTGATTCTCTACATAGATAAATAAATTTTAAATTAAAACTAAATTCTTAATTTTTTTTTTTTCACGAATATCTAAAAAAATCCTGATTTTCTCTCTCTTCCTTCCTTCTCTCTCCTCTTTCTCTCTCTTCCTTCTCTCTCTTCCTTCTCTCTCCTCTTTCTCTCTCCTCCTTCTCTCTCCTCCTTCTCTCTCCTCTTCTCTCTCCTCCTTCTCTCTCCTCTTTCTCTCTCCTCTTTCTCTCTCCTCCTATCTTATTCATATATATATATATTTATTTATTCATATTATATTATATATTTTTTTAACTATATATTTTTTTTTTTCTCTGGCCGTACATGACCCTTTTTTTTTTCTTTTCTTTTCTTTTTTTTTTTTTTTTTTTTTTTTCTTTTCTTTTCTTTTCTTTTCTTTTCTTTCCTTTCTTTCTTTTCTTTTTTTTTTTTTTTTTTTTTTTTTTTTTTTCCTTCTTCTTCCTTCTTCTTTTCTTTTCTTCTCCCGAACACCCCTCTTTTTTTTTTTTTTTTCTCTTCTTCTTCCTCTTCTTTTCTTCTTCGGCCGACCACCATCTCACCCCCCCCCCACCTGCCGGCAACCACATCGTGGTTGTCGCAGGGCCCTCCCGGACCAGGCGAAGGCGGCGACGACGGCGGCGGCGGCGGCGGCTGCAGCGGCGACTTCCCAAACCAACCGAACCCAAATTTCATCCAAAAACTCACAAAAAAATTGCAAATAATAAAAAAAACCTTACCGGCGGCGTTGAGGAAGCTTCCGGTGTTCGTCGGAGAGGGAGAGAGAGCAGGATCGTGGTTCTAGGGGCGGCGGTGAGGGGTTTAAAACGAAAAAAAACAACGAGATCCCCTCGCCGTTAAAAACCCTACCACCCGTCCCAAACCCTTACGGGTCTTCCGCCGAACTCCTCCCTTGCCTCTCACGGCTCCTCCCTCCGAGTCCTCCGGCAAAAATCCGGCGAAGAACCCCGTTCAACTCCGCCTCTTCCTCCCCTGTTCCGGCTTCCATCCTTTTTTTTTTTTTTTTCTCAGTCTGGGTTGAAGTCGGCTGGGTCTGCCGACTTCAGCCCAGGCCCAGCGATTACATTCTCCCCCCGTTAAAATAAATTTCGTCCTCGAAATTTACATACCTGGTATTTCGAAAAGCTGTGGATATTTTGTTCGCATCTCTGCTTCTAGTTCCCATGTAGCTTCTCTTTCACTGTGATTGCTCCATTGCACCTTCACATAGGGTATGGTTCGGTGTCTCAATTCTTGTTTCTTACTGTCGACAATTCGTAAAGGCACCTCCTCATAGGTCAAATCCTCCTGAAGTTGCAATGGCTCATAATCTATTGCATGATTAGGATCAGGAATGTATTTTCGTAACATAGATACGTGAAACACATTGTGCACTCCGGATATAACTGGTGGCAGAGCTAATCGGTAGGCCACCTCACCAACCTTATCCAAAATCTCAAATGGTCCCACAAATCTCGGGCTCAACTTTCCTCGTACACCAAATCTCATCACACCCTTTGTGGGAGACACTTTCAAAAAGACATGATCACCAACATCGAATTCCAGCTCTCTTCGTCTCTTATCAGCATAACTTTTCTGTCGGCTCTGAGCAGTACGCAAACGTTCTCTGATCATTTGTACCTTTTCCACTGTTTGTTGCACTATTTCTGGACCCAACAATTTTCTTTCTCCCACATCATCCCAGCAGATAGGAGATCTACACTTCCTACCATATAAAGCCTCAAAAGGCGCCATTTGAATGCTAGCTTGAAAACTATTATTGTAGGCAAATTCTATTAACGATAAATGACAGTCCCAAGCACCACCCAAGTCCATAACACAAGCTCTCAACATGTCTTCCAGAATCTGGATGGTTCGCTCAGACTGTCCATCAGTTTGGGGATGAAAAGCTGTACTAAAATTTAATTTGGTCCCCAATGCTTTATGAAGACTCTTCCAAAATTGTGAAACAAACCTACTGTCTCGATCCGATACTATAGAAATTGGAATCCCATGTAGTCTCACAATTTGTTCTATATACAAATTTGCTAATTTTTCCAGAGAGAATCCGATACGAAAAGATAAGAAATGAGCTGACTTCGTTAGTCGATCCACAATCACCCATATCGCATTATTTCCCTTAGGAGTTTTGGGTAATCCTGTCACAAAGTCCATAGTAATGTGCTCCCATTTCCACTGGGGAATCGCAAGAGACTGCAATGGCCCAGCAGGTCTTTGATGCTCAGCTTTTACCTGTTGACACACCAAACATTGAGCCACATACTGAGCTATATCTCTCTTCATACCAGACCACCAAAAGTTTCCACGTAGATCTCGATACATTTTTGTACTACCCGGATGCATCGTATATACTGAACTATGTGCTTCTTCCATAATTTCATTCTTTAATTCTGAAAGTTTAGGAACACATAATCTGTTACCAAATCTCAAGGTACCATCCTCATATATAGTAAATTCTGATTGTACACCAGACTCAACTGTCTCTTTAATTTTCTGAAGCTCTAAATCTTCCTTCTGAGCTGATTTAATTTTGTCAATCAGGATAGGTTGTACCATAATATTTGCTAATTGCATCCCAGAATTATGAATTCGTACCTCTATCCCTGATCTTTCCAGATCCATTAAGATGTGCTTTTGATTAGTAATTAAGGTTGCCAACTTACTCGGGGTTTTCCTGCTCAGGGCATCTGCTACAACATTTGCCTTTCCTGGATGGTAGCTGATAGTCAGATCATAATCCTTTAATAGTTCCAGCCATCTTCTCTGTCTCAAATTCAATTCCTTCTGAGTAAATATATATTTTAAACTTTTATGATCTGTAAAGATTTCACAACGACTACCATACAGGTAATGTCTCCATATCTTTAAAGCAAATACTACAGCTGCTAACTCTAAGTCATGAGTGGGATAATTTGATTCATATGATTTCAGCTGTCTAGAAGCATAGGCTATCACTTTTCCATTTTGCATTAGCACACAACCGAGACCCTTTCGGGATGCATCACTATATATGCAAAACTCCCCTGTCTCTGCAGGAACAGTCAATACTGGGGCAGTGATTAACCGTTTCTTCAATTCTTGAAAACTCTGCTCACAATCATCTGTCCATTCAAATTTTGTTCGTTTCTGGGTCAGGCGAGTTAAGGGTATAGCAATAAGAGAAAATCCTTCAACAAACCTTCGATAATATCCTGCCAATCCCAGAAAACTACGAACTTCGGACACATTAGTGGGTCTCTCCCACTCTACCACTGCTTCCACTTTCTTTGGATCCACAGAAATACCATCCTTTGATATAACATGGCCAAGGAAAGAAATTCTGTCCAACCAAAAGTCACATTTTTTAGCTTGGCAAATAATTTCTCCTCTTTGAGTATTTGTAATACTATCTTTAAGTGCTCCTCATGTGCCTGTAGACTTTTTGAATATATCAATATATCATCAATGAATACTACTACAAATTGATCCAGATATGGTCTAAACACTCGGTTCATGAGATCCATGAAAACTGCAGGTGCATTTGTCAGACCAAAAGGTAAAACCAAAAATTCATAGTGTCCATATCTAGTTCTAAAAGCTGTCTTTGGTATATCCTCTGTCTTAATCTTCAATTGATGATAACCAGAACGAAGATCAATTTTAGAGAATACTTGTGCCCCCTGTAATTGATCAAATAGATCATCAATCCTCGGTAAGGGATATTTGTTCCTTATAGTCACTTTGTTCAATTCTCGATAATCAATGCAAAGCCGAAAACTTCCATCTTTCTTCTTTACAAATAAGACTGGAGCACCCCAGGGAGACACGCTAGGTCTGATAAATCCTTTATCCAACAGTTCTTGCAATTGCTCCTTAAGTTCTTTTAATTCTGCCGGAGCCATTCTATAAGGAGCTTTGGAGATGGCACCTGTACCTGGTATAAGATCGATAGAGAACTCAATCTCTCTATCAGGAGGTAATCCTGGCAGATCATCGGGAAAGACCTCCGGAAATTCTTTCACAACAGGTATGTCTTCCAACTTAAGATCCTGCTGTTGAGTATCTATCACTGTTGCCAGAAACCCTTCACAACCTTGTCTGAGGAGTCGCTTGGCAATAAAAGCCGAAATTATCCTCCTCATAAGAGTTAACTTGTTTCCCTTAAAACAGAACTCTGACTGATCAGGAATTTGAAATTTTACAATTTTCTCAAAACAATTGATGGAAGCATGGTTTGCTGTCAGCCAATCCATTCCAAGGATTATATCGAAGTCTTTCATATCCATGACTATCAAATCGGCTTCCATTGTTCTACCTTCGATATTCAATCTACATTTCTTGCAGATTTGATTAACCACAAAAACATCCCCACTAGGAGTGGAAATACAGAGTTCAAATTCTAAAGATGTCGGGGTTAACTCATTATTCTCCCTAACCAATCTAACAGATACGAAAGAGTGTGTAGCACCAGTATCAAAAAGAACATAAACATTACTGGAAAATAATTTGATCATACCTGTCACTACAGAATTTGAAGCATTAGCATCCTGCTGGGAGAGTGAATAAACCCGTCCCTGAGTTACTGTTTTCTGTTGCCCTTCAAATTGCTGTTTTCCACGAGGTAACTGATGCTGTGACCCCTGACCAGATGGACATACAACTGCCTTATGTCCCGGTTTACCACAGTTATGGCACTTCCACTCATCTGGCCACGTACAATCCCGCTTATAATGAGAACCACCACACTTAAAGCACTTGACATCTTTCTTTGGTTGGGTCTTGTCATCAGAAGTAATATTGTCAAGCTTTCTGGTTTTTGCATTGGTTCCCTTATAGAATTGGCCTTGATTCCCTCTTGTTCCAGATCTCTTCTTTAATGCTTTCTCCCTTTCAGCTTGAGCCACATCCAATCCCCTTTCAATAATTAATGCTTTGTTTACAACCTCTTTATAAGTTGGTAGCTCAAAAGCAATCACTTGATGCTGGATCCGACTTCTGAGTCCATTTTCAAATTTCCTGGCCCGGATTCCTTCATCAGCTAAGAGTGATGGAGCGTATCTCGACAATTCCTCAAACTTTGAGGCATACTGAGAAACAGTAAAAGTACCCTGCTCCAAGCGATCAAATTCTCGAAATTTTTGTACCCGAACACTTTGAGGAAAATATCTCTCATAGAAAACCTTTCTAAAATCTGTCCAGGTAAAAGGTGTATCATTTGGTCCTTGTTTTCCGAGCTCCAGTTCCCACCAAGCAGCTGCCTCTTCTTGCAATAAAAAGGTAGCGAATGTAACTTTCTCCTCTTCTGGACACCGCAAGGCTTGGAAAACTTTCTCAACAGCTTTAAGCCATCCCTCTGCCTCCATGGGATCAGCAGTCCCCTTGAATGCCGGTGGCGCATACTTCTTGAAATCTATTAATGTAATTGGCCGTTCCTGAGGAATTCTGACTTCTGGCTGTTGTCGTTGTAATAATAGCTGTTGCATAAATTGCTGCTGTTGCTGTTGGGCTTCCATAAATCTTAGTGTATCAGCTCTAGCAGTAGCTTGCTGCTGCACTAGAATTTGTAATAGTTGAGGAAGACCCATCTGGTCTCCAGGCTGAACTCCAGATCCACCCGGTGTTCCTGTTTCAGCAGTTCCAGTCTCCGGGGTGTTATCCAAAGGATTGGGCACTGGCTCATGATGATGCTCCTCATTACCAGTGTTGTCTACCAGATTCGGCATTGGGTCCTGTGGACGTTCCTCATTATCAGATAAGGCTCCAGCATTCTCATGCTGCTCAATAGGATCCCAAGCATTTGCTCCATCTGCAAATCTTGTGGGCCTCCTAACACGTCCACGTCCACTACCACGCGCCATGGAAAACCTACACCAATGTTGTCAGTAAACAACTAACACTCAGATGGTCAAAACAATCATGACATATTATCTACCCCACATATAGATCAACCCACACTCTCTCTCGTTGAGCTTTTATCCTAAGATCCTAGAACCTAACCTGGCTCTGATACCACTCTGTCACGCCCCGATTCCAAAACCGGAATCGACTACGTGACCGGCCGCACAAACCCTAGGTTTTACCCTAGAGATTATGCAAGGCCTAGGTACACAACAATTCAAATGTATCCAAAGTAAATGAATATCGTATAAACAAAACATTAACAATGTATAGTTCATAATTAACTCGAGATCATAAAATGGTCCACTGACTCAAACGTCAGTAACCGGACAAACTAACTATATATCTCAACAAACATGATGCTCCGTCTCACGCCCAGCCCAGATCCTCCTTAAGTTTCCTGAGTCTCTGAAAGAAAACAGATGGTAGGGAGTGAGCTACATAGCCCAGTAAGGGTTCCAAAATAATCACCAATAATAATTTACATGTATATGAAAGCAGTAAACATTACCATGACGAAATCATCAATTCCGATTTCATGTTTAACAAAACTTTGGAAACTTTTTTTTTTTCTTCTTATAGAATTTCCAATTATTTAATCATTATCTTTAGGGTTCTGGACTAACCACGGTCACACTCCAGCCTGTGACTGGCACACTATTGTCACACTCCAGCCTGTGACGGGCACACTGTTGTCACACTTCAGCCTGTGACGGGCACACTGTTGTCACACTCCAGCCTGTGACGGGCACACAAATTGTCACACTCCAGCCTGTGACGGGCACACTGAGAAACCACGGTACCGCCGTGGCATGGCTAGTCCAAACACCAGTTCTCTTAACACATTATCATTTCTCTTCACATAATCGAATCATGTCACTTTCCAGCGATCGCTATCACGATCAAATACATTTCAGGATCACATGGCAAATACAATAATACTAACCACAACTTGATCCATAACCCGGAAATCAAATCATGCTATCCGAAAACCACTATGCATGAAAAATATTTATTTATGCTCGAAACACATCAGATCATGTAAAATATATTAATAAATACGGTGATTAGGTTAGAATTCCTTACAAATCAGCTATTCACGCTTGTACTAATCCGAACCCAAGATTGGTGCGACGTCTTCCCGCTCAGAAGACTGATTCTCTACATAGATAAATAAATTTTAAATTAAAACTAAATTCTTAATTTTTTTTTTTTTCACGAATATCTAAAAAAATCCTGATTTTCTCTCTCTTCCTTCCTTCTCTCTCCTCTTTCTCTCTCTTCCTTCTCTCTTCCTTCTCTCTCCTCTTTCTCTCTCCTCCTTCTCTCTCCTCCTTCTCTCTCCTCTTCTCTCTCCTCCTTCTCTCTCCTCCTCTTTCTCTCTCCTCTTTCTCTCTCCTCCTATCTTATTCATATATATATATATTTATATTTTCATATTATTATTATTATTTTTTTAACTAATTCATATTATTATTATTATATTTTTTTAACTAATATTATTTTTTTTTTCTCTGGCCGTACATTTTTTTTTTTCTTTTCTTTCTTTTTTTTTTTTTTTCTTTTCTTTTCTTTTCTTTTCTTTTCTTTCCTTTTCTTTTCTTTTCTTTTTTTCTTTTTTTTTTTTTTTTTTTTTCTTCTTCTTCTTCTTTTCTTTCTTCTCCCGAACACCCCTCTTTTTTTTTTTTTTTTCTTCTTCTTCTTCCTCTTCTTTTCTTCTTCGGCCGACCACCATCTCACCCCCCCCACCTGCCGGCAACCACATCGTGGTTGTCGCAGGGCCCTCCCGGACCAGGCGAAGGCGGCGACGACGGCGGCGGCGGCGGCGGCTGCAGCGGCGACTTCCCAAACCAAACCGAACCCAAATTTCATCCAAAAACTCACAAAAAATTGCAAATAATAAAAAAAACCTTACCGGCGGCGTTGAGGAAGCTTCCGGTGTTCGTCGGAGAGGGAGAGAGAGCAGGATCGTGGTTCTAGGGGCGGCGGTGAGGGGTTTAAAACGAAAAAAAACAACGAGATCCCCTCGCCGTTAAAACCCTACCACCCGTCCCAAACCCTTACGGGTCTTCCGCCGAACTCCTCCCTTGCCTCTCACGGCTCCTCCCTCCGAGTCCTCCGGCGAAAAATCCGGCGAAGAACCCCGTTCAACTCCGCCTCTTCCTCCCCTGTTCCGGCTTCCATCCTTTTTTTTTTTTTTTCTCAGTCTGGGTTGAAGTCGGCTGGGTCTGCCGACTTCAGCCCAGGCCCAGCGATTACAACGGGCCACGGCGTTCTTGGTGGCAACATTGTGTAATAAGAAAAGGGTGTGGGCGCTAAATAAAGGTGGTGGCATGTGAGTTCTCTCGGAATTTTACATGAGGTGTTTTTCACTTATTCTGTCGTATCCTATTTTTGGGTTCTCCATCATACAAAAAAAATATAGAGAGACTATTTTGATTACCCTTCTCCTCCTTCAATTCTTGATCTTGAATAAAAAGTACAGTTCAAGAAAAGGAAAAATTATTCTTTCTTGATTCTTGAGAAGAAATCTATTTTTATTATAGTCTAAAAAAAAAGAAAAAAAAGAAAGGGAAATATGATCTAACTATCAAAGCGAGGTTTGCAAGGTGCTAACACCTTAGGGCTTCAATCAGGTAAGTATATTTAATCTATTTGATAGTTTTGTATTTATTTGGAGATCTACACGTTCATGAATAAACCTTGCTATACATGCTTGAATTAGATTTTTACTTTCTCAGTAATTAATTTGATTAATTAAAATTTTTAAAAAATTTACATGTAATCTGGGATCATCAGATGATTCCTTCGTAGACTACCAAACTCTCTAGCGCATAACAATGATTTAAATTCTAGATGTGATACATTTGACTACATATTAATTATTTTATTGAAGCATATCACATAAAGGCTTATTTAATGTTGATAGGTAAATAAATAAGGGACAGAGAACTTGTCTAGTAAATGAATATTAGATGATTGATAGGACAACAGAAAAAAAATATTATTATAATTAGAAATGATTTTATCCATCAAAAAAAAATCAAAGCAAGAAGGAAAACTTATAACCAGATTTACTTAATGCAAGTTGCTAACTTAATCTGGAACTCTCCAACGGGCAAAATTCCTGCAGCCCATCTCATTAAAGAGGTATTCAATGGACATGGGCATGGCGAGAGGTAAATCATTTAGGTAAAACATATATGTTACACAGATAGCATGACTTTATGCATTCTAGGAAAATTTTAGTTTGAAATAGTTAAAAGATAAATAGCTTCAAAGTTCAATAATAGACTTGGCATGATATTTTACAGGAAATATGTCTTAGATTGTTAGAACATGACTTTTAAAATATAGATATGATTAAATAAATTTAACAAAAAAATTTATTATAAAAAAATATAAAAGACTTATAGGAAATCATAAAATCAAAATACTAAATCAGGAAGTTAACAAAAATTTTATTATAAAAAAATATAGTAGACTTATAAGAAATCGTAAAATCAAAATACTAAATCTGGAAGCATGCGAGGTGCCATTCTAAGACATATTTCCATCTCTCGTATGGAAATAATCGAAAACACCATTCTAAGATATGAGTGGGATTCCTCTACTTGCAAGCATGATCGTGATGGAGGTTGATGAAAATTCTTTCAGTATTCAAAAAGAATGAAGCTTTGTAATTAAAAAAATAAAAAAAATTTGGAGACTAGGAAAAACTATAAGAAGCTAAGAATAGCTTTTGATGGTTTAGAATAGCTCACTAGATAAGGATCCAAGAGAGCTTTTTTATAACCATCAAATTTAACTATTTTGACTTTTATTAGCTCATTAAGTCTATAGTAAAAAATTCAACAATCAAAAATTAAAAGTCCAATTGTCAGATAATTAAAACTCCAACAATCAAATCATTAAACTCTAATGATCAAATCATTAAAATCCAATGATTAAATGATAAAAATTAAAATTAATTATTTTAAAAAATTCTGTTTTTTCCAATATAAAAATATTAATGCTCCTAGTTCAATATTTAAGTTATTATCCCTGCTTGCAGATACCTTCATAGTCAAAATTATGGATCCATTATGTTAAGTATTGACCTTATTTTCTTTCCTCTCTCTTCTTCATCTTCTTCCTTTTCTTTTACCTTAGGAAAATTCTTGACCATGTTCTTTTCTCACAGTTCTTTTAGCTTTTCTGTTGATCTGACTAATGTGATTGGAGTCACATAAAGACAGTTATGGGATGCTAATGATGATACCAAAATGTTGCAGCAGATTCACCGGGGTCATACCTCTTCCTGGTTCTTCCTCTCCGGGAGCCTGCAAAACAGAGAATGCCTCATGCCGGGGATTCCGGCGAAGACACTTCGACGATCAAGTCAGCAGGACTATCGTGGAGAATGGGAGACCTCTGGCATGGAGAGCTTGGGGGTCTCTCCGAGTACCAGAGGGTGAGAAGAGAAGATCCAAAATTGAAAGAGATGGATTCTGTCTCCTCCCTGGGGTTTGCCCTGCTTTACCTTCTATAGGCGTAGAGTAGCACCAAAATCTGTTAGGGAGGAGGTCGAACAAGACCGATTTGCCCCCAGGAGAGCCAGCGTGGTGGCAGGGTCGTGGCCTGACGGAGTGGCAGAATCGTGGTCTGGCGGCGTGGCAGGATCATGGCCTGACAGTGTGGCAGTGTCGTGGCCTGGCGGTGCCGTCAGGAGGATCAGAGTGATGGGGGCTTCTGGAGCCTTCGAGTGGTTCGCTGGATGGGAATGAGTCGGTCTGACAGAGGTGAGTCATCCGGTCGAGGAAAAATGTCTATCAAGCTCAGCAGAAGTGAATCAGCCGGACCTCTACTTCTGTCAGTCGGCCTTCTGGGGTCGGCCTTTTGGGTCAGCCTTCAGGGTCAGCTAGTCTTCAAGTTGATTGGCGTTCTGGCTTTCTGGGGTCGGCCTTCAGGGTCAGCTTTCAGAGTCAGCTAGTCTTCAAGTTGATTGGCCTTCTGGCCTTCTCGGTCAGCCTTCTGGGGTCGGTCTTCTGGGGTCGGCCTTCAGAGTCAGCTAGTCTTCAAGTTGATTGGCGTTCTGGCCTTCTGGGTCGGCCTTCTGGGGTCGGCCTTTTGGGGTTAAAGGATCAATTGAACCTCTGCTTTGTCCTAGCCAAAAAAATTGTTGGCTCCGATCCGGTTCAGAAAAAGGTTGATTTGGATATAACAGTTACCCCCCATGCTCTTGGTCTTTGGAAGGGTTCACACCCTCAAAGGGCGAGAGCATCACTTCGGGTTCTTTGGACCTTTGCTGAAGCATTGTTCTTCCTTTGGACCTTGGCTGAAGCGGAGGGTCTGAACCATTGCTGAAGGTGGGTCTTTGGACTCTTGCTGAAGGTGGGTCTTTGGACCCTTGTTGAATGTGATGATTTTCGGACCCTTGCTGAAGCGGAGGGTCTGAACCATAGAGCCTTCTGCCGACGGGGGTCGGACTTTCGGAAGTGGGCTGCCATGGAGCCTTTGCCGATCGAAGTCGGACTTTCAGAAGTGGGCTGCCATGGAGCCTTTGCCGACCGGAGTCGGACTTTCGAAAGTGAGCTGCCTTGGAGCCTCTGTCGACCGGAGTCGGACTTTCGGAGTGGGCTCTGTAGATGCACCACTTCACGGACCAGATTGTTATCCAGATCTCCTTCGTACCTGCATTTCAAGAAACGTACCTGGAATGGAATCAGATAGATTGTGGGAGTGCACGGGGATGTAGAGGCGTCCGCGGGCCGGAACTGACGCGGAGAATGCTGGCGGCCGCATGAGCGCGCAGAGGCGCATAGATGGCCGACCGCGGGCCGAACCTGGCATGGAGATGCGTGCAGGGGCACGGAGAAGGCCGTGGGTGGTGCGGAGACGGCCTTGGTCAGACCTGGGGTGGAACACGCACATGTTGGCGGGCATAGGCTTGGCACGGAGACGGCCGGAGGGAGCACTCAGAGATGCCGACGGGCCCCTAGCAGTCGCGTGGCATCGTCCTGGGGTGCGGAGACGGCGCGGGCCAGACCTGGCGCGGAGATGCTGCAAGGCTGGCCGCGGGGCGTGCGGGCCACATGCGGGGACGCGGTCCTGGCACGGAAACGGTAGTAGAGCGCCGGGCTGCCCCCGAGTGCCCAGATGCCGGAGCCAACGCGTTGCGGGGGCGTCCGGATGCGCGAAGCAGGCCACGAGGGCATCCAGAGGCATAGAGGCAAGCGCGGAGGCGCTGCAGGGCCCGCTGCGGGGCGTGCGGGCGGTGGCAAAGGGGTCGGGCACGGCGCAAAGATGGCTTTCTGCCGCACGGGCGCGCGGAGGTGCATGGAGACCGCAGGGGCGTCCGACTGGCGCGGAGGCACGTGGAGCTCGCAGGGGCGTCCGATGGTCGTGGTACGCTCGGGGCCGATGCGAGGATGTCCGATGACCGCGGAGCGCGCTCAGGCACAAAGGCGAGCGTGCTGGGTGCGCGGAGCTCGCAGGTGCATCCGACGGCCGCGAAACGCGCTCGGGGCGTGCACGGGCGCGGAGGCTGCCGCAGTGGCGCGCGTAGCTCGTGGGGGCATCTGACGGTCGTGGAACGTGCTCGGGGCGCGCCGGGGCGCGGAGGCTGCCGCAGGAGCGTGCGGGGGTGAACGGAGACGGTCGTGGGGCCCTTTTCTGGTGCAGGGACGGCCGGCTTGGGTGCAAGCCTGGCATGGAGCAGGTTGGACATGGCCCGGAGCGCGCGGTGGCACGGAGACGGTGGACTGCGGGCCGGACCTAGCACGGAGATGCCGCAGGGCCGGTCGCGGTGGCGTGCTGGTGGCGCGGAGACGGCCACGGAGTGCCGGGCTGCCCCCTAGCGTGCGTACGCCGGAGCTGACGGTGGGCAATCCGACCGCAGGGCACGGAGATGCCGGCGGGGACGTCCAGATGCGCGGAGTGGGCCGCGGGTGCTTCCGGATGCATAGAGGTGACCGCTAGCTGGAGCAGGGTCTGTGCTGGCGATGGGCGAAGCGGGACCGCCCTCCTTATAGCGCCAATCTATTGCAGCAGATTCACCGGGGTCATACCTCTTCCTGGTTCTTCCTCTCTGGGAGCCTGCAAAATAGAGAATGCCTCTTGCCGGGGATTCCGGCGAAGACACTCCAACGATCAAGTCAGTGGGACTATCATGGAGAATTGGAGACCTCTGGCATGGAGAGCTTGGGGGTCTCTCCGAGTACCAGAGGGTGAGAAGAGAAGACCCAAAATTGAAAGAGATGGGTTCTGTCTCCTCCCTGGGGTTTGCCTTCTTTACCTTATATAGGTGTAGAGTAGCGCCAAAATCTGTTAGGGAGGAGGTCGAACAAGATCGATTTGCCCCCAGGAGAGCCAGCGTGGTGGCAGGGTCGTGGCCTGGCGGCATGGCAGAATCGTGGTCTGGCGGCGTGACAGGATCATGGCCTTACGGTGTGGCAGGGTCGTGGCTTGGCGGTGCCGTCAGGAGGATCAGAGTGATGGGGGCTTCTGGAGCCTTCGAGTGGTTCGCTGGATGGGAATGAGTTGGTCTGACGGAGGTGAGTCATTCGACCGAGGGCAAATGTCCATCATGCTCAGCAGAAGTGAATCAGCCGGACCTCTACTTCTGTCAGTCGGCCTTCTGGGGTCGGCCTTCAGGGTCAGCTTTCAGAGTCAGCTAGTCTTCAAGTTGATTGGCCTTCTGGCCTTCTGGGTCGGCCTTCTTGGGTCGGTCTTCTGGGGTCGGCCTTCAGAGTCAGCTAGTCTTCAAGTTGATTGGCGTTCTGGCCTTCTGGGTCAGCCTTCTGGGGTCAAAGGATCAATTGAACCTCTGCTTTGTCCCAGCTGAAAAAATTGTTGGCTCCGATCCGGTTCAGAAAAAGGTTGATTTGGATATAACAGTTACCCCCCATGCTCTTGGCCTTTGGAAGGATTCACACCCTCAAAGGGCGAGAGCATCACTTCGGGTTCTTTGGACCTTTGCTGAAGCGTTGTTCTTCCTTTGGACCTTGGCTGAAGCGGAGGGTCTGAACCATTGCTGAAGGTGGGTCTTTGGACTCTTGCTGAAGGTGAGTCTTTGGACCCTTGTTGAAGGTGATCATTTTTGGACCCTCGCTTTCTGAACCATAGAGCCTTCTGCCGACGGGGGTCGGACTTTCGGAAGTGGGCTACCATAGAGCCTCTGCCGACCGGAGTAGGACTTTCGGAAGTAGGCTGCCTTGGAGCCTCTGCCGACCGGAGTCGGACTTTCGAAAGTGGGCTGCCATGGAGCCTCTGTCGACCAGAGTCGGACTTTCGGAAGTGGGCTGCCTTGGAGCCACTATCGACTGGAGTCAGACTTTCGGAGTGGGCTCTGTAGATGCACCACTTCACGGACCGGATTGTTATTTAGATCTCCTTCGTACCTGCATTTCAAGAAGCGTACCTGGGATGGAATCAGATAGACCGTGGGAGCGCACGGGGATGCAGAGGCGTCCGCGGGTCGGACCTGACGTGGAGAACACTGGCGGCCGCATCAGCGCGCAGAGGCGCAGAGATGGCCGACCGCGGGCCGGACCTGGCACGGAGATGCGTGCAGGGGCACGGAGAAGGCCGCGGGTGGTGCGGAGACGGCCTTGGTCGGACCTGGGGTGGAACACGCGCAGGTTGGCGGGGCACAGGCTTGGCGCGGGACAGCCGGAGGGAGCACTCAGAGATGCTGATAGGCCCCTAGCAGTCGCGCGGCATCATCCTAGGGTGCGGAGACGACACGGGCCAGACCTGGCGTGGAGGTGCTGCAAGGCTAGTCGCGGGGCGTGCGGGCCACCCCCGGGGATGTGGTCCTGGCGCGGAAGCGACAGTAGAGCGCCGGGCTGCCCCCCAGTGCCCAGACGCCGGAGCCAACGCACCGCGGGGGTGTCCGGACGCGCGATGCAGGCCGCGAGGGCATCCAGAGGCACAGAGGCGAGTGCGGAGGCGTTGTAGGGCCGGCCACGGGGCGTGCGGGCGGCGGCCATGGGGCCGGGCGCGATGCAAAGACGGCTTTCTATAGCATGGGCGCGCGGAGGCACGTGGAGACCGCGGGGGTGTCCGACTGGCGCGGAGGCGCGCGGAGCTCGTAGGGGCGTCCGACGGCCGTGGTACGCTCGAGGTCGACGCGAGGATGTCCGACGACCACGGAGCGCGCTCGGGCTCGGAGGCGAGCGCGCCGGGGCGCGCGGAGCTCGCAGGGGCGCGCGGAGCTCGCAGGGGCGTTCGACGGCCGCGGAACGCGCTCGGGGCATGTAGGGGCGCTGAGGCTGCCGCAGGGGTGCGCGTAGCTCGTGGGGGCGTTCGACGTTCGCGGAACGCACTCGGGGCGCACAGGGGCGCGGAGGCTGTCGCAGGGGCGCGCGGGGGTGAGCGGAGATGGTCATGGGGCCCTTTTCCGGTGCAGGGACGGCCGGCTTGGTGCAAGCTTGGCGTGGAGCAGGCTGTACATGGCCCGGAGCGCACGGTGGCACAGAGACGGTGGACTGCGGGCCCGACCTAGCATGGAGATGCCGTAGTGCCGGTCGCGGTGGTGTGCTGGTGGTGCGGAGACGGTCGTGGAGCGCCGGGCTGCCCCCCAGCGTGCGGACGTCGAAGCTGACGGTGGGCAATCTGACCGCGGGGCGCGGAGACGCCGGCGGGGATGTCCAAATGCACGGAGCGGGCCATGGGTGCTTCCGGACGCGTAGAGGTGACCGCGAGCTGGAGCAGGATCTGTGCTGGCGATGGGCGAAGCGGGACCGCCCTCCTTGTAGTGCCAATCTGTTGCAGCAAATTCACCGGGGTCATACCTCTTCCTGGTTCTTCCTCTCTAGGAGCCTGCAAAACAGAGAATGCCTCGTGCCAGGGATCCGGCGAAGACACTCCGACGATCAAGTCAGCGGGACTATCGTGGAGACTTGGAGATCTCTGGCATGGAGAGCTTGGGGGTCTCTCCGAATACCAGAGGGTGAGAAGAGAAGACCCAAAATTGAAAGAGATGGGTTCTGTCTCCTCCCTGGGGTTTGCCCTGTTTTACCTTATATAGGCATAGAGTAGTGCCAAAATCTGTTAGGGAGGAGGTCGAACAAGACCGATTTGCCCCCAGGAGAGCCAGCGTGGTGGCAGGGTCGTGGCCTGGCGGCGTGGCAGAATCGTGGTCTGGCGGCGTGGCAGAATCATGGCCTGACGGTGTGGCAGGGTCGTGGCTTGGTGGTGCCGTCAAGAGGATCAGAGTGATGGGGGCTTCTAGAGCCTTTGAGTGGTTCGCTGGTTGGGAATGAGTCGGTCTGACGGAGATGAGTTGTCCAGCCGAGGAAAAATGTCCATCAAGCTCAGCAGAAGTGAATCAGCCGGATCTCTACTTCTGTCAGTCGGCCTTCTGGGGTCGGCCTTCTTGGTCGGCCTTCAGGGTCAGCTAGTCTTCATGTTGATTGGCGTTCTGGCCTTTTGGGTCGGCCTTCTGGGGTCGGCCTTCTGGGGTCGGCTTTCAGGGTCAGCTTTCAGAATCAGCTAGTCTTCAAGTTGATTGGCCTTCTGGCCTTCTGGGGTCGGCCTTCAGAGTCAGCTAGTCTTCAAGTTGATTGGTGTTCTGGCCTTCTGGGTCGGCCTTCTGGGGTTGGCCTTCTGGGATCGGCCTTCAGGGTCAGCTTTCAGAGTCAGTTAGTCTTCAAGTTGATTGGCGTTCTGGCCTTCTAGGTCGGCGTTCTGGCCTTCTAGGTTAGCCTTCTGGGATCGGCCTTCTGGGGTCAAAGGATCAATTGAACCTCTGCTTTGTTCCAGCCAAAAAAATTGTTTGCTCCGATCCGGTTCAGAAAAAGGTTGATTTGGATATAACACAGAGCATCCTTTTATGATCTCGAATTGCACCATCATCCATGCATGTTGACCTTTTCTTTTTTTACTGGAGACTAGATAAATTTGTTCTTGTGCTAGACTTATCTCAAGTTTAGACATTAACACTTAATATGCTTATCTCTCGTGTGTGTCATAGACATAGATTTCCGTGTACTACAATGTAAGTGCTAGTTTTTGGTAATGATCTTTGGTGATGATGATTGGAAAATTAGTTGACCAGATATTATTTTGTAACCTCTGGCTTGTCAAATGCCAATCAATTCATGCATGTCAGTTTTCGACTAGGCTTTTCGATCAACAATTGAGAAGTTGGATAAATTCTGTACTAGCTGGAAATGATGACAGCAACTTGGAAGGCTTCCATTATTGAAGTCAACCCACTGTCCCCCAGAGAATACTTTTGAGTTTGCAAAAGATTTTGGAGCACTGTTCCTATGTTCATGATCTCAACACCCAAGTACATTGCTTTCCTTACATGTATATTTTAACTACCTCAAAAGAATGTTGTTCCATTCATTTTATCAAAAAAAATAGAAAATGTGGAAGAAATGCATTCTTATAGAAAATTTTGTAGCAGAAATAATAAAAATATATCAGTGATTATGTATGATAATTCATTTCTTATTCATGTCCGAGTTCTAGTGGTGGCATGATAGGAGTTATAGCCTGTTCTTCTCTCTCTTTCCAATTAAAATCTTGATTTCTCTCTCCTTGCCCCTAGATCCAAAGAGTGTTTATATTCTACATTTACATATTTTTTTTCTTTTTTTTCTTTTGAATGACTTCTAATTCTTCAACTCTATGATGTCATAAGATGAAACGTGGTTATGTGTTGAAAGAGAAGGCAGCACCAGGACGAGACCAAGGGAGAAGAACATAATAAAGGAGAAGATAAGCAACACCCCCCCCCCCCCCCCCACAAGTCAAGGATAGACAAGATATGCCCATCGTTTGTTGAGGGGTGCCATAGTGCCTTTGATAAAGACCTTGCACGAGCCAAAAGCGCATATCTTTTTTCCTTTTTTTGTTGGTTGAAATGATGGCTCTTTCTTGGCAACAGGCTCTTGCCCACTCTTGTGCTCATCCCATTGGGGTGACATTAAGATTTCCCATCAAGCAGGATCTACCTTCACACACCAAGCTTGGTCTCTCTTTGCTCAATGTAATGTGGGTCCATGACAAATTAGTTCAATCATTTTTTACTGAGATCCCCCACAGGTGATGGTTCACTTTTTAGTTTTTATAGGCTTGGTTAGAACTTAGAAGCATATATGTCACATAGAATACATGGAAGCACGCTAGCTAGTGAAATGGAGATGGATGGGGTGGTTGCATGGTAGCATGCCGCTCTATAAATAATTTGCAAGAGGGTCTTAGATATATTTAAATTTGATTATGGCTTAAATGTTCTTGAAGAGAGTACAAGGACTTGTACGGGCATATATTTAGTTTGCTAGAAAGATGTTGGATATTTATATAGGATCGAGGAATCCAAATAATATACTCGTGCGGGTTTGTATTTAGTCCCACATCAATTATTCGTTGAAAAGATCTTGAGTATTTATATAGGATCAAGAAATCCAAATAATAACTTTTAATTAACTTTTTGGATAAGATCCTGGAAGAATGCCATCTTAATTGGCGAGCACAACTGGCACACAAAGCAATACAAACTTGATTCATTTGCAATTCTAAGGTTCAGGAGAGTAGCAGTTCAGGTTGGATCACCTTCCATTGTGTGGTCTACTAGTCTGTGAGCAGAGCAGCAATCAATAAAATTAATCTTTCAACATGATTGATTGTGCTAAACTTGCAGCTTCCCCAAAAGATTCTCTTCCATTTGTGACTGAACTTAGATTTGGTGAATCTCATAAGCTTCATATTTTTCCTACTTTCAATATTATCAAACTGAGAGGCCAATGATGCTTATTTAATTGGATCTAGGAGATGAGTAAGTCTTTGACTTCTTGTGGGCCTATCCAGTTTATGCCTAGAAATCTATAAGGTGGATTCCAGATTAATTTTCTTCAAGTCCTTTATAGATGATATAGATGATCTGCCTCTTGTATTGGTCCCTTCTAAGACAAATCAATTTGAGTTCAACTTTTTCTCTGCTTAACAGAAGGAAGGAGGATAAAAAAAAAAAAAAACAGAAATGGAATACCATGGATGTTGCATGCCCTTCAGAGTGATGAGCAGCAGACCTTTCCATACTGCAAAAAGAGTATTTTCTTAGAACTTGCATTGTTGTCTTGGAAGTTGGCTTGTTAGGAAACAAAGCTGGGCATCATCTTTGAAAACTGGATGAGGATCCAAGCTTGATCTGTGATGATTGTTGCAGGGTGGTTCAGATGCATCCTACCTATATGTCATCATGACTCAACTTTGCACTTTAGCATTTCCATCATATCATCTCACCTTTATTATCCACCAAGAAGGCTTCTTTCAACTTAAAAGTGATTCTTGTTTTTTTCAGAGGGCCTTTCAATCTAAGTAGGAAAAACTGGAGGAAAAGTTTGGCACTCTTGCACCTGTGAGGTTGTATGGAGCAAAGCCTATTTATTCCTTGTCTGAACCTTACCACTTTGCACTGGGCCATACGACCAGGCTACTACTTGACAGCTGCCTCTTAGCCTTTTGGAATGTCTTTTAATCTATAGTAGCCATTCAGAGTGGAACTAATGGGTATCTCTTTTGTCAACCAAATGGGCTTACAAGAAACAACTTATTTGCATTTCTTTGTTTTTTTCCTCCTCTTTCACCACCAAATATGGTTGGTTGTGTGTGTGTGTGTAGAGAGAGAGAGAGAGGGCACATGTATAATTGGGTGATCCATGAAAGTGGAAGGAAGGCAAAATTCTTAAAGAGCTTTGCCTTCACATGGAATTCTATCCCTGCCAATTGGTCTGCCATTTAATCAATCCCTGCGGAGACTTTGTGAGGTTGGGGTCTCTAAAGTAAAACCAGAGATAGAAAATGAGAAGATCCCCATAACAAGATAAGGGCTCATTTGTTGTATTAACCATGTAGTTCTCAAGTGGTGGTCAAGGAATTGGGACATGTTGTGGCCATCATACTCGGCCTTGACTACACCGGATAGCTGCAGATAACTAAGTATGGACAAGTACACCAAACGATCAGAGAGCATCCTAAACCCGAGATGTCCGCGAGCAATTGCCTACTCGGCTTCAACTAGATCACCGACTAAAGAATGAGCAGGCCACCGACTACCGCACTGATTAAGGAAGTGCCGACTATGATCGAGCAACTGAGTCAACCACTATCTCGAACAAGTTCAGCATCGAAGTCTAGGAAACTACAAGCAATAGCTGTACTTGACTAACACAACATCCTTCGCACTTACCTATCGAATAGTTACTTGGTACCGCCTAGCTTCTTGGACGGGTTTAGCATCAATCCTCTTTTTCTTGGTACCGAATAAGCCAGGTTGACAAGTCATAGTTATCTGAACAGAGATTGTGGCAGATAAGATCACTACAACAACCATTATCCCAACTTAAAAAATTCCGGAGGATAGGATTGCAACATCGAACAGCAATCTATTATACATGTTACCTTCTAACAGTATTTAATTACTTTATATAACTCTATAAATTGGTAAAAGGGGATTCCTGAAAAAATATGTTTTACACCTCTATAAGAAACTCATTCTGGCATTTTCTCGTCATGGCTCTCAGCTCCGGTTGCTGTTGCCCAAACTCCTGCCGCTTTGAGTGTCGAAGGATTCCCTGTTGGTAATCACTGGTCAAGAAGAACTATTTTTATAGATTTTTGCTTACGGGATGTCTAGGAACGGGACCTCATCCCACCGAAAAAGGTAACAGGATCGCTCGATACCGATAAAGTTTTAGAAGAGTTGATTTGATGGCAACAGGATCCATATCTAAAGTCTAAATATTTTCCTTTGTGCTTTAAAAATATTAGTTGGCCCACTTAGTCAACCAAGTCAATTAGGGGACCCAGAGTGCAATTTATCTTTCAAAACTATTTAATCACCATTGAAACAATATTTGCTTCGATAGCATATATCAACATTATGATGCTATCATTCATGATCCGCTTTTTTTTTCTTCTATTTATCAGCCCCGACGCTGGCATGTCTTTCCAATGATCAAGAAGAGAGACGAGAAACTGGTTTCCTAAGTTTTCTCAGACACCTAAGAGAAACTAGATATGATATAAAATTGACGACCATAACTTGATCAAACATGATAATAAAAGGGAACATTGGAAGGAGGCAGACCTAAAGGATAGATGTTATCAATCAACCCTAGAATTGGTTCATGTTTAATTATTATTCATCTCAGATACAAGACAACCTCAAGCAAAATACTAATTTATTTCATATCAACCATAGCATTAGAGTTCATTGACTTGGATGCAGAATATAGGATCATAATAGCTTCAATAGTTGTCCAGTTTTGTTATTACTGGACTGGTTCTCTATACCACTCCTAACGGGTTAGTTATTCTGTTATAATAGATTCTTAACAAACTTGGTCAAGTAGTTATAATTATATAATAACAAAAATTAGGTGATTATAACTACCTAACAAAATGTTGCATATTGCCCAGGCAGGGGATTCCAAAGGAGATTGAAGCTTTAAATGTTCTCTCACTTTAATTTTTTTTTTTTTACTGTTCTCCTTCTTCAATTGACTTAATCATTTGACGTCCCTACTAAACTTCTTGCACCTTTCACCATGCTCCATCCTGTAGCACAGATAACAATGCCATTCCAAAGGAAGTGGAAGGATTGCAACACACCAGCTGAGTGATTATTGAGATGACTCGAAACTTTAAATCAAGGATTGAGTGATTTTAAATTGGAACTGCCTGTTCCATTGAAGTAATTAGCGAGATGACTTCTTGTTGAACTGTTTGTTTAGGGTAAATGCTTCTGATTTTATAAACTCTGGCCATGAATGAAAGCTAGGCTGGATGTTCTTTTTTTTTTTTTTTTTTTGGTAGAAAGAGGAGCCTTCACTCCATATATTGATACAGAACTAAACTTTACGATATCCTAAATGTTCAAAGAAATCTAAAACATTACTTCTCCCAAAAAGAAAATTAAGCCGTTGGACTTTCCAAACACATTTACAATAGTAATTACATGTAAGTAAGTTGCACAGATTGAAAGTAGAATAATCCAAAGAAAAACCGAAGAAAATGATCATAATAGCCGGTAGCAATGGTCTAAAAGGGACATAGGCTGGATGTTCTATTTGATGATTAAGTATTCCTCCATGAATTTCATATCTGGGAATTCATAACTACTCGTGTCATATCATCTCGTGAATTCATACCATGCATGATGAGACCTAGTCATACATCATCATAAACGCCATCCTTAATTTAATGATAAACATGTTGCGATTAGCTCGCATATTTTATGAGATTAGGAGGGGCTACTGTTGGGGAGGTCACGTGCACATATCAAGAATACCTGACAAAAAAATATAGATAAATAAATTTGGGTGGGCGTACCACTTAAGACTTTTTTTTTTTATTTTTTTTTTAAGATATACTTATTTTCTTACAATACTGGCGGCCTTAGCGGAAATTATTAATGAAGAAAGCAAAGTCCGCACACTTTCAATATTTCAGGATTCACTCCAAAGTATAGTAGATTGATGGTAGGCTTCTGGCAGTCAACCGAAGGATTATTTTTATTACCATTAGGACGGTTGATCGGTTGATAGAGATTTAAATTTTTCATTTATCGATCATAGATTTGAGATATGATCCCTGCGGGTGACTCGATTAAATTCAGGATGCGTCTTGGAATATGTGACCGGGATGGAGAGAGAGCGCACTACTTCGATGGCTTGGCGGGATCAAGCTGACGTACTCACCTATGATGGGAAGGGCAAGCGAAAAATATGGTCCGTATCGAACATGATCTGGCGGAGAGGGAGCCCCAGTGAGGGCAGCTGCGATGGGATTTATCCCTCCTTTTCTTTTTTTCAGCAAAAAAAAAGGATTATTTTTATTTTTTTAAAACTTCCTTCTCCAAAGTTTATCAAGATAAACTTTGATGATAATATTCGGCATGCCAGAGGAAGCACTAGGTATATATCATCCGAGACCTTGATAACAGGCTTCTGATAGCTAGAGGCTCACGCCTCTTCCAGCTATTATCATGTAAGCTAAGTTTATAGCCATCTGATTGTGCATTATCTATGCCAAGCAGAAGTTACAGGTGGAGAGAATTTTTATCGAGAAGAACTCTGCTATCATCATTTTTTGGATTTAGGATAAGACGAAGCAGCGCCAGGCCCACTCGCTCCTTTTTGATATTTGGAGATCCCTCCGTGGTATTGCTGTCGTGTTTATTCGTTATATGTTCCGAGAGGCGAACAACATGGATGATTGTATTTCATCCTACATTACTGAGTGCTCTAGAGACTGGACCTAATGTCAGAATGTTGGCCTTCCACCGGTACTACAGGATTTTTTATTTTTTAACTTTATAAACTATTCTCATATTAGAATTATGTGACCACTCATTTGTACTAATATATATATATACAGCATATTGATACCTACTGTTATACCCAATCGGCTTACCCTCGAATCAAACCGGCACCGACGGTCCTTCGGCCCGGTCGAACTGAAGGCCCGACCGGTCCACTTCATCAGTAGTCCGAACGACCCACTCCAGCAAAGGTCCGAATGAACCACTCCAGCAAAGGTCCGAACGACCCACTCTAGCAAATATCCGACCGACTCACTTCATCAAAGGTCCGACCGACCCACTTCATCAGTGGTCCTAACAACCCACTCTAGCAAAAGTCCGACCGACCCACTTCAGAGAAGGTCGGATCGACCAACTCCAATAGAGGTCCAAACGACCTACTCTTGCAAAGGTCCGAACGACTTACTTTAGCAGAGATCCGACCGACCCACTCCAGCAGAGGTCCGAACGACCCACTCTAGCAAAGGTCCGACCGACCCACTCCAGCAAGGCCCGTATTAGTCCAAGGCGAGTCACCCCAAGGATGGCCCGGGGGCTCTAGAAGTCCCTTCCAGCTGGTACCAGAATTCTGTTGTAATAGAACCTTGACACATCAGCGCCACTACTATGCGAATCCCACGATGCCACCCTATCCTGGTGCCACGTGGCCACTACCCAGATTCTTTTAGGGGCAGATCGGTCATTCCCTGCTTAGCCCCTAACAGATTCTGGCAAGGTTCCATGCCTATATAAGGTAAAACGAGGAACTCCGAGCGGTAAGAGAGCTTTTTCCTTCTCCACGAGCTTCTCCTTCGATTCCTCCATTCTATTGCTCAAAGGCTCTCGCTAATTTAGCTATCGGAGTGTCCCCTGCCGGAACATCACCGGTTTGTGAAACTTTCTTGCAGGAATCGGAGAGACGCGCACTCCAGCCAGCTTCAGGAATCCAGTCCGAGAGATTTAGCGGCAACACCTGCACTTGTTAATTTATAAGATAGAAAGTATGGTTGTAAGAAAGAATATGATTGTAATACGAAGAGAAGGAAAAGATATCTAAATTTGCCGGAGTGCATCTTATGCATAGAATTAAAAGGAGGTGACTTTTCATTAAAGAAATGTAGCTGATTAAAGTTTTTTTTTTTGATAAAACGAAAGGGGGGGAGGAGTTAGACTCCGGGCATGGCCATCCCCAGACAGTCCCCCAGTCCCAAAAAGAAAATGTTCGATACATGGTGCATATTAATTTTCCATAGCCGTTCCCCACCCGAAGGTGAGTACGTCAACCTGATTGCCACTGGCGTCAGCCGAGTGAACATGATTTATTTTCGAACCCCTGCCAGGGAGTTGTGAGAAAAGTCTCACAACCAGCTGTGCCATGTGCTGCTGATGGTGTAGCTGATTAAAGTTTTAAACTTCCTTCTAAAGGATGAGCAAAAGAAATAAAGTATTTCTTGGCTAAGAAATCAAAATGATCAAAGTTTCGAAATAGAATCATTTTCAATGGATAAGAAGGTGTTATTTTGAAAATAAAACCCTCCAACCCACAACGGATTTAACTTTAACTTTTTGTGATATTCTTCTGTTTTTTGATTTTTTTTTATTATATTCATATTATAATCATATGAGTGCTTCATCTTTTTTTTTTAAAAAAAAAAAAATTGATAAAAAAAAAAAAAAACCCCTCCCATCCCACCACTCAAGGGCTAACTCCTCCTTACTAGGACAAGCGGTGTCAGATTCCCAGCAAGCGCTCGGTGGTAATTACCCGAAATATGATATGCCATTAATCATGAGACAACTAATAACAGTCACAACTATAAGGAACAAACTTTGGGCTAAACAAAATTCTCCTACCATTTAAAATTCATCATATGCATTAATTAACAGAGTGCTAGAGATTTGCTTTCCTTGCATACTCTAAAATTTGATTTCTTTCACCATCTAACGAGAACACTTGTCGTAATACTATAACATTGAACTTAGATTAGGATTATAGGTATACATTCCATGGCATTAAAAAATATATCCTTAATCCATCCATAATTGATGTTCGGGATAAAGTTGACCATAGGCAACTGAATTACAACGCCTGATTGATAAAAAGATGTTCTTTTCTTTCTTTCCTTCTTTTTTTTTTTTTTTGTGGAATGACATGTCTGCTTTTCTTTTAAAAAAGTCCTTCATGTAAAGCAGAGATTCTTTGTATCAGAGGACAGCACGAAGGCATGATGATAGCATTCCTACCAGGAGCCGCAAATCTAAGTAAAGCAATCCATAATATCTAAGGAGATCGAGGTTTATTAAATAGAAAATAGGATGAAGACCGGTAGCCACTTATCACTTATACGAATTAAGTATGATACCATATCTTGGTAGTAATATACCGACATCATTTAATCATGTGGTCTGGTGATACTTTTTAGCAAAGTTAAAGAGCAAGCTTTGCTCATAAAGTAAACAGGCTTTATCAATCTTAGCAGGAGGCAGATTCACTTTTGATCCAACGTTTGAAGATAGCTTCTGTACTCAGTAAAATGTCATGTTTGTGTTTAAACTTCTTTACCATCACCAAGAAAGCCAATCTTAGATTAACTAAACAAAAAAAAAAAAAAAAAAAAAAAAAATTTACTACCTGGATAAGGTGACAGGATAAACAGAGAAATCCTAGTACTCGATGTCCTTTTTTCATATTGTTAACTCGGCTAACTTGTTCCTTAGCTCTGCTTACTTTCATAACTTGTCATTGTTCTTACTCATATATTGTATTGTACTTTTGTTTGACAAATCATTGCATGAAGTTGGAGGTTTAAAGAGGTTTAAAGAAGCAACGATTCTAGGATTAGAGGGATAAACGTTCGAGTGCAAACAACTTAACTTCTCTGGTGCTTGTGAGAGTTTTCCGAGACAGGGGACGACCTGTAATTAATATAGCTGTTTGTGCTAAAAGGAAGGGTCTCATCGAAATCACTGGCTTTCTTCTCAACTCCACGAGAATATGCATGGATATTTACGTAGATGTTAATGGGGATGATATCTTTATATGGTATTGCCATTAGAGCAATGATCACACTATTTTATATGGATTCTTTCCAATATATCTGACAATTATGAGCTTAGTGTTAATTCAATGGTCATATCCTTCCATTTACAAACAGGAGGGCAGAGTCTTGAAAGTGGTATTCTCTCACAAAATTTCAGCCCAAGTAATATTAATGGGAGGTGTGTGCGTGTGAGAGAGATTCGATAACTCTGGCTTGCAACCTCAATAACTCCGGTTCCATTTTAAATAAGTAGAGTGCACATCTATTCCCAACTTCCTCCAGGGATAAGTTCCATATATTATTATATTGCATCAATTACCAATTGTTTATTCTCCAAAACTCTGTGCAAAATGGCAACCGTTATATTGGGAGATGATTTGAATCATGCGTAGGTAGGTGCAAAGTAGTTGATTAACATCATTAGACCAATAAGATTGGTTGTATAAAGTTGTAAGGAAACAACTCTGGCAAGTGCATGGCGACATCCACTTGGATTTTATTTGATAACTCAAAAAGATAAGGGTGGGGATTAGAAGTAAGAAAGATAAAAAGAAAAAAAAAAAAGTGCAGCGCTCTCAAAGTCCCCACAAAGCAAGCCTGCCCTTCACAGTTCCCACACTCCGTAGTCCCACCACTCCATTTCAGTGGCCACCACAGTCCACAGTCCCCACAAAGCCTCCCTCCTTTTTTTTATCCACGCCCACCCTTTATTCCCCCACATTTTCCTCACCCCTAAAAAAAGGCCACACCCTTCCATAAAAGAGAAGTCCTCCACCCTCTCCTTCCCTCTCTCCCATACCTCACACTCCAACCAAAGCTCTCTTTCTTTTCCATCTAAACAAGAATTAGCAAAGCCCATGAAGGCTACACTGCTTGAGAAATCACCACCCAAAGAAGAGGAAGGTGGTGAAGGGGGAGGGGGAGAAAGGGTTCATGAAGATAGAGCTAAGGAAACAGGTAATGGATTCCAGAGCCACTTGGAGCTAAGGCTTGGTTTCTCCTTGAACAATGGGTTCGAAGGTGGTAAAGGGAAAGGTGGTGGTGGTGGTCAGAGCCCGACGTTCCGAGCACCTCTAGATGGGCATGTGACCCACCAGAGGATTGGTGCTGGGATTGGAGGTACCAAGAGATGTTTCTCCGATGCCACTAGTGGTTTTGTCCACCCTTGGAGTCTGGCAGCCCGGCAAGAGAAGGCAGCTCTCGAGCAAGCCCATAAAAAGACCAACCCTTCTTCTACTGTCCTAAGGTTTGATCTCTCTCTCTCTCTCTCTCTCTCTCTCTCTCTCTCTCTCTCTCTCTCTCTCTCTCTCTCTCTTCCTCCCCCCATCCATATGGCCATGGATGTCTGAAGGTCTTTTGTTCATATAATTTTCCTTCGTATCTCCCGAACCAATCTTAGCAAGCATCCGGATTTACCAACCTTAGCGATCTAGACGTCGTCAAAAAAAAAAAAAAAAAAAAAGAAAAAAAAAAAGGAACTCCCCCAAATCTTTAGTGGCCTTTTGTTTTAGGGACGTCGAGGTTGATTGATCTCTTTCCATGACATGGACCGTTGGATCGTAGGGTAGATCTCCGAGCACATCAAACTTTCCCATTCATTCATCTGCCCGGATCTTAAAGCAACTATTGTGCGATCCAACGGTGGATTCGGTAGAAGAAAGATAAATCCTTTTTCCGTGCAAAAGATACAGCCATCCCCAACCTTTTGTTTTATCTCGGAATTTTCGCTTCTTGTAAATATACACCTTTTACAAATACGTACTCTTGGACACCATAATTTCATTCATATAAACTATATTTTCCCCTAAATATAAAAAAAAGGTTTTATTTTATTTTGAATATATATATATATATATATTTGAAGAAAACGGGAATTTTCTAATGCATTAGGCTTCCCTCGGGCGGAGTCACCGTGCCTTAAGTTTTCTTTTATATTTGTTCTTTTACATAACTGTAACACCAAGAATAACTTTGGACATTAGAGAGATTTAGATGGTATACATGGAATTTTCATGGGAGGATTTTTGAGAGTAATATGTCCATGATGATTAAAAAGTAGTTGCTTGCAGGGTGGGGTACATTTTGAAATGTGAGGAATTGTCACTGTCGAGTGGGTCCCCCAAAATAGTACGTGAGCCACGCCATGCCATCTTTCTCTCCCTGTTCCTTTATTTTTGGCATCCCTTTTAAATAAGACAGCCATGGACCAAAACTTGTGTTAGATTGTATTTTAATCGTAACAAGCTTAGCCCGGATTTAACTGCAAAGATACAAGGCCACAAGGCCAAAAATGAGCTTACCATTGTTCCAGTTTGATCCTGATTATTTTTGTATTTTCTATATATCTTAGGTGGATCTTGGCGTATTATAGTAAGGTTTTCTTATTATAATCCAAAGGTCGCAGGTTTGAAACATGAAAACAACCTTCCTAAGACGAGGTTATGCCTTAGCCTTTGTATTGTAGTGGAAGTCCCATGCCCTTTTTTTTTAATATATATATATATATATATATATATTGACCCTCCCCATTTATAAATTTACTACTTGAGCCATATAGGCCCTTGCCATTTATAAATTATTTAACATAATATATCATTCTTCATGCTAGTACATGTGCTCCCTATTTCTGTCATCTATTGTGATTTACTTCAACACAATTGCATTTTCTCCATCTTTTAGTCCTTCTTTTGAAACAATGTTAATTGGGTTTTTCTACAAAGTTTTATCATGATTCCAATGATGATACATGTTAAATGTAATTAGGGCAACAAGTCCTTCACCATCTATTGTGGGCTGGCCTCCGATCCGCTCATTCAGGAGGAACTTGGGGCTCCCACAAGCATCAAAGTCTGCAATTGATTCGGAAAAAGATATCGAGAAAGTGAAACCGTTAGAGGGAGAGAATGCGAGCAATGAGCCCCTGGCCAGGCAAACTATGTTTGTGAAGGTGAACATGGAAGGGTATGCAGTTGGGAGGAAAATTGACTTGAAGGTTCATGATAGCTATGAATCGCTCTCGCAAGCCCTTCAGAAAATGTTTCATAACTTTTTGATTGGTTAGTGAATTCTATTTCTAGTCAAATTCTTAAATTTTTGAAAATGTTGCTCGTTGATTAATACTAAATTATAATGATGCAAAAGAAATTTACTTCTTTTTTTTTTTTTTGGTGTTTCTTTTTGTTTGGTTGCCCCATCTTATAGATCTTTCTACGTTTGTTAGGTTAAAAACATGTAGGCATGTTGTTTCATCACATAAGTTTTTCCAATATCTAGTCCATTGTGAATAGGCTATAGGCTAATAATAGACCTGGTTTTGTTTTCTATCCAGCTGATTACTCAAAGAAAGCAAAAGAAGAAGGAGAAGAAGAGGTTGTTACTCCTAGTTATATTCTTCTTTATGAGGACAATGAAGGAGATAGAATGCTTGTGGGCGATGTACCTTGGGAGTATGTCTTTTAAATCAATATTGTCCAAGTTTTCATACAATTTCCATGATACTTTTCAAAAGAAAGGTCATACATGCATTTTTATTTGAGGATATGTTTGTTATCAATATAATGTCTAATGTTAAAAGTTTTGCAGGATGTTCATCAGTACGGTGAAAAGGTTATATATTGCACAAGATCCTAGAACACAAAAATGTGGTACGTTAATAATAATATTATTTTTTTCCAACCAACTTCAAGCAAGATAGAAATTTAAAATTGTAACTTCACAATCATCCACATTTCTAATTAAGTTTCCTTCTTATCATTAATTGATATAGGGGTGATTGTTGTACAGGATGACTACATTAGAACCCTTTGGAGAAAGCAACTAAAGAGGGATTTGACTTGTCTGATCAAAGAGACCTGGGAGAGAAGTTGCTTATGGAATCAGTTGTTAAGGAGAAGTTGTATCTTGTGAAGTATTTTCTACCTCTAGGGTGGTTGATTACAAGAGAACAGCGATAAATAGAGTTTACAATTGAATGCGATGTTGATGTGAGATGTTTTCTTTCTTATGTCATGGCTGTGTAATTAAGTTATATGGCTTTTCAATGGAGAGTAACTAAAAGAACCATGAGCTAATGTTTTGCAAGTTATATCGTTTCTAAATCTTCTTCTTCTTCTTTTTATTTTTGGAAAACAGGTCTTCTTCTTTTTTTTTTTTAAAAAAAAAGAAATAATGTGCACTTATATTTAAGATCAGTGGCTTGTTGATCTTCCAAATTTCTAGATGCTTGAGTTATAATTTATCAAAAGAAGCTTTAGGTTGGAATAATTTTAATTAAACCAAGCTCCTATCTCAATATTTTATATTTGATAACTATAAGTTATGGAGCTACTTGGGATTGTTGTTCGTAGCATGAGTTTTTAGAGCTTCTGGAAGTAAAATTTTCAAGAAGTAAAGCTTTTGAAAGCAGAGTTCTTTTTAGAGAACTATTTATTATTTGATAATTACATTTCTAAAATAATATGAAACATTAATATGTATTTGTAATAAAAATAAGAAAGTGCACTTGGTATAATAAAATGACAAAAAAAAAAATCACATAATATTGTACGGTAAAAACTAATAAAATATATTATTATTACAACATAATATAATTTTATTATAATTAGAGTGTAATATATAATAATAATATAATATAATATAATATAATATAATATAAGGGATTTTAATTTAATCTAATAATAGATTATATCATGGCATTATAATACAATAATATTCTGAATATTATATTATATGATTATATTATAATAATATAATACTATGATTGTAATACTATGTTATATTATTATTATCATATAATATAAGAATATATTACATTATAATTATGTATTTACAAATAATATAATATGTTATACTATTAATGTAATAATATAATATTATTTATTATTAATATATTATTATACTATATGATATTTATAATATAATAATATAGGATGATATTGTAATACCGGGCTTGGGCTGAAGTCGGCAGGCCCAGCCGACTTCAACCCAAACTAGTTTTTAAAAAAAAATAGCTCGACGGAGACGGAACAGGGGAGGGGAGTTTGCCGAGGTTTTCGCCGGAGGACTCGGAGGGAAGAGTTGTGAGACGTGAGGGAGGAGGTCGGCGAAGGGTCCGTGAGGGTTTGGGACTCGGTGGTAGGATTTTAATCGGTGAGGGAACGCTCAAAATTTTCTTTAAAAAATCCCTCACCGCCGTCTCTCGAGCCACCTCCATGCTCCTCTCTCTTCGACGAGCGACCGGGAATCCCAGACGCCGCCGGTAAGTTCCTTTCCATTTAAATCAAATTTTTGGGAGAATTGTGATGTTTTTTTTTAGTTTTCGGTTTAGTTTGGGGCCATTCGCCGCCGTCGCCACCGCCGCTGCCGCCGTCATCATCGCCTGCCCTTGGTCGATGAAGGCCCTGCGACAACCACTCCGTGGTTGCCGGCAGCTGGGGGGAGGGAGAGGCCGGATCGGCTGGATCAAGGAGGCAGGGGGGAAGGTTGTTCGAGAGAAAGAAAAGAAAAGAGAAGAAAAAAAGGAAGAAAAAAAGGGGGGGGTGTTTCTGTACGGTCTGGAAAAAAATAATTAAAAAATAATAATAATAAAGAAAGAGGAGAGAGAAAGAGGAGAGAGAAGGAAGAGAAAGAAAGAGGAGAGAGAAGGAAGAGAGAGAAAGAGGAGAGAGAGAGGAGAGAGAAAGAGGAGAGAGAAGGAAGAGAGAGGAGGAGGAGAGAGAAGGAAGAGGAGAGAGGAAGAAGAGAGAATCAAGGAATTTTCTCGAGATTCGTGAAATTTGAGAATTTAGTTTTTTTACTTAAATTATTTATTAATGTAGGGAATCAGTCTACTGAGCAGGAAGGCATCGCATAAAATTTGGATATTGACTAATATCGGATATACTAAGAATAGCATGTTAAGGTAAGGAATTATGTACTGATCATTCCTTTATGCTTGAATTTATTATGGTCTGGTTTGATCTAGCATATATGTTTTATGTATTTGTACGTGTGGTGCTATATGACATGGCATAGTTGTTTTCTTGAGATAGACATTGTGGTTTTATTGTCGATATTTCATGCATGATGTTATAAAGAAAATTGATATCCGGATGGGTTGGACCATGATACCGGATTGTTAATAGGTTGAATCATGAAACTAGATATCGAGTGGGTGGAACCACGATATCGGTTATTAAAATGGGTTGGACCACTGTTGCCGCTCTCGTCGCCGCGCCCGTGCCGCGGATCAGCTGATCCTTCCTGACCGCCTGGCGAGGGAGCCTCCCTTCCCGCGGGGAACCTGCAAAAAAGGGGTTAGAAGACCCTGGCCGGGGATCCCGGTGAGGGAGCTCCGACGGTCAAGTCAGTAGACGACGAGAAGGAACAGACTCTCCCACCCGGGCACTCGAGAGGGTCCCAGATTTAGAGAGTTAATTGGTGAAGGAAGCGCTCTGGGGACCGGAATTTCGGCTGGGCTTGCTTGCCGAACTCACGCCCAGTGTTCCCCTCTCGGGATCCCTGGTTTCTCTCTCGACGCAAGGCCTTGTGCCGGTGCTCATTCCTTGTCCCCAGGCTAATTGGCTTACCTTGTAGTCCCCAGATTCTTCCCTCTTTATCTCCCTCCATCGTGCGCTTGTCCTTTTCCTCCTCGGAAACTCCCCTCCCCTGTTTTCCTTCCTTTTCCCTTTTTGGTGAAGGAGGCCAGGCGGCTTTCCGGCCTCGTCCGTCGGGCCCAGCAGGGAAAAGGCAAAGACAGGAGAGAAAAAGAGGGAGGGCGGCGCTGGCAGAGCGGCCGGTCGTCAGGCCTCGGGCTCTGTGAGAGCGCTCCCTTCCCCGAGCGTGGGCGCCATCCGTTTATGGGGCCTGTTCTGTCAGGATCGGGTCTCTCGACTGCGGGACCTGCCGGGCCGATGCAAGTGACGTTCCGCGTGCCGCCGCCCTCCGTACGGGATGCCGTCTGGGGTCTGTACGGCCCGAGGGGTGGTCTCGGGACCCGTCTCTCTCCCCGGGGGCCTCTCCGTACGAGCGGTCTGACCTCGGCTGAGAGCTGGACCCATCTCCGGGGGCCAACTAGCGAGAGGCAAGGGATCGGCCGACCTTGGCTCAGGTGGACCCCTCCTGGGCGGACACCTGGCGAGGCGGCAGGGGGTCGCCTGGCTTCGGCCGAGGTGGGCCCGTCTCCGGGTGGCCACCTGGCGAAAGGCGAAGGATCGACCGACCTCGGCTCAGGTGGACCCCTCCTAGGCGGACACCTGGCGAGGCGGCAGGGGGTCGCCTGGCTTCGGCCGAGGTGGGCCCGTCCCCGGGTGGCCACCTGGCGAAAGGCGAAGGATCGGCCGACCTCGGCTCAGGTGGACCCCTCCTGGGCGGACACCTGGCGAGGCGGCAGGGGGTCGCCTGGCTTCGGCCGAGGTGGGCCTGGCTTCGGCCGAGGTGGGCCCGTCTCCGGGTGGCAACCTGGCGAAAGGCGAAGGACCGGCCGACCTCGGCTCAGGTGGACCCCTCCTGGGTGGACACCTGGCGAGGCGGCAGGGGGCCGCCCGACTTCGGCCGACCTCACTCGGTCGGAACCCTCCGGGCCCGGGCGCCGATGAAGTGGTAGAGGAACTCCGGGCCGAGCTTGACCTCGGCGAGGGCGGTTTGCTTTAGACAGTCGTAGGGTGGTGCGGACTTTGCCGCTCCTAGCCATGTGGACGTGGCGCAAAATCCGGCGGGGAAACTTACACGTGGCTTGCTCTCATTTGGCGATACCTGAGCCTGTCCACGTCACTGTCACGGCTGTAACAGTTGCCCCCCAGCCCGCCGTTCCGTCGGGACATCGTAGAACGGGACGTCGGGATTAAATGCGGACATGACGTGGGGAGGCGAAGATCTCGCATCATAATTGCCACGATCCTCGCTCGTCGTGGCTCGATGCGGCTGAAGACCTATGGGGAGCCGCCACGCGTCGTCCACTTGCCCGTAATCAATGCGTCGCTTCGAGGCAGAGGCCGTTACTCTGCTAACGAGGCGTCGGTGTCGGGCGTGCGCCCACGTGGCGACCATCCAGTGGTCGGAGGCGGAATGATGGGTACGGCTGCTGTCGGCTGAGTTTGAAAGGGAGGGGACTTTCCAGAACGAGGCCTTTTCCCTTGCTTCGTGGGCGGTTTGCTGCAGGCTAACAACTTCTGCTGCTCGCGCTCGTTTGTGCATTTTCGGTGAGTGCCTCCTTCTCCTTCTTCGGCCCCCCCTCCTTCTTTCGCATTCTCTGTCCGATTTCTTTGTCCTTTCCTTTTCCATGGCGCGCCGTCGCCATGTCTCCTCCAATCCGGACGAGGCCGGTCCATCCGGCCGAGGACTCCATCTTCTTCCTCCTCGGATGAGGAGGTAATCCCAGAGGAGGTCCGCCGGCGTTTGCAACCGGGGGTGTCACTATTGGCATCCCCAGGGGGATCCGGCCCCCTCCGGTTGCGCCTGCCGTGCCCCTCCGCTCTCTTCCTGCCTTGCCTTCTCTTCCTGCTCCGCCATCTCTTCCCGCCGGTCCCTCCGGTCATGCTTCTACCATGACCGAAGGTGACCTTTCTCTGCTCCGGGATGCCTATGGCATCCCGGGGTCTATCCGTCTCTTTGCTCCGCGGTCCGGGGAGCGCGTCACCATGAGTGGCCCCGGCCGCATTGCTTTCTACGAAGACTTCCTCCTCGGGGGTCTTCGTTTTCCTCTGCACCCTTCTTTCTTTCCTTCCTCAGCCACTTCCGGCTCGTCCCGGCCCAGCTGGCTCCTAATGCCATCCGGGTCATTTTCTCCTTTATTGTCTTCTGCCACTTTCACGGGTTCGTTGCCCGTTTTTCTCTCTTCAGGGCCCTGTTCACCCTGAAGAAGTGCTCCACCGATGACGGCTGGTGGTACATCTCGCCCCGGCCTAGGTGTCTCCGGTTCGACCTCCCTTCCTCGGTCAAGGGATGGAAGAGCCGGTTTTTCTTCGCCTCGGTCGACGACGTCGATTGGGCCTGGAGCGAACTGGACCGGTCGCCGAACCGGAATTCCCGAGTGGAGTCTGCGGACCAGGAGTCCTACGCCCAGCTCCTGAGTGACGTGGTCCCGGCGCTCGAGGTTCTGCTCTCTGAGCAGAACCTTTATGAGGCCGGCATCAGTCCCATCCGTGAGACTGGTGAGATTTGGCCCCGCATTGATTTCTACCTCCCCCTCTTTTTTTTTTTTTTTTTTTTTTTTTTTTTTTTTTAAGGTCGAGCTGTCTGACCTTCTGTCTTTTTCATTTTGCAGGGATGAAGTTTTCTTTGGAGAACCTCCTGGAGGGGGCGGCCCAGCGGGACGCCGTGGAGGTGGACGAGCCCGCAGCGAAGAGGGCTCGTACAGAGGCGAGCCGGGAGGTCGTGGCGGCGACCGTGCCCGACCCAGATGCTGCCGTTTCCCCGCCCAGGCCACCTCAGGGCGGGGTTCCTGGTACTTCGGCCACGCGGCCTGGCGGCGCCGCGGAGAGAGCTCCAGCGCCCGCCGCTCCGCCTGTCTCCGGGCCTGTCATTGCCGCCAGCCCGACAGCGCCGTCTGTGGCAACCGCCGGCCCGTCGGTTGCGGCTCCGGCCGAGGGGGCAGCTGCCGCAGGGGTCGGCCCGAAAGGTCCGGCACCGGTGATCTCCCACCGGGACTCGGTCATCCTCGACAGGGGACTGGCGGAGAAGATGATGGAGTACGCCTCCACCGCCCGGGACCGCCGAGCTCGGGGCGGCCGAGACTATGCGGACGCCCTGCTCGGCATCCTTCCTCAGCTTTTCACGGTAAGTGCGAGCTTCCTCTTCTTTTTTTTTTCAACCTCGAGGCTTTTCTGCCTCTGCTCTGACAGGTGTTGCCTTTGTATTGCAGATCGGGAACGACGTCCTCTTACTGAGGAATTACCTCGTAGGGAACGCCAAGAGGGACTCCGATCGGGAGCTGAAGCTCGGCAAGCTCGCGGCCGACGTGAAGGATCTGATGGAGAAGGGAGCCGAGCTGCGAGCCGAGAAGCAAGCCCTCCGGTCCGACCTGGCGCGTTCCGAGGAGCGGAACAAGGAGCTGGAGGCCTCCTTGTCGGAGGAGCGGGCCTCCAACCAGCGCCGAACCGAGGAGGAGGCGGCGGAGAAGGCCCGCCTGCAGGCCCACTCCAACTGGGTGGAGCGCCAGCTGGAGGAGGCCCGACGAGAGGTGGCCGCGGCGAAAGAGCGGAGCGCCTACGTCAACGGGCTCCTGGAGGCGGCCAAGCGGGAAGCGCAAGAAGCCGTCCCCAAGTTCCGAGCCTCCGACGAGTTCACGGCGGAGGTCCGGGAGGCCGCCGTGGACTCCTTCCTGAAGGGGTTCCGGATGTGCCGGGAGAAGGTGGGGGCCTTCTTCCCCACCTGGACCTGAGCGGGGTCGTCGTCGGCGGCCGGAAGCCAGGGGGCGAGAGCAGGGTTCCCGGCGCGGCCAGAGCGACGCCTGCGGCGCCGTCGACCAGCGATGCCGCGGCCCCGGAACAGCCCCAGGAGCCGGCAACTGCAGAGGTTGAGGAAGCAGCGCCCGCGCCTCCGGCAGATGGTTCCGAACCCGCGCCCCAGTGACCCGGCACCATCTTTTTGTTCTATCTTTGTAGTTTTGTTTTTTGGGGAGTCCCGGCCTGTCGGGGCTCCCAGCTTGTAACAACTACTTATATTAATGAAGATCCAAGCTTTATCGAAACCTTGTTCGTCGTTTCGTTATACTTTTCTCTTCTTTTCTTTCTGAGATGTCGGTCTGGAACACCTGAAGTAACTGCAGGCCTGGTCCTTCCATTGCTCAAATCGAAGGATGGGGCCCGCTGAGCCACGTCGCAGCGAGGCAAACCTTGAGCAGGTCCGATTTTGGGTTGCCTTCATGCTTGGGCGAACAACACGGTTTCTGCACCGTCTTCCAGACCAAAACTCGGGATCTCCGGACTAAGCTTGGTGCCACAGGCTTTCTCAAGCCTTGCGCGGCTACTGAGCTGTGTCCCGGGCTCGCGTGGGCGAACTGGGTTCGGTGCCACCTTCCAGGCCGAAGCCCAGGATCTTCCGGACTGAGCTCAATGCCGCAGGCTTTCTCAAACCTTGCGCGGCTTGCTGAGCTGTGCTCCGGGCTTGCGTGGGCGAACTGGGTTCGGCGCCACCTTCCAGGCCGAAGCCCAGGATCTTCCGGACTGAGCTCAATGCCGCAGGCTTCCTCAAACCTTGCGCGGCTTGCTGAGCTGTGCTCCGGGCTTGCATGGGCGAACTGGGTTTGGCGCCACCTTCCAGGCCGAAGCCCAGGATCTTCCGGACTGAGCTCAATGCCGCAGGCTTTCTCAAACCTTGCGCGGCTTGCTGAGCTGTGCTCCGGGCTTGCGTGGGCGAACTGGGTTCGGCGCCACCTTCCAGGCCGAAGCCCAGGATCTTCCGGACTGAGCTCGATGCCTCAGGCCTTCTTGTCGAAGTTTTGGAGGGAGTGTGTGAACTGGGGAAGCTTTGTTATAGAAACTGGGAGCCTTACATCACTGGTAGTACATTCTCAGGTTCGAGGAGTTCCAAGTCCGGGGGAACCTGGCACCTCCCAATTCTTCCAAGTAATATGCTCCATGAGGGAGGGCTTCCGCCACCCGATATGGGCCTTCCCAGTTGGGTGAAAGCTTGCCGCATTCCCGTGGCTGGGAGGCTTCCGCGCGTCGGAGGACCAAGTCCCCGGGACGAAAAACCTTCGGCCGCACTCGGGAGTTGTAATATCTGGCTACACGCTGCCGGTATGCCGCCATTCGGATTCGGGCCTTGTCCCTTGTTTCCTCGAGAAGGTCCAGGTTGAGCATCATCCTGGCCGGGTTTTCTGTCTCGTCATATTGCTCCACGCGCAGTGTGGGTAGGCTGAGCTCGATCGGGATGACTGCCTCGGCTCCGAAGACGAGGTTGAATGGAGTTTCGTCAGTAGCCGTCCTTGGGGTAGTGTGGTATGCCCAAAGAACGCTGGGAAGCTCGTCGGCCCACCTGCCCTGGCTTGGTCTAGCCGCGTGCGGAGGCCCTGAAGAATGGTCCTGTTCGTGACTTCGGCTTCCCCGTTGGTCTGAGGGTGCGCCACCGAGGTGAAGCGATGCTTGATGCCGAGGTCGCTGCAGAAGTCTCCGAACTCCCGACAGTCGAACTGGCGTCCGTTGTCGGTGACCACGGTGTGGGGGAGGCCGAAGCGACAGATGATGGACTTCCAGAAGAACTTGGCGACGTTTGCTTCGGTGATTCTCGCCAAGGGCTCGGCCTCGACCCACTTCGTGAAGTAGTCGATAGCCACTATCAAGAACTTCGCTGACCGGACGCCGGTGGGAATGGGCCCAGGAGGTCCATCCCCCACTGGGCGAACGGCCAGGGGGCTGAGAGCTGAGAGATTGGGTTGGAGGGTTGCCGCTGCACCGTGGCGTGACGCTGGCACCGATCGCACTTCTTCACGAAGTCGGCGGCGTCTTCCTTCATTGTCTCCCAGAAGTAGCCTTGACGGAGGGCCTTGTATGCCAATGCCCTGCCCCCCACGTGGTTCCCGCAGATGCCTTCGTGAATCTCCTGGAGCACAAGCTTGGCTTCTGTGGGTCCGATGCACTTGAGGAGGGGGTAAGAGTAGGATCTTCGATATAACTGCCCGTCCATCAGGACGAACCGCACGGCCTTCTTCCTGATGAGGCGAGCCGCCTCTCGGTCCTCCGGCAGGGTGCCGCTGGTGATGTACGCAGCGTACTTGTCCATCCAGCCGGGCTCCTGGCTGACCTGATGGACCTCCACCGGTGCTTCGAGGCTTGGGACCTCAAGTCGCTCCACATGAGCGCGTCCCAGCATCGTGTCCGGCAGGGTTGCCAGCCGAGAGAGGGCATCCGCGCGGGCGTTCTCCCGCGGGGGATGTGGAAGATGTTGAAGCGCCGGAACTTGGACGCGCCCGCCTTGACGAGCTCCAAATACTTCGCCATCTGGGGGTCGTGCGCGACGTACTCCCCGGACACCTGCCCCGCCACGAGCTGGGAGTCAGTGAAAGCTCTGAGGTTGGTCACGCCCAGCTCGCGGGAGACTCTCAGTCCGGCAAGAAGTGCCTCGTACTCCGCCTGGTGTTTGTTGCGGGGAACTGGAAGCGGAGTGCGCACTCGGCGACGACCCCGTCGCCGTTGGCAAGGATGAGCCCAGCTCCGCTTCCGCCGGAGTTTGAGGCCCCGTCCACATGGAGGATCCAGGCATCCTCTCCGGGCTCGTCGGTGCCGATCTCCATCGGCCGGGCCGGGGGGCCCTCCTCGGGCTCCTTGCCCAAGCCTGCGCACTCGACCAAGAAATCGGCCAGCACCTGCGCCTTCATGGCCGACCTCGGTCGGTATGTAATGTCGAACTCGCTGAGTTTCAGTGCCCACTTGGCCAATCGTCCCGAAGTATCGGGTCGGCTGAGCACCGCTTTCAGCGGTTGGTCCGTCAAGACAGCGATGGGGTGCGCTTGGAAATAGGGCCTGAGACGCTGGGCAGACACTATTAGCGCAAAAACAAGTTTCTCGGGCCGGGAATACCTGAGCTCCGCGTCTCGGAGGAGTTTACTGGTATAGTACACCGGCCGCTGGAGCCCGTGGTCGTCGGTTCGGACCAAGACAGAGCTGACGGCCTCCGGGGTAACCGCCAAGTAGAGGGTTAGCTCCTCTCCCTCCTCGGGCCTGGACAGCAAAGGTGGGGACGCGAGCATCTTCTTCAGCTCCTCGAAGGCCTGCTGGCACTCCTCGGTCCAAGCAAAGCCATTCATCTTCCTCAGCACCTTGAAGAAGGGACGGCAGCGGTCCGCCGACCTGGAAATAAAACGGCTAAGGGCCGCAACTCGGCCGGTTAATTGTTGCACCTGCTTCTTGGAGGCGGGCTGCTCCATGTCCAGGATGGCCTGGACCTTCTCCGGGTTGGCCTCGATTCCTCTTTGGGTCACCATAAACCCCAGGAACTTCCCGGCGGAGACGCCGAAGGCACACTTCGCCGGGTTGAGTTTCATCTGATGGCGCCGGAGGTTGCCGAATGTTTCCGTCAGGTCGGCCACGTGGTCCGAATCGAGTTTGCTCATTACCAGCATGTCGTCCACGTACACCTGCATGTTGCGGCCTATCTGGTCTTTGAAGACTTTATTGACCAGACGTTGGTACGTCGCCCCCGCGTTCTTGAGGCCGAAGGGCATCATCCTGTAGCAGAAAGTCCCGCGGTCAGTTATGAAGGCAGTGCGCTCTTCGTCCTCCGGGTTCATCCGGATCTGGTTGTATCCGGAGAAGGCGTCCGTGAATGACAGGAGGCGATGCCCCGATGTGGTGTCGACCAGCTGGTCGATCTTCGGCAGAGGGAAGCTATCCTTCGGGCAGGCTCGGTTGAGGTCGGTGTAGTCCACACAGATCCTCCACTTACCACTACTCTTCTTTACCATGACCACGTTTGCTAGCCAGCTGGGGTATTGGACTTCTCGGACAAAACGGCGGCGAGGAGCTTTTCTACCTCCTCGTTGATCGCCTTCTGCCTTTCCATGGCGAAGCTTCTCTTCTTCTGGCGGACCGGGCGGCAACTTGGGTCCACGTTCAGGCTGTGCATGATGATCTCGGGCGGGATGCCCGGCATGTCGGTCGCTGACCAGGCGAACACGTCAGCGTTGGCTCGGAGGAACTCCAGCAGGCGGGTTCGCTCTTCCTCGGGGAGCTGGGCCCCGACTTGCACCGTCTTCAGGGGTCCGAACTGAGGGGAAAGTTAGCAGGCGCTCTACGGGCCCTCCCCTGGGTTCCTTCTCTCTCAGATCGAGATCTTCGATATCGTGGGCGAGCTCTGCACTCCTGGTGCCTGGGACCGTCTGGAGGCAGAGCGGAACCGGTTGGATTGTCCCCTTCATTTCCCCGGGCCCGAAGGCGTGGGGAACTGCACCAACAGCCTCCTCGTGGAGATGGTGGCGTCCAGTTGGTTGAGCCCGGGACGCCCGAGAATGGCGTTGTAAGGTGAAGGGAGCTTGACGACAGTGAATGTTATCATGACGGTCGCCTGCCGGGGTGGGATCCGGCGGTGACCGGGAGAGTGATCTCTCCTTCGACCCCCACGGAGTCTCCTGTAAAACCTACCAGCGGGATGTGTACTGGTTTCAGCCGATCGGGAGATAAGTTCATTCGAGAGAAAGCATCGTAAAAAAGTACGTCGGCCGAGCTTCCACTATCCACCATGATTCGATGTACAGGATGCTTCGCGATGGTCATCTCGACCACCACGGCATCGTTGTTTACATTGTCATTGATTTCCCCTCCCTCGGGAGGGATTACATTCTCCGGAACTTCCCGGGCTCTCTTCATTGCTCGGCCGGGCCCGCGCGAGATCATGCCCACGGGCTTCTCCGTTGGGCGGTTGTCGATCGCCGGGACAGGCGGTAGGGCCGCGAGCGGCTGCCCTTCAGAGGGGGCCTCGTTCTTGACGAACTTCCTGAGGTAACCCCTGCTGATCAGCTCCTCAATTTCCCGCTTCAGATGGCGACACTCCTCCGTGTCGTGCCCGTGTTCGCGATGGAACTGGCAGTACTTCGATTTGTCTCGGGCGGCTCTCGGGTTCTGAGGAGGAGGTCGGCGGAGGTAGCGCTCGCCCTCGATTTCCATGAGGATCTTCGTTCGAGGTGCGAGGAGAGGGGTGTACCTCCGCTCTGGAGTGGCTTCGCCTCTCGGCTTTGGATTTGGGCGGAGCTCGGCAGATGGCCCGGGCCTCCGAGCTCCGGGATGTCCCTCGGGAGCGGCTTCTTTGGAGTCTTCCCGTCCAGCTCTCGACGGGTGCGGTCGGCCTCCTCTCGCTCGGATGTACTTGTGGGCGCGGAGGAGGAGCTCAGAATGTCCTGGGCGGCTTCTTGTCCAGGGAATAGGTTAGGCGGGACGTCTTGAGTCCGCTTCAAGGCCAGCATGGCGACGGGCTCGTCCAAGCTGTAGATCTCCAGTGCTGCGGTCTTGAACCGGGTGATGTAGTCCCGGAGCAGCTCCTGGTCCTGCTGGCGGATGGAGAAGAGGCTGTCCACCTCTCTTGGCACCTTTCGACAGGCGTCGAAGTGCGCCACGAACTTTCCTTCCAACTGCTGGAAGGAGCAAATGGATCCGGGCTCGAGACGGGTGAACCAGACTCGAGCGGCCTTCCGAAGGGTCGCAGGGAAGGCGATGCACAGGAGGGCGTCGGTGGCGCCCTGGACCCTCATGAGAGCTTTATAGCTCTCCAAATGGTCCAGGGGGTCGGTGGTCCCGTCGTAGGGGTCCACCTGCGGCATGCGGAACCGTTTCGGGATTGGTTCCGCCTGGATTTCTTCAGAGAAGGGGGGCGGGAGTCGTAGCCCGCCGGGCCAGCCGACGAGTTCTGCAGGTCGGCGAACCGTCGGGCGAACTCCGCCAACTTGCGCTCATGCTCTTCTAGGCGCCTCTCGGCCTGGCGCCTGATGGCCTCGTCGGTGGAGTCTTCCACCGAGACTGCAGGTGAAGGGGGCGCCGATCGGTCTCGGCGCGAGGTCTGGCCTCGGCGTCGCTTGCTGCGATGCACCGTTTCGGCCCCATCGGCCGGGGATCGACTCTCGTGATCCTCCGAACCGGAATAGTTTCTCTTCGCGGGAGCTTGGTGGCTCCCCGAGGGTTGGAGATAGCCCGCGGATGGGACGGCCTGCCTTGGATTGAGCGCAGGCTCCCATGCTGCCCCGCGGCTCGGGCCGCGGGAGTTCCTGGCTGAGGCTGAGTGGCCAGGGACCGCTGCTGATGCTGAAGCTGTCGGACCGCTGAGGTCAAGGTCTGCAGCTGCTGGACGATGGCCGCAAGGGATCCGTCCACCGGGGCAGGCTGCTGCGAAAGAGGGGGAGGAGCCGGAAGCTCCCGTTCGGGGGTGTGGCCCCCTGGAGGGGAGTGGGCTTCTCCCACACGGCTGGTGGACGCCTCGCGACCACGAGTGACCACCATTGCTGGAGAGCGCGACACCTGCAGAAAGCTGGTTCCCACTAGGGGTTAGTGTCCTGCCCCCCTACCTGGCGCGCCAATCTGTTGCCGCTCTCGTCGCCGCGCCCGTGCCGCGGATCAGCTGATCCTTCCTGACCGCCTGGCGAGGGAGCCTCCCTTCCCGCGGGGAACCTGCAAAAAAGGGTTAGAAGACCCTGGCCGGGGATCCCGGCGAGGGAGCTCCGACGGTCAAGTCAGTAGACGACGAGAAGGAACAGACTCTCCCACCCGGGCCCTCGAGAGGGTCCCAGATTTAGAGAGTTAATTGGTGAAGGAAGCGCTCTGGGGACCGGAATTTCGGCTGGGCTTGCTTGCCGAACTCACGCCCAGTGTTCCCCTCTCGGGATCCCTGGTTTCTCTCTCGACGCAAGGCCTTGTGCCGGTGCTCCTTCCTTGTCCCCAGGCTAATGGCTTACCTTGTAGTCCCCAGATTCTTCCCTCTTTATCTCCCTCCATCGTGCGCTTGTCCTTTTCCTCCTCGGAAACTCCCCTCCCCTGTTTCCTTCCTTTTCCCTTTTGGTGAAGGAGGCCAGGCGGCTTTCCGCCTCGTCCGCCGGGCCCAGCAGGGAAAAGGCAAAGACAGGAGAGAAAAAGAGGGAGGGCGGCGCTGGCAGAGCGGCCGGTCGTCAGGCCTCGGGCTCTGTGAGAGCGCTCCCTTCCCGAGCGTGGGCGCCATCCGTTTATGGGGCCTGTTCTGTCAGGATCGGGTCTCTCGGCTGCGGGACCTGCCGGGCCGATGCAAGTGACGTTCCGCGTGCCGCCGCCCTCCGTACGGGATGCCGTCTGGGGTCTGTACGGCCCGAGGGGTGGTCTCGGGACCCGTCTCTCTCCCGGGGGCCTCTCCGTACGAGCGGTCTGACCTCGGCTGAGCTGGACCCGTCTCCGGGGGCCAACTGGCGAGAGGCAAGGGATCGGCCGACCTTGGCTCAGGTGGACCCCTCCTGGGCGGACACCTGGCGAGGCGGCAGGGGGTCGCCTGGCTTCGGCCGAGGTGGGCCCGTCTCGGGTGGCCACCTGGCGAAAGGCGAAGGATCGGCCGACCTCGGCTCAGGTGGACCCCTCCTGGGCGGACACCTGGCGAGGCGGCAGGGGGTCGCCTGGCTTCGGCCGAGGTGGGCCCGTCCCGGGTGGCCACCTGGCGAAAGGCGAAGGATCGGCCGACCTCGGCTCAGGTGGACCCCTCCTGGGCGGACACCTGGCGAGGCGGCAGGGGGTCGCCTGGCTTCGGCCGAGGTGGGCCTGGCTTCGGCCGAGGTGGGCCGTCTCCGGGTGGCCACCTGGCGAAAGGCGAAGGACCGGCCGACCTCGGCTCAGGTGGACCCTCCTGGGTGGACACCTGGCGAGGCGGCAGGGGGCCGCCCGACTTCGGCCGACCTCACTCGGTCGGAACCCTCCGGGCCCGGGCGCCGATGAAGTGGTAGAGGAACTCCGGGCCGAGCTTGACCTCGGCGAGGGCGGTTTGCTTTAGACAGTCGTAGGGTGGTGCGGACTTGCCGCTCCTAGCCATGTGGACGTGGCGCAAAATCCGGCGGGGAAACTTACACGTGGCTTGCTCTCATTGGCGATACCTGAGCCTGTCCACGTCACTGTCACGGCTGTAACAACCACGATATCAGTTATCGAGTGGGTCGGACCACGATACGGTTATCGAGAGGTCATAAAAGATATGTTTTGTCAAGTATAATGAAGTAAATATGGTTTGTGTCTAGCCATGCTACGGTAGCATCGTGGTTATACTGAGCCAGCTGAGCCATGGGCTTTGTACGTGGGAGCGGCCACATGGGCTGGTACATGATCGTGGCTAGTCCAGAACCCTAAAGATAATGTTCAATAATGGAAATTCTAAAGGAAAAATATAAAAATATCAAGGTGTGTAATACATGAGGCCAAAATCATTTGATTGCATGACATAACATATTGGTACTTTATTATTTCAGAAATTTATATTATTAATTGGAATGATCTTATGGATACCTTACTGGGCTGTTAAGCTCACTTCTTACCTTTTGATTTTTCAGAGACTCAGGATGCATGACAGGATTTGGACTGGGCGTGAGATAAATTTCCATATATGCTAAGTTAGTTAGAGTTAATTTCGGTTATTGATGTTTGTGAATCAGTAGACCAATTAGTAATGTCGACTAAATAAATGGATTGTATACTTGTTACTTGTTTGTTTATATAATATTAATTTTAATTTGATATGGTTGACTTTTGGTGTACCTAGGCCTTGCATGATCTCTAGGATAAAATCTAGAGTTTGTGGCCAGTCACGTAGCCGATTCCGGTGCTGGATTTGGGGTGTGACAGATATGATATAAGCTATATTATAATTTTTTTTGGTAGGCATTTTGTTTATTAAAAATTTTTCATTAAAATAAAATCAACTTTCTAGTATTGGCTAGAAATATTTTGGAAAGAAGTTCTAAAATGAAGTATTTAAAAGTAGGCATTTTCAACTTTCTAACAAAGTTAAAAATAGCTTTCAATTTTTTTACTAAATATTATTGTACCATTCAAAAGTATTTTTTTTGGAGGAACAGAAACTTTGTCAAATAAGGCCTTAGAAGCTTCTTGGTTCTAAACATACATAAAAAGAAAAGTCAAAAGAAGGAAAAATGTGTAAAAATATGTTTGGTGTATTTGTCCAAAAACAACTTCATTGGAAGACTAACAAGAGAAAGCAAAGCTGGTTTAATGTTCACATTGGCATACCACAACAAAATGACATTGATATGTTTGGCTCAAATTCAATCATGTTTATTGCAGATCGGATAAGGATTAAATTGATAAATAGGATCATTATTTGCAACCCCTAGGTTATGTTTGGTGCATCACCAGGCAATCTTGAAAGGTAATATAGATTATCTTAAAGGTAGATTGTCACAAACTCTGCTATTGATGGGTAGTCTCCTTTATTATCCAGTACTCTGGAAAAGTGCTCGGACTGATTCAGGTTCTTTTTAATACCTGTTGACGGACATTTTACTTTTTGATCTATTTGGATGTACTCATACTAGGCTTGTATGAATGCTCTGACTTATCAAAAAAAAAAATATATTGCTATCAATTAAATTGTCAGTAATGTTGATTATCATATTTGGTACATACAAGTAATGTTGCAATAAAATTATTAAAAATCTTAATGGACATGTTTGGTATGACAATCATACTATCAATAATGTAAAATCAAAATTTCAAAATATCCCTAAGTCAATTTTCAAAAATTGCACATCTATAAACTTATATCCACAAGTAATATGGGATCATACATATAGAATTATATATAAAGAATTTAAGAGAAAAAAAAGCCTAAATTAGTAAAGGATGCGGGTGATGGGCGACGAAGGAGCTGCGGGCAATGGCAGGAGATACAATCAATAGGCGACAATGGGGGGGCACTGTTGAGTTTTTTGTAATTTTTTTGATAATAATTTTATCTAAAAAATTTTATTATAACATTGCCAAAGATATGACATTCTGGATAGCCATTCCTTTCCAAGACTATACCTCATGGAAGGTAATGTAGATTGCCAAGATAATTTAAATTACCAAAAAAAAAAGTATATAAAACATAATAATCCAATGGGTCTACTTTATAGATTACTGACTATCAAATGCAACCCTAGTTCCATGCGCATATTTTCAAAAATAAAATGTTGAAAATGCTTGATCCATGAATTCATCAATGTTAGCAATTTATTATACTCTCAATATCATATGAAAATTCAGAAATCAACTTTTCTCTTGTATCTATTGTATGCAAATAAAATGTTTGGGTCCAACTCATTGCATTGCTGGCTCATAAAAAATGTCCAAAAATGTCCAAAAATTCACTTAAACTCTACATAAACTCAAATTTTGCTCGAAAAGTCCTGAGTTCTCTAGAGACTCTAATCCTCTAGGTATTTCTGGAGATGTTTGTAAATAATCTTCTTCTTCTTCTTCTTTTTTCTTTTTGGGGTAGTAAAGGGAGCATACACCTAAAATCCAGGAACCAAAGTCTCTCTGTGAGAACCTATGTTTTGGGCCAAAGTTGGCAAGCCCAGCTAACTTCAGCCCAAGTTATAGAAAAAAATGAAACAGGGCAAAGAGGCGGAACCAGAACAGGGGAGCTCGATTTTCCTTATCTGATCGGGGTTTTCGCTAGAGTTCTTGAGGGAGGAGTCGTGAGGGGCAAGGGAGGAGGTTGACGACGAGTTTGGGAGGGATTGGAATTTCGATTGGACGGAGTTTGTTTTCCAAACAAAGAGGGAACCCATCGGTATGGGTTCTTTAAATCTTCCTCACTGCCACCAAATCGAGCTGATCGAGCTCTCCCACACCATCGTCCTCCTCTTCGGCAAGCATCCGGAAGCCTCCAAGATTGGTGAGTTTTTTCTAAACCGAATTCTTTTGGTTGATTTACGTTCGGTTCGGTTCATCTTAGGGCCATGGACTGCCGGTAGCCGCACCGCCATTGTTCCCGATCCGTCAAGTTCTCCCTGGCAACCGTCTCTTGTGGCCGCCGCAGGGAGCAGCCAGTTTGGATGAGCCGAGGGGGCCGAGAGAAGAAGAGAGTTCAGGAGAAGAGGAAAAAAAAGGGAGAACCCTGTTCGGCGAAGAAAGAATGAAGGAGAAAGAGAAGAAAAGAAAAAAAAAAGAAAAGAAAAAGAGGAAAAAAAAGGAAAAAAAGGAAAAAGAAAAGAAAAAAAGAAAGAGGAGAGAGAAGATGAGGAGATAGAAGAGAGAGAAAGATAAGAGAATAAAAATTTATAAATGTTGAAAGGGGTTAAAAAGTCTTATTCTGGAATTTCATGACATTAGGATTTATGGATAAATCGTAGAAGGAATTTGGATAAAAGGTTTAGATTTACAATTATCCTAGGATTATTGGTTAAAAAATTATTATTATACCTGTAGAGAAGCAGCCTTCTAAGCAGAAGGGCTTTGTACGGATTCGGGATATGGACCAGTATCAGTTGTGTCTAGTGAGATAAGGATTTTAGATATGATCACCAGTTCTATATATTATTTTACATGGCATGATTTGATCCGTGCATATGAGATCGGCTGTATGATTAGTTTGCATGGAATAGTTTGACTTTTTATGTGGAATAGTATGATTGTTGTTATTACTAGCTATGTTCATGTATACTATATTTTATTAAGTAAAGTTTTCTTTATATGGTTTGGATCGTAATACCAGTCATTGAAAAAATTTGAGATGACATGATTTGACAGTATGACTTGAATTGATAAAGTAATAATAAAGAGAATACGGTGTTTGGACTAGCCATGCCACGGGATCGTGCTTACACAGCAGAGCCACGGGCTTAGTACGTGGGCTAGCCTGGCCATGGGTAGATTGTATATGATTGATTACGAGATTGCCAGTCACAGGCTGAAGTGTGACACCGAGATTGCCAGTCACAGGCTGAAGTATGACACTGAGATTGCTAGTCATGGACTAAAACATGATCGTGGTTAGTCCAAAATCCTAAAGAAGAAGGATACCTAGTGAAAACACTAAAATAAAATAATGTTATCAAAGGAATTGTTATTCTTGACATTTGAGTTATTTGTTTGCATGATCTGCTAAACTATCATTTTCCTGTTATTTTCTTGTTATTATATTATTACTGGTGTGATTGTATGGAAACCTTACTGGGCTGTAAAGCTCACAACCCCTACTTTCTTCCTTCACAGAGTTATGCAGATATTCGAGCTTGGTGATGGATTGGATTCGTGAAGAAATAAATAATAGTTAGAGAGTCATTACAATCAATCGAACGATTAAAGGATGATTGAAATTGTAATCATATGAGTTATGTTATTTCCTTTGTATTAGATATTTTCTTATGAATTGTGATCAATAATATTATGAAGGATTGAGATTAAAATGAAAAAAATTTTAGGCCTTGCATGATCTATAGGATAAAATCTAAGGCTTGTGCGGTCAGTTGCATAGCCGATTCCGGTACTGGATTTGGGACGTGACAGAGTGGTATCAAAGCTTAGGTTATGATCATTTGGGATGGTGATACAAGTGGTTCAAATAATAATAACATGATGGTTATCAGGATATGGCAAGAATAATGTCAGAGCTTAGGTTATGATGACTTGAGATTGTGGTATAAGTGATTAGGATAGATATGAGCGACATTAGAATTCAAATCATGATTGTTCAAGGCTGGATATAAGTGATTTGGAAATAACATAGTGATTATTAGGACATGACTAAATGATATCAAAACTTAGGCTATGATTACTGAGGATATAATTTGAATGATAAAATTATGGTTATGATCACGGTGGACTGTGATTTAAGAGGTATTAGAATTAAAGTTTTAATTAAGCTAATTTCGAGGATGAAATTATTTTAATGGGGGAAGAAGAACCTATATTTTGGGCCAAAGTCGGCAGGCCCAGCCGACTTCAGCCCAAGTTATAGAAAAAAAATAAAATAGGGCAGAGAGGCGGAATCGGAACAGGGGAGCTCGATTTCCCCTTATCCGATTGGGGTTTTCCCGGAGTTCTCGAAGGAGGAGTCGTGAGGGGCAAGGGAGGTGGTCAGCGACGAGTTTGGGAGGGATTGGAACTCCGATTGGACAGAGTTTGTTTCCCAAACGAAGAGGGAACCCATCGATATGGGTTCTTTAAATCTTCCTCACTGCCACCAAATTGAGCCGATCGAGCTCTCCCACATCGTCGTCCTCCTCTTCGGCAGGCATCCGAAAGCCTCCAAGATTGGTAAGTTTTGTCTAAACCAAATTCTTTTTGGTTGATTTATGTTTGGTTCGGTTTGTCTTAGGCCGTGGACCATCGATGGCTGCACCGCTGTTGTTCCGAATCTGTCAAGTTCTCACCAGCAACCATCTCTCGTGGCTGCTGCAGGCAACCAGGGAGCAGCCAGTTCGGATGAGCTGAGGGGGTTGAGAGAAGAAGAGAGTTCGGAAAAAGAGAAGGAAAAAAAAAAGGGAGAACCCTGCTCGGTGGAGAAAGAAGGAAGGAGAAAGAGAAGAAAAGAAAAAAAAAGAAAAAAAAAAAAAAAAGAGAAAAGAGAAAAAAAAGAAAATGAAAAAAGGAAAAAGGAAAAAAAGAAAAAAAAGGGAAAAAATGGAGAAAGAGGAGAGAGAAGATGAGGACAGAGAAGAGAGAAAGATAAGATAATAAAAATTTATAAATGTTGAAAGGGGACCGAAAAGTCTTATTCTGGAATTTCGTGATATTAGGATTTACGGATAAATCATACAAGGAATTTGGATAAAAGGTTTGGGTTTACAATTATCCTAGGATTATTGATTAAAAAATTATTATTGTACCTGTAAGGAAGTAGCCTTTGAGCAGAAGGGCTTTGTGCGGGTTTCGAGTATGGACCGGTATCAGCTGTGTCAGTGAGGTAAAGATTCTAGACATGATCACCAGTTCTATACATTATTTTATATGGCATGATTTGATCCGTGCATATGAGCATTAGCATGCATGATTAGTTTTGCATGGAATAGTTTGACTTTTTATGTGGAACGGTATGTTGTTATTGTTACTAGCTATGTTCATGTATACTATATTTTATTAAGTAAAGTTTTCTTTGTATGGTTTGGACCGTGATGCCGGTCATTAAAAAAAATTGAGATGACATGATTTAACAGTATGACTTGGATTGATAAAGTGATAATAAAGAGAATACGGTGTTTGACTAGCCATGCCACGGGATTGTGCTTACACAGCTAGAGCCACGGGCTTAGTAATTGGGCCAGCTTGACTATGGGCAGATTGTACATGGTCGATTACGAGATTGCAAGTCACAGGCTGAAATGTGATATCGAGATTGCCATTTACAAGTTGAAGTGTGATATTGAGATTGCCAGTCATGGGCTGAAGCATTGCTATGGTTAGTTCAGAACCCTAAAGAAGAAGGATAACTAATGGAAACACTAAAAGAAAATATAATATTATCAAAGGAATTATTATTTTTGATATTTGAGTTATTTGTTTGCATGATCTGCTAAACTATCATTTTTCTGTTATTTTCTTGTTATTATATTATTACTGGTGTGATCGTATGAAAACCTTACCGGGCTGTAAAGCTCACAACCCCTACTTTCTTCCTTCACAGAGTTATGCAGATATTCGAGCTTGGTGGTGGATTGGATTTGTGAAGAAATAAAGAATAGCTAAAGAGTCATTACAATCAATTGAATGACTAAAGGATGACTGAAATTGTAATCACATGAGTTATATTATTTCCTTTGTATTAGATATTTTTTATGAATTATGATCAATAATAGTATGAAGGATTAAGGTTAAAATGAAAAAAAAATTTAGGCCATACATGATCTCTACGATAAAACCTAGGGCTGGTCGTGTAGCCGATTCTGGTGCTGAATTCGAAGTATGACACTCTCTTACAAAACTAAAAGACCAATACAACAGCAAACATACTTGTGGATGAAACATAACCAATGCATTCCTTTGGTGTTTTAACATGAGAGAATATAAGCAGATGTGAAGCCATACAATATCCATCCTCCATCCTACATCAATATTCATCCATTGGTACTAAGAAGATAGCTGCTGAAAATATACATAACACAGTGATTGTTGGTAGGTAATAATATTTGTGGCTACCTAATTGAAAAGACCGAGTCTAGAGTTACACTCTATGTCCTTAAGACAATTTCGTTCTGCAATGGTGCTTACATTTTATGACGATTGTCTTCCAGGATACAACGGTATTCTTTTGGTAAAAGCAGCACTACAATTCACCAGAAATTTGAACCAAGAATGCTTTTCTCTCTTTGTATGCACTATAACTATACTCTGTTATTCAGAGTATGCAAACGCCTAAGAGATTGCACTATAGCTATACTCTGTTATTCAGAGTATGGAAATGCCTGAGAGAAGGAAAGAAAATGATTGATCGGATGAAAATGAATGAGGAACAAGGACCTATTTATAGTCTTAAGATGCCTATTGGAAGCAACTCTTTTGATGTGATTGGAGGGAGTTACCTATGGCTTTTCATAGTGAGATACATCTTTTCTCAACAGTGATCTAAAAATCCCATGATCAATATGCCTATCGAAGCCATGATACATTATTTCGTACCGTGATTTAAAGATCACGCGATCAGCGCACTTCTCAATGCATCGTTTTATAATCCGATGGCACCCGTGATCATCAAAAAAATGTCGATCCATGAACGGACGCATGATTGCGCTATCAATGCCTCCGAACGCATGATCAGTTATTTCATGATTTCTGAAATCCCATCATCCGAGTCGACTCCTTGCTACAGAGAACACCCTGGTCGAGTCGGCTCGAACCCCTCGAGTCGACTCGGCCAGACCGCATGTTACCATTATGTGGATCCGTGCTGGCTCGAATCACTCGAGTCGATTCGGCTAGACCGCATGTTACCCGTTCTATAAATCCGAGCCAACTCCTAGTCATCCAAGTCGACTCCCAGTAGAACCGAGCCAACTCTCCTCCCTACAACCCTGATGTGATGCTAATCAATCTCGACCGTCTGATCAGAAAAAAATTAAAGGCTCCTCAAGATGATGCGTATGTGCAAAGTACAAAGTGTAAAGTGTGCCTACAAAGCGCCCATTGCATCCTTGTCGTCCATTGCACGTGATGCTACGCATCACCCTCAAGCTCTTCACCTATGGTGAGCCTAAATGCAAGAGCATGGAAAAATATTTTCTTATAAAGAGTCTTAACTTTTTCCAATCTTTCCATGTGGGGCTAAAAGTTTCCATCCCAAAAGATACTTTCCCATTCCAAAGGATAGTTTAGAAATAAAAAAAATTCTTATTCACTTTTTCCAACAGTGATGACACCAAGTGCTCGTTACCCACTTGTGATCGGTGAAGTTGCAAAGCTCAGCTCCATTGCTTTCCATCCCCTATCCTGTATGTGGCCAAATATGGAACGCATTTGCTGAGAAGTATATAATGAATAGGGTGCAACAAAAATACACAGAAGTCTTGAGAAAGAGATGCAACTGCTAATAATAGTTGGAATTGAATGTACAAGTATACCCCTTTAATTTGCACAGCAAATCCTAGTGAACAACTTGGCACGGATGTTAGCTTGCAGAAGAAGTATTAATAACTTAAAGATAGTCCAATTTTGAGCCGAAAAGATAGTGCCATCAACATGAATTAGTAGAGCTAATACCTTAAAGATAGTCCAATTTGGTTTAGTAAACCATAGATTAAGCATAGACCGATGGTTGTCAACTTCCATACGAAACCAACTAGCTCTAGCTAGAATAAACCCAGTTTGAATAAAAAGATAATGTGAATGGTTGGTATAATTGACAAAATGCAGTCAAACAAATTTGAGACATTGACAGCTTTACAATAAATAAATCCAATCCTTTCCTTGTTTGTAGATCACATGCACAACTTGAGATCCAGTCACGGACAAAGTAGGAATTAGAATATGTGTCGTGGAGCACATAATATTTAAGTTGCTAGCAAGCTCTTTATTATTATTATTATTTTTTCTGGACCGATGGGGCATGGTTCTTCAAATGGCTAATTCTCAAAGCCACTCCAACACCCCCATATCCAGACCTAGGATTAATCCAGGGATAAGTCATCCATAAAGTCGTTACTTGAACCCGGGATGTGTTGATGCGAAGTCATGGCCCGTTCCAACTGTGCTACCACACTGGTAGCATAGATATAGCAAGCTCTTTGGTTGATGAGGATATAGATATAGTAGAAACCACTGACCGAGAAGAGTAAAAGCTTGCTGAAACATAGATAAAAGACTAAAAGTGAACTCAGAGCCAATATGACTTCCCATGCTCCAGTTCCTTCTACCTTCTATGTGAAATCCGGTCCAATTGGACCCTCTCTCGACCAAAGCCGACAATCCCAGCTGACTTCAACCCATGTCAGAAAAAAAAATTGTAGTCAAAATAGAGGAAATCCCGATCCCCTATCTCGAGCACTTAAAACCATGAGATAAGGCCATGAAATATTGGTTGTTTTGATCACCGATGGCTGGTGTGAGGGTCATGGGGCCAAGGTGAATTAGCCGAAGGCTATTGGAAACCGCCGTAACCGGCAAATGGCAGGCGTTAGGTCATCCAAATCCAATTCAAAAGCCCTTTTTAAATCTCATCCAAGCTTCTCCCCACTGCATGCCTCTCCCTTCTTCTTCCTTTCTAGTAGCCATTGAGCCATGCACGGCCACTTAAACCTCCTTTCCTTCCTCCCTGACCCCTCTACCCTCCTTAGATTCAAAAAATTAAAGTTATTCGATCTCTTCACTATCATAAATGAGCATCGCCAGCTGCGTCCCTGCTGTCAGCACTCCTCGTCGGTAAGCCCTCTCCCCTGTCTTTTTTAGTTTTGTTGCTGTTGTTGTGGTAGCAAGGGGCAACACCCCATTCTCTTCTTTTCTTTCATCTCGACTCCTCTCTTGGTAGCTAGACTATCACTTGCTGCACTGCTCACCCCCCACCCCATGCTGGCCGTGGCCATTGAGCTAGCCTTGCCCCTTCTTTTCCTTGGCCTTCCTTATAGGTGAGGCCCTGTTTGGCCAAAATAGAAAGAAAGGAATAGAAAGAAAGAAAGAAAAAATAAAAAGGAGAAGGAGAAATAAGAGAAAATAAAAAGAAAAAGAAAGAGAGAGAGAAAAGAAAAAGAAAAAATAAAAAAAAAATAGATGGAAGATAAACTTGAATCCACTTAGTTTTAACTTGATTTAATCTAGATTGATTTGTTGTCAACCAAACCAGATTTTCATAAATCAAATCCAAATGGCTACCTAGATCAAACTCACAACCAGATCTAGACCTAACCTGATTGATAGTCTCTCTCTTCATTCTAATTTTTTATTTTTTGAATTGAAAGTTAATTGCCTAATTAATCTATTTTACTAGAGCCTTCATCACCTTTAATCAGTAAAGGAGTGATAAATATAGAGTTTGAGTCACGTGTCATTGATGAAATCAATTTTCAGTAAGTTATCTCTATCCTTAGTATATTTTACCATGTATGTTTTGATTTAAAAATAGATTTATTATTATGTTATATTACTTGGGATAAGTACATTATGTATTTTATGAAATGTTGAACATGCATATTTTATAATAAATTATATTGTATTGCATCAAAGATATATTATTTGTTGATTTAGTGCTCTCTAGTCCGACTATGATCACACAAGTTAGGATCTAGTCTCCTTTTGAGTTTTCAATAGGATGATCACTGGTACATGACTGATGGATGGTATGCGATAGCTAGGAGCTAGTTTCCTTTGGGGTCTAGCTAGATAGGATGATCATTGGCACATACTAAGGTGTCGAGGATTTCCATGCACTGATCTCACTTGTTGGGAGATCTGGACCAATGCCTATACGCATTGGAAACAGTGAGGGAGAGATCAAGAACCAACTTTCTTGATTTAAGAACCAACAACAACCTATTCTTAGATTCAATATCATGCAACAAAGGAGATATAAAGAAGAGATGGAGAAAAAGAGAGATTGTATTCCTTCGAAGAAGAACCTTATTACAAAACAAGAACCGGGACACGGGCCTCCTCTCATAAACCGAGAAGAAGCCCCACCTGCAGATAATACCTCAACGCAGGTTTTCCTCTCCAAAGCCCCATGGAACACCCCACAGCACCAAGCCCTCCACATGATATCTCCCTCACGTGCACCTCTCTGCAAGCCCAAGCCATGACTGTGCCTACTCTTATCGGAAAGAACTCCACCTGCGGACTACCTCATGTAGGTCCTCTCACGGCCAAGTTCCCACGCGGACAGTCCCTCCACGTGGTCTCATCCCAAAAGGGGGCACTCAAAGATCAACCCCTCATGGTCTTCTCATGACCATGAGTGTCTTCATGCTCTAAGCCTTGGTCGACCTCTTTGCAAACCGAGAGACCCCAAAGGGGTCGGCCCCTCTTGGACGCCCTCCGAATTCATGCATGCCTCCTCTTCTTATAGAAGAGTGGGCGATGAAATCCTTCTCAAGTTGGGTGTTAACCATCTTGGACTTCTTGGACTTATCTTGGGCTAACAACTTCTTGAATCTGTAAGGACTCAATCACATGGACGGTTAGGACTTGTCATGGGCCAATAACAAACTGATTAGGACACCTCACATGCTTAGAGTTTCTAATTGGTTACAACCAACCAACTAACCAACCAACTGGCTAACCTCCTAACCAACTTAACAAACCTGGACCCAACCCCATAACCTAATTGGATTATGTTACAATCTCTTAAAAAACTCCCACCAATAAATCAATGTGAGAAAACTCTTAACCCTGGATCAAGCCCCCTGACCCAACATGACCTGGGACCCTCCTGGAACACCTCCATGACCTTTGGAACACCTCTAGGACATCTGGAACACCTCTAGAATAGCTTGGGACACGTCCCCAAGCTTCAGGGATCGCCTTAGTATCCCTGCCATGGTCTCCCAAGTCTTTCTAAGGCTTGGGAGCACCACACAAAACCTTACAATCTCCATCTTGGTGCTCCCAAGTCTTGGCAAACCTAGTAATGTTCTCTTGAACAAATCTGCTGTAACTGCATGTTCTGACAGCTCTTTGTGCGGACCTCCTTGCCTCTGCCAACACCCTTTAGCTACTGAGCTCACCTGGAGGCCTTTGGATGACCACCTCCACAGCTGATGATCCTTGCTTGTATCTTGGCACCATGATTGTAGCCTTCCTTCTACCTGGTAGCTGCATCAAATTTTTTCTTTGGACTTCCCTGGAGAGACTACAGCGAACCTGAGCCGACACTCGCTGTAACTGGAGCTCTACCTGATACCATCTCCTTAGAGCCATGCCAATCTCTGCACACTCTGCTCCACCTAGTTAAGTGCATCTCTAGCGCTTGTGCTAGGATATGGCCAGTATCCCTGCACCTCCCGCTCTGAACTCGTGTCGAATCCTGCTCCACTTGTGAAGCCACCTCTTCCCGGTGCTCCACCTAAAACTGAAGTCCCACTGATGCCACAGAAAGAAATCTCAAGGCTAACCACTCAACGCTGTCCGAGCTTGCCGTTGTACCTCGTACCCAGCCGTTGCCTCCTCGGATCCTTCGCAACCCGTGAACCTTTCTGAGACCGTTTCGGATACACTACATCCCTGCAGGTTCCTTTGAAACACAGGAGCTCATCCCAACTCCTCTAACCCAGCGATGAAATCAGCAACCATCTCCATAGGCTACTGCATCATGTCCCAGCCCATCCCTAGGCCAATCCCACCATACCAGGACACTCCCCGCTGCATGATGCCCCTGGCGCTCCCTGAGACCTGTCCCAACGGTCTCCCTGAGCTACAATCTTCACAGCTCTAGTCTCTGTCCCTAGGCCAATGCCACCATATAGGGACACTCCAGACTACTCGATACTCCCAGCGCTCCCTGAGACTGTCCCCTGTCTTCCTGAGCTGCCTCTGGCATTGTCTTTACTGATGTACTTAGTGAACCTGAGAAATCTGGACTTTTCTTTCTCCATCCCTGATAAGCTATGATTTTATTATCAATACTAGTTATGATTTTATTATCCTCGTATCTAACATTCGAACTGAGATAAAATTTGATTAAATGAAAGAATTTATCATGTCTTAAATAAGGCTAGAATGATATACTCATCAATACTATATAAATATGGTAAAAAATAGTTGGGCTATTGTCAATTTGTCATTATATATCAAACATTCGTTAGACACCCCCTCCCCTACCATTTTTTTTATTTTTTTAGTTCCTGAACTCCTTTTTTAAAAAATGATAGTGACCGAAACCCTTGAAATTTGAATCGGTTGGGATTCATATCACAAATTTACTATCACGTGTAGTGCACGTGACACCTTCCATTCATAAATAATACATCGCAGGGAACCGAACCCTGAATTCCCAAATCCCCAAGTCGTATGATCCAATCGACTCGTCCCAGACCCGACCGGACCGAATCCTCTTCAACCCCTCTACCCCTCGCGCCGCCTCCTCGATCTCCCCGTTTCAGCGCGGTAGTCTCCCGCACTCCTGGCGAACTCAGGTGACACCTCTTCCTCCGTTCTCGTCTTCCTTCTAAAATAGATCGTAACCCTACTTTTCTTAATTTTTTCCTCGTAGAACCATGGATCCATGGTTAGGTTTTCTTGTTCCGATCGATAGCCCTGCCATCTGCGGAGTGGATTTTGATCGATTCTTTAAATTTAAAATAGTTCTTGTTTCCTTTTCTTAGACTGGGTGTCAGGTAATGGTAGTTTTAACTTGGCTATTTTCAAGTAGTCAGGTGCGTTGATGAGAAATTCATTATTATTAGTTCTCAATTGTCTCGAGGTCATTTCGACAGTCGATGCGTGCGGTGGAAGTTTTTGGTTTTGGAGGTTAAGCTGTCGATATGAACCATCCGGTTGCCGTTTTAGAGATCTAATTTTCGTTTTAATTGGTGATTTGGTTCTTCAAGTACCAATTAGGTCGTTCAATTATGCAATTTTCTTCTTTTAGAGTGGTATATAACTGTTACGGGCTTGTTGCATAATATAGAATGGTTGGTTTGTCTTTGATCATACGTAGGTTGTATCCTGGAAGTGATCTTGTGTGTTTTTAAGCTTGTTCGGATTTTTAGATAGAATCCATATGATTTTCTATCAGGAAATTATTTCGAATATCAAAGCTTTTTTTTTAAAAAAAATTTGGAGATTTTATATTTGTTAGGTTGGCTAACATAATATTTTTGTCGATCACCTTGTGTATTAATACATTTTCACAGCGAACTGTTGCATTTTCTGCAGCATGATTTGCCATATATCTGTGCAGCGATGTGCTGCAACAAAAACAAGTTATCAATTTATATGTTGACAGAACTCAGCATACTATTTTAAGACCTCGCATTTTGTCTAGTTTGGTTGTTTCTTTAGACATCTTGATTTATTCATTTCATTATTTAATTAGTATATAATACAAACATCTATCTGTGGCTCTGCAGCTGTAGCATTGCCACATCTTTCTGCAATTTGGGAGTTCTTTATCATCATATTTGTGGAATGATCAGTTCACCCTTTCTTAGCTGTTGCATTCATCATAACTCTGTATTTCCTGGATTTTTTTCTTCAAAAGCTTGCAAGAAGTGTAGGAATGAAGATAGGGGAATGTGTTTATTAGCTCCCGGAAAATTGGGCATGCATTGCAGGTGCACTGTTCCAACTCATCCACTGTTTTTAGACTGTTATCCAAACTAATCATCTGAGTATAAGGAATCATTTTCATTAACATGATAATTTAGGTTGCAGCAGTGTGATCAGACATTGATCAGTGTTCGAAGTCAAGTTTATTGCATTTGATGAAGTTTGTAAGACACAGCTCTTAGGCTGCATTTGGTTGTAGAATGTGTTAACTTAGAGTAAATGGGTTGGTTTACTACTAACCCACTTTTCTCTGGAATAAACTACTTCAACTCTTCAACCTTGGCAGAATAGTTTACTTGTCATTAGGTAGAAAAGTAGCTCTGCCAGTCTAGCATTATACCCGCTTTGCCCTCAGAATAAGTTAGTTTCTTTTCTAGTTTTTTAGCATCTGGTTGGATAAAGTGGAATAAATGGATTAATGGGGCCTTTGTTTGTTCCACTTGACCCTCCTTTATTCCACAACCAAATGGTGACTTAAAGTATATTTTGCAAATTTTGACTGATGCATATTGATTAGTTAAGATGGTTATTGGACAACTTTTTCCATTTTTTAGATAAATGTGGAACCATAGACAAGTTGTCATAATTTGATAAATGTTTCAGAGAAGGTTACTTAAAATTTCATAAATATTTCAGAGAAGGTTACTTAAAATATTACTAGATTCTTCCATCTCTTAGATTTAAGAAACATATCACCTAAAAGAACAAGTCTTTATGTTAAAGAAGGCCTCAAGTTAGAAAAATGCATGATCACATGAGAGATCTGAGGTATATCCAGGATTCAAGTTACCATGTTGTAATTGCATGAGCCTTTGTTGTTGATGGATAATGTCATTAAGCAGATTTCTGTCTTTTAGTGCTATTTAATTACCTGGTTGCTATATTGCTCTGTTGACTAGTTGCATGTTGCTCTCTAAAAGGGGTGATTATCATGGGAACATCATTAGTGGTGATTTTTGCTGGGTTATGGCGAAGCGTGTACTGAAAATCAAGCTAAAAGCTTCAGGTACAAGAATTGCTACTGATAGTACTCCAGACAGAGGAACTTCTGGCCTACTGCCCAAAGATGCTGCATTCACTGGCTTAGCATCATCATCTGAAGAGAATATTCCTGCAAATAATAGGAAAGACATGAAACGCAAGCGTGGACCTAGAGCAGGTCATAAGAAAGGGAAAAAGAAGAGTTTGGTGAATAATCCAACGTTGTCTCCAGTACATGTAAACACAGAAGATGATATTTGTTTGAATCAGGCTGATGATGGTCAGCTTAATTCTGAAATGGATAATGAATCACCTTCCCTTGGATCAGATAAGCTTAGCACCATGTCGAGTATTGGTGCTGATATGCTAAATGATAAATCAACGGGTAAAACAGGACACAGTCGGGTTAAGGTAAAACTGAGATCCTCAAGAGTATTGGAACCTCATCGAAGTTATCCGGATTCACAAACATTAAGTAATACAGATAAGAGTAATCCACAAGTGGCCTTGGAGATGAATGAAACAGCTGTGGAAAAGGAGGATAGTACTTATTCTGATGGACAGACATCAGAAAAGCAGAATGCTGTTTCAGAACAATTGCCAAGAAAAACTGGCAGCATCAAGATTAAATCTTCAAGGGGCTTAGGTCTGTCAAATGAAATCATGCAAGACAAAAATCTCAATAAGCTAAATGGTCCACAGATGCTGGGTCAGAGAAATTTGGTTCTTGCAGATGATGAAAAACATGTGGATCCATCAATTCCCAGGAATTTGAGACAAGGGGAAATAAAACTGCCTTCCAGGGACCCTCGTTACAAGGCGAAAGAGTTGAGTGCTGCGCTTGTGGTATGTGGAATGTTGTTTGAATTTCTGAAATTATAAAAGGCCTATGCAATTTATTTTGGTTCCTTTTTTGTTATGTTTCAGGTGATTAAAAAAGTCATGAAAATGGAAGCAGCTGTGCCCTTCAATGCCCCTGTTAATCCTGTTGCTCTGGGGATACCTGTAAGTATTATCAGATACTGAATATATAGAGATGCATAACGAAGAAAGGATTGGGGAGGGGGGTTGGGGGGCTATTATGGGGATCTTCAAATAATTTCTTCTCGTTCTCCTTCACTTTTTCTTGCTGCTAACTGTTGCTAGTGCAGTTAGTGTTGAGTGATGATCAGTCTCTCTCATTCAAGAATATATTGCCCAAATATTCATGGTTCCATTCATTCTATGGTTGTGGATCTGGAAGCCTGCAACATCATGTTTTGCCATATTCATTTCAAAATTTTTCTCTCAAGTCTATCAGCTTGATGTTTGAAGTTGCCCTGGCCAAATCTTTTAACTAATAGTTCTGGGCTATGGACCTTGGAAATTTCAGTCTGATTAACTTTTGAGTAACGATATTTCTCTAAATTACCTCAAATTGATGTTTCTGTTTAATAAGCTGATTCGAAATGTGCATTGTTAGGCTTGAACCCTACCAGACCATTTGCCTTGCTAGATGCATTCTTGCATGCATGTACGCATATATAATTAATTTCTTTTTATACTCTTTAATCGAGCTAACGAATGCTAACTAATCTGTTTCAGGATTATTTTGATATTATAGACACTCCAATGGATTTTGGCACTATTTGTGATGAGCTAGAACATGGCCATAAATACATGAACTCAGAGGATGTTTATAAAGATGTGCAATATATCTGGGAAAACTGCTATAAGTACAATAATAAGGGTGATTATATTTTGGACCTTATGAAACGGGTGAAAAAGAATTTCATGAAGTACTGGTTGGCTGCTGGGTTGTATTCTGATATGCCAAGTAGTGGTGAGTATGATACATGAATATTTGTTAATAATAATGCTCTCTCTCTGTTGTTATTGTATATGGAAATGGCTTTCCTCCTTTATTACTTATAACAAACTTAAGTGTAGTTCAATGGTTCTATTTTTGCATTCAATCATCATGATCAGTTGGGCTTCCATGACTTTGGCTTAATTTTGTGTGTTAGTTTTGGTACACCCCCCTCTTCTCTGTCTCTCAATTGAAGCTAATTAACATTGAATGGACCAACGGAGTTGCTTAAATATCGATAGTCTTTTCAGCAGATGCTCCTTCAGTTAAAGGATTGAGTATGTAGCGTGTTAAATGTGGTCACGTCTAAGATTTTGAATGACAAAATGGTCCTCTTGATGTTCAGTGAATAAGGAATCAAGAGCAAACATGAGTAGTTCAACCTCCAATCAAAGATTAGAAGTTAAATGAGAAAGGAAGTGGTGTCTATGCATGCATATGCAGGAAATTATTTTTGACTAGCAGGACCTCATGTGTATGAAGGAAGGCAGGATAAATAAAAGATCTTTGAAATTTCAGCATTTCTCATTCTCAAGCGACAATAATGGTGCGAAAACTGTTCATAAGCTAGAAAGCTGTATCTAGAAAACTGACCACTCATCACCCCCTTTTTTTCCATGTTTAGAGTTCCTATTGTAAGTAAGTAGAATAAATGCTTGCAAATCTCTGTCATAATATTAATCATATTTTTAAGTGATAACCCATGTATAGTACAATGAGATCTCATACATGATGGTTACATGTTCAATCACAATAATGACTGAAATATGACATAGAGAAGCATTTACAACATACAGAAAAGAAATTGGTAGCATGCTATAGGAACTCAACTTAAGAGGTTTTGCCTAAAATTCTCTCCCTGTTCTTTCGTACTTTCCATGTTTTTTTTAAATATTGAACATTTTCATTTTCAGTTTCTTCATACTTTGGGATCAAAATTGATATATTTCTGATAAGGACAAAATGAAATTGTAAATCATATCTCAGGGAGCTGGGGGCTTTGTTTGTTTGTATGACAAGGGTAGAAAGAAATACCTGGAAATAGCAAAAGAATAATGGGAAGGTAATTCTGAATTTTATTTTGTTTGGTCACATTAAGCTAGAAGAGGATATGAGACAAAGTTAAGTCTGCAACAGTAATGGTGGTGATGGCAGTTGTGGGATTATGGCTAAAATGATGGCAGAAGTGGTAGTGATGGCTGTGGTGATGGTGGTGGCAACAATGGAGTTGATGGTGGCTTCTTGAAGTTGGGAACTCTTTTGAAATAGAAATACTGAAGGCTTATCCTTTTCTCCTTTGAATAGCTTTATTTCAATTTATATCCATGCTCTTAATTTTATCTTCTGACAATCTGGTTATGTGATACTTGCTGTTTTCTCCATGCCTTTTCCTTGTGGAGGGGCTCTAGTTTCTTCTTTACTGCCAAGCCAAGTAAAATAGGTTTCTCTCTTGGTATATTGCGTGCTTTTTATATGCAAGCAATCAAAACTTAAATCTTGGTTAAAACTGGGTCCTTGGAAGATGCTAACTGATTAGGACCATTAGATATGCATGGTAGTTGGCAATGAACAATTAATTAACGTTGTACTGCATTTTTGTCTTTATTATTTTGGAATGTGAGAAAATGGTGTGGAGTACATTGCTGAACAATCATGGTAGAGAAAAATCAAAAGATATCTGCAATAATATTCTTTGATCAAAATCTTGCTATTCAGTTAAACATTGAGGGCTGTGCCATGTAACTGTTCTGATTGTTTACTTTTCAATGCCTTTTTGGTGCATTGCCACCCATATTAGCTTGACTGCAGATGCAACTGGTTGGTTGACCTTTTTGTTTTCAGAATTGTTGTGTATAAATATTTGCAGTTGGCTCTTAAACTTTAGTTATGAAGCTTGTGAACACCTTATCTACTTCTATAATATTGCATTATTATAATCTTGTCTAATAATGTAGTAAAGTAAAAGGTCTTTCTTCTAAAAAATAAAACAATGATATGATTTCTTTTTTTGTCTTTAGGTGCTACTGAAAGTACTCAGATTGAGGATGTTACATGTTCAGGTCAGGAAAAGTTGCATCCAAAAAGCAAGACAAAGCATAAGCGTCGACGTTACGGGTAAGTTGCTTGTCCAGCTTTAATGAGAGGAGAAATTTTAATTTGGCCATTCATTAATTCTGCTCGGAGGATTACATTTACTCCTTGATTAGTTAGATCTTTTAAGAATAGAGAGATCAAGTGATCTGTAACACTATGGGACATAGTCAACATTGTCAATGAACCTAGGGCAAGTAAGGTTATTATTGTCTTAGTCTTGCTTTTCTTCTTCTTCTTCTTTGTTTTTTCCAGTAAGAAATTAAGGAGAAGAGGAAGAAAGCAAAGTGGGTAAGTTGAAATTGAGGGTGTGAAAGAAGAAGTGACTGATGGCAATGAAGGGATAAAAAAGAATGCAGCCAACTGCATAGAGGTTTATGTACAGAGAAACCTAGTCTTAGTCCTCCCCCATCCATATTTACACTTGAGTATATCAATTTTTCAATAGGCAGCCTGATTGACAAACAATTGCAAATGCTCTAACATCTTTGATCTATCTCTTTGTGACCCTTTTCTGAGGCCTTGACTTCAATGGAGGGCCTGAGACACCTTTGTAGAAGCTTCTCCTAGATTATACTACTGTGTGTTAACAAAGCTTCCTTTGCAAAGCATCCCAACCTTCATAACAAATTGTTTAGTATTACATGGAGAAATTGACACCAAGAGGATGGAGACTAGTGACAACAGTAATTCCATCAATATGTTGTTTTAAAATGATCAAGAAAGTTTTTTCCTTGTCTTCTGCTGTAGGATGAGCTTCACATTGGCAAATCTTGATTTGCTATTGGCTAAATGTAAATCTTCTACCCACTGCTTCATGAGGGCAATACTCTGTGTGTGTGTGTGTGTGATATCAGTAGTTATTCCCAGAGGATTTTCGCTCTCTTGGTCAAACATATGATATAATTAAGATTGTAGACATTTTTTGTTTTTTCAAATTAGAAGGTCTAAGGATAAGAGCTTTCAAGGCTCTTCTCTTTGTAGTACTTCATGTAATTGTATATAGAATTGCAGAAATTTCAATTTTGAAACTGAATAAGTTTTTCTAATGCAGGATTGATCGCCACAAAAGCGACTGCCTATGTGCTGTCTGTGTTGTTAGGCGCCGTAGGAAGGAACGTGAAGAAAGTTCAGCAGTTCTGGAGAGTCAGATGGCTATAAGCAGCGCTAATCTTCCCCAAGAGTTCGGGGTTGAGGTTGGTACATGCTACATACTGCTTCCTGACATTTGTTAAAAATCTAGCATTTGGTGGATTTCATAATAATGATTCATGTTAATATGAAATTATATTCAGAGCTTTGGATGTCCTTTAGAACTCATTAATAGATGAAAGAATCCTCAAAAAAGATATAACAGTATTGTTTCTGTGAAAAATTATCTTAGTTATAAATATCATATTATGACAAATTTTGAGAGTTTTTGTGAAGTATTAAGTATAGAGCTAGAAACTTTAATCTGTCTTATGGTGTTTCGATATTGTTTTAAATAACAGATAGTTATCAATAGGAGGTTATCTTGATGGAGGTGTAGTTAAGTTTATCTTGATAACTGGGATAACTTCCCTTTTTTTTTAAATATTATATCACATACTTTCATTAATATCCAGTCAAGACCTAGTATCAGATACATGGTGAGAGATGCTAAAAGTGAAGCTGTCTTTTCTAATGTCTATCAGAAAATAACTTTTGAAATTTTGTCTGGCTAAACATACCTTAAGGTATCCTACAATTTGTTTGCTTCGCTTTTAAGTGTACTAAAGTAATTAGGTTATCAAGGAATTTTTTTTGGTCTTGGATAGAGACTGTATTTTAATGTGTATTTTTCTCATTTGGTAGCATGAACTTGTTCGGATTTATTTTTTTCTAGATCTGTAAATGGTGTTCCAGTTTGTTCTAGTACTAGTATAGGGAGAAGAGCAGTATCCAGTTAGATTGATGGCACTGGCAGACAGGCTTTACCTTTTCATCTTTTGAATAATATGCTGACCTTTTCGTGTAGAAGATTAATGGATATCTCTTTGGAAAATAGAAGAGTCGAAGCCCTTTTGTTGTGGGCTCTGAATTCTAAAGAAGGATCCATTGTCTTGGAAGGAGATGCTAGTTTATCAATTTTTTAGAACTTATGTGAGTTTTTATTCTTTAATATGAAGTGTCAGAAACATACTTTGGGAGGTTCAGATGCATGTTCCTGTTTATGACAAAGTATGTCTTGGAACATATTTTTGAAAGCAACCAACCTTCTGGTACAAGAAAACTATGAAAAGTTGCCATACAAGTCAGAAGAGTTGGCCACATCCCATGACATTGCATAGTGAAAAGACATGAGTCATAAATTATAACCTTGGTTATAATAGACAAGGTGTTTTGTATTTATTACCAGTCTGGCTTTATGAATCTTTCTGCCATTCATTTTGGTCAAATGAAAGAAAAATATTCAAAAACTGCACCAAACTGCACTCAATGTTGTCATGGTTGGTATTGCCTTAAAATGTAGAGGGGTTATCTTGGATTGTGTTGTGGACCAAATCGTGGATTGAAAGTTACTTTGATTTCTTTTAAAAAGTAAGAAATATAAAATAATGTGAAATTTAAAAAAATAAGTCAATTATTGGGTGGACGAATGGATAATGACAAAACATATACATTTGAGTTCAGTTTCCACATGATAAATCCATATGCAGCATGTGCAACGAAGCTAACATCGTACCAAATTAGTCAAGATATCTATATGCAGCCTATCATTCAATTATCATTTTACATAGAATATCTTGAAAAATAACTGATTTTATTTTATGGTTGTTCAAAATGAAAACAGCCTCTTGCATTTAACTCCATAAACCTGAAATAATAGGCTTACTAACTTTACATGTGCAAGGCTTATTAGTTGAAAGCCATATATCACATAATATAATATTTTTTAAAAAATCAAGTCCTATAGTCCAAGTGCTTGTATAGTTCATAAGATTGATCTAAATCTTATTTTCCTAATTAATCCTGATTTAAGGATGAGATCCTTAGTTTTTGGGGCCTATTCAATCGTGCTTGTTAGACCTAAAATGTGAACCATTGAATTTTAACAACTACATTACTACTAGCTGACCAAGCCAGTAGCTGACCTAGACTGACCCACAAACAACCTTATATCATGGCTGCCAATATATGGTCAGGATGTTGAATTTGTAATTATGGGATCAAATGATTTTTGTCAGGATATATCCTGTAATTGTGGACCTTATGAGTTTTAAGGAAATTCTGGTCCTCCCTTTTGTTTTTTGAGGGTAAAGTTGGAAGGATATTTTGGTCATGCTGAACATACATGTAAAGGAGTCTCTTCTAACGAAACCTATGACAAGCTTGGAAACAGCACAGCCTAAATTTTTAATTTTTCAATTTGTCTGACACCTCTTTGTAGTTGCGTTATAATGTGAATCCTAATGCAGACCAATCAGAAAGCACTTTTAGGGCCTGTTTGGGAGCTTCTTGCGTGATCTGGCAGGATAGCCCAGGAATGGAATGTGCGGGGCAGGGAGGGAGGAAACAGGAGAAGGGGAGAGGAAGAGCCTGGTTGTCGCATGACCTGGTCCTAGTAGGAATAATAAAAACCTAGGAAGGTCCCTTTTTTGGTTTTTGAAAAAAAAACAAACCATTGTGAGGGGGGCACTGGCATCCACGATGTCACACTCGCTCCATCCCTTCACAGGTCTCTCTGATCCTGGTCTATCCTGCTGGGTTTTAGCCAAACAGGCCCTTAAAGTTCTGTTGTTAATGGTGAGAATTCTTGTTTCATATGCTGCTTTTAGTTTCTAATAATTGTGTGATTTTCTCCTGATGTTTCTTGATGTATTTTACTTCTTAAACACTTAATGTCGTTATAAGTAACCAACAAAAAATAATCAGATTTCTCAGGTTTCAAAATGCCGAAATCAATAACATTACCATTTATCCATGGAGTGTCATGGAAATGTTTCATAGTTTAATCTTCAAGGTCTTATCAGGTTTCATGTTTTACTCGATATCTGTATCCCAGTTTGATTCATCATACATTGCAGGAAGCCTCTCCTGTAGATAACCCTTGCAGTGAGGATGCTACCTCAAGCTTGGACCACTTTCCAGAGAATGATGCCAATATGGATGCGGAAGAAGCTGAAAATGAACAAATGATTAAGACCCCTGAGCTGATGGACATTCAAGAAAAAGAGACAGTAGAAAGTGAAATGGAGCTAGATCACAACACAAGTGGCAGAAACGAAACTCTCCATTCCTTGCTGATTGAAAATGGAACGGAGGATTCTTATCCACTGTCTCAAGAAGAAATGGAGGCAACACAATCTGGAGACCAGAAAGATGACACAGTTGTGCAGCAGAAGGAAGCAGCAGTTGCCCATCTTCATCAAGTGATGCAAAAGAAACCAGGGGTAACTTTTGAATGCTTCTGTCCCTTCTTTTGTTTTGTTTTTTTGAGGACGTGGCTTAGCAGCATGTTAAGATCTAAAAACAATTGCATGGATTGCATTATCAAGCTTGCCGGTACACCCATGCATCATGCATGAACATGGGGGCATGTGCTTCTGAATGTATACATATGTTGGTGGATATTGCATGTGTTTTGATATCAGCACTGATTGGCTGCAGGAACCCTCTGCGAGGAATCAGCTGATCAAAATGCAAGAGAATATTGTGCAGGAAGAAAACCATTCAATCTTGTGGTTATGCAGGAGCCTCTTTCCGAGCAACGTCAGGTCTGTGTGGAACGGACCCCATTCTTTAACCCGGCGACATGTTTCAGTTCGAGATAGCCCCATCCACGCTGCATTGGCAACATTCACGGAACTATAAAGTTAACCCTGCTGGGGATTGTGTACTAATGTAAAGACCATATGTGCTTGATCATTGAGGTGAAAATTTTTACGTGTTATTTGTATTACATCTTGGCTATGGAGAATGATGCATCGATCCACCAGGTGAGAATGACGTTTTACAGTGTTGACGTAGATTCTTTTTCTCATTTTTAACATATTTTTCTTTTCCAATTGGATGGCATTATCAGAATTTGATGTAGGGGATGTTTTCTGGTCCTCCCTTACGAACATGTTCCATCCTCGACGACTAGGATAGTACAAATGATTTTTACTTTTTATGTTTTATTGGTGAATTTGCAAAAGAATCCTGCATTATTCTTTCAGTTTTTACAGATTCAGGTTACTTTTTTTTTTTTTTTTTGAGGCGGGGGGCATAAATGGTTCGATTTTCAAATATTTGGATCCTTTCATCTGCTCCTCCTGGTAAATATAAAAATATTTATTTTGAATTAATTTTTTTGGAAAGTGTAATTTTTGTTTTTTATCTTTTGGATGTACTTTGCTCTCTCCTAAGACCACCGGTGATGGATGAGAAGTTGCTGGGAGGGTGAAGCGGAGATCTCAGAAAAAAGGGTTTTTGATCTGAAAAAGAAATATGCTTCTTGCTGCTCTAGATCATGGGTAACGAGTTTTAAAAGACATTTGTTTTATTGAAAAGAAAAATTAGACTTTTGTTATCCTGGTGGACAATATGGATCATCGATCAATCCGGGCATCTCACCATTGGTACACGTAGTTGCACCATTCATAGTAATTTTGCCTCTCCCTGCCTCCCATTTTAACCGGTCTTCTTTTTTAACTAATAGCTATGGGCAATTAAATTAAACATTGTTACTAAAAGGACTAAGTATACCCTTTGACAAGTTATCCCAATTTGAAAAGTCCTTTCAGAACATCTTTTAAGTAAACATTAGCTAATGTCATGAACTATATCAAAGTGGTGAAAAGGGCCCTATGAGTGGGAATACTTTGTTTGAAAGTCTCTAGTCTGCTGCCAGCCCTGGGAACCATTGGATTCATCCTGGAGCTTGATGGAGAAGAATGCTTGTTCGAACCTCAATGCTTGTTCGAACCACTTAGAAACGTATACCTCGTAGCTGGATGGGTGGTCCCAACGTCAAGGATCGCAAGGCGGTTCACTAGTTCGCGGTACGCAACGGGTAAGCAGACAAACTTGATGGCCACGAACCGGCACACCGCTTTAAAAGATAAATAAAACCATAAAAATCCAAAAATAAAACATCATAGCTCACGATGCGAAGAATTTAATTTAATTTTTTTTTTAAAAAAAAAAGGAAGAAGAAGAGGAGAAGGAGGAGGAGGAGGAGGAGGAGGGAGAAGATGCAAAAAAAAAAAAAAACAAGAGGCGGAGGTAGATCGAAAAAGGAATGAAGAGGAAAAAGGAAAAAAAGTGAAAGCGCGTGGGACCGTTACTAATATGTCAAGACCCTTTTCTTTTCAGAAAAGAAAAGAAAAGAAAAGAAAAAAAAAGGTCTATGGTGGTAAGCAGCCACCTTTAGCTAGAAGAGACCGCCAGGAAGAGCTATAATGGACATGATTGTAACCTCTTATTATTATTATTATTATTATTATTGTAGCTAAATCACCTGTGTGGTTGAGACTTCGATGGCGTCAGGCATCCCACTCGCTTTTTTAATCGGGCTTCTAACTATTTTTTTTCGATGGACACCTGCAAAAAGTCCCCAGATCGGATTTACCTGTGTGGTTGAGACTTCGATGGCCTCAGGCATCCTACTCGCTTTTTTAATCAGGCTTCTAACTATTTTTTTTTTGATGTACACCTGCAAAAAATTCTCAGACTGGATTTTCAGTAGTGGATACTTTGACGCTCAAGTCAGTGGGATGGTCTAGGCAACAAAATTAAAAGTTTAAAGTAGAGCATAGATCCTGTTATGGAATCCGGTTTAATATAAAATAATTACCGGTCCATTAGTTGAGCCAATTTCAATTTTTTGTATATCAGCTAGATCAGTGCTCCTGAAACCTGGTCCAAAATATATTAAAATAATTTCTTTCGGCTTCATGTCTTCAGCCTGATCCGTAGAGAACGCCTTCGAAATATTTTATTATTATTTTCTTCGGTTTCATGTCTCCAGCCTGGTCCGAAGAGAACGCCTTCGAAATATGTTATCATTATTTCCTTTGGTTTCATGTCTTCAGCCTGGTCCAAAGAGGACGCCTCCGAAATATATTATCATTGTTTCTTTCGGCTTCATGTCTTCAGCCTGGTCCGAAGGAAACGCCTCTGAAATATATTATTATTATTATTATTATCTCGATCGGCTTCATGTCTTCAGCCTGGTTCGAAGAAGATACATCTGAAATATGTTATTCATCCCTTCAGTACCACAATAAGTAACTATTTATTTTTTAATTCACTCTAAAGGGATAGATTCGAAGCATATAACTAACATCCCTTCGGACCATTCCAAGGAAGGCAATCCGAAGAGGCAGCAGTTAGGCTCACTTCGAATCTTTCCTTAAAGAGTGCATCTGAAGCACCAGAACAATCCTTCAACCCGAAATAGTTAAAGGTTATTCTGGTTGTTATAACTACCCACATGGTCAATATCTCTAGCTTGGATAACCATGAGATAATTAATTTTTCGACCACCACTACTTACTATTATGAGGAAGTTTCATTAACTAACTCCCATAACCATAAGTAGTTACAGTCGCGCCTATAAATATTGATAAGAGGGGACACTCGAGATAAGCTGACAAGAGACAAGTTAGAGCTAGTTTACAACTAGTTCTTTCAAAGCCACCTTCTTCCTTTCCATTTTTATCTCATATCACTCTGCTCTCAAGTTCTCCATTCTGCTGCCTAAATTCTTGCTAGCTTTGGCATCGGAGTATCCCCCACCGGATAAATTCTGGTCAGGGGATTTGTTTTGTAGGCTCCCATCGATGGTGAACCAGCAGGTAGGCCATTCCATCCGGTCAGCGAGGATTTAGCGTCAACAGATTGGCGTACCAGGATGGGGAAGATCTGTTTCTTTTGGTTAAAGGAAAACTTTGATAAAGCAAAAATGGTGAAAGGGAAGATCCAGAATACCTCTACAAGCAGAAAGCAACCTGCTCCTTAAGCAAATAACCCTCCGGTGGATAATGACATGCCACCTCCTATGTTAATGATAGGGCACCAGCAATTTGAGGCCCTTTTGAACAGAGTTGATACCCTGACAGCTCTAGTTTAAACTTTGCAAGAAACTGTGGTTTAAAGGCAGTGTCCTCTACCCACCTTTCAGCCCAGCTATCAAGCTGGAGGAAGGGAAGATTGACGTCAAGAACTCACCCCAAGTTCTTCACAGGTCCGATCATCTCGTGATCACTAGAGCTCACAGCCAGGTCGGCGTTTGGAGGATCACTATGGAAAGAAGAGAACCAGGCGTTCCCTCTCTGTTTCTTCTGGAGATTCTATACCTGGAGGAGTTAAGCAAAGAGAAATGAACTCTGATTTTGAAGAGAAGTTCAAGTTGTTGGAGTCACAGATAGCCAGGCTTACTAATCAGAGGAGAAGTGATGAAGTTCTGACTTTCAATTCTCAACCTCCTTTCTCCGATTGGATTATGGCTGAAGTTATTCTTCGGCACTTTAAAATTCCGCAACTGGAGGCTTATGATAGAACTGCTGACCCCCTTAATCATTTGGGAAGTTACAAGGCTCACACGATGGTACAAGGGGCATCGATGCATTGTATTGCCTCGCTTTCCTTGCTACCTTAAGGAAAGCTGCTCGAATGTGGTATTCGAGCTTACTGCCAAAAATTGTCCATTCTTTTGCTGAACTGGAGTGGCTGTTTGTTTCACATTTCAGAATATGTCAAAAGATACCGCGTAACACTGGCAGTTTACTCCTCCTACAATAGAATGAAGGAGAAAGTCTCAAGGAGTTTGTGATCTAATTCAATTCAACCACTCTAGAGATCCTAGATCTCAATGAATATGTGGCCATGTCAGTCCTGAAGAGGGACCTCAGATCATTCACGTTTATTTTTTCCCTGGATAAAAGGTTTCCTATGAGCTATGTCGAATTACTGGCAAGGGCTCAGAAGTATGCTGCTGCTGAAGAGCAGGCTGCGAGTTACAGACTCGCTGAAGGGAGACACCCTTCTAAGAAGAAGAACATCAAGGGACCAAATGTGCCTACATCTTCCAATAATACTCTAGTTCCCAGATGCAGTCCCAAGTCCAAGTAACAAGATAATCGGTTTGATTCCTACACACCCTTTAACCTGCCAAGAGAGAAGATTTTATTAGAAATAGAAAAAAAAATTACTTGCAAAGGCCACATCCCCTGAAGACTTCTGCTAAAGTGAGAGATAAGAATAAATATTATTGATTCCATCGGGACCACGACCATAACACCGAAGAGTATTTTCAGCTTCGGGATGCTATTGAGGACTTAATCAAAAGAGGGTACTTGGGGAAGTACGTTAACCGATCAGAACCTCAGGCCGAAGCCGGTGCCCTTCAGAGAATTACTAATAAAGCTAAACTACCTCACAAAGGCCAACCGATGGGAATGTTGGCATGCTTCATTGGTCAATCGGTTGGAGGAATGAAGCTGAAGAAGATAACTCCAAGAGATTAAAATGAAAGAACTCCATTAGCTTCTCATACGAAGATCTCCAAGGAGTTCAACTTCCACATGATGATCCTGTTGTGGTTTCTGCTATAATTGCAAAATATAATATAAAAAGAATTCTGATAGATAATGAAAGTTCTGCTGATATTTTGCTGTACGATGTTTTTCTTAGAATGGGATTATCTAGATGTGAGCTGCAAAGGTTTCCCATTCCTTTGACTAGTTTCGGAGGAAATCAAGTTAGAATTGAAGGAGAAACAATCTTACCCATAACTTTTGGCACTAAACCACGCCAAAGAACACTTCCCATCAACTTCATAGTAGTCCGAACATCTTCGGCCTATAATGCAATCCTAAGATGTCCAGCTTTGAATAAATTTGAGCCATAGTATCAACCTACCATCTTTTGGTACGATTTCCCACCAGACTTGTCATCGGAGAGGTAAGGGGGGATCAAAGGATTGCTTGCTAATGCCTAATGATCCAAGATAAGCAATCAGCCAATCCCTTAACACTTGATTAATTAGATCCGAGAGATGGGATCGAAGACTGTGGTGAACCAGTAGAAAAAACTCTCTTTGTGCCTTTATCTGAAGATGATCCAATGAAACTTGTACAAATTGACAGTTTGTTAGATGAGGAGTCAAAAGCAAGATTGATTACATTTCTTCGAAGTAATGCCAATATTTTTGCTTGGATAGCTTCGCATATACCTGGAATTCTATCCGAAGTAATTACATATCGGTTGGAAGTAACCCCCAGCTATAGGCCAGTTCGGCAGAAGAAGAAAAATTCTGCTCCAGAAAGACAGAGGGTCATTGACGAAGAGTTAGCAAACTTCTTGAAGCCAAGTTCATAAGGGAAGTACAGTATCCGAATTGGCTGGCCAATGTCATGATGGTGAAGAAATCTAATGGCTAGTGAAGGATCTGCATTGATTATACTGATCTTAATAAAGCTTGCCCAAAAGACAGCTTTCCTCTACCAAAGATAGATCAGTTGGTTGACGCCACTGCTGGGCATCAGCTGTTGAGTTTTATGGATGCTTTCTCAGGTTATAACCAAATCCGAATGCATCTCGAAGATGAAGAAAAAACTATTTTCATTACAGAAAAAAGGACTTTACTACTATAAAGTGATGCCAATTGGATTAAAAAATGTTGGGACAACTTTTCAAAGGCTGATCAATAAAGTCTTCAAGAATTAGATAAGAAGAAATATGGAAGCTTACGTCGATGATATGATTGTGAAGAGTCTTTATAAGTCCGACCACATCGAAGACCTAAGAGAATCTTTTGACACTCTTAGACGTCATCAGATGAGGTTGAATCTGACCAAATGCACTTTTAGTGTAACTTCATGAAAGTTTTTGGGATTCTTAGTCATAAGCGGGGGATTGAAGTTAACCCATAAAAGATTCAAGCCCTTCGGATAATGAGACATCTCTCTTGCTAAAAAGAAGTGCAGCGGTTGACGGGAAGAATTGCTTCTTTGAGTCAATTTATTTCCCGATCTGTGGAAAAATGTCTTCCTTTTTCAAAGTTCTCCGTTAAGCTCAAAGTTTTGAATGGACAGAAGACTGCAGAATTGCCTTTGACAAGTTGACGGAATATTTGAAAAATCATCCTTTACTTTCTAAGCCTTATGAAGGAGAAACTCTTTATTTGTATCTTTCTACCTCGGATGAAGTGGTTAGTTCGGTACTTGTTCGAAAAGATGCTAACCATTTGTAAAAGCCAATCTACTACACTAGTAAAGTACTGCATGAGATGGAAGTACGATATCCTAGAGTGTAAAAGCTCATTTTCTCCTTGGTGGTCACAGCAAAGCATTTGCAACCCTATTTCCAAGCTTACTTTATTGTGATTCTGACAGATCTGCCTCTAAAGGCCATTCTATACTGTCTCGACACCTCAGGAAGAATAGCTAAATGAATAATTAAATTGGAAGAATTTGACATTGACTTCCAACCTATATCAGCAATGAAAGCACAAGTCTTGGCTGATTTTATAGCCGAATGCACTTGGAGATCGGAGGAGAATCAACTGAGAACTGAAGAAGAAGAAACTATCGATGAAGATCTGGAATTCATATGGATCTTCATGTGGATGGTGCTTCCAACACCAACGACTGTGGATTAGGTCTCATCTTGGCTAATCCGAATGGTCAAGTCATAGAATATGCTCTTTATTTTTCTTTCCAAGCTTCGAATAATCAGGCATAATATGAAGCACTCATTGCTAGACTCAGAATTGCTCAAAAGCTAGAGATTAAGAAGATTAAAGTCTTTTCGGATTCGCAGTTAGTGGTGAATCAAGGAAAAGGTGAATTCGAAGCTCAGAATCCCATCATGATTCAATATCTGGAGAAAGTATGAAGCCTAATATCCTTGCTGGAGTACTTTGAAATTGTTCACGTGCCCCAAACAGAAAATTCTTGGACCAATGCTCTTTCACATCTTGCAACCACTACCCCAGACTACCTTGGCAAGATATATGTGGAATATCTTGAAGATCCCAGCATATCAGAATCAACAGCAGAAGTGAATCCGATTGAACATAAAGCCTCGTGGATGGATCCTATCTTTAAATTTTTGAATGAATGCACCTTACTCGAAGACAAGTTTGAAGCTAAACAGCTTCGGTGGATGGCTTCTCAATATGTGATCTTAGATGGAACCTTATATAAAAGATCCTTCATACAATCTCTGTTGAAATATTTGAAACCTTCATATGCTGATTATATACTCAGGAAAGTGCATGAAGGTATATGTGGAGATTACTTGAGGGACAGATCTTTGGCTTACAAAATAATTTGTCAAGGTTATTATTGGCCGACCATACAGAAGGATTATGTAGAATTTGTCCGAAAGAGTGATCAGTGTCAAAGATATTCTATTATACAAAGGCAATCTGCAAATCAATTGATTCCGTTGATAGCTCCTTGGCCTTTCGCTCAATGAGGAATGGAATCCTTGGACCTTTTTCTCCAGCTTCCAGATAACAGAAATTTCCTATTAGTGATAATTGATTACTTCACCAAATGGGTCGAGGCCAAACCACTGGCACAAATTACTGAAGCAAAAGTTGAAAATTTTGTGAAAAATTTTATCATCTTCCATTTTGGAATTCCTTATGCTATAATTACTGATAACGGAAGGTAATTTGACAATCCGAAGTTCAAAAATTTATGTACCCAATATCATGTACTCCAAAATCTAACCTCCGTGGGTCATCCTCAGTCTAATGGAAAAGCAGATGTGATTAATAGAACTATTCTTCATGGCCTCAAGACCAGATTAAACGATGTTAAAGGACTATGGGCTAATGAGTTGAATTCAGTTCTTTGGGTATACCGAACTACTCCCAGAACAGCCACTGGTGAATCTCCATTTCACTTGGCTTATGGCACTAAGGCAGTTCTTTCCATAGAAGTTTCTTTACAATCTTTACAGATTGATCATTATAAAGAACCTGAAAACTCAAAACGCCGAAAAGTTGATCTAAATTTATTATAAGGCACTTGGCTTCAGGTATAGCTAAAGATGGCCACATATCATCAAAAGGTTGTCAAATATTACAACTCTTGTGTGAAAGAATGAACTTTTCATCCTGAAGACTTAGTTTTGCGAATATCTGAAATATCCAGGCCAGCTGAACAAGGTAAACTTTCTCCTACTTGGAAAGGTCCCTATTGAGTCAAAGAAGTCATCCATCTTAGAACTTATTGGCTTGAAACTTTAGATGGAACTTTATTGCCTCGGTCTTAGAATGTACAAAATATTCGCAAATATTATCAATAAGAATCCTTATTCAAGGTTCTATCAGAATATTGAGATAGATCTAACCACTCCGTATTAATTTCTATTTATTTGAAAGGCATAAGGATGATCCACGTGATCTACCCTATGAAGTACCGAGGTGGGCTTGATTAGCCTATCTTAATTATTATTAAAAGGCATAAGAATGGTCCATGTGATCTACCCTACAAAGTGCCGAGGTGGGCTTGATCAGCCTGTCTCAATTCTTATTAAAAGGTATAAGGATGATCCACGTGATCTACCCTATGAAGTACCGAGGTGGGCTTGATCAGCCTATCTTAATCTTATTAAAAGGCATAAGGATGATCTACGTGATCTAACCTACGAAGTGCCAAGGTGGGCTTGATCAGCCTGTCTTAATTCTTATTAAAAGGTATAAGGATGATCCACGGATCTATCCCACAAAGTATAGAGGTAGGCTTGATCAACCTGTCTTAATACTTATTAAAAGATATAAGAATGATCCACGAGATCTACCCTACGAAGTACCGAGGTGGGCTTGATCAGCATGTCTTAATCCTTATTAAAAGGTATAAGGTTGATCCACGTGATCTACCATATAAAATGCCAACGTTTGATCAGCCTATTTCATTTTGTCTTAGAAGACTTAGTATTCTTTCAAGTCCGAAGACGTGGTATTATCTTAAATTTGAAGACTGGGTATTATTTTGAATCCAAGATCTCAGAATCATTTTATCTCAGAAGACTTAGTATTCTTTCAAGTCCGAAGATGTGGTATTATTTTAAATCTAAAGACTTGGTATTATTTTGAATTCAAGATCTCAGAATCATTTTGTTTCAGAAGACTTGGTAATCTTTCAAGTCCGAAGATGTGGTATTATCTTAAATATGAAAACTTGGTGTTATTTTGAATCCAAGATCTCAGAATCATTTTGTCTCAGAAGACTTAGTATTCTTTCAAGTCTGAAGACATGTTATTATCTTAAATATGAAGACTTGGTATTATCTTGAATCCAAGATCTCAAAATCATTTCATCTCAGAAGACTTAGTATTTTTTCAAGTCTGAAGATGTGGTATTATCTTGAATCTGAAGACTTGGTAATATTTTGAATCCAAGATCTTAGAATTATTTTATCTCAAAAGACTTAGTATTCTTTCAAGTCCGAAGACTTGATATTATCTTAAATATGAAGACTTGGTATTATTTTGAATCCAAGATCTCAGAATTATTTTGTCTCAGAAGACTTAGTATTATTTCAAGTCTGAAGACTTGGTATTATTTTAAATCAGAAGACTTGATATTATTTTGAATTCAAGATCTCGAAATTATTTTAAGTCTAAAGAATTAGTCTTATCTCAAGTCCGAAGACTTTATCCTTGGTTGAATTCTTATTCCAAAATTAGAGGTAAAAAGGGATACACTTGCCGAAAAGGTTGCTTATTCACAAGTTTCTTGTGGTTAATAAGATCATGATTCAACATCCTACCTCCGATGAGTCTAAACTTGAAAAATATTTCATCAAAACACAGAAGTTTCTATTCACAGAAAGTAGTACATATACATATTATCCTTCAACAGAAAAATATTTTTTTTATGGATCGACTTCAGCTGGAATGTCTTTAGCTTGGAAAAGGTCGATTGGATCGATGGCTCCTGTTGTCCCTTCCTAGCTGCTTCTTCAATCATGTAGGTGCATCAGAAGGACCTTTTGGTGAGTTGGGCTCGTTTGCCTCTTCAAGGTTGAATAATTGAACCTCTGAAATATTAAGATTTGGATAAAGGTTCTATACTTCTTTCACCCCATCGTTGAAGCCCGCTCGATAATTGAAGGTTCTAGCTTCAATTAATTCGTCATCAAAAGTCGAAGACTTTTTGTAGTCTTCGACCGCTTTGCTCAACTAATCATTCAAAGATCTTATTTCTTCGATCGATTTCTCAGCTTTCTTAATTGCTTCATCGGCCTTCTTAACAGCTTCTTCAGTCTTCTGCTGGGTTTCTTTGACTGAAGATTCCAAAGAGCGGATTTCCTTCTTCTTCTTTTTGAGCTTTGCGACTTGTTCATAATTTTTTGATTGGGTCTTCTCTAGCTCAGCTTTTAAATTCTAAACGGTTGCATCGCTCTGGGCAAGCTTTTTTTTCTGTAGCTTGCTTCAGCTCCACGGCTACCTCTTTTTTGGACATAGCCTTTTGAAGCTTTTCTTTTATTTTCTTACGGTAATCCCGAAAGTCGATGATGCTCTCTTCCATAATAGTAATATCGTGTGTTACCGCCAGGATCGTCATGGTCTGTAGCTGCTGTCGAGGTCAGAACGCCCCTCTTAAGTTCTTAGGATGTCTTGTTCCCTCGAACCTACAAAAAAGAAGGGTTCGTGACCCAGGACGAGGGTTCCGGCGGGGGCACTCCGACGGTCAAGTCAGTAACGATCCAGGAGAACAGATCCTCCTAGTCGAGTCTCTCTCGATGAGCTCCATGCTAGGAGGAGTGAGTAGTGTGAGAATAGGGTGCAAGCATGTCGGGAGGATGATAGCCGAGCTAGAGGGATTCTCTACGTGGCCTTCTCCTCCACTACCTGCTTGAGGTTTTTTTTTTTGTCTTTTGTGGTAGTTGCAATTGTTACCTCCTTCTTCCGAACGTGTCGAAGGTTCTTTTTAGTCAGGGCAATCACTGGGAGCCTACCTTGGGATCTCTCCTGTACTGTCGGGCGCATATGGCGGTGCTCCATGCTACGGATATGATGTCTCTCCCGATGCGTACTGTCAGGAGTGTGTGGCAGCATTCCGTGCCATGGACGGAATGTCTTTCTTAGTTGGTGGTGAGGAAACTGCTGTACATTCTGACATTCTTTCCGGTTGTTCCATTCCGGGAAGCCTGACAGTGACTTAATTAGGGAGAACTCCTCCTTCTCCTAGTGTAAGCGGCACCCACAGGTAGTTATTATGATTTGACGGGTGCTTCTTCATGTCCCTCGGGTGGCCCGTCGGTGCTCCAGGGAGGTGGCTCCGCTCTCTTGGAGACCAGCGACACTGTCCGAGGCGTTCGCCGAGCTAGAGAGCTGGAACTCGGCTTTGGCCCGGAGGGGGCCTGACCTCAACTTCGGAGAAGCTTGGGTCAGAGGAGGAAGGCTCGACTCTTGCTTAGAGAGCACAACCTGGGAGGGGCCCACTTTGGTAAAGGGGATCGTGTGGCTCCTGCCTAGGCGACTCGAGCTTGCGAGCATCGACCTGGCGGAGGAGGTCAGCATGTGATCCCTGCTCAGAGGGCTCAACCTCGAAGGGGCTCGCTCTGATGAGGGGGGTCGCATGGCTCCGGCCTAGGCGACCCGAACTCACGGGCACCGACCTGGCGAAGGAGGTCAGTACGTGACCCCCGCCCAGAGGGCTCGACCTCGAAGAGGCTCGCTCTGGTGAGGGGGGGTCGCTTGGCTCCGGCCTAGGTGGCCCGAGCTTGCGGGCGTCGACCTGGTGAAGGACGGAGCTGGCTCTGATAGATCAGGAGAGCCCGGCTCAGTGAAGGAATCCGAGGCGGGGTGTCTACCGTGGCGACTTTCCTGACATGGCACTTGTTGTGGGTCACATGTCAGCCTTCTACCATATTATTTGCCCCCCACTCCCGAGTCTCGTTGGCGCGAAGCGCTCGGGGTGAAGGGAGTAAATGCTGTGCTGACGTGGATAGGCGAGAATCCAGCGCAATGATGGCCACGATCACCGGTGCTTCGGGGAGCGGTTTCTTCGGCCTATTTGATGGAGCCACGTGGGCACGTTCGAGGAGTGGTTATTACGAGCGCTGAATCCCAGGCGATCGCAGTTGAAATCAGATGCCGCCCTATCGATGGCTAACACGTGGCACGAATTCAATGGCTGGGAGCCGTAACGGTATGGTCGGACGCTCGTCACTTCGAAAGGAAAACTGACCCTTCCCGAACCGTACCTTCTTTCAAACTTCGTGTGCCCGCCTTGGTGCCAGGTCTTTCCTTCGTTCTCTCGGCCACTTCTGCTTCCCCAAGTCCCGAGCATGTCAGTCTTCTTTCTTGCACTGGTCGGGTAGGGACTCCTTTAGGGTTAGGTTTCCCTTTCGGATCTTCGTCTACTTCCTCCCTCTTTCTACTCTTCCCGGCTCTTGACCTTCATGTCCTATTTTGGACCAAATTTTTATCTCACCACTAACCAAGGTGAGGCCGGGCCTTCGAGATCGAGGCTGCCTTCTTCTTCTTCCAATGAGGGAGTAGATGCAGTGCGCTTCGAAGTTAGCCGAAGGCCTGCGCTTGGGGGAATAGTGATTAGGGAGCCCGCGTCTTCTCCCCCACCTCGTCCTCTTCTTTTGCCTTCCGTGCCTGCTTCCGAACCTTCTCGGTCAACAGGTCCTGGGAGGATCGCTTCGATGATCATGGCCATGGACCTTGTGACCATTTGGGATACCTATGGTATCCCGAACGGCATCCGGCTCTCGGTCCCTCGACCTGGGGAGTAGGTCACCTCCAGTGGCCCGCGCTGGATAGCTTTCTACAAGGAAACCTTCATGGGTGGCCTCCGATTCCCGTTCCATCCTTTCTTCCTTTCCGTCTTGAGCCATTATCGTCTTGTCCCTGCCCAACTTGTCCCGAATGCTATCAGAACCATCTTTTTTTCATCGTCTTGTGCCACTTCTACGGGATTGTTTCCCGCTTTTCCTTGTTCAAGGCTTTCTTCACCCTGAAATGCCACCCCATTGAGGAGGGGTGGTGGTCCCTTTCCTCCCGCCCTAGGAAGATTAGGTTTGAACTTCCCTCTTCCATCAAAGGATGGAAGAGTAGGTGCTTTTTTGCTTCGGTTGAGGGGATTGACTGGGTCTGGAGCGACCCATATCGGTCCCCTAACCGGGACTCCACGGTCGACGCAGCCGATTTGGAGGTGTACGACTAGCTCTGCTCTACCGAGGTCCCTTCACTTGAGGTTCTGCTGTCGAAGCAGAATCTTCACGAGGCTGGGATCGGCCCAACACAAGAGTTGGTTGAGTTTGGTTTATTAATCTTTTTATCCTCTTCCTTTTTCTTCTTTCTCCTTCTCTTTTTCCTTTCTTTTTTTTCTTTTCTCTCTTTTTTTTTTTTAAACTGACATCTTCTGACTTGGTGTAGCCATGAAGTTCTCTATAGAGGAACTCCTCTCGTTCTCTGAGGAGAGGAATCAGGTGGGGTGCACCGGTGAGCCCACACTGAAGAGAGCTCGGGTAGATGTCGAGGTGAGCACAGTACCGGCCGAGCACGTTCCCGAGCCGAGGAGTAGGAGGGCTGTTGAACTCGCCCCCAAGCCTCTAAGGCAACACAGTTCGTCTCCCACGCTTGAGGTGGTAGTTCGGGTGAGATCTACCACCGCTGCTGCTGCGATGGTGTCGCCTCCTCCGGAGATCATCGAGGTTGAGGAGGATAGGGAGCCGGAGGGCACGGGGCTGACCTCCGTGGTTCCATCTAAGGTGGTGCCAAGCTCTCAGCCCACACCAACAGCTTTCGCCATCGATGGGGCAGGTGGTCTCGAATCGGCGATAGGCAAGAAAGACAGGGACTACCATCAGGTCCCCTTCAGACTGGGACCCAACGTCTCCCTCACGAAGGACCCAGCGCTTGCCGAGCGGATGATGGGCTTTTTAGTCCAGTCCTGCAACTGGCAAGAGAGGAGCGGGAAGTACCTGACTGACACCATCAACGCATCCTTCTCCAACCTTTACGCCATTAGTCCATTTCTGTCATGCCTCGTTCTCTCTTTCTCTTATTTTCTCTTTGACCGACATCATTCTTAATGCAGTAAGGTGCCAAACTCCTATTGATCCGGGATTATTGTCGCAACTGGGTCAGGAGGGATAAGGAGTGTGAAGCGGAGTTTGAGTCTTCGAAGACCGAACTGAGACGAAAAAGCAACGACCTCTGGGAGGCTAACATGATGATCAAGAACCTCCGGGATGAAGTTGCCAGCACCGGGCGATGCTCGAGGGAGCTCGAGGAAGAGCTTAAGTCAAAGAGTGCCCAGCTGAAGGAGCTCCAGTCCGAGCTAGAGGCAGTGAAAGGATGGGTCACCTCCTCCGAGAAGAAGGACGCGGCCACCGACCAGAAGGCCGCTGAGGTGGAAAGAAGGTCCTCCACCGCCGTTAGTTTGGCCGAGGTTGCGAAGAAGGAGGCTGCCGAGGCCGTCCGCAGAGTTGGGGACATGGATAGGAGGGCGGTAGAGGCAGTTGCGAATTATAAAGCCTCCGAGAAGTTCAAACTGGAATTCAAGGAGGCGGCGACAGACTCCTTTTTTAAGGGGTTCGCCTACTACCGATCGCAATTGCACGGCATCCTCTCAGAAGAGAGGATGGCCGCCCTCCGACAACTGGGCTCCAAGGGTGCGAAGGGCCCAGAACCTGCACCAGTTATAGTGGAAGAGCGCCCTACTATGGTCGCACCGGCTTCTCGGGTAGTAGCGACGGAACCAAACCCGCATGTGGTGGCGAATGAACCGGCTCCACCGGCGGCATCAGTCGAACCAGCACCACTGGTGGCGACGACTGAAGGAAGGGTCCCGACTTCAGAGGTCGAGGGCAGCGGGGCTTCAATGGCGCGCCACCCTGGGAAGGCACTGGCGAAGTAGAGTAGGATTCCTTTCTCAGTTGTTGCCTTATGCTATTTTCCTCTCTAGGTTGCCCGGCATGTCGGGCCCCGGAAGCATTGTAACTCTTTCTATTAAGTAATGAAAACATATTTCACCAGATTGCTTTTCCTTCTTTTTCTTTCTTTTTGTATATGTGACAAGATCAGAGGGAAGACTCCTCTTTCATTTCTGGGTGCCTAGGACTTGGTGGCCGGAAACTAAACTCTCGGGCTCGGGGACCTATTGGCCAGAAAGCTGAACTTCGAACTTGACTGCCTGAGAGCTGGGCTCAGATCTTTGTGTCCTGGAGTTGGGCTCGAAGAACTATTGTCCGGAGAGCTGGGCTCCAGGTTTTGATTGCCTGAGAGCTGGGCTCAGGTCTTGTTGTCTTGGAGCTAGGCTCGAAGACCTGTTGTCCAGAGAGCTGGGCTCCGGGAGTTGATTGCCTGAGAGCTGGGCTCAGGTCTTATAATCTTGGAGCTGGGCTCGAAGACCTGTTGTCTGGAGAGCTGGGCTCTGGGAGTTGATTGCTTGAGAGCTGGGCTCAGGTCTTGTTGTCTTGGAGCTGGGCTCGAAGACCTGTTGTTCGGAGAGTTGGGCTCCGGGAGTTGATTGCCTGAGAGCTAGGCTCAGGTCTTATTATCTTGGAGCTGGGCTCGAAGACCTGTTATCCGGAGAGCTGGGCTCTGGGAGTTGATTGCCTGAGAGTTGGGCTCAGGTCTTGTTGTCTTGGAGATGGGCTCAAAGACCTGTTGTCCGGAGAGCTGGGCTCCGGGAGTTGATTGCCTGAAAGCTGGGCTCAGGTTTTGTTGTCTTGGAGCTGGGCTCGAAGACCTGTTGTCTAGAGAGCTGGGCTTCGGAGTTGACTGCCTGAGAGCTGGGCTCAGGTCTTGTTGTCTTGGAGCTAGGCTCGAAGATCTATTATCCGGAGAGCTGGGCTCCGTGAGTTGATTGCCTAAGAGCTGGGCTCAGGTCTTGTTATCTTGGAGCTGGGCTTGAAGACCTGTTGTCCGGAGAGCTGGGGTCCGGGAGTTGATTCCTGAGAGCTGGGCTCAGGTCTTGTTGTCTTGGAGCTGGGCTCGAAGACCTATTATCCAGAGAGCTGGGCTCCGGGAGTTGATTGCCTGAGAGCTAGGCTCAGGTTTTGTTGTCTTAGAGCTGGGCTCGAAGACCTGTTGTTCGGAGAGCTGGGCTCAAGTCTTGTTGTCTTGGAGCTAGGCTCGAAGATCTGTTGTCCTGTGAGCTGGGCTCTGGGAGTTAATTGCCTAAGAGCTGGGCTCAGGTCTTGTTGTCTTGGAGCTAGGCTTGAAGACCTGTTGTCCAGAGAGCTGGGCTCCAGGAATTGACCGCCTGAGAGCTGGGCTCAGGTCTTATTATCTTGGAGCTGGGCTCGAGGACCTGTTGTCCGGAGAGCTGGGCTCCGGGAGTTGATTGCCTGAGAGCTGGGCTCAGGTCTTATTATCTTGGAGCTGGGCTCGAAGACCTATTATCTGGAGAGCTGGGCTCCGGGAGTTGATTGCCTGAGAGCTGGGCTCAGGTCTTATTGGCCGGAGAGCTGGGCTCCGGGACTTGATTGCCTGAGAGCTGGGCTCAGGTCTTGTTGGCCGGAGAGCTGGGCTCCGGGACTTGATTGCCTGAGAGCTGGGTTCAGGTCTTGTTGGCCGGAGAGCTGGGCTCCAGGAGTTTGTCCGGAGGGCTAGGCTCCGGGACTTAATTGACTGAGAGCTGGGCACAGGTCTTGTATCGAGCGGTGATATTCCTGCAAGACAAATACCCTTCATGCAAAAGAAAATCTTTATTATTAATGAGAGAAAGTCTTACACTACTGATAGTATCTTCTCAGATTGCAGACATTCCATGTTCGGGGGAACTTGACGCCGTCAAGATCCTCGAGGTAGTAGGCTCCATGTGAGAGGGCTTCGGCCACTTTGTAGGGGCCTTCCCAATTTGGTGAGAGCTTGTCGCACTCCCGGGGTTGAGATGCTTCAGCTCGGTGCAGCACCATATCTCCGAGTCTGAAGACTTTCGGTCTTACTCGTGCGCTGTAGTACCGGGCCACCCGCTGTCGGTACGCCACCATTTAGAGCCGAGCTTTGTCCCTTGTTTCTTCGAGGAGGTCTAAGTTGAGCAGAAGGTGTGCCAAGTTCTGTGCCTCGTCATACTGCTATACTCGTAGCGTGGGCATGCTGAGCTTAACCGGGATGATTGCCTCGGTGCTGAAGATGAGGTTGAAAGGCATTTCATCAGTTGGCATTCTGGGCATTATGTGGTAGGCCCACAGAACACTTGGGAGTTCTTCCGCCCATCTGCCCTTGGCAAGGTCCAGTTTGGTTCTGAGTCCTTGGAGGATGGTCCGATTAGTCACCTCGGCCTCCCCGTTTGTTTGGGGGTGGGCTACCGAAGTAAAATGGTGCTGGATGCCATGCTCAGTACAGAATCCTTCGAACTCTAGGTTGTCAAATTGCTACTCGTTGTCGGTGATGATACAGCGAGGGAGTCCGAAGCGGCAGATAACTGCCTTCCAGAAGAATTGGCGGACATTGACTTCGATGATCCGAGCTAGCGATTCTGCTTCGACCCACTTGGTGAAGTAGTCAATGGCCACTAGCAGGAACCTTCGTTGTCCCGGTGTAGGGGGGAATGGCCCAAGGATGTCCATTCCCCACTGAGCGAAGGGCCAAGGAGATGAGAGCTGGGAGATTGGCGATGCTGGCTGGCGCTGTATCTAGGCATGGTGCTGGCATTTGTCACACCTCTTGACGAAGCCGGTGGCATCCTCCCTCATGGTCTCCCAAAAGTACCCCTAGCGGAGAGCTTTGTATGCTAGTGTTCTCCCTCCCACACAGTTCCCACAGAGGCCCTCGTGTATTTCCCGGAGTACGAAGGCTACCTCCATGGGTCCGAGGCACCTCAGGAGCGAGTAGGAGTAAGATCGATGGTAGAGTTGGCCTTCCATCAAAATGAATCGGGAGGCCTTCTTCTTGACGAGGCCAGCTTCCATGCGGTCCTCTAGCAAAGTGCCATCAGTGATGTACCTGACGTACCTATCCATCCAGCTCGGCTCCGGGGTGACTTGCTGCACCTCCTCTGGGTCTTCATAGCTTGGATTCTTGAGGTACTCAATGTAGGTGCGTCCCAGCGATGAGTCCGGTAAGGTTGCGAGACTTGACAGTGCATCTGCGCATGCATTCTCCCCCGGGGGATGTGAAAAATGCTGAAGCACCGGAAGCTTGTCGCGCCTGTGCGGACTCGTTCTAGGTACTTCATCATCTGGGAATCTCTGGCCTCATATTCTCCGGATACTTTCCCGGCAACCAGTTGGGAGTCGGTGAAGACTTTCAAGCTTTGCATGCCCAACTCGCGGGAGACTTTCAAACCTGTGAGGAGCGCCTCATACTCCGCCTGGTTGTTTATCGCGGCGAACTCGAAGTGGAGAGCGCACTCCGCCACCACCCCATCGCTGTTGGTGAGGATGAGGCCTGCTTCGCTTCTACCGGAATTGAACACGCCATCCATGTGGAGGATCCAGGGCTCCTCCTCAGGTTCGAGCTTCGCTTGGGGCTCTGTCATTGTCTGCTCTGGCTTCTCGGCGAGCCCTGTGCATTCGACCACAAAGTCGGCTAGGACTTGGGCCTTCTGTGAAGACCTCGATCGATATGCTATGTCAAACTCGCTCAGGAGCAGGGACCACTTGGCCAACCTCCCGGAGGTCTTGGGGCGGTTAAGGATGGTCCTCAGTGGCTGGTCTATCATGACCACGATGGGGTGTGCTTGGAAATAGGGCCTAAGGCGTTTAGCAGACATTATTAGTACAAAAATGAGTTTTTCGGAGCGAGTATACCTAATCTCCATGTCGTGGAGGATTTTGCTGGTGTAGTACACCGGCTTATGGGATCTGTCCTCATCTGCGCAGATGAGAACCGAGCTGACGGCTCCAGGTGTGACCGCCAGATAGAGTAGGAGCTCCTCTCCTTCTTCCGATCTAGAGAGCAGCGAGGGAGAAGCCAGGAATTTTTTCAGCTCCTCGAAGGCCGTCCTGCACTCCTCCGTCCTGGTGAAGTCATGCATCTTGCGCAGCGCCCTGAAGAAGGGAAGGCAGCGATCTGCCGACCTCGAGATGAATCGGCTCAGGGCGGCGATACGCCTTGTCAGGCGCTGAACCTGCTTTTTAGATGTCGGGTGTTCCATGTCAATGATCGCCTGGACCTTCTCTGGGTTGGCTTCGATCCCCTTCTGAGTGACCATGAAGCCAAGGAACTTTCCCGTCGTGACTCCGAAGGCACACTTCACGGGGTTCAATTTTATCTGGTGCTCTCGGAGGTTGTGGAAGGCTTCGACGAAGTCGACAACGTGGTACGAGCTCGGCCTGCTCATGACAGGCATGTTGTCCACGTACACCTGCATCTTCCAACCAATCTGGTCCTTGAAGATCCTATTGACCGGACGCTGGTATGTGGCTCCAGCATTTTCTAGGCCAAAGGGCGTCATTCTATAACAATATGTTCCTTGGTCGGTGACGAAGGCGGTGTGCTCCTCATCTTCTAGGTGCATCTGGATCTGATTGTATCTGGAGCATGCATCCATGAAGGAGAGGAGCCTATGCCCTGAGGTGGCATCCACCAACTGGTCGATCTTCGACAGGGAGAAGCTATCCTTCGGGCATGCCTTGTTGAGGTCGATGTAGTCCACACAGATCCTCCATCTGCCATTACTCTTCTTTACCATCACCACGTTCGCCAACCAGCTCGGATATTGAACATCCCGAACGAAGCCGGCGGAGAGGAGTTTGTCCACCTCCTCATTGATGGCCGCCTGCCTCTCCGGGGCGAAGCTTCTCTTCTTTTACCGGACCGGCCGGTGCTTTGGATCAATGCTCAGCTTGTGGGTGATGATGCCGGGAGTGATACCTGGCATGTCCGTCGCTGTCCAGGCGAACACACCTGTATTCGTCCGTAGGAACTCCAAAAGATGTGCCCTCTCCTCATTTGGCAGCTTGGCCCCGATTTGCACCATCTTCACATGATCGTCTCCGAGTGGGTAGGAGAGCAGCTGTTCAGCCGGGCCTCCCCTGGGGTCTTGGGCCCTTTGGTTGAGCTCATCCACCCTGGGATCGTCCTCGAGGACCTTGGCCCCAGGAAGGGTTTGGAAGCAGTGCTGCACCGACTAGGGTGTTCCCCTCATCTCCCCGATACTGTAAGGAGTTGGGAACTGCATGAGCAGTCTCTTGGTGGAGACAACGGCGTCGAGCAGGTTGAGCCTGGGTCGGTCAAGGATCACGTTATAGGCTGAGGGGAGCCTAACAACCGTGAAGGTCATTATGACAGTGCTCGGCCGAGGTGGGGTCCCGGTGGTGATTGGGAGAGTAATTTCTCCCTCCACTCTTATAGAGTCACCCGTGAAGTCGACAAGGAGGGTGTGCACAGGTCCGAGCTGAGTTGGGGAAAGGTTCATTCTGGAGAAAGCATCATAAAAAAGCATATCTGTGAAGCTTCCACTATCAACCATGATGTATTTTATAGGATGCTTCGCAATCGTCATCTCGATGACCACGACATCATTATTTACATTTTCTCCCTGATCTCCTCCCTCCATCATAAAGGAAAATACATTTTCAAGATGTCCTGCCTCCTGAGCCTTCTTGGATGCACGCTCGACCCCCAGCATATCATCCCAACCGACCTCTCGGTAGGGGTATTATCGACCACCGGAGCTGGTGGGAGAGCAACGAGCGCCTGAGGTTCTGCTTCATGTCTGCCCCCCATAAACCTTTTAAGGTAACCCCTCCTAATGAGTTCTTCGATTTCTCATTTGAGGTTACGACATTCCTCGGTGTCATGGCCGTGGTCATGGTGGAAACGACGATACTTCATTTTATCACGACCAACGGACGGTTTCATCGAAGGTGGGTGCTTCAAGTATGGCTCACCTTTGATCTCCATGAGGATATCCGCCCTTGGGGTGAGCAGGGGGTGTAACTCCCCTCGGTAATGGGAGCGCTTCTCATCCTCGTTCCTTGTTGGAAGCTCAGAGATGGAGGCCCCGGCTTCCGCATGCTGGACGCCTCGGCGGGAGTCGGCTTCTTCAGTGGCTTCCCGTCGAGCTCCCGCCTCGTACGATCCGCCTTCTCGACACGGATATACTTCTAGGCTTGAAGGAGGAGCTCGGAGTAGCTCTTCGGGGGCTTCTTGTCGAGTGAGTTAGTCAGGCGGGAGGTCCTGAGTCCTTGTTTCAGAGCCAACATGGCAACGGGCTCTTCGAGATTGTAGATCTCCAACACGGCAATTTTGAAATGGGCCACGTAGTCCCGTAGGGGTTCGCGGTCCTACTGCTTGATGGAGAAGAGGCTGTCTGCCTCCCGTGGCACCTTTCGATAAGTGTCAAAGTGAGCTACGAACTTCTGCCCCAGCTAGGCGAAGGAGTTGATGCTCTCCGATTCTAGACGGGTGAACCACACCCGGGTTGCTTTCTGGAGGGTGGCAGGAAAGGAGATGTAGAGGAGAGCGTCGGTGGCCCCCTGGACCCTTATGAGGGTCCTGTAGCTTTCCAGATAGTCCAGGGGATCCGTGGTACCCTCATAAGGTTCCACTTGTGGCATACGGAACTGATCCGGGATCGGCTCTTCTTAGACTTCTCGAGAGAAAGGGGGACGGGTGTTGTAGCCCGCCAGCTCGCTAATGGAGCCCGGTAGATTAGCAAATCGGTGGGATAGCTCCGCCAGCCTACGGTCATGCTCCTTCAGGCGCTTCTCCATCGTGTGCCTGATGGCTTCGTCAGTGGACCCCTCCGTCGAAGGAGATGGAGAAGGTGGCATGGGTGTGTGATGCCCGTAGCGGGGGTTCTTGCTCTTTCTGCCTCGACGGGGCTTGGACACTACCCGCTCAAGGTTTGGTGAGTGGCTTTCCTATCAACAGACCCAGCTCGTTGTCTTTTCATCAAAGTTTGCTAACTACTCCGGTTGCCAGTGAAGGCCCGCGGCTGCGAACGCCTTCCTTGGAAGGAATGCAAGCTATCACGGGGCATCACGGTATGGGCCATGAGGGTCCCTGGCTATTGGTGAGTAGCCAAGGATCGGTGCTGATGCTGGAGCTAGCGCACTGCTGTGGCAAAGATTTGCACCTGCTGAGTGAGTGCAGCTAGTTGGGATTCTGCTGGAGGTGGTTGAGCCAAAGTGGGTGGTTCCACCTCTAGGTTGTACGGGTTCCCTGGGAGGGGGAGTCTCCCACACGTCTGGTGGAGACCTCTCTTGACTGCATTGTCACCATCCTTCCTTCGAGCTGCTTATAGGGGGCTCAAGCTGGATCAAAGATCGCTCCGTGCCCCCTACCTGGCATGCCAATCTGTTGCTGCCAGGATCGTCGTGGCCTATAACTGCTGTCGAGGTCGGAACGCCCCTCTTGAGTTCTTAGGATGTCCTGCTCTCTCGAACATGCAAAAAAGAAGGATTAGTGACCTAGGTCAGGGGTTCCGGCAGGGCACTCCGACGGTCAAGTCAGTAATGATCCAGGAAAACAGATCCTCCTGGTCGAGCCCCTCTCGATGAGCTCAACGCTAGGAGGAGTGAGTAGTATGAGAATGGGGTGCAAGCATGTCGGGAGGATGATAGCCGAGCTAGAGGGATTCTCTACATGGCCTTCTCCTCCGCTACCTGCTTAAGTTTTTTTTTTGTGTTTTTTGTGGTAGTTGCGATTGTTACCTCCTTCCGAACGTGTCGAAGGTTCGTTTTAGTCGGGGCAGTCACTGGGAGCCTACCTCGGGATCTCCCCTGTATTGTCGGGTGCATGTGGCAGCGCTCCATGCTGCGGATGGGATGTCTCTCCCGATGCATACCATCAGGAGCATGTGGCGGCGTTTCATGCCATGGATGGAACGTCTTTCTTGGTTGGTGGTGAGGAAACTACTGTGCATTCTGACATTCCTTCTGGCTGTGTCATTCCGGGAAGCCTGGCAGTGACTTAATTAAGGGGAACTCCTCCTTCTCCTGGTGTAAGCGGCACTTACAGGCAATTATTATGATTTGACAGGTGCTTCTTCATGGCCCTCGGGTGGCCCGTCGGTGCTCCGAGGAGGTGGCTCCGCTCTCTTGGAGACCAGCGGTGCTGTCCGAGGCGTTCACTGAGGTGGAGAGCTAGAACTCGGCTCCGGCTTGGAGGGGGCCTGACCTTGACTTCGAAGAAGCTTGGGTCAGAGGAGGAAGGCTCGACTCCTGCTCAGAGAGCGCAGCCTGGGAGGGGCCCGCTCTGGTAAAGGGGGTCGTGTGGCTCCGGCCTAGGCAACCCCGGCTTGCGGGCACCGACCTGGTGGAGGAGGTTAGCACGTGACCCCCGCTCAGAGGGCTCGACCTCGAAGGGGCTCGCTATGGTGAGGGGAGTCGTGTGGCTCCAGCTTAGGCGACCCAAGCTCACGGGCGCCGACCAGGCTAAGACGGTCAGTATGTGACCCCCGCCCAGAGGGCTCGACCTCGAAGGGGCTCGCTTGGTGAGGGGGGGTCGCTTGGCTCCGGCCGAGGCGGCCCGAGCTCGCGGGCATCGACCTGGCGGAGGACGGAGCTCAGCTTGATGGATCAGGAGAGCCCAGCTCGGTGAAGGAATCCGAGGTGGGGTGTTCACCGTGGTGGCTTTCCTGACATGGCACTTGTTGTGGGTCACACGTCAGCCTTCCACCGTATCATCGTGGATCAGCTGCATTGACCACATGGTATATGAAGTTAGCAAAGTTGAAAATTATGTATCAGAAAGAAGAAGAGAAATGGCATTTACCTTCAGCATAGATGTGAATGGTAAATCAGAGATATCCTCAATATATCAGGATTTGGTAGTTTCCCAATCCTGAGGAAGCAGAGTGCACTTCATTATCTCCCTAGCCAGTTCAGGATTCTCCAAGCCTTGCCCGTCAGAGAAGATGGTAAAGTCTATATGGCATTCCCTATCCGTTGGAGCATTCCTCCCGGAACCCTCTCGTGGAAGCGGAGCCTTTCCTTTTGTTTTACCCTTTGGAGAAGCGAGGAGTGATTTTCCAACGGTTGGGGTTGGGTCGGATTGTTCCGGAGAAGGCGACGGGGGTGAACTCCTTATAGGAGGTCCTGTTGGGGATGGAGTCCTTGTGGGAGGTCTCGTTGAGGGCAAACTCCTTGGAGGAGGCTCCATTGAGGGCACATCGTCTTCATCGGATGCAACCCTCATCGGAGATACACTCGAAGTCCTTTCGGCCCTGGCTTTCTTTTGGACTTCGATCTCTTTTTGAATAGCTACTAGCCTCTTCCTTGAGGCCTATCGAAGCTTTTCGAGATTTAGCTTTATCGACTTACCTGCAATCAAGAGATAGAAGGTTCTCAGATCAGTCATAAAAAAAGGAAAAAAGAAAAGGAACCAGCTATTTCTATACCTAACGTAGGAAGCTTGCTGATATGAGCGAGGTGAAGGTTTTGTTCCTTTTGTTGCCACCAAGACCACCATAGCCTGTAGCTGGAGTCGATCTTGGATCGCACCCTCATCACTCGGGAAGCTGCTCGCGCACCTGGACTTGCAAAACAGAGGAGACCCGGGTCGGTGATCCCGGCGGGGGCACTCCGACGTTCAAGTTAGTGACGATCTAGGGGAACAGATCCTCCTGGTCGAGCCTCGTAGATGGACTCCACGACTGATTGGCTGTGTTCGTCGAGACCTTTCCAATGGGTCTCCAGTAGCACTTGGTCTTCTGGATGTTCTCTTGTATGCCACCCCTTCCGCCCCCTCGTCACTTACCTCCCCTTGGAACCTTGGAGAACTCCTTTAAGCCAGGATGGTCGCCAGTCGCCTGCCTTGGGATCCTCCCCTCGTTTGTAGGTGTGTGCGGTGACGTTCCTTGTCGTGCGTGAGGTGCCTTTCCTTATTCGTGATAGGGAACGGCACCGTGTGCCTTGACCCTCATTTTGGTCGCTCCATTTTGGAAAACCTGGTAGAGCCTTAATCGGGGGGCAGTCGTCCCCCGAATTCGAATCTCCTGGGTTGACTTCCTCTTTCGGGTAGCACAGACGATCGGTCAAGAGTGCAGCGCCTCGATCGGGGGACTCTTTTCCTTTTAGTGTAAGTGGTAGCTAGGGCACTTATTGTGGCCTTGCGGGCACCTCTTCGTGGTCCTTAGGTGGCTTGGCGGCATCCTTCGGCTGTTGGTCCCTTTACTCGAGATGGGGCCGACTCAGGAAAGAGAAGCTCGACTTCAGCCATGGCATCTCGACCTCCAGGGAGCCACCTAGTGAAGGAGTCCAAAAAAAGGCGGAGCTTAACTTCGGCCACGGCGTCTCAACCTCGACGGAGCCACCTGGTGAAGGAGTCCGAAGAGAGGCGGAGCTCGAGGGAGCCGCCTAGCAAAGGAGTTCAGAGAGAGGCGGAGCTCAACTTCGGCTACGGCGTCTCGACCTCGAGGGAGCCGCCTAGCAAAGGAGTTCAGAGAGAGGCGGAGCTCAACTTCGGCTACGGCGTCTCGACCTCGAGGGAGCCACCTGGCGAAAGAGTTCGAAGAGAGGCAGAGCTCGACTTCGGCCACAGCGTCTCGACCTCGAGGGAGCCACCTGGCGAAGGAGTCCGGAGAGAGGCGGAGGTCGACTTCGGCCATGGCATCTTGTCCTCGAGAGAGTCGCCTAGCAAAGGAGTTGGAGAAAGAAATCTGACATGGTAGCTTCGCCCAACATGGTATCTGACTGGGTCTAACATGGGTTCCACATTAGCGATCCTGCCACATCACCTTCAACGGTTCTTTAGCCATAGGAACTTTAGAACTTGACAATGTCTCGAAGTCCTTTTGATTGGCCTTCAAGATTTTCTTCCCAACGTTTGCATCCAAACGAGGATTCTTCCATTAGTGTTGAAACCCCAGTGTGGGTAATATATGAAAAAGAAACAGGGTTTCCACCCATGTATAGCATTGGGAGTTCCCCTAATTAGTCTTCAGCCTGGGCGAGGACCAATGACCCACCACCTTTCACCGTGAAAATCTCTTTTCAGTATGAAGAGGGAGGTGAACAGAGAAGTTTTTGGCTCTACATTGCAGAGTTTACAAAGGACTAAAAACCTGCAAATATTTCTAAAGCTATTCGGGGTTAATTGGGCTGGAACTACTTGGTACAGGTTAAAAATTTTCACGAAAAAAGAATGAAAGGAAAACCGAAGACCAGCCTTTAGGTGGTCTTCACACATTGCAATTGACCCAGGAGGAGGACGGACTATCCTTTCATATGGACTGGGAAGAAATAATTTAAAGGTACGATGAAAATGGAAACAATTCCGAAGACCTTCTAACCTAGTATGAGTCAAAGAGCTAGCAATGGTTTCGGGAGATGACTCAAAACCCCTCTTTCTAACAGGAACTCTACCCCTGGAAGGTTCATCTCCTGATGAACCCCTGCTAATGGTTGGGTTACCTAGTGACTCAGACATTGTAGGAAGGAGAGAAAAAGAAAAGGAAAGACTTCTATCTCCAAGGAAAAACTAAGCAGCTTATTGAAAGAATAATGGTGCGGAACAAGAGGAAGAAGGAGGTTTCAAAGGAAAGTGCAGAAGTTCTTTCTGTAAAGTCTCTCTCTCTCTCTCTTATATATGTAGGATGATGGGGTTAGTCTAGGGATTTGATGATCTCCTCGATCGTGCAGTATATCGGTGGTGCCGATCGTGAGTTCAAATTTCTAAGGGACGTTTATTAGCGGATTGTCAGTTACGATCCATGAGAAATGCCTTGAATGGCCAAGATAAACTTCCAGCATATTGATCAATGCTCAAGATCACGGCAGGTGTACTTTCTCGATTAAATGAAAGTCCCATAAAGACCTTTTTAATCAAAAGATTGGCCTGATTTTTTTTAAATCTATGCCATCTCTCTGAAGCATCAACAGGAAATTGACACCTGTCCTTAGCACGATCTCCACACCATAAATCAACTATCACAGGCGACAAAATCAGAGATCTATCATCATTGATTATTTACTTTTCATTTATATGCAACAAATTTTGATTACTCCTATTTTTCGAAATAAAGATATTTTGAAATTAGGAGTGGGGGGCAGTTGTTGTGGAATCCGATTTAATATAAAATAATTATCGGTCCATTAGTTGAGCCAATTTTAATTTTTTGTATATCAGCTAGATCAGTGTTCCTGAAACTTGGTCCAAAATATGTTATCATTATTTCCTTCGGCTTTATATCTTCAGCCTGGTCCGAAGAGAATGCCTTCGAATATATATTATTATTTTTCTTCGGCTTTATGTCTTCAGTCTGGTCTGAAGAGAACACCTTTGAAATATGTTATTATTATTTCCTTCAGCTTCATGCCTTCAGCCTGGTCCGAAGAGGATGCCTTCGAAATATATTATCATTGTTTCTTTCGGCTTCATGTCTTTAGCCTGGTCCGAAGAAGATACCTCTGAAATATGTTATTCATCCATTCAGTACCATAGTAAGTAGCTATTTATTTTTTAATTCACTCCAAAAGAATATATTAGAAGCATATAACTAATATCCCTTTGGACCATTCCAAGGAAGGCAATCCGAAGATGCAGCAGTTAGGCTCACTTCGAATCTTCCCTTAGAGAGTGCATCTGAAGCACCAGAACAATCCTTCTACCTGAAATAGTTAAAGGTTGTTTTGGTTATTATAACTACCCACATGGTCAATAGTTTCGGCTTGGATAACCATGAGATAACTAATTTTTTGACTGCCACTACTTACTATTATGAGAAAGTTTCGTTAACTAACTCCATAACCATGAGTAATTACAGTCACGCCTATAAATATTGGTAAGAGGGGACACTCGAGGTAAGCTGACAAGAGGCAAGTTAGAGCTAATTTACAACCAACTCTTTCAAAGCCACCTTCTTCCTTTCCATTTTTCTCTCATCTCACTCTACTCTCAAAGTTCTCCATTCTGCTGCCTAAATTCTTGCTAACTTTGGCATCGGAGTGTCCAGCACCGGAGAAATTCTGGTCAAGGAATTTGTTTTGCAGGCTCCCATCGACGGCGAACTAGCAGGTAGGCCATTCCATCCGGTCAGCGAGGATTTAGCATCAACAGATGGAAAAGGAGTGAATAAGATGGTCTAGTCTGGGCTTGTTTGTCTTAGACTTTGCTTATTCTTGGAGGTCCCCTCTTATCCTTATTATAGGTGTAGCTGTAACCGAAGGTGGTTATGGAAACCGAATGGTGGTTATGGTAACCGAATGATGATTATGATAACCGAATGATGGTTATGGTAACCGAATGTGGTTATAGTTGTTTGAATAGATCCCTCTGTTATGAGGTCGGGTGACTGGGCCACAATACAGCCCCCCACTCCCTAGCTCGAAAAATGCTGCCAATGAAATGCTTGGCTTTTTCAATGGAGTAATTTTATCTCTTCGATCTTGATATTGGCATAAACAAATAACAGTCTTTACACTTTGTCGGTTTGCTGATTAGATTTTCTTTTGTTGATCTTTTTATTTGATAGTAAGGTAGGTTGGTTAGGCCCGCCTCGGTATGTCATTGGATTTATCGTAGGGTATGTCGCTTAGGCCATCCCTGTGCCTTTGATTGATGGTAAGGTAGGCTGGTCAGGCCTGCTTCGGCACGTTGTTGGATTTATCATAGGATAGGCCGTTTAGGCCATTCTTGTGCCTTTGATTGATAATAAGGTAGCCTGGTCAGGTCTGCCTCGGCACGTCATTGGATTTACCGTTAGGATAGGTCGATTAGGCCATCCCTGTGCATTTATTGATAATAAGGTAGGCTGGTCAGGCCCGCCTCACACTTTGTCGGGTTTACTGTTAGGGTAGGCCGATTAGGCCACCCTAGTACTTTTTATTGTTGATAAGAAGGTAGGCCGGTCAGATCCACCTTTGCATTCATCGGACATATCGATAAGGTGAGCTGATCAGGCCTGTCTTTGTGCTTCTTGTTGGATTCAATGGATTCAATGGGCTTCAATGGACCTTTATGGATCTTTGTGGTTGGATTGGTCTTGGACGTTGATCGATCTTGTGCTTAGAGAGCCTTGCACCTCTTTTACTCTACTTGGCAGTGTTAAGCCAATCGAAATCTATCCTTCCCATGGAGAAGAGCTCTCGGGTGTTTTCATTCCACTGACCTTTGCACTAACGAAAATATGTTGGGCATGGCTTCTTTTTCTCCTAGTATTCTTTGTCCCCCTTATTTTTTTTCTTTTCTTGCTCTTTCTTCACCAGAGACATGATAAAAGGCACGCTCATGGTGTAACAACCCTGAAAAAAAAAATGAATGAAGCCCGACCGGCCTAGACCCATGCTTCTGGCCCAGTGTGTAGCCTAGGCACGAGCACGAGCGGGCGTGCAGCATGGGCAAGCAAGGGCACGAGCGAGACGCAGGAGATCGAGTGAGCACGGCTGGCATGTGCGAGCGCTGGCGATGCGGACGGGAGCGTGGGCACAGCCCGGCCCGTTGCGCGAGCGCGCGAGGCGTGGCCCAGGCGGAAGTGATGCTCGTAGAAGCGTTTCCCTCGCCATTTCCTTATCATTTCCTATCGGTTTCGCGGGGCTCACAGCGGTCCATGGGGTTTCTGATCGATCTGGACCGTCTGATCACCTAATCGAATGGCTAAGATGGATCTAAGAGAAAATAGGCTTGATCAGAGGCTTTTGGATTCAAATTTTAATGCAGTTTGAGGCGTTAATCTCAGATCTAACGGTCGGAAAAATTTCTTGATGGTTTTGGACTTCTGAGATGAGGTTTGAGGTGGTTTTGGACTGATTTGTTCTTCTTTTTAACGAGGGGCACCGAGACGCTGAGGGTTATTTCAAGTGTAGAGAGCCAAGAAGAGAGAGGAAGAGGAAAGAGAAAGAGAAGGGAGAAAGAGGAGAGAGGAAGATGAGAGAGAAAGAGAAGAAAGAAAGAGGAGAGAGAAAGAGTAGAAGGAAGGGAGAAAAAATATAAATTTTAAAGTGGGAGATCGAAAAGCCTTTTTCTCAAAATCCGTATAGTTAGGATTTTATAGCCTTCTGAGCAGAAAGGTATTGGACGAACTCCAGGTACAGATTGTTACCGGGTATTTTGGGTTAGCACTTAAAAGTAAGAATTCTGGACATGATCACCATTCTATATATTATTTTACATGGCATAATTTTGATCCGAGTGCATGAGCATTGGCATGCATAATTTGTTGTTGCATGATATAGTTGATTTTAATGATGGACAATATGACTATTGTTGTTATTATTTATATTTCTGGATACTATGCTTATCAAACAAAATTACTGTTGATGGTTTGGATCGTGATGCCGGTCATCGAAAGATTTGAGATTTCATGGTTTGATATCATGATGTGGTGTAACATCATGATATGATTTGACAGGATAATGTGAAAGGATAAAGAGTTAATTAATAGTATACGGTGTTTGGACTAGCCATGCTACGGGATCGTGATTATACAGCCAGAGCCACGGGCTTAGTACGTGGGCTAGCCTGGCCATAGGCAGATTGTACATGGTCGATTGTGAGATTGCCTGTCACAGACTGAAGAGTGACAATGAGCTTGCCAGTCACAAGCTGAAGTGTGACACTGAGATTGCCAGTCGTGGGTTGAAGCATAACCATGATTAGTCTAGAACCCTAAAGAAAATGGATGATTAAATTGAAATATAAAAAGGAAACATGATTTTGATAAAAGGCTCTGACAAATATAACATTTGAGTTGCTTGGTTGCATAATATGATATACTCCTATCTTCTTGCTATTTTAAAGTTATATTATTATTGATGATGACTGTTTGGAAACTTTGCTGGACTGTAAAGCTTACAACCCTCCATTTATTTTTCCTTCTCGGAGTTTGGCAGTATATTTGAGCTTGGTGATGAATGAGATTCGTGAAGAAATGATGAGTAGTTAGAGAGTTATTAATACCAAGTAGATGACTAAAGGATGATGAAAATTGAACCTTATATGTTGTACCATTTTCTTTGTATTAGATAATTTCTTATAATTTGTGATCAATAATATTATGAAGCATTAAGATTATAATGAAAAATTTATAGATCTTGCATGATCGCTAGGATAAAATGTAGGATTGCGTAGCTAATTTTGATGCTGAATACGAGACGTGATACATGATAACCTCTTTTGCTCATTGCCATGATTTCCGAGCTCCTTCACTTTCAGTTTCAGCATCTCATCCCATTGCCTTAGAAGTACGTCGGTCTTTCTCCTTCTCCAGCTGGATTATAGATTTTATTTTCAAAACCAAAACGGAGATGAGAAAGATGTGAGATGAAAGGTTTTCACTCTGTGCCCCCACATTAATTAAATAAATATGGCAGCAAGCTGCTGCGTTGCTTGCAAGCTGTCCCTTAAAAAGATTGAGCTTGGTATCTTCTGCACAAAAAATAAAATAAAATAATAATTAATCGTCTTTTTCATAATTCTCAAAGTTCACTGTTTTTAAAACATCCCAACATTTTTCGTCTCCGTCCGCGGATATTCGTGGAAGAATGTGAATCATCCTTTCACGCAAAAGGTGTGATTCCCTGTCACCATTGGTGGTAGTCCAGTTGAATAAAACTTTATTTCACACTTATTTCGTACGAATTTGAAAAAGGAGACCTTAACCTACCCAATTAAACCTAGGATTAATATTTAGAATTCATGTCAAAAAGGTAGATAAAAGGTTAGAATTTTTCTTATTTTCCGCATTGCTCATGTCAAGTTAAATGTCCATTTTTAAATAAAAAATGTTTATATAAATTTAACATCTCATATTGAATATTTTTTATGGAATGCAAATTTTCAATAATTACGATATTTTTATTGAGATCTTTTTTTTTTTTTTATAAAAAATTAAAAAAAAAATATTTATAAATTTTTTTTTACATGTTTCCATCTTATCAGATAATATTTTTTTAAAACCAGGAATGAATACGCCAATCATGCAGATTAGTAAAACAAAAAATAAAAATAAAATCTGACCTTCACTCATATTAATAGATTTCAGAAATTAATATCAAAATTTAATTAAAACAACTACAAGAAACCATGATCGATTGAAAGTGACGAGGCAACAACTTCACCATTTCATGCCAATCAAGGTTTTAAGGGTGATATTTTCCAACTTAAGTGATCACCTTTATTACGTGCCCACAGCTTCACCATTTCATGCCACTCAGAGGTAAAACCCAACACATACACCCACAGATCCGCTCGCATACAAACACACACAGCAGGTCACCCCATTCACTATGGATGAATATGGATGGTGTTCTTAACCGGATAGGTACGAACCCTTTGAGGTGGCCGAAAGAGAGATACGAAGAGCTCCATTTGCCGAGTTCCTTTTAGCTGCCCGAAGCGACGAGACACGCACGAGCACACAGAGAGAAAGATAGGGCCCGGGGGGGGGGGGGTGATCGATCGAGAGCAAGAAGAAGAGCGAATAATATATATGGATTCGGTGGATGATGATGGCCGCGTAAGAACGGGTATTTTCTCCAAACCTCTTTACAAAATCTAGCCGGATAGTAGATACCCGTCATGGTTAATTTATACTCCTCCATAGCTCTCGTTATCTCCGCGGATTTGCAGAACTATATATATATATTTCAAGCTATCAGCATGATATATATGATGTAATACATCGGTCTAGATTTTTTTTTTTTTTGTAACTATTTTTTATTGGTTCGTCACGCATTGAATATAAAATTTATGGAAAGGAGGTTAGTACTAGTTTAATTATATATTAGCTGATTTTTGGTATCTTATATATCAACCGGTATTTTGGGTTTTTTTAAGTTATGTCAGCTAAATAGACGATCGAAGATGTCTCAAAACTTAGATGTTGAAAATGCTAGCTCCATTCTAAGTTAAATCACTTTCTAAATTTAAATTATTTCATATCTTTGGATATCGCATGCATGTTACATATATATTGATAAGGTATCGCCCATTAATATCGGGTTGCAATGGAAATAAGTAGCAACGGGTTGAGATGAGAAAATTAAGTGCTTAATAAAAGAGAATGTCATTGGCTTGAATACCAAGAAAATCAATAATATTGTAATGAGAAAACTAAGAGCTTCATAAATGAGAATGTGGACAATATGATATAATAGGGTACCTAGTGAGATGAGATATGTATATTGCATAGAAGTTTTATAACAGACCAAGAGATCCAAAACAAAATTATAGATACAATTAAGTACAGCGATATATATATATATATATATATATATATATATATATATAGAGAGAGAGAGAGAGAGAGAGAGAGAGAGAGAGAGAGAGAGAGAGAGAGAGAGAGAGAGAGAGAGAGATGTATTATAATTATAAAAGTTGGTCAATTATACGATTGTAATTATGTCATGACATGCCATTGGCCGGGAGTGTTGAGGGCCATCCAAGGACCATTTACCTGGTGGAATGAACAGCACATCCTATGCCATCATAACCAACCCAATGCTTTGTGAGTTGGCAACCACTGTGTGTATATGTACTTATATATCGTAGAACCAATATTATTGCTCTCATAGCTAGGGTTGCCAAGACCAAACTTTCACTGCTTAATTAGTTCACGAAAAGTCATTGTAACCTGAGTTTAATCTATACCTTAATGGTGAGAGGATGCCAAGCATTCCCAAAAATGGTGAGATGGTCATTGATTACCACTAGCTAGGGCAAGTGTCTCATATATTAAAGTTGGTATCATGGTATGTTCTCCATGGTATAAGGTTGACTCTCCACCTTCCTTGAGGAATCTTCTTTGCTTTAAAATGGAGTCCTTTTTTTCCCTAAAAAAAAAGGTGGAGTTCTTTTCTTGGACTATGATCCAGCATGATGTACATGGAAGCCTAGTGGACACATCAGCTTGCTTTTTTTTTTTTTATCTTATGATAGTCCATCAGTTGGCCTACCACTTCATAAGAAAAGTTCTGAATTAGTACTGGTGGGTTCTGAGTGGATTATATATTGCTATCATATCCGGGCTTGATGATTGGTTATATGAGTTGACTGTGGTCAAGTGTTACTTTGGATCGCCATGCTATGGGTACTTTATAATCTAATAGACTGTTAATTAAAGTGTACTTTATTGTGCATATCTTTAACTTTTCACTTGGTTTCGTTAACTCTAAAGTTAATATATGATTTCTCTAACAAAGTTTGGTAACACAATAATTAGGAAGGCATTAGTAGTTAGTGGGCTGGTGTGACAGTAATAGGCTCAAATCATGCTTTTAATCCTTTCAACTTTTTAGCATTTCCTCACAGGCCATGGAATTGCTGTTGAACTTGGATTGGTCTCCTGAAGTGGACCAGGCACAGGCCACATGATGCAATATTTGGAAGATTAATACTTATATACTTCCTCAGTTCCTTGTTTTCTTTTGAGTAGGAAACTTGATACACATTCGGAACTAACTTGTTAAGGATGCAGAAAGAATCAATTAAATGCATAGATTAGAGATTTTTTTTTGTTTTTTGGTTGGGAAGATCAAATATCTCCAAGCTTCATAATTCTATCAAAGCTTTTTCTAAAGCACAATTCAAAGTAAGATAAGAAGTACAAAATGCTAATATTTCAAAGTTTCTTATCTGCCAAGAAATGATCCATCTTTGAGTGAAAACAATTGAAAGCTTTGGTATGCTTCTGAAACAATGGGTTCTCACAGACACTCATGTCACAGAATTTTTTCCTCACCAATCTTCCAAGAATTCATGCAGGAACCGTGTGGACAGCAACAACACATGCAATTACTGCTGTCATAGGTTCAGGTGTACTGGCATTGCCATGGAGTGTAGCACAACTGGGATGGATCATTGGCCCTCTAGCTCTCATTGCTTGTGCCTATGTAACTTACTACACTGCCATTCTACTTTGTGACTGCTATCGAACTCCTGATCCAATCCATGGAAGGAGGAACTACACATACATGGATGTCGTTCGATCATGCCTTGGTAATTGATTGTATTATGCCTCCTCTATTTGGTATCACCAAACATTTAGTTAGTGTTCCATTGGTTTTTTTCCTGCTATCTAATTTTACTAAACTCTGCTGTTTAGGGCCCAGAGATGTATTTATATGTGGTCTTGCACAGTATGCGATGCTTTGGGGAACTATGATTGGGTACACAATAATTTCTGCAATGAGCATAGTGTGAGTCATTTCATTCACTAGGGCCTAACTTTTAACTTACTCTATGTTGTCTCTAGTAGTTTTCTTGTAATTTCTTGGACTCATACTTGCATACTCTGAATCCTGGCAAAACTAATCTTCATTCTGTTGTTGAGACTTTGCTCCCTTGACTTCAACTTTCAGATACTCTTATGAATAATTTGGCAATGGAGAATATCTCATAGATCATTCTGAGAACTTTATAATCTTTGTTATATCTGAGCTATATATTGAGATGCTTCCATCATGGTTTACTATATTATCCTGTACCATTAAACATGGGATGTACCATACCATATGCTATCTCATACCGTATTGACTATTGACACTTTATTGCTATCTTGTACCATACTGTACTGCAGACCAATACTATAATGGGATGATACTGGTATGGGATCTAGTCTCAAAATGACGAATCTTGGTTTTCATTATCCTTTAATTTATACATGTTACATTAGATTTTTCTTACATTATCTCAAGCATTTTTGCTTTACTAATTCATCTACACTGACTATGATCTGAATAAGACAGGGCTGTTATGCGTTCGAACTGCTTCCATTCCAAGGGGCATGATGCAAGTTGCCATGGAACAGGAACCTTATATATTATCATATTTGGCTTGGTCGAAATTGTGTTATCCCAATTCCCAAACTTGGAGAAGATTACCCTAATTTCAGTGGTCGCCGCCATAATGTCATTTGCATACTTGTTTATTGGATTGTTCTTATGCGTAGCAAAGCTTGCTTCTCATGGCTTGGTCAGAGGTACCATTTTGGGAGTTAAGGTTGGGGGGATCGATGGTGTCTCTGCAACAACCAGGACATGGCACTCATTACAAGCTCTTGGAAATATAGCTTTCGCATACACTTATGCTATGCTTCTTGTAGAAGTCCAGGTACTGCAATTCTGGGTCACACTTAGTGACTACTACCATATGGATCAATTCTTAACCTACATATCTACTTTGTCAGCTTGTGAGTAATTCTTCATCAATTTTCTCTAGGTAGAAATTTATTAAAATGATAGAAGTCCAACACTAGCATGCAAAATTAAAGTGTATTTCCAATATAACACTTCTCTCTTAACACAGACCAGAAAATGAGAATTTTTTTTCTTGTTGTTTATAAATTAGCAATGAAATCAATCACATCGTGGAATTGAATTGTGAGTACAACTAAATTTTATAGCACTGGTTGTGCATATATTTTATTCTCTCCTAGTATTTTTGTTTTGTCCAATTTGATTTAAGAGTTGAATTCTCGTTGCTCTTTATGAAGGACACTCTGAAATCACCTCCACCTGAGAACCAGACAATGAAGAGAGCAAGCTTGTATGCAATTGGAGTGACAGCAGCCTTATATATCTCACTTGGTTGCATAGGGTATGCAGCCTTAGGCAATGGTTCTCCTGGAAACATCCTCACCGGATTCTACGACCCCTTTTGGCTTGTGGACATAGGCAATATTGCAGTCCTCATCCACCTAGTTGGAGCCTATCAGGTCATTCACATCTTAATCTTCTATATATAATGATTGAATGTTATCTAGATCAAACAAATGGCAATGAGCTGAAAGTAGTGAACATGAGTTGGCCTTTATGGTTGATTGTTTCAGGTGTATGCCCAACCAATCTATGCCAAGTATGAGAAATGGCTTGAGAAGAAATGGTCAGAATTGGCCTTCTTCCACAAAGTGTACACAATAGAGCTCCCCTTCTCCAAAGGCTGGACCTTTCGGTTCACCCTGTGCAAGCTCGTCCTTCGATCGGCCTTTGTCGTGTTAACAACATTGATAGCACTGATGCTACCCTTCTTCAATGCAGTTGTTGGATTTCTCGGTGCAATTGCCTTCTGGCCATTGACAGTGTACTACCCGGTGACTTGTTACATGGCTCAAGCCAAGATCAAGCGAGGAGAGGTGAAGTGGGTGGTGCTCCAGTGCTTGAGCATGGGTGCACTCCTTGTCTCGCTCCTTGCCGCCATCGGGTCAGTCGCAGACATTGCTCAACGTCTCAAGCATGTAACGTTGTTTAAGGTTGAGTTCTAGGTGGCATTATGCTAAATATGTGGCAAAGATAATCTTCATCATGTAAAATATCATGGATCCTCAGTTTCGTTGGAGTTTGTAAGGTGGAGTTTTATGATCAAGTTTCTGATTGCGAACAAAGTCGACGTCCCTTTCCAAATAAAAATGAGGACTCTGGTTGCAAGAAAATGCTGGTATAGGGATATGGTGCAAATTTTTATAATTAGCTATGCATCCGGATTGCAGAAGATATTAATTTTAAATAAATAGTTAACTAGATCTTGATTATTTTTTCCTTTTTATTTTTTCTTTCCAGTAAAAGTGAGGTGTTAACCACCTAATTTGTGAAGGTAATTGATGTACTCTAAATTTGACCCATTGAGGCGTGCGAAACTTTTATTTTTATGCTAATATAGGTAAGAAAAGTTAAGAGATGATCTCCTATTTAAACTTGGATTTTGGAGGGTTCAATCCTGATGGGATAAGAACTCTTCGTCTATAAAAAGAGCTCAAAACTTTCGAAGACACAAGTTATTCCATACCATACTTTTTTTTTTTTTTTTTATGAATCCTGTTACGGTTCTGTTTTAGGCTTATTGATGTTGCTAGATGTGGCTGATATGTCGGATGATTTCAAGTTTCCTTCTGGGATGAACGGGTGTTCTAAAATCTATAAAAATAATAAAGACATGAAAGTCCAATCATATGGGGGGTTCTTTGATGGTGGATCCTTCGATGTTTGTGTCAATCTCTCATAAAAGAAAACAGAAGAGAGATTTGTAGCTTTTGCATTGATGGAGTAGTGGTAGATTATGGTGTTAGAGTATAAGTGGGCAAAGCTGTGGAGGTGATAGATGAATGCAGCGGAATGTAGGCAAAGCTCATGAAAGAGCAGGCAAAGATTAGGCGAGGCAAGCGAGGTAGTCCCGGTTTTCACTTGAGCTCCAACCTAAGGCTTGGGGTAGCTCTGAGAGAACTTTTGAGACTCTCAGAGAGCTTATTCTAGAAGTAGAGAGAACTTAAAAAAAACTTACCCTTCTAGAAGGACTTACCTAGAAGGTTTCAGAAAAAAGTTTAATAAGTGGGTATATGGAATACCTGACATCTAAGAGACGTTCTGCAGTATATGGAGTGGTGGTTAGTACGTCTCTAGATTTATAGACTGCATGCCTTGGGGGAGTGGCCTAGAGGAGCTAGGAATAGCGTGGAGCTTGTCTTCATGATGGATGTGCCTTCGTAGTGCACTTGCATTTGTGGGAGTGGCCATTGGCAGAGAGTCATGGTACCGAGTTACCTGTCCCTTATGAAAGAGAGCATGCTAGGCTTTCTAGCACGATCTTTGAGGACCATGTGGTTAAATCTGAGTCTACTTCTTGTACTGAACTGGCAGATGATGCGGCAAGCGACACCATAGTCCATGTAGGCTTGGCCATTTCTAGTTATATCAATTTCCATTGCTTTGTCTGACTTAAACACCCAGGGGCTAAGCTGTAACCAATCCAGCGAGCATTTCTCTTCATTTTGTGTGCAAATCAATATTTCTTTACAGTAAATCAATGCTTTATCTTCTACCATTGTTGATTGATCATCATCCTCTAGATCACCTCCCCACCTTTAGATCACCAAACCACATTCACTACAAAAGAAAGTGCAAAAGGCAACCATATTTTCTCGATGCTAGCAGGGAGCATCGGGGAGTAGTGCATAGTTGTCGATGCTTTTTAGAAGTATCGTCAAATAATGGGACTTTTAAGCATTAGCAAATATGTCATCAGGAGATATGAATATATGTTGATGCTTTTTACAAGTGTCATCCCATAACGATGCACAATAGCATTAGATGACATTTTAAAGCATCAATAGCTAACGATGCTTTAAAGCTTCATTGGACTTTCCATCTCTAAAACTTCGCGGCACCAATTCTCATCACATTTTTCCTTTTTTGGGCACAATTTCTCCTCCCTGGATCCCCAATAAAGCCCTCCCATCCTCCCATCCTCTCCTTATTTTTGTGTTTTCTTGGCAGATTTTGACAAATTGGCCACTTCGTTGGTAGATTCGCAGCAAATTGGCCTCCTTCCTTCTTGCATTGATCCTCTTAGAAAGATGTATGCCTTGACTCATGGGCAAGGAACCTCTTTTACTTTCCTCCATATTGAATCTTTTCAATACTAAGTCAATGTACCTGAATTGAGATAAGCCGAGCATCCTCTTAGATCTTCTCTACGGATCTTTATACCTAGTATTTAGGATGCTTCTCCCAGATTTTTCATTGGAAACCTTTTAGATAGCCAAGCTTTGACTAATTGCAACATTGGAATATCATTCCCAATGATAAATATGTCATCAACATACAATATTAAAAAGATAATAGCACTCCCACTTATCTTCTTATACGGATATGGTTCATCTATATTTTTGACGAAACTAAATTCTTTGATTGTTTCATCAAAGCGGATGTTCCAACTCCTCGATGCTTATTTTAATCCATAAATAAATTTTTAAGCATGCATACTTGGTTCGATCTCCCACTTGAGACAAACCCTTTTGGCTGTAATATATAGAATTCTTCCTTAAGATGTCCATTGAGAAAGGCAGTCTTTATATCTTATTGACCCCTAAAGTGATTTTAATGATAACAAAACATTGGAGCATATATTTGGTTATCTAACAACTCTTCAAATAATTGACAAGTTTTGGTAGGACAACTACATTGACATACTTTCTAAACCCTACAATCTTTATTGCTTTGTGTTGAGTTGTAAAGTGATTAGAATCTTATAAAGAAGAACCCAACAAAAAATTTCCTACTTAAATCAAAGATAAAGGGTTACTTCTAGTAGTTTTCAAGCTTCAATTTTTCTTGATTTTATTATAAGAAGACCTTGAAGAAGTCTTCAAAGCATGGGACAAAAGTTCTGGAGAATTGAATTTGATCTGGTTGAAGAACCATTCTCGAGCCGACTGGATGGAGGAACCAGCCGACTCTGGCACTGGCATAGGAAAGAAGTTTCTGGCACACAGATCTAGCCAACTGGCACCAAGGTCCAGCCGACTCGTCCAGAACATGGTTGAGAATGTTCTGAGAATCTCAGGGATCCGAGCTGACTGGATTTCAACCTAGCCGACTCGTCCAGAGTGAACCATTTTCTCAATTGTGGAACCTAGCCGACTGGTGTTCAAACCCAGCCGACTCGAAGATTGTCCGAGCCGACTGGAATGATGGGGTCACCTCCAACGGCTAGTTCTAGTTTTCTGTTTTTAAATTCCAAAAGTGCTCCAACGGTAACCTATCACTTTCCAACGGTCTACAACGTTCAAAATCAAGGAAAGGCAGTTGAAGTCTCTATAAATGAGGTATGAGAACATCCTTGGAGAGACTAATGAGTTAATGAATAATTATTGAATATTTATTGAAGTAAGAAGAGAGAGAGCACTTGAGCTTTGAAGTCAGCCTTCAAGCCTTCACCAACTCTTACCAGAAGCTTGAAGCACCTTTTGAGGAAAGCAAGGAAGACATTGAAGTGTATTGAAGAGCATTCAACTGAGCTTCACTCGAGCTGCATTGGCAACCACCAGACAATTGAGTTTGTCATTATAGTTACTTTTTTATTCTATTCTTAGAATATTTGGGTTATTGGTGAGCCCGGTTGTAAAAACCAAATAGATTTCTTTGGTGAGCCTTTTCAAAAACCAAAGTGTAGAGGTTCTAGGTGAGCCTGTGAAAACCTAGTGTGGATTTCTTTGGTGAGCCCGGTTTAAAAATCAAAGTATAGAGGTTGGGATTGTGAGCCTGTAAAACAATCCGACTGTATTCCGGTTTGGGAGATATAGTGGAAATCTCGAGTGGTGAACTTGGGTAGTGGACGTAGGAGCTGAGTTGCTCCGAACCACTATAAACTTGCCTTGTTTGTGTTGTGCTTGATTTACTTTTCTGCTTCTGCATTTATTCTCTGATTAACACAGCACTCAACCACTAAAAGAAATTACTTGTGTACATACTTACAAAAATTTTGTAATTCCCAATTCACCCCTCTCTTGGGTAAAGCCACTTGGGCAACATATCCATTTATCAGGTTTCATAATCATAGTATGCGGTTATAGCAAGCAAAATCCTGATGAACTTGAGCATAACTACTAGCAAAAATATTTCATTATAGTCAATTCCATGTTTTTGTCTGAAACTTTTTGCTACAGCCTAGCCTTGTAAGTCTTTACTTAGCCATCTGCTCTAATCTTCTTTTTGAAGACCTATTTGCATCCTATTAGGTTTGCTCCCTCAGGTGGATCAACCAAGGTCCAAACATGGTTAGAATATATGGAGTCCATTTCAGATTTCATGGCATCAAGCCATTTGGTAGAGTCTTTACTCTTGATAACTTCTATATAGGTCATAGGATTACCATCATGAATGATGCTGGTTTCATTGTCATTTTTAATGATAAAGCCATATTGAGATATACATCATGTACTACAAAAAAACTGAGCTACACCTACATAGAAAATACGTATATAAAAGCTTAAAAAATATGGATATATGTCTACACCCACATTGGTATACACGTTTGGTTAAACGTAGGTATGTGCGGCATGGCTATAGCTTATATCCATGTTTTTTTTTCGTGTGTATAGACGTGCTTTATCCACATAATATCTAACGTAAGTAGATTATATATGTGGGTATAAATCTAGTATATACCCTCATTTATAAAATGTGGGTAATTAAATACATATGAATTAGAAATGTGGATAATTAAATACAAACGAATTAGAAACGTGGGTAATTAAATACATACGAATTAAAATTCATTGGAATTAACAAAATGTAGATATAAATGAACCTGTACTATCAATAATAAAATATAGGTATATAATTAAATATAGTCATGCTCAATCCAATTTCAAAATATGGATCACCTATAATAACAAATAAAAATAGAAAGACATAAAATAACTATAAACAAGATAATTTTTATCATTATATTAAATATAGTTTAACATACATAATGATAGTCTTACAAAAATATTATCTCAACAACTTTATTAATTTCATCAAAATCCAAAAAATAACAAATAAAACATAGTGCTGATTTTGAAAGAAAGTAAATACTAGAACTCAAAACATATCATAAACCAAATTCCAACTATTTTGCTACACCATAAAGAGAATAAAGATATATAAAGTAAACTTTGTAAAATTTTCATTTCTTCCTTGACACCTTCCATTATATCACCTGAATCTGCAAAAACAAAGGAATCATATAAATATACATCATTTCAGAGATAGTATAAATCATTATTAAACCAATAATGTACATGATACATACATAATCTTTCACCAAATAATACGAGTGCTCATAGCATGTTTCATTAAAGATCGACTTTTGTCCTTTACAAGCAATGGAGCATCGGGCTCAATTGCATAAGAAACAGAATCCTCACAAAACACATCTCCCAAATTTTTGTCCATCAACATCTTGTTTTTATCATCAAAAATAAATATTCCTTTACCTACTTCTTTCTGTGAGATATCCAATAAAATTACTTCTTCACCCTGCAAGTACTGATTTCATATAATATAATAAATAAGTCATGATGATCACCACTTAATAACATTGAACCATTCTATTTAAATCTATAAATTCATTAAAATAAATTTCACTTATAATTTTAGATGATTCAAGAATGGGTAATATGTTCACTTGAGATGAGTTTAGTTCAACTCTATCACCATTCTAGAAATAATAGAAAGTTAGCCAACTTTCTTAAAAAATATTAAATTACAAGTATTGCATAAAATAATGATATCATAGATATCTCTGGATTATGTTTGCTACTAACAGATGATATTTTATCTATTTTTGGTGAATGATCATCAGCTTCTTTCATGTTGGCAATATCCTATTAATAAATAAATACAATAACAGGTTAAATTTATCAATCAATTAGCAAGCAGAATGAATGATCATCGTGTTTTTCCATGACATTTATATATTTTCAAAAAAAATCAAAACAATTCTAAAAATAAAGATTAAGTTATCCAATCTCATTCATATAGAAATAAAAAAATAATTATACATTTAATTAAAGTACTCACCGAAACTGTTGAACCATAAATATTTGCTACTTGGACTTGGAGAGTTCCAACTTGACCTGCCAAGTCATTAATCATTTTACGCAAACTCTCATTTTCCTTTTTTAAGGCTTCATTTGTTGCTTTAGAGCTCCACAATAAACTAGGAGTTGGTTATATCCCTAAGTAACGAATTATGTCTGGTATTTCTTTGCCAAACTGTTTCGAAAATACTTTATCCCCTTCTGCATCTTTAAACATTTCCTTTTAGTTCCAGTAAACATATATGTATTAATTACAAGAAATAAATATTATAATAAAAAATAAGATAGACTTATAGTTTAATTGACTAATAAAGCATACTTACAACTAGTCCAGCAGCAGCATCATTTACAAGTTTATCATTCTTTCTAGTATGAGTGTTCACCCACATGCCGGAACGGCTCAATTTCTTTTCTATCTTTTTGAACTGAGTATACAAAATAAAAAAAAAATTAGTTGAACATAACAAATATATTTATCAGAGCAAGCATTTAAAAGAATTTGGATAGGTTTCACATATAGGTGATTGATTTGCGCGAAGCTCCTTGTTCCTGTACAATGGAGATGCTTGTACTTCTTCTTGCAGTCAATGTTGATATCTACCCTTTTCTGTCATTGTTCCATATATACCAAAATTTAAAACCGACATTAATTATTATAAAAAATTGATCTCAACCAATGAAAAATAATAATTTCTATATGCATACCATTGTAAAGTAGACCAATTATCTATAGCTTCCTTCCATTAGGAATGACAATTTTTACCGATCCGATGGATATCGACTTGACTCGACCCTAATGAGATGGGTATAACCCGACCCGCTTAATTTATAAACGGATATGGGTTATATAAAAAAACTCAACTCGGATTCGGGTCGGATACGGATAGTAGTAAGCCCCGACCCGTTTATATATAAAAAAATTATGTTTATAAAATATTTAAGTAAATTGGATATGGGACGGATATATCTGACTCGACTCGATTCAACCCGACCCATTTAACTTTTAAATAAACTAAGTTTTATGAGACTGGGTATACCCGACCCGACCCGATCCACACGTAATTTGTTTATACCCGACCCGACCAGACCCGAGACAGGTATGGAGCAAGTATGGGGCAGATAATTTTTTAGCGGGACGGGTATGGATTTTGGATGACTCGATCCAAACCCGATCCATTGCCATCCCTACCTTTCATTGAGCCCCTGGACATTCTTAGCTTGAAAACATATATTGTCATAAAATTAATGGATAATTGAATTATTTTAGAAATGTCCAGACTTATCATTTACATACGCAAGAATGATAACATATTTTAGTCCCAAACTACCTCACCCATCAAATTTTGTTTCGCTGCCACAAACCCACCTTGCACACGGAAACAATCAAGAATCCATTATCATTTATTTACTCAAAAAGGATATCACATTTCAGTAATACTACAACATACAATTAGATTCCAAGTCATTTTGATGCATAATACCAATTAAAAAAACAAGCCCACCAATCCCATCGTATTACAACCACACCATCAAATCCAACAAAACAAGATCATCACAACCCGACTACAAATCACCATCATCAATAATCCCAAACAAAAACCCTAACCCATAATTCCCAGCCACCCATGCACCAAAGCCGAAACCCTAGATTGGAAAAGAGAAAGAAACAGAGGAGGGCGGCGATAGGAGAAATCGGAGAGCCAGGAGAGAGCAAGAGCACACCTTAAGCTTCTGCAGTGCCACTGCCTCGGAGGCCCCGGTGATGCTCACGAAGGTCTCGATTGCATCCTGCGGTGGCCTCGCCATTTCCTGAATTCAACCACGAATCCGCCTCCACCTAGGGTTTCTCTCACCTTCAATTCTAATGGAAAGAGCGAGCACGAGAGAGAAAAGAGAATAGAAAGTGAAGGAGGGTTAAATCTCTCACCGCGCCTCGCCGAGCATCGCCGCACCTCACCGAGTGTCACCGCGTCGAGCCTCACCGCGCTCTGTTACGAAGGGAAAACCCGTAGACCTGCCTCGCCGCACTCTGTTACGATGGGGAACCCTGTAATTCTAGATATTTTATTATTACTATTATTATTATTAAAAATAGTCAGCAGAGTTTCCGGATAATTTTAGATATTTTATTTTTGTTATTATTATTTATCTATTTTGATAATATGTTATATAGCTTCTTACCAATAAAAGGTGATCATGGACTAGACTTGGACATAGAAAACACCAAAATTTAGATAAGCCCACCCTAAATCCAACTAAAAGTAAGGCTACAAATGAATCGGTTGATCCATGATCCAATCCGATCCAATCCATTTTTATGGACTTGTGGATCCAGGTTGGGTCTTAAAATTAGACCTATTCCATTTTTCCATTTGGGTCTGGATTTACTGAATTTGGACCCGACCCGACCCAATTCGAACATACTAATAATATTAAAATATATCTATTTGGACCTCTAAATTATAAGTTAAAACTTGTATGGAACTTATTTTCAACATGAAAATAGAGTTATAATTATTTTTATATCTTAATTTAATTTAAAAGTAATATTATTTGTTATCCATTTTATGGTTAATAATAGTTAGCTATTTAATAATTAAAATATAGTTATCTATATTTTATTTGGATTATATTTATATCCAAACTTTTTAGAATATAACAGGATTATTTATGAACCCGATCTAACCCAAATGACCTGTTGTTGAAAATATGGACATATTGAATTCTTTTATTATACTTAGTTAGTGGAAGTGACTTTGTAAGTATAGTATAATTATAATATAGTGTAATTACATTTTTAATATCTAAAATATAAAATTTTAAATAATATATTATAATAAATTATAAAATATGTCATACTACATTACATTATATTACACTATATTATTTAAATATATATTATATTATATTTTTAGCAAGGTCTCGAGTTTGGATATTAAATATCAAGATCCGATCCATTTATGTTAAAGTTAATCGAATCCGAGTTAGGAATAGCTCCAGACCTGGGATCAGTATTAATTTTTTTGAACACTCTTTTCTTTGCTTACCAACGTTTATCCATTATATTTGATTTACTCACGTTTAATAGTTGAAACGTAAGTTACAAATTGATTATAGCATTTTCACGTTTACCAAATGTGGATATATATAACATTTTTTTTAGAAATTAAAATTTTACTCACGTATATATTTTACATATGTACTCTCTCTAACCTATAAAGAGGAGGTATGTGTTGTGGTTGTACCTGATTAATAGGTACTTATGATTAAAAGATTTGAGGTTGATTATCTATAGGAGTAGATTGTTGGTCTTGAACTTCACTAAGTTCAAGTATCCTCCCACTATCTCCTTTTTGGATAAATTCCTTCTCCAAGAAAGTGACATATCTACTAATAAAATTTTTTTGTTCAGTAGGATGATAAAAGAGGTATCCAATACCCTCTTGGAGATGATCCATGAATCTATATTTATCAGTCCTAGTACTTAGCTTATGTCCAAACTCATTTTTAACATAAGCAAGGCTACCCCAAGTCTTAAGATATTTAAGAGTTGACCTTTTGCCTTTCAATAATTCATATAAGGTGCTGATTACTGATTTTAATGGTACCCTGTTTAGTATATAGGTAGCAATCTGCAGGACATAACCCCAGAAGGATACAGAAAGATCGGTGAATCTCGTCATAGACCTTATCATGTCTAACAAGGTGTGATTCCTCCTTTTTGTTACACCATTTAATTGTGGTGTATATGGAGGTGTCTACTCTAAGAGAATGCCTTTGTCTTTAAGATAATCAAGAATTTCACTAGTTAAGTATTCTCCTTCCCATCTGACCAAAGGATTTTAATACTTTTCTAGTTTATTTCTCAACCATACTTTGATACTCTTTAAATTTATCAAAGGCTTTGAATATATGTTTCATAAGATATATATATCCAAACCTAGATAAATCATCAATAAAGGTGATGAAATAAGAGTACCCTTCTTTGACTTGAGTTGACATTGATTCATATACATCTGTATGTATTAGCCCTAATAACTCAATTGCCTTATCTCCATGACCAGTGGATGAAGACTCGGTCATATACATCTGTATGTATTAGCCCTAATAACTCAATTGCCTTATCTCCATGACCAGTGGATGAAGACTTGGTCATTTTACCTATGAGACAGGACTCACAAGTTTCTAATAATTGATAATCAAAAGGATCAAAGAATTTCTCTTTGTATAACTTATTTATCCTAAAGTCACTAATATGACATAATTGATAAAGCCAGAAAAAAGTGACATTAATATCTTCTCTTTCTTTTCTTGTTTTTAACAATTAAAACTTTATCATTAGGTAAAAAAATCAAAAGACTATTAATAAATAAACTACTTTCAAAGAAATTATTAGAATAAAAAATGAAGCATCCACTACTCTTTATATTAATAAAACTTTATTGTAATAACAAGGGTACATAAATAATATTTATAATAATATTTGAAATATAGTAACAATCTTTCAATTCTAAAATTTTGTCCAAAGGCAATAATAATAGATAGGTACCCACAGCTTCCGCTTGAATGGCTTTGCCACTCACATCATAAAACTTGAAGTCATCCTTTTTCAAGCTCCTAATTCTTTAAAGTCCCTGCAAAGACTTACATATATAAGATCCACATGCAATGTCCAATACCCATGAATCAAAAGTTGAAGTACTCAATGACAAGTTAGTTTATATCAGTACAAATATTTTGATGCTCCACTAGCATTAGGCTTCAGACTAGCAAGATATGACTTATAGTTCTTCTTTTAGTATCCCTACTTACCGCAGTGAAAATAGGTTCCATCAGTAGATGGCTTCTTTGCATTCTTTCACTTTTGGATGCTTTTTTTAAGATTTTGCTTTCTCTTTGAACCCTTCTTCATTATTATTATTTTTTCTATCAATTAGAAGAAGATGAGCCTTATCTCCCTTAAAATGGCTCTCAGTTATCTGAAGCATGTTAGCAGCTCAAATAATGAAATGTTCAGTTTATTTATGTGATAGTTCATGACAAACTTGGAGAAAGAATCAGGGAATGATTGCAGGATCAAGTTCTGATTAAGCTCTCTATCCATAACAAATCTTAATTGACCTAATCAAGTGATTAAGTCAATCATCTTAAGTACAAAGGCTTGAACGAACGAGCCCTCACTCAGACATGCTCGAAATAATTACTTCAATATTTTATATCGGGTAGCTCTACTTTGCTTTTTATAAAGCTCTTTAAATTAAGTAGTATGACTGAGATTCCATTTTTTCATGTTACCTCTGTAATTCATTGCTCATAAAGGTCAACATAATGCACTTGACAATTAAATTGTCATTCTATCATATTTTATATGTGTTCTTTTCCTCCTCCATAGCATCATCTCTGATTGGATCTAGATCAGGAGAATCAAGGATGTAAGAGACCTTCTCCTAAGTTAAGATAATTCTTAGGTTTCTTAACTAATCCACATTATTGGGATTAGTCAATTTATTAGAATCTAAAATGCCCCATAATGATAAAGTAGAAGCCATAATAATTAATCTACATAAAAATAAAGAATAAAGTATAAGCAGACCACTCAAGATGATATACATAACTAGATAAGGACTTATCAATCTAATTGTATCTCTAATTATTTTACTATGAATACTATAGCCCTTACCTATGATAAGCGGGAAATCCTAATATAATTTTTTTAGTAGGATTGAGATCCAATTCCTCATAAATGCCTTGTATCACATAACAAACATTTATGAGTTCAAGAATAGAAAATTTTCTTTTCTAATTGCAACTCATGCAACTCTCAACATGATAGTTGCCTCTAAGATACTTGTAGCCTTGTGTCACAACAAACTATAATGTCTTGTTCAGTCATACCCTTCATTTTCATATAGTCATGTTTGAATAATATTGTCCTATATTATACAACAAAGCAACACCATCAATCATACAGGATCAAGTCCTGATTAAGCTCTCCATCCATAACAAATCCTAATTGACCTAATCGAATGATTAAGTTAATCATCTTGAGTATATCGGCTTGAACGAACGAGCCCTCACTCATACGTGCTTGGAATAACTATTTTAATATTTCATATCGGACAGCCCTACTTTGCCTTCCATAAAGCTCTTTAAATTGAGCAGTATGGATTGAGACTCCATTTCTTCATGTTGCCTCTGTAAGTCATTACTCATAAAGGCCAACATAATGCACTTGACAGTTAAATTATCATTCTGCCATATTTTATATATGACCCTTTCCTCCTTTGTAGCTTCATCTTCGATCAAATCTGAATCAAGAGAATTGAGGATATAGGAGACCTTCTCTTGAATTAAGATAATTCTCAGGTTTCTTAACCAATCCACGTAATTGGGATCGATCAATTTGTTGGAATCTAAAATGACCTGCAATGATAAAGTAGAAGTCATAATATTAATCTACATAAAAATAAAGAACAAAGTATAAGCAAACCACTCAAGATGATATACACATCTAGATAAGGACTTATCAATCTAATTGTCTTCTACTATTTTATTACGAATACCATAACCCTCACCTATGGTAAGAGAGAAATCCTAACAGGATTTCTTTAATAGGGTTGAGATCCCAATTCCTTATAATGCCTTGTGTCACACAACAAATATTTATGAGTTCAAAAGTAAAACTTTTTTTTTCCAATTACAACCCATGCAACTCTCAACATGACAACTGCCTCTAAGATACTTATAGCCTTGTGTTATATAACAAACTATAATGTCTTAGTTCAGTCAGACCCTTCATTTTCATATAATTATATTTGAATAATATTATCCTTATGTTATACAATAAAGCAATAGCATCAATCATGTAGGATCAAGTTCTGATTAAGCTCTTCGTCCATAACAAACCCTAATTAACCTAATGAGTGATTAAGTCAATCATCTTAAGTATATGGGCTTGAACAAACGAGCCCTCACTCATACATGCTCGGAACAACTACTTCGATATTTCATATTGAGTAGCCCTACTTTGCCTTCCATAAAGCTCTTTAAATTGAGCAGTATGGACTGAGGTTCCATTTCTTCATATTATCTCTACAATTCATTACTCATAGAGACCAACATAATGTACTTGATAGTTAAACTATCATTCTGTTATATTTTATATGTGACCATTTCCTCCTTCATAGTATCATCTCTGATCGAATCAGGATCAAGAAAATTGAGGATATAGGAGACCTTCTCCTAAGTTAAGACAATTCTCAGGTTACTTAACCAATCCATGTAAATTGGGATCGATCAATTTGTTGAAATCTATAATGCCCAGCAATGATAAAGTAGAAGCCATAATATTAATCTACATAAAAATAAAGAACAAAGTATAAGCAGACCACTCAAGATGATATATATAACTAGATAAGGACTTATCAATCTAATTATGTCTCCCACTATTTTACTACGAATACCATAGCCCTCGCCTATGGTAAGCGAGAAACCCTAATAGGGTTTCTTTAGTTAGGATGAGATCCCAATTCCTTATATATGTCTTGTATCACACAACAAATATTTATGAGTTCAAGAGTAACAAATTTTCTTTTCTAATTGCAACCTATGCAATTCTCAACATAACAGCTACGTCTAAGATACTTATAGTCTTGTGTTACACAATAAACTATAATGTCTTAGTTCAGTTAGATCCTTCATTTCTATATAGTCATGTTTGAATAATATTGTTCTTGGTTATACAATAAAGTAACATCATCAATCATGCAATAAAGTATTAGATGCATCAAGATAAATTTCACATCAAAATCTAGAGTAGGCCTCGTGTTACATAACAAATCAACTATAGTTTTTGACATGAATTTGGCTTAGCATGAAGGCATTTAGTAGTATTTTAATCAATCAGCATCTCTAATTCAAGGACTAAATCAATTTAATTGGTCAGGTAAGTGGGAGAGAGGTTGTAGGCCCCCTGCATTTACCTTAGATGCCAAAAATTTGGTCAGGTAAGCAACAAACCCAATTAAAAATCATGTTCTCTTTATCTTTGTAGAATTACTTTTCTAGATACCAATTGATCAATCAAATCCTAAACAGATTTGCATTATGATTTTATAACACTATGACTAAATATAATTTTAAAGAGGACTTTCATGGTCTCATGCACATCCTAATACTACAAACTATCTAATAGGTATATTACACCATAACATAATATGCGTCAAGTGTGTCATCATTCTAGGACAACCTTACAATCTAGCAGATGTCTACTACTATGTTAGGATAACTTATTGCCCAGTAAGCAACCCAATAAGGGGGTGAATTGGGTTTCTAAAAAATTTAATAGCAAATGAGTTCTAATTCAAAAATAATTAAAGTCCTTGTGTAGCTGGTGTTTGTGAGTGCTCAAGAATGTGTAGCGGAATTAAAAGGCAAATGCAAGATAAGTAAAGATAAATAAGAAAGAGCAAGCAACACAAACACAAAATTTTTATAGTGGTCTGGTGCACACCAAAGCACCTACGTCCACTTTCTAAGATCAACTTGAAAATTTCACTATAATCTTTATTGATTATAGCCGATTAGTTTTCCCGGCTTACTAATCAAAAACCAACTTACTTTCACCGGGAACACAAGTCAAAACCCATTTGATTTTATGGGATAACAAAAAACCTAGTTGATTTTATGACTTAGGCTCACCAACAACCTCCTTGGTTTTGTGACTTAGGCTCACTAAAAACCTTCGTTGGTTTTAATACAAAGGCTCATCAACAAACCTCCACTTTTAGTTCCAATCCCTTTGAAACTAGAAACAAAAGAAAGGATTCAATAATATTGTTAAGAATACAAAAAGCTTTCAATAAAAGTAAATATCTCTTTGAAGCTCATTTAGAGTTGTTGTAGATGCTTGTCCTCGAGTTGTTGAAGCCTTGAATGTAGCTTGAATGGTTGAACTTGAATGCTCTTGAATGCTTTGAAAGCTTGAAGGCTTAACTTGACTTGAAAGTAGATGAACTCTTGATGAATATTCAATGTAAACTCATTCCTCTTATCCCTTTTCAATTAAAATCACCTTAAATACCTTTTCAAATCTCAAATGGCAGTTTTTGACCATTGGAGAGGTGAACTAGCCATTGAAGGGTGAAAAGGACAAGGTCTGCATTTGAAAGAACTAGCCATTACTGTTCATCAGAACTTCAAGTGTGGATACTTCAGGTCATGAGTCAATACTTGGCTTCCATGAATCAACACTTAGTTCAAAAAATATTCTTTGAAGCTCTCTGGAAATCTTAAGTGAGTCGACACTTCATCTGGTGAGTCGATACTTGAATCGACACTTGGCTTCCATGAGTCGATACTTGAGGGAAGTCTTAAAATTCAGCATGTTCTGTATAAATTTTGTCTCAAGCTTTAAGTCGATCCATGAGTCAACACATGAGTCGACACTTCAAGCATGCAATCTGAAACTTTCTTCTATGTATTGGCTTGAATCAACACTTCACTTTCATGAGTCGACACCTGCATTGTGAGTCGATACTGTGAGTCAATACTTGCTGAAACATTCTGAAATTCAACCAAAACTCTGATGAATCTTCTTTAAACTTGACTCTTAAGTCATTTCAAGCCATCCTTATATACTTAAGTCCATTAGTCTTGAATGTTTCATCCATAAAGAGGGCTTCTCCAACTATTTGACAAGCAATCCAATTTACTAACTTGATAAGTACCTTTTCTAATGAAACATACTTCAATAATCGGTTAGTACTCAAATATACTTAAGTATTTTGTTAATCATCAAAATCAATACAAGAGTCAACACAACTTTATTTCAGAATGATAACTGAATAATCTAAATATATCTCTATGTTGATTAGAATTTTAGTGAAATACCTAATTAGTGATATACATCAACCAACATATGTTATAACTATTATACTAGATATAATTAGATAGCATATAATCATTCAAATATTTAATTGACTATTAATTGAATGAATCAAGATAGCTCTGATACCATTGCAGGATTATGGTTGCATAGCGAAAGACTGGATTTCAAAAATTTTTAAATCTTGAAATCCTAGTCAATTAAAATCCTAGATCCAAGACCCCTTGATTATAGCAACAAATAAGGTAAATAGAAGAATACCTGTAATGTTAATATCCTTTATTCTATCAGGCATACAAATATATGCCTTCCAGAGATAATCCACATAGAAACTAGATTAAGGAAGCACTCCTATTTTTTGCTTATTTGATTAAAAACTCCTCCTAGCGGCCTTTCTTCCTTTGACACCTTTCCCTCTTGCTAGGATCTTTACCCACCTGAAGAGTATTTCAAGATCTTTTCAAAATCTCTCTTGCTATCCTATTATCTTTTCTAATTCTCTTCCTAAGTTCTTATCTTAAAATGATGGACTTATCTTAAAATAATAGACTTATCCTAATAAGGGAAGGAAGAGAGTTATCAGAATAAATTTGGATGTATTTGCTTCAATCACCAAAACCTTTAAATAGTTAGAGAGAGGAGACACCAAAAACATCCTTTTCTTAGCCCTTAATCTAATATTTAATATATCAGATAAGACCCTTCAAGCAGAAGGAGTCTTTAGGCAAAAAGGTGCTATGTGAAATTGTAAACATATGGCATTTCATAACATATTTGTACCAAGAGTTACTTATCGTAACTCTTCAAAAAAACAAGAAAAAACAAGTATTTTTTCAATCCTTCCACTTGGCTTAGGACCTGGTCAAAGCATCCAATGGGCATATAATCAAGAGAGGCTTATCAGAAAAAAGGTGATTGATAATCAGGACTCTTATCCATTCCATGCACTACATATTCCAAGTATCACAACCTTTCATGCACCCAGATGAATTCATGTCCAAAATTTATCCACTTGACCAGTCAAATCCAATTCAAATAGACGTGGATAAGAAAAGATAGGGGCTAAGTTTTATCGACAAAAAGGTGATTTATTGTAGGACTTTTGGTCCTTCTGTATCCCTTATATTATGTGCACACCAATATTGGTGCCAAGAGTCCCAAGCCCTTGAGACTCTTGGTTCAAGATATGGATAAAGGCTATAAAATCAAGATAAATCCTAATTTGGTTATCCCACTTAAGGCTAGATCCAATTTAATTTTTACTTAAATTAGTTAGGCCAAATAGTAAGCATTTGAATCTAATCTAATTAGGTTAGGAGTTAGGCTAGCCAACATATGCTAGTATGTTAATTAACTAGCCAATTAGGATCTTATCATCCTAATAAAAATATAACTGACTTCCATGATTAATTTCTTAGCATGTGTAACCCTTTGAACTTCACATCTAGCCATAGTAGGTCTAGATTTATGTTAATTTAGTTTGATTAAAAATTAACTAAATGAATTATGTCAAATCGAGCTAACCTTAGTTGCTAATTTGATCCATTCAAATTGACTCATGAATCCAATCAATTTAATTCATGAAAATCTACAAGACATGTTTGTTATCTAGCAACATGTCATGCCTATCCATAAGATGAGAATTTGATAGAAATTATCAAAATAACTTTTATTAGCAAATTACTGTGTAATTTAATCCTTCGATCTTCCTTTATACCAAATAAGTGATGGGTATGGAAAATTATCAAACTCTATACTTTATTCATTCGAATCTCGAATCGCTAATGAAGACTCAATCAATTAAAGATTAGAAATTTTTTTTTATTCTTTCTTCTTTGATCAAAGATATCTTGAGTCATCATTTGATGAGATTACATAAGATAAATACTCCTCTTACTATGAGTGATCGATTCTTTGTTGACCTACTCATAACCTTCATATATAATTCACCATATCCATGAACATCCCGTACATGACTAAGTCATAAATAAGTATTGAACCAAAACATGGATTCATATGTATACAAGATTCCATAGTGATCTCAGGTCTAAGGATCTCTGCACAACTTTCATTAAGAGAATTATTTTTTGACAAGTAAATAAGACTTCCATAAGATATTGTCATGATAAATTAATTCAGTGAACTCATACCCTGATGAGAACCAACATCCTTGTATTAGTATCCCTATATAAGTGATCGTGAGACCAACCACTCTCTCTATCGAGTATACATAGAATGTACCAGTCTTTTTGGAAACATCGATTCCTGGCTCAATAATCCTTTGATTAAGAATATTCTAGATTAGGATTTATAAGATCATAGATCTCGTTATTATGAACTTCATCATAATCCTAAATTTAATACCCTAATCTATGGGATTCATCATAATCTTGAAATAACAAAGTATAAGACACAGCATATGATGAATCAAAATATATTTTATTAATATAATATCATACATGAGTCAAAAAAAATTTATAAAAATATTTCTATTATATAAGAAATATTATTGACTTTCATAGTACTATCTTTCATTTGATGCTTTCAACGGTTAAATATTTAAACTGCAAGTAGCTTTGTTATGGACTATTAATGATTTTTCAAAATATATCAGTTTATCTGGCTGGAGTACAAAGGGGTGGCTTGCATGTCCTTGTTGTATAGACTCAACACATTCAAGTTGATTAAAACATGGAAAAAAAATTATTACATGGGACATCATTGATGGTTGGATGCAAAGCATCCATTTCAATTTTAGATAGATTTGTTTGATAGTGCTATGGAATTGGGATGTGCCCCTATTCTATCTTCTAGAACTGATGTTCATAGACAAATAGATGGCATCAATTATATATATATAATAAAATTTTAAAGTTCTCTAAAAAAAGAAGAAGAGATGATTAAGAAGGGTTATCAATACTAGTACTATAAATGCAGAGGTGTTTGAAGATTCTAATATTTTTTTCGAAGATAAAAATGAGAAAGACACACAGATAGTATTTGTATATTAAGCTAGCAAATAGTTATAAAAAAAGAAATATCTTCTTTGACTTACTTTATTGAAAATATAATTTTATTTGATATAATCTTGATGTCATGTATATAAAGAAAAATATTTGTGATAATTTACTTGGAACATTATTAAACCTTGATACAAAGATCAAAAATAAAATTAAGACACGACTTGATTTAAAAGAAATGGATATTTGATAGGAGCTTCATCCCAAAATACTTACTAATGATAGAATTGATTTGGTTCATACATGTTATATAATATCTGCTCGAGAAAAAAATAATTTTTTGTTAGTTTTGAAAAATATTAAAGTACCTGATGGATATGCATCAAACATTTCATAATATATTCATCTAAAAGATCGAAAACTTTATAATCTTAAAAGTCATGATGGTCACATATTGATATAAGATATCTTTCTACTAGCTTTAAGATCATCAGTATCAAAATAAGTTCATGTAGTTGTACTTCGATTATCATCATTTTTAAGATTTTATGTTCAAAAGTTATTGATTCTCGGGAGCTTGATCAGTTGGAGTTTGATGTTACGATTATACTTTGCCAAATGGAGAAGATTTTTTCTCTTGGATTTTTTAACATTATGGTACATCTACTAATTCACCTAGCTTTGAAAGTTAAGCTTGGTGGATCAATATATTATAGATGGATATATCCTATTGAAATGTATCGTTGCAAATCTTAAATCTTTAAATAACTTTATTAGAAACAATGTTATACTAATATTTAAATAAATAGTTAATTCTTGAAGGTATCTTGTGCAATTGAAATATTATGTATGAAATAGAACCTATCTTGAGGGCTCAATTGCTGATATATTACTGAAGAGTGTTTAATATTTTATTCAAGATATCTATAAAACATAGAGATGTATTTAATAGATCTTAATGGTATAGTGATTTCATAAAAAATGTTGAATTATACAGGTTTTCAATTGCTGGAAGAATCTTAGAAAAAACTAAAAGTATTGTACTTGATTAAAAATCCATAGCACAAGCACATCGTTATGTGTTATTTCATAGTGACATAATATCTGACATCACATGTTAGTATATTTAAGGCATGATAAATTCTAAATACCATATCTTATATAATGCTCTAAATAAAATATTTATATTTTATATAGCCAATTTTTAATATCTCAATAACAAGCCAATTATAGTACTTGTCCTAATCCAAGGATTGAGTAGTGATGGTTAGTTGAGTTATTTTCTCTGTAGTTTTTAAAATATGTTTGACATATATTTATAGGATATATTGATTTTGGATACATATTTAACATTGAATAACTTATCAAAATTCATATTATTTTTTTATGTATCAATGATTATCAAGAGAAATTATTCAGATGAATTAATAGCCCTAGCTCGAGGATTTAACAAAATTATGAACATATATAATGGTTTCGTAATCAATGGTATTAAATTCCATACCAAAGATTATAAGGAATTTAGAAAAATATAGAATAGTGGTATTATAATGAAAATAGATAGAAAAGCCTATTATGTTGCACTTAAAGATATTTATGAGTTAGATTATTATGTAATATTTAAAATAATATTATTTAGATACAATTACATAGACATAAACTCATTAAGGGATTTGAAACAAGATAAAAATGAATTTATACTTGTAAGCTTTTCAAGGTTGATATATACTGGTATCTTATTGAAAAATGACCCATTTATTTTTTTTATCTCAAGCCCGTTAAATATTTTTTATACAAGATACAAAAAATAAAGATTGGGCTACTATAATCAAAACAAAATCTAGGAACTTATATGATATGGGAAAGTAGCTAAAAGATGATGATGACGGCACTTATACGCAATCTATACCATATAATTTTGTGCTAGCTAATGATGTAAATGTTATAGTACCTTTGGTTAGAATGAAATTTGAAGGAGATATTATTACTTGATTATTATTGGTGATAAATATTTACATTATATATAATTTGCATGAATTATTATGTTAAATTAATATTTATGTTAACTGATTTTGACTTTTATTTATGTAAATGCTAGGTGACACTATGCCTTGCTCATGATGATTTGCTGGTATGTAGTTCCAGAGCTCATAGATAGAGGTCAGTACTTCTTGTGCCTAGTAAGCTGAGGTCGATCCTTCTTCCCTACATCAGCCTGAGCAGGTCCATCATCCTTGGGGCAACACGATCCTCTCATCGATTATGCAGATGATGAGCTATAGATTCAAGATAATGTATCTTTTATTTGATTTGATAAAATTTTATTACACTTCTTACTTTTTTTACCTTTATGCATTTTTTGTAGATGGATAAGGGAGAGTGAGACTCAGATGCAGGCCCATAGCAGTACAAGATATTTAGTAGATACGTAAGGATGAGAGGATAGTAGTAGAGTGCAATCAATTGGGGTAGCTAATTAAAAAAACTACCATCTTATTAACTTCATTTTTTGGGATAGTTGCATGGAGGCCTTAGCTATATCCCTTGAATTATTTGAAATGGAATAACATGCTTCCAACATACGAAGTTGAGCTTTTATAACTTGTGCAGGTAAAAATTGAATCTCATATTGTATGTTAATTGTTAACTACTTCAATTATTTATTTAAGTTAATATTTATTTTATTTATAGAGCAAGTTTGTATTCCCTCCATCCACTCATGATTTTGTACTGAAATCTCTCAACCATAAATGGAGAGAATATAAAGCATACTTGAAGAGGGACATCTATAGAGCGGGTATGACTGAGGAGTAGGTTGTTTATACTTGTTCTCCTTATATACCCCCTCATCAGTAGATGGAGCTAGTTCATTGCTGGTTCTCCAAGAGGGGACATGCATCTTGTATTACTTTCATTTAAATAACTTTATTAGAATATTCGATTTATATTATAGATTATACATATATACTTTTCTCTTAGGATATAACAAGTTGTTTACTTTATTTTGAAGATATTTTTATATTGGTAGAGTTGTACAAGCAGCTCAATCTGTTCCTCATATATTGGGATCCAAAAGTTATGCACGAGTCAGACAGGAATTCGTATGTTCTTATACTACAAACTTATGCTTTTTATATTGAAACACTTATACTTTTTAATAAAACTAATATTATGTATTGTGTACCATGCATGTATCATGAAACTTACATTTTTTTTGAATTTGTTAAAAGTATTTACTTAAAATTATAATTTTTTCTATAGATGGATAAGCATGGAAGAGAACCTGGTGAGGTGGAGTTTTACTGGATGACTCATACTCACCATGATGATACTTTTATCCGAGATGAGTCAAGAGAGTTATATATAATAAATTATTATAATCTATTTTGTGCAATGGTTTTAGTTTGGTTTTGTTAGCTATTAAGATATAACTCTTATTTTCTAAATAAATACAGGAGAAGGCTACATCTCTTATTGCGGAGCATGTCGATGAGTCCGCAACATCTATGCATAGCAGTCATATTGAGATCGAAATGTTCATGGAGTTAATGAAACTGAAATGCTATGGTCAAGTGAGGAGTTATAGAGCTAGAGTCACCCCCACTCAGTTATCTATAATTAGTATATATACTCAGGATGCATGCATTCGTAGACTCGAGATAGAAATAGAAGAGATGAGATATGGTCGTGCCGTCGATAGAGCAGAAATACAGGCCGATAGAGTAGAGATGGAGATCTAGATGTAAGCCATAAGGAAGCACATTGAGCGGCTTACATCTATGGTACAAATGTATGCCCCATCTCAGGTAAACACACATATTATTAAATATATATTTTTATATAAATCAATGATATAGAATATATTGTGATATATGGATTCGCAACTCAAGCTTCTTATATGCTTCTTGTAGACTCCCAGCATATCAGGTACTCGTGAACAATGTGACGGACCATCCTCTTACATATGATTGACTTTCATAATTTTTATTTTATCTTTATGTTTGATGTATCTTTTCATTTTATTGAATTTTGGATTGTAATGAATTTTTATATAGATTTGCTATATAAATTTGGGTTGTAATGAATTTTTTGTATTTGGATTGTAATGAGTTTTTATATGGATTTTATCAAAAATTTGTCTTTATATGGATTTGCTATTTATGGTTGATTTTGTTTTGGTTTTATTATTTATTATACAAGTTTGATTGTACATGTTTATATTATTGATAAAATTTGTATATATTTTTTTATTTAAATTTTGTATTATTCTTTAAAAATAAGACTGTAGATGTTTTTAAGTATCGTCAATCTTCTCATTAACAATACTTTTAAGCATCCTTAAGGAAAAGAATGACGTTGCTTTTTAAAAGCATCATCATATACCTAGATCGGGCTTGATCAATGCCAATGCTTTAAAGTATAGGCATATTTTTTGACCCGACACTTTAAAGCATTGACATTTTAGCTAACTGTCGATGCTTTTAAAAAGCATCGGCACATATCTAGATCGGCCCTATTCAATACCGATGCTTTAAAGTATAGGCATGTTTTTTGAATCGATGCTTTAAAGCATAAAAGCATCGGCACATATCTAGATCGGGCCTGATCAATATCGATGCTTTAAAATGTAGGCATGTTTTTTAAATCGATACTTTAAAGCATCAGCATTTTGACTAAGTTTCGATATTTTTAAAAAGTATCGATATACATCTGGACTGGGCCTGGTCAATTCCGATGCTTTAAAGCGTCAACATATTTTTCAAGCTAATGCTTTACAGCATCGATATTTTAGACGACGATGCTTTTTAACAATGCCGAGAGAAATTCTCTCCGCTCTTGCATAACTGATGCTTTATCGATATTTTTTAATATCAAAAAAAAATTATTTTAGCATCATCTTTTCTTTCCTTCCCTGCAGTGACAAAATACAATTACAATGCTTTCCATTTGCAAGAAAATAAATCGATAATGTACAAATTTATCTAGAACTTTTTTTTAAAACCTATCAAAATCTGTCACATACTCAAGGTCGAACTTCCCCTGTAACTTGGAATTGTTTAAAATGCACTCTATCGTAGAGAAGGATGTTGGATGTGCATGCATATATAGAAAGGATGATGTGTTTCCTCAATTGTAGTTGTTAACAAGCTTGGTTGTCAATAGTGCCATATGACCGACAGATGTCGGTAATAATGATATCCCTGCCAATTACAACCAGGCCTTTTCCCATAGAGGTCATTTATTATCGCAACAGAAATATTGCCCAAGCATTTGCCCGAACAAGCCCAGAGTCCTGGACTGGTGGATACCGTGATAGCCCCAACTAGATGTAAAATAAGAATATGTTCCTTTTTCAAGTAGCTTGCTTATAACTTTGAAAAGGACATAGATCACCAGCCCTTGGTCTTTATCTTTATTGACACTACCGTTTTTGTTCATCTACCACATCAATCTTAGATTGCCACATCAATCTTAGATTGCCACATCATCCAGTGAGCCAAACAGTAAAATGATGGACAGTAATATGATGGATGATCGGTAACGTTACTTCTAAAAGAGATATTATATCATACAAACAATGAAAATATCCAATAACTACTGCATTAGTGTTTTAAAAGGCCTAACCTAAATGGAAAACATAACTGGATTGCCTGCTTGTACATATAGCATCTTGTAACAACCGTTAAAATATATTTTTACTTACCACCCCCAGGGTTTTACTAATATTGCACATAATACTTTTCCTTATCTCTTATTTACAAATTGACCCGGATAAATTTATTTTTGTTTGCAAGATAGATTTCCCGTTAAGTTGATTCTAATAGATGAAGGAATGACAGGCAAGGACCATCTTCATGCGTGGATGGACGAACTTGAGAGACTCATGGAGAAGAGGGATTGTGGATGTAAAGATGCTTCTGTGCCAGTTCCCCTTCATGGAGGACTTTCTTTGCTCTGAGAGGAAGGGTCAAACCTTGTAGTAGTGTCTGCTGCAATCTGAACCTTGTCCAATTTAGTCTGGCTTAAACTCGCAGCCAGGGTTTGCCATAGCAAACTTCCTTGCTGGTGCCAATGATGGCAATCATGACAATCATGTCGTCAAATGATCTTAGCCATGCAAACTTCCACTAAATCCATAACAATGTTGATGAGCTCTAGCTCATGCTACCTGTCGGGTCCAAATCATGCACAACATCCCCATAATGTCATCATCATGATGCTCTGGACCATCATTGGCTTCTCATCCTGCCCCATCATCACCTCCACCATCTTGCTCTTGTTATTGAAGAAGATTTGGCAGCATTTCACTGCCCAACATGGGAGAAGAGAACTCACCATTGGGATCTTGATCCTCGGCCCCCTCAACAACCTATATGGAAGAAGGAAAGCCCTTTGTAGTTGTAGGGCATCCCCTCCGCTAGATCTCCCGCATCGTCAAAAACCCCCAGTATTATTTTAGGCAATGCAAGACTAAGACAGTGTTTGGATGTAAAAATTTTATTCATGGAATAAAAATATCAATTCTTAGAAAATAATTATTCTTCTTGTTATTCCATATTTTTATTTGACTGTAAATCTGAAATAACAACTTTATTCCAATAAAATTAATACTGTAAACCCATCACATAACAAAAAAAATAACCTAAAATAAACTATTCCATGATCTATCATGAAATAACTATTCTAAAATACCAAGAATTGACCAGAATAACTTATTCTGGATGGCCCATCTCAACTTCTGTAGCTATTTGAAAGAATAAATTGAGATAAAGATTTATTTTAATTAAAATTAAGAAAACCAAACATCATCCAGCAAAAAAACCATATTGCAATAAAAAATAATTTTGCATGTATCAACTTATAAATTTCGATAGGAAAAGATGTTGCATGCAATGTTAATAAAAAATATTTGGTTTACATTCAAAATTAAAATTAGAAGGAATATTGGAACGATGGTTCGTGAACTGAAATGACATTTGAATTTTAGAAGAAAGTAAAAAAACAAATTTTATACGATTAGATATTCTCATTCTTGCCTGTAATAGAATTAGAATAGGAATGTAGCCCCCCACCAAACAGCAATAATGACCATCATGATGTATACATACGATGCTGAAAAGATGCTATTTTGTCTACTAACGAAACCGCACCGCTAACTACAAAGCTAGTTCCCCTACTTTTTATTTATTCTCTCTAAACTGATAAGTGTCACACCCTGCCTCTCAAGTGTGAACAAATGACCGCCATGCCTGCACTTCCTTTAAGAGGAGAGATGGAGGAGAAGGCCTTTTAGATGCATCTTCCCCCTCCCCCGTCCCCACACACACACCCACACCCTCTCTCATTCTCAAGTACACACAAAGATGGACATCGAGCAGGGTGGGGATGATGGCCGCATTAGAACAGGTACCTTCCTGCCTGCATAGCCTTGAGTACCTTTAAAATTTTCAGAGAGGAGGTGCTACCAATGTAATTTTTTGGTGGTTGTCAACCTCTTTGAAGTGCTGTTGCTAGTTCACTTTTTTAATTTTCCCTTCTATTTTTCAAATCATTGTTGCGGAACTGCATATGTTTAGAGGACCCACCATCTACCATGCATTTACGTACCTTTTGTGGATCCTCACAAAGAAACAACACTGGGAAAGCATAGAAAATCCCACCCAAAGCAAAAAGCATGGAAAATTTGTTTTCCTTTTTCCTCCCCTCTCCTTTCTTTGTTTTTTATCTTTATTTTTTTGTTTTTGTTTTGTAATAAAAAGGAAAGGCTACTTTAACCCTTGCATGCATGCATGGCTCAATACATCTAGCAGAAGCACCAAAGGAAACTGATTGTCACGGTAAAGCATGCAAACTTATCAGTTTTGCTCCCCTTGGCTAAGAATCCTACTGGGGGCTATTATCCTGCAACTAAAATAGTCTGCATAACTGCATAAGGCTTGATAGTTATAACCATAATTTAATCATGAGATAACAAGTCTTACATCTTGAAGCGCATCTTTTTTTTTTTTTTGAATGATTCCTTAGGCTATCTTTGTTAAATCAAGCACTTCATTTTCTACTGTTGCTACCAAGGAGAGTAGATAATATTTATGAGAAAATGGGCATTATTTATATATAGCTGGCTTCACGACACATGGAAAGTTAAAAGAGGTTTTGACCATTCAATACAACGCTACTCTTTCTTCAGGAAAGATAGAAGGCCCCACCAGAAGTTTCAGTAATGATAACATGGCATTATTAAAGATGAAATAAACAAAAAGCAACAATCCTGCAACAGATATAAATATAGTCAAGGATGGATATGAAAGCCTACAAGAAACGAAACAAACTTTGTCTGGAAGAATATAACGCTGCATGGATAATGAACCAACAGGTTAGAGCACAGTAGCACCACAAATAAAAGACTAAAACTACCTAACCTCCTTCAGAGGTATCAATATTAAGTGCCCCCGATATCCCAACAGTCTCTCGTCAGTTGGTAGTTCCTATTCAGCCAACGATCAAAGCATTCATTCTGCACCAGCATTTTTGTTACATAGCAATCAATTTCATATACTTCCCTGGGATTTCAATTATTCCTGCAGTGAAGATAAAGTAGCTTACCACTTACAGAGCAGAGTTTTCCTTCAAGGGGATGAAAATGATAACTGATAACAATATCAAAATTACCGAGTACTGACACTTTGTTTTACGTCAAATTGTTCATACAATCCATTTGGTTCATTCAATTTTAGCAGGATGTAGCGAGAGTCTTTCATTTCAAACCTTTTTCCCTTGAAAAACTTGTATCAGTCATGCAATCCAATCACATCAAAAATTGCATGGCCAAATTTCTTAGCATTCACTAAACTGAAGTAATCATCATTTTACAACTTAACAGATTTAGTTGACAATACAATATGCATAAGGTACTTCTCTAATGAAAAGGCTCCAACCACATCTCTGGCCTCCAGTCATGTGCATGTGCAAGGGTATGCATGTGCATGTGTGTCTGCATGCATATGCATGTTCATGTGCATGTGAATGATCTGAAAATCTCAACTTATCCAGTTTAACCCACTTTCAAAGGACAATTTTCACAGGAGGAGGTCTCTGCTTACACTCAGAACCTGGAATTACCGCTTGCAAAATCACTTTTAGACAAACATCAGATTGAACAAGTTAGGCTTCCCTTGGCTAGACTGAGAGAAATATTGCAAGGTTTTGATTTTATAGAAAACATACAGACAAGTAAAGAACCACTTAACAAATAAGTACAATAAATTTAGTTTATGTTTATTTGTTGAAAATTTATTTGTGCATCAATAAATTGAAAGAATCACCCATGTGTAGGTTTCCAATAAAAGATCAGCACCAGTCTTCCATATACTGAGCTTGTTGCAGCTGAAGGTGCAAGTCTACTAGTTATAGTAATAGAGTTCCACCTTGCTCAAAGTCTATAAGAAAAGGGAAAATAAGAGAGATATATGTTTTCTCCTAATAAAAGAAAAAAAATGTATGTATTACTATGTAATCTTTAATCATATATAAATAGAAATCAAGGTTTCAAGTACCATGTTGTCAGAGTGTATCATAGTTTGTCAATATGAAATGGCATAGCATGGTACATGCTGCAGTACATACCTCGGTATGCCTCAGTATAGGATGGTATGTTCTGCAGCATGCTTGGTTCTTCAAACCTTGATAAAAGGTACAAAATATCATATCATTCAATTACAGTAGGGAAACTTGACGACCTCTGTATATGATTCTCCCAGACAAGCAATGCATAGATTAGGATTTTGCTGCTTAATTATCACCTTAAACTTTGCTCCTAGACATGGCATATGTGCATATAGAGCTACAAGCAGGTCAGGCATGGAATTGACACACCCCAAATCCAATACATATTTGAATCAGATCAAAAAAATTGAACCCAACTTTGAATCCATTTCATTCAGGTCAGATTGGATCATATTTAAGATTTATTTTGTCGATTCATTTAAATCAGGTCAAAAATAAACCAAACACGAATAGAAAACATTTATAACTTGATCATCTAATTATAATGTATATGCAATATATACATTATATTTTAAATGCAATAAAATAACATAACCAGCATCTAGACAATATGAACAAAATTTTCCATGTAAGATTTCATCAACAATGGCAAGCAAATTAAAATTAACAACACAGATTGGCACCTTCTGCTTTGTGTTTATTATTAAAAGACAATCAATTTATTAAATTTAAAGAAAGTTGTGAAATAGATAGTGTAATTGTCCCAGGTCTGTTCAAGTTAGTGCAGGTTCAATTAGGGTCAATGTCCTAGAAAGGACTCTGAACAAGGTTTTTCAGGTCAGTTCAGGTATGATCAGGGCCGCGTCCTAGAAAGAACTGTGTTCATAGAAGAATATTTATTGAGCAAATGCTCCAGAATACCATGAAAGCAAGCCAGTTGAAGGCGGCCTGATAGGTCTGAGAAACATTAGATGGTTTCCACAAAGTGCAGAAAGAAATGAAGTTTATTAGGGGGATAACAATCACTCAAGAACAAAGAAAAACCTCCCCCTGATGCCTCTAGCAAACATGCAGCCAAAGAGAAGATAAAATTAGGCCTCTTTTAAGCGATTGCAGAAAACACTGGCTCCAAAATGCTGCCCAATTTTCTTGGTGAGATTATAACTGGTGTTAAGCTTGTTTTTAAAACAGAGACCCTAACATAGAGATGGACTGGAGCTTTCTAAATCTTACAGAAGTAAATTAATCATTTGCACCTTTGAACACCAATATCAACATCATTGAGATACTTGTAGAGCGATGACATGGTGTGGACTGTATTAAATGCATCTGTGCAGCCTTATTACTAGCCATTGTTTTTCATCTGCCATGGTATTATGAATTGGAACTGATATATTAGGTTATGAATTATATTCATCTGTTTTCAATTTATGAATTTGGTCTAAAATGGTTTGAAAAGAAAATTCTTCTATACAATGCTTCACATTGAAGATTGTGCATGGATGCATGTATCAATAAATGAGTGTGTTTTGAATTCTCATTAGTTAAACCAACCAAAGAAATAAGAAATGACTGGGTATTGTCTCAGTCTTGACCTACCTTGTTTCTAAGGTTAACTATGATATGGTGAAGAAGCACATCCGTTGGGCCACCCAGTACACATTAGAGAAAATGAAGAACACCAGACTCAATCTTATCTAGGAGTTTGTATTAATACACCTTTTGCCATGTTACTCTGAATTATTAATAGCACCCTGATCATTCTTACTTGTTTTGACTTGACCATGTAGGGAATGTGTGGACAGCTACAGCACATGTAATTACAACGCTTGTGGGATCAGGTGTACTGACACTGCCATGGAGTGTTGCGCAACTAGGCTGGATATTGGGTCCCTTTGCTCTACTTTTCTTTTCGTTCATTACCTATTACACTGCCATTCTCCTATCAGACTGTTACCGATCTCCTGACCCAATCAGTGGAAGACGAAACTACACATATATGGATGCAATAAAAGAATTTCAAGGTCAGCATTCTAAGTTAGAGAATGATATCTAGAGCCTATATGGAAAAAATCTCTTGAATTTGACCTAAAACGCATCTATAATACTTGAGCATCTATTTCCTAACAACTTTTTAATGAATCTTTCTGAGTGATAGTAAATGCATGTTCAGTTTCAGGAAAATTTGGCTAGAACAAGGACTGTGAGGAGTCACCACAAATTTTCCAAAAAAAATTAAATTGAGAAAGTTGAAAAGCATTTAATATATCTAGAAAAATGATAAGTCATTAAGGTTAAACAATTCAAACAATATATATTACTAAAAACACTAAAAAAACAACAAGCATCTCATGCATATCCATTGAAGATATTTGATATTCATAAATAACCAGATTAACTCAAATAAATGGGGGCAATTTACTGAATCATCTGAGTAGCGACACATTAATGAATGTCCTGAATGAAAATGAACCTGTCATCATGGGAGTAAATAAGCAAATATACCAATCAGTCCATATATACACGTACATCATAATCAACAATGCCCATGTGTGGATTTAACTTCATCATCTAATAATAAATTATAAAAAAACTATTGCAACAAAAACACAGTACCAAATTATAGTTGTATTGCTATATCTGGTTTCTTCTTTCAGGTAAGAAAGATGTATTAATATGTGGAATCACCCAGTATGCTATACTATGGGGAACCATGGTGGGATATACAATCACTGGTGCTGTGAGTATGATGTGAGTTATTTTCTTCTGTTGGTTTCATTTGCCAGTGCTTCAGTTCAAACATCCATAAGTGGTCATGTTCAATTCATTTCCTATTTATATCTTACTCTTAGTGAAACCTTCCCCTCTAACTATTTGCTCTAATTTTTGTCAAAGGGCCATTAAGCTATCAGATTGCTTCCATGAGAAGGGTCATGATGCTAAATGCGAAGTTTCTGGAACCTTATATACTGTAATCTTTGGTATAATGGAAATTGCATTATCTCAACTCCCAAATTTAGAGAAGATTTCATTGCTTTCATACATCGCAGCAGCAATGTCAGTTACATACTCCTTAATTGGGTTATGCTTGTGCTTGGTGGAGTTTTCTTCCCACCCTGAGCTCAGAGGAACTTTATTTGGAGTTGAGATAGGGAGTAGACATATCACATTATCCACAAAGATTTGGCATTCTTTCCAAGCACTTGGCAACATTGCTTTTGCATACACTTTTGCCATGCTTCTAATAGAGATCCAGGTAACAAAATTAATATTTGTCTATGTTGCACAGTATGCTTATATCTGAATCATTTTATGTTGCTTATGGTCTGCTTGGATAAAACAAATCCCTTCTCTAACCGATCCCATTAACAAAAAAACACAAATCAAATCCTATATCAGATATTTAAACTGAAGATTTGGTGCTTTTGATGAAAAGACTCTCTAATTCAATATTAATATCATTTTCAAGTCATCCCCTAGAATAACTTATGATTCTAAATATATTATAAATGGACTTGTTTTAGACTACTCTCATACTCCAATTACATGCATATATAACTATTTATCTACTCAACCATATCACTAATGACCACATGGTTCCAAGGATACTCTGCGAGCACCACCACCTGAAAACAAAACAATGAATAAAGCAAGTGCATATGGCATTGGAGCAACTACATTGTTCTACATCTCCCTCGGTTGCGTGGGATATGCAGCCTTTGGAAGTGGTGCACCTGGGAACATTCTTACCGGATTTTATGAACCATTCTGGCTTATTGATATTGCAAACCTTGCTGTCCTCATACACCTTGTTGGAGCATATCAGGTATCTTATACACATAATGCATAAATATATGTATGCTTTTTTGATGTATTTGTGCATGTAGAAAGATGAGTAAAAAAGAAAAAATAAAATAAGATGATGGAGGGGCATAATATGAAAGTCATGAGAAAGGATTGGGAATATTTGGTCTCAGTGGAAAGTTTAGCTCTTCATAGGAACAAATGACAATAGAAATAATAAAATAGCCCATATTATTGCAAAAAAGACTCATTAATGCAAGATATAGGTATAAGTTATTTTGTAAAGAACTCAGCAATGTGCTGATCTTGCCAAATCAAAAGAGGTCAGAAAGTTCAGGCATGCCATGTATATTCAAATAATGTTGATATTGTCTTCAAGTTCCTCAAATTCACCATCCTTAATAGGGGACTTAGGCCCTAAACTTAACATATGATTTCCTTATTTGTTTCAGATATTTGCACAGCCAATCTTTGCCTTCTATGAGCAATGGCTAGCTATAAAATGGCCCAATGCAGGCTTCTTTCACAGGGATTACTCATTAGGCATACCTTTTGCCAAATCAATATCTCTAAAATTCACACTCAGCAAACTTCTTCTGCGAACACTCTTGGTAATTTTTACAACAGTGGTAGCAATGCTGCTGCCATTCTTTAATGCAGTTGTAGGCTTGCTTGGTTCTCTGGGATTCTGGCCATTGACGGTATATTATCCTGTGTCGATGTACCTAAACCAAGCAAAAATCAAGAGGGGACAACAAAAGTGGGTAATGTTGCAGGTCCTGAGCATAATCTGTCTGCTTATCACAGTAGTTGCCATCATTGGGTCAATTGCAGACATCGTTCAGCATCTCAATCAAGCCAAACTCTTCAAAATTGAACTATAAGTCAATAGACTGCTTACCCATGACAATCCATCACATGGTTGTGAAGTGGAGTTAAGTCATGTCATTTAGTTGGTCATTGCTAAAGCTTAGCTGTTGCTTTACTGTTGTTTATGGTACAAACATCTGATAAGTTCTTATGAAGTTGCCCATAGTTAAAGTTCTTATTATTCATCTTTATTAATTAATTCACATTAGATATGATGCCACAATTTCTAAAAACTATAATGCCTATTTTATCTGAAGCTCTTAATTTTTCATAGCATGTTAAAGCATGTGCAGAACCCTGTTTTTCTGATCTTTCTATTTTTTAAACCAAAGAACATGGTATAGCATGCTAGCAATCTCAAAGGAGATTAAAAAAGAAAAGTTGGATACACTAATTCTAAGACTAGTACCAACCAATTAAAGCAACTGTTTGTTAGTTCTTGATGTGGGACTGATAGAGTGAGTGGTGGTGGTGGTGGAAGGAGTGGAACTGGCAGAGGAGGTGATGGATGTGCTGGTGTCCATGGCAAAACAGACAGCATAAATGGATGTGCATGGCACAGTATAACAAGGTTAACAATCTCTTATGATATCGAATATTTGGCAATAGATCTTCTTAGTTTAAACTTTTGCAGCTGTGCCAACCAGAAAGATCCATAAGGTTTGAAAAGGTTTATATAACACTGTATTTTAGACAACACATTAGATGCTACTTAGCAATTGTATGAACAGGCCATATTCATTGCAAAACTAAAACATTCATAGAGAGGTCAACAGGTACATGCAGGGGTTTTAACAACTAAAAGATATTCTAAAAGGAGATGAAAAACCTTCATTTCCTTTCCCTTTTCTCCAATGTGAAAGTATTGGCAGTCAGAGTGAACCCTTACAATACAGCAAAATGATAATCAGGTACACCAAGAGATCATATTTGAAGAAAGGCTTTCAAATACAGAGAGAGCTTTCAGCGACATGCTGTGTAGTCATCATGCAGTACCTTTAAAATGAGTTTGGGTCCTTTAAATAGACTCCTCACAAAATGCATCTTAAATAAGAAGTCTATTACTTGAAAGCTCTAAATGGATATCAAAAAACATATCCTAACATTCTCTTTTTCTTTTTTTCACAAAAAGAACATAGATAAGATAGAGAGAGAGGATGATATTGGTTTTGAAGTATAGAAAAGGAGTGAGTTGTGAATGATGTAAAATATTCAAAATGAGCAAATGCCAATGATGACTGAGACTATATAGGACATGCAAGATCCATATATTAGGTTGTATGACTGACAATGGTCATAGTTTTGCTACTAGATAAATTATGTCTAGGTAAAGTGAAGGCAAAAAATGGGAAAGATCAAACATATTTTACAGGCATATAACATATGTGATGATAGATTTTCCTTGGGCATTGGCTACAGCAGATCTATGGAACATTGTTTTCGAAAAAATTGTCCAATGACTTCAGATGCAGGAGAAATTTCTGCATGCTTACATGTTTATTTGGTTTTGTAACAATTGCTCACTTTAGGATATCTGATGGTTCTTAATTCAGTTTTCATTGATAATTGTCATGATGAACTAGGGTCGGACATCTTTCCTTTCAATGAATGTATATATCCAATGAAATATTTGTTGATCCAATAGTAAAGAAAAAAATTATACTTTAGCTAGTGGAAATGCATACTCATTCAGCATAAATGAAAACAGCCTAATGTTAAAAGCAACAAAACCAACAAACATACATTCATCGAGCAACGTACAGCATAAGCAATGCGGTTGCCAATTTACAGAATTATTCAATAAGAAAGCATGAGTTTTAGCAAATTAAAGTTATTCAAGAATTGCCAAATTCAATGCATAAGATGAATACTTTTTCACTCCGGTAAGAATAACATAGTGATGGCGATCCAGAGATCTTTGAGGTAATTTGAGACTTTTAAACTTTAAGGAATGTGTATCTGTAATATACGGCTAAAGAAACAACACAAAGGGCCTCAAAATCACCCCTAATTATTAACCAAGGCTACAAGGACAAGGACACTCAGAAAACCTACTACTCGAACTTGATGTTCCATCCCCAAAGAACATGAAATTTATTATATTAAGCAATCCACTTCAAGGATTATAATAAGCGCTACAGAAACATAATCATTATCTCTTGTGCATCTGTATGATTTAAACCGCAGTCGAATCATTTTCATCATCTCTTCTTTCAATTCCCACAACTACTATACCCCCTCTTCTTTTCTTAAAAATAAATAAACGGCCAAAAAACCAAAACAATACCACAGACCCACCAATTTATTGTCCCTTTCAATCCAAAAAAAAAACTATTTACCGTCCCACAACTATAGGATTCCGAGTATGGAGGCCTATGGATTCGCGTAATTTGAAAGCTGGAGCACATCAGAGGAAGGAAAAAGGAAAGAAATTCTCTCGTAACAACTAGAAACAAAGTTAATATTTGAAATCATGAGCTCAATTGTGAAGAAGAAAAGCCCTTACTCAATTCTCTTGCGGTTGGGGTTGATCCGTACGTTAGAACTTCCAGAACTTCAAGGGTTTTTTTGTTCGAGCCTCGAAGGAAATCAAGAAAGGAGGCAGCTCGGTGGTGCGTACCGCAATCGGTGGGAGGTGAATGGGAATGGGCCGGGTCACTGTGACCTCATGCGACCAGGGTAGCGCATCGGTTCTTCTTCTTCTCCCTCGAATCTTCTCTCTCTTTAAGAAAAGAATATAACGACCTCTATGGCAATGGCCTTTCCCAGAGTTTTGGTGGGTAAATCTCGTAAAAAAAATAAAATAAAAAGGTCGCGAGAAACTTCATATATATTTTTTAAATAAAAAAAATTTATGGATAATATTTATCCATTGATAAAAAGAAAAGTCATGGGATTCGGATGGGATATCATCCGATTAAACCACAATTGATGCGAAAGAGAGACCAGTTAGTTACATGGGTTTAACCTCCTATCACATTTTTTTCATCATAAAATAAAAATTTTATTTATAATACTAAATTATTTTTTATAAATAAAAAAAATAAATTTTTATTTAATTTTTAATATATTCTTAATCATATTACAATAATATAGTTTTATAATAATGATGCAATAGGACCTAAAATTTATTTTTTCTTAATATAGTTATATAATAATGGTACAATAGGACCTAAGATTTTTATACAGTGGAAACAAGTATTAAGATAAAATCTTATAAAAAAATATGTAAAGTAAATAATAATTAATTATAAATTTTATTATAATTGTACTTGATGTATTTTTATTAAGAATTGGATATGATTTTTCTCTAATCGTTATATATATGATTTGCAATATACTAGTATGATAGGTGCCAAGAAATATATTGAAAATAATCGAGGTAATAAATATATAAAAAAAATTACTATACTAAAATTCAAATCAAAGATATATGCATATATCAAAAAATTTAGTAAATAAATAATAGCGATGTCTGCACACAATCTCTTTATCTACAATCTACTTTTTTTTTTCTAAGTTTTGCTTTCTTTTAGTTATATAGTGATGTGGCGAGATCGCTGACATGGGGAGCTGACAAGTGCCATGTCAAAGGAGGCCGCCGCGTCGAATGCCACGTCAGTTCTCCTGCTCGGACTCCTTCGCCGAGCTGAGCTCCCTCAAGACAATGAGCCGAGCTCCGTCCTCTGCCAGGTCGGCCCCACGAGCTCGGGACGCCTAGGCCGGAGCCGTACTCTGCCCTCCAGAGCGACACCCTCGGAGATCATGCCCCGTGGTTGGATTCGAGCTCAGTGCTCCTCTGCCACGTGGAGCCTCTTCGAGGCCGAGCCCTCTGGACCAGGCCCGCACTCTACCCTCCAGAGCGAAACCCTCGGAGATCATGCCCCGTGGTCGGAGTCGAGCTTAGCCCTCCTCCGCCACGTGGAGCCTCTTCGAGATCAAGCCCTCTAGACCGGGCCCGCACTCTGCCCTCTAGAGCGAGACCCTCGGAGATCGTGCCCCGTGGTCGGAGTCGAGCTCAGCCCTCCTCCGCCACGTGGAGCCTCTTCGAGGCCGAGCCCTCTAGATCGGGCCCGCACTCTGCCCTCTAGAGCGAGACCCTCGGAGATCGTGCCCTGTGGTCGGAGTCGAGCTTATCCCTCCTTCGCCACGTGGAGCCTCTTCGAGGCCGAGCCCTCTAGACCGGGCCCGCACTCTGCCCCCCTCCACCGAGGCGACCTCTCAAGCTCGGGACGTCTAAGTCGGAGCGAGCCCTGCCATTCCAGCTCAGCCTCAGCTCAGACGTGAGCACCACCATCGCAGGACACTAGCGAGCCGCCCGGGGACTGCACTGGGATACTTGCCAGACCGCAATGACTGCCTGCAGCAACCGGTTATACTAGAAAGGGGAGAGGCCCACTATCGAGGCGCCACGCTCCTCACCAACCGCCTGAACTACCTGAAAGAGGAAGTCAACCAGGAGATTCGAATCCCAGGGATGGTGACCCATCAATCGAGGTACTGCCAATTTCCCAGAATGAGGCGACCAGGGGGAATGTCAGAGCACATGACAGCTACCCTTATCACGAATCAGGAAAGGCTCCTCGGGATACCACCGCACGCACCTGACAGCTCGGTGGAGATCCCAAGACGGATGCCCAACGGTAACCCAGCCTACAAAGCTCGGAGGTAACATCCCCAATAAACATAAGCCATACCACAAAAAAAACACAAAGGCAAGCTCAACCAGAGAGCACAGCACCAGAGACTCCCTCTAGCCAGGCCACTCTTCCCCTGACACACTTGCATCCCACTCTCACACTACTCACTCCTCCTCGTGTGGAGTCCATCAAGAGGGGCTCGACCAGGAGGATCTGTTCCCCTGGGTCGTCACTGACTTGATCGTCGGAGTGCCCCCGCCAGAAATCCCGGCCCGGGTCACTAATCCCTGTTTTGCAGGTCCAGGACCACTGGACGGCGAGACAGCGAAGGAGGCGCACTCCAACGCCGACAGCAGCTACGGGCCACGGCGATCCTGGCGGCAACAGATTGGCGCGCCAGGTAGGGGGCTCGGCGTACTGTGAGCAGTCTTTGATTCAGTTCAAGCCTTCCACCTCTTCTACAAGCAGTCCGACGGAAGGATGGTGACAACACGGGTAAGGGAGACTTCCACTAGCCGTGCGAGGGACTTCCCGTCCCGGGGGAACCCGCACCGCCAAGAGGTGGAGCCACCCATTCCGGCTCAATCATCTCCGCCGGAATCCCAGCTGGCCGCACTCGCCCAGCAGATGCAAGTCCTCGCCACGGTGGTGCGCCAGCTTCAACAGCAACACCGGTCCCTCGCTACCCACCAACAGCTGGGGACACCCGCGGTCCATGCCGCGGCCCCCCGCGACAGTCTGCATTCCTTCCAAGGAAAGCCTTCATAGCCGTGGACCACTACTGATAACCAGGGCAGCCATCAAACTCCGGTGAAAAGGCAACAAGTTGGCTCTGCTGACAGGGAGAGCCGCTCACCAAACCTCGGACGGACAGTGCCCAGACCCCACCGAGGTAGAAAGAGCAAGACCCCCCGTCATGGAGACCGTGCACCCATGTCACATTCTCTGTCTCTCTCAGCAGAGGGGTCTACTGATGAAGCCGTCAGGTGCATGGCGGAGAAGCGCTTGGAGGAGCATGAGCGCAAGCTGGCGGAGTTCTCTCGCCGGTTTGCCAACATGCAGGGCTCCTATAGTGAGCCAGTGGGCTACGATGCCCGTCCCCCTTTCTCCAAGAAATCAAGCAGAGCCGATCCCGCACCGGTTCTAGATACCGTAGGTGGATCCCTACGACGGGACCACCGACCCCCTGGACCATCTAGAAAGCTACCGGACCCTCATGAGGGTCCAGGGGCCACCGACGCTCTCCTTTGCATCGCATTTCCTACTACTCTCCGGAAGGCAACTCGGGTGTGGTTCACCCGTTTGGAGCGGAGAGCATCAACTCTTTCGTCCAGCTAGGATAGAAGTTTGTGGCCCACTTCGATGCCTGTCGGAAGTTACCACAAGAGACAGATAACATCTTCTCCATCTAGCAGCAGGACCGCGAGCCCCTGCTAGACTACGTGGCCCGCTTCAAGGCCGCCGTGTTGGAGATTTACAACCTTGATGAGCCAGTTGCCATGCTGGCACTGAAGCGAGGGCTCAGGACCTCCCGCCTGACCTACTCGCTGGACAAGAAACCCCCCAAGACTTATTCCGAGCTACTCCTCCGAGCCCAAAAGTACATCCACGCCGAGGAGGCGGATCGTATGAGGCGGGAGCTCGATGGGAAGCCACTGAAAAAGCCGGCCCCCACCGAGGCACCCGGAATTCGGAAGCCAGCACCCCAGGCTCCAAACTCCCGGAGGGACTGGCCAAGACCGAAAGGGGCTCCCGTTCCTAAGGAGAGTTATACCCCCCTCCTCGCCTCGAGGACAAAAATCCTCATGAAAATCGAAGGCGAGGATTACCTGAGACGCCCACCTCCGATGAAGTCCTCCACCGGTCGTGATAAAATGAAGTACTGTCGCTTCCACCGCAATTATGGCCACGACACCGAGGAATGCCGCAACCTCAAGTGGGAAATCGAAGAACTCATTAAGAGGGGCTACCTCAAGAGGTTTATGGGGGCAGGCCTCAAGTGGAATCCTAGGCGCTCGTCGCTCTCCCACCAGCTCCAGCCATCGACAACTGCCCTACCGAGAAGCCAGTGGGCATGATCTCCTGGGGAGCTGCACGCGAGCCCAAAAGGGCTCGGGGGGCAGGGGATCCTGAGAATGTACTCCCCTTTATGAGGGAAGGGAAAGACTGAAAAAAAATGTAAATAATGATGCCATGGTCGTCAAGATGACGATCGCGAGGCATCCTGTAAAATGCATCATGGTTGATAGTGGAAGCTCCACAGATGTGCTTTTTTATGATGCTTTCTCCAGGATGAACCTTTCCCCCGATCAACTTAAACCGGTGCATACACTCCTTGTTGGTTTCACGGGTGATTCCGTAAGGATAGAGGGAGAGATCACTCTCCCGTCACCGCCAGGACCCCACCTCGGCAGAGCACCGTTATGATGACTTTCACGGTTGTCGGGCTTCCTTCCGCCTACAACGTGATCTTGGGCCGACCCGGGCTCAACTTGCTCGACGTCGTTGTCTCTACTAAGAGGCTACTTGTACAATTCCCCACTCCCTACGGTGTCGGGAAAATGAGGGGCGCACCCTAGCCGGTGCAGCATTGCTTCGAAACCCTCCTTGGGGCCAAGGTCCCGAGGACGACCCCAAGGTAGACGATCTCGACCAAAGGGCCCAAGACCCCAGGGGAGGCCCGGTCGAGCATCTACTCTCTTATCCACTCGGAGATGATCCTACGAAGATGGTGCAAATTGGAGCCCAGCTACCCGAGGAGGAGAGGGCCCAACTACTGGAGTTTCTACGGGCGAGCGTGGATGTGTTCGCCTGGACAGCGACGGACATGCCAGGTATTCCTCCTGACATCATTACTCACAAATTGAGTGTTGACCCAAAGCACAGGCCAGTTCGGCAGAAGAAGAGAAGCTTCGCCCTGGAGAGGCAGGCAGCTATCAAGGAGGAAGTTGACAAACTCCTAGCTGCTGGTTTCGCTCGAGAGGTCTAATATCCGAGCTGGCTGGCAAATGTAGTCATGGTAAGGAAGAACAATGGCAAGTGGAGGATCTGTGTAGACTACACCGACCTCAACAAAGCTTGCCTGAAAGATAGCTTCCCTTTATCGAAGATCGACCAGCTGGTGGATGCCACCTCTAGCCACACGCTGCTCTCCTTCATGGATGCATTCTTTGGGTACAACCAGATCCGTATGCACCCAGAGGACGAGGAGCACACTGCCTTCATCATCGACCAGGGGACATACTGCTATAGGATGATGCCCTTCGGTCTGAAGAATGCAGGAGCTACATACCAGCGTCTGGTCAATAAGGTCTTCAAGGATCAAATTGACCGGAACATGCAAGTATATGTGGATGACATGCTCGTCATGAGCAAGCCGAGCTCGAGCCATATCGTTGACCTCGCCGAATCCTTCCACAACCTGCGACAACATCAGATGAAGCTGAATCCAGTGAAGTGCACTTTCGGAGTGGCGGCAAGGAAGTTCCTCAGCTTTATGGTCACCTAGAGAGGCATCGAAGCAAACCTGGAAAAGGTTCAGGGAATCATCGACATGGAGCACCCGACCTCCAAGAAGCAGGTCCAGCGCCTGACGGGGCGTGTCGTCGCCCTCAACAGATTCATCTCGAGGTCGGCTGACCGTTGCCTTCCATTCTTCAAGGCGTTGCGCAAGATGCACGACTTCACCTGATGGAGGAGTGCAGAACAACCTTCGAGGAGCTGAAGAAATTCCTCGCCTCTCCCCCATTGCTCTCCAGGCCGGAGGAGGGGGAGGAGCTCTTGCTCTATCTGGCAGTTATACTAGGATCCGTCAGCTCGGTTCTCATCTGTGCAGATGAGGACAAATATTAGAAGCCGGTATACTACACCAGCAAAATCCTCCGCGATGCAGAAATCAGGTATACTCGCTCCGAGAAACTCATTTTTGCACTAATAATGTCAGCTAAGCACCTCAGGCCATATTTCCAAGCACACCTAATAGTGATTGTGACGAACCAGCCACTGAGGACCATACTCAACTGACCCGAGATTTCCGGGAGATTGGCCAAGTGGTCCCTGCTCAGCGAGTTCAACATAGTATATCAATCGAGGTCCTCACATAAGGCCCAAGTCCTAGTTGACTTCGTGGTCGAGTGCACCGGGTTTACCGAGGAGCCGGAGCAGATAATAGCGGAGCCCGGACCAGGAGAGGAACCTTGGATCCTCCATGTGGACGGAGCATCCAATTCTGGCAGGAGCGGAGCAGGCCTCATCCTCACCAACGGCGATGGAGTTGTGACGGAATGCACCCTCCGCTTCAAATTTGTCACAACAAACAACCAGGCGGAGTACGAGGCACTCCTCATAGGTCTAAGAGTCTCCCGTGAGCTGGGTGTGCAGAATCTAAAAGTTTTCACCGACTCCTAGCTGGTTGCTAGACAAGTCTCCAGAGAGTATGAAGCCAGGGACGCCCAGATGATGAAGTACCTAGAGCGGGTCCGCTTGAGCACGGCAGGCTTCCGACTTTAGCATCTTCCACATCCCTCGTGGGGAGAATGCGCGTGCGGATGCACTATCCAGGCTCGCGACCCTACTGGACTCATCACTGGGACGCGCCTACATCGAGTATCTTGAAGGTCCCAGCTACGAAAGCTTAAAGGAGGTGCATCAAGTCACCCCCAAGCCGAGCTGGATGGACAAGTACATCAGGTACATCACCAATGGCTCCTTACCCGAGGACCAGGTAGAAGCAGCTCTCGTCAAGAAGAAGGCCTCCCGGTTCGTTCTGATGGAGGGCCAGCTCTATCGCGGATCCTACTCTATCCACTCCTGAGGTGCCTCAGGCCCACCGAGGCAACCTTTGTGCTCCAAGAGATACACGAAGGCCTCAGCGGGAACCATGTGGGAGGGAGAACACTAGCTTATAAAGCCCTTCACCAGGGATACTTCTGGAAGACCATGAGGGAGGATGCTGCCGACTTCGTTAAAAGGTGCGACAAGTGCCAGTGCCACGCGAACATACAACGCCAGCCGGCGGCGCCGATCTACCAACTTTCAGCCCCTTGGCCTTTTGCCCAGTGGGGAATGGACATCTTGGGGCTGTTTCTTCCTGCACCAGGGCAACGAAGATTTTTGCTGGTGGCGATCGACTACTTCACTAAGTGGGTTGAAGCAGAGCCACTGGCCCGGATCATGGAAGCCAATGTCTGCCAGTTCTTTTGGAAGTCAATTATTTGCCACTTCGGGCTCCTCCGTTGTATCATCACTGACAACGGACGACAGTTCGATAATCGGGAGTTCGAAGGGTTCTGTGTCAAGCATGGCATTCAATATCGATTCACCTCGGAAGCTCATCCTCAAACAAATGGGGAAGCCGAGGTGACCAACCGAACCATCCTCCAAGGACTCAAGACCAAGCTAGACCAAGCTAAGGGCAGGTGGGCGGAAGAACTCCCAAGCGTTCTGTGGGCCTACCACACAATGCCCAGAATGGTGACCGACGAGATGCCCTTCAACCTTGTTTTTGGTACCGAGGCGGTCATCCCGGTCGAGCTCGGCGTGCCCATGCTACGAGTGCAGTAGTATGACGAGGAGCGGAACTCGGCACGCCTCCTGCTCAACCTGGATCTCCTCGAAGAAGCAAGGGATAAAGCCCGGCTACGAATGGCGGCATACCAGCAACGAGTAGCCCGGTACTACAATGCCCAGGTCAGGCCAAAAGCTTTCAAACCCGGAGACTTGGTGCTACGTCGGGCAGAGGCATCTCAACCCTGGGAGTGCGGCAAGCTCTCACCGAATTGGGAAGGCCCCTACAAGGTGGCTGAGGCTCTCTCACAAGGGGCCTATTACCTCGAAGATCTTGGTGGCATCAGGTTCCCTCAAACATGGAATGCCTGCAACTTGCGGAGATACTATCAATAATGTAAGATTTCCCATCAATAATAGTGATAATGATTTTTCCTTGTGGAGTATATATCTGTCTTGCAGGAAAATATCAACAACGTCATCGAGCCCAACTCCGGGATGCCAAGACCTGAGCCCAGCTCTCAGGCAACCCAAGATCGGAGCCCAGATCTCCGGCCAAGGGACTTCGAGCCAGTTGCTCTCAATCATCAACGTCTTCGAGCCCAGCTCCGAGATGCCAAGACCTGAGCCCAGCTCTCAGGCAACCCAAGACCGGAGCCCAGATCTCCGGCCAAGGGACCTTCGAGCCAAGCTGCTCTCAATCATCAATGTCTTCGAGCCCAGCTCCGAGATATCAAGACCTGAGCCCAGCTCTCAGGCAACCCAAGACCAGGGCCCAATCTCCGGCCAAGGGACCTTCGAGCCAAGCTGCTCTCAATCATCAACGTCTTCAAGCCCAGCTCCGAGATGCCAAGACCTAAGCCCATCTCTCAAGCAACCCAAGACCGGGGCCTAGATCTCCAGCCAAGGGACCTTCGAGCCAAGCTGCTCTCAATCATCAACGTCTTCGAGCCCAGCTCGAGATGCCAAGACCTGAGCCCAGCTCTCAAGCAACCCAAGACCGGAGCCCAGATCTCCGGCCAAGGGACCTTCGAGCCAAGCTGCACTCAATCATCAACATCTTCGAGCCCAGCTCCGAGATGCCAAGACCTGAGCCCAGCTCTCAGGCAACCCAAGACCGAAGCCCAGATCTCGGCCAAGGGACCTTCGAGCCAAGTTGCTCTCAATCATCAACATCTTCGAGCCCAGCTCCGAGATGCCAAGACCTGAGCCCATCTCTCAGGCAACCCAAGACCAAAGCCCAGATCTCGGCCAAGGAACCTTCAAGCCAAGCTGCTTTCAATCATCAACATCTTCGAGCCCAGCTCCGAGATGCCAAGACCTGAGCCCAGCTCTCAGGCAACCCAAGACCGGAGCCCAGATCTCCGGCCAAGGGACCTTCGAGCCAAGCTGCTCTCAATCATCAACGTCTTCGAGCCCAGCTCCGAGATGCCAAGACCTGAGCCCAGCTCTCATGCAACCCAAGACCGAAGCCCAGATCTCCGGCCAAGGGACCTTCGAGCCAAGCTACTCTCAATCATCAACATCTTCGAGCCCAGCTTTGAGATGCCAAGACCTGAGCCAGCTCTCAAGCAACCCAAGACCGGAGCCCAGATCTCTAGCCAAGGGACCTTCGAGCCAAGCTGCTCTCAATCATCAATGTCTTCGAGCCCAGCTCCGAGATGCCAAGACCTGAGCCCAGCTCTCAGGCAACCCAAGATCGGAGCCCAGATCTCCGGCCAAGGGACCTTCGAGCCAAGCTGCTCTCAATCATCATCGTCTTCGAGCCCAGCTCTGAGACGCCAAGACCTGAGCCCAGCTCTCAAGCAACCCAAGACCGGAGCCCAGATCTCCGGCCAAGGGATCTTTGAGCCAAGCTGCTCTCAATCATCAATGCCTTTGAGCCCAACTCGAGGCGCCAAGACCTGAGCCCAACTCTCAGGTGATCAAGACCCAGGGCCCAGCTCTCCGGAAGAAGAAGCCTCAAGCCCAGCTCCAAGGCACAAAAGACTTGAGCCCAGCTCTCAAGCAATCCTTGGACCGGGGCCCAGCTCTCCGGCCAAGAAGGCCTCGAGCCTAGCTCCAAGGCACCAAAGACCTGAGCCCAGCTCTCAGGCAATCCTTGGACCGGGGCCCAGCTCTTCGATCAAGAAGGCCTCGAGCCTAGCTCTAAGGCATTCAAGCCCTGAACCTCCTCTCTGATCTCCCCACTCATCTAAAAAAAAAAAAGAAAAAAGAAAGAGAAGAAGAAAGAAGAAGAAGGAAAAGAGAGAGAGGGGAAGGAAAGAAAGAGAATAAGAGGGAAATGTCAGGCGATGAACAAGTAATAACAAAGCTTTCATTTCATTAATAGAAGTTAATTACAGACACCATCCTTCGGGTCCCCGACATGCCAGGTGACCCTAACTGAGTCCAAAAAGAAAACAAAAAAGAAAGCTACTCTACCTTAGCTGAACCCTGACTGGGTCGTGAGGCTGAGAGGCCCCATTCGTGGGGACCTCCGGCTGAATGGCTCTGGCTTTGGGCGGTCCAGTTTCGACCTCGGATGGTGGTGAAGGCTCGGAGGTCGCAGCTTCCTCAACGGCTATCTCCTAGCCAGGTTCCATGTCCGAGGCCAAGGGATACCTGAGGCGATGGCGGTCCTTATCAGAAATGCACACCTCGACACGGCCGTGCAGGTACATAAAGCCTTTGAAGAAGGAGTCCGATGCCGTTTGATGGATCTCGGTGACGAACTCCTCCAAGGCCTTGTACTTGGCGATGGCCTCCTCAGCATCCTTTCTGGCCTTCACGGCCTCCTTCCTCGCCTCAACAGCTTCCATCCTGGCGGCCTCCATTGACTTGGCCGCCACCTCTGCCGACCCCTCAGTCGCGGCCAACCTCTCTCTCCCTACCGTCAGCTCGGCCTGGGCAAACTAGGCAGCCTCCTTGTGCCGATCAGCCTTGGCACTGTACCACCCTAGCTTCTTCTCAACGAGGGAGAGCTCATCAGCACTCTTCCTCGAGCGGCTCCGCTCCAGGTCAAGGAGTTCCAGGAGCTTCTTCGCTCCCCTCAGAGTCAGCGAGCTGCTTCTCCAGGTCCTTGACCTTCTGCTCGAGCGCTCCGCTCGCCCTGGCCTTCTCCTTCAGGTCGGCCTTCAGCGACTCGATCTAGGCCGCTGCTGCTGTTCAATGCGCTCCCAGTTTCGACAGCAGCCCCTGATGAAGAGAGCCTCGGCATCGATCTGCATCATGGAAAGAGGTCAGCAAAAAAAAAGGAGAGAGAAAGAAAAAGAAGAAAAGGATAACTCACCGAGTAAAGCTGGGGGAAGATGGCGCTGAGGACATCGTTCAGTCGTAGTCCGGCCATCTCCTGTCGATCGCATGTCTGGATTGAAAAATCCATCATGCGCTCGGCCAGTGCGGGGCTCTGGATGAAAGAGCTCTCCAGCCCATCTTGAAAGGGAGTCGACGTCGTGCCTCCTCTCTCCTACTCTCTCTTAGAGTAGGCGGCCTTGCCCCACTAGCCGTAGGGCCCCCAGGGATAGGCTGAGGAACCGATACCCGTGCAGGCGGTGCCTCAGTCGCAGCCTTAGTCATGGCTCGAACCTCCTCGTCCCCGATCTTGATCACAGACGGACTCGAAGGACTGGGGGACACAGCGGCAGCAGCTGCAGCCCTTGCCCGGGCTACTACCTCAGGCTCCACGACGGGGGCCGCCCCCTGACGATCAAGCCGCTCTGGGATCTTATGGGCCTCCCGCTGGACCGGCCCTAGCGCCGCGGATACTACCCTCTCCATTGGTGCAGGGGCAGCTCGGGTCGCCCCTGAACTCTGACCGAATGGAGCAGTAGAACTCGGGTCGACCACCGTGGCTGGAGTGGTCACGGATGCATTCTCGCCCCTATCTCGCCTTGACGGAGGCTCCTCGACCAGCCGGTTGGTGGCCTCTTCCGAGTGATCGCCAGAAGGTCACTCTCCGTGACGATCATACCTGCATGCAAGCCATATAACAGTCAAGATTCACCGAAAATAATGCAAGGAGCACAAGCAAAAAAGGAAAATAAATGTTCAGGTCGAACTCACCCAACCCATTCGTTGGGTCGACCCCGGCATCAGAGAGGTTCTGCTCTGATAATAGAACCTCGAGAGGAGGGACTTGGGCGGTGTAGAGCTGCTCGTAATCATCTCGGTCAGCCACATCGATCAAGGAGTTCCGGTTGGGGGACTGAGCTGGGTCACTCCAGGCCCAATCAACCCCCTCAACCATGGCGAAGAAGAACTTACTCTTCTATCCCTTGACGGAAGAAGGGAGCTCAAACTTAATACCCTTCGAGCGGGAAGATAAGGACCACCACCTGTCCTCAATCGGGTGGTGCTTCAGGGCAAAGAAAGCCCTGAACAGAGAGAAGCGGGCAACAAACCCGTGCAGGTGACAAAGTACAACAAAGGAAAAAATGACCCTAATGGCGTTTGGTACTAATTGAGCTGGGACCGAATGATAGTTATTCAGGACGAACATGAAGAATGGGTGGAAGGAAAAGTGGAGACCCCCAGAAAAGGTCTCATCATAGAAAGCTATGCGGCCCAGGCCACTGGAAGTGACCCGTTCCCTCGGGCGAGGGATCAAAAGCTTGACAGAATGTGGGATGCCATAGACATCTCGGATGGTCCCTAGCTCCTTGGCGGTGATCGTTGAGGTGATCCCGCTAGGACCTGTGGACCGGACGGACTCAGGAGCAGGTACAGAAGGAGGAGGGAGAGAAGGATCGGACCCTGGTTGCTGATGAGCACCGAACCGGGAGGACGCCTCCTACTGAACTCAAAGCGAGTCGCATTCTCCTCCTCATCGGATGAAGAAGGAGATGCCGGTCTCTGCTCGGAAGGACCGGCTTGCCCTGATCAGTGGAGGGACGGAAGCCCGAGCCAAAGCGAGACATCCTCAAGAACGAGAGAAGCAAAGGACTCGAGGTAGAGGACAAAAGAGCGGACTCGACTCGAAGGAAACCCTAGACCCGGAGGAGGGACCCTACTCTGACGAAGGGGGAAGAAAGAGGGGACTAACCTGGTTCCTTAGAAGATCTAAGGCAACTGGGAGGAAGAAGAAGATTCGGATATCGCAACGGGCGCAAAGAATTCAAAAGAGCAGATGTTTTGGATAAAAACCTCTTTTCATTTCGAAGTGACCTGGCGCATCCGTACCGTTATGACCCCTCCGCCAATGGATTCACGCCACGTGCTGCCCATCAGTGAAAAGGGCATCCTAGCTGCTCTGAATTCTGTGCCAACATTAACTGCTCCTTGGACATGGCCACGTGGTGCCCCCGCATTAGCCCGCAGGACCATCTCACGGAATGCCAGCAATCATGGCCATCATTGCGCCAAATCTCTACCTTTCCACGTTAGCATCACAATTACTCCCTTCGACCTGAGTGCCGCGCACTAACGAGCCTCGGGAGTGGGGGGCAAATGATGTGGCGAGATCGCTGACATGGGGGAGCTGACAAGCACCACGTCAAAGGAGGCCACCGCATCGGACGCCACGTCAATTCTCCTGCTCGGACTCCTTCGCCGAGCTGAGCTCTCTCAGGACAACGAGCCGAGCTCCGTCCTCCGCCAGGTCGGCCCCGTGAGCTCGGGATGCCTAGGCCAGAGCCACACTCTGCCCTCCAGGGCGAGACCCTCGGAGATCGTGCCCCGTGGTCGAAGTCGAGCTCAACCCTCCTCCGCCACGTGGAGCCTCTTCGAGGCCGAGCCCTCTGGACTGAGCCCGCACTCTGCCCTCCAGAGCGAGGCCCTCGGAGATCGTGCCCCGTGGTCGGAGTCGAGCTCAGCCCTCCTCCGCCACGTGGAGCCTCTTCGAGGCCGAGCCCTCTGGACCGAGCCCACACTTTGCCCTCCAGAGCGAGACCCTCAGAGATCATGCCCTGTGGTTGGAGTCGAGCTCAGCCCTCCTCCGCCACATAGAGCCTCTTCGGGGCCGAGCCCTCTGGACCGGGCCCGCACTCTGCCCCCCTCCACCGAGGCGACCCCGCAAGCTTGTGGCATCTAGGTCGGAGCGAGCCCTGCCATTCCAGCTCAGCCCCAGCTCAGACATGAGCATCGCCATCCCAGGATACCAGCGAGTCGCTCGAGGACTGCACTGGGACACCTGCCAGACTGTAATGACTGCCTGCAGCCACCGGTTATACTAGAAAGGGGAGAGGCCCACTGATCGAGGTGCCACGCTCCTCACCAACCACCTGAAATACTTGAAAGAGGAAGTCAATCAGGAGATTCGAATCCCAGGGGTGGCGGCCCACTAATCGAGGTACTGCCAAGTTTTCCAGAATGAGGCGACTAAGGAAAATGTTAGAGCACATGACAGCTACCCTTATCATGAATCGGGAAAGGCTCCTCGAGACACCGCCGCACGTGCCTGACAGCCCGGTGGAGATTCCAAGACAGACACCCAACAGTAACCCGGTCTATAAAGCTCGGAGGTAACATCCCAATAAACATAAGCCATACCACAAAAAAAAACACAAAGGCAAGCTCAACCAGAAAGCACAGCACACACAAAAAAACTCAAGCAAGGGCGGGTGGAAGAGCCACACAGAGACTCCCTCTAGCCATGCCACTCTTCTCCCGACACACTTTCATCCCACTCTCACACTACTCACTCCTCCTTGTGTGGAGTCCATCAAGAGGGGCTCGACCAGAAGGATCTGTTTTCCTGGGTCGTCACTGACTTGATCATCGGAGTGCCCCCGCCGGAAACCCCGACCCGGATTACTAACCCCTGTTTTGCAGATCCAGGACCACCGGACGGCGAGACAGCAAAGGAGGCATGCTCCGACGCCGACTGCAGCTATGGACCACGGCGATCCTGGCGGCAACATATAGTTTTCTTATAATATTAAGAAAGATTTTATATGACTTTCCAGTTCTTACTATCTCTTTTTCCTCCTTCTTAGATATAAATATTTTAATTTTCTAAAACTTTTTTTATCTTTTTAGGCTTTTTTTTGGTAAGAAAAAGGGGAATGGGAGGCTAGCTTTCTTCTTTATTTTTATTTCAAATTATGACCTCTTTATATCCTTAAAAGATATGTTGTTATTAAATATTTTAACTTTAAATTAATTTATCTATATATGGTAGTATATTTTGTTTTGATAGTTTGAAGGGGGCAACATAAAAATATCATATTATTTTATATCTATAATATAAAATAAATAAGGATGTCAATAGGGGCAGCTACCCCCGTTGCCCTCATTATACATCTATCCTTGTACATTATAATATAATATATACTATAACATAATATATATTATTATATATATTATATTATATAATTTAATATATTAATATATAAAATATTATTATAATAATATAATATATTTTATAATAATTATTATATTATTAAAATATTATATTATATTATATTATATAAATTATAATTTATATAATAAAGGATAATATAGGAAATATGGATAGAACTTAGCAACATACTTGGAAAAATAGTAATGTAAAAGAATATCGATAATAGATTATGAAACTATTGTGTAATGCATAAAACAATATAGATAAATTATTTTTTGCTTAAATATTATTTGAAAAATATTTATCCAAAAAAAATAGAGATTTCTAGATAAATTATTTATTCTTCAAAGAACATATCCTTAAGAGCAGCTTCAAATCAATCCTTCAAATTTCCAAATTGCTCTGAATTATTCCTCCAGCTCACCAATCAACAAATAATATTTGCCTAACATTACAAATAATCAAAATATTCTTGCTCTCTTGAAAGTGCAGATAAATGAAGAGGTTCAAAATGCTTTGAGATCTATGTATTAGGTTATCTCTAACCATAGACCATATATTGTGCAAGCAGATGAATGAAGGTGGTTTAAAATATTTTGATATTTACAAGTTTGATAATTCTTAACTATAAGTCATGTATAAAAGATTCTTTGAGTTTTATGCAAGCAGATGAATAAAGGGGGTTAGAATGCTCGGAGATCTGTATGATGGCCGATCCTCAACTATAATCTATATCATTAAGAATGCTTTGAAATTTACACAGGCAGACACGTGAAAAAGTCTAGATTGCTTTGAAATACATGTTATGGTGATGCTTAACTATAGGTCATGGTACCAAGGATGTTTTGAGATTTATGTGGCAGATGAATGAAGGGATTTAGAGTTTTTTAAAATTTGCATAGTGGATGATTCTTAACTCTGGGCCCTATACTAAGGATGTTTTGAGTTATATGTAAGAAGATGAATGAAAGGATTTATGGTATTTTAAAATTTGCATAATGAATTATCCTTAGCTATAGATCATATACTAAACATACTTTGAGATCTATACAGATAGATGAAAGTGATTGATGCGCTTTGAAAGATATGCCATAGTTGATCTTTAAGTATGGACCATATATTAAAAGTGTTTTAAGATTGGTGCAAGCAGATGAATAATGGTATCTGGAGTGCTTTGAGATCTATGTGATTGGAGATTCTAAATTATGCATCATATTCTAAGAATGCTTTGAGATCTTCGTAAGTGGTGAACTATGGATCATATTCTAAGGATGCTTTAAGATCTTTGTAGGTGGATCAATGAAAGTATTTTAAGTGCCTTCAGGTCTATGTGATTGGTGAGACTTTTCTAAAAGAATATTTTGAGATCTATTTTAGGACTTCACCTTACAAACAACTAATGTGAAGGATTTTTTTGTCATAATATAATTTTATATTACCATATGATTGTCACATGATACATCTTTTTTTATAAGGAGATGAACGGTAACATTAATTTGGAATTATTTGAAGACTCGAAGGATAGGTTAGAAATTTTTTAAGGTTAAAGAGATTGTTGACTTTGGTCCTTGATTTTGATGAATAACAAAACGTTGAGTATATGTTTTGTACTAATGTTTCAATCTGAGTTATGAATTTTAGGTCACAAGTATATCAAATTTTCTACACAAAAGCATCAAAGTCATTGACATTAATGCAAGATGAATTTCAAAGTTTTAGAAGTCTTCTCACCTTGGAAAACCATGAAATTGATCACTTTGATCTTTATGAAGAAGAAACTGGAAGTTTATTGAAATATTTTTAGAGTTTCGAAGCTTGGCACATATTTTGGAATTGGCACAGATCAAGTGTCGACCTTAGTGTTGACTCAAGTATTGTCTCATGAAAGCAAGTGTTGACACCTCTGAAGACTGGCATGTAGAATTTCTGCAGGCATGCCAAGTGTCGATTCATAGATCGACTCTAGGCCTGAGAATAGAAATAAATAGAACATTGTTTTTAGACTTAAGTAAAGTGTTGACCCAAGTATTGACCCTAGTGTCGACTTACAGATCGACTCATGGCCTGAGACAAGAAAGCTACAGAACAGTGTCATTCCTGGATTTTTTATCAAGTGCTGACTCAAGTGTCAACTCAAGTGTTGACTCATAGGTTCACTCATAGCCTGAGACCAGAAACGAAGCAGAATCATGGATTTCAAGAATTACACCTGGTGTTGATCCAAGTGTCGACTCGCAGGTCGACTCACAGGTTCTGACAACAGTAACAGCTATATTTTCAAAAGTTCAAAATTGATCCAAACGGTCCAAAACGGCTAGTTTGTCTTCTCTAATGGTCACAAACAATTTTTTAGAGGTTTTTATTGTATTTATCATTCACCAAACTCATTGAAGACATAAGAGAGAAAGAAGAGATACAAGAGACAAATCTTATCTTTTGAGAAAGCTATTGAAAAGATAAGAGTGAGCTAAAAAGAAGATTCCAACTGAAAAAGCCTACATTCTTGCTATTGAGCCTTCAAATCAATATCTAAAAGTATTCATTGAAAGCTTCCAAGAAGAAGAAGACAACTCAAGCATTCAAGGAGAGCTTCATCAACATTATTTTTGCTCTTTTGAGAGCTTTTTCTTGTGCTTAAAACTATACTTCTGGTTTTATTTGTTGTAACTAATTTCAAGGTTATTGAAACTAGGGGTTAGGCCCTTCTAAGCCGTGAATTGAAATACAAGCCTAGGGTTGGCTTGTGGAAAAGGTTGTTGGTGAGCCTAAGTAAGAAAACTAATAGTATGTTTGATTTGTGAGCCCTTGAAAACAAGTTGGCTGTAATCTTTGATAGATTATAGTAAAATTTCTAAGAGGGAGCTTGAGGAGTGGATGTAGGTGCTTGGAGTGCACCGAACCACTATAAATTTCTTGTATTTGTGTGTGTGGTTTGCTTGCTTATTACTCTCTCTAACATTGCTCTTTATTCTTTAAAGCATAGCATTTAGATTATATTTTCCACATTCACATTATTACACAAACACATTAGTTCAGCACATACTTATTTAAATTTTTTAAAAATCCAATTTATCCCCCTCTTGGGTTGCTACGCCGGGCAACAGATATCTCTACAAAACATTTAAAGTTGAGGTGGTGCCACTATAATTTTTTTAATTAAAATAAATAGATAAGTTTTATCTCTTTATTTTCTAATTTTTGAAAAGGGGCTAATCCTCACCTGCTAATCTATACTCACCCTATTCCACCTAGGCAAGAGCCTAGGCTCCTAGGTTGACTGAGCTTCACAAAACTGGAAATTTTTACTAATCCATGATGGAACAAGGATGGTACCATGTAGAATCAAACCTAACTCTCTGCTTAGAATGGAAAAGGAGGTACTATTGGAACCAAAATTCAATTGTGTTGTATTAAAAAAAAACTGAATCTATAACTATAAAAAATAGATATAATGGCTGATTAGTTTTAAGAATTTGTTTGAATGCTAAAAGATTTTGTTGGTCTAGTAAATTTTTTCAATGAATATCTTTAAAAGATATTTCAAAAGTAAAATGCACCCTCTTTTCTTTGATAGAATCAAAGGGGATGCCTCTTACAATCTCATGAACAAAAGGTTTGCAATTATTTTCTTTTGGAAAAAGTTATAATTAGAACTTGACTGTGTAGTAGAAGACTAAAATTGTAATTTTAAATATTAGACTACATAGGGCAATAGGATCACTAATTTTTTTGATGCTAGATTCTTCACTACACAGGAAGAAGAGTTGAATGTGCTCCTCACTATCCATGAGCAGTAACTTGGTTCTCTAAAATCTAATTCCAAGCAAATGCTTATAGAAAGATCCTCACAAGTACTCTGACAAGCCAAGTTTACAGGGTATCCCTTTGTAATATGCTTTATTTATTCAAGGCAATTACAGAGCATTAAGTAGGTATTATCCCCTATTTCAGTTAGAATGGGAAAAGATATGAAATTTATCCCATAACATAACCACTACAAATCATATCCTGCCACATTGGAAACATTTAACTTAAATGCATGAACCATATTAAAAACATCATTAAAAAAAGGGTGACATTTTAGTATGGGCCACATCTGCACGGGATCTAATCATACCAGCATGAAAGTACTATTAAAATTAGCTTTTGATTTATTTATTAAAAGTTTTTAAAGCACTTAAACAATTGAAAATCTCAATCAATAAAACAGTTTTTTATAAAAAAACACCATAATGGTGGGTGCAATATATTAATAATACTGACATGTCATTGAAGATGAAAATCTTTGAAACATAATGGAATTGATGCGGGATTCTTTTGATTGGCAGCAAAAGTTTGAAGTAGTGATGAGAGGCAATGAAAACTAGTAATGGTTAATAGTTTACCAAAAAAAAAAACAATAATGACTATAATTAATACCTCCCTAAGAAAGGAGGTATGATGGGGGAAAATAGATAAAAAATGGAAATGTCCAAAGATATTTGTCTTTAAGCTTACTATAATTTAATCTGTTGGTGCTAAAATTCGTCAAGCACCGGATGAAAAGTTGGAGGTGGTGCTGGAATAGGCAGTGTAAGCATTCTGATGCTCAAGTTAGTATCAATACTAATAGTGGTGAAGCAGAAGAGCTTTTGTACCTTAGAGACTCAGCTAAAGTCCCTTTTATAGGCAGAGATTCATGGGCAATTCAGTCCTGATCAACATCCTGTCGGATTTGGTGAAAGGCGCGGAGCCTCCCATGTGTCATAGAAAGCTTTCTTATCTGCAAGAGGTGTTCTATCTCTTTAAATACATTCTTATTGCTAGTTCGGTATATGTCATACTTCATTAAATCATGGACCAAATTACAAGGAGTCTGGGTACACCTTCCTTATCCGTTCAGATCTGGCAATGATTGGGGATTTTGGTTTATGATGGAGAGTTGGCCACATGATGGAAGTTGTATCCACAAATATCAAGGTGTCATCTCTTTGGGATGAGATAGGCACACCACCAAGGTTCCACTAGTCGCGGGATGTCTAAGACTCGGCTAGGTCTAGGAGCTTATGGCCAAACGCTTCTTGAGAAGTCATTATAGGTTCGCTGATGCCTTTGGATATAGAAGCTGGCCTCTACCAGTGTTCACTCGAGGGCTTGTAGCCGAAGGCTCCCAGAGCGATTAGCATAGGTTCGCTGATACCATTGGACATAGGAGTTGGTCTCTGTCGGTATCCGCTCAAAAGTTTGTAGCCAAGTGCTTCCCAAGCAGTCGGCATGGTCTCGCTGATGTCTCTAGGCATAGAAGTGGGCCCCTACTGGTGTCCGGTTGAGAACTTGTAGCTGAATGCTTCCCGAGCGATCGACATGGACTTACTGATGCCTTGAAGCATACAAGTTGGCCCCTACTGGTGTCTACTCGAGGATTTGTAGCCGAACACTCCTCGAGCAATTGACATGGGCTCGCTGATACCTCTGGATATAGGAGTTGATCTCTACCAGTGTCTGCTCGAGGGCTTGTAGCCAAATACTCCCTGTGCGGTTGGCATGCGCTCGCTGATTCCCCTAGGCATAGGAGTTGGTCCCTACTGGTATCTACTCAAGGGTTTGTAGCTGAACACTCCCTGAGATGTCGGCATGGGCTCGCTGATGCCTCTAGGCATAGGAGTTGGCCCCTGCTAGTGTCTACTCAAGGATTTGTAGTTGAATGCTCCCTAAGCGATCGGCATGGACTCGTTGATACCTCTAAGTATAGGAATTGGCCCCTATCAATATTTACTCGAGTGGTTATAGTCGAATGCTCCCTGAGCGGTCGGCATGGGCTCATTGATGCCCTTAGATATAGGAGTTGGCCCTTACCAGTATTTGCTCGAGGGCTTGTAGTCGAATGCTTCCTGAGCTGTTGGCATGGACTCACTACTGCCTCTAGGCATAGGAGTTTGCCTATGTCAGTGTCTGCTCGAGGACTTGTGGCTAAGCACTCCTTGGGTGGTCGGCATAGGCTTGCTATCCAAGTGGCTAATCATATATTTATAGCAGTCATGTTTATTTTATGATGGCTTGACTCGACATGCGATCTGCAGCCCATGCCGGTTATCGAGCTGACGGTTCGTTTTTGCTATTATGGATCCTATATTCCTAGCCCGATCATATTTTTCACTAATACAATCTAATTGCATTAGGTTGGGCTTACCATGGTCCAAGATTTTTTTTTCTAATAATATTATGTATCTCAAATTGCATCATCATTTAGTTCCTCGTCCAACCTCGAAGGCCTAAATAAGTCTCCCTAAAAGAAAATATTCATAAGGAAGTCAATTCAATATTGAAATCAGCTACGTGACTAGCCGCACAATCCTAGATTTTATCCTAGAGATCATGTAAGGCTTAAAAAAATTTCATTACAACTTCAATCTTCCATACTACTATTGATCACAAATCATAAGAAAGTACCTAACGTAAAGAAAATAATACAACGCATATGGTTACAATTTTAGTCATCCTTTAGTCACCCGATTGGTTTGAACGACTCTCTAGCTATTCCTCACTTCTTCATGAACCCAATCCACAACCAAGCTCGGATATCCTGCACGACTCTGAGAAGAAAGAAAGTAGGGGGTTGTGAGCTTTACATAACAACATGATATAGTATTTTTTATTTTGATCATCACCATCTATCTACATTGTGAATTCCTTCAATTTCTTTCAAATAAACATTAGCGCCTCAACCTCGAATTAAAATATATAATTCTTTGCCTAAAATTTATTTCTCTTGATTAACCCCCACATGGAAATCATAGTCGGTCCACTCTATTCTTAACCAAAAATTAAAAGAAAGCTTGAGTATTAAACACTTGCCATGATCTTTAGCATTCTTTCTTCTCTCGACCTTCTCCATAATTTTATAATTAGTCTTTTATCTTATAGAAGCCTCAAGACCTTCTTAAATAGAGAAATCATAATGTCATTATTAAAGAAGCTTGGTGTCACAAATATTTCCAATCCTAGCTGGGTAAAGATCAACACTTCCTTATTCTAGATTTAGAGATGTCCAAAATTTATACTAGAGTCCTTTACACTAGGGGGACCAATTGATGGAAATTACATGGCAACATCTATAGACTAGTCCAAAGATCAATAACAATATCTTTTCATCTTGTTACTGAAATTCACATCAGCACTCCCATCATAATACTTCTAAAGTTAGAGTTGATATTTTAATTAATTTTAGAATAACTCAAACCACTACGTTTCCACTGTGTACTCTGATAAAATTTACTAAACCATCTAGATTCACTAAATGAATCCCTCAAAAAATTTATCTTATTTTGGTACCAGGAAGATCTCAAGTTATTAAAGTAAAGCTGTTGAGTCTCTTTATTTTATTCATAACTCAGGCATATCATATCAAGGTTTATCCTGATCCAGTTTCTATATTGAAAGTCCTTGCATAAATTTCATCATCCTTTTAAGATACCAGTAACTCTAGACCAAGTTTAAATTAATCATACTTTTCTTGATAATTCAATTAGATAATCTAGATCATCTTTTCTCTTGGAAGTTATCATTAACTCCAACAAGGTGAATGACTTTCAATTAATGCTCTTATGAATAGAATCAATCAGCTTATCATTCATAGAACTACCTTACCATAGTCTTAGCATTAATTAACAAACTACCTAAAATATTGTCCCTCATAAGCTAAACCTATATAAGTCTCTCAAAATCAATTTTTTTGCTTAATGTAATCCAGTAGCATGATAAACTAGACCTTCCTATAGATCTTAATTTGACTTAGAGTTTGACATACCTGATAATCCCCAATACTTATAAGATAGATCCAATAATCCAATCCAAAACTACTAACATAGGCTATCAAGATTTCATCAAAATATGTATGCCATGTCAACATACTACAATCTAATCCACCAAAAGAGAGCTACAAAGCTATACATCATCCGAAACATATTTAATGATAATCCATATACGGATTCATCGAAAACATATCTTTTTTAATATTCTTAACTCTTGATAACCTATACCCTAAACATCTTCTTATTGCGGTCCCAAGATTCATAATCTGATAATTAACAACATGGCTAGCATGTTATCATGATCCGCATCCACATCAGATTTAGGATTCCAAAATCATCCATAAATATATATTCAGCATAACCCATTAACATACTATAGTTTTTAGGCTAGTACTCTTGATGCTTGGGTCCACCCACTTATCAAAGGTAAAGACACATCCTATCCAACTCTCCAATATCCATCATATATATACTTATATATTATTTATCCCTTTACATTCATTTTAGGGTCAATCTTACTGCTTATATCAATGGTAGAAATCATGTTCCTTGCACCAATCATATATCAGATCTTATGCATAATACCTAAAAATTATAAATTCAACTTCAAATTCATTCTTGTAACTTTTATAACACTAAGTTCAAATACCTCTTAAGCCATCATCCATAATAATCATTTTTTAAATTTTGATATCATTCGAATCATATCCTAATCACTTATATCACAATCCCAAGTGATCATATTTTAAGCTTCAATATTATTCATATTATGTCTAAACCACTTATATCATAGTCCCAAGTATCACAATCTAAGTTTTGATATCATTCTGTCATGTTCTAATAACCATCATGTTATTTCTTAATCACTTATGTCACCGTCTCGAATAATCATGACCTGAATTTCAATGTCACATATATCTATCATAATCACTTATGCCACTGTCCCAAATCATCATAACCTAAGCTCTGATACTACTCTATTACGCCCTAAATCTAGCATCGAAATCGGCTACGTGACCGGCCGCACAATCCTAGGTTTTATCCTAAAGATCATGCAAGGCCTAAAAAAATTTAATTACAACTTCAATCCTCCATACTACTATTGATCATAAATCATAAGAAAGTACCTAATATAAAGAAAATACCTAATGTAAAGAAAATAATACAACTCATATAGTTACAATTTCAATCATCCTTTAGTCACCTAATTGGTATGAATGACTCTATAACTATTCATCATTTCTTCATGAATCCAATTCACCACCAAGCTTAGATATCCTGCACGACTCTGAGAAGAATGAAAATAGAGGGTTATAAGCTATACAGCCTAGTAAGGTCTCCAAACAGTCACACTAATAAATATAATAATTTAAAAATAGCAAGGAGATAAGAGTATATCATGCCATGCAACCAAACAATTCAAATATCATATATGACAATACCTTTTGTAAAACCATGTTTCCTTTTTTATGTTTCAATTTAATCATCCTTCTTCTTTAAGATTATGGACTAACCACGGTCATGCTCCAGTCCATGACTGGCAACCTCATAATTGCCCATGTACTATCTACTTGTGACCAGGCTAGTCTACGTACTAAGCCCGTGGCTCAGACTGTCCCACGTACTATTCATCCATGACCGGCTATTCTATGTACAAAGTCCGTGGCTCAGGCTATCCCATGTACTATCAACTAATATTCATTTAAAAGAGACTAAGAGAATTCATTATATACCATACATCATAAGGAGCAAGAATTGAGATATGATATAATTTTGTTATGTTAGGAACTTATGAAGAAAATATTCTAAGAAAGGAATCATGTAGAAGCTCGAGGATGATATTAAGGTTGAGTATTTTTAAATTTGGATTATTATGATATTCTTGTAAAGTTAATTAACGATACTTAATCGTATCAAAAGGTTAGTATTCTTTTGGAAGAGCTCAAGAAAATTTGATATGTATTGTAAATGAAATATATCAAGTTAGAATTTTATATAATTTCGTTATGTTAAAACTTGAAAAGCAAGTACTTTAAGAGATAAACTAATTAGAAGTTTGAGAATGATATGAAGGTTGGTTATTTCTAAGATTTAAGACCTCAAGCAAGCTAATTTCGAGGATAAAATTATTTTAACGGGGGGAGAATGTGAAACCCGGGTTTTTTAGACTTTTTGGGCCGAAGTCAGCAGGCCCAGCCGACTTCGACCCATATCGCAGAGAAAAAAATGGGAGGCAGAAAACTGAAATAGGGAAAGTTCGATCTCCCCTTATCTGGCCAGAACATTCGTTAAAAAAGGCTGGGATAGCCATGGAGGAGAGGGACGGCATCGAAGGCGTGGTTGGGATAGGTTGGAACTCTGATCGACACAGTCTTTGCTTTCCAAACGGCGAGGAAACCCGTCAGTTTGATAGCTTTAAAGCTCCCTCACTACCACCAATCGAGCCCCCATTGAGCCTCTTCCCATGCGTCTTCCTCCTCTTTGGTAAGCGTCCAAAAGCGCTTCAAGATCGATGAGTTTTATTTAATTCAAATGTATTTTGATTTGATTTATATTCAATTTGGTTTGCTTGGGCCATCCATCGCTGGTGGCCGCGCTGCCGTTCACCTTCGGTCCGCTGACCCTTCTTCCCGGTGACCACCTCCTATGGCCGCCGGCAACCATGGGGAGGCTGGTTCAATGGGCCATGGAAGAATAAGGGAGTTCGAGAGAAGAGAAGAAAGAAGGAAGAAAAAAACAAAAAGAAAAAAGAAAAAAAAGGGAAAAAAAAAAAAAAAAAAAAGAAAAAAAAGGAGAGAAAGAGAAAATGAGGAGAGAGAGAGAAAGAGGAGAGAGAAAGGATAAAAGAAATATATAAATATTGAAGGGGGAGATCGAAAAACTCTCTTTCTTGGAATTCATAAAGTTAAGGTTTTATAGGTAAAAGATTTTAGTTTACAAATTATTCTAGGATTATTTATGTTTAAAAAATTATTATTATAGGGAAACAGCCTTCTGAGAAGAAGGGCATTGTACGGGTTCTGGGTACGGACCAGTATCAGGCATGTTAGTTATCTCTAATGAGGTAAGGATTTCTAGAGTTGATCACCAATTGTATGTATATATTTTATATGACAAGTTTTGATTTGAGAACATGAGCATTGACATGTATGATTATTTTCGCATGATATATCTTGACTTCTTGTGATAGATAGTATGATAGATGTTATTATTATTTATGTTTTTGTATACCATATTTTAACGAATAAAGTTATCTTTGGATGGGTTAGACCATGATATCGATTATTGAAAAATTATAAATGATATAATTTGACTACATGAAGTGAGTTGATAAAGTGTTAATTAAGAGAATATGTTATTTGAACTAGCCATGCCATGAGATCGTGGTTACTGAGATTGCCTAAGCCACAGGCTTTGTACATGGAATAGCCGGTCATGGACGGATAGTATGTAGGACAACCTGAGCCACGGGCTTTGTACATAGAATAACCGGTTACGGACGGATAATACGTGGAACAGCCTGAGCCACGGGCTTAGTACATGGGCTAGCCTAGCCACAGGTGGATTGTACATGATCGATTATGAGATTGCTAGTCATGGACTAGAGTATGACCATGGTTAGTCCAAAATTTTAAAGAAGAATGATGATTAAATTGAAATATAAAAAGGAAACATGATTTTACAAAAGGTATTGTCATATATGATATTTGAGTTGTTTAGTTGCATGATATGATATACTCTTATCTCTTTGCTATTTTCAAATTATTACTATTAGTATGACTATTTGGAGACCTTACCGAGCTTTATAGCTCACAACCCCCTACTTTCTTTTTTTTAGAGTCGTGCAAGATATCTGAGCTTGGTGGTGGATTGGATTCGTGAAGAAATGAGGAATAGCTAGAGAGTCGTTTATACCAATTGGGTGACTAAAGGATGACTAAAATTGTAACCATATGAGTTGTATTATTTTCTTTACGTTAGGTACTTTCTTATGATTTGTGATCAATAATAGTATGGAGGATTGAAGTTATAATAAATTTTTTAAGGCCTTGCATGATCTCTAGGATAAAATCTAGGATTGTGTGGCTCGTCACGTAGTCGATTTCGATGCTGGATTCAGGGCGTGACACCCTCAGTGCCATTTATTTATGATTTACCCTTCCTTTTCATGTTGCACTTGAGGGCTTGGTACATGTTGGCCATAATTTGTCCTCCTACAAATAAAATATCCAAACCAATACCCATGCATGCGATCGAGACATTGTCAGATGGCAAAAGAACTTGGCTTCTAAATCACATCCAATCACACAAGGCCATATGAACCTATTTTTGCTAAACCAAATTGCACAAACTTGAGTGTTTGAATCAAACTGCCAACGCAACTCATGCATTATAGAGTGCAATGCATTTTTGAATGGCCACTATTAGAAGATAGATAGCAATCAAATAATATGTATCTTGTATATATGATAGAGCATGCATTTATGAATTATCTTGTTTGATGGTCATCCATCTCCTGGTAATATATCATTATCCATGGTTATATTATAAGAATTTTCTTAATTTAGGCTAACATTAATTGAAATTTTGTTTTATTAAAGTCGAGTTGATTTTATGGTACATATTGATAAACATAGATCGAGCCCATTACTATGTGATCATTGTTTGGACTATGAGCATCTCATGTGATTTGGTGTGGTTGAGGCGGTACAGTAGAGGCCTCGGCTCGGCTTGACTCGTGATGGGAGAGTCAGCTTGGATATTTTATTTTATTGGCTAGGTCCCCTCTTCGCTTCCTCTATTTATCTATTTTATGTATATTATGATTTATGGTATGGTGACTTTTTCCATCGAGAGCCGCCTTTCTAAGGAAGCCCGGAGAGAAGGCCTCTGCCTGTAGTGTTCGTGTGAGCATCGATAATCAGGATCATGGCGAATATAGGTATGCAATCCTTCTTTTTCTTAGATCTATTTATATGATTATAATCATTTGATCGATTCTAGGGATTAGGAAATCTTTATTTTTCCTACATTTGGTATTAGAGCTTTGGTATCCGATCAAAATCTATTTTTATGTTTTAGATTTATAAGTTTTTTTTAAAAACCTTCATTCTTCCTCTAATTTTTCCCCCATCGATCGTCATGGATCTATGCATGCTGAATGTTGTCCATGCTGTGGGGTGACCAGTGGCATCGAGATGAAGCTGCCATGTCGACAGTGGTAGGAAAAACTGACAGGTTCAGAGATGACTGGCGGTCTCCATTTTTTAACACCCCAGAATCATTAAAAAAAATGGTTTGAAGGTTGATTGTAGCGGGTTGATGACTGTGGGAGGCCACAGTCAGCCATCCCTAGGCCATCACCAGTAGTCGTGTTTCCCGGCCATTCTCCAAGACCGGTCTTCCCCGCCCCTTGCCCCTAGCGATGGTGATCTGAGATCCATATCACCACCAATGGGTCAAACACAAAAAAAAAAAGTTACCATTCTCTCCTTTGGACCACACCAAACGCCAGTGATGCCGCCGGAGGCCGTGACCGGCATTTCCCGGTTGGTTGTCGTGGCTGTCTAGCCGGTCCGGCACTGGCGGTGGCAGTTTCAGAAGCAAGGGGCGGTGGACCGGTTCCCTGGCCTGTTTCTGGGTTGCGTGGGGAAGAAGAAAGGTTGGCTAATGGGTTTTGGGTTTTGGGTTCAAACCCAAAATCCAAAAACCTATTAACCAATAAGCTAAAAAAATGGCCATTTTGCATTTAGGCCCCTGAGTTTGCTAATATTATATATTAGCCCTTTTACAATTTAGTTCCTCCAAAATTTAGTCCAAAAGGCCATTTTGCACTTAGGCCCCTAGACTTCCTAATATTTTATATTAATCCTTTCTACATTCAAGTCCTTGGAAAATATATATTTTTATATTGAAAAAGGGATTGGTAGTGGTGGGATCACCATGCCCTCCTTCTCCTCCCATACCTCGCTAGAAGCGTCCGGCAGCGATTGACCGACCATCATTTAGATGGTGGCGACTAAGGCTCGTCCACCTGTGCCGATGCTGAGCGATGCCAGGCCCTTGGGATGCAGCTCCTGGTTCTGTTTTCTCGAGGACCTTAAGGGGTCCTCCACTGTACTACCATCGAATTGATCTTGCTGGACTTTGACGGTTTGTGGTGTCCTGTCAAAGGGACCTCGCCATCTTCCGAAGGAGATAGCGAAGTCTGTTGCCGGATTGCTGGACCTCGCCTGGCTTGTAGTGAATGCCATGGCAAACTTCTTGGATAACTAGATGAGTGGCCGATGGCTCTCCTGTGTCGCTCCATTCTTATCTCTTCCCGAACTCTGGGTCGCTGGTGGCCATGGAATGGCTGCCAGTGGTTGATTTGGTTAGTGGCTCTCCTTGGAGGAAGATCCCAAGCTCGAAGAAGCCATTAATGGAGGTTTTTTGGAAAGTCTCGGTTGGGATGAAAGGGGGAGGCTAAAGAGAATGTTTTAAAGGATTTTGGATTGATGGGTTATCAAGTTACAACCCATTTTAAATAGAATTCATTAATTATCAATTTAGCCCAAATTGAAGAGCTGGCTGGATCCAATTACATTGGGCCTATTTTTAACTTTAGGATTAAGGGCTTTTTTTTGCACTTAAGCCCCTATAAATTTAATTTGAGTCCTAAAAGTTTTATATTAAGATCCCCATTTTTCTGAAAATGCATTTTATAGAAAAGTCCATATATTTTCTATAATTTGTGGTTTTGGTCCTCTATCTTGTTTGTTGATTAAAATTGCCGGAACTTGCTCATTTTACATCCGATTTAAGCATTTTTTGGACCATTGGACTCATTTTAATTTAAAAAATATTTGGTTAAGTTCTTCATATATAATAAAATATTTAAAAAATTTAAAATTATTAATATATATAATTCTACTCACTATTATATAATTCGAGTATATTTTTGCATAGCCTCAAAGGGTTCGGAGCACTCTATGAATTTTTAATAGTTGAGTTATTAAGGACTAATGACTCATCTTTTATTATATTTTTTGAAATTATATATTGATGTCTCTATTGTAGTTGATCCAAAATTGACTGTGATTGCTTGTTATACTTATTATATACTATAATTCTTGTCCAAAGATATTTTATAGTTGTGTAGTAAGTATCATTGATAGTAGTGGGAGTTAAAATGTATTATTATTATAATTGATCAGTAGGGTGCATGTTGTAGAGTATCCCATTTTGGACTGATCTTTTGTGGCATACATGTCATTAAAGTATGTTATTTTATATTTATTTGAATATTTATTTTTCCTGTATAAATAATTTATGGATTAGCATAAGTATTTATCACCAAAGTGGTTTATTTATGTTATCCATGAATTTTTTATTATGAGCGGGTTTCTGATTTTTGTTTACAACCACCTGCCCAAAAGGGATAAGTTCATGACTATTAGGATATTTTATTTGCTTGTGGCTTCATGTGAAGAGTACTTATGCATATTATATGTTCTATCCAAAGAAAAATATGTGATATTATATTTGGATTCTTGTATATCATTTATGGTATATGCCCAGTGATTAGTATTTTGCATTCCTACCATCTTTGATTATACAGTCATTTATGTTAATAATAATATTATTATTTAGTTTTTTTGATTGGATCAAAATATCAAAGGTAGAGGTATATTGGGCTTAAAAAATTTGTCTGCCCAAAGGGAACAAGTTTTCGAATGCTTTGTAACCTCATTGTATTAACATTTATTTTCTTTGAAAAGAAATATATATTGGGCCTAAAAAAATTATTTATCCAAATGGAGATATATTTTTAAATTTTATATTTTCAGTATATTGATCTCATTTTTGAAGCTCAAAAGTACATCACATTCTTTGTCTATAGAAAAGTTTTATGATAATGTACATGATACATTTATTGAAAATGGCTTATTATATTCAAAATCTTTATTAATTTATTATTTGTACCTCAAATATGTTGCATCGTATATGAGCTTGATTGATATTTTATATATCTTATGGCACCTCAAAGGTTAAAACTTGATAATCCCTGATTGGAAGGTTTGTGAATTTTGATGGATGGTGACTACCAAAGTGGCCTGTTCATTGAAATTTACAAGATCCTTCTATGAGCTATTTAGAAGAGATTGTGTAGCATTATATGTTGAAGAGATATTCCTTATGTTATTTCCTTTCTAAAGAAAGTTTTATTGCATTGAACCAAGGGCTCTCATTAAAATGATGCTTGTAAAGATTTTCTAAAATATATTGTTATATTTCTCTATTGATTAACTATATAAAGACTATTTAATAGTTAGTATATTTATGTTTAATAAAGTTAATGCTCTCATTATAATACTCTGACTAAAAGAAAATATGAAAACTGAAATTGTGTTAGCACTAAGTATGATAAAATATAGATATTACATTATGTAATGATCTTCCATCTTGGTTATCTTATTAGTGTACTATGAATAAAGCTGCCTTAAAAGTGGTAAAGAGTGAATTATTTTATTTAAAATATATTTATATAATTGATTCCATTCTTATTATTGTATCTAAGAATGGTGATCTAATTTTGATCTCATTTATGATAGATATGTAGAATCTGATAAAAAAAAGCCTGGATAGCTGATGGATAAATAAATTAATATGTGAGATAGACAATATGATGGTGTTAGAGTTTATATCTTGAAACTAGAGAAAATTATATCTAAAATTAGTATTATGATATTTCTATCTCTAATACATAAGCTACTCATCATATTTAATTTTTCTGCTATGCAGTTTAATGAAGTTAAAATCATATATGTGAAATAATTAATAAATCATATTCTATTCTATTTCAGAAATTTTTGTCTTTTTGATACTTTTGAGAAAAGGATAAGGATATTGATAAGGTACATCAGTTACATTCTAAGATCCCATATATAATAAATAATAGTATTATTAAATATTTGTATAAGTATGGGATAGTTGTTTAAATACCATGCCTGAAATTTCTAAGTAAAACGATGTGATTGAGAGACAAAGTACACTATGAAATATATGATATGAAGTATGATGAGCGGATGTAGTTTATTTTGATATCTCTTGTATAAAATCCTAATGATTACCATCTATATTTTGAATAAAATTCTTGATAAAATAGTTATACAAGATACCTTTTGTGTTGAAGATTGTAGGAAGTCCAATATCTTTTAACTTTATTATTGGAGCTGTCCTACAATACTTAATCATTGATAATCCATCAGTGAATAAATCTTATTTTTATAATAATATGTTATTTATTTTGGTTATCCAGTTATTTTTAAATAAATACATATTCTACTATTTTAATAGAGGTATAAAGAATATTGAGTCAAATCATGCAATATTTGTAGATTCTGATTTGCATAATGTCAGATGCTTCTATATATTAGAAGTATAACATTGAAGAAAAATAAATTGTTACTCTTATTTATATAAATATTATATTTCATCCTACTAGAGGACAGTGGGAGAGCAATATTAAATATACAAACTAATTATAGTACCTCCATTACTAGTTGATGTAGCACTAGTAAAAAAGTTATATGATAAGAAAATAGATACATGTCATTTCTTATGACAATGTAAATGATTGGAGGTTTTGTTTTATTGGAATGCTTGAAAATAGAATCTAGTGGCATTCTTAGATATACAAGTAAAGTTTGTGGCATGTTATAAAGTCATAATTCATATTATTTTTATTATGAAACTTTATCCTAGATCTTATAATTATTGATTACGTCTTAAAACTACTTATAATTTCTTATAATCATAGGCATCTATGTTCTTTAAAAGAACAATACAAGTTTTCATTATCTCTATCTATATAAAGATAGAATTTTTGTCAATTAGAGATTGTAGTTGAAAGAGAGATATTTTGTACAATATATAAAGTCAATATTTGTTGATCTCCTAATCAAGAATAAGATCCACAGTTTTTTTATAAAATATGTCAAGAATATGTGCATTTTAAGAATCTTTTAATTTTTGGGTTAGTAAGAGTTTGATGTATTTATGTATTGACTTGATTGACAAATTTTATTTATCATTGATTGCTGGATTGTAATCCAAGGACACATAAGTGTCTAGTATATATGAATAAAGTCCGTATTGGCTGATGTTGCCTAGGCGGCTTACACAAGAGGGGGGATGAATTAGATATTTAAAAAATTATTGCAAGTATGTGCTCCTTTTTAAGTTCTTAATATGGTATGTGCTGTAAATTAAGTTAACTACTGCAGAAGTAAGTAAGAACAAGAAATATAATCACAAACATAGCAAATTTTATAGTGGTCGGAGCAACCTCGCTCCTACGTCCACTATCTAAGATATCACTTGGAATTTTCACTATATTCACACTCGGAATACAGTTAGATTGTTTTCACGAGCTCACAATCCAAAACCCAAACTTGGTTTTATCCCGGGCTAACCAAAAATCCAATACAACATTAGTTTTGAACAAGATCACTAACAACCCACTACACTTGATTTTCAAGGCTCACCAATAACCTAACAAACTCCAAGTTATAGCCCCTGCTATACTTGGCACAACTCAAAAGATAAGTTAAAAGAATAAAGCAACAATATGACAAACCAAAGTTGTTGAATGGTTGCAGTTGCAGCGCTTGAGAAGCTCTCTTGATTGTACTTTGAATGCTCTTCAAGGCTTCTTCACTTCCTCAATGAATGCCTTAAGATTCTGATAAGAGTTGGTGAAGTCTTGAGTGCTAGCTTTGAACGCTCTCTAGTAAGTTCTTTTCAGTGTTCAGTGAAAGCTCATTCCTTTCTCATTAACTTCTCCAAAAGTGGTTCATATCACTTATAAATACTCCCTCCAACTGATTTCAAGTGGTTTTAGCCATTATAGACCGTTGGGATTCGAAATATGATCGTTGGAGACCATTTTGGATTCAAAATAAAAGTTTTGGAACTAGCCGTTACTAACCTGAAACAGTCACTCGAGTCAGCTTGGATAGCTCGAGTCGGCTCGAATCCTCAGGTAGATCAAAACTTTACTCTGGTCGAGTTGGCTCTTCTGCTTCGAGTCGGCTCACCTAGATGGTTCTTCAGAATTGAGATTTTCAGTACTCTGGAAGAGTCGGCTCTTCAATACTCGAGTCGGCTCGGTTGTCAGTCTGAGAAAATTTCACTCTGGTCGAGTTGGCTCGGATGTCCTCGAGTCAGCTCGAATTCTCAGAACTTTAGAATTGAACTCTGCCCGAGTCGGCTCTTCTGACTCGAGTCGGCTCGAATATCTACATGCCAGAAAACTTCTTGCTGTGCCAAACTTGGAGTTAGCTTGCCAGTCTTGAGTCGGCTCTTAAGATTTAGTTCGTCAACTGTTCAATTTTCTTTAGGCTTCTTCCAGTGACTTCAAAATAGCTCAAAGACTTTCCAACATCTTCAAATACTGATCTTGAGAGAATTAAACTAGAAAATTACATAGAAGTGGACCTTTTTTATGAATACATGATTGATTTTTCTTAGGGCTCTTCTTTATATTGTATTTCAACAAAAATTATCTTGACATTCTACAATGTTGTGGGGAGGAAGGTTGTTCAATAAAAACATCCTACAAAAATTTTGAAAATACTTGAAAGATAGTCAGTAATTAAATGCATGCTCCAATATTTGGTTATCATCAAAATCATTACAGGAGTTAACAATCTCCATCTTTTTGATGATGACAAAACATTGGCATGGAAAAACTTTATACATAAAAAAAATTGTATGACTTTCAAATTGACATATATTCATGTGTATCAACAAGTATCATGAAAGTATTAACAGTATCAGGGCTTATCTATAGAGTATCAAATCTTTTGAATTAGATCTAATGAGTATCAGAGTTAATATATATCAAAAGCTGCTTTTGCCTAAAATAAGTTGAAGTCAGAAATGTATCAGAGCTTAAAAAATATCAAGACAATGTATCAAAGTTTAGAAAAATCAAGACACAATGTATCAGAGCATAATGTATCAGAACTTAGGCAAAAATTATCAAGACAAACAAAATGCATCAGAGCTTGGTTATCAAAAAATATCAGAGCTATTATAATAGGATTGTTTAGAGCTGTTATTAAAGCAAGTTGTGAACAACAGGGATGACTCCCCCTATTTTACTTAAACCATGCACAGTTTCAATAGATTTTGCCAAAATATTTTGCAAGTTTTCTATGCACATACAAGTACTCCCCCTTTTTATCAATAGTGAAAAAGGTGGTTAAAAATAAATTACTTTATCTTTTTAAATAGAATGAGAACATTGATAATATAATTTCACTTTCTCATAGAATATTTTCAATTTAAATTCTTTATTAACACTCTAATGAGGTGTTTCTTTCCCTTATTAGGTTAATTAAAGAGATTAACCATTGAGATCATTTAAAGAAGCAATAAGATATAACAGTAAGAAGGCTCATTATCAATAAACATAATGATCTGTAAAAGATAGCATTTCATTACTTTGAAAGAAGGTACAATAGATCCAAAAGATACATCATAAAGAAACAACACAAAGATACAAACTAATCTTCTTCCTCACTAGAGGAAGAACCAATGTCTAAAACAATAAATGAGGTATTGGTTTTCATGGGTTTAAATCTAAGGTCCCTATTTCTAGTCCTAGTAGGGACCTTAGGAGCTTTACGTTTTCACTTAGACCTAGATTTTGGTTTAGCAAGAGAAGGTGATGGTTCTATTTTAACATCAGTGGGTGGCACACTAGGTTCTACTGGAGCTGGTAAAGCAGGCTATGAAGAGATAGGTGTGGAATCAAATAATTCATGTGGTACAAATGGTGGTGCCCGAGCTGGTGGTGGAGAAGGTGAGTGTGTTGGTGGCTGCCTGGAGGAAGATGCTCTGAAACTGGATAACAAGACCCAAACTGTCCTCAACTCAGTCTTCAGCTCTTCTATTCCCTTCTGAATGCACTGCATCTCAGCTACATGCTGTGCACTGAAAGTCTCAGCAGCTCCTCTCAATCTGCCAAAGTCCGCATGCAGCTCTCTGATAGTAGCATGAATGTCCTCCTGTGGGTGCGGTCTGCTCTCCACTGCCTCCATCCTGGTGGTCAATTATGCCAGCTGTGCCCTGATCTCCTATAATCCAGTGTCGATTGTCTGACAAAGGTTGCCAAACATCGAAGTAAATGAGCTCATCAGGGACTCAGAAAGTAGTCTGATTTGCTGGGCTATGAAGGCCCGTGAAGCTGATAGTGCTAAAGTAGAAGGTCCAGGAGCATGTCCAATAGAAGGTGCTGGGGGTGTCCTAGGACTGTCAGACACTCTCTGTGTCTGACCATGCTCATTAGTGTCAGCCTGCATTCCATCATCTCCTCCGGCTACAGTGGTCTCAGTATCATTAGCTGGATGCCCTGGCTGATCATCCTCGTCATCATCCGAGGAGGTGGCAACCCTCTGCCTAGATATCCTTTTCGACCAAATACCTACCAGATGGTAACCCATCCTTTGAAGGGATTTTGTTGAATAGGTGTCCGTGTGGTGTAACGGTCTGCCATCCTCTCCTATCAAGTCCATTCCAGCCTCCTGAAATAGCAGTGTGAAGACCATTCTGTATGGCAAGCAAGCCTTTACCTTTCTTGCTGCCTCTCTCATCTGCACAAGCATGATGTAAGGTAAATTGAGAGCCTCCCCCTCAATCAAATGTCTCATGAACACTAGGTCCTGTTCGCTTACCCAGTCAAAGCGACCGGTCCTAGACAGGAAAATCTGACTGATAATATTGTGCAATAGTCTCATTTCCAATGAGAGCATATTTGCCTGCACATTCTGATTGTGTCCACATCTGATCTTTCCAATATGAACCTTAATGCTCTTTGCTTATTTTTCAGTACCAGGTGATTCACACCCTCATTTGGTATTTATAAAATGTTGCTCAATTTTTCTTCATCTACAATCAGTCTTCCCCCTTTTACTATAGATTCAATGTGGTACTCCCCAAGGATAAGATTTTCAAAGAATGCTTTCACCAAATTAGGGTAAGTAGGGATGTCTAAAGAACAGAAAAATGTCCAGCCCTGGTTTTCAATCCATTCCCCTATCCTTACTCCTAATTCATCCAAAAATGAGAACACTATCCTTCTACCACTAGTGACAGGTCTGTTGGCCATCGAAATTACCTATCGAGGGGGTGAAGGTGACTCATTTTCCACTTCCTCTTCTTGCTGCCTTCGAGCCGACTCTTCTTCTTCTCTTCTCTTACTTCTTCTTTCACTTTGAGCAGTAGAGTCGATGGCTTGAGGATGCTTCCTTACTGCCTGTTTTGGAGCCATTCGAAAAACAAGGAGGGAAAGATGTTGAATCTCATGGAAAATGGGAAGGGAGAGTGGTCCCAAAGCTTTTGGAAGGATTTTTGGAGGTTTGGCTAGGATTCAATAGTGAAAATAAGCCCTAAATCAGTCTTACAGGTTTTATATAAAAAGCCCTAACCCAACAATCGAGTCGACTCGGCCAAAGGCATGTCTGCTCGAGTCGGCTCAAGCAAAAATGCTCAAAAGGCTCTAAAAACCTACCAAAAAGATTTCTAAGGGTAGTATCACTCTAGATAAGGTGATCATTGTCCTTGAATTGATGTTGGAGGTCTTCTAGATAATTTTTCTTAATTTTAGAAAAAATTAGGTCAAGAAATCTAAAAAAGATCACACAAACCTAATTCACTTCTAATCATTTCAAATCTTTCTTCATTAAGAGGCTTAGTAAAGATGTCAACAAGTTGATTTTTAGTTGGAATGAATTCAAGCTTAATATTTCCATTTGTGCATGATCTCTAATGAAATGATTCCTAATTTCAATATGCTTTGTTCTTGAATACCGAATAGAATTTTTTGTAAGATTGATAGCACTTTTGTTATCACATTTGATAGGAATTTTAGTTTGAATAACATCAAAGTCTTCTAGTTGTTGCTTAATCTATAACACTTATGCACAACAACTTCCTGCAGCTACATACTCTGCCTCAGCAGTAGATAGTGCTACGGAGTTTTGTTTCCTATAGTGCCATGAAATTAAGTTCAACCTTAGAAACTGGCAAGTACCACTAGTATTTTTTCTATCAATTTTATATCCACCATAGTCAGCATCAGAAAAGCCAATTAAATTTAATGAAGATTGCTTAGAATACCATAGACCAAGATTACTTATTCCTTTAAGATATTTTATGATTCTTTAAATAGCAGTCAAATATGATTCTTTAGGATTAGATTGGAATCTGGCACATATGCATATACTGAACAAGATATCAGGCCTACTAGCAGTTAAGTACAACAGTGATCCGATCATATCTCGATAAAACTTTTGATCAATGTTGTTGCCATCTTCATCTTTGTCTAATCTGCATGTAGGGCTCATGGATGTGCTCATTTCTTTGGAAGACTTCATACCAAACTTCTTAATAATTTTCTTGATGTACTTTGCTTGGTTGATAAAAATTCCTTCCTTTGTTTGCTTAATTTGGAGTCCAAGAAAGTAGATCAATTCACCCATAAGCTCATCTCAAATTCACCTGTATTAACTCAGCAAATTCTCTACGAAAATTCTCATTAGTTGCACCAAAAATAATTTCATCTATATAAATATGTACAACTAACATATCATTTTCTTTTTTCTTGATAAACAAAGTTGTATCTACATTACCTCTAACAAAATCATTTTCAAGTAAAACTTGCTTAATCTATCATACCAGGCTCTAGGTACTTGTTTCAATCCATACAATGCTTTATTAAGTTTAAAAACATGATTTAGAAAAGTATGACTTTCAAAACCTGATGATTATTCAACAAAAGCTTTTTTAGATATAAAATCATTAAAAAATATACTCTTTACATCCATTTGAAATAGTTTGAAATTCATTTAGCAAGCAAATGCAAGTAATAATCTAATGGCTTCTAATCTTGCTATGGGTGCATAGATCTCATCAAAATCTATTTCTTCTTCCTGATTATAACCTTTTGTCACTAATCTTGCTTTATTTCTAATTACTTTTTCTTGTTCATCAAACTTATTCCTATAAACCCATTTGGTTCCTATTACTGGATGGTCTGAAGGTCTATTTACTAAGGTCTATACATTATTTCTTTCAAATTGATTAAGTTCTTCATGCATGGCCATCATCCAATTATGATCATTTTCAGCCTCTTCTATACTATGTGGCTCTACTTGTGAGACAAAAGCTAGATAGTCATGTGCATATCTAAGTGAAGACCTAATCCTAACACCTTGTGAAGGATCATCAATAATTAAATCTCTAGGATGTGAAGTTACATACCTCCATTCCTTTGGTAGATCACCATGATCTTTTCTTACCATTTCTTCTCCTTCTTGAGTTGGTTTGTCCTTTAAGCTCATATCTTCCATTTCTTTATCAAGTGTACCTTCATCATTGTCTATATACTCTTCTTTTCTAGAAGGTGAGGGGTTAGATTCATCAAAGATAATATGAACAGATTCTTCTACTATTAATGTTCTTTTATTAAATACTCTATAAGCTTTGCTATTGATTGAATAACCAAGAAAGATAGCTTCATCATATTTGGCATCAAGCTTTCCTAGGTTATCCTTTCCATTGTTTAACACAAAGCATTTACGATCAAAAACATGAAAGTAATGAATGTTAGGCTTTTTGTCATTCCAAAGTTCATAAGAGGTTTTCTTCAAAATCGGTCTTATCAAAACATGATTTAAAATTGAGTAAGTAGTATTCACTGCTTCTGCCCAAAAGTATCTTAGAAGATTGCCTTCATATAATATTGTTCAGGCTATCTCTTCCAAAGTCCTATTTTTTCTCTCTACAATACCATTTTGCTATAGTGTTCTAGGAGCAGAAAAGTTGTGATCAATGCCATGCTCAGTGCAATAATCATCAAAATATTGATTTTCAAATTCTGTACCATGTCGCTTCTTATTGAAATAACTGAAAGATTTTTCTGATTTGAAACTTTCTTGTGAAGTTTTTGAAAAACTTTAAATACTTCATCTTTGTGTATAATAAATAAATCCCAGGTAAATCTCGAAAAATCATCTACTATCTCGAGAGGCTTGTAGTCCATCCAAATAGGTCCATGTGTAGTAGCTCAAGAGGTCTAGAAGTTGAAACCATATTTTTTGATTTAAAACTCCTCCTAGTTTGTTTACTTAGTTGACAAGCATCACAAACATGTTCAAAATCAACCTTGAATTTAGGTAAACCTCTAACTAGATCTTTGAAAATTAACTTAGCAATTGTATACATGCTAGCATGACCTAATCTTCTATACCAAATAAGCTAGACTTCTTGGTTTTAGCATTCATTGCCATAAGACTTGTACTACTAGACATCGCTAGATCATTCAAATCTACCATATATATGTTTCCAAATCTATGACCAATGAGCTTAGTGCTAGAATCAAGTGAGTTAGTACAATACACATAGATGATTTAAAGACAACTTTAAAGCCTCTATTACATAATTGGCTAATACTTAGCAAATTGTGCTTCAATTTATCAACTAGTAATACATTTTCAATGAATGTAGAAGGGGTTATTCTGATCTTATCGATGCCAATTATTTTTCCTTGTCATTGTCATCAAAAGTGATCATTCCTCCATCCTTCATCTCTAGGATGATGAATTGATCCTTGACACCCGTCATATATCTTGAATAGTCGCTATCTAGATATCATCTTTTCTTTGTATTTTGGGCTGCAAAACATTCCTGCAAAACAGTTATGGAGTTCTTTTAGGTACTCAAGCTTTCTTAAGTCCTTGTAGGTCAGTAGAAGTGGTTCCTTTGGGAACCCAAATCTAAAATCTTATTTCTAATATTTTTTTTGAAATTGCATTGTAATGATTTGTGACCAACCCCATTGCATGCATAACAAATAATTCTTGAATTTTGCAAAGATACAAAAGTTGGAGCTCTAGATGCAGATGTAGAAGCATTTGATACAAATGACCTTTGATTCGAAAACTTAGGAATATAAGCTTTTGAAGGTATAAACTTTGTTGCTGAAATTCTATTTGTTTGCAAAGAATTATAATCAATTCCAGCTTTATTACTCGAGTCTTTTTAATCTTTCAAAATCAATTCCAGTTTATTTGAACTCAATGTTAGCTTTTTAACTAAAGGTTTCAGTTTTTTAATTTCTTTTTGCAAGCCAACATTTTCTTCATGCAAAACTTTGTTTTTCTCAAGGAAATCATTCTTTTCAATTTCCAATGCAATATATTTTTAGAAAAGCCACTCAATTCTTTTTGTAAAATCTTATTCTTTTCTGAAATCTCTTCTTTTTCTTTCATCAAAATATCATTACTATTTTTCAAAGATTTTATTTTCAAACCAGCCTTTTTGTATTTAGCCAACAATTCATGAAATGCATTATTTAGCTCTTCAAAAGTAAATTCTTCATGAGGATCGGGGGACATTATCTCATCTTCAAGACCCATTAGGTATATATTCACAGTTTTTGTGATCTCTTCTTCTTCATTTGAAGTATACTCCTCACTATCGCTCCAAGTTGCAACCATAGCTTTCTTCTTCTTCTTTTTGAAAGATTTCTTCAAATTTGGATAATCTGATCTAAAATGCACAGGTTTCTTGCATTCATAGCAAATGGGCTATTGCTCTTTATCCTTTTCTTTGTCCATGCTGTATTCTCCTTTTCTATGAAATTTTTCCAGTGTCTTCCCTTTTTCTTGCCCATAAACTTTCTAAATCTTCTCACTACAAGTGTAATATCTTCATCTTCAAGATCATCTTCGGAGGAGGGGCTTTCATTATCAATTTTCTCTTCTTGTTTCTTCATCTCTGTAGCAACTTTGAAGGCAATTGACTTTTTTTTTCAGGTCATCTTCATTTCTATGCTGCATAGCTAGCTCGTGAGTAATTAGGGATCCTAATAGCTCATCCAATGGTAGAGTATTTAAATCCTTTGCTTCCTGGATGGCAGTTACTTTCGGGTCCCACTTATCTGGAAGTGATCTTAATATCTTTTGCATAAGATTTGCATTAGAGTAAGTCATGCCAAGACTCTTTAAATTGTTAATAATATCTGTAAACTATGAGAACATAGCAGATATGTCTCATTGGATTCCATCTTGAACAGTTCATAATTATGTACAAGAAGATTAATCTTTGAGATTTTCACTTAGAAAGTTCCTTCGTGGGTTACCTCAAGTTTATCCCAAATTTCTTTTGCTAATGTGCAAGTAGAAATTTGATTAAACTTATTGGCATCCAAAGCACAATATAACAAGTTCATGGCTTTGGCGTTTAGCTCACCCATTTTCATGTCGTGTTCATCCCATTCCTCTTCAGGTTTTAGGACATCCACGTCATCAACTTTTATCATGGGCATTTGAGGTCCCTTAAGAATGACCTTCCATAATTGAAAGTCTACAGCCTGAATATATATTTTCATTCAGGCTTTCCAGTAGGTGTAGTTAGTGCCTGTGAATAGTGAAGGTCTATTTGTAGATTAGTCTTCGGCCAAAGAAGTACTCATTGGGTTTACCATAAAATTTACTCTAATTAAAATTCAGAGACACTGCTCCAGTATACCAGTTGTTGCCCAGGTGGCTTATCCAAGAGGGGGTGAATTGGATATTTAAAAAATTATTGTAAGTATGTACTCCTTTTTAAGTTCTTAGTGTGGTATGTGCAATGAATTAAGTTAACTACTGCAGAAGCAAGTAAGAACAGGAAACACAATCACAAACATAGCAAATTTTATAATGGTTCAGAGCAACCTCACTCCTACGTCCACTACCTAAGATACCACTTGGGATTTTCACTATATTCACCCTCAGAATATAGCCGGATTATTTTTACGGGCTCACAATCCAAAACCCAAACTTGTTTTTATCCCGAGCTAACAAAAATCCAATACAACGTTAGTTTTGAACGGGATCACTAACAACCCACTACACTTGGTTTTCAAGGCTCACCAATAACCTAACAAACTCCAAGTTATAGCCTTGCTATACTTAGCACAACTCAAAAGATGAGTTAAAAGAATAAAGCAACAATATGATAAACCGAAGTTGTCGGATGGTTGCAGTTGTAGTGCTTGAGAAGCTCTCTTGATTGCACTTTGAATGCTCTTCAAGGCTTCTTCACTTCCTCAATGAATGTCTCAAGATTCTGATAAAAGTTGGTGAAGTCTTGAGTGCTAGCTTTAAATGCTCTCTAGTAAGTTCTTTTGAGTGTTTAGTGAAAGCTCTTTAATTTCTCATTCCTTTCTTATTAACTTCTCCAAAAGTGCTTCATGTCACTTATAAATACTCCCTCCAATTGATTTCAAGTGATTTTAGCCGTTGTAGACCATTGGAATTCGAAATATGACCGTTAGAGATAATTTTGGATTCAAAATAAAAGTTATGGAACTAGCCTTTACTAACCTGAAACAGTCACTCGAGTCGGCTCAGATAGCTCGAGTCGGCTTGGATCCTCAGGTAGATCAAAACTTTGCTCTAGTCGAGTCGGCTCGAATTCTCAGTTAGATCAAAAAGATACTTTGGTCGAGTTGACTCTTCTGCTTCGAGTCAGCTCGCCTGGTAGGTTCTTCAGAACTGAGATTTTCAGCACTCTGGAAGAGTCAGCTCTTCAATACTCAAGTCAGCTCGGTTGTCAGTCTGAGAAAATCTTCACTCTGGTCGAGTTGGCTCGAATGCCCTCGAGTCAGCTCGAATTCTCAGAACTTTAGAATTGAACTCTGCCCGAGTTGGCTCTTCTGACTCGAGTCGGCTCGAATATCTGCATGCCAAAAAACTTGTTACCGTGCCAAACTTCGAGTCGGCTCGCCAGTCTTGAGTCGGCTCTTGAGACTTAGTTCCTCAATTATTCAATTTTCTTCAAACTTCTTCCAGTGACTTCGAAACAGCTCAAAGACTTTTCAACTTCTTCAAATACTGATCTTGAGAGAATTAAACTAGAAAATTATATAGAAGTGGACCTTTGTTTATGAATACATGATTGATTTTTTTTAGGGCTCTTCTTTATATTGTATTTCAACACAAATTATCTTAACATTCTACAATGTTATAGGGAGGAAGGTTATTCAATGAAAACATCCTACAAAAACTTTGAAAATACTTGAAAGATAGTTAGTAATTAAATGCATGCTCCAATATTTGGTTATCATCAAAATCATTTTAGGGGTCAACAGCTGATCTCTAACCAAGAATTTGAAATCCGTATGCTTTACAAAGAATGTTGAAAATATGGGCATATTGAATTTTTTTATTGTGCTTGATTAGTGTGAGTGACTTTATATTTATGATTTATTATTATAAAGCTTGGTTTCATTTGATTTTTTTATCAAGTGTATTTATATACATTGTTGACATGATAGTTAAAGAATTGCATTCCTATATGGTTTTATATGTGAACATGTGTAACAAAATACAATATAGTATCTCAAGAATGTGTTTTATCTTGAGAATGACTATTGCCCAGAAATGGAGCCCAAGAGGGGAGGTGAATTGGGTCTTTTAAAAATTTAATACAATAAAATGAAGGTCTAGTGGTGCTTGTGAGCAATGATAAATTTGATGCAAGATGTTAGCAATAATTAAAGAGCACGAGAAGAAAAGAGCAATCACACACAAACACAAAGTTTATAGTGGTTCGGTGCAAACCTAGCACCTACATCCACTCCCCAAGCCACCCTTGGGAATTTCACTATAATCCACACCAGATTACAGTCGACTTGTTTTTCACAAGGCTCACAAGTCAAAACCTAAGTTGGTTTTGTCACTTAGGCTTACCAACAAACCTTAACACTTGTTTTGTCTTCGGGCTCACAAGTTAACCCTAGTTGGTTTTATCCCTTTGGCTCACCAACAAACCACAATCACCTTCTTTCAAGACACCCTTGAAAGCAAGGTCAAATCACAATAAAAACATATATGAAATTTAAAAACTACAACAAACTCTCTTCAAGAGTAGATTGGAATCTTTGAAGCTCAAGTGGATGCTTTGTCTTCACTCTTCCTTGGAATCTCCTTCAAGGTGCCTCTTTTTGGAATGAAGTAAGGATGAGCTTGTAGGCTTTTCAATGGAATCAAGCTAGAAGAGGCTTTTGATGTGAAGTTTGGAGAGAATATTGGCTTTTTGGCTTTTGAGTAGACTTCAATGCACTTGAATACACTTCACTTCACTTCTCTTGCTTTAAAATGAGGTTGGTGGACCTTAAATACACCAAAAACCTTCCAAAAAATGGTTTGTGACCGTTGGTGCCTTGGAAATAGCCGTTTGGAGCTTGAAAAGCAAGTTCTGCAAGCCAGAAAAATAGATCCGTTAGAGCTGTCAGGCTGCAAGTGTCGACACTTGGCTGTCAGGTGTCGACACTTGGCTGTCAGGTGTCGACACTTGATTTCTGGGTGTCGACACTTGAACATTCAAGTGTCGACACATGTCGACACTTGGCTGTGTATCGACACTTGGCTGTCAGGTGTCGACACTTGACACAAAAATCCTCAATATTACAAAGTTCTGTATTTTCAAAAATCTCAGGCCTTGAGTCGACACTTAGAACCTAAGTGTCGACACTTGGTGTCGACACCTGAATATAGGTGTCGACACTTGGCGTGCCAAGGATTTTTGTCTATGCCAAATGCTGAAGTGTCGACACTTGACTGTCCAGGTGTCGACACTTGAGACTGAAAACTTTCAGATTCAAGTGTAAATGCCTCTAAAACATAAATAAAATTCTTGAATACATAAACACATAATATTTAAACATTTATATGCCCTTTTTCAATGAAGAGGATGCCCGGATTTGTGAGAATTGCTCCGTGCCATTACGTGCCATACACCATAAGTTTTTGGAATTTTGAGGTGCTTTCTTCCTGAAAACTCACAACTTGAAATCCTCATTAGAATACAATATGCACTCAATGTTTTGTTATTCATCAAAATCACTGGGTGGAGCCAACAATCTCCCCCTTTTTGATGATGACAAAACCTTGAGTAAAAAGGCAACATATTTCAAACTTTAACCATTTAATTGTTGAATATGAATTTAAGTCCATTAGAGAGACAAAGCTTTATGGTTAGGAAGAATCAATCTCCCCCTTAATTAGATACTTCTTATTAAGATAAACTTCAAAGATTCTTACAAGGTGAAAAATCAACACAATCAATACAATTTCTCAACAAATTTATACATCAATAAAATCAATACACTTTCTCCCCCTTTTTGTCAATCATTAGAAAGGGGAATTTTTCCTCCCCTCACAATGAGCATGGAGACAAAAAGATAGTAGAGAAACACATATCATAGATAGCAAAGTCACAATTATGCTAATATCAAAGAGTATCAGAGCTGAAATATATCAAGATAAAAGAGTATCAGAGCCAAAGAATAGTAAACTGATTTAGTGAAGCACAAAATTTGCCAAGATAAAAGAGTACTGAACAGAAACATATATATATAAGATAAGTTTTCAGTACAAAAGAGCTGAAACATACATATATCATCAGAGTCAAATAAGTATCAAATATACAACATAAGAGCTAAAACAAACATCTGTGAGGCTAATCCTCATCAGATGGAACATCAAGACTGAAAGGAGCACTGATCCTAGATCTGGTGGCTAATGCCCTAGGAGGTGCTAAAGCTCTACGACTCCTAGTGCGGCCGGAAGGACCAAAGGCGGGTACAACCCTAGATGATCTAGTAGAAGGAGGTGAAAGATGATCAGCTGGCGCAATAAGGTCCAGTGTGGAATCAACCAAGGCGGTAGTAGGAGCTGGTGTAGTAGGAGGATCTCGACTGACCACCTCATAAGCATCGGCACCGCCAACACTGTCGCTGTCACTGCCCACTACCTCTGTAGCTCTATCAATATCCTGATCACCATCCTCAGCAGAATCAGCATGGTCGCTCTGGTGATCGCCGCCATCATCATCATCATCGTCATCATCATCAGATCGTGCAAGTGCAGGGGCTGCAGGAGGTATAAGGGATCTCAACAGACTCTCAATGCGAGAGAATCCCTCCTCCATGGATCTGCGAATCTCAGCATGCTCCGAGGTAGTATGTGCTCGTAGAAGCTCGACCTTGCTACGCAGCTGAGTCACCTCACCTCTGATCTCTGTAAACTGTGCTCTGGCATGCTCCTCAAAAGATAGTCCTGTAGATGGTGGTGGAGGAGCTGAAGTGTCAGGAGACAAGTGCTCTGCCTGTGTCAATGGGATATCGACTGGAGAAAAAATTGCTGGCTCAGATGGTCCAGCCTCAGCCTCTCGAATCTCGTCCTCCTCATATGGCTCCTGGCCAGACTCTCTGCGAACCCATCGACCTCCAACTATCCTGTATCCCATCCGGTGCAATGACCTCTCATCGTACACATCTGTGTGCAGTATCTCCTTGGGGATCTCCCCCTCCAATGATACTCCACATGCTCTGAAAAGTCGGGTCAGTGCCATGCCGTATGGAAAACAGTGTCGGTGCTGAGTAGCAACATCATACATCTGTGTCAGCAACAAGGAAGGAATATCTATCTGTCTCCTCTCGATCAGACTCGTCATCACCATCAACTCCCTCTTAGTGATGAAGTCGAATCTGCCAGTCTTCGGTAGTAGGATTCGTGCAGTAATATGGTGCAAAAGGCGCATCTCCAATGATAACTGGTTCGCGGTAACCACTGATATACCGCGAACATCCTCTCTCTCAAGGATGCACCTAAATGCCGCCTCTCTATCATCCACTGAAAAGGCACAGACTCCTCTCCGGGGTATCTCCCATACACGGCTCAGAAGCTCATCAGTCAAAGAAATCTGAATACCCCTAACAGATGTCGTCGACAGTAGTCGTCGACAGTCCAGTGCACCATAGAACTCCCTCACTAGGTGAGGATAGTACCTCTCCTGCATGGTGCAGAATGGTACAGTCCTGCATCAGTGAGTATCTGTCGAATGCTGAAGTGGTGCCTGTCGAAACACTGCAAGTCGACTCTCCTCCCTGAAGCTACAAACTTCCCTGCCATCCTCTCTGCAGGGGGAGCTCGGTGTGGCTGTACTGCTGGCTGTGCTGAATCAAATCTGGTCTTCGACATCCTCTCAGTACCATGACTGGGCCTTTCCCTAACTGCAAGTCTCTTCCTAGGACCCATTACAGCCAACTGACCAGGAAAAAGGAAGAAAGGCTTAGAACAAGGGACTGGCTACAATTTGAGATTAGAAAAATGTTCAGATATGTTTCGAAAACCAGAATCAATAATGTTTGAAAAATTGTAATAATATTTGTAGAAAATATATTTTGATTAAATGACAAACTTCCGAACAAAATTTGTAGAAAATATTTTTGTTTGGTAGAACACATTTGAATCTTTGGAAAAATAATTTTTGTAAGGTCTAAAAATCAAAAACCATGGGATTTGGGTTTAATCACTTAGGGTTTTAGCAAATAGGCGAAAATGTCGCAAATGTATCACGAAAAACCTTTCTAAATCGTCAATAAATAGATTTAGTAAGTTTAATTTAGATGAAAACCCAATTTATTTCGGCTAAAATTAATGAAACAGTGTTTTTTGCGAAAAGGGATGAAAACGATCAAAAGATGAGGAAATCCGAGAAAAATAAGTTTAAAACACTATTCCCTCAAATGGAGTTTTAGAAATCCACTAAAACATGCAAAAATCCAGTTAGATTCATGAAAAATACTCGGAAAACCCAAATCACGATTGTTTGGTTCGAAAACAACAAAACTAAAAACAAGGAAAATAAAACGAAATTAGAAAAGAGAAATACCTGATTTGTGATGGATTAAGGGGTGAAAGGATGGATTTGGACAGAGGGGACCATTGTTGCAAGAAATCAAGGGGGGAAGAAAATTTCAAAAACCCTCGTTCTGTCCTTTTAAAAACAGTTTCAGATTCGCAAGTGTCGACACTTCGGATATGTCAAGTGTCGACACTTGGGTGTCGACACTTGGTTAGGTGTCGACACTTGACACTTTCCAAGTGTCGACACTTGGCCAAAAAATCGAGAAAATCCGAAAAAAATTTAAAAAAAAAAGGAAAAATTTTGATAAAATTTTGGGGCTTTAATCAATAGGTTTTGAGCTCTAGGATTTAGGTAAAATTGATATTAAGAGAGTTCTAGGAGAATGGATCAATGACACCTAACTCTCTTCTAATCAGACAGAACCTATCCTCACTCAAAGGCTTTGTAAACACATCTACTAACTGATCATTAGTACAAACAAAATCAAGAATTACATTAGAGTTTTGTACATGATCTCTTATGAAATGATGTCTTATTTCAATGTGTTTACTTCTTGAATGTTGCATACGATTTTTAGATAGGTTGATTGCACTAGTATTGTCACATCTTATGGGTGTCTTAGTTAGTTTAATGCCAAAATCTTCGAGTTGTTGTTTGATCCAGAGGATTTGAGCACAACAGCTTCCAACTGCTATATATTCGGCTTCCACCGTAGATAGAGCAACTGAGTTCTGTTTCTTGCTACTCCAAGAGATCAAATTTAGTCCAAGAAACTGACAGGTTCCACTAGTACTTTTACAATCAAGTTTACACCCAGCAAAGTCAGCATCAGAAAAAGCAATTAATTCAAATGAAGAATCTCTAGAGTACCATAAACCAATTTCAATTGAGCTAGATAGATATCTAAGTATGCGTTTAACAGCCAAAAGATGAGACTCTTTAGGATTAGACTGATATCTAGCACACATACAGACACTAAACATGATATCTGGCCTACTGGCAGTAAGATATAACAATGAACCAATCATGCCACGATATAATTTTTGGTCATTAGACTTACCTGATTCATCCTTGTCAAGTCTACATATAGAGTTCATAGGGGTACCTAAAGGCTTAGTGTTCTCCATCCCAAACTTCTTGAGTATTTCTTTTGTGTATTTTGTTTGGTTGATGAAGATCCCCTCTTTGGCTTGCCTTATTTGGAGTCCGAGAAAGAAATTCAGTTCTCCCATCATGCTCATCTCGAACTCACCCTGCATTAATCTTGCAAAATCTTGACAAAGAGATTCATTAGTAGCACCAAATATTATATCATCTACATAGATTTGTACTACTAAGAGATCATCATTCTTTTTTTTAAAAACAAAGTTTTATCTACATTACCTCTAGTAAAATCATTTTTCAGCAAAAAGGAGCTTAAACGATCATACCAAGCTCTTGGAGCTTGTTTTAATCCATATAAAGCTTTATGAAGTTTATAAACATGATTTGGAAATTCAGAATTTTCAAAACCAGGGGGTTGCTCAACATAAACTTCTTCTTCAATTAATCCATTTAAAAAGGCACTTTTAACATCCATTTAATATAGTTTAAAATTCATGAAGCAAGCAAAAGCCAACAATAGCCTAATTGCCTCAAGTCTAGCCACAGGAGCAAAGGTTTCATCAAAATCTATCCCTTCCTCCTGATTGTATCCTTTGACAACTAGTCTAGCTTTATTTCTAATTACTATTCCATTTTCATCAAGTTTATTTCGAAAAACCCATTTTGTACCAATAATTGATGTGTTTGAAGGCCTATCCACTAGTGTCCAAACATTGTTCCTTTTAAATTGATTAAGTTCATCTTGCATAGCATTTATCCAATTACTATCACATTCAGCTTCCTCAATAGTTTTAGGTTCAATTTGAGATACAAAAGCTAAGTAATCACAAATATTTCTAAGAGATGATCGAGTACTTACACCTTTAGATGGATCACCTATAATTAGTTCTTTTGGGTGTCCATGAGCATACCTCCATTCTTTTGGTAATGGATCAACAGTTGATGTATTTTCATCACCTTGTGCTGATCTCCTTCAGTGTTTTGATCATCGTTCTGTTCCTTGGTAAGCCCTTCATTGTTGTTTATTTCTTCAGTTTTCTTGCTACCTGTTTCATCAAAAAGTACATCTTCTTTTCTTGAAGATTTTTGGTTAGTTTCATCAAATACCACATGTATGGATTCTTCAACAACAAGTGTTCTTCTGTTGAAGACCCTGTATGCCTTGCTAGATGTGGAGTAGCCTAGAAAGACTCCCTCATCTGATTTGGCATCAAATTTACTCAAATTATCTTTACCATTGTTTAAGATGAAACAACGGCATCCAAAAACATGAAAATAGCGAATTGAAGGTTTTCTACCCTTCCAAAGCTCATAAGGGTTTTCTTTAAAATTGGTTGAATTAAAACTCGATTTAAAATATAGCATGCAGTATTTATGGCTTCCGCCCAAAAATATCTAGTAAATCATTTTCACAAAGCATAGTGCGTGCCATTTCTTCAAGAGTTCTATTTTTTCTTTCTATCACCCCATTTTGTTGAGGTGTCCTAGGTGCAGAAAAATTATGATGAATTCCATTTTCAATACAGAATTTATCAAAATGGCATTTTCAAATTCGGTTCCATGATCACTTCTTAAAGATACTACTGAAATACCTTTTTCATTCAAAACTCTTTTGTGAAATCTAATAAATTCAGAAAACGTTTCATCTTTATGTGCTAAAACATGACCCATGTAAATCGTGAGAAATCATCTACAATGACTAGACCATACTTCTTACCTCCCAAACTAGATGTTCTAGTAGGCCCAAAGAGGTCCATGTGAAGCAATTCCAAAGGTCTAGATGTAGAGATCACTCCTTTTGGTTTGAAAGATGATTTTGTTTGTTTTCCAAGTTGACATGCACTACAAATTTTATCTTTTTCGAAATTGAGTTTAGCAAATCTTTTACCAAGTTCTTTTTGCTAAGTTTTGAAATTAAATGCATGCTTGCATGTCCTAGTCTACGATGCCAAAGCCAACTAGTTTCATCGATCTTGGCTTCCATTGCCACTAGACATTGACCTTTTTGAATAGGGAGATCATCAAGATCAACCATATAAATATTGCCATGCCTATGACCAATGAACTTAATGCCACTGTCATCTAGACTAGAAACAATGCACAAAGAAGATTCAAAAACAACTTTAAAATTTTTGTCACAAAATTGACTAATGCTAAGCAAGTTATGTTTTAAACCATCAACATATAAAACATTATCGATATAAGAGGTAGGGGTGATATGGATTTTACCAATACCGATAATTTTGCCCTTTCCATTATCACCAAAAGTTACATTGCCACAATTTTGATATGTGAGTGATGAGAACTGCTCCACATCTCCTGTCATATGCCTTGAGCAACCGCTATCAAGGTACCACATCCTTTTCTTGTTGGTTGCAAGGCATACCTGCAATAAAGATCAAGTGGAGACTTTAGGTACCCAAGCCATCTTGGGTCCTCTTTGGTTAGTGGCATTGGTTCCTTTCGGAACCCAAACTTTCTTAGTGTTAATTAATTTTCTTTTGTTACACATATAAGATTTATGTCCTTTGATACCACAAGTATAGCAAGTAATGGATGAAGATGCAGGTACAAAGAAATTTTTAAAGAGTTTTTGTTTCTTATGAGTTCTGAATCCTAATCCTGCTTTGTCAAATACTGCTCTTTGGTTATTTAAGAGTAAATTCAATTTTTCAGAACTATAAGTAAATTTTTCTACAAAAGGTTTTAGTTTTTCGATTTCTTCTTTATATCTTTTGTTTTCAATTAAAGTTTCTTTGCTTTGTTTTGACAAATTTTCATTTGAAAGTAAATCACTTTTCTTTTTAAAGATATCCTTTTCTTTTTAAGAACCATAATCTTATCATTTAATTTTTATTTTGTATAAGAAGGCATTCATTTTCATTTGAAAGGTTGTTATTTGTTTTAGCTAGATCCAAATTTTGCTTCTTTAAGTCTTTATGTTTTGACTTTAACTTTTAAAATTCTATGACTAGTTCATCAAAAATCTCATGAAGCTCATCAAAAGTAAATTCATTTTCGATTTTAGAACATACCTCTTTTTGATCGGCCATCAGACAGAAGTTTGCTACCTCCTGCTGTTCTTCCTCAGAGCTGGAGTCTTCACTTTCACTCCAGGTTGCCATCATGGCTTTCTTTCTCAGCTTTCTTCTGCTTTTCTTTAACAAGGGGCAGTCTACCTTGAAATGCCCGGGTTTTTTACACTCAAAACACGTAGGCTGCTCCTTCTCCTTTTCCTTATCCTTTTCCTTACTCGGCTCACCTTTCAGAGGTTTCTTTTTATAGTTGAACTTTTTCTTCCTCATGAACCTTCTGAATTTTCTTGCTAACAGAGCCGTTTCATCTTCTTCGTCATCCTCTTCAGAGTCTTCGCTTGAGTCCTCTCTGGTAGTAGATTTGAACGCGATCGCCTTCTTCTTTTTGTCCACCTCTCCATTCTTTTGTTTGAGGGAGAGCTCATAAGTCATTAAAGAGCCCAGCAGTTGTTCCAGCGGGAGAGTGTTGACATCTTTAGCTTCTTCAATCGCAGTGACTTTTGCATCCCATGAAGCTGGTAGAGACCTGAGAAGTTTATTCACAAGTTCACTGTTAGAGATTATTTTTCCTAGACTTCTCATGCCATTCATAATGTTTATGAACCTAGTATACATCTCACTGATAGACTCAGTAGGTTCCATTTTAAACATTTCATATGTGTGAATTAGCATGTTAACCTTGGTGGTTTTCACTTGGTGTGTACCCTCATGGATAACCTCAAGTGTATCCCAAATCTCCTTGGCGGAGAGACAATTTGATATTCTATTAAATTCACTAGGATCAAGAGAACAAAATAAAAGGTTCATTGCCTTAGCATTAAGCTAATTTGCTTAATGTCATTCTCATCCCAATCATCTTCCATTTTAGGAGTGAGAATGCCATTAATCATCATTGTGGGCTGATGAGGACCTTTTACAATTGTTCTCCACAAATTATAATCAAGAGCTTGTATAAATATGCGCATGCGTGTCTTCCAGTATGTGTAATTTGTGCCATTAAAAAGTGGGGGTCGATTTGAAGCTTGACCTTCAACTATACCCATTCCTATTGGGGCTGCCATGATCTTTCACTCAAGATCCTTGGACCTACAAGAGAGTACCGGTGCTCTGATACCACTTGTTGCCCAGAAATGGAGCCCAAGAGGGGAGATGAATTGGGTCTTTTAAAAATTTAATACAATAAAATGAAGGTCTAGTGGTGCTTGTGAGCAATGATAAATTTGATGCAAGATGTTAGCAATAATTAAAGAGCACGAGAAGAAAAGAGCAATCACACACAAACACAAAGTTTATAGTGGTTCGGTGCAAACCTAGCACCTACATCCACTCCCCAAGCTACCCTTGGGAATTTCACTATAATCCACACTAGATTACAGTCGACTTGTTTTTCATAAGGCTCACAAGTCAAAACCTAAGTTGGTTTTGTCACTTAGGCTTACCAACAAACCTTAATACTTGTTTTGTCTTCGGGCTCACAAGTTAACCCTAGTTGGTTTTATCCCTTTGGCTCACCAAAAACCACAATCACCTTCTTTCAATACACCCTTGAAAGCAAGGTCAAATCACAATAAAAACAGATATAAAATTTAAAAACTACAACAAACTCTCTTCAAGAGTAGATTGGAATCTTTGAAGCTCAAGTGGATGCTTTGTCTTCACTCTTCCTTGGAATCTCCTTCAAGATGCCTCTTTTTGGAATGAAGTAAGGATGAGCTTGTAGGCTTTTCAATGGAATCAAGCTAGAAGAGGCTTTTGATGTGAAGTTTGGAGAGAATATTGGCTTTTTGGCTTTTGAGTAGACTTCAATGCACTTGAATACACTTCACTTCACTTCTCTTGCTTTAAAATGATGTTGGTGGACCTTAAATACACCAAAAACCTTCCAAAAAATGGTTTGTGATCGTTGGTGCCTTGGAAATAGCCGTTTGGAGCTTGAAAAGCAAGTTCTGCAAGCCAGAAAAATAGATCCATTAGAGCTATCAGGCTGCAAGTGTCGATACTTGGCTGTCAGGTGTCGACACTTGATTTCTGGGTGTCGACACTTGAACATTCAAGTGTCGACACTAGGCTGTCAGGTGTCGACACTTGACACAAAAATCCTCAATATTACAAATTCTGTATTTTCAAAAATCTCAGGCCTTGAGTCGACACTTGGAACCTAAGTGTCGACACTTGGTGTCGACACCTGAATATAGGTGTCGACACTTGGCGTGCCAAGGATTTTTGTCTATGCCAAATGCTGAAGTGTCGACACTTGACTGTCCAAGTGTCGACACTTGAGACTGAAAACTTTCAGATTCAAGTATAAATGCCTCGAAAACATAAATAAAATTCTTGAATACATAAACACATAATATTTAAACATTTATATGCCCTTTTTCAATGAAGAGGATGCCCGGATTTGTGAGAATTGCTCCGTGCCATTACGTGCCATACACCATAAGTTTTTGGAATTTTGAGGTGCTTTCTTCCTGAAAACTCACAACTGGAAATCCTCATTATAATACAATATGCACTCAATGTTTTGTTATTCATCAAAATCACTGGGTGAAGCCAACAATGACAGTTGTATGAGTATGTCTCATTTTAATAATTATGAGTTTTCATTGTTTTTAGAGACATACAGACTTCTTTCGAAGTCGTGAGATTTTTCTAGCTTGTTATATGGTATGTGGTTAAGAGAAATCATGATTGCAGGTACATATATTTAATTTATTTTAATTATGAGATATCTCTTTTGTTTATGTACTTGACTGAGACCAGGTGTCGAGTCTCAGATTTGTTGTGCTGTCTCGTCATTGATACTATTGTTGAGTATGTGAGACATAATAACTTATTATTTGATGTCATTAAGTTTTCTCTTATTTATTTTATTTCTAAGCATGTTTAAGAGAAATTGAAGGATAGACAATGAAAATAGCATGGTATATTTTAATCATCTTGATACTATTTTCTTGCTATACTACCACACCAAGACTCATGTCAATGGTGTTTATGATGCTTGTAACCATGGATAAGTCTTGTATCGGTTTAATAGTACAATGATCCCATGATTCGGCATCATGGATACTGTTGGACCGAGTCATTAATTTGTTGTAGATGCTGTCTATGGATCATATGGTGACCATATTTTGTTTTCAACCCGAGAGTTTTTTAAAAAATAAAAATTTTCAAAATTATAATTAATATAGCTCAAATAGGTAAATGTAAGAATTTTTTAAATTTGTGCTAACATTAATTAAAATTTTGTTTTATTAAAACTGGGTTGATTTTATGGTTCATGTTGATAGACGTAGGTTGAGCCCATTGTTATGTAATCATTGTTTAGGCTAGGAGCATCTCATGTGATTTGGTGTGGTTGAGATGACACAGACGTAGGTTGAGCCCATTGTTATGTGATCATTGTTTAGGCTAGGAGCATTCATGTGATTTGGTGTGGTTGAGATGGCACAGTGTAAGTCTTAGTCCGACTTGACTCGTGATGGAAGGGTTAGGGTATTTTATTTTATTAGCTAAGTCCCCTCTCCACTTTCGCTATTTATCTATTTTACGTATATTGTGATTTATGGTACAATGATTTTTTCCATCGAGAGCCACGTTTCTAAGAAAGTCCGGAAAGAATGACTTTGCTTGCGGCATTCGCATCGGTAATCATGATCATGATGAATACAGGTATGCAATCCTTCTTTTTCTCAGATCTATTTATATGATTTTAATCATTGGATCGATCATAAAAATTATGAAATCTTTATTTTTTCTACATATACAGCATTTTGGTAGTGGATCCAGTGCTCCTCTAATAGATTGCAGGCCGACATATTGAAATGCTACTCATCCTTTTCATCTTACAAAGAAATGCAGACGGATAACCACAGCAGCAGTGGAATCGATGGGTCCAATATCGTGTTGTTGACATCTCTCTCTGCTCTTTTTTCGAAAAATGGAGCACAAGCTTCAATAAAAAAAATGAAGTATTCAAAAGGTGAAGATGACAAGAGAGAAGGGAGAGATTTCTTTGTGCGGCATGTCAAAGATACTGAGCCCATACTCCCTGGTTCCACATACAATCCACGAGTGGAACTGAATTTGTTAGCGTGACTCATCCTCCAGAAAGACATCTCAGGTCAATATGAAACACCGAGGCAACAGCCATGCTGTTGCACCAAAAGGAGAGGCTCTATCGTGGCGTGTAGTTTTGAGACTCTAGACTATGTTCACACTTTGGGACTTTCTAGACTATAGTCATCAGGTCCATCATGACTCATGATCTTCTAGTCCTTATCAGAAGAGCCATGCAAAGTTGATATGCTTAATTAAGAGGTCAATTTAAGAATCCAATTGTGGCATGCCTCGCTCGATCATAAAAGTAATTAATATTGTGCCTGCCGTGTCGAGTGGAGATTGGAATTAATTCTCCAATTGCTGCATGGAGTTGGTGAGAAAGCTCTCACATGTGAATGTTGTGGTTTCAAAAGCTCAAATGACACTTGTTTAGCTAAACTTTTAAAGTGCCAAGAAAATACTTTACCATCTAGGTGGTAGTCTAGGTGGAAGGAGCATTGTCACATATTTCACAAGTCTATGATACTGCGGTACACTCGAATAAATTTCAGATTAATTACTGGGACCTAAACGTTGAGATATGAGATTGGCAAGAAAATTTCTAGATCTGAACTTTCCTCCCAATATTTAGGTTGGGGTTGCAATTGTGAAACCTGGACTTTGGGCCGAAGTCGGCTGGCCCAGCCGGCTTTGACCCAATCGTAAGAAAAAAAAAAGAGGGTGCTGAGAGTCGGAATAAGGGACGCCATTCCCCTCTTATCCATCCGGATTCCTCGTCGGAAAAGATGTCGGACCGTCGTGGATGGCAGGGATAAGGTCGGCAATGAGGTTTGGATGGGGTTGGACTCCGATTGATGGGGTTTTCTTCTCCAAATGGCTAGGAGTTTCCATCGTTAAAAAACCATCCCTCATCACCGTATCTCACTGATTTTGCTTCCCTCTCCAATGGCCGGGCCACCTTCTCTTTCGTTCAGCAGCATGCCGGTGAACCATCCCCTCTTTCGGTCTTCGTCCATGGATGCCGGAGGCCTGTCCAATCCAGCCAAGTGAAAGAGGAAAAAAAATATAGAGAAGAGGGAAAGAAGAGAAGAGGCGTACCCCCAACTTCAGCAGCGACGTACCTCCTGACGATAGGAGGAATGATGTCGGTGGTGGTCTTCGTAGCCGTTGGACGAACTAGCGAGAGGGAGGACCCTCTGTTCCATGGAGAGGAATAAGAAAAAAAAAATGAAAGAGACCTCTGTTCGACCTTTGTTCGATGGAGCAGAAATAGAGAGAGGGGGGGAGGAAGGAGAGGAAGAAGAGAGGGGAGAGGAGGAGAAGAGAAGAAGAAGGGAGGGGAAAAGAAAAGAAAGAAAAATAAACAGAGAGAGGAGGGGAGAGGATGTTGGTCTGGGCGAAGATGATGGGAGGAGAAGGGAACGGGAGAAAAAAAAAAAGAAAAAGGAGAAAGAAAATAAAGGAGAGAGAAATATAAAGGAAAAAAAAATTGAAGAAAAAAAAAGAGAGGAGAGAGAAAGAAGAGAGAGAAGATAGGAGAGAGAAAGAGGAATATATATATATATATAATTGGAAGGGAGATCGAAAGGTCTTATACCAAAAAATTCGTGAGATAAGGATTTACAGGTGGATTGTAGAAGGATTTTGGATAAAATGTTTGGATTTATAATTACCCTAGGATTTTTGATGAAAAATTGTTATTGTACCTATAGGGGGATAGCCTTCTAAGCAGGAAGGTGTTGAGCGAACTCTGGGTATAGATTGATACTGGATATTTTGGATTAGTGCTTGAAGGTAAGGATTCTGGACATGATCATCAGTTCTCTACATTATTTTATATGGCATGATTTGATCCATGCATATGAGCATTCGCAGGCATGTTTGTTTTGCATCGTATAATTGATTTCTCGAGATGGATAGCATGTTTGAGATTATTAATTATATTCCTATATACCATGTTTTACCAAGAAAGTGATATTTTGATGGTTTGGACCGTGATGCCGGTCATTGAGAAGTTTGTGATGACATGATTTGGTTTGATATCATGCTATGATTTGATAGGATGACGTGAAAAGATAAAGTGTTAACGGTATTTGGACTAGCCATGCCACGGGATCGTGGTTACACAGCCAGAGTGGGCTTAGTACATGGGCCTGGCCATGGGCAGGTTGTACATGGTCGATTATGAGATTGCCAGTCACAGGCTGAAGTGTGACATTGAGATTGCCAATCATGGGCTGAAGCATGACCGTGGCTAGTCCAGAACCCTGAAAAGAAAGATGATTAAATTGAAAACATAAAAAAAAGAAAACATGATTTTACAAAAGGTTTTGTCGTATATGAGATTTGAGTTGTTTCGTTACATGGCATGATGTATGCTCTTATCTTCTTGCTATTTTCAAATTATTATTGATGGTGATTATTTGGAGACCTTACTGGGCTGTAAAGCTCACAACCCTACTTTCTTTTTCCAGAGTTGTGCAGATATTCGGGCTTGGTGATGAATGATATTCTTTTGAGGTAAGTGACTCTTGTATACCTAGGCCTTGCATGATCTCTAGGATAAAACCTGGGTTTGTGCGGTCAGTCGCGTAGCCAATTCCAGTGCTGGATTCGGAATGTGACAGAGTGGTATCAGAGCTTAGATAATGATCATTTGGGATGGTGATATAAGTGGTTAAAATAATAATAACATGATAGTTATTAGGATAAATATGAGTGATACCAGAATTCAAGTCATGATTGTTTGAGACTGGAACATAAGTGATTTGGAAATTGCATGGTAATTATGAGAATGTGATATAATAATATCATAACTTAGGTTATGATTACCTGGAACCCTGATGTAAGTAGTTAGGACATGACTAAGTGATATCTTAAGTTATGATTACCTGGAACCATGATGATTGTAAGACATGACAAAATGGTATCAAAGTTTGATTTATGATCATTTGGGACAGTGGTACAAATAGTTAGGAAATAACGTAATGATTATTAGGAGATGGTGGAATAATATCAAAATTTCGGTTATGATTTCTTGGAACTATGACACAAGTGATCGAGACATAGCATGAGGAATATTGAAGCTTAGCTCATATTTATTAAGGATTATAACGTAAGTGATTAAGACATGATATGAATGATGTTGAACCTTAGTTTATGATTACTTGGACCATGATATAAATAGTTTGAACATGATATGAATAATACCAAAGTCAGGGTATGATCCCTTAGGATTGTGACATAAGTGATTGGGATATGATGTGAATGATATCAAAATTTAAGTTATGATCACTTGGAATTGTGATACAAGTTCTTGGGATACAATTCGAATGATATTGAAATTTAAGTTATGATTAATATGGATTGTGATTTAAGAGATATTTAGACTTTGTGTCATGACTAGTCAAGATATGAAGTTGGGAAGAAAATAGATTTGAAGGTTAGATTTATAATATTTAGATATTATACACAAGATCTAGCATATCATTAATATCAAAGTGGATCATGATTTTTACCTGTAACATGAGTAATGGGATTGATCCAGGATGAATGTAAGAGCTGAATGATTTGTGCTTTTTGATTATGATAAGTAAGCATATTATAAATGTTCGGAGCTAGATAAGATGCGAGAAATGGACTTGATCTATCTTTAGAAGTGTTGGCCTGAAAAATATGGTGTGTTGAATATGGATAATCAATTACTAATTGAATGATATGGGGGTCCTAAACTTGATATGAATGGAGAATCATGATAAGAAATCATTTGATGGATATTGTAGAGTTTGATAAGATGCATCTTTGCTTTTGATAAGTGAGTAGACCCAAGCATCGAGAGTACTGGCCTGAAAATATAGTATGTTAATGAGTTATATCGAATATATATGTTCAATTGTCAATTGAATGATTTTGGAATACTGAACCTGATGTAGATGTGGATTATGATAATATACTAGTTATGTTGTTAATTATCGGATTATAAATTTTGGAACTGTTGTATGAAGATGTTTAGAGTATAGGTTATGCAAGAGTTAAGAAAATAAGAGAGGATATGTTTTTGATGAATCTGTATGATTGAATATATATAAGGAAAAATGTGTTTAGGATGATGTATAACTTTATAACTCTCTATTAGTGGATTAGGTTATATCATGTCGGCATGGCATGCATATTTTGATGGAATCTTGATGTTTAAATTCGCAGTTTTGATTGGATTACTGAATCTGTATGTAGATTATTAATAAAATTATGTAACAGAAAATGGGTTTGGCATAATGTATAGATTTGCAATCAGTGGAGCAAATGATATTATGCCATGCACATCTTGGTAGAATCCTTGATAGTGCAGGTTAGTGGTTTGTGATTAAATTACTGGATCTATTCTATAATTATTGGAGATTATTGGATATGTTAAACACCAAGTCAAATTAAGATCTATAGGAAGATCTTCGTTATCATGATACAGGATTATAGTAAGAAAACAAATTGGTATTGGAAGATTAAGTTACTCTGCTACTGATGTTGTATTGAGCAAATAGATTGGTGTTAAGAAATTTATATGGGTTTAGTCTATGAGAGAACATTTTTGATGGTTTGATAATTGATGTTAAGAGTTATGATAAATCATTCTATGAATGATAAGATGATTGATTCTATTCATAAGAGCATTGATTGAAAGTATTTATCTCATTAGAGTTAATGATAACTTTTCAAGAAAAAAGTTGATCTAGATTGTCTATTTGAATTATCAAGAAGAGTATGATTAATCCGGACTTGAACTAGAGGTATTGGTATCATAAAAAGGATGATGAAATTTATGCAAGGACCTCCAATACGAAATTGGGTCAGGGTAACTCTTGAAAGGATATGCTTAAGGTAGAGACATGATAAAGAGATTCAAAAGCTTTACTTTAGTAACCTGAGATTTTTCTGGTACGGATGTAAGATAAGTTTGGAGGGATTCATCTAGTAAACCTAGATGGATTAGTAAATTTTATCAGAGTGCGCAATGGAAGTATAGTTATTTGAGTTATCCAGAAATCAATTAAGAATGTTAACTCTAACTTTAGAAGTGTTATGATGGGAGTACTGATCTGAATTTCAATAATAAGATGAAAAGATGATGTTACTAATCCTTGGGTTAGTCTATTGATGTTGCCATGCAATTTTCATCAATAAATTTCCTTAATGTAGAAAACTTTAGTAAAATTTTTTTTTTTTTTGAATATCTCTAAATCTAGAATAAGAAAGTGTTGATCTTTATCCAGCTAGGATTGGAAATATTTATGGTACCAAGCTCCTTTAATTATGACATTATGATTCTCTATTTAAGGAGTGCTCAAGGTTTTTATAAGGTAAAAAACTAATTGAAAGTCATGGAGAATGTTAATAGAAGAAAGAATGTTAAAGATCAGGGCAAGTATCTAATGCTCAAGCCCTCTTCAAAATTTTTGGTTAAGAATAGAGTAGATCAATTATGATTTCCATGTGGAGATTAATTAAGAGAAATAAATTTCAGGAGCAAAGAATTTTATATTGAGGTTGAGGTGTTAATGTTCATTTGGAAGAAACTAAGATAATTCATTATGTACCATGAATCATAAGGAGCAAGAATTGAGATGTGGTATAATTTTGTTATGGACTTATGAAGAAAATGATTTAAGAAAGGATCATATAGAAGCTTGAGGATGATGTTAAATATGTATATCTAAGGTTGGGCTATCATGAAATTCTGTAGAATTGATCAAGGATAGTTAATTATGGTGACATCGAAAGATAAGTGTTCTTTTTGAAGAGCTCGAGAGAATTCAATATGGATTGTAAATGGAAAAGATTAAGTTTTGAATGTTTTATGATATCATTATGATTTATATTTAAGAAATAAGTGCCCTACGAGAAAGATTAATTAGGAGTTTGATAATGACACGAGGGTTGGATACTTTCGGGATGCAAAATCTCAATCAAGCTAATTTCGAGGACGAAATTATTTTAACGGGGGAAGAATGTGAAACCTGGACTTTGGGCCAAAGTCGGCAGGCCTAGCCGGCTTCGACCCAGTCGCAAGAAAAAAAAAAGAGGGAGCTGGGAGTTGGAACAGGGGACATCGTTCCCCTCTTAGCCATCCGAATTTCTCGCCGGAAAAGATGTCAGACCATCGTGGATAGCAGGGATAAGGTCGGCGACGAGGTTTGGGTGGGGTTGGACTCCGATTGATGGGATTTTTCTTCCCCAAACGGCGAGGAGTTTCCATCATTAAAAAATCACCCCTCTTCACCGTATCTCACCGATTTTGCTTCCCTCTCCGGTGGCCGGGCCACCTCGACCTTTTCTTTCGTTCAGCTATATGCCGGTGAACCATCCCCTCTTTCGGTCTTCATCCATGGATGCCGGAGGCCTGTCCGGTCGAGCCAAGTGAAAGAGGAAAAAAAATATAGAGGAGAGGAAAAGAAGAAAAGAGGCGTACCCCCAACTTCGGTAGCAACGTACCTCCTGACAATAGGAGGAACGATCTCGGTGGTGGTCTTCGTAGCCATTGGATGAACTAGCGAGAGGGAGGACCCTCTGTTCCACGGGAAGAATAAGAAAAAAAATGAAAGAGAACTCTGTTCGACCTTTGTTCGAAGGAGCAGAAATAGAGAGAGAGGGGGAGGAAGGAGAGGAAGAAGAGAGGGGAGAGGAGGAGAAGAGAAAAAAAAGGGAGGGGAAAAGAAAAGAAAGAAAAATAAACAGAGAGAGGAGGGGAGAGGATGCTGGTATAGGCGGAGACGATGGGAGGAGAAGGGAACGGGAGAAAAAGGAAAAAAAAAGAAAAAGGAGAAAGAAAAATAAAGGAGAGAGAAAAATAAAGAAAAAAAAAGAAAAGGAAAAAAAGAGAGGAGAGAGAAAGAAGAGAGAGAAGATAAGGAGAGAGAAAGAGGAAAAATATATATATATAAATGTTGGAAGGGAGATCGAAAGATCTTATACCGGAAAATTCATGAGATAAGGATTTACAGGTAGATCATAGAAAGATTTTGGATAAAAGGTTTGGATTTATAATTATCCTAGGATTTTTGATAAAAAATTGTTATTATACCTATGGGGGAATAGCCTTCTAAGCAGGAAGGTGTTGAGCGAACTCCGGGTATAGATTGATACTAGATATTTTGGATTAACGCTTGAAGGTAAGGATTCTGAACATGATCACTAGTTCTATACATTGTTTTACATGGCATGATTTGATCCGTGCATATGAGCATTGGCAGGCATGTTTGTTTTGCATCGTATAATTGATTTCTCGAGATGGATAGCATGTTTGAGATTATTAATTATGTTCCTATATACCATATTTTATCAAGAAAGTGATATTTTGATGGTTTGAACCGTGATGCCGGTCATTGAGAAGTTTGTGATGACATGATTTGGTTTGATATCGTGATACGATTTGATAGGATGACGTGAAAAGATAAAGTATTAACGGTATTTGGACTAGCCATGCCACGGGATCGTGGTTACACAGCCAGAGCGGGCTTAGTACGTGGGCCTGGCCATGGGCAGGTTGTACATGGTCGATTATGAGATTGCCAATCACAGGCTAAAGTGTGACAATGAGATTGCCAGTCACAGGCTGAAGTGTGATACTGAGATTGCCAGTCGTGGGCTGAAGCATGACCGTGGCTAGTCCAGAATCCTGAAGAAGAAGGATGATTAAATTTAAAACATAAAAAAAAAAAGAAAACTTGATTTTACAAAATGTTTTGTCGTATGTGACATTTGAGTTGTTTCATTACATGGCATGATGTGTACTCTTATCTTCTTGCTATTTTCAAATTATTATTGATGGTGACTGTTTGGAGACCTTACTGGGCTGTAAAGCTCACAACCCTATTTTCTTCTTCTAGAGTTGTGTAGATATTCGGGCTTGGTGATGAATGATATTCTTTTGAGGTAAGTGACTCTTGTGTACCTAGGCCTTGCATGATCTCTAGGATAAAACCTATAATTTATGCAGCCGGTGGCGTAGCTGATTCCAATGTTAGATTCGAGACATGATAGCAATGATGTACTCTCTAGTTGGTGGGGAAGGGTTGAGGGCTCAGCCATCTTTATTGTTGCCCTGTATCAAATATTCTCCAATGGAGTGGGGGCCTTATGGTCTCCCTCGGAGGAGATGGTTATGCTGGTCTCTCCCCTCATTCCTCTTTGACTTATCAAAAAGAAAATACTTTCTAGTCCTCCAAAATTATTTTGGAATGGTATGGTGATTTTGATAAAAAAATTGAAAACTATTTTGGATTTGCCAGAAAGCTGAGAATGTCTATTTGAAAAATGCTCGATTTTAGAATTTTTTTCTAAAAGTACTTTTTAGTTAATGTCGGAGTTGTTTTGATTTAAGTGAATTTTTTTTTATGAGCAAAATATCAACCAATAAATATTATTGTTACATCTTATATCATATCATATTATATTATTATATAATAAATATAATATAATATAATAATAAATTAATATTATGATAGATTATAGATATATAATATAATATTTTGTAGTATTATTATATTATAAAAAATAATCTAATATAATGTTATTATACATAATAATATAATATTATTTTGTATTATTCTTTATTATATAATATTATGTAATATCTTTTATTATCATACATAAAATATTTTTTTAGTTTAATTATCAAATATATATTAAAATTTTGAGATACTTTATGTTAACGCTGAACCCTTGATCGACTTTTGCACCGTCGAGAACCATCGGCCGGTCACCTCGAGCACCTGCAAAACAAGTTCCTGACTGAAGGTTTTTCGATGGGGGACACTTCGATATCTAAGTCAGTAGAGTTCAAGCAACAGATAGAGAATCTGTAGAGAAGCTAAGTCAAGAGTTCTTCCCTTTCTTACTTGCCTACGAAGGTTCCCTCTTACCTGTATTTATAGGCGTTCGTCTTAACAGAAGTTAATTAGGAGAAGTTTCATACAATTAATCTCAACGTCATTTCGTTAAAACTAACTTGAATCCGTCGCAATGGACGGTCGTTATAACGTTATTCAATTATGATAAATGTTTCTTTCTTGCCATCCTGGTTCTTCTTGCTTTGGTCGGTAAAATCAATCATTGATCCATTTGGAGGTGGTTTACCTAATATTCCGACCAACTTTATGAATTAGTCAGATATTTGTGCTTCAGAGATGAGTGGGTCGAATTTTATATCGCTAGCTTATTTCTGGGCTCTTAGTCTTTTGCCAGTTAGTTCAACTATCCCGTCATAATACTTGTCCCTCACTTTCAATTTCAAAACTTTACAAATATAATTATTAAACAGTAAATAATTGCTTATAAAAAATTTACTTTTAAAAGCTCTTCTCCTATAAAATTTTACTTTCAAAAGCTGTAAAAGTTTAACCATCCATACCAATTTCAAACAGGATCTAATTGATGCACTCTCATGATGTGCTCTACCACCGCTTGGCTTTGGCTTGCCAAAAGAATCCAACCACGGAAGGTTGTCGGAAACTTTGGGCGCACAAAGCAATTCCAGCAACGTCATGAAAGCATTCCCCTTGATACATCTCATAGAGAACAGAACTTTTCAGAGGGCTCATTTTTGCTGGCAGACAAGCTTGAAGTAAAGGTATTAGTGGACTAAACTGTAGACGAAGGTGAGTCCTACGTAGATTGCACCATGAGCTAAAGGGTCATAGAGGTGTGTGTGTGTGTTTGTTGGACCTCTACTTATTGCCAACTGTCCCTAAACAATTTTGTTACGTATATGATAGCTGCTTGCTTACTAGATTAGCACTTAACATTGATGCTTCCCTCACTCTTCAAAGTTGCAAGATTAGGCACTTTTCCCTCCACTAATGGCTCCTCTATATATATATATATATATATTATTTGCAATGAAGACATTATTTTGCGTGTTATTTTTTCACTTGCTTTTAGAAATATTTTCAGGTGATTTTCGAAGGTATAATCATGGAAGATGTCATGGTGCCACTTTGCTTCGGATGTGAGACTTGAGCATGATCCGGAGCTGCCTTTAAATGCCTTTCTTTTTTTTTTCTTTTTTTCTTTTTTTTTATGAAGGGGTCAAAAGGTAGGAAGTCAATAAAGATCCACTAGCAAAAAGTAGGAGTCAGAGATCGTGTACACAGGTTTTCTCTATCTGTTTTGATTTGGGTACCCAGAAAATATTATATAATTAATATATGACTAAATATATATTTATATAAATATTTATATATTTTTTATTTAAATTAGATTTAAATTGGTACCATACTAAAAATTCAAGTATATGTATTTATTTATGAACATCGTGATCGATTCTTAGTTAGTCAATGAATCGATCATATTCTCTGATCTATACAGGTCATGGGCCATATCTATTCTAATATCATTTATAAAATTTTATTAAAAAAATTAGGTCGTAAGAAATTTTGAATTTTTCGATTTTATATAAACATGCAAAAATTTTTTAATGAATAATTAATGTAAAATTAAAAATATGCCTGTATGGATCTATATATACCATGATTCATTATAGAAATGAAGTACCATGATTAGTTGCATACATGATTATAAGATGCATGCGGTATATGGTATGATTCCTTTCTGGTTGCGTGTAATCATGGTGAGCTGATCATAATTGGCTTACGTTCTCATAGTTTTTTTTTTTAATATTTATTTTGAGTAATTATCTTGGTACCTCGTTCCCAGAAAGGCAAGTAAAGTGGAACGGAAATGCCCAACTACCCTTTTCCATTTCTTTTTTTTCTCATTGTTTATGACAAGGACGAGCATATCCTATATGGTGAGAGAAATCGATCACACACTATATATATAGCTCTCAAGCATCGTGAAGCCATTCCTCCATTGCAGCTCCTCCACCACAACGAACCGTGTCTCGAGGAGCGTGCAGAGGCCGACAAGAACAAGGATTAAGGACACCGAGGAGAGAAATATGATGAAGAGAACAATGGAAGAAATTGAGGGGGGTGATCATGCGAGGCAAGGTAAGTGCCAATAACACCACTTCTATTAACTCATCTAGCTATATTATTTGATCTGCTGACCTCACTTCAGAAACATCATAACTAGTTTCCATTTGATTGATCCGTTCTGTTATAAATTTTGATGCTGAAGGTGGGCTTATGCTCATCTATCCCTTCTCTCTACCAGTAAAAATATGCTACACTTGAGACATTATTTTTATCTTTAGACATATAATATATATATTTCTTAAATAAAAAAGATGGTAGATAGGGATGGCAATAGATTGGATGTTGGTCAGATAGAGTATTACGCATGCCCATCCCACCCTCGGAGTAAAGATACAGGGCCTTAGCTTGGAGTTATTTTTATTAGTCAATGTTTAATGGGCACTTGCCGGGCCACTGAGAAAAGTTACATCATGCCATAAAAGGTACGTGAACTTCCGAATCCAACAAGCTTCTTCCGGTCCCCATTACAAGTAATCTGATAGTGTATTGGTTAAGGTTCCATTTTCTTATTGTTATCGAAGACAATCTTAGTGATCATGCTTTAAGCTGCCACTTGCGTGCCTTCTATGCCTTTTCTTTTTTCTATCACAGATTGGAGAAAAGGACCAGGTCCCATTCATTAATCCTTGCACTAAATTAACTCTGTAGGGAATATAAGTTGTCTGGATTAAACTAGATATGGTTAACCAAGAAGGAATCTGACTGGTTTTTTTTGTTTACGTAGGCCTGAGTTCCACTTGCCCTCGCTTTTGTTTGATTAATTTATATGGAAAATTAATTTTCCCCTGACCGAGCTGAAAAAAGGATACATATAGCCGAACCCAACTAGTTTATGGGAAATTAATTATTTTGATTATGGTATTTTGTTTTGTATATAAAATAAAAAAGATTACCTTGTAGTATGCTGAGTGGTTGGATGTGCCATTAAGAGGTAGTATGCTGAGTGGTTGGATGTGCCATTAAGAGGTAGCATGCTGAGTGGTTGGATGTGCCATTACATGGAAAATTAATTCTTCATGACCTCCTCTTGTCTAATTATCTTGGTTGTATTCACTCTCATCCATGAGTAGAATACACCGGTTTATCAAAAAAAAAAAAAAAAAAAAGGTAGGAAAGTCATGCTTAAAGGAAGAGTAGAGTGGTATATTGAACTGTCTGCTGTGGACTAGAAGGATCAAGCGAAAACTAAGACAGAGTTGTTAATTTGCTTCAAAGGTTATGAAATTGGTTGTTTTGCTTCAAAGTTGAGGAATGGGAGTTGTAATTTGCTTCTAAGTGTTAGAGATGAGAGTAGTTGGTTTGCTTCTGAGGGTTAGAGGTGAGAGCAAGTGCACAAATGATAAAATGAATTGAAGGATCAGACGAAAACTAAGACAGAGTTGTTAATTTGCTTCAAAGGTTATGAAATTGGTTGTTTTGCTTCAAAGTTGAGGAATGGGAGTTGTAATTTGCTTCTAAGTGTTAGGGATGAGAGTAGTTGATTTGCTTCTGAGGGTTAGAGGTGAGAGTAAGTGCACAAATGATAAATTGAATGAGTGTTTTTGCACAAGGATTTCAAATTGCAAATTGTGCTATAGTCCATTAGTTATACTATAGAAGGAATTTTGGTGTTTTTGTTATTCAAGTATTTGGTGGAGATAATTTAATTAGAACCAAATAACAAAGTTTTCTTGAGAAAAAGTGGGGGAAAATACATGACACAAAGACCCAACAGGCCTAGTTTGGAGATCTCTAACCAGTAGGGTCAACCTTCAACTGCAAAACTTGTCTTCAGTTACTATCTCAAGGCTGGGCTTAAGTTGGGCCAGGCCAAGCTGGCCATTTCACATCCAGCCCGGCTCTCTTGAAGCTTAGCTGAGCTCCATGGTACATGCACAACTAGTTTGAGGTCAATACCTTGCTGCTAATGGCTGGCATTTTTGAACCCTTTCATGAAACCCTGTATTGAATTGGACTTGACCAATGTATGCAGGAACCTTATGGTCTGCTACAGCACATATTGTTACCGCGGTCATCGGCTCCGGGGTGCTAGCTCTGGCATGGAGTGTTGCGCAATTAGGTTGGATTGCAGGGCCGCTCGCTCTCTTCGGCTTCGCCTGCGTAACCTATTATACTTCCACCCTCTTAGCTAATTCTTATCGATCGCCCGATCCAATCACCGGAGCAAGAAATCGAACATATATGGAGGCAGTCAGATCATGCTTAGGTGACTGAACTATTTCTTAATCTTAACTTTACGAGCATGTTATCTCATCTTCCAAACTTGTGCTCATTAACAAAATTGCATTGCTTCTCCTCAAGGCCCCAAGGAAGTATTCATGTGTGGAGTTGCACAGTATGTAAATTTATGGGGGACTATGGTGGGCTACACTATAACAGCTACAATTAGCATGATGTAAGTAATCTCTATCAAATAGATTAGCATGAAAAGTTTTTGTTCACTAAATGAGAAATCTTTTTCCTCTTGTGTGCGTTGATCAAGTGCGATAAGGCGATCGGACTGCTTTCATCGAAACGGGCATGGCGCAAGATGTGAGTCCTCCGGGACCATGCTCATGGTAGTGTTTGGGGTAATTCAAGTAGTGCTCTCTCAATTTCCAAGCTTGGAGAACATAACATGGCTGTCAGTGGTGGCAGCTGTGATGTCATTTGCTTACTCCTTCATAGGGCTTGGTCTGTGCATCTCACAATGGGCCTCTAATGGTGAAATCGGAGGGAGGCTAGCCGGTTCCGGCGCCGTGTCATCGAGCAAGAAAGCATGGAATTCACTCCAAGCATTGGGGAACATAGCTTTTGCTTACACCTTTGCTGAGGTCCTGATAGAAATCCAGGTACTAATTTCCTTGGTCATTTCCTAGTTCTTCAACCTCACACCATCAGAACATAATCACATCTATTATTACATTGTTATGATAAAACACTGTCTGGCCCTTCCTTGGTGACACATTAATTTATGTGTACATTAATCTTTTAATGCATGGAAAACATCTGAAAGAATTTACAGATTCCTGCAAGGATTGAATGAAAAAAAAAAAAAAAAAAAACTTCACAAAACTGACCAAATATATTCGACAAGGATTGTTGGCATTAGCAGAGGAAAGCTTGTAAGCTATCACTATAAATTGTTATAGATTTGAGGTTGCAAGGTTAAGAATTGTATGACATGCTCCTAATTGCAGGATACATTGAAGTCACCTCCACCAGAAAACAAAACAATGAAGAAGGCAGCAATGTATGGAATAGGAGTCACCACAATCTTCTACCTTTCACTTGGCTGCATCGGATACGCAGCTTTCGGCAGTGGAGCACCTGGAAACATTCTCACTGGTTTCGGAGTCTACGAGCCCTTTTGGCTCATCGACATTGGCAATATATGCCTCATCCTTCATCTAGTGGGAGCATACCAGGTCTATATTCATTGCACCAATGACTAGATTACTACTGAAGGCCAATATAATATCAGGAACAAAACCACCTAACCAGCTTCTATACACCATACTTTCAGGTCTATGCACAACCAATCTTTGCCACCATTGAGAGACGAATTGCCTCGCAGTGGCCAGAAGCCAAGTTCATCCACAGGATCTACACTGTGAGGGTGCCACTCATGGAGGGTGGCCCCTTAAGCTTCACTCTCTCGAAGCTTGTTCTCCGATCGGTCTTCGTTCTCTTCACTACATTGGTGGCAATGTTGGTGCCATTCTTCAATGCCGTCTTGGGCCTCCTTGGTGCCATGAGCTTTTGGCCGCTGACCGTCTACTTTCCAGTGAGCATGCACATAGCTCGGATGGGGATCGGCAGGGGAGATCCGAAGTGGGTGCTACTGCAGAGCTTGAGCATGATCTGCCTTCTGATTTCAGTTGCAGTTAGCATTGGTTCTGTTGCTGATATTGTGGATAGCCTGAAGCTCGTAACCCCTTTCAAGATTGAGAGCTGAAGGTGGTGTTCATGCATCCCTGGACTGATGAAGTCTGTGCGGGACTGGATCAAATACTGAAATAATTGATTTTTGTCATGCATGGAGAAAGCGAGGTGAGAGAAGTTTATATATGCTGGCATTCCAAAATGAGAAGATTTTGACCATCTCTCTGTTGTTGATTTTGGACCGTGTCATGGCATCTGGAAATGCAAAGAACTTGTCATGGTCTCAGATATCTAAATAGATTGCTTTGAGTGCTCCGCGTACGTCATGCATGAGAAACCAATCAAATTGGAACGTTTACTAGGCTTTCTTCAAATTTGTTTGATTCTAGCATCTGGAAAGCTGCCTAAAAGAAGCACTCTCGTTCACCGGTCAATTTGGCATTCCCTTTGAGAGACGCAATCGCGTCAAGGCTTGGCTTAGGTTGTCAATGTTTGGATTAATTAGCTAGCTGCTAATGCCCAAAGTCTAATATTCTTAAATCAATAATCAACGGTGACTCTTTTTTATTACACTATTATAATATCGTGTCGGTCTATTGTTTATGTTAATTTTTGACCGATATGATGGTAAATGTGCCACCAAAAGCAATTAAATCATGGGTAACTCCTAAGGCCAATAAATGCGCATTTGGATCGGTTTGTTGCTAATTCCCGAAGTCTAATATTATTAAATAACCGACATGGACGATGATAAAAATAGTAATAAAAAATGGCTTCTTTTTTTTTTTTTTTTTTTCAATTTTATCATTTCACCGGTGATGGTTTCGGGTTGTATCTTTTGCTTGAAAAGATGATCGATCCATTTTCACGATATTAATTGTTAGGTCATATCTTATACGGATTTTAAAACACATTGAATCTTTTTTTTTTACGATCTTAAAGTAACTATTGTGCGTGCAATAATGCATGTCACGTAAAGAAAGTGAATCATTCTTTCGTATAGAACCCGGTCCCTTTATTGATCTATCATTAATCTTGTATTTTGACTAGCTCGATGGTAACTTGCAACCAGAAGGAGCTGAACATGGAGCACTCTTTTTCTCTTTTTTTGATAAAGAAAAGGGATATGGAGGATAAATCCGGCATAGCAATCCTACACTGCCTCATCTTATTGAGAAATGTTTGATTTAAGTTGCTAGATTTTACAGTCTTTTTCCATCCAAGGATGAGTACGTCGACCGACACCACCCAGATGCATGCCAGCTGGTGGAAGAAGAAGGATCCTAGTCTTTTACTCGTCTAATTATCATGGATCTCAGGAAATAACTCACGAATTTAATCGAGTCTTTGGAACATGGAGCACTCTTTAGAGCAACAATGGATTGCCGGGCATTGGACCAGGTCCCGTTCTCTTATCCGGGCACATCTATCTCAACCAAGATAGAGCTCAAATTGGTCAAAGAAATACCGGCCTGCTAGCAGCACAAAACATCCAATTAATTTTGGATCCATTATTGGGTTTGTATGTAGCTCGTTAACCATGTTTATATTTAATCTTTGCGTTTTATACATATTACTTGATTCTGGTTATAAATGTACAAAAGCCCAACCAAAACCTGCTCGTCGACAACCTCTACCTGCCCCTTCTGCTCTCTAGAAGAAAATAACTAAAGAAAAAAGGGAGGGGGTAATTAATAAGGCTACCTACGATTGCCCAATATGATATCTATATAACCATAATTTCATCCTTTTTGCCATGGTTGCAGTCTAAATCTCCTCAAGTCTAACAAGTTCACGGAGATAAGGGAAAAAGTGGGGACGAGCCAGTTGTAGCATCCCAAACTTACCACTTAGATTCGATAACGTGACACGATTTCCTACCCGTGAAATGTATGGCCATGTCACGCGTGACCTAGATGATGGGTTTGGGGCATGACATCAAATAACAGTACCACCACATTTTATAGCCATCTATCAAATAGTCCTTTTTTTTTTTTAATTAATTTTAAATTTTGACATGCCGAGTTCTACTCGAAATTAAAATTGTTATGTAGAAATAGTCTGGTTGCATGTACTCCACACGCCTACCGTCGGTTGGAAATTGTAGTTCAATCGAGAAAATATCAGATGACCAGCTCTCAGTCCCTCTCCGAGGGACAGTTCGAAGATGTAGCTGACATAAGCAAAACAAAATTATATATATATAGACCCAGCCCAATGTCAGTATTATATCACCTAGATGTTGTTATGTCTAAAGGGTGAGAATATAATATTCTCCTGGGTCCATATTCCGAGTCCACTTGGGCTTGTGCATAAAATTTTTGGCTATGGAGGCGTGTCACGTCATGAATTCTTCTTTGCCTTTGGCCAACCTTTTTGCAAAATGTGTCCATCTTATTATCTCCTGCGTTCAAACCTTTGGCAAGGCTTCACCGTTCAAGAATAAAGTAGGTGGAAGATGGAAAATTTACCTACCAAGTTGTGGCAGTTCCGTGTTTAATGTTTCCAGGTTCCCTTTTTACTTTTCGGTAGGCTTCCAAATTCACATTTACCAAATTTGAACACCTGGGCTGGACTTCACCAGTATTGTTAAGGAATCACACGACTGGTTGTCAATTTTTTTTTTTTTTTTTTGTCCAGAGGTGGGGTCGTTTCGTTTTCAAAAAAAAAATAAATAAATAAAATAAAACTTTCATGAGGAGAGAGAGAGAGAGATTGGAGTCGGTTAGCACCTCTTTAAGGAAAAGAGAGGTAACAACGTCGGAGGAACCATCTTGGAATCATTTATAGCACGAATCTCAAAGCACCTCGAACGGGCAGATGATCTGATGGTGGTGGATTCATGTGATGGAACCTGGAAGGCGAATCCTTCTTTACCACGGGAGGCCATGTCGGCAATATCCCTACGTTTGAATGCCGATGGTGGTGCATCCTTTAATGTCGATATGGTGTATGCGTAAAAGTCGTAAACATGCGTGTTCCCACATAATGTTTTCTAAAAGGAAATTGTTCCAGCCATACAAGGCTCGTAGAAGAAAGTGAAAAAAAGGTGGTCATAAAAAAAAGTTTCAAAGCCACACCCCCGTAGCCCAGAAAAATTACTGAAAAAAAATGACATATGGTCCTGAATTTTATAACTATTTGATAAACATCCACCAATTTTGCTTGTGTTTTACTTTTTGCTTAGTAGTTTTGTTTTAAATGTATTTAAGATGCAAATTTCCTATTTCTTACTAAGAAATAGCTACTATGCAAAACAATTGAGGCACGACCAACTTTGTTAATCATAAAAATTGTATTGGATCTAATCCAGTTGCATGCAATCTTTTGAACCAGTTGCTTAGAAATGTATGAATTATAAAATTAAACGCAAAAAAAAAGGAGTCCAAAATCATAACCCAACTTATCGTACGAAACCAAAGTTTTGCTTGAATAGCATCAATGAATTCTAAAAACTGATATCAGCCACTTCACCGTAGGATTGTATTTCGAGAAGAGGAAAATAGGACATTATATCTTAGAAATCACGTGTCACTATTATTAAACCCAGCCCGGCCCGGCCCGACCGGTCGGACCGGAAACCCGGTGACCCGTGGATGAAACCAATTCGGGTTTGAAATTAACCATAATTGCTCAAAAACCGGTAAAAAACTAGTGACTTGGCCGGTTCAACCGTGGACTTTCACACCCGGTCCAAACCCAACTAAACGATTAATGGGATTATGGGAAAGCCGGAAACGGAAAATCAAAAGACCTAACCCAAAATCCCGAATTTTTCTTTAATCTTCCATCCTTCTGGCTTCCCTTAATCTCCTCTTCCGCTCTCAGCTCTTTGGCTCTTCCTCTCGGACCAGCAATCAAGCGGCGGCAGCGATGGTAAGAATGACGATGACAACAGTGGCAGCAATGGCAAGGATGAAAGTGCTCCGCCTCCACCCTTCTTTTTTCTCTGGTTTGTTATTCGGATAAGTATTGTTTAATTTTTTTTATGCTTTCATCTTCCCTTTTTACTCGCCTCGTCACCAGCGAAAGCTCGAGCGAGAGTTGCGAGCACCGCCAAGTTTGTGCCTCGCCTTACTTACCCTCCGATCTCCAAGTCTGATTTATGCCTCTTCCCTTCCGAACCATATGATCTTCATCGCCAAACCCTAGCAGGCTAGCCACCCTTCGATGATCCGATCTCCGACGATTTTTCCGTCCTCGCCGCCACCAAGCTTGCGCCTCACCTTACCCATCTCTAGATCTCCCTTTTTTTTTTTTCTTTTTTCTTTTTTGGTCTTCGATTATTTGGTGGATGGACGGGCCAATGGGGACTCACGACTACCGATCAGTAAAATTGTAAAAGTCTCCGCTCTCCACAGTCCACCCCATCGACAGTAAAAATTTGTAAAAGTCTCCACTCTATGCATTGACCCGATGGTTGAATCGGTGATCTGGTGCCCTAGTATCTTGTCCGGATCAATATCTGAGTCGAGTTTAATAACATTGCCACGTATAACAAAGAAAACTAAATCCTTAACTAGAGGTGGCAATTTATAACCCGACCTGCCAATCTAACTTGCGTTCGACCTGCCATAAACAGATTTGGATTTGGGATAAATACATTCAAATCGTAAATGATCAATCCATTTAAGATATTTAATAAACGGATCAGATTCAAGTTTTTTAGATCTAACCTGTTTAACTCGTTTAACCTATTTAATAAACAGGTTGGGTCGGATCAAGTCGGGTTAGATAAACAGGTTATCTATTTATTAAATAGATTAGATCGAGCTAGGTTAGATAAATAAATTATTCAATTATTAAATAGATTAAACAGATCGGATCGGATCAGATTAGTAGGTTATCCATTTAATAAATAGGTTAAATGCACAAGTAGAATTACCTGTTTATTAAATGGATCATATTCAGATTTTAAATTATAACTTGTTTAATAAATAGGTCAGATTCAAGTTGAGACTTTTCTGATCTGATCTATATATAATATGATCCATATATGTCAGATCCGATCTAATTGCCATCTCTATCCTTAACAATAATTCCTTATACGCCACTAGTTATGGAATATATTCTAGGAAAGGAAAAAAAAAAAAAAAAATTATCTTTTCTAATATATCAGCAGCCTATCAGTAATCAAGAAACTTTATATTAAGTTGGACCGACATTAGCCAGAGCTCTATATTCGTTTTCAACCATCACATTCTTGGATTTCTTTTTTGATTCATATAATCTTGGAATGGACACCTCTCGGTGGCAACAAAATGAACCGGTTTCTTATTTGGTAGCATTGGACTGTGACCTTAACCTATCCCAATCCATCCTTTTCCTTAGCCAATTTCACCTAATTTATAGACTAAGACTGCAAACAAGCCGGGTCCGACAAGATTTGCAAGTCAAGCATCTAGCTTTCCTTTGGTAGTTAAAACACAATAGCCAATAATTGAATATAAAATTATTAAAATTAAAATTAAAATTTTTTATTTTTAATTTTGTCCAAATAATTTATAATTCTTAATTTTATAAACTACAATTTTAATATCTAATATATATAATAATATACATAAAGATATTATAAATAATTAAATAATTAAATAAATTTTGGTTACCTGATTTGACCTCATACTATCCAACCTAATCCAAACTATGCCTTTTGATTACACATGACCGTACTTGATTTGACCCAACCATTTCCAATCTAATAGCAGCATTTGATTCGATTCGGCCGGGGTTCAGTGTGTAGCCTACGTGCGAATAAATATTTGATTTCTTCTCACGATATCAACCGTTGAATGGAATAAAAATTATTTTAGGAGCCATGCAGATACACGGAAGGAAAGATATCGGCATGCTTCTTCTTCTTCTTCTTCTTCTTCTTCTTCTTCTTCTTCTTCTTCTTCTTTTGTGAAATAAGGCGGATGCTTCACTCAACCGTCCTGGAACGAATACATCTAAATAAGTCAGAAAAAATACAATCCCGGAAATCCACTGGCGAATCAGTCAACCCGATCTATAAAGTCGATCCTGAATGAGCAGCAACGAAAGAGGCCACTCAGTCCGCAGCCGAATTAGCCTCCCTGTAGATGTGCCTGACTACAACTGAAGAACACCCCCACAACCAGAGTACAATATCCCGAATCAAGGGGTGAGCATAAGCATAATTCGCCGCCCCCTTGATCCACAATATCACAGTAGCAGAGTCTCCCTCGATAATCAAATGCTCAGTCCTGAGATAGTGACAAGCATATTGAACCCCAGTCCAAGCAGCCGTAAGCTTAGCCTAAATAACAAAAGACTCAACCAGATGACAACCCCCAGCTACAATGATATCAAGACTCAAACTCCGAATCACAAACGCCGCACCACCATCAGATCCTCTGACACTCCCGTCAAAATTGACCTTGACATATGACGGAGGGGGGCTCACAAGAAATAAAAACCCTCCGGGGCGTTCTAGGAGGAATGCCAGAACCCCAGATCTCCGTGGATGTCAAGGTCACAGTGCGGAACTCCTCTATGTGAGCCTAAGCTCGCTCAATCAACACTCTAATAGAAAGCCTAGATGAGCCAAAGATAGGGGCATTCCGAGAAAGCTAGATGTGGTAAGCCAGATAAGCAGGAAGGCTGGAACTGAAGGGGAGACAGGAAGATCTGAGCACATCTAAAAAGGCATCTACCAAATTTCCAGACTGAGGACTCGTGAAACTCATCCCTACAGACGACCAAATACACCGAGCCCTAGGGCAAGTAAATAACACATGCTCTATAGTCTCAGTATGAACCTCACAAGCTGGGCAGAAAATAGGAAGATCCATCCCTCTAGCCTGAAGGAGAACCTTGGTCGGAAGACGATGCCAGGCAACTTTCCACAAGAAGAGGGCCACTCTGGGATGAACATGAAGAGACCAGATCCATCCAATCTGACAACTCCGCGGAGGCCACTCCCGGAACATATGATCAAGATCAGACATAGGGGCTTTACTCAGCACCGAAGACCTCCATACCCGAATATCCGTACAGGGATGAGTGGGCAGAACAATAGAAAGAACCCGCTCTCCTAAGATAAACCCAAAGGTCCGAAAACCAAAGCATAACTCCAGTGGGAACCATCAGGGGACATATGATCAGCAACCAACCTGATAACCGGACCATCCATCGCAATGAAAGTAGGCCAGCGGGCTAAAGGAAACTCTGAGATCCTCGAATCATTCATAAAGCTAATCAAAGAACCCTCCCCGATAATTCATCTCAAGTGCGGAATAATCGCAGGAGCAATTTGCGATATCTCTCTCCAAACGACAGAACCCTGTCGAGGCACAGAACCCTCTGCATCAAATACCATGGTCAGGAAACCATATCGAAATCTCATCATAGCAATTCACAGTCTCCGGTCCCAGCAAAAATCTAGAAACATGTCTCCCAATACAGGCTTCTCTCACAGCTCCCAAGGAATGAATACCCAGACCACCCTCCCTAGTAGGTTGGCAGACCACACTCCATCCCAACAAGTGAACACCTCGCTAAGAAGCCGAAGAAGACCAGAGAAAGGAACGGATATTTTTCTCCACCTTCCAGATGATTGACCTGGGAATAATAACATTGGAGAGCAAGAACACCGGGAGGGAGGTGAGAACTGACCTAATCAGGGTCAACCGACCCATGGAAGAGAGAAGTCGACTCTACCAGCCCTCCACCCTCTCCCGAACTGCAGAGACCATCCTCCAACAATCTGAGCTCCGTAGCCTCCCCCCTGAGATAGGAACTTTCAAATACTGTAGACACCCATCCTCAATAGTAATGCCCAAAGTCTCCTGAATGGAACGCCGCAGCTTGATAGGAGTTTTCAGACTGAAACGGATCTCTGATTTAAGCAAATTCACCTTCTAGCCCGAGTACATACAATAAAGCTCCACGACAGATCTAAAACCCACCGTCGATGCCAAAGAGGCCTGACCCAATAAAAGACAATCATCTGCGAAAAGCAAATGCAAGATCTGGGAAGCACCAGGAGTGGGGTAATACGGCTAAATCGTCGACTCCCGCACCGCCACCCGTAAAGCTCGCGAGAGAGTATCAGCACATAAGATAAACAAGAATGGAGAGAGAGGGCAACCTTGATGAAGACCAACAGTAGAATGGAAGAAATCTGAAGGGTCCCATTGATAAGAATGGCATAAGAGGGATCACTAATGCATGCCATAATCCGATCAATCCAAACACGATGAAAGCCATAATCACCCAAAGCTTGCTCCAGGAAGCTCCAACGCATCTGATCATAGGCCGTCTCCATGTCCAATTTGATAACCATCAAAGCTCGCCTAGCAGAGTCTCTCCTCAAATCATGCATGAATTCCTATGCAATAAGAATATTGTCTGAAATACACCTTCCCCCAACAAAAGCTCCTTACTCAGGAGAAATAAGACTGGGGAGTCTCTCCTTGCTCGCCTAACCTCATCAGCATCCTCCAACCAGATCCCCTCAACAGACCGAAGAGCCCGAATTCGGTTCCTATGCCTGCGAACAACAGTGACCTGGTGAAAGAACCTGGAATTCCTATCCCCCTCCTTTAACCACTGCACTCTGGATTTCTGTCTCCATATAGTTTCTTGCTAACTCAACAGGGATTGATGCTCAGTCAAGAATTGGCGAAGAGCAGACAAATCACTATCACCCAGCCCCCCTTCCCTCTCCTCCTCCTGGAGAGCAAAGATAGAAGACTCCACAGAAGATAAAGAAGAGGCTAAATTCCCAACTTCTACCTTATTCCATCCGCGAAGCCGGCGCTTCAAGAAAGCGAGCCTACGGGAAACCCGATACTGAGCCTCCCCCCGAACAGGTAACCTCCAAACCTCCCTAACAATGTCCCAAGAACCCGGAAAAGCTAGCCAAAACTTTTCAAATCTAAAAGGAGCACAGCCAGGGGTCGGAACAGTAGTAAGAAGAAGAGGACAGTGGTCAGAAGCAATCCTCGGAAGATGTCAAACCTGATGGTCAAGATGCAGAAGAAGCCAATCTGGAGAAGCAAACACCCTATCTATGTGTTCCCAGATTCTAGCTGTCCCTGACCTGTTATTGCACCAAGTAAATCTGGGTCCCATAAAACCCACATCCACTAGACCATTACCATCAACACAATGGGCAAACTCCCTGGAAGCAATATTCTCCAAAAAAGGCCGACCTTCTCTCTTATCCTCTGCCGATAAAATATAATTAAAATCCCCTGCCACAACCATAGGTACCCCCTGATCAACCAATGCTGAAATCTCTTGCCAAACAAATCTTCTCTCTCTGTAATCAGTACTAGCATACATAGCAGACAACAACCACATGGGCCTCCCATCCTCCGAAATGACAGTTGACACCTGTTGTGAACAATGGTTAAATATGTCCACCCTCGCCACCTCATTACTCCACACAACAATTATGCCACCTGAGAGTCCCTGAGATTCAATAACAAACCACTTCCAATCTCCCTGAAATCTGTGCCGAAACCTTTCCAATGCCAACCTGGAAAGTCTGGTTTCCAACAAAACATACATATCAGGGCTATACACCTGTCCAAATCGACGAAATGTAGCATTAAATGAGGGCTTACTCGTCCCCCTAACATTCCACACCATAATATTCATTAACAAGAAAATGAAAGAAAGCAATCAGACTAGACTTCATCCACCGAGGGCTTGGAGCCCTCCACCTCCCCTTCAAACAAAGCACCTCTTAGTAGCTTAGCAACAGCATCATGATTGAAATTCTTCGGTCCATCCTTCACTGCATCAGTAGGTGGCACTGAAATTCCCTTTCCCCCAGATACGGGATCAACCTTCCCAACACAAAACTAGCACAGGAGACCCATTATCCCCAGAACGAGGAAGCTCCCTTCCCCCATCACCAAGTACCTCCCCACTGGGTCGGATAGCAACAGACCCCTGAATAGCCTTCGGCTCAACCAACGCCACAGCCTTATCAACCAATGGCCCCTCCTGCTTGGGAACTCCCTTCCCACAACACATCACAGTAGGGCAAGGGACCAAAACCCCTTCGGCTGCACCACCAACAGGGCTTCCACCCAGAAACCCCACCTGCCCAACCACAGAGACACCCACACCAGGGGAGCCAACAGAGCTAGCAGGAGAAAAAAGAGCCGAAGCCCCATCCACACAAACCACACCCCAGCCCAGAGAAGGACTAACCTTGGAGGAGACCGGGGACAGAGGATCAGTCATCGGGGAGGAGGGCGACAGACCACCAAGAAGCAGAGCACCTGGAACGCCTAGGCCGGACTGGTAGAACAAGGAGGATCAATCATCAACGGACTCCTAGCACTCTTCAAGGACCCCGCTATAGGATCAACCATCGGAACATCCTTCGGACCATTTTCATCAATCCCTCCCACCTCCATTCGATCCCCAAGAGAACCAAGGACAGAGAAGCTCTTACCAGCATCCACATCCTCCGACGAAAGAACATCTCTTGCACTACCCGGGGACCTTCTCTGCGCGACTTTGGATGATTTCTGCCAATCCTCTGCATCCAGTGGCGAATTCGACGAGAAGGAGGCCATCCGCAGGGAGCCCAGCGGAGAAGAGGAAGAACCCGGGTCCGAAGAGACAGGGCAGCGATCGCCAGCCTTCTGCTGCTCCCTCTCACCCCGGGCCGGAGCCTTGGAAGTCTGCGGCGGCCAAACGTGGGTAGTGACCATCCACGGCCCAACCTTGGGTCGCACCTTCCCAGTAGCACACCCAGCCTCTTGCACAGGGGACTCTGCAAAGCCTAAAGACCTTCCCCCTCCACCACCACAACACAAACCGGGAACGCCAGACCTCTCCCACTGTCCATGCCGGACAAGACACCATCAGAGACACACTGAATCTCCCCGTGGCGCATCCTTCCACACCAGAAGCATATCTTTGGTAAATTTTTGTATTGGAACTGCTGCCAGAAAAGGCCCTTCCTCCCTCGGAGCAGCACCCACGGCAGAAGAGGCATGCTGGAATCCAGATCCATCTTCACCCTCGCGTAGCCAAGTTTCTTCAAATTTTCGGTGAAGTCGTCCACCAGTAGGGGCTTGCCGGCCTCTGCAACAATCTTCATGAAATCTTTGGCGGTCCAAAACTCCACCGGTAGCTCCGGAAGCCGAAGCCACACCACCGTTCTCCAGATCGGAGTCCGACTGGGAGCGAAGTCCGGTTGCCACAGTTCCATAGCCAAGAGCTAACCACCGACGAACCACGGACCACTCGCTCAAGCCCTGGAATTGACCATTTCATCCTTAAATCGCACCAACAAATGGTCTTCAGCCAGAAAAAATCTCTAGTTCCTCGTCCAATTTAAGCTTCAATTTAAAATCTCTGGCCACCCAACCGGTCAATACCCTTCGTCCCAAGCTTCGAGCAAAAAGAGACCTATTCTCTCATCGGCTCCGGGACTCCTCTACCTCGGCATCCTCGAGCTCCACTATTTTGTTGAAGAAGCCCTGTAACTCTTCGATCTCTGCCTCCGTAATCTAGTGAGCAATCCACGTCGCCCCCCGCTGTACTCCCTGAACCACATTCGACCAACTCCTTTTTCCCTCACCGCCCTCCGGAGCCTCAGTGCTAGATCCCTTCCATGTTCTTCCAGTAGTAGCCATGATGAACGACGAAGCTCAGTAGATGCTCGAGAAAATAGCAACGAAGAATCCCTCTTGGCACGTAACCCAAGTCAGAGCACAGTCGATCGTCGAAGCATTAAAGCACAATTTTTCTAAATTGCACCAACTTTGAAAATAATATAAAGTATAATTTAATAATTGATATTGTGAAAAAAATATTAATCATGCAAAAGATAGAACCAGAATCCATTCGGCCTATCTTATTTATCATAACCAAATCCTATTCACCCTAACCCCACCTAGTCTAATTAATCCTCTTTTGGGAGCCAAATATTTGCATGCTTAGTTAGATCCAAATTCACGCAATGGTTCTTAAAAATAAGATCCATATTAATGGACTATTGCCTTAATCCGAATTGAAATAATGGTTTATAGTTTACCAAGAGTCTATTTGGTTGAGATAAGATAGATTACAGAATAATTCGATGAATTCTAGAAATCATTTATCTAGAAAAATGATTGCTAAGAAAAATAACTTTTATCATGTTTAATAAAAAAAAAGTTCCTTCAAAAATGATATTGAAAAAAAATTCTACATTTGATCAATGGTGATTTTATATAAAAATATGATCAGATCTATAATTATCCCATTAATAAATAATATTTTTTAATATTAAGATGATATTATCATTTTCAATCAATTTTTATATAATAATTATAATTACATAACCTTTTCAATAATGCCATTTATATTTTTATTGTTTTACAAAAAAAAATTATTAAATAAATTTAAAAATATATCAAAATAAATTTAGTGATTATAAATATTTTTTATTGACGATGTTTTTATCAAATATAAATTACTACTATTCAGAAATTTTATAAATATCAATTTGATGATATTTATTTTATCTTCTCTCTCTAAAAAATAAATATAGAATCTACTATTCTTTATATTATTTATTTTTATTAAATATGATATCCTGATATAAAATTTATTTTTTTATACTAGATTATTTTTAACTAAATGAACTAGAATGTTTGGACTTTCTAGACAAACGACAACAGATGCGGAAGCTATTTGAAACGGGTCTAATGGTACAATTTGAAGAGAAAAAATGAAAACTTTTACATTGGGGAATGGAGGAAAAAAAAATATCAACTTTGTTAATTGAATGGGTTACATGGGAAAAAATCAAACACCCAATTGTTAATTGAATTATTTACGAGCCGAGAAAAATTCAAAAAAAGGTTGCCAACAACATCTCCATAGCCGTTGAGATGTGCCCATCACACGCAACTCTCTACCCCCGCCCGCCTGCCCACACCAAAGGCCACCTCCCCCAAGTCCCACTTGCCAAGACGGTCCAGAACCTACCGGTTCTCACCTGGACCGCTCCGTCTCGGACCGGTCCACCCCCGCCACCCCGCACGACGCCACCGCCCGCTCCAACGCCGCCACCACCTCGCTCATCTCCGGCCGGTCCCTCCCCTCCGCCCTCACGCACTCCGAGGCGACGTACCCCACGTACGCCACCGCCTCCACCTCCGCCGGAGTCGGCGGCGCCAAACTCCGGTCCAGCACCCGGTCGATTTCATCGTTCTCGATCCACGGCACCGCCATCTCCACCACATTCCTCGGCGAGTCACTCCCCTCCTCGCTCCTATGTATCGCCTTGCACCCCGTCACCAGCTCCAAAAGCACCACCCCAAAACTATACACGTCGCTCTTCGCCGTCAGCCGCTGGAGCCTGTAGTATTCCGGGTCCATGTACCCGACGGTCCCTGCCGCGATGGTTTCGTCGCCGGGGCTCGTCAACGACAGCCCGAAGTCCGCCACCTTCGCCGTCCACTCCCCATCGAGCAAAATGTTCGACGTTTTGATATCTCGGTGAATGATCGCCGGCACGGCGTACGTGTGCAGGTACTCGATCCCCCGTGCCGCGTCGAGCGCCACCCTGAGCCTCGCCGCCCATGAATTCAGCGGCGAGTTCTCGAGCTTGTGGAGGTGGTCATGCAACGTGCCATTGGCCATGAACTCATACACCAGTACCCTCTCGCCACGCTCCTGGCAGTAGCCGAACAACCGGACCAAGTTCTTGTGGTTGACTCGGGACAGGACGGCGAGCTCGGAGAGGAAGGCTCGTTCCTGGACTCGGCGTTTCTGGTTGGCCCGGGATGAGGAACTCGCGAGGTCCGCGCGCTTGATGGCGACGACCCGGCCGTCGGCGAGGGTCGCCCGGTAAACCATGCCGAAGCTGCCGGAACCGATCTTGTGGGACTCGGCGAAGTCGTCCGTGGCCTTGAGGAGGGCTTCCATGGAGAACTCTTCGACGAATGGACCGAGTCGGCCGTCCAGAATCGGCTCGACTTGGGGAGGTGGCCTCATCGAACCCAGCTCCAACGTGTCGTGGACCCGGCCGCAGCTTTTCTTGTTACAATGTCTGAAAACTCCGAAGCCCAACAAGGCTAAAAAGCCCAGACCGAGTCCAACCGATCCCACCACCATGAAGACTACTTTTCTCTTCTTGCCGGAGCTGCTGCTTTGGGTTGAATTGGTCGGCGGTGAGCTTGAGAGATCAAGCTGGAGGTTGCAAGGCTGGCAGATGACTTGGCCGTCCGAGCAGAAGATGCCGGAGCCGTCGAGCACGCCGCACTTACAGCTGGAGATCGGCGCGCAGGTCCCAGGCTTGGCGCGGTCGTAGACGACGTGGTTTTCCCGGAAAATCTCGCTCCCCCAGCAGACCAAGGAGAAGTTCCTCGCCAGGACGCCGCAGACCGCATCGCCCTTCGCTTCGATGGCGATGAATTCCTCGGCGGCGATGTCGGCCGGCAGCCAAGGGAGGTACCCCCAGCAGCTTACTGTTTTATTGGCAAGGAGCAGGCATGTCCGGTTAGCTCCCAATGCCATGGAAATGATGCCGGTCGGGAATTCCGTTACCTCGGGAGCTCCGGCGGGCCAGCATTCTATGCTGCCGCCGATGGTGATGCCGCATGCGTGCTGGGATCCGGCGGCGACCGAGCTGAAATTCCCGGGAGGCTCGCGTCCGACGATATTGGTGTCATTTCCGAAGCACTTGATCGATCCAGAATTCGACAGCCCGCAGACGAAATCCCCGCCGACGGCGATATCGGTGAAGCTCAGGCCGGCAGGGAAGGAGACTTCGGGCCACCGCCAGCATGTGGGCGTGCGCGCATCGCCGATGAGCCCGCAAACGCGGGAGTCGCCGGCGGCGAGGGCCACGAGGGATGTCCCCCGGTAGATCCGCTTGCCGTGGTCGTTGTCGTCGCTGGAGAAGGTCCACCACCTCATCGTGGTATTCGAATTGTCGGGGGAAAACGTTAGGCCGCACAGGAAGTCGTCGCCGGCGGCGACGGCGGCATATTGCTGGTAGCCGGAGGGGTAGAAGCGTTGGACTCGATTGGGAAGGGCAGTGCAATTGAGATCGTAGAGATCGGGGGAAGAGGTTTGGACAAGGGCGCAGACTAAGGTATGGTTGGAGAAGTGGGAGATGGATAAGGTGGAGAAAGGGGAGGAGAAGGAGGAGGGGATTGAGGAAGAGATGAAGACTAATAAGAGGAAGAGAAGTGAAGGGTTTTTTGAAGGAGACATTGAAATGAATGCTGGTTGTGTATGGTGGTGGTGGTAAATTGCATCGTAATTAACTTGGAGAAAATGAGGTGGTGGTGGTGGAGAGAGGAGGAGGGATGGAGAGGGAGGAATAATAGAGGCGGTGGTGGTGTTTGAAGGTTGATGGAAGTTTCTATTTTGGTATTTTGTTCCTGAAGTGGGCCGGGTTCAACATGGCGTAATCCATGAGGAAGAGGAGGTTTGCTCCAGGGGGAGACGGGGCAGCGTGGACGCGGCTTCGTAGACTAAACTGAACAAAGACCAAGTCTTTTGAATTCTTTTATCTTGAAATAGTAGTCTTTTTCTACCAAATAATTTTTTAAAAAAAGTAGTCTTTTGAATAGGAACTTTACTGATTCAAAGATTAAACATATAGTTGGTTCTCTCTTTTTTTTTTATTTTTGTTATGGTTTATCTTTGAGTTTTTTAGGAATAGGATAAAGGTTATTGGTGATTTTTATTGTTTAGGTGGATAAAGTATTGGTGTCGAAAGGGAAATTAAATGAATGGTCAAGAGAACTAAAGAGATGATATCATGGTGATTTATATGTGGAAATTCGAAGCTACTAAGTAAGTACGGTTTGCAAAGTTTAAGGCTTAAAAACATAATTGCCTCTCTTTACTAATTCAAAGCTTAAACATATAGTTGCCTCTCGTTTTTTTATTTTTGTGATGGTTCAACTTTGAGTTTTTTAGTAATAGGATAAAGGTTGTTGGTGATCTTTGCTGTTAGGTGGATGAAGTATTGGTGTGGAAAGGGAAATCAGATGAATGGTCAAGAGAACTAAAGATATGATATCATGGTGATTTATATCTGGGAATTGGAAGCTACATATGCTAAGTAAGTGTGGTTTGCAAAGTTCAAAGAGGGGGCCAAATCCATGGAAGGAGAGCTTTCTCACCTTCTAGCATGGAGCCAGAACATAAAACATGACATGACATTATTTGTCTACCATATGATAGGCATCTAACTGCCATGAGCCCGTGAACATTGACATTTGATATGACAAAAGAAGATAGGACATGGAATGTGGTTGACTTTTCTTATGTTGGTGCTTAGTTTACATGTCATCCAATCCTGTTCTATTATTTTATTTTTTTATTTATTTATTTTTTTTTTTTTTGAGACTTTTTAGCCTTCTTGGACCTTTGGCGTTGTGGTAAAAATTAAAAACAGTGTAGTCATGCATGTGTATCAGAAGGCTAACAATATGACTAATCTTTCAGATCAGTTAGTTTGGACTTACTTCAGTAACATCCCTTTTACTTTCAGAACTTTTTTTTTTTTTTGAATATATTTATACTAGAACTGTTGGTTGAATGATCCATTTAAAATAATAATAATAATAATAATAATTTAATTAACCAAGGCCAGATTTTAAATTCATTCTAAGAGCCATCAGAGCTTAAGGAGGTCCTCAAAATTAATGGCGAGGGGCAAGGGCTAAACTTTATGTATCTTTAGATGGGGGACAGCTATGGATAAGATCTTTGGGCATGGTGGGAACTGGGAAGTTGGCCTTGACTCCTGAGACAACTTATATTTCTATATCGAATACATGGACAGATGGCCTGCTAAAACTTTATTAATGGGAAGACATACATAGCATTAATGGACAGTCGGTGCTCAGGATTGTGCTAATTGTTTTAGAATAGTTATGACCTAGGTTAGTTGAGATGGAGTTGCTTTGCATTAAATTCTTGACCTTTTTCTCTTACCAAAAAAAAAAAAAAAAATCATGACATTTCAAAAAATATATCAAACTCCAACAAAAACTTGGAGAAATTTTTCAGTACATTATAATATTTTGCATTATTGTTGTAGTAGAATAACTTAGAACTGCAAATGGATCAAGTTGGTGATTTGTTCAGCATATACCTGTGTGATCATTCATGCAACTACTTTTAGAAGTGAATTTCAAATTTCAGATGTTCATGCTTAGTTTGAAAAGACAGCACCCTTCTCATCCTAGATTTAAGCAAATTGCTTACAATAATTCAACGACACCTTCTAATTCAACTATTCTGATTTGAAATCTCAAGTTCTTTGTATGTAAATCCAAACAAGGTGGCAAGGTCCTCTTCAAAAGAGCTAGAAGAGCATACCATCTTTGGCCAGGTTGGTTTGGTACAATGTCATTTCACAAGCAAGTGCACCCTTTTTAAGAATTTTATCTTCTAATGTTGTCACCACATTTGGAACTTCTAAACACCATGCACATTGTCTATCATCATCATCTACAATATTTAGATCCAACATTGGTATATCCTAGCTTTCTTGTCCATGTTTCATAATTATTTAAACTCGAGTTTTGTTACTAATCACCACTGTATGTATTCCTAAATCCTGGTCCTCCATGGTAATTAGGGATTGGTGCAATACATGGTGTATAAGTGAGTGTCACAAGAGAGCAAGCTATTCGGATAAAGATGCATCAATCCTTGATTTCTCAAATTGGAAATAGAAAATGGATTGAAGCATTTTCTTTTAAGAGTTATACCTATAACAATATAGAGAACGCCAAACTTTAATGGTGGTTAGGACTCCTAAATTTATAGAAGATCCGAATGAATGACTGATACACAAATTTAAGCAAAGGAAATGGCAGAAGATTATTTGATATAACAAAATACTGCATAACTATAGAGGAAGGTCCTCCATTTAATATAAGACTAAAGACACTGGACCTTAGTCGTCCTACTAGGATGGATGCTTAACTCGCCGACCTACCTGTCAACCAGAGCTTGTCACTGAGGCACTAGTCGGACCTTATTGTAGTCCTATCTATTGACCTATTTGCCGGCCTATCAATGATGCCAAGCCATAGGCCGAAGCATGTTATGCTTAGTTGTTATCAAGATTAGATCTTCGGCATACTACTTTTCACGTGGTCCATCTCTAAGATTTCAAATAGCTAATCATCCAAATCATGCGAACATCTATCTCGTTCCACTGATATGGCTAGTAACAACGACCTCCTACATATACAGGAGTAATCAAGGGCTATAACATCGTAATAGTACAATCATGGCCTGATACTCTAGAAGTTGTCCATTTTCTCAGTCTACTTCTATAAATAATCAAGATCTCGAGGACCCTTGATAAGCAACTTTTTTCATGCTCATTACTTTCCATCTATTCTAGACCTCTGACTTGAGCATTGAAGGATCCTCACTGGAGCGAACTTCGGTTGGGGATTATGTTTTGCAAATCACTCCAGTGGTTACTCCCATCGAACAATGCTAGCTCCGATCTCAAGCCAGAATCTGCAACAATAGATTGGTGCTAGAGGAAAGGTCCTAAGCCTGCTTTGGAAAAGAAAGTAAAACATCTTCGATGCTGCCCAAAAATACGACGAAGAATTTCAAAGCCTACTCAGGTGCAGGGCTCCTCACCAACATGGCCACCGGTGCAGCTGTCGATGCAGCAACCCCCACCTACCACGAGGGTGATCCCAGACTAGTTCAATGACCAGGTCCAACAAATTTGTACCCTAATGGCTGCAATCCTTGGGATGTAATCGAATAATGCAGCCCGTTAAGAAGCACAACAGTTCTTCCTCCCCCATAGTAGCAACTTTCTGTTATGGCCTAATAATCTCAACCACCTCCTGCAACGTCTCATCCTCCACCACCAAAACCAAAGCTAGAGAGGCGGATGAGGTAGAGTTGGTCCTAGAGTTCGGCCTAAGAATGGAGATGATCTCCCACTCCCCACTCCAAGAGAGACTCCACTCCCGGGAGGTCACCGCCTTAGTATTCTAAAGCCTATACTACTCGAGGTGCTGATGTAGAGCGACACCTCTAGGAGATGAACTAATGGATCGAGGTATTGCAAAATCAAACCTCAACCCACGATGAAGGGCCTGGCTTCAACATTAGCTCATCCTTCACCACCAGAATAATGCAAGAGTCTATTCCTGCAAATTTCAAGATCCCCCATCTGAAAACTTATGATGGGTCAGGGGATCCATTAGATCACCTTGAGAGTTTTTAAACTCTCATGCTTCTCCACCAGGTTTCTGATGCAATCTTCCATCGAGCCTTCCCCTCAACCCTTAGAGGAATGAAGAAGCATTGATATTTCAGCCTCAAGCCTAACTCCATTGATTCCTTCAAGGACCTAACCCAGTTGTTCGTCTCCCACTTCGCTAGCAGCCAATGGCATCGTCGGGGGTTGGACTATCCGATGAATATCAAGCAGAAGGAAGGAAAGTCCCTCCATGCATACCACAGCCACTTCAATGCGTCCACTTAGGAGGTGCTTAATTTGAACCAGTCCGTGGCCATGACAGCTCTGAAGAGTGGACTGCAAAAGAATACCTTTCACTTCTCCTTGGAGAAGACTTATCCATAAAGCTTTGCAGAAATGTTGATGATGAAAAAGAAGTATGCCAATGCTGAGAAGGTGTATGATGCCCACCCAGTTCTCGTCGAGGCTAAGGCAGACCAAAAGCAAGAGAGCTTGAGGCAAGCCCCTGTTGAGCGGGGCAATCGAAGAAACTAATGGGTCGACCCAGGACTTCGCTAAGAAACCAGCAGAATCGGTCTCCTTCTAGGAGACGTGCCTTTTCACCCCCAAGGTATTACACCAACTATACGCCTCTGAATGTCCCTCGAAGATAGATATTAATGAAAGTTAGGGAGCAATCCAAATAAATACTACAATTACCATCGTGACCATGGGCACAACATGGAGGAATGCATCTAGCTATAAGATGAGATCAAGCAGTACATTCGGGAGAGAAGGCTCGATCATTTCCTTCGAAGAAGGGCATTGCCATGCTAGTCACCCTTGAGGCCTCAACAGTTACCATCACTGCCACCACCACAACCACACAAGGATCCTAAACAACCTTCCCAGTAGGAGAACAGAGAAAGGAGCCCGCTAACTAAAGATGTAAATATGATAAGCATAAGCATGGTGGATAAGGCTCGCCAAGACCTAGTAGAATCATCCAAAGCCATGAAGAGATGGAAGGTTGAAGAAGGCATCACTTTCTCTGAGAAAAAAGTGGCCAGTATATAGTTCTCGCATATAGATGTAGTGGTTGTAACTCTGAATGTTGATAACTACAATGAACACCGTGTCTTAGTTAACAATGGAAGTGCAGTTGACATTTTATAATTTTTAGCCTTTTCTCAGATGAATTTTTTTATGGATTGCTTAGAGAGGTATGGATCCCTCATACATGATTTTTTCGGTAACCCAATACCTCCAGAAGGGGTAATCACTTTAACCGTTAAGGCTGGTACCTACTCCTAGTAAGTCACTATTTAGATGAATGTTTTGGTAATCAAACTCTAACAACTTACAATGTAATCCTTGAACGATCGGGATTATATGCCCTTGATGCTATGGTCTCTTTTAAATAATTGATAGTGAAATTCCCAATTAGTCATGGGGTTGGACAAATCAAAGGTGGCTAGACTATGGCACGATAATGTCACAATGCTAGGCTTCAAGTCGGGACCTAATCTAACCCTTTCCCTATGGGGTTGGACACTATGGATAACCTGCCTGAGGAGCACGGCAAGCTATCGGGTGATTTGTTGAAAATCACTTTTAAATGGGGACCCTAACTAGACAGTTCGGATCGGATCAGACCTGGATAAGGTAACGAAAGATTAACTACTTTTTTATAGAAAAAAATATCGATGTATTTGCCTAGTCTACTGATGATATACCTGAGATAAACCCAGATATGATGGTGCATAAATTGAACATTAACCCAACCTACCATCTGGTAAAGCAGAAGAAGTGGAGCTTCATCCTGGAATGATAAAAGGTCATTATCAAAAAGGCCGACAAGCTGGTTAAGGTTGGATTTATTAGAGAAGTAATATACCCTGACTAGCTAGCAAACGTAGTACTCGTGAAAAAGGCAAACGGAAAGTGATGGATGTGTATACATTTCACTAATTTAAATAAAGCTTGCCCCAAAAATGGCTATCCTCTTTCTCAAATTGACCAGCTGGTCGATGCAACTTCCAGTCGTTCCTCACCTTCAAGGATGCCTTTTCTGATTACAATCAGATTTAGATGGCACCTAAAGATGAGGAGAAGACTACTTTTCTTACTGATCGTGGACTTTATTATTATAGGGTCATGCCTCTGGGTTCAAGAATGCAGGTGCAACATATTAGCACCTGGTGAATAAAATTTTCAAAGATTAAATTGGTCAGAATATGGAAGTCTATATGGATGATTTACTGGTCAAAAATTGATCCACTTGAGACCATATTGCTGACCTCTAAGTAGGGATAGAACTGGGCCAAGCCAGGCAAGGCCACACCCCTATCCGAGCCCTGTCTAAAAAAGTTTTAGACTTCGGGCCGGGCATAGGCCTGAAATATTTCAAAAACTTCAAGCTCGAGCCTGATCTGATTCCAAGCCATAGCCCGACTTGTGCCCGATTAGGCTAGCCCGAATCGAAGCTGGCCCGAGTAAAGCTCAAACGATCGGAAAAAAAAAAATCACTGACTGAAGACACGGGGGCTTCGAGTGCAGGCACCGGGATTGGGAGAGTGAGATCAAATCTAGAAGGGCAAGGGGCACCAGGTGTGGTCACTGGGGTCAGGGGAGGGAGATCAGAGCTGGAGGGCCCACAGGGTCATGCAAGGGGGCAGGGGGCATTAGGCGCAAGCACCAGGGTGGGGCTAGGGGTGGGAGATCAAAGTTGGGGAGCTGCGGGATCGCACGGGAAGGGAGGGGGGAAGGGGGCGTTGGGTGTGTGCACCGGTGTCGAGGGAGGGAGATCGAAGCTAGGGGCCACGGGGTTGCATGGAGTTGGGGCGCATGTGCTACCAGGGCTGAGGGGATTTGGATTGAGCCAATTGGTGGCATGAGGTGTACTCCCGAGACTAGGATGGGGGAGGCATCAAGTGGCAAGGGCAGTGGTTGGAAATGAAAGAGAAGTAGAGTGGCTGGGGCGACGAGCTAGAAACGAGAGAGAACACCTAATTCTCTCGGGCTCAGGCCGAGTTCGGGCAGGCTTATTTTTGGGCCAGGTTCGAGCAAGACCGGGCCAGGCCAAAGAGGTACTCAAGCCTGATCCAAAAATTGAATGGACTCTATTATGAGGCCTGAAGCTTGGCCCGACTTTGTACTGGCCTGGCCCAATTCTAGCCCTACCTCCAAGAGACCTTCATCACACTATGCCAATACAAGATGAAGCTGATCTGGCAAAGTGTCTTCGAAGTGGTGTCTGGCAAGTTTCTAAACTTTATGATTTCGCATCAAGGTATTAAAGAAAATCTGAAGAAGATTTGGGCAATCCAAGAAATGTTCCCACTGATTTTTATCAAAAAGGAACAATGTATAATTAGGAAGGTAGTGGTCTTTAATCACTTCATGTCCAGATCGATGGAGAAGCATCTTCATTCTTCAATATACTCAAGAAGCCGAGCCTTCTAGTGGACAATGGAGGCCTAATAGGCATTCGAGGAGCTGAAGGGTACCTCAGCTCCATACCCTTATTGAGTAAGCCCACCTTGGCGAGGAACTTTTGCTCTACCTTATCATATTCCTAGTCACAATAAGTATGGTGCTTATTCGGGAGGAAGGGAAGGTTCAAAAGCCCATTTACTATATCAACAAGGTCCTTTATGTTGCTTAGACTAGATACACAAGGCTGGAAAAGTTTGTCTTCATCCTTTTTATCTCTATCAAAAAGCTCTGGCCATATTTTCAAGCCCATAGCATCATTTTTCTTACTATCAGCCCATTAAAGCAGTCCTCCATCGACCAAATACTTTGGGAAGGATAGCTAAGTGGGTACTTGAGCTTTATAAGTTTGATATGAGATTCCATTTGAGGCTTTCAATCAAAGTCAAGTATTAACTGATTTTGTTCTTGAATGTACCATACCAGAAGAAGACAAGTCGCAGATGGAGGAGACAAGTTCCAAGGCTGATCTAGAAGAATAATGGATGCTACATGTGAATGGTTCATCAAGTTCTTCTAGATTGGATGCAAGGTTGATATTAGCTCGCCTTGAAGGTGGTGTTGTGGAATATGCTCTATGGTTTGACTTTCCCACTACCAACAATTAGGCAAAGAGCAAAGCACTAATTATCGGACTCAAGATCACAAAGGAGCTAGAAGTCCAGTACCTTACCATCTTCAGTGATTCTTAGTTTGTAATAGGCCAAGTTAAAGGCGAGTACAAGGCCTGAGAGAAGAACATGAAGAAATACCTTGGCTAGGCAAAGGACTTAACTGCATCATTCCAGGGCTTTGACATTCGATAAGTACCTAGAGCTGAAAATGCTAAGGCCAATGCACTATCAAAGCTAGCAACACTCTTGCCATTAGACTATCAAAGGGATCGTACTTCAAAGTGCTAAAGTGGTCGAGCCTTGAAGAACCTTAGCTTGTCCAGCATATCTATAAAGAGTTGAGCTGGATTGACCCACTTTTCATATATTTCAAGCAAGGAAAACTACCCTCGGATCGAAAAGTGGCTCAAAAAATAAAGTGTCAAGTTCTGCATTATATCATATATGATGATAAACTGTATAAGTGCTCGTACTCTCTACCTCTGCTGAAGTGCTTGCGCCCATCTGAAGCTAACTATGTACTGAGAGAAGTCTATGAGGAAGTTTATGGAAGCCACTTGGACGATAAATCTATGGCCTATAAGATACTCCGGCAAGACTATTATTCACCTACCATGCAGCAAGATGTGTCCAGATTTATACGAAAATGTGATCGCTGCTAAAGGAACATCATCATTCAGCATAACCAGCAGCACACTTAACTTCGATTTTCACACTGTGACTTTTTGTCCAGTGGGGTATGGACATTCTTGATCTATTTACACAATTGACTAGATAGCGCAAATTTTTGCTGGTGGCTACTGATTACTTCATAAAATGGGTTGAAGCCGAACCACTTGCTCATATCATGGAAGCTAGGATAAAGGACTTTATCTAAAACCCATCATTTGTCGGTATGGTCTTCCCAAGGTGATAATCATAGATAATAGTCACCAGTTTAGTGATGCACAATTTTGCAAGTTCTACCAAAAATTCGATATCACTCGACGATGTACTTCGATGGGACATCCTCAAGCCAATAATAAAGTTGAAGTCACCAATAGAACTCTCTTAAAAAGTTTGGAAGCCCAGCTGGGTTAGCTAAAAGGGTACTGGATGGATGAGCTTCACCATATGTTATGGCTTATCGAATCATCTAAAGGATCCCAATTAGAGAAACTCCTTTCAACCTTGCGTTCAAAATTGAAGCCGTCATCTTGGTGGAGATTGGGTTTCCTTCATTCAGAGTTAAAAAATATAATGAAGATACCAATTCTAAATTGCTTCGAGTGAACCTGGACCTTCTCGAGGAAGACAAAGAGGATGCTGTAATGAGGATGGCCTCTTACTAACAGAGGATGGCCAAATACTATAATTTCCTAGTCAAGGCCAAGGAGTTCAGTGTAGGTAACTGGGTGCTGTGGCAAGCCAAGATTTTACAGCCTACAAAACAAGGAAAGCTATCACCAAACTGGGAAGGCCTATACCAAGTGGATAAAGTAATCCACCCTGGCACATATTGTCTAAAGCAGCTTGATGGGACTCCGCTCCCTAGATCCTAGAATTCCTCTAACCTCTTCATGTATTATCAATGGAGTTTTATTGAATAAATTTCAAGTCTATTATTGATGAGCGCATTCTTTGTGTAACGACCTATATGTCATGAAATAGGAAATTAATCTCCAATGATCCTTGGAGGGTTAACTACTTGAAGGACCCTCTCAAACAGTCATGTAAGTCGAAGATCCTAAATACTTAAGAAGTAAAGGATCACCCTACAACCCGATGAAAGAATTCCATAATCAATAAGAAGTACTTCCTCAAGGATTGGTTTCTAATCAAAGATATGGAATTGTTCGAGCTGATCGTGTATAACAATTATCTCAAAGTGTGGATTAAGTAGACGGTGTAAAGTAGATGCCTTAAAGATATGGCATTGTCTAAGTTGATCATATACAGAAACTACCTTAGGGTATTACTTAAGCAGACTATGTAAAGAAGCTACCTCAAAGAACCGGCAATGTCCAAGCTGGTCGTGTATGACAATTACCTCAGGATATTGCTCAAGCAGTTCATGTAAAGTAAATACCTCGAAGAACTAACATTATTCAAGTTGGTCATATATGGCAATTATTTTCAGGCATTGCTTAAGTAGGTTGTATAAAGCAGCTACCTTAAAGATATGACATTGTCCGAGCTAGTCGTGTATGGTAATTGCCTTAGAACATTGCTTAAGCAAAACGTGTAAAGTATCTATCTCGAAGATATGACACTATCCGAGCTAATCGTATATGGCAATTATCTCAGGATATTACTTAAATAGGCTATGTAAAGTAGCTACCTCGAAGATATAGCTCAGGACATTTCTTAAGTAAGTCATGTAAAGTAGCAGCCTTGAAGATATGGCATTATCCTAGCTGGTCATGTATGGTAATTATCTAAGGGCATTGTTTAAGCAAGCAGTGTAAAGTAGCTACCTCGAAGATATGGCACTGTCTGAGCAGGTCATATATGGTAACTATCTCAGGAAATTACTTAAGCAGGCCATATAAAGTAGTAGCCTTGAAGAAGCAAAGGATAAAATGATTACCTCAGATCGGTGATGCACGAGTCAGCCTAGTTTGGTAATTGCTCATGGTAACAGTAATCTACATGAATACACCCGAAGCTTAACCATGATTCGAGAAGCCTTAATAGTCCCCTCAAAATCTCAAGGATAGTTTAAAGCATTACAGGGTTTTGGCTCAAATGCTCATCTATAGGCTATTTTGATTGATTGTGCTAATTAAAGTTGATAAAGTATTCATATGATCTATATACCGAGATTACTTAACAACCTCCTATGGATTTATTCGATCAACAATCGAAGCTGTTATGATGAGCAACTCCAAGTTATTAAGCTATTCAAGTTATTAAGCCAGTCATGTTCTTAAAATGAACAATTCCAGATTATCAAGTAATTAAGTCATTCATGCTTTAGCCGAGGCAAAAGTAAAGTTTATTAGAATTTGTTTATTCAATTTCATCCATTTATGATATAACTCAACGGTAACATTCAAGCAAAGATGCAATGTTCAAGCAAAGAGATAGCATTTAACAAAAACTTCTTTTTCATCTTCTATGCAAACAACTTTGAGATTCTCTGCTTCGAACTTGTTGTTTTGTAGTATGCCTGGCTGTTATATATATTTAAATACCTTTCAACTTCCTTTGTAATGTTTGGCTATTTGCTCTTCTTCTGTATAACTCTTTACTTGACATTTTCTTAATACATAGAGCAATGCTCCCTTCTATCAAAAAAAAAATAAAAACTTCTTCATTGTTTATAAAGAAAATTTATGATGACTTTTTAAAGGTCGAATGAAGTTTATAAAAAAGAAAGAGAAAAATAGAAAAGCCCTACGATATGGCGGCTAGAGCATCTTTGGAGGTGTTTGCCATGACTTTTCCCTCTTCAAGATCTAGGAACTCATCCAAAAAGCCCAAGTCCAATTCAGGAAATAGGCGATGACCTTGTTCTGGGCAAACTTTATCCCTTCATCATAAGCAGCAATAGTAAAGTCAATATTTTCATCATGGAATTCAGTAGATGAGCGGAAGTCCTTCATGGCCTTTGAAACAGTGGTGGCCTTTTCATCAAGGAATTCGATAGATGCCCAAAAGTTATCCATGGCCTTCAAAGCAGTGGCCTTGACCCTGCTCTCGGCACTGCTCTCGACCTCCCTCATCTCTTGCTCCATCACCTTAAGTGAGGCCTCCAACTTCTTTATTTTGACCACTTGAGCTTCTTGGATGCCTTCTAGTCTAGAGTTTTCCTTCATAACCCTTTGCAAAGTAGCCTTAGCATCCTCGACCCTTTTAGTGGCAGTGCCAACTAGTTCTCCAACCTCTTTACTCCCTTTGGCAGTTTTTTCTTTTAACATCTTGGTTTCCAGCCTGTATTGTTTGGCCTAGGTCAAGGAGTTTAGGGTGTGCTCGAAGTATCTATTTATATATACAGCCATTTGCTAGGGAAGATCTATTAGCAATAAAGAATATGTATATATATATGTGTGTGAATATAAAAACTCGTAGGTGAGTTGGCTTACATGGATGAAATAGTTTATCATCTTCTTCTACATGATGACTTGAGACACAGCTACAAGCTTGTTCACGTCAGCATGAAATATGAGCCAGAGAAAACAATGTGCATGAGTTTGTAGTCCACCAGTGCGAAGGCCTCATGCCTAGTGCAGCAGGGGCTATACTAAATATCCCCTCCCAGGCTTGGTAGGGGATAAGTTCTTTTGAGGAAGTGGGGCTCTCCACCCTTTGTTTGCCCTGGGATTGGGAGGCAAGAAGACTCGGACTTGGACCCCTCTCAACTTCAGCTTGGGGGGTAGGAGGGACCGAGCTTGGACCCCTTTAAACTTCAACCTGGGAGGCAGGAGAGCTCTAGTGACTCCCATGAACAACAGAACCTTGATCACACCCTTGAGCTTAGAAAGTCAGAGGGGAGACCGAAGGCACGATGGGCCGATCAGCTCAAGCTTGAGGACATGTAAGAGTGACCAGAGGCACGATGGGCCGAGCTGGTGGTACCAATCGTCCCAGCAACTTCCATCAATGGGTTCGTTGTACCAATCAATCTAGCTAGTGGATCAACCACTAGTGGGCTTGTTGTGCCAATTATCCCAGCATGTGGATCGATGGTTGGTGGGCTAGTGGCACCAATCATCCCCTTCGATAGATCAGCAGCTTCTATAATTTCTTTTGAAACCCTCTTCGATGGTACTATTGCTTCTACCATAAAGGCCTCACCTAATAAGTAGTGATGTTTTCTACCTCCATCAGAATTTCTTCGGGCGAGCCACTATTCAATGAGGGCAGAGCTTGAGCAACTAGTGAGTCAACCTCTCCCTCCATGGAGGATGGTGCTAGAAGTGGTGCGATCGGGAGATCAACTAGTGTCGGGGGTAGCACAATCGAGGGATCGACAGTATTGGTCATCAAAGACAGGGAGCGATAATCGATGTGATGCTTTTGATCCATTTCCTTTGAAGTGCCCTCTCGAGTGCTTCGCGATCTTCTGGAGTTATTTTATCTCAAAGAAGCTGGGAGAAGTACCATAGAAGACTTGGCTGGAAAAATTCCTGAATGAAATCCAAAGGGAGGGGGACAAATTTAAATAAAGAAGGAAAAGAGAAGAAGGTGGAAAGGCATATTTATTAATTCAAAATCTCCAAAATATCTTAATTATACATGGTCCCTTTGATTTTCCCAACAATTAACAATACATCGTTTGTATTAAACGATGACTCATCAAGAGCTGCGTGCAAGTCTTCTAGGATCCAAGGCATGGCATTAGCATTACTCCCTTAGTCTAACACATTTCTGGTTTATGCTAAGAAGTAGAGAGCAAGTGTTAATGAGATACTTCGAACACCTTGGATATATCTTCAGGATGCGGCCTTATGGGATGGATGCTTAACTTACTGACCCAATCGCCAACCTATTTGTCGGCCAAAACTTGTCATCGAGGCACCGGCCAAAGCTTGCTGCAGTTGTATCTGTTGACACATTTGCTAGCGTATTAGTGATACCGAGCCATATGCTGAAGCATATTATACTTAGCTATTATCAAGAGTGGACCTTCAACACGCTCTTACTCATGTGGTCTGTATCCAAGATTTTAAATAATCAATCATCCAAATCATGAAAATAACTATCTCGTGTCGCTGATATTGCCAGTAACAATAGCCTCCTCCATCTACGAGAGAGATTGAGGGTTGTAATATCATAACAACACAATCATGGCGTGATACTCTTGGAGTTGTCCATTTTCTCAACCCACTTCTATAAATAATCAAAATCCCAAGGGCTCCAAGTAAACAACTTTTTTTCACGCTCATTACTTTCCATTTATTCCATATCTCTGATTTGAACATCGGAGGATCCTCGTCGAAGCCAACTCTGACTAGGAATTTTGTTTTGCAGGTTATTCCAGTGACGACTCCCGTCGGTCAACACTAGCTTCGACCTCGAGTCAAAATTTATGGCAAGTCTTAAAATAAAATAATATAAAGGGGAGGAGGAGGAGAGAGGCACACATTTCGTAGCTTGGCGTGGCTGTGATGTAAATGCTTGTGTATGTGTGTGCGTGAGTTAGTGTGTGTGTGAAACCGCGTCCGCCTATTTATACGTATGATGCCAAAGCAAGTGGTATATATATATATCCCCATCCTGCATGGAAGTCTAAAAATAAACGCGTAGGATGTCTCTGCCTTAATGGGGACATGCATGGTCTAGTTAGTACTAGAGCTTTTTTTTGGTACAAAGTTAGTACTAGCGCCTTGTCAATTCCAAATGTGTGGGTAAAGGAGTTCCCATGCCAGTGCTCAATTTGCCATCCATAATTTCGTTTCTCTTATTTACTGTACTTGTTTCATTTTATTTTTTAATGAAATATGAGATGGTTTGCCACTGTTATGCTATTAGGGGGGTGGGGGGTGGGGGGGGGGAATCATGGTTAGATAAAGATGTATGATGTATCTATCACCTTTTACGAGTTAGGTCGATGATGCTAGAGGTTTTTGATTGGTATAATTCATCATTTCTTGAATTAGGGGAAAAATTCACTAATCTGATGCATGTATTTAACTTATAACATCCGTTCTAATGGCTCGTAACAACCATGAAGAGGTGTCATAAATATTTTTCGTAAACGTTGAAACTAGCAGAACAGATATTCAAAATTAATTATTATAGATTATGAGAGCATCTTCAATTTGAAAGGCTTTTTCAACCCTTGTAACATAAATAATCCAATCCCCATCATGCACGGCAGAGAGCCAACTACCAACCAAGCACTGGATGTTTCAGACTTCAGAGACTTCATAAATACTTAGAATGGTGCTGAATCAATGCTTAGATGTAGTTCTAATTTGTTCTCAGGCAGAATCCTTCTGCCAATTCAAAAGGGTAGGTGAGCCCTAACTGACTTTGAGGTAGGAGTCCTCTATCAAAAGTATCAAGAATCCTAATTTTTTTTAAAAAAATAGTAAAGAATGAAAGATGGAGCCCATCCAAAACAAAACAAACAAAACTGTTTGGTGTTTTTATGAGTTTCAAATAAAAAAATGCTAAATTTTTTTTTTTATATATATATATATATATATTCGAGGACTATCATTTCATAGCAATTGTTTTTCTGTACAAATGCCTGTTGTCGTTTGTTATGGTATTCCACCAATTAATCTGTCATCAAACATCAGCTAAAATATTAAGCTTAAGAGCCGCTTTCGAAAAGAGGACAACACTTTTGTCAAAATCACACTCTAATATTAGCTGATATATAAATCTATATTGCACAAGCATCTCACATATACGAAATTACATAGTTATTTATGTGATATGAAGTCTTGGTTGTTAATTTGCTGTCAACTTTCTTAGTGACAATAGACAGGCCTCTCTCTCTTAATGGCATCCTATTGTTAGATTTTGAGGGACATATAACTGTCCATGCGAGCAATCTATAAGTTCAATTTTTTGAAAATTTTGAAACCGGACACGTAAAAAGTCCATGTGATTCTATCTCAAATCACGAGTTGACTCACAAATGAGTACAGAGTTATGGATAGAAAAAAAAATTATGTCATTCTTTATAGAGCAATCAGTCCAAGGGCCAGGATTAAATCTTTAATTTTTACATGATTTGGTGTTTTAAGGATAAAAACCACTAAGTAACACATGATGTGAACCAGAGGAACAAATTCTTGATGCAAGTCCCCACCAGACATTTTAGAACAACTCTGAAAAGATCAAAACAAATATTAAATAAAAGCAGCAAGTGTTCCAACTGTCACCATAAAGTTTTAGGAACTCAATCCAAATCAAATTACGAATCCATTCAAGATCTCAGTTGACTTTCAGACATTGATAGCCGTGTTGTAGAACCCACTAGCTAATCAATGGCCGGCAAGTAGAAGGTCAACCCATTCAGAAATCCAACTGATTCCAAGTTTACATGCATATGACCACAAATACAGAACCTAAAAGTTGGGGGTGGCAATCAAATTGGGCAAGATACGGATCGGGTCGGATCGATGATAAATCAAAAATCCATCAACGCAACCTGACTTGTTTACTAAACAAATCAACAATTCATATAAATTGAAACATTGCCGCACTTACTAAAAATACTTTAGCTGTTGCAAAAGCTAAAAATGTCCATAGAATAAAGAAATCAATAGACATAAAATATGATGTCATGTGGGTAACACCTAGAGATTAGGTTGTCATCTTGTTGTCACGAGCACTTCATGCATCACAGAATCCACTATAAACTTATATAAATTAACCATGTCGCATGTGAAGTTTTTTAGCAGATCATGTCTTAGCCTGCCCCACTATCATTCACAGCTTCATTGCTTTGGCAACCCTGCACCTTATAGCATGGCTCTTCTATTATCGAGTATAATATCTGGTTAATAGCCCATGCATTAGCCACCACTCAGCAATTTCTATGCTGCTCCATGTCTATATGATTTAAAAATTTTCTTCTCTAATGGTCTACAAGAATGCAACACAAGGCAACAAAAAGCAAATTCCAGCAAGAAAGATCTTGGCAAATGCCTTAAGACCTTCCACCCCAAAAGCACAACAACAACACAAGAATTCATATTTTAATGTTACTAAACTCAATGAGAATGAAAATAAAAGCTAACATAGTCTATAATATTCATCCCCAGTTAGGTACTTGCATTGATGATAATAAAGAGAGATGTTGATTGGTTAACTGACTACCAGGATTTCTGTATATATTATGCGAGAATACCACAAAGAGTGCAAAGACACAGCTGATGACATCTAGACATGTCCAAAAGAAAAGTTTCAAGATGTTGTGATGTTATCATTAATTCTAACAAATGGAGCAGAGGAAGTTCTATGATAAGGTAAAAATCTTGTGTGACACAAGGACTTGAGGTGTATAAAGATGTCCAGCAAAGAAGGCAGAATGATGTAAATGGAAATGAAGGGTCATCCATAGTTTTCCATAAAAGATCAAGTCCCTGAAGGTCCTACCTTCCAGTCCGTAGTTCAGACATGGTAAGAGCAACAGAACAAAGAGCACCTAAAGAATAAAATAGAAAGAGAAAAAAGAATAAAAATGTTATGATGAAAAGCTTTTAAAAGAAAGTCTTTTAAGAATTATCTCATTTTGGAAAGAAACATCACATGGTGGAGGCATCCACCTACCAGGGTGTGATGTTTCTATCCAAAAGAGAGGGTTTTGAGGCATGTTTTGAGCTCTGGTGTGAAAATGGCATCATTTTTCTGAAAGAAACGAAGAACAGGGAGTAGGAATCTGACCTTGGTTATCTGCTGGTATTCCTAAGTTCCTAAGAGGACTTCTTGACGAAGCTTGTGTTCTTATAAAGGGTACAGCATGTGATGGTTCAAGAAAAAAAGAAAAATCTGTTGGGATCCGGTGCAACGCAGCAAAAGGGTAATTTCAAAAATTGAAATTAAATATGCACCAAAAATCCTAAACCAGGAACTCCTTAATAAGACTAGAATATACGAAGACAAACATTTCTATGCAAATTGAATTAGAATACCAACCTGTAATCGCTAATTCCAATTTATGAAGACTTAAAACTTGAAGATCAACGGGCTATTTGAATTCACCAGGCATCCAAGTGTCCGCCCTCCGATGGTGATCCACACAGAGCAATGACCAAGAACACTATCTTCTTGTCCAATAGTTCCTCGTATTGAGTTCTTCTTCTAGAACTCAATTCTTCGGATTATGGCTAGAATTCTTCCACACAAGAGGTTGCCTCCTTTTTTCTTTTTTTTTTATCTTTTATCTCTTCTCCTCCTTCCACTAAGACCTTGACCCTCTAAGACACTCTTGTCTTAAAGATAAGACTTTGTCCTAAGAGGATTTAGGCTTGTCTTAAATTGGAAGAGAAATTAAGACAAGAATGTCTTAATGTAAGAAAGAAAGGAAAGAACAAAAACAGAACTCTTTCTTTCCTTTACCGTCGGAGACTTTCGCTCTTGTTCTTGTTCAGTAGCAGAGTTTCGACAGAGGTGTACTCTATAAAGGAAACAATGCAAAAACAAGAAAAGTGAGAAAGAGTCTTTAGGAGAGGAAGAAGAATAAAAATATAATTTTTTAGAATTACCGAAGTTCTGATTTCCATTCCTTTATATAGTTTTCAGAGAGGCGCCCTCACAACTCTCCGTAAACATTTTTCTCACGCCCTTTTCCTTCTTCTCACTCCCTTTCCTTCTTCTCACGCCCTTCTGGATTAATTCTCACGGCCTTTCAGATCAATTCTCACGGCCTTCCAGATCAATTCTCACGGCTTTTCTCAAAGGAAGAAGTCGCGACGATTGGGAGAAAGAAGTCGCGAAACTTGCTTTTCTCAAAGGAAGAAGTCGCGACGATTGGGAGAAAGAAGTCGCGAAACTTGAATCTCCGAAGAGATACGATTTCGCGCACCTGGAAAGAAACAACGCTTTCTTTCTTTCTTAAAACCCCACCACCCGTTAGATTACCATCCAAGGGATGACAAGTGAGGCGCTAAAAATGAGAAAGAATACCGCCCCATCTTAATTCATCGGAGAATTAAGTGGGCGCGCCAAGAGTCCATGCGCCCATGGACTCCTCCATATGGCGCGCCAAGAGTCCATAAGCGCATGGACTCTTGGTGTTTTTGGCGTGCAAGGGGTAAGGGGCGGGTGGTATGCTAGCCTAAGTAATTGGTTAGCCAATTTGGTTAGCCATAATCCCTAAAACCTCAATTAGGGTCTAATTAGATCCAATCATAATCCAAATTGAATCAATTCGGAACCCTAATTTGAATCCAATTTGAATAGAAGTTAAGATTTGCAACACTTGCTAGAGTGTCTTCATGTAAATGACTCTTGATCAATTCTCTTAAGTGTGTGACCCATTGGGTTCCATATCTAGCCAGCAGTGGGTTCGAATACAAGTTGACCTAATTTGATTAGAACTCTTTCTAATCGATTTAGGTCAAATCGGGCTTACCCGATTTTGATCAATTAGGACTCTTCCTAATAAATGATCATTAAATTTGATCAACCCACTAGACAAGATTGACGTCTAGCAACGTGTCATGTCTACCCGGAAGATATGGAAATTCTGGTGAAATACCAAAACTACCATTCAGTAGAAAGTTACCGTACAATTAAATCCTTCGATCAGCCTGCACCCAAAATATAATTATGGATATGGATATATGTCAAATCCAATATTATATTTGTTTCTAGCTCAATCTTATATTGATGATTCAATTATCTTGATATTAGAAACCATCTCTAATATCTTTACTTTGATCAAAGATTCCCTGAATCATCATCCGATTGATAACTAGCTGGATGCAATCTCCTCTTACTAAGAGTGATTGATTCCTTGTTGACCTACTCATTACCTTCATATACAATTCACCATTCTCAGTATCAATCATGTGCATGACTCAATGTCATGAATAGGATTGAACCAAAGGATGGGTTCATGTACCTAAGGTACTTATGGCAGTCTCAGGTCAAAGGATTACTTGTACCACTCCCACTATGAGAACATTCTATTGACATGTAGCTAAGACTCCATTAGATGTTCTCAAGTTGGATCATATCAGTGAACTCATTCTCTAATGAGCACCCACATCCTAATATTAGTGTCATACACAAGTAACTGTGAGAGCAGTTACCCTCTCCAATATACATGGGATGTGCTAGTCTTACCGGAAAAACCCTGATCCCCTACTCAGGGTTTCTTTGACTAGGAATATTTTAGATTAAGGTTTTAAGACTTTAGGTCTCACTGGTATGATCTCATCATAACCCTAAAATCATAGCCCTAATCTATGGGGTTCATCATATAATAATAAACACAGCGTATGATGAAAAATAATGCCTTTATTAGAATATTGTCAATTACAATGATTTGGGAGATACAATATAGATTAGCTTGTAGGGCATATCCCTTTCAAAATCAAGTTAACAGCACTTCATGGGATACAAATAGGTAGAAGCTAACGATGAATAGAGCAAGAATGTGACATGCAAAAGGACTTCGATGGAATATAATGTTATTCAAGGTAGGGAGGTGGCCAATTTGCTCAAACATTGTGACAATTGGAAACTACATAAGATGATGGTATTCTTCTCTAAAGAATGGATTCAGCGATGTTTATACAATATAAACAGGCTACCGAGGAACATCTTGGCTTAGGTGGGTTAAATCTGGTGATGGAAGACCAAAGTTAGTAGTCTTGTAAACTAGGATATGGATGATGGCATAAAAAGACAATAAGTTGTCTTTGGAAATAATGATCAAAATCAAGCTTCCGTTATAGAATATGACAGCATATAGATTACAAGCTAATAGACCAGGTACAGACTCTCTGAACAATAAGGTACAGACTCTGTGAACATTCTTATTGTTAAGATCAGATGGAGGATGTTGACCATCATCTCTCTGATGCCATGTCCTTGGATGGTTATTGTAACAGCCCATGACCTTATACCAAAATAGCAAGCCAAAATGTATTATTCAGGAAACATGTTCTTGGATGGTTATTGTAACAACCCATGACCTTACCCCAAAATATCAAGCCAAAATGTATTATTCAGGTTCCTTGGCTTTGCATAAGTATCCCAATGAACCCATGCTAACATATTTTCTAATTCCACAAAGCATCCAAGATCTTCCCTGTGAAAAATCGATATCCCAATGAACCCGTGCTAACATATTCTCTAATCCGAGCTAGGTCAACTTTGATATTATTTATAACAACTCAAGATCTCACTCAAAATGGCTAACCAGGAGGTACTACTTGGATTTCTTATCTCTGTATAAGTATCCAAAATCTTTCTAGTGAATTACCGATATAGGATTAAATATATGTTTGCACAAGCCCCCGCAGTTATGGATTGCTGTAAATCAGATGGAAAAACACAAAATCAGGTTCATAAAGATGGAGGTTTTTGCAAAGTAAAACATTGTCATACACAAGAATGAATTGGTTGAATAAGTTGGGCACTGTTTAACACATTTGATTTAGCACTATCCTCAAAATAATATTTGAACCATCATCAAGTTAACTCTAGATACTAGTAACTTTGTACACGAATAGAGAAGCATCAAAAACTATGAAGAGATAAAATGGTCATTAGTTTTAGCATTCAAATTAATTTGACCCCTAAAACCAAAGGAGTGTTACGCTAGTGGCTCCTATTCTAATATAGCAACGGGTTGCCTCTTAATGATCAAGTTGTTTCACCTAGGGGTTCATTTCCTGTACCAAGACACTTCCAAACTATCATGATATCAGAAAGAGAATTTTTTTAATTACTGATCTGGAGAGAATCAATAATAAATCACATGAATGTCATAATCCTGATCATTATACAAAGGGGGAGATTAGAGATGTGTGACTGACATTTCCTATCGGCATCCCATTTTGTAGTAACAGAATATTTTGTCGTATCTGATTCAGGAATGTGGAGGGAGAGAAGAATGAGGTTGATATGCAGATAGTATTATTACTCTAGCCAGCATGACCATGGATTATAATATTGTTCTAATCACGGTTTGTGGTACCATCCTGTACTGTTTGGTACGGGACATACCGTATCGTACTAGCCAAGAGCCGGTACGGTTCATATATAAAAAATGGTCCGGCATCCCAGATCGTTAAAAAAAATTAAAAAAAAAATAAATTTCGTATGGTACGGTTTTGTAGCGTACCATAACGTATTGTCCGGTTTGGCTCGGTTCAGGTCTGATTCAAGTCTGGTTTAATAATCTTTATTTGAGAGGGAGGAGGAAAAGAATTTTTTATCATTTTTTAGCCTCGGTACATGCACTAGTACGGTATGGACCGTACCGTACATGCAGCTGACCGGTACAGGTCCTGATATTGGTTCAGCGATTCTTGGTTCTAACACACCAAACAATGACCAGTTCTGCTTGAAATGGCAGCAATATAATAAGTGTTCTAATTGATCCTTGGATATCGGATCTTGCGTATCATTATATGGGTTTCAAAATACACATAAAATCAAAGCAAATTCTAAGTTCAGAAAACTATACCATGTTGAAATAGGTTTAAAATCGATGTGAAATTGACATATCCTGAGATAGAAAAGTGTGGAAAACCACCTTCGCAGAACCTAAAAATGGTGAAGCTCAAGACAGATAGATCTCGGAAACCAGACTCTGCAATTACAGGCAACAATAACCACCACCATTAGGCAAAGTGAATGGAAGCCAGTGCTTTAGCCATTGTTCATTCTAGGTCCTTTGACGAGGAATATGTTTTTCGAGAGAAGGTGAGAGGGGTACGGATTTTGACATGAAAGCCTTTAATTTATTGATACACATTGGAACTTGTAAGGAAAAACTTGCTTAGCAAATATGATACTACTTGCATATACTATGGCACCAAAAGGCCGTTATGAGATAAATGATAAGGCATGACCAATTTTTCAGCTTACAATACATGTAAAATGGTATTCCAATGTGTGCAGATTTTCCTTTCAAAAAACTCATATCAAGCCAGCATTTATCAATTCTCAGTTTTTGCATGAATGCTAAAGATTACTTGAAACACTTATCAATAGAAACGTAACTACTACTGTGAAACCCGGGCTTTGGGCCAAAGTCGGCAAGCCCAGCTGACTTCAGCCCAAGTCGCAGAAAAAAAAATTTGGGGCAGAGATGGAGAACAAGGGAGTTCGATCTTCCCTCGTTGCCGATCGGGAAACTCGCCAGGGGAGTCGGAGTGAAGCCGTGGAGGAGTGGGGCATTGTCGGCGACAGGGTTGAGGTAGAATAGGACTCCAATTGATGGAATCTTTCTTCTCCAAATGGCAAAAAGAGCTCGACATGGTTTCCTTTAAATCTCCCCTCACTGCCGCCCATCGAGCCCTTCAATCTTCCTCCCACGCCATCTTCCTCCTCTTTGGTGAGCGATAAAGAGTTCCTTCAATGCTAGTGAGTCTTCTCTTTCCTTATTTCGATTTTAGGGAGGATTAATCCGAATTTTTGTTGATTTATTTCCGGTTTGGTTAAGCTTGGGCCGTACGCCGTCGATGGCTACACCGCTGCCTTCTCTCCGGTCAGTCGAGCCTCTACCCGGTGATCCCATTCCATGGCCGCTGGCAACCATGGGGAGAAGTCTCGGATCGGCCGAGCCATGGAAGAACAGGGGAGTTCGGGAGAAGAGAAAAAGAAAGAAAAAAAAGGGAAAGAAAAAAAGGAAAAGGAAAAAGAAAAGAAAAAAAAAAGAAAGAGGAGAGAGAAAGAAAAAAAAAAGAAAGAGGAGGAGAGAGAAGATTAGGAGACAGGAGAGAAAAAGAAGAAAGAGGAGAGAGAAATATGAGAGAGAAGAGAGGAGAGAGAAGAGAGGATTGGAAAGTTTTCTTTCTCAAAATTCTGTAGTAAGAATTTTTGAATGAACCGTAAAAGAATTTTGAATAAAAATTATTTATTATTGCAGGGAATCAACCTTCTGAGCACGAAAGTATTGAGCGAGCTTCGGATACGGACTAATATCAGTTATACTAGGATTAACTTCTGGAAGGTAAGGATTTTTAGACTTGATCACCATTGTATATATATGTATATTACATGACATGGTTTGATCTGTGCATATGAGCATTGGCATGTATGGTTGTTTCACATCATATATTTTGATTTCTCGTGATGGATAGTATGATTGACGTTATTGTTTATATTCCTATATACCATGTTTTATCAAGTAAAGTTATCTTTGAATGGGTTGGACCATGATGCCGGTTAATGAAAAATAGTAAATGACATGATTTGACATGATGATATGAAAGGATAAAGTGTTAATTAAGAGAATACAGTATTTGGACTAGCCATGCCACGGGATCGTGGTTACTGATATTGCCAGTCACAAGCGGAATCGTGACAAATATTGCCAATCACAGGCATGGACAATGATATTGCCAGTCATAGACGGCATCGTGACAAATATTGCCAATTACAGGTATAGACAATGATATTGCCAGTCACAAGCAGAATCGTGACAAATATTGCCAATCACAAGCATGGATAATGATATTGCCAGTCACAGGCAGAATCGTAATAAATATTGTCAATTACAGGCATGGATAATGTCACGCCCCGAATCCAGCACCGGAATCGGCTACGCGACCGGCCGTACAAACCCTAGGTTTTATCCTAGAGATCATGCAAGGCCTAGTCATACAAGAGTCAAACATATCAAATTAAAACTAATATTATTTAAACAATCAAGTAACAATTGAACAATCCATTTATTAAGTCGATATCACAAATTGGCCTACTGATTCACAAACATCAGTAATCGAAACTAAAACTAACTAACTAACTAACTCAGTATATATGAAGCTCCGTCTCACGCCCAACCCAAATCCTCGCTATGTATCCCGAGTCTTTGAAAAAAAATAAATAGTAGGAAGTGAGCTATACAGCCCAGTAAGGTTTCCATGTGATCACCAATAATATATATATATATATATGAAAACAGCAAAACACCAGTATATCATGTGGCGCAGTCAAACAATTCAAGTTTCATGTATGACAAAAACCTTGAAAACTTTACATTTCTCTTTTAGAATTTCTATTGTTTAACCATTATCTTTAGGGTTCTGGACTAGCCACGGTTACACTCCAGCCTGTGACTGGCACATTATTGTCACACTCCAGCCTGTGACGGGCACACTGTTGTCACACTCCAGCCTGTGACGGGCACACAAATTGTCACATTCCAGCCTGTGACGGGTATACAATTTGTCACACTCCAGCCTGTGACGGGCACACTGAGAAACCACGGTACCGCCGTGGCATGGCTAGTCCAAATACCGGTTCACTTAATACTTTATCATTTCATCTCACATAGTCAGAACATGTCACCTTTCAACGATCGCTATCACAATCAAACACATTCAAATATCACTTAGTAAACATGATATATTAAATAGAACACAAACAACATTAACAACAAACTCATTCCGTATCCCGGAAAATCAAATCATGCTATCCGAAAACAACCATGCATGAAAAATATTTAAATATATGCTCAGATCAAATCAGGTCATATAAAATATATTTATATTATGGGTGATCAAGTCTAGAAGTCCTTCCTCTCAAAAACCAACTATCCATGCCTGAACTAATCCGTACCCGAAATCTACGCGACGCCTTCCTGCTCAGGAGACTGATTCTCTACATAAACAAATAATTAAATTTAAAAAAAAATCTGAATTTCCCAATTTTTCATGAATCTCGAGAAAATCACTTGACTTTCTATCTCTTCTTCCTCTCTCCTCTCTTTCTCTCTCTCTTCTTTTTTTTTTTCTGGACCGTACAGAACCCCCTTTTTTTTCCTTTCTTCTTTCTTTTCTTCTTTCTTTTCTTCTTTCTCCCAAACCCCCCTGTTACTTTTCCCTCGGCCCGGCTGAACCAGCTTCCCCCCCCCCTAATTTGTCAGCAACCACGGAGTGGTTGTCGCAGAGGCTTCACGGACTGGCGACGATTGGGGCAGGCAGCGGCGACGAAGAACGGCCCCAACTCCAACTGAAATCCATCCCAAGAAAACCATCAAAAATCCTCCCAAAATTGAAAATAAATAGAAAGAACTCACCGGCCGGCGTTGGAGAGCTCCCGATCGCTCGTCAGAGAGGGAGAAAGTGCGTGTAGGGCTTGATGAGACGATGATGTGGAGTTTTTAACAAGAAAACAACGAGAGTTCCCTCGCCGTTTGAAACTCTTCCACCGACCAAACGCTTCCCAAACCTACACGGATCCGTCACCGACCTCCTCCCACACTCTCACGACTCTTCCACCGAGATTCCCGGCGGAAACTCCGGCCGGCTAGGGCAAAAACCCCGCTCCCCTGTTCCGGTTTCCTTCCCTTCATCCCATCTTCTCTTTTTTTTTTTTTTATCAGTTTGGGTTGAAGTCGGCTGGGCCTGCCAACTTCAGCCCAAGCCCAATATTACATTCTCCCCCCGTTAAAAAAATTTCGTCCTCGAAATTTACGTACCTGATATTTCAAAAAGCTATGGATATTCTGCTCGCATCTCTGCTTCAAGTTTCTATGTAGCTTCTCTTTCACTGTGATTGCTCCATTGCACCTTCACATATGGTATGATTCGGTGTTGCAATTCTTGATCCTTGCTGTCGACGATTCATAAAGGCACCTCCTCATAGGTCAAATCCTCTTGAAGTTGCAAAGGTACATAATCTATTGCATGATTGGGATCCGGAAAGTACTTCCGTAACATAGACACATGAAACACGTTGTGCACTCCAGATAAAACTGGTGGTAGCGCTAATCGGTAGGCCACCTCACCAACCTTATCCAAAATTTTAAATGGTCCCATAAATCTCGGGCTCAACTTGCCTCGTACACCAAATCTCATCACACCCTTTGTGGGAGACACTTTCAAAAAGACATGATCACCAACATTGAATTCCAGCTCTCTTCGTCTCTTATCAGCATAACTTTTCTGTCGGCTCTGAGCAGTACGCAATCATTCCCTGATCATTTGTACCTTTTTCACTGTTTGTTGTATTATTTCTGGACCCAACAATTTTCTTTCTCCTACATCATCCCAACAGATAGGAGATCTACACTTCCTACTATATAAAGCCTAAAAAGGCGCCATCTGAATGCTGGCTTGATAACTGTTGTTGTAGGCAAACTTTATTAACGATAGATGACAGTCCCAAGCACCACCCAAGTCCATAACACAAGCTCTCAACATATCTTCCAAAATTTGGATGGTTCGCTCTGACTGTCCATTGGTTTGGAGATGAAAAGCTGTACTTAAACTTAATTTGGTCCCCAATGCTTTATGAAGACTCTTCCAAAATTATGAAACGAACCTACTATCTCAATCTGATACTATAGAAATTGGAATCCCATGTAGTCTCACAATTTGTTCCATGTACAAGTTTGCAAGTTTTTCCAGAGAGAGTCTGACACGAAAAGATAAGAAGTGAGCTGATTATGTCAGCCGGTCCACAATCACCCATACCGCATTATTTCCCTCGGGGGTTTTGGGTAAACCTGTCACAAAGTCCATGGTAATGTGCTCCCATTTCCACTAAGAAATCGCAAGAGACTGCAATGGTCCAGCAGGTCTTTGATGCTTAGCTTTTACCTGTTGACATACCAAGCATTGAGCCACATACTAAGCTGTCTTTCTTCATACCAGTCCACCAAAAATTTGCACATAGATCTCGATACATTTTTGTACTACCCGGATGCATCGTATATGCTAAACCATGCGCCTCTTCCATAATTTCATTCTTTAATTCTAGAAGTTTGGGAACACATAATTTGTTACCAAACCTCAGGGTATCATCTTTATATATAATAAATTCTGACTGAGCACCAGACTCAACTGTCTCTCTTATTCTCTGGAGCTCTAAATCTTCCTTCTGAGCTGATTTAATTTTGTCAATCAGGATAGGTTGTACCATAATACTTGCTAATTGAGTCCCAGAATTATGAATTCGTACCTCAATCTCAGACCTCTCCAGATCCATTATGATGTGCTTTTGATTAGTAATTAAAGCTGCTAACTTACTTGGGGACTTCCTACTCAGGGCATCTGCTACAACATTTGCCTTGCCTGGATGGTAGTTGATAGTCAGATCATAATCCTTTAATAGTTCCAACCATCTTCTCTGTCTCAAGTTCAACTCCTTCTGAGTGAATATATATTTTAAACTTTTATGATCTGTAAAGATTTCACAACGACTACCATACAGATAATGCCTCCATATTTTTAAGGCAAAAACTACAGCTGCTAACTCCAGGTTATGAGTAGGATAATTTGATTCATAAGACTTTAATTGTCTAGAGGCATAGGCTATCACTTTTCCATTTTGCATTAAAACAAACCGAGACCCTTTCAAGATGCATCACTGTATATGCTGAAATCCCCTATCTCTGCGGGAACAGTCAACACTGGGGCAGTGACTAACCGTTTCTTCAATTCTTGAAAACTTTGCTCACATTCATCTGTCCATTCAAATTTTGTTCGTTTCTGGGTTAGGCGAGTTAAAAGTATAGCAATAAGAGAAAATCCTTCAACAAACCTTCGATAATATCCTGTCATTCCCAGGAAACTACGAACTTCAGACACGTTAGTAGGTCTCTCCCACTCTACCACTGCTTCCACTTTCTTTGGATCCACAGAAACACCATCCTTAGAAATAACATGGCCAAGAAAAGAAATTCTGTCCAACCAAACGTCACATTTTTTAAGCTTGGCATACAACTTCTCCTCCTTGAGTATTTGTAATACTATTTTTAAGTGTTCCTCATATGCCTGTAGACTCCTTGAATAAATTAGTATATCATCAATAAATACTACTACAAATTGATCCAGATATGGTCTAAACACTCGGTTCATGAGATCCATGAAAACTGCAGGTGCATTTGTCAGACAAAAGGTAGAACCAAAAATTCATAGTGTCCATATCTGGTTCTAAAAGCTGTCTTTGGTACATCCTCTGCCTTTATCTTCAATTGATGATAACCAGAACGAAGATCAATCTTTGAGAATACCTGTGCTCCCTGTAATTGATCAAATAGATCATCAATCCTTGGTAAGGGATATTTGTTCCTTATGGTCACTTTGTTCAACTCCTGATAGTCAATGCAGAGCCAAAAACTTTCATCCTTCTTCTTTACGAATAGGACCGGAGCACCCCAGGGAGACACGCTAGGTCTGATAAATCCTTTATACAATAATTCTTGCAATTGCTCCTTAAGTTCTTTTAATTCTGTCGGAGCCATTCTATAGGGAGCTTTGGAGATGGCACCTGTACCTGGTATAAGATCAATAGAGAACTCAATGTCTCTATCAGGAGGTAATCCTAGCAGATCATCGGGAAAGACCTTCGGAAATTCTTTCACAATGGGTATGTCTTCCAACTTAAGCTCCTGCTGTCGAGTATCTATCACTGCTGCCAGAAATCCTTCACAACCTTTTCTGAGGAGTCGCTTGGCAATAAAAGCTGAAATTACCCTCCTCATAAAAGTTAACTTGTTACCACTCTGATTGATCAGGAATCTGAAATTTCACTATCTTCTCAAAACAGTTGATGGAAGCATGGTATGCTGCTAGCCAATCTATTCCAAGGATCATATAGAAATCCTTCATATCCATGACTATCAAATCAACTTCCATCTCCGAGGTGTTGTCCAAAGGATTGAGCGCCGGTTCCCGTGGATGCTCCTTATCGCCGGTGTTGTCCATGGGATTGGGCGTTGGTTCCTGTGGATGTTCCTCATCACCAGATAGAACCCCAATATCCTCATGCTGCTCTATAGGATCCCAAGCATTTGATCCATCCGCAAATCTTGTGGGCCTCCTAGCATGTCCACGCCCACTTTCACGTGCCATGGAAATCCTACACCAGTCATTATTAGTATACAACTAACACTCAGTTGATAAAAAAAACATAACATAGTATCTACCCCACCTATGAATCAACCCATACTCTCTCTCGATGAGCTTATACCCTAAGATCCTAAAACCTGGCTCTGATACCACTCTGTCACGCCTCGAATCCAGCACCGAAATCGGCTACACGACCGGCCGCACAAATCCTAGGTTTTACCCTAGAGATCATGCAAGGCCTAGTTACACAAGAGTCAAACATAGCAAATTAAAACTAATATTATTTAAACAATCAAGTAACAATTGAACAATCCATTTATTAAGTCGATATCACATATTGGCCTACTGATTCACAAACATCAGTAACCGAAACTAAAACTAACTAACTAGCTCAGTATATATGAAGCTCCGTCTCACGCCCAGCCCAAATCCTCGCTATGTATCCTGAGTCTCTGAAAAGACAAATAGTAGGAAATGAGCTATGCAACCTAGTAAGGTTTCCATGTGATCACCAATAATAATATATATATATATATATATATATATGAAAATAGCAAAACACCAGTATATTATGTGACACAGTCAAATAATTCAAGTTTCATGTATGACAAAAACATTGAAAACTTTACATTTCTCTTTTAGAATTTCTATTGTTTAACCATTATCTTTAGGGTTCTGGACTAGCCACGATCACACTCCAGCCAGTAACTGGCACACTGTTGTCACAGTCCAGCCTGTGATGGGCACACTGTTGTCACACTCCAGCCTGTGACGGGCACACAAATTGTCACACTCCAGCTTGTGACGGGCACACAATTTGTCACACTCCAGCCTGTGACGGGCACACTGAGAAATCACGGTACCGCCGTGGCATGGCTAGTCCAAACATCGGTTCACTTAACACTTTATCATTTCATCTCACATAGTCAGAACATGTCACCTTTCAACGATCGCTATCACGATCAAACACATTCAGAGATCACTTAGTAAACATGATATATTAAATAGAACACAAACAACATTAACAACAAACTCATTCCGTATCCCGGAAAATCAAATCATGCTATCCGAAAATAACCATGCATGAAAAATATTTAAATATATGCTCGGATCAAATCAGGTCATGTAAAATATATTTATATTACGGGTGATCAAGTTTAGAAGTCCTTACCTCTCAAAAACCAACTATCAACGCCTGAACTAATCCATACCCGAAATCTGCGCGACGCCTTCCTACTCAGGAGACTGATTCTCTACATAAACAAATAATTAAATTAAAAAAATCTGAATTTCTCAATTTTTCACGAATCTTGAGAAAATCACTTGACTTTCTCTCTCTTCTTCCTCTCTCCTCTCTTTCTCTCTCTCTCTTCTTTTTTTTTTTCTAGACCGTACAGAACCCCTTTTTTTTTTCCTTTCTTCTTTCTTTCCTTCTTTTCTTCTTTCTCCCGAGCCCCCCCTGTTACTTTTCCCTCGGCCCGGCCGAACTGGCTTCCCCCCGCCCAATTTGCCGGCAACCACGGAGTGGTTGTCGCAGAGGCTTCACGAACTGGCGACGGCAGGCGGCGGCAACGGCGACAGCAACGAAGAATGGCCCCAACTCCAACCGAAATCCATCCCAAGAAAACCATCAAAAATCCTTCCAAAATTGAAAATAAATAAAAAGAACTCACCGGTCGGCGTTGGAGAGCTCTCAGCCACTCGTCGGAGAGGGAGAAAGTGCGTGTAGGGCTTGATGAGGTGACGGTGTGGAGTTTTTAATGAGAGAACAACGAGAGTTCCCTCGCCGTTTGAAACTCTTCCACCGACCAAACGCTTCCCAAACCTACACGAATCCGTCACCGACCTCCTCCCACACTCTCACGACTCTCCCACCGAGATTCCTGGTGGAAACTCCGGCCGGCTAGGGCAAAAACCCCACTCCCCTATTCCGATTTCCTTCCCTTCATCCCGTCTTCTCTTCTTTTTTTTTTCATCAGTTTGGGTTGAAGTCGGCTGGGCCTGCCGACTTCAGCCCAAGCCCAATGTTACAAATAATGAGATTGCCACGTCACAGGCTGAAGTGTGATACCAAGGTTGCCAGTCATGGGTTGAAGCATGACCGTGGTTAATCCAGAATCCTAAAGAAGAAGGATGATTAAATTGAAGCATAAAAAGAAAATATGATTTTATAAAAGGTTTTGTCATACATGATATTTGAGTTATCTTGGTTGCATGATCTGATAAAATATTATTTTTCAATATTTTTAAATTATACTATTATTGGTGTGACTGTTTGGAGACCTTAATAGGCTCTAGAGCTCATAACCCCGTACTTTCTTCCTTCTCAGAGTTATGCAAGATATTCGAGCTTGGTAGTGGATTGGATTCGTGGTTAGGTGATGCATAGAAAGGATTGGGCCGATCATGAGATCAAATACCAGGATTTTAGATTTTTAGTTAGTTTTGTTCAGTTAGTTCAGTTGCTGATATTTATGGATCCATGGACCATTTAGTAATTTTTGATTTTAATAAAAGAATTATTCAGTTATATATAAGAAAAAAATGTGTTGGTATAATTGCTGTGATTTTTAAATGAAGTGACTCGTGTGTACCTAGGCTTTGCATGATCTCTAGGATAAAACCTAGGGTTATGTGGCCGGTCACGTAGCCGATTCTGGTACTGAATTCGAGACGTGACAGAATAGTATCAGAGCTTAGGTTATGATGACTTGGAACTGTGGTATAAGTGATTAAAATATATATAAGTGATATCAGGATTCAGATCATGATTGTTCGAGACTAGGACATAAGTGATTTGAAAATCACATGGTGGTTATTAGCACATGATATAACGATATCAAAACTTAGGCTATGATTACTTAGGACTGTGATATAAATAGTTGGGACATGATATGAATAGTATCGAAGTTAAGAATATGACCACTTGAGACATGATATATGTGATTAGGACATGACATGAGTAAAATTGAAATTTAGGTTATGACCACTTTAGACTGTGACATAAGTACTTAGAATACTATTTGAATGATATTAAAATTATGGTTATGATCAATATGGACCATGATTTAAAAAGTATTTGAAATTAGTGTTATGATCAGTTGGGATATGAAGTTGGAAAGAAAATGGATTCGAAGTTTAGATTCTAATCCTTAGATATTATGCATAAAATCTGGCATATGATTAGTACCAAAGAGGAACATGATTTTTATCTTAAGGTAAATAGTGAGATTGATCTAGGATAAATGCAAAGGGCTGGATGATTTATACTATTTAATCATGATAAGTAATCATAGCATATGATGGAAATTAGAGAACTGAATTAGATGTGTCTGTCTTTGATAAGTGGGTTTGATCCAAGCATCAAGAGTACTGGTCTGGAATTATAGCTTGTTATGTTAATAGGTTATGCTAAATAAGTAAGTTCAATTATCAATTGAATGATTTTGGAATCCTAAATCTAATGTGGATGTGGATCATGATAACATGCTAGCCCTGTTGTTAATTATCGGATTAAAAATTCTTGGGACTATTATAAGAAGATGTTTAGGGTATAGGTTATGCAAGAGTTAAAGGATATTAGAAAGGATATTGTTGTGATAAGCCAGCTCAATAAAAACACATTGCCAGTTCAGATGTCCAATTAATCCTTTTTGAACCGGTCACCCGAGCCAGAAAATCTGAAGATCACTCCTAAGCACCATAAAGAGACAATTCGACATTTTTATATTATTTAGGGACAGTCTTCGGCCTGCGCTGAAGAGAACAGTGCCGAAGTACATCCCTGACCCGCACTACCCCAGAACAATTAGCTAGTCTCTCTCTTCGTGCCGGTCCGAAGAAGACTGGCTCGAAGAGGACAAGTCCAAAGCAGACGCTCCAGCCCACTCCGAAGAAGAAAGTTTCGAAGCAAATGGCTAAGACGTCTTTGGCTTACTTCGAAGAGGAGAGGTACAAGACAAATGACCAACTCGATTTCGGTCCCTTCTGAAACAGTGGCTCCGAAGTAAATCCTTGGTTAATCTCAACCTAAAGTTACTAGAAGTGGTTACGGTTGTTATAACCAACCACGTGGTCAACAACACTGGCTTTAACAATATTGAGATAACCAACATCCGACAGCAACAACTTTTAGTTATGGGGATGTTAAATTAACTAACTTCCCTAACTGAAATCAAGTGGGCTCAAACACATTCGGTTACAACTACGGTTATAAATAACGATAAGAGGGGACCCCTAAGGTAAGTGATCTAAGGGCACAGCAGAGCCAGCTAAAAGCTCATTCTTGGACGCCGCTCAAACCCACCTCTCCTTCCACTCCACTCTACTCTACTTACTTAGAATTCTCCATTCTGTTGCCTGGATTCTTACTGACTTAGCCATCGGAGTATCCCCCGCCGAAGGAAATCCAGTCAGGAACTTATTTTGCAGGGATTCCAAGAGGCAAACTAGCAATCCAGCCACTCCGCCTGGTCCGGGAGGGTTAGGCGTCAACAAATATGTTTTCGATGAATCTATATATAAATTATCATTGAAATATATAAGGAAAAATATGTTTGGGATGATGTCTAGCTTTGTAGCTCTCTATTGGTGGATTGGATTATATTATGTTGACATGGCATATATAATTCGATAGAATTTTGATAGCCTATGTTAGTAGTTCTGGATTGGATTACTGAATCTATCCTATATTCATTGGGGATTATTGGATATGTTAAACTCCAAGTCAAATAAGATCTATAAGAATATCTAGTTTATCATATTACTGGATTATAGTAAGCAAAGAAATTGATATTGAAAAACTTATGTGGGTTTAGCATATAAGGGACAATATTTTAGGTAGTTTATTAATTGATCTAAGAGTATGGTAAGATTGTTCTATAAGCAATAATATGATTGATTTTATTCATGAGCATTGATTCGAGTTATTTACTTTGTTAGAGTTAATGATAACTTTTCTAGAAAAAAGTTAATCTAGATTGTCTAAATGAACTGTCAAGGAAAGTATAATTAATCCGAACTTGAACTAGAGTTATTGGTGTCTTAAAAAGATGGTGAAATTTATGCAAGGACTTTCAATATAGAAATTGGGTCAAGATAAACCTTGATATGATATGCCTGAGATGTGAATGAGATAAAGAGACTCAATAGCTTTACTTAAATAACTTGAGATTTCCTTGATACCAATATAAAATAAGTTTGCAGGGATTTATCTTGTGAACCTAGATAGTTTAGTAATTTATTCAAAGTGCGTAGTGGAAGCGCAGTAGGTTGAGATTATTCTGAAATCAATTAAGAATGTTAACTCTATTTTTAGAAGTGTTATGATAGGAGTACTGATTTGAATTTTAGTAACAAGATTTTAGTAATAAATGAAAAGATAATGTTACTGATCCTTGGACTAGTTTATAGATGTTGCTAGGCAATTTTCGTCAATAGATTCGAGGACTTTAGTAAAAATTTCGGACATCTTTAAATCTAAAATAATAAAGTGATGATTATTTGAGTCCGTAAAATTAAAATTCTAGATAACATAAAATATCTAGAATTTTAATTTTACGGACTCAAATAATCATCATTTTATTATTTTAGGTTCAGAGATGTCCGAAATTTTTGATTGCCGTAAAAGGTGCGAGCGACAGAGCAGTTCCTCCTTGAATAAAATAAATTTTCCTCCGCGTGATTTTATTTCCCTGGTTCTTCTTCCCTGCATAAGAATTCCTCCGGTGATAACAAATTGGTATCAGAGCCTCCGATCAAAAAGAGGGGAGAAAGAGAGCCAGAGAGGGCTCCCTCCGCGATATCCTCAAATCCTCGGCCCCGGCCTTTGCTATCGTGTCGGAGCTCCCGTTGCAAGACGCCTCCCCTGAAGACTTCGCGTCTACGCCGGCCGCCGGATCGGCTATCTAGTCCTCGGCCTTGGGCACCGCCTCCGTTTCCCCAAGTACTGTCGCTAGTTTCGCCTCCTTTTTCTGATCGGTCGAGTTGGATGAACAGCTGGAATCTTTACTTGAGATCCGATTCGCCGTCCCTCTCTCGGCGTCCTTTCCTGCCTTCGGACGAGGACCTGGCGATCTATTACTTCGCAGATGAGCTCCTCGGCCAAGAATTTCCTTCAACTAACAAAGTCAAGGAGGAAGTCCTCTGCAATATTAAAAACCCCAGAAGAGAGCAACAGCCCGTGTGAGGAAAAGTGGCTGGGCATGAAAAAAAAAAAAAACAAAGAAACAGGGTATTTGAGAAAGAAAGGTACAGGGGTTTGCAGTTTGTTTCAGAGGAAAAAAAAAAAAACAGAAACAGCAGGAGATAAGAAGAGAGAGAGAGCGTGTGGGAGAAAAGAAGCCGTGAGAGAAGAGAAGAAACAGGGGCTTGCCGTGAAAGAGAGTTTTTGGCACGAATTTCAGAGTACTGAAATTCGTTAGGGTCCGTGTATTTCTTCCCTGACTTTTTTTGGTGCGTGCTCAAAGTTGGAGTGCAGCCCAGGTGAGCAATGATGAAGTCCGGGAATGCATCGCTGGGGCAGATGTCGTTATTATGACTCACGAAGTCGAACTACGATAATTGGAGTATTCAGATGCGTGCGTTGCTCGGTGCACAAGATGCGTGGGATGTAGTCGAGAATGGTTACATAGAGCCGGAAGATACTGATAGTATGACGGTAACTCAATTAAAGGTGTTGAAATAAACGCGTATGAAAGACAAGACTGCTCTCTATTTCTTGTTCCAAGCGGTGGATGAATCGAGTTTCGAGAAGATTGCCGGAGCAACAACTTCAAAGGAGGCCTGGAAGATTCTGCAAAAGGTCTTCAAAGGCACCGACCGAGTTAAACAAGTACGACTTCAAACTTTGCGAGGTGAGTTGGAGGCCATGAAAATGAAGGAGTCAGAAAAAGTGTCTGACTATATCACGCGTGTGCAAACAGTGATAAATTAACTCAAACGCAATAGAGAAATTCTAACTGAAGCAAGGGTTGTTGAAAAGATTCTGCAATTATTAACCGAGAATTTTGAGAACATTGAATGCGTTATCGAGGAATCAAGAAATTTGGAGGAGATGACCATTGATGATCTTGCGGGTTCACTTGAAGCGCATGAACAGCGGAAAAAGAAAAAGAAACAAGAGCTGCTCGAGGAGGCCTTGCAAACTAAGGCAACTATCAAAGAGAACAAGGCGATGAATGCATACTAAAATCAAGGAAGAGGTCGCGGCCGTGGTGGCCGTGGTGGTCGTGGTGTTGATCGCAGTAGAGGTCGTGGACATGGAGACAACTTCGAAGAAAAAGGCCATCCAAGCCAACATAATTGGCATGCCGAGGACGCGGTCGTGGTAGAGGCGGCCGGTCATATCATCAAAATATTTTAATCTCGGCATGATAAAACTCCGGCGCTTACATTCTTTAGTAATGACATTATGATTTCTCTATTTAAGGAGTGCTCGAGGTTTTCATAAGATAAAAAATTGATTATAAAATCATGGAAAAGCTTAAGAGAAGAAAGAATGTTAAAGACCATGGTAAGTGTCTAATACTCAAGCTTTCTTCTAATTTTTAGTTAAGAATAGAGTGGACCGATTATGATTTCCATGTGGAGATTAATCAAAAGAAATAAATTTCACGGGCAAAGAATTATATATTTTAATTCGGGATTGAGGCGTTAATGTTCATTTGAAAGAAATTGAAGGAATTCACAATATGGATAGATGGTGATGATCAAAATAAAATGCTATATCATGATGTTATGTAAAGGTTATATGAGGAAAGCATTCTAAGAGTGGGATTATCTGAAAGGTCGAGGATAATGTTAAGGTTGGGTATTTCTAAATTTGGATTATCATGATGTTCTTATAAAGTTAATTAAGGATACTTAATTGTATCAAAAGGTTAGTGTTGCCGCTCTCGCCGCCGCGCCCGTGCCACGGATCAGCCGATCCTTCCTGACCGCCTGGCGAGGGAGCCTCCCTTCCCGCGGAGAACCTGCAACAAAGGGGTTAGAGGAACCTGGCCGGGGATCCCGGCGAGGGAGCTCCGACGGTCAAGTCAGTAGACGACGAGAAGGAACAGACTCTCCAGCCGGACCCTCGAAAGGATTCCAGACTTGGAGAGTTAACTGGTGAAGGAAACGCTCTGGGGACCAGGATTTCGGCTGGGCCTCCTTGCCGAGCTCACACTCAATGTTCCCCTCTCGGGATCTCTGGTTTCTCTCTCGGAGCAAGGCCTTTCGCCGGTGCTTCCTCCCTGTCCCCAGGCTAATTGGCTTACCTTGTCGTCCCCAGATTCCGCCTTCTTTATCTCCTTCCGTCGTGCATTTGTCTTTTTTCCTCCTCGGAAACTCCCCTCCCCCGTCCTCTTCTCTTTTCCCTTTTCGATGAAGGGGGCCAGGCGGCTTTCCGACCTCGTCCACCGGGCCCAGCAGGAAAAAGGCAAAGACAGAAGAGAAAGAGGGGAGGGCGGCGCTGACAGGGCGACCGGTCAGGCCTCGGGCCCAGTGAGAGCGCCCTCTTCCCCAAGCATGGGCGCCATCTATCTATGGGGCCTGTGTCGTCAGGATTGCGTCTCTCGGGTGCGGGACCTGTCGGGCCGATGCTAGTGATGTTCCGCGCGCCGCCGCCCTCCGTACGGGATGCCGTCTGGGGTTCGTACGGCCCGAGGGATGGCCTCGGGGCCCGTCTCTCTCCCCAGGGCCCTCTTCGTACGAGCGGTCTGACCTCGGCTGAGTTGGGCCCGTCTCCGGGGGCCAACTGGCGAGGGACAAAGGATTAGCCGACCTCGGCTTAGGTGGACCCCTCCTGGGTGGACACCTAGCGAGGTGGCAGGAGGTCGCCTGGCTTCGGCCGAGGTGGGCCCGTCTCCGAGTGACCACCTGGCGAAGGGCGAAGGATCAGCCGACCTCGGCTTAGGTGGACCCCTCCTGGGTGGACACCTGGCGAGGTGGCAGGAGGTCGCCTGGCTTCGGCCGAGGTGGGCCCGTCTCCGGGTGACCACCTGGCGAAGGGCGAAGGATCAGCCGACCTCGGCTTAGGTGGACCCCTCCTGGGTGGACACCTGGCGAGGTGGCAGGAGGTCGTCTAGCTTCGGCCGAGGTGGGCCCGTCTCCGGGTGACCACCTGGCGAAGGGCGAAGGATCAGCCGACCTCGGCTTAGGTGGACCCCTCCTGGGTGGACACCTGGCGAGGTGGCAGGGGGTCGCCCGACCTCGGCCGACCTCACTTAGGCGGACCCCTCCGGGCCCGGGCACCAATGAGGTGGTAGAGGAATTCCGAGCCGAGCTCGACCTCGGCGAGGGCGATTTGCCTCAGGCAGTCGTCGGGTGGTGTAGTCTTGCCGAACCTGGCTTTGAGGATGTGGCGCTGACTTGGCCGGGGATACACACACGTGGCTCGCTCGTATTCGGTGGTACCTGAGCCTGGCCACATCACTGTCACGGCTATAACAGTTGCCCCCCAGCCCGCCGTTCCGTCGGAGCGTTGTAGAACGGAACGTCGGGATTAAATGCGGACATGACGTGGAGAGGCGAAGATCTTGCATCATAATTGCCACGATCCCGATCGCCGTGGCTCGATGCGGCTGAAGACCTATGGGGAGCCGTCACGCGTCGCCCACTTGCTCGTAATTAATGCGTCGCTTCGAGGCAGAGGCCGTTACTCAGCTAACGAGGCATCGGTGTCGGGCGTGCGCCCACGTGGCGATCATCCAGTGGCCTGAGATGAAATGACGGGTACGGCCGCTGTCGGCTGAGTTTGAAAGGGAGGGGACTTTCCAGAACGAGGCCTTTTCCCTTGCTTCGTGGGCGGTTCGCTGCAGGCTAACAACTCCTGTTGCTTGCGCTCGTCTGGCGTATTTTCGGTGAGTGCCTCCTTCTTCTCCTCTAGCCCCCCTCGTTCTTTCTTGTTTCTTTTCTGGTTTTTTCGTCCTTTCCCTTTCTATGGCGCGCCGTCGCCATGTCTCTTCCAATCCGGACGAGGCCGGTCCATCCCGGCCGAGGACTCTATCTTCTTCCTCCTCAGATGAGGAGACAATCCCGGAGGAGGTCCGCCGGCGTCTGCAACCCGGGGTATCACCATTGGTATCCCCAGGGGGATCCGGTCCCCTCCGGTTGCACCTGCCGTGCCCCTCCGTTCTCTTCCTGCTCTGCCTTCTCTTCCTGCTCCGCCTTCTCTTCCCGCCGGTCCCTCCGGTCATGCCTCCACCATGACCGAAGGTGATCTTTCTCTGCTCCGGGATGCTTACTGCATCCCGGAGTCCATCCGCTTGTTTGTTCCGCGGTCCGGGGAGCGCGTCACCATGAGTGGCCCCGGCCGCATTGCCTTCTACGAAGACTTCCTCCCTGGGGGTCTTCGGTTTCCTCTGCATCCTTTCTTTCTTTCCTTCCTCAGCCACTTCCGGCTTGTCCCGGCCCAGCTGGCTCCTAATGCCATCCGGGTCATCTTCTCCTTTATTGTTTTCTGTCACTTTCACGGGTTCGTTGCCCGTTTTTCTCTCTTCAGGGCCTTGTTTACCCTAAAGAAGTGCTCCACCGATGACGGCTGGTAGTACATTTCGCCCCGGCCTAGGTGTCTCCGGTTCGACCTCCCTTCCTCGGTCAAGGGGTGGAAGAGCCGGTTTTTCTTCGCCTCGGTCGACGACGTCAACTGGGCCTGGAGTGAACCGGACCGGACCCCGAACCGAAATTCCCGGGTCGAGTCGGCGGACCAGGAGTCCTATACCCTGCTCCTGAGCGACGTGGTCCCGGCGCTCGAGGTTCTGCTCTCTGAGCAGAATCTTTTTGAGGCCGGTATCAGTCCCATCCGTGAGACCGGTGAGATTTGGCCCCACTTTGACCTCTGCCCCCTCTTCTCTTCATAACCGAGCCGGCTGACTTCCTGTTTCTTTTGTTTTGCAGGGATGAAATTTTCATTGGAGAATCTCTTGGAGGGGGCAGCCCAGCGGGATGTCATGGAGGTGGACGAGCCCGCAGCGAAGAGGGCTCGCACGGAGACGAGCCGGGAGGTCGTGGCGGCAGCCGTGCCCAGCCCTGTTGCTGTCATTTCCCCGCCCAGGCTACCTCAGGGCGGGGCTACTGATGCCCCGGCCGCGCGACCTGGTGGCGCCGCCGAGAGGACTCCACCGCCTGCTGCTCCGCCCATCGCCGGGCCCGTCGTTGTTGCCAGCTCGACAGCGCCGCCCGTGGCGATCGCCGGCCCGTCGGTTGCGGCCTCGGCCGAGGGGGCGGCCGCCGCAGGAGCCGGCCCGAAGGCTCCGGCGCCGGTGATCAACAACCGGGACTCCGTCATCCTCGACAAAGGGCTGGCGGAGAAGATCATGGAGTACGCCTCCACCGCCCGGGACCGCCGAGCTCGGGGCGGCCGGGACTATGCAGACGCGCTGCTCGGGATCCTCCCGCAGCTCTTCACGGTAAGTCCGAGCTTCTTCCTTCTCCTTTTTCTTTCTTTCGAGACCTAGCCTCCTTCATTTTGACCTGCGTTGTTTTTTGTCGTTGCAGATCGGTAACGACGTTCTCCTACTGAGGAATTTCCTCGTAGGGAACGCCAAAAGGGACTCCGAGCGGGAGCTGAGACTCGGCAAGCTCGCGGCCGATGTCAAGGACTTGATGGAGAAGGGCACCGAGCTGCGAGCTGACAAACAAGCCCTTCAGTCCGACCTGGCGCGTTCCGAGGAGCGGAACAAAGAGTTGGAGGCCTCCTTGTTGGAGGAGCGGACCTCCAACCAGCGCCAAACAGAGGAGGAGGCGGCGGAGAAGGCCCGCCTGCAGGCCCACTCCCAATGGCTGGAGCGCCAGCTGGAGGAGGCCCGGCGAGACGCGGCCGCGGCGAAGGACCGGAGCGCGTACGTCAACGGGCTCCTGGAGGCAGCCAAGCGGGAGGCGCAAGAGGCCGTCCCCAAATTCCGGGCTTCCGACGAGTACACGTCGGAGGTCTGGGAGGCCGCCATGGACTCCTTCCTGAAGGGGTTCCGGATGTGCCGGGAGAAGGTGGGGGCCTTCTTCCCCAAGCTGGATCTGAGCGGGGTTGTGATTGGTGGCAGGAGGCCAGGGGGCGAGAGCAGGGCCTCCGGCACGGCCGAAGCGACCCCTGCGGCGCCGTCGACCAGCGATGCCGCGGCCCCGGAGCAGCCCCAGGAGCCGGCCGTTGTAGAAGTCGAGGACGCAGCACCCGCGCCTCCGGCAGAGGGCTCCGATCCCGCACCTCAGTGAACCCGGCGTCTTCTTCCTGATGTCTCCTCTTTTTTGCTTCTGTTTGTTGTTTTTGTTTTATGTTGTATTCTCTCTTTTTTTGGGAAGTCCCGGCCTGTCGGGACTCCCAGCTTGTATCGACTACTCACATCAATGAAAATCTAAGTTCAACAAAACCTTGAGTTTTTCTTTTTCATTTCATCTCACCTTTCTTTTCCCTTCTTTCTGAGATGTCGGTTTGGAGCACTTGAAACAGTTGCAGGCCCGGTCCTCCCATAAATCGAAGGATGGGGCCTGCTGAGTCGCGTCACAGCAGAGCAAGCCTTAAGCGGGCCTAACTTTGGGTCGCCTTCATGCTTGCGCAGGCAACACGGTTTCTGCACCGCCTTCCAGGCCGAAACCCAGGATCTTCGGACTGAGCTCGGTGCCGCAGGCTTTCTCATGCCTTGCGCGGCCTGCTGAGCTGTGCTTCGGGCTTGCGGGGGCGAACTGGGTTCGGCGCCGCCTTCCAGGCCGAAGCCCAGGATCTCCGGACTGAGCTCGATGTCGCAGGCTTTCTCAAGCCTTGCGCGGCTTGCTGAGCTGTGCTTCGGGCTTGCGTGGGCGAATTGGGTTCGGCGCCACCTTCCAGGCCGAAGCCCAGGATCTCCGGACTGAGCTCGATGCCGCAGGCTTTCTCAAGCCTTGCGCGGCTTGCTGAGCTGTGCTCCGGGCTTGCATGGGCGAACTGGGTTCGGCGCCACCTTCCAGGCCGAAGCCCAGGATCTCCGGACTGAGCTCGATGCCGCAGGCTTTCTCAAGCCTTGCGCGGCTTGCTGAGCTGTGCTCCGGGCTTGCGTGGGTGAACTGGGTTCGGTGCCACCTTCCAGGCCGAAGCCCAGGATCTCCGGACTGAGCTCGATGCCGCAGGCTTTCTCAAGCCTTGCGTGGCTTGCTGAGCTGTGCTCCGGGCTTGCGTGGGCGAACTGGGTTCGGCGCCACCTTCCAGGCCGAAACCCAGGGTCCGCGGTCTGAACCCGATGCCGTAGGCCTTCTTGTCGAAGTTAGAAGGGAGTGTTTGAAGTGGGGAAGCTTTGTTACAGAAACTGGGAGCCTTACATCACTGATAGTACATTCTCAGGTTCGAGGAGTTCCACGTCCGGGGGAACCTGGCACCTCCCAATTCTTCCAAGTAATATGCTCCATGAGGGAGGGCTTCTGCCACCCGATATGGGCCTTCCCAGTTGGGCGATAGCTTGCCGCATTCCCGTGGCTGGGAGGCTTCGGCGCGCCGGAGGACCAAGTCTCCGGGACAAAAAACCTTCGGCCGCACTCGGGAGTTGTAATATCTGGCTACACGTTGCCGGTACGCCGCCATTCGGATTCGGGCCCTGTCCCTCGTTTCCTCTAGAAGGTCTAGGTTGAGCATCATCCTGGCCGGGTTTTCTGTCTCGTCGTATTGCTCTACGCGCAGCGGGGGTAGGCTGAGCTTGATCGGGATGACTGCCTCGGCTCCGAAGACGAGGTTGAATGGGATTTCGTCGGTAGCCATCCTTGGGGTGGTGTGGTATGCCCAAAGGATGCTGGGAAGCTCGTCGGCCCACCTGCCCTTGGCCTGGTCCAGCCGCGTGCGGAGGCCCTGAAGAATGGTCCTGTTCGTGACTTCGGCCTCCCCGTTGGTCTGAGGGTGCGCCACCGAGATAAAGCGATGCCTGATGCCGAGGTCGCTGCAGAATTCTTCGAATTCCTGGCAGTCGAACTGGCGTCCGTTGTCGGTGACCACGGTGTGGGGGAGGCCAAAGCGGCAGATGATGGACTTCCAGAAGAACTTGGCGACGTTTGCTTCGGTGATCCTCGCCAAGGGTTCGGCCTCGACCCATTTCGTGAAGTAGTCGATAGCCACTATCAAGAACTTCCGCTGGCCAGACGCCGGCGGGAATGGGCCCAGGAGGTCCATCCCCCACTGGGCGAACGGCCAGGGGGCTGAAAGCTGGGAGATTGGGTTGGAGGGTTGCCGCTGCACCGTGGCGTGACGCTGGCACCGGTCGCACATCTTCACAAAGTCGGCGGCGTCTTCCTTCATTGTCTCCCAGAAGTAGCCCTGACGGAGGGCCTTGTATGCCAATGCCCTGCCCCCCACGTGGTTCCCGCAGATGCCTTCGTGAATCTCCTGGAGCATAAGCCTGGCTTCTGTGGGTCCTACGCACTTAAGAAGGGGGTAGGAGTAGGATCTTCGATACAGCTGCCCGTCCATCAAGACGAACCGAACGGCCTTCTTCCTGATGAGCCGAGCTGCCTCTCGGTCCTCCGGCAGGGTGCCGCTGGTGATGTACGCAGTGTACTTGTCCATCCAGCTGGGCCCCTGGCTGACCTGATGGACCTCCACCGGTGCTTCGAGGCTTGGGACCTCAAGGCGCTCCACATGAGCGCGTCCCAGCATCGTGTCCGACAGGGTCGCCAGCCGAGAGAGGGCATCCGCGCGGGCGTTCTCCCCGCGGGGAATGTGGAAGATGTTGAAGCGCCGGAACTTGGACGCGCCCGCCTTGACGAGCTCCAAGTACCTCGCCATTTGGGGGTCGTGTGCGACGTACTCCCCGGATACTTGCCCCGCCACGAGCTGGGAGTCAGTGAAAGCTCTGAGGTTGGTCACGCCCAGCTCGCAGGAGACTCTCAGTCGGGCAAAAAGTGCCTCGTACTCCGCCTGGTTATTTGTTGCGGGGAATTGGAAACGGAGTGCACACTCGGCGACGACCCCGTCGCCATTGGCAAGGATGAGCCCAGCTCCGCTCCCACCGGAGTTTGAGGCTCCGTCCACATGGAGGATCCAGGCGTCCTCTCCGGGCTCATCGGCGCCAACCTCCATCGGCTGCGCCAGGGGGCCTTCCTCGGGCTCCTTGCCCAAGCCTGCACATTCGACCAAGAAATCGGCCAGCACCTGCACCTTCATGGCCGACCTTGGCCTGTATGTAATGTCGAACTCGCTGAGTTTTAGTACCCATTTGGCCAATCGTCCTGAAGTATCGGGTCGGCTGAGCACCGCTTTCAGCGGTTGATCCGTCAGGACGGCGATGGGGTGCGCTTGGAAATAGGGCCTGAGACGCTGGGCAGACACTATTAGCGCAAAAACAAGTTTCTCGGGCCGGGAATACCTGAGCTCCGCGTCTCGGAGGAGTTTGCTGGTATAGTACACCGGCCGCTGGATCCCCTGGTCGTCGGTTCGGACCAAGACAGAGCTGACGGCCTCCGGGGTAACCGCCAGGTAGAGGGTAAGCTCCTCTCCCTCCTCGGGCCTGGACAGTAAAGGTGGCGATGCGAGCGTCTTCTTCAGCTCCTCGAAGGCCTGCTGACACTCCTCGGTCCAAGCAAAGCCATTCATCTTCCTCAGCACCTTGAAGAAGGGACGGCAGCGGTCCGCCGACCTGGAAATAAAACGGCTAAGGGCCGCGACTCGGCCGGTCAGTCGCTGCACTTGCTTCTTGGAGGCGGGCTGCTCCATGTCCAGGATGGTCTGGACCTTCTCTGGGTTTGCCTCGATTCCTTTTTGAGTCACCATAAACCCTAGGAACTTCCCGGCGGAGACGCCGAAGGCGCACTTCGCCGGGTTCAGCTTCATCTGATGGCGCCGGAGGTTGCCGAACGTCTCCGCCAAGTCAGCCACGTGGTCAGAATCGAGTTTGCTCATCACCAGCATGTCGTCCACGTACACCTGCATGTTGCGGCCTATCTGGTCTTTGAAGATTTTATTGACCAGATGTTGGTACGTTGCCCCCGCGTTCTTGAGGCCGAAAGGCATCATCCTGTAGCAAAAAGTCCCGCGGTCAGTTATGAAGGCCGTGTGCTCTTCGTCCTCCGGGTTCATCCGGATCTGGTTGTATCCGGAGAAGGCGTCCATGAACGACAGGAGGCGATGCCCCGAGGTGGTGTCGACCAGCTGGTCGATCTTTGGAAGAGGGAAGCTGTCCTTCGGGCAAGCTCGATTGAGGTCGGTGTAGTCCACACAGATCCTTCACTTACCGCTACTCTTTTTACCATGACCACGTTCGCCAGCCAACTGGGATACTGGACTTCCCGGACAAAATCGGCAGCGAGGAGCTTCTCTACTTCCTCGTTGATCGCCTTCTGCCTCTCCATGGCGAAGCTTCTCTTCTTCTGGCGGATCGGGCGGCAACTTGGGTCCACGTTCAGCTTGTGCATGATGACCTCGGGCGGGATGCCCGGCATATCGGACGCTGACCAGGCGAACACGTCGGCGTTGGCGCGGAGGAACTCCAGCAGGCGGGTTCGCCCTTCCTCGGGGAGCTGGGCCCCGACTTGCACCATCTTCAGGGGGTCCGAACCGAGGGGGAGAGTCAGTAGTCGCTCTACAGGCCCTCCCCTGGGTTCCTTTTCTCTCAGATCGAGGTCGTCAAAATCATGGACGAGCTCCGCGCCCCTGGCGCCTGGGACCGTCTGGAGGCAGAGCGGGACTGGCTGGATTGTCCCCTTCATCTCTCCGAGCCCGGAAGGCGTGGGGAACTGCACCAACAGCCTCCTCGTGGAGATGGTGGCGTCCAGTTGGTTGAGCCCGGGACGCCCGAGAATGGCGTTGTAAGGCGAAGGGAGCCTGACGACGGTGAATGTTATTAGGACGGTCGCCTGCCGGGATGGGGATCCGGCAGTGACCGGGAGAGTGATCTCCCCTTCGACCCCCACGGAGTCCCCTGTAAAACCTACCAGGGGGGTGTGCACCGGTTTCAGCAGATCGGGGGATAAGTTCATCCGAGAGAAAGCATCGTAAAAAAGTACGTCAGCCGAGCTTCCACTATCCACCATGATTCGATGTACAGGATGCTTCGCGATGGTCATCTCGACCACCACGGCATCGTTGTTTACATTGTCATTAACTTCCCCTCCCTTGGGAGGGATTACATTCTCCGGGACTTCCCGGGCCCTCTTCATCGCTCGGCCGGACCCGCGTGAGATCATGCCCACGGGCTTCTCCGTTGGGCGGTTGTCGATCGCAGGGACAGGGGGTAGGGCCGCGAGCGGCTGCCCTTCAGAGGGGGCCTCGTTCTTGACAAACTTCCTAAGGTAACCCCTCCTGATCAGCTCCTCAATCTCCCGCTTCAGATGGCGACACTCCTCCGTATCATGCCCATGCTCGCGATGGAACTGGCAGTACTTTGATTTATCTCGGACGGCCCTCGAGTTCTGAGGAGGAGGTCGGCGGAGGTAGCGCTCGCCCTCGATTTCCATCAGGATCTTCGTTCGAGGTGCGAGGAGAGGGGTGTACCTCCGCTCGGGAGTGGCTTCGCCCCTCGGCCTTGGGTTCGGGCGAGGGTCGGCAGACGGCCCGGGCCTCCGAGCTCCCGAGGTGTCCCTCGGGAGCGGCTTCTTTGGAGTCTTCCCGTCCAGCTCTCGACGGGTGCGGTCAGCCTCCTCCGCTCGGATGTACTTGTGGGCGCGGAGGAGGAGCTCGGAGTACGTCCTGGGTGGCTTCTTGTCCAGGGAATAAGTCAGGCGAGACGTCTTGAGCCCGCGCTTCAAAGCCAGCATGGCGACAGGCTAGTCCAAGCTGTAGATCTCCAGGGCTGCGGTCTTGAACTGGGTGATGTAGTCCCGGAGCAGCTCCTGGTCCTGCTGGCGGATGGAGAAGAGGCTGTCCACCTCTCTTGGCACCTTTCGACAAGCGTCGAAGTGCGCCACGAACTTTCCTTCCAACTGATGGAAGGAGCAAATGGATCCGGGCTCGAGGCGGGTGAACCAGACTCGAGCGGCCTTCCGAAGGGTTGCCGGGAAGGCGATGCACAGAAGGGCGTCGGTGGCGCCCTGGACCCTCATGAGAGCTTTATAGCTCTCCAAATGGTCCAGGGGGTCGGTGGTCCCGTCGTAGGGATCCACCTGCGGCATGCGAAACCGTTTCGGGATTGGTTCCGCCTGGATTTCTTCAGAGAAAGGGGGGCGGGAGTCGTAACCCGCCGGGTCTGCCGACGAGTTCTGCAGGTCGGCGAATCGTCGGGCGAACTCTGCCAACTTGCGCTCGTGCTCCTCCAGGCGCCTCTCGGCCTGGCGCCTGATGGCTTCGTCGGTGGAGTCTTCCACCGAGACTGCAGGTGAAGGGGGCGCTGATCGGTCTCGGCGCGAGGTCTGGCCTCGGCGTCGCTTGCTGCGATGCGCCGTTTCGGCCCCATCGGCCGGGGATCGACTCTCGTGATCCTCCGAACCGGAATAGTTTCTTTTTGCGGGAGCTTGGTGGCTCCCCCGGGGGTTGGAGACGGCCCTCGGATGGGATGGCCTGCCCTGGATTGAGCGCAGGCTCCCACGCTGCCCCGCGGCTCGGGCCGCGGGGGTCCCTGGCTGCGGCTGGGTGGCCAGTGACCGTTGCTGATGTTGAAGCTGTCTGACCGCTGAGGTCAAGGTCTGCAGCTGCTGGACGATGGCCGCAAGGGATCCGTCAATCGGGGTAGGCTGTTGTGGAAGAGGAGGGGGAGCCGGAAGCTCCCCTTCGGGGCTGTGGCCCCCTGGAGGGGAGTGGACTTCCCCCACACGGCTGGTGGACGCCTCGCGACCACGAGTGACCACCATTGCTGGAGAGCGTGATACCTGCAGAAAGCTGGTTCCCGCTAGGGGTTAGTGTCCTGCCCCCCCTACCTGGCGCGCCAATCTGTTGCCGCTCTTGCCGCCGTGCCCGTGCCACGGATCAGCCGATCCTTCCTGACCACCTGGCGAGGGAGCCTCCCTTCCCGCGGAGAACCTGCAACAAAGGGGTTAGAGGACCCTGGCCGGGGATCCCGGCGAGGGAGCTCCGACGGTCAAGTCAGTAGACGACGAGAAGGAACAGACTCTCCAGCCGGACCCTCGAAAGGATTCCAGACTTGGAGAGTTAACTGGTGAAGGAAACGCTCTGGGGACCAGGATTTCGGCTGGGCCTCCTTGCCGAGCTCACACTCAGTGTTCCACTCTCGGGATCTCTGGTTTCTCTCTCGGAGCAAGGCCTTTCGCCGGTGCTTCCTCCCTGTCCCCAGGCTAATTGGCTTACCTTGTCGTCCCCAGATTCCGCCTTCTTTATCTCCTTCCGTCGTGCATTTGTCTTTTTTCCTCCTCGGAAACTCCCCTCCCCCGTCCTCTTCTCTTTTCCCTTTTCGATGAAGGGGGCCAGGCGGCTTTCCGACCTCGTCCGCCGGGCCCAGCAGGAAAAAGGCAAAGACAGAAGAGAAAGAGGGGAGGGCGGCGCTGACAGGGCGGCCGGTCAGGCCTCGGGCCCAGTGAGAGCACCCTCTTCCCCAAGCATGGGCGCCATCTATCTATGGGGCCTGTGTCGTCAGGATTGCGTCTCTCGGCTGCGGGACCTGTCGGGCCGATGCTAGTGATGTTCCGCGCGCCGCCGCCCTCCGTACGGGACGCCGTCTGGGGTTCGTACGGCCCGAGGGATGGCCTCGGGACCCGTCTCTCTCCCCAGGGCCCTCTTCGTACGAGCGGTCTGACCTCGACTGAGTTGGGCCCGTCTCCGGGGGCCAACTGGCGAGGGGCGAAGGATCAGCCAACCTCGGCTTAGGTGGACCTCTCCTGGGTGGACACCTGGCGAGGTGGCAGGAGGTCGCCTGGCTTCGGCCGAGGTGGGCCCGTCTCCGGGTGACCACCTGGCGAAGGGCGAAGGATCAGCCGACCTAGACTTAGGTGGACCCCTCCTGGGTGGACACCTGGCGAGGTGGCAGGAGGTCGCCTGGCTTCGGCCGAGGTGGGCCCGTCTCCGGGTGACCACCTGGCGAAGGGCGAAGGATCAGCCGACCTCGGCTTAGGTGGACCCCTCCTGGGTGGACACCTGGCGAGGTGGCAGGAGGTCGCCTGGCTTCGGCCGAGGTGGGCCCGTCTCCGGGTGACCACCTGGCGAAGGGCGAAGGATCAGCCGACCTCGGCTTAGGTGGACCCCTCCTGGGTGGACACCTGGCGAGGTGGCAGGGGGTCGCCCGACCTCGGCCGACCTCACTTAGGCGGACCCCTCCGGGCCCGGGCGCCAATGAGGTGGTAGAGGAATTCCGAGCCGAGCTCGACCTCGGCGAGGGCGGTTTGCCTCAGGCAGTCGTCGGGTGGTGTAGTCTTGCCGAACCTGGCTTTGAGGATGTGACGCTGACTTGGCCGGGGATACATACACGTGGCTCGCTCGTATTCGGTGGTACCTGAGCCTGGCCACGTCACTGTCACGGCTGTAACAGTTAGTATTCTTTTGGAAGAGCTCAAAAAAATTCAATATGGATTATAAATGGAGATCAAGTTTTGAATGTTATATTAATTTCACTGAGACTTGGAAAGCAAGTACCTTAAAAGGTAGACTAATTGGGAGTTTAAGGATGACATAAGGGTTGGATAGTTTCAAGAATTAAAGTCTCAATCAAGCTAATTTCGAGAACAAAATTATTTTAACGGGGGAAGAATGTAAAACTCGGGCTTTGGGCCAAAGCAGGCAAGCCCAGCCGACTTCAGCCCAAGTCGCAGAAAAAAAAATTTAGGGTGGAGACGGAGAACAGGGGAGTTCGATCTTCCCTCGTTGCCGGCTGGGAAACTCGCTGGGGGAGTCGGAGGGAAGCAGTGGAGTGGGGCATTGTCGACGACGGGGTTGAGGTAGGATAAGACTCCGATTGATGGAGTCTTTCTTTCCCAAATGACAAAAAGAGCTCGACTGGGTTTCCTTTATATCTCCCCTCATCGCCGCCCATCGAGCCCTTCAAGCTTCCTCCACGCCATCTTCCTCCTCTTCGACGAGTGACGGAGAGTTCCTTCAATGCTGGTGAGTCTTCTCTTTTCTTATTTCGATTTTAGGGAGGATTAATCTGATTTTTGTTGATTTATTTCCGGTTTGGTTTGGCTTGGGCCGTACACCGTCGATGGCTGCACCGCCGCCTTCTCTCCGGTCAATCGAGCTTCTACGCGGTGACCCCCTTCCATGGCCACCGACAATCATGGAGAGCGGATTGGTCGAGCCGTGGAAGAACAAGGGAGTTCAGGAGAAGAGAAGAAAAGAAGAAAGAAAAAAAATTGGAAGAAAAAGAAAAAAAAGGAAAAAGGAAAAAGAAAAGAAAAAAAAGAAAGAGGTAAGAGAAAGAAAAAAGAGGGGAGAGAAGGAAGAGAGAAAGAGAGAGGAAAGAGAAAGAAGAGGAGAAGATGAGGAGAGAGAAAGAAGAAAGAGGAGAGAGAAAAAGGAGAGAGAAAGAAAAGAGAAAGGAGAGAGAAAGAGGAGAGAGGATTGAAAAGTTTTCTTTCTCAAAATTCGTGCAGTTAGGATTTTTCGGGTAAATTATAGAAGAATTTTGAATAAAAATTATTTATTATTGTAGGGGATCAACTTTCTAAGCAGGAAAGTATTGAGCGAGCTCCGGATACAGACTAATATCAGTTATACTAGGATTAGCTTCTGGTGTAAGGATTTCTGGACTTGATCACCAGTTGTATATATATGTGGTTTGATCTGTGCACATGAGCATTGGCATGCATTATTGTTTCGCATTATATATTTTGATTTCTCGTGATGGATAGTCTGATTGACATTATTGTTTATGTTCCTATATACCATATTTTATCAAGTAAAGTTATTTTTGAATGGATTGGATCATGATGCCGGTTATTGGAAAATGATAAATGACATGATTTGACATGATGATGTGAAAGGATAAAGTGTTAATTAAAAAAATACAGTATTTGGACTAGCCATGTCATGGGATCGTGGTTGTTGATATTGCCAGTCACAGGTGAAATCGTGACAAATATTGCCAATCACAGGCATGGACAATGATACTGCCAGTCACAGACATGGACAATGATATTGCCAATCACAGGCGAAATCGTGACAAATATTGTCAATTATAGGCATGGACAATGATGCCAGCCACAGGCAGAATCGTGACAAATATTGCCAATCACAGGCATGGACAATGATATTGCCAGTCACAGGCAGAATCGTGACAAATATTGCCAATTACAAGCATGGACAATGAGATTGCCACGTCACAGGCTGAAGTGTGATACCAAAATTGCCAGTCATAGGCTGAAGTATGACCGTGGTTAGTCTAGAATCCTAAAGATGAAGGATGATTAAATTAAAACATAAAAAGGAAACATGATTTTATAAAAGATTGTCATACATGATATTTGAGTTGTCTTAGTTGCATGATCTGGTAAACTATTATTTTTCAGTATTTTCAAATTATACTATTATTGGTATGACTGTTTGGAGACCTTACTGAGCTGTAGAGCTCACAATCCCCTACTTTCTTCCTTCTCAGAATTGTGCAGGATATTCGAACTTGGTAGTGGATTGGATTCGTAGTTAAATGATGTATAGCAAGGATTGGGCCGGGCATGAGATCAAACACCAGAATTGTAGATGTTTAGTTAGTTTTGTTCGATTAGTTCGGTTGCTGATATTTATGGATCCGTGGACCATTTAGTAGTTTTTGATTTGAATAAAAGAATTATTCAGTTATATATAAGAAAAAATGTGTTGGTATAATTACTGTGATTTTTAAATGAAGTGATTCTTGTGTACCTAGGCCTTGCATGATCTCTAAGATAAAAACTAGGATTATGCGGCCGGTCACAGCCGATTCCGGTGCTGGATTTGGGACATGACAACTACAAGTTTAGAAATAAGAGGATGAAGATTACTGAAATTAATAATTATCATATCCAACGTTCATAAAATGAAGAAAGCTACAGCCTATTGTAATTACACAGTACAAATACAGAAATGTCAACACATACAACCTGAATCAGCACAGGTTTGTCAAAATAAGCCCTATGATACAAGGCAAGCATTCAAGCCCAAAATTTGCTAGACATGGGCCTACACTAACTAATTACAACCATGAATACACTAAAACATCAGATTTCCTTATGCAGAAGAGCTGCTGAAATAAAATCTAGCAGTTCTTACCATAACTTTTTGTTGTTGTGACCACGGTGCAAGGATCTGCATCAATAAGCATGTTTACTACCTCTCTCATGGTAGGCCGCAGAGATGGCAATTTGGTGGTGCATAGGATGGCAATTTTCAAGACTTTTAGCATTTCATCCTCAGAATTTGACACTCTAGAATCAAAAACTTCTCCAAGTTTTTGGCCATCAAGATGGGCTGAGATCCAGAAAACAATATCTTTTCCTCCGAAAAATTGAGAATCTGTTGGACTAAGGCCAGTAAGTAATTCTAGCAGGACAACACCAAAGCTAAATACATCGCTCTTCTCAGTTGCCTTGAAAGAATATGCTAGTTCTGAAAAAAAAATGATAAAGAGTAGAAGTGAGATAAATATGTTTAAAATAAGTGCCAAAAATGCATGACAAGAGAATGCAATAAAATTTGAGGCATAAATGATCATATGCACTTACAATGATACAAAGTAAAACTACTGTAAACTTCATTCCTTCGAAATCAGAAGAAATCATCTGCCATAAGATCTTAATGAAAACTTTCAATATAGAAAGAATGAAGAGAAGGCAATAACATAGCTATATTACTAGCAATGCATAAACCATAATCTCTATTGGAAAACAGACAAGATAGAAACATTGAAAACAAGGATCGACATTTTAATAGAACTGATGGAAGTCGATAAGCTGATATCAATAAGTTAAGAATAATGAGACAAAAGACAAGATATCAATTGCAACTTCATCAGAAGATAAGACTAAATTAGGTTCAAATAGATACTGTTAAAACCAAGCAATCAAAGGAGAGAATGGTGGACCTAAACATGGTTGCTAGCATACCAGGAGCCATGTAGCCATGTGTACCAGCAAAACAATTCACTTCTGACTCTTCAACAATCTTTGCAATCCCAAAATCAGCAATTTTTGCTTCATACTCCTCATCCAGCAATATATTGGTGGATTTTATGTCTCTGTGAATAATTGCTGGTGAACAGTCATGGTGAAGATACATAATACCCTGTGCAGCCCCCACTGCAATCTTATATCGCTTGTTCCAGTCCAACTCCGGCAGTCTGCCCTTGATCTCCCGACGAAGAGCTTGATAAAGATTACCATTTGGCATGTATTCAAAAACAAGAAAATTTGATCCTCTTCCTCTCAAGCAGGCATACAGCTTCAGTATATTTCTATGCCTAATCTTCCCCATGATATCTATCTCTGCCATTAAAGCTTTTGCACTGTCACCCTTCCATAATTGTTTTACAGCGATGGTTCCTCTGTTCTTATTCAAGTCCACTCGATAGACTTTACCGGTGCCTCCACATCCAATTAAATTATCCTCATCCAAATTACATATTTCTTCTGGATCAAGTTCTGTGGGATGAAAAGACTGCAGAACCCACTTTGAATCATTTTCCATACCTTCCTCCAGATCTCTCCTTTTATTGTGTTCTTCAAGCTTGAAGCTTTTGTAACTCACAAATACCAGACCAACCAAAAGGATGCTCATGGCCAACAATATTACAAGCACAAGAAAAATTTGCTTTCCAAATAATTCTTTATGGCTATGACTCACATTGCAAATGATTAAGTCAGGATACCTTTGACTTTCAGGAAACTTATCAATACAGAGTGCTGTGTTGCCAGAAAAGGCTTCATCTCCCGCCATCATCAGAAGCCCAGGTGGAATCCTTCCTGATAACTTGTTGTTAGATAAATCAATTAAACTAAGCTTCAGTGATTCTAGGCCCTCAGGAATTGAGCCTGTCATTATGTTATTTGATAGATTAAGTGAATTGAGGGAGGTAAGCATGGACAATGTCTCAGGAATGTCACCACTCAATGAATTTCGTGCAAGATTTAGATCTACCAGTCTATTGCACATACCTAGTTCTAATGGTATATATCCTGTAAGCTCATTTTTTTCCAAATGCAAAGATGACAACTGCTTCAGGTTTCCAATTTGAGAAGGTATCCAACCAGAAAAGGAATTATTGAAAGCCAATAATTTCTGCAGCTGGGGAAGCTTTCCCAACTCCATTGGAAGCTCGCCAGAGAATCTGTTATTCTGCACATACAACTGTGTTAAAACACTGGATATCCCTATATCAGAAGATATGTCTCCAGTAAAACTATTATCTGATACATCAATGATAACTGCAAATGGCAGTCCCCACAGTGCATCTGGGATTTTCCCACTGAAATGGTTCTGAGAAATCCTGAACCTCTGCAAAGACTTGCAGTTAGCATATGAATCAGGAAATTCACCTGAAAAGTTATTATCTAGAGCAAGCAAGAACTGCAGGTTGTTACTTTGGCATAGGAACCTTGGGAATTCACCAGAGAAACTGTTTTCAGATATGTCTATAGAATTGAGTGGTGAGAAATGGCCAAGGTTTGCTGGGAATTCCCCAGAGAAATTATTCTGATATATGGAGAATGACACAAGAAACTGAAAATCACCAAATTCTTTGGGGAGTTCACCCCAGAATTTGTTACTGTATATATGAAAAATTTTCAAGTTCTTCAGGGTACCAATCTCAGCAGGAAGCTTCCCAATCAGCTGATTGCGAGAGATATCAAACTCACGAAGTTGGGACAGATTGGCAAGATCAGGTGGGATCTCTCCGGTTAAATTGTTCTGGTAGAGCTCAATTTTGTAGAGGTTGCTTAAGTTTGAAATTGCTTTTGGGAAGTTTCCTGAAATTTGGTTGCGAGAGAAGTCCAATGTTCCAAGTGATGTCAATTGAAAGATGGAGGCTGGTATCTCCCCTCTTAGATTACATTTTGCCAAAAAAAGCCATGTCAAGTTCTTCAAATTTCCAATACCTTGTGGAATATCCCCCTCTTCAAAATTATTCTCAGCGAGGCCCAGTTGAACTAAATCTGCTAGTTTCCCAACCCATGAAGGAAAATTGCCGGTAAATCTATTTGTTGACAAGTCAAGAGCTCGTAGATTTTGCAGAGTTGAAAGGTCTGGCAACTGGCCTGTTAAACTGTTTGTCGAAAGATTAAGCACTTGAAGATTTGTGCAATTGGCCAATGCAGCAGGAACAATGCCCGAGATGGCATTTGCTCCTAGCTCTAGAGAACTTAAGTTGTACAAAACAGAAACTGATGGTGATATCTTGCCAGATAATGATAAATTTGCAAGAGAAATTCCGATCACTTGGCCAAAGTTATCACAAGTGACCCCAACAAATTGGCAGGGAGACTGAGATTCATTCCAACTCTCAAGATAACCCACAGGATCATTTAACTGCCTTCTAAATTCAAGGAGTGCTTTGGTCTCCACTGACAGGGAGGTAGAGATTGGTATAAGAGCAACTGGAAGAAGTGCAGTTAAGAAATGGAGGGAAAGGAAAAGATCCAACATTGATGAGAAAGTTGTTTGAGTAAGAAATTTCAACTCATTCCCAGCATGTTGTTAGACCTGTAAGAAAAGACAATGGAAAACCATTAGCTGGTAAGATGGAATATATTTATGGGCTTTCCGTTACAATGCAAGAAATATACAGTTTAATATATTTTGCACAAATAATTCACATGAGGCTGCTTATTAACTGGGTAGGTGTTAAGCAACAAAACTAACCATACTGCAGAAACTCTAGTTCACATCAACTGCCACTAGAATGGCCAACGATATCAAAAGAGAGCAGTTGACAAGGCAATTTTTACCAAGCTTAATTAACTCTCAGGTTTGATGGTTATGCTTAAGGGCAGCTCCATTAGTACAACTCCTTAGCCCTATAGGTGGATAATCCTCTGCTGCAACGACTGTGGAATGAAATGCTTGATAACGTAAAAAGGTGATTAAAGAACAGATTCAAAGATGTTGCTAGTAAGATTGCCACTGCCACGAGGAAAAACTAATAAACCAATATCTGCAAACATGATGCGACTCAAGTCACCATTGATAGTTCAATGAAGAGTTTCTTAGGGAGAAAACTTTCATGTTTCTGTTTTGACACATTAACCAAATAAAGAAATTTTGTAAGAGTGATGACACCGAAACACAAAGTGCTTTATGAAATACTAAATACAGGTTGTGCATCAGTGCAACTCTTTCATATGGCATGTTTCGGGCTTTCATACATCAAACACCGGGAAGAAGCTCCCTAGGCCAAAATCCAGAGTTGTATCCACAATTTTGTTTCACCAGTTCCCGTATATTAATTTAGCTATGCTGCTTTTACAAAACCCAGCATATCAGCCAGAACTGAACAAGAATGGAATGCTGATGAAGATCCATTGAAAAGGGGAAGAAGAAGAAGAAGAAGAAGAAAAAGATATATAAAATGATGAAACAACTACTTCATAAAGTAACAGACATAAAGCATTGAGCTTCTAGCTTCTCCAGTATCATCCCTTTTATTAAGCACTAAAACAAGAAACTCATAATGGCTAACTCTTTGATTATTAGATCTTCCTATTCTATGCAGAAACTCAGCACTTACTGGATTAAGTGATGCCCATGCATTTCCAGGATTTGCTTAAAATGTGTTTTCCTCCATTTGGAAGAAGTGGTTCTGCATCAGAATATACTGATTAAGTGTTTCAATAAAAAGCTCCTAACAAGATGCTAAGGAGAGTGGATAGTAGGTCTCCTTGTGACTACAATCTCTAGTGATTTCAACTGTCAGGTCAATGTTATAGCTGCATTTATAATCATGCATGTTTTATAAGTAATTGAATCAGATGGGATTATTATATTCACAGAGCTCAGTATAGGTGTCATAAGTGTTCTACTTAATGTAAAATAAAAATAAAACACTTAAAAGTTAAAAGTGATAGCAGTTAATTACTAAATGATTGGATTAGCTTTCTCCAATTTGCAGTTGCAGAACCCAATTATTTTTGTTCATCTGTGTGGAAAATTGCTCTTAATAATTTCAGAATTCTAATGTTCAGATCAGTCTGTAATTGAATTCCAGGTTGTTCATTTTTATTGAATTAAAAGCTTAAATCATCTTAGTGTTATATTCTGAAGCACGATCTACATAAAGAGGACTTATTTTTGGTCGTTATGAAAGAAAATGAGCTTTAAGCCTAGAATCATGATTTCAACAAGTTAGCATAATTTCAGCTCTGTGATTCCCAAATGCCCCAAACTTTATTCTTACAGACGAATTTCTATTATTTTGCTATGTGTAACAAGAAACTGCATATAGAAAATGCACTGGTGCAGTCAGGGGATTGCATCCACATATGTGGCTGCATATACAGCTTTATACATTGCATTTTTCAAAAAAAAGGGCTATATTTATTCATTTTTAGCTTTTCAATTCCATTTTGGGATCCATTGTTCATCTATTTAAGTATCTTTGTGTAATTAGTATCGCTTATGCCTTTCTTTTGAGCCAACAAAGGGGCCACATTACATGGTACAAGATCTGGTTTATATGAACTGTTTCTTCAAATACTATTTTTTGAATTTCTAATCAATATGCAAAGCTTTGTTCATAAATATATTTAAATAAAAAATAAACTTGTCTTCACATGTCACATAAATATATAAGTAGATGAAGAAAACTACTTCAATATGTTTTAATTTGCATGAAAATTATGAAAGAAAAGAATGGAAAAAGACAATAGCCATGATTGTTACATATAGTGAGCATAATTCAGAATTTAGTGTGTTTCATCAAAAAATTCAGAATTTAGTTTGGGATAGGAAAAATAAAAACTCCCAACGGGGAGAGACTTATCATCGATCATTACTTTTGGTACAGAAAATTAAAACTTAAGATTTTGGTTTAAAAATTAAGCAGGTGAAAACTATAGCTATATTATCATCCAGTATGTATGTAAGATAACATCAAAAACATTTTTGGTCAAAAAAAAAATACTAGCAATATAATTTCACAACAGGCAGTTCTGACAATGAGAAAACGTATCCATGAGATATTCCATAATTGAGGAGAGAGAGCTTGAAGGGACATTTTAATTAACCCAGATCAGAGGAGGCAAAGAAAGAGGTAAGTAGGTGGGATAATGGTAGCAGTTGATGTTCTAAGATTTTTGTAATGCCATAAATAGCCTCTATCCAAACAGCTCATAAACCAGAGGAAAGAACTTTGTAAGAAGTAAACAAGACATATGAATAATAAATCAAAAGAGGAAAATATATTAAGGTCACAACCCACTTAACAACAATCCCCTATCAAACATAAAACAATAATTTTGCAGGAAATCAATAGATCTCTTCTGCATATTCCCTCACCGACAAGGGAATATAACAGGATCATTCCAACATACAACATGATGACCTCTTGTTCAATATTAGCGAAAAAAAGGCATTGATGACAAAGCAGAATTTTCGATTCTTCGATATCCATTAAAAAAAAAAAAAAACAATTCTACCAAAATAATCTTTGAATTGCAGACGACCTGCCTAAGAATGTCGTTACTGTTTGTTGTTCTTCTCTCTTTCTAGAAGCGGAAAAGCTTTTCAGCAAGAAATATTCTGAAGATTTACAAGGAGTGACAGAAAACACAAGAAGATATCACCAAACATATTTTTCAGTTTCGCAAATTTAACTTCTTTAATTTCCAGAAACCAATTCCAAGAAACCAAAAGTTTTCCTGATTCATACTCTTACCCACTACTTCCAGCTTTCAAGATCCCAAAACCAAATTAATTTCCCATTTTCTAACTCAAGTTTTAACAAGTTGGAGTAGGAGTCTCTTACCCACGCCAGAGCTGGTTTTTTCGAACTGGATATCAATTTCAATGGATTTCGAGTACTAATAGACGCCACCATACAATCCTACCACCATGGCTTGCAGCTCCAAATAGGCATAAGAGACAAGATAAAGAAAGAATGCCAAACAAAAGCAGCCACGGAGGTCTCTTCCAGCCATGGAGATCGATCAATGAGATGTAGAAATCTTTACGGGAGAATGGAGACAACTCCCCCTCCCTCCGGGATTGGGGAAGGAAGGATGGGCTCGGTAAGCAAAGCTGATGGTGGGGGAAAAAAAATTAGCGCTTCTTAGTTTTTAAAGCCCCCCCTCGTTACGGTGGTGCCGTTCCAAGACACGGCAGTGGGCCTTGGTATTTATATATATATATATATATATATATATATATATGTATATGTATCTTGGAAAGTTAAAAGGGGAACTCTAGAATCAGTGTACGTGGCAAGATTGTACTTGATGGGCAATTGAGGAGTTCATGTGGCTCATGTGGTAGATTAATGCTATCAGATGGTCTATTGATGTCCACCAAAAATTTTTCATCAGAATTAGAGTGATACTTGATAGTTAGTTGAGGAAATATTTTTGTATTTAATATTATTAAAAAAATGAAAGAAAAAAATAATAATAACTATGTATTAAGATTTTTTTGGTATCCATAAGAAAGGTCCCCCTAATTTTTTTTATAGATTAAGAATATATATATATATATATATATATATATATGCATTTGGTCTTTCTAAAATTAGAAATATTAAATATAACTTGAAGAATCTTGAAAAAAAAAATTAAAATGAAACAAATACCATAAATCAGCTTTCTATATTTGAAAGTTAGATCACTACTAACTTTATCTTTCATTTTCATTAATTTTTTTCATAATTTTTTAAAAGAAGACAAAGAATTTCCTTTTTATCGCTCGATCGGTGCCCGTCTTCAGAATCCGTCATGACTAAAACTACTATACACAGCCAGCACCGTCCCATTCATCACATCAAGGGATAAGATAGTAGCCGAACCTGTCAAGTGGTGCAATCGATGAAAATGCTTCCACGATGAGACTGAACGATTACGCATATGTAAAGCCGGATACCACCGATGAGTTGGCCTATGACTGCCATCTCGGTGGCCTCCGTCAGCCTCGCTGCATCGACGAACACCACGTGCAGTGAAGCCGCGCACCATTCTAGCAACCGAACCCATCGTGTAGCACGATCAGATCTTGGAGGGCACGGGCGGGCGAGCGCCCGTCATGCCTCATGCTCCCACCAATGCTACTACACTTCTACCCCATCACCTTTGGCCCCGTCGTTTGATGGACGTCCTATCCCGTTATGCAATGCCAACAGTACTTGGCGCGATGCCGCCACCACTATGGCCGATGCGCGCATCCTCTACGAGTCTGTGGTGCTTATGACTCTTCCGATTTTAACTACTATTATAGAGAGAGCATTTTCAAAAATGAAGATTGTCAAGACCAGATTATGCAAGAAGATGGAAGATGATTTTTTTGTTGATTATTTAGTCACTTATATCGATAAGTAGATAGCTAAAAATTTTACGGCATGTTTTATTATTAATGAATTTAATTTTATGAAACAAGATAAGTATAATTTAAATAATATTGTTACCCAGTGATGAAGCAACCTAGGGAGGTGAATTGAGTTTTATAAAATTTTTTATAATGATTTATGATGAACTAAACAAGTATGTGCTAATTACAATTAAGTACTTGTATTTTGCCAAAGTGTTTGTGTGCTTCAAAATAATATGCAGCGGAATTAATAAAGTAAATGCACAAAGAAAATAATCACACAAACACAACAAATTTATAATAGTTCGGTGCACTCTAAGGCACCTATATCCATCCCCCAAGTTTCTTTTGGATATTTCACTATAATCACCAAGATTACAGTCGATTAGTTTTTCGAGCTCACTAATCAAAACCCAACTTATTTTTCCGGGCTTACAAGTTAACACCCCTTGTTGGTTTTATAACTTAGGCTAACCAACAACCTCCGATGGTTTTATGGGCTCACCAATAACCTATGTTAGTTTTACGGGATCACCAACAACCTATGTTGGTTTTACACAAAAGCTAACCAACAATCTCTTTGATTTTCCAAGACTCACCAAAAACCTTAATACAACAAAGTAAGAATGAAAGTAAAGAATATAATAAAGCTTTCTAAAATAATACAAGTATCTCTTTGAAGCTCTTGATTGTTATTGAAGAAGCTTGTTTTCAATTTGTTAAAGCCTTTGAATGAAGCTTGATATTGTAGACTTGGATCAACTCTCTTATCTTTGGAAGCTTGAAGGCTTAAACTACTCAACTCTTGAATCTTTGAAGGATATTCAATGATCTCACCAAATGATTGCGTCCCCATTTGATTTTTCATGTTTATATAGCTCTCCAAACCATAGATAACCGTTTATGACTGTTGGAGATGAAAAACTAGCCATTTGAAGCAAGTTGTAATCAATTCTGTACTTCTGAAAATTAGTCGTTATTCCAAGTGTCGACACTTGAATCTGGTGAATCGACACTTGAGTTCTTCATGAGTCGACACTTGATTTCTATGAGTCGACACTTGGGTCAGCTCAAGGCAAAAATTCTGGATTGACACAGTTCTGTATTTTTCTTATTCTTAAGTCTTGAATCGACACTTTGACATCTTCATGAGTCAACACTTGAGTGTGCCAGTGCTGAAACTTGCTGAAACTTCTCCAAAATCAAACTTTAAGTCCTTTCAAGTCTTTCTTACGTTTCAAAGTCCTTATAACTTGAAATTCCATGAATTTGAAGGACTTCTTCAACTGAAATACAAGCATTTCTTCATTCAACATTGATGAGTAATAAGATCTAATAAACATACTTAAAAATATAATTAGTACTCATATATACTTAAGTATTTTGTCAATCATCAAAATCAAGACCAGAGTCAACAAATATTTATAAAAAATATTTAAATTAATTTTAATTATTTATTAATATTTTTTATTTTTTGGTTTTTCTTAGAAAAGTTGGTGTGGTCCGCCCCTGCTCATAGGTTATGCCATAAGTACCAAATAATCTGTTTCGAGAGAAGGACAAGTATGGCTAAATGAGATGAAAATTTATAATGCATGAATGGCTTTGGTGTATATACTATTTAATATATTATGTATAACTAAAATAGTATTATCCGAATTCAATGGCTACCGTGCATCAATTTTTTCTAGTCCTTTTTCTTGCTAAAACTTATACTTTCTATATAACAATAAAATACAATATACAAAAATTAATTAGTATAGGTTTGCATTGAAAATAAATAATTTTTTTTAGCTGAAGCAAGGTAACCAAGTAAGTGATCCCATGCCCCCATTCCATATGATCCGGAAACACAAAAGTTTTATCTTAAATAGAGAAGATGGTAGTCCATCATCTAAAAAGGTCCTCCCCTTGATAAAAAAATTTAAAATTCTCAATCCATGCATATAACCTGTGCATCGTACGCTACAAATCTAGTTTATAATTATATAAGTAAACTCCAATTCATAATTTTAAAATCTCTTGCAAATATCTAGAAAACAATTTCAAGAAATTTATTGAAATTCCAATATCCTTTGAAGCAAGGACTAGGTTAACTTGCATTATATCCATGAAGAAACTGCGTACCCTAGACTTGTGCTTTATAGTAGCCCAAATGGTCTAATCTGTAGAGAATCCTAGGTACCGATATCACTTGTTGTGAATCCTGGATCAGTGCCTAATCATGGAAGCACCATAAGAAAGATCCTGACAAGATAATGGTAGCTTTCTTGATTCACAAAGAAGTAGGAGAAGATACATAAGAGATTAGGAGAAAAGAGATTGTATTATTATCCTTGGAGAAGATCTTGATACAAGACACAAGAACCAGTGCCTCTCTGATACCTGAGAAGCAACTCCCCACCTGCGGACTCACTCATGCATAGCACCCTTCTCCAAGCCCGTGGAACAACCTCCACGTCCAAGCCCTTCTTCCGCATGATATAACCCTCACGTTGATTCCTCACGGTGAGAAAGAGAGATCATGTACACCCCTCTTAAACCAAAAGGGAACCAACTACACCTCTGGACCTAAAATCCCATAACCCACAAACCGGGTTATGTTATAATCTCTCAGAAACTTCCCTCTAAGTCACATATATGAGAAAACACTCTGATATGGCTACATCGCTGACTTGAGGCGCGTGTCAGGTCCAGCTGGACATGGTCAGTACCACGTGGGCTTTTTCTTTCAAAAGATCCCTCATGAAGGAAGAAGTGCTCCTGCTCCTTCGCCAGTTGGCACCCGAAGACGGGTCCACCTCGGCCGAAGTCGAGCCTCTCTCTGCCGCTCCGCCAGGTGTCCACCCAAGAGGGGTCCACCTCGACCGAAGCGGCGGCCCCTTGCTCCCTCGCCAGGTGGCACCCCAGGACGGGCCCACCTCGGCCGAGGTCGAGTCGGGCCCTCCTGCTCCTTCGCTAGGTGGCACCCGAAGACGGGTCCACCTCGGTCGAAGATGGCGGCCCCTCGCTCCCTCGCCAGGTGGCACCCCAAGACAGGTCCACCTCTACCGAGGTCGAGCCAGGCCCTCCTGCTCCTTCGCCAGCTGGCACCCGAAGACGGGTCCACCTCGGCCAAAGTCGAGCCTCTCCCTGCCACTCCGCCAGGTGTCCACCCAGGAGGGGTCCACCTTGGCCGAAGCTGGTGGCCCCTCGCTCCCTCGCCAGGTGGCACCCCAAGACGAGTCCATCTCGACCGAGGTCAAGCCGGGCCCTCCTGCTCCTTCGTCAGTTGGCACCCGAAGACGGGTCCACCTCGGCCAAAGTCGAGCACCTCTCTACCGCTCCTCCGGGTGTCCACCCAGGAGGGGTCCACCTCGACTGAAGCTGGCGGCCCCTCGCTCCCTCGCCAGGTGGCACCCCAAGATGGGTCCACCTCTACCAAGGTCAAGCCGGGCCGTCCTGCTCCTTCGCCAGGTGGCACCCGAGGACGGGTCCACCCCGGTCGAAGTCAAGCCCCTCTCTGCTGCTCCGCCAGGTGTCCACCCAGGAGGGGTCCACCTCGGTCGAAGATGGCGGCCCCTCGCTCCCTCGTCAGGTGGCACCCCAAGATGGGTCCACCTCTATCGAGGTCGAGCCGGGCCCTCCTGCTCCTTTGCCAGCTAGCACCCGAAGACGGGTCCACCTGGGTCGAAGTCGAGCCTCTCTCTGCCGCTCCGTCAAGTGTCCACCCATGAGGGGTCCACCTCGGTCGAAGCTGGCGGCCCCTCGCTCCCTCGCCAGGTGGCACCCCAAGATGGGTCCACCTCTACCGAGATCGAACCGGGCCCTCCTGCTCCTTCACCAGCTGGCACCCAAAGACGGGTCCACCTCAGCCGAAGTCGAGCCTCTCTCTGCTGCTCCGCCAGGTGTCCACCCAGGAGGGGTCCACCTCGGTCGAAGCTGGCGGCCCCTCGCTCCCTTGCCAGGTGGCACCCCAAGACGGGTCCACCTCGGCCGAGGTCGAGCCGGGCCCTCCTGCTCTAGTGCGGGCACCAGACTCAGAAGAAGACTTCAGGGCTCCATCTGGATCTCTGATTGACCTTGCCCGAAGAATTAGGATTTTCTGGTTTTGTAATTATGGTTGACTTGGTCAACTCAATTTTAGTCTTGAGTCTGTATTTCCCTATAATTTAAATTTTGTTGAGTCATGTTGACTCAGTACAAGTCCTAGTAGTGGTCTAGGTTGGTGCCATTTTTTTTAAATCAAGTCAAGGTCCAGGGTGCCCATTTTTTTCTCCTAGGCCCAAGCATGTGGGCGCCACACTCCCAGCTACACGCCAGAGTCCAGGAGGCGCCACATCTCCATCCAGTGTACCTTGGTCCCCACACCACAAGAAAGCAGGTCCCTTCTTTCATGCGCCACTTGGGGGAGAAATCCATCAAGATACCTCAATCCAAGGAGGAGCCAACTTCTTTCCAGATAAACCCAAGCCAGGATGGCAAGAATTTTTCTTGAAGAGAGGATCAAGGAGGTGCCCCACAATGTTCCATAAAAATCCAAGTTATAAAAGGGAAGAGAGCATGTCTTGGGGAGAAAATCAAGGAGGCACCCAAAAGTTTCCTAAAGTGCCAAAGCCATGAAAGGAAGAAGCCTAAACTTGTGGAGCAAGACTAGGAGGTGTCCAAAAGAGCCAAACCATGAAGGGAAAATCCTTGATTCATGGAGAGATACTAGGAGACACCCCCATAACCTGCCATTTGGAGCTGATTTTCAAGTTTTCTTGGAGTTTTTGGGCTGCCCACTCATGGAAGGAGTCTTGGGAAGAGAATTTGATGCCTAAAGTGTGGGTTAGTCCTATTAGTCCCACATGGAAAGTGTATGAAATTTTATTTCTTTGTTATGTCTATATATTCAACTCTATGTAACTCTTGAAAATGATGAATGAAATTAATTTCTGTGTGAGCAACTTTGTGTTTCTCTCTTCCGCACTTGTATTCAGGTGTTGAGCTCCATGAGGGAGTAAATCCGGGTTCCCTAAGAACCTTGAGGAGGTGTGAGATCTCCAACCCCAAAACTCTAGCTTAATCCACCCATCTCTACTCCACCACCACCAAACCTTAATTTTCCATCTACATCCCACGGCCCCTCTCTTCCACATAGAGGTCGGCCACCAGCATCCAGGTTCAGATCAACTGTTTCAACTACAGAGCAAGTTCAAAGAAGAGTCGGATCAGTATCAAGATCTTCGGAACTTCTACATCCAACAATCTTCATTAAGTCCTCAGGTCAGTGTCTTTCTTTGAGTTTCTGGTTCTTTTTTTTGTTCTTCTTCTTCCAGATCCTGAGTTCGAGAAGAAGGCCAACCTTGCCATAGGACTACAATCCGAGGATCCATTGAAGATACCTCGTCTCCAAGGATCCTACAATCTACTCGAGAGTGTCCTTCAATTGAAGCAACGAGAGATATCACAGTCAGGTATAAAACCTTCTCTTCTCTCTTCGTCTGTTTCTTGAAAGAGGAGTAAACCCTAGGTCTGGGGGTTTCTCAATCCCCAGCGATCCTACTTCTGAGTTACTCTGATAATCCACTCCATTTAATTGTGCTTTCTATCATTTCTTAGTTTCTTTCAACATTAGTTTATCTTTCCTTTGAGTCAAAGCCGACTTCTAAAAATAAATAAAAAAAATACATTAATTTTAATTTACTTCCGCATCGCATCATCTTTTTTGTTCTGCATCATTTTTGGTATCAGAGCATTCGTTCTGCATCATGCTCCTTCGCCAAGTGGCACCCGAAGACAGGTCCACCTCGGCCGAAGTCAAGCACCTCTCTGCCGCTCCGCCAGGTGTCCACCAAGGAGGGGTCCACCTCGGCCAAAGCCAGCGGCCCCTTGCTCCCTCGCCAGGTGGTATCCCAAGACGGGTCCACCACGGTTGAGGTCGAGTCGGGCCCTCCTGCTCCTTCGCCAGCTGGCACCCAAAGACGGGTCCACCTCGGCCAAAGTCGAGCACCTCTCTGCCGCTCCGCCAGGTGTCCACCCAGGAGGGGTCCACCTCGGCAGAAGCTGGCGGCCCCTCGCTCCCTCGCCAGGTGGCACCCCAAGACGGGTCCACCTCGGTCGAGGTCGAGCCGAACCCTCCTGCTCCTTCGCCAGGTGGCACCCGAAGATGGGTCCACCTCGGCCGAAGTCAAGCACCTCTCTGCCGCTCCGCCAGGTGTCCACCCAGGAGGGGTCCACCTCGGCTGAAGCCGGCGGCCCCTTGCTCCCTCGCCAGGTGGCACCCCAAGACAGGTCCACCTCGACCGAGGTCGAACCGGGCCCTCCTGCTCCTTCGCCAGGTGGCACCCGAAGACGGGTCCACCTCGACCAAAGTCGAGCACCTCTCTGCCGCTCCGCCAGGTGTCCACCCAGGAGGGATCCACCTCGGCAGAAGCTGGCGACCCCTCGCTCCCTCTCCAGGTGGCATCCCAAGACGGGTCCACCTCGGCCGAGGTCGAGCCACCCCTCCTGCCCCTTCGCCAGCTGGCACCTGAAGATGGGTCCACCTCGGCCGAAGTCGAGCCCCTCTCTGCCGCTCCGCCAGGTGTCCACCCAGAAGGGGTCCACCTTGGCCGAAGCCGGTGGCCCCTCGCTCCCTCGCCAGGTGGCACCCCATGATGGGTCCACCTCTGTCGAGGTCGAGCCGGGCCCTCCTACTCCTTCGCTAGCTGGCACCCGAAGACGGGTCCACCTCGGTCGAAGTCGAGCCTCTCTCTGCCGCCCCGCCAAGTGGCGCCCCCTGACGGGTCCACCTCGGCCAAGTTCAGCCCTACTTTGCAAAGCCTCGGGGAAGTGGAGGCACGGGTTACAAGGTCTCCACTAGAGCCGGCACGCGCCGCACCCCGTAGGGGGCGCCAGTACAGCCTGCAGTGACATGCGAAACCTCTTTTATACCAGTCAGACGGGGTCCCGTAACCGAAGAACGGAATGCTTGCGGGCAGGAGCCTGAAACGGCTGGAAGCCCACCGTCAATGCCTCGAAAGGAGAGCTCCCGCACTCGGCCCAGAGCCTCACCAGTCTTCTCCCTTTCGTGATACACTGCGAACGAGGCGATCCGGCCACTTAGCTCCCGGACCCGAAGAAGAAGGGGGAGGAGAAGGTCCAGAGGTCTCAGGAAGCCCCCCTGAAAGGAACGCGGGCTGAGGGCAGTTCGATGATATAAAAGAGATGGTAAAAACGGGCGGAAAGGTAAGTCGAAAGGGGGAGAAAACACCAAGAGAATGATCCTGGGAGGCCTCAAGAAGTCCTCAGGCATGAGCTCGGTGAACCCAGCGCAGGAAGTCGGGCTTCAACTCCCCTCTTCCCCACACTTCTTTTGTTTACATCTTCTCTAAGCACGGGAATCCTTCGGGAACCCGTCTTAGGGGATCTGTTCCATCTCGCCACTCTCTAACTTGACCGTTGGAGTGCCCCTGCCGGAACCCCCAGCCAGGGTCTCTGACTTTGTTTTACAGGTCTAGGAGCTTGGAGATCTCGAGGTGAGAGAGTCCAAGACCGGTGCCAGCTCAAGAGCTATAGGCCACCGCGGTGAGATCGGCAACACACTCAAACCTAGATCAAGCCCCCTAACCCAACATGACTCACATGTTCTCTCAACCCCAGACTTAGAGTATCCCTAAAACACCTCCAGGACCCGCTTGGGACACGTCCCCAAGCCCTAGGGATCCTCGAACATCCCTGTCATGGCCTCCCAAGTCTCTCCAAGACTTAGGAGCACCATAAAATCCTACAATCTCCACCTTGGTGCCCCCAAGCTTTGACAAACATGGCGATATCCTCCTACATAACCCTGCTATAACTGCATGTCCTGGTAGCCTCTTATACGGATCTCCTTGCCTCTGCCAACACCCTTCAGCTACTGTGCACCCTTTGAGGCCTTTGGGATGATCACCTCCTCAACTGAAGACCCTTGCTTGTATCCTGGCACCACCATTGTAGCCTTCCTTCTGCTTGGCAGTTGTATCAGACTTTTTCTTGGACTTTTTTTGAGAGAACCCAGTGAACCTGAACCGGCACTCACTGCAACTGGAGCTCTACCTGACACCATCTCCTCAGAGCCATGCCTTACTACCTGTGCACACTACTCCACCTGCCTCGGTGCACCCCTGGTGCTGGTTCTGGGATGTGACTCCTCCCCATGCACTCTGCTCTGACCTCGTGTCGAATCCTGCTCCACCCGTGATGCCACCTCTTCCCAGTGCTCCACCTGAGACTGAAGTCCCCCAGATGCCACGGAAAGAAACCCCGAGGCCAGCAACTCAATGCTGCCTTGCTGAGCCTGTACCTGAACCTCATACCCAGTCGCTGCCTCCTTAGACCCTTCGCATCTCGCGGACTCCTCCGAGACCGTTTCGAATACACTGCCTCCCGTAGGCTCTTCCGAAATCAAGAGCTCATCTGACTCTTTCTTTGACCCAATGACTGAACCTGAGAAATCTGGACTTTCTCTTTCTCTATCCTTGCACTTCTTCCTAAACGGACACTCCTGCTTAAAGTGCCCTGCTACACCATACCTGTAGCACTTGCCAGCCACACTGTCTTTCCTGGACTGTACCTGTCATACCTGTTCACCTTTCTTCTTCCATTTCTTTAGCCTCTCTGACACAGTCAAACCCTCCTGGAAGACCTCCCTCTTCGCCATCCATTCCCGTTGCTCATTGCACCTTAGCACTGATATGATATCCTCATATACCAGTGTTTCTTTTTCATATAGCAGTGTAGTCACCAACGATCGAAGCTCTTGGGTAGTGAACATAAAAGCAACAGACTTTTATCTTCCTCTTCTAAATCTACCCCAATGTTGAGCAAATCCATGCTCATCCGGTCGAACCATTGAATGTATCTCGCAATATCCTCACCCTCTTGCATCCGAAGGCTGTACAGTTGCTTCTTCAGCATCAACTTGTTGCACATATTCTTTCCCATATACATGGTGTGCAACCTCGACCACAATCTCTTGGGTGTCTTCTTCTCTAAGATGCCAAACAAAATTTCATCTGCTAGACAAGCCCTAATCGTGGCACATGCCCTTTTCTCCAAGGACATCCACTCCTTGTCATTCATACCCCCTGACCTATCTTCCAAAGCCAGATCTAATCCCGTATGAACCAGCAAATCTTCCATCCTAACCTTCTACATAGTGAAACTCCCTTTCTCATCAAACTTCTCCATACCAATCTTCACCCCGCCGCCTTCCATGATCCAAAATAATCACAACAGCGAAAGATTAAAAAAAAAACCTTGAAGAAGATACTTGATGTAAAGAGGGTGTAGACAGCAGCCCCGGATCTTATCCTTCCTCTCAACACCTCGAGGAAATCCTAGATCTGAACCCTTCTTCAAAATCCTGGAGAAACCTGATCCAAAAAATACCTTGATCAAGAACACCTTAATGGGATCCTAGGATAGAAAACTCATCTCTCCATGCTCGAACCCGCTCTGATACTACTTGTAGAGAATCCTAGGTACTGATACCACTTATTGTGAATTCCGGATCAGCGCTTAACCATGGAGCTTCATGAGAGAGATCCTGACGAGATGATAACAGCCTTCTTGATTCACAAAGAAGCAGGAGAAGATACAAAAGAGATTAGGAAAAAAGAGATTGTATTATTATCCTTGGAGAAGATCTTGATACAGGACACAAGAACCAGCGCCTCTCTGATACCCGAGAAGCAGCTCCCCACCTGCGGACTCCCTCACGCATGGTGCCCTTCTCCAAGCCCGTGGAACAACCTCCACGTCCAAGCACTTATTTCGCGTGATGTAACCCTCACGCTGATTCCTCACGGTGAGAAAGAGAGATCACGTACACCCCTCTTAAATTAAAAGGGAACCGACTACACCTCTGGACCTAAAACTCCATAACCCACAAACCGAGTTATGTTACAATCTCTCAAAAACTCCTCTCTAAGTCACATACATGAAAAAACATTCAAACCTAGATCAAGCCCCCTGACCCAACATGACTCAAATGTTCTCTCAACCTTAGACTTCCCTGGAATACTTACAGGACCCGCTTGGGACGCGCCCCCAAGCCCCAGGGATCCTCGAATATCCCTGCCATGATCTTTCAAGTCTCTCCAAAACTTGGGAGTACCATAAAATTCTACATAATCATCCTATTTGAATTTCTCATAGTTGTGTAGAACATAATCATTATGTTTGAATTTCTCATAGTTGTGTGGAACATAGATGGCAAGAATTTAGTTGTACAAGAGTCCAATTTCTATAGCAGAAGTCATACATGGCTATGAAATAACCGGGGCATTGCAGTAGTCACCATCTAAGCAGGATTCCGCTGTTCTGGTTCACGGATGACCAACGAGAAAAATTATGGACAGCCAGTCTCACGAGAACCAGGCCAAGGTCTCCATCAAAGATATTAAAAACTATATATTATTATTATTATTGAAGACTTAAAAAATAGAGATATGTCCACTTGGTTCATTATTCTAGTGCCCATTATTTTACCCCGTGAACTCTTGCAGTAGACGACGGGAGCCTCGTCAAGGTTCATCAATTTACAACGTTCTAAAAGTCTTCCATACGGCATAATGTTAGACTACCTTAACAAATATATAAATGGGCAAGAGAATGTTTGTTTGTTTTTTTTTTTTTTTTCTTTTTTTTTTTTTAAAGGTTAACAAGAGATCAATATTTGCTGCTCGCATCACCACCTAAACTATGAGCAGAACAACAATTCTTTCATTTTGGAGTCCAACTCCGAAGCCAAAGTATATACCAAACGGAGCTAACTAACATTAACAATTGAGCAAACAATTTGAGTATCACACTAGAAGTACTCCCACTCTGCCACTCAAGAACCAGACACCTAATATTGTGGCTGTAGAAGTGCTATCTTAAATGTAAGGTGCGGAAAAAATTTAGCTAAAATCGTTCACTATTTCTGATAGAATCCGTTGCATTAGTGCTGATATGATCGTACCCAAAAAATTATCCATTACACCGGCTCGGGAAAAAAAAAAAAAAAAAAAAAAAGAAAAGAAAGAGGAGGTGTCATTAACTAATAAACCGCACACATTTTGAATGTCAACAATGCCATGCTGCTCCATGCTCATTACACCATTCCCCAGCGAAAATGTAGCTGATGTGGCAGTTGATGAACGGTCCAAGCTCTGTGAATTGCACCAATCACATCATGCCACATCTACCAGAACCGGAGGAATACAAGTACAGCAGCTGCATGCACCAATCTAGGAATATTTGTGGTCCAGTAGTTTTTTTTTTTTTGGTAGAAAGAGAGCTAAGATTGTGGTCCAGTAGTTGGTGGTGGCAACTCTCAATTGTTTGGTGCGTGGTCAATTCATGTATCATAAATTTTATCAATTTTTCATGCTTGAATGCACTTGTTTTGTTTTTTGTTAAGGAAAATTAAAAAGCTAATGTTCTATTTTAAGTTGCAAGCTAACAGGCTTCTCTTTAATGGAATGCCTTAACCAATTATTGTGCTCCTTGTGTGAAACATGGTGAAAGAAATAAGACTTTCCATTGTTGCTGCCAAGCGCTGGATCCAACTCCCACTGGCAAATATTATTATATGAGTTTGAAAACAATTGTTTCTTCAAAACTACCAGGTATATATTGTTATTTGTTTTAGAAATTTTATTTTTCAGTAGTTTCAAGACCATAGTCTGCAGACTTTGCTGATGGTGTTACGTCATTAAGGGCAATCATATGTGCGTTGGATTCTAGTTGTATATATTTTTGGTGTGTGCAGTAATAATTGATCTTTTTTTCACAGCATCAATGATTAGATCGTATTTTGTACCTTCTAAAATATGACACCAGCTCCTTGTGGATGAAAGAAGAAGATTAAAATGTTTTAAAAACTATGTAAATATAATTCAATGATTGATATTGTAAAAAAAAAAAAAATCACATCCTTTTTTCTTTGCATGGAAGACATAATCCATACCCATGTTTGACACCTCTATAATTTAAGCACCGTTCTATATCCATGACACATATATCCATTTGGTTTTGAAACGAAAAGACAATAGAGACAATAGGACAAGCAACCATAAAATGATGTGTCAAACTTTTTTTTTAAAAAAAAAAAAAAAATTTAAGATCCATGTTATATCCATGACATATTCATGTTGTTTTGGAAGGAAAAGACAGTAGATGACCAACCATACAATGATGTGTCAAACGATTTTTTTTTTTTTTTTTTCCTCTCTCTCTCTTTGTGGGGGGAAGAGAGGCATGAGTGCCTCAAAAACTGCCATATAAGGTGCATAAACAGAATTTTTCTTTAAAAAGCGTAGGCAACATGGAAACCTCGCTCCCAGAAAATCCCACCCTCTCTTGGATTGGAGAAATTATATGTTGCACTCAACATACCAACTCAGCATAATACTAGATTAATAATATGCTGCCATGTAGATTTGATGGCCTGGTATGGACCGACCTATATCTAAGATGATACCAACATGTGAAAAAGAAGAAGAAGACGACTCCCATCAAGAAGAAGAAGACTCATGGGTCTTCTTCTCCGATCAATCTTAAAAGGAAAAGGATTCCTAGGATCATTGGACTTGAGTAGAACCCTAGGAAGTCCTCCATAAATTGGATTCTCTCCTCTCTATAACCGTCCACCACAATCACCATCTCTTCTTTCTCCATCCTTCTCTTTGTTTATATTAATCTTCTTTTCACCGTGCCCACCGGAAATTAGGGCGCTGCAAATACCGGAGCCAAGATAAGGTTCCTATCCTACCTTTTCTCTTCCATCTTCTTCCTTCCATGGCCTTAGGCACCACCGCCAGCTGTTAGTTTCATCAGAAATTGATCAAAAAGTATAACCCCATCAGTCTCTTATTTTTTTACTAATTTTTCTCGATTTTTCTGGTAGTGATCATTGCCACTAATCGCCAATTGATGATCCCCCGACTATGCCATCATAGCCTATATCTCTGGCCACCCACCACCATTGGAAGGTCCACCATCTCTTGAATAAAAAAAAATAATAATCTTGAAACTTCTTATATATTTTTAAATTATTGATTATTTTATTATAAAAGAATTATTTTGTGTTTGTATTAAAATAAGGATTGAGCATATATATTATAAAATCTATAATTTATCATGAAATTATGGTTCCGTGAATATTTCAATATTAATGATTATTTATGAAATACAAATTCTATATTTATGAAATTTAGAATTGCATAATTATTTTACTATTAAAGATCATTTTTGGATTTTGAACTCTTGAAAATTATCTAGTATATTATTTATATATGATTTAGTAAAAATATGATTTTAGGAAATATAATTTAGGACTATTTATTTTATGAAATATAAAAAAGTGGCTCTCATGTAGCTATGTGTAGTCTCAAAGTGGAAAAGATCAATATTCGAAGCTAGCATGCATATGATCCTACAAACGAGTAATAGTACCAATGGATAATAGTGGTTGATATATGACTCTTTCAGTGGATGATAGCTAATAACTGGCATACAACCCTACCAACGAATAATAATAGTTGGTATTTTGTTAATTACAACTCTATCATAAGTAAAATAATAATCTTAGTATTTAGTCTAAGAGAAATAATTTAACTTTAATGTGGTTAAAGAATGAATAGTTTATGATTTATGCTATACAATTAAAACCATGTTTATAAAATAGTGATGATTAATGCATGCATATTAGATTTTGTGATTTTATTTATTAAATTAATATAATTTATAATCTTGCATTAAAAATTTTATTTATATAAATTGCATAATTTATATATATGCAAGAGCATGATTGATATATATACCGTTATTATGGTAATTTTTACTTTCTAAAGATAATCATCTTCTTTAAATAATTTATGGATATATGTTAAAATTTATACTTGATTCAGCAAGACAGTATGAGGTTTACTTACTAAGTTGATATAAGCCTATACTTTTTTTTATTTTTTCAATTTAGAGATGAGTATTTTTCAAGAAATAGGATCATTAAGGATGAAGAATGATTCGAGCTTTAGAGATGAGTAAGATGATTTATAGTAGAATTTAGTTTTCTAATCACACCAACGATCATGGGCACGGGTTCCATGAAATTCCTCGATTTAATCAAGTCATCCACGGGATCATACATCGAATCCATGACCAGTTGATAGTAAGGCAATGCCTCTACCAACCGGGCTACCGTCTTAGCGGTTTTATATCCTTCGATGATATGATCATGTTGTGTCCTAAATTTAGAGTGTGACAGTAGACATGCTGGATAGCTCAGGGAAAAGAAAAGGAAGCCGAGAAGCCACTTCCCCTCACCACCTTTGGTTAAGCTCGGATCCATGGCACTATGCCCTCCACTGCCATTCTTTGGCCTCCACCGATGACCTCCTCTTCATGATTCACATTCATGCAATGGAGGAGCCATTGGTTTCCCCACGTCTAAAGGATCTGAAAGGAAAAGTTATGGAGCAGATTATTCTACACCTCCCCTCTTGAGTACACCATCAAGGCTGCCAAGGAATCCAGCAGCCTCAAGGCCACCTTTATCGAGACCACCATAGATTCCACCATCTTGGCGGTGATTGGATCACTGCTGGTTTTCCTCTAGAAAAAGAGAGAGAGTGGATTGGTCTCGATGGTAAAATAAGAGTGCAAATGCTTAACCATTTAACTGATCATTTTAACATATTGTAAATCGAGCTAGATTACATATTTAACAAAATGGTCTGATTTGGATTTGAATTTTTGACCTATTCAAGGGACATGCCAGGTTTGGATTAATAGATTTTTAATCTATCATGTATCCATCCCGATCCATATCTTGTTCGACCCAATCTGATCGATTACTGCCCTTATGATGAAGGGGAAATCATTGGTGGATGCCGGGGACTTAAATCTAAGTACATGGTGCCAAGAATCCAAACTATTGCAGAGGGCAAGAACGATGGAGGGGAGGAAGCTCTTCTACTTCCTTCTTCTCTTAGGTTTTGTTTGGATAACTCTCATTAAGGAAAGGAAAGGGAAGGGAAGGAAAGGGAAGGGAAGTGAAATATTATTCTTGTTTGGATAGTACTCATAAGGGAAAGGAAAGGAAAGCTTAGCTATTAGAAACTTTCCCTTCCTTTCTAATTCTCCCAAATCGGGAAGATTGAAAACTTAGCTTAATCAAGGGAAGGGAAGGGAAGGGAAAGGAGCATCATTTTTCCTTCCCTTATTTTTTCTAAAAATTAATATCCAAACAAGGAAAAGATAAATCTTTCCTTCCCTTTCCCTCTTGATCCCTCCACCAAACAAGATCTATGCTAAGGTGGCCGGTATATCCAGTACATTATTAATTGGCCTGATGTACTGTTGAGCTCCTGCACTACTAGTGTAGTGTAGGATATAATTTCTTCCTGAATCGAATGAAGTATCACTTTACGGAGCTTGCTTTTGGGGGGAGGCTAGCAGTGTTCGTGCAAGAAGGAAAGAGACAACCATATTGCATGAAAACCACGTATTTTGGACTTGCACTCAAGCCGTCAAACCAAATGACATGAACATAGTTTTGGACGGCAAGTTAGCTAGCAAGGATAACCTCTCACCATCATCCCCTGCTAAATTATTGAGTACTATATTATTCTGATTATACCTTGCTAAATTATTGAACTAGCTAGTATTCTCATCATGCCTTCTGTTATTATGTCCCTCCACTCACAGCATGCATGTCTAGACCTCCATGATATGGCCCGTAATAAGGACCCAATGAAAAAGAACCGATCCAAGTAGCTAGCCATGGACGTCTGATCAATGTTCCAAGCTCTCTGTGGGGCAAGCTGACATGCAAGTTGTGAACAACTTGGAACATCAATTCCACCGGTCTCAATCTTGATGCCTCATTCGATTCATGGCTCTATTGAGACTGAGAGAGATGGTCAAAGTTCTATTAGAGGGTCTAAATCAGTAGACCCATGCACAAATGGACAGTGGTGATCGTCACTACAAGGAGGAAAATTCCATGGTTGACACATACGTAGGGTTGGCTGGTCCCTGACAATAAGGTCCTTGTCATGGTGAACTTTACGTCGAGGGAAGCCCTTTTATTAAAAGCTATGATAGGTTATGTATGATGAGCCAAAAACCAAGGAAAGGTGACAACCATGCAATCCTTGTGGGACCTACGTAGTATCCTTTGGAGAAGAATGGAAACAAAGGACCCATGGGCATCTGCATGAGGATAAGCAAGGGAGCCAGATGAGCCATGAAGACATCAATGACTACATAATTGATGGTACATGGATATTCTAGTAAGGTCTTTCTCGAGGGTTTCTCAAGTTCCGGGTTATATCCTTCGTGCAAAAAATGATTTATCTTTTATCACGATATGCAACATTGGATCATGCAATAGCTACTATGAGAACTGTGCAAATAGATGAAAGAAAGAATTCGGAGTGCCATGAGAGCATGATCTAACCATTGATGTTAAAAAAAACTCGATCATTATTTTGTACAAAAGATGCAACCCGGACCCTTCTCGGTGAATGTTAACAAGAGAATGATGGATCTCCTTTTGCTATAAATTAAAAGAAGAGTTAACCGTCAAAGAGGTTGCACTCATCTAGAACGTCATGCATGCAAGGAAATGTAAAAGTAGTGATGTCGGTGTGTCCATTGCATACTTTAATTATCCAATCATATAAAAATATTTAAGAACAAGTAGTCATTTGCTAAAGATCAAGCGATATGAAATAATTTGTCCAACTAAAGAATGTTATAATTAATCATGCAAAGGCAATAAAGGAGCTTTCAACACGCATTTTAGTATTAATCGATTAGAGCTGCTGACATGCAACCTGATGGTTTACAATTCATGCAGTGCAATGATAGCTCAGAAACTAACAAAAGAAAAAAAATATGACACAACTATTGTATTCCTCCATCATTCAGCATCTCGATCGCTGATGGTATATTGCAAAGTATTGACCGTTGTTAAGAGAAGAAATGGCTAGGGTTACAGATAGGTTATGTGACCTTTTGGTGTGAGGTTTATACGTTACGTTAGCTTTTCTCATACAACTTTGACAAGAGATTCCATTGACATCGAAGTCTTTTAAAGAAATAGTCTCCATGCATGTGGTTGATGCGCATGCATGTCAAATATACAGCACAAGGAGCAATGGAGCAGGCCTCACTCTAGTATATATTTTGGTGGCTTCAATCATGTCCATGATGAGCTGAATGAGATGCAAAAATGTAAGATCTGTGGACATATATTTAGTTCTATATCGATTATATACTGGATGATTCTTTGATATTTATACAGGATCAAGAAATCCATACTTCTTAGCAAACCTTTTTTTGATGGGGTATGATACTAAATTATTACAAACCGTATCAGAAAGGATCTCGCTCATGTTCTATATGAACTAAAGGATACTACAGTAGTAGTACGTGCTCATTAGAACTGATCACGGGTTGATTATGATATCGGTAATTAGATATATGATACTTGAGAATGAATTTGAACCTTTAGCTTAGCAAGATGCCGATGTTTAAATAACAGGGTTGTTATAAAAGGTTCAGTAAAAAGCTGGCCCTCCTCCGTGCTATGCTATGTTGTGTTGCCTAACTTAGATTTTTATAGGTGGACCATGCCTGATGGAAGAGTGGTAGAAAGTTAGCAAAAGCGGTTGCTATTGATTTTAATAAAACTCCTTGGGGATGGTCTATAGAATATGCTTTTCAGTAGGTAATGCTACTTCAACTTTGGATGTAAGCTTAATTGTCGATAAATCAAGAGGTGGGCCTGTAAAAGAGACATTAAATTGAAAAAAAACAAGATGAGTGGATATATTGTCTCCCTCATTTTATTTGATTTTATTAAAAATGTGGAACTCTTCATTACAAGCAAAATCATTGAATAATTGTGTCACGTATTGTTACACCTTCGACTCAAAATTGCTAGCTAGAGAAATCATGACAACTACTATATATTCATGAAAAACTCTTTTCTCCAACATGTAAGACATCTCTTCGTAATATTATAAAGTAATAATAAATAATCAATAAATTAAGTTTAAAATTTAACTAGATAAAACTAATTTAAATCTTTCATAAAATCCAATAATATTTAAAGATTTTATATTAAACTTCAATAAAATTATGCTTTTAATCATATTTCTAAATCATATTTTCATGTCATCTTAATTTTCAAGATTTATAAAAAATAGTAAGACATGGAGTAATATGTTAGAGAACCTAGTAAATAATGAATATCTTAACTAGATAATTTATATGATTATATAGAATATGATAGTCAAAATATAATCTATTATTAATTAGTATACAAACATAATCAAATTTATTTTTAAAATATAAATTCATTAATTTCACCATCTTTTAAATATTCATATATATATATATATATATATATATATATTCATAAATTTGTTTTGAAAGACCAATCATATTTAATAATCCAATTCAAAATAAATTCTATACAACTCCTTGGTCTTTAACTATGACTATACTTATATCCTTAGCGAGATTGGAATATCATACTTATATCTTGTGACCGAGTCAGAAATACTATACCTGTATCCCATGATTAGACCAGAATATCATAATTTATCCTGTGGTAGAGGGCTAGGATATCATACTTATACTTGTTGGATGTGGAGCCATATCCATCCAAGATCCAAGCCTAGAAGCCCAGAAAAAAATCAGAGCAGGCCGGCCCACTAGAATGAACCGGCCCAGACCCACGCATGCAGCCCAACGCATGGCCCAGGCATGCCCATGGGTTGGCGTGTGGCCCAGGCCCAGGCGGCACGCGGGTGCACGGCTCGGCCCAGTGCGCTGGGCATGGCCCAGGCCCATGCGGGCCTTGCACGCGGGCACGTGGGCCGAGGCGCACGCGGGCACACGGGCTCGGCCCAGTTCGGAGCGATGGCGACCTGAGGCATTTTCCAAACATTTCCCATCGATTTCCTATGGATTTCATGCGGTTCACGGTGGTCCACAGCCTTTCTACGCGATCTGGACCATCTGATCACCTGATCGGATGGCTGAGACTGCTTCGAGGGAAATTAGGCTTGATCGGGATCTATTTGATTCAGATTTTGATGCAATCTGAGACGTTGATCTCAGATCTGACGGCCAATGATGTTTCCTAACTGTTTTGGGCCTGTGAGACGAGACTTGATGCTGTTTTGGACTTTGATTGGGACTATTTTGTTGTTCTCCTTCTCAGGGCAGCAGAGAGCCACCATGCACTATAGAACAAAGCGCAGAAGAGAGCCTGCAGATAAACAGAGAGGAAGAAGAGAGCCAGAAAAGAAAAGTCCAAGGATTTTTCAAGAGAAAAAACAAGGGAAAGAGAGAGAAAGGTAGTGAGAGGGCAAGGGTTCCTCTTGTATTATTTTATTCTTTCTTCTTTCTTCATATTAGACTGGGGTTTGCATCCAGGGAGGGTTCTCTTGTATAATAACTTCCTGTATTTCTTCCTGATAGTGGAGATTTGATCCTGTGCGGTCGTGAATGTAGAAGCAAGAGGCTTCGAACCACGTAATCCCTGTGTGCTGCTTGTGCTTGTGTGTTTATTTATCTTTCAGGCTTTCTGTTTCATTTCTTCTACGAACCTTTTTGGCATCCCACTGCGATCCACATTCCTAACAACTAGTATCAAGCACCGGGTTCGAATGGGAGCGATGGCAGGAGATGAAGAAAAAGTCAAGATCGACAGGTTTGATGGGAAAGACTTTGGATTCTGAAAGATGCAGATCGAGGATTATCTGTACCAGAAGAAGCTTCACCTACCGCTGCTAGAAAAAAAACCTACGGAGATGTCACAAGCAGATTGGGATTTGCTGGACCGACAGGCTTTGGAAGTTATCCGTCTGGCGTTGGCCAGGAACATCATGTTTAATATCCTGGAGGAGAAGACGACAGCTGAATTGATGCAGGCACTATCCAACATGTATGAGAAACCTTCGGCCTCAAACAAGGTTTATCTCATGCATTGTCTGTTCAACTTAAAGATGAGCGAAGGTGTATCCATAACCGATCATATCAATAAATTTAATTTGATCACTAGTCAGTTGAGTTCAGTTGACATAAGCTTCGAGGATGAAGTCCGTGCCCTAATTCCGTTATCCTCTTTGCCCAAGAGCTGGGGTGCAACTGTGACAGCGGTGAGTAGTTCGTGTGGCTCGAGCAAGCTAAAATTTGAAGAGGTTTGAAACCTGATTCTTAGTGAAGACATCAAGAGAAAAGAAATCAAAAGGAGCTCTGGTTCTGCCTTGGTGACTCAAGAAGGCAGAGAAAGAACTACATAGCGCAATGAAATCCATGGAAGATCCAAGTCCAAATAGAGGAGCCAATCAATATCAAAGGATGATGGCTGTTGGCACTGCAGCAAGAAGGGGCACATCTGAAAGAATTGCTGGGTAAGAAAGGACAAGGGCAGAATGAAGAGTCGGTCAATGCAGCGATCGAGATAATTGAAGATGCATTGGTTCTCAGCATGGACAGTTTGATGGAGTCTGGGATTCTAGACACCGAAGCTTTGTTTCACTCTATCGCACAAAAAGAGTCTATGTGCAATTATATTACTAGAGACTTTGGAAAGGTCCATCTTGCATATGAAGAGCCTTTGAATATTATGGAAAAGGGTGATGTATACATCAAGATGCCAGATCAGTCAGTTTAGAAGCTCAAGAATGTCAGACATGTCCCAGAGTTGAAGAGAAACCTGATATCAGTCAAGCAGCTGGACTTAAAGAGGTACATTACAACTTTTGTTGGTGGCTCTTGGAAGATTACCAAAGGTACGATGGTGATAGCATGAGGAAGCAAGTTGGGTACCCTATATATGACTAGTAATACCAGAGATACAGTGGAACTGGCATAGGCAGACTCGGAGTTGTGATACTACAGGTTGGGTCACATGAGCGAGAAAGGAATGCAAGTACTGTTGAAGAAGAACAAGCTACTAGGTTTGAAGACAACAGATATTGGTTTCTGCGAGAATTGTATTCTTGGAAAGTAGAAGAGAGTCAGCTTCTCTAAGATTGGCAGGGCACCAAGATCATGAAAGTTGAAGCTTGTGCACACCGACGTGTGGGGTCCCTCCCCGGTTACATCCTTTGGAGCTTCGCGATATTATATGACTTTCATCGATGACTCCACCAGAAAGGTATGGATCTATTTTTCACAGAATAAATCTGTATATTTGGCACTTTCAGGAAGTGAAAAAGTTTGGAGGAGAATGAGTCTGGACAGAAAATAAAGTGCCTGAGATCGAACAATGGAGTCGAGTATGACAGCATTGAGTTCAAGAAGTTCTGCGCAATCAATGGAATCAAGATGGAGAAGACGTTTCCAAATACTCCATAACAGAATGGGATAGCTGAGTGCATGAACAGAACCTTGAACGAGAGAGCCAGGAGCATGAGGCTCCATGCTGGATTGCCCGAGGTATTTTGGGCTGAGGCAAATAGCACTGCTGCCTATCTGATCAACAGGAGTCCCTCGGTCCCCCTTGAGTACAAGCTACCAAAAGAAGAGTGGACAGGAAAGTCAGCAAGTTTATCTCACCTGAAGGTCTTCGGTTGTCTCTCCTACGTACATGTCAATGCAAAGAAGAAGTCAGAGAGGTGCCTCTTCATTGGATATGGCACTAATGAGTCCGGTTACAAGCTCTGGAGTGAGAAGGATAGGAAGATCATCAGGAGTAAGGATGTGGTGTTCAATGAAAAAAGCCTGTACAAAGACTAGAGTGTTTTAGATAGAGCAGAACAGGCAAACAAGGAGAAAGAACAGGTAGAATTGGAAGAGATTACAGAGGACATTGTCGAGGGAGCAAGAAACCCTGAACCTGAGCCAGAGACACCTCAGCTGAGGAGATCTACAAAGACCCCGAAACCATATGTAAGGTATTCACCCTCGTTGCATTATCTGCTGTTGATAGATGGAGGAGAGCCAGAGTGCTTTGATGAAGCCATGAAGCACAGAGATTCAGTCAAGTGGGAGCTGGCGATGAAGGATGAGATGCAGTCCTTGATAAAGAACCAGACATGGGAGCTTAGCATACTATCGGAAGGAAAAAAAGTACTGCATAACAAGTGCGTCTACAAGATCAAGGAAAAGTATAATGGCAGCAAGAGATACAGGGCAAGATTAGCTGTAAAAGGCTTCCAACAGAAAGAAGATCCAGGTGGTGATGCCGACATTAGATAGAGCACGACAGGGTATGTCTACACTATTGGCCGGACAGCGGTGAGCTGGGTCTTGTAGTTGCAAAAGATCGTGGATCTTTCTACCACCGAGGCAGATATGCTGATAAAGATGGTTATTGTGGAGAAATTGGGGCCATGCATGGCCTTAATTGGCCTCTGGAGTTAGTTGATTGGAGGCGCCGCACAGGATACTGACTTGTTTCTATTTTTTCTTTGGAAGTTTGTTTTTTGATGTTTCAGGTAGATGCAAGATTAGGTGTCTAAGTCTCCAAGTATGAGAGTTGTTGGGTGTGGAGCCATATCCACCCAAGACCGAAGCCCAGAAGCCCAGAGAAAAAATCAGAAAAACTAGAAAAGAAAAAAAGGAAAAGGGGAAGCAGGCTGGCCCATCAGATTAAACCAGCCTAGACCCAAACGCGCGATCCAGGCCCAAGCGGCGCGCGGCCTGGCCCGGCATGCGGGCACGTGGGGTGCGGCCCAGGCCCACGCGCTCGGGCATGCGGGCTTGGCCCAGTTTGGAGCGGTGGTGACCTGGGGCATTTCCCAGGTGTTTCCCTCCCGGTTTCCCAGGGGTTTCACATGGTTTACCATGGTCCACAGTCTTTCTGCATGATTTGGACCATCTGATCGGACGGCTGAGACTGATCCGAGGGAGATTAGGCTTGATTGGGGGCTATTTGATTTAGATTTTAACGTGATCTGAGACGTTGATCTCAGATTTGATGGCCTGAGATGTTTCCTGACTGTTTTGGGCCTGTGAGACGTGTCTTGATGCTGTTTTAGACTTCAATTGGGACTATTTTGTCATTCTCCTTCTCAGGGCAGTAGAGAGCCGTCGTGCACTGCAGAACAGAGCACAGAGGAGAGCCTGCAGACAAATAGAGAGGAAGAAGAAAGCTAGAGAAGAGAAGTCCAAGGGTTTTTTAAGAGAGAAAATAAGGGGAAGAGAGAGAAAGATAGTGAGAGGGCAAGGGTTCTTCTTGTATTGTTTTATTTTTTCTTCTTTCTTTATATTAAGCTGGGGTTTATATCTATGGAGGGTTCTTTTGTATAATAACTTCCTATATTTCTTTCTAATAGTAGAGATTTGATCCTGTGCGGCCGTGGACGTAGGAGCAAGAGGCTTCGAACCACATAATCCCTACGTGTTACTTATACTTGTGTATTTATTTATCTTTAGGCTTTCTGTTTCGTTTCTTCTACGAATCCTTTTGGCATCCCACTGCGATCCACATTCCTAACAATACTCTATAGCCGAACCAGAAACAGAATCATAAGTTCAAAGTGCCAATGTATAACCCTTAGTTGATAAGGTTCAAAATATAATCAGGCTTAGAGTCCAAATCCAATTTGTATCAAATTTTTTTTTGCAAAATAATATATATTTCAAAATCAAATCAAAATATGCATACACAATATTAGATCAATAAACAATTATAATAATAGTTTAAAAAATATTACTTCAAAATTTTATATTAATTTTTGTTCAAAACACAATATCATTGAATTCATAAATTATATATAAATTGATTAACAATTTACTTGATATTCAAAATAATATTATATAAATAAAAAATCTAGAAAAGATGAATCATGATTTATCTTTGCAGAAAGGATAAACTTATTGATTTAATCAACCCAGAGATTCTCCTTAGAACCTAATATCCAAATATTATATTTTTATTAGATTCTTGTCATAATTATTTAAGAATATTTTTTTTTAATTCCAATACTCACGTAGGATTGGCCAAGCAGAGGTACGTCATATCCCGATCAATCCAAATGAAAATAATTTCATCAAATAAATCATAGATGATCAAATTAAATAGTATCCAGTTTGGTCAAGATGGATGTTAGCATGCTATCAGATTATCATGAACCACGACTCTTTTCACTAATATCAAATTAGAATAATTGGAGGAAGATCTTTATTGGATTAAACAATTCTAGAGAGATAATTTTAGATATAGAAAATATATAGAGAGAGAAACTAGAAAAAAAAACATGTAGAGAGAAAAAGCATGTAAAAGAAAGGCAAAGGAGCCACTGGTGAGTGGTGCAGTTGGTTGTGAGACTTTTCTCACAACCAGCTAGCAGGGATTCGAGTACTGGTTTGGATATATTTTGACCGAAAGTTCGGGGATAAAAAAAAATAAAAAAATAGTCCCCGAGTAAAATCAAAAAAAGAGAAAAATTAATAAAATAATCCTGGAGTTCCTGTTGGCTAGTGGTAGTGAAAAAGTTAGGGATATATATAATAAATTCCATTCACTGTTGGCTAGTGGTAGTGAAAAAGTTAGGGATATATATAATAAATTCCGTTCACTTAGCTGACGCCAGTGATAGTCTGGCCCCTCTCCTCTCCCTTTTCTACCAAAAAAAAAAAAAGCAGAGGAAAATTTTTTTTTTAATTTTCTCTCTCTCTTTGCAGAACAGGGGACTCACGTTCCCTTCTCCGTGAACCACAAGACCTCTTGCCAACCATAGTTGTGGCTAGCGGTGGCTGGGGCCTTGGTGGCACGGCCAATGATTCCGTTCCCGATGGTCAGCGGTGACAAACGATGCCAAATTATGAAGTACTAGAGTCTGTGTGCATCCGGTACATCAAATTATGAAGAAAAACCCAACATGGCACCAGCTGATTTGTTGGTGATGTTTTACCTCATCACTACTTGGCCTTGGTTATTACTACCAAAGCTTTTGGATGTACTTATAATAAATACATACATTAAGGCTTTGCCTCCCATTTATCCAAAAAAAAAAAAAAAAAAAGAAAAACGACAAGGAAGCCAGGCATGGATATTTGCTGCTTAGATCATGGGAAGTTGAATGGGTTACAAAAGATGGTAATTGGTGATGCAAGGCACTTGGAAATTATTCATACTAGATCTCAGGGTCACACAATGGATAAAAAGAGTTCTGTAGCAATCGTGTACATCTGATGCAAAGCCGAAGACTGGCACTCCAAAATTGTAGTTTTGTGGAGCCAATAGTGAACATGATGATAATGGTTGAGCATTTTAAAGAGGAGGTTGGCAGGGATTTGGTGTTTAATATTAGAATCGATGTCGCGCTCCAGACAGAGACAAAAAGAAGACTGCAGTGCAGCATTAAAATCCCAGGCAAACAACTACATTTCTTTGAGCTGTATGTCAGCTGGATTCATGGGACATCGAAGCAGAATAATTGATCATTCATGTAGTGTGTTGCAGGTTTCTTGCTGGCAACTTATAGAGGCCAAGCAACCCTCCCCACCGCCTAAGTGAGAAGAAAATCAGATCATATTAAAGCATTAAAACTGTGGTTTCCAGCACAGAAAGAACTTCTTGTTCCATGAAAGATTTGAGGTAATATATGTGTAATCTGAGCGAGAAAACCATATTGGGAAACATTAGAGCTTGAAATGGATATTATACAGAGCAGAAGAAATGCACGTAATGTAAAATGAAAGCATATCGTCAATTCACGATGAGTAAACTCAGTATTGACACACATAAATCTCATATACTTCATCTATTAACAAACCCTCCTGCAGTCTCTGTTTTTCATTTCGTATCTGAAGTTTTGAATTTCTGTACACTGGTTCACTGTAACTTCTTTTTCCTATTTTGAATAAAGTTAGGTGGCTCTTGTGAGCCGCATCTTATCTCCAAAAATGAAAAAAAAACTGTTTGAAGAATGTTCTGTTCTTCTTCACAAGATCTGTGATGCCATGCTTTGTTACTTTACGAGTAACATAACAATCACGTATGCCATAGAAAAAGGATAAGTTTTTCTCCGATAATCTACTGTACCATCCCTGGCTTGTAAATATTGGGAAACTAGTAAATTCCAGATGATATGATGATGATTACAAGCAGCACAAATATGAAGACATGTGAAAGATTTCCTGCATATAAATGGTAGTTGCATACAGAATAAGTGTTCCACATAAAAGCAAACGGAGGGGAAATGTTGCAATATTCAAACATAAGGTGGAGTCAGTTTGGTATTTATTTCTTTATTTTGAAAAAGGTGTTGTCATGTAACTAGGGTTCTTTAATAGAGTTCTCTGCCTTTTCCAACCACTGCATGGAATCTTCCTGCGAAATCCAAAACAGTATCATTCTAGTCATAAATTTGCCTTCTGCCGGTTGAGAGAATAAGTGTATCAGGCATCCGTATCTTAAATCATCCATGCACATTGTGTACTACTGAAATCATATTTTGAAATAAAAGATATGAAGGTCACATAGTTAAATGAACTTCTGGAAGGTGACATGGTTGTGCATACAAATAAAAACCTAGTTTTCATTCTAGAAACTGTGGGCATACAGCATTTAACAATCCATCCTTGTGCTCCCAATGCCAACAATTTTTTCTTCCACAATTCACACGTCTAATACCTTATGCAATGATAATCCACACCAAACAGATAGTTATTTTATGAATTTCATATGATACATTAATTATAAATAAAATAAACAGAACTTTGCTGGAAAGAAAAGAATAAGAAAATACCTAGAATAATCAGCAATAAAATTTCTAATACATTGTAAGAAAGTATTAACATTCTTTAATCTGATCCCCAGTAACTTTTACTCATCGATCAATACAACAATACACGCCATGCAGAAGACCACGAGACCACCACCACAAAACAAAAAAATGGTCACCATATTGTTGTTATAAATTGGAAATCACAAGACAAAAGCCATAAATCTGCATCTATGCAGCGCCAATTTCCCTATTCAAGTAGTCTATAAACATTCTCTTTGCACTCTCCGCATCTGATGGTGGAGAAGGTCCACTGAGACTGGCCTGTCCTGCTAACTTTATAAAGGTGCGCCGCAGGCTCCGGAGCTCAGGCAGGCCAACTGTTCTTTGAATGTTGATGTAATTTGCCAGTCAAGGTCCCATCATTTAAAAATGATGTTTCAGTATTGCTCATACAATAAAAAATAAAAAACAAGTTGATTGTAAAAACTTTTGGGGATTGGTACTTCGGCTAGGATTTCTCCTGCCCTAGTTCTCAAAAAAAGGAATACTTGGGTTGTAAAGATTCCATTGATCATTTAATGACATAACTATTGGAAACCCTAGTCCAGAGATCTAACCATTTATCTACTACTTAATTTGATGAGCTCCTTGATGTGCATTATATACAATCTTGCATGAAATGGCTGCTGCTGTAATATCTTTTATAAGCTAATATATTGAGGACAGTCAATTTAAGGCAGCCAAACCAGTGAGATATGGGTTAGAAAAAGCCAAGCATAGGCCCAATAAACAGGTTAACCGGTTCGAGTAATGCTATCATTTATTGACAAAGGGAGTATGGTCTAAACCAAACAGTTAGAATTTCATTAGTTTTCGCAGAGAAGGATATGGTTGGCAAATGTTGGCCGAGAGATATCTTGTTCACCGTGCCTGCAAGCCCACAAGATTGTGCTTCAACAATTGCATTGATCACCTCCTGAAAAACAATGAACTTTAGTTGAAACCTTTTGCACAATTCAGAAAACCAAGATTATCCTTGGAGATACCTGTGTTGCTCTATCCATCTCATACAGAGAATTGGCCTCTGTTGCACGTACCTGAAAGAGTTCCAGAGGATCAAAAATATTCTGCCATATACAAATGCAAAAACAAACAATAGTGTCCTTTACAGAATGTTTCCACACCACTAACCACGCACATACACAAAATGCAACAGTTGACTGCATAATCCATGCAACAAAGCATAATATTTGTGTGACTGCGTGTCTGTGTGCATGAGTGTCAGAGTGTGTGTGTGTGTGTGTGTGTGTGTGTGTGTGTGTGTGTGTGTGTGTGTGAGAGAGAGAGAGAGAGAGATTGATTCTGAATCCAAGCCAAACAAGTTATAGCAACTGGCATTGACATGTAATATCTTGATGCGAACAATTGACTGTATTCGTGATGACAAAGTTGTTCAGCCCTCAAGTCCATGCTGATTTTGAATGTGTCATTTTTAGATTTTTGAGACTAGAAAAATGCAAAATAAATAAGAATATTCCAGCTTCTGAATAATACCAAACACAGGTATATCACCCAATTGGAAAACCAAACTGGGGCTACTGGTGGAATGCAGTATAGACCAGAGCATTAGAATAACAAGAGAATGGATGCTAGACATGGAAATTTGATAACAAAAACACTTTGCTCCATTGAAGCATGTATGCAAAAATAAATAGTTTTTAAACAGGATCAGCCCACTGAAGTCTTACAATTATTTATGTGCAAACACTAATAGCAATTTATTTATATGTAATGTTATAGTAAGTACTTACATTCTGAGTTGCAATGGTAGGCTGAAGAACTCTAACATCTCTTGTTTTTGAATCCACCTTTTTGGTCAAATAGGATACCGCCTCAGAAATGACCGGAGATGACTGCTTTATTCCATCTTCAAAATAAAATCAGGAGTAAAAAATTATCAGAGATCCTAGATGTTTGTCAGGAATAATAAATATCAGGTGGTTTCACACACTAAAAGAGGCTGGAGGCAAATCAACTGCTCACTACTTCATTGAGTCCCTGTGCAGGGTAGTCGATATGTTTGCATCCTATGCAAGCAATATGAACAACAAAAGCTCATGCATTTACATGTTGCAACCTTTCACAACTTAAGTGATCTAACAAATTTCTTTGACAGAATTTGAATGGCTGTGACTAAGAAAACCTAAGCAAGAAAGAAAGAAAGGGGCCTTACCAGGCAGTAATTTCTCCTTGTCCTTGTTTAATAATGTCAACAAAGTGGCTTGAGGAAAAATGGCAAGAGCACACCTATCATCCACTAGTGGTCAAAGTTTTGTTTTGTTTTGTATATTCATTAAAATGAAAAGAAAGCAGAGCCATTTCCACTTATGACCCAAATAAGTAGTTAGATACTTCATGCAGCTATTATGCATCCCTCCCAGAAGTTTGATAGTATCCATTTTGGCTCTAAAATTGCTATAATTGCTAACTGGAAGCACCTGAAAATGACTGATGAGTTCAAGCATCGAGCTAGTATGTGAATTCTCAGCATGCTATGAAACCATTTAGGTAATAAATCACTGTTTCATTCTGAGAGGTTATACCAAAACTGGCCAACCTGAGGATACTAGCGCAGGAAGTGCTAACTTATTCAAAGAATACGTATATAACCCACATTAATTAATACATAAAATCTGGATTCTTTAAAGACTCCACAAGGATTAGTTACCTCTGGATGGAAACAACTCAAAAAGTGGGGAATCCCAACGGCTCCGTCTATCAGGTTTCTCAAATCTCCGTACCAAGTCTTCAAATCTGTTCAACCAGAGTATCAGTTAATAATGACCAAAATCACATGCCTGATCAACAGAAGGGCAAAACTTCATTCTCAGTCATAAACTGGAAATGCATGACACCAAAAGAATATAGAGCTTTTTGAACCCGGTAGACTCTACTTAATGAAATAAAGATTTTTTTTGGTTGCACTTGATATCCTTTGTATGATAGGACTAAAGTGCAAACAACCTCTTCAGACTGAAAAAGTTTACTGGTTTTGGACCAATCGATGTTTAAAGAACAAACATGTAAACAATGAATTAAACAAATCACGTCAAACAAAATGAAATGAAATTAAATGCAATCATTAGTAAGATATCTACTGTTTAGCAGAGTAAAGCATAATGTAGCCATAACATGAAATACCTAGGTTGTGAATTAAAAAGCGCACAAATAAAAATATAAAAAATGATTTTACTTACATCTTTATATCATATGAGGATTCTCCCATTTCGTTACGCTTATTGTTCCATTCCCTACAATGGTTTTCTTCCGTATCACAAAAAATCTGAATTACAAAAACAAAAATGAAAAGGACATCATCTTCCATATGAACATGTCAAGTTAAGCCAGTATAAATCCACAATCATCATTACAATCCTTCCTGCAATGCACTTTGCATTTGCCGTTCAATGTTCTCATTCCACATAGGTCATTCCACAGAAATTAGCTCTCAAGCTTTGGGACTTATTCCGATCCCGTCCACTGCTTCGTTCATTGAAAAGGTTCACCTTCTAATTTTATTATCAAGATTAATGATTTTTCTCACTTGTCTTCTTATGTTGACATTAATTTGCTCAAGATTTAACCAGTTTTAATTAAGATTATAAAGCAAGAACTTCCCATGGTGTTTTATGACACCAATAGATAGATATCAGCATTACCTTCATGAGAAATGTGGTTTAAAAGGATTGTTTCCAAAAGACTTAGAGATATGTTGACAAGGAAAAGATGTCAATATACTTAAACAACACGTTGTTCCTTAATAAGATCAAATTGAATAAGAAAATTGGACCATATTATGGTAATATTAATTGCAAACACCTCATTAAGCAATAAAAAGCCTAAATATGACACATGGGGAGAGTTTCACATAGCATCAATGCTAATCTTTATAGCAGCATACTGGTGTGCTATGCAGAGATACATGATGAATCATAATGGCATGATAAATTAAATTAAAGTGGCTAAAACTGAGAGCATGAAATAACATTTGTAACTGTCATTGAGAAATGATTACCACACAATATCTTAATCCAGAAGCTCGAGCAAGGCACCATAACTCATATCTATAACCCTGCATTTTGAACAGAAAAAATAGCATATGAATAGGTTATCTCAAAAAATCAACATAAAGGAAGCACCAATTTTCAAAATGGGACTAGCAAAAATAAAATCCTTTAACAGAAAATGGGCATCCAAAAAATGAATTAACAAATAAAAGAGAGCATATCTTACAGGGGATAGAAACTTCAATCTTTTAAATGACTTAATATCCAAGTACAACCATTACAAAGACTGATTAAGTTCATTAAATTCAAATATGTAAAGATGAGTCCACACTGAGAGACATTCAGGGTTCCAAACAATTCCCACAGGTGAACAATATTCAATAATGCCTCAAAAACAGATCATACCATATGGTCACTGAAACCACAGAAGTAGAAACAGCCATATGCTAATAAAGCTCCCTTACCAGGAAACTAAGCTTAAGAAGGCTGAGCTTCTCACTTAAACTCCATATATGCTACCTTACGTCTTCCTTTCCTCTTCCTTCATTCTTAAACAGAGATTACAGTACTGTTCTTACTAGAAACTCTTAGGTCTTTCTTGTACATGCCTATAACATCTCAACAAATCTTCATTACTCTATTCTTAATTTGTGCAACTCCTATGAATTTTTCATATACTTATTTTGCACTCTAACTTTTCTAGTTTTACCACCAGTGACACATCCATCTCAACATTCTCACTTCAGCTACATTCCACTTGTTTTCTTGGATAATCGCTATTGCCCAATACTTTAAGCCATATAATATCACAAACCTTGTCATTTTATACATTCTTCCTTTAGCTTTCCTAGCTGTTTGTCAATCACATAATAACCCAGAATCATCTCTCCACCCCATCCAGCCTGCTCTAGTTCAACACACACCTTCATCTATCTCTCTATCAATTTGTACAGTAAATCAAGAATATAGAAGCCCTCACTTTTGTGGTATCTCTTGTCCATCAATCTTGAGTTGGTCCTATTCATTTCAACTTTTTTTCTGAAATTATATTCCATATATTTTGTCTTTCTTCCATTGATTCTTAGGCTCCAATATAAGTCTTTTTCAAATAATCCAATTGAGCATTTAATCTTCGCCTTTTCCCATCAATCAGCACTGTATTATTTTTTATTATATAAAAGGTTTAAAAACCAACAAGTGCCACTGGTATAGGGTGTGACAAACCAACCCATTACACTACCAGCATGGTATGGGAACTTGCTATGCCCCAGTATTAACACATTGCACAACTGCTGTGAAAACCAATTCCAATGGTGTACCACGCAATGATACGAAGGCATTGACCTAACTCACATTAATAAAGTACCATACAGAGTCTGCTACCGAGTCTCAAAACATTGATTACACATATTATTGAACATGCTCTTAGATACTAAAAACTTAATTATATATTGATATGCATGACAATGGTTATAATTCTTGAATATTGTTGGAACTAAGGGCCTTATGCAGCATTAATTATCAAAATGCATAAAAATCTAAAGTATCATACACCTACTTGGGGTCCCCACCGAGTACTATTTTACTTCACTTACATAATGAGATAACAATTTGTTAAAATAAACATCACACTAGCAGCCTTTCTAGAAGTGTGACAACAATAGTAGGTTCTGGATGAAAAGGGAACTCTAAAAAAAAATGAGGGTAAGCATGTCACCCTAGGTAGAAAAATACCCCTTTTGGGGCCAATATGTTTGTTTCATGTTCACAATTTTATTATGTCTCATAGAAAACTTTGTACTGTCCAATTAACTTTCTTATTTGCCATACATGTGTCTTTAGATGTTCATTAGCCAACTGATTAAGCCTTTGGGGATATATTGGTTGAAGATTACCGACAAAATTTTCAGCATGCCATGTTATCATACAAATATATGACCAAAAACATAAACAGATGTTTGATTGGTTTGAGTTAATAGGAATAAACCAGATTAATAGGAATAAACCAGATTATCTAAATGTTTCACATAAGAACATGTTCACACTTCACACTAGCTGAAATGATTGAAGCGCAAACATAAGAAAAAATAAGTTTTACCATCTTTCTTACCTTAATATTGTTCAAAGAGTCCACAATGATAATATTGTCTCTTGATAAGGATCTATCAACTTCTGATCTAAGAACACCCCTCAAATTTTTCTCCACGGTCATATCTATAAAAATGCAAGAAATACATTATTCAAAAAGTTTCCCCCAAGAACATGCATTATTTAAGGCATGTAGTTTATTTTAAATATGTAAAATGTGCACAAGATGGTTCATGTTTAACATATATATATATATATATATATATATATATATATATACACACACACACACACACACACATGTATGTTGGCACCATAGAAGTATATCCTTTTTCTCCTGTCAAAGTGACAACCGCCTTGTGTATGGAAACTTTCGTTAGTTGCAGTCAACAAAAATATTCAAATAAAAATATAGACCATAAAAAAAGATAATAGGAAGCAAAAAACTAGGGGAAAAAAGAAAGAAAAATGGAGTAAGAAAACACAAAATTCGAGCAGGAAAAAAAAGTAGTACCAGAAAATGGATGTAAAGAAATAAATAAGCAAGATAGTAGCAAAAAAGGGACTAAAGAATAAGAAATAAATCAGAAACAAGGGACAAAGAAATTTATCCTGGCTGTTTCGATTAAACACACACACTCACAAAGAGAGGAGGGAGAGGATTGTACATTAAAGCCCTAATCCAACCAGAAGAGCCAAAAGGGATGGACTTCTTTTATTTCTTTTAATCTTTCATTTTATAACATCGCATTGGGCCAAAATGCCCCTCACTTGTAATTAATGAAAACCTTCTATGATAAAAGGCACAAGGAGTATTCTAAGCACAAAAGTTTAACTTTCAAGAGATGCTTGCTTGAACACCTCTCACCTGCACAAAGGACTCACCTAGGTGTCACCTTGCATGGCACATGTCAAGGTGCTCTTTTGGTGCCAAGGCAAAGTGCCTAGAGTGCATTGAGTGCATTTCACAACAAAACTTATGCCTGAGAACAAGTAATGTGACCTCAACTATTATAGTGCAAACCACTTCAAGATTTTCACTCTCCAAATTAAATGACTACTGAAGGATATATATAAATAAATAAATAAATATATATATATATATATATATATATATATATAACAAAAAAAAACTAAAATAGAAAGTCCATTTATCAAATGTACTGCAAATAGTCTTGATTGATGGGAGTCATCCATCAAATTCCTTAAGAAAACCACAATGAATCACATGCGATAACCCCCAGATATTCTGATTTCTAACATATTCGATTGGCAAGTGTTATGTATCCTAAGTTCCTAGATATTTTGACCTCTTTTTCTAACAAAAATGATTTTTTGTTTTGTGGGCCAAAATTCAAAAACTAAAACTGTAATATCCAGAAATATGGAAAATGAAAAAATAATGAAATATTTTTATTTTTTGTTATACATGCAATACAAATCAGTAAAGAATAATTCCTCCTTAGACACAAAATAAGGCAAGAATAATGTGACATTACAAAATTACTATTGTAATTGTTCATGTGCTATGTATCACATTCTTTGCTTCGAAAATTATTTTTCACCCACTGAGATTCCTACAAATTGGAAATGCTTTGAAATGACAACTTTGAGGACATAATTCATAAGAGAATAAAGCTATGACAGTAAGTGAAATATTGCTTCATCAACTCAAAACTATTTTGATTGATTCTATCTTTCCATAAATCACAATTCCAGTATATGTGCATAGGACGCAGAGATATTGCAAAAAAATCCTCGAATTGAAGAATCAACAGCCTCTCCAATCTAGTACTGTACATTATGTCCTTGTATTAGCTAAAAGTTTCATATTAAGTTTCCCATCCATGTTTGAATTTTATTAAAAAAAAATCTATCCGAACATCCAAATAAGCAATAAGGCCCTATTTCGCATTGTTTTTGGAGGGCCAAAAAACACTTCTTGGAGTGACAAAAGCTCTTTTAGGTGATTTTGATGTGTTTGATAAAAATTTGAAACAATTTTCTCACCCTCGAAAGCTAAAAAAGGTCTACTAGGAAAAAGTTCCAATTCCATAAACAACAAACTAACTAACGTGTTTGACATATTCTCAAATGATATAAAATCAGTGGTCAAGGCAATGGCTTGATATTTATAAAGATGGAAAAATAATGGTTTAAAACAACTACTCTTAATTGTATAATAGTTATTATATAGATTTGGAGGCTCTCTCTGTGTCTCTGTCTCTGTGTGTGCATGAACATGTAATTATTTAGCCCGGTTATAAAAATCGATATTCTTCAATGTTACATGGACTCTCCAATTTAGCTTTAGAGTATCTGACAGTGAAACATGGACATTGTTATGATACTGGGACACAGCTTTTGTACGAGAAAATTCTTATATATTAAAAGAATGCAACATTTAGACACACCGGCACCCAATACATGAATTTGAGTCCATGCGACAAAACTTTTCATGTTATTAGCATAATTGCTTATCAAAATCAACTCTCTGTATCACTTCTAAAAACAATATCCGATTCAGCGAATGGTGATATCACACCATATGTTATTTCTGCTATAATGGCTAAACATAGATGTTAGAGCACCCGTTCTTTTACTTTGAAAAGAAAAAACATTAAAAAGCTGGCATTGGTAAACAGTGGATACTATTTCTTTAATGAAATCACATACATGCTCCATAAATTACTTTACTTCGCATATATCAAATCATACATTATGATTTTTCTTTCTTTTCTTTGCCAAGTTAACTATCGTTTAAAAACGAACTAGACTTAGATGTTATTTTCCAGGAAATAATACATCATCTTTTTCTTTTTTCTTTTCTTTTTTTTTGTTTTCAAAAAAAAAGAGAATTAAGTATTGGTCGAATAAATAGAATTAGGAGGAGGGAGGGTGGGAGTTTACCGGCATAGCTTTGGTTGCGGCCGAGGTGAAGGGAGGATTCGTCGATGATCCTGACCGTCGGTTTGGTCTCTACGGCCTGGAGAGCTTCGGCGAGGCAGATCGCCGCCGTGGTTTTCCCGCTGCAGGGCTGCCCGCAGATCACCACGAGCGCCATCCGAGACTGGATGCAAAACCCTAAACCCTCTTTGGATCCGAGAAAAGGTAGCTCTCCGGAGAGAATTCTTTCAAGAGAAGCTAGTCCCGATTGGGATTATTTGTGCAAAGGTTGCGATGGCGAGCGGTAGGGCTCGAATTGGACCTGACGGGATTTCTATAAAGCCCTTCTTTTTGGGCTTCAGCTTCTTTTTCTTTTTCTTTTTCTTTTTTTTTTTTTTTTTCTTTTGCTACTTCGGCTTTTTTTTTTTTTTTTTTTTTTTTTTTTTTTTTTTTGGGTTTAACACAGAGTAGGCCTGATTAAAAAAAAAAGAAAAGTGAAAATAAACAAACCAAGTTTTCTATATTGGACCGTAATTTTTTCACGTATTCTTTCAACCATCGATAATAAAAAAGAAAAAAGAGAATAAATCCCGGTATAGCTACCTCCATTGAGCCCTAATCCTGCTAGACTATGTTCGATTCGGACCGTAATTTTTTCGCATACCCTCCCTATCATCGATGAATACGTCAGCCCGATATCACCAAGATGGCGGAGTAGTGTGCTCTCTCGCCATCCCGATCACATGTCCCAGGAAAATTTCTGTATTTAATTGAGTCATACACGAGGATCATACCTCAAACCCGTGATCGATGGAAGATGAGGCTAAGCCTCTACCAACCGAGCTACCGTCTTAGCGGTATAAACAAAGCTCTTTAGATATTATTGCATTCGCAATTGAAGAAGGCTAAAAGTCCCCAGTTTTTCTCTGCACATCCTGAGAAATTGTTGCTGATTCTAATCAATCAGCCACCATATTTCTTTCCTGCTAAATATGAGAAGCATGAAACAGCAAACAAGCATTTTAGAAAGAAAGAATATCCAAGAGAACATGATGTAGAAAATTAGTGATTGGTTGACTTTTATTTTTTAGTAAAAAAAGGATGGAGGGAATAAATTTCTGTGTAGCTATCCCGCAGGCTTCCATTTCGTTAGGTAATGTCCGATTCAAGATGCTCAGATTTTTGCAGCTTGTTTTTATCTAAAGATGAGTACGTCAACCTGACACTACTAAGGTACCGGCTAGTAGAACGGGAATAAAAAAAATCCTGATCTCTCATTCATATCGGTAATTATGGATCCTAAAAAAATTTTTGAATTTAACCGAGTCATCTAATCAACCTTGCAATGTAAAATAGCCATTGTAATGGACCGGCCGCATCAAGTAGAGATAGCTGATTGAAGCCTATGGAGAACCTCTCGGTCCACGAGGACATTAATTTGATTGATAGAAGCATAGTTGGCGAGGTAGTATGCTGTTTGATCGTCTATGTGATTAGGTAGAGACTTAAACACAAAAATTATGAAGAGCTATGCAAATTAATCTTGTTGGCGTAATTACCTCGGCCCTGCGGATCCAATCATGGCAGAAAAATAAAATGCCACAAGTAATAAAACTATAGACAGGCAACCCACAAGAGCAACACCAATTTTTATGTGGAAAAAACCCTTCAAAACATTGAACAAGGAAATAAAAATTACGGGGTGGAGGAGCATTTTAAATCGCGTGAGGATTTTTGACCATCCGATCTTGATCTAAAGGAATGCAATAATACTTTAAACGGTGCTGAATTTCTCGCAGGCCATTGGATCACTCCTAGCATTTGTTCAAAACCGTTAGATTGTGTCAAAATGTTATTGGATCATGCAAAGAAATTTCTCAGCAACCGGCAGCTCATCTGCACTATTAGATCTCGCCTTGCGCACGTTCTCACCTGCACGATGGCTTAAAAGCCACAGGAATCTCTTAAACGCTGTGATAATAGACCAGTTGGAAGATTTTCGTAGATTGCATGAAGGCTCCTTGTGAACCAAACTAGTCCATGGTTGACTTGCAGCATGTGGGTTTGTTTGGGCCACCTTTAAAATGGGTTTTGGATCCCAGTTAAGCTCAATTTTGGATCCAATTTGAATTGATTTTTGGCCTATCTTTGGATTGAGTTTTGAGCTCTAATTGTTTACCGTTTCAACTCCAATTTGTATCCTTTAGACTTGCAAATCAAGCTCTTTGTTTTAGTACACTTTTTTCCTGCCAAATACAAGAAGTAGCATCAGTTCTTTGGAGATAAAAATAAATTAATATATGATTTGACATTTTTTAGTAATTTTATATTACTTATCACACTCCCAACTTGTGTCTTATTCGTTCTCGAGTAAAAGTAAAAGATAGTTCATGAATTACTTATTAGAGAATAATTGAGAGGTTAAAAACTAACAATGTCATACATAAGTTTACTCGGACTCAAAGATTTTTCTTACATCCTTTTTATAAGTAAAAGATTTTCTATCAGATAGTTGATGAAACATATCATTGGAATATTAATAATACCCAGTAAATTGATTAAGTACAAACTCATTATTTTTCTAAGATAATTATTAACCAACTTCTATTGTTATTTATAAATCTTCTACTCCGAAAAAGTGATGAGATATTATTTTGGTACAAGTACATTCTTTTTATTATTATTATTTATTTATTTACTTATTTTATGCAGACTATGCAATGTCTTGATTTCTTAAGCTTTCTATCCAACTCTTATGACGATTTTTCAAACAATGTCTCCAGATTAGTTGGCCTTATGGTGCTAGGTGTAGAACACCTTTCAGATTTACTGGCTCGAATCAGAAAGGCTATATCAAAATTGATTGTATTACAGAATTTTTTTATATCTCCACTTTTTGACACTAGACTCAAGCTTATTTAAACGAAAAGGCCCAGTTACTCGATGGAACAATATTTAGAACCTATTTTCATTATCTCTTCATTCTTTTTTTGATTGATAAAGGAAATTTTGTATTTCTTAATACCCACACACATCCAAGAAGTAGATTCTTTTTTTATGCAAATAGGAGAGTTAGAATTATCTAGAAATTAATTTCATTCTAACTTACTTTTTCACCTAAGTCTATTAGTATTTTATCTCCTCGGTGTTTCAAAAATTATCTAAACCGTTCAATCAATTACTTATTAAAAGTATGTGATTTACCATAAGTCCAAGACATAACAAGTGTAAGAATATGAATGTAGCTCTTGATATATATTAATCTCACTTATTATATCCTCATAAATTAAAAAAATGAATTTAAGTACAATATGGTGAAATAAAATAAAAGAAAACGAAGACACATGAGAAGAAATTTTATTGAGCTCTCCCCCCAACTTAGCCGATATTATCTTCAATAAAGCTCATCTTCTAAGGAAAGTACTAAGACAAGATCTAATAAATCTAACCAAACTAAAAGAAAAATATTTAGAAAGCAACAAGCTGAGTTGCCTCCTATGAGAGCTAAATTTAAAGCCTTCGTCCAAACATTTTATTTACTTTTTTTTCCAAAACTATGATTTTTATTAAAGCTATTCTTAAGAAATATATTGTCTCCTAATAAGGGCTTAGTTTAATATCTTTAGCCAGACGTTATGAAAGTGCTCATCATAATCCTGCCCGAATCTTAATGTAAATTTGTAATTCCCTACGTGATTCGGGATTTATCATAAAGTACTTCCTATGTGGGATCATTGCGTGACTCATTTTCCTGACAGCTAACAACTCTTCCTCTACAATTAAATCTAGGTTTGGCTTAAGTATTGGTGGGGTTCTAAAGGGCCTAGATCAATGTACTTGAAGTGTTAAAGGAGTATTTTAGGATCCCCCTTTGTTGCCTCCTCTTTTTTAGGCAAAGATTCAACCAGTATCATGAGGGGTTCAACTAATATTTTTGGTCTTGATTGAATATAATGATCACTAAATGTAGATACCTCATTAATATTTTAAGCTTTAAGTATCTCCTCCAGTTTCTCATACCTGAATATTCTCAACTAATCAAATCGATCTCCTTGTTTGAGTTTGGAGCATTCTGGATTCTATGATCAACCTTGGCTTGGTAATCTATCCTTTTCTTGTTCACTAACCACTGTAGCTACTTGACCCAATTACATTAATAACCAGTTAGCAGTTCGTATAAAATTATTGAGGTTGATTGTGCTAAAACTTCTAAACTCTATTCTGATATGTTGACTCTTTTCTCAAGATCTAAACCTAATTGATTGTTCAATACTAGGTTGGGCCTTAAGTAGGGTTGATCAAAATGTGGGCTCATAATATTGCATCTCGTGATCATGCAAAATTAAAATAATTTTTTCATCCTATATTATAAATTGGTGCATAAGATTTATTCATATATCTTTCATTGACTGTACTCTCCTATATGAACTTATTTTGGATTGGACTCATCAAAAAAGGATACTCCTCCATAACATGATCTTGTGCATTACATATAGTGCACATGGATACTAGCACATGGTTTAATTGGATATATCATTTAAATTCTAGGGCTTCAATCCTATTGATCAAAGATACAATTCTAACTTTTCATACTCCTTTATATAAATGTATATATTTTTAATTCCAGTGAATTTAGGATGTATGTTAATCATTTGAAGTCTAATTGCAAGATTATTAGCTAGGAATCTAATTCTAGACTATCAAACATAGCCAAGCAAATAACATAGGTCTTATAAAGTTTTAGGTTATACAATGGAATCAATTTTTCCCTCAGTGATCTTATAGTCTTATAAAGCTAAGATTGTGTCTAACCGATCATCATTTTATCCTAGTAGATTTTTTTATTTTATTTTTATTTTTTTAGATGAAGTGAGAAGAAGAAGGGAAGATAGATGAAAGGAGAATTTTAAAGATGAGAAACCTAGGTCCTAAATCTAGAGACGATAGAGAAAATTATTTTTATTATAGTTTAAGTTTTGTTAGTAAATATGTTGCACAAGAAATTAAACTCCATCTAGGATTAGCCTATATCTAGATAGCTCCTAACCATTCCAAGTCAACCTTTGAACACTTCAAGTTTGAACCAATTCACTAAATTGGCCACATAAGTATAAGATTGGCAGGGATCCCCCGTTGCTTTTCTTAAATACTAATTAGATCCACCAGGTCAACAAATAGAATCAATTAAAGAATTGCCTTTTTTCAATATTAAGATCCCTGAACCACTTTCTTGGATACCAATTCAACGATTGAAAATCTCTTGGTCCAACTCTTAGATATACTTGTCCTAATGAATTCAGATGTTTCTAGGATCAATATCTAATTGATTTTATTTACAAGCATGGATTAATGCAAATGAGAGGACTTGTTTGTGGACTAAGGAAGGATAATGAAATCCTCACCTTATTTTATTTAGGTTTGTGTCCTTAAAGAAGTTTAAAATATGCTTATGCACAACCAATATAAATAAGTTTTAATTAAAAACTAATAACTAACTACGGTCACAATAATATGCACAAAGAAAAAAATAAGTTAGAATATGTACCTGGCTTCCATCACTCACCAACTTACTATAAAGCAAGATAAGGAAAATAGAAAGGTCAAATTAAAACTAAATTGAAAGTACAAAGAATAAAAATTTGGAACACAATTTAAAACATACCAATTTTCTGGCAATGATGCCAAAAACTTGATATGTCTTAAATTATATCGCAAGCATACGGTATGCAAGTTCACATATCTGGCGAGCATAGATCAATCCCATGAGGAATTAGATGCTTGAATCATATTCAAACCCTAGCTTAGACGAGTTTTAATAAAGAGAAGGAGAGGTTGTTTGTTACTCACTACTAAGCAGTAAAATAATTAATTAAAGAGGATATTAATCTAAAAGATCTAGGATCATTAAATCCACTGGACCAATGACTCAAAGAGCCTTTATATAGTTTCTTTTATGATATCCCTTAATTAAGGTATAAAGCATGAATAAGCATGAATCATAAAAAGGCTTAACTTAGCTATGATCCATCAAGTATTTTGCTTCACCCTAATTAGAGACTCTTCCCTTTAATTGCTTATCTTGTATTACTCAAGAATGGACTATGAAAGGGCTCTGATTCAATAATAATCTATCAAAGTTTTCTACAAGTAAGAGAAGAAAAGGATTTTAAAATATTATAAGCTTTCTATCTATCTATTACCCTTCTTGTACTGAATTAAGCATGAACTAAAAAGAGATTGAAATATAACTATTGCTTATCAAGTATCTTGGCAAGAAGCTTGAAGGAAGAAGAATTCAAAAAAAAATTAAAAAGTCCAAGGAGAAAACCTAAGAAAAATCTTCTAATCATGATCTAGCTTCATCACAAATCTTAGAGGGATTGCTTAGCCTGAATAATTTAAATTAAGGCTCTAAAATTATTTTTAAAAAATATGAAATAAATTCTATGCTATTTGTTAGAATTTAAATTACTAAATTTTTAAAAAATGTAAGAATAAAATAAAAAAAGCAAAAAAATTAAACTAACCTAATTACAAAAATTAAAGGATTATAGAAATTAAATTACAAGAATTTAAACTATCTTAATTATTAAAATTAAAAGAATTATAAAAATTAAATTAAAGAGAAAGAACTAATTTTATTGATGATAACAAAAATTTTGATACAAAAAAAATCTTTAACTTGAGCTTGGAGTTTGAAAAAAAAATCTAGAACCTAACAAACTTTTTGGCTCTATTTTTCTTAGCTCACTCTCCTTCTCATGTTGGAAGGATGGAAGAAAGTGGGAAGAGATATTTTCCAAGAGGGAAAATGTAAGCCTTTTTATAAGTGTTCTGGAAGAAGAGCTTTTTACGATCTTTAGATGTGGGACTAAAGAATAATCCATTGATTCAAATTTTGGATGAATCTGGCTCCAAATCCCCTTCAAATTTATTGATGAATCTAGCCTCAAATTTTACGATCTTTAGATGTGGGACTAAAGAATAATCCATTGATTCAAATTTTGGATGAATCTGGCTCCAAATCCCCTTCAAATTTATTGATGAATCTAGCCTCAAATTTCTTTCAAATTCATTTTAAATCGCGTGAGGATTCTTCATCATCTGATTTTAAGCAAAAGGGATATAATAATGCCTCAAACAGCACTGAATTCCTTGCAGGCCATTGGATCACTCCCTGCCTTCTTTCAAGACCGTTAGATCACATCAAAACATTCTTAGATCATGCATAAAAAAATTCTTAGCAACCAGCAACTCGTCCCCGCCATTGGATCTTGCATGACCCACGTTCTCATCTGCATGATAGCTCAAAAGCCACTGAATCTCCCAAACACGGTGATAGTAGACCAGTTGGAGGATTTTGGTGGATTGCATGCAGGCTCCTTATAGACCAAGCTGGTCCATGGTGAACCGGCAGCATGTGGGCTTGTTTATGCCATTTTTAAGATGAGTTTTGGATCCCAATTAAACTCAATTTTGGACCCAATTTGAATTGATTTTTGGCTTTTCTTTGGATTTAGTTTTGGGCTCCAATTGTTCACCATTTGGACTCCAATTTATATCCTTTAGGCAAACCGATCAGACTTTTTCTTTTGGTATACCTCTTTCCTGAAAAATACAATGAGAAGCATCAATTTTTTGGAGATAAAGATAAATTAGGATGAAGCTTTTTTGATAATAAAATAGGACACCACTAGATAGTTTAAATAAACAATAAGAGAACTACCCAAGATTTGAATACAAGACCTTCTACAAATGGTGATGGGTATGATTTTTGGCTTCTACCTTGATCCAACTAAGAAGAGGAAGTAATTTTCTCAATCTACTCAATTTAAATCTTTCAAAAAAGTTTCAGAAAATGATGAAAAACTTGGTGGAAGTAGAGTTTAGATCCTTTTTATTTCATTGATAATCATGAACCGAGTTACAATCTCTATTAATAATAATAAGACCTGCTCCTGCGTAATTCGGTTAATTTTTTTTTCCGAATTTGAGTAGAATTAGCTTTCTCAAAATAGATAATGATTAATAGAAACAAATATGAAAAAGCAAAAATTTTACAGGAAATAGATCTCGACTTCTATATTGATTTTGCTTTTATCACTTTGTCTAATTCTTTCTGAAATAAGAGACAATTCAGTCAAAATGTTTTTCAAAAAAAAAAAAAAGGTTTCATTGATGCATTTTAGAGTCTAAATGATATAATTTTGACCTTGTTGGGATATCCCGGTTCAGCTACGAACCGAACACTGGTTCGGCTGGCCGAAGCTCTTTTCTCCGGACCACGGACTTCAGACCAGGGAAAGGCCAGATCAACTATGGACGACCCAAGGCATCTCACCAGTCCACAACATCCGAAGGACAGAACTTCGGATGACATTTTCGGCCCTAACCGAAGACCAGGTTTCTCATCGACTTCCAAAGACACGCTCTTCGGTCCCTGCCGTAGACACGATCTCCGGCCTTGGGGCAAACACCTAGTCTTCGGTCCACGCAGGAGACTAAGTCTCCGACTAAGAATCTCCCTAAACAGGGGAAATCCAAAGATGAGACAACAATCTGGCCTAGATAGGCAACTGTAACCAATAGTTACAATCGACAATCTCCATGCCACGATCATGGCGCGCAACTCCAGCTGCCATGCCTCCGGTCTGGCCGGAACCGCTCAATGACAACCCACGATCGCCAATCATGGAGAGGAATTGACTCCCCATAATCGCCGAAAAAAGAGCGGGCCGCAGGCTGCAGGCCTCCTCTTAAATAGTGGTAAGAAGAATGGATCGAGAGAGGTACGCGCAGACACACCTACACTCATACACTAACTCTAAAAGCCTTTCCCTCATACTCTCGACACTCTTCCCCATTCTGTGGCTGGGATCCGTCACTGACTTAGGCATCGGAGTGTCCCCCGCCGGAACAACTCCGGCAAGGGACCTGTTTTGCAGGTGAACCAGGAAGCGATCCTGTGATGCAGCACCTCCGATCGACCGATACAGGGACTCCACGCCAACAGATTGGCGCGCCAGGTAGGGGAAGAAGCACTTTTTAGGCTCCCTCCTAGACAAGGGAAAGTAAGAGGTTCCTGATGGCGAGAGGAAAGACTCAGATAGCTTCTACATGCCAAAGTCATGCTCCATCCCAAGGGGACGCACCCCCGAGGGAGAACGACTCCCACCTCCCACAATTGTTGTGGGACTACAGCAATTTGAAGCCCTTGTAAACCAGGTCACCAACCTCACGGCCATGGTTCAGGACTTCCAGAACATAACTTTTCCGGTGGGAATTCCATCGGCCGCCTCCAGACATAGCTCTCGGTCCCGAAGGAAGAGAGCCCCATGGGAGGATCCTACACATCCCTCCCCCCGTTCTTGGCCCTCTCCCGAAGGCCGAACTTCGAGATTGTCGGGGTCCACCGATTTCTCACAGAAAGAGAAAAGGCCAAGGCAAACTCTCTCACCTTCCTCCGAAGACTCCACCTCCGTGGAGAGGGCGCCGAAGCAGACTCCCGATTACGACGAGAGATTTATAGCCATTAAAACAGAAATGGCAAGGACGTGGGAGCAGAGAATGCGGGATCTGAAGGATCCCGATGATTTGATTGTGGGTGATCTACGCCCACCCTACGCCGACCGCATCATGGCCGAAGTCGTTTCTCGGCACTTCAGGGTTCCCCAGATGGAATCCTATGACGGCACCTCCGATCCCCTCGACCACTTGGGCAGTTTCAAGGCCCATATGATGATCCAAGGAGCTTCGGACGCGATATACTGCCTCGCATTCCCGGCCACCTTGAAGAAAGCCGCTCGGATGTGGTACTCGAGCCTGCGCCCAGGTACCATTGATTCTTTTTCCGAGTTAGAGAAAATGTTTGTCTTGCATTTCAGGACCTGCCGCAAGACTCCCCGGAATATGGACACACTATTCCTCCTTCACCAGAATGAAAGAGAAAGCCTGTGAGACTACATCTCCAGGTTTAATGCGGCCATGCTTGAAATCCCCAATCTCAATGAGCATGTGGCCATGTCTGCATTGAAGAAGGGGCTTCATACATCCAGGCTTACCTTTTTCTTGGATAAGAAGTTCCCTAAAAGCTATGCTGAGCTCTTGTCAAGGGCTCAAAAATATGCCGATACTGAAAAGCAGGCAGCTAACCGACGACTAACCGAAGGGAAGCCCCCTTCAAAAAAGAAGAACAATAGGGGACAAAGTCCCCCAATTTTCAATAACAACAATGGCAAATATACATATCACCGGAGAAGTCCTCCCAGGCCTAGAGCATCGGGAGGAAGATTCGACTTCTACATCCCCCTCAACCTCCCTCGAGAGAAGATCCTCATGGAGATAGAGAAAGAAAATTATTTCCAACGGTCCCGTCCCATGAAGGCCTTCTCTTCTTTAAGGAATAGGAACAAGTATTGCCGATTCCACCGGGACCACGGCTACAACACTGAAGAGTGCATCCAGCTGAAGGATGCGATTGAGGATCTCATCAAGAGAGGGTATTTGGGGCGGTACATTGGTCGACAAGGACCACGATCAGAAACGACTGTTCCCCAGCCACCTCTCAAAGAGGCCGAACTGCCAAATCAAAGGCCCAACAACGGAGGTGTGGGGATGATACACCGACCTACCGACTCGAGAAGGGATGAGGACGATGCCCCAAAGCGACTCAAGGACAATAACGCTATTCCCTTCTCCGACGACGACCTTACAGGAGTTCGGTTCCCGCATGATGATCCTCTTGTAATATCAATCGTTGTGGCCAATTATGATGTACAGCAAATCCTTGTTGATAATGAAAGTTTGAATGATGTCTTGATTTACGATGCATTCTCTAAAATGTGTTTGCCTAGACATCAACTACGAAGATCCCCCATACCGCTCACTGGTTTTGGGGAAAATCAAGTTCATGCCGAGGGAGAAATAGTGTTACCTGTAACCCTTGGCACTGAACCTCGACAAAAGACACTGCTGATCAACTTCACGGTGGTCCAGATCCTCTCAGCATACAACATCATTCTAGGGCGGCCTACCTTGAACAGGTTTCGAACCGTGATCTCCTCTCATTATCTCCTAGTATGCTTCCCTACCAGGAATGACGTCGGAGAAGCTAGAGGAGACCAGAGGGCAGCACGGCAGTGTCTGATGATACAAGACAAGCACTATAATGACTCTGCAACCCCGGATCAGCTGGATCCGAGGGATACAACTACAAGCTCCAGTGAACCCATGGAGAAAACTGTCCTGGTACCTTTGACAAAGGAAGACCCCACCAGAGTTGTGCAGATCGGGAGTACCCTTGATGAGGAAACCAGAACGGAGCTGATCCGTTTCCTCATAGACAATGTCGATGTCTTCGCCTGGTCAACTTCGAATATGCCAGGGATTCCTGCCAAAGTGATCACTCATCGGCTGGAAATTACCCATGGATATAAACCAGTGCGACAAAAGAAAAGGAGTTTCGCTCTTGAAAGACAGAAAGCCGTGGACGAAGAAGTCGGCAAACTCCTTAAAGCAGGGTTCATCCGAGAGGCCCACTATCCCGAATGGCTAGCCAATGTGGTAATGGTGAAAAAAGCTAGCGGCAAGTGGAGGATCTGCATCGATTACACAAATCTCAACAAGGCTTGCCCAAAAGATAGCTTCCCTCTTTCGAAGATTGATCAACTAGTCAATGCTACTGCCGGCCACCGATTGCTGAGCATCATGGATGCTTTTTCTGGCTATAACCAGATTAGAATGGATCCGCAAGATGAGGAAAAGACGGCCTTCGTCACTGACAAATATCTCTACTACTACAAGATGATGCCATTCAGTTTCAAGAACGCCGGGGCAACATTTCAAAGGTTAATCAACAACGTGTTCGAAGAGCAACTGGGGAGAAACATGGAGGCCTGTGTTGTTGACATGATTATCAAAAGCCTCCTCCGAAAATATCACATCCACGACTTGGAAGAGTCATTCAGCGCTCTACGGCGCTACCGCATGAAGCTAAACCCAGCAAAGTGCATCTTTGGGGTCACCTCGGGCAAGTTCTTGGGCTTTCTTGTCACCAAACGAGGGATTGAGGCAAACCCTGAGAAGATCCAAGCCCTAAAGGATATGAGACTTTTCTCATGCAAAAAGGAAGTCCAGCAGTTAACAGGAAGGATCGCCTCCCTAAGCAGATTCATTTCTCAGTCAGCCGAGAAATGCCTCCCATTCTTCAAGGTACTTCGGTAGTCAAAGGGCTTTGAATGGTCCGAAGACTGTCGCACTGCCTTTGAGGAGTTGAAGAAGTACCTGGAAACCCCGCCACTACTCTCCAAACTGCAAGAAGGCGAGGTACTCTACCTGTACCTCTCTGCTTCAATTGAAGCAGTTAGCTCGGTCCTTGTCCGGAGAGATGAAGATGGATCCCACAAGTCGATCTACTATAGCAGCAAGGTTCTACATGGTGCCGAAACGCGATATGCGAGGATGCAGAAGCTGATCTACTCTCTAGTGATTGCGGCGAAATGACTACGGCCATACTTCCACACCCACGTTATTGTGGTGCTGACTGATCAGCCCCTCAAGGCCATTCTCCGGTCTTCAGACACCTCTGGAAGGATAGCCAAGTGGGCTATGAAGTTAAGTGAATTTGACATCAGTTTTCAGCCCCGAGCGGTTATGAAGGCCCAGGTGCTCTCCGATTTCTTGGTTGAATGCACCTGGAGGTTCGAAGACGAAACATCTTCGGTAGAAGACAAAGTCTCGAAGGAGACGAAGTCCGTCTGGATGCTTCATGTGGACGGAGCTTCCAACGCTACTGGATGCGGGGCTGGACTTATGCTGGCCGAACCTGATGGTCATACCATAGAGTACGCGCTTCGGTTCTCCTTCCATGCTTCTAACAACCAGGCCGAATACGAAGCCTTGCTTGCCGGACTTTGGATTGCCAAGAATTTGGGAGTTCAGCAACTCTGAACCTTCTTAAACTTCCAGCTGGTTGTAAATCAAGTTAACGGAGAGTACGCAGCCAAGAATCCAACCATGGTGCAGTACCTAGAGAATGTACGGGCCTTATCCTCTCAACTGGAACATTTTGAGATCATCCATGTCCTACGATCAAAGAATTCCCGGGCAAATGCATTGTCTCGACTGGCAACTACAGCACTGGAATCTCCCGGGCGTACCTTTGTGGAACATCTAGAAACTCCAAGTATAGCCAAGGAGGATGTGGAGGTGTGCCAGATCGATGCTGAATCAAGCTGGATGGATCCCGTCATCAAGTTCCTAAATGAGGGAGAGCTACTGGAAGACAAGGCAGAGGCCAAGAAGATCCGTTGGATGGCATCCCAATATGTCATCTTAGACGGGACCCTCTACAAGACATCGTTCTCTCAGCCGCTGCTAAAATGCTTCGGACCAACAGATGCGGATTATGCCCTGAGAGAGGTCCACGAGGGCATATGCGGTGATCACTTGGGGGATAGGTCTCTGGCATATAAGATCATTCGACAAGGGTATTACTGGCCCTCCATCCAGAAGGATTCAGCTAACTTTATGCGAAAGTGCGACCAGTGCCAGAGGTACGCCAATGTTCAGAGACAACCTGTGAGTCACCTAACCCAACTGGCAGCCCCATGGCCTTTTGCCTAGTAGGGAATGGACATTCTCGGCCCATTTCCACCGGCATCAGGGCAAAGGAAGTTCCTTCTTATGGCCATCGACTACTTTACAAAGTGGGTAGAAGCCGAACCACTGGCCCAGATCACAGAAGGCAAGGTGGAGAACTTTGTAAAAAATTCCATCATATTCCAGTTCGGCATCCCACATGTCATAATCACGGACAACGGGAGACGGTTCGATAATCCGAAGTTCAAGGACTTCTACGCTCGGTATCATGTTCAACATCGCTGACTTCCGTTGCTCATCCACGGTCCAATGGAGAAGCCGAAGTCACAAACCGGACCATCCTTCATGGTCTGAAGACGAGGTTGAATGCCGCCAAAGGGCTTTGGGCCGAAGAACTGACCTCCATTCTCTGGGCATACCGAACTATCCCGAGAACGGCCACCGGCGAGTCTCCATTCAACCTGGCATATGGTACCGAAGCTATACTACCTATTGAAGTCTCCTTGCAGTCTCTAAGAATTGACAACTATGAAGAGCTTGGGAACTCCGATTGTAGAAGGATTGATCTGGACCTGCTACCAAGCACCAGACTCCAGGCCTAGATAAGTATGGCGGCGTACCAGCAAAAAGTCACCAAATACTACAACTCAAGAGTGAAAGAGCAGATTTTTCGCACATGAGATATGGTACTGCGAAGGACAGAAGTATCCAGGCCAGCGGAATAGGGTAAACTCTCCCCCAACTGGGAAGGTCCATATCAAGTTGAAGAAGTCATTCGACCAGGAGCATATTGACTTAAGACCCTGGATGGGAAGACTCTGTCTCGACCATGGAATGTACAAAACATTCGCAAATATTATCAATAAACGAGTTCCTAAATTTCCTGTGCAAAATTACTCAACCCTACTCAACTCGGAACGGCTAGTTGCATTGACTGAACGACAACAGCCTGAGTGACCTGATCTGAAAAATCGGTCAACTGCGCAAAGAAAAGTCTGATCCACTCACCTTATCGGTATGCCCGACGAGCACAATGAATGGCCTAACCAGGCCACCAAGAAGATCAAAGACGTAGGAATGGTTCTTGTAACCTACCCTACGGTAAATCCGAAGATGCACCGGGGCGGGCCTGAACAGCCTACCTTTATCACGACAGAAGTGCACAGGGACGGTGTAAACACCCTACCCTATGGTAAAGCCGAAAACGTGCCTAAAAGGACCACTGACATCCTTTCTATCGACAACAGACATTTCAAGAACGGTCCAACAGACCTCACTTCTTCCCTATAGACCGAAAATGGTCCGAGGAATCTACATTCCAAACAAAACATGATACAACATATCACAGAAAGCACAAGGGAAGAGGTAAGAAAAAGATATTTCATTTCTTTTTCAATTTTTACAAAAAAAGAGACTTTCAAAAAGAGAGACCAAAAAAAAAAAAAAAGAGGAGTAACATTGGAAAGATGTGGGAAAATTTTCAATAACCTCTCGCCGGATTTTTCCCATACCAGTGGGGGGAGCTCAGAAGAGACGACGAGGGGGCCCCGAATTTTTCCTATATCGGATATTTCCCTTTCTATCGACAACAGACATTCCAGAATCCGACCCCTCATCAGAGTCGGAATCAAATTCATGCCCGGAAAAGGGAACGAAGGGCTTGATGTTGTCCAGGCCCTTCAAGTCGTAAAACTTGAAGGCCTTCCCTCTACATTCCCGGAACCCCTGATGGTAGGAGTCCAGAGCCACCTCGGCGACCTCCTCCCTGAAGGCAGCGGATGCCTTGAAGTCTGAGACTGCGTTCGCCGCCTCCTTCTTGGCCTCCACCTCCTCAACTGCCGCCGCGACTTAAGCCTTGGCCTCCCTCAGTTGGGCCTCCAACAGGCAGACCTTCTTCTCCAGACTGTCCACGAGAGGCTTCTCGTCATTCCCCGGCTCGAAGAACTCCGGACTCCTCTTCCTCTTTGGGTCAACAGTCCTTCTCTTCGTGGCCCGACGAAGCTTGGAAGTGCTGAATCTCATTTTCAATTGGAAGAAGGAGTCTACGAGAATAGTGGCCCTTGACAGCAAAAGGCAAGGTCCTATTTATAGAGATCCTACATCCACGACCGACTGCGGGGAGGCGTGCTCCACGTCTTTTCCCAGCCGCATCAGAGGGCGCCACATGTTCGAGTGACGCTTCGAGAACCAGAAGGCTGCTCGGGGGTCATCCCCAGAACAACAACTGCTGGCGCTTCAAATCCGGGAAAATCCCCATCATGCGACGGCAACATTAATAGCTCCTTTTTGGAAAAAGGAGACTTGGCGGTACACAAGGTGCAAGAAATCACGACTGTACGTGTATCGATATACCGCGTGAGTAACGAGAAACACGATCAAACTTCCCTAATCACCGCATGATGGGGAGTTGACGCCTGTCTACCCCAACAGATAGATTTAGTATCCAAATGAGGGTGACACCGGCCTAATTTATTGTAGATGGTCTTTGGTAACGGAGTTCGTCTTCGTCAACTACCAACTAAACGGCCTTCGGCCACGGCCGTCCGGCCAAGCAGAAGAAGGAACAGTAAAACTAGTTCAAGCTACATATGAAACGTAACATTGCATGTGTAGAGGGAGAAAAGGTCATTTCAAGATCCGGAGAAGTTGTCATACAAAACCCATTAACAATACAAAGGGGAAAAGAAGAAAATACATCTAAAACAACTCGAATCACTCGATATCAACAGGAGGAGACCCCACACCACATGACTGAAGCAACCTATCAACCTGTGTAGAAAGAATCTCGTCAATTTGAGCTGGGATCGAAGAACCTTCGGCTTGGACTCCCCCAGCCTGAACTTCCTCCTGAACCGGGATCGGAGTTGGGATCGCTCCCAGATCTTCGACTGGTGCAGAGGCCTCCTCACCCGGGCATGGCGCCTCTTCGGCCTCTACTGCAGCTTCGACCTCCTCTCCCTCCTCCTCTTCTTCTTCGGCTATGTTGAAGGGAGGAATGCCGGAAAGGTCAAGGTGGGGGAAGGCCTCCTTTATCTTAGAAAGTCCGTCATTAAAGCCATGCTGGTAGCCGTACAAAGATGCTTCATCCATTTCCTCTTGGAATTGTGAAGACTTTTTGAAGTCTGCTACAACATCGTCTACCCGCTTCCTCAGAGACACGGACTCTCTCTTGGCTGCTTCGGACTCCAGAACTGCCTCTTCGGCCCTCTTGGAAGCCTCCTTCACTGCCTTGGTCAAGCTCTCTATCTTCTCCTGATTCTCCTTGGCAGCTTGCTCCAAGGAGTCGACTTGTTTTCTGCTTTTCCTCCACCCTGCCCCTTGCTCTGCCATTATCAGATGGGCACTTTTTAGTTCGCCCTTCAGTTCGCGAACTTCATCGTTCACCCAGACAAGGCGGTCCTCCATAGACTACCTCAACTCTTCGGCTACTTCCTTTGCGGCCCTGGCAGTATGAAGCTCCTCCTTGAGGCCATGGATGAGGCTGTCAACATTCCCCAGGCTTTCCTCCATAAAGGTAAGGTCGTAGACCAACTGCATCAAGAACATGGGGTCATGAATCGAACATTTCGCAAAACAAAGAAGACGGCAAGGGCCGTACCTGTTGCAGGGCGGAGAAGGCAGAATCGGACACCCTAGGAAGGTTCCGATTTCGAAGAACTGCTAAGTCATGAGGCAACAGCGTGCTTTTCAGTGCCTGCCTGGCTACGGCAGGGACCAACAGTCCCCCCGTAGGTGAAAGCTCCAAAGAATTCGCGAACAGTTTCCAGCTGGGGAAGCCCCGCGAGCAAACTCTCCCTCGACTTGTCGTGCTTTGCCCCTATCAACTGCAGGAGGGCAAAACGGTGGCACATCCGCTGCCTGAGGCGGACTCCCCATTGTGCGAACCGGGAAAATAGCCGTCGGTGGAGTTTCGATTGGACAGGGTCTCGACAAGGCCCCTTTCGTGGGTGCCGCATCTTCTCCTGAGGTTCCCCGGGAAGACGAAGTGCTCCAGTCCCCCTCAGGACTATCCCTTCGGGCCTTCTTCCGAACCGCCGACCTGGTGAGTGAGGCTTGTGCTACCCTCTTCTCAGAGGTCTGACGGAGCCAGCTCACACCGGGCTTCATTCCACCACCTACAAACAAAAGAGTTCATTTCAATCGATTGAGCTACAACAAAACCGGGGGAAGGGGAGCAGAGATTTCCATCACTATACCTAATGTGGGGAATTTGCTAATTCTCGCAAGATGGAGATTTCTCTCCTCCAACAATTTCCGGATTGGGGAAACTTCTGAATTGACCAAGAGATCATAGTCCAACTGATCAGCCGCCAAGACCTTCTTCCCATCATTGGCGATTAGGCGAGGCTTCTTCCAAACAGTGTCGAAGCCCCATGGATCGAAGGACAAAATGAATACAAAAATGGGTTTTCATCCGTGGATGGTGCTGGGCATGTCCTTGATGACCTTGTGGCCTGATCGAGGGCCAATCACCCACCATCCATTACTATGGAAATCCTTCTTGAGCACGAAAAGGGCCGTGAATAAATTGGTCCTAGGTTCTATGTTTGCAATGCTACACGAGACCAAGAACCCGCAGATGTTCCAGATGCTGTTCGGGGTCAACTGCGCCGGCACCACTTGGTACAGGCGGAAGATTTTGATGAAGAAAGGGTGCAGGGGAAATTGAAGGCCAGCCTTCAGATGATCTTCATATATGGCTAGGCATCAGGGGGGAGGTTTGTTCACCCGTTCCTCGGGTTCGGGAAGGACAAAAGGGAACCCCTCAGGGGAGCGATAGCGTTCCCGAAGAAAAGCCATCTTCCCCTGAGAAACCGAACTAGAGATCGACTCCGGACCTACTACGTCACCGGCCCCCAAGGGCCCAACTTGTTTTCCCTGACTTTCTACGGTTTCTTCCATGATAAAAGAATGAAGCAAGGGAGCAGAAGGAAGATTCTACCTGCGAAATAGACTGGTAGTCCAGAACAAGGAAAGCTGGACGAAGCACGAGACGAGATTGAAGAAGCTTCCTTAGCCAGACCTTCTTCCTTTTATAAGAGAAAAATAGGGGTCTCTGAATACCTACCAGGTTGATTTGATCCAAGGTTATCCAGGGAGATAACCAACCTTCAACTAACCACCAGGATGAGGCGCATCCATCATCCAACGGATGGGGGAAAGCTACCACAACCATCCAAATCTCAACCAAAAGATTGGCTGAACCATCATGCAACGAGAAAAAGAGAGACGGTCTCAGGGCCGCCCTCTTTTTCCTTCTTCCCCAACCTGGGAGTGATAGCTGTCCACCACCTGACTCCCAGATCAACCAGCAGTCATGATGGGTAGTCCAATCAGAGATCCCATAATCATCCACTACACTATCTCCTGGGAGGAAAATGACAAGGCATTAGTACTCTCACTTTTCGAGACAAACCTTCACTTCGAAAACTGAGAGTAGGAGGGCAACTGTTGGGATATCCCGGTTCAGCTACGAACCGAACATTGATTTGGTTGGTCGAAGCCCTTTTCTCCGGACCACGGACTTCGGACCAGGGAAAGGCCAGGCCAACTGCGAGCGACCCAAGGCTTCTCACCGGTCCACAACATCTGAAGGACAGAACTTCGGATAACGTCTTCGGCCCTAACCAAAGATCAGGTTTCTCATCGACTTCCAAAGACACGCTTTTCGATCCCTGCCGTAGACACGATCTCCGGTCTCAGGGCAAACACCAAGTCTTCGGTCCATGCAGGAGACTAAGTCTCCGACTGAGAATCTCCCTAAACAGGAAAAATTCAAAGATGGGACCACAATCTAGCCCAAATAGGCAACTGTAATTAACGGTTACAATCGACAATCTCCATGCCACGATCATGGCGCGCAACTCCAGCTACTACGCCTCCGGTCTGGTAGGAATTGCCAATGACAATCCACGATCGCCAATCATGGGAAGAAATTGACTCCCCATAATCACCGAAAAAAGAGCGGGCCGCAGGCCAGAGGCCTCCTCTTAAATAGTGGTAAGAAGAATGGATCGAGAGAGGTACGCGCAGACATACCTACACTCATATACTAACTCTAAGAGCCTTTTCCTCATACTCTCAACACTCTTCCCCATTCTGTGGCTGGGATCCGCCACTGACTTAGGCATCGGAGTGTCCCCCGCCGGAATAACTCCAGCAAGGGACCTGCTTTGCATGTGAACCAGGGAGCGGTCCTGTGATGCAGCAGCTCCGACCGGTCGATACAGGGACTCCACGCCAATAGACCTGGTCATTAAATGTGCTATATCTTTTAGGGGATGGCACCATGTCATATATCTCCAAAAATTATCAGATTGTTTTAAAAAAATATTTCAATTAAGCACCGCATGGCCACGTAATAGTCTATTACACTTGCGATTCAAATTTTCGCTATGGTGGAGCTCATTTCCAAGCCTAGTCAAGACTTATTCATGGTGACTAAAATGACATGCATCAAATTTGATAATCCTCCAAAATCATACCTTGCTTGCTAACATCGACATTATAAATAGATGTAACAAGAAAAACATGCTAACTAATAACCAATGAGCTTCGACCTCGGCGCTAATCTTGAAATTTCTTGATGGACTCAAATATATATAGATTCTAAGGAGCCAAAAACACAACCTTCATGAAGCACTGATTGTTGCAGGCTTTTCGATAGTGTCAAGAGCATGGAAAAAATCTGCACTGTTATCCCTTGCCAAACTATTACCCGGAAAGCCAGGATAAATGATACCATAGCATCATGAAAGGAAATCAAATGATTAAATAAAGCTTCTACAAGGGAAACCACAAGTAGCTAGAGGGTGAGGACCACTTGATCCTAGGTAACTTTGTCTATCTACAACTTCCCTCGATGAGAACTTAGGAGAAAAAGGTTCTTCTGGTACACCTTCTAAATTATCATCTTGCCCTTGGAATTTCCACAAACTATAAGTAGCATCATCCAGTAGACCAAACCAGCATAAACAAGACAAAAAAAACACCAACCGATGCGATTGGTGTAAGGAATATTAGGCAGTACTAAAAGATTTGTTGGGTTTGGGCTGGACTTCAAAGCATAGCTTGATGAACCTAGAATTATGTGCAACTGAGAAGAATATCTACAACAGGGATATGCTTGTGCTTCTATATATCTCATGGTGTGTGATATGGCTACATCGCTGACGTGGAGCGCATGTCAGGTCTAGCTGGACGCGGTCAGTACCACGTGAATTTTTTCTTTTAAAAGATCTCCCGTTCGGAAAGAAGTGCTCATGCTCCTTCGCCAGGTGGCACCCCAAGACGGGTCCACCTCGGTCAAAGTCGAGCCCCTCTCTGCCACTCCGCCAGGTGTCCACCCAGGAGGGGTCCACCTCAGCCGAAGCTGGCGGCCTTCCGCTCCCTCGCCAGGTGGTACCCCAAGATGGGTCCACTTCTGCCGAGGTCGAACTGGGCCCTCCTGCTCGTTCGCTAAGTAGCATCCCAAGACGGATCCACCTCGGCCGAAGTCGAGCAACTCTATGCCACTCCGCCGGGTGTCCACCCAGGAGGGGTCCACCTCGGTCGAAGCTGGTAGCCTTCTGCTCCCTCGCCAGGTGGCACCCCAAGACGGGTCCACCTCTATCGAGGTCGAGCCGGGCCCTCCTGCTCCTTCGCTAGGTAGCACCCCAAGACGGGTCCATCTCGGCCGAAGTCAAGCCTCTCTCTGCCACTCCGCCGGGTGTCCACCCAGGAGGGGTCCACCTCGGCCGAAGCTGGCGGCCTTCTGCTCCCTCGCCAGGTGGCACCCCAAGATGGATCCACCTCTACCAAGGTCGAGCCAGGCCCTCCTGCTCCTTTGCCAGGTGGCACCCCAAGACGGGTCCACCTCAGCCGAAGTCGAGCCCCTCTTTGCCACTCTGCCGAGTGTCCACCTAGGAGGGGTCCACCTCGGCCGAAGCTGGCGGCCCCTCGCTCCCTCGCCAGGTGGCACCCCAAGACGGGTCCACCTCTGCCGAGGTCGAGCCGGACCCTCCTGCTCCTTCGCCAGGTGGCACCCCAAGACGGGTCCACCTCGGTCGAAGTCGAGCCTCTCTCTGCCACTCTGCCAAGTGTCCACCCAGGAGGGGTCCACCTCGGCTGAAGCTGGCAGCCCCTCGCTCCCTCGCAAGGTGGCACCCCAAGACGGGTCCAACTCTACCGAGGTCAAGCCGGGCCCTCCTGCTCTTTCGACAGGTAGCACCCCAAGACGGGTCCACCTCGACCGAAGTCGAGCCTCTCTCTGCCACTCCGCCGGGTGTCCACCCAGGAGGGGTCCACCTCGACCGAAGCTGGCGGCCTTCTGCTCCCTCGCCAGGTGGCACCCCAAGACGGGTCCATCTCTGTCGAGGTCGAGCCGGGCCCTCCTGCTCCTTCGCTAGGTAGCACCCCAAGACGGGTCCACCTCGGCCGAAGTCGAGCATCTCTCTGCTACTCCACCGGGTGTCCACCCAGGAGGGGTCCACCTCGGCCGAAGCTGGCAGCCCCTCGCTCCCTCTCCAGGTGGCACCCCATGACGGGTCCACCTCTGCCGAGGTCAAGCCAGGCCCTCCTGCTCCTTCACCAGGTGGCACCCCAAGACGGGTCCACCTCGACCGAAGTCGAGCATCTCTCTGCCACTCCACCGGGTGTCCATCTCGGCCGAAGCTGGAGGTCCCTCGCTCCCTCGCCATGTGGCACCCCAAGATGGGTCCATCTCTGCTGAGGTCGAGCCAGGCTCTCCTGCTCCTTCGCTAGGTGGCACCCCAAGACAGGTCCACCTCGGTCGAAGTCGAGCCCCTCTCTACCACTCCGTCAGGTGTCCACCCAGGAGGGGTCCACCTCGACCGAAGCTAGCGGCCCCTCGCTCTCTCGCCAAGTGGCACCCCAAGACGGGTCCACCTCTACCGAGGTCGAGCCGGGCCCTCCTGCTCCTTCGCCAGGTAGCACCCCAAGACGGGTCCACCTCGACCGAAGTCGGGCCTCTCTCTGCCACTCCGCCAGGTGTTCACCCAGGAGGGGTCTACCTCGGCCGAAGCTAGCAGCCCCTGCTCCACCGCTAGGTGGCCCCCTGACGAGTCCACCTCGGTCGAGGTCAGCCCTACTCTGCAAAGCCTCGGGCAGGCAGAGACACGGGTCGCGAGGTCGCCACTAGAGCCAGCATGCGCCGCGCTCCTTACAAGGCGCCGGTACAGCCTGCGATGACACGCGAAACCTCGCTTACATCAGTTAAACAGGGCCCCGCAATCGAGGAATGGAATCCTTGCAGGCAGGGGCCTGAAATGGCTAGAAGCCCAATGTCTACGTCCCGAAAGGAGAGCTCCCATGCTCGGCTCGAGGTCTCACCAGTCTTTCCCCTTTCGTGATGCACGACGGACGAGGCGTGCCGACCACTTAACTCCCGAACTCGTAGGGGAAAGGGGGGGTAGAAAACCCGGAGATCTCGGAGAGCCCCCAGAAGGAGACGTGGGCTGAAGGCGGTCTGGTAGTATAAAAGGGACGGTAAAAGCGGACGGACAGGTAGGTGCAAAAAGGGGGAGACCATCGAGAGAACGATCCGGGGAATCCCAGAAAGTCCTCAAGCATGAGCTCGATGAACCCAGCACAGGAAGCCGGGCTTCAACTCCCCTCTTCCCCACACTTCTTTCATTTACATCTCCTCTAAGCACGGGAATCCTTCGGGAACCCGTCTTGGAGGTCCTGTTCCATCTTGCCGCTCTCTTACTTGACCGTTGGAGTGCCCCAGCCGGAATCCACGGCCCGGGTCTCTGACTTTGTTTTGCAGGTCCGGAAGCTTGGAGACCTCGAGGTGAGAGAATCCGAGAACCGGTGCCAGCTCACAAGATGCAGGCCACCGCAGTGAGATCGACAACAGATTGGCGCACTAGGTAGGGGGGCTGCAGAACAGTGACCCTTGTACGAGCAAGCTCTCCATGGGCGAAAGCGTGCTCCGACCATGGTGGAGACGCGTGGATGCGAAGCATCCTCCAGTCGAGCAGGAGAAGTTCCTTCTCCCCAAGGGCCGCGTAGCCCGGAGAGGGAACTCCCTGGTCCACCTCCTCCTCCTCTGCCATCCCCGGTGGACAGTTCTTTCGCAGCTGTCGTCCAGCAGCTACAAACTCTGACCACTACTGTGCGGCAACCGTAGTACTAGCAATGCTCCCTGGCCACTCAGCCCCAGCCAGGGACCCCTGCGGCTCGAGCCACGGGCCCCCACGGAAGCCTGTGCATCATCCAAGGCAGGCCCTCCCATCCACGGGCAGTTTCCAACCCCCACGGGAGCCACCAGACTCCCGCAAAGAAGAACTACTCCAGTACGGCAGATCACGAGAGTCGATCCCCAGCCAATGATGCCGAAGCAGTGCGGCACAGCAGGCACCACCAGGACAAGGCCCCCCGCCGAGACCGATCGGCACCCCCTTCTCCAGCAGTCTCGATGGAAGATTCCATCGACGAGGCCATCAAGCACCAGGTCGAGAGACACCTGGAAGAGCACGAGCGCAAGTTGGTGGAGTTCGCTCGCCGCTTTGCCGACATGCAGAGCTCCCCAACCGATCTAGCGGGCTACAATGCCCAACCACCCTTCTCCCGGGAAATCCAAGAGGAACCAATCCTGAATCGGTTCCGTAAGGCTCTCATGAGGGTCCAGGGGACGACAGACGCACTTCTGTGCATTGCCTTCCCAGCCACCCTCTGGAAGGCTGCTCGAGTTTGGTTCACCCGCCTTGAGCCGGAATCCATCAGCTCCTTCCACCAGTTGGAAGGAAAGTTTGTGGCACACTTCGATGCTTGCCGAAAGGTGCCAAAAGAAGTGGATAGCCTCTTTTCTATCCGCCAACAGAACCAGGAGCTGCTGCGGGACTACATCACCCGCTTCAATATCGCCGCCCTGGAAATCTATAGTCTAGACGAGCCCATCGCCATGCTGGCATTGAAGCGCAGGCTCAAGACCTCCCGTCTGACATATTTCCTAGACAATAAGCCCTCCAAGACGTATTTCGAGCTCCTCCTCCGTGTTCATAAGTACATCCGGGCGGAGGAGGCTGACCGTACCAGGCGAGAGCTGGACGGGAAGCCCTCGAAGAAGCCTGCCCCAAGGGATGCCCCTGGGACCCGGAGGCCTGGACCACCTGCAAACTTCCATCAAGGCCAAAGGCCGAAGAATGGTGCTGCCCCGGAATGGACCTTCACCCCTCTCCTCGCTCCCAGGACGAAGATCCTCATGGAGATTAATGGTGAGCACTACCTCCGCCGACCTCCTCCTCAGAACCCAAGGAACACCCGTGACAAGACGAAATATTGTCAATTTCATCGCGAGCACGGCCACAACACGAAGGAGTGTCGCAATCTGAAGCGAAAAATTGAGGAGCTGATCAAGAGGGGCTACCTCAAAAAGTTTGTGAGGAACGAAACCCCGGCGAAAGGTCAGCCGCTCGCAGCCCTTCCCCCCATCCCTGTAATTGACAATCGCCCAACGGAGAAGCCAGTGGGCATGATCTCATGGGGGATAGGGCGTGCGACGAAGAGGGCCCGGGAGGCAGGAGACCTAGAGAATGTACTCTCCTTTGAAAAGGGGAATAAAAATAAAAATGTAAACAATGATGCGGTGGTAGTCGAGATGACCATCGCGAAGCATCCTGTACACCGCATTATGGTGGATAGTAGGAGCTCTACTGACGTGCTTTTTAATGATGCTTTCTCCTGAATGAATTTGTCTCATGATCTATTAAAGCCGGTACACACCTCTCTTGTGGGCTTCACCGGAGATTCTATGGGGGTCGAAGGAGAAATCACTCTCCCTGTCACTGCCGGATCCCCACCTTGGCAGAGTACGGTCATGATGACGTTTACTGTCGTCAAGCTCCCATCACCTTGTAATGCCATCCTCGGCCGTCCAGGGCTCAACCAGCTGGATGCTATCATTTCCATTAAGAGGTTGCTGGTGCAGTTCTCTACCGCCTCTGGGACGGGAGTAATGAGAGGGATGGCCTAGCTCGTCCAGCATTGTCTGCAGACGGTCCCGAGGGCCCGGAGTGTTGAGCTCGGCTCCGACGTCAACGACCTCGACCTAAGAGAGCAAGATCCCAGGGGAGGGCCCGTGGAGCGCTTGCTGACGTATCCCTTTGGCTCGGACCCTTAAAAGACAGTGCAGATAGGAGCCCAGCTCACAGAAGAAGAACGAGCTCGTTTACTAGACTTCCTCCGGGCGAATACTGATGTATTCGCCTGGTCTACTGCTGACATGCCAGGTATCCCCTCGGAAGTCATCACCCACCGGTTGAACATTGATCCAAGGTGCCGCCCTGTCCACCAGAAGAAGAGGAGTTTTGCTGCGAAAGGATAGAAGGCCATCAATGAAGAAGTGGAGAAACTTCTCACCACCAGCTTTGTACGAGAGGTACAGTATCCCAGTTGACTGGCGAACGTGGTCATGGTGAAGAAGAGCAACGGCAAGTGGAGGATCTGCATGAACTACACCGACCTCAACCGAGCTTGCCCAAAGGACAGTTTCCCTCTTCCAAAGATCGACCAGCTCGTGGACACTACTTCAAGGCATCGCCTCCTCTCTTTCATGGATGCCTTCTCCGGGTACAACCAGATCTGAATGCACCCGGAGGACGAGGAGCACACTGCTTTCATCACCGACCGTGGAACCTACTGTTATAAGATGATGCCATTCGGCCTCAAGAACGCCGGGGCCACGTACCAACGCCTGGTCAACAAGGTCTTCAAAGACCAGATTGGCTGCAACATGCAGGTGTACGTAGACGACATGCTGGTGATGAGCAAGCCCACTTCGGACCACGTCGGCGACATGGCAGAGACCTTCGGTAACCTCCGGCTTCACCAGATGAAATTGAACCCGACGAAGTGCGCTTTCAACGTGTCCACCGTGAAGTTCCTGGGGTTCATGGTAATCCAAAGGGGAATAGAAACCAACCCAGAGAAGGTCCAAGCTATCCTGGACATGAAGCAACCCACCTCCAAGAAGCAAGTGCAGCGACTCACCGACCGGATAGCTGCCCTGAGTTGATTTATCTCGAGGTCTGCTAACCGCTGCCAGCCCTTTTTCAAGGCGCTGAGAAAGATGAACGACTTTACCTGGACGGAGGAGTACCAGGAGGCGTTCGACGAGCTGAAGAGGACACTAGCATCTCCGCCGCTGCTTTCCATGCCCGAAGAAGGAGAGGAGCTCCTCCTGTACCTAACGGTCACCCTGGAGGCCGTCAGTTCGGTCCTGGTTCGGACCGACGACAAGGGAATGCAAAGGCTGGTATATTACACAAGCAAACTCCTCCGCGATACGAAGCTCAAGTATTCCCGATCTGAGAAACTAGTTTTTGTATTAATCGTGTCTGCTCAGCATCTCAGGCCTTATTTTCAAGCGCACCCCTTTACGGTCCTGACAGATTAGCCACTGAATGCGGTGCTCAGCCGACCTAACACGTCTGGGCGCCTGGCGAAGTGGGCGCTTAAGCTCAGCGAGTTCGACATCACTTACAGGCTGAGGTCGACCATGAAGGCACAGGTACTCGCTGATTTTTTAGTTGAGTGTGCAGGCCTGGACGAGGGGCCGGAAGAAAGCCCCCAAGACTGGCAGCCGGAGCCAGGACCAGAGGAAGACATCTAGATCCTTCATGTAGACGGAGTCTCGAACTCCGGCGGGAGTGGAGCTAGACTCATCCTCGCCAACGGTGAAGGAGTTGTCGCCGAATGTGCGCTCCGCTTCCAGTTCGCCGCCACTAATAATCAGGCGGAGTATGAAGTGCTCCTCGCAAGGCTAAGAGTATCCCGCGAGCTGGGCGTGGCCAACCTCAGGGTCTTCACTGACTCGTAGCCGGTAGCCGGGCAGATCTTGAGGGAATACGAGGAGCGGGACCCCCAAATGGCGAAGTACTTGGAGCTCGTACGAACGAGCACGGCAGGATTTTGCCATTTTAGCATCTTCCATATACCTCGCGGGGAAAACGCCCGTGCGGACGCCCTCTCCCACCTTGCAACCCTGCCGGACTCATCAATGGGCCACGCTTACATCGAGCACCTCAAGGCCCCAAGCTACGAGATGCCCATGGAGGTCCAGCAGGTCAACCAAGAGCTTAGCTAGATGGATAAGTACATTGAGTATATCAACAACGGCACCTTGCCAGAGGACCGTGTGACGGCTGGCCTCATTAAGAGGAGGGCCGCACGGTTCGTTTTGATGGATGGGCTATTGTATCAGAGATCCTACTCCTACCCTCTCCTCAAGTGTCTGAGATCCGCAGAAGCCGCACTCGTGCTCCAAGAGGTCCACGAGGGCATCTGTGGAAACCATGTGGGGGGCAGAATACTAGCGTACAAGGCCCTCCATCAAGGTTATTTCTGGGAGACAATGAAAGAAGATGCAGCTGACTTCGTGAAGAGGTGCGACCGGTGTCAGCAGCACGCCGTGGTGCAATGTCAGCTCGCTACTCCCCTCTCCCAACTCTCTGCCCCATGGCTGTTCGCTCAATGGGGCATGGATCTCCTATGACCTTTTCCTCCGACGTTCGGGCAACGAAAATTCTTGGTCGTGGCCATCGACTACTTCACGAAGTGGGTCGAGATCGAACCCTTGGCCCAGATCACGAAGGCAAACATCACCAAGATCCTCTGGAAGTCGATTATTTGCCACTTCGGCCTACCGCACACCATTATCACCGACAACGGATGTCAGTTCAATTATCGGGAGTTCGGGGAGTTTTGCAGCGACCTCGGCATCCACCATCATTTCACTTCGGTGGTGCATCCTTAGACGAACGGAGAAGCCGAGATAACAAATAGGACCATCTTGCAAGGCCTCCGCACAAGACTGGACCAGGCCAAGGATAGGTGGGCAACAGAGCTCCCGAGCATCCTTTGGGCGTATCACACCACCCCAAGGATGGCCACGGTGAGACCCCGTTCAACCTTGTCTTCGGAACAGAAGCGGTTATCCCAGTTGAGCTCAGCCTACCGACCCTGCGCGTGGAGCAGTACAACGAGACGGAGAACCCTGCCAGGATGCTGCTAAACCTGGACCTCTTTGAAGAAATGAGGGACAGGGCTTGAGTTCGGATGGTAGCTTACCAGCAACGAGTGGCCAGATACTACAACTCCAGAGTGCGACCGAAGTCCTTCCGCTAGGGAGACTTGGTGCTCTGCCGCACTGAAGCTTCCCAGCCACGGGAGTGCGAAAAGCTCTCCCCAAACTGGGAAGGCCCTTATAGGATGGTGGAGGCACTTTCCCACAGGGCGTACTACCTAGAGGAGCTAGGTGGATCCCGATTCCCTCGGACTTGGAATGCCTCGAACCTGAGGATGTACTACCAATAGTGTAAGGCTCCTTAAACTTTGGCAATAAAATCTTTTTCATCAAATGCTTGCTCTTGTCTCGTAGAACAAAAGCTGTCCAGCTCTAGGTTCGACGAGCATGGGCGTGCCGAAAGATCCACGAAGGCGCGGAGTCTCCTCTTGCAAAATCCCGAAGAACAGCTCGGCAAGCCGCGCAAGGCTCAGATCCAGCCTGCGGCCTCAGGGTTCAGTCCGGATGTCCCGGACTTCGGTCTGGAAGGTGGGGCAGAACCAAGTTCGCCCACACAATCCTGGAGAACAGCTCGGCAAGCCATGCAAGGCTCAGATCCAGCCTGCGGCCTCAGGGTTCAATCCGGATGTCCCGGACTTCGATTTGGAAGGTGGGGCAGAACCAAGTTCACACACGCAATCCCGGAGAATAGCTTGGCAAGCCGCGCAAGGCTCAGATCCAGCCTGCGGCCCCAGGGTTCAGTCCGGAAGTCCCGAACTTCAGTCTGGAAGGTGGGGCAGAACCAAGTTTGCCCACGCAATCTCGGAGTTCAGCTCAGAATGCACTACGGGACTTAGTCCCAGTAGCTAGCGCCGGGGTTCAGTCCGGAAGATGCACAAAAAAAAAAGAAAGAGAGAAGAAGAAAAGAAATAAGAAAAAAAAAAAAGAACAAGTTAATGAAAAAAGATAATCTTCATTTCTGGTGAAAAATTCCTTACAAAAAAGGGGGGGCCCGACAGGCCGGAAGACCCCCAAAAGAGAAAAAGGAATACATAACCATAGAAACAAAAAAAAAAGGTGTGAAGCTTCAGGGCTGCTTCGCCGCCGCCGTCGCGTCCTCTTAAGGCTGCGCGGCACCCTCTCCACCGTCAACTGGAGGCTGCTCGAAAGCCACCACCTCAGCACCGGCTATAACTGGAGCTACCTCAGCGGGCTCTTCCCTCCGGCCGCCCAGCACGACCCCACTGAGATCGAGCTCGGGGAAGAAGGAGCTCACCTTCTCCTGGCAGACCTGGAAGTCCTTCAGGAAGGAGTCCACAGCTGCCTCGTGAACCTCCACCCTGAAGTCATCGGAGGCCCGGAACCTCGGCATGGCCTCCTGTGCCTCCTTCTTCAACGCCTCCAGCAGCCCGCTGACTCGGGCGGTCTGCTCCTTGGATGCGCTCAGGTCCTTCAGGACCTCTTCCACCCGGCGCTCCAATGACCGGGACTGGTCCCTGAGGCGGGACTTCTCCGCCGCATCTTCCTCCATGCGGTGCTGGTTCGAGATCCTCTCCTCGGACAGAGAGGTCTCGAGCTCCTTCACGTGCCCCTCGGCACGACCCAAGTTAGCTTGGAGAGCCTGGTTCTTCCCCTATAGTTCGACCCCCTTCTCCATGAGGTCCTTCACGTTGGCCACCAGTTTGCTGAGTCTCTCTCCTTCTTGGCATCCTTCCTGGCATAGCCCGACAGGAAGCTCCTCAGTAGGAGAACGTCCGTCCCGATCTGCATAAAAAGAAAAAAGGAAAAAGAAAAAGGTTAGTAAAATCCAACTGAAACTTTAAAAAAGAAGAACTCGGGACTCACTATGAAGAGCTGGGGGAGGATCCCCAGCAGCGTGTCAACGTAGTCCCTGCCGCCCCTCAGACGGCGGTCCCGAGAGATGTTGGCGAATTGTATCATCCTTTCCGCGAGCCCTTGGTCGTGGATGACGGAAGAGTTGGCAACAAGACTTGGAGGAAGGACGTGGGCATCAGCAGCAGGTGGGGCCGCCGCCCCTTCACCGGGTGGTGCAGCCGTTTGCGGGGCCACCGCCGCCCTGGTGGCCACAGTGGAGATGATTGGCACAGCAGCTGGGGCAGGCACTGCCCGAGGAGGATCCGGCCTCCTCTCTTCCCCGGCCCTGTCGAGCTTGATGACAGGGACATCGGGCCTGGAAACCAAACCCGTCGGCCCAGGTCCGGTGGCAGCAGGAGTGGGCGCAGGCCCACGGCTCATCTCAATGCGAGCCTGCTTCACCGGGGCCTCCTCGATCACCTCGGCAGCATCCCTCTTCAGGGTGCTCTCCATCAGGCTCTCGATCGAGAACTTCATACCTGGAAGAAGAGATCAATCAGGCCAATTTAAAGAAAAGAAGTGCAAAATAAAAAATAAAGGCGAAGGAGGAAGATCCGGGTCTTACCCGGCTCCCGAATGGGACTGATCCCTACCTCGAATAAGTTCTGCTATGAGAGCAGAACCTCGAGAGCTGGGACCACGTCACCCAGCAGCAGTGTGTAGTCATCCTGATCCACCGGCTCAACCTGGGAGTTCCGGTTCGGGGACCGGTCCGGCTCACTCCAGGCCCAGTCGACGTCTTCGACCGAGGCAAAGAAGAAGCGGTTCTTCCAATCCTTGATCGACAAGGGGAGGTCAAACCTAAGGCACCTAGGCCGGGGCGAGATGTACCACCAGTCATCATCGGCAGAGTGACGTTTCAGAATGAAGAGATCCCTGAAAAGGGAGAACCGGGCGACAAACCCGTGGAAGTGGCAGAAGACGATGAAGGCGAAGATGACCCGGATGGCATTAGGAGCCAACTAAGCCGGGACAAGGCGATAATGACTGAGGAAAGAGAGGAAGAAAGGATGGAGGGGGAAACAAAGACCCCCAACAAGGAAGTCCTCGTAGAAGGCGACCCTCCCAGGACCACTCGAGGTCACTCAGTCCCTGGGTCCCAGGAGGGAAAGACGGATTGAACCCAGGACCCCGTAGGTATCCCGGATCCAAGAAAGGTCATCTCCGGTCATCGTCGAAACGTAACAAGAGGGGCCGAAAGAGGAAACCTCCACCGCCGGAGGAGGAAGAGAAGAAATGGGAAGCGCAGGGATTGCAGGGGTAGACCTAGGACCCCTAGGGACACCTATGGTCAAAGTCCCCGGCCAAAGTTGCCTCCGAACCTCGACCGGGATCTCTTCCCCCTCTGAGGAAGAGGACGATGGAGTCCTCGGTCGGGAAGGACCGGTCTCGTCCGAGCTCGAAGAGAAATGACGACGACACGCCATTAGAGAAGAAGAAGCGAGAAGAAGAGGAGATTTGAGATGACACAGTGGCTAGAAGGTGGAAGAAGAAGAGAAGGGGTCGCAGGCACTCACCGAAATGATTTGTACCAAAAGATGGGCAGCCCTTGGAAGGTGAAGGGAGATCGCTGCAACTACCGGCAAAGTGTGAGAAAGCCGAGAGACTTCATTTCCGGAAAGTCCCCCTCCTTTTTCAAACTTAATCACAGCGACCGTACACCTATTTCCGTCTCGGACCATTAGATGACCGCCACATGGAGGCACGCCCGACATCGACGCTTCGGTCCGATGGAAACTACCTCATTTTTGAAAAGGCATATTAATGGCCCGTCAGACGCGCGCACGTGGCAGCCTCTCATAGGGTCTCGGGTGCGACAGAAATGGTGGCAGGGATCATGGCAATTATGGCACGAGATTTTTGCCTTCTCCACATCATCTCCGCATTAAATCCCCACGTCCCAAGCCACGACACCTCGATGGAACCTGGGGATGGGGGGTAACTGATATGGCTACATCGCTAATGTGGAGCACGTGTCAGGTCCAGCTGGATGCGGTCAGTACCAAGTAGATTTTTTCTTTCAAAAGATCTCCCGTTCGGGAAGAAGTGCTCCTGCTCCTTCGCCAGGTGGCACCCCAAGACAGATCCACCTCGGTCGAAGTCGAGCCCCTTTCTGCCACTCCGCCAGGTGTCCACCAAGGAGGGGTCCACCTCGGTCGAAGCTGGCAGCCTTCTGCTCCCTCGCCAGGTGGCACCCCAAGATGGGTCCACCTCTGCCGAGGTCGAGCCGGGCCCTCCTGCTCCTTCGCTAGGTAGAATCCCAAGACGGGTCTACTCGATCGAAGTCGAGCTCTCTCTGCCACTCCGCCGGGTGTCCACCCAAGAGGGGTCCACCTCGGTCGAAGCCGGCGGCCTTCTGCTCCCTCGCCAGGTGGCACCCCAAGACGGGTCCACCTCTGCCGAGGTCGAGCCGGGCCCACCTGCTCCTTCGCTAGGTAGCACCCCAAGACGAGTCCACCTTGGTCGAAGTCGAGCCTCTCTCTGCCACTCTGTCAGGTGTCCACCCAGGAGGGGTCCACCTCGATCGAAGCTGGCGACCTTCTACTCCCTCGCCAGGTGGCAACCCAAGACGGGTCCACCTCTACCGAGGTCGAGCCGGGCCCTCCTGCTCCTTCGCCAGGTGGCACCCCAAGACGAGTCCACTTCAGTCGAAGTCGAGCCCCTCTCTGCCACTCCGCCGGGTGTCCACCCAGGAGGGGTCCACCTCGGCCGAAGCTGGCGGCCCCTTGCTCCCTCGCCAGGTGGCACCCAAGACGGGTCCACCTCTGCCGAGGTCAAGCCGGGCCCTCCTGCTCCTTTGCCAGGTGGCACCCCAAGACGGGTCCACCTCGATCGAAGTCGAGCTTCTCTCTGCCACTCCACCAGGTGTCCACCCAGGAGGGGTCCACCTCGGCTGAAGCTGGCGGCCCCTCGCTCTCTCGCCAGGTTGAACCCCAAGACGAGTCGACCTTTGCCGAGGTTGAGCCGGGCCCTCCGGCTCCTTCACCAGGTAGCACCCCAAGACAGGACCACCTCGGCCGAAGTCGAGCCTCTCTCTGCCACTCCGCCGGGTGTCTACCTAGGAGGGGTCCACCTCGACTGAAGCTGGCGACCTTCTGCTCCCTCGCCAGGTGGCACCCCAAGACGGGTCCACCTCTGCCAAGGTCGAGTCGGGCCCTCCAGCTCCTTCGCTAGGTAGCACCCCAAGACGGGTCCACCATGGCCGAAGTCAAGCATCTCTCTGCCACTCCGTCGGGTGTCCACCCAGGAGGGGTCCACCTCGGCCGAAGCTGGCAGCCCCTCGCTCCCTCGCCAGGTGGCATCCCATGACAGGTCCACCTCTATCGAGGTCGAGCCAGGCCCTCTTGCTCCTTCGCCAGGTGGCACCCCAAGATGGGTCCACCTCGGCCGAAGTCTAGCATCTCTCTGCCACTCCGCCAGGTGTCCACCCAGGAGGGATCCACCTAGGGCGAAGCTGGTAGCCCCTCGCTTCCTTGCCAGGTGGCACCCCAAGACAGGTCCAACTCTGCCGAGGTCAAGCTAGGCCCTCCTGCTCCTTCTCTAGGTGGCACCCCAAGACGGGTCCACCTCGACCGAAGTCGAGCCCCTCTCTGCCACTCCGCCAGGTGTCCACCCAGAAGGGGTCCACCTCGGTCGAAGCTGGCGGCCCCTCACTCCCTTGCCAAGTGGCACCCCAAGACGGGTCCACCTCTGTCGAGGTTGAGCCGGGCCCTCCTGCTTCTTCACCAGGTAGCACTCCAAGACGGGTCCACCTCGATCGAAGTCAAGCCTCTCTCTGCCACTCCACCGGGTGTCCACCCATGAGGGGTCTGCCTCGGCCGAAGCTGGCGGCCCCTCGCTCCCTCGCCAGGTGGCACCCCAAGACGGGTCCACCTCTGCTGAGGTCGAGCTGGGCCCTCCTACTCCTTCGCCAGGTGGCACCCCAGGACGGGTCCATCTCGGTCGAAGTCGAGCCTCTCTCTGCCACTCCGCCAGGTGTCCACCTAGGAGGGGTCCACCTCGACTGAAGCTGGCGGCCCCTCGCTTCCTCGACAAGTGGCACCCCAAGACGGGTCCACCTCTACCGAGGTCGAGCCAGGCCCTCCTGCTCCTTCACCAGGTAGCATCCCAAGACGGGTCCACCTCGACCGAAGTCGAGCATCTCTTTGCCACTCTGCCGGGTGTCCACCCAAGAGGGTTCCACCTCGGCCAAAGCTGGCGGCCCCTCGCTCCCTCGCCAGGTGGCACCCCAAAATGGGTATACCTCTGCCGAGGTCGAGTCAGGCCCTCCTGCTCCTTTGCCAGGTGGCACCCCAAGACGGGTCCACCTCGGTCGAAGTCGAGCATCTCTCCGCCACTCCGCCGGGTGTCCACCCAGGAGGGATCCACCTCGACCGAAGCTGGCGGCCCCTCGCTCCCTCGCCAGGTGGCACCCCAAGATGGGTCTACTTCTGCCGAGGGCGAGCCAGGCTCTCCTGCTCCTTCGCCAGGTGGCACCCCAAAACGGGTCCACCTCGACCGAAGTCGAGCCCCTCTTTGCCACTCACCAGGTGTCCACCCAGGAGGGGTCCACCTCAACCGAAGCTGGCGGCCCCTCGCTCCCTCGCCAGGTGGCACCCCAAGACGGGTCCACCTCTGCCGAGGTCGAGCCGGGCCCTCCTGCTCCTTCGCCAGGTAGCACCCCAAGACGGGTCCACCTCGGTCGAAGTCGGGCCTCTCTCTGCCACTCCGCTAGGTGTTCACCCAGGAGGGGTCCACCTCTGCCGAAGCTGGCAGCCCCTGCTCCACCGCCAGGTGGCCCCCTGACGGGTCCACCTCGGCCAAGGTCAGCCCTACTCTACAAAGCCTCGGGCAGGCAGAGACACGGGTCGTGAGGTCGTCACTAGAGCCAGCGCGTGCCGCGCTCCATACAAGGCGCCGGTACGGCCTGTGGTGACACGTGAAACCTCGCTTACATCAGTTAAACGGGGCCCCGCAACTAAGGAATGGAATCCTTGCGTGCAGGGGCCTGAAATGGCTAGAAGCCCATCGTCAGCGTCCCGAAAGGAGAGCTCCCGCGCTCGGCCCGAGGTCTCACCAGTCTTCCCCCTTTCGTGATGCACGACGGACGAGGCGTGCCGGCCACTTAACTCCCAAACTCGTAGGGGAAAGGGGGGGAGAAAACCTGGAGATCTCGGGGAGCCCCCAGAAGGAGACGTGGGCTGAAGGCGGTCTGGTAGTATAAAAAGGACGGTAAAAATGGACGGACAGGTAGGTGGAAAAAGGGGGAGAACATCGAGAGAACGATCCGGGAGATCCCAAGAAGTCCTCAGGCATGAGCTCGATGAACCCAGTGCAGGAAGCCTAGCTTCAACTCCCCTCTTCCCCACACTTCTTTCATTTACATCTCCTCCAAGCACAGAAATCCTCTGGGAACCCGTCTTGGAGGTCCTGTTCCATCTTGCCGCTCTCTTACTTGACCGTCAAAGTGCCCCCACCAAAATTCCTGACCCGGGTCTCTAACTTTGTTTTGCAGGTCCGAAAGCTTGGAGACCTCGAGATGAGAGAATCCGAGAACCGGTGCCAGCTCATGAGCTGCAGGCCACCACGGTGAGATCGGCAACAGTGTGTTTTCTGAATTATGTACCATTGATGAGAGATTAGACCATCCTGCTAAGGCACTTGGCCTAGCCACACAAGGATGTAACAAGTAACAACAAGCCAAACAGATGAGTCTAATTGATGCATGCAAGCATGCTGTGTTCAACAACCACCATCAATAATCTCAAAGGAAAAAAATGGTGCAATAATTGAGAAAAGCGAGTTGGGTTTTATTGCTATGTATTGTGATAATAACTCAGCTACTCAGCCTTGATGAACCAATAAGGAATATAATCATATTGGTTGATAACGAAGTTAGCTATTAACAAAGTTGACTAATCAAGGAATATGACGAAGTTGACTAATCAAGGAGTATCACGAAGTTGGCTGATAATAAAGTTAGCTGATGATAAAGTTGGCTGACCAAGGAGTATGATAAACTTTGTCCGACTAACTTTAGCTGACTAACTCTGGAAGACTTACTTTGGTCAACAATTTTTGATCGAGTAAGTATGAATCTTGAGTTTGAACAACTATAAGCTACTACAAACATGTTGGCATGACTTTTCTCAATATATAGTGGCCGAGTAACTCTTCTAAAAATGAACTAGGTCGACTAATTAAACTAAAATTTGACTAATAGTGAGTTAGTTGAATCATTAGCCTTCAGAAATAATATGCCTGAATGATTTAGATGGATGCAAGATGAAGAAGTCGACTATTTAAAAAAGTACGATTAAATAGATAAAAAAGAAACAAGCTATCACAATAGAAAGTTTTTACTTTTAACTAAAAGATGTTGGCCTTAATAGAAAATTGTTATGCTCAACCAAAAGAGATTATTTTTCAATAAAAATCAATTATCCTTGGTAATTATAAAAGGTAAGAGGGTATCCTTGATAGGTAAGTTTTGGCTACCCCTATACTCATTTTGGCACTTCGAGGGTATCCCTGATAGGTAAGTTTTGGCTACCCCTATACTCATTTTGGCACTTTCGCTATTTTCTTTTTTAGCTCTAGCTATTGCTTAGATCATTCTGCTGACTTAAGTATTGAAGTGCTTCGCCGGAAACTTGACCTGAGAATCTTTTGCAGGTTTCCACCTGAGAAGAGTGCCTAAGAGAGGACCTTGTCTGTCCTAAAGAGTGAGTGGGACTGCCTGGTGCCACTAAAATCTCAGCCACAGGTTATTTATCTGCAACACTATGATTGATTATTGCAAAATTGTTGTGCGGCACTGATCCAATGGTTGGATAGGGTTGTTTTCAAGGGAGCTCTAATTAGATAGATTCGAATAGAAAAATACCCTAAAAACAAGCTTTCATAGCTCAGTTGGTTAGAGCACCCGTTTAGTAAGCGGGAGGTCTTGAGTTCAACTCTCAATGAAAGCATCATCTTAAATTTTTTTTTTTTTTTGGTAAGAATTATCTTAAATTTTTAATGATTCCAATTCTACTTCATGATTTCAACTTTTTGCCCGGCATCCTTTTCTTTGCGCGACCCCGCACTTGCACGGGATGGCTGGAACACTGCAACGCAACTCCCCACAAGTACCTCTCCTTTTAATTATTTCATGAACATTACTAATTTTTATTTTTTTTCAATTTCTAGTAAAGCCTTTTATCATGTACCTCTTATGATGAACATTCCTGAAAAGTTTGAGAAGTAGGATAACGATAATTGCTAGCGTTAAGGATTAGATAGCGGGCCAGAATAAAGAAAATAGCTTATTTATGGTGTGAAGTTTTTCCTCTTCTTTTACTTTGTTTTTTCTTTCTTTTTCAATGAAAAAAATCTGATTTACGGCCTATGTTTCTTAATCCTTTATTATGATTTGATGGTGATTAGAAGATTTCTTAAGTGTTTTAACATTTCATAGGTTTGCATGATTTTTTTTTTTTTTTATAGTTCTAAATTTGTGGTTTTGAAATGGATTTTCTTTTAGCTAGAGTTACTTCAGGAATCCCTCTAACTTGTCTTTGACATGGATTTGCTACTGGTTTTTGGCAATCATCACAAGTTGGTGAGTTGTTTCAACGTATTATAAGGCTAGGGAGGCTGCTATGTTTTGGATGCTCATTCATAGGCTTTTGTTCTTCATAAGGCATATCATCCCAACCTATGCTATTTTTTTCTTCTCTTTTGCAATTTGATTGAGGTATTTACTTCTTCTTTTTTTTTTGGCCAGCCCTCTCTTTATATTCAGGGATTTTGTTTTTTGTGAATGATTGCTTGTTGTTGGAGTTTTGATACAGGGAAAAGGATAAGTAGGGTTTCAGATATGTTCTTGGATTTATTTCTTTAGCTCCTACTTTATGTCTTTGTTTTTTTCATGTGGGGACCCTTCGCTTTTGGAATTGAAATGACCATTAACAACTCATATGTGCGTATTATATGCACGCATATGTTGATTTTTCTTAATCCTATTTCCATCAATTAAAAATATTGTCCTTTATAAAAGAAGCCAGGACTTGTTTAGCTGGTTGGCACTCCTCTTCTCTTTGGAGAGGTTCTGAGTCTTGTAGGAATTATGGCATTCTCAATGTATTTCTCAAAATGATGGAGGAAGTATATTTAAGCAAAAAAAAAATTGGTTGCTCCATTTGATGATAAACCAACCAAATTAGCAACAATTTTCCAAGTGAAACATATCTCTCCAGCAGAGAGAAAAAGCTTCAGATTGTAGAATTATGTTTCTTTTGCTTTACCTTAATCACATCCATCTCAAGTCTTTGGGTTCATATTTTTGCATAAGTTTCTCTTAAAATATATTACCTATCCACAACTTATAGAAATATAGCACTTTTTAATCACTCAATAGATAAGTATAAAACTATTAATTTTAGTTCATTCAACTCTTGCCTTCGAGTTTTGGCTTTAAGTCCATGCTATTTTTTTTGTATGAAACTAAAAAACCTTCAATAATTTTTAAGATAGGCACCTCGCTTATGAAGAACATTGCAGACAGAAATGCATTTCAACTTTGTGTCAAAGAGAAGAACATTTTGTTGTGTTTGCCATGGATGATCCATTCTTCACAATTATGTCTTGGTAGGCTTTCAACACCTTCTGGACATAGTTATATTCATGTACGTAGTGGACCCTGAATTCATTATATACTTCAAAAGTCCTGCTTCCTTGTCTTCAATTTTCTCTTGTATCACACCACTTGTAATTATGGCACCTTTTGTTCTTGTTCATAAATTTAACCTTCAAAGCTAAGGGTGTTTGCGCATTGTAGATCTTTTCCACTTCCCTTGCCTTTTCTTGCTACTCCATGTGAAGGTTGAATGGATAATTTGGCCAATTGGTTTCTATTTCTGACAAAAGTTGATGGGCCCCTATAATGGGTATCATCATGATCAAGGTGGAAAAACTGAGAAGCTGGCATCTCTGATCGACTCCAATCCTCTTTATGTTCTTTGGCTTCTCTCGTCATGCCGAGACTGCTTTGAGTCTTTTTAGGAGATGCTTTCTTTCCTGTACTGAATCATGGTACCTCTACCAGTGTACATCTGTAAGATCTCTAGCCTCGATCCTTTTTTCCTTTCCTTCATGTGGAATCCTTCAGATTGTTGCTGGATGATATCAAATCACTCTTTTGTGGAACTAAAATGATTTAGAAATATTTTGTACCATGCCTGCAGCCTTTCATTTGTATCTATATTGATAGCTTTCATGGCAGCTTTTCTTTACATGAGTGGTGGTGGGTAGCATGCAGGATACTGCACCTGGTCTCCCTTTCCTCTTTCTTTTATTCCCACCCCACCACCATGACATTGCCTGCATGATCTTTTGGAATGTGATATTGGCTTTTTAAAATAAGCTACCAACCATTGTAGTGAAGCCTGAGTTGATGGTGGTCTCCAAGAAACAAAGTACAGGTTTTATGATGAGCACGGGGGGAGGTTGTAAAGCAAAGAAGAAGATCAAAGCACACTAAAGATATCCAAGCACTATTTCAACTTATGCCTCAATACAGTTGGTTTTCGTGGGTCATTCTGTTACAATTATAATAAATGGTATCAGGGATCAGCTTGTGGTTTCCTTGGTTGCAAAGTTGCAGTTAAAGTGGAACTGAAGCTCTTAACAGGTTAGCTTTTCTTTTTATTCCCTCGTATCAGTCCCTATTCATTTGTGTACATCAACAATAACACGGCCACCGGTTGCTACTTAATATTAGTTTGTGCATGAGCTTTCAAGCAATTACCCCCATCCCTTTCTATGAAGTACTTGCTGCTTTTTAACAAGTTATGAAAAACTTAGCCATTGTAAAAAGAACTTTTCTGGATGGAAACTATTTTTGTAAACAAACAATATGGTTTTTGTTTGCCTGTTGGCCTTTATGGAATTTCTCATTCTGGTTTCAGATGCCAACAGACCATGAAGGTCAGAGTTTATACATCAAAGATACTCTAGCTATTTTATATATAATTCTATTGGTCATTTATGAAGTTCTTCAGACCCATCTTGGTGCAATTTTTTTTACACATTCCGAAAGTTGTTTGGTCTCGAAAATTTGTACTCTTAAGTAATTGCAGTATCTCATCACATGGATCAATCATCATGTGTTGATTAATCAACAGAACTGTACATTAAAATTAAAAATTTATTTAAAACTATTATAAGAGTGAGTCACTTTAGATATGCCAATGTGCTAGCTGTTTCTTTTATTGTATCATCTTGACTGATAAAGTAGTCTACTATTCAATTATCCATTTTCTATTTTCAAAATGAAGATAGTGATCTGTTATATATTAATTGTTTATCTGAAATAAATCATGGATTTTGATTGATGTTTTGGTTCTAAGGTTGTATTGTCCATCTGTCTTTTTCTCTGTTTGTGCGCTTGCCCTTTGTTTCTTTCTTCCATTCTCCTCCCTAGATACTTCATAGGATTCGAAGCGGTTGCATTTACTGGCTGCATTAAATTGTCCTCAATTTAAAATATATATGCAGTTCCCATTTGCAACTGTAAAATCATATCTTATGAATGCAGCCCATTTTGGAAAAAAAAAAAAAAATCTCCATCAGATACATGCCAAAAAATGTTAATTCTAGCAATGCACTAGATAATATTGCAAATGCTACTTGTATGCTTGAGACCATGAAAAAAGAAGGCAGGGTTATGGTTTACGATTCTCAATAATCTCTTAATTTAGCCAATCAAGATCTGTGTACAACATATGGCTATTAGTCTTTTTGTTTGTTGGTGATCAACAAGGAGGAGCAAATCAAACTTCAAAACAATCATTGCCTGGAGTAACTTTAATCCATTTGTGAAATTTTGATTCAATAGCTGATATCTAGTTTATCTTCCACTTCTTATGTTCGTTGACATGCTGCTAACTAATTCAACTGTTAGTTTTTGTTTCATGTATTCCTGGAGAAGTTAATGTTTGCTTAAGTTAATCTGATTTTAATTGCAGAATTTTCCAATTTTGTGATACTTCAATTTGCAAGCTGTTTGAGGGTTAAGAAGTTGATTTCTGGACAAGACTTTATGTTATCATTATGATGGTTTGCTGTTTACATACCTAATCATGCCATTTTTTTAACCAAATTCATTACTGAACACTAATATTTGCTGCAAAATAGAGGCCAAAGCCGAAGACCATGAATGGCTTTGGAGAGAGAACAAAGTCATGGAGTGGAGACCCGACTCCATCAGAACCAACTAATCGAGATGCATCTTGGAAGGACATTGGCACATCCATGAATGCCATCTCCTTTGGCTTTGCTGCAACAGCTATCTTGGTTTCTATGTTCCTTATCATGGCAATATTTGAACACTTGATCAAACCAAGAGCCTCCTTCCTTCGGTCTCCAAATGATGCCCAAGGATCCTCGGAGCCAAGACAGCCACAGGCTCAGAACCATTCACTTGGAAAGCCTCCGAATCCACCAGTTGTAAGTTTCCTGTGCAACAATTATACTTGATAATACAGGATTACAGTGCTTATCTTCTGTTGTATGATTTAATTGCCTTCTATCATCCATCTCTAGTTAATTCTTAAGCTGGAAGATGGATTCAGGCGCCTTGCCTTCTTATTCTCTTTATTTATTCTTCGATAAAATTTGAGCAATTGCTGAATTTTAAGAGAGCAAATAGTTGAGTATCCTGGTGATTGCAGGCAGGAACTTCATACCAGTCCAACTTCTCTGTGTTGATGCCTGGACAGCAATATCCTACCTATCTCGCTCAACCTGCTCCTCTTCCTTGCCCGAGAGAGGGGATATCCTGGCCCCCCCATGATCATAATCATGCCTTCGTCTCTCCATAGTCCTGTAATTGTAGTACCTCTATGCAAGTCTTGCACAAGAGAGTAGAGGTAGAAAATGTTCATTTTCAATGGAAGCTATTCTATGTATCAGAAAGGATGGAACCAAGAACGTGGGAAATAACAATTATCCACTGTACTGACCTGTAGACTTTCTATAGGAAATTTCTGATACATCTGTTCATATATAGAGGTTCTCTTTCTGAGTGTTTTAACTGAAGGAATGACATTTGCGAGTTCTCCTTCCAGTCCTGAAAGTTTGTATGCCATCTGTTCATAGATCAATGAATCCAGCATCAATATAAAGATATCCACCATAGGCCTCTGATGTGTTATGAGTGCCATCAGATCTTGAACCAAGCATAAATAATATATTTGGATGCTTCTCATAAGTCAGCTGCAACCATATTTTAGGGACGTAGTTCACCCCGGCAGGTTAGCCCTGGAGCTGGTTGCAGGTTAGAAGCAACGCATCTGATTAATTTGCAACTCTTAGTGCCATGGTCCTTCCATGAATCTAATAGATGCCAAGAACCTTCAGATCTAATTCTAGTCTTCATTCGTGGTGTTGATGCCCGTGTTTCTGTGTGCTCGATCTGGACTGATGTACTGATGTGAGCACTTTTCTACTTTGACAACCAAAACAGTAAGCTGGTTTCCTAGATTTATGACCAAAGTGAGCACAAAATGATTTCCCAATGGCTCATACAACTGACAAACCTACTTCAACTCAAAGAGCAGCCTAAAATGGCTAAAACTGTATCTCTGATTGACTTATGGAATTGTTTCTGCAATCCAAAATGAAATAAATTTTTAACCAATTTCCTTGCAGTCTCACTCAAAGCATGGAGCATCTTATGCTTTACCCATCAGCATAGCTACTAAAGATTTTGGCTTGAAGTTCCAATGCCTTCTAAACAAATCTGAACCTCGCTAATAGCTTTGCTCCCAAAGGATTGCATTTTCACACCTGTTGTATTCAGGAGCGGCAGCATGATACTCACTGCACATACTATAAGAAGTCAGCACAAACAACTGCTTTTTCACAAAATACTTTCACGGGTGTACCAAAATTTCGTTGTCGAACCAGTGTCTTCTGCAGCAAAGAACATCAAAAGTTCAAAAGGTGTCACATTTTAAGAACAATACAATTACATTCTCTCCCCACGAGACATTTGGAGTTTGTAGGGGCTATGGATAAGCCAGAACAGAAATCTTGCATGGTTGCATACACCTCATGAAAGAAACTGAGTAGCAACCAAAACATGAAAAAAAATATAAAAAAACCACCCACTCATGATCTGCAGCAAGACCAAAATGGTCTGCGACAGCCATTCTTACATCACAGTTTTCACTTCTTGTCAGCAGTTTTTAATTCAACCACCAGCAATATCAAACATCATTGATGGCATTAGTGAAATATTTCACTACAGTTTTTCTTTATTCTCCATTGGAGGCAATTGCAACTCTGAAGTAGCTGTGTAGCTGCACAGACTGATCAATAACTTTAGTGAACATATCACAACTAAAACACAGAACTAACAACTTTCTCAGAGGGGTAAAACAGAATTAACCACCCCCAGTGTCGCCTAAATGCTGATACCCTAGTTTAACAAAAATACAGAGACATAAAGATGAAAAGCCATTTGGAGAAAAAGGAAAACAACATAAGATTACAGTTGACAAAAGACAAACACATAAAATACTAGGAAAACATTTCGAGACAATTTGTCTGATCAGGCCTGAAGCAAATTTTCCTCCAGCAAAAGTTAAGATTCCACTTGTACGACAGAAGCTCGAGTTTTCAATCAAAAATAGGGAACTGATGAAACTCTCCCAATTATTATCACTGTTTCAATTTTTAGTTTCCTTTTCCTACCATAGGGGAGAATCAGACTATCACTTCTTCGGTTTGGTTGGGCTGTTCACATTCATTTCTTGAAGGTTCAGCAAGAGATCATTGGAATTCAAGAACACTCGGTTGGATGAATTTGCAATTGTCTGAGCTATTTCTCTTGCAGCTTCAATCTGCCTTAAGGCAAGAAATGCAGGGTTATTTGCAATAGCTTGACCTATAAGCTGGGCACTCTTGGCCTCACCCTGTCAGTCAAAGAGATGAGAATGATTATGATTCTGAGGAACAATCTGCATATATAGCTTCTTTATTAAGAAAACACTGAAGGATGTCTCTTTGATTGATGGCCCTTATATTCTATAGGTGTTGCAAAGATGAAACAACTTTCTTTAGGGCTGCTGCTATCACATATGCAGCATATTTCCCATTGCAAGTGATTGGAAGGACCATAACCATCAAAAGAAAATTATATTTTACACTACCGATACATTAGTTAATCAAGGAAACAAAAGTTCAGTTTCAAATGATCAGAAAAGATTGGCCAAAATTGCCTTAAATGACAGTTTAGGCCCATGACGAGATACAATAAATAGGGTCTTTTGGCTAAAATTGCAAGTGACCTATCGATGGATTGCAGATCATTGCTGAGGTTGTAGGCTAAGTTTCATCTTCTATGGATAACCATCTTCATGGAATCATGTGCATTCAAGATAAACATCCCAACATGACCAACATTCTTACGAGAACTGCAAGGAACCATTTGATTAAGCAAGTTTGCTCACCTGGGCTCTAATAATAGCACTTCTCTTGTCTTGCTCTGCCTTTTCAACAATGAACTTAGCACGCTCAGCTTCTTGTGCAGCCACCTGTTTAGCTTCAATCGCGCTAGTAAATTCTTTCCCAAAGCTCAGGCTCGTAATGGACACATCATCCAGTGCAATATTGAAGTTTCTAGCCCTCTCTGTCAGTATCTTCCGTATCTCCCTGCTTACAGCCTACAACAGAAATCAAATTCATCAGTTTCCATCCATGATTTTCCTACTTATTTTCTAAAGTACAATAAAAGACATATTGGAATATGGGAGAATAATATTGAAGAGACTTTTGCTAGAGAACACCTCTCTTTGTGTGATCAGCTGGCTAGCATTGTACTGTGCTACCACAGCCTTCAAAGTTTCATGAATAATCGAAGGCAGAACCCTCTCATTATAGTTCTCCCCCAGAGTTCGATAGATTGTTGGTAGCTGATCTGGTAGGGGTCTAGTAAGAACCCGAAGCCCAATTTTCACCTAAGAAATTATAAAAGCTTCAAAACTCAAAATATCATGGCAGATATATTGATGAAGATAAGGGGAAGCAAATTGACCATGGCAAAGTCTTAGTAGTGGAATATCAACATATGCAGACACAAGAAAGTGACAGCACACAACTTAAAAATGATTACTAAAACCATGATACAAAATTCAAGTCAGACTCTGGCAAGCTCAACTATTGTTAGGTCAAATCATTAGATACTGCCATCATTGATTAGAACAACATGGAATAACAAAAACAGAATTGCTGATCTAATAAAAAATAGCAAAATCTAGAGTCAATAACAGCTTATATTCTTATCATATCATAAAAAACAGGGTAACAAGAGGAAAAACAAAACCACAACCCTTGAACATGTAATGCATTCATGATTAACAAAAAAAAAAAATGTAGATAACAACCTAACACAGAAAAGTAATTTAGACTACTTCCTTTTCATTTCTAACACTAAGTTCTCCTTTGTGAAAAATATAAATAGTAGTTTTACTAGGATATGCAGCATTGTTTTTTTAGCCACTCAAAGAGCACTTGATGTAATGTATTATGACAAATCTGTGTTCAAATCTCATCTCATCAGCATGTCAAAACATATCTATCACATGCTGGGTTAAAGGCAAGCACCTTAGCCAATTGTTGGAAACAAAACCTACATGTTTTGTTTTTGCAAATCTAGCAGGCAGACATACCAAGCAATAGCAGGCAGAGTTATGAACCATATATACTGTGATGGAAGGTTTATAAATCACTAAAACATGCATTTGCATGATTTAGACTCATAAAGCTTATGAGAAGGACATTTTAATTGTAACCATATATAGCATGCTGCTTTTCCTATTAGCTTCCTAACGTTGTTGTAACCTCCAATTGCTTCACATTACACAGTATTTGAGGATACACATCTAATGAGCCAGACCAGAGCATAACTGGTCTTTGTCTCAGCATGTGTTACTAACTCCCTTGCCCATTCCCAGCCTGGCCCACATGTGGGCTAACATTTTCAACCCAAGCTTGGACCTAAGTGATTGCATGTCAATGTGTTAGATTACTGTTTCTAATAGTCTCAATTATCAGCTAGCTAGAAATTCGGGATTCATTTTCCACCTTACAATCAAATGGGGAAGCTGGAAAACAACTTAATGTTGGCCAAGCTTTAGCTCCTACATTATGTGTAGTAGAAGAGATAACTGGTGAATTAGGCCTATCAGTTGAATTATTAAAAAAATAAGTAGTATTTGATAAGAGACATGAATGCATGCTAAAATCAATACAAAGTTGCAGTAATTATTTATTGATGCCCATGAAAGATAATAAAACAATGAAAGTGGCGGGAAAAAGTGCAAGAAATAATGACAACCTCTTGCCAACCACTTCTACAATGGCTATTGGTGATTATTGGTTAACTGGTTTGATTTTTGGGTCAAGATCAAGCCAACCCTTTATGAAGAATTAAATGAATCCGTGTGGACATTTTTCTTAAAGGGGATAGTAGACTCAAGCCACCATACGTAATCCTTGTAATTCAGCCATGTAGATGTATTGTAAAGATCGCCTTTAAAATTTACAGTAAGCCAGTTTCAGTTGACACCATTTCCTACATATTTTGAAGCTTGTGAAGGATGAGTAAGAATCTCCACAACACAGTTTCCATGCAAACAAAAATTACAGTGAGCAATTTCGATTCACACCATTTCCTACACATTTTGAAGTTTGTAAAGAATGAGTAAGAATCTCCACAACACAGTTTCTGTGGAAACAATGTACCCCTGACCTGTCACAAGAGCACTAATGCAGGCAATGATGGTAGAAAAACCCACAAACAAAATCCCTATGTCCAGCTTATCTCTCCCCCTTCTTAACTCTCAACAGAATCACACCAATCCATCAAAGCATCTCAAGTCCTTCAATTTCCACCTTGTATGCCGACGTGGCATCACATTACTAAAGCATGTAGGTCAAGAAAAAGCAGCCTAGTCTTGCTTGATGCTATCTCTTTATCTGATTTGAGTTTAGATAAGAAAGAAGGAAAACAGCCTTTTGTGGGAATATCTTTCTTCTATTTTTTTTTGTGGGGGGGGGAGTGGGGGGCAGAGGTTGGTAAGGCGGAAAATCATACCCATCGGGTATGGATACATCCAAAAAAAGTCAAAAAAAAAAAACTTTCTTATTTAATTTGTAATATATTTACCAAATATGTGTCTAATTTCACCGTAACGTGCCACAGTTTTTTTAAATGTTATTAAAATAGGGCAACGAAGAGTAGCCCCATGGAGCAATCAAAGCCATCCAAATTCCCCTCCACACGCATGACACATGCCCAATGCTATCATGGTAATCCATGCCTCTCACATGCATGGGGCATGCCAGTATCTAGTCTCTCTTCAACCAAATAGACAACCACATATAAGTATGCAATAAATGGTTGCTTCCATAATCTCTGAATATCAACAATAGATCATCATGCGATCATGGCTGCTTTTGAAGTTTCTGGATAGACATATGCTTGCACTACAGAATGACTAAAAAACATAATGGTACCACAAGAAGTAAAATTATAATATCCAATGACCCTAAAATTGCCAAAACAATAATCATCAAGCACCGACAAAACTATTTCGGGGCCAAATAGGCTACTTGATGATTACTGAGCCTAGATTGTCAAGTTGTTCCGGTGACATATTCTATGAATAGACATAGAAACTAACAGCTAATGTTTGTCTAATACATGTTGTCCACATAAGGATAAATTTAATATGCATGCTTTAGATATTCTTGTCATAAAAGTATCTTAATAAGTGAAAAACACACCATTTGAAGGTCACGACTTCCAGAAGTACTTTCCACAAGATGAGGGCGAGCACGAACATCGTATATGATAGGTCGTTCAAACCAAGGGATCATCAAATGTGTTCCCTCAGGATAAACCTGCAAACAAGCTACATGTATATAGGTTATAAAATAGATTTCCATGCTGATAAATAAAATACAGATAATAAAAATGGTTCAGAATAAATACAGAAGGAAAGTGCATTCCGACTTCCTTTCTTATGGATAAATCTAAATACCATTATACTTATATATACACCAAACAGTTGTCCAAAAGATATATATAACCAAAAAGGAAGTCCTACCATCTCCCTAAAATTTATGCAATAATCCCCAATCTCAACTGTCAGTTTGCATCTCTCCCCTTCCTATCATAATCCAAAATTTGTATTAAGGATTTTAATGTCACATGATAACCCAAATGGCAGTAGTTTTTTTTAAAAAAAAAAAAAACTTCAGTCCACTTTTTCAACTATTCAAAAACAATGGAGTTTAATTATTTCTCCTTGATAATCCTATTACTCAAATCCACATGTGCAGAAAACATTTAGGGTAGTATTGCATGTAAACCTCAGAAGAAGAATGAGGGATAGAAGAATGGACCGGCAATTGTAAAAACTAACAGGATAAGAATTTTTAAGAAAGGAAAGGAGATGGGCTTAAAGACATTTTGCTCTATTTTCTGTCCAGGAAGGCAGGAACTATGATACCACTAGGCCCCAAAATACTCATCAAACTAACAGAAAGAAATGATCACCTTAGACAAGGCCTGTGCAAGCAATTAGCACTGTAACTAGTATCTATTTGCAAGATGAATGCAACCATATTGACAATGTTTCTCTATGGGTCCTCATCCCTAGTGCTATCCAGAACTCTTTTTTTCAGTCTTTCTAGAGTGCTAAAACTGTGTCACTTAACCAAAATATGGCATGCACCGACAATCAGCTCTTCAAACAAATTTAGATGGACTTGCATCATTGTCAGGTGCAGACACTTGCCACATTCAAAAGATTCTGATAATAAAAGTTAGGATATCGAAATGACAGCCTCTAACTGAAACAACTAGGTCAGACTTCCTTCCTACAGGTCATTCCATAGAACCTTAATGCTGGAATATTGATAGCCAAACAGCATTCACAAACAAATACAAGTAACATTTTATTTACTTCTGGAAACATTTTTAACAAAAAAAAGAGATGTTTGATGATAACTTGGCCAATTTACAAAGCAGAGACTAAGTACCAAACATCATGAGAAATGTAGCTTGTCACACAGATCAATGTATAACTTGAAGAAGGGAGATCAGATAATAATACCAACTCTCAATCCACTCATAATTCACCACTCTTGTTTTGGTAACCCTCTTCACAAATTTCTTTGAGATGCAAATCCACTCACTTTAAGATATGGAGATATAAATTGTGATTGCTACCATTTGAGACCGATAACTGACAATTCCTTCTGTATAAACCTAGAGTCAGTGACTGTGATCCTATATCCCTCAATTTGCCTCAAAGGTAATTCATGATTGATGCTTTTATTTTTATAGAAACATAATAAAAATTCACATCATTAATTTCATATATATATTCATCAGAGACATCTAAACTAAATATCATCCAAACTTTTCACATATCTATGGGTTCCCCCAATGTTAAAGAAAACGAAATTGGCTCTTGATTTAGCACTTCCAAGAAGGTCCATATGATTAGACATATAAAAACTAGGCAATAGCCACTTCTTAACAACAATCCAATTTCATAAGCAAGGACCAATTAAACTATTGAGTGGTCTATATGTTATGCCCCGAATCCTACACCGGAATCGGCAACGTGACCGGCTTCACGACCCTAGATTTTATCCTAGAGATCATGCCAATCCTAGGTAGACAAGAGTCACTTCATTTAAAATTACAGCAATTATATCAACATTATTTAAATAATTTAATAATAACTAAAAAATCCATTTATTCAAATATAAAAAATACTAAATGGTCCACTGATTCATAATAAGTATCAGCAACCGAATTAACTAAACAAAACTATCTAAACAATCTAAATGCTGATATTTAGTTTCATGCCCAGCCCGATCCTTGCTATGCATCCTGAGTCTCTAAAAAAATCAAGAGTAAGAAGTAAGCTCTACAGCCTGGTAAGCTCTTCAAACAGTCACACCAATAATAATATAATTTGAAAATAACTGGCAAACAATAGTTTATCAGATCATGCAACCAAAACAACTCAAATGTCAAGAATAACAAAACCTTTGATAACATTATGTTTTTTTTTAGTGTTTCTATTAGTTATCCTTCTTTAGGATTCTGGACTAACCACGATCATGCTTCAGTCTATGACTGGCAATCTCAGTGTCACACTTCAGCCCGTGATTGGCAATCTCAGTGTCACCTTTCAGCCTGTGACTGGCAGTCTCATTATCACACTTCAGCCTATGACTAGCAATCTCATTGTCACACTTCAGTCTATGACTGACAATCTCAGTAACCACGATCCCATGGCATAGCTAGTTCAAACACTGTATTCTCTTAATTAACACTTGTCCTTTCACATCATTTAGCCAAATAATGTCATTTACAATTTTTCAATGACCGGCAACACGATCCAACCAATCCAAAATTAACTTTGTTTGATGAAACATGGTACACATGAACATAAACAATAGTAACATCAATCACACCATCCATCATGAAAAGTCAAACTATACCATGCGAAAAAAATCATGCATGCCAATGCTCATATACTCGGATCAAATCATGTCATGCAAGAAGTATATATATAATTAGTGATCATGTCCAGAAATCTTTACCTTCAAAAGCTAACCCAAAAGTACCCGATATCAATCTGTATCCAGAGCTCGCCCAACATCTTCCTATTCAAAAGATTGTTCCCCTACAATAATAAATAATTTTATTCAAATCAAAAATCCTAACTTCACAAATTTTGAGAAAGAAAACTTTTCGATCCTCTTCTATAATTATTATTATTTTATTTTTTTCTTCTCTCTCCTCTCTCTCTCCTTTTTTTATGCACCGAACAGAGGCCTCTTATTATTATTTTTTTTTTTCTCTTTCTTTCTTTCTTTCTCTTCTCCCCTGAACCCCCATGCTGCTCCTTCCTCGGCTCGACCGAACTAGCCTCCCATGGTTGCCAGCAGCAGCCATGGGAAATGGTTACCGGGAAGGGGATCGAGGGAAAACGGAGACGCGGCCACCGACAGTGTACTGCTCAAAACCAATAAATCCAACAAAAAAATCCTCCCTAAATAATAAAAAATAAGGAAAAACTCACCGGCTGGCGTTGAAGAGCTATCGGTCGCTCAACGGAGAGAAGGATGACAGCGTAGAAGAGGGTTTGATGGGGCTCAGTAGGCGGTGGTGGGGGGATTTAAAAGAAACATACCGACGGTTTCCTTGCCGTTTGGGGAACGAAAACCGCATCAACCGGAGTCCCGATCCATCCCAAACTCATCGCCGACCACCCCTTCTCCTCCACGGCTCTTCCCAGCGACTTTTCTGGCGAGCTTTCCGACCGGATAAGGGGAGAACAACCTTCCCCTGTTCCGACTCTCAGCCCCATTTTTTTTTCGATTTGGGTTGAAGCCGGCCGGGCCTGCTGACTTTGGCCCAAAGAACCCATTTCTCACACTATAAATATTTGTAATTAATGCAAACATAACTTGCATGTATCCCCCTCGAATTAGTGTAGGTTAAAACACCCATTTGATTCCGAAACAGTCAAAGGACATACAAATGGCAATTTAGAATAGAGAACCCAATCTATTGCCTGCACTCTGCATAGCATAACAGGTGATGGTTCACAACGCCTTGAAATAAGGAGGTCTTCGAGTTAATAAACTTCCAAATTTAATAATTGATGGAGCAAAAGTACATTCAGCACATACTTTCACTGGAACACTAAAACTCGCAATACGAATCTGATGCGCCCCTTCGGCTAGCCCCCGGTCGGACCGGCCCCGGCGTCCGGTCGGTTGGTCCCCGCGCAAAGTCCGACTCCCCGGTCGACTTTCCCAAAGAGTCGGCCCAGGGGCATTGGGAGCTGACAGGTACCTCGCCGCCCGTGCGGCACCCCTTTGATCGCTACGATCGGACCCCTTTGACCCCACTGAACGCCCCGATCGGCTTCGTAAAAGCCAGCCGATCCGTCGCTGAAGGAATCACCAAAGCTTCCAGGAACCCTTCCTCTCCGACAGTTCTGACATTCTGTTATAACAAACTCCACCGCATGGCCACTACTCTGACACACCTGTCACGCCGCCACCCATGATCTCGCCGCCACGCCTATTCTCCTGGAGACATTTCTGGGCTTTCTCAGCCTGCCCCCCAACAGAATTTGGCAGCGCTCCGTGCCTATAAAAGGCACCCGGGAGACCTTCGTGAGGGGTAACGTTCTTCTTCCCCATTCTGATTCCTCTTCCCGAGTTCTTCTCGTCCTGTTGCTCCAATCCTCCTCTAACTTAAGCATCGGAGTGTCCCCCGCCGAAGCCCCCTCCAGCGCTTAGGGACTTCTTGCAGGTTGCCCGGTCGAGAAGCCCTCCAGCACATCCGCCGAGCTCGGTTCAGGAGGAAGAGCGGCAACATATTGACGCTAGAAGGAGGGCGGCACGAACCTCCGCTGCGCTCCTTACTCGAGAAGGGAAGATAAACGGGAAGGATCCAGCTATGGCAAGAGGAAGAACCCAGAGCATCTCCGCGAGGGGAGGACGCTCCCACCAAGGGCACAGCGCACCCCCCGCGGAGAGCAATGTCGTCGCCGCCGTCGAGCGCACCATCATCCTGGGGCTACAACAATTCCAAACGCTGGTAAACCGCATTGAGACGCTTACCTCGACGGTTCAGTGCTTCCAGAAGATGGTGGACTGTCAGCAGCAGCCGCCACCGGCTTCCTGCGTCAATCACCAGCCGGTCGCCGGCGTTAGCCAGCAGCCGGACGCACCTCCGCAGCCGTCCCCGGTAGTCCCAGAACCCCAGGGGTCAATGAGGGCCCGCGCTGAAGAAAAGAGGGCGAGGTCAACCTCCCCCTCTTTCGCTGACTCTGCTCATCCCGGCGGCCGGCGCCCTGCTGCAGACCCGCACGACTACGGCAGCAAGATCATGCGCATGGAGAAGTGCATTGCCGAGATAGCCGAGCGGCAAAACGCCGAGGGAAGGCCGGCGCACGACACCCACTCGCCTTTCTCCGCGAAGATTATGGGGGAGACTATCCTTTAAGATCCCGCAGATGGACCCCTACGACGGTACCACCGATCCCCTGGATCACTTGGGCGCCTACAAAGCCCAAATGATGGTGCAGGGCGCATCCGACGCCCTCCACTGCATCGCCTTCCCAGCAACCCTGAAGAAGGCCGCACGGATGTGGTTCTCCGCCATCCGCCCAGGTACGATTCATTCTTTTTTCCCAGCTCGAGACCCTTTTTCTCTCTCATTTCAGGACCTGCAGCCGGGCTCCGAAGAACACCGACTGCCTCTTCCTCATCCAGCAAACGGAGGGAGAGACCCTCCGGGACTACATGGCCCCCTTCAACTCGACTGCTATGGAGATCCCTGACTTAAATGAAGCGGTGGCCATGTCAGCCTTCAAGAGGGGGCTCCGCTCGTCCAGGTTCACGTTTTCCCTGGACAAGAAGCTCCCTACAAGCTATACCGATCTGCTGGCCAAGGCGCACAAGTATGCCTTAGCGGAAGAGCAAGCAGCGAGCCGATGCCAGGCTGAGGGGAGGTCGGCCTCGAAGAAGCAGGGCGATAAGGCCCCTGTGGTCCGACCCCCCAACAACGACGGTCAATCCATCCGGCACCAGAGCCCGAAGCCGAGAGAATACCTCAAGCGGTTCAATAACTACGCGCCCCTCTCCCTGCCGCGGGAGAAGATTCTGATAGAGATTGAAAACGAGGCTTCTTTCAAAGACCTCGACCGATGAGAGGACCCCCTGCCTCCAGAAACAAGAACAAATACTGCCGGTTCCACAGGGACCATGGGCACGAGACGGAGAAGTACCTCCAGCTGAAGGACGCCATCGAGGATCTCATCCGCAGGGGGTATCTGAACAAATACGTCCGACCCCGCCGGGATCGAGCCGAGACTTCAACTGTTAGAAACCCCCCGGGGGAGGCTAAGCTCCCCAACCAGCGCCCGACAGATGGAGGCGTCGGCATGCTGCATCGACGGTCCGACTGGGGCCGGAAGGAGGACCAAGACATTGTAAAGAGGCCCAGGAGATCCAATGTAATTAGCTTTTCTGATGAGGACCTTTTGGAGCCTCCTCTCCCAGGCGATGACCCTGTGGTTGTGTCGGCTGTCATCGCCAACCATGATGTAAAGCGTGTCCTTATCGATAATGGGAGTTGTGCAGAGGTTTTACTGTATGATGCATTCATCCGAATGAACTTGTTCAGGTCTAGACTGCGGGAGTCCGTGGCACCGCTCACCGGCTTCGGAGGGAATCCCGTCGGGGTCGAAGGAGAGATTGCCTTACCCGTGACCCTCGGAACGGAACCTTACCAGCGGACCTTCTCCGTCAACTTTGTGGTCGTCCATACGACCTCGGCGTATAACGCAATCTTGGGATGGCCGACCCTCAATAAGTTTCGGATTATTGTGTCTACTTATCACATGCTGGCCAAGTTTCCGACCCGCGACGGAGTTGGAGAGCTGAGGGGAGACCGTAGAATGGCCCGGCAATGCCTTGCTATCCACGACAGGCAGTTAGACGAGCGCCCTACGCTCGAGCAGCTGGATCCCAGGGACGAGGCCGACAGCCACGGTCGGCCCATCGAGAAGATTGTATTTGTGCCCCTTAGGGAGGATGATCCAACGAGAGTCCTCCAAATAGGGAGCACCCTAGACGAGAGAGCCAGGCAGGAGCTAGTCGACTTCTTGAGGAAGAATGCGGACGTCTTCGCCTGGTCAGCGTCCGATATGCCAGGCATCCCGGCGGACATCATCACCCATCAGCTCAGGGTGGATCCCACTTACAGGCCCGTCCGGCAAAAGAAAAGGAGCTTCGCCGCCGAAAGGCAGAGGGCTATCGAGGAGGAAGTAAAGAAGCTCCTCGATGCTGGCTTTATCAGGGAATATCACTACCCGGAGTGGCTGGCCAATGTCGTCATGGTGAAGAAGGCTAGCAGGAAGTGGAGGATCTGCGTAGATTACACAGACCTCAATAAGGCGTGTCCCAAAGACAGCTTCCCCCTGCCAAAAATTGACCAGCTGGTGGATGCGACGGCCGGCCACCAACTCTTGAGCTTCATGGATGCTTTCTCTGGGTATGACCAGATCAGGATGCATCCCGAAGATGAGAGGACGGCCTTCGTCACGGACAGGGGGCTGTATTGCTACAAAATGATGCCCTTCGGCCTGAAGAACGCGGGCGCCACCTTCCAAAGGCTGATCAACCGAGTCTTTAAGGATCAGCTTGGGAGAAACATGGAGGCGTACGTCGACGATATGATAGTCAAAAGCCTTTATAAGACCGACCACATCAGAGACCTTCAGGAGTCCTTTGATGCATTGAGGCGCCACAGGATGAAGCTGAACCCTGCCAAGTGCATCTTCAGGGTGACCTCCGGAAAGTTTCTAGGTTTCCTCGTTACTCAAAGAGGCATCGAAGTCAACCCCGAGAAGATTAAGGCCATCATTGACATGACTCATCCGACCAATAAGAAGCAGGTACAAGAGCTTACGGGTCGTATCGCCTCTCTTAGCCGCTTCATCTCCCGGTCGGCCGAGAGATCTCTCCCATTCTTCAAAACCTTGCGCCGCTCGGACCGTTTCCAGTGGACTGATGAATGCCGAACGGCCTTTGAATCCTTGAAGGACTACTTGATGAACCCTCCGCTCCTGGCCAAGCCAACGGAGGGGGAAGTGTTGTACCTGTACCTGTCGGCTTCTGGTGAGGCCGTCAGCGCCGTCCTTGTGCAGGTGGGGGAGACAGAGACCTGTTTACTACATCAGCAAGGTTCTCCATGATGCCGAGGTCAGATATCCTAAGGTGCAAAAGCTGGTGTACTCATTGGTTATAGCGGCGAAGCGCCTCTGACCTTACTTCCAGACGCATCCCATCATCATGCTGACGGACCAACCCCTCCGGGCAATTCTCCGAAGCCCTGATACCTCTGGACGGCTCGCCAAATGGGCCGTCAGGTTGGGCGAGTTTGACATCTCCTTCCAGCCACGGTCAGCCTTGAAAGCCCAGGTGATAGCTGATTTCATTGCAGAATGCACCTGGGGGCGGACCCGCCCCCGGCGACGGTCGAGACGTCCGTGGCTGAGCCCGCGGGAGAGGCCGATCCGGCGGGGGAAGACGAGCCCACCTGGACCCTGCACGTAGATGGAGCTTCCAACCTCTCGGGGTGTGGTGCAGGCTTAATCCTAGCTGACCCCGATGGGTAATGTTTGGAGTATGCCCTACATTTTGCATTCCAGGTGTCGAACAATCAGGCGGAGTATGAAGCTCTGCTTGCGGGGTTGAAGATAGCGAATGAACTAGGCATCGGTAGGATCCGCGCCTTCTCCGACTCCCAGCTGGTGGTTAATCAGGTGAAGGGCGAGTTTGAAGCGAGGGATCCGTCTTTGGCCAAGTACTTAGACAAGGTACGAGACCTGGTGTCATAGCTTAAATTCTTTGAGATTCTCCATATACCCCGGTAGCAAAACTCCCGGGCGGATGCTTTGTCGCGGCTGGCTACCGCTGCGGTCGGCACCTCCGACCGGACCTTCATGGAACATCTCCAGTGTCTAAGTATTACTGAGGAGCCGACGGAGATCCATCAGGTTGAGCAAGAGGCCTCGTGGATGGACCCAATCCGCACATTCTAGGCGCAAGGGGTCCTTCCGGACGATCTGACGGAAGCCAGGCGCATCCGCTCCACGGCCTCCAAGTACGTCATCCTTGATGGGGCTCTCTACAAGCGCTCGTTTTCCCAACCCTTGCTGAAATGCTTGGGGTCAACCGATGCGAACTACGCGCTTCGGGAGGTACACGAGGGCATCTGTGGCGATCATCTTGAAGGAAGGTCTCTGGCTTACAAAATCATTTGCCAAGGATATTACTGGCCTACAATCCAGAAGGACGCCTTGGACTTCGTACGAAAGTGCGATGCTTGCCAGAGGTTCTCCGGCATCCAAAGGAGGCCAGCCAGTCAGCTGACCCCGCTCATAGTGCCTTGGCCATTTGCCCAATGAGGGATGGATATCCTGGGACCTTTTCCCCCAACCTCCGGTCAGCGAAAATTCCTTCTCATGGCCATTGATTACTTCACTGAGTGGAGGCAGAGGCATTGGCGCAGATAACCAAGGCCAAAGTGGAGAACTTCGTCCGGAACTGCATTATCTTCCGGTTTGGGATTCCGAAGACGATCATCATTGACAATGAAAGACAGTTCGACAACTCCCAGTTCCGGGACTTTTGTCAACAATACCACATCGCCCATCGGCTCACGTCGGTCGCCCATCCTCAATCCAATAAGGAGGCCGAGGTCACCAATAGGACGATCCTACATGGGTTGAAGACCCGGCTGAATGAAGCCAAGGGGCTCCGGGCGGAGGAGCTCCATTCGGTTCTTTGGGCGTATCGGACGACCGCACAGTCGACAACGGGGAAAACCCCGTTCAACCTGACCTATGGAAGTGAGGCTGTCATCCCCGTGGAGGTCTCTCTACTATCTTTGCGGACTGACCAATTTGCCGAGCCGGTCAACTCGGAGCAACGAAGGGCTGACCTAGATCTGCTGGACAAAACCCAACTCCGGGCAAATATGAAGATGGCGACCTACCATCAAAGGATGGCCAGGTATTACAACTCGCGGGTTAAAGCGCGCACCTTCCAAGTTGGAGATCTGGTCTTGCGAAAGATGGAGGTCTCGAGGCCAACCGAACAGGGGAAGCTCTCCCCCAATTAGGAAGGTCCGTATCGGGTTATCGAGATAGTTCGGGCTGGAACTTACCGCCTAGCACACTTGGACGGGCAACAGATGGCACGCCCGTGAAATGTAGACAATCTTCGCAAATATTATCAATGAAGTCTACAAGTTTCTTCAAACTCCTTCAACTTCTGCCGGCCCACTCCGAAAGTCCGACCCCGGTCGGCAGAGGCTCTAGTAGGGCAGCCCACTCCGAAAGTCCGACCCAGGTCGACAAAGGCTCTAGGACAACCATCCCGAGACAGCTCCAGCGGGACCTCAAAGAAGATGGACCGCATTTCGAGCCGACTCGCAGACAGAGACCAGGAGCAAGAGCCCAGGTATTCGGCCCGAATCAAGTCACTATTCTCAGCTACCCTACCGGCTCCTGGCCCGAATAGGCCGACCGGGGGTACTTGGGAAAATTCTGGAAAAAGGGCACTTGCCCTATGCCCGCCGACTGCTTCAAAGCGGTTAGTAACCCTGCAATGCCGTAAGGCCGACCCAGGGTATTAGAAAGATTTTCGAAAAAAAAAGCATTTTGCACACAATGAAGGAGTTTCAGAAACAAGTCTATTCATTCATTTCCAAAACTAGTACTTACAAAAGAGGTGGGTCGGACCTTTACAAATCCCTTAGATCCGATCCACGAGAGATGCCTCAGGGGCCACAACCTCGACCCCGTCAGCTACAACTGGCAGGTCAACCGGATCTACTGCGGCGGGAGAGTCCTCCAAGAAGGCCATCACCTCCGTGTCAGCCGGTGCCGGAGCTTCGACCCTGGCCGCTTCTGCTTCACCTTCTCTTGGGGGCTCCGCTTCGGCCTCCTCCCCTTCGGACGGGTCTCGCAGCTCGGCGCCCGCCAGGTCCAGCTTCGGGAACAGCCGACCCACCTTCAGGGCATCATCGTAGCCCTCCCGGTAGAAATCGGCCGCCGCCTCCTCCACGTCCTCGGTAAAGGCACTGGAGGCCTTGTATGCCACCATGGCCCCCCGCACCTGCTCTGCGGCCAGCTCCTTGGATGCCTCGAGCTGAGCCTCTAGTAGTGCTGCTGTTGCCCGTCCGACCCGAACCTGCTCGTTGGCCTCTGCCGACAGCTTTTCCTCCTCGTCGAGGCGACGGGCGAGAGAGTTGGCCTTCGCCTTCTCTTCCTTAGCTTGGCCTCGCAGCCGACCAGCCTGCTTTCGGCCTTCTTCAAAGCCGCCTTCGCCGACTCTATCTCCCGCTGGGCTGCCGCCAGACTCTCTTTGGCCGACTTCAAGGACGCCGCGGCAACTTCCTGGGCCGCCTCCAGCTCCTGGGCCCTCTTCGCAAAGGTCTTGGCGGCCTGCACCACCTGGCTGGTGGCATCGTCCACGAGGGAGATGCCGTGGAGAAGCTGCGAAAGCATGACCTAGTCAGTGTTTTACTTGAAGACGGAAAGGTAGTGGAGTAAAAAAGGTAAGGTAAAATCCTTACCCTCATAAGGTCACGGTAGCTCTCCACGGTCATGTCGACCAAGTTCCTCTTGATCGACGCCACCAAGTCGGCATCGGTCATTGCCCCCCTCAGCAGGCTCCGTGCCCGCCTAGGATGGTCCAGCGCATGCCAGTGCTGGAACTCCTCCTGGCATACCTCCTCTTCTGACAGCTCGAGCTCGCTGCCGGCTGTCCCTTCAACGACCGGCCCCTTGCCCTTATCGACTGGAGGTGCTGCCTCCTCCGGATCGGCAGGCGCTGCGACCGCGACGGGTGTCTCCGGACGCTCCTGCTCCGACCGGGGGGGCTGGCTCTCCTTGTGGGGCCGACGCCCCCGCCGCGTTCCTCACCCTACGCTCGATAAGGGGGATGTCGTCCCCATCCGACTCGACGTCAACGATGGAGACGGGTCGCTCCTCTTCCCGCATTTTCTTCTGCCGCTCGGCAGCTGGCGTAGAGGCCGATTCTGGAGCGGCGCGCTTCCGCACCGCCCGTCGAATGACCTTGGATTTGTTGATCCGTTGCATCCTTCCTCCTGTCACCAAACATCCAGAGTCAGAGAAAGGAGGAAAGTTTAAAAGAACGGTGAGAAGAGGGGTTGGCCCTTGCCTAGAAATCTTTGGGGGCTGATTCCTGCCTGATGAAGGGTCTCTTCCCCCAACAGCTCATATGCCGCCACCGGACCGGCTCTACTAAGCACGGTGAATGCGCCCAGGTCAGCTGCCGATACCGACCTGCCCTCGCAGACCCTCGCCCGTGGCTCTCTCCACAACGGCTCGAACCCCTAGCGTTCGAGACTGCTGACGAAGAAGAACCTTGCTTTCCACCTGTGGACGGCCGACGGGAGGCACTTCAATAGCTTTCGGCCTTGACGAGAGACGAATAAGATCTACTCCTGGCTCCTAAAGTCCCTCTTCAGGTAAAAGAAGTTACCGAAGAGGGACAGACTGGGATCGGACCCGACCCTACGATAGAGTACTATGAAGCAGCATATCACCCGAATAATGTTCGGGGTCAGCTGCGCCGGGGTCATCCAATAATGGTGGAAGATGGCTACGAACAAGGGATGCAGTGGGAACCTAAGGCCGGCCTTAAGATGGGACTCGTACAGTGGGAGGGTCCCTGGACCTAGTGGGTTGTTTGCTCTCCCCTCTCGGCCGGGTAATGTGAGGTGCAGGGTGGACGGGATGCCGTACACTACTCTAAGGTTTTCGACCCGTTCCCGGATCATGGTCGAGGATACCGCGCTCGGCCCTAGGTCCCTAGGTCTATAGGACGAACCCCTACTGCTAGACGCCATTGGGAGTTAGAAGGAAAAGAGGAATGACTGGGACTAACCTGGGATGAACTCCTAGACAACGAGATTTGCGGAAGGGGAAGACCCTAGCTCGAAGCGCAGACGAAGCATAAAGAGCCTCTCGCCCTGCCTCCTCCCCCTTTTATAGGCCTTCGAGGGAGGAGAGAGGCCGGAGAAGGAATTATTACCTACCTCGAGCGCATCCCAGCCGTCCCGTCGAAAGCCGCAACCGCCAGCATCGCGGGAATCGGAGCGGCTGAAGCACCCTCTCATGCGGATCGTGATCCGCGTGCGCGCTGGATCAGCGGTGCGAGACTGGCCCAGAAGGCGACGCCGGCCGGCCAGATGCTGTCGCGTGGCGTCTGGCCCCAAATTGAAGTGGGACAGCCTGGCTCTCATTATGGCGTCAGACCTGCATTAACTGTCCCGCCTGCATCCCACCGAGCGGCTGACAGCTGTTCAGGGCACCGTTTGAGGCGGATTCGAAGTGACCCGACGCCTCAGTCCGGAGTCTGCCGCAGGTGCGCACAATCATGCTCCTGTCCTTTTATGCCACGTGGCCCCTCAACGCCCAGGAGCGAGGGGGGGGCAACTGATGCGCCCCTTCGGCTAGCCCCCGATCAGATCGGCCCCGGCGTCCGGTCGGCTGGTCCCCGCGCGAAGTCCGACTCCCGGTCGGCCTTCCCAAAGAGCCGACCCGGGGACTTTGGGAGCTGACAGGTATCTCGCTGCCCGTGGTCGGCCCCCTTTGACCCCACTGAACGCCCCGGTCGGCTTCGTGGAAGCCAGCTGATCTACCGCTAAAAAAATCACCGAAGCTTCCAGGAAGCCTTCCTCTCCGACAATTCTGACATTCTGTTATAACAAACTCCACCGCATGGCCACTACTCTGACATACCTGTCACGCCGCCACCCACGATCTCGCCGCCACACCTATTCTCCTGGGGGCATTTCTAGGCTTTCTCAGCCTGCCCCCCAACATAATTTGGCAGCGCTCCATGCCTATAAAAAGCACCCGGGGGACTTTCATGAGGGGTAACGTTCTTCTTCCCCATTCTGATTCCTCTTCTCGAGTTCTTCTCGTCCTATTACTCCAATCCTCCTCTAACTTAAGCATCGAAGTGTTCCCCACTGGAGCCCCCTCCGGCGCTTAGGAACTTCTTGCAGGTTGCACGGTCGAGGAGCCCTCCAGCACGTCCGCCGGCTCGGGAGGAAGAGCGGCAACAGAATCCAAAATATTTTCAGAGTAAAAAGCCAGTCATGACATGTAACTCACTTCCAAAAAAAAAAAAAATCCAACAACAACTGCTCCATTATGCCGTCAGTTTAAACAATGCAAATTTAATAAAACAAACGTAAAGTAAGAACATTTTAAAGAACGTAAAACATAAAAGAGGAAACAACAGATATAACTTGCATGAACTTCTTAGAGAATTGAACAGTCATAAAAAGAATCCAAACATATGTGGAAAAACTAGTAAGCATCAAAGATTAGTATCCAAGACTGCAAGAGAGAAAGAGAGAGAGAGCATTTATTTTTTAGTCAAGTTTCCAGACCTTTTCCTTGATGCCCTGGATGCGGTTGAAGACGATGGCCCGGTGGCCACCATCAACATTGTAAAGACTATTGAGAGCGCCGTAGACGGCGCCGCCGCCGAGGAGCGCCGCCTTCACCAGCTTCCCCGCCCCCGAGCCGGGACTCGGCACCTTGACATTCTTAAAGTTCATCTCCACCTCTCTCTCCCCCCTTCCTCCTCCTCTCCTCCAAAGAAACCCTAAAACCCTAGTGAGAAGCGCAAAACAAAACTACAACTCAGACGAAAACGGAGGTCGAAATCTCTCACGAGAGGAGAAAGAAGGTGGGAGAAGAAGGCTTCTTGCCGGGTGGTGAGCCGATCGCACGGCGGAGGGCTTCGGAGGAGTCTTCTAACCTAGGGTTTTACGAGGGTTTAAAGGGGGGGCCGGCAGCTCGCCCGATCGCCCGCTCCCTCTGCGACATTTTCTTATTGCGTTTTTCTTTATTTTATTTGAATATTAAATGGCGATGAGCCGTTGACCCGTCCTGGGGAACGTGGCGGAGAAAGGAAGATGTGATGACTCGTGGCCGTCTGATATACCGATAAAAGATGAAACCTTGTTTGATTGGACGGTCATGATGCGATAATGCATGAAATATTTTAGAGGTGGCCATGGGAGACGAAAACAGACCTCCAAGATACGGTGTTACCGCGTTGCGAGAGCCCTCACCGGTGCGTGGCTGATCACCAAGGACCATGGCAGCGCCTCCCCGGTTGCGATGGAGGTATTATTACTGGATGAACGGTAGGAGGGTCGGAGGAATGATGAGGTGGCGGACCTGGTTGCTACATCATCTATCATATTTGGTCCCCAAAGAATGCACGAATCTTTGAGAGCTCCTTGGTATCTTTTACGAGGGTGCGTGCCGAGGAAATAGAGTATGTTCAGCCCGAGGATCGCGACGGTTGTGAAAGCTTGGAGTTCCTGCTGAGTCCCCCACCTGCTGGCTTTCTCTAGATTAGGTTGCGATTAGTAGCTAAAGCAATTTTAAAAATCCCATTATATTACTATATTTTGTATAATTTTTTTTTATAACAATCGAAGTTATCCCGTAATCTTTTGAACAATCTAAGAAAGAACTTATCATATATTACCGTTTTTAAATTTTGTATAATTTTTTTTATAACAATCCAAGTTATCCCGTACAATCTGAGAAAGAAATTATCATATATTACCGTTTTTAAATTATTTTTATAAATAAAGTTATTTACTATTTCTTCGGTTCTTCCTCTCTCTCTTCTCTTCCGTATCTTTTCAATATTTTTTTTTTTTATAAACGGGTGTATTCTATTCAAGAACGAAAGTAAATACAACCTAGATATTTAAATAAAACAAGGTCCCGAAGCTGTGCAGGAGTAGAGTGCCAATCGATCCACAACATCGGACCAGAATGATTGGCAATATAAGAGACAACCCAGTCAGCAGCTAAGTTCACCTCCCTATACACATGTCAGATCGAAGTAAATACACAGCCCTGCAAAAGAAAGTCGATATCTCTGATAATGGGATGTATAGCAGGAGCTGCAGTTATCCGAGCTATCCAAGAGATAACCGTGGCTGAATCTCCCTCGATGAACAAGCGGTCGAGATGAAGGATCTGACGAGCATATCTGATCCCAGCCCAGGCCGCTAGCAACTCTGTCTGAGAGACAGAGGAGTCTCAGATAGGGAAGCCCCCCGTAGCCAAGAATCTGAGGCTAAAGTCCCGAATAATGAAGGCAGCAGCTCCTCTGCCCTGGCAGAGGCTACCATCAAAACTGACAGTAAAGAAAGTCGAAGGAGGGGATCCCAAGTGACAGACATCCGAAGGGTCGCTCGACGAGCGGAAAGAGAACCCCAAATCTCCGAATTCGTCACTGTCGATCTTCAGTACTCGGTAGCGGCTGCCCTGGCTCTCTCCACCAGTATCCTGGGAGAGCATCTAGCAGAGGCGAAGATCCGGTCATTCCTGGACAACCATATATGATATGCCAGGTAAGTAATGAAGGATACATGAAAGAAATTGCCTATTCACAAAGAAGCAAGGAGTCCTCAATATCATGAGTCTAAGAGGCCAAGTCGAGGAACCCCGCCAATCTCCAAGCTGTCACTGCACGACCACAGCAAAAGATAGCATGAGCCTGAGTCTCACTCGCATAACCACAGAAAGGGCAGTCAGAAGGAATGGAGAGACCCCTCGAGGAAAAGAGCTGCCGGGTTGGAAGCCGATGCCAGGTGAGTTTCCAGATGAAGAGAGAAACCCCAGGGTGAACTGGTAAGGACCAAATCCATCCATGACTATGAGGCGAAGGAGGCTCCGGAGTGAAAATCATCGCGAGGTCTGGTATCGGAGCACTAGTAGAGATAGAGTGCCTCCACACTCTGGTGTCCGGGCAAGGGTGAATGGGTAGAATGACAGAAAGAACCCGAAGACCAAGGATATCGCCGAAAATAGGGAACACTGCATGCCAATCCTAACAGGATAGACCAGGAGACATAATATCAGGGATCGAAATAGTCAACGACGTGTGCATCAAAATAAAGGTAGGCCACCAGATGAGCGAAATATTCGAAATCCAGGGGTCGGTCATAAATCTGATAGAATAGCCATCCCCAATCACCCAGGAAAAATGCGGAATGACATGCAGGGCTCTAGTGATCATCTCCCTCCAGATGATAGAACAATTCTTAGGAGGCCTGAAGGAAACATTGAAGTCAGCAGGGATATCACCATACTTGGACCTCATAAAGGAGGACCACAAACCATGTGGGCAAAGAAAAAATCTAATAGTATGCCTGGATAGAAAAGCCTCCCGGCGAGCAAGAAGGGACGGGATTCCCAAGCCTCCCACTACTGTTGGCTGGCAAACCAACTCCCATCTCAATAAGTGAATCCTGCGTCGAGCTGGTGAAGAGTCCCAAAGAAAAGCCCGCATCATCTGCTCAACTTCGAGAATCACCCGCTTCGAGATAACAGTATTAGATAACGTATATATGGGGACAGAAGCACCGAACGAATGAGAGTAATCCTGTCCATAGAGGAGAGAGATCACCCTGCCAGCCATCAATCCTCTACCGAACAACAGCTAGAAGCGTAGCACACTCCATCCTAGAGAGTCTGGCCCCAAAAATGGGGATACCTAAATAATGTAACGGACCCTGGTGCTCAGTAATCCCCAAAATATCTCCTACTCTACGGCAAAGTCTGGTGGGGGTTTTAGGGCTGAAATAAATCCTATACTTGGGCATATTAACTCTCTGGCCCGAGGCATAGCAATAATCCTCCATAACTCTCCGAAGACCTCGAGCATTGATAAGAAAAGCCCGATCGAAAAGTAAATGGTCATCGACAAATAATAAATATGAAATCAGAGAGGCTCCAGGAGCGGAGATATGCCGTTGTACAATCACATTCCACACAGTTGCAGATAGAGATCTGGAGAGATAGTTAGCAGAAATAATAAAAAGAGAGGGAGAAAGAGGGCAACCTTGACGAAGGCCCAGAGAAGAGTGAAAAAACTCCATAGGGGAGCCATTGACCGAAATAGAAAATGAGGGCTGAGAAATATATGACATAATCTTGGAGATCCAATTAGGATGAAAACCAAAGTCCTCCAAAGCCTTGAAGAGGAAGCTCTAGCTGACACAGTCATAAGCTCTTTTCATATCCAGTTTTATTGCCATTAAGCTGCGGCGTTAGGGGGCATGCCGAAGATCATGCATGAATTCATTGGCAATCATGACATTGTCAGAAATACTGCGGGCACCAACCAAAGCACCCTGCTCCGAGCTAATCAGCTTTGGGAGAATAGTCCTTATCCTATTCGCCAAAATCTTAGCACAGACTTTATATAGAGTAGTGCATAAACTAATAAGCCAAAAATGAGAAGGCTCGGTCGCATCAGGGCGCTTAGGAATGAGAACAATAAAGGTTTGCTTCCAAAATTGCGGCATCCTCCCAGTATCAAAAAATAACTGAATAGTAGCGACCATGTCTATGCACAGAATGTCCCAGCATGTCCGAAAGAAAAAAGGAGGGAAACCATCAGGACCCGGAGCTTTATCTTTTCCCGGAGATCAAAGAGCAGATTTAACTTCCTCCTCGAAGACCTGAGTCAGAAGCAAAGAATTTTGAAAAGTAGTAACTGAAGCCTCAGGGGGAAAAGAAGAGGTGGAAAAGGAAGTAGGAGTGGGGGCAGTCCACCTGGAAGAGAAGAACTGGAACAATTCCCTTCTGATATCAGCTTCGTCCTCAATCCACCCAGCTTGATTAGAAAAAAGAGCTCGAATTCTATTCGTATGCCTTCTAATAATAGTTGCATGATGAAAGAACCTGGTATTTCTATCACCCTTCTTTAACCATTAAACTCTAGATTTTTGCCTCCAAAGGACCTCATGTTTCATTAAAAGAGAGTGATGAAGAGAAAGACAATTCCGAAGGGACTCCATTTCTTCATTAGATAAAGGACTATCAAAGTCTTCCTTCACTTACAAGGAATTAATAGAGGCTTCGACAGACTTAAGATGATTCTTAAGATTACCTACCTCCACTATGTTCCACCACAGTAGGTGATGCTTTTAAAGATCCAACCTTCGAGAGATCCTATAGGTAGCATCACCCCTGACCGACATCCTCCAGACCTCCCAGACAAGGTCTTTAGACTTGGGATAAGAAAGCCATAATTTTTCGAACCTGAAAGGAGTCGATCCCCGGACAATTTGGTCCATAGACAAAAAGATGGGACAGTGATCAGAGGCAATACGCATGAGGTGGCACACGGTGTAATCTAGGTAGAGAATGAGCCAGGTCGAAGTAGCATAGAATCTATCCAACCTCTCCTAAACTCTGGCCGGGCCAAACTAGTTATTGCACCAAGTATAACGAGGTCCTAGAAACCCCAAATCGACCAATCCATTATGTTGGATAAAGGCGGTAAATTCCTTGGAGCTGGCATTCTGAGCAAAGGGTCTGCCACCCCGCTTGTCCTCTGACCGATCAATAGAATTAAAATCACCAACGACGACAGTAGGAATTCCTTGATTAATCAGCACCGAAGCTTCTTCCCATGCCATTCTTCTCTCTCTATATGACGTACTTGCATAGATGCCACATATGAGCCAAGTAGGCTGATTGGGTTTGGAGACCACGATAGCAACAAGTTGGGAGGATCTATGAAAACATTAACTTTAATTGCTACCATATTCCAGGTGACAATAATGCCCCCAGCCAAACCCTGGGAAGGCATAGAATAAAACCCCCAGTTCCGGGGGACATGACATCTCATGCAATCCAGACTAGGTCCAGAAACCCTAGTCTCCAACGAAACACAAATCTGTGAATTATAAAGTTGCAGATACCTATGATAAGTAGATAAAAAGGAAGGCTTTTTGGTCCCCCTAACATTCCATACAAATATCTTCATAACAGAAATTCAAAACATAGATGGACCGGACCCCTGCCGATCCACATCCCCCTTCCCTTCATACATAATTTCCTTCTTCCCTGCAGCACTTGCCAAATCTTCTTCAGCAACAGCAAGATCCCCTTCAGTCTCAGAGATCCCTCCCACAGCGCACAGCACCTTCTTGACTTTCTCACAGACAGCCTCATGCCCCACAGCAATCCCAGGCGATGTAGCAGACCCGACACAATCAGGCTTCCCCCTCACAACAGATCCCCTGATACTCCCCATAGACATATCCACTCCAGAAATAGCCCCAGGTTGAATAGAGCAAGCTTTCCCAGAAGCACCAAGAGCAAGCGGGCCAAGATTCCCATAGAGCCCCTAAGAGGCCAAGACACCCTTAAAAGGCTCACTCCCCGAGCTCCCCAAGGAAGACTGAGAAGGGGAGAAAGCAATGGCCCCCTGAGACCCCACGCCCCCAGATAAACCAGCACCCTTGGACTATCCTGACCCCCTAACACCACCCTCAACAAACCTCTGACCCCCAGGAAGCCCGACCCCCACTTCATCAGTCCTAGGTTCCACAGAACCCACAGGACTCCCAGAGACAACTAGTAACGGCCACACCCCCCAACCTGCCCGGAAGAAGGCTTCACAAAGCAGGGCAAGAACTTAGCCTTCCCCTAAGCACCACCCCCAGCCACCCCAGGAATCACCGACAGCAACACTTCCCTAGAGGAGGGCCCCCCGGGCACCCCCAACTTAGCTATAGACTCCCTAACCTCGCCACTCTTCCCCTTCACCCTCCTCCACTCCAGTTTCTTATCACCTTTCTTACCCAATGTGTCAGGGGAACAGGACGACCGAACCAGAGAAGTCTTAGTAACTTTGTCAACATCCAAGGAAGGGAATTGAGGGCTAACCTGATCTGACAGAGATGGAATAGACTTAGAGGAGGAAGGGGAAGTAGACCACGATGGGCTCCTGCTCCTCTTTAGAGAGACCGTCCCATAATCTATCATCAGCTAGTCCTTGTGTCCACCTTTGACCAGGATCAACTCCATGCAATCACCAATGGGAGCAAAGAAACCACCCACACCTTTTAGAACTCCCCCACCCTCTGAAAGATCAGACCCTGAAGCATCGGGGGAACGCCTCCGAGCCACCTTAATAGGCTTTTGCCAGCCCTCTGAGTCAGAGGTGAACTTGGAGTGGAAGAGAGATGGATAGGAGAAGAACGGGAGGGGGTAGAGGATGGGGGCTCAGAAGATGAAGCCGGAGCCTTCCCCTTCTCAGAACCCAGCCCACCCTTCAGAGGGGCACCCACAGGGCGAGGTTGACGAACCCTTGCCATGACCAGCCATGGACCAAAGGTAATTTTCCCTGAGCAGCCGATGACTTGGAGCCGGAGCCATTAGTGCCTTTTTTTGGCTCGCCACTCTCCATCTGTTCCGTCACAAAGTTCTCCTGAGAGAGACCGGAGGACCGTGAGGCAACACTGAGATTATTCTCCAAGAAGCTGCATTCACCAATCGTGTGACCTATACGACCACAGTGGAAGTAGACCGGGGAGAGGCTTTTAAAAACAAATTGTTGCTAGAATACAGAGTCCCTTCCCTGAATGAGAACTCCCGATAATAGAGGTTTGGAAGCATCGATCTCCACTCGAACCCGAGTGAACCCAGTCTTTTTCATCAGGTCAGTGAAGTTATCAAGGAAGAGAGGGATACCTGCTTCCCCAACGACCGCCATAATTGCTGAAGGCTCCCAATACTTCAACGGAAGCTCCGACAGACGCATCCAAACCACTGTACAGTTGATTGGTCTTCTTCCCGGGAGGAAGTCCAGGTGCCATGGAGCAAAGGCCATCAGTTGGCCTGCCATGTACCACAATCCCCCAGCCAGAACCCTATCATAGTCCTCCTTTGATCCCACCCGTAGGACGATGTGATCCTCACCAACCGGAAACACTTCCGGCTCAGACGGCAGCTGCAGCCTTAGCCGGACATCCTTCGCCACCCGAGCAGGCTGAACCCGATGACCCAGGCTACGAAAAATGACAGCCAAGCCCTCCCATTTCCGGCAAGCATCGTCAAGCACTGAACTCGGCATCACTAGGACTTTGGAGAAGCTCTGCTGAAGACGCTCAAGTTCATCATCTAAGAGCTTGTACAGGAACCAAATCGGCGCTCGGAGCGGGCCGTGCACCAGCTCCACCCACAATCACTCAGCCGGACCTTTCACGTCGGAGTCGAACGCTCCAACACCTCGATCAGCTCCTTCCTCCACCATCGAGACACCCCAAACCAAGAAACGGTAACCCTAAGAGAAACCCCAAACCCATAACGCTTTAATATTTGCATATCTTTTCGGTGATCTTTCAAGAGACCTTCCTCGTCGCCGGTTGGCCATCTTTGACTATCCTAGCAGATGAAAAACACCATTTTCATATAATATAATATAATATATTAAAATAAATATAAATCCATTTATTTATTAACAAATTATATCATATTTTTTGAAAATATATATTTATAAATTATTTATATTTTTTAAAATTTTTAGGTATCTATATTTGTACGTTATATGTCAATTAATCTTTTAAACTACAATGTTTTTTTAAAATATAACATCCGCCGCGCTGCGCGGGTTCAACGCTAGTTAAGCTTAAATTTAGACATGAATTTAATTATTTTATAAAACAGATAATCTATGTGATTTATAGCAGTTTGAACCAAGTCAAGCGACACAATTTTTTTATTAAAAAAAGATAATAAACGTTGGCCGTAGGTCAGAGGGGCGAGCAGACAGAGCCGCCTTTTTTTAATACGTAGGGTAATTGGATTAGCTTTTCGATTCTGTTCCACCTCTCCCTTCGATACCTCCGATCCGAATCTTGAGAGAACGATGGCGAGGTCCACCCCTCAGACGGCCGCTCCACCCACCGGATCCCTAACTGTAACCCTGGAAGAGCCGCCCTCCTCCTCCTCTTCGCAGCAGCGGCAGCAACCGGCCGAAACCCTGGTTCTCCAACTCCGTCGGCGCAAGAAGAAAGTAACGTGGAAGGAGGGGACGGTGGACAACGAGTTCCTCAATCGGAAGAGCTCCAAGAAGTGCTGCATCTTCCACAAGCAGAAGCCCTTCGACGAGGACGACAGCGACGACGACGGCTGCGGTGGCGGAGGTCCCGCAGGGGAGGACGTAGCTGACCCCAGCGGCTGCTGCTCCCATGGAAGGGGGCACTGATGGGGGTGATCCGTGGCTCTGCGATCGTATGTTCGATTCTTGCCTCTTTTTTTAATTGCGAGTGCCTAGTGTTGGACAATGATTTGATTTTTTCTTAATATTGTTTTATTTGTGCGTCAAGTTAAAATTCTTATGGATCGCAATTATCGTCTATTTTCCCCTTTCTTGGGGCTTAAATTTAGAGAAAAAAAAATTATCTTTGTTGTTTTTTTGTGAAAGTTTGGAGAAAAATTATTGTCTTTTTTTGGATTTGGATTTTGTGGCTTTGAATTTGGTGAAGGCTTGCATTGCAGCGATTTATGTTGGTTTGTCCTATTTTTCATTAATGAAAATTAATTGCCTCGGAATTAAGTGCTCAAGTCCATCCCTTTTAAGCATAATTGATTATTTGATATAAATAATTTAGTAAATGACTCGCAATAATTCTATAGTTTGATGACATTTAAGGGTATATTTTCTTTGATTTTCTCATGAATCATTCGTAGCTAACTTTTCTTATATGAAGTTTTTATATTTCAACATATTTTATTACAAAAAGAGTTTTAAAAAAATCTCCTAGAGAGGAGAGTTAAAAAATAAGTAAGCAAATGAAGGGAGCAGGCGAAAGTTTCAGATCTTTATTCCTTTTTCTAGTTAGTAGTGGTGGTTGTGTTAGTAGACTTTTGGATGATAGGACAGACAAATGCACTAGAGCTTGCCGTACAGTATTAGGTTGGCTCTCAGTTTGACTTATTTCAATGAACCAAGCAAACAAATAAAATGCAGCTTTTCTTTCATTCCCTTACATTGTATAGGGGGCAAGTGTTCTGCCAAATCTTCACATTTGTAGAGTTATACTAGAACTTTTGTATCTTGTTCTGTATATAGCAGCTGTATGTTAGACGCTCAAACTAGGAAAATAATTTTAAAATTGAAAATCTATTTTTTTCCTATATAGGTAGCTAATTGTGTAAAGTATGATTAGTAACCGAAACATATTATGTCATAATTGATTATTCCCATTGCTTTGGATAATATAATATCCATGTAGTTTATTCAAAATTGTATGGTTTATATGAACATGCAAGAATTTGTAGAAAGCAAGACACTGGCTATATTCTTTTATTGGGTCTCTTTTTTGTTTGATTAACATTGTGGACAAATATCTACCATCAAACAAACTTTTGGGTGTGGGTGGAATATTTATCAAAAAGTATGTTGCAAGAGATTGAGGGTGCACAAGAAACACACCAAGTCATTACATTTCATTGACTTGCTGCATCTTATGATGTTTTATTTGTTGGTTTACAATGGAAGGCATGGTGGCTAATCTTTGATTTCATTTCCCTTTTACTCCTACTGATGCTTCAAAGTCCTAACAGGGCACCCAAGGAACAGCCTACATAATGGTCCCACTGCATTCAAAGATAATAAGGCCTAATGTGAAGCTTGTAGGCCATTTCAAGAGAGATCTGCTAATTATTATTTTTTACTGTTTTGCAAGTATTATTAACATTTTAAAATATTATAATGAGGGAATTTACAGCCATGCCATCCATTCACAATGTTGGTTTTACCCTTTTCTTTCTATTTTGACTACAATTAGGAAGCTGAGACTCTTCAGTGTACCTAATATCAACTTTTGGAGTCAGGCAACTGGCCCTTGTTATGGGGTGAGTAATGAGTAATCACATGTTTAGGGGTCATGTTTAGACATTTGAGTTTTAGCATTAAAATAGGCACCAATTTTTATTACTTCTCCATATGTATCTCTCTGATTCCTCATTTATCTTCGTCTTCCCCTATTCCTTATGTTGCAGAGACCTATCCGATCTTTCATCGTTATGTTCGTAGCTCATCCTAGAACTATTCACAACCCACCCAGCTCCCTTCCCAACGTTCACCTTATCATAATAAACCATAGTTCTAAATTCTAAATTGGAAGCAGAATCCTGAAGCCATTAATTTGTCCTATCATCATGCAGTTTGCTAGTAGCCTATTAAAGCCTTTAGCTCTTTACTGCCTAAAATCCTTCCATTATAATTAATAGAAATTTAAACCTTCCAATCTTTCTAACGTTGTCCCACACTCTTCAGGCACTTGTTTTATAGATTTTTAAATGCCTTTAGAGTAACAAGGGTTTGTAGAAGCCATCCTCTATATTCCTTTGTTAGCTTATTGTAAGATATGGAAATTTCCGACACTTGGAGTGTTCATCAATGATGCTAAGGAGTTAAATGCTTTCAAAGAAACAAATGTAAAAGCCATCCCATGCATTCTCTAGTTGTGCTATAGTATGATGCGTAAATTTCCAAATCTTGGAGTCTTCACCGATGATGCTTACCTTATTGTTTTGATGTTTTAAGTGGTTGCATTTAAGTTGTGGCTTTTAAGTTTCAATTGCCACTGAACTTTGTTTGCAAAAAGTTATTGACCTAATCCAGAATTAATGTGTAGATGATCCTCATTGTTGAATTTTCATTAGTTTAAGCAGAATCTGTTTCAAATGTTTCATGGAGACAAATTTACTGTATATTGGTGATTAATCTCATTATCAAGTCAGTGCTTCTTTGCATTTTGAGGGTTCAGCTTGCTTCAGCGATTAATCTTGCTTCTTGGAAATTTCTCTTTTGGAGATTTATGAAGATTATGATTTTTGACTAAGCAATCAAGTTTTAGGTTTTAAACATTTTTGGGTTAGTAAATTTTTGTTCATGTTTCTTGAAATCCTAATATTTTAAACATTTTTTGTGTACTTAAGAAAATCAAGTGTAAGTCATTAGTAGAAATATGAATATAGTTAGACCATGCTCAAAAATCGTGCTTACTTTTAAAGTACAGTGTCCTACTCTTTTTTTTTTTTGATGGAGGATGAAGCTGGTCTTTTTTTTTTTTTTTTTTTTTGTAGTTACTGGGTTATGTCGCTTTTTTATTACTTGGCTTTTTCCCAGAAACAAAGTACTGGAGATTTATTTCAAATGGGATTCTCTTGATTCCTTACCTTTTGTCAAACCAAATAGATCCTTGATATGGTACTTACAATCTTAAGGAAACAAAGTAAACATTTTGGAAGAAAAAATTGATCTATCACACAACTTTAATTGGTCCAGTTTCTTTTTCCTACCAAGGCTTCTGCAACTCTACAATTGCAATGTGGTTCAAAAATAAAATAAATAGCAGCAAAAAGTGAGAGGTCGTTCTGAAATCTAGTGAATCTAGGAAAATGTGAGGAGAATTCATGAGTCCATTTTTAAGTAAGTTATATAATGGAGGGCTTTTTTATAAAGACCTAGAAGTCACTTCAGATTGTGAGACTATGCCTATTAAGCTAATTTGCAGCCAAGGTAGGATTTCTACTAGAGTGACCATAGTTAGATTAGGACTTCTAAATATCAATATTTTGCAATCATAAATATGTTCAGAGGAATCAAATGGTGGTTCCATGAGTCCAAAGGGATTTTAACTAAGTGTGATTATCAAATTTATACTCCTAGGTTATTTCTGGTTTGAGAATTAAGCCAAGTTTAGCTAGATTATGTGGAGTAAGTTGGATGTAGAAATGGAGAATTAATTATTCCAACTTTTCAACAAAGTAAATTATGCCAAGGATAAGTGAGCTATGAGGAGAAAAACTAAAACATTTATGGCATAAATATTTTCTGAACATAGTGGCACAAGTGATCTATATATATATATATACAGAGAGAGATGGACCAGGATCGGTCGAGAGGATCTTCACTCAAATCCAATCAGATTATGATTGGAAGAAGGAGTCCAATATTGATGATTCGAGCCATTGAATGTAATATGCTACCTCTAAATTGCTTATGCACCTAAAATTATATATATACACATGCATGTGGCTGAATAAGATGGAATAAATGGATCAAGGAACTTTTTTTTCCAACATCATTGTGAACCAAAAAAGTTTTAATACAGGTTTTTAGGATGCATACACATAGCATTAGAATATTAGTAAATATAAGACATGTTAATTGCCTAAATTTAACATCATTTCATGTTCAGCAACTGTTTTGGAGTTACCATTTTGTTGTTACTAATGACTTGTGCCCTTTCCTGTACCCCAAATTATGTCTTTTTCCTTCCTTCTCTATTGATAGTCAAGAGTTAATTTTTTTACTTAATCTTGATATTCTTCTTTTCCTGTGATGGCAATGAATATGAATGCCATGAGCATAATGGGAATGGGTGAGAATGTGAGATTTCTCATCATAAGGGCCAAGAGGTTTTGGGGGTTGTGTAAAGATGATATATAATATAAGTAAATCATGAAACTAGGCCAGATCATTCTACTGGAATTGGATATTGGAGATTGTCATCAAGCTGAAGGAGCATTGCTCCAAAGATTCTTGCTTCAAAAGTTGCGGGAATAACTGATTTGTAAAAATAATCAGGAGGATTACTCATTGAGAATGATGAAAGCATGGGAGAGAATGTGGTTGCTGCTTATTTTGGAGAGGATGGAAGGCTGGGGCACTTTTCAAAAGTCAAAGGCTTTATGGGAGGATGGAAAGTAAATGGGAAGAATTATGAATTAAACTTTTTGGGGCTTTTCTTGAAGAATCGAGTCCATATAATTAGCTTTTTAGTAGATATATGCTGATGTTGGGCTCACTCTATGAATGATTGTTGTATGCATGTCACAAGTGTGCTCAACTAGACGTATCTGTAGCTGATGGTTAATATTAACCATCTAGTGCCTTCACTAGGGGAACACATTCTCATTACGCCTCACCATGTTAATCTTATTTTAAGACATCATGTCAATGATTTCAAAGTTCACACGCTTAAACCTCCATCAATTTCCTCCAATTTCATCCTAAAACATATTTACCATGTGAGCAGCAGAAGTAGCTTGTCAAAAGTGACACTAATAAGTAGTAACTATATCAGCTGATTTGTGTAAATGCATGGATAACTTTTAGTGGGAGCGAGGTTGAGTATCTTTATGTGCTAGTTTATGTGGTCTTTACCAGTTTCCCAATCAGCAATCAGCATGCCAGTAGTATGGGTCCTAACCGTCTCTTCAACTTCTTCACTTCTTGATTTAACCTGCTCTGTGCATGACCACTCTCTCTTTTTCCTGTTTATCTTATTACTGCATGAATGAAACTTATCAGTCCATTATATGTCACTACTCGTGGAGGACCAGAAGTTTGCCAGCATTTCAAGACATTCTGATGTAAAAAACAGGTATATATTAATTTTACTATTACCATATAAGTGGTCATTCAGGATACTGGGTGTTACCTATACCGAGGTCATTTAATTTGGAGGTTTTCTCTGGTGCTTGCCTGATATGCAGCAGGGCTTGTTCAGGTTTGGCATCAGAATTTATACTTCATGCTGGTGGCAAAACTGCAAGGATGTCACTTTTAATAAGAGAAAGTAGGAGTAATAAAGAGCCATGTTGGTTCAGGTTGTAGGTCAAAGATTTTACTTACTGATTAGATAACTTCAAGTATGTCATAGTTCAATAGCAGACGGTAATGGTAGTAAGTTTTTTACAGATTACAGCAGATATAGTTTGTGCCACCTTGATCGTGAGTGTTAATTGAAGATAAGTCATTGTAACTTATGCTTTACAATGTGGTCATATGTCAACTGCCATTTAACTTTGAAATTGTTGGTGCGTAGAGTTCTTGTCTCTACCACTACGGTACCATGGATAAACTGTCCATCCTGGTAATAACACCCAATCATGTTGGAAATCATGCAATGTGACCAGCTTCCAACTTAGTTGGCTAGTTGCTGAGCAAATAATGCACTCATTCATTTTTGTCAAAAAAGCCAATGAAAATGGCCCTTTGCAAAATATGACCCAATTGTCACCTTAAAACGAGATTGGATAATATATGTTCATCAATATCTCCTTTCTACTTTACATGGAGTCACATTTATGGATAGATTCTGCTTAAGCATGACACCACATTAGTGGGCACCCTTAAGTACCAAAGGAGCTTTTTGTGAGTTGGAGAGGATGTGTGCTTTTTAATAATTTGGGATGCAATAACTTTTTAATTTCTTCTTGCTCATTGGTTTGTTAAATTGTACTGAATTGTTGGTGTTAGTTGGTATGTCTGTGTGTATCCACCTGCCTGCTTTTCAGCAACATTGATTGGATGATATGTGACTGGACAATTTTACCTCTTTGAACACTTTTGTGAACCTTTCTTGAAGCCATTAGAATTGAATGTGTTTGTGTTTATTGTATCATATGCTTTATGTCTCTGAAATTCAACAAAGTTAAATGACCTTTTTGAAATTCTGCAGATGTTCTGTTGGTTTGGTCAACTTCAGACCAAATGGTCTCTGTAACTGAGCTACATAATTGGAGGTTCAATCTAGTACCAGGAAGCCTGGGCCTTGCTCATTCCATTTGTGATTTTTCATAAGATTGTCCATACAAAGTTCTTTGCATCTTGACTTTCTGTTCTCATGTTGATCCAAAAATATTACTTTCATGACCTGCAACTTTATGTAATTTAGGGCAAATGTTTTGTCCTGTTGATGTACTTGTAAAACCTATACCGCTTTGCAGTACAAGTGTATGATCTTCCAATTTGAAATGTGAAAGGATGATTTACTTTTCTTTTATTGAATTTTGGAGTGTAAAAATTATAAGCACCCCTCCTGCATTCGTGGTAGAATTGCACTCCGCATGTAACAATTTTTGCATGATATGGATGAAGCCAAATGTTTCTGATGTTTTGTTGTTACTGTTTGGATACATCATCTTGTTGAGTGATGCTGGGAGGTGTCAGGTTTGTGCATATGAAAAGTTCTTCAAACATGGCTTAAGGGGATTGGTGTAACCTGCAGTGATTGATGGATGCGATGCATGAGGATTGGTTTGAATTGAGGTGACAAGCCATCATGACTGAGCCTGAGGAACCTTTATTGTGCATACACTTAATTAGCACCCTAAATTGCTTTCTCATGGAGTACCACAATGTTCATCAGCACCAAGCTGCAATGCCAGCACTGTGCTAGAGCTGATAACATTAATAGCATCCTTCAGTTTCTATACAATGTTATCTGGTGCCAGTGCTTGGTGTTCAAACATCGCCGGATTAGCCAAACGATGCACCTTACTGGTATGGTTTCAATTTGCACGCACGGTTAGTCAGCAATTCAGAAAATTGTTTGGCTAATTTCATTCAGATGAATTTTTCAAGTCCAGGAAAGAGGAACATTGTTCAAATGAAAGGTTTTCTGGATGAGCTTAAGATGATGTTATACAGCGTTGCTTTCTCATGGAGTACCACAATGTTCATCAGCACCAAGCTGCAATGCCAGCACTGTGCTAGAGCTGATAACATTAATAGCATCCTTCAGTTTCTATACAATGTTATCTGGTGCCAGTGCTTGGTGTTCAAACATCGCCGGATTAGCCAAACGATGCACCTTACTGGTATGGTTTCAATTTGCACGCACGGTTAGTCAGCAATTCAGAAAATTGTTTGGCTAATTTCATTCAGATGAATTTTTCAAGTCCAGGAAAGAGGAACATTGTTCAAATGAAAGGTTTTCTGGATGAGCTTAAGATGATGTTATACAGCGTTACGACTGATCATGTTGGCTTATTGGCTTAATCATGTTGCATTGTATCTCTTTTCTGCACATAATGGCAATGCTTGGAGGGAGACTGAACCCCTAAAAAGGGCAGCTCCACTTTATCTAATTTTCCAAATTACTTACCCAAACAATCCTAAGGTTATGTTTGGTGGTCGCAAGAGAATCCTGAATAGTAATCTAGATTACTTGCAAGATAGATTTTCACTGGATAGATTGCCAGTAATGCTGATTACTGTGTTTGGTATACACAGGTAATCTATCAATAAGATTGATTACTGTGTTTGGTATGATAAATAGATTACCAGTAATTTAAGCTCAAATTTTCAAAATATTCCTAAATCAAATTTATTAAAAATATATTATAATATAATATAGTAATGTAATATAATATTACATTAATATAATATATTATTTGATATTTTGTAATGTAATATAGTATTATATTATTTGATATTTTATAATGTAACTATTTATAAAATTATATAGTTAATAATATAATATATAATATTATTATATATTATATTATATGATGTGGCGGGATCGCTGATGTGGAAGGCTGATAGGTGCCATGACAAAGGAGATCGCCGCGTCAGACGCCAAGGCAGCACTTCAGCCCGGACGGCTCTGTCGAGCTGAGCTGAGCTCCCTCGAGACAGCAAGTCGAGCTCCGTCCTCTGCCAGGTCGGGCCTGCGAGCTCGGGATGCCTAGGCCGGAGACGCCCTCTAGAGCGAGACCCTCGGAGGTTTGAGCCCTGTGGTCGGTGTCGAGCTCAGCGCTCCCTCATCACGTGGAGCCTTTCCGAGCGCGCGCCCTCTGGACCGGGTCCGCACTCCGCCCTCCAGAGCGAGACCCTCGAAGGTTTGAGCCCTGTGGTCGGTGTCGAGCTCAGCGCTCCCCCACCACGTAGAGCCTCTCCGAGCGCGCGCTCTCTGGACCGGGTCCATACTCCATCCTCCAGAGCGAGACCCTCAGAGGTTTGAGCCCTGTGGTTGGAGTCGAGCTCAGCGCTCCCCTGCCATGTGGAGCCTCTCCGAGCGCGCGCCCTCTGGACCGGGTCCGCACTCTGCCCTCCAGAGCGAGACCCTCAGAGGTTTGAGCCCTGTGGTCGGTGTCGAGCTCAGCGCTCCCCCGCCACGTGGAGCCTCTCCGAGCGCGCGCCCTCTGGACCGAATCCGCATTCTGCCCTCCAGAGCAAGACCCTCGAAGGTTTGAGCCCTGTGGTCGAAGTCAAGCTCGGCACTCCTCCGCCACGTGGAGCCTCTCCGAGCGCGCACCCTCTGGACCGGGTTCGCACTCTGCCCTCCAGAGCGAGACCCTCGGAGGTTTGAGCCCTGTGGTCGGAGTCGAGCTCAGCACTCCTCCGCCACGTGGAGCCTCTCCGAGCGCGCGCCCTCTGGACTGGGCCCGCACTCTTCCCTCCTCCACCAAGGCAACCACACGAGCTCGGATCATCCAGGCCGGAGCAAGCCCTGCCATCCTGGGATGCCGGCGAGCCGCCCGAGGACTGCGGAACGGCGCCCTCCATATCGCCATAACTACATGTCCGTCCGTACTTCCAGGAGGATGGGCCAGCCAGAAAGCACGAACCCCTAGGGCGACGACCCCTGGATAGAGGCTCTGCCAAGCTTCCCGGAATGGGACGACCGGAGAGGATGTCAGAGCGAATGGAAGCTTCCCCCACCATATGTCAGGAAAGACGTCCCATCCATGGCACGGAATCCTGCCGCACGCACCTGCCAGCCCAGCGAAGATCCCGAGGCAAGCGTCTAACGGCCATTCTTCAACTACAAAGAGCGATCGACACTCCCGAAAGGGGGAGGTAACAGCAACAATCCATTACCAACACAAGTGCAAGCTCGACCAAGAGGGCGAAGCGCTGCCACCACCACCACAGTTGAAGGAAAACGAGGGAAACAAGGAGAGGCGGAGGAACAGGGAACCCCTCTATCCCCGCTATCATTCTCCCCGTGCTACGTTTTCGCCTTCACACACATCTTTTGCTCCTCCTAGTGCGGAGTCCATCAAGAGGGGCCCGACCAGGAGGATATATTCCCCTGGATCGTCACTGACTTGACCGTCGAAGTGCCCCCGTCGGAAACCCCGGCCCGGGTCACTAACCCCTGTTTCGCAGGTCTAGGAGCAGAGGACTGCCAGGCGGCGAAGGGAGCGCACTCCGGCGCCGGCAGCAGCTACGGGCCACGGCGATCTTGGCGGCAACAGATTGGCGTGCCAGGTAGGGGGGGCAGCGACATTGTGAACGATCTTTGATCCAAGTCGAACCCTCCATCTCTTCACAGGCAAGCTAGGCGGAAGGATGGTGACAACAAGGGCAAGGAAGGCTTCCACCAGTCGTGCGAGGGACTCCCCCTCCCAGGGGAACCCCCACCGCCAAAAAGCGGAGCCATCCATTCCGGTCCAGCCACCTTCGTCGGAAGCCCAACTGGCTACACTCACCCAGCAGATGCAAGTTCTCGCCACGGCAATGCGCCAGCTTCAGCACCAGCACCGGTTTGTGGCTACCCACCAGTAGCCAGGGACTCCAGCGGCCCATGCCGTGGCTCCCCGCGATAGCCTGCGCTCCTTCCAAGGAAGGTCGTCGCAGCCATGGGCCACCACCGACAACCGGGGCAGCCTTCAAGCTCTGGTAAAAAGACAACAAGCCGGCTCTATCGACAGAGAGAGCTGCTCGCCAAACCTCGGGCGGGAGGTGCCCAGACCCCACCAAGGCAGAAGAGGCAAGACCCCCCGACCCCCCGTCACGGGTGCCATGCATCCACGTCACCTTCTCCGTCTCCTTCGATGGAGGGGTCCACTGATGAAGCCATCAAGCGCGCGGCGGAAATGCGCCTGGAGGAACATGAACGCAAGCTGGCGAAGTTTGCTCGCCAGTTTGCCAGCATACAGGGCTCTGCTAGTGAGCCATCGGGCTACGACGCCCATCCCCCATTCTTCCAAGAAATCCAAACGAAGCCGATTCCACACCGGTTCCGGATGCCATAGGTGGATCCTTATGATGGGACCACCGACCCCCTGGACCATCTGGAAAGCTACTGGACCCTCATGAGGGTCCAGGGGCCCACCGATGCTCTTCTCTGCATCACTTTTCCTGCCACTCTCCGGAAGGCAGCCCGGGTGTGGTTCACCCGTTTGGAGCCAGAGAGCATCGACTCCTTCGTCCATCTAGGGCAGAAGTTCGTGGCTCATTCGATGCTTGCAGGAAGTTGCCATGAGAGGCAGATAGCCTCTTCGCCATCCGGCAACAGGACCACGAGCCCCTGCGGGACTACATGGCCCACTTCAAGGCCGTCGTGTTGGAGATCTACAATCTTGATGAGCCAGTTGCCATGCTGGCACTGAAGCGAGGACTCAGGACCTCCCGCCTGACCTACTCGCTGGATAAGAAGCCCCCCAAGACCTACTCCGAGCTCCTTCTCCGGGCCCAAAAGTACATCCGCACCGAGGAGGCATATCGTACGAGGTGGGAGCTCGACGGAGGACTCCTGAAGAAGCCGGCCCTTGTCGAGGTGTCCGGGACCTGGAAGCCAGCACCCTAGGCTCCGAGCTCCCGAAGGGACCGACCGAGACTGAGGGGGAACCCCATTCCTGAGGAGAGTTACACCCCTCTCATCGCCCTGAGGACAAAAATCCTCATGGAGATCGAAAGCGAGGACTACCTGAGACGCCCACCTCCGTTGAGGCCCTCCACCAGCCGTGACAAAATAAAGTACTGTTGCTTTCACCGCGACCACGGCCATAACACCGAGGAATGCTGCAACCTCAAGTGGGAGATTGAGGAACTCATCAAGAGAGGCTACCTCAAAAGGTTCGTGGGGGGCAAACCTCAAGCGGAGTCCCAAGCACTCATCACTCTCCCGCCAGCTCCAACCATCGACAACCGTCCTACCGAGAAACCAGTGGGCATGATCTCCTGGGGAGCTGCGCGCGCGTCTAAGAGGACCCGGGGGGCAGGGGACTCTGAGAATGTACTCCCCTTTATGAGGGAAGGGGAAGACGAGGGGAAAAATGTAAATAATGATGCAGTGGTCATCGAGATGATGATCACGAAGCATCCTATAAAGCGCATCATGGTTGATAGTGGAAGCTCCACATACGTGCTTTTTTATGATGCCTTCTCCAGGATGAATCTCCCCCCCGATCAGCTTAAGCTCGTGCACACACCCCTTGTTGGTTTCATGGGTAATTCCATAAGGGTAGAAGGAGAAATCACTCTCTCGGTCACTGCCGGAACCCCACCTCGGTAGAGCACCGTCATGATGACTTTCACGGTTATAAGGCTCCATTCTGCCTACAACGTGATATTGGGCCGGCCCGGGCTCAACTTGCTCGACGTCGTTGTCTCCACCAAGAGGCTGCTTGTACAGTTCCCAACTTCCTACGGTGTCGGGGAGATGAGGGGAGCACCCCAGCCGGTGCAGCATTGTTTCCAAACCCTCCTTGGGACCAAGGGCCTCCAGGACGATCCCAGTGTGGATGACCTCGACCAAAGGGCCCAAGACCCCACGGGAGGCCCAATCGAGCGCCTACTCTCTTATCCGCTCGAAGACGATCCCACGAAGACGGTGCAGATTGGAGCCCAACTACTCGAGGAGGAGAGGGCCCAACTGCTAGGATTTTTGCGGGCGAACGCAGATGTGTTTGCCTGGTCGGTGGCGGACATGCCAGGTATCCCTCCTGACGTCATTACTCACAAATTGAGTGTTGACCCAAAGCACAAACCAGTTCGGCAGAAGAAGAGAAGTTTCGCCCCGGAGAGACAGGCAGCTATCAAGGAGGAAGTTGATAAGCTCTTGGCTGCCGGTTTCGTTCGAGAGGTCCAGTACCCAAGCTGGCTGGTGAATGTAGTGATGGAAAGGAAGAATAATGGCAAATGGAGGATCTGTGTAGACTACACCGACCTCAATAAAGCTTGCCCGAAGGATAGCTTCTCTCTCCTGAAGATCGACCAGCTGGTGGACGCCACCTCTGGCCACCGGCTGCTCTCCTTCATGGATGTGTTCTCTGGGTACAATCAAATCCGCATGCATCCAGAAGACGAGGAGCACACTGCCTTCGTCACCGACCAAGGGACATACTGCTACAGGATGATGCCTTTTGGTCTGAAGAACGCAGGAGCCATCTATCAGCGCCTAGTCAGCAAGGTCTTCAAGGACCAAATCGGCCGCAACATGCAGGTGTATGTGGATGACATGCTCGTCATGAGTAGGTCGGGTTCGAGCCATGTAGCTGACCTCACCGAATCTTTCCACAACCTGCGGCAATATCAGATGAAGCTGAATCCGGTGAAGTGCACATTTGGGGTAGCGGCAGGAAAATTCCTTGGCTTCATGGTCACACAGAGGGGCATCGAAGCAAACCCGGAAAAGGTTCAGGCCATCATCGACATAGAGCACCCGACCTCTAAGAAGCAGGTCCAGCACCTGACGGGGTGTATCGCCACCCTCAGCAGATTCATCTCGAGGTTGGCCGACCGTTGTCTACCATTTTTTAAGGCACTGCGCAAGATGCATGACTTCACCTGGACTGAGGAGTGCAGGACCGCCTTCGAGGAGCTGAAGAACTTCCTCGCCTCTCCCCCGTTGCTCTCCAGGCCGGAGGAGGGGGAGGAGCTTCTGCTATACCTGGTGGTTACACTGGGAGTTGTCAGCTCGGTTCTTGTCCGTGCAGACAAGGACAAGTCTCAAAAGTCAGTGTACTACACCAGCAAAATTCTCCACGATGCGAAGATCAGGTATACTCTTTCCGAGAAACTCATTTTTGCACTAATAATGTCTGCTAAGCATCTCATGCCCTATTTCCAAGCACACCCAATAGTGGTCGTGACGAACCAGCCATTGAGGACCATCCTCACCTGACCCGAGACATCTGGGAGGTTGGCTAAGTGGTCCCTGCTGCTCAGCGAATTTGATAGAGTGTACCAATCGAGGTCCTCACAGAAGGCCCAAGTCCTAGCCGACTTTGTGGTCGAGTGCATCAGGTTTGCCGAGGAGCCAGAGAAGACAGCAACGGAGCCCGGGCCAGGAGAAGAGCCTTGGATCCTCCACGTGGATGGAGCTTCCAATTCCGGCGGGAGCGGAGCGGGCCTCATCCTAACTAACAGCAATGGGGTTGTGGCGGAATGCGCCCTCCGCTTCAAGTTTGCTGCAACCAATAACCAGGCAGAGTATGAGGCACTCCTCGCGAGCTTAAGAGTCTCCCACGAGTTGGGTGTATAGGACTTGAAAGTCTTCACCGACTTCCAGCTGGTTGCCAGACAAGTTTTTGGAGAATACGAAGCGAGGGATGCCCAGATGATGAAGTACCCGGAGCAGGTCCGTGCAAGCATGGCAGGCCTCCGATGCTTCGGCATTTTCCACATCCCCCGAGGGGAGAATGCATGCACGGATGCGCTGTCCAGGCTCGCGACCCTGTCAGACTCGTCGCTGGGACGTGTCTACATCGAGTACCTCGAAAGTCCCAGCTACGAGAGCTCGGCGAGGGTAAATCAAGTAACCCCCGAGCCGAGCTGGATGGACAAGTACATCCGATACATCACTGATGGCGCCTTGCCCGAAGATCATGCAGAAGCTACCCTCGTCAAGAAGAAGGTCTTCCAGTTCGTCCTGATGGAGGGCCAGCTCTACCGCCGGTCTTACTCTTACCCACTCCTGAGATGCCTCAGGTCCACCGAGGCAACCTTCGTGCTCCAATAGATACATGAAGGCCTCTGTGGGAACCACGTGGGAGGGAGAACACTGGCTTACAAAGCTCTCCACCAGGGATACTTTTGGGAGACCATGAGGGAGGACACCGCCGACTTCGTTAAAAGGTGCGACAAGTGCCAGCACCACGCAAATATACAGCGCCAGCCGGCGGCGCCGATCTCCCAACTCTCAGCCCCTTGGCCTTTTGTCCAGTGGGGAATGGACATCTTGGGACCATTTCCCCCAGCACTAGGGCAGCGAAAGTTCCTGCTGGTGGCGATCGATTACTTCACTAAGTGGGTCAAAGCAGAGCCGCTGGCTCGGATCGCGAAAACCAATGTTCGCTAGTTCTTCTGGAAGTCGATCATTTGCCGCTTCGGGCTCCCCCGCTGTATCATCACCAACAACGAGCGACAGTTCGACAATCGTGAGTTCGAAGGATTCTGTGCCGAGCACGGCATCCAACACCGATTCACCTCGGTGGCTCACCCTCAAACAAATGGAGAAGCCAAGGTGACCAACCGAACTATCCTCCAAGGACTCAGGATCATGCTGGACCAAGCTAAGGGCAGGTGGGCGGAAGAACTCCCAAGCATCCAGTGGGCCTACCACACAATGCCCAGGATGGCGACCAACGAGACGCCCTTCAGCCTTATTTTCGATGCCGAAGCGGTCATCTCGGTCAAGCTCGACTTGCCCACATTGCGGGTGCAGCAGTACGACGGAGCACGAAATTCGGCACACCTCCTGCTTAACCTGGACCTTCTTGAAGAAGCAAGGGACAAAGCCTGGCTACGAATGGCGGCCTACCAGCAACGAGTGTCCCAGTATTACAACGCCCGCATCAGGCCAAAAGCTTTCAAGCCCGGAGACTTGGTGCTACAGCGGGCGGAGGCGTCTCAGCCCAAAGAGTGCAGCAAGCTTTCACCAAACTGGGAAGGCCCCTACAAAGTAGCTGAAGCCCTCTCACAAGGGGCCTATTACCATGAAGATCTCGGCGACGTCAGGTTCCCTCAAACATGGAATGCCTGCAACTTGCGAAAATACTATCAATAATGTAAGGTTTCCCAGCAATGATAATGACAATGGTTTTTTCCCTGCGCAGTTGTCTATCTGTCTTATAGGAGAATTCTAACAACGTCCCCGAGCCCAGCTCTAGGACGTCAAGGGACCTTCGAGCCATGCCGCTCTTAACCTCAAACGTCCCCGAGCCCAGCTCCAGGATGTCAAGGGGTATTCGAGCCGTGTAGCCCGCAATCAACAACGTCCCCGAGCCCAGTTCCAGGACACCAGCCCAAGACCAGAGTTCAGATCTCTGGCTAAGAGACCTTCGAGCCATGCCACTCTCAACCTCAAATGTCCCCGAGCCCAGCTCCAGGATGTCAAGGGGTATTCGAGCCATGCAGCTCTCAGTCATCAACGTCCCCGAGCCCAGCTCTAGGACACCAGCCCAAGACCAGAGCTTAGATCTCCGACCAAGGGACCTTCGAGCCATGCCACTCTCAACCTCAAACATCCCCAAGCCCAGCTCCAGGATGTTAAGGGGTATTCGAGCCGTGTAGCTCGCAATCAATAACGTCCCTGAGCCCAGCTCCAGGACACCAGCCCAAGACCGGAGCTCAGATCTCCAACCAAGGGACCTTCGAGCCATGCCGCTATCAACCTCAAACGTCCCCGAGCCCAGCTCTAGGACATCAGGGGTATTCGAGCCATGCAGCTCTCAGTCATCAACGTCCCTGAGCCCAGGTCCAGGACACCAGCCCAAACCGGAGCTCAGATCTCCGGTCAAGGGACCTTCGAGCCAAGCCGCTCTTAATCTCAAACATCTCCGAGCCCAGCTCCGAGATGCCAAGAGATCTTGGAGCCAAGCAGCTCCTATCAACGCCTCGAGCCTAGCTCCAAGGTGCCAAAGACCTGAGCCAAGTCCTCAGGCAACCCTTGGACCCGAGCCTAGCTTCCCGTCCAGGAAGGCCTCGAGCCTAGCTCCAAGGAAATCAAACCCTGTGACCCTTTTCTCTGATCTCCCCACTCAAAAAGAAAAAGAGAGGGGAAGGAAAGAAAGAGAACGAGAGGGAAACATGGCAATAACCCTCTTCTCTGATCTCCCCACTCAAAATGAAAAAGAGAGGGAAGGAAAGAAAGAGAATGAGAGGGAAACATGGCCAGAACCCTCTTCTCTGATCTCCCCATTCAAAAAGAAAAAGAGAGGAGAAGGAAAGAAAGAGAACGAGAGGGAAACATGGCAAGAATCCTCTTCTCTGATCTCCCCGCTCACCAAAAAAAAAAGGAAGAAAGAAGAAGAGAGGGGAAGGAAAGAAAGAGAACGAGAGAGGAACACAACAATAAAGCTATCATCATTTAGCCCAAGACCGAAGCTCAAATCTCCGGCCAAGGGACCTTCGAACCACGCAGCTCTCAGTCGTCCACGTCCCCGAGCCCAGCTCCAGGACACCCCCCCAAGATCGGAGCTCAGATCTCCGGCCAAGGGACCTTCGAGCCACCTGGCTCTCAGCCAACAATATCTTCGAGCCCGACAGCTCTCAAGTGTCATATCCTTGCAACCAACTTGCCGGCGCTGAAGTCTAATCACTCAACCCCAGGCAAGGTGAGGCCCTCTTCTCTGATCTCCCCACACACACAAAAAAGAAGAAGAGAAAAAGAAGGGGAGTGAAAGAAAGAGAGAAAGAAGGGAGGAGCCAGGCAAAGAACAAGTTACAAGGAAATTCAGGCTTTATAGATTAAGTATCAATTACAAGTATCTTGCGGGCCCCCGACATGCCGGGCGACCCTGACTAAGTACAGAAAAGAAACAAAATACAAAAGAAACAGAAGATGACTACCCTTCAGCCGAATAGCAAGGCTGGGAAGTTCCGTTAGTAGGGACCTCCGGCTGTGTGGTTCCGGTTTCAGGTGGCGCGGCCCCGACCTCGGCTGTCATAGAAGGCTCGGGAGCGATGGCCTCCTCAGCACCCACTTCCTGGTCTGAAGTACCGGGATAGTCGAGGCTGCTGCGGCCCTCGGTCGAGATGAATCCCTTGACCAGATGGTGCAGGTACATGAAGCCCTTGAAGAAGGAGTCCGATGCCGTCTATTGGATCTCGGCGAGTAACTCCTCCGAGGCCCTGTATCTCACGACTGCCTCCTCGGCTTCCTTCTTCGTAGCGGCCACCTCACGCCTGGCATCCCCGGCTGACCTGGTCGCCTCCTCAGCCGCCCTCTGGGCCGGACTGACTTCTCCTTTTCAGCCGCCAGCCGGGCCTTGAGGGACTAGGCGATCCCCTTCTGCCATGCCGCCTCGGTGTTAAATACGCCCAACCTCTGCTTGGCGTCGGCAAGCTCCTCGGCCTTCTTCCTCGACTGCCCCTGCTCGCGGTCAAGGCTCTCCTGGAGCTCCTTCACTCACCTTTCAGAATCGGCGAGCTACCTTTCAAGGTCCTTGACCTGTCGGTCAAGTGCCCCTTCGGAGTCGGCCCTCCCCTTCAGGTCGGCCTTCAGCGATATGATCTCGGTCGCCTGTTCCTGCTCAGCTCGCTCCTAGTTCTGGCAACTGCTCCTGATAAAAAGGGCATCGACACCGATCTGCACCATATGAAGAGGTCAAAAAAAAGAGAGAAAAAAAAAGAGAGGAAGGAAAGAATGAAGTTGCTTACCATGTAGAGCTGGGGGAAGATGCTGTCGATCACATCCCACAGCCGCAGCCCGGCAATCTCCTCCCGGTCGCATGACTGGATGGAGAAATCCATCATGCGAGCGGCTAGGGTGCGGTTGTCAGCCAAGGAGCTCTCCGGCCCAACTTGAACGGGAGACGGCATTTTGCCTCGTCTCTCCTGCTCTTTAGGGGAGCAGGTGCACCCATCCCTCCGATGGTAGGACCCCCAGGAACCGGTCGAGGACCCGGCATTATCACGGTCGGAGCCCCCGTCGTAGAAGGAGCTCTAGCATGGGCCTCTCCTCCCTCAGCCTCAATCATCCTCGGACCCGGAGAGTGGGGCGGCACGGGAGTGACATCAGCATTAGCCCGGACGGTCGCCTCAGGCTCCAGAACAGGGACTTTGGCCCATGGCCTCGCCCGTCCTTCGGCTTCCTGAACCACCTGCTGACTCAGACTTAGCACCGCGGATGGCACGGGAACCCCCTCAGCCTCCCTCCTCCTTGGGGCGACTGGCACAGCGGGGGCAACCGTCAGGACGCCCTCAATCTGGGCTCGCCTCGGAGGAGGCTCAACGGCCATCCCGACGAGTGGTCTCTTCTTGGAGATTGGCAACAACTCGCCCTCCGAGAAGATCGTCCCTGTACCCAGGAGCCAAAAAGGTTAACCTGAAATGAAGAAAAGAGAGAAAACACATATGGAGGAAAGAACTGGACTCACCCGGCCCCATCGATGGGTCGACCCTAGCATCAGAAAGGTTCTGCTCCGATAGCAGGACCTCTAGAGAGGGGATCTGGGCGGTGCGAAGCTGCTCATAGTCGTCCCGATCAATTGCGTCAACCGCGGAGATCCGATTGGAGGACCGATCCGGCTCGCTTCAAGCCCAGTTGACCCCCTCGACGGCTATGAAGAAAAATCTACTCTTCCACCCTTTGATGGAAGAGGGGAGCTCGAATTTTATGCCCTTCGGGCGAGAGGACAAGGACCACCACCCGTCCTCAGTCGGGTGGCGTTTCAGGATAAAAAATGCCCTGAACAAGGAAAACCGGGCGACGAACCCGTGGACGTGGCAAAGCACAATGAAAGAGAAGATGACTTTAATGACGTTCGGCACCAATTACGCAGGGACTAAATGGTAGTTGTCCAAGACAGATAAGAAGAAGGGATGAAAAGGGAATCGGAGACCCCCAGAGAAGTTCTCCTCATAAAAGGCGAGACGGCCCGGACCACTGGAAGTGACCCGTTCTCCCGGACGGGGAACCATGAGCTGAACAGAAGATGGGAGGCCATAGGCATCCCGGATGGCCCCCAGTTCCGTGGCGGAGATCGTCGAGGCGACCCCGCTCGGACCTGTTGATCGGACATATTCAGAAGCTGGTTCGAGTAGGAGAGGAAGACAGGTAGGATGAGAAGAAACAGCCACCGGCTCCCTAACGGACACGGGGTGGACAGGAAAGGCCAGTCTCCTACTAATCCTGAACTATGCCCCATCCGACTCCTCGTCGGAGAAGGAAAGCACTACCCCCTGTACAGAAGGATCGGGGCGAGACATCCTGCAGAAATAACCTAAGGAGAAGGAAGACTGGACTCAGAAGGAGCCTACCCCAAGGGGAAAGGAAGAAGAAAGACAGGACCAATCCGGTTCCCTAGAGGAGAGAAGGGCAAAAGTGGATCACGGAGAAGGAAGGGTTCGGGTACTTTCAACAAGCATGAAGGATTTGAAAGAATGAAAGTTTTGAGTAAAAATTTTTTTCTTTTCACTTCAAGGAGACCCATCGAATCCGCGCTGCTATGACCCCCTCGCCAACAGATCCGCGCCACGTGCTACCCATCGACGAAAAGGGGCGTCCCAGCCGCTTTGGATTCTGCGCCTGAAAGGAAAACTAGTAGCGAGCATGCTTTCTATTTTAAAACTTTTTCAAAATAACATGCAGCGGAAGCATTATCGAGAAGATTAACATTTAATCTAAGCATGCTTTTAAAACTTTTCTATGCTACTTATCCCAAGATCTTGCATGAATGGTTAATATAAACTATGAAATCATGAATTCATGCTATGAACATTTCAAAGCAACATATCTATATATGTAAAACCATACCTCGTATGAAGTGGAGACGCTCTCCGCTGCAAAAGATCCAGGAGGAGGAAGAAGAACTCTGCTTAGCCGCACACGTGTCCGGCCTCTACAGGTGGTTCACACCAGGGCTCTTTCAAAAATCTACTTCCACTCCAAGTGCTAGCTTGTTGTGGAACAATTTGATCGGAACTCCTTTTCTTCTTTCGATGCCGGACTCTCCGAATGAATGAAGAAACTCAAGATGTGGAGAATGAGTCGTTGGAACCCTTCCCAAATACTCAATCCTAAGACCTAGATCACTAGGTACAAATATGCACACTTCTTTCCAAAAATCTCACACCCATAAAAACTAGAACCTTTCTTAGCTTCTTCCCTTTCTTCCCTTTTATTTTTTCCAGCATTTCTTTGCTGAATTTTCTCTTATTTTCGTCCTCCCATTTCAGCCCATTATGTAGATGGTGAGGGAGAGGGAAAGTGGGGAGTTATGGGTGATAATGGAGTGGTAATGGGTAGTTATGGGGAGTTATGGTCATGGAAAGTTACATAACTCCCCAAAAATAAATTTAAACTTATTTAAATTCAGATTAATGTGTTAATTGATTTTAGTTCATAACTGAAATCAATTGGGTCAAGTGTGCATTGGGTTCAACCCAATTGGACCCAAACCTATTTTGAACCAAATCCTATTTGATTCGTTCCAGATTTTTATAGCTCAATCAAATTGGGCTATCAAGTAATCACATTACTTAATTCACCTCCATGCATCACCAACTATTAGTAAAAATTTTATGTCACAACCTTTTTGTGACATCAAGTGTCTACACTTGCGAAATCAACAAGTGTTGACACTTACACAAGTGTCGACACTTTCAAGAATATCAAGTGTCGACACTTGGATAAAGAAAAACACTTTTTCTTTGTGAGTCCACGAACGATTCCCAATCGTTCTCCGATTACTAGATCAAGTAGAAACCCCTATGGTGTGTGACCCCATAGGTTCGAACACTAAGCCGGTAGCACTGGAACATTTCCAATACCAGTCAAAGTCGCCATCTAGTAATGACACTCGACGTCCGGATAGGTCGAAGTTGCAGAGCAACAATCAAGAACCAGGAGATATGGAAACCTAGTAATTAATCCCTTTGACCTCAATGCTCATGAAGACTTAGGGTTAAACTGCCCAACCCATAAAGTCCATCAACAATGTGTCTCAATCTCACAAGTCCTGTAACATATTACAGAGACTACCCTGGCCAAGATTTTGCTAAATTGAAACACAGTAAGATATCTGCTCCAAACATTTTGGAGGGGTCAATCCCATCTTGATCCGATCACTGCTACACGAGTACTTAACTGTACCCAGAAACCTTCCGTCCCTGGATTAGAAATCCAGATAGTCCAGTACCAAAGTACAGTGAGTTGCTCGCAAGCTACCATGACGATCTTATGTCTGAGGGATAACTACGTCCATATCAAAACTCTAGGCAGAAAAAAGTACAGACGGGTCACGTTCGATAAAATGTCAAACACAACATCTGCATGCCATACCAGTGTCTCCATACTCCTTGGTTAAGAGGACAACCAACGACTATGGCACACAACGACCTATACTTGATATACTATCATCCTGAAATAAGTGCATCATTTGGTCGCGAACAATTTTAGGACTATATGATATATCCTCTCTATATCACATACAAATAGTCCTAAGGACTTCATCACTCAAGAACTCATTACAGAAAGATGAAATAGTGATGAACTGCCAGAATAGATATTTTATTCAATAATATAATTCATATACAATTACATCAAATGTACAACGTCTACAATAGTAATTGGCTTTGGGACACATTTTCCAACAACTCCTACTTGGACTAAAGCCAATCAGAACAGTATCATATACGCATCTTCCATTTACAATCATTGAGTTCTTGAATTCCAACGGCTTTAGTGAAGGGGTCAGCCAGGTTCTCCTTTCCGTCAATCTTCAGAAGGTCGATATCACCTCGTTCCACGATTTCTCGCACAAGATGAAACCGGCGCAGAATATGCTTGGTACGCTGATGGGACTTCGGCTCTTTGGCTTGAGCAATGGCTCCAGTGCTGTCACAGTACACTGGAACAGAACCATCCAGTGAAGGTGCCACTCCCAGCTCGTCAAGAAATTTTTGCAACCAAACAGCTTCCTTTGCTGCATCAGATGCTGTAATGTATTCCGCTTCGCATACAGAGTCTGCTACAGTGTGCTGCTTGGAACTCTTCCAACAGATAGCTCCACCATTTAGGGTAAAAACAAAGCCAGATACACTCTTGCTATCATCCCTATCTGACTAGAAACTGGAGTCAGTATACCCCACAAGTTTCAAGTCAGGTCCTCCAAAAAGAAGCCACTGGTCTTTGGTATTTCGCAAATACTTGAGGATGGTCTTTGCAACCTTCCAGTGTGCTTCACCTGGGTCAGACTAGTATCGACTCACTATTCCTAATGAGTAGCCACGTCTGGTCTAGTACATGTCATGGCGTACATGATGGACCCTACTACCGAAGCATAAGGAATCCTACTCATATGCTCTCTTTCCTCAGGAGTTGTCGGACAATCCTTCTTGGAAAGAGAAATTCCATGGCCTATCGGAAGATAGCCTTTCTTGGAATTCTCCATGCTAAACCTTTTCAGCACGGTATCAATGTACGTAAACTGGGACAAACCCAGAAGCTTCCTTGATCTATCCCTATAGATCTTCATACCTAGAATGAAAGAAGCTTCACCCAAGTCTTTCATAGAAAACTGGGATGACAACCAGACCTTTATTCCCTGTAATGCAGGGATGTCATTCCCGATTAAAAGAATGTCATCCACATACAGTACAAGAAATACAATTACAGAACCATTTGCCCACTTATATATGCAGGGTTCTTCTTTGTTCCTAACAAAATCATACATCTTGATACACTTATCAAAACGCATGTTCCAACTCCGAGACGCCTGCTTTAGTCCATAGATGGACCTACTAAGCTTACATACCTTAGATTCATCTGTGGATGTGAACCCTTCAGGTTGCATCATATACACCTCCTCATCTAGCTCACCATTTAGGAAAGCTGTTCGGACATCCATTTGCCAGATTTCATAGTCAAGATATGCAGCTAAGGCAAGCATAATCCGAATGGACTTGAGCATTGCCACAGGGAAAAACGTCTCGTCATAGTCAATACCATAACGTTGACGATAACCCTTGGCAACCAGACAGGCTTTATAGGTCTCTACCTGCCCATCTGCGCCCCGTTTCCTTTTGAAGACCCATTTGCACCCAATGGGTTTTACCCCTTCAGGTGGATCAACCAAAGTCCATACTTTGTTGATTTTCATGGACTCCATTTCAGATTTCATGGCTCCCAGCCACAACTCAAAATCAGACCTCTGCATCGCGTCCATATAGATGATTGGATCCTCGTTGTTCTGATCAAGCTCGACAGGATCACCGTCTCGGACCAGAAAATCATAGTATATGTCCGGTTGACGCGGTACTCTACCGGATCTCCTTAATGACTGGTCAATAGGCTCAAGGTTTGATCTTATCATAACGGGTTCTGTAGCAGTCCTTGAATGATTTGGTTCTTCTATCTGTTGAACTTCAGTAAGCTCAACATTGGCAGCTCGAGCACCTTCAGTAAGGTACTCCCTTTCCAGTTAGCAGTATCACAAATAGAAAAATAACAAGGATTTATCATATAAATACCTTGTCCAGCAACCTTTTGCTGCTTCTTCTTCTTCGGCCTGTTCGGGTCAAGTGTAGCTAGGTAAGCGAAACAATTCCTCTTCCAATGACCCGGCTTCTTGCAGTAGAAGCATTCTGCCTGACTCTGGTCAGCCTTCTTCTTAATCTGACTGGGCCCAGCACTTTGCACCATTTTACTTTTATTCTTTTTCTTTTTCCCTTTCTTAAAGGGACGACGCCTTGCCGCACTGCCTCCCACTAAATTCACCAAGCTCTTTTGGAGCTGATGATCCTTTTCATAAGTCTGTAGTAACCCCATCAACCCATGGTAGTTGACTACAGGCCTTGTTAATCTATAGTGATCTAGAAAAGGTAAGTAGGAGGGAGGCAAAGAATTCAAAATCGCATCCTTCCCAAGCTGCTCATGGAAAGGATATCCGAGTTTGGCCAGGCGCTTGATCATCTCGATCATGTATAATACATGATCAGTGACCGAGGACCCTTCAGTCATTCGAGCATTGAAGATGGTAGAGGAAACCCTGTACCTTTCAACGTCGTCTGGGGCACCAAAAGATTCCTTCAACTTTTGAAGGATTTTCTCCGGCTGGGCCTCCTCGAATCTGCGACTGAACTCATCGTTCATAGCCGCCAACATAATGCACCGCACCGTAGTACGGTCAGAGACCCACTTTTGATAAGCATCCCTGACTGCAGTTTGTGCGGTGGGGGCTGGCCCCTCAAGTGCCGGATCTGTTAATACATAAAGGATCTGTTCGTGCTCGAGAACAATTCTCAGTCTTCGATACCAGCTATCGAAGTTTGGTCCCATGAGCTTGTCATTATCTAATAATGACCGGAGTGACAGATTAGTAGACATTATCTGAAAAAGAAAACCAAGACTATTTAGTATATGAATTATTTAAAACTTAAAGGCATGGACTTTTGTCTAAAAGCTCCTCCCACTATTTTATTCAGACTGGTAGCCTCTACCTCCAATCCGAAGAATAACACTTATCCCTTAGTGGGTACCAGAATCCAATAGACAATGCATGAGCCCGACTATGGTCGGCCAACCCATGCTCATCTAAAGGTAGGTTCATAACCAGTTGTTTCTCCAAACAACTCCTAGTAATTTATTTTGCCCTAGGAACACTTCAATCGGCCTTTGGGCTACCTGCTAAAGAAGGTCCCAGTTAGGTCCAACCATTAACATGATTGATCTTAATGCTTCTAGCTAACAAATGATCAAGCTCGACTTTGGCCGGCTAACCTGACCACCTGTTTAAGAAAGTTACATTATGTCATCATATAATGAATGGCAATTCCAATAGTATGATGACCACCCGATCTATGGATCTGCCGATAATCACCCCACTACTGGACTCATTATTAAACATCTTAATGGGAGGCTAAGACAAAAAATTATCATATAATTTCCATCTTTTTAAGGACCTAATAATTTAGAGGTTTTATACATGTTGTGACAGAAGAGAAAGGATAAGTCATGGATTATCTTTCACTAACTTCATATATTAATGAAAGGGTTACATAAACCACAAAATCCATGGGCACCTATATCAGTCAAGCTAATTAACCTTATTGGCATGGGCTAACTCAAATCAATGAGCTAACTAATCAAAACTGGTTGACCATATTGGCCAGGTAAGTGAGATCAAGGTTATGGGTTAAGCCATTAACCTTCTTTTCTTAGACACCAATATCATTGGCCAGGAAAGAGGTAGCCCCAAAAACCATAGATCAAAAGCCATACTTACCTTAGACACCAATTGGTTCATCAATTTTGATTAGGCTAGCCTAAGGAATCGGGTCCTACCACGAAGCCAAGATTAAGTCCATTTAGATGTATGGACCAATCAATCTAACTATTAGATAGATACTAGAGAAGAACCTTAACTCAACATTTGATTAGGTTAATTCTCTATTAAGTCCAATTCATCTAAACTTAGGTCTAACCCAATTAGGACCTAATTCAAGCTAACCCATTTAATCCAAAGTTATGAATATGACTTAGATCTTAAAATCATATCCTTAGATCATTTAGTCACTTAGATTTACTTAATTCATAATTAAGTTAATCATACAACAGATTGAAACATTTTCAATAAACTTTATAAAACATTTTTTACAAGAAAATCCAACTTTTAAATTTCTGTTCACTGTGAAGTGTCGACACTTCAGTAGCAAGTATCGACACCAGGTGTCGACACTACTCTGAGACAGGTCGATACACAGTGAACCAATTTCTGTATTTTTGTTCATGAGTCGACACCTAGAAGTCCAAGTGTCGACACATAGACACCCAAGTGTCGACACTTGGTAAGCTAAGTGTCGACACTTGATCCAACCCGAGCACATAAATGTAGAAATCCAAACTTTGTCTTTTCTAAACTTGAATTTTATGTTAAACTATTTAACATAACAATCATAAACTAACTTTAGAACATTTCTAAAATATTTTATGACTTCAAATTTAGAACATAATAAAGATCAAAATATTTTAATCTTTACTTTTTCTTTTCTTTTTCTTCTTCATGAGTCCTTCACAATGGCACCCCAACACGCCATAGGAGATCCCTTTGAATGGGAAGTGAGGGTCTTGCAGCCCTACTTCTCTCCTATGACCGGATGGCCTGGTGAGGCACTCAATCCGAGTACTTGCAAGATATTAAACTGATTTCATAATATTTATACTAAACATTCATGCTAGAGCAACTTAGGTGCTCTAATACCAATTGAAAGGAAAACTAGTAGCGAGCATGCTTTCAATTTTAAAACTTTTTCAAAATAACATGCAGCGGAAGCATTGTCGAGAAGATTAACATTTAATCTAAGCATGCTTTTAAAACTTTTCTATGCTACTTATCCCAAGATCTTGCATGAATGAATAATATAAACTATGAAATCATGAATTCATGCTATGAACATTTCAAAGCAACATATCTATATATGTAAAACCATACCTCGTATGAAGTGGAGACGCTCTCCGCTGCAAAAGATCCAGGAGGAGGAAGAAGAACTCTGCTTAGCCGCACACGTGTCCGGCCTCTACAGGTGGTTCACACCAGGGCTCTTTCAAAATTCTGCTTCCACTCCAAGTGCTAGCTTGTTGTGGAACGATTTGATCGGAACTCCTTTTCTTCTTTGATGCCGGACTCTCCGAATGAATGAAGAAACTCAAGAGGTGGAGAATGAGTGGTTGAAACCCTTCCCAAACACTCAATCCTAAGACCTAGATCACTAGGTACAAATATGCACACTCTTCTCCAAAAATCTCACACCCATAAAACTAGAACCTTTCCTAGCTTCTTCCCTTTCTTCCCTTTGATTTTTCCAGCATTTCTTTGCTGAATTTTTTTCTTTTTTTCGTCCTCCCATTTCAGCCCATTAAGTAGATGGAGAGGAAGAGAGAGAGTGGGGAGTTATAGGTGTGGTAATGGATAGTTATGGGGAGTTATGGTCATGGAAAGTTACATAGCTCCCCAAAACTGAATTTAAACTTATTTAAATTCAGATTAATGTCTTAATTAATTTCAGTTCATAACTGAAATCAATTGGGTCAAGTGTGCATACATTGGGTTCAACCTGATTGGACCCAAACCTATTTTGAACCAAATCCTATTTGATTCGTTCCAGATTTTTATAGCTCAATCAAATTGGGCTATCAAGTAATCACATTACTTAATTCACCTCCATGCATCACCAACTATTAGTGAAAATTTCATGTCAACCTTTTGTGATATCAAGTGTCTACACTTGCGAAATCAACAAGTGTCGACACTTTCAAGAATATCAAGTGTCGACACTTGGATAAAGAAAAAACCCTTTTTCTCTATGAGTCCACGAACGATACCCAATCGTTCTTCGATCACTAGATCAAGTAGAAACCCCTATAGTGTGTGACCCCATAGATTCGAACACTAAGCCGATAGCACTGGAACATTTCCAATACCGGTCAAAGTCGCCATCTAGCAATGACACCCGACATCCGGATAGGTCGAAGTTGCAGTGCAACAATCAAGAACCAGGAGATATGGAAACCTTGTAATTAATCCCTTTGACCTCAATGCTCAGGAAGACTTAGGGTTAAAATGCCCAACCCATAAAGTCCATCAACAATGTGTCTCAATCTCACAAGTCCTGTAACACTTTACAGAGACTACCCTGGCCAAGGTTTTGCTAAATTGAAACGCAGTAAGATATCTGTTCCAAACACTTTGGAGGGGTCAATCCCATCTTGATCCGATCACTGCTACACGAGTACTTAACTGTACCTAGAAACCTTCCATCCCTGGATTAGAAATCCAGATAGTCTAGTACCAAAGTACAGTGAGTTGCTCGCAAGCTACCATGACGATCTCATGTCTGAGGGATAACTACGTCCATATCAAAACTCTAGGCAGAAAAAAAAAGTACAGACGGGTCACGTTCGATGAAATGTCAAACACAACATCTGCATGCCATACCAGTGTCTCCACACTCCTTAGTTAAGAGGACAACCAACGACTATGGCACACAACGACCTATACTAGATATACTATCATCCTGAAATAAGTGTATCATTTGGTCGCGAACAATTTTAGGACTATATGATATATCCTCTCTATATCACATACAAATAGTTCTAAGGACTTCATCACTCAAGAACTCATTACAGAAAGATGAAATAGTGATGAACTACCAGAATAAACATTTTATTCAATAATATAATTCATATACAATTACATCAAATGTACAACTGTCTACAGTAGTAATTGACTTTGGGACACATTTCCCAACAGCGTCAACATCAACTAGTCCTCGGACGTGGCCACGTGGCACCCCTGCACTGGCCTGCAGGACCGCCTCATGAAGCGGCAACAGTCATGGCCATCATTACGCCAGATCTCCGCCTTACCATGCCAGCATCACAATTACTCCCTTCAGCCCGAGCGCCGTGCACTAACGAGCCTCGGGAGTAGAGGGCAAATAATGTGGCAGGACCGTTGACGTGAAAGGCTGATAGGCGCCACGACAAAGGAGACCGCCGCGTCAAACGCCAAGGTAGCACTTCAACCCGGACCGCTCTACCGAGCTGAGTTAAGCTCTCTCGAGACAGCAAGTCAAGCTCCGTCCTCTGCCAGGTCGGGCTTGTGAGCTCGGGATGCCTAGGCCGGAGTCGCCCTCCAAAGCGAGACCCTCAGAGGTTTGAGCCCTGTGGTCAGTGTCGAGCTCAGCGCTCCCCCGCCACGTGAAGCCTCTCCGAGTGCGCGTGCTCTGGACCGGGTCCGCACTCCGCCCTCCAGAGCAAGACCCTCGGAGGTTTAAGCCCTGTGGTCGGTGTCGAGCTCAGCGTCCCCCGCCACGTGGAGCCTCTCCGAGCACGCGCCCTCTGGACCGGGTCTGCACTCCGCCCTCCAGAGCGAGACCCTCGGAGGTTTGAGCCTTGTGGTCGGAGTCGAGCTCAGCGCTCCCCCGCCACGTGGAGCCTCTCCGAGCGCGCGCCCTCTGGAACGGGTCCGCACTCCGCCCTCCAGAGTGAGACCCTCGGAGGTTTGAGCCCTGTGGTCGGTGTCGAGCTCAGCGCTCTCCCGCCACGTGGAGCCTCTCCGAGCGCGCACCCTCTGGATCGGGTCCGCACTCTGCCCTCCAGAGCGAGACCCTCGGAGGTTTTAGCCCTGTGGTCGGAGTCGAGCTCAGCACTCCTCCGCCACGTGGAGCCTCTCCGAGCGCGCGCCCTCTGGACCGGGTCCGCACTCTGCCCTCCAGAGCGAAACCCTCAGAGGTTTGAGCCCTATGGTCGGAGTCGAGCTAAGCACTCCTCCGCCACGTAGAGCCTCTTCGAGCGTGCGCCCTTTAGACCGGGCCCGCACTCTTCCCTCCTCCACCAAGGCAACCACACGAGCTCGGATCGTCCAGGCCGGAGTATGCCCTGCCATCCTGAGACGCCGGCGAGCTGCCCAAGGACTGCAGAACGACGCCCCCATGCCGCCATAACTACCTGTCCGCCCGTACTTCCAGGAGGATGGGCCTGCCAGAAAGCACGAACCCCTAGGGCGGCGACCCCCGGATCAAGGCTCTGCCAAGCTTCCCAGAATGGAGTGACCGGAGAGGATGTCAGAGCGAATGGAAGCTTCCCCTACCTTGTGTCAGGAAAGACGTCCCATCCACGGCACGAAATCCTGCCGCACGTGCCTGCCAGCCCAGCGAAGATCCCGAGGCAAGCATCTAACGGCCATTCTTCAACTACAAGTTGCGATCGGCACCCCCGAAAGGGGGGAGGTAACAGCAACAATCCATTACCAACACAAGTGCAAGCTCGACCAAGAGGGCGAAGCGTCACCACCACTACAGTTGAAGGAAAACGAGGAAAACAAGGAGAGGCGGAGGAACAGGGAACCCCTCTGTCACCGCTATCATTCTTCCCCTGCTACGTTTTCGCCTTCACACACACCTTTTGCTTCTCCTAGTACGGAGTCCATCAAGAGGGGCCCGACCAGGAGGATCTATTCCTCTGGATCATCACTGACTTGACCGTCGGAGTGCCCCCGCCGGAAATCCCGGCCCGGGTCACTAATCCCTGTTTCGCAGGTCTAGGAGTAGAGGACCGCCAGGCGGCGAAGGGAGCGCACTCCGGCGCCGGCAGCAGCTATGGGCCACGACGATCTTGGCGGCAACATTATATTAAAAATATTATACTATATTTAATATAATATAATATATGTTATGTTATAAAATGTAATATATAATTTAAATTATGTTATATTACACTCTATTGTTATATAATATATATTTTAAAATATTCTATTTTCTAATATTACAAATAAAAAAAATAACATATATTAATGTAATTTAGAATAATATCATTATATATACTATAATATTGTAGTACATTTTGTTTTATATTTTATAATAAAATATATTATATTAAATTATATTTAATATAATATGTTTTTACATTATATATTTGTATATAATATAAATATTTTATATTAAAATTAGTAACATAATATAAAACATTAATTATTATATTATATTATACTACAAAATATAATATTATATAGTATATTATATAATATTACAATATTAATATAATATAACATATTATAGTGTATATTTTATATTTTATTATAAAAAATATATTAGATTATATCATATTTAAAATAATATAATATATTTATATAACATAGTATATTTATTTTAAATATATTTATATATTTATATATAATAATATATATTTAAATTATGTATTTATATAGAATATAAATATATTATTTTAAATTTAATAATATAATATATATATATATATTTAATATATTACTTAGTATATTTAAAAGATTATATATAATTTCTTTACATTTATTTAGTATAAATAATTTTCAATTTTAATATAAAAATATTAAATATTTTATATTTAATAATATAAATATTTAAAATTTATATTTTTTAAAAAATAGCTAAAATATAAAAATTATATTTTTTTAATAAAATATAGATTTAAAAAGAGATCAAGAAGAAGAGAAATGTTTCGTTCTCACTGAAGCGAAAGGGACGAGACAGTTTTATAAAAATAAAAAATACCAGATTACCGCATCTCCGGTAATCTGGATAGCCACCCCTCCTTAAGGTAATCTGGATTGCCACACGAGAGATAATCCGAATTACCGGTTCAAGATAGATTACCATTTAATATAAATACCAAACATAGTTATCTGGTGGATCCACTTTAAAATTACTGATAATTTTGATAGATTATCGTCTACCAAACATAACCTAAGAGTTAATTCTTATCACTTCTATTTATATGTGAACATCACCCGAGCTCTGTGTAGGCCTCCGTATCAGCTGGATCTCTTGCATTGGATGTATCAATCTAGTGTCCCTGTCTAATAGAAGCTCCTGGGTGGTTCCCTGAATCGACCTCTATGGAGTTGACTCTGAAAAATATGGAAGGGATGTCACCATTAGGGTCTGAAGCTGGACCTCTGTTAAATGAAGAGGGTCAAATATCTGTGCCTAGTTGATCCTCACCACTATAAGAACAAAACCATCTTTGCACTTTCCTTTTTACCTTTACCATTTGCTGTCCTACTACTTGGAAAATTAATAATAATGCAAAATATGATGATATGCCATGCCCCTGTAAGGATTAAGTAGAACTAATTTTCAGATGGATGCAAGCCAAAATCTCTCCTTTTAAATCATCACAGCCATCCAATAAAATTACATGGGAAAAATGAAAGAACAGCCGACAATTCTAGTGCGGCGCAACAACATTCCCTCGGAATTCAAATAATCAGTGCTTTCAGAATCCAGATCACATCTTTCATTGGTCTGATTCCACTGGAATGAATGAGATCCATTTATGTGGATGCCCTCATGGTCCACCAACTTGCTTGGAACTCTGGAAGAATTTACAATCATGCAGGTAAACGATCTTGCACAAACACAAGAACGAAAGAAACAATTCAGTGTGTAGCAGCAGGTATCAAAGAGGTCTTTTGCCAAGAATACAGAACATATTTCCTATCCATATAAAATAAATAAATAGTGAGAATATTATACACGTAAATGATCCATCAAGGAACACCTAGATGCCCTTTGTTCCTACTTACAAGACTATAATTTTTTTCTACTCTCACAGGGTCATGGACATCATTGCCTAAAGACAACAATCAGCAAGCTTTCATCAGTTTCATGCTCCCTCAAACTCTCTCCGAATGGTCTCCAGCAAAAATTCGTTCCATGCATCAATTGGCCCCGGCATGCACCAGTGCAAACAGTCCTGTGGTGGGGGCTCTCCATTTGGTCCTCTCTTTGTCAACTTGTTCGGGTCGGGGCTCCTATATGGACCTGGATGCCCATCAGCCCTGTACCCAAAAGGCTCAGTGATGTCCATCAACCTCAACTTGGCACCACTTCTTGCTTTCTTCATTGCCCGTTGGAAGCCTGTAACCTGCTTCTCATGCATAATATCCGTGAATCCATTCCTGACAACCTCAGTCACCGGCCGAACCTTTCCGGTGCAGGACCCTCCTGTGTTCCAAGCCCCACCCTCATAATGGTCGGGCGAAAACGAGCGAACAATTGCTAGACCAGTGAAGTTTGGGTGAGAGGCAATAGCAGTCATGATGGTCTCAACTGATATACCAAAGGCTTCAATATTGTTGATCTTCATCTTACCCTTTTCTTTGGGCCACCAGAGCTGTCCCCCGACAATGGCATTGTCGAGGATGTACACAGATTGTTTGGCAAACCAGTGGCCAGAAGAAAGGACCAGCACATCAAACCCTGGAAGGAATTCCATGAAGGTCTCATCAGGGATGTCCAGGTGGACCTTGGCAACCCCCTCCGGGATAGATTGGAAGGCCTGGGTTGTATGACGAACAAGCCATGAGGACCATACGCGGACAATGCTAGTAGAGGTAGACCTGAAGTACCATCGCTGCATCCGACGATTGCCACGGTTCTTGGGAACTTCTACCTGTAAAAGGAGCATCAAACAATGTTAACCAGTGCTATGAAAAAGTAATTTACCATGTCTTAGGAGCAATCCTGGGAATCCAAGCTTAACAAATTCAAGAACCTAACTAAAATTTAAGGCATATGCTGAAGATTGGTAAAAGTACTATAAAAAATGTCAATACAAGATGCATGTATTTTATGGCACAGTAGATAAATATAAGCTACGAAAGCATGTGTACAAAATTAGCATGCAAGAAAAAACATTTGCATCTCGTTTGGATGTATGCCTTCCATCATAACCATTATTGACATTAACAAGAATTTCAGAACCCATGCTTGACCTGATGATACATGAATGCTCATTGTACATGATTACTTGACAGAAAGGCCCCTTCCAAACTGGAAATGCAATCTTTCTAGCTAAGAAATTGTTTGCAAATTAGTATGATATGCCAAAAGGAATACACAAATAATAATATAAATCACAATCAAGTGAAGTTGCATGTTCGAATTGCAAGAAAAAAAACCCTAGATGAACAGCTTCATCAGCATGATTACATAATACAAACATTTTCAAAACATTGTGATGGGGTTTTTATGTGCATCTTGTTCAGTTAACAAAATAGATTCTAGCTGGTGCAGATGCTGAAATGAAGGTGCAGATTTTTTGCATATTGTTAACTGTAAACTAAAGGCATGACAAGAACAATAGAGAGTTTTTCTTGTGCTTTGTCTTTGTTTATCCATTGTAACTTTGTATGCACTGGCCTTCTCCATTCGTTGCATTTTGTATGAACTACTAAACATGCAACAATTCATTGTCAATAATAAAAAAAAGCAGAGAGGCTAATCTTTACCACGGCATAGCATGTAGTACAAGTACTTGCAAAATATAAATTTTCCTACCATGAACTATCATTATCTAAGTTATTCCATGCCATGAGAAATACATCGCAGCTTAGCAACTTGCCTGCCATAGAATGCACATCATTGATTCCATCTGATTTCGAGCAACTGAATCCCCAATAAAGGCCAGTGTCTTTCCCCTCATCAACTCTAAGAACTTCCTAGCATCAAAGCGTGGGAGGTCACACTGTTCAGGTTTCCACCTCCAGTTCTCATAATCCTTGTCTGGTCTCCCATTTCCCTGGCAATTTTGCATTTGTGTTATGATGGGGCATGAGTTGTTTGTATACAATGGTCCAGCGGTATCATAGATCCATTTCCCATGGTACAGATTACAGCTCCCTAAACAGTAAAACAAAGTTGTAAGTACAGATATTTGACAATAATTAATTCTCATGCAGGTTATCGAAAGCAGCCTACATAATTGTGGCCTCTCCCCTGTGCCTTCCAAATTTGAAATTTGGAATAACTTGTGCAAGAAAGTAGGGAACAAAACCTGTTTAGTAGCACTTATTGCAGAAAATGCATCAATTACATCAGGCCAGCATTTTCCAATGGTGGGTGGCATTAGATGCAGGTTTCTTAACCTCCCAAACAGCTTGAACATCAAATAGACTTGCAAACTTGTAGACTTTTGCTTTATATAGATATTTAGGACTCATTTGATTCATGGGAAGAATTTTTCTTCCTAGAAAGTTATTTTCTAGAAAGTTACTTCCTGGAAATAGGATATTGGTATGTTTGGTTGATCATGAGAAAATGACTTATTCCAGAATGGCTTATATTTGGTTGAACATCAACTTTCTTGAAAAAACTGTATAAAATATTTATTATATCCTTAATAGATTTATACATTTCTTCTCCCAAACTTTATATAAATAATAATACTATATTTATATTAATATAGAAATAATATTAATATATTATAAACATTATAATATTTTATTAATATAAATATTAGGATAATATCACTATTCAATATTTCATCTTAATCATCCATTGATATTTTAAGGATATTTTTGGAAAAACAAGGGCATCAATTCTCATCCTATAGAAAGTCCCAAAGCCCACATCTTCTATAGGTTTCCACTTTCTATGCGAAGAGCTTTTTTCATTCTTTCTCCTTTTAAAACTCCAATCAAACAAGAAGACTTTTCCTCACTTCCTGAGAATTACCTTTTCTCCCCACCATTTCCCGTGAACCAAACGAGTTCTTAGAATGGAAAATGTCAATTGTCAAAGCGATCTCGTCAATTTGTGTATACCGCGAAAAATTAGTAATACTTCTAACATAAGTTGCGAAGTTATGAATTCTAAGCTCCTTTTAAGTAACCCTTCCACTATATAACAGGTATCTGAATATTCCAATAAATTGTAGATGCCCATACTGTTTCTTGCTGGTAAGCCCCTTTCTGTAAAAGTTTTGAGTGCAGTATGACCTTAGCAGAAGTTAACTATGAGCTACTACCACTTCACTAGTTTTAGATGTAATAAATAAGGATTCAGGTCCCGGCAGGACATCATCTTATGTGTTGGGACAAGACGTCCTACCAGTGTCTTAGCATCCTAATTAAGATACCTTGGGACATCCCCTATCCCGACAGTTGACTATGAGCTACTACCACTTCACTAGTTTTAGATGTAATAAATAAGGATTCAGGTCCCGGCAGGACGTCATCTCATGTATTGGGACAAGACATCCTGCCAGTGTCCTAGCATCCCAATTAAGACACCTTGAAGCATCCCCTGTCTCGAGTGTCGGGACAAGGCGAGATGCCGGCATGTCCCATTTCATAAAAGAACTGAGACATCCTTGTCCCACGGGATTTAAAACCTTGGTAATAAGCTTCACCTCATCCTTCCCGGTCCATCCCCATGGTATCATGCTAGACCAGAGGGTGGGGGGACGGAGAGGGAGAGGGAGAGAGAGATTAGGATGCGTCATCTCAGTCCATTCCAGTTGGGGTGGTTGGGTCCTATCAATATAGGGTGGCTAGTTGTCTCAAGACACCAATTTTCAATTTCTTGTTATTAATGACCATTCCGGTCCATCTCAGTACCATAAAGAGCCAACCTTAGACCAAGACAGGGTTCTGGGACTCAAACCCTTGGTTGACAATGATAAGAAGGTTCCCTAATGTCAGCTATTAATAGATACAATATTGATGCAAAACAGGTGAACATGAGTTTGGATTTATGAAAGGAATATTTATAAAATAAATGTTAGATAATAATTAGGTTAAAATTAGAAACAATTTGATTAACTGCATATTAAGGAAGCATAATAAAGAGGCCAAGATTGTAAACAAATATGAAGTGCTGGAGGTTCCCCAAGCAATTCTTTATCAGTAGTACATTAAAGGCTCCATGCCTCCATAAAAGGATGGCAAGATGGACAAGGATATTCCTATAAAGAAGTTTTGATGCTGATGCATATCTAAAGTGTTTACAACAGTTGGCTACAGGCAATGTTGCATTAGCTAGTATGGAACAGCAGGAGGGCTATGAGCATCAGATTGCGACATTATAAAATGGGAATGTCATAAAACTAGGTAAGCAAAATTCATAGACTAAGTGCATTAAAGGTTAAGAGATTTATCTAACATTGCTTGGAAATTTGCCAGAGAATCATTTCACGTGAGTTTACTCATTCTCCTACACAGAGGAGTGACCCCTGAATCCTTGAAGAAGGGTTGACAGGCTGATAGAGAGGGTAGTAAAGGCACACTTGCATGGGAGCAATGCAAAATTATTTGATGATTCCTGTTTTGGATGTTTTAACTTTGATATCTTCCAAAAGCAGAGTAGAGTTCATATAGACAATCACAAACTAATGGAAAATGGCCTGTGTTAAAACTTATATCTATAATTATATATGTCAATGCAAATCAGAATGACTGCATGGCTCCAAATTCTTGCTCAACAAAAAATTAAATTTAGAATAGAAACAAAGAGAAGAAAAAATAGTACAAAAAATAAGAAAAGGAACAAGAAAGAAATAGAAATAGGGGAAATGTGATAAAAGATGCACCAAAGAAAAAAAAAATAGTATCCTGCCCAAAAAAATTGAAGTTTCACAATATAAAATTTTAATATTTCATTTTTTTTAAAAACTCCTTCAAAGACATCAAGCTCACTTAAAAACAATATCCTTGTGGATCTCTCAACTTAATCTGACATGTTAAGACTACCTCTGATACACATTGGACTTTGCAGATACTAAATCTATATTGTTGTGGTAATATATATATATATATATATATATATAATTGAAATTTTTGCTTATTATTTAAGAAGTAACCAAATATCCCTCTCATATTCTTTCTAGTTATTTCTCTATTAAGAAAGATCAGATACTTTGATGTGATCTAATATATGATTCCACTGCTTATAAAGCAATCCTCAACTTTATGCTAATTTCAGGCTCTTCAATTTTCACTGTGTAACAACCAAATGATAATAAAACCCTATCAATAAAAGTGGTCCATGCGTCACTCAATACCATAAAAAAGTTTCAAGAACAACCTAGCTTGTTCACCCCATTTCAAGTCCTTGACAGCAAGGATGGTTGATCATCTTCAGGTAATGATGTGTTTTTCTTTAAGGAATCATGCAAAAAAAAAAAAAAATCTGAATCACCTCTTTATTTATTAAGTCCAATTCCAAATTTAAGGTTATACAACCCAAATTAGCAGTGTCTGCATCAATCTGCACTTCAGGATTTTTCCTACAATAGTTGCAAGTTCTTTATAAAGAAATATACCTTGATGTACAAGAATCTGAAAACATTGGAAATCAAGCACACACACAACATACAACACCTCGAAGCTATCTTCTCAACCCCTTGAAGACCACATTTAGCACCACATTTTAGAGAAGCAATTGCATTATTTGGATTTTGTGAGAGGGGGAAAACAGTTTGCACTTTGGGGAAGCTGTTAAAAAGGTAGTTCAAAATCTCCTGCCATGTTAGAGAATTGTGACAATCCATGCATGTTTTGGTGCTTTTCTTAAAAAAATAAATGCATTATATTTTTTTGGTAAGTATAAATGCATTATCTTTTGTGGCATACATTTGCCACTTCTAGTAAAAAGTGCCAGCTTTTACAATAATCCAAGAAAGGTATGATAATTTTATTGACCCCCAGATATCTAATGCAATTGCTTTTATACCATAAAAGTTACAAAAAGAAAAGAAAAGAAAAACCTTACATACTGTATAGATATATTTCTTTATCACTGCCAGAACCAACGTTTTAAATCCCAAAGGACCGAGGTGTCCCTGTATCTTCATAGAACGGGATGCCCCGTTATGCCATCTTATCATGGCAACTATTCCGATTATACATCCCAATAGATATTCTCTATCTCTCTCCCCTTCTTTCTTTTTTAAAATTTTTTTCTCCTTTCTTTTCTTCTACATTCCTTTCTATTTCTTTCTTTTTCTTACCCAGTTACCCCTTCCCTTTTTTTTTTCTTCTTTCTCTGTCATTTCTTCCTTTCTTTTTCTTCTCGCTTCCTTTCTTTCTTTCATTTTTCTCCTTTTTCTTCCATTTCCTTTTTACCTCTCATATTCCTTTCTTTCCTCTTTCTTCTCCTCTTCCCACATGGATGGATTTAGAAGTCCCAACCTCGTACTAATCCCGTTTTCTTACAAGAACAAGACAAAATGGTTGGGACACCCCCATCCCGCCAGGATATAAAACCTTGGCCCTAACTGTTCTAGTATAACACCTAAAGCAAATAAAAGAAGAGGGGAAAAAAGTAAACATAAAAGAAAAAGGACTTATCTTTGCAAAATAGTGCTTGATAAAGGAAGAGAGGAAGTAGCAGAGGATTTCAGGGGTTCAAGATGACAGCAGGTAAAGATCTCTAACCCTAGGTGATGGCTAGGGTTTGCACAAAGGAGAAGAAGGAGAGAAGACATACAGAGAGATCTAGAGAAATTCAGAAAATTCTCTGAATCGGAAAATTCCAAAAATATCCTAAGTCTACCAAGCAAGCGGTTAACAAGCAAATCCAAACTTGAACCGCCTCCGAATCCTCTATAGCACAATGTACAGCCCAAGCCCAATTGAAAAAAAAACCATCGATCAGCCCAGGAAGCCAGCCCATATATTAAATATAAAATTTTCTGTAATTCCAACTGAAGTTGGAAGTATAAATAGATTGTAAGAAGGATAATAGAAGACAGAAATTGAGTAACCAATTTTCTTCCCAAAGTCTCTTTCCCTCTCTGAGCTTTTCCCTCTCTGAACTCACCCTATTCCTCTTAGATCTCTCCTTTCCTTCTAAACTCTCTGATCTACTCTCCCCCTCTCAAACATACCTAATTTTTATAGATCTGGAGCTTTTCTGCTGCGAGAACCATCATCTGAGTGCTGGGATAGAGCCACTGGGATTCTTGGATCTAAGGGCATAGACACCACTCTTCACAGACCTTCCTCAACTTTGTAGATCGACAAGAGGTATTAAGTTTGAACTCTAGATCTCATCTCTATTTGCCAGTCGCTATAGCAAATACTTTGTACCAAGGTCTAGAGGGGAGTGATTAGTATTCCACTAATCAAGAATAACAACCAAGCCTCGGTGATCATCACAGGCCACCTTGGTTAGTGATTATTGTTGCCAAGAGCATATAGAAAAAAATTCAGCAAAAGTTTATAAAAATTACTCGAATAGTTTCAAAAGAAATTAAAATAGGGATGAAAAACAGAAATAGATTCAAATATCGTAACCAAAGAAATAAAAATAGGGATGAAAAACAGAAATAGATTCAAATATCGTAACCAATTTACTTGAAAAAAGGAATGGCCAAGGGAACCAGACTGAGAGAAATCAATGAAAACCTTAAGATTTTAGAAGAAAAAATGCAAGTATTTACCATCGAATGCCATAGCCAAATAGAAGAAAGATTACATCAAGTTACAGGGAAATATAACACTAAAATTGGAGTGCTGGCAAGATAGTTGGATGAAATACAATAAGAAGAAAAAGCAGAGATATGAAGTATTGCATATTAAGTAGCAAGGGGGTATGAAATTATAATGCCTGCGAACAGAATCGCAAGCATGAGTAGTTACTAAAGTTATTCTCTCTCCAGTCATCAGTATCTCATCCTGTTACTCCAATTACCGCACATAACACCCTCATGATTATAAAAAAATAAAAAAATAAATGCTCATGAACATCTTGGCTCAAGTTCTTTAACAATACTAGTTGAAGATAGGGGCAAGGAAATACTACCCACTTCATACAAGCTATTTGACATGATGGAAGACATCCAAAGTAAAGCCAATATTCACTTACCTTATCCAAAGTTGGATTTTCCAACCTTCAGTAGAGAAGAACCCAGAGAATAAGAAAGCAAATGTGACAGTACTTCAAAATATATCAAATATCTGTGACCCATTAAATGGAAATAGCCACAATGCACTTTATAGGAAAGGCACATAAGTGGAAGGAAGGTTACTTCATGAACAAACCAAATCTAAATTGGGAAGAGTTAGTAGAAGCTGTATATAGGAGGTTTGATAACAATAGTATGAAGCAGTTAGTCAGGAAATTTAACAAGCTGGTGCAAACAATAACTGTGACGAAGCACCAAGAAAAATTTGAAGACTTGAGAGCCAAAATGCTGTATATAACCCAGCTCTCATTAAACAACACTTTATAGAAAGCTATATAAGTAAATTAAAGAAGGAATTAGTTCCCTTTATTGATCTATCTCATCCAACAACACTGGAAAACACTGGAAGAAGTGTATGAACAAGCCAAACTTCATGAACAAGCCCTAACAGTGATGAGAAGGAAGAGTAAATTGGCCACCAGAACAATTCCATCCCAATCAGTCGGGTACCAGACTCCTAGATTGGCTACACAAGGAGAAACGGTTAAGTCCCAAAATTCCAGAAATACCAGCTTACCTCGGGGAGTTGGCAAGCAGCAATGGGAGCAAAGAAAGGTAGCAGGTCTATATGTCAGATGTGGAAAAAAATACCACTTCGACCACCAATGCTTCCAAAAGTGCATTCCCTCGCTACTACAATTGAAGCAGATGAAGTATTTGATGAATAGTTGTTACATAAAGAGGAAGTAGCAGGGGAATCCTTGATAGGGAAAGAAGAGGAGAATGAGCTAGGAACTATAATTTATGCCTTAGTGGGATAGATCAGTATGATACCATTAAGATTCAAAGAGAAGTAGAGAACAAATTAGTAGTCATCTTGATTGATACTGGTAGCATCCACAGCTTCATCGATTTCCAGTTGGCCAAGAAAGTGAAGGCAATCCTTATTCTAGCAACCCCACTGATAGTGACAGTGGCCAATAGATACAAAATCTTCCTTAATCTAGCAACCCCACTGATAGTGACAGTGGCCAATAGATACAAAATCTTAAGTAAATTAAAATGTGCCAATTTTTAGTGGACCATGTAGGGGAGCCATATCATACTGATTTAAGGGTGATTAAACCATATGGATCAAGTATCATTTTTGGAATTGATTAGCTGAGGATATAAAGGAAGGCAACCTTTGACTACTACATAAATTCTGTAACATTCATTAAGGATGGAAAACAAATGACTCCTAAAGAAATAACTAAAGGATCAAAACTGAAATCTACCAAGGTTGAACTCAAGTCTATTACCACCAATAGAGATAAAGGGTGGATTGAAGGAGAACTATTGTGCCATTGGATGCTTTGAGAATCCTGAGAAAGGTAAAGGTGAAAAGAAAATACCTACCTTAGTAAAAGTAGTATTGGAACAATATTCAGAAATGTTTCAAGTAAAAGCTAGCCACCTAGTAGTTCCAGGATCACACAATATCTCTGCTACCAAATACCAACCCTGTCAATATCTAACCTTACATATATACTTTTGAGCAAAAGGATGAGATAGAGAGGTAGATCCAAGAAATGCCCCAATCATCTACTTTTCAACCCGGCACTAGCCCTTATGCCTCACCGGTGCTTTTAGTGAGAAAGAAGGATAATAGTTGGAAATTCTGTGTGAATTATAGGTAGCTAAACAAGGCAATTATGAAGGATAAATATCCTATTCCTCTTATTGACGACCTCTTGGATGAACTTGAAGGATCTCGGTATTTCTCAAAGATAGATTTGAGATCCGGGTACCACCAGGTGAGGATGAGTCCAGAAGATGTGCATAAAACGGCATCGAGGACTCAATGGAGCATTATGAGTTCTTGGTCATGCCTTTTGGGCTAACAAAAGTACCTGCAACATTCCAAGCCATCATAAATGAGGTATTTTCTACCTATCTTAGAAAATTTGTGTTAGTTTTTTTTTTTTTTTTATGACATTCTTATGTACAACAAAACCTTGGAGGAGCATGAAAAATATCTTAAGAAGGTACTAACTATATTGAAGAAGAATCAATTATTTGCCAAAAGATCCAAGTATTTCTTTAGGTAGCAACATATGGAATATTTGGACCATATTATTTTAAGAGATGTAGCCACTAATCCAGATAAGATAGTAGCTATGAAAAGCGGCCAACTCCAGCTACACTTAAAGAATTGAGAGGATTCCTGGGGCTCATTGGACACTAAAGAAGGTTTATTAAAGGGTATAAAGCCATCAGGAAACCCCTAACTAAACTCCTCATAAAAGATAATATCCATTGGAATGAGGTGGCCTAAGAAATATTTGAGAGATTGAAAGAAGCAATGTCAAAAGCATCAGTTCTAGCAATACCTAACTATTCCTTACCCTTTAGAAGTGGATGCTAGTGGTCAAGGAATTGAAACAGTGCTCACTCAACAACAAAAGCCAATAGCATACCTTAGCAAAGGATTGAGTGAGAGGCACAAGGGACTATCCTGAATTCTTGGCTATATTGCTGGCAGTATCGAAATGGAAGCATTATATCAGTCCCAGACCTTTCATCATCAAGACTGACCACCACAGTTTAAAATATTTATTAGAGAAGAAGATCACTAGTGCCACCCAATAAAAGGGATGATGAAGCTCATGGGATTGGATTATACAACATCATATAAGAAAGGAAAAGAAAATCTGGCGGTTGATGCCTTATCCAGATAGGGTTTATTAGAGGAAGCATGCAAGCTATAATAGCAATAGTACCAATTTGGAATGATAAGATTGCATATAGCTATGAATGGGACCAAAAGAGCCGACAAGTCATGGTAAAGGTAATTATTAAACCTGAATCCCAACATAATTACTCTTATAAGCAAGGAGTGCTCAAATTCAGAGAAAGAATTTATGTGAGTACAAGGAAATTGAAATAGAAACTCTTAAAAGTGATACATGCATCATCTTTGAGGAGACACTCTAGAATGAGCCACACTTACAGAAGGATTAAGCAACTATTTTATTGGCCTGGGATGAAACGAGAAGTGGAGAAGAAGGTGAAAGAATGTGAGGTTTGTATCAGAAATAAAATTGATGGGACTCCTAATACAGGTCTATTATAATCATTACAAATTCCAACCCAGGCTTGGCAAGAAATCAGTATGGATTTCATAGAGGCCCTGCCCAAATTAGAAGAAAAAGATACCATACTGGTGGTAGTGGATTGACCCACTAAATATGTCCATTTCATTTTTCTAACTCATCCCTACTCAATACAAGATATAGCAAGAACCTTCCTAGATACTGTGCATAATTGCATGGGATGCCTCAGGATATTATAGCAGACAAGGACAGGATATTTACCAAGTGTAGCAAGATCTGTTCAAACTGATGGAGGTCAAGTTATAGTTAAGTACTGCTGACAACTCACAAATAGATGGACAAACCGAAAGGGTAAATCATTGCCTGGAGACTTACCTACATTGCCTCTATTTCCGAAGCCCCTGTAAATGGCACAAATAGGTATCCCTAGTTGGATAGTGGTACAACACCAATCACCACTCCTTAAGAATGACACCCTCTCAGGCCTTATTTAGGCATCCACCTCCAATGTACCCGCTGGTTAATTTAAAAATGGGGATACACACTACAATAGAGGACTGAAACAAGAAAAAGGAGCAAGATGGTACAAATACCGAGAGAGAGATTTAAGGAGGCTCAAAATCACATTAAACAAAATGTAGACAAAAGAAGAGTGGATAAAGAATACCTAGAGGGAGACATGGTATATCCCAAGGATAAAGCACAGTGACAATCTGCAAAAATCTCAAGCTTACCTCACAGAATTACAGTCCCTTCAAGATATTAAAAAGGATCAAACCTCTAGCATATAGACTCCAACTTCCTGAAGGATTCCAAATATATCTGGTCTTCCATATATCCCTACTGAAACAAGGGATTCGGAATCCATAGCAAGCTTCACCAATCAAGGTTCCCGGTACCGGTACCGGGTGCCGTACCGGTGGCCGGCCAGTACCGGTTCGGTACCGAACCGTACCGTGCCGACACACGGTACGGCAGGGTGTGCCGGTCCAAACCGGTACGCCCAAAAAAAAAAATTTTTGATTTTTTTTGTTTTTTTGTAATTTTAAGGTTTTTATTTTAATTTTTAAGGATTTAGGGTTTAGGATTTAGGGTTTATTTTTTAAAGGTTTAGCCGTTTAGGATTTAGGGTTTAGGCCGGTTTAGGATTTAGGATTTAGGATGGCGTACCGTTTTAGGGTTTAGGACTAAATACTAATATTTAGGACTATTTTCAATTGAAATTAAAAAAAATGATAATTAAACTAAGATTATCAGCAATTAATGAAAGTAAAATATGGCATAAACATATAATTACATACCAATGTCTAGAATCGGGTAGAATGACGATGTCCATAAATATAGGGATAATGTATGTACTCTGTAGGAAATTCGGCATGTCCCTCCTGCCAGGCAGCATGATACTCCTCTAAGCTCATCCCAGGAGGTATGCGTGATGGGTCATAACTAATCCAGATCCCTCTCTGATGTCCCGATTCTAAGAGTTGTCCAGAGACTGACGATATGGCAGTGCAGGTGCAAGAGGAATCCAAATATACCAGCGACAAAATCAGATGCATAAGATGCTCCGGGATAATAATCACTGGATGCTGACGTCTCGGATGCACTATATGGATCATATTGACCATAAGTTGCCGGTAGCTGCGGATAAGAGGATCCTGAATATGAGGATGATCCAGATACATCCAAGGATCCTACTCCACGTGCAAGATCTGCAGTTGTATCGTGTCCCGAACGACCACGCGGAACCCGTCGCCTATATGGAATCGTATCACGAGGTCTATCAGATGGTGCTCCATGATCTGTATCCTGCGTGGCATGGAAAAACTGCGACTCCCCAGTGAATCGAATAGGACTAGGTGGCTGTGACTCCTGTCCTCCTGCCCCTTCCTGATCACTAGATCCTCCACTATCTGAAGCACTATCATCACTGTCTCTGGTATCTGAATCTGAGTGGACTGAGTGCTCCGATGGAGGTGCAACTGCCTTTCCTTTTCCTCTGTCTCCAGGTCTACTAGATGGTGGGGACGGACAATGTGCTATATCTGCTGGAGCCCTGTGAGGAATATGACTTGTTGCCCATTGTCCAGCATCCACCGCAGCTTCAGTAGCTACAAAACTGGCTGGTCGAGGAGGCGATTCTGGCTCATCAAGCTCTGGCTGCTGCTGTTGCTGACCCATGACCCATCCAATCATTGGATCTTTATCCTCATCAATATATGAACTTGCAGTGGGATCAGGATATTTCAATTCTACTTCTTCCTGAATACATTTTAGCCTCAACCTTAAATTATAGTATACATACACAAGATTGTTGAGGCGTTTCTGTTTCAGACGGTTCCTCTATTTGGAGTGGATAAGACCAAATGTAGACCAGTTGTGCTCACATCCACTGGAGGACACCGTCTGGGAGAGGATCTTCACTGCAAGAACCTTCAAATTTTTAGTAGATCCACCAAAATGCACCCACCATTTAGCTGCAAAAGATATTACATCATTTAGAATTTTAGATTTGGCAAAATAAAAAATTTAATCCTGATATAATATTAAACTTACTCCTTAGTAGTACCTACCAGGATTCATCTTTGATTTACTTCTGATCGTTACAGTGGATCCAAATAAATTTGTGCCCTCCCAAAAAAATTTCGTCTGCCAGAAAAAAATTTATTATCTTGTTGAAATTAATGCTATTAAAAATCATTCAATAATTTTAACCTAACTTACTTCTTCAAGGCACATAGCATCGATATCTGGATCGGGCTCCATCTTATATATAACATTGTGCAGGGCAGACATAAGATCCTCATCCATGACAATGTCCGGTACGAAGTACTGAAATCTCGGATTTAGATAGTAAGCTGCACATATATTTTAAAAATCAGTCAAGCGTACTTGTATAAATCTAATTGAAACTTAATTTTTAGGGACTTCATAAAATACTACGTACCTGCTAAATGCAAATCCGAACTCATTTGATAACTCCACCGTCCATCAATGATCCGGATATACTCATATGCATGTGATGGATCTGCCTCCTGGATATTTTTCTTTGCCCTTTACATCATGAAATATAAGAAGCCCATCTGAGCATACCTCTTGGAGTCCATGGCACGAAGTACCTCATATAGAGGCTTGATAGCCTCCACTACCCTCTCAGCCCGCTGCCAGAATGTCTGTCTCGTCACTAAATTCTCCACATTGCTTCCCTCAGTATTTGCCCTGGTATATTTGCTCTCCTGCCAGTCCTGACTGACAAACATCTGACGCAGCTCTGCTTTCTTGTTAAGAAGACTATCAAGTACAATGTAATTAGTTACAAACCGTGTGACCCCCAGTCTCAATATTTTCTCCCTGTAAAGCTCCTCATCAATGATAAGACCCATGTATGGTTATATATAAATCTGGTGATAGACTGTGCTAGCTCAACAATCTTCTGCATCCTGCGAATTTTACCAATATCCATCAACATGAGGTCTATACAATGTGCAGCACAAGGGGTCCAGAAAATATGCTGTCGCCGCTCCATCAAGATCTGCCTTGCGGTCCTATATTGTGGTCCATTATCAGTGATTACTTGCACGACATTATGCTCTCCTACCTGATCAATCACCTCCTCCATCAATCGAGGATATAACTGGCATCATGTACATGATCTGAAGCATCAATATACTTCTAAAAAAAGTCTTCCCATCACAGTAAGTCAAAAAATTGATGATGCTCCGTCTAGTAGGACCAGTCCAACCATCACACATCACCATCAATCCATACATAGGCCACTTGCTCTGATATGAGGATATCCAACCTTCTAGCTCCTTATTGCTGTCCAAAAGATGACCATAGATATTCCTCGATGCTGGAGGATCTATACCTGCACCAGCAGCCTGTATAGATGAAATAGCAGAGCGATATAAGGATTGTCTGCTGCATGAGCTGGGATATGACTGAAATAAAACCAGGAGGAGATGGCCCGCCATATATCCCTCTTCTTATCCCTTTTCAGCATTGTGTCAATCCTTTGTTGCTTGGAATCTCTACTGGAAAATGCATATGGATTGACATCATGGATAGTGGCTCCCTCTGGAATGTCCCTGGGCCTGGAAAACTTCCTCCTACTGCCAAATGCTCCCAATATAGATGCAATACGGCCGGTGCCTCTCCTGACGGGCTCTCTGACTGAGGAGGTCCTCCTAAACTGTGTCTCAGACTCTCCTGGAGCACTAGCAGAAGCGGATCCTGATCCTGACTCAAAAGCTGATGGCCCGAATCGCTGTCTATGCCTGGCTGCCTCCTCCTGCTGTCTCTGCTCATACAAGCTCGCCTGAATAGCAGCCTCCATCTATGCCTCCTCATCAGAAGGAATAGATGCTTCCTCTGACTCCCTAGAGTGATAAGAAGGTGGTTCTGCGGCTCTGCAATCCACCTCTGCCTTCTTCTTTGCCGCTCTTTTCTTCCCAACTTTAAAATTAGCAAAGTATTTCTTCATCAACTGATGGACCTCTTGTGGATACTGTCGGCATGCAGATACATCAGAATAGCCACCAGCCAAGTGCTGCTTCAACCTTGTTACCCCATCACCTTTGAATTCGGTATTGCACCATTTACATCTCCAGTGATGCCGACCCGAGAGCATCTCTCCATGTAACCAGCCAATGTCCCGCTCCGGATCCTTCTTCCTCCTTGATGGATCCATACCTGAATATTTAAATTACATATAAGATCAATAATAATCTTTATTAATTAACAGTTTATTAACCTAATTTTTAAAATTTAATTTTTTTAATTTTTTTTATTTAAAAAATAAAAAAAATAAAGAAAAATAAAAAAAAATTAAATTTTAGATTCATGTAGGATTCCATCATACATGCTACATATATTTTTTTAAAATCCTAGAAATGCATTAAAAGTCAATTTTTTTTCAATTTAAGACTTACGGGCACTATTCATGAGATGCACAAAACTTAAATAAATCGACATGCAATTTATAGTGAGAGTAGCTTACAAGTCCTAGATTAATAATTTATAATTATAATTTTTTTTCTAATTATTTTTTAATTAATTTATTAATTCGAAATTAATTTTTAATCTAAAAAATTATATACTTAACAAAAAATTAAGATTTTAGTATCATTGTGTAGATCTATCCTAGATCTACCGCATACTCTAAAATCAATGCCAACAAATAAATTTTGACAGCATTTCTTTTTAATTTTCTAATTTGCACGGATTTTAACAAAATTTAACACTACGAAAGACGAAAATATGGAAAAAGAAAGGTATACGGACCTTGATTCTACCTACCCCTTCAATTTTTGCAGGTTGAATTGGGTTGAAATTGACCCTGCGAATTTCTTTTTTTGGTTTTCCTTCCACCGTGCGCTGTTGTAGAGAACACAGAGAGATCTTACGACCTCTTTATGTGCCTTTCATTAATTATAAGGAAATGCATCATTCTCCCCCCTTGGACAACATCACATGGCTACAGTGTAGCCATGTGACACCAAAAAAAAAAATTGCCCCCACCCTCTTCAAACCGTACTGAGCCGAACCAGGCCGAACCGGCCGATTCGGGCCCGTTTCGACCGGTTCGGGTCCGGTTCGGGCCCGGTTCGGTGCGGTAAGGGTTTTTTTTGGTTTTTTAAAGCGGCTGTGCCGTTTTTTAAAGCCGAACCGTGCCGACCGGCCGCCGGTCCAGTTCGGTACGCCCCGAACCGGCCGGTTCGGCACGGTTCGGTGAACCTTGTCACCAATAGTGCCACTTACCGGAGAAGACGGACAACTTTTAGTCTAACCAGAAAAGATTTTGGACAGAAAAATGATCCACGGAGGGAACGGAGTAACTACTTAAATGCTTGTCACATGGAGCAACCTCGGAGAGGAAGAAGCCACTTGAGAGGATTACGGGATCCTTAAGGGTTAATTTTCTCATTTTGATCCTGGAGGACAAAGATCCTCTGGAATAGAGGGATGTAACACCTAAAGCAAATAAAAGAGTTATCTTTGATAGTAGAAGAAAAAATAGTAAATAAAGGAGAATAAGGATTAATCTTTGCAAAATAGTGCCTGATGGAGGAAGAGGAGTAGCAAAGGATTTCAAGGGTTCAAGATGGCAGCAAGCAAAGATCTCTAGCCTTAGGTGACGACTAGGATTTGCACAAAGGAGGAGAGAAAATAGAGAGATCTAGAGAAATCCAGAGAACTCTCTAAATAGGATAATCTCAAAAATATCCTGAATCCACCGGGCGAGTGGGTAACGGGCAAATTCAAACTCGAACCACCTCCGAATCCTCTATGGCATAGGGTGCAACCCAAGCCCAATCAGGGAAAAAAATATTGATTAGCCTACGAAGCCAGCACACATATTAAATATAAAATTCTCTATAATTCTAGTTGAAGCTAGAAGTATAAATAGGCTGGAAGAAGAACAACAAAATACAAAAATTGAGTAACCAATTTTTCCACCTGATGTGGCAAGATCGTTGACGTGGGGTAGCTGTTAGACGCCACGTCAAAGAGAGCCGCCGCGTCAGACACCGCGTCAATCCCCCTGCTCGGACTCCTTCGTCGGGCTGAGCTCCCCCAAGACAACGGGACCGCCGTCGAAGCCGAGCTCCGTCCTCCGCTAGGTCGAACCCGCAAGCCCGGGATGCCTAGGCTAGAGCCGAACAGCGTCCTCCAGAGCGAGACCCTCGAAGATCGAGCTCCGTGGTCGGAGTCGAGCTCAGCCCTCCTCCGCCACGTGGAGCCTCTTCGAGGCCGAGCCCTCTAGATCGGGCCCGCACTCTGCCCTCCAAAGTGAGACCCTCGGAGATGGAGCCCCGTGGTCGGAGTCGAGCTCAGCCCTCCTCCGCCACGTGGAGCCTCTTCGAGGCCGAGCCCTCCGGACCAGGCCCGCACTCTGCCCTCCAGAGTGAGACCCTCGGAGATCGAGCCCAATGGTCGGAGTCGAGCTCAGCCCTCCTCCGCCATGTGGAGCCTCTTCGAGGCCGAGCCTTCTGGACCGGGCCCGCACTCTACCCTCCAGAGCGAGACCCTCGAAGATCGAGCCCCGTGATCGAAGTCGAGCTCAGCCCTCCTCCGCCACGTAGAGCCTCTTCGAGGCCGAGCCCTCTGGACCGGGCCCGCGCTCTGCCCTCCTCTGCCGAGGCGACCCCGCGAGCTCGGGATGCTTAGCTCGGAGTCGAGCCCTGCCTTCCAAGCTCAGCCCCCAGCTCAGGCGCAAGCACCGGCGAACCAAGGGACAGCACCGCCATCCCAGGACTCCGGCGGACTGCCCGAGGATTACACTGAGGCATCCGCCAGACCGCAATGACCGCCTGCAGCCGCCGGTTACACCAGAAAGGGAAGAGGTCCACTGTTCGAGATGCCATGCTTCTCACCAACCACCTGAACCACCCAAGAGCGGAAGTCAACCAGGAGATTCGAATCCCAGGGACAGCGACCCGCTGATCGAGGTACTGCCAGGTTTCCCGGAATGAGGCGACCAGAAGGAATGTCATAGCACATGACAGCTTCCCCAATCACGAATCGGGAAAGGCGCCTTGGGACACCGCCGCACGCGCCTGACAGCCCAGCGAAGATCCCAAGACGAGTGCCCAACGATAACCTAAGCTACAAAACTCAAAGGTAACAGCAACAACACATGATATACCACCAAAACACAAGTGCAAGCTCAACCAGAAGGGCACGGCACCATAAGCAAATCTAAGCAAGGGCGGGCAGAAAGGCCACACAGAGAATCCTTCTACACAGGCCGTTCTTCCCCCGACACACTTGCATCCCACTCTCACACTGCTCACTCCTCCTAGCATGGAGTCCATCAAAAGGGGCTCGACCAGGAGGATCTATTTCCCTGGATCGTCACTGACTTGACAGTCAGAGTGCCCCTGCCGGAAACCCCGGCCCAGGTCACTAACCCCTATTTTGCAGGTCCAGGACTACCGAACGGCAAGACAGCAAAGGGAGCGCACTCCGGCACCGACAGCAGCTACGGGCCACGGCGATCCTAGCGGCAACAGATTGGCGCGCCAGGTAGGGAGGCGTGTCCCTGTGAACAGTCCTTGACCTAGTTCAAGCCCCCCCTTTTTTTCCTCTTCTACAAGTAAGCTCCTCGGAAGGATGGTGACGACACGAGCGCGAGAGGCCTTCACCAATCATGCAATGGACTCCCCCTCCCGGGGGAACCCGCACAACTCAGAGACGGGGCCATCCGCTCCAGTTCAACCACCTCCGGCGGAGTCTCAGCTGGCCGCACTCGCCGAGCAAATGCAGATCATTGCCATAGCAGTGCGCCAGCTTCAGCACCAGCACCGGTCCTTGGCCACCCACCAGCAGCCAGGGACTCCCGCGGCTCATGCCGTGGCCCCCCGCAACAGCTTGCGTTCCTTCCAAGAAAGATCTTCGCAGCCGCGGGCCGTCACTGACAACAGGGGTAGCCATCAAACTCCGGCGAAAAGGCAACGAGCTGGGTCTGCCAACAGGGAGAGCCGCTCACCAAACCTCGAGCGGGCAGCATCCAAGCCCCACCGATGTAGGAAAAGTAAGACCCCCCGCCAAGGGTGCCACGCACCCATGTTACCTCCGTCTCCTTCGACGGAGGGGTCCACTGACGAAGCCATCAGGCGCGCAGCGGAGAAGCGCCTAGAGGAGCATGACCGCAAGTTAGCGGAGTTATCCCGCCGATTTGCCAATCTACCGGGCTCAGCTAGCGAGCCAACGGGCTACGACGCCCGTCCCCCTTTCTCCCAAGAAATCCAAGGGGAACCGATTCCGAGTCGGTTCCATATGCCGCAGGTGGATCCTTACGACGGAACCACCGACCCCCTGGACCACCTGGAAAGCTACCGGACCCTCATGAGGGTCCAGGGGGCCACCGACGCTCTCCTCTGCGTCGCTTTTCTTGCTACTTTCCGGAAGGCAGCCCAGGTATGGTTCACCCACTTGAAGCCGGAGAGCACCAACTCTTTCGTCCAGTTGGGACAGAAGTTCGTGGCCCACTTCGATGCCTGTCGGAAGTTGCCACGAGAGGCAGACAGTCTCTTCTCCATCCGGCAGCAGGACCGCGAGCCGCTACGGGACTACGTGGCCCGTTTCAAGGCTACCACATTGGAGATCTACAACCTTGATGAGCCAGTCGCCATGCTGGCACTAAAGCGAGGGCTCAGGACCTCCCGCTTGACCTACTCGCTCGACAAGAAGCCCCCCAAGACTTATTCCGAGCTTCTCCGAGCCCAAAAGTACATCTGTGCCGAGGCGGGAGCTCGACGAGAAGCCACTGAAGAAGCCGACCCCCATCGAGACTCCCGGAACCTGGAAGCCAGTGCCCCAGGTTCCAAACTCCCGGAGGGGGCCAAGACCGAAAGGCGCTCCCGTTCCCGAGGAGAGTTACACCCCCTCTTCTCGCCCCGAGAACAAAAATTCTCATGGAGATCGAAGGCGATGACTACCTGAGACGCCCGCCTCCGATGAAGTCCTCCATCGGCCGTGATTAGACCTGTCAAAATGGGCTAGAGCCCATGGGCCAGCCCATTTGACCCTATAAATGGGCCGAGCCGGGCTGAAAAAAATTGGCCAATTTATGTAAGTGGGCTTTTTGGCCCGGCCCCTGTAGCCCATGGGCTCAACAGGGTTAGGGCCGAGCCAACCCATGGGCCATGATATAATAATAAAAAAAAAAAAACTTAGCCTTACGGGTCAGGGCTCACTTAATCTGTTACTATTAGTCAACTCACCTACGGTCCTACATTTTACTGGTTTAGGACTTACTAATTACTACTTACAGGATGAAGATTGAAGATATCACGGATTTTATTTACTCGACGACGATGGGAGACCGGGAGTCGAAACTCGGGACCCTCTGTTAGGGTTAGGTCAAAGCCGCCACCCTCCGTCAGAGAGAACTGGTGAGTCCGTGAGTGACTCACGGAGAGTCGCTGGAGAACGGAGTCTCAAGTTTGGCTGTTTGGGAGAACCAGAGATGGAAAAACGAAGAACCCCACCCCATGGCCGCCGTTCTTCTTTTGCGAGACCATGACACCAGCCAGAACCCAGGACTTCGGCCGTTCGGCAGTGAGGACTCGTCATTCTTCCATCTTTTTTTTTTTTATTTCTCTCAACAGATCATTAGAGGCAGTGACCAGTAAGGCACGGGTCCAAGGGGGCTCGGGGTCGGGGGGTGCCACCGTCGCCGTGCCGGCCTGTCGTAAGGGCTCACAGGCTTTTCCCGATGTCGTGTCGATCCGTCATCGAAAATAGTGTAGATTGGAGAGGGGAAAGTTTGATTTCCGGGTTTTCCCTGCTTCCCGTCTCCCACCGGCCACCTTTACCAAAATCTACAGAAACGAATAGTATAAATTGATTCATTTTTTCCTACTTGATATTTTCAGCACGTGGATCCCTAGCCCACGGCCCACGGCCCTAGCCCACGACCCTAGTCCACGACCCTAGCCCACGGCACACATTGGGGGCTAGCCCGGCCCTAGCCCACGGTCCACCCAGGGCCGGGCCAGGTTAGATTTTTTTGGCCCATTTGTACAAGTGGGCCTAGCCCGGCCCGGCCCACAAAATGCAAGCCCATATGGGTTAGGGCCAGGCCGGGCCGAGCCGGCCCATATTGACAGCTCCAGCCGTGATAAAACGAAGTATTGCCGCTTTCACCGCGACCGCGACCATGACACCGAGGAATGCCGCAACCTCAAGTGGGAAATCGAAGAACTCATCAAGAAGGGCTACCTCAAAAGGTTTGTGGGGGGCAGACTGTTAGATATTAGAATAATGAAAATTAACCCAACTTTATTTGATTTAAATTGATACTTTTTGGGATATTTTGCAGGAATTGACTCCATAAACGTGTAGAGCTCGATTTTAGAAATCCAACGGTGCGAACCAGACCAAAATCGGAGTTCGAACGGGCCTAAAATGGATTTTAAATGATTTTAGCACGGATTTTAAAGTGGCATGATTTTTGGAGCGTCAACTTAAAATTTATGGCCGGTTTGCTGTGGTCCGATTGTTCGGTCCACAGAATTGCAGCCGGTCCACAACTGCCATTTCCGCCGGTCCACGGCAGAGAGCCATGGACCACCGAGCTCCGTTCGCTCCGAAACTCGCCTGAGGGATGCTCCCGGCGCCGCCCAAGCCATTGCCACCCTCACCGCTGGCCGGAGACTGTCCTAACGGCCGGAAAAGCCGTCGGAAACCTGTTGCTGCGCGTCATCTTCCTCGCCGCCGCTTGAAGCCGTCCAAGCTCCGTCGCTGCTCTCCCGCGCGCTCGCCCGTCGCCCCAAGCCGCTGCCGCCACCGTTGCCACCGTGAGCCCCCGGTCCACTGTCCCAAGCTGCCGGCCACCACTGCTCCTCTTCACGCCGCCGCCCGCTGCCGCAAGCCGTCGCCGTCCTGAAGCCGCTTGTCACCGCCCCTGCTGCCTCCCAGCTTCCTCTTGGTGCCGTCCCTTGCTGATTCGTGATCACAGAGGAAGTTTGCTCGGACTCGGATCAGGATATCCGAAAACAAGGATAAGCATCGGAACGAGAAGAGTTGTCGGACGATGCTGGATGGACGCGGGTTGTGCGATAGGATTTTTGAGTTTGATTTTCAAGATGGAGATATGGTCGCAAAGGATATCAGATGAGAAGATAGCACTGAGTTTAAGAAGCATATTAGGATGAGGAAATCACCGCGGTTCCCACACGGGCCCGGCATTGTATTTTTCATCTATAAATATCTCGGTGATTCTCCCCTCCGGGAAGGAAGAATTTTGGGGAGGCTCCACTTTCTTATCGTCCGTAGTTCCAGTTCCTGCTGTTGCTGTCACAGAGAGTCAGATAAAAAGGGAGAAAGGGACCCTTGTTCCCATACTTTTCTTTTATTTTCTCTGTGTACCCCAAATTCTTATGCAATAAATATTTATTTTGCTTTATATTAATCCATGTTTGTTTTTATTTGTTTTTATTTGAAGTAATACTGGAGTCATGTTGGATTAGCGTTTGAGGTAAGTCGAGGTGAATTAACTTTTGACTGACCTATACCTAAGGAACGGGCCGTGATCCACGGGTACGGGCCGTACTCTTGAGATAGGTCATATCTGAGTTATTTTCACGAGTTCATTATTTACATCTATTTCTTGCATTAGTTCTAGTTTGTTTTAGTTTATTTTAAATCAAAAGAAAATTCTTTTTCAAAATAACCCCAAAGTCTCTGTGGGTTCGACCCTTACTCCCGCTATTCTACCCTTTAGAGTAGTGGATTTAAGGTTCTAAATCGGTGCGTTGCGACGCGCATCACAGACCTCAGGTGGAATCCCAGGCACTCATCGCCCTCACGCCAGCTCCAGCCATCGACAACCGCCCTACCGAGAAACCGGTGGGCATGATCTCCTAGGGAGCCGCGCGCACGCCAAAGAGGGCCCGGGGGCAGGGGATCCTGAGAATGTACTCCCCTTTATGAGGGAAGGGGAAGACGGGAGGAAAAATGTAAATAATGATGCCGTGGTCGTCGAGATGACGATCGCGAAGCATCCTGTAAAACGCATCATGGTTGATAGTGGAAGCTCCACAGATATGCTTTTTTATGATGCCTTCTCCAAGATGAACCTTTCTCCCGATCAACTCAAACCTGTGCATACCCCACTTGTTGGTTTCACAGGTGATTCTGTAAGGGTGGAGGGAAAGATCACTCTCCCGGTCACCGCCGGGACCCCGCCTCGGCAGAGCACCGTTATGATGACTTTCACGGTTGTCAAGCTTCTTTCCGCCTACAACGTGATTCTGGACAAACCCGGGCTCAATCTGCTCGACGCTATTGTCTCCACCAAGAGGCTACTTGTACAGTTCCCCACTCCCTACGGTGTCGGAAAAATGAGGGGAGCACCCCAGCCGATGCAACACTGCTTTCAAACCCTTCCTGGGGCCGAGGTCCCCGAGGATGATCCCAAGGCAGATGATCTCGACCAAAGGGCCCAAGACCCTAGGGGAGGCCTGGTCGAGCGCCTGCTCTCTCATCCGCTCGGAGATGACTCCACGAAGACGGTGCAGATTGGAGCCCAGCTATCCGAGGAGAGGGCTCAACTACTGGAGTTCCTACGGGCAAGCGCGGATGTATTCGCCTGGACAGCGGCGTACATGCCAGGTATCCCTCTTGACATCATTACTTACAAACTGAGCATTGACCCAAAGCACAAGCCAGTTCGGCAGAAGAAGAGAAGCTTCGCCCCGGAGAGGCAGGCAGCCATCAAGGAGGAAGTGGACAAACTCCTGGCCACCGATTTCGTTCGGGAGGTTCGATATCCGAGCTGGCTGGCGAACGTGGTGATGGTAAGGAAGAACAATGACAAGTGGAGGATCTGTGTAAACTACACCGACCTTAACAAAGCATGCCCAAAGGATAGCTTCCCTCTACCGAAGATTGATCAGCTGGTGGACGCCACCTCTGGCCACAGGCTGCTCTCCTTCATGGATGCATTCTCCAGATACAACCAGATCCGCATGCACCCGGAGGACGAGGAGCACACCGCCTTTGACACCGACCAAGGGACGTACTGCTACAGGATGATGCCCTTCGGTCTGAAGAATGCAGGAGCTACATACCAGCGTCTGGTCAATAAGGTTTTCAAAGACCAAATTGGCCGGAACATACAAGTATATGTGGATGACATGCTCGTCATGAGCAAGCCGAACTCGAGCCATATCGCTGATCTCGCCGAGTCCTTCCATAACCTGCGGCTGCATCAGATGAAGCTGAACCCATCGAAGTGCGCCTTCAGAGTGACGGCAGAAAAGTTCCTCGGCTTATGGTCACCAAGAGAGGTATCGAAGCAAACCCAGAGAAGGTCTAGGCAATCATCGACATAGAGCACCCGGCCTCCAAGAAGCAGGTCCAGCGCCTAACGGGGCATATTGCCGCCCTCAGCAGGTTCATCTCGAGGTCGGCCGATCGTTGCCTTCCATTCTTCAGGGCGCTACGCAAAATGCATGACTTCACTTGGACGGAGTGCAGGACAGCCTTCGAGGAGCTGAAGAAATTCCTCGCCTCTCCCCCATTGCTCTCCAGGCCAGAAGAGGGGGAGGAGCTCCTGCTTTATCTGGCGATTACACCTAGAGCCGTCAGCTCGGTTCTCGTCCGTGCATACGAGGACAAATCTCAAAAGCCGGTATACTACACCAACAAAATCCTCCGCAGTGCGGAGATCAAGTATACTCGCTCCGAGAAACTCATTTTTGCACTAATAATGTCTGCTAAGCGCCTCAGGCCCTACTTTCAAGCACACCCGATAGTGGTCGTGACGGACCAGCCACTGAGGACCATACTCAGCCGTTCCGAAACTTCCGGGAGATTGGCCAAGTGGTCCCTGCTGCTCAGCGAATTCGACATAGTGTACCGATCGAGGTCCTCGCAAAAGGTCCAAGTCCTAGCTGACTTCGTGGTTGAGTGCACCAGGTTCGTCGAGGAGCCAGAGCAGACAATAACGAAGACCGAACCAGGGGAGGAGCCTTGGATCCTCCACGTGGACGGCGCGTCCAATTCCGGCGGGAGCGAAGCAGGCCTCATCCTCACCAACAGCGATGGGATTGTGACAGAATGCACCCTCCGCTTCAAATTCGCCGCAACAAACAACCAGGCAGAGTACGAGGCGCTCCTCGCGGGTCTACGAGTTTCCCGCGAGCTGGGCGTGCAAAATTTGAAAGTCTTCACCGACTCCCAACTGGTTGACGGACAAGACTCCAGAGAGTATGAAGCTAGGGATCTCCAGATGATGAAGTACCTAGAGCAGGTCCGCTCAAGCACGACAGGCTTCTGGCGCTTCAGCATCTTCCACATCCTCCGTGGGAAGAATCACGTGCGGATGCACTATCTAGACTCACAACCCTGCCGAACTCATCGCTGGGACGTACCAACATCGAGTACCTCGAAAATCCGAGCTACGAAGGCTTAAAGGAGGTGCATCAAGTCACCCCCGAGCCAAGCTGGATGGACAGGTATGTTAGGTACATCACCGACAGCTCCCTACCCGAGGACTGCACAGAGACAGCCCTCGTCAAGAAGGCCTCCCGGTTCGTTCTGATGGAGGGCCAGCTCTACCGCCGATCTTACTCCTACCCGCTCCTGAAGTGCCTCAGGCCCGCAGAGGCAACCTTTGTGCTCCAAGAGATATACGAAGGCCTCTGCGGGACCATGTGGGAGGGAGAACACCGGCTTATAAAGCCCTTCGCCAGGGATACTTCTGGGAAACCATGAGGGAGGACGCCGCCGATTTCGTTAAAAGGTGCGACAAATGCCAGCGCCACGCAAATATATAGCGCCAGCCGGCGGCGCCGATCTTCCAACTCCAGCCCCTTAGCCTTTTGCCCAGTGGGGAATAGACATCTTGGGGTTGTTTCCCCCTACACCAGGGCAGCGAAGATTCCTGCTGGTGGCAATCGACTACATCACAAAGTGGGTCGAGGCAGAGCCACTGGCCCGGATCGCGGAAGCCAATGTCCGCCAATTCTTTTGGAAGTCAATTATTTGCCGCTTCAGACTCCCCCGTTATATCATCATTGACAACGGGCGACAGTTTGACAATCAGGAGTTCGAAGGGTTCTGCGCCGAACACGGCATCCAGCACCGATTCACCTCGATAGCTCACCCTCAAACAAACGGGAAAGCCGAGGTGACTAATCGGACCATCCTTCAAGGGCTCAGAACCAGGCTGGACCAAGCCAAGGGCAGATGGGCGGAAGAACTCCCGAGCGTTCAGTGGGCCTACCACACAACGCCCAGAACGGCAACCGACGAGACGCCCTTCAACCTTGTTTTCGGCGCCGAGGTGGTCATCCCGGTTGAGCTCGGCGTGCCCACACTACGAGTGCAGTAATATGATGAGGCGCGGAACTCGACACATCTCTTGCTCAACTTGGATCTCCTCGAAGAAACCAGGGATAAAGCCCGGCTACGAATGGCGGCATACCGGCAGCGAGTAGCCCAATACTACAATGCCCGGATCATGCCAAAAGCCTTCAGACCCGGAGATTTGGTGCTAAGCCGGACAGAAGCGTCTCAACCCCGGGAGTGCGGCAAGCTCTCACCGAACTGAGAAGGCCCTTACAAAGTGGCAGAGGCCCTCTCACAGGAGGCCTATTACCTCGAGGATCTCGAAGGCGTCAGGTTCCCTCGAACATGGAACGCCTGCAATCTGCGAAGATACTATCAATAAGGTAAGGTTTCCCACCAATAATAATAATAATGGTTTTTCCTTTGCACGAATATCTATCTGCCTTGCAGGAAAACCTCCAAGACGTCTTCGGGCCCAGCTCCAAGGCACTAAGACCTGAGCCCAGCTCTCAGGCAACCCAAGACCGGGGCCCAACTCTCCGACCAAGGGATCTTCGAGCTAAAAGCTGCTATCTAATCATCAACGTCTTCGAGCCCAGCTCCGAGACGCCAAGACCTGAGCCCAGCTCTCAGGCAACCCAAGACCGGGGCCCAGCTCTCCGGCCAAGGGATCTTCGAGCCAAGCTGCTCTCCAGTCATCAACATCTTTGAGCCCAGCTCCGAGACGCCAAGACCTCAGCCCAGCTCTCAGGCAACCCAAGACCGGGGCCCGGCTCTCCGGCCAAGGGATCTTCGAGCCAAGCTACTCTCCAGTCATCGTCTTCGAGCCCAGCTCCGAGATGCCAAGACCTAGGCCCAGCTCTCAGGCAACCCAAGACCGGAGCCCAGCTCTCCGGCCAAGGGATCTTCGAGCCAAGCTGCTCTCTAATCACCATCTTCGAGCCCAGCTCCAAGGCGCCAAGACCTGAGCCCAGCTCTCAGGCAACCCAAGACCGGGCCCAGCTCTCCGACCAAGGGATCTTTGAGCCAAGCTGCTCTCTAATCATCAACGTCTTCGAACACAGCTTCGAGATGCCAAGACCTGAGCCCAACTCTCAGGCAACCCAAGACCGGGGCCCAGCTCTCCGGCCAAGGGATCTTCGAGCCAAGCTGCTCTCAATCACCAACGTCTTCGAGCCCAGCTCCAAGGCACCAAGACCTGAGCCCAGCTCTCAGGCAACCCAAGACCGGGACCTAGCTCTCCGACCAAGGGATCTTCGAGCCAAGCTGCTCTCAATCATCAACGTCTTCGAGCCCAGCTCCGAGATGCTAAGACCTGAGCCCAGCTCTCAGGCAACCCTTGGACCGGGGCCCATCTCTCCGGCCAAGAAGGCCTCGAGCCTAGTTCCAAGGCACCAAAGACCTGAGTCCAGCTCTCAGGCAACCCTTGGACCGGGGCCCAGCACTCCGGCCAGGAAGGCCTCGAGCCTAGCTTAAAGGCATCCAAGACCTGAGTCTAGCCCTCAGGCACCTTAGACCGGGACCCAGCTCTCCGGCCAAGGAATCTCTGAGCCCAGTTGCTTACAACTGCCATAATCTTGCGCCCGACTTGCCGACACCAAAGCCTGGTAGCCAAATCCAAGGCAAGGTGAGACCCTCCTCTCTGATCTCCCCACTCATCTCAAAAAAAAAAAAAGGAAGAAGAAAGAGAGAGAGGTGAACGAAAGAAAGAGAATAAGAGGGAAACATCAGGCAATGAACAGGTAGCAGGAAGATTCAAATTTTATTAACAGAAGTCAGTTACAAACATTTTTCAGATCTCCAACATGCCAGGTGACCCCAACCAAGTACAAAAAGAAAACAAAAAGAAAAGAAGCTACTATACTCTGACTGACCACTCGGCTGGGTTGTGAGGCTGAGAGGTCCCACCTTCAGGAACCTCTGGCTGAACGGCTCCGGCTTCGGGTGGCCCAGTCTCGGCCTCGGCTGGCAGCGAAGGCTCGGAGACCACAGCTTCTTCAACGACCGCCTCCTAGCCAGACTCCGTGTCCGAGGCTAAAGGATACCTAAGGCGATCGCAGCCCTCATCAGGAACGAACGCCTCGACCCGGCCGTGCAGAAACATGAAGCCTTTGTAGGAGTCCGACGCCATTTGGTAAATCTCGGTGACGAACTCCTCCGAGGCCTTGAACCTGGCGATGGCCTCTTCAGCATCCTTCCTGGCCCCGATGGCCTCCTTTGCCTTGGCGGCCTCCATCCTGGCCGCCTCCGCCGACTTGGCCGCCATCTCCGCCGCGGCCAACTTCTTCCTTTCTGTCGCTAGCTCGGCCTGAGCAAACTGGGCGATCTCCTTATGTCGATCAGCCTCAGCATTATACCATCTCAGCTTCTTCTCAACGAGAGAGAGCTCGTCAGCGCTCTTCCTCGAGCGGCTCCGCTCCAGGTCAAGACATTCCAGGAGCTTCTTCGCTCGCCCCTCAGCGTCGGCAAGCTACTTCTCCAGGTCCTTGACCTTTTGCTCAAGCGCTCCATTCACCCCGATCTTCTCCTTCAGATCGGCCTTCAGCGTCTCGATCTCGGCCACCCGCTGCTGCTCACTGCGCTCCCAGTTTCGACAGCAGCCCCTGATGAAGAGGGCCTCGACACCGATCTGCGCCATGTAAAAGGTCAGCCAAAAAAAAAAGGAAGAAAGCTCGGATACTGCAGCGGGCACGGAGAATTCAAAAGATTTGATATTTTGGGTAAGAACTTCTTTTCATTTCGAAGTGACCCGGAGCATCCGTACCGTTACGACCTCCCCGCCAATGGATTCAAGTCACGTGTTGGCCATCGGTGGAAAAGGCGTCACGGCCGCTCTGAATCCTGCGCCAACATTAACTACTCCTCGGACGTGGCCACGTGGCGCCCCCGCACTAGCCTGCAGGACCATCCCATGGAGCGCCAGCAATCATGGCCATCATTATGCCAAATCTTCGCCTTTCCACATCAACGTCACAATTACTCCCTTCGGCCCAAGCGCCGCGCACTAACGGGTCTCGGGAGTGGGGGGCAAATGATGTGGCAAGACCGCTGACGTGGGATAGCTGTCAGACGCCACATCAAAGAGAGCTGCCGCGTCAGACACCGCATCAATCCCCCCGCTCGGACTCCTTCGCCGGGCTGAGCTCCCCCAGGACAACGGGACCGCCGTCGAAGCCGAGCTCCGTCCTTCGCCAGGTCGGACCCGCAAGCCCGAGATGCCTAGGCTGGAGCCAAACAGCGTCCTCCAGAGCGAGATCCTCGGAGATCGAGCCCCGTGGTCAAAGTCGAGCTCAACCCTCCTTCGCCACGTGGAGCCTCTTCGAGGCCGAGCCCTCTGGACCGGGCCCGCACTCTGCCGTCCAAAGCGAGACCCTCGAAGATCGAGCCCCGTGGTCGGAGTCGAGCTCAGCCCTCCTCCGCCACGTGGAGTCTCTTTGAGGCCGAGCCCTCTGGACCGGGCCCGCACTCTGCCCTCCAGAGCAAGACCCTCGGAGATCGAGCCCCGTGGTCGGAGTCGAGCTCAGCCCTCCTCCGCCACGTGAAGCCTTTTCGAGACAGAGCTCTCTGGACCGGGCCCGTACTCTACTCTCCAGAGCGAGACCCTCGGAGATCGAGCCCCGTGATCGGAGTCGAGCTCAGCCCTCCTCCGCCATGTGAAGCCTCTTCGAAGCCGAGCCCTCTGGACCGGGCCCGCGCTCTGCCCTCCTTCGCCGAGGCGACCCCGCGAGCTCGGGATGCTTAGCTCGGAGTCGAGCCCTGCCTTCCAAGCTCAGCCCCCAGCTCAAGCGCAAGCACCAGCGAACCAAGGGACAGCACCGCCATCCCAGGACTACGGCGGGCTGCCCGAGGATTGCACTGAGGCATCCGCCAGACCGCAATGACCACCTGCAGCCACCGGTTACATCAGAAAGGGGAGAGGCCCATTGTTCGAGGCGCCACGCTCCTCACCAACCACCTGAATCACCCAAGAGCGGAAGTCAATCAGGAGATTCGAATCCCAGGAACGGCGGCCCGCTGATCGAGGTACTGCCAGGTTTCCCGGAATGAGGTGACCAGAAAAAATGTCAGAGTACATGACAGCTTTCCCTATCACGAATCGGGAAAGGCGCCTCGGGACACCGCCACACGCGCCTGACAGCCCAGCGGAGATCTCAAGACAAGTGCCCAACGGTAACCTAGGCTACAAAGCTCGAAGGTAACAGCAACAACACATGATATACCACCAAAACATAAGTGCAAGCTCAACCAGAAGTGCACAGCACCACAAGCAAATCTAAGCAAGGGCGGACGGAAAGGCCACACAGAGAATCCCTCTACACAGGCCGTTCTTCTCCGGACACACTTGCATCCCACTCTCACACTGCTCACTCCTCCTAGCGTGGAGTCCATCAAGAGGGGCTCGACCAGGAGGATCTATTTTCCTGGATCGTCACTGACTTGACCGTCGGAGTGTCCCCACCGAAAACCCCGACCCGGATCACTAACCCCTGTTTTGCAGATCCAGGATCACCGGACGGCGAGACAGCGAAGGAAGTGCACTCCGGCGCCGACAGTAGCTACGGGCCACGGCGATCCCAGTGGCAATACCCCCAAATTCTCTTTCCCTCTCTAAGCTTTTCCCTCTTTGAACTTACCTTATTCCTCTCAGATCTCTCCTTCTTTCCTTCTAACCTCTCTGATCTACTCTTTCCCTCTCAAACATACCTGAATTTCCATAGATCTTGAGCTTCTCTACCATGGGAACCATCATCCGAGCACTGGTGTGTTACATCTAGCTCAGCAATCTACTGCATGTTATTTACGTTTTTATGTTGTTATTATGCCTTTTTTTTTTCAAATGCATTCTGCTTCTACACAAGTGGGAGATTTAACAGGATCTGAGGCATAAAGTCTCATGTAATTGCAGTAAAAATGCAAATTTTAACAAGAATACCCCAAAACCAATGTCATGAAATCCACTATTAAATTCATCCATCAAGATCACAATTTCAGTGTTGAGAACAAGAATGAAAGGCCAAAGGGAGAAAAGAGAAGCAACACTTACTGGAATCAACCTTCTTAGCATTGTCTGATGAAGCTGGAGGGGGCGTTGCAACAGCTTGTGTGGAATCTGAGGAAGCAGAATCAACCTTCTCAGAGTTGTCTGATGGAGCTGAAGGAAGAGTTCCAGCTCCCAGCGTAGAATTTGAAGAAGCCAAAATGATCTTCTCGGAGTTGTCTGATGGAACTGAAGGGAGAGTTGCAACTGCCGGCGCAGAATTTAAGTAAGCTGGGCGATCATCAGAATTCCCCGGATTGGTATGCCCAGAACCATTGAAGGCACCAGAGGGAGAGGAGCTGCCAAATTCTACAACATCAGTACTATCTGAAGCACCAGAGCTGTTGGCAGCCCCCATCTCTACTGTTCTACCAGAAGATAATGTGGTAGAAGAAGCTGCTGGATTATCTGGCATCTCATGCCTAGATAAAGGTTGCCTGATAACCATATCCTGCTGACCATTTTGTGAAGGCTCCGACGGCGAAGACAGAAGTTTGGTATGATCATTACCCAGAGCTATTGGCACTGGTCTGCTTAAATGGTCTTCACCAAGGAGATAACCACGAAGGGATAAACCGACAGGATATGAAACTAGAATCAGTGATGCAACCACAAGAAACAGACCCAGGGCTCCCACTGAAACAGCCATCGAAGAAAGGGACCGAAGAACTGCCATAACACCGGAATGGCTTTTAGGCGAATATATTGCCATGATTCCCCAAAACAACCAAACTTAACAGGCAAGAATAAGAGCCATGCTCTGTAGAAAATGATTCAGAAGCTAGGAAAAAACCCAACCATCTTCTCCTAAACTAATCTCGGAGCCAGGATTTCTACAATTATGCAATTTCCCCCTTCAACAAAGGAAAGTCTCTGCTCAAATAAAAATGACCCTTGAAATTCCAAGGAATCCAAGGAGAAGCCTATTGCCCAAATCTATACAGTTAAAAATCCAATCTTTCGAACTTTTTAATCAATAAAGATCCAAAATACTTCCAGTGGCTATCGAATCAAACAGGCAATAGCTATCAAAACTACAGAGTTTCATTTCTACTCACATAAACGAGCCAAAGCCTAGAGAAAATCGTTCAAATCTCCGATTGCTAATTTCACAATGCACCTAGCAGCATCCCACAAAATATGTCTAAATTTCTACAATGCTTCCAAAGAGCAAACAAATGCTAGAAATCCAGCAATCTACAGATAAAAACTTCTAAAAATAGAAATCATGAGCAATGAATCGAACTCCAGATACCTTAAATTCCAACCTCCTTTCTATTTAAAACGGCGACCTCAATCACAATCCTTATGCTCCATATAAACGATCCAATCCAGCGATGGCATTTCCTATTAGAAAGAAAATATTCGGAAACCCCTCCGAAAATCCATCTCCCAGCGTGACAAAAGATCGCTGAAAAGAAAGGGGAAAACGCGAGAGAGAGCGATAATTTGGGCTGCTCGTAGAGATTAAGAGGAGAGCGAGGAGCGCGTTAAGATTAGATTTCCGCCACGGACAGCTCCCCCGTCGTGCATATCGCCGGTCATAAAGTTGGTCCCGAGAAAATAAAAGCGAGCCGCTCAAAGGCCTCAAATGACCGTTTTACGCGTCTTCGTCGCTAATTTTCTATAAGGAAAGCTTGTATACAATTTTTTATGCGGAGCAACATCGGCCGTTGAGGGGTAGATAATGGAATGGTTTATATTGGTAGAAGCCTCCATGAGAAAGAGGGTTGATCTTTTCCTCATCTTAGAATTTGGCCGGACTTTTATTCATCCTAATTTTTTAAAAATAAAAAAATATTAATAATATATTCAAATTTGTATAATTAATAGATATAAAATGCTAAAGATGAATCGATTTCTCTCATTCAATTCATCATTTTTACGTGGCAATCATGAGCTCATATCCATGTGGTAATCATTTATCCAGAATAAACTGCACTGCTATATAAAATTAGTAAAGATATGAAGCAGCTCACTCTTAACAAGGTTGGTAAGTAATTTTGTGTTTCTTTTCTTCTGTTCACAAAATCCCACTGTACGACCTTTAAAAAAAAATTGATGGCTTTTTTATTTATCTTTCTTCTATTTTTGTATAAATAAATATTCTTATATTTGAAATTTATCAGGTTGATAGAAGTTTTAATTTTCTCTTGTTTTCATCTAATAATAAAAAAAACTCTAGCACTTGTTCTGCTTTCTTTCTAAAAAAAAGTTTATATTTTCAGGGATATATTGGATCTCATATCTTGAAAAATTATATGCATCAAGCGACCATATAACATTCATTATAATTACTTATTTTTATAAATCATATTCATTAAATATTTGTCTTGATATAGTGTTATAAAATTATAATTTTTTTTTAGTAAAATAGGAGAGAGGAATGCTACTCATTAATATAATTGATGGGTTTACAAAAATCCGGATAAGATATATATATATTAGATACAAGAAGCAGAAATAGTCTATCATAAATGGAACAAAAGCTAATAGATAAAAGAAACCAAAGTTGTAAAATATGGAAACGACATGTAAGAATATAATCATGAACGAAACCAGACAATGTTGTAAGACTTTTCAAAATATAATAACAGCACATTTATGTGAAGATAATAGATAAACAAATAATTATGATTAACTGTTTGCATAATAATATGATATACATAATATAATTTTTTTTATTTTTTTATTTTTCATGATCTCCCTTCATCTAAAAAGATGTGCTTTCATCATAAGTCGCCACCAAGGTTATTGCTGATTTATTAAAAATAGCTTACTATAAATGGAACAAAAGCAAACAGGTGAAATAAATTAAAACAGTGAAATATAAAAACTGCATATAAGAATCGAACCATGGATGAAACGATGGGATGGAGGCTTTCCAAAATATAATAACAGTAGCATCTATGTGAAAATAATGAAGTAATTATGATAGATTGTATCCATAACAATATGATATACAGGACATAATTTGTTTTTATTTTTTTATTTTTCATAATCTCCATCTATTTAAAAAAGATTTGCTTTCATAATAAGTCACCCCCTAGGTTATTGCTGATTTATTAAATATATGTTGTCCTAAAAAACGAAAAATTGTTAGATATACGTGTCGGTAACGGACTACTTTTTATTACTAAGTAACGATCAAGGAAAATTTTTTATGGGTATTTTGGTCTTTCAAATTTGCTCTTGGACGATCGGCCCTTTAACGGGTTCAGCTGGATGATTCCAGACGTCGCCCACAAAAAGTTGGCTGCCAGCCTACCACCGTTTTCTTGGGCAAAGAAGAAACAGCGGTCCAGTTGCCTGAGGAAAGTGGATGCCATGTAAAAATAAAATCTCTTGGGATCAAATACAAGACCAAATTATTTAATACAATAATGGTTATTTAAAGAGTTTTTTTTTAAGTTTTTTCTGAAATTTTGAATTTATAAATAGGTCTCTATTCCAGTCATACAATCCATCCATGAATCTCAAGTTCTCTCCTTCATATATCTCTCTCTCAATTTTTTTTCTAAAATTCTTTCTTTCAAGCATTTTTTTTTATTTTGATAATTTGGACTAAAGACGAGCTGATCGGCATTTGTTTGAGATCGTGTCACTGGCAAACGTTAGAGTGTTGACTTCCGGATTATATTTTGAAGGAGAGTGTATAGTCCAATCATTCTTTGTACGAGAAGAGGAGTTAAATCTCTTTTAAGATAGTGATCTTATCCGCCTCCTAGACTAGGCTCCCAAACTTTGTTCTGTTTATTTTTTATTTAAATTATTTATCACACCAAAATATTTTACCGCACACACCATGAAAAATTACTTTTGAAATACTTTAAAATATATATAAATCATATATATTTTTCATACATTATAACTAACAATCTAAAAAAGATTTATAAATAGTTTTTAGTGCATGCATATAAATATAATTATTTATACTTAATTATAATTTATTTATCTTACATATTTTATATTTATATATATAATAATAATAATTTATAATTATCTTTTTTTGTTTATCTATGGTATCATATTTATTCCTTTTATATTGTATAAAATTAATTGAAGATCCTTACTAAACTTGTACTGCAGCATGCAAATTAATTTTTAAAAGACTACACAAACAAATTAGTCAAAGTTTTTAGAATTTAGAGATAAATAACTTAAATAAAAATCTTAACAAACCACATACCCGATCACATTAGTGATCATTTTAATAAAACTTCAATTTCCAAAATATATATAAAAGACATCTTTAAAAATATATACAATAAAATAATAATATGTAAAAATTTAAATATTTTAAATATTTTTTTAATAAAATTATTTTTATTTTTCAATTTTTTTTCTCTGAACTTGACCTGGATTCGATGATAACCCTTAAGGATGACATCATTAACCTAAAACCCAAAAAATTTGATGGATTCCATTTTAGGATGTTGCAAAGTCAAATGAAATTTTTGCTAACAACTTTAGGACCTTGGTCCATGATCAATCAGTCTATCAGTTTCTCTAGTTCAACCATATCTACTACCTCAAAAAAGGATTACTTATGTAAAGGTAAAATTCTTAGTGCCCTTTCCGGCTTACTCTATGATATTTACCTATCAGCTAAGAGTGCGAAGGAATTATGGAATATCCTAAAGTCTAAGTATGGCCTTGATGATGTTGGGATTGAACAATTCAACACTGCAACATTTCTTAGGTATAATATGGTAGAAGACAAATCCATCAATAACTAGCTTCACCAATTCTAATAGTACTTTAGAAGACTTCAAGCCAATGGAGATAAATTATCAGAAGGATTTAAAATCTCTAGTCGTCTAGATAAAATACCTCTTTTCTGGAATGGCTTTATTAAAAGTCAGCTCCAAAAATAAGGAGAGTTAACTCTAGGCCAACTTTTAAATTCAATTATGATAGAAGACCAACATAAATATAAAACCCAGCAAACTAGAATTTCAAGTGCCCAAACTAATCTAACCCAACAATATCAGATCAACAACAATATCAAATCAAAATCAAAGTCTAGATTTCAACCAAACCACCGATACTAGTCAAACCAACCTTACCGTCCTAATTCAAATAAGTTCAAATCCAATAATAAATCCTTCAAAGCCAATAACACTAGATCCAGCAAGTTATGCAAGAGGACAAATCATCTTGCAAAAAACTGCTTTTATCGGAAGAAGGAGCCTTTTTGCAAACCTTCTGGTTCCTCTAAATCACAATCTCTTATAATTGAAGGCTTAGAAGACTCCATCTTTAGATCAGTAAACTTAAATCCTAAAGTTAATATTACTTCTTCTAATCTTAATTGATGATTAGATTCATGAGCTAATGTTCATATTTGTTTTGATTGTTCCTGGTTCACTACTTTCAAGACTCAAGTCAAGGAGGTGTGACCCTAGAAAATAATACAGTCATTAGGATCATGGGACAAAATCGAGTCAACATGAAGATGATATCAGGAAAAGTTCTTATCCTGACGGATATGCTATATGTTCCAGATCTTAGAAAAAGCCTTGTCAGTGAGTCTCAGCTGGTTGAAAGGGGATATAAAATTATCCCTGCTTATAATAAAGTTGTAATAACTAAGAATAATGCCTTTATAGAAAAAGAATATATAAGTGAAGGCTTATTCAAACTGAATGTAATAAATCCTTTCATTAATAAAGCTAAAAATCAAATTTATTTTGTAAACAAATCTTAATAAAATCTATGGCATAACATGTTATGTCATGTACACATAGAAAAAGTTAAACATATGATGGAGTTAAAACTAATTCCCAAATCAAACTTATATACATCTAAGTATGAAATATGTGCCAAATCTAAACAACCAATAAAATCATTCAAATCAGTTAAAAAAATTCTTCAATCTTAGAATTGATATAAGTGATGTATGTGACTCCACCAAGACTGCAACACACGGTAGCAATAGGTACATAGTGACCTTTATAGATGATTTTTTCAGATACTTCTATTGTTACCTGATTAAATCTAAAAACGAAACCTTCAATAAGTTTAAAATTTATAAGAGTAAAGTAGAGAATCAAGAAGAAAAGAAGATTATAATTTTCATATCTGATAAGGGAGGGGAGTATATCCTGAATGAATTTTTTCAGTTTTATCTAAAACATGGTATAATTCATCAAGTGACTGCTCCTTACTCTCCATAATTTAACAGTATAGCTGAACGTAAAAATCATACCCTCATGGATATGGTAAATGCTATGCTTATCAATTCTAGCTTACCCAAGAACTTGTGGGGGAAAGTTCTTCTATCTTCTTGCTTCATTTCGAATATGATGCATATTAAGAATAGTGGCAAAACTCCTTATAAACTTTGGAAAGGAAGGACTCCTAACCTAAATTTCATCAAAATGTAGGGATGCCTAGCCAAAGTTTTATCCATGAACCTAAAAAGAGAAAACTAAGACCTTAAACTATAAGTACTCTATTTATAGGCCATGTCCAAAATAGCAATATCTATAAATTCTTAGTAATAAATTAGAGGTTAGTGATATAGTATATAACGCAATCTTAGAAACCAGAGATGCTTATTTCTTCGAGAATATTTTCTCTTTTAAGACAATTTCTAGATCCCTTGAATGTGAACCATCTTCCTTTAGATATATAGAATCAGAACTAGAAATTGAACCTCAATTAAAAAGAAGTAAAAGAGCTGAATATGATTTTGGAAGAGACATCTTTACATTCTTATCAGAGGATAAACTTTCTATATATGATGAGACGATGTGATCATCAGAATCATCTTTTTGGAAGGAAGTCATAGATAGTGAAATTCAATCAATCTTAAAAAATAAAACTTGGGTTTTAACTGACTTGCCTCCAAAAAACAAATCTATAAGAATAAAATAGATTTTTAAAAGGAAATTAAGGCTATATGGAATGATAAAAAGATATAAAGCCAGGTTAGTAGTAAAAGGGTTTAACCAAAAGAAAGATTACTTTGACACCTATGCTCCTATAGCTAGGATAATTATTCTAAAAATTTTAGTAGCTTTAGCTTTAATTCATAAATTAATAATCCATCAAATGGATGTAAAAACTGCATAATTAAACAAAGAATTAAAAAATATATAATAAACAAACCTCAAGGATTTGAAGTAAAAGGACAAATATTGCCCAGTAAGCAATCCAAGAGGAGGGTTGAATTGGGTTTCTAAAAATTATATGCAAGTGTGTATACCAATTCAATAAACAAAACAAGTGCTAGAGAGATATATGTATAGTGTGCTCTTAAGGAGTGTGCAGCAAAAATTTAAATTGTAATGAAAGATAAGAACAAATAGAGAGACAATGAATCACAAACACAATCCAAGTTTAGTGGTTCGGTGCACTCCAAACACCTACATATACTCTCCAAGACCTACTTAGGAATTCACTATAATCACTCATAATTACAGTCGATTAGTTTTCCGGGCTCACTAATCAAAATCTCTTTTGGTTTTCACAAGGTTCACTAAAAGAAACCTCTTGGTTTTCAAAGGTTAACCAAAAATCTCTTTGATTTTCAACTAGACTAATCAAAAACCTTCTTGGTTTTCAACTAGGCTAACCAAAAACCTCCTTGATTTTATTCTTGGGCTCATCAAAAACCTTTACAACAAAGTAAGAAATGAGATAAAGAACACAAGAAAAGCTTTCTAATAAAAGCTATTATCTCTTTGAAGTTCGATGAAGATGCTTGTCTTCAATTCAATGAAGCCTCAATCAATGCTCAAAAGTTGTTAGACTTGAAGGCTCTTGATTGCTTTTGAATGCTTGAAGGCTTCTTTTCTTGGAAGTAATATCTCTCAATGAATGTAGGAGTGAATGCACTTGCTTTCTTTCTTTTTCTTATTCTCTATTCATTCTCTCTTATTTCTTCTTCAATTTGAATCACTTAAATACCATCCCAAGGCCCAAAAGTTGGTTTATGATCGTGAGACACGAAAAACTAGCCGTTGGGAGTAAAAAGGATGAGTTCTACATTTGAAAAAAACTAGCCATTATTATTTCTATAATTCCAAGTGTTGACACTTCTAGCTGCGAGTCGACACTTAAGTTCCTTGAGTCGACGCCTAGTTCAAAAATCTGCATTGAAGCTCTCTGGAAATCTTAGATGAGTCAACACTTCATCTAGTGAGTCGACACATGAGTAGACACTTATCATCTATGAGTCGACACATGAGGCAAATCTTGGATTTCAGTATGTTCTGGAAAAATTGTCTCACGCTTTGAGTCGACATATTGAGTCGATACTTAAATAGCATGAGTCGACACTTCAAGCGTGCTATTGAAACTTCTCTCTGCGTGTCGGCTTGAGTCAATACTTGAATTGTCATGAGTCGACACTTGAACTGTGAGTCGATACTTTGAGTCGACACTTGCTGAAACTTCTTCAAAATTGACTGAAACTCTGCTGAATCCTTTTCCAACTGAACTCATTAATTCCTTTTAAGCAAGTCTTAAATACTTAAGTCCATTAAACACTGATGTTTCAATTATAAAAAGGGCTTCTTCAATCTTTTACAAGCAGTTCAATTTTTGTTGATTTGATTAATACTTTTTTCTATTAAAAATACATTCAAAGAACTGTTAGTACTCAAACATACTTAAGTATTTTGTTAATCATCAAAATCAATAATGGAGTCAACAACAAAAATATAAAGTATGTAGATTAATAAAATCACTATACAGTTTAAAACAATCTCCTAGACATTGACATATTAAATTTGATGAAATTATCTTAAAAAATATTTTAAAAATAAATGAATATGATAAATATATATATTATAAAAGACATGATGTTGATTTTATAATATTATGCCCATATATAAATAATATATTATTATTTAAAATATTAATAGAAGTAGTTCAAAAAACTAAAAATTATTTATCAAATAATTTTGATATGAAAGACTTAGAAGAAGCTGATATAATTTGATGCATGAAGCTTAAAAGAGTAGATAGTGAAATAGCAGTAAGTCTAGGACACTCGATAAAGAACATACTTAAAAATTTTGAATATTTTAATTTAAATCATATCTCTACCCCTCATGATCATAATTATCACTTTATTATAAATTTAAAAGAACCTATTAATCAATTAGGATATTCCCAGATGATAGGATCCCTGTTATATATTTTAAATAGAACCCGTCTATATATAATTTATGTAGTAGACAAACTGAGTAGGTATACTAGTACTTATAGAAAAAATATTGGAAAGCTCTAGAAAGAATCTTTAGATATATGAAGGAAATCTTAGATTACTCTCTAATATACTCAGATTATCCATAAGTAGTTAACAGTTATAGTAATGCTAATTGGATAACAGATAACTTAGATATTAAGTCCACCACTGGTATCTCTTCTTGTTATGAAGAGCTGCAGTATCTTGGAGCTTTTATAAACAAGTAATAATTACTAAAAGTATATTAGAATTTGAATTAACTACTCTTGACATTGTATATATTGAAGTACAATGGCTAAAAGATTTAATAAATGATATAATAATTTTTTCATCAAAAAATTCTTTAAATTATGATTGTAGAGCTTTAATTATTTTATTAAATTAATATGTAATTAATAAAAAGATGAATGACCATATCCTGATTATGTATAAAGCTGTAAGAAATAAAATGAAAGAAGTGATATCATAATAATCTGTAAGATCAAAAAATAACTTAATAGATCTTTTGATCAAAGGCCTTTCAAAGGTTACGATATATGAGATATCGAGGAGAATAGGACTTAAGCTTATATATTAGTCACCAGAATAGATCCCTACCATCATGACAATTTCATGGTTAAGGTTCAAAGGAAAATGATCTCTGAGGTGACGTTTAGGAGCACCGATTTTGAGTCTATCTCCATCCCATCCCTATGGTATTGTACTTTATTATGATGGTTAGGTTGAGCATAGCTCTTAATAGATCAAAGACTGTGAGTTCAGCAATGTACGATTTCGTTGTATATACTTTTAGAGGATCTACCTTAGTGAGAATAGTCGTGAGACCGTAATTATAGAATTAGGACAAATCCCTTGTAATTCTCATGAAAATCAAGACAAGCATATGGCTTAATAGTCCTATCTTGAATGATGATTAGTTTATCTTCATACTATGTATATTTTATACTAAATGCAAGTTCAAATCTAAAATATACTTGTGCTAAACACAATAAAAGTCCAAAAGTGTTATTGTTTAAACTATTTATTGAATTTAAATATTTTATGAGTTTTAAAACTTGGGAAGATTGTCGCACATCTTTTTTCTGTTAGAGTTTCAAAATGCATAGCCATTCGGTTATTTATGTACGTTTCCACTCATTTTATATTTTCTTAATTAATTATAAGTTTTAATGATTTAACATGTATCTTTTTATTTAATGTAATAATGACTATTTGGAGAGCCTTTTTGGGATTTTCTCTGGGGTTTTGATCTTATAAATGGCCTCTACCTCATCCATACAATCCATCCAAGAATCCCAAATTCTCTCCCTCATATATATCTCTCAAAAATTTCTTTAAAATTCTTTCTTTCCTGTAATTTTTTTATTTTGATAATTTGAGCTGAAGATGAGTTGATCAGTGTTCATTCGAGATCGTGCCACTGATAAACGTTGAAGTGTTGGCTTCCAAGTTGTATCTTGAAGGAGAGTGTGTGGTCCAATCATTCTTCGTACATAATAGGGGCAAATCTTCTTTAGGACATTGATCTTATCCGCCTCCCAGGCTAGGCTTTTAAATTTTATTCTATTTAATTTTTTTTTTTGAATTATTTGTTACACCAAAATATTCTGCAATGCACATCATGAAATTCTTTTTTGAAATATTTTGAAATATTTTAATATATATATATATTTTATATATTATAAGTAACAATCTTGGGATCTCACTGCATCATGTGATTTTTAATATTAATATTTTTTTAAAAATAATTATATAATTATATATTATCTCCAAAAGTGGCATTATGGGCCCACCATAATTTAAAATATGATACACTTTTCCTCGGTCGTTGCAATGAAATAAAAATCATATGGACAAGGATTATAGAATATCATATAAAATGGGCTTCCTATTATAAAATTAATAATTTTATTAAGATAGGAGTTTGTAACTTTCAAAGATTTTGTTATCAAGTATGTCTCACATGGTATTGAAGGTGCCCACTCCAAAAATCATTCATCCTAACCTTTAGACCTATTTTTATAGATAAATATTATAAGAAAGTTTATCAATTTTTTATTATCAATCTATTATATATAACTAAATTTTTATTATTTGGATCCAATGACTGCCACGTGCCATCTTTTTCTAATTTTTTGTATTCAAAATTATATTTTTTATATAACAATATAAGTTATAAAAGTAAATAAGTCTAGCTTAGTTTTGAAGGAAATTTTTCTTCAAAAACTTGTACTAGATTTTTGTGGCTTGGTTTTGGAGATAATTTTTTAAATATTAAAATATTAAAATAAAATCTGAATAAATTTAAGATGATATATATTTAATAAATAATAGATTTTATTAAATAGATTTTGAATTATACCAAATATAAAAATTATTATATTGTATACATCGCACAGGCCAACATTTAGTTTACCTATATTCTTATACTTTTCAAAATTGATAAATTACTTGTATTTATCCATGAACCAGTGAAAAAACTTATCCATATGAAAGGTGATTAAATTATTTTTCCAAACTAATAAGTAAATACTCAATTTTATTTCTAAAATTTCCTTCTCCTGATTTTCCACGTCTCTTTATTCATGCCCAATAACTCAGTTGTCCACTATCTCAAACTCTAATTCTAATTATAAAAAAAATATGAATAAATTTTAGTAACTTATCCAGAAAAGTAATAATATAAAAGAATATGAATAATAAATTTTGAAACTACTTTTTCAAAGAACATGAACAAACTATTCTCAAATCTAAATATTGTCTAAAAAATATTTATCAAGAAAATATAAATTTTTAGCTAATTTTTTTTTAATGAGATGGAGCGTTTATATAAGCCTAGTATGAATATAACATACAGAATCAAAAAATAAAATACTTCTAAAATGGCAAGAGCCAATTCCATAGCAATTGAGATTACATTACTAGTATGCTGAGCGATAAATGAAACAACCCAGTCAACAGCAGCAGTTTGCTTCGTGATAAATAGATGACCAACGAGATAACATCTCTAACCAAAAATTAATATTCTGTAATAGAGGATTTGTGGCAACACCCTTGGTATAGGACTGTATCTGGTGAATGATAGTAGAAGAATCATTCTCAACCATCAATTAGCCTACACAAAAAGTATGCCTTCATAGATAATATCAATTTAAGCAACCAGAAGCTTAGCCTCCAAACTAAAGATCCTATAAAAATAACTATCCCATAGGAACCAATCTAGAATCTAAATTTTTAATGATGAAGCCATCACCATCCTGGACACTGCGATCAAAATTAGCTTTGAGGGGGGTGTGGGGCATCCCAAGAAATAAAAAATTGGATCGCCACATACTTCTATCCTGGATGGCCGGAGTCCTCGATTTCTTATGTCACACATTGCTAGAGATGATAATCGGGTCAGGTCGGGCATATACAAGTCGGGTTATATATGGATCAGGTCAGAAAGTCTTAATTTGAGTCCGATCTATTTATTAACTGGATTATAGTTTAAAAATTTAACATAATCTATTTAATAAACATGTAACCTGATTCGATCTATTTAATCCATTTATTAAATATATAATCTGCTAACCCGACTGGACCTAACCTGTTTAATCCATTTAATAATTGAACAACCTGTTTATCCAATTCAATCCGATCTAATTTATTTAATAAATATATAATCTACTTACTTTACTCGACTCAACTTGATTCGATCTATGTATTAAATTAATTAAATGAATTAAACACGTTAAGTCGAAAAAAATCTAAACTTAAATAATTTATTAAATAGATTAAATGAATCAATCCATTTAGGATCCGAATTTAATTACTATATTTTTTTTCTTTTTTTGATTGAAGAAAGGGATAGATGGGTTAAACCTAGTGTAGCTGCGCCGTAGGCCCCTATCCCATCAGGTAATGTTTGTTTCTAGGTGCTTAGATTTTTATAACTTTTTCTTATCAAGAAGTGAGTATGTCAATATGACACTATATCATTAAAACATCGCAGATCTCCATTCTACCTGATAATATTCGATTCATGATATTTAAATTTTTATAATTTTGTTTTATAAAAAAAAAAAAAGAGAAAAAAAGAAAAAAAAGAAAAACATCAACCGAACCACTTATCACTAAGATAATGGTTGGTAAAACGAAAAAATGATTAAAAAAATTATGATCTCTCCTCCATACCAACCGCGAGTCCTTAAAAATAATTTTTAGGTTTAACTAAACTATCCACGACCTGTCAGCAGTGAGGCAAAGCCCTGCCAGGTACCAACCCTGCGCGCAGCACTCTTCCAGCTAAATGTTAATTATGACCTCATTCTTCTGTCCCAGATGGCCGGAGTCGTCTTCTTAGGTCACGCGCTCAGGTGTACCGCTCGCCGGGCTCTCCCTTCTTGCTCTCCTGCGCTTTTTCTCGGTAGTTTTTCCTTCTTTGATTTTGATTTTCGTTTGCTATTGATTGCTCGATTCTTGGCGAAATTTATGGTCTCAATGAATTCGAGAGTTTATTGGTAAGATATTGGGAAGTAGGTTGAGAATTTTCTTTTCTTTTTTTTTTGTCGGGGTGGGGAGAGGGGAACGGTTATTTTTGGTCATGAGATGACTGGAAGCTGCTTGATTGATTGTCTGTAATTGAACGGATCACTACAGAGTGCAGGTAGTAGTAATGAGACAAATTTGTTGCTATGTTTCATGTTATGATTATGAGATTAGAATATGATCCTGTATGCAAGGGGAACAGGCTTTAGTTTTGAATCTTGGGTTCTACTACTCAAGATTCCTGGATACGGGGGAAACTAGACTTCTTTGAGGAGGATCGAAGTAATGAGATGTGGCCGACACTGATATGACCTGCTAACACAAGTAAGAGAAGGGGATGGTTTTAGGGTTAGGAGGTCATGGTTATGCAGAAATGCATGGTGGATGATCTAGGTTCATGTCATAGAGGGCATGTAGACTGAAAATAAAATGGTTTCAATGATTTTCTACCATAAATTAAGATAAATTATTTGTTATAATTATGAATATATAATCTCTGTGACCGCTGTCTTGAAATAAAAGAAGCAACTTTCTGGTACATCTCAAATCTATTTTAGGCTTTTTGGACTCAGTGTGCATTCTGGCAAACATTAAAGGTGCTCTTGTAGAAGAATTCACACAACATAGAATCTACAACTCTTTTTACCTTTATCGCTCATGCAGGGTATGTGTTGTTCACAGATATAACAATCAAGTTTCTTTGATCCTCTTGATTCTATTATGCATCTCATCTGCTTGTCAATATTTATATTTATTGAACATATATCCTTGCAAAAGCAGTGATTTTTTTCCAAAATAATTGCGAACTGTCCTTTTTATTTGGTCATATACCATCTTGAGATTTGTAATTTGTCTAATAAGGTTCTTAAATTTATAGCTTTTATTTTTTCCCCATCAATTTAACAATTAAAAATTTTCAGTAAAGAGCTTGTAGAGAAGTGAGATGGTTATAAATGTTGTCAATATTGAATATAACGCTCTTGGAAGTCTCAAAGATATTTACTTATGGTACTTTGTTGTCATACTTTTTGCAATTTATATAACATGTTCTTATCAATCAAAAAGAAATTTCACATATTGCATTTTGATTTGATGACCAGCACATACATAAGTCAGAGTTTTGATTCCAAATTTCTCTAACTATAACATGATGATATATTCACATTTTGTAATTCATGTGACATATTTGGCATTGTTCATTGTTTTTGAGCACATATCCGGCTGAAGTTGTTGTTGCTCCATTTTTCCTCTTCATCTCTTCCTCTAAAATTAAGGGCTCTTGAAGAAAGAGGCCTTCTCATTAACTATCCTATATTGAAATGTCTTGTCCGCTACTATATCAAGTAATCCATATGCTGAAATTGATTACTTGAATTGTAATAAAAAATAAAGAATTTATCATTATGGCATGTGCATATTGTTTTATGTGCTGACAAAAATAAATAGATTGATTGATTAAATTCATCAAATTAGTAAAATATTTTTCTGAAAGTTGGAATTGCTATCCAAAAAAATCTAGAAATAGTATATTCCATAATACCAATATATTCTATTTGATACGTCTTACCTAACAATATAAAATTTATGAGATGATTAGAATGTCAAACAGCATTTGTTATTGCTCCTTATTTTTGATAAATATACCAGCCACAAACCTTTTCATGCACATCAATATGTGCTTCTATGAGTAGAGTGTGCAACTGTGCATTTTCGTGAACATGTAAGAATATGTATACATCTAACTGTTCGAGCTAGATTGATGCACAAAATTGTTAAAATCATTTCTAAGAAAAATGAGTAGTCAGAGTTCAAACTTTATGTATAACCATTTAAAGTAGTTATTCATCTCCATCAATTAGGAATCATCTTAAGATCAGTATCCGTCAAATTAACTTTGGGACTGTTGTTATCATTATGAGCTCTGGACCATGTGATATTGTAAATTTTTCACACTACAAGTAAAAGAGATCTCAAACTTGGAATGCTATGAGTCAAGGTTTGCAAAATTGATACCGAGAACCATGTCGACGCATCGATATGCACCTCATATCGAGACATGTTTGTAACACTTTTCTTACCCCTATTCATAGCATTGCCCAAAACCAGGCAGCACAGATTGGTTTCACTCTGCTCAGACCAGTTTGGTACATATACCAAATTGAACCTTGGTATCGGTACAGTACAGTCCAGTCAGCATGGAAAACCTTGTTAAGTATTCATAGTCATAGCTAGTAATACTTGTGGCCGCATACCTACCCCTCCAAATCACCTTCCCCACTTTTCCTCCTCCCCTCCTTTATGGGGAAACAGTTTTCATTCTCTTGGCATCCTTATAGAGGTCTTGGTTACATGGAGTTCGAAAACCATAAGCATATTTCATTTTTTCCTTAGATGCAGTTGTATATTTTAAGTAATCAGTTCATAATTATGTTAACTTCTCCACATATGTATTTTTTTAAAAATGAGATCTTTTTGATTTGAGGTGAGGTTACATATTTGAGTAGTTAAAAGTCGATCATTCTGCCAAGTTGAGTGTTTAAGACTTCCAGTGCAGGCTACTCAAACATGGCTGAGGTAACAGCAGAAAATGGTTACAATCATATCACTCGTGTGCTATTTTGCGGTTTTTATTGGCCTGCTTCTCAGAATTACACAAGGGAATATTTGCAGAACTATCCATTTATTCAGGTTCTCTACTTCTCTAAGTTATGGCATCTTAGTATTTTTGATGCACCTTGACTTTATTGCATTTTCAGTTAAACTGATCTCGTGGCATCACTGTATTTTTGATGCACCTTGACTTTATAGCATTTTCAGTTATACTGATCTATAAATATTTTACTGGTTATAATACTGATACAAATCTTTGATGGGTTTCTTCAGCCATTTTAACCATATTTTATTTCTATTCTGGTGGTTCTAATGAACTCCTTTTTTTTAAGCTTATCCTATACTCGGTATACCTCAACACATGTTATAGATGTGCACGTAGATAGAGGTTGTTAAGACCTTTATCCTTTTGTTTCTTGTAAAAAAAATTTATACACCACCTTACTTTCATGTTATCACCAGAACAATGCATTTCTCTAGCTCTTCATGTTATAACCAAAACACATTACCATCTGTAGTTTGTATGTCCTGAAAGGACCCAGTTGGTTAGTTCATATTTTTGTTGCCCATCATAGGTATGAAATGAATAAAAACTGATCAATAATGCTTGACATCTAATCATCTAACAAGGCTGCTAAGTTCAATAGTCTTACACTTGGGATATAACATGTTGCAACTGCCCAGCCTTTGATCTATTAAATTTTGTGTTCATAAATATATCTATTTTTTTATTTGAAGGACCATGACAAGATGATTTTCCTCCCTATTTCAAATCCAACAATCATGTGCCACTTATCTTGGCCCTTCTTAAGAATGCTTGCCATTCAAATCCATCCCAAATAATGATTTGGCACTCAACTCATCTACATTACCTTAGCCATATCTAGAAATCTAGGATAACATCATAACTACTTAACCAAAGCACCTCTGCCAATTCAATTCTGAAGGTTATGTCTTCTTCTTCTGCTGGATCCTTTCTAATATTATTACTTTTTTCTGAATAATTCCAGAGACTGAGCCAGGACTTCTGTGGGCACTGTACCTTTATTTTCCATTTTCTTTGATAAAAATATTTGCTTGCCACCTTTGATTAAGAGGGAAATTTACCTTGAATGTTTTATAAGACAGCTTCACACTTTACCTTTCTTCATGGCACACTCAGGTTTAAAAATCATGGAAAAAATACAAGATCGTAGTGGTCTGATGCCAAAGTGGCACTTAAGGTTATTTTCCTATCCGGTCAGTTTTGCTCTAGAGCCTGTACTTCATGGTAATTGGTTTTTTCTGATTTCAAGACGTTGGGCTTGTCCCTGGTTGCCACATGCTATCTGTCTATACATCTTGTTGATGCTAGAAGTCTCACTTTGCTCTGCTGCAGATCCTTTACACAAGTAAGACTTGTCATGTGTGAGGATTATCTTCATAGCTAGCTTCAGCTAATTATGGGATCTACACATATTCTTTATTTTGCAAAATGTCTGGATTATCATATTAATTACGATCATTTGATCTTCTATAAGTTTGGTGATATACATGACTGCTGATTTTTGTCTGGCTTAAAGCTTGATACTAGCTCATGTTATATACGACTTCCTTGATTATGATTTCATTCACTTAATGCAGGTTGATGAAGCAGCTCTTAATGATGTGCCCAATGTTATTGACAAATACCATATCTGTGTAGTGAAAAATCGGCGTCTGGACTCAAAACTTATTGCCAAAGCAGTTCAGATGAAGCTTATAATGCAGTTTGGTGTTGGATTAGAAGGTGCCTGATGCACATTTGTTGCTTTTTTCTTTCATTTATGTCTCACTTATCTATCAATCTGGTTGGGATAGTTCTCTACTTTATTATCAGTTGGAGCTGGTCATCATCACAGAATCTTATGAACCATTTTGCAGGTGTTGATATTGATGCTGCCACACAACATAAAATTAAAGTTGCAAGGATACCTGGACATGTAACTGGAAATTCTGCGTCTTGTGCGGAAATGGCAATATATTTGATGTTGGGCCTTCTTCGGAAGCAAGTAAATTTTTTTGAGCTAATAATTTGTAAAAAGTTATGTTCTGTCCCTTTCTTTCTGTGACAAGATCCACTAAATGCTTTCAAGAGTCAAATATAATTACTTCTGTTCGTACATTAGAATATAATCTCTCAACTGAAGATAAAACTTTAGTCTAAGAGTAATACCGTGTCATGAAACCTTTCATCTCTTTAGTGATGTCTGATTTAAATTTTATATATATCTCTTGAGAAAAGTTGATTTCGTGTTTCACCACAATTGGCTTTTACTAATGGAACACGGCCAATGATTATTCAGTAAATGTGAATCCCATGCCCTTCTGGACCAAAGAGAATAGTTGTTAGGATATATAATGTGACCTAGATAAAATAAATTGCTGGTTTTCATTTGGAAATCAACAACAATTTTTCTTTTGTTACATATTAAATTTCTTTCTTTCTGTATTATGACATTCAGGTGCTTTTTTGTTGTAGAGGCTTCAAGCCTTAGTACGAACTTTCAATCAGTTTCCTTGACAATGTTTAGAGAAATCTAAATAATGTCATCCTATATCTACTTTTTTGCGATGTTTTGATTTTTTTTAAAAAATTAAATTCTAGTATTTCTTCTTTGCAAAGTTGAAACTTTGTTTCCTTGCTATTGATATATACTATTGAAACAGGAGAAGTCATCAGATAGGCTGCATTCGAACTAGGTTACTGAAACAGAATGCTTGTGAGCAAGGTTTTAAATCCCGTGGGACAGGGCTGTCCCGATTTTTTCTTAGAACGGGACGCGTCAGTGTCCCACCCCGTCCCGATACTCGGGACAGGGAATGTTCCAAAATGTCCCGATTTGGACATTGGGACGCTGGTGGGATGTCTTGTCCCGACATATGGGATAGTACTCTGTCCCGATATCCCGTGGGATGTCCCGTCGGGACCTAAATTCTTGCTTGTGAGTACATTAGTATGACTTTGATTAGAATAATTTCTTGAAACAAGACATTAGGCATACGGGCTTTGGGCCACCTTTATTTGAACTAGAGCTTCCAAACAGAATGCTTGAAAGTATATTTAGTGTCACTTTGCTTAGAACAATTTCTTGCATTTGTGGCGACAAGCCAATTTGTATTCGCAATTTCTTTCCCTATTATATGCAAGAAAAGTGCTTTCTATGTATAATAACTACTAGTTGAAGTTGCCAGCTTATTTATCTTGCCAAGCTGGTAAACTTTCTTGGTGGTATGCTAGAGACCTGGGTTCAAAAAACCAACTTTTGCAATGGTTTGGGGGTTAAGGGTATCTTGGGGAGGGGCGCCTGCCTAGTGTAGCCTATGGACCTCTTCTACCAATAAAAAGAAGCTGCTAGTTGAATGCTGTTAGTTTTGAACTGAGTAAACTTCCTTTTATCAAATTTAGAAAAAATGAAATAGTGCAACTGTATATTTTGTTAACTAAACTATTTTTTTTAGATTGTAAATTTCATGTAAACTTATCTGTTAGCCAGTTATGCAATTTTATAAGTTAATTGTCTGCCTACTGAAGCTGAATTCTTGATCAGAAAAAAAAATGTCAAATTAAAATTTTCTGAAATTTTTAAAAGAAGCTGTTCTGCAGCTTTGGTCCTTAAAGATCAGTCTTGCTTAGCTCGGTTGGTAGAAGCTTTGCCTCACTACCAACAGGTCGTGGGTTCGAGACGGGATCCCGTGGATGACTCGATTAATTCCAGGAATTATTTCTTGGGGCTCGCGATAGTTGTTGTGAGTGAGAGGTCAAGGTTCTCCTTTTTTTGTTTCCCCGTTTTACCAATCGGAGTCTTAGTGGTGTCAGGTTGACGTACTCACCTCTTGGTGGGGAAAGGTTGCGAAAATCTAAGCGCCTTGAATTGAACATTACTTGGCGGGGTGAGGACCTGCGGGGGTAGTTATACCGGGTTTAACCTCTCTTATCCCTTTTTCTTACCCCCCTTCCCCCCCACCCCCCCCCCCCCAAAAAAAAAGGATCAGTCTCGCTTGTTGCTTAAAGCAAGCACAATTTCTCTACTAGTGGAAAATCCCTTGGAATCTGAAGCTCTGCTGCATTCATACTCGGTGAATTCAAGGAGCAATTCCCAACCACAACTCTTTATTGAGTGATAAAATCAGTCTGTTTGCAGTCAAGATAAGGTCCCATGAGGATGTTCAATAAGCAAGATCCAAATCTCTGAACCTTGTTGGAGGAATACCAGTTTATGAATCACTATAGATTCCCCATCTTCAGGATGTATTACTTCTGAACTGCTTGAAAGTTTATCTAAACCCTTAAATTTTTAACCTGTATGTCATAGTTGCTGGACTTGTTTCCTCACATTTGTTTGAACTGCATATAAATGACAAATTTCAGCTTTTGATTTATTGAATTATTCGAATTCAGATTCGAACTGGTTTCTGTAAAACCATCCTCTCTTGTTTATAAATCTCAGGACTCATAATATAAACTATCTTTCTAGCTGTGATTTCGAGGAGCTGTTTGTTTTCTTTACCCCTCCTTATTGTCAAGATTAACTTAATTGTGCTTTTAGTGGTAAGATTCCTCCATAAGCAGTACTGTTTAATCTTCCTAACTTTTTCCATGTATTGTGAACTAAATTTCAAATATGTGTTGCTGCAGAGGGAGATGGATGTTGCTGTAAAACAGAAAAATCTGGGAGAGCCAATTGGGGATACACTACTTGGGAAGACGGTAGGTTCACTTCATCTATTTTGAGTTCATAAGTGGTCTCATGCCTGTATAGCATAATCAGAGGAATCTTATACTTCTTTAAGGAATTGTTGAGGTAAAAGGTGGAACATTACATGTCCAAGAAAATAGTGATATGCCATAGACTTTCTCTTCAACGTACTCTTCCTTCTGCCCTATCTGGTTGTATCAGGTTGGTATCTAAAGTGTGATTTATAATCACTATTCTTTCAATTTTCTCACCTTCAGTAAAAGTCTTTCAACTTTTCTTTAATTTCCTACTTAATAAGATCATTGGTTGTTTCAGAAGAATTAATAAAATTTGAAATCATGCTTACCCAATTTGGTGGCATGCTGGTTTTAGATAAGGTTGAATCAACACTTTCTGAATGTATAGAGTTAACGAGGGGTAGGGTGAGAAATGTCTTCAGTTCTACTTGTTGGGATATGATAAATTTGATCAACACCCAACATGCCCGAAAGGCACAAATCTAATCGATGCCCAAGAGGCATAAGTCCGATCAATGCTTGAAAGGCACAAATATGATCAATGTCCAAGAGGCATAAGTCTGATCAATGCCCGAAAGGCACAAATCTGATCGATGTCCAAGAGGCATAAGTCCAATCAATGCTCGAAAGGTACAAGATTGACTAATTTCCGAGAAAGGTAAAATCGATCAATGTTTAAATAATGCATATCATTCAACACCTGGAGAAAAGTTGATCAACTATGGACAACTTTTCGATGCACGTGCTCACGTCCTGGTTTAACCGTTTAACAGCTAGATGCCAGCTGTAAGCGGTTAAGTTTGTGACCTATAAATACCTCCGAAAGCGATGGAGAAGGGGATTCTTTTTCCGAACCACCTTCTACTTAGCCTTCTTTCAGAATTCATCCGTTCCTGTCCAAATGCCATTAACGAGCTTGGGAGCTGCTTCAACCCCCAAATCCTCTAAGAAGATGGCGAGGAGCTAGATCAAATCAGCTCTATCCGATTCTTTGTTCTTTCAAGCTTGTTGTAATTTTGTTTGGATGCAACAGATTGGCGCGCTAGGAAGGGGCACTCAGTAAAGGAGTTTCAAAAATCTGGAAGGAAGCATGGTGAAAGGTAGAAAGAGGAATCAGCCAACATAAGATGTTCCTCGTTCTTCAAAGGGGAACAATCCTATTCTTAGCAAAAAGGGGAATGATCCTGTTCTTGACAAAAAGGGGAACGATCCTGTTCTTGGTAAAAAGGAGAATGATCCTGTTCTTGGTACAAAGGGGAATGATCCTGTTCTTGGCGAAAGGGTAGAAGCTCTTCTCGTGGGATATTTCGATCAAGAAAAGTTGAATACTCTGTTTGACAAAATAGAAGTACTTACCACGGTGATGCAGAACATTCAAGAAATTGCTTTGAGGGAATCGATGCGACCTGCTGCATCAAGAACTAGCCGGCAACCTTCCCTACAGGTAAGTAAACATCTCAGTCCTATAAGACATTCATTTTATCAATATTCTTCAGGTCAACCATCCCCTTCAAAACACCATCACCGATCTCACCATCACACCAAGAAGCGGAATGAGGGGAAACGTCTACGATCCCGTTCGACGTCATCCAGAGAATCGATCCCTGACAGTACCCAAGTTCAACACCTTGAAAGAACAAGTGATTTTGATAGAAAGTTCAAAAAGTTAGAGTTGCAGACTGCCAAAGTTCTTGAACAGAGGAAAGCAGAAGATGCAATGCCAAGCTGCAGTATCTTGCCTCCTTTTTCTAAGAAAGTTTGGAAAAAAGAATCCCACATCACTTCAAAGTTCCGCAAATTGAGCTGTATGATGGGTCATCCGACCCTTTGGACCATTTGGGTAGCTTTAAAGCCTATATGCTGATCCAAGGGGCATCAGATGTACTTCACTGTCTTGCCTTCCCTGCGACCTTAAAAAAGTCAGCGAGGATGTGGTATTCAAGTCTGCAGTCGGACACCATCAATTCATTCAGTCAGTTAGAAAAGTTATTCGTTTCCCATTTCAGGACAAGCAGGAAAGTACCCAGAAATTCCGATAGCTTATTCTTTATCCAGCAATCAGAGGGGGAGTCTTTAAGAGATTATATCAAGAGGTTTAATTCTGCCACGTTGGAGATACCGGATCTCAACGAATATGTGGCGATGTCAGCTATAAAGAAAGGCTTGCTAGCCTCTAGATTCACTTTTTTCTTGGATAAAAAATTTCCGACCAATTATTCCGAATTACTGGCCCGTGCTCAAAAATACGCTTAGGCCGAAGAACAAGCCTTGAGCCGGCGACAGGTGGAGAAAAAATCGGTGCTAAATAGGAAAAAAGCCATGGAAGATGAATCCCGATTCTCCGGAGTCCGATCAATTCAACGGCAAGGTCAGAGGCCGAGGGAGTTGATCGGTAGAAATTACGTCAATTGGTTTGACGCTTATATCCCCCTAACTCATCCAAGAGAGCAGATTCTAATGGAAATTGAGAAAGAAAATTTTCTTCAAAGGCCAAGGCCAATGAGAGCCCCGCCAGCTTTGCGGAATAAGGCCAAATATTGTCGTTATCATCGTGATCATGGACATATAACAGAAGAATGTATTCAACTGCGAGATGAAATTGAAGCTCTGATCAAGCAGGGTTATCTGAGCAGATATATCCGAAATCAAAATCAGAGCTGACCAAATGAAGCGGCAGTGCCGAGGCCGGCAGTTCCAAGGATGATCACTGATGGAACGGAGCTTCCAAATCAACAACCGACTGATGGAGCAGTTGGAATGATTTGTCATGCTTGTTATGAAGATGATCAGAACCCCAAGAGGTTTCGAGGAAGTATTACACTCTCTAATGATGACTTACAAGGCGTTCAAACATCTCATAATGAGCCTGTAGTAATTTCCGCTATTATTGCGAACTATGATGTACATAGAATTTTGGTTGATAATGGAAGTTTCACAGAGGTCTTGCTTTATGATACATTTGTCAAGATGAATTTATCAATTAATAAGTTACGAAGAATTCATGTGCCACTGACGGGTTTTGGTGGAAATTCTATAGGAGTAGAGGGAGAGATCACACTTCTCGTAACTCTCGGAACAGCGCCGAAGCAAAGGACTTACCTTCTTACTTTTATGGTTGTTTGGATCCCTTCTGCTTATAATGCTATTTTGAGAAGGCCTGCTTTGAATAAGTTTCAAGCCATTGTATCGACATATCATTTTTTGATGAAATTTCCAACTCAAAATGGGATTGGAGTAGTTAGGGGAAATCAACAAATGGCTCGTCAATGTTTGACAATTCAAAATCAACAATCAATAAACAAGCCCACCTCTGAACAGATGGATCCGCGTGATCCGATTGAAGGGGTCAGCATATCAGTAGAAAGAACTATTCATGTTCCTTTGACAAAGGATGATCCTACTAAAACTGTTCAGATTGGGAGTTCACTTGTTGAAGACCAAAAGAAGTTGAGTGATTTTCTACAAAAAAAATGCTGACATATTCGCATGGGAAGCTACCGATATGTTGGGAATTCCTACTGAAGTGATTATGCATAAGCTCAAAGTTGATCCGCTTAGTCGGCCTGTCCGACAAAAGAAACGAAATTTTGTCCCAGAAAGACAAAAAATTATCAACGAAGAAGTGACCAAATTGCTTGATGCTGGATTTATCAGGGAGGTTCACTATCCTGACTGGCTTGCCAATGTAGTTATGGTAAGAAAAGCAAATGGAAAGTGGAGGATATGGATAGATTATACAGATCTTAACAAGGCATGTCCTAAAGATAGCTTTTCCTTGCCCAAAATTGATCAACTGGTTGATGCAACGGCTGGACATAAATTTCTAAGTTTTATGGATGTTTTTTCTGGATACAATCAAATACGAATGAGTCCAGAAGATGGAGAAAAGACATCTTTCGTCACAGACCGAGGGATATATTGTTACAAAGTGATGCCGTTTGGTCTCAAAAATGCTGGGGCTACTTATCAGAGGTTAGTGAACAAGGTCTTTGAAGATCAAATTGGGAAGATTATGGAGGTATATGTGGATGATATGATTGTTAAGAGCAATCTGTTTGATGATCATATAAAAGATCTGTAGATAGCCTTTGACATTTTGCGGCAAAATCACATGAAATTAAATCCGATCAAGCGTGTTTTTGGTATAACTTCTGGAAAATTTCTAGGCTTTATGGTTACGAAGCGAGGAATTGAAGCTAACCCAGAAAAGATTCGAGCCATCTTGGATATGAGGCACCTAGCTAATAAGAAAGAAATCCAATAATTGACTGGACGAATCGCTTCGTTAAGCCGATTCATTTCTCGTTCAGCTGAGAAATGTTTGCCTTTCTTCAAAGCTTTATGGCAAACCAAGGAGTTCAATTGGTCGGACGACTGTCAGTCAGCATTTGAAGAATTGAAGAAGTATTTGATGAATCCAATCATATTGACTAAACCTCAAGAAGGGAAAGATTTGTATCTTTATCTGGCTGCATCAGATAAAGCAATAGCTCTGTGCTGGTCAGAAAGGACTCTGATGAATCTCATAAGCCCATTTATTATATTAGTAAAGTTTTTCATGATGCGGAGACAAGGTATCCAAAACTCTAGAAGATTGTTTATACTCTGGTAATATCGGCCAAGCGCCTCAGGCCATATTTTCAGTCCCATCGTATTGTTGTATTGACCGACCAACCTCTAAGAACCGTTCTGCAGTGTCCTGATACTTCTGGTCGGATGGCGAAATGGGCGGTCAATTAAGTGAATATGATATTACTTATAAGTCCCGATCTGCAATGAAGGTTCAGGTACTAGCTGATTTTATAGTCGAATGTACCTGGGATGACAGTGAAAAAGAAATTCAACCATCTGATGAAATGGGGATGACCGATGCACCTTGGGTATTACATGTGGATGGAGCTTCAAATTCTTCTGGCTGTGGAGCAGGGTTAATCTTATCTAGCCCCAATGGAGATGTTATAGAGTATGCATTCCGGTTTTCTTTCAAAGCTTTTAATAACCAAGCCGAATATGAAGCTCTTCTGGCTAGTTTAAGAATTGCAAAGGAGGTAAATGCCAGAAGATTGAAGGTATTATCTGATTCACAATTGGTCGTCAATCAAGTAAAAGGATATTTTGAAGTTCGTGACGTCACTTTAGCTTTGTATCTGAAGAAGGTTCAAGAGCTGGGAGTTTTATTTGATTCATGGAACATCAGTCATATCCCTAGAATCGAAAATTCTCGAGCCGATTCATTGTCTAGATTGGCTACTTTCGCACCTGACCAAATGGGTCGTACTTTTGTGGAACATCTGGAGATCAACAACTGAAAAAGAAAAGGTTCTTCAAATAGAACCGGAAATGGGTTGGATGAATCCGATAGTCAAATATCTGACTGAAGGAGTATTCCCCGAAAATAATCTAGAGACTAAACGACTCCAAAAAAACTGCTTCTCAATATGTTATTCTGAATGGTTTGTTATATAAGAAATCATTTTCTTAGCCGTTGTTGAAGTATTTATCTTCTTCAGATGCAGATTATGCTCTTAAAGAAGTATATGAAGGCATATGCGGTGATCATTTGGGAGGGAAGGTCTTTAGCCTATAAAATTATAAGGCAGGGATATTATTGGCCGACTATACGGAAGGATGCTTTAGATTTTGTAAGAAAATGTGATTCTTGTCAAAGATATGCAAATATTCAAAGACGTCCTGCCAGTCAGTTAACACAATTAACAGCCCCTTGGCCATTTGCTCAGTGGAGAATGGATATACTCGGTCCATTTCCTCCGGTCTCTGGACAACGGAAATTTCTGATTTTTGCTATTGATTATTTCACAAAGTGGGTAGAAGCTGAGCCATGGCTCTGATCACTGAAGCAAAAGTTGAAATGTTTATCAGAAACTCCATTATATACAGATTTGGAATTCCTCATGCTATCATAATAGATAATGGGAGGCAGTTTGATAATCAAAAAGGTCAAGGATTTCTATGCTCAATATGGTATTCTTTATAAATTAACATCTGTTGGACACCCGCAAGCTAATGGAGAAGCTGAGGTGACTAATCGGACAATTCTTCATGGATTGAAAATCCGATTAAATGAAGCCAAAGGAGCTTGGGCCGATGAACTCAATTCCGTTTTATGGGCCTACCGAACAACTCCTCGATCTACTATGGGAGAATCCCCGTTCAATCTCTCTTATGGAAGTAAAGCTATGTTGCCTATAGAAGTTGTTCTTCGTTCAAGAAGAACCGACTGCTTTGAAGAGTCTGATAATGCTGATCGAAGAAGGGTTGATCTAGATCTGCTTGAAAATTCCAGATTACAGACAGATAAGAATGACAGCATATCAACAAAGCGTAGCAAGATATTATAATTCAAGAGTCAATGCCCGAACCTTTCGGGTTGGAGACCTTGTTTTGCACCGAACAACTATATCTCGATCAACTGAACAGGGCAAACTTGTTCCAAATTGGGAAGGCCTTTATCGTATCACTGAAGTTGTGTGATCTGGGACCTATCGACTTGAAAGTTTAGATGGCTATCCATTGGCCAAACCATGGAATGTTGAAAACCTTCGTAAATACTATCAATAAAGAGATATTCTCTCATTTTTCTTTCATATAAAATTGTTCTCTAGAAAATAGAGAAAGAAAAGGTCGGCCTAATAAGCTGACCATAATCCGACAAATCGAGTTAGTCTGATCCACTAACTCATCGATGTTTAATGATCAGAATAACTGATCAAAAGGTCGGTCTGATAAGCTGACCATAATCCGACAAATCGAGTTGGTCTGACCCACTGACTCATCGGTGCTTGATAATCAGAATAACTTGCCGATCAATTGAGAAGTTAGCCTAATAAGCTAACTGCAATTCGACAAGTTGGGTTGGTTTGATTCACCAATCCATTAGTATGGTCTTATCTTAAAATGTCTAGAATATTGAAAGCATAATTTGGTATCTTGAAGGGAAATCTAAGATTTCATTAATATTCTGATTACAAGAAGAAATAAGAAGAAGCGATAATGAACATTGATTCATGAGAAATCGCCGCTAATTCTTTATTACAAATATCATTCAACTCTTTCTGATGTTTCTTTAACAGAGGAAATTGCTGGATTATCGGTTGACTTATTTTCTTCTCTCTCTGAATAATCTATGGAAATGGAAGAGAAATCAAGGTCAGGATATAATCTTTTGACCTTATCAATAGTCTTTGAAGCCGAGTTCATGGCCTTTGGCTCCTTTTTTATTCCTCTGTAGAAGCCTTCAGATTTTTTGAATTCTTCGATTACAAGGAGCTTCTGTTGGATTAGCGAAGCATTTTCTTGTTCGGTTTGCTTTAATTTTTCTTCAAGAAATGATATTCTCTTCTTTATCAGGAGATTTTGACTTAATACTTCTTCGTATGCCCGAGTTTTTTCCTCTATGGCTTCATCTGCCTGCCGAAGTATTTTTCTTCTTCTGGCTACATCATCCACAAGCTGCTGGGCATGCCTTTCAATTTGTCTTAGTTGATTTTGTAGAGACAAGATCCTTGCAGTCAATAGGACAACTCTTGATTCAAAGGTTTTCCGATCAGTGACAGCTTTATCTTTTTCCTCCATGGCTACTGCTAATTGTTTTTGAAGATCTTCTTGGAGGTTAGTTGTTTGACACCAACTCTCTTCAATCATAGAGATATCACTGACAAACTGGATAGAAGATTTGGAACGTCAGCAAAATATGAATAAATTGTTTTGGAAAGGGAAAGTACTACTTACCTTCATTATTCTGGGGTGGATGGAAGATAGAGTTTCTTTCACTCCGAGTTTGATTGTTGTCTCCCAGTCTTTCCGAAGAATGGTAGATTGCAGTATGGTTTTCGCTAGTTTGGGATTGTTAACACTTGTATTAGCGATAAGCACTCGAGTGGCTTTATCTTTGTTCGGATCAGACGGTTCCTCCACAGGAGTTTTTCCTTTTTCCGTTGAAGTATGCCTAGTGGATGTATCGTAACCTTTTTCTTTTGAAAGTGGGTTGGAAGGCTCTTGTTCTTCCTCAGATGAAGAAATAGCATATTCGGGAATTTCCAGTTTATCGAAGCTGCTTTTCGATAAACGCCTTCTTCTTACACATGATCTCTCTTCTCTGAATCGTATTGGTCCGGCCTTCCTTGCGAATGTTTGATGAAGTTTTTTATCGTCCGACTTCATTTTTCAAATACGATGAAGGTTTTCGGAAACAAAGAATTTCTAAGAAGGGGAAAAACTTGAAATTCTTGGGACAAGAATTAGCTCAAAGACCTGGACCTAGGGCCTCTATATATAGAGAGTCCCAACGGTCATGATTTACGATCCAAATTTCGAGATATTCTTAGATTTTGACACGTTTAAGATCCTGATTTGGTAAGAGTCCGTGCACCGCTTCTAATTCTTAGAAAGTCAGTTATAATTTTTTTTTTTTTACCATGGTATTTGGTTTGAATTCAAATCTCGTACAGCCTCTTAATACTGACAAATGCAGTCCTACGGCCTGCCGAACGACTCTTCTTCTAACAGAAAAATGATATCCGGCAAAGTTAGTATGATTACTTCGTTTAGAAAAGTTTTCTCACGAATGCTCTTTTCCTTTTAAAGTATATGAAGAAATGACAGGATATTCAGTAAGTTAGATTAAGGTATTATATTATCCATAAGTAAGTTAAAGGCTTGGATAACTTAGAGATTATTTCTCTAAATATTTGGGAGGTATTAACTACTTTCCTAGGAGAAGTTAGAAACCCTATTTTTTGATTGAGTTGTTCTGTTAAAAATTATTGATCAATAAGCTTGTTCGGAATTGGCTCATTTAAACTTTTCTGAATAATAGTTAATGTTTATAATTCGGTCGGATGATTTCATGGTTAAATCGGTCTTCTTTGGAAATTTCTTTATTTAATCCGATAATTTTATACTTAGAAAATTTTTCCATTTATGAAAAGTGAAACTTTTGTAATATGATAAATACTGCTAAAAAGAAAGATTCTTCATTTCTTATTAAAAGCGAAATAAGTTCTTACATCATTGGTCATTTACATTTTCTTCAATTACATTTTCTTCAATTACATTTTCTTCTACTTCAACTGGGTTCACAGTAAGAACTATTGATGTATCTTCTGGGATTTGAGAATCGGGGACTGACTTTTCAATTTGGCCACCGACTGGTTCTTCGGTTTGATTTGTGGTTGCTTCTTCGACCTGGTCTTCTTTATCCTAGTCTTCTTCGTTGGAATCCTCTTCATCCGAGTCTCCCTCTATTCTTGAAGTATCTAAGTCCAGATAAAATTTCTTTACCTTCTTCAAGCAATCAGCGAGACCGAGGTTGTAGCTTTCAACTCCTGCTTCATGGAGTTTATCGTCGAAAGCTTTAGATTGGAAATATTTTTTAACGGCTCCATTGACAGCCTCTTCAACGGCTTGCTCAATCTTCTTGGTTGCCGTCAAAGTCCTTTTTTCAGCTGCTGAGACTTTCTTCTCAGCTATTGAATTTTTTTCTTCGGCTTTCTCCAAGTTTACTGACATCGATCGAATTTTCTTATTTTTCTTTTTCAATTTCGATTCCATAGTGTTTATTTTCGACCGTGCCTCTGTCAGTTCTGTTTCTAAAGTCGAAGTTTTGGTTGCCATTTCTTCCAGTTTCTTTTCCATGGCATTCTTCAGTTCTTCAGCAACTTCTTTTTCCGTCTTTGCGACGTTTACCTCGTTGCACATGGTTTTGCGGAATTGATCAAAATTCTTTAGACTTTCATCCATGATACTAATCCCATGGCTGTTCATTTGCATTTTGAATCAATCAGATTTAATAAGGAAAATATACGACTAACTTAAAAAGAAATAAAAGAAGAACAAGTTTAGTTCAATACCTTCAATAATGTGGGGTGGAGTAGTATAATGGTGTCATCAATCTGCTGGGATTTAGTGATTTCCCAGTCTCTCGAAATGATGATGGATTTCAGAAGCCGACGAGCCAGCATTGGATCATTTAGATCTGAATCATCAGCATAAACAGAGAAGTTGGCCGTGATATTCGCAGACGGCACTCTCTTTTCTTCTTCTTCCTCTATCATCAGAGCTTTGCCCTTATCAATTTGGTCAGTACAGAAAGATGATGGGTCGGCTCTTGGAATTTCTATCGGTTGTCTTTCTTGTATTGGAGGTTGAAGAGATGCTGATAGTGGGACTTCATCATCCTCCGACACTGGCTATTAGAATCGAAGAATTAAGACCTGCTGCAACTGCTGGAGCCGTTGGGTTTATTGGATTTGTCTTTTTCAGCTTCTTAATTCTTCTTTCTTCCTGAATAGAGGAGGTGGCTTCTGTTCTTCTTTTCTTCGAAAGTTTCCGAAACTTCCGAACGTCCACCATGACTGACGTGTCTGCAATAATTCTGAAGTTAAAGATTAAGATTGATTGTTAAGAAAGAAATGAAGAAGTAACATCAACAATGAAGGTACCTAAAGAAGGTTTGGGGCTGATTTTCACTGAAAAAAGCCCTCTTTCGTCAAGAAGTTCTCTTATCGGGGGAATCTCCATTCCCGTAAGCTTCTCGTAGTCTTGTTGATCGGCTAGCAATACTTTTTTACCGTCATTAGGAGTTAGTCGGGGTTCCCTATGACTGATGGTAAAGTCCCAGGAAATTTTGGAGATAATGTAGAAGAAGCAGGGCTTCCAACCATGAATGGTCGAAGGAAGCCCCGAAATGAATTTCTGACCATGGCGTGGGTTAATTACGCACCACCCATGGCCATGAAAGTCCCGTTTCAGTATGAATAATACAGTAAAAAGAGAGGTTTTAGGGATTATGCTCGCGTCCTTGCAAAGAATTAAGAACGCACAAATGATTCGGATGCTATTGGGGTCAGTTGGGAAGGTAATATCCGAATATAGTCTGAAAATTGTGAGGAAAAAAAGGGTGAATTGGAAATCTAAGACCGGCCCTTAGATGTTTTTCGTAAATTGTTAAGCTGCCCGGTGGAGGCCGATCTATCTGTTCCTCGGAACTAGGGTGGATGACAGCGTAATCATCAGAAATGTTATAATATTGTTTTAATGCTAAGACTCGATGTTTAGTTAAGGAGGACCTAACATCTCCTATCTTCATTGACTTAGTTTGTTTTTTCTACTGTTAAGAAGTAGATTCTTCAGGGTTTTCAGTACGACAGACCTCTAAGATTCTAGCCATGATGAAGGAAGTAAAAGAAGATTAACTTAAAGGAAAAGGAGAAGGATGAGGGGCCGACCTGAGGGATTTCTTTTGCTCCTAAAGCGAAGAGGCAGAAATGGCGGAAAACCTATCTTCCTGAAGAGGGTGGTGTTTATATAGTGTCTTTCAATGGTCTAAGATCTATCTCGAATAACGAGACTGATCCAGATCCGGCCACCTGTCCGCAAATATATGGTAAAAAGTTAGAGTTTCTCGAAAGATCGAAATGACCCTTCGTAATTCGACGGTGGAATTCTGGTGATGGGATAGATGCATTTATTTTTGATGGAGATTTTTCGACTTTCTTGGATTTTGAAAATTACAATGATGAAGGGGGGATACGACTGTTAGTTTTTGTAGCCGCCTTCCTAATTAGCGCTTGACACGTCATCAAAGCATACTGCTCCAGAATGGAAGCTTCTGACAGTTTCCGATTTTCAATTAATAAATTCAGAAACTGAGGGGACTAGTGTTCGGATATAACAAATCTGATCAACACCCAGCATGCCCGAAAGGTACAAATCTGATCGATGCCCAAGAGGCATAAGTCCGATCAATGCCTGAAAGGCACAAATCTGATCGATGTCCAAGAGGCATAAGTCCGATCAATGCCTGAAAGGCACAAATCTGATCGATGCCCAAGAGGCATAAGTCCGATCAATGCCCGAAAGGCACAAGATTGACTAATTTCCGAGAAAGGTAAAGCCAATCAATGTTTGAATAATGCAGATCATTCAACACCTGGAGAAGAGCTGATCAACTATGGACAACTTTTCGATGCACATGCTCACGTCCTGGTTTAACCGTTTAACAGCTAGATGCTAGCTGTAAGCGGTTAAGTTTGTGGCCTATAAATACCTCCGAACGCGATGGAGAAGGGGATTCTTTTTCCGGACCACCTTCCACTTAGCCTTCCTTCATAATTCATCCGTTCCTGTCCAGACGTCATTAACGAGCTTGGGAGCTGCTTCAACCCCCAGATCCTCTAAGAAGATGGCGAGGAGTTAGATCAAATCAGCTCTATCCGATTCTTTGTTCTTTCAAGCTTGTTGTAATTTTGTTTGGACGCAACAGACTTATTCGGTATCTTCATATCATAGTAATTTTGATGCAAAAGTGTGTATGAAACATGATTTCTATTCGTTAAGAATTATGTGTTAAATAGAAGAAACTTGGAAAGAAAAAGATCGAAAGGAAAACTTTATTTGAGAATTAGTTGAATATAATTTGTAATTTAATATTTAACGTTTTATCTTAAACCACGATAATGTTTGTCCATTTTGTACTATATGATTTACCCAAGTCAATTAGTTAACAACTAGACTGTGACTGGTATGACTTTATTTTGTTCTTTCCATGCACATTGTTAGCATTTTAGATCTTATGTAAGTCTTTCCATTGCCCTTGACCACTGAAATCTGATGCTGTATTAGGAGGTCATGGATATGCATTGAAAACGTCAAGAAATATTTGTGCATGTTTGTTCAGTCTTTTACCAAAGCAATTGCACTTCTCATAATCAGTTTGTATTCTGTCGAAGACTCCGTTGCTAGCTATAGGAATATTTGTATTTCACAAAGGAGGGATCTTCTTATATGGCTATAAAACTTCTGTCTACCATGTGAATAAGTTATAATGAAAAAAATCCCCACCATGTCCCTTCTTTGAAGTTCAATTTAGTTCCAGAACTACTGCAGATTGTGGGAGATTTATCTTCTGATATTCCAAGAAAATTTTTTTCCTTCTGATGCTTTCCAATTTTTAAACATAATATTTTGGACTTGGTGGTTGATATTTTAGCAAAAATCTCATGCAAGGTTTTTAACATTGATTCTACATGTGATCCTTCACTTCCACATGTAGGTCTTTATCCTGGGTTTTGGAGCTATTGGAGTTGACTTGGCAAAAAGATTGCGACCATTTGGTGTAAAGATCCTTGCAATTAAAAGAAGATGGACATCAGATTCATTGCCATCTGGAGGTATGAGGGCAATGTCTATATGAGTTCGGAATATTAGTTAGCAGCTATATATGTGGTTGTGTAATTGTTTCCCTTCTCTTTCTGATCCAGTCTCAAATGCTCAAAGTGATGAGATTGATGGCCTGATCGATAAGAAAGGTGGTCCAGAGAATATGCATGAATTTGCCAGTGAGGCTGATATAGTTGTCACCAGCTTGACGTTAACCACTGAATCAGTGAAGTCTCATCTTCTTTTGTTGTTGTTATTCTTCTATAAATTTGTCTGTTTCCTATCTAATGAATTGTTACAAATTTCAGGCTGGCATTGTTGACGAAAAATTCCTCTCACATATGAGAAAGGTTTGCATGTTACTCATGAACACACAGTATGTTAGGACAGGTTATTTTTGTTGTCATCTTCATTGTCATTATTGTTGGTATATATCCATCATGTTCATGTTTCTTCTACTTCAATTCTCATATCCAGCTATTAATAATAATCATACTGCATGTATGTATAAGTAAGCACAAATGGGTCTTTTGTGATATACCATGTAGGGCTTTTGTTTGGAAAAGTTAGAGCTTTGCACGCACCTCTATGGACATGCTACTTAAATGTTCGAATATACAAAGCATTGGTCATGAAGGAAGAAGTCTTTTTCCTTTCTAGCTAGTAAAGTGAATAAACTTTTTGTTGCATAAACTGAAATTGGATCTATTTGTATAATTTGATCTGGACTTAAAAATAAAAGCAAAGATTCATAATTGAATAGTTGCGGTACTTCACATGAAGTTAGAAATCATGTTCTCAGATATATTCTATATTGATGAACTTTTTTATTTCAAGGGTTCCCTTCTGGTCAATGTCGCTCGAGGAGGTCTATTGGAGTACAATTCTGTTCTTCATCACCTTGAATCAGGACACTTGGGTGGCCTAGGCATTGATGTTGCTTGGACTGAGCCATTTGATCCCGAGGATCCAATTCTGAAGTTTCCAAATGTTTTAATCACACCTCACGTTGCAGGGGTTACTGAACATTCTTATAGAAGTATGGCGAAGGTATTCATTTTACTCTTTTCACTTTCTTCTTCTTCTTCTTATTATTATTATTATTTTGTGTATTTGCATTTAATTTATCATAAGAGGCTATGATCACAATATAAAATGGCAAAGTGTAACTTCTTTGAAAAATCTAGTCCAGTAAAATTTAATTTGCCTAATTGACATGTTGCAGTTATAAATTAAAATAAAGCATTTGCATTGCACTCCTGGGCCCTCTTTCATTCCACAATAAGTTAGCCTAGAGGAAATGGGTTAAACTATTCATAACCCACTCTTTTTGGAGTGAATTATTTTAGTTTGTAAGGTGGAATTGTTTCCTGTCAAAGGAAAGGTAGTGATGACTACTTTCTGAAATACATGCTTGATACTTTACCTGGGGCTAGTGGTTGTCAAAAGGTGTTTTGTAAGAATAAGCAGTAGTGGTTTTTTTTTTTTTGGGGGTGTTGGGGGGGGCGGGTGGGGGGTGGGTGCTGTGCTGGGGGGGGAGGCCAATTTCATGTTTTCTTTGATCCTACATAAACTTGGCAGATGCGGAAAGGGGTGTTTCAAAGCTTGAGAGGTATGTGTTGTGTCTTTTATATCCTTATCAGCATCACAATATAGATTTTTTTTATTGGCCTCGACATGGGAGGGGGCACTGTCATTGAAGCAAGGTTTTATATCTTGTGGAACGAATGTATCCTGGTTTCTCTATGGAATGGGATGCCCCACCATTCTATCCTATCCCGACAGTAATCTTGGTCATACATTTCAGGAGATACCTCTGTCTCTCTCCCCTTCTTTTATCATTCTTTTTCTTTTTGCTTCTTTTTTTCTTTACCTTCCTTTATTTTCTTTCCTTTTCTTCTCCCACTTTTCTTTTTTTTTCTTTTCTTCATCTTTTCTTCCTTTCTTTCTTTCCTCTTTCTTCTTCTTTCCTCTCACATAGATGGGTTTGGAGTTCCAAACCTATCACAATCCCATTTTCTTACAAGAATAGGATACGATGGCTGTGACGCCCCTCATCCAATTGGGACGTAATACATTGCATTGAAGTAGGAATTTGCAAGAAAGTTTTTTCTTAGCCACATTTCAGCATATGATTTTAACATGTCGCTGGACCTTTAAGGTCCACAACCAGCTAGTTTGGATCTCTCGTGCAAAGTCGTCTTCTCTAACCTTTAAATAACAGGTTTTCATTAGAACTATAGTTTGAGTAGGCCCTATCAGAATTTGTCAGGTCTAGGATTAAGTGGAGGGGGTGGTCATTGTGAGTTCCTCATGCAAGAGGTTGTTGATAACAGTAAATCCCAGCTTATGTTAGGGAAGATGAGATTTCTCATTCAAATGTTCTCTTGAAGCTCAACAGAATTGAATTAAAGGGTCTCTCAGCTCAAGGGAATACATGTTATTCAAGAGTGATTGCCCACTTAAATGTCTCTTTAGGCTCGACAAAGTTGAATTAAAGGGTCTCGCAACTTAAGGGAATAAATGTTATTCGAGGGTGATGTGAAATGGAGATCGGTTATATGTCATCAATCCCTCGTTGGAATTGATGAGATTTGAGCAATCACATATGGCTCCTCTATTGTACTCTTCATCATCCTATACCCAGAAGCCCGCTAGGGGGAAACTGACTCGAAAAACAAAAAGTATTAGTTTTCAATAGGATTCCAAATGCTCTTTTTCTGAAAAAGGCTAACTCAGAGATGAGATCTGCTGAATTTTGGAACAGTTTTATCCTGAAGCTTTCTTTTGTTTTTCTTTTTTTTAGCCTTTTGAAGAAATTCCTTTCTATAATTAGTTTGAGGCTGGGATACTTTTTGTTGATAGCTCCTTGTACACTAATGATTGTCATAGCCAGGAACTGGGAAGACTGGAAGAGGCTTTATTGACAGTACCCAATATAACTGTTGACTAATCTAAATGCAGTTTTTAAATTTTTCTTCGTTAGCTGTCAAAAATTAGTTGGCAAAACTAATATTTGTCTGGGCTGCAATGTTGAAGTCTATATCAATAATGTTTCACTGCACTCTTTCATAGTAATTTTTCAGTATAGTAGTTGGAATCCATATTGTTTTTTTATGTTGCTTTTACTCCTGAAGCTGAACTCGTTTCATTGCTATAATTTCATCATGCCTTTTTTGAGTAAAGCAATAACCTTTTCATCTCCTTTTCCCTAACATAACAGGTTGTTGGTGATTGCGCCCTTGAACTTCATGCCGGCAAACCATTTTCAGGAATAGAGCTTGTGAATTAGATGGTATAGCTCGGTTATGACCAAGGAAATAAGAAAAGAGTTCAGTAATTGAAAGGTCTAGAGAGCTATTTGACCATTGTTCAGTCTTTCATTTCAAAAATAAAGAGCCGAAACAAACTATTTAATGAATCTTAGGATGGTCCATGTTGGACATCCTGTACTAATTTTGAATCTGCTTTTCATATCATTGTGCTGGCCTCGGTACCAGAATGCCTCTTGCAAGGATGGCAGGGTAATATGGGGTATGTAGATTTTAAAGACCTATACATCTCTGCCAATTATTTAAACTTTTGGCTTGTTTAGAACATTGGGAAATGATCACGACCGGTTGAAGTGCAGTCCTTTATCCCTCTGGACACAGGAGCTTATTTTGTTCCTTATAAAAAAAGATGATTATATTGCAGAAATTCAGAAGTCACAAAAGTTTCTTTCTCAAATAAAAGGGACAAAATTAAGTTTTTATGTTTTTAACGTTTTACATTTTTAGAATAAAGTACAAATAACGATGCAATAAATTTTTTCCAAAGGCTGGTTTCAACGACTTTAGCCGTTTCTCTCTTATCTCGGCGTGTCTTTTCGCCATTATTCGTGGAAGAATAAGGTTAGAATCACTGATGAGTAGTGCAGTTGGTTGTCAGACTTTTTTCATAATCAGTTAGCAGGGATTCGAGTCTTGCTTTAAACATATTTCGACGAGAAAGTCCGGAGATAAAATAAAAAAATAAAAAAAATAATCTAAAAATAAAATAATAAAAAAAAATAATAAAATAATTCTAGAGTTTCTGTTGGTTGGTAGTAAAAAAAGTTAGAGATATATATAATAAATTCCATTTACTCAGCTGATCCCAGGTTGGGGAACCGTCTGGGGGTGGCTACATCTGGGATCTAACTCCTCCCTTCTTTTTATTTTATCAAAAAAAAAAAAAAAAAAAAAAAAAGTTAGATAAGTAAGAATATTTTTCTAAACCAGTTAGTTTTTAGTTTTTATTTTTTTAAAAAATTCTTCATCTCTTATCCTCTTTGGATTCTTTTAAAAGTTTTAAGCAAAAAAGTTGTCGATGCTCTTTATTTTAAATAAATGTGTGTTATCCTTTTCTATCCCCTAATTTTTTTTAATTTTTATTAATTTATTTTTAATGTGAATTGTCCATTTTTAGCATATATATATATATTAAAAAAATGGCAAGATTATTAGTCAATGATTAGTGTGACATGCTTTCTTCATTTCATGTGTTGTTTGCGTACGCTAAACCCAAAAATATTCGTTTTAGATTTTTTTGTACAAAATGGATATATGAGTATGAGTACATTTCAAATACATTTCAAAGAATCAATTTTTTTTTTTTTTTTTTTGAGAGGCATCAATAAAAACAAAGCATCAATCTAAATTCTATCACATGATAATTGAGCAACAAAAGAAGATATTTAATTTGTAACATTAATTGCTTCTATGTAAATATGTTAAATATCATATGTCATAGGATACATAACCCATCAAAAAGATAAAGAGTATCTCAAACAAGGAGGTGAGTAGTAGCATCACGGTCGTGATGACCTTGTAGCTAGCTCACAACTAATGCTGAATTTCCCTTCATAATCAATCATTCTATCTAAAGAGCAAGTCTAGTATAAGTAATACCCTCCTAAGCAGCCTTAAGCTCCGCATCAAGCATAGAAGTATCAATGAGGTGCACAACCCTACCCATAATAAGTCTAGAATTCGGATCATGAATAACAAATTCGGCTCCAGTCTCCGGCTCCTAACAAATAAATACCGTTTTCTTGACAATAGGATAAGAATAGGGGTTCCATATATCCCGATTCTTGAGCATAGAATTTGACAGTGAAGCCAAAATAATCTCCATAGCGAAAGACAGAGCCCTCTCCACCACCAACCTTGCCGGCTGCCATTTCGCCTCAAAGATACCAGCATTCCGGGCAAGCTATTTTGATAAGCTATATATACAGTTTTGACTTTGTCAATAGCTATGGCTTCAGGCTCCGAAATCTGCTGTAGAATCTCCAGGAATGTCTGAATAAAGGGCTCCTTAGTCACGATGGCTAAGCGCCAAACCTGCCTAGCTCTCGAGAAATGAAAAAGAGAATGCTCCAAAGTTCCTTCGCCAACCCACAATGAGGACAAGAAGCCATGATATCAATCCCTCTAGCTCTCAAGAGTGATTTAGTAGGCAGCCACCTCCAAGCAACCTTCTAGATAAATATACTCAGATCCTGAGTCTCCATATCCAAGCTCGATCCATAGTTTTAGTCGGCTCATCCCTATAAATGTCATATAGTTCCTTAGTTATCAATTTGGAGGAGGATGATGATCTCCAGGTCTTGACATTTGGCCCTTACAAATAGGGACCACAAGAGACAGAGAACCCTCTAGACGAGTGACTCCCCAAATACCTGGGTCACCCGCTATGTAAGCCATCCCTTGCCCTGTGGGTGGATCAAGTCAGACACCCAAGCCTAGCGCTCGATGTCGGTGCTGATGAATGTCAGTCACCAACTAAGGGGGAGGTTAGCCAGCCAACTATCTTGCAGGAGGTCAATCGACTGTCCATCTCCCAGAGCCCAAGATGCTTGGCCTAAAACATCTGGGGCATGCATTAAAATCTCCTTCCACATGAAAGAGCCATTCCGGTTAGCAAAGATTTCCGACCCACTACACTAATCACCATACCTGATATGCATCATCATAGTCCACAAATAGTCTGGATGTAGAAGGAATCTAACACATGCCTAGCAATCAAAGACTCATCATAGGCCTGTAAGGATCGGATACTAAGCCCCCTTCATTGATCGGAAGGCAAATGACAACCCAAGCAAGAAGACGAATTCCTTGTCTCTTCTGATGGGAGCCCAATAAAAAATTCCTAAATAACTACTCCAGCGAGGCCAATACGGACTTGGAAACAATAGCATAAGATAGGAGATAAATTGGAACAATATTGAGGATTAACATAATAAGGATAACTCTAGCCATCATCGAAAGATCCCTGGATTGCCACCTCTCAATACAAGCACAAGTCAAAGCCACGAACTTAGCAAAGTCAGCCCTCCAAAGATGATATCCGGAGATAAGAATCCCAAGGTAGTGCATAGCTCCAGTATGCCCCACAATACCAAGAATCTTCCTGATCGACTGCCTGATCTGACCTCTAGTCTTTGGGCTAAAGTATATTGCTGACTTTAGTATATTCACCTTCTATCGCGAAGCTGCGCAATAGGTTTTCAGAATCCATTTGAACGCCTTTGCATTATGGATAGTTGCCCAGCCCAATAGAAGAGAATCATCTACAAAGAGCAAATACAAAAACGGTGATACACCAAGCACCAGCCAATAGGGATCTATAGAGAGTAGCAAATTGCAAGGCAAGAGACAAAGCATCAGTACAAATAATGAATAAGCAGGGAGATAGAGGATAATCTTGTTGAAGACCAAGAGATGAGTGAAAAAAATTTGTGGGTGTGTCGTTAATTAAGGTTGAGAGGGACGGAGCTTGCACACATCCTTCAATCCATATAATCCATCGACTATGGAACCCAAAGCTCTCCAAGAACTGATAAAGGAACCCCCATTTGATCCTGTCATAAGCTCGTTTCATGTTAAGATTGATGGCCATAAGACTTTCCCGGACCGGGACTTTCTAGATGTCATGCATAAACTCCTGTACTATCAGAATATTGCCAGAGATGGACTGATCCTCAACAAAGGCTCCCTGCTTTGGACTGATCAAACGGAGAAGAATTGGCTTCAATTTGCCCATAAGAATCATAGCACAAATCTTATAAAGAGTTATGCACAAACTAATGAGCTTGCAGTCATTCGGCTTCGCTGCATCCTTTCTCTTAGGAATCAGCACAATAATGAAGGTTCTTTGCTAGGCCTTAGCATCGACTTTGTGCTAAAAAATTGTTGGATTGCCTCTACCACCCCATGACAAATAATGGCCCAATATCATCTAAAGAAAAATGAGTTAAACCTGTCATGCCAAGGCACTTTACCTCTATCCATAGCCCATATGACCACCCGAATCTCCTCAGTAGTCACATTCGCCATTAGCAGGGTGCTCTCCGAGTCAGTGACATGGCAAACAAGGGGGGAGGCAAGAAGGACCATCCTCTCCTAGATTGGCCATCCACCTAAAATGAAAGAAGCTCAGGGTCTCCCATGTCACATCCTCCTTACTGTCAATCCATTAACCATCGGTATCTTTGATGGCATAGATACAATTCCTTTGTCTTCTAACTACAATCGTCTGGTGGAAAAGCTTGGTTTTCTGATCTCTCTCCTTCAGCCATTGAACTCATGACTTCTGGCATCAGAGTATCGCTTGCTAGGTTAACAAAGAGTGGTACTAGGCGAGCCTGGTCCGGAGATTGGTAAGGTCATTGGTAGACAGCCCCCCCTCCCAATCCTCACTCATTTAAAACTTAGAAATAGAGATCTAACCTCCTCCAACCTCCTAAATATATTGCCCACCTCTATCCAGTTCCATCTCCTGAGTCTACAACAAGCCATCTCCAATCTGCAGGTTAGTTGGTACATAGCGCTGCATCCGATCGGCAATCTCTATACATCCCAAATGATATCCCAAAAGAGAGGTAAGAGATGATAGGCCATCCAAAACTTCCCAAATCGGAATGGTGGCCACCAAGAAATATCCAAGACAATTGAAAAAATAATGGAACGATAATCATAAGCAATCCTTGAAAGATGGCATACTTGATAACCCGAAAAGCATTGCGGGTTGATTCAAGATTCTTAGATCCATGCACGGAGATCGTTGGACCACGGTCCACATTTTCTCATATATTTTTTGTATAATCCTTTATTTAGACAATAAAAATAATATTAGTAGGAAGGTTTCGCCGCACCACTTTCTATTTGGTCAAATGCACCGGTGCACGATTATCGGTGGACCGACACGTGAAGCTCGCCTGCCACTCTCATGGCTTTCATCTACCATACCAACTCGCGACCGCCTGAACGCATTGCAGATATACCAACTAGACGAGATTAGATTATCTGACGGATGGCTATGATTTCATCTATCAAAATCATTCGGACACCTCGACATTTGAATAATTTTCAATGTAACAGGTCAAAACTCGTGCATATAATTTGCTCCGATCTGAAGAAATACCCAGAGAGAACCAAGTACGTGAGAAACGGTTTAAATCAAAACAGAGTAATATCGTTACCACTAAATGGAGATCGGTAAGTATGAGGGATTTGTTGTCAGATCAACCATGACTTGAAGTAAGAGATCAAGGAAACCTGAAGCAAGGAGAAACAACCATAATCTCTTACAACGTATAAGGTTCAAAAGCTGATCATAAAAACCAAGAGATGAAGGAAATCTAAGATCGTTCAGGTTGGCCTAATTAATGTATGAGGATCATAATTAAGCTGTGGAGCTTTATGCCTAGTCTCGTAATCTCATAAGCTTAATTGAAATACTTACAAACGGATTATGTAATTAAGGAAAGGAGCAGCATGAATTCCGCATCAATGACGTTTTCTTATTCATCGTCAAAACCAATGGCTAAAGTGCACCCTATTCCATGGATTAGCTTTCAAGGCTTTTGACAATGGCTGCTTGTTGAAATATTATTTCCACTGGCTCCTTTTCCAAAACGGTTCCTCGTGTTATTGACTTCTGTGCTGAAGGACCCGTTCCCCCTTCGTCTAATAAATTTATATATTGGTAATTTCATGTACCATTTGATCTCCTCCCTACCTTTTCTTTTTTTTTTTTTTTTTTTAAAAAAATTATTATTTTTGAGAAAATACTTGATTTGGTCGTAGAAGTCGTTATATCATGATTTAGTAGTTGCGCGAAGAATATAACCTTCCATTTAACGTATATGATGTAATAGGATTATATTTTCTATTGGCATTATTTATTATTATTATTATTATTATTATTATTATTTTTTGTAAAGAAAAGGGATAGGGAAATAAATCTGGTGTAGCTATCCCTGCATGCCTCCATCCTGCCGAGATGAGTACATCAATCCGACACTATCAAGATGCCAGCTGGTAAGAATGAAAAAAAAGAAGGATACTGGTCTCTCACTCACCCAACTGTCACGGGTTTCAAGGGATGATCCCGTCACACCTTGAATATGGTCATGGTTGTGAGATAAGACTCCAACCAGCTAGGCTACCGCCTTGGTAGTTAATTTATTTTTCAGCTAGGTTCACTCTGTCTGATGATATTGTTGGATAGAGTAACCGAGATATTAATAAAAAAATATTTATTCATTTATTTATTTTTTGATAAAATAAAAGGGGAGGAGTTAGACCCCGGGCGTGGCCACCCCCAGACGGTCTCCCAACCCCAGTCAGGAAATGTTCGATACACGGCGCATATTAATTTTTCCGCAGCCGTTCTCCACCCGAAAGTAAGTATATCGCATATTAATTTTTCCGCAGCCATTCTCCACCCGAAAGTAAGTACATCAACCTAAATGCCACTGGCATCAGCCGAGTGAACATGATTTATTATGACTCCAAGATTATTTTATTAACTTTTTTCTTTTTTTATTTTATCCTCGGATTTTTTAGTCGAAAAAAGTTCAAACCAGGACTCGAACCCCTAACAGCAGGTCGCGAGACTTACAACCAGCTATGCCACGCGCCGGCAGCATTTATTCATTTATTTCGGAAACAAAACGGTTGCCTGGCTAAATATTTTGATGTATGGTAATTTGAAGCATGAATACAGACACATGTCTTGTATTCAAATAGATAAACAAGTCTTCTATAGCATGGTGGATGTAAAGTGTGAGATATCCGGATACGAATTCAAAATAGTGGAACCAATAATTCAAATCATGGTTCATCCTGGTCATTACCTTTAACAATATCCACTTCCACGATTCATGATACATGATGCAATTCATCCATCTTGCTAATTTCAACCAAATTAATTATACAATTAACTCAAGCTGTTGATCAACTAAACTTTTAACCCATCATGGCCATCTTTTAATCGTGTATGGTTCAAAATTACGACCAGGATCAAAATTAGAATCTTTAATATATTTAATTTATAATTAAAATAAATATAAAAAAAACTGAAATGAGAAAATAAAATAGGTTTCAATTTTGAATGATTAAGATATTTTTATTTTTTCTAGAATCAAAATAAGAATGACTCTTTTTCCGATCAAACAATTAAAATGAGAGTTTTTTTTTTTTTTTTCATATTTCAAGTCCATTTTTGTCCAATCAAAAATAACCTCATCTATGACATTATATGACAGTTGATGGATTTTTTTTTCTTTTTGATACAAGCAAGAATCTCACGTGGATATAATCTAAACAGTCAAAATATAAAATATTCTATAAGGCCAGAGATAAATATTTTCATGATGTCAATTTCAGTCAAAATACAAAATATTCTATAACATTATCCTTCGTCATCCTATCTATTTATTTTATGTACCGATGCTCTCTACCATGCTCTAAGGAGTGGGATCTAGGGATCGTTACTCGAGCCCTACTGGTCCGCTCCTGGAGTTGTGGCTCTCTCTCATCTTCTTTTTACAGATGATTGTCTTTTTTGAAACGAGCTACTGTCCAGAATGCGAGTTGCTTCGTCACTATTATTGAGACATATTGTCATCTTTCTGGCCAGTTGGTGAATCGGTAGAAGTCTACTGTTATGTTCAGTCTTAAAATGAAGGCCCGGACAAAGCAATATATCCTCTCTATCCTAGAAATTTCGAAGCAGACTGGTACCCTTGTCTACCTTGGAGTCCCTATGATGGTGGGAGGCTTTTGAGATCTCAGTGCAGATTGCTTGTACAACGAGTTCAGGATCCTATTTAGGGTTGGCAAGCTTCTTCTCTTTCTATGATGGGTAGGATCACCCTCATTAGATCTGTCTTGAATTCCATTCCACTGTACCTATTATCGAATACTGTGCTACCTACTTCGTGCCTAAGGAAAATAAAACATCTATTTCGGAATTTCTTATAGAGTTCTAAACAGCACGAGAATGGGATTCACTTGATATTTTGGGAGATGGTTTGCCAGCTGGTCAGGGATGGTAGCCCGAGGATCCGGTCACTACTGCTCAGGAGGGAGGTGTTGATTGTCAGGCATGCAATGAAATATCTCTTTCTGCCGGACTGTTTGTAGAGCAGCGTGATAAGAGCTCGTTATGGTTCCTAGAGTCAGGGAGCTCAGAATTTTATCTCGAGAGGTTGCTCTTCTGTTTGGAGGGAGATATATGCCTGGGCTACTGGTGTGTTGGCTCAGATCAGGTGTTTGATTGGGAAAGGGTCCATGATTGATATGAGCCAGGATGTGTAGATCTTTTGCTTACTTCTTTCCAGGTGACCCTCCTTTGTGAGCCCTGACCTTGCCGATAATATTTGGGTCTCTTAGTTGTTGGTGAATGATGGTAGGAGCTGGAGAGCTTAGAAGGTTATCAGATTATTCAGGAGCCAGCTGGCTGGTCGCATCCTTGCCATACCGACTCCAACACATGGTTGTCAGGATTTGAGGGTGTGGGGCCACTCTTGCCTCTCCAGGGTCCCTTCCAGTATCCTTTCTGACTTGTACAGGAATCCATCTGAGACGAGGATTTGTACTACCCGGATCTGGAGATTTCCTGTTCACCTGAGGGTGCACCTTTTTCTTTGGAAGGTGGCTTGGGATCGCCTTCCCACAAGGGAGTTGTTCGGGCACAGGGGCATGGACTTATCGGTGACTTGCCCGGTCTGTGGTTCTAAGGTGAAGTTTACTGAGCATACGATCTTGTGCTGCCCTCGGGCGAGGTCGATTTAGATTTTGGCGGGGAGATGGCCCTGGGCTCAAGAGCAAGGATCCTGGTTGTGCTCCTTCCTTCATATGCTCCAGCATTATTCAGTTGAGGTGAATGGTATCTCTGCCTATATTACTTACCAGATCTGGCCATCTAGGAACAGCTTTGTCTTTGAGGCTGTTCTCATCCGGATTATCGGGTTTTTTATAGTGTAATGTTCTTGACTATGGAGTATCACCACCTTGACACTATCACTACTGCCCTTGTGGCCTCGGATTTCTAGGACTCCCATACTGTTTCAACAGCGGCCTAGAGGGCTATTTATATTTCTTGGAAGTCCCCTCCTATGGATTTCGTCAAGGTAAATTTTGATGGTAGCATTAAAGGTATTTCGGAAGATGCAGGATTTGTCATTCATGATACCGAGGGTAGGCTGCTAGCTGTCAGAGGCTCTTTTCTATATGGGCCCTTGATCTTGAGGCTAAGCTTAGAGTAGCATGGACGAGCATCACTTGGGCCATTCAGGAGCTGCGCGCCGCGAGGATTCATATTCAGAGGGATTCATCCATTATCATCGGAAGGATTTAGATCAGGACCGAGCAATGACACGTCCATCATCTTCTCTATGATATTTGGCGATTTCTTGTCCCGTCGATAATTGCTTCGGTTTGACATATCTATAGGAAGGTGAACAGCGCAGCCGACTGGATTACCTTATTTATGGCCGAGCACTCGGGTGACTAGTCTTGGTGCTAGGGTGACACATTCCTTTTCAGGGCTTACTGTTTCTTAATTTTCAGGACTGCTATTATATTAGAATAGTATGACCGTTCATTTATATATATAGATAAAAATATTAAATAATTAAAAGAAAAAGAGAGAAAATTTTGGATATAGTCGAGGATTGAACGGCGTCTAGCTGTTTCAGGGTGTTTCAAAACATTTGAACGGTTAGAATGGCCAGACCCATGGGATGTCTCTGAGAGCCGATGGATTAAAAAATAAGACAATCCGAAGGGCACAAAACAAAGTCGGTGTGCGGGTCCCACTCTCAGCGGGCTGGTGGGACGCGCACTTGACCTTCAGGGAGTGGTCCGGTTCGATGATGCCGATTTCTACTTTGGACGGACGCGTGCTCATAATTCAACGCCGAAAAGAATTCGAAGTCACGTGAAGGGATTTAACTTATCGAGGACCGGCCAGCACGCAGCTAACCTGGAGCCGGATAGCGCGACGTGATCCGATTCCGGAGACCTGGCCGTTTCCCTTTCTTCTCTTTTTCCAACTTTGGTAAGAGAATCTCTGCCTTGCTTTCGAATGGGAATCGAGGTTACGGCTTTTCCATTAATTTTTTTTTTTTTTTTTTTTTTTTGGTACGAAGGTTTAGTCGCATCATTAAATGGGGAAACGAGATTTATAAATTCGTGCAGGGAAACGATTTTCTTGGGCCTGGTAGTAGGGATTCAATTCTGAATGCGTGCGTCCTCGTGGGAGACGGTGGGATCAGAGAATTGAGCGACATGGACAAGAAGAATCTTGACTCTCCTGTTAGCCCATTCATTTTTATGTCAATATTCACCATTTATAATATCTAAATTTTGGAAAATGCACTTGCCTCCATGCTTGCAAGCTGACATGAGGACCACATTTAGTAGGTTCCATTTGATAGGAGCAACAACTTAGCTCGCATTATGACGTGGCTTCATCAAAATAAATATTGATGTGAGAGGAACTAGTTTGGTGCATTTTGTTAGGATGACATGCAACAAAGAAGTTAGCTCTGGAGTGCAATATCTTCCTCTCCATGTAATTTATATTGTTCTTTATTGTTATTAAAGATGACAATGCTTAACCATTTAATTTATTAAACTTATTCCAACTTATTATAAATTGGATTAGATTATCTATTTATTAAAATGATAAAGTTTATATCTAGATTTTTGACCTAGTTAATAAATAGATCGAGATCGAGCCGATAAATATTTGATCTGTTTTGTATACAATTTGATCAATAACCTTCTCGGCCTAACTTGATTGCCATCTCTGGCTATTGTTTCGCACTTAAGCATGGCTAAATTCAAGGGAAGCAATGGTCCTGGCTTTTGTACTCCAAGAGGCAACCTTATTAGGGCAAAAACTGAATTACAGAGAACTAATTCTTCACATAATTTTTATCATATTTTATCGTCTCATAAAAATATCGAAGATTGGATATTTTTAAAATTTGAAATGATGTGATAGATAAATGACAAAAATTGAATCCATACATGGTGAATTCACAATTCACTATCTCGATCCACTTGGCTATATCAGTTTCTTGTCTAGTTGAAGAGTTTTTTTTTTTTTCCATTCATCGTCATCGTGTTTATCCTTGTCTCCATACTTAGATCGGGATATTGGGAAGTGAAAGGTTGAATGTTGGGTGAGCACCGCTAAGACGGTAGTCCTGTTGGTAGAGGCTTAGCCTTGCCTCTTACCGGTCATGGATTCGAAGTATGATTCCTGCGGGTGACTCGATTAAATCCAAGAATTTTTCTGGAGCACGTGACCGGGATGGCGAGAGAGCGTACTACTCCGACGTCTTGGTGATGTCAGATTGATATACACACCTGATAGTGGGAAGAATATGCATAAAAATTGTAAGGCGCCCCCCCGGGGTTAATAAAAAAAAAAAAAGTTGGGTGAGTCAAATATGTGCACCAAGTTTCATGTTTTTATTTTTCTTTGCCCATGTCCCATAAATTGAACACACTTTAAAGGGTCCTCATCCAGATCCCATCTTTAGGAATGGTCAACAGCCAGTCCATAGACACCCAAGATATTGTTCGCACTTCTCATGCTCCTCTCAAGCGCTTTTACTTCCGTATTGTCCACATCTAGAGCTTTGAGCGGTTCCTTGGTAGTCCAATCTCACTCAATTATTAGCAAATAATTAAGGTTATCATTGCTATCGTACAAGATTCTTGTCGTCAATAATTTTTTTTCATTTTCTTTTACTGAATAAAAGTAATGGACCTCGGGCTTAATTATCTCTCAAAAAAATAAAAAAATTCCTCAACTCGCCCAATGATCATACCCAAGCCATGGTGTGCATTCGATGGCATTTATCATCTAACCATGAAAACATTATACTCCAAGTTGGCAGCTGATGTTGGGCTTCAATGCTGGAATTGAAAATCTGAAACTTAGAAGGCAAGAATACTTTTATCGGTCTCACGGAGAGCCATGGCTTGATTAACTCTTGGTACATGTGATGTACATGAGGAAAAAGCATCCATGGATGGTTGTGATTGCATGGGAATATTTTTTTGCCATGATCCCTTGTTGGATAAAATATAATTTTACTTTTAATTTATGCACTTATTCATTTCTCCTCTTAGCAAGAGATAGATTTGCTAGTTTATTTTATATTAAAGAAAGGAATATGTTTGGAGATCTCGCACATGGATGGTTTTGTTTTAGCATGGACAGAGATTATTTCTGAAGGCTCAAGTTGTATTCATTATAATAATTGAGATGCAGTAACATTATATATATATATATATATATATATATATATACATTGCAAAGTATGCCAATGTATACAAGTTAGCATGTGTGCATGCACATATACATAAGAATGTTTTTATCATGTACTAATGCCTATGTGATATTGGAATTTATTCGCATACTTGCTAATTTATTGTAAATAATTCCTTGTATAAATTGAAAATATTAAGGATAACAACCATGCCAAAAATAAAATTTACCAGATCTACTATTTTATAAGTTTAATTTTAATGAAAAAATAGTTTTTTTTTTTCTTTCGGGATTAACAAAATTGGCAACTTTTCTCCTTCAAACTTCTCCATGGCTATATATATATATTTTTGTACTAATCCAAAAAATTATAATTATCTTTGTAAAAATTTTTGTACTATTTATGCATTCACCAGTCTAAATAAATCCTAAAAACAATCATTCAAAAATAAAATATTAAATTTATTTATAATACGAGTGCCAATCATGTGAAACCCGGGCTGTATCTTTTCTGGGCCGAAGTCGATAGATCTAGCCAACTTCAACCCAGCACGAAATAGGAGACGAAATTCCTGCTTGACCAAGTGAGAATCTCGTCGGAGTCAAAGATTGACATCGAGATGAAGTGAGAATAGCCGAAGACGTGATGGGACTTGGTGGGACTCTCGAAGGGGGGTTTATTCATCATAAGGGAGGTTAACTCCTTTGAACTCTCCCTTTAAATCCCACTCTTCATTACCTCTATCGCTCCAAGAACTAAGGCCTCCGCCACCCTCTTCCTTCTCTTCGGCCATCATCGGACTGACGGGTGTAGCCCCACCATCCAAGGCCCTTCCTCCTTTCTCACAAACCTGTCGGCTGATGATCTTCAAAAGATTGGACTCTTCAGCCTCTACAGCCACCGAAAATCCTTGCCACCGGCCACATCTCTACCGTCAATTGCCTCACCATTACCGTGCCTTGCCGAAGGATAATTTTTTGAGGAGGAAAATATCGAGCGAATTCCTTAACACCTAGATCAGGATTCGAGTGTAGATTGATATCTAATGTATTAAGTCTGTCACCGATAGAGAGACATAAGATATTTAGCACGGATGGGTTGAGCGAGCTGCTTCAATATTAGAGTTGGTTCATTAGTTAGTGAAACTTCTGATACCGTCAAATATTTAAATAATTATAATTGAGCAAATTAATGATGAATTCTTTTAATGGATATTTGATTATTGATTATCTTTGAATAAATCATGATGTGTCAAGAATGTTTGAGTATGCTATAGACTTTACATGATCTCTAGAACGGTGTACAAGGGTTCACGTGGCCGTGTCACATGGGCGACCTGGGTGCTAAATTTGGGGCGAGATAAATCAAGTCACGTAGAATTAAATATAGATCTAGTGAGATATAGAATAGGCCAAAAAAATTTATTAAATCAAGCATGATGTATTCATTAAACATGTTGCATTATCTATTCAATTAAATGATCAACAATTTAAATACTTGATCATTTAATTGAATAGATAATGCAATTCTACTCGCAACAAGTTGAATCAAATTAATGAATTAAACATATTTAGTATGACTACCCCTAATTTATAGCATTTGGTTGTTTGGAGATAAATATGCATGATCAATCCCTTCATATTAGTTAGGAATGAAAATAGTATGGATAATATCCGACTGGATCTGATTTTCTATATGAATCTATTTAGATATAAATAGAAATTTGAGTATCCAACTAATATCTATATCCATATCCATATTTATAAAAGAAAATAGATATGGATATAGATAGACAACTATCCGATCCATATCCGAATATTTGATTATATTTATAATCATATTTAATTTTATATAATATTTATTAATATTTTTTAAAAAATATATAAATATATAATACGCTATTAACTTGATTTATCATTTACTTATTGTTGCCGATCCCACCGCCGCGGCTTGTAACTTCAGAACTGGTACCGGGCTCGGACCGTCTTGCCTCGAGGTCTCCGAGCTCCCGATCCTGCAAAACAAGGTCAGAAACCCTGGCCGGGGATCCCGGCGAGGGAGCTCCGACGGTCAAGTTAGAAAACGGCGAGATGGAACAGAATCTCTAAGGTGGGCCTCCGAAGGAGTCCCAGGCTTAGAGATGATCTTAGCAAAAGAGGTCCTTGGAAGAGTGGAAATTGGGCCGAGCTCCTTCACCGAGCTTGCACCGAGGGACCCCTCTCGGGATCTTGGATCCTACTCTTGGTGCCTTTCTTTTTTCCAGCCTTTTTTTCCCTTACCTGGTTATCTGCTCTTCCCATCCTTTTATCCCATAACGCTGCCTCCGGCCTTCCACCCTTGGGAGGCTCCCTCTCCGCTTTCACCTTTCTCTCTCTCTCTCTCTCTCTCTCTCTCTCTTTCCCCTTTCTCCTTCGGGTCCAGGAATCCGGTGGCCTCCTTGTCTTGCTTGCCGAGCCCAGCGAGAAAAGGGGAGAGGGAGGACACCGGCCAGGCCTTGGGCCGAGCGCGAGCGCTCTCCTTCCCAGGCGTTGACAACGTCCGTTACTGGGTCCTGTCTGCCAGGACTCCGTCTCTCGGCTGCGGAACCCGTCGGGCCGATGTAAACGAGGTTTCGCGCGTCACTGCCAACCATACCGGCGCTCCTCGCGAGGTACGGTGCGCGCTGCCCGAGTGGCGGTCTCGAAACTCGTGCCCCTGCTTCCCGGCGGCCTCACCACGCAGGGCCGCCGGCTTCGGTCGAGGTGGACCCCTCCTGGGCGGACACCTGGCGGAGCAGCAGAGGAGCGCTCGACTTTGGCCGAGGTGGACCCGTGTCTGGGTGCCACCTGGCGAAGGAGCAGGAAGGCCCGGCTCGACCTCGGCCGAGGTGGACCCGTGGAACTGTCTCTGGGCGCCACCCGGCGAGGGAGCAAGGGGCCGCTGGCTTCGTCCGAGGTGGACCCGTGGAACTGTCTCTGGGCGCCACCCGGCGAGGGAGCAAGGGGCCGCTGGCTTCGTCCGAGGTGGACCCCTCCTGGGCGGACACCTGGCGGAGCGGCAGAGGAGCGCTCAACTTCGGCCGAGGTGGACCCGTGTCCGGGCGCCACCTGGCGAAGGAGCAGGAAGGCCCGGCTCGACCTCGGTCGAGGTGGAACCGTCTCTGGGCGCCACCTGGCGAGGGAGCAAGGGGCCGCCGGCTTCGTCCGAGGTGGACCCCTCCTGGGCGGACACCTGGCGGAGCGGCAGAGGGTCGCTCGATTTCGGCCGAGGTGGACCCGTGTCCGGGCGCCACCTGGCGAAGGAGCAGGAAGGCCCGGCTCGACCTCGGCCGAGGTGGAACCATCTCTGGGCGCCACCCAGCGAGGGAACAAGGGGCCGCCGGCTTCGTCCGAGGTGGACCCCTCCTGGGCGGACACCTGGCGGAGCGGCAGAGGGTCGCTCGACTTCGGCAGAGGGTCGCTCGTCTTCGGTCGAGGTGAACCCGTGTCCGGGCGCCGCCACCTGGCGAAGGAGCAGGAAGGCCCGGCTCGACCTTGGCCGAGGTGGAATCGTCTCTGGGCACCACCCGGCGAGGGAGCAAAGGGCCGCCGGCTTCGACCGAGGTGGACCCCTCATGGGCGGACACCTAGCGGAGCGGCAGAGGAGCGCTCGACTTCAGCCGAGGTGGACCCCTCCCGGCGATGGAGCAGGGCGCCGTCGGCTTCGGTCGAGGTGGACCCCTCCTGGCGAGGGAGCAAGGGGCCACTGGCTTCGTCCAAGGTGGACCCCTCCTGGGCGGACACCTGGCGGAGCGGCAGAGGAGCGCTTGACTTCGGCCGAGGTGGACCCTTGTCCGGGCACCACTTGGCGAAGGAGCAGGAAGGCTCGGCTCGACCTCGACCGAGGTGGAACCGTCACCGGGCGCCACCTGGCGAGGGAGCAAGGGGCCGCCGGCCTCGGCCGAGGTGAGCTCCTCCTGGGCGGACACCTGGCGGAGCGGCAAAGGAGCGCTCGACTTCGACCGAGGTGGACTCGTGTCCGGGCGCCACCTGGCGAAGGAGCAGGAAGGCCCGGCCCAACCTCGACTTTGGCCGCGGTGGACCCACATCCAACCTTGCTGGACCGTTCCCGTTCTGCCAAAAAAATCCACATGATTTGGATCACGCCCGACGAAATCTGAGACACGCCACGTCTTCATAACGGCCGTATCACTTATTAATATTTTTGATTATATAGTTCTATGGTTCAACCATCCTATTTATATTCATATATTCATTATTTAATTTATATCCATATTTATTTTAAATAAATATAAATATAAATTATTATATTTAATTAATATTTATATCTATATTTATATTTATTAAATAAAATAAATATAAATATGGTTATATTATTATCCGTATCCGATGATTTCAGCCCTGCTCGGTATGAGATCGATTGAGTTTCCACGTCAACTAGACTTGGAATTAATTATTGTTTTCCATACCCACCCACCTGTCTATTTTTGGCTTCACTTGCTAATTTAAAGTTCAAAACCCCGTGCCAACTCCACCTCCTCATTCCTTGTTTCCAGCTCCACCGCCCATCTCCCATTTTTCTAAGACGGATACCACTCTTCTCCAGCGACACCCAGCTCACGACTCCAACAGAGATCCCCCCCTTCCTTCGATAGCCACCACCTCCAGATCCGTCGACCGAAATCCCACCCATTTTATACCCACCTCTAAATCCAAAATCCCCCACCACCTGCCATCAGAACAGAAGAAAAGTTTTGTTGGAATAGAAAAAAAAAAAAAAAAAAAACAAAGAAAACAAGCATGATCAATGGCTATGCCAAGATCGGTGGTGGTACCAACATCACATCCAGGTCAAGATCTATAGACTTCTCGGACCTCACCTTCTGTTCTCCACCCCGAGACCATGATGCCCCCCCAAGCCCCACCTCCAAGCCCCCACAGAGAGAAGCTAACACCAAGATCAATGACGAGTCCACATGGCAAGAGGTGGAGGGTGGTGGTGGTCATGGGGAGAGGTTTGGGGTGATACTTAGCAGGACCTGCTCCTCTGCTTCTCAGAGGTTCAAGGGCTCTGAGAGGAGCCATGGGAGGGCCTCGCTGCAGGCTGCGGTCAGGAGGGCTTTCTCCATGAGGAAGGCATCGGAAGGCTATTGGAGGATCCATGACACCTGTGATGGGGATGGGGATGGGGAATTGGTAGAGGAGGAAGAGCAGCGGCAGCAGAGGAGGTCCCCAAGGAAGAAAAGAGGGAAGCTTAGAAGGGCATGTAAGAAGCTCTTTGGGTTTTAGATTATTTCTTTACAGGAAAGTTCTACCTTTTGCTATATATTGTACCTTTTCTTCTTCTTCTTCTTCTTCTTATTTTCCTTTGGTTACCTTTTTTTTTTTTTTTTTCTTTTTCTGAATCAAATGAGTGTCTATGATGGTGTGATGTTAAATTTTTCAAGTGGACCTTTAATTTTTAATGAAATGATCATCAGGAGATCTATTCTCTCTAGCCTCTCTTTTGTTTTGGACAAAACTAAGTACTTTATTTTTTTTTTTAATTAAAAAATAATAATAAAGGAAGAGGCACTTCTTGTTTCTTTCCTGAGTTTTATTTCGGATCGATAATTTTTAAGTGTCAGTCTGTAGGCCCTCTGGGTCGTTCTCTTGTTTTATAAACATGAGTTCCTTTTCAGTGAGAATTTCTCTTTTAATTGAAGGCTTCTGGGGCTGATTCAAAAGGAATCAATTTATTTAGCACCCCACTGCTGCTTTGGGATCTGGCTTTATAATTAACTTGACAGCAACTGGATTCAGACAAATAGCGGAATTTTCTCTTCCTTCTTCTCTGCTTTGGTAACTTTGGTTTTGTATTTTGTTCTCGGTACCATCTCTTCTTTTATCTTTTCTTTTAATTAATAAAGGCAGGGTGCGATTACCTTCCTTACCATCAAAAAAAAAGTTCTTTAATATTGGAGGATCTCAGCTCGTTTCTGTGATTTCGGCATTGAACTTTTTTTTCTTTGAGCAGGAGGCTATTCATTATTATTATTATTTTTTTTTGGGTAATGGAAAGAAAGACGGGGGTTAAACCCCGTGTAGCTATCCTACAGGTCCTTGTCCTGTAGGTTCGATGCAAGGTCCAGGTAATGTTTGATGCAAGTCATTTAAATTTTTATAGAGAGAGAATCCTGATTTCTCGTCAAGGGATCTCAGAAAATAGCTCTTCAATTTAATCGAGTCACCATGCATGAATCATGTCTCGAATCTATAACCGATTGAATGAAAACAAGATCTCTATCAACCATGCTACCATCTTAGCGATCACTTATTGTTTCTTTGCTGACTCAAATTTTTGAAGGATTGGTCATGTACTCATGTTGGATGTTAGTCTGTAGGCCCTTTCGGTCGGTTACCTGTTCATGAACATGAGCTCCTTTTCAGTTAAGGATTTTACTTTTAATACAGGAATCACTTTATTTCTCACCGCATGGAAGTTCTCATGCCATGTTTCTTTTGAGCTACCTTTTTCAGTTACTGGAAATAAAATTTTCGACCTTCTGCAACGATGGATCATTTAAATACTCCATTAATCTTTCTCATCCTTTTTTTTTTTAAAAAAAAAAAGCAAAAATTGATTAACAAATTAGAGGAAAAAGATATGATGAATAGACTTGCCACGATGTCCCAAATTTGGGGATCGCTCTAGTACACTTGGTCACGTCCTACTTGATCTCGGAGTCCTGGAAGTCCCTATTGCTCCGTTACGTCCTTTTCCCAGTGGATGGATTAGTTCTCGGATGGATAAATTAGTTTTGAGGTCATGTAATTATTGCAACGGCGTATTGACATTTTTTATTTTTTATTATTTTTTTTGTTTCATTGCCATAACGGTCAACAATTTTTTTTTTTTTTTTCAATCATCTCGTCATAGTTATATATGAAATATCAGGAACAGCTATTCTAAGATTTGGATATAATTCCGGGTCGTTTATTACTTCATTCAATATAAAGCAAATGAGCAAATAGTATATGTACCGAGGCAATTATATATCTTTAGACCGAACTCAATCAGCGATTTCTCTCAGTTTACAAAAGTTTTTGCATTTCTATAGCTTGGTCTGGAGCTATGGGTTCACAAGACAGCTTGACAATAACTCGTACTAAGGAGAAATAATTCTATTTGGTTGATTTGAAGTTACTATTCTAAGAGGATTCAGGACTTCACCTGGTCCTGTGATGAGAAATTGGCTTGTATCTAGGCCCAGACTACTAGCCTAGTGATGATTGAGAGCATGGAGAGTTTGCTATATTTTTCTCAAACTTGAGTTCATCATGCTTAAATTTTGAGAATGAAGTCAATAATTTGGAGGACCTATGGGTTTTGTCTAACTTGAGTTTGCAATTGGCACCAGAAAAGTTAAAGTTAGCTCCATGGGTTACTGCAGGATTTAAATAACATATAAGTCCAATCATGCTTTTAGCAAGTCTTATTTGTAGTTTTGTACTCTAGAGCTTGAGCTAAGCCTCATGGTGTTAATCTCCCCATGAAGTTTATCAGGTTTATAATGTTATAATTTAAAATATTATCTAATCCGTTTTTAATTTTCTTTTAGAGAACTATCTGATCTGCTACAATATTAGTAGGTCTAGGTATGTAAGCTTACTGTAGCAATATTTTGGGGAAAAAAATTCATACTAGGACAACCCCTATAGTATTGAAATTTAAGACCTTTCTCTTTCTTATTTTATGAAAACAAAGAAATAGAAAAAGTGCTATTGACGTCGAATCTTCGTGGACCGGACGGAGCTGCTAAATCGCTGACTCGCCTTTCGAGAGTCATGCAAAACAGACCCCCTGACCGAATTTGCTTCAGTGGGGGACACTCCGATGCCTATGCCAGTGAAGGCTCGAGCAACAGAATGGAGAGTTCTCAGAGAAAGAGAGAGAGTGAAAGAGACTCAGAGAATTTGACTTTTGCTTGGCTTACTTGTCTTAGCTTTTTTATTGAGTACCCCCTCTTACCAGAATTTATAATGGAAAATGTACCAGGAACACAGTTAAGCCCACTTACCTCTGGTTAAGTGGGGTTGGTTAGCTTAACCTCTCCATAACCATAAGCGCTTACTGCTTGATTCTGGCCACCTCGATGTTGTTGATGTTAGAGTTAGTGGCCACGTGTCTGATCCTGGCTACCTTGATGTTGTTGGAGCTAGTGACTACGTGGTTGGTTACAACAACTATATCAATGTCCGGAGATTGGAGATCAACGGGAGATTCGAATCAGGGCCGCTCCTTCGGAAGGGTCCAAGATCGAATTGGCTGACTGCCATGCACCTATCCTCTTCGGGGTAGGCTGAAGACACTGTAGCCGTTCGCATCGAAATGGTCTTCTTCGGAGTGAATCGAAGTTCTTCTCGAAGCAAGTTGGGGAATGAAACGGCCGTCTTCTTTGGAGTGGTCCGAAGAAGACCGGCTCACATGACACAGCCTGGATCAAGGATATGCTTCGACACCGTTCTTTTTGGTGTAAGCCGAAGACTGACCCAGTGAGGAGACCGGAATAGTGATATTGAATTGTTGCTTTTTCAGCCTGTGAAGTCACCTTCGAACTTTCTGGTAGGGACGAACAATTCAGTAAGGATCCAAATATATCTTTGAACCAATAATTAATCTTTGCTAAGCTGGTTTATCCCAACAGGTGCTATCTTTTTAAATTGATGAAATCTCTAATTCGTTGTGCTCGAGACCTCCAGCAAGTCCTACCTTCAATAGGATATGGGAGGTTAAGAGTTATTGAGAGAAGGCAACTCCATTCTTCCGTGGGGTTTACCAAAAAAAAAAAAAAAAAAGCCTAAAGGCTTTTTAAGGTTTAATTAGCCTCAAGAAAAGATAGAAAGAGAGGAAAAAATGTGAAAGAAATTATGGGAGAGGGAGAGGGAGAGGGAGATCACGAAAACTGGGAGAACCACAAAAATAATGTATTAAAAAGATTTGAAAACTTCAGAAAATTCTAATTTTTTGCCTTGCAATAATCTGTTCCTCTTCTATTTTGAGACGCTTCTCAATAATCAAATTAAATTCAGGTCATATATTATTTTCAGATCCCACTTTCATAAAATAAAATAATTCATGCACATGTTTCCAAAGACCGCCAAATTATACTCATAGAGAAATTTAGTAGAATATGTATCGTGACAGCCCGTTTTTTTTAGCTGGATGAAACTTTGATTTTTGATTCAATGAACAAAATAGAAGGATGTAGATAGGACAATGCCTTCACCGAAGAAAGAACCCTAAATCTAAGATGGATTCTAGGCCTTTTAACCACCAAACAAAAATAACATTTAGAAAGTTTAAAAATGGGGCACAAGTTTCATTTCAATTGATATAAATCGATAGACTCCAAGGTATAAACCATGATTCTTTCGTTACAAAAAATAGGATTATTTTCGATGCTAAAAAATATATTTTTCAATACTTTAAAGTATCGCTAAAAATCCTCCTGATATTTTAAAAAGCATTGTAAAAGCATCGGAATGCAGAAATGGAGATTGTTTTTCCCGATATTTTTTAATTTCATCGAGATTTGTCTTGATGCTTTTAAGTATCGGGAATAACCCTATATATTCCCGATGCTTTGAAGTATCGGAAATAAAGTTATTCCTGATACTTTTTAAAAGTATCGAGAATAAAGTTATTCTCGATGCTTTAAAGCGTCGGAAATAACTCCGGCATAAGGTTATTCCTGACGTTTTAAAGCATCGGAAATAAGTTCAGAATAAGATTACTCCCGATACTTTAAAATATTAAAATATTTATTTTTTTAAAAAAATAAAATAATTATTTTAACATTTAAAAATCTGTATAATATTTTTTACCTGTATAATTGTCACGCCCCAAATCCAGCACCGGAATCGGCATGCGACCGACCGTACAAACTCCAGATTTTATCCTAGAGATCATGTAAGGCCTGGGTATACAAGAGTCACTTATCTCAAAAAAATAATCTCATTCCTCACCAAGCTCGAATATTTGCACAACTCTGTGAAAGAAGAAAATAGGGTTGTGAGCTCTACAGCCTAGTAAGATTTCCATATGATCACACCAATAATAATATAATTCTGAAAATAGCATGAACATACTAGAATATCATATCATGCAGTCAAACAACTCATTATCATGTAGTTCAATCTATTCCATAACAGGTATCGTGGTCCAACCCACCCGATAACCGGTGTCATGGTCCATTCAATAACCAGTATCGTGGTCCAACCCACTCGATAATTGGTGTCATGGTCCAATCCACTCAATAACTGGTATCGTGGTCCAACCTACTCGATAACAAGTGTCATAGTCCAAACCAATCAATAACTGGTATCGTGGTCCAACCCACTCGATAACCAGTGTCATTGTCCAAACCATTCAACAACTGGTATCTTGGTAGACCAAACCATTCAAAAATAATTTTCTTTGCTAAGCATAGTATCCAAAAATATAAATAATAACCATCATGGTCATATCGTCCATCATGAAAACTCAACTACATCATGCAACAACAAATCATGCATGCCAATCTCATATACTATCAAAACCATGACATGTAAAATAATACTGGTGATCATGTCCAGAATCCTTACCTTCAATCGCCAACCCCAAATATCCGGTATCAATCTATACCTGAAATTCATCCAAATCCTTCATGCTCAAAAGATTGATCTCCTACAATAATAAATAAATTCATCAAATCCTAGTTTTCAGAAATTTTGAGGAAGAAGGTTCCCCTGATTTTCTCTTTCCTCATCTTCCCTCTCCTTTCTCTTCTCTCTCATCTTTATCTCTCCTCTTTCTCTCTCTATCTCGAACTCTAACATATCCCCAAAACTGATCACTATCCCATGCCATCGTAGCATGACAGTCTTCCTCTTCTTTCAAACCAAGATCCCTTTCCTCTCTCCTCTCACTTCTCCTCTTTCTCTTTCTTCCTTCTTCTCTCCTCTTTTACCTTCTCTTTCTCTCTCTCTTTTGGCTCTCTGCAGGCTCTTCCCTGCTTCCCTGGTTAAAAAGAGAAGAAAAACTAATCCAAAATCACCTCAAACATAACCTGAGAAGTCCAAAACCATCAAAATATCTCTCCGACCGTCAGGTCTAAGATCGACGCCTCAAACCGCGTCCAAATCCGAATCAAAAAGTACCTAATCAAGCCTAAACTCTCTCAAATTAATCTCAGCCATTCGATCATACGATCGAACGGTCCAGATTGCTTAGAAATCCCATGGACTGCCGTGAGCTGCGCGAAACGGGTTGGGAAATGCCCGGGAAATGCATGGGAAACGCCCACATGACAGCTGGCTTGGGCTGGGCCAAGCCCATGCGCTCGCGCGCGTGGGCCTAGGCCGCGCAACGCGTGCCCGCCGCGATAGGCCGGACCGCGCACCGCGCGCCCGCGTGCCCGCACGTCGCTCGCCCGCCACGTGTCGCTCGCGCGTCCGCGCTCCCTCGCGCCCGCGCACGCGCTCACACACTCGTGTGCTCGCGCATCCCGCGCGCTGGGCCGCGCAGTGGTCAGGGCTGGTCAATTCTAGTGGGCCGGTAGGCCTTCAAACCCCCTTTTTTTTTTCTTTCTTTTTTCTGGGGTGTTACAATAATGCAGTAATATAATTCCACACATCCAAATATAAATCCACACATCTAAATATAAATTCAAATATAAAATTCATTACGATCAAATATAATAAATTTGTTACACATATGTCTATTTAACAAAATTAAAAAATATATGAAAATATAAGATATAAAATAATAAAATGTTGAGGTCAATGATCTACAAGAAGTAGGTTGTCATCCTGTCCGTGAGGATCTGATGCTCCAGGAGCTTATATAAAAATATTTAAAATATTTAATTTGTGATAGTATAAATGTCAATATATTATATAAATTATTGATTTAATATAAAAATATATATTTAAATATCATATATATGTACTTGACATAAAACATACATATGTATGACAGATGTAAGCCGCTCTATGTGCTCTTTCATGCTCTCCATCGCTACTCTATCAGTGGCATGGCTGTGTCATATCTCTTCTAGCTTAGCAGCACAGCTTTGTCGCATCTCCTCTAGCTTAGCGGCATAGCTCCGTCGCATCTTTTCTATCTCCTCCTCATGTTTGAGGATATATGCATCATGAGCAGTCTCTGCAGTCTCACGTGTATGTCTACTAACCGCAGATAACTGAGTGGGGATGACTCCAACTCCATAGCTCCTCACAAGACCGTAGTGCTCCGGGCCCATCAACTCTGTAAACACCGTAGCCTCGATGCGACTACTCTGCATAGATGCTGTAGAATCATTAACACGCTCAGCAATAAGAGCCGCAGCTCTTTCCTGTATTAATTTAAAAAAATTAGTTAAATTTTAAAGATTAATAAAATCAAATTTAAATTGTTGCATAAAATAAATTGTAATAAAAGTTACACATATATCCCTCGACTCATATCTGACAAAAGTGCCGTCACGATGAGTATGGATCATCCGGTAAAACTCCATCTGACCGGGTTCCTTCCCAAAAAATGATTTTAGTGCGCATTGCCCACGTGTCCAGAATTCGTTGCCACATGTCCTTCCTCTAGCCACGTGTCCAACTCAGGGTGACACGTGGTCAAAAAAAATACCTAAATCCGTAATATTTGATAAATATTTTTTTAATATTATTTTTTTTAAAAATTCGATTTCCGCCTAAGCCATACATTTTGTTTCCTCGGAACCTGGGGAACATTAGCCGTCCGCTTCGACCATTAGCCTCCTTCTGCTTGCTGGTGATATTGGACATGTTATGAGAGAAGGACGCTTAATTTGGCGGATGGTTTCCCGCTTGCCTAGCTTTGAGGTGAACTCTGCGTTGGACAATGGCCCATTCACCGTCTCGAGGTGGTCATGGCGGTTTGACGAGCCTCAGGGAAGTAGATGAGGTCGAGATGATCAATGAAGGCACGGAACTTTGAAATTTTGATCCCGGGTCACGTTAGACGTGGATGGAACGTTTCGCCATGGGCATCCCTCGAGAGCTCGGAACGCTCTCTTCCTTTACTAACTCCCAGAGCTTTTCTTATTAGAAAAACTCCTGATAGTTCTCTCTCTAAATATGCCCAGAGCATCTCTCTCTAAACATGCCATCTCGTCTCACCTTCTAGGAAGCTATGTTGTTCAAAAGGAGGGCACAGCTGGTTAGAATCTTGTCTCACAATAAAGTGATCATGAATTTGATATAGAGTTTTGTGTGGTACTCATAAGTTTTGGAGAGACTTGAGAGACCATGACAGGAATGCTGGAGACGATCCCTAGAGCTTGGGGGCATGTCCCAAGCAGTTTCTGGAGGTGTTCCAAAGGTCCTACAGGTATTCCAGGAGTCAAGTTGGGTCAGGGGCTTGATCCAGGATTGAAAGTTTTCTCACATTGATTTGTTGTTGGGAGAGTTTTTTGAGAGATTGTAATATAACCCAATTGGGTTATGGGGTTGCGTCCAGGTTTGTTAATTGGTCAGGAGGTTAGCCAGTTGGTTAGTTAGTTGGTTGGTTGTAACCAATTAGGAATCCCAACCGTGTGAGGTGTCCTAATCAATTTATTATTAGTTCATGACAAGTCCTAACCACCTTTATGATTGAGTCCTAACATATTCAAGAAGTTGTTAGCTCAAGATGAGTCCAAGAAATCCAAGATGATTGATGCCCAACTTGAGGAGGATTTCATCACCCACTATTCTATAAGAAGAGGGGGCGCACGTGAACTTGGAGAGCATCCAAGAGAGGCCGACCCTTTTGGGGTCTCTCGGTTTGCAAAGAGGCCGACCAAGGCTTGGAGCGTGAAGACACCTCACGGTCATGAGAAGACCGTGAGGGGCTGATCTTGGAGCGCCCCCCTTTGGAACGAGACCACATGGAGGGACTTTCCGTGTGGGAGACTTGACCGTGTGGAGATCCTGCGTGAGGGAGTTCACAGGTGGAGCTCTTTCCAGTGAGAGGAGGCATGGTCATGGCTTGGGCTTGCAGAGAGGCGCACGTGAGGGAGATATCACATGGAGGACTTGGACCATTGGATGTTCCACGGGGCTTTGGAGAAGGGAAAGCCTACGCGAGATATAGTTCACAGGTGGGGCCTTTTACTCAGGTTTGTGAGAGAAGTCCGGTCTCCCGTTCTTGTTGTCTTGTAACAAGGTTCTTCTCCAAAGGAATACAATCTCCCTTTTTTTCCTACATCTCTTCTCTATATCTCCTTTGTTGCATGATATTGAATCCAAGAATAGGTTGTTGCTGGTTCTTGAATCAAGAAGGTTGGTTCTTGATTTCTCCCTTGCTGTTTCCACTGAGTAGGTGCTAATCCGAATCTCCCACTAATACGGCTGTATTCACTGACGTGGAGTCCATTTGGATGCCAACTGTCAGCTGGTAGGTGGAGGTGATACTTGAGCATGGCGCCCAAGCGAGGAGCCGAAGTGATCCCCCTGCTGTGGTCAGCTCCCGGCTGGGGTCGAGCTCATACTACCATCAACTGAAGAAAGGAGGATAAGCAAGCAAGGGGTAAGTAAGGTAATCGTTGGCAAACAGAAGGGGAGAGAAAACTAGATGATATGCTCTGAGGCTACCAGGGAATTCGTCGGAAGAATCTCACGAACACAGCCAACCCTGCTCAGGCTCTCCTCTGCTGACACTCCTTTCTCACTTTCTTTTCTCTAAAAGACAACCTCCGAACGTGGAGACCTTATCAGGATCCACCGAAGGGAATCTGTTCCCCTGGATCGCCCACTGACTTGATCATCAGAGTGCCCTCGCTGGAATTCCCGGCCTGGGTCTCTTTTCTTTTGCAGGATCGGGTACGCGCGCAGGATTCCAAACGATGAGGGCGACACCCGATGCCACATCGGAGCTACAAGCCACGACGGCCCAGGCGGCAACAGATTGGCGCACCAGGTAGGGGGCCCTTCTCTTGAGAGATCCAAGAGGGGCCAATCCCGAGTCGTTCCGCATGCTCCAGGTAGATCCCTATGATGGGACCGCCGACTCCATGGATCACCTGGAGAGCTACAAGGCTCTCATGAGAGTCCAAGGGGTAACAAATGCCCTCCTCTGTTTAGCCTTCCCCGCTGCTCTTCAGAAGGCTGCTCAAATCTGGTTCACTCACCTTGAACTTGAGAGCATCAGTTCCTTCACAGAGCTGGAAAGAAAGTTCGTGCCACGAGAAGTCGATAGCCTTTTCTCCATCAGGCAGCAGGATCACGAGTCCTTGCGGGACTATGTGGCCTGCTTCAAGGTGGCCTCACTGGAGATCCACAATTTGGACGAGCCCATTGCCATGCTGGCACTGAAGAGAGGACTCTGGACTTCCCGCCTGACATACTCCCTGGACAAGAAGCCATCGAAGACATACTCTGACCTCCTCCTCCATGTCCACAAGTATATTAGCACCGAGGAGCCGGACCACACCAGGAGAGAGCTGGATGAGAAGCCTTTGGAGAAACAAACTCTGGGGGAAGCCCCAAGGGCACGCAAGCCTGGGCCAAACTCGAGTTTTCGAGCGAGGTCCAAGCCAAAGAGCGGTCCCATTCTGGAGGAAACATATACTCCTCTCCTCGGCCCAAGGTTGAAGACTCTCATGGAGATTGAGGGTGAGCGCTACCTACGTCGCCCTCCCCCACTGCGATCGTCCGGTGGCTGCGACAAGACAAAATATTATCGGTTCTATCGCGACCATGGCCACGACACCGAGGAATGTCGCCATCTCAAAAGAAAAATTGAAGATCCGATAAGGAGGGGCTACCTCGGAAAGTTCATGGAAGGCAAGTCCCCGGTGGAGCCTCAGGCACTTGTGGCCTTTCCTCCTGTCCCTGTAGTTGACAATCGGCCTACTGAGAAGCCTATGGGTATGATATGTTGGGGGACAAACTCTTCCCAGACTGGGAAGGTCCCTATGGAATAGTCGAAACCCTTCCTCGTGGAGCCTATTACCTCATCGAACTTGACAGCGCCCAGTTCACGCGGGCTTGGAACGACAAAAGTCTAAGGACATACCGTCAATAATGTAAGGCTCCCTCCTTTCAATAAAAGATTCCTTTCGGTACAACGTGGTCATTGCCTTGCAGGAAAACCATCGCCCGACCCCAGGCCTAGCGATCCAAGCCGGGAAACTCCTTAAACCCCACACCTACTACCGTGCTCACAGTTTGGAGATGTCAGCGGGTCATCCCAGAAGTTTTGCCATCTATTGCTTGATTCACAGTTCGGTGCCTTAAGCCCAGAAACCTACGAAGCCCGGAAAATTACGAAGCCTGGCATCTCAAGTCAAGAGCCTCAGCACCCTGCACCAAGGATAGGAAACTCTTGAAGCCCCGCACCTGCTACTGTCTTCACAGTTCGGAGATGTCAGCAGGTCACTCCAGAAGTTCTGCCATCTACCACCTGACTCACAGCTCGGCACCTCAAGCCGGGAAGCTCTTGAAATCTCATACCTGTTGCCATCCTCACAGTCCGGAGATGTCAGCGAGACACTCCAGAAGTTTTGCCATCTGTCGCCTGACTCACAGCTCGGCACCTCAAGCCGGGAAATTCCTGAAGCCCCGCACCTGCTGTCATCCTCACAATCCGGAGATGTCAGCGAGACACCTCAGAAGTTCTGCCATCTGCCGCCCGACTCACAGCTCGGCCCTCAAGCTGGGAAGCTCCCGAAGCCTCGTACCTGCCACCATCCTCACAGTCCGAAGATATAGCGGGACACTCCAGAAGTTCCACCATCTATCGCCTGACTCATAGTTTGGTATCTCAAGCCGTAAAACTCTAAAAGCCCCGTATTTGACCCACTGGTCCCGCAGTTCGGTGATGGCAAAGCAAGGCACTCCTGAAGGCCCACACTCTGCCGGCCGGACTTTGAACTAGTGAGGACAATTTTGAGACTCCTCAAGTCAAGTGCCCCAACTTGATGGACTCCCAGGGCCGCTCAGGCCCCCCTCAAGCCATCCACCAACTTTTGGCTTAACTGGAGAGTTCCCAAGACAAGCAACTGCTGAAGAGGTTTGAGGTAACCATGAAAACAAGAACTCAGTGAAGCAAAAAGGACTTTATTGATATTGCACGAAAAAGATAAATCATCAAAGGATCCCCGACAGGTTGGGCGATCCCAAAACAGAAGGAAATCGGAGCTTATCCCTCTATAGCCTCCTTCCCAGGATGACGAATAGGTGTGCCGGCACCGCCTTGGGCCTCTGCAACCCCCGCCGGCGGGACTTCCTTAGCGAGAGGAGTAGGCTCCACCTCAGCCACGACAGTAGGAGTCACAGTTCCCCCTGAGCCTCCACCAAGGCCACCCGGGACCATGACCTCATCCAGCTTTAGCTCTGGGAAGAGCTGGGCCACCATAGATCTGCAGACCCCAAATCCTTTGATGAAGGAATCCGTGGCCACCTCCCGGACTTCATCAAAAAATATCGCCAAGGCCCTGAACATGGGCACTACCTCGACGGCCTCCTTCTTGGCAACCTCCATCAGAGCCACCGCCCCAGCGGCTCTCTCCTCGGCGGTTGACAGCCGAGATTGCATTGCCTCTAGCTGTGCTTGGAGGCCACTCCTTAGCTTTTCCGCTCGTGCAGCTTCGACTTTGAGCTCCTCTGTCCGGTGGGAAGCCTGATCCCTTTCTCGGGCCAAGGACATTTCGAGGTCCCTAACCCGATTTTCGGCATTGACCACCTTGGCTTGAAGGACCTTATCCTTCTCCTCCATGGCCCGGGCCCTGTCAGTTTGCTCCCGGGCCTCAACTGCCAGCATAGCCTTTCCTGCTCCCGCTAGGCGTCTCTCTTTTCCTACTAGGTGCAGTAGTCACGGACGAGAAGAATGTTGATCCCGATCTGCACCATCAAAGGTGTTAGCTATGGCGACCAGACTGAAGCAACAGAAAAAAAGAAGACTACCGTGAAGAGGAGGTGAAGGGTGCCAAGAAGGGCCTCCGCCAGCATCCTACCTTCCCTCTCACGACGGTCAAGCGACTGGACCACGAACTCCATCATGCACTCTGCAAGTGCAAGATCCTAGGTGACTGCCGAGTTCGATTTCATCCCAAATGCTGTCCTCCAGACAGCAGCCCTCCTCGATGTTAGGGGTGCCGCTGCGTCCGGGGGATCACCTCCGAAGGCATCTCATCCAGCGGGGGGGAGTTTGTTGCCACAGGTGGTGGTGTCGTCGGTGGTCGCTCCGCCACCTTGTCTCCCTCCACGTCTGCCTCGATGATTGCAGGAGGCTGGACCGCAACGACAGCAGCTGGCCTGGCCTGTGCACTCGTGCTAGGTTCTCGGGCCTGGAGCTGGGCTCATTGCTTCGAAGGCCCGAGGGCCAGCTCGACTGCTCGCCTTATAGGGTCAAGGACTAAAACCGGCCCTGCCCTTTGGCTGGGCTTGACTCGAGTCCTCTTTGGTGGAGCCTCCCCGGGCCCAGATGATAGGCCTCTCTTTTGGACGGACTCCAGAAGTTCCTCCATCGAGAACTTCATGCCCGTAGGAAGAAGAAGATAAAGGTCAGCAGCATACCGGAAAGGACTCATGGAAGAAGAGATATCCCTCCGGACTAACCTAGCCCTTGGATTGGGTTGATCTCGGTGTCGAACAGGTTCTGCTTTGATAGCAAAACCTCGAGGGAGGGGATTTGATCTGAAACGAGCTGGTCATATATTTCCCGATCAGAGGCCTCGACCTGGGAGTTCTGGTTTGGGATCCTGTCCGGATTACTCTAGACCCAATCCACCCCTTTAATAGAAGTGAAGAAGAATTTACTCTTCCATCCTTTGATGGAAGAGGGATGCTCAAACTTTATGCCCTTCGGGCGAGGAAAAACAAACCACCACTTGTCCTCAGTCGGGTGGCGTTTCAGGGTAAAGAAGGCCCTGAATAGGAAGAAACGGGCAACAATCCCGTGAAAATGGCAAAAAATAATAAAGCAGTTAATGACCCTAATGGCGTTGGGGGCCAACTAGCCAGGAACAAGATGGTAGTTGTTGAGGAAGGAGAGAAAGAAGGGATGAACAGGCAAATGAAGGCCCTCGAGAAATAACTACTCGTAGAGGGCTATTCGACCCGGGCCACTAGAGGTGACCCGCTCTCCTGGTCCCGAAATCGAGAGCTGGACGGAGTCCGGAATCCTGTAGGTGGCCCAGATCACAGAGAGATCCTCCCTGGTCATCGTCGAAGCAATGCTAGAAGGCCCGGTCGGATGGAAAGATCTGGAAGAAGCAACAGGAGCGAAAGAGACAGAAGGAGCAGGAGGGGCCCTAGGTCCACCTATGACTACTCTGGTCGGGCGAAGGTTCCTACGAATGACGAGAGGAACCTCCTCCTTATCAGAAGATGGAGTCTTCGATCGAGAGGGCCCTGCCTCATCGAGGTTTCGGGAAGAGCGATAGTTCTGACTGGATGGAGCCATCTGAGATCAAAGAAAGAAGAAAGTGTACAGGAAAAGAAGGCCTGGGAACCCTACAAGAAAACTCAGCCTAGCCAGAGAAGAAGGAGAAGACCAAGAAGGACTAACCTGGTTGTTGGGGGAAAAAGATAGCTGGGGGAAGGAAGAAACTCCGGTCCAATGGCTAGCGGGAAAGTTTTGAAAGGGGCGACTAAGAAAAAGCTTACCCTCTTTTCAAAGTGGCTAGACTGTAGCCGTACGTTATTTTGGCACTCCCACCACCGGATGGGCACCACATGGCAACATCGGCCAAAGGCGATGCCCCGATGCAATGGAAACAACCTCGGGTCGTACATCACCATTATGCTTTCTCGGACCCACTGATGTGGCGCCCCCATACTGGCTTCAAGGCATGATGCGCGAAGTGGCGGCGATCGTGGCATTCAATGGTGCCAGATTTTAGCCTTTCTACGTCACCTTTGCAATTACTTCCTTAGCCCCGAGGACGAAGTTTTGTCAAGGCTTGGGAGTAGGAGACAAATGAAGAAGCGATATCACTGGGTCCCGCTCGGATCCAGCCAACAGAGATTGCAACCATAAGCTTTATCCCTTCAAGTCCTTCTGCTAGGTTGGCTCCCCCCAGGTCGAGACTCCAGCAGAAGCCAAATTTTTCTTTGAGTCCTTTCGCTGGGTTGGCTCCCCCAAGGTCGAGACTCCAATCAAAGTCAGAGTCCACCTTCTGCTGGGTTGGCTCCCTCCAGGTCGAGACTTCAGCAGAAGCCAAATTCCTCTTCGAGTCCTTCCATTGGGTTGGCTCCCCCCAAGTCAAGACTCCAGCCAAAGTCGAACTCCACCTTCTGCTGAGTTGGCTCCCCCCAGGTCAAAACTCCAGCAGAAGTCGAACTCTCCTTCGAGTCCTTCCACTGGGTTGGCTCCCTCCAGGTCGAGACTCCAGTTGAAGTCGGACTCCACCTTCTACTGGGTTGGCTCTCCCCAGGTCGAGACTCCAGCCAAAGTCAAACTCCACATTCTACTGGGTTGGTTCCCCCTAGGTCGAGACTCCAGCAAAAGCCAAATTTTTTTTCGAGTCCTTCCGCTGGGTTGGCTCCCCCTATGTCAAGACTCCAGTCGAAGTCAGACTCCACCTTCTGCTGGGTTGGCTCCTCCCAGGTCGAGACTCCAGCAGAAGTGAGACTCCAGTCGAAGTCGAACTCCACCTTCTGCTGGGTTGGCTCCCCCGAGATCGATACTCCAGTAGAAGCCAAATCCCTCTTCGAGTCCTTCTGTTGGGTTGGCTCCCCCCAGGTCGAGACTCCAACAGAAGCCAAATTCCTCTTCGAGTCCTTTCGTTGGGTTGGGTCCCCCCAGGTCGAGACTCCAGTCAAAGTCGAACTCCACCTTCTACTGGGTTGGCTCCCCCCAGGTTGAGACTCTAGCGAAAGCCAAATTTCTCTTCGAGTCCTTCCACTGGGTTGGCTCCCCCCAGGTCGAGACTCCAGCCAAAGTCGAACTCCACATTCTACTGGGTTGGCTCCCTCCAAGTCGAGATTCTAGCAGAAGCCAAATTTCTCCTCGAGTCCTCCCGTTGGGCTAGCTCCCCCAAAGTGCACATCCATGGAGGGCACAGTCGTGGCCTGGTACTCGGTTTCAAATCTTGAAGGCCCCTCAACTAAATTATGGAAATAAGCCCTTCGTGGCCCCTGGCAAGCCTTCTTCGGAGCAACTCAAGCAGAGAAAAGAAGGGAAGGAAGACACAAGATGGTGCAGTTGGAATACGAGGTGTTTCAGCCGAAGAGAAGTGGAAGGCTACATCAACTGAATGTTCTTCGCTCCAAGGGTAAATTCTTAACACCCTGGGAAGCCACACAAAAAAAAAGAGAAGAAAGGAAAAAGAGAAGGAAGAAGAAAAGGAGGAAAAGGAGACAAGAAGGAAAAGCGCACAATGGTCAAAACAAAAGCCTTTATTGATCAAAAGTCTCTTACATCCTACGGAGGTTCCCGACAGGTCAGGAAGCCTCCCGGAGATCTAAGTTATAGATAAGGAGGGATCCTCCCTAGTTACGGATCCTACTTCTGGAAGCAGCTGGAGGTACGCCAGTCCCTTCCTCAACTGAGCTTCCTGGGAAGGAGGACTGACGTGTCTACCTCTACTGCGCCGTCCTTCCCAGGAGTTTGCTAGGTCTCTGGAGCCCGGCATCGGCTCCGTCACCCCGAGGATGCAGGTGCCCTTCCTCAAGTGAACACTTAAGGAAGGAGTATGGTAATGCATCGTCCTCGACCACACCATCCTTCTTGAATTTCACCAATCTGGTGATTCTGAGGGCAGCTGCAGCCGCTCCACGTTAGGCCACTCTTAGTAGCACCGCGGCAACCACGGCCTTCTCCATGGTAACTGTGACCGTGGCCGTCCCCCCATTCAATTGCATGACTAGGTGTATCCAGGAGGTTCGCAGGTAGGCTACTCCCATCATACGGGCAACCACCTTCTCTGCCCCTCAGGGCCTCTCTACTTTTTCCTCTTTCATGGGAATCTCGAGCTCAGCAGATTTCTTCTCCAACCGAGACACCCCCACCAGGATGCCGACCGGACATTCTCGGAGAAACATCATGCGGCCTCTCGGCCCTTCGTTCAGGGACCTGAAGCTCACCAGAAGACCTCCCTCAGCACAAGCCAAGAGAGAAGAGTTAAAAAGAAAAAGCATTGGAGAAAGGAGGAGATTCTGCGAAGGCCAACTACTTGCGCTTAAAAAGGCAAGGGATGGCTACTCTGGAACAAATCCTGCTGCTCCCTCATTCTGATTGAATGTACGCGCCTCATTAAATGCCAGACCAGCTAGAAGATGCCACGTACTGGCTCCGGGTGACCCGAATGCTTCGTTCCCAAAGGATTCGTATCGACCTAGGAGAAGCATTTATAACCACCATCGGAAATCCGAGCACCACGAAACCCCCACAATGCAAAGGCGTGGTCTACGAAGCACAGGCGCCGCAGAGACATGGTAACGTAAGAGACGTCCCAATCCACGTCAGCATGATCATTACTCTCCACGTCCTGAGCACTGTATCGTCTTCCGGGCTCGAGAGTGAGGGGCAACTGATACGGCTGTATCTGCTGACATGGAGTCCATCTGGACACCGGCTGTCAACTGGCAGGTAGAGGTGATACCTGAGTATGGCACCCAAGCGAGGAGCCGAAGTGAGTCTCATGCCGAGGTCAGCTCCCGGTTGGGATCGCGCTCATACTGTCACCAACTGAAGAAAGGAGGACAAGCAAGCAAGGTTTAAGCAAGGTAATCATTGGCACACAGGAGGGGAGAAAAAATCAGATGAAATGCTTTGAAGCTATCGAAAAATTTGTCGGAAGAATCCCACGGACATAGCCAACCCTGCTCAGGCTCTCCTTCTCTCACTGTAAGAAAACACAGTTTTAGCAACCGATTTTGCAACCGAATTTTTTGGTTACATTTGTGATTGATTTTGCAACTGATTAATTTTTTTAATAAATTAGCAACCGATTTAAATCGGTTGCAAATTCAGTTGCAAAATTGCCATTTTGCAACTGATTTTGCAACCGAAACAGAAATTGATTTAAAAATTTTTTAATTTTTTTTTTTAAATCTTGCAACCGATTTTTCGGTTGCAAAATTATAAAAAATTAAAAATAATTTTAAATAAAAACTTGCAACCGAAATATTGGTTGCAAAAAAATCAATAATTTTTTTTTTAAAAAAAAAGTTTTTTTAAAATGTTGCAACCGAATTTTCGGTTGCAAAATTTAATTTAAAATTTATTTTAATATTTTGAATTTTGTAATCGATTTTGCAACCGATTTTTTAAAATTTTTTTCAGAAAATTATTTTTTGCAACTGATTTTGCAATCAATTTTTTTTTTTTATTTTTCAGGAATTTTTTTTTTTCAACCGATTTTTTATTTTTTAAAATTTCAGAAATATATTTTTTTGCAACCAATTTTGCAACCGATGTTTTTTTATTTTTTTTAGAAACTAATTTTTTTGCAACCGATTTTGCAACCGATTTTTTAAATTTTTTTTCAAAAAATTATTTTTTTGCAACCAATTTTGCAAACAATTTTTTATTTTTTAAAATTTCAAAAACTTATTTTTTTGCAACCGATTTTGCAACCGGTTTTTTTTTTTTTTTTCAAAAATTTATTTTTTACAACCGATTTTGCAACCAATTTTTTATTTTTTAAAATTTCAGAAATTTATTTTTTTGCAACCGATTTTTTTTTTTATTTTTTTCAAAAATTAATTTTTTGCAATTGATTTTTAATTTTTTAAAATTTTAATTTTTTTTTTTTTTGCAACCGATTTTACAACCAATTTTTTAAATTTTTTTTAGAAATTTATTTTTTTGCAACTGATTTTGCAATCGATTTTTATTTTTTTAAATTTTAGAAATTTATTTTTTCACAACCGATTTTGTAATCGATTTTTTATTTTTTTAGATTTTTTTAATTTTATAACTGATTTTTTGTTTACAAAATATAATTTAAAATATAATTTAATTTTTTTGAAATAAATTTTAAATTTGTTTAGAAGTTTGCAACCGAAAAATCGGTTGAAAAAAAAAAAAAAGAGCTTCAATGCCCCCATTCGCTGCCCTAATTTTTCCCCCTTCATTTCTTCGATTAAATCCCCTCCCCGGGCCCCCTCGATGGCCGACGTCTCCCCGCGACTTCGGCATCACCCCTCTCCCCGCCTCCTGCTCTCCACGGCCCAGCAGACTCCGCTTTAGGGTTTGGAGCTTTCTGCCCTCGATCCATCACCCCCAAATCCCATTTCCCACTCCGCCTCCACCTCTGATCTCCCTCCCTCCTCCGGTCCTCCCATCACCAGATCTGCACCTTCGTCAGATCGATCTCAGTGCGGTGGCCGGTGAAAAGAGATCCTTCTCGAGGATCGGTGCTCACTGCCTCCACATCTGATCTCCCTCCCTCCTCCGGTCCTCCCATCGCCAGATCCGCCCCTTCGTCCGGTCGATCTCAGTCCGGTGGCCGGAGAAAAGAGATCCTTCTCGAGGATCGGTGCTCACTGCCTCCACATCTGATCTCCCTCCCTCCTCACGAGCGTGGTGGCTTCGGTCCAAAACCCTCTTCGCTTCTCTCTCGGCTCCCGGGATGACAAAGCCCTTGTAGGGTGGGTTCTGTCTCTCTGCCACCGCCGACCGAGGTGAGGTCTATTGTCTGCTCGAAAAGTTTTACTGAAAAATTGCTTACCTGTTGATATATGTCATGCATCTAGTACTAGAAGTAATTGTTTTGTGTGTTAGGTCTAACGTTCCTCAGATTCGTCTCTGTTTTTAATTTTGCATTGGTGGAGACTTTGGGAAGAAAAAGGCTTTGTTTCTGTCTTTGATGTAATTAATGTTCTGATCTGAGTTCTTATGCGGTTGATGTGATTATGTTTTGAACAAAATTTCTTGAAGCGGTCGATTTAGATGCTCCATGCCTTGTTTGACGTCTTCGATCTGGAGTGTCTGGTAGACTATTCGTCTTAAAATTTTTACTTTGAACTGGTAACTAGCTGGATCTCGCTTTCCGATTTTAATTCGCTGGACGGTGATGGGCGTTTGTTAGAAAGCTGCTTTTTTTTTTGTTTTGTTTTGTTTTGTCGGGGGACGGTGGGGGTATATCTTGGTGAGTTTCTTTCTTTAATTATTTTTCTGGGCTAATTTCTTAGTCCATGGTGAGCGAGGTACTCCACTCACCCTTCATATGTGCTCTTTAAAAGAAGAAATTGGAAATCGATGTATACACGTGTACTGCAATCTTTTCAGCATTTTGTTAGAGATTTAACTGCTAAGGTCTCTCTGGAAGTTATATCCCGTTGTTCCTGTAGTACAATAATGTACGTAACCACTTTATTGTTGTTTTGTGAAAATTTTGATCTTAACTGGCTTTTATTGTGATCGTGGTTATTCAAATATGTTGCAATTGCCTTTGGGTATTACTATTACTGATCGGTGATATTATAAACTGGTTATTTCTTTTTCAGAAGGAAAATCTGTTTTGTTTGCATGCTAAGTGGTTGCATTAACTCGAAGGACTTGCTCTAGAAATACTGTTCTGGTATTTGCTTGTTTAAAATATTTTCATGCTTTGCCCTTTGTCCAGTTTATGTATACTCGTATGATCAGTTAGATTAGTGGAGTCTTAGTTAATTCTTGTCTATCCTTCTGATTGCAAGAGGTTTTAAATCTAAATTTATCTTTATTGTTTTGATCTATCTTTATTGTTTTGATCTGGTGGCATGTCTTAATCCAATGTGTGAAATAGGTTTTTTTGGCTTTTTTTTTTTTTTTTTTGCCTATTCTGAGTTATTTCTTCACGTTAGATTTTCAGTTGTTATACATTTTCTTCTAGTTCATGGTTGTTGTATTATCAATCGGGGGTTCTTAATGTTTGGTATATTTTTGCCTCACCTTTTGGCTGCAATAGTTTTTAACTTTAAATGTCTATATGGCTTTGTTCTGGAGGCACATGTCAAACTTAAATATCAGGGAGTTTTCATGTCTTAATTTTTTTTTAAAATTATTCAATTTTAGCAACTGATTTTGCAACTAATTTTATTTTTATTATTATTATTTTTTAATTTAGCAATTGATTTTGTAATCGATTTTAATTTTTTTATTTAGCAACCGATTTTGTAACCAATTTTAATTTTAATTTTCAGAAATTATTTTTTTGCAATCGATTTTGCAACCGATTATTTTTTTTTTATTTTTCAGAAATTTTTTTTGCAACCAATTTTTTTAAATTTTTCAGAATTTTTTTTAGCAACCGATTTTGCAATCGATTTTTTTTATTTATTTTTTAGAATTTTTTTTTTAGCAACCGATTTTGCAACCGTTTTTTTTTAATTTTTCATGAATTTTTTTTTTTTGCAACCAAATTTTTTTAATATTTTTCAGATTTTTTTTTTTTTTGCAACCGATTTTTTTTTGGTAACTGATTTTGCAACCGATTTTTGAAAAAAAAAAATTAAAATAAATAAAAATCGGTTACTAAATTGCTTGCTAAATTTTGTAATCGAAAAAAATCGGCCATAAATTTTTGCAACCTATACTTTTGCAACCGATTTTGCATTATTAGCAACTGAAAAATCGATTGCTAAATCCAGTTTTTTTTGTAGTGTCAGCTTACATTCCTTTCTCACTTTCTTTTCTCTAAAAGATAACCTCCGAACGTGGAGACTTCATCGGGATTCACCGAGGGGATCTGTTCTCCTGGATCGTCCACTGACTTGATCGTCGGAGTGCCCTCACCGGAATCCCCTGTCCGGGTCTCTTTTCTTTTGCAGGACCGGGTACGCGTGCAGGATTCCAGACGAGAGTGACGCCCGATGCCACATCGGAGCTACAGGCCATGACGATATAGACGGTAACATCAATCAAGTGGGATTAGTACCTGGAATTCTTCAATATTCGAGACGTGATTTTGTGAAAGATTCAATTAAATTCAAGGTTCAAGGCTAAGATTGCAAAAACTTAGCTACGGGTTAGTTACACCGGATTTATCTCCTTTGTCGAGTTAATGTACTCATTTTTGAATTAGCAAAGGCTGCAAAATTTTTGCATCTTGAATCATACATTTTTTAACAGGATAGGGATTACTAGATAGCTGCGCAGGATTTATTTTCCTATGCTAAAAATATAATAATAATACAAAGAATTATGATAAGAGCCGGTACATTAATGCTGATACGATCGTATCTAAATTTACATTAAAAAATTATCTCTTTATGAGAACCCTTTCGGGTGCCTATCAATTATATTTTAATAGGACGCCGAAATTAAAGTTTCTCAAAGGATCATATTAAGGTTCTCCTAACCCTATAAATTAAATGAATCTAGTCCGAATTCAACCAGATTCAGTCTCCAAAATCTAAAATTACTGCATGACTCCGAAAAACTAATAAATTATTCCCCATATTGCATGCACAACGTGGCCGCGCATGCTGTATGACAGCTACTTGTTTCTGTAGCCGAAATGAGCGTTTAATTAGTGGGGTCTACATGAACGGCTAGCTATGATTGGTTGTATCCCAATAACATGGTGCACTTAGTGGAGGGATATTTTCTTCTTTGCTATAGGGTTATTCCGGTCTCCGGAATTGTACCCGGGTTTATATATAAATATATAAGCGGAGGCGGTTATAAGTATGGGTAGGAGCCGGAGAAACGGCGGCCCGAGCGGAAGGGCGAACCTTTGGCCGTAAAACTCCACCCAAAATAATAACGATCAAAATTGCCCCCCCATTCTCGGATTCACAAAGCCACCACATTCTCGGACTCGAGGCAAGATTTGTCTACTGATATTTCTCTATTTTTTTATCATTTATAATTCGTAGAAACCAAAAAAAAAAAAAAACATTTTGCTAGTTTCTGCATTTCCGTTTTGTGTGTTTAATTTTGTTATTTGTGATTTTTTTTTTTTTTTTTTTTGAGACCCGAAGGAGTCAAAGAAACGCTATCCTCGTGCTGCGATCGCCGTCGACCTTCGATCGTGGTCTCCGGCCATCTCTTCGGGGCGACCTCTCTCTTCGAGATCTCCTCTTTTTCGGTCCAACGTCAGTCTCCTCCTCCGAGGTTTCGTTATTTTAATTTATAATGAAATTCCGACAGAATTTCTGATTAAAAAAATGAGTTTATTAATCGATTCTCTCGATCTTTCTATTTATTTATTTAGTTTTGCATTCCTTTCTTCTTGGTTTTTTCGCAGCATATCCGATTTCTAATTATCAAACGGGGAACGCCTTCGATTTCACACGTTCTCTCTCCTTTCTCTCGTCCCGCGATTAAAATGATACCTTTTTTTTTTCTCGCACCGTAGGCGTGTTTATTCGAGTTATCGTATGAAAAGAAAGGCAGAATATTTTTAGATGAAATGCTCGCCAACTACTCTTATATGATAGTAAGAAAATTTTCCATGTGCTCTCCGCAAGTACTGGTTCCTAAATCGAATTTTTGGAAATACTTTGAAAGAAATTTCCCATTAACAGCTTGATGCATTGCATTTGGTACCGCTTTGATCCATCGGAACGCATTTATTACGGTTTGGTACTGCTTGATCCGAATGGAGGTTATTGGAACGTATTTATTACGATTGCATGCATTTTACCGGTGAAACCTATGGGAAGTTCATTTGCCACGTGGCACAAACCAATTGGTAGAGCAGCGTGGGCTTAATCTATATACTTGCTTTGCTTTGGAAAAAGGCCTAAACTCCAATAATATTAAATATTATTATTTTTAAATTTTAAAAATAAATATATATTTTAAAAATATATTAATAAACATATTAATATAATATAATATATAATATTAGTATAATAACTAATTTATTATAATAATTATTATATACTATATTATATCATATATTATTATATATTATATTATATGTAATATAATCTAATATACTAGTATATAATATATTATTATACTGATATAAAAGGATTGAGGATATGTTTATACTAATATTGTTATGCAACTATATTATATTAATTATGTTTATTAAATAATAAATTTATTTTTAAAATTTAAGAATAATAATATTTAATATTACATGAGTTAGGTCTTATTTTTATGTATTAAATATTAATTTTGCTAATTTTTAAGGTGATTAAATGTCTCTTAACTAGTGCTCTTGGTTAGAAAAATTCTAAAGGTACTGGTTAAGAAATATTTAAACTCCTTGATAATCAACAAAACCTATATTTAAGATATCAAAAATGATATGTAGACTAACGAAATATTAAATATTATTCTTGTTAAATTTTAAAGATAAATATATCATTTTATAGATTAATTAATGAATATATTAATATAATATAGTGTATAATATTAATATAATAAATAGCTTATTATAATAGTTAATATATACTATATTATATATATATTATTATATATTATATTATATGCAATATAATCTAATATATTAATATATATTATATTATTATATTAATATAAAAGAGTTTAGGATATATTTATACTACTATTAATATATTAATATATTATGTTAATGATTTCTATTAAATAATATATTTATTTTTAAAATTAAAAATAATAGTATGTAATGTAACATGAGTCTAGATATGATTTATGATATTTTATTAATATGGATTTTATTGTTTTTCAAGAATATTTCTTAACAAGTATCCTTAATACTGGTTAGTATATATATACATACTAGGTGTTGGACTCGTGCGATGTATAAAATATAATAATTTTAATATAAAATAATATTTTGATTATCATTATCAATGATCCCAGAATAATAAATAAAAATTACCATAATATTTATTGATATTAATTAATTAGAGAAATGAAAAAAATTGATCGAATAGGGAAATTTAAATTTAAATATTTATTGAAAAAATGAATAATAATAATTAATTACATCAAGTTTATAAATAATAAGTGATTATAAAAACAAAGGAGTTGGGCTGAGATGATTTGATACAAGGTTTATATAATAGTTTTTCTTTTCTTTGCGCGCACCCGCATGCAGCAGATTCTGGAAACGTTTTTCCTTTTGTAAATAAATCAAGCTTGTACATATTGTCACTTTTGGAACGACATCCTCAAAAGTCCACGAACTCCTTTTATCTGCCATCTGATCCTCATCAAACGGCTCTGCAGCTTCCTTCCAGAAAATATAGGTTCGTCTTGCACCAGCCTCTCCTCTAGTGGCGAGAAGGCAGAGCAGCTGCAAGCATCCAGACCTTCGGCATCGATCGGCGGCCAAGCAAGGATGGCATCGGCCGACGAGGAGTCACTCTCCCCAAAAAACCGGCTCAAGCTCCTCTGCAGCTACGGCGGCAAGATCTTGCCGCGACCCTCCGACGGCCAGCTCAAGTACGTCGGCGGCGAGACCCGCGTCCTCGCCGTCCCCCGCTCCATCTCCTTCACAGGCGAGTCCACCAAACCAACGGCCAAGATTCTTTCTGTTTCCTTCGTTTATTTATGACGATGATGATGGTGATGACAGAGCTGAAGAAGAGGATCCGAGAGATGTTCAACAACGCAACGGTGGTGATCAAGTACCAGATCATGCCGGAGGACATGGACGCGCTCGTGAGCGTCACGTGCGACGAGGACCTCTGCCACATGCTCGACGAGTACGACCGGCACGATCCCCGCTCCCCCTCCAACTCCCCCCGCTTCCGTCTCTTCCTCTTCTCCACTGCCTCTCCGACGCCGCCGCCCGCATCCCTCTCCGACGCCGCCGCCTTCCCCTCCATCGAGCAGCGCTACGTTGAGGCCATCAACGGTGTGCCCCCCGCCGCCACCCCGGCCACCTCCACGTTCTCCGTCTTCAACATCGCCTCCTCCACTACCACCTCACCAACCTCCACCATCGACCTCCGCGACCCCTTCCGCCTCGCCCGCTCGAACATTCTCTCCACCGCCGATGCCGGCGGCGGCAAGGGGTTGCATCGGGTCCGGAGCACGCCGAACTTGGGCACGGCGAATCTGAGTCAGGTGGCCAACGGCGTGGGCCCGCAGCCCTACGGCAGCCACCAGCAGGACCACCACCACCACCACCACCATCACTACCATGACGGCCAGAAGGTCCCGCCGCCGTACGCCGGCGGCGGGGGCCTGTCGAGGATGGGGAGTGGGCCCGTTCGGTGTGAGGCGTGCGGATGCGGGTGCCGAGTGATGGTGGCGCAGCCGCACGTGCGGGCGTACCACTACTCGCACGCGGTGGGGCCCGCCGTGGGGAGCGGGGGATGCGTGTTCCTCGGACACGTGGAGGAGCCGGGCGCCGTCGTTCCGCCGAGGATCTGCCCGCAGCACAGCTTGCCTCTCGGTGTTCCGCCTCGTAAACCCACCCCTACTCCCTCGTGGGAATGAGTGAGATACGTGCATCTCAGCACAGATTTCGTTTTCTTTTTCTACGTTTTTTCCCCTTTTCACACAGAGGAAGGGAAGAGAATTACAGAGATCAGTGCGGTGACATAGAGGTTTATTGCAAGCTTGGTCGGCAAGGAAGCACCGGCAAACTAGATATTGTTGTCAGTGTAGCTGTTTTATTATCTGAGCCGTCTGTGAAATGTGATTGATTATGTGGATCTTCTTGTTCTTCAAAAATTAAGATAAATGAAATGATGGATGGGAATTCTCAGGGGATGTAGCTTGTCTAATCTTTGTGTGGTCTGGAAGATCACACAATGTCCTCTGCAGATTTTTGTCCAAGGGCATGTCTGGCGTTGCTTTTACTTTTTGAAAAAAATCCTTCTGACAGAAGAAAAAGTCTAATTTTGAAAAATAGGCAATTTCAATAAATTCATAATCCACCCAAAACAAATGAATTTTGAACCATGTCCATTCAAAAATGTGCAATATTATGATTAACAATTTCTAGATTCAATACACTATCATTTATTTTAACATAATAGAGCTTTTGGAACATTAAATTTTACCAATTTTACCATTTAAAAGATTTCCAATCATGATTTTTTTTTTTTTTTTTATATAGATGTTTTACATATTGCACATTATTAATAGTTACATCCTTCCCCCCAAAAATCTTTAATTTTGCACTACCGAAACGCCAAAGCCTTTGGAAGGACAGCATTTCAGCTCAAATTCTATAAATATGGCCAGACATTTGTAGTAGTTCAGCTTCTTGTCATATATTCGGAGTACAGTTTAGCACATGCACTGCACGTGAGTGGAGATGAATGACCTCCTGAGGATCAGGAACACCATTCAGGAGTTTGCTCAATACTAGAATAGATATGGCACCCAAATTTTTGATCACGGCCCAGCACGAAGCGAGCCACGTTTGCTATAGTAACGGGCCATGCTAGGCACGGCCCATAAAAAGGGGCCGGGCCGGGTTTAGTTTTTTTGGCCCGCGGGTCAAACCAGACACGACCCATAAGGGCCTGGGCTGGCACGGCCCGGCGGGCCAGGAACAGCACGGCATGGCCTATTAGGGCCTGGGCACGGTACGGCCTATTAGGACCTGGACCGGACCAGGCACGGCACGGCCCACAAGGGACTAGACCGGGCCCGGCCCACAAGGGCCTGGGCGGGGCCAGGCAAGGCCTGGCCCCTTAAAATAAATAAAAATAAATTTTTTATTTAAAAAATATTTTTTAATAAATTAAAAAAATGTTGGGAACTAAGAATTTATTAATATAAAGTCATCATAATGGTGGGGGCTTTAGCATAGACCCCTACTAGTTTATTAATTTAAATCAAAATGGTACATGAAAGGAGAGGGACTAGGCATGACCTCCAGAATATAATAAGAAATGAGAAAAAATAGAGATGACTCACTTTAATAATTAAAAAAAAAAATGTACAATTATAAAAAATTAAGAATTAAAAATAAATGATCAAAATCTTACTAATCATCAGTAGTATTTATATCATCATCATCAGACCGTATCTCGCTTCCTGCTGTCCTCTTACCTGCGGGGACTGGGTTCGGATATCAGCTCGATCTTCGCTAGGAGCTTGACCTTAGCTACGAGCTCGACCTCGGGCAGGAGCTAGACCTTGGAAGGGAGCTCACCTCAGCTGGGAGCTCGACCTCGAACGGGAGCTCGACTTTGAATGGGAGCTCAATCTTGGCTGGGAGCTCGACCTTGGACGGGAGCTCGACTTTGGATGGGAGGTTAACCTCAGCTGGGAGCTCGATCTCAGATGGAAGCTTGACTTCAACTAGGAGCTCGACCTCGATTAGGAGCTCAACCTTATTCAGAAGCTCGACCTCAGCTGGGCCAAGTGGCGTTCTTTACCACCTCATCACTTAGCTAGATCCGATATGGGCACCATGTCAGTGGCTTGCTACATCAACTGGCATTTTCACCGTCTTCATAATATGTATGTATCATGTAAATAAAATCATTGCAGCTGTCGTCTGCTTCACAGGATCTCAATAACGAAGTTGCCTGAAGAAAATAATAGTTGCCCTTCTCAAATCAATAATCCCCGTTTGTTTAGTCTGATTTGAATTGATTATAAAAATTAAATGTATAATTATAAAAAATTAAGAATTAAAAATAAATGTGCCCATTTTATGACAGTTGGGAGGGTTAAAATAGTAAAAAACCAAAAAATACTCGTTTTTTAGCTATTATGGGCCAAACGGCCGTGCCTGTCCCTACCCGTAACGGTCCCAAACGGACCGTGCCAGGCCAGGCCCTGCCCATTTTTTTTTAAATTTTTTTTTTTTAAAATAACGGGCCGATGGGCCAGCGGGCCGTGCCAGGCATGGCCCGCCAACCCCCGAGCCTAGGGCCGTGCCGGGCCCGTGCCCGGCACGGCCCAATGCCCACCTCTACACCAAAGCTCTCATCATGCATACTAATGAGTGGGTGATTTTGATTGAAAAAATAGCCTGTAATTTCTGGAGATAGAAATTTCTAAAATACTAATTGATATGGCAACATCGCTGACATGGAGGATGCGTCAGATCCAATTGACCGCCAGGCAGTGCCACGCGGTGTCATCTCCGGGCTCTCTCGCCAGGTGGCTTGGCTAGCGGTCAAGCTGACCTCGGGCTGAGCTCGGCCCCTCTGCCACTTCGCCAAGTGTCGACCTAGGCGGGGTCCACCTCGACCGAAGTGGCCCTGTCTCTGCCTCTACTCCTCCGCCAGGTGGCGCCCCTAGATGGGCCCACCTCGCCGGAGTCGAGCCAGGCTCTCCCAGCTCCTTCGCCAGGTGGCGCCCTGGTGCAGGGCGGTTGTCAAACGCCTGCAGCGACCAAAACCCCGATTTAGGGAGAACGGGTTCTGGGAATTCTTGGATGCTAGGATTGAGCAAGATGGGGAAGATCCTTTGAAACCTGCAACAATCAAGCGCTGGAAGGGCCGCGTGATTCCTCACGTTGCCAGCCCTCAACCGGATTTCAATCCGAGTCTTCAAGATTGGAAGGGACGAACGATGGGTTTCTCACCGTGAGTCCCTGTTTCTTCTTTTTTTTTTTTTTATCAGGAACTTGGAACGGAAGGAATCCTTTTTTTTTTTATCAGGAACTTGGAACGGAAGGAAGAGATTCCTCACGGAATCTCTCTCCCAACCAGGCTTTCAACCTGGTTCGCGCAAGGGGGAAAAGAAGGAAGCCGGCGGCCTTCCACGGAAAGATGACACCCAAAAAGAAAATCACCGTGTAATTTTTTTTTCAAAACCAAACAACACACTCCAATTGTATATTCCAAAACAAAAACCAAAAGACTGCCTTTCCTTGGTTCGGGTTTTAAAAAAATACAAGCATTAATGACCCCACATGACTAACAAGGGAGGGAATAAAAAAAACTAAACACTAATGTAAACAAATCCCACACGCTGACTAAAGGGAGGAAAAAAAACAATGAATGTAACTCTTGCGTGAAACACTTCAAACGGATTTTTTTTTTTTTTTAAAAAAAATCAAGAGATCACGCTACTAATAAAATAATAATAATAATAATAAAACTAAAGACTCCGGTGTTTTTCCGGATCCGAAACTTCACGGACGTAATTAGTGTATTGGGCCTTCGGCCCAATTCCCAATTAATTATTTTCATCCCAAAAACGGGTCAGATTTGAAACTTGCTTCCCTTGAAGGCGTCTGGACTTGCGCACGTTTCTTGCTGGCGAGGCTGGCGGCCCCAAATCATCATGGGCCAGAAGCTGAACCGAAACGTCTGGGTTGGGCTTCGCCGAACTATCACCGGGCTGTCCTGATATATGAGTCAACTGATCTGGTTCAATATTCATCTCGATGTTCGCATCACGCCCCCAGATGGGTCCACCTCCGCTGAAGTCGAGCTGGCCTCTGCCACTTCACCAGGTGTCGATCCAGGTGGGGTCCACCTCGACCGAAGTGGCATGCCTCTGCCTTTGCTTCTCCACCAGGTGGCGCCCCCAGAGGGGCCCACCTCGTCGGAGTCGAGCGAGGCTCTCCCAGCACTTTCATCAGGTGGCGCCCCCAAATGGGTCCACCTCAGCCAAAGTCGAGCTGGCCTCTGCCACTTCGCCAGGTATCGATCCAGGTGGGGTCCACCTCGATCGAAGTGGCATGCCTCTGCCTCTGCTCCTCCGCCAGGTTGCGCGCCCATATGGGCCCACCTCGCCGGAGTTGAGCTAGGCTCTCCCAACTCCTTCGCTAGGTGGCACCCCCAGATGGGTCAACCTCGACCGAAGTCAAGCTGGCCTCTGCCACTTCGCCAGGTGTCGTCCCAGATGTGGTCCACTTCGCCAGGTGTCATCCCAGATGTGGTCCACCTCGGTCAAAGTAGCCTACATTTGCCTCTGCTCCTTTGCCAGGTGGCGCCCCCAGATGGGCCCACCTCGCTGGAGTCGAGCCAGGCTCTCCCAGCTCCTTTGCCAGGTGGCGCCCCCAGATGGGTCCACCTCGGTCGAAGTCGAGCTGGCCTCTGCCACTTCGCCAGGTGTCAACCCAGGTGGGGTCCACCTCGATCGAAGTGGCCTGCATCTACCTTTGATCCTCTGCCAGGTGGCGCCCCCAGATGGGCCCACCTCATCGGAGTCGAGCCAGGCTTTCCCTGCTCCTTCGCCAGATGGCGCCCCAAGATGGGCCCACCTCGGTCGAAGTCAGCCTTCTCCACTGTGCACGGAAGGACCGGGGGCGCAAGCCTCGAGAAAATCACTGAGGATGGCGCGCACAGGCGGCGCATCCAATATGGCTTCCCCAGGCCTGTATCGGAGCGCGGAACCTCGTTGACACCAGTTTAGAAGGGGCACCCTACTCGAGGTGCTGAATCCAGCACCCGGTAACCCGGTACACCAAAAAGGGAGGGCCACGGTCAACGCCTTAGGCCCGAGGGCGCCTTCGCAAGGATCGGGATCCCGTTAGGTTTCCCCTTTCGTGACTGCACGGTAGGCTCCACGTTGGCGGGTGAGTGTTGAGCTCGACTCCGACCACAGGGCTCTAACCTCCGAGGGTCTCGCTCTGGAAGGCAGAGGGCGGACCAGGTCCAGAGGGCGCGTGCTCGAAAAGGCTCCACGTTAGCAGGTGAGCGCTGAGCTCGACTCCAACCACAGGGCTCTAACCTCCGAGTGTCTCGCTCTGGAGGGCAGAGGGCGGACCCGGTCCAGAAGGCGCATGCTCGGAGAGGCTCCATGTTGGCGGGTGAGCGCTGAGCTCGACTCTGACCACAGGGCTCTAACCTCCGAGGGTCTCCCTCTGGAGGGTAGAGGGCGGACCCGGTCTAGAGGGCGCGCGCTCAAAGAGGCTCCACGTTGGCGGGTGAGCACTGAGCTCGACTCTGACCATATGGCTCTAACCTCCGAGGGTCTCGCTCTGGAGGGCAGAGAGCGGACCCGATCTAGAGGGCGCATGCTCGGAGAGGCTCCATGTTGGCAGGTGAGCGCTGAGCTCGACTCCCACCACAGGGCTCTAACCTTCGAGGGTCTCGCTCTGGAGGGCAGAGGGGGGACCCGGTTCAGAGGGCGCGCGCTCGGAGAGGCTCCACGTTGGCGGTTGAGCGCTGAGCTCGACTCCGACCACAGGGCTCTAACCTCCGAGGGTCTCGCTCTAGAGGGCAGAGGGCGGACCCGGTCCAGGCTCCACGTTGGCGGGTGAGCGCTGAGCTTGACTTCGACCACAGGGCTCTAACCTCCGAGGGTCTCGCTCTGGAGGGCAGAGGACGGACCCGATCTAGAGGGCACGCGCTCGGAGAGGCTCCACGTTGGTGGGTGAGCGCTGAGCTCGACTCCGACCATAGGGCTCTAACCTCCGAGGGTCTCGCTTTGGAGGGCAGAGGGCGGACCCGGTCTAGAGGGCGCGCGCTCGGAGAGGCTCAACATTGGCGGGTGAGCGCTGAGCTCGACTCCGACCACAGGGCTCTAACCTCCGAGGGTCTCGCTCTGGAGGGCAGAAAGCGGACCCGGTCCAGAGGGTACGCGCTCGGAGAGGCTCCATGTTGGCGGGTGAGCGATGAGCTCGACTCCGACCACAGGGCTCTAACCTCCGAGGGTCTCGCTCTGGAGGGTAGAAGGTGGACCCGGTCTAGAGGGCTCGCACTCGGAGAGGCTCCACGTTGGCAGGTTAGCACTGAGCTCGACTTCGACCACAGGATTCTAACCTCCGAGGGTCTCGCTCTGGAGGGTAGAAGGCGTCCCGAGCTCGCGGGCCCAACCTGGCACAGGACAGAGCTCGGCTCGCTGTCTTGAGGGAGCTCAGCTCAGCTCAGCTCGGTAGCAGAGTCCGGGATGGAGAATTGACACGGCATCCGACGCGGCGTCTTCCTTTGACATGGTGCCTACCGGTTCCCCCATGTCAACGATCCCGCCACATCATTTGCCCTCCACTCCCAAGGCTTGTCAGTGCGCGGTGCTCGGGCCGAAGGGAGTAATTGCGGTGCTGACATGGAAAGGCGAAAATCTGGCATGATGATGGCCATGATTGCTGACGCTTCGAGAGACGGCCCCACGGACCAATGCGGGGGCGTCGCGTGGCCACGTCCGAGGTGTAGTTAATGTTGACGCAGAATCCAGAGCGGCCGAGATGCCATTTTCATCGATGGGCAGCACGTGGCATGGATCTGTTGGCGAAGGGGTTGGATCGGTACGAACCCATCGGGTCATTTCGAAATGAAAGGAGGGCCTTACCCAAAATATATATTCTTTTGAATTCTCAGTGCCTGCTGCTGCTGCGCCCAAGCTTTCTTCTTCTTCACAGTTGCCTCAGGTTTTCTAAGGAACCAGGTCAGTTTCTTCTTCCTTCTCCCCCTGCTAGAGTAGGGTTCTTTCTCCGGGCCTGGGATCTTCTTTGAGTTGAGTCTGCTCTTTCGTCCTCCACTTCGAGTCCTTCATTCCCCTTGTTCTTGAGGATGTCCCATTTTGGTCCGGGCTTCTGCCCCTCCACTGATTAAGGCGAGGCCGGTCCTTTCGAGTAGAGGCCGGCATCTTCTTCTTCTTCTGGCGAGGCGGAAGATGTAACTCGCTTCGAGCTCAGTAGGAGGCGTCCTCCCGGTCCGGTACTCATCAGGAAATCGGGATCCGGTCCTTCTTTCCCTCCTTCTCCTTCTATCCCTGTCTCTGAGTTTGTCCAGTCCACAGGTCCTGGTGGGGTCGCCTCAACGATCACCGCCTAGGAACTAAGGACCGTTCGGGATGTCTATTGCATCCCTCCTTCTGTTCGACTCATGATCCCTTGTTCGGGGGAACGGGTCAGTTCCAATGGCCCGAGCCGTCTTGCTTTTTACGAGGAGATCTTCTCCAGGGATCTCCGGTTTCCTTTTCACCCTTTCTTTCTGTCCGTCCTGGACAACTACCGTTTGGTCTCTGCATAATTAGTGCCCAATGCCATTAGGGTTATCTTTTCTTTCATTGTACTCTGCCACCTCCACGGGTTCGCTGCCCGGTTCTCCTTGTTCAGGGCCTTCTTCGCCCTAAAGCGCCACCCAATTGAGGATGGGTGGTGGTCCTTGTCCTCCTGTCCAAAGGGCATCATATTTGAACTCCCCTCTTCCATCAGGGGATGGAAGAGTAAGTTTTTCTTTATTGAGGTTGAGGGGGTCGACTGGGTCTTGAACGATCCGGACAAGTCTCCCAACTGAAATTCTGTGGTCGATGCGGTTGACCGGGATGACTACGAGCAGCTCCGCACCACCCAGATTCCTTCTCTCGAGGTCCTGTTATCCGAGCAGAACCTCACCGACTCCGGGGTCGACCCAATGAATGGGTTGGGTGAGTTCGACCTAAACTTTCCTTTTTCTCTCTTTTTTTTTTCTTGCACTTCTTGCATTGTTTCCCACGGACCATAACTGTTGTGTGACTTGTATGCAGGAATGATTTTCTTCGAGAACGACCTGCCGGCGATCACCCGGAAGAGGCCGCCGACCGGGCTGGCTGGGGAGCCCTCATCAAGACGAGTCCGGGACGAGAGCGCTCCTGTGGCTGCCTCCACTACAGCGGTTGGTCCGAGTTTAGCTGCTTTAGCTGGTCCGAGCTCGGGGGTGGCTCGGGTTGCTCCTGCGCCGGTGGAGAGGATGGCTTCTGTGGCACCGAGGCCAGCCCAGCAGGCCCCTGCTGCAGAGCCCGAAGTAGTGGCCCAGGCAAGGGACGCAGCTGCTGCCGTTGCACCCTGTCGTCCTCCGAGTCTGCCTGTCATCGAGATCAGGGATGAGGAGGTCCGGGCCATAACCAGGACTATGACCGAGGCGCCGCCTGCGCCAGCACCAGCTTCTCAGCCTGCCCCCCGGGACTCTTCAGCCAGCAGGACAAGGCCGCCCACGCCCGGAGAGGGCAGGGGGGAGGAGGCACGATGCCGTCTCCCCTTCAGGATGGGACCGGAGAGCTCATTCCTCCAGAGCCCCGAGCTGGCCGAGCGCATGATGGATTTCTCGATCCAGACATGCGACCGGCAAGAGATGGCTGGAATGAAGCTGGGCGATGTTATCAGCGCCATCTTCCCCCAGCTATACTCGGTGAGCTGTCCTTTCCTTTCTTCTCTTCTTTTCTTTTTTTTTTTTGCTGACCTCTTCTCATGGTGCAGATCAGTACCGAGGCCCTCTTCATCAAGGGCTGCTATCAGAATTGGGAGCGTCTCGAGCAACAACAGGCGGTCGAGATCGAATCCCTGAAAGCCGACCTGAAGGAGAAGGTCGGGGGAAACGGGGCTTTTGAACTGAAGGTCAAGGACCTTGAGAAATAGCTCACCGATGCCGAGGGGCAAGCGAAGAGGCTTTTAAAGGCCCGTGACCTGGAGCGGAGTCGTTCAAAGAAGGCCATCGACGATCTCTCCATCGTCAAGAAAAAATTGAATTGGTATAGTGTCGAGGCCGATCGGTATAAGGAGGCCTCTTAGGCTGCCCAGGCAAAGCTGGCAGTAGGGAGGGAGAAACTAGCCGTAGCTGAGAAAGTGGCAGAGGTGGCGGCTAAGTTGGCGGAGGCCACAAGGCTGGTCGTCGAGTCGAGGAGGGTAGTCACTGAGGCCAAGAAGGGCGCTGAGGACGCCGTCACGAAGTTCAAGGTTTCGGAGGAGTTCATCGCCGAAATTCATCAGATGGCATCGGACTCCTTCTACAAGGGCTTTATGTTCTTGCATGGCCAGGTCGAGGCACTTGTCCCCGAGAAGAACCATGACCGCCTTAAATATCCTTCGGCCTCGGACGTGGAGCCCGACGAGGAGGCGGTGGAGGAAGCCGTGGCCTCAGAGTCCCTGACGCCAGCCAAGGCTGAACCACCTGAGACCAGAGCTGCCCAGCCGGAGGTTCCTGAAGGTGGGAACTCCCAGCCTCAGAGCTTAGCAGGGAGGCCGGCCGGCGTGGAGTAGCCCTTCTCTTTCTTCCTTTGTTTTGTATTTTTGTTTCTTGTACTTTGTCAGGGTCGCCCGGCATGTCGGGGGCTCACAAAATACTTGTAACTCGCATTTGATCAATGAAACTTAAGTTTCCTTGCCATTTGTTTTTTGCCTTGCTCTTCCCTTCTTTCTCTCTTCCTTTCACTCCCCTTCTTTTCTCTTTTTTTTTTATATGAGTGGGGAGATCAGAGAGAAGGGCCTCACCTTGCCTGGGGGTTGAGTTATGACACTTGAGAGCTGCTGGGCCCGAAGGTGTTGCAGTCTTGGGTTGGCATCCTGGAGCTGGGCTCGGGGACGCTGGTGACTGAGAGCTGCATGGCTCGAAGTTTTCTTGGTCGGAGATCTGAGCTCCGGTCATGGGCTGGCATCTTAGAGATGGGCTCGGGGACGCTGGTGACTGAGAGCTGCGTGGCTCGAAGTTTCCTTGGCTGGAGATCTGAGCTCCGGTCTTGGGCTGGCATCCTGGAGCTGGGCTCGGGATATTGGTGACTAAGAGTTGCATGGCTCGAAGTTCCCTTGGCCGGAGATCTGAGCTCCGGTCTTGGGCTGGCATCCTGGAGCTGGGCTCGGGGACATTGGTGACTGAGAGCTGCATGGCTCGAAGTTCCCTTGGCCGGAGATCTGAGCTCCGGTCTTGGGCTGGCATCTTGGAGCTGGGCTCGGGGACGTTGGTGACTGAGAGCTGCGAGGCTCGAAGTTCCCTTAGTCGGAGATTTGAGCTCCGGTCTTGGGCTGGCATCCTGGAGCTGGGCTTGGGGACGTTGGTGACTGAGAGATGCGTGGCTCGAAGTTCCCTTGGCCGGAGATCTGAGCTCCGGTCTTGGGCTGGTGTCCTAAAGTTGGGCTCGGGGACGTTGGTGACTGAGAGCTGCGTGGCTCGAAGTTCCCTTGGCCGGAGATCTGAGCTCTGGTCTTGGGCTGGCATCCTGGAGCTGGGCTCGGGGACATTGGTGACTGAGAGCTGCATGGCTCGAAGTTCCCTTGGCCGGAGATCTGAGCTCCGGTCTTGGGATGGCGTCCTGGAGCTGGGCTTGGGGATGTTGGGGACTGAGAGCTGCGAGGCTCGAAGTTCCCTTGATCGGAGATCTGAGCTCCGGTCTTGGGCTGGCATCCTGGAGCTGGGCTCAGGGATGTTGGTGACTGAGAGATGCATGGCTCGAAGTTCCCTTGGCCGGAGATCTGAGCTCCAGTCTTGGGCTGGTGTCCTAAAGTTGGGCTCGGGGACGTTGGTGACCGAGAACTGCGTGGCTCGAAGTTTCCTTGGCCGGAGATCTAAGCTCCGTTCTTGGGCTGGCATCCTGGAGCTGGGTTCGGGGATGTTGGTGGCTGAGAGCTGCGTGGCTCGAAGTTTCCTTGGCCGGAGATCTGATCTCCGGTCTTGGGCTGGCATCCTGGAGCTAGGCTCGGGGACGTTGGTGACTGAGAGCTATGTGGCTCGAAGTTCCCTTGGCCGGAGATCTGAGCTCCGGTCTTGGGCTGGCGTCCTGGAGCTGGGCTCGAGGATGTTGGTAACTGAGAGCTGGCAGTTTTGTTGCTGTACTTCCCTCTCGTTCTCTTTCCTTCCTTCCCCTCTCTTTTTTGATGAGCGGGGAGATCAGAGAAGAAGGTCCTTGCCGTGTTTCCCTCTCGTTCTCTTTCTTTCCTTCCCCTCTCTTTCTTTTTTTTTTTTTTGATGTGCGAGGAGATCAGAGAAGAGAGTCCTTGCCATGTTTCCCTCTCATTCTCTTTCCTTCCTTCCCCTCTCTTTTTTTTTTTTGAGTGGGGAGATCAGAGAAGAGGGTCACAGGACTTGACTGCCTTGGAGCTAGGCTCGAGGCCTTCCTGGATGGGGAGCTAGGCTCGGGTCCAAGGGTTGCCTGAGGGCTTGGCTCAGGTCTTTGGTGCCTTGGAGCTAGGCTCGAGGCATTGATGGGGACTACTTGGCCCCAAGATCTCTTGGCGTCTCAGAGCTGGGCTTGGAGGCGTTTGAGATTGAGAGTGGCTTGGCTCGGTGATCCCTTAGCCAGAGATCTGAGCTCCGGTCTTGGATTGGCGTCCTGGAGCTTGGCTCGGGGATGCTTTGAGATTGAGAGCGGCATGGCTTGAAGATTCCTTAACATCCTGGAGCTTGGCTCAGGGATGCTTGAGGCTGAGAGCGGCATAGCTTGAAGATCCCTTGACATCCTGGAGCTTGGCTCGGGGATGCTTGAGATTGAGAGAGGCATGGCTTGATGATCCCTTGACATCCCGGAGCTAGGCTTGGGGATGCTTTGAGATTTGGAGCGGCGTGGCTCGAAGATTCCTTAACGTCCTGGAGCTTGGCTCGGGGATGCTTGAGGCTGAGAGCGGCATGGCTCGAAGATCCCTTGACGTCCTGGAGCTTGGCTCGGGGATGCTTGAGATTGAGAGCGGCATGGCTCGATGATCCCTTGACATCCCGGAGCTAGGCTCGGGGATGCTTTGAGATTGGGAGCGACGTGGCTCGAAGATCCCTTGACGTCTTGGAGCTAGGCTCGGGGACGCTTGAGGCTGAGAGCTGCATGGCTCGAAGATCCCTTGACATCCTGGAACTGGGCTCGGGGATGCTTTGAGATTGGGAGCGGCGTGGCTCGATGATCCCTTGACATCCTGAAGCTGGGCTCGGGGATGCTTGATATTGTTCCCTACAAGACATATAGATACTCGTGCAAGTAAAAAGTCATTATCATTATTATCGGTAGGAAACCTTACATTAGAGGCGGCGTCTTTGTGGATTGCGGGCACTCCATGTACGGGGGAGCCTGATGCCGTCGAGATCTTCGAGGTGATAAGCCTCTCGTGATGGGGCTTCGGCCGCCTTGTAGGGACCTTCCCAGTTTGGTGGGAGCTTGCCGCATTCTCGGGGCTGCTTTGGCACCACAGTTCGGGCCCAAAGGTTCTTGGCCAAGCCTGGGCATTGTAACGCCGGGGCTGCTCGTTACCGGTGAGTTTTATTGGGGCCGGCGTTCCGTTATCGACTGTGGTGTACTTTTCCAGGGTGGTTCGCGATCGCCATCCTGACGACCGCAGCATCTTTGTTTACCTTTTTTCCTCGCTTTTTCCTTCCCGCACAGTGGGGAGTACATTCCTAGGGTCCCCTGCCCCCCCCTCGGGTCCTTTTGGACACATGCGCAGCTCCCCTGATGATCACGCCCACCGGCTTCATGGTGGGGCGGCTATCGATGGTTGGAGCTAGCGGGGGAGCGATGAGTGCCTGGGGCCCCGCTTGAGGTCTTCCCCCCTTCGTAAACCTCTGGAGGTAACCTCTCTTGAAGAGTTTCTAGATTTCTTACTCAAGGCTGCGACATTCTTCGACGCCATGGCCGTGATCGCGGTGAAGGCGACAATACTTCGCCACGCTATGACCGGTGAAAGGCTTCAATGGTAGCTGGTGTTGTAGTCCACTGGCTCGCTGATTAAGCCTTGCATACTGGTGAGCCAGTGGAAGAACTCCGCTAGCCCACGCTCGTATTTCTCCAGGCGCCTTTCCGCTACGCGCTTGATGGCTTCTTCAGCGGACCCCTTCGCCGGAGGAGACAGAGAAGGTGACGTGGGTGCCCTTGGGAAGGGGAGCCCCTTGCGTGGCTGGTGGAGGCCTCTTGAGCTTGTGTCGTCACCATTCTTTAGTAGAGTGTCAATCTGTAAAGAGGTGGACGGCTTGATCCGCCCCTTCCTGGCATGCCAATCTGTTGTCGCCAGGATCGCCATGGCCCATAGCTGTTGCCGGCGCAGAAGTGCGCTCCTTTTGCTGCCTGGCGGTCTTCCGCTCCTGGACCTGCAAGATAGGGGTTAGTGACCCGGGCCGGGGTTTCTGGCGAGGGCACTCCGACGGTCAAGTCAGTGACGATCCAGAGGAACAGATCCTCCTGGTCGAGCCCCTCTTGATGGACTCCACACGAGGAGGAGTGTGTGGTGTGGATGTGAGTAGCAAGTATGCCGGGGGTGTTGGAAAATGTGTCCCAAAGCCAATTTCTACTGTACACAGTTGTACATTTGATGTAATTGTATATGAATTATATTATTGAATAAAATATTTATTCTGGCAGTTCATCACTATTTCATCTTTCTGTAATGAGTTCTTGAGTGATGAAGTCCTTAGGACTATTTGTATGTGATATAGAGAGGATATATCATATAGTCCTAAAATTGTTCGCGACCAAATGATACACTTATTTCAGAATGATAGTATATCAAGTATAGGTCGTTGTGTGCCATAGTCGTTGGTTGTCCTCTTAACCAAGAAGTGTGGAGACACTGGTATGGCATGCAGATGTTGTGTTTGACATTTCATCAAACATGACCCGTCTGTATTTTTTTTGCCTAGAGTTTTGATATGGACGTAGTTATCCCTCAGACATGAGATCGTCATGGTAGCTTGCGAGCAACTCACTGTACTTTGGTGCTGGACTATCTGGATTTCTAATCCAGGGACGGAAGGTTTCTGGGTACAGTTAAGTACTCGTATAGCAGTGATCGGATCAAGATGGGATTGATCCCTCCAAAGTGTTTGGAGCAGATATCTTACTGTGTTTCAATTTAGCAAAACCTTGGCCAGGGTAGTCTCTGTAAAATGTTACAGGACTTGTGAGATTGAGACACATTGTTGATGGACTTTATGGGTTGGGCAGTTTAACCCTAAGTCTTCCTGAGCATTGAGGTCAAAGGGATTAATTACAAGGTTTCCATATCTCCTGGTTCTTGATTGTTGCTCTGCAACTTCGACCTATCCAGACGTCGGGTGTCATTGCTAGATGGCGACTTTGACTGGTATTGGAAATGTTCCAGTGCTACCGGCTTAGTGTCCGAACCTATATGGTCACACACCATAGGGGTTTCTACTTGATCTAGTGATCGGAGAACGATTGGGAATCATTCGTGGACTCACAAAGGAAAAGTATTTTTCTTTACCCAAATGTCGACACTTGATATTCTTGAAAGTGTCGACACTTGTGTAAGTGTCGACACTTGTTGATTTCGCAAGTGTAGACACTTGATGTCACAAAAGGTTGTGACATAAAATTTTCACTAATAGTTGGTGATGCATGGAGGTGAATTAAGTAATGTGATTACTTGATAGCCCAATTTGATTGAGCTATAAAAATCTGGAACGAATCAAATAGGATTTGGTTCAAAATAGGTTTGGGTCCAATCGGGTTGAACCCAATGTATGCACACTTGACCCAATTGATTTCAGTTATGAACTGAAATCAATTAACACATTAATCTGAATTTAAATAAGTTTAAATTCAGTTTTGGGGAGTTATGTAACTTCCCATGACCATAACTCCCCATAACTATCCATTACCACATCATTATCACCCATAACTCCCCACTATCACTCTTCCTCTCCATCTACATAATGGGCTGAAATGGGAGGACGAAAATCAGAGTGAATTCAGCAAAGAAATGCTGGAAAAATCAAAAGGGAGGAAAGGAAGAAACTAGGAAAAATTCTAGTTTTTGTATGGGTGTGAAGTTTTAGGAAAAGTGTGCATATTTGTACCTAGTAATCTAGGTCTTGGGATTGAGTGTTTGGGAAGGGTTTCAACCACTCATTCTCCACCTCTCGAGTTTCTTCATTCATTCGGAAAGTTCGCCATCGAAAGAAGAAAAGGAGTTCCGATCAAATCGTTCCACAACAAGCTAGCACTTGGAGTGGAAGTAGATTTTGAAAGAGCCCTGGTATGAACCACCTGTAGAGGCCGGACACGTGTGCGGCTAAGCAAAGTTCTTCTTCCTCCTCCTAGATCTTTCGCAGCGGAGAGCGTCTCCACTTCATACGAGGTATGGTTTTACATATATAAATATGTCGCTTTGAAATGTTCATAGCATGAGTTCATGATTTCATAGTTTATATTAACCATTCATGCAAGATCTTGGGATAAGTAGCATAGAAAAGTTTTAAAAGCATGCTTAGATTAAATGTTAATCTTCTCGATAATGCTTCCGCTGCATGTTATTTTGAAAAAGTTTTAAAATAGAAAGCATGCTCGCTACTAGTTTTCCTTTCAGGGGTAAGTGTGGCCTGGTTAGGGGGAGTTCCTGTGTGGCCCTTCCTCCCGACCTTACTCTGGGATGCTGGTGGTGCCATGCCCCTCTTCTTGGCGGGGGTTGCACTCTCCTCCCATTTTTTTTTCTTGTGTTCTTACTCGTATTTTTTCTGTGTTGGGGTTGTTGTGTTACCTCCAGATTTGTTGCAAACTAGGTTACCATTGGGCACTTGCCTCGGGATCCCCGCCGGGCTGTCAGGCGTGTGCGGCGGTGTCCCGAGGAGCCTTTCCTGATTCGTGCTGAGGAGAGCTGTCATGCGCTCCGACACTCCTCTTGGTCGCCTCATTTCGAGAAACTTGGCAGTGCCTCGGATGGTGGGCCGCCACCTAAGGGATTCGAATCTCCCGGTTGACTTCCTTTCTTGGATGATCTGGGTGGTTGGTGAGGAGTGTGGCATCTCGATCAGCATGCTTCTTCCCTTTTTAATGTAACTAGCGGCTGCAGGTGGTCAGTATGGCCTGAAAGGCGCTCCGGTGTAGTCCTCGGGCGGCTCGCCGACGTTCTGGGCTGGCGAGGAACTCGTCCGAGTTGGAGCTGAGTTGGAACGGCAGGGCTCGTTCCGACCTAGGCGCTCCGAGCTTGCGGGGGCATCTTGGTGGAGGAGAGCAGAGTGCGGGCCCGGTCCAGAGGGCGTGCGCTCGAAGAGGCTCCATATTGGCGGGTGAGCGCTGAGCTCGACTCTAACCACAGGGCTCTAACCTCCCGAGGGTCTCGCTCTGGAGGGCAGAGGGCGGATCCGGTCCAGAGGGGGCGCGCTCGGATAGGCTCCACGTTGGCGGGTGAGCGCTGAGCTCGACTCCGACCATAGGGCTCTAACCTCCGAGGGTCTCGTTCTGGAGGGCAGAGGGCGGACCTGGTCCAGAGGGCACGCGCTCGGAGAGGCTCCACGTTGGCGGGTGAGCGCTGAGCTCAACTTCGATCACAAGGCTCTTACCTCCGAGGGTCTCGCTCTGGAGGGCAGAGGGCGGACCCGGTCCAGAGGGCGCGCGCTCGGAGAGGCTTCACGTTGGCGGGTAAGCGTTGAGCTCGACTCTGACCACAGGGCTCTAACCTCTGAGGGTCTCACTCTGGAGGGTAGAGGGCGGACCTGGTCCAAAGGGCGCGCGCTCGAAGAGGCTCCACGTTGGTGGGTGAGCGCTGAGCTCGACTCTGATCACAGGGTTCTAACCTCCGAGAGTCTCACTTTGGAGGGCAGAGGGCAGACCCGGTCCAGAGGGCGCGCGCTCGGAGAGGCTCCATGTTGGCGGGTGAGCGCTGAGCTCAACTCCGACCACAGGGCTCTAACCTCCGAGGGTCTCGCTCTGGAGGGCAGAGGGCGGACTCGGTCCAGAGGACGCGCACTCGTAGAGGCTCCACGTTGGCGGGTGAGTGATGAGCTCGACTACGACCATAGGGCTCTAACCTCCGAGGGTCTCGCTCTGAAGGGCAGAAGGCGGACCCGGTCCAGAGGGCGCGCGCTCGGAGAGGCTCCACGTTGGCAGGTGAGCGCTGAGCTTGACTCCGACCACAGGGCTCTAACCTCCAAGGGTCTCGCTCTAGAGGGCAGAAGGCGGACCCGGTCCAGAGGGCGCACGCTCGGAGAGGCTCCACGTTGGCGGGTAAGCGCTGAGCTCGACTCCGACCACAGGGCTCTAACCTCCGAGGGTCTCGTTCTGGAGGGCAGAAGGTAGACCTGGTCCAGAGGGCGCGCGCTCGGAGAAGCTCCACGTTGGCGGGTGAGCGCTGAGCTCGACTCCGACCACAGGGCTCTAATCTCTGAGGGTCTCGCTATGGAGGGCAGAAGGCGGCTCCGGCCTAGGCATCCTGAGCTCGCGGGCCCGACCTGGCGGAGGATAGAGCTCAGCACGCCGTCTTGGGGGAGCTCAGCTCAGCTCAGCTTGGTAGCGGAGTCCGGGTTGGAGAATTGACACGGCGTCTTCCTTTGACGTGGTGCCTGCCGATTTTTCTATGTCAGCGATCCCTTCACATCAATCATAAATCTAAAGATCAGGACCATGGGCAATTAAAAAATCACCCATACGTTAGGTTCAGCTACGACAATTAACATATAAATTTAATAACATTAAAGAAGGATTTATGCTCACTACCAAAAATAATTTATATTTATCTAAAATAAGAAAAGATGATATTTATAATCATGATCATAATTGGAATTTAGAAGAAGAGGCATTATACCGGGCTAGATTGAAATCATGATTGAATAGTAATTTCATTCCAAAATCCGTGATGAGAAACTAGATCAATTTCTAAGGTATCAGTCCATGCACCATGATGATTATATTCAATTAATTAATATAAAAATCAGCCTATTTCAATAAAAATCAAATCAACCCCAGGACTAAAGTTGGTAGCGGGGTCGTGGGTCCACTCCAGAGAGTGCAGGGCTTCGAGGGTGGCTTTCACGTTCGTGCCAAGAAACCAAGAAGCAAGGGCTTTCAGAAGAGGAACAGAGGCTTGGAAGGATGGGGACCGGCGAGGCTTGGCGATGGAGAGGATCGCCTTGGTCAGGGATGCCGGCATAGCAGGGAGGCACGGACAGCACGGAGATGGCACGGATGGCACAGGAGGCTCGCTGTGGCATGCTTGGCTTGGACGGCACGATGACCGCGGGAGATGCCACATTCAGCACGGGTGAGGTCGGTGATGTAAGAGGAGCACGGATATTGGCAGACTCAGGTTCGGGCAGTTGCGATGACCCTTGGAGCCGAATCCCAGAAGAGGGGGGAGGTCCTTGGGGCTTCGGCTTGGGCAGAGGTGAACTGGAGTGGGGTTGCCGGCATCGGAGGGGGGGCAGGAGGCCTCGCTGGAACTGGGTGTTGGTGGGGCTTTCGGATGGGAAGATGGGGAGGCGGTCGGCAGCTACGGCAAAGAGAGGGAAAGGAACAACACGGACATGGGAGGAAGAGAACGTCACCGGGGTGAAGATGCCAGTAGGATGGGCAGTAGTGAGGCAGCGGTGCGGGCATTCTCCACAAGTGATGCGGCCGGTGGCGGTCAGGATGCCGAGCCGTGGCAACAGAGCATGCTGGAGGGGCCAGGACGTCGAACCATGGTGGTCGTGGACATGTCCGGGTGGTCGGGTGGCCGGTCGTGGAGGGACACCGGGGTCTGGGTGGCTATCGGTTGTGCGGTCTTCCGGTTGTGGGTGGAGGCTAACCGTGGCTGAAAGGGCTGGCTCGAGGGTTTGGAATTCTCTCGGAATTTTAGAGTAGCAGGGAAGAAGATTTAAGAAACAGAAGAAGAGGGGAGGAAAGGAGAGAAGAAGAAGAAGAATTGGGGAAGGAGGAGAAGTAGGAGAGAAGAGACCGGAGTACTCACATTTTTACTTAACTATTAGTGATTTTTTTTTTAAATAAATAGATTATTTATAAAAAATTGTCGACCAATACTTAGATTGCTGGCTTGTTTTAAACTCCGAATTATTTGACTGAGATAAGGATCAATACTTAAACTTGATAAATTTTGAAGTTTTCTTGACAACTAGGCTCCAACTTCGTTGAAGTTTCAGTGTAAATAAAGCATCCAGCGGAACTTAATCTAAAATAAAATAAAACAAATTCAAATTACAGGAATCAATTTAAGCAAGCTAATATCGATTCATAATCAAATCAAATAATAACTAACAAATGATATTAAATAAATAATAAATAAATAAAAGGCTCTATGTCAATTGAGCCATAATAGGGATCTCTACATGTGACGGGTATTGGTGTCCGCACCACAATCAGGCCCTACTTGACGAGGCCTGAAATCATGTCATAGATGGTGAAGGGCCACCATCATGCCTCCCTCGTTCGGATTCACCAAACGATGAGTGAGGCAAGTCTTCGAAGTTGCACCCACCACAGGCCTGTCTATCGCCGAGCATGAAGATGGGTCATGGTAGAGGAACTGGATGACGAGGCATACAACCATTACTTCTTCGATTCCATCATCTGATCGGTGATGGCTATGATCCAGTGACAGAAATGATGGCCTTTTTCAATAACTATCATACTAAGGAGAGCACTCACCAGCACTCCCATATTATGGAGGTACTAATCCCGGAGAAAACCAATTCATTGAGAGGGGGAACCTGGTAGAACCACCACTGAAGAAGGCCGATACCCAGTAGCAGGAGTTCCGGAGGGACTTGGTGATAATGGATTCCCCTGGCCCAAAATTTATAGAGAGTCCAGGAGGAGATTGCCACGCGAATTGCCAACCCAAGAGTGACAAGTAGCCATGTCCCATCCACTAAGAAGATCAAGCACCTTACAATCTTCCCGAGGTTGAAGTTTCCTCGGGAGACCGCGCCCATCATGCCTCAATCAAGGTAGTGCCATAACCATATTCGAGTCACATCCAGTTAAGAACTCCTTCGAGATTGGGCTAGCAGTAATAGGTGCCTCAAGCCACATTGCACTCCATTATTGGAAGGCAAGTTGGATCTTCTCGCTACTTTTAGAATGCGACCAAGCCTTAAGATCCTAGCAGCATCCTGAGATCTATGCAATGACATTTCCTGGGAGACAACGCATCCTATCCTAGGTGTTATAGTGACACGTCGGGCTTCACTGAGTAGGATGGAAGAACAAAACACTAAGCATCAAGAGATGGAGAAATGGAAAAAGGAATTTTTATTCATTTCTTAGATGGAGATGGGGAAGTACAATGTCCACAACCCCTAAGGTTCTCTCTCTTTGCCTATAGGAGTTTACAATCTCTTCAGGCATGGCATTCCAGGGTATGTCTAGATTAGTGGCCCCACCTGCTTAGAGGAAGTGACCTTGCATGATGAGTTCACATCATGAAAATCAAAATCATACCCCTACAGGTACGCCTCGTCTACGGCCCTAGAAGAGCCCCGAACTCCTCTGGTGGTCGGAGGTTCGGACTTACTTCTAGGAGGCTACCTCATGGTGGCACTCGCCCCTTGATGTCCTTCCAAAGTGCAGGTGAGCTCCACCTCTAGAAGATCAGCCTTCATCCCGCTTCAACAACTCGGGCCCAGAGATTTGCTAGGTGCTTGGCCTTGTCAACCCTAGCGACCTGCTCGGATGTAGCCACCTCTTTAGTATCAATTGGTTCTTCCACAGGAGAGCGAGCTCTCACTATGGGCTTTCGGATGGCTCAGCGGACTATCATGTCTTCCACGAGCCCTCTTCACCACCAAATGCAACCTTGCCTACTAAATGAATTGCCTTGCCCTCCACCATGAACTCCTCGCCTCCACCCTCGAGGCACATCTTCTACAAGGGAGCCAGGAGCCCCTCGCAGCAACTCCATGCCCTCTCCATCGATGTCCTCCATTTGGGTCTCTGCATTGATCCCTGCTGAAGGTGTGGACCGAACATCGAAAACTCCAAGATCCTTCGTTTGCATCCCTCTGGAGGTCCTAGCTGCCACCATAGAAGCCTCACCAGTTACTGGACTTGTTCCAACACCACCAGTGAGTCCGATAATCCTCTGGTGGAGGGCCTCCAACTCCCATATAAGATCCTCATTCCGTGCCATGCAATGATCAAATTGGTGCTCGACCATTTGACGAGCCTCCTCGGTGCTGGATAGGTCATGCTCTACATCAGTGCACCCCTCGATGATCTCCAGCTTCTGCTTAGCATCGGTGACTTCTTTCCTTCCTTTCACTTTTGGCCTCCTCCCAAATATGCACAGTGCTGGTCTCTACAACCTACCAGGGAAGTGAAATGATCAGGTGGGACGAAGGAAGAAACTTGCAACATTGATAGCCACCCCCTTACTTGTAAGCTCTAGATAAGATAATCAATTGGCCTTCCGGGTAATGGGTTGGGCATCCAGTTGGCACAAGATGGAGAGTCATGAAGCTGACCACTGCTGCTGCCCCCCGTCACTTCAGGGAATACCCTTGCCATGTGAACTATTCAATGAGATGCCACCACTGAAAGCACAGCCTCTCCATGCACACCAACCTCGCCCATCGTCTCTCCTACTACCTTGATCACTAGCAGCTTGACAGCAGCTGAGAGAACCTTAGCCACCACCTGGATTAATGGCAAGCTCGCCATGGCAGGCACTTGCACCTCTCCTATCGCCTTACCTATCAGTACATTGGTGATGGCTCGGTGAGCCCCAGCATTGATTGCCAATAAACCCATCATGATGGGCACCTCTTCTTCAATAATCTTGATAACGACTGGTTCCACTAGCACTGCAAATACCAATAACCCAGTCACCTGCACCCCTTCCTCTTTAGCAATAGTAGGGAGTGTAGGCGGGGCAACCACCGAAGCCTTCTTTGCCACCTCGACATCTATCAGGATGAGCGGAGCCACCCCTCTCCTTTTAGCAGGAGCATCCACCTCAGGATTAGTGGCAGGCATCCCCAGGTTCACTTTGGCGACGCCCCCCAGAGAAGTCGATGCCCCTCCATATGCTGTAGCGTCCTCTCTCTCTATTGCAACCTTGCCATCACTTCTCTTTCTCTTTTATGACTCCTTGATGAGACCACCGAGCAATTCTTCCAACATGAATTTGAACCTCATTGCCTAAACAACACTGTAGTATGCCAGGTCAACCCACAAGCAAGGAAAATTGAAAGCATAATGCATTGAAATCGAAGATTATCGAAATTAAATTCCATTTCAGTGAATTTTGAGTATTTTGTACAAGCCACGATGGCAAACACAAAAGAAAGGAAAATGAAGAAGCAAAAGGACACGTGAGTCGATAGCCTAATCTTCTCCCTCTTTAGGGCCCCTTTCTGCTAGAGTCTACAGAGTCCTCACTATTGTTCAAAGGTAATTCCATTTTCAACTTCCTGACATCAACAACTGGGAATAGCTCAGCGACCTACCCCTTCAAGAGCTCGAAGCTCTACCAGAAATCATCCCTGCTAGCCCCTAGTACCTTTAGGCGGTACTCCTCTCCAGCTCTAAAATCCTCAACTACCTCTGTTACCGTCAAGATCATCGTGGCCTGTAGCTTTGACGCATCAGGTTCCCACCTGATGCTCGGCTCCCCGCCTCGCGATCGGCTCGCTCGCCTGCTTGGGGGTCCTTCAAGATAGAGAAAATCTTAGACCGGGGATTCCGGTGAAGGCACTCCGACGATCAAGTCAGTGGGACGATCGAGGAGAACAGAAATCTCTGTAGCGAAGAGCTTGGAGGACTCTCCGCATCAAGAGGGTGATAAGAGAGAAGATAATCTGAACTGAAAGAGTCTCTATTGTTTTTCTTTCCTAACCTTTACTTACCTTTTCATGCGGGTCTTATATAGGTGAGTGGCTTTTTGTTGACTTCCAGATTCTCTTCTTTGAAGGAGGCTTTCCGTTGCTTGCTATCGCCTCTCTATCGGGTCGGTTCTGCACCTGAGTCCTAAGCCATAATGGGATGTTGCCATTTCGAAGGAGGCCACCCGCGTACCATAGTGCTTAGGATCTAGGGCCTATGGTCTAGGCATCCAGTCATGGAAGTCACAGTCTCCCAGTCATGCGGTCATCGACGTGTCGGCACACTTCAAAGCTGGGAGCTTGGTGTTGCCCGGATCATGCAGATCGTGTGCATGGTGCGCCATAGAGAGCTTGCACCCATGGCTGGACATGCGCCACCTCTTGGAGGCTCTACGTGATCAAGTATTCTCTCATCTTCATTTTGAATTGTAGCCTCTTTATGCCTTTGGTGAGAATCCGCGCTCCTGCTGATAGGAGGGTCCGCTTTGGAGGGATGGACTCGACCTCGACCGGGAGCTGACCTCAAACAGGGGGCCCGCCCAATGAGTCCTGCCTCGGCTGGGAGCTGACCTCGATAGGGTCATCCATTCTGGAAGCATGAGCTCGACCTTGACCAAGAGTTGTCCTCAGCCAGAAGGTTCGCCTTGGAGGGATGGACTCGATCTCGACCGGGAGCTGACCTCATATGGGGGGCTCGCCCAACAAGCCCTGCCTCGGCTGGGAGCTGACCTCGGCAGGGTGGTCCGCCTCGATTCTTTGTCATGTAGCCTTGCCCAGGTGGCGGGTCTCTTGTCGTCATGGCCGTTCGTAGACTTCATGTCAGCGGATGTCACCATTCAGTCCGCAGGCTCCACATCAGCAGATGCCACCATATCAGTTGCCCCCCACTCTCGAGCCCGGAGAACAAAGCATCTGCTCAGGGCGAAGGGAGTAATGCTTGCAATGGCGTGGAGGGGGCATGTCCCTTTCGTTACCAATGCCGGATGTGCCGATGTTTGGGTGGTCATGCTTCCGTGCCATCCGGGTGTCGCCACGTCTTCTTTCCTTAAAAATGATTATTAATGCTGCATCGGCTTCAAAGGAACTTCTCCGGGTTTGAAGCACCGCTTCGATACATGGCATCTCTCGGTAGGCCTGGCACGAGACATGGCACACGTCTTCTACAAGCACGAGGTGACAGGACTCCAGGCTGTTAAATAGGATCCATCTTCTTAGTCCTTAGAGATTCTTCAGGCGGTGAAAAGATGAGACTTTTGCTCTAGAGCTACTCTCCCCCTTCCCCTTGGGCGAAGTCTAGAAAAGTTAGGCTCCCTTTCTTCTTTCCCCCTCTTTTTTTCTCCTTGAGTTGGGGGAGTACCCTTGCCAGGGTCTTCAGGTCCCTGTACGACCTTTATATTCATTCTTTATACTGTAGGGATGAGGTTCAGTCTCAAGGATCTCCGGGAGATATCTCGAAAGAGGGTTGCTGTCAAGAAGCCCGAGGAGGAGCCCAGTGTGAAGGCCCGGGAGGGCGACACAGGGACCACAGAGGCGATCAAGCTTGAGGTGGCCCCTGTCGGAGGGAGGGACGTTGACTCCCTTTGGGCCGAGGAGATGGCCCGTCTAGGAAGGAGGGTAGAGACCCTCCATACTCAACTGGAGGAGGAGAAGGCTCGGGCAGCAGTGGCAGTTAAGGGGGCGACGGTAGCTGTTGCGCTGGCGGAGATGGCCAAGGAGGCGGTAGAGGCCATCCCTAAGTTCATGGCATCCCAGGCTTTTAAGGACGAGGTCGCCGAGGCTGTCTTGGATTCCTTTCATCAAGGATTAAGAGACTTCAAGAGCAAGGCCTTTTGCTTTTATAGGCCTTCCATTCCATTCCCTAGGCAGGAGGATGAGCCAAGCTTCGAGGAGGAGTCAGGGTCGGAGGAGGCTAAGGTTGAGGTGGGATCCGAGGCCTTCCTAAGCGCCTTGCAAGAGGCGGGGTTCGCTCGTCGGTCTAGAAAGGAGCCAACGGCTGATGTTTAGATCTCCCTTTCCTTTTTGTGTTTATAAGTCAAGAAGGGCCTTCGGTTTGTTGGAGGCACCTCGCAGGGAATGTATAGAAAGTTTTTACCATATCAATGAAACCTCTTGGCTATCATCCTGCTTCTTTCTCTTCCTCCTTTTCTTCTCTTCTTTCTCTCTTTTTTTTTTGTGTTGCCTAGTTGTGGGTCAGGCGGTAGATGGTGGGGCTTGCTTGGAGTTCCCATCTGACATCTTCGAACTGTGAGCTAGGCGATGAAATTGCTTGTCTCGGAGTGCCGGGCTTCATAAGTTTCCGGACTTGAGGTGCCAGGCTTCGGGAGTCTCCGGGCTTTGGTGCGGGGCGCTGAGGCTCCGGGCTTGAGTGCGGGGCTTGGGAGGTTTCTTGGCTTCGGTGCGGCGCACGGCGGCTCCGGACTTGAGGACGGGGCTTCGGAGGTTTTCCGGCTTTGGTGCGGGGCGCTGTGGCTCCTAGCTTGAGTGCGGGGCTTTGGAAGTTTCCCGGCTTTGGTGCGGGGCACTGTGGCTTCCGGCTTGAGTGCGGGGCTTCGAAAGTTTCCTGGCTTTGGTGCAGGGCGCTGTGGCTTCCGACTTGAGTGTGGGGCTTCGAAAGTTTTTCGGCTTTGGTGTGGGGCGCTACGGCTTCTAGCTTGAAGTGGGGTGGATGAGTTCCTGCACAGGTAAAAAACAAGGTTGCATCAAAAAAGAATTTGAATTTATTGTGGAAGTGTCTTATATTATTAGTGATGCATCCTTAAGTTGCTGGCGTTCCAGGTTCGCGTGAAACGGATGCCATCAAGCCCGGTGAGGTAGTAGGCCCCACCTGACATGGCTTCGATCACCTGGTAAGGACCCTCCAAATTCAGGGAGAGTTTCTCACACTCCCCCGGTTGGGATGTTTTCGCTCGCCTGAGCACGAGGTCACCTAGGCGGAACACTTTGAGCAGCACGTGGGAGTTGTAATGGCGTGTGACTTGCTGTCGGTAGGCCTCCATTCGGAGTTGGGCTTTGTTCCTTGTCTCATCCAGCAAGTCCAGGTTGAGGAGGAGCCGTGCCGAGTTTTCGACTTTGTCGTATTGCTCTATCTGGAGCATGGGCAGGCCGAGTTCCACTGGGATTACCGCTTCAGTCCCGAAGACGAGGTTGAAGAGCGTCTCACCGATGGCCGTACGGGAAGTGGTGTGGTAGGCCCACAGCATGCTGGGCAGCTCATTTACCCATCAACCCTTGACTTCGTCCAGCCTCGTACGGAGCCGTTGCAAGATGGTGTAGTTAGTCACTTCGGCCTCCCCATTTGTTTGAGGATGAGCCACCGAGGTGAAGTGATGGTGGATGCCGAGATCGGAGAAAAATTCTTTGAAGGCCCGGTTGTCGAACTGCTTCCCGTTGTCGGTGATAACTATGTGCAGGAGGCCGTATCTACAAATTATGGATTTCCAGAAGAAAGACTAGATATTTGTCTCTGTTATCCGTGTCAGAAGTTCGACCTTCACCCATTTGGTGAAGTAATCGATGGACACAATCAGGAACCTCCGTTGGCCGGACGCTGCAGGGAAGGGGCGTAGATATCCATTCCCCACTGGGGCTGAAAGTTAGGAAATATGGGCTGCCGGCTGCCGCTGGATGCATGAGTTGCATTGGCACTTGTCGCATTTCTTTACAAAGTTGGTTGCGTCTTCCCGCATGGTTTCCCAGAAGTATCCTTATCGGATCGCCTTGTGGACTAAGGCCCTGTCCCCCAGATGGTTGCCATAAATGCCTTCGTGTATCTCCTGGAGCACGTAAGCAGCTTCTGAGAGCTTCAGGCATTTCAGCAAGGGGTAGGAGTAGGACCTCCGGTAGAGTTGCCCATCCAAAATCACATAACGTGCAGCCTTCTTCTTGAAAAGCCGGCCTTCTTTCGGTCCTTTGACAGGATGCTAATGATGATGTACTTAATATAGGGATCCATCCAGCTGGTCTCGTTGGAGACTTGCTGGATCCTGACCATAGTTTCATAACTGGGGATCCCGAGACGTTCGACAAAGGTGCACCTCAACGAAATCTCTGGCAGGATGGCCAGCCTGGAATTCAATGTTTATTTTTAAGGCACATCTTCCATGACCTGCATGTGACGCAGGGTATAATTTCTTCCGCAAGTGTGGTATGATTTTTCCCATGTTCCAGCGAGAGTCTGCTCCTCGGGGCCTGGGGTTGCAGCAACCGAGATATAGACAGCCATATAACTGGCAAAAGGGTGACGAGCGACCGTTAATTAACGCGGCTTGCTTCCTTGAAAGCCACGGCAAGAGCGAGCCGAGTGAAATTTCTAAGCTAGCAAAGCATGTTCCCTTCTCTTCACAGAATTATATCACGCTCTTACAGGTGTTAGAAGTTGTTGTTAGCATCCGAATCTCGAATGTAGTTTGCGTCCGATTGGATGATCTCTCACTGTTAGGGCTTGTAGGATTACATAAACGAGAATTTGCGTTTTAGATGTCCTTGGAGTTTCTTGTCCAGGCAAGTCCGGAACATCCACAAGATTTTCATCAAGCCTTGATCGGTTAGGGTTTTGTCCTGATACTATTTTATTTTGGTTCAAGCCATCACAATTTTTTTCAATAGCCATATACATCCGCACAGTAACTGGTTTTGCTATTTTAGATTCAACTATCCATTTATTAAATTGTGATTGTTTTGCTTATAGGGCTTATTTAACGCAGATGCTGCAATTCAAAATAAGCGAATTTTCAGTAGTCATCTTACAACTAAATCCTAGTTTTTGTCTATGCCAGTAAAGATTGTGAAAAATATGAGTTCTACTTGCTCAGAATCAACAGCTGATTGAGGTAACCCAAAATGCAATGTTTGAAGATCTTAATCGATGCCTTAACAGCACTGGAGTTGTGGTTTTAGTAATAGGGCTCAAGCCAGATACTAGAATTCATGGCACAGAGCTCATTGCAGTCAGAACTTTTGCTTTTTTTTTACTTTCTGAAAGGGAATGGTCCACCCACTGAAGTTGGAATTTGCAAGTAAACTTTGATTCTGTTTGATGGAAATCGAAACAACCCAAATTATAATTCAGTATGACACCACCAAAATACATAAAGATAGTAACCGATATTCTGACACAAGCCTCTGGAATCTCTTGATATCTGGCAACTCCAATGGTCTATAACCATCTTCTTCACCACACAGATCCGGATTTAAAGGAAAAACAAAAAAGAAAAAGATATCGACAAAGGAATCGAAAGGGGAAAAAAAAGACAGCGAATTTACATATCTCATCAACCAACAAACCAAATGAACAGATCCAGAGGGATAACTGGGACGTTTCGATTCTCAAGCCAACTAAGTATGCAAGGCCATGAACAGACTCTGCTTTCTTGCATGCTCTGGAACAAGGCGTTCAAGAGCATTTGGGGGGATGCACATTATCTCTGCCGAGGCCAAGAGTAGGCAAGTCAGAAAACAGAGGCCTATGCATCAATGCAAATGCTGAAAATGTACATATTTACTTGCATATACGCGATCAGCTAAATATTGGAAATTATAATATAAAAGGTAGAAAATATTTTGGGTTTGTATGCTTTATGAATCATCATGTAGGTAGAATATCAAATTAGCAGAACTTTGGACATTAGATTTCCAAAACAAGTATTCAACCAATGATGGTAATATGATTATATAAAGATCATGTACAGGGATCGCTTCATCGGACCCCCCTCAAGTTCTGAATTAGTGACTACAAATAGTAAGAATGACACATTTAAGTACTTGCATTCATAATATGATAATTGCAATCAAACAAGCAAATGGTAACTCACGTTGTTTAAGTATTGCCTCATGGTAGATAAAGGAGTTAAAGAATATTAATTTACATGAAGAAAATGGTATAAAGGTGAAATGGAGCAATGGTCCAATGACCATTCAGCAAGCTCTTGGAGGTAGGATAGTGTTTGAACATTTAGTCACGGCCACATGTGAACTAATATGATATTAGCCGACAGAAATATGAGAATTACTTGATGCTCTATGCTATGATCAATATCTGAAGAGTTTATTACCTTGAGGTTTAAAGTTGAAGAGTGGAGGAAGAGGACGGCCATTGGGCAGACGAGTATCTGGATCTCTCAGCTCATCAAAGAAAGGATGCATGCAGGCTTCCAACTGCAGGTTCTCACATGCTCAGAATTCAACGTTATATAGGTACCATCTCAAATAAATCATGCTATTTGAAGGGTATGATCTGATCCTGAACTTACGGCAGTGCACCGGAGATTTGGCGAGTACTGCAGAAACCTGCATACCAGGTCAACTGCGTCTGGGGGCAGTCGCTTTTGAAAAACCTGGGGCAGGAAAAATATCAAAATATGTTTTTTTTAAAAAAACTGCAAGGGCTATTAATACACCAATGTTTGGTCTTATTATCTGAAATCTGCCACTGATGTAATTTGTATGGTATCTTACCTAGGTTTATGCATGCAGCTGCTCTGTTTTCAAATTAGAAGATTGAACAATATATTAAGGCTATGTCCAAGTTAAGGAATTTACAGAGCTTAAATAGGGATTAAATTATTAAGGAAAGTGATAGCGCACATTTAAGCAAGACCTTCAGAGTTGTGCTAGCTGGAAAGATAATGTTTTCATAAGTTGATGCAAGAGTTGAACTATCCTATGCATTCAAGGGAAGGTGCAACAAGCCAGAAAATTCAAATAATTCAGATGATTGTGTAGAAATTTAACTTATATGGATGATTGTCCTGACAAGAGGAGCTTAAGCCCCTTGATCCTTTGTTGGATTGGCCAAGATGAACATGCATAGGAGATGTTGGACCATGATGAGCCAAAATAATCAGGATCAACATGCATGCAACATGTTGAGCCATACACGAGGCAAACCCATCTGACTGAATAGGAAGCTTCCTCTTTCTTCAAGATTATTTGCTGTCATATCCTAATATAGGATGATATCTTTCTAACAACTATTTCTTTAATTGAATTAACGTGAGAATTAGTCTTCCCAAAACTGGATAGGATGCATCTGCATACTTCATTACCCAAAAGAAAAGTGTACTTTTACTGGTCCTCCTAATAGCTCGGTTCAAATTTATTACTTTCTCAAACTAAGAAACTCAGATGGTCAAATTGATTGAGCTACCTTGCCTCCCAACATTTCCAATTCTAGAAGAAGAAACTGAGTTTCAGTATGATCTAACAACAAATTTGAACCTAGATGCTTTAACGGAAAATCATCAGATTACATATAAAACAAATAATCAGAAACCAAAAATTCATATGTTAGTAGGATGACTTATTTGAAACCGTGAATTTCATTGTCACCTCAATTTTTTCCAGATTTCAAGCAGGAATTTTACTTGTTCCAGACAAGTATCCATAGGATGTGTTCCTAGTGATGCTTTAAATGATGGTTAAACAGCATGATTTTGCATTGAAAAAAGTTTCAATTCCTTTATTTATGTCTAAGTTACAATATTAAACACTCCAAAACATCTAGACTGCAAAATCAAGGGCATATTCAATTTTTTTTAAAAAAAAAAATGGCATCCATCTCAGTCATCATAGCAAGACGATCAACGACAGTCGACCCATGTCGAACCTCTCAATTCAGGGTATACCAACTCAGACCACTCAGCTACAAGGATGGATGGCCTTCTGATTTGGTTTGGGCCTCGAACAAGTCCAAACCAGATGGGACTGCCCAGTTTCGCTCAGTTCAAAGTAGTTTGGGTGGTTCATGCTTTATATAACCGATCATCACTCCGCCTGACCCTTGGTCACCACCCGAGTCACCTCTTTTGCCCGTCTCTCACATGCTAGGGGTAGGGTTTTGTCATCGCACCACCACCTACAACAATGACGACAACAATGGACTGATATGAATCCCTCTCTCTCTCTCTTGCTCTCCTCTCTCTCTCACCCTTTCTGTCCAAGGAAGCCCTCCATTTTCTCTATCCCCGTCTTCCCTCTCCTTGTCCATCCCCTTGGTTCTGATATGCCTCAGGTTGGTGACATACCAAACCGGTATTCGGCCAATACAACCCCAATACCAGTTTAATGAACCTTGAAGATGATAATATATATATACGGCAAAGGGGCATGACCACTGAGGCAACCCATAGTTCATGATAATTAAGATATTTAAATGCAATAAGCATGTCTTGATAAGAATCATCTACAATGTTCCACATCATGTGCACGCTACTTTTTTTATATAGTGGAAACTTTTTTGACACAATCAAGAAAAGTTTGTTACTAAGATATTTGAAACAGCCATGTTACAGTTCCTCTATGTTGTTGACAAAACCTGGTCTTTGAGGGGTCATGGTTGATAGTTGTCTTAATTCCATCACAGCTGCAGAATGGCAATGACCGTTTCTCAGCATGCATATCCTCAAACTAGAAATGATTCAATAATATTACAAATAAACATGTTTCACAGACCTATATCTGGAATGGTCATTTTTGTGTGGAACGCTACAGGTTCTCTTATAATTGCATATGAAAGTTCTACAACTACAACAGAATAAAATGTCAGCTTCAACAATGCAAAACTTGTATATATATGACTAAGCTTTCAATCAATGCATTATAGATTAACTAAAAGCTAGATGACAACTTAATTGATCAATGTCTGTATATAAAAGCCACAAGTTGAATTCCTTAAATTTTTGGGATGATTGATTGTTCTAACTAACGTGTTTAACTATAAACACAGGAAAGCAGAGAAGTCCTACCGCTAGAAAAGGATAATATACATAAATTTTAATTTTTCATACCTTTCATCCAATTAAGCCAACCTGATATAAATGCTGTCAAGCATTTTATTTGGAGAATTAAGGTGAAAAGACAGAAAACGTGCTTCCCATTTGTCAAACAATTTTTTCAAAAAAAATAATCTTCAAAAGATTTCTTCTTTTAACGTGAAGGCATTCCAATATCATTGTACAAGGAGAGTGGTCTTTCTTCCCTTATAAAAAATAATGTCATCAAATCTAACAAACTCTCTTCCTTTTCTCTTAAGGCGGCATTAGGATATTCATTAGAATCCAAAGAAAGAAAGTTCATAAAAAAGTACTCAACAAGATCAGCAGTTGCTTTATGCCACGTATTGATGCTTTCAGTGGTTCAGACAAGCAATCAGTCAAGCTAAATCTCAATATAAAAATGGTTAGACACATTGGCCCAAATAAGATGAACAAAGTCATATAAAACTAAGATACTTGGTTTGTATTTACCTTATGCCATGGATGAGCCTTTATCTGTGGAAACTTAAACTCGGTGTAATTTGGATTCATGCACTTTATCTCTTCCCTCGTGGGTGTTCCGAGAACCTTTAAATACATCCATTGACACAGAACTGTATTCAGAAAACCTGGAGAATACAAAGAGGATGGGCACTTATTATATAATGGTATCACCTTTATGATCTCGACCAGCTGATCAACTCCACTTTCTCCAGGAAACAAGGGCTACATTAAGCATGCATTCGATTTAAATATTAGAACTTTTGGAGTAATAAGGAGTAGAAAACCTGATGGAACACAGTATACAATAAGCTAAAATTTAAAAATTAAAAAAACTTCCAAATGAGAAAGAAACAACCTGACCAAGTATCAACTCAGCCATTACACAGCCTGTAGACCACATGTCAATTGCAGTTGTATACTCAGTTGCACCAAATATAAGCTCAGGTGCACGATAATATCTTGAGCATATGTAAGAGATATTTGGCTCTCCTTTCACCTGGATTATAACAACAGAACCACAGTTTACTTTAAAGAAATCAAAGAAAAAACTATTACGCAAAGAAGGCTTACCAACACTTTTGCACTGCCAAAATCACACAATTTGAGCTGCTGCGTATGTGGATTAACCTGAAACAACAGTTTAGTATGTGGTGATCAGAATAATCAATGAATTTTCAAAGAGTTTATGCAAGGCTTGTTTCAGCTGGAGAGCATCAAATCCAACTGGTTCAATAATTACCATGTCTATATCAATCACTTATCATGGCAAAACTATATTAATGAAAGATAACATTTCTCTAAGTTAACTAGTGTCTCCCATTTAACTGAGAGCTTCTTACAAGTTGATACCTATGCATGTGACTGAAAACTTATAAACCTGGCTTCCATCATGTGCACGATGAATATGCAAGATACAAAGTAAGGTGAGAGAGAACATGGAACACTTAATGACAATCAAACATTTTACCATCACTTTGAGAATTAACAACCTCAGAAAACCAAGGTTTTCTTATCATCATACATGTGCAAAGACAACAGTAGGCACATTTAAATCCTCACTACACAGCTAGCAAAGCTAAAAAAATTATATTTCAACAGCAAGACTACCAATCTTATGATGAGAATAAATTTAAAGGCTGGGTTTTTGGAAAATAAATATCAAATGCTTAATGTGACAGTGAAAACCCTTCCTTGAGCATGTTGATGGCAGTATGTTAAAGATTCTGAGGATGCATGCATATGGATGCAAACAGACAACATGAATGTGAACAGCGTCAGGAAGAAGAGAGAGAAGGATCTCACAAGCAAGTTTTGTGGTTTAATATCTCGATGACAGATGCCAACACTGTTATGTATGTAAGCAAGTGCTCTGCATATCTGAAAAAAATGAAGAATTGCATATAAGATTTATACAATCAAATGAAAAAAAGATAAACAAAGTCAAGGCAACTTCAATGACAACCTGAGGATTATTTTCACTGAAACTACCATACATACAAATTAGCATGTTCTTTATCATTATTATGACAGTGAGGGTTCAGATCAGGCACAAAACCTGATGTAGAGCAAAACAAAATAAACTATGAAACAACAGTGGTTCCAAATAGATGGAATAAGGCATGTTAATGAACACATAAAAGTATCTAATGGGCCTAGCTCAACTTGTGGACGTAAAATTTGCTAGTTTGTGAGAGAGAGAGAGAGAGAGGGGGGGGGGGGGGGAGCATAAGAACTTAACTGGCCAACCAAGCCTGCATGCATCCCTTGATAATGCAGTCTACATGGGTGTTTTGCATCTTTTCTTTGACGAGTAATGCATTCTATCTATTGGAAAGTATGTGTATCCCTCTATCTAGATCTATATACAAGAATGTGTTTGTGTGTCTGAAGGCAAAGGAATTAGCCACATGGTTCTTCTATTTAACATTAGAGCTACTTACAAACGTAACAAGCATGATTTGACGTAAACCAAGGTTAAAATATGAGCACTGCAATTGGACTTGTCTATCATGCCAAACTTTGGTGAGTATTCATCTAACACTACAATACACTTGTCGTGCACAGATTTTGATGTTAGCAAGGTTTTAAATCCCATGGTACGGGGGTATTCTGGTTTCTCTACAAAACAAAATGCCCCTTGGTCTTGCCCCATCCAAGCAGCTATCGCAGGAGGTACCCTCACTCTCTCTCCATCTCCTTTTATTTGTTTCTTTCTTTGTTTTCTTCTTTATTTCCTTCCCTTTCTTTCTTTCCTTCCTTCACTTCTTCCTTCTTTCCTTACTTTCTTTTTCTTCTTCCATCCCTTTCTTTCTTTCTTTCTTTCCTTCCTTCCTTCCTTCACTTCTTCCTTCTTTCCTTCCTTTCTTTTTCTTCTCCCTTCCTTCCTTTTCTCTTTCCTTTTTCTTCTTGTTTCTTTCCTTTCTTCTTTTCCTTTTCTTCTTGTTTCTTTCCTTTCTTCTTTTCCTTTTCTTCTTCTTTCCTTCCTTTCTTCTTTTGCTTTTCTTCTTCTTTCCTTCCTTTCTTTTCTCTTTCTTCTTCTTTACCCACATGTAGGGCTACCAAACTCCCACCCCCCTTCTCAGTCTCCTTTTTTTCACAAGAATGGGACAGGATGACCGGGACACTCCCCACCCTGCCAAAACTTAGAACCTTGGATGTTATTACATCAAAAGATGGCCTTTATCAAACTTTTTGTGTAAAAATGAAACATTACCACCAGATTTGGTGCATTAGCTTTGCATTTGAGGTTATTGAACTCTGCACATGATGATATCATGCAAAAATTAACATATCCAGCCCCTTTCCTACCTATCGCGGTATTCAAAATGAAGAAAAGCAAACTAACCACCTTCCAGATATGGCATAAGCGTGCAAGTTATGCGACTAACATGAAATAATCTAGTGGAGTATTCATCATGTTATACAGGCCCACCCCATAGTCTCAGGGTATTTTTGAATAGCAACATCTCAAGGCATAGGTGAATCAAGTCCCATAAGCCTTCTTCTTCTTCTTCTTTTATCAGGAAAAGGAAAAAGAAAAGGCTTATGTGAAGCTAAGGCTTATGTGAAGCTCAATTCACCTCATATAAACCATCTAGTATAAATTACATGTCTGATGCATATATGCAGTAATGCATGTACATAGGTGATTAACTATGTAAGATCCTAACCATACAATAGCTTCATGCATTTGTAGCACAATGTTCCATACACCAAATCATCATCTGATGGCTTCTAGATTGGATTAGAGTGGACTAGGAGGATAAATTATTTAACAAAGTGAAGTTTTTATATAACATGCAGAAGTGACATATTAAGTTATCATTGAAGTCAAATATTGGCTAATCTATTGAGAATCTAATGTACTATAACTTTAAGAAATTTGAAACAGGGACACCCCTATCTTGCAGATGTGTGCGAAAATATGATCAGACATATATAATGAATAATTGCTTTGACTGGTTAGGATGTATGCTTTATAAAATTTACAAAATCTTGTTAGATATTATTTTAGACTAGCCAATCATCATGCAGAAGTGCCAAAAATAGATGAGTGGTGCAGATACTATCATGATGAGCCAATTTGAAGCACCAATAAGTGTAATTAAGTATTCCCAATATACAGGTGTCTAAGACATTAAGGTACCCAAGTTTTGGAGTTTCTGGGCAATTTATTTTCCAATTGCAGTCCCCTTCCACAACTTCTTGCATATTAGCAAGAATGATAGTTGCATGATGCCATAACAGTTGTGATAAACATATGCTTAAATTTTCTACCATATCCTTAGTTCATTGTAGAGATGCAGGACTTGTAGGGTGAGAATCAAATCAGTTGGTACTGGACTTTGTACCTACAATCTTAGTTCAAATCTCAGTAGCTTGACAAGACAGAATTGGGTTTCTGGGAGCATCAATTAAAAAGCCAACCACGACTAGACATGGGAAATCATAATCAGACATGACCAAATAAGGTCATCTCCAACAACCTGCTAAAAGTTGATGCATGAAGTCACTTCCTAAAATGGCATGCAACTCGAGAGAATCCTGGGTCAGTTGACTATACTTTAAAAAAAGGTGGATTACTAACACAACTTAAAGACATCCTGCCTGATGCATAAAATAAATTTTTATTTACGTTGACATGAACTATTAGTTACATTGGCATCATTAGATTTTTCTTAAAAAGTACTACTTGTTTTGTAGTGCATTGGATTGATAATTTGTAGTCGAAACATCTGCAATTTAAGAGTCTATATTGTTTTGCTTGCTTACAATAATTGTGCTTTTTTGACTCATACTTCATGCTTTATGTTAACCAGTTCTTTTGGAGTTCCCATTTTCTTGACAAAACTGTGACATTGAGGATTAACCTAAATTTATGCTCATGTGCAGATAAAATTTTCTTAGAAAGGTCTAGGTATCGTCATCAGCGTAACTTCATGTAGAAGGGAGACTAGAAATTCTATGGATCCATGCACCAATTGTTTGCAACATTTTCTACAGAAGTGGCATAAGCAGAAATTTCATTAAATAGTTTCAACATGGAAGCAGTAAAATTAATGGTCAAAGCTTCAAAGGATGTTTGAGGTTCTCTCAGGATCTGGCTAATCAGATACCTGTTCCTACTCTACCATAACGCATGTTCTCAAGTGCTAAAATTAGACATTTCTTTTATCTTTCTCCCACAAATGCATGAGAGGTATTCCTTATTCTGTTATGCATGAACACATTTTTGATTTACCTTCGAATTACAGGAGTGTACCTCACAAAGCTCAAACCTGATTTATAATGTCATATTCACCACAGAGTTCAGACACAACACATACTCATCGAATGTCATTGAGGGAATATTTCAGTCCAGATGCATGTTCTAGACCCGAAACAATAGGGACCATCCAGGTCATACCTTAATTAAGCCAAGCTTCAACAATTAAATTTAGCTAATAAGAAAGGAAAAAAGTGACAAGGAAGAGGGGAATAAAAGAAAACTTAAAACTTACAAATACAAATAGATGCTACTCTATAACATGATATGCATGAGCATGCATGTATATGTAAAAAGAGTCATGGATATTTTAGGTAAAGATTTACAAGGACAGATGACAAGTATCTTACTTGAAGATTCTGCAATAGTTATTAGTTAGAAAGATATTAGAGAATATATGTTACTAACCTTAGAATCAACTTCATTTTCATTAAAGAAAATATTAGGTATTAGACATTACTTGTTCATAAATATTGGTTGATAAAGTTTCTATTTTGTACTTATACATAGATATCATCACCTTTTGGCATAAAAGAAATTGTTTAGGCATTTCTGATCTGCGAAACGGCATAAAGGTAGACGATACCACATGCAAGTTTCCCATGGACTGATGCCTTTGTACCCTGTTTAATGTGAATTAATTGGAAGCCCATACGATGGTGGCCATCAGACTATAGGATTGATAAAATATTTAACATGGATCTATACACCAAACAAAAGCCTCCACCTCCAAATGGCACATGGCCAAAACTTAAGAAATAGATGTCTCATAACGAGGCAGTAGCTGACCAAAAATCACCATTTAAGGAAAATGAATTACAGTAAAAGCAGCTGATGAACGTAGATGCCACATGAAATGAATGTGAGGAGTCCATAATTGCAACAGCGATTCCAAATGACAATAATGATAAAATTTCAACGTCCAAAACTGTGATCTGAGAAATTGAAAGTGATACAATTGCTAGGTTTCAAGTCAGACAAACAGTAAAGCATGCAATAGCACAGACCTGATAAGTATAGAGTTTGACATAAAGGAGCGGCAAACGCTGGTTCATCCTGTTGTACTGCCTTGCAATACGATTAACAGTTTCTGGAACAAACTCAAGTACAAGATTCAGATAAAGTTCTTCTCTATCTGTGGTAGAAAAGAAGTAGTGCTTAAGACCAACGATATTAGGATGGTCCAGCATGTGCATAATCTGCAATTCCCTGTTCTTATAGCGCTTATCTTGAAGAACCTTCTTAATAGCAACAATTTCTCCAGTTTCCCTACATTTTGCCTAAGAAGAAGAGGGAAAACTGATTCTAAGATCTAAGTTAACAGCAAATAAATGTAGTAGTTGGGACAAAAAGCAATACAAATTCAATACCTGAAATACAACACCAAAAGAACCTGTTCCAACCACATGTTCTGCTATGTAAGTAACTGCCTGTTTAGTAATCACAAATTTGGTGACTGTCATAGGGGGGTAAACCATAAGACAATGATAAATATAAACATAGAAAATTTCCTGGCAACCTGCTTGGGTTGACCATTTCGACCACCAACAACAGTGGCAATTATATGTCCCCGTTCAGCACCCACTCCATCAGTAATATCTGGCTCAATTTCCTGGAAGAAAAAAACAAAAAGAAGGGGCAAAAGCATCTTACTTTTCAACACACAAGTTCAATAAAAAAATCCTGCTTAGTTCAAAAAAGGAATCAAGAAACTACCCTATTTTTTAACGAATGTCAAAGCACAAATTTTTTGATTGATGGAACAAAATCACTCATAAATGTTAAATCCAGTATCGATGCATTATCTCTTGCATGTAGGGAGTAGACAGTAATCATTCATAGGGAACTTTAGTCTAAAGAATATGACCAGTCAATAACCATTTCCAAAGAATTTTAAAAATAGAATGTTACTTTGTCCTCGTCAAGGTCTGGCATGGTGTCCTTTAATCTCATCTCCAGCATCTCCCTTCCAAGCCATTCAACTGAGCTGGATGACCCCTTGAAACTGTTTGCTGCTCTGGAAGTGCCCACACCACCATGCCTCAGACTGGCAGATGCCATTTGGCTGCTGATACGTGTGTGTGTTATGCTAATTTCACCCACAGATTTTATAGCCCTCTCATTCGAACCTTTATTGCAACAGGAAACTCGTATACCTGAGAATAGAGAACTTGGGTATAGGTAAAACTCTTCAAACCATTGTAATATTCATCCAATCTGGAAAGTCCTAAAAGAAGTGATCATTTTTTACATCATTATCCAAGTCAATGATCGATATTGTTCATTGCATTCCTCGAGTCATATGCAGACCAAAACTCAAGTGTTATAGTGGCTTTAAATACTTGGAAACAAAATATTTAAGAAACTTAACATTGACATAGCAACCAGTTGAAGCATGGATAACTAATCTTCAAAACCTTTGTTTTAGTTGCTGTGCGTCTTGTACATCATAATGAACAGTAAAGACCATTGGTTGGATGTGCCACCATAGATATTGCATTGAAGCCATCATTAAATGGACTGTCCCCTGGAAATGCTAGAGGCTTAGAGACAACATCCCACCCCATGCCCCCCAAACCACACCCCACACCATACATACACAGGTTAGAATTTATACCCTCTAAACAGTTAATGGAACCCAATTTCCAATAATTCTACTATCCTTTTCTGATAATACATATTAACAAATACTATTGCTTCTTCCACTCCATCCTTTAAAAATATATTTTTAAAAAAAATCCTAATGATGAATCTGCAGATAATTTGTGAGCTGTGGAAGGAGGTCATATTCCAAGTGACAGTTTTTCATGAAAAAAAAAATGTAAAGGAAGTTCTAGAAATTAACTTGCATGGATTTGTGTTTATGCAAAACTTTCCCCTTTATTTTTCAAGCTGACTGCACAAAATTCTACATTTTGGAATTAAACATTGTAATTTCCTAGAAGCTGCATGAATTCAAGCAATAAAATAACAATCTTCAAAAATATTTAGATCAGTTAAATGCTTGCTTAAAATATCGAGCAACAAAAAATTACTGTCCCATTAACTCGGTCAAGATGCATTGTTATTTAAAAAAACCAGAAAAAATAAAAAAGGGCACAAGTAGCTTGTAGATTCGAGAATGCAAATCCAGAACAAAGAAAAGAAAAGCTCAATACAGACTACTCGCGCTACACAAAATCGTAAGGAAAACGCTCTCATCACCACCCCGTCCATCAACTCAGACAACTAAAAACCATCTTTTGCAAACTAACTTTCAAATCATTTTATTTTACCCCCTCAAAAAAAAAAAAAAAACAAAAACAAAAACAAAAACAAAAGACCAGCTCAAATCACAAGAAATAACCTTCCATCACTGACACCGAATGATCGGGGACCATCACGGGAATTAGCCACAAATGCTACCCAAGAATCTAAAGAAAGACTCCAAAAAAACACCAAGGAATCGAAGAATGGATCTTTGCTACCCTAGTTAATGCTCGCTTACCCAGAGAGAATTCTGGCCGAAGGAAGCCAAAGAGCAATCATTTCCTACAAGAGAGAAGAAAACCCTAGAAATACTCTCTCTCCTTAGCGGAGTTTGGAGAGGCTGTGAATTGATACTACCAAGATAAAAGGAGCGGCAGAGGGCTGGCTCTGTAAGACGCCAAAAGAAGCTAACTGCCCATCGACGCCCGCTGAAGCGGATCTGACGAGTGGTGGTGCGAGAGCGACACCATGGACACTCCTCCACTGTCCACTACCGCACTACCAACTTTTGGCCCCCTAATTACTCCTTTTTAAAAAGTAGTAGGATTTTTTTTTTTTCTTTCCTTTAGATAAGTAGTAAGATTTCTATGGCCAATAAAAGTGACCAACCTTATTACAAAGCGATATAATACTTTAGGATAGTGATGGGTAAGAGGAATGATAATTTGGTAGTATAACTATCGAAATTCAAATTTAAATATATAATATTATTTAAATTTAATTTAAATATTATCGAGATTGAATTTTTTATTCAAATATATTTTAATCGGATATCGAATAATTTGGATTTACTCGATCCAAATCTAATTGAATCATATTAAATATTTTTTTTATTTTTATCAACTTTAAAATTATTTATCATTTTATAAAGTATATATATATTAAAGAAATAAAATTTAACTACATTTTTAGTCCAACAACATTTAATTTCATATTCAATCAAAATAAAATTTAAATTATCTTAAATAAATAAAATTTAACAATACTTAATTTAATATTTTTGAAGTAAACAAAGACATAAATATAATTTAAAAATATATCTAACTCGAAGTTTCAAGTTATAAAAAAATATAAAGAATAATTCTCGATTAAGGACATTTTTAATCTTGGATCTAAAATTATAGAAGGAAGCCGAAGCAGAAGGAAGCCGCTATCGCCACTCGCCGCCGCTTCTTCACCGATCCGAGAGGAAGAGCCGTCGAAGAGGAAGAGGAAGAGGGAAGCAGGGGCCAAGGAGCTGGAGATTAATCGGGGATTAATAAAAAAATAATGGTTAGGATAAGAGTTTAAATATTTTAAAATTTAATAACTAATAATTAATAAAATATATTTAATAATTAATATAATATATATTAATTATATATATTTAAATATTAAAATAATTCGGGCCGGGTATATATTTATCCCGTCCCGATCCAAATCTAAAGGTAAGCATTCGGGTTTTATCCAAATCCGGTCCAAACCTAGTCAAAGCATTGACTACCCGATACAATCGGGTCGGGCCGGGTTGGGTACTCATGGATTTGGATTTTATTGCTATCCCTAGATTCGGTTATTCTTATTCAAAATAAATTTTTATTTTAAATTATTTTTAAAATAATTATGATAATAGAAATGAGATATCCCGAATAAATTATTTCATAAATTTTGATATTTTAAATAACTATTTTAGATGATAAAATAATTTATTCCAAATCATTTTCTCTTTATACGATGGGTCTCGCTATAATAATTATACTATAATGAAGTTGTTATTCCAGATTTTTAATCAAATAAAAATCTGGAATAATAAAGATAAATAGTTATTTCTTGAAAATTGATAATTCTATTTTAAAAATATATTTTTATATTTAATACCATGTAATTATTTAATTGATATATATTTAAAATAAAATATCAAAAAGCCGCTTTCTTGCTCATGGTATTGATGTGGCATCTTCTAAGTGGCACCATCTTTATAAAAAAAAATAAAAAATAAGGTCAATCAGCATGGACCATGCCAAACCCCTGCTGTTTGGTAGCGTCACCAAGGGAGGAAGGTAATTGCACCATGTGCCACGCAAGCATTAGTTTTACTCGGATCCATAAAATATATATATTTAATTATATTTTTCTTGATCATGATTAATATTGAAGCTTTAAAATTCATACTTGTTACATGGATGAGATCTTTCAAAGGAATATATATATATATATATATATATATATATATAATAGTCTTGTAAACTAATGTCCATAATCTTATCTGCCATTATTATTGAAAGGCCACCAACTACTTTAAATGGGACCATTGATATTCATCCTTGCCTTGCTCTATTTGATTTGGTAGGTGGGTCTTCCATCAGTTATCCAATTACATCAGTTATCCAATTACATATATTATGAATCTCATTTGAGTGGATGGATTCATCTACTATTCATCCAGATGAGAATGCTGTACATAGACAGCAACCACCCTGCAACCAAAATTTTCAATAGCCATGGAGAAGATTTACAATAGTAATTAACCAGTTATGTAGTTGCATTGTATTATTCTATCTTTGAAATATGGCATTATCAAGATTAGAATATATATTTTTTGTAAATATTAATTTTTTATTAATAAAATGTTTTTTTTATACAGTGCGTTATATAAAATGTCAAATTTCAAACAGCAAGAGACAAAACTAACCAAACAAAAAATTATTAACTTCATAAATTAAAAAATGATGCTAAGTAAATTAATGATTGATGGGATTACTGTCATCCATCAAAGACTCCTGCCATACGCATCTTAAATGTCAAAAATTAGTTTCTAAAATGAAATCGCCGTGTTATGATTTTTTATCTATGCGAGTATGAAATCTCTGCACAGAGATCAAAGGTGGTTTTTTTTTTTTTTTTTGGTAAACCAAAAGGTTGAGGGGGAGGGAGGCGAATCCCCGGTGTAGCTTTCCACTCGGGTTCCAATCCGTTAGATCTTTGTTCGATTCGGATCGTAAATTTTCCGTATACCTTTTCTATCAACTGGATAAGTATATCAGTCCAATCATACTACGGTGCCGGAGTTTCGGTCGCTCAGCTTCCCAGTCACGTGTCCCAGAATTAATCAGGAATTTAATCGAATCATCCACAGGATCATCCCTCGAACCCGTGACCAGTGGATTATACATAAGAGCTGAGCCGCACTTTAACCAACCACGCTACCATCATAGTGGTGAGATCAAAAGTTGTTTACTTCTAGCTTAGCTACCATGATCATCAACTACAATCTATGTGTCATTTCTGATTCACATGCAGCTAATCCTATGTTTTCCAAACTTTCAGCACAGTAATCCTATGTTTTCCAAACTTTCAGCACAGTAATCCTATCTTTTCCAAACTTTCAGCACAGTAATCCTATCTTTTCCAAACTTTCAGCACAGTGATTGCACCCATTATCCAAATTAAAAGGATTCTATCTTTGGATCACTAATTCCATTCCTTTGTTTTCCCTCCTCTAAAAAAGTGTCAAGGCCTATATATATTTCTATTGACCTTTTCCATTATAAATTAAATTTTTAGGACCAATTAATTATATAATATGCATTAGACCGGAAGGTCAATGAGTTTGAATCCCCATGGAGGGGATTTCAATTCCCATCAAGGCCGATAACTTATTTGGTTCACAGGAAAAAAAATACTAAAATATTTTTATGAAAAATTATTATTATTTAAATATAATATTTAAAAAAGTAATTTCGATATATTTGATTAATTATGAAAAAGTGATGCATTTCAAAATATTTTATATTTGATTAAGCATTTATATTTCTAAGAAAGCTGTATAAAATAGTTATTATATCAAAAAATATCTTATCTCATCTTATTTATAGCTTTAAGGATAGCTTTAAGAATATTTTTTTAAAAAAAATCAAGCATTTTGGAGAAGTACACTTGAAGCTTGTCGATTTTTCTTTCTAAAATTTGGTGTGAAGTCCATGTAGGACCTTTCGGTGGCCCCTGAACCACCCGTGCCCAAGTCCACTCGCCCTCATCGGAGTCGGAAGTGCCGCAGCCAGTTGCTCCATTGTGAACATTCTCCATATCCCATGGCCTACTAGCTGTTCAAAGGAAATACCAAGAGAACTAAAGAACTGGCACGCATCCCAAGCCAAAGCCCACCTAATGCATTGAGCGCTCTAACAAATCAGTGGTTAGAAGCTTCGGACAGTGAGTTACGATCGATTGGGTTGCAAAGGATGTAAGGGTTAAATCCAAGTTTGATTACGACCCGGAAATCTTCCATGTTGTAGAAGATCATCTGATCCTCCGGTTTAGAATGGAGAAAGACTGTATTATCGTCTTGAAGGGGGATCCCTGGTTCGGGGCTGGGCAGTTGCTAACCATGGAGTGTGGGAACTTGATTTTGTTCCGGATAGAAGATCGATATAGAAGACAGTGATATGGCTCAGGCTTTCAGGACTGCCAATGGAGTATTGGGTGCCAACTGCCATTTTGGCGATAGCTACTGAGATGGGTAAGCCACTATCTTTCGATGAGTTCACCGATCTCTTGCGAAAGACCGGCTATGCCCGTATCCATGTGGAGCTTGATGCTGGAAAACCCCTAAAACCTGGGATCCTCATCAGGGATAGAAAGAGAGTATTTTGGCAGCAGTTTGTCTACGAGAATCTCCCACTGGTGTGCTATCAATATGGGAGACTTGGGCACTCTGATGATGTCTACCGTTTTGCAGATATGGAGCCCTTGTTGAACACCAGTGAGGGCTCGTTGCATCTAGTGAATGTGGTGGCTGTTGGGGAGGATTTTTGTTTGAAAACTTCAGCACCTATGGTGGAGGAGGCGAAGGGAGCTGAGAGGGGTAGTCGCCCTAGGTTCGGCCCGTGGCTTGTAACCTCTCGCATTTGCCAACCCTAAACTTCAAGGACTCCTACAAAGGGTAAGAGGGATCAGGATAGAGAGAGGATGCCTTGCCCAGATTCATCAGATCCTAATTCCTCCCCCCCACCTCTTAGCTCACCGAGGGTCATGCATTCTCCTCCATGTTCTCCTCTAGACTCTGACGGTTGGTAGAAACCATCCAAGGTCGCCCGTCGTCGATCACCAGGGTCGGGTGCTGGTAATCCTTCTGGTGAGGATGGTGTTTCGGGTGTTGGGTTTATTGTCCTGTGCCCAATAGGGGACGCTATGGATCTGGGCCTCTTTGATGGGCCGGGTAACCGTGACTTGGTGATGTCTGACCCCGGTGCTCTGTCGTTGAAAAGGTGCCGAAGCCCCCCGAAGGAGCCCAGTCCTTGTATTCCCAACACCCCGCAAATGGTATCTGCGTTGACCACATCTAACACTATGCCGATCCAGGTGAGCTCTGTTCCACCCAGTGTGGAAGGGGACCGGGAGGTTAGGGGTTCCAAAGGCTCTGCACCACCTCCCTTGCTGAAAGGTTCCTTGTCTCCATCTTTGATTATTCCTGGTGCCAGTGTAGAGAAAGGTGGAAGGGGGGAAGGGAGTGCAACTGGGGATGCAGCCAAGATTTCCCATTCTTTTGCCAAAGGAAAACACGTTACCTCCTCATCTTCTTTGTCCATGCTAAAGAAGGGTGTTGATAGTGGACCGACAGGGAGGCAAAGTTTGAGGCTAGTTGACATCTCTGCTACTGCCATGACCAGTGTTTAGGTGCCAGTGGGGTCATAGGAGGAGGGAGAGGCAGCCGGGAATAAGCACCTTTTAGGGCCTTCTCATTCTACAGACGGAGGGGGTTGTTTGTCTGTGGCTCAGCCTATGTAGGGTTTGGTGGTACAACTCCCTTGAGACAGAAATCCGCATGTCATTCCATCTCAAACTCATGCAGAAGGCAGTGGGGATCAACCCTGCCATGACTCTATAGTTGGTCAGTTGAAGCGGTCTTTATTTGATGCTAAGAAGACTGTAGCTATGGAACCTCCAGGTGATGTTGCCCTGGAAGGTGCTGATCCTCATTGTGGTATTTTCTGCCTTTATTTTGTTTCCCATGAAAGTCCTAATTTGGAATGTTAGGAAGGCCGGAAAACCCTCCTTCAACCCTGTTTTTAATAGATTGGGGCAGTTGCACCATCCAGATCTTTATATTTTTCTTGAAACTAGACTTTGTGGTCTTAGTTTGGATCATTTTCATCGATGCCTGGCAATCAATTGGGATGTATATGCTATTGAATCCCAAGGTCTGTCAGGTAGAATCATTGAGGTTTGGAAGAGGGGGACAACAAGAGTGGATGTGTTCCATTGCCACTCTCAACAAGTGGCCATTGTAATTACTAAACGAAGCGGCTTTATATGGCTCCTCTCAGGGGTGTATTGTTGAGTCTCATGTGGTGTATCCAAGGTATCTGGAGTCAAATTTTGGGTCTTTGTCATGTTGGTCATGATGTAACTAGGACTAGGAGTGAGTCCGGTAAGAGTCCTAGGTGATAGACTGTGTTACAATGGTTATTGTTCAGTCTGTCTGTTCGAGTCGGCTCGATGGTCCTTCAAGTCGACTCGATTTCCAGGAGTCGACTCTAGTTCTCAAGGTAGGTATGAAGACATTCTGGTCGAGTCAGCTCGGATGGATTAAAGTCGGCTCGGATGCATAGTCGGGAAACCTGTTGTCTGGATGAGTCGGCTCGGATGGATTTGAGTCAACTCGGATGACGGGTTAGCTGTTTTGACGATGTGCTGGTTGGGAGTTGGTTCAAGGGACTAGGATTGGTTTAACCTAGGTATATGTATATATTTTGTACGGCCTTGAGAGAGAGGTTCGAGTCTTTCAAGAGGTCCTATAAACTATTCATGCAGGAGATAATATAAATCCTTGTTTTCTTCCTAAACTTCTTCTTAATCTTGATATATATTCTTTGATTGATCTTCTTTACCCCGATCTCCTAAGATTCGTGGTATAGTGTTCACGTCAGGCTTGTTGCTTCCGCTATTATTTCTTCACGGTGCTTCATGTTTGAGACGATGCAAGTGGTCCGGACGGGGTGATCTCATCCGGTGTGTCACGACAGTTTGGTATCAGAGCTTGGGTTGCGTGAAGGAAAGAAGATCACTGCTGGGATCAGGTGCGGAACAGTTTTTGATCGAAACATCAAGGTGAGTAGTTGGTGTTGTTGATTTGATAAAATCTGTTGATATGGCATCTAGTAGTATCAAGGCAGACTTTGAAAAATTCAATGGCAAGGGAAACTTCATCCTTTGGCAGCAAAGGATGAAGGATTTACTCGGACAGAACCGGATCTATAAGGTGTTAGTACAAGAGAAGCCAGAGAAGGTTAGTCTGGAAGAATGGGAGGAATTTGAAGAGATAGCTTTCAGCACAATCAGGATGTGCTTGGCTGATCAGGTTCTACTTGAGATCAGTGGAGAAACCATGGTGAAGGGTCTTTGGAGGAAGTTGGAGAACACATACTTGGGCAGGAATATGACGAACAAGTTGTGGTTAAAGAAATAGCTATACAGCTTGTGGATGCCTGAGGGAGGAGATCTGATTGTTCATATCCATAAATTCAATCAAGTATGCTCGGATGTTATGAGTCTTGATATGAAGATAGATGAGGAGGATAGAGGTCTCCTATTACTGTGTTCAATTCCAGTATCATATGACGGTCTCATTACAACTTTGGTGTATGGTAAGGAGACATTAAACTTCGAAGAGGTGGTTGGAGTTCTCAGGTCTAATGAACAGCGAGAAAAGCTATGTAAAGGGAGTTCAAGTTCAAAGGTTCTTGCCGTGAATGAAAGACAAGGAAGGCCAAGGGATAGGACTTGAGAAAAATCAAAAAGTAGGTCCAAATCTCAAGGTAGTCAGCAGGGCTGGAGGTGTTTTAAATGTCATCAGCTTGGTCATCTGAAGAGGAATTGTCCACTTCTGAAGAATGAGAAAGGGAAGGGCTTTTCCAAAGGAGATTCAACCAGTGGGAGTGGTGCACATTCATCTGAGGACAGTGATAGCGATTTACTGGTTGTATCAGATGCAGCCATAGAGTATGACAGTGAATGGACATTGGATTCAGCCTGCTATTTTCATTACACATCACAGAGGAATTGGTTTGCTTCTTATGCCAAAGCAAATGGTGGAAATGTGAGTCTCGGAGATGATCACTCATGTAAGGTTGCTGGTGTTGGTACAATCAGGGTAAGAATCTATGATGGAGTCATATGGACGTTTACCAATATCAAGCATGTGCCAGAGCTGAAGAAGAACCTAATTTCTCTAGGTTATTTGGAAAAGCAGGGGTATGCCTTTAGCTGTTCACCAGGTAGTGGATGCTTGAAGATAACCAAGGGTGCCTTGGTGGTGATGAGAGGAAGGAGACTGAGCAACAACCTTTATAGGATGGAAGGCTCAGTTGTGATAGATAGTGTAAAAATTCTTGCTGCAGCACAGGAGGAGCAGCTTACCTACCAGCTATGGCACTATCGGATGGGTCACATGAGTGACCGAGGGCTCATGGAACTCTCCAAGAAGGGTCTAATTCCAGCACTTAGGAAAGAGGGAGATGATCTATGTGAGCCTTGTATTTATGGCAAACAACATAGAGTAACGTTTACCAAGAGTACCAAGCTGAGTGAAGGAGTTTTGGAGTTAGTTCACTTGGATGTTTGGGGGCCGGCTCCCGTATCAGCTAGGGATGGAGCAAAATACTTTGTTACCTTCATCGATGACTTCTCCAGGAAGGTATGGGTATATCTGATCAGGGAAATATCAGAGATATTTGCTCGATTCAAGGCCTGGAGAGCTGAAGCGGAAAAGGAAATAGGAAAACCAGTCAAGTGCCTGCAGTCTGACAATGGAGGAGAGTATACAAGCTTTGAGTTTAGAAGTTACTATGAGGAGAATGGCATTAAACGCCAATTCACAGTGAAGATGACTCCCCAACAAAATGGTGTAGCTGAAAGGATGAACTGGACATTGACAAAGAAGGCCAGGAGCTTGAGGCTGCAAGCATCACTGCCCAAGGTTTTTTGGGGTGATACTATAACATTTTCTTGTTTTCTTGTAAACAGGTCCCCAAATAGAAGAATCGATGGAGGCATCCCAGAGGAGGTCCAGAGTAGGAAGAAGGTGGAGCTTGGCCACCTAAAAATTTTCGGCAGTCCAGCATATGCACTGGTGGAAGGAGCCGAAAGGAATAAACTGGATCCAAAGTTACACAAACTGGTATTCATTGGATACCCAAGGGGCGTGAAAGGATACCTATTGGTGGATCCTCACTCTCAGTGGTCCACAATTAGTAGGAATGTTATCTTCGATGAGAGGAGCCTTCTAAGAAAGCCCGGTGTTGCAACTGGAGTTGATAGGTCTGTGGAGGAAAACAGATCTCGATTTCTGCAGTCAGGAGATGATCCATTAGTTTCAGCCTCAAAACAGGTTTACTTTGTGGCGGTGAGTCACAGTCACATTCCCACACATGTGGAGGAACAGCGAGGGGGGACTTTTGACCAGGAGGATGTGTAGGAGGAGCTAGAAAATATAGATTTGCAAGATAATCTAAGAGGTGTAGCACTGCACAAGCCCAAGAGGAACATCCATAAATCAGTACGTTACGGCATAGATGAGACCATCTCATATGCTCTCATCTCTGCCAGTGGAGATCCAGAGACATTTGAGGAGGCCATGGATAGTTCATATACGAGATCATGGATGCAAGCCATGATGGAGGAGATGGACTCTCTTCGAAAGAATAAGACATGGCAGCTTGTGGATCTACCAAGAAGGAGTCGACCCATTGGCTCCAAATGGGTCTTTACAAAGAAGGAGGGAAATTCAGAGCAAGGTGAAGTGAGGTACAAGGCTAGGTTGGTAGCCAAGGGGTACTCACAGAAAGAAAGCATTAACTACTCTGAGATCTTCTCTCCTGTTGTCAGGCATACATCTATCAGGGTGCTGTTAAGCATTGTAGCAACTCAGGATTTGGAGCTGGGGTAGATGGACGTGAAGACAGCATTTTTTCATGGATATCTTGAGGAAAGTATCTACATGGAGCAGCCACAAGGGTTTAGGGAACCTGGATCAAAGGAGAAGGTATGCTTGTTGAAGAAATCATTGTATGGGTTGAAGCAGTCACCAAGACAATGGTACAAGCGGTTTGATACTTTCTTGAGAAGCATTGGACTTTTCAGGTACAATTTTGATCCATGTGTATATATAAAATCTCTGGAGGATGGATCCAAGATATATCTACTCTTGTATATAGATGATATGCTGATAGCATGCAAGAGTAAGAGGACAGTGCAGGATTTGAAGGCAAGCTTATCTCGGGAGTTTGAGATGAAGGACTTGGGGGTTGCACGAAAGATTTTGGGCATGGAGATTTTCAGAGATCGAGCCAAGAAGTTGCTGCACTTATCTCAGGGAGGATACATTCGAAAGGTGCTAGAGAGGTTTGGAATGAAGGAGGCCAAACCAGCAGCACTACCACTTGCAGGACATTTCAGACTTTCGAAGAGTATGTCACCACAGACTGAGGTGGAGGCTCAAGAAATGGAGAGGGTACCTTATACATCTAGCGTGGGAAGCCTAATGTACGCTATGATTTGTTGTAGGCCGGATCTAGCCCATGCAGTGAGTCAGGTGAGCAGATTCATGGCGTAGCCTGGCAAGGAATATTGGCAAGCACTGAAAGGGATCTTCAGATACTTGGTGGGATCAGTTGGAGTGGGCATCTACTACGGACAGCATGGAGGTACTGTGGAACACTCTAACATAGTCAAGGTTGCCAAGGGGCAGATGGAAGGCTTTGTGGATGCAGACTTTGGTGGAGATGTGGATACCCGTCGTTTCACAACAGGTTTCATATTTAGCATGAATGGGGGACCTGTATCTTGGAGGTCTTGTTTGCAGCCTATAACAGCGTTATCCATCACTGAAGCAGAGTATATTGGCATCACGGAGGCAACAAAGGAGGCTATATGGTTGAAGGGATTGGCTATGGAGATGGGCTGTAAACAGGAGGCTGTCAAGGTGTATTGTGATAGCCAGAGTGCATTGTTACTTGCACATAATTCAGTATATCATGCTAGGACAAAGCACATTGACATCAGATACCATCGGATTAGAGAGCTGGTGGAGGAAGGAGAGATGGAGCTGGAAAAGGTTTATACCAAGGAGAATTTAACTGATGCACTGACGAAGGTTCTTCCAAGGGACAGCTTTCACAAGTGTATGGGACTGATACGGTTGATAGACAAAATGGAGTTGACCGAAGCCTTGAAACACCAAGGTGGAGATTGTTGAGTCTCGTGTGGTGTATCCAAGGCATCTGGAGTCAAGTTTTGGATCTTTGTCATGTTGGTCATGATGTAACTAGGGCTAGGAGTGAGTCCGGTAAGAGTCCTAGGTAATAGACTGTGTTACAATGGTTATTGTTCAGTCTGTCTGTTCGAGTCGGCTCGATGGTTCTTCGAGTCAGCTTGATGGTCCTTCGAGTCGACTCGGTTTTCAGGAGTCGACTCTAGTTCTCAGGGTAGGTATGAAGACACTCTGGTCGAGTCGGCTTGGATGGATTAGAGTTGGCTTGGATGCACAGTCAGCAAACCTATTGTTTGGACGAGTCGGCTCGAATGGATTTGAGTTGACTCGAATGACGGGTTAGCTGTTTTGGCGATGTGCTGGTTGGGAGTTGGTTCAAGGGACTAGGTTTGGTTTAACCTAGGTATATATATATATTTTGTACGGCCTTGAGAGAGAGGTTCGAGTCTTTCAAGAGGTCCTGTAAACTATTCATGCATGAGATAATATAAATCCTTGTTTTCTCCCTAAAGTTCTTCTTAATCTTGATATATATTCTTTGATTGATCTTCTTTACCCCGATCTCCTAAGATTCATGGTATAGTGTTCACGTCAGGCTTGTTGCTTCCGCTATTGTTTCTTCACGGTGCTTCGTGTTTGAGACGGTGCAAGTGGTCCAGACGGGGTGATCTCATCTGGTGTGTCACGACATGTATGCCAGTACAGATTATAGGAAGCGGAGGATCTTGTGGCGAGAGGTATCGATTATTATTGATTAGGGTGTTCTAACGGTTATGGCAGGAGATTTTAACTATATTATCATGCTTGAGAATAAGAGAGGTGGCAGACCATTTTTGGAGGACATTGGCTCTAGGGAGTTTGGGCAATTTTTGCATACTAATGGCTTGGTGGATCTAGAATTTGTTGGACCTTGCTATACTTGGCGCAATAACCGCTCTAGAGAGGCTAGGGTCTAGAAAAGAATTGACAAAATTTTCTGATGCGGGACAACCCGATCAAATTTGGTGCGGGGACCATAATTCGAAAAAGAATTCGGTCCAATCTAATCAAGCCATACTCATTATGGATGTATTAAGTTAGCTTTACTTTTGGTTTCAATTTTACTTTTGGTTTCGATTTCATTTCTTTAATTGAACATGAGTCCTGTAAATAGGGAAATTTATGTTTTTGATTGAATTTGAGTCCTGTAATTAAGATTAAGTCCATGTCAATTTGGTCTCTTAAGTCAAATTGGGTTCAATTTGACTTTGTAATTAGTAGATTTCATAAGTTGATCCAAGAAGGGTTTGAAATGGGTTCAAAGTTAAGCAAGAAGGCTTGAAGATTAAGTACAACAAATCACTTCAACCAACCATGACAAAGAGGATGCCACATCATCAAGTACAAGTGGAGGCCAAGTCATCTTCAAAGTCAACATGGAGGATACCTAAGCATGCCACTTCACCATACTTTGGGCGGCCAAATTGAATTCAAAAAGAAGGTGGCCGACCACCATTCTCTCCACCATCCAAGCATGATTTCAACTCCCCTTCTACATAGCTTGCTTGGATTACAACCTCCCATGATATTTTCCATGTATTTTGAATTTTCAAACTTGTATTGGAGGCTTATAAATAACCCTCCAAACCCCTCTTGTAAGATGATTTTGATGAATGAAATTTCCAAGTTATCTTCTTCCATTTGTGTTGTGCAAATGTCCTCCAAGAGGGAATGGGTGAGAGGCCCATAAGCTTTCCATTAGCTAACCTAGCTACCATCAAAATTCCCTTCATTCACCAAGGAGTCGCCGCTTCCATCAACTCAAAGACGCCCACCAATTTCAGCCAAAGCGCCAAGCTTTCATTCTTCCAAGGATCCTCCATCAAACCACCACTCCTAACTTTTCCTCAAAAATTTACTTATATTTCATTACTCCATCCCTTCCAATCCCTAATGAGTTCCCTTGCAAGATCCTCCATGGTGGGAAGCTAAAGAGGAGGTGAACTTTGCTTTGGAACCAACAACATGGAAGTGTCTTCATTCTAGATGGGATAGTTTTCAAGTCCAAGTCATCCATCATTGAGTGCTGAAATTTGATCCACCACTACAAAGTGTGAGGGCTCAATATTGGTCAGTAAGCCTCCCTTTACTCTAAGTTTGAATATTTGAATGGTTTATGCCATAGTTCAGATGGTTTCCCAACCATTAGGCCCAATCTTCATGGATTAAGTAGTAGTAATAGTTTGGATTATCTATCGCTTAGTTTTCCTTCGTATGATTTCTATGCCTATCTTATGAATGAATTTTGCTTATGTAAGTGGGAATCATTGCTCAACCAACAAATTAATCCTCTAAGTTAGAATTCATCTTTGCATGCCACATCAAAATTTTAGTTCCAAGAGGTTGGATCCGCTAGACTAGGTTAGTTCAACTCATAATTATTCAAATAAATCTTTTTTACCATATATATATAATATTTCATATTTTCTTTCTTTTTTTATATTTTCTCCTTTTTTTCATTTTTTTAATTCCCTGCCTTATACCAAAGTCGGCAGCAGGGGCGATTTGCTTTGAGAAGCATGCAGAACCTCCCCGTTGGCTTGAAGTCGGCAACTAGGAGGGTGGATCTGCTTTCACGTTCGTGCCAACCCAGGGAGGAGCTTTAGAGGGTGGTTCCAGTGGGACTTCTGCAGGCGTTCCCGAAGGAGTCATCACCGGAGACGGGGTGGCACGGCCAACGGACGGTGGCTCGAGAAAAGATGGCTTGAAGGAGGTACTGGCATGGCTGGAGGGTGGAACGGCTCGGTCGGCAGTAGTGGAGTTGGCGGCGGCCATGGAAAAAGGCAGGGGACAGTGCGGTATGTGGAGGGTTTTGAAGCGGAGAAGTCGGTCGGACTCGGAGGGGGTGATGCCAGGTTCAAAAAGGGAATGAATGGCAGGGACTCAACAGAGACGTTGCGGGCGACTTGGTACAGAAGACCTCATGGGGTGCTGGCACGGAGGCAACATGGGCAAAGATGGAGGGGCTTGGATCTGGGTGAAGATGTTTCGATCGGTGGTGGTCTTGCTCATGGACAGAAGGTGGTCACGACGGAGGAAGCCGGCTTGCTGGTGGGGAGTAGGGAGGAAATCTGGTGGGCTTCGCCGGTGATGGGCGAAAGGGATGGCGGCGGTTATTGGTGTTCACGATCGTGGGAATGGTGGCCAGAGGTCTTGGGAAGGGTTGAGTGCTGGAGAAAGGGAGGTCCAATGGCATAGGGGCTATCGACGTCAACCTGATTTTCCTTGTTACCGGAGATCGGTGGCATGGCTGGGATGTGATCTGAAGGAGGTTGGCGTTGTGGTCGGCTTTGATGGTTTTCCACTCACTGGTGAGGGCGCCGAAGAGTAGAGGAATGGCAGATATGATCGATGGCAGTGGAGCGTGGGAGGCGCAGCAGAGACGTGCTCCGTTGAAGGATTTTGGTGGTTGGGAGTTGGGAAGCCGAGGGTTGAAGGCAGTGTGGGATCTGGTTGAAACAGGAGGATTTGAGTAAGAAGAGAGAAATGAGAAGAGAATAAGAAGATAATAGGGGGGAGAATAAGAAGATAATAGGGGGGAGAATAAGGGGAAGAGAGGGGAAAGAGAGGGAGAAGGAGAACCATGAAGAGGAGAGGAAGAGGGGGGAAAGAAGGAGGAAGGGGGGAGGGAGTCGGGACACACCCAAACTTCCTCAATAAAATTATTCACTCTTTTTTTATTCTAATGAAGAAACATCTTAAATAAACTTTAGTCTTAACATACCCCAAACAACCAATAAAGAACAAACTGCTCCTAAAGATAAATCCAATAGATTAACAACCGACAAATCGATAAAGATAAATCCTAAACAAACAACCGGAACAAACCAATCCTAAAACAAATTCTAAAACAACTGAATTAAACTATCCTAAAACAAACTCCGATCCTAAAACAACTAATCTTCTAAACAAATTATCCTAAAAACTTCGATTCAGTTTATTTCCTAAGATGAGTCGGAGATAACTGAGATTGGTTGTAGGTGTGCATCGAGATCTATGTTGCATCAAGATATGTGCTGTATCGGGATCTGTGCTGGCTAATGTCTCCATCATTTTCTCCACCCCTAGCTAGATTCAATGGTTCCCTACGCACCTTGTTCGACATCTACCTAGGATTGCCTCGGATCATTGCCCACTATTACTCTCTACGGATTCTTCCGCTCCTTATCACTCTTCGTTCAGATTTGAAAAGTTTTGGCTTGCCTATCCCAGGGCATGGGACATTGTTAGAGAGGTATGGAGGATGCCTGTTAGGGATAATGCTAGATATCGGGTTTCTCGCAGGTTGAAGTTGGTGAGAAGAGGGCTCCTGTGTTGGAACAAGGAGGTTGGGAATATTTTCTCTAGATTGGAGACTGTGGAAAAATCCATTGTTCGTCTTCAGGAGTAGGAGGACAGGGATGGGGCTTTGACTCAAGAGGCTCTGTCCGACTTACGAAACTAGTTGGCTATCCATCACTCTCTTCTTCATCAACAGGAGGTGTTCTAGCGGCAAAAATTCAAAGTGCAATGGATAAAGGAAGGGGATGGGAACACCTAATTTTTTTATCAGGCCAAGTAGTCCACAGACAAAGAAACCAGATTAGAGCTCTTCGGTCTCTTAAAGGCCACTAGATGGAGGATGAGGCTCAAATCAGGAAGGTGATCACTTTTTTCTTCAAATGCAGGTGGATTGACTCTTCCGGGGACCTTGCCGCCTTCAATACTCCTCATATGGATGTGATTTCTCCTTCGAAAAACCAATCTCTTCTCTTGCCGATTTACAAGGACGAAATCTGGAGTATCCTTTTCTTACTGTCTGAAGATAAAGCTCCTGGTCCGGATGGGCTTCCTTCTTTTGTTAGGTGATTTTGGTTTGTTATCATGGAGATGTTATTGCTGCTATACAGGAGTTCTTTGTGCCAGCTTAAATGCCTGACTCTTAGAGAAAATTTTTTGTTACTCTCATTCCTAAACGGACTGATACCTATGAGCCAAGTCACTTTAGGCCTATCAGCTTGTGCAATACTCTATACAAAATTTGTGCCAAGCTTATGGTCAATAGAATGAAGCCTCTTCTCCCGTGCCTAATCAGTCCTGAGCAGGGTGCATTCATGGCCGGTCGGTCTATTTTAAACAATGTTCTCATTTTTTAGGAGTTTATGTATAATCTTAGGAGAGCTCCAGTTCGTCACAGTCTTATGGTAATTAAGTTGGACATGGAAAGGGCCTATAACCGAATACACTAGAAGTTCTTGAAGAAGGCTCTTTTAGATTTTGGCTTTCATCGCCGATGGATAGCTCTGCTTCTAGCTTGTGTCCTGTGGCCCTCCTTTGCTATCTTGATCAATGGCTCTCCCTTTGAGCCTTTCATTTCCAGCATCGACCTTCGTCAAGGGTACCCTATTTTCCCTTATTTATTTATTTTGAGTGCTGACTCTTTGTCATGAGCGTTGAGGGTGGTGGCATAGGGTTAGAGTCTTCATCCTTATATCCCTGCTCCCGGTGCCCACCCGATATCACACCTTTTGTTTACAGATGATTGCTTGCTCTCGGGGTGTGCCTCTGTTGTTTTTGCGCAGGGGTTCATGAGAATTTTGGAGGACTACTGTCTCTCTTTGGGGCAGAGAGTAAATTTTCCTAAATTAGATGTTCACTTTAATCCAAAGACTCCAGCTCAGACAAGAAGATGCATCGGGATCTCTAAGTCACAGGATGTTCTACACTACTTAGGGGTTCCCATTTCTAGAGGTAGACTCCTTCAGGTGGAGTGTGGTCATATGGTGCAGGCAATGCAGCAGAGGGTGGAGGGGTGGCAAGGCAGAGCGTTGTCTTTGATGGGCAGGACTACTTTGATTAAATCAGTATTAACATCACTACCGGTGTATATACTATTTGATGGGGACTCCACGTCCGCTGTCTCGTGCCACGTCAGTATTCTGGCCACATCATTTGCCCCTCATGCCCGAGGCCCATTGACGTGCGGCGCTTGGGGCGAAGGGCGTAATTATGGCACTGACGGGGAAAGGCGAAGAAATCGTATGCAATAATGGCTAAAATCGGCGGTGCCTCGCTCTGCAGTCCCATGAGCTTGTGGGAGGATGCCACGTGGCCACACAGGAGGGGGGCCGTCGAAGCAGACACGGAAGTCGTAACGACCGCGGCCGAATGGGCGCACAAGCCCAATGGATGGCCGACATGCAGCGGGCGCCTTCTGAGGGGCCGCAAAGGTACGGTCGGGTGCATGTAGTTCCGGAAGGAGGGGCAAGTTTTTTCGAAGCTTACCCTCGTTCAAACTCCGCGCGCCGAGTACCTTGCAGGAGCTTCTCCATCTCCCTCTTTCCCTTCGGCTGCCGGTGTCCTCCTAGAGTTTTTGCAAGTTAGCCTCCTCTTCTCGCCTCGTGGGAGTCGTTTTAGGATCCCTCTTGTCCTTTTTCTTCTTCCTTCTTGTCTCTTTTCTCCATGGATCGTTTTGGTCTGGAGTTCCATCCTTTTTGCCAAGCTGAAGCCGGACCCTCCTGGCTGAGGACTCCCTCTTCCTCTGACGAGGAGATGGAGGCGGCGAGGTTCGAGTTTAGTAGGCGGCCCGCCTTGGGTCCGATAATCATCAGGGAATCCGGGTCTTCTCCTCTTCCTTGAGTCCTTCCTGAGCTTGAACCTTCTCGGTCGACGGGTCCCGGAGGGATTGCCTCGGCGATTACCTCCGAAGATCTGCTGGGCATCCGGGAAGCCTACGGGATTCTCGAGTATGTCCGTCTCTCCGTTCCTTGTCTAGGGGAGCGGGTGACTTCCAGTGGTCCTGGGCGGATTGCCCTTTATGAGGAGGCCTTCGCTGGGGGCCTCCGTTTTCCTCTTCACCCCTTCTTCCTTTCATTTCAGGCCAACTATCATCTCGTCCTGGCTCAGTTGGTCCCCAACGCCGTCAGGACCATTTTTGCCTTCATAGTCTTGTGTCATTTCCACGGGATTGTTGCCCGTTTCTCCCTCTTCAGGACATTTTTCACCTTAAAATGCCACCCCACCGAGGAGGGGTGGTGGTCTCTTTCCTCCCGCCCTCGGGGAATAAAGCTTATCCTCCCCTTTTCCATTAAGGGATGGAAGAGTAGGTTTTTCTTTGCTTCCGTAGAGGGGGTCGACTGGGTCTGGAGTGACCCAGATCAGTCTCCAAACCAGAAGTCTGCTACCGAGGAGGCCGACGTCGAACTGTACAAGCAGCTCAGATCGACGGAGATCCCCTCGCTCGAGGTTTTGCTGTCCGAACAAAATCTTCACGAGGCTGGGGTGGGCCTGGCATTGGAGTCGGGTGAGTCCCACTTGGCCATCCCCTTCTTTTTCTTCTTCTCTTTTTTCTTTCTTTTCTCTTTTTTTTGGGGTTTGACCTTATTTCTGTCTTGGTGTAGCAATGAAGTTCTCAATGGACGAGCTGCTCTCGTTCTCCGAGGAGCAGGAGCAAGCCATTGAGGCTGCCGAGCCAGCGCCAAAAAAAGCACGAGCTGAGAACGGGGCGAAGTCGGTGCCAGCTGGGGCGGACGTGCCGGTGCAGGCGGAGAAGAATGCGCCGGTACAGGAGCGCAGGTGGAAGAGGGCGGCCGAGCCCGTTTTGAAGCCTCCCATAGCGGCGTCCGAGCCCGAGGTGGTTGTCCGCGCGAGGTCAGCTGCCACTGCTGCCATGTCAGCACCCCCCTCCTCGGAGGTCGCCAGTGCCGAGGAGGACGGGGGGGCGCAAGAAGTCATGCCGGTGCCCCAAGTCCGGTCCGATGCGGTGCCAATCTCCCAGTTGGCGCCGAGGGAGCCTTCTACCACCAAAGGAGCCGAACCGGCGGGAATACGGGAGAGGGACTACTGCCGAGTCCCTTTTTGGCTAGGCCCGAACGTGTCCTTAATGAAGGACGCGAGCCTGGCGGAGCGCATGATGGACTTCTCGGTCCAGTCATGCGACAGGCACGAGGGGAGTGGGCGACTCCTCGGTGATGTCATCACGGTGTCGTTTGTCCAGCTATATGTCGTAAGTAGTTCCCTTTGACTTTGACATTTTTCTGTCCCCTTCTCTATTAGCTCTTTCCCACCGCTCCACTGAGACTGCCGAGAAGGTGCTGGCGATGGCCGTCCATCTATCCGAGCACCTGAAGGTGGAGCTGGAAGAGGTCCGGCGTCGGGCCGAGGCTGCAGAGAAGGTAGCTGCTGATGCTGTGGCTGCCTTCAAGGCGACCCCGGAGTACCTCAAGGACTTTCGGGAAGCGGCAACGGACTCCTTCGCCAAGGGGTTTGCATGCTGTCGGTCCCAGCTACGGGGAGTTCTGTCCGAGGAGCAGCTGGCCGCACTTCGAGTCCCAGGAAAGAAGGCTTCCTCCGCAACGACAATGGTGGCGGCAAGGCAGGGAGCTGCTCCAACCAAGGCTTAGGATCCAACGACCTCGGAAGTGCCTGGCCCCCAGGAACCGGCACCGACGGCAGCGAGGGCGGCACCTGCATCACAACTGGAGGTAGCCGGTCCAACCCCAGTTTCCTTAGCGGCTAAACCTGCTCCTCTTGCGGAGGTGCAAGAGGGAGAGGTCCCAATAGTGCGCCGCCCGGGGAAGGAGCCAGCCCCTTAGGATAGGATTTTTCTTCTTTTTATACTTGTACTTTTTCTCTTTTCTTGACCTGGTCACCCGGCCTGTTGGGGCCCGGAAGATAATGTAATTGGTTCTCCCAGTAATGAAATGCACTTTTGTAATCATGGTGTCTCCGTCGTCTGCAATGTGGAATGTCCCCCCTCTCTCTCCTTCTCCCTTTCTTTGTTACTTCTTTCTTCTCGGTGCAGGGAGGTCTGGGAGGGGAGCCAAGGACTTCGACTGGCACGAGCCTGACACCAAGCTCGAGGTCATGCCGGTGAAGGATGTCAACCTTGGACTCAGCTGCTGAGGAGCATAATTCAATGGTCGCCGTCTTGGAGTCGGGCTCGGAGAGGTCGAAGGCTGAGATCCTTGGTGTTGGAAGTCTGAGTCTTGAGCCCTAGTGTCTCGGAGTCAATCTCGAGGACGTTGATGCTTGAGAATTGCGGCGCTAGAAATCTGAGTTCTAGGCCTTGGCGTCCTAGAGTTGGGCTCGAAGGCACTAAGTGCTTAGGGGTTTCCCAGGTCCTTTGCCGGGGAGCTGGGCTCGCCGGTGCCGGAGGGTCGTCCGGTCTTTGGTGCTGGAGGGTCATCCGGTCTTTGATGCCGGGGAGCTAGGCTCGTCGGTGCCTGGGGGCTTCCCAGGTCTTTGTGCCAGAGCATTCTTCTCTGGACTTTGATGCCGGGGAGCTAGGCTCGCCGGTGCCTGGGGGCTTCCCAGGTCTTTGTGCCAGAGCACTCTTCTCTGGGCTTTGATGCCGGGGAGCTAGGCTCGTCGGTGCTTGGAGGCTTCCCAGGTCTTTTGTGCTGGAGGGTCATGGGATCTGGTCTTTGATGCCGGGGAGCTGGGCTCGCCGGTGCCTAGGGGCTTCCCAGGTCTTTTGTGCCGGAGGGTCATGGGATCTAGTCTTTGATTGGCGACGATGTTGTCCAGCCCAGGAGACCTGAGCTCGGAGGGGCGCCTCGCGGTGGAGGAGACTGGGCTCAACTCCTGGCCATGGGTCCCGATCTCGAGGGGTCCACCTTGGGTGGAGGCTCGCGCTCAGCTCCGGCCTAGGCATCCCGGGCTTACGAGAGCGGACCTGGCGGAGGACAGGGCCCGATTTCAGCTGTCATCATGAGGCCGAGCCCGGGGGCGTTGTCGATGACGAGTTGCGTGGCTCGGGGGTGCCCCTAGCCGGAGGTCTGAGCTCCAGTCTCGAGCAAGCGTCTTGGAGCTGGGCCCGAAGACGATGAAAACTCGAGATGGCGCCCTAGAGTTGGGCTCGTAGGCGCAATGATCGAGAGAGTTCCCTTGGCCAGAGATCTGAGCTCCGGTGTTGGGCAATCATCCTGGAGCTGGGCTCGGGGACGTCGATGATTTAAGAAGGCATCTCGAAGCTGGGCTCGTAGGCGCAGTGATCGAGAGAGTTCCCTTGGCCGGAGATTTGAGCTCCGGTGTTGGGCTGTCATCCTGGAGCTGAGCTCGGGGATGTCGATGATTTGAGAAGGCATCTCGAAGCTGGGCTCGAAGGCGTCGAGTGCCTGAGGGCTTCCCAGGTCCTTCGCTGGGAAGCTAGGCTCGCCGGTGCCGGAGGGTCATCTGGTCTTTGTTGCCGGGGAGCTGGGCTCGGGGACGTCGATGATTTGAGAAGGCATCTCGAAGCTGGGCTCGAAGGCGTCGAGTGCCTGAGGGCTTCCCAGGTCCTTCGCTGGGGAGCTAGGCTCGCCGGTGCCAGAGGGTCATCTGGTCTTTGTTGCCGGGGAGCTGGGCTCGCCGGTGCCGGAGGTCATCCGGTCTTTATTGCCGGGGAGCTGGGCTCGCCGATGCCGGAGGTCGTCCGGTCTTTGATGCCGGGGAGCTGGGCTCGCCGGTGCCGGAGGTCGTCCGGTCTTTGTTGCCGGGGAGCTGGGCTCGCCGGTGCCGGAGGTCGTCCGGTCTTTGTTGCCGGGGAGCTGGGCTTGCCAGTGCCGGAGGTCGTTCGGTCTTTGATGCCGGGGAGCTGGGCTCGCCGGTGCCGGAGGTCGTCCGGTCTTTGTTATCGGGGAGCTGGGCTCGCCGGTGCCGGAGGTCGTCTGGTCTTTGATGTTCCTGCAAGGTAAATAAACCGTTGCACAGGAAAAGGATCTTCATTTCAAAAGGAGGGGGAGCTTACACTATTGGCAGTAACTCCTCAGATTACAAGCATTCCATGTCCGGGAGGAATCTGGTTCCATCCAGGTCCTCGAGATAGTGGGCTCTCCGTAGGAGAGCCTCGACCACTTCGTAGGGGCCTTCTCAATTTGGCGGGAATTTACTGTGCTCTCTGGGTTGAGACGCCTCATGTCTCCAGGTCGGAAGATCTTCAACTTCACCCAGGCATTATGACATCGAGCGACCTGTTACCGATGCGCCGCCACCCAAAGCGAGGCTCTAACCCCCGTTTCTTCGAGGGGGTCCAAGTCGAGGAGGGAGCGCACCGAGCTCAACTGGAATCACTATCTCTATGCCGAAGACGAGATTGAATGGCACTTTGCCCGTTACCACTCTGGGCGTTGTGTGGCAGGCTCTTAGGACACTCGAGAGCTTTTCTGCTCCTTGCCCCCCCAGGCCTTCTTAGAGGCGCTCCCAGTCCCCCAGTGTATCATCCCCACCGGCTTCTCAGTAGGGCGATTATCGACCGCTGAGACTGGTGGAAGGGCGACAAGTGCCTAGGATTCCAACTGGGATCTGCCCCCCATATACCTCCTGAGGTAGCCTCTCTCGATGAGTTCCTCAATCTCCCACTTGAGGTCACGGCATTCCTTGGTATCGTGACCGTGGTCGCGATGGAAGCGACAGTACTTTGACTTGTCACGGGTGGCAGATGGCTTCAATGGCGGTGGGCGCCTCAAGTAGGTCTGGCCCTCGACCTCCATGAGGATCATCGTCCTCGAGACGAGAAGGGGAGTGAGATTCCTTTCAGGGATAGGAGTGGTCCTTGGCCCCGGCCCAGGATGGAAGCTCTGAGCCAACGGCGCTGGCTTCCGCACCCCAGGTGCTTCGGTGGGCATGAGCCTCTATAGTGACTTCCCGTCAAGCTCCCGTTGGGTACAATCCGCCTCCTCGGCGCGGATGTACTTCTGGGCACGGATGAGGAGCTCGGAGTAAGACTTCGGAGGCTTTTTGTTGAGCGAGTACGTCAAGCAGGAGGTCTTGAGCCCTCGCTTCAGGGCCAGCATGGCGGCCGACTCCTCCAAACTGTAGATCTCTAGGGCGGCAGCCTTGAAACGAGCCACGTAATCCTGCAGCGGCTCCTGATCCTGTTGCCTGATAGAAAAGAGGTTGTCCATGTCGCGTGGCATCCTCCGGCAAACGTCGAAGTGAGCCACGAACTTCTGCCCCAACTGGGCGAAGGAGTTAATGCTCTCTGTCTCAAGGCGGAAGAACCATACTCGAGCCACCTTCCAGAGAGTGGCGGGAAAGGTGATGCACAGCAAAGCGTCGATGGCCCCGTGGACCCTCATGAGGGTCCGATAGCTTTCCAGGTGGTCCAGGGGGTCTGTGGTCCCGTCGTAAGGATCCACCTGCGGCATCCGAAACTGGTGCGGGATCGGCTCCGCTTGGATTTCTTGGGAGAATAGGGGACGGGCGTCGTAGCCCGCTGGCTCACTAGCAGAGCCCGGCATGCTGGCGAACTGGCGATCGAACTACGCCAGCTTATGTTCATGCTCCTCCAAGCGCCTACCCATCGCACGCCTGGCGGCTTCATCAGGGAACCCCTCCGCCGAAGGAGACGGAGAAGGTGACATGGATGCGCGGCACCTGTGACGGGGGGTCTTACTTTTCCTACCTCGGCGGGGTCTGGGCGCCTCCCACCCAAGGTTTAGTGAGCGGCTCTCTCCATCAATAGAGCCGGCTCATTGTCTTTTCGTCGGAGCTTGATGGCTGCCTCGGTTGTCAGTGGTGGCCCGCGGCTGTGATGGCCCTCCTTGGAAGGAGCGCAGGCTATCGCAGGAAGTTACGGCATGGACCGCCAGGGTCCCTGGCTGCTGGTACTGGAGCTGGCACACTGCCGTGGCAAGAACTTGCATCTGCCAGGCAAGTGCGGCCAGCTGGGCCTCTGGTGGGGGTGGCTGGACCGGAGTAGGTGGCTCCACTTCTGTCTCCGGTCCGCGCGGGTTCCCGTGAGAAGGGGATGCCTCCGCACAGCTGGGAGAAGATCCCCTGGCCCGGGTGGTCATCGTCCCACTGGTGGTTCGGCTGAGCAGGGCTTGAATTGGATCGAATGTCGTTCTGTGCCCCCTTCCTGGCGCGCCAATCTGTTGCCACCCGGATCATCGTGGCCTGTAGCTCTTTGGGTGGTCGGGAGTCACGCGTCCGCCAGCCTGGGAACGCCTCCGGCATCGCGGGACGTGCAAGGAAGCAACGTCAGTGATCCAAGCCGGGGATTCCAGTGGGGGCCAGAACGCTGACGTGGCACGAGGTAGCGGACGTGGAGTCCCCATCAGGCGCCACGACAAGCTTTCAACATGAGCGCCTTTGCCAAGCTGAGCTTCCCTGAGGCAACACCTCTGCCTGCCAAAGGCAAGCTCCGTCCTCGAGATCCTAGGCCACCTAGGATCTCGACTCCTGACCACCTAGGCCGGAGCCGAGTCCGAGTTCCCACCTAAGGCGGACCCCTCGAGATCGGGCCCCGTGGTCAGGAGTCGAGCTCAGCCTCCTCCGCCACGAGGCGCCCCTCCGAGCTCAGGTCCCCTGGGCTGGGTGGCACCCCGGCACCGAGCTCGTCTGAAGTCGGGCCCCGTGGTCAGGAGTCGAGCTCAGCCTCCTCCACCACGAGGTGCCCCTCCGTGACCGAGCTCGATCCGCCTCCGTCCTGCCGAGCAGCACCCAGGCGAGTCTACCGCAGACGGACCCTGCCTCTCCAGCTCGGCCCTCTATTCAAGCCAATACGCTGGCCGCCAAGGGAGCCACACCTCTCCTTCGAGGACAGTGACGATGCTCCCGAGGGCCGTACGACACCAACCATGCCGCAATCAAGGCGCCATACCCTCCGAAGATCTGCCATACAACCGAAAAAAAGACCCTACCGGAGATCACGGATCCCAAGATCGGCGACCCGCCGATCGAGACCCTGACAGACTCCCAGGAGAGAGATAAACAGAAGGAATGTCAGAAATCTATGGAGGCTTCCCCGACTGTCACAACAGGAGAGACGTCCCGTCCACGTCACATTACCTCACCGTACACGACTGCAGGGGAAGATCCCGAAGCAAACCAAGGTAGAAACTCCTGCCAAAAAATAAGCAAAAAGGTATCGGCATCTAACCCCAAAAAGGGGGGGATCCCCATAGCATGCTTTTCAAAAAAAAAAAGGGAGGAACCAGAGCGACACAAGGGAAGAAGGCCAGAGAGGAGGGCAAGACCACCTCGGCCAACACCATTCCCAGCTCATCCTCATCTTTCACTCACACTATATTCACTCCTCCTAGCGTGGAGCTCATCCAAAGGGGCTCGATCAGGAAGATCTGTTCTCCTATATCATCACTGACTTGATCGTCGGAGTGCCCCCGCCGGAATCCCCGGCCCAGGTCACTGACGTTGCTTCCTTGCAGGTCCCGCAGCGTCGGAGGCATTCCCAGGCGGGCGGACGCATGACTCCCGACCACCTAAAGAGCTACAGGCCACGACGATCCGGGCGGCAACACCATCCAATATGGTCCTCCCTAAGTCAGTGGTGTGCAAGATAGAGCAACTTATCCGCTCATTCTTGTGGGGTTCGACCCTTAGAGGACGAAGAGTTCATCTTCTGGGTTGGCATGCTATTTGCCTGCCTATCCAAGAGGGGGGTCTCAACATCCACTCATTTGTTGCCAAGAGGGAAGCCTTATTGGCTAGGCATGTTGCTAAGTTCTTATTATGCCATGATAGCCTGTGGACCTCTTTGATGTTGGCTAGATATGGCTCCTTATCCATGGACAGGGATATTTGGAGGGGCGAGTTGGCTCTACTATTTGGAGAGAGATGGTAGCTACAGCATCAGAGGTGACCCACCAGATGAGATGGATAGTAGGAGATGGCCGACGTATCAGCCTTTTGCATGATCCTTGGATTGCAGAGATCCCTTTAATTTGGCGGCCTACCTTTACCTCCACGGATATTCCGAAGTCTACTCTAGTCTTTGATTTCCTCAACCTGGATGGCACTTAGTGGAATGAGGAGACGGTCACTCAATCCTTTGGGAATATTTTGGGCTCATGGGTATTATCCATTATTGATGCGGGATGACTCTAGGACTGCTAAACATGTATAAAAAGTAGTAAAATAAATTTTTTTATGATTTTTATAATTTTAATTACAGGCTAGATTCCCAAAATAAAGTAAAAACTAGCAGAAGGACTAGTAGTGCAAAGAATATCGGGTCGTAGGCATACTCATGCAAACCAATGAAATATCCAGGACCCGAGAGTTGAGAAACTCCCGGTTTAGGATAGCTTATCTTCATTAAATCAGAAAATAAGAGTTGGGAAAGTTTCTTACCAGTCAGAGATTGAAATTTAGTGGCAGCAGAGATCACTCACAACTCTGATCGGAGCCTGGAAGAAGAAGCCTTGTTTCCTTTGAATTTGATGACGAATATGGGCGGTCCGAGCAGCAAAGAAGGCCTCCTCGAGGGAGGGGAAGCATCTCGGGGATCCTCCAAGCGTCAGGGTTAATCAAAACAGCAATTAAAAATAAGAAAAGGAACTATGGATTGAAAGGAATCAAGATTAGAGTTAGAAGATGGTTGTTTAAAGCTTGTTGAAGATCTCCTCGGTTGGCGGCCTAGGGCACTCCTCCTTGGATGTGTGAAGGCTTGGATGGCAGTGAGTTAGGGTGTGGAAGGAAGCTAGGGCAGCATGAAATTCGTCCAAACACAAGAACACAAACCAAAGAACCAAAACAAAATACCAACACAAGGTAGTAACTCAAATTTCAGCAAATTGTATTCATAAGAAAGATATGCTTACAAGAGGGGGAGGGGTGGGGTATTTATAGAGTTCCCAAACCCTCACTAACCATGGTTACACTTGGGTTACAAATCCTCTTCCAAATTGGAATACAAGTCCTTTCCTAGCTATGTTAGAATTACAAAGTTTAAAAAGATTAGAAATCCCAACTAGGTTAGGAAAAGGCTTGGTCTTCTCCCACTTTTCTTCAACTTGGACCTAGTCAAACCTCTTTGGACGTGGTCAACACCTCAAGGATGCTTAGGGGGCGTGTTGGGCCTCTAGGAGCAGCAAGGGGCTGGCCCAAAGGGGCTTGGTGCATGGTTTTGGGCCTCTGGAAGCTGGGATGGCCTGGTAGCCTGGTAGCAGGAATATTCTCTGGAATCTTGCTTCTTAAGGGCTTAGGCTTGGCACCTGGACTTGATTTCTTTGGGCTTGGATGCAGGTGGACATCTGGAATCATGGGTGCCTGTTCTGAGAATATGCTCTGGCATCTGGAAGGGAATCTGGGCATCTAGAGGGCATCTAGAATGAATCAGGGTTTCCGGAAGCATCTTGGATCCTGAGTTGTTAAATCCAATGGGCTGATGTAGTGGCCTCTGACTCCTGGATGTGGCCTGGTGAAACTCCAAAATATGGTAACCTCCTCTCTTGTACAAAAATTGAGCTCATATTGGACTCATAACAGATATACAGGACTCAAAATAATGACTAGGTTGAGGGTTGAGACAAATCAACTAACCTTAACTTATTATAGGACTCAATTCTAGTTGATTACAAAATTTGACACATGGCTAGGTAAATCAAATAGGGCCCAGTAATCTGTGTCTGATCCTGGTGCCTTCACCAATTCTCCCGAGGTGGGAGGAACTCGACCCCGTCGAGTGTAGGATAACTTGGCTCTCATAGTGCTCGAGTAGGTCTGGGTTGAGGCGTTGCAGATCCTCACGGGTGATCCACGAGTCCTCAAATTCTGGTCGACCTTGTCACCGGACCAAATACCTCTGATAACCGTGATTCTAGGTACATATGGCTTGATCGTCCAGGATTCTCTCGATCTTTTCCTCACTATTTGGCCAATTGTATGTGGTCACTCTGGGCTGGGTTCTCTCTCAAAGGGAGGGATAGGCTCAAGGTGCTCGCTAGGTATCGCTGTTGGCTCCCTAGACTCTATAAGATCCGAGATGATGAAGGTGGAGCTGATACCTAAATCAGGTAGTATCTCACGCACATAGGCATTGGATCCACAGATATTCATTATCTTGGATGGGCCAGCTTTGCGAGCAGAAAATTCTTTACGATTACAAAATTCCCTGCAAAATCCTTTATCTCTCTTTTGGGAATTAGCCAAGTTGTTAGTTGGTTCATTAGTTACGTTCAGCTTTTGACTAATTTCCATATGCATATGCTGTGCAGAGGGTAGTGCAGGTGCAGACATGTAATTTAGGACTATGAATTTTATTGGACTCAACTAATACCTATTAGACTCGACTAAACTTTCCTATCAAAGAAAATTTTATTAGACTTTCTAGGGTCTAACCTAACACACTATAGACTCTCTAGGTTTAACCCTAGCATGACATGCATATGAAAACTTACTATGTGCTTTTAGTAAATGCCAAAGGGTATGCAAGAAGTATGATGCAAACCTAACATATGCAAGGAATGAATGTAATATGCAAACCTCTACATGATGCAGGTGAATGGTTAAAGAAATATAAGAAAACTCAAGAAAATGCAAAAAATAAGAGATGGATTCAGGGTTAGCCTGGCAGGAAAAGGGTTCGGGATTGATTGGATAGACTAGGATATAAGAAGGGGTGTCAGGGATTAATCCTAAACTAATAAGATTGACCTTAAGGGGTTGGTGTCTATCTACTGGGTCTGCCTTTTGGAAGAATGGGTCACTAATTTCAGGAAAAAGATCTTCAATTGGGATCAAGGAAGTGACTTCATCTTGAGGATATTGGGTGAGATAAGCCAAGTCCTCAATAAACTCTTTTGGCTCAAGAAATTCAGGACTAGACTCTACAATTGGATCATCTTCTAAAGTCTCATCTAATTGCTCTTCTATTGTAGCTTGAGTGTGATCTGGGTTATCTAATTCTGGGTTGGCCACTAACTGATTATGGTCAAGGTTAGCTAAATCTAGATTGGCTACTACTTGGGTATGGTTAACTAATATTGGGTGGTCTTCTACCTGGGTATCTATTGATTCAAGTAGCTCTGGATTGGTTTCTACCTGGATTTCTACTGGATCAACTAACATTGGATTGGTTTCTACCTGGGTTTCTACTGGATCAAAAAACACTGGGTTGACTTCTAATTGGGTTTCCACTAGGTCAACTAATTCTGGGTTGACTCCTAACTCTAGGTCACCTATAGGTATCTTTTCTTCTAAATCTTCAATGGACTCATTATCCTCATACTCCTCTACCAAACTTAGATTAGCCTCATATATTTCTTCTTCTAAGTCATCTTGGTGAACCAATGGGGTGGTAAGAGGGGTTTGGTTAATGGAAAATTGACTAAGGTTTGGGATAACATGGGTGGGTAAACTAAGGGTTATGGGTTCAAAGGCTATGGGTTTAAAGGTTATGGGTTCAAAGATTATGGGTTCAAATATAGGGGTATCAATCCTATAGGGTTTAGGTTGACTGAGGGATGGTTGGTTACTACTGGGTTCATATCTAGGGACTATGGATTCCTGGGGCCTATAGGGCAAGGGTTCAACTCTATGGGTCTTGCCCAGGGTTCCTTCTTGGTTGAACCTATAGTTCATTCAGTCAAGCTTAGTATTGAATTGGTTATTGGATAAATCGATCCGATCAAATCGTTCGGTCATGGCTTTCATGAGAGCCTCTAGACTAGGGTCCATGGTTGAGCTAGGTTGGGGTTTAGATTTTTGATATTGGGTTCCTAGTCTAGTGGTCATGCACAAATCAAACAATCAAAATAAAATGATGCAACCAAGCATGCAAAAGAGAAAGAAATGGCTAGTATAATCTAGGGTCTCCTAGACCTAGAGCCAGAAACTGGGTGGGTCAGCTCAATTTATACCTAACCCAATAGCTAATCCTTCCACTGGCCAGGCAGGGGGTGGGAGTGTGGGACGCCCCCCTGCTTTCGCAGGGACCCAATTAAAAATCACAACACCACTTAGGTCGTTTGACTCTGGACCCCCAGCCTTAGACACCAGCTTTCAGTAATAGCTAAAAGGTTAAATGTACTAGTTGGCCCACACAGCTCGGACCCGACCTGTTGATGTCTCCTAGCCCACTATGCAAATTAGGTCTAATTAATTTTAATTAAGGCTTGGATGGAAATGCTGGGTGGTTATTTTGGGCCCAAGATAAGTTATGACCTCCTGCCCTGATGTTATATAGATTGCCCTTAAGATTAGATTAACAGATAATGAATAATCAATGGTCCTGATGCAATCTAAAACAATCAGAAAATAAAATAATTTTTAATTAATTTATGAGATGTCAAGTTAAGTTTAAGTTTACTAGGGTTAGAAAACAAGGTTTGGCTTGGGATTGGGGGGTTTGGAAGTTGATTATATTAGGTTGAGTTAAGTATGCAGAATGTAGCAGAAATCAAAAAAATTAGGGTTCATATGATGCAGAATTTGATATAGATCCTGATGCATAAAAAATTCAAAAAAAATCTGGGATAGAGGATGGACGGTGATGATGATGTCTACCAAATTTCATGTAGAACAAAAATCATATGATAATACAAACATAGGGTTTTCTAGACTACTGCAGAAATTATCAGAATTCTGTTAGGGTTTTTATTATGCCAAGTTTTAGAGATTTACAGTTTCAGTAAAAATAATTAAAAATTCTTATAAAATAAAGGACTCAACAGAGAACAATTCATACAAATTTCAGAGAAAAATAAAATTTTTAGATGGTCAAAAATAGATGCAAAACTGAAACCTAATACAGTGGACAGAATGCTGAAATTAGGGTTTGTGATTGCAATACAGATAAAAACTATCCTAAACCTGCTCTGATACCAAACTGATGCGGGATGACTCTAGGACTGCTAAACATGTATGAAAAATAGTAAAATAATTTTTTTTATAAATTTTATAATTTTAATTGCAGGCTAGATTTCCAAAATAAAGTAAAAACTAGCAGAAGGACTAGCAGTGCAAAGAATCATCGGGTCGTAGGCATACTCATGCAAACCAATGAAATATCCAGGACCCGAGAGTTGAGAAACTCCCGGTTTAGGATAGCTTATCTTTATTAAATCAGAAAATAAGAGTTGGGAAGGTTTCTTACCAGTCAGAGATTGAAATTCAGTGGCAGCAGAGATCATTCACAACTCTGATCGGAGCCTGGAAGAAGAAGCCTTGTTTTCCTTGAATTTGATGACGAATCTAGGCGGTTCGGCAGCAAAGAAGGCCTCCTCAAGGGAGAGGAAGCACCTCGGGGATCCTACAAGCATCAGGGTTAATCAAAACAGCAATTAAAAATAAGAAAAGGAACTATGGATTGAAAGGAATCAAGATTAGGATTAGAAGATGGCTGTTTGAAGCTTGTTGAAGATCTCCTCGGTTGGCGGCTTAGGGCACTCCTCCTTGGACGTGTGAAGGCTTGGATGGCAGTGAGTTAGGGTGTGGAAGGAAGCTAGGGCAGCAAGGAATCCGTCCAAACACAAGAACACAAATCAAAGAACCAAAACAAAACACCAACACAAGGTAGTAACTCAAATTTCAGCAAATTGTATTCATAAGAAAGAGATGCTTGCAAGAGGGGGAGGGGTGGGGTATTTATAGAGTTCCCAAACCCTCACTAACCATGGTTACACTTGGGTTACAAATCCTCTTCCAAATTGGAATACAAGTCCTTTCCTAGCTAGGTTAGAATTACAAAGTTTAAAAGGATTAGAAATCCCAACTAGGTTAAGGAAAAGGCTTGGTCTTCTTCCACTTTTCTTCAACTTGGACCTAGTCAAACCTCTTTGGACGTGGTCAACACCTCAAGGATGCCTAGGGGGGCGTGTTGGGCCTCTAGGAGCAGCAAGAGGTCGGCCCAAAGGGGCTTGGGTGCATGGGTTTGGGCCTTTGGAAGCTGGGGTGGCTTGGTAGCCTGGTAGCAGGAATATTCCCTGGAATCTTACTTCTTAAGGGCTTGGGCTTGGTACCTGGGCTTAATTTTTTTTGGACTTGGATGCAGGTGGACCTCTGGAATCATGGGTGCCCTGTTCTGAGAATATGCTCTGGCATCTGGAAGGAAATCTTGGCATCTGGAGGGCATCTGGAAGGAATCAGGGTTTCCGGAAGCATCTTGGATCCTGGGTTGTCACACAAAATCCAATGGACTGATGTAGTGGCCTCTGACTCCTGGATGTGGCCTGGTGGAACTCCAAAATATGGTAACCTCCTCTCTTGTACAAAAATTGAGCTCATATTGGACTCATAACAGATATACAGGACTCAAAATAATGACTAGGTTGAGGGTTGAGACAAATCAACTAACATCAACTTATTACAGGACTCAATTCTAGTTGATTACAAAATTTGACACATGGCTAGGTAAACCAAATAGGGCCCAGTAATCTGTGTCTGATCCTGGTGCCCCCACCAATTGCCAGTCCATCCATTTAGGGATGTTAGAGTGTGGGGATCTTCTGCTCTGCCTAGGGCTCAGATATCGGACTTGTACCCCTTGTTTCGCTAAGTGCCATAATGCATACTTGATATTGGTTGGATTTGGAGGTTACCGATTTACCCTAAAGTTAGTATGTTTATCTAGAAGGTTGCTTGGCATCGCCTCCTTACTAGAGCCTTCCTCATTGCCAGAGGTCATCGCCTACCTTCTACCTGTCCTGCTTATGGGAAGGATGGAGAGACACTTATGCATACTCTTTTCTTATGTTACAGGGCCTAGCAGGTCTGTTGAATGGCTGCTCTGGAGGGCTTCGTACTGTAGGAAGCTGACATAGTGAGTACTTTTCTAAAGCTACTCTGGCTGATCACTGGATACTCTTCTCACTCTTTGATGGCCTATGTAGCTTATCATATCTATCTCACCAGGAATGCCTTGATCTTTAGCTCATCCAGATACACAGCTGGTGTTATAGTGGAGCGAGCCCGTGCTCATACGGAGTAGTATGTTTTGTCAATCATGTCTATTTCGGAGACTTGGGGTTTCAGTGATGCTCTTCGAGCACCTCACAGGTTTTCATCTCTTAGGAGCCCCTTCCTCCGAGGTACCTTTCGGTCAGCTTTGATGGGAGCGTCAGGGGTAGATGGGGTGGAGCCATCTTTGTTATTCGGGGCTTTGGTCTTAGTATAGTCACTGCTGGGGGGAGTTTCCTCTTCAAGTTGACTGTCCCGATGGCAGAGCTTCGAAGTGCCTGGGCTGATATAGTCTATGCTCGAAGAATTTTACAGGCTGACCGCCTTATTATTGAAGGTGATTTTGCCATAGTCATCTCTTGGATCGGGAGGCTACCAGGTCTCATCCCTGCACCCTCTTATCCATGACATCACTCTCCTATTGCAGGGTTGCGTGGATATTTTGGTTAGACTGTTTATCAAGAGGCAAATACAGCGGCGGACTGGGTTACCTCCTTTGTGGCTAATCATTATGGTAATGTACTCTGGACTTGTATGGGGGACGCCCCTGTTCTCTTTTGGGATATTATCCTTTCTGATTATCTCAATTATATTTATTTCAGGATAGTTAATTAAATACTCTGTTTTACTAAAAAAATCCAAATTCTCTTTCCATGGAAAGTCAAAAATTCATATCCTATATAAATTTTTACATGGATAGCTCATTCTCATGGAAATGCTAGTTTCCAATCTCGAGAGCTCCAACCAAATAAAATAAATTCTTTCATTTATTTCTCTTCTTGACTCTATTCTCGGTTAGTGAAAATTTACTCATCTTCTTTTGAGTCAATTTTGAATCATTCATATTTTCAGGAGCATGATCCGATCAAATGTGGAAGGGACCATGTCACTAACATGTTTGGATCACATCCTTTATTGAAAAATTAGGGCAGAATTTTATGCACGATTTTTTTTAAAACCAATGGAAACATATTAGATTAAAATAATTTTAATTACTAAATCATACATTAGAACAATTCTAAAAAACTACCCTATAGGATCTAGATAAGATATGAATAGAGTATATATGCTGAAATTAAAATCAGCATGCATCAATCTAACAGATACATGCTGTAGACCTAATTTATAAATATAAATAGGATTGGATCCCATACTTTATCATGGATTGATGAACACCACTATTGATGGTGCATGGTAGATGGTCTGGATGTCACCTAGCAGCTATACAGGATGTCCAGTCTCTATGAAAAGTCCACATGAAGCTCCTAAAGATCACCTTCCCTAGAGTGTTAACTCCGTATAAAGGTTGTGGATGGCTAATATAATTTTTTTTTTTCAAATTTTCTTCGAGTCCTCCAAGTAAATGAGGAGGTAGGGGTCAAGGAGGATCAAGTCATCAAAGAAACAAAATTCCAAAACCATTTTTTCCTATTTTCTTTCTTTCTTTCTTTCTTTCTTCTCCCTGGTGCTAACAAGGAAGTCCCCATGCCCACTCTCAATATATTACATACTATTTTTTTCTTGGTTCTAACAAGGAAGTCCCCATGCCCACTCTCAATATATTACATACTATTTTTTTCTTGGTTCTTCACGATAAAAGCATGCTCCCTTTGTCGCACAACCCAGCATAAATAAGATTTAATTAGTATGGAGAAAAGGATTAGGATAGGACTAGATAAGGGATAGAGTTTTCTAGAACTAGGAGTTTGATTCCTAATAAAACTCCTCTAATTTAAACTCTAATCAATTGGAATAAATTTTAAATTCTAGCCAAACCTATCCTAGTCCAAAAGAGAAAGAGGGAGGGTGACAACTAATGGATTTGGCATGGAAATACTTCATGCAAAAATCAGATTTGGCATGAAAAAAAAATAAGGTACAAGGAAAGTTTTGACTTGGTCAAACTAGATTTAAAATATCATTAAAGTTTTTCTTGGCTTAATCCCTTTCAGAATGGATAAAAGAGAAGGCATTAATCACATTTTGGCATGGAAAATGTATACACAAAAAAACATTTGGCATGGAGAAAGAGAGTGGCGCAAGGGAGAAATAAAGTTCTTAGTTTGACTTGGTCAAACTCAAATTTATTCTCAATTTAATTTACTTTGACCAATTTAAATAGCTTGAACCTAATCTAATTAGGCTCCAATTAAACTTAATTAATCAAAAAATTAATCAAGTCTAAATCTAAATTAAATCAAAATCAAAATTTTTTAGTGATTAGGTCATCGAATAACCTAATCGAGTAAAATCTAATTGAACCAAATTCAATTAAATTTGACCAATTTTTTTGCTTAATTAAATTGATCCAATTAGCAATCCAATTATTAATTAATCCTCCTAAGATTATTATTTATTTATTTATTTATAACTTTTGTATAGGATAAATTGTTAATCATATTTATAATTTTGCAATCGGATGATTCTCAATCATCGATTAGCCATCATAATCAATCGAAAACTTCTATTGTATGTGATCACATAAGTTCGAACCCTAAGCCGGTAGCTCATGAATGATTTTTTGAACTAATTGATACGACCATCTAGCAATGATGTCCAACATCCACATAGGTCGAATGATAATAAAGCAACATTCAAAAATCCAGACTATGGTTACTGTATAAATTATCCCTTTGACCTAATGTTCAGGGTGAATTCAGAGTCTAGTGCCAACCTTAAATAAGTACAGCCGAATGTGTCTCAACATGCTAAATCCTGTGACTCTCACCAGGATTATTCAGGTCTAAGTTTTGCTAAATTAAAATACTATCGAGCATTTGTTCCAACAACTTAGAGTGATGAATCTCTTCTTGACTTAACACTGACTTAATAAGTACTTAACTGTACCCAAAAATCTTCTGTCACTGTATTAGAAATTCAAAAAATTCAGTATTAAAGTCTAGTGAGTTGCTTGCCAAGTCACCGTAATAGTCTTAGATCGGAGGGACACTTATACCTAACCCTTCCTGTGAGATATTCTTGACAGCAGAGTACTCCATAGAGTTGGTCACTGTTCGGTGAGATATACTTTTACACTCATCTACATACCATATCAGTATCTCCACATTTCTTAGTTAAGAGGATAACCAATCTATATGGTATACAATGACTTATTCTCGATAAACGTTATTATCCAATATAATAACATATAATTTGATCGTGAACTGATTTAAGAACTACTCGGTATATCATTCTTTATCAAATTAATGGAGTTTAAGGACTTCAACACATTAGAGTTCACATGAAGATGATAAATAATACTAAACTATCAAAAATAATATTTATTCTATTAATAATTCATATATATCTATAAAATAGTTCAACCGCCTATACTCCAAATAATAGACTTCAAGATATTTCTTGTAACATCCTTCACATGAAAAGAATTTCTCTTTTCACAATGTCCATCATTAGATCATGTAATAATTATTCAAGACCTATATGATTAAATAAAAAGAAAACATTGAAAGCTTTGAAATCTATGCAATTAATGATCCAACAATTGATATAGTAAAAAAAGATTAATGATCCTTTCATATAAACATACAACCGGAGTCCTTCCCTAACCCTTTAGGTTTTGGAGTTGCTCATGTTCCTGCCAACAAAACCACCTCAACCCGGAGACGAAATAGCTGACGTGGATGAACATCCACAGAGTACACAGTCGACGTTCCACGATTCCCAGCCAACCAACAACCATATCCAACCATTTGTGCTCTTTTATTTTTCTCCTTTTGGGGTGCTTCTTGTCTTTAAAAATGTATGATTTATCTTCTCTAAGCATCTTGCGGAATGTATACCAAAGGCGTTGACAGGGCGGCATCATCACAATGACCAAAAAGGCGTTTTTTTGCTAGGCACCTCCATGGAATCATTATTCCATACTGCCCATAGGCTGATAGGCATAGGGAAATAATTAACTCTAAGAAGTCTCCATCTCTTCCAAAAGAAAGAGAGCATTATAAAACCATATCCAACTCATTCTCCTGGTCGGTGTCATGGTGAGCATCTTGTCCTTGGCAACTGGATTCATGGTGCATCCAACGAGGTACACTACATGGTTTACCAAATTTTGTGGGGGGTTTGCCATATGGAAGCAAGGAATGGGTTTGCGAAATAAAAAATATTAACAGTGTCTGAAATCTTGCTACAAAAAATTACTCAGTTGATGTGGTTCTTTGTGTGCATTCTTCTTGGCGCCTGGTAAAGCTGAGTCCACTAGATTACTTGATTGTATAGGAAATTGACAGGTAAAATCCAGGCGCCTCTCCCTTGTTGATGTGACATAAAAGTTGTTCTTTTTTTCAAATATGAGAGCATCATCAATTATTTTAAAGAATTGACACAATAGCAATCTATCACAAACACTAAAGAAACACAAAAGAAACACACCTTGGAAGCTTTGAAGTTTGAATAACAAACATGATTGAGGATGCTTGCAGTTGTCGGGCTAAATTGCCTCCACACACCAAAGTTTTAATCATGGAATAAAGTATGCCATTGTCCTGTTCTATCCCGGCACTTAGAACAAAGGATGTTCCAAAATATATCGATCGGGATGATCCTGTTCTGACACATCATGAGATGGTACTCATCTTGACATCCTGCTTGAATGCCTCCGGGATTTGAATCCTTGTCACAAACAACCATGACTTCCATAAATGGCATCTGACTTGATACTGCACAACATGATGTTAAACATGCTACTAAAAAATATGATGCTTACTGATAAGGCGATAGCCTGGTTGGTAGAGGTCTTGCCTCATTACCAATCAATCATGGATTCAAGACAGGATCCACGGCCATTGATATGAGTGAAAGGTTCTTGGTGCGTAGCTACATTGGGATTTATCCCCTCATCCCTTTTGTTTACAAAAAAAAAAAAACATGATGCTTGACATGGGGTAGATGGAGAACTGCTTTGAGGCACCATGAACAAAAGAATGGGAGCTTTTGCCAAGTAATGGACAATCTTTTACCAGGGACAACGTTGAGCTTGAAAAAGTCTCATATTTGTGTGTACCATAAGGAATTTGCAATGTCTATCATCCAACTCATGAAGCACTTGATCATATTTTGAATAATTAGTCATTAGAATGTAATTTTTCTAGCCATAGCTACAACTTAACCGAGATCAAAAGGAATATGGAACTACATTGCCTGCAGTCAGGATGCAGAAGCAGGGAATTGAAGGGTATCGCACCAGGCCAAGCACAAACCAGCTCATGGTAATTTTTTTTATTAATGCATTCCAGTACCCACCTACATACCAAATTTTATCAGAATAAATATTCATCATATTATGAAACAATATCAACACAAGACTTTAAAGCAATCCAAAGAAGATAAAAGTGCGTATCGAAACAGAGATAATGGTTGAATGAGAAAACTTACAACAGTTTCAATATATAGCCTTGGAGTACAAGATCCTGTTAACTTGTAGATGGAGTAATTGGAGTGTATCATTCATCATGACCAACAACAACAGCATCAAACACACAAGATCTCCTACTCCCGCCATTTCTGTGAAGAGGATATTCGAGCAGACAACATGGTTTAGACCATTATGCAAACATACAAACCTGAGATTGCAACAGAGTAGAACAAAAAAAAAAAAACAAAAAAAACAAAAAAGAGGCATGAGTCTTAAGATAAAAGTACAATGCAATACAATGCAATCTCATAACAAGGTTAGCAGTCATGATCACACAAGATAACTAGGGCCCTATGGAGGTCAAAATCAAGCTGATATCAACAAATACATTAAAATAAGTAAAGCAGTGGATAATATTGATTGATAATAAATTGGCTTATATTCTTTTGAACATATTTTTTGTTAATTCATTGAACTTATACATAATAAATTAGGTAAGATACAACCACTAATTTCACCTATAATGTTTAGGGCAATCGTTAAAAAAGTGGGAATCATATTAACTTACAATAATATCTTTAAATAAAAAAGCTTCCTGAGCATTATCACCTTAGGAATCTTTTAGATATCAATTTTCCTGTCCCCACAGAACCCGTTATTCAGGTTACTTGGGCTTTATATTGCAATCATGTTAAATCCTATAAAGATTTGGGATAATCCAAGTTTTTTGCATTAAAATCTCGCTAACAATGAAATGGATTTTTTTTTTTTTTAAAAAAATGTAGGTTCTGAGAGAACTCATATGTAATTTCTGAATTTATGTACAACCATTACATATTTTGATAAATGTTGCTAGCAAGGCTGTGGCTATAAATCACTTTTGTAGATTATGATGCAATTCAAAATTTTTATTTTTTTACTGCCAAGGGCATTCGCAAAAAAAAACAAATTGAAAAAATTTTGGCTTCACATTGAGAGGCCTAAAGTTTTGTTTGCAGCTAACATTCTGCACTTGCTACATGAAAATGCTCACAAGATGGTCCAGATGAATGATTGTGCCCGTGCATGAGGTGAACATTGTGCATCTTTGCTGCTGCTACACTTAATCCTTGACAGTTTCTTCAATCCTGTGGTCAATTAAAGCTTCTGGACATCTGCTCTGGAAATGATGAGAAGCTCTTTCGATCCTTTACAGTCTTGGACGTATTTGACTGAAATCTTGTCTCTGATCTGGATTCATTTTTCAAACAACCATCGATGGAGACCATGATGGATGAAGCCTTTTCAGATGTTGCTGGTGCTGATCTGTTAATCTTTTCTGTTTTTTTAGCATTCTGTCTGGCTCACCTTAGTCTCTCTGTCTTTTTCTTTCACCTTCTCTCAAGAATGCTGTTTTTGGGTTTTTTCATGACTTTTGAACTGTAAGTTTATCTCTCTGTCTTTTCTTTTCCTTTATCTTGTATAAATCATCGTTAAAACTTCAGGATGTACTTTTCATTACTTGAATAAATTTGTTGGTGAGCAATGTGACCAACTGCCCATTAGTCTCCTTTATCCTCAAACAAAAAGTATGCATGTTTGCAGTATGTGTGTGTGTGTGCGTGTGTGTGTGTATGAGTGTGTGTGTGTGTGTGTGTGTGAGAGAGAGAGAGAGAGCATAAAATTATGCCCTAAAAGGCTAATTGATATAATCTAATAGACTTTTTCATATATTTGTAAGCTGGGAGATTAACACCCCTTACAAATATCTCAAACACAAAATATATGTATCAATTCATGTAGGAGCTGTGGAGCTCAAATAATTAAAAAGAATAAAATTAAGAAGAGACAGCTCACATGAGACAGCTTTTCTCCAAATGTGTAAACAGCATTCGGTTGCTGGATCAGAAGTGTCCATTGATGACTTTTTATTTCTTTTTCTTTTTTTTTCAATAAATGATAAGTTTAAACACCATCCACTATTCATCTGTGCAAGAGGATTAGCCTGGGCACCCCTTGATTGAATTCCAGAAAACAAGGATGGATCTGACTCAAAATTGCAACCCTCCATATCAAATGAATCAGCAGCACCTCCAGAAACATTAGGATCTCTTCTGACACGAACATTCTGCTTGCATCATGCTAACAGTCCAGCATAACATGGTCCACCAACACCACTTCCAAAAACAGCTTCATCTGCTTCCAGCTTCCCTGGACCACATACGACAATTAGACAAATGAGAGATAGAATACCGAGGCAGCAAAAAGTCAACGTGCTTTAGCTTACAAGTCGTTTATGCCAACAAGAGCCATTATTCAAAAGCTAAGGTTCTCCAATCATAAGGATAAATTCATTATCTTGCTCCCCTGATGGTCAGTATTTGATTGGAATGCAAGAAATGAACCAAATAAATTCTCAGAACTGGTCAAAAGTTATATATCCATGTCTCTACATAATTTGAGCGGGAGAGAGAAATGTTAGAACCATACCAAATGTATAAGTTGAGCTAGAATCCTGGTGTGAAAAATTGAGAGCAAATACTTAGAGCACAAAATCCATGATGAGCCATCTAGATTGACAATCCATGGTGTCAAGAAGGATTGATATATAAAAACTCAGATGCTTTGGACATTTGAATGTATGCACCAACTAGCATAAATTGGAATGGTGTTGATAAAACTCAGGTGTCAAAGTGCATGATGGACCAAGTAAATTGAGATTCCATAACATTGATCATGATCTTTACATTTTTGAACACATACCACCAAAAATTTAGTATTTTTTAATAACTTTAAATGATAAAAGAAACCAAATCATGGTAGTTATTCACTCTATGACCTCTCAATGGGTAAAAAGCCAATGCAAGTGTGAATATGTACTCGAGGACAAAAAATGGATAGCAAGCAATTACCTGACAAGGTATCTAACTTTAAACTAATATATTTTTAAAAGATAAAGAGGAAAGGAATCCAACCAGTATGACAAACAATATATTTGGGTAATTTCCAGGAACATGAATTTAAGATTTGAGAATGGACAAGTGCTTCGATGAAAATTAATGTGTCATCTAAAGGATTTGAGTACCTAAAAAAGAAGACAACAATAAGAACAAAGAGAGATGGGTGGCCAGGAGATAGGAGGTGCAGAGGAGCCTTGGATTAACTTTACTCACAATAGACCTATCAACTGGAAGCAATGCAGCATCCATAACTGTTTTCCATAAGAAAAACAATCCCATGGTTACCAAACAAGAAATAAAGGAAGCTTATTGGTTGAGAAGTCTGCCTCGTAGTATGATTGTCCAACATGCTGACCATTTTTCCATTGCAATAATCATACAAATACAAAGCACACTGCTGCTTCGTATGGCTGAATAAGTAATGTTTGTGATGGCCAGTCCACTGCTTTTCCTCCTCCTCCTCCGCAGGTGAAGGAACAATCCAGGAGGTCTCGAATCTCTAATGGACATGTTTCCATAAAAAATAAGGAACTCCTGATATGTAATGAGTATCCCTGATAGTTCAAATTTTATGTTTAGACCGAATAAATATCTTCCAAGATGGATGGGGCATTCATGAAGTTATTTGTAAAATATTGAAAAGTGAAAATTTCCGCTCAAGATTGCTTGCAACAATAGAATTTCAATTTTCAGACTCCATAAGATTGGAACAACGCATGACACTTCCTAGCAAGGCAAGCGTGCATGCCAATAAAAAACATGGCACCAAATTATTCACATTTTAAAATCATGAAATAATTATCTCCGATGAAATGCTTGAAAAGTTTCCTAACTTGACCCTTGCTTTTGCATCCACCACATATAATGACCTCAGCCATGTTTTACGACCAGCAATGCAAATTAAAGGCAGTCTTTGCCCTTCATTGTCACTGTGACATACATAACGCGCTCTTTCATGGACATTCCGTCCCAATTTCTTCAGGAAACACCAGTGTCCCCTTCCCATCTCCATCACAGGAACTCACAAATTCAGGTCCAGAACTACTCGCTCAGATCTCACTCCATATTTACTGAAATCTAATTTAGAAAAGAGAAAAAGAAAAATCCCTAAAAGAACACTTCTCAGATGACCCAATCATTCCTGTTAATCCGAATTGAGGACCAAAGCAAGAAGTAATGATGCTCTTCTCTTTTTGTTTTTTGTTTTTTTTTTTTTTTTGATAAGAAAATGCTCTTCTCATTAAAAAGCAAAGTCATTGGAAGAAGATCACCTGTTAAGGGATTCTTAATTTTCTTTTTCATGGGGTTGACCGTTGGTCGGCCGCCTCCTGAACATTCGACCTTCGCGCCGAAACCACCGTCCTCCTTTCGCGCCGCAATTTAAATCGCGAACCGAGGGTGTTGGCGGCGAAGAAGGGGAAGGATCCGCGGAGGCAGACAAAGCCGTGGCGAAAGATTTAAGGAAGCAGAAGACGAAAAAAAAACACACACGGATCGGGGGAGCGGTCTCGCGACCCTGCACGGTTGCCGGTTGGTGGGCATGGGAGAAGGGTTCGGGTTGTAACTTCCGCGCGAATGGACGATCGATCACCTTTCACGATGTCAACCGTTGGATGGCATCTTTCACAGATCTCAAAACATTTCGAACCTTTCATCCGTCCGCGACCATTGTACGATCCAACGGTGGATTAATGCAAGATGAGGAGCTTGTCAACTTTTTTTTTTTTTTTTTTTTTAATAAAAAAAAAAGATGGGAAATAAATCCTTGACGTAGTTCTTCCATCGGGTCCCATCTCATCAAGTGATTATTCGATTCGATTCGGATCGCAAGTTTTACGCATATCCTTTCCATCAATCGGTGCATCAACCTCAGCCATCCCGCCTCCCGGTCGAGTCAGCCACGGGTTCATGTCTTGAATCCATGATCGGAGAGTGACGGGGCTGCGCCTCTACGTCCTCCAGTCATGTGCTCCCAGAAATCTGGAATTTAATCGAATCATCCACGAATTCATGCCTCGAATCCATGACTAGAGAAAGACGGGACTGCACCTCTACCAACTACACTATCACCGTAGCAACTGTCAACCACCATTAGATAAGAACTTGTCAACCACCATTAGATAGGATCTCTTATGAAGCCAAAAATAAATAAATAAATAAATAAAGGCCATGTAAGATTTGATCACAAACTAGGATGGTAGCGGAGATATGCCAGCAAGGATAAGCACATCATCAATCAAGGATGGTAGTTCAGTCGGTATTGACCGTGATCCCATGCTCCTGACGTCTAAGATACAAACCGTAACAAAATCGATTAAATCAAAAAAATTATCCTGGATGCCTAAGAACATTCTCCAATAAAATGAGCATGCCTAAAATAGATAGTTATGCTAGTCTCTTCCTATTTCTTTTGCTTATAAAAAAAACAATGATAGGCACAAAATCCTATCATGAATGAGTGTATATTCCTCTCTGTGGAACAATAGTTTGATTTATATTTTCAATAGAAACATCAGGGTACCGACTTGACCATTGCCTAAGTTATGTCCTTCTAGACTTGGGTGTTGTTCCGTTACTCTTGAAGATCCTCGAGGGTATGTACGGGAGATTGTTGTCTTCTTGTCTCTTTTTTTGTTTCTTATTTTATCGATGTGGAGAGAGGCGTGACTTGATCCCCAATTCCATTATGGATTTCTATATATAGCTCCTCCCATGGAATAAGGTTGGGGGAAGCCTTGGCTTCCTCCTATTACAATAAAAAAAAATGAAAGAGATAAAGATAGGAGATGCACTATTAGTCTACACAATGAAAGTATTCCTCTCCCTAGATTCCAACTCTCCAAAATTTTAATAAAGATAAGATTCGTTCTCCAATCGCTTGGTTCCTCTTGCCAAGGACTACCAACATAATAAACTAGTACCCTGATGGTTATGGTTTCTAAGGATTTGATTTTAATACAACATATCAAGAAGGGGACTGAATGAAACTATTACAATTTTCATAAACTAGTTATTGCATCTCTGCTTTTTGTTTTGGTAAACCGAAAAAGTGGGGGAGAGGAGTTAGATCCCGGGCGTGGCCACTCCCAGACAGTTTCCCAACCCCCGAAGGTGAGTACGTCAACCAAGTAAACGGCTTCAGAATTATTTTATTAATTTTTTTTCTTTTTTTGATTTTATTTTTGGACTATTTTTCTATTTTTTATTTTATCCTCGACTTTCTCGTCGAAATACGTCCAATCCAAGACTCGAACCCTTGCCAGTTGATTGTGAGAAAAATCTCATAACCAACAACCAACTCGAACCCTTGCCAGTTGATTGTGAGAAAAATCTCATAACCAACAACCAACTGCACCACCCACCGGTGGTGAATGCATCTCTGCTTAGCAAACAAAATTTCTAAATTCGCATATGAGATAATGTTCTCCTAATATTTAAACTTAGGTACTTTGAAATATAAGTTGATCTCTTCCTTTCCTCTTGAAAGAAAGAAAAAAAAGAGTATCACGATTTTCTTTGATTTTTTTTTCTTTTTTTTAATTTTGTTTTCCCATGTCTCACTATTCGGTTGTTTGCATTGTGAATTTATATTTAATCGGAGATGCAAATCCTTTGATGGGATACGATATATCAAATAATTATATAATATTTTTTAAGAGAGATCATGTAAGGTTGAAACCATTGTATTAAATATTTTCATTTAGAGTTAAACTATTCCATTTCCCTAGTCGATATACAAATTATCTCATATACTTATTCATTATGTCGAATTCGCATCTATGCTTGAGGGATACTTCCTTGGATGAAGTCATATGCAAACCACTAAGTATCAAACAAATGATGGATGCTCAAGAGTTTCCATTATTATAGAATATTTGTAAAAAATGAAATTGTCATCTACATTTGATTGCTATTTTATGTTTGGCCTTGAAAAGTTAGTAACTAATGTATCTTCTCTTGCACATAGTTATGCATAATTCCATTATAGTCTTATAGATGGTCTCCACACATTTATGCACAGGTTAGAGATTTAACACAAGGTGAGTATCAAAATCAAGAGCCAGTGACAAAATTTATGATAAAAGAAACTAAATGCAAAATGACAATCAATCCAAAGGATAGATCAAACCTTGATTCTTCTTATAACTAGAAACAACTCTAGTTTCTAATAGGAATCAACTTGTCTCATCTCTAAATATTGGGAGCAGATTGTTTTAAAATTGAGCTAGTTCTTGCTCTTTGCTTCTCTTATTCCCATCCATTTTCCTCCCAAGATTCCTTCCAAGAATGGTGAGGTAGCACTCATGGGCACAATATATGAGACTCAGCATCAACCAAAGGGAAAATAAATAATAGATATTATACATGGAGTTATATATGATCTATTTTAGCATATGTATGAAACGAGTACATCATTAGTTGTTCTAATGATGAGGTCTTTTGATGAGCTAGAATTATTAGGAAAGTCATCTCTAACCTAAGATGAGTTTATTAAATATCGACATTGCCCGAAGATCCAGGTCAAGTTGTCAAGGACCCTAAGGACCCTATATCCCTATACATTCATGAGGCCAAATTCTCTCTCTCTCATGCATGCATATATATGCATACATGCATGCATGCACTCACACTCTTGTAAGACCAATCAAATTCTCGATGGGTCTTTGGAGATAACAAAACAGCATTCTTTATCAAGATGTTAAATCATCATCATTAGAAGAGATTTACAAGAAACTAGTTTGCATATAACTATGTTTGAATCATTGTAAAGATATATATTTTTATTAGTGGCTTTTAACTTTGGTGTTTGAGAGGCTCAGAAATTTTTTACTCATTACTAATTTTTCCTAGGATGACAAGAGACTAAGGATGTTTACAACTATTTGCTTGTTAATATGCCTAGAGATCATTTTTTTTAATAATCTGTTTCTTATACTAGAATAGAGGCCAATTTCTTTCTCCTTTTTGATATAAGGGTCTCTAGACTTGAACATTTTAATGTATTTTTTGAATTATAAATATATTTGGGATGACATCACCCATTCTTGAATCATCCTCTTCTTCCAAATGGAAAGGGATTCTGACCAGTTAACCTAGGGCAACAAACATACCAACACCAGAATACCTGCTTCCATTATTACCTTACCTTGTGCCAAGTTTGTCTTGCTGAGTATTCCTTTCTCCACATTAGTTAGACATCTACTAAAGAAAAAATAAAAATAAAATGAAATAAATTAATATACCTCCCCAAAATTTTCATTTTCATTTAAAGGCAAACTTTTGGAAGTAAAAAGTATCACATACATCCATGCAGCATGGTTTGAACTCTTCTCCATGGTGATCAGCTTCTTCTCACCACCAGCTTTTTTAAAAAACTATTAGTCTCACCAACTTTATGATCAAAGAGTCCTCAAACATCCTCCCTTGTTAACATTGTTGATGCCAATATCCTCATTCTGCCCACTCCATCATGTTTTGTTTAATTATTATTAATACAATTAAAGTGCAACAAGTCAAAGAAAACAGATCATTTCCACAAGGCATGGATCTGAAAGCTTTCCTAACAAAAGCAGTCACCAACTAAACAAATACATCTTTATGATGTGAGAACAAAATAGAAAGGAAAAGAATTCCCTATAAGGCTGCAAACAAGTCAAAGCTGAAAGCTTCATGATGGTTATTCTATTCCTCATGCCTCCTATCCCCCAGCAAATAAGACAGACTGAGAAAAAGTAAGTTGCAATTAAAATGTCTAAAGTCTAAATAATTGATTCATTCTATCACACATCCTGCCATGAGTTGAAAGGGAGGATTGGTCGAACCAGTTAAACAGTCTCTAACTGGAAGATATAAAATATATGAAGCCCTTGAAGCTTTTGGAGATTCTCTCTCTCCCTCCCCATTCTTTCTTTGGCACTGCATGCCTGCCACCTCTGATATGTTTTTCTTTAATTTGGGAGTCTTTGGTTAAAGAAATCATCTTGCCCTCTGAATTCTGATGCTGCGACTGAATTGTATTTGGATATTGGATAATCATAGAATAACATACAATCTCACAATTCTCATTTTCTGAGAAAAAAGACATCCTTATAATCCTCAAAGAATGTATGAACTAAGCACCACCTACATCCAACAAAAGGATAAAAGAAAATACCAACCAATTCTCATTTCCTTGGGTTATCCAATGACTTGAGATCTAATCTCATCTTCGCTAGAGTTTGAGAGAGAGGGATATTTGGAAAGAAATTATAAGTATTCATTTTTTTCCTATCCAAATCTAAGTTAGAGCATGCTTGCTTTATGATCAAAATGAGTATCGGAACTAAGATTGGAATGCATTGAATTGGAATGACCATATGAAAATGGAAATAAAACTTTTCCTGATCAATATCTTAGAGCAAGGACCAATCATTTTCATTCAACTTCTCCCAACCAAACATGCCCACAATATTTTTCATCATTATTTGACTGCCACAAAGTTAGTCCTTGGAGCATCCTGTCATAAATTAAATCAAATCGTTGTGGATCGCTAGTTGTAACTCGAACCAGTCCAAGTTACCTTCATGCTAGTTGATATACCAACATCTAGTGTCCATCTAGGTAGATCGATCCTATGTCATATGGTGGGATCCATTTGGAAATAACGGTCTCCTTGGAGACTGGGTGAGCCAATCAGGTTCACAAGGCTATTAATTAGTTGTTAGACAATACGTGCACCGATTTGCTGCTCTGAAAGGCTCATAACGCTGCCTTATTAATTCCGGAAACGCATCCATCGAAGTCACGTAGCATTGCATTGAAGGATGTCAGAAGATTGGATGGTTCATAATAATGGCACCAAGAGTCCTACGACAACCAAAAAAATGACACCCCTTTTTTTATAAGAAATAATAATAATAATAATAATAATAGGGGGTTAAATCCAGTGTAGCTATCCCCATAGATCCCATCCCATCTTCCATTCAAGGTATTTAAATTTCACATCAAGAGATCACCGGTTTCAAGAAATAGGTCTCATCCCGTCAGGTAATGTTTCATTCAAGGTACTTAAATTTCTCATCAAGAGATCACCGGTTTCAAGAAATATGTCTCATCCTGTCAGGTAATGTTCCATTCAAGGTACTTAAATTTCTCATCAAAAGATCACCAACTATTGCAGGTTTCAAGAAATAATTCATGAATTTAACCGAGTTATCCACGGGAACCCATGACCTGTCGATAATCTTTATCAACCGAGCTACTGCCTTAATGGTAAAAATAATTGGTTTACCAAATGTCCTTTTATATTAGGTAGGTAAGTTTTAGTTGTTTAACGGCCCTCTCAATCAATTATTGCATAGTTTTTATGTATCATATTGTTGATACCAAAATCCGGCCCTGATCATTGACGATCAAAGAAATGTTGTGCGATTTGCAGTGATAAAAGATGGTCTGTCTTGGGGTTATGGATCTAGACATGCAAATCATCTTGTTATATGTATAAAATAAGCATCTCTAGCATTATTCAAAATTTTAAGAATTTGAGTTTTTTTGAAGCAATTTCTTTGTTATATACCTGCAATTCAAGGAGATTTTATTGGACATTCGTTTAGCATGTTCAAGATACAAACATAATAGAATAGGGCTAGGGGCAAACCAGTTTTTCTTTTTTTTAATCTAAATTGTAAATTAAAACATATTGTAACAACGATGCATGGTTACTCATAATTTGATAACAAAAAAAAAGAAGCGTGCCGGGTCGATGATTATATGAGATTTCAAGTTATGCCATGCTTGAAAAATTAACTATGTAAGAGTCATTTTCTATGGTCTTTCATGTTGTATATAAAATGAAACTTTTCATGCTGCTACTTCTAAAATTAGAAATATTTGTAGCATTTGTTTCTTGATGGAGATTATGGTTACGAGAGGATTGGGTATAAGACGCGGGGGGGTCTTTTTAGTCCCATATCGGTTATGAGTCAAGAGAAATTATGATTTATGTATGTTGAAGGAGCCTTTTTGTTCATATGAGGGGTCTTTTGGAATGGAGTATGAGGGTCATAAACATTCCGTTCAGTTCATCTCTAGGGACAAAATTGTGAGACCTACGAGTCAAAGTGGATAATATCTTGCGTGCCTATGATAAAAGGGGACTAACCTTCACATGTTCAGTTCATCTCTAAGGACAAAACCGTGAGACCTACATGTCAAAGTAGATAATATCTTGCATGCCTATGATAAAAGGGGACTAACCTTCACATGACCATCTCATGACCGCAACAGTGCTATTAATTAAGGGCAATAAAATTGGAATTGAGCTGCATAGAGATTGTTTTCATAATTTTCTGTTGTATAAGCTAATACGCTTCATGGTTTAATTTTTAAAATCAACTCGAGCTTCTTTTAAAAAATATGAAGGTGCTATTCTCGAGTCGTTTGACCATGCATTTATATAGGTAGTGCTATTCTTGAGTCGTTTGACCATGCATTTATATGGTAGGATATAGATGGCAGAAACAGATAGATTGGATGATGATTTTATGATAGTTTTCTACTAAGATAGCTATCATAAGAAGTTAGGATGGGCCTCCTCTCAAATTAAGGTTGCATGATCCCTAGTTTTGTATATGGTAGCTATGACCCCAAGTTTTGTACATGGTAGCTATTGATTGGATGCTCCAAGTAGTTGTAAAACAAACTGTGAAGCCCGGCCCACTGGACTATCTTGGGCTGAAGTCGGCAAGGCTTGCCAACTTCAGTTCAAAGTTTCGAAAAAAAATTGAAAATAAGGAACTCTATCCCCTATTTGCTCGAGAAAAAAATTACCGTTTGACCAATGAGGCCACTGTGGAAGGGAGGGAGATGATTGGAGGAGAGTTGGGGGTCAGTTTGACTCATAAATGGCCAGGCTTATTGGTGCAGGGCGGATGTCAAACGCCTGCAGCGACCAAAACCCCGGCTTGCGAGAACGGGTTCTGAGAATTCTTGGATGCTAGGATTGAGCAAGATGGGGAAGATCCTTTGAAACCTACAACGATCAAGCGCTGGAAGGGCAGCGTGATTCCTCACGTTGCCAGCCCTCTACCGGATTTCAATCCGGGTCTTCATGAACGGAAGGGATGAACGGTGGGTTTCTCATCATGAGTCCATGTTTCTTTTTTTTTTTTATCAAGAACTTGGAATGGAAGGAAGAGATTCCTCACGGAATCGTCTTCTCCAACCAGGCTTTCGACCTGGTGTGCGCAAGGGGGAAAAAGGTGGCCGGCGGCCTTCCATGGAAACACCCAAACAACAACATCGTGCAATGAAAAAATTCCCAAAACAAAACACACTGCTTCTTTCCTTGGTTCGGGTTTTAAAAAAAAACAATACAAGTTAATGTCCCCCACGTGACTAACAGGGAGGGAGAAAAAAAAAAAAAAAAAAAACCACTAAATGTTCTCCACGTGACTAAAGGGAGGAAAAACAAATGTAAACAACTCCAAACGCTGACTCTTGCGTGAAACTCTTCAAATGGATTTTTTTAAAAAAAAAAAAAAATCAAGAGATCACGTCACTAATAAAATTATAATAATAATAAGACTAAAGACTCCGGTGTTTTCCCGGATCCAAAACTCCACGAGCACTAATAGTGTATTGGGCCTTCGGCCCAATTCCCAATTAATTGTTTTCATCCCAAAATGGGTCAGATTTGAAACTTGCTTCCCTTGAAGGCGTCTGGACCTGCGCACGTTTACTGCTGGCGAGGCTGGCGGCCCTAAATCGTTATGGGCCGGAAGCTGAACCGAAACGTCTGGGTTGGGCTTCGCCGAACTATCACCGGGCTGTCCTGATATATGAGTTAGCTGATCAGGTTCAATATTCATCTCGATGTCTGCATCACTCTCCCCTTCCTCTGAAAAGCTTGTCCTCAAGCTTGAATTATCACCTGCATAAGGGGTTAGATGTCGAATATTGAATACATCAGAAATAAGGACATCGTCTGGTAATTCAACTCGGTAGGCATTGTTACTAAATTTCTCCAACACCTGACAAGGACCAATTTTCTTTGGTTTGAGTTTGGTGTAGGCCCCCTGTGGATATCGTTCTCTTGGCAAGAAGACCCATACCAAATCACCAACCTTAAAAGTCTGCTGTCGACGCGTCTGATCAACCTTAGCCTTATACTTGGCATAATTTTGCTCTAGATTGGCTTTAACAGTTGCATGTACCTCACGTAGATCAGCCACTCGATCTTCTATCTTCTTACTTGATTTGTTTGGCACATCAACAGGTAAAATGTCAAGTAGTCCTCTTGGCAGAAATCCATACAATACCTGAAAGGGTGCAAAGCCAGTAGAACGGTTCACCGAAGAATTGAACTCAAACTCAATCTTTGGCAAACATACATCCTAGTTTTTAAATTCTTGCACATTGGCTCTCAACAAATTACCAAGACTTCGGTTGACAGTCTCGGTTCGCCCATCGGTCTGAGGATGATAGGGACTATTGAATTTTAATTTTGTACCCAATTTTTTTCACAATTCAAGCCAGAAATGCCCCATAAACTTGCTATCTCGGTCCGAAACTATCGACGATAGTAACCCATAATGTCGAACAACTGAAGAAAAATAAAGATCAGCTACTTTCGACGCATCAAATATCGTTTTGCATGGCAAGAAACAAGCCATCTTGCTGAACCGATCTACGACTACCATAATTGAATCTAGACCTCTCACTGTCCGCGGTAAACTTACAACAAAATCCATAGATACCTCTCACCACGGCTCATCTGGAATCGATAAAGGGGTATATAAACCTTGATTTGTATCTGTTCCTTTGGATTCCTGACACATACGGCATCTCTTCACAAAGGTTTTGACATCTCGGTCAAGCCCAGGCCAATAAAACCGTTGACGAATTAACCATGCAGTTTTGTCTCTTCCAAAATATCCTTGATTATGCAGCTCCTGAATAATCAATACACGCAGTGAAGTGTTAGGAATACAGAGACAATTACCACAGAACAAATATCCATCATGTAGGACGAAGTCAGATCGACCTCCAGCTTCCAATTCAGTCACAATGCTCTGGAAATGCTCATCTGCACGGATATTATCCTTCATGCTTTCAAACCCAAGGGTATATACTTGTATAGCACCAATCAATAAACTCCATCTACTTAAAGTATCTGCTACTTTGTTCAAAGTGCCTGACTTATGCTTGATGCTGAAAGTATACTCCTGTAGAGTACTTACCCATTTTGCATGTCTGGAGCTCAACTTATGCTGTCCCTGTAGAAATTTTAATGCTTGATGATCTGAGTACAACACAAATTCTCGCTGGATCAAGTAATGTCGCCAATGTTGCAATGACCTCACAATGGCGTATAGCTCCAAATCATAAACCGAATACAACAGTTTGGCACCTCCAAGCTTCTCACTGTAGAAAGTAACAGGTCTCCCATCTTGGCTGAGTACTGCGCCAATCTCAGTCTTTGAAGCATCACAATCTACTTCGAATACCTTGTCAAAATCTAGAAGAACCAATAGTGGTGCTTGGGTCAACTTGACTTTTATCTCATCAAATGCTGCCTGAGCAGTGTCATTCCATCCAAACTGATTTAATTTCAACAAGTCTGTTAAGGGTGCAGCAATCTCACTATACCTCTTCATAAACCTTCTGTAAAAACCCGCAAGACCCAAAAAGGATCTCAATTCAGTCAAAGTAGTAGGTGCTGGCCAGTCCACTATCGCTCGCACCTTACTTTCATCTGGAAGAATTCCATCACCAGTAACAACATATCCCAGAAAAATTAATTTGTCTACCATCCAAATACACTTCTCTGGGTTAGCAAAAAGCTGGTTTTCACGTAATACTATTAGAACTTGTGAAACATGCTCAACATGCTCTTGTGCTGTCTTACTGTATATCAATATATCATCAAAGTATGCAACAATAAAAGAACTAAGGAATGGACGCAAAACCTGGTTCATTACTCGCATAAACGTACTAGGAGCATTAGATAGCCCGAATGGCATCACCAACCATTCATACAGGCCTTCCTTTGTCTTGAAGGCTGTCTTCCATTCATCACCTGGCTTCATTCTGATATGATGATACCCACTCTTCAAATCAATCTTAGTAAAGAACACGGCACCACTCAACTGATCTAGCATATCATCCAGCCTCGGTATTGGAAATCTATACTTCACAGTAATTCTGTTTATTGCCCGGCTGTCAACACACATACGCCATGAACCATCCTTTTTCGGTATCAAAAGTGCTGGTATCGCGCACGGGCTAATGCTTTCCCGTACAAAGCCTTTGTCTAAAAGATCTTGAACCTGCCTCTTCAGTTCCTCATGCTGCTGTGGGGTCATTCGATAATGAGCCTTATTCGGCAACGCAGAACCCGGAATCAGATCAATCTCATGCCGAATATCTCGAAGTGGTGGCAAACCCGCAGGAAGCTCACTCCGTACAACATCCCGAAATTCCTCCAAAACTGACACCAACTTCTGAGGAAGATCATGTAGCTCCTGCTCCCCATTCTGGCCAAACTCTTCTGGCTTACTAACCAGGGCAAAACAGAATCCTCTCCCTCTAAACTCGCCTCAAACTCCCTGCTTGGCAAACAAATTACTACCTTCTGTTCAGCCATGTCCTGTAGCGGTTTCAAGATCACTTTTCTCCCATCCGGTCGCAGCATATAAGTATGAGTGTAACCATTATACACTGCTTTATTATCAAACTGCCAAGGTCATCCCAAAATGATGTGTGTCGCATCCATCGGTACAACATCAGCTACTATTGACGTCTCAAGCTGAGGACCAAAAGACAAGGCCAACCTACAACGTCGACTGACCTGAATATCTGCATCCCGATTCACCCAGCCAAGCTTGTATGGTTGAGGATGGGGCTCAATCATCAACCCAAATTTCTTCACAACTTTCTCAGCAATCACATTCTCCCAACTTCCAGAATCAATAATTACCTTGCAAGTTTTACCAGCTACAGTGCACTTTGTTGAGAAAATATCATGCCGACGCCAATCTCCACCAGCTCTTGGTGCAAGACACATCCTCCTAATGATCAGACTCTCTCCCTGGATGTGGTCTGGGTCAATCACATACATCTCATCCTCGAACTCCTCATCCTCGGGAAATTCAACTTCCTGCTCCTCCTCCATAAGTAACTGGGTACGCGCCTTGGGGCACTCATTGGCATAATGTCCTAGGTCATGACACTGATGGCAGCGAACATTGGCTCGATTGCTGCCCACCCTCTGCTGGGGACCTGAAGCCCCACTCGGCACTGTAGGTCTCGGAGGAACTGCCGAAGTTTGTTGCCTCACCACAGGAGGTGCACTCCTACTACCAGAACTCTGCCCCGAAAACTGACCAGATAATTTTCCTCTACTCTGGAACCCTCTATTCCGCATCAGGCTTCTCTTCACTGCTTACGCGCGCATGTGCGCATCACCAACACTGTCAATCCGATGCAGAGCCAACGCATCCTGGATCAGGAATCGCAGTCCAAGCAAATACATAGCTACCAACCTCGGTTACGACTCCATCAATCGATTTCGAGCCACCAGTCGGTAGAACTCTGTAGTATAATCTTCCATGCTTCGATTTCCTTGTGTTAAACCATGCAATTTAGAATAAAGGACCTGTTCATGGTTCTGAGGAAGGAACTCCCGATTCATCTCCTGCTTCAAGGCTGCCCATGATGCAATTGGTGGCCTCCCATCCATATACCTCCGGTAGTGCTGTGCATGCCACCAAGCCGCTGCTCGATCTCAGAATCGGATTGTGATAAGCGGCACTTGCTTGTCCAAAGGCACTTCTTTCAGCCGGAAAACATCATCAACCTGCAGGGTCCAATCCACATACTCATCAAGATTCAAACCACCTCTGAACTCCGGTATTTCAATCCGAAACCCGGACTCCCAACGAGTCTGATTGTCATGCACAGGCGGCGGTCCGAAATCCCTGGGAAGCGCTACATCACGCCGCGGTTGCTGCCCTCTTTACAATGGTGGAGGATCTTCAATATTCTGAAAAGGGTCGGCATCACCTTCTCGATGTTCGTCAGGTACATTGCGATCTTGATGAGGTATAGCACGATCTTGCGCCTCCAACCGTGCCATCATTGCTTGCAAAACAGCCATCATTTGCTGCTGGGTCTCCACAATGTCACGAAGAGAAGGCTCCTCGTTGTTCCGCTCCATGGTTGCCGGCAGAATTTTTTTTTTTTTTAATCAAGAATGGATCAAGGACAGATCAAGAACGGATCAAGGCCCTGATCAAGAACGGATCAAGGCTCTGATCAAGAACGGATCAAGGCTCTGATACCAAGCTGGTGCAGGGCGGATGTCAAACGCCTGCAGCAACCAAAACCCCGGCTTACGAGAACGGGTTCTGAGAATTCTTGGATGCTAGGATTGAGCAAGATGGGGAAGATCCTTTGAAACCTACAACGATCAAGCGCTGGAAGGGCAGTGTGATTCCTCACGTTGCCAGCCCTCTACCGGATTTCAATCCGGGTCTTCACGAACGGAAGGGACGAATGGTGGGTTTCTCACCGTGAGTCCCTGTTTCTTTTTTTTTTTATCAAGAACTTGGAATGGAAGGAAAAGATTCCTCACGGAATCATCTTCTCCAACCAGGCTTTCGACCTGGTGTGCGCAAGGGGGAAAAAGGTGGCCGGCGGCCTTCCACGGAAACACCCAAACAACAACACCGTGCAATGGAAAAATTCCCAAAACAAAAACACACTGCTTCTTTCCTTGGTTCGGGTTTTAAAAAAAAACAATACAAGTTAATGTCCCCCACGTGACTAACAGGGAGGGAGAAAAAAAAAAAAAACCACTAAATGTTCTCCACGTGACTAAAGGGAGGAAAAACAAATATAAACAACTCCAAACGCTGACTCTTGCGTGAAACTCTTCAAACGGATTTTTTTTTTTAAAAAAAAAAAATCAAGAGATCACGTGACTAATAAAATTATAATAATAATAAAACTAAAGACTCCGATGTTTTCCCGGATCTGAAACTCCATGGGCACTAATAGTGTCTTGGGCTTTCGGCCCAATTCCCAATTAATTATTTTCATCCCAAAAATGGGTCAGATTTGAAACTTGCTTCCCTTGAAGGCGTCTGGACCTGCGCACGTTTCCTGCTGGCGAGGCTGGAGGCCCCAAATCGTCATGGACCGGAAGCTGAACCGAAACGTCTGGGTTGGGCTTCGCCAAACTATCACCGGGCTGTCCTGATATATGAGTCAGCTGATCATGTTCAATATTCATCTCGATGTCTACATCACTTATCCACCATAAGCTGAGATTATCTTTTCCCAATCATTTTCTTTAAATTCTTCCCACACCATCTCTAATTGAGCTAAAAACGAGCCCATCCGCCTTCCTTCATCTTCTTCTCTAGCACCGGCAACTGTAGAATCCTTAAAGCCAAGCCCTGACCATCCAAGGATACCTCCTCTTCCTCCTTAAGCCCTCCGCCTTCCTTGGATTCAGAGATCTTGAGTCGTTTGGCTTCTTTTGCTGCCGGAAGAGAGCATCATCGGGTGCCTCGTCGTCGCCACCCCAGTCAGTAAGCCTCCCTCCCTCCTCGATGATCGTTTTTTATTTCAGGTGCTGCTAGGGTGGTAGCAAAGGGTAATGCCCCAATTTTTCCTTTTTCTGGCTTCTCTGTTGGTGGACAGACCACCACCGACTATGCCATCCTGCACCTTACTCCATCTCGACCATGCTTCGACGAGCCACCATCTTGAACCCCCTTTCCCTTCCCCCTTCCTTGATTCTTTTTAGTCCCATATCGGTTGTAAGTCAAGAGAAATTATGGTTTATGTATGTTGAAGGAGCCTTCTTGTTCATATAAGGCATCTTTTGGAATGGAGTATGAGGGTCATAAATATTCCATTCAGTCCATTTCTATGGACAAAATCGTGAGACCTACATATCAAAGTAGATAATATCTTGCATGCCTATGATAAAAGGGACTAACCTTCACATGACCATCTCATGACTGCAACCATTTGGAATTGAGCTGCATAGAGATTGTGTTCATAATCTTCTATTGTATAAGCTAATACTCTTCATGGTTTAACTTTTAAAATTAGCTCTAGCTTCTTTCAAGAAATAGGAAGGTGCTATTCTTGAGTCGTTTGACCATGCATTTATATAGTAGTGCTATTCTTGAGTTGTTTGACCATGCATTTATATGGTAGGATATAGGTGGCGGAAACAGATAAATTGGATAATGATTTTATGATAGTTTTCTGCTAAGATAGCTATCATAAGAAGTTAGGGTGGGCCTCCTCTCAAATTAAGGTTGCTTGACCCCGAGTTTTGTACATGATAGCTATGACCCCAAGTTTTGTACATGGTAGGTATGACCCCGAGTTTTGTACATGGTAGCTATTGATTGGATGCTCCAAGTAGTTGTAAAACAAACTGTGAAGCCCGGCCCACTGGGCTATCTTGGACTGAAGTCGACAAGACTTGCCAACTTCAGTTCGAAGTTTCCAAAAAAAATTGGAAATAAGGAACTCCAAGTAGTTGTAAAACAAATTGTGAAGCCACACCCACTGGGCTATCTTGGGCTGAACTCGACAAGGCTTGCCAACTTCAGTTCAAAGTTTCCAAAAAAAATTGGAAATAAGGAACTCTATCCCCTATTTGCTCGAGAGAAAAAATTACTGTTGGACCAACGAGGCCACTATGGAGGAGAGGGAGATAATTGGAGGAGAGTTGGGGGTCGGTTGGACTCTTAAACGGCTAGGCTTATCCATCATAAGATGAGATTATCTCTTTCCAATCCTTTCCTTTAAATTCTTTCCACACCACCTCTAATTGAGCTAAAAATGAGCCCCTCCACCTTCCTCCATCTTCTTCTCTAGCACCGGTAACCGTAGAACCCTCAAAGCCAAGCCCCGACCATCCAAAGATTCCTCCTCTTCCTCCCTAAGCCCTCTGCCTTCCTTGGATTCAGAGATCTTGAGTTGTTCAGCTCCTTTTACTACTGGAAGAGGGCACCATCGGGTGCCTCACTGTCGCCACCCCTGTCAGTAAGCCTCCCTCCGTCCCTAATGATTGTTTTTGATTTCAGGTGCTACCAAGGTGGTAGCAAAGGGCAATGCCCCATTTTTTCCTTTTTCTGGCTTCTCTATTGGTAGATGGACCGCTACCGGCTATGCCACCTTGAACCTTACTCCATCTCGACCATGCTTCGACGAGCTACCATCTTCAACTCCCTTTTCCTTCTCCCTTCCTCGATTTTTTGGGATCATGGAAGGCCCTATTCGGGCTAAGAGCATGAAGAGGAAAAGAAAATAGAGAGAGAAAGAAAGAAAGAAAAGGAAAAGAAGAAAAAAAGAGAGAAAGGAGGAAAGATAAAGAAAAGAAGAGAGAGGAGAGAGAAAAGAAGTGAGAGAAAGAAGAAAGAGAGGAGAGAGAGAAAAGAAGTGAGAGAAAAAGAGAGAGGAGAGAAAAGAAGTAAGAGAGAGGAGAGAGAAAAGAGGAGAGAGAAGAGAGGAGGGAGAGAAGAGAGAAGAGAGAAGAGAGGGTGAGAGAGGAGAGAGAGAAGAGAGAAGAGAGGAGAGAAGAGAGAAGATAAAGAAGAGAAAAAAGGGAAAAAGGGAAAGAAAAATAAATAATAAATAAAATAATAAAATATGAACCGACCCTTCTAATAATTTAGTAAAATAATAAAATTTAAACTAACCCTTTTCATGATTAAAACCGAGATCTAGACCTGACTGAGAGCCTTTTTCTCTATTTTAGTTCATTTTTTTCTAAATAGAAGGTTAATTATATAATTAAATTATTTTGCTAAAGTCTTTATCTCTTTTGTTGGTAGAGGAGCATCAGAGTTAGGATTTGAATTAGCAATAAAATAGTAAAATTATTTTTGGTAAGTTATTTTAACCATAAATATATATTATGCCAAGCTTGTGCTATTTAAAAGATTAAATTATTAATATGTTATATTTATGTTATAAGTTTTATGGAATGTTGAACATGTATACCTAAAGATGAGTTATATTGTATTGCATAAAAATATGATATTTATTGATGCTAATGTTCTCCAGTCCAATTATGATCGCATGAGTTAGGATCTAGATTCCTGGGCCTCCAGTGGGGCAATCAATGATACATGACCGATGGACGGTATGTGTAGTTTAGAGCTAGTTTCCTTTTGGATCTAACCAGGTGGGACGATCGCTAGTACATGCTAAGGATGCATATTTTCTCGTGTGATATAAAAGTTAGTATCATTTTGGATCTCTAGTAGGGCGATCATTGGTACATGATCAATAGAGGGTATGTGCAGTCAAGATCTAGTCTTTTTTGGCTAGCCACGGGTTAATCGTGGCCATAGTTAGTGGGACTAGAAGAGTAAAGTGAAAATGAATAGCCATGTATGATTATTTCTTTGTGAAATATATTATATTCAAATATGCATAATAAAAAATTTATATTAATTAATTTACTGTATGATTGGCTTATATATATGGATAATTATTGAATTACTTAATATATAATTAGAGGTTATGATAACTTATTGAGCCTATAAAGCTTATTCCATATTTCTTGTATTTTTGTTATAGATCCAGATGGTCATGTGGGCATTGGGACTAGTTAGTGAAGAGCTTAGGATTTAGGTGTTATTCTCTTAGTTTACATTTTACCTTGGATTTTTAGTAAAATTTTATTTTCCTGACAGTCTTGATGGAAAACTTTATTACTAAATAAAATGAGTAGTGAATTTGCATTCTACCACTGCCTGGTTGTTTATTATAAAGGTAGGCCTTACATGTCTAATGGGATCAAATCGTAAGAAGATACGGTCATCTATCATATGTCTGGTTTGGGCCTCAAGCCGGGAAGTGACATAAACTTTGACCACTTAATTTGAGGACAACTTAAGTCTATTTCAATATTAATCTTGCCATGTCCTTCCATTTGAAGCCAGCTAACTTCCCCCCACGAGAAGATGAGCTGCACTCCTAGAAACGAGAAGGATGACCAAAGGAAATGATCGATGAATATAAAATGATCCAAAACATGCAAAATTGGCAAGCATGATTATTTGATCAACTTAGATAGACTAGCAAATAAGGCATGCATGCATACCCTAGGTTCTGACCCCAATACCATTTGATGGAGATACTTGCACAAAAATTAGATTGTGAGTGATAGGAAAATTTTAAAACAATTATACACATGCATGCTTCACTGATAAAAATACTACTTAAATTGTTAATGAAATACTTGATAATAGTTTGGTGATTTAGTAGCTACCACACATATAGAAGATATTTGGTATCAAAGAAACTCCAATTTGCACCAAGAATCATCCAAGCATATAAGTAAGAGCAGTTTTCATATATTAATTTCCAAAAGCTTTGCTAAAATATGCTGAATGAAGTTGCTAAGCTTGTTTCTAAATTTACAATTTTGCATCTATACGTACTCCTAGTCCATATATAGAACTTCAGCTAACAAATGGACCTTTCATTTTGCTACACCACTAGAAAGGCTATATGCGGATAAGTTTCAATGCACATGTTCAAATAATCTCCTTTCATTTTAGAAAGAAAAAAAAAGACACTAACCTTCCATTTGGTATGGAGGATGGATCGAGCAGCAAGGATGGATGAAAAATAAAATGGATGGATCTTTCATCCATCCTCTAATATATTTGATGACATATGGAAGGATGAATAGAAATGATTTCCTTCTATGTTTAGCATAGAAGGAAGGAAAGAAAAGAATGATGATTTTTATATAATATTTTACTAAACTACCCTTTTAAAAAAATATTAATATTATCAATTTATATTATTTATTTATACTAAAGAAGTAAATAAACATATAATCTTTATAATTTATAATTATATAAAAATTATGAAAATATTTAATTTTAATTTTATCTAACTAAATAAATGATTTTATAAATTAATAATTAAAAATTATTTTATTTTATATATTAATTATATAATTAATTTAATTTAATTTAAATAATTAATTGATTTTATATAAATAGTTAATCAAAAATGGTATATATAAATTAAAAAATAGAAGATAATTTTGATTATTTAATTATAATTATGAAAATTATGTGTTAAAAATAAAATAATTAGTAATAAAATTTAATAGTATAGAACCAATAGTATAGATAATATATATATATATATATATATATATATATATAATATAAATAAAAAGTGAAGAAGTGCCATAGTTTTGTTAAAAAATTAATAAGAGATAATTTTGTTAATATAAAAATTTACCTCTCATATACTCTATCCCTCCTTCCTCATCCTTCCAATTTGGAAGGATGCAAAATAGTGGGCCTAGGTGGATAAGCAAGCCCTTCTTTTCATCTATCCTTTCTAAAATTTTTGAACTAGAAGATAGATGAAGGCCATCCATCATTCCAACCTTACCCATCCTTCTTCTTAATAGTAGACTTAATTCACACCATCCTTAATTATAATATATGCTAACATGACTACTATTTTTGATGCATTTGAAAATCAAATTTTAAATTTCAAATAATGGTCATTGATAGAAGGTTTGATTCATGCAATTACAAGATACATCAACATGATTATCAATTTTTTTTGCATTTGAAATTTGAATTTGAAATTCAAATATCAACCATTGATAGCATGTTTGATTCATGCAATTAAGAGATGGTCGACATATTTACCATTTATACTATAATTTAAATTTGAATTTAAGTTTTGAATTTTGTAATCTAAACCCAAATCAATTGGGTCAAATTTTTTTTGTGCTCTTATGTAATCATGAATTTATAAATACAATACAACGGTGGTAGTATATGACCACTATCCTCATTCTTCGTAATAATCTTCTCTTCTTTCCTGGTATCAAAGTAATATAAGACTCGTTGCCACTAATGCCTTAGATAAAACATCTAAAAAACATAAAAGGTTTATCATGTTTAACCTCCATGTTAGAAACTATATTAGCTCTTCTAGTAATCACTAACATTGCCGGTCTAATTCCTATTAAGCTTGATTCCAACAATTATCTTATGTGGAGATTTTTTTTTCTTCCAATCCTAAGAAATCATAAACTAATGAGCATCTTAAATGTGAGTATTCTTGCTCCTCCAAAAACCATCTTAGAGTATAATAAAATAATAGTAAATATTGTTTAATAAGTGGTTTGAAAATGATCAAATAATGTTATCTTAGATTAATGCTACCCTCTCAGAAACCGCAATCCCATACATATAGGTGTCAAATCTGCTAGAAAGGCATTGCAAGTGCTTGAGAGAAACTTTGTGACCATTATCCAATCCCATATCATCCATTTGAAACAAAAATTGGGTGAAATTAAGAAAGATCTACTCTCAATGTAGAAGTATTTACATATAATTAAACAATTAAAAACCAACTAGTTGCTAGTGGAGAGCATGTAAATGATATGGATAGTCTTATTTACATTTTAAAAGGTCTTTCAAACTCTTATAATCTATTTCAAACTGCTATTAAAACACACGCAAAATATGCACCAGTCATTGTAGAAGAACTTCATAATCTTCTTTTGGTAGAAATGTTAAAGTCTTGGTGAGACATCTAACCCTATATAATCCAATTTTGTTGCATTTGTTGCAAATCATAATGGCTTTAACTGACAAAAAAAATAGTTGTCATCCATTCAATAATTTGCAACAACAATGCTCCAACAACCATCAAGAGTAATAGCATGCATTTAGCATCCTAAATTGATGAGTATCATAGAGGACATGACAATCAACCCAAAATGGGCAGCACTAACCCATATATGTAATAAAGTTGAGCATGCAACTTTGAATTGCTCTCATCATCTTGGTCCTGCTTTCAAGGACAACTTCCTCCCTCAATGCCCAACTATAATGATTATTGTTGTACCACATCTCATGAATGACTCAACATGGTATATACCTACGGAAGCTACTCATCACATCACTGGAGATCTGGGGAATCTAATCATTAACTCTTCATATCAAAGCAGTATGTAACCACCATTCTCATTCTCCATAAAAATCTTCTCCTTTTTCCCCTCACGATCCTAACCAAATACATGATAAGTGGAGTTCCGTTGTAAGAGCTGATAGATTTAGTACTTACCAGTCCTGCACTATAAGAAACTGATAGCATGCAAACTTTTTTCTTTTGTAAAGGAATCTTATTTTTATGTCTCCAGCCTTATCGAGATGAGTTCGGTTCTATGCTGAGGTGGATAGCTCCGTTCTAGGAATAGAAGGCCTTCATTTATTTTGAAAATTAACGTTATGAAATTGGGATGCCAAAGGAGGAGGCGTTTTTGTGATCCGGACTCCTAGTTATGGATTTCTTATGACTAGAGGATATCATCTTGTCGATCCTGTTGTATCCATGGTTGAGCTCTAGGGAGCAGCTCATTATTGAGGGTAACTCTCTGATGGTCATCTTATGAATTCGGCAGGTCTTTTACTTCTCTTCTGTATACTCCCTTATATGTGATATTATTAGGAAGCTGCAGAGACGTCGATAGTGGTCATGCATGTTTATAGGGAAGTCAATTCGATGGTTGATTGGATAGCTTTCTACGTGATTTATCACATGTTCTTTGATATTGTTTAGGAAAGGTTTCTCTATCCTTCAAGGATATTTTTTGATTGATGATTTTCGTACTATTTATTCTGAATTTGTGACTTAATTATTCAGCTTTATATAAAAAAAAGAATTGGGATGCCAAACATGCACAACAAAAACACCGAATAAAGATAATGTGAAAGTTATTGGATGGACCAGGTCTATCGTGTACTTTCGAAGGAGTGAATCTATCCAATGAAAAAAACGAATTCATGTAAGATGATTTAAATTTAGATTCACGAATGATTTGGTCATATTATAGTGTTGAAGAAAAGCATCATTAGCTCTATATCGGTCTTGAATCAGAAAAAAATTCTAGCTCATAAACAAAGGCCATGTTTTTCATCTCAGATGTCTTTTGGAATTGAAATTTAAAGGACAAAAGACGCAGCTCCAGTTCATACATAGATTCAAGAACAAAAGTGTTTTCCCCCTGTATTTAAACTTTTCTTTTTTTTTTTTTTTGTTCTTTTGGATCGAGATACAAAGAAAAAAAAATGTCAAACTATGAACGCTTGACGGCAACTTTTTGATTTTGTTTCGAGGTGGATGATGCGGCGGAACCAAAATTTTAATAAAATTCAGCGCATTACCGTTCCATCCGGACCTACCGTACGTGAGTACGATCACCGCTTACTTTTTATTTTTTTTAAATTTATTTTTTGGTTAATAAATTTTTAAAATTCGCTGGTTACTAAATTTTTAAAATTTGTTAGAGAGAGAATTGGGAGAGAGGGGAGCTTGGAAGGTCGAAGCCGCCGTTTGAAAATAGCATTCTCTTTAACTCGCTTCCATCGTCGTTGAAATCTCTCCCTCTCTCTCCGGGGAAAAGCGCTCTGGGCTCGGCCGTCGTTATCTTCCTTTAAAGCAATCGCTTCCCGGCCTTTCTCTTAGCACCTTGGTTTCCCACCCAAAGATGGAATTTTTAGCCAGTTTCAGGTGACACTCAACCGAAAAATCCGTGATTTCGCTTTGGTTCCTCATCACCTGTTCTCGTAGGACAAAGGCGGAATCTTTGCAAAATCTCTGTCGTTTTTTTCCTCAAATCTGTAATTTTCACCCATGTGTGGTAATTTTTGCTAGTTTTTACGTGAGCGATCCCTGAGGATCGCTTCTTTTGTCCATTTCAGTTCGAATTTCTGTGCGTTTCTATTTTTTACTGGAAACCCCATCTAGAACTAGAACCATCTTCTTTTTATTCGGCTATGAATTTTCTTAAGGTTTCCACTCTCCCGCTTCATTGTATCACAGAATCCCTCCTGGGGTTGCCTCAAAATCGAATTTTTCAAGGTCTCGGTGTTGAAATCTTGTCATTTCCTTGATTACAATGGAGAGTCTCTACTAGAAATCTCTGACTTCCAGTTCTCCAACTGGGAAATCAGCTGAATCTTCTGGTGTGATCTCATGGGAGTTGCTCTTAATTCTATTTGACATCCCTATATCAAGTTCTTCTCCTCCACTTCGGCCAAGAAGCATCTTAGGATCTCATCTGGCCAAATTTGTTCGACTATTCTCGATCACTTTCAAAAAATTTTATAGAGGTACCTTTTCGTGCTTTGGTTGTATTCTTCCCAAGTAATTAATTCCATGGGCAATGGATGGACTTGCATGCCAAAGGAGGAGGAGAGAGGTGGCGTCGGGTCACGGAGCAAGCGAACCTCTAACTCGAGGTCACAGAGGAAGATGGTATCCGAAGAGGAGATGCTGCATCGCCAGGCCCTGGCGTTGGCGATCCAGCAGCAGCACCAGCTATCGCAGCGGTTCGATGGCTCGATGTCCCGGAGGACAGGGTCCACAAGCTCTCGGAGGCGGGACCTCCCTGATTCAATCACCAATGGAAAGCAGGTTGCTTTCAGAGTTGCAATCTTTTGAGCCTTCAGTTGTCATTGCTCCACAGTATATTTTGACTATGCTTCAGTGTTTTATATGGGACCATGAATAGTTATTGCTTTATTTCACTTTTCCTTGTGTTAGGGTAGAACCTTTTTGCATTAGAGGATCCACTAATAAAATTATATTTTTGAAGGGCATAGGCTTGCTTTCTTTAACTAGAGCAAATGTGACATAATCATTCACATCATGATTATGAAAATTAGGCTCTTTATCTATTTATAGTGTGGGCTCTAAATTGTCATAAATAAAATGTAAAATTCTATTAAGACTTAGAGGTGATATTGATGTCAATTTGGAGGATGAAATTTTGTTTGTTGTTTTGTTTTTTTTGTTTTTTGCTTTTTTTTTTTGTGTCGAGAACATGTAGGTTCAAACTGCTTTTCTGGATTATAGGAGCTGTGGTGATGTTGTTGACAACCTTTTTCGTGATGAAGTGGAAAATAGCTGCTTGTTTTATCTTGCTGAAAAGGAACTTGGAAACTATACGGAAAGCATCCAAGCAATTATGCCATTTGAACTATATGGCACCAGTCAGTGTGTAAACTCTCAATAGTTCCACCCTGATCTTCATCACCATGTATCAATAATTTTCAAAATTTTCTTGTTCATAAGTTGTCAAAGAACAGCTCCAGTAGTTTGCCAAGATGATTCTCTGCTTGTAATGATAATTGAAACTGCAACTTGATTGAGCTGGGCTCTAATCATGCTTTGTTTGAAATATTTTATGAGCTTGAGATTTCAGATCAAGCTCAGCTTGTTTATTATTTGATATAGCCTAATCAATCAACTTGATAACCTCAAATCAAGCTGAAATCAGTTTGATCTTGTATTAAGCTGGAATCAAGCTTGGGAAAAGGTTGGTTCAAGCTTAGTTCAAGCTTGACTTAAAGCTTCATTCGAGCTTGATGTAACATTTGACTGTTTTAAACAATCAAATAAGAAGGAAATTAAATATTCACAAAATAAGAATTTAGAAAACTTATTAAATATGCTATAATAAATATGAGATGGACTTTGCTTCTCTTGAGAGAAGGCCACATCTACTCCTCTCAACTCTAAAATCAAGAATGGGATCTTCAAATCGAAGATCCGCACCATGATCTATATAAGTAAACATGCCTGGAAACCAAAAATCATGTGTTTTGGTGATCTCTAGCTATGCATCAAGTGGGTGCAAAGATGAATGATTAGAATGATATGAGACCATATTTGCTATAATCTAAGCATTAGAATCTATTCCCTTTTAGTCTATACATGTTTTTTAGCATTTATGGATCGATGATCAATAAGGTCTATCCTCATTTTAATTCTTTATTATGTATTTTAGTGTACTATTACCATGAAAATAGTTCATTTTTGTGTCCACATAATACATAAATTGCAGACCATCAAAATATGTGATTTTTTTTTTTCTAGGCACTTTTAGTGGAATAGATCATGATCACTGTGTGGTTCTTTGATTTGGATACCCCATCATTGATTTTGGCCTCAAGAGGAGCTGATACCTTTCCTTTCGAGAGGAGCATAGCCTTTCTATATATGTATATATGTATGCATGAATGGATGTATCTATATATATTTAAGTATATATAATATATTATATAATGTTTTAGAGCCTTATCAAACTACGCTTGATGGAGATGGGTTAGTTGCCAACTTTGTTTGAAATTAATTTCAGTCCAATGAATCGAGTTCTAGCTTGATCAATTATATCAATGTCAAACTTGATTTGTGCTTAATTCATGCAGAGCTCATGCTTCTTAATCAATTAATTCATATAATCCATTTGCATGTTTGCATTGTTGATCTAGTGCAGCCTTGTATAGTCATAATTGTTTCTGGCACTGCACATCCATGATTCTTAACTGCATTCATCTGTACCATAGCATACCAAACTGGGTGGTACTAATTATAAATCGTGTCTTCACCTCTTTTTTTTTTCACATCAAATTTTCTGTATTATCATCTGTATTGATTATTCCTGTTCATGCTTCACAGATTGCCAATACAAGTTCTTTGTGCAATCTCCTGTAGAATGTGCAGCTACAATGACTTGTAGGCTTTTCACTTTTAAGCAACATAAGATGCTTGCAGTAGATTGCTAGCTACTGTGCCTACTCTTTTGTAGCATGCTTCCATATGATGCATGATATAAAGCTCTAACTGTTCTTCCCTTTTGAAAATTGTACTTTCAGGTCCCATTTTCTCTTGAGAATCTTGAAACAAAGAAAATTATTCTAGTCCATGGTGAAGGATTCGGAGCATGGTGTTGGTACAAGACTATTTCTCTGTTGGAGGAAGTAGGAATGCACCCTGTTGCTCTGGATCTGACAGGGTCTGGGATAGACCACACAGATACAAACAGCATAATGACTTTGGCAGACTACACAAAGCCATTAATAAATTACCTGCAAGACCTTCCTGAGGATGAAAAGGTGGAAAGTCTTTCATGAAATAATTATTTTATGTAGAAGTTTCTATAAACATTTCCTATATATCAATAATCTTTTGGCCAATATAATGGCACAGGTTATTTTGGTTGGCCATAGCTGTGGAGGTGCTAGCATATCATATGCACTAGAGTGTTTCCCAAAAAAGATCACAAAAGCAGTATTTGTTAGTGCTACAATGGTACCGGATGGACAAAGACCTTTCGATATGTTTGCTGAAGAAGTGAGTGCTTCATATTCATTTGTTACCAGTTACAAACATCAATCCTCTGCCGGACCTCACCTAAAATGAAATAATTGTGTGATGCCACAACAATATTTAAATTACGTACATGACTGTATTATTTCAATCCTGCAACATACATGTTCATTGATCCAAGCCATACAATTATTGGCTTGGACTGATATGTTCATCTTGACCTGATCAAATGAATGATTTCCCATACAATTGGAAAAGCCTCAATCAACAGTCTGTTTTTCCAGTTTGCTAGGTGTCTGTTTCAGACCTAATTAGCTGGACCATATCAAAGTTGGCCTAGTAATTGTGCTGGACTAAATGAGTTGTGTTCTGACATGTTTCTGACAACGAAACTGAGCTTGTTTGACCTTGGGATGTTCTCATTCTTGTGGCTGGAAGCTCTCTTGCTCTTGAGGGCTTCTGTTTCAAATTTGTGATTTCTTATTCTTTTTGATATATTTTTGCAGTTGGCGTCTGCCGATGTTTTCTTGCAAGAGTCTCAATTTCTAGTCTATGGCAATGGAAGGGACAAGTCTCCTACCGGCCTTGTGTTGGACAAGCAACTAATTAAAGGGCTATACTTCAACCAGAGTCCTTCCAAGGTTAGTAACAATTCAATTCTAACTCTTTCATCTGAAATTTTTTCTTCTCATTCAATTTATAGAATGTATTTATGATTTTTTTTTGCTATATCGGATATCTTCTTCAAATGCTTTTTGCTAGATCGTTTATGTTTATATATGACCTCATGCCTATGAATTTATTGGATGGAACTGCATCATAGCATATTATAGATTAGTAGAGAAATGTAATGGGAACACTTCTCAACATGACTGATGACCATCATGATCTATAGGGGGCAAAAAGCAAAGTCAACTGCATCATTGGTGCCAATCTGAGAAAACACAAATTGGAAGGGAGACACAAGAATCAAATTCAGATGAATACCTAAGGATCTGGCTTAACAAGATTAGAGAAAATCAGATAAAGAGATTTGCACTAAATTATTTATATATTTATTTTATAAATATCATACAAAAGAAATATTAAAAGTTATTATTTGTTAACTCTTCTAATATAGAGGTTTCTCATCCAAAACTTTCAATTATCTTGAGGTTACAAGAAAAATAACATTTGGCAAAATCATTTTATTTACTCCATCCTCAGCCAAAGCAAGCATTTGGTTCTAGCATTGTAATGGCAAGTTGAACTCATTGCTGGAAGAGTCCAACACTCCAGCAATCTTGATAAGCTGTAATCATAGTCTTTGGCAAGTTCAAGTATCCGATACTCGTTTGATTTGGATACATATCCCACACAGATCCTTGGAGTTGGATGTGAATAGCTAGGTAAGATTATCAGCATATGCAACATTTCCTGCCTACCAAATCAGGGTAGTTAGAACTCAAGCCTTGAACCTTGACATCAATATAATACAAACAATGTCAGGAATTCCCCATGGATATTTTATTTATGTGATAACTGCTAATTGTAGGCATGATCTGTGATGTTATGCAAATTCTGCTGCATAAGCTACTAAGCCAACTAAACTAGAAAAAAAAAAAACCTTAGTTGGAAAGCATTTCTAGCTGACCAGAACTGAGGCTTTTCCAACTTCATATATTTAGGTTTAAGTGTGAGCAAAAGGAAAAAGACTGGAAACTTCGGACCAGCCTGGATATTCATGTCCACTCTTTTTAGAAGGAAATAGAACTGAAGTTGGAGTGCACATATGTTTAGAAGAGTGCGATATTATTTCACCAGTCAATATGAACTCCTGTTGCTCTGCGTAAGCTTTTTGTTGATGAATTTTGGATTTTATACAAAGGAGAAACCCACATAGGTCAGTACTGCTTTTAAGCATTACAGGAAACCCTGAAAACTGCATCCATGTTCTTTATATTTCTTTAGTTTATGTTATGATTTTCAAAGATCATCATCATTCATTTTGAAGGCAAGGGGTGCCATCAGGTGCAGGTCGATTTCTAACTGCTAGGTCCTTTTTCCAAGTTTGTCAGCACCTGACTGCCTGTTAAGTTATCAAACCTGCTTTATGTAAATATTTAACCTATCCGGTTTGTGAATACAGTAGCTCTAAAATCTAACTCTAGGTTTGAAGGACTGCAAGATGTGTATTGAGCATTGATTAACTGTAAATATACCGAGATCATTCTATATAATAAAATATCTAGAATTAATGAATGCAATGTGGAACAGAGATGTGGCTAGCCAAGGAAAAACACGGATATCAAATTGTGAAAGAATAACTGCAGAGCGAGTTCAATTTGATCAGGCATAGGAAAATACTGCAAGGCATGTATTGAGCATTGACTAATTTTATATATGCTTGGATCATTCTTTAAGGTAATATAATAAAATATCTAGGACTAATGCATCAATGCTGGTGTGGAATAGAGATGTGGCCAAATTCAGATATCAAATAGTGAAAGAATAACTATAGAGCGAATCCTATTTGATCAGGCATAGGAAAATAATTATCACCAAAACACCCAGCAATATTTCCCTTGAAGTTATAGGATTGATGATGAAATGATGCAACAAAAAAGGAAGGATGCATCAACATAAGCATCCTTGTAATGTTTGGTTAGTATTTGATCCATGATGCTGCACTCTAACAGCCAAATTTTTGGTGCAATGGGTACAACATCTCTACCTAAACTGAAATTACACAAGTTGTACCAAGGAATGAAGTACTGCAAAATGTGCCACTGCCCTGGCAGCCTACATAGGCATGATTTGCCCATGCCAGCCTACATAGGTGTGATGTTCTGATGCCAGCCTACATGATACGTTGTTATCATGTGCCCAACCATGGCAATGGAAATGGGTCCATGCCAGCCTGTCTTGATGCATGACAGTGTATGACATAGACAAATGTAACCCTGTACCATGCTGGTATCTTGATGGCCTGCTACATAACATGTGGTGTACCAGCATGGTACAGTACCATTATCCATGATTGGTGTACCATACAAGCCGTGGTGCATAATCCAGATGAAGAGTTATTAAAGCTTTAATATCTTCTTGTTATTCTGGTTTACATTGTAAAGAACTAGTTTATACACTCTTTTATTTATTTATATATGAATGACAGTTGAGTTTATGGTAGTTTCTTAAAGGAGCATCGTTTCATGAAGTTGTTAGTTGTACAAAATCTTAAATGATTAGCTGAAATCATCATCTGCATGGTTAACTCTGGATGGCATATGATGTTTTAATAGTTCCATTGTAATGGATGTGACTTCTGTTGCTGATGAAGGTGTTCATGGTGATGGCAGGATGTATCTTTGGCTGCAGTATCAATGAGACCCATCCCACTGGCACCAATCATGGAGAAGCTGTCTCTAACTCCAGAAAACTATGGCTCTATCCGTCGATATTTCATCCAAACACTTGATGACCGCATTCTCTCACCCGACATCCAGGAGAAGCTGGTCCGGGAGAACCCGCCTCACAGGGTCTACAAGATCAAAGGCAGTGATCACTGCCCTTTCTTCTCAAAGCCGCAGTCTCTGAACAAAATGTTGCTCGAAATTGCCCAGCTCTCATAGATACTGCAGGTTCCATAAGGTTGCAGTCAGATGAAATGGCCAATGAGTAGGAGGCCATATAGAATAGGTCAGCAAATAGGATTCACAGAAGAAGAGAATTTATTAAAAATTTATATGTCTGGAAGGAGAAACATGCTCGAATAATGTTGATTGGAAAGGGCAAGTCTTGCAGGAATGCTTGTAATTCTGAAAGCTGCTTCTGTCCATCAAGTATGGAGTGAATTGATCATCGCAGATATCATTCATTTGAGCGAGGCTGGGTACCTTCCAGGCTTCAGACACTGCTAATGTCTCTCGTTAATTGGTTAAACCTGGGTTGCAGTAAAGAACCATCTGCCTTGAGTACTGCACCTTCCCCAAAACCTGATCTGTTTACAGACATTTCTCAGCTTTCTAATGCTTGTAGAAGTAGCTATCAAATGTTCCTCGAACTTTACACATCAAATTATGAGATTGATATATGGGCGTACGTGGATGCTAAATCTACTTGAGTTATTTGCATGATCTGGTGAGGGTTTTGGACATTGCCTTTGCTCAGTTTTGGATGTCACCTTTTATCAACTATTTGGAAACATTCTGGTTGAGCTATTGGACACTGAAATCAAACAATTTAACATCTTTGCCGTTGATCAATGTGAACCAGCCTCAAGTTCACAAATCAAGCATGAAGAAACTTTTTTCTTTCATCTCTTCATGCTGATATTGGTGGAACGGGAGGTGAGCGAAGAGAAAACATGGCTATCATTCACACAGCTTTAGAGGCAGCACAGGCAAAGCATCAAGAATGTTGAAGGTTTCCTCCTACGTGGATAACTTCGTTTAGATGCACTATAATTTTTTTCGGTTCACGGTTGAAGGGGATCAGGGACGTCCATGACCATCAATATCGGACTACTAAGTTTGTATTTATGAAAAGGTTGTTTGGATTTATTCATGGTTTATTTCATCTCTCTAAAATTCTATATCTGTATTTATTTCAAATATGATTGGAATAGGCTTTGGTTCGCATCGTTTATATTACACATAATTATACAAAGAAAAAGGAAAATAGAAACCTTTTTCTTATACTATACTGACTGACCCTCTCAGAATAAAAGAAATCGAGTTATTTCGTTAGAGTTGGAATGAGCTCTAATACCACTTATAAATAATCGAACAAAAATTCAATTAGTGCAATTCCCAATCAACCACACCAAAACTTGTGTTCTTTTTAGATTTCTTTCTTGATTGATGATGATTGTTGCCGTGAACTTAGCTGATACTATGGTAGTATAATATCAATCAATTTTTTCAATTTGTCAGGTTGGGTTGGATGGGGCATGGATGGATTTGACCTACCCTGATTTCATATTCGGGTCATGATTTTGGACTCAAAGTCAAGTATGAGTTGGATCCAACCTGAAATAATTGGGTTTAGGGTAGGACCTAATCAAGTTTACAATTTGAGTAGGAGCAACTGAAATGCAATGATCGTTAATTAAATATAAAATTACAAAGCAATTAAATAAAACTAAAAAGAGAACTTAAACTTAAAGGTTTATTCAAATACTTAATTTCATCCAACTAATTAATCATTCTTAAATTTACAAACTATGGCTTTTAATATATTATGTTGATATATTTAAGGGTATTACAAATAAAAATTGACCATAACAAGTAATAAAATATGAATGTTTAAACATAATTAAATTAAAATAGATGATAGGATAATATGAAAAAGGAAATTGGTTGAAGTTATAATTCACTCAATGAGCTGAGACAGATGCTAGTGAAGAAAAAGAAGGGTTTTAAGATATGAATCTCCATCAAAATGGATCGAATTCTTCACTTTGGATCTTTTTTTTTTAGTTGGTCTCAACTACACGCTTTGATATAGGTTGGGTGAAAAAATATAAGTACTGTACTACCAAGATGGTGTTGGATAGGAGCTTACCTCATACTAATTTGACACAAGTTCGAGAAAGGATGCTACGATGACTCAATTAAATCTATATGTAATTCCTGATATCCATGTCAAGTAAGATGGGTGAGATACTAAAATCTTTTCTTGTCTTTTATAATATCCAACTGGCATCTTGGTGGTGTCAAGTAAGATGGGTGAGATACTAAAATCTTTTCTTGTCTTTTATAATATCCAACTGGCATCTTGGTGGTGTCAAGTAAGATGGGTGAGATACTAAAATCTTTTCTTGTCTTTTATAATATCCAACTGGCATCTTGGTGGTGTCAGATTGACGTACTTGCCACCAAGATGCCAAATTGATGTACTTGCCTTCGGATAGAAAAAAGTTGCATAAAATCCAGTACCTTGTATCACATTTTCTTGCAAGATAGGAACCTTCAAAAGTAGCTCCACTAGATTTAAACCCCACCCCCCCTTCCTACTTATCAAACAATAATAAAAAATAAAATGTTATACCCAACTCAAAATTCAGATAAGATTCAATCCACGGATCCTCAAACCACAAAAATAGATCAGGATGGATTTAATCAGATCAAGACCGATCATGGGTCAACTCAACTCTTTCTACAGCCCTTCCAAGGATTTGAAGTTTAGAAAGTGCACTCACGTAAACATTCCCCAAAAGAGATAATCACGGAAGTTCGAATAGTGCAGCCGTACCCAGTAAATGTAACCACAGTCCTCACGATTGACCAGTTTGACCACATGAAATGATGCATTCAGAACTTATTTTCTTCCTTCTTTCTTCCTTTTTTTTTTTTTTTTTTTTAGTGTGTTTGTGTTTATCTTCTACTTTTCTTATTTCATTACATCATTATGCTAAAAAAAGATCAACGATATCCTAGAGTTAGCACATTGCTGGCAGCCCATGCACGACAGGGTTTCATGTCATTAAAAAGAAAAATGTCAGTCTTTGGCAGTACTCAATTTGCCATCTGTCAAAACAAACATCATCTGTAGCATCACCAGACAACAAAACATAAAACATGAATTTTGCATTGGTGTCAGGATGAGAATGCAATTAAAAGTAACTCAAGCCCCATGTCAGAAGAGCGTTTGATATGATTTGAAACCATTTTGTAAACCCAGCACACCAATATACAGAGAATTGCAGGAAATGAGAGTAATCATTAAACAACAGAACTGCAACCATGCATTTGGCATTGATGTCAGGATGAGCATACATTTAGAAGCAGCTCAAGCCCCACCTTGTTAGAGCATTTAATATGGATATCGGAAACCATTTTGTAGACACCACACACCAAAATACAGAGAACTCCAGGAAAGGAGAGTAATCAGCAAAGAGACCAGGATCTGCTGGAAAAGATATACAGCACCACCTGAAAATTGGCTATATGTATCACTGAAGCAATGCAATTAGTTTGTCCAGATAACCAAGATCAATCAAGAACCTGTTAGCTCTCAATCAACCTCCCCACTCTTCCAAGCCAGCTGATTGACATGCAAGCAACCACCTCAGTATAATGATGCAGATGATGGGAACCCCAAGCTCTCATCTATCCACTACAGAACAAGCTCTTATTTTCTGTACTAAGTTCCCAGCTAACAGATACATGGCTTCTGTCTTTAAGGATCTGTATGGACAATGGATGAAAAGCAGCACTCATTTTTTCCCTAGTATATTCAGTCATTGACCTTGAGCAAATGACCTAGACACCATATTCTACGGAAACCCAGCAAACTCATGAGATAACTGAGCTATCTTTCTCTATCTTACATCACTCATTGAAGGTTCCTCGTTCCCTAGTGAAGCTCTTGTGGAAGCAGCTGAGAGCTCCAGAGCTATGTAGCTTTAAATGAGATATTCCATCACCTCAATGAAATAAGAGGCATAGGTCAAAATCCACAACTGCAGTCACCTGGGCTCAGAAACCCTGGAAAGTTTAAAATCCCATCAATGAGAACCCTTCTTTGGATTTGCAAAGCAATAACAGATACTCCAGTCATCTGCTAGTAACAAACTAATATGCTGTTTTTAATTCACCAGCTCCTGTGATTAGAAAATGGAAGAATGTAGCAGCAGCACACATCAACGTCAGCCCAATTTAAGGTTTACTGTCACGGCTTGTTTCAAGATCCAAATTGTTAGGCAAAAACAGCCCCAAAACAGCTGTTCCTCACAGTTTCACAAAAGCTACAGAAAATGATCAGCAATGAAGTCAGGCAGAAGACAAGCAACTTCAGTTGGCAAACAGAGCTAAAAGGAAAAACCATTCCAAGAGCACACCACTGAAGACAAGGAAGAGAAGTGAAATATTAGAAACTAAAGGCATCTTTTGGGGAGAAAAAAAAATACAGATTCACAATTAAGCTGCAAGAAACATAGCAAATACGTTATAAAAATTGCTTAGTATCATGTACATTACACAAGTCAATATTGTTTAGAAAAAAATTGTCTTCACCGTGCTTATGATGAACTTAAAGATGATGAACTGGCATAGAAAGAAACATAGCAATGCATTATGAAAATCACCAAGCTATCATGTACATTACCCAAGTCAATATATTCAAGGAATTAGGGGCTTCACCATGCTTATGAATGATCTTAAAGTTGATGGATTGGCATAGAACAATATTCTAAGAGTCAAAGCCATGGGCAAGGGTGACTAGGTAACTGTCTATTTATGTGATGTTGAGTTTTTTAAAACTCCATATGGAGTTTACAACATCTAATATAACAATGTTAGAAATGTCTATCTAAATTGTCCATAAATTAGAAGAAGTGGAAGCCGTACTTTATCATTCAATGTGTTTGTCAGAAAACATAGAAGTTGAGGAGGAAATTGATAATAATGGATTCAGCTTCTGTGATGCCATTCTTCAATTTGAAAGAACTGCAGGTCAGATTTTAGACCAATCAACAGACAATTACTTTGATATTTCAAACAAGTCTCAAAATGCAAATCATCCAATCTCAAGAAAATCATCATCTTTTTTGGATTATCAAGGCCCATTGGTAGACATACAAAAGGCAGGAGTTATGTACAAGGATGACCTACAAACATATGATATGTTTGTGTAATATAGAAGGCTCTCTTAGAGAACCTTAAATGAAGTTCTTAATGGAAGTAGGTGAAATAGGTTCATATAAGTAAAACTATAGTCCTTTCCCCTTTTAACAGAACAAAAGGATAACAATCATAAGATTTCAGGAATAAGGTTAGAAACTCTTCTCAAAGGATTTTGGTGAATGTGAATGTGATAAAGTAAATTTTATAGGATAAGGGTAGAAGGATGTGATGATGAGCCATTACACAAAATATTTTTTCCTAAAAAATCCATTCTCAGTCGGTTGATAAATCTGAGATTGGAATTGAAATTGCTCCAAAATTGTGTTATAAAAAAAAAAAAAAAATCTCTAGTGTTCTACAGAGCAACTGATAACTTATGGATATTGCAGGTGCAGCTTTGTACAAGATGGTATGTTACCCATTGAATAATACCTAACATATTGGTTAACTGGGGGCACAGGACTGGAATCTTGTAGTACAAAAGTTAAAGCAAAGTTCCACAAGTTGGATGAAGAATATGTTTGAAAAATTACAATGTCTGTTTTTGTCTATCACGTGACGGTGTCACTTATTCTAGTGCCTTGTTTTAAATAGGTAACAAGTAAACAAAGTCACCACTCACCAAGCACCAAGTTTGGTGCAATAATCGATTTGTAAAAGTGAGACAGGCATTTAACAGTTCAAAACACCTATTTCATGCATTCTATGTAAATGGGGATGGCAATATCAAAGATCAGTCAAACAGAATGTGTAACAGTGTATTAATCAGAACACAATCAATTCAGTATATTATGCCTTTAAAATCCAAAAAGCAGATCGCAGTGTACAGATTTTGATGGTTTTTGTGAAGCTTAGATGGGTAGCAACTACCAACACTTTCATTATACCTACTCTTTATGAGCTTGGTGTTAGAAGAGATTAAATATATTGCCAAATAGATACCAAGATCAGAAAACACAGCTTGAAATGCATACATAAGGCAAAAGGGTCTGAAGTATTTTCTAAATTCAAGGTGTAAGAAGAGAAGGTCGGAGAAACATGTTGAGTGGTTGAATCAACTAAGCAGCTGAGAATGGTACAGCATATGCAGAAGATGTGTTTCAACTTCTTGAAAACAAGACTATGCAGTTTCCTGCCCTTCTTGCTGACAAAGGTTTGACTGATTTTTAGAGTTCTCTGTATCTAACCCCATAACTAGTTAATGTTATTGACAAGCTCCAAATCAAGACTGATCTGTATGTATTTAGGGGTGGGGGTGGGTGAAGAGAGAAAAAGATGGATCACAAAGAAATAGAGCTTACCATTCAAAAAATTATGTACCAGAACCTGACTTCTGCACCCACACTCGTCTCTGCAGATGCAATAGATTAGTAAAATAAATACAAACTTTCAAATCAAAATGCTAGTAGCCCAAGTGAAGTGTCAGAAAAATTCTCATTAATTACAGATTACCTCATGGGAACCATACCCAGCAGGACCTCCTCTCTTAGAAGGCTTTCCCTCATGATAATTCATAGAAGCATCAACTTCCTTCATACCATGCACAGGTCCACGGCGCCCAAAATATCTATGGGAACCTACATGAATCATCAAATACTCATCTTACAAACTCAAATCTATATAACGCAAAATCAACATGAACATTTTAAGTGCAAGAATTAGACTATGATTCAGCAAAAGCCAACCATTCTCCGCAGAAAAAAGACTAACGCACCCACCTCCATGAGTTTTAACTTCTCCAGTTCGGTTTGCACTAGACATGTGCGCTTTTCTTTCTCCAAGACTTGGTATGTCATAGCCAGCAGATGAATTATTGAGACGTCCTATACAAGCAACACCAGCATCTCCAGCTTTTACTCCAGCCACTTGTTGAGAAAGAGAGATGCTTCCTGATGAACATGAGGACCTCTGTGCAGGTACAGAAGAGGAAGAAAGGGTTTCATCATCAGCATGCGATCCATCTAAATGACGAAGAGAAGCCCAAACAGCACGATCAGGTCTATCTTTGTTTCTTGTGTACCCATCATGTTTTTCATTAGTGGATACAAGAACATTGAGATTATTTCCAGCAACTTTATCATCTAGGGAATTTTTGCCTTCGCTATCATAAATGGAAATAAGTGGTGACTTGCTAGCAATGTGATCCTTCAGCATTGAGCACATATTGGCAGGACGAAATGGATGCTTGTCTTTATCCAAGTTCCCTGTTGGAGTCTGCTGCTCAGACTGGGATGCAGTCACATAAGACTGACAGCTATCCTTGTTAGATAGAATGCTCCTTATAATTCTTCCACTAGCCTCATGTCGCTGATTCTGTTTAAAAGCAAATGAACCAGACTTTTTCACTGAACTCACATTCTGCTGCCATGATGAACCACCAGATACCTATGTGAACAACTCATTTTGCCAGTGAGAAGAATAGGAATAGAAGAGTTGAGCATCACAATATTCACAAAATTTTCAGTGTTTGGTTGCTTACATGAGAGTCTTCTCTCTCTTTTGCTTTCAAAAGCAAGATTCTTTTCTTTCCAGTTTCAACACCTCCAGATGATACAAAATTAGTTCCACTAAAGCCAGTTAGCGGATCACACATAAAATGATACATGACCACAAATGATACATAGATTAAGAAAAAAAGGAGCTATATCAGATCAATCTTAACATGCATTAAAATTTTAAATTCTTCTTGAAGAATGTTTGACAAATTACAGATCAAATCCTGATATACGAATACACACAGAAACAAAGAACCATATGGAAAATCTGACTGTAATTTTCTTGCAAGGAAAATCTGAAGAAATACAAATACACACAGAAACAAAGAACCATATGGAATAAGGATGCTACAATTAAACCATCATCAATCTAACATGCCCAAAGGAACAAAATATATGACATCAGACTGTAATTTCCAATAATTTTCTCCTGAAGGCTGAAGCATTTTAGAAAAAGACTGTTTAGCAATTCCAAATGGCAAATTTTAAAATGAAAGACTAGAATATAAGAATCCCTGAAAAAGAATGCTATTAACCTAGCATAATTCTCTCTTGGATGAAGGATTTCCCAAGGTTTTTTTTTTTTTTTGGAGAGGGGAGGGTGTAAGGAAAAGAAGTTTTATGTTGAAAAAAAACTAAAACTGCACAACAAAACCAGTACCCATATCAAATGGGACCTAGGCAACAATTCAAAAAGGAGAGAAGCAGGATATGTTCAATGGGTAAATACTGCACATGGTCATAATCTGCAATCCAGGAAATTCCAAAAAAAATAATAGGAAACTTGGTGATAAGGTTTCAAGGGGATACCCTTTTCTACTTCTAATACTTCTATTGAACTTGCTGAAGCTACAGCAATAGATTTATCTAGCAGCTGCTGATCATCTTTTCTAGATACTAATATATATGTTGGTCTGTCCCTTCCACTGATATTCCTTGTACTGTCCCTTAAAACATACTGCAGAGAAGAATAGCAAAATAAGGTTACGCTAAAGAAACATTTCATATCACAATCACATCCCCACATATATAAAAATCTCAGAGGAAAAAATTTCATACCATTGATGAAGAGACCTGTCGCTTCTCAGAGCTTCGTCTGGAAGAAGGATTAGAGCCACTAGAAGAAGCTCCTCCAGATCTTCTCCTAAGTTTCCCATTAGCAGACCTCTGTCATGGTACATTATATCCAAACTAAAATACATCAAAACTACATAAGGAAAGCAAAGGTGGAAACTTAATTCACAAAAAAAGTTCTGAAACAAGTCAGCCAAAAGAGAGCACAAGATATGCCAAGACAAAATTGATAGCATTAAGACAATATTTTACAAAAGATGCCATCTATAATAAAAGCATCCATTAATGAAGCTTCAAGAATAATAATTTATCATGGAAAATATCCTTCACAGTTTCCTGAATGGATAAATAGATTAACAAGCCTCATGAACAAAAGAGTCAGACACTACTAATTATTAAATCTAAAGCATGAAGATCAATTGATGTTAAAGAGAAGAAAAATATTTACATAACAGATCGCATATGTTGGCACTAGAAACATCCAAGGGGAAAGAGCAACAGAAAGTTTAAGTGAATTTAAGCTGGCTTTTCTAAGATGCTGCTTTCCTATGCATAAGCAATGCCTGAAATTTAAAAAGAAAAACAGAAATAAGTATCCAAATAGATTGGTTCAAAACAGCGACCACCATATTGATAGTATAGAAATATGCATGCTACAACCGGAATGAAGGGAGGAAAGTATAGTAGTTTCAAATCACCAACTAGATGGAGGGTCATCAATTTTCTGTATTTTTGCAAATCTGTGATCAATGATAAGATCTAGCCCTGCATTTGCACAACCCTATTATTTTAACTATGTGATCATAATCAAATGACTTATTAAATTCCATGCAGTTTCATGTCTCCAGCATTCTTGTGGCCTCAATCACAACCATTCCTCCATTCCAATACTTGGTAAAACATCAATTATGTTATTTATTAGTCTGGAATTGGACATTAAAAAAATAAACTCATTCACCATTTGCCTCCTTTGATTTTTATATTTTCACCCTTCTTATAAGAAATACACCTCTCTACATTTGTTCTTCAAAGACTGGGAGAAAGATTAGAGGTACATCTGATAAAAGATCAGTATACTTCTCAAATCTATTCCAATCAATATTGATTGATGGGATCATGACCAACCATCAAATGCTTGCTTCTATAGAATACAAATAGTTTTGCAATGTATGTTTATTTCACATATACACATATATGGAGAAAATTGAAAGTATGAGGAATTTACAGGTTAACATTCCAATTTATTATAAAAATCAACAAGGATACCTCCTCATAAAGATAAGATGGAAACCCTTCACACATATCAATTGCTTTTTCAAACAAGCCAAACTGCAGTCTTGATGTGAGCCCACAAAACACCAAACACTGTAGTTCCATTAGCAACCTAAAGGTTAAGATGAATATACAAATTCTTATTCTTTCCATCAAGTTTATAATATGCTGTGGACTTACCAGCCCAACTTTCAAACTTTCTTCTCAAATTACTGGATTTATGACAAAAGGCAAAATTTCAGCAGCATTTTCATTAAATAGCAAGACTTTGCAAAGAAAACTAGCATGAAATTCCAATTAGCTCCAAGGTGATGGAATATTCTTCAAGGAGAGAAGACCAGGATAGTATAGCAAGACTAGTGGACTGCATAATAGAGGGTTAGAGAAAGGGTCTACAGACACGACACTGGAAAAGAAGAACTGAGGTCACACGGTAAAAAGTTCTAATGTGAAAGAAAATTCAATTTATAAGGCAATTATGCAAGATTTTCATAGACAACGGTAAGAATAATTGAAAAGACCTAGGGTTAGAATATTTTTGCAGGGTTAGATTGCACAAAACAAAAAGGAAAAATTTAAGGCTTGAATTGTTGCTAAACCAGAAAGAAACAATCTCTCTCTCTTTTATATAATCTTCTAAGATTGACAATGAATCAAACATGTTCTTCAAATATAAAAGAGTTTATTCTTCTCGTATTAAGGTTGGTGGAACACGGTAGGTAACTTCTATAAATGTACTTGTATGCACAGTGCACACATCATCAAACATGTTCTTCAAATACAAAAGAGTTCATACTTCTCATATTAAGGATGGTGGAACATGGTAGGTAACTTCTATAAATGCATTTGTATGCACATGTCTACTAAGAGATTACAGATGAGACAAGATTTCCTGGTGATAAATAAGATAATGAAAGTCTCATTCAATAGTTTAGGACTTAAAACTTTTCACTTCCGACACTGGTCAGATCACTGGGAAATAATTGAAGACTCAACAGACCACTTGCACAAGTGTCTTGCATCACAATGCTTTGCACTAGCTAGTTTTAGGTTGTTGAGCCCACATGATTGACATCAACACTGGACAGATCACTTGTACAAAAAGACTAACCTAAGTGATCATTCAACACCAAACCCATCACCCCCTTTTTTTTGTTTTTAATTTCATTGAACCCAATAGCATGTGAAAAATGCAATTATGTTTTAGTGCATTAAAGAAAAGATCCTAATCTGATTGGACTAATTCTACTATTATAACACAAACTCCTTTTTAGCCATCTGGACATGAAGCCCAAGACCTTGGCATGCCTTCCATCTGCAAGATATTATGGGTAAAAATCTGAGAGCACCATGCACAGATACCATGAGACCCACAATTCTACCTCTACAACCACCCCTATCTTCTTAATTAATACACCTCAAGGGAAAAGAAACAAGAGAAGTGCACCTCCAAAGCTGAAGGATATTTATGAAGTTATAAAGTTAAAATTTATAACAATATAGGGAAATAAAACCATCCATATTCTAACCCGTGTGCATCATAGCCATCCATACTTCATCTCACATATCAAATACTACTATTTCAAAGTAACATTAACGGTGCATAAGAAAACTTATCCAGGTCCTATACTTCAAAAAACAGGGAAAAGTGCTGCATTTTTTGACATGATTAGAAGAAAATCCACACGAAATCTTCTTTAAAGAGAAGATGTTTCATCCATCTTATATCAAAAACAATTTGCCAAATTTATCATCATAAAAAATTAGATATTATAATTCTTGCAGATCTTGTCCAAATTAGATATACATCAAACCAACTTAAAAGGACTACTACCATTCCACCTGGAGTAACTGGAGGTCAGGCTTCCTCAAAAGTATTCATTTGTTGATGTATAAGCAAGGGGTTTCATTACATTTGAACCAACTCAATTAAAAAAAAAACAGTAGAATAATCTATAGAATATTGAAGAAGGTTAACGCATCATTCTAACGAAAACAATAATTAATTAGAGTCTCATCACTTTATCATCTAATAAACAATGTGTTAGCTCCTTGAAAGAATGATCTTGTATAAATTTGATACGGTGTAAGCATACATGCCTTACAATAACAATGAACACAACAGGAACTACAAAGAGAGACACATTTAACCATAAAAAATTAAAACATGTACATAATGGCCATTGTTAGCCATCCAAACTACATGTCGCCAATTGCAGATCGATAGCAGCACCCAAATCTCAGAGTCACAGTTGTTCTCATATGACACTAATTCCCTTGGTGGAGATGCAACATTTGCTTCCTTCTTATTTATACAAGTTTAACCCAAAAAATAACACAACAAACATAAATATCAATGGGATAAGATGACAAAATAAGCTAGTAACTGAATACATAAGCCAGCAGATGTAAATTATGGCCTGAGATCTTCTAAACAGAAAAGAGGACACGATACCACCTATGGGCATGTATAACTTATAGAGAGACAAGAAAACCTAAGTACCTGAGACCCACTCTTAGCAACTCTTTTTTGCCGCACAAATTCCATCAGAGGTGTCACTATGACCATATCCTTCTGTCCACCTAAACAAAATTAGGGAAAAAAAAATATGAAACAGTATTTGAAGTTACTCCCATTCCAATGCAAGCATTTCCATATAATATTCTGTAATTTGATTCAACCCTTATTTTCAAGACTTCAATTACAACAAACCAGCTCTTTCTGCCTCTCTCCTCTCCAGCTGAATTTCAGCACTAGGAAGATTCTCAGCAGGCTTTGCAAGATGCTCAAGGAACTCCAAATATTCAGCATCTGGTTATTCATCAAAGAACTGTGGTTGATTAAAACAGAAAAGGGTGGGATATATGAGTGAAAGAATGATCAATTTCACCACTGAAAATTTAGATTCAGATGAGGACAAAGACCCTTGATGATAGTCCCTTCACGGACATCCTTCTTAGACCATGTCTTTGGAACACGCTGTGATGGTGCATATTCAACATGAACTTTAAATTGAGCACCTGAAAAAACGTTGACAAAAATATATCCTAATAAGCATATCCCTTTCATTAATTTTTGTAATATCAATAAGCTAGGGCCAAATTTGTGGGAAAATATTTTAGGGAAACAGGTTGCCAGAATTTCAAACAAAAGTTCCACTAGATAGAGGGACACACAAGTTATAATTATGCTTATCTAGCTTTAAATTGTTTTCAATGGATCCACATTTTTGTGCTGGGCTAGTCTTTTCATCCCTTCCACTACCTTTTACATTTGAGGTATTTGATCTTTGATCAATATGGATATAATACCTGGGTATAAAATTGTCACTCATGTGGGTCCATTGAAAATGGGATGCTACAAAATATAGAAGCTTACCATGATAACATAATCATAACCCATAAGAGCTTCAAACATACTGCTTCAATGCAAGTATATGATTTTAATAAAGAATTACCCTTTTCATTGACAAATATGTGTCCATCAAAGAATTCAGCAAATTCGACCACATCTTCCGGCCTGTTGAAATCAATGTAGGCTCGAGAATGATGATGATTCTTCAGGCTGCAGCAAGCATTTTGTAACATTTTATAAAAGAGATATTCAACATTTCAAATGACTTACAAGTAAATAAAAAATCAGATGTTATCAATTGTGCTCTATTAATGGCTTCTCAATTCAATATAAAAAATCTATTGATTTAATATGATTTCAAACATAAGAAACAAAAACATTTCAAGTTGTTAACAACCTAAATAACCACTAATACAATGATTTTTGTAAGCAATACATTTTTGTTCACTTAAAACACAATATAAAGTTTCAAGAGTTAGTAATTGATGTAGAGTAAATACATAATAAAAAATATAGAGACAAATTAGTTTTCTTGAGCGCTAAATCATATGCCAAACAAATAACAATGAAGGCAATTGTTCTCAAAAGCTCTTGTAATAGGATTTGGCTTCTATTTTGAAGTTTTCAGGTGAAATAGACACATAGCTATCTAGTATAATAAATGCCAACTGACTCTTACGTACAGATAACAATTTGTGACAAAAGTGTGTGATCATGAAAGACAAACAAGTTTAAAAATACAGCTCCTGAAAATCAAAGCTTGAACTGGCAGTCAATATGTACTCCATTCCCTATTTTAATCTAATAGCATAAAATCCATAAACTGAGACAATAAAGGAAATTCAACTTAGAGTTTCAAGAAAACATAAAAAAGAATATTCCAACCAAGATGTATATACCAAAAATATTTTCAGGAAATAAAGAAAGTCAAAAAGCAGCAAAATAGACAAGATCTTCCATAGCACCATAAGCATACAATGATATGATCCATAAGCAATGCAGTGATGCTCTAAACTTTCATACATAATCCTCCTACTCTATGAGCACCAAAGATGATAACAACCATATAATCTGAACTAATACTATAGAATACAAGAGGCAGAACTCAAAAAGAAGCATCAGAACTAACACCATCTTCTCCGAAAACCAAATGAAAAAAGATGCAGGCAGTCATACTGATATCTGACTATCCAATGAAAGGAAGAAGAGAATGTATCTCTGTTTTACATCCAAAAGCAAGAAACAGATGATAAGCTTCTAATGTTTCCTAGAACCTGAACTTTCCTTAAATGCACATAAATCCAAATCAAATGAGGCGATAAAAATAAGACAAATCGTAACCAATAGACATTGTCCCATCTATCTTGGGTGGCTGAGTGCATCACTTCCACACATGTCGAAGCCATCGTTATACTCGTTTCTCGAAAGAAATAGGCAGTAAATTTTGGCATTGAGAAAATCATGCTAGGAATGATTCTGTAAGAATCCCAACAAATCGTGTTACTCCAAACACCATATCGTTATACTCATTTCTCGAAAGAAATAGACAGTAAATTTTGGCATTGTGAAAATCATGCTAGGAATGATTCTGTAAGAATCCCAACAAATCGTGTTACTCCAAACACCATATCTAAAAGATAAAAAGACAAAATATGACAAACATAGTGGTGTCCAAAATTGGGTTGCTCATCTTCATAGAATTGGATGGCAGGGTTAACAATCAGCAAACTGCTTCAAATTAACAAAAAAGAGCAACTTTGCCGCCCATGCTTCAGCAGCAGACAGTTAACTTTCTCTCTTTATTTATATTTCTGCAGTTTATTGCAAAAAAAAGGTAAAACCTCGATTGATCCAACAGCATGAAACAAAGCATGTCCCACGATCATGATCCGAAAGTCATAACAACTGCAAAATTTAGCACCAAATTCATATTTTTATCCACCAAATTCCAATCTTAAACCAGTATAAAACTCCCGCTAACTAAAAATTGGAATCTCATCTGATTCCCGCGTCCAAGCTGAGCTACCGAACCGCTAGCTCAGATCAAATACGCAGAAGAATAAGAGAAAACACAAATTAGCATTCAAAAGAAAGGAATAAACCCTGACCTGTTCTTCCCCGGGCGAAAGCACAACCATTTGTACCGGCCAGAGAAACTGCCGTCGATCTCCTCCATCAGCGTCCCCTGAGAGATCGCCGGCGGCAAGCGCCGGAGCACGACCTTCGTCCTATCCAACGGATCTTTCATGTGCGCGATCCCCAACCCAGAAACCCTAGAAAGATTCCAAAACGGAGACGATTAGCGGCCGCCGAAGCCTCCGAGAGCGCTCGGAGTTCCTTCCCGAGAATCACATTTCTACCTCCTTATCCGATCACGATATTGCTAAGGCTTAGGGTTTCAGCACCGACTAGCGTTTCGATCCGAAGCCATGAGATGAAGAGACCGAGATCAGCGACAACGAGAGCGGTAAACCAGAAAATAGAAGTAGTAAATGACGCAAAAAAATTCTAGTAATCCTTTTCCAAAGGAAAAGACAGAAGGAAAAGAGTTCTACCTTTATGCTATCTTTTTTCTCATTGGCAAGAATACCATTCTTAAACGGTCTGGAGGAATAATAGAACCGAATTCCGAGCACCAGGGCAGGGCAGCGCCTGCTAAGTACTTTGCGGGTGCGCGTGGTCATCGAAGATACCTGTGAGCTTATACACAGTTTGGAATATATAAGAGATATATACCCTGCCGTTGGATCTGTCATCGAAGTTCTTCGTCCGTCCGATGAGGATAAGATTGGGCGCGGATACGGTTATGTGGTGAGGTGGCGCGAGAGAGGAAGCCTCCGGCAAGTAAACCTCCACCTCGTCCGCCGGAGACCATCGGTGATTTGCGTCCATTTGCTTCTCGGCTCTTTGTACTTTCGAAGCTTTTTTTAAAAAAAATATTTTGTTATTTTAATTTTTTTAAAGGAGAGGGGGTGATGGTTTGCCTTTGGAGCTACGTTGTGGCGCGTTGACGGCGGGATGGCAAAAATTAACGCGATCAGTAAAGCCAGCTTGATCGCCATATCTGGATTAGATTTGGGTCAAAATTTTTAATTAGGATGCGATATAGATCAAATTTTCTGACATGAGGTTTAAATCAATCGTTATGACTTATGAGATAGAATTTGATCTAATTCATGGGTATAGAGTTCTATCCAAATCTTCTAAATTGTTAAGATTCGGTTAAATCATGATCTTAGATAAAAAAATTTGAATAGAGAGTCTTGTTTAAATATTAATTATTAAAACTATTTTTAAAAAATGATAAAGTTTGGATTTGATATGTCAAATTTTAGGTTTGCAAAATATATTAGCGTCCAATTCATGATTTGGAATGACCTATCGGTGTGCGTGTTTTAAGAGGTCTTGACTCGATATTAAGTTGGGTCAAGCATGGGTAAAAGTTAAATATTCTACTCTTGCTCGATCTAAAATGAATCTATCTAACCCAAGCTATTATTACCACTCTTAGCTAACACTGGACGTGGTGCCCCTAACAAATTGAATGTGATGGAAGTGGTAATGGAGCATGTGTTATACTTTGGATATACATAGGGCTTGGACTATGGCCGGCTAGATTTTAGGTCGGGCTTTGGATCGGGCTTGAATAATATCAGATCTATTTTGGAGTTGAATATAGAGTTCATTTTAATTGGACTTGTTTGTATTTATTATGAAAAATTTATATTTATTAAATAGTTTATATTTATTTCACTTGAAATTTATATTTATCTTAGAATATGTTTATTTATTACAAAAAATAAAAAGTGATTATCCCATTTACATTATTGGTCCAGCAATAAACATAAATTCTTCGAGATAAATATAAACTTCGATTAGAATAAATATATTTTTTAAAAATAAACACATATATTTTTAGAATAAGTATAAATGAGTTCGAAATATTTATAAATATAACAAATAAAAATACTGGAGAATAAATGTAAACTTTTTTACCTGCATTAATGATGCATTAATAATAATTAGAGCTATAAATGATGTTGGAAAAATCTGCATTTTTTTGTCTCTCGAAAATAAACACAAATATTTTGGAATAAATATAAATTTTAGATTGAATAAAAATAAAACCTTTCAAAATAAACTCAAATATTTTTATAATAAATATAAACAAGTTTAGAATAAATACAAATATAATAAATAGAAATGCTTCAAAGTAAGCATAAATGCTCCACTTTTATAATGAACACAAATTCTACTCAATAAATACAAATACTTCAAAATAAATACAAACTTTTCCATGCCCATTTATAACGCATAGGATTTCATTCCGCTAGCATTAATAAACTATATTTTTTATTACTTTTTAAAATTCTAAAAAAAAGAAAAGTAGCTATTTTTTTTGTTGCATAGATCCTTGTGCGAATTGGATGGTGGGAAGGTTGATCAAATTTAGCTATAAATACCCCTCTTTCTATAGATATATATAAAAGTAAACTTGGTTACATTCGAATAGATTTGGAGCCAAATCTGGTCAAGTCTTCTATCATCTAATTTGCACCGATTTTTATGTAAAAAATAAAAAATTAATGGTGTATCAATGATATAGAATAAATATAAATAAAAATAAACAAAAATGCTCTAGAATAAATACAGCATTCCAGATAAATATAATTTTTAGAATAAATTCAAATACTTTAAAATAAATAGAAATTCTTTCATCTGTCTATATTTGTGTTTATTTTAAAATATTTTTATTTATTTTGAAAAGATTTATATTTATTTTAGAGCATTTGTATTTATTCTAAAAAAGCCGACTATCCTATTATTAACGGTTCTAATAACTATAAGCAACATTAATACATTATTAATACGAGTAAAAAAATTTATATTTATTCTAAATATTTTTATTTATTTTTATTTTATATTATTAATATATCATTAACTTTTTATTTTTACTGTACAGGAAATTTGTGAAAAATTTGATCAGATTTGAATCTAAATCCATTCAAATATAATAAAATTTATCTCTTTACATATATTTATGTATATCAGTATATATTAGATTGTTGACCTTTCAAAGGTCATGTTAGAATGTGAGGCTGGCAATATGCGCTTATGACCTAATCCACTATCCCATCTTTCTATAAATGATGATCAAAATAACCTCTTCCATGCTGAGAATCACTATGAGAGGCCAAGAATTCCACTCTCTAATAGCGGGCTTCATTAATAATCAACCTACTTTGTCAATTGATGCTTTCCTTTTTTTCGAAGCATCTTCACATATGAATCAAAGTTATCTTGCTTCACTCTAGAGATAGCAATGGATCAGGTTTGGTCCGGATACATAATCATCCAAATCCAAACCCGAATACTTAATAAACTATTCAAACCCGGTTCAAACATCATCGAGACTGGATTTTTTTTATCCAAACCCATCTCAATCAGGTATCGGATAATTCGGATTTACCCGGCCCGAACCCAATTAAATTATATTAAATATTTTTTTTCATTTTTGTTGACTTTAAAATTTTTTACCATTTTATAAATCATGCATACATTAAACAAATAAAATCTAAATACATTTTTAGTTCGACAATATTTAGTTTCATATTCAAAATAAAATTTAAATTATCTTAAATAAATAAAATTTGGCAAGATTTAATTTAATACTTCTGAAATAAATAAAATATAATATATATTAATTATTGTTGCTGATCTCACCGCGGTGGCCTATAGCTCTTGAGCTGGCACTGGTCTCGGACCGTCTCACCTCGAGATCTCCAAGCTTCCGGACCTGCAAAACAGAGTCAGAGACCCTGGCCGGGGGTTCCGGCGGGAGCGCTCCGACGGTCAAGTTAGAGAGCGGCGAAATGGAACAGATCCCCTAAGACGGGTTCCCGAAGGATTCCCGTGCTTAGAGGAGATGTTAATGAAAGAAGTGTGGGGAAGAGTAGAGTTGATGCCCAGCTCCCTGCGCTGAGTTCACCGAGCTCACGCCTGAGGATTCCTTGAGGACTCCTAGGATCGTTCTCTTGGTGTGTTTCTCCTCTTTTTCACTTACCTCCCTGCCCGTTTTTACCATCATTTTTATATCATCACATTGCCTCCAGCCCGCCCTCCCCTCCGGGGGCTCCCTCCCCCTTCTCGCCTTTCTCCCCCCCTTCCTTTCCTCTTCGGGCCCGGAAACTCAGTGGCCGAACCGCCTCGCCCGTCGTGTGTCACGAGGAAGGGGGGAGGATACTGGCGAGGATTTGGGCCGAGTGCAGGAGCTCTCCTTTCGAGGCGTTGATGATGAGCGCCCAGCCATTTTGGTCTCCTGCCCGCAAGGATTCCGCTTCTCGGTTGCGGGGCCCATCCGACTAGTATAAACGAGGTTTCGCGTGTCATTGCAGACCGTACTGGCGCCCCCTACGGGGCGCAGCGCGTGCAAACCGAGTGGCGATCTTGCAACCCGCGTCCCTACTTCCCCGAGGCTTCGCTGAGTAGGGCTGACCTCGGCCAAGGTGGACCCGTCAGGGGGCGCCTCCTGGCGGAGGAGCGGATAAAGGCCTGACTTCGGCCGAGGTGGACCCGTCTCCGGGTGCCACCTAGCGAAGGAGCAGGAGGGCCCGGCTTAACCTCGGCAGAGGTGGACCCGTCTCCGGGTGCCACCTAGTAAGGGAGCAAGGGGCCGCCAGCCTCGACCGAGGTGAACCCCTCCTGTGAGGACACCTGGCGGAATGGCAGAGAGGTGCTCGACTTTGGCCGAGGTGGACCCATCTTCGGGTGCCACCTGGCGAAGGAGCAGGAGGGCCCGGCTCGACCTTGGCGGAGGTGGACCCATCTCCGGGTGCCACCTGGCGAGGGAGCGAGGGGCCGACAGCTTCGACCGAGGTGGACCCCTCCTAGGTGGACACCTGGCGGAACAGCAGAGAGGTGCTCGACTTCGGCCGAGGTGGATCCGTCTCCGGGTGCCACCTGGCGAAGGAGCAGGAGGGCCCGGCTCGAACTCGGCGGAGGTGGACACGTCTCCGGGTGCCACCTGGCGAGGGAGCGAGGGGCCGCCAGCTTCGGCCAAGGTGGACCCCTCCTGGGTGGACACCTGGCGGAACGGCATAGAGGTGCTCGACTTCGGCCGAGGTGGACCCGTCTCCGGGCGCCGCTTGGCGAAGGAGCAAGAGGGCTCAGCTCGACCTCGGCGGAGGTGGACCCGTCTCCGGGTGCCACCTGGCGAGGGAGCGAGGGGCCGTCAGCTTCGGCCGAGATGGACCCCTCCTGGGTGGACACCTAGCGGAACAGCAGAGAGGTGCTCGACTTCGACCGATGTGGACCCGTCTCCGGGTGCCACCTGGCGAAGGAGTAGGAGGGCCCGACTAGACCTCGGCGGAGGTGGACCCATCTCTGGGTGCCACCTGGCGAGGGAGCGAGGGGCTGCCAGCTTCGGCCGAGGTGGACTCCTCCTGGTTGGACACCTGGCGGAGTGGCAGAGAGGTGCTCCACTTCGGCCGAGATGGACCCGTCTCCGGGCGCCACTTGGCGAAGGAGCAGAAGGGCCCGGCTCGGCCTCAGCAGAGGTGGACCCGTCTCCGGGTGCCACCTGGTGAGGGAGCGAGGGGCCGCCAGCTTTGGCCGAGGTGGACCTGTCTCCGGGTGCCACCTGGCGGAGGAGCAGAAAGGTGCTCAACTTCGGCCGAGATGGACCCGTCTCCGGGCGCCACCCGGCGAAGGAGAAAGAGGGCCCGGCTCGACCTCAGCAAAGGTGGACCTGTCTCCGGGTGCCACATGGCGAGAGAGCGAGGGGCCGCTAGCTTCGGCCGAGGTGGACCCCTCCTGGATGGACACTTGGCGGAGCGGCAGAGAGGCGCTCGACATCGGCCGAGGTGGACCCGTCTCCGGGCGCCACCTAGCAAAGGAGCAGGAGGGCCCGGCTCGACCTCGGCAGAGGTGGACCCGTCTCCGGGTGCCACCTGGCGAGGGAGCGAGGGGCCGCCAGCTTTGACCGAGGTGGACCCCTCCTAGGTGGACATCTAGAGGAGCGGTAGAGAAGTGCTCGAGTTCGGCCGAGGTGGACCCGTCTTCGGGCACCACCTGGTGAAGGAGTAGGAGGGCCCGGCTCGACCTCGGCAAAGGTGGACCCATCTCCGGGTGCCACCTGGCGAGGCAGCGAGGAGCCGGCAGCTTCGACCGAGGTGGACCCCACCTGGGTGGACACTTGGCGTAACGGCAGAGAGGTGCTCGACTTCGGCCAAGGTGGACCCGTCTCCGGGTGCCACCTGGCGAAGGAGCAGGAGAGCCCGGCTCAAACTCGACGGAGGTGGACCCGTCTCCGGGTGCCACCTGGCGAGGGAGCGAGGGGCCGCCAGCTTCGGCCGAGGTAGATCCCTCCTGGGTGGACACCTGGTGGAGTGGCAGAGAGGTGCTCGACTTCGGCCAAGGTGGACCTGTCTTCGGGCGCCGCTTGGCGAAGGAGCAGGAGGGCCCAGCTCGACCTCGGCAGAGGTGGACCCATCTCCGGGTGCCACTTGGCGAGGGAGCAAGGGGCCGTCAGCTTTGGCCGAGGTGGACCCCTCCTGGGTGGACACCTAGCAGAACGGCAGAGAGATGCTCGACTTCGACCGAGGTGGACCCGTCTCCGGGTGCCACCTGGCGAAGGAGCAGGAGGGCCCGGCTCGACCTCGACGGAGGTGGACCCGTCTCCGAGTGCCACCTGGCGAGGGAGCGAGGGGCCGGCAGCTTCGGTCGAGGTGGACCCCTCCTGGGTGAACACCTTGCGGAACGATAGAGAGATGCTTGACTTCGGCCGAGGTGGACCCGTCTCCGGGTGCCACCTAGCGAAGAAGCAGGAGGGCCCGGCTCAAACTCTGCGAAGGTGGACCCATCTCCGGGTGCCACCGTGCGAAGGAGCAGGAGGGCCCGGCTCGACCTCGGCAAAGGTGGACCCGTCTCCGGGTGCCACCTGGCGAGGGAGCAAGGGGCCGTCAGCTTCGGCCGAGGTGGACCCCTCCTGGGTGGACACCTAGCAGAACGGCAGAGAGGTGCTCGACTTTGACCGAGGTGGACCCGTCTCCGGGTGCCACCTGGCGAAGGAGCAGGAGGGCCCGGCTCGACCTTGGTGGAGGTGGACCCGTCTCCGGGTGCCACCTAGCGAGGGAGCGAGGGGCCGGCAGCTTCGATCAAGATGAACCCCTCCTGGGTGAACACCTGGCAGAACGGCAGAGAGGTGCTTGACTTCGGCCGAGGTGGACCCGTCTCCGGGTGCCACCTGGCGAAGGAGCAGGAGGGCCTGGCTCGAACTCGACGGAGGTGGACCCGTCTCTGGGTGCCACCTGGCGAGGTAGCGAGGGGCCGCCAGCTTCGGCCAAGGTGGACCCCTCCTGGGTAGACACCTGGCAGAGCGGTAGAGAGGTGCTAGACTTCGGTCGATATGGACCCGTCTCCGGGCGCCACCTGGTGAAGGAGCAGGAGGGCCCGGCTCGACCTTGACAGAGGTGGACCCATCTCCGGGTGCCACCTAGTGAGGGAGCGAGGGGCTGCCAGCTTCGGCCGAGGTGGACTCCTCCTGGGTGGACACCTGAAGGAGCTGGAGAGAGGTGCTCGACTTCGGTCGAGGTGGACCCGTCTCCGGGTGCCACCTGGCGAAGGAGTAGGAGCGCCCGGCTCGAACTTGACGGAGGTGGACCCGTCTCCAGGTGCCACCTGGCGAGGGAACGAGGGGCCGCCAGCTTCAGCCGAGGTAGATCCCTCTTGGGTGGACACCGGGTGGAGCGGTAGAGAGGTGCTCGACTTCGGCCGAGATGGATCCATCTTCGGGCGCCGCCTGGCGAAGGAGCAGGAGGGCCCGGCTCGACATCGGCAGAGGTGGACCCATCTCCGGGTGCCACCTGGCGAGGGAGCAAGGGGCCGTCAACTTCGACCAAGGTGGACCCCTCCTGGGTGGACACCTAGCGGAACGGCAGAGAGGTGCTCGACTTCGACCAAGGTGGACCCGTCTCCGGGTGCCACCTTGCGAAGGAGCAGGAGGGCCCGGCTCGACCTCGGTGGAGGTGGACCCGACTCCGGGTGCCACTTAGCGAGGGAGCGAGGGGCCGGCAGCTTCGGTCGAGATGAACCCTTCTTGGGTGAACACCTAGCGGAACGGCAGAGAGGTGCTTGACTTCGACCGAGGTGGACCCGTCTCCGGGTGCCACCTGGCGAAGGAGCAGGAGGGCCTGGCTTGAACTCGGCGGAGGTGGACCCATCTCTGGGTGCCACTTAGCGAGGGAGCGAGGGGCCACCAGCTTTGACCGAGGTGGACCCCTCCTGGGTAGACACCTGGCGGAGCTGCAGAGAGGTGCTCGACTTCGGCCGAGGTGGACCCGTCTCCGGGCACCACCTGGCGAAGGAGCAGGAGGGCGCGGCTCGACCTCGACGGAGATGGACCCGTCTCCGGGTGCCACGTGGCGAGGGAGCAAGGGGCCGCCAGCTTCGGCCAAGGTGGACCCCTCCTGGGTGGACACCTGAAGGAGCGGCAGAGAGGTGCTCGACTTCGGCTGAGGTGGACCCGTCTCCGGGTGCCACCTGGCGAAGGAGCAGGAGGGCCCGGCTCGAACTCGGCGAAGGTGGACCCATCTCCAGGTGCCACCTGGCGAGGGAGCGAGGGGCCGCCAGCTTCGACCGAGGTAGATCCCTTCTGGGTGGACACCGGGTGGAGCGGCAGAGAGGTGCTCGACTTCGGTCGATGTGGACTCGTCTTCGGGCGCCGCCTGGCGAAGGAGCAGGAGGGCCCGGCTCGACCTCGGCAGAGGTGGACCCGTCTCCAGGTGCCACCTGACGAGGGAGCAAGGGGCCGTCAGCTTCGACCGAGGTGGACCCCTCCGGGATGGACACCTAGCGGAACGGCAGAGAGGTGCTCGACTTTGACCGAGGTGGACCCATCTCCGGGTGCCACCTGGCGAAGGAGCAGGAAGGCCCGGCTCGACCTCGGTGGAGGTGGACCCGTCTCCGGGTGCCACCTGGCGAGGGAGCGAGGGGTCGGCAGCTTCGGTCGAGATGAACCCCTCCTGGGTGAACACCTGGCGGAATGGCAGAGAGGTGCTTGACTTCGGCCGAGGTGGACACGTCTCCGGGTGCCACCTGGCGAAGGAGCAGGAGGGCCCAGCTCGAACTCGGTGGAGGTGGACCTGTCTCCGGGTGCCACATGGCGAGGGAGCGAGGGGCCGCCAGCTTTGACCGAGGTGGACCCCTCATGGGTGGACACCTGGCAGAGCGGCAGAGAGGTGCTCGACTTCGACCGAGGTGGACCCGTCTCCGGGCACCACCTAGCGAAAGAGCAGGAGGGCCCGGCTCAACCTGGACGGAGGTGGACCCATCTCCGGGTGCCACCTGGCGAGGGAGCGAGGGGCCTCCAGCTTCGGCCGAGGTGGACCCCTCCTGTGTGGACGCCTGGCGGAGCAGCAGAGAGGCGCTCGACGTCGGCTGAGATGGACCCGTCTCCGGGCGCCACCTGGCGAAGGAGCAGGAGGGCCCGGCTCGACCTCGGCAGAGGTGGACCCATCTCCGAGTGCCACCTGGCGAGGTAGCTAGGGGCCGCTAGCTTCGGCCGAGGTGGACCCCCTCCTGGGTGTACACCTGGCGGAGGCGGTAGAGAGGTGCTCGACTTCGGCCGATGTGGACCCGTCTCCGGGCGCCACCTAGCGAAGGAGCAGGAGGGCCCGGCTCGACCTCGACAGAGGTGGACCTATCTCCGGGTGCCACCTGGCGAGGGAACGAGGGGCCGCCAGCTTCGACCGAGGTGGACTTGTCTCCGGGTGCCACCTAGCGGAGGAGCAGAAAGGTGCTCAACTTCGACCGAGGTGGACCCATCTCCGGGCGCCACTCGGCGAAGGAGCAGGATGGCCCAGCTCGACCTCGACGGAGGTGGACCCGTCTCCGGGTTCCACCTGGCGAGGGAGCAAGGGGTCGCCAGCTTCGGCCGAGGTGGACCCCTCCTGGATGGACACCTGGCGGAGCGGCAGAGAGGCGCTTGACATCGGCTAAGGTGGACCCGTCTCCGGGATCTACCTGGCGAAGGAGCAGGAGGGTCCGGCTCGACCTCGACAAAGGTGGACCCATCTCCGGGTGCCACCTGGCGAGGGAGCGAGGGGCCGTCAGCTTCGGTCGAGGTGGACCCCTCCTGGGTGGACACCTGGCGGAGCGACAGAGAGGTGCTCGACTTCGGCCAAGGTGGACCCGTCTCCGGGCGCCACCTGGCGAAGGAGCAGGAGGGCCCGGCTCGTCCTCAGCAGAGGTGGACCCGTCTCCGAGTGCCACCTCGCGAGGGAGCGAGGGGCCGCCAGCTTCTACCGAGGTGGACCCCTCCTGGGTAGACCCCTGGCGGAGCGGCAGAGAGGTGCTCGACTTCGGCCGAGGTGGACCCGTCTCTGGGCGCCACCTAGTGAAGGAGCAGGAGGGCCCGGCTCGACCTCGGCAGAGGTGGACCCGTCTCCGGGTACCACCTGGTGAGGGAGCGAGGGGCCACCAGCTTTGGCCGAGGTGGACCTATCTCTGGGTGCCACCTGGCGGAGGAGCATAAATACTTCTCCCCGAACGGAGGAACTTTTGAAAAAAAACATGTGGTACTGACCGTGTCCGACTGGATCTAACACGTGCCCCACGTCAGCGTAGTAGCCATATCAGTTGCCCCCCATCCCCACGTTCCGCCGAGGTGTCGTGGCTCGGGACATGGGGATTTAATGCGGAGATGACGTGGGGAAAGCAAAAATCTCGCGCCATAATTGCCACGATCCCTGTCGTCGCTTTTGTTACGCCCGAGGTCCTATGAGAGGCTACCACGCGCCGCGCTTCCGACGGTCATTAATGTGCCATTTCAAAAATGAGGCAGTTTCCATCGAACCGAAGCGTTGATGTCGGGCGTGCGTCCACGCTGCGGCCATCTGGTGGCCCGGAACGGAAAGAGGGGTATGGCCGCTGTCGATTGAGTTTGAAAAGGAGGGGGACTTTCTGGAAATGAAGTCCCTCCACTTTCTCACACTTCGCCGGTGGTTGCAGTGGATTTTCCTTCACCTTCCGGGATTGCCATTTCTTTTACACAGAGTATCTCGGTGAGTATCCGTGTCTTCCTCCCCCTCTTCCATCTCTCAGCCGTAGTGTCCCTTCTGCACTTCCTCTTCTTCCATGACACGTCGCCGCCACGTCTCTTCTAACCCGGACGAGGCCGGTCCTTCCCAGTCGAGGACTCCATCGCCTTCTTCCTCGGAATGGGAAGTGATCCCGGACGAGATCCGTAGGTAGCTCCAGCCCGGGGCCTTGACCATAGGCATCCCTAGGGGTCTTAGGTCTCCTCCCATAGTCTCTGCCCGTCCGATTTCTTCCCTTCCCCCTCCGGTCACTTCTCCCACTGGCCCCTCCTGTCATGTCTCAATGATAACTGAGGACGACCTTTCTCTGCTCCGAGATATCTATAGAATCTCGGGTTTGACTCATCTTTCCCTCCCGCGGCCTGGAGATCGAGTGACCTCGAGCGGCCCCATGCGAGTCGCCTTCTACAAGGACTTCCTCCTCGGGGGTCTTCGGTTTCCCCTTCACCCCTTTTTCCTTTCTTTTCTCAGTCACTACCATCTAGTCCCAGCCAAGTTGGCTCCTAACGCCATCCGGGTCATCTTTGCTTTCATTGTTTTCTATCGTTTCCATGGGTTCATTGCCCGTTTCTCCCTCTTCAGGGCTCTCTTCACCCTGAAGCGTTATTCCATCGATAATGGCTGGTGGTACATTTCACCTCAGCCTAGGTGCCTTAGGTTCGACCTCCCTTCATCCATTAAGGGCTGGAAGAACCGGTTCTTTTTTGCCTCGATCGACGACGTTGACTGGGCCTGGAGCGAGCCAGACCGGTCTCCGAACCGGAATTCTCAGGTCGAGCCAGCGGACCAAGAGGTCTTTACACAGCTGCTGAGTGACGCGGTCCCGACCCTCGATGTTCTGCTCTCGGAGCAGAACTTATTCGAGATAGGGATCAGTCCCATCCGGGAGCTGGGTGAGGCTTGGATCTCTTTTCTGCTTCGCATCTCCCTGTCCCTCTTTTTCTTCCTTTTTTTTTTTTTAACTGGCTCGACTGACCTCTTCTTCCTTTCAGGTATGAAGTTCTCCTTGGAGAACCTGATGGAGGGTGCCACGCAGAGGGATGCCGCCGAGGGGATTGAACCCCCGGCAAAGAGAGCTCGTACTGAGGCGAGCCGGACGCCCGCGCCGACCTCCATCACCGGACCTATGGCGGCGGCTCCCATCTCCAGGCCACCTCCGGCCCGGGCGCCTGATGTCCCTGTCGTCGACCTCGACAAGGTCGGGGAAGAGAGGGGGCCGGAACCTCCTCGGGCAGCACCGGCTTCAGCCGCCGCACCAGCCGCATCCACGGTGGTCACCAAGACGGTGACGGCTCCATCGACGGTCGCACCACTTGGCGAGGGGACGGCCGCCTCTCCTACTGCCGACGCGCCCGCTCCGCCGCCAAGCCTCACCAGTCGATACTCCGTGATCCGTGACCAGGGCCTCGCGGAGAAGGTCATGGAGTTCGCCAGCACCTCCTGGGACCGTCGTCTGAGGGGTGGCCGGGACTACAACGAGGCGCTGCTTGGGATCCTCCCGCAGGTCTTTACGGTAAGTCCCAAGCTTCGAATCTTCTTCTTTTTTCTTTTTAAAGTTCTAGTTGGATCGTTCTGACCCCCTACTTCTTGTAATGCAGATCGGGATGGACGTGTTGCTGCTCAGGAATTTCCTCGCCGGGTATGCTAAGAAGGACGCCGAGAAGGAGGAGAAGATTGGCAAACTCGCAGCCGACATCAAAGACCTCATGGAGAAAGGGGTCAAGCTGCGAGAAAACAACCAAGCCCTCCGAGCTGACCTAGCCTGCGCCGAGGGGCGCATCAAGGAGCTCGAGATCTCTCTGTCGGAGGAGAGGATCTCGAACCAGCACCGCAACTAGGAGGATGCGATAGAAAAGACCCACCTCAGGGCTCAGTCCCGGTTGCTGGAGCGTCGGGTGGAGGAAGTCATGAAGGAGCTGAGTGCAGCCAAGAAGAAGAGCTCCTACGTCAACGGGCTGCTAGAGGCGTCCAAGCGGGAGGTGCAAGAGGCCGTCCTGAGGTTCCGGGCCTCTGAGGAGTACATTGTTGAGGTGCGGGAGGCTGCTGTGGACTCCTTCTTGAAGGGGTTCCAGGTATGCCGGGAGAAGGTTGGCTCCTTCTATCCCGAGCTCGACCTCAGCGGGGTAGTCCTCGACGGCAAGAGGCAGGAGCCCAGCGGAGGAGCTCCAGCAGCGGCTAGTGACGAGGTGGTGACTCCCAAGCAGCTTCCCGAGCAGCTTCCCGAGCAGCCTCCCGTCGACGGTGCTGGCGGAGAGAGTGCGCCTCAGCCCGAGGAGGATGCGGCTGCGCCGAAGTAGCTCTATGGCACTTTTATCTTCTTTTTCTTTTTTTGTATTTTTTTTCTTTGAGGTCTCCCGGCTTGTTGGGGCCTCTCCTATGTACCGACACTTTAGATGCAATGAAGCTTTCTTCTTACTAAGTTGTTGCTTCACTCTCTCTTCTCTTTCTTTTCTTTCTTTTTTGTGTATCTTCCGGACTGAACTCTGGTGCTAGCCGCTGGGACTAAGTCCCGTAGTGCGTTCCGAGCCGAGCTTGTGGGTGAACTTAGTTCTGCCCCACCTTCTAGATCGAAGTCTTGGATTTTTGGATTGAACCCCGGGGTCGCAGGCTGTATCTAAGCTTTGCGTGGCTTGTCGAGCTGTTCTTCGGGATCGCGTAGGCGAATTTGATTCTGCCCCGCCTTCCAAACCATAGTTCGGGACCTCCAGACTGAACCCCGAGGCCGCAGGTTGTATCTGAGCCCTGCGCGGCTTGCCGAGCTATTCTCCGGTATTGGGTAGGTGAATTTGATTCTGCCTCGCCTTCCAGACCGAAGTCCGGGACCTCCGGACTGAACCCCGGGGTCGCAGGCTGTATCTGAGCCCTACGCAGCTTGCCGAGCTATTCTCCGGGATTGCATGGGCGAATTTGATTCTGCCCCGCCTTCCAGACCGAAGTTCGAGACCTCCGGACTGAACCCCAGGGCCGCAGGCTGTATCTAAGCCCTGTGCGGCTTGCTGAGCTGTTCTCCTGGATTGCATGGGCGAATTTGATTTTGCCCCGCCTTCCAGACCGAAGTTCGGGACCTCCGGACTGAACCCCGGGGTTGCAGGCTGTATCTGAGCCCTACGCGGCTTGCCGAGCTGTTCTCCGGGATCTTGCGGGTGGGACATCACGCCTTCGCTGGTCTCCCGCCACGTCCATGTTCGCTGAACTCAGAGCTTGGTGGCTCTCACCCTACGAGACGAGAAGAAGCATTTGATGAAAAAAAGGATTTCATTGCTAAGGTTCAAGGAGCCTTACACTATTGGTAATACATCCTCAAGTTTGAGACGTTCCAGGTCCGAGGGAACCGGGATCCTCCTAGCTCCTCTAAGTAGTACGCCCCGTGAGGAAGTACCTCCGCCACCCTATAAGGGCCTTCCCAGTTCGGGAAGAGTTTCCCGCACTCCCGTGGCTGGGAAGCTTCAGCACGGCGGAGCACCAGATCTCCCGGGCGGAAGGACTTATGTCGCACTCTGGAGTTGTAGTATCTGGCCACTCGCTGCCTGTAGGCTTCCATTCGAACTCGAGCCTTGTCTCTTATTTCTTCAAGGAGGTCCAGGTTTAGCAGCATCCTGGCAGGGTTCTCCACCTCGTTGTACTGTTCCACGCGTATGGTCGATAGGCTGAGCTCAATCGGGATAACCGCTTCGGCCCCGAAGACAAGGTTGAATGGGGTCTCATCGGTGGCCGTCCTCGGAATGGTATGGTACACCTAAAGGATGCTCGGGAGCTCTTCCGCTCACCTGCCCTTGGCTTGGTCTAGTCTTGTCTAGAGGCCCTGCAAGATGGTCCTATTCATTATCTCGGTTTCTCCATTTGTCTGTGGATGCGCCACCGAAGTGAAGCGATGGTGGATGCCGAGGTCGCTGCAGAACTCCTCGAACTCTCGACAATCGAATTGACGTTCGTTGTCGGTGATAATGGTGTGCGGTAGGCCAAAGCGGCAAATAATTGACTTCTAGAGGAACTTGGCGACGTTTGCCTCCATGATCCAGGCCAAGGGTTCGGCCTCGACCCACTTCGTGAAGTAGTCGATGACCACGATAAAAAATTTCCGTTGCCCAGATGCCGGGGAAAAATGTCCTAGGAGATCCATGCCCCATTGAGCGAACGGCCATGGGACGGAGAGCTGGGAGAGTGGAGCGGCGGGCTGACATTGCACCACGGCATGCCGCTGACATCGGTCACACCTCTTCACGAATTCAGTTGCATCTTCTTTCATCGTCTCCCAGAAGTAACCTTGACGGAGGACCTTATACGCCAGTGTTCTTCCCCCCACGTGATTCCCACAGACGCCCTCGTGGATCTCTTGGAGCACGAGTGCGGCCTCTGCGGGTCTCAGACACTTGAGGAGGGGATAGGAGTAGGACCTCCGATACAGTAACCCATCCATTAAGACGAACAGCACGGCCTTCCTCTTGATGAGGCCAGCCGCTACGCAATCCTTCGACAAGGTGCCGTTGGTAATGTACTCGACGTACTTGTCCATCCAGCTGGGCTCTCGGTTCACCTGCTAGACCTCCACGGGCATCTCGTAGCTCGGGGCCTTGAGGTGCTCGACGTAAGTGCAGCCCAGCAACGAGTCCGGCAGGGTTGCCAGGCGGGAGAGCACGTCCGCACGAGCATTTTCCCTGCAAGGTATATGGGAGACGCTGAAACGCCGAAATCCTGCCGCGCTCGTTCTCATGAGCTCCAGGTATTTCGCCATTTGGAGATCCCGCGTGCCGTACTCCCCCGAGATCTGCCCGGCCACCAGCTGTGAGTCAGTGAAGGCCTTGAGGTTGGCCACGCCCAACTCGCGGGACACTCTCAGCCCTGCGAGGAGCGCTTCATACTCCGCCTGATTATTAGTTGCGGCGAACTAGAAATGGAGTGCACATTCGGTGACGACCCCTTCGTCATTAGCGAGGATGAGACCAGCTCCACTCCCGCTGGAGTTCGAGGCCCCGTCTACATGAAGGATCCAAGCATCTTCCTCGGGTCTTGGCTCCGGCTGCCAGTCTTGAGGGCTCTCCTCCACCCCCTTGCCCAGGCCTGCACACTCGACCAAGAAGTCAGCGAGTACCTGTGCCTTCATGGCCGACCTTGGCCTGTAAATGATGTCAAACTCGCTGAGCTTGAGTGCCCACTTTGCCAGGCACCCAGATGTGTCAGGTCAGCTGAGCATCGCTTTCAGCGGCTGATCCGTCATGACAGTAATGGGGTGCGCTTGAAAATAAGATATGAGACGCTGAAGCAAAATATCATCCTGACAGCGTTGGGGACCAACTGGGCAGGAACAAGTCAGTAGTTGGCCAAGAAAGAAAGGAAGAAGGGATGGACAGGAAACTGAAGGCCCCCGACGAAGGTCTCCTCGTAGAAGGCGATCCGCCGAGGGCCACTGGAGGTAACCCGCTCCCTGGGATGAGGGACGAAAAGCCGGATGGACTCGGGGACACCATAAGCTTCCTGAATAGACACGAGGTCTTCAGCGGCAATCACCGAAGTGATCCCTCCGGGACCTATTGACCGAAAAAGTTTAGGCTCAAGAAGGGAAGCAGAAGCAGAAGTAGAAGCAAGAGCAGGAGGAAGAGCCAAGCAGGGAGAAGGAGAAGACCTGGGTTCCCTGATGGCCAAAGGACCTTGAGAGGGCCTCCTACTAAATTCATACCGTGCCACCTCCATTTCCTCTTCAGAGGAAGAAGGAGTCCTCGGCCGGGAAGGTCCAGCCTCGGCTTGTCACGAAGGGCGGAAGTTTGGACCGAAGTGATCCATGGAAGAAGAGGAGAAAAAAGGAAAAGACGATGAAGGAGGACCTACGGGAACCCCTAGTCGACAAGGAAGGAGGAAAAAGAGAGGGCTAACCTGCTAAGATCCTAAGCAGATGATGACGACCGGAGAGGAAGAAGAAGAAGACTGCTGTACTATGCCGGGCGCGAAGGGTTCGAAAGAGGTAAACTTCGAAAAGACTTATCCCTCCATTCGAGACAACCTATGCCCGACCGTACCGTTATGGCTTCCCCAAGGGCCACACCACGTGTTGCTAATCAACGGGGCCAGCACCCCCAATCCGACTGCGGTCGCTCTGACTTCCGTGCCCATCATAACCACTTCTCAGGCATGGCCACGTGGCACCCCCGCATAGGCTCGAGGGCCCGCCGAGCAAGATGCCACCGATATCGGTCATTATTGCACCAGATCTCCCCACCTTTCCATGTCAGCACCGCAATTACTCCCTTCGTCCCGAGCGCCGCGCGACAACAGAACTCGGGAGTGGGGGGCAAATGATGTGACCGGATCACTGACGTGGAGCAAGGAGCCCAACGTGGAGCTCTTATTGGATGCCACGCTGAATTCCTAATACAAGCCCCTTCGCCAGGCTGAGCTCCCCGAGGTCAACGGGGCCACCCGTCGAAGCCGGGCTTCGTCCTCCGCCAGGTCGGTCCCCGCTAAGTCGGATGCCTAGGTCGGAGCCGAGCTCAAGTCCCACCAGAGCCAGACCTTCTGAGCCCGAGGTCAGGCCCCGTGGTCCAGTGTTGAGCTCAAGCCTCCTCCACCATGTGGCGCCCCTTCAAGGCCAGGTCCCCTGAGCTTGGCGCGCCTCATCCACCTCTGCCGGCCCGAGCTCGGTCAAAGATGGGCCCTCCCTTGGCCTGGAACTGAGCTCGGCCCTCCTCCACACAGCTGAGCCGCGACGAGGCGGGTCCGCTGCAAGCGGGCCCCATCTTTCCAGCTCGGCCCTCAGCACAAATAGAAGTACCAACCGCCAAAGAAGCCGCACCTCTCCTACGAAGACAGTGGCGGGACCCCGAGGACCGTATAGCAGCACCCGCCATGTCGCCATAAATGCCCACGGTCGTCGCCCACACCAGAAAGAAAGGAAGCTCACGTCAAGGCACCATACCCTCTGCCGACCTACCGTACAAATGAAGAAAAGACCCCACCGAAGAGTGCGAGTCCCGAGACCGACGGCACGACAGTCGAGGTCCTGCCAGGCTTCCAGGATGGACAAACAGAAGGAATGTCAGAGGCATATCGAAGCTTCTCCAACTATCCAATCAAGAAGGCGTTCCATCTACGGCACGATACCTCATCGTACCAGCCTGATAACACGGGAGAATCCTGAGGTAAGCCAAAGTAGATGACTCGGCCAGAGTAAGGAAAAAGGAGGTAACAACCCCATTTCAAAAAGGGAGACAACTATTTTTTCAACAACACAACCATCAAAAAAAGAGGAGGAGAAAGGGGAGAGGCCAGAGAGGAGGGCAAGACCACCTCGGCCACCACACCTTCCAGCTCACACTCACACTCTCATACGCTCTACTCACTCCTCCTAGCATGAAGCTCATCCAAAGGGGCTCGACCAAGAGGATATGTTCCCCTAGATTGCCACTAACTTGACCATCGGAGCGCCCCCACCGGAATTCCTGGCCCGGGTCACTGATGTTGGCTTTCTTGCAAGTCACGAGGCACCGGAGGCATCCCCCCGCGAGCGGACGCGGAACACCCGACGCAACCAACAGCTACGGGCCACGACGATCCGGGTGGCAACATTATGCTATTTTTTTATGATGCAATTGTAATTGTAATTCTTTTAATTATATTTGCATAATATATTTTGGATGTAATTAATGTAATTATAAATTATATTAAATTACATGGATACGTAGTAATTTATTTTGGTTTATATTTGATTGTATTGTTAAAAAATTAGAAATTATTAACAAACTTTGATTAATTATCCAGTTATTTTTAGTGTAATATTTATTATATCAAAAATTTAAAAAATAAGATATATTATTAATGTTAAAATAAATAATAATTAAATATAAAATATGCAGATCAAATTATAAAAATAAAAAAAAATTAGTAAAGAAATATAAATATATATATATATATATTTAATTATTTTAATTTTTTTGAAATGTTTTGTAAATAACTAATTAAGAAATAGTATATAATGATATTATTTAGAGATAAATTAATGTTTTAATTATTGAAGAAATTATGATATAGTACTAAGATTTGAAGAATGAATAGGTTATTAAAAATTTATAATAAAAAAAATTAGAAAATATATATAAGTAATTAATTTAGATATATAATTAATTGATTTATTTAATATAAGTAAATTATAATGTAAATAGTAAATATTTAAAAAATATAAATATGTATAGCAATTAAATTAATAATTAAATAAAGATAAGTTTGTTCAGCTATAGTTCAATAATTTATTAATTTATTAATTAATATAAAAAGAATAATGATATGCTAAAATATATTTATAAATAAAAAATGTTAGAAATTTGGAATTATAATGGTAGATAATTTAAGTTAGTAAATTTAAATATGTATTGAATTATTAAAATTAATTTATTATGGATTAATCACTAAAATTATTTCATCATTATAAAATTGAAGTAATAATTAATTATGAGTATATAAGTATATAAGAATAATATATTAATATAGATAGGCATAATTAATATAGTTATAAAAATAATTGATCTTTTTAATATAAATAAAGATGATGTTAATACTAAATGAATAAAATATATAAATATTTAGAGCATGTAAATAATTAATTAATTAAAAATAAATTTGTCATGCTATATAAGTAAAATATTAGTTTATATGTAAAATTAATGACATAAATAGTATATAAAATTAATAATAAAAAAATTAATTTAAAATTAATAAGTGTTGATTAAAATTTATTGTATAAATATAATACATTATAAACATGATAAAATTTATTTGATGTAAATAAATTATCATATGTTTGCTAACTATTTAAAATATATGAATATTTATAGCTTGTAAATAATTATTTAGTTAATTATGAATATATGGTGGTATAAAGTTAATATATTAAATTATAAATGAAGTTAGTAATGTATATGTTGCATTACAGTAAATTTGAAAATCATGTAGTACTTACAAACATTAATGGTATGATAAAAATACCGTATAAATAGAAAAGTTTAAAAATTATTTTTCAGGTAAATCATTTGATTTTCTACATATATTTTTATAAAATTTGTATTGCATTGAACCGTAGATCTGTCAATTGTTTAATATGAATATTCTATAGTATCCATAAATTTCTATAAATTTGTACGAATATGAGAATTATGCATATTAATCAATTGATTGTCCAATTTGGATAGTTTGAAAATTACAAATAATTTTACAAGTTAGTTTATAATAATCAAACAATGTGCAATGAAGACCAAATGAAATTTCAAGCATCATTTTTTTTTGTTCTTCGCATACATTAATATTTGTATATAGGAACTAAGGAAAAATGTTGTCAAAATTTCATTCGATCTTTATTGCACATCATTTGATTATTGTAAGTTGGTCCATAAAATTAATGCAATTCCTAAGTGGGATAGGACCTATCTTTTCCTAGTAGTTGGTGATGGGATGCATTTATCATTTAAGTCATCATAATCTCCATATGTAGATAGTAATTTGAAAATATATTGAAATCAATATTTATGTGTTTAATATAATAATTATATTTTTAATTTCATTATCATATTATTTACTTAATTTAATTAGTTTTTTATTGATGTCAATATAAATTTTGAGAAGGTTATCTCTAAATATATTTTGTTTATTAAATATATAGGATATAATGGGGGAAACAATCATGGCATTATGTTATATTAATGGTTCTATAATTAATGAAAAATATGGGATTGAGTACAACCAAGGACTGAAAAAGGAAATTAGAATTAATTCTGGTATGACATTCGAAGAGTTGGAGAACAAAATATGTAAAGTTTTTCATATTAATAGAACTTATAAAAAATATTGATCGTCTATAGATATCCACAAGTTGTCCGACCGATATTTGTAAAATATAAACCTATTCCACTAATCGATATGAAGATATGGAAATAATGTTTTCAACTATCAGTTCATATCCTTGAATATCGGTGCAGAGTTGTACATAGATATCCAAATTGTTGAAGCTCTTGAACATGTTTACGAATAGGATGATTATGAAGAAGCTGTTTGAAATATAGCAACAACTCGTATAATTGAATATGTTATTTCATACTGTACTCCGAACATCATAGATAATGATGTAAAAAATATTGGTTCAGTTTTTACTGTAGACCCGTTATGTACGGTGGATAGTTCTGTACCAGAAAGTAATATTTGAGAAGCATCAGTATATACAGCTGCTGATGATACGGTGCATATACATAATCAATTTTTTAATGAGAATGATGATGAAAGTGAACATGATTTGGGTGACGAAGCTAATGAAGATGGTACTTCACAATCAATACGAAGTTCAAAGGATACCACTGTTCCAAACTATTCTTATTTGAAGCTTCATCTAGAACATTCACTCAGGTTGATTGAAATGCTATGAATGTGTCAATGTATTCTTCATTGCAGGAACAACATGTTATATGGCAAAGGGATAAGAAATTACGTAAAGGACTTTGCTTTACGGATAAGGCAAAATTACAGACTGCAGTAAAGCAGTATTCTGTTGAAAGATATCATGAATTCAAGGTTATTGAGTCAAATCCAAATCTATGGCTTGTAAAATATAAGAACAAAGATTCAGGTTGTCAGTGGATGGTGAGAGCTATTAAACATTATGATTATTTTGAGATCTCACAATATACTGGTCCTCATGCATGTCTATCTGCAATAATGTCTTAGGATCATTATGGGCTGGACTCCATATTAATTGTAAATAAAAATTGGGACCTGGTTAAAAAAATTCCTATAATTATTGTTGCTGGACTTGATGCAGTCATAAAGAATAAATACAACTATATACCAAGTTATAGAAATTTATGGGAGCCAAGCAGAAGGCGATAGTGATGCTGTTCAGGGATTGGGATATGTCATATCAATTGCTGCCGAAATGGTTATATGCCATAGAAGAATTTAATCTCGGTTCTTGGATAAAATTTATCAGCACTCTAACTGGTATTCCAGCTTGTGCTCAATTTGATCGTATATTCTGGACCTTTGTACCCTCAATTGAAGGGTTTAAATACTGTGACCGGTCATAAGTATTAATGCTACTTTATGTATGGAAAGTATAAGGAGAAGTTGTTGATTGCAACTGCTGCAGATAAAAATAATTATATATTTCCACTTGCATTGGTATTATTGATGAAGAGTCAGCTAACACATGGGGTTAGTTCTTAGCTTGCATCAGAAATTTTATTACAACACGTCAGGAAATTTGTCTAATTTCTGATCGACATGCTGGTATACTTATTGCAGTATAGAATGAGTATCTAGGTTGGCAGCCACCAAATACTTATCATGTTTATTGCCTGTGTCATGTGGCAAGTAATTTCAATTCATGATTTCATGATCCCAAACTAAGAGATGTCACAAAAAAAGCTGGAATGCAAATGCAGCCCAGGAAATTCCAGAAATATATGAGAAATATTGAAAAATTTAATCAATAAGCTATTCAATGGTTGAATGAAATTCCTTTAGCGAAATGGACATGTTCACATGACGACGGACGATGGTATGGGATGATGACAACTAATATATCCGAGTGTTTCAATGAAGTTTTGAAAAATGCTCGATTCCTGCCAATAACAGCATTAGTGCTGTTGTCTTTCTTTCAGCTTATGTTATACTTTGAAGGTCAATATGCCCAAGCAAATGAGGCAATGGACAGAAGTGAAAGGTTTACTTCTTTTGTCATGGGGCATGTCATCTCCAAGCTAGCCAAAGCAACATTGCATACCATTATAAGGTTCGATAGAGCAAGTGGCTTGCTCCAAGTCCAAACTTCTAGACGTGGTTCAAACATGACAGGGGCAACAATACACAGGTACTTACTATCTTTATCTATTATCGAAAACATATTATATATTATGTTGTGTATATGCCAAATTATGGTTTTTGATGCTGTAGGTTGTTCGTCATTCATAGTGGACATGTACGTTCATAAATGGTAGTGTTATCATTTACCTTGCTCTCACATCATGGCTGCTTGTGCACATATTGTCATTGATTTTTATAGATACATTGATCGGTGCTATATATTACATGATTATCATCAAACTTATGTACCATAATTTCAACTAATTCCTCACGAAGAATATTGGTCCCAATAAAGTGGACATTGTATCATTATACTTGACAAAAATATGTTGCGATAGAAAGGTAGGCCACGTTCCACAAGGATTAGGAACGATATGGATGTTAGAGAAGCTGGAACAAACGCAGGTGTACAATATGTAAGGAGGAATGGCATGACAGATGATCATGTCCAAGACTTTTACAAGTAGATTAGTAAAATTATGGAAGTCATATTTCATAGATGTTTTAAGGTACATCAGTTATTTCTGTTATTTATGTGATGTTTATTTTTTGATTATTACAACAACTATACTCATATTATTTCCATTGTTTAAATTTTATTAAAGTGTCAGGATAGGATTTGGTTGTTGGTTCGGGAGTGCTATAAGATGTTCATGGTTCATGTCATTGCTTTGTATTATATTTGATGGATTGTAATATATTCATATGGTTTGTGATGTATTATTGTCTCATGTTAAGACTTTGTATTATGGTTGATGTCATTACTGTTTACACATGATTTTATATTATGTTTGATCTTATGATGTTTTGTAATTAACCTTTTAAGAAAAATATTATGTTAAGTGGTGTTGTGATTGCTTATTTTCTTTCCTTTGAGTTATTGTATGTCACAATTATGGATCCCGGTCCTTCAGATCGTAGTGTACTTTACGATCAGGATTCACATGAATCATCTCTTATATGGGAGGGACAAGATACTCCTGTTTTGCATTGTCGATGTCGAGAGATGGTTATACACACATCGATATCGCTCGATCGGCGTATATTGCCTTTGTTGATGCAATATGTATTTTATGGTCTTGCATGTGTTAAATTTATTAATTAGACTGGCATTTGATCATCGCTCTTGTCGAGCGCTAGTATCCAAAGACACATACTTTTCATTTCCCGTAGGGAGAGTGTACTATCACCCTTCATGATATTGTCATTCAGCTAGGTTTGCCAGTTGATGGTCTACCGGTGATAGGTACTACATAGGTAGACTGGGGACAGCTTTGTCATGATTTATTAGGGGTTATCCCACCATACGGTAGACTCCATAGATCACGGTTAAGCTTGGTCTGGCTTACTTAGCATTTTCAGGAGTTAGCTTTTGATGCCAACGATATAGCCATATAGTGCTATGCTCGAGCATATATTTTGCAGCTGATGGGTGGGTGCTTATTTATGGATAAATATGGGAACATGATGCATCTCATGTTTCTACCCCTAGTGTAGGGCTTGCATGATTGTATAGAGAGATATGTAGGGTAGCAGGAGAGATGCTAATGATATTGCTGGTCCTTTATTACTACTACAGTTGTGGACATGGGATAGATTTTTGATCCTTGCATCCCACAGATTACTACGACAGGCTCCTGATTCTATGATCGATTTTGATAATGGTAGAGCTGGTTTACCACAGGATCCATTAGGGATGCGGTACGTTTTGTGCTTATATTATATTTTATGATGTGTACGATATTTACTGATTTATTTAACAAATTTAATTCATTTATTTTGTAGATTGAGAGATATTTTTTCTGTGACATAGGTACCTACAATGTGGTCTCTTCATTTCAATTTTTTTAGATCACCTGAGAGTCGAGCTGGTGACAATTATTGCTTATTTTTTTAAAATGACTGATTAGTCTTATATGTTCTTATTTAATGAATTATGCTTTAAATTATTTATAAAATGGTGATATGGCGGTCATATACTATCGATATACTTGTACAGTTATCAGATTACTGCCTACACGGTCAGGACATCTGGTGTACTCGCGTGCCACTTGTTTTTTTCATATAATAGAGTAGCATTTACCTGATTGAGTGATGCACCAGTTTGGAATTCAACAGATCGTGATACATATTTGGCACTGCACCGTATCGATCTCAGGAAACGATTCGAGTAGGATTGGTCTGTCACTCATCAGTATTATATCCAGTTATGGATGAGTTGACATGATTATATTGTAGATGGTGTTCCAGTTGATGGTATCATGGATTATCATGATCCTTATATGCAGTGGTACCGCAGCATCACTCATCGATTCATCAGTCATGAGGGTGTGGTGTATGATTACATGATAAGAAATTTAAATTATACTATTTAATAATATTAATTTTTTAATTTCTTGAAATTTATTATTTATTTTTAACTTACAGAGCAGTGGCATCACGACGATACTTGATCTTGCTCAGCCATGTTCCATGGCAATGGCCTCGAAGACTATACAGGATGTATGTCATTCCATCCTTCATATTGTCGGCGAGCATGCACGTATCCCATTATGTGAGTTTTTTTAGAGGGTCGACAGAGAGGACAAGACTCCTTCATCTCTTCATCAGGAGCACCTCCGCCAGCTCAGCACAGATGAGGTACTTGATGATATAGTACCTCTCCATATCTGATGCTCGAGTTCACATTTACTGAGGATGTGGCTGCACATTTTGATTATACTATTGCACCGGACTACATGATGCATCACGATTATTTCAAACATCGAGGACAGTTCCATGACGAAGGATCGTCACATCACGTATCTACACAGCAGGCATCACATGACGTGGAGATATGACGGAGCATCAGGGATCAAGTGAAGTTGAGCAAATGCCTTGTCATATGCAGCCTGCATGCAGGAGAAGACGGTCATCTTGTGGGACTTAGGATCTTTATTTTTATTTATTTATGTATTATATTTATAAAACTATATTCTGAATTTTTATTTATTTATGTGTTTGTGAAAGATAATATACTGTTATAGACCTGTTAGTAGTTTAGAGAATCATTTATTTGCTTAAAAAATTCAAGGAAATGCAAAAAAAACTAAAACAAAAAATATGAAAAATAAAAAAAATATTATTGCATTTTGGATAAAAAAAATAATAATATAAATATGATATAAAAATTAACCACTACTCAGAATATCAAAGAAAAAAATAATAATTCTCAGTACTGCATGCATTTGAAAGATTACATCTATTAATAGGGTTCAACTTTAACTGGAGTCAGCTTCTTCAAATGCATTATGTACAGATGGCCACAAAAAATTGATTGATTAAGACATGAATAGGCATTTATCTCAGTCAAGATACAAGTGCTTATCCTTTTGACTTCCACCAAAAGTATTTTTTGATGAGTCATCAATGAGTGGTTTTTCATGCAAGACCAAGCCACGGTTCCAAGTCAACTTTGTGATATGTGTTGTAGCTGTAGTGGATTGAGAATCATCATGGACTAAGGTGCCTGGTGTACTTATGCCTCTCCTGTGTGGCATCAACTTCTCACCAATGGTAATAGCATTCATCATCAACTACGAAGCACAATACAAGAATTAAGACAAATAACATATATATAATGAAATGATAGAGCACATATGTTTACTTTTGTTCACAATAATTTGAGCTCTGCCATCTTTCACCAGAAATGATAGAGCAAATATGTTATGTACAGTATGTGCAAAAGATATTTTATTCAGCACCAGATTTTCAAGTCTTATACTTTTCTTCAACTGGACTACCAATATGCTCCCTAACATGCTTGCCCCTTCATTTCTGTATTCACCATACAAATTACTAAATCAGGAGGGTTAGAAAGATTCTTTACATAGTGCAGCATCTAGGCAGTTCCATGAAAATGTCAGAGACAGCACCACCAACATCCACCCAGAAAAGCATGTTGGGAACACTCAAAATTTGCTCCTCCACCTTGTTACCCAAAGTTCATTAGCATTGCAGTTACAAAATCAGAAGGGATTACTCCACCAACTGACGTGCAGGCACGGTCTACCGAAGGGTGTCGATCACACGTTGACACGGGATAGGATGACCGGTCGCTTATCATGCCATAGCATCATGCAGGGCTTGCGAGACCGCGGGGGCATACCATGGGTGATGGAAATGGTACGTGGAGATGCGGGAGGCGCCCAGACTTGGAACGATAATATTATTAATATAAAAATATATATTAAATTATTTCAAAATAATATAATTAATTAATAAACTCAAAAAGTAATATATTAAATTTCATATAATTAATTAATGTTATTCTTAATTAATGTTATTTTTATACTTTGTTTTTAAATTTTTATAATAAATATCAGGGATTTTAATATATAATGTTAAGTTTTTTTATTGCAAACTTATTATATTTCAAGCTTATCATATATTCCAATATATTAATAATTTATATATTAATAATTCTTAATTATTATAATTAAAGATATGGAAGAGGATGGAAAAAGTTTTTTCGATTAAAGGGATGTCATGTATAATGGAGCCAATCTGATCACCAGGTCGATACATCAGTCGCCAGTCCGGTACCAGTTTGGTCGATAACTCGATATCAGTCCGATTCCTTGCCCGATACCAGTTCAGGTGCTAGTTCGAGTCCGACTAACACCAACCCGGCGATCGGATTGCAACTGGCCTACGACCAGACTGTAGGGCTGGAAATGGACTGGCCCAAAAGCCCATTGTTTGGAACTGGACTGAGCCAGCTCAATAAACTTCGGACTGGCCTGAAATTGGTTCAGGCTGCGGATGAAATTTTAAGCATATTCGACTAGTCCTAGGGCTGTAAAATAGAGTTCATTTAATTTTTGGACCAAAGGAATGCCCGGATTTTGTCCAAAAATTTTTAAAAATATAGTCTTTGGGCCGGCCCATTTCCAGCCCTACCAGACTGGCACCGGCTTGGTGGCCAAACTAGCAATCGAATCGATAACCGGACTGTCTATCGAATCGATGGCCAGACTGGCAATAAGATTGGTGGCCAAACTAGCGAGCGGACTGATAGTGGTCTGACATCCAATCTGGCCCCGCGCCATGCAATAGTACAATAAGTGACCGGACGTGCTATGGTCCTACTAATGCGCGACCGTGACCTTCGGTAGACCGTACCTTGCCTCGTGCCCGCACGCCCGATGCCTCGTATTCGAAAATGCCATGTCTCGTGCCACTTATGGCCCGTGCCCGATCCTATTATGCCGATGGTGCCCGCGGGGCTTGGCTACAGTGCGACCGGGCACGGATAATGAGCGATCGCCAGCCATGGCATTTTCGAACGTGAGGTGACGGGTGTGCGGACACGGGGCAAGGTTTAGGGTTTAGGATTTATGATTTAGGGTTTAGGATTTAAAAAAGGGTTTTAGGATTTAGGGCACCGGTCGCGTGTTGGTGCAGAGTAGAACGATCGGTCGCTTATCGGTACGTGAAGACGCAGGACGAGCTCGGACTCGAAACAATAATTAATATAACAATATATTAAATTATTTTTTAATGTAATTAATTAATAAACTCAAAAATTATTTTCATATACCCATTCTTTTAATATAATATATAATTTCAAATTATGTTAATTTTTAATTATTATTTAAATAATATATATTTAAATTTTTAAAAAAATTACTGTATTAAAATTGTCTTTGGCAAAGACGATTTCAAGTCTACCTCTGACAAAATACTTAGTTTAGTAATTATATTACCAAATATCTATTTTCAAAAATATTTTTTAAAATTATATTATTTAAAAATAATTCAATGGAAGGTTGCTAACGTAAAATATCTATTTACATTTTATTCATATTATATATATATTTTTTTCCGAAACAATGATAAAATATTAAAGGCTCAAATTACATTCTTTAAGATCTGATCGTACGGTTTGCATTAGAAGTCGCTGCATTTAAATTCCCTCCTACCGTCTGATCGGGTCCACCGGAGTCTCCCCAATCATCCACCGAACCCATATACTAGAGGGTCCACTAAATCCCCTGCTATTTTGTCGGCGACCCCACAAATATTCCTTCGTGTGCGAGACTCGCACGCAATTAAACAACAACAATAATAATAATAATAATAATAATATTATTATTATTATTATTATTAAAAGCCCATCGCTTGGGTTTCCCATGAGCTCCCACGGGTAACATTCCTCGCGGTCTCTCGCTCATATATATATATCTATTAACGCCACCAGATAGAATGGCGAGCGATGGCGAAGTGATTCGCAGTCCATTCGAGAACAGGTTTCTTGGATTCACATGGATTCCGCCTCCGCTCTCTCCCAACCAATTTCTTTGATTTTTCTTAATCGGATGCGCCACCGCGACTCCGCCGACATCTCGTCCATGCCATCAAGAGGTCTTCCCTAGAGCCTTTGCTCAGATTTTTTTCCACTCCCCGTTTTTGATTGTTTCTGGAGTTCGAATTGTTTTTTTTAGTGCTAGATTGGTTCTTTCTTTGCTGAATTTTAGGGTTCTATCTCTATCTTTTGTGATAGACTTGGAATTCTATGTATTGGAGCTTTGGCTATTGGTGGTGTTGTGGTTAGGGTTTATCTTTGCTTTTGTTTGAATGGAGGGGTTGTGCGATGTTCGTTTGATGTATGTGGTTGGATGAATGTGTTGCCTGTTACTTATTATCCCATAGGGAACGGTAGCTAATTTGTTTTTCTTCTTTTTTTCTTTAGTGATTGGCAGGGTAGTTGATGGATCGTGATATATAGATTAGGTTTTGAAATTCTTTCTATAGGTTTTGTTTGGATCTTATATGTTCTTTGGTGAATTTCTTATGTCTACCCTGATTTTGAAGGCACCGTCTATTTCTTTCTCTCAATCTTCTTGTTGTTTTGGAAAACGGTGATCTTGCTTGGTTCTGTTCTGTTTCATATAAAGAAACTAGAATTGCTCTACTTTAGGCAACTGATTTATTAACTATGTCATTCTTTAAGTGCTTAGGTCGATTTAGGGTTCTATTCTGCATCTTGAGCGACAGACTTGTGTGAGGTTAGAGATTTGTTTGGAAACCTCTATTACTTGTTGCCTGTCATCGAATAAGGAATGCTAACTCTCTTGTTTGTCACTTTTTTCTGTTTACAGAGTAGAATGATATCTTGGTTTTGTTTTGCATGTTGTTTTTGAGTTTTTGTCTGAATTTCATGTATCCATGATAATTTTCTGTTGTATAAACTTGTGCTGGAAATGGTTTCTATACTTCTCTTTGAACGATTTCATTTTTTAAAAATACCACCCACCCTCCTCGGTTCTGTTCCCTACAATAAGCAGGGAATATGCCATACTGAAAATAAAGACATTTAGCTCATGATCGTTTTAGTTTCTAGAATTTAATATTAGTCTTTATTTAAATCAAAGTTTGGATGTTTGTTCAGTTCATGATTTGTTAGGTTTTATTTATGCTTACTGGTTTTTGTTAGAAATACCAGCTTTTGATTATCTGTGTCCTTTGCATTATTTTATTGTGGACAAGATGGGTTGATGGATCATGATATTGAAGTTTGGAGTTTTTTTTCCCCTTATAGTATTTTATTTATTATCTTTTAGTACAATTACGTATAATAATGTAGTTTGCATCCTGTGTGGTTTTTTTTTTAATATGTTTTATCTTTGCCGTTTTGCATTTCGCATCTTCTTTAAGAACTTTAAACCCAAAAGTTGTCACGTAGAGTTGGATGAAGAATTTTAATATAATTTCTAAATTCAATTTCAATAGCTTCATTAATTGGGGTTTCACATTAGCTTTCGTGTACCAGCCCCTTTCATAGGCTTTGTATGGTTACTTTACAAATAAGAGAAAGGAAGCCAATATAAAGGCCAATCGACTTCTCTTTTTCTCATCTTATCATCTACTTTACAAACATCATTTTCTTTATTCACAATCAAAATGCACTGTAGTTCTTTGTTCTGACTTCTCAATGGGTTTATACATTTCCAAATAAAATATAAATTAGGAAAATTACCTTAACTATTAGAGTCATAAATATCCTGCTGCTCCTTATAGTAAGAATTTCATGTTATAGTTGGTAGGGCTTTCTCATTATGACTACAGTTTAGTCTGCTTAAGAGGTCCCAGTGTAAGTATAATTATTTTGAAAAGGAACCCAAAAATCAGTTAAGCTTCCCTTATTGCCTCCTATTTGATCAACTTTATTTTCACATCATTCAGAAATTAAAACCTTAACAAGTAGACGTAAAAAAAGGGACAAATAGGTTCAATCTCAAGTCTCAAATTGGTTGAAAGAAGGGTTTGACAGCTGACTTATATTGGTAGTAAATTGGGCCAACAAATAATGACTGTTCCTAAGAAACCTTGTTATCTGTATATTCCACAAATATTATTTACTTGGATTTGTTTGAATGTGGTTAGGTTTTGTTTCTCTAGGGTTTTCATGTAATAGGTAGGTAATAATAAGAGTTTGTTCAGTGTTTTTTTTTTGTATGGAAAGCTGGCTGGAGTTACTGATTGAAACCCTTTGCATTTATGTAATATTCTGGTCTTTCCATCCCTTCTAAACTTCCTATTTCTTTATTTCTTGCTTCCTGTACCTTGGAGCCAATGATCTACCTAAACCACTGAATTTGATTCCCTTACCAATCTTATTCTAGGAATACAGCTCCTTTTTTACAAGGTCATACTTTATAATATGGTTCAATTTTTCCAAGAAAATCTTCATAATGAGATCAGCACAACACTGTTTGTACTGTGGCTGGTAGTCAATATCAATACTGATGTCAAGAGGATGTGCAAGCATCATCAAGCAATGTTGAACATTCCTTTTTTTTCCATTTTGTTTATTTTAGGTTGTTTCCATCCAAGTCCAGGAATCTTGCAGTTTAAGTGAACTATCTTATTTGAGCACCAGTATAGATTGTTTTCCATGCTAAGATCAATGCTAATAAAATATTCTTCTCTAACTATTGTATCTACCTATATGTATGGCTGGTATAAGAAATGCTCTGCCTGTTTTGAATTATAAGTGCACGTAACAGATTATTTTCTGTTTTTTTCTTTTTCTTTTGGAGTGTGGAATTTTTAATTTAATATTAACTTGCATCATTTTGTCATTCTCCTTTCATACAACTGATGCTGAAAATGATAGTAGAAAGCTACAAGAGTTTCTTGTGACCATGGAGTCGACTATTAAAGAACATCCTTTATGGGCTCATGCTCCAGATGAAGAAATAGATAGTGCAATCGAGGTAATATTTGTGCTAAAGAAACATTTATATATTTAGATACTCTAATATCCTAATTGTTGTTACCATGTCTTAATGTGCTGCTGACATTACTTGTTTGAATCTAATTAATTTTATTTATTTTAAACTGATTGTTTTTATATATATGCTTTGTTATGACAATTTGGCATATTTGTGAATAATGAAGAAACTATAAGCATCTGATCTTGTTAGCATATATTAATGGATAGCACTTCACATTTTGACTATTTACAACCTAATGTAAGCCTTGTCAACTGATCCTGCAGTCGTTCCCTTGACTGTATATGCAACAAAAGTTTGAAAAGCTTTTACTGCATTTTTCACACATATGATGTGCATAGCTTTATTCATTTTACATCTTCTACTCCAAGGCTTGTATTATTATTTGAATAGATATCGTGTTAATAAAAAATAAATAAATATTGTGATAACTCATTTGGTGATTGTTGCACCTCTTACTCTATTCCTGTAGTTTTGTCATCATTCTTGATATCAAAGATGTCTTTTCTCTATGGAGATGTGACTGATATATGTTGACTTACTCTATGGTAGAATGAATTTTATCTTAAATTTGCATTTTTAACGGTACTTTATTATGATTGTACCATAAGCTATAGGAAAAACCAAAAAAATAAAACAAATAGACTGCAAGAAGTTAGGATATAGGAAAAATATTGTCTTGAATCTAAATTCCATACAGCTTTATTGGGGCATAACTTACATCTCTGCTACACGGTGATAAATCAGAACTTGTTGTTCTATGGATATCTTGCGGCTTTTGTCTGGCATAGCTTGAAATTACACCATTTGCATATGTGTAACAAGTTATTCTGTTCTTATTCAGTTCATGTTATTTGAAATTTAGTATATGACAAAACTTGTTGGAAGGATGTAATAATGCAATGGATCCATTATGCAAAATAACTGTGTATGCATATGTATATATACTATGCACAAATACATATGGTGACTTATGCAGCAGTCATTTTTAAATGTCCAAAATGATCGGAAGCATTACCGTCAGCAGTTGTATTGGTGAGTATGGAAAACTAACATGCTTAATGTTCTGTCATTCTAGATGATCCAGCTCTGAGTCAATGTTGTGTGTTCAAAATTTTGACTAATTTGGTGACCTGACATCAAGACCTAATTAATAGAAGACCAAAATTAGTCCTGTGAATGCTGTGTAATTAGCCAAAAGTCACCAAACAGGGGTGCATCATACTTTGTGAACGAGATCTTCCTTTTGACCACCAGTTGGTCTTCTCAAAGATGGTTTGGTTTGTAGTTCTCTTGGATTAACTGAACTTCACAAAACCTCTGAAGATTTTGGTTACAAGAGCCGAATGTGCATAAAACATGCTTCAGTCAGTTGATCAAAATAAAAAAGTTCTCCAAGTCAAAAAGAATGACTTGAGATCCAGGATTCAGCCAATTGTGGGAGTCTTCCCTTTGCTTACATTATGGTTTGTTTTGTTTTGATGTAAGGTAAGTTATAGTTGTCATATAGGGTTAGTGCTCTAAGGTTTTGAGTGACAGAAATCTATCTTGTAACTCTTGATTTTCTTTTGACTGAATTATCTTTTCTGGTGACAGAAATATATATGGTAACTCTTGATATTTTTTTTGACAGAAATGTCTATTTTCTTTGTTTCAGATGAAATATTTTTGCACTTGCTTTGAAACATGTCTTTGAAATAGTTGTGGGCTGTGCAGGGTCCAGAAACATATGTCATGACAAAATTATTCAACCACGCATTAGGTTCCTCTCCTGAGCATTGCAGCAGATCTAGAGATTTCATGGAAAATTTGCTTGCTGCAGCACTTTATTTGGCCTGATCACCTGGATGTTCCTAGTGTTCTAACTTCTATGTAATGAAGCATCATTGCTGGTATAAAACTTTGCATTCGTATTCTCTTGCTGCTTGATATATTCAACAGTTCATTTTCCTTCTTCTATAAGCCAACAAGTTATTTTACCATAATTGTTTGCACTATACATGCTTAAGTGGTTGGATTAATAGCTGATTTTACTTAAATCAGATATGGATTTTGCATGATTGTTTCGTTACTTGTGGACATACAAATCTTGTAGGTTAAACAATAAGACTAACTAAATGAAATGTGAATGTGATTTGAGTTAGTTCCATGAGCATCTGAGGAGGTGGAATGCCGGATTGCCTCTTTTTGTCAACTTTTATGTTTATGAAAACTTCTTTTATCTCTAAGACCTCTTTTGAACCAACTAATTACTCTTAAGGTACCAATTTGATAAGCCTTTGTTTCTTCTTGTCATATCAGCTTACTGATAGATTTCATCTTGATTTTCAGTCTAGTAAAACTGCCACATAAATCATGTTTTCAGAATAAACACAAACTTTTTCACTCATATTAATGATGTATTAATAGTTGCTAGGAAGTTTGGTTATTGGAAAGTTCTAGCAACTATTAATATTCCATTAATGTGAGTGAAAAGTTTGTATTTATTCTAAAAAGCTTGAGTTTATTCTGGAGCATTTTTATTTATTTTTGTTTATATTTATTTTATACTATTAACACAATTTTTACTATATATGGATTCATGCAAATCAGACGGTGGGGACTTGACCGGATTTGATTCCAAATCCTTTCGAAAGGAACCAACTCTAGCACTCTCTCTCTCTCTCTCTCTCTATATATATATATATATATAGAGTATGTCTAAGATATTATTTTAGAGTTTAGACATATATTTAATATATTCAGATATATTGAAGAATGGTAGTTGTTCTTAGATACCTTAAATTCATGAGTTTGAACTCAATTGATTTATCAATTTGCTAAACCAAGATTTAATATCTGCAAGAACTCTGTTTTACATAAAATTAATCTTAGAAATATTCTACTTCTGTTGAATGTTGAATCTGTGGGGTCCTAGATGCATTAGGTTGTAGATTAGGCTTGTGGACTTGGTGATATTAAGAACACCAGTAATAACCGATGGACTTTGGAAGGAAGATTGAAAGCTAGAAGTTCATTCTACACAGCATCTCGAAGGTTTTGATCATTAGGGCCATATACTGAGGTGAAACTCCAAACAACTCCAGTAGCAATTACTCTGAGAGAAGCTAAGAGAAGAAACCAACGGCCGAGTTAACAAATGAGAAGAGAGATGGGTTGAATTCTACAATGATAACACTTGAAGTTCCAATAGAATTAAGGTAGCACCAATTTTTAATGCTGGGGAAGCCCAAAGATCCCAAAAAACCATGATTACGGGAATAAATTTTACATTCATGCATAGTCACAAGATTAACACAACTCAAATTCACCAAATCATGAACAGCCTTTCTTTTTGACATGATTCCCAACCCTCTTGTATTCCATGATATCATCAGCATAATTCCACAACAATACACAACAGCCATGAAAAAAAAGAAACAGAACAATCTTGATACATAATCCATTGTATATAAAACTGAGACATCCACAGAGAAATAGCCAAACCAGAGAGGAAACATGCAGCAGAGCAAGGTCAAGACAAGGAAATACAACCAGTCCAATACCAAGGAATATTATATTGACTTTTCTCTCACAACAATTTACTATTTATTAAGTTGCGGACATCAGCATCATTGATTTGGGCAAGCTCTTTCTTCCCATGAATCAATGAGGCTGGTGAAACCTTGAGCTTTTTATTGTATTCCAAAGCCTCCTTTCTGAGACCATCGGCAAAGTGTAAACAACATTTTCCCCCAAAGCCTTAAGCTTCTCTGAACTGAGGGTAGTTAGGACTGGAGCATCATCAGGCACCTGTACCTCACTACTAGCAGGGAGGGGGAGTATTCAAGGGTAACTGCCCCCTTTCCTTTAGTAGCTAGCTTTGGTTCGAGTATCACACTCCACTTGGAATTAGCAGGGGGATGAGGAGCATAAGGAACTTCAATAATAGGAGTGCTTGTGACCACCATGGGCTTTTGCGATGCATGGGGAAGTATACTTTCAGATTGCACGATTATGGCAGGTGAGGCAATTGCTTTGTTGGTCATGGGTACTTATGTGGAACTTAAAGATGAGTTCCTAGATTCCATAGTACCTGCCAATTCAGTAAGGGAAGGCCCAAAAGAGCAAAGACCAAAGGGGGAAGTTGTATCCCTTTGAGGTTCTGCAAGGGGCTATATATGCCCTAACCCCTAGGATTTTTTTTTTATTATTTTTTATTTATTTTGTGGGGTGGGGTGGGGGGGTGGGGTGGGGTGGGGTGGGCCAAGTGGAGGAGGGAGGGAGGGAGTAAACTCCAAGCATTAGAGAAGAATGTCAGCATAAGAGTGCCAGTGGCACGATTCCATGGGATGTAGATGCAACTGATTTGAATAGCTTGCCAAGGAGTCCACCGTGGGGGGGACCAAGGCATGACCCAAAGATAGGGGAGAGTAGACAACATTGATCATGTCAGTTGGAGGCCCTGATAGTGATTGAGATCCCACATGAGAGGTAGCTGATGTCTTCAGGTGAAGGCCACCAAAAACATAGACTGGACCCAAATAGATTCATGTTCGAATTGGCAGGCAGGAAATTGGCAAAAGAGGAGAAGTAGAACTAGGCAGGAAGTAGATCTGGTTTACATGAATTGCTCGCTGATGGACCTCTGAACTGGGGTCTGAACCAAGGGAAAGAGGAAGTCGGAAGAGAACCAGGAATAGAGGGGGGAACCCATTGATCGAAGGAAAGTCATTAGAGTAATTCTCACCTCAGTTGGAGTCACCAGCACAACAAAGGAGAACTATCAGGAGAGCTCACCACATTGATATTCTGTTGGAAAAATTGGATATTAGAAGGGTCTATAAGGGAAGAGGTTCACCATTGTCCTCCCAATCCCTCGAGAATGGAGAGCCACCAAGGTGGGGATTGATCCTTAAAGTTCTTAACTGAAATATAGACAATTTATTTGAATTTCCTTACAAGGGCATCCATTAACTGAGGAATAGCTTAAATGGACTTGCAGAAAATATTGAGATCAAATTCAGAGAGATCAACAGTGTCCCTTGGTAATAGTATGGAAAGCACCAAACCCACTAGGATGCGGATGGAATCCTCATCCCAACATGCAAGAGGAACACGAAAAATTTTAATATCCACTTCATAATACAAATCATGTTCGATGGCATCAGCTTAATTGGCTAAGGATAGACTGTGAAAGAGGAAGAATGGGCATGGGTGGTATATCTTTGGACTAAATCAAAGATAGTTTATCTATGAGGAGAAGTAACTAAGTACCTGTTGTGTCTGAAGTTCCTCACCCTCCAAGCATGGCGAGAGTGAGAAGAGACAGGAGAGCACATCCACTACCGTCAAAGAATCCACTTCATCTCTACCTTATAGAGGGTAAACTCTAATGATGCCATCCCTTTTGTGCTTTCTATGTGCCTCCTTTACAGATCTGGTAGTAGGCATGAAAAATAGAGGTTCTAAAGGTATTTCAGCATCCATCTTCTTCTTAGACCAAGCTTTACAGATCCTTGAACTATGACCAACCCCTGTACAAATATAACATACTAAGCCATTCCTACAATCCTTCCTATAGTACCCTGTTTCACCATAACAAAAACAAGATCCAACTTTAAAGAGATGAGGCGGCTCCTTGCAAGCCATGGAAGCCTGGCAACCTAGGGTCTCTCCATTATCTTGCTGAAAAGCTGCTCCATCCCATACATCACTTTTTGAAAGCTTTTCATTAGACCCAGTTGACTAGTTTCAAAAGGAGCAGACTTGGATGAGTAGTCATTTGAGGGCATGGAAGGGATGCCTCTGGAGTTGTTCCATTCAGCTGTGGTGATTTGATTTTTATTTACATCCTTGGTTGCACCTTTCTCCGCCACCAAGAAGATGGATGGAGCATGAGGGAAGGAAGAGTGAGGTTGCCAAGGCAGGATGTGGTGAGGTTTTGGTGGGGGATGCGAACTGGGGTAATGAGGCTAATGGGAAGGGGGGGGGGGGGGGGCATTAAACAATGCTATTTTCCAGCTTAAACTACTTGACTTGACATAAGGATTGCGGGTTATGATTACTAAATTTCTTCCTCACCTATAAGAGCTCGATAGAGAAGTTTTCTTTCATAAATTTCTTTACCCGACATTGTAGTTTCTATTGTGACTTTGATTTTTCACGATAATGTTGTATGCAGGGTGGTCTTAATCAATAAAAGTTCTTTTGAACTGCTGCTAGGATTTCCAGTCAACCATTAAATCATGCTAGTTGCTAAAACAACTCATTGTGTTTTATGTTTTTCAAATATGCTTTTTTGTTCATAGGCCTAATGCATTTTAATTCCTTTCTAAATTCAAGTTGATGTTGGCCAGTCCTCACCAGCTGCATTCTCACCTGAAAATTTTATCCAGCTCTTTAGGAACCAATTGAAGCTTGTGCCAGAAGTGGAATACTACCTTATAAGCTTATCTCAGCAGAAACATTTATAACAAATATCCTTGCCATTCACTGTTTGGAAGAAAACGGGTTTCAAAAGAACATGCAATCAGCAAATCTAGCCATTGAGGCAACTGTCACAGAGCATGGCAGCATACTACAGTTATGTGGAGATGATGCTCCCACCATGAGAAGGCATGCTAAGGAGATGCATGTCAATCTTGAGGTAACTTTTACAGGAATGATAATTTTGTTTACATATATTATGCCTTATATTTTACATAAAGAGATCTTATTATTAACAATTGTTTATATACTGGTGCATTTGTGACCAAATTCACGGTTATTCTGCAAACTAAATGTTCAAATAGTTAGTGCAGCAGAACTGATTTTAACCAATCAAGCTATTTTCTGCTTCTTAGGCTCCCCATTCTTATTTACCACGGAAAGTAGATTGAGATTGGCTTGGAAAAATCTCAGTTCAGCCTCAGTTCGAAGCTAAAGGAACGAAGCTTGGATCAGCAATCTTGGCTTAAAATTAATTTCAAGCTGAGCCAAAAATAAATCCATTGGTCTATGGTATTAGGATCTTTTCAAGCTTGAATATTTATTTAACTTTTGAATTCATTAAATGTTAATTCAGATTTGAACCAAAGTTAAAATCAAGCTAAGCCAAGCTTGAATCAAGCTCTGGTTCTAGCTTCGTTCAAGTTCAAGTGTGAATTGATATTTGACCTGATTTAGGATTTTCAGACTGATCAATTAAGCTCGTGTTCAGCTCAATTTGAAATTATGTTATAACTAAGCTCTAAATAGGATTAACAAATCAAGCTTGATTTCAACTTTCAAGCTTGATTTCAACTTTCAAGCTTGGGATTTCAAACCAAGTTTGTTTAGACCCAAGCTCAATCAAGCTTGGCTTGGAACAGCTTTAGCCATGCTCCATTTTCTCATGTGGTTTTTCATAAATTTAATAATCATCTATAACTGCTCCAGTAAAGCAATGGTTCATATCATCCATTATCAATTTCTCATGTGATTTTTCGTAAATTTAATAATCATGTATAACTGCTCCAGTAAAGCAATGGCTCATATCATCCATTATCAATTTAGTTTATTGCCAAATATTTCTTGTAATCAGGCTGTGGTTTGAACTAATTTTGTCAAAATGGTCCTCCAAGACATCTTGGTACCTGGTGTCTGTGCTCTATCAATTGCTTGGGCTCGGACTATTTAGTCTGTTTAGTGTACCAATAATATTAATAATAGATACCGAAATTTGTTTGATATTTGCTTCTCAAGTTTATATGCTTGATTTTTTACTTCATATTTTTTGCATCTTGGATATGTAACTGTGAATCTGTATAGGCATTTGTGTCTGCATTCTAGGATTTCCATCCCAATAGTGTACCGATTTGTCCCACTAGTGCCCTACCATTCCAATCTGAGAAGTGCACTTGGGATGGCCCCAGGACATTGGTTTGCTTGTGAACTGGATGCCCCCACATTCCCGGTTGGTACAAGTTTGGACTCACCAGTTGGCTAGCTTGGTAGCCTGGTACTAGTCAGGATAGCCAGGTCCATGTCACAAAAAAAGAGAGACCCTGTTGGCTCCCTGTTGTCTCATTAATTTAGTCACAAGAGGGTGCTTCTAGGTACAATTCATTAATTTTTTTTTAAAAAAAATGGAATCCATAAACCATGCTACAAGGGGCATCTTAATAGCATACCTATTTGGTTTGCTGCTTTGACAACATTGATATATAACAGCCTTTATGGTTTTCACAGTCCATGGGTACTTGATAGTTTAGCTTTCCATCTTGCATTTTGAGAGCTTATCCTTCAAAATTTTATAAATATCCTTGGAAATATTTTAAATACTTGTGAATATCTTTGTGTTGACATTTACCTTACAGAAGATACCTCCAATTACCTTGTACAACACAAGAGTCCTTCAATTACCTTATACAACGCAAGAGACCTTAACCATTAAACCGATTCTTAATCTCTCGGGCTATGAATTTTTTAAGGTATCCATGGACTTTCTCAACAAGTTTGTCTATATCGTATCTGATCAGTTACATTAATGATTTTCATGGCCTGTTACTTCTAAGTAATCAAGCAGTACTTTGAATTAGTCTTGTCAAAGCAGTTAACCTACGCATTTGGTAGTTTGCCTAGGCAAGAACTGACCTGGCTAACTGAATCAAGTATATCAATATACTTAAAAGCATGGAGAAGAGAATATGTTTTGAACTTGGGTGCCAACTAGTGGAGTTGGTAAAGTCATTGGTCCATGGTACCTAATGACCTGGGTTTGAATCCTGCCTATGCCATATTTTCAAATTAACTGCAAATATGCTTAAGTTTACATAATATATATTTATGTTTTCCTAAAATGCATAATATGTTTGGATGTAGATGCATGCATATATGTGTTTATTGCAGTTTTGATTGCCAGAAATGGTGAATGCTTATTCATATGCCAAACTGTAGATGCATGCATATATGTGTTTATTGCAGTTTTGATTGCCAGAAATGGTGAATGCTTATTCATATGCCAAACCACAAATAGACAACGCATATTGGCTTTGACAATGAAGATACTGATGTTGATTATTTGACTTCTGTTACATGATTTTGGATGAGATAAGAGGTTACATTCTGTATTTACGTAGAAGATAAATACAGATTTCCATTATTACTCGTCATTGCCCAACAGACAAGAGGAAGTAAAAAGTTCAGTTTTTCCATTCCCTCAATTTTTATAATCGGCATTTTTAACCCTTGAAGCTCTTCATGCATGCTGATGAACACATTCAGATTCTGTTAATTCCTTTTTCTGCTTCCTTACTTTCCTCTTGGTATTTCTTTACGTGTTCATTCTCTTCTCTCATTCTTTATTGTCGTTATCTTTCCTTCTTTTGTTCCCTTTTCCTTTTAATTCCAACAAACGCAAGATTGCAACGAGTCCTCACAGGTTGTCAAGTGTTTTGTCACCTAGGTACCACGTGCCTGGACAAATTCATTTTGATGCAATTACCTATCACGGAGGCATCAGTGCACAACATTCAATATGATTGTTCAACTAAAATCTTAGTTGTTTGTAGAAGCTAGAACCTAGGTATATCTTTATCAAGACAGCTCTGCCAACAGCAATGCTGATTTTGGGTTTCCTTTTGCCAAATAATAACACTCAGTTGATAGGGGTTCAAAGCACAGATTCCTGATATTTCATATTGCGTTACAGTCATTGAAGCAGAGACAACGGTAGAGAACGTTCAACAACCGCTAAAGCTGTTCATGCTATCATGAAAGATCTTTCAGGTAGGCACTGAACATCGAGAAAATGATTCATGAGGGTTGGTGATTGAAACAATTGCACATTTAAGAAGTGAATTTGTAATTCTTGAATAATGCATTTCATTTAACTAGGCCGTACTAATTTACTATGCCTGATACATATGAGCCGTTCATTCTATGCAGGTGCAAAATGAGAATTTTACAGGAAAGATTAGCTTCTTTGTCAGGGGGGAACAAAATGTTTCTAGCATGGCCTCAAAGCTTATTAATACATCAAGGCCAAAGCTGAATGAGTCATCAGCTCCCATCCTGGGTATGTACATACGCCCAACATTTACAATAACATAAGCATCTTTCACCTCACAGTTGTCAGGTTACCAATTCTCCTTGATTCAGAAGGTTCTGATTCATCCTTGCACCTCTGAATAAGCATCTTCGCCTCACAGTTGTCAGGTTACCAAAACTCCCTGATTTATAAGGGATCTGATTCATCCTTGCGCCTCCCATCAGCGGTGTTCCTTTTCATTGGTCCATTGCTGTGGTCTTTAGACTTGTGCATGCACTTCTTACAAATAAATTTAGCTGGTACTTTATCAAAGTCACTGATCCCGGCACACCTGGTATGCTGCCAGACCCCACACGCATCACAGGCCATCATCCTCTCACCATCATCATCCTTAGCACCACAGTCACAGTCCATAATCCAGTTCTCCAATCCCCTCTCCATTCGGAACTGCCCTAATCTTTGGTCATCTCCAACACACGTTCCTCTAATCTTAGCTATCCCATTTGAGCCAAGTACATGCCTGACAAGAGCAAAGTTACTAACATCTCCACTGTCTAATATTAACTTTTCAGGTTGGAATCTTTGGAAGATGAGGTAAGTCTCTTGAAAAGCTCTTGTTGCTTGTTGCCTTAGATCAGCTATAGTGGCAGTTATCGGCAAAATCAGCAGCTCTGGTGGGGGAGCAGTGTAGTCTTTTGGGTGATTAATCAATTCAACATGACACCAGATCCGGAGCACAAATTGACTAGAAGGTGGCCCATCATTAGATGCAGGTTCGTCATAATGCTTTATGAATTGCTTGCAGTCTAGGAGATTTGACGCTGAGCTGTGGGCAGACTCCTTTGTGGATTGTGGCTTGTAGGATTGCATGGTCGCAGGATTAAGAAGAGCATCATACATGAATTTGAGATGCTGGAGGAGCTGGTCGGCTGATGGCTTAGGCAAGTATTGGGCAGTCGTTGTCTGATTTGAAGCTGCCTCAAGCCTACATTTTGAGAAGACAAACAAATCAGATTTGATGGAAAACAATATCAGATTTTATTTATTTATTCCTTCTTTTGGTTTCCTAGATTTGCCGATGCACAAATGAAGGAACAAACAGGTAGGATAGGAGATGGTATGTCTTGACCGACCTGTACTCGATTGCACTCGTTTCAGCATTGTACCGGACGGTAACAGCCATACCGTCACCCGTTGCCTTACCGCCGAGTCCCTTGAGGCAATGGTCAAGTAAGCCCGGAGAGTTAATCGCCTGGAACGTGGCTCCTCTAAGGGCATGCCAGGTCACCCACTTGGAACCGCCAACGGCGCGAAGAACCTTTAGCAGGACCTTCTCTGCTTGTTCAACAATCTCATTTGCCCATGAACCCGATACACCTGAGGGGGCTTTAGCCAACTTCCTCCTCGAAAGTTTTTCAGGTTTTGTTCGCTCGTGAGCTTCATGAAACAGGCATGTCACGTAGCTAAAAAGGTCCTTTATGGTGACCAACTGGTAATCAGCGATGCACCGATACAGTGCAATCATATTCTTCAATGGAGTGCGAGGAGATCGGGCGTGGGAGAAGAAGACGGATAGCGGAATATTAGAGAGGGTTTCCACGGCTTTCTTGTAGGCTACTGCAGTCAAGGCGAAGCTACCAGCACCAAACCTGTATCCCCAATCCCCGTACCAGGGACGGCCAGCGGTTACCGCATGGAGTAGCCGATACTCCATTCCATATTTTTTGGATACGTCCAAAACGCTGACTTTTCTGCCATAAAAAATGATCATTTCGTCACACAAACTACTAAAAACTCGAAAATTTTAATTGATCAATGAGGTGCTTCATCTCTTTGTTTCATCCATTTTCAAAGAAAAAAAATAATAAAGCATAATATTATTCCCTCTCTTACATACATATCTAAATAAGAAAATTTTAAATATAACCGTTATTTGACTTGTATCCACGTCCTTTCAGAAGGATAAGGATTTTGACATCCTTAAATATCTACATCCATCTCTGCATTTGTTGAAAAAAAAAAAAAATACCAGTATTCGACACATATTATCATTTTCAGCCCTTGTTCTTGGTAACCACTATGTAATCAGCATTTGTTCTTTCAAAACCCATAACGGGCAGAATTGACAAAAAAAAAAAAAAATCACCAGGCCCACAGATGAACAGATACTAGGTTGAAGCCATAAAAACACCTTGCCTCTCCATGTCACGTATTTTGCGCACAAAACCATCACGACAAACTTTGAAAAATCTCGAAACAAATTAATCAATGATCTTCCCTTGATGAAAGGTTGTGGAGAAAATAGGCTAAGTACCATTTGGAGCTCTGGCTATTTTGGCTCACTATCTTATGCTTTCAATACAGTATCCCATTCAAATGGCATAAATTGATTTTCTCCTATTAGCAGAATAAAAATAGGATGATTGTTGTTATAATAAAACTCTTATCAAACTCTGACAGTAAAACGCATAAAGATTTTTATTATACAAATTTATCGTACAGTAAGAGCACCGAGCATTTTGAAAACAAATCAAATAATGATCAAGTGCTAGAATATCACAGAAAAATGTTGCAATCGATGGTAAACCTCTACAGTGAACCATGGAGATGACAAGAAATGCACAGTAATTATAAGATTTCCCATACCTGACGTGGAGCATTTTGCATATGCGATCCCAAAAACCCATTATATCACATCCCGTCAAATATTTTGAACCACCTTCTCGGCCATTAACTCTGAGAAGGTGGCCATAACCATTAGCATGCACCACACCATGCAGACAATGAGTAGGATCTTCCAACCGCACATAAGGCCAGTCTTCTAGATCTTCACCTTCCATCTCATATTTGCATGTAACACACCTGAATAAAGTAGCATTTGTGTGAGAAAAACAAAACATTGCATGATAAACAAATATCATAAAATTGCAAAACATTGTTCATATCTATAGGCTCAACCCCAATAAATAGCTAGCAGAATAACCCGCACAGATCGCATATACTGCAGAATTCTTACAATTGCAGGAGACAACCTATTATTAAGGAGGAACAATTTCCACCGAAGAACGTGGAAACAATGGTGAAAGTTTATCACAGTTATTACACGTATGGACACAGAACAAGACAAAGTTCCACAAGATACAATAATGAAACACTTGCCCACAGATAAAAGCTTATCACAGTTCTTAATGGATGGCTAACATGCCTAGCCACTAACATTGTACCTCAAAAGAATATACTAGATTACTTTTCATTCTAATAATCAAACCACTCCACAGCATCAAGCAAACACCACTTACATCAACATGCATTGATCGCGGGCCAAGGTAAAGCTCCGTAAAACTAGTGGAAATAAAGTTAGCAAAGTGTCCCTGCTGTCTTCATACCAACTTTCATAGGCCAGAATGATAACAAATCACTTAATCGAAAGATATTGCTAATTTGTTCCATTAGAAATATGTAAATGCTGCAGTTGATCCAGATACAGTCTCTTATCTAGCTCCATTTGTAACATGAAATACAATGGTACAAAACTGGCCCATTGAACTGCAAATCAGAACCAAGGCAGTGAAGCAATCAAAACCTTCATAACATGACATATAAAATCAAAAAAACATAATCAAGACCTAAGTGTTATAGATGACTACGTCATCTGTGCATGGCATGTGATCATAAGAAATTATAGTTACACACCTTTCTATCATATGCAAATAATCATAGCTCAGGAGGAAGTCTTATAAAAGCTGCACACAATCAAGGAGATCTTACAGAGATCAACAGTAGACCAAAATGAAAAGATCACTTTGATCCAAGTAAACAAGTTTAAAGCATACTGAAAATGCATCCTTGAAATAATGATCTGTTATAGAGGGGCTTTTTACAGAAGAAAAGCATACCACCATCAAGAACATAATCTCATATCGATACAAGCAGTCTGATGATAAACTTCTATTCTAGGGAACAAATGCATATGCCCAATGATCCTTTCCAAGCCTGTCAAGCTAAAGCAAAACTGCCCATGGAAACAACACATCAGAATATTCCATGGAAGATAAATAGACTAGACTATCGAATCCAGGAACAATCGAAGGGGCTTCCATTTGTAATGCAGACCTACTGCTAGGAACATATTTTCCTTTCACTGAGATATTTCAAGTCATACACATAGCTTCAAGAATAATGTGGTCTAGACTACTAAATCCTCCACTCACACCTTTGGAGAGCAAGAGAGAGTCAACAACAAAATCCAGAAACCAAAATACTTCGAACTGATCTGACATTTTCAGAATCATGTCACATTAAGCAATAATCAACAAAGGAAAATGTAACAGATGACGCACTTTCTCGAGAAGCATTTGAAAGAAAAAAAATTCCCAACCTATGATTGCTTCAAGCAAGGTTTGCTGACTCAAAACCGAACCCTGTCCAGTATGACCCTGTATCGGGCCTAAATTGCCACAGAAATGCAAATTAGGTGGGGGAGGGGGGGGGAGGAAAGAGAGGCGAGGACACTGGAGGGCCTATAGAGGACTCCAGGGGTCCACCTTCCTCTATGAGAGAAGAATGGAGAGAGAGGGGAGGGAAAGGAATGGATGGAAGGGAAAGCAATGGGGAGGCCACCAGAGGACGATTAAGGACCCTCGATGATGAAAACAGACCCCATAGCATCTGTGGGGTTGAAAAAGAGGCAACCCACCCTTGTTTCACACAATTTAAATTTCTTTTTGGTGTTCATAATCAAGTCACCCCTATTTTGGTCTATTTTTGCCATCCAGGGACCTCAATGGCCCTCCGGGGGCCTCCCCACCACCTTTCCCTTCATCCACCCCGCCCCCACCTTTCCCTTCATCCACCCCGCCCCCACCCCCACAAAAAAAAAAAAAAAATCTCTCGTGGAAAAGGGCGGAGCCCCAAACCTTCGGCGGTCTTAGTAGGCCACACCGACCTTTTCCTCTCCTTCCCTCCCCCTCTCTCTCTTCCTCTCCTTCCCTCCCCCTCTCTCTCTTCCTCTCTTTCCTCCCTCGCTCCATTTTCACCAGCATTCCAGATCGAACACTCAAACTGCACCAGTAAGCCACCGGTATGGTTCAAGACGATTCAGCATTCCTTGGCTACAAGTTTATTATCCCACTTCTCAACAAACTTGACAAAGACTTCTATAAATCCATGAAAGGATTAAACAAGAAATATATACCAATACAAGTAATGCATATTTAATAAAATGATTCAACAAAAAGCAAACAACAATGGGATGAGCTCTAGCACCAACCCCGAACACCAAATTTCCAGCTCAAGTTGCCTATTTAATATGGAGAACTTTTGATTTCTTTTGTTTTTGATGAAAGTGTACGTCATACAACAATACACCAAATTTCCAGCTCAAGTTGCCTATTTAATATGGAGAACTTTTGATTTCTTTTGTTTTTGATGAAAGTGTACGTCATACAACAATATTCTGCTAAGTTTCCTTCTTTACAAATTACATTTCAGTCTGTTTGTACAAATTTTAGATATATCATGCATCAAAGTCGTAAGGGTAAATAGCCTCCATAATAATTCTTGAAATACTCAGAAACTATTCTGCTTGCAGAAAGTCCAGAATACTTCAAGTACCATTTGATAAGATCAACCTGATTCAGTACCAAGAATTTTGACTAGACCCAAACAATATTGTTGGAAGCCCAAACTGCTTTTATAGCGTAATTGGAACCCTAACTTTAGGAAAGGGGCACAACAACAAAGAATTATAGGTTATGATTCATACAGGGCTTCCACAATAAAGCATATTTTATTAGCTAAAAATCCTCAATTAACAATAATCAGCAAGTCAACGGATCATGGTCATTGCATAATTTGGACAATTATTGTTGAACCCAACTTATGTCACTTCATATCTAAAATTTTAAAATTCTCACCTACTCATCACTCAAGAGATCCCAAATCAAAATATCATACACAATAAACCAATTTTAAACACTCATAAAAAAACTACTTAGGATACATGAATAAACAAGATCATGAACCCAGACGTAAGAAAACTCTCTCAAGAAAAAATACTTCTCACCTTGTATCAGACAAGGGCAACAAGGTTCCGCAATGCATACATGTCTGGCGACAGCCAAATGATGATTTGCTATCATTTCGAATTATAAAATGGTAGCGCTTTCCACAAACGGGGTGACAACTCCACCCTATAGTAAGATCACAATAATAACTGAGCATTAAAAAAAAACATTTTACATGCATATACTAAGACAAAACACAAGAATAACCAGCACCCAATGTTTATTGAATCAGTAGCAGCAAGAACCACTGCATCACTCGATTATGAAATTGCTAGCCTGCTTTAATTATCTAGTAATCATGCAATCAGCATCAAGTTAATGAATGTGAACCTGCACTTAACCAATAAATTGTAATTTGAAGTAAGGCATTAAGGCAAAGGATTTGAACGAAACTAATTTATTTTTAAAATAGTTTAAAACTAATATAATGATATTAAGGGTTTGTTTGGGTGCCTAGGATTTATAATCTTAGGGTAAAATTTGTGATAGGATGTGAATTTTGGATGATAGATTAGGATTTCCTCCCCCCCCTCCTCCTCCTTCCCCTTCCTCTCTCTACCCGTTATTTTATCCTTTTCAAGATTTCCAACAATTAGACAGATAACTCAATTTGACATGGTTTTAAGCATGGTTTTCAGAACTAGGCTTTAAGCAAGGTTTTCAGAACTAGGCCAAACCAGATGGTTTAGGGCACCCCGAGACGTACCGGACATCAAACCGAAATGGTTCAGCCACACGAATCGGAACATCGGCAACAATGGACAAGGAAGAGGGAAAGAGAGGAAACCCGAGAGAGGAGAGGGAAAGAGCAGCGAAGGGCTGGCGATGACCCACCAAGGCCGCCAAAAGGTTGCGGAGGCCTCCAAGGCTCCGCATCCTCTGCTAGGAATTTTTTTGTTTTTAACAATGATGACTTCTTTTGTCGGCTTCACTGGGATTGTTAAAAAAAAAATCCTAACAAAAGAGGGGCGATCATCCCTATTTCATGCTCGTGGAGCCATGAGTGGTGATTACACCGTCCAAGGGCCACAGCGGCCATTCAGAGACCCCCCAACAACCTCTCCGCCACCTTCCCCTCCCTCCTTTTCTTTCCCTCGTCCCTCTCTTTATATCTCTCTTGGCCACACTTTTATGGAGAAATTGGAGGCCTCGACGGTCCTCCAAGGCCCCCTACAATCCTCCAATGGTCACCGCCGACATCTCCACCACCTCCACCTCCCTCCCCTCTCCTCCTCCTCTCTCTCTCTCCCTCACTTTCTCTCTCTTTCTCTCTTTTCCTCTTCCCGGGTTCATCCCTTCTTTTCTATGTCAATTCGCGCTGGTCCGGTCCAACATGAACCATATTGACTCGTACCACGAGTCAGCCATAATAGGGTCTGGTTCCAACTCTACATTCCTTGGTTTTAAGTATCCAAATTATTGCAAAGGTTATATGGGAAAAAAGATATAAACTAGAAAGAAAACTTAATTTGCTAATTATTGAAAAGTCTTCAAATTGTTTGACTTAATAAAAAAATCTTTGAATTTTAAAATATTCTTTTAGGTTTATTCTTTCACTTCTATTCTTAAAATAGACTCCACTAAGCTAAGATACTGTTATTTCACTAATGTTAACCTCATGATAATAAGTATGAGTAGGCACTTACGATAAAAAAGAACATACATGTATCATGCATGATTTTTAACCAACCTCATGATAATAGGTGTGAAGAGGCACTTACAATAAACATACATAAGCATGTATCATGTATGACTAACCAACATAATCAGATTTTATTAGTTTTATGCTACCTATTAATCTATTGTACTCCTCCTTTATCCAAGTTTGGGAGCATAGGCAGAACCATTTTCAACTATTAATTGTACTTGCCATTAGAACTTGCAATGAAAGCAGCTATGAATAGACACTACAAACAAAATTATCTCAATTATTTACTCAAAAATGAATGATAAGTATTAACAAAAAAAAAATACTATATGGAGAAGTAATATATCAAAATTCATCTTTGTTGTAATCACAACCATCAAATAGATAGTTTTGAAAAAAAAAAAAAAAAAACTAATCCTAATCTTGTCCCCCTTATCCATCCATCTAATGCTAACACCCCAATTTTTAAGGAGAGACAGTGGCTGGCCAAGGAGGAAGAAGAAAGAACAAGCATAAGAGAGTGATAAAGCATTTATAGGGTACAAGCCTATGGCCTTGCTGCGATTGAATTCTGATTCTCGTTCCCAAAACAATTTGGAGCCGAAGAAGCTGATGGGCAAAACCCACTTTCGTATCTAATAAACTTATTCCCATCTATGTCCATCTCTCTAAAGCGCCTCCAATCACAAACAATTTTTATATATATTAATAATTTTTATCTGATTTATATTTTTTCTTACAAGATGAACAATAAAAGTTTTTTTTGGCAGTACATACATGCCAGTATTTATAATGTATAGACTATAAAATCCACTAAAGCCCAAAGTATATTTAAATTGTAAGCTTCGACTCATTTTGGCTGGTTCTGGGTGAGAAAGCAAGCACTATGCCATTTACTCTCCCATACTTGTTCTTCCATATAGTTTGAGTTCGGGTAGTGGGGTGGTACCATCAGAATGGATCACTCCTGTTAGTGGGTGATCATGAGAGGTTCAGAAAAGGAGGGCAACAAATATATCTTCCGTAGGTTCAATCATCCAAACGCTCCATCCTAAATCCCATATTATATTTTTAAAAATCCACAAAATTAATTATTAAAAAAATATATAATGATAGTTACAATGGTTTATCAAAAATAAAGACATTTAATTTCCATTAATGAAATTTTTTTAGATTATCTTGTAAGGGATAGTTGAACGATTATTACTGAAAAAAATGCAGCGGTAGAAAAATAAACGATGGGTAAAAGTATAAAACTGGCTATAAAAAAATGATAAAATTATCTCCCGATTCTCACCTACAATTCTACAGTGATCACAATAGATCGATTTTGATCGCAGCACATCCTCTTCTACAACGTTAAGCTGAACGACAGCATCTTCTAAATCACCCACCCGGAACGTGATCCGCCAGGGTATCAGATGCGGAGAAGCAACGGCGGAGGGCAACAAGATCGACGATGGCGGCGGCAGCCGGGCGTGCCGTACCAGAAACTCCCTGACGCTCACGCGGAACGGCCCCTCGATGCCGTCGGAGATCCCATCGCCGTCGGCCGGAAAAGTCAGAAAATCGCACAGATCTGCGGTCAACCTTCCCTTCGCCCGCTTCAGCGCCTGCCTGTTCACCACCATGGCGTCGGACCCCGTTGAGGCCACGGCCGGATCTCGCGATTCCAGCAAGAACGGCGCCGTTGATCGGCTCCAAATAGAACAAGGATTAAGACGTATCGGCGAAGACAAAAGGAGATAGAGGTGGGAATAAGAAAATAAATCAACAAAAAGATAAGATCAAAAGGGTTAGGGTTATAGATATCAACTAGGTTAGGGTTAGGGTTTGGAGAAGCGGAGGAGGAGAGGGAGAGAGATCGGCTGGGCCCTTCGAAATCGATAATTAGGATCGGGTTTGGGTTTGGTCAGGTCAGGGTCCAGAAGAGGACCGGATGGGGGTGGAAAATTTTGGCGCGATATGACGTATTTTAACGCGGTGCAAGAGTGGGGCCCGCGTTGGTACGGGTCGATGATTTATAGAGAAATGGGATAGAGTCGGCGGGATAAGGTACGGGAATCGGTGAAATTACAGAAATACTTTTTTTAGTTTATTTTTATTTTTTTGTTTTACTGGTGGTCTAAGGAGGTGGAATCCATTATTAGAAAATCGAGAATATTTTTGATTTAGACCGGGTTGGATGGAGGTTCTTTCGGAGGAGATCGGAATGTGAGGATCTCCATCAGATTTTTCTAACGGACGAAGGCAGTGGCCACGATACAAATGGGTAGGATCAGGTTTTCAATCTAATATAATTTTTTAATTAAATTTTAATATTAAATTTAAATTAAATTTTAAAAAATTGGATCAATACCTAAAATAATTGATCTAACGGATTTTAAGATTAAATTAGATTAGATCAATTAATAATTCAATTTAACCTAAAAATTTTAAAATTAAATTAGATCCGAGTTGAATGTGGCTAACTTTATTTTAATTACCATATAGTAAATTACTATTGTTGCTGTGAGGCAAAGTTCTGATTGGGCTGAATTTGGGCTGAAATCGGCGGCCCTTGCCGATTTCAGTTCAAATTTGATTTGGCTCGAAAGTTCAGATTTTCCGACGGAGATTTTGGAGAAGTCCATCGACGCCGCCGGAGGTGGGGGGATAAGGGTCTTCCTCGGGTTTTTTAGGGACATCGGGTGCCTCTGTTGATCCCGATTACCCTCCCTATCGGTGGACGCCGACGACTCCTTCGCGTGTCTCAGCCCTCGCCGAAGTGCTCTCCACCGGTGGTCGCTGCGATCGGAACCCATCTCGCCGGTAAGTCCTTCTTCCTCGGGAGAATGTTTGGTGTAGGGGTGATTGGCGGGGAGGAAGGAAGAATCCGGTCGATTCTTTCTTTTCCGTTGGAACCGAGGGAAATGGCCGGCAATGGTAGGACGCCGCCGGATTCCTTTTCTCCTTTCGGCAAACCATTCTGGGTGGTCGATCACAGGGATCGCCGCCGTTCCTCCGCTCGCATGGGGGGGATGTTGGTTGGCCTGTTAACAGAGAGTGATGTCTCTGTTAACAGGGGTGGGGGTTTAGCCATGTGCTCACCGGCTGACGGTCGGACGACCGCCGTTGGGACCATCGGTCCCTTCCCTTTCCTCCGGCGATTCTTCCTGGTGGTCGGACGGGAGGATCGCCGTCGATCCTCCTTGGTTCTTCCGTGAGGTCGGGACGGGCGCTGTGGCCGGACGGGTTGGCCTAGGCTCGGTTAAGCCGGGCCTTGTTGGGCCGGGCTCGGCTGAGCCATGCTCTTTTGGGCTGGGCCTATTACCTTGGATGGGCCGACCCAGTAAAGGCACCATTAGGAAAATAAATAATAATAATAATAATTAAAAGAAAGAAAAAGGAAGGTGGAGGAAGGGAGGAAAGGAACTGTCTGGGGATGTCCCAAGAAATATAATTTATGTTTAATTTCTTTTTATAGGAATTAATTATATCAAATTATAAATAAAATAATTTGTGATACAGGATCGTCATCGTCCCTGGAAAACCGGGTTTAGTGCTTAGTTGGTGAAATTGTAAGTTATCACTTACCGATATAACTTTTGCCATGCATGATTATTTGACTCTTAATTAAATTTTTACGGCTTATATTTATACTGCATACATGTATCTCGATGTGTTATGAAATTTAAACAAAAACTAAGATGTAAGAGATATGGGTTGAGTTGATTTTAGCTGCTCTCTAATCCGACTATGATCACACGAGGACCTAGACTCCTTTTGGGCCTCCAGCGGGGCTATCGCTGGCACATGACCGATGAGCGATATGTGACACAGGAGTTAGTTGTTTTATTCCAGCACATGCTGGGAAGCTTGTTTCTCGTGTGATACTCAGAGCTATCGCTGGCACATCACCGATGTGCGGTATGTGACACAGGATCTAGACTCTTTTGGGGCAAGCCACGGGCCGATTGTGGCCATAGTATGAGGGACTAAGTGAGTGTGTATGGATAGCCATCCTAAAATTTGTATAATGCCAGAAAAATAAATAAGAAGGTTAATAATGAGAAATGGCTTATATTTTATGGTTGCTCGCATGCATGGAGTTACTCCTGATTCATGGTAAATTTATATTTGTGACATATGATGACTTACTGAGTTTAGGGGAAACTCATTCCTTTCCCTTGCATTTTTTTTCAGGGCTAGAGGAACACATGGGCCAGGGATTCAATCAGTGAGGCTTAGGATCTAGTGGACATTATTATTTTTATTGCTTGATATTTGATTATGTTAAATGCGTGACTGTTGGCTTTATGAACATTTGAATCTACTTTCCTAGGTGTAAATCTTATGGTTTAATTGCCTGTCTAATAAAAAAAAAAATCCTATGATTGCCTGGTTGTTCATTTTATTTGAGAAAGGTTGGTACAGGCCTTGTATGTCCCTGGAAAGGTTGAACCCCAGAACATACGGCCGTCTGTCGCACATCTGGCCCAGGTCTTGGGGTTGGGGCGCGACAGATTTAATGGTATCAGAGCCAGGCTTGTCTTAAAAATCAAGATGTTATAGATAGTGAGAGCGGGGTAGAGATAATTAGGACAAGTTTAAATTAATAAAAGTACAAGTAAGGTTATATTATTTAACTGACTAACTTTTGTGACATAGGTTTAATGGCTCGGACCCGATCCATGAGGACATCAAATCAAAATGATCATGCTTCTCGAGCTCATGATACTTCGCAAGCAGCGGGTCCATCTCGGGTGGCCGGCGCCTTCATGACTCGTAGCCCATCACCTGATCAGGGCGAGAGCCGAGCAGTTAGTCCTCCTCCTCTGCAGCATGATATGAGGACAGCCAATTCTGATGGTCAGGTGGTAGGTCTTATCCAGGCTCTAACTGGACTTGTGCAGGAAATGAGGCAGCAGGGAAGTAGGGGTGGTCAGTCTTTTAAGATGGATCGGGGGATCACTGAATTTAAGAAGTTGGCGCCTCCTACTTTTGAGGGTTCTACTGAACCTACTGAATCTTTGAAATGGTTGAAGGAAATGGAGAAGGTCTTTGCCATAATGGACTGTACAGATCGAGAAAAGGTTCGCTTTGCAGCTTATCAATTGCAAGGCGAAGCTTCGGAATGGTGGGATGCTGTCAGGAGACAATATGGTAATGAAGAGCCAATTACTTGGGACATTTTTCGTCAAGAGTTTTTGGATATGTATTTTCCTGAAAGTCTCAGATTTGAGAAAGAGAGTGAATTTACAAGATTGATACAAGGAAGCTTGACAGTGGCACAATATGAAGCCAAGTTTATAGAACTTCCCGCTTTACTCCGGAGTTGGTGGCCACGGATTATATCAAGGCTCGAAGATTTGAGAAAGGGCTTAAACCCAGGATTCGAACTGGAGTAAGACCCATGCAGCTGGCTTCGTACCGGGACGTCGTTAGTAAAGCAAAAATTGTGGAGCAGGAGGTTGATAATATGCAGCAGGAAAGGGAACGACAGTTGAGGAAGAGATCCAGACCTGATGGGCAGCGAGGAAACCAGCACTCTGGCAAACAACCTAGACAGAAGGGAAATCAAAGGCAGGATCCAGGTCCTCAGCAGGGTAATGGTCCTCGTTGCAGGAGATGTCAAGGTTTTCATTTGGAGCTGGATTGTCATTGATTTTCTGGGGCTTGTTTTATTTGTGGTCAGCAGGGCCACAAAGCTATGGATTGCCCTCGTCCTCAGAATCCTGGGTATCAACATACCTTCCAGAATGCACCGTGACCGCCTACACCTCCTCCTTCAAATGTACCAGCTTTTATCCAAGGACAACCTTCAGCTTATGGATCTGGTGAGCGCCAGAAGCAGAAGACCCAGGCTCGTGTGTATGCTTTGACTCAGCAAGATGCTCAGGCATCGAATGCTGTGGTGAAAGGTAATTTCAAAGATCCTTTTTTTTTAAGTTGGTTAAATTGAGTTCGTATGATCATAAGTTAGAATTTAATTATCTGGTAGGTACCATCAAAGTAGTCTCTTCTTATGCCCGTGTTTTATTTGATTCCGGAGCAACACACTCTTTTATCTCAACCGGATTTACTAAGAAGGCTGGTATGAAACCAGTACCTCTGAACTTTGAGATCGGAGTGTCCATTCCAAATGGGAGCATTATCATGGTCAACATGATTTGTCCATCCTGCACTCTAAGCATTGAAAATCATGATTTTTCATCCGATCTAATGATTTTGGAAATGGAGGAGTTTGATATTATCTTGGGAATGGATTGGTTGGCCTCTTATCATGCCACTGTGGACTGTTTCGGGAAGAGAGTAGTTTTCCACCCTCCAGGTCAGGAACTTTTGGTTTCTCTGGCAGTGAAGGGAAGGCCCCTATTAGAATGGTTACAGCTATGCAAGTTAACAGGATGCTGAGGCAAGGCTGTGCAGGATATTTGGCCAATGTTATGGATTTCCAGCAGGAAGAAAAGAAGTGGGAAAACATTCTGATTGTGAAGGAGTTTTTGGATGTATTTCCAGATGAATTGCCGGGATTGCCTCCTGATAGAGAGGTGAAATTTTTTATTGATCTCATATCCAGTGCGGAACCTGTGTCTAAGGCTCCCTATAGGATGGCACCAGCTGAATTGAAAGAACTTAAAGAACAACTCCAGGATCTGCTCGATAAGGGATTTATCAGGCCGAGTGTTTCACCGTGGGGTGCTCCGGTACTTTTTGTCAGGAAGAAGGATGGAAGCTTGAGGTTGTGTATTGATTATCGAGAACTGAACGAGTTAACAATTCAAAATAAGTACCCCCTTCCCAGAATCGATGATCTTTTTGACCAATTGCAAGGTGCTCAGGTGTTTTCAAAAATTGACCTGCGGTCTGGATATTATCAGTTGAAAATTAAGAATGAGGACATATCCAAAATAGCCTTTTGGACTAGATATGAGCATTATGAATTTCTGGTGATGCCTTTCGGACTGACGAATGCTCCGGCAGCTTTCATGGACATGATGAATAGGATATTCAAATCATATTTGGATCAGTGTGTAGTAGTATTTATTGATGACATTTTGGTATATTCTAAGAACCCGGAAGAGCATGAAGAACATTTGAGGAGAATCTTACAGATACTAAAGGAGCAGAGGTTGTATGCAAAGCTGAAGAAATGTCAATTCTGGCTTGATAATATTTCTTTTCTTGGCCACACAGTCTCTAAAGAAGGAATATCTGTTGACCCAGCAAAGATTGAAGCAATTGTTGAATGGAATAGACCAACTAATGTGACTGAAGTCCGTAGTTTTCTGGGACAAGCTGGTTATTACCGAAGGTTTGTGGAGGGATTTTCCCGTATAGCTTTGCCACTGACCCAGCTAACTCATAAAGGGATTAAATTTGTTTGGTCTGATGATTGTGAGAAAAGCTTCCAAGAGTTGAAGAAATGCTTGGTATCAGCTCCTATCCTTACCCTACCATCTGGAAGTGAGGGTTTTACTATTTACAGTGATGCCTCCAAAAAAGGGTTAGGATGTGTTCTTATGCAAAAGGAGAAGGTGGTGGCCTACGCATCTAGGCAGCTTAAAACACATGAATTGAACTACCCTACTCATGATTTGGAACTAGCTACCGTAGTTTTTGCCTTGAAGATTTGGAGACATTATCTGTATAGAGTATCTTGTGAGATTTTTACTGATCATAAAAGTCTTAAATATTTATTTACCCAGAAAGAGTTAAACTTGAGGTAAAGAAGATGGTTGGAGCTGATCAAAGACTATGATCTGAAAATAAGTTATCATCCGGGAAAAGCAAATGTAGTGGCTGATGCATTGAGCAGAAAGGCCGGAGGTAGCTTAGCAACCTTAATCACTTCTCAGGGAGAAATTCTTCAAGATCTTGGAAAGCTGAATTTGGAGATCCAGTTGCATAACTCTAAATTCTCACTTGCTACTCTTAAGATATAATCTACCCTGATTGATAGAATTAAGGCATCTCAGAAGAGTGATTCAGAATTGCAAAAGATCAGAGAGAAGATGCAATCTGGGACAATCTCAGAATTTTGAATTCATGAGGATGGATCCTTAAGGTTTGGAAACAGATTGTGTGTTCCAAGGGATGCAAGTCTAAAGAAGGAAATATTGATCGATGCCCATAACTCTATTTACACTATTCACCCTGGGAGTACAAAAATGTATAGAGATCTTAAAGAGAACTTTTGGTGGAGGGGTATGAAAAGGGAAATAGCCATGTTTGTGGTTCAATGCTTAACTTGTCAATAAATTAAGGCTGAGCATCAGAGACTAGTGGGACCACTACAACCCCTAGCTATTCCTGTATGGAAATGGGAGAATGTCACAATGGACTTTATTACAAGATTACCGAGGACTCTCAGAGGATTTGATGCTATTTGGGTTGTCGTAGATCGATTGACAAAGTCAGCTCATTTCTTACCTATCAAGGTCAATTTCTTCATGGAAAGGCTAGCTAAATTATATATTGATGAGATTGTTAGATTGCATGGTATTCCTGTATCAATTGTATCTGATAGGGATACTAGATTTGTTTCTCAATTTTGGAGGAGATTGCATCAAGCTATGAAAACTAAGCTGGAGTTTAGTACAGCCTTTCATCCTCAAATAGATGGACAGTCAGAGAGAACAATCCAGACACTAGAGGATATGTTGAGAGCATGTGTTTTTGATTTGAAGGGTTCATGGGATGAACATTTGTCACTGGTAGAATTTGCATATAACAACAGTTATCAAGCAACCATTAAGATGGCTCCTTTTGAAGCACTGTATGGGAGGAGATGTAGGACCCCGGTATGTTGGGATGATGTTGGCGAGAGAAAACTCTTGGGACCAAAGATTGTGCTGCAGACCACAGATAAAATTCAACTTATTAGGAGGCGATTGCTTACAGCTCAGAGTCGACAAAAGAGTTATGCAGATAATCGAAGAAGAGAACTGGAATTTCAGGTGGGAGATCATGTACTTCTTAAAGTGTCCCCTACTAAAGGAGTCGTGAGATTTGGGGTGCGAGGGAAGCTAAGTCCTCGGTATGTGGGTCCTTTTGAGATCTTAGAGAAAATTGGAGTTGTGGCTTATCGGCTTGGTTTGCCACCTTCTCTTGCTGGAGTACATAATGTTTTCCATGTTTCTATGCTGAGAAAGTATGTACCTGATCCAAGTCATGTAGTTGAAATGGGACCACTTCGATTCAGGGGAGATTTGTCTTATAAGGAACAACCAGTGAAGGTGGTGGATAGAAAGGAACAAGTCTTGAGACGATGCATCATTCCTTATGTTAAAGTTCAATGGAGTAATCATTCAGAACGAGAAGCCACTTGGGAGTTGGAAGAAATCATGAAAGTTAAATATCCTCAACTTTTCCAGGATCCAGGTATGTAAATTTCGATGGCGAAATTTTTTTTTAGGTGGGGAGAATGTAAGGTCCAGTTCTGATTGGGCTGAATTTGGGCTGAAGTCGGCGGCCCTTGCCGACTTCAGTTCAAATTTGATTTGGCTCGGAAGTTCGAATTTTTCGACGGAGATTTCGGAGAAGCCTGTCGACGCCGCCGGAGGTGGGGGGGATAAGGGTCTTCCTCAAATTTTTTAGGGACATCGGGTGCCTCTGTTGATCCCGATTACCCTCCCTATCGGTGGATGCTGAAGGCTCCTTCGCGTGTCTCAGCCCTCGCCGGAGTGCTCTCCATCGGTGGTCGCTGCGATCGGAACCCATCTCGCCGGTAAGTCCTTCTTCCTCGGGGGAATGTTTGGTGTAGGGGTGTTTGGCGGGGAGGAAGGAAGAATCCGGTCGATTCTTTCTTTTCCGTTGGAACCGAGGGAAATGGCCGGCGATGGTAGGATGCCGCCGGATTCCTTTTCTCCTTCCGGCAAACCATTCTGGGTGATCGATCACAGGGATCGCCGCCGTTCCTCCGCTCGCATGGGGGGGGATGTTGGTTGGCCTGTTAACAGACAGTGATGTCTCTGTTAACAGGGGTGGGGGTTTAGCCCTGTGCTCACCGGCTGACGGTCAGACGGCCGCCGTTGGGACCGCCGGTCCCTTCCCTTTCCTCCGGCGATTCTTCCTGGTGGTCGAACGGGAGGATCGCCGTCGATCCTCCTTAGTTCTTCCGTGAGGTCGGGACGGGCGCTGTGGCCGGACGGGTTGGCCTGGGCTCGGTTAAGCCGGGCCTTGTTGGGCCAGGCTCGGTTGAGCCATGCTCTTTTGGGCTGGGCCTATTACCTTGGATGGGCCGACCCAGTAAAGGCACCATTAGAAAAATAAATAATAATAATAATAATTAAAAGAAAGAAAAAGGAAGGTGGAGGAAGGGAGGAAAGGAACTGTCTGGGGATGTCCCAAGAAATTTAATTTATATTTAATTTCTTTTTATAGGAATTAATTATATCAAATTATAAATAAAATAATTTGTGATACATGATCGTCATCGTCCCTGGAAAACCGGGTTTAGTGCTTAGTTGGTGAAATTGTAAGTTATCACTCACCGATATAACTTTTGCCATGCATGATTATTTGACTCTTAATTAAATTTTTATGGCTTATATTTATACTGCATACATGTATCTCGATGTGTTATGAAATTTAAACAAAGACTAAGATGTAAGAGATATGGGTTGAGTTGATTTTAGCTGCTCTCTAGTCCGACTATGATCACACGAGGACCTAGACTCTTTTTGGGCCTCCAGCGGGGCTATCGCTGGCACATGACCGATGAGCGGTATATGACACAGGAGTTAGTTGTTTTATTCCAACACATACTGGGAAGCATGTTTCTCGTGTGATACTCAGAGCTAATTTCCTTTTGGGCCTCCAGCGGGGCTATCGCTGGCACATCACCGATGTGCGGTATGTGACACAGGATCTGGACTCTTTTGGGGTGAGCCACGGGCCGATCGTGGCCATAGTATGAGGGACTAAGTGAGTGTGTATGGATGGCCATCCTAAAATTTGTATGATGCTAGAAAAATAAATAAGAAGGTTAATAATGAGAAATGGCTTATATTTTATGGTTGCTTGAATGCATGGAGTTACTCCTGATTCATGGTAAATTTATATTTGTGACATATGATGACTTACTGAGTTTAGGGGAAACTCATTCATTTCCCTTGCATTTTTGTTTCAGGACCAGAGGAACACATGGGCCAAGTATTCAATCAGTGAGGCTTAGGATCTAGTGGACATTATTATTTTTATTGCTTGATATTTGATTATGTTAAATGCGTGACTGCTGGCTTTATGAACATTTGAATCTACTTGCCTAGGTATAAATCTTATGGTTTAATTGCCTGTCTAATAAAAAAAAAATCATGTGATTGCCTGGTTGTTCATTTTATTTGAGAAAGGTTGGTATAGGCCTTGTATGTCCCTGGAAAGGTTGAACCCCAGAACATACGGCCGTCTGTCGCATATCTGGCCCAGGTCTTGGGGTTGGGGCGCGACAGTTGCCGCCCGGATCGTCATGGCCCATAGCTGCTGGTGGCGTCAGGGATCGCCGTCCGCCTATTCGGGATGCTTCCGGTGCCTCGGGACCTGCAATAACAACGTCAGTGACCCGGACCGGGGTTCTGGCGAGGGCGCTCCGACGGTCAAGTCAGTGACGATCCAGGGGAACAGATCCTCCTGGTCGAGCCCCTCAGGATGAGCTCAATGCTAGGAGGAGTGAGTGTAGTGTGTATAGAAAATTAGAGTAAGCTGGGAGAGGTGATGGCCGAGATGGTGGAATCCTCCTGTCTGGCCCCCCTCCCTTGTTTCTTTGCTTGCTTACTTTTGGCTTACTCTGGCTGAGTTTTTTACTTTGGCTTGTCTCGGGATCTCACCGTGTTGTCAGACGTGTGCGACGAGGTATCATGCCGTAGACGGGACGCCTCTCCTATCAGATAGCCGGGGAAGCTTCCATACGCTTTGACATTCTTTCTGCCTGCCCCTTTCCTGGAAGCATGGCTGGACCTCGATTGGCGGGTCGTTGCCCTCGGGACTCGCGCTATCTGGTCGGGGCTTTTTCCTGGTGGTACGGCAGGTCGTTGGGGAGCATGGTGCCTTGATGTGAGTTCCATTTCCTTCTGGTGTGAGTGACGGCCATGGGCATTAATAGCGGCATGTCGGGCGCTGTTGTACGGCCCTCGGGAGGTTTGCCGTTGTCCTTGGAGAGGAGGCGCTGCTCCCTTGGTGGTTGGCGCTTCTGCCCGAGCTGGGAACCGAGCTGAAAAGGTGGGGCCCGCCTCCGAGGGGCTCGCCTCGAGGTGGCTCGGTTGGGTGGAGGAGGGCTGAGCTCGACTCCGGGCCAGCAGAACTCGACTTCGGACGAGCTCGACCTGACGGAGGTGGGCGTGATGCCGCCCAGCCCAGGGGATCTGACCTCGGAGGGGCTCCTCGTGGCAGAGAAGACTTGAGCTCGACTCCTGACCACGGGGCCCGTCCCTAAGGGGTCCGCCTTTGATGGGGACTTGTACTCGGCTCCGGCCTAGGCGTTTCGACCCGGCGGGAACCGACCTTGCAGAGGATGGTGCTCGGCTTCGGCGGGCGACCCCGTTGCTCCAGGGGAGCTCAGCCCGGCGAAGGGGCCCATGTTGAAAACCCAGCATGACGTCTGATGGGGACTCCACGCCAGTTTGCCCGTCCCACGTTAGCGATCTAGCCACATCAACTATTAATTATATAAAATAGATAATAAATAATATTATTTTTAAAATAAATTAAAATATAAAAATAATTTTAAATTTATTTTTATTAAAAATATTATTATATAAATTTAAATTATAATTTAAAAGTTTAAGTAAGTTGGGACCTCATAGTATATTGGATTCGAATGAATAATGATTGGATTATAGAATGAAAGATCCAAAACTAATCTAGAAATCAAATGGATCAGATTGGGTTAGATCCAGTGGAGAAAGAATTTACTAAATTGATTCGATCTAAAAAATAAAATAGATCTAATTTTAGAACTCTACTCAACCCAACGGATCCTTTAAAATAGTTAAATCAGATCTACCTAGGTCAAGTTACTGGCCAACCAAATTCATTTATGATTTTAGTAGAAACAACCGGCTGGGACTTGATATAACATCCATCGTACCACCATATATATATATATATATATATATATATATATGCTCGAATGTCAAAGTGGTGCACAATAATTATATATTTAGGACTCTTTAGATATATTTACAAACTTGAATAGAAAATCCTATAAAAATCAAATTTGTTGGATCATTTAAATTGTATTTCCTAAAAACATGTCCAAATCCTACTCATATACTAGCTTGTAAGTTATAGGAAAAAAAAATTATAAATATTTTTTTCCTTCTGTTTGAATTTGGATCAAACAAAGTTTGGTTGATATAGAGCCATGCATGAATGGACTTTCAATCCATACAAATTTTATAAATTTCCAATCCAATCTTGTAAAAATACCCGAATAGATCTTAATATAACCCGAACAGTACTTATTATTATTGATGATTTCAGTATTTGCAAGATGAAAATATTTTTTTAGAAAATTCATCTCAAACAAAGATTGGGATCCTCTCCGGTCAGGAACATGATCACCGAAAAGATCGAACCATTCGTGACTGGCATGATGGTCCTTATTATAATACGTGGTAGCGAGCACCTTTATTCATGCAAGGGAACTACTTGGGTTGTTTTATTTATTCCTATTGCTAGGTTTAAATTTGCTGTCTTTTTTTTTTTTCTTTTCTTTTTTTTTTTTTTTTTTTTTTTATTTATTTTAAGGCCCACCTTATTTGCTAATCTACTTGAACTTGCCACCTATGAGTAGAACATAATCTATTTAAATAAAATAGAATGACATGAGACTGAAACAATAATAAATTAATATACATCAGCAAGTGGTGTCCGAGGCTACGAGAATGAGCATAAAAATATAGCTTTTTGATGGAAGAGTTAAAAGAAAATTCTTGTGCCTGCACTTGTGGCCAGAAAAAATAAAAAGAACCACTTAGTCAGACCAGCCATTTCAGTTGAAGCATTACCGGATTTCATATAATTGTTTATATTATAATTATCCAAATCCAATCCAAATATTTGATGATGCACCTCTCAAGATTTGTACAAATAAGATTTCGTTGCTAAATAAAAGGAAGAAATCTGTGCACCATATATAAGGTCAGTGGTTAGTGAAATATTATTTTGCCCACCAAGGGATATACAAAGCATTTTCCAAAGAACCTAGAATGGAACTTGGTACTCTCATCTAAAGATGCACCTGTCATAGTTTGCACTCTATAAGTAGAAAAATTATTGGTCTTTTTTTTAAAAAAAAAATTTGAGCAAATATGTTCCAATGAATGGACTAGATTTTCAAGGGAAAAATGATAAAAAAGAAAGTAGGCTTTGTATTGCTACCTTACAAGTAACTATTGGGTCTGGGACATGCCTTTTACGTGAATGAATAATTGATCTTTTTTTATGATATCAGCCATTGAAAGGCATAGAACAAAGCTTTGAAAGTTGTGCACATGAAAGAAAGAAATATATTAAATAATTTGAAAGTCATGCTAGCTTTTTTTTATCTTCCAATAACCGATGCCGTGAAAAAAGATCAATCATTCATTCATTCCTACAAAAGATGCAACCCACATCTATAACTATTTGATCTAAAATAAATTCTTTTAATGGTACAACTATAATATTAGGCATTTGTAATAGGTCACCATGCTATAGAAAATGTGTTTTGTATGTTGAGTTTTATAAAGACCACTTTCATGATATTATGCTTCATGCATTACACTTATTTTGAAGTATGATGTATTTATCTACATTTCCTTTCAAGATTGCCTTTAGGTTGCTATTTATTTAGTTGAATGCTTACAGGTGATCTATAAAGGAGGGAAAGACTTGATTTTTTAATTCTGCATCTATCAATGCATTAAACCTATTTGTCTATATCCTGTTAACCTTACTATCCAGGTTCATTATTGGCTAATCCATCATGAATTTATTCTAACCGGATCAGGTTGGCTGCATATGGATGTTGATAACTATCAATCATATGCTTCAATTATGGTTTACTAATCTAAATTGGACTATCCTTAAGAAAACATGAGGTGGAAAATAGTTGAGTTAGGCTTTGCAAATTAACCTATCATAAGTGGTTGTAGGGAACCTAGTATCATCACTGTGTTGTGCATATTTTCAGCAACTATTGTCATGGCACAAGTAGGTGAATATCGATGCAGGCTGGATAAAGGACAATGATAAAGGTTGGAAATGTATTAGGTGCCTTACTCTTTTATTGAACAATGATGAAGCGGAGCACATATATGATGATAAATGCATTGAATGGCTACCTTTATTGCTCTTGCTTTTAAACTTAATCGGTATTTCGTCTTCTTACAAGGGAGTGGGTATTATATTAATGAAAGTATTTGTTTTGATTCTGAGTTCGATATGTTCTGTTCCTTTACCATCCTCATCAATGCCGTATGTTCCAAATTCCTACTAAATAATGATGGTCTGGAGTTTCTTTATGATGATACTATCAGTGGATGCATGCTTTACCAGAGTCCTTCCTTTCATCATTTTCTTTGATGCCTTTTAATTGGAAGGACCAGGAGCTGTTGCAATGATACTGGTATACTCCAAACTAAGTTCAGTACCACCGTTCTTCCTATTCTATTTGATTACTCTGATAGTTTTGTTTATGACTCCAAGGCCAATCTTTTAGCAGTTATTTTGGTTGCTCCCTCTATCCCTTATGTTTTTTTGGATCTTTTACCATATAAGGTACTGTATCAATGGATATAGCTTGTTTCATGTTAATTTATATTTTTTTTGTGATATGCTCTAGGTATCTATCGGCTTTTATCTTTACTATCCAGATGATATTTTATATGATCCTCTTGCTAGTAGTTTTATAATTTATGTGCATCAACTATTACTGGACTGGTTCATGGGCATATTGTGCTATCATAACCTCTTTGTAATCAGGCGAGTAGTACCAGTGGTCCTTTCTTCCTCTATTTCTTTTGTCATAACCTCTTTGTAATCGATGGTCCTTACTTCTTCCATTTTTTTATTGAGCTTAAGCATTACAGATGGCATATTTTTCAAAGCAACATCATCGGTTGCTTCTCTATACTATGTTGTGCATATTTCCAGCAACTGTTGTCATGGTACGAGTGGGTGAAAAATGATATAGGCTGGAGGATAGGCAATGGAATATCTAAGCTGATAGACCAACAATCTGGATTCAACTTTTGTGGACCTATTTGCTATTTTACTACAAATTCTATTCCTTCGCTAATTTATTCGACAGCTCACTTGTCCTTATGTCTCCTATTTTTTTTTGCTGTTATGGTGTCCCATAATGGAGTCTATGCGGTGCATATGCTGTTGAAGGGCTCTCTTTTTTGATCGTATGTATTTATAAATGTATTTTTTCTCCTATACAAATGTAGTTTGTGATTTCATTGTGTTTTTGTTCTTAGTATTAAGGGTCCTAGCACCTCTCCTTTTGCCATCTATTTTTTTTATGAGATCGATGAGGTTGGTTTATTGTAATAGGAAGTAGATGAGTATAGTTAGTTCCAGGTTTTTGTATTGTCTTATATCCTTTTTATAATGAAGCTGGATCTTTCTTCTTTACCAAAAAAATGTGATGTATTTCCAAGTTAACTTGATGTTCATAGACTTTATTTCAAAACTAAATTTGGTAGATTCGAATATTGAATGTAGAGATTTTACATGGAGTAGTCGAAGAGAACATCCTTCTCTTGCAAAGTTGGACCACTTTCTTCTTTTACATGAATGGAAAGAATTACTTCCTGCTTCAACCTAAAAAGCCTTATATAGCCATGCTTCCAATCATGTTTTTATTATGCTAAAGTGCAAAGATAAATTTCAAGAATCAGGTGACGCGGGACACAACCCGGATCAATTTTTATTTCTAGGAAGAACGGACCGTTGGTCATTAAGAAATGACTCTAATCTAGGCTAAACCAAAACCAATTTTATTTTTTTTTTTTTCATTTTTTATTCAAATAAAAACCTTTTTTTATATATTAATTTTTTTTTCATATTAATTTTTTTTTTCATATTAATTTTTCAAATAACTTTTTTTTTTCTATTTTCTATTCCCTTTTTTTCACTTTTTTCTTTCTCACGTTTTTTCATTTTCTCACGGTTTTTTTTTTTTTCACTTCACGTGAAGTCGGCTATGGGGCCGAAATGGCTTTGAGAAGCGTGCAAGGAAGACTCCCTGCTTTCACGTTCGTGCAGGGGTTCTTCCTTGCGCTTTGACGGGCGTGCAAAGTGGGGATCAACGCTGAAGGAGCAAATCCGGCGGGTTCTCGCGATGTCCGGCGAGGTGGAAGGTGGCAGCGGTGAAGGCGCTCCGACGGATCCAGCGATGGGGAAGGAGATCTGCTCGGTGGGGCGCGGATCTGGTCGACGATGCGGAAGCGGAACGGTGTGGGGGAGGACGGCGGCTCGGGATGGCGGTGGCGTGGCTCTTCCCGGCGGGTAGCGGACGTCATGGCAGCAGGAAAACGGGCGGCCGCCGGTGACGGGGCTGGGGACAGCGACGGTGGCGGCCATGGCGGAACGAAGGCTCCGGAGGAGATGAGTGGTCGGAAGATCCGGGGAAGGATTGATCCACAGGTTGGAGAAAGAAAAAAAAGGGAAGAAGGGAAATCCGGGAGAGAACCCCGAGAGAGGAATAGAGAAAGAGAGAGTCCCAGAGTAGAGAAGAAGAACGGAAGAAGAGAGGGGAAGAATAAGAGAGTCCACATAGAAGAATCACTGGAGAGAGAATAATCAGGAAGAGGGAGGGAAGAACCGGAAGAAGTGGAAAGTCGTGACGCATCCAGATAATTTTTTAAATATTTTTATTTATTATTAATTTTATTTATAAAAAAAAATATTATTAAATAAATTTTTGAAATAGATTGGAACAAATCTTAAAACAATCGGAAGACTGAGAATTACAAATATTCAAAACAAACATGATCCTAAAATAAATTTTAAACAAACTAAACTGATTCTAAATTAACTTTCAAACAGATAAATCCTAAAAAATTCTAATATCTCAATCAAATCTCAAATTTTAATTATGCCTGATGGCATCAGGTTTGCATCGGGATCGGTGCTGATGATGACTTCGGGATTGGGCTGCATTAGATCTTGGACCCCCAGGATTTGGACTGGGCTGAACTTCAGGTTCTGTGCTGGCTTTTGAATTGGGCTGGCTTCTGGGTTTGGACTGGCTGGGCTTCAGTTTAATCTGGACTGCTTCATATTCTGGACTGATATCCCCAACATCAAGAATGTTTTGATTTGAATCTTGATGATCGGATGAGCTAGATATTGAAGATATTGTGGTTGCTAATTGGCGTGGTAGTCAAAATTTTACTGAAGTTTGGGTAAAGAACTTAAGAAATGTTAGAAAAGCTTTGAACTACGTGTTGAGCAAAGAATAAGAAAATTCTTAAAAAAAAGTGCAAGGAAAATTTATTATGCTACATTTATCTAATTGACTAGAAAGGTGAAAAATTAGACTTGTCTCCAAGAGAAGTTACTACAAGGGGTATCCTAAAGCAATCTTTGGATGATAGTTTTAGAAAGGAGGAAATATACTGGAAACAATGTGCAAAGATAACATGGCTCGAGGAGATAGATAGAAATTCAGTGTACTTAATAAAGTGGCATCGGGAAGGAAGCGATGGAACTAGATTATGTCTTTGATTGATAGTGAGGTGGAGATTGATTCTAAAGTAGAAATTGCAAAGAGGTTTCACGGCTTCTTTTTGAACTTGTTTGGTAAATCATCAAAACTTATGATCAAAATAGACCGGAAATCAATTATGGGGGAGGAGTCCTTGATCTCTCCGGCCTTGTTCGAGAATTCACCAATGAAAAGATTAAAGAAGTGATTTTTTTAATTGATGGTAATAAAGCTCCAGGACCTGATTGTTTCTTGTTCTCTTTCTTTCACAAGTTATGGAGTATTAGTGGCGATAATTTGATGATTTTACTCTAAAATTTTTACCGTGATCTTCTGTACACGGATTAATTAAATTATGTATTTGTTGTGCTTATTCCTAAGAAAGAATGGGAACCTTTAGTGAAGGACTCCAGACCAATTAGTTTGTTGAATAGGTCCTCTATTAGGTTAATTTTGATTCATGAACAAGGAATCAAGGACTCTCATGTCAGAGTCTACGTAGACTTATAGGGATAGAAAGGATAGAGAAAGAACACATCAAACAAAGAAGGCAACCTTAAGTGTTTGAACAAGGTGGAGGAAGACCAATAGTGATATTAGTAGCTTGACATTCGAGCTCTAGTAACTACAATAACGAAGATAACCATAATGGTGACTAATTATGGAGAGGAAGGCAAGATCAAGTAACAGGGCTTTGACATAGAGGAATAGATGTCCAACTATAAATCAGCCAAGGCTTTGCAATGGGGTCAGGGGAAATCTAAGAAGACCCTATCCAAGGTCCATCCCATTCCATTGACCTATGAATCAAGGGAGAGAGTTTATTAGTTAGAAACAAGGAAGGGTTCATGTTTCTTGATCTAGTTATGGAAATCCATGAGACGAACAACGGTGGTGGATGCCCTCCCATGCAAGTCCTTCGATGAAGGTCATGATGATGACAATGGCCATGTTAGCCGATAATGGAGAAGAATCAAAAAAATCAACCATAGATGGCTTTACCGAGTTCACATATACCATGGTGATGATCCTTGATGGCAACCATAATGGCATGGCAGTCCTCGAAAGCCTAGGTCATGGTAGGTCCCATCGATGGCCCCGATTGGCAGGATGTAGTGAACCAAAACAAAAATGATGATTTGAAATAGAGGAGTCCCTGTTCAGCCTGGATCGATGATTTACCAACTCCAAATCCATGCGATGACCGCAATAATACGGTTGAAGGGAGAAGAAGAAGAAGGAAGGGTGGAGGGATTGCCTTGGTCCGATGAGGTAAAGATAGCGATTCCAGCGATTGTTCCTGATGAGAAGGGCATCTGAAATTGCTTAAAAAAGAAAGAAAAATCTAGCAATATTTTTTCTTTTCTTGGGACTTATCCACGAGAGACTTAGGGAGGAGAAGGGAAAGGATTTATAGGTTTATTCCCAGGGCTTTGCTAAAGTCCAGCATCCCCAAAGAGTCCTTCTAATGGGATTGGAAGAGGAGATGATAGACTCCCTTGGAAGTCCTCTCACATGAAAAACAAAGCCAAACAGACCACTAAAAAAAAATTTGGGTCATCACATTTTTCCCTTTTAAAATAATTTCACTTTTTGAAATTAGTTTGTTTGAGTTTTGAACTTTAATAGTACCAAACCTTCACGTCATCCAACCCTGCTTTGAAACCATTCTGTCATACTGTCATGCCCTAATAATCACCATGTTATTTTCTAATCACTTATGTCACGATCCCGAGTGATCATAATCTAAGCTCCGATACTATTCCATCATGCCCAGAACCTAGCACCTAGATCGGCCATGCAACTGGCCGCATAAATCTTAGGCATCATCCCAGAGATTGTGATAAACCTAAAGTACATAAAATTCTCATCATTTTTTGAAATTGAAATTAAATAACCAAATACTATTAAAATAAATTCATAATAATTAACTTATCAATTTGTTCAATTACAAATAAAATGGTATTCATTAGTATCAGAAATAGAACTAACTAATCCATCTAATAAGTCCTGCACCCGAATCTCTTGCTTGCCAGACTCTTGCTATGCATCCTGCAACTTTGAAGAGAAAAGAAGTGAGAGATGTGCTTTATAGTCCATTAAAAATCCTCACGCACTCACATTAATATAATATAATATAATTAAAAAATAACAGTAAATAGTATCAAATATAATATAAATCTCAAAATCTCATATTAAGTAATCAAGATAACTCAATATCGATATATGCAAAAATATATCAAGTAACCAACCTGACTACGCTTTATTGTCTGGTTCGGAGACCATTTCCATCCTAGAGCTGTTAGAGGAAAGGAATCTTCACCTCGTAGGGATCAACGAATTTTCCGTGTTAGATACAAGCAGTAGAGGTCTTTGAATTTTCCTTTTTGTCAGCTCTGTTGTCCAGCTAATTTTGGAATGTGTTTTTGTTTGTAGGTGGCAGGATGAGGCCTGATTTGGGCTGGCTTCGTCAGTCTGCCAAGAGGAAGACAGCTCAGGCTTCTCCTTCAGGATCAAAGGTCCAGAAGAAGGCCCGGGGGGATGATCCTAGTAGAAGTGCTTCGTCTTCCAGAGGAACGTCTGGAGGGGATGGAAAACTGATGGTGGAGGCTTCGGCAGAGCATCCGCCGGCTGAGTCCTTGCCAAGGGCTGACTCCCCGATTCAGATCAGGGGGAGCCCATCTCCGATAGCTGACGTACCATCACCTTGCCCCCTACGATGGACAGGAGCAAGGCACCACAAGTCAAGGAGGAGTCTGTGTGGAGGGCTCCTCTAGGCAGGGGTCGCCCTGCAGACCCCTCGGAGCTCTCCATCGTGGGGGGTCTCACAATCCCTGCCGTGGCTAGGCGGGTACTAAAAGATGTTTTGTTGCTCCATAATTTGGCGATCATCCAAGGTTGGAGCCTCGCCAAGGTGTCCGATTCTGCCTTTTCTTCTTTGTTGCAGGTAGGGCAGTCATCATTTCTTTTATCTCCAACGGGCCATTTAGGTCATGATCGATCTTACACTTTGTTTTGTTGGTGCAGCTGCTCTACGACATCACCTTCCTAGAGGAGGGTCTGGGGAGCGTCGATAGCATCCTTCATGGCTTGGAGGAGCTTCAGGTGGCCAAAGCTGAAAGGGAGGTGGTCGAAGAACTGAAGCTATCTATGGATGAGCAGCTCACCCATAGAAATGTCGAAGTTCAGGACCTGAAGGACGAGCTGAAGAAGGCTCAGCTGAAGATCTCTGAGTAGGAGGTGAAGCTGAGGAAGAGGAAGAAGCAGGTCCATTTTTTAGAACATTTTGCAAAGAAAAATCAGAAGAAGGCCAACGACCTGATCAAGATGACCGAGGAGGCGATCAGGAAGGCCGAAGAGGCAACTTCGAAGGCTGAAGAAGTGACTCTGAAGGTCGAAGCGGCTGTGAAGGAGTCCGAAGCCTTGAAAGAGCAGGCAGCCAAACCAGTTGAAGACTTTAAAAAGTCTTCGTAATTTAAGAAGGAAGTAACTAAAGCAAGCTTGTTCAGTTATCAGTATGGCTTCAATGACAGACTCGCTAGGGTTGGCGAAGTCTTCCCTGATCTCGACTTCTCTGGCATCCCAGCATATGAGATTGAGGAGGAGGAAGAGGAAGAGATCGCGGCCCCCGCTGAGGCTGAAGAGGTACCGGACCAAAATGAAGAAGTCCCGATCGTAGCCGAAGAGTTGGTCATGGCTGATCCGGTAATCTCGACCCAAATTGAAGAGGCTCGGGCTGAAGAGACCTTCGCCTTGGCCCAGATTGAGGAGATACTTCCTGTTCAAATCGAGGAGATCCTTCCTGTTCAAATCGAGGAGATCTTCTGTTCCACTGACCTGGAGGCTCCTCCGGTGGGTCCATAGGGCCCGATAGGTTTCGAGCCTTGTACTTCTTATTTTTTTTCAATGAATGAAATTATCTTTTTTCTTTCTGTAAAAGGCATACTTTAAAATGTTGTGGATTGTGGCCATAGTGGACGACTGAAGAGCTCGTAAGATCATGTAGGATTCGCCACTAGGGTAAGCTGGTTAAGCCATTCCGAAGGGCGTTTGTCGTTGATGGGGTGAGTGATTGGGACTTACTCCAGCACGTTTTCGGATTTTCCGTATGGTAGGATGTTTAGACCATCCCTGTGCCTTTTTTGAAGTTAAGGCAGGCTAATTAAGCCCACCTTGGCGCATCTTCGAATTTACCGTAAGGTAGGCTACGTGAACCATCCCTGCATCTTTAATTGGAGTCAAGACAGGCTAATTAGGCCCGTCCCGGTGCATCTTCGGATTCACCATAGGGTAGGTTATGTGAACCATCCTTGCACCTTTGGTTGATCATAAGGTAACCTGGTTGGGCTTTCCTTTGCACTCGTCGAGCATACTGATAAGGTGAGTGGATCAAACCCACCTTTGTGCTTCTGATCATAAGGTTGCCTGGTTAGGCTCCCTTTTGCGCTCGTCGGGTATACCGATAAGGTGAGTGGATCAAACCTACCTTTACGCTTTTCGTCGAATGAGCCACTGAGTCTCCTTCCGTGTCATTGATTGATGACAAGGTGGGTTGTTCAGACTTGTAATCAAGTGGACTTTTGTGAAAGCCTCCCTCAATGGAAAAGTTCATTGATATTATCTACGAAGGTTTTGCACATTCCAAGGCTGAGGTAACACGACGCCGTCCAAAGTCTCGAGTCGATACATCCCTGGGCGTATGACTTCCTTGATCCAGTAGGGTCCTTCCCAATTGAGGGAGAGTTTGCCTTGCTCCATCGGTCTGAACACTTCGATTCTCTGTAGCACCAAGTCTTCAGTGCGAAAGACCCGCTCTTTCACCTTAGAGTTATAATTTTTAGCAACTTTTTGTTGGTATGCTGCCATTTTTATTTGAGCCTGAAGTCTGGTGCCCTGCAGTAGATCTAAGTCCGCCCTTCTATGTTTGGAATTTTCGGGTTCTTCGTACTTGTTAATCCTTAAAGATTGTAAGGTAACTTCGATGGGGAGAACTGCCTCGGTACCGTACGCCGGATTGAATGGAAACTCGCCATTAGCCATTCTGGGGGTCGTCCGATATGCCCAAAGAATGGAGTTCAATTCTTCGACCCAAAGTCCCTTGGCATCGTTCAGTCGGGTATTCAGACCATGGAGAATGGTTCGATTTGTCACTTCGACTTCCCCATTAGATTGCGGGTGGCCGACAAATGTCAGCTTGTGGAGCACATGATACCGAGCACAGAAGTCTTTGAATTTAGGATTGTCAAATTGCTTCCCATTGTCGATAATTATGATATATGGGATTTGAACCGGAATATGATGAAGTTCTTGATGAAACTTTCGACTTTCCCTTCTGTGATGTGAGCCAGTGGTTCAGCCTTGACCCACTTGGTGAAGTAGTCGATGGCAACGATGAAAAATTTTCTTTGCCCAGATGCTGGTGGGAATGGGCCAAGAATGTCCATGCCCCACTGAGCGAAGGGCTAGGGAGCCGTCAGCTGAGTTAGCTAGCTTGCTGGCTGTCTTTGGATACTAGCGTACCTCTGGCACTAGTCACATTTTCGAACAAAGTTGGCTAAATCCTTTTGAATAGTGGACCAATAGTAACCCAGGCATATTATTTTATACGTCAGAAATCTGCCCCCCATATGGTCTCTGCATATGCCTTCATGGATTTCTCTTAGGGCATAGTCGGCGTCCGATGGCCCTAAACATTTTAGCAAAGGTTGAGTGAATGATCTCTTGTACAGGGTCCCGTCCAAGGTAACGTACTGAGATCCCATCCAGCGGGTCTTCTTGGCCTTTGTCTTATCCTCTGGTAACACGCCCTCATTCAGAAATTTAAGGATGGGATCCATCCAACTGGGCTCGATCTTGATTTGGTACACCTTTGAGGCTTCTTTGGCTATGCTTGGAACTTCAAGATGTTCAACGAAGGTATGATCGAGGGATTCCGGAATGGTGGTGGCAAGCCTAGACAGTGCATCCACCCGGGGGTTCTCCGATCGAGGCACATGGGTGATTTCAAAAAACTTCAACTGAGAGAATAAGACTCGCACATTCTTTAAATACTGAATCATTATAGTATCTCTACCTTCGAATTCGCTTTTGACTTGGTTCACCACCAATTGGGAGTCCGAGAAGACCTAGATTCTTCGAATTTCCAAGTTTTCGGTGATTCAAAGCCCTACGAGTAGGACTTCGTACTCGACCTAATTGTATGAAATATGGAAGGAGAATCGGAGTGCGTACTCCACTATGTGTCCATCCGATTTGGCTAGTAAGAGGCCTGCTCCACATCCAGTGGAGTTGGAAGCTCCGTCTACATGGAGTACCCGGACGGACTCCATATCTTTCAGAGCAGATCCTTCCTCTCCGATCGATCGTACTTCATCTTCAGGCTTCCAAGTGCACTCAGCTAAGAAGTCAGACATCACCTGTGCTTTCATAGTCGATTGGGGTTGGAAGTTGATGTCAAACTCACTCAACTTAACATCCCATTTGGGTATCCTTTCCGAAGTGTCAGGATAGCAGAGAACGGCTTTAAGGGACTGGTCGGTCAGAACCACGATGGCATGGGCATGGAAATAGGGCCACGGTCGTTTTGTTGCAATTACCAATGAGTAAATCAGCTTCTGTGTTCTTGAATATCTTGTCTCAGCATCGTGCAAGATTTTGCTAATATAGTAAATCAGCTTATGGAGGCTGTCTGCCCCTCTTCGAATGAGAACCAAACTGACTGCTTCATCCATAGCAGAGAGGTAGAGGTAGAGTGTCTCTCCTTCTTGAGGTTTGGAGAGCAAGGTTAGGGTCTCCAAATATTTCTTCAATTCCTCGAAGGCAAGGTGGCAATCTTCGGTCCATTCGAAGCCTCGGGGCTATCGGAGTACTTTGAAGAAGGGGAGATACTTCTCAGCCGACCGGGAAATGAATCTGCTTAAGGAGGCAATCCTTCCCGTCAGCTGCTGTACTTCCTTCTTGCAAGAAGGGTGTCTCATATTTTGAAGGGCCTGAATCTTTTCAGGGTTTGCCTCGATTTCTCGTTTAGTAACGAGGAATCCCAAGAACTTGCCTGAGGTTACTCCGAAGGTACATTTTGTTGGGTTCAATTTCATGTGGTGGTGTCATAGAGCACTGAATGACTCTTCCAGGTCTTTAATATGGTCTTCTTTGAGGAGGCTTTTGATGATCATGTCATCGACATAGGCCTCTATGTTCTTTCCTAGCTGTTTCTTGAACACCTTATTGATCAGCCTTTGGAACATTGTCCCAGCATTTTTCGATCCAAATGGCATCATTGTGTAGCAGTAGAGCTCTTTTTCGGTGATGAAGGCCATCTTTTCTTCATCCCGAGGGTCCATTCGAATCTGGTTGTATCCGAAGAAGGCATCCATGAAGCTTAATAGCTGATGGCCTACGGTGGCGTCAACTAGTTGGTCGACCTTCAGCAGGGAAAAGCTGTCTTTCGGACAAGCTTTGTTGACGTCTGTGTAATCAATGCAGATCCTCCACTTATCACTAGCCTTCTTTACCATCACCACATTGGCCAGCCATTTAGGATAGTACGCCTCCCGAATGAATCCTACCTTGATAAGCTTGTTCACTTCTTCGTCTATTGCTTTTTGCCTCTATGGGGCGAAGTTCCTTTTCTTTTGCTGAATCGGCTTGTGTTCAGGGACAACCTTTAGCCGATGAGTGATCACTTCAGCTGGAATCCCAGGCATATTTGAAGTTGACCAGGCGAAGACATCAGCATTGTTCCTGAGAAAATAGATTAGCCTTGCCTTTGTTTCTTCATCAAGCAGGCTTCCGATTTGCACGATCTTGGTGGGGTCCTCCTCGATTAGCTGTACCATAATGGCCTTTTTCATAGGTTCACCACAATCCGCGGTTGGGTCCCTCGGGTCCAATTGATCCAAAGTCACGGGATCATTGGATTGCTTGTCATGTATCATCAGGCATTGTCGTGCGGTTCTCTGGTCTCCCTTTGCTTCCCTAACTCCATTCCTGGTGAGAAAATGTACCAGGAGGTAATAAGTTGATACTATGGACCGAAATTTATTTAGGGCGGGCTGCCCTAGAATCATGTTGTAAGCCGAGGGAGTTCGGACCATCGTGAAGTTAATTGATAGTGTCTTCTGTCGGAATTCGGTGTCGAGGGTTATGGGCAGTATCATTTCACCCTCGACATTGACTGGTTGCTTCCAAAGCCGATGAGCGGCACAAGGGACCTTTGTAGTTTAATTTTAGGTAGGCACATTCGAGAGAACGTGTCATAGAGTAAGACGTCTTTGGAGCTTCCATTATCGATTAAAATACGCCTTACATAATAATTGACCACGACGGCCGATATTACAACTAGATCATCATGCGAGAGTTGGACCCCTCCAAGGTCATTGTTGGAGAAAAGTATGGTGTTGTTATCTTTGAGCCATTTCGGGGCATCGTTTTTGGCTCTTTTCTAGTTAGTTTGCCGATATAACATTCCCACGTTCCCACTGGTGGGCCTCTGGTTTGGTAGCTCAGCTTCTTCAGGGGTCCTCTAGGAGACTGTGGCCTCCGGTCGAGATCCTTGGCGACCTATGTATCGCCCCAAGTAACCCTTCTTGATAAGATCTTCAATGGCATCCCTGAGTTGGATGCACTCTTTGGTGTCGTGACCGTGGTCCCGATGGAATCGGCAGTATTTATTCCTGTTCCTCGTAATATATGACACCTTCATGGGATGCGGTCATTGGAGATAGCTTTCTTTTTCTATCTCCATCAGAATCTTTTCTCTGAAAAAATTGAGGGGGGTAGGAGTCGAATCTCCCGCCCGATGCTCTGGGCTTGGGACTTCGTCGTCGATTAGAATTATTGTTATTATTGTTGGGGGGTGCAGGGGGCCCAGCCCCTTGCTGTTCTTCTTTTTTGGGAGGGCTTTCTCTTCAGCTAGCCGTTGATTCGCCGCTTGCTCCTCAGTGTCAGCATATTTTTAAGCCCTTGATAGGAGCTCAACCTAGTTTGTGGAAAACTTCTTATCCAGGAAAAAAGTAAGCCTGGACAATCGGAGCCCCTTCTTTAGCACAGACATGGCCACGTGCTTGTTGAGATCAGGGATCTTGAGCGTAGCCGAGTTGAACCTGGAGATATAGTCTCGCAGGCTTTCTCCCTCATTCTGGTGAAAGAGAAATAGGGTGTCCGTATTTCGGGACGTCTTGCGGCAGGTCCTAAAATGCAAGATAAATAATTTTTCTAGTTCGGAGAAAGATTCAATAATATCTGGATGTATGCTCGAATACCACATCCGAGCTGCCTTCTTCAAAGTAGTAGGGAAGGCGAGGTAGTATAGTACGTCTGAGGCCCCTTGAATCATCATATAGGCTTTAAAACTGTCCAGATGATCAAGCGAGTTAGTGGTCCGTAGTAGGGCTCCATCTAAGGAATCCTGAAGTGTTGAGGGATGATTTCGGCCATGATGCGAGAGGTGAACGGAAGGCATAACTCGTAAGCCATGAGATCGCCGTGATTCTTCTGATCCTGAAGCTTCGCGACCTCCGATTTGAGGGCCTTGAGCTTTCCCTCGTAATCGAGGCAGGCTTCCCTCAGTAGGTCCCTTTAGAGAGTGGAGTCCTCGGAGGAAGCAAAGAGAGACCGTTTGGGTCTCTTTCCTCTTCGCAGCGAATCAGTTAGCTTTGGATTTCGAGAGCTTCGGCCCTTGGGAGAGGGCCGATCATGGAGGGAAAGACGGGTGGACCCGTGTTGATGGTCTCCTTTCCTCCTAGATTGATGCTATGTTTGGAGGTGGCTGGCGGATGCCCCACCTGAAGGGCTCTATCTTGGAAATTTTGAATCATAATCGTGAGAGCATTGACTTGGTTTAGAAGAACCTCGAATTGCTATTATCCCATGACAAGCATGGGAGGCGGAATGTCATTCCCCGCCGGGGGGCCGCCCCTTTGAGATTGAGCACGACCTCGGCTTGTTGAGGCATTCTGAGTTTTTTCCTTCGCCATTAGGACCTCCTTACATTCTCCTTTTTCCAAGGAGGGGAGCTAGCGGTAAATGCTTAGGCCTATCCCCCTACCTGGCATGCCAATCTATTGGCGTAGAATCCCCTCTCGACCAGGCGGAGTTGCTGGATCACAGGTTCGCTCCCCTGGTTCACCTGCAAAACAAGTCCCTGGCCGGGTTTTCTCCGATGGGTGACACTCCGATACCTAAGTCAGAGGCGAGTTCTAACAACAGAATGGAGAGTATTCTGAAGAGGAGGGAGATGGTGAGGAAATGAACTTTTATTTTTCCAGGATCTCGCTGTGCTTACCTTGAGTATCCCCTCTTACCAGTATTTATAATGGTTGGTCTAGCGCATGGTTTTGTCTTCCATCCTACGGTTAAGACGGGAACTGATCGACTCCCTTCTGCCCATAATTGTAGGCGGTTGTCGAGAGGTACCAGCTAGACTGGAGGCATTATGGTTGGGGTTAATGGCCGCGTGGCCACTTCGATGTAGTTATGATTCGGAGGTGATAGCCAGGCAGTTGATCGTAACTATCGCGCCCATGTTCACATGGGTTTGAGGTTGGTCGGAGATTTCCCTATAGGCCTCTTCTTCAAGAAGGGCCGTTGCTAGACTGGAGAGGTGTCTTTATCCTATTTTTTCTGGGATAGTTCGAAGACACATCTGCTGTTCGTGGTGGAGCTGTTCTTTTCAAGGTGAATCGTAGGGTGAAGTCGGCGTCGTTTTCAGACCGTTCTCCTTCGAGCCGGTGTCTTCGGCTAAGGTTGAAGATCGGGTCTATGATGTGGTTACACCATGTTGTTGCTTTGCCCATTCACTCAGCTTCCTCTGGGCGCTCTGGTTCGAATTGTCTGGTTCGAGAGGGATTATGTGAGCGATCGAACCGGTAGCTGATCCATGCTTGAACCGACATATCCTAACAAATATATTAATCATTTATTCTTTAGAAGCCCCTTTGTCCATAGCTTGTGGATAGTGCTTAAGATGCAGTTGAAGCCTTCAGGCAATTTAAGGTCATTCCTAGATTTATGGATAGGCTAGAGGAAGAGGAACAGGAAAAAAATAGAAGGAAGATGTGGTGATCAATTGAATGCAGTACTATGTTGGGGGATTTGAAAAGAGAAAAATGCAAGACTCTTCTTATATAAATCACGATCTATTGATAGTATCTTACAAGTTAGTATTCAATCTTTCAAAAATTAAGAGGTATTATACTCACTGAATATTTTTGTGTATCATATGGAACTGTATGCCAAATTACAATCATCATCCGTACCACCAACATATATGGGAATCTCAACTTAAATGAGTTCCTTTGTCATGTATTTTTTTAGTTACTGTGTTTGTTTGCTTTGCTAAGGATATTATTATGTGTTGCCCAGTGATAAAGCAACCCAAGAGGGGGGGTAAATTGGATTTTATAAAACTTTTTGCAATGATTAATGATGAACTAAATAAGTATGTGCTAATTACATTTAAGTGCTTGTGTTTTGCCAAAGTGTTTGTGTGCTTAATAAAAATATGCAATGGAATTAACAAAGTAAATGCAAGATTAAACAAGAGCAATCATAAACACAAGAATATATAGTGGTTCGGTGCACTCCAAGGCATCTACATCCACTCCCCAAGTTCTCCTTGGTATTTCACTATAATCACCAAGATTACAGTCGATTAGTTTTCCGGGCTCACTAATCAAAACCTAACTTATTTTCTCCGGGCTCAAAAGTCAAACCCATTGTTGGTTTTCTAACTTAGGCTAACCAACAACCTCCGATGATTTTACAGGCTCACCAATAACCTATGTTATTTTTACAGGATCACCAACAACCTATGTTGGTTTTACACAAAGGCTAACTAACAATCTCTTTGGTTTTCCAAAGCTCACCAAAAACCTTGATACAACAATGTAAGAATGAAAGTAAAGAATACAATAAAGCTTTCTAAAATAAAGCAAGTAACTCTTTGAAGCACTTTGAATGTTGATGAAGATCTTATCTTCAAGTTATTGAAGCCTTTGATTGCAGCTTGATGATGTGAACTTGGATGCACTCTCTTATCTTTGGATTGTTGAAAGCTTGAACCACTCAACTCTTGAATCCTTGAAGGATATTCAATAATCTCATCAAAGGATTGCTTTCCCATTTGATTTTTGGTGTTTATATAACTCTCCAAATCATAGATGAATGACCGTTGGGATGAAAACTAGCCGTTTGAAGCAAGTTGGAATCAATTCTGTACTTCTGAAAAATTAACCGTTACTCCAAGTGTCGACACTTGAGTTTTTTATGAGTCGACACTTTGGTCAACTTAAGACAAAAATTCTGGATTGACACAGTTTTGTATTTTTCTTGTTCTCAAGCCTTGAGTCGACAATTGCTTGTGCCAGTGCTGAAACTTATTCAAAATTGATTTTTAGCCTCTTCAAGTTCTTCCATATGTTTCAAAGTCCTTATAACTTGAAATTTCATGAATTTGAAGAACTTCTTTAATTGAAATACAAGCATTTCTTTATTCAATATGGATGGGTACTAAGATTTGATAAACACACTTTAAAATATAATTAGTACTCATATATACTTAAGCATTTTATCAATCATCAAAATCAAGATCAGAGTCAACATTATGATTTATAGAAATGTGTTTGTTTGCTTTGCTAAGGATATTATTATGGTTTATAAAAATCTCATGTTTTCTTTAATTAGACTATTTGTACGCTGAGAGGTGGGTTGAAGAATTTGTCTAAAATCCTATATCCTACTAGTTATGTGATCCAAATTTTTTTACTCTTTTGTATTTAGTGTGTTTTACTTTTAATAAATTTAGAAGAAGTTTCTTTTCTCTGTTGTAATAAAATAAAAGGAAATGTCATGTCTTTGATGAGTGGTATATCATATAAAGAAAAAGAAATGTGATTCCATGTTCAACCATCATCCTATCACCAATTTGAAAAAGGGATGTGTTAAAAAAAAACATGCATTTTGGAATTGTGTCATTTAAGCTAGAAAATGATGTTTTAATTCACTTTTGAAAAGATGTCTGGATTAATACAATCCCATTGTGTTCCACTTTTGTTGATCTATATGATCAAGTTATGAAGCCTAACTTGCTTATATCATTATACTGGAGTTCAAGGAGGCTAAAGTAAATTATTTCATTGAGGGGTCCACTCACTAGGAGGCAAGCAGAGTAAAGAATGGCCATTTTGAATTTTCTCGTCCTTGTCAGAGCCTCATGTATTATAGATATATCAATTTAGAAATTATCTTCATCAGGTTCTTTCTCGATGAGGTCCTTCTACAACTTTCTAAACTTTAATGATCTTAAATGCCTTTCTCATCTATATTTTGGCAGATCCCGACTCCAAAGAAGGTCAAGATATTCCTATGGCTAACGATGGAAAATAAACTTCACATAGAAAAAGTTCTTGCTAAAAAAGGTTAGAATTTTAGTCAGGGATGTATTTTATGTTGTTTAAGTTTTGAATATGTTAATCTTTTATTTTTTAGATATCCTTTTGCCCATAGCTTGTGGATAGTTCTCAAAATGCAGTTGAAGCTTCAGGCAATCCAAGGTCATTCCTAGATTTATAGATAGGCCGGAGAAAGCAGAATAGAAAAAAAATAAGGAAAAGATGTAGTGATCAATTGAATGCAACACTATGTTGAAAGAATTGGAAAGAGAGAAATACAAGGCTCTTTTTATATAAATTGTGATTTATTACTAGTGTCATACAAATTAGTTTTCAATCTTTTAAAAGTTAGTTGGTATTATGCCCGTTAAACATTGTTGCATATCATATGGAGCTGTGTGCTAAATTATAATCATTGTTTGTATCACTGGCATACATGAAAATCTTAGCTAAATGGGTTCCTTTATTATGTATTTCTTTTTAGTTACTGTATTTATTTGCTTTGCTAAGGATATTATTGTGGTTTATGAAAATCTCTTATTTTTTGTTGATTAGACTATTTGTATGCTGAGAGGTGGGTTAGATAATTTATCTAAAATCCTATATCCTACTAGTTATGTGATCCAATTTGTTTGCTCTTCTGCATTTAGTGTATTTTACATTTAATAAATTTAGAAGAAGTCTTCTTCTCCCTATTATGATAAAAAAAGAAATGTGTTGCCTTTGACAAGTGATATATCACATTAAAAAAATGTGGTGTCTTGGACGAGTGGTATATCACATAAAAAAAGAAATGTAATCATATATCCTACCATCAGCCTATCACCAATTTAAAAAAGGGGTGTGCAAGGAAAATCATACATTTTAGAATTGTGTGTTATTTAATATGGGTAATGATCTTTCAATTCATTTTTGAAAAGATATCTGAATTGATATAATTCCACTGTGTTCCTTTTTATTGATTTATATGATCAAGTTGTAAAGCTTAACTTGCCTATATCATCATATTGGAGTTTTAGGAGGCTAGAGTGGATTATCTCATTGAGGGGTCTACTTACCATGAGATAAGTGGAGCAGAGAATAGCCATTTTGTATCTTTTCACCCTTATCAGACCTTCACATATTGTAGATACATCAGTTTGGAAATTATCTTCATTAAGTTCTTTTTCGATGAGGTCCTTCTATAACTTCTTAAACTGCAGTGATCTTAAATGCCCTTTCTCATCTATACTATAGCGGATCCTGGCTTTAAAGCATGTCAAGATATTTTTATGGCTAGCGATGGAAAATAAACTTCATACAGAAAAAATCTTTTGCTAAAAAGGGTTGAAATGTTAGTTAAAGATGTATTTTATGTGGCCCAAGTTTTAAATATGTTAATCATTTATTCTTTAGATGCCTTTTTGCTCGTAGCTTGTAGATAGTGCTCAAGCTATAGTTGAAGCTTTCAGGTAGTCCAAGATCATTCCTAGGTTTATGGATAGGTTGGAAGAAGAAGAATAAGAAAAAAATAAGAGAAAGATGTGGTGATCGATTGCATGTAGTACCGTGTTGGGAGATTTGGAAAGAAAGAAATGCAAGATTCTTTTTATATAAATCATGATCTATTAATAGTGTCCTACAAGTTAGCATTTGATCTTTTAAAATTGGGAGGTATTATACCCACTGAATATTACTACATATCATATGGAGTTATGTGCCAAATTATAATTATTGTCTACACCACTGGCATATATCAGAATCTCAACTTAAATGGATTCCTTTGTTATGTGTTTTTTTTTTGTTACTGTATTTGTTTGCTTTGCTAAGATTATTATTATGGTTTATAGAAACCTCATGTTTTTATTGATTAGACTATTTGTATGCCAAGAGGTGGGTTAGAGAATTTATCTAAAATCCTATATCCTACTAGTTATGTGACCCAATTTTTTTGCTATTCTGTATTTACTATGCTTTACTTTTAATAAATTTGGGAGAAGTCTTCTTCTCCTTGTTGTAATAAAAAAAAAGAAATATTTTGTCTTTGACGAGTGGTATATCACATAAATTGTTGCTACTAATTGTTAACTACTTGGGACATGCTTCGATATATTTCCTTTGAATCATCTAACTATTCTTTTTGGATATACAATGGGATAATCCTTTCTAACCAGCTGCTAATTGAGTATTCTCCACCTAGCCAATTACTCGTGGCAAGATATATACATAGTTTTGAAATGTGGATCTCAAAATAATAAAAGTATTGCTTCGCATTGTGTCTTATAGCATACCTTCAATGAGCACAAGACTGTGTTTTTATGCACCTTACATGATGTTAGTGGTTCATGAAGGATTTTATTACTCATTTGCATTAAAAGTTGTCTATATCTCGCATTTAAGATTGCTTCTTTTTTTCTATTACATTGGTGCTGCTTTGATAAACTACAATTATAGTCTTTAGCCACATGTAATCTTTTAAGGTACTCACTTTTGCTTTGTATTGGTGAAGTATGGTTATGTATAGTCAAGCTTAGATCAAATCTAGAGTTGATATAGTTATTGTTGAGTAGTTTAATAATGATTTAGTTATTTATATTTGAAGTACTTTTTGAATATAAGACATTTGATCTTCCTTTCATTTTTTTAAAAAAAAGCTAAGGCTTGACATAGTGGTCATACTCCTTTTTTAGCAACCTAAGGAAGTAAATTTCATGCTTGTGTCACACATCCCAACAAATTTAATATTTGATGTTCCAAGTGATTGTGTTTCTTTCTAGCCATATCAAAAAAGAAAATATTTGATTATTTTATTGAATAGATAAAATAAGTAAATGCATTAACGTAACTAAATAACAATATTCCAAATTGCTCCATCTCCTTCTCCACATGTGTTGTGAACATCTTTCATCCTCTCTACCGAATTACACACCCCGCTACATGACCAATCAAATGATGCCACACAAACATGTCCAGCTTGTATTTTCCACTCACAATCTGACATGTATAATATATGTATGTTACAAAAATATGAGAATCAAATGATTCTCTAATGAAAGAAAATATATTGAAATTCTAATGCATGTTTGTCAAACTAAATAAATATTTTATCAATAATAAAAATTGCTACTTGGAAAATTCAAAATTTTTTATGAGTAATTTGATGCCATATCTTTACATGGTCAAACTCCATAGGCATGTCACCACCTAAAATAAGCTACTTTTTTAAAGTTTTTGATAACAAAGTGGTAGGTCTATCTTTTCATAGCATGATGGAAAAGTAAAACCAATAAAAAATGATTTTGTCTATGTTAAATAAAAAAGATGAACAGGAAATTCAAATAGAAATATAAATTTCTTAATAGCTCACAATTAACATGTTTAGGTTTAATAATTAATTAATGTAGTTGAGCTATATTAAAGTGGTGTTTAAATTATAATGGAAAAATATCATTTGTGTGCCAATTGGCAATTAAGTTTCTAGTCAATAGATACTAAGAGGGTTAATACCTGTAATATAACTTTTCAAATTGCAATGCATTATTGTTGTTATATTTTCATAATTTTGTCACGGTTACATTTCTTTTCATTTCTTTTGATACTTAACATCTATATTTTGAGAAAAAAAAATATATCCAAAACTAAAACTTAAAAATACTTATTTGATATACCTGGCGGTGTTCCGCAACACATCATTCGATCATCAATATGCTCAACTTCTAACCCAATCAACCACGAGCCTAGAGAAACATCTTCATTCGCATATCTATGCAATATCGGCCTATAAAATTTAAAGTAATCAGTAACACGTGCAAAACAAAAATTTATCTTTTATATAAATCTAAGCTTTACTAAAGTGCATGTCAATTATAACTTCTTTATGAATGATTATTAATATTTGATTTATTATATTATTTTAATTTCATGCTATAGTAGTTTCTCGATACAAATATCATGGGCATCAAAATGTAAGTACTTCAAATGCACAAGGTTAAGATGAATGTAATTTTAATTTGATCGATATTAAAAGTTTTATCTATTGGATGAAAGGTTGGATGGTAGTAGTTTCACACAAAGAGCTAGGGTGATAGACTTTGACCTCTGTAAAAAATGAGTTGAAGAATATCTTTTCATCTCATAATAGAGAGTAGTTGTTAGGTTAGATTTTTGTAATCTTGAGAGAAATAGGCATTTCAAGCTTAGGCATGAGCTGATCAGCTATTTATACTGTGAAAGACTTCATGTGAGGTTGCTAGGGTGGAGAAGGGGTTAAGGTTGCTGGAATTTTTATGATGCTCTCTGTATTCAGTACTATGTAATCTATGTCTTTAGATGGTTTTCAATTCTATATCTCATCTTATATTTTCCTCATCTGATTATTCATTTTTTTCGAATTGATTATATCACTAGAAAAACAAGTTTGCCGTAGTATATCGACCAATTATTTTATTTATTCTTGTTTCTTTAATTTTACTGTGTTCTAATGGCAACTTGGGGTTGAAATCCTTTCTGAGAACAGTACAGGCTTGATTTAATTAACTGTCATGTTTGAAAAAGTGCAAGCTTGTTAGTAGTAGCTCGAGGTTACAAAATTTGACTGATTCAAATCAGATGTGACCAAGCTTTACTGGAAGTTATCGTCAGCTCTGACACAGACACTGGAAAGCATGAGGTAATGGAGTTCCCTGTTTGTGGATTTGTTGCATAAACTTCACAATAAGAGAGAGTGTGGACCATCATTACAAGCCCAGCACAAACATCAAGTTATTCTTTCTGTCATGGCCAGTCTACTCAGATTATGATTGTTTTGAGTCCTTACTAGAACAGGATTTTTGTAGGTTAGTAGAGTTAAAGTTTTGAGTCTTGGACCTTTATAGTTATTTGAGTAGAGTTCTTGATACAAAGGACAAAACAAGAACTTTAAGGCTTTGAGGAGTCTATGTTCCCATATTTCCTATTTTAAATAGGATATAGTTATTTGAGTGGGATGGATTACTTAATATTTGGTTTTGACACAGGACTTTGGAACTGTTTAAGAAGTTTAATTTAAATTATGGCGGGAACATGACTCTCATCAGGTGGGCATTTACAACTGTTAGAAAGCTTTTATTTTGCTGAAAGTGAAGTCTAGTCTTTGTTAGGCAAATTAAGACAAGCCCTTTCTAGAATAGAGTCCCAGTGGCTAGGCTCAATAGTAAGATTTGTCCTTCAATTTGTTTTTGCTATATAATAATATGGGTCAAGACTCAATAGTAAGTGTTCATGAAGTGACCCAGTCTCTTGGAGAGAAACTTCTGAGCTTAGTGCTGAAGCCTGAGTTGTGCTGTTCTTCAATTACATCCTAAACTAATTGAAGGAGTGGAATGCTTGTTGATCTTTAATTTGTTAAGAAGGATGTTTGAGGTTGCCTGGATCCAAGACTCTAATTAAAGGATCAATTCTTCCACTGATGTTTTGCTTTAACCAAAATGACATATAGGATGATCATAGGAATTTCTTATCTGAATCTAATATTTGAACTTAACAAGGATATTTCGAGTTGCTTGTTTGATTTTACACATCAAATTAATGAAAACAGCAAAAACTGAAAGGTAGAAACATTAATATCATGTTTGCAACAGTATCAATGAAGTATGCATGCTTACGCATTTATGGAGATATATGCAGCAAGATCTTTTGAGATGGCATAAATTTGACCAGTGGCGTGTCTAAAGTATTTATTTCTCTCCTCTCCAAATTTCCAAAATTCCGGTTCATGGTATTTCACTCCTCTGCAAAAAAAAAGATTAAGAAAATCTGCCAAGAGAACATAACTTTATATGTCTGTGCTGATGGATCCTATTTACTTACTTCTGTGAAAGAACTGGTCCAGACTTCATGCAGCCAATGTAAATTCTTGGTTTAGCTCTATAACGAGCAAGCCTGGTCACTAGCATGCCTGCAATATTAGATGATAATTGATTGAGAGATACTGATAGAAAGGAAGAGGAGTACTGGTATCTCTTATATTAACAGACCCCAAGGATAGATGGAGGCCATGGGGTGTCACACTGCAAAGCCAGGGTGCTGTCAAGGGGTTCCGCTTCAAATTTTTTTGTCCTCTTTTCGCAGATTAGTCCTAGTCCTGATTGCCAATTGCATTTGTGGAAGCAGGACTATAATTCTTAGCTTGGAAACATTTCATTTACATTAATACATAAATAAATTTCAAGGAGTGAATCACATATGGGCTCTATAGTTTGTCCTTGATTTTCCCTGTGCCAAGCTAAGCTTGATTTGGTTTCTAACTGTGGCTGTGTCTGTGTCTGGTTTAGAGTAGAGCTGAGGAAGGATGGCCTGTATTCATCTTGTCATTATGAATACTTTGCCTTCTATACACAATCACTAGTTACCAGGCTAATACATATTTCTCTTGCATTACTTTTTTTATTACTACATTCTTTCAAAGTCTTTTATTCTTCCATGGAGAACTTATCTATCTTCTATGCTTATAATTTTTTTGCAGCGAAATCGTACATAAAAATAGCAAGAAAGATGATAGAAAAAGCCTCACCAAGATTAACATGCACATCATCGTCAACCTTAACATAGAAATCGGCATCCCATAGGGACACAACCGTGGCAAAGTACACCCTTGTCTTGGATGAAAGCTGATGGTATCCTTCCACATGCTCAAGCCTTAGGAAGTCCTTTGTCTCAGCATCTTCTGCATCAATTGCATGGTCGAGAACTCCACCTCGAGTGGCACTGTGACCGATGACGAATCGTATAACGATCCCCTTTTCCTCTAGTCTCTTAAGCTTAGACCCTATGAAAATATTTGCCGAGATGCTTTCATTATCTTTATACTCATATTTGATGAAGGAATTGTACCATAGTTGCTGGTTTGAGATAAAGGATTACTTTATTTATTTTCTTCTTAAAAAGAATTATAGCTATAGGAGGTTAGGAGCAAATAGGACCTCTTGGCATCCAGGTCTCTCGAATTGAATCACGCCTTTTCTTGGAGCTGAATGCAGTGTTTATTCCAATCACAACAAATGCCTTCTGAAGTCCCTTATTATACCCCATTGTAGATCCTCCAGGTGAAGCCTGGCCTCCATTTTGGTTTGTTCGAGCTACTGCTAGTTCCATCTCCAATGAAGAGATCGATTTGTCCAGGGACCTAGAAGGAAAAAAAAAAACATAGTGACTGAATTGAAATAAAATGTCTCTAGTACTACATTACTGGAGACAAGGTGCAAATGCTTGGATGAACATATAGCTACAAAGAAGATATTAAACTCACTGAATTGCTTGATGAGTTCTTGAGACTTCTCCCATGATATCCTTTGTATTGCCCTCACCAAGCCTCTATAAATATATACATACACATATGTGGGAGTAATTTAATTATCATAAATCATGATTTTGTACACCCAAAATTATTGTTAACAATTTAAATGCATTGGACTACTAGAAAACATACATGCTTATGCTCGCAATCATGTGCTATGAGAGAGATTTTTGACTCTTGAGTGGTGGAAGTTCTTTGCACCCTAGTCTCCAATGGCAGGACCATCCTTCGGTTGCTGAAGAGCAAGCCCATAAAGAAGCTTGCCATGCAGAGCACAACCATTGCTTTTCCTGGCAATGGTCTTCTCTTTGGCTTCTTTTCGGACTGCGGTGGCCTTTCGCCAGCTGCCTTCATGAATCCACTCATCGAAATTATTTAAATCCTAATATTTTGATCAAGAAATGAAGGCAAGGTAGAAAAGCAAATTCTTGGTTGAGCCTTGGAGCAGCAACATGGCTTAAAAAAGGGATTTATATCATCATGTCTAGGTCCATGGTTTTAATATATGTTGTGTGAGAAGGATGAAAGAGATTGTTGGGAGTCTGAACACCATAATAGAAAATGTGCCAACATTAGAAATTACTAAAAATTCTGAAGATTTTTTTTAAGGAGAAATATAAGAAAAGTGACAGTGTTAGGATTGATCATCCATCCTCAAAGCAACATTAAAAGAATGGGAGCCTAGCTCAACCATTCCAATGCTGCAATGATTCAGTTTGCAAGGCACTTCATGTGATCTTGTCTCATGCTATATGTGTGATATGAGGCGAAGGTCTGTGTCAGTTGTATAGGACTTGATTTCAGATATCAGTCACCATGCGTGGACAATGAGCTGCGTAAATTCGGCAGTTTTGCAGGATGGGTACTTAACATGCTTATCAAAAAAATCTCCAATTTATTTCCCTCGAAAGATAATTCTCCAACTCACAAGTGCTTCACTGGCCAAGTTATATGCTTCACGAACCATAAAATAATGTATCAATTTCAGTATTTATGAATTGTCAAGAATTATTTAATTCACATGAAAGATTGATAAATGGTACTTGTCTTAGTTCTTTATCTTCTTCTTTGTGTTTCTCGACTCTTGTTATTTCTTCTTTTTCGAGGGCATTCACCTATATGTTCATATTGTTTTTTTATATTTTCCTTATTTGTATTACTTTTTATTTTCTAACATTCAGTAATCAATGTGGATGTTGGCTCAACTTTCAGCATATCTTATGAACTTAAATGTTTGTTCTCTTATCAAACCATGCTAAGATGCCGCCATTTTCCAGGGTTTTGGATGTAAATGCATGTTGTTAAACATCACCATTTTTTTCATTCGAGCTTCGTAGATTTTATAGAAGCACAAGTTAAAGGATGTCTCTGAGCAGTAAATAGGAGATATGTCATTAAAGCCAAAGCTCAAAATTGATCTACTGTAAAAAATTACAGAAATTTGTCCTTAGAAATAGGAGGTTGGAGTATCCATGCGGGCATTGATTTCAATATGAAGGTTGGAGAGGAACTTGAACCAAACCAAGAATAGTTATCAAACCACCATAAGTTATAGGATTGCCAAATTTTCTATGAAATGCTTTGTAATAGTATGGCAAGTGGATTGGTTTTCGTAAATGCTCAAAAGCTATTTAATATCATCTAAGAAACCTTTCATGTGCTAGGCTTACCTATAGGATGACCATACTTGCATAAAATTGGTGTACATTTGAGTCCATAGATATCTAGGAGCTCAAGTGATTCATAATGTCCAATCAAACGCAGGGCTTTCCTAGCATTGCTTTAATGGGCTAGAATCAGTGATTCAAGATTAAACAAAAATCTCTCCATTTAACTTATGGATATGGGATTTATTGAGGGTGACAATGGGTTGTACATCTAGGAGAATTTTGTGGCCTTTCTGGTTTGCAGGGCTAGGCTTAAGCTTCTTTTCCAGGCCTTGGTTTTAGTCCAACCATTCTTGAGGTTAGGTCCTAGGTCTATGCAGCTATGGTTTATACGTAGTTTGAGCTCTTTTCTAGAGCTTATGCAGTAGGCAATCACATCTTGGATTGGCCTTGGGCTGCTTTACTGAGGTGAGAATAAATTGAAGAAAACTAGTGTGATCAAGGTACATGGTAGACTTAAAATTGGCTGTGTAACTTTTGGGTTCATCCAATTCAGCAGCGGTGAAAGAGTATAAGAAATAATTCAATAATGCAGAAATCTTAAACAAATTAAATAAGAGGATTAATTTCACATGGTGTCGCCTTGGATACATAGAAAAATCATGACATTTCATATGTTAAAACTACCATTCATGATTTTGTTTTGGGATGCTGAATGTTTGGTTGTGTGGTGAAATTTCAAGCCAGTCTTATGATCATGCAATTAAAATTTCTAGTTTAACAGCATTTTTTAAAATTCATTATTTTCTCTCTTAATTTCTTATATTTTTTTAAAAAAAAAATTGAATTCCTTTATTAGCAACCAAAGATCTATTAAAATTCAACTTTTAATTTAAAATATTTTTTTTATAAAAAAATTATTATTTTAATTCTATGTTTTCTATATGCAACATAAAAACTATTCATTATGTATACATGAGGAGAAACTATACAGATTTGGACAGATAATTTTTCCTTCACCCATTGCATGTCAGCTTTAACTGAATTTTTGGGTCAAAATCTTCCACGCATGTAACTCAGGGGATCCCTCTCACTTCGTTAGAAAAAGAAAAAGAAAAGAAAAGAAAAGAAAAAAAAACTATCAAAGTTCTGTCGTCTATAGATGTTGCAGAAAATTCCTGCTCTGCAACTTTCGACAGATATCAGAAATGGACTTTAATGGACCATACAGATGAGGAATCTTTGAACACAAACGGTATATATATATATATATATATATATATATATATATATATATAAAGTTATGACAAAAAAAAAGGACTTGCCGGTGCTAAAATCTTTGTGGAATTGTCTTCAGAGATCTGAGGTCCGAATAAATCTCCTAGGATTTGGTATAAGAGCCAATAGGTTACATCCTCTAAGCACGTCTTTAACATAAATGGTCTCTAGATTGCTGGTTATCTCACACAGACATGTTTAATCATATATCAATCATACATTGAATATATTTTAATTACTCATACAGAACCAAAGGACGTAAATAATGCTTTCTAAATAATTTTTTAAGCAGATTTTGCATTATGTATTAGAATGAACTCGATCCATAACTTATGTGGAGTAGGAAATATTATAGGATGAAGGCCTATTTAGACTGACCAGGAATTGATTACGATTTTTGTGATTTGATTTGTAGTATTTATTATTAAATTTAAATAAATTTGAATTTTTAGCATGGTAAAGATATTAGAGTTTAAATGAAAAAAGCCTATAGGGATCATGAGTTTAGTTATATATTGAGTATATATTATATAGATCTTGAATATTTATATATAATCAATGATTAATGAAGACAGAGAGCATAACAACCAACAATAAATTCTTAGCCAGGTGCGGAATGATGAGCTTGGAAAGCGGTGGCAAGGTTATTCAAGCACTTTCCAAGTTTCAATCGTCACGACTATTTACACTATCGATGGAAAGAACGGGAAGGGACGGGAATAAGGAATAAGGAATAAGGATAAAAAAGACTGGGATTGGGAATAACCCCTGGAAAAGTTAAAAACAAAAAGTAAAAAAGAGAGGGATAACAAGATGGCACTGAGAACTTTTAAGGATGTGGCAGACCATCATAGCCACTTTGGCCCACCCGGGTTAAATGGCAAGTTAGCCCCGTGCCTCAGGCAAATAATACATCATTAGTCCATATAATGGGAAAAAAATCATTAAAACCAAATTAACCATCGCCTTTTTTTTAAAAAATGTCTAACAGACTTGGTAAAATCATTTAAAATATTATTATGAATCCAACTAGCAGCCAGCCAATAGTTAAGAGGCGAAATAATGACGAGATTCAGCAAGGTAATCTCCTAGGCTTGAGATAAGCAATTACATTTCCAAGTAGCAAGATTGTTCCATGGTTCCAATTTTGTTATCTTAAGAAACTTTGTTCCTGCTATTTTAACCCAAAGAGAACTTGCCAATATGGTAGCTTCCTTAACATTAGTTAAGTTTGCAAGAAACCGGCCTCTTAAGTCTAGAAGAAAAACGCTATATGTGTGATTCCAACCTAGTTCATTGAGTACTAGCCTCTCATGAGCTAGGCAACTCGAAAAGTTGGCAACATTAGCATCATGTTCTTATGCTTGAACTTAGGACATTTTGGTGCTCGAGCAATAACTGGAATTTACTAAAGATCTTGTTATGGCTGCAAGAACGAACCGATAGTTGTTTATTAGGTGGAGACTATCCTCTATCTTGTTATCAGAAAATATTGGTTTTTGGGATCTAGTGGTTACTTAACATTGTATTAGAACCATATCTAAATGGGTTCATATCCCAGTTCAAGCTACTATCTATAATCCCTAGCCCATGGGCCTTTAAGCCCACTCGAAAAAAAAAGAGAAGAAGAAGAAGGGAAGAAAGACTCTTGATCGGAATCTTCCTCTTCTACAACTCCATTGAGGAGGAGTTTAGGACAGCCCCGTCTTATAAAAAGGGCCTCTCTTCTCCTTCGCTCGACATGCACAAATTTCATCCATCATCGGCAAGGAAAAAGCTTCGATTTGCTCTCGATTTGCAGTGAGGAGATCTTGAAATTTTTCGATGATCTAGCCATGAAAATTTCATAAGAACTAAGATAAGCCAGGTTCTCCTTCTTCCCTTTCTTCTAGATTGGTCGCCGTCATGAGTTGGATCGACGGGGCACCGGATCTATGGTAAACAGGACTTCCCCTATGTTCCTTTTTCTTTGTCTAGATCTATCGATAGCCGATGATGGGGGCAACAGCTGGGATTGTCTCACCACCATCGAGATTTGGCTAGCAAGGCCCCGGACTCGTGTCAGAACAGGGTCCCTCACCTATTCTTTTCCTTCATTCCTTGATCCATCGATTGTCGATGGCTTGGGGCCACCGCTGGGGTTGCTCTGCCATTGCTAGGGTCACCCCAGGTAGTCGGCCCAGGGATCTTCATCATTGTGGTCGAGTGAAGGGAAGAAAAGGGTGGGGAAGGGGATAAGGTATTCAGTCTAGGAAGGAAGAGGAAAAAGGAGAGAGAGAAAGTCTCTCCTCCCTTTCCTGTTTATCTTTATTTATTTTTTTCTTTAGTTTTCTTTCCTGGTTGTTCCTTTCTCGCTCTCCTAGGGATGAGAGAGATTATAAAATTGGGGCTAGGGATCGGTGGGAGGACCATGATGAATCCTGGTAAAGGATTCTAGATCTATAATTGCTATGCCATATATTTGTTTATTAATATTAAGATTATTATGTAGGAGAATAATTTTTTGAGCAGGAGGATGTCGAATGAGTTCCTTAGTACCTAGGTCGAGGATCTGGATGTGAATTAGTATTTGGCATATTACATTTGTCTTCAGTAGAGGTATGGATTCTTGGACAAGATCATTTGTTAATATTTTTTTTTTTTATTGCATAATTTTGATTATTGGACATGAGCATTGGTATGTATGATTATTTATATACTATATATTTTGATTTCTTTTGATGGATATTTGTAATTGCTAGTACGATTACTTTTATTTTTTATATAATATGTTGTATCAAACATAATTATTTTAGATGAGTTCGATTGTGACATTAGTTATTAGAAATCTTAACGAATATAATTTGACAACACGTTAAGATTCGATAAATTGAAAAATCAAGAAAAAAGTACTTAGACTAACCATATTAAAAAGAGAATAGCCTAGTCACTGGTGGATAATACATAGGATCGTCGAGGATAATACATAAAATCGCCGAGTCATGAATGGATAGTACATGAAATAACCGAGTCATGGACGGATAGTAGTGGTACATGTATTAAGGATAGTCAGCCACAAGCAGATACATGGTAGATATGTTGAAAATATCAGTAGTGGGCTGAAGCGTGATCATGATCAGTCCAAATCTTAAAAAAGATTGTTGATTAAACTAGAACATAAAAAAGAATGAAACATGGTTTTATCATATACGATGGTTGAGTTATTTTAGATGCATAACATGATATTTTATGATTCATGGTTTCATTATTATTTTTTATTATTTTCAAATCATATTATTATTAGTATGAATACGTAGAGGTTCTTACTGGGCTATAAAGCTCACCTTCCACTTCTTTTTCTTTTCAGAATTGTAGAATGCATAGTGTGGGTTGGATCGGATGTGAAATCTGAGTGCAAACCCTATTAGATTGATTAGTTAGTTCAATTTGTAATATACCAATGAATACTTAAATATTTGTAATGAACAAGTTAGTCATTTGATTACTATGAATTTATCTTAATGCCATTTGGTTATTTATTTTTATTTTCTGGAGATGTTGAAAATCTTATGTATTTTAGACATAGCATGAGCTCTAAAATGATGTACTAGGATTTGTACAGTTATGTCGCATGGCCGATCCAAATGCTGGGTTCGAAAGTGTGGCACTATCTCCTTTTTTTTTTTTTTTTTTTTTTTTTTTTTTTTTTTTTTTTTTTTTTTTTTTTTGTGATTCTTGGTCGTGACATTCTCGAGTAATTGTTGACCCGTTCATGCTTTCACGTGCGTGGTCAGGGCTGCATGTGAGGGGAGCATTAAGGCCTCATACATATAATGTTAACTCCTTTTCTAGTAGGTTAAGCTTTTGCAGTTTAGTGCATGCTAAGTTAACAAGGAAACCCCATCTCTTCTAAAATTAACTCTCAACATATTTGAGACTTCGAGAAGGTATATTCTTGCAACCACTGCGATAAAAAAATTCATTAGTTTACAACCACTGGATGGGCATCAGTGTCACAGGTGCTCAAGAGTAAAGGACATGGCTCTGGGTGCTTCAGTTGGTGAAAGTAATCTAAGTACGGCTTGCTTGGTTGGCCTCTCGCTGTTATACATAGAAAAAAAAGGTGATAGGTCTTCGATGATGATAACAGTGAAAGAGAAAAGAGGGGGAAAAGTAGTGCACTGAATCATGCTCAGACAAATTAGACCAAAACCTAGTTTATAATATTACCTCCCTTCTACTCAAAAAAAAAAAAAAAAAAAAAACAATTAGACCAAACCTCCTTTTAAGTACATCCCTTTACTTTTTACAATGCAGCATCAGTCCAGATATATCCTTGGAATCAAAACAAATCAAAGACCTTCAGGCCTTAAAATGTCTTCTCTGTGACAGTCAATTTATTAAAGAAACAAAAGAAAACAAGAGTTATCAGTCCACCATCTCACTAAGTTGGGTCCATACCTAACAGAGGCATCTCCATCCCTACTTCTTCTTCTCCTTCTCCTCCTCTCCTCCTGTTCTCTTTCAACCCTCTTTGCTACATGGACCAGGTCAACAAATATTAGGTTGTGCCATTTCGCAAAAGCATTACATCTTTAGGTTCCACAAGCTTTGAGGAAGTGAAGTGGAATTCTTCTTCAACAAAAGTCCCATTTTGAGGACCAGGGATTAAAGATGGATTATAAGAATACCATCTAGACCAGTAGAGAAAGTTTAAAAAATTAAGGAGGCTAAGTGCTGCGAGGAGCCAATAGAAAAAGTCCAGCCTATCCTTGTTTAGGTTATTGTCACTGAGCCAGCCACTCCCAGAAGGTCCTGAGGTGACCTTGTTCACCAGCGAGACTAAGAGAGAGCTCAAGAAGAACCCAAAGGAGTAGGAGCAGTAAGTCATGGCTGTTAGAAAGGATTGCATCCCTGCCAAGGACTGCTTGTAGAAAAACTCAATTAGACCCACAGCAGTGAACATCTCTGAGAGACCAAATATGAGGAACTGTGGAGCAATCCAGAAGATGGAGAGCTGCTTGTTTGAACCAACAGCAAGCTCCCTCCTCTTGTTTTCCACCAATGCAGCCGAGACCATTGAGAAGGTCACTGTAAAGAGGCCTATACCAATGCGTTGGAGAGGAGAGATGCCGGAGTCCCTGGAAGTTATCCTGCGAGCGAGAGGGACGAAGACCATCTCATAGATTGGCACTAGGATGACGAGAATGAGGTATGGGATAGATTGTAGCGAAGCCGGGGGAATATGGAATGTTTCGGTGAGTCGGGTATCCATTGAGCTTCCTTGCTGAACTGAGAAGGTCTGCAGTTGAGCTAGGACTGTGTTGAAGATAATGGTGCATGCAAATATGGGGATCACTGAGAGTATCATCTTCACTTGCTCTACTTGGGCCATGGTGCATAGCTTCCACGGGCTCTCCGTTCTATTAGAACCATCTTGGATTCGGATACAAGCCTTGTCCAAGAACCTGAAATTATGTTATGACATCCAAAAAAAGGTTTCAGCCTTTGATCAGATGAAGTTTAGAACTCAAAAGAGCCATATATGGACATTTACAACCATGAAGAGTTTTAAAATTACTACCATTTATGCACTTGTTTCAAACGGGAAAAAGATCCTATCATCAAAAAAGAAGTTCATGATTTCATGTAGTTGGAAATCAAAGTCAGAAACAAGAGCATGAATTCATGCATGCTAACCTGAATTTCTCGGTGTGGATAATGTTGGTGCAATTGGAAGAGATCTCGAGGCCTGGAATGATTATGTGGTCACTGGCATTATCTATGCTTCGACGAAGCAATTCAGAATTAGATGGGCAAACTTGCTTTCTCTTGGTAATAGCAGCTGCAAAAACCTGCCAATTAAGTGATAAAAATTTGAACAAATCTGAAACTACGTCGCCTAGATAAGCTAAGAATGCTAAGAACACCTGCAACTTCTTCTCCTGACCAGTTCCTAATTAAGAACGAAGTATAAAAGCATATACCAATGCATATCCATGAGGGCACATAAGAATTAATGTAAGCTCAAAACTCAATTTAATCAATAGATTTTAGTCTGTTTACTGTCGGAGCACCGCAATGCATGGCATGCAATAAGAAGGGCAGCTTTTAACCATCAGAAAGGATGACCCCTAATCAAAAGTCAGTCCTCCCTCATGTAAAAAAGAAGAAATTCCGAGAAACTATTCAACTTTTAAATTTACAGCAGATTGATGCCACTAGCAATAGCTTAAAATATATCCACAACCAGTTATGCCAACAATCATAAACAAAGATGCAAATGGGAAACTTCACTAAAGTACAAACTTCAAAACAATTTGTCAATAGCACTAGATTTGTATGAAGTTACCTGAATAAACCATATTAATCAGTAGAAAGAGCATCAGGATAATCATTGTAATCCTAGAACTGGAAGAAAATGTTTCAGGTAAAATAATCCTAGTGATAAGATAAATAACCACTGGCCTAAAACATCGGTCCATCATGTAAGCCCTCATCAACATGAAACAAAAAATAATAAATAAATAAATAAAATAGAACAACATTAAACAAAATAGAAAGCAGGCAGCATGACTTTGTAAAAAGGAAATATTCTGTATGTTAATCAAGTGAAGACTAAACATACAGTCTTCTCCATTACCTTCAAGGAATTAAACAAAGAAGAATTTTTTGCTACGAGGAAAATAGAAGATGCTGAGAAAAAACTAACGCTTGAGAATCCTGACAGACAAGGATGCAAGTGCCTGTAATTCATCCTATCTCAAACTTAATTAACTGCAAAATCTGCTGAATTTGGCAATCTAAACTAAGGGAGCAGAATTAATGGAGCGGGCTTTACTCTTGCAATTGGGGTGAAGATGCTGCCCTCAGGGGGCTTGTTCCTATAGTAGAACATACCACAGATCAAACTTGTTAGCCCCATCACCATAGTAACTGCTGATACACCAAAACCAACAGCCATCCCTAACTGTGTCTGCACCCAGATGATAACCGTAAGAGTGATGAGTTCTCCGATGCAGAAGCTGAAGTAGGCAGTATTGAAGTATGTGGAAAGCTTCTTGGAGTGATCAGGATCATCCTTCCTGAATTGGTCAGCACCATGGGAGATCATGTTGGGCTTGAGGCACCCACTCCCCAAGGCCACCAAGTAGAGAGCAATAAAGAATATAGTGGCCTTAAAACCATTGGCTTCTGAGCAGTGGTCTCCTTCAGATGTCATGCTGCATGGTGGAGGCCTTAGCTGTGGAAGGTGTGCTTGGACTGACAATAGTATGAAGCCCTGATATAAAGTAGCACAATGATGTACCGATATAAGAAGAACAATCTCATCCTTTATTATGGTTTTTTTTTTTTTTTTTTCCTGTCACAATCATTCATATCGACAAATCCTTTATCTTTTGCAGTGAGTATTACACTATCCTTGCAAAATTATGAACATATACAATTCCAAAAAAGCGAAAGTGGTCGAGCCTGCTTTGTTCAACTCTCTTGATGAAGATATTGTTGTTAATTGCCGTACTAACTAGCGTTCTATTAAAAATAGAGCTCCATAACTTTTCTAGATTAAATTCCATAATGTTATTCTTTATTTTCTTTTGATTTATCTAAATAATTACTGAATAATTCTTCTTGAACAATAAATGAGTAGAGCCAAATTACTCGGACTATAATTTTATAGTTTAAATCTGAGGGATAAGCACTGTAGAAGTAGGAGAACACTTAACTGAGAGCTCCACAAACCCAAATATCAACATGGTCCAGAAGCTCCCAAGGTAAGAATCTGAGAGGAATCCACCAAGCAGAGACAGGAGGAAAATAGTCCCAATGAAGTTGGTCACTATATTTGCTGATTTCGAGAGGGGAAAGTGCATCTCATTGAAGACATAAGTTATGAGGTTGTTCCCAACTGCAGCTATTGCCATGATTTCAAGTGCTTGAACGCCTAAACATGAAAGATAGAAGGAACCACTTCAGCCATCACTCTATATGCTTAGGAAAACACAAACGCAACAATTGAATCTTTTAAACCCCCTTGGGTCAGAGAGACATTCAGTCAGCTTGACTTATAATTTGTTTAAGAAAGAAAAAAAAAAAAAAAAAAAAAAAAACAGGATATATAACAAGAAAATAGCAACAGTAAGGGAGGTCTAAATCATTCACCATGGTTAGATAAAAGATGATGCATAGAAGCCAAAACCAATGCATGATATTAAGGAAGCTTCACTTTCTCGGCATCATTTTCACCGTGAAACACATGAACAAAACAAAGATCAAAAGAAATCCAAGTACCAAATTACAGGCTGGGGTCATCACAGAATTTCATCATCTAGATGGATATCCTGTAGAGTCATCTTTGTCTAGAATTTAACTATTGTACCACCGATCAATAAAAATAAAAAATAAAAAAAATAAAAAACAGAACCAAAAAGAAGAGAAGGTGAGCCAAATATGAACAACTAATAGGGCCATTTGTTCAGTTATCTGAGCCTAAAAAATTGAACTAAATTGCAAAGCCACTAGGCACTAGTAGACAACGAGCTAGAATGAAACCATGTCTCATCAGGTAAAGAAAGATCCATAGGTGGGTCTTTCAAGTGTTGAATTATGAAGCAATCATAGTTCTATCAAAACAAAGAAAAAAATAAAATAAAAATACGAAGCTATCATGGGTGATATTATTAAATTTGAACCGGAGGCTGGGAAGCATGTAGAGAGAGAGAGAAAGAAAGACCTAAAACAAATGCAGCAGCTTTCATGCCCCCATGCTTGTCGGGCTTGCAGGTTCTACCCCTCCAATCAAGGGATACCTCCGCAAGAAGGGATTCCCCTTTCATATTCTGTCTTGTCTGGATATCCATAAAACTACTACTCTAAAACAATTATCTCCTACCACACTCTCAATATTCTCTTGGAAAAGCTCAATTCACTACACGATGGTAGCTTGCATTCCAATACAAGTTTGGTAAATTTTTTGATCCACTTGATGCTGCTATTTATAATGGTAGAGAGAGAGAGAGAGAGAGAGAGAGAGAGAGAGAGAGGTGCTCGGGAATCACTTTTTGGCTATGCGCTTGAAGGATCAGAGGATAGTGCAGGTCACTATTGAGAAGATATATAGAGCTCGTTTAGGGACCAGGAGCAACAGAAAGCTAGTGTAGAAATTCTTGAAGTGGACAGCTTATTAAAATCCTTCATTATTTCGTATCGAGAAGAGCATTCATCTATAATTGATCATGGTAAATAGTGTTAAGTGCAATGGGAAACAGAAAGGTGGCATTAATTCCACACAAAGCCAATATACATCTTGTCATGCATTCGGTCAATTCTCAAAGTCGTCTAAACAACACCCTACGTATCTATGCATAAATCTACATGCAACATAACAAACAACTACTAAGGTGAATGTAATGTCTCCATCTGGATCTTATGCTGACTTTGTGGTTTGTATGTTGTTGCGAACTTGCATGCACGCGTCAGTGTATATAATAATCATCCACGTACTGGAGGTGGGAAGAGATCGATCGAGATGACAATGAAATCAAGGCACTAAAAATTATCTTTCCATTGTTAAACTGGGAATCCCCTTTTGTAACCGGATTCTCTCTCCCACCCCTCTACTGTTTTGTTTATTATATATTAACTTTTTTGGTGATGATCATGGTATATATATATATATATATATATATATATATTGTAAGCTGGTGGGTGAATCAAGTGGCTGTCCATCTCCTCAAGAAACTGCATCGCCATGAGTCCCAAGTGGAAGATGATCTCGAGAAGCTATGTACATGGACCTGCCTCGCTAGTATCAGAAAGCAAATTGTGAGGCCTAACTTGAAAGTTTCCAACCTGCACCTATTTAAAAAAAGTTTTATGGACATAAGGCACTACTTGAAAGTAGTGCATGTATGTAACGTTAGAAATATAAACCTGTGCACCCTCGCTAATCAAGTAGCTATACACAACCCTATATCCAAATTCGGCATTCCTTGCTCGTGAGCAACTATATACGACTTGAGGTAGTACTTCATGTTCAACTTTGTCGAGTGAGCAGAAATAAATTTGAGCATATTGTGAAGCAGTGTCAAGGAAAAGGAGGAGCCCATATGTTAACTGGCATGTTTTTCCGTTGGTTATAACTTTGTTGGGGGGAGGGGGGCACAAACTCGAAAGACTTCTTTTGATTTGATTACACATATCTAACAAGTACAAGCAGACATATGGAGACATATCATGGCATTCATTTCACTTCTTTTCATCGCACAGACTTTGTTCTTTGGTATTTGTTTACCCTTTCCTATGCCTCTATGCTACCTTTGTTTATTTATATGATCCATGAACGAGCCTATGCATTGCCTGAGAGATAACAGCATGGACTTGTTAGCTTGTGTTAACTTTGTTCGTGCCCCACCAAAGCTGCAGGTTTGCACCTGTATCAACGTACTGATCTCTCATGATCAGTGTTTTAACTTTTTTGAAGAAAAGTAATTTACTTGGTCCCATTTTAAATCCCTTCTTAATGTGGCTGGCCTTCAAGTCTCGGAACTCTTTGGACGGAAAGGAGAAAGGAGTAGAATAAACAAGAATTAATTTAGGGAAGAGTGGGACTACATATTGGACATTGTCATTTCTGGATGATCTGTAAAGTGAGAAACTACACGATAATCTTAGAGCTTCCCAGATCTCCTTCATGCATGGTCAATGAAATGAAGTTCTCCAAATCTTCAAACAATCTTCTGGATTTCTTTTGGCCTATCAACTTTTTCCTGGTAACCATGCATGGAACTTTGGTTGTACATTATGTGCTATATATCTTGTGCTTCATTGAAACCAGTACTATAGTTAGAGGAATGCCTTTGTTTGGCTACATATTAATTAACATATAGATCGACATGTTCCATAATACTGATAGCCCAACTCATAGGAAATGTTTGGGAATTAGAAGTCTGGATGCGGCTGAGTATTGACCAAAATAATAACACAAATATATACTCCTCTACCAACGTGCATAATGACCCCTCTATGACTAACTCTCTGGTTTAGAAATCCTTATCTATGTGACCACTTTCACTTATTTGAAGTTCCAACCATGTAGCCTATTCCACAGTTGTTTTATGACCACATTTTCTGCCTGACTACCTGTCTACCTCATTCACAGACTGCTGTCTTCGCAACTCCAAATGTTGGTGAAATACACTTAGGGCTGGAAATGGGCCGGCCCAAAAGCCCATTGTTTGGAATTGGACCGGGCCAGCTCAATTAACTTCGGGCCGGTCTGAAATCGATTCAGGCTTCGGATCAAAATTTAAACATATTGGACTAGTCTTAGGGCTGTTAAACAGAGTCCGTTTAATTTTTAGATCAAAGGAATGCCCGGATTCGGTCCAAAATTTTTTAAAATATAGTCTTTGGACTGGCCCATTTCCAGTCCTAGATATGCCTAAATGCCTATGTGCTGGCGTGCTAAGATTTGCACCGAATGCTTGGCACACTCCTGTGATTCTCGTGCAAACCTTACGCCCTCTAGACTAACTTTTGTTCAGGTTGCAAGCAATTGAAGCTGCATTTGATACGATACTGTTTCTTTTCTGCCTTCAATTGTTGGTGCTAATGCTATGTGCCTTAGGCTTGGACCAACGAAAATGTAAGCAAAAAAGCTTTAATCCATGGCCAACTAGACTGATTCAATATGGAAACCACTACTAATTAAGCAATCGAGTACCCCTTGTCGAAACCACTGATCAGAGGGGAAGGTCATACATGGTCCCTCAAGTCGAGGCCACATAGTAATGGTGTCTCTCATGGTCTCCATCCAGGCGAAGAAAAATCAAAAAGGATATCGAAGCCAGATCTGTAGCCACATAAAATAAATTAAGGAATCTTTTACCGGCAATCTAAACATACATATTATCAAGGACTGGTAGACTTGTTAATTTAGATCACAACTATCTATTGTTGAATGTTTGCTAGCAACCATTTTCACCTTCAAGTCAACCCTAGATCGTATTTTGTATGGTGATGTGATGTCAATTAGGGTTGGAAAGTCTAAAGAGACACGATCATACCTCCTCCACTCGCAATGGAAAGCAATCTTGGAAGAAACAATAACAAACAGCCGACCAACAACACTTTCCAAAACGCCTATTACCTTTCCATCGTCACCCAAGGGTTAAAAATTAAACCAATAAAAGTAGGCAGTCGTTGGGCACCATCAAAATGGTCGCATCATGACTCGTGCTAATTTATTCCTTCTTCCTAAACCACCGGTTACTGATTAATTAATGGCTTTCGTGCTATAAAATAACTGGATCCCCCCATTGGAGAGAGCCTGCCCTCAGGAAGATTGATGGCGCTCTTAACATTCTTGTCAGTGATGATCATGATGCTTCACGAAACAAGCTTGGTGACCAGATAGATGTACGTGCTTCCAATTTTGAGTAGGCATTATGTATTCAATAAGAAATTGCCATGGTTGTAAGAAGACAATATATACCGGTCAATGAGCTTGTATATATATGCTTTGATTCGTATTTTCGGTCAATCATCTTTATCTATTTGGATGCTCGGCTCCACCAGCAGTACCAAGACCCCTATCTCTCAGTCAAGTAGCATTTCGAAGTCCTTAACAAGATTTCTCAGGTAACTTGACATTTGAAAATTTTTGTTTGCAGGCACCATTATTAATTGTGAAAGAGGTGATGGATGTGATTCGACATGGTTGCATGCCTACCTTTCTCTTGTCACCTTCTGATGATTTTCAAATGACATTCCATGAAGGAGGAGGGGGACTCGTGGATGTTTGGGAGTACGTACCGAGGAGGAAGAGAGGGCCAACGGAACGGAGGGCAGAGTGCAGACATGATACCACTCCATTTGGGTGGTCTTGAGATCATGTGCCATTCCTCCTTGGCCCTGTACGTTTCCACATAAATGGTGGCAGACACCAAGGCAAGTAAGTAAAGTAACGTACGTGTCGACCGATTCCTGTTTCCCGAGTGGATTTTTGGCCCCTACCAGACCTTTCCTGCCATGTGCTGCGTATGTTGGGGCAAACTTATCATAGAGGGTTGGTGATGAAACTTATCATTGTTTAACAAGTAAAAATAAAAAGAAAAAACTGCAACATGACCTTTAGTTTCATATGCATCGCTCACGCCTATCAAAATCTAGTCCAAACTTTCTTTTCTTGTTATTTTTCCTCTTCATTCGAGCCTCGTTACGTGCCCTTAGCACAGGAATAATGACCGACCTGAGTATTGGTGGTCATTCCAAACAAAAGGCCAAGGATCCGACTCTTGAATACTATCTTGTCATGTCCCGAATTCAGTACCGGAATCGGCTACGCGACCGGTCGCACAAACTCTAGATTTTATCCTAGAGATCATGCAGGACCTAAGTACACGTGAGTCGGCACATCGAATTAAAACTAACATCATATAAATAATTGAGTAACGATTCAACAATCCATTTATTAAGTCGATATCACTAATTAGTCTGCTGATTCACAACAAGCATCAGCAACCAAAACTAATACCAACTAACTAACTAATTCAACATTTATGAAGCTCCGTCTCACGTCCAACCCAATTTCTCGCTATGTATCCCGAGTCTCTGGAAAAAATACAGAAAGTAGGGGATGAGCTATACAGCCCAGTAAGGTTCCCATATAATCACACCAATAATAATATACATTTCTGAAAATAGCATTAAAATACTAAAATATCATATCATGCAGTCAAACAACTCAATATCATGTAGCCCAATCCATTCCATAACCGGTATCGTGGTCCAATCCACTTGATAACCGGCATCATGGTCCATTCAATAACCGGTATCGTAGTCCAACCCACTCGACATCCGGTATCATGGTCCAATCCACTCGATAACTGGTATCGTGGTCCGACCCACTCGATAACCAGCATCATAGTCCAAACCAATCAATAACTGGTATCGTGGTCCAACCCGCTCGATAACCAGTATCATGGTCCAACTCATTCACAACCAGTATCGTGGTCCAACCCACTCGATAACCGATATCATGGTCAAACCCATTTAACAACCGATATCGTGGTCCAACCCACTTGATATATGGTATCATGGTCCAATACATTTAGCAATCCGGTATCATGGTAAAGTAACTTTTATCCGATAAACACAATATCCAGAAATATAAAATAATAACAACCATGGTCTTCATAAAAACTCAATTACACCATGCAACAATCAATCATGCATGTCAATGCTCATGTACTCGGATCAAAATCATACCATGTAAAATAATATATAGACCGGTGATCACGTCCAGAATCCTTACCTCTCAAGAATCAACCGTCTACACCTGAACTAGTTCGTACCAAAAATTTGCACGACGCTTTCCTGCTCTGAAGACTGATTCCCTACATTAATAAATAATTTAATCAAAATCTAAATTCTCAATTTTCATGAATCTCGAGAAAATCCCTTGATTCCCTCTCTTCTTTCTCTCTCTCCTCTCTTTCTCTTCCTCTCTCTTCTTTCTCCTCATCTTTTCCCTCCTCTCTCTTCTCATCTTCTCTCTCCTTATTATATATATATATATATATATATATATTTCCTTTTTTTTTTCTTTTTCTTTTTCCTTTTTCTTTATTTTTTCTTTTTTCTTCACGGAACCGAGGACTCTTCTTTTGTTTTCTTCCGACTCTGTTTCCTCCTTGGTTCGGCCCGAGCTCATGGCCTCTAAAACCATGGTAGGTGGTGGTCGAGAAAGATCACTGGTCATCACCGGATGGAGGGATCGGCGACGCGGCCCTCGATGGTGCGGCCCCGACGACGTACGGCCCAACAAAATCAAACCAAAACCTCGATTAAAACCTTCCCAAAAATCCAAATAATGGAAGAGAGGACTCACCGGCCGGCGTTGGAGAGCTCCCGGTCGCTCATCCGAGAGAAAAAAGACACTTGAAAAGTACGATGGGGTGGCGGTGTGGGGGATTTAAAGAAATCATCGTCGATCTCCTTATCGCGTAGGGGAAAGGGATATCACGTCGGCCGGAGTCCCAGTCCAACCCAACCACGATGCCGGTGGAGTCCCTCTCCTCGGCTTCCTCATCGTGAGTTTTCCGGCACTTCCTCAGTCGGATAAGGGAGAACGCGGTTCCCCTGTTCTCCGTCTCTGTCCCAAACTCCCATTCGCTCTCTTTTTTTTATTTTTCTGTGACTTGGGCCGAATTCGACTGGGCTTGCTGACCTTGGCCCAAGCCCGGGTTTCACATTCTCTCTCTGTTAAAATAATTTCGTCCTTAAAATTAGCTTGATTGAGATCTAAATCGGTACTCCCATCATAACACTTCAAAAGTTAGAGTTAATATTCTTAAATCACTACGCTTCTACACTCTAATATAATTTACTAAACCATCTAGGTTCACTAAATAAATCCTTCTAGAAATTTCTATCATATCTTACTAATCATCATGTTAATTTCTTAATCTCTTATGTCAAAATTTTCAAACAATCATGACTTGAATTTAATACCACTCATATCTATCATAGCACTTATACCATAATTCAATGTCATCATAACCTGAGCAGTACACTATTCTTATTATATCCTAATAATCATCATGTCATTATGATTTTAATTACTTGTATCACCGTCCCAAATGATCATAACCTAATCATACTTGTCACTACTGAATTGGATGCGTTGGCATCCTGCTGCGTAAGTGCGTACACTAGTCCCTGGGTACCCGACTTCTGTTGTCCTCCTTGTTGAAGTCCGTCACGCGATGCTTGAGGCGCTTGATGCTGTGACCCCTGACCAATATGACACGCAGCTGCAGTATGACCCTCCTTTCCACAATTATAACATTTCCCTTCTAGCCAGGTACAGTTTCGCTTAAGGTGCGGTCCACCGCACCGGTAGCACTGGATATCTGCTCTGTCATGCTTCCTTGTCCTTGCTTCAGCATTTCTATTAGGTTGATCCTGAAATTCTCCTGATCTGGATCTTTTCTTCAAAGCTTTTTCTCTTTCAGCTTGAGCCACATCCAATCCTCTTTCTATGATTAGTGCCTTGTTGACGACCTCTTTATAGGTAGATAGCTCGAAGGCAGTCACCTGATGCTGAATCTGACCTCTAAGTCCATTTTCAAATTTCTTGGCCCGAATCCCTTCATCTGCTATTAACGATGGAGCAAATCTTGATAATTCTTCAAATTTTGCAGCAAACTGAGAAACGGTTAAGTTAACCTGCTCCAAGCGATCAAATTCTCGAAATTTTTATATCCGAACACTTTGAGGAAAGTACCTCTCATAGAAAACTTTTCTGAAATCTGCCCAGATAAAAGGTGCATCGTTTGGTCCCTGCTTCCCAAGCTCCAACTCCCACTAAGCAGCTGCCTCATCTTGCAACAAGAATGTAGCAAAAATAACCTTCTCCCCTTCCGGACACCGTAAGGCTTGGAATACTTTCTCAATGGCTTTTAGCCAACCCTCTGCCTCCATGGGATCAAATGTTCTCTTGAATACCGGTGGCGCGTACTTCTTGAAATCTATCAAAGTGATTTGTCGTTCTTGTGGAATCCTAACTTCTGGCTGTTGCTGCTGTAATAATAGCTGTTGTATGAACTATTGCTGTTGTTGTTGTGCTTCCATTAATCTCAGCATATTAATTCTTGCAGTGGCTTGCCGTTGCACCAAAAATTGCATCAGCTGAGGAAGACCCACCTGGTCCCCATGCTGAACTCCAGATCCTCCCGGAGTTCCTGCTTCTGCAGTCCCAGTCTCCGGGGTGTTGTCCATGGGATTGGGTGTTGGTTCCTGTGGATGTTCCTCATCACCAGATAAGACCCCAGTATCCTCGTGCTGCTCTATAGGATCCCAAGCATTTGATCCATCTGCAAATCTTGTGGGCCTCCTAGCACGTCCACGCCTACCACCACGCGCCATGGAAATCCTGTACCGGTCATTATTAGTAAACAACTAATACTTAGATGATCAAAAACATGTCACATTATCTACCCTACCTATAAATCAACCCACGCACTCTCGATAAACTTATACCCTAAGATCCTATAACCAGGTTTGCTCTGATACCACTCTGTCACGTCCCGAATCTGGCACCGAAATCGGCTACGCGACCGGCTGCACAAATCATAGATTTTACCCTAAAGATCATGCAAGACCTAAGTACACATGAGTCAACACATCAAATTAAAACTAATATCATATAAACAATTGAGTAACAATTCAACAATCCATTTATTAAGTCGATATCACTAATTGGTCTACTGATTCACAACAAGCATCAGCAACCAAAACTAATACCAACTAACTAACTAATTCAACATTTATGAAGCTCCGTCTCACACCCAGCCCAATTTCTCGCTATGTATGCTGAGTCTCTGGAAAAAAAATAGAAAGTAGGGGATGAGCTATACAGCTCAGTAAGATTCCAATATAATCTCACCAATAATAATATACATTTCTGAAAATAGGATTAAAATACTAAAATATCATATCATGCAGTCAAACAACTCAATATCATGTAGCCCAATCCATTCCATAACCGGTTCGTGGTCCAACCCACTCGATAACCGGCATCATGGTCCATTCAATAACCGGTATCGTAGTCCAACCCACTCGACATCCGGTGTCATGGTCCAATCCACTCGATAACTGGTATCGTGGTCCGACCCACTCGATAACCAGCATCATAGTCCAAACCAATCAATAACTAGTATCGTGGTCCAACCCACTCGATAACCGATATCATGGTCCAACCCATTTAATAACCGATATCGTGGTCCAACCCACTCGATATCTGGTATCATGGTCTAATACATTTAGCAATCCGGTATCATGGTCCAAACCATCAAAAGTAATTTTTATCCGATAAACATAGTATCCAGAAATATAAAATAATAACAACCATAGTCTTCATAAAAATTCAATTACATCATGCAACAATCAATCATGCATGTTAATGCTCATATACTCGGATCAAAACCACGCCATGTAAAATAATATATAGACTAGTGATCACGTCCAGAATCCTTACCTCTCAAGAATCAACCGTCTACACCTGAACTAGTCCTTATCCAAAATTTGCACGACGCCTTCCTGCTCTGAATACTGATTTCCTACATTAATAAATAATTTAATTAAAATCTAAATTCTCAATTTTCATGAATCTCGAGAAAATTCTTTGATTCTCTCTCTTCTTTCTCTCTCTCCTCTCTTTCTCTTCCTCTCTCTTCTTTCTCCTCATCTTTTCCCTCCTCTCTCTTCTCATCTTCTCTCTCCTCTTTCTCTCTCCTTATTATATATATTTTTTTTTTTTTTTTTCTTTTTCTTTTTCCTTTTTCTTTTTATTCTTTCTTCCTCACGGAACCGAGGACTCTTCTTTTGTTTTCTCCCGACTCCTCTGTTTCCTCCTTCGTTCGGCCCGAGCTCATGGCCTCGGAAACCATGGCAGGTGGTGGTCGGGAAAGATCACTGGTCATCATCGGATGGAGGAATCGGCGACGCGGCCCTCGATGGTGCGGCCCTAGCGACGTACGGCCAAAGAAAATCAAACCAAAATCTCGATTAAAACCTTACCAAAAATCCAAATAATGGAAGAGATGACTCACCGGCTGGCGTTGGAGAGCTCCCGGTCGCTCGTCGGAGAAAAAAAAGATACTTGAAAGGTACGATGGGGCGACGGTGTGGTGGATTTAAAGAAATCATCGTCGATCTCCTTATCGCGTAGGGAAAAGGGATACCGCGTCGAACGGAGTCCCAGTCCAACCCAACCACGATGCTGGTGGAGTCTCTCTCCTCGGCTTCCTCATCGCGAGTTTTCCGGCGCTTCCTCGATCAGATAAGGGAAAACGTGGTTCCCCTGTTCTCCGTCTCCATCCCAAACTCCCGTTCGCTCTCTCTCTTCTTCTTCTTCTTCTTCTTCTTTTCTTTTTCTTTCTTTCTTTCTTTTTTTTTTTTTTTTTTTTTTTTTTTTTTTTTTTTTTTTTTTTTTTTTTTTTTTTTTTTGTGACTTGTACCGAATTCGGCTGGGCTTGCCGACTTTGGCCCAAGCCCGGGTTTCACAACCTACCATTGTCATCTTACCCTGTAAGAAGTGATAGTATATACCTCTACGGGGCAAGGGTAAGACTTCCCTTCTCCCTCTTTTTAATTTTTTTGAAAGTACTCGGACTTTGTGATAAGCAGAATTGCGAGGAATCTTCTCGTGCGTCGTAGAGAGGTAAATGCTGGTCCCTAAGTTTAACCATTTTTCATCGGACAACTATAATGTTTTTATATGAAAGTCCTCGTATGTGATTTCTAAGCCTTTATCAACGTCTTTTAAACGAGAGTAAGATGACACTGGTTATACCATTCTTTGTCCAAGTACCAGAAATTAATTTGTTAGTCTCATTATTAGTATGAGAAGAAATCTGGGCTTTTAAATAGCCGATGGCCTACTTCCCAGGGGACAAAAAATGACAAGGGAGCCGTTAAGAGTTACCAACACTGATAAAACCTAGGTGTCGTACCAGAGACATGCACGGTGTACCGTGAGAGAGTGCCAATTTTCGGATAAAAAATTTAAAAAGACCGACTTGGATAGAAATTCTTCAAAACGTTCATAGATTTTTATTTTTTTTTTTAAGGGACATTTGTTCTTTTTCAAAGACCAGGAGAGGCATCCATACCCAACCCTACTCCACTAAGGAAGTTCTAGGCTCCTAGGGAGGCGGTCTTCAAGCTCGCAAAACTGGAACTTTGCTAATTGGGTGTTTAAGCCCAACGCCACTAAGACTTCTCGCTCGAGCGGTAATAGCATCCAAGCAAGCGCTCAGTAATTTTGTGCGCGAAGAGTCGACAGTCATGGAGTTACCGCAGGAATAATGCACCTGGACATAGGTTAAGATGGTTTTGCTATTTTCTTTTTAAAAAAAAAAAGAGCCCTCGACGCAAGCACGTCGTACACGATCTTGGAACCGTATTTTTCAGGAAAAAAGCACGAAATTTATTGGATCAACACGAGACGTGAATGTTTTCTCCCGACACATCCATGTCGACGAGACACCTTAGAATCGTATCCAAAGGAAAATTCTAAGCGATATGGTGTCGATGTCAGTTCATGTAGCGTTCAGTGAGCTAAAATTGGTTGATGATATTGATCATCCATATGACCATGTCAAACGCATACAGTATTGGCCGCCACCATCCCCTCCTACCTTCCATCATATAACTCCGTACAATATTGAATTATTTGGCTTCTATATCTGTTACACCTCAAAAGTAGGCATGGATCATAAGATGTTCATAGATATCGACAAATCGACCCTAAAGATGTCAATGAAGCAATATCCACGTAGGAATACAACTACGACACAGTGATGATCCATTGAATGAAACCACAAAGATGTAAATATAAAAACAAAGGTGAACAGGTGAACCACTCAAGCAACTTTATCTATAGCTTAACAGCACCTTTTTATCCACCCTCCACTGTCTCAGTAAAGTCACAGATTAGCAAGGGTCACGGAGGCGACGACAAAGCGGTGGCCCTTTGTACGGCATACTCTTTTGGAGCAGGAATTAGAAGTTTCTCACAAATTTCACCAGCAACAATAACTATAGTACTGTAGTACTGATACTCTTAATACCATATTACCATTCCCTGTGCCACTAAACAACATGACAACAACAAGAACAATAATTATTATTATTACTACTATAACGGTAATGATTAAAAAGAAGAACAACAATAATAATAATAAATTTATAAAATAGTCTGGTGGTAATTTTGGATCTGGAATCTTCGCAAATGTAGTGCAAAATCTTAGCCTTATAAAGAACAGAAAAATCTACCATCAAACACTCCCAAGGATGGGGGTCGCAGTCTGCCACCAAGTACCTTTTTGTAGTCTCCACTCACCCTATAATTTGGTCTCGATGGGAGTTTTTAAACACGTTTCCTTCTCTTTATGCTCCTCCAAAATAACTAAGAGGTTTATAGCTGGCCACGTGTAATAATTATCCAATCTATTTCAACACCCATCCATCAAATGCTTTTTTTCATAAAAAACTCACAATGAGAGGACCCAAAGTCTATCTCCACCCTTATTTTCTTTAATCTTTACCTCCTTTATATCCACACCTTTTTAACAAACACATCGAATATGTTCAGCTTAAAATACCTAAGAGAGGGTACATAAATATATAATGCATATTTATTGAATCGACTCCAACAATCTTGATTTAGCATAATCATCATCCATCAAATACTTCTCTTGAATAAAGAGCATCATCACACAACAATAATCTCTACAAATTTTTCATTCAAAATCAGCTTTATGCCTCTTCAACAATACCAGAAACTACTAATGATGACATTTTCAGAGCTATAAAAAATATTTTAACGTTGACTTTCCCTCTTACAGCCAAATCACTTATGGTTATAAGGGAAAACTTTCTTACCTACCAACAACCTGTTAATTTATTTCTCTAATTCACTATACTCTTTGCTATCACAAAAGTCTATTGTTTCACTTATAAATCTTGTTCATTTTGAAAATTGTGCATCTAGATAACTTAGACATTGGCAAATTAAGCAAAAGATGCATCATGTTTGTCCTGGTGTAGTTAATCCAATCCTGACCATTTTAATGCACTGATACTGCCTTCGCTCCCACGAAAAGCTACATTCCTTAGAGCTGCAATATACACAGTGCAGCAAAGTGAAGTTCACAGTCAGATAACACAATCGAGATCAAATTTGTAGCTTTTAATCCCACTCAAGATAAAAAAGGCGAGACTTACCTTTCCAAATCCATGTCCATTACCATTTATGTTAGTAGTTCCTTTGTGCTGTTACAGCAACTTAGTGAACATATCAATCTAATTCTTCGCCCAACTCATGAAACTTCAACCTAACCAACTCCAAGAATAGGTGTGGAATTTTTGTTCTTTGAATCAGGAAAAGGCGCAAGTGTAGGGAAATGGATATTTTAGAAACACTTATAGTATGGAAGTGCTAAGAGAGTGCATGAAGCTTTAAGGATATGGGAAGATTCCAAAACAGGTGCCTTAACTTACAAGTCTTCTGGTTATGAACATCAAAAATCACAACAACACGGCATTTAGGGAAGAGAAATCGACTACATTGAAGCTGACTCATCATAGCATGCCAAAATTCAACTCAGACTACTGTCTATCTAGGAAAGCTCTGTTGATTTCCACTTCTGTCAGATTCTTGCTTTACATATGAATGTTATTGTGACTGAAGTTGGCTGTTTACTCATCCCTATAAATGCAACACATGCAACTTGCCTAATGAATCGTTCCAAAGAGAACATTCCCCTATTCAACTTTATTAAATCGAACTCATAAGGTCAAGAGAATAAAAACAACAGAAAATTGAGATATGCCACAAAGAGAACGTCACCCTGAATTATCACGTTAATGAAATGGGTAATGGCCACATTACAGACATCCCCCCTTTTTAACTCCCTAAACAGGGATGTTTCTTGAGAAATATAATAGGGCCACTATTATGTGTTACCCTGTCTTCTGCGTTGATTTCCAAACATGCTTCCTATACTGATAACTAGGAAAAAAACGAAAAATAGTTAGAAAGCATTACAAAATAATCCAACACTAGTGATTATGCATCTTAGGGGACAATCAGAACTAGCATTATTGTCCATAAATGCTATTCAACTGAAGTATAACCCACTGAAAATATTCAAGCAAAAATCTAATAACTCTAAAAGAACTGGGCATAAAAACTACAGTAAATACTCAAAACACCACTGTAAATATCAATGAGAGCATAAAAAAAATGAGAGAGAGAGAGAGAGAGGAAACTTTGGTTTCATTCTACTCTTCCTTGTTCTGAGATATCAAGAATTCAGGCTCACATTCATTAATTTTGAGCAACTATCTAAAACAGAGATTAATTTTGAAAAAATACTAAGAACACAGATTGGAAATGAATCAATTGCCTTATCCTCAGTCTGGAAATAAATGACATACTATTTGCCATCACAAAAATTTACTCATCGAGCAATTTGCTGGATCCTAGAAATCATATATTAATGAAAGGTTATATTCAGAAGACAACATCAGTGCATAAGACCATAACATGAATCAACATGTTTATCCTTCTCTAAATGAAACAAAATGAAAAGCAGAATAGTAAACTTTGCATACCATTGCTTTCTGGTGAATGGATCTTTAACTTAAGGTGCGCTTGTTGAATGACTCCATGGTTAAATTAGCAGTAAAGGCAGGTATGGAATTCATCTTCTTTATAAATATCTCAATCTGTAACAGTAACACTTAAGCTCAGTAGGTAGACTTATATTTCAGCATTATGACTCCATGTTCAAATGCATCTTATATCACACTAACTTGTGACCATTTCAAGACAGAATATTACCATAAACAAAAAGCCTTGGTAAACCATAAACAGAACCGACAGCCTTGAGAACTTCCGTGAGTTTAGCATTTCATTTTTCACCGCACTTCAATTCCAGAGCATATACTCTGATTAATAGATTCACATTTGCACAAAGATCCAGGTTAAGGGCATGTCCCTTCATATACTAGAACTTTTCACTAAGTTATGGGCAACAACGGATGCTATGTCAACTCCGGTGTAACTTGTATGCCATATTTGACCCAAATATGTTTCTTTATAAAAAAATTGGCTACTCATTCAACATTTAGGCCCAATCTTCAGTCAACATCTGGTTAAATCAGAATTTCACAACCAAAATTGACACTCTGAACTATGTCTGGTAATTAAACTATTTGTTTGTTGCAGTCGCAAGTTTATGAGAACAATATCGAGTGTAGGTGAAGTTATATGGCATAGGTTTTGACAGATGCAATGAATAAGTACAAGTTTGGTTCCAAGTGAAAAATTAGTTCTGGAATGATCCAAATTACTTGACCTACTTGAACACATATCAAGAGAACACAATTCATATTCCTCATTGACATTCTAGCTCTTGTCAACCAACATCAAACTGAAATTGTAAAAGCAACAAATAGGTGATATGGCTTTAAAACAGGGCCTAGCGTGGGCATAAACCACATCTTAAAGAGTTTGCTCATAATTTGTAATCTTTTGAAAGAGAACTGCAACCAAAATCAAAGCAACATCAGATCAGATCTCATATTTTCAGTCTAAAACAATTCTTTTTGCTTGGAAAATAGGTGTTTTATGTGTTTTCATCTTAGCAATTTAGGTTCACAAATTTTGACACCTTAAAATTTCTTATTTTATTTTGAACTGATCAGTACAATATGCCTCCATCATCCATCTATATTCCAAGACTTGTTCCAAGTTCACTGTAAGGAAAACTTCATTATCATCATGTTCCAACATATGTAGACATCTACAATGACATAATCCAGCAGTCTATATGGGCCAAATACCCAACCTTCAAGAATTATTTCACAATTGTTATAGATTTAGTATGAAAGAGCTTTGGGCAGTATCATTGTGGCAGCAATGATCATCAGGGCAGCTATTGGTGTTGTAAAAATGGTGCTAATGGTACATCCAGAAAATACTGGCCATTGCTTGTAAAAGGCCAGGATTAGACCAAGAAGATCAACATCATGATAAGACCAAGCAGGTTCAGAAAAGGGAAAAAGGTAAAACTGCATGGATTTTTGAGTTTCTTCTTAGATGACCCTCATTATTGATATAGACCTTTAAAGATAGGGCAGCAAATAAAACAGATGTATGCTCAAACAAATTCCAAATCTGGACAAATCAGAACATTCTAATTTTATGATTAGCAACATAGCCTGAAAGAAAGCAAAGGATGGTTAAAAAAGAGAAGACAAAGAAGAAGTGTTAAAATGGAAAAGCATGGAGACAAGAAATTTGTAACTTATAAATAATATAAAATTCATCACTGCCCAAAAAGCCATACTGGATACACTCAAACATCGTAACATAAAGTTTTCTAATAATAAAAATAATTCCAATTTGCTTAAAATGACCCTAGGAATCTAACTTACACAAGATCACTAAGAATAGGACTTTTAATCAATGTATAACACAACAACCATAAGATTATTTACTTTACTAACTAAAACAACCAAAGACTTTACAATAGTAGTAAAATTTCTATTTGTATAAAATCCATCATATAAAGCCATCAAAGCTTATTCAAATCATGATACCAGAAACTTGAAACAATCCCAACCCAACCTAGGTTTAACATAGGACTTCTAAGGATTAATCCTACTCAAAATAAAACTTAAAAACACACTACAAAGTTTCCTAATGATTAGTATGAGAATTGCAAGAGAAAATAAAATTTGCACCCAACAACCAGAAGATCTAAATAAAAGAACTCAAGTAGTGAATAGAAATAGCATATTAGTTTAAAAAACTCAAAAAAAAAAGGTAGTCTTAAACTAGTTTAGTCTTAAACTAGTTTAGACTAACTTAGATCAAGAGGTGGCCCAAATTTTGAATAGTTGGGTATCATTTTCGTATATGTCAGAGCCTGGATGGATTATTAGAGGGTTGTAGTTTAGCAGATGGCCTTTTCTTTGTAAGGAAAATTATGAAATAGATCCCATTAAAAGAGGCAGATATGAGGTAGCAAAACTTCTATTGTTTGATCATTCTCAAGGGTGATAATGCACAAAAATGAACACTGCAAGGTTTAGAGTTAGAGGTGGGTGCATGCTAAAATATAATAAAAGAAATAAGTGCAAATCAATGACAGGAAGAATTTGTAAAGGATTGTGTTATTGTAGTAAAGAAACCATGAGAAAAATCAGCTCATATGAGGGTTTCATAAAGCTAGCACCCAGTAAATGGGACAAATCATGATTTTGTGACATAACAATTAATAATTTCATTTTATAGGCAGACAAAACATGTATTGAACGCATATGCACAGGTATGGGTTTGTCAAACTATAACAAATAAAAGTATTACTTTATACAAGAATTAGGTTAATGATGAAGATAACGAGCATCCATCAAACTGACTCCAGAGGTAGTACTTGATGGGAATGGCAGGCGATACTACATAAAAAATGTCAACAAGTTCATTACTTCATTTCCTTGATTGGGATTTATACAAAATAAGAAAAGTGGAAATATTATTCAAGAATTAATTTGGTTTTCTCCCAAAATCATCAAGCATGAAGAACATATTCTGACACAAATAGATAGGAGAGGCTTAGAATAAAGACAAATAATACATGTACTTTTGTTGTCATAAAGAAAATATATCAAAATTTGGCATATTCAAACAGCGTTAAGCAGCAACGGTTAACTAAGAGAGTACACCAGACCAGACCACCAAGAACAACTATGTCTTAGGAGCAGCTATGATGAAACAGGCAGATTAATAACTGCAGTAGGCAAGCACCAAGAGTTGTCCTTAAACCATATATGGAATACATTTTTCATGAGAACGTAACACAAGTGACCAAACTGACACCAAGAAATATCAGCTCATGAAGAATGAGTCAACTCTTGGCATGTTGTGTGATTATTCATTGAATTAAAATGATATACTAAAAAGTTTATTAAAAATTTACGGTCCACAATTTTGCATGTATCAGTCAGCAATATAAAGAGTCTAGCTACAAAAATTAAAATTTTCAGGTTAACTTGTAGAAAAATCGAGGATGCAAGTTAAAAATCAGTAAACTAGCAGAGCATAGGAGTTGCACTGATACAACTGAAGTGACAGTTTAGCTGGTATGACAAGTGCAACAATGATCTCAAGCCTTAATAAAAAAAAGATAGACAATCTAAGGTAACATGAGTCAAATTTGTGAGAGGAGATTTAAGGGTCACTTTTACTAAAAAGTAGCCCTTAATAGGAAAGAAGGCAAAGAAATAGCACATAAGCACAATAGATACAAAAAGGCTTTTATGTTATCTATGTCAACATTTAAACAGCTTCACAAAAGATTTTCTGCCAATTCTTTATAAGCATTCGAAAATTATCCTTATGAAGATGGATAAAGGTTAATATCATCTACTGCTCGATAATCAGTTCACAGGCATAACCATAACTATTAAATCTATACTATATTACAACTTCCTTAACAAAAAAAAGCACCTGATGGGATATTTCCGGCTGGGAAGAGTAGTCATTGACCTATAGCAAGAGAAGACAATGTTAAGATCAAAAAGGAGATATATAACATTGCTGCAACAAGAACTATCACTCGATCGACAGGAAATCCTACCAAAATGTTTGTATTCCCCGATTCATACTCAAATTCAAGCTTTTCATCATCATTTTGTGCATATATAGATTGCAGTGTAAATCGTGTAACTGGAATCCCATCAGGTCGCTGCTGATCATCCATTAGAATCTAGTAGGAGCAAAGATAAACAACAGAATTAGAAAAACAAAGTGTTTCATATGTGCCACATAATGCATACATGCTGTAGATGAACTTTAGTCCATATTCATGAAAGTATACAGTACGTAAGCACTTCGCCTACTGTGTATAGAAAATTTGATTGATTAAAACTGAAAAAAAAAATCAAATAAAGAAATCAATTTAAGGTTATAATTTGGTATAAAGTTTTTTAAAAAAAGAAATCATTTGAAACATGATAAGGGAACAAGGACATACATACTATCAGAAGAGAGGCTGACAATAACATTACTCATCATCATAGAGCATCATTAACAAAGTAAGCCAAAGATCATTAAACGAAAGATTTTTGGATCTTCAAGTGATTCCATCCATGTATTGCAAACTGACCTGAACAGCCCGATTCAGGTATACTGACCTGAATTGGCACAATATCAGGTCAGTTCAGCTATTCACGTTGGTAAAGGGCTGGAACCGATCAGAACCACCTGGTTCTGCACAGATCAAAGCAGTTTGGGGTGGTTTGGCCCCTTTACCACCCCAATAATAGAGGGGAGAGGGAAAAGGCCATCCTGTGGCCTTCTCTCTGTTCTTCATTCTTTTCAGTGGTTTTAGAATGGAAAATTCAAGGAAGAGGGATTTCTTGCCGATTTTGAGGCTAAATCCAAGAATAATCAGGATGGCCTTCTCTCATTTCTTCATTATTTTCAATGGTTTTAGGGTGGAAAATTCAAGGAAGAGGGGTGTTTCGCTGATTTTGAGGCTAAATCCAAGAAAAAATCAAGTATAATCCCCTCCATTTTCTTCACTCTTCTCTTTTTTTGTTCATTTTGATGCCTAATATACATTGAAAATTGGTAAAATAAGGGAAAACCATGCCAAAGTTTTATATTTTGGCATGATTTTGTGATGTGCTATAGATGTAATTATAATCTACGTATTAAAGAAGAAATCATGATTTTTAGTTGATTGTATAATTTTTGCTACTTGCTATCTCATTTTGATAGCAATTTATTTAAATTTGGGCAAGTTATGGCAATCGAACCTACCAAATTCAAATAAATTTCAAAAACGAGTGGTGATTAAGACATACTCACGGTACTGACCAACCTATATCTGAGATATCGATTCGAGCAGCTACTACCCTCCAGAGTCTCAATAGGGTTGTGAGTCAGATTTTGTAGCCACTACCTTTCTTTGGAAGGGAGTGGGAAAGCCAACTATCAGACAGACAATCATTACCAGGATTGCTAACTAGGCAGCTCAAATAATTGGCTACAGGAGTGGGACAGTATCTTGGTTAGAGTAGTATCCAAAGCCCCAACTATGAACGAGATTCTAAAGCGTAGAAGTGACAATAGACACTCCACAAGGAACTAGATATCAATATATATTTTGTAATTCAAATCAATTTGATATATGTACTTTCAAGATCAAAAGCATGGATTATCTATGTTGCATCCATTAAGCAATCATACAGTCCTTGTATCAATATGACAATTAAATAACATTAAAAAACCATTAAAGTCATAATTTAAACATCCATAAACCTTAATCTTTTATTTAACAAGAAAAGCAAAAATATGCTGTATTGGTACAATCTGGTACACATAACTGCATACTGAATGTTAGTATGGTACTATTTGGTACCATACAGTACTATACCAAGTACATAACCGATACGACACTGGTATCAAAACTGCAAACCTTGATTCCAACTATGCTATTTTTACTGTCACTTTGGACATCATCTCTCCTCAAAAATAATTGTAGGTTGACATAAATGTGGAATTGATAGTAGATGCACTTTAAAATGAGAAAATGTAGATGGTGTTGAGGATGCTGCCCATGGAAAGACATGTTGAGCAAATTTATTGTCAATTTAGAAGGAATCGAGTGCAAAAGACAGATTCTGAATTTGCTGTTTGGTAAGCCATATCTTGCTACCTAAGATCCTCATTAGGAATTATTGCCACCCCCTGTTACTGTTTATGCTGGACACATTTATAACTATGATGAAACTAGGATGGACTAAAGTAGCAAAAAACAAGAAGTTCTGCAATCCTCCAATATAGTTTAGACAGCATAGGCATTACCTTGTAACCAAAAAGTGAGCAGCAAGCCCTTCTGAAGACTGAAATCCTTTCTGCAAAAACTGCCTTGTATCTGCTTTAAGCATAGAAGTACAAGTATAACAGAAACAATGACAACATTTAAGTAGTTATGCAGATTCAAAGATATTAATCTGCAGCTCACCTTTCTTCACGCTTCTCAAGTATTGCAATTTGACCTTTAAGCTGTGCTAGTTTTTCAGAAATGTCCACATCTATAACATTTCCAGCATCTGGTAGGGAATTGAGGAGGCATATCTATTAGACAAATATTTGTGCATTCAATGCCTACATCAAAATTGTATGTAAATATACAAAACTCATTCTTAAATCAGAACAATAAATTTGAAACAGCAAAGATCTCATTGTCCAGAAACGAGCAGGATCAAAATCATTACTGAACATTTTATCAAATCCAGTTTAATTAACAGCTTGGATGATGTATTCTAGCAATTCATCAGTGGTTCAGAACATGAGCATGCAATCTCCCATTAAAGAATTGAATTGCCAAGAAAACATTTTATCCCTCCAGATGATCAAAACTTCTAACTCACAAACAATGGTGATGCTATTGATAGTTTCGGTCCCATGGAGCAGGTAAGAATTTTAACAATCCACTAGACGATCTGCCATCTTTTCTTTCTAAGCATCACTTCCCAAAGATACTTCCAATACATCAACTTGAGATCAAGCTTGTCATGGCAATATAGCAGCATCAGCATTACACACTGACAGTTCATACATGACTTCGTCAACTTGAGGCAAATGAGACCAATACATGGATAGTAATTACTTCAGCTATCTCATGGTAAAGCCCAAGCTTCATTGTTAAGAGTACTTATAGAATGAACACTGGATATCTTGTATATGAACTCACACACACATGCAAGGATGTTAAATACATAACTTCATCATATAAATACACGTCACTTGGGTACTTCAATTTAGCCTAAAATACTAGCACCCAACAATTAAACAGGGGCATTTGTATGACACCTGGACACAGCTGCATAATAAATTTATAGATATTGAAAGAATCCAATGCTTGGAAATGCGATTGCACCCAACAGATGAACCCAAGTCCACATAACAAAGCACACGTCTTTAAAAAATAATGTTGCTACTTGCTAGATTTCAACAAACCTAAAAGTCACATTGCTTAATTATGTAGAGTTGTAGACCATCGCATTTCTAGAAATATACATCTAAAACCGCAGGGAAATAGCATGTGAGGCAGTTTGAAGAACTGGATTTGGATGTTCCTTTCTGACAATGAAAAAATAAAGAATTGCCCAATAGGTCCAGAACAGTATAGTGATGGCTGCCTACATGGCAACACACAAAGCTAAGGCATGAGACTAAAATGTCCCAAAAACCAGTGTCTTGATGTACACACAATACACAATAGTCATGCTACCAACAACAGTTATATTAGTGCATGCCTACTTTTGCTTCTAAGATGTTCCACACAAACAATGCACTTCAATTTTACTCTGTTTCTGCGAGGAAAATTTCACAGGTCTACTCAGGTGTGCAATATATCCAACATGCCACGATTTAGAATGATTCTGGTGAAAAGTAGGCAAAAGTCGTTTAGAACAATACCAACAAATAAGATGCAACAATGGCTCCAGATATGAAAAAATCCCGCATCAAGTAGAACGAGAAAGGATTTTTTTAAAAAACAAACAAGAAATACCAAAACAGAAAAAAATAGCAAAACCCAACCCCAAACAAATGAGTTAAGACTTATGGGAATTTCAGTATTCCTAATTATATTTAACATGTAGTTTGACATGTACAGTGATTCGATAAAACTAATTCAATTCTATGTTATAGCATGTCCGGTCATATATTAATTATCCATTAATAACTGATATATTGTGGAAAACAGGGTGTCTAAACTACGGAGTCCATAAAGCAATTTGATGGATGAACATGCAGATGCAAAAGATGCAGAAGAAAACCCATTAGTCAATACTTAAATAATTACAAGGAGCAGTCCCAAAAACATCAACAGCAAAAAGGAGAAGCTCGTATTGATCATTACTGCTCATTCCACTAAATATGATATACATACCAGACTGCCCCTTCAATTCTTCAACAGCTTGCAGCTTTGCCCGTGTTTTCTTTAGTTCAGCTTGTAATGCTTCTATAGTTTGTTTTGTTTCATTGTCAACTGCTAGAGTATTCACCATGCGCAATACCTTAGTGTTTGCCGCAGAGTAATCACCATGACCCAACTGTCCAAAGGAACAAATTGCCAACCTACTGAAGAATGTTTTATGGGTAGACCTAATGTGTACAACTTCTAGATGCAGTTTCAAGATTGTTTACATATCAACAAGATAGGCTAATATCAACCAGGCTAACGAAAGATACAAAGAAAATATTAGCAGGCAGTATCAAAATTCTTATAATAATGTTGGAATAACTAAGTTGCTATAAGAATCTGGAAGGCCTTTGACGAGAAGAAAATGGAAAGTAATCCCATAAAACTGCTGGCTTTAAAAACATTACAAAGAAGAATGTAAACCTATCAAAGTAATTAGAAGAAATTGTGTGTTAAAAGAATCAGAATCTTTCATTGCATCTTCTTGCACATAAACATGCATAAAATTCCTTGAATAGTACCATAAAATACTTCTTCACAAAGTTTCCTCATGAATAGCACCATATTTCATGTGAAATTCATGCAGGCTACATCTTTTTTTTCTTCTTGAAAATTGAAGGCACTACAAGTATATCACATGAAGATGGGTGGACATGGGCAATAGGCTAATTTTCAAAGCAGTGCATTGCCGTTTCAAGCAACAACCAACTCTGCCAGGCTACCAGCTGATGAGACATAAACTAGTCAAAACTTTCTTTTTTATTTTTATTTGTTAAAACATAAAAAAAAAACAACCAAAGAATGAATCAGAACAACCTTGAAGGACTTCACTTATCAACTCCACTATAGAGCTAATTGAGTCGATAATTTTGTCATTGAATACACCATAATTGCGAACCTATCTGATTTGCTGAACACAAAAACCCAACCTAATCTTAAAATACCCAATATAAGCAAGTTAGTCTACTGGTTCAAGTGATCCACCTGGATCAGGACTTGTGTTGTTTAGTAATTAAGTTCATGCTCAAACAAAATTTGAAAATGAGCAATTCATGTCTTTTCTTTTGTTGCTGTACCTTGCTACTGTACTTTCTTATGCCAATAATCCATTAACTTCTTCCCTACTATGCAACCCACTAATAAAATGAGGATATGTACTACTTGAACAAATCCAAGAGGTAGTTGTGCAGGCAAACGACAAAAAAACTGCAAATGGCCTCTATCAGCAAAGAAGCATCAAGATAGGCACTTTACAATTTTTCCCTAAATAAGCAATATTCTCTTATAATCCTTCTGGACATTTATTAACATAACCCAATAAAGATCCAAGCTTTCATCATGGGCTTCAGTTTAGACCAGCTTAATTTTTTACCAATCAATATACTGATTCTCCTTTACCATTCTGCAAAACTTTTAACAAGATCATCTGATTCATAGCCTCAACTGGTTTTACATGACACTTTCAAAGCATTATCGAACTGTTAGACATGCTCCTCCCAACTATTATTGTAACTACCTTCCAAACATGCAATTACAATTTACAAGGTTTGCATCTGCACAAACATGCAGTCAGGACGAAGCTTAATTCTCAGAAAAAATGATCATCAATTTATGCATTTATCTCTAACTAGAAGTAAAACATTTTTAGGAAATTCAGAGAAGCTGGGACAGTGTTATCTGATACCAAAAATTTCAGAAACAAAGGAAGAATATTGGCCAAGGGAGAGTAGAGAAGCTAATAGGAACAGATTAGAGCAAGCAGTTTTTTTAAAAAAAATTGAACTTCTACAATCCAAGTAGTTCATTACGAGCCCTTTACTTGAGAGACTATCCCTTAATTCCTTTAACAGCACATAACATAAACTCTTTGCCTTTCACAACTAGCACTTCTATAATCACAAAGATGAGTTGCACCCAAGCAAGGCTTTAAGTTTTGTCTGAAACTATTCTGTTTCGGTCAAAACTGATCAATTTTGGCCAGGATCAAACTGAAACTAGGCCCCCAGTTTTAAGTCATGGACATTTTCAATGGAAACTGACCAATTTCAGTGGTTTCAACTAGTTTCAAGTGACACAAGCCATTGCCACCCCTACCACTCAGCACATTTTCAGTTTGAAGGGTGATTGCGTGGAGCAAGTATGCATTACTGTCATAAAATGGAGGGGCAATGGTGTTAGTGCCTCTTTGAGCAAACCAACTCTCTCCAACTCTGACCACTGACTCTCTCTCAATGCCTCTCATCCTTTCCATCTCTCCCACCCAATAGACAAACAGATAGAATCATCAGCACCTTCTCTTAAACCAATCCAAGCAACAATACCAACTCTTCCACCTTCTTGGCCTGCTCAAGCACCCCAATCCTTTGCAACTTAGCCTAGCCAAGCCATCAAAAATGTTTCCCTTAGTGATAGCACCAATGCCAAATCCTTGCCAGAAATCATCTGCACCGCCTTTTCAGACACTTCGACTCCGTGACTTTTGTCCATCATGGCCCATCCATGACCTATTCTATAGACTGCCAAGTCCATGATTTGCGCCCCTCCCCTTTATCCCAGCAAGGTATACAACCTCGGTGATGGCATTGATGATGCACCAGTCATGACGGTTGGGGGAGGGGACTTGATTTGCCACAACCAGAAGCAAGGCGCAAAATGAGAGGGTGGATGGAAAATGAGGCAGAAAAGGGCATGGAAGGAGAGAACACTGAGGAGATCTGTCAAAATAAAATAATAATAAAAATAATTTAAGAACAGCTACCAATCAGTTGCATGTCTATTTCCTTATATAAAAGGGCAACCCTATGCTCGAGGCTCCCACCATTGCAGGGTTTAGGGAGGGTCAGATATACACAACCTTATACCAACAATGTACAGAGAAGTTGTTTTCATGTTTTGAACCCCATGATCTCTAGGTCATGGTGGAGCAACCTACTGTTGTACCAAAGCTCACACTTAGGTTTATTTCCTTATAAGCCCTTGCAAAATAAATGGTTAGAATCCATCTCATATATAACATAAAACACTATAGCAAAACCTAAGAAACATTTTATTGTGGGAGAAACTAAAAGTTGGCTTTTTCTCTCACTTTGTTTCAATAAAAAACACCACAAAATATCTATTGACTAATTAAAATAGCTCTCTTGTACCAATGGCATACCCATTTTAACTAGGCTTATGATCTAGCAATGTTAGAAGAGGTAAGAGGCTGAAGATCGGTGGAACAAAAAGAAAAGTGTTTTCAATTTAGAATGACCTATGGACCTGAGCTAGCAAACAATCTCAACAAAATTGTATACAGCCTTCTTGAAGACTTAATCCTGTACGATTTGTTATGGTCTATGGAATTCCAAAAATAGCACAGAAAACATCATAATTGTATACTGATTATTGCACAAATAAGTCCACCAAGAAGGCAAAAAAGGTGAAAGAAATGCCTACATGCGAAGACAACGACAAAACCAAAATTTTCATTCAAGGGGGCATCATCATTAACCAAAAAAAAAATTGCCATAATTATATCTTATTTATCATAAATGAATATATAAAATATCTTAAAATAATAATTAAAAAATGAATTGATCATTCCTTTTTACCAAACTGTTGTTTCAATACAAATTTATTACAAGTTATAAAAATGCTTAATTGATCTCCACTTTAAAGTTGTCCCACAATTTCATACTAATCTCATCTTTCTTGTCTAAAAACATTAATAGTTTAAAATTTTAAAGGTCTAAAGATATGGAATTTATGTTGTGGAATTTAGTTCTTATAACAAATAGGGGAAATGAAGACAAGAAATAGGTAAATATGCATACTACAAAGAAATCACAACCTCCAATTATTTATTTTTCAATGATGGATCAATCTTATGAAAAAACATAAATTCATATTCTGTCAGCAACCTATTTATCACATAAAACCAAGAAAATATTAAATTAATTAAATCAATTCTTTTCACTAATCTATATCTATTATCTATCTATCTCTCTTTTACATCTACCTGGAATTAAATCCCCATCAATCCCAAATCTGCACTAGAATATTTTATTTTTGTAATTATAGGAAGTCCACTTAAAGAATCATATAATCTAGATTCCACATAGACCAAAATAATATATATTGTGCATGGATGGGAAAGATAAGTCAAAGGAGATAAAATCAAATGTAAAAAACACAAATAAACATCTAAAGACATGCATTAGAGCCTCCAAAAGAAAACCTCTAAATTGGCAATCAGTTACCGATGAACCTAAGGTAATTGAAAGCGGGGTAGCTCAGTAAACCATGATGTGCCCAGAACAGATGTGATGTAACAAAATCAGATTCTAAAGAGCCCACGATAGTTACAATTAAGCCCATCTATGAACTCAATCCTTAAATATATATTATCAAGCACCCTTCATTCTGAATCAGTGACCCCCACAGCACAGGTGTTGTGACAAAATTGGATTCTAAAGAGCTCATGATAGCTGAAAGTTGAAACTAAGCCCATCTATGAACTCAATCCTTAAATATATATTATCAGGTACCCTTCATTCTGAATCAGTGACCCCTACGAACAGGCATGTTGCAACAAAATTGGATTCTAAAAAGCTCACGATAGTTGAAACTAAGCCCATCTATGAACTCAATCCTTATTATCGATTGTCAAGAACAATTCATTCCGAATCAGCGACAACCTACTAATATAAGGCCTTTTCGTAACGTGGGAATGATAGAAACCATCTCACAATAATTTATATACATTCTGTCAATTTGGCACTACCCTCTACCGAACTTACATTGAGCTCATTTTCAACTTTATACTTCATAGATTTGCATGGTACATTCATTCAACATTCTCATCACTACCATGCAATTATGCTCACATGTTATGTTCAATTATATGTGATTTACTCAATGAAACAGTCGGTTTTAGGTACTGAAAACCTTCACTTGTCACATTCCACAAAGCTATAATCTAGTTTGAGATATCCTCTTTCATCTTTCTATCCTATTTTACACAGAGAGATAGCATAGTTAATTAATAATAGGGATCTCATGATTTCCAAAGGACTGTCAGATTATCAGATTTTATTAAACGTCATAGGCATCAAACATAAGTGTGTGTAAAACAGATTTTAGGAGAAAGATAGTGGAATGTGCTTTCCATGAAACTCATTTTTCAGGTTTTATGACCTGTCAGTTTTTTGAACAGACATGAAAAGCAATCAAACATGTGTTACCATAAAAAATGGCATATTTTAGGGTTTCCATATTCCTACTTTAATAGATCTTGACAAATAAACAGCCCCTGAATTACATTTTTAACATGTCTCTGCACATATATCAAATGAACTACAACCTGTCCGCAGCTTTTTGTTATCATAAATCCAAAATGTCTACCCTTCTAGTAATTCCTCTTTTTTAAAAAGGAACAAGTAGCATCAACTGAACTGGTAAGTACAATACCATACCAACACACATTATTCCTGGTGATGGCACAGCTGAAACTGCAATATCACACCATGTGCCAGTACCGGACACCAAGTGGCAGACCAGTACCAGTACCCTTCCGACATGGTAGTACTGTATGATACACTCAACACAGTCCAATATGCATCATTACTTCAAACCATGATAACATCATCTCATAACAATGACTAGGGGTGCCAAGTCTCTAGTGTAGATTTAGTTATGATCCCCAAAAAAAAAATTGACAAGAAAACTTTCTGACCTATAGTTTCTCCAGTTGTGAGAGAACCTCATGTTTAAGCCATCCTGGTACAAATAGCACATGTAAACTAAAATTGATAATTAAAATGAGGATTAGCCTGTCTAGATTGTAATCAGATATTAAATTCTATGGTCTAAGCAATTTCATATACTTTTCTACCATTATCCATCACAAAGACAGAATAAGCCTCCTTCTGTTTTTCCAAATTAAAATTGTTCCTTCAAATTATACTGCTAAAAGCATGTAGAAAAATGTAGAAAAATAAGTGATTCATCTTGGTTTAGAACATGGCTGACATATAGACTAATAATGTAGTATGTGGATGCACATTTTACAGATAAGTCATCATATCACATATTAACAGATAAACACTAGGTGCCAAATGGCCTCTTCATATTTGCATCTTAGAATTGAGTTATCCATTACCTTAAAGCAGACATTACAATTAAATCCTTTCTCAATTAAGCAGGACTTTTGCATCTCTTAAGTTAGCTTTATTTGTACTTACATAAAAGAAAAGTGTAACTTAAAAAGACAATCCATTGTGACATTCTATCCTGTAATAAAATAGTTCTAAAAAGATGAGTATCATCCAGCATGAGTTAAATCTTCAAGAAAACAACGTTCTTACTTTTGGAGTTCTTATTACATCAACACCTAGATTATAGCAAGTAACTTGTAACAGCAGCATTTGTCATTATGTAGAACATTTGATGTATGAGAAAGGGTCAGCAAAGACAAAACCAGTGTCAAGGACTTCCATGGTGCCAAGTTGGAAGCTTGGGCAGGAAAATAGAAAAGCCATGGCTGGTTATTCAACAGGGATTATTTATTGCAACATCTTTTCTCTAATGTAGACAAATTTAATCAGCTAAATTCGCAATGTTGTAATTTAACATGTAATGTTGAACACCTGAGTGATACAAGCAACATAGTGCTCCAGGAGTCCAATAAGCAATCCTTGGTTACAATATAATAAAACAATGCTTGGCAGATAGAGGAGATACAATAAATGCTTAAAAGGTAAAGGTTGAAGAAATCAACGAGGCTCAACAAAGCCATCCATCTACCTTTAATGACAGAGATATGAGCTTTCCAATTATACCTTTGATTCTAATAAAGCAATTTCAGAACGTAAGCGGTCACCCTCCCGCTCCAAAGACTTTATTCTTCTTGCTTCAAAACTAAGCTTTTCATTCAGCAGCTTTATTTCATCATGTTGACGACTAATGACTTCTCTCTGCTCATGTAAGTTACTCTCCAGTTCTTTAATAGTCTGTTCCCTTCGAGCAAGAGATGATTCCAGATCCTGTGCTCTCCAAAGAAGTAGAAGGATGAGCATGACAATCTATGAAATGTGACAAATAAAAGGGCATAGTAGGAGAATTGTCTAACCTTAACTAATGTTTCATTCATCATTCCACTGTCTGCATGCGCAGTCTTCTGCTTATTCAATGTAATAGCATCCTTATTTAGCCTATCTCTTTCTTCAGTAACTGAAGAAAGCTACATACCACAAGGAAAGATAATTATATTCATAGACATTATAGACCAAATTAAGAAAAATATATCATAGTTTCAGCATATTAAAAGCCCCAAAAAAATAATAACAACAGAGTAATGCAAAAAATCTATCCAAGTCTTGGAAAAATATTAAACACCAATATCCAAACTTAAAAATTGCCATGAATTTATCTCCAAATAAGATGCACAAAATAAGAAAATATAACATATATGAATAAGAGTTCAACTAATCAGAGGAACATGTGAGGCACATATGAGCAACTCCAAAATCACTCAAGTAATTTAAAGAATTGCACTCAGGTGCAAGCTTACAGGATACAACAAAAATGAAGCTAAAGACCTTAATATATATAGTCGAAAGACTGGGACAAAGAATACCATGCTCTTCACACAATGTTGCCAGGACATGTGACAATGTTGTCCACTATCAAAGTGCCCATGAGAACATTGACACCAGTGCATGGACCCAGGAATGAAATAAAAAATATTCTTACAAAGTTGCTGCCATCTGAATTACAGAAGCTCAGATATCCTGCAATTACCCATCATTTAATAATTTCTATGAATACTGCAAAAATGCCTTCAACTGAGAAACCAATTTGTAATATATCACAAAAAGCTGAGTTTTGAATTTTGGAATATTCAACAAGATTCAATTAATCACTTCTTCCCCATAATAATCTTGATCTACCGGTTACTCATTTCGACATCCAAATTAGGAGAGTGAATATATGGTGCCTAAATGTAGATGGTTAACACTATATCTCATCTCACGGTAAAAATATGCATGCTGCTAATCTATTTTGCTAAAGTTAAGAACACAGCTACCCATTATAACCAGAGTCTTTAGATTCCCTTTTTTTTAATAATGTTCTCCTTCTTGACTTTCTTTCGTAAAGAGGCGGTTAAATAAATATAGATCAATAGGAAAACTGGAGTATTATTCACAAAAATAAGTAAACGAATAAATGAATAATTTCAAAATATCAATGCTTGATGGGATCATACCCATCCATCAAATATTTTCTCATTTCTAAGTAAATTTTGTTTAATTTTTTACATATTTTCTTTTTTCAGTTTTTTAATCATTTCCCGTGATATGTATTGAAACAAGCCAGTTTGCCAGTACAAAGAAACTAGCAAGTTTCACTGGATACCAATGTAAACAGCAGCACAGCACATCACTGCACATAATATGTCAATATGTGAAGCTAACCAAGTCCATAAGTCTATATGAGACATTAAAATTATAACAGGACTTTTGAGTGTCATGATATGATGCTCACCATCAGTTCAAGCTGCTTGACTTCTAAAGCAGAATTTTCAGCTTTCTCTTTGGCCAATGCAGACTCTTTTTCAGCTTGTTCTTTGCTAAGTTCAGCCAATTCCAGGGAAACCTCCAACTCTTTCAAATGAGCACTTATTTCACCAACCTTAATCATGCTTTCAATTGCTTCTCTAAAATATAAGATGATTAAAAATAAGAAGTATCAGCTCTAGTTCACATACTAGATTAGCCATGCTACAAAAAGAAAGTAAACAGGAAAATGGAATTAAAATTGTCTCAAACAATTAGCACATACTTCTGCAGTCCTGCAACTTTTTTGGGTATATCGTCATAAGATGTCACATCAGGTATCTCTGTAAGCAATAATTTCCAAGACATTAATTCAAGTTCCAAATTCTGCACATTTAGTTGGGCCTCCTGTAATTGGGATAATTCCATTTCTGCCTTCTCTCTGCGCCCCTTCTCCTCTAGTAACTTTTCCTTCAATAACTCATTATTCACATGCCAAGATTTCAATCTTCTGGCATCTTGTACTTCAGCCTCCTATGTTCAAGAAATAACAGTTTAGCTAACAAACAAACCCTGGACGAACATAAATAATACCAAAACAAAAGGTCTTGGATCAAGTCCAAGACAGATAGATAGATGTTCATGGAATGCTAGATACAAATTGAAAAAATATAAAATTGTATATATTCAGTTGAATCTGTTGCATTCAAGATGTTTGGAATGCTCAATTCCAACTCATGGCATCAAGGATAATCCCACTACTCATTTTGGTCTGTACTTAGTAATCATCAGGCAGATGGATGGATTCATGGATGGTCCAAGACAAATAGAACAGATGTTCATGGAATGCTCGATACAATTGAAGAACTGCATATTCCAGTTGAATCTGTTGCATTCAAGATATATGGAATGCTCAATCCCACTCATGGCATCTAGGAGACTTCCACTGCTCGTTTTGGTCCATCTTAGTCATCATCGGGCAGATGGATGGATGTGGTCTAAGGCATACAGAACAGATGTTCATGGAATGCTTGATACAAATTTAAGAAAATTTAAACTGCACATATTCAGTGGAATCTGTTGTATTCAAGATGTTTGGAATGGTCAATTCCAACTCATGGCATCAAGGATACTCCAACAACTCACTTTGGCCTTTATGCATGCACACAAGCGCATGAATAGCAGCTACAAGATTAACAATAGTGAAGTTGAAAGAACAGCTCTCATATCATATAGACCGAGACATTTGAATAGCTGAGTAGATAATGAGTAGCTATCCTGGCCACAAATTCAAGTCCCAATGGGACATGCTGTGGGAGGTTTGGATAGGGCACTATCCCACATGTCATAACAGGGCTGTCCCACCATTGTCCCAAAATCCCATTTGACATGAACAAGGACATACCCTATCCAAAGTGTCAAGATGGGTGGGATGGTGGAATGTCCTGTTCAGCAAAAAACTGAGACAGCCCCATCCCATGGGATCTGAATCACTAATTCCAGCCTACTTAAGTTGTAAAGAATTACAAAAAAGATAATTATTTGCATAGATTTGATCAACAAAATTGAGCCACAAATATTATAAGCAACTCACATAGTTCTGAAGCTCCTCTCTTAGATGCTTCACCAAATTCTTGTCCTCAGAGGGAGTACTTTCATGTGGAGTGGGGATCGTTGATAGTTTGTGCTCTAATGCACTCTTCTGATGAAGACACTGGATAAAACAATAAAGATGCGTATAAATAATGTTTGTTCATAAAATTTCAAAATGGCCCAAACCCACATTAATATAAGAGTTTTGCTGAACCTGTTTCTCATAGACAGGCATAATTTCTAAAAACAGCCAGCAAACACAAATATGCTCTGAATTGACTTTTGTCAGACCAACATTTTCTATTTTTTCTTTCAAACTCAATCAAGGAACAACCAGATAACAACGAGAATGAGAAGTCATTGAAAATAATGATGATAATTCATCAACATGCATGCTATCAGGCAATTACATGCACATCTAGACCCTAGCTACCTCATGCAGCTGTTCTCTTATGTCCTTCAACTGCTTTCTCAGTAACTCTGACTCTTCCTCTAAATTTTCTGCTTTGAGCCTCATTCTCTCAAGCTGATTCAAATAAAAAAAATCAATAAATATGAAAAAAGGCAAATATGGTAAGCACTATGAATTACTCACATCAGCAGTCTTTCTAGAGACAGACAGTTTTGACTCATCGTGCAAATGTGAGACTTCCCTTTGGAGACGGTTTTTCTCCCTTTCCGAGCTTTCAGAAAGCCGCTGAAGTTTCTCTCCCATATCTGTTGCTCTCTCTTTAGCAGATGCTGCTATTGATTCAGAATTCTTACGAGAATCAACTTCTTTCTTGAGTTGCACCTGCAGTCAAAAAATTGTGCAATTCATTTGTGTCATAACAAGATTAATGCATAAGACCATAAAATGAAAATAAGATGCTTCGGTAATCTGTTTTTGCAAGCCAATAGCACCATTCTAGTCAACATGACCTTACAGCACCTAAAAACTATTTTCAGCCTTGGATTCCTCCTCCATGCCCACCATGAACCCTCTTAAAAGGAGGCACCCAAGAGAGGTTAGGAGGTTGAGTGGGTTAGGGAGAGATAAGGGAAAAGTTGTTTTAACAAACAACTTAAATTCAACATTCAAGTTCAAATTCAAATTCAAAACTAAATTCAAAATTCATGTTTGAACTCAATTTCAAAACCAATATATATTCAAATTCAAAACTCAAATTCAAATCGAGAAGTTCGGGTGCATGGGTGTGATCCAATCCAATTGGGTCAACCTAATGAATCCAATTCAATTAGACTTGCTCCAATCCTCATTGCTCAATCAAATTGAACTAATTAGTAATCTGATTGCTAATAGATCCTTCTACAATTCACAAACTATTGGTGAAAAACTTTGTCACAACATTTGCAACATTGATGAGTCAACACTTGGAAAATATTGAAATGTCGACTCACTGAAGTATCGATCAAGGTCAATCATCAATCATATTGATGATTAAGCCAAGAAACGATTCACAATCGTTGACCAGCCATCAGCTAAGGTAGAAACTCCGACTGTATGTGATCCCATAGGTTCAAACACTAAGCTGGTAGCATAGGAACAATTTTCGTACCAATCAAAATGATCATTTAGCAATAGTACCTGATATCCAGATAGGTCAAATTGTTACAAAGCAATATTCAAGAACCACTGGCATATGGTTACCATATAATTTATCCCTTTGACCCTCAATGCTCAGGATGACTTCAGGGTTTAACTGCCAACCTTTAAGCAGTACATCCACATAATGTCTTAACCTTACAAATCCTGTAACTTTTCACAAGAATTACCCTGCTAAGGTTTTACTAAATTGAAACACATTAAGACATTCCCTCCAAATCCTTTGAAAGGATCAATCCCATCTTGACTCACATACCGACTTCACAAGTACTTGACTGCACTCAAAAATCTTCTGTCACTGGATTAGAAATCTAGATAGCCCGGCACCAAAGTACAGTGAGTTACTTGCAAGTCACTGTGGTGATCTCAGGTCTGAGGAATATTTATATTCATATCCCTTCATGAGCAACCTTTGGCAGCAGGGAGCTCCGCAAGTAGGTCACGTTCAGTGAAATGTACCTTTACATTTCACCTGCATGCAATACTAGTGTCTCCACACTTTTTTATTAAGAAAACAACCAATCCATATAGCACACAATAACCTACACTTGATAAACAATGTCGTCCTATAACAACGTATCATTTGGTCGCGAACAAATTTAAGAACCACATGATAAATCCTCCTTTATTGTATTAAATAAAATTTCAAGAACTCCACAAAAGAATTCATTACATGAAGGTGCAATGTGATGAGCTGCCAAATAACTTTTATGAATAATAATTCATATACAATTACAATTCGTATAACTGTCTACAGGCTAGACGATTGGCTTTGGGATACAATTCCTAACAAAACCATTTAGTAAACGAGATGAAAACAGGCGACAAGATCAACATCATTGTAGTCCTTGAATGTTAGGAGGTGTTTAACCTTGATTTCATTGAGCAATTCTCGTCAAGTTCAATGTATGGGAAGCAAAGAAGGACGTGAGAAGAGCTGATTGCAAATATGAATAACCTTGATGGCAAGGTGAAGGAATTGATTGCAAAATTGAATGAAACTATCTCCATGGTAGTGTCATGTGGAGAACTAAAATTTATCTTTGTTAGAGCTTAATATATAACTTGAGGACTCTAATTCCTGGTAAGGGTGAGGCATCGCTTCCTTTTTAAGCTTGTTTAAATTGAAGAAGCAGTAAGTAAAGAAACTAACAAAATGCCAATGGCTCGTTGCAAATATGGTGAGGCCCAAGCTATAGCCATGGTGGTGGCAAACAATGGCAAAATCCTAGAAAAGAGAGAGGAAGAAGTGGAGGAGAGGACCACAATGACTATTTTCACAAAATAGAGAAAAGGAACTATAGTTTCATTGGGGAAATAACTTGGCCACTCCACGCACTCACTAGCTACTGAAGACCATCAAAGGAGACCAACAGACCTTGGCTAGACGTTCAGCATAGCTACATTTGATACAATGTCAAGGATTTAAGTTAGTGATTAACAGAACAAGAACAAAAATTAAAATAGAGCGACCTTCCCTTTTGACAAAATATGGCACATAATTGGTAAAATACTGGACGAAAGCCTCACAAAGAAGGGAACTGGTCGGATAATGGAATCGATTAGGGAGGAGGCCTTGTTACCTCGTTACCAGCAAGAATCTAGTACAATGATTAGATGATTCAAAATCAAACTCCTATGGATAAAATCAACTTAGTTATCTTTCCCTTAGTTTCCTTCATCGAGATCCTTAACATCTATCAAAAACCTTCCAATGACAATCATGTAAGCCTCTCAAAATCAAATTCTCCATGCAATATTAGATTTTACCAACAACCTCAACAACAATGGCAAAGAATCCTACATCGGCTCATAAATCCAAACTTTGAAATGAAGTTTCATACACATCATAGTCTCTAATAAACATAAATAAGGTCTACTATTTTGATTCAAAGATGGTAATTAAAATTATCAAAGATTCCACAAAGATGAATTACTCTATGATCTCAAAATAAAACCAATTCCTCCAATCTGAAAGCAGAGCTATTTGCAATATCTCTGAACACATTTTCCTCTACGAGGTAGTTTCACACATGATCCACATATAGGTTCAAATATCAAACAATATTCCAAACAAATATCATAAAAAATATTTCCTAGCCTAAAAAACCTTAAACAACTTCTATGAATGAACCCTAATTTACCATAAATAATTAACATCAAACTAGAAGCAATGTCACAATATAACCCCATATCAAATTTGAGCTTCCAAATTCACTTAAATAACTAATAAACAATTAATCACATTGCATGATAGTATCCTCTACCCCACTTCTTCCTCTCTTTTCTAGGATTCTGCCATTGTTCACCACCACCATGGCTACGGCTTGGGCCTCGCCATATTTGCAAAGAGTCACCAATCTCTTGTTAATTTCTCTACTTGTTACTTCCTCAATCTTAAATGAGCTTAGCAAGGAAGTGAGGCATCACTATCACCATGAATCAAAGCCCTTGAATTCTATATTAAGCTCTAACAAAGACGGTCATTTAGTTCTCCACATGACACTACCATGGAGGTAGTTTCGTTTATTTCTGCAATCAATTCCTCTACCTTGCTAGCCAAGTTATTCACATTTGTAATTAGTTCTTCCCACGAACTTCTTTGCTTCGGATACAATGAATCAAAGCCCTTGAATTCTATATTAAGCTCTAACAAAGACAAGGAGTCATTTAGTTCTCCACATGACACTACCATGGAGGTAGTTTTGTTTATTTCTGCAATCAATTCCTCTACCTTGCTAGCCAAGTTATTCACATTTGTAATTAGTTCTTCCCACGATCTTCTTTGCTTCGGATACAATGAGCTTGATGAGAATTGCTTAACAAAACAAAGGCCAAACACCTCCCAACATTTAAGGGCGACGATGATGTTGATTTGTTTACTTGTTTTTATCATGTTTACTAGACAGATGGTTTAAGGATCACTATCAACAATAAAAGGTTACTTATCTCTATCTCTCATACCCCTTTCAATACAATGATGATATTAAGAACTTGATCCTTTTGGCCATCTCTAAGGATGTTGAAGAGCTCGATCTCAACTTTATCATCCTAGGTCACTATCCTAATTATCCTGGGGATATCAAAGTTGAGTCGTAATTATCAAAGTAGAGAAGTCTTCATAATTATTTGGTGTTAGTGTACTTGTAAGCAATGCGACTCTTCACTAGATTTATTGACAAAAATTATCAATTATTAATATTTAATCATTTGAAGTCGTATTTGAGAACTATTTATTTCAAGCATGGTACCTTATTATTGAATATATATTTTATATTTTTTATCAATTTGAAATATTAAACATATTTTTTGAAAAAGATTTAATTTTTTAAAGGATTTAGATTTTCAACCTACCCATGTTGATGATCCTTACTAGTGGAAACTATATGTTGGCACTTGATTAGCCATAAAGGGTTTATATCACAAGAAAATATGCAGCTTACATTAAAAGATAAGCGATCTTGGAGGACTTTACTACAAGGTGTGCAACACATATGCACGTTATCATGACCTTACAAAAGAAAATGTAGTCATAGCTTATAGATGACGAGATGAATTTGATGTTTTGAAATAAATTAGATTCATAAATGAAAGATTAAATTTTGAGAAAGATTGGATTTGCATATATGATATCTTGATAATGCAACATTTATGATTGTACTCTATATACTTAATTTCAATAAATAGTTATTATTTTATCACCTAATTTACCTAGTTAAAGTGTTTCATTGCTTACTAAGATATCTAGCTCATTATTCAATACTTTATTATTTCTATGTTGGGTATGCCTCGCGTTGGCCCACCCATGCGCACGGTTTGTGAACTGCGACACGGTCCACACGCGCGAGCATGTAGGCATGCAGTCATCCATTTCTAGCACAGTCCACGGCCTTGACACGGTCCACGAGAGGCTTCATTGCGGTCCACCATGTGGAGCGCAATCTACAACCGCGGTCCACTAAAAAATCGCGCATCTTTTGTATGATCGGACCGCCCAGCATATGGTCGGGCAAGATCCAACGGCCACGGGATGATGCCAACTTCGTTTGAACTTGATCCGCATGATTTTATGCACGTTTGTTGGCGATCGGATGGCTAGAACGCTTCAGGAGTCAAGCAGGAATTGAACAAGGAATTGAAGTCCTTTTTCGATATGGTTTGAACCACCGAACTCATGTCGAAGTGCTCTTCAATAGTGAGGCTATAAAAAGAGGGGCAGACAGGCCAAGACCATGTGTGTGAAGATTCAAAGGACTTCCAGGAGGTGTGGTAGAAGCAAAAGAAAGCCTATAAGGACTAAAAGGTCTCCTTGAGAAGTGAAAGCTTGTAAGAGAAATTCTTTTTTTTTGGATTTCTTGTTGAATTTTTTTATACAATGTGAGAGTGTAGGATCTCTTTTATAATTTTTTTCATAATAAAACCTTGCATGCCCTGTTGATTGTGTTCTTTATTTTATATTATCTTCCTTTTCTTACGGCATCAACAATAACATCGTGATCTTGGAAATGAAAATCCGTATTCCGCATGAGGGATTCTCCAACAAGTGGTATCAGTGTAGGTGATACCACAATATCTGGTATCAGAGTCCCAACTTATCCATATTGATCAAGATTGAAGAAAATGAAAAAGGCGAGTGCAATCAAAATCAATAATCAGCTGGTTCGATGGAAAGAACAATTTCTCTCTGACAAGCGAGGTGAAAGACATGCTCATCCAGCAGAGACTGATCGACACTCTCATATATGAGAAAAGACCAACCACTATGGAGGAGAAAAGTTGGAGGCAGCTTCAAATGCAAGTGGTGAGCACGATCCACTTGTACATGATGGATGACCTGGTATCCATGTGCTGAGCAAAACTTTTTAATGGTGCTATGGACGAAGCTCAAAAAATTATGCATGACAAAATTCCTTGCCAACATGCTTTTTCTTTGAAAGTAGTTTTATCAATTACAGATAAGCAAAGGATAGAGCGGGAAGTAGTATTTGAGCAACTTCCAAAGGATGCTCACCGATCTTCTCAATATAGGTAAGAAGATTAAAGAGAAGGCTAAAACGTTGATCTTACTATCATCATTTTCGTACTCCTTCAAGTGCTCGGTGACTGCTCTTCTAGTGAGGAAGAGAACTATCAAGATGGAGATCACCTCAGTACTTCTCGAGAACAAGATTCTTAGACGGTAGAGAACCAAACTTCAAATTCAAGCAGGAATTCAACGTTGGCGGTCTCTGAAGGAGCTGGTGGCAGATGGAGTGGCAGAAGATCACATGGCGGACGATCCAGGTCCAACAAGTCGAAGGACACCAGCGAGATCATGTGCTACCAGTGTGACGAGTTAGAATATCGTGTCAGAGATCGCTGACAACTCAAAGATCGGACGAAAGCTACTGTGGCGATGGCCGATGAGAGCAACAGTGATGGATACGGTGATGTACTCAAGGTATCCAACAAGGTATCTCTTTCTTTCCAGCAATCGATTCTAGATTCTATGTCCCCATCATGTATATTGCAAAGAAAAGTTGTTCAACTCTCTAGAAAATAAAGAGGGTATTGTTCACCTACCAAATGGATCGAGTTGTGCAATTAAGGATAAAAAGACAGTTAGCTTAAAATTTCATGATAAAATATCGAGAGAACTAGACAAGATTCGATACATACCAGCTTCAGCAAGAATCTAATCTTGATAAGTAAATTGGATTCAAAAAACTACACGTGGAGAGCCGGTGATGAAATTCTGAAGGTTATCGATGGCAATAGGATTGTCTTGCAGGAAAAGAGGTGTAGAAGATATTACCACTTGACAGGGAGTCCAATGTAAGGAGCCCTAATATAGATGGAAGTCTAGTGTAAGGTGGAACTCCAAAAGCAAGTAGATTGGGCACAAGACAAGACTCAGGAGCACGATAGGCGACATCGCACGATAAAGTTTCTATTGTCACAAGAAACTTCCCCGAGCAGATCTCAGGTCAAGGTGAACATGACACACAACAGAGATAGGATCGAGCAGCTTGGCTCGACTTTCGTGTTTGCCTATCCACAAGCAGCGGGCGTTTATTCCAGGGCATGGGACGAGATCTTTCAAGAGCTCTCAAAAGTCATGTGGAGGCCAAACATCAAGTTAAGGTGGGCAGAATATCGGGTCGAGATAGAGATTGTTGGGTACGTCTCACATTAGCCCACCCACGTGCACAGGTAGTGTGCAGTTTATGGACCGCGATGAGCAACTCAGGCCCAAGCATGTGGCTCACCCATATCTGGCATGGTCCATGACCTTGACATGATCCACAAGAGGCTTCATCGCAGTCCACCATGCGGGGCACGATCTACAATCACGATCAATAGGGAAATTGCCATCTTTTGCACAATCGGATGACCAAGGCGATCCAACGACCATGGGATGATGCTGATTTCATTTGGACTAATCTGCATGATTTTAGGCATATTTGTTGGTAATCAGATGGCCAAAAGGTTACAGGGGTCAAACAGGAGTTGGACAAGAAATTGAAGTCCTTTTCTAACATAGTTTGAACCATCGGACTCCTGTCGAAGTGCTCTTTGACAGAGAGGCTATAAAAAGAGAGGCAAATTAGTCAGAATCAGGTGTGTAACGATCCAGAAGACTTCCAGGAAGTATGACCATGGTAAAGAAAACCTATAAGGATTAAAGAGACTTCTTGAGAAGTGAAAGTTTGTAAAAAGATTTTTTTTGATTTCTTGTTGAATTTTTTTGCGAAGGGTGAGAGCATAAGATCTTCTTTGTATTTTTTTTCATGGTAAAATCTTACACATGCCCTATTGATCATGTTCTCTATTTTATTTTCTCTTATTCCTTTTCTTGTGATATCAAGAATGACATCATATCTTGAAAACGGGAATCCATATTCCACATGAAGGATTCCTCAACAAGCGATATCAATGTACGTGATACCACAACATTTTACATTTTAGTTTGGATTTTAGTTATTTAAATATTGGTAAGAGTATGGATTTTAGTTAAACATTTCACTTTATAATAATGTGTTGAGATGCCTTGAATGTTTATGGTAAGAGTTCTTTATGAATACATGGCAATTGCCGTAATTCCCACTTGCGATCTCGAATCAAGGGTGTGACAATTAATATGGTATCAAAGCAAACCCAACCTATAGCCTGGGTTATTATAGCATGGGCCTATTGGAGCTATCATGTGTTGATAGTGGTATTTGTGAGTGCATTTGACTGGTTTTGGACCTTAACCAAGCGAGAATGCCAAAGCTTATATGAAGGGAGTAGGTGAGGACCCAAGTGGACACGTATTTAGTCCCACATCAACTATATACTAAATAGATTTTGATACTTTTTATAAAGCTAAGGAACTCAAATACTACCTTCCATCTAGCCTTTTCCGGTGAAGTCATTGAATGTTACAAATACATAGCCAAAACCATGAACACATGAAAATAATAGGCAAACAAGAAAATAATGGTACCTACTCAAGGAAAACAGACAACTTTCCTTATAACCAAATAGGTTCAAAAAACTGGCAAGCCTCAACAACTCAAACCTAATTACTTTTTAAAAGAATTGGATTCTCTAAAAACAAAAAGCTCAAACAATCTCATTACAATTAAGAGGGCACTAAGCTAAAACAATTTCATTACAATCAAAAAGCCACTATCCTCATTTACATGATTCTGCTTATAAAACAATTATTGAATTACCATACATGAAAAAAATTTGCAAAAATCCTTCAAGATTGTCTTGAATAAAAACTCAATCCAATATAGTCATCTAAGCAAAAGCTATGACTTTAAATGAAAAGGATGGATTTTACTAGCTCTAATTCCCATACCAAATAGGCTCCCTTACTAAAAGTCACACAAAAGATCTAACAAATAGTATCTAACATTCACCTAATCCCTTAGTTCTCCCTCCCCTCAACACCCCCAACATTATCTTGTTTATGGAAAAAAACAAAATAAAGGAAATTATCAACTCCACAAAAGTCCACAACGAATAACTAATCATATTAAAAAGTAATAATGAATTATTTGAATATAAAAAATCCAATTGTTTTGATAATGAATAAAATTAATAACATTAATGATTTAATAATATTAGTAGGTAATAATATTCAACTAATAATATTTTAGTAATGAGATTATTATTTTACTACTAATGGTAAACAAAATAAAATAACTATTATTGTTATTTAGATATAAAATAATATTATAATAATAATTAATAAAAATAATAATTTAAAATATTAATAGTTAATATTACTTATAATAAAATATTTTACAATGTTATTTATGTTGTATATAATCGATAATAAAATAATATTACTTTAGTTGTAAGAATATGCTTTATAAGAGAAATAACGTACATATCAACTCCATGTCATTTCAGAATACCATCTCATCAATACACCTTTCAATATCAACCTCCCAAACAAACCAAACAATAAAACTATACCTTTCAGAAAGTGATAATTTTCTGCTTTAGACACTTTCCTGCAAATAGCCCGTAAGCAAGCATCTTGCTATCCACGCACACCTCTTTTGAAGTCTCTCCTCTCTATCCTTTTCCCTCTCTATCCCTCTCCTCTCCATCCTTTTCCCTCTCCTAAAATTGTACACAAAGCTAAGGTATACATCTATAGAGGTGTACATGCTGATACAAACTGTGAATATCATCAATGTACAATTTCATACAAGAAATCTAAAATACTAAAAAGAAGCTGCTAAACGTGCACATTCTATATATAATACATAAAAAAAACAGGCTGCCATATTCTCTCTGGTGCCATCTCTCAAATTGAATCATATGCCAATAAGATAAATTTGAGAGTCATGCAACTAACCATGGATAAGCCAATAAGGAGAAAAAAGGGGGTAGCATCTAAGTCAAGTTACAAGTGACTAAAATAGTAAGTGTTCAAGGTTCTGTCTAGAAGATGAAAAAAGATGATGCTCGAGGATGCATGACTAAAGATAAGGGATAACAAGCACAATACAAAATGTATGTAACAATGAAGCAAGATATATTAAGGTAAAGTTTCATTGCTAAGGCAAGTCCAAGAGCAAGTTAGGATGAGAAGCTATCAAAAAGTGAACCAACAATCATCGGAGGACATATGATTGGAGGTAATTGATGTTACAACAAGGTGCCTAATGCACTAAAACAAACTGCCAACCATGGAAGTTATATACATCAATAAAAGCATTAGATAGATTTCATATCAAGTACAACTACAACAAACCTCCAGCCACAACTGTTCTAAAAAGATTATATTGGCAAAGTGAAACTTAACCAGTGCAAAGTCTTCACCCATCTCATAAGGAATAAACTTGCAATCAAGTAGAAAGACATTAGAGTATTTGAATATTCTTTATATATAAACAACCAATCCACACAGAAATTCATACAAAGAATAAAAAGTATACATAAAAGGACAGCATGCTAAACATGTATTTCTAATAAACAAAAAATAGAAAAGAATACTAGACTGAATCTAACCTATATTACAAGAGTTTAGGACCACAAGAAAACATAAACAGTAAAAACAGACCTGAGCTCACCTATTCATAGTTTCTACTTTGCGCTGTATTTCTTTGAAATTGCCACATATTAAATGCCATTGTATTCTCACACAAAAAAGAAACAAGTAACAGAACTGATGAATTGTTTCATGAAAAGAAGGTTTTAGATAGAATGAAGAATCGAATAATACCTCAAGTTCACTGCACCGCTTTATTTGCAACTGATATCGCTCCTGAGAATCATTGACCTCCTTTATCAATCTTTCTTGCAATGCATTTTCACGCCCTTTGGATGCCTCAAGTTCTTGTTCCAAATAACGAAGACGATCTTGAAACTTTTTTCTCTCATCTTCTATAGCAGCAAATATAAGTTATAACCTTGTTAACATTCACTGTGAATATAGTATAGATTAAAAAAGGCAAGATAGACATTGCCTAATAGATAGGAGATAATAGGAAGGATTAGCATGTATCTAAATAGAAATGTTCAACACTAGAACTCATTCATCGTTGCATTTAGTCATGCCTTAGTACTACACTTAATGCAATGATGTGCATACCTCCATAACTCGTCAAACAATACCGTGAACAATAATATATAGATAGATGCACATATATACATATATATAGCTAGGTTTCAAATATTGACAGCACTATACCATATCAATTCCATATCGACCATGTATATTCATCCATGTTCACTTGTATATACACAGGATATCATCCAGTTTGGCATCCCGTGGGTACATGCAGGGGGTGTACCCTTTTTCTCCTACCATATCAAAAGATGAAGGTTATGAAACCATGCTACACAATTCAAAGTTTGTTATTGTATAGCAGGCAAAACTTTGCTATCTGTATTTAATGATGGTTTTGTTATAATTATATTTTAAAAAAATCATGTATGAAGTTTTAAGTTAGTTTGAGAGAATTTCTTCATATTACATTTATAAAAGGGACACTTGTGCCCTATATTTGTCCTAGCATTCCGGCTCTCTGCTATGGTGAGTGTGCTCTCCTTCCTCATCCATTTTACCTAGGGTGCTACTTGGTCGAGTTGGGTCCAGGTACAACCCAACCAACATGTACAACCATTACAGTGTTTGGTTCTAAAATTTGACCCAAACTCTACACACACCAATCAAGTCAGGTTCAAGTATAAATTCAAGTAGGTAGAAAATCATAAAACCTATCAAGTGTATGGGTAGAGGATCAAGTTCAAACTGGGTTTGAGTCTATACAGCAAAGCGACTCACATGTGAAAAGGTTGATGAAATGAGAAAAAAATGATAGTATATGATGGTTAGAGAGGGAGACAATAATTGAATTCTTTAGGTTAGAGTTGACATGAGAGGCCAAGAAATGGTGGTGGGAAGCAAACTTAAGGTTTATTAATATATTTTATATGAATAGTAAAGATGCAAAAGTAATAACCGCTAAAACTATATTAGATATGAGGGTGAGCCTTGCTGCAATGATAATATGACCTAGAGATCATAGGTTAAAAAACATGAAAATAATCTCTCCGCATGTAGGGTAAGGATGCATACAACTAACCTTCCCAGACCCCACAATGGCAAGAGCCTCGTGCACTGATCCACCCTTTAAAATAAATATAGGAAAGTCATATAATTCATATTGCATACAATATATAAATCTCTGAGTCTAGGTTAGGTCGAATGCACTTGTACCAGTCCAAGACATCAATCGAAGTTTTTCATGGCTTTATCTTTGGACCTATACCTAACCAATCACACAAATCCAAATTGAGTCACATTCAATAGTTAAAGAGGCAACCCTATTTGGAAGCTTAGCCTTTCTTTTTTTAGAAATGTCATCTACTTTATAAGTAGAATCAAGATGACTCATCTTTTTCTCTATTACCTATTTTTCTTGATCACAATTTGAGGAGAATCAAATTAAACATGTCCAATGAATCATAATGAAAACTCACCATTTGTTGTATCAAAACTTGCCACTCACCCTGACTAAAGTATCAAACACATTTGTATAACAACATCATATCAATTGATGGAGGAAATATGTATTGCATAGTTCGCATACACAAAAGATGATGGTAAATCATGTGATCACAAGTTCACAACCATATACAGAATACTCCTTTCAATTGGATATCTCAACCGTGATGAAATCATGGTCATCCATAAATTAGTCAAATCCATCAAACATGCAAGAAACTTGTATATCATATCAAAAAAGAAAAAAGAAAAAGAAAAGGAGGCACACCGCTCTCATGTAGCTCTGTCTTCAATGTCTCCAATTGGGATTGATATTCATGTACTTCCTTCTCCGCCTTATCAAAAGCTACTAGAAACTCTGATTTAACCTATTAATTGAAAGAAAACACTCATAATAACAAAAACAAACATCTGGAGTGGGGAACATGGTCTTTCTATTGACCAAAAATCTAAGCAAAATTTGGCACTTCAAATTTGGAACGAAAGCATTCATGACCTATTAAAAGTGTATGACTGGAACTTCAAACTTTGAAAAGGAAGCATTTACAATCTATTAAAAAGTGTGTGACAAGAATCCAACATAAAAATAGGAATGAGATTAAGAAAAAAGGGGTTCTCTTTCATCTTCCAAGCATGCTGAATAAAATTTTGATCTGTTAAAGACACAATGTGGAAGATTTGTGACAACTGAATGTCAGAAAAAATGAATTGAAGATACTATGCATGTTCTCCTAATGACATGATAATGTTTGACAAGAAAGAAGTAATATCATCTAGGAATTGTTAGATTATATAATAGAAAATAGTAACTATACGCCATGCCGTTACATCTTAATAGAGAGTCATGATGACAACATGTTCAGGAGATAAGGTTGCTAATATAGAAGATGAATATTATTCCACTACTTAAAAGACAATATAAGAGATGTTAAAGATGATAAGAGATGTAGAAACTTGCTCTTACTACCATGCTAATTGATGAGAAAAAAAAAAATCCTTGCGGGTAAAAGATAAAATTGTGCAATAGGAATATCAATATTACAAGAAGTAGTTTTCACCATTCTCATGCCAAAAAAATAACTTATTTGTAGTAATAAAAAAAAGATTCGGTATGATTTTTATTTGTTCATGCAAAAAACTCTTTGGGAAATAGTAGCTTTTCAAACACGGGGCTTGCACGACCATTCTAGCAGACACTTCATGCAAAAGACTTCCACCAGCTCTTCAGGGAACTGACTTGAACAAGACATAACTGATAGATGGCTGATTGATAAAAACATGTATAGTGCCTGACAATATGAACATTGGAAATCTGAATAGTACCTTTTTACTAACTATTTCTAGAAGTCCACTAAATGTTGTATGGGCATAGTTTGAAGAACCATCATTTGGGTCTGAAGGAAGAATTAATGCATTGATGAATTAGAGACAAGCATTAGCATGATCTAACACATGCATAGAGGTCAGACATCTTTTCATGGCATGCAAGCACACAAGCAAGAAATTCAGTAATATGAGGATATCCCATTATTGCTTACAAGTTCTGCCACCATGTAAACAGTTTGCATGTTGAAAAAAATATATTTTCTTCATTGTAACAGATTTTATTTACTGGTAAAAGGCATTTACTACCTAAAAAGTTATCCTCAACCAAGAAAGCAAGTGAAGAGCACATGATCATTAAAAGCATTTTTAAAAAGAATCTACAAGGGCAACCAGATGGTTTCAAACAAACTTCCCTGCATATCACTTAACCTAAATACATGTGCTCGAGAATCATAAATCAATATATTTTGCAAACCTGTCATTTCTATCCATGCCTTATCATGAATTTATAACTAGAACATGATGACTCGTCCATCTATACATGCACTTGTGGGAGTTTCAAAGAGAGTGAAAGAAATTATACTGCTATATTCCAAATCTACTTTTTTTTCTTGCCTACTCTCTTTCTTTCTCAAGTCTCTTCTTCTTTCTGGTGCAGTGTACATCTTTTGCCCTGTTCCAATCAAAAATTTGTAAAAGAGCAGATATTTTAGAACCAAGCATTAAGGAGTTGCACTTGCTGTTGACAGATTTGCACATAACTTGAATTGCCTTTTCAGCTCACAACATGGCCGCACGTCAATGAATTTGTACCAATGCATGCCAGCATGTGCTTGGCATTGGTAAAGCAGGTTACTATATACCATGCCAATACTAGGTCAGCATGTCAGCACTGCTGCACTTGAATTCTTGCTCAACTACACCAGAGATGAATTTCACAGAAGACATGGAAGGCGATTTTAACAACATGTTCTATGTAACTGTTTTACATGATCAATCCATATGAAAATATTTTGAAGAAAGATTGATTCAAGCACTCTAATCCAACATTGGTAGGGTATGAGTTGATGTCTCGAACTTCTTAGGGCAAACATGCCAAAATTTCCTGGATTAGGACGCTTATATGAAGAATAACTTCACCTAGAAGTCAATTATCAAAAAGAGAATTTTGTTTTTCTGTGAAAAAGCAGATTGAAGAAAAGCTTTTTAATATTGGAAACACCTTGATGAGAAAAAAAAAACTATGCTAGAAAAGTTGAAGATATGTCCATTGAATTACAAAAGTTTAAAATTGTGTGAGCATTTTCTTGCAGCCAGCTATTAAATTTATATGAGACAATGAATTAAAGCAGCATTATAAGAGTGCAATGGACCACCTATCATAGTTCTACAATCTCTCGACACTTGTTGGTTTGAACATGTCTAGTGAACAAGTAACAGCATGTTACCTTGCCCCACTGTGTTTCTGACATAAACAGCAAGATCAGCCTTTAAATCATTTCCAGCCTAGATGGTTATCGGTAAGCTCTACATGCTGAAAAATGCACGATCATAAATCATTAATGCAATGCTCTTTAGGGTTAGAGAAGACAGCAACATGGAAAACTTGAATAAGATCAAGAACAATCAATGGTGGTGAACAAGAAAACAAGGGAAAAGTGATCACAAGCAGCACTCACCAGCTGGCAGCAGCTTTCAACACCTTGCTTTTCATGTGGAGAGACAGGCCACATGAATTTCCAATGTCCAAGGCAAAGTATTAACTTTAACAAAGCATGAAGAAGAGAATAAACACTGGGAAACATATTTAAGATGAGTATGATGACCATGATGACAAGAAGATCGACCTGCTGTCTTTCAAATTAAAAGTTTGCTGGTCACGTACATAATGACATCTTCAAATGTGGTAGATTAAGAAGAATGGAGGCTTGGAATATCTTATGCACCAAAGTTCTTTTGAGAGAAAAAGGCTTGCAGGGTAAAACCATATGTCATAGGAAATTTCAAAAGCACTTGGCCCTACATCCAGTCCCTTCTCCTCCTCAGAACAACACTAGTACCCTTGGTCTGCCAGCTATAAAATAGTTGGAACAAATCTTGATAGTTATTATGAATTATTTTTATGGTTTATATCAAGAGGAATCAAGCCAAGAAAAAGAAAGACAGAATTTTCTTTTTTTTATTTTTGGCAAAATAATCTTAAAAGTTCAAGATCTCCAGCTTTTAAAGTTTAAAATCAATAGAGACGATGAACAAAACGAAATCTTGGTACATATGTCACGATTGGTGATCGAGAAAATTTCTAAATCAATAGATAAGATGAACCACGAAACCTTGACATGGGAATTAATTGATGGTGATCGAGAAAATCTAATTTACGAATCGAAAAGGATCAAGAGAGGGATATACCATCTGACGGCAGTGGTAGGTGCAGACCATCTGATCGGGCGGCGGCTCGACGGAGGAGAAGGGGACGGGGTCATCGTAGAGCACGAGACGACGGTCGGAGACGGGGCTCTCGCGGTCGGCGACGGATCCCGCCCTCCTCTTCCTCGGCGGCGGAGTTCGTAATATCATCCCTTCAGAATCGAATACAAAGAACCCTCGATAGCCGGAAGAAGAGCGCTAGGGTTCTCCACCTCCCTTGGCGCCCGCTCTCGAAGTCGAAACTTAGGCGCGGTGTTTGATTTGGATGCCGGGAAGGGGGACGAAGGCTTCCGCTCCTTTTATAGGTGGGAATGACTAAAATTTTCGCTATACATATAATTCTCGATCTAATGGGACCCAGATCCCCCTGATCACGACCGCCCGTTTATCGCATGATGGCCGTGATTACTTGGAGCTCAGTTTACTTAACCTGGTGGAACCAGTACTCCTGAGCGCCCAGATTCCGTTAGGGTAAGGTTTCTGTTTTTGGTAGGGCTGGATCTAGGCCGGCCCAAAGTTCATCCCTTGTAATTGGACTAGACCAACTCAATAAATTTTGGGCAAGCTCAAAATTAATTCGGATTTCGGACCAAATTTTAAACATATCGGATTAGATTTCGGGCTGTAAAATATAGTCTATTTAATTTTTGGACCAGAAGTATGTCCGGATTCGATCCAAAAATTTTTAAAATCTGATCCAATTTTGAACTGGGCCGGCCCAATAAACTTTGGGCCGGCCCAGTTCCAGTCCTAATTTTGGGATTGATTTTGGTTTGGTTAGTTTGGGTTTGATTTCATGAGATGTTCATGGAATTTGATTGAAAGTTGGAACATGATTTACCAATCATGCCAACCGTCATGTCGATTAGGCTTGGGATACCTTTTTAGGTTAAGTTTATTCAACCTAATCTTGCATTGGTAAGTAGGTTATTTTCATATGGATGAATAGAAATATTTATGATCATCCATTTCTGCAACGTTGGATCATTAGTATCTTGCTTATAATTTTGCTCTTGGATTAGCTGGATGTTTTTTTTTTTTTTTGTACGGTAAAAAAATTGGATACCACTATTAAAGTAAGATCATAAAAAGGTTTAATGTATGATGTACCTGAATTTTCACAACAAAGAAATAGTTTTTAGTTCTTTGAGTTTAAAAAAATAGTTATTTTGGTATAGTTTTATTATCTTGAACGTAGGCTGTATTGAATCAAAAATTTTAGTTATATATTTTTATTATTTATAAAAATAATATCATAAAAATCTCTAATAATTAAATTAATTTTTAATTGATATTATAATAATAATTTAGAATATTGATTGCATTTAGAAAAAAATTTCGTAAAACGGTGTATTCAATTAGAAGAACGAGAGTGAATGCAATCCAGAAAGTCAGAGAGAATGAGATCCCTGAGCTATATAGGAGCTACATACCAATCCGGCTACAAAACAGGACCAGTATGATAAGCAACATATGAAGCGACACAATCAGTCCTGAGTTAGCTTCTCGAAAAACATGACAGACAAACGCGCAGCCCTGCAACAAAAGCCCAATATCCCGAACAATGGGATGAGTCGACGGCGATATTAAGGACTGTCATATCTAGGCAACAACTATCATGAAATCTCCCTCGATGATAAGATGGTCGAGGTGCAGAATATGATGGGCATAATGAATCCCGGCCTGGGCAGCCATCAGCTCAACACCCGGAATCGAGGAAGAAATAGACAGGAGGCCTCTCGCCACTAGGAACCTGAGATGGTAGTTGTGGATCACAAAAGCAGATCCTCCTTACCTACCTCAGTGGCTTCCATTGAAACTGATGGTGAAGAAGTACGGGGGAGGGGGTTCCTAGGATATAAAAACCTGCCGAGACGCTCGGTGAGCAGAAAAGGAATCCCAGTTCTCCGACCTCTCCGCCATAGACTGTAACTCAAGGGAGCAAGCACTAGCTCTCTCGACAATCATCATGGGAGAACATCTACCAAAATTGAAGAGCATGTCATTCCTGGATAGCCAGAGATGATAGGCAATATACGCATGAAAGGATATCAGAGTGGAAGCTGCACCCAAATGCAAGGAAGACAGGAAGGCCTCTATGACGTCGAACTCCTGCCGGAGAAAGGAGTCCACCCTAACTTGTTGCCACACAGAATGTGCAGGCTACACAAAAAAAGGACGCGGGCAAGAGTCTCACACTCAGAACCGCATATAGAACAGGCAGTCGGAATGGACAGACCTCTCGAAACCAGAAGATCCCCAGTGGGGAGACGGCGCCAAACAACCCTCCAAAGAAACAAGGAGACCCTCGGATGAACCGACAATGACCGGATCCAAGCAAAGCTTCGAGTGACGGCAGGCTGTTGGCAAACAATAGCCATCATCGTCGACAGCGAAACCTGCGTTTGAGTAGACTGTCTCCGGACTCTAATATACAGGCAAGGAAAGATAAGTAAAATAATAAGCAAGACCCGGTTGCCCATAACATGGCCGAAGAAGGAGAATACAATATCACTGTCCCACTGCGACCGACCCGGGACCATGAGATTAGAGAGATATCGTTAGAGGGATATCAACCGAGATAAATGTAGGCCATTTACTCAATAGAAGGTCAGAAATCCAAGAATCGTGCATGAATTTAATAAAAGAGCCATCCCCGACAACCTAGGAGAGATGAGGAGTAATAAGTGGTGACCCGGCCATCATCTCTCACTGGATAGCAGAACCATGCCGGGGCCGAGGAGTCGGCATATCCAGATCAAGAAGGATGTCTCCATATCTGGCTCTCATAAAGGATCCTCATAAAGTAGATGGGTTAAGAAAGTATCTAACCACATGCCTGGCCAGCAGGGCCTCCGTATAGAAATGAGAGAGTGGATCCTTAAGCCACCAAGCCGGGTCAGCAAGCAAACAATATCCCATATGATCAAATGAATCTTCCGCCGTGTAGAAGAGGAATCCCAGACAAAGGCACAGATCATCTGCTCCGGCTGAAGGATAATAGACATAGGAACGACTGCTTGTGAGAGAAGATATACAGGAAGAGAGGAAGGAATGGAACGGATAAGAGTGATCATGGCCATAGAAGAAAGAGAGCGATCCTGCCATTCGTCGATCCTCTCTTTGATCGTTAGCACCATCGGAGCACAGCCCGCAGTCATGAGCCTAGATCCAGATATAGGGACACCGAGATAAGACAGAGAACCCTGGCACTCTGCAATACCCAGAATATCCCGAATCCTATGACGAGTTTGGGTAGGGGTCCTAGGACTAAAATAAATGACAGATTTTTACAAATTAACCCTCTAACCCGAAACAAGGCAGTATACCTCCATAACCCTGCGGAGTCTTCTGGTAGAGTAAGCTGAAGCCATACCGAGGAGCAGGCAGTCATCTGCAAAGAGGAGGTGCGAGATCGGGGGAGCACCCGGACCGGGAGAATATGGCTGAATCGTCGAATCCTAGACCGCTGCTCGCAGCGCTCGCGAAAGAAAGTTAGCACATATAATGAAAAGATAAGACGAGAGTAGACAACCTTGATGAAGATCGACATAACTGCAGAAGAACTCCATAGGATAATCATTAACCAGGAGGGAGAAAGATGGTGAGGTAATACAAGAAAGGATCCAGGATATCCATAGACGGTGAAAGCCAAAATCTTTCAAAGCTCGAAGCAGGAAATCCGAGTTGACACAGTTATAAGCTGTTCAAAATTTTTACTTAAAAATAGTATTGTGAATATAAAGCCGGAGAAATATTTAGTTCTATATCCGTTATTAGTTAAAAAAAATTATTTTATATAAAAAAAATATTTTTTTTCGATGGGATATATATTGCACAGGGATAGATACATTACATCCCTGCCAAAACAGAGATCCTGACCTTTTCTTTTTTTTTTCCCCCTCCCGACCTTTCAACAATTTTTTTTTTTTTTTAATTCTTTGAATTTAAAAAATAATTAAAAGAACATTATCGAGCTACATTTCTCTTTCCCGCCTATAAAAGGAGCAAAATCATCATCTAACCCAACCCCTGTTGTGTGCATCATTTTACAAAAATAAAATTAGACCGATTTTTTACAAAATAATAATTAAGGTTTTTTAAAATACAATTCTTACTCCATTTTTTTAATAAATCCTTTTTTTTTTTTTTTCCCGTAAAGTTCGTCGATGTCCGAAACCCCTCCCCAAACCTCCACCGCCAGGAGCTCTCTCCCGACGAGCCCCGATTCATCGCCCGTTTCCATGGCGAGCTCTGCCCAAAGCCGCCTCCTCTCCAGGCTATCCACCCACCCTCCTCCACGGCCTGGTATTCTTACAATCTTCCGCTCCTTGGCGGCCAAGGCCTCTCCGCCCAAGCCACGGGAGAGCCCACTTCTCGAGCCGGCGCCGGCCGACGACGAGGAGGTGCCCACCTCGGGGATCAGCCGGCCCCTCTCGGAGATCCTCAAAGAACTCGGAAAGAGAGTCCCCGACTCCCTCGTCAAGACCCGCGTCGAAGGCGGTTTCTCCATGAAATATGTCCCCTGGTTCGCCTCCTTCCTCCTTCTACCCTAACTTGCAAATTTAGAAAGCTTCCCGTGTTGTTAACAGCTACAAGCTCGTGAACCAAAGCAATCACCTCTTGCTTCGGTTCAAATTATATGGCTTTCGTTATTCTTACAAGAATTCATCCTGCTTGAACCATTTTGACTAAAAAAATATGATTTTGTGCAGTAATATATTAGATTTAAAATTTTTGTCACTTAAAGTGATTTTCTGTTACTATTGCATGCTTGTTATGTTGAAGGCCATGTGTGAGGTTTAGTCCAATGTGGAGTCAATTGTGCATATGGTTGGACTGAAAAGGGGCTTATATTGGGTTTTTACTTGCATATCAAGACACCAACATGTTCCACTTATGTTTTGTAAATTTTCAGATGCTAGCTTGAACAATTTCGGACTGTCATAGGTCAGCTTGTAGCTTGCCATTTTGGTTCCAAAGTCATTTCTATGTCGAGGTTTATTTAATCTAGCTCTTAGTTCTATTTGCAATTATAAACGAAGCAGGATGTTTTCATATTTTTCAGCATTTACGGTCAAATCTTCTTGTTGGATGCGAGTGAACACTACTGAGCACATATAACTGATAGCTCGTTCAATATTTCTACCATCTCTTGCTTGCAGGCACATCATCAATCGAATTCTAAATTTACATGCTCCAGGTATGTTTAACTACTTTTTTTTTCCCACCATACTTTGTGGTAAACATTAGACCATGGGTGGAAGTATGGAATTTTTAAATGCTCTGATTTCCTTGAATCTTTTTGTAGAATGGTCTGGTGAGGTCCGAAACATCGTTTACTCGGCTGATGGCAAGTCTGTGACAGTAGTTTATCGTGTAACTCTCTATGGAATTGATGCTGAGGTACTGTTTGATAGTTTCATTGTCAACTTTTGTGATGATGAATGGACAAATCGGTATGAAAGATAAAATAGCAGGCTGAAGTACATAGTCTAACTATTTAACATGCACATTTACCAACATGGGTGGATTGATAGGTATCGAATATCCTGTTTATATCAAGGTGTTGAATCCATCAATCTTACGTGGGATCACATCTTTATTATCCATCCAGACATATGGTGCAAACAAATTAGGCTGTAGCTAATCATTTAAAAATGACATAAAGTGTTATGTACTTCCTTCTGATTGAAATTGATAAGCATTTTATTGATCATTTGGCTTTGTTGTTAGCATTGTTGGAATGTGCGCAGCAGATTGAACCGGTTTAGGCTTCCAATCAATTCCTGTTTACTTACTTTAGCAATTTACCAATTATATAAGCAGATATCAAATCAGAAGGAAAGACGAGATTTAACGTGGTTCGGCAAATTTGCCTACATTCACACAGAGGAAGAAACAATCCACTATAATCTATCCCCAAAATTGGACACAAAAGAAATACAAATATTTCAATAACAATTGCAGATTAATCACAAAGTGACAAACAAATCGAAAGGGAAGAAGAAAACAGGAGAGATCACAGAATACCAGGCCTCTAGCCTCGCCAAATCCTATCGCGGATTCTCTGATATTTTATTTGCTCTCTAGATCGTCTTCAATATTTTTCTGGACCTTCTGTAGCTCTCTGTTGCATCTCAGAAAAATATTTCGGCGTCTCTTGTGTCGCAGGACGTCTCTATGATTTTTAAAAACCATCAGAAACTACATCAAAAGAGACATAAAACAAGTCTAATGCCTTCCAAAAATATCCTAGGCCATCAGATAAAAAATCAACGGCTCAAATCAAGCCACAATCCGTGCAAAACACTGCTTCAATGCCGGATCAAACCGTGGCCGTCCGATCGCACGATCGAACGGTTGAGGTTTCACGCGGAAACACTTCGCGCGACTGCCGCAACGCGCTTGGCCGAGCCCACGCGCGTTCGCGCGTGCGTCACGGGCTGGGCTAGCGCGGTTGTGGCTACGGGCGTTGGGAGCAAAGCACGGTAACAATCCTCCTCCTTGCGACCAAAAAAAATGCCTCTATCAAATATGGATTATAAAGCCTCCTCCTCATCACAAGCCCCGAAGGGGCATCACAAAGTGCTCAAACTAATCAAGTTCAGGAATGTCCTGAACTTGACCACTGGAATTGGTTTAGTGAGCATATCAGCCGCATTAAGAGCAGTGCTAATTTTTTGAAGTTGAATATCACCATCCTCTACCAAATTTCTGATAAAGTGATACTTGACATCCACATGCTTAGTGCGTTCATGATACATCTGATCTCTGGCAAGATGTAAAGCACTCTGACTGTCACAGTGAATAACCAAACAATTATACTTGAAATCCAAATCTTGTACTAACCCTCTTAGCCAGATAGCTTCCTTTGCTGTCTCTGTCAATGCCATATACTCTGCCTCTGTAGGAGACAAAGTAACTGTAGATTGCAAAGTAGCCTTCCAACTAATTGCACAATCAGAGAGAGTAAATACATATCTGGTCAATGACCTTCCCCTATCAAAGTCACAAGCATAATCTGAATCACAAAATCTTGTAACAGTGCAACCACTCTGTCCGGAGAATACCAATCCCAAATCAGAAGTGCCTTTCAAGTATCTAAGAATCCATTTCATAGCTGACCAATGAGCTTTTCCAGGCTTGTCCATATATCTGCTCACTATACTAACTGCCTGTGAAATATCAAGACGAGTGCAGACCATTGCATACATGATACTGCCAACTGCACTCGCATAAGGCACTTTAGACATATACTTCTCCTCATCCTCAGTCTGAGGAGAATCCCTTCCAGATAACCGAAAATGACTGGCAAAAGGAGTAGTGACTGGCTTAGCTGTAGATATACCATATATGTCCAAGACTTTCTCAATATAATCATGCCGAGTAACAAATAGTCTACATAATTGTCTGTCATGAATGATCTCCGTCCCAAGTATCTTCTTTGCCGGTCCAAGGTCCTTCATCTCAAATGCAGTTCTAAGCTCAGCTTTCAGCTTCTGAATGACTGACATATCCCTGGCTGCAATCATCATGTCATCCACATATAATAATAAGTAACAAAAGGACCCGTTTGAAAACTGCTGATGATACACGCAACTATCATATGGAGATCTTTTGAAGTCATGGTCGATCATGAACCTATCAAATTTGCGGTACCATTGTCTTGGAGACTGCTTCAAATCATACAAAGACCTTTTGAGCAAGCATACATGATCTTCTTTATCTGGAGCCTTAAAACCAGGTGGCTGTTGCATATAAATCTGGTCCTCCAAATCATCATGTAGAAAAGCTGTCTTGACATCAAGCTGTTCTAACTTCAAATTCTGAGAAGCAACTAAAGCAAGGAACACACGAATAGAAGAGTGTTTAATCACAGGAGAAAACACCTCCTTATAAGCAATACCCTCTTTTTGACTGTAACCCTTAGCCACCAACCTTGCCATATATTTCAAATCATGAGGAGTAGCTCCTTCTTTCTTCTTGAAGATCCATTTGCAGCCAATTTTCTTCTTGCCCTTAGGTAATCTGACTAATTCCCAAGTCTGATTATTTTCCAAAGATTGAAACTCTTCTACCATAGCCATGGTCCATTGCTCAGCCTGTGAGCTATCAATTGCTTCTTGAAATGTGGCCGGCTCATCACCTATAGTGTCTGTAATATTCAGAGCATAATATACTAACTCAGCACAAGCAGAATCCTCAAAACCATACCTTTGAGGTGCTCTAATATGTCGCCTGGTTCTTCGAGTGGCAATACTATCATCTTGAACTTGACCACGTATAATAACCTCCTCCTGAGTCTGTAACTCTGGATCTGTCTGCTGATGCTGTTCATTCTGAATATCACCTGTAGGCTGCAACTGCTGTGATCTAACAGTCTGATTAATATCAACAACAATCCTATCCTACTGATCCTGAACCTGATATCCCGGTGAAGAACTTGGCTGTAGCTGCCGTGAAGGAGTGGCTGACTCATCAAAAGTCACATCCCTGCCGACTAGAAAATCCTGGGATCCGGGCTCTGTGCACCATAATCTGTAGCCCTTCATCCCATATGCATATCCAAGAAATATGCATTTTTTAGTCCCGGGATTCAGCTTTCCATCTTTGACATGAGCATATGCTGAACACCCAAATACTCTAAGAACTGAATAGTCTGCAGGTCTACCTGTCCACGTCTCTTCCGGAGTCTTCATATTTAATGCAGATGCTGGAGATCGATTTATAATAAAGCAGGCTGTATGTGCAGTCTCTGCCCAGAAATCTCTACTCAATCCAGAACTTGATAGTATAGATCTGACTATTTACAGTAGTGTGCGATTCATGCATTCCGCCATACCATTTTGCTGAGGAGTATACACAGTGGTCCTATGCCTGACAATGCCCTCTAACTTGCAAAAGTCATTAAACTCTGTAGAACAAAATTCTAATTCATTGTCAGTCCGGAAGGTTTTCACCTTCCTCTCAGTTTGCCTCTCAACCATAGCCTTCCACCCTTTAAAAGTGTGAAACACATCACTTTTATTTTTGATAGTATAAATCCAGACTTTGCGGGAGTGGTCATCAATCAAAGTGAGCAAATATCTAGATCCACCCTTGGATGTAACTGGGGCATGTCCCCATAGGTCAGAATGAATGTAATCCAATATACCTGCTGTCCTGTGCATGCTTGAAGTAAAGCTGACTCTGTGTTGTTTTCCAAATATGCAATGCTCACAGAATCCAAGTGCACCAACTTTCTGACCTCCTAGCAGACCACGTCTGCTCAGCTCCTGTAAACCTTTATCTGACATGTAGCCCAATCTTTGATGTCATAACTATGTCAATTGAACAATAGAGGAATGTGCTGAAGAAGCCTCACCAACCACTGTAGTGCCATCCAAATAATAAAGAGTGCCACTCAATTTACCTCTTAACAAAGTCAATGCACATTTACTAATTGTAATATATCCTCTACCCCATCTGCCCTCAAAACCTGCAATATCAAGAGCATTTACCGAGAGAAGATTTTTTTTCAATTGGGGAACATATCTGACATCATCTAAAATCACAACATAATTTGCATTAGATTTGATCTGAACTGTATCAATTCCTTCCGCTTTACAGATGATGTCATCCCTAAGAAGAACAGAGTCTCCATCATAGGATCTAAAAGAAGTGAACCATTCTTTATGGGGTGTGTCATGTGAAAAGATGCTCCAGAGTCCACGATCCAGGTATCAGGCTGACTGATACTGCATGCAGCTGTAAATACTGCATCATCTGCAACACTGCTATGATCTGCAGAAGAAATTGCTACTGATGCCGTATCTGAGATTGTTCCTTTATTTTTCTTTTCCTTCTCTTTCTTGGACTGTAGAAGTCTACACTCATTTTTCCAGTGGCCTGGCTTCTTGCAGTAATGACAAACACCAGGTTTTTTAGACCTAGACTTTGATCTAATCTTGGACTTATTTCTACCTTGTCCAACTGTTCTTTGCTCATCTCTACCTCTGACAGTAAGTCCTTGTACCGGATTTGGAGCCTGATGCTCAAACTGTACTTTCAACCTGAGCTCATTGGATAACAAAGTGGCTTCAACCTCATCGAGACTTATAGTCTCTCTTCCATGGAGCATGGTAGTAGTAATATTTTCATAGGACTTAGGCAAAGAATAAATCAGGATCAAAGCCTTGTCTTCCTCATCAACATTAACATCAATATTCGCCAAATCGAACAGGAGCTTATTATAATCATCCAAGTGATCCTTGTGTGATGTCCCTTCCATCATACGGAATGTGTGTAGCTTGCCCCTCAAATACAACCTATTTGTAAGAGATTTTGGCATATACAAAATGTCTAACTTTTTCCATACACTTTTAGCTGTAATAAGATCCACCACATTGCGGAGAACTTTATCACTCAGTCTCGAAAACAGAGTCCCAAGTGCTCTCTCATTCATCTCCTCTTTTTCAGCCTCTGTATTATCTGGAATTGCATCCATACCTTTGAGGGCTATTGACACGCCCTTCTTGACCAGCAGATATTTCATTCTCACCTTCCATAGTGCAAAATCACCTGTGCCATCAAATATCGCCACATCATGCCTAGAGGTAGTAGAATGAAAAATAATTGCCTCAGGAACCGTAGAACTTGGTTGCCCATCAGAAGCCATCCCAGTGCTTTGATACCAATTGTTGGGATGCGCGCAGCGGATTGAACCGGTTTAGGCTTCTAATTAATTCTTGTTTACTCACTTTAGCAATTTACCAATCACACAAGCAGATATCAAATCAGAAGGAAAGATGAGATTTAATGTGGTTCGGCAAATTTGCCTACATCCACACAGAGGAAGGAGCAATCCACTATAATCTGCCCCCAAAATTGGGTACAAAAGAAATACAAATATCCCAATAACAATTGCAGATTAATCACAAAGAGGCAAACAAATCGAAAGGGAAGAAAACATGAGAGATCACAGAATACCAGGCCTCTAGCCTCGCCAAATCCTGTCGCGGATTCTCTGATATTTTATTTGCTCTTTGGATCGTTTTTAATATTTTTCTGGACCTTTTGCAGCTCTCTGTTGCATCTCAGAAAAATATTTCGGCGTCTCTTGTGCCGCAGGACGTCTTTATGGTTTTTAAAAATCATCGGAAACTGCATCAAAAGAGATCTAAAACAAGTCCAATGACCTCCAAAAATATTCTAGGCCATCAGATAAAAAATCAACGGCTCAAATCGAGCCACAATCCGTGCAAAACACTGTCTCAATGCTAGATCAAACCGTGGCCGTCCGATCGCATGATCGAACGATCGAGATTTCATGCGGAAACATTTCGCGCGATTGCCGCAACGCGCTGGGCCGAGCCCTCGCGTGTTCGCGCGCGTGCGTCATGAGCTGGGCTAGCGCGGTTGTGACTGCGGGTGTTGGGAGCAAAGCACGGTAACAAGCATGTCTATCTCTACTAACTGATGCTATAATACATTTGGATCCAAGTGCCTTATTTATTTGTGTTCTTTATGCGGCCCTTTTGAATTTTCCTACTGTTTGTACTGGAGTAATCTGGATTTTTTTCTTAAATTTTTTCTTCTCTTCCTATGTAGTTTTCTTATGTTTCATACATAAGGTAGAGATTCGAAGTTATTGATCCAAAGATGGAGTTTTGTAACTTTTTGTTACTTGAATCAATTCTCTACTTGAACCTGTGCTAGGAGCAATGACCTAAATTTTCCTTTTACACCATTATTGATGTAATAAACAGCTTTAAATTATTATTTAAGTACTCAACATTTATGATCAAGACCTTATGCTAATGAAAATTTCCTAGATAGTTTTCTTCAAATAAAGCAGCATTTTAGTTTCACATATGTTTTAGATTCAAAGTTATTAGATCCAAAGATGGAGTTCTGTAACTTTTCATTACTTGAATCAATTCTCTATTTGAACTTGTGCTCAAAGTGATGCCTTAAAGTTTCCTTACACTATCATCGATGCAATAAACAGTTTGAAAAATGTCATTCAAATTCTGAACATTTATAATTAAGACCTTATGTCAAAGAAAATTCCTATTTAAGCTTTATTAGCCTTTCCCACACCATGCTGGTATAGTTTTTCCTGTTTTATAATTTTATTCTTTTTGCATGTGTCTCCAGATTTACAGAGAAGCAAGTGGAACTGCTTCTGTTGAAGATACGAATTATGGAGACCCTGTACAGAAGGCAGAAGCAATGGCTTTCCGACGAGCTTGTGCACGTCTTGGGCTTGGCCTTCATCTCTATCATGAAGATTCATAGAAAAAGAACATCCTCTTCTATGGTATGCAGTTCTGTTTACTTAGCTTCTAATCAGGAAGCATTCCATGGAATGAAGGTAAATCATGACCTTGCTTGTTAGTTTTGTGGAAAGTGGAAGTGAACGTATATCTATTTCTTAGGAGGGCATGCCATTTTATGGTGGATATTCATTCTTTATGGATGTAAGAAATGATCTATAATTATGATAGGACAAATGTTTGTTGGTTCGACCAAAGAGTGGTGATGGGTGAGACTGAAGGCTGACCTATTCTCCACTCAAGGTGGCTTGCCTTGGTCAGCTTGCTTTCAGGAGATTCAAGTTTCTTCTTCCACTTCCTGAAAACTCTGAAGGTTTTGAATCCTTCTTCTCTATGAAGAATTCTCCAATATCTCTTAGTTTTACATGGATTTTTGACTTTACAAGTAAAACCCCAGAACAAAGACTATATGAAAATTAGCTGTCACATTCTGAAGCTATATGAAAATTCCTCGCATGTTCGAATAACAAACTAGAAGCAGGTACTGATTATACGAAGATTGAGCATACAGTGAAAAATAACTTTGTTAACATTTTGGGAAACTAAATGGCATTATATAGCTGCTACTTTTTATAAAATTCCACTCACCTTCTCTTTTGAACTCAGCTCATTTGCTCCAGGTATCAAACTAAGTAAAGGTTATGCAGCGCATTTAAAATGCAATTGGAATTGTGGATCTTACACCTACACACAAACTTCTGTACATCCATATGAAGGATATGGATCTTCCAAAACTGATGAGGGTGTTAGAAAATGATATCCTGATTACAGTTCAATCCGTGATGTTAATAATTTTAGTTGGGACAACCATAGGATACTGAAAGTCCATTGTCATCGCTTGGAATCCAAATGATGGCATAGGGAACCAGCTTATCAAAATCAGAGCAGCAGCAGCATTCGTTGAATAATTTTTACAATCAATGTGCAAACTCCAAGTGCAGTTAGTCCAGCTACAGCTCAGGCCAAAACAATAATGCAACTGATGAAGTGGATGATAGTCTTCCAAGGAGAAGGGAGATGTGTGCAAAATTTGAGTGTTTAATTCAGTTGGGAGTGGCAAAGCTGATCTAAAGATTTATGTGGTGTTTCTCCTCTGATGGCAAGGGTTTAGGTGTTGGAGCATTGATCCTTTGAGTCTGTTCTCTTTCTCAAGGTGACTACGATCATATTATGGTGTTGATCCTTGCTTCTTTTCTTTCTTTTTTGGCAGTGATCTAATTCTTTTCTTTTTCCTTTCTATTCGTCTTTCGAAGTCAGGTGTGGAGAGCTTCTGTAGGTTTGATTTCTGTTTTTGATTGCCAATCAACCGTAGTTTAGGTGCCTTTGATGCTTTGATCCGGTCGGTAAACTTGCCGCTCGTGGTAAAAGTTAAACCATCTAGAATTAGAGGAAGGATGGTTAGAGAAATAAGGATAGCTAGTAAGATAAATTGGCAGGCATGGCATAAGATCGGCTCTTTTGTTTTTAAATGTTTTTTTTTAAAATTTTTTAATGTGCTATACACCTGTACATAAAGTATTGTTATCTTTATCCATATATCCTTGTTTTGTTTTGCCTCACCTGCTAAATCATATGGGGAAAAATCCTTTCTAACATGAAACATTGAAATAAATAAGTATATTTTAATTAGAGGCATCACACCGTCCCATATGCTTAAATAAATTGTCTCACTGCCTTGGTAAGAGTAGTTTTCAGCTATAACATGGGGTAGCTTGTTTAAAATTCCGTTTATATCATCAGCAGCATCTATACTTTTATGCAATGACCACTATTATAGTAGGGCGAGATCGAAATTAGAATGAATTGGAATGTGAATTAAAATGATCATATTTATCCTCCTGTGTATTAGGTATATGACTATGACTAGAATTCGAATGGGATATGAATATTACAAGCGAGTAAGAATTATATTTCGAGAGAGAGAGAGAGGGATATTTCGCTTCCTTTCATATCCCCTTCTTTTTGGAATTGAATAATCAATGAAACTTTCCTAACCGGTGGGCTAAAAAGGGAGTCACTATATTTTCATTTCCATTTTTAAAATCCAAATCCCTCTAATCAAACGTATCCTTACCAATATTACTGGACTCAGGTGCTGCTTGTAGTTGCAAGCTTACGAGCAAATTTTTCTCCAAAACTAGAAATAAGCTTTTTTTTTTTTTTTTTTTTTTTTGAATAGAAATAAAAAGTAACTTATTCTTTTCTGAAAGGGCGGCTAAGATATCACATCAAAAATAGGACATCCACGTGATATGGAGGAAAGGTTAAGTTTGATGTACAAGCACAGCAAAAAAGGAGCTTTAAACTACAGCAATATCAGCTAAAGTCCATTATCACGTGGCTTAGAATATAGATAACATCAGTGGTCCTACAGTATAGCATGCTTGCTTATTACAACCCATGTCTTATAACAGTACACATAAAAGCATCAAAGTCTCTAAATGGAAAGAAAGAGCTAGCAAGGAGAGAGAGAGAGAGAGAGAGAGAGAGAGAGAGAGAGAGAGAGAGAGAGAGAGAGAGAGAGAGAGAGAGAGAGATGACTCTTGGATCTAACCATGGTAGTGCTGGAGGTGTTAAGAGGAGGTGGGACCCAAGAGACCAAAAATATCTCCCTGGGGTCTTGTTAATGAGGAACGGTTAGGGAGTGGTTGGAACTTCAAAGCCATCAATGAAGTTCATCTAAAGTTGGTGACAGGAGGTAGGGCTAAATGCCAAAAACAAACATCAGCCACTCCTCTTATCCCATATTGGATCGAGGCTAAAACTCCACCTTGGAGCCTAGCCACTTCAATGTACAGAATTGACAACAAAGAGGGTTAGTGAAGGTATCTTACCTTTGCCTAGGCAAGCGAATGGGGCCGGGTTTCACTAAATTTTTATATGTGAATGTCAGTCAAGTTGGTAGCTAGGTTGAGTGAGGAAGTAGGTTTTGGAGGTTGGAGAAGGGTCATAACTCGCAAGGTTAAGAATTACTTCAGCCTGTCCAAGGCTAAGATTAGAGCTAGGATAGACTAGGGCTTGCCTATGCCCTAGCTAGGGTTTGGCCAAATGCATCTTTCCTTCTCGAGGGATTTGACCTATTTGATGATGATGTCACACTTGCTCATTAGGTTATTGTTTTACAATTTTGAGTCCAAGTTGGGTTGGTGTTAGCTAAGCCCTCCTTGGGCTAGGCTTCACTGTCCAAGTCTTCCTTATCCCAGAGCCTCCTTGGGCCAGGGTTGATGAGTCCAAGTTAGGTTTTGTTTTAAACTCAAAGGAGTCCTCCTTGGGCTAGGGTAGTTAGAAGGTTTCCTGCACATGGAGTGCCACAGCTGGTGAATATGGTGTCATTTAAAAACAACCCCACCCTGGGGTATAGGTGCTTCGAGCCCATCCATAGGGCCAAAGCAATATGGGAGTTCTCCAGCCACCACACAAACAAGTGGGACTTGGAACACTTCTCCAAACTGGAAAGTGGTTTCATTCAGCCCCCATGGGACTAGAGTTTGTGTTAGAGACGGAAACAAGGGCGGAGAAGCACGGGGAAGGAGAACGAAGAAAAGAGAAGGATGATGGAAATATGATAATAGAACCATGGTTAAGCCAAGGATTGCTCGGGTGCCGTCGATGTGGTGAAGTGAGCAGGGATGAGTCTGTAAGGATGGGAAGCTGGAGTTGGCAGAGTTGGAGCTGAGAGAGCCATGGTCATGCCTGTTTTATGGGAAAACACACTGTCAAAGATATCAGTACCACAAATAACACAGACTTTGAGCCACGAAAAGCAGCAAATTCGAAGGCAAGCATGCAAAGTATCATCACATCTGTATACAGTTCAATGCTTCAATAGTTTTGTTCTCTAAATTTCCCATTCTACAGGTTCTACAAAAATGCATGATAATGTGATTACTCGAACAAATAATGTACGTTTTTAATGGTAGAATGGCGTAGTTCAGTAATATAGCTTGGAAAAGGAAAGATGAAAATTAACCTGATGCTATCAAATACCATCACTCTAATGCTTTAATGTTTAAAATTTGCTTCATAACAGGGTTAATATTGGATGCAGCACCAACGTATTCCAGGCAAACAACTAAAAAAAGAATAAAACACAAACCAGAAAAAATTGCTTTCGATTTTTAAGCATTTTCAGAAAATGAAAAGTTGAACTCTGAAACAAGAATCCTCTTTTTTTTTTTTTTTGAAAAGAAAACTGAAAAAGGTACTTAATCAGGCTTGTGAAGAATGCTTTACTGGACTATTCATGAATACACAATCTAAAATAGACGAGCTTTAAAAAAAGGGAAGGTGGGGGGAAGGAATTAACCTTCTTCATAAGATAAACACATAGGAATTTGTTCAAGATCACAAAAAATATCCAACAATATGAAGTTGGAATCACCTGCTTGTGCCGAGGGGGTCGGTGCAATGGATAGGGGGCCTCCATAATGCTGTGCTAACCCCGTCAACCCTGCAGTTGAGGCCACTCCAGAGTAGTGATACATCTGAGGATACTGCATGCCATAGCCATGCCCACTGGTGTAAGTGGCAGCAGACCCACCTCCCTGACCAAACTGGAAATAAGGGTAGAAGGCAGCAGTTCCGGTTACCATCCCAGATCCCCCTCCATAGATTGGATATTGGGCAGCTCCCCCTCCATACAAATTATAATAATTCTGTTGATGTAGGGGACCATACAAAAATTCAGAAACAATTTCAGAGAAAAAAAAAAAAAAGAAACTAATATAAACATTTGCTGCACCTATATTGTACAATTAATGAACAATTCAACACTGTTAACAAGCAACAGATACAAACATTGGATCATGAATAATTGTTTCTTTTTTTTTTTTTTCTGATCATTAGCATTTTCAATTATTTGGAAGTAATTTACCCTATTATTAGAAAGTTTGCACATCATCTAAGAAATTTTGAATAATTAGGTAATATATATTATGAACAAAGAATACATCTTTAGCCACGATCACAATTATGATGGAAACAACAAACACATTCAAACAAAGCTGAATTAAGCTTATCTCATTCATGGATCAAATCACAAGCGGCACCCTTACGCATCATAAGTGATTCATTGAATGAGAAGAGAGGGCCTTCCTTTAAAACAAAAAACACATTCAAACAAAGCTGAATCAAGCTCATCTCATTCATCGGAAAAGTGTAGCTGGCCAAAGTAATCGACGTCCTAGCTAGCTAGCGATCAATTCTGGTGCATTAAAATGCATCATGGTCTACATCTGGGTCCACATTCTCTGAACCTATGTTGGTGTGGTTCTTTTATTTGGGTCAGGGGACCATGTCTAGCATAGTTGGATGTAGATAGAATGGGGCCAAACCATGTGCACCCTTGCCTTTAATGGGTAACATAGACCCGGGAGAACAGATCCATTAACTAGTTGAGTCGAGACAGACCCGGGCCCAGACCATGTGCACCCGTACAATATAACCTAACCATTAGATGACACTTCTAGATTAATGGCAGGCATATCCTTTGGGGAAGACAATTCTCCAGTTGATATAATAAATTTATCTGTAAACATGGCATGCAGTGTAGAAGCTGGACCCTTACAATGGTTGGTTGATGCATGCATGGTTATGAAGAGCCCCTCCATCAACTCTCAGAGATTAATATATAGGTGGAGGACAAGACAATTACACATGAAGATTAATTCAATTACAATGGTAGGATGCTGTATATGTGCCTGGATACCTGTAGTTTTAGAACTACACAAAAGTTATCTTGATAAGATTTGGAATATATGATTGATTGTAATTTAATGAGTTAAACAGCTTTGGATATATATTGTCAGAAAAGAATTATGATCCAATAGTGTAAGATCAATAGGTTTCCAATATCGTCGCTCCTTGTTGGGTGATCGCCATCGTAATTTTCTGTTAGAAATCGATCATATCTTTGAAGTTTGATCTGACAATCGACATATTACGTTTAGAATACCATCCATCATATGTTTAGTTTGAAGTCCTTTTCATATATGTCTTGGTTGAAATATAGGTGCATTGCTGCATGTCATATCGATCAGCATCATTTGATGGTTGCTTGGAATTTAAGTCGCATGGATGTCTAATCTTTTTCTGAAAAGTTTAGTTTCTGAAAAGTTTTATGAGAATAATGCATAAAATGATTTTCTTAAGGCCGTGTCTGGAGATTTTTATAATTACGTACTCATGCTTCTTTATTTTAGCTATATTATGGAACTGCAAAGGAAAGATTTTGCAGGAGGAGAGGTTTGCTTCTTTAGAAAAAGAGAGTTAATTAATAGAGATTATATTAATCAAATCAGATGAAGAAAAACAATTAACTTAAATTATCTTCAAATAAAATTTTTTCAAATCCAAGTTCTTTTTGTTTTAGTTATCAACATACATCACATATTCACATTCCAAACACCTTGCTGCATTGCAGTTTAAAGTACTTTTCTGCTCTCTATGCTGGTACCGGAATTCTAAGGGCCGAGGAATAGCTAGTCAACACTTCTACTTTTTTGTATGGCATTTTTATTTTTAAATATCACATGTGATATCGTAATATAATATATACGTGCACTGAATACATATAACTAATAATCTTACACATACATGTACTTATTTTATGCCCATGTATTAAAAAGAAAAAAGATGTTTGAAGAGAAAAAGTTAAAAATTAAAAGTGAAGGGAAAAGATAGTATATTATCATTTTGAGAGCGCGCGCGCGCGCGCGCACACACAGAGAGAGAGAGAGAGAGTATTAATTATAAATGTACAGCACTAGATAGGAGTATTACAGACCTGTAAATTCTTAGTATTTATGCAGTTAATTAATAATTAATGCATTAAGAAGGCAAAATGAGAGGAAAGAAATAGGACAAACCGTGGGGTAAGCATATTCTGTGGAGTATGGAGAGTACCTGAAAGTCGTATGATAAGAAAACTGATGGTTAGAAGTTTGTGGATGAAGATGTGCATGCCATCATATGCATGAAGATGGATGTGAGTGCATGCATGATCGATGAAGGTTAAGCATGGTAGTGCATAAAGTAATTAAGATGCCCTTGCACATGCATAGGACTTCCTTGATGTTGCTGTCGTTGCTTGCTGTGTGTGCAGAGAGAGAGAGAGAGAGAGAGAGAGAGAGAGAGAGAGAGAACGAGAGAGACCACCAATGCTCAGACTTTCTTGACTGCTTCGTGAGATTACGGCATGGATAAAATAAGATTACGTGTGTGTATAAGAGAGAGGGAGAGAGAGGGAGGGGGGGGGTTAAGAGGGAGGGAAAGTAGTCAAAGTCGTCTATGATGGATATAGCTGTGCCCAAACATATGGCAGCATTAGAGAGAGAAAGAGTCACTCTGATCATGTGTCATGGTTACTACCGCATGTACCATCACCATGATCATGTGCCATGCATGTGCAGTACTATGGCATCCAAAGGCATGTGTACGTGCACGTGCGATGCATTTGCCTCTTTCTCTGTACTGTTGATCACTTCCTTGAATCTGGAGAGCTTACCCATAGACATTATAGGGGATTCCTTGCTGGATGGCATAATGAGGGAAGGTGGCAGCAGAAGGGAAGACAGTTCCCATCCCACCTTGAAGCCCTGTATGAAAAGATTTCGTCACCCTAAACCTCCTGCTTCCCCCTGAAAGTTTGATTAATTTTAACATTACAAACTATATATATATATATATAAAACCAAAACATAATGCTAACATAATCATGATAACAGCTTTTTTCTCATGGCTAAAAAGCCAACTGTAGTGGCAAGTTTGAACACTTAAAACCAGTCATGGAGGATGGTACACTTTTGTTCAGAAAGAAATACTTATATACTACTACTTGCAGTACGTACGAGTATATCCTATTGGCCAAAATGAATGAATTCCTAGGATAACTAACATCTTGTACCATGCTCACCTCATCCACTTTTCTTAAAAGGAGATTCTTTTGAGACAACTGTTTCCTATTATTGTAACCCCAGGCTTGCGGTTGTGCTTCGCTTAGGTATTTATATGCATCATTTTTCTAAATGAAAATAACTTAATGATCACCTTAAAGAACAATGCAGATCTCCCACATCATGGACCCATACAATTATTTATGTCGAATCTGAGGAAAAAGGTAGATTTTACTAATGTTAGATCGATCGACTGCAGATGAATCCACATATGATACTCATATGCTGCACAAAAAGTTCTTTTTACTAGGATTCAAGGATAACAAAGAGTCGAATAATGATTGAAGAAGTGAAAGGAGTTTATATATACATGGCTTAATTTGGTAATATTTGTTCTAACTCCATCTAAGATGATGCATATCACCGGCCCCCAACATCATGAAACCATGATTATGCTGGAAATATATTGATAATTTTAATTTTTACTTGTTTTCTTCATTAGAGTCAGAAAACAAGCTAATTAAAGGGAGTGATGGAATTACATTAATTAGATGAAAAGCATAGGCTAAGCTTAAAGAATATATAATAGTAAAAGATGATATATAGTCATACCATGTTGGGGCGTTGTAGGTCTAGATCTCTGAACACCTAGAGAAGCAAGATTGCAATTAGCCCTCCTCCCATCGATCACTGGTGTGGGATCAACACAAGCTCTCATTGCAGCCTCGGGCTCACGGAAAGTTACCTACAATATTAATTGTAAAGAAATATAAGGAAACTAAGGATCGAGCCATTAATTGATGCAAACAAAAGATATAATGGGACAGACTATAATGGGAAAAAAAAGAGCTGGTTTTTCTAATTTTTTAAATATCAATGGTATTAGATCTTGATTCCATGATGAACAAATTTTCCTCGAGATCTTGCAATCATTGAATAAATTCTTGGATCTTTTGTAAAGGCCGGTGGACAAATTAGATCAAAAAAAAGAAAAATGGAACAACAGGCCAAAATATATAAAAGGCAACATAAAAACGGAAGAATAATAACACAATATGGATACAATAAAATGAGATGCAAATAATGGTTAAGGGAAAAGGGAGCACTCACAAATCCATATCCTTTGGATCTCCCGGTGTTCTTGTCCGTGATCACCACGGCCTCCAGGATCTCTCCAAACTGCTCAAAATACTTTCTCATGGTCTCTCTTTGGGTCTCCCAAGCTAGCCCCCCAACAAAGACTTTGGTGTAAGTGGTGTCTCCAAACTGCCCTGATAAATTTGGTGGAGTCATCCTCACCTCTGGAGAAGCCTTATCTGCTCTCAATCTCTCCCACCTCTCTCCCCTACTCTCCCTCCTAACTTTCCTCCAAAGCTGGCAATCTCTTCAAGGCCTCCACAACAAGTGCTCCAAGTGATCTGGATGGAGAGAGAGGACAAGACCAACCAATTAAAAGAGCAGTTTCTCAAAGGCGTGAGGTGAATTTGGCCAAGAAGAGGGACCAAGGTGGGAGAGAGAAGAGAGGGAGGGAGGGAAGAAAAGCTAAAGGCAGGGAAAGGGAGAGACCATAGGGCATAGGTCATATGACATTATATATATATATATATATATATATACTTCCTTCGTGCTGTAGCTATTACTCATAATCCTCGTCCTATTGTCCAGCCTTGTTGCCATAATAATGTGGTCCAAAACAAATTAATATCCAGGGCAAAACAACCTTGATTTTCGATCACGTCGACTAAATTACCCTCGGTATTCCACCGATTTACGATATTACCACGAAGCGCGACGGTAGCCCGTCCTTGTCCGTGGAGTGGCAAAAACGGAACGGGGAGATATGAACGGGGCGCTGGGAGGCCACGGTAGAGTTCCATCGGAGAAAAGCGTTGATCCGAATCTTTTATGTATAAACTATGGATTTGGAAAAGCCTAATCTATGTGCTTTCGAAAAGCTACATGCTTATTATTAGTGATAGGCTACGATCACCATCAGGTGAAGTTACTTTAATTTCAAATAGCGCAACTAGTGGGCCCGGTCGAGTTAGGTTTGTACCTAGCTTAACCAAAGGTCTGATTCAATTTAGGATCCAAGGACTCGGACTTAAATTAATCTATAAGAGGTCTTACAGGGTCCATTCTTCTTCTTTTTTTTTTTTTTTAAACAAAATTTTGATCCAGTAGGATCCATTTTGCTCGATTTGTGAGATCCATATCTACATTGTTTCAAGATCCACTATACATTAATCCGAGACTTATATGTCGAACCATGGACTCGATCAAGTAATCAGGTTGGAACCGAGTTGGATTGGATATGAACCATGGATTTAGCCAAGTAATCATGTTGGAACTAAGTTGGATTGGATATGGGTGGGATCCGGGGGTGTCCTGACCCACCTGCATCCTTTCTCTTTAGCATGTGGGGACTGCCAAGGTGAGTATAATGAGCACAGAGCCTGGGCTGGCAGCAGGTACATGATATCCTGCCATGATGGAATGGATGTTCCATGTTAGCCCTCTCGACTCTGACAGCTGCTTTACTGATCACCCACAGAGCTGGGCTACATGGACTTGAGTTCACCAACTCCTAATCACTCTGGCTGCAGTGGTGGAAATGGACTGCATTGTTTTGTTAGTATCTGACCAAATTTTTGGCAATCAAATTTATCGATGGCTATAACAACGATAAAACAAGCAAGTTACTTCTTTGGGTTTTCGAGGTAGAGTTATCTTCATTCAAAAATTGAATAGGAAAATACAAAGAATGGTAAAAGCTCTCTGCTAGTGTAACAGAAGAATCTCAGGTGAAAGGACCCTGCTAATAATGATGGAAAGCCTTCCCATGGACTACCATTTGACTGCCAGAGTTTAGCATAACAAGTAATATCTCTCATTAACTATGTTAGGTTCATATCAGGTATGTTTTAATGAGTATCAAATGCTTGATAGTTGATGCATCACAGTGTCTTGATCTTAAGAATTATCTTACTCTTTGATTTTTTTTTTTTTTTTATAAAAAAAATAGTTAATCATGCAGCTTTGCTTCTTGTCAAACTGCGATTAATTCTATCAAGAACTTCCTAACATGTTTAACAAAAAAAAAGAAAAGAATAGATCTTACAAAGGCGGCGATCGGCTAGGTTGATTTCATTTTATAAGAACTCAAATCCATATTTGTTAACTAAAAAGAACTAATTTAGGACCTTTAATTAAGTGATTTAAGATTCAAATTTGAGTTTGAGAGGGAAGTTGGAGTGCAAAGAGGTAGGGGTTGACTGGCAATGAGGATGGAAGTGGAGACAAGATGGGTGGGAATGAGTGGTTGAATTAGTGAGTGTACAAATAGATGGTGAGCGTGCGGAAATGGTGCTAGATGTTGGGTATATAGTGGTTGTACAATTTCGTAATCGTTGGAAAAAGGGTGAGTTCTCATTATCCTAGAGAGATTTTCTTGCTTTCATATCACATCCTCCCTTGCTTTTGATAACGGTCACCCATCTGGCCAACCTTTCTTCATCGAAAGAAGAGAAACCAATGGTTCACATATTCATCATTTCTTGATAAGAAGATGGCTAGCTTGGTAAGCTTTTATATACTTCATCCTGTAATTTTTTATTTTTTTTTTTTAGGGGAATACTTCTTTAAGATGAGCAGTCGAATTTAAAATTTATTGAATGCCATTTATTTAGTTCCAAATATTCGCATCAAATTAGTACAAACATTCAATTCTCGGGCCTCTACGTTGCCATCTCTTTTTATCGTAAAATCTTCAAAATAAACTTTAGCTATCATCCTATGATAAACTCTCTCGTATTTTTCCTGAATCCCTGTACCATCATGAAGTGAGACGTGCATCTAACAATAGAATTGCTGCATATATACTGCATTAATCCAAAACTATGTTGCATGTTACTTGAAAGCTATGTTAAAGATGCAACAATTATCAAAAAAAATCTCAAAAAATGTCTCTTTGTTATGTTACTGATCTAAAATTTGCATATCTTAAAATCTAATAGTCACTGCCAACAGATAACAGGATTATATGCTCTCTATTTCTCTTTTTTATATTTTAATTAATTATTTTGATAGCCTAGGAAAAAATATATATATATATTATCATATGTTTTTCATGCTCAATTGCTCGGCAAATATATTTAATTTTGATGCCGGTAAATATATTTAATTAATATTTTATATTAATTACTTTAATATGAAATGGTGATTTGGATTATTCTTAAAATATTCTTCCTTTTTTTAAAATATATTTTTTTTTCTGAGTGATTTGGATTATTAATTATTACTGAATTAATCTCATCAGAAGTCGCGATTATTGACGCCGACAGTTTGGCGGCGGGTGTGGAGGTTTTTTTAATTTAGTGGTGGGCAAAATGGTCATTCGGTCAAAGCTGGGCGGTTCCTTCAGCCCGCCAAAAGGCGGGAAGCTGTTCCCCGTTACACGAAATCTTGCCGCCCGCACTGCGTCATCACCGCTTTTTTCTCTGGCGGAAGGGCTGTGCATGCAGCTAATCACGACCGTTGATTTTTATAATAATGCATTCGAATACATATTTGATGGATAAAACTCAAAGAAATCAGCTGCCATTATTAGTCGTGTGGACGGCCACATGATGTAGACAATAATTCAACCCGCCACCTCTTTCTCTTTCTATTTTTTATATTTTGAATCATTAATTTTTATCAAGTTAAATCAGTAGGCTCGATATGGCTTGGTTCATTTTAATTAGTATCGGTAAATTAAAATCTTGCTACATTTTAAATTATCTGATCAGAATAGTTATTTTATTATTTTTTTTAAAAAAATAACATCATTATATTTATTCATATTCAGATTTTTATAACTGTTAAGTAAAATTCTTAATTTTTGAATAAAAAGATGAAATCATAGATATGACCTCTAGACGAATCATTAATAATATTTTATAATATAGAATATTATTTTTTTAATAGCTCCGTACCAAGAGATATCCTACTTTTTTATGAATAGAATAATTTGTTGTATATCAAAGCAATCGGATAAATCACCTTAGCATCATTTGATGGGAAGAGAGTAAAAATCCGAGCGTCTTGAATCGAACATTACCTGACGGGATCAGGACCTGCGGTGATAGCTACACCAGGTTTTATCCCCCCATCCTTTTTGTTTATCAAAAAAAAAAAAAAAGGGGATAAATCAAGATTCACGGAACCCTCTAAAAATTAGATTTTTTTTTTTTGATATCATCGGATAATGTTCGATACCGACATCTCGCACAGGAGATAATTTCCGAAATTAATTAAGCCATCTTCGAGATCACGTCTCAAATTCATAACCGATTGGAAGTGAGGCAAGATCTCTACCAATCGAGTTATCGCATGAACGGTTGGAAAGAAAAAAAAAAAAAAAAAATTAGACTTTGGCATAATTATTCTTAAAAAGAATAAACAACGAGATCAGGACCATCCTAAATTAAATTTGGAACCTTTTTTGCTAAACAAGAAGGTGCCAATCTGACCTCAAAATGATGTTTCCCCGTGGATACAAAATTGAGCAGACACGGACCAAACAATTTCCACCACTGATTGGCCAACGGTTGCAGAAGTCGGCAATGGCAAAGCTGCTTCCCTGATTGGTGGAATCCGATTCTCGTAGAAGACCTATATTTTTATTTGGTGAAAGAGGGTTGGAGAATCTGGGGTTGTCCGGTTGGGCAGGGAATGCACCAGAAACGGTTCCAATCATCCGTCGTAATGGAAGGGAGAAAAAAGATTTACCGTTTGACAAGGAATCTAGAGGGACTGAAAGCAGGAGGAAGGAAGCCCATGGGCGAGAAGGGGCAGAAGGACCGAGACTGGCAGCATCAGGGAGTGACGTGAGGTGATGGCTGATCCTGATCCACGGAAACGTTCTTTGTCCTTAACGGTGAAACAAAGGTGGAGGTCATGAATGAAGGGTCGTACAATCTAAACCAAACGTCAGATGATAATATTATATCACTGTTGTCAAGAATTTGATGTTTGTACCATCATGGTTGATAAATTATTGCAAACAAACAATTAAGAATTATGGGAATGATGGATGTCAGCTGGGAAAGGATTTTAACATATTCTTATATATCATAACAAAATTTTGTAAAAAAAAAAAAAAAAATTTAATATATTCTTGGTGATTTTATGTTTATTTTATTTTTATCATCTCAACTTAATAATATTTTAATAATATTATGTGATTGCTAAGCCAGAAATATCTCAAAATGATATGACAGGGATTGATTGGAATATCTATATAGTTGCAGCTATCCTTTTGGAAGCAGTGATGGTTGGTTTTGGTTGGAGATTTTGGAAAACATAGAATTATCTTTTCGAAAGTTTATATGCTTGATATATTTTTATCTCGATGATAAGCTAATGTCTAGCTACTTGGTTACCTAATTTTGCATTAAAAATTTATAATATATGTATGTTTTATTTTTTTATTTTTTTTGAAAGGAAAGTAATTAATTAACTCCACTTAATTTCATTTTAATATAAAGATAAATATAAAAGGACCAACCAAATAAGAAGGAAAAGAAATTATGAATATCCTGAGATGATAATCAGGTTGATTTGAACAAGATAAATGCTAGATTGAAAATAGGATAGATCAAAAAAAAAAAAAAAAATGAAAAATTAACTTATTTATTATACAGGTCAAATATTAATATTACAATCTGATTATTTATTAAACATATAATATAAGTTGACCTACAATTGATTAAAATAAGTTAAATAGGTTAAATGATTATTTTTTTTTAAAAAAAAAATCATTTTCAATTTCCAGCAAATTAATTACTTCAGAGTTACCTCGCATTCCAATTGTCAGTGCAAGCAAATTATGGAATAAAGATAAACCAATTTAGCTAATAAATATGTCTCGGTTACATAATTTTGATATATAGTGCTTATATGATCAAATTTGCTTGTATATTTTCATCAAAAAATTTTGCTCATCTACTCCAAAATTATTTCCATCACCAATAACAAAATCCACAAGCAAAATTTTTTAATGGAAATAGCTAACCTCCCGGAGTTGATGCAAGCCTTCATCATATTGAGAGCATTGATGCTGCTCAATGCCTGCCTTGGAGGTTAATATGCACGTAGCTGGCAAACAGATCAAGAAAACGTTGGTTGATCTCGATGGGTATATGTTATCAAAGATATTTTAAGCCTTCACTATGATGCTGGAATTAATTATCAGTTTCGATAGTGGTCGTGTTGATCAAATTAGTCTGGCATAGATATCAAATTAAGCTAAATCTCACCACCACAATTCTTGCATTTATTTAATTACTTGTTCTCCGATTGCTCTAAAAGAGATGGCTTTGTCAAAACACATGTGTTATATCCGATCAGCTTTTCTTTGAATTGGACCAAAGATCCGATCGATCGGTTTAAGGATCGACCGATCCATCAAAGATTCTGCTAACCCACTTGAGATCCTGCCAACCCACTTGAGATCCGACCGACCCGCTTCAGCCAGATCCATACTAATCAGAAGGCTCCAGAAGTCCTTTTCAGCTGGTACCAAAATTCTGTTACAACAGATCCCACGACGTTGCCATGTCCTGGTGTCACCTAGCCACCACCCCGATTCTTCTATGGATAGATCGGACATTTCCAGCCTAGTCCCTAACAGATTCTGGCAACGTTCCGTGCCTATATAAGGTAAATGGAGGACTCCGAGCGATGAGCGCACTCTTCCTTCTTCACGAGTTATCTGCTTTTGATTTATCTATTCCATTGATCTAAGGCTCCCGCTAACTTAACCATCGGAGTGTTTCTCGTCGGAATATCACCGGTCCGTGAAACTTTTTTGCAGGTACTGAAAGAGAAGCATTCCAGTCAGGTCGAGAAAATCCGGTCCCGAAGATTTGGCAGCAATGACAGATATTGAGAGATGACAAGCAAAGGATAAGCTGTGGGTACGCCCAACTCCCCTGTGGTTCGTAAGCTACGACAAGATGCATGAGCCAATCAGGGGCGGCTCAACACACATAGAGGCCTAAAGCTAAATGCTAAAATGAATCATTTTTTTAATTAAAATTTATGTAAATTTTTTATTAAAATTTTATTTTTCTAGCTCTTTGAGATGCAAAATTTTTAATTAAACTTTTATAATCAAGTTCTTCTAACATTTCTTTTTCAATTGATAACATAGCCAATCCATTTAATCTTTCTTGAGACATTGTTGATCTTAAATAATTTTTTATTAATTTTAATTTTGAAAAACTTCTTTCTGCCGAAGCAACACTTATTGAAATTGTTAACATTATTCTAAAAGCAATATAAGCATTTGGAAAAGAATCAAGTCTTTTTATATGATTAAGTATATCGATTGAACTATTATCTTCCATTTGTACAATTTTTTTTAAAATTTTTAGCTCTGAAAATAAATCTAAACCATCAATATCAGAGTAATTATTATATTTTAAGGAACATTCAAGATTAAGGCAATATTCTTTCAAACTATTATTATCTAACGATTTCAACTTTCTACTGCTAAATAGAAAACCAAAAATATTTTCATATATCTTAAATTGTTCAAATCTACTTTGGAGTGAAAAAATTGCTTGATCTACTATATATAAGAAATAATCAATTCTAAATGATTCTTCAAGAGATCTTATTATTTCATTATCAACATTCTTATCAAATTGCTTTCTTCTATGAATAATACGTTTATCATGAAATTTAGGTTCTATATCCATTTGAGATGCAATTTCTTTAGAAGAAATCATAGCAGATGTAAATCCATTTTCTCTATATTTTTTTAAAAAAGAAAGAAGGCCTTTTAATTGTTCTATAGCAATATCAATACACATATCTTTCGATTGTAAATTTTTGCTAACTGAGTTAATAGCAAATAATATATCATACCAAATAGTCATGCCCAATAAAAATTCAAAATTTTCAAGCTCATATGTTGCTAAGCAATTAGCTTCACTTTTAGTTTTAGGATCTTCACTAACTTCTGCTAATTTTAATAAAGCATCTCTTATTTGTGGAGCTTGAAATCTTATTGCTTTAATACTTTCAATACGGCTTTCCCAACGTGTTTGTGATAATGATTTAAGAGTTAGGCCAGGTATATTATCTTGTAAAATTTTTCATCATTTAGTAGAAGAAGAAAATAGTGAATATATACGTTGTACCACTCCAAAAAATGATATAGCTTTAGTACAAGAATTAGCCATGTCACAAAGTACTAAATTTAGATTGTGACAACCACATGGTATATAAAAAGATCTAGGATTTATATCTAAAAGTCTTTTTTGCACTCCTTGTTGCTTGCCCTTCATATTAGATCCGTTATCATATCCTTGCCCTCTTAAATTATTAATATCAAGTCCAATATTTTTTATTTCATCCACAATGGCATCAAAAAGACCTTTTCTAGTTGTATCATCTACTTTTAAGAATTCAACAAAATATTCTATAACTTTAATTGGACTTGATGAAATATCCACACATCGTAATATAAAAGACATTTGCTCTTGATGACTTACATCTGGAGTACAATCAAGTATTATTGAAAAATATTTTTCCTCTATAATTTTTTTAATAATTTTATTTCTAATTTCACTTGCTAACAAATTTATCAATTCATTTTGTATATTATGTCCAAGGTAATGAATATGAATTTTATTATCTTTAATACGTCGAACATGTTCTTGCATCACCGGATCAAATTCTGCAATCATTTCAATTAAACTTAAAAAATTTCCACTATTTTTTTGATAAATCTTTTCATTTTTTCCACGAAAAGCCAAATTATTTTTACCAAGAGTTTTTACCACAGCAAGAATTCTTGTTAATACTTTTTTCCAATGTTCTTCATCTCTTTTTATTTGTTCTTGAATACTTTTATCAATTATTTTATTTTTCAATAATCTCAGTTCTAAATCAATCCATGAACTCATATTAATAATATGCTCATTACTCATCTCATGACTTTTAAGTTTAGCACTAAGGTTTCTCCAATCTCTAGTACCTACATTAGCTAGTTTACTTGTACTAAAAGCTGAATTAAATAATTTACAACAAAAACAAAATACTTTATCCAAGTCTTTTGAATAAACTAGCCATCTTCTTTCATGCTTCTCTCCATTTGCCAACTTTTGAATATAATATGTAGTAGAAAAATATCTTGAGAATTCATCTTTAGGAAACTCTATATCATTAATTCTAATTGGACCTTTTTCTACTAATAAATCTCTCAAATTTGTATCAATATTTATCCATTGACTTGGATCATAAATATTTTTAGGAATACAATCATTTAAATCAACAGTTTGGTTCTCTTCATTATGATTTTGAGTATCAATTTGAATCACTTTATTAACTTCTTCTTGTTCTAGTATTTCATTATCATCTAATTCTAAAAGATTATTAACTTGTTTATTTAAGGAACATTCACCAATATTTTCTGATGTATTATTTTTATTGCTTATAAAAAAATTATCAAGAGCCCCTTTTTGAGATAGAGTTAAACTTTCAATTCATCTTTTTTTTTGAAGTTTAGAATAACCAGATTCATATTTTCGAGTTGACATATTTAAATTCTTATTATAAAGTACCAAAAAAATTAGATATTATAATTATCTTATATTTTTTAAATGGCTAATACAAGATCAACAATCAAAATTTCTAACTCAATGAATTAACTATTATATAAAATAGAGATAATATAATAATATAATATAAATTTTAAATTAAAAATAAAAAGTTTGCAAAGTTTAGAACAATAGTACCTGATTGTTGAATGCTTATTGTAAATCAGATGAATAATCAAGCAAGCCTTATGTAGGAGTGCGGAGAATGTGAGTTGAGAGCCTTGAAAGTACTACTAAGAAAAAAAGTTAAGAGAATGAGAAAAGAAGAATTAAGAAGTAGATATTATAAATTGAAAACAACTTGGTTTTATAGAAAAAAAAGTATCCGTTTGTACTTCATAAATTCAATTTACCATTTGTTAATTGGAAATGAGAGAAACAACTTTGCAGTTGAGAAAGAGAATTTGAAAATGATATAAATACTGTTTGCTAATATCTAAGATGCCTTAAATATGAATACAAATACCTATCATAAATGCTATAAATATTTTTTTTTATTAATGGTGCCTATTAAATGCTATAAATACTTTTTTGCTAATGGTGCCTATTAAATACTATGTAATGGGGGCCTAAAGCAAGGGCTTTAGTGGCTTTACCCTATAGCCGGCACTGGAGCCAATGTCCATGGAGAGGGGCGTAGAGGGATCGAAGTCATTTGTGCAACCAGGATTAATTGCACTGTTAAAAGCTCATTCCCTTTCCGAGAAGAATGGAAGCAAGAGGAGAGCGAGGAAGAATAGAGAAAAATGAAAGTGATCATGGAGTGCTTGCATTCGGGTCATTTATGGAGCAACAACCATGTCCCCAGGGAAATGGACAGAAGGGACGGATTATAATGAAAAGGATTATTTTTTTGTGGGACGGAAAAGAGTAATTAATTTTTTTTAAAAAAAAAACTTAATAGAAAATAACTAATTAATGCAAACCAAACAGTTTATCAGTTGTACGTACCATGTATATATTAATTTATGCGAAACTGATCAAGAACACGCAGCGTGTGCAACCACTGATGTGGACGTTCAATTAGTAATGTCTCCCAGGGGAGCGTAAGCCTTTTTTTCTCCCGTAGAATCATAGCGATAAAAAAGAAATTAAAGGAAAAAAAAAAAAAAACTTCGGTCAGGGAATTAAAATGGAACCCAAGGAGTTTGCATATCAATATATTTATCATTGCCAAGATGATAATTTAGCTGATTAAAATTTTATTTTTATTTATCAAAAAATATATATATTTTTATCATAAATATTATTAACAATATGCATGCATGCAATGTTCTTTACGTTATTGGCATATGTGCATCCTTGGAAGATGGTTATTAGGATATCTCCAGCATATATATATATATATAGTTTTTTCAACAACAATAATTTTTGAGGTAAGGCATGATAATGTGGGCATCAAATACCGGACTCTCGTATAATCTAGATGGTAGTATAGGTAAAATATACTTAGTCTCGCGTTCTATATATCTCAAATTCAAGAAATAACATCATAATCAAGCCGTATAATTTTAAAATAAATTTTATGACTCGAATGTTGGTATACCGATTGATCAGATTTTTTGATTAAGATTTATTTATTATTTTTTAATATAATAAAAGAGATTGAATTATCTCTGTTTCGTATATTTTCGATTTTATGGGCTACGGTCTCTTCCCTTATTTATTATTTTTTTAAAGAAAAGACGAACTTTATATTTTATGCATGTCTTCATCATCGTAGATGAATACGTCAGTCTGATTTTATTAAGTTGATGGATCGGTGCGTTCTTTTTTCATCCTGATTACATGCTACAGGATGCATTCTAGATTTAATCGGGTCATTTACAAAAATTATATTTCGGATATGTAATCGATGGATAAAAAATTTAAATTTCATCGACTGGATTATCGTCTTGGCGGTGCTCGGCACGGTGGACCAATGTTGGTCCTAACCCAGGGGCTGTACGAGGCTCAAGGACCATGCACTACTGCACGCAAAAAGAGTTGCAGCGCGTTCCATTTTATCCACCGTCCACGATACCACTATATATGATTGGCTATGGCTGCTAACTTCGAGGCATTACTTGGGCGTGGTGTTGTATATGTGCCAGTGGATGAGATTAATCGGAAGAATGCATGCTATATCTTCAAGGTGGACCAACCTACATGCGATCTAAAATCTTTCGAGTCCTTCAAATTTTGATTTCTAAACCTTGTTTTGATTCCTTCGAGCAAGACAAACGAACAGTGGGAGGTTTTTTATATATATATATATTATGAAGATAATATATATAATAGGATGCCTCCAAATACATAAACAGGTACCTATGATCAAATATCCAAATACCTATGATCTAATATATATATATATTGATTTAATGTTTTCTTTGTTTCCTTATCCGATGGCCACCATCAAGAAAATAAAAGAATGAAAGGATAATTCATGTCATAAATATCATATATAATCATTATAGATATATTTTTAAATATATCTATAAGTGCTAGCAAAAATTATGACAATATCTGCAAATATTAGAAAATATCAGTTTAAAATGCTGCCAAAAACGTTAAATTTTTTGCATTTCACAAAAACATGAATAAAATATTCCTCCGTATCATATTAATCATCTTCATCTCTCATCCATGCCAAATTAGTCATCTTCCTCGGTTTGGTCATCTTCGCTCCCTTAATTGTATTGAGATGATGCTCAGAAATTGACAGAAGAATATATAAGATGCTCATCCCTTACTTGCTTCAGAAATTTTTTTTTTAAAAAAAAAGTATTGTGCCAATATATGTGATTAATACTATGAATTGAGAGGTATGGAATAACTGAAAGGAAGTATATATTAATTCTTTTCTTATAACGAAATATATTTTAAAATTTTGAATGGAGAAAGAGGGGTTCAATATATATGTCATGTTAAAACAGCGTTTTTGCTCATTAATTAGATCGATGTCAGATGCTTGTTAAAAGATGGATTACATAAAATTATCCAGCTAAGCTGCTAAACACCACTCAAAAAGTGATAGAGATAAAGCTATTCGATTAATGGATAAAAAGGATAGTTAATCCCAACCGTGGGAGTACCGACTAAACGGTAATTAAATAAATTTACTCACCGGTCGGAGCTCGGGAGGGCTCGTAAGCTATTCACCATGAGTCCCCGACCACCAGAAATAGCGGTTTAAATAGTTAACGGTTGAGATCCAGTGGCCCACGGGAATCCAAGCACGATGCTCGTATACGGGAACGAAGGTGTAGCAGCACATGAGACTGGGGCCCTGAGGGAGGGTACGTAGCTACGTGGGGTCCGCGGGCACCTCAAGCTTTTTGGCCCCCCAACCATATGCATGCATGCATTCCCATGCTATCCGGCGCGCGGGCCATGTCCTCCTTTGCCGGAACAAAAGCCACCGCCCAGCTGCCGTCCACCGGGCCGCCACCACGTGCGGCGTACCATCCACCGCATGCCATGACGACGGTGGTCCATCACCTTTGCGGCCCCGTGCATGCGCACCTCGGGGCCTCAAAGATTCTTCCTACTTTTTCATTAAAAAAAAAAAAATCCTAGTATATATATATATATATTATATCATGCTTTTTTTTTTTTTTTTTTTTTTTTATAAACAAAAAGTAGAAAAGTTTTATTTCGTTATAGTGTTTCATTCTGGCTCCCAGCCTGCTAGATCTTTGTTCGATACAGACCATAAATTTCAATGTACCTTTCTTATTCTCCGAAATTTTATCCGAATCGGTGAATACATCAGCCTAGCCCCTCTACAACATCGGAGTATCAGCCGATCCATTCCCAGTCACATGCATCCGAAAATTCTGAAATTTTAATCGAGTCATCTACGGGATCATTTCTCGAATCCATGACCAGGCAAGGAAGAACCAAATCTTTACTAACCGCACTACCCGTTGAGGTATATTATGTCATGCCTTGACGGGAATTTCTAAGGTAGATGTTTTGCATAGAGGTGTTTCTAAAACGAGAAAAAGCTAGAAAACATTTATATGAAACATGGCTGCTACCATGGTAGTGTTGTTTAGACGATTAGAGGCACAAGTTGCAACAAAGATATGCAAGGAGTGCAGGGCTCATGCCAGATCACGGTGCTTGCTGGAGAGATTTAGAAGAAGAATAATGGCAGTTGAGCATTTGACTGCACAAGAATTTATATCAATAACAAATATATTATTTTTTTAAATTATAAACTATCATTAATTATTTTTTTATTTATTTTTATTAAAAAATAATTATTATCTATGGCTAAGTGCCGTCGCTAATACTTGATTTGTCGTCGCTAATACAACTAGTGATGGCTCACCATCATTAATTAGCCATCAAATAAATTTCGACTGCGACTAGCTCTTATTAGCGATGATGACCATGACCATCATTAACAAGGATTATTAGCGACGGTATTAACGATAAAAGTATACCGTTGCTAATAATATTTTTATTTTTAAAAAAATAATTTAAAAATATTAGCGAGCATAAAAATTTCTGGCGATAAAAAAAATACTGTCAGGACTAATCATTTAGCAACAGTAATAACCATCACGACTATTATCACTAATAAATTCTTTAATTTTTAAAAATAATTAAATAAAATATTAGTGATAAAAAATTTTGTTGGTAAAAGAACGCCAACGATAATAATTATTTAGCAATGACAAATGTCATTGATAATGTCGTCGCTATTAATATAAAAATCAATAATTATTTTTTTATAATTTAATTTTAATAATAATAAATATTTGAATTCTTAAATAATATTAAAAAATAATAATTCACAATCATAATTATATCATGGTAAAAATCTAATTATATTATATTAAAAAGTATAAATTTTATAATTTCATAAATTTATGCAGCTAAAAAATAAAAATATATAATATCAAAATAAAAAAATTATGTGAGATTTATGTCATCATCATCCTCCCTCTACTGCATGTCCTTTTCAGTACCTGGTAGATGAGTATCAGATGTCCCAGCATCTATACGAAGAGATAAAATATTATTAATAAATTTATAAGAATAAAAAATTAAAATAAGTAAAAGAAATTTATTAATAGATTTATATGCTGTGATGGCTATAACAACAAAGCTAGTTGATTGATTAGATGCAGGTCCCAGAAAAGCTTTATGACCATATTACGAATAGTATCCCGGAGGTGCCGAGGTTGCTAGGCCAGAACACGGCTCACGATGTATGCATCACTCAACGTCTGGATCATTGGAGCTTGAAAAGAAGATGTTGAAGAGTGCCAAGCTATCGAAGGGTCGAAGCTATAACCCAATCCAACGACTCGACTCCTACTCATCCCTCCTATGATCCTGAGCCATCTCTCGAGCTTAAGGAGGAGCTGAGAGGATGGATCCTCACCGTACCAAACTATAATATGTTAGAAAAATACCTTATAATTGAATGGAAATTGAGGGTATTCAAAATACTCTTTGAGATAGAAATTTTTAGTCCTACATGGAAAGATTGGAAAAAGTTATAAGAAAACCTTTTTCCTTGCTCTTGCATTTAGGCTCACCATAGGTGGAGAGCTTGAGGGTGATGCATAGCATCACGTGCGTGCGACGGGCGACAAGGGCGCTTTGTAGGCACACTTCGCACGTACGTATTGTCGCGAGGAGCTTGAGGAGCCTTTAAATTTTTCATGATCAGAGAGTCTACTCGGTTTTGCTGAGAGTTGACTCGGATGACTGGGAGTTGGCTCGGATCCATAGAACGAATAACATGCGGTCTAGTCGAGTCGATTCGAGTGATTCGAGCTGGCTCGGATTCACAGAACGGTAACATGCGGTCTGGCCAAGTTGACTCGAGGGGTTCGAGCTGACTCAACCAGAGTACTCTCTGCAGCAAGGAGCCGACTCGAGGATTCGAGCCGACTCGGATGACGGGATTTTAGAATTATGAAACAACTGATCACACATCCGGAGGCGTTAATAGCGTAATCACGCATCCGTTCACGGATCAACATATCCTCTAATAATCACGGGTGCCATCGGATCATGAAACGATGCATTGAAAAGCATGCTGATCGCATGATCTAGAGATCCCGATATGAATCAGCGTATCATGACGTCCGATCGCGGTTAAGGAAGAGTATTGATCGCGTAATCTTCATATCACGGTTGAGAAAAAGACATATCTCACTACGAAAAGCCATCGGTAACTTCCTCCGATCACATATGAGGAGTTGCTTTCAAGGGATATCTTAAGGCTATAAATAGGTCATCGTTTCTCATTCATTTTATCTATTTTTTTTTTCCTTCCTTTCTTTTAGGCATTTGCATACTTTGAATAATAGAGTATAGCTATAGTGCATACAAAGAGAGAAAAACATTCCTGGTTTGAATTTCTGGTGAATTGTAGTACTGCTTTCACCAGATAAAGACCGTTGTATCCTAGGAGACAATCGTCATACACCGTAAGCACCATTATGGGACGAAATTGTCTAAAGGACATAGAGTGTAACTCTAGACTCGGTCTTTTCTAATTAGGTAGCCACAAATATTATTACCTCACAACATAATATGCTCTGCATAATCTACCATACATTTTATAAATTAATTAGTTTAATTAAATATATTAGTATATTTAAAAATTAATATTTTAAATTTCAAATTCTTACTGTGACATGTTAAGATCTCACATCTAAATAATCATCAATCCTCCTAAACCGATGTGTGGTCTCCCATAACTGTAGCTATCCTGGTACATGACCCAGCTACCATATTTATAATAAATAAATAATAAAAATAATTTAATTAAAAAAATATAATATTAATTTTAAATTAAAATTAATTAATATAATTAAGCATAGAATTCTTACCAATCATCAGTCATCACATGCATGCCAACAAAGTCACCGGTATGCTTGATCAGATCCTACCAAATAGTACGATTCCGTCATGCTGGGTGGCACCAGTGCTGTCACAAAATACTGGAACAGGGCCATCCAAGGAGGGTGCCACTCCCAGCTCGCCAAGGAACTTTCATAGCCACACAACTTCCTTCGCTGCATCTGATGCTGCAATGTATTCTGCTTCGCAAACTGAGTTCGCCATGGTATGTTGCTTGAAACTTTTCCAGCAGATGGCTCCTTCATTGAGGGCAAATACAAAGCCCGACATATTTTTGTTATCATCTCTATCTGACTGAAAATTTGAATCGGTATAACCGACAAGTTTTAAGTCAGGCTCTCTATAGATAAGCCATTGATCTTTAGTATTTCTCAAATACTTTAGGATGATTTTTACCACCTTCCAATGCGCTTCATATGGGTCAGACTAGTATATGCTCACTACTCCTAGTGAGTATGTCATGTCTGGTCTAGTACATGTCATTGCATACATAATAGATCTCACTGTCGAAGCATATGGGACTCTACTCATACGCTCTCTCTCCTTAGGAGTTGATGTACAATCCTTTTTGGAGAGAGTAATTCCATGGCCTATCGAAAGATAGCCTTTCTTGGAATTTTCCATGCTGAGCCGTTTCAGCACGGTATCAATGTACATTGACTGGGACAATCCCAAAACCCTCTTTGATCTATCTCTATAGATCTTCATACCAGTATGAATGAGGCTTCATCCAAGTCTTTCATAGAGAATTGAGATGAAAGCCAGACCTTTATTCCTTGTAATATTGGAACATCATTCCTGATTAGAAGAATGTCATCCACATACAATACAAGGAATACAACCACGGAACCATTAGCCCACTTATAAATGCAAGGTTCTTCTCCATTCTTAACGAATCCATACGACTTGATATACTTATCAAATCGCATGTTCCAACTTCGAGATGCCTGCTTCAATCCATAGATGGACCTCTGAAGTTTGCAAACCTTTGACTCATCTGTGGATGTGAACCCTTCAAGTTGTATCATATACACATCCTCTTCCAGCTCACCATTTAGGAAGGCTGTACGAACATCCATTTGCCATATTTCATAGTCGAAGTATGCATCTAAAGCAAGCATAATCCGAATGGATTTGAGCATTGCCACAGGAGAGAACGTCTCGTCATAGTCAATACCATAACGCTGACGATATCCCTTGGCAACCAGATGGGCTTTGTAGGTCTCCACCCTTCCGTCTGCGCCCTATTTCCTTTTGAAAATCCATCTACACCCAATGGGTTTTATCCCTTCAGGTGGATCAACTAATGTCCACACATTATTGATCTCCATAGACTCCATTTCGGATTTCATGGCTTCCAGCCACTTATCAGAGTCGAACCTTTGTAGAGCATCCATATAGGTGATCAGATCCTCATTGTTTTCATCAAGTTCAATGGGATCTCCATCTTGGACCAAGAAACTGTAGTATCTGTCTGGTTGACGTGGTACTCTATCGAATCTCCTTAATGGGTACTCAATGGGCTTTGGATTTGAATTAGTCAAATCCAGTTCCGAGGTATCTCTTAAATGTGTCGGTACTTCTGCCTGTTGAACTTTACTAAGTTCAATCTTAGTGGCTACAGTTCCTTCACCAAGGAACTCATTTTCCAAAAAAATAGCCCTAAGACCAACAAACAATTTTTGTTCATCAGGCAGGTAAAAGAAATACCCTTTAGATTCTTTCAAATACCCAATGAATAGGCACCCGTCAGACCTAGGTCCTAGTTTATCATTCTGCAAATGCTTAACATATGCTGGACACCCCCAGACCCTAAGGTGTGAGAGCACCGATTTCCGTTTAGACCACATCTCATATGGAGTCCTGTCCACAGACTTACTAGGAGACCTATTAAGAAGATAAGCAGACTCCAGGGCATAACCCCAGAAAGAGATAGGCAGAGTAGCAAACCCCATCATGGACCGGACCATGTCTAACAAAGTCCTATTCCTCCTTTCGGACACACCATTCAATTGGGGTGTCCTCGGAGGTGTCCATTATGAGAGAATCCCATTCTCTTGAAGATAAGTCATAAACTCACTGGAAAGATTTCGCCTCCTCGATCATATCAAAGAGTCTTTATACTCTTTCCAGTTTGCTTTTCAACTTTATTACGATATTGTTTGAACATTTCAAACGACTCAGACTTAAGTCATATAAGATAGACATAACCGAACCTAGATAAGTCATCTATAAAAGTAATGAAATAATTATACCCACCTCTAGCACTGACATTCATAGGTCCACATACATCTGTCTGTACTAGACTTAGAATTTCCTTGGCCCTTACACCATTTCCAGAAAAAGATGATTTGGTATTTTTCCAAGTAAACAAGATTCACAGGTTGGTAATGATTCAAAATCATTTACCTCTAAGAGATCTTCTTGTTTTAACCTGTTTATCCTGTTCTTGTTTATACGACCTAGCCTACAGTGCCATAGATAAGCATCGTTGACATTATCCACTCTAAGAAGAGTTGATTCCAAGTCGATTCCGCATGCTGTAGGTGGATACCTACGACGGGACTACCAATCCCTTGGACCACCTTGAGAGCTACAAGGCTCTCATGAGAGTCCAAGGGGCAACCGACGCCCTCCTATGCATCGCCTTTCTAGCCACTCTCCGGAAGGCGAATCGGGTCTGGTTTGCCCGTCTTGAGCCTGAAAGCATCGACTCCTTCGCGCAGCTGGAAATGAAGTTCGTAGCCCACTTTGATGCCTGTCGGAAGGTGCCTCGAGAAGCAGACAACCTCTTCTCCATTAGGCAATAGGATCACGAGCCTTTGTGGGACTATCTGACCCATTTCAAAGTCACCACACTGGAGATCTATAATCTGGATGAGCCGGTTGCCATGTTGGCACTGAAAAGGGGGCTCAGGACTTCCTGCCTGACCTACATCCTAGACAAGAAGTCACCGAAGACATACTCCGACCTCCTCCTTCGCATCCACAAGTACATCCACGCTGAAGAGGCGGACCGTATGAGGAGGGAGCTGGATGGGAAGCCGCTGAAGAGGCAACTTCTGAGGGAGATGCCCGGGGTGCGGAAGCCCGGGTCAACCACCCAGTGAGTTTGACATCGCGTACTGACCGAGGTCATCCCAGAAGGTCCAAGTGCTGGCTGACTTCCTGGTCGAGTGCACAGACATGAGTGAGGAGCCCGAGGAGACCACCTCGGAATACCAGCTCGAGCCCGAAACCGAGGAGGAGATCTGGGTCCTCCATGTAAATGGTGCATCCAACTTGGGAGGGAGCGGAGCGGGCCTCATCCTCGCCAACGATGATGGGATCGTGGCTGAATGTGCGCTCCGCTTCCGGTTTGCAGCAACCAACAACCAGGCAGAGTACGTGGCACTCCTCGTGGGACTGAGAGTCTCTTGTGAGCTGGGTGTAACCCACCTAAAGGTCTTCATCGACTCCCAGCTGGTAGCCGGGCAGATCTCTGAAGAGTTCGAGGCAAGGGACCCCCAGATGACGAAGTACTTGGAACAGGTACACTTGAGCACGGCGGGCTTTCGGTGTTTCAGTATCTCCCACATCCTTCATGGAGAAAATGCTCACGCCGACGCCCTCTTGAGGCTCGCGACCCTACCGGACTCGTCACTGGGACGCGCCCACATTGAATACCTGGAAGTTCTGAGCTATGAATCTTCCGGGGAGGTCCAGCAAGTCACCCCAGAGCTAGCTGGATGGATCGATACATCAGGTACATCAACGACGGTGCCTTGCCGGAAGATCGCATGGAAGCTATCCTAGTCAAGAAGAAGGCTACACGCTTTGTCTTAATGGATGGGCAGCTCTATCGTAGGTCCTATTCCTATCCATTTTTGAAATGCCTGAGACCCACGAAGGCAACCTTTGTGCTTCAGGAGATACACGAAGGCTTTTGTGGGAACCATGTGGGGGGTCAGATGCTAGCATACAAGGCTCTTCGTCAGGGGTATTACTAGGAGACTATGAGGGTGGATGCTGCCAACTTCGTGAAGAGGTGCGACCGCTGCCAGCACCATGACCACATACAACATCAACCAGTGGCACCACTCTCCCAACTCTCGACTCCTTGGCCTTTTGTTCAGTGAGGGATGGATATCCGTAGTCCATTTTCTCCCGCGTCTAGACAACGCAAGTTTCTGATAGTGGCTATTGACTACTTTACCAAATGGATGGAGGTAGAGCCATTGGCGCAGATTACCGAGGTCAAGGTCTGCCAAGTCTTTTGGAAGTCAATCATCAACCATTTCGGGCTCCTCATAGCATCATCATCGATAACGGACGATAGTTTGATAACTGATAGTTCAAGGAGTTCTGCACCGACCTCGGAATCCGCCACCACTTCACCTCGGTGGCCCACCCCCAGACGAACGGTGAAGCTGAGGTGACCAACCGGACCATCCTCCGGGAGCCCCGAACCAGATTGGACCAGGCCAAGGGTAGGTGGGTAGAAAAACTTTTTAGCATCCTTTGGGCCTACCACACAACGTCCAAAATGGCCACGGACGAGATGCCTTTCAACATCGTCTTCGGCTTTGAAGCCGTTGTCCCAGTCGAGCTCGGCGTGCCCATGCTACGGGTAGAGAAATATGATACAGATGAAAACCTGACTCGCCTTCTTCTAAACTTGGACCTCCTCGAGGAAACGAGAGACAAGGCTCGACTCCAGATGGCAGCTTACCGGCAGCAGGTAGCTCATTACTACAATGCACGGGTAAGGCCAAAGATCTTCCGAGTGGGCGACTTGGTGTTGCGATGTGTTGAAGCCTCTCAACCTTGGGAGTGCAGCAAGTGCTCTCCGAACTGGAAGGGCCCTTACAAGGTGGTAGAAGCTCTCCCCCACGGAGCATACTACCTCGCTAAGCTCGACGGCACCCGATTCCTGCAAACTTGGAACGCCGATAACTTGAGGATATATTACCAACGATGTAAGATTTCCTCGCATTAATGATAGAATTCCTTTCAGTGCAAACCATCTTTACCTTGCAGGAATATCGCAGCCCGGAAACTCCTGAAGCCCGGCACTCTAAGCCTGGAAACTCCTGAAGCCCGAAAACTCCTGAAGCCCATCACTTCAAGCTAGGAAACTTCTGAAGCCATGCACCGAAGCTGAAAACCGAGGTCGAGCTCCCCATTGGGGTAGAGTTCCCCATTGAGGGTGAATTCCGCAATGAGGCTAGACCCCCATTCCTTGAGTTATTTTACCTCGATGGCTCCCCCGAGGTCGAGCATTCATCTGTTCCCTGCTCGAGATGCGGAGGACCTAAGGATGCAACCAACCTGGGGGAGATGCGCAAAGTCTCTCCACCTCGTCTCCGACGTGGCGGAGAAGCATAAAGCCAAAGACCCCTCTCTTCTTCTGCTCGCATATTTGGAGCTCTACAGGGAAGAGCTAGCTGCTCAACGCCCCATTGTACGGCATTGTAGCTAAAGCATGTGCCTCGACGGCCTAAAAAAAAAAAAGAGAAAAGAAGGAAGAAAAGGGGAGAGGAAGAGAGGGAAAGGAAGAGGAGAATTGAGACTCCACTAGAAAAATAGATTCTTCATTAAGGTGCAAAAGTATTACATCATACAGAGAACCCCGACCGGCGGGCGGTCCGAAGATAGAAGTGAAAAGAAAAAAATGAAGGAATGCGAGTGTAGTGAAGGAGCTCCTATTCTACCGGCTCCTTCCTAGGGCGGTGCTGTGGCACATCAGCATCCGCTCCGGCTTCCACCAGGGGAGCTGCTTCTGCGGCGATTGGAGGCTCCTCCTCTACCACTATGGCTGCGACCTCACTAGGATCCTCAGCCGGTGCCACAACGAAGACAAGGCTATCCAAGTTCAGCCCGGGGAACAGCTGGGCAGCCCGGGTCTTGCAATGTTCAAAGCCCTTGGAGAAAGAGTCGAGGATCACCTCCTCGACTTCGTCAACATAAGCTTATGAGGCCTTGTAGTTAGGGATCGCCTCGGCGGCCTCTTTCTTGGTGGCCTCCGCCAAAGCCACCACGCTCGCGACCTTTTCTTTGGTGGCTGCAGCCCGAGCCTGCACGACCTCGAGCTGGGTTCGGAGATCCTCAGTCTGCTTCGATGCCCGGGCCACCTCAGCCTTGAGTCCCTCGGCACGGGCTGTCTCGGCCTTGAGCTCCTCAGACCTGCGCCTGACCCGGTCCTTTTCCCAGGCCAGGGATGCCTCGAGATCTTTAATGCACCTCTCGGTGCTTGCCAGCTCAACCTTCAATTCTTTATTTTTCTCTTCAGCTTCCTGAGCCCTGGCCATCTTCTCCTTGGCCTCGACCATAGCCGATGCCAGCTCCTACTCCTTCAACTTCTCCCTCTTGATCTAGTGGGAGCAGTAATCATGGATGAGCAGAAGATCCGTGCCAAGCTGCAACAACGAAGGCATCAACAAAAAGAAGAAGAAAAAAGAAAAGAAGAAAGAAGGCAGGGAGCCTTACTATGAAGAGATGGGGGAAGGTGCCGAGAATAGCATCCGGCAAGGGCCTTCCTCTCCTTTCTCGCCGGTCGCGTGATTGGATGGTGAAGTCCATCATGCGCTCGGCCCAGGACCGATCCTGAGTCACTGAGGAGTTCGATGCCACCTCGAAGGGCACCCTCCGAGAGCCAGACTTCTTCTTCGCCCGGGTTGCCATCACGTCCTCAGGGGTGGTCGAGGACATCTCCGAGCCCCTGGTCGAACTTGTCGCCACACCGGACGGTACAGTTGACGGCACTACCCTCCTCTCATCTCCTCCTGCCTCTACCTCGATGACTTCGGGAGGTGGAGGCGCGACAACAACGGTGACATGCCAAACCCGCGCACCCGTGATAGAGTCCCGGGCTGGAGGCGAAGCCTATTGCCTTGGCAGGTCTCGCGCCTGTTCAGTTGCCTCTCTGCCCCGGCTGAAGGCTGCGATTGGCCCGGGCCTTTGGCCGGGCTCATTTCGGGCCCTCTTCGGGGGAGACTCCCTGGGGCCCCCTAGTGCGCCTCTCCTCTGGGCGCGCTGGACTATTTGTTCTATTAAAAGTTTGCCTGTAAAAAGAAAAGAATTGAGGTCAGCCTCGCGCCCGGACAGACCTGGAGAAAGGAGAATCAAGTTCAGGCTGAACTCATCCAACTCTTGGATTGGGCTGACCCTGCTTCAAAGAGGTTCTGCTCTGATAGCAGAACCTCCAGGGAAGGGATTTGGTCGGCGCGGAGCTGGTCATAAATTTCTCGATCAACCGCTTCGATAGCAGAGTTTCGGTTCAGGGCCCGGTCTGGATCGCTCCAAACCCAATCGATCCCCTTGATAAAAGCAAAAATATATTTACTCTTTCATCCTTTGATGGAAGAGGGGAGCTCAAACTTAAAGTCCTTTGGACGAGGAGAAATAAACCACCACCCATCCTCGATCGGGTGGCGCTTCATGGTGAAGAAAGTCCTGAACAAGGAGAAACGGGCCATAATCCCGTGGAAGTGGCAAAGGACGATGAAACAAAAAATAATCATAACCGCATTTGGAACTAGCTGAGCCGGAACAAGGTGGTAGTTGCTAAGAATGGAGAGGAAGAAAGGATGGAAAGGGAGTTGAAGGCCCCCTACGAGGGATTCCTCGTAAAGGACGATCCGGCCCCGGTCACTGGAGGTGACCCGCTCCCCCGGTCGAGGGACCAAGAGCCAGACAGAGATTGGGATACCGAAGGCCTCCCGGATTATGGCAAGGTCCTCCCTGGTTATCACCAAGGTGACCTCGTCGGGACCAGACGAGCGGGACGACTCGGGGAGATCTTTGGGGATGGAAGGAAGAGGAGGGCGGGCCTTAGGCCCCCCTATCACAATCCCGCTGGGATGAAGGTTCCTGTGAACCTCGAGTGGGACTTCCTCCTCCTCATCAGAAGAGGGAGTCCTCGGTCGAGAGGGTCCCGCCTTATCGGGATTGCTTGAAGGACGAAAATGATGGCCTGAAAGGGCCATCCTAGCAAAGTCCAGGGAGGAATAAAGAAGGACGAAGAATGAAGGAAGGAAGTTGGAGTCGGAAGGGACTCTGATAATGGGCTCTACCAAACCAAAGGACAAGAAAGACCGTGGAAGACTAACCTGGTGGCTTTGGAAGTCAAAAACATCCGGAGGGGAAGAAGAGAAAGGCTCTGGTTCGTCGACGGGCACAGAGGATTCGAAAGAAGTGATGTTCTTAGGACGTTTTCTCTCTTTTTGAAATGACTAGGCAGTAGCCGTACCCCCTTGCAACCGCCTTTGTCAGATAGCCGCCACGTGTCAAAATCAGCGAGGAACGACACTTCGGTTCGCCAAAAACCACTTTGGGTCCTGCATCGATCATTATGTTTTCTCGGACCGGCTGACGTGTCATCCCTTCATTGGCTCAAGGTCCATCCCCTGAGGTGCCAGCAATCGTGGTGTTAATGGCGCCCGATTTTTACCTTTCCATGTCAGTACTGCATTTACTCCCTTCGCCCCGAGTGCCGCGTGCCAACGGGACTCGGGAGTGGGGGATAAATGATGTGGCAAGATTGCTGACATGGAGTCTCCGTCAGATTCGGCCCGATGTCACGTGTTTCCATGTCAAACCCTTCGCCAGGCGACTCCCCGAAGGTCGAGGTGCCTTGGTCGGAGTCGAGCTCCTTCACTGGGTGGCTCCCTCGAGGTCGAGTCCACCTCAGTCAAAGTCGAGCTCCCGCTCTCTTCGAGCTTCTTCGTTGGGCGGCTCTATCGAGGTCGAGCCCATCTCGGTCGAAGTTGAGCTCCCACTCTCTTCGAGCTCCTTCGCCGGGTGGCTCCCTCGAGGTCGAGCCTACCTCGGCCAAAGTTGAGCTCCCGCTCTCTTCGAGGTCCTTCGCCAGGTGGCTCCCTCGAGGTCAAGCCCACCTCGACTGAAGTTGAGCTCCCGCTCTCTTCGAGCTCCTTCGTCGGGTGGCTCCCTCGGGGTTAAGCCACATCGGCTGAAGTTGAGCTCTCATTCGAATCCCGTGGTGCCATTTCCCTCGGGCAGCGGGCCACCGCCCAAGGACCACGGAGGAGCACCACCCAGGATGCCATGATCACCCCTACTGCTATTTACACCAGATAGGAAAAGGCATCCTGCCCAAAGCACCACACTCTCGACGACCATCTGCATCACCCGAAAGAGGAAACTATCCTGGAAGATTCAAATCCAGGGGGTAGCTACCCCTCGATCGAGGCACTACCAGGTTTTTCGAAGAAGAGCAACCAGATGGAGAGTTAGAGCATGTGGCATAACCCCTTATCATGAATGAGGAAAGGCACCTGTGCATACGGCACTAAGCATTGCCAAACATTGACCCTCCGGCGTCGGCAGAGGGGGAAGATCCCAAGGTAAGCCGCTGGGAGGGATCAGGGCAAAAAGGACTCTCCGAGGGTTCCCAAAGGAAGGTAAGCAAGTCTAACTCGAGCAAACGGGGGAGGAGGCAGTGCACAGGAGAGCAACGATGAGACTGAGCGCTTTGGGCTATCGAAGACTCATCGAAAGGGTCTCGACGGACACAGCCACAAGGCCCGAGTTCTCCTCAGCTGCTCTTACCCTTGCTCCATTCCCTCTATTTCAAACTAAATCTCCTCCTTCAAGTGTGGAGTCCGAGCAAGGGGCCCACAGGAGAGGATCCGTTCCCCTAGATCGTCACTGACTTGATCGTCAGAGTGCCCCCGCCGAGATCCTCAGCCGAGACTTCTTTGTTTTGCAGGTTCGGGCGCACGTGCAAGCTCCCGTGCGACGAGGTTGGCTCCAGCTACAGGCCACGACGGTGTAAGCGGCAATAATAAGATTCGGTGTTCTAGCAATCATACATAGGATCTTGGGATAATAAAATCTCTTACATATGGTATCAGAGTAAGTTATGCATGATATAGAACTTTTTTTATTTTTAATTTATTTCATAGAGAAGGACCCCGGTTTCCTTCTTCCACCTAGCCACCGCGCCGACCTTCTCGATGATTTGCAAAGGAATCAGAGAAAATGAGCATAGGATTTGGTAGATCTTTTCATGCCTATAGCTTTGACATCCTCCAAACCTGTTGCTGAAGTCCATTGGTGCTACCATCAAGCTTTTACATCGACCATGATAGATTGATGGTTGCCAGGGAACTGGAAAGATCAAACCATTTAAAATAATGATGATGATGATAATAATAAAATCCTTCCCATCCTTGGTCTCCCCCTTGGGAGTGTCGATGGCCAACAGCATGGCCATGGAGAGCATGGGCCATGGTAGATCGATGGCTTCCTGGCTTGTTGGAGAAGAGAAGTACAAAAAAAAAATTTAAAAAAATTAAAGAAGGAAAATAGGACCTCATCTCGTCCTCCTCTTCCCTTAAGATAGATCAGTGATGGCCTCTAGTTGGCTTCCCATAACCGACACCCTGCGTCGCTCGCTAGTTCCCCCTCTATACTGGCTACCCATCATTCCATCAATTTAAAAGAGGAGAGGGAGGATAAAGAAAATCAGCGGTTCCTCTTCCTAATCACGGACAAAAGGGGTGATGGCGGGTGGCGGATCTTGGTGAAAGGGTAGCGATCCACCATGGGCTTTTCAGGTGGCCACCAATCGATTTTTTGGTGGGGGAGGTGTGCCCGATTTGGTCCTTTCCTTTGCCGATCTCCCATGAAGAGAAAAAAAGGGATCGTTGGGGTTGGGAAGTGGCCGCTAGTGTTCGGGAGCCACTAGTGATCCATCGGCGAGAGGCGGTGCCAAGGATGAAAATGCCAATAATGGCATTTTAAGCCCTCTCGATTCTGATCAATGACATGGAGAAGCGAGAGGAAGAAGGAGAAGTATAAACGGTTTGGGTTTCGGGTTTTGAGTTTCAACCCGTTCAAAATCCATTCCATTAATAAGTTAGCTAAAGTGATAAATAGGTTGGACCCACTTACACTGGGTTAAGTTTAATTTGGGTTGAGAAAAATTTATGATTACCCTTATAAAACTTTAAATTATATTCAAGTCCTTATTATTTTTAATATATTTTGCCTCTAAAGAGTTTTTTGCAAAAAAATCCTTATATATTTGTTATTTATGGTTAAGTACTTTATTATTGAGTTTTTTTTTTGAAATCACTAAACTTGCTTGTTTTTCATCCTATTTGAATGATTTTTAGACCGTTGGACTCATAATATTTTAAAAAATATTTTGATTAAGTTCTTCATATATAATAAAAATATATAAATAATTTATTAATTATTTATATATAATTCTGCTTATTATTATATTATCAAGTGTATTTTTTGATAGTTCCAAAGGATCCGAAGCACTCTATTGATCGTGAGTAGCTAAGTTATTGAGAACTAATAATTTTCTCTTTCATTATATTTTAAAAATATATAAAGGTATATCTATTACAGTTAACTCAAACATGGCTATAATCAGTTTGACACTTATTATATACTATAATTCTTGTCCAAATATATTTAATAGTTATGTAATAAGTATTATTGATAATAGTGACTATTAAAATATAATATTATATTATAATATGATCAATGAGATACATATTAAGTATTCCATTCTAGACTGGTCTTTTAGCATATACATGTGGTTAAAGTATGTTGTTTTATATTTATTTGGATATTTAATTTTTTATGTAGATAATTTAATGAGTTGATATAAATATTTATCACCAAAATGATTTATTTATATTGGCCCATTGAATTATTTATAGTGAGAGAGATCTTTTCTAGTTATTGCATACAACCGTCTGTCCAAAGAGGATTATTATGTATTTTAACTGGAAAAAAGTTGCATGGAGCATTGTGTTACTATGGTGCTCTAGCTTTTAAGAGTCTGTCTGTATAAAGGAGATAGGTTCGTGAATGCTAGAATATTTTATTTGCTTATTCCTTTATATGAAGAGTACTTGCACATTGCATATTCTGTCCAAAAGAGAATATACGATATTATATTATGGGCTCTTGTTTAATATACTCATTAACTAATATTTTGTATTCTTACCATTCTTTTAATTATACAGTCACTTTCAGTATTAGTTATAATAATATTGTTATTAAGGTTTTAATTATATCAAATTATTAAAGTTGAAGGCATATTGGGCCTAGAAAATTTATCTATTTTAATGGAATAGATTTTCGAATACCTTTATCCTCATTATGTCAACTTTTATTTTTGAAAAGAAATATATTAGGCCTAAAAAGTTTGTCTATCCAAAGGAGATATATTTTCAATTGTCTTTTATTCTCGTCATATTAATCTCATGCTTGGAGCTCAATGATATGTCATATTCTTGGCCTAAAAAAAAGTTTTATGATGGTGCACATAATATTTTTGTAAAAAATAGTTAGTTGTTTTTATAGCCTTTATTTATTTATTATCTATACCTCTGTCATGTTGTATGTGTATATGATCTTGTTATATATTTATTTATCTTATACCATCATATAGTTCATAACTTGTTGATCCATGAAGAAAATGTTTGTGAATTTCAATGGATGGTGACCACCAAAGTAGCCCATTCATTGAGATTTACAAGATTCTTCTCTATGATATTTAGAAGAGATTGAATAGCATTATATGGTGAAGAGAGAAATCTTATATGGATCATTTTCTTTCCAAAAAAATTATAGTATTGGACCAAGGACTCTTATTAAAATAATATTTATAAAATTTTTGTGGCATATGTATTATCTATATTTTTCTATCGATTATCTATATAAAGATTATTTAGCAATTAATATATTTGTATTCAAATGAGTTAATGCTCTAATCATATCTCTAACTGGAATAATCTATAAAATATAGAAATCAAAATTATCCTAACACTAAGTTTGAAGGTTTTGGATATTATGTTATATAATGATTCTCCATCTTTGATGACTTATAAGAGTACTCTAGAAAAGAACTACCTATAAAAGTGATAGAGAACAAATGATTTTGCCTATGAAAATTTATGAAAAAAATTGATTCCATTCTCAATATTATACCTAAGAATAATGATCTAATATAATTTTTAACCTCATTAGTAAAAAGTATGTAGAATTTGATAAAAGTGAGGCTGGATAGTTGATAGATAAATAAATCAAAATAAGGTATGATGGCATGATAGTGTCAGGATTTATATTATGAAACTAGAGAGTATTGCATCTAAACTTAATATTTTGAGAACTGTCTTTAATACATTAGTTACTCATCATGTTTTTAATTTTCTTACTATATAATATAGTTCATTTAACACCATATAAATGAGAATTAATAATTTTAATTAATAATTTTATCTTATTTTACTCAAAAGTTTTGATATTTTTGAGAAAAGGATGAGAGTGTTGATATGGTATATCAGGATCATTTGCCAAATATTTGTATAAATGTGGGATAGTTGTTTAATATACCATGTCTAAAATCTCTAAGTAAAATGGTATTATTGAGTGGCAAATTTATACTCTCAAGGTATAGTTTGAAATATGATGAGTGGACGTAATTTATCATGATATCTCTAGGATAAGATCCCGAGAACCACTATTTATGTTTTGGATAAAGTTCTTAGTAAGGTAGTTACACAAAATATTTTTTGAGTTAAAAATTAGTAGAAAGTTTAATATTATTCAAATTTATGTTAGAAATTATCCTGTAAAATTTAATAATTAATACTCTATCAGTGAATAAATTTTGGATCTAAAATAATATATTATTTAATTAGTTATCTAGATAATTTTAAAAGAATATAGATTTTACTATCCTAATAGGGATATAAAGAATATTAAGTCAAGACAAGCTATTTTTGTAAATTTTAATATGGATGATGTTAGATATTTTTATGTTGAAATATGATATTAAAGAAAAAATAAGTTATTGCTCTTATTTTCTTTTTATTTATTGAAATGTCATATTTCATCATGTTGGAAGATTGGGAAAGCAATATCATATATATATATATATATATGAATAAATTAGAGTACCTTAATTGCTAGTTGGTATAATACTAGTAAAGAAATCATATAATAGAAAATAGAAACCCGAAGTTTCTTATAACAATTTGGTTTTTTATGATATGAATGGCTGGAGGAAGATTTTTCTTAGAAAGTTATGAAAATAGAATCTTATAGCATTTATATATATATATTAGTAAAATTTGTAGCATGTTGCAAAGTTATAATTTATATTATTTGATTTTGAGATGTTATCCAAGATCTTATAATTATTGATTCTATCTTAATGTTATTTAAAATTTATTATAATAATAGTGCAATTATGTTTTTTCAAAGAATAATAAAAGTTTTCTATATCTCTATTAATATAGACATAGAATATTTGATAGTCAGAGATTTTAATTAAAAAAGAGATATTTTATAAAATATATTTATATGGAGTCAATGTTTGTTGATCTCCTAATCAAATGACTAAGATCTATAGTTTTCATGAAACATGCCAAAAATATAGGTATCTTAGAATCTTTTAACTTTTTGGATTAGTGAAAGTTTAATATATTTTGAATTTATGCATTGACTTGATAGATAAATTTTATTTATCATTGATTGCTTGATGAATTGCGATCTAAGAAGATATAACTATTGAGTGCATAGATACAGAGTTCATATTGGCTAATCTTCTAACCAAGGATTTGAGACCCGTATGTTTTACAAAGTTTGTTAAAAATATGAATATATTGAATTATTTTGATATGCTTGGTTAGTAGCAGTGACTTTATATTTGTATTTTATTATTTTAAATATTTGTTTCAAATAATATATCTATCATGAGTATTTATATATATTATTGATATGATAGTTGATAGATTACATGCTTATATGATTTATATGTACATGTGAAATATAATATAACATAATATCTCAAGAATATATATTTGTCTTGAGAATGATACTTGTATGAATATATCTCATTTATTATTAAGAGATCTCGATGTATTTGTCTTGAGATATATGGGCTTTTTTTAAAGTCACGAGATTTCTCTAGTATGTAATAAAGTATAAGGTTAAAGAAAAATCATGATTGATGGTATATTTATATAATTTTTTTGTTATGTGTGTATATTTATGTGTATATCTCCTATTTATATACCTGCTATATGAAACTGAGACCAGGTATCTAGTCTTAGATATGCTATGTTGTCTCATTATTGATACTGTGTTAAATAGATGACGCAAAATGGTTTATTATTTTGAAGCCATTAAAATTTTTCTTGCTTATTTTATATTTAAGCATGTTGAAGAGAAATTGGTGAACTGACAATAAAAATAGCATGTTTTCTTTGGATCATTTCTGGATGCAATTTTTTTTTGCTACACTACTATACCGAAACTTATATCGATAGTATTAATGATATTTATAACCATAGACAAGTATTGTATCAGAAAAAGAATGCAATGAATTCCATGATTCAGTATGTCTGATACTATTAGATCAAGTCAATTTCAAGGTGTTGTCCATGGATTGTATTTTTCTTCAAAATCGTGGCCACATATTATGTTTTACTATTATTCAATTCAAGAGTTATTTTTAAAATAAAATATTTTAAAAATCATAATTAATATTATCAAAGTGAGAGAATGTAAGAGTTTCTTTATTAATGGAATACCATTAATTATTATTTTATTTATTTTGGTTTGTTAAAAATGGACTGATTATATGATCCGTGTTGATGGACATGTGTATATGCCTAATGCTATTAGTGATCCTTATAATTAGGCTATGAGTACCTTATATTGGTTGGTGTGATTGGGACGGCACAATATAGGCCTTAACCCAACTTAACCCGTGATGGGAGGGCCTGTTAAGGTTTGCTTATGAATAAACTAGGTTCCCTCATTATTTCTCAATATTTTTTGCGAGATTAGTTCTCATAGTTTGTCCTATGGAATAGCCACCCGTGAAGAAGATGCTGGAAAGAAGGACTTGACTTTTGATATTCATACGAGCATCAATGGTTGAAGATTTGGAAATCAATGACGAATATAGGTACGCATCTCTAATCTAAAATAATTATTTGTTATTGATTTATGTGAGATTTTTAGATCTATTATTTGTTCAGAACTATTCTTGAAATGATATGATTCGGTGTTCTAGCAATTATGCATAGAATCCTGGGATAATAAAATCGCTTACAAGAAAGCCTAAACAAAATCAAAGAGCGGGCAAGAATGAATCCATTCACCTAATATCTACTATCTAATGACTTTACCAACTAAATTAGCTCCTTTTTTTTTTTTTTTTGATAGAAAGAGGAGCAGGGCTCCATATATCAAAAACCCAATAAGAAAATCCAATTACAACCTACACAGGGCCCTTACACATTCTCCAAACCAGTAGTAGAAAGGCTGACAAAATTAGCTCCTTTACATAACTATTATTGGCACCCTCACGATTCCTTATAATTAAGAACATTGTTTATATGTTTAATGACTTGTAAATTACGTGCATCCATTACTAATATGTTGTATCAACCCAGATCGATAAATGTGCACGTCCTTTTTAGATCTGGTTCAGTCTAGTGAAGTCCAAAATAGACCATTTTTTAGGAAAAAATTTAATTAACATGAAAATAAATGTAAATTTTATTAATTATTAAATTAGCTAGATGTTACAAAAAAAAAAAAAAAAAACCTAATCCAAATAAGCTAATACCCAACAATAGTCATGGTACATTTTTTTTTTTTTTGGAACAGTGGCATCAAACATGGAATAACTTATCTCATTGAGCAAGTTACAAGGACAAGACAGCAGCAAGCAAGGCTTTTATCAATGGACAGTAGAATGTGCTGAATTGCCTCTGCCATGTGTAGTCCAGGCTAAAGTCTACCTGTACGATATATAGATGCCAATAGCCGTCGACTTCTTTGGCATTTTCTCCATTCGGCAGGCCTAAAATTAGAATTGCATATGATAATTGAAAATAATTAATAAAAAGCCAAGCCTAAAAAAATGTTTCATACCCAATGTGATGCTCCCTATTTTTGAGATCAGTGAGAGCCTTCCATTTTCAAGCTGGGCGATGTGTGATCGAGCACATGTTTTGCAAAAAATTTTGTGGAAGACTTAATTAAATTCAGAGATTATCTTCTAAAATCTATGATGGTTGGGTGAGTCAAAGGCCAATGTACCTATTCTTTTCCATTCTGACCGGTTGGTATCTTGATGATCTTAAGTTGATGTAGTACATCCTTGAATGAAAAAAGACTGTGAAAATTTAGCATCTTGAATCGATCATTTCTCGACAGGATTGGAATTTGTGAGGATAGCTACATCAAATTTATTCTCGATCCTTCTTTTTCTAACAAAAAAAAATAAATGTTAGCTTATGCTGAAGCAATATACATGGTACCACTTAACTTGCACCGTGATCGACTTAAGGTATCTATCAATTACGGTACGATATAACAACTTGCGAAATCATAAACCTTGGTGAGAGCACAACATTCGCTCGTTCCTATAACAAATCAATTGTGATTATCATCGGTCTAGTCTAAGTTTGACTATTAGCTAGGTAGCTAGTTTAATGATAGCATTTCTATCTAATTGATTGCTGTAATTTATTTTCATCTTATAGTAAGGATTTTTGAAGAAGCGAAGAGAATTTTGAGAGGGGGGGGGGGGGGGAAGCCATCTTGCAACTTCGATGCTTTATTTTTTTTTTTCTTTTCACAAATAAAATGTTTTCCATCATTGAATGTAATTACCTTTAGACTCTAAAAGATGGTGTACTTAATTGCCGTCTTCGCCAGTACAATTGCACGAAATATTTTATATGAATTTAAAATATCAATCATACAAATTTGTAAACAATTAACACTATAATTAGACCAGGTGTTCGTATAAAAATTATGTGATTTTTGAACACTAATTTACTTGGCTTCGAACATAAATTGCAGAAGACTTTCAGCCAGTAATCCTTGGGTATGACCTGGTAAACCAACGTGGTGGCGACGAGGACTATTTTAAAAATATCAAGACATTCTTGTATCTAGATTTAGTCCTTCTCATTTTAACTAGCTATCAATTAAACATAGCAAATTTGTTATTGTCTTTATTTCCACACCTTTCCAATATTATCCCTGTATCTTTGTGATATTGGTAGGCAATTAATAAAATTTTACTTCCTCGAAGGTAAATTTCTAAAAAAAATAAATTGAATAAGATTGACAAGACTGGTTGGTGAAGAGCTAGGTTGTACCTTTCGAGTGAAAAAAAAAAAAGGCTCGCCTCCTTTTGGGACGTTCATTAATTGTCAGATTGTGCAATAGTCATTCCAGCATGGGCAATGGCCATGGAAGTATACAGAAGGAAAAAATTGAAATGCTTTAAGATTCAAATAAATTACGATCGATTTTAGACTTGAAAAAAAGAGTTGCTGGTATAGAGTCTCTGTATCGGTCGGTCGGAACTGCTGCACCGTAGAATCGCTTCCTAGTTTACCTGCAAGACAGGTTCCTTGTCGGAGTTGTTTCGACGGGGAACACTCCGATGCCTAAATCAGTGGCGGATCCCAGCCACAGAATGGGGAAGAGTGTCGAGAGTATGAGAGAAAAGTTCTTAGAGTATGGATAAATCTGTGAGTGTTTGCGTACCTCTCTCGAGCCATTCTTCTTACATTATTTAAGGGGACGCCTCCGGCCTGTGGATCGCTCTTTTTTCGGTGATTGTGGGGAGTCAATTTCTTCCATGATTGGTGATCGTGGGTTATTATTGAGCAGTTCCGGCCAGATCGGAGGCGTGGCAGCTGGAGTTGCGCGCCATGATCGTGGCATTAGAGTGTTGATTGTAACCGTTGGTTACAGTTGCCTATTTGGGCCAGATCGTGGTCCCATCTTCGGGTTTCCCCTTTGCATGGGCTGAAGACTTGGCGTTTGCCCCGGGGCCGGAGATTGTGTCTACGGCTGGGACCGAAGAGCGTGTCTTCGGAAGTCAATACGAAACTTGGTCTTCGGTCAAGGCCGAAGACGTCGTCCGAAGTTCTGTCCTTCAGATGTCGTAGTCTGGTAAGAAGCCTTGGGTTGCATGCAGTTGGCCTGGCCTTTCCCTGATCCGAAGTCCGTGGTCTGGAGAAAAGAGGCTTCGACTAGTCAAACCGGAGTTCGGTTCATAGCTGAACCGGGATATCCCAACAGTTGCCACCTACTTTCAGTTTTCGAAGCGGAGGTTTGCCTCGAGAAATGAGAGTATTAATACTTTGTCATTTTCCTCCCAGGAGATAGTGTGGTGGATGATTACGGGATCTCTGATTGGACTGTCCATCATGACTGCTGGTTGATCTGGGAATCAGGCGGTGGACAACAGTCACTCCCAGGTTGGGGAAGAAGGAAAAAGCGGGCGGCCCTGGGACCGTCTCTCCTTTTCTCTGTTACACGATGGTTAAGCCAATCTGTTGGTTGAGATTTGGATGGTTGTGGTGGCCTCTCTTCGTCCGTTGGATGATGGATGCGCCTCATCCCGGTGGTTAGTTGAAGGCGGGTTACCTCCCTGGATAACCTAGGGTCAAATCAACCTGGTAGGGCTTCAGAGACCCCTGCTTTTCTTTTGGGAAAGGGTGAAGGTCCGGCTAAGGAAGCTTCTTCAACCTCGTCTCATCCTTCGTCCAACTTTCTTTGTTCTGGACTACCAGTCTATTCCGCAGGTAGAATCTTCATTCTGCTCCCTTGCTTCATTCTTTTGTCATGGAAGAAACCGTAGAAAGTCAAGGAGAACAGGTTGGGCCCTCGGGGGCCAGTGACGTAGTAGGTCCGGAGTCGATTTCCAGTTCAGTTTCTCAAGGTAAGGCGGCTCTTCTTTGGGAACGCTATCGCATTTCCGAGGAGTTTCCCTTCGTCCTCCCCGCACTCGAGGAACGAGTTAACAAACCTCTCCCTGGGTATCTAGCCATGTATGAAGATCATCTGAAAGCTGGTCTTCGGTTTCCCCTGCACCCTTTCTTCATCAAGATCTTCCGCTTGTACCAAGTGGTGCCGGCGCAGTTGATCCCGAACAGCATCCGGAACATCTGTGGATTCCTGGTCATGTGCAGCATCGCAAACGTAGAACCTAGGACCAATTTGTTCACGACCCTTTTCGTTCTCAAGAGGGATTTCCACAGCAATGGATGGTGGGTGATTAGCCCTAGATCAGGCCGCAAGGTCATCAAGGATATGCCCAGTGCCATCCACGGGTGGAAACCCGTTTTTGTATTTGTGTTATCTTTTGATCCATGGGGCTTCGACACTGTGTGGAAGAAGCCTCGTCTAACTGCCAATGACGGGAAGAAGGTCTTGGTGGCTGATCAGTCGGATTACGATCTCTTGGTCAATTCCGAAGTTGCCCCCATCCGGAAATTGTTAGAGGAGAGAAATCTCCATCGGGCGGGAATTAGCAAATTCCCCTTATTAGGTATAGTGACGGGAATTTTTGCTCCCCTTCTCCGGTTTTATTGTAGCTCGGTCAATTGAAATGAGCTCTTTCGCTTGTAGGTGGTGGGATGAAGCCCGGTGTGAGCTGGCTCTGTCATACTTCGGAGAAGAGGGTAGCACAGGCCCCTCTCACTAGGTCAGCGGTTCGGAAGAAGGCTCGAAGGGACGGCCCTGAGGGGGACCGAAGCACTTCGTCTTCCCGGGAAACTTCATGGGAAGATGCAGCAGCCGCGAAAGGGGCCCCGTCGAGACCCTGTCCAATCGAAACTCCACCGGCGGCTACCTCCTCGATTCGCACAACGGGGAGTCCGCCTCAGGGAGTGGATGTGCCATCGTTTTGCCTCCTTGCTGTTGATAGGGGCAAAGCACGGCAAGTCGAGGGAGAGTTCGCTCACGGGGTTTCCCCAATTGGAGGCCGTTCGACGAACTCTTCGGAGCTTTCACCTACGGGGGGACTGCTAGTCCCTGCCGTAGCCAGACAGGCATTGAAGGGTACACTGCTGCCTTATGACTTGGCGGTTCTTCGGAATCGGAACCTTTCCAGGGTGTCCGATTCTGCCTTCTCCGCCCTGCAACAGGTATGATCCTTGGCATCTCCTTTATCTTGAGAATTGTTCGATCCATGACCCCGCATTCTTGACGCAGCTGGTCTACGATCTTACTTTTATGGAGGAGGTCCTGGGGAACGTTGACAGTCTCATCCATGGCCTTAAGGAGGAGCATCATACTGACAGAGCCACCAAGGAAGTAGCTGAAGAGTTGAGGCAGTCTATGGAGGACCGCCTCATCCGGGTGAATGATGAAGTTCTCGAACTGAAGGGTGAACTGAAAAGTGCCCATCTGACAATGGCGGAGCAAGGGGCAGGGTGGAGAAAGAGCAGGAAACAAGTCGACTCCTTGGAGCAAGCTACCAGGGAGAATCAGGAGAAGATAGAAAGTTTGATCAAGGCGGTGGAGGAGGCTTCTAGGAGGGCCGAAGATACGATTCTGGAGTCCGAAGCAGCCAAGAGAGAGTCAGTGTCTTTGAGGAAGCGGGTAGACGATGCTGTGATAGACTTCAGGATGTCTTCACAATTCCAAGTGGAAATAGATGAAGCATCTTTGTACGGCTACCAACACGGCTTTAACGACGGATTTTCCAAGGTAAAGGAAGCCTTCCCTCACCTTGATCTTTCCGGCATCCCTCCCTTCAACATAGCCGAAGAAGAAGAGGAAGTGGAGGAAGCCGAAGCTATAGTAGAGGCCGAGGAGGCACCATGCTCGGGTGAGGAGGCCACTGCCTTAGTCGAAAATCCGGGGGTGACCCCAACTTCGATCCTGGTTCAGGAGGAAGTTCAGGCTGGGGAGTCCAAGCCGAAGGTTCTCCGGTCCTGGCCCAGATTGATGAGATCCTCTCGGCACAAGTTGACAAGTTGCTTCAGTCTTGTGGTATGGGGTCTCCTCCTGTCGATGTTGAGTGATTCGAGTCGTTTTGGATGTATTTTTTCTCTTTCTCCTTTGTATTGTCAATGATAATTTTTCTAGATTTTGAAATGACTTCTTCCTTTTTTGCATATGCAATGTGGTGTTTCATATGTAGCTCGAACTGTTTTTACCGTTCTTTCTTCTGCTCGGTCGAACAGTCATGGCCGAAGGCCGTTTAGTTAATAGTTGATGAAGACGAACTCTGGAATGGATTAGAACTCTGTTGCCGAAGACCGTCTACGATCGATCAGACCGGTGTCACCTTCCTTTTGATATTAAATCTATCCGTTGGGGCGGACAGGCGTCAACTCCCCGTCAACCAGTGATTAGGAAAGTTTGATTGTGATTTTTGTTGTTCACGTGGCACGTCGATATTCGTACAATCATGATTTCTTGTGCCTTGTGTGTCGCCAGGTCTCCTTTTTCTAAAAAGAATCCATTAATGTTGCCGTCGCACGATGAAAATTTCTCCGGATTCGAAGCGATGGCAGTTGTTGTCCTGGGAATGACCCCCGAGCGGCCTTCTTGTTCTCGAAGCATCGCCCAGACATGTGGCACTTTCTGATGCGGCTGGGAAAGGACGTGGAGCACGCCTCCCTACAGTCGATCGTGGGTGCATGGTCTTTATAAATATGACCCTGCCTTCTGCTGTCAAGCGCCATCATTCTTGTAGACTTCTTTCCATTAAAAATGAGGTTCAGCACTTCTGAGCTCCATCGAGCCACAAAGAGAAGGGCCGTTGATCCAAAGAGGAAGAGGAGTCCGGAGTTCTTTGGGCCAGGGGATGACGACGAGGAGCCTCTTGTGGACCATCTTGAAAAGAAGGTCCGCCTGTTGGAGGCCCAACTGAGGGAGGCTCGGGCCCAGGTCGTGGTGGCAGCCACGGAGGTGGAGGAGGCCAGGAGGGAGGCGGCAAATGCCATCTCGGACTTCAGGACATCTGCTGCCTTCAAGGAGGAAGTCATCGAGGTGGCTCTGGACTCCTTCCATCAGGGGTTCCGGGAGTGTAGGAGGAAGGCCTTCAAGTTTTACAATTTGAAGGGCCTGGACAATATCAAGCCCTCCGTTCCCTTTCCCAGACATGAGTTTGATTCCGACTCCGATGAGGGGTCGGATTCTGGTTCGGATGGGAACCCCGGGGGTCCTTCGTCATCCCTCCATATCTCCCCCCGCTGGTACGGGACGAGCTCGGCGGGAGGTTATGGAAAATTTTCTACATCTTATCAATGTTACTCCTTTTTTTTTGTCTCTCTTTTTGAGAGTCTTTTCTTTTTGTTCTCTCTTTGTGAGAGTTTTTTTTTTATTTTTTTCCTCTTTTTTTTGTAAAAAATTGAAAAAAGAAATGAAGTATCTTTTCTTTACCTTTTCCTATGCGTTTCTTGCGACATGTTGTATCATGTTTTGTTTAAAATGTAGACTTCGCAGACCTTTTTCGGTCTATAGGGAAGAAGTGAGGTCAGTTGGACCGTTCTTGGAACGTCTGTTGTCGACGGAAAGGATAACAGTGGTCCTTTTAGGCACGTTTTCGGATTTACCGTAGGGTAGGGTGTTTACACCATCCCTATATACTTCTGTCATGATTAAGGTAGGCTATTCAGGTCCGCCCCGGCGCGTCTTCGGATTTACCGTAGGGTAGGTTACGAAAACCATCCCTGCACCTTTGATCTTCTTGGTGGCCTGGTTAGGCCATCCGTTGCGCTCGTTGGGCATACCGATAAGGTGAGTGGATTAGACTCTCCTTTGCGCAGTTGACCGATTTTTCAGATCAGGTCACTTAGGCTGTTGTCATTCAGTCTATGCAACTAGCCGTTTTGAGTTGAGCAGGGTTGAGTAACTTTGCACATGAATTTTAGGAACTCATTTATTAATAGTATTTGCGAAGGTTTTGTACATTCCATGGTCGGGATAGAGTCTTCCCCTCCAGGGTCTTGAGTCGATATGCTCCTGGTCGAATGACTTCTTCGACTTGATATGGGCCTTCCCAGTTGGGGGAGAGTTTACCTTGTTCCGTTGGCCTGGATATCTCTGCCCTTCGCAATACCATGTCCCCTGTGCCTAAAGTTTGCTCCTTCATCCTTGAGTTGTAGTATTTGGTGACCTTTTGCTGGTACACCGCCATCCTTATCTGGGTCTGGAGCCTGGTGCTTGGCAGCAGATGTAGGTCGATCCTTCTACGTCGGAGTTCCCAGGATCTTCATAGTTGTCAATTCTCAGGGACTGCAAGGAGACTTCAATAGATAGTATAGCTTCGGTACCATATGCCAGGTTGAACGGAGACTCACTAGTGGCTGTTCTCGGGATAGTTCGGTATGCCCAGAGAACGGAGGTCAGTTCTTCGGCCCAAAGCCCTTTGGCGGTGTTCAACCTTGTCTTCAGACCATGGAGGATGGTCCGGTTAGTGACTTCGGCTTCTCCGTTGGACTGTGGATGAGCAACGGATGTCAGCCGATGTTGGATATGGTACCGAGCGCAGAAGTCCTTGAACTTCGGATTGTCGAATTGTCTCCCGTTGTCCGTGATGATGACATGTGGGATGCTGAACCTGAATATGATGAAATTTTTTATAAAATTTTTCACCTTGCCTTATGTGATCTGGGCCAGTGGTTCAGCTTCTACCCACTTCGTAAAGTAGTTGATGGCCACAAGGAGAAACTTTCTTTGCCCTGATGCCGACGGGAATGGGCCAAGAATGTCCATTCCCCACTGGGCAAAAGGCCATGGGACTGCCAGTTGGGTTAGGTGACTCGCAGGCTAACTTTGTACATTGGCGCAACTCTGGCACTGGTCGCACTTTCGCATGAAATCAGCCGAGTCCTTCTGGATGGAGGGCCAGTAATATCCCTGTCGAATGATTTTGTATGCCAGAGACCTGCCTCCCAAATGATCACCGCATATGCCCTCGTGGACCTCTCTCAGGGCATAATCCGCATCCGTGGGTCCTAAGCATTTTAACAGTGGCTGAGAGAACGATTTCTTATAGAGGGTTCTGTTTAAGATGACATATTGAGACGCCATCCAGCAGATCTTCTTGGCCTCTGCCTTATCTTCTTGGCCTCAGCGCCCGAGAGATTCCAGTGCTGTAGTTGTCAGTCGAGATAATGCATCCACCCGAGAATTCTCTGATCGTGGGACATGGATGATCTCAAAATGTTCCAGTTGAGATGATAGAGCCCGTACCTTCTCTAGGTACTGCACCATGGTTGGATCCTTAGCCGCATACTCTCCGTTAACTTGATTTATGACCAACTGGGAGTCTGAGAAGGTTCGGAGTTGCTGAACTCCCAAATTCTTGGCAATCCGAAGTCTGGCAAGCAAGGCTTCGTATGCGGCCTGATTGTTAGAAGCATGGAAGGAGAATCGGAGTGCGTACTCTATAGTGTGACCGTCAGGTTCGGCCAGCATGAGTCCAGCCCCGCACCTAATAGCATTGGAAGCTCCGTCCACATGAAGCACCCAGAAGGACTTCGTCTCCTTCGGGACTTCATCTTCTACCGAAGATGCTTCATCTTCGGACTTCTAGGTGCACTCAGCCAAGAAGTCGGAGAGCACCTGGGCCTTCATAGCCGCTCGGGACTAGAAACTGATGTCAAATTCACTTAACTTCACAGCCCACTTGGCTATTCTTCCAGAGGTGTCCGGAGATCGGAGAACGACCTTAAGAGGTTGATCGGTTAGCACCACAATAGCGTGGGCTTGGAAATATGGCCGTAGTCGCTTTGCCGCAATTACCAGAGAGTAGATCAACTTATGCATCCTCGCATATCGTGTTTCGGCATCATGCAGGACCTTGCTAATATAGTAGATCGGCTTGTGAGATCCGTCTTCATCTCTCCGGACAAGAATCGAACTAACTGCTTCATCTGAAGCAGAGAGGTATAGGTAGAGGACCTAGCCCTCTAGTGGCTTGGAGAGCAATGGAGGGGTCTCCAGGTATCTCTTCAACTCCTCAAAGGTAGTACGACAGTCGTTGGACCATTCAAAGCCCTTTGACTGCCGGAGTACCTTGAAGAATGGAAGGTATTTCTTGGCTGACCGGGAAATGAATCTGCTTAGGGAGGTAATTCTTCCTGTCAACTGCTGGACTTCCTTTTTGCAGGAGGGATGTCTCATATCCTTCAGGACTTGAATCTTCTCAGGGTTGGTCTCAATCCCTCGTTTGGTGACAAGGAAGCCCAAGAACTTACCCGAAGTGACCCCGAAGGCATACTTTGCCGGGTTTAGCTTCATGCGGTAGTGCCATAGGGCACTGAATGACTCTTCCAAGTCATGGATGTGATCTTTCAGGAGGAGGCACTTGACGATCATGTTGTCAACATAGGCCGCCATGTTTCTCCACGGTTGCTTTTCGAATACCTTGTTGATCAGCCTTTGAAACGTTGCTCCAACGTTCTTGAAGCCGAACGGCATCATCTTGTAACAGTAGAGACCTTTATCAGTGATGAAAGCCGTCTTCTTCTCGTCTTGTGGATCCATTCTAATTTGGTTATAGCCAGAGAAAGCGTCCATGAAGCTCAGCAACTGGTGGTCGGCGGTGGCATCGACCAGCTAATCAATCTTTGGAAGAGGGAAGCTGTCTTTTAGGCAAGCCTTGTTGAGGTATGTGTAATCGATGTAGATCCTCCACTTGCCACTGGCTTTCTTCACCATTACCACATTGGCCAACCACTCGGGGTAGTGGGCCTCTCGGATGAACCCTCCTTTAAGGAGCTTGCCGACTTCTTCGTCCATGGCTTGCTGTCTTTCAGGAGCGAAGCTCTTTTTTTTCTGCCGCACTGGCTTGTACCCAGGGATAACTTCCAGCCGATGAGTGATTACTTCGGTGGGAATCCTCGACATATCCGAGGCTGACCAGGCGAAGACGTCGGCGTTGTCTCTGAGAAAATGGATCAGCTCCGTTCTGGTTTCCTCATCGAGTGCACTCCTGATCTGTACAACTCTGGAGGGGTCTTCCTTTGTCAAAGGTACCGGGACAACCCTCTCCATGGGTTCACCAAGGCTTGCGGTAGCATCCCTCGGATCCAGCTGATCCAGAGTTGTTGAATCATTGGAATGCCTGTCTTCGATCATCAGGCACTGCCATGTTGTCCTCTGGTCTCCTCTAACTTCTCCGACACTGTTCCTGGTGGGGAAGCGTATCAAGAGGTAGTGAGAGGAGATCACGGTTCGGAACCTGTTCAAGGCAGGTTGCCCCAGAATAATGTTGTATGCTGATGGGATGTGGACCATCGTGAAGTTGATCGGCAGTGTCTTTTGTCGGGGTTCAATGCCAAGGGTTACAAGCAACACTATCTCTCCCTCGGCTTGAACTTGATTGCCCCCAAAACTGGTGAGCGGTATGGGGGATCTTCGTAGTTGATGTCTAGGCAAACACATTTTAGAGAATGCATCATAAATCAAGACATCAGTCGAACTTACATTATCAACAAGGATTCGCTGTACATCATAATTGGCCACTACGGCCGAGATTACAAGGGGATCATCATGTGGGAGCCGAACTCCCGCAAGGTCGTCGTCGGAGAAGAGGATAGTATTGTTGTCCTTGAGTCGCTTTGGGGCTTCGTCCTCATCCCTTCTCCAGTTGGTGGGTCGGTGTATCATCCCTACACCTCCGTTGGTGGGCCTTTGATTTGGCAGTTCGACCTCTTCAGGAGGTGGCTGGGGAACAATAGCCTCCGACCGAGGTCCTTGGCGATCGATGTACCGCCCCAAATACCATCTTCTGATAAGATCCTCAATTGCATCCTTCAGCTGGATGCACTCTTCAGTGTTGTGGCCGTGGTCCCGGTGAAATCGGCAGTATTTGTTCCTATTCCTTACGGAAGAGGAGGCCTTAATGGGATGGGGCCGTTGGAGATAATTTTCTTTCTCTATCTCCATGAGGATCTTCTCTCGAGGGAGGTTGAGGGGGGTGTAGGAGTTGAACCTTCCTCCTGATGCTCTAGGCCTGGGAGGACTTCTTCGGCAGTCTGTATATTTGCCGCCATTGTTATTGAACGTTGGGGGACCTTGTCCCCTGTTATTCTTCTTTTTTGAAGGGGGTTTTTCTTCGATCGGTCATCGATTAGCCGCCAGCTCTTCGGCATCGGCATATTTCTGAGCCTTTGAAGGAGCTCATCCTAGCTTTTAGGAAACTTCTTGTTCATGGAAAAGGTAAGCCTGGAGGTATGAAGCCCCTTCTTCAGTGCAGACATGGCCACGTGCTCGTTGAGATCGGGGATCTCAAGCGTGGCCGCATTAAACCTAGAGATGTAGTCTCGCAGGCTTTCTTCTTCGTTCTGGTGAAGGAGGAACAGTGTGTCCGTATTTCATGGAGCCTTGCGATAGAACCTGAAATGCAAGACAAACAGTTTTTCTAACTCGGAAAAAGAGTCAATGGTACCTGGGCGCAGGCTCGAGTACCACATCTGAGTAGCTTTCTTCAAGATAGCCGGGAACGCGAGGCAGTACATCGCATCCGAAGCTCCTTGGATCATCATATGGGCCTTAAAACTGTCCAAGTGATCGAGGGGATCGGAGGTGCCGTCGTAGGATTCCATCTGGGGAACCCTGAAGTGCCGAGGAATAATCTCGGCCATGAGATGGTTGGTGTAGGGTGGGCGTAGATCACCCACAATCAAATCGTCGGGATCCTTCAAATCTCGCATGCGCTGTTCTGCACCTTCGCCATCTTTGACTCGATGGCTCTGAAACTCCCGTCGTAATCGGGAGTCTGCTTCGGCGCTCTCTCCACGGAGCTGGAGTCTTCGGAGGAGGGTGAGGGAGTTTGCCTAGGCCTTTTCCCTTTCTGTGGAGAATCGGCAGACCTAGGCAATCTCGAAGTTCGGCCTTCGGGGGAGGGCCGAGAACGGGAGGAGAGATGTGTAGGATCCTCCCGTGGGGCTCTTTTCCTTCGGGACCGAGAGCTATGTCTGGAGGCGGCCGGTGGATTTCCTACCGGAAAAGCTCTGTTCTGAAAGTCCTGAACCATGGTCGTGAGGTTGGTGACCTGGTTCACAAGGGCTTCAAATTACTGTAGTCCCATAACAACTGTGGGAGGTGGGACATCGTTCTCCCCTGGGGGTGCTCCCCCTGGGACGGAGCGCGACTTCGGCTTGTGGAAGCTATATGAGTCTTTTCCCTTGCCATCAAGAACTTCTTACTTCCTCTTGTTTAGGAGGGAGCTTAAAGAGTGTTAATGCCCCCTTCCTGGCACTCCAATCTGTTGGCGTGGAGTCCTTGTATCGGCCGGTGGAGCTGCTGCGTCGCAGGATCGCTCCCTGGTTCACCTGCAAGACAAGTCCCTTGTCGGAGTTGTTCCGGCGGGGAACACTCCGATGCCTAAGTTAGTGACGGATCCCAGCCACATAATGGGGAAGAGTGTCGAGAGTATGAGAGAAAAGCTCTTAGAGTATGGGTAAATCTGTGAGTGTTTGCATACCTCTCTCGAGTCATTCTTCTTACCATTATTTAAGGGGAGGCCTCCGGCCTGCGGTCCGTTCTTTTTCCGGTGATTATGGAGAGTCAATTTCTTCTATGATTGGCGATCGTGGGTTGTCATTGAGCAGTTCCGGCCAGATCGGAGGCGTAGCAGCTGGAGTTGCGTGCCATGATCGTGGCATGAGAGTGTTGATTGTAACCGTTGGTTATAGTTGCCTATTTGGGCCAGATCGTGGTCCCATATTCGGGTTTCCCCTTTGCGTGGGCCGAAGACCTGGCGTTTGTCCCGAGGCCGGAGATTGTGTCTACGGCTGGGACCAAAGAGCGTGTCTTCGGAAGTCGATGAGAAACTTGGTCTTCGGTCAGGGCCGAAAACGTCGTCCGAAGTTCCGTCCTTCGGATGTCGTAGTCCGATGAGAAATCTTGGGTTGCCTACAGTTGGCCTGGCCTTTTCCTGATCCGAAATCCATGGTCCGAAAAATAAAGATTTTAACCAGTCGAACCGGAATTCGGTTCGTAGCTGAACCGAAATATCCTAATAAAAATAATTATTCTCTAGGGGTAGGAGATACAACTTCTAACCCTCCATGAAATAAAAAACTTGAAGATCATTTACACTGTCATGACATGTTAAACTTCAATTAGTCCTGCACACATTCTTGGCCTCTGTATCCGTTGAAGTCCTTCCTGTATGCATGCATCCACCGTTCTAAGTTTCACCGGGACGGTAGGCTGAACACGGAGGACAGAAGGGTATTCCTGCAATTCTCTCAAAACCTGGGGTTAACCGAACTCGGTTAAATATTAAGAACAAGTAATTAGGTTTTTTTTTTTTTTTTTTTTGTTTATGTATAATTTCTAAGGAGTCGAGGAACGAAGGAGAAAGAAAGCCTTTTCTCTTTCCTGTCTTCGTAAATTTTTTTTATATTTTTTAATGATTAAAAAAATTGGTGGCAGCTGTCTCCAACTTGCTTGCTTTTTGACCGGAAAGCGACAGCAGAGCCTCTGAAGGGGGGGCAACGTGGGTTCTGAGCCTCCCTCAGCACGCTGGGCCCCACCACCCAATACACGAAACCCCGCTCGGCTCAAGAGCCGAGCCCACCTTGGCCGTCCTAAAAAAGGGTTCCGGACTGCCGCGGTGCTGCACCTCTCTCGTGATCGTCGAGTTTTACATCGGACGGTTACTGATGATGGGATCCGTCAGGGGAGTGCCATGCAATGATGGGCAAGGATCAAGGGATGATCTGACCAACCAACTCGAGTCATATTTGGTTCATGATAAATAAATTTAAATCGACATAAATGAATTTAGATAATAGATTAAATCATTTAAGTTATTTAATATATAAATTAGATTTAAATTTTTAATACGTAATTTGTAATATATATATATATATATATAGATCAGGTCGGATTGGATCAAATAAATATATTATTTATTTATTAAATATATTAGATTAGATTAAATTAAATAAATAAGTTATTTAATTATTAAATCGGTTAAATAGATTAGACTAGATCAGTTTATAGATTATTGATTTAATAAATAAGTTAACTAGATCGGATTAGATTATCTATTTATTATATGGATTAGATTTAGATTTTTATTTTAACTAGTTTAATAAATATGTTGAGTTTAAATTAAGACTTTTCTATTTGATCCGTTCCATATATATCCGAACCAATCTGAGTGCCTTTCCAACATTTTTTTTTGAAATAAAAGAGGGGAGAAGGAACAAAAATTTCATGGTGTGAGCTGTTGCTTTTTTTCTTCTTCATTTTTTTTTAAAAAAATTATTTTTTTTAAAAAAATAGAATATTTTTATAAATTTAATATGAATATAATTAAGATGATAAAAAAATTATAAAATAGTACTAGAGCTACTCCAATGCAGTTCCACGATTATCCGTTCTAAATGTTTCGCAATTGAGAAGGTGATGCAGTCTTTATCAGCGGGGAGCGGGGAGCTTTTGTTTGTGGAAGTGCTTACCGCTTGATCAAGATATTTTACATTGCGTTCTCTGAAGGATTATATCCTCTAACGTTGATGAGCAAATTTATTTTAAATCAATTTTGGGTATTAATTAGAGAGAAAAATGGAGGAAATAAGTGAGTTTATTAGTTTTTGCAGTGAATTGGATTTTACAGCAAAACCAAACTTGAGAGAAAGGTCCTCCCACTTTTTGTATGTTTAATGAATAGATAGGGAACAAAACCATAATTGGAGAGGATAAGTTTATCTTATTCCACAGGATAATTCTATTCTACCAATTTGGCATTACAGAATTATTTGAATAAATATACTTTTTTCCACTTATTTCTTCTCCCTGGTCCACTCCACTATCTGCCTATTTACCCCATGCTACTATGGTGTTTTGAAATAATTAGATGGGGTCTAGACCAACTAGCATCCATGTACCCCTTGTTGATTATATGGTCTCGAATTGTGGCATAAGACCAGGTGGTTCCGCGAATAATGATAAGGGGAGGTATTAAATAATTCACATCAAAAGTTTAGAGCTGTTACTAGACTCGATGAATTTGAACAGTTTGGAAAAATAGAAGGGTTATGATTAGTGTGACATATATCTTTTTGTTCCACAATATTAATTGTATTTAGAACGCTTCCTCTGCTTCCTTTCTTTTATGGATGGTAATTGATATCTGGTCCTCAGTTTGAGTAGCACTTCATATTTAGTCCCTATCGACTACAAATTTAATCCCTATCTCTTTTGATTTTAATGATCATTTAATCTTTAGTCCCCAATCTTATACACATTTAAAAGTTATCGTATGCAGAACAATAATTATGTTTTAGAATATGGGTTAGTGTGTGAATAAACGTCAACATACGCAAAACAACGGACCAATCAGATCGGAAACTAAACAAAATATTGCATGCAAGGACTAGATGCAAAATGACAGTCAAAGCAAAAACCGAATGTTAATTTTCCCTTGCCATAATCTGGAAATAAAAAACTAATGAGTTAACAAGTTTTATGCCAGCCTTTCAAAAGTTACAAGTAATAACAGCATCCTCACTAACTCAGGAGTTCAGTTGAAAATTCAGTTTTACAAGAAAACCCCTCAAACGATTATGTCGATTAAGATAAAGAACAAACAGAGTATTCATTTGGTAATTGAAATTTCACCAGAAAATCCCAATCCATAGGAGCAACATTTCTCCCTCTATAAGATTTGGCTTGCATATAATCTACAAGGACATGCATATCAACTATCAAGTTGGAAAGGAAAGAGCATGGTTCACATCAATAATACCTTGGAAGTATTAGCACTGCCAGGTTTTGTAAATTTTAGAATCACCATCTGCTTTGCATGGACTGAAACTTTTGATCAACCTGCCTTGCTTGGCAACTGATAAATTCAGTGGGTGCAAATCAGTTGAAATCGGCAGTTGTTATGAATGCATTCAGAGGAGATTTTAGATCATGATCAAGGGTGAATGAGATGGGTGGACTGAAGTTACTGTATCAGCACCAAAAACAAATAACTTCAGATAAAAATAAAATGGTAGAAAACTTGCAGCTCGTTGCCATGCTGTATCAGTTTGAGCTCATATTAGCATAAAATGGAAACTAAATCCTGAATCAGAACCATGTCATTGGCATCCCAAAGTTCATAGTTGGGTTGTCAAGCAGTGCAATCAGACCTGTAACTTCATCAGACTACAACAAGCTACACTGAACCATATCGAGATCACATCAAACTGCAGTGATCCAACTTTTTGTGAGGAAAGCCATGCTAGCCCATGTATTTGCATGTCACTCCTCGGCAACAGCCACATGGGCATGGCAATCTTGGAAAAGGCTTAGATCATCATAAAGGCAATAAAAACAGATGAGTTCTCTTGACCCCAGATTCGGATGTGACAGTTTCTAGAGTATCATGTTCTTCTATGGTTCATCCAAATGAGATCCTAAAACCCCTTAACTCAAAATGAGAATTGAGTTAAATATGCCAATAGATAGAGAAATAATCAATCAACACCTAATATAAACTGCAGTATATAAAAGGGCAATAGCAAAAACATGAACCAATTAGATTAAGTGCTACTTGTCTAGTTGAAACGTGAAATGTGGGAAAATCATGGCAATGAAGAAATAAATTTGGGAAAAAACAATGGGGAGTTATAGTGCAACAACCTGCCTTACCTAAAATGACAAATTGAAGAATATAATGACTCAGGATTATTTTCTAAAGCACCTTATTAAATTTAAGAAGACATCTCTCAAATAGGTCATCAACAGATTAATTTGACTCAGTCAAAAGGCATCTAAGCAGCACAACATACTTGAGAAAATAAGAAAAACTATAGTATATATTAAGCTATTGCAAAAAGAAAACAATCTTCAAAAACCTAATCTTTTTTTTTTTTTTTTTGAGAGAATCAAAAACCTAATCATTAAAGAGAGCAGAACTTAAGGTGATTGATGTATTATAATTTACTAATTCTGTAAGTGCTAAATGTTATTCAAGCCAAAGTTATTGTCAAACACTGCATGAAAGACCACTGCCAAATGTTCAGAAACATGACCTTTATCAGCCATATCATGCCACACATCTAAGATGGCCAAATGGCCAATCCAGGATAGAGGGCTAATCTGTCCCAGGGGAGGAATCCATTCCAGAGAAATTCTTATATCAACTTCACCTGTAACCAGTACTGCAACACGATTTTAAGAATACAAAATTAATTGTTCTTCTTGCTATTTCTTATTTTCACATCTTGAACAGAAAATTATCAGTGAAATCTATGGTGGTCCTCATATTCACCACAAAGACCAAAGATCCACCTCTGCTCCAAATGAATTAAGAAAAGAAAATCTGCAGAGTCTCGAGATAAAAATAGGTGAGGTCAGGTCTAAGCAGCCAGCACAGAAGAATATTCCATGGAGTTTGATGATGCTTATAAACACAAGATCTTCACTAGATCCTACCAAGTTGGACCAGTAAGTAGCATGTTATGGATAGAGCAGTCTACCACATCTAGATCAGAACGAAGGTACTTCCATATCCATAATTATGGCATGGCAGCAGCACTGAGGGAAAATAGAACACTATCCAGATATCATATAAACATGGAAGTGCAACAATATCATCAACTTTCTAACAAATAAGAAGAGGTCATCAACAACAGTGTTGAGAAAATTGTACTTCACTTGTCTGCAAAGTGTGTTACTGGCTTCAGCTTGTAGGCTATGAGCAGCAGCCAAGTACATCATGTAAAGCTTCCAGATCATGAAGGAAAGAAACTTCAGTTATGGCGTATAAAAGAAGGTAAAATAAACTGCACGAAGCCCGGCTTAGGATGCTGGATATACCACAAACTCATAACTCTCTTTAATTTTGCATGTTTTCTGAAATTACAGTTTACAATGTTGATGCTTGGTTTTCGACTGAAAATTCATTAAATAATTTACATCTTATAATTGACTATTTAATCGAATACATAATGTTCTTCTTCTCTGTCATCTCACGTTCTCCTATTTTCAACTCTCTTTTCTAACATCAAACACTTCTTAACAATTTCAGCTACCAGAATTTCAAAATTTTGAAACATGGAGCATGTTTGATTCAAGATCATGAAATGAGAAAGATTTGTAAATCATAACAAGGACTAATATGATTGCATGTGTACCTTTGGATCATATTAGAAAAACTATCCTTCCACATGTAACACTACATTAATTTAAACAAATGAATTTCAATCAATTAGAAAACCTTGATAAAACAAAAGATCAAACAATTAGTATTATCTTGTACCGTGCTTATCTGTTTACAAAAATAACTTTTCGCAAAGTGCACAAAACAAAAGCACGAAAACAAAATATGCATAGACAGTCATTACCGCAGACCTAACACATCCCGCAAAAGAGAAAAAAAGAAATACAGCATATAAAAATACATCATAAAAATCTCAATAATCTTGACACTGCTAAGTAACAAATCTTCATCCATTCTTTCTAAAAGTTGCCACAAGAAATGCCAACTATTTTTTCTTCCTAATTTTGTCGTGTCCATCTCTTTTTAATTAAACATTTCAGAACTACATCTGATGGAGTGTTTCTTGCTTCCAATTCTAGCACCATCTTTGCTCTCCAAATCTAGCCCAATTTAACTAACTAGAAATACACTCGAAACCCTTGCAGACAGCCAACCAAACACCAAACAAAATCAGACAAAGGATAATGTCAGCAGCAACAACTACTTTCACATATCGCCACCACAACCTCTGTCCGATATGCTGTCCCTGAGCCCTCATCAAACTCGAGCTCTTCTGCAACAACATATTTCCTTGTGGCTCTGGTGGCACATGGATCCTTAACCCTTCATCTCTACGGTCTTCACAAACTTCATCGTTCTCGACTACTCTATCCTTCATCTTCCTCCTATCATGCTTGCTATGTCCAAGTAGAGGGGTCTTTCCAGACATAGAGGAACCATCGACCGTCTCGGCCCCCTCCAAACTCGCATCAACAGAATTTGTTGGTCGAGGCATCCTTTCCAATGAGGCGATCAACTGCCGGATTATGGGCACCAATTCATCATGGAAACCATTCTTCGAGACTCTCTTGAACCCTTCTTTCATGTGCCTTAGGAAACGCAGGATCTCCAAATTCCCCAAGCTTGGATCGACTATGGCGAAATAGGTGCATCCACCTTCCATCAAGTAACCAAAAGTTCTTGACCCAACAGTGTGGAAGTACCATCCGTGGAAGGGGGGGGCATTCTCAAGGCAGAGGGCGGCCAGGGCCTCGAGCTCATGGTCTTTGCTGTTGTAAGAGTAGAGAATTCTGCTCCCTTTAGCGACACAGCAGTATACCGTGTTGTTGACGGAAGAATCACTCGTTGTCGATGACTGCTCTGCTATCTCCACTTCCATGGATCTGCAATGAGATGAAGCAGGTCTCAGGGACCTTGACCGCCGTGAATTCATCAAAAGTTCTGAGCTGCACCAAGGATTTGGGTTACCATCAGAAGCTCAGAAAACTCGAGCTTTCGGGTCGTGAATCACTCCCTAGATTCCATAATCTAAACACAAGATCTTATACAAGATCTCGTTTGGGGTTTCGGAAATATACATGCTACAAAATAATACCAGAATTCGGAATCCAATATAAACCCCAAAGCGTCACTTCTCGTAAGAATAAAAACCCTAATTGCAATGATTCGGAGGGGAAGATTCAAGAATCGAATCGAAGCTAACGTAATAAAGATGGAGAGGGATGTAGAGAAAGCAGTACCGCAATTGCTTGGAAGAAGCTCGGACTTTCCGGAGAGGCCCAAATCCAAAACCCTAGATGCCAGTTTGTCCCCTTTCCCGGTTACATTATCTTATAGTTATAAGTGGAATGGAAAACGGAATAACAAGTTATATACCTTCCGGTTTTATGCAGGTAATTGGATGACGAGAAATATCAAATAACCGGGGTCAATCTCATAATTTTCTTTTCTTTTGAGGGTGGAAAAGAAATGAATTAATGGGTCGATGTGGTACAGGTACCTAACAACTTGATTAGGTGGACACGTGCAATTTATCCGTTGATGCAAGTGTCTTCCGAGTTTACTAAAGAAAATAAAAAAAAATTTATGGAAAGATAAAAGAAAAAGGAAAGGTGGTTATTCCTTTTCTCTTCACTAAAAATAGCCAAAATAATAATAATAACGATATATTTTTTAAAATTTTTAAAAAATAATATATGAATTATAAAAGATTTAATTTAATTTAATTTTATCAAATTTTACTCGATTTAAATGAAAAAAATAACAATTTTGGAAAAAAAAATATTTTTATTTTTTTTAAAATTCAACCAAGAAAAAAAATAATTTCTTTTATTCTTTTATTTTTTTTTTATATCCTCCTTTCTCAATCAAGATGTAAATTGATGGCAATTGGCCGGCTGCTGAAGATTCTACTATAATTATCCAGATTTTTAGGAGAATTAAGTTGATGATTAACAAGAAAAATTAATTAAAATATAATATAAAATTTCTGTTATGGGTTTGGGGTGCATGAAGGAATGATCGATCATGTTTTTCGATGTTGACCGTTGGATCATAATCTACACGGATCTTCAAGTTTCTTTCAACTTCTCGGTGCATCTGGTAGCATATATCTCAAAACGAATATTATGCGATCTGATAGTGGATTTGTAGGAAGGAAGAAAGGATCCATCCTTCGCGCCCCAAAGATAACAATCCCCCATCCTTCGTGTTACATGATGACTGAGAAAATCACTCATCGATGTGTTTCGGTGTTTCTTGGCCGTTGTTTTTAATCGAACACCGAGGAAGTAGCTGATTTCGAATAAGATATTATTTTATATTTCCAAAGTTGGATCATTGCTTCGTGGCCCCGGTGATCGTTGGCAGGTAATAAAGAGCAAACTCCTTTAGCGGACCGGCTTCAGAATCTTTCTAGAATTATTTATTATTATTTTTTTTTAAAAAAAAAAAAGTTCAAGCAAATGATAATTAAAAAATGGGTTGATAGTATTCTCTACGGTACTTAGAAAATATCATAGAATGCTATGCATCAATCGATGTCATCCATTATAAGATAGAGATGGTTGTTCGAATATCTTTAAACTTCTTTATTATTATTATTTTTTTTCATTCCTATTCTTGTGAGGTAAGGTAGGATGGACAAGGATGAAAGGTGGGACCATCAACTTGCTGAGAAGTTATTGTGCTATGTGCTTCTAAAGATGACCAGAACTGCTCGAATGTAATGCCATGCATGGGAGGCTGCTTGATGCCCATGAACTTGTCAAACCAGCATTTGGTGGGGGTAAGAGGATTTTTAATGTCCATTAGTTGGCGCTGCAAGCATTTCTTAAGTCAAAATGCTTGTCTATTATTGACTCGATCAAATAATCAATAGATATTTTATGAGAATTTATTTGATAAGTTTTGATCTAATGATCTTTCGTGTCTCCGTTGTTTTCACGTTTCGTGGCCCATTGGTTAACCGTATGTCAGTGGGATAAGCAGGAATGGTTGAAAATATCAAACGATATGACATTTGATGAGAGAATGAGAGGAATGAATGAAGTCAATCATCCGTGTCTACCAATAAGGGATGAGATTTCATCTATATTGCAACGTGCTAAGTTTTCTAGGGCTGATCTCTTTGCTTGAAAAAGGATGAATGGTGACTTTTGGTGACTATGGGCTTTAAGTTGTGCAAGATAGATAGGTTAAATATTAGCATATATCATTAATTATTTTGAGGTTTATCAATATTAAGGATGATACAATATTTTCATTATCCTGCGCATCAATTTGTGCCCTTTTCCTGGGTGATGAACTTGTTTTTATAAGGAATTGGTTCTCCGTGGGCAAACCCTCCCCCGACCCTTTCAAAAAAAAAAAAAAAAAAAAAAAAGAAAAGAAAAGAAAAGAAAAGAAATATAATTTTACAAAAATAAATATTTATAATAAAGTCTTTTTCGTTCTTTATAAATAACAAACTAGCAAGAGTGGTACTGATTATAAGGATATGTAAGAGTCCGTATGGGATCAAGTTACGTGGATATCATGCAGGAACTTTTTTATTTTGTGCACGAGAGGCAGCAAAAAATTTCATGCATAGCAGAAGCATCGATGTTTTTCCGTTCCATTCTATTTTTCATCTTTATCGTGTTGTTTTCCATGAACGGTATGTATTTTAGAAAATTTGATCAATATGGAGATCTTTTGGCTTGTAAATAAATCTTTTACAGGGTTGCAAAGTATAAGGAGCGATAGAGAGAGATAGGACCTAGTCTCAAAATTTTATTGAGAATAGTTCATCGCTTTTATTTTTCTTTTCATTTATCTCCAATTGCAGATCTTTATACGGATCAAGTTTTGGTATCGGAGCATGATCCTAGACCGTGTATGGTCCATATGAAGGCCATATACTAAGCAATTGACGAACCCCTCACCATCTTGACGGAACATCGATGACCACCATGGTTGAAGATGAGTTCTCTAGAGAAGATCGGGTCGACGAATGAGCTGGCTATGGAGATCAAGAAGATGAGGGACTTGAAAGTTTGAGTGGAGGACATCCAAAAAAACCAGTAATAGCCACCTACTCCACCGATTGATCTAGCCATAAAACATAAAGAGGCGGCGAAGGATGGCAGCAACCTTCTCTCGAAAGCACATGTAACCCCCATGAAGGAGTTCCATCGGGGCCATTCGAGCATGACAGGATTGAACTTCGACATCGACTTCATAAGCATCACAGGCAAAAAGTTGTGGCCATTCGAGCATGACAGGATTGAACTTCGACATTGCAAAAAGTTGTGGCCATTCAAGGTTGAGACAAAAATCGACATTCTCTCCTTTGACAGCATGGTGAATAACATAAAGCTGGATGCTTGGATCAACCAATTAGAAACCTATTTTACCCTTTATGGGTACAGTAGCAAAGATCGAGTCGCATTCGTACAACTGAAGCTGACTAACCATACCTTAGCATGGTAGAATGTGTACCTCCATACTAACGGTGTGGAGGTCGAGAAAAGTATGTTCAAGCATCTCCTCTATCATGAATTTTATCCTATGCGGTATTCTCAGAACTGGTGGATGCGTTGGCACTTAGCAGTGGTGCTAAGCATCTCCCTTGACCACGAAGATATCTTCACCAAGTTCATTACTGGATTGCACAAGCAAATCTAGGTTGACCTTCCCCTGTATAAAGTGATAGATATTTCTAGTGCCAACACTACTACCATGGCTATCAAATTGAAGAACAAGCCTGGTGGTCATAGAGATGATGAAGGGTTTAAGGAGGGATCCTCCAAGTCGCACCATAAGCATGGCAAGAAAAATGGCGATGGTAACTCTTCCTCTTCCTCCTTTAAAAGTGACATATACTGCGACCACTATAAGATTACAACTTACATGAAGAACAAACTAAAGAGTTTAAGGGAGAAGAACAAAGTCAAGCACAAGAAGATGGTGGCCATGGTGACGGATGAAGGCAAATGGTTCAAACTGGTCATAAAAGTAGACACGAGCCTATCTCTAATGGTCAAGTTGAAGGAGACAGGGCCAGGTTCATCATCTGAAGAAGATGCTACAAAGGAGCTTCTCACCCTCAACAGCTAGGTCAAGAACTAAGTCATTAGCACCATCATCAACACCAACAGCCAGAACAATATGATTTGACAAGCCTTATGCAGAGGCTTGGCTTGGAGACGACACCACACCAACACCCCTATCTACTAGGGTGGATCATAAGGACGTGGGCTAAGTGGTTGACTGCCATGCAAACTCTACTTCGCCATCACCGGCCGTTGCATTGACGAGGTGGTGTGTGAGATGGTACCTGTAAAGATCTACAATGTGATATTTGGCAGTTCATTCCTATATGAACGGGATGCTCACTTTCACGGATGGGAATAGGAGTATGAGCTCACCAAAGACGGGAAAAAACTCATCATTAGCTATGAGAAAATGCACCAACCGGCCAACCAAGTGATAGCCTGCCAAGCAAAGTGGTTGGTAAATACCTGTTGAAAATTCATGTCGATGATGATTCGTCCAGTGGTTCCTAATGTCAGGGGCCTTCCGATACTAACATTGTCCTGTAGGTGATAGGAGGCTGATATGGCGGGACTCCTTAGCAACCACTTAGGGCTTTTGAGGAGGTCCACATATTACCATTGAGTCGAGTAGTAAAGCACGAGACCTAGCTTATTTATTGCAACAACCCAGTTTTTGGCTTTATGGGCCGAAGTCGGCAGGCCTAACCGACTTCCGCCCAATCGAAAAAAAAAAAAAAGGATGAAGGGGCGAGGTGACTGAGGACCAGAACAGGGGAGGGAGAGGCGGAGTCGAACGGGGGATTTTCCTTCTCCCTTTTCCGACCGGGGTCTTCGCCGAAGAAGTCGGGGAAGGAGTTGGGGGGGGGGGGGGGAGAGGGAGATGGACGGTGTCGTGGTTGGGTTGGACCGGGACTCCGGCCGACGCGGTTTCCCTTTCCCCTACACGATAAGGAGACGACGATGATTTCTTTAAATCCCCCACACCGCCGTCCCATCGAGCTATCTCTCCGTGGTGTCTCTTCCTCTCCGGCAAGCAGCGAAGAGCTTTCTTGCCGGTAAGTCCGGTTATGTTTATTTTAAATTATTTAAGGGAGGATTTAATCGGGATGGAAGAGATTATTTGGTTGGGGCAATGGATCACCATGACTGCGCCACCATCCTCTCCGATCCGTCAAGCCTTCCTAGAGATTTATCTTCTTGGCCGCCGGTAAACCAGGGGAAGAGGCTGGTTCGGCGGGGCCGAGGGAGAGGCAGGGAGGAGTTCGGGAGAGAAGAAAAGAAAAGAGAAAGAAAAAAAAGAAGAGAGGAGAAGAAAGGAAGAAAAAGAAGAAAGAAAAAAAAAAGAAAAAGAAAAAAAAATAAAGTGAGAAAAGGAAGAGAGAGAAACAAGGGATTTTCTCGGGATTCGTGAAAATTAGGAATTTAGATTTTAATAAAAATTATTTATTAATGTAGGGAATCAGTCTTCTGAGCAGGAAGGTATCGTGCAAAATTGGGGTATGGACTAGTTCAGGTAGATTCTTGAGAGGTAAGGATCTCTGGACATGATCAGCAGTATAAATATATATATGTATATTTATCTCAACATGATTTGATTCGGGCATATGAGCTTCAGCATACATGACTAGATTTGCATGGAATAGTTGATATTTATGTATTGGACAGCATGATTTTTTATGTTAATAACTATGTTCTGGTATACCATGTGTTATCAATAATGTGTTATTTATGTGGGATGGACCATGAATGATGTATTATTTGTGTGGGTTGGACCATGATACATTTATTGGAAAGCTATGAATGTTATGATTACTATGAGATGATGTGGATGGATGAAGTGATAACGGTGTCTGGACTAGCCATGGATCTGAAGTTGTCGGAGCCATGGGCTTCGTACGAAGAATAGCCAGCCATGGACGTTTAAAATATGGGACAGCCAGAGTCATGGGCTTTGTACATGAGCTAGCCTGCCCACGGGCTTAGAATACATGGTTGATAGTGTGGTTGCCAGTCATGGGCGTCGCATGACAATGGCTAGTCCAGTACCTTAAAGAAGAGGAAAAGTTAACGAAAACATATAAAGGAAATATAATGTTATGAAAGTTTTTGATATACTTGATATGTGATTGGTTTTGGTTGCGTGACTGAAAGATTTATTGTTTTCCGTTATATTATTATAATCTTGCTGCTTTCAGTTTTTATATTAATACTGGTATGATTGTGAAGAAACCTTACTGGGCTGTGTAGCTCACTCTCTATTTTCTATTTTTTTTTCAGAGACTCAGGATACATAGCGAGGATTGGGCTGGGCGTGAGACGGAGCTTCATTAATGTTGAGTTAGTTAGTTAGTTAGAGTTAGTTTTGGTTACTGATGCTTGTTGTGAATCAGTAGACCAATCAGTAGTATTGATTTAATAAATGGATTGTTTAATTGTTAATCAATTGTTTATATAATACTAATTTTAATTTTGATGTGTTTGACTCGTGTACCTAGGCCTTGCATGATCTCTAGGGTAATACCTAGGGTTTGTGCGGCCGGTCATGTAGCCGATTCCGGTACTGGATCGGGATGTGACAGAGTGGTATCAGAGCAAACTAGGCTCTAGGATATTTGGGTATAAGCTCATCGAGAGAGTGTGGGTTGATTCATAGGTGGGGTAGATAATGTGACATATTTTTGATCATCTAAGTGTTAGTTGCATACTAATAATGATTGGTGTAGGATTTCCATGGCGCGTGGTAGTGGACGTGGACGTGCTAAAAGGCCCACAAGATTTGTGGATGGATCAAATGCTTGGGATCCTATAGAGCAGCACGAGGATACTGGGGTCTTATCTGGTGATGAGGAACATTCACAGGAACCAATGCCCAATCCCATGGACAACACTGGTGGTGATGAGGAACATCCACAAGAACCGGCGCCCAATCCTTTGGACAACCCCCAGAAACTGGGACCGCAGAAACGGGAACACCGGGAGGATCTGTAGTTCAGCTTAGGGACCAGATAGGTCTTCCTCAGCTGGTGCAATACTTAGTGCAGCAACAAGCTACTGCAAGAGCTGATACACTGAGATTAATAGAAGCACAACAGCAACAGCAACAGTTCATGCAGCAGCTATTATTACAGCAGCAACAGCTAGAAGGTAGGATTCCACAATGACAAATCACTTTGATAGACTTCAAGAAGTATGCGCCACCGGTATTCAATGAAACATCTGATCCCATGGAGGCAGAGGGTTGGTTAAAGGTTGTAGAAAAAGTATTCCAAGTCTTGCGGTGTCCGGAATGGGAGAATGTTACTTTTGCTACATTCTTGTTACAAGATGAGGCAGCTGCTTGGTGGGAGTTGGAGCTTGGAAAGCAGGGACCAAACGATGTACCTTTTATCTGGGCAGATTTTCGAAAGGTTTTTTATGAGAGGTACTTTCCTCAAAATGTTTGGGTACAAAAATTTCGAGAATTTGATCGCTTGGAGCATGGTAACTTAACCGTTTCTCAGTATGCTGCAAAATTTGAAGAATTATCGAGATATGCTCCATTACTGTTAGCAGATGAAGGGATCCGGGCCAGGAAATTTGAAAATGGACTTCGAGGTCGGATTCAGCATCGGGTGACTGCCTTCGAGCTACCTACCTATAAAGAGGTCGTCAACAAGGCACTGATTATAGAAAGGGGATTGGATGTGGCTCAAGCTGAAAGAGAAAAAGCTTTAAAGAGAAGATCCAGATCAGGAGGATTTTAGGATCAACCTAATGAAAATATCAGTGCAAAGACATGGAAGCCTGATAATGCTGCTCTAGGTGACGAGACTCAATAAAAGGAGGAGATCCAGTGTTACAGGTGTGGTGGGCCGCATCTTAAGTGAGACTGTACTTGGCCAGGAGGGAAGTGCTATAACTGCGGAAGGGAGGGTCACAAGGCGATTATGTGCTATAAGCAAAAGGGATCACTATATCGACCACCTCAAGGAATACAGCAACCAGGAGGAGGGTAGCAAGACTCGAGCACCGAAGGACGAGTGCACGCACTCACGCAGCAGGATGCCAACGCATCCAATTCAGTAGTGACAGGTATGAGTAGGTTATGACCATTTGGGACGGTAATACAAGTGATTAGAATCATGATGACATAATGATTATTAGGATATTACAAGAATAGTGTTAGAACTTAGATTATGATGATTTGGAACTGTGGTATAAGTGATTTTGATAGATGTGAGTCATATCGAAATTCAGATCATGATTTTTCGAGACTGGGATACAAGTGAATTGGAAAATCACATGATAGTATGATGGTTATTGGGACATGACTGAGTGGTATCTTAGGTTATGATTACTTGGAATCATGATGTTCTTGTGAAGTTAATTAAGGATAATTATTCATATCAAAAGATTGGTGTTCCTTTTGAAGAGCTCGAGAAAATTTGATATGGATTGTAAATGGAACATGTCAAGTTAGAATTTTATATAATTTCGTTGTATATAAGACTTGCGAAACAAGTGCCCTACAAGGAAAACTATTAGGGAGTTTGAGAATGATCTGATGGTTGATTACTTTTAAGGTTTAGAATCTCAATCAAACTAATTTCGAGGACGAAATTATTTTAAAGGGGGGAGAATGTAACAACCCAGTTTTTGGCTTTATGGGCCGAAGTCGGCAGGCCCAGCCGACTTCAGCCCAATCGAAAAAAAAAAATGGACGAAGGGGCGAGGCGACTGAGGACCGGAACAGGGGAGGGAGAGGCGGAGTCGAACGGGGGATTTTCCTTCTCCCTTTTCCGACCGGGGTCTTCGCCGGAGAAGTTGAGGAAGGAGTCAGGGGGGGAGAGGGAGATGGATGGTGTCGTGGTTGGGTTGGACCGGGACTCCGGCCGACACGGTTTCCCTTTCCCCTATGCGATAAGGAGACGACGATGATTTCTTTAAATCCCCCACACCGCCGCCCCATCGAGCTATCTCTCCGCGGTGTCTCTTCCTCTCCGGCAAGCAGCGAAGAGCTTTCTTGCCTGTAAGTCCGGTTACGTTTATTTTAAATTATTTAAGGGAGGATTTAATCGGGATGGGGGAGATTATTTGGTTGGGGCCATGGATCACCGTGACTGCGCCACCGTCCTCTCCGATCCGTCGAGCCTTCCTAGAGATTTATCTTCTTGGCCGCCGGTAAACCGGGGGGAGAGGCTGGTTCGGCGGGGCTGAGGGAGAGGCAGGGAGGAGTTCGGGAGAGAAGAAAAGAAAAGAGAAAGAAAAAAAAGAAGAGAGGAGAAGAAAGAAAGGAAGAAAAAGAAAGAAAAAAAAAGAAAAAGAAAAAAAAATAAAGAGAGAAGGAAGAGAGAGAAAGAGGAGAAAGAAGGAAGAGAGAGAATCAAGGGATTTTCTCGGGATTCATGAAAATTAGAAATTTATATTTTAATAAAAAATATTTATTAATGTAGGGAATCAGTCTTCTGAGCAGGAAGGTGCCGTGTAAAATTCGGGTACAGACTAATTCAGGTAGATTCTTGAGAGGTAAGGATCTCTAGACCTGATCACCGGTATAAATATATATATGTATATTTATCTCGATATGATTTGATTCAGACATATGAGCATCAGCATACATGACTAGATTTCCATGGAATAGTTGATATTTATATGTTGGACAGCATGATTTTTGATGTTACTAGCTATGTTCTGGTATACCATGTGTTATCAATAATGTGCTATTTATGTAGGATGGACCATGAATGATGTATTATTTGTATGGGTTGGACCATGATACAGTTATTGAAAAGCTATGAATGTTATGATTGCTATGAGATGATGTAGATGGATGAAGTGATAACGATATTTGGACTAGCCATGGATCTGAAGTTGTCGGAGCCACGGGCTTCATACGAAGAATAGCCAGCCATGGGCATTTAAAACATGGGACAGCCAGAGTCACGGGCTTTGTACGTGAGTTAGCCTAGCCACGGGCTTAGAATACATGGTTGATAATGTGATTGCCAGTCATGAGCGTCGCATGACAATGGCTAGTCCAATACCCTAAAGAAGAGAAAAAGTTAATGAAAACATATAAAGAAAATATAATGTTATGAAAGGTTTTGATATACTTGATATGTTATGATCATAATCTTGCTGCTTTCAGTTTTTATATTAATACTGGTATGATTGTGAATAAACCTTACTAGGCTGTGTAGCTTGCTCTCTATTTTCTATTTTTTTTTTTCAGAGACTCAGGACCTTACTAGGCTGTGTAGCTCCTCTCTATTTTCTTTTCTTTTTTTTTTTCCAGAGACTCAGAATACATAGCGAGGATTGGGCTGGACATGAGACGGAGCTTCATTAATGTTCAGTTAGTTAGTTAGTTAGAATTAGTTTCAGATGCTTGTTGTGAATCAATAGACCAATTAGTGATATTGATTTAATAAATGAATTGTTTAATTGTTAATCAATTGTTTATATAATACTAGTTTTAATTTTGATGTGTTTGACTCGTGTACCCAAACTTTGCATGATCTCTAAGATAATACCTAGAGTTTGTACGACCGGTCACATAGCCGATTTCGGCGCTGAATTTGGGGTGTGACATTTATGATGCGCTGCTTCCTCACCTTGGCATGTAAAGGAACTCCATGATCAGCCTCTTTTACCATATTGCTTCATGCATGATTCGCATCTTTTGGATAAAAAAATCCTGACAGTTTGCTAAGCCTGTCAACCTCTTGTACCATCACAAAGCTATCTCTCAAGAGAAACACGTGATCTAAAGCTTGCACCATGCCTCCGAACCCTAAGACGCCTGACAAATGTAATCTGAAGACTGCACCATGCCTCCAGCCCTAAGATACATGACTCAAGTCTTGTTGCTTCAATTTCCAGCAGGAGGGCAAGAGAAAGGGAACAACGTTTGTGCAGACCTTATTCTACTCCATTAGATACCAAATGTCATTATAACTATAATCTGTCGTCCAAACAATAAAAGCTGCCCTTTACATATTTATATCATATATTTCTAAATAGCATCTATTATTTTGCATAGCATAGATAATGGCGCCACATTAGATGCTTCTATTTGTTTTTAAGAACTCAAATTATCATGTCAGTAAGCACCTTAACGTCATATACAGCACATTGTTATTCTGTTGTTGCCCATTATGTTCTGCTATAACATTATATAACAGCTGTTATCAAAACACAGCCCAGGCCTGAGCCAGGCATCTCACTAGCCCTATGACAGGAAGTCCTGGCAGAGTACTCTGCTAAAAAAAAATTAGGCAGAGGGATCATGCTTAGGTGACATCAATGTCATTGAAAAACTCGGGCCCCAACATGAGAACAACCATTCTGAATTTTTCTCAAAGAACGGGAACGGTGTTCCGTAGCACGTGTGAACCAGCTAGAAGGGATTCACATGAATCAGACAACCAAATCAATGAAACTGCTGTGCACGGTCTACGTTTTGAAGGTACGGATTAGTCAGGCCAATCTTTATCTTCTTGAAAATATGGCCAATGTTATGGTCAACAAAGAAGTCTTGCTCATCAAAGCACATCCAAGTCAGAACAAGCTCCAGATTGCCAACAGTTTTGGACAAGATTCAGAAAAATACATGAATCATAAGTCGGTGGATTATCAACTCAGGTTACAAATTATCCAACAAAGAGCAGATTCTGATCTTTACCTTTCTTGTCCACATATGTTAGAGAGAATCAGACCATGACAGGTTGGTAAAAAGCAATTGGTCAAGGAGCTGGCATACCTGCTGATTTGGTTTAATCGGTGTTGGACTTTGATGGGTCCCAACGGGGTAACTTCAGGTTTTTCCAGAACTCTGGCTGGAATCACCAATTGGCAAGTCTGGACCACTATAGGCTCACCTCCATACCTTCTCAACTCTACTGCAGCACCAGTCCCAAAAACATTCATGGTTCTATAATTAGAATCCAGACAGAATTTTGATCCACCCAGCTTAAAAGAGCAGTAATAATACCCAAAGCTTCGTATCTCAATCCAAGCCTCCTCATCGTCATTTATGGAAGATTTCAAGTTGGAGTGGTCAAGAATACAAGAATCACTTTCGTGTTGGAATATCAACAAGCATGCCCAGGTGTCCTCTTAAAGGGTGAACATACAGGCCGAGTCACTCCACACAGAAGAAACTAGACATCCCTTACCTTGATCCTGACCTCAGAAAGGGAATGTAGGAGAGTTGTTGGACTTGATGGTACAGGACTGAACCTTCGGGCCAAATACCTGAAACATGGTATGAAGACCGCATAAAGGGCACCAAGGATGAAAGGAGCCGCAACAATCCAGCCTAACAGCTGCAAGGAAAAGTTTGACATGATCTACTTAGATCAGCATCACAGAACATAAGCAACGACTAATAGACTAAAGATTAGGAGGAAAAAGAGAAAGAAGTCCAAGAAACAAGGTTATAATGTCTAATGCTGTATGTTGATGATAGAGATCTATAATGTCATATACTTCTTGATAATAATAAACCATCTTTCAGCAACTTGCCTTGTGGAGTTTTCACAAAATTTTAGCAAAATTTACTCGACATTGTATGCATTAGCTGTGGGCAAATAAAGAATATTGTTTGAAGATGCTAGTGGTACATTTGTGGTAAAACAAGGAAGGACCGCAAATGCATACTTGCTAATGAGGTGTAGGAACAAATTAGATGATAAGATTTGAGGCCACCGAAAGGGGCTCTAATTTCTTTGAATGATAGTAGAAGGAATTCAGAAAGGCTAGTGTGAATGGACAATGAAGTCCTCAAATGGGGACAAATAGCAAGGGAGAAATCTTAAAGCCAAGTGACAGTTCTGGCATGATCCTCATTATCCAATTAACTGCCACGTAATGCATGAAATTAACCTGTTGATGCAGGGTAAATGCATGAAGCTGATGGCGACAACTCTTATACGGACTCTACCATATGGCTAACAAAGTGTAACTGTAAAAATCTAGATGGCTACGTTTTACATTTGACATATTGGCAAACTAATGAAAATCTGTAGATCCTGTAATTTAATGTTCATCCATGCAACATGCTCCTTGACATCTTTGGCATGCAAACTATGTAAATTCTTTTAACAACCATGTGAAAGAGAATCAAGAACATGATGTTTTCATATCAAGTGATGCCATTGTGCATATGATTATAAAAATTTGTGGATGTAACTAAAGCATACTAATAAGCGGCATTGATCTGAGAGATCTCTTTGGGATGAAACAAATTATTATAGGTGCCTTAAATTTATATCTCCATGTACACAAAATTTGTTAATAGTCAGAAACAAAAAAATTGCTATTTGTTTCAGGCCAAAGCAAGCCAGCCGACCCGCTATATGACAGTCTTACTCTTTTAAGGTGTCATACAAGGTATTCTCCGTATTGCAGCTTGAAATTTATCTCATATTATTATTGATGCTGCAAGTACCATACCACAACCAGAATTTGCAGCATTCAGATTTTTTGATATCAATGCTAGCTCTAACAGTTACTATGAAGGATCATCTGAACTACATGTGCAGAACATGTTAGGTTTAATTAAGCACAAGCCCATTACCAAGGATCATCAAATATTTAATCTATCCTATTTTCTGTTTACTATTTTTTTTATGCATGCAGAATTTACAGATTTTTCCATATTTAGTAGTTTCAACTCATTTTATAGGTTTCCCTCACTTGTGAAAAAACCCAAATTTTTAGCTAAGACTGATAAAATATGCTATGGAACAGAGATGGCAGAACCAGCCCACACTAGAAGTCAGATGAAACTGGTTATATAGAAACATATTTTAACTGCACAACAAGTTTTGTGGTGGAACCTTTTGTCAAATAAGAAGGTTTCATAAAGTTATCTAATAAGTGCAGCAACCAACCGCATGGTATACAGAAACTAATACTTCTCTTGAGGCTTGGCCAGTCAACACCTTTTTCAATGCATCAGATGTTAAAGGAAAGCGAGGGCCCCCAGAAATAACTTCTCCCAAGCGCAAAAATGGTATAATCAGACTGAAAACAACGTGAATGTTAGTCCGAATATGATAATAAACATGAAATAGTAGATCACATCTAGAGTGGATGGTAAATAGAACTAATTCACAAATTGACAATATCCAATAACCAGCCTTATTTATGGAAAAAATTAATTCTCATGTACTGCAGGCAGTTATTTATGAAATATTAAGCATGCATGAAGAGATTAGTTAGGTTACATCCACACACCCAGATAAATTGGGTATGCACTGATTACATTGTGACATGGATTTACTTCAGATATATGGCTCTGTTCCAATCTTAAGTTATTGTTTTTTTTTTTTTTTTTTCTTGGAAGAATATGGAAAGGTCTCAAAGATCAGGAAAAGATTCAAGATATAAAGTGCTTTACAGATTTTATGGGTCCTGAAAGGCCTTCAGGTGGATATGAGTAAGATATTGCTTCTGAGATGAAGTAGCTTCATTTTTGTATGGTAGATACCTAATGATATGCAATGTTCTTGCACAAAGCGGATCCAGCATGCAGTGAGGTTCCTGAACGAGCAGCTTTTTTTGCTTAGAGAGAGAGAGAGAGAGAGAGAGAGAGAGAGAGAGAGAGAGAGAGGATGAGCAGTTTGCCTGCATTAAGAGCATGGCTATAACGAATTCTCCTTGTATTTAAATTGTTTCTACTGGGTCCCTTGCAGAATGACAGTCTTTTGTTGCCAAAAACAATGACCATTTGATGAAAGCCAGCACATGCTGCTGCACGTTGTTCCTTGGTAAATAAATCTTCAACCTCACAAACCAAACAATATCATTTTAGGTAAATTTTTTGAAGAAAAAAAGAATCATTCTCTAACAAGAATGACTTAGTTTTACCCAAGAATAGAAATAGAAATATTAAAGTAGGAATGAATTTCATTAAGAAGAAATTTGGTGGACTTGACTTTTCCTAGTTACTTTCATCCAATCCTTGTAAATTGATACACTGATAATGAATCACTACTCCAAAACAAGGATTTAACATTGTTGGGTGGCACCTCGATGCACGCATGCCTATAGAGAAGTGTGTAGTTTGTGCGGTCCACGCACACAGCACACATAATCAACATGGGGGGCGTGTGGTCCCAGGCCTTTTTTAGGTTGTACACGGGAAAAGACCTTGTTTTGACTTGGTTTGGACTCCATTTTCAATACCATTTGAATCTCTGGATTTCTGTTAAAGTGCTCTTCGATAGAAAGACATCCTAGGATCTATAAAAAGACGAACAGAAAGCCAGAAAGTATGTGGCAGCGACAGAAAAAACCTATAAGGACTAAAGGATCTTCTTGAGAGGTGAGAGATTGTGAAAGAGATTTTTGGATTTCTTGTTGAGTTTGTTATACAGGATGAAAGTATAAGATCTCTTTTATAATTTTTTTCATAGTGAAACCTTGCATGTCCTATTGATTATGTTTTCTATTTTATTTTCTCTTCTTCCTTCTCTTATGCATTAACAACAATATCGTGATCTTGGATACAGAAATTCATATTTCACACGAGAAATTACACTAGTATCAGAGTAGGTGATACTACAATAATTGGTATCAGAGTTCCAGATTATCCATATTAATCGAGATTGAAGAAGATAAGCACAATCAAAGTCAACATTAACCGTTCGATGAGAAGAACAATTTTTTTTCTAACAAGAATAAAAGACGTGCTCATTCAGCAAGGATTGATTAATGCTCTCATATATGAGGAAATGTTGGCTACCATGGAGGACAGGATTTGGAAGTAGCTTCAAATACAGGTAGTGAGTACAATATGCTTATATTTGGTAGATGACATGATGATTTATATATTGAGTAAGACTTTTTCGGTGGTGATATGGATGAAGCTCAAGGAATTGTACATAGCAAAGTCCCTCACCGATGCACTCTTTTTTTGGAAGTAGTTCTATCAACTGTGGATAAACAAAGGACAAAGCATGCAAGAGCATCTGAACAATTTTCAAAGAATTCTCACCAATTTTCTCTGTATAGATGAGAAGATTGAAGAGAAGACCAGGGCGTCGATCTTGCTATCATCACTTCTATGTTTCTTCGAGTCCTTGGTGGCTGTTCTTCTAGTAGAAAAGAATACCATCAAGATGAAGGAGGTCATTTCAATGCTTCTTTAAAATGAGGCTCTCGAGTGAGAGAATCAAGCTTTGAATTTAAATGGGAACTCAATGTTGGTAGTCTCTGAAGGAGCTGGCGACAGAGGACAGAGTGGCAGAGGATCGCATGGCAAGCGATTCAGGTCCAAGTTGAAGGATACTAGCAAGATCAGATACTACCGGTATGACGAGTTGAGACATCATGTCAGAGATTGCCCGTAGCTCAAGAATCGGACGAAGCCTACAACAACAGTGATCGACGGTAGCAACAGTGACGAATACGGTGAGGCATTCATAGTATATGATGAGGTATTTACTTTCCTACAGTGGATTCTAAATTTTGCATATCTCCATCATGCATGAAGCAGGAGAAGCTATTCAACTCTCTAGAGAGTAGAGGATGCTGTCCACCTACCAAGCGGATCGAGCTATGCGATCAAGGATGAAGAGACAGTCAGCTTAAAGCTTCATGATTAAATTATGAGAAAACTGGATGAGATCCGATACATACCCAACTTCAGTAAGAATCTAATCTTATTAAGTAAACTGGATTCAAATGGTTATACATGGAGAGCTGGTGATAAAATCTTGAAAGTTATATACGACAGTAGTGCTGTCTTAAAGAAAAAGAAGTATGGAATACATTATCTCTTAACAGGGAGTCCAGTACAAAATGAAGTCCCTGATGCAAATGGGAGCCTAATTCGAGATGAAGCTTTGAAAGTAAGTGGATCAACCATGAGATGCGAGACTCGAGAGGGCGACGGACGATATCATAGAGTGAAGTTCTTATTACCGCAGGAAGCTTCTCCGAGTAGGTCTCAAATCAGACAGAGCACAGCACGCGACAGAGATGAAATCGAGTGACCTGGCTCAACTTCCATATTTGCCCATCCATTAGTAGGTGTTTTCCTAGGGCATGAAGGTGAGATCTTTCAAGAGCTCTTAAAAGTTATGTAAAATTCGAACACTGAGTCGAGGTAGAGATTGTTGGGTGGTGCCTAAATGCCGCATGCCGCAGGGAAGTGCGTAGTCCATGTGGTCCAAGACCTTTTTTGGACCATGGGAAAACTTTGTTTTGACTTTTACTCCATTTTCAATACCGTTTGAATCTTTGGATTCCTATTAAAGTGCTCTTCAACAAGGAGACATTGCAGGGTCCATAAAAAGAGGGACAAAGAGCTAGAGAGTGTATAGTAGTGGTAGAAAAAACCTGTAAGGGTTAGAGGGTTCCTTTGAGAGGTAAGAGCTTGTGAAAAGAATTTTTTGAATTTTTTATGGATGCAAGTAAGATCTCATTCGCAATTTTTTTTATAGTGAACCTTGCATGCCCTATTGATTATGTTTCTTGTTCTATTTTCTTTTCTTTCTTCTCTTGCAGCATCAACAATGACATTGTGATATTAGATACGGGGATCTGTATTTTGTACGAAAAATTTTTCAATAAGTAGTATCGGAGTAAATGATACCACAACAAATATGCAAGACGAGGGTGTCTCAATTTCTACATGGAATGTGATTCCTCATTGTATTGCCCATCCCGATGGCCATTCCTATTAAACATCTTGATATATACTACAATCTCTTTCCCTTTCATCTTTCCTTTGTTTCTTTTTCTTTTTTCTTTCCTTTCTTCCTCTTTTCTTCTTTTATTTATTTCTTTTTTCTTCTTCCTTCCTTCTTTCCATTCCATTTCCTTCCTCTTCCCTTCCATTTTTCCTACTTTCTTCTTATCCCTTCATTCCTTTCTTTTTTTCCTTTCTTCCTTCTTTTTGTTTTCTTCTCCCTTCCTTCCTTTCTTTCCATTTATTTATACTTTGCTTTTCTTCTTTTTTTCCTTCCTTTCTTTTCTTTTCTTCTTCTTTCCTTTATTTCTTTTCTCTTTCTTCTTCTTTCCATGGATGGGTTTTAAAGACTATCCTCCTAGTCCATTTTCTTAAGGAATGGAACAAAATGGCCAAGACGCACCTCATCCCGCTAAGATTTAAAACATTGCATCAAAATTTATGAATTTTAAAAACCCCTATATATTCGATTATGTTCCAAAATTTTGCTTAGTGGTGAGATTGCATCATAGTATCTTTGAGAAAAGAGAAGAAATCCACCCAAAATTATTAATCATCATCATGGTATTAAATAGAAAATATGAGATCTTGATGTGTAGTCCAAGGAATTAGGTGACATGCATATAACTATCTTTCTCTTCAGAATACGATATTATTTTATTCAATCATAATTAGCTAAAATTCAACTTTTTTCATGTCATGCTTCTTAAAGCTGAGGGATGCACTAGTATGAAGGAGCAATTTGGTAAATATGGAATGAATGGAGAGAGGGATGGCAACAAAATCCAAATCCATAGGTATCCAACCCGATCCGACCCAATTGGGCCAGGTAGTCAATGCTTTGATTGGGTTTAGATCGAGTTTGGGTAAAACCCAAATGCTTAACTTTGGATTTGGGTCGGGACTGGATAGATATGCACCCGACCCAAATCCGACCCAAATTATTATAATATTTAATATATATTATATTAAATATATTTTATTTTGATTGAATATGAAACTAAGTGCTGTTGAACTAAAAATGTAGTTGAATTTTATTTGTTTAATGTATATATGATGTATAAAATAGTGGATAATTTTAAAGTTGACGAAAATAAAAAAAATATTTAATGTGACTCAATTGGATTCGAGCCGGGTAAACTCGAATTACCTGATACTCGATTGAAATGGGTTTGAGTAAAAAAAACTCAGTTCAGATAGTGTTTGGACTGCATTTGGATAGTTTATTGGATATTCGAGTTTGGGTTTGGATAGTTAGAAACCTGGCCCGAACCCGACCCATTGCCATTCCTAAATGGAGAGGGATAGCGATAAATTGAAATTCACATGGGATGTAGTAGTAAGGAAGGACTTGATATCTCAACTCTTTTAAGAAAGTATGGCCCTAAACCGAGCAGAATGGAGGAAAAGGGTTCATGTAACCAACTCCAACTAGTTTGAGATTAAGGTTCAGTTGAGTTGAGTTGCACTTCTTGAAAATGAAAAAACCCAGCTCTTTTACTTACATCTTTTGTTGCTATAGTTGCTGATTTATTTACCTAAAAGCATTAATTGTAAGGATAGCAACTCCCTACCCTAAGACCATGGATGTACTAGATGATCATCAAACACTACCGCATATCAGTATCAATAAAAACTTAATAATTGAATTTGAGTGTATCTAAAAGCTGATCAATCATTAGCCATTCCTTATCAAATATATAAGGAGGTAATAACCTTTCTTGCCATTTCAATAGCTACACCTTCCACCACCTCAGTAATCAAGGCATCAATGATCTCATAAAATTTGATATGGAAAGCATATACATTTGGTAAAAGGACAAGACAAACATCATCTATGAGTTACCACTACGGTGGTAGTGCGGTTGGTAAAGGCTTGGCTCCCCCCTTGCCTGGTCACGGGTTCGAGGAATGATCCCATGGATGACTCGATTAAAATTCCGAAATTTTCGGATGCACGTGACTGGGGGGTGGACCGGCTGATACTCCGGCGCTGTAGTAGGGCTAGGCTGACGTACTCACCGGTTGGTGGGGAAGGTACGCGGAAAAATTGCGGCATGTATCGAACAAAGGTCTAGCGGGCTGGGAGCCAGAATGGGGAGCTACATCGGGGTAAAACCCCCCCTACCTTTTTGTTCTATCAAAAAAAACATCATCTATGAGTTACTTGTGTGTCACACAATGAAAAGTGAACTTGCAGAACTATGGTCATGCGGTAATGATGTTCAATGCTAAGAAACATGGGAGACACAATACAAAAGAAATATATGAATGAAAGCCTACAACTTGTATCAAGTAGGCCATTGAGCAAAAAAGGCACCCAAATGCACCAGTCTCCCACCATTGCGGGATTTGGGGAGGTTCACATGCATGCAGCTTTACTCCCGTGTATAGAGAGGCTGTTTCCGTGTTTCAACCTCACTGTTGCGCCAAGGCCCTCCCTCTAAGATAAGGTCATGGAGGACCGATGTAATTTGTTGGTCATATCCATAATATCTTTGCTAGAGAGACAGGATAAATTTGCATAAACTTTCCTCAACAACACCTCAATGTGAGCTGAAAAGCTTGAAGAGCTTGTAACATCTTTGTTTTCCTCAAAGGGGCAAAACAAATGAAGAATATTTCTTATCTTTTTTGACTTGACGACAGAGGATCTGGCCTTGTTACGTAGGAATAATGATGTGAAACTTATAAAGTTAGACAAGATTTATGTTTTTGCAATCATAAGATATTCCTATTTTATTGCAGACTTATCGAATCATTAAACAAAACAGCGAAGATTTACCAACATTCACATTCATGTGCAATAATATAGCTTACTGCTTATAGAATAGATATATCAACATAATGCAAAGCCATGCTCTATATGGCGGAAAAAAATTATCTAAAGCTCAACAGTATAACTGTCAATAGATATACAGAAGACACTGAACAATCAATATGATTTTAACTTCTAGTTCTTTGTCAACAAGTACATGAACAAAATATAATTAGTGAATGATAAGCTGTCAACAACAATTATGAATTACCTCAACTCAATCGGAGTAGCAATAAAGTTAGCAAGCATTACTGTCGGAGCATGACAATGACTTCTAAGTAGCGCAATAGCCAATCCACAAAGAAAAACAGTGACCCCTGTTATTGACAAAAACCCATGTCAATCTTAAACACATTCGAGTTACAGGCAAAAATGTGTACAGCTTGCACATATGTGTGCACATGTGCATGTTTGATGAATATCAAGTTGCATGGTTCATAACATGGAAAGAGGACCAACAACTTTCTCGAAGAACAAAATCTTTATAAAACATTGCAACAAACTGAAGCATGGTAACAAAATCCATAGAGTCAAGCTGCAGTCCACTGTAATTCAGTAGCTAAAAATAAATAAATAAATAAATAGCTGTTTCATGTTGATAGGTTTAGGACCTAAATGTTAGTTATATAAAATGTACTTTAAGACTTATTTAAGTTAATTTGAGAGCAACTTAAGTCTACAGATACCATGATTGGTTCAGCCATGTTGTCATTTTTATAATTCCAATTCAAACATTGATGCTTAATATAGTACCATCAAGGTATGCCATCAATTCTATTTTACAAAGAATTGGGTAAGATAATTAATGCAAGTACATATGTTAAGCATTTGATCCTTCTCATCTATAAGAATTTCTATTGAGTGATCCATATGAAAATATCATTTCAATTTCCAGATGTTGGGTGCAAGTACTTTAGGATAAACACCCAGGTAAAGTAGGTTCAACTTAATCCTGTCATTTTCCTGATTCTATGCAAATCTAATTGTACTAAAAACTTTTCACCAAACAAGCATATTTCCCGTCCTTCCTAAATTTTCTTATGGCTCTTTATCTCATTCTCTCAATGAAAATAAGGAGGGCTTGTTCCCCTCCTGCTCACTCAAAATACTGCAGCTTCAGATTGCTGGTAGACATTATTAATCTGATTCAGCTAAACAGAACCATAATAAAACTACGGATTAACAGATCAAAGCTGATCAGTATTTTTTAATTTATGAAATCTGTTCTTAGATGTAGATAAATTGATGGTTATATTTCATAAAAAAACTTTGCAAACTTCTAGGGCATCTAATGTTTTAATTTAAAAGTACTAATAAATGGAATGCCATCTTATTTACACCTCTTCAACATGATGAAACAAGGAAGTTCATGCATAATATTGTATAAACTACTAGCCTGCAATAATGATGAAACTCATCCAAATCACCCATTTACAGTAATGGCCGTTACATTAGATTAATCCAGAGAAAAGAATGGGTCAAAGAGAATGTGGAAGCAATTAAATCCATTGTATAAAGATTGGCCAAATGTGACCAAGCATAATATCTAATATCCTACAAACGAGCCCCACAGATGATAACGTACATATCACTCTAATAATGAAGAATTTTACATCGTGACCATAGCAAATTAGTATCATAGCAAATTTCAGATTTTTATACAGCTAAGCATCTAGACTGCTAAAAGCAACCAACAGAAGGCTCCACCTTCACCCAAATAAACATCAATGATCACATAGATACAGTAAGGGACAAAATTATCTATGGGTATGATTGTAAGCAATATCCATACCACATATCGGGAATAATCCCAATGTTGTCCCAAGAGCAGCGGAAAATGCCAATTGCTTTGGTTCAGCACCCCTACAGGAAAAACATCATCCATAATTTCTCAGCTACATCTTCAATTTCAAGTGAAATTTGGATGAAATATCATCTATTTTCTGAAATAACTGTAATAAAACATAGAAATAAACAATGTTTTCCCATGCTTAAAAAGGAGAAATGAAATCAAAAGCCGAAAACAGTGGGGAAAAGGGTTTCCGTTTCCGATCAAATCTCCAAACAAATAAGGAAAATACGCGGCATACGAGGGAAAGATTACTTTCTGACAATTTGTAAGAGAGGATCGATCACTCTCCTATTCACCCATGAAATCAGCCTAAGCAGCATCTTGCAAACAATCTGCAAGAACAAGAACTCTTTCTTGCTTTCTCCTTGTCGCTCAATTGATCAAAAGATCCCAAACCATTTGTGGTTCAGAAAAAGGGCAAAAACTCTTCTTGATCCTTTTTTGAGCCACCTCAAGCAAGAAGAATCGAAGCCATAGACTATGATCCTGGTAAATGGGAGCTTCGACGAGGATTTCTAGCGGTGGCTTTTCGAGAAATTTGGATTGGAATTAGGGTTCAGGGAGAACGAGGTCCATGTCGAAGAACGAGCGTCCGCCCCTCGACGCACAACCGCTTCACGTTTTTTATTTTTCCAGAAAGTATTGAAACTGCTTTGGAGGCGGAAAAACCGATAAATGATATACGCAAACGGACAGAGTTTTTATTTATTTAAAAAATTATTAATTTACAATTAAAATAATATTATCTGGAATTAATGGTTGTCGATAATCAATTTTTTCTTTTTTCTTTTTTTTTTTTCTCGCTAAAACTTACCATTTTTATACAACAAAAAAATATAATATATAAAAATTAATCAATATAAATTTATATTAAAAATAATTAATTTTTTTAAAAAATAAAATAATTAGGTAAGTAGTTCATGCTCTCATTTTATTTTATCGAGAGAATACAAAATTTTAATTTTGATAGCCTTAAAAGTCCATTTCTTAGTGAAAAATACAAAAACACTAATTTATGCAACTAACTATATATTGTACGGTATAAATTTATTTTTTTAAAAAAAACTTAGATTCATATCCTTCATTTTAAAATTAAATAAACATCTCATAAGTTATTTATCCTGGGAGGATGTTACAGTAATCAGGATAAGGATGGCTCTTGACTATTTAATTCATTCAACTTGATTATTGATTTAAGTTACCAATTTAATAAAACGATCATGATCCAATTTGGATTTGTGATCCATTTAAATTAGATACGGATTAATATATTTTTTATTCATCTTGCATTTGATCTAATCCATGACCCATCCGACTTGAGCTAAGTGCCATCCTACCGATAACAAGAGAATATTACCGGTTTAGGACATGGTAGTGATACTATTACCAAGTAGTAACAATTGATGGCTTAGGATAGAGCAGTAGCAACATTTTCGAATTCCTATTGTCCTTTCATTTTATATTATTCTCTATATAGTGGTTGATGAAGCATTACTCAATTATTCATTCGTTATATGCAGATATGAATATAGTGGAATTAGTTTTGATTAATTCTAACAATCTTCACTAATTTTGAAGAAATAATTCTATGCACTATTGTTGATGGTATTGTTAGTTTTGCTACTTTTTATGAATTTTAAGTTGTTTGATGTTAAAGCTGCTTTGAAACAAAGTTAGCTAGCAATATCCTGCAACTCAGAAATTACAGAAATAGTTTGTTGTGTTGTTGGTTAACAAACCAAAAATTAGTTTCCAATGACAAAATAATCAAAAAAATTGAAATAATTATAAACTATTTAAATATATATTTTTTTAAATTTTAATAAAAAATAGGAAATTAAAGAAAGAAAGAGCTCGATATAAAAAAAGGACGTATGGATAGAGATGAAAAGAGATTAACAAAAGAAATAAAAAAAAAGATGAAAGTGATGGAAGATTAATCCAAAAAAATTAAAACAATATAGATGAAGATAAAAAGAGATAAAAACTAGAAACAAAAATAATGTGGATAGAAATGAGATGAGATTAATATAGAAAAATAAAGAATCATTTGCCGAGAAAAAGATGTAGATGGAGATGAGGGGCGGGGAATACTTAAAATTTTATTTTTAGATTTATATTTTTTTTGAAAGTACAAATGTATTCCAAACATTCACTTTGTCTTTTTCTTGCTTTATATATCTCATATTAATTACAAAAATTTTTTTAATTACTTTTGAATTTATATTTATTTAAGCTTTTACCAAACTTTTGATTAATTTTTATATTTTATTTTGAATTTTGATCAAATTATTGCCAAATGAAACTTACATGGTTAAAGGTATAAAACCATCTATTAGCAAGAAGTACCTGACATATGAAGTAGAAATCTACGATAAAAAGAGATAAAAACTAGAAACAAAAATAATGTGGATAGAAATGAGATGAGATTAATATAGAAAAATAAAGAATCATTTGCCGAGAAAAAGATGTAGATGGAGATGAGGGGCGGGGAATACTTAAAATTTTATTTTTAGATTTATATTTTTTTTGAAAGTACAAATGTATTCCAAACATTCACTTTGTCTTTTTCTTGCTTTATATATCTCATATTAATTACAAAAATTTTTTTAATTACTTTTGAATTTATATTTATTTAAGCTTTTACCAAACTTTTGATTAATTTTTATATTTTATTTTGAATTTTGATCAAATTATTGCCAAATGAAACTTACATGGTTAAAGGTATAAAACCATCTATTAGCAAGAAGTACCTGACATATGAAGTAGAAATCTACTAACAGTGATGGAATTCTTTGAACTTTTAATTTTCAATTTTTTAAAAACTTGGCTATTTGAATTCCTTCCAAACTATTGATTGGGAATTCTTTAGATTTTGTTTCGAATTTAAAAATAATTAAATTCTTGCCATTTGAATAAAGGATTAAAAGGTTGAATTTTCTTTAGAGTCATCTTCTAAAGTTATTCGATATTGAACAAAAAATGTGGGATTAGACCCTCTTAAGGCCAGTTCAGATAATCCCACTGGATCTGTAGAATTAGAAATAGAATATCTAGTGTTATACAATACCAGGCTTTGGCCCAACCCATGTTAACCGGGCCTTTTCCAGCCCCTTCTGATAAGGAGACCAAAAAGACCAGTTGAAGCGTATGTTTTTTTCCCTCTCTCTCTCTCTCTCTTATGAGATTCACCCTCCAACCAGGCCTTTTCCTTCCCCTTCTGATAAGGAGAAGGGGCTGGAAAACGACCTGTTGATGCGTTTTTTTTTTTTTTTTTCTTATGAGATTCATCTCGGTCCACACTAAAGCCGTTCCCAGGAATCCTTAGCACGTGGTTCCATGATCCCGTTGTATTACAGAACTATCCAAATAATTCCTGGTCTTTAAAAAGTTTAGACATATTGCTTGTATTGGTGTTTGTAGACTTGGGTTGGATGCCCATGATGGATCGACTCAATTCATTTGAATTTGAATAGGTGAGGAAGTTGGTCTCCTACCAAAATAAAAAATTGTCATTCAATTTTGTTTTGAGCATAAGAAAAACATCCCTTCTGAATATATGAGTAGGATGAAGGTTCTAACAAATCTTCTCATTCTCTTTCTCTACATATTCAATCACTTCATGCACATCTATATAAAGGCATTTAGATTATGAATCAAAGAATATTTTTCTTTTGTAATTATACTCTATACCAGTAGTCAGTGATTCAACACAAATTTGTGGATTTTAATTAAAAAAAACTTATAAATTTATATTTATACTTGAAATTTTGTATTATATTTCAATCTACGAGTTGCATTGGATGAAACTTAGCTAAAAGTTTGAAGAGGAAGTGCCGGACCATCCATGGAATCCTCCCTTTAGTCAGTTAAATAGTGGCTAAATAGTGTTTTAGAAGGAAGACCAATCTCAAAAAATAATAACTCATTCTTCTTTAAGAAATATATATGGTCATTTAGCTTTTATATCTTAAATATAATCTAAATATATCAAAGAAGCTAAAAATGATTTTAATAGGATAAATGCTATACAAGAAAAACTCATCCAATTTAAAATAAATAAAATTTAGATTTTAATAGAAAGACCTTTTGATTATCTTCTAATTCGTACTAAATGTATTTTTAAAAATAAGTTAGATGAAAATAGTATTATTGTTTAAAATAAAGTTAGATAAGCTGCTAAAATGTATAATAAAAAAATATATTAATTTTGATAAAACATTTGTACTTACATTTGCATGCTTTATAAATTTTAAAATTTATTAAATAAATATTAAAAATATATTTTTAAATGATTACATAGTTAAAGAAATGTATGTTGAACAATCCTTCAATTTTTTTAATTTTTTTTTTTCCAAACAATATTTATAAATTGCACAAAACATTATATGATTTAAAACAAATATCTCGTGCATGGTATAATAAGTAAATTTTTTGTATAATAATTTTGCTAAAAGAAATGTTGATACAACCTTGTTTTTAAAAAAAGAAATGATGATCTATTAATAGTATAAATCTACATAGATGATATAATTTTTAATATTATTAAAGAATCTATTTGTTAAGAGTTTGATAAGTTCATGCAGGAAAAGTTTGAGATGAACATAATAGAAGAGTTAACCTTCTTTCTTAGACTTCAAATTAAACAAATAAATAAAAAAATCTTTAACCAAATCAAGGACAAAAAAATATACTCAAGAAGTTTTGGATGTAAAGAACAAAACCATTTAACACAACTATGAATCACTCATGCAAGCTTAACAAGGTTAAACATGGTAAAAAATGTAGATATTAAACTATATAGAGAAATTGTTGGATCTTAACTTTATATTACCATAAGTAGACCGGATATTATATTTAATATTTGTATGTATTACATACCAATCAAATCCTAAAAAAATCTTATCTGCTAAGTATTAAAAAGATTCTTAGAAATTTATCCACTACTCTTAATATTGGTATATGGTATGCTAAGCTTTTGTTTAATGATTTAATTAGATATTTTGATGAGGATTTTGTTAGTTACAAGTTAGATACAAAAAGTACTAGTAGAATCTATCAATTTTTTGAAGTTAACTTAATCTTTTGATTTGGCAACAAAAAATTTGATAGCATTATCAATGGTCAAAGCTGAATATATTATAACTAAAAATTGTTGTATCTATCTTTAAAAATTTTGATATTAAACTTAATTAATTTTCAATAAGATGTGAAAATACAAATATAATTAATCTAACTGAAAATCTAATTACGTATCCAAGTATATCAAGATAAGACAACATTTCATAACAAATCATGTTCAAAATGATTGGAAAAGGTACCATAGGCTTGAAACGGTTTAGGTGGCACGCCCGCCTCCTACAGAACCACCAACCCTTTCCTTGGGACATTGGAACTCCCAAAAAGGATAGTCATTAAATTAATTTAAAAAAAATCGAAAAAAATACTTTTCTTTCTATAAAAATATTTTTAATAAACTGACTTCCTATCACTATTATTTAACGTTGATCATAAAAAAATAATTTATATGAATAATATAAAATATTTATTTTATTCTTAATAAATAAAAGTCCATACCATTTCTCTCCTAAACTTTATATAAATAATAATATTATATTTATATTAACATAAATATAATATTAATATATTATAATATAATATTAAATTATAATAATTTATTATATTAATATATTAATATAAATACTATATTAATGTGAATAAAAATATTATATTAATAAATATATTGAATAATAATAATAAATTAATATTTTATTTTAATAGTTTATCTTATAGAATTTTAATTCAAAAAATTGAAAAGAAAAAAAAAATTTAACATTCATCATGTAAGAAATTCTAAAATCCTATCTCTTTCATAAATTTTCATTTTTTATAAAACATTTCATAAAATATAAAAAAAATATTTTTTATATAAACTTTTTTTTGTTTTATTTTATTTTTTTTTTAAAAAATGAGAGGATAAATCCTGATATAGCTACTCGCAGGTCCATCCCGCCAGGTAAAGTTCGATAAGAGGTGCTCAGATTTGAGCAACCTGACACCACTAAGATGCCGACCAGGAGTAATCCACGGAATCATATCTCGAATCACCAACCTAAGGCAATGCTTATACCAATTGAGCTATCACCTTAAGCAGTAATTTTTTTGATTTTAAAATTCTAACCAAACAAGGATCTTGCCTTTTCCACCGCCACCTGTTGAGTCCCTCGAGGGTCGGTTTTTTTTTTTTTTTTGTGTGACTTGGCAGGCACTTCAATCATATACTTTCACAAAACAGGCTTGTACAGCAGATGTGCAATGCACAAAAAAACAAAAAAAAATGGTGACAAGCAAAATAAATTGGAATTCAGTCTCTCTCGTTCAATCATATTAAATGACAAAGTTGCTCTTTAAAAATGGTGAAACCCTCTGGCCAGTGTAAAAGGTCCAAGACATATGCAAGGGAGATCAAAACCAGCATCCTATTTCAGCAAAACAGGAATAACAACCATTTTTTGAAATTCACATAATTCGTTCAATTAAGTACTATATTTTGTATACAAACCTAGTGTCACATTAAAATTTATTCTATGAACAATGAAAGAAGCAAATACACCAACCATTCATATTGGTTTATTAAGACATCAAAAGTTAAACATCGGATTTTGAATGCTATAATTTACATACAATTCCCCATACCACAACCTGAAAACTACAGACACCACCAAATTATTAACAGTGCATTGAAAACTTTCTAAGCTGGACGTTCTTTGACCAGAAGTGCATAACATCGCATTCAATTTAATGTTAAAAAAAAAACAGTCAGCTTCAGTTCGGTTAAACAAAATATAGTTGAAATTATTTCACTTGAGGGCCTGACCAGAAGGTGGTTTTCCACATATTACAAGCGAAGGATATTTAGTACAATGTAGAACACTTCACATTGTAGTGAGGGAAATTAGCCTTCACAGATGGATTTTGCTAAACTATCTGAGGCATTTTATTAGCTTACATTAACATCAGGAATTCAGGATAGCCTAAAATCAAAATGCTTGGCAAATTAAGTTTTCCATAAACCTAGCCAAAACAGTTGGGGAAAAACTTGGGAAGTTTGATGCTGCTAGAGGGATGCTCCTTATGTTTGATCAAGTCCTACGCACATGCAGACTTCCCAAGAAGTTTATAACGCAAATTTAAACAATGCGACCAACCAAGCAGTACTACATTGCAAATTAAAAATCAAGTCTGCTATATCCTGAAACACAACTGCAGCCTTTGGATGCCCTTGTATACCAAACACAGTTGACATTAATTCACACTGCAAAGCTTCCTAATTCTTTTAAAATATATACTGGCATTTTGTATACTGCCACAGTAGACACAGGTGGAGGCAACTAAATAGTAACATCACAAACGATGAATACTAAGTGTGTAAAGAACAAGCTAGACCATCCTAATATCAAGACCAACTCATCTGCTCAAGTTATAATTTAATTTAAATGAAAAAAAGAGTATCATAAAATCTGCTTGCAATTTCTTCTACTGGAAAGAGTAACCAATGGCCCAAGTCCACCAGGCAAAGGAGCACAACTACAATTTCTGAATATCATTCCATGTCATAATACTTTACATTACAGGAAACAGATTTGGTACAATAGGAAACATGAGAACAGGAATAACCCGAGAAACTAAGAAATCAGGTTACATACAATTACCACATAGACCATTAAAGCAATGGAGTCCAGCTACAGATAATCTTCCATCCTACATCTGACACGAGAAAAGCAACTTACAAACATAAAGCCTAGGAACTGGTATTTTAAGGAATAATCAGGCCTGTGCGTAAGGGTAATGCATATGGGAAAACAGTCTGCAATTCCACTGGCTCTACCCTACACAGGCTTAATTTGCCAAGAAGATAGAAGGAACAAAAGCCTGAAGGGCCCTACGACTAGAACTTCTTTTAGCAGCACTAAGGTAATGATGATACATAACCTGCACCCCAGAGTTAAGATCTATGCTAATAGGATGGGTAGGTGACTGGATGTCTGGAACCTGGGCGACTAACATTGTTAAACATAGCCCCCAAAACACGCCTACTATACTCATAATTGCCATCACAGAGCCCCCTGCTTATTAACCCGCCAGCAGATGCTGTAACATCAAAAAGTTACTAATGTATGAGATCAATAGAAGTAAGAAAATTAGTTTGGCAGTTGCAGAAGTAATCTAAAGAAATCAGTCACACCTTGGAGATAAGCAGGAGAAATAGAATGGGTGCCACCAGAGACCCTGCCGTCAAATAATGGCTGTGTTGGTGTTACTGGATTTGCTAGACACACATCTGTGTCTTGAGCATGCATAGAATGCATTGGCAATGGTTTTGGTAAAGGAGCGATTGGTTTAGGTGTTACTGGAGAGATGGTGTTTTGCGAGGCCTTGTCTTGGCCAGAAATCTGTTCAAATTGAAAAAGTTAGGTCAACCTGGCATAACACGGTTGGTGTAATAATAAAATGCCTGAAGGTAATTGACCATCCAAATTAAATCATAAAAATTTGCATCTCAGACCGTATTCAATAAATCATCAACATTGTCTTTTTTTTTTTTTGTTGTTTCTATGTGAGAATACTAATTTTAGAATTGATAACAGAATGCAAATAACTTTTCTGATGATCTAATGACTTCTGATTATGTGAAGATGCACAAAACTACTAGGTACATATAGATACTGTAATGCAAAAAAAACAATCAATAAGACTCCATTGTATTAAAAAAAAATTGCAAACATTTTTTTATCATTAGTTCATAAAAATCATTTTTTAATCTCTACTAATTGCTGAATTATGCTATGATCCTTTTAATAAATGATAATGAATGACTTCATACAGCTAATCAGACCCTTTTAATAAATGATAATGAATGACTTCATACAGCTAATCAGAGACACTAGTCCCTAGATTTCTACCATGATTAAATTCTCCTAGGCAACCTAAAACTGTGACAGATTGCTAAGTCACTGAGGATGATGACAAAAGGAGGGGAGAAGGATTGGAAGGAAAAGGGAAAACAAACACGCACCGCAAATTTAAGAGTTTTATTATTTAGACGAACAAGTCCCGAAAAAAGCTTAACAGCATACTCTGCAATCTCCTCTGTTTCATATTCCGCGAAAGCATAGCCCTTGTGACGGTTAGTTTCCTTATCCCGAGGTATATACAGGTCTACTACACGGCCTACCTGAATAAGAATCTCATACAAGACTCTCTCGCTGATCTTTTCATCCAAATTACCTATTAAAAAAACAAATAATTAATACAAAAACAACGTTCTTCCAGGAGTTCATAAAATTGTTTGACTACACTAGTTTCTTACAAAAGAAACTTTACAGAAGAAAATAATAAACTAATAACATCAAATGACAGAGGCGGCAAAAATTTGCAAAATAAAAACAAACTCATAAATAGAATGTAATTACAAAGTATACTTTCAGCTGGTTAATAACATAAACAAATGAATAAGCACAGAAATTTCATAAGCAAATCCACAATAAGCACTCAATCATATAATAACAATGAAACCATATAACAAGGGTAACGCAAATCATTGTGGACATACTTGCCACAATGTGAACATGCCATCTTAGCTCGAGAGCCAATTTATTTGTTCATAAAAGCACCGGGTACCAAAGTAGTACCAAATTTCTTACAAAACAAGCTCAAAGTAGAATTGAAAAAATGATTGAAAAAAAGGGGAAAGAAAAGACTAAAACCAAAAGTCATCATAGAACCGCTACTACACAAGGTGAAGAAGCAAGACTAAGTCCATGCATGAAAAAAAGGGGATACAACACCCTTAGACAAAGTCAAGAAGAAGCATCTGTATGGAAGAGCTCAGAAGCACAACAAAAAAAAAAAAAAATCATAAAACCATATATGTTAAAAAAATGACAAATCTTGTGTTTAGTATTGTTACTTGGATTTAAATTATAAATCAAGCTGAAAGTACTTAAAATCATGTTGAAATAGCTTCAGGTATAAGCATTAAAAACTTTGCAAGAATTCAACTACTTGAAAGAATGCAGTTGTCACACCCAAGGTGAAAAATTCCTATAGCTACACAGGAAACAAGGAATTACATATGCAGCTACAACAATGCAATGCTAACCAAAGAAACAACAAAACATTCTACTAAAAGAAAGCAAACTCACTATCAATGTGACACTTGTAAAGGCCTAAAGCTGCCTTCAAATTATGGTATAGCAAGTGAAACATTATTACCTAAATTACCAGAAGCCTCCGCCTACAGAAGTCTGACAACAAAATACAGGCTCTGATCCAACAACTACCAAATATGCATTTCATATTAATCTAGACATATAGGCAGATGCAACTAGGAAAGCAATTATGATATTTTCAGAAGATAAGAACAACAGATAAAAAGCAACTTCTGTACATGACAGAAACCCCCCACCCCCAAAAAAAGAAAAAAATATGGGGGGTCTGCTGCCTCCCATTTCCCTTCAAAAAAAGACAACCCAAAAATAAACCCAGAAGAATATTAAAAAACAACATGAAATCTTTGTTGAATAATTTCAACTAGTAATCTTTGTTACCTGGACCATTCCATTTAGCCATAACCACCAAACCAACAATACCATGATATACTCAGAAACGGCTCCATGAGACATATCCAAGTCAAAGGCAGTGATAGCACATATAGTCAAAAAAGCAAAACAAAATGTTTAAAATAATTAAAAACCGGCCTCTTTGTTTCATAAATTTTTAACAAATCAGTCAGATAATGAACTGATGGCAACTAAATAACAAACGAAGGTGCATGTGCTCAGACTCTGAGGAGATCACAACTCATGAAAGATTAATAATAAGGTTTCAAGGTGATTTATAGACATATGGACCACTTCAATCCCCCTGATGTTTCCTCTGAAATATTTGGATAACAAGCAATTCCAACAAAGCCATCGGACGATCAAAACATGGGAAGATCGACAAAGAATCTTGCCCAGACTGCCGTTAGGATCACCTCACAAGATGCACCCTAACCCAAGCAATTTCAAATAAACCCTCACTAAGGACCCAAGAAATCATCAAAATTCAACCTGTCGGAGAGAATTCGGAATTTCCCTGTCCAAGAAAACAACAAATCTCCGCCTTAAACTCAATATAGGTACCAAAAGTCAAGGCATAATAGCCAGATCTAGCAACAATTTCACGAGAGAAATTACTGAAAACCTAAAAATATAATCCAAATCCTCTAACTACTGCACTACCAAGCCAAATCATATGTGATATGACTAAAATTTAGCAAAGAACTCCACCAATTGCTTATCTGCATCTAATCGGATATAAAGGTTAAAGAAAACAGACAAGAAACGAAAACGATCTTCCAATCTATCAAAAAAAACGCAACAAGAGAACAAAATAGAAAGATTTTAGAAAGATTTCAGAAGAAATCATTCGAAAGCGTACCAATATAAACCGTGCAAGATGGATTCCTAGCCATTGGCCTCGAATCCAAGAACTCCCTCCAAGGATTCAAACCTGCGCTACAATCACCACCGTGTGGATCAATAGATCAAAATCGAAATCCACGTCCGATTCGATGCAGAGAGAAGAAAAACCGTAAACAGCGGAGGAGGACGCCAGCCAAGAAAACCTAATCAAGAAAGTCTTCTCGGGCGAAGGAATCCGTCTTAAATGGAACAACCGCCCGTCGCCGACATAAGCGGTATGTTATCCTACTCCGTGGCCGCTTCGGACTCTTCGAAAGAATCTGGACCGTTCATTCTTAAATTACCTCTCATGGAATCTCGCTCATCCTCTGGATTTCGTGTTCCACCTGGGGAGCGTGGAAAGAAAGTATCTGGCAAAATTTATTAGCATAAGGCTTTCTATGCGGGGGATCGATTTGCCTTCAATTTTTTTGATAAAAATATCAGACAGATGGCTTTGCTTACGCATGATAATTTTATGCGTTAGTTTTAGTTTTAATAGTGGCATGTCGTCGTTTTAGGTGAGGGACGTCTTTATTGGAGTTTTTCGTTAGGCGGAGAAGCCCAGGCGGTCCACAATTAAAAGGAGGCAGAGGGTTCTTTATTTTAAATTTTTTACCCAATTTTTTTCCTCTGAAATATATATATATATTTCTTTTCATATTTATTCCCTGAAATTTATTATTTATAAAAAATATTTAATTTTTTCTTTAATAAACCTAGTAATATATTTTACCAGAAATGTGGATTGAATTATCCGCCTTATAAAAAAAAAAACTTATTAATATATTTTTGATTGATGATATTAATAAATACTTATTTTTAATATAAAATAATTTTTATATGACAAATATATAAATATATCTTATTTTCAAAAATATAATTTAAACAATGTCTTCATAAAAATATCAAATTTTTTTATCAGAATCTTTTCCACATTCTAAGTACTAATACTTATTATCCATTAATGATTAGCATGTAGTCCACCTGACAATGCGGATGTTGGGGATTGATGTTAAATATGATAGGATTGGTGATGCCAGTCATGAACCACTGTATCTACAGAGATTTGATAATTTATAATAAATAATAATTGAACTATAGTATATATATATATATAAAACAATGTTTGTTTTATGTGGAGAGAAAGAAGTAATTTCTTCAACTTCTTTGATTGAATCCTTAAAAAAAATTAACTAAAATAGAATCTAGGTTCACTTTTCTTTTTGAATCATCAAATTACATGATCTCTATTTATTCTAGGGTTCATCCTTATATAATTAGAGTTAGATTATTCTAGTTGAATCATCAAATTACATAATCTCTATTTATTCTAGGGTTCATCCTTATATAATTAGAGTTAGATTATTCTAGTTGAAAGAAGAGACATCTTTCTCTGAATAGACATTAATAAAAATACTTATTAAGAAACTTAAATTTGATGGTATATTTTGATTTCTAATTAACTTTATTTTTAACTATTATACATAATTCTTCCTGATTTAGAAGATATGCTTGATCATTTTTTTTTTCCAAAAAAATATATTTTAACTGGCTTAATTTGGAGTGTAATCGATGGGATTTAGTCATGGGATTAAAGGGTACTTTATTTTTAAAAAAAAGTATCTCAATTGAGCTTTGTATTAATAAGTTATCATCTCTAAAAATTTGGCATGTGATTAATATGCCAAATCTCACTTTTAGGCCCTTCTAGTCCTCCATGTAATTATTACAGTGGTTCACATCAAATCTATTAATCCTCTTAGATTAAGATTTCCTTTACATCGAAGATTTAGCTTCTATTAAATCAAAATTTGAGTTAAGAAAACATCTACTTCCTCACTCTTGTGGTTGAAGAACGTAGCATTGCTTGGAATCTAACTATTCTAGCCAATCTAAAAGGACTCAATCCTCTCGCTCTTAGTTTTTGTGACCTTTTGATGACATGGTCTGGTTGCCTTTCTTGCTCCATCCATAGAGCATTTATAATTGATAACATTGGTTCTTGACTTTAGGCTTCTTTTTCTTTGGATCTTAGTGTCTAACTTGTTCTACTTCCATACTCGGACTTCATGACATGGACGCTCCTTAATTACACTACAAGAAAATTTAGTGACTAACTTGTTCTACTTTTATTACTAGTTAATGTAGCACCAGTAAAAAAAGCACATAATAGGAAATAGAAATATGTATTTTTTTATGATAATTTAATTTCTTAATATGTGAATGGCTGCATGGTTTATTTCATAGAAAGGCATAAAAATATATTTTAGTAGTATTTTGGAATATATAGACAAAGTTTATGGTATGTTGCAAAGTCATAATTCATATAATATTTTATTATAGAACTCTATCCTAGATCTTATAATTATTAATCCTATCTTAAAACCACTTAAAATTTATTATAATAATAGTATAGTTATATTTTTTAAAGAAATAATAAGAGTTTTCATTATCTTTATCTATATAAAAATAGAATATTTGATAGTCAAAGATTTTAGATAAAAGAGAGATATTTTGTAATGTACATTTATATAAAATCAATGTTTATTGATCCTATAATTAAATAATTAAGATCCATAGTTTTTATAACACATGTCAAGAATATGGATATTTTAAAATCTTTTAATTTTTTGGATTAGTAAGAGTTTCATATATTTTGATATATTCATGCATAAACTTAATAGATAAATTTTATTTATAATTAATTACTTTATTGATGGATTGTAATCTAAGAAGATATAACTATTGAGTAAATACATATAGAGTCTTTGTTAGCCGATTCTCTGATCAAGGATTTGATGCTCTATACTTTACAAAGCTTGTTAAAAATATGAACATATTAAATTCTTTTAATGTGCTTGGTTAATGGAAGTAACTTTGTATTTGTGCATTATTATTATATATCTTTATTTATTTTATATATCTATCATGAGAATTATATATATTTTTGATATGATAGTTGGTGGATTGCATTCCTATATAGTTTATATACGTATGTGAAATAAAATACAATATAGTATCTTAAGAATGTGTCTTTGTCTTGAAAATGACAGTTGTATAAATATATCTCATTTACTATTTAGAGATCTTGATATGTTTGTTTGGAGACATATATGCTTTTTTTAAAGTCGTGAAATTTCTCTAGCTTGTATAAAGCATATTGTTAAAAAGAAACCATAATTAATGGTATATTTATATAATTTTTTATTATGTATATATATTTATAATATATCTCTTGTTTATATACGTATTGCATGAAAACTAAGATTAGGTGTCGAGTCTTAAATATGTTATGATGTCTTATTATTGATACCATATTGAATATGTGAGATATAATAGCTTATTATTTTTGAAGCTATTAAAATTTTTATTGCTTAATTTGTTTACAAGCATGTTCAAGAAAAATTAATGGACTGATAATGAAAATAACATATTTTGTTTATGAAAATACCAAGACTCATGTCAATAATATTGGTGATGTTTGTATTCATGGATAGGTCTTGTATCAAATAAAGGATGTAATGACTTCTATGATTCGATATGATTGATACTATTGAATCGAGTTATTTTGAAGGTGATGTTTATGGATCATATATTTGAAAGAAATCGTTCCTAGGGATGAAGCATGTATTTTAAAACTTTTCTAAAAGCATGCAGCAGCGGAAAGCGTTAAAAATATTTTATCAAGATGTTAATTTAATTAATACAACCCCAATACCAAGATTAAGATGCATCTAGAGTAATGTAAAAATAAAACCATGCAACCAAAGTATAAAATATGGAACTATTCTCATAACTATACAATGATGCGATAAGGAACAATGTGTCATACATAACACAAGTACATACCTTGGTGATGTTCACCTGGAGAAAACTGGAAGTCCGCCTCTCAGTCGCGATCCCAGGGACGCCACTGACTTGTAAAAAAATTCGGCTTTGCAAGCAACACTCGTGTACCGCCTCTACGGAAGGTTCACACCGTGTAGTGCGATTCCTTCTTCTTCCTTTGAGGTGATAGCCTCTACGGAAGCTTTGTCGGGTGGACTTCTTCTTTAACTCCTTGAAGACGAATGGGATACCTTCAACTCCTTGAAGTGCTAGTTGCTGCAGCAATACTGGAACAGAACAAAGACTCTCCCAGTTCTCTCTATTCGAAACCTTCAATAGACGGTATGTACTCAGAGATCCCACCCAAAACTTAATCAACCCTATGATCTGATCTCTCAAACTCTAAGAGGCCTTAGAAGATCTCCAACCTAAGGAATGAAGAAAGTCTCGACCTCAGAACCAGTGGAACAGCAATTCAGATCTGCCATCTAAATAACATCAGCAGCCCTCAAAACAATTAAGAGGAACAAATAAGAGATTAAGGAGCAGTTTTGGGATCTCTAGAGATTCTAGGGAGGTTAGAAGTCCCTTGGAATTTAGCAACAGTAATCATTAAAACTCGAAACTCCGAGCATTAAATTCCATAACAATTATAGTATTTAAATGAAGGGTTTTCAAATTTTAGCAATTCGTCAAACGAGTCGACTCGACCATTCGAGTCGACTCGGCTCGAGTCGACTCATTCAAGAAGAGTCGGCTCGAATAGAAGTTTGACAACATCGTGTCAAATGAGTTGGAATGATTTCTAATCGTTCGCATGCCAACAAAGCAAGAAGAAATCCTCGATGTGCAACCCCATAGGTTCAAACACTAAACCGGTAGCACGGGAACATTTCCAGTACTAGCCAAAATCGCCATCTAGCAATGACACCCGGTGTTCGGATAGGTTGAAGGTTGCAAAGCAACATGAACCTGTCGAATATAGAATAGCACTGAACTTATTCTTCGAACCTCTTAATGCTCCGGATATCATAGGGTTAAACTACCCAACCCTAGCAGTCCATCTGAATATGTCTCAAAGAATCCTTGTAACTCCTTACAAGGAATGCACTGGCCAAGGTCTTTCTCAATTAAGACATATAAAGTATTCAATCCAAATCATTCAGAGAGATCAATCCTATCTCCATCCCACTACCGCTACACAAGTACTTGACTATACCCAGCAACCTTCCATCACCGGATTAGAATTCCAGGTAGTCCGGTGCCTAAGCACAGTGAGTTGCTTGCAAGCTGCCATAGTGATCTCAAGTCAAAGGATTAATTCATGTCCACATTCTAATGCAAGACTTATCTTCGGTAGTAAGAGAATCTTGCATGAGAGTCACGTTCAGTGAAGTGTCAAACACAACACCTGATGTCATACCAGCATCTCCATGCTGCTTGGTTAAGAGGACAACCAACAGATATGACACAACGACCTACTCTCGATATACCATCATCCCAAAATAGCATATCCTTTGGTCGCGAACTAATTTATGAACTACATGATGCATCCTTACTACATCGCATACAAGGTAGCTCAAAGGACATTATCACATAAGAGTTCAAATTAAGAAAAATGCACCTGTGATGAACAACCAAAAGATAACTTTTATTTATATCAAAATTCATATACAAATAGCACAACCGTCTATAGCCTAGACGATTGGCTTTGAAACACAATTCCCAATAATTCTCACTTGGACTAAAGTCAATCAGAATAGAATCGCATTTCCATTTTTCAATTACAATCTTTAAACTCTTGAATTCCGACTGCTTTAGTGAAGGGGTCGGCTAGATTTTCCTTTCCATCGATCTTCTGAAGGTCGATGTCCTCTCGTGCCACAATCTCTCGCACGAGATGGTAGCGACGCAGAATGTGCTTGGTGCGCTGATGGGACTTTGGCTCTTTGGCTTGAGCTATGGCTCCAATGTTGTCACAAAATACTGGAACAAGGCCATCCAAGGAAGGTGCTACTCCTAGCTCGCTTAGAAACTTTCATAGCCACACAGCTTCCTTTACTGCATCTGATGCTGCAATGTATTCTGCTTCGCAAACCAAGTCCGCCACGGTGTGTTGCTTGAAACTTTTCCAGCAGATGGCTCCTCCATTGAGGATAAATACTAAGCCCGACACACTTTTGCTATCATCTCTATCTTACTGAAAACTTGAATCGGTATAACCGACGAGTTTTAAGTCATGCTCTCCATAGATAAGCTATTGGTCTTTAGTATTTCTCAAATACTTCAGGATGGTTTTTACCACCTTCCAATGCGCTTCACCTGGGTCAGACTGATATCTGTTCACTACTCCCAGTGAAATAGATCCCATTGCCGAAGCATATGGGACTCTACTCATACGCTCTCTCTCCTCAGGAGTTGATGCATAATCCTTTTTGGAGAGAGTAATTCCATGGCCTATCGAAAAATAGTCTTTCTTGAAATTTTCCATGCTGAACCATTTCAGCACGGTATCAATGTATGTTGATTGGGACAATCCCAGAAGCCTCTTAGATCTATCTCTATAGATCTTCATACCCAGTATGAATGAGGCTTCACCCAAGTCTTTCATAGAGAATTGAGATGAAAGCTAGACCTTTATTCTTTGTAATGCTGGAACATCATTCCTGATTAGGAGAATGTCATCTACATACAATATAAGAATACAACCACAGAACCATTAGCCCACTTATAAATACAAGGTTCTTCTCCGTTCTTAACGAAGCCATATGACTTGATACACTTATCAAATCGTATGTTCCAACTTCGAGATGCCTGCTTCAGTCCATAGATAGACCTCTGAAGCTTGCAAACCTTTGACTCATATATGGATGTGAACCTTTCAGGTTGTATCATATACACCTCCTCTTCTAGCTCACCATTTAGGAAGGCTGTTCAGACATCCATTTGCCAGATTTCATAGTCAAAGTATGCAGCTAGAGCAAGCATAATTTGAATGGATTTGAACATTGCCATAGAGGAGAATGTCTCATCATAGTCAATACCATAACGCTGACGATATCCCTTGGCAACCAGACAGGCTTTGTAGGTCTCCACCCTTTTGTCTGTGTCCCGTTTTCTTTTGAAAATCCATCTACACTCAATGGATTTTATCCCTTCAGGTGGATCAACTAATGTCCATACATTATTGATCTCCATGGATTCCATTTCAGATTTCATGGCTTCTAGCCACTTATTAGAGTCAGATATTTGTAGAGCATCCATATAGGTGATCTGATTCTCATTATTTTTATCAAGTTCAATGGGATCTCCATCCTGGACTAAGAAACCGTAGTATCTGTCCGGTTAACGGGTACTCTACTGGATCTCCTTAATGGGTGCTCAATGGGCTCCGGATTTGAACTAGTCAAATCTAGTTTTGAGGTGTCTCCTAAATGTGTCGATTCTTCTACCTGTTAAACTTCACTAAGTTTAATCTTAGTGGCTACAGTTCTTTCACTAAGGAACTCCTTTTTCAAAAAGATAGCCCTAAGACCAACAAACAGTTTTTGTTCATCAGGCAGGTAAAAGAAATACACTTTAGATTCTTTCAGATACCCAACAAATAGGCACCGGTCAGACCTAGATCCTAGTTTATCAGTCTGCAAATGCTTAACATACGCTGGACATCCCCAGACCCTAAGATGTGAGAGCACCAGTTTCCGTTTAGACCATATCTCATATGGAGTCCTGTCCATAGAGTTACTAGGAGACCTATTGAGAAGATAACAAGCAAACTCCAGGGCATAACCCCAGAAAGAGATAGGCAGAGTAGCAAACCCCATCATGGACCAGACCATGTCCAACAAAGTCCTATTCCTCCTTTCAGACACACCATTTAGTTGGGGTGTTCCCGGAGGTGTCCATTGAGAGAGAATTTCATTCTCTTGAAGATAAATCAGAAACTCACTGGAAAGATATTCGCCTCGATCAGATCGAAGAGTCTTCATACTCTTTCCAGTTTGCTTTTCAACTTCATTACGGTATTGTTTAAACATTTCAAATGACTCAGACTTATGTCTCATAAGATAGACATAACCAAACCTAGATAGGTCGTCTGTAAAAGTAATGAAATAATTATACCCACCTCCAGCACTGACATTCATAGGTCTACATACATCTGTATGTACTAGACTTAGAATTTCTATGGCCCTTTCACCTTTTCCAGAAAAAGATGATTTGGTCATTTTTCCAAGTAAACAAGATCATAGGTAGGTAATGATTCAAAATCATTTACCTCTAAGAGACCTTGTCTTAACATGTTTATCCTGTTCTTGTTTATATGACCTAGCCTACAGTGCCAGAGATAAGCATCACTGACATTATCTATTCTGAGGCGTTTGTTTGATGTGTACATTACACTCACAGGCTGTGATAGCAAATAGATGCCATTTACCAGATTTTCACTAATTACAACTGAACCATTCAAAATAATGTTGCAAACATTTCTCTTTATTGAGAGTTCAAAACATTCATTGGCTAACAAGCCTATAGAGACAATATTTATAAGAAATGCAGGACAATAATGACAGTTATGTAAAATGACTTTACAAGATTCAAAAATAAGAGAGAAATCTCCTAACGTCAGAACTGGAACTTGACTTCCATCTCCAACGTTCAGAAACCTTTCCCCATCCTCGAACCTCCTACTAATTCAAAGTCCCTGCAATTTATTGCAAATGTGGTAAGGACTCCCAGTATCAAGTACCCAATTAGTAGTATCACAAAAAGAATAGGTACAGGAATTTATTATATAAATATCTTGAGCAGCAACATCTTGCTGCTTCCTCTTTTTCGGCCTATTTAGGTCAAGGGATGCAATATACAGAGGATAATTCCTCTTCCAGTGACCTTGCTTCTTACAGTAGAAGCACTCCGCCCGACTTTGGTCCACCTTTTTCTTCCCAGCCTGACTGGCCCCAGCAACACTTTGCATCTTTTTGGTCTTTTTCTTTTTATTATTCTTCTTTCCCTTTCCAAGAGGATGATGCACTGCCATGTTTCCTCCCACCAAGTAAACCAACCCCTTATTGAGGTTGTGGTCCTCATAGTTCTGTAGTAATCCCAACAAATTGTGGTAGTTCACTACAGGCCTATGCATCCGAAAGTGATCAAGGAAACCAAGGTAAGAAGGGGGCAGAGAACTCAGTATAGCATCCTTCCCCAGCTGTTCATGAGGGGACATTCGAGTTTGGCTAGGCGTTCAAATAACTCGATCATGTACAATACATGATCAGTTACTGATGCCCCATCTCGCATATGGGCGTTATAGATGGCATAGGAAGTCCTTTACTGCTCTACATCTCATGCATGCCGAAGGATTCCCATAACTTTTGCAAGATTTTCTCCGGTTGGGCCTCCTCGAATTTGTGACTGAACTCGTCGTTCATAGTCGCCAATATAATGCAACGTACAATAGTTCTATCAGAAATCCATTTCTGATAAGTATCCCTGATAGATGTAAGAGCATTAGCTGTGGGGACCTCAGGTGCTGGATCCGATACAACATACAGGATCCTCTCATGCTCTAAGACAATCTTGAGTCTTCGATACTAATTATCGAAGTTTGGGCCAGAAAGTTTTTCATTGTCAAGCAATGAGTGGAGGGACAAGTTGGCAGACATTTTTCTGAAAAGAAAACCATAAGACCAATTAGTATATGAATTTCAATTTTAATTCTAAAGATATGGACTTTAGTTTAAAGGTCTTCCCATATATTTTATTCAGATTAGTAGCCTCTACCTCAAATCTAAGGAATTACACTTAATTCTTTAGTGGGTACTAGAATCCTAAAGGAGTCACATGAGCCAGACTTTGGCCGGCTCACCCACGTGAACCTAAAGGTAGGTTCAATTAACCAATTGCTTCTTCCAAGCAATTTCTAGTATTTCAAATTTTGCCCCATGAACACTTCAATCGGTCTTTGGGCTTCCTGTTAAAGAAGGTCCTGGTTAGGTCCAACCATTAACATGACTAAATTCAGTGCTTCTAACTAATGAATGATCAAGCCAGACTTTGGCCAGCTCACCTGACCACCATTAAGAGAGTTGTACTGAGCCATCATATTATGAATGGCAATTCTAATAACCGATGACCACCCGTACTTTGGTACTGCCGATGATCACCCAACCAAAGGACACATTACCATCCAACTTAATGGGAGGCTAAGACTCAGTTATCCCTATAACTTCATTTTTTTAAGGACCTAAGAATTTAGAGGATTTAAAAGAGTGACATATGAAGAATACATGGACCATGATCAAGAATCCTCCCACTAACTTGTAGAAGGTCCATGAACATCTTGATCCATGGGCACCTGAAATCAGACAAATCTGATTAACTTTAGGTGACATGGGTTAATCCAATTTAGTGAGCTTCTCATGAGTCAATTCCAGTTAGCCGTATCGGCCAGGTAAGCATGGTCAAGGAATGAGTTGCAGCATTAACTATCTTTCCTTAGACACTAGCTACAAAGGAGCTAGCCAGGAAAGAGGTACCCTCATAATCATAGACCATAAGGCAGCTTGCCTAGACACCAATTTGGTTCACCTTTTTCAACCAGATCAGACTCAAAGAACCAGGTCAATCACTGAGCTATAATAGATCCTTTTAGATGTTTGAATCACATTTTCTAACTATTAGAAACTATAAAAAAATGAAACCTAATTCAACTTTTGATTAGTTTCTTATCTTTAATTAATCCAATTCATCTAATCTTAGATCTAATCCAAATAAGGATCTATTCCTAGCCCATCCCATTTAATCCATGATTTATGAATCATGACTTAAGATTATAATCATATCTTAAATTTTAAAATTATACATCTTAATTCTCAATTAAGTATATCACACTATTTGAAACATTTTCAAAAATAAAATAAAATAATTTCATAAAAGTTTGAAGCTTACAATTATTGTTTCATAATTTTTTGGTCGAGTCAGTTCTTTCAGATCGAGTAAGCCTTCCAGAACATACATTTCTAGTCGAGTCAGCTCTTTTGACATCTTTTTTGCTCGAGCCGACTCTTTAGTTAGCTCTATTGCTTGAGCCGACTCTTCCAGAACATAGATTCTGGTTGAGCCAGCTCTATTGCTCAAGCCGACTCTTCAGTCAGCTCTTCAGGCAGCTTTATTGAACGAGCCAGCTCTTCCAGAATATAGTTTTTTCAAACTTTAAATATTTCTACATGAACTTTTCAAGGTTTTAGATCAAATTTCTTTTAGATATTATCTAAACATAATTATGATCTATAAATCAAAGATAAATAATTTTAATCCATTCAATTCCTTACTTTCTTCTTCATAAGATCATGACGCATTGGCATCCCCACACGCTATAGGAGAACCCCTTGGAATGGGAAGAAATGATGTTTAAACCATACTTCTCTCCTATGACCGGATGGCCATGGTGAATCCACCTTAATCTGAATACTACGTGAAGGAAATCAAATCGATTTCATATGAAACATTAAACTAGATGCATATGCCAACCTGGCTTTGATACCATTGAAAGGAACCACTCCTAGGGGTGAAGCATGCATTTTGAAACTTTTCAAAAAGTATGCAGCAGCGGAAAGCGATAAAAATATTTTATCAAGATGTTAATCTAATTAACACAACCTCAATACCAAGATTAAGATGCATCTAGAGTAATGTAAAAATAAAATCATGCAACCAAAGTATAAAATATGGAACTATTCTCATAACTATACAATGATATGGTAAGGAATAATGTGTCATACATAACACAAGTACATACCTTGGTGACGTTCACCTGGAGAAAATCGAAAGTCCGCCTCTCAGTCACGATCCCATGGACGCCACTGACCTGTGAAAAAATCCGGCTCTGCAAGCAACACTCGTGTACCACATCTATGAAAGGTTCACACCGTGTAGTGCGATTCCTTCTTCCTCCTTCGAGGTGCTAGTCCCTACGGAAGCTTTGTCGGGTAGACTTTTTCTTCAACTCCTTGAAGACGAATGGGACACCTTCAACTCCTTGAAGTGCTAGTTGCTGCAGCAATACTGGAATAGAATGAGGACTCTCCCAGTTCTCTCTATCCCAAACTTTCAATAGAAGGTATGCACTCAGAGATCCCATCCAAAACTCAATCAACCCTGTGATCTGATCTCTCAAACTTTAAGAGGTCTTGGAAGATCTCCAACCCAAGGAATAGAGAAAGTCTCGATCTTAGAACCAGTGGAACAGCAATTCAGATCTGCCATCTAAATAACAGCAGCAGCCCTCAAAATAATTAAGAAAAATAAATGAGAGATTAAGGAACAGTTTTGGGATCTCTAGAGATTCCAGGGAGATTAGAAGTCCCTTGGAATTCAGCAACAGCAATCATTAAAACTCGAAACTCCCAACATTAAATTCCATAACAATTATAGTATTTAATGAAGGGTTTTCGAATTTCAGCAATCCATCAAATGAGTCGACTCGACCATTCGAGTTGACTCGGCTCGAGTCGACTCATTCAAGAAGAGTCGGCTCGAATAAAAGTTTGACAACATCTTGTCAAACGAGTCTGGAATGATTTCCAATAGTTTGCATGCCAACAAAGCAAGAAGAAATTCTTGATGTGTGATCCCATAGGTTCAAATACTAAACCGGTAGTACGGGAATATTTTCAGTACTAGCTAAAGTCGTCATCTAGCAATGACACCCGGCGTCCGGATAGGTTGAAGGTTGCAAAGCAACATGAACATGTCAAATATGGAATAGCACTGAACTTATTCCTTGAACCTCCTAATGCTCTGGATAGCATAGGGTTAAATTACCCAACTCTAAGTAGTCCATTTGAATATGTCTCAAAGAATCCCTGCAACTCCTTACAAGGAATGCCCTGCCAATGTCTTTCTCAATTGAGGCATATAAAGCATTCAATCCAAATCATTCAGAGAAGTCAATCATATCTCGATCCTACTACCGCTACACAAGTACTTGACTATACCCAACAACCTTCCATCACCGGATTAGAAATCTGGATAGTCCGATACCTAAGCATAGTGAGTTGCTTGCAAGTTACCATAGTGATCTCAAGTCAAAGGAACAATTCATGTCCATATTCTAATGCAAAACTTCTCTTCGGTAGTAAGAGAATCTCGCATGAGAGTCATATTCAGTGAAATATCAAACACAACACCTGATGTCATACCGATATCTCCATGCTGTTTGGTTAAGAGGACAACCAACATATATGACATCAACGACCTACTCTCGATACACCATCATCCCAATATAGTATATCCTTTGGTTGCTGTTGCCGATCTCGCCGCCGCGCCCGCGGAACCGCCGATCCGACTAGACCGTCCTGCTCCTGGGGCCTCCTGGCTGGACCGAACTTGCAAGGCAAGGTCAGAAGATCCCGGCCGGGGATTCCGGCGAGGGAGCTCCGACGGTCAAGTTAGTAGACGGCGAGAGGGAACAGACTCTCTGGGACGGGCCCTCGAAGGGGTCCCAAACTCAGAGAATGTACTAGCAATAAAGATGCCGAAGATATCAGAAACCCGGCTGGATCCCTTTGCCGAGCTCCGCCAAGCGATCCCCTCTCGGGGCCTTGGATCTTCCTCTGGGAGCGGAGCTTCCAGCCTCTGTTTCTTACTTGTCTCACCTTACCTGGTCGTCTCTTCTCTCCTTCCTTTTATTTCCTCCCGTTGCCTGCTCGTTCTCCACTCCCGGGAGGCTCCCTCCGTCCCTCTCTCTTTTTCCTTCTGGTTCAGAGGGCCAGACGGCTTTCCGGCCTCGTTTGCCGAGCCTAGCGGGGAAAGAGTAAGGGAGGGGGGCGTCGGCCAGGCTGCCGACCAGACCTCGAGCCGAGTGTGGGCGCTTCCCCTTCCCAGGTGCAGGCACTGTCCGTTATCAGGCCCTATTTTGTTAGAAACGCGTCTCTCGACTGCGGAACCTGTCGGGCCGACGTAAGTGATGTTTCGCGCACCGCCGCCATCCGTACGGGGCGCCTTTCTCGGGGTGCGGCGCGCACGGCTCGAGGGTCAACCTCGGAGCCTGCGCCTCCGCTCTTTGGGACCTTCTCTGTACGAGCTACCTGACCTCGACCGAGGTGGACCCCTCCCGGGTGGACACCTAGCGGGACGGCAGAAGGACGCTCGGCTTCGGCCGAGATGTTCCCGTCTCCGGGGTCCACCTGGCGAAGGAGCGAAGGGGCCCGGCTCGACCTCGGCCGAGGTGGGACCGTCTCAGGGTGCCACCTGGCGAGGGAGCGGGGGAGCGGCTGACCTCGGTCGAGGTGGACCCCTCCCGGGTGGACACCTGGCGGGGCGGCAGAAGGACGCTCGGCTTCGGCCGAGGTGGTCCCGTCTTCGGGGGCCACCTGGCGAAAGAGCGAAGGGGCCCGGCTCGACCTCGATCGAGGTGGGACCGTCTCAGGGTGCCACCTGGCGAGGGAGCGGGGGAGCAGCCGACCTTGGCCGAGATGGACCCCTCCTGGATGGACACCTGGCGGGGTGGCAGAAGGATGCTCGGCTTCGGCCGAGGTGGTCCCGTCTCCAGGGGCCACCTGGCGAAGGAGCGAAGGGGCCCGGCTCGACCTCGACCGAGGTGGGACCGTCTCAGGGTAACACCTGGCGAGGGAGCGGGGGAGCAGCCGACCTTGGCCGAGGTGGACCCCTTCTGGGTGGACACCTGGCGGGGCGGCAGAAGGACGCTCGACTTCGGCCGAGGTGGTCCCGTCTCCGGGGCCACCTGGCGAAGGAGCGAAGGGGCCCGGCTCGACCTTGGCCGAGGTGGGACCGTCTCAGTGATGGGGAACTAATATGCATGCAATTTTTTTTTATATGTTTTATATGTGGGGTTGGGTGATTAATTCCCGAATTTCAGATTAAAATAAGTTATAGGGAATTTTATATGAATTTTAGAAGATCAGCATGCAGATTAGGACCTAGAAAAGTAGAAAAGAATGATCGCCGGGGCTGAGAAGCCTCGGTTAGGGCAAGTTCTCCTACAATAAAACTACTGGAGGTAGAGGGGTGTACCTGACAACGTCTGTGAAGATCGCAGCAAAAGGGTCTCTCATTCCTCGATGGATGCGGCCTGGAAAATCGAGCCAAAGACCCGCGGATACCCGGCTTTCTGCTCGGTGATCCGATTGAGGCTTGGCTGGAGTCGTTGGATTCGTAGGAACTCGGGGACCTGCAAACGACCTGTCAGGGGTTAGAAAACTCACAAAGGAACAAGAAAACAAAGGAAAAACAGCAAGGGAAGGCTTCTTTTGGAGTGGGCGTCCAGGGATCTGAGATGCTTGTTGGTAGCAGGAAGATGATTGCAGCACTGAAAAGAAGAACTCTCGCAAACCCCTTTATGCACACAGCAGGGTATCACACAACTCAATAGAAGAACTCAAGGTTTTCATTCATCAAAAAAATTCTCCTCATACAAGAGGCTAGGGTCCCTTAAATAGATCCTTAACCTTGGGCTCCAAGTAAGGGTACATAAGTCTTTACATAAGAATCCTTTTCCCTCTCAAACCCTAGCTAGAAAATAAGGAAATATTAGGTAGAAAAATCCCTAAAAATTCTCTTGACTTGGTCAACACTCCAAGGATGCCTAGGGGGGCGTGTTGGGCTTCTAGGAGCAGCAAGGGGCCGGCCCAAAGGGGCCCGGGTGCATGGGTTTGGGCCTCTGGAAGCTGGGGTGGCCTGGTAGCCAGGTAGCAGGAATATTCCCTGGTATCTTGCTTCTTAGGGGCTTGGGCTTGGCACCTGGGCTTGATTTCTTTGGGCTAGGATGTAGATGGACCTCTAAAATCATGGATGCCTTGGTATATGAATATATTTTGGCATCTGGAAGGGAATCTGGGCATCTGGAGGGCATCTGCAAGAAATCAGGGTTTTCTTGAATTTTCCTCCTGGGGTCTTCAAATCTTCAAGCTGGGTTGGACTTGGGCTATACTTCCATGTCTTCAATCTAGTTGGACTTGGTCTTCACTTGTATGATATAGTCTTGAGTCTTCAGTATGCTTGGACAGGACTCAAAAAAATAAAATTAGCTCAACATGAGCTGACTAGCAATGGACTGAACTAGCTCAACATGAGCTGACTAGTACAGAAGTGAAATAACAACTAAAAATACTCAAATAACAACTAAAATGGACTCAGATGAGCTAAGCCCTTATTACAGATGGACTCATAAATTATTGATCAATTTACAGAGGGTTGAGAAGCCTCTGCCTTATTCGGGTACCTTTGGTGTCCGCACCAATTCTCCCGGGGTGGGAGGAACTCGACCCTGTCGAGTGAAGATCAGACTGGCTCACATATCTCTCGAGAAGGTCTGGGTTGAGGCATTGCAAGTCCTCTCGAGAAATCTACGAATCGTTCGACTCTGGCTGGCCTTGCCATCGGATCAGGAAGCATTGATAGTCACGGCCCCGGGTCGTGATGGCTTGATCGTCCAGGATACGCTCGATCCGTTCTCCTCTCTAAGGCCAATTTGTTAGTGGACACTCTGGGTTAGGGTCACTCACAATGAAAAGGAATAGGTCCAAAGGCCTTACTAGGTATCGCTGCCGGTTCCCTATACTCAACCAGGTCTGTAATATTGAAGGTAGAACTAATGCCCAAATCCGAAGGCAAGTCTAACACCTAGGCATTTGATCCAACCTTCTCTATCACTTTGAAAGGTCTGGCTCTGCGAGCATGAAGCTTCTTTTAGGCCTAAGCCTAACCAAGATAAAATCCACTACATCAAGTTTTTTTGATCCATCTTCGGGAATTAGCCAGTTGTTTTAACATTAGTGCGGGTGGTGAACATGCTAGGCACATGCAGACTCCTAACAAGATGATGCAAAGGACTCAAACCTACACCTAGCAGACTCGACTAAAGAGGTTTATTAGGTCTTAACTACCACTTGGGCATGGGGGCATGAGTCGTGGTTGATGGATGACATGCAGAAGAAAATTTGCTAGTAACTCCTAATAAGTGCCAGAGAGTCTGCCAAAAGTAGGTAGCAAATGGGATGGGCTCTACGGATCCTTGCAACCTAGTAACCTCAACAAAATGTAACCTAATAGTTCTAGACACATGAGAAAACTCAGGAAAGGGTAGAAAATAGGAAGTGGGTTCAGAATTACTCTGGTAGGGTGGAGAAAAAGGTTCTGGATAAAGTAGAATCAAAGAAGGCATGTCAGGGACTAATCCTAGACTAATGAGGTTAACCTTATGGGATTGCAATATATCTACGGGGTTTGTATAATGGAAGGATGGGTTATTAATCTCAGGAAAGAGGTCCTTAATGGGAACTATAGGAGGAGACTCATCCTGAGGGTACTGATTCAAAGAGATCAAGTCCTTAATAAATTCTTCTGGCTCTTGTATTTTAGGACTAGACTCTATAATTTGGCTCTCCTCTATGGTTTCCTCAGGTAAGGCTCTAGTAGCAGCACCTAGGTTCTCTTCCTCTATTTGTTCTTCCATTATAGCTTTAGGTTGGATATGGTCAAGGTCAACTAGCTCTGGTTTGGTTTCTACCTGGGTATCTATTGGGTCAGCTAATTCTAGGTCTACTAAAGGTGTCTCCTCTTCTCCCTCATACTCATCCACTAGGCTCACATCAGCTTCATACACTTCCGCGTTAATGTAAGCCTTGTCAATCTCAGGAATGGTTGGAGAAGGTCGGCTAGGGAAAAATTGGCTAGGTCCAGGTTTCTGATTATGGACACTAATCCTAGTAGGTTCAGGTTGCCTAAGGGGTAGTGGCTCACTACTGGGCTCATATTTAGGGGTGCTAATCCTATGGGGTTCAAATTGACTAAGGGAAACCTGACTAGTACTAGGCTGATACTTAGGGGTTATGGGTTCTCTGGGCTCATAGGACAAGGGTGCAGATCTATGGGTCATGGGATTATAGGATCTGGGGTCATATGATTTTGGATCAGCTTTATGATCAGGTTCTAATGATGGATCAAGGTATGGGGTCCTCCTAAGGTTGGGCTCTCTATATGGGTCAGGATATTGGGTCCTCCTAGGATTGGACTCCCTATATGGGTCAGAATACTGGGTTCTCCTAGGGTTGGGCTCCCTATATGGGTCAGAGTATTGGGTTCTCCTAGGGTTGGGCTCCCTATATGGGTCAGAGTATTGGGTTCTCCTAGGATTGGACTCCCTATATGGGTCAGAGTATTGGGTTCTCCTGGGTTCAGTATCATAATAATGGTCACGGTAAGGGGTTCTTCTAGGTTCAGTATCATAATAAGGGTCATGGTAAGGGGTTCTTCTAGGTTCAGTATTATTGTATGGGTCAGGCTGAGGGGCTCTCCTAGGTTCAATCTCTCGGTATGGATCAGGGTTTGGGGTCCTCCTAGGTTGAGGATTGTAGTACGGGTCAGAATAAGGGGATCTCCTAGGTTTGACCTCATGGTATAGATCAGGGTTTGGGGTCCTCCTAGGTTGAGGGGAATCAGGATCTGGCTCAGACTGTGACCCATGGGTTTTTCTTGGGGTCCCTACCCGGACTTTTAACTGATCAAACCTATTGGCAAGATGGTCAATTCTATCATTGGTTTGAATACGAGACTGAGTTAATTGGGTCATCTGGGTAGTCATCTGGGCCATTTGATCAGCTAGGGCTTTTATTTGGGCTTGTAAATTTTCCATGGGTTCAGACATTTATGAAGGAGGTGGGTGATATGAAACTTCTAATCTAGTACTCATGCAAGACTCGATCAGACCGACTATAGCTGACTAGACCTAAAGTCCAAACTAGATGCTCAATCAGGGTGGCAAACTAGCCTATAGTAACCCTGTACTCAGCCAGACAGGTGTAAGGGGAGTGTTAGGTCCCTGATTGCCAATCCTAGACACCAATCAGAGATTGGCCAGGTAGGCGGACCAGCACACAAGCCCTTCGGGATTGAATCCCTAAACCACCGTTCTAGACACTGAGCACAAGGCACACACAGGTTAACTTGACACAGTGATCTAACACTAGCCCGGACCCGACCAGTTGGTGTCCCTAGCCCACTAGGGCAAATTAAGTCTAATTAATTTTAGGTTAAGGCTTGGGACTGAATGCAAGGGATGTGATTTTGGGCTAAGGAGAGGTGATCAAATCCTCCCCCCATCTGATATAGCAAGAGTGCCCTTAAAAGTAAATTATGCAATGATGGCAGGCAGATGAGGATGCAAATTAGGGTTTAGATATTTTTTTTGGTATTTTTGGAGAATATGTATTTTTTTTTTTTTGGTATTTTTTTAAATATAATAAAACTTGCAAATCATGGCCTAATATACTGGAAATATACTAAAATTAAGAAATATGCAAAAACTCCTAAACAAAACCCTAAAACTTCCAAACTTGTCTTGCTAAAAAAAATAGAGCCGAGAATTTGCAGGCCCTATTTCGGCTTTCAAAAAATTCACAGGCCATAATAAAATCTGAAAAAAAATTTTAAAGTTACTGTGAATTACGATAAATCCAGGAAAATAAATTTTGGAATTTTTGGAGTTTTTAACAGGGAGAAATAATTAAAATAACAGAGTATATACGGACTGAAAAATTGCAGAAAACAAGCCCTAATCTAAGCTCTGATACCAAATGATGGGGAACTAATATGCATGCAATTTTTTTTTATATGTTTTATATGTGGGGTTGGGTGATTAATTCCCGAATTTCAGATTAAAATAAGTTATAGGGAATTTTATATGAATTTTAGAAGATCAGCATGCAGATTAGGACCTAGAAAAGTAGAAAAGAATGATCGCCGGGGCTGAGAAGCCTCGGTTAGGGCAAGTTCTCCTACAATAAAACTACTGGAGGTAGAGGGGTGTACCTGACAACGTCTGTGAAGATCGCAGCAAAAGGGTCTCTCATTCCTCGATGGATGCGGCCTGGAAAATCGAGCCAAAGACCCGCGGATACCCGGCTTTCTGCTCGGTGATCCGATTGAGGCTTGGCTGGAGTCGTTGGATTCGTAGGAACTCGGGGACCTGCAAACGACCTGTCAGGGGTTAGAAAACTCACAAAGGAACAAGAAAACAAAGGAAAAACAGCAAGGGAAGGCTTCTTTTGGAGTGGGCGTCCAGGGATCTGAGATGCTTGTTGGTAGCAGGAAGATGATTGCAGCACTGAAAAGAAGAACTCTCGCAAACCCCTTTATGCACACAGCAGGGTATCACACAACTCAATAGAAGAACTCAAGGTTTTCATTCATCAAAAAAATTCTCCTCATACAAGAGGCTAGGGTCCCTTAAATAGATCCTTAACCTTGGGCTCCAAGTAAGGGTACATAAGTCTTTACATAAGAATCCTTTTCCCTCTCAAACCCTAGCTAGAAAATAAGGAAATATTAGGTAGAAAAATCCCTAAAAATTCTCTTGACTTGGTCAACACTCCAAGGATGCCTAGGGGGGCGTGTTGGGCTTCTAGGAGCAGCAAGGGGCCGGCCCAAAGGGGCCCGGGTGCATGGGTTTGGGCCTCTGGAAGCTGGGGTGGCCTGGTAGCCAGGTAGCAGGAATATTCCCTGGTATCTTGCTTCTTAGGGGCTTGGGCTTGGCACCTGGGCTTGATTTCTTTGGGCTAGGATGTAGATGGACCTCTAAAATCATGGATGCCTTGGTATATGAATATATTTTGGCATCTGGAAGGGAATCTGGGCATCTGGAGGGCATCTGCAAGAAATCAGGGTTTTCTTGAATTTTCCTCCTGGGGTCTTCAAATCTTCAAGCTGGGTTGGACTTGGGCTATACTTCCATGTCTTCAATCTAGTTGGACTTGGTCTTCACTTGTATGATATAGTCTTGAGTCTTCAGTATGCTTGGACAGGACTCAAAAAAATAAAATTAGCTCAACATGAGCTGACTAGCAATGGACTGAACTAGCTCAACATGAGCTGACTAGTACAGAAGTGAAATAACAACTAAAAATACTCAAATAACAACTAAAATGGACTCAGATGAGCTAAGCCCTTATTACAGATGGACTCATAAATTATTGATCAATTTACAGAGGGTTGAGAAGCCTCTGCCTTATTCGGGTACCTTTGGTGTCCGCACCACTCAGGGTGCCACCTGGCGAAGCGGCCGGGGACCCCGGGCCGAGCTCGACTTCGGACGTGTGGGAGCCATAGCTGACTCGGCCGGAAACCTCCACGTGGCTCGAATCATGCCCGACGGGATCTGAGACCGACCACGTCATCATTACGGCCGTAACAGTCGCGAACTAATTTATGAACTATATGATGCATCCTTTCTGCATTGCATACAAGGTAGCTCAAAGGACATCATCACATAAGAGTTCAAATTAAGAAAAATGCACCTGTGATGAATAGCCAAAAATAACTTTTATTTATATCAAAATTCATATACAAATAACACAACTATCTACAGCCTAGATGATTGGCTTTGGGACACAATTCCCAACAATATTTTCATGGCCATATACTGTGTTCAGTCCAAGAGTCATTTTAAAATAAAATATTTTTAAAATCATAATTAATGTTATCCAAGTAGAAGAATATAAAATTTTTTTCTTGATTATGAACTACCATTAATTATTATTTTATTTTATTTTGGTTTGTTAAAAATGAATTGATTATATGATTCATGTTGATGGATATATATAGTCCATTATTATGTGTGATCTTTGTATTTGGGCTTTGAGCACCTTAAAAGTGACAACATGCATAGTTGCTTACCAAGTAACCAACATTTATCCACTTGTTATCATAGATATGATATTTGGGCTTTTTGGGCCAAAGTCGGTAGGCCCAGTCAGCTTTGACCCAGATAAAAAAAAAAGAAGGGATTCGGAGTCGAAACAGGGAAAGGATTTTGCTTTCCTTATTCGGCCAGGGAACTCACCAGAGGAGTTGGAGAAAGAGTCATGGAGGAGAGAGGCGGTGTCAGCGACGAGTTTGGGGTAGGATGAAACTTCGAGCGGTGTGGTGGTTGCTTCCCAAATGACGAGGAAACTTGTCGATGTTTTTTTTAAATCTCTCTCACCGCTGCCGAATCGAGCCCCATTGAGCCCTCCCATGCCATCGTTCTCCTCTCCGGCGAGCATCCGAAAGTCCGTCGAGGCCCAATGAGTTTTCTTTTATTGTTTAGAAGGGTTTAATCCATATTTTATTTTTTGTTTGATTCGATTTGGTCTTGGGACCGTGGACTACCGGTGGCCGCACCGCCATCCACCTCCGGTCCATCGAGCCCTCCCCGACAACTACCTCTCATGGCCACCACCGACAACTATAAGGGGAGGCTGGTTTGGTTGAGCCGAGGAGGAAAACAGGGAGGGTTCAGGAGGAGAGAAGGAAGAGAAGAAAGAAGGAAAAAGAAGAAGAAGAAGAAAATAAGTTCTGTTCGGTTCAAAAAAAAAAAGAAAAAAAGAGGAGAGAGAAAGAAGAGAGTGAAAAAGGAGAGAGAAAGAGGAGAGAAAAGATAAGGAGATAGAAAAAGTGGGAAATAAAATTTAAAATAATAATAATATATTATTATAAGAGAGAGAATCGTGAAAAAATTCTTTCTCAGAATTCGTGAAGCTAGGGTTTTGGATTGAATAAAAATTATTTATTATTGTAGGGGATCAATCTTCTAAGCAGGGAAGTATTGAATGAGCTCTGGAAATGGATTAATATCGGATATACTAGGATTAGCTTCCAAAAGATAAGGATTTTTGGACTTGATCACTCACAATATATATATATATTTTACATGACCTGATTTGATCTGAGCATATATATATATATATATATATATATATATATATATATATATATATATATATATATATATATATATACATTTACATGTATGGTTATTTTTGCGTGGCATAGCTTGATTTTTTGTGATAAATAATGTATTTGTTGTTATTATTGTGTGTTTTTATATACCATGATTATCAAGTAAAGTAATCTTTGGATGGATTGGACCATGATATGATTTGACATGATAATGTGAAAGGATAAAGTGTTAATTAAGAGAATGAGATAATTGACTAGCCATGCCACGAGATCGTGGTGAATGATATTGCCAGTCATAGGCAGAATCGTGATAAATATTGCCAATTACAGGCATGGACATTGATATTGCTAGTCACAGACAAAATCATGATAAATATTGCCAATCACAGGCATGGACAATGATATTGCCAGTCACAAGCGGAATCGTGATACATATTGCCAATCACAGGCATGAACAATAATATTACCACGTCACAGGCTGAAGTGTGATACCGAGATTGCTAGTCATGGGCTGGAGCATGACCGTGGTTAGTCTAGAACATTAAAGATAAAGATTAATTAATGGAAACTCTAAAAGAAAAACATAACATTATCAAGGTTTTGTCATATATGATATTTGGGTTGTTTGGCTGTATGATATGGTATACTAGTTTATTTTTATTTTTTTCAGAATTATATTATTACTGGTGTGATCATATGGAAACCTTACTGGGCTGTAAAGCTCACTCTCTACTTCTTGTTTTTTCCAGAGACTCGAGAGGCATAGTAAGGATCGGGCTGGGCATGAGACGGAACATCGACATTTAGTTTTGTTTAGTTAGTTAGTTAATTCGGTTGCTGATTTTTAGTATGGATCAGTAGACCATTTAGTAGTTTTGATTTGGAATAAAAGAATTATTTAGTTTTATTTATTTGTTTAAATGATATTAGTTTATTTGAAGTGATTTTTGAATGAAGTGAATATTGGCATGATTTCTAGGACAAATCTAGGGTTATGCAGCCGGTCACGTAGCCGATTCTGGTGTTGGATTCGGATCGTGACAGTAGACATGGTAAGAATCTTCTTTGAAAATTGACGAAAATTTTGGTTCCAATAATGTAATTGTATTAGGAACTCTTCTGGACAGGATTTTTTTTCCTCTCGCTGGCATGAAAAGACTAAATAACTATATGAGGATACTTGCCCCCCACTCAGTCTTTAAAAAAATTAAAAATACCCTTTCAAGGAGGGTAGATTTGTAATTAGATATCTGGTCATTGATGATATGAAAGATAGAAAAAGAAAAGGAAAAAAAGCCAAAATAACAAAAACTCTATTGATGTCTTCCTTAGGAACATAAAATTGATTCTAGAATAGCACCTAAATTTTTCTCAAAGGAATGGTACATAAATAATCATGGTTAGAGATGGATACTAAGTGTTTTTTTGCATCACGTATTTACATGAATCGACCCATGGACCTGCAAGGTTCATGTAAGTAATGCACCAAGTCAATGATCACGAAGTTGATTAAGATAAAGTGGGCAAGTGGATGTGATCGTGGAATGATGATATTTAAGGATTAGTATTATCGTGAAAGGGAACATATTATAATAATAAAAACTCGACATTATCTTATTATTTACTTTATCATTTTATATTAAACTATTATCCTAGATTTGTAGGAGTGCATGGAATTCCTTAAATCTAAAAGTTTTTGTAGTTTCAAGATTATCGAATCCAATTTACCCTCTTCGAGATTTTGGTCCAATGGTGGCATGTCATGCACAATCTCTTTGCATTATCAAATTACTTGGCATCCCTATAAACTGGAAGAAAATCAAGGAAATAGTATGTGCACTATAGGCTCTCTATGTGAAACCCTGGTTTTTATCTGGGCTTTTGGGCTGAAGTCGACAGGCCCAGCCAGCTTCGACCCAGGTCACGAGGAAAAAAAAAGGGAAATGAGAGGCTGAAATAAGGGATTTATCTTCTCCCTTATCCGGCCGGAGGGCTCGCCGAAAAAGTCATTGGAGAGCCTAGTGGGGAGGGGGTGGTCGACGATTGGGTTTGTGATGGATTGAGACTTTGATCGACGGAGTCTTTCTTCTCCAAATGGCTAGGACACCGTCGGTATGTTCCCTTTAAATCCTCCCTCGCTGCCGCCCCATCGAGCTCCCTCCGCGATATCTTCCTCCTCCCTGGCGAGCGACGGAGAGTCCCTTCCATGCTGGTGAGTTTTTCCCTTATTTAATATTTTTAGGGAGGCTTAATAGAATTTTTAGGTTGGTTTCGGTTTGGTTTGCTTGGACCGTGCATCTCCGGTGGCCGTGCCATCGTTTTCCCTAGTCCACCAAGCTTTCCCGGTAGCCGTCTCCCATGGCCGTCGCCAGCAGCCGTGGGGAGGCCGGTTCGACCGAACCAAGGGGGGAAAGCGGGGGGGTTCGGGAGAAGAGAAGGAAGAAGGAAAGGAAAAAAAAAGACTTACCTGAGAGTTTTATCACCAGGATGGTTTCTGGTGGCCGGAGCTGTCGTCGGTGTCTCACTTGTGAGGTCCCCCGCCATCGTGGACGAGGAAGAAGAGAGAAAGCGGGGAAAAGAAGCATCGGTTTGGGAGAAGAGAAGAAGAAAGAAAAGAAGAAGAAGGAAAGAAGAAATTAAAAAAAAAAAGAAAAGGGAAAAAAAGGGAAAAAGGAAAAAGAAAAAAAAATGAAAAAGAAAAAGATGAGGAGAGAGATTAGAGAGGAAGAGGAGAGAGAGGAAGAGGAGAGAGGAAAAGGAGATATAAAGGAGAGGAAAAAAAATATAAGTATTGAAGGAGGAGATTGAAAAGCTCTCTTTTTTGGAATTCATGAAGTTAGCATTTTATAGGAAAAAAATTTGATTTACAAGTTACCCTATGATTTATTTATGTTTAAATTTTTTTTTTGTAGGGGGTTAGTCTTCTGAGCAGGAAAGCATTGTACGGGCTCTGGATATAGATTGACACCGGTTATTTTGGATTGTCTCTAGTAAGGTAACGATCTTTGGACCTGATCACCAATTATATATATATATATATTTATGGCATGATTTGATCCGTGCACATAAGCATCGACATTCATGACTAGTTTTGCATGGCATAGTTTGACTTTCTATGTTGGACGGTACGATTGTTGTTGTTACTAGCTATTTTCTGGTATACCATATTTTATCAAATAATATGATATTTGTATGGGTTGGACCATGAAGCGGATTTTTGGAAAGCTGTAAATGATATGATTTGACATGATGATGTGCAAGGATAAAGTGCTAATGATGTCTGGACTAGCCATGCCACGGGATTGTGGATTATTGAGGTTGCCTGAGCCACGGGCTTTGTACGTGGAATAGCCGGCCACGGACGGTTAAAACATGGGACAGCTTGAACCATGAGCTTTGTACATGGAATAGCCGGTCACGTGTGGTTAAAATGTGGGACAGCCAGAGCCACCGACTTTGTACGTGAGCTAGCCTAGCCACGGGCTAAAAATACATGGTCGATTATGAGATTGCTAGTCATGGGCTGGAGCATGACCGTGGCTAGTCCAGAACCCTAAAGAAGGATGATTAAATTGAAAATATAAAAAGAAAACATTATTTTACAAAAGGTAATGTCATATGTGACATTTGAGTTGTTTCGTTGCATGACATGATATACTCTTATCTCTTTGCTATTTTTAAATTATTACTATTATTGGTGACTATTTGGAGACCTTACTGGGCTGTAAAGATTATAACCCATATTTATTTCTTTTTCAGAGTTGTGCAGGATATTCGAGCTTGGTAGTGGATTGGATTTGTGATGAAATGATGCGCAGCAATGACCAGACTGGGCGTAGGGCTGAACATCAATTTTAGATGGTTTAGTTAGGTTGTTTAGTTAGATTTGTTATTGATATTTATATAATAAATCGGTGAATCTTGTAGTGATTTTGACTTGAATAAATAGATTTTTTAATTGTTTATATAATATTGATTTATTTGATGAGATTTTTAAAGTGACTCTTGTATACCTAGATCTTGCATGATCTCTAGGATAAAATCTAGGATTTGTACGACCGGTCGCGTAACCGATTCCGGTGCTAGATTCGGGCGTGACATTCTAGTGGCATAAATTTTGGTTAGAAGTTGGCCATGGGTGTTGTATGTTGTTTTAGTATATTGAAAACGTGGAAGCAGTATTGACGCGGTGGCTGTATCTTGTATGTTGTTTTAGTACATTGAAAACGTAGAAGTTCAATTTTTTATGGACAGCAACTTTAATCTACCTCTGCATGACCTTTCAAACTTGAACCTTGGGACACGTTACTTGACAATGTAACTTATTCTATTTCTAGAATACCATCCAGTGTTCGTTCTTTATTCAATTCAATGCTATCAGTAATATTACAATATCCCTATCCACAGCCACCCATCTCCTTGACCATGACCATAATTTCACCATCTTCTTCGTGGAGTGGTTTGGAGCTGGGGATCGATGGATCTTGTCTCGATACAAAGGAAGAAGAGAGTCCAAACAATGATGATATCCATATTTTTAAGAGAATTAATTGACCCCCTGTACAACCTCGAGTGGATTAATTCCACGCGTCTTTTTCTTTTTCATTGGCAACCAGTCTTTCACGCTTCCGAGTAGCCTTCAACACTTTATAAAGTACGATGCCTATAACTTTAGCGACCAAGCATTCTTCCAAACTATTTGTTGTCAGCAACGAGATCCTGATCGAGAGCAAGACCATGCTTCGTTCCACTCTCAGCTGGTTCTTGCTCTGGCTTCTGAGCTACCAAATCATGGCATCAAGCAGTTGCCCTCCTTGCCTTCAAGGCCAGCCTCAACAACACCCAAATTCGCATAGCCTCCTGGCAAGGCCTAGACTGCTGCTCATGGAATGGAGTCAGCTGCAACAATGCCGGCCATGTCGTCGAGCTCGACCTTCGGAATCCCTACAACCACCTTGAGGACAGCTACAGAAATCAAAGCAAGTGAGCTCATCTTCAAGTTCTACACTTAGGATACAACAACTTCGACTCTACTTTACCCAATTGGTTGTGGAATCTCAGCAGCCTTACCCATCTTGATCTTTCTTTTAATGGATTCCATGGTCCAATTTCTGAATCACTTGGAACCTTGACCTGTCTTCGAGTTCCAGACCTAGGATACAACAACTTCAACTCTACCTTACCCAATTGGTTGTGGAATCTCACCAGCCTAATTACCCATCTTGATGTTTCTTTAAATGGATTCCACGGTCCAATTTCTGAATCACTTGGAACCTTGACCTGTCTTCGATTTCCAAACCTAGGATACAACAACTTTGAGGTTCCAGTGCCGAGATCGATCAAAAACCTCTGTAGCTTGAATACTCTATATTTGTCAGGAAATGGTATTCTCGGAGAAATTGCAGAAATAGTGCCAGCATGTAGACGGAGCGATCTGAGAATCCTGGATTTGAGGGGTAATAAGCTAAGAGGGAATTTGACTCGCTGGCTCGAGAATCTATCCAATCTTAATTTTCTTGATCTCGGCAACAACTCACTTGTCGGCCCCATACCTTCTGGGATTGGGAAGCTCTCTAGCCTGGCTTACCTGGATCTGGGTAATAACTCCTTCGAAGGTATTGTATATCCTTAGCTCACTTTGCCAACCTTACTGGTTTAGAATTTCTATTGTTTTCCTCTCGAACTCCTTGATCTTGGAGGTAGACCGAAGCTGGGTCCCTCCTTTTCAACTCCAAGTAGCTGGATTTCGTTCCTGTCGGTTGGGGCCCAAATTTCCGGCATGGCTTCGATCTCAGATGAGTGTCGATATACTTGATTTGTCCAACACAAGCATTGCAGATGCAATGCCTGATTGGTTTTGGAATTCATCTTCTTTGTCTTTTCTAGACCTATCCAATAATCAGATTACTGGAAACTTGCCATTAACCTTGGAGTCTATGACAAACTTGTATTCTTTGGAGTCGAGCTCCAACCAGTTGGAGGGTCTGGTTCCATCTCTACCAAGTAGCCTTGGAATACTGGATCTGTCCGACAATTCATTTTCAGGGCCATTGCCTTCAACCTTGGCTGCGTCCATGTCCCTTAATGCCTTGTTAATCTCACATAATCTGATAAATGGTAGCATTCCATCATCTATATGTGAATTAACATCTCCAACCATTCTTGATCTATCGAACAACTTCTTATCAGGAGAGCTTCCTCGATGCTGGAGAGAGTTCTCGCAGCTGTTGGCTTTAGATTTGGCCAATAATGACCTTTCCGGGGAAATTCCTAGTTCGATGGGTTCTTCATCTCAACTTCCATCCTTGCACCCAAACAATAACAATTTCTTTGGAGAACTTCCTTCATCTTTGCAAGAATGCAACAATTTAACTTTCCTTGATCTTGCTCAAAACAGAATTTCCGGTAATCTACCAGCATGGATAGGAGAAAGTTGGCAAGATCTTGCAGTACTCGAGTTGCGATCAAATATGTTTTCTGTCAACATCCCTCCACAACTCGCACAACTTGGCAAGCTTCAGATCTTGGATCTCGGACATAATAATCTATCAGGATTCATACCCCCATCATTTGGCAATTTCGGTGCATCGAGTACTTCTACATTACAGGGATTTACAAGAAGCTTTGCGTACTGGAGTCTTGATTATTTTGGCCTTTATAGTTACAATGACAATTTATACATAGTTACAAAGGGAGAAGAACGGGAATATTCCAAGATCCTCGATCTTGCGAAGTGTATGGATATTTCAGGCAATAGTCTAAGTGGTGAGATTCCTGAAGAAATTGGAAACCTTTTGTTATTGCAGAATCTGAATCTATCCAGAAATCATCTGATAGGGAATATTCCGAGCAGAATTGGTGGATTGCAATCATTGGAGTCTCTTGACCTTTCGATGAATGAGCTTTCTGGCACCATTCCTCGGAGCATCTCTAACTTGACTTTTTAAGCTACTTGAATCTGTCCTACAACAACCTATCCGGGAGAATTCCAACGGGGTATCAGATCCAAACCTTGGACGATCCATCCATTTATGCCGGCAATCTCGATCTCTGCGGGCCTCCAATTTCAGAGAGTTGCTCCAGCAATGAAACGAATCATGGCGACTATGACGAGCACCGAGATGACGATGAAATGTTATGGTTTTATCTTCGCATGGTATTGGGATTTGTTGTCGGGTTTTGGTTCGTCTTTGGTGTCCTGCTGCTAAAGAGCACATGGAGGATTGCTTACTTCCAAATGGTCGACAATTGGTTCGATAGACTCCATGTCATGGTGGCTTTAACGATGGCTATAGGTTGAAGAAAAAGAACATGGAAGGAAATTGAAGGTATTGACTCGAGAAACAATGGATGGAGGGTCATGATATGTCCACGTCCACGTATTTGAACATGGTTACTTTACAGACAATACCATATTAGCTTGATATATATGCTCTTATAGTCTAGAGTGGTTATTTGCTTCAAATAAAATGCTCGTGCAATATTGTTAGTAATTTGCTTGAAGAAAAATGATTCAGTGTGCTACTTTGTGCATGATGGAAACTCTTCAGGTCCGTAGCAATTTATCATGTAATGACATCTTGGAATCGCTCAAGAAATGAAAACAAAGATAGAAATTGGAAAGAGATATTGTAGGTACTCACGTTAGATTTTCATGGTGTAAGTTTAACACATTCTACCCCCCTTAGATCATTTGGATTTAGACCGATGAGTCCCTGCAGCCTAACATCCACCACCATTGTAATCATAGTAATTATAACAGTTTCAGAACCTTATATCATATTACAAGTAACAATAGTCAAAAAAAAAAAACTATTTAATGAAAAGTAGATCGGAACGAAAGGACCGGCCAAGGAGCAACAAGTACACCTTAATTCACACGGTATATAAGCACAGAAGAAACATGAACATTTTATAGAGAAAATATATTTGAACAAATCGTAGAATATAAAAAGAGATAATCAAGTAATATAAAAGTAGGGAAAAAAAAGCATACCTGATATACGTGGTTCGACCTATTAATCCTTAGCCTACATCCACAAGCAAGACCTCGATGTTCTTTCATTCAATTCACAATACAAAAGGTATAAAATTGATGAGAAAACAAATAAGAAACTCTCTGAGAACTTTTAATATTTTTTTTAATATCTCTCTCCCTTACAAAGCCTCTCTGTATTTCTTGGTGCACTCTATCACGTGTCTTAGGCTTTTCCTCTTTTAGAAATACTATAGATGTTGAACCCAAATGGCTTGCAAAGCACTCAAGAAACAAGAGAAGAGAAAAAGATGCTTTGAAGGATGATTTATTTCGTGCAACTCAATGCCTTTTACAGCATAGATCATCGTAATAAAATATCCCACTCTACTATCCCATAATTCCTAAAGACTCGGATCATCTAAGGGCTAGGTAACAAAAAAACAATGAAAAAGATAATCAGATAAACAATAATAACATGGGTGCGCAATACTCGATAAAAGAATAACAACCCACAAGCCGGGGTTGATTTGTTCAATACTCCCCGTCAACACTGGCTTCTAATCTCTTCACCATACCGAGTTGATGGCAGTGATTTTTAAACTTGTTACCACCCAAGCTTTTTGTAAACAAATCTGCAGCTTGGTTTTCTGTTCTGATATGTTCCAACTCAATTTCTTCTTGCATGACTTTCTCTCTAATAAAATGGTAATGCACCTCCACATGCTTAGTTCTTACATGAAAAACTGGATTCTCTGCTAACCGTATTGTCAACAAGTTCTTGCAATACAAAGGGATACCATACTCTGTTGATTGATGCAAGTCCTTCAATAATTGCCTAAGCCAAGTGCTTTCTTGAGCTACCATCACCGCCGCTCGATACTCCGCTTCTGTGGTTGATAGAGACACTGTTGGTTGTCGTTGGCTATACTAAGAAATTGCTCCGGATCCAAACACAAAAATATACTTGGTAGTTAAGCATCGGGTATCATGGTCACCTGCATAGTCAACATCATAATAGCCTACTAGCCTATAATTTTCACCTTTCTTGTACAAAATACCATAGCCAAGTATGTTCTTCACATATCTTAGGATTCGCCGAGCTGCTTCCAAATGAGGCTTCTTCGGATTTTGCATGCAACGACTCATTACACCAACTGCAAAAGAAATATCTAGTCTTGTTAAACTTAAATAAATAAGACTGCCCATCAATTGCCGATACATTGTAGCATCTTCCAAATCTTTTCCTTCATGAGCACACACTTTGGCATTTGGCTCCATTGGCATCGAGATTGGCTTGCACTTAAGCATTCCAAACTTCTTCAGCAAGTCTCTGAGTACTTCTGTTGATGAAGAAATATTCCTTTTTCAATATGATTAATCTCTAGACCCAGAAAATGCTTGAGCCATCCAATTTCTTTCATCTGGAAGCAAACTGACAAATTCTCTTTGGTTCAGAGAATTTCTTCTTCATAATCTTCCGTGATAATCAAATCATCCACACACACTAGCATAATAGCTAGCTTCCCTCCTTTGGCTTTGACGAATAAGCTAGAGTTCGCAGATGTTACCGAATAACCACTTTGAGTAAGAAATTCAGCAATCTTACCATACCATGCCCTCGGTGCTTGTTTTAACTTATAGAGTGCCTTTCGGAGCTTACACACATATTCATGATGATCTTGACTATGAAAACCTATCGGCTGGTCCATGTAGATCTCCCGATCTAGCTCCCCATGCAAAAAAGCATTCTTCACATCCATCTGCCACAAGTTCCAACGTTTACTAGCTGCAAGTGCTAGTAAGATTTGTACAATTGTAAGCTTTGCAATTGGACTAAATCTTTCATCATAGTCTAGTCCATATTGTTGAGAGAACCCTCGAACTATGAGATGAGCCTTGTGCCTCTCTATTGATCCATCTGTGCGACGCTTTATCTTGTACACCCATTTACAAGAAACGGGCTTCACATCTCTTGGCTTCGATATGAGCTCCCAAGTCTGATTTCGTTCTAATGTAGCAATTTCTTCTTCCATAGCTTTAATCCACTCAGGATTCTGAGACGCTTCCTTAAATGTCTCTGGTTCTTTTGCATCTGCTTCTTCTACCATGGTGGCATTAGCATACTTGGGATTTAACTTTCTGATTCTTGTTGATCTTTTGAGTGCAGTTGATGTATCTGGTTTTCTTGGCTTATCTTCTTCGCTTGGCCTCTGGTACACACCTGTTTGCCAAGGATCTTGAGCTACGCCTTCTTCGACATTTCCACCATCGTCTGCAACTTCAGCTTCATTTGAACTTAATTGGATTTGAGAAGTTTCCAATACCTCCTTAAAACCATCTGAGTTTGGTAGTACTTCCTTGGCTGAGGACCACCATGACGAAGCTTCATCCAACACCACATTTCGGGATGTGTAACACTTCTCGGTTGTTGGATCACAACATCGCCATCCTTTCCTTTGACTGTCGTATCCTACAAAGATACACCTAACAACCTTTTTTTCTATCTTGCTACATAAGTGATCAGGTACAAATACATAACATACATATCCAAAGACATGAAAATGACTAACAGTAGGCTTCATATTCCATAATTTTTCAAAAGGTGAGTGAAAACATAACCTTTGTTGAGGAAGCCTATTGGTCACAAAGGCTGTAGTCTTCATTGCTTCTGCCCAAAATCATCCTGAAACATTCTTCGCATGAAGTATACTTTGACATACTTCTGCCAGATGCCTGTTTTTCCTTTATGCTATGCCATTTTGCTATGGAGTATCAACACATGTGAACTGATGGCATATTCTGCACTCCAGAAGAAAATCTAAGAACTCATCCAAGGTATACTCTCCCCCATTGTCTGTGCGTAGACAACGAACTCTTGTACCAACCTCCGCTTCTGCTGCCTCCTTGAACTCCTTGAACTTTGAAAAAGTTTCAGATATTTTCTTCATAAAGGAAACCCATACATACCTCGAGAAATCGTCAATGAAGGTCACCATGTATACTTCATTCCACTGATGAAAGCTTGCTTAATTGGTCCAAACACATCAGAGTGAATCAATTCCAATGGTTCTTTGCTTTAAATTTGGACTCTTTATATGGCAACTCGTGTGCTTTTCCATACTGACAACCTGCACATACAGTGTCTGTTCTCACTTCAAGTTGTGGAAGTCCCTTCAACATCGACTTCTTCATCGTCGCATCTGGAGTAGCTAACATGACTCAGCCGCATATGCCACAAGTCTGCTGTCTCGTTCCTCCTCATCTTATCTACATATGCAGTTTCTGCAGACATCACATAAACTAATTCCAATCTTTGTTCCTTCATTATTGGCTCTTGTATAATCTCCAGGTCCCGATATACCTTCACATCTTGTGGACCAAATAGAACAAAATGGCCAGAAGATGTTAATTGTGCTATCGAGAGGAGATTTTTCTTCATACCTGAGACATGAAAGACATTTTGGAGCGGCACCTCGATATTACTATAGTGGTGAGAAACTATCGTATTACCGGTGTGAGCTATCGATAACTTTGAGTTATTTGCCGTCACCACCACCCGACTTCCCTTATACTCTGACAAGTTTTGCAGCTTCTCTTATCACCAGTCATATGGTTTGAACAACCTGAGTCAACAATCCAATCATTCTCATAATCAATTTCATTGAATGTTGTTGCTGTAAAAGCTAGCTCCTTTTCATTTGCAGCGAAGAATGCCTCAACATCCCATTCATCTTCACTTTTAGAAGTAGCAACGTTACTTTCTACACCCTTCTTCTTTGACCAGCAATCTTTTGCCATATGACCCTTCTTCTTGCAGTTGTAGCACTTTTCTTCAAATTTGGCCATTGCCATGGTTCTTAGAACTGCCCCCTGCACGACCACTCCATTCGCCTTACTGACTTCTTGCCTCGTCATCGTTCCTTTTAGACCCTCCAGCAGCATGCTGCTTGGAATTCATCCTGCCTTTATTGGCATAGAGTGCCTCTTCTTCATTTTTCAACCAGGCTCCTCCCATTTGCTTAGCTAAAGCTTCCTGACCAGCTAGCAAATTCTTGAATTCTACAAGCGACAGCTGAGTTTGCTATCCATGTATAGCAGCAACAAAACTCCTGAAATCTAGCTTCAAACCATGGATGATGATCCGCTCATCCTGGTATCACCGATTGGAGCCTCCAGATCCAACTCAGAAATCTCTCGGCATAGCGACTTCACTTCATGGAAGTACTATGCAATCGTCTGTCACGTTGCGCCATCGACAACAACTCACTCTCCAAGAGTTGGAGCTTCGTATCGTTCTTCTTAGATAACAGCTTGGCAAGTGCATCCCAAGCTTCATTGGGAGTTTTCACATTTTGAATATGTTCCAGCACATCCTATTCAACTGTCGTCTTTAAAACGAACATGGCTTTGCCCGCTTTAATCTTCCACTTCCGCAACGTCCCGCTCGCATCTTCAGCTTCTGGTTGTCTGATTTCATTTCCATTTACAACCTCTCACAAATCCTGGCCTTGCATGTAAGACATCATGCAAGTAGACCAAGAATTGTAGTTCAAATTATTAAGCTTCTTGATTCCGCCAACAACTTGAAGATCGCTCATCTTGCTTAATATCGGGCACCCGCGATCGCCTTGCTCAAGATCCCAACGTCTGGATGAACCTGCTTCAACACCTTAATGATGTAGATCTTGTATGTCTCACTCCCCTTCTTTGCCTGCTTCTTCTTCTTCTTCTTCTTCTTCTTGTCCCCCACGCCACCTTCTTTGCTCGAGAGATGCTTCTCCGCCCTGGGCTTCTTCTTGGCAGGCGCCTTCTCTGCCACCGCCTTCTTCTCCTCCTCCGTCGATTTGTCGGAGGCCGGCTTCTTCTCCCTCCTGGGTTCTTCTTGTCCCCCCTAGGCTTCTGCTCTGAAACCAAATTGTTGAACCTAAATGGCTTGCAAAGCACTCAAGAAATAAGAGAAGAGAAAAAGATTCTTCGAAGGATAATTTATTTCGTGCAACTCAATGCCTTTTATAGCATTGATCACCGTAGTAAAATATCCCACTCTACTATCCCATAATTTCTAAAGACTCGGATCAGCTAAGGGCTAGGTAACAAAAAAACAATGAAAAAGATAATCAGATAAACAATAATAACTAAGGGTGCGCAATACTGGATAAAAGAATAACAACCCACAAGCTGGGATTGATTTGTTCAATAGAGGACTCTCAGCAGAACTCATAAAATAGAGTTTTATTTGAACTCTAGTTTACAAAAAAATCAAAATCAGAAAAGAACTTCGTGCAATCGCATCCAAGCAAATCGCAAAAAATGATTCGGGGATCAACATGGACTTTCCATATGGCTTCAATGTCATCACGGAAAGCTAACACCATTATCTTCCAATTATTAAAGAATATTTCTATTATAATATTATCATGACATATATTATAATATTGATTATTTAAATAAAAAATAAAATAATATTTCTTTTGTGTTACAAGTAAGGATTATTATAATGGTCAATAATAGTTACGTCTTGATGAATCCATTATAACATCATAATATGTCATTTAAAAACCTTGCCTCGCGTCGCATGTGACCAAGTTAGTCTCCTAGCTAATAGTTGAAGGGTAAGGAGCCAGTTATTTAAGCATATTCAATGTTCCTCCATTTTGCTGATCGAGGGTTGCGTCCTCCGCCAGTCCATGCTTCTCCATCCACGTTAATTGGGGTCGGATTGTACGGTTGCAAACCAGCACCATGGCTTTTGACTCCCAGGGTCGTCATCATTGTCAAAAAAAAAAATCGCATCATAACATGGCAAGGAGAACTTCTTCAAGAAACTATTCAAAAGATTGGTTATTTGTAATGGTCCATGGTTGCCAGCCAACTGGATCAATTAATAAGATCAATGGGGTTGGATACGCGTCATCCAAGCTTGTTTTTTGATGTCAATAGATCATTATAAAAGTTACCATGGCTTATTACAAAGAGACCAAATAGATTGATTATATTATCCAAAAAAATACATTATTTAACCCAAGTTAGGGCTCATCTTTGCATATTTGTATTTATTGTATTAATATAAAAATGATATTTTATTTTATAAATATTGTAAAGTATATTACAATAGTTGTCTTTTATTATTATTGTTATGATATGTCAATACAACATGGATTAATTATCGGCTCAACTGCACGACGAATTCCTTCTGAACTGGGTGTCTAAATCGAAGCACCTGAAGGGAGGCACGTGGGATCGGTCTTCGGCCTAGCCGAAGGCGTTAGTCCCGAAGACTACCATCACCAACTCCCAACCAGTCTTCTGTACATCAGTTAAAGAAGGTCAATCCGGAGAAGGCCGATCCGAAGACAGCATCGACTTCATACAACCCACTCTGAAGGGAAGAGCACCGATGCGAACGACAGAGGTGTCTTCGGCTTACTTTGCGAGATAAGCCGAAGACTATCCGTCGACTCAACGCCGGCCCTTTCTGAAGGAGTCCAGGAGAGAGTCTCCGGTTGATCTCGAATCTACGAACGTAGATGCGGCAATTACGATCAACCGTATGACCACTACCTTCAAATCGCAACTACATCGAGGTGGCCACGTGGCCACCAACTCCAACTCCTACGACTCCAGGCTGGCCAACACCTCTCTGCAACCACTTATGGTTATGGGCAAGGTAAAGTTAATTAACTTCGTCTAAACCACGGATGAGTAAGCTGAGCGATACACTGGCACAACCTCTATAAATAATGGTAAGAGGGGATGCTCGAGGTAACTCCATTTAAGCCTGGAAAAATATAGTTCACCTTCGCCACCTTTTTTCTCTTCAGAATACTCTTCATTTTGTGGCTGAAACCCATCTCTTACTTAGGCATCGAAGTGTCTCCCACTGGAAAAAATCCGGTCAGGGACCTATTTTGCAGGTGTCCACGGGAGTGAATCGGCGATCTAGCAGCTCCGCCAGGTCGAGGAAGGTTCTACGCCAATAGATTGGCGCGCCAAGAAGGGGGGAGAGGTCTAGGCATCCACTGTTAACTACTCTCATCGAGAAAGAAGGGTAAAAAAGAGGTCCCAATGACGAGAGAAAAAACTCAAAATGCCTCAACAAGCAGGGGTTGTCCTCCTTTTGAGAGGAACGATCCTCCGGTGGAGAACGATATTCCGCCTCCTACACTTACTATGGGATAACAGCAATTCGAGGCTCTTTTGAACCAAGTTAACACCTTTACAGCTATGGTTCAGAATTTTCAGGATAAGACCCTCCAGGTGGGGCACCCGCCAGCCATCTCTAGGCATAGTCATCAATCTAGGAGGAAGGGAGACCAGTGGTAGGGGTCTACCATCTCTCCCTCCATGATCATCTTTCTCCCGAGGGCCGAAGCTCTCAGAACCCAAAGCCGACTGATCCCCTGCGGAGGGGAAAGAGATCTAGGCGGTTTCTTTCTGTCTCCTCTGAGGATTCCACTCCTGAAAGGGACCTGCCGAAGGAAGCCCATCCCGATTATGAGAAAAAGCTTAGGGCCCTCGAACTGAGGTCGCGAAGCTTCAGGACCAAAAGAAGGACGGCATGATCGTGGCCTACGAATCACGCCCCCCGTTCACCCCTTATATCATGGCCGAAATCATCCCTTGGTACTTTAGGGTCCCTTAAATGGAGCCCTACGATGGTACTATTAACCCGCTTGATCATTTGGACAGCTTCAAAGCCCACATGATGATTCAAGGGGCCTCGGACGCGCTGCACTGCCTCGCCTTTCCTGCTACTCTAAAGAAGGCAGCTCGGATATGGTATTCGAGGATACATCCAGGTACCATCGATTCTTTTTTTGAACTAGAAAAACTCTTCGTCTTGCATTTCAGGACCTGCCGCAAGATGCCCCAGAACACGGATACCCTTTTTCCCCTTCACCAGAACAAGGGAGAGAGCCTGCGCGGTTACATCTCCAGGTTCAACTCGGCTACTCTCGAGATCCCCGATCTCAATGAGCACGTAGCCATGTCCGTGTTGAAGAAGGGGCTCCAAATGTCCAGGCTTACCTTTTTCCTGGACAAGAGATTTCCTACAAGCTACGCTGAGCTCCTGTCCAGAGCTCATAAATATGCTGATACTGAGAAGCAAGCGACGAACCGGCAACTGGCCGAAGGGAAATCTATCCCAAAGAAGAAGAGCAACAAGGGGCTGGACGCCCCTGCAACCCCCCCCCAACAACAACAACAACAATAACCCCAATCGGCGACAAAGCCCCAGGCCCAGGGCCTCAGGCAGAAGATTTGACTCCTACACCCCCCTCAATCTCCTTAGGAAGAGAATTTTGATGGAGATAAAAAAGAAAGCTATCTCCAACGGCCACGTCCCATGAAAGCTTTCTCTTCCGCAAGGAACAGGAACAAATACTGCAGATTCCATAGGGACCACGACCATAACACTGAAGATTGCATCCAGCTCAAGGATGTCATTGAAGATTTGATCAAGAGGGGTACTTGGGGTGATACATCGGTCGTCAAGAATCTCGGCCTGAGGTCACGGCCCTCTAAAGGGTTCCTGAGGAAGCCGAACTACCAAACCAAAGACCCACCAACGGAAACGTGGGAATGTTGCATCGGCCAACTAACCAAAGAAGAGCCAAAGATGATGCCTAGAAGCAGCTCAAGGACAACAACTCCATACTCTTCTCCAACAATGACCTCGTGGGAGTTCAGCTCCCACATGATAACCCAGTTGTAATATCGACTGTTGTGGTAATTATGATGTAAGATGCATTTTGATTGATAATGGAAGCTCTGCAGACATCTTACTTTATGATGCATTCTCCCGAATGTGTCTACCTAAAAATAAGTTACAAAGGTCCCCTATGCCACTGACCGGGTTCGAAGGCAATCAGGTTGATGTCGAGGGTGAAATAATTCTACCCGTAACCCTCGATACCGAACCTCGATAAAAGACACTCCCCATCAATTTCATGGTGGTCCGAACTCCCTCAGCTTACAATGTAATTTTGGGATGGCCCACCTTGAATAAATTCCGGGCCATAGTGTCAACCTATTATCTCCTGGTACGCTTTCCCACCAGGAGCGGAGTCGAGGAAGCAAAGGGAGACCAAAGTGCTGCACAACAATGCCTGATGATATAGGACACACAATCGGTCAATCCCATTATAGTGGACCAACTAGACCCAAGGGACCTAGCTGTAGATTGTGGCAAACCTATGGAAAAGACTATTTCGGTACAATTAACCGAAGAGGACCCCACCAAGGTCGTGCAAATTGGAAGCCTGCTTGATGAGGAAACAAAAGCAAGGCTAATCCACTTTCTCAAGAACAATGCCGATGTCTTTGCCTGGTCGGCTTCGGATATACCTGGGATCCTAGCCGAAATAATTACTCATCGGTTGGAAGTTTCCCCTGAAACTTTATTCCTGAAAGGCAAAAGATGATAGATGAAGAAGTAAATAAGCTTCTCAATGCCGGATTTATTCGGGAGGCATATTATCTCGAATGGCTGGCCAACGTGGTGATGGTAAGGAAGGCTAGCGGTAAGTGGAGAATCTGCATTGATTACACAGACCTCAATAAAGCTTGTCCAAAAGACACTTCCCTCTGCCAAAAATCGATCAACTCATCAACGCCACTGCAGGCCATCAACTATTAAGCTTTATGGACACATTCTCTAGGTACAACCAAATCCGAATGGACCCTCGGGATGAAGAAAAGACTGTTCTTGTTGCCGCCAAGATCGTCGTGGCTCGTAGCTGCTGTCGACGCCGGAGTGCGCTCCTCCCCTGTCGCTCGTCGTGCTCGGTTCCCGAACCTCCGTGCTGGGTGCGGCCGCCTCGCCGCCCGGCGGTCCTCCGCTCCTGAGCCTACGAGACAACAGTTAGAGACCCAGGCCGGGATTTCTGGCGGGGGCACTCCGACGATCAAGTCAGTGACGATCCAGGGGAACAGATCCTCCTAGTCGGGCCCCTCTTGATGGACTCCGTACTAGGAGGAGTAAAAGATGTGCGTGAAGGTGAAAACGTTGCAGGGAGAGATTGATAGCGGGGATAGAGGGGTGCTCTGTTCCGCGGCCTCTCCTTGTGCCCCTCGTTTCCCTTCAATAGTGGTGGTAGTAGCGCTTTGCCCTCTTGGCCGGGCTTGCGCTTGTGCTTGTGGTGGTGGTGGTGCTATCCCCTCTTTGCTGGTGGGGGTCGCACTTCCTCTTCTCTTCTTTTTTTTTTCGACTTGTGTTTTTGCTTGTGCCTTGGAGTTGTTGTATTACCTCCGGGTTTGTTGTGAACTTGGTTACCGTTTGGTGCTTGTCTCGGGATCCCCGCCGGGCTGTCAGGCGCATGCAATGGTGTCTCGAGGAGCCTTTCCCGATTCATGATAGGGTGTGTTGTCAGGCGCTTCGACATTCTTCTTGGTTGCCTCGTTGCAGAAAATTTGGAGGTGCCTCGAATGGCGGGCCGCCACCCACGGGATTTGAATCTCCCAGTTGGCTTTCTCTTTTGGATGATCTGAGTGGTTGGTGAGGAATGTAACGTCTCGATCAATGTGCTGCTTGCCTTTCTGGTGCAACTGGCGGTTTCAGGTGGTCCGCACGGTCTGGGAGGTGCTTCGGTACGCTCCTCGGGCGGCTCGCCGGTGTCCTCGGCTGGTGAGGACCTCGTCCGGGCTAGGGCCGAGCTGGGATGGCAAGGCTCGCTCCATCCTAAGCGCTCCGAGCATGCGGGGGGTGCCTAGGCGAAGAGGGTGAGGTGCCGGCCCGGTCCGGAGGGCGTGCGCTCGGAGAGGCTCCACATCGGTGGGTGAGCTCTCAGCTCGACCTCGACCGCAGGGCACTAACTTCCGAGAGTCTTACTCCGGAGGGCGGAAGGCGGACCCGGTCCAGAGGGCGCGCGCTCGGAGAGGCTCCACATCGGCGGGTGAGCTCTTAGCTCGACCTCGACTGCAGGGCACTAACCTCCGAGGGTCTCGCTCTGGAGGGCAGAAGGTGGGCCCGGTCCAGAGGGCGCGCGCTCGGAGAGGCTCCACATCGATGGGTGAGCTCTTAGCTCGACCTCGACCGCAGGGCACTAACCCCCGAGGGTTTCGTTCTGGAGGGCAGAAGGCGGACCCGGTCCAGAGGGTGCGCGCTCGAAGAAGCTCCATATCGGCAGGTGAGCCCTCAACTCGACCTCGACCGCAGGGCACTAACCTCCAAGGGTCTCGCTCTGGAGGGCGGAAGGCGAACCCGGTCCAGAGGGGCGCGCTCGGAGAGGCTCCACATCGGCGGGTGAGCTCTTAAATCGACCTCGACCGCAGGGCACTAACCCCCCAGGGTCTCGCTTTGGAGGGCAGAAGGCGGACCCGGTCCAAAGGGCGCGCGCTCGAAGAGGCTCCACATCGACGGGTGAGCCCTCAGCTCGACCTCGATCGTAGGGCACTAACCTCCGAGGGTCTCGCTCTGGAGGGCAGAAGGCAGCTCCGAGCTAGGCGGCTCCGACCTAGGCATCTCGAGCTCGTGAGCTCGACCTGGCGGAGGACCAATTTCAGTTCACCGATCTGAGGGAGCTCAGCTCAGCTCGGTAGTGGGATCCGGGCTGGAGAGTAGACGCGGCATCTCTTCTTGACGTGGCGCCTGTCGGTTCCTCCACGTCAGTGAACCATCCACATCAGTTCTCATCACCGAAAAAGACCTCTACTGCTATAAAATGATGCCATTCGGACTGAAAAATGCTGGGGCGACATTCTAGAGACTGATCAATAAGGTGTTCGAGCAACAACTTGGAAGGAACATGGAGGCCTATGTTGATGATATAATTGTGAAGAGCCTCCTTAAGGAGGACCATATCAAAGACCTGGAAGAGTCATTCAGCACATTACGACGTCATCAGATGAAGCTGAACCCGACGAAGTGTGCCTTCGGGGTAACATCCGGGAAGTTCTTGGGATTCCTTGTCATCAAACGAGGAATCGAAGCCAACCCCGAAAAGATCCAGGCTCTTCGAAGCATGAGACACCCTTTCTGCAAGAAGGAAGTACAACAGTTGACGGGAAGAATCGCTTCTTTAAGCAGGTTCATCTCCCGATCAGTTGAGAAGTGCCTTCCATTCTTCAAGGTATTTCGATAGTCCAGAGGCTTCGAATGGACTGAAGATTGTCGTCTTGCCTTCGAAGAGTTAAAGAAGTATCTGGAGACTACCTCTGCTCTCTAAGCATCACGAAGGAGAGACTCTATACTTGTACCTCTCCGCTACTCTCTAAGCCAACCTCGATCGGCTATGAAAGCACAAGTGTTATCTGACTTCTTAGCCAAATACACATGAAAGTCTGAAGAGGGTGTGCAGAGGGCTGAAGAGGAAGGAGCCAATCCAAAGGATGTGAAGTCCATTTGGGTACTCCAGCGAGCTCCCCTCGCATGCTAAGATTTTTAATGGGGAGACAAGGGAAAGTCTTGAGGATCCTAAATAAGGCGAAAGGGAGGAGTTAGACTCCCTCCCAGCCTTGTTTGAGACTCCGCGGGAGTTTATTTGGAGAAGAAGACTCCCAATCTCTCTCTCTCTCTCTCTCTTGGTGATGCTTTAAAAATCATGCCGAGCTTTTTCATTTGGGCTGGGTTATTACAATATATTGAAAACGTGGAAGCAGTATTGACGTGGCGTGAGGAATGATTCCAGGACCCTTGCGTCAACACAAAATCTCTACCGAAGTTGAGCAGAAGTCATCCTCTAGATGTTCATTTTTTTCTGGACGACAACTTTAATCTACCTTTTGCATCACCTTTCAAACTTAAACCTTGGGACACGTTATATCACAATGTAACTTATTCTATTTCAAGGATACCATCTAGTGTTCGTTCTTTATTCAATTCAATGCTATTGCATCATCTTTGAATTTTTAAGAGAATTACTTGACCCCCTGTTCAACCTCAAGTGGATTCCACGCATCTTCTCTCTCTCTCTCTCTCTCTCTTCTTTTTTTTTTCTGAAGATGTAAGGAGGAAGAAAGGTTCTTCCCCCTTATTTATATTTATTGGAATTATTAGTTAGGTACAAAAGTACATATTGGTCCCGTGAAATACATTTGTAATTGTTTGGACGAGACCAAAGTAGTGAAAAGAGAATATGAATCATCCAAGAGACTTCCAACACCAGAAAAGTCGAGGTCTGTAGGGAAGTGGGGGCCTCGTGACCTATGAAGTTGATCTAACAGGGAGATATGCTGAAAACTAATGTCTCTTAGCAACAGAAAGTATGTTCGTGATGCAGCCTGTGATCGATGAAGATAAACCAAACTCCAAACATGAAATAAAATCGTGAGGTCCATCCAAATCATGTTCATGACATCTGGAATAGAGTTTTGCATTGAAAGGGCTTCTGAATGAAGCGCGAGAAGGAACCATGGAGGCAATAAATATCAGGATTAACTTTTTCAGTCATGTCCTGTATCCAGCTTTTCTGAAAGAAACACTGCTACAAGTTTCCAACAACCTGATGATGGGATTAAGCATACTTGAGTGCCGTATACTACTACAGAAAATATTTCAACGGCTGATACTTGATCTTGCAAAGGAACCGATTGGGCCACAATAACTATTCTATTCCACCCGGCAAACTATGATCCTCTTTGTAAATTCTATCCCAATGTGTCTGTCTAGAACTACGATTTCTCCACTGACATGAGTACTGGTAGTTTTCAAACCTGAATGGTTTGTTGGTTCCCGGTGTTGACATGTTCCTTTTCAGAATTTCAATTTTGAGAGGTGAGTGATCCCACGTGGCTCGAGAAGGAGAAGAGAGCAGCATGATAATGGGTAGGCTGTGCCCCAAGAACTATTTATGAAACATCTATCCAATCTGTTGCGGAACAGATCACGGTGAAATATAAAATTTACAGGGAAGAAAGAAAACCTAGCAAAAAAAATAAATCACAGCACAAGCAAACACAAGGGATTACATGGTTCAGAGACTCCTGCTCCTACGTCCATGGCCGTACAGGAACAAATCTCACTATAAAAGATTTACATGAAGTTTACAGGATGCTCACCTTAGCCCTCAAACAAGAGAAGAAAAGAAGAAAATAAAAAATAAATTATCCCAAAAAATATCTCTCACCCGAAAATAATTTCTTGGTGGAAGATCTCTTGCCTCTCCAGTTTTCTTTCTTTCTCTCTCTTTCTCTGCCTTTTTTCTCTCTTGGAAAAAGTCTTCAGGCTCTCTATGTCGTCTGCGTCAATTTTTTGCTCACAGGCCTCCTATGGCCTTTAAAGAGCCGAACAGGAGAAGAAACCCAACTCCAGATGACCTAAAATATCCAAAACCAACTCCAACTGTCTGATCGAAGATCAAGAGCCCAAATCGTGCCAAAAACAGTGCCAAATCAAGCCCAAAGAAGTCGGATCAATCTCGGTCATCCGATCGAGCCATCGGACGGTCAGGATCGAAAGAAATCCCGTGGACCACTCAAACACCGCGCGAAATGTCTTGGGAAACGTATGGGAAAAGCCAAAGAAGCCACCGCAGCCGCCTGGGCGGTGTGCCCGCCCGCGTGCGTGCCCGCGTCCGTCGGGCCTGGGCCTGGGCTCCGCTCGCTCGCTTGCGTGCGCTTGGGCTGGGCCTGGCCCAATCCGGCCAATCCAATTCCTGTTTTTTTTTTTTTTTTTGCTTGGACCGGGCTTCTAGGTTGTTGGGTAAGGCTCCACGCCTAACACAATCGTGCCAAACATGGTTTAATTCTGAAGTTGGTCCAAAAAATTCTACCATTTGAGGGGTCAGCTTCTACGACTTCTAGCTCATTCAGGATTTTGTTGAATGTCAAGCTAGTTTGTTGAATGTCAAGCTAGAAGAAGAAGAGCTAGGTCGACCAAGTCTTTCTTCCACGCCTCTTTTCAATGACAGCCAACTTTCACGTTACCATGTAGTCCTTTACACTTTATATGAAGTATGATGCCTATAACTTTAGCGACCAAGCATTCTTCCAAACTATTATATTTGTTGTCAGCAACGAGATCCTGATCAAGAGCAAGACCATGCTTCGTTCCGCTCTTAGCTGGTTCTTGCTCTGGCTTCTGAGCTACAAAATCATGGCATCAAGCAGCTGCCTCGAGCCCGAGAGGACGGCTCTCCTTGCCTTCAAGGCCAGACTCAACAACACACAAATTCGCCTAGCCTCCTGGCAAGGCCTAGACTGCTGCACATGGAATGGAGTCAGCTGCAACAACGCCAGCCATGTCATCAAGCTCGACCTTCGGAACCCCTGCAACAACCTTCAGGGCAGCTACAGCAATCAAACCAAGTGGGCATTGCGTGGTGAGATCCATTCATCCTTGCTTGCTTTAAGCCATTTGAAACACTTGGATCTCAGCATGAATGCTTTTGGTGGAATCCCCATCCCAGAATTCATCGGTTCTTTCAAAAGACTCGAATATCTTAACCTCTCCAAGCTGGTTTCGGTGGACTCATACCCCCTCACCTTGGCAACCTCTCCAGCATCCGCTATCTTGTTCTTAGTAGTGCTGATAACCTTCTGTGGGTTGATAACCTTCGGTGGCTCAACCATCTCTCTTCTCTGAAGCACCTCGACCTGAGTTATGCGAAAATTTCTACTGCAGCAGATTGGCTGCAAGCAGTGAATATGCTCCCTTCTCTATCAGTGCTGCGTTTTGAACACTGTGGTCTATCAGCCATCCCCACCTACATTCCCATTGTCAACTTTACAGCTCTTACAACACTCCATCTTCCCTATAACTACTTCAACTCTAGCTTACCCAATTGGTTGTGGAATCTTAGCAGCCTTACCTATCTTGATCTTTCGAGTAGTGGATTCCATGGTCCAATTTCTAATCACTTGGAACCTTGACTTATCTTCGAGTTCTAGACCTAGGGTACAACAACTTTGAGGGTACACTGCCGAGATCGATCAAAAACCTCTGTAGCTTGAATACTCTACACTTGTCGAGGAATGGTCTTCTCGGAGAAATTGGAGAAATAGTGCCAAGATGCACGTGGAGCAATCTGAGATCCTTGGACTTGTCGGGTAACAAGCTAAGAGGGAATTTGACCGGCTGGCTCGAGAATCTTTCCAATCTCGATAATCTTGATCTCAGCGAAAACTCACTTGATGGCCCCATGCCTTCTGGGATTGGAAAGCTCTCTAGCCTCACTTACCTGGATCTAAGTCGTAACTCCTTGGAAGGTATTGTATCTGAAGCTCACTTTGCCAACCTTACCGGATTGGAGAATTTAATGTTGTCCCTGAACTCCTTGATCTTGGAGGTAGACCGAAGCTGGGTCCCTCCTTTTCAGCTCCATAGAGTTGAATTTCGTTCTTGTCGGTTGGGGCCCAAATTTCCAGCATGGCTTCGATCTCAGATGATCAGTGTCGTGGCACTTGATTTGTCCAACACAAGCATTGAAGATGTAGTGCCCGATTGGTTTTGGAACTCATCGTTTTTGTCTGTACTAGACCTATCCAATAATCAGATGACTGGAAACTTGCCATTAACCTTGGAGTTTATGACAAACTTGTATTTATTGGAGTTGAGCTCAAACCAATTAGAGGGTCCAGTTCCATCTCTGCCAAGTAGCCTTGCAATACTGGATCTGTCCAACAATTCATTTTCTGGGGCATTGCCTCCAACCTTAATGTCTATTTTTGCCTTGTCAATCCCAAATAATCTAATAAATGGTAGCATTCCATCATCTATATGCGAATGGACATATCTAACTATTCTTGATCTATCAAACAACTTCTTATCAGGAGAGCTCCCTCGATGCTGGAGGGAGAACTCGCACTTGTTGGCTTTGGATTTGGCCGATAATGACCTTTCTGGGGAAATTCCTGGTTCGATGGGTTCTTTATCTCAACTTCAATCCTTGAACCTAAACAATAACAATTTCTTTGGAGAACTTCCTTCATCTTTGCAAGAATGCGACGCATTAACTTTCCTTAATCTTGCTCAAAACAAATTTTCTGGGAATCTACCAGCATGGATAGGAGAGAGCTTGAAAGATCTTGTAGTACTCCAATTGCGATCAAATATGTTTTCTGGCAGCATCCCTCCACAACTAGCAGAACTTGGCAAGCTTCAGATCTTGGACCTGGGACATAATAATCTATCAGGATTTATACCCCCATCATTTGGCAATTTCAAGGCAATGGCTTCAACATTACAGGGATCTATAAGAAGCTTTGAGGATTGGAGTTATGAAATTTATGACATGGACGGTTACAGTCACAACGAGAGTTTATACATGGTTACAAAGGGAAAAGAACAGGAATATTCCAAGATCCTCTATCTTATGAAGAATATGGATCTTTCAAGCAATAGTCTAAGTGGAGAGATTCCTGAAGAAATAGGAAATCTTTTGTCATTGAAGAATCTAAATCTATCCAGAAATCATCTGACAGGGAAGATTCCGAATAGAATCGGTGGATTGAAATCATTGGAGTCTCTTGACCTTTCAATGAATGAGCTATCTGGCACCATTCCTCGGAGCATCTCTACATTGACCTTTTTAAGCTGCTTGAATCTGTCTTACAATCAACTTTCAGGGAGAATTCCAACAGGGTATCAACTCCAAACCTTGGAAGATCCATCTATTTATGTCGGCAATCTCGATCTCTGTGGGCCTCCAATTTCAGAGAGTTGCTCCAGCAATGAAACAAATCATGGCAACCATAAGGAGTACCAAGATGACGATGAAATGTTATGTTTTATCTTAGCATGGTATTGGGATTTGTTGTGGGGTTTGGGTTGTCTTTGGTGTCTTGCTGCTAAAGAACCCATGGAGAATTGCTTACTTCCAGATGGTCGACAACTGGTTCGATAGACTCTATGTCAGAGTGGCTCTAACGATGGCTAGGTTGAAGAACAAGAACATGGTGGAAAACTGGGCTCTTGGAGTTGAAATTAGGAAAGGCGGAAGTTAAGTGTTTAAAATTTCTCCGGATTGTTAATGCTGTGTAAAACCATGAAGTTCCACAGCATTAATAGTGTTATGCTGTCAAACTATTTTACTATGTATGCAAATATAACTAGATAATGCATGGTTTGGCTTCGTCCATTAGGTAAGTAGATAATTACAGGCAACAATTGCTTTTCTTTCACTATTATCTTTCCCATGCTTGGCCCTAACTGACCACAATTACTGTGCCTCAAGCGAGCTCAAGTTGAAACCAAACTAATCCAATTAGTTTTGCATTGTAATATATAATTATGGGGGAATACATATGACTGGATGAAATTCCTTAAATTCCATTCCCTTTTTATTGCTATCTAGTTAATGATACAATGGAAACCATGTAATTTGTCTAGATGGTGCCTCATGTGGTGTGGATCTCATATGTGCTGTGTTGAATCACGTTGGACGGGGATGGCTCCTGTTGCTGCGTCAACTCCTGGACCAGGAACCGGGACGGCTGGATCGGCTGTAGCACTCCCCTCCCGGACGAACCTGCAGAAAAGTCCCCAAGGGCGCCGGTGGTGTTCCGGCGGGGGACCCTCCGCTGCTTAAGTTAGCAAGAGGTTGAGGGCAACAGAATGGAGGAATCGAAAAAACAGCGGCGTATGGAGAGGGAAGAGTTGTTCTACCTCAAACGGGTCCCCCAGGTACCTTATATAGGCGCGGAACAGTTCAAAATCCGTTAGGGAAGAGGCTGAGAAAGACCGATCTGCCTCTAGGAGAATCTGGAGAATGGCCACGTGGCGCGTAGATACAGCGACACCGTGGAAGTAGTAGAGCAAGGCTGTTGGGATGGAGAATCCCGCCGTAACAGAAAGATACTTCTGGAGTACTTTGGATGTCAAGGCCTACCCGTCGGACGTCGGCTATGAGGCGGTCGGTCGTCGGGTTGAAGGCCGAACTTTCGAAGGAGAATGGCGGACCGGACCCCAGCAGGAGAGGGTCATTCGGACCTCAACTCCAGTGGGTCGGACCCTGGCGGAGGACGGCGGGCCGGATCCTAGCAGGAGAGGGTCGTTCGGACCTCGACTCCAGTGGGTCGGACCATTCTTGATCGGAGCGGCCGGATCAGACTGCAAAATTGGCCGGTTCTGATAGGGGATGAGCCATCATGGTACAACAGTTGTCCCCCTTGCCCTTGTGCTTCGAGCGAGTCCGCAGGCTCGAAGGGCGAGGGCATTAAATAGCATTAAATGCACCATCCTTTCAAATGATGGCGAATCCGATTCGGCGCGTCGTGTTCGTCCGCCTCCCGCCCTGATTTTTGCCCCCGGGATAGGTGGCAGTGCCTGATTGGCGGGGTGTGGCAGAGTAGTTATGGCTGGTACAGCGTGTAATGGTCTCCATCCGGATTCTCGAAGCGACGTGAGACACGTGGCACCATCAGAGCGGTGGGTGCGCTTGCCGAAGTAGCCCATCCACCGTTGTTTCGCCTGTCACGCGGATCGCGGCCGGTTACGATCCGGCACGTCCCTTCGGATTCCTGTCAAATCCAAAAATCGAAGCGGCAGCCGTCGGAGCCCGACACGTGGGGGTGCATTGGGACGCGACCCCCAAATGCCTATAAAAGGAGGGGGGATCGCCCCAGAGGCACTTGCTGCTGGATTTGCGTTGGAAGAGAGAATCGCCTCCTCCCCCCTCCGCATTGCTCTTAGGCTTTCTTAGAGACCCAAGAACCAGGTTAGTCCCGTCTTCGTCTTTCCCCATCTTCTTCTTCCTCCTCTGCAACTAGTCTTTGGATGGTCGTAGCTCGTAACCATAGGGAGCCTGGTCCGTTCGACATCCCATCGACCATGACCCGAGAGAAGGTCGAAGACCTCAGAACCACATACGGCATTCCCTCTACTTTGCACCTGACCATCCCGAGTCGAGAGGGTAGGGTAAACGGACCCTTGAACCTAGGAGCCCTTCCTATGTACGAAGACCATCTGAAGGCTGGTCTTCGATTTCCGATCCATAGTTTCTTTGTTCAGGTCTTTAACACCTTTATGATCACACCCTCCCAGCTGACGCCGAATAGCATTAGAGTGCTATGCGACTTCGTGGTCCTGTGTCGGGAGGCCAACATAGAGCCTAGGGTGTCCCTATTTTTCAACTTCTTTCTGTTGAAACAGGACTTCTAGAGTCAGGAATGGTGGATGTTCAGTCCCCGTCCTAACCGGAAGATCTTAGGGGGGCTTCCATCGGCTATTTATGGATAGAAGTCCAGGTTCTTCTTTGTAGATAGTCTGGAGCCGTGGGGCTTCAAGGTAGCCTGGAGGGGGCCGAGGCCGGATGCCTTACACGGGAGGAAGGTCTCAAGGGCCGACGAGGCTGACTTCCACAAGCTGGATGGTGAAGACCCGAAGTTTATTAACTTCCTACTTTTTGAGGATAGCCTTCACCGGGCAGGACTCAGCCGATAGCCGACATTAGATAGGGCGAGGGTTGTGTAGGGAGAGATCAACCTTCACCCTTTTCTTCTTTACTCGTTGTCGGCTTTTGTGGCTGCTGCTAACTCTGTTTTTGTTGCTGGCAGGTGGAAAGATGAAGCCGGATAGGGCTGTTTTGTCGATGAGGTCGGCGCAGAGGAGGGCTGTCCGGATCGCAGAACCGGCATAGCAAGAAACAAGAAAACGGGCGGCAAAACCAATGCTCGAAAGGCTGAAGAAGCAGCGAACGGCGGAGTCATCCGTTCTAGTGGTCCCCATCGACTCAGGGGACGATATGCCCCTGACCGAACGCCGAAAGGTGATCGCGTCCGAGCGGCCATCTTCAGCGGGATAGGCGGCTACCCAGGCAGAGGGGAGGCATTCCTCGTCGGCTGAGACGGCGGTGGCTCCTGCACCCCCACCATCGGAGACGACCACAACAGTTCACCCGACGACCCAGGGGGCCCCTGCGGGCGAGGGGCCGTCGGCTTCTGGCGAGAGGGCCGCTTGGGCCCTAGGAGAAGAAGAAGAGCGCCTACTATGGCGCGCGGTGGAGGAGGCCAGAGAGCGGCTCCAACGGTCCGTCCCCGAGATTGACGGGCGGTCAGTCAACGAGGCGGCTAGCAGTTCCCTCCGCCACCTCCTTGGGGTAAGCTTGGTTCTTCCTACCCTCACCTTCAGCTCACTATTGAGATTCCTCTAACTGTTTGTCTTGGTCGGCAGCTCGTCAGGGACAACCTCTTGATGGATGAAGGGCTGGGCGAGCTGCTATATATAAAGGAGCAGCTGACCCAGAGGTTCGAGGCAGCTGAGCTGGCGAGGGACACCGCCTGGGCGGCGCAGACAGCCTCCAGGGAAGAGGTGACGACTTGAAGGCTACGGCAGCCGAGGTGTCCCCCTTGCGGGCCGAACTGGAGGCCCAGAAGAAGAAGGTAGAGAACCTGCTTGCTTAGAAGGCTGACTGGGAGGCCAGGCTCAAGGAGAAGAAGAAGAAGCTCAAGGCCCTGGCCCGCCAGCTGAAGGTCGAGGAGGGCTGCTATACTGATCTGGATCTCCACTCGAAGGGATATCAGGCGTCAGTGGAGAGGTTCAACGTTTTACTGAAGTCGACCCAGGATCTGCTGAAGACGGCCAGGGAGAAGGCCGTCGTCGATTACAGGGCCTCCAAGGACTTCGAGGAGGAGATGAATGAAGCCGGGATGATCGGCTTCGACTACGGGTATGATGAATGCCTGGGGAAGGTTAGCACCGCCTTCCCGGAGTTCGACCTCTCTTTCCTCTAGCTGCCAAAGCCGGCGGTGGCAGAAGCTTCGGAGGGAGCTAACCCGACCGCCAAAGCGACTGAAGCCCTGACGAAGATGATTGTCGAAGAGGCTGAAGAGGCCGGAGCGGTCGCCCTAACTTGTGCTGAGGCGGAGGCAGTCGAGGGGGCCGAAGAGGTCGGAGTGGCTGCTGTAGCTGAAGAGGCCGAAGTGGCCATTGTAATAAACCCCGAAGGTCGGACCTAGTAGGTTGTAAAGGTCCGACCTTCAGTCCATGTAAAAATCTTTTGGATCAATGGAGAAAGCTTTTCATCATATAATTGTATCTTCTTTTTGTGCTTTTTAGTGCGTTGCTCTCTGAAATTTTGCTAAGTATGGGCCAGTCGGTACATTAGAGTGTGCAGTCAGATCTTCAGGGTGAGTATTGAGTGAACCCGGAATGAACTAAATCCTCTTAGGACTTTTACTCCAAGTACTGGCCCATCGGCAACTAGCTTAGGAGATTTATCCTAAGTGTTGGTCCGTCGGCTTCCGAACGTTGAAGCAGTTAAGGCAGCGGTTGGATGTCAGCTCAGGCCGAAGCAACTAGCTTAGGAGATTTATCTAAGTGTTGGTCCGTCGGCTTTCGGATGCTGAAGCAGTTGAGGCAGCGGTCGGATGTCAGCTTAGGTCGGAGCAACTTGCTTAGGAGATTTATCCTAAGTGTTGGTCGTCGACTTCCGGATTGGGCTGCCCTAGAGCCTTTGCCGATCGAGTCAGACTTTCAGAAATGGGCTGCCCTAGAGCCTTTACCGACCAGAGTCAGACTTTCGAAAATGGGCTGCCCTAGAGCCTTTGCCGACCGGAGTCGGACTTTCGAAAGTGGGCTATCCTAGAGCCTTTGCCGACCGGAGTCAGATTTTTGAAAGTGGGCTGTCTTAGAGCCTTTGCCAACCGGAGTCGGACTTTCGAAAGTGGGCTGTCCTAGAGCCTTTGCCGACCGGAGTCGGACTTTCGAAAGTGGGCTGCCCTAGAGCCTTTGCCAACCGGAGTCGGACTTTCGAAAGTGGGCTGCCCTAGAGCCTTTGCCGACTGGAGTCAGACTTTCGGAAGTAGGCTGCCCTAGAGCCTTTGCCGACCGGAGTCGGACTTTCGGAAGTGGTTTGTAGAAGAAATGTGAACTTCATTGGTAATATTTGCGGAGATTGTCTACACTCCACGGACGTGCCAACTGTCGTCCGTCCAAAAATTCCGGCCGATAAGTGCCAGCTCGAACCACTTCGGAGACCCGATATGGTCCTTCCCAATTTGGAAAAAGCTTGCCTTGCTGTGTCGGCCTCAAAATTTTGGCCCTCCGTAAGGCCAAATCGCTGACTCGAAAAGCTCGTGCCTTGACTCGCGAGTTGTAATACTTTGCCATCTTTTGGCGGCATACGGCGCCATCTTCATGCTTGCCCGAAGCCTTATTTCCTCAAGTAAGTTCAGGTCAGCCCTTCGTTGCTCGGAGTTGGCTGGCTCAGCATAGTGGTCGATCCAGAGGGATTGGAGAGAAATTTTAATAGGGATGACGGCTTCACTTCCGTAAGTGAGGTTGAACGGAGTTTTGCCGGTGGGTGCTCTGGCAGTCGTCCGATATGCCCATAACACAGAATGGAGTTCTTCCACCCAAAGTTCTTTTGCTTCATTGAGACGAGTTTTCAGCCCATGCAAGATCGTCCTGTTGGTGACTTGACTTCGGCCTCACCGTTGCAATGTGGGTGGCAGACCGAGGTAAGTCGGTGAGAGATTTGGTATTGCTGACAGAAGTCTTGGAACTTTGAGTTGTCAAATTGTCTTCCATAATGATAATTGTCCGGGGAATGCCGAATCGGAAGATGATATTTTTCGGATGAAGTTCTCCACCTTAGCTCCGTTATCTAGGCTAGTGGTTCGGCTTTCACCCACTTGGTGAAATAGTCGATAGCCACAAGCAAAAATTTTCTTTGTCCGGAGGCCGGGGGAAAGGGTCCCAGAATATCCATTCCCCACTGCGCAAATGGCCATGGGGCGGTGATCGGAGTCAGCTCACTGGCGGGCCTCTTCTGAAGATGGAGTACCTCTGGCATGCATCGCATCTTCGGACAAAGTCCGATGCATCCTTCTGAATGCTGGGCCAGTAATATCCCTGTCGAATGTCTTATAAGCCAGGGATCTCCCTCCGAGGTGGTCGCCATAAATACCTTCATGGACTTCTCTAAGGCGTAGTCGGCGTCAGCCGCCCCAAACACTCCAATAGCGGCTGTGAGAATGACCGCTTATACAAAGCACCGTCAAGGACGACGTACTTGGAGGCTGTCAGGCATATCCGTTTGGCCTCTGCTGGATGCTCAAGAAGGGTTCCCTTGGCCAAGAAAGTAAGGATTTGGTCCATCAAAGAGGCTTCATGTTCCACCTGATGGATCTTCGTCGGCTCTTCGGCAATGTTGGGATGTCGCAAATACTCCACAAAGGTTCGGTCAGAAGTCCCGCTGGCGGCCGTAGCTAGCCTTGAGAGAGAATCCGCCCGAGAGTTCTGCAGACGAGGTATGTGAAGGATTTCGAAAAATTTGAACCGAGAGATGAGGCTTTGTACCTGGTTTAAATACTTTGCCAGGGTCGGATCCCTGGCCTCAAATTTCCCCTTTACTTGGTTGACCACCAGCTGGGAATCAAAGAAAACTCTGAGTTGGCTGATGCCCAGTTCGTGAGCGTTCCGCAGCCCCGCAAGGAGGGCTTTATATTTTGCTTGATTATTTGATACCTGAAATAAGAAGTGCAAAGCATACTCCAGGTTCCCCCCGTCCGGCTCGGCCAGAATCAGCCCGGCCCCGCAGCCTGAAAGGTTGGACGCTCCATCCACATGGAGAGTCCAGGCTGGTTCTGCTTCATAAACAGCATCCGCTTCGGGTATTTCGGCCATCCGAGGGGGCATCTCCTGCTTCCACGTATATTCTACAATGAAGTCAGCAATTACCTGAGCCTTCCGGGCAGATCGCGGTTGGAAGGAGATGTTGAATTCTCCTAACTTGACGGCCCATTTAGCGAGCCAACTAGATTGTTCGGGCTTCGAAGAATCGCCTTAAGAGTTGGTCGGTCAGCACTACGATCGGATATGCTTGGAAGTACAGCCGGAGTCGCTTAGCCGATGTGACCAAAGTATATTAATTTTTGCATCTTGGGGTACCTCGTTTCGGTGTCATGGAGGACTTTGCTGATGTAATAGATGGGCTTCTGCTGTCCGTCCTCTTCGACTCGCACGAGGACGGTACAAACTACTTCGTCCAACGCCGAAAGATAGAGATATAAGGGCTTCCCCTCTGCTGGCTTGGCCAGTAGTGGAGGGTTCTTCAAGTACTCCTTCAATGCCTCGAAAGCTTCCCGACATTTATCTGTCCAAACAAACCCCTCCGACCGGTGCAGGGTCTTGAAGAATGGCAAGGACTTTTCAGCCGACCGGGAGATAAAACGGCTGAGAGAGGCAATTCGACCGGTGAGCTCTTGGACCTGCTTTTTGTTGGTTGGGTGCGCCATCTCCGTGATGGCTCTGATCTTGTCATAATTCACTTCAATTCCCCTCTGTGTAACTAGAAAACCAAGGAATTTACCAGAGGTTCCCTCAAAGGTGAATTTAGTGGGGTTCAGCTTCATCCGATGGCGCCTAAGTGCGTCAAAGATTCTTGCAGGTCCTTGATGTGGTCAGCCTTGCGGAGACTCTTCACTATCATGTCGTCTATGTAAGCCTCCATGTTTCTCCCCAGTTGTCCTTCGAACACCCGGTTGATCAGTCGTTAAAAGGTGGCGCCGGCATTCTTCAAGCCGAAATGCATCATCCGATAGCAGTACAGGCCTTTGTCAGTGACAAAGGCAGTCTTCTCCTCATCTTTCGGATGCATCTTTATTTGGTTGTATCCGGAAAAGGCATCCATAAAGCTGAAAAGCTGATGGCCGGCCGTGGCATCCACCAGCTGATCAATTTTGGTACTGGAAAGCTGTCCTTCGGACAGGCCTTATTGAGGTCAGTGTAGTCCACACAAATCTCCATTTTTCATTGGACTTCTTCACCATGACCACATTCGCCAGCCATTCAGGATAATGGACCTCCCTGATGAAGTCGGCATCACGGAGCTTCTTCACTTCCTCATCAATAGCTTTCTGTCTTTCGATAGCAAAGCTTCTCTTTTTCTGTCGGATAGGTCGGTAGACCGGATCGACCTTGAGTTGGTGAGTAATAACCTCCGACGGTATCCCAGGCATGTCCGACATCGACCAGGAAAAGACGTCGGCATTTCTCCTTAGGAAGCTGATCAGCTCTGTCCTAAGGTCCTCACTGAGAGAGCCCCCAACCTGAAGGACTTTAGCGGGATCGTCCTCTCAGAGTGGGATGAACAGAATCTTTTCCCCCGGCTGACCGAGGCCGTCGGCTTCAGCCCTTAGGTCAAGTTGCTCCATAGCGGAATGGCCTTCTGACTGTTGATTCAAAATAGTCAAACACTGCCTGGCCATCCGACGGTCTCCCCTCATCACTCCGACCCCGTTCCTGATTGGGAACTTGGCCAACAGATGGTAAGTAGAAACAATGGCTCTAAATTTGTTAAGGGCCGGTCGGCCTAGAATAGTATTGTAAGGTGAGGTCGTCCATACGACCACAAAGTTGATGAGGAGGGTTTTCTGGAGAGGCTCCGTCTAATTGTCACAGGGAGAACTATTTCACCCTCCACTCCGACGGAGTTGCCCCCGAAGCCTGTCAGTGGCACGGGGGATTCCAGCAACATGGATCTGGACAAGTTCATTCTCACAAAAGCATCATACAGTAATACCTCTATCGAGCTTTCATTATCAACAAATATTCTCCTTACATCGTAATTGGAAATGACAGCCGACACGACTACAGGATCATTCTCAAAGACATGATTTTCCAGGAGATCTTCATCAGAAAAGATAATGGCATTGGAGCCCCGGGACCTCTTAGCAACATCCATCCCGCCTTCCTGGCCTCCTCCGGATCGTCGGTGCAGCATGCCGACATCTCCACCAGTTGGTCTTTGATTGGGAGCTCCACCTCCTCCAGAGGGTTTCTAGCATTTGATGCTTCTGCCCGGTCCCGATGGGGTCAGACGTACTTGCGCAGGTAGCCCCTCTGGATGAGGTCTTCGATGGCGTCCTTCAGCTGCAGGCACTCCTCGTACTGTGCCCACGGTCCCTGTGGAAGCGGCAGAACTTGTCCTTGTTCCTTAAGGCAGGAGGGCCCCTTATTGGCCGAGGCCTTTGCAGAAAGGTCTCGTTCTAGATCTCCATCAGGATCTTCTCTCTTGGCAGGGACAGAGGCGTGTAAGTCTCGAACCTTCGGGGAAAGTCCCTAGGCTTCGGACTTCGGCGTTGAGCCGACTGCCGACTGTCATTCAGAGGTCGGACTTCGGGAGCTTTGTCTCTCCGCTTCTTTGGGGCCGGCCTTCTTTCAGCTTGGTGTCGGCCGGCGGCTTGTTCTTCCGCCAGAGCATACTTCTGCGCTCTGGCCAGCAAATCACTGTAGCTTGCCGGATGCTTCTTGTCCAGGGAAAAGGTCAGCCTGGACGAGCGGAGCCCTCGCTTGAAGGCTGACATCGCTACAGCTTCGTTCAGGTCCAGGACTTCCATGGTCGCTGAGTTGAAATGGGCCATGAAATCCCGGAGGGTCTCTCCCTCCCTTTACAGCACGAGGAAGAGGCAGTCGGTAGTCCTCGGGATCCGACTGCAAGTCCTGAAATGGAAAAGAAAAAGGGATTCGAGTTGGGAGAAGGAGTGGATCGTACCTGGCCGGATGGCGAGGAACCACATCCGGGCGATCTTCTTGAGGGTCGCGAGGAAGGCAATGCAGTGCAGGGCATCGAAGGCACCTTGGACCATCATGTGGGCTTTGTACGTGCCCAGATGGTCCATCGGATCAGTGGTACCATCATAGGGGTCCACCTGTGGGATCTTGAAATGGCGGGGAATCGTCTCCACCAGAATTTTCTCAGAGAATGGGGGACGGGAGTCGTATACCTGTCCCCCTTCGGCCTTCTGCCGGAGGGCAATTTTATCAATGCGCTCCTCCATGCATATAATCTTGCTACCGTAGTCCTTCGAAGGTTCGGAGGTAGGTCGACCGCCGGAGGGGATGGACTCGGTGTAATAAGGCGAAGCAGACCTCGCCTTTTTGCCGTCGACGCAATCTCCCAAGGACCTTCGAGGCTCCGCGGCGGTGTGGGAACCATGCTGGGGATCTCTGGCCATCGGCCTCCCACAGCAGCCATCCGAGGGTTAGAGTAGGAAGCAGCTGGTAGTTGTTGCCGGTTATCGGCTGCTTCCTGGAATCGCTGAACCGCAGCCGTAAGTGTCTCGATGCGGTTCACCAAAGTTTGGAATTGCTGCAGCCCCAAAGTGATGGTAGGCTCTGCAGGAATGGGGGCGATAGCAACGAAATCATTCTCTCGGAGAGGCTCCTCAGACCTGGAAGGAGAGGTATCTCTCATGGCAATGGCATTTGGAGCTCTTCCCTTAACCATTTTTTCATTGAGGTGATAGATTCGTCCTTTTAGAAGAAAGGGCCCCTCCTTCTAGCACCAATCTGTTGCTGCGTCAACTCCTGGACCGGAAACCGGGATGGCTGGATCGGCTGGAGCACTCCCCTCCCGGACGAACCTGCAAAAAAGTCCCCAAGGGTGCCGGTGGTGTTCCGGCGGGGGACCCTCCGATGCTTAAGCTAGCAAGAGGTTGAGGGTAACAGAATGGAGGAATCGAAAGAACAGCGGCGTATGGAGAGGGAAGAGTTGTTCTACCTCAAATGGGGTCCCCCAGGTACCTTATATAGACGCGGAACAGTTCAAAATCCATTAGGGGAGAGGCTGAGAAAGACCGATCTGCCTCTAGGAGAATCTGGAGAGTAGCCATGTGGCGCGTAGATACAGTGACACCGTGGAAGTAGTAGAGCAGGGCTGTTAGGATGGGGAATCCCGCCGTAACAGAAAGATACTTCTGGAGTACTTTGGATGTCAAGGCCTACCCGTCGGACGTCGGCTATGAGGCGGCCGGTCGTCGGGTCGAAGGCCGAACTTTCGAAGGAGAATGGCGGACCGGACCCCAGCAGGAGAGGGTCGTTCGGACCTCAACTCCAGTGGATCGGACCCTGGCGGAGGATGGAAGGCCGGACCCTAGCAGGAGAGGGTCGTTCGGACCTCGACTCCAGTGGATCGGATCCTGGCGGAGGATGGCGGGCCGTCCCCCAGCAGGAGCGGGTCGTCCGGACCTCGACTCCAGTGGGTCGGACCCTTCTTGATCGGAGCGGCAGGATCAGACTGCAAAATTGGACCGGTTCTGATAGGGGATGAGCCGTCATGGTACAACAGTTCTCATGCATGGCGGCGTCTTGAATCACTACCCTTCTCGGGTAGCACCTTTCATTATTGGCAAGATAATTTCATTTGAGAAAGTCTTTGGTGCACCATCCTTCATGGAGAAAAAATACACTACATAATTGATTGAACCATGTAAGTCCCACTTTTCAATGCATATTTAATATTTATAATTTTACTTTTTGTTAAAAATTTTGAATGACGAAAATGCTCCTTTTATAAAAAAAAAAAAAAAAATTGATACCTATGGTTTTGATTGTTCTTCTTTTATTTTTGGTGTGATCTTGGGCTATTGTGAACTTTGTGTTCCACTATTTGAAGAAGAGGGATTTCCAAGTTCTTGAAATCCACTTTTTTTAACAAATCCTACCTTTTCCAAACAGTCCCTGTACCTATCTTTCAACCATAATGTCTTTTTATTTTTTTATTTTTTTTTGAAGAAGGGAGGATGAGAGCCAACCGGTTCTACTGAAAAGCAAGAGAATTTTTACAGAGAATGTACAAAGATTCTGATCCTAGAGAGAAGGTGGGCAATCCGATTACAAGACCACACACATTACTCAGCTGAATGCTTCCAGATTAGAAGCTCTTTGACGCAGATTCAAACCTCTAAATATCACCCACGTATCTATTCTGAAATGACTCAAGCGCCCATCAGGCAGCAGGGAATTCAGACAATCCCATATTCTGTGATGGCCTTCAGAGATTTTTTGAGAACCCAGCTGATCCCAAGCCCGAAACGAATGCAGTATATTAATCAGAATCGAGAAAACAGAGGCTTTTTTGTTGGTGAAGATTCTCTGATTTCACTCTTGCAACACATGCTAGCAGAGTGCAATTGCAAGTTGATCCCAAGTTCTTCTAGCAGACTTCTTAATCTTCTTTCTCCTCCATGAAGACCAGAATGTCATTCTTGTGATAATCTATAGTTCAGTCATATTGGAAGCCTCCTTTATATGTGCCATGGCATAGCTGCAAGCAAAACGAATGGAAAGCCGCATATGTGCCATGGAAATTAAAAAAGAAGGGAAAAAAAAAAAAAAAGGCCATAGCAAAAACTAACCCCAGACTCATCGAACTACATATTCACAAATCCTCAACTGTGTCATGCCCCGACCCCAAATCGGAGCCGGATGCGCAACAAACGGCCGTGTGCCCTAGAATTTATTTCTCTTTCTTTTGGACATACAAGGCCTCTACCAATCAGGCTACCACTTATTATCCGCTACGTCCTAAATTCCTCACTGACCGGTCTCAAAGCCCAATTGATTTTCTGGATCTGTAACAAAAATATAAAAAACAGAGGATGAGCTATACGGGCTCAGTAAGTTATCAATACCTCTAATATACAACATAAATATGCCAATAAAAATTAACAAGCATAAACACATCATACAACGAGATGTCCATCAATATAATAATATAACCAGCAACAGTGTACAAATATGTACACTTAATTTCAACCGACATCGACACGATTATGGATGGCCAATCGTTTACTTTACTCTCCTAATCCCTCAGACTATGGCCACGATAGGCCCGTGGCTTATCCTGAAAGAGACTAGATCATGTGTACACATACCGTTCATCGGTCATGCGCCAGTGATAGCCCCACCGGAGGCCCAAAAGAAAAACTAGCTCTGAGTATCATACGAGAAACATGCATTCTTGACATGTGCCTGCCACGCATGGCTAAAATAAGGCAACTAGCTCCTGTGTCACATACCGCTTAACGGTCATGTGCCAGCGATAGCACCATTGGAGGCCCAAAAGAAGACCAGGTCCTCGTGTGATCATAGTCAGACTAGAGAGCGACAATACCAACGCAATGCATTCAATTCAAATGCAATCCAATGCAAATTAAAATATATTACACGTATTTAATATTTCATAAATATATAACAATTTGGCATATAATATCAGATGTCAAGATAACTTACCGAAGAGTATCCACCAACTATGCACGATTCAAACACTAGACCTGATCTTCCAAGGACAACGACGATCCTGACCAATAATTTAAACATATAATTAATTTCTATTTTAAAACTAAAAAGAAAACTAAATTATCATTGGGCACTCTCGTCTATTCAATTCTAACCCTGGTCCGGAATTTAACCCTTCCTCTCTTTCTTTTCTCTCATTCATCTTTCTCTCTCCTCTCTTTTTTTCCTTCTCTCTCCTTTCTCTTTCCTTCATCTTTCTCTCTCCTCCTCTCTCTCTCTCTCTCTCTCTCTCTCTCTCTCTCTCTCTTCTCTCTCTCTCTCTCTCTCTCTCTCTCTCTCTCTCTCTCTCTCTCTCTCTCTCTCTCTCTCAACAAGACACCTAGTATTGCCCAAGAAGCAAAAAGTTCACCTCTGAAAACCAAATTGAAATAGAACACCTCTATTGCCATACCATTCAGAAAATGGTGGACAAACATCATGCATCTCTCTCTCTCTCTCTTCATTTTTTTTTTTTTTTCTTTTTTTTTTTTTTTGTTTGTTTGAAGGAGCATGCATCTCATTGATCAATAAATAGTGAACAGTGCAAAACAGCCAAGAAAACACAAAAAAGGTGGGAAATAGCAGAATCCCCGACACCCCAAAGCAACACGCACACACAGAGGCAAAAAAAAAAAAAAAAAAACCATTGCTTATGGAGTCTGGATATATTCCACACTGTTGTTTTTTGTTTTGATATTGCTCCAAATATCAATAGTGGAGGGGTTTTCTACAAAAGTATATAAAATATAAAACCCATTTTTGTCTTGGGTTTGGTTTCCTCCCGAGACCATTTGTTTGGGTTTTTTCTTCACCCATTAATGTTTGGGTCTCTTTTACAGAGAAAAGTTGGAACGGATGGGTTTTGTTTTTTTGAATAAGACTTCATCCGGACTTCTTCTTCGTGACAATCTCTCCGACGAGCATGAGGAGATCGAGTTCTAATGGGCCTCAGTTTGGTTGGCTCTATTTTCTTTTAAAAAGGGAAATAGAGAGAAAACCTCCTTGGTTTTGGACATCTATTGGGTACTCCCTCGATCTGGTCCAAAGGCCACGAAAGGTATTCTGTTGCCCTTTTTTTTTTTTTTTTTTTTCTGATTTATTATAACTTTTTTGTTAATATTTCGGGATCCTTTGATTTAGATATTTGTATCATCTTTATACCTAATTTCGGAATGGATATATAATAGATGGATCCTCACCAAACCATATAAATTTTTTATTTTTTTTATACTTATTTTTTATTTATGTGATATGTTCGGTGAAATGCCTTAAAAAAAAAAAAAGAATATTAGTTTAGAAGCCTGAGGTAATCCAATTCGCTGCGAGCAACCCCAACACACACCTATTTTGATCTCTCCTACCGAAGAAAGATTCAGCAAAACTGAAACCAAAACAAACAATACAGCAGGTTCCTCGGCACGGTCAAGATACTGATAGAGCATTAGAAGAGTTCCGGGCTATGGGTGCACCATCTCCCATTGGCGTGCACTTCATATTTCTTCTCCCACCTGGAGTTCATCAGTCCAGCCAGGTATCACGGCATCAATGAAATGCAAAAGATGCAGTGCAGACTTGCCACGCCACCCTGCAGCTCCCTCCACTCTCTTCTTTTCTACTCTCTAATACTGTTCTGCTCCATTCTCTCCTAAGTCCTTCCATCCAAGCATTGATAAAGAACCTCAGTGACTGCAGCACTTGAAAGGCTGATTTTTCCGAATGGGTAAAAGTCTCAGCAATTCCATTCCCCCTTGTCCAGCTACAAGAATCGATCGACCACAAGCACTTCAAGATGTCTGTTCGATCAAAGATTCTCAAAGCTCTGCATGGTGGTCTCCAGAGCAATTGGGTTAACATTGTGAGTCAGAAGAAGATTGGCTGGTTGTCTCCTCAACTGAACCACCTTGCCTGGTTAAAACCCACCCCTCTGCATTGACTTTAGAGAGAAGATGGATGGTTAACATGCCGAGCCTTCAGATCGAGGGCTGCTTCTTATTGATGGCTTCCTTTTTTTGGTCTTTTTGAGAGGCTTATCGACTGCTTCCTTGAGTTTCCTCCCTAGAGCGTATGCCAGTGGAGGCGGCACGGCATTCCCGATCTGTCTGTGCTTGTCCTGGATGTTACCTGAAAACTTGTAACTATCCGAGAAACCCTGCATTCAGTGATCAGAACAAGCAACCTTTAGCAAAATTCAGATTGTTTAAGAATATCAATGTAGAGGTTATTGTCATATATAAATATTTTCTGATAACAATGATAAAAATAATGATAGTTTTCTAGAAACACCTTGCCTAACTTTTCTTTGACCACTTTTTGAATTTTTTGTCTATCCCACGACAAGTTAAGAATGGTTATATATCTTTTTCATTATGAAATCCACAATTCTCAAGGCTCAAATTCAGAATGCGGGGAAGCCTGAGGCATTTAACGGTCTCAATTACAAACGGTGCCTAACTTTCCTTTGATCACTTTTTGAATTTTTGTCTATCCCACCGGCTGGCCTAACTCTTAAATCATTATCACAAATACATTGGGAAAGTCGTATTGAAAGTATTAAAACAATAAAATTTTAAACTCCACAAATAAGAGATGCTTTATTAAAATTAGCAGAAGTTAGTGAAGATCCTAAAACTAAAAGTGAAGCTAATTGCTTAGCAACATATGAACTTGAAAATTTTGAATTTTTATTGGACATGACTATTTAGTATGATATATTATTTGCTATTAACTCAGTTAGCAAAAATTTACAATCAAAAGATATGTGTATTGATATTGCTATAGAACAATTAAAAGGTCTTCTTTCTTTTTTAAAAAAAAATATAGAGAAAATGGATTTACATCTGCTATGATTTCTTCTAAAGAAATTGAATCGCAAATGGATATAGAACCTAAATTTCATGATAAACGTATTATTCATAGAAGAAAGCAATTTGATGAGAATGTCGATAATGAAATGATAAGATCTCTTGAAGAATCATTTAGAATTGATTATTTCTTATATATAGTAGATCAAGCAATTTTTTCACTCCAAAGTAGATTTGAACAATTTAAGATATATGAAAATATTTTTGGTTTTCTATTTAGCAGTAGAAAGTTGAAGTCGTTAGATAATAATAGTTTGAAAAAACATTGCCTTAATCTTGAATGTTCCTTAAAATATAATAATTATTCTGATATTGATGGTTTAGATTTATTTTCAGAGCTAAAAATTTTAAAAGAAATTGTACAAATGGAAGATAATAGTTCAATCGATATACTTAATCATATAAAAAGACTTGATTCTTTTCCAAATGCTTATATTGCTTTTAGAATAATGTTAACAATTCCAATAAATGTTGCTTCGGCAGAAAGAAGTTTTTCAAAATTAAAATTAATAAAAAATTATTTAAGATCAACAATGTCTCAAGAAAGATTAAATGGATTGGCTATGTTATCAATTGAAAAAGAAATGTTAGAAGAACTTGATTATAAAAGTTTAATTAAAAATTTTGCATCTCAAAAAGCTAGAAAAATAAAATTTTAATAAAAAATTTACATAAATTTTAATTAAAAAATGATTCATTTTAGCCTTTAGCTTTAGGCCTCTATGTGTGTTGAGCCGCCCCTGATCCCATGGCAAGTTAAGAATGGTTATCTTTTTCGTTATGGAATTTACAATTATCAAAGCTCGAATTAGTTTAGGATGCTGAGAAGTTTGAGACATTTAGGCTCCATTTGGATAAGTATTTGAAGGAGTAGAAAGTACTTTCTGGCATTCCAAAAATATTATAGATGGTTAGAATAGTATTCCGTAAAAAAAATATAAAAGTTATTTTGGTTTTACCAAAAAGCTCAAACTATCTATTTGAGAGAAGCTCTATTTTGAAGCTTTCCATAAAAAAAAAATTTAAAAACTCTATCAAGAAAATATTTTGATTTTATTAAATGCACTTTAAAAATGCAGTTACCAAACAGTAAATATTTTTTTATAAAAGTTCTACTTTCCAATAGCTCTACTTTCTAAAAGTTACATTGCAAAAAGTTTAGCCAAACAGAGCCTTAATGGTCTCAATTACAAACGTGCCTAACTTTTCTTTGATCGCTCTTTGAATTTTTGTCTATCCCATGACAAGTTAAGGATGGTTAGCTTTTTCATCATGGAATGTACAATTCTCGATGCTTCAATTCAGAATGCGGAGAAGCTTGGGACATTTAATGTCCTCGATTACAAATGTGCCTAACTTTTCTTGGATCACTTTTTGAATTTTTGTCTATCCCACAACATTTACCTTTTTCATTATGGAGCTCAAATTGAGAATGGGAAGAAGCTTGAAGCATTTAACGGTCTTAACTACAAACATGCCTAAACTTTTCTTTGACTACTTTTTGAATTTTTGTCTATCCCACAACAGTTATAGCATCAGCTCTAGTTTTAACGGTCTTGTTTAAATTAAAAGAGCATGTTGATCATTTTTTTTTTTTTTGTTCGATAAAAAGGGGATGAGTTATAAATCCTGGTATAGCTATCCCGTAGGTTCCTATCCCGTCAGGTAATATACGATTGTTCAGATTTTTATAATCTTTTCCTATTTAAAGATGAGTAGGCCAATTTAATACCACTAAGATGCCGACTAGTAAAACGAAAATAATAAAAAAAAAATTTAATCTCTCACTCATATCAACGATTATGAACTCCAAAAATATTTTTAAATTTAATTTAATCATCCACGGGAACGTACTTCGAATCAGGCTATCACGTGGTTCATTCATGTTTTGAGTGAGGATATTTTATTACGTTGGAACTATCCAAAGTTCCTCATATGGAAGTTTCTAGGTTTTGCACTTTGGGAGAGAGATCAGGTTTGAACCTCAGAGATCGACACTTTTGCACCGAATTTCTCCATAATAAAAGGAAATAAAATGAGTTTTGTAGTAGCGATGGGGATGCATGGGTCGTGGAAACTTACTTGAGACCGAGCACACTCACGGACTGTAAGAACTCGGTCTTGCTCAGGATGGAACCAGGTGCCCACCTTCCCCAGGGGTTGTGGATCGGTGATAACAGTTGCGAAGTTCCCCTCCCAATCCAGCCTCCCAAGAAGTCCCTTCCACTGATTGTTCCTCTTGGCGGTGTTTATCAGCCACCGAGGAATCAAATCCTCCGTTCTTCCGTCAGACAATTTCACCTGCAATGTTTTAAAAAACCAAGGTCATTAATCCATTCTGAGAAGTAATGGTCAGTTATCTTCTCATGATATTTCTTTCATATGCCCTTTTTTTTTTTTCCCCATATGCTGGATCTATTGGACCATCTAGTTTTCTTAGAAATACATTTGTTGCAGAGCACTGGAACAAGGAAAAAGGGCAAAATTTAAAGACACAGCAACACAATATGCACTTCTACATTTTTCAGCATGTAATGGAATTAAAGAAAATTAATTTTAAAATTTCAGGAAAACATAATAATAAATAAATTGAGGATTGTCAAGTTTTCTAGGACACTAATTGAAAATATATCAAGTTTATATGGCCAGGACTTCAACTAAATGACCTGCAAATAAAAATTTCATGCACTGGTTCTGGTTGTCACCTGTATCATCTGCATATGTGTTGGAAAGAGGTTCAATATACCAATATGGAAATATGCGTTCCAACAACTATTTGGATCATTAAACGAAAACACTAGATCGAGCTATGGTGCATGTGGATTCCTACATGGATCCCACCTTGTAAAAGTTCACAAACAATGCCAAAATTCAGTTCTCAAAGACAAGAATTCATCTATAAACTTGGTTTATTTGAAGCCTTTTTTTTATAAAATAAATAAAAAAAAAAAAATTGAAACTCATATTTTTGAAGTTATAAGAGCAAGCAACTCAAATTTTATAGCACCTACACCACCTTTTAGATGACAGCAACTTCAATCAGGTGAATCCTCAAAAAGTTTTATGAACATACGCATTCTTCAGATGGACAAATACTAGGCTAAGACTGATACTAAAATTGTGCGTGTGGCATATAAAGTAATTATTCTAAAGGAAATAATATATAGGAAGTAATGTGATAGACCTAAGTAAACCTAAATAGGTAACAGATAGACCAAAGTAATTAAGAAAATAAAGTTGTAGGGATTTATCATCACACAATTCAATATATTTGCATATCTGCACTGCAACACTTTTTTGTAAGGTTTCATCATTCATTCAGTAGAGAAGCAACAAGTTTTCTTGCTCTGATGACAAATATTCAACCTTTATGAGAGATCACAGTTTTTATTCAGTTTTAATACCATACACGGGCAGGAGTCTTAAATAACCATTTGAATCAATCTAAATCAGCAAAGAACAGTGGCGATGGTACCCACAGAATTGTTATTGGCTGCAACAAAGGATAGAGCTTTAATTACCTTCTTCTTCTTCGGGAGACTGTGCCAATCGGCACCAGGGCGCTTTGGAACACGCTGGCACCGAATGAGATTCAACTCATTCATTTCTTTTGATATGTGATCATTTAGTGTTGTCATGTTTCCTCGTATTTTTCTCTGGAACCATGACACTGGATCACTTTTATACTGGTGAAGAAAAAAATAACAGTAAGCAGAGGAAAAAAAAAATTCATATGCTTGTCAACTATTTTTGTACTCAAAAGATATGGAGACAGTGAAGGCTGAGAATTTTACATCTATACTATGAAGAGATGCTCCATTGCCCACAGGTGGCAAATCTCCAATGGTATCCTTTACGGTCAAAGATCGTAAGGGCGCTCCTCTAATGGTGCTCTTTGCAGCAACATAAAAGGAATCTCCGGTCGATATTTTCAGACCTCGACTGGCAAAGACATGCATAGGTTCTGGCCATTCTGGTAGTGTTTCTTCAGGTGAAGCAGCCCAAACAAATGCCCTCTTCCTTGATTGGGACACTCCATATGCTCCAGCTTCCAAGATACCAAATCTCACCTGAACAAGGATTGAAGTGATAAAAAGTTTAGAGAGAGTCATCCTTCAAAACAGAAAAAGGGAATTGGAGACTGTCATTTGTTGAAGGCTTTATTGACATTCAGTAAGATTGGAAGGAACAAGGTCAAAACCTGGTAACCCATCTCTAGGAGTGAAGCAATTGTTAGACGGAAGGTACTCCCTTTGTTGAAAGATACAAAGTTTTTTACATTCTCCAATAAGAAGAACTTGGGTCTGAAGTACTCAGCAAAAGAAAGAAATGTTAACAGCATCTCTCGTTGGCCTTTGCTCCATGGGCTTTGATTAAATCTATTCATGCTAGTAAACCCCTGCAGTCGAAATAAGACTTGAGAATTGGGGTACACTTTGTGCCAGATCTAAAGACATGCAACAAAGGTGTTTTTTTTTTTTTTTTTTTCAGGTTATAGTGGAGGAAGCCTGAATGGACTAGAAATGGTGCAGGGAATACCCTCTGGAATGCTGACTTTATCAAGAGAAAAAGCACTTGGAGTTGGACAGAATTATCTATACCTGACATGGAGGACCCCCATAAATAAAATCTACTTGGCCTGGCAAAGGAAGATTGCTAAGTTTTTCCCTGTCGAGGTTTGCTGCAAATCTCTTAACCTCAGAAGTTGAGATGCAGTCATCAACATCTCCACACTTTTGCATTATTGCCCTGCAGTGGTATGCATTCACTCAGCTTGAAGTGCCGCAGATCGATACTAAAAATTATACCAAAAAGAAAAGGTTTAACATGATAACTTCACCTTAATATGATGTTGCAGTCATCAACAAACATCTGTGTCTCTGGGTGGTTTGAGCAAAATGCTTCTCCAGCTTGCCTATCATTTTCAATTGCCCACTTCGTAGATGAAACACCTATAATTAAGTAGCAGTAAGAGAGGGTCAGACATTATGAATGCCTAGTATACTTTAGAGGGGAACTTAATACCAAGGTTGCGTTTGGTGTATTGCCAGGCATTCTTGAAAAGTAATGTGATTGCCGGTAATGTGAATTGCCAAGAATATAGATTGCAAGTTATGTGAATTATTATATTTGGTACATATAGATAATGTTGCATAATATAAAATTAAAATTTCAAAATATTCCTAAATTAAATCTATAATTTATTTTAAAAATATATTTTTTATATATTTTATCTATTTATTAAAAATATATTTTTTATTTATATAAAAAAATATAAAAATATTTATATTTTAATATAAAAATAAAAAATATTTTCTATATTAAATAAATTTAATATAAATTTATTTAAATATTTTATATTTTAATATAAAAATAAAAAAATATTTTCCATATTAAATAAATTTAATATAAAATTTGTATATATTAAATAGATAATTTATTTAATATATTATTTAAATATATAAAATAATATATTATATTTATATACAATATTATTACATATAATATATTTATAATATATAAAAATATATATAACGTAAATATATTATATTAATATATTACATTATATTAAATTTAACATATTATATTATATTATATTATATTAAGATAATATATTATATTATGTTATTATAAAATATTGAATATATTATGTTTTATTTTATTATATTTTATTTTATGGAGATGATGCCCCTTTCTTCGTCGGTCAATGGGCGGCGAGGATTGCCATTGACGAGCAATGGAGAGGTCACGAGGGGTGCGGAAGGGAAGAGAAAGGGAAAAGGAAAGGATAATATTGTCTAAAAGATTACCTAGAAGGTGGTAATCTAGATTACCAATCTTTTCAAAGACAATCCAGATTATCTCATGGAGGGCAATCCAAATTACTTGATAATCTAGATTGCCATAAAAAATGTCATACCAAATGTAGTAATATGATAGAGCCCCTTTAAATTGCTGCTAACGTGAATAGATTGCCAACTACCAAATATAACCCATGTTCTTTGATTGACTACCATTTACACCTGATCCTTACATGCTTAGCATTAAGTATTTAGTCTAATGCACACTTAAACCAGTATTTTGCACTCACTTATCTGGTGTTGCATACAGTTAACACTTATATATATCTGTCCTGTACATTCTTATGCCAGGATTGCACATAATTATATCAGTATTCAGCTTCGAGAGGGACTAAACATTAAATGACCATGTAAATCATGAGGCAGGAATCAAACTTTCAGCCAACAAGGACTAGACATCAAATGCAGTCAATCTAGATGAGCAATGGAGCTTACCAGATTGTTGAAGTCCCTCTGACAAGCCCCCACAACCAGCAAAAACATCTAAGGAAGCCAAGCGAGCTTTTTGATCAATGCCTCGGCATTCATTAAACGGTGCTTTCTCTCCTGCACATTTAGCCTTCCGTTTATTATTTCCCACTTTATTTTTGTCTGCCACCTTTCGAGTTTGGAGCATAAGCTTGAAATGGGCTGGCAACTGCATGCAAAATAATATATATAACGTGTCTATTGTTATGGAATGAAGCACTCGTAAATAAGGTGACTGAGAAGAAAAATACCTGATTAAGAGCTCCTCCAACTGGATCATAAGAATATTGACAGAAGAAAACATGATGTAAAATAACAGGAAATTCTAATTCTGGAAGATCGCTCTTCTTCCTGACTTCACATTTTCCTTCTATTACTCCCAAAGGAATGCTTGGTATATCTTCACTGTAATAGACCTGGGGATCATTAACAGAATCATGTGTCAAGATGAAAACTTGCAGGAAAATTAATCTCTAGCTAGGTAGAAAAGAGTTCTGTTTGTGTATTTATACGCATGATTATTGTATCTGCATGCACGTACAAAACTTTGTATCTTGATACACATCTATGTATCTGAGTTCTCGCACTGTAGTATTAACAATGAGCTATATCCAGGTAGAAAAATGTGTAGAGAGAATTTTGAAAACAGCTCTTACCTCTCTTATATCAGAACTGTATGCTTTTGATTCTGATATGTCATCTGGTCTGTAGAATCTCCTGACTCTAAGCTTTGTCGATTCTTGTGTGATTTTTGTACACTCTGTGGGGACTTCAATGCTCAGCAACTGGCAAACTACATAGGCTTTCAAACCCACATTTCTCCCATATATGCAGGTTTTATGGTTCTTATCCTCACTGAAGTGCTGAGGCCTCACATACACAAAATCGTTTACTTTATACATTGTTTTCCTGTAAACAAAACTGGTCTTAGAAGATCTTAATTGAAATTTTTCCCTTTGGGTTTCTCTTATTTTGCAAGCACTGCATGTTCCAGTTCCGAGGCCTAAAGTTTCAACAGGAAGAGTGAAAAAGGCTCCTTTTTCAGGGCAATATAAACTTTTACAGTAAAACTCCAAAGGCAATCCTTTATTTTTCCTCTCTTCTGCATTTGCCCTGTCAATTTTTCTGCATGAGCTTGCTTCTTCCTATGCTTATATCCCCAAGGCATCGATCGAACATTCACCATGACAGATTCTCTGACATCCCTCAATTCAAACTCCATACAGTCATTGGTCAAAAACACCTCCCTCTCATTTGCAGCATTCTCAAGAACCGTTTGAGACCCTTTTAACAGTATCCTTCCATGAACCATTTTTAGACCATCTTTCTTCTGAAACATGTACTCCACCATAACCATAGTGGGCACCCTTTCTGAGTCATCAGCAATGACTATTACTGCCCCACCAATGGTTATCAAAACCCCATGGACCAGTGCACAATTATACAGAGTCTTATTGGAACCTTTTTGCCTGATTGCCTTCCCTTCCCATTTGATCTCACTGAAACTGGAGTTGGAAGCAGTACTCAACAAGCAACATTTTTTGGCTTTATCTTCTTCAGCTAATATCTCCTTTTCCTCATCTTCTTCCTCTAGTTCTTCTTCTATCAATCCATGGACATCTCCCTCCTTTGGCTCCTCTGGAAAGTATCTACTATGGTAGTCCTTCCAGATCCTGTTGATCAGTCTAGTTGTTGTTGCCTGCATCAACTTTTCTCTTTTGGACACCACTGGCACCATACCTGCATTTCCTTTTAGGTTTGCTTGTTTCTGAACTCTTACCTTGTTCCTTATGGTCTGTTTAGTCTGGTGCATCTCCTCCATCTTTTGTCTTAGACTTGAGACAAAAGAGCACTGGCTGATCATCTTATCTGGATACTCAGCAAATAGTTTAAGTATCATCTGTCCATGAACCACCATATATCGCTCCACTGCTTTGATATTTGAGGAGATGTATGCAGGGTTATCCTTTTCTAATTCTGCAACTTTCTTGGTGGCATCTGAGAATGTGAGCCTCGTCGCTCGACTTTGTTTCTTAATTAGTTTGATTACATGTTCAACCAGCCTTGCAACTCTCAATACAGGTTCATACCAGGGCGCATATTGCTTTGTAGGCTTCCCAAGCCTGTACCTGTAATCAAGACCACCAGCTAAAATTTTCACAATTAACATATGCTTTCTTTCGAATGCATTGGAAAATTTCTAAAGTTTTGATTATAACCTTCCTGAAGTAAGCTACAACTAACCTGCTACAGTTGTATGATTACTTTAAAAGAGCTTAATATTTCTGATGACATTGGCAACATATTACTAAATATTAATTTCATGATTGTCAGTATTTAAATAACTGAAAAAGCTTGCAGAGGCTTAATCAGAGATGATCCTAAATAGGAAGAGTAATGCTACAAGGCACCTACAATTATCTTGCCAAATGGCATGAGGGGATTGGGGCAACTACTAGATTTGTTACCAAACATGCTAGGTTGGTTGATTTTGGAATTACCAAATAAGTAGTTGACAGCCCAATTAAATTTTTGCATGCGCATAACTGGCACGTCGAAGCATTTTCGAAATAAGTAGTTGACAGCCCAATTAAATTTTTGCATGCGCATAACTGGCACGTCGAAGCATTTTCGAAATAAGAATGCTTTGTGAATGAGGGTCGATAAAGCCAACACCAAATAGTTGGGATAAGGCTGGATGGTTGTGGTGATAGTGACATGAGAATGCTTGCTTAATAATTGGAATTCAGAGGCATGCAAACTCTTGTACCTAAGTCAAAAAATTGTAATTTACTGGCTTCTTCTGTAGAGATATCTTGCTTTCTTGAATCATGTCTGAATAAAAAAGCTAACTATTGTAGCTGTTATGCAGGTATATTTTTTGAACAGGCCTTTTTTTTTTTGATGTAGCAGGGGCATTTTTTGATACAGTATGTTTATCAAACCCTAATGAAAGGCATATTTTTGCTCTCTCTGTGTGTGTTGGGGGGGGGGGGGGGTGGGGAGGGTGGAGGGGGGATGAGAGGTCAATAGAACTCTAGTTTAATTCTCTCTCCAAGAAACAGCCTTTCCTCCCTCTTTCTCATCTTCATTTCACTAGTATTTTACAACAATATGAATATTTAACAATAGTAAGAATGAACTGGAAAGCAGCTTAAGGTTCAAAGAGAAGGATGCATACCAGGCTGCATCTGTTCGGATTGATATCGAGACCGTCATGGAGCTGAAGAACTCCACTGCCCACTCCTTTACTTCACTCAAGAAGACTGCAAATACATTATCTTGATCTGGATCAACATTAGTGCAGCACCTACTCCCATCATCTTTCATCATGCACCCAGATCCAAATACTGGCACATCACTATCGATCCATGTTTTCATTGGAAGTTTCTCTACCGAAACAAACCTCAAGTTTGAATCATAGAGGGCCCAACTTTGTATAATCCTTCTCGGGAATTCATCAGTCTCATCAGTCTCACTATGATAGAACTCCTCATCCATCTCATTTTCTCTGGCCTTGTAGTAGCCTGATGAGGGGTACTCTGCAGCAATCTCAGGCAAATCAGTCTCGAAGGAAATTTTCTTTCTGATAATTGCTGGCTGTCTAGCTCTCTGCTGCCTCATGTTTCTCCTACCTTCCTCATCTTGCAGTAATCTTTTCAGCTTCGTAATTCTGTCTTCGGCTAATATGATATCTTTCCCTTCTTCAGTACCCAGAGACTCAGGCTTCATGCATTCTTTCTGGCTTCTACATTCCTCTTGTAGAGAAATTAAGGCTGGCACTGCCTCTAATTTCACTCTTCCATCTCCTGAAGCCTTGTCTAATTTGATGAGCTGTTCATAGATAAATTCACCAATAGAGATCACAAAATCTCTATCAGCAGGTCTTTTAGCAAAGCATTCATTTCCCCTTAATGAACGGATCACCCTAGCTATCAGTTCATCGAGAGACATATCAACAATGTCATCTTTAGACCCCCTCAAAGTCTTCTGCACCTTGAGGCAGACCCAGGCCTTCTCTAACAGGTGGTTGAAAAACTTCCTGTAGGTTCGGTTAGGCCTCAAACATCTATATTTTGCTGCCAGGGTTGAAATCCAGATCACTGGGCTGTCCTCATCATAGCCTGAGATAAACCAAGACTGGATTTTAGCAAACTTGTTGCACCGAACTCCTCTATCTGTTTCACTCTCCAGCCCATCAGATGGCATGATAATAGAAGAAATGAAGACTTTGGTCATCTCAGATGCCTCGATTGGTATTGGATTGCCGTCAGAGTCATGGAATACAAAATCCAAAAGCTTCCTTGATGGTGGAACATCATCTGCACTAACTCTTGTAACAGCAATAGCAGCCAACTCTCTTAGTTTAGATTTCTCTTTCTTGGGTGCAAGGGTGGAGGTTTTACCTGCCTCCTTGATTGGAGACCATGCAGCAGCTCTCTTTGGATGCTTTTTTGAAGGACATGGCTCTTCATGGCATTCCACATTTCTCTCTCTCTTTTTCTTTCTATCTGAATTTATCTGGCAGTCTATGCTTTTCTTTGCAGGAGGTCTGCCTCTGCCCCTCTTCATTTTTTTTGATGGCTAAGGAATATCTGAACAAGGCACAGAAAGTGATGAAATCTACCTTGGGTTTAGAGAAACAAATGAAGCACAATAGATAGGAGAGACTAAAAAAAATATAGAATGAAGAGCTATTGTAGAAAGAAGAAGAATTAGAAGCTGTTAATGAATGAAGATGGAAATATCAGAGCAAAAGTAATTGGCTGAGGATGGGTTGTCAATGAGGAGAACCTTGATGGCATGGTAATATACAGTGACAAAAAAAAAAAACTGAAGAAAAGAAAGGTGGTAGTATTGGTGGTATTAATAATGGCCACATTACTGGCAAATGAGGATGAGGCAAATACAATGCATGAAGATCCTGATAAAACCCACTCATTTCTGATTATCATTATCCAAATGGATGGCTTGAAGACCTGCCAAACTGGGAGAGGGGCTAATTCATGACATAAAAATAATGATGATGATAATAATAAATGCTTGCCAAGAGCTGAAGATCAAACCAAATCAACAATATTTCATGTAAAAATATGAACCATTTATAACAATTACTACATAAAAGATGATGTATGGAAGACAAAGTCATTTAGAAAATTTTGTTGTTTCGATCATGTGATTTCTTCAATAATTCACTTGGCCTAGTCGTAAATAACTCTGTCCATATGAACATTCAAACAGGTATTCATAACATAAATGTAGGTAACTTCCGTTATCTCTGATATGCTCACTCGGAAAAACTTATTAACTTACAACGCAATTATTATTGATAATTCAGTTGACCGATTATTCACGACAAGCTAGATTGAATCTAGGACTCTTACCACCAAGGTGGTAGCTCAACCGGTACTGACTGTGGTCTTATGACCTTCATGTCTAAGATTCGAGTCGAGACGGAGTCGATTAAATGAAAGGATTTATCCTAGATACCTGTATGTGAGGTATGTGAAATTAGCTATTGGATCGGTTGAAGCGTTAGTAGGGCTGGGGTGATAACATGATATACTCACCCATACCACTTGATGTGGTGGCAAATGGCTAAACTATCTTTATTATCGTCATACATCAGACATTCTCCAACAGAGTGGGGCCCTTATGGTCACGTCCAGAGGGGTAGCTATGCTAGGTTAGTTGGCATCCTTGTTTACATAAGTTTTAGTTATAGGTGTGCCATTGTAATATCTTCATATTGCTCCACCGTTGACCTATTTGTCACCCTATATTTCATGGAAGAAATTAGCAACCATGTAGGCTTTGGTAGACTCGTCAGCAACTAGCTATAAAGCTGCCATTTTAATCACACACTCTCTCAATTATACAATTTAATTTTGTGGCTCGAGATATGCATGCACAACCAACAAATTCTACTACGTACATCCCCTGAATATGTTATTCTAGACATGAACCTTAATCTAAATTAGATTTATTGAAAAACTGAATTGGTAACTGCTATAAACTAAGAACAAATTATTGCATGTAGTTATTTTTAGAAAATACAATAAATCAATTAATATCAGAAATTCATGAAATGACTTTAATTTTTCTTTTCATTTCTTTAGCATCATGGGTTCAAAAGGAAAGAAATAAGCAGAAGGTTATTTCATAGATAAATGTGAAACCATTTTCTGTGGGTTATGCAACACATAAATTCAACCAAATTTTTTTCTATTGGCTAAGAAAGCAAACAATATTTAGGGAAGATCTCTTAAGAGCTCTATCTGGACATTATGTATGCAAAATTAATAATCACATTCCTTTTTTGTTTTAAGAAAAAACCAATGCTCATAAATTGCAATTATGTGGGCAACATATATACCTAGAAAACTTTTTAAAAATCTTGCTGTTATATGGTTAGATATTCAATGTGACCAAAGATACACCTTGAATGGATCAACAATGTATATCATGTGTAGCCTATAAGACACTCGAGGAGGGATAAATCGACCGAGACATGATATAATATGATGATTACATTAATTAAAAAGATAATTTACATGGAGAATTTTTGAACTCATGATTTCCAGTAACCATAGTTTTCTATACCAATATTACTTAATCACATGATGCTTTTAATTAACAACTTGCATTACACTTGCTTAATTAACTTTTTTTGTTTTTTTTTTTTTTTAATTTTTCAAGCATATCGGATTAAAAAGGAGAGAATTAGCTAGGTTTGATTCTTAGGTACTTGCAAAAACTAATTCTCATGGATCATGCAAGCCTATAGAATCAACCATATATAATATTGTTTTGATGGGTTACATATGGTTCATAGATTATAAAAAGGGAATCTTCAGAAGCATATCATGAACATTACAAAATAATGTTTGCATTCTTTTTTCTAGAAAGTAAATTAATCCTCTCATAAATTGCTGCATACACTAGGACTCCCTAATAAATCTTACTCCTGTGTGGATAGATGTTCATACGATGCATATGCTTGATGTAAGCTCTTACACTTTATTTGGCTGTCGAGTAAATGATTGAAAGAATGATAAATTAAGGAAGAAAACAAAAGAGAACAAACATGGAAGGAATAATTAGAGAAATAAATATGACAACAAAGTGATTAAGATATGATTAAGTTAGATTGAGCTATCCTTAATTTGGAGGGAAAAAAATTTAGACATGTTGCAAAAAAAAATGGTATTGTATTTTCCTATTAATTTCTCTCTACAGTTTTCCGAACCATGCATGGAGAGAGATAAGGAGGTTAAGACAAGAGATAGATCAAGATAATGATCCAATTAGCTAAATAAGTAATTGACTAGAAGAGATATGAACCAACAACCTCTTGCACCCATAGTTTTGGGACTATATTACTTAACAACTTGATCTAAGGCTGTGTTTGGTGCATTGCCAGGCAATTTTAAAAGATAATATGGATTGCTAGTAATGTGGATTGCTAGCAATGTAGATTACAGGTAATGTGGATTATTTGGTATATGATGGTAATGTTGCATAATGTAAAATCAAATTTTCAAACTATTCCTAAATTAAATCTATATTTTATTCATAAAAACTATTTTTTATTTTTATTTAAAAAAATAAAAATATATATTAAAAAATAATATATAATCTCACAATAACTTCCCTTCCTTTCTCCCGGCTGCACCTGGCATGCACCCCGGCGACAGTGAACACCCCCCAGTGACAATTTTCTTGATCTCGCAATCCCCAGCGATGGCAACCCCATCTCCTACAAGCCTCGATGATAGCTTTCCCTTCCCCGCGAGCTCTAGCAATAGTGACCCCCTCCCTTGTAATAATTGACGGCAACTTCTCCTCCCTCGTGAGCTCTGATGATGATGACCCCCTCCCCCGCGAGCCCTGGTGATGGTGACCCCCTCCTCAATGAGCTTTGACGACAGTAACCCCCTCCCTACGAGCCCTGATGACAGTGACCTCCTTCTCGTGAACCTCTTGTGCCAAAACCACGACCCCATCTCCATTAATCGATAGGTATGAGGGGGCTAAAGGATGGTCAATGGGCAGTGAGGGGGGTACCATCGACAAGCAATGGAGGGGTCACTGGCGGGGCACAGAAGGAAAGAGAAAAGGAGAAGGAAAGGATAATATTGTCAAAAAGATTATCTAGGAAGTGGTAATTTGGATTGCCATTCTTTTCATCCTTGTTGACCAGCTTGAAGCAAGGACAAAGTTTCTTTTGTAAAGCCAATAGCATATGCATGTCAAGTGTATCGAGTATTCTCCTTCCTATCAAGGGAGTTAATTAAGCAAAAAATTAAACGAATTATATCAGTTCAAGATTTTTTTTTTTTTAAAGGACTACAAAAAAAAGACTATGATATCATATTTATTAGGGAACAAGGGGTATTAATACATGGTAGAAGGTTGATACACATATTGGCCAATTCCACCTAAAAGCTTAAACTTTGCATTGATCTTTTCTTTCCAAACTTGTTATACATTGGACTGCATATTATATATGAATTTTTTATAGGAGAAATATCCAAAAGCCCCCATAACTTTTTCTTTTTCTTTTTTCATTTAGAATGCATTAAGTTTAAAAGTTTTAATCTAGCCTTTAAAGTTTGTTAAATAAATCAATTTGGTCCCAAGCCTATCCTTGCACCAGATGCTTGGTGTCTAAAAGGACATGATGACCCCCTTTGTCTATTTTTTTCCATGTTGAATTTTGCCATGCTGCTTCGAAGAATATTTTAATCTTTTTACTGTTTGCCTATTTCTGACTATTAGATTAAAAATGGATTACTTGGATTTCAACTGGTTGAAAATCAATATGCATAGCTGGTATGGTAAATATTTTAAAGTTCTGGATTATTTCAACATTAAAATGTATTAATATATTTTTTTTTATCAAAGGCCTCTACTATTGGTGGTGCTCGAAGGGTGAGGTGCCTCGTGGAGGGGAGGGGGACTGATGAGCCGCAAGGTGGGGTTGGGGGGCTGTGCGGAGGAGACACGAGTGGGGAAGGGGGTGTGGAGGAGATGTGGGCAGGGAGGGGGGCGCCGAGGAGACCTAGGCTAAGGGTGGGGGGCATAGAAGAGCTCGGGGGTTGCCGTGGAGGAGAAAAATGATGAGAAGAAGAAAAATGGATTAAATAATAATAGAAAATATGATGATATTTTAAATATTTTTTATAATAAAATATTATAAAGGATAATCTTAGCAAAATTCTTCTCGATTTTTTTTGGAAATGCACCCCTCTCCTAATCAAGCTCCTCTCTCTCCTTTCCCACCACCTTGACCATGAGATGAAATCCTATCTTCCTTTTTCTCTAGGTTTTGAGAGCTAATGGTATTAAATGCAATCCAATTTAACTCAAATCCGACACATTCTTTCCACATGCCATCGAACTAATTAAATATACTCCAAAAGTTCAATATCCCCAAAGTTGCTTATTTAATCTTCATTAATTAATGTCACATGAAATACACCAAGCCAATATCTCTGAAAGATTATCTTGTGCTGGCTATTGGTCCATTCCCAACATGTGTATTCAATCTTATGTGGTCCCCGGATTTTCTCAATTAGGGAATGGCTTTCCTTGGTCCTGTTGGTTGCTCCACCAAGCTTCTAGATTCACCATCGAGGTGAACCCCCGATATGGTATTTATTATCCTGGCTGTAGGTTGATTTTTCATATCTTCTTCCTGCTAAGGTGGCTTAGGTAGCCACGATGGTCCAGGCTTCGCAAAGCTTAGTCTCTCTAGAGGTCGACTTCGTGGAACTTAGCTTTATCTTCGCTCCTTAAAGTCGATTTTGGCTTTTACCTTGACTTGGGATGCCTCGACTCGGTATTGAAGTAACTCAGCTTTGGTGGCTTGGCTTTAGTTTTGATTTTTTATCTTATCTATAATCTCAATAGCTTAGCCTTGACTTTGAGCTTGGTGGCTCGACCTTGGCTTGTTCTTCACATTGGCTTTGAGCTTGGTGGCTTGGCTTCAGCTTTGACTTTTACCTCGGCTTTGAGCTTGGTGGCTCGATTTGAAGTAACTTGGCTTTGGTGGCTTAGCCTTGGTTTTGATTTTTTTATTTCAACTTTGAGCTTGGTAGCTCGGCCTCTACTTTGTTCTTCACCTTGACTTTGAGTTTGATGGCTTGATCTTGGCTTTGACTTTTACCTTGGCTTTGAAATTGGTGGCTCAGTCTTGGCTTTGTTCTTTATCTCAGTATTGAGGTTGCTGACTCAGTCTCAGCTTTGTTCTTTACCTTGGCTTTGAGCTTGGTGGCTCGATCTCAGTTTTATTCTTCACTTTAGCTTTGAGCTCGGTAGCTTGGCCTCTTTTTTTACTTTTACCTCAGCTTTTAGCTCGGTGGGTCGGATTCGACTTTGAGCTTAGTGTCTCAGCCTTGGCTTTGTTTTTCACCTCGATTTTGAGCTTGGTGGCTTGACCTCATGATCTAATGAGAAGTGCCTTTTCTCAATTCATATGCCCCTCACTTGTGAGTTTGAACCATTTTCTTCGACTTGGACAAAGAAAATAGCTAGATTTGCTAGCCATTGACATGTTTATGATCAAATATTATTAATGTTAAAATTAATTTTGGAAATGTCCATACTGTATTTTACCAGTATTTGAGATTGGTATGCATTTGAGCCCATATTTTGAATGTCTCGATCAAGGCAAGGTATTTTCAATCGATTATCTTTGTAATTGGAATTTCTAAGTCAACTTAGCTGACTTTGCCACTCCTACCACGGGCTATGTAGGGGAGGTCAAGACGGTACTGGCTAAGGCACTTCCTGCTAAGTTGCTTTAGCTTGCTGCATTATTTGAATTATTGTGGCTAAGGTTTGAACTTGCCAACCGAGCAAGTTGAATTAATCGGAGGCCACCCCATAATGGGCTGAGAGGGAGGAGATGGTGCTTCTTATTGTTGGATCATCCCCCTGACATTGGAAGGAACCTTGAGAGCATAGTGTTGCACCTCAACTGATCTCAAGATAGCAGCATGAGGGCAACATGATGAGGTTCCCTTGCACAACACCATGATCTCTGATCTCTTACTTTTCTCAAAAAAGTGGGCCTAGCCCTTTCTCTAGCATCAATCTATTGCTACATATTCTTATTTGAGGTCAAAGTTACTGGAGTGAATGGCGGCTACTAGGCAATAGCTGTAGTACCTACAAAAAAGTTCCTAGCTAAAGTTGGTTCTAGCAGGGACCCTTCAATGCTTAAATCAGTAATTTGGAATAGAAGGAAAAGAGTAGAGCGTGATGGAGAGGTGATGATTTCATATCTAGGGTCCCCTTTAGCCCTTATTTATAAGCGATGGCTGAGGCACCTTGCAGAGAAAGAATTATTGGATGGTTATTTGTGTCTTATCGGGTGTGTTATGTCCATTATCTCCTACCTTATCTACCTATAGAGAAGATGGAATTGAGTAATAACTCCCTTATTGGATGAGATATGTCTACCATTTTTTGTCTAGATTTGCAAGAGATCGAGAATCTCATGATATTTCAAGATTTCGAGATATTTCTTGATCTTAAGATATTTCGAGTTATATGTAGATAAGGCAATGAATCGAGTATAATCCTTGTCGAGAATGTTGGCTTGAGGTCATTACAGAAATAATTTAGGTTAGGTCAATTAGCTAAATCGGCCACATCCCAGATAACTTCCTCTTTGGTATCGACCGAGGTACAAATTTTCTCGTGTTAAGGAACAAGGGGTATTAATGGTAGAAGGTTGATACATATATTCGCCAATACAACCTAAAAGCTTAAACTTTGTATTGATCTTCTCTTCTTTCACAACTTGTTATATATAGGACTTCATATTATATATGAATTTTTATAGGAAAAGTATTCTAATAGCCACTCAACTTTTTTTTTTTTTTCATTTTGAATGCATCAAGTTTAAAAGTTTTAATCTTGTCTTTACAGTTAGTGAAATAAATTAATTTGATCCCAAGCATATCCTTGAGCCCAATGCTTGGTGTCTAAGAAGACATAATGACCCCCTCTGTCTCTTCTTTTCTTTATTTCTTCTTAAAACACACCCCTCTCCTAATCAAGCTCCCCTCTCTCATTTCCCACCACCTCTTAATGGTGGAGACTAGGAGATGAAATCCTATCTCCCCTTTTCTCTAGGTTTTGAGAGCCGATGATGTTAAATGCAATCCAATTGAACTCAAATCGACATATTCTTCCCAAGATTTGGCTATGGTGAGCATATTCGCATAATATTTCACTGTTGGATTGTATTAGGATTGGGATTGGCAATAATCCCAATGCAATCCAAGATTGGAAGGCCAAGTTTGCATATGCAAATGGGCCTTCTGAAGTCCAACCCTTCTTTCCACATGCCATGAACTAATTAAATATGCTCCAAAAGTTCAATATCCCCAAAGTTGCTTATTTACTCTTCATTAATTAATGTCACATGAAATACACCAAGTCAATATCTCCTAAAAATTTATCTTGTGCTAGCTATTGGTCCATTCCTAGCATGTGTAATCAATCTTATGTGGTCCCCAGATATTCCTCAAATATCACATTAAGGTTGTATTTAGAAGTGGAATAACTTAAATAGATTAAATGGGTAAACTTCTAAATTAAGTAAGATAAGTATGTTTGAATGGCAAAAAAATTATGTCCAAACTTTTCAAGAATTTTTATTTTATTTTCTAAAATATGATTTAATCCAGGTGGTTCAATGAGTACTTAAGCTGCCACTTCATATGGTCGTTATTTGTTAGGATGGTGACAGGTCTCACAACCATAAATGTCCAAAGGAAATTTTTTAAAAAATATTATATTTTTAATATTTATTTACCAAACAACCTTTACCTAAACTATATGTATAAATCTATCCTATTTTTGACCACGTGGTGGGGCAATGGAATGTGTTGCAGGGCCAAGGATCATGTGGTGAACTCGCAGGCTGGGCCTGCAAGTTCTCTTGGAAGTCATAGGCCACGTGGCGGGGCAATGGAATGTGTGGCAGCGCTAAGAACACGTGGTGAACTTGCAAGCCCAGTTTGAGCTCATTTCAAATATATATTAAAAATAGAAAAACAAAAAATCTTTAAAAATTAATAAAAAAATAAAACATAAAATATAAAAAAATTAAAAATATATAGTTAAAGAAAAGTTGCAAAGCTCGACCTGCGAGTTCTATTGAAATATTTTAATTAAAAATAGAAAAATAAAAATCTTTAAAAATCAATAAAAAAGAAAAAAAAAAATTTAAAAATATATTTATAATAGCATGATATTTTATAATAAAAAAATATATTATAATAATTATTTTATATTTAAAAATATAATTAATATTATATTCTAATATATCATATATGTGATTTTATTATTCAGGAAATTCTATTTTGAAAGTGTTTAATATAATTACCGCTCCATTTTTTTTGCTTTAGTGGCACGAATATACGGCTCCCCCATCCCCCTTCGGCCCCTTTTATTTTTTTCTTTCTTTCCTGTCCTCCCTCTCCCTCACACTTTCTCTCGCTCTTTTGTTCTCTCATGTATTTTAATAATTTATTTATTTAATAATTTATTTAATTATAAAATAAATAAAATATATTATTAATAATTAATTTTTATTTTTTATCATTATGTATTTAAATGATGTTAGATGTTAACTTCCAAACCTCGTCAACATGATCGGTACCGCAATGCAGTCAGTATATTATTATAATATTATAATATTATATAATAGTATTTAATTATTTTATCATAATAATAAAATATATTATAATAAGATGATATATTGTTATTAATATGTATTATATTAGTATAATATTATATTATTATATGATATTAAGTATTATATTATATAAAAAGTACCTAAGCATTATTAGTTTTGGAGCAAGCCTCGCCTAATAAAAGACATACTCATATATAAAAATAAAATGATCTATACTTAACTATGTTTAATTTTAAGAATACACTTTAAATTTCAATAATCTAATTAAAAAAAAAATTTGTGAGTATAAAATATTCAAATAAAAAATTTAAAATAAAAAACTAAAATTTATTACATAAACATAAACTTAAAATGTCATCAATACATAAATATAAATCATAAATAAATCCTAAAGGTATATCCTACGTCCCACAAGGTAACTATCTCCAACAAGGCATTGGTTCCACTTCATTCAGTCCTTGATGCTTCGTCGGATGCTCTATATGAATGAACGCCTCCTGTGTAGCTGCCTCCTATGTCGATCTCTCATCTATATACTCACCTCTATAGTATGAGAATTTCTGATGCGTCATATAGTTCGGTGTAATAGCATAGCCAAAATGCACAGCAGCATCCTCAAGGACCTCAACAAATATGAACTGTCTCATGTTCTGATAAAGATAATCGGTTATAAATATGTACGGAGTGAACTTTGGTATCGAATATAGAGAGAACTGCATTATCAAGTACCTCATCTATGTTGAGCTGAAGGAGATGCTCTCGAGGTTGATGCATATGGGAAAGGCGATGGAGTCTCATCTTCTCTACCAATGTCATGAGCAAACACTCCTAACTGGATACATATATGCTTGTCGATAATATGAAAGACAAAATCACATATCTATATGATAGACCGTGAGGACATGGATATAGAATATGGCTAGGCAAGCTGATGTATCACCGCCAGGTAATCAAAAAAAATAATTAGTTATATGCTTTGAAATATACAAATTTGTAACCCTTTATACAAAATAAAATAATTATCTCTAAACAATGATGAAAAAAAAAATTTAAATTCTTACAAGGTAATCAAATATTGTACCATCATAACTGATGAACCGTCGAGTGATGTCATGGTACCACTATAAATATGAATCATGATAATCCATAGTACCATGCATCGGAGCACGATTTATAACATAATCTCGATCTCTTCCAAAATTGAATAGAATGATGATGAGTGATAGACTAGTTTTAATCTACTCATCCTCCAAGATTGATGTAGTATAATGCAGCATCTGTATCACACTAATCTAGTACGGTCTGGAGGATCCCGAACTGTCGTAATACTCTATCAGTGAAGTGTCACTCTACGATATAGAAACAAATAAGTGGCACTTGGCTACACCATATCTCCTAGCCATATAGATAATAATTTGGTAGCTATGCAAGAATGTCAGGAGTATATGATTGTCATATCATATGTTTATGAAGAATATGAAACATAAGATATTAAACAAAATAATGTAAAATATATTATAGACTAAAACATATATTTTTAGTCTTTACCTACTCTAGTCTCAAGTGATCGAGAAATAATTGATATGAAGAGACAATGTATGTCGATACCTGCATGATCGAAAAATCATCTCTCCATCTATACATGAAATAAATTAAATGATTACATAACTCAGTACATATCGTTAATCATAAATATCAATACAATTAAATACTTACCTTATCCCTAATGAACCCTGTGGCAATCTAGCTCTGCCATCATATAGATCCACCATAGGATCTGCAACCTACCAAGCTAATCCGCGGGGTGCTAGGATCAAAAATTTATTGCACGCCTATAGCTGTAGTAGTAACAGAGGTCCAGCTATATCATAAGCATCTTCCCTACTCATCATGCATATCTCTTTGTAAAACCATGTAACGCTTGCACTTGCCCAACTGTAATATCTAACAGTCTCGAAATTCTCTAACAAGATAGAAACATGAGATGCATTAGGCCCTTTAACTTATCTATGAAGAAACACCCATCCATAAGCTGCAAAATATATTCTCTAATATATCATTGTATCGCTATCTCATCAGCATCAAGGACTAACTCATGGAACTCCTTTGCTTGCTAGACCATGCTTAGCCATGATCCTTGGAGTATATCCTATGGTGAAATGACTCCTAACAAATGATGACAAAGCTGATCCCAATCTACTCGTATAGTGCCTATCACGATAGACCATCAACTAGCAAACCTAACTGGATGGTAATTTCTTGATAGATGATGATGCACTCTCCTTGCAGTAAATAAAATGTATGTGTCTCCAGATGCCAGTGGTCCACGGATGCCATAATCAAATGCTAGTCTAGCTAGCTATATCCTACACGAGCAAGGCCATAAAATCCTATGTGTTGCAGGTGAGGCACCATGCACCTGTCCAGCGATATCGACCTGTGTATAACTATATTGACACTGCAACAAAATAGCCTCTTGACTATCCTATACTAAAGATGATCGATGGCTATTCTAATCGTATAATATAGAGTGATTTGATAGACCTGGATCCATGTCTATAATATACTGCATGTATTAAATAAATGTTATTTACCAATTTTTATTATTTATAAATTACACAAAAAAAATACTAAATCTATTACATAACCATGAACTCCACTGGATAAAGAAACGGATTTGGTAATATATAATTATAAATCCAAGTACAACATAGCTCATAATACAATTCAAAATATAACAAAAAAATAGGTCCTAAATAATAGCCCAAACCCAAATAGGTACATCAACAAACAAAGCTTAGGTCACATAAGAATAAAAGTATACTCAAAATGACAACAAGAAACCATCAAAATGCATGAAATAAAATAGCACTCATACAGATATAATAGATAGCTATTAATAGAAACCAATGAAGTTGAAAAGCATTCTTGATGATGCATCTAACTCCTATGCTAGCATATCAATGAAAATGTAAAATATGAAAATATAAATACCATTAATTAAGTTCTTATCATACACAATAAATCAATGATATGTAAATATATACTAAGATGACATATCAAAAAATGCCTGTGGCATCGAGGCAATGTGTTATAACTAATTGCATTTTTAGTTGTTGGACATGACTATCTATCATGCCCTTCCTCTTGACAAACTTTACACCTGTGTCTGTTACCTGTTTCCCTTAAATCCATGTCAGTCCTAAGTCTGGTAGATCGTGGTCCACCCTTTTGCCGTAACTATGATTTATCCAGAATAATGATGCTACCTTGACCAAGTTGTGACCAATATTCTTCATATAAAATGGGTTGAATATAAGGAGCATAAGTCTAATAATAGTCATTTAAAATGTAGATTAATCAACATATATATAAATATCAATTGCAACATGTGCACATGTAGTTATGACATGTGAGCAAGGTAAATGATAGCACTATCATTTTTGACATGTATATGTACTCTCCGAAAGTTTCACGATTTATAATTTAACATAACATTAACTAACATATAAATTATATATTATGGAGTAGTTTTTAAATAAATAATTACTGTAATAGTCACCTGTGTATTATTGCCTTTGTTCATGTCAAGCCCATGTATCACCGTTTGGACTTGAAATATGCTACAACTCTATCAAATTTTGTAACAGTATGCGATGTAGCTTTGTCTTGCTTGGTGATTACATATCCCATAATCAAAATAGGAAATCTTTTGTTTTTATTAATTGCATCAACTACATGGGTATGTCGATCATCAAAGTATGATATAAATCCGAAAATATCAACTGCATCAATGCAATTATCAATAAAAATTGAGCATGTTTGAGAAGTCCATTAAAATACTCTGATAAATTATTGGTCATCATTCCATACCTTCAACCATCATCATTCCATACCTTCACCTCTTTCCCATATGACAAAATGTGTTTGCAGTAAGGAATACATTGATACATTAGTAGTTACCCAGTCAACCTAAGTGAGTGTTCTAGGAGTCTTAAATATAGCATAATTTGGAACAGCTAAATCCTATGGACTTTCTATAGCATGTGACGGGCAAGTTTCTTCAATTTTATCTTCCATATCTTTATTTGCTACATCATCTTTATGAAAAAGTTGACTATCTAAATAAATCATATCATCAACAGCTGTATATAATGATACTTGTCTGATAATACTCTCTAGTACATCACTGTCCACTATATGAAACTGGTTCTTTATATATCTTAAACTAGTATTCACTGAAACATTACCCATAATATTTGAACTATAGTATGAAACAACCTATTCACTAACATGAGTTATTGCTATACTTCGAACAACTACTTTATAATCATCACATTCATAAATAGGTTGAGAATCTTCAATGGGTTGTGCATCTATGAATAACTCTGCACTTGATAGACATGGATGCAAACTAATAGTTGAAAATATTAATTCTACATCCTCATCATCGATAATTGGAATAGATTTATACTTTACTAATATTGACTGCATAACTTGTGGATATCTATAAATAATCATCATTTTATTTCTTACTCTATTTATATGGAAGACTCTATATAACTTGTTCTCTAACTCTTCATATGTCATTTCATATTTAATTTTAATTATCTTTTCTAGTATCCAATTATACTCAATACCACATACTCCATTAATGATAGAACCATTAATATAACATAATATTATGATTGTTTCTCCTATATTTTACTACATGTTTAATAAATAAAATAAATTTAGATATGCTATCAAAAAAATTATACAATCAATATTAATACAATGAGTATAAATATTAAAAATTATGATTACAAACATGCATGCTATATATCTCTATTAAAGTCAGAGCAAGCATAAAAAAGAGAAGAAAAAAATTACTTGATTTCAAAAATAATGTTATACTATATTTTAGATTCATTACCAATATATGGAGTTTTACATGATTTATATAATAAATACATCCTATCACCAACTTATAGTAAAGATAGATCCTATCTCATTCAAAAATTACATTAATTTTATAGATCGATTATAGTAATCAAACGATATACAATAATGACAAAAAAAAATTGATAGCATTTCTCTTTAATTCTCCATGCACGGCTAAAGATGTTTAGGGAGTTTTAGCTAAGTGTGGAGAACTAAAAAAAATACTGTCTAAAATTTTTTCGACCTCTATTACATATTGTTTGATTATTGTAATTAACCTATAAAATTTATTATTAATTATATTTTTAAACTATCCAATCTGGAAATCTATTAACCAATGTACATAATTCTACCATATGTACATAAATATATAAATCTACGTGTTGCTGCCAAGATCGTCGTGGCCTGTAACTGCTGTCGGCGCCGGAGCGCGTTCCCTTCACTGTCTGGCCGTCTGGTGGTCCTGGACCTGCAAAACAGGGGTTAGTAACCCGGGTCGGGGTTTCCAGCGGGGGCACTCCAACGGTCAAGTCAGTGATGATCCAGGAAAACAGATCCTCCTGGTTGAGCCCCTCTTGATGGATCCGCGCTAGGAGGAGTGAATGGTATGAGAGTGGGATGCAGGTATGTCGGGGGAAGAGCGGCCTAGCTAGAGGGATTCTCTATGTGGCCTTTTCGCCTACCCTTGCTTCGATTTACTTGTGATGCTGTGCTCTCTGGTTGAGCTTGCACTTGTGTTCGAATGGTATTGCATTATCTCATTTGCCTCGCTTCTTTCGGGCTTTGTAGTCTAGGTTACCGTTGGGCGCCTGTCTTGGGATCTCCGTCGGGTTGTCAGGCATGTGCGGCAGTGTCCCGAGGTGCCTTTCCCGATTCGTGATAAGAAAAGCTATCATATGTTCTGACATTCCTTCTGATCGTCTCATTCCGAAAAACCTGGCAATACCTCGATCGGGGGGCCGCAGCCCCCGGGATTCGAAACTCCTGGTTGACTTCCTCTTCCGGGTGATTCAGGTGGTTGGTGAAGAGCGTGGCACCTCAATCAGTGGGCCTCTCCCCTTTCTGGTGTAACCGATGGCCGCAGGTGGTCATTGTGGCCCGGTGGATGTCTCGGTGCAATCCTCGGGCGGCTCACCGGTGTCCTGGGACGGTGGTGCTATCCCTTTGTTCGCCGGTGCTTACGCTTGAGCTGGGGGCTGAGCTAGAAAGGCAGGGCTCGACTCCGATCTAAGCATCCCGAGCTCGCGGGCTCACCTCGGTGAAGGAGGGCAGAGTGCGAGCCCGGTCTAGAGGGCTCGACCTCAGAGAGGCTCCACGTGGCGGAGGAGGGTTGAGCTCGACTCCAACCACAGGACTCGATCTCCGAGGGGCTCGCTCTAGAGGGCAGAGAGCGGGCCCGGTCCAGAGGGCGCGACCTTGGAGAGGCTCCACGTGGCGGAGGAGGGCTGAGCTCGACTTCGACCACGGGGCTCGATCTCCGAGGGGCTCACTCTGGAGGGCAGAGCACAGGCCCAGTCCAGAGGGCTCGACCTCGGAGAGGCTCCATGTGGCGGAGGAGGGCTGGGCCTGACTCCGACCACGAGGCTCGATCTCCGAGGGGCTCGCTTTGGAGGGCGGAGCGTGGGTCCGGACCAAATGGCTCGACCTCGAAGAGGGGCTTGATGTGGAGGGCGCTGCTCGGCTCCGGCCTAGGCATCCCGGGCTCGCGGGTCTGACCTGGCGAAGGACATAGCTCGGCTTCGACGGGCGGTCCCGTGTCCCGGGGAGCCCAACCCGGCGAAGGAGTCCGAGCAGGGAATCTGACACGGTGCCTGGTATGGCAACCTTCTTTAACGTGGCGTCTGACAGTTACTCCACGTCAGCGGTCTTGCCACATCACTACGAATACTGTAGAATATGTGTATTCATCAATTGATGGGTTTATGATTCAATACAATATAAATTTTATAAAAATAAATATTCAATTAATTAGTTAAATTAATACATAACTATAAAACATTAAGTCATTAATAACAATAATTCATATGTATTAAAACATGAATTTAAAATTATTAAGAAATATAGGTAGTTTTATGCATGTAATTTCAAAACTTTTTAAAAATATTTAACAACGGAAGCTACAAGATTAATCAAATTAATCTAAGCATGTATAAGAACTAATCTTTAAACTACTTACAACAAGATCTTAACATGATAAGTATGCATATAAGATATCAAACTGAAATATAAAACATATAAATCTTTAAGCTTAAACTATATCTATGCAATAAACTTGATGCTGTAGACCATGTATAAAGCACAATGAATTCATAACAAATTACCTTCTCATGAGTGATCAACGATCATCATTATTGGAAGGTTCTGGTAGAAACTCTGTGAGCCATACTGTTGACTAGATTCCAGCTACGCCCCTTGGGGGTCCCAGATCCACGTGTCAGCATGGTGCGGGCTAGGTAGTTGTGATCTGATTGCAGTCCTCGCTGGGTTGGCCCTTATGGGGGGGTCGGCTTTGGCCATTCCGACTTGACTAAATGGGACTGACCGCCCAGCCTGCAGCCTGTTCGGTACTTGGCTTGCCGAGTCCGAATTAGATGCGAAGCCCCTCAGGCCCGCCACCCTGTTACTTATGGGTGGGCTTTGTGCCCTTGAAAGACTTTAATCCCAAGCTTTCCAATTGGGTTGACCCTTTTGGAATGGTAGTTAGGGGCTATGGTCCAACAGGTGGTATCAGAGCGAGGTTGTATGTTCGAGTCGCTGCGCCCCCCGGGTGTCGCTGGGAGGGATTGTTGACTAGATTCCAGCTATGCCCCTTGGGGGTCCCAGATCCATGTATCAGCATGGTGTGGGCTAGGTAGTTAGTGATCTGGTTGCAGTCCTCACTGGGTTGGCCTTTATGGGGGGTCAGCTTCGGCTGTTCCGACTTGACTAAATGGGACTGACCGCCTAGCTTGCCGCCTGTTCGGTACCTGGCTTGCCGAGTTCGAATTAGGTGTGAAGCCCCTCAGGCCCGCCACCCTACTACTTATGGGTGGGCTTTGTGCCCTTGAAAGACTTTAATCCCAAGCCTTCCAACGAGGTTGACCCTTTTGGAATGGTGGTTAGGGGCTACGGTCCAACACATACAGTATGTTTGGCCTCTATAGGTGATCCATATAGGAATGTACTATCCTGACCAGTTCCCTTGGAGTTCCAGCTCTTCTGGAACCTTGATGGTTGATCACCTTCTTCTTCAAATGCTAGGATGCTCCAGGAACTAAAGAAGAAACTTTTTGGAGGATGAGATTGGTAGATGAAACTCACTTTCCAAGCCTAGACAATCTAAAAAACTAGCTCAGGAGATACTCTTTCTCCTTTAATACAAGCTCCCACACACCCCACTCTCTTTTAGATTATAATAGACCTTCTATTCTTTTCTCTAACATTTTTCTCATCAGCCTCTTCATCCTTTTTCCATGCCCACCAGCCACCCATTCTAAATAGATGTCGAAGTGGTTAGGAGGGAGATAGAGTTATGGAGAGATAAAGGGAGAGAATAGGGGAGATGATGCGGGACACGGATGCGATGTAGTACTAAAGGTTGATTTAAATTTTATGTTAATCGAGAGCAAATGTTCATTAACCTAACAACCTATTAAACAATTCGTTAAAAGAGTCTATAGCAAGCAACTAAATACTGGATTACATCACCTGCATGCATACCTAACAAAATAATTAATTAGATGGATCACGATGATTGAGAAACCATCCTAGATTAGGTTCCTACTTTCTAACATCAGATCTAGAGGAAGGGAAATGGATTTTGAGTTATCGATACGCTTAGAAGCCTCCTTTGATGAAGATCTGGATCACTGCACTCTAGGGTTGAAGAATCAGACTCCAAACTGATCGCTCCTGGCATCCAGATTCTGAACGAACTAATTCCAAAGCATGAACGCCGATCTTCAGAGTCGGATCTCAAGAGAATCTGTCAAAAACATCAAAAATAGCAATTAAACATTGGAAATCAAAAACTAGAAGGAAGGCTGGCGCCAGGGTTGTTGGTTCTCCCGGGGATCTTCTTCTTTGGTTGGCTTCTAGGATCTCTTCAAAGCATTGGATGAAGGCCTTGAAGAGACTTAGGGATCAAATCTGATGGAGGGATTGGATGGATAAACAGGGCGTCGCACCACAGTAGAACTTGTACGTCGCACCCAAGTGTTCTAGGCATCACACCTAGCACCTATCAGCCGTCGCAGCTAGAAAGGAATTGGAAGAAGAACTCGGTAGAGTTTCATTTCATTTCATCAAATATTCATTAATTACAAGGGGGAGAGGTGTAGGGGTACTTATAGAACCCTAACCAGAGAAGTGAGGGACTCAAATACAAGAGTTTCATTACAACTCTAGACTTCAAGTTTATATTGCTTGGACTCCTGCTGGATGAAAAAAAATGGACTCCTATCCATAGTTGGCGCCAAGATGAGACTTTGATGGAGGGTCATGATCGCTTCTGGGTTGGTCATGATGATTGGACTCCAGTGTCTTGATAATGTATTCTTCTAGAGCTGCCTAGACTCTTTAGTCTGGATTGGAGAGAACTCTAGAGTCCTGCTAAAATTCTAGAATCCTTGAAGCTTGAACATTTAGCAGCTTATTTGAATGGAATGCTAGGAACCCTTGGACCTCCAACACTAGGTGAGAAAAAATTTCCAAACTCCTTTGAATGATTAGTCGACTTCTCACTTTGGTGTGAAATATTATGAGTAGAAGAGCGCCATCTAGGAGAAGTCCTTCACAATTACTCCTCTTAAAAATTTTGTGCACCTTTCTTCATGGGCCGACCAAAAGAAATTGTCTTGATGAGTGTAGCTTGTCCAAATTTAAGTGGTAGGCCATGTGCCATTGTCCCCCTGGTGACGTGATAATAGTAGTCCTGAAATCATGCAAAGTTGACATGCAAAATAGGCTAGCATATGACAAGAGCTTGTGCTAGCACATGGGTCATATGGGCTTGTCTTGAACTAGCACATGGGTCTTGATTTGAGTCACATGGGTATTATAATTGGTCTTCCCTGTAATACAAGACTCAACAACTAATTTTTACAGGATTCAATAAATAACTAAAGTCCTATTTGATCAATTGAAACCCAATTTGATCAAAAGGGCAAGACATGTAAATACGTAGTTCAACTTGGTAAAAGGGGTTTAGCCTAAAAGGCTAAATAAATAAAACCCTAATTCCAGTTGGTAAAATGGGCTAACCCTAACTAATCCAAAAATAACAAAAATTAAAATAAATTATTTACATGGATAAAAGGGTTGGGTCCAGGATTTCATTCACAGGTGATTTACAAGGATGTGGATTCAACCTGTCGATATTTTCGGGCCCTGGTGTCCTCACCAGGAGAGATAGGGGGATGTTAGGATAACTAACTTGAATTCAAAATTCAAGTTCAAATTTAAATTTGAATTCAAAATTCAAGTTCAAATTTAAATTTGAATTCAAAATTCAAGTTTGAATTTGAATCTAGAAATAAATTTATATTTGAATTTAAAATTCAAATTCAAAATAGGACTAGGGTGCATAGGTTAGGTCTAATCTAATTGGACTCAACTTGAGCTCCAATCGAATCATATTTGGCTTTAACTCAAATTTCATATCTCAATCAAATTGAGCTGACTAGCAATCCAATTACCAATTAATCCTCCAATAATTTACTAACCCTTAATGAAATTTTCTTGTCACGACATTTACAACATTGATGAGTCAACACTTGAAAAAATTCTAAGTATCGGCTCACCAAAGTGTCAACACTTGGAAGTGCCGACTCAAAGTTCATTATCAATCATATTGATAATTAAATCCTGAAATAATTCACAATCATTGATCAGCCATCAAATTAGGAAGAAACTCCTATTATGTATGATCCCATAGGTTCAAATACTAAGCCAGTAGCATAGAAACACTTCCTATACCAATCGAAGTCACCATCTAGTAATGACACCTGATGTCCGAATAGATCAAAAGTTATAGAGTAATAATCATAAATCTCTGGCATATGGTTATCATATAATTCATCCCTTTGACCCTTAATGCTCAAGATTATTCAAAGTTTAACTTCAACCTTAAAACTATTCATCCACAACGTGTCTCAACCTTACAAGTCTTGTGACTTCTCACAAAAACTATCATAGTCAAAGTTTTGCTAAATTGAAATATAATAAGACATTCACTCCAATATTTGGTGGGGTTAATCCCATCTTGACTTACATGCCAACTTCACAAGTACTTGATTAGATCCAGAAACCTTCCGTCAGTGTATTAGAAATCCAAGTAGTCCGATACTAAAGTATAATGAGTTATTTGTAAGCTATCGTGGTGATCTCAAGTTTGAGGGATACTTATATTCATATCCCTTCATGAGCAACACTTGATAAAAGAGTGCTCCATAGGTAGATCATGTTCAGTGAAATGTCTTATACTTCACCTGCATGCCATACCAATATCTCTATACTCTTTAGTTAAGAGGATAACCAATCCATATGGCACACAACGACTTATACTTGATACATTATTGTCCTATAATAATATATCATTTGGCTGCTAACATGTTTAAGAACCATACGATAAATTCTCTCTTTATTGTATAAAATATAGTTCTAAGGATTCCATTACAAAAGAGTTCGTTGCAAGAAGATACAATATGATGGACTGCCAAAATAACTTTTATCGATAATAATTTATATACAAAATTAACCATCTACAAGTTAGAAGATTGGCATTAAGATACATTTTCCAACAAAAAATTATAGAGGAGTTCATCAAATATCTTTTGAAATGTAAATACCACAATCAAATTAAGCCTACACGTGCCTTCAACAGTAATTATACATACTAAATATGGCTTAATGATAGTCTTTTTTTAAATTCGATACCAATGTGTGAAGTTTAATATGACTTACATAATAAATGCATCATATCACTAATTAATAGGTAAAGATAGGTCTTATCCTGTTCAAGAATTATATTAATTCTATAGGTTAATTACAATAATCAAATGATATATAATAGAGACCGAAATAAATTTTGATAGTATTTTTATTAGTTCTCCTCATATGAGTAAAGATGTGTGAGGAGAACTAAAGAAAAATGCCATACAAAATTTCTTTTAGTCCCTATTGTACATCGTTTGATTACTGTAATTAACTTATAGCATTAATTGCAATTCCCAAATTGTCTAAATTGAATAATTAATTGATCAATGCACATAATTCTACCATCCATACAAAAATATATAAATATATGAATATTGCAAAAATATGTACATTCATCAATTGACAAATCTATGGTTATATACAATATAAATTTTACAAAAATATATAAATATATGAATATTGCAAAAATATGTACAATCATCAATTGACAAATCTATGGTTATATACAATATAAAATTTATAAAAATACATATAAATTAATTAGTTAAATTAATATGTAACTATAAAATATGAAGTCATTAATAGCCTACTTTATCATGTAGTAAACAGAACATATATACAAATTAAATGTAAATTGCAGGCCCATTACTTTGGTGATTATATGAAAATATCTTACCTGATATTTGGATCCCAAGCTAATCTTCCACAACAGAAAACAAATAAGAGTTATAACAAAAGAATTTAAAAGAAAGAAATTAGTGATTTTCCATAGTGAACCCCTTTAGGGGCTGGAACTAGGCTCGGGCAGGCCCAATGGGCTTCGACCTGGATCGAAGTTGGACTGGCCTTCAGGCCAGGCCCGAAGAAGATCAGGCCACGCTTGGGCCTAAATAATAAATTTTATTTAATTTTTGGACTGAGTTTGGGTTTTCCTTTGGCTCTGCCCGATCTAGCCTAGACACAAGCCCAACCCTGGCTAGAGAATATTTACGCTCTTCTCCTCTTTAGTTTTCTCCATCTCTCTCTGTTTCTTGTTTACATCAAACCCTAGCCCCGCCGCCCCCTACCACTTGGTGCCCCACCATCCAACCCAACCATAGTGGTGCTCACACCCTGCCCCACCCCTCGGCTTTGCACCAACCCTTGGTCCTAATGCCACTTGCACCTTGCGCCCCCCGCACCACTTAACCCCGCCCCTTTATGGCCAGAAGCCTAAAATTTTTTCGAGTTGAGCTCGAGTAGGGATATGGCCCGGCTTGGCCCAATTAGAGAAAGACCTTTTTTTAAAAAATTTTAGCCCAATTTTTTTTAGGCCGATCTTGGCTAGGGATATGGCCCAACACAGGTAGAGGAATGTTTTTTTTTTTAAGCCTAACATTTTTTCGGGCCAGGCTCAGAAAGGAATATGGTCCAGCATGAACCGAATATGGCCCGAACCTAGACATGGCCCGGCTTGGATAGAAAAATATTTTTTAAAATAAAGCTTGCACATTTTTTTAATAATAAAAAATAAGTTAACCTACCATACATTTCTATCTAAATATTCATACAACACCAAAATCAAAAACAATAATAATAGATTAAAAACAAAAATAAGAGCCAAATATTTAAATTTTATTTTTTGATTTTTTTATAAATAAAAAAAAATGTATCTGGAACTAGAAGATTAATGATAACTGTATCACGGGGGTTCTATGAAATGGAGGGATGCAGTGGTCGAAAATGGGGGCCATGAATAGCTCCCCTTCTACTTTTAAGGGAGAATATGCTCTTCAAGAACTCGCCACGCATTTCTCAGCCCTGCCATGCATTCCATTGCCCCGTCACGTGGCCAAAAATATGATAAATTTGTAAATATAATTTGGATAAGGATAGTTTAGTAAATAAATATTAAAAATAAACTATTTATTTATAAAAAAATTCAAGTCCAGGGTTCGATGTCTCCAACATCTAAAATGATCATTTAGATCTTTTTGGATCGAAGGATCAAGAGAGAAAGAAAAGAAAAAATTTATCTTTTTTTTATTTATATATTAATTTTTAAAAAAATAAGAAGAGAGAAAGGAGGCTAAGCTTCCAATCCACTCCCCTCCTATTTTTTTTATTAAGCTAAATTTTTAACCTTCCGATTTAAAAAATTTAGGAAGGAAAAATTAGTTTCTAAACTTTTCTTTCCTTTCTTTTACGGGACTACCCAAACAAATATATATATATATATATATATATATATATATTTTAAACAAAGCCTTAAAGCTGAATTTTGGAGTCCGCTCACTTGCTCGACACATCTGCGACCCCTCTCCCGGATTTTTGTTTGCCGAAACCCTAGCCCTAGCCGCGATGCCACCCAATATTGATCTCTCTCAGGTCGTCGATCTCTGCGTCCGCGTGATTGGCTGCAAGAGCGGGGCGGCGAGCTCCCTGGCTCCCAAGATCGGTCCCCTGGGCCTCTCCCCTAAGAAGGTTGGGAAGGACATCGCCTAGGAGACGGCCGAGTATAAGGGCGTCGGCGTCACCGTCAAGCTCGCCATCCAAAACCTTCACGCCAAGGTGACGGTGGTGCCCTCGGCCGCCGCCATCGTGGTTCATGAAGGTCCTCAAGGAGCCGGAGCGCGACCGCAAGAAGACCAAGAACATCAAGCACTCCTTCGATGACGTCATCAAGATCGCCCCTCTGATGCGCCCGAGGTCCATGGCCGAGGACCTCGCCGGCACCGTCAAGGGGATCCTCGGCACCTGCGACTCCGTCGGTTGCACCGTCGACGGCAAGAATTCCAAGGACATCCAACAGGGAATCGCCGTCCGCTACACTTGGGTTCTGTCTCTCTCTCCCGCTATGTATGATGTTTCTATACCCAAATAAGAAGTATGTATCGTTCTTAGTGTCTGCTTTTCAGTTATTGAGACTCCTTTCCTTTTCCTTCTTTTTCTATGGGGTAAATCCATCCCGTTGCGACTCGAGGTGTACAGAAAATACAAAGACGATTGCTCGAGGTTAGTTTAACTTCCTTCCATTTTCGCTATGCTCATTTTGTCAGCGTTTCATAATCACTTTCCCATTTTCATTGTTTTGTTCCAGCAAACAATTGGATTCTCACATTTATCCAATGAGATTTTTCTGAAGTAAATTATAATCTTAGAAGTTAATGGATATGACAGAGATTTCATTTTGGTTGGGATAGTGAAGCCCGGATCCATTCCCTTGACCTGAGTCTTATACATGTATGCTACGGTTGATAGTCATGGGTCCTGCTGCACAGTCATTGGGCAGGGGTCAAGGGGGGCAGTGCTCCCTTGCCGGGGGCTAGGGGAGTTGAGCCCTACTAGAAAAATGGTAAAGGGTACATTCTGTAGATGGCTGTGATTTTCTTATCCTATCTTATTAGAATGAAAATAAGGGGCATCATAATTTCTACTTTGATAAGGATTTCAAAATACTATGGTATATATCAAAGAAGGTAACAAGAGGTCAAATCTGTATTACATGGATGCCAAAAGAAGAAGGCCCTAGAGAAGTGGGGCACCCATCATCAAGACAAAGAAAGAAATAAGGGGTGCCACCTAAAGTCCTAGAGGAGTGGGGTGCCCATCATCCAAAGGAGGAAAGAAGGGTGGCACCGCACCATCCTAAAGAGTAAAGAGGGAGTGGATTTAAACCCTAGGGCACCATATATATAATTATAATCAAATTATAGGATGGATGAATTAATTCAAGAGACAACCAGTTTTGAGATCCAAGAGAGGCATGAGATCTTGAAAGCTTCTTCCAAGAAAGAGAGAGAGGAGGTGTGGGATCCTTGAAGGTATCATCTAGGAAGGTATGATCATCATCTAGAGGGTTGCGTTGCATCCAGAAGAGAAAAAGGAAAGAGGCTCTTCTTGTTTTTCTTTTTCTTATATTACTCCTCTAAAGGAAATATATTATTTTGTATAGTCGTGGACGTAGCAGCAAGAGACTCTAAATCATATATATCCCTGCGTTTTGTATTTTGTACGCTTGTATGTCTCCTACCTGCAGTATTTTCCTTTTTCTCCCATGACTCTTACGTATTTGTTGCGCACATCGTTCCTTTTGCCACATTGAGAGGTGGTGCTGACTCAAGCTCGACTCGAGGATGGCTAGAGCCGAGATGGCTACTGACGGGCGTATGTCTCCTACCTGCAGTATTTTCCTTTTTCTCCCATGACTCTTACGTATTTGTTGCGCACATCGTTCCTTTTGCCACATTGAGAGGTGGTGCTGACTCAAGCTCGACTCGAGGATGGCTAGAGCCGAGATGGCTACTGACGGGGGGTTGGGTCTTGCAGTGGCCTATCGCTGGAAGTCGGTCCGCAAGATAAAGAAGGGTTAGAAAGTTCACACTCGGGGAGTTCCTCGGTGGTGGGTTCTCGATTGTCTAAGTCTTAAACAGGCAAACAGAGGAGGCTTGGAATCCTCTCTGGAGTTTAAAGTAAAGCAGAGGGAGGAGTCGGAGAAGGAACAGAGGAGGAAGATAGAACGAGGTCTGTGTTAGAAGGGGCTCTCAGTGTATATAAAGCTTGCTTTTAGGGAAAGGGCACATCGGTGAGTGAAGATGGCGGAGGCCAGGATACTTTATTCGATCTGAAAAATATTTAGGAGGTCTACAAATATCTTGATGGATACTCGGATGTTCACAGAACTAGGAAGCTTTGGGGTGTGCTCTCAAGATAATGACTCTCTCAAAAGATGGGGGTCTTGATTTTGCTTGGCCTCGTCTCTCTGTTCTTCTTCGTTGGCTCGCTTACCATGATCTTAGGTCTTTTATTTGGAGGGTTCCCGAAGAACAAGCTATAGGTATGTACCTGACACCTGAAGATAGGGAAGAGGTATGGTATACATTGCAGGGGGGTGGTGTTAGGCACATCTCGACGGTTGTAGGCATGCCCGTGGCAGGGGCCATATCGTGGTTGGTAGAGCAGGAACTAGTGATAGGCATGGCACATCCTGTGACTGAGCATTTCTTAGGCGGCGAGCATTTATGGTGGCTGCTCCTGAAGCACGCACAACTAAAGCAAGTGGGGATGGATCTGGAACAGCCGAGTGAGCGCGTGGTTTAACGTCTAGGTAGAAAGAGGCATGGAGAGGTAGTCCGGATGTCTAAGTTGGCAAAGGCATATTTGGCACTAACTGGGTCTTTGGGTGCCATGCTGTACTATCAAGCCTCGACATACCAATTCCCTAACAATTTTGATGTCTAATATTAAGAAGAATGTCAAGACTGCTACAAAATCACATCATGAAATGCATACATAGGCTAATTTCTTTTTCATATTTAACAAGTGGAGCCAAACTTGTATAGAAGGCTTCAGTTATGAGGACTCAACCAATAGTCATATATATAAAACCTTTATAGTCAACTATAGATGAGAATAGAATATCACCAGGATATATACATACATATATACATACATACATATACATGCATATATATTGTAGCATGGTACCATAATGTTTACTTGTGGGTACGACAAGCATCATAAAACCTACCAACTCAATGAACCAACTAATATTGAAACCAAAAAAGGGTTGTAAAAATACATTATGACTGAGCACCAAGTTGTATGGGCCCAGCACAAGCTAATGAAGGGTGGTTCAGACTTTGGACCAGTTTACTCATGATAAGGCCCCCAGGGTTGCTAGTTACCCATTCAAAGAAGGAAGATCTCCTACTTGGATTGGACTGGATAACTCACTTCTGCTGATGGATGGAAAAGAATCTCTACTGCAACTTGCTTCCGAAATGAGGAAATTGGACGTGTTGAGAACTTCTACCCCACCAACAAACCTGGCCTATACATGTCTTGCACCCCCTCCCCTCAGGCCTCAGCATCAAAGTCAATGGGTCAACCACAGAGAGTTTGCATAGGAGATATCAGAAACAAGCAATAGTATGTGTCTTAGCGATGAGGTCTACAATCTACTCAACAAACAGAAGATAGAGAAGTGAAAGAGTATGGGAATAAAGCTGGCGGATGAAGTGACTCAATCTCAATATGCTTCATCTATTCATGAAATCCAGATTTTTAGCAACAGGAAATGCATTTAGGTTGTCATAATATAATGGAGTAAAAGAAGATATGCTGACACCCATATCAAAGAGATGCCAATGTACCTAAACAACTTCCACTCCCATAGCATAATACTTGGTGAAACGAGATACGATATCTTGCATCTGATTCTTCCATGTGATGAGATAACCTTTGAGAAGAAGAGTGAGATAGCAGTAAAGCATCGATCAATAAGGTAACATGCCCAATCAGCATTTGTATAAACTTGAACTTGTAAAGATGAACTAGAGGAGAAGGAGAGTGAGTGAGATAAGGTTCCCATGAAGGAAGCAAGGAATGGGAATACAAAGGGGCACTAATTGACTGACAACATGAACATGTGTAATGTCAAATTGAGAGATGGGCAAATATACAAGGGCAAAAATGAGCTGACAATAAAGAGTGGGATTAGAAAGTGGCTCACTATCAATAGGACGAAGCTTTGATGAAGCTTCATTGGTGTGTTGGCCTTAAGAGAGTCAATGATGCAAGCATGCCTAATCTAGTCAAGGTATACTTCTACTGGGACAATGAGTATCCCTCATGAGAGGAAGCAACTTCAAGACCAAAAACTAGCAAAGAGGGTTTGAGATTTTTATCTCAAACTGGTGTCGAATTTGTTGCTTCAAATGCAAGATAGTGGAATTGTCATCACCAGTAATAATAACATCATTAACATAAAGAAGAAGGATACCATGCCAAATGACAATCGCTTTGTGAAAAGAGCATAGTCTCGAACACTCAACAAATCATGCATAAAGAAATAGTATGACAGAAACTGATAATCTTATAGCAAGACTCTAATTTGTATGTTATATTGATGATGCCGGGCATTTGGTCTTTATGTACCCTAGAATGTAAATCATGTACTTTGATGACATCTTAAAAGGTTTGGTATTACCTTATCAACTGTTGAAGTGGTAATGTTTTTCCATAATGCAATAGGTCCAACTTGTATGCATTATTAGCTTAAAATATTGGGGCTTCTTTATTTGAATTATGTTAGAAATTCTGCTTTGAGAGATATAGGTTGGCGGTAAACTTACCTTAAGAATTTCAAGTGAACATTATAAAGCCACATCCACATCAAATTTTTTTGTTGATATTTCTTGAAACGATCATTGAGGTTTACTTTCTAGTTTTTAAATTTATGTTCCCATGTTGGCCTTGGGGTTCAACTTGAGAAAAGGTGTGTGAATCCATATGAATTCATTGTACCTACCAAACTCTATCAAATCTATAGGATACAATAAAATGATTTTCCCTTTTGAAAACTATGGTAATCATGTGCCACTGCCAAGGTTTAAACCCTAAACCTCTCCTAGAATTTAGCTCTTAAGAAAGAGGTGTCAAATATTCAACCCAAGTCTTGTTTTGGCAAGATATGATAAGATGATTTACTATGGAATAGTGAAGGAGATGACAACATCAAAGATGAAGAGAAGGCTGTGCAAGAGGATTGGATGAGGAGAGAGAGGGAGACAAGGGGATAAAGAGAGAGGAGGCGGCCATGGTTCATTACGAGTTTCAACTCCTAGGGTTTCACCTGCTCTTTATATCAAGGGAAAAAGAAATCATGGTCTTTTACCTGGCCTTTATATTGATGGAATCATTTATGTGTATTAATTGCATCAATATTACAACAAGCTAGCACCCCAACCAACAGTTGCATTTAATGATCTCTTGAGTAATATTATCTCTATTAGTTCATGCTATCATATGCGACAGAGGGGAGAGGATTAGCTTAAACTTGGTTTATAAGGTATTTATTGCTCATCAACTAAATATACAAGAAAATTGAAATTCTATCCGTCCTAACCCCATTAAGTGGCATATTATGGAATAATGAAATGAGAGTACCTTTACTCCAAATAATGGAATATGAGGACATACTCTTACCTTCTTATATTATAAACAAGGCAGCATATAAAACACTAAATGCATCATGATTTTAATTACATAAATAGTGCTATGCAAATTCCTTTGAGGCAAAGTGTTGGTGATCTCACACGAAGGAACACTTTATACTGGTCACTAGGAAACCGGAACGTGAAATTCTCCTACTTATGGTTGAATATTCTAAAGAGGAGAGGGAATTGGGATGACCAAACTCCAATTTTACTATAACAAAAGAAGTTTATGCATGTGAATGGAGAGAAATGGGAAATATATTGTTTGCAAGTCGATTTCATAGAAGGAAAGGGGAATGGCTATTTGTGTGGACATAGCAAGGCTGGTGCTAATTCCAAATCCCAAGAAGGCTTCAATGATCCACATGGCTTTGTACATGGATGATATTGGTATCATTCTTGTGCATTGGAGAGATATCCCTACCACCTGATACTAAAGCTACATATTATTCATTTAATCTTTAATTAGTTGGTAAAAGAAAAGGCAATAATAGTTACTGAAGTCCTGCTGCTGTGATTTTCCCACTTCTATTGCTCGATGCACTTATTGTCCAATTGCAATGCATGCTCACTTGTGGTGCCTTGGGTCGAGCATAGGTTGAGCATGGGCTGTGTTGGTCTTAGGCCATCTACCTAGCAATTACGATGAGGATGAGACCACTCATTAACATTTTTGTAAACTCTAATCAGCCACTGTTGGCTTTTATGTAATGTCCAACATTTAGATGCCCACTGTAAGTTGACAATTCAACCCAAGATTTGCAATCTCAATACTAGACCCTGGACTAGTACCAGTGTTAGCATGTCCAGTATAAGGGGTGGTTCAGCATACCAGTACGTAGTACAACTCCGTGTGCCCTATACTTGTTCGATACTGATATGGTACAATATGCCCAGTATGCACTGATATGGTGTACCATGATTCAGCCTACAACTTACCTCAGATTGCCACTTCATGAGGGGAGCCCTTGTATGATAGATTGGCTTCCTTTTATGAACTACTTCTGTTAAATGCTTGCTAGTTGGTACAGCAAATTCTTCTCTCTAGGAACTAGTCCAAGTTTGGGTAAGATGCATAGAGTAATGAAGTTGAATATTTAATGAATGGGAACTCTTTAACTATTGTTCCCTAAGCTAAATAGTAATCAAACAAACATTGAGAAGCTTCAATTGTACGTGGGAACTAGTCTTTGGAATTAGCACCTACTTTGGTTCCATCTGCACTGATAACCATCCTTCTTTCGCCATGTAAAACCCACTCTATATCTAACTTCCCCTTCTTCCTCATTCTTATGTACAAACTCCCTTTTTCTTAGTTTTTGTTGAGTTTAGTCATTTGGCTCTGTCCTGTTCTCTCAAAGAAAATTCAACTGTAAGGTGGATAACCTAATTGTCTTTTGGCTTTATAGTGTAAAGAGCTATTTCTTGCAAGATTGCCAGCACCCTGCCTTGGAGGAATTAGTCTAGTGCCTTCACATAACTACAACAATTATGCATTTAATGTTTTAGATGCTATTCTACTTATTGCAAGAGTTTGTTCTTGTACTTCATGATTGGAATACATGCATTCTCATCTCATTACTGCACAAAAGTACAACAGTAAGGTAAGAAGATTATCTCAATAGACTGTAGTTGTCTATAGGCAACCATCTATATCAGCAATTTGAATATTTATGGAATTTGTATATCAAGCACTGCATCTTTAATCTGGCACCCTTTGGTATGTAGTTTTCCTGAAATTACCTTTTTTTTCTTTTTTGTTCATGGAAGCTAATGAAAATTTGTCTTTGTACATATAGGAATGTGAAATATTTCTTATTGTGCAATGGATGCTACCATTCTTATGTAAATTATACTGGTGTTGATTGTTTTAGAATGGTTTTATAGGTTGCATGAGTACTAATGTGCCCAAAAAAATGTTGCAGTATTTACATTCAAGAATCAAACAGATAATAAGTAGGCTTACTAAGAAAGCAATGTGATATTAAAGATCATGGTGAAATAGGAAGAGAATGTTCTCGTTAATGTATATTTATTAAATTTGGGAGATCTATGTAAGAATCTCTTCAGCAATTTTTGTCTTTTCTCTTGTAGGAGGGACAAGAAAGATGCCTAAGAAATCATAAAACAGAATGAAATAAGCTTCATTATTCTCTCGACAGTTCTTGCCCGAAGGTTTGAAAGTAATGGTCTCTTTTCTACAAGGAGTTCTTATAGATTGTTTCCTCTGGCTCTGAATTCACAATATGCTCTTCACCGTTGACAGCCTTCAGCATAATGCTGGGGAAATTGGACAAGGATATCTTTTTGGCTGTTCAGCTGATGCATCAGCAGAACTAGAAGAGGAAAACAACATTTGCAGCTGGAATAGGATTGTCTGACTATGGCGGTGTCATTGGTTGCTTGGCATGAGCAGAATGCTTGGATCCTTTTAGGCAACAAGTCTTCCTTGCTGACTGTTCTTCACAGCACTCTTTTGCAGCCTCTTAGGCAGGGGCACCACAAGAGAAAAAGGGGCTGATCTGAGGATCTCATCCTCCCTGTACCAACCACCAGCTTCTGCCAGATCAGAAGGGAAATTTTGCTGCTGAGGAGCCTCCATACCGAGCCTTTCCTGTTTGCTGCTTCCCTACCTGGATGCTAGTTCCTCTTTGCCCTGCTTTGCTTTTCACTCTCTGTTGTGGGTCCGTTGTGCATAGAGCTGGAGGTCGATGGGCTGGGATGCTGAGTGACTTGTGGATTTTGCCTCATTTTGAACTGTTACGTGTAAGGTCTCTTCACCTTCTTTCTTGCATCATTTATATCTTAATAAAACGAGTAGCGATTTTGTCTTCTTTTTTCTTTCCTCTTTTAGCTTGAGACAATGTTAATGCATAAATATGAGCTTCAGAAGTATAGAACTTGATAGAAGAAGAATTGAAAACTGGCTTGCCTAATGCACATTACTTTCTGTACAATCACAGATTATTACAGTTCAATAACTGATGATCTTTCTCTGCATATGATTTAAGTAGTGTAATTGATCTGAGTGAACCTAAGCATTAATACACCAAAGTTACTATGCGTTTTACCATTATATCGTTTTAACATACTCTCATAATTAATATTTTTAACAGCATTATGAAATCATTTTCTTGGTTATTTTCTGAAGTACATGAGTTATTTGGTAAAGCAGAAAACAACCAACTTATATATATATATATATATATATATATATATATATATAAGTGAAATGAATTGATTTCTTTTGATCTTAACATACTCCAAAGTGCCTGATACCAATTAGAAGGCGCCAGCCAAATCAAGAAAAGAGGAAAAACATGGGAAAAATTGTGGCATCTTTCAAAAAAAATCTGGCAATTCGCTAGAAGACCAAAAGAAGGAGAAGGAATAGCTTAGCACCTACCTCGGTCCAGCATGAGTCAAGGGAAGGGATTAAATGTTGAATTGATGGTGGCTCTGAGAATCCTTTGCCATGGAGACAATCAAAAGGAAACCCAATGACTTCGTCGGTAGAAGATTGGAGATGGGAGGGGAGGCATTAAGGGAAGAGTTGAGACTTGAGAGCCTTTTTATAGATGAATTTTTAGTGTTTTAGTTGAACTATGATTGTCTTAGTTCTCTTGGCACCCACTGAAATCGGGGGGAGGAAGAAGACTCCATTTGAATGGAGTCTTCTCCTCAATGCGTGCGAAGCAAGAGTCCGGTCCATTGGTTGAAATCTTGGGTCATCACATTCTCCTCCCCATAAAAAATAATTTCGTTTTTGAAATTAGGTTGCTTGAGGTTTAAACCTTGAAAGTAGCCACCCTTCATGTCATCCTCAATCTTCCAAATAATTTGCCCTTCAGAGTGCTTGCTCCATAAGATCTTTTCTTACTATAATACATATCAAATTCTCTTGAATTCTTTTAAAAGAATACCAACCTTTTGATGTCAATATAATTAAATACCCTTGATTAATTTTACAAGAAAATCACGATGGCTCAAACTTTAAAAATATCCAATCCTAACATCATCCTCGAGCTTCTACATAATCTCTCTTTTAGAATGCTTTCTTCATAAGATCTTAACGTAACAAAATTATATTGTATCTCAGTTTTGATCATTTATATCCATAATACATAGTGAATTCTTTTAAATTCTTTCAAACAAACATTAATATCTCAACCTCGAATTAAAATATATAATTCTTTGCCTATAAGATTTATTGCTTTTGATTAATTTCACATGAAAATCATAATTGACCCTGTCTATAGTATAATACAAACAAAAGAAACACTGAGCATTAAATATTGTTTAGAATCTAAAGCCTTTTTTTCTTAACCTTTCCCATAATTTTATAGTTAAGCTTTTATCTTAAGACGATCTCAAGCCCCTTCAATTAATTAAATCACAATGTCAAAAATTAAAAGGAGCTTTGTATCAAAGTATTCCATATCCAAGCCCAACAAAAGAATCATTTGTTTTCTCTAAATTTGGAGATGTTCAAAATTATTTTTTGGAGTTCTCTATACTAGAAGAATCCATTGATGTTTCCAGTGCTTCCTAGGATATAAGGTTCAACACCTTTAATAATTGCTTCTAATCACTGCCTAATCCTCATCACCACTAATGGTCCTTGTATACCTAGGGCACCATTTAAGTTTGAGAAGTTCTGGACCTTCTAGCCACATTCATAGGATCTGATCAAGGAGGTTTGGAGGATGCCAATCTACGGTGATGCGAGGTATCAGGTGACTCGAAGACTCGAGCTAGCAAGGCGTAGCTTGCTTCAGTGGAATTGCCACGAGATTGATGATATCTTCATGTGCATTGAGGATGTGGAGGCCAATATTATGGAGCTCCAATGCAGAGAGGATCAGGAGGGGAATTTGATTTTAGATTACTTCACCATAAGCTCTCTATACACCACTCTTTGCTGAGACAATAGAAGATACCATGGAGGCAAAAGTCTAAGGTTCAATGTATCAAAGAGGGTGATTAGAATACTAAATTCTTTTATCGGTCGATGATAATTTAAAGGTCCACTAATCATATTAAATGGTTGCGAGAGAGTGATGGCAGAGTGGTGGAGGACAGTGTTGAGATTAAGGAACAGATTGATATTCCATTTTTTCAGTTCTTGATAGATTGCACATTTGGGTGGGGATGGCTCCAGGGGCCCTTGCATGTGAGTTACATTTTTGATGAGGAGAATGAGGTCCTAACCCATCTTGTCTCTATTACGAAGGTGTGAGGGGCTTTTTGGTCTCTTGGAGAGGATAAGGCCCTAGGGTTGAATGGGTTTTGCCCTCTTTTTTCTATCAATATTGGACTATCATTGAGGGAGAGGTGGTGAAGGTGATGCAGGGAGCTTTTGAGTTTAGAAGCTTACTAAAGGACTAGAAGAAGACGTTGATCATCCCCATGCCAAAGAGACTTGACGCTTCGGCCCCAAGGCACTTCAGGCTGATCACCTATGCACCACTCTATAAAATTTGTGCTAGGATTTTGGTTGGGCATTCGAAGTTGATTATGCCTCGCTTGATCAGTCTAGAGTAGGGGGCCTTGTTAGTGGCCATGGCATCATTGATAATATCTTGCTAGCCCAGGAATTCATGCATAATTTACAATAGGTACCCACTTATCAGAGCTTGATGGTGATCAAGATAGACATAGAGCTAGTTTATGACTGGATGAGTTAGCCTTTCTTGAACTAGACACTCCATGAACTTGGATTCCAAGACAATGGATCAATTGGATCATGGATTGTGTTGAGATCCCGAGCTTCGCTATCTTGGATTGTGTTGGATCATGGATTGTGTTGTTAATGTCTATTGGGGGAAGTGTGATATTGTTGATTTTTTTTCACAGATTAGAATACGACATTACTGAGTCCTTGTTATAGGTCTAAAATGTGAAGTTTTTGATATCTTGCCATAGGCCACAGATATAGCATTGGTTGGTCACCTTGTCATGGGCTAGAGTAGAAAGCTAAATGTTATTGAATTCAAACATACTATTCATAAGGATAATTTATTTGAAGCCATTGTTGCATCAAAAAGTTATTTTGATTCATTGCAATATATTTACACTAAGGTTAATGTTGAGCTATGAATATGTATTTTATACCGTATGGTTGGTACATGGTTTCATGATATTTGTATCTAGTTTAGTATTGAATATTTGGTAATTTATATTTTATATTATTTATATTGATGTGATTTGTAAGGATTCTTATTGAGCTATTTACTTATTTTATTTTATTTTATTTTTTCCAGAGCTACATGGTGCTTAGCCCATGGTGGTACCTTCCATTCGGGTCCGGATTTAGGTTTGGATATCCGGGATCCATTCGGGTCCAGGTCTGGTACTTCAAAATTAGATCCATCGAGTATTTGGATCCGATCTGGATCCAGTAGCTAAAATCGGGTCCGGATTTAGATATCTGGGTATCGACCCGAACCTGACCCATTGATAGCTTTAGACTTCAAATTTACTATTCATTGGATGGTAATATGAAATACTAGTAAGAAATGCCTAAGTACAGATAAAAATGCCAAACCTTATCTTTTTTTTAAAAAAATAAGAAAAAGAAAAAAAAGGTTACCCGGCAACTTTTAAGTTCTTTTAAATATAATGACTTTTCGTACAAAAGATGCTTATTATTTCATTAAAAAATTAAATAAAAAGAGAGGTATCATGGGCCTCTGCATGGGCAACAGTTGCTGAAACATTATATTATTTTTATCAATTCAATAACAGATCTTTCTAGCATGATAAATGAAGGGGCAACATTTATAGTGATATGTTTCTTTGTTCAAAGGTAGCATATATTTAGCTATAGGGATTAAAGAGAGGTGGTGGGAGAAAAAGTGGGAGTTACGGTCGTAGGGATGGCAATGGATAAGAAGGTTCATAAAAGGACAAAATTATTTATGATGATCAAAATCTTGCCATCTAATCCAAAAAAACTACTCCGCCCTCGTTTAAAGGCCTGCTTGGTTTGATGGGCCAGACGGAAGCCCATTTCAATAAAATGGCTTCAATAGACCAAAGCCATTTCAGGCCTTTTTCCTTCAAATTAGGTCAGCTCCACTTCAGGGCTCACTTATACGCAATTAACCACTTCAAGCCTTTATATATATATATATATACCAAAAAAAAAATCAGTCCTAGCATTCATACTTGAATCAAGTCGCCGAGGGATGGAGGGAAATCTTTAAAAAATTAAGAGAGCGGAAGATAGACCAAGAAATATGGAGGGTATGAGAGGAGAATATCATGCAAATATTAGGACTTGGGTACTCAAATTAGGACCCACATAATTGAATGGGAGAGATAGATGGTTCGAGCAACTCAACTTAATCTAAAATATTTCTTTCTCGGTTCTATAACTGGTTGAATGAGTTACTGTTCTTGATTGCCCAATATTCTGCTACCTAAGTCAATGGATCATATTTAATATCTCAAGGGATTACACTGAAAGAAGTCTTTAATATTTTTACATCTAACCCATAATTATTTGGTAAATTGATAAATGTCGGCAGTCTAAACTTCCATTTATCATAAATCTATCATGGATCGATCCATGCTCAACATTAGGTTTGCTAGTAATTCAGTAGGAAAAATGCTAAACTTACATGCCGAATATATGATGTAACCCATGACATACACATAGGTGCAGTCACTGAATGAACTAAATGTGGATGCTGCCTTAAAAGATAGGGGTATTTGGTCTCCTGCATGCATTTGTAGGTCTAGCACTTTGCAATCCATTAATACTTGCCAGGTATTCATATGTATGTATGGGAACTCGATGGTATGAACATATGAGAGCATGTAATGAGCATTTGCTCTTGTTACCCTCGACAAGGACATGTCGTAAAATATGGTCCACAAATTATGGTCAAGCTATCATAATACAATTTCCTAGGCTTTGATTCTCTATATCTACCGTAACTCTTTGACACACACACCCTTATCAAAAGGTTAAAACAAAGCTAATAATCTATTCGTTATTTGTTTGGTAGCTTTAGAGCCTCAACTCAAACTTGATCATCCAATCATGGCTAACAAAAAAAGATTTCTACATTAACAGTCCTACCTTCTTTTGTTTTTCTGCAAAGGTTACATAAATATATGCGTTGGAAAGATGTGGGAAGAAAAGAAGCGTACATGGTCTCTAATAAAATAGTGACAAAGAAATATGGTTACACTGACAAAGATGATGCAAATGAAAATATCATCATTCGAAGCACACGATCTCATGTACAGTTGTAGCATGAGAGCAAACTTCAAGCAACAAGTATATGGATTCAATACAAGCCTATATATTTAGGTACTTGCTATAGTACATATAAATGTTCCATGCCGGCAGAAGTAAAACAAACAACTTTACTTCTTTTTTACATGGTAATAAAGGATCAGATAGAAAAGAGAGGAAAAGAAAGAAGGCAACTTTAAAATACTACATTTTACCCTAACTTTTTGGACATTATAAATTGATCTTTTTATAATTTAGTCCCTATCAAATTTATATTTATATATTGGTCCGAATGATCATCTTGCATTTAGGATCCTAACATTTCTAATATTATAAATTGGTCCTTTTGTAATTTAGTCCCTGTAAAACTTATATTTACATATGGGGCCAAAGGGCCATTTTGCATTTAGGACCCTATGCTTTTTGATATTATAAATCTATCCTTTTGCAATTTAGTCCCTGTAAAGTTTATATTTACATATGGGTTCAAAGGGTCATTTTGTAATTCAGTCCCTGTAAAATTTATAATTACATATGGGTCCAAAGGGCCATTTTGCAATTCAGTCCCTGTAGAATTGATATTTACACATGGGTCCAAAGAGCCATTTTGCATTTAGGACCCTAACCTTTTTGATATTATAAATTGATCCTTTTATAATTTAGTCCCCATAAAATTTATATTTATATATGGGTCCAAAGGATCATTTTGCATTTAGAACCCTAACCTTTTTGATATTATAAATTGGTCATTTTGTAATTTAGCCCCTATAAAGTTTATATTTACATATTGGCCCAAAGGGCTATTTTGTATTTAGGATCCTAACCTTTTTGATATTATAAATCGGTCCTTTTACAATTTAGACCTTATCAAATTTATATTTATATATTGATCCCAGTATCCCTGGCTAAATATTTAAATTCGTTCATTCATTCATTCATAAACATCATAATATCAACTTAATGAACACAATTCATTATAGTCAGTAGGTATTATTTGAATTTCTTGATGATATATAATTATTCAAAAAAATTTCAGTAAATAATAAATTAAATTTATGTTTTCAAGAATTTTTGTACTTTATTAATGATGCTTGGGGACCATCTTCTTTCTCTGATCTTTCTAACCAGTTTACGAAGGACAAATAAAAACTACGTCTTGACAAGTAACACACGAATGGATATGGAGAAGACTATAAAGGGCAAACTAGTTAACAAAAATAATTTTTGCAAGGCCACAAAAAAAAGAAATTATACCATCTAAGAGCGCCTCGATATCTTCTTTTGCGAGGGCCAAGTCCATATATACCAGGATCATTCCGAAGAGGTTAGTTAACAACGCATCCACGAAGTCGTTCTCATGCTTCTTGCTTCTCATCCCTCGGTCGTTCCGAGTGCTCCTTGATCACCTCGTCAAGAACATCGCTGCTCCCCATCTCTCGGCAGTTCTCCTGGCCCTCGCGCACATCCCAAAAGAACACGCGCGGGAAGTAGTCCGAGCAGAGCGGAATTCTCCGCTTTCGCGAAAGAAGTCGTTCCTTCCCCGTCTTCTCCGAAGAAATTAATTTCCCTGATCAAACAACACTGCAGATCATATCTATCATTTGCGAAGGAATGCAAGAAGACATCACTTACGTTCACAGGATGCAGGTACGAGAGAAGCTCGAGAGACGTTCTCGATCATGAAGTCTACTTCTTCTTCCCTCGATCGCTAGCCGGAACGAGTGAACCTTTTTATTGCTCGGGAGCTGGACGATGCAAAGCTTCCTTGATCGCATACCTCCCAGTACTCACGGTATATTTGGTGTCCATGCGATCGAACCCGATTGATCTTGGCAACTTTCAAAGAAGGCCGGCTAGCAAAGATGCGATCGTGAGTTCTCCCGGGCCATCTCGGCGGATGAAACGATGAGGGTTGTGGGCACCTGGCCGAGATGGAGGAGCATGAGTACGCGGTCCATGCTTCTCCGCGAGAGATCGGAGGAGAGACCGATGAAGGAAAGGACCCAGCCGGTGGAGGTTGAAGCCTTGGTGGTGATGGCGGTAGTCTGGCCTTCTTGGAAAAGGCGGTTAGGAGTAGCAGAGAGGAGGGGAGGAACAGCAAGAGAACCAGGGCCGGCCCAAAAATCCATCGTTTGGAGCTGGACTGGGCCAGCTCAATAAATTTCAGGCCGGTCTGTGGCCTGTGACAAGATATTACAAACTTCACATTTCAGACCTAATAACAAGGCCTCAATCATGTCGTATTCTAATCTGTGAAAAAAAAAAATCAACAATATCACATTTCCCCCAACGGATGTTAACAACACGATCCATGATCCAACACAATCCAAGATAGCGAAGCTCGGGATCTCAACACAATCCATGATTCAATTGATCCATCGTCCTGGACCCGAATGGATCCCGGGTATCAAGACCCGAACCCGGACTCGAATAGAAGGTACCACCACGAGCTTGTAAGAGTAGAAGATTCTATTCTTTTTTTTTTTTCATTCTCTAATAGCATGAATGGCAATAACAAAGCTGAAACATAGATGAAATATAAGAAGAATTCAACTACATGTTTTAAATTTTTTTTAAAATTTTTAGCAGGACAAAATCATAGTCCAGCTACATAAGGTGTTCCAACAACAACCGGTCTATAAAGATGCGACAAACCAAATGAGGATACAAAACTAATAACATCCATCTCCATCTGTCCATCATGCAATTATTTCAAGAGAATTGTATGAACTTTGATGTTTCTAATGTGGAGCTTGCACAGGCATGATACATTGTTTTGACTCGGAGTTGTCTTTGATTGTTTTGACTCGAAGTTGTCTTTGACATGAAAACAGAAGACCTAGATATGATTCATAGGAAGCTCTTGGACTTACAACCCCAAGAAAATAAGGGCTTCACTTGGTTGCAAAACCACGTGGCTACCATGAGGACCTATGACTAATGACCTGTTCCACTGAGATTAGATGCCAGTTCTTGTAACAATAAATAATAATGATACATATAGTACACATATTAGACCAATCTAATGATTCGGGTAGATTATCAAATTTGATGTAAACTATTTTGACCACTATAAATATTGAAAAGGATCACCAGACTCGATGTAGATCACTATTATTATTACAAGAACTTGATATGAATCATATTAACTACCATGAGCAAAGCTAGACAGAATTCAAGAATAAGACTTGCCATATCAAGAAACCGAACTATATGCCAAAATTTAAGGAGATGATAACTTGATCATATGATACTCGATTGAAAATTCTTTTTTGGAATTGAATATTTTTTGAGATCTACAAATTTGGAAAAGCCCTTTAAGGACTAAATTAGGCTAAAATTTCATCATTTTGACCTAGAAATGGACTTACCAAATCAAATTTTTTCTTTTCAAAAAAGATTTGATTAGAAATTATCCTTCAATTTATAAAGAATTAGATAAAATGATAGAAGGCATAATTAAAATGGAAGTTGAGATATATTTTCTAGAATTTTTTTTTTATATTTTTTATATTTTTTTAGAGATCTAGTCCTATTTGAGCTAAATAGAAGAGTCTAATTTAACTTGTTCAAGAATAGACACCCTTTTAGGAGATAAAAAGATAAAATTAATTCAAATTGTATAAGGATAGATCTCATTATTATAAATAGGGATCATGTATCTTAGTTTATAATATAAAGAATTAATCAATAAAGGAAAGAATAATTTAAACTATACTTTCACAATTCTTTAAGAATAATTTAAACTATACTTTCACAATTCTTTCATCATCTTTTTTTTTTTTTTTGAGAGAGATTCAAATAGAGCAAGTTGAAGGAAATCTTTCCTTCTTTCTAATTGGATCAAGTTAGTATTAGAGTATCGATCCTCTATATTTATTGAGGGTTTTAGTATATGGTTCGAATGCACGAGTAATACAATTAGTTAGAAGAAAGGCTATTCGTGCTTGAATTATATCAAAATACAAAGGCAACTATGGTTGTTAGTTCTATCTCAATAGATGATGAGATAAAGAGATATCTCACATAACTAAAAAAAAATTATCCAACTCATCAACGTAGTGTCTTAATCGGCGATACCTTGAACACAGTACCAGCAACACCTGTAACGAAGTGATCTCCTATGTCTAGAAATCAAGATTTATTATCTAGTAGGGAAGACTAAGACCGAAAACTAACTCCAAGCAAATCTAGGTGATTCATCTGTGAGGCTGGGAAGAAAGTATTTTCTATCTTCAATTCTGATTTTGCAAGAGCTAGGTTTTCTAAACAAGGAAAGCTCTAATCCAGACGGATTATCAAACTAGAATTTGACTACTATGAATATTTAGAAGGATCACCAGACTTGATATTAATTACTTTCACTACTATGAGAACTTGATGAGGATCGTGTTAACTACTTTGAGTAAAATTAGATAGAATCTAAAAGCAAGATCAGTTATATCAAGAAGTCGAACTGCATGCCAAAATTTTAATAGACGATAACTTAGTCATACGATGCTCGATTGAAATATTTTTTTTAAAAAAAATTGATTATTCTTTTAAGATGTAAAACTTTGAGCAAGCCCTCTTAAAAGATTGAATCAAATTAAAATTTTATTGTTTTAATCTAAAAATGGGCTAGTCAAGCTAAAATTTTTCTTTTTTAAAAAAAGATTTTGACTGGAGGTTATCTTCTAATCCATGAAGAATTAGATATAGTAATAAAAATATAAAGTTAAAGTAGAAGTTGATATATATCTTTATAAAAGTTTAGTATTTTTTTTATTTTTTTTAAATTTATCATATGTTTTAGAGATCTAGTACCATATAAGTTAAGAAAAGTCAAATTCAACTTATTCAAGGATAGACATCCTTTTAGGAGATAAAATGAGAAAATTAATTCCAATTATACAAGGATAAATCTCATTTTTATAAATCGGAATTATGTATCTTAGTTTATCGTATAAAAAAATTAATCAATAAAAGAAATGGAGACTTAAGCCGTACTTTTGTAATTCTTTCATTATCATTTTTTCTACAAGATTTGAATATAGTAGGTTAAAGAAAAACCCTTTTTCTCCTTGGAAAGATCATCCAAACCACCAGACATTGCTACCCAATCGGCTTTGTCTTTATTTTTTTGTCATATTTTTCCACTATTAATCACAATTTCTTCATGATTATCTCTAATTATGGATTTTTGTTCTACACGAGGTGTGAACATTCAACTAAAATGACACTTAGTAGAGGATTTTACACTCTAATCCCTAAATCAGGATAAAACCTTAATTTTGTATTTATTATTCTTGAATTAAAGTAAGATAGAGAAATTATGACCGAGTAATTTGGATACTAAAACTATAAAATTAAAAAACTAACAAATTACTATGTATTTAAGTTGGTTCTTGATGTAATACGATGTAATATATCTGCTGACATGGAATATGCAGGCGGCCACACTATTGAAGGACCTGCCATCTGGGCTCAGCGACTAGGTAAAGATCTAAGGCAAAGCCGTCCAGCCGAGGTTAACTCCCGGCCGGGGTCGTGCTTACAAGTCGAGCCCTCCGATTGAGGTCAGCTCCCGGCAAGGGTCGAGCCTATGTTTCCAAGACAAAGCTATCCTGTCGAGGTCAGCTCCCGGCAGGGGTCGAGCCCATGCTTCCAAGACAAAGCCATCCTGTCGAGGTCAGCTCCCGGCCGGGGTCTTGCTTACAAGGTGAGCCCTCTGTCTGAGGTCAGCTCCCGGTAGGGGTCGAGCCCATGCTTCCAAGACAAAGCCATCCTGCCGAGGTCAGCTCCCGGCCGGGGTCGCGCTCACAAGGCGAGCCCTCCGATTGAGGTCAGCTCCCAGCAGGGGTCAAGCCCATGCTTCCAAGACAAAGCCATCCTATCGAGGTCAGCTTCCGACCGAGAACGTGCTCACAAGGTGAGCCCTCTGATCGAGGTCAGCTCCTGGCAGGGGTTGAGCCCATGCTTCCAACAGCCGGGTCTTCAATGCAGGGCTTCATCCCCCACACAGTGGGAGTAAAGGCTCTCGCCAGTGGCATAAGGAGGACTAGTAGAAGTTCAAAATTATGGCGGGGAGGAGCCTGACCATCCACAGCCTCTAGGAGATGGCGCATGCCCTAACATGAGTGCAGGTCCTGCAGCACACCTCGTGCACCACCTGCACGATGTAAGGTCCACCAAGTTCCCGGCCCTGTAGCGTGTCGCCACGTCGATGACCGCATAACTGAAAGACCATAACCACCGTGACAGGGGGCTTGCACCTTTCCCAAAAAGGATATTCTGCTATGGCCCCTAGCCCTGCGACACTCCAACGATCCCCCCTGAAATGGAAACACTCCATCAAGGCTCGAGGCTTGGCAGACGCCCAGAATGGGATGCTTTCTCTTGAAAGACCGGTCCGAGAGGGAGGCGACAGCAAATAACATAAAGCCCAAGACCTTATCTGGGCTGCCCCATCTATATAAGATCAATCAGGGAGGTAAGTAAAAAGGATAAGCCACATACACGCTCTCGTGTTTCTTGATTATCTTCCTTCATAGAATTCATCTTACCTTCTTACTTTTCACCCTCTCAACATGGAGAGTCCCCCAAGCTCTCCACCATAGAGATTCTGTTCCCCTCGATCGTCTCATTGACTTAATTGTCGGAGTGTTTCCATCGGAATCTCCGACACGGGTCTTCTCTATTTTGCATGGCCTCTGGACGAGGGAGCCAGCTGAGAAGAGAAAGAGCGAGTGCCCAGCGGGGGCCCAATATGTCAGAGCTATGGGCCATGACGATCTTGGAGGCAACAGATTGGCGCACCAGGCAGGGGGGTGAGCACATAAAGCTAACTGGTTAGATACCAGGTCCCCGTGCTACGAGAAAAACATTCGTGGAAACCCACGGCTCGATGGTGACCACACGAGCACGTGAAGCCTCCGTCGACCAAGCGAGGGATCCCTCTCACTGCGGCGATCAGAGCCCAGAGAAGGAGCTCCCCGCTCTGCCATCGCCACCTTCGACGGACCCCCAGATTGGCCCAGCAGGTCCATGCCCTGGCTACGCGGTGCATCAACTCCACCAGAAGCATCGGTTCTTGGAAACTCACCAGCAACCAGGGACTCCGGTAGCCCACGTCGCCGATCCCCGTACCAACCTATGATCTTTTCGGGAGGGGCCCCTGCATGCGGTATCGCACCCCCGGGAGGCCCACCAGGTGAATGAAAAGTGGCCGCAGCATGATCCGACCGGCCGGGAGAGCCGCTCCCCGGTCTCGGACTGCTGTGTGCCCTCGCACCTGCAGCATCGGTGTGGCCGGGAACTCAGGCGAGAGTTCCTCCACTCCGGCCCTCCCTCACTCATGATGTTTTCTATTGAGGGGTCGACAGACGAGGCCATCTGCTGTTGAGCGAAGAAACGCCTCGGAGAGCATGAGCGCAAGCTGGCGGATCTGGCCCGCCGGTTCATGGAATTCATGGCTCCCCCGGCGAGCCCACGGGTTACGACACATGTCCTCCCTTCTCCCAAAGAATCCAAGAGGAACTGATCCCCAGTCGGTTTCGTATGCTGCAGGTTGATCCCTACGATGGGACGATCGACCCCCTGGACCACCTGGAAACCTACAAGGCCCTCATGAGGGTCTAGGGGGCCACCAATGCTCTCTTCTGCATCACCTTCTCGGTCACCCTGTGAAAGGCCGCTCGAGTCTGGTTCTCCAAGCTCGAGTCCGAGAGCATCGACTGCTTCCCCCAGCTGGAGAAGAAGTTCGTGGCGCACTTCGACGCATGCAAGAAGGTACCACGCGAGGCTGACAACCTCTTCTCGATCTGATAGCAGGATCGAGAGCTCCTCCGGAACTACGTGTCCCGATTCAAGATCGCCACCTTGGAGATCTACAACCTCGACGAGTCAGTTACGATGCTGGCCCTGAAGAGGGGGTTACGGACCTCTCGCTTCATCTACTCTCTCGACAAGAAGCCTCCGAAGACTTACTCAGGACTCCTCCTCCGGGCGCAAAAGTACATCCGTGCCAAGTAGGCGGCCTATACAAGGAGGGAGCTGGACGGGAGACCACTGAAGAGGCAGGCCATCGGGGAAGCATCTGCTCCCCCAGTCCAGAAGACGGTGCCGGCCCCGCAGTCGGGGCCAAGACCCATAATCGACCCCACCAAAGAAAAGAAGTTCACTCCTCTCCTTTCCCCCAAAGCGAAGATCCTGATGGAGATCGAAGGCAATGCACCAAACGCAACTTTAATATATCTATAAACCACTAAGATAGTAGCCCGGTAGGTAGAGGTCTTGCCTTACTATCAATCGATTATGGATTCGAGGTATGATCCCCTGGATGACTCGATTAAATTTAAAAATTTTTCTGAAATCAACAATAAGAGATCAGAGTATCCCTCTTTATTCCCGTTCTACTAGTTCCGTAAATCTGAGCATCTTGAATCGACTCAAGGCCTGCCGGGATTTATCCCCTCATCTCATTTGGTTTATCAAATATATATATATATATATATATATATATATATATATATATATATATATTAAAAAATATTTAAAAAATTAAAAAATTAAAAAATTAGTATGAATAATTAAATATTTCAAACAACCAACAACATGACTTCACATATTGGTAAGGATTGTTAATTAAATTTATGAATATTATATATATATATAAGACAATTATTTTTTAAAAAAATCTACCCGAACCGGCTATGTTGGCGGGCCTATTTTCTATCCTCAGCCCGGCCTAGCCCACTACGAGCAGAATCCCGGCCCAAAAGTTTTGGGCTCAAACGGCCTTGAAAAGGTAGTTCATCCAATATATCGGTTGGAAATAGATCCATTTGAAGGACGAACAAATAATAATGGTGATACTCTACAACACGGAGGCCAAGATGGCAGGGTGTACGCCTCTCCGTAGCCTTTATTTATTCTTCTCTTTAACGGAGATTGATGGCTTCCCTCTTTCCAATTTCGGTTTCCAATTCAATCGGACGAGAAGCTCGTTGGATCGATTTAGGTCAGTCGGATGCCGTCGCCACGCTTTTTTTTCTATTTGGGGATTATTTTTCTTTGTTTTTTCGCATTGTTTTTAAATTAGATCTCAGAAAACTATCTTTACTTGCGAATTCTCCGTTTTTTCTGTTTTTTTTTTTTTTCAACTTCTTATGCCAATTAGGTGATCCTTTTGAGAATTTAGCCTTCTTGATAGTGATCGAAGAGAGCAATATGAATATTTGTAAACTATGATATCGTTTTCTTGAATATAATTTGAACTTTTGTTGTTCGGATTGATTTGATTTTGTTCGTGGACGTATATATATATATATATATATATATATATATATATATATATATATATAAACACACGTACATACATACATATATATATATATATATATTCTTGAGTTTCGCAATGTTATGTATAAATTTGGATTTTTTTTTTTTAAGTCTATCTTTCCCCTGATTCCCGTTTTGAATTGGATATTATTGTTGTTTGGTGGAAATTCTGGATAATTTTCTGGTGAAACAACGGGATGCTCTCATGAATAGTTGTATTCACAACTAGGATTTTAGACCACAACAGGAAAAGGGACACAAAGGAAAAGAAAAGAGTGAAGGTGCTTAAGAAAAGGTTATTCTTTCCCTTTCCCTTTGCCTTGAATCAACCCCCACAGAGAAATCTCTACAATTTTACGATTAAGATTTTTTTTTTGGATACTGTTTTGCTGGAAAAGGCATTCCTTTACTCAACAGCAACGGTGAAATCTCTCCATCTACATTGGATTTTAGCTATATTATATTCATTGCATGTGCTGTGTAACATGTAAATTTGGTTTGAAGCATCAGTTCCCAAAACAAAGTTTACCATTTTTTTTTCCTTTTCTTTTTTGTCTACTGATCTCCTCTGTTTGTTCTGGATTCTGAAATGAGATACAGCTCTTCTTCTTTTTCATATTTTAATTGATTCTTTGGTTCCTCATCTGCAGCTGCAAATTTGATTCATGAGCAATGCAGAGATCTCGTAAAGCTCTTCTGCAAAGAAGAGCTGCATTGGAAAAGAATGTCATTGCCGGGAGGAAATGCCTATACAAGGTGTCTTTGTCTGTGGTTTTCCTTTCATGGATTCTCCTTTTCCTCCTTAGTTCCTTGTTCAGCAATGGCAATGGATATATAGGCATGCTCTCTCTCTCTCTCTCTCTCTCTCTCTCTCTCTCTCTCTCTCTCTCTCTCTCTCTCTCTCTCTCTCTCTCTCTCTCTCTCCTGTTACAATGATCTCCTGTGGAGAGATTGCTTCATCTTTTAAAACTTAAGAAAGAAAGAAGGGGAAGAAAAAAGGAGAGCTCTATTACATGTATTCACATGTTCGTTTGTTTTATTAATAGATCTTCCTTTTTTTTCCTCATTTTGTTGTTTTGTCGATTTGTTATTCATGGCCCATCTGTCAGTGTCAGGTCCTTAGTTTTTTTTTTTTTTCCCCGATTGCATCAATGCTTTCATGTATACTTGTTCCGTTTTTGGAGTTCCTATTGATGATTTTGCTCAATTCTGATTTTATGCTGTTGTTGTGGGAAGCATTAGAAGAAGACTATCACATTATGGATCTCATAAATTCAATAAACACATGTAAGATTTATATTTAAATCTTGCATGAATTTGCACTTTCTTAGTTGCTTCTTCCATTTGTTGTATTTAAAAATTAGTATTAGAAAAGCCATTGAGAGTAAAAGAAGCCATATTTCTAGGAATCATGCTTTTTGCATGGAGAAAATTTGTCTATTACATCTCTTTTTTTTCCGTTGATAAGTATGGTGATGTAGATTTACATTCTTTGGATCTGATTTTGGCATCTTCAACAATTGTATTCTGGCACTGTTTTTTTGTTTTATTTCCTTGCTGGGCTTCCTGTTACTTTTAGAAAAATATTCAGATGAGTCAAGTGCATTTGATATTTACATGCTGGCCATTGAAATTAAATTTATGGGTAATGCATATTATTTCATTATCATGGTTGCTGCAGACAATCTTATTCACACTCATCCTGTATTTCTTCACTAGTATTTAAGACAATAGCATTTATTTGCTGAAAATAATTCCTGACAAGAGTGGATGACTAACAAAGGAAATAAATTGGATGCTGACATTAGAAGTCCATTCTTTTCCTTTTCAATCATGTATATATTTGTTATTCATGTAATGAAATGCAGATGGACTTGGTTCTTTGGTTGGTGTATCTGTCTGGCATGAATCTCCATCAGATCCAGATGATGGTTCGAATTCTTCAGATTCTGAGGATACATTGGCACTGTCCGATGGCAATTCCCCTAACAATGTTCAGAACAGCCCTATTTTAGAGAGTGAGGCTGTTGGGAGTAGCATAGAAGTTTCAGTTAGAGAAGAGGATAGACTAAATCTATCAACTAATGGAAAAGAGCATGTGGCTGAGGCAGCTTCTGAATCAGACATAAAAGTGAACAAGGAAGCTTTAGTTAAAAATGATAGATTATCCCGTATTGCTCCTCCTGGTCTTGATGAGTTTAAAAGTAAAGCAGTCGCTGCAAAAGAGAAGCCCAGTTCCACACAAGCAGGCAGTGTCATTCACAGAGTGGAACCTGGTGGGAAGGAGTACAATTATGCTTCTGCTACTAAGGGTGCCAAGGTCTTAGCTTTTAATAAGGAAGCTAAAGGGGCTTCCAGCATCTTAGACAAAGATAAGGACAGGTACCTCCGAAATCCATGCTCTGCTGAGGAGAAATATGTTGTTATAGAGCTTTCAGAAGAAACTTTAGTAGATACCATCGAGATAGCAAATTTTGAACACTACTCTTCTAATTTAAAAGATTTTGAATTGTTGAGTAGTTTAGTTTATCCAACAGAGTCCTGGGTCAAACTTGGTAATTTTACTGCCGCAAACGTGAAACATGCCCAGAGGTTTACTTTTCCAGAGCCAAAGTGGGCAAGGTATCTAAAACTCAATTTGCTCAGCCATTATGGTTCAGAATTCTATTGTACATTAAGTGTGGTTGAGGTGTATGGAGTGGATGCTGTTGAGAGGATGCTGGAGGATTTGATTGCTATTGAGAATAAACGTTTGGAACCTGAAGAACATAAGGTTGAACACAAAACCACTGCAAGAACCAACTGATACGGATGATACCTATCAGAGGCTTGTCACAGAAACTGATGATGGAACGAAACTTGAAAATCCGAAGACAAAACATGAGTCATCAAAAATTAGTATACCTGATCCAGTTGCAGAGACAAGGCCAACACAAGTTGGAAGGATACCTGGAGATGTTGTTCTCAAGGTACTAATGCAGAAAGTCCAGTCTCTTGATGTGAATTTTTCTGTTTTGGAGCGGTATCTGGAGGAGTTGAACAGCAGATATGGGCACATATTTAAAGACTTTGATGACGATATCGCTGCAAAGGATCTGCTTCTGGAGAAAATCAAATTAGAGATAAAGAATCTTCAAAATACTAACGATATTTTTGTATGTTGAATTTCCAATCTCTTACTTTCTCAGGTGCTTTTTTTAATTTTTAGCTATTCTTTTTAACTCACATTGCATTTCTTGATTTCAGGCCGGTAATATTGGAAAGCTGCTCTCATGGAAAATCCTTGTTTCCTCGCAATTGGACCAGTTGGTCGAAGATAATACAATACTCAGGTTTGAATAATTCTTTGCTTTCTTTGGGTATGTCAACATTCATGAAATGGGGTCCAATCATAGAGTGTTAAATGGCACACTCTAGACTTGTATAACCATACCACATTTTAGAGTTTGCAGAAACACTTACAACAAGGTCTCAGTTTTTTAAGCTATAGAAGATATTCATTTTCTTGACTTGTTCTTAAGCTCAGTGGCATTTGTTTTGCAAGGTGGGTATCAACTGTTTTAGTTGGTGAAGTTGCCAAGAGTTGTTACCAGTGACTTGATTTTGAGTCCCACCAGCATCATTATAAATTATTATCTCAATAAATTGCATGGGGGCCTAAAACCCCTCTTGTTCTTTCAAAAAAGTGAAAAAAAAAGACATTTGTTTTGCAGGATATACAATTCTACTGGAAGAAGCAAACAATATATGTTCTTAGACACATGATATTGATTAGGGGTACTACTAGTTTCACTTGTTCAGAACCATTCTGGTTTAGTGGAGAAAAACATGTTCACATATGCCCTTTAATTTTGCTACTTCTAAAGTATAGACCTCTAAACTTAGAAATAGCTTACTTGTTTAATATCATTTTGGTTTGTTGTAGAAAGTTATGTGTAAACCCCTCCCTCGTGCCCTATTTTTAAGAGAATGAACTTGCTCCTCTAGCAATAGTACATCACCCTGCATGCTTCTTAACTGGCTATTAGCCTCTACCGGTACATATGTAGGACTTGTTGACATTGAGCAGTATTCTGTAGGGGAGATGACACCCTTGGGAACAAAGAGACAATAAGATAATGAATAATTAGTGTTAGTATATATTGTATTGACAGTATAGTTCAGCAATGCTCACATGGTGCTGACAATATACAGATCGGAGATTAGAAGGGTTCAAGAACATCAGTTTGAGATGGAGAACAAGGGTCTTGCAGTGATATTTATAAGTGTAGTCTTCGGGTGGTTGGCGGCTGCAAGGCTGGTTATCAGTATTCTCTTGAACTTCTGTAAATTACATAATTCTGAAAAGTTTTGTAGCACAAACTCTGCTTGGCTTATGTTGCTGCTGAGCAGTAGCGTTGTAGCTTCCATCCTGGTGTTATGACACTTGTATGCACTAAATTTTCCTATATTTGCGGCAAAGATATTATAATGCTTTATGAGGTTTCCACATGGAGCTGACTTTGGTGGGTTTTACTTCAATTTAGGTCTCAAATACCAGTATCTCCAACATTTCTGACCTGATTATTCACTGCAAATAAAGAACTAAGAAGCAAAGTCTGCATTTTGGCATATGAGCCTTCAAATTATAAAGGGCGGTTGAACATATCATAAAGATTTGAAATAAGCAACGGTTAGTAATTTTTTGGAAGATGCTTGCTAAATGTGATGAAACTCAATGAAAATATTATCGTAAAGAAATAGTAGATTTTGCATATGATGCAAAATTGCAAAATTCTGTTAAACAATCAATTATTTATGATGCACTTTATATTATCATAATTTTGCTACCCTACATTGTTCTATACTTAAAAGCATCGTGGCAAACTTAAAGTATGTTATTCTTCACACATGCAGCACGCATATAAGAAAAAAAGAAATTTCTTTATCCATAACTTTAATTTTAACATAAAAAGCAACTCTGCAATAACTTAAATTGATTATTATAAACTATAAAAACTCTTGAGAGACGTGTGATTCCGAACTTCTAACATTTTCCATGAGTAACATAGCTGAACTCTGTTGGGGCTTTGCAAAGATCTTCATAGATAATATATAAACTTATTGTATGGATTTTCATCTATGTAAACTAAACAGGGTACTTTGAAATTTATCTAAATTATATTCTTGGGTTCTTTATTGTCCGCAGGTACAAAATCATATAGATGTACATAGATACATATAAAGATTTGTAACATGAGTTACTGATAAATTCAAACCTTTTCTGTATTGTGGAGTCACAAAGATCCTTGTATTTTGATCATGTACATCACTGCTTGATCAGATTGCTAAAAAAAATTATTGATGCATACCAAATTGTTTTCATGCATAACTTTAGTGCTTTGTCTTGCTTCCCATCAACTGATATGTAGTGCAAGAGGATTGCTAGGAACAGGTTTTTTGTGTGCCTTGCCAATGAAAATTTGTGGATGGAAAGGTACTTTGGCAAGTTATCTCCTGTGCTCTGTTGGATCTCCAAACAATGACGCTTCATTGGAATCAGGAGCAATTCAAGCATTTATTTCTGTCATTATTGTCTTACAAGATCAGCAGAATTTTTTTTCAAGGAAGTAAAACCAGCAGAAATTTAAACACAGTTTTGCCCACAACAGCTTAGAAGTGAGAATAACATGGTGCATGATGAATACGATGACCTCAAGTTCTTCAATGGAAGCTTAAAATATGACGAAGTCACAAGTAATGATTATTCTATCAACCTGTGTTAACACATTGGATTGCTTCCCCATGTTGCAAAACTCTGGTTGTCAATGATCCCCAAGGAACAAGGGATGGCCACTGATCAAAATCATTTGATGTTTATCAGAGTGGCTTATGTAAAGGTGACAGTGCTCTTAAAATCAAGAAAAGAAAACGAGTTCATAGAGGACTGGTAATCAATTCTATCTTGTTCTACTCATAAATCATGTATTTTTTGAGTATAACGTATCACATCATCCATAATCCTAATTGCATGCCTTAAAATTCTGGTTCATTCGCATACATCGCATGATATTATCATCTGAACGTGCATACAAAAAAGGACTTGCTACTACTATAAATGAAACTCCTTTCTTTATAAAAATATAAATGCTATTCTAGTGGCACAACTATCAATATGAATTAAGGGAACTATGGGAGATGGCGTTTGCCATCCCCAAGGTTGCAATGTTGCAGGCCAGTGGACCCACAGGATGTATGAATTTGGTCTTGTGCCAGGAGTTATGCTTCCACCAGCCCAGGAGTCTCCCATGTGAAGTCTAGTTTCAAACAGGGGGGGTGGATGCAGAAAAGTCTTGCTAATAATTGAATCAATGCAATGACCATTGGGAGCATTTAGAAGAAGCTATAGCTGAAACATGGGCAGGTCAAAAGATGGGAGCATAGACTCCATTATTCAAGGAATTGAGCATGCTCTCCCATGTGCTTTAAATGTGTGGGCAACTTGGGTGGAATGAGTGGATTTTTGCAGGTGGGCAGCACTTTGGGAATAAATCAAAGCAAATTGCAGTTCTTAATGATGGAAACCAGTGAGTTGGGATGTGCCATACTTCTTATGTAGCAGCTGCTCACACCAAAGAAAAAGGTTCAGATGGTGACAGGTTCAGAGTTTACTCAGGTTGAAGTATTATTCGTGCAAAGCCAGGCCAAGGCAAGGCTTCGATATTCCAGCATGCAAACCTGTTATTTCCCTTTGTAATGGGACAGTAGTAGTTCGCCTGGTTCGAGCATGGATTGTTTTTATTTGGAAAAAAAGAATGATTAATATGATGTTGCTGTTATTGTTCTGAGTAAAATTAATAAATAGTATTTAAAAAATAATGATGTTATATTATTTTTGTCATCGTGTCTGGCTTGGATTCGATTTATTTGAAAATAAAATAGGGTTTTTCATTCTAGTTCTTAAAAGCTTTTACATTTTTATACTATTTCCTGTCGGATTTGTACTTTTAATCCTTTAAATCTTCTAACTTGTTGCTTAAAGCATATGAATTTTATATTTTCCAGACATTTTTCCCCTGATCCTGAAACTTAATTGACCCGTGCTCGCATAGCAGCCAAGTTCCGAGCAAGAAGAGGATTAAGGCCTAAGGGAGCGAGAAAGAGCTGACCCAAGTTTAATATTGTTGCCATAGGATTAAGACCAAGAGCTGCACTGCATTGTTGAGTTAAAAGGGATGCATATCTGACCTCGGTAAGAACTATATGCACGTCAGATACGTTTGTCAACAAAGAAGTGCGTTTCTTTTTTCATCCGAAGACTTCGATGCAATCTAAACTTAGACTTTAGTCACTGAATGAAATCATCAAATTTTATCAACATTCTTACTGTTTTATCTAATTCCCTCTTGATAACACAGAGTCCCAGTGTATCAGACAGCAGGATAGTAACGTTCTCTGCAGTTACTTGAAATTGCAATAAGCAAAAAAATATAAGCAATATTTTCATACCCACCATCCAATACTTGATACATAAAAACCTCCAACAGACCATCATCTCTGATAAAATCTATCGCCAAGTACTCTTACTTAAAAGAAAACAGATCTAATCATTTTACAATTCAAATTCTTCGTTATATTAACTTCATCCGTTTTCGAAATAATAATAATAATAATAATAAATGCATGACTACATCTAACGATATCCTTAGATAATGTTTGGATATAAAAAAAAAAATTATTTTTGAAATAGAAATATCAATTTTCAGGGAATAGCTATTTATCATGCTTGATTGGAAATCTGAAATAACAATTTTATTTCAGTATAATTATTTCTATGAAACCCATTATATAGAAACAAAATAACCTGGAATAAGTTATTTCATGATCTATCATGAAAAAGCTATTCTATAATATCAAAGGATGACCGGAATAACTTATTCTGGATGGTCTATCTTTTGGATGGAAAAACGGCATATAAACATAATTTTAAAATATAAAGGGTCTTGTACACCCTCATGTATGTATAATACTTTTCTAACCCAAAATTATGGAGGAGAAGAAGGCATTCATCCACAAACGTAGCATGTGACCAAAGCCCAATCTCCTTCGGTGAAGTTTGGCAACAGCACGCTAAAATCATGGACAGCCAAACCTAGATATGTATGCAACCTAAAAGGTTTGGCAACACTACACTAAAATCATGGACAGCCAAACCTAGATATGTATACAACCTAAAAGGACGTAGACTTCTCATTCAAGAGTAATTCTTTGTGCACTGCATGCAGTGCAGTAAATCTAGCGTGGTCTGCACCGTACATTTTTATTGATCCAAAAATATTCACTGTAGCATGATGGGACAAAAGCTGAGATGACTAGCATTAATTAAAATTTTCGTCCAGACCAAAATACCCTTACAATATCCTAGTTTAAAAGCTACGACATCCCAGTTCAAAATCTACGATACCCTGGTTCAAAAAATGACCTGAAACAGTATTACGATATCCTAGTTCAAAACCTACGATATCCTAGTTCAAAAACTACGACATCCTGATTCAAAAATGACCTGAAACAGTATTACGACACCCTAGTTCAAAACTTACGACATCCTAGTTCAAAACCTACGACACCCTGGTTCAAAAATGACTAGAAACAGTATTACGACACCATAGTTCAAAAGCTACGATATCCTAGTTCAAAACCTACAACATCCTGTAGAAAATATAAATTAAAATCAGAAACAGTATTACGACATCCTAGTTCAAAAACCACGACATCCTTGTTCAAAACCTACAATACCCCCGTAGAAAAATATAAATTAAAACCTGAAACAGTATTATGACACCTTAATTCAAAACCTACGACACCCCTGCAGAAAAATATAAATTAAAACCTAAAACAGTATTACGATACCCCAGTTCAAAAGCTACGACATCCTAGTTTAAAACCTACGACACCCCTGCAGAAAAATATAAATTAAAATATGAAACAGTATTACGACATCCTAGTTCAAAAGCTTCGATATCCTAGTTCAAAACTTATGACATCCATACAGAAAAGGGACTGGAGGGAAGGGTATTTTGGTCTGGATGAAAATTTCAAATAAAAGTTGAACGATAATTAATGATAGTCATGCTCAGCTTCTATCTCGTCGTGCTACAGTGAATATATTTGGATCAATAAAAAAATATGATACAGATCATGCTGGATTTTTCTGCACCGCAGGCGATGGAGAAAGACTTTTCGTTCGTTCAAATGGCGTGGCCCGGTCAGGAAGCGCGTAAGGTTTTGTAATATGGTCTGCTTGCGAGTACTGTACTGGTTGGTGCGTAAGAGATCACTTGTTTGCTTCCGTCTCCAAAAAGAAAAGTTCAAAATAATCCGGCTATGAATTGTACGGGGGACATATGGGACTGCTTAATGTCAGCTTTTACAGGCAATGAGAGCGCCATGGATAAAAGGCAGGCAACATGATTTAAGTAATGTTTCAAACAAATTTTACCGTACGGATCAGTACTGTAATATTATATTGGCACCATCTTAATACATAATTTTACACCATACTAACATTCTATGTATTATATTGGCACCACCTTGATATATATTTTATGCCATACCAACATTTATATTATATCATATACGGTTATAGAATGACGTTGGTAAGAGAGTTGGTGTCAAGATGGCAAACATTGCTTCCGCATACCAAGGAGGGAGGGGAGGAGTTGGATCAACTCCAAGCAGCGAGGGTTTTAATCTTGAAAAAATTTGATATTATCGTTTTTTTTTTTTTTTTTTTTTTTTAGGCAAGGATGCTTGATCTTAATGATTAGATATGTCTATTAAAAAGCTAATTCAGTAGCTGATCGAATTGCCTCCTTTATTGCTCATCATTCGAATAAGATCTTTTGGTGGGAGATGTATTGGAATCTTTTCATAATGTTTTACTTTCTGACTTTTTGAATTATATTTATTTCAAACTTGTTTGTTGAATATACCGTCTTACCAAAAAATAATAATAATAATAATAGCTTGAGATTTGGAAGCTCAAATTTTTAATTAGAATGATCACCGGACATGCTTTAATGATGCAAGAGTTCCTCAGGCTGTTTCACTCCATAGATGAAATGCTTAGATTGTCACAAACTCCAATCCCACGGAGGGCTATATGCCTTTCACACTTAACCGAATTACATTCAAAACATTTCCCGGGCTTTATAAACTATGTCAATGGTCCCATACTAGTTTAAGCAGCTCAAGAAAGCGGAGCAACCGAGAAAAGCTGAGAAGAAAGCATTTAAGCAGCTCAGGAACATAACAGCAACAAATGAGATGAATACCAACATCAACTAAATAAATTCATTTCAAAACCTTGCTAACATGATTTTGCCCTATGTGCTGTATTGCAGTCTAACGGACCCAAGCTTTGGCCTTTCATGGTCCTATACACTTAATTACATTGTCACCCAACAGAGCCTAAAAAGCCTTCCACATATTGCTTAAAGATGAATTTTTTGGCAGCTTTTGAAAATAACCAAACTCAGCCCCTCCAAAATAAACAATGCGTTTCAGATTCAACCTAACAGACTACAGCAGCTAAACCAATGCTAATGCAGTAGGGACTAAATCTGAACCACAACCTACTGCCAAGAAATAAATCTTAACGAATCTGATGCTCCAAATTACCCTTGAATCTTTTGCTTGCTTGTAAAAAACTTCTGTTTAGAGGGCAATTGCACTGCAAAGCAGCTCTGTTTCTTGTGCTCACTCTGCATTATCACCTTGCTTCATTCCACAGACTGCATTATCAGGTCATCCTCCCTCTCAAAGAAATGCAAGATCAGATCAAGCGTCTTAACGGTCTCTCCTCCCAATCCTGCTGGCATAGAGCAGGGCTTCGGACTGACCAATGACACCATAGTTCTTGGACTTGGCTTTGTCTAGGCGTGCTCTGCGGACTGCCTGTTGGATTTGCCACTCATGTTCTTTAAGGATCTCTTCTATGTTTCCTCCTGGAGGCATCAATGGTCCAGAGTAGTGCATTCTGTTCTTCTTAGTGCCACAACCCTGAAAAATGTATTAGAAATACAAGTCCATTAGAAACTGAAGTTCACCTTAAAGAACAAAGACAAGTGCAGTAACAAGATTTTCTAAGTAGAATGGAGTCAAATTGAGACAGATTCATGTATCTAATGAATGAAATAACAAATGGTCAACATTAACTCAGCTCGTTGGCATCCCTCTACACATGGAAAGGTCCTAGGCCGGATGCCTCACCTAATGTCCCCACCACAAATCCAAAAATAAAATCAAACAACCATTGGTTTTAACAAATGCCTGAACAATAAAGTTACTATGAGCAGGCTCCATACTCTGCCCCTCTGCATGCAGAATCTACTGTTAAAGCCTTGCACTACTGCCTTATCCAAAAAAAAAAAAAAAGCACTACCAAGCACCAGGATACGTTGATACTCTGATACTCTCAATGCATGCATCGGAGAGAGGATCTTTGTTCAAATCTGGATGCTGGCATTCCCACCGCATTTCTCAAAAAAAATGATTTGCAATTTTTAAATAGAACACTAGCAAAAAAAACCAAATGGCAGGCTTAAACATTAATCATGATACATTAATGGATTTGCATGCTTCTGAAAAAAGAATTGCAATTCTCAACAAAGTAATATAGTATTAGTATATTTATGTCAACCAAAATGTATCTCATCATGCATTCTCTTTACTTTCTCTAGCTTTAAACACTACTTAAGTTAACTCAACTTCAAAATGTCAATAAGCTTCCATGAAAGGAAAAAAAAAGAATAATGGATTGATCGAACTAAAAACCTCCAAATACAAAATTAAAACTATTGACTATTGAGTTACAACACTATATTTGTTGAAGGCCTAACAGAACTTCTGTAATTTGTCTATAATTCCAGTAAATCTCAGAGAACCTGTCATTAAATTGGAACTCATCATGATATTAAAACTTACTGCTGTAGAATCCTTGCTTACTGCTCTGCCATCCTTATGAGAGGAGGAAGGCCTATCCAGCAAGTGCTTGGTCCATTCCTGCTTCTCAGAGGCATCAGCAACATCCAACTGATTATATTTGAAGCTTGGTCGATGCTCAGGCCAGTTTGCATGTTTGGCCCCTTCCCTATGATTGTCCAATTTTGTAGTACTGCTTCTTGCTGCCACTAGACCTGAGAAGTTGGACAAATCAGCAGTCCCACACTGAGGCATGTAAGATCTCAGCATTTTTGCATCTGGACCATTACATTTCCCCAAATTAGTAGGCAAATGGCCAGAAAATGTTTGGGCTGCATCCTCATATCCCTTCTTATTCCATGTGGATCTTGATACACCAGAGTGACCAAGATGAGAAAAACCATTCTCTGCTGTCCCTCTGGGAGGATGGATAGGAAAACCTGATACTCCATCCACTTGTGGGTTGTTCTTATTGCTGCTGCTTTTGGGGTTTGCCCGTATCTGACACTTCTGCACCAGCCGTAAGACAGAAATTGAGAGAAGTTTCTAAGTTGTTATTTCTAAAATAGCTAAACCAGAAATTGGTTAGCCAACTTTGCATTTTCAAATTTATTACTTACAAATTACTACCTTCATTACAAAATATTATTTGTTCAGGATGAATACACAAACATGCATGAAAGTGTAAAGTGTCTCTGATATTTTTCCAGTTGTGTTATTAGGTGCCATTCACATGTACTTAGGGTTCCCCAAAAAAGATTACATATGTTAATGAAGTGATGCTTTTTTAATGAAGCAAGTCACAATATACTGGTGACCAGAGTAAGTTGATTAGAAATTTGAACCTTGCATTTACATTGCTTACTTGACATGTCATAATAAATTAAAGAATAATAATAATGTTTCTCTAAAAGATTCTGGACAGTACAGAACCAGGTTTGCAATATTGGTACCGGATCCTATACTAATACCATCTTGCTTTGACATCGGTATATCCAGTATGGGATCATTTTGGTGTTACCAATACTTGGCATGCTCCCATACCGCATAACAATTCGGTGCCGGTGTGGAAATGTATGCCATGTATGCACTGGTACAAATCAGTACAGCTACCATGCTCAAGACCAATATTGTTTATCAATGAAATAGTTAGGTAAGGACTTCAAGTGCCACAAATTGCAATAAGCTGTTTCCCTCCAAGATTTTTTTTTTTCCAGGGGGAGGACGGGGGTGGGGAGGAGCAGTTAGTGTCAACACATATGCTGACATGAGCAATTCACTCCATTTTTCAGTACCATATTCAAGGGAGGACTGAAGCATTCTGAAGACACTGAATGGTGCAAGAAATATGAATGTAATGAAACACTAGTGTAAATCAGCATAACTTCACAACATACCCAGAAAAGTGAAATGCGTGAAGCATTACAAGCACATGTTTTGTGCACTTCAGATGACCAAAACACCACATCGTTTCTTAGTCAACTATGAATAACGTGGTCTTCTCATCTAATCATTTCTATGTATCAGCCTACTCTTCCATATAATATAACAGTCTATGCCTATAAATAAATCAAAGAATGACTGTTTAGTTAAGACCATGCTGCTCCTTTATCTTTAGCCCCAAACACCAAGAATTTTGCTAGCCCATGTATTACACAATTTCATGGTTTAAACCAACATATTTTTACAAAGGTTTAATTCAAACAGATGTTCTGAAGTTTTCACATTCATTATTAGGAATTAGTGTAGGCTAGCACAGAATTAGTAAATGTGATGGTCTATGGTGTTTGGGTTGATATATTTCAGCTTAACAAACCAAAAAGCTATCCATGGGAGGCTCCTGCTAGCCAGAACCATTTGATCACCCCCAAATAACAAGTGCTCCCACAAGGGTCAAGTAGCATTTTGAGAATCATAGTTTTTTTTCCTTCAAAATTTGACATGGAAAAACCAAAACTACTAGTAATGATACCTGTAATTCTGCATTGACTTCTGGTATGGGCATTGCTTTTCTCCTTCCAAATTCCAATTCATGACCTTTTATTGCAGCTGCTTTTTGTCTGTTAATAATGGTATTACATATTGCAGAGACAAAAAGTCAGCTTCTTTGCGATGACAGTTACAAAAATTAACGTCTTAGTCATTTTTAATATCTTCACAGAATGAATGTCATTGTTAACTCCTAAAGGATAATAAAACAATTCTGTGGGGCATGCCCTAGAACTGTAAAAAGACCAACCTCCTAGCTTCTTCGTTACGGAGCTTAGCATCATATTCTTTGCATGGTGGATATTTGGGCAAGCTTGACAGGTCACAAGCAAGAGGCTTTGTGCTGAAGAACTGAAAGGATAAGAAGATTGTATTGATTTTAAAATTACCAAAATCGAGATAGACATGAAATAGCCAATAGAAAAAATGACTAAATATATTCAAAGCAGGAAATTAATTTTGATGGACAAGCCTACTGAACATGGTATCAAACTAACTCCATGTTAGTAAAGGCCATGGTAACCAAAAATTAGCATCAACTACTGAACTGCAGAAGTCAACAGGTATTAGTAATACAGTCATTTAATCATAGTAAGTTACATAATCAGTCCCTGTTCGGGGGCTACCTTGATGCTCTAAAAGGCATCCCTGCAGCACAGAGTTCATGCACCAAGAGTTACTGGCTAGAAACAGAATAACTTGAAAATTGGATAAAATGTAGGGTCAGAACCACATACGGTGAATAATTAAAACAATGCAACATTGCTGGTAAATCAAATGTCAGCTCATGCCAGTGGATAATATTTGAGATTGTATATCGCAATTAAATAAGTACTATAATAACCAGTTTGCAAGTTTTCAGAGTATGACAGGATATTCCAGGCATCATATTGCAAAGATCAAGCAGTATGTCATGCCCCCTATATGAAAATGCCATGTAACCATCCTGACCCTCCAATGAAAACGAAGAGAGGTAAGCCCACAACAGGGAGAGAAACAGCAGATACAAGATAAAATACAAAATTACACTCAACTTCAGAATTAAAGGCAGGGAAAGTGGAGGAAACTTAAGAGTTAGGAATGTGCGAACTACATTAACATGCAATCACAAATAACCAATAACTAGAAGTTTAAACTATGGTGCAAGAAAGGCTTTGAAGATGTGGATTGCCAAAAGAAAAATATCAGCTTACCTCACTTTTAAGGGCAGAAGCAGCAGATCCACGATCTGCTGGTTCTATAGCAAGTAGGCGATCCAAAAGAACTATGGCTGAAGGAGGGAAGTTCCTAAATGCCTCACCAACACAGCGTTGGTAAGGGTGTGTGAGTTTGAAACAGGTTGCATGTGGCAACTTTAATTTCCTCCAGAACTCCTCAGACGGTGACCCGCAAAGCTTAAATATCTTATGTAATTGTTCCACCTACAAAGATTTGATCAGCAAAGATCAGGTACTTACTGAAAACCCTAAGCATTCAGCAGAATGAAACACCAAATAAAAGAAAGCTAAATTGACCATATGGAATGGAAACATCCAGTCCTAGGAGAAAACCAATGAATAAAAACACCTGCAAAATTTCAGCAAAACAATACAAAGAATAGCACATCCCTATTAATAACTAATGTTATTGCAATCCAATTTGGTTTCTGACACAAGAATATATGCCTACAAAATGCAATAAAGAAATGATCTCTTGTAATCTAATGTGGCCTGCCACATAAAGAAATGCATAAGGATATATGCCTACAAAACTAGGTTTAGCTTCTAAACTTGGACCTGCCAGATCATCTAGTAGTAGATTAAGTTGAGTATCGAATCCTAATAAATGGCCAAGTCTGTGATATGAACAATTGGTCAACCCTAGGTCAACTGTCATCCCTAATGAATAAATAGGTACAGAAATGATCTCTTGCAATCGACTACAACCTGTATCGGACATGACTAAGAAGCAAAGTAACTACAATAATTTCGTTACACATACAAATCCTCAGATTTCGGTTGTACAATGATATTCAGAATTTTAAGTGTGAAAGCATGTCCTTTTGTAGCAATTTTTTCTATTCACCTACAAGGGCATCTTCAAATAAGAGCAAATTAAGAAGACAGAGGATACCTCAGTTCTTCCCGGCATTATAGGCTTCCCAGCAAACAACTCTGCAAGGATGCAACCAGTGCTCCATAGATCAACAGAAGCACCATACTCTGTAGCACCAAGCAAAAGCTCAGGAGGCCGATACCAAAGTGTTACCACACGACTAGTCAACAGCTGCCTCTGATCAGGATTGAAAAAAGTAGCTAGGCCAAAATCTCCTATTTTAAGGATGCCATTGTTGCCGATCAGAAGATTTGAACCCTTGATATCTCGATGCAAAACCCCATGGCTATGACAATGATCGAGACCAGAAAGTAGTTGTTGCATGTAACACTTGATCTGAAATGGATTTGTCCATAATAAGAATATATAAACTGAAGAGCAATCACATGAAAAGAAGTTTGTAAGAAAAAAGGAGATTCGGATATTATATATTACAGCAAACACCTGAGATTCTGAGAACTTGATACTGGGTGTTGCTGCAAGTCCAGCAAGATCATGCTCCATATATTCAAGTACTAGATACAAGCTACATGACATCCGTGATGAAACTAAGCCCTCAAGCTTCACAACATTTGGGTGGTCAAGTCTACGTAAGATATAAATTTCTCTTGCCATAAAGCGGACGCTTTCAGGATCAAAATTAACAAATTGCACTTTCTTGAGTGCAACAATCTTGCCGGTCTCAAGATCGCGGGCCCTATATACAGTACTATAAGTTCCCTGTCCAATCTGCAAACATGGAAAGGGGTACCAAAAAATAGAAAAATGAGAGCATGAAAGCATTATCAAGGATCAAAACTAATCCTTGCATGCAGCTACTTTCAACAATTACAGAGGTAACATTAAAAGAAGAAATCAACTGGTTCCAACCTAAATATCATGTAACCTTAGCATCACATAAAGAATCTATTAAATGGATAGCATACATTAAGGACTACATTATAAAGACATCTGCAGCAATATTGAGTTAAAACTGCAGCCAAAAAAACAAACTTTTTACTGATATCATGATCAGAAAACTTTTTGAGGATCACCCTCAGGCATAGTCTATTATACCGCCCCGTATCACCTAGTACGAGGCATACCGTGCTAGCATTGAACCGGCACGGTATCTCGTATGATACCTATGCTCACTATGCTATCTCATACTGTACCGAATCATATAGCAATACTACAATAGGATAGTACCGAAACGGGATCTAGTACCGAGATGATGAACCTTGCCCTCAGGAAAATCTAAATACAACACAGAAATCAAAAGGCCACAAAAATTAAAATCTCTGGATACAAAATTCAGGTTTTAGTTGCATAAAGGAGGTAGGAAAATGGGAGCTGGAGAAGGAACAGCAATGGGGGGCACCAATTTATGACATGTCCAGTATGTATATATGAACTTTAGTTTATGAAGCATGGATACTTCAAATTGCATGTTGTGTCTTCTGAGAAGTATGAATTAGATACCAATACTTGCTGGATGCTTTTGGGATGAATACATATTTTACCTTAATCTTTAGGACTCAAAAAAGGCTTCAAGTACTCACCAGATATGCCTGAGATATTTCCAAGCCTCTAGTGATGGGGAGAGGCATTTATTTCCTTTTAGATCAATGATATAATTTTCCTGATGATTGACTGATTTTGGAGTTTAGGATGTTGATATTATTGTGTGGAGTGCAGATTGTGGTCTATTTATTTGAATGCTAACTGAATGATAGAATATGTGGATGTTAATACCACTGTGCATAAATATGGACATGCCCGTTTCATTCTCATATCCTAACTGTATTATGTTCTACTTTTCAGAATTTGTTATACTGGCATATCTGTATCCTTATCCATATCTGGTATCCACATTCACAGTACATAGATTTTAAGATGTAACTAAGTTTTGATGTTCAATTAGCTGAACAGTTATATTTAGAAAGAAATAATATAATGATACATGCATTGCAGCTGTAGTATGGACTCAGCATTTGACTTACTGATAGTTATGCTACTGTTCAGCACTGCAGTTAATATACAATTTCTTCTAAAGACACAAAATGGATAAAATAGCAAAGAACATTTTCTAATTTAATATCATATTCATCTAGTGTTCTCAAGAAAGAAGTGATATAGCAAGTCACTCCATAACCGCATGTAAAGATACATTATTTGTGTCCTACAGTACATAGTCAATTGCATTTTGTAGCACTGATAGAATGAAAAGCAAAGTATACAGATCTATTAGTTCACAAGTACAAAAAATCATGGACCCATGAACAAAGAGATAGGCACCTGTTTGTCAATATGTCCTTTTGTGATTGGGAACATATTCTAAAAGATATCAATTCAGGAAAGCAGAAGCATGTTTCAAAACTGAGTACAAATGGGAATTATAAGACTCCCACAATTTTAACTTAAACTTGAAAATAAAAATAATATATAAATAAATAAAATCTTTCTTTCCAGATCACCACTCTATTTTTTCAACCACCATTCTATGGTAACCACATATCCACAAATAGGCCATGTGGTGTGCTCAAGGGACCATATCCAACTTTCGTTTTGCATATGTGGATGCAAGTCCCTTCCACAGTTGTCCAGGAATTGTAATTCCACAATCAACAAGACTGCAACAACTCTATCTTAGTTCCTTGATGAAATGTCATCCTACCTACAGCTGTAATTAGAGCTTTACATAGTGATATCTGGAAATTACTTGAAGATGGGCCAGTCAGTTTTAACAGGTAAATTGTAGCAATGTTGGTAAATCTAGAAATAATTATTGTTGTAACTAAAATTTGAGCATTTCTAGTGCCGGTGCCAAACACAGAGGCAAGACATTTATGTTGCAGTAACAGGGTAGTAATGATAAAAATGTCACTCATGCTTTCAAATGCAAGTGTCAAAATAATCACCTGTCATAGACATAATTTAGTTTGACTATTGCAATTTCCGATAGACATGATGCTCTGTTGATACTGTTAAAGAAGTTCATGATATTAGAAGATTGTGGCTATACTAGTAAGGAAGTCTTAATTGGTGTTTGTACATTGTGATCACAATTATACGAATGGGAGTCACAGGTGGCAGTGTTGTTCATAGAAATAATTTTGAGGATACATGAAGCACTCACGGTTGACACTGCAAATGCCCAAATAAAAGAATCTGATGATCATAGCAAAGACACAACAGCAAGCAGGTAGAGATTTCATTCCACCACCAATTATACTGTTGGCCATTCAAGTAGATTCTCAGGACTATGGTGCATTTCTCAGCAATAATTAAGGCAAAAGAAATTTTTACAAGGAATAATAAAAGCAGCATTAATGATTGGTATACAATGTGACTAACGGGCCCATAAACTTTAAAGGAAATGATAATCATAGGACAAGTGAAGAATACCTAGGGTATATATAGCGAGAACAAATACATTGCATGCAGGACTAGAAGCAATGCAATATAGAAAATAAAGTGACAAAAATATACTTGTGAGTGGTTTGAGTAATATTATAATTGATCTTCCATGAATATTTGCCCATGCACATTTTTATGATGCCAAATATATATAAAATATTTAGAATCAACCCAAGGCCAACAAACAATCACTCGACAAATGGGATTGGGCTGAGAAAAAAATTACAAAACTGAAGATATTATATTCACCGTCAGATATACTGCACCTAGACTGAATTTGAGCCTTTATCCTCATGCTCTGCCACTAAGAAATGGATGACCGTGATGAAAGGAAATGACTTTTCTTCTACTTTATATCTTTTGGCTGAAAGATTTTACATGGACAAAAAAGAAGAGATTTCCTAGAAGCAACCTAAGGTTGGTATTCTGGATCTGATATTAAATATGGTGGCAAACAAGCCAATATAAAAGCCTGAATCTGGATAAATATGGGGTACATATAATTTTGCACCAAAGAGGATGAACTAATGAGAATAGAAGCAGAAACCACTGCTACCTTTAGTTACCAGCATCAAAGAGTAGATGTGAAGGTGAGAGACCATTAGATTAGAATCAGTTCCCTCAATTAGTATATCGTGAAGTTTTTTTTCTTTTCTTTACTTCTTCATGGATGCGGAAAGAACATTCCAAACCCATATGTATAACTGGATCAAGACTGTTTAAAGCTTATGTTGTATACTTCAAAAAGAATAAAATAAAATAGAATAAATGCACTTGTACTTACAGAAGGATGAATTGATGCACATTAGGCGCACACATGAAGACAGATAACATTATATTAATTAAAGATATTAGTTCTACATAATTTTAACACTTCAAGAGACTTTCGAGCCTATCATCCAGGAAACTTACAAAGCCCATGTTAGAAGCCTAAGTTGTAGGCATACAGAAAAAATAACAAACAAGGATCTTATACTAATGCAAGAATGAATTAATCCATAATATATGAATGAATAGTGTATAAACATGAAAAGATAGTTTATCTTCTGCTCGCTAATGCTAAACTCGATGCATACAAGAAAAGTTATCGGTTAATCTTAGAAATTGTCCATGATCAAGCATGGAACTTAATAGCAATAATTATTAGTTGCAGAGTATTACTTAACAGAGGATATGCTGTTGATTAAACTGATTGCAAATCCGTCCATCCAACAGCAGTGGTAAGGTCATCACAGTACGAAAAAGAAACCGATCAATGAAAAAGCTAAACAATCTAAACATATAACTCGCAAAGCATAAATCCAGGAAAAAGAAAGCGCGATAGTACAAAGAAAATAACCGACTTTGTCCAGTTTCTCAAAAGAATCTTTTCTCCGAGGCAGCCATCCTCTCACTGCCTCTCTTGCCACGTTTGTTAGCCAGGAAGGCCACCCGGCTGCCACATGCTCCCCCTCAAATCCATTCGGCACGGTGGAGATTGTCAAATTGGACTCTTTGTCATTTCCAGCACCAATGGTTTTCAAATCGGGCTTCACTGCATCTGCCTTAACATCCAAAGAAGCTTGTCGTGGATATCTGCCACCCTTACAGGTCCAATCAAAAGCCACTGCTGCCTTCTCCCCATCATCCGGCAAGAGTGGTGGGGCACCGACTGCATTCTCCTGAGACTTGGGTATGAGCCTTGCCGTGCCGCCGTCGACTCCGACACTGGGATCGGCATCTGCATCTGATCTTGAGACTTCCTCTCTCTTTGAGGAAGAAACCAATCGCTTCAAGGACTTCTTTGAGCCTTTGTGCCGCCGGGCCACACCCTGCTCGTCATGGCTGATTCCTTTAGAGGAGACGCAGCCCATAAGCTCCAACAACTATCTCCTCTTCCCCACCGTATCACTCCGAGCGTTAAAATCGGAGTTTTGATGCATTAATTGATGTAGAGGAGACTCAATTCTCACCGAATGGCGCCCAAAACCGTTCCAAAATCCTACGGAACTGCGAATCCTAAATCCAACAGAAAGAAGCCCTCAAAGACTCCTCCTTTTACACCCTTCTCCTAAATTTGAAAAACATTAATCCCGAATCCAAAATCCTCTGATAACTCGAACCACGAGTAACAAGATTCCACCTCCCAAATCCCTCGAAATCCTGCCCCTCTCCGCGAACCAAGCGGACCCAGATAGGGAAACCAGGCGAGGATCACCGGAATTCGATCTAAATCTAATCTTGCCGTGCGAATTCTCTGGATAGACCCTCAATGCACCATTTTGGGGTTGTTTTCCTAATTTTTCAGACCAAAATTTCTCAATACCTCACACTCTCCCTCACCCCTACTCCCCCTTTCTATTCTTCGACAATAAAAAAAAAAAAAACAAAGATTAGGCCAGTGAAAGAGATAGAAAGCAAGAAAAAAAATATATATATATCAACAAATTTAGAAAGAAATAAAAAATATTACAGAAGAAAAAGATATACAGGGGAAAAAAGAGAGGGAAAGAAAAGATTGGAAACAATGGATTCCGGGAGCCTCGAAGGAGCGGAGCCGAGAGAGATTGGTTTGGATTCGTACTGAGGGTGGTAGACGGGATTTGTTCCTCGTTTTTCGGGGTTTTTTAGGTTCCGCCGAGCGGGGAGGAGGTAATGCGAGCACGACGCTCCCGTGCGAGGGGCGCAACGATCCGACGCCACGTCTCCTGGGGAACGGAGTGGCGGAAGTCACCGTACCACCTCAATATGCTACGTTGTAAGTAACCACTAGCGAAGCCTCCCACGAAATTGCTTGTGTGGATCAAAGCCTCGCCAATTATTTAAAAGAGCTACCACCGATCCCAGCATAAAAATGATCAAAACGGTTCATCTAAAAAAAAAAAAAATTTAAATTCAAAATATAAAATATATATTAAAATATATAATTAAAATAAAAAAAAGAATGCACTACACATAGCAAAACCTGATATACTCGTCTATCAAAAAAAAAAAAAAACGCAATCCGAATCGAACATAGTCTGGTAAGAAAGAAATCTAATTAAAAATAATTACGACGGGATTTATTTTTTTTTTCTTTTGTTCATTAAAAAAAAAAAAAAAAATTTGGCGATGAGATGTATATTTGTAAAAGCCATAACTTGAACAATGATAATTAGTATAAAGAAATAAGTGAATCCATCGAATGTCCAAATCTTGCAAATAAATTATTATTGTGGGTCCAATTGAAAAAAAAAAAAAAAAAAATTCAATCTATTTAATTCGAATATCTCAAGAAAAAGTTAACAAACTAAAAAAAATAAGATTTAGTTTTCCCTGTCACCGAGGAATGACAAACTAGGATTGATACTTTAGTGCAGTTCGTCATTCAACAACCTGAGACAGATTCCCTTTTTTTAACTAGAAAATATATAATTTTTTTTAAAAAAATACTTGACCGATTAAAATAATTATTTAAAAATTAAAATTCTATGAGAGATAAATTTTGATTTTTATATAGATTTTTACTGCAAATACTTTATCTTATTCTTCTCATATTGACAAATATATTTTTTTATAAAAAAATTTATTTATGAACTATGATTAATTTTTATTTTATTTTATTTTGATTTATTAAAAATATGGTTGATTTTATGATCCGTGTTGATAGACATGTATTTAATCCAATATTATATGTGATCCTTGTAATTGGAATTTGAGCATCTTATATCGGTTTGTGTAGTTGAGATGGTACAGTATAAGTCTTAGTCCAACTTTACACGTGATGAGATAATTTGTTAGGGTTTGCTTATAAATAGATTAGATCTCCTCTCCACTCCTCATAATATTTTATATAATATTTTATCATGAGATTTGTTCTCATGACTTGTTCCATCAAATAATCGTCTATTGAAAGAGGATGCTGGAGTGAAGGACTTGATCTTTAATATTCATGCGAGCATTTATAATTGCAGGTTTAAAAATTAATGATAAATACATGTATGTATCCCAAATTTTTAGATATTATTTGTTTTATAAAATTTATGAATCTATTATTTGTTCAGACCAATTCTTGCAGATAATATCATTTTTGATATTCTATAAATTATACATAAGATCTTGGAATAATAAAATTTTTTTTATATTTTAAATTTTTTTTAAAAAAATTAGTTAGACTATCCAATTCCGAGACCAAAATAATAGGACTTAACTCTGATTGCTTGCATTCTTCACTGTGCAGCCCATATTTTCTTACCTAATTTTAAAATAAAATATCACCATATTATCAATAAAAAAATTATCTCCAAAAGGCATTAGGCAATCTTTAGAAATTTTATACCCGATTGAAGTTTTCGATGGGATAGATCTTGCTCCTGACTCCTATCCAATCTTTTATATAGTGGCTGAAGTATTCTGTTTCAAGTCTAGTGATCCTTTAAAATCAACCTAAGGTTGAAAATATATTGGCTAGTGTACCATTCTTATTTTCATTCCTAAAAAGAGCAGGAATTGAACTAATTAATGATGTATGATGGTATAGCATATATCAAAACACTTGTCAAGTTATAGAGCAAGAAAGCTTTCTTTTGTTTAAAAGATCCTCCATTTATGAATTTGTAAGCACAATTAAATGCATTGCATAGTGCAATTTGGATGTAATTAGTTGAGAATCAAAGTCATGTTAGTTTTGGTCATGATAACCGACAAAAGGCTCTTTGTAACCCAACAATCATCTTTTGAAAGAATTTTATACTTATATTGATCTATACGAGCATTTATTTTATTTATATTGATTCATATAATAGAAAATAGTGCAATTTGGATGTAATTAGTTGAGAATCAAAGTCATGTTAGTTTTGGTCATGATAACCGACAAAAGGCTCTTTGTAACCCAACAATCATCTTTTGAATGAATTTTATACTTATATTGATCTATACGAGCATTTATTTTATTTATATTGATTCATATAATAGAAAATAGTGCAATTTGGATGTAATTAGTTGAGAATCAAAGTCATGTTAGTTTTGGTCATGATAACCGACAAAAGGCTCTTTGTAACCCAACAATCATCTTTTGAATGAATTTTATACTTATATTGATCTATACGAGCATTTATTTTATTTATATTGATTCATATAATAGAAAATAGTGCAATTTGGATGTAATTAGTTAAGAATCAAAGTCATGTTAGTTTTGGTCATGATAACCGACAAAAGGCTCTTTGTAACCCAACAATCATCTTTTGAATGAATTTTATACTTATATTGATCTATACGAGCATTTATTTTATTTATATTGATTCATATAATAGAAAATAGTGCAATTTGGATGTAATTAGTTGAGAATCAAAGTCATGTTAGTTTTGGTCATGATAACCGACAAAAGGCTCTTTGTAACCCAACAATCATCTTTTGAATGAATTTTATACTTATATTGATCTATACGAGCATTTATTTTATTTATATTGATTCATATAATAGAAAACTATTACTATTTTTTATACTAAAATTTTGTAGAAAATCCATACAGTATGTGATAATATGGAGAACATCATGATCAATTGCAGAATAAACTCAGCAGCCGATCCAAGATCAACCAGAACAAGCATCAACAATAATATAGAAAATAATTACAATAAGAGTAAAATTGAGGTGGATAAATTTGGAAAGAGAAGATAGATAAGTTTGTTAATAATAAAACTTGTAAAAGTGGGATCAAAATGTTTGGCTTCTGTTCTAAGAGTGTCTCATGAAATCTCTCTCTAATAGCATATGTTGGTGCCAGAATCCGTCGGGTACCGAAGGTGCTGAAGATTTAGTGGAAAGTAATATAACTTATCATGCAGGGCATTAGGGGATCTTCCCATCCACAGAGAATATTCATTTCTTTTTAATCGAAACATTGTCCTTTGTGTGAAAGAATTAGTCATCTTTCTTAATGGCAATGTTAACGACTACTTAGATCCAGGCACACATTTCTTAATTACGAAGATATGATGGTAATTAGCAATTATGAGGTATGAAATGATCTTCTGGCCATACTATCAGGGCATGAAGGTGAACGTCGGCTATGCTAATCCTTGTAAGGTCCAAGTGAGAATGTTATTTAAGAATATGCTCGCCATCGGACACGAGAATTAGGGGTTGGTCAGAGCACTCCTATTGAAGTCGAAAATTGGTCAGCTAGGAGATGCTTGATCAGATTGCTCTGGTTAAAAGCAAATACATGCCAATGGCCTTCTAAGGACTGACTGATAAGGCACATGTCACTACTAAGATCGGATCGAGCAAAGGTGATCGACGAATGGTACTTAGGCTAGGTTTGATTGGTCGAATAAGGTGCCAGTTTCTCATGTGAGAGGTCGATCAGACAATAGGGCCATCCATGCATCGATCATGTGGTCGAGCCATGTTCAGGAGTATTGGAGCCAGGAGAGAATTATCGACCGACCAAGAGTCAAATCCAGTGAATGGTTGACGAGCACATGTTAATGATCTTCGGAGAATCGATTAACGAGAGAGCATCCACTATCCAGGTTGCTGGTTCGGATGAAGGTGATTGGCGATTGATGCTCAGCTAGACCAAGTTGTCCAGGGAAGGTGCCAACTTCTCTAATGGAGGATCGGTCAAGTGGTGGGGCCAACCATGTACTAAGCATATTGAATTGTCCAATAATACTATGGATGAATGGTCGGATGGCATGTAACGAAGTCGCCCGATCAAATTTCTTGACTTAGACTTCATGTCCTTTGGCTTATCATCCTTAAAAATAACTAAATCGTCACAAGACATATTCATATTTGGGATAGCTTCTGCATCACATTATTTAAATAATCTTCAAAAACTACAATTGCTAACCCACAATAGAATCTATCCTCTATAGCAACCTCAAAATCTAACCATGATTCCTAACCAACTAGCCCTTCAAGTTAGAAGAAAATTGGAAAAACAATTAGTTAACCTTTCTTGTATTTCAAAAATTGAAATTGTGACATGCTGCAACATGAGTAAATATCAACAATAATATTAATATCCCAAGCTTTCCTGAGCTCCTTAATATCTTTAATATGCATAAAGTTTTTCTCATCCACCGCAATTAAAGACAAAATACTACTCCAACCCACTAACAATTTCCACAAATCTTGTTCAATTAAATATAACTTGATGCAAGAACTCTAATAAAAATAATCGTTGTTGTTTCAACTTTTCCGTCATAGAAAATAAAATATAGTCGTAAAAGCCTTGGCCAACAAAAACCATTTGCTCAACGGCACAATAAACAATGATAGAGTTTGAATACTTGCACATAAAGCTCAAGAACAATGACAAGTTACAAGCACAATAAATCGTCACAGCACTCAAAACACCCATCTAAAAAAATCCCTGCTTTGAAACATGTGGAAAATCTATCTAATAATATTTGGAACAGTACGGTCAATGACTGAATAAGATTAGCTAACCCAGGATTAGCTAGAATAAGCACCAATAATATAATATAGAAAATGACTGCAAGATTACCTATTGATTATTATAAAATTTAAAATAATAAACAAGCATACAATCTAACACAGCAATTTATATAGTTATGCTTTTAGCCCATGTCCACGAGTGAAGATAGGAGATATTTCATTATATCGGAATATGAAGTACAAATAGAACAAGTAATAAGCTCTACAATGTGCGGTAGCTCTCTTCCTTGTTAAACAAAAGATGTTGTTATAAAATATATAGCCACCAAAATCTAAAAACTAGGAAATACCAAAGCCCACTAGAACATAAACTCTAAAACTAAATAGAATTCTATTTGAACTTGGAATCAAGTCCAATTTGAAATTATATATATATATATATATATATATATATATATATATATATAAAATTAAATAGAGTCTTAAATTAATATGGACTTAAATTATCATCGATAATAAACTTTCAGTTGATATGGACTTGTCCTATTAGAAGTATAATTCAAGGCAAACTCAATAAATCTCTATTCTTAGCTTGAATTCCATCAAGTTACAATACAAAATAATAGACTCATCTTTATCTCTTTCAACAATGTCCTAAGGGCTTAGCTCAGCATATTAAAACACAACCCAAGTCCAAATAGTTCTTGAACTTGAGAATGGTAACTAGCTTGCTCATCATATATGCTAGATTATCTATCATGGACGATGCAAAAAAGACCTAATATGCATATACATTCTCTAAGGGGATCTAATCTATCTCCACGATCTACTGGTGGATAATGGTATATTGCTGCTCTTGCAAAATATTTGTCTCATCAGCAATCTCAAACTCATCATCTTAAATTGACTGAATCAAAGTATAACCGTGTGATTGATCAATTGAAGGTCTAACATCAAGCGCCTCCTGTTTATGAATACCATGATCTTTATCTATGGTTATTGACTCTTTTCTCAGATGAGGCATAGCCTTTTCATGAAAGAAAACATCTCTATTGATTGTTAATTTTTGAAAACCAAGCTCAATACACCATAATATATAGTCTTTCACCCATACTGATAAGCAAGGAAAATACATTTCTGTATCCTTTTTCCAAGTTTTCTAGCATTAACATATACATAACCAGAACAACCAAATATCTTTAAAACATAATAATCAATAGATATATCGGACCATACCTCAATAAGAGTCTTTATCTTAATATCAGTAGATGGAGATCTATTTACCAAGCAACAGGCCATACTAATAGCTTCAGTACAAAAATTCTGAGATAAATTAGATTGAGAAAGTATACACTGCGCTCTCTCCAAAAAGATCATGTTTATGTGTTCTACAATATCCTTTTGCTATGGCATTTTTCTACCTGCACGATATCTCACAATACCTTCAATCTCGCAAAACTCATTCAACTGACCCTTACCAAACTCCATGCCATTATTGGTTCTCAATCTCTTAATCTTTTTGCCAGATTGTTTCTCGCCAAGTGCTTTTTACTTCTTGAAATTAAAAAACAAAACTTCATTAATTCTTGTGCTTTAAAAAACATTCCTAAACTCTACTTAAAAAATTATAAATAAAAAATCAATAAATACCAAGAACTGTCTTTAGATTGAACAGGTGCCAAATCCCAAATATTAGAATAGATATAATCTAACATGCCCTTTATCCTATGGATGCCTATGCTAAACTTTACTCTCATTACTTTCTATAGATACAATGCTCACAAAAGTCAAGCTTCTCAATTTTCTAACCACACAATAAATTTCATTTACTTAAATGATACATGACAACCTCACTCATATGACTCAACTACATATGCCATAAATGAGTACTATCTAAATCTGGATCTGATGAGGAAACTGATGCAACACCCACAATCATGTTACCTTAAAGAAGTAGAGGCCATGAGATAATCTATCTTTGAATATAATAAGAGCATCAGTTGAAATCTTTAAGACTCCACATTCATTAGAATACTTAGAAAACTATGAGCCATAAGAACTCAAAAAAAATCAGGTTTTTTTCTCAAATCTGGTATATGCTGCATATCAGACAAAGTCCTAACAATACCATAATGCATCTTGATGAATAATGCCTACACCAGCAATCTTGCAGGACATGTTATTTTTCATAATTATAACACCATCATTAATAGGATAATAAGTGAAAAAATAGTTATGATGAGAACATATATAATAAAAATACACCGAATCAAAAATCCAAGCATCTTTAGATGAACCGACAAATATTGAGAGAATTTTAGCACTATTAGAATTGTCCTTTGTTATCATACTTCTTCTTTTCTTTATGTTTAGGACAATTTTCCAGTACCCTTCTTTCTTATAGTAATTATATTTACTTTCTTCCATTTTTTTTAGATTTTGATCCATCTCTATTGCTTCCTAAACTTAAACCTGAATTTTTTTTTTTTAGATCTATCTCTAACAACCAAGCCATCTACCTGAATTTCATTCTAAGTTTTAGATATATATATATATTTAGTTCTCTCATGTTTAATGAAACCTTAATGTCTTCCATAGAAAGAGTGTCCTGGCTACATAGCATAGTATTAACAAAATGTTTAATTGAAAGAGGTAATATACATAACAAAATAAGGGCTTGATCATCATCATCAATTTTTATATCAATGTTTGTTAAAATCTAGAATAATTTTATTGAATTCATCAAGGTGGTCTTTAATAGGCATACCTTCTTTCATCTAAAGAGAGTAGAGCTGTTATGTCAAATAGAATCGATTTGTTAGAAACTTGGTCATATAGAAGCTCTCCAATTTGAGCCACAATGCTGTGACAGATGGCTTATCTACAACTTCTGGCAGAATTTCGTCTGCCAAAAACAACTAAATCATACTATGTATGGTCTAGGACATCATCATTATCCTCCTCTAATAGTTTTATCGGCAAAGCATCTTTATCCTTTAGTACTTTCAACCATTTCTGTTGAACTGACAGGGCTTGCATCTTTACATATCAAAGAATAAAATCATTTTTCCTATCAAACTTCTTAATCTTCAATTTTGTAGCCATTGCAAAAAACAAAATCAGTAGATAATTGAAATCCAAAACAAATCTGTTAAACAAATCTGAACCCGAGACTTCAATATTAGTTTATTGTGAGATTACTTATTGAATGGTATGAAATCTGAAATAATAAACAAACATACAATTTAACACAACAATTTATATGGTTCTACTTGTGGCTTACATCCACAAGTAAAGGCAGGAGAGATTTCATTATATCAAAAAAATAGAGTACAAAAGGAATGAGTAATAGGCTCTATAATATATGGTGGCTCTCTTCCTTGTTACACAAAAGATGTTGTTACAATATATATAGCCACAAAATCCTAAAAACTAGGACAAGACCAAAACCCATTAGAACACAAATTCTAAAACTAAATTAAATTATATTTAAATTTGAAATCAAGTCCTATTTAAAATAGTACATATAATTAAATAGAGTCCTAAATCAATACTGACTTGAATTACCCTTCATAATAAAACTTTATTTGATGTGGACTTGTTCTTCTGAAAATAGAATTCAAGATAAACTTAACAAGAATAAAAGAAAAAACGAGAAAGATAAATTTGGAAAGAGAATAAATAAATCTTGTTAGTAAATTAAAACTTACAGAAACTAAATCAAAGCTCTCAGCTTCTACTCCAACAATGCCTAAAAATCTTTTTTCCAAAGCACTCATACAAAAAAACTAGAGCATTCCATGTCTAACAGTTCTTAGGGACCTTTTTATATAAAATTTACAGTCAAGGAACTACAGGTTGCTTCTTTCGAATAAAACCTTTGGAAGCCAATTTTCCTCCAACCATTCCATTAAAACAAAGTGCCTATCCTAGTTTGGATAGTATTAGATTACTAGCTATTATAATAATGAAATAAATAACAGCTGGGAATATAATCCTCTCGCTAAACTAGGAGTTACCATGAAACGGGGCAATTCTATTTAATAGAGTGATCCATCAACTAAATGATGGTTATCTTGAGTGCACATATATATACATATATATATATATATATATATATATATATATATATATATATATATATATATATATATATATATATATATATATATATATATATATATATATAAAGAGAGAGAGAGAAAAGTTTTATAATGAAAATCATACATCGTTGATTCAAACAGTTGGATGCGATCTACAACATAGATTTATTTACATATCAAAAATTATATAATTTAGAAATCCCTAACTTATGCATCAAGTGATCAAAATATGAATAACTTAAATAAAATAAAATTAAATATATTTTTTTAGTCACTTGATACATAAATTAGGAGTTTCTAAATTATATGATTTTTTTTTATATATAAGTAGTTTTGATATAGTAGATCATATCCAACAGCTTAGATCGTTAATGTAGGATCTCTATTTTAGTATTTTGATATGAAAGAATTTGATTTTAAATTCTTTTAAAAGGAACCAAGTATATATATATATATATATATATTAGGTTTATGATAAAATAAAAAATTATTTATATAAGTTTTACATAAATACATCTATTAAAATCAGAAAATAAAATATTTTGAATACCATATGAGCCATCCTCATATCTGTTTAAATTTCTTGTGATCCCCAACAATGATAACCACCTAGGCATCCTACTAATAAAGTTACAAGTGAAAACTAAATTTTTATTTTATTATTATTATTTTAAATTTTATAAAATTTTTAAAATTTATAATTAATAATAATAAAATAGAAACTAGGCTTTCATTTCAAGCCTACCTACCATACACAGCATATTTTGCGGTGTATGATAGAACAAAAGTTTGGTGAGACAACCACCTTCTGATCTCAAAATCCTGCATGGCATGTGTTGCCGTCCTCGTCGCCGCGCCCGTGCAGGGGATCAGTCGATCCTCCCTGACCGCCTGGCAAAGGAGCCTCCCTTCCTGCGAGAAGCCTGCAACAAAGGGGTTAGAGGACCCTGGCCGGGGATTCCGGCGAGGGGGCTCCGACGGTCAAGTCAGTAGACGACGTGGAGGAACAGACTCTCCCTCCCAGGCCCCCTGGAGGGTCTCAGGTTCGGAGAGTTAACTGGTGAAGGGAAAGCGCCGGGGACCGGAATCTCGGCTGGGCCTGCCCGCCGAGCTCGCGTCCAGGATTCCCTTCTCGGGATCCCTGGTTTTCTTCCTCCCAGCGAGGCCTTATGCCGGTCTTTCCTTCTTGTCCCCAGGCTCGTTGGCTTACCTTGCAGTCTTTGGATCCTTCCCTCTTTATCTCCCTCCGTCGTGCGCTTGTCCTTTTCTCCCTCGAAAACTCCTCCTCCCTGTCTTCCTTTCTTTTCCCTTTTTGGTGAAGGAGGCCAGGCGGCTTTCCGACCTCGTCCGCCGGGCCCAGCAGGAAAAAGGCAAGGACAGAAGAGAAAAAGAGGGAAGGCGGCGCTGGCAGAGCGGCAAGTCGTCAGGCCTCGGGCTTCGTGAGGGTGCTCTTTTCCCCGGGCGTGGGCGCTATCCGTTTACGGGCCCTGTTCCGTCAGGATCGGGTCTCTCGACCGCGGGACCTGCCGGGCCAATGTAAGTGACGTTCCGCGTGCCGCCGCCCTCCGTACGGGACGCCGTCTGGGGTCGGTACGGCCCGAGGGATGGCCTCGGGACCCGTCGCTTTCCCCGGGGGCCTCTCCGTACGAGCAGTCTGGCCTCGGCTGAGTTGGACCTATCTCCGGGGGCCAATTGGCGAGAGGCGAGGGATCGGCCGACCTCGGCTTAGGTGGACCCCTCCTGGGTGGACACCTGGCGAGGCGGCAGAGGGTCGCCTGGCTTCGGCCGAGGTGGGCCCGTCTCCGGGTGGCCACCTGGCGCAAGGCGAAGGGTCGGCCGACCTCGCACTAGGTGGGCCCCTCCTGGGTGGACACCTGGCGAGGCGGCAGAAGGTCGCCTGGCTTCGGCCGAGGTGGACCCGTCTCCGGGTGGCCACCTGGCGCAAGGCGAAGGGTCAGCTGACCTCGCACTAGGTGGACCCCTCCTGGGTGGACACCTGGCGAGGCGGCAGAAGGTCGCCTGGCTTCGGCCGAGGTGGACCCGTCTCCGGGTGGCCACCTGGCGCAAGGCGAAGGGTCGGCCGACCTCGCACTAGGTGGGCCCCTCCTGGGTGGACACCTGGCGAGGCGGCAGAAGGTCGCCTGGCTTCGGCCGAGGTGGACCCGTCTCCGGGTGGCCACCTGGCGCAAGGCGAAGGGTCAGCCGACCTCGCACTAGGTGGACCCCTCCTGGGTGGACACCTGGCGAGGCGGCAGAAGGTCGCCTGGCTTCGGCCGAGGTGGACCCGTCTCCGGGTGGCCACCTGGCGCAAGGCGAAGGGTCAGCCGACCTCGCACTAGGTGGACCCCTCCTGGGTGGACACCTGGCGAGGCGGCAGAAGGTCGTCTGGCTTCGGCCGAGGTGGACCCGTCTCCGGGTGGCCACCTGGCGCAAGGCGAAGGGTCGGCCGACCTCGCACTTGGTGGACCCCTCCTGGGTGGACACCTGGCGAGGCGGCAGGAGGCCGCCTGGCTTCGGCCGAGGTGGACCCGTCTCCGGGTGGCCACCTGGTGCAAGGCGAGGGGTCGGCCGACCTCACTTGGGTCGTCTCCTTCGCGCGCGGGCGCAGATGAGTCGGTGGAGGAACCCCGCGCCGAGCTCGACCTCGGCCTGGGCGGTCTGCTCTCGGATAATCGTCGGGCGGCGCGATCTTGCCGACCCCAGCTTTAAGGGCGTGGCGCTGATTCTGGCAGGAAAACTCACACGTGGCTCGTTCGCATTCGGCGATACCTGAGCCTGGCCACGTCACTGTCACGGATGTAACAGCATGCAAATTTAAAGTGGATATAATCCCAATCCCAGATAAAAAATTATTACCCAGCAGCAAACCTGTATAGCATAACTCCCGCCTCAGGGTACACATCACAATGCAAATTCAAAGAGGACAACAAGATCGAAACACCAGCCATGTAAATTTTTGAATACGAATTTTCAAAAAGTAGTTATTCATTCTTATCATTTCAGATTCAGATCCATATTTAATTAGAAATTTAGAATAATAATTTTATTTGGCCATCCATATTAGAACTAAAATGATCTAGAATAAGCTATTCCAATTCTACAATATCAAGAACTAAACTAGGATGGCCTATCATTATTTTTTTTAATTTGTTTGAAGAAATAAGATAGAATAAGTCTTTAACCTATCCGGAATAAAGAACCAAACATCACCATAACGTTGGACTAAAATTTTTATAAAATTTATGAATCAGACTATCCATTTATGCATTGTCTTGTACCAACTAAGCTCTGTCTAATCCAAATTCCACAGAAAGAAAGACTGAACTTAAATTTTTTTTCTTCGTGCAACTCAAAAACTAAGATCTTGACAGGATTTGGATAGGTTGCAAAAAAAAAAAAAACAAATTAAATAAAATTTTTATAAAATTTTCAATCCAATCCTATAAAAATATTCAAATAAACACGAAGCCACGTATTTTTTCACACGCTTTTAGACGTACGAATATGCCCACTAATTAAGGGGTCACGCGCAAAGAAAATACCCACGGGAGAAGAAACTCAACGAGGAACGAGTCATAGAGTTGGGTCAATTCCGTGATGTTACTCAAACCAGAAATTTCTATGAGCCCGTCCTGGTATAGAGCTGGAATGAAAAGTTTTATTGACAAGGAGATGCTAAGGCTAAATTTTTTATCAAGTCCTGTTGACGCCGAATCCTTGCAGTCTGGATGGAGCGATCGAGCTATTGCCGGTCCGTCTTCTTGAGTACCTACTGAAAAGAACCAGTTCCTGACTGGATTTTTTTCAGTGGGGAATACTCCGATGCCTAAGTCAATAAGAGTTCGAACAATAGAATGGAGGGTTGTTTCAGAAAGTAAAAGTAGCTCAGGATCGCTTACCATCGGTGTTCTCTCTCACCAGTATCTATAAAGGTGGGCATAACAGAATGTAGTTGGACCCATTTACCCTCAATCAATGGGATTAGTGGGCGTAATATCCTCGTAACCATAAGTAGTTAATATTTAATTCTGGCCACTTCGATATCGTGGGATTTGGAATTAGTGACCACGTGGTTGGTTACAACTCCCACGCCACTCTTGAAAATTTTAGGCCAAGATCAACTGAAAATTTACCTCAGGACCACTCCTTCAGGGAAGACCGAAGTTAAGCTGCCTCGTGTCCGCCTTCTTCGGAGTAAACCGAAGACATCCCAGTCGCTTGGATCGGAGTTGTCCTCTTCGGACCAATCCTTTCCAATGCTAGGCGGGAGGTAAGGTGACTGTCTTCTTCGGACCCATTCTCTTCGAACCGATACTAAGAGGACTGGATAGCCATCTGGGGCGGTGCGGGCCAAAAGCATGCTTCAGGATTCTATGTCTTCGATGCGGGCCGAAGACTGGTCCTGCAAAAGTGGTTAAGTAATATCGAATCGTCACTTCATCAGTTTGTAGAGTTATCTTTGAATTTTTTGATTTAGGCATCCGGTTTGGAAAGGATCCGATTGGGCCCTTGAACCGGTAATCAGCCTTCCTTGAGCCGGCTTATCATAACAAGTCCCAAATTATTATGAGCAATTCCGTTTCCCAAATTATCATAAGCAATTATGTTCTTAATTTAATAATGATGAAAGCAATTTGTATTTGGGAGGTGGACTTGACTCTTTTCGAATGAATTTGAACTCGGATCCGGTCATACCAAAATTCTAAAATAAAGATTCTACATTGATAATCCAAATCGTTGGATATAATCTACTATATCAAAACTACTTACATATCAAAAATTATATAATTTGGTAACCATTAGTCTATGCATCAAGGTAGTATTTGGATGGCAAAAAGTTATTCCAGGAATAGAAATACGATTTCCCAGAAATAGCTTATTCTTCATGTTATTGCAGATTTCTGTTTAGTTTGAAATTTGGTATTCCACTTTATTCCAGTGTAATTAATGCAGGGTTATCCAAATAGTGTTTGGATGATATGGGAATAAGCTTATATTCCAATAGGAATAGAAGAAGAATATTTTGAAAATCCCAAAAATACCCTTGCCCAATTAATAACATAAAAATAGTTATCAATTTTTTAAAATTTTCTAAATACCTAAATAAATTAGTTTATATTAATTAATTTATTATTATATTATATTTAAATTTTGTTCATGTTATGTACATATATTACCAACATATTAAAATGACAAAAAAAGATTATACCATTACGATTTTGTGGTGGATATTGTTAAAGTATAGCAACATCCGATATACAAAAAATACATGAAATGCAAGAATCCCTGTTACAAGAAATATTCGATTCCTGATAATTTAAATTACATTACGTAAGAATGACTAATATACCATTCGGATAACATACAATTCAAATGATATAAGAATGGAGATGAGCCAGATATGTAAATTATAAAAAAGTAAATATTTTATTATTAATTTAAATTATCATCAAAAATTTATACAAGATGTATACCTGTTATAAAAATAAGAAGAGAACATACATGCCCAAACAATATAACAATGAAACTGATTTCTCAAAAAAAAAATTAAAATTGTTACATACGTGTCCATGCTGTAGCATCCCCTGGTCCACAATCCATACATGTCATGGACTAAGTTCACTATAATACTATTTATAATGATTCATGACCTTATCCAAAAACTCTAACAGGAAAGTATCAATACTTTGGCCCTATACAAGTACCTACAAACTTCTCAACAGATAACAAATGTAGGACTAAACACTCTTGCTCGAGTCCCCACACCACCCTATCCTACTTATCTACTTTTGATACTATTTCATCCGCCATTTTTTATAAAATGGCAATATCACTCTAGTGAGTTGTTTTAATGGAGCTCTTTTGACTCACTTCATCATGTTCTTAAATTAAATAATGAATTATACTTGATAATTTAGATATTACCTTTTGGTTTTGCAGCATCAATAAAATCCAAACCGATCAAACAAATAAACAAATAGAAGAGAAAATCAATATCAGAGCCTATCTAGCAAACCTCAGTCAGCCGGTAGTATTGAAATCCACAAAAAACTACATAAAAATCCAATCTTTGAAGCAGAAAAGGAGACAAATATCGATGAAATAAAGAACATAGAGGGTTCAATGAAAAGGCGACCGAGAAACAGAGAGAGAGGAAAAAGGATGGTCAAAAAGAATGAAAAGAACCTCCTTTCTTCTTATGTTCTTCTCCTTGCTACTCTAGAGTCGCTTCGGCTCCATCGACGCGGTCTCGAAGAACCCAAGACACTACTCTCTTGCCCTTCACATAAAGGAGAAACCCATGGCGGCTTTTCGGAGCTCTTTACTTCCCTGGCACACCTCCAGAGGCCATCCTTGTCACGTCCCGAATCCAGCACCGGAATCGGCTACGTGACCGGCAGCACAAATCCTAGAATACATTCTAGAGATCATGCAAGGCCTAGGTACACAAGAGTCATTTCATTTTAAATCACGGTAATTATACCAACACATTTTTTTATAAATATAACTGAATAATTCTTTTATTCAAATCAAAAACTACTAAATGGTCCACAGATCCATAAATATCAGCAACCGAACTAATTGAACAAAACTAACTAAAAATCTACAATCCTGGTATTTGATCTCATGCCCGGTCCAATCCTTGCTATGCATCATCTAACCATGAATCCAATCCTCTATCAAGCTCGAATACCCTGCATAACTTTGAGAAGAAAGAAAGTAGGGGGTTGTGAGCTCTACAGCCTAGTAAGGTCTCCAAACAGTTACACCAATAATAGTATAATTTGAAAATACTAGAAAATAATAGTTTATCAGATCATGCAACCAAGACAACTCAAATATCATGTATGACAAAACCTTTTATAAAATAATATTTTCTTTTTATGTTTCAATTTAATCATCCTTCTTCTTTAGGATTCTGTACTAACCATGATTATGCTCCAGCCCATGATTGGTAACCTCGGTGTCACACTTCAGCCTATGACATGGTAATCTCATTGTCCATGTCTGTGACTGGCAATATCATTATCCATGCCTGTAATTGACAATATCTGTCACGATTCCGCCTGTGACTGGCAATATCATTCTCCATGCCTATTGTTGCCGATCTCGCCGCCTCGCCTGTAGCTTCAGAGCTGGTGATTTGATCAGGCCGTCTCACCTCGAGGTCTCCGGGCTCCCGATCCTGCAAGACAAGGTCAGAAACCCTGGCCGGGGATCCCGGTGAGGGGGCTCCGACGGTCAAGTTAGAAAACGGCGAGATGGAATAGAGTCTCCAAGGTGGGCTCCTGAAGGAGTCCCAGGCTTAGAGATTATCTTCGTAAAGAAGGTCTCAGGAATAGTAGAAATTGGGCTAGTTTCCTTCACCGAGCTTGCGCCAAGGGATCCCTCTCGGGATCTTGGATCCTGCTCTTGGTGTCTTTTCTTTTCCCAGCCTTTTTTCCCCTTACCTGGTCGTCCGCTCTTCCCATCCTTTTATCCCATCACGCTGCCTCTGGCTTCCCGCCCTTGGGAGGCTCCCTCTTTGCTTTCACCTCCTTCTCTCCTTCTCTTTCCCCTTCGGGTCCAAGAACCCGGCGGCCTCCTTCTCTTGCTTGCCGAGCCTAGCGAGGAAAGGGTAAAGGGAGGACGCCGGCCAGACCCTGGGGCCGAGCGCGAGAGCTCTCCTTCCTAGGCGCAAACAACGCCCGTTATCGGGTCCTGTCTTGCCAGGACTTCGCCTCTCGGCTGCGAAACCTGTCGGGCCGATGTAAACGAGGTTTCGCGCGTTGCTGCCGATCGTACTGGCGCTCCTCTCGAGGTACGGCGCGCGCTGCTCGAGGGGCGGTCTCGGAACTCGTGCTCCTGCTTCTCGGCGACCTCACCATGCTGGGTAGTCAACCTCGGCCAAGGTGCGCCCCTCCTGGGCGGACACCTGGCGGAGCGGCAGAGGAGCGCTCGGCTTCGGCCGAGGTGGACCCGTGTCTGGGCACCACCTGGCCAAGGAGCAAGAGGGCCCGGCTCGACCTCTGCCGAGGTGGAACCGTCTCACGACGCCACTCGGCGAGGGGGCAAGGGGCCGCTGGCTTCGGTCGAGGTGGGCCCCTCCTGGGCGGACACCTGGCGGAGCGGCAGAGGGGTGCTCGACTTCGACCGAGGTGGACCCCTCCTAGGCGGACACCTGGCGAAGGAGCAAGAGGGCCCGGCTTGACCTCGGCCGAGGTGGAACCGTCTCAGGGCGCCACTCGACGAGGGGGCAAGGGGCCGCCGGCTTCGGCCGAGGTGGGCCCCTCCTGGGCGGACACCTGGCGGAGCGGCAGAGGGGCGCTCGACTTCGGCCGAGGTGGACCCCTCATGGGCGGACACCTGGCGAAGGAGCAAGAGGGCCCGGCTCGACCTCGGCCGAGGTGGAACCGTCTCAGGGCGCCACTCGGCGAGGGGGCAAGGGACCGCCGGCTTCGGCCGAGGTGGGCCCCTCCTGGGCGGACACCTGGCGGAGCGGCAGAGGGGCGCTCGACTTCGGCCGAGGTGGACCCCTCTTGGGCGGACACCTGGCGAAGGAGGAAGAGGGCCCGGCTTGACCTCGGCCGAGGTGGAACCGTCTCAAGGCGCCACTCGACGAGGGGGTAAGGGGCTGCTGGCTTCAGCCGAGGTGGGCACCTCCTGGGCGGACACCTGGCGGAGCGGCAGAGGGGTGCTCGACTTCGGCCGAGGTGGACCCCTCCTGGGCGGACACCTGGCGAAGGAGCAAGAGGGCCCGGCTCGACCTCGGCCGAGGTGGAACTGTCTCAGGGCGCCACTCGGCGAGGGGGCAAGGGGCCGCCGGCTTCGGCCGAGGTGGGCCCCTCCTGGGCGGACACCTGGCGGAGCGGTAGAGGGGCGCTCGACTTCGGCCGTGGTGGACCCCTCCTGGGTGGACACCTGGCGAAGGAGCAAGAGGGCCCGACTCGACCTCGGCCGAGGTGGAACCGTCTCAGGGCGCCACTCGGCGAGGGGGCAAGGAGCCGCCGGCTTCGGCCGTGGTGGGCCCCTCCTGGACGGACACCTGGCGGAGCGGCAGAGGGGCGCTCGACTTCGACCGAGGTGGACCCCTCATGGGCAGACACCTGGCGAAGGAGCAAGAGGGCCCGGCTCGACCTCGATCGAGGTGGAACCGTCTCAGGGCGCCACTCGGCAAGGGGGCAATGGGCCGCCGGCCTCGATCGAGGTGGACCCCTCCTGGGCGGACACCTGGCAGAGCGGCAGAGGGGCCCGGCCCGACCTCGACTTCGGTCGAGTGGAGCCATATCTGACCTTGCTGGACTGCTCCCGTTCTGCCGAAAAAATCCACGTGGTTCGGATCACGCCCGGCGGAATCTGAGACACGCCACGTCATCGTAACGGCTGTAACACCTATGATTGGCAATATTTGTAACGATTCCGCCTGTGACTGGTAATATCATTATCCAGCTTTTGACTGGCAATATCAATAACTACAATCCCGTAGCATGGCTAGTCCAAATACCGTATTCTCTTAATTAACACTTTATCCTTTCACATCATCATGTCAAATCATGTTATTTATCATTTTTCAATAACCGACATCATAGTCCAACCCATTCAAAGATAACTTTACTTGATAAAACATGGTATATAGGAACATAAATAATAACGTCAATCAAACTATCCATCTCGAGAAAATAAAATATATGATGCAAAACAACCATGCATTCCAATGCTCATGTGCACAGATCAAACCATGTCATGTAAGATACATATATATACAACTAATGTTCAAGTTCAGAAATCCTTACCTTACTAGAGACAATTGATACTGGTCCATACCCGGAACCTGCACAATACCCTTTTGCTCAGAAGGCTGCCCCCTACAATAAAAACTTTTAAATATAAATAAATCACAGGATAATTTGTAAACCAAAACCTTTTATCCAAATTCCTTCTACGATTCATCTGTAAAACCTTAATCGCATGAATTTCGAGAAAGAAGACTTTCCGGTCCTCTCTCTCTCCTATAATTATCATTATTCATTTTATTTATTTTTCTCTCCTCATCTTTTCTCTCTCCTCTTTCTCTCTCTTCTTTCTCTCTCCTTTTCTCTTACTTCTTTCTTCCTCCTCTTCCTCTCTCCTCATCTGCTCTCTCTCCTCTTTCTCTCTCCCCTCCTTTTTTTTTTCTCTTTTTTTTTCTTCTCTTTTTCTCTTTTTTTTCTTTCTTTCCTCTCTTTCTTTCTTCTCTTCTCTCGAACCCCTGCCTTCTTCCTAGGCTCGACCGAACTGACCTTCCCATGATTACCGGTGGCCAAGGAAGGTGGTCACCAGGAAGGAGCTCAGCCGGTCAGAGGGAAGATGGCGACATCACCGACGTAGCCAACGGTGACCCGATCAATAGAACCTGCCCCTCGTTATCACACAAATAAAGAAAATACCAAGGAGAAGGGATCTTACCAATGATAGCAAGAACACCGACCGAACGGATTGCCCCCCTATCCAACAATTTCCGATCGCCGACTCACTAGCTCGTCGGAGCACTCGCCATCTCTTCCTCCCTGCTCTCTCTCTTTCATCTTAGCTCGGTCGAACCGGCCTCCGACATCCAACGGATGGGGTCTAAAGGTGGGGATGGTCCGTTGGCACGAGGTTGGACGGAGGAGAAGGTTGAGGCGACATAGCTATCAGAGAGGAAGAAGGATTTGGTGGAAGCTCTCGACAACGAGGTGAGGTTTTAAAGAGAAGAACAAGGCTTTTCCTCACCGTATGAGGCAAAACCTCGATCGATCGAGGCCCCCTCCCCTCCACGACTCTCCCACCGGCCACCCCAAGCCCTCCACGGCTCTACATCCAGGTGTTTTAATGATTCTGGTGACCGAATAAACAGGGGCTCCATCCCCTATTCCGACTCCTCTTCGTCATTTTTTTTCTGCGACTGGATTGAAGTCGACTGGGCCTGCCAACTTCGGCTCAGAAGCCTATGTTTCACACTCCTAGAATCCCCAAAAGGGATCGAAGATAGAGAAGATCTAAAGAACGTATTTGCCATTCATCGGGAAGTTGGTGGCATGCTCTGCAGTGATGAGAACCTCCGAGATGGACCAGAGGAGGGAGAAGACGAGAAAGCCAAGGAGGGAGAGGAGCGGTCTACCACCGGAGCCGACGGAGTCCTCCGCGTCGAATGGACCACCGGAGACAACGAAGAAGATGAGGGCAATCAGCGGGAGGGCGACCAGCGGGAGGACTGTCAGCTTTGATCGAGATGGGTTGAATCGAAGAGGGGATTAAAACGAAAAATTTTTCCACCACTGCCCTTGGAATAAGGAAACCATGAATACGGCTATTCCATGAGGGACCATGGAATACGAATTCCAGAATACCCTCTGTTGACTAGAATACCGATTCCGCTGGAGTCCACCATCCTTTTTAAGCTTGTTTGGGGGAATAGCATGGAATAAGGCCCTATTCCAATCAGGAATAGGGCATCTAAACACTATCCAAGTGATTAAAAAATACATCTAATTTAATCTTATTTAGACTGTCCAATTTTTGACTATTTGATATATAGACTAAGAATCTCTAAATCATATGATTTTTCGTATGTATATAGTAGATCGCATCCAATAACTTGGATCATCGATGTAGGATCTTCATCGTAAAGTTTTGATATGTTCGGATTGAGTTCAAATTTATTTGAAAGGAGCCCGGTCCACCTTTTGTCTTTGGACATGGATGGTTGATTGCATTTAAGACCCATTATGCATGGAGACCGGTAGAAACTAGATCTCTCTATTTCATTTTTTTTTTTTTCTAATTATTTACAATTAAAGGCAGATTGATATCCTCAATAATAATGCTTTAGCACCAAAAGCAACACTCCTATAAGAATTCGTGGACAACAAATTTATTCATGGTTGATGACTTCATTCTATGGTTTGATTTTTTCCCCCAGTTTCTATTTCACTTGTGTGGAAGACCTCATGGTGCAGTATGTTTTAGGTTCACATTTAACTAAACTTCAAACTTTAGGAAAAGGCCCCATGGAAGACAAGGCAATGATATAGTACTTTCTTTGAAGTCCAACGCAATTACACGGTGACTTCCAAGATAAAGTTGTTTTTAAAGTTATATGGTACTTTTTTTTGAAGTGCAAGGCAATGATAAAGTGCAGTTAACTCCAAAAGTGGGCTGATTCAATATTGTTCCCTTCACAGATGGTTAGTCATCCATTGCTAGCTAAGTGCAATAGGCAAGACTTGAAATAACCTCTCTGGTAAAGCAAAAGGGGAGGGGTAAATCCCGATATAGCTCTCCATTCCGGTCCCCAACCTGTTAGATGATTGTTTGATTCGGGTCACATATTTCTGCGTACCATCCACACCAATTGGTGAGTACGTCAACCTAATCCCACTATGACGCTAGAGTTAGAGCCGCTCCGTCATCCAGTCACGTGTGCCCAGAATTTCTGAAATTTAATCGAGTCATCCAAGGAATTATGCCTCGAATCTCTCTCTCTCTCTCTCATGTGGGCTCTACGTTCAAAATTTGATAAAAAATAATGCGGATCTAATCACGGATCCAGTAACGTGAGATCCAAAACTAGCAGAATCCGAGTTTGAGCTTTGATAAAAATGAAAGCTTGAGTGAAAAAAAAATGTTCCGATGATATATAGCTAATTGCTTTCAATGTAGTTCTAATTTTTATTTTTATTTTTTAAAAAAGTATTTCTTAAAATTAGAGGAGATTTTTGTTTAACCAGCCTTGAGGTAGTCTTCGTATACTGCAATTGACCCGGAAGGAGGATGAACTACTTTTTCGTCTGGATTAGGAAGAAATGATCTAAATGTTCTGGGAATATGAAATCGATTTCGAAGACTCTCTAGCCTACTGTGGGTCAAAGAATTAGTAACGGCTTCAGGGGATGTCTCGGAACCCCTCTTTCTACCAGGAGCTCTACTCCCAGAAGGTTCACCTCCTAGTGGACCCCTGCTAACGGATGAGTTACCTAGTGATTCAAACATTCTAGAAAGAGGAAGAAAGAAAACGGAAAAATTTCTACCTCAAGGAGAAACGAAGTAGCTTGTTGAAAGAATAATGGCGTGGGGCAAAAAGAAGAAGGATGTTTCGAGAGGAGGTGCGGAAGTTCTTTCCGTAAAGCCTTTCTCTTCTTTATATATGCAGAATGGCAGAGTCATTCCAGGGATTTGGTGATCTTTTCGATCGTGCGATGTATCGGCGGCGTCGATCATGGGTATGATTTACTAAGAGACGTTCATCAATGGAATGGCAGTTTCGATCCACGTAGAAGGCCATGGATGGTCAGGATGAACTTTCATCATTATGACTGAAGCGTGAGATGATGCCATGTGTACTTTCTCGATTAAACGAAAATCTCCTTAATAAGAGTATCGGCCAAACTGTTTGAGTCTGCACCATCTTCTTAGCAAGCAATAAGGAGTCGGCACCTGTCCTTAACACGATCTCCACACCGTACATCAGTTATTGCGGATGTCAAAACTAAAAATCTGCCATCATTGATTATTTATTTTATCATAAACGATAAATTCTGGTACTCCTATTTTTCGAAATAAAATTATTTCGAAACTGGGAGTGAGGGGCAGCTGTTGTGATAATCCAGTTTAATTTAAATATTTACTGGCCCATCAGCGAACCAATTTTAATTTTTTGATTTATCAGTTGGGTCAGTGCTCCCAAGGATGATATCTTCTTTATTCAATGGAGACTATGATTTATAAAAGAAATATATTATTATTTCTTTCGACCTCATGTCTTCGGCCTGATCCGAAAAGGATATATTATTATTGTTCCATTCATATTTATTATTATTCCTCTCATCCTCATGTCTTCGACTTCACGTTATGGTTCCCGAAAGAAATATATTATTATTATCATTCCTTCGGCTTCATGTCTTCAGCTCAATCCGAAGAGTATGCATCTAAAAGTATATTATTATCATTTCTTCGGCTTCATGTCTTCAGCTTTGTCCGAAGAATATGCCTCTAAAGTATATTGCTATCATCCCTTCGGCTTCATGTCTTCAGCTTGATCCCAAGATTATACTTCTAAAATATGTTGTTCACCCCTTCGGTACCACAGTAAGTAATTATTTATTTTTTAATTCACTCCTAAAGGATAAATCCGAAGCATATGACCAACATCCCTTCGGACCATTCCAAGGAATGTGATCCGAAGAGATAGTTAGGCCCACTTCGAATTTTCCTTTAAGAGAGTGCATCTATAGCTAGAACCAGAGCAGTCCTTCAACCTGAAATAGTTAAAGGTTGTTCTGGTTGTTATAACTATCAACGTGGTCGATAACTCTGGTTTGGATAACCATGGAATTACTAATTTTTTGACCGCCACTACTTATGGTTATGAGGAAGTTTCGTCAGCTAACTCCCATAACCATAAGTACTCAGCTAACTCCCATAACCATAAGTAGTTACACTCATACCTATATATACTGGTAAGAGGGGACACTCGAGGGAGGCTAAGAAAAATCACCTTCTTCCTTTCCATCTCATTCTGTTCTCAAGTTCTCCATTCTGCTACGTAAATCCTTGCTAACTTAGACATCGGATTGTCCCCCACCGTAGAAATTTCGATCAGGGGTTTGTTTTGTAGGTTCACATGGATGGTGAACCGGCAAGCGGGCCACTCTATCTGGTTGACGAGGATTTAGCATCAATACAACCTACATTCCAACTATCATGACAAAGTTCCTCTTGATAAAGCGACCCATAGCATAAGCTTTATGCGGATGATGTCAGCCTAAGCAGCTAATGCCAAATAGATTCTTAATGTTGGACCTTGCAACCTAGGGTGATGCTGAAAGTGGAATGTGCAGTGACCAGCAATTGAATTGCCTTCCCACCCGGGAAGGCAATATGCCGGCTATTCAACGACACTTCAACATAAAGGAACAGCTTGTGCTCAGCTGGATCACATCTTGCCCGGCTGGCACAGAGACGAAAGCATGAGCTAGCTTGGAAGATAACGTCTATCAAGCTCAAACGAGGTACATTTCAAAACATCATATATATATATATATATATATATATATATATATATATATATATATATATATATATATATATATATATATATATATCATAACATTTTTAGATTTTAATATAAAATAATAATTAGTCTCGCATTAATTTATCGAGTTAATACTGATACATATTCTTCGTGGATTTTTTTTTTTTTTTTTTTGATAAACTGATATATTCAAATTAGAGTTTTAGTATGAACATAATCAAGAAAATCAGAAAGAACAATATCATGAAACGATCTAGGAACTTCTCCGAGATCGATTTACAATACTAGTTCAGAATGACTAGCAACAAAAAAAGCTATCCATTCCATCACAGAATTAGTCTTCTGATAGGCATACATAATAATGCTGACAGAGCAACCTCCAAGGAGACCGATAAAAACTATGGATCGTATCATTTCCAAAACGAGGCATCTGTGAGAAACTCAAGGTTTTGAGCTGGTTACCTATGCCAGGGATGAGCTTGTATGCAGTGAGTACTGAAAGAACACCTAATATTTCTAAGTCTATTCCTTTAGGAAGAAAATAAAAGAATCCAGGCATAATCAATTAATAGATGAACTTAATAATGGATGCGTATTGTGCAATACCATCTCTTCTTTGTTTATTTATCAGGCAGCCAAGGCAGGTATGATAAATTTTTACCAGATGCAATACCATCTCGTTTTCCTTTGGGGCACGTTTGGTGTTAGGGTGATTGGCGGGGAGGAGGGGAGAATCCGGCCCGTTCATTTCTTTCTTCTTTGGAATTGTAAGAATTGGCCGGGCGGTTGTTGACCGCCACCAGTTTTTTTTCTTTTTCCCTCCGGTCGTCTTCTCGACGGGTGTTGGCGATGATCACTGCCGATCTATTAAGCGATCGTCGTGGAAGCTTTGTTGGCTCTGTTGTCTGAGGAGCCGGCTCTGTTTCTGTGGGGAAAATTTATTCTATGCTCTCCGGCAGGCGGTCGGACGGCCGTCGAAGGGATCGCCAGTCCCTTCCCTCCCTTCCGACAACCCTCCCTGGCGGTTAATCGGGAGGATCGCCGTCGATCCTCCTTGGTTCTCCTTGTGGAGCTCTCGTCTAGGCACTGTGGCCTGGACGCGGTTGGGTCGGGCTCGGTTGGGCCAGGCTCTGTTGGGCCATGCCTGTTTTCTGGATGGGCTGGCCCAGTAAAGGCACAATTAAGAAAATAATAAATAATAATAATAATAATAATAATAATAATAATAATAAAGAAAAAGGAAGGTGGAGGAAGGGAGGAAAGGAACTGTCCGGGGATGTCCCAAGAAATTTAATTTCTGTTTAATTTCTTTTTATAAGAATTATTTATATAATTAATGAATAAAATAATTTATGATACAGGATCGTCATCGTTCTTGGAAAACCGGGTTTAGTGCTTAGTTGGTGGAACAATAAGTTATCACTCACCGATATAATTTTGCCATGCATGATGTGAACTTATTAATTGACTTGTTATTGAATTTTACGGTTTATGTTTATACTGCATACATATATCTCGATGTGTTATGAAATTTAAACACAGACTAAGATGTAATGAGTCATGGATTGAGTTGGTTTTAGCTGCTCTCTAGTCTGACTATGATCACACAAGGATCTAGACTTCTTTTGGGCCTCCAGCGGTGCTATCGCTGGTACATGACCGATGAGCGGTATGTAACACAGGAGCTAGTTGCCTTATTTTAGCACATGCTGGGATGCATGTTTCTCTTGTGATACTCAAAGCTAGTTTTTCTTTTGGGCCTCCAGCGGGGCTATTGCTGGTACATGACCGATGTACGGTATATGACACATGATCTAGACTCTTTTGGAGCGAGCCACGGGCCGATCGTGGCCATAGTCTAAGGAACTAGGTGAGTGAGTATGGATGGCTATCCTAAAGTTTGTGTGATGTCAGAAAAATAATAAAGAAGGTTAATAATGGAAATATAACTGAAACGGTTTCTATTTTATGGTTACTTGCATTCATTGAGTTATTCTTGATTCATGGTAGATTTATATTCGTGACATATGATGATTTACTGAGTTTAGGGGAACTCATTCCTTTTCCTTGCATTTTTTTTCAGGACCAGAGGAACATATGGGCCAGGAATTTAGTCAGTGAGGCTTTAGGATTTAGTGGACATTGTTACTTTTATGCTTGATATATAAATAATGTTAAATATGTAACTGTTGACTTTTATGAATATTTGAATCTACTTGCCTAATAAAAATCTTGTGATTACCTGGTTATTCATTTTATTTGAGAATGGTTGGTACAGGCCTTGTATGTCCCAGGAAAGATTGAACCCAAGGATATACGGCCATCTGTCGTACATCCGGCCCAGGTTTTGCGTCGGGACGTAACAAATATATTATCCACCTTTACCATTTTCAACTGGTATAATGGCTAGCATTCTGCACTAAAATTGTTGATCATGTATAATGGACTAGCAATACCCTGTACTTCTTAGCGTGTAGGTGCCCCTTACAGGAGGACAAGTCGAGGAGTTTGCGAGGAAGATGGTCTCTGGGGCTTGTAGGGGTGAAGCATATGTCAAGCATTTCAGCTGGTATGACATATTTCTACTCTTCTACCGGGTGCTCATTTCTGATATCCTGGGTTGGACTTTTTGCTTGATATTCTCAACCAGGGAAACCAGGATGCCCTCTCTCATGGGCACCGGACCACCACCTCTCGATGCCCCGCCTCCTCGAAAGCACCTCTCAGGGCCTGAACCAATGGCTGAGTAAAGCTTTGTAAGCATTTCAAAATGCAAGGTTTTGTTACTTTTTTTTTTGGATGAATTTGTTCTGGATGAACTAGTCTTCTTTCAGAGAGTTGGTAGTATTGTCCTATCAGAATTCTATGGAGCCTATTAAGTACTTAATTAGTCATTGCATCCTTTTATGACTTGTAGGACTCTTAATTACAGCTGCACAAGCTATTAGACTTTACTCTTAAGAATTACCAGGTTGAGGTTATTAATAATTAAGACAGTAATGGTAGCTAGTGCTTTTCTTCTTCTTCTTTGGTGAGAAAAGCACCTTTGCAAAATTTTTGCAACATTTGTGTTGTAACCAAAAAACTTTCCTTGTTGAAGGGAAGTTGTTCAAAGCATTTAAAGGTTAGGTCCAATTTTATTGAGGACAATGAAGCTGGACTTAAGATTTGTAGTAGGATAATGATTTACAGTCTAGCTTTCCATGAGCCCATCATGGCTGAATGTTAAGAATCTTAAAAAATTAAATTTATTTTTGTCTTTGTAAAAAGATATTTTTTCCTTTTGGCACAGAAGTGACCTCTTCTGATTTTTTTAAAAGTTTTTTTGAGAGTAGACCTGCTCTGAACTTTACCATACCCTCACAGTCCCATCCTTAAATAAAAATGGTATACTGATTCAATAAAGTTCAAAAATATATAATGCATTTAAATACATAAAAATAATAGAAAATTAATATATTTTCTGATGAAATTTATCAGTAGAAATAGACCTATTGTCAATGAAGAGAATTGTTTTAGAGTTGTTTTTTCTTCAAGCTGGGCAATTGTCAAGGTCAAGTTCTCACAATAACACTGGATTTACTTTAGCAGTGCTTGGATTTCCCTTCCCATGGTAACATTGTCACTCGAGCTGAAGTCAAAGCACTTTAGTTTGGTCTGATTTTGCCCTGCAGAAGTTGAATGGACTCAAGAGGTTTTGCTTAAACGTTGACCGGTTACCATAATTTTTATGGATAAAAAATTAGCCCATTTAATTATGCCGAAAATCCTCATTTGCAGTTAATTAGTTATTAGGTATTTTCCATCTTTTTTGTAGAGACTTGTTGCTATACTAATATATGTACAAGGAGGTAAATCAAACTCATCAATTCAGTTTTGCCAACTAGTTTTTGCTAACCATTTCCTGAAGAGCTGATGCTGAGGATGTATGTCATTTATACTTGCTACACCCAATTCCTCCTATGAAAAAAAAAAAAAAAAAAACACTGGTTTTTTAAAGAAAAGCTGTACATTCATAGGAGGATATATGGAAGAAAACATTTGGCAGATTAACTTATCTTATTTCCAGTATTTTTTTCAAAAAACATATAATCTTTGAAAGTCTGGCTAGTTCAGTCACAAATGATGGTCCAACCACAAAAGGCTCTCTCATTAAACATTGAGAAGATGGACACAGTGGATATGCTCAGCCAAAATAATATCAAATTAAACTCCCACCACAACTAGGTCAGGTCACAATGAACCCATGCTTGGAGCATTCAGAGAGGTGCTACCTCATGCCTCCAAGGGAAAATGCATGCATAGGTATTTTACATCTGGTTTTGGATTATATATATGTTTCCTTTTAAAAAATTAATAATTTGTTTACAGTCAATGTTGTTGCAATGTCCTTAATCTAGGTCAGTCATTGGCATGTCCTTTCAGATATGCATGATGGAATGGATGTTCTTTAGATGGTTCCATTGCACTTGGTTCAAGAACTGACAAAAATGAAAATAGCAAAGGTGTACCTGATTAAGGAACCTAAGGAGATAGTTACATAATAAATTGCATTAATATCCGTTTAGTTAGAAATTTTGAAATGTTTTTTTGAACTATAATAATGTTTTGTCCAAAATAAAGGAATGATGATAGCTTGATGTCAGGATCGATTATTTTCTGATAACTATTCCATAAAATAGTTAAAATTATCATAAGCAAATCTAGTGGTGTAATCATGCATGCTTAAGTCTGCTTTTTTTTAAAAAAAAAAAAAAAAAAAAAACTGTTTTGACAATTATGAGTTATATTTGAAACTTTATTCACGGTCTGCTCCCTAATCAAATGCTGCCTCTATCCATTGATCATTACGCTTGACCTCTGATGCAAGTCTTCGATTTCTACGAGTACTAAAAGCTAAGCCAATACTAGTTAAAATTTTCATTGGACGGACCCTCTCCTACTTCCTACCCGATGTAATGGATGGTGATGAACCTTTTAAAAGAAAAAAAAAAACAGAAGAGATCTGGACCAGGCCCAGGCCCACGCGCGCGGGCGCGTGGGCTCGGCCCAGCCCGAGCCGGCTGTCGCGTGGGCATTTCCCACGCGTTTCCCAGGTGTTTCCCAACCGTTTCTCGCGGTGTATGGCGGTCCATGGGGTTTCTGAGCGATCTGGACCGTTCGATCGTCCGATCGAATGGCTGAGATTGGTCCGAAGGAGTTTAGGCTTGATTAGGGGCTTTTGGATTCGGATTTGGATGTGGTTTGAGACGTCGATCTCAGATCTGACGGCTGGGGAGATATTTTAATGGTTTTGAACTTCCTAGGTTACGTTTGAGATGATTTTGGATGGGTTTTTCTCCTCTTTTTAAACAGGACGTCGATAGGAAGCAGGGAAGAGCTTGCTGAGAGCCATAAAAGAGAGGAGAAGAGAGAGAGAAAGAGAAGGGAAAAGAGAAGAGAAGAAGGAAGAAAGAGAAAGAGGAGAAGAGAGAGAGAAAGGGAGAGGGAAGGGATTTTGGTTTGGAAGATGAGGGAAGAGAAAATCGGGGGGGGAACCGATTTGATGAATTTATTTATTATTGTAGGAGATCAATTTTTTGAGCAGGAAGGATTTGGACGAATTTCGGGTATAGATTGATACTGAATATTTGAATTAGCGGTTGAAGGTAAGGATTCTGGACGTGATCACCAGTTTATATATTATTTTATATGCATGGTTTTGATCCGAGTGCATGATCATTGGCATGCATGAATTATTGTTGTATGGTGTAGTTGAGTTTTATGAAGAACAATATGATTATGATTGTTATTATTTTATATTCCGGATATCATGTTTATCGGATAAAAGTTCTATTTTGATGATTTGGACCGTGATGTCGGTCAGTGGAAGAGTTGAGATTTCATGTTTGATATTGTGGTTTTATCATTATTATTGTCGATATCTCATGCATGATGTTATAAAGAAGATTGATATCCGGATGGGTTGGACCATGATACCAGATTGCTAAATAGGTTGAACCATGAAACTGGATATCGAGTGGGTTGGACCACGATACCAGTTATTAAAATGGGTTGGACCACGATATCGGTTATCGAGTGGGTTGGACCACGATACCGGTTATCGAGAGATCACAAAAAATATGTTTTGACAAGTGTTAATGAAGTAAATACGGTATTTGGTCTAGCCATGCTACGGTTGCACCGTGGTTATACAGCCTGAGCCACGGGCTTTGTACGTGGGAGCCGGCCACGGGCGGATAGTACGTGGGACAGCCGAGTCACGGGCTTAGTACGTGAGCAGGACCGACCATAGTATGCATGGTCGCTTTGAGGTTGCCAATCATGGGCTGGTACATGACCGTGGCTAGACCAGAACCCTAAAGATAAAGGTGCAATAATGAGAATATTAAAGGAAAAATGCAAAGTTATCAAAGTTTTATAATACATGAGGCTTAAATCATTTAATTGAATGACATAATATACTGGTATTTTGCTATTTTAGAAATGTATATTATTACTGGTGTGATCATATGAAAACCTTATTGGGCTGTAAAGCTCACAACCTACTTTATTCTTTTACAGAGTCGTGCAGATACTCGGCTTGGTGATGAATGAGATTTTCTTGAAGTAAGTGACTCTTGTGTACCCAGGCCTTGCATGATCTCTAGGATAAAACCTAGGGTTTGTGCGGCCGGTCGCGTACCGATTCCGGTGCTGGATTCGGGGCGTGACAGAATAATAAATAAATTCATCAAATCGATTCCCCCCCCCCGATTTTCTCTTCCCTCATCTTCCAAACCAAAATCCCTTCCCTCTCCCTTTCTCTCTCTCTTCTCCTCTTTCTCTTTCTTGCTTATTCTCTTCTCTTTTCCCTTCTCTTTCTCTCTCTCTTCTCCTCTCTTTTATGGCTCTCAGTAGGCTCTTCCCTGCTTCCTATCGACGTCCTGTTTAAAAAGAGGAGAAAAACCCATCCAAAATCACCTCAAACGTAACCTAGGAAGTTCAAAACCATTAAAATATCTCCCCAACCGTCAGATCTTAGATCGACGTCTCAAACCACGTCCAAATCCGAATCCAAAAGTCCCTAATCAAGCTTAAACTCCTTCGGACCAATCTCAGCCGTTCGATCGAATGATCGGACGGTCCAGATCGCTCAGAAATCCCATGGGCCGCCATACACCGCGAGAAACGGTTGAGAAATACCTGGAAAATGCATGGGAAACGCCCACGCGATAGCCGGCTCGGGCTGGGCCGAGCCCTCGCGCCCGCGCGCGTCGCGCGCGTGGGCTTGGGCCGTGCAACACGCGCGCCCGCGACGGGCTGGGCCGCGCACACCCGCGCGTCGCTGCCCACGCCGCGTGTCGCCACGCACCGCGCACCCCTCTCACCCGTTTTCGCCAGCCCCGCGTCGCCCCAATTTTTTTTTTTTTTTTATTTTTTTTTTATGCGTGTTACAGATGAACCTAAAGCTGCGTTTCTTTTCCACCAAAAGCAAAAGTTTGAAACGGAACCAGGAAACGATCTAAACGTTTACAAGTTATCAAAGTTTTGAACCATCGATCGAGACATCAAGAAGAACAGCATCTCAAGATTCCCGCCAAAATCCAACAGATTATAGCTGTAATGTTTCAGTTCAAAATAATGGAACTCCCACCAATTCTTTTTTCTAGAAAAAAAAAAAAAAAAATTATAACCATATTTTTAAATAACAAAACTCATAGCATATTACTTCTATTTGAATTGGATAAAATTATTAAAGAGCTTTCAATATAGAACACCAGGGACTGGTAACACATGCATAGATACTTAAAATCTCAACATTATATCCAACCTTGTCAAATGGTATCGAACCTAGCTTTTTCATCTCCAATTGAAGATATCCACATCTTCAATATATGCATCTCCTTCAAGTGCACTACTCGCCTCATAAAAACCATATTCTCCACGCTCTTTCCAGTTGACATCCTTCATTACACCAACTTCTGATCTCTGTGCTGGAAGCTGTATTTGGACTTCGGGCTTTTGGACCACCAACCGTGCATCGACCGCCATGCCGGAGTCCGACGCCACTCTCTGTATCGACCTCGGCGACAAGCTAGTCCATGCATACATTCCGATGCGGTCGGGGAAATTGAGACTCAGAGACCGCTCAGGCCCTCTGAGGAAGAACACGGCGGTGTCATGGGCCACCGCTGCAGCCTCTGGGGTGGCGTATGATCCGAGCCAGAGGCGTTCATGGCTCCCCGGCACGCGGATTTCCGACACCCATTTCCCCCATTTCCGACGACGTACCCCCTTGTACTTCCCCTCACCGGCGGTGGCCGTGCCTTCTTGCGATCGGCTCATGTTGACCGGAATCCGGCAGGTGGTTGGTGTGTACGTTTGGTTTGAGTGTTCTTCTGTGTTTTGAGCTAGGGTTGCTTGAATTGGAGCTTAGGTTTCTGTATTTGTATAAAGGGAGGGAGAGGGAGGTCAACGACCGGGTTGGACTTCTTAGATTTTTTTTACACCTGTTGACCAAGAACACGGTTTACGCTTGGCAGGGGTGGACCGCCGGCGGGTGGGGTGGGGGGGGCGCAAGTGGGGGCCTTGGCCCCCCTAAATATTTTTTTAATTTTTTTTATAAATTAGATTTTTTAAATATATATATATATATATATATAAAAGAATGGACCGTCGGAGGGCAAGGAGGCCCCTCGGCCCCCTAATTTTTTAATTTTTTTTTATAAATTAAAATTTTATATAAACTTTTAAATAAATATATATATTTATATATTTAGTCTTTCTAAATTTGAGGATATTAAATATAATTTGAAGAATCTTAAAAAAAAAATTAAATGAAATAAATATTATAGATCAATTTTTTATACTTGAAAGTTGGTTCACTATCAATTTTATTTTTTTTTTTATTAATTTTTTTCATAATTTTTTAGGAGAATACAGAATTTTTTTTTATTATTCAACCAGCGTCCGTCTCCAGAATTCGTTATGGTTGAAGCCACTGCACGCAGTCAGCACCATTCCATTCATCGCATCAATGGATAAAATGATGACCAAACTTGTCATGTGATGCGATCAACAGAACACTCCCATGACGAGACCAGGTGGTTGTGTATACACAAGACCGGAGACCACCGATGTACTGGCCTATGACCGCCATCTCGGTGGCCTTCGTTAGCCTCGCTGCACTAACGAACATTGCGTGCGGTGAAGCCGCACACCGTCTTAGCGACGGATCCATCGCATAGTATTATTGGATCTTAAAGGGCACGAGCGGGTGAGCACCCGTCATACTTCAGGCTTCCACCAATGCTACTGTACTCACATCCCATCATCTTTGGCATCATTATCTTGTGCAGCACCAACGGTACTCGGCATGACGCTGCCACTATTATGGCCGGTGCGCGGGCATCCTCTACGAGTCCGTGACGCTTATTACTCTTCCGATTTCAACTACTATTATAGAGAAAATATCTTCAAAAATGAAGATTGTTCTTGACCAGATTATGCAACAAATGAAAGATAATTTTTTATTGATTATTTAGTCACTTATATCGATAAGGAGATAACTGAAAATTTTATGGTACATTCAATTATTAATGAATTTAATCTTATGAAACAAGATAAATATAATTTAAATAATATTTATAAAAAATATTTAAATTAATTTTATTTATTTATTAATATTTTTATTTTTATAATTTTATGGCCTTTCTAAAGAAAGATGGCGACACTTGGGATGGGAATTTGGATTCTTGGCAGGAAGTAGTCAATGGTTTCAAAGTCAAACATGCACGCGCCGGGGAGGGGGGCTAAATAGGTGGCTGATATTTGTTATCCATTTAATCATGCAATAACCGCTTCAACATCAATGCCAGCATATTTTTTTTTTAAAAAAAAAATAGGGATGTTTTAAAATATATGCAAAAGAATATCGATCGTTCTTCTAACCAGTGCGACCATTTAATTCGAATGCAAACCAATTTCTATTAAAGATAATTTAGGATGAGGACATGGAGGGTATTTTGAGATAATACTTTTTAAAGATAAAAAAGTTTTCATATCATAATTTATATATTTATATAGTTTCGATATAAGCTTTATAGTCCGAGCCAATTTTTATTAAAGAATATCGATCATTTAATTCGAATCCGAACCAATTTCTATTAAAGTTAATTTACGGATGGGGGCATGGAGGGTATTTTGAGATAGGGCTTTCTGAGAATAAAAAAGCTTTCACATCATAATTTATATAGTTCCAGGATAAGCTTTGCATCTTATTCATATAAGGCATGTTCATGGATTGGAACCAATTTTAGTTGTGATAAGCAACAGTTTGTTCACACTCTTTCCTGCATTTAAATTTTCATTTACTTTTCCTCTGAAACTAAAACTAAACTAACCCAGCTGGTAATCCTTTCATAAACTAACCCAGCTTGTACGCCAGAATAATGTTGACACCAAACGAGTCTTCGTGTGGGGGCTAAAAGCTAATTGATCATGCTCTGCAGGTAGGGTTGAAAATGAGCCGGTCCAAAGATTATATTCCAAAAATTAAAAGGACTCTATTTTACAGTCCGAAGACTAGTCCAATATGCTTAAAATTTGGTTCGAAACCTGAATCAATTTCAGGCCGGCCCGAAGTTTATTGAGCTGGTCCAGTCCAGTTCCGGACAATGAACTCCATTTCTAACCCTATCCAGAGATCAAAAGTAATATATGAATTAATTAACACAATTTTATTTTCTATTATTTGACCCATCAGATAATTAAACTTCTAGCCTAACATGCAAAATTTTATAGATTTACAAACAGATGTGTCCTTATACTTGACTGTATCTAGCATATATTATAGATATAAGACGTAACGTTTGCATTTACTATAAATTTTAATTATTAGAGTTCTAAAATGAAAAGTCAGCAACACTAAATATAATTTATAATGTATAAAATATCTGCATATAAACAATTATATATTTTAGAATTTTTTTCATCCATACATCAAGCCTTCTCTAATATAGAATTAGAAATATATATATTTATTTAATATCATAACGTATCTGTTGGTCTGGGAAAAAATATATTTTATCATAAAAAAAAGAGACAAAAAATATTTATTTAATGGTAAAATCTTTTGCAAGTGTTACACCTTGTCCACATCACTTGTTCTTGCCAGGAGGTGGTGGGCTACGAAGTTAGGAAGTATAATTAATTTTCAAAGTACTCATGGTTGAAGCTGTGGACCTTGGATAACATGCTAAGTGCTAGATTGACCATTCTTTTCATTTGGACTTTTCTTTTGATGGACTTCTAAATCCCCATCACCATGTCGGCAGTTTAACTTCGACCTTCACCCAGGTTCTTGAAGTCAATATGTAGCCATGTCATCTTTATTATAATGATCCATAATCCATTCAATGGATTCAACTTTCTTCCAATTGACAGACTGATAGCATCATTTGCTTGCAGTTCATCGATAGGCTTCATTTAGCTGGGAATCATTACGCAAAACTTGCTTGACTTGGGTAGATTATTTTACGAAGTGTACATTGAAAATAAAAAACTATTTGACTAAGAAAAGAAACACGGATCATATAATATAAGAATTTAGAAAATATTATTAATATACTTTCGAACTTTGTCCTGCAATATAAATTTTTTAAAATTATTAAGGATTCGCTTGGTTTGCTAGAAAAATTTTCCATCATTAAAATATTTTTTTTTTCTGAAAAGCTAATGCCCAATATTTAGAAAAATAATTTTTACATATTTAGTTAATCATAAAAATGAAGTACATAGTTTATATTTGGTTGTACATCTTTTTTTTTTTTCTAAGAAAGTTGGGTAAAATATCTATTATGTTATTGATAAAGGAAAAGATTTTATTATGTTATTAATAAAGGAAAAGATTTTATCATATTCTATCAAAAAAGTTTAAGAGTATATTTGAAAAAATATGTTGAGTTTTATTTTCATTTTTTACATAAATTTTTCTATAAAAAATATACGGATCTTTTATCTTTAAAAATTTTAATCAAACCCGAGATTTTTCTTCATTTTAGATTGATTGCATTTTTCCCCTCTCGCGAATCAAACAGGTCCTAAAATATTAGGATGGTTCTATTTTAAACCCAAACCTCAAAATTGCAATTTCTTGCATGCCTAGCCAGCCGTCCTCAACTTGCTCTGGGTCAATGATGCATGCTATGGTATAATTCCAAGGAAGATTTTCTATTAACCGCATGTAGTGCAGAAAATTCGAGCTGATCCGTACCATGACTCCTTATTAGTCTACGTAGATCTGACCTGGCTTGACGGGATGGGATGAGATGAGTATTAAATGATAGGGAAGCGGCGACTATTTTGAGCGTTACATGCATTAATATCCGATCAACCTTTTTTGAAAGTTTTGAGCAATCCAAAATGTCATTTCCCTTCAGCTTACTTTTTTCCGCCATTTTACTTGGATTTTGCTGATTCTAAAATATTCTTCCTACAACTTCTGGTGAAATTCTTCATCATTCTGAAAACTGCTCTAGGTGTCGGGTCTAAGGAATCAGTCCAAGATTGAAGCAAGATTCTTCCTCGCTCTTAAATATGCTATGAGAGTCGGGTATAAGGAAATAGTTTTTGGAGATTGATATAAGACTCTTCCTCGCTCAAAAAAGTACTTTAGGTCTCGAGTCTAATGAATCACGTAGCCTCCAACATGAAGAAGATTTTTTTCTCGCTTTAAAAAGTGTTCTAAGTGTCAGGTATAAGGAAATAGTTTTGGTCCGAGGTTGAAATAAGTAATTAAAGGCTTGTTATCTAACTTCAAGATAAAATGTCATCCCCAACAGAAAGTAAAACATCCTTTATAGAATGTTGTTTAATAGTTTTTTTGTAGATCCTTTATTACACCAACTATTTTAGTAGTTAGAGAAATTTAATACATTAGAAAACCAAATAATACTCCAAGATGTCATAAATTATTCAATCCAGTCACATTTTGAATATCAGAAGTATTGGCATTCTTCGGTTAGTCACATTTTAGGTATAAAAATCCTGGCATGGAGGATCAAAATATGTAATTTTCTATTTTATACCAGGGTGTCATTATATTTGAACTAGGATATCATAATTCTGTAAAAGGATGTTATAAGTCCAATTATATGATTTTCAAGTCAAGTTGTCACTGTGTCGTATTATCATATATTGAAAGTTATATTTTAGCCAACCGATGATAGAAAGTCATATAGGAGAATGAAAATATTTAGTTTTTTCTTTTATGCTGGGGTGTGATAATTTTTGAAGATGGTATTAAAATTTTTAAACTAGGATGTCATAATTTTTGAATTAAAGTGTCATAAGTTTAAATATCATATTTTTAGAAATGTTTTATCTCATGGCTGTATTATTACACTCTAGGAATTATATTCAAGCCAATGCATAGTTGAAAAATCATTGCATGGAAGAATAAAGCCTTCATTTTCTGTTTTGTACTGAGGTAGTCATATTTTTAAGATTTTCATATTCAAATTATCTCAGAACTATATTATTATAATTTGGATATCATATTTAGACAATGTATACTTAAAAAGTTATGGTACGGATTATCAAAATATTCAGTTTATCGTTTTGTACCAGGATGTCATACTTTTTATTATGAAGGAGTGTCATAAGTTTAAATCTCATATTTTTTAAATTTTTTTCTCCTGGTTGTATTATCACACTCTAGGAGTCATAGTCAAGCCAATGCACAGTTAAAAAGTCATGTCATGGAGGATTAAAGCCTTTATTTTTCATTTCATATCAAGCTAGTCATATTTTTAGAAATTTTCATGTTCAAGTTCATAACTATACAATTTTACTCTGGGTGTCATATTTTAAAAAATGGATAGTAAAAAAATCCTGATATAGAGGATCAAAATATCTAGTTTATGGTTTTGTACCAAAATGTCATAATTTTTTAACTAGGATGTCATCATTTTTTTAACTAGGATATCATAAGTTCAAATCTCATATTTTTAAAATATTTATCTCCTAGTCATATTAGCATACTCTTTGTGTCATATTTTAGCCAATACATAGTATAATTATTATCATTATCTAGATAAAATGTCACAAAACTATTGATATCAATGTTTTTGATTTTGTATAGATATTTCTACTGATGATGTTAAAATTATAGATATGAAAAATATTCAACATGATCGGTTAGATGAGGTTGCTGGTGTTGTTCAAAAGAATGCACCTTCTCCTATTATCCCAAGTGCAGAGAATGATTCTATTAATCCTCATATTGGAATGGAGTTCAATTCAGCAAATGATAGATATAATTTCTATAATGGATATGTAAGAAGAGTTCGTTTTGGAATCACAACTGTGTGTAGTAGGTCCAACAATAACAAAAAAATATGCTTCAAGCACCTAACATGTTGGAGGCAAGAAAAATATAAAAAAATAGATAATTTCATGAATCCTAGGGATATTGGCAAAATTAATTATAAGGCTTCGATAAAAGCAAGACTAAATTCTAAAAATTGTAAATGGATATTGAATGATGTTTTTCTAGAACATAACCATAAGTTGTTCATATTATTTGCTAGTTATTTACGGTCCCATAAAAGGATCAACATACCACAAAAGGTAGAGATCAGCAATTTACATACCATGAATATATCCATAACTCAAATATACTCTGCTATGGCAAGAAGGAAAGGGAGTAAAAGGTAATTAGATTTCATAGAGAAAAATGCTCATAATTTCATCTATCGGGAATGTCAAAGTTAGCTAAAAGAAAAAGATGTACAGTCAATGGTAATCCATTTTACACAAATACAAGTTAAAAATATAAATTTTTTTTATACTTTGGATCTAAATGATAATGGACAATTTAAGACTATTTATGGATCCATCCAAGATCAAGATTGGCAAGCACTTATTTTGATGATGTACTTACCTTTAACTCAACATTCCTGATAAATGCATATCAAATACTATTTTGTCTATTTGTTGGAGTCAACCATCATGGATAATCCACAATGCTTGGTTGTGCATTGTTATCATATAAGAGAACTGATATATTTAAATGGATATTCCAATCATGGCTGGATGCAAATGGAAGTCAGCACCTAATATCATCATAACTGACCAAGATAAGGCAATCGAGGCTATTGTTAGAGAGATTTTCTTCAATGCACAACATCGATTTTATTTTTGGCATATATTGAAGAAGATTCTAGAAAAGATTCATCACATTTGCATAGCCAATCTTAAATTTATGGTTGAGTTTGATGAGACAATATAGGATATAATTATAATACATGCTTTCAAGGAAAGGTGGATACAATTCATGGAAGAATGCAAGGCTATAGATTAGTTAAATGATCTTTATGAATGTCAGTAAAAATGGATTTCAGTTTACCTTAAAGATACCTTCTTTGAAGGTTTCTAAGACATTATATTTGATTTATGTGCATGTTTGTAAATTTCTAACACCATTTAGATATTTAATGCTTATTTTATTTTTCATAATCATGTATAGGCATGTCGTCTTCACAAAGGAGTGAGAGCATCAATCACTTCTTTAATGAGTTTATAAATTCGAAAACTACAATCAAGAAATTTATCGATAAGTATAAAGATATCTTGGAAAAAATATATGAGACAAAAAATAAGCAAGATAATAAAACATTGCAAATAAATTCTTTTCTAAAAACATCCTCACCTTTTGAGATGTAAGAGTAGCCAAATATACAATATGCACTTCAAAAAATTTCAGAATGAGGTCCTTGAAATAGTTACATCAAATGCTAAATTAATTGAAAAAGTTAACAAATGTGTTGTATATTCCATAAAGTTATTTGAAAGAATTAAAGTTAATACAATAAATAAGGAGATTATAAAAAATTATATCGTTTCATACGACAACCATTTGGAGGAGGTCAAATGCTAGTACCGATCCTTTCAGTTCAAAGGTTACTTATGTAGGCATGACTTATTAGTCATTCATCAAAGCAAAATATTTCATATTCTAGATAAGTACTTCTTGAAGAGATGATGCAAGGACATGAAATACCAATTCAATGATTTTGACTGTAATATTTAATTTTGTGATAAAAGTACCTAATAAAATCTCTATGCAATCACATTTTTTAAACTGAGATGTCTTATTTAATGTTTATGAAAACCTATTATATGTCATGAAATCCTAATACAAATATGATATGTTATTGATTGTAGATATACTTTGATGAGTCATCGGATGATGAAACTTCTACAAGTAACCTTCATATCCGAAGATGCATTTAATTTAGTAATGGATGATCTAACACCATTATTCAGAAGAGTTGTAGATGCCAATTATGTAACTCAGCAAAGTACACAACTTGTAATCAAGATCCTAAATAAATTGCTATAAAAGCCAGTCTAAGAAAGAATATAATTAAGAGTAAAGTCGAGAACAAATCAAAGAAGTCAAGAAAAATATGAACAATGCTTCCATTGACACTCTTTTTGTACAAAATAAAAAAAAAAACCTATTACAAAATAGAGGAACACTTCCCATCAAGTAGTAGAAGTACCTAACAAATAATTGAAACTACTATATCATTTTCCAATCCTTTTTTAGATGGGTTTAATACTTATGTATGCAATCAATTAACACAAGAGAGAGCATAAAATGCTAAACTTTTCTAAAGTCTTGTATAAATTTATAATGTTTACATAAATTTATAACAACATATATTCTATATTTGATTTACTATATATTATTTTAACATGTAAATTTAGGCATTAATTTATGGCATCCAAGACTAAAATAGGGAAAACAAATTTATGACATCCCTTGATATAATTATAATATCTATTTATAAAATTATAAGAACCCGGCATGAAACAAGAAATTAAAAGAATTAACCCCTCCTAACAGGACTTCCTATTATCCGTGGCCTGAATTATGACTTCCAAAATATCATAACATGCTATGAAAAGAAATGAAGATAATTCAGGCCGAATCAGGATTATGACATCCTAGTTCAAAATTTATGACACTCTCATTAAAAAATTATGATATCACTATAGGATATATAAAACTAAAGACATTAACCCCTCCTACCAGCACTACCTATCACTTATGACCTGAATTATAACTCTCAGAATATCATCACATAATGATAAATATATGCCAAAAAAAAATTATGACATTCTAGTTCAAAAATTATAATATCCTAGCTCAAAAATTATGACCTCTTAGCTCAAAAATTATGACACCCCTACAGAAAATATGAAACTAAAGGTATTAACCTCTCCTAACAGGACTTCGTATCATCTATGACCTGAATTATAACTCCCAGAATATCATAACATGCCATGAATGATAAAAGTTGATAAATATATGCCGAAACAGGATTATGACATCCTAGTTTAAGAATTATGATATCCTAGCTCAAAAATTATGACGTCCCTATAGAAAACATGAAAGTAAAGGATTAATCCCTTTTACTTGGACTACCTATCTCCTGTAACTTGAATTATGACTCTCAGAATGTCATGATACATCACTGAGAAAAAAAGATGATAAATATATACTGAAACAAAATTATAACATCCTAGTTTAAAAATTATGATACCTTAGTTAAAAAATTATGATACTCCAGCATGAAACATGAAACTAAAAGCATTAACCATTCGTACCAGCACTATCTATTACTTGTGACATGAATTATGATTTTTAGAATATCATAACATACCACGAAAAATAAAAGATGATATATATATGCCGAAATAGGATTATGACATCTTAGTTCAAAAATTATGATACCCTATGATGGGAACATTGACCAGCCCAGAATCTGAAGTAGCCCAGCCCAGCCTAGAACCTGAAGCCCAGCCCAGAACCTGAAGCCAGCCCAGCCTAGAACCTGAAGCTAGCCTAGCTCATAACCTGAAGCCAGCCCAGCCCAAATCCTGAAGCCCCAGATCCTGAAGTCGATGCAGCACATATCCCGGAGCAACATGGATCCCGGAGTAGCACGAATCCCGGAGCGCATCTAAATGAAAATAAGTATAATTTTTTTGGATGTACGAGGGATTGGATATCTTGAAATTTTAGGATTAGTTTCTCTACGATTATTTTAGAATTTATTTTAATCATTGGTTTAGGATTTAGTTGGATTAGTTTATTTTTAATAGTTTGAATGTATTAGGATTGAGGTTGAGGTATTTGAGATCAATATATCGGATATCTCAGATTTGCTCATTTAATTATTTTATGATTTGAATAAAAATTAGACGATGAATATTTGGGAAGAAAAAAGTAAAAACTCCTGGTTAAGGAGAGGGTGCTGATGCCCTGCATGGTTGCTCTGGTTAAGAGTGGACACTAAAGTCTGGGTGGGTAACCCAACCATTATATTTATGTTTTTTTCCTAAATTCTTCATTCCGTCTTTCTTCTCCATCTCTTGTTCTTCATCTCTGCTCCCATGTTTCTCTGGATTACTGAACTACTCTCTCTTCCCCTCGCTGTTCCAATCCTGAACACTCTAATTCTCGAATAATCCAGCCCATCGTCAATCCCTCCAACCCGCTCAATCCGCCTCCACCGCCCGATCCTGAGCATTAGTCCTTCCCTGGATCTGATCAACCACCGGAATCCCCTATGCACAGATCTCTCGGATTCGCCCGACCACCATCTCCCTGTATCAACCCGACCGAGCCAACCACCCCACCGCCCATCGTCACTGTCGTCCCTCGACGCTGCCACTGTCCTACTCCGCCCGACCACCCCATCTTCCGGATCGCCAGTCACCACCCCTTCCGCCTGGGAAATCATGCTCGGTCGCACCTCGATCGAATCCCATTGGATCCATCGCTGCCGAGTCTCCCGCCCGAAGTCGCCCACAATCAAGACGATGATCACTGCCACAAGAGCCAGCCACCGAAACCCCTTTCATGATGGCCTTCCTCCCATCCGTGCCGACCCCTCACCGTCGCCAATGGAATTCCACCCAGCCAGCCATCGCATGTTTCCTCGTGCCGCCGCCCGTCACTGGTGCCGGTGAAGACCACCGATTCCATCAAAATCATCGGTGAAGATCATCGATCTTCCTTTGTCTCTAGCTTCCATCCATGGGGAAGAAGCATCCCGCACGAACGTGAAAGCAAGGGAGGGCATACCGCACGGGTCTCAAAGCATAGCCGGTTTCCCCTAATGCCGACTTTAGTTTAGGCAGAAAATGAAGAAAAAAAGTGAAAACAAAAGTATGAAAGAAAAAAATTATATATGAAAAAAAAGGTTTATTTGAATAAAAAGTTTTTTGAAAAAAATAATTTGGGCCTGGTTGAATCTAGCCTAAAGGTCATTTCCTAGTGACCAACGATCTATCCCTTTAAAATAATCCTAATTAGGATCAGTCCCGCATCAGTTTTGGTATCAGAGCTGGCATTCCGCATCACCATAACTCAAAAATTATGACATCCTAGATCAAAAATTATGACTCTCCTACAAAAAATATAAAACTAAAGTATTAACCCCTCCTAATAGGACTTCCTATTATCTGTGGCCTGAATTATAACTTCCAGAATGTCATAACATATCATTGATGATAAAAGATAATAAATATATACCAAAATAGGATTATGATATCCTAGTTCAAAAATTATGACATCCTAGCTTAAAAATTATGATATCCCTGTAGAAAACATGAAAGTAAAGGTATTAACCCCTTCTATTGGGACTACCTATCACCTATGACCAAAATTATAATTCTTAGAATGTCATGATACACCACTAAGAAAAAAAGATAATAAATATATGCTAAAATATAATTATAATATCCTAGTTCAAAAATTGTGATATCCTAGTTAAAAAAACTATAATACCTCGGCATGAAACATGATATCCCTGTAAAGAAAATATTATGAAAAACTTATAGATAGTGATATCATATCCCTATTTGATGCTATAACATCCTTTCAGAAATTTGACATTCTGGCACAGAACGTAATATCTTATATCCAAAAAACTACATGTAATGAACAAAATATATTTATAGCATTCTAGTTTAAAATAATTATACATAATTTTTCTTTTCATTAATATTTAAGGATAATATTAATTAAATTATAAATTTATGATCTCATCTTACAAAAAGTCAATAAATTGAAGAGAAAAAGCCATGACAAATATTTAACTTTTTTGTCCTAGTTTTTTTTAAAATATGATTGAGGCCCTTTTTTAATATTCTTGCTCCTAACTATCATCAGTATAAACTGATATCATCTTATATGAAGTTCCAATGATCTGGCCTATCCCTGCAAGTAAGAAATTTTACGTATTTTAAATAATATAGATTGCAATCTAGTGAACCAGCTGGTTGAGAAGGGCATTCAGCATTTTCCTTCGTGGCCCACTTCATCACGTCTTCATTATTATAGTAGATATGAAACATTGGGATGACAATATTTTACCACTTCTTCGTATTGGATTTATACCTGGCATTGCATTTTATGAAATTTAGATACATGAATACCTTCTTTTCCATGTCAATTGCAACCAGGTGCTAGTGCAAATTTTCTAAGTTGATAGTAGTGAAGAGAAACCTAAACTCCTTTTCTTCATTACCAGCTGCATTAAAAATTATATTCTTAGCCATTCCAGCAAGTTCATGAAATAATAATGGAGATGTTATATACATCTCAGTAGTTATAACAGGTACAATGATGTACTTATGGTACATATCTGGATACTCTTTCCAATTCTTTATAGGAAATTTTGTCTGACATCAATTATCTGTCAATGCAAAATAAAATAATTAATAAAATATAACATAACATCATATAATACTGAAACCATAATAAAAAATATTAAAAAAATAGATATCATAATATACAATAAGAATAATAAGAAAATAAAGTTATACTCCGAATCTTACATCATCAACTATCATTTTGATTAGTGAAAAGATCATGACCATGTGTCCTTGTGATACTGCCTCCATGTTCATTGGTATACATGACCTCTTTAAAAATGGATAAATGTAAAGGATATCATAAAACAAGATATTGAAAAAAAGATTAGCATACATAATAGAAAAAATATATAATACTACGAGCTGATGCTTTCTTTCAAAAAATTGTTAATCAATTTTTTATCCTCTTCAAATTGTAAAGGCAAAATTGATTGATCAGCCTGTGATGTGGTCACTGTCTTAGATTTTTTGGTGGCTCGGTCGGTGTCAAAAATAGGATCCATTTTCAATTATGAGGCCTTCCATAGCCTAGGTTATTTTTTTATCCTTTTGATAATTGAAGGGACCAAAGATAATTGTTTGTCCCTCTCAGAATCCTCAATCATAAGGATATCCTTCATTTTTTCCTATATCCTTGGTACATCTTGCCCTATGAATTCCACCTCCTCTTTACCATCCCCTTCCTCTCCTTCGTCCTCTACTTTATTTATATTGCTCTCCTTTTTGAGAAATAAACTCAAGAGGTTCTCAACAATGATAAGTCTTTTTTTTAATATCTTCAAGTTCAGTTTTCATCTTCGCATAGGTTGCATAGCTAATATTTGGATCCGAGGATGCTTTTGCTTCTGGAGTGATAAGCTACTACTTCTATGACATAGGTACAATAGCACCCTTTACCTGCAAGCAAAGAAGAAAAATAAATTAAATTAATAATAATAATAATAATTTATTATTTAAAGAATTTATCATATCATGGATCATCTTACCAACTCATGGGGCTGTATGTTGCCAACCTGAATATTCTGTAGCTTCAACTGGCCGTCATACCACTTCAATAGCCTAGGTAGTTTATTAGGATATGCTAAGGCTCCATTGTGGTATGCTCGAGAAACCATACATGTACATTAGCATTGTATATTTTAAAAATATGAAAGAATTCAAATAAAGATAATTATACTCGCTTCTACATGTGAAAGATCCTTACCACTAGAGCTGTTGAACAGGCAAATAGTGCAGGCTACCTCCTACCCTTATCACACCTCTTTGCATGTACTGGCTTCCCGGATCTCAAGCAACCAACAATCTCTGGAAGATCCATAATTATCAAGTCTTTGATTGTAGAAGCCCAGTCAATTGCTCCCAACTAAGATAAATATCTAAGGGATATGATATATGAGACATGCTTGATTTGACTTTGAAGCCAAAAACATTCCAAACATGTATGCGATCCGGAGTCTAACAGTGTCCTCAATGTCCTCTTATATCTTCGAGGATCGAAGTTGGGAATCAATTTCTTCAAATCTTTATGCTGGAGATCTAATTACTGGCCAAATCTTTAAAATAACCTGTCCTTTTTATTTTAGCCTGCAATAAAGATCTTCTTTCCATAGCATGGAAGACCCACAATCAATGCCACTTCCTTAATACTGAATGTAACTACTTTATCATAAAAAATGAACTCATCACCTCATTTATGGCATTTGATTATATCTGTAAAGAGTCACCCTTCGATTATGAATGGTTGCATATCAAAAAAGGCACCAAATGGAGTCTTCCGAATTATATCAAAATGAGTAGAAGAAAAATCTATCTTCCAAACATTCTGAATGTAAATTGCCAGCTTGCAACAGTCCTTAAACAATTGTGACTTCACACTAGGCTATAGAATAATTGCAAAATCACCTTAAACATAGAAAAATAGAGAAATATCATATTATGAAAAAATAAATTCTATCTAACTGTTATAAAACATGTAAGGCTTCCTAGCTTAAATCTATGCAGAATGTCATAATATTTGAACTAGAATATTATAATTTTTGAACTATGATATCATAATACTATTTCAAGCTAAATTATTTTTTTTTCATCATGGCATGTTATGATATTGTGGGAGTCATAATTTAGCCCAAGATAAAAGAAAGTCCTAGTATGAAGAGTTAATGCATTCAGTTTCTTGTTTCATGCTGGGTGTCATAATATTTGAACTAGAATGTCATAATTTTTGAACTAGGATATCATAATAATATTTCGAGCTGAATTATATTATTTTTCATCTAGCATGTTATGATATTGTGAGAGTCATAATTCAGCACATTGATGAAAAAAAAGTCCTGCTAGGGAGGGTTAATGGATTTAGTTTCTTGTTTCATGCCGGGATATTATAATATTTGAATTAGGATATCATAATTCTTTAACTATGGTGTTATAATACTATTTCGGGCTGAATTATATTATTTTTTCACCGTGGCATGTTATGACATTATGGAAGTCATAATTCAGTCCATAAATAAAAGAAAGTCTTAGTAGGAAGGATTAATATATTTAGTTTCTTATTTCGTACCGTGGTATCATAATATTTGAATTTTGGTATCATAATTTTTGAACTAAGATGTCATAATATTGTTTCGGGCTAAATTATAATATTTTTTTTACTGTGGCATGTTATGATATTGTGGAAGTCATAATTCAACTGATAGATGAAAGAAAGTCTTGGTAGAAAGGGTTATGCATTCAGTTTCTTGTTTCGTACCGGAATATCATAATATTTGAACTAGGATGTCATATATTGAAAGGGGATATAAAAATTATAAAAAATAAATTTTTGGCATACAGTATCATAAGTCTAGGATATCTTATGATTACTAAAAAATTTCTAAGGCTTTTCACCTTAAAACTGTGCATCATGTCATAATTTTATACTATCAAGTCATAATTTTGTGAATAGATATCTTAATTTTTTTTAAAAAAATATTATGGCATCCCTTTTTAGATATAAATTTTAAATAATTATATTAAAATATATAATTTCTTTACCTTCTTGTGGTTCTCTAACTTCTTATGAGAAGGAACTTTTCAGATATAAATTTTAAATAACAAGTGTTGTACTTTCTTTCGGCAACTGCACTTCCTTCTTGCATTGCTTTTGTGTTCGTAGTCTGCGTTTAAGCACGAAACCTCTAAACTCCATTGATAGAAAGATTTAAAAATCCTAACTCTTCGTGATATGCTCAAGAATGAAAAAGTCTAGCAGCTACTCGGGATGGGATGGAAATGGTCACTATCGATTGTTAAGATGAAGCGTAGACCACCAAAGAGAAAGAGAACAAGCAAAAATAATGGAAAGGTCTCTAGGTGGTGATTGGAGGTCGGTGCATAGAATTTTTTATGTTTGGAGTAGAAGAAACATATTTCTAGTCTGGTGTAGCTATTTTTTATTCGAAGAGACGAGAAAAAAAAAAAAATTGTGTGGATTTGAAAACCGTAGATACAACATCCCATCCCGCCAAATTAGGTCAAATCTACAAACCAACATAGAAAAAAGAAAAATTGCAAGAAAAGGATTTGCTCAAAGCAAAGGAGGAATCAAAGCCATTCGCAAACTAACTGATCTATAACTGAAGTAACATCCGTGAGAGAGGAAGCAAGAGTCGCAGCAAAAACAACAAAGAATTTTTTATAAACCGAAATCGAGGGACGTGCCAATTTTTCAAGGAATTGTTCTCTTGACGACGCTCGGGCTCTTTTGTGCTACAGAGGATGAAATTTTTTTATATTTTTAAGAGAATAAAAAGACAGCTAGGATTTTCAGCACCGCACGCACGCGGTGTACAAAGAAATTTCCACAATTTCAAATGAATTCGTGCCAGCTACTAAACTTTTGGGCCATTTCAAGGAGAATTCGACACGTGGGAGTAGGGGGTTATAAAAGATAAAAGAATAAAATAAAAAGAAACTTATCCGGATGGTTGCTGACGGTTAAGGAGGGTGGTAACCGACAGTTAAGGAGGGGAGGTTACGGCAGTTGCCATGGGAAAGCGCCTATATATTCCCATCTCCCAGATTTTGTTTCTTTGCGGTCTGGCGGCTCAGTTCGTCTCTCTTTTATGATGGGTTGAATACATTACAGGTAGTGTAAATTATGATGCACATACTGTAGGTTTTGATGGCATCTTCATCTCCAACTTAAGGTTTTGGTGGCCTTTTCTAAAACTAAAAATTTGATTAGAAAAGTAGTTGATTGAAATAGATACCAATCATGCTTAAACTTTCTAAGATACTGATTGTATACAAATATAGAAACTCTTCCTATGAGAAGTTTTATTATTTGTATCTCATTAGTATTTTTAGCCTTTATGATTGTTGATGTCATAAATTAAAGTTTTATCTTTGATCGCATATCCACATTTTTAGACATCATTTTAATTAAACCGATGTCGACCATCTTATTTCAAAATGAAAATAATAATAATAATTTGAAGTAGTGGATGTACTGCTATACTGTTGAAATATATCAACCATGCTCAGGCTTTATGAGATATTGGCTAAGTACGATCAAAGAAACTTCTCATATTAAAAAAAATAAGATCTTTTTATTATTTGTGCCTTATCAATATTTTAGACTCGATGGTTGATGCAATCTTAAATTAAATTATTATCATTGGTGGCATATCTAGACTTTTTGATAAGAGTGGCATATCTATACTTCATTTGACATTTTCATGCTAAAGCTTTCATGAAATAAAACTATAATAACCACGATTGAAACGCTCAAATATACTCCCCAATTGTTACCATCATTAGTATAAAATGGAAACAATATTAAGACTATTGGGAGAACATCTTTAAATTTGTATAGTATTTTGATAATCAAGCTTCTATTTGGTTGTACCAAATCATGTACTTCTATATTGGATATGTTCAAATAGAAAGTTTCATAATATAAGAGGACTTACACTTGTTTAGGCCTCATCAAGGCTCAATATAGTAACCTCTTTGGTGGAAAATATGCTAACTTTGTGGGATGATAGTTTGTATACCATCATTTCTTACCATCAAGAAGTGAATCATGCCCGTCCATTAAGCTAATTACAAATATCGACCTGTCTCGATTATGAAAACATCTCATAGAAAGAAAATGAGATGTTTACATTAATTAAGCCTCGCCAATAATTGTTAGGCATTGGCTGGCATGATATATAATACATTCTAATATATTATCATTGCCCTTTTACTTGAAATGTTGAAACTCTGAACATATTTAAATTCCACGTTGGCAACAAAATGGACTGCAACTCAGTGGGTGAAAAATAAAAGGAGAGAAAAAAAAAAAAAATACAAGCACCATATCTAGTTGGATTTCCATCAGTAACCCGTATGAATTTAGGACACGTCACCCGTTACAACAGCAAAGGAAAAGAAATCTCTGAAAAAATTATTTTCAAGGAATCATGTTCCAAGGTGCTTGCACCATGTTCCAGTAAAAAAGTTTCATTCATTGGATTCTAGGAACAATGGTCCTTTAATCCATGACATTAGCAAGGTAAGAAAAGAAAAGGGAGAAGGAGAACAAAACAACAGACCCTCCAAGCCTACAGCGCTAATGAGAACAATCATAAAATAGGCACCGTATTTTACATTAGCATAAGTAGAAAAAAGCTACCTTCGGAGGCCAGACAAACCATTAGATATAATTGAATAGAATCATAAATCAACAGAAAAGAGGGCAGAAAATCAATCATACATAATTAAATGGACCGATGAATTAACTTGTGTTTATGGGAAAAAACTTTGCAGTATACTTCCTCTTCTATTTTTGTGTCTGGTGGCATGGAAGATCAGTTACTGGGTCTCTGTAGGTGGAAGGAGGATGAAAGAATCCGAAAGAGACCGTCCGGGTTGTCTGCATGCACCTGAAAGGCCAAACTAGAGAGTGAGATGCATTTTTGCAGCTACCTCACAATTGCCATGCAAAGACAAGATGATAGGACGAAGCAGAGTTCCAACCCTGAAGGAGGAGAAGAATAGCTTCCTATATTTTGTAGGGGATAAAACAACATAGATTAGAAGATTGTAGTGGGTCAGCCCATAAGATCATAGAATGTATAAGAGTTACAAGCATGTATCAGAGCTTCTCACAGAGGAAAAAGAACTCGGTTTACCAATATGAGCTGCCCAAAGCTAATGAGTGTTTTTTTTTTTGGCCAATTTGCAACCCCGGTGTTCTTCATTGCATGGCCACCCACCCACAGGAGGAGGAGGAGGAGATGGTTGAAACTTGGAACAATAGACATTATACCCACAAACTCTATTGGGTCTATACCGTATCAGAAGCAAAATGCCACAAAGGTAGGTAGCATACCCAGTGTCCAGCATCTTCAAGCACATGCATCTCAACTCCAGCTCCCTCGTCTGCAGCCAACTCCTCTGCAGCATGAATCCTTCGAAGATCTTCAAGAGCCCATCTGTGCAAACTTCTTTCAGCTTTCAAGAAATTCATATGAACCCCCCGGGGCACATTCTCCACAGTTTCCCTATACATGTTAAAATAACGGCAAGTAATAGAAGTTTTAATTAAGATAACTTCCAATAATCTTAATTTAAACATCATATTGCTCAAGGGATATCACCAAAGATTTGTTTCTTCGTATGACTTGTACATCTCAGCAATGCCCTTGAGGTCAAAATTCCATGAGAAGCCTGGTGGTGATGATGAACCAGGCTGACCAACTGGCCTGAGATTTGTCACCACCCACTGAGACAAGTAAAAAAGGAGCAACTTAATTAGCCTGCAAAGCAAGCCGTTGGACCTATTTTTCCTCCTTTTTCTTTTAGTATTTTCCCAAAATTCAACTAAGCTGAGCTACCATAACTGGTAATCTTGGTATGCACAATATCATGTCTGATTATGAGAATTGCTACAAATGGTCAATATTCATATTGAAAGTATACCCTTGCTACATCTGTAGAAAATCCTTCTTGAACTAGAGCATTCACCACTTCATGTTTTGAGGAAACCTGCCAAGTGCAGCCATGAAATCAAAGCTTCAATTCAATATAATGTTGGTGAATTTTCTATGAACTTGGTAAAGCAATTAATGGTGGTGGGATGGAGAAAGGGAAAGAGAAGATGAAGTTAGGGAAACCATAGTTATGGTTTAGACATTACTGAATCCTTTATACGGGGGGCATTGTTCCAGTTGTCAACTTAAGGAAGAAGTTTGAAGGATCATACAAAGCCATAGATCCCAAGATTTTCAGGATATTACAACTCTACCCTTCAGATGAAATCCAGTAACACCTCCATCCCCGCTCACCCCCACCCCCCCAACCAAAAAAAAAAAAAATCTTCTGCAAGAAAAAAAAAAGGGAAGAAAAAGAGAAAAGACGTCCACCTGCAAGGGAGATTCTCATCAAACACGTCCTACATCTTAAGACATGCTCCAGTAACTGTATAATTGAATGGATCAAAAATGTTTCTCTATTTATTGCCATATGATACATTAAACACCACCAACCACCGAGTGTAGGTTTATAATGAAGAAATAGCCACAACCATTTTCTCAATAAATAAAAGCACTCAAAGTTCATAATTCAAGTAAGAATATCTCAATGTCCTACATAGCAGATCTGACAGTTTACGTTTGCCTTGTCAAGTAAAAACTCAATATATTTGTGAACAAGAAATGATAAATCTCTGTCACTTAGCACTCTGAAAATTAGATTATGCAGAAAGAGCAATAAGTGTTTTCCATTATGGATGATAAATAGAACCAATTTACTGGGAAAAACCTTACCTTTTGTGGCATGCCACTTAGAAAAGAAATCAGTTCACCAGGATGATCTTCACCATCTCCACCAGGGCGAACTTTTCCGGGAGTAGCATCAAGAACCCAGACCTTCAAAGAAGAAAGCATTATGAAATAAAATTGTTTAAAACATCAAATCAAGTAACAAAGATATGGAACTGAACATATAGGGTCATGCGCAATCAAATTTTGCCCTTACCCTGACAGGTCGAGCAAGAGGTTTTGCAGCTTGTTCTACCATGCTTAAGGCAACTGAGAAGCATATGTTACAAATGCACAAAAGAATGATTTAGTGCAAAAAATTCTTATTTTCCATAGAACTTGCAAATGAAAGTACCTTTGCCACCAAAACTGTGACCAACTAACACTCGAGGGGTTACTCTGAGTTGTGCCACCTGTTTCAAGCAAAATGTGTCAGTTAAATCCATTGTAATAACAATGAAAGAATGAGATAACAACCTGTAATGTCTTTTAAAATCATAAAATCCAAGAAATAATGGTGATTAAACTTGTTATAGACATTAGAAAATAAGTTGCAATTATGCAGCAATATTGGTTTCCAAGCCAACTTCGTAGGCAGAGTAGCTTGAGTTCATTATATATCACTACCAAAACCATGATCAATAAACCTTGCCCCATCAATTTGCATTGTCAAGCATTAACATTTATGGCCACTGGTTAGATCAGAATAAGCATTTTTAAGTGTAAAGTGTTTTAAATTATTGCTAATTATTATCTAAATATTAGAAACCAGGTCTTTTATTTGTTCATAACATGGTCATTAGTATGTCATACATATTATTAGATATATTGAAAAAAGGAAAAAATAACTAGCATCCCGAAAGCATTGAAGAAGACAAAGTTTTGATTATTTTCTCAAGTCTGTAGGTGACAAATGGGTTGACCAGGGAGACACAAGAAGGCTTTTTCCATTATAATATAATGCATTATACAACATTGACATCATTTTTCATGTTCATAATTTTCTATGAATCTTATCTAACTATCCATCTCATTCTTACTATGATTCTTTATCCTCGTACATAACCCAGACATTGATTTTAACTTACTATGATTCTTTATCCTCGTACATAACCCAGACATTGATTTTAAGTCTGACAAATAGACTAAGGTCTCAAGCCAAATACATGAAAAGCATATGTTCACAACTTGAACCAACTAAATAATTCATTCAATATTAATGTCTCTGAATAGGGTTGCGAGAATGTGCCTTCATTAGATAAGCAAAGGAATTCCTAGGTGAGTTCTCATAAAGTTTGTCATTTCAAAATTAAGTACTAAATATGTTATCTGAAGAATTAGATAACAAGAGTGCAGACTGCACGTGAAACCTTTACAGGTAAAGATCAAGAGGGTTCTCATAAATTTTGCCACTTCAAAACTGAGTATTAAATACTTATTATGAAGCATTAGATAAGTGAAGTGTAAACTGCACGTGAAACATTTACAAGTAAAGATCAAGAAATACGCACAAGCTTTAGAACATCAAGAGCAGCTGAAGCAACAGAATGCGGTCCATGCTTCTTAAGTGATGCAGAATCACCATGACAACGCAAATCAACCAAAAGAAACTGCACTAGCCATAGTGGATAACCAAATTGGTAAACAAGTATAACAACAATCATTAAAAGGATGCACAGTAAATCCAAATTTTGAATGTGAGACCAACTGATAAGCAAAAATATATGTATGTTGCTCAAGAAAAAGCATGACCCAACATGAAAAGTGAAATAAGCATTAGGTGGTAGAGAAGCGTTATGCTACAAAACTTGCTTTGTCCATGCTTCACTACCACCAAATGCAACTCTTTGATTGGAGATCACACATGGGTCTCCCATAATTCAAGAACTGGAAGGAGCAGTTACAGGGCTGGAAAGGAACAAAGGAATGCACGGATAGGAGAAAAAACAATTAGCCAAAACACTTTTCAGGGCAAGTAGAGACAATGATGTGCAGAAATGGAAAGAAAGAGGTGTGACAAAAAATGATAAATGACAAAGATGTCTCCATAGGTAGTAGGTAAAATACCTGCCACATGGGAAATTCTTGAGCCAATCTCCTTGCAAAAGATCCTGAGAAAATTTGAGCCATCACTGACATGCATCTAGAAGAAATTCAAAAATATATTAAATGGACAAAATTAGAACCACAACTACATTTATGTTTATGTAAGTACTTGAAGATATTCAATAATGATGTTTAACGTATGTATAATAGCCATATCAGAACATTCCCAATTGATAAAAGTGAGAAAATGTATTAGTTCTGCAAGCAGATGGTCTGTAACCAAAATTTGGAGGCTCACACATAACTGTTTGTAAATCAATGAAATGGATATGACTTCTCATAAACAAGGGGACTAATGACATTGCAAGGATGCATTAAATTTTAAAGAAACAGCATTTTTTATTAACCATTGCCAACCCAGTGTGAAGTGGAAGTGTTTGATGCATCAAAAACATGAGCCCTGCTAATGTTAGAAAGATATGTAAAGATAACAACGAGCATGCTACAAGAACCCCCACCTAAAATCCAAAATGGAATGGCTGGCAAACAAGATATAGCAAGCAGGACAATCCTTTTAAGAAGGAAAAAGGTCTGCAAATAACTGCATAAAATTTGGTAACAAAAGGCATTGCCATTTTGCTTTTCCATTAAGGATGAAGAGTTTTAAAAAAAAACAAAAGGTAAGAATGAGAAATACATACATAAGTTGCCAGACTGAAGATGTTTAAATAGGGAAATGCTATCCCCATTACCAAGGCCAATTACCTGGTGCAAAAGACTAATACAAACATTGAACAAAATACCAATCAGTCACATGACAGCCAATATTTACAAATACATGAACTGACTAAGCCTAAGTAACTCAGAATGGCTGAGCTGGATACTTGTGCCGAATATTAGATTCAAAAAGAATCAGCATTTCTTCAATGAATAGATAGATCTGTTCTGTTAAGAAGGGCCATTTTCACAATTTAGGTTTTGAAATCTGCTCATTGTAATGAAGGCATGCATGAAATGCATTTGAACATGCAGCAGAAGCTTTCAGTACTAACAATATAAAAAGGAAAATACCCCAACCACAAAACAGTACCAATCTTTGTTGAGTAAACATATTTGTTCATTGCTTTGAAGTTTTAACTATATAATTCAGTCAAAGATTAATCGTCTTAATTCAAATGTGGAAATTTATCCAAAAATACCCGACAAGTAAGATTGAATGAAGGTTATAAAATTATGCAAGCATGATAGAATCATAATCTCTGGAACTACAGCATTAAGGAAAAGTCAATACATTAAAACTATAGGTAGTTTAGTTACCCCAGTTTTTCCTCCCACCAAGAATTCCATGCAGGAGAACAGCAGTAGGGGGATCAGGTACTGACTTGTCCATAAAAGAATTCCACTCGACCTGTTCCAAATAAAATAGAAAATATGAGTATTTGAAATTTTATATAGACCACAGATTCTGCTTGAACAGAGGTTTAATGTACAACAGACTCATTAAGCTTTAATCAAATAACAAATGGACGATGGTGGTGATTATTCGGCCATCAATTCTTTGCTGCATGCTATGGCATATGCAAGCAATTACTCATTAGCTATATAGTGATCCATATAAGGGATGAAACTCCCACAATGCATACTTTGCTCTTAGGTGTAGCCTGAATAGGGGTGGCAATTAGGTCGGGTCGGGTATATACGGGTCAGATCAGATTCAGATCGAGTCAAAAAAGCCTGAACCTGAACTCGACCTGTTTATTAAATAGGTTGTAATTTAAAACCTGAGTATGACATATTTATTAAACAGGTAACCCGATCCGACCTATTTAACCCGTTCATTAAATGAGTAACCTACTAACCTGACCCGACTTGATCCATTTAATCCGTTTAATAAATAAACTATTAATACAACTCAACCCGACCCAACTCATTTAACCTGTTTAATATATGGATAAGCTATTAATACAACCCAACCCATTTAACCTGTTTAAAATAGAACCTAGCCCAGCTCAACTCGCTTAATACAAAAACATAAAAAATCTAGATATAAAAATCATTACAAACTAAAAATAGTTAACAAAATAATAATTCATATAAAAGAATTCCTAACCAACCATTATACTAGAACTCAATACTTTCATTCTAAGACAATTTAAGTTAGCTTTAATCAAGAAGAGTTGGGTGGATCAAGCACGAATTGTCTCGCATTAATTGGAGGCCATGGAATTATGGAATAAAGGTAGGATAAATTAAGAAAATTTGGTTAGATGTGGATCCAGGTTGCTCGAGCCTTCAACCTGATTCAAATCCAACTTTAAATTGGCTTGACAATTCCAATCCAAGCTCGGGTTAATTAGATACATAATGGCCCATGCAGCACCACTAATTATTTTCGAGAGAAAACTTGCCTTTTTCGGCATTTTGTATAGGAGTTTTGGGATATCTTGTACAAGTCCTCATCCACTAGCTTGGGCTTCTTCCATTCCTTGTTATACTGCTTCACCCCTCCTCTTACCCCTCATCCCTTCTTCCTCTGTAACCCACATAACACACTAAAACAAACATAAACTAAGGAGATCGAGCTTTATTTCACAAAAAAAGGCAAGAATTAATTACCAACCTTTCGGTGATGGTGTTGTTGCTATGGTCGCACCACCTTGAAGAGATCTTTACCATCTCCTACAGAGAAGTGGGCTTGGATCAAACCAGCCTCCATTGCCATCTCGAAGCATACATCATCGGGATCTCGTCCCAAAAATTCCAGCTCCCAAAGGCCAAAACCTGATGCCTTTTCTTTGCATCCTCTCAAACCAAATGCCACCGTGGGGGGAGGGGGGAGGCCAAAGAATGAGGGGACGATTCAACATGCAGCCATGGGGTAAGGGGGGAGGCCAAAGAAAGGGGGCGGGAGGCACCGCGCTGTGAGATGGGAGGGGAGAAGGCTGAAGGAGAGGGGGCGGGGGGGGGGGAGGCACACTACCGTGAGATGGGGGGGAGGCCGAAGAAGGAAAAAAATCAAAAAAAAACTAGAAACCCTAGTTTCAATTCAACATGGAAGGAAATTTGGATGAATGGCGCTCGGTGACAGACTGGCAGTTGGCGCTCCCATTTCCCAAAATCCCAACCCATCCCGCACTCCTGCTGGTGGGCTAGGCCTAGCATGAAGCGACGGAGGAGACCTATGGGCTATGAGATTGTGGGCCTATTAAACACGTTAGCAACCTTACCCAACCTGATCCATTTAGATTTGTATATTAAACAGGTTAAACAGGTTAAATAGGTCAAGGACCTGAAACATGAACCCAATTTGTATATTAAATGAGTTAAATAGGTTGACCCGTTTATGACCCGAATTTGTTTAAGCTCAACCCAAACTTGTTTAAGGTGGGTCGAACGCGGGTCGGATTAGTGGGTCAGGTCATATTTTGCCATCTCTAAGCCTGAATATATACATGACATGTAGATTCAGCAACTAAATCGACATAATAAACATGATAAGAATTTTAGAATTTGAGACAAACATTCATTTCATCAAATTTAGAAGCCATGATGCATCGACTGACCATTTGAATAATTAGGTTTCCACCATGTTAAGGAAAGATGATTGTTGACCTACATGCTACCAACATTTATCCAGCTGTTGGTCAATAATTTCTTGAAGTATATCAAAGCAGTGTTTTTCCCAAAATGTCCCACATATCAGTCTACTTATATTGTCTTCTAGCACCTACCTCTTTACAAGAGAGAATTTTATTACGAATGATGGAATAGCATGAATGTATCCTTTTTCCGATAGATTCCAAGAAAATATTAAGCATTGCTTCCACAGAAATCACTATTCTGATTTTTAAAAAAAATACTCTGATAATCCAGAAAAGAAGGCTAAAAGAAAAATATTAAAAATTATTGGCATTAAATTACCCTACTTATGTAATATGTTATAAATTTGCAGAAAACTTGACAGGCCATACATGTCACATTAATCTAATTTTGATCTCCACTAATCACAACTACAAGTGAAAAGTGTCAATAACCAATTGAACAGAACCAGCTGAATTATTCTATCTAAATAATATGCTAAATAAATGACATCTGCAAGAAAATTCAATTACTCATGCAGTCAAGAAGCAACCAACAAGGTAATGGGAGGAGGAATTGATATTGAACTTACAAGGCTTCCTTGAACCAGATCATAAGCCTGCAAAAGATAAAGAACTAAAGTTATTTCGTCCTTGGTATATCTAAAAATAAAGTTATAATTTACCAGCACTCCACTAGATTTGGCAACATCTGGATGCTGAACAATTTTCTGGTCTAGTAAAGCCATACAAGTGCAGAATCTTCGACAGGATTCCAAAGGTTTTGTCCTACTCCTGGAACTGTTTGCAAATAATCGGCCAACATGGTGTGCCTCAGCCTAAAACCAACCATAGACATGAATGTAAACAGAACAGAATTTCGTCATAACAGCTTTCAATAATAAATGGAGAAAAGTAGGCAATTGCCATAAAATCACCCCTGTTTTCAGAAAGAAGACAGTGCCTAGCATTAAAAGAATTTCACACAAGCAATGGCTGCCAGATTATTATTTGAAAGAACATCAGGTTCGTTCCACTCAAAGGGCATCTCTGATCACTGACTTAGCATTTACTTGCAGGTGTAATTGAACTGTCAAATTTGCATTAGCATGATAGGTTTTACCTTTCTGAGATAGAAATATCATAATTTACCTATTATTTCAAAAGGCCCAAAGAACAAAATCTGAAAGAGAGGATGCTGCTGCACCTTTAACACAGGTGTAAACAGGCAAATTGTCATGGCACAGATGTGCTATTCTTCATTACTAAAAATTAAATATACTTTTTTTATTCGAAAAAAAAAAAAAATCTTAGCCATTGAGTTGTCATGGTCACAGACAATCTAACTCATTTCCACTAGTAATCCAATCCATTTGCATCCCTAAACAAGTTTAGTAATTTTTTTCTTTAAGTGATCATATGAGTGGATTTCAGGCGTACACCAAACAATGCATCCATAAAACAAGACTACAACCTTAGCCACATCTCCGTTGTAGTTGCTAGTAGAAGAATGATTTGTTTACATTCTTTCATAATAATCGTATACTTTGATCTTATAAAGGTTCAGGTAAACCCAGTCGGTAGAGCATATCCAGAATTTCTCCCAAAAACCGTCCTGTTCAAATACCACAGAGCTCCACTTGGAAACAAGTCAGAACACCAAGATACCAATTTTGCAGCAAAGCATGTTCAATTGAGAGTAAAGAATGCAAGAATCATTGAAGTGCACAAATATGTAAATCCTCCACAACAAAGAACAATCACCTAGGAAAAGCACTAGAACAACATGAGTTTTCAGAATGTGTTGCAAAAACCTTATTAAAGGAAATCAAGCTAAGGATGAAGAAGATGCAAGTTGCAAGTATTGATAGCATTATAGTAGTGCACCAAAAACTTTTTTAAAATAAGAAAACTATCACCATAAAATCTACCTTGCTCCATTATGTTATCATAACATGCGTGATGGGCTGAACTTTTTGCTCGAAAATGAAACTGAAATGCATCAATTTTACTCAACCAATCCAAAACTAAGGTCATTTCTGGACTTTAGACTGAAACAAACTAATTAGGCCAAATTCATCATATAACAGAGCAATCTTATCAATATTTCCAATTCTATCTCTCATGATACAAACTAGAAAGAGCCAGTGTCTCCTGCTATTTCAAGCCATATATGATGTCCATGGAACACATTCGACCAGAATTAATAGCTTACCATTACTGGTTACTGAGCCAAATGACCAAAAATTTTGCATCCCACTTCAAACATGGATCTTGGCTAGACTCAATTTGATCCACCTTGTGTGGACATAAAATTGTAAGTTCATACTAGAACGACTGGCTAATTAACTGTAGTTTAAAGTTCTGTATGGATTTAAGTCTCATAGTAATGCTCTTAAAGGCTCTTCACATCACCTGCTTTCTATATGGGTTTTGCAATTTAGCACAAGTTCTTCCGGACCTAACCATGAATATTGCAGAACTAGATAAGATAAGCAGCTCTGTCTATAGTTCAATGCGTGCAAGCAAGTTTATACCATATCAAAGCCTAAGTTGTCCAAGTTTAGCAATGATGTGCTACAGTTGAAGAAAACAGCAATGTTGGTAAATTTCCTCAGCATTAAGACTAAAGCTTGTTTTAACCCAACTACCACCTAATTTGTAGGTTAAGATAACAGGTTAATCCCATGAAGTTTGGCTCATATTATAGATTATTGGAGCTGTAGCCGAGCTACAAAACTCTATAAGCACAGCGGACTGAATTGACCTCTACAAAACAGTGGACTAAACTGTGAAATAACCAAAATCCACGCCCCCCCCCCACCCCTCTTTTTCCCTCATCAAGAAGATTTTTGCTGTTTCATCAACATCAATATTCCAGATTCCTTCTCTATTAAAAAAGAAAACCTTATTAATATGAACTTAACTGGTGTTATTGCATTTAAAGCTAGGATCATTGACGCTGATAACCAGCAGATTGTTTTTCAATGTAAATTAAGAGGAAAAAGGGAAAAGGCACCAACTTTATAACTAAAATTTGAAGCCTATTCCGAGATAAAAGTTTACCGCACCTCCAATCCGATCCCTTCCCAAAAATCAAAGAAAAAAAATTGTCTTCGAAAATAAGCGAAGAACGGAGGATTGTATCAAAAAAAGAAAAGAAAAGAAAAAGTAAGCAACTTCGAAATCAGATCGAACCTTTGAAGGCCTCAAAATGCGAAGAGTCACCCTTCGATCGATAGAGGCAGCAGCGGTGATCCCCATCCCCTTTCCTCCACCAACAGCCACCAACCTCGTCTCGCATCCGCACGCCACCCCAAGATTCGAAACCCCCGTCATTTCGATCGAAGGACTAATGCTCCGCTCTCGGAGCCGAAATTAGGTTTCGAAATTGAGGAAATTATGGTTTCTCTGCCTCTCCGATCGTTTTCGTGGAGGAGGGCGGAGAAGACGAAGTCGGCGAGGAGATCGTCCACTGCCACGTGGCGCTCGGCGTTAAAGGCGCACCCTGCCACGTGGCGCTCGGCGTCGAAGGCGCACCGCCCGCCCTCCCGCCTTTCTGTGGTCGCGACGGATGTGCCGCGCTGGGGCCACCATTCCAAGGGCCTTCGACGCGCGTTCGCGGTTGCCCTTTTAGACATCGGTCAATTACGAGAATAGCTCTGGCCGGTGGTCCGACGTGGCCTAAAATCACATGGTCAAAACTTGCACCAGAATTTTTACAAGTTTTCCGGTCTCGTACCGCACCGGATGGCCAATCCAGTCAACCTATTTACAATGCAAGGTCCGTCATCCAAAACTATCCGGACAGGGCACGGAGATGGTAGTTCAATTGGGATGAGACTTGGATTCCATGTCAATACCTATCTTTTATGTTCAAAAAATAGTATTGTAGTTAATTCGAATAAATTTAAAATTAATTTTAAAACCTGAATATATGATATACCTATCTAATTTAGTGGGAAAAAAATTGAATCATCTTTATTATTACTCGATATCGGATATTCTCCAACAAAATGTAATCCTTCTAAAAAAATAGTTACTTGGATGCCCCACCTCCCTCCTCTCCTTTTATCTTACAAAAAAAAAAAAAAAAAAAAAAAATCCAGACAGAGGATTTTTCTTCTTTTTTTTTTTGAAAATTTTAAACAACAAATATATAACAGCATAGAAGACCGGTTCCAAAATCTCTCCCGATCTTACCCTGGGAGATGCATTCGCATTGCTTTCCAATGAGCCTTGGGCGGACAATTTTTCCAACAATTAGTGTCACGCAAGGTCGGTTGAACCGGTATTGAAATTTGTACTGATCAATAAACGGTATGGTACGGTCCGTATCATATTATATCGATATGTGTACCGTCATATTAAATTTAAAAAAAAAAATAAACTTCCTTCCCTCTCTTATTGTACCGATCTGAATCGGACTGAACCGATCCGAATCGGACGGTTTATACTACCGGTATAAATATTTTTTAAAATTTTTTTTTACCGATCCAATTTTCGGATCGTTTTTAGATAGCAAACCATACCGGTTCTCGACCGATATAATATGGTACACTCCGTACCGGATGATATGGGATGGTACTATAAATCTTAGTGCTATTAATTGCTATCGATCTAAATTTTGGAACATTGGCAACGGCATGCTACTGCAGCGGGATGAATTGCACGACCATTTGAAGCCATATGGCAGGTTTGTCTGCTTTCCTGCGCTTGCGCATGCATCGCACTTGTCCGAACCTCGCATGCACACCCGTTCATCTCGACACGCATCGATGCCTCGAGTGCACCTTGGCCTAAAGTCCACACATTTATAACTTGTTCAGCCATCCAAGCACCAAACCAAATTGATAATGCCTTTCTATATGGCATTAAGTCCATGCCCTTATCCACTGTGGTTAGCACAACAAAAGGCATCTACCATCATTGATCTCGTAATTTATAAATTTGCTTTAAAGTCGGGATCCGTGGTGCATGGACGGTTGTGTAGCCCTTCTCGTTATGGCCCGAAGTGGATCGGGCCATATCCCTGCTCGATTCGATTTGAAAAAATTTTAAATTTTGGACCGAGCTTAGACGAATTTATTTTGAAACAAATCAGCTCGAGCCTGATTAAGCTGGCCCGAATCAGGCTTTGATTCGGACTAGCCCAAATTAAAGCTCGATCGAGCCTACCAAATTGAAGATGAATTGATAAAATAAAATTTTTTTAACTACCGGTATATATTCCGGTCCGAATTAAAGATAAAATGATAAAATGAAGTTCTTTTAATTACCGGTACATATTCCAAAAAAATCTAAAAGATTAAAATCCTAAAGCGATCGAGCTGGTGGGCCGAGGCCGGGCCAAGAGAGAGCCGAAACCTGATCCAAAAATTAAATGAGTTTTATTTTTAGATCCAAGCCTGGCCCGATCTATTTCGGGCTTATCCTAAAGTTCGGCCCGACTTGAAGCAGGCCCGAGTTCAGTTCCAGTGCTGCTACTAGCACACGGACGTAGCTATCACCCTGCACCATGTTTGGCGCCCATTACAGGCTCTCTATTCTTAGATTCACAATAACCATCTAGCTTCGAGATGGATCTAGAACTGCACAACTTTTTGCAGAGCAAAGTAGACACAATAAAGGATCCAAACTCTATGATTTGGATGGTGTGATGCAGATCACCTTAACTAGCTCGGTGGATCCATCCATGGATAGCTAAAGCCAACTAAATTCATTTGCACCATTGCCCAAGACCTTGATTGGATCATGCGATGTTGCTTTAAAACATTTCCCTCTCCACTTGCGACTTGATTTCAAACGTTCATATGATTAAATATTGATCGCATGCAAAAGGCTACATTGTTGCCGTGAACCAACGACCATCGACCAGATGCGAAGCAGGTTTCATGCATCCTGGTTACTGGTGGCAAATAAACTGCCATCTGAACTCCACTGTAATGCAGATGAGTAGTTCATGCAACCTTGCAATCTGTGTAAAGCCAAGAACAAGGTGTTACAGAAGTTATTTTGTTAACTTTTCAAAATATTGGCAGTGATGATGACCAAAGTTTGTAGAGTTCCATTCTGGCATATCATTTTATTAGAGTAAATAGGCATACCACTCACCTTTTCAGTATGGGGATCAACCAGCAATTCCTTGGGGTTGTCATTTATTAGAACCATGTTTAAAAAATTACGGATATGATTAAATAAAATTAACAAAAAAATTAATATAAAAAAATTACATGAAATTGTAGTAGAATAAAAAAATAAATCTGACACCATGGAAGGTATTGTTCCAGAACGTATTTATGTCTCTCATGCAGGAATGATCGAAAATACCATCCCAATATATAATCAGGATTCCTCCGTCTTTGAATATACTGTAGTCTATAGAGGAGGTTAATGAAAACTCTTTCAACAATCGGAAAGAAAAAATTTTTGTAATTGGAAAAATCAGAAAAAAAATTAAAGATAAAAAGTTATAAAAAGCTAGGAAAAGCTTTGAATAATTTACTGGACAAGGATCTAAAAGGATTTCTTTTTAGCTATCAAATATAATCATTTAAATTTTTATTGACTTATTAAATCCTATAAAAAGAAGCCTGACAATTAAAACTTAAAAGCTCGATGGTTAAATCATTAAAAGCCTAACAATCAAATTATTAAAAATTTAATAGTTAAATAATTAAAAATCAAATAATTAGATAATTAAAATTTAATTATCAAATAATTAAAATTTAATTATTAATTATTGAAAAATAAATCAAATTTTTAACAATTCTCTAAAAAATTTATATTTTTTTAAAAATTATAAAATAGAAAATATAAATTCATGGATGCTTATACAATGTAATGAGTAAGATAATTTTAACCTTCTTTATTGTGAATAGTTTTTATCTAAAGAAATTAGAGTAAACCAAATCTTGAACTATGTTCTTTTGACACTAGCTTCAATTACCATATATATAATATAGAATTCTCCATCATAAATCTGTACATTAGTGAAATTGTACATGTATCTTGATTTTTAATAAAAATTTTAAAAAATTGTTTGTCTCTAGAAGCGGTCATGTACGGATATTCTTAATAGATGAGTCCCTTCAAAGATGTGTGTAACATCATATCTCAAGAAATACCTCTCAAATCTTGTTCGGAGATAAATTCTTCCATACCATTATATAGGAGCACTATTTATCATATGAATTAGATAGAATTTATGATTCCTATATCACATAAATCACATATGCTCTATGACCAACAACTAACTTGTTATTATCATATTGAATCTCCTTTAAGGAATCTTCTATCATAGAAATTTAATTTCCACGGCTAGAAAGTTCTTTATAGGCTAAGCCACATCCCCTCTATGATATTAGGATCTCAGTCTTGTTTAGACCTTTAACAAGGCAGACTAATATAAATTTTTTTCTCAATAAATTTTGAGATACACTAGAATTGAGCTCTTGTAACAAAGTTAACTCTAAATACTATTAACAAATTTGAATTGCAACAAATGAACCCAAACTTACAACTCTAGATGCAACAAACCAAGAAATTTATAGGAAACCAAATAGAGTTATATACATACATATATGATATAAACAATTTTAGATCATTGTGATAGACAATGAATTAAAATGAAGCTTAACTTAGATGATGACATTGAAAATTTCATAAGAGATAATGTATTGAAACCAAGCATAAAAATTAAATATTTCTATAAAGTTATGCTAGAAATTGCACTCATAAAGTCTTATAAAAGATAAGTCATATATCATATATCCGGCACATTTATTTATTAATTTTATTTATCAAAAATTGTAAAACTATATTTAGCCATAAATAATTCAAAATTCATGATAAAAATTATTAATAGACAAGTCAATATAACTTTTTTTTATTTATACGTATATATAACTAGTGAGAATTATATGGTTATATAAATACAAATAGCATACAAAATAATCATTCATACAAGTTTAAAAATTTTAGTATTTTACACACTTGACCTTTTTATGGTAAAGTAATAAGAGTATATGTAAAAGAATAATTAATACGCATAAAAGAATAAAGTATTGCCTTAATATATACATCATCACTAGGAGTGAAGTTGGGAATTATGTCGTAATGCCAATTATCTAGCTTGTAAATGATTGTATAAATTATAATGTATATGAATTATTATCGATAAAAGTGTTTTATTTGGCTATTCATCACATTTATATCTTTTTGAGATAAATTCTTATGTGATGGAATTCTTAGAACTACATCATGTACGATAAAGAAAAGATTTATCGTATGGTTCTTAAACTTATTCACGACCAAATGATATATTATTATAGGATGATAATGTATCGAGTATAGGTCATTGTGTGCTATATAGGTTGGCTGTCCTCTTAACCAAGGAGTGTGTGATATAAGTATAGCATGTAGGTGAAATATATGACATTTCACTAAACATTACCTATTTGCAAAATACTGTTTTGCCAGGTATTATTCATAAAGGGATATGGATATAAGTATCCCTCAAACCTGAGATGGCTAAGGTGACTTGAAAGCAACTTACTGTACTTTTATGCTAGACTATCTAGATTTTTAATCCAATGACGAAAGGTTTCTAGATGTAGTCAAGTATTTATGAAGTCAATGTATGAGTCAAAATGGGATTGACCTCTTCAAATGTTGGAGTAAATATCTTAATGTATTTTAATTTCACAAAATATTGATCAGGATAGTTCTTGTGAGGAGTTATAGGACTTGTAAGGTTAAAATACAAATTGGATAAACTATTTTAGAGTTGAACTGTTTAACCCTGAAGTTATCTTGAGCATTAAGGATCAAAGGGATGAATATATAGTAACCATATACCAGAGGTTCCTGATTATTACTCTGCAACTTTCGATTTATCTGGATATCCAGTGTCATTGCTAGGGCTACATCGATTAGTATAGGAAATGTTCTTATGCTATCGATTTAGCATTTGAACCTATGGGATCACACATAATAGGGATTTTTACTTGATCTGATGGCTGGTCAATGATTGAGAATCGTTTCAAAACTTAATTATCAATATGATTGATACTTGACCTTAAATTGACACTTCCAAGTATCGACACTTAGATGAGTCGACTCTTGAGGTTTCTCCAAGTATCGACTCATCATTGTTACAAAAGTTGTGATACAATTTTTTTATTAAAAGTTGATGAATTATTGGAGGATTAATCAATAATTATATTGTTGGATAACTCAATTTGATAAAGTGGTGAAATTTGGGTCAAAATCAAATGTGATTTGGTTTGAGCTCGAGTTGAGCCAATTAGATTGGACATGACCATGCACCCTAGCCTCATTTAAGTTTTGAATTATGAATTTGAATTTAAATTGATTTCAAAAATTAAATCAAAATTTTAATTTTAAATTTAATTTTGAATTTGAATTTAAATACTCAAATTTTGAATTCAAGTGGTTAAAAACTACTTCCCCTTATCTCTCCCTAATCCACTCTAACTCCTAGCCTCCTTTGCCTACCATATTATATAGGCCTGAGTGTGGGCATGGAAGAGGTTGATTTTAGCTATAGAATAGTGTCTTCAATTTTAGAAAAAAGTATGAAAAAAAAAGGAAAAGGGCTTTGGGTGTGTGTAACCTAGTGCTCATACTGGGTCTAGGGAAGAGAGGCAAAGAGAAAGGGTTTCCACTTCGTCTTCTCCTCCAAATCTCTATCCTCCCAGCAGGTTTTTCTTAGATTCCAGGAGTGTCCTGGAGTTTGATGAAGGAGAGGATCAGCTATCGAGACCTCGAAGAGGATTTAGCACTTCGAAGTGGTTGGTCTGCGTAATACTTATGTATGGATCACCTATAGAGGCCATACACATGTGTGACTTGCAAAGTGATGCTCTTTGATCACTCAGTTGAGGCGATTGTTGGCTCACTAAAGGTAAGAATTTTGAACTCTTGGGCATGGTCGAAGTGATCTACAATGTCCCATCCCCAGCATAGATATGATCTATGTGATATAGATATGATCTATGCGACATAGATATGGTCTATGTCATAGGTTCGTATAGCTTTAATTTCATTTACATTATTGCCGCCACGATCGCTGTGGCCTGTAGCTCCGGCACGTCACCGATGCGTCAGACTCCCGTGGGAGGGCGCTCGTGGCTTTCCTTGCCGGTCGACTCCTTGGTCCAACTGCCCTGCAAAAAATAAGAGACCCGGGCCAGAAATTCTGGCGGGGACACTCCAACGATCAAGTCAGACGAGGACGATCAAGGGGAACATAACCTTTGTGGCAGAGAGCTTGGGGACTCTCCGCGTAGAGGGTGAAAGAAAAGATTTAAATATGCAGACAAGGTGGAGATGGAGTCTAGGAGCTTGGAAAGTTCTTTTGGTTGGTTTCTTGCCCGTTTGCTCCCTGTTTTCGCTTGCTTACCCTCTCTCTTTTTTTGTTCTCTCTCTCTGATCTTGTGTATATGGGGTGATCCAAACCAGTTCTGGGGCTTTGTCCAGGTGTCCCTCTAATGGTCGGCTCCTTGTGGGAGTGGCGGGTGCCATGCCGCTGAGCCCCTAGCCATGGTGGGGTATTTCCATCCCTAGAGGGTCCATGCGAGCATCGAAGAGCTCTAGGGCCTTCATGGAACACTCCTCTTGGAGGAGGTTCAGGTATTATGTCACGAGGTTTGAAGCCCCCGGCTGCACTATCATAGACGTGGCAGCAGGTTATAGGGGCTGGAGCCTGGCGGAATGCACGTCACTCAGGACATGGCAGTGGCATGTTGCAGAGTTTGAATTTATAGCAATGCATGCACCACCCCTGGAGGTTGCAGGTAATCGGGCTCCTTATTGCCATGGTTTGAATTTCTATTGGTCCTTCCTTGTCTCGCCGTTGGCAGGAATATCGGCCCCCCGCGAGGTAGAGGGAGCCTTGTCACTGGAAGCATAAGCTCGACCCCGGTCGGGAGCTGGCCTCGGACGGGGGGCTCGCCCTATGAGCACGACCCCAGCTGGGAACTGACCTCAGCAAGAGGGCTCACCTTGGCAGCATGAGCACGACCCTAATTGGGAGCTAGCCTTAGATGGGGGGCTTGCCCTATGAGCACGACCCCGACTGGGAGCTGACCTCGGTAAGAGGGCTCGCCTTGGCAGCATAAGCATGACCCCGACCGGGAGCTGGCTTCAGATGGGGGGGCTTGCCCTATGAGCACGACCCCGACTGGGGGCTCACCCTATGAGCATGACCCCGATTAAGAGCTGGCCTCAAACTGGGGGCTCACCCTATGAGCAAGACCCCAGCTTGGAGTTGACCTCGGCAGGAGGGCTCGCCTTGGAAGCATGAGCACGACCTCGACCGGGAGCTAGCCTCAGATGGAGGCTCGCCCTATGAGCATGACCTCGGTTGGGAGCTGACCTCAGTAGGAGGGCTCACCTTGGCAGCATGAGCATGACCCCGACCGGGAGCTGGCCTCAGACGGGGGGCTCGTCCTATGAGCATGACCCCGGCTAGGAGCTGACCTCGATAGGAGGGCTCGTCTTGGCAGCATGAGCATGACCCCGACCAGAAGCTAGCCTCAAATGGAGGGCTCGCCTTATGAGCATGACCCTGGCTGAGAGCTGACCTCGGCAAGAGGGCTCGCCTTGGCAGCATGAGCACGACCCCGACTGGGAGCTGGCCTCAAATGGAGGGCTCGTCCTATGAGCATGACCCCGGCTGGGAGCTGACTTCGGTAGGAGGGCTCGCATTGGCAGCATAAGCACGACCCCGACCGGGAGCTGTCCTTAGATGGGTGGCTCACCCTATGAGCACGACCCCGGCTGGGAGCTGACCTCGACAGGAGGGCTCGTCTTGGTAGCATGAGCACGACCCCGACCGGGAGCTGGCCTCAGATGGAGGGCTCGCCCCATGAGCATAACCCCGACTAGGAGCTGATCTCGGTAGGAGGGCTCACATTGGCAGCATGAGCATGACCCCGACTGGGAGCTGCCATCAGATGGGGTGCTCATCCTATGAGCACGACCCCGACTGGGAGCTGACCTCGACAGGAGAGCTCGCCTTGACAGCATCAGCACGACCCCGACTGGGAGCTGGCCTTGGACGGGGGGCTTGTCCTATGAGCACGACCCCGGCTGGGAGCTGACCTCGGCAAGAGGGCTCGCCTTGGCTCCTTGTTTGGCCACCATATCCAGGTGGCGGGTCTCTTGCCAGCGCGACCGCCAGCAGGGGCTCCACATCAGCAGATGCGCCACATCATACATGTTTTATATTCATGTCACGATCCTGTTGTAGGCTAAATATTAGATTAGATCTAATATAGTTTTATATTAATGTGATTACTCTGCATCTTCTACTACTTGACATTTCAAAATTGTTTTAAAATGCATGCTAGTTAGCCTACGTAGTTTTCCAATAGTGGTATCAGAGCATGATTGTTTTGGCATGATTATATTTGCATGTACATATGAAATTGTTAGTTTTAATTCTTTTTGCATAAGTATTTAGATTGGGTGCATCACTATGGCCATTTGATAATAAGAGATAAGTAGGATTTAAAAACCCTCTTTTTTTATTCGATGGGATCTCTTATAGCGTATAACGGTGCTGTTTGTAATTTGACCCTTAAAGAAGAAAATATAAAAAGTCTTAGATTAAAAGTATTTTAGTCTTTAAAATCTTGATCTAATGTTATAAATTAGTTTAGAAATGTTTTAAGTTAAATTTATAATATCACATGTTACATAGTTTAACATAGAATTAGATCTGCTCTCAGGACTGTTGCTTTTAGCCTGCAAGTGTTGACACTTGGCCTTAATGTGTCGAAACTTGGATCTAGTGAGTTGACACTTATTCCTGTAGGTATTGACTCATGACTATAGATTGAAAGAGTAGTCTCAGTTAGCTCTATGTGAGTCAAGCCATAAGGTTGAATTGTCGACACTTGGTAACTCAACTCATGGAAATGTCGATACTTGATTAGGAAGTATCAAAACTTAGCAGAGAACAGAAAATTCAAAAGTTGAATTTATACAAAATTGTTTTGCAAAATTAAATTAAAATTATGTCAATTTGGAAAATTGATAAACTTAATTAAGAATTAAGTTTAGATGACTAAAATATCTAAATTTGAGAATGAAAGATCTAAGTCATTTTTCATAAGCCTTTGGATAATGGATTAGCTTGAGTCAAGTTCCTTAACTGGATTAGACCTAAGTTTAGTGGAATACTGGACTAAATAGAGAACTTAAAATCTAATCAAGTATTGAGTTAGGTTTTCTTCTCTATAGGTCATTCTCAATAGTTATAATTTGAACAAGTCCATAATTCCAAATGGACCTAATTATAGTCCAGTCGTTGGACCCGAGTCATTAGGCTAGTCTAATTGAATCTAATGAATTAATTAGTATCTAAGATAAATTTGGCAATTTGATCATGATTCTTGGAACTGCCTCTTACCTAGCCAATTTGACCTTGAGTCAATACTTCCAAGTGTTGACACTTAGATAAGTTGATATTTGAAGTTTTTTCAAGTGTCGACTCATCCTTGTTATAAAAGTTGTGATAGGAATTTTTCACTAAATATTGGTGAATTATTGGAGGATTAATCAGCAATTAGATTGTTGAATAACTCAATTTGATTAAGTAGTAAAATTTGGATAAAAAACAAATATGATTTGATTTGAGCTCAAGTTGAATCCAATTGGATTGAACCTTACCAATGCACCCTAGCCCCATTTGAATTTTGAATTATAAATTCAAATTTAAATTGGTTTCAGAATTTAAATTCAAACTTGAATTTTGAGTACAACTTTGAATTTGAATTTAAATACTTGAATTTTAAATTCAAGTGGTTAAAAACCACTTCCCCTTATCTCTCCATAATATACTCTAACTCCCTAACCTTCTTTGGCTACCATATTATATGGGGCTGAGTGTGGGCATGGGAGAGGCTGATTTTAGCTGTAGAAGAGTGTCTTCTACCTTAGGAAAAAGTATGGAAAAAGATAGGAAAAGGGCTTTGGGTGTATGTAACCTAGTGCTCATATTGGGTCCCGAGAAGAGAGGAAAAGGGAAAGGATTTCCACTTCATCTTCTCCACCAAATCTCCATCCTCCCAGCAAGTTCTTCTTGGATTCCAGAGTGTCCTGAAGTTTGATGAAGGAGAGGATCAGCCATCGAGATCTCGAAGAGGAGCTAGCACTCCGAAGTGGTTGGTCTACATAATGCTTATGTATGGATCACCAGTAGAGGCCGTAAACATGTGCAGCTTGTAGAGCAGTATCTTTGACCACTCAACTAAGGTGATTGTCGGCTCACTAAAGGTAACAATTTTGAACTCTTGGGCATGATAGATGTGATCTATAGTGTCACTTCTCTGGCACAGATATGATCTATGCGACATAGATATGCTCTATGTCATAGGTTTGTATAGCTTTAATTTTATTTACATGTTTCATATTCATATCATAATCCCACTGTACGCTAAATATTAGATTAGATCTAATATAGTCTTAGATTAATGTGATTAATCTACGTCTTCTACTGCTTGACATTTTGAAATTATTTTAAAATGCATGCTAGTTAGCCTACGTAGTTTCCTAACATGAAGTATAGATAATATCCATATCTGTATTCGATTTATATTTTTATATGTAACTGAACTCAATAAACAAAAACAAAACTTACATTTAATGATTCAAAACTATGCACTTGTCTTGTTTATTACATTGTCAGAATGTTATGTTATTTATTGAAAGATATAGACATTAAACAAAGCATGTTATTACTATTAACTTTCTTGAATGGAAAATTAATATAGAAATATATTAATATATATAATCTAAAACAACCCCTCTGAAACGGTTATAATTGTAATTATTTCTAAATCATGCTTTATGCACTTTGGCCAATATGAACAAGCAATCTAGGGATATATCTCTTGGGATGACTTTAAGTAATGAATTATATTTATATTCCTAAAATCAAGAATCTACAAAGGGATGGCCTGAATAAAGAAATATCAATTCATAATTATAACATAATTATAACAAAAGTTATAACATTTATCATTTTAATACTAAATAATTCTAGATCATATGGAGAAATGATGGCCATTATTACCATTATAATGTATAAATGTATAATAATAGTTTCAATAGATGTCCTTTTATAACAATAAAATGTTGTTATAGAAACTTTTACATAGAATATGTAGATTTTTTTTTACATTATATATGATTGATCAAAAGAATTTCTAAATAAATACGAGTTAACAAGTTTTACAAAAAGTAAGTTTGCTTAAATATATAATCAAGTTTTTGCAAGTTAAAATGTTCAAGACATTTCCTAAACTCTGAGTGACCACTATAAATGCTACAATATAAGTGTTGCATAAGTGTCATGCTTTTCTACTCCAAAAAAAACTAGGATGTTTCAACCTTTAAAGATGATCTAAGTTTTTATTCACCGATCATCCTGACTTCAAATAATTAATTACAACATAAGTCAAAAAAAAGACATACATAATGCACAAAAGAAAATGAAAATAATATTATAGCCTAAGAAACATAGTTATACTACAAGAATACTCTAGTCCCAATGCTAAACAGAATGAAACTCAAAGCAAAAGACATATGCCATAAGAAAATATTTAAATCTAGAAACTATTAAAATAACTAGAAGACAAGTGAATCAATTAATGAAATATTGTATTCGATTAGCTCATGAACTAGAAAACATGCAAGCATACTAAATAAAATACAGAATAACACTCGATGTTCGAATCAAATGTTTAGCTAATTACATCAAAATTGTTTAGATCAAAAAATTGTTCAAAAGGGGAAAAGGGATATCAACAAGTATTTTAATCAATAAAATCATAGATCAGACTATCAGAACTTTATGATACAATAAAACTTATTTGAAGAAGAAGTCATTGATGCCATCCATAATCTCTAGGATCAGCTTTAATATTAACCTGCAATCAATCAAAAGCTAGTTGGATGTCCTTCTGGTTGTTAATGATAGCATGCTTGATTTCCCAAACCTAACTCCAAGAATTCTCGATAGGGAGGACCTCACAAGCTCTTGGATGAGTTGGGGACCAAGTCCATAGGGAATGTTCTATTTATAATATGTCTCACATATCATAGATAATATCTTAATTAGTCACGTAGATTGAGATAGATGTTATCCACAATGATTATGTGGAGTTCAATTATAACATGATAACTGATATGGCAGGATCGCTGACGTGGAACACCTATCAGTTTTCAGGACGGAGTATGCTGCCACAGTGGACACTGCCTCCCAGGCTCACGCACCGGGCCTAGCCCCCTCGGGTAGCCGAGAATGCCTAACGAGATCGGGCGCCGCCCTCCGTAGGTCGGACTCCGCCCAACGAGATTAGATTGCCCAGGTCTGGGTCGAGCGATCTCCCAGGTCGACTCATTCGAAGTCAAGCTCCGCGGTCCGAGGTCAAACTCAGCCCTCCGACGCGTGGGGGTGCCCCCGAGGTCGAGCCCTTCAGCCCGGAGCCGCATGTCATCCACTTCGGCCAAGCCAGGCCTCCCGACGTCGAGTCCCGTGGACCGAAGCCGAGCACGGCAAAGCCAAGTTTTGCAGTCCAGCTCGGCGATCACCTCGGTCGAAGCGCCGGCCGCCAAGGAAGCAAAGTCTCCCTCTCCAAAAGCGAAGGCGAGCCTCCCGAGGGTCGCGAGGTAGTGTCCCCCATACCGCAATAACTCCCTGTCACTGCCACTCGTGCCGGAAGAGAAGAAAGCTCCCTGACCATGGCACCATGCCCCCCCATCTGCACGGAAGAGAGGGGCCAGCCAGAAGGAACCAATCTCGAGGGTGGCGGCCCCCCAATCGAGGCACTGCCAAGTTTCCAGGAATGGGGCGACCGGAGAGAATGTTAGAACGCACGGACGCTTGCCCCACCGAATGTCAGGAGAGACGTTCCGTCCATGGCACGATACCCCGCCGCACGCTCTGGTGGGGGGGAGGGGTCCCGAAGCAGGATCAGTTAAAAGGAAAACCATTGGATGTAAGAAAAAATAAAAGATCACTCCCAGAAAACGAGAAGAGAGGGAAGGCCACAGAGGAGGATCTCCCCACCTCGGCCACAAACTCTCCCAGCTCGTACTCATCTCCACTTACACTAGACTCACTCCTCCTAGCATGGAGCCAATCGAGAGGGGCTCAACCAGGAGGCCCTGTTCCCCTGGATTGTCACTGACTTGACTGTCGGAGCGCCCCCGCCAGAATCTCCGGCCCGAGTCTCTAACGATTGTTTCTTGAAGGTCATGAAAAATGAGGAGCTCTCGGGAAGAGGGCAGGCGGTCCGATGCCACCCGAAGCTACGGGCCACGATGATCTTGGCGGCAATAGATTGGCACGCCAGGTAGGGGGACAAGGAGACCCGAAGGACTAACCGTCAGAGGGATCCCCTTGCTTCGAAGGGTCATCCCCACTGTGAACAAACCTACCCGGAGGATGGTGACTACGCGAGCGAGAGAGGCCTCTACCAGTCGCGCGAGGGATTCCCCCCTCTGAGGGGACCCGCACGATTCGGAAGTGGCGCCGTCCGCTCTAATCCAGCCACCTCCAGTGGAAGCCCAGCTGGGCACGCTTGCCCAGCAAATGCAAGTTCTCGCTACGGCGATGTGCCAGCTACAGCATCAGCAACAGTCCTTGGCTACTCACCAACAGCCAGGGACTCTCGCGGCACACGCTGTAGCGCCCCACGACAGTCTACGCTCCTTCCAAGGAAGGCCATCGCAGCCGCGGGCCGCCACTGATCACCGGGGTAGCTATCAAACCCCGGCGAAGAGACAACGAGTTGGGTCCGCCGACGGGGAGAGCCACTCGCCGAACTTTGAGCGGGGGGCACCTAAACCCCGCCAGGGTAGGAAGAGTAAGACCCCCCGTCGTGGATGCCACACACTCATGTCATGCCCTCCGTCTCCTTTGGTGGAGGGGTCTACTGATGAAGCTGTCAGGCGCATGGCAGAGAGGCGCCTCGAGGAGCACGAGTGCAAGTTGGCGGAATTCTCCCGCCGGTTTGCCAACATGCAGAGCCTCACTGGAGAGCCGGCGGGCTATGACTCCCACCCCCCATTTTCCCAAGAAGTCCAAGAGGAGCCAATTCCAGATCGATTCCGCATGCCGCAAGTGGACCCCTATGATGGGACCACCGATCCCCTGGATTACCTCGAGAGCTACAGAGCCCTAATGAGGGTCTAGGGGGCAACCGACGCCCTCCTCTGCATCGCGTTCCTCGCTACTCTCCGGAAGGTGGCCCGAGTGTGGTTCACCCGCCTCGAGCTAGAGAGCATCGGGAGCTTTGCTCTGCTGGAACAAAAGTTCGTGGCCCACTTCGACGCCTGCCGGAAGGTACCCCGAGAGGCGGATAGCCTTTTCTCCATCAGGCAGCAGGACCGCGAGCCCTTGCGGGACTACGTGGCCCGCTTCAAAGCCACCGCACTGGAGATTTACAACCTTGATGAGCTAGTCGCCATGCGGGCACTGAAGAGAGGACTCAGGACCTCTCGCCTAACCTACTCCCTTGATAAAAAGACCCCAAGACTTATGCCGAGCTCCTTTTCTGAGCTCAGAAGTACATCTGTGCAGGGGCTGAGACCAAGGAGCGCCCCTGTTCCTAAAGAGAGCTATACACCTCTCCTCGCCCCTAGGACGAAGATCCTCATGGAGATCGAGGGTGAGCCCTACCTGAAGCGCCCACCCCCAATGAGGCATTCCACTGGCCGTGACAGATCCAAATATTGCTGTTATCACCGCGACCATGGCCACGACACCAAGGAATGCCACAACCTCAAGAAGGAAATTGGAAAACTCATCAAGAGGGGCTACCTTGGAAGGTTCATAGGGGGCAGATCCCAGGCGGAATCCCAGGCGCTCGTTGCTCTCCCACCAGCGCCGGTAGTCGACAACCGACCCACCGAGAAGCCGGTGGGGATGATATACTAGGAAACCGAGCGTGCATCTAAGAAGGCCCGGGGGGCAGACTGTTCTGAAAATATACTCCCCTTTATGAGGGAAGGGGAAGACGAGGAAAAAAATGTAAATAACGATGCCGTGGTCGTCGAGATGATAATTGCAAAGCATCCTGTAAAACATATTATGGTTGATAGTAGGAGCTCCACCGATGTGCTTTTTTACGATGCCTTCTCCAGGATGAATCTTTTCCATGCTCAAATTTAACCAATCTATACCCCTCTCGTTAAGTTCACGGGCGATTCTATAAGGGTCGAAGGGGAGATCACTCTCCCCGTCACTGCTGGAACTCCGTCTTGGCAAAGCATTATGATGATAACCTTTACCGTTGTCAAGCTCCCCTCGACCTATAACGTTATCCTTGGGCGGCCCGGGCTCAATTTGCTCGACACCGTCATCTCCGCCCGGAGGCTACTTGTGCAGTTCCCAACACCCCACGGTGTCGGGGAGATAAGGGGGGCGATCCAGCTAATGCGGCATTGCTTCCAAGCCATTCTAGGGACCAGGGTCCCTGAGGACGATCCCAGGGCGGACGACCTCAACCAAAGGGCTCAGGATCCTAGGGGTGGTCCGGTCGAACGTTTGCTATCTTACCCCCTCGGGGCCGACCAGGCGAAGACGGTGCAGATCGGAGCCTAGCTGCCTGACGAGGAGAGGGCCCACCTGCTGGAATTCCTGCGGCCGAACATGGACGTTTTTGCCTGGATGGCGACGGATATGCTGGGCATTCTCCCAGACATCATTACCCACAAACTAAGCATCGACCCGAAGTACCGACCAGTTCGGCAGAAAAGAAGGAGCTTCGCTCCGGAGAGGTAGGTGGCCATCAACGAGGAGGTAGATAAGCTCCTTGCAGCTGGTTTCATTCGTAAGGTGTGGTATCCAAGCTGGCTGGCGAACATGGTGATGGTCAAGAAAAACAACGGCAAGTGGAGGATCTGTGTTGACTACACCGACCTCAACAAGGCTTGCCCAAAGGATAGCTTCCCCTTGTCGAAAATCGACCAGCTGGTGGACGCCACCTCGAGGCACCGCCTGCTCTCATTCATGGATGCATTCTCTGGGTACAACCAAATACGGATGCACCAGGAGGATGGAGAACGTACTGCCTTCTTCATTGACCAAGGGACGTACTACTATAGAATGATGCCCTTCGGACTAAAGAATGCTGGGGCCACATACCAGCATTTGGTCAACAGGGTCTTTAAAGACCAAATAGGCAGAAACATGCAGGTGTACGTGGATGACATGCTAGTCATGAGCAAGCCGGACTCTGACCATGTCGCCGATCATGCTGAAGCATTTCATAACCTCCGAAAGCACCAGATGAAGCTCAACCCGGCGAAGTGCGCCTTTGGGATAGCGGCCGGGAGGTTCCTCGACTTTATGGTCACTCAGAGGGGCATCGAAGCTAATCCGGAGAAGGTCCAGGCGATCGTCGACATGGAGCACCCTATATCTAAGAAGCAGGTCCAGTGCCTAACGGGGTGGATTGTAGCCTTGAGTTGGTTCATTTCAAGATCGGTCGATCGCTGTCTCCCCTTCTTCAAGGCGCTGCGCAAGATGCACGACTTCACCTGGACGGAGGAGTGCAAGACAGCCTTCGAGGAGCTAAAAGAATTCCTGGCTTCTCCCCCTCTGCTCTCCCGACCGGAAGGAGGGGAAGAACTCCTGCTTTATCTGGTGGTCATCCCTGGAGCTGTCAGCTCGGTCCTCGTCCGCACAGATACGGACGGGTCCTAAAAGTCGATATACTATACTAGCAAAATCCTCCACGATGCGGAGATCAGGTATACTCGCTCTGAGAAACTCATTTTTGCTTTAATAATGTCTGCTAAGCATCTCAGGCCCTACTTCCAAGTGCACTCCAATACGGTTGCCGCTGAGGACCATATTGAGCTGTCCCGAGACTTCTGGGAGGCTGGCCAAATGGGCGATGATACTGAGCGAGTTCGATATCACTTATCGACCGAGGTCGTCGCAAAAGGCCCAAGTCCTGGTCGACTTTGTGATCGAATGCATAGGGCCCACCGAGGAGCCGGAACAGACGACTCCGAAAGGCCAAATCGAGCACGGACCATGGGAGGACCCCTGGATCCTCCACGTGGACGACGCCTCAAATTCCGGTAGGAGCGGAGCAGGCCTTATCCTCGCCAATTCTGATGGAGTTATGGCAGAGTGCGCCCTCCGGTTCAAGTTCGCTGCAACGAACAATCAGGCGGAGTATGAGGCACGCCTCGCGGGCTTGAAGGTATCCCGCGAGCTGGGCGTGCAGAGCCTGAAAGTCTTTACCGACTCCGAGTTGGTTGTCGGGCAAGTCTCAGGAGAATATGAGGCCAGAGACCCCCAAATGATGAGGTACTTGGAGAAGGTCCATGCAAATATCGCAGGCTTCCATCACTTCCATATCTTTCACATCCCTCGTGGAGAGAATGCTCGCGCGGATGCACTGTCGAGGCTCGCGATCCTGCCAAACTCATTGCTAGGACGCACCTACATCAAGTACCTCGAAAGTACTAGCTATGAAAGCCCGGAGGAGGTGCAGCAAGTAACCTCCGAGCCGAGCTGGATGGACAAATACGTCGAGTTCATCACGGATGGCACCCTACCGGAGGACCACCGGGAGGCCGGCCTCATGAAAAAGAAGGCCTCCCGGTTCGTCCTAATGGAAGGCCAGCTCTGCCGTCAATCTCACTCATACCCACTCCTGAGGTGTCTCAAACCCGCAGAGGCGGCCTTCGTGCTCCAGGAAATCCACGAAGGCCTTTGTGGGAACCACGTGGGAGGAAGGACCCTAGCATACAAAGCCCTTCGTCAAGGCTACTTCTGGGAGACTATGAGGGAAGACGCAGCCGCCTTCATCAGGAGGTGTGACAAATGCCAACGCCATTCCCACATACAGTGCCAGCCCGCGATGCCGATTTCTCAGCTTTCGTCCCCCTAGCCTTTTGCCCAGTAGGGGATAGACATCTTGGGGCCATTCCCCCACTGCGCCGGGACAGCGGAAGTTCCTGCTGGTGGCGATCGACTACTTCACCAAGTGGGTCGAAGCCAAGCCGCTGACAGGAATCATTGAGGCCAACGTTTGCCAGTTCTTCTAGAAATCAGTCATATGCCATTTTGGGCTCCCCAACTGCATCATCACCGACAATGGATGGCAGCTTGATAACCGAGAATTCGAGGGATTCTGTGCCGCGCACGGCATCTTGCATCAATTCACCTCGGTGGCTCACCCCCAAACGAATGGGGAGGCGAAAGTGACCAACCGGACTATCCTTCAGGGGCTCCGGACCAAGCTGGACCAGGCGAAAGGCAGATGGGCAGAAGAGCTTCTAAGTGTCCTATGGGCCTACCATACAACGCCCAGAACGGTGACGGGCGAAACACCTTTCAACCTCGTCTTCGGTGCCGAGGTGGTCGTCCCGGTCAAGCTCGGCATACCCACATTGCGGGTGCAACAATACGACGAGGCACAGAACTCGGTGCATCTTCTACTCAATCTAGACCTTTTGGAAGAAACGAGGGATAAAGCCCGGCTCCGGATGGTAGCATATCGGTAGCGAGTGGCTCGGTACTACAACGCGTGGGTGAAGCCCAAGAACTTCTGACCTGGCGACCTGTGCTATGCCGAGCCGAGGTATCTCAATCTCGAGAATGCGGTAAACTCTCGCCAAATTGGGAGGGCCCCTACAAGGTGATCGAGGCACTCCCGCACGGTGCCTACTACCTCCAGGACTCGGACGGTGCCAGATTCTCTCGGACGTGGATCGCCTGTAACCTGAGGAAATATTACCAATGATGTAAGCCCCCTTTGCAAGAGTAATAAAGACTTTCTTCCTTGCAAATGACCATTAGAGCCCTGAGCCAAGCTCTCAGGCCACCAAACCTGGAGCCAAGTCCTCCGGCCATTAGGTCTTCGAGCCCAGCTCCAAGACATCTAAGCCCTGAGCCAAGCTCTCAGGCCATCAAGCCCGGAGCCAAGTCCTCCAGCCACCAGGTCTTCAAGCCCAGCTCCAAGATATCTAAGCCCTGAGCCAAGATCTCAGGCCACCAAGCCCGGAGCCAAGTCCTTCGGCCACCAGGTCTTCGAGCCCAGCTCCAAGACATCTAAGCCCTGAGCCAAGCTCTCAGGCCACCAAGCCCGGAGCCAAGTCCTTCGGCCACCAGGTCTTCGAGCCCAGCTCCAAGACATCGAAGCCCTAAGCCAAGCTCTCAGGCCATCAAGCCCGGAGCCAAGTCCTCCGGCCATCAGGTCTCCGAGCCCAGCTCCAAGACATCCAAGCCCTGAGCCAAGCTCTCAGGCCATCAAGCCCGGAGCCAAGTCCTCCGACCATCAGGTCTCCGAGCCCAGCTCCAAGACATCCAAGCCCTGAGCCAAGCTCTCAGGCCATCAAGCCCGGAGCCAAGTCCTCCGGCCATCAGGTCTTCGAGCCCAGCTCTAAGATATTCAAGCCCTGAGCCAAGCTCTCAGGCCATCAAGCCCGGAGTCAAGTCCTCCGACCATCAGGTCTTTGAGCCCAGCTCTAAGACATCTAAGCCCTGAGCCAAGCTCTCAGGCCATCAAGCCCAGAGCCAAGTTCTCCGGCCACCAGGTCTTCGAGCCCAGCTCCAAGACATCTAAGCCCTGAGCCAAGCTCTCAGGCCATCAAGCCCGGAGCCAAGTCCTCCGGCCATCAGGTTTTCATGCCCATCTCCAAGACATCTAAGCCCTGAGCCAAGCTCTTAGGCCATCAAGCCCGGAGCCAAGTCCTCCGGCCACCAGGTCTTCGAGCCCAGCTCCAAGACATCCATGCCCCGAGCCAAGCTCTCAGGCCATCAAGCCCAAAGCCAAGTCCTCCGGCCATCAAGTCTTCGAGCCCAGCTCCAAGACATCCAAGCCCTGAGCCAAGCTCTCAGGCCATCAAGCCCGAAGCCAAGTCCTCCGGCCATCAGGTCTTCAAGTCCAGCTCCAAGGCATCCAATCTCGGAGCCAAGCTCTCCGGCTGCCAATGCCTTCGAACCAACAAAGACTTCCATACCCGAGCCTGAAGCTCGATTCTCAAGTAGAGAAGAGACCTTCCTCTCTAACTCCTCCACATTCAAAATACAAAAAAGAAGAATAAGATAGAAAGAGGAGAAGGGGGAGGGAAGAGGGACATTCAAGCATTGGCAAATGAAAAACTCCATTTCATTTAAAAGGATATGTTCATATACAAATATGCTCGAGCCCCCGACATGCCGGTCGGCACGAGTCAACAATGAGAAAATTAAATTTACAAGACTCCTACTCTACTCCACCGGCGCCTTCCCTTGGCGACGACCAACTGGCACCCTACTCTCCTCTGTCTCTGTGCCTGGAGCCCACTCCACAGTCACCGTCGCGGACGGTGTTGGTTCGGATCCTACCGCTACTGAAGCCAGCTCGATCGCTGCCATCTGCTGAGATGGCTCGACCACCGCGGTCGGTGGGGTTGGCTCAGCTGACGGTGCTTGCACGACCGGCTCCATGACGACCACCTTCTCCCTCGCCATCGTCGATGCCGGAGTCAAAGCCTTGGAACTCTTGGAGCCCGGGAGTTGGAGGGCGGCCAACCGCTCCTCCGAGAGAATGCCACGCAACTGGGTGCGACAATACGCGAACCCCTTGTAGAAGGAGTCCGTCGCCGCCTCTTTGAAGTCGCGCAGATACACTAGGGAGGCCTTAAACGCGGCCACCACATCAGCCGCTCCCTTTTCGAGGGCCTCGGCTCTGCGAGTTGCCTCCAGGGCCCTCTGCTCCGCTTCTGCGGCTCGTCGGGTGGCCTCAGCCGCCTCCTTCATTGCGGCCTCCGCCCGGCAGGAAGCCTCAGCCATCCCCCTCTCGGCTACCTTGACCGAGCTCGAGGTGGCGGAAGCCTTCGTCTCTGCATCTGCGGCCCTCTGCTTAGCGGCCGCGATCTTCCTCTTGGTTAAAGCAGCCCGCTCCCTGGCTGCCTCCGACTCGGCATGGAGCTCCTTCAACCGAGTCCTCTTCAGGTCGAGCTCATCCTGGAGCTCCCTCCTGGCCCGCTCGGTGTTGGCGACCTCTCCTGTGAGGCTCTTAACCTTCAGGTTGGCCTCCTAAGCCTCGTCGTTCTTCCGCCTAAGCTCGGCCGTCTGGGACTCGAACTCTGCCTTCCGCTTTTTGTCCCTCCTAGCCTAGTTGCAGAAAAAATCCCGGATCAGGATGAGCTCCCTATTTTGCTGTGACGGAAGACATGTTAACCACACCAATCACAAATGTAAAAAGGAAGATTAAGACGAAGCGAAGGGAGACTTACAGCATACAGAGTGGAGAAGGACGTGCCGATAACGTCGCTGATGAGCCTGCCGCTCCCCTCCCGCCGGTCGCAGGATTTCAGAGAAGTCCATCATCTTCTCGGCAAGGGGCGGGTCCTTCATCAGCGAGACGTTGGGGGACCCGGCGGTAGTCCCTGTCTTTCTTCCCTGCGGCCGACATGGACTCATCCTCGACAGGGAAAGCTACCGGGCCGGGCTGCGGGCTCGGTGCCACCTCAGACCATGTCGCTGCCACCAGCCTCGCGCCCCCCGGCTCCTCGTTCTCTTCGACCTCGACAACCTCTGGGGTGGTTGTCGCCATAACCGCGGAAGCGGCCGACCTGGCTCGGGCCACCACCTCGGGCTCGGGAGCCGGGACTGGGTCATGCCGCCTCGAAGGTTCCACGGCAGCCTCCGCGGTCCTCTTCCACCTTCGCTCAGCAATTGGCGCCACTGGCTCGCTCAGCACTGGCCTGGCGTCGTCATCCGTGCGGGCCCTATTTGGAGCGGGCTCGCTAGCCTCCGCCGCCTGGCCATGTTCCTAAGTGAAGGAAAGTAGCTCATCCATTGAGAACTTCATGTCTGCACCAGATAAGACATCGTCAGTCACCTACCTTAAAAAAAAAAAGAGAAGAAAGAGAGAAGAAAGAAGAAAGAAAAAGAAAAAAAAGGAGGTTGACCCGAACTCACGCGACTCCCGTGCCGAGCCGATCCCGGTCTCGCGAAGATTCTGCTCCGACAGCAATACCTCCAGTAAAGGGATTTCGGCGGAGCGAAGCTGCTCGTACAGCTCGAGATCAGCTGACTCGACTAAGGAATTCCGGTTAGGGGATGGGTCCGGGTCACTCCAGACCTAGTCAACCCCCTCAACCGAGACAAAAAGATACCTGCTCTTTCATCCCTTGATGGAAGTGGGTAGCTCGAACTTCATGCCCCTCGGGCAGGAGGACAGAGACCACCACCCCTCCTCAGTGAGGTGGCGCTTCAGGATGAAGAAGGCCCTGAACAAGAAAAAATGGGCAACAATCCCGTGAAAGTGGCACAGGACGATGAAGCAAAAAATCGTCCTGATGGCATTTGGAACGAGCTGGGTAGGAACAAGACGATAGTTTGTCAAGATGGAGAGGAAATCGGAGACCCCCAGCAAAGGTCTCCTCATAGAAAGCAATCCTACTGGGACCGCTAGGGATGACTCGTTCTCCTGGATGAGGGATCGAGAGTTGGATGAAATCCGGGATGCCGTAATCATCCCGGATGGTCACGAGCTCCGCGGTAGTGATCACCGAGGTGATCCCCCCGGGACCCGACAACCGAGAGGGTTCAAGCACAAGAGCAGGGGGGAGAGACAAGGGAGGTGGAGGAACAGACTCGGGTTCCCTAATCGCTACGGGACCTGGAACAGGATGCCTCCGGCTAAACTCATACCGCGCCACCTCCCTTTCCTCATCGGAGGAAGAAGGAGTTTTCGGCCTGGAAGGCCCGGCCTCAGCTTGGCAAGAAGGATGGAAATCTGGACCGAAATGGGACATGGTGAAGGAAAGGGAAGGAGGTGGGGGAAGACCTAGAAGGATCCCTACTCGACCGACAGAATAAGAAAGGAGACTAACTTGCTAAAGGACCGAAGAAACGGAAACCGCCGGGGGAAGAAGATGGAAGGAAAGCTTCGGCACGGCCGTGAGTGCGAGAGATTTGAAAAAAGATAAGTTTTGAAAAGGCTATCTTTCTCTTCGAATTGACAGGCGCCTAACCGTACCGTTATGGGCCCCCCACCGTTGGACGCCTAACCGTACTGTTACACCTAACCAGGAGCCTAACCATACCGTTACGCGGCCACATGTCGATGATCAACGAGGCAAGCGCCTGGTTTCGGTTGCGGCCGCTCAGAATTCCGTGCTCGCAATAACTGCTCCTCGGACGTGGCCGCGTGGCACCTCCGCACTGGCTCCAGGGACCGCCTCTCGAAGCACCGCCGATCATGGGCATCATTGTGCCGGATCCTCACCTTTCCACGTCAGCACTGCAATTACTCCCTTCACCCCGAACGCCACGTGCCAACTGGCATCGAGAGTGGGGGGCAAATGACGTGGCAGGATCGCTGACATGGAACACCTGTCAGTTGCCAGGACAGAGTATGCTGCCACGATGGACACTGCCTCCCGGGCTCGCGTACCGGGCCTAGCCCCCTCGGGTAGCCAAGAACGCCTAACGAGATCGGGCGCCGCCCTCCGAAGGTCGGACTCTGCCCAACGAGATCGGACCGCCCAGGTCTGGGTCGAGCGATCTCCCAGGTCAACCCCTTCGAAGTCGAGCTCCGCGGTCCGAGATCGAACTCAGCCCTCCAACGCATAGGGATGCCCACGAGGTCGAGCCCTCCAACCCTGGGCCGCGTGCCATCCACTTCGGCCAAGCCAGGCCTCCCGGCGTCCAGTCCCGTGGACCGAAGCCGAGCCTGGCAAAGCCAAGTTTTGCAGTCCAGCTCGACGACCGCCTCGGCCGAAGCGCCAGCCGCCAAGGAAGCATTGTCTCCCTCTCCAAAAGCGACGGCGAGCCTCCCGAGGGCCACGAGGTAGTGTCCCCCATACCGCAATAACTCCCCGTCGCTGCCCCTCGCGCCGGAAGAGAAGAAAGCTCCCTGACTAGGGCACCATGCCCCCCCATCCGCACGGAAGAGAGGGGCCAGCCAGAAGGCACCAATCCCGAGGGTGGCGGCCCCCCGATCGAGGCACTACCAAATTTCCAGGAATGGGACGATCGGAGAGAATGTCAGAACGCACGGAGGCTTCCCCCACGGAATGTCAGGAGAGACGTTCCATCCACGGCACGGTACCCCGCCGCACGCTCTGGCGGGGGGAGGGGTCCCGAAGCAGGATCAGTTAAAAGGAAAACCATTGGAGGTAAGAAAAAACAACAAAAGATCACTCCCAGAAAATGAGAAGAGAGAGAAGGCCACAGAGAAGGATCTCCCCACCTCGGTCACAAACTCTCCCAGCTCGTACTCATCTCCACTTACACTGCACTCACTCCTTCTAGCATGGAGCCCATCGAGAGGGGCTCGACCAGGAGGCCCTGTTTCCCTGGATCGTCACTGACTTAACCGTCGAAGTGCCCCCGTCGGAATCTCCGGCCCGGGTCTCTAACGATTGTTTCTTGCAGGTCACGAGGAACGAGGAGCTCTCGGGAAGAGAGCAGGCAGTCCGACACCACCCGAAGCTACGGGCCACGATGATCTTGATGATAATAATAACCGTCTGTTATATCTTTATCGTTTTAAGAGATTATCTTTAGTCAGAGTCTAGCCAACCGAAAACATAAAATAAATTTCGATGCGTATTAGTATGGATCACTTCCGGATGGGTTTATTGAATAAATTCCAACACAAACAACTAATGCTTCAAATATAAACAAGCAATGCAAAACATAATCATTATGTGTAGCTCTATAAATATTATGTTATTTCAAAAAATTTCAAGCACCAAAACCGTAACTTAGAAGCAAATGATCAAACCAACAGTCCAAGAATTCGTAGTGCTTGGGTTGGTGGAGATATGGGGTAATGATCTTCGTACCAACAATCGTTCCAACTCGAATTCCGATTTAATCTTGGATTAGCATGCTATTAATTTTTTAATCACAATCTAAGAAATTACATCTTAGATTGTTAGAATAATACTTAAAAAATTATGGATATAATTAAATAATACTAACAAGAATTTCAATGTAGAAAATTGTAGAAAACTTGCATGAAATTGTAAAATCAAAAATAAATTTGAAAGCATGTAAGACACCATCTTAAATCCTATTTTCGTTCCTCGTTCAAGAAAAATCTGAAATATCATTTCAAGATATGACTGGAATTTCTTTGCCTATGAACACGATCATGGAGGAGGTTAATAGAAACTCTTTTAGCATCTAAGAATAAGAAATTTTGGTAATTGAAAAGATTATAAAGAATTTTGGAGAAGAGAAAAAGCTAAGAAACTGGAAAATTAAGGCTTTGGTTGGTCTGCTAAACAAGGATCTAAAAGGATCTCTTTATAGCCATCAAATCTGATCATTTAAATTTTTATTGGCTCATTAAAGATTTTAATAAGAAGCTCAATTGTTAGAAATTAAAAATCTAACAATTAAATTATTAAAAATCTAATGATCAAATAATTAAAAATATAATGGTTAAATAATTAAAAATTAAGAATTGATTATTGGAAGGAATTTTGAGTTTTTCCAACATCTCCTATAATAATCGAAAACTTTACATTAAAACTAAATGATATACTCTCCAAAAAGAATAATAAGCCAGAAAAAGTACCAATCAAATTTAAATCTAATTATGCATACAAAAAAAAAAAAAAAAAAGCTTCCATGAATCAGTATAACTCAACTAATATTATGATGGGCAGCATAACCATAGCAGCCACATGATTAGAATTTGCACTTTCACTGCTTAATATTTTATTTTCCTTTGTTTCAAACTAAAAAATATTTCCATTTAATCTTTCAATTGATTTTTTATGCATACAAAAAAAATAGCCATTTCTTATTCAATAAAGGTAGTATAAATATTTGAGAAAAATGACAGTATTTTTTGCTATTTTTATGCTACAATTATTTCATTAGTACAAGACGAACTTTGACTTAGATCTTGGACTGATCAAGCATTTATTCAACAATTGATTTTTCAAGAATTATTAGTGAGCAAAATATTCAAAATATAGTAATTGTGTTACTTACACATTCTTATGTTCAATCATCAATCATTATGTATTCATGGAACCAAGATTTGATTTTTATAAATTGCCAATGCCCACCTTCTCTTAACCAGATTTATTATCCCTCACTAATCATATTTTCAGTGCTATTATTACATTTTCTAAATATTGCCACTCCTTATTATTATATGTTTTGTACATACCATCAGTCTAAATTTTCTAAATTTTTAATTTTTAATTTTCAAAATTAAGTATAAATTTTCAAATAAAACAAAACAATAATAATAAAAAAAATCATTTCACTTTTCTTTTTTCAGAAAAGTTTTCTCAAATCTCACATCCCTTTCCAAAACTCCACGCAGCTCTATCTCATAAATCTTATACATATGCATGCATGATGTTTGAAAATTTGGCCTACACAAGCTGCTTGCTTGGGTCAGGTGGGGGATGGAGAAACCTTGCAGAACCTGTCGAGGACTTTGGCTGCAATATAAGCAAGCCTAAGAAAGGAGATAAGAAAGTTTGGGTGGAGCACCAAGCACCCAAAACTTTGATGTCCGCTCCATCCCTTCTCCCAAAGTCCCACATCCAAAAGCCATGGAAAAATCCCCTTCCACTCCCCCACCCCAACATTCCAACTCCACAAACATCAAAATCCCCAATAAATCAAGAGCAACAACAAACCCCCAGCATTCCTCCCCTCTCCAACCATCCCTTTCACTCCCTCGTAGACTCCATCAAATCCTTCTCCTCCCATGGCCACCTTTCCAAGGTCTTCACCACCTTCTCCTTTCTCCGCCTCCGCACCTCCTCCTCTCTTCTCCTCCCCCTCCCCCTCTCATGCCTGCTCTCCTGCTCCACCTCACAGAGAGCCCTCCCCCAGGGCCACCAGCTGCATGCCCTTATCCTCTCTCTTGGCCTCCAAGACCACCCTTCTCTTCTCCCCAGGCTCACCACCTTCTATGCCACCTTTGACCTCATCTCCGACTCCCGTGCTGTAGTCTTTTCGTCGAACACCTTCCATGTCCTTGCATGGAATCTGCTCATTTCCGCCTGTGCTCGAGATGGCTTCCCTGCCGACGCCCTCCTCGCCTACAAAGAGATGGTTCGGAGGGGCGTCGAGCCCGATCGCTTCACTTTTCCATCCGTTCTCAGGGCTTGCAGCGAGGTTCTTGACTTGGATTTGGGAAAGGAAGTGCATCGACGCATCGAGAACGGTCGTATGGGGTGGAATTTGTTTGCCTACAATGCTTTGGTGTCTATGTACTCCAAGTGCGGGGAGCTGGACGTTGCCCGGAGGCTGTTTGATGAGATGCCTGAGAGAGATGTGATTACCTGGAATTCGATGATCTCGGGCTATGCTTTGAAGGGGATGTCGGAGAAAGCTTTTGAATTGTTTGAAATGATGCGGGCAGAGGGCTGGGTGGTGAACTCCGTGACTTGGAATACAATCGTTGGAGGCAGCTTGCAGATGGGTAATTGTAGAGAAACACTAAGGCTGATTTCGCAAATGAGAGTGAGTGGGTCTGATATGGACTTTGTGACATTGATTGTTGGCTTGAATGCATGTTCTAGGATTGGGTCCCTGAGAGTGGGGAAGGAAATTCATGGGTTTGCAATTCGGACCTTTCGTGATGGGCTTGAGACTGTGAGGAATGCATTGATCACAATGTATTCGAGATGTAAGGATGTGGACTCTTCTAATGTTTTGTTTCAGATGGCTGAAGTCCGGAGCTTGGTGACATGGAATGCCATGATTGCAGGCTTTGCCCTCTCAGACCAGGCAGAAGAGGCTTCACAGGTTTTCCGAGACATGATCTACTATGGAGTTGAACCAAACTATGTGACAGTTGTGACCTACCTTGCTCTCTGCGCTCGAGTTGCAAACCTGCAGCATGGGCTAGAGCTCCACTGCTTCATAACCAAGCATGGATTTAAGGGTTACCGGTTGTTGTGGAACTCTCTCATTGACATGTACTCCAAGTCAGGCAGGATCTTGGTGGCTCGAAAAGTCTTTGACATGATGAGTGACCGAGATGAGGTCTCCTACACCTCGATGATTGCTGGGTATGGAATGCAAGGTGAAGGGATCACTGCATTGAAGCTTTTTGATGACATGATTGATAGTGGGATCAAACCAGACCATATAGCCATGGTGGCTGTCCTCTCAGCTTGCAGCCACTCAGGACTTGTATCCCAAGGCCAGACACTCTTTGAAAAGATGGTCGATTCTTATAACATTGTGCCGCGAATGGAGCACTACTCTTGCATTGTAGATTTATTCAGTCGAGCAGGCTTATTGAGGAAGGCAGAAGAGATTCTTGATAGAACACCATTCCCACCGACATCTGCAATGTGGGCAGCTCTTGTTGGGGCATGTCAGGTCTATGGGAACACACGGTTAGGGGAGAGGGCAGCGAGGAAGCTGCTGGATATGAGGACCGACAATTCCGGGCACTATGTTTTGATTGCTAACATGTATGCTGCTGCTGGGTGTTGGGAAGAACTGGCAAAAGTGAGGACAATGATGAGAGACCTGGGAGTACGGAAGGCACCAGGTCTGGCATGGGCTGATCTGGGGAATGGATTCCATCCATTTGTGGTGGGTGATAGATCAAACCCTCTTGCTCCTGAGATCTATGAGATGTTGGAGGGTTTGACTGACCAAATGAGGGATGCTGGATATGTTGGCAACCTGGATTTGTGGCTAGAGGAGCAAACTGAGGGTTAAAGTTGAGGACAGGGTCCAAGATGTAAGTAGAACTCTCAGGAGGAATTCTCAAAGACAAGGATTGAGGAGGATTTCTTCCTTTATATTTTTGGTATCATAAGTTTCTAACATTCTACATTCAGATGATTGTTTTGACTAATACTGAGCGATCATGGATACCAGATGAGAAATTTAAGGTCTTCTTCTTTGCCTACTGACTCTTGTGGAATGTCCTGACCTCTTCAATTATGTTGCTACTGATAATGTTCTACAGAATCCACACCTGTTTATCTGCTAGTGATGCTCAGCCTAAATGACTAGCTCTAGAGTGCATGTTAGCGAAGAAAGACTAGAATGCAAACTCAGGAATTCCAGTACCAGAATCTGGTTATACGAGGACAATTTAAACATAAAGCCGGCATCTCAATCTCCAGAAAGCTCCTGGAACTGATACAGTTGAGCACCTACAGAATATTTAAATTGAGGAAGCCGGAAAGAGAAGAAAAATCATTCTTCTTAAAGTTCTTTGGTGCATATTTTCAGTGATTTGTTTGGTCATTAAAAAACAATCGAGAGGAGGGGAGGGGGGCGGCTCAATATTTTTTGGATTATTTCCTTTTGAATTAAAACAGTTATCTAGCCCGGACCAGCTTAACATAATCAAGCTTCAAAAGCATGCTATTGGCTGTTTATGTGTAATTGCTGGTAGGAGAGAGATATGAAGCTAGAGAAATATTCTAGTTTACAATGTAATTATTTACTGTATGATTCTAGTGCTATCATTTATCTTTTTAAAAATTTCAAGTGAAGCTTCCATGAAACACTTACACAAGCAGATCCAAGAATATCAGTGAGAATAATGATGACAAAAGTGGGAAAGAAAAAGAGTTGCCACCAGCATTGTGAGACCGGAGATCACTCTAGTATACTTAGCCTGAATGTGGAGATGGATGGACTTGTTCTGTGGTTGTGTGTCCCTTGATCTCAAAGTCCATCTTTTGTACTAGCGTTCTAACATTCAGATTCCATAATTAGAGAGAAGTTTGAAGTTGCGACAGCTCCATTCCATCCCTTCTCCAATGGATATATTAGTTCTGCAATAGATAAGTTAATTGTCTGAGATTATTTATTTATCTGGATTTCATGGCCCCAACGGTCAACAAATAAAACAGTAAATGAGAATTCTAGCCCTTGATAGAAGACTATAATCCTAGGCACATGCAATGCATCTGAGGTAAAACATGGATGGATGTTAATGGATATAATCGTCCTCTGACCTTAAAAATTCTTTGTGTATTTTTATTAAATTTTTCAATCGCTGAAAGCTTGAGGTTAAATTTTTTTTAATTTTTTTGAAAATATTTATATCAGGTCTGTTGATTATTGAAACATTCGTTTTATTAAAAAAGAAAAAGAAGAAGAAGAAGACAAGCAACAAAAAAGACAAGCAGCAGCTGGAGGTTGTGTTTTTAAAAACGAGACAAGCAGCAATGTTAGACTTCGGATGGATCCCCGGCTGTCCGCTTTTGGAACAGCAAAGCACCAGCCAGAGCCAATCTGTTTTTGGGAAAGAAGACAAAAAAAGTAAAATGCCAAACCACCCTGCATCCTCTATTTAATTGTCACAGCACCTTTAGTCCCATTCATATTAATCAAACAAACGCAACCAGAAAAAGCCAAATGAAGGAGACCGAGAGTACCGTATGAATCTTACGGGGAAAGATCATAAATAATGAATGAATGACCCTTGGCAAACAACTCAAAGGAGCAGGTCAATGCCTGTGTAGCATATGTCAATTATGGTTTAATTCTTTGAAATTAGATGGATTATAACCTTATTGTTTCAGAGTTACAATGATTGCCAACTAATCTCTGCTATTATGGCAAATAATTTGGGCCTTTATTCATGCTTTCCGTCCCATGATGATGATGGTGGAGGTCGGAGACACCCCCAAGGTATTTCTTGGTCCTCCTTTCATGGCTCACGGCAGCTAACTTTTTACGCAGGAGAATGATGAGACTTTAACCCAAGTCCAAAGACATCCAGTCAAAGTAATGCAGTGCCGGTCCCCAGCGCCCACCCACCCACCCACCCACCGGTTTTAGATCCTGGCCAAGTGGACCAAACGCTTGGAGATCCAGATCCACCAGATCTGCGGTTCTCGGGGAATCACGGGGCGTGAAGTTTCGGTCTCTTCCTCACGTGAAACTATGAGCCCATGACTTCCACCTCCCTGTTATAACAGTTTTAGCTCCCAGGGGAGGGGAAATTTCTCCGCTTGCCTCCACTTTGTCTTCCAAGAAGCTTCACAAGCTCCTTCTCTCTCGTCGCCCAAAGCCAAGATCTCTCTTTTCGTCGGATTTCATCAAACGGTATGCGCTTTTATCTCCCTTCCTCTCTCCCTTGTGGTATCGAACGAGTGTTTTTTTTTTTTTTTTTCCTTTTTTTGATATGAACAGTTCCTGCATCCGATTCGCTTCCTTTTTACCCTCATCCTTGTTGCTGAGCTCATCTGATAGAAATGCTATGAGGTTGAAGATAATTCTATGGCATCTTTGACGCTATCCGGGGCTCTTTGATTGAGGGGGAGCTCTGGAGTAGGAATGTAAAAAAAGTGACTCCCATTCTCGCTATTTGATTAAGAGAAGGGAGTTCTATCCCTCTTCCGGCTATTTGGTTGGAGAGAGACTTACTTTTATTCCAAGAAAGAATAGGAATGTGCCATTTCCTCGAAATTCAATTCTTACTCTCTTTTAATATTTAAAATTTATTTTAATTTTAATTTTGATCATCAATTAAATATACCAGGGGATGTGGCTATTTCAGTTTTTATTTCAATCCATTTTGATTTTTTTTTTTTTTTTTTTTTTTTTTTCTGGAGCCAAACATATCCTTGAAGCTAGCAAGTAGAGCCAAAGCTACTGAACAATTTTTCAGCCACAAATAGCTTTGGTCAGATGCCAAGAACTGAAATTGAAGTGTGTGTCGATGTTGCTTGGAATGATCGGTGAAACAAAGAACATGGTTTTTTTAGTGTGTTAGAGTTCGGTTTATGAGCTGTTTCGGAGGAAATGCTCGGGATCTGCAAAAAGCATCTCCATGTCCGTTTCGCAAAGCGTTTCTTACTTTACGCAAGGCTCTTTCTTTAGCGAACTTTCGGGAAACGCGTCATCTCCGAGAAACGTCCGTTATCCTGGAGCGGTTGGCTCCAGGATATGAGTTTCGCAAAGCGGTTGGCTCTCATGATAAAGTCTTCGCCCCTCCTGGCAGCGACCGAGGCGATGGCCAAAGCGCAACCACCAATTAAACGATTGCTTAAATATAGCCGTTCGATATGAGTTGATGGACGAACAGCATTGATTTAAGCATGGGCCCACAACGGTGTAGAAAACTCGGCTATTCTGCCTTTCGGATTGGGAAGGGTATCATCCCACGTTCCATCTATATATATATATATATATATATATATATGATATTTTTTAATAAAATAAAATATTTAATTAATCATTCTAAAATAAATACAATCGAGATAATAAAAAAAGATAATATTCAGAAAAAAACTAGAAAACATCCCTAAGCAAGCCCAAAATATATTACAGTACGATTGGCGATATAGGAGGCAACCAAATCTGTCACTGAGTTAGTCTTCCGATAAGTATGTCTAACAATAACGTCCAAACAATTCTAAAGCAAAAGAGTGATATCATGGATAAGATGGTGCAGGAACATAGGCCGCAAAGCCTTCCTGATCCACGAGATGACAGTAGTCGAGTCATCCTCAATAATAAAGTAATCTATCTGTAAAATCATTCGAGCATAGACTATGCTAGTCCAAGCATCTCGAAGTTTTGCCATCGGATAGTCGATTCGAAGAGAAAACTCTTTCCAGTAGCGACAATATCAAGAGCAAAACCTTGAATAACAAAACTGGCAGCACCCCATCTATCCCTGATATCCCATCAAAATAATTGAAAAGTATCTCGAAGGAGGAAGCTTTCAAAAAATAAAAACTTGGCATGGTGTCCGAAGTGCATTACTGAAATCCCAGGAATATCTCGATCCTCAGCTCTTCTAAATGCACAAGGGTTATTGTAGAATGAGCCCGTGCTCTCGTGCACGAGTATATTTTATTCACCTATGTTAGCGTGGAGTCCCTAGATCGGCTGGTCAGAGCCGTTGCATCGTAGGACCGCTCCCTGGTTCATCTAAAAACAGGTTCCTTGTCGGAGTTGTTCCGGCGGAGACACTCCGATGCCTAAGTCAGTGACGGATTCCAGCCACAGAATGGGAAAGATGTCGAGAGTGGAAGAGAAAAAGAGTTCTTGAAGATTGAAAGTGTATGTGTACGAGATTATTCACACGTACCTCTCGAGCCATCCTTCTTATCCATATTTAAAAATGGCATCCAAACTGTGGCCCGCTCTTTTTTCGGAAATCATGGGGAGCCAATCTCTTCCATGATTGGCGATCGTGGGTTGTCAATGAGTGGTTCCGGCCAGATCGGAGGCGTGGCTGCAGGAATTGCACGCCATGATCATGGCATGATGAGTGTCGATTGTAACCGTTGGTTACAGTTTCCTTTTTGGAACAGATTGTGGTTCAAGCTTCGGGTTTCCCCTTGCATGGGTCGAAGGCTTGGTATTTCCCCAAGGCCGGAGATCATGTCTACGGCGGGGACCGAAGTTCGTATCTTCGGAAGTCGATGAGTAGTTCAGACTTCGGCCGGGGCCGATGGTGTTACCCGAAGGACTGGCCTTCGGATGTTGTAGTTCGGTGTGAAGCCTTGAATTGCTTGCAGTTGGCCTTCGCTTAGTTCGAAGTCTGTAGTCTGGAAAACCGGGACTTCGATAAGTCGAATCAGAACCTGGTTCATAGCTGAACCAGGATATCCCAACAACCTGGCTCTTTGGGACATCATGATCCATTGATAAACATAAAAGACAGGCAATGAAACCCCAATCATGGCATTCAAGGTGGAGGGTCCCTGCCAAACCAGTGGATTATCTTATCTAACTGGCTGATATTCTTGGAATATATCTTGTACGGTTTGGAATGTATATTGTATGAGGAAGAATGATTAATCTTCTTTCATAATAGAGATCGAATGGTGCACAGCACAGCTCTCAAAGCATTCCAGACTTTTTGGGCCATCAAACCTACACCAGTAATTATTGTACAATCTAATAATAAATACACGCAATATATATATATTATTAATTACTCTTTTATGTAAAATATACGATCTCTATCCATCTTATACATGGATGGGAGAGGGGTGGCATTTTGGAATGGCACATTCTAGGGTATTGATATGGTAGAGGTTTGAAACCATGAAAATGTAACATATTCTATGTTCAAAGTAATTTAAAATTGACCAGTAGCTTTTCACGTCAAGTTTTGACATAAATTTTTGATCCATTGCCTACTAACTTGGAGTCTATTTTGGAAGTCTGGATAAGTTATTCAAGGAAAAAGTCCATATGATGATGGAAAGAATCTTGGACGATCAATAAAGTACATATCTTGTATTTACCGAGCATCCAATATAAAATAATTAAAATACCATATTTTTGTTAAAATGCAATTTTTGTTATACTAATTTGTACTTAAAGCTATCCAAATATGTATAAAAATTTAAGCAACTATCAAAAAAAAATTGAATATGAATATAGAGAGACGACTATCCAATTTATATATAAATATCTAATTTTATTTAATTTTATATAGTATTTATTAACTTTTAAAAATATATAAATAATCATTGATATACTATTAATTTGATTTATTATTTATTGATGCAACTTTTTGGCTCATAATGATGAGATCAATCTCTTGGCAGGCTGAAGATTGGTCAAACATTAATGCAGCTCTTTCACCACCATAACCTACAAAGGAAGTTGACACCTACCAAGAGTTCTCTAGTAGGGGATCCTTCGATGATAAAGTCAATCAGAGATTAAAAACAATAGGAAGGAAGTGAGAGCATTGTTTAAGGTTACCCCTTTTCCTTTTATATAGAGGAAGTTTGTTAGATGGTCTGTAACTATCTAATTTATCATAATCTGGATAATCAAAGTTTGTTAGAGATAGTGGGCTATCAGAAGATGGTTACATGAGATTTTTTATTAGAAAAAGTGGAGAACCTAGTATATTATAATAAAAATGTTAGCACAAGAGGTAGTGGGAATAGAGTATAACCTATGAGCCAATGGAGATCATGGGCATTTTAGTCTAGGGTCAGTCAGAAATCAAAGTTGTAGAATAACTATAGAGGCGTTGGGTGGCAATTCTAGCTATCTTTTAAAATATCAGTTGGAATCCAAGATAGATGTCGGATTATAGTTGTCGGCGATGGTTTGACTTTAGGGTTGGTTGGAAGCAGATGATAGTCAATGTTGTTCTTGTGTACCCCTATGATAGTTATCAAGTTATTCGAATTATATCCGATGAGCACTTACCATGTTTCTTGAGATCAGACATGTCACTCCTTTCATAACACTTGCCCCTCACTTTTTAATTTAAATTGTTTTTTCACTTTGATATAGGAAGTAGGTTCTTAGCATGAATTTCAATCCTAGTCTCTAGAGTTCTCCTAATTTTCGATTCTTCTAGGGCATATTTGATTGCTTCCTAGCCTTTCCGGTCGCATTAAGTATTAAGCAAATTAGACAAGGTGACACACTATTTTAAATTCAAAATAATCCAATTAGATCTCTCTACAATAATTATGAGGTCTCTCTACAATAATTGTGAGGTGGTTACTTGAAACATCATAATAAGTTGAAGGATTGATTCTCGAGATCGTCTTCGATTCTGTAGTGATGCACCATGTGTCAACAGCCCATTGGCCTCCAACTATCCCACACTGATTTTGCGTAGAAGGTGAGATCAGAGAGTTGATGCATTCAAGGGTCATTTGATTCGATCGTTGGATAGCTGTTACATGTCGAACATTTATCAATGGAGATAATTGATTTGGACCATTGACTAGCTATATAAATAGATCGCGACCTCCTCCTTTCTCTTAATAGTTTTTAGGCTATCTTCTTCTCGGCCCTCCTCCTTTTCACTTTCAATTTTTTGTTTCTTTTATGTTCTTTCCCCTTTTTGTTCTTTTTGAACCTTTTTTGCTACCATCCTTTGAGTTAATGTGCAGAGAGCCTTGTACATAGATTCAGGGACTTTATAGGCCCTGGGAACGAGGAATCAATCACTATTGAGTTCAATCTCTGAGAGTTTTGGACTCAATATATTTTGCTCGAAATCTTAATATTGCGATCAAGGGTTTATGGCTATGTAGAGATTAGTCCCCCTTTGATCCACAAGACATATTGTCAAGCCACAATAGCATGAGGCCTCGTGATTTTATCCTTCAAAAGGTACTTCACATCGAAAAAAGGGCTTTTCATCATAAATTAAAATTTTTCTTAACTCACAATCAATATGAGACTAATAATATCCTCATCTTACACCACAACATAGCCCCCAAATCAAAGAAAGTTTGGACAAGGTTGATAAAGATGCACCATAAACCCTATTGTGGATACCAATGTTGCGATCAAGGGCTCATGGCTATACAGGGATCGGTTCTCATTTGGCCTATGTAAGGTATTATTCGCTTTGGTCTCAAGCTGTTATGGCACAGGGCCTTAGTTTTGCCCTTCAAAAGGCATCTCATATTGAAAGAGTAGTTCTTCATTATAAACTAGAGTTTTCCTTAACTCACAATTAATGTAGAATTAATAATGTCATTGTCTTCGTCCTGCACCATCCATTGAGCATTATCTTTAATTCTATGGTTATAAAGCTTAATAAATCTAGATTTGGCTTCAAATTTGGTCATGCTCTTTATCATCTGATCCACCTAATCCGCATAGATCTTCATGCAACAAAACAAAAGTTAACGGTTACCTTTTTATCTATTTATATTTAAAAAATCTAAAAAAGGAGAAAAGCATGCCATTAATGCGAATGGGACTCGAGTTCATATTTTTTCTAGATCATTTATACTTACCTTGTAGAGTTTTTATTTATTCTAGAATAGTTTGTATTTATTCTTAAGAGATTTCTATTTACTTCAAAAATATTTGTATTTATTCTATCTTGTGTTTATCTTGTATTATTGTTGTTTATTATGGAAAGATGAAAAGTAGTAACTTCGGTTCATATTAATAATAGTTATTTAATCTAAAATTTTTGTTTAACTTATGTTGCCGATCTCACCATGGTGGCCTGTAGCTCGTGAGCTGGCGCCGGTTCTCGGACTCTGTCACCTCGAGATCTTCGAGCTTCCGGACCTGCAAAACAAAGTCAGAGATCCGGGCCAGGGATTCCGGCGGAGGCACTCCGACGGTCAAGTAAAAGAGCGGCAAGATGGAACAGGACCTCTAAGGCGGGTTCTCGAAGGATTCCCGTGCTTAGAAGAGATGTAAATGAAAGAAGTGTGGGGAAGAGAGGAGCTGAAGCCCGGCTTCCTGTGCTGGGTTCACCGAGCTCACGTCTGAGGACTTCTTGGGGTCCCCCGGATCGTTCTCTCAATGTTCTCCCCCCTTTTCGACTTACCTTTTCGTCCATTTTTACCGTCCCCTTTATACCACCGGACCGCCTTCAGCCTACGTCTCCTCCTGTGAGCTCCCTGAAATCTCTGGGTCTCCTCCCCTTCCTTCTCCTTCGAGTCCGGGAGTTAAGTGGCCGACATGCCTCGTCCGCCATGTGTCACGAAAGGGAAAAGACTGGTGAGACCTTCGAGCCGAGCGCGGGAGCTCTCCTTTCGGGGCATTGACGATGGGCCTCTAGCCGTTTCAGGATCCCTGCCCGCAAGGATTTCGTTCCTCGGTTGCGGGACCCCGTTTAACTGACGTAAACGAGGTTTTGCGTATCACTGCAGGCTGTACTGGCGCTCGTACGGGATGCGGCGCGCGCCGGCCCTAGTGGCGACCTCGCAACCCGTGTCTATGCTCTCCGAGGCTTTGCAGAGTAGGGCTGACTTCGACCGAGGTGGACCCTTCAGGGGGCGCCACCTGGCGGAGGAGCAGGGGCTGCCAGCTTTGACCGAGGTGGATCCCTCCTGGGTGGACACCTGACGGAGTGGCAGAGAGGTGCTCGACATCGACCGAGGTGGACCAATCATGGGGTGCCACCTGGCGAAGGAGCAAGAGGGCCTGGCTCGACCTCGGCAGAGGTGGGACCCATCTTGGGGTGCCACCTGGCGAGGGAGCAGGAGGCCGCCAACTTCGACCGAGGTGGACCCCTCCTGGGTGGACACCTGGCGGAGTGGCAGAGAGGTGCTCGACTTCGGTCGAGGTGGACCCGTCATGGGGTGCCACCTGGCGAAGGAGCAAGAGGGCCTGGCTCGACCTCGGTAGAGGTGGACCCGTCTTGGGGTGCCACCTGGCGAGGGAGCAGGAGTCCGCAGCTTCGACCGAGGTGGACCCCTCCTCGATGGACACCTGGCAGAGTGGCAGAGAGGTGCTCGACTTAGGCCGAGGTGGACCCGTCATGGGGTGCCACCTGGCGAAGGAGCAAGAGGGCCTGGCTCGACCTCGGCAGAGGTGGACCCGTCATGGGGTGCCACCTGGCGAGGGAGCAGGAGGGCCTGGCTCGACCTCGATAGAGGTGGACCCGTTTTGGAGTGCCACCTGGCGAGGGAGCAGGGGGCCGCCAGCTTCGGCCTAGGTGGACCCCTCTTGGGTGGATACCTGGTGGAGTGGCAGAGAGGTGCTCGACTTCGGTCAAGGTGGACCTGTCATGGGGTGCCACTTGGCGAAGGAGCAAGAGGGCCTGGCTCGATCTCGGCAGAGGTGGACCCATCTTGGGGTGCCACCTGGTGAGGGAGCAGGAGGCCGCCAGCTTCGGCCGAGGTGGACCCCTCCTGGGTGGACACCTGGCAGAGTAGCAGAGATGTGCTCGACTTCGGCTGAGGTGGACCCGTCATAGGGTGCCACCTGGCGAAGGAGCAAGAGGGCCTGGCTCGACCTCGACAGAGGTGGACCCGTCTTGGGGTGCCACTTGGCGAGGGAGCAGGAGGTCACCAGCTTCGACCGAGGTGGACCCCTCCTGGGTGGACACCTAGCGGAGTGGCAAAGTGGTGCTCGACTTCGGACTGAGGTGGACCCATCATGGGGTGCCACCTAGCGAAGGAGCAAGAGGGCCTGGCTCGACCTCGGCAGAGGTGGACTCGTCTTGGGGTGCCACCTGGCGAGGGAGCAGGAGGCCGCCAGCTTTGGCCGAGGTGGACCCCTCCTGGGTGGACACCTGGCGGAGTGGCAGAAAGGTGCTCGACTCGGCCGAGGTGGACCCGTCATGGGGTGCCACCTGGCGAAGGAGAAAGAGGGCCTGGCTCGACCTCGGTAGAGGTGGACCCATCTTGGGATGACACCTGGCGAGGGAGCAGGGGGCCGTAGCTTCGGCCGACCGAGGTGGACCCCTCCTGGGTGGACACCTGACGGAGTGGCAAAGAGGTGCTCGATTTTGGCCGAGGTGGACCCGTCATGGGGTGCCACCTGGCGAAGGAGCAAGAGGGCCTGGCTCGACCTCTGCAGAGGTGGACCCATCTTGGGGTGCTACCTGGCGAGGGAGCAGGAGGCCGCCAGCTTCGACCGAGGTGGACCCCTCCTGGGTGGACACCTGGCGGAGTGGCAGAGGGGTGCTCGACTTCGACCGAGGTGGACCCGTCATGGGGTGCCGCCTGGCGAAGAAGTAGGAGGGCCTGGCTCGACCTCGGCAGAGGTGGACCCGTCTTAGGGTGCCACCTGGCGAGGGAGCAGGAGGCCGCTAGCTTCGGCCATGATGGACCCTGAAAGGAAAACTAGTAGCGAGCATGCTTTCTATTTTAAAACTTTTCAAAATAACATGCAGCGGAAGCATTGTCGAGAAGATTAACATTTAATCTAAGCATGCTTTTAAAACTTTTCTATGCTACTTATCTCAAGATCTTGCATGAATGATTAATATAAACTATGAAATCATGAATTCATGCTATGAACATTTTAAAGCAACATATCTATATATGTAAAACCATACCTCGTATGAAGTGGAGACGCTCTCCGCTGCGAAAGATCCGGGAGGAGGAAGAAGAACTCTGCTTAGCCGCATACGTGTCCGGCCTCTACAGGTGGTTCACACCAGGGCTCTTTCAAAATCTACTTCCACTCCAAGTACTAGCTTGTTGTGGAACGATTTGATCGGAACTCCTTTTCTTCTTTCGATGCCAGTTTTTCCGAATGAATGAAGAAACTCAAGAGGTGGAGAATGAGTTGTTGGAGCCCTTCTCAAACACTCAATCCTAAGACCTAGATCACTAGGTACAAATATGCACACTTCTCTCCAAAAACCTCACACCCATAAAACTAAAACCTTTCCTAGTTTCTTCCCTTTCTTCCCTTTGATTTTTCCAGCATTTGTTTGCTGAATTTTTTTTTCTTATTTTCGTCCTTCCATTTCAGCCCATTAAGTAGATGGTGAGGGAGAGGGAAAGTGGGGAGTTATGGGTGATAATGGAGTGGTAATGGGTAGTTATGGGGAGTTATGGTCATGGAAAGTTACATAACTCCCCAAAACTGAATTTAAACTTATTTAAATTCAGATTAATGTGTTAATTGATTTTAGTTCATAACTGAAATAAATTGGGTCAAGTGTGCATACATAGGGTTCAACCCAATTGGATCCAAACCTATTTTGAACCAAATCCCATTTGATTCATTCCAGATTTTTATAGCTCAATCAAATTGGGCTATCAAGTAATCACATTACTTAATTCACCTCCATGTATCACCAACTATTAGTGAAAATTTTATGTCACAACCTTTTGTGACATCAAGTGTCTACACTTGCGAAATCAACAAGTATCGACACTTACACAAGTGTCGATACTTTCAAGAATATCAAGTGTCGACACTTGGGTAAAGAAAAATACTTTTCCTTTGTGAGTCCATGAACGATTCCCAATCGTTCTCCGATTACTAGATCAAGTAGAAATCCCTATGGTGTGTGACCCCATAGTTTCGAACACTAAGCCGGTAGCACTGGAACATTTCAATACCAGTCAAAGTCGCCATCTAGCAATGACACCTGATGTCCGGATAGGTCGAAGTTGCAGAGCAACAATCAAGAACCAGGAGATATGGAAACCTAGTAATTAATCCCTTTGACCTCAATGCTCAGGAAGACTTAGGGTTAAACTGCCCAACCCATAAAGTCCATCAACAATGTGTCTCAATCTCACAAGTCCTGTAACACATTACAGAGACTACCCTGGCCAAGGCTTTGCTAAATTGAAACACAGTAAGATATCTGCTCCAAACACTTTGGAGGGGTCAATCCCATCTTGATCCGATCACTGCTACACGAGTACTTAACTGTACCCAGAAACCTTCCGTTCCTGGATTAGAAATCCAGATAGTCCAGTACCAAAGTACAGTGAGTTGTTCGCAAGCTACCATGACGATCTCATGTCTGAGGGATAACTACGTCCATATCAAAACTCTAGGCAGAAAAAAGTACAGACAGGTCACGTTCGATGAAATGTCAAACACAACATCTGCATGCCATACTAGTGTCTCCACACTCCTTGGTTAAGAGGACAACCAACGACTATGGCACACAACGACCTATACTTGATATACTATCATCCTGAAATAAGTGTATCATTTGGTCGCGAACAATTTTAGGACTATATGATATATCCTTTCTATATCACATACAAATAGTCCTAAGGACTTCAGCACTCAAGAACTCATTACAGAAAGATGAAATAGTGATGAACTGCCAAAATAAACATTTTATTCAATAATATAATTCATATACAATTACATCAAATGTACAACTGTATACAGTAGAAATTGGCTTTGGGACATATTTCCCAACAGACCCCTCCTGGGTGGACACCTGGCAGAGTGGCATAGAGGTGCTCAACTACGACCAAGGTGGACCCGTCATGGGGTGCCACTTGGCGAAGGAGCAAGAGTTTTGAAAGACAAATCCACGTGGCGCTTGCCGCTTCCAGCTAGATCTGACACACGTTCCACGTCAGCGATGTAGCCATATCAGTTGCCCCCATCCCCAGGTCCCATCGAAGCGTCATGGCTTGGGACGTGGGGATTTAATTCGGAGATGACATGGAAAGGACGAAAATCATGTACTATAATTGCCACGATTGCTGCCGCCACTCCCGTTGCGCCCGAAACCCTGTGAGAGGATGCCACATGTGCGCGTCTGACGGGCCAATCTGTTGCTGCCTAGATCACCGTGGCTAGTAGCTCTTACATGGCCTAGGTGAGTGGACTCCTCGCCAGCATCACCAGGCTCGTCGGTCGGAGACGATCAAGGGGAACATAGTCGTAGTTGGGATGAAAGGGGCTTGTACTGTGGTGGTCCTCCTGTGGGCCTCTTTGATGAGGAGTCTTCTTCTTCCATATCGTCCCTCCGTTGGGCGATACCTGCAAAACAAGGGAGACCTGCACCGGGGATTCTGGCAAAGGCACTCCGACGATCAAGTCAGTGGGACGATCGAAGGAAATAAGAGACCTCTGAGACGGAGAGCTTGGGGGATTCTCTGCTGCCAGAGGGTGATAGACAATGTAAGAATGAAGAGAGCGTGTTGCTCTTATCCCTTCTCACCTCTTCCTGCTGCTCTTATATAGACGAGCGGCTCTTGGTGTTCAAAGAGGCACGTTCTTCTTGGTATAGGCCTGTGAGGCTTCTGCAGGCCTGGGAGGCTTAGATAGGTTGGTTAACCTTCTCCTTCCAGATGGTTCAGAAGGTCGGTGAAGGGGCACAGTGCTTTAGATGGGACACGCCTTCCTAATTGGTGTAAATTGTATCTCGGGGGCTTTAATATAGCCCTTCTTGTAGGAGGCACACTAGGGGCGGTGATTTTACATGTCAGGATGCCACCGTACCTGTATTTCGAAAAGCATACTTGAGATGGAGACGATGATAAATGGATCAAGAGAGATAGGCGGATGGAGGCTCTTCATGCGCACAGTTCGAGGTGCGCGGCACGAGGCACCTCCTTCATGCGGATCGGGGTATGCGGGCAGCATCTTTTGGGCACGGACCGAGGCGCGGGAGCGAGATGCTTTGGCATGAACGAGCGGGCAAGGCACCGGCCTTGGCGCGAGCTAGGATAGAACCGCGTTACGCTGGAGAAGCAGACGGATGGAGGCGTGGTGGACGGAGCCTGGTGTGTCGTGCCGGAGCTGGGTGCACCGCGAGTGGAAGCGGGGCCGGAGTTGACGCGGGCGTCTGGACTGGGAGCCGTAGGGCAGCAGCGCAGGCCTCCCGCGAACGGATCCCTGTGGGTGACCGGCCGCTGGGGCAGGCGGAGCCAGGGTGGACCGGTGCTGGCGGCTCTGGACGCCGGGAAGGTTTATGCCGAGGTGGACCGGCACAGGGGCAGGTGGTACCGAGGTGCACCGGTGCTGGGGCGTGCCCTGGAGCGGTCGCTGGTGGACCTGGGAGCCGAGGAGGTCGGTGCCGAGGTGGGTTTCCCACGCAGCCGAATTGGAGCGGGGCAGGACCGGAGCCAGCACGCTGCTCCGTGCCGCGAGGAGGAGCGCTGATCGCTGTACCAAAATTGTCGCAGGCATGCGGGAGGAGCTGAACTGGCGCAGGGCTGCTGCGGCTTGCCAACTGGGCCGGTGCCGGAGCTGAGGGAGCCAGAGCGATCCGGGCGGCTGGCATGGAGGCGAGGCGGACCCCTGCGGGCAACCGGACGCCGATGCGAGCTGAGCCGGGGTCGCGCCGGAGCCCTGCGGGCAAAGGCGAGGTGCAGGCCTCCGCGAGCGGACTGGGCGCCGGAGCGGGAGGAGGCCTCCTGTGGGCGGACCGGAGCTGGCTGAGCCGGGGTCCTGTCGGACCGGGCGGAGGCGAGCTGGGGCCGGCCGTGGGCGAGGTCGGGAGGAGCCGGAGGCGTCGAGCTCGGAGGCGTGGCCTCCCGCGGGCGAACAGGGCGCCGGCCTGGGTAGAAGCCTCCCACGAGCTTCCCACGGGCGGACCGGGCGCCGACCTAGCGGAAGCCGGAGGCGCCGGAGCTCGGAGGCGTGGCGGGCGCGGGGGCTCGCCGGCATGGGGTCGCGCCGGACTGGACAGAGGTGAGGCACTACCGGGTGGCGCCGGTTGTGACCTTGGCACAGGCCTACCCTGGCACAAGCGTGCGCATGGGCGTTGCAGGTGCCAGTTTCCCTAACACGGATGCGCACGAGCGTGACTGGCGAAGTGATGGACGCACGTACCTCCCATGCACACGGACCGAGGCACAGAGAAGGTGCCGAGCTGGGATGGCTGGAGCCGACCTGGGTTGACCAAAGTGGGCTAACCGAGCTGGAACTGACCTGGGCATGCTAGAGCGTGCCGAGCTGGACTAGGGGCGTGCCGTGGGCATGCCGAGCTGGAGCTGACCTGGGCATGCCACGAGCGTGCCAAGCTGAACTGAACGGCCGAAGTGAGGCTGAGGTACTGAGGTTCACCGCCGAGGTGGGGCCGAGCCGAGCTGGGCTGAACCGCCACATGGCCAAAGTGAGACCGCGGTGAGGCCGAGGTGGAGAGGTGCCTGGCCAAGATGAAAAAGTACGTGGACCGTGCCAGCCTCCAAGGAGGATGTGTGTCGGGGCCGAATGGATATTGTTTACTACTATAACAACTTGTATTGTTGTTATTTATTAATGGAAGGCGAAAAGTTATCTGTCCTAATAGTACAAACAGAAATATTCTAAAATAAATATAAATTTTGTAGAATAAATAAAAATACTCCATAATAAATATAAATTCGAAGTGAAGCCCTTATTACTTATGAATTTCCATCCCATTTATATTAATGGTATGATTTTTTTATATTTTTCATATTCCATCCATATTAATAACTTAATTTTTTTAATTTTATTTATATTAATAATCTATTTTATATATATATTTTTCATGTCATCTATATTAATGATTTTCAATCTTTTATTTTCATGTCTAAAAATTTTAATTTGAGTGGTGAAGAACTTGGCCCGCTTTGGCTTGAGTAACCACACACACAATATGACTTGAAAGATAAGAAAGCGTCCGTTATTCTGTTCCGTCGATCTGGTTCGACTGGCATGCTATCCCTGTACAGTTTAAGAATATTATTCTCTCTGATTTTTTGGATTGTATTCATTCTCGTTCTCTTTAATGAATATCCGTTCTATAAAAATATATATATATATATATAAATATATATATACATAAATAAATATATAAATATATAAATATGTATATGTATATGTATATGTATATGTATATATGTATATATATGTATATATGTATATGTATATGTATATGTATATATGTATATGTATATGTATATGTATATATGTATATGTATATGTATATGTTTATATGTATATATCATGTATACATGTATGTATACATGTCATATCTAACCATGTTGAATGATGGCTACCGGCTTGAATCTGCTTGGTAGGTGATGCGCCCCTATACCTCGCAGAAATTAGAGTGCTCAAGGCTAAACAGTCCATGCCATTGGAGCATGTGCAAGTTTTGCTGAATTACTTATACCCAGATCTTATCCAAGATTGCTTCATGAACACTCAAGAATTAAATAATTCGAGATTGGCCTTCATCACCCGTGTTTGTATCTTGGCAATTTGGCAAAGATTGACGTCCACCATGTGAGCTGTCTCTGGCCCATCGCTCCATCCCAAGACAATGACAAAAACGAGCGATCGAGTGAGTCCCAAAGACATAGAATACGAGCACAAAAAGGCAAAGCACGAGGTCCTCAGGGAACGCTGTCTTGGACTTTTATCCATCTCAATAATTAAGAGTCCTTTTCATGCCAGCAGAAAACCATAGCTTAAAAAAAAAAAAAAAAAAATCAAAAACTATAACTCCCGCCTCTTCTTCCTTGTAGGAGAAGTTGGTGAATATTCATTTTTTTTTTTAAAAAAAAAAAGCAATATGAAGGGATGAGAGGCTTCGTGGTGGAGAATGAAAAATGGGGGAGTCGGAATATCTGTGCGTTGTAATATTTATATTTAACACCGCTGGCTGGAACGGTCCGTGATCTCTTTACTGGCGGTGGAGACGCACACAGCTCTTCACGCTTGGATCAGCGGTTTGGGCGGTTGAGGTATAAAGGATTGAAATCGGACGAGTCGGCGCGGTTTTAGCCGCCGTTTAAACGATCAACTGCTCCACTCGCTTTCGATCTAGCCTTCTGCGAAGGGGAATTTTTTCCTCAAATCTTTTTTTGATCCCACAATGGATGATTTGATGCCTGGTACCAAGGTTCTGGAGCTATATTTTATGTTTTTCTTTCTTTCTTTTTTGGATTTGATTTTATGCGAAGGATCTTGATTTGGATTCTCTGTGTTGTTTACCTGACAAAGATGGATTCTTTGTGTCGATATCTTTAAAAGTTTCTTTTTTTTTAAGGCGAATTCTTTATTTGCGTTGTTATTTTTTATCTTTCTTCCATTTTTTCCCCTATAATGCTAGGGATTTAAAGTGAATTATTGAGTGCTGGTGTTTGGATTTTATAAGATCATTGAAGAGCTGCGGTGAGGGTTTTTCCTGATTTTAGTTTCTTTTTATTGGAAATGAGAATTCGGCGGTGCTAGTGCCGCGAATCAAATTTCTGCTTGGGTTGTGAAAACAAAAGGTTCTGAATTTGGGAGATTGAAGAACAGGTAGCAAGATTCAGAAGCCATGATTCCTTTTATTTTTTCCAACTGTTTAGCATGTTCAAGATTGTGTTGACCTCGTAAAAATAGATTATTATGATATGTTTTCAGATCTTGTTTGACATTGACTGTAGTGAGTGTTGGGGTAACTTGGGTTCCATTTTACTGTCTTAGCTTTTTTTTTAAGAGAACTTTGTTTTATTTGGATTGTTTAATGATCAGAGGAGCTTCTTGTTGAGTATGTCCAATAGTCTTGAGCTTTGAACCTGAAAAGGTTCTGTTGACGCTGAATCTTACTCGACCGGATGGAGTGATCCTTCGCGCTGGGCTGTCGCGAACTAGAACCTGCAACACAGATCCCTGACCGGAGATTTTCCGGCGGGGAACACTCCGATGCCAAAATCAGAAGAGATCCAAGCAACAGCAGAATGGAAAGCTTGTAGAAGCAAGGATGGGAAAGAAAGGAATCGAAAATCCCCCTCCGGATCCCTGGAGTGTCCCCTCTTACCAGTATTTATAGGCTCCAACGTAACTACTTACGGTTACTGAGGTTGTCAAGTGCAACCATTTCTTACTGCAAGCAGTGGCTGTCGGAAAAGCCGTTATACCCGGGGTTTGTTTAATCTGAGGTTTCGGACCATGTGGATGGTTGCAACAACCTAAACAGATTTTAACCGTTTATCCAAGAATCCCACGTGTTCCCGAATTCTCATCTTAAAGTATAGATCCGAAGTGATCTTTACATTCTCTTTAGTAGTACTCCTGAAGGGAATGTCAGTTTTACACTTCGGATATTTCTTAGACGATGAAAATAAATACTTACAATCTTTAGATTGAAGAAGTAAAGTCGAAGATATTTGCCCGAAAGATCAAGTCTTCGGATTAAGACAGTTGTACGGAGCCGAAGACATTCAACATCATCTTCGGACTAAGATAAAAATACGAAGTCGAAGATCCAGTGTATAATCTCCTTTAGACAATAGGCCGAAGATAATAAGTACAATCTCCGGACAAGGATAATAATATGAATCCGAAGACAGAGAAAGCATCCTGGATCATAGATGCGGAACCGTATACTTTAGGCATAGTCTTCAGACTAATATGGATGCACGAAATCGAAGATAGTAATCAAGCATCGTCTTCGGACTGATAATGATACGAAATCGGATACTTAGGGTCAGTAACGAGAAAATAACAGCGTGAAGCCGAAGACCCCTCTTGCCATCTGATACAACCTTATAAAATAAAGAATGATTAATTAATTGAAATAAAATAGGGATATCATAACAGCTGTTCCCCACTCTCAGTTTTGAAATGATTATATTTCGAAAAATGGGAGTATTTCAGTTGTGTTTTATCGATAACCGTCAAATAATGATAGTAAAACTCTGACACGTCTTTTCACCATAACTGTCTGGTGGCGCGATAAAACATGGCAAGGACACGCGTCACTCTATCATAAGCGGCCTCAAAAGAAAACGCCTCGATTCTGAAAAATCTCGAAAAATTCCAGAAAAGGGGTTTAAGATTGACAGGGATTGGACACGTGGTGGTCATCCTGAACATGGAGATCTCGTTGGCATGATCTCAGCCAATACCACAGTTTCACGCGGATCGCCACGACTTGTCCTATTAATGAACCGTATCAAAGATCGAAACTACCAATACGGCGCACAACTGTTTAGTCTTCCGAACCGTCTAGAGGTCTCCCCCTTGTTCACCTATAAAAAGAGAGGCGAATTTGAGAGAACTTTCTTTCGCGTTCGTGCCCTTGGATATCCAGTTTTTACTGCGGTCCTTCGTCTTCCCCAGTGGTCCAGTCCACCATCTTTGTCCTTTTACATGTTAGAGGTCCTTCTTCTCTTCTGTTTTCTTACTCCTTTCAATGTCGGGGACTTCTAGGGATTCTTCCTCCACTTCCGGCAATGGTTCGCCGGTAAGTGAAACGGGTAGGGTTCTACCCGAACGAGAGGCCGTTAGGATCCCGTCGGGAGGTGATGTCGGTAGGGACCTTCGGGGCGAATCCAGTAGGGGGAGAATTTTCCGTAGGAAACGGAGTCCGGAATGGTTACCGGATTCCGTTCAGAGTTCCTTTACTCTTGCCAAAATAGAAGAAATAAAACAATGCTACCACATTCCATGCACCTTCAATATGATCCTTCTACAATCCGATGAAAGGGTAGATAAGCCTTCCCTCCGATCCATAGCCATATACGAAGACCATCTTAAAGCGGGTCTTCGGCTTCCTCTTCATCCTTTTTTTGTAAAAATCTTTAACTTGTACCAGATAGTCCCAGCTCAGTTGACTCCCAATAGTTTTAGAAACATCTGCGGGTTCTTAGTGCTTTGCAAACTTAGGAATGTAGAGCCAAAGACATCCCTGTTCACCTCCCTATTCATGTTGAAAAGAGACTTCCACGGTAAAGGGTGGTGGGTCATAGGTCCTCGGCCTTGGCCGAAGACTATTGAAGGGAACCCCCAGTGCGATACATGGATGGAAGCCCTGCTTCTTTTTCGTGTATTATACTCACTGGGGCTTCAATAGAGTGGTTGGCCCCGCGCTTGGATGCGAATGCCGGCAAAAGGGTATTAAAGGCGATGCCTGAGACTTCGAAACCCTGTCAGAACCGGAGATCCCTTCCCTTAAGGAGCTGCTGAGGGAAGAGAATCTTCATCGTGTTCATATCAGCGAAGTCCCAACATTAAGTATAGAATAAGTAGTCTTCGGATTTTTCTTGCTTCTCTTCTTCATTCGTATATGCATTATAATTTTCTTATTTTCACTTGCAAGCAAGAAAATGAAGCCTCAGCTTGACAAAGTTAGGCAGGCTTCAAGAAAAAGGGGGGTAGCTGCTCCCGCAACAACCGAAGCCCGAAAGAAAAGAAGGGCAGAAGAGGGTTCTAGTACGTCTCCGATGAGGCCCGTACTAGATGAGGACAGTCCCTCTGCTTCTCTGGCACCAACTGGTCCTACCAGAAGCTCGCCTCCGAGGACATCTCCGAAGAGCCCTCAACACGCACCATCCACGAGCCAGCGGGACACAAACTTCAACAAAGAATCCGTGATTTCCCTTCCCGAAGACAGAAGTCAAGAGAGGGCAAAATACCGATCTGAAGAGGACCCCAGGTGGAATGCTACTTCGGAGGGAGGGTGCAACGTGGATTTTACTCCCTTCTCGGATCGAGAAGGCTTAAAGAATCCCGAACTGGCAAGAGAATTGTTAAAGCGCACTCTTCTCCCAAAGGATTGGGACAACGTCAAGTCCTGATGCATCGAAGAAATCTCGGACTCGGTATTCTCCTCCGCTTTGAAGGTAAATACTCATATTGTATTATACTTAGTTTTATAATTACTAATCTTTTCCTCTGTTCTGGCAGATGATGCACGACATTACTCACATGGAGGAGAGCATCTTCGATTTCCGAGTCACTTATAGGAAGATGAAGGAGGAGATGAAAACGGCCAAAGCTGAAAAGACCATTGCTGAGGAGCAAAGACAAGCCATGGAGGAGAAACTCGCCCAAAATGAAGCTTCGGTTCAAAGTCTGAAAACCGAAGTGGACAAACTCCGATCTGAGCGTGCCGAACAAGAAGTGAGATCCAAGAAGAAGGCTAAGATTCGGTCTTTAGAAGCCTCTCTTAAGGAAGCAAACAAACGCTCTGAAAAAGCTTCCAAAAGAAAAGAAGAAGCCATTGAGGAAAACCGATCTCTAAAGGATCGTTTAGAAAGGGCCGTAGAAGACTATAAGGCATCTCCGACCTTCGAAGCTGAAATGGTTGAGGCCGGAACTCATGGCTATCGAGGAGGCTTTAATGACGGAGTAGAGGAAGTACAAAAACTCTATCCGGACTTGGACATTTCAAGCATCCAGTTATTCGATCTTGAAAGTCCAACTGCTCCTGAACTTCAGGTGAACTCCGAAGCACAGAATTGGCCGAAGAAACCACGGGTCCGATTGATTTAGCCGATGAAGCTCCTTCAGAAAATTTGTAATTTTTTTTTTTTTGGAAATGTATGAAAATCATTATCAATGAAAACTCTTTTTGGAATTTTCACTTGCATGTAATTAACTAGAAATTTTTTCAAGTATGAAGTCTTCAGTTTTAAGATAAGAGAAATCCAAAGAATAATCAAGTCTCTTGGACTTGAATTCATACTAAATCTTCAGACTTAGGATATAAGAAATCCAGAGAATAATCGAGTCTCTTGGACTCGAATTTACACTAAGTCTTCGGACTTAGGATATAAGAATTCCAGAGAATAATCGAGTCTCTTGGACTCGAATTTACGCTAAGTCTTCGGACTTAGGATATAAGAATTCCAGAGAATAATCGAGTCTCTTGGACTCGAACTTACACTAAGTCTTCGGACTTAGGATATAAGAAATCCAGAAAATAATCGAGTCTCTTGGACTCGAACTTACACTAAGTCTTCGGACTTAGGATATAAGAATTCCAGAAAATAATCGAGTCTCTTGGACTCGAATTTACATTAAGTCTTCGGACTTAGATATAAGAATTCCAGAGAATAATCGAGTCTCTTGGACTCGAATTTATACTAAGTCTTCGGACTTAGGATATAAGAAATCCAGAGAATAATCGAGTCTCTTGGGCTCGAATTTACACTAAGTCTTCGGACTTAGGATATAAGAAATCCAGAGAATAATCGAGTCTCTTGGACTCGAATTTACACTAATCTTCGGACTTATGATATAAGAATTCCAGAGAATAATCGAGTCTCTTGGACTCGAATTTATACTAAGTCTTCGGACTTAGCATATAAGATTCCTTGAATCGGTTGGAGGTTAAGATAGGCTGATCGGACCTATCTCGGCAATTTGTAAGGTAGATCTGGAGATCATCTTATGCCATTTTGTATTAATAGTTAAGACAGGCTGATCATGCCCATCTCGGCATTTCGGGAAGTAGATCCTGAGATCATCTCCATACCTTTTAGATTAAGATGGAGTATTTTGGTCCAACTCGGCACTTCTTGAGGTAGATCCAGAGATCATCTCAATGCCTTTTAGATTAAGATGGACCATTTTGGGTCCAACTCGGCACTTCGTGAGGTAGATCCGGAGATCATCTCAATGCCTTTTAGATTAAGATGGACCATTTTGGGTCCAACTCGTCACTTCGTGAGGTAGGTCCGGAGACCATCCTTATGCCTTTAAGAAAAATAGAGTGAAAAGAAATAGATAGAATCTGCATAAATGAACTTGAACGAAACCTTTATTGATAATATTTTCGGAGGTTCTGTATATTCCATGGTCGGGGTAATAAAGTTCCTTCTAAAGTTTCAAGCCGATAAGTTTCAGGTCTAACAACCTCTTTGATCCGATATGGCCCTTCCCAGGTAGGAGAAAGTTTACCTTGTTTGTTGGCTTTGACACTTTGGACTTTCGTAGAACTAAATCTTCTGGAAGAAAGACCCGTTCTTTTACACGATAATTGTAGTATCCCGCAACTTTTTTTGATACATAGCCATTTTTAGCTGTGCCCGAAGCCGTGTGCCTTGCAATAAATCCAGGTCGATTCTTCGGCATTCAAATTTTCGGGCTCTTTGAACTGATCAATCCGAAGAGAATGTAAAGAAACTTCTAAAGGAAGAATCGCTTCGGTGCCATAAGACAGGTGGAAGGGAGATTCACCAGTGGCTGTTCGAGAAGTAGTCCGGGATGCCCAGAGAACTGAGTTCAACTCATCAACCCAGGATCCCTTAGTATCATTTAATCTGGTCTTCAGACCATGTAGAATAGTCCTGTTTGTTACTTCAGTCTCTCCGTTGCACTGAGGATGCCCCACCGAAGTAAGTTTATGATGAATATGATACTGAGTGCAAAAACCTTTGAACTTCGGATTATCAAACTATCTTCCATTGTCAGTTATGATAGAATATGGAATTCCGAAACGGAAGATATTGAAGTTCCTTACAAAATTTTCAACTTTTGCCTCTGTAATTTGTGCTAATGCTTCGGCCTCGACCCATTTTGTGAAATAATCGATAGCCACAATGAGAAACTTCCACTGCCCAAAGCTGGAGGAAATGGTCCAAGAATGTCCATTCCCCACTGTGCAAAAGGCCAAGGAGCTGTCATCAGAGTCAATTGACTAGCAGACCGTCTTTATACATTGGCATATCTCTGGCAATGATCACATCTTCTCACAAATTCTGCAGAATCCTTCTAGATAGTTGGCCAATAATAACCTTGACGGATTATTTTATATGCCAAAGACCTACCCCCCAGATGGTCTCCACATATCCCTTCATGTACTTCCCTGAGTGCATAATCCGCATCGGATGGGCCTAAGCATTTTAGCAAAGGTTGTGTAAAAGACCTTTTATACAATGCTTCATTCAGGATAATATATTGAGAGGCCGTCCACCGAAGTCGTTTAGCTTCTAACTTGTCTTCAGGCAAGATGCCATCCTTTAAGAATTTGAGGATCGGATCCATCCATGAAGGTTCATGTTCAACTTGACAAACTTCAACTGGGGATTCCGATATGCTGGGATCTTCAAGATATTCCACATAGGTTCTTCCAAGAGAATATGGTGCGGTAGTTGCAAGTCTTGAAAGAGCATCTGCCCGAGAATTCTCTGTTCTTGGCATATGAACAATTTCAAAGTGCTCCAATTCAGATATCAGGCTTCGGACCTTTTCAAGGTATTGAATCATATTTGGATTTCGGGCTTCAAAATCACCTTTTACTTGATTCACTACCAGTTGTGAATCGGAAAAAACTTTGATCTTTTAATCTCCAATTTTTTGGAGATTTAAGCCGGGCAATGAGTGCTTCATACTCTGCCTGATTATTCGATGCTTGGAAAGAAAACCGAAGAGTATATTCAATAACTGCCCATTCGGAACCAGCAAGAATTAAGCCTGCACCACAACCATCAGCGTTTGAGGCATCATCAACATGTAACATCCAAATGAACTCTGGACTGTCTTCGGTTTTTTCCTCTTCGGCCTTTGATTGATCTTCTTCAAATCCCCATGTGCACTCGGCTATAAAATCAGCTAAAACTTGTGCTTTCATTGCCGATCTAAGTTGATAATCAATATCAAACTTCCCCAATTTAATAGCCCACTTGGCTATCCTTCCAGAAGTATCAGGACAACGAAGAATGGCCTTCAAAGGCTGATCCGTCAAAACCACGATAGGATGAGCTTGAAAATAAGGCCGAAGACGCTTTGCTGCTACCACAAGCGAAAAGATAATTTTTTGCACTCTAGGATATCGGACCTCTGCCTCATGTAACACTTTACTGGTGTAGTAGATTGGTTTCTGCACATGCTTAGTGTCTTTCCGGACCAAAACCGAACTAACTGCCTCATCAGTGGTGGATAAATATAAGTAGAGTGTTTCTCCTTCACAGGGCTTAGACAGCAACAGCGGGCTTTCCAAATATTCCTTCAATTGGTCAAAGGCGACTCTGCTGTCTTCTGTCCACTCAAAATTCTGAGTCTGGCGTAGAACTTTGAAGAAGGGTAAACACCTTTCTGCAGAGCGAAAAATAAAACGACTCAGAGAGGCAATTCTTCCTATCAGCCTTTGAACTTCTTTTTTGCAAGTAGGATGCCTCATAGTCCGAAGAGCTTGTATCTTTTTTGGGTTAGCCTCTATTCCTCGCTTGGTAACCAAATATCCGAGGAACTTTCCTTAGGTCACACCGAAGACGCATTTGGTTGGGTTTAGCCTCATCTGATGGCGCCTTAGAGCATCAAAAGACTCTTTTAGATCAGAGATATGATCGGAATCATGAAGACTTTTCAATCATATCATCAACATAAGCTTCCATATTTCTCCCAATCTGGTTCTTGAAAACTTTGTTGATGAGCCTTTGAAAAGTTGTCCCAGCATTCTTCAAACCGAATGGCATTACCTTATAGCAGTAAAGTCCTTTTTCAGTGATAAAAGCCGTTTTTCTTCATCTTCATAGTTCATTTGGATCTGATTATAACCTGAGAAAGCATCCATGAAACTCAACAATTGATGACCGGCAGTAGCGTCAACCAGCTGATCAATTTTTGGCAATGGAAAACTGTCCTTTGGGCATGCTTTGTTGAGATCAGTGTAATCTATGCAAATTCTTCACTTGCCGTTTGACTTCTTTACCATGACTACATTAGAGAGCCAAGTTGGGTACTGAACTTCTCTTATAAAGTTATCTTTAATAATTTGTCAACCTCTTCATCAATAACCCTCTGCCTTTCTGGAGCAAAATTTCTCTTCTTTTGCCGAACGGGTTTATAATTAGGAGAGACTTCTAAGCAATGCGTAATTACATTGGATGGGATTCCGGGCATATCCGAAGCTGTCCAAGCAAAAATATCAGCATTATCCCGAAGAAAAGTAATTAATTTTACCTTCGATTCTTCATTGAGCAAACTGCCGATTTGTAGCTGCTCGGTAGGATCATCTTCGGATAAAGGTATGAAGAGTGTTTTTTCCACTGGTTCTCTGCCGTCTTCGGATTCATCTCGAGGATCCAGCTGATCAAGTGTTAGCGATTTAGCCAATTGTCTGTCTTGAATGGTCAAACATTGATGTGCAACCCTTTGATCTCCTCTTGCTTCCCCGATGCCCATTCTGGTGGGAAATCGTACCAAGAGATGGTATGTGGAAATAATAGCCCGAATTTGTTTAATGCCGGACGCCCCAATATTGCATTATAAGCCGAAGAGGTTCTTGCCACAATAAAATTGATGGGAAGGGTTCTTTGGTGTGGTTCAGACCCAAAGGTCACAGGTAAAATTGTTTCTCCTTCCACCCCGACTTGATTTCCGCCGAAGCCCGTAATTGGGATAAGAGAGTTTCGCAATTTATGCCCAGATAACCCCATTCGAACAAATGCATCATACAGCAAAACATCAACCGACTTCCATTATCAATCAAAACTCGTTTTACATCAAAGTTGGCTATGACTGCCAAGACTACTACAGGGTCATCATGGGGAGTTGAACTCCCTGAATATCCTCATCAGAAAATGTGATGGAGTTCTTTCCCTTCAATCTCTTCGGAATATTTTCTTCAGCTTCGGCACTTCAGGTTGACGGCCGATGGAGCATTCTAACATCCCCACCAGTAGGCTTCTGGTGTGGCAGGTCGGCTTCATCGGATATTCTGGGAACAGTAATGGCTTCAGCTTGAGGCTCAGGGCGGTTGACATACTTTTCCAAATAGCCTCTTTTTATGAGATCTTCAATTGCGTCCCGAAGCTGAAAGCAATTCTCGATGTTATGGCCATGATCCCGGTGGAATCTGCAGTATTTGCTTCTGTCCCTTGTTTTTGCTGGTGTCTTCAGGGGACGTGGCCTTTGGAAATACTTTTCTTTTTCTATTTCCAGCAGAATCTTCTCCCTAGGTAAGTTAAGGGGAGTATAGGTATCAAAGCGATTGTTCTGTTGTCTGGACCGATGACTATGCCTAGGGGTCGAAGAGTTATTAAAGGAACTGGGCATATTGGATCCTTTAGCATTTTTCTTTTTAGAAGGGAATCTTCCTTCTACCATGCTTCGGCACGCCGCCTGCTCTTTAGCGGCTGCATATTTCTGAGCTCTTGCCAACAGTTCGGCATAGCTCTGTGGAAACCTCTTATCCAGGAAAAAAGTAAACCTGGATGATTTCAAGCCTTTTTTCAAGGCAGACATTGCCACATACTCATTCAGATTAGGGATCTCAAATGTGGCTGAGTTGAAGCGGCGAACAAAGTCTTTCAAACTTTCTCCCTCCTACTGCTGTAGAAGAAACAAGCTGTCGGTATTCCGCGGCATTTTCTGGCATGTCCTGAAGTGCGAGACGAAGTGCCGCTCTAATTCAGAAAAAAGAATGAATTGTCTTCGGCGGGAGGCTTGAGTACCACATTCGTGCAGACCTCTTCAAAGTGGCAGGAAAGGCAAGGCAATAAAGAGCATCCGTGGCTCCTTGGACCATCATATGAGCCTTATAGCTCTCCAAATGGTCAAGAGGATCCGAGGTCCCATCGTAAGCTTCCAACTGTGGAATCTTAAAATGCCTCGGAATAACTTCTGCCATTATATGATCAGAAAAAGGGGATTGTGAGTTGAAAGATTTGTCCTCATCGCTTCTTCTTTGATCCATGACTCTTGCAATCTGTGCCTGCATGGATTTGAACCTCTCTTCAAATTCATAATTGATCTCCTTCTGCCTTTCCTCCTTCAAAGCAAGATTTCTAGAAGAAACAGAGGGAGATCGTCAAACTCTTTTCTTCTCATTGTGATCCCAGGCTTGCCGATCTGATGGAGAAGCATGGCGACCACGAGATGACTGGACTTGTAAGAAACTGGGAGTGATTTCCTGATGTCGACCCTCTTTCAAAGATTGTCGGCCAGAGTGTGAAACTGCTGGTGATGGTGGTTGTCTTTGAGCTGCAGCCTCATGTAGATGCTGGACCAAGGCTGTCAGGGCTTCAATTTTATTCTGGAGATCTTCGAACTGTTGCTGGCCCACCAGTATCATGGGAGGCCCTCCTTGATCTGCCAGGAAATTACCTGTTGGGAGGTCATTTCCTGGTTGCTCCTGACTTGTGGAAGCATTTCGGGTTTTCCCTTTCACCATTTTTGCTTCCAAGCAAAGCTTTCCTTTGATCAGGGGAAAAATCGTCTGACTGCCCCTTCCTGGCGCGCCAATCTGTTGACGCTGAATCTTCCTCAACCGGATGGAGTGATCCTTCCGCTGCTGGGCCGTCACGAACCGGAACCTGTAACACAGATCCCTGACCGGAGGTTTTCCGGCGGGGGACACTCCGATGCCAAAGTCAGAAGAGATCCAAGCAACAGCAGAATGGAAAGCTTGTAGAAGCAAGGATAGGGAAGAAAGGAATCGAAAATCCCCCTCCGGATCCCTGGAGCGTCCTCTCTTACCAGTATTTATAGGCTCCAACGTAACTACTTACGGTTACTGAGGTTGTCAAGCGCAACCATTTCTTAACTGCAAGTAGTGGCTGTCGGAAAAGCTGTTATACCCGGGATTTGTTTAATCTGAGGTTTCGGACCACGTGGGTGGTTGCAACAACCTAAACAGATTTCAACCATTTATCCAAGAACCCCACGTGTTCTCGAATCCTCATCTTAAAGCATAGATCCGAAGTGATCTTTACATTCTCTTTAGTAGTACTCCTGAAGGGAATGTCAGTTTTACACTTCGAATCTTTCTTAGACGATGAAAATAAATACTTACAATCTTTAGGTTGAAGAAGAAAGTCGAAGATATTTGCCCGAAAGATCAAGTTTTCGGATCAAGACAGTTATACGGAGCCGAAGACATTCAACATCATCTTCGGACTGAGATAAAAATACGAAGTCGAAGACCCAGTGTATAATTTCTTTAGACAATAGGCCGAAGATAATAAGTACAATCTCCGGACAAGGATAATAATATGAATCCGAAGACAGAGAAAGCATCCTGGGTCATAGATGCGGAACCGTATACTTTAGGCATAGTCTTCAGACTAATGTGGATGCACGAAACCAAAGATAGTAATTAAGCATCGTCTTGGACTGATAATGATACGAAGCCGGATACTTAGGGTCAGTAACGAGAAGATAACAGCGTGAAGCCGAAGACCCCTCTTGCCATCTGATACAACCTTATAAAATAAAGAATGATTAATTAATTGAAATAAAATAGGGATATCATAACAGGTTCATTGCAAGGAATTTGGAGTCCTTCTAATGTTCTCCCTGAAGGCCGGAAGAAAAAGTTCATCTAATGTTTTTCATTAAATCTTTATCAAGTTATTTGATTTTTCTATTTTCCCTCTTGATTCCTTGAAGCATCGTAATTTTACGGTTGTTAATTCTTTTTTTTTATCAGATATAAGATTTCAATCAGTTACAAGACAATCTACGGATGTGATATAAAAATTTGCCCAAGTCAAACTTATGGACAAATATTGATTTTTCATGGACCAAGTTGGAACATTACCTCACTTTGCACGTAGCCTGATTCAGATTTCTTTCTGTTTGTTTTGGATGAAAACATTCCTGAATGCAATGAGAGCAGTTGGATTTTGTCTAAACCCAAACTCAATCTGGTTGTTGTTTTAAAGTTTTCAACCCAGTGCTATTACAATGGTCATTACAAACATAACTTAAAACTTTATTGATGATTTAGAGTATTGTTAAAAATATAACAGTTTGCAAATATTTTACAAATTCTATGAAAAATTGTGCTGAGTTTTTCCCTTATACTTACTGAATTCCACATAATCTGTTATTTCCTACTTTTTTCACAACCTCATCTCAAGTAATTAAATTTCCTCTACAAAGTTGTCCGATATTTTGTCTTTGTTATAGTCACAATCTTAAACAATTCAGTATTCTCAATATTTGACTTTTGCATTACTGAGGTGAAGGACTAAAACTGTCCTTATTCTTTTTTCCCTTAATGCAGGGATCCGCCCTTATTTATCATTTTGTAGAATGGAAAGCAACCTCAAGTGACTGATCTTCCCTCCACAATTGTTGTGCAAGGGTGCAACAATTCTGAAATAACTTGTTGATACGAAATGGCGACTGATGTTGATCAAACATTTTATGGATGGTCTCAGGACGAGTTATCTGACCGAGATGATTCTCAAGTGATTTTTTTCCTCTAATCTTTCTGGGTTTTTCACCATCACAATTATTTGTCTTAAATTTTCTTCCTTGCCTTAAGAATGCTAAATTTTAACAGCAATTGATTCTCATGTATGTCAACCATCCATTCTTTGCTCTTTAGCCTTATTATGATGACATTGTCCAACTTGTATACATGCTAATTACAATGTTAAGATTTTTGTATATTACTGCTTTTAATTTGCGGTTCAAATCTTATGATATATGTTCTTATATGTAATATGTTGTATCAAATTCTGCACCATATTTGCAACAGCAATGGTGCAGGGTCCTTTTATTCTTTTTTTTACTCTTATTGGTTCTATGTAGTATGTTTTTTACTGCCCTTGCAGTTTCATTTCCATGCTTCTGAAGTATACACAGTTGGCGTGATCTAAACTTAACACAACTGCCTATCGAGTTAGATTGCAATGCAGAAAGTCTATAATGGATATAGTATTCCTGGTCTGTTGTTATTGGGTGGCCAAGTGGGTGTTTGGGGCATTGTTAGGTACCTGAACATCATAGCTCTGTATTTCCTGAATTGATGTGGATATTAAATAAAGTTTAATATAAAATCTTGGGTTAGCAGAAAATGCAGCATACAATGCAAAGCAAGGTTTTACGTCCCAACAAGATGGAGGGTGTTCCCATCATCCCATTCCGTTTTTGTGAGAAAATGGGACTGGGATGGGATCCAGACTCCAAAACCTATCCATGTGGAGAGAGAATAAGAAAGATGAAAGAAAAAAGGAAGGAAAAATGAAGAAAAGGAAAGAGTGAAAGGAAAGAAGAAGAAGAAAAATGAAAAAGAGAAATTAAAGGAGAAGAAAAATAAAGGAAGGAAAGTAGGAAGAAAGAAAAGAGGCAAAAGTAGAAAAAGGAAAAACAAAAGAAATGAAGGGATAAGAAAAAAAAGAAAAAGGAAAGGAAAGGAAGGTAAAAGAAAAAGAAAGAAAAGAAAGAAAGAAAGGAAGGAAGGAAAGGAAAGAAGAATGATAGAGAGACGGTGGATATCTACTTGGATGTATGACCGGAACTATTATTAGGATAGGACAGGATAGTGGGGAATCTCATTCTATGGAGAAACTGAGACATCTGCATCCTACGGGGTTTAAAATCTTAGTACAAAGGAGCCTAAGAAAGACAATTAGGATGTTATAATTGTTTAAATACATTATTTTCTTTCATTCATGCAGAGTATTGATGCTAGTAATCTGATTGCAGGAAGCTTCAGTCTCACAAATGCTTGATCATGGGTCTATATCCTTTGGAAAATTTGCAGCCGAGTCATTGTCATGGGAGAGAAGGTCAGTCTTCACTCATGACAGACGCCAGGAGGAATTGGAGAAAGTCAATGGTTTAGTTGCCAAAAAGAAGGCATACTTTGAAGAATATTACAAAAGGCTTAGAGCTTTGAAGGCCTTGCAACAGAATCAGCAAACTGAGCTCACATTGGATTATGGTGGTGATGGTAGTAATTCTAGCCAGACTGGAGAAGATGATGAAACTGCTTTGCAGGTTGGAACTCTTCAAGATGAGGCAGCAGAAACTATTGATTCCTCTTCATGGGAACCCACAAACAAACTTACCTTCACGGAGAATATGAAATGCAGAGAAGATCCTCCAACTAGACAGTTGTGTCCAGGACCCACAACCACAGACATTGACTCATTGAGAAAAAACAAAGGAAAAATTGAGCAGGAGAAAAACACTAACCACGCTGTGCAGATGCAAGACTTGGAGACAGAATCGTTACTGTCATTAACTAGGAGCACAGAAGAGATTGAAAAGCACGATATCAGTAGTGTTGATGACAAAGAGATTCTGAGGGAACAAGAGAGTTCGATGTCTAATGTTGAACCTGGACCTGCTCCCGATGTGTCTGTCTCAGACCTGACAAATTCTCGAGCCAGTGAATTGCAGCCTGCACCATATGACAACTTAATACCAGACAAAACCAAGTGGGCTGTTGAGAAATCTCCGCACTGTAACTCAGTTCCTGAAGTGAAGAAGGTACTGGCAAACTTGGATTGTCTTCTTGCATGCATATAAAACCTTCTTGCTGCTTTGAATAAGCTAGTTGGTTTTTCTTTGGTAACCAAATAAAATTAAGACTGCTAAGGACCCAAGATGTTTGTTTCAGTATGCTGCAGCCCTCCAACTCCCTGGTCAGATATGGATGTCCATATTTATTTAACAATAAAGACATGCTTGGAGCATGCTCTGGTAATTTTTTATTTAGGAGGATTATCTTGGCAGCTATGGATCATCTGGTCCAGAAATTGATCAAGATAGGGTTTTGGGTGCAGTAGTTCATGCACATTTTCCAACTATAATAGCTCCTCTTCCATCATCCAGCTCAGGGCTAAACCAAAGCCTCATTCTTATTGATTATCTCCTCGGAGTCCCAGCTTGATTTCTTGATCAGAAAATGTTTCTCCATTTTGTCCCTTCAACCATCCTGTTAGATAAAACTTATTTTCATATTACTTATGTGACCAGGGAATTTGTCATGGCAAGCACCGACAGTTTGGAGAAGCATAAAAAAGAGAAGTTGGCATCCCTATACTGTGGATTTTGATATGTGAAATATTACCTATTACGCAGTTTATTCTTTATAGATCTTGACTTAATGTATATGCTAAGTATTGTTTTGTTCCTACTGTTCTAACAAATATATTCAGTTGGGAGAGTAGTTTTAAGCCTCATACCATATGCCACTCAAGATTCTAGTCAGATCGCGAGTAAAAAGCATGCCACATACGACACATATATCCTAGAGAGCTTGTTTTGTCGTATTATTCTCTTTCTAAGGGCCTACAAACATCTGTATTTTATTCAAATGATTAGTGTGGATATTCAATGTGGACAGGAGAAAGTGATTGTTCCTCTCTCTAGCAAATCATATTAATAAATGCATGGTTATGAAAATATGATTTGATGTCATGAAAATAAAGCTTTATGATGAACCGAGTCTACAAAAGGATTTTTTCATGTGATGAAACAATTGAGCAATTTGCTTGTCAAATTTGCTATATTTATTTCAACATGCAAAATGGTTACTAACTTACCATGATTGTTTAGAGTTTTACAGTACACAAGATAAGGTGAACTTTACCATCGCCTATGGGGCACCAAAACTAACAGTTAATTTTTCACAGTATTTGTAATGCCTCCTCTACTTTTTTCTTTACTGTTAATGCATTCGCTTTTCTAAGGTTAATGCAGTGTTTCTTGTAGGTTAAAACATCAGAACCAAAAATCCACTTTATTAAAGAACAGATTAATGACATCCCAGCTGCTTTTTTCTTTTCTTTTTCTTTTTAATACTAGATGACCAGGTTTATTTTTCATTTGATCTTATTTTCAGGAGTCTGCTGCTTCCACTAGGACTGGCCTGGAGCCAACACATGGAACAAGGAGGGAAGTGGTTAAGTCATCAAGGGGAACTAAACATCCAGAACAGAAGTTAATTGGCAAGGCAGATAGCAATCCCCATTCAGGCAAAGCAATTGCCAGTAAAGTCATGAGCAACAATAGATCTGCCTCCGTTGCTTCTCATAGGTTAGTTACAGAAGTACGTTCCAGTATTACCAGTGCACGCCCTTTGTCTCTTTCCATGGAAAGAAGAGCAGGCAGTAGGGAAAGTGCAGTGAGATCAGATTCCAAAACCTCCAACAGATTAGCATCATCGCAAAATCGGGAAAATGGCAGATCAGGTGTGCAGGTGAGTTCAGTTGGTTATTTAGTGTTTGTGAGCATTTGGCTTGGTGCATTTCCTGTCTGCTTTGATGTTCTTTTTTCTTCCAATTAATCTGTGTATTTTCTTGCTCCACTTGATGTTTTCTGTCAAAGTCATCTCAAGCCACATAATTGAGAATCCATGAAATGTAGAGAGAACACCAAATTTTAACATTTATAGAGCCAGTTCAACTTTTTTTCCTATGTCATGTTCTAGGGGTCAGATGAAGTCATTGCTAGCATTTCCTGTAGTTACTTATGGATGGCACTGTGGCTACAGTGTCTTTGCTGATTTGGTCAATATTGTAATTGTTGCACCTTCAAACTCACTTTTCCCTTTTTTCTTCTTCTGAAGAACACTGGTAGGTCTTCTGATTTCAATTATCATGATAATCTTGCTGTGGTCGATGATTCACTATCCAAATTGCCATTTTTATAGGGTGGTTCAAAGAAGACAATCATGACCTGCAGCATGAAGAGCCAAGGACTACAAAATGAAAGGTTAATCTTGTTACATGATCATGGCATCATTTTGAGAAGACATATGTTGCACTTTAGATACTCATATTGTTGCACTGCAATATCTGATTTTAATATTCAGGGACTGCAAAGAAATGATAAGAAAATCTTTGCCATCAGAGAGCCAGGAGACCAGCCTGAAGGGCAGAGATGCACATGTTCTCAGACAATCAAAGTTAAGGTAAAAAACTTAACTGCATACAAGATTATGATTTTCTAATGTTTTTCACTTGTTTTCCAATAATGTATTAGAAGACTAAAATCTAAAAATGTCTTCTTCTTCTTCTTTTTTTTTTTTTTTTTTTTTTTGATTTCCAGTTCCAATAACCTTCCTGTGAGAAACAAGCCTAATTCTGATGGTGGATCTGAAGTTCGGTTCATGAATACCATCCAAAGGAACAAACCAAAGGAGGTAAAATGGCATACAGTAGATCCTTCTCTTGTTCAGCAACTTTTTTTTTTAGGCGCTATGCTTAGTTGAGACAAACAAAAGTTGTTTTACCTGGTTAATCATATATTGGTTCCATTTTACTATTTTCTCCTGAAATTTGGTAATGCAAAGAGGTAAATGGTCTACTTCAGCAACTTTTTGTGCTGATGGTTTGCTTGATGTTTCATGCATAATTTGGCAATCTAAAGAAGCAATTTTGACTTTATGTGATCAAACATATATTAATCATTCCTCCAAACACTTCAAGTATCATAATAATTTCCTAGCAAGGGAAGTAGTATTGACATGATCAGATGGGGTTAAAATATGGAGATATATTTAACCATCCCATTAATATGGGGTTGCCTTCACAAAACCCACTTTGCTGGTGGTTTTCATTTGACATCCCGTCCTTCATAATAGATGTTGCCACCGTGGGAAATAGTGTTGACTCAGGCTTAACTTGGACAGGACTGGAGCTAATATGGCTGCTGACGTGGAACCGAATTTCGCAGGATCCTATCGCTAAGAGTCAGTCTTGCAATATAGAGAGGGTCAGAAAGCCCACACTCGGGGGGATTTTCTGGTGGCAGACCCTCCGATGCCTAAGTCAATCTTCCGAAGAGGCAACCAGAAAAGGCTTGGAATCCCCTCTAAAATTTAGAGTAGAGTAGAGGGAGGAGCTGAAGAAGGAACAAAAGAGGGAGATGGAACGAGATTTGTAGAAGGGGCTCTCAATGCATATAAGCCCGCTTCCGAGGAAATGGCACACCAGTGAGTGGAGTTACGGAGGCCAGGACACTTTGTAGAAAGTGGAAAGTGTATAGAGAGGCCTGCAAATGTCTTGATGAATACTTTGGTGGAAGCTCATAGAGTCAGGGAGCTGGGATTGTGCTCTCAGGATGATCAGCACTCTGAAGAGGTGTGGGTTCTTGGTTCTGCTTTGCCTCTCCTCCTTGTTTTTCTCTCTTTACTTGCTTTGGACTTACCAGGAGGATCCCAGGAAACAAATTTATAGGCATGTGCCTATTGCCTAATGGTATGGCATGTGTTGCGGGGGATTGGCGCTTGGCATGTCCTAGTGGTTGCAAGCATACCCGTGGCAGGAGTCACACCATGGTGGGTAGAGCAGGGAGTGGTGACCGGCATGGCATGTCCGTATGACCAAACGTCCCTCTGCGACGAACATTTATGGTAGCTACTTCTAGAGCACACACGATCTGGATGGATGGGGGATATACCCGGCAATGGTAGGTGCCCAGGCAATGGGTAGGTGAGCACGTAGCTTGATGTCCAGGTGGTGAGGCAGAGAGAGGTAGCCCGGTCATCTGAGTTGGTTGACACGTGCTAGGTGCAGATTAGAGCTTTGGTGTCATGCTGGACCGATCAGATCCTGTTGTATCAATAGAATATCTTAAACAAACATTTGTCACTTATTTCTCTTTTCTGTAAAATTTATTCTGTTGATATGATTTCACCAACAATTTCTTATTAAGAGCTGAATCAATTTTCACATCTCCAGACCCATGAAGTTTTTCCTCAGTTTATCCTCTTGGTGTTATTCCTGTTACTGTTTCAACGTTATCATTTGAACTTTATCCTTAGTTTTGCAATTCATTCAATTCAACTTCTTCATCTGTCTTAGGTTTACCATATGCTCAATGGCCTGCTTCACCACTTAACATATTAATTATATAAAATAAAGTTGGTATTGCAATCATCTAATATTTTAAATTATCTTCCTCATCCCTTACGGAAGTATGATCCTTGAAATCTGGCCAATCTGTTAGAAGAATAGATTCATTTGTGATTTACTCAATAAAACATTCATCAATCAGTAGGCTCTAGTAAAGTCAAACTGTCAGTATGATTTGGTCATATTAATTTTCAACAGTACGACCAGTTTACTGCTAATTTAGATTTATGATATCAGAGTAAATCAGACTGAATGATTTGGCACTGTAAGTTCTCATCTCGTGGATGCGAATTATCCATTGTTTTGAAACTATAGAATTTTACCTGAAGATTTAGATGTTTCCTTTCTGTTTTTAATGCTTGTGCTAGTTGTGAAATTTAGTAATGATTTTGGAACTCTTATGAGTTGTAATTACAATTAGAAATTTGAGGCTTTAATGCATGATGCATTTTATGCAAGTTGGAAGACATCATGTGAATTCCTGAAGCATTAAAGCATGTAATCTCATGTAAACGAGAGGCTTCTAGTTTTTGATTTCATGGTCGTGGGGACTTTCTTGTGATGTGTGGAACATAATGGCTATACATTAAATTGGGCACGCTTAATACAACTTATCCACATGCAACATTGCAACTCAAATAGTTCATGGTGGTTGAGTCGCATGGAGAGGTGAGAGGGGGGCAGGGGGTTCCTGTGACATTGAGGAGACCATCTCTAATGTTTTTGCAATAAGTTGTCCACTGGCATCAGACCTTGCTTATGCTTATTAGCAGAGCTGGAAACATAGCACTTTTCTAGATTGTCGTAAATTCTCTCATAGATGTTTTGTGATTATCATGTAGTTGATTGTGCAGGAAAAAGAGGATGTAAGGTTGAAGGAGCCTAAAGGACCTACTAAGAAGATTGTTACTCCTGTCACCGGAAATCCTGGGATGGGGAATAAAAAGGTGAGCTTCATTCCCATGCATCCAATAATCATTATTATCGAAGAACATTAATTCATCATGAAACCATCTGTTGTTGCTGCTGAGCATTAGTGCCTGGCAAACATTGGATGACCGATAACCGTGGGTCTGACACATTCCCGCAACCGCAACACCTTTTGACACTAACGAGCAGTGTTATCTTGTAAAAAAATAGGAGTCATGCATCCTTTTCTACTCACCACTGTTCTGAAAACTACAGGCATTTCCATTTGGAACTGGTGCGCGATCAAATGGTGCGAGGAAATCCCAAGTCAATAATATGTCACCGGATGGGAGGAAGCCAAAGTACGCCACTCTTTTGCACCTATTGAAGCTTCCTTTATTGTGGCCTTACTGCTTACCTTTTTTCCTGTCATTTTTACAGGCATGGAACACCACCCTGGCGATGACTTATCTGTGGATGCAAAGCCTCAGGCTCTCAGATTAGCAGGGACCATGCATCACATAGCTGCAATCATGCGTAGCAAAGTAGTATCAGCACCTGCCTGCTGAGTGTTGTTTATAATTCCTTGTTTCGGTCGTAGTTACCACGGCTACTTCTGTTAAATGGTGCCCATCTGTAGTTAGATGTTGAGTTGCTTTAGAAAGGTGGTCCTGCAGCTAGAAGTGCCATTGGATATTCTGAAGATAGTGTATATCTAAAAGAGAAATGTATGGACTTAGAAAAATAGAGGTTGAACATACTACATTGCCGAACCTCTAGTTTTGATGGATGGACTATGGTCATGTAAATGGGAACGGATGGTAGCTCAGTGGATTCCTTTGGACCCTGATATGCATGTAAATGTTTTTCCTGCCCCGCAGCCCAAGCAAATAAATAACATGGCTAAAGGGTACTCTATTTCAGGAATGGTCTCTTTATGCTTGGGAGAAAAAGGGTGCTCATTGGTGCAATTCTTTTTAAAATGAAGCACCACAAAGAACCACCGGTCCACCTTCATCGATAAATCATAAGAAATCATAGCAAGTGCATGAATTGCTGAAGCTTGAATAATAAATCATAAGAAAGAGCTTTAATAATATATTATATATAGAGTTATGCATATTCTGAACAATGAACACAACTTGGAATCTTTAAGCTATAAAATTTAAAAAGGGGTTAAACTAATGAATGAAAGTTTTTAAAGGGATTTTATATGTAAAAAAAAAAATTGGATCAAAACGTATCAAAACAATTTCCTATCTTAGAATTTCACTAATTTCTACTGATCTCTACCAAATATGGTGTGAGTGGTATTAAATTGATGTTAGCTCCTAAACCGATTAATGCATTATATGTGCAACTACCAATTAAGCAAGGTATATTAAAACTTCCTGGATCCTTAAGTTTCTGTGATAGTTTATTCAATAGGATGGCTGAGCATTCTTCATTGAGTGCCACCGTCTCACAATCTTCCGGTTTCCTCTTGTTTGATAGGATCTTCTTGAAGAACTTGCCGTAGCTGGGCATTTGAGAAATAACATCAACAAACGGAAGATTAATATGCAATTGTTTAAAATTTCTAAAAATTTAGAAAATTGTTTATCCATTTTCTGCTGATGTTGTCTTTGGGGAAAAGGCAGTCTTGGCTTATATGGAGCAACTGTAGGAGCTTTTGCTGGTGTTTCATCCTTTTTATTCTTATCCCCCTCTTCATCAACAATCTCCTCTACATCAGACTCTTTCTGTTGCACTTTTGGCTTTTCTATCTCTTTTCCACTTCGTAGGCTAATAGCTTGCACATGCTCCCTGGGATTCTTTTCTGTATTGCTTGGCAAAGTTCCAGGTCCTCTGTTAGCTAACATGTCAGCTATTTGCCCGACTTGTATCTCCAAATTTTTCAATGTTGCCTCATTTGCTTGGAATCTAGCCTCATTTTGCTGCATGCATTTCCACATAATATCTTCCAAGCCAGGCCTCTTCTCTTCTTGAGTCGGTTGTGATGGTGGTGGTGGTGGGCGTTGCTGAAAACCAGGTGGTTGATATGGCCTCTGAAATGGTGGTGAATTATGAATGTTGTGGCTTCTCCAAGATAAGTTAGGGTGATTGCGAAGTCCTGGATTGTATGTATTGCCCATCTGGTTGTTCCTGAAATTACCAGACACATAATTAGCATTTTCAGGTATTGAATTTGAAAAGTTACCTTATGGGCAGTTATTGTATGTATGAGGTCCTCCGCATAGCTCGCACTCCATCACTGTAGTTGATGCTTGTGGTTGAGATACTGCCAGAGCTTCAATCTTTTTGTTCATTGCATCAAGCTGAGCTGAAAGTGTTGCCACAACATCCACTCCAAACATACCTCTGGGTCTCCTGTGATTCTGTATTTCTGAGTTCCATTTCACATTGCTATCTGCCATATCTTCCAATAGGCTATAAGCTTCATGGCTGTACTTCTTTGAAAATGAACTACCTGCAGCTGCATCTAAAACTGCTCTCGCAAAGGAAGTAAGCCACAATAAATTGCATGTACTTGTTTCCATATTTCAAGACCATGGTGGGGACACTTTCTACATAATTCTTTAAATCTCTCCCATGCCTCACCAAAGCTCTCAGTCTCATAATGTGTAAATGTGGAGATGTCTAATCTAAGCTTTGCTGTTTTGGAGAGGAAAAAATATTTGTTTAAGAACTTATCAGCTAAGTTCCCCCATCTAGCTATGGATTCAGTTATAAAAGAGTTTAACCAACTTTTTGCTCTATCTCTCAGTGAAAATGGGAACAGCCTAAGTCTAATGGCATCTTCAGAAACCCCATTATGTTTAAAAGTGTCACATAACTCAAGAAATTGACTTAAATGCTCGTGAGGGTCATTAGAAGGCAAACCTAAAAATTGGAGCGAGTTCTGGATCATCTGGATAAAGGCGGGCTTTATCTCAAAATTGTTCACCTGAACTGGTGGCCTCCTAATGCTTGATTGTGCTCCCGTGACTCTAGGCCTGATGTACTCAAACAAAGGTCTGTCTCCATGTGGGTTTTGCAGCTCCTCATTGGGTACATGTGGGAGATTCTGAGGGTTATGTTCACCAACATCTTCCATTGTTATGCTATTGATATCTACCAAATCTGTCCTTGACCCTTCCAGTAGTTGTCTGAGTCCACGTCGTCTTTCCTTGAGCGTTCTTTCTATTTCAGGATCAAAATATGTCAAAGTGTCTGCAGTTCTCCGGGACATAAAAAGTTAATAACACGATAAAAAAAAATGCAAATCAATTAGCAAATAAGAATTTGAATATTGTCCGTTGCTGATCCTGGCAACGGCACCAAAAACTTGACATTCGACAAGCATACCGGTCGTGCAAGTAATGCAGGATAGTAACCCAATGTCGTCCTCTAGGATTAGAGATAATCATCCAAATTATAATACCTACTTATATTATTTGGAAAATTGATTTCGAGTAAAAAAAATTAAATTGAAAATTAAATACACTATCATACTATGGTGGACGCAAAGTTTTAGAAGAAGACAGAATCTAGAATAGCTAAGGTATCGGGAATTTAACCAAATCGATATGGTAATTAATTCTGAATATGTTAATTTGATTTTCTGGTTTTACAAGACAGCAGGTTTTCTTAATTGATTAATGCACTTTCGTTCAAATTGCACTAATCATATCCAAAATTATTAACCACGGTGGTTAAGACGATTTAAATAATTCAGATGTATTAAATTTTTATAATCCTAATCACTGCATAGATCAGTCCTAGTTATTCAGATATGATTTAAATCTATAGATTTCTTTTACTTTTCAACCTAGAAATTTAATAGATCAATTAAACTCTAGATAAAATTCATTGAGGAATTAATCAAATCATCCAAAGCATTACGACCACAAAAGAAATCTCAAGTAAAAACAGAAAATTAAATTAGCCATAAGAATCCATAATCATCACATCAGTTAAATCCCTAAGCCTTAGCAAAAATAATTAGTTGCACATGTTTGGATTGAAAACTATATAAAAATAGGAAGAATATAAATTAAATAAAATCACGCAGCCTCCGAATTCTTTCCTGTGTCCATGCACGATTTCTTTCACCTCCCCGCATTCGTGTATTTTTTTTCTCTGTACTCCTCGACTTTCCGCGCGTCCGCTGGGCTTTCCGCTGGCCGCTCGTTCCTAATCTCTTTCTCTGATTATCGATCTTAGGCTGGGCCTCCTTTCTTTTTGGTCCATTTCGATCCATTTTGCTTCCAATACTTTTCTAGCATTCGTACCCGGAATAAATAAAATAATTACATGTAAATAGACTGTAAATGCTACTAAATTAATAACAATTAAATCAAATTTTTATATAATTAAGATTCAAATATTTTTATATGAATCGCATTCATCAATATGCCATTTTTTTTTTTTTTTGAATAACAAATAGAGAAAGAAAGATGCTTCCACCAATTTTTTAATTAAATATATATTAGTGATGAGTTATATTTACAATGAAGATGCTTGACAAGAGCCCAAAACAGAGAGGTTCTAAATGGATGCAGTGGGTCTCAAAAATCAACTTTAAGATTTTATGTGCCAATCCTATATAACTTTAAGATTTTAGGTGGCACCGGCTATAACTCAGCGTCGTGCACCACGAATCACTTGCTCCCTGACCTTTCCGCGGTCCACACCGAACAACCGGTCACCCCAAACGGAGAGTCGGCATTTCATCGATTATTTAAAGGAAGAATTCGGGACGCCCCAAACGGAGAGTCGGCATTTGATCAATTATTTGGAAGAAGAAAGAATTCACTGGTATACAATGGTGCAAGAGTGGTGGATGCCGGTCTCGTGCACTCTCACGAATTATACACGGTTTGAAAATCTTCTTTTTTAAGTCCCTGTCCGCATGACTGCCACAAAGTCGTAAGTCCGTACCGTGCCGATTAAATTCTTTATGGTTTCATGCCGTGTACGATACCCAAAGAGGATGGCTGGAGGGTCCTGGAAAGCAGGGACTAAATTCCTCTTTCCTTTCCTCTCCTTTGCTGTCAAATCTAATCCATCGTCTCTGTCGAATGAATGAACTGGGATCTTTATTGTAAGAGTTTTTCTGGATTGTGAACTATTATTAATTATTTTTTATTTATTTTATTTTATTTAGAATGAGCTGATTATATAATTCATGGATATGTTTGTATATCCAATATTATTAATGATGTTTATATTTAGATTATGAGGATCTTATGCTGGTCGGTGTAGTTGAGATGGTATAGTATAGATTTTAGTTCGATTTTGACTTGTGATAGAAGGGTCTATTAAAGTTTGTTTATAAATAAACTAGGTTTACTGTCCATTTCTATCCTGTGTTATGATATTACTTTTCATAGTTTATCACATCAAATAATCGTCTATCAAAAAAAAGTTGGAGAGAAGAACTTGGCTGTTGATGTTTAAAGAAGCATCTATAATTAAAAATTTAGAAATTAATGACGAACATAAGAATGCATTTTAAATCTAAAATAATTATTTGTTCTTAATTTATATATAATTTTTGGATTTATTATTTGTTCGGATTCATTCTCGAAGATGATATTATTTGGATGTTTTAATAATTAATGCATATGATCTTGAGATGAAAAATCTTTTGCATTTATTTCTATCCTTTTATGTTTTCTTATCCAAATAAAATTAATAGAAATATTCTAAGAATTACAAAAGAAATTTATATTTCTTTTTAAATATAAAACTTGAAATATCTTGATATAAAGTTTATGCAAAGTCGGCAAATTTCTAATGCATACTATAATTTTTTTTGATATATTCATAGCAGCAACATAATATATACTTTCAAAAAATTTGGTATATAATTTTTTAAATATATTATTCATTAATATACAGTATGATGTGGCTAGGTGCTGATGTGGCACCAGCATGGCAATCTGGTGGCCTATGAGGTAGCCCGAATCCGACATGGCTGGCTACTGACATGGCACTCGGGATCCGTGTTTCGACCCAACAAAGCTCCTGGCCGAGTAGAGCTCCTAGCAGAGTAGAGCTCCTGGCAGAGTTGAGCTCCTGGTTGGCCTAAACCCCAGCCACGGAAGGAGGTAACTCCTGCGGGCCGAGGGAGGAAGGGAAGACTGAAGGATGTAGCAACCCCAGGCAAGCACGTGCCCCCTTCTCCATTTGGCCTCGTACGAGCCAGACGACGATTGAAGAGAGCGAGGTCATTGTCTCTGTCGGAATTGTCATGAAGGAGGAACAGTGCCTCTCCTGTCCTATGCCTCCTACAGAGGTGTGCTCTGCTAGAACAGGGAGCCATGCGGCACACCGTCCCTCTCTCACGTAAAAGATCCTACTGGGACTTCGATCCCCATGGAATTTGCACCCTCAAAAAAATAAGTCCTGCAATACGCTACCTGCACTCATTGCAAAATGGCCCTATCGGGACTCCGATTTCTGTCTCGCAAAGTACTATTGAGCATGCACCCTCCCTAAGAAAGTGCGCCCTAGCATGTCACATGCACCCGCTATAGGAGGGCTCTGCTGGGACTCTAGTTTTTGGCCCGCAAGATTTTACTGCGCTTGCACCCTCCTCCAGGAGGATGCGCCACAGCATGCCGACTACACTCGCTGTAGAGGAGGCACTGCCGGGGCTCCAGCTTCTGTCCCATGGGGTCTCGCTAGGTCTGTACCCCTCTTAGGAAGGGGTACGTGGCCACGATATCTTATCCAGCCCACAAGCATCGAGTACCATATAAATCGGTAAGAGTGATCTCCGACGAAGGTAAGCAAGAAAAAAATATCAAACCAAAAGTAGTGGCAAACAACTCTAGAGAATTCAAATCTTCTCAAAAGATCTTTTCATGGTGGCCATCCAAGCTTCCGTAACTGAGGATATGTTGTCATCAATTGTTCCACTAATTTGATCAACAAAGTATTCCCGTTGGGATCCCAGCCCGAGTCTCCTCTTTTTTTATGATCATCCAACAAGGAACGCGCATCGACGAGGCATCCGACAATATCCGGAACGACCTACATGGTCCCGAGACCCATCGAGCTACAAGTCAAAGGCGATTATGATAGCAACACAATATATGATGACTTAATAATATCTGATAAATTAATCATCCAATAATCTAATATATATATATATATATATATATAAATAAGTTAATATATAATTTGTAGAATACAGTAATGATGTATATCAACCGAGCACGGGGGCGATGAAGAGGGATGCGGGAGAGGAAAGAAATAGAACGGCCATTTTTTTTATTTTAATTATGGAATGGATAAAGTTCATGGATAGGTAAAGTTTCCTTCAATCTTGCCATTTTTCTTGTTGCTATCAAAGCAAAGAAAAAGTTTCCAAGCAATTTTTTTTTTTTTAATTCCTGCACGTCGTGCATATGATGCACGCATCATCCCCATGTTGAAAACTAGAATTCACATGTTGGGCTGCACAAACTTTCGCTATTGGACATCCATATCATATCATGCTACAACATCTCATGAGAGTTTTAGATTAGGCAGAGGAAATTTTACTAGAATGTCAAGCATATGACCCATATGTTACCAAAGGGACAGGGAGGCTTATTCCTAAAAGACTTTCTATTTATCATTAATATTTTTTTTATTAAAATTAGAAAAATATAATACGGTATGATACGGTACCGGCGAAGAACAGATTAACTGAAGCCTCACCATGTGCATAAAAATTTAAGTTTGAGATTAAAGTATATATTCAATGTTGGACATAAGCTTACAATTTTTATTTTATTATAATAAAAATTACTAATTTTTTTTTTTAAATAGTATTATCTTAGAGATTCAAACCGGTCATGGCGGTGGGCATGATGAGCGTTCATTTGGCCATTTGCAAGTGTTAGATAAAAATGAAAATAATCAAGCTTGAATTTACTTAAAACAGATTTTATCATAATCAGGGGAACACTTATTTGTCATAAAATATATTTTTCAAAATTTGATTTTATTATTTTTTTTTCGAACAAATTTCGTGAGAAGCATCCGAATCTCGAATTGGATTGCTGCAAAACCATCAAACAACTCCATGAATTTTGTGGTCCAGATTGTTTATCAAGCAAATTACATCAGCCTGCATGAGCCCACAAATTTCTTTTTACCCGAGCGTTGAATAATAATTTTGAATCAAAACTTAGACTGCTTCCACGTCGTGGATCACATGCATGGCTCGTCAAGGGTGAGGACCGGGAACGTTCGCCAGCCACGCTTCCAGACACGTGGCATCCCTACGTACCGTCAACCCCCATTCGAAGAACCAGGCCAAACACGAATCCAAGCTTCGAGAACCATCGATTATCCCTAAACTACCCCTGACTTTTTAATTTTTCTATTACAATAAAGAATATGACCGATGCCATTGTAACAGCCAGCAAGGGCATGCTAGTAACTTCAATGAACTCAACTGCGTATATAAGGGAGCGGCCACGCGAGTTCGGAACTGCGTGGGGAAATTGTAGTTGCCGGTTGGAGGCGGCGCGGGAAGCCCGTTCGGTCTATTACCGCGTGAAGGGAGTAACGTTGCAAACCCTAACCCTAGATCTCGAATGGCGTCGTTCGCGGAGGCTCCTCCCGGCGATGCGAAGGCCGGGGAGAAGATCTTCAAGACCAAGTGCGCCCAGTGCCACACCGTCGAGAAGGGAGCCGGCCACAAGCAAGGTGAATCGCTCCCCCTTTCCCGATCTCCGTATATTTTTCTCGGTCTTTTTATGCGTGATTTCTTTAGATCTATGTGTTGTTTTCCACTTATTTTTGTGAGATTTTTTTGTTCGATTTGTTCGATCTGAACGTCCTCCGATCGGTGTTCTGTGGTTCCGAAGCTCGATCTGCTTGAATCTTGGTTAAACAAATAATTATATTTCCTGCGTTATGTTACGCTGAATATCTATAGTTGAAGACTTGGTGGGTTTCGGTTGGATTTGCAACCACCAATGTATCATCTTGATTGGTATATATTCCCCTTCTGTTTGTGATGGTTATCTCTGATCTATATGTTTGCTGATCTCATGGCATCCTTTTTTAATATACAGCAAAAGTTTTGATGTGGCTCCTACCACTCCACAAAAAAAAAAAAAAAGGTTTTAATGTGGCTGGTACCAGGGCCCTAGAATTCATTGCTTAAGATTTTCTGAATCCAGTGAACACCTGATACGTCCCAATTGTCTTTCCTCATTAGAAACTGCTATTTTGGTAAAAAGGTTTGTATCCCGATTTCGTAGTTGGCTGGTTTCTTTTCTTTCCTTTTTGGTGCTTTTTGATTTTAATTAGCATTAAAATAAACCATGCATGCTTCTGTAAGAAATTATCTTGAATGAAGATTCTGCCATTGAGGCTTTTGGAGGAAAAAAAGAGGATTGATTTTTATCTTCGTTACGTATCAGAACCTGTTTGTTTCATGGTGTTCATAATTCATGGCATTTTCTGATGATCTGCGGACGCGTAAAAAAAATTATTGCCTATTTTCATTCACACATTCATGTTTGCATTTGCTATTTTCAATGCTTTTGGCCGTTTTTATGTGCATTAATGCAACTACTTGATCCGTCCTTCTTTAGCTAGTAATAGGTTACTGTTAATTGTGTGTAAATTTTTGTGACAATTTTTTCATTTTGCTCTGATGTTGATGTATGCAGGACCTAATTTGAATGGACTTTTTGGGAGGCAATCAGGTACTACACCTGGTTATTCATACTCTTCTGCAAACAAGAACATGGCTGTGACGTGGGAGGAGTCAACTTTGTATGATTACTTGCTTAATCCTAAAAAGGTATGAAATCCAACTCAATATTATAGATTACATATAACATCAAACTCAGTTATTTTTTTTGTTGTATTATTACTTATAAGATATGTTACATGTTGTGACCACGCATCTCCATGATAGCTAACACCAGCATACAATTTTTTTTGCACAACCAGTCAAGATTTTCTTTTCCCCCATGTACATGTTAGGAAGGGTTGGGTAATCTAGATTTTCCACCTGAAATAAGGCAGTTGTATTAGAGACAAATTGGCACTAATTTTAGTAGGATCTTCTTGGTTGCTAGAATCATTATTTTATGGGAAAGCTATGTGGATTCTACATATTGGATATTAAGGAATCAGTTATGTATTAATATATTTCTTTGCTATCAAAAAATCTACTGGAATAGTGAAATATCTACAAGGCATGAATTATGGAGGAATATATTGTATTCCTAAGAGGCATAGATAACCTTTTTTCAGTATGGCTATTGATTCATAATTTGTTAAATCAATTGATTTTAGGACATACTATTTTTGAGGTGCATTGTGGCCCTCCTTTTCTTTAGAAAGAAATCAGTTGAATAAGTCAAATGATAGCTCCTGTTGAAGTCTGCCCAAAGTTGGAATCAGCAGTGGGTGGGGAATGGCTTGTGTTTTACTGATTGTTCATACCTTCAGGTACTGAAATGGTTAAATATTCTGTTGGATATCTTTGTCTCTGTAAAGTTGTTGTCACTTCTGGGTTGGAGTCAATCAACCTGTCATGCCTGCTATACAGAATCAGGCTGATCCTCATTTGGAAATGGTGGGAAACTTGTTGGCTGATATGGTGCTTCCAATCAGCTTTAAAAATGACTAGGTGCATGAGAAATTGTCAGATCTTTTAGTTTATCTTTTCTTTGTCATCTATGGAGTGGTCCATGCTTAGGGTTGTCATAATGCAGGCTGGGCTTGCACCCATAACCTTATCTGGAACCATAGGCTTAATGAATTGGGCATGGTTGCAAAGACATTCATAAATGATTTTAGGTCTGCATCTAGAGGTCTGGTACCAAGTAGGATCTAGCACTCCTCTTGGTTCGTTCTTGTTAAATGGCTATATTGTTAGCTTTTGTTTTTGAAGTTACTCTACACCTATTGTTTTTTCTTTTGTTTTTCTTTCCATATCATGCAAGTTTAAGCTCAGAAAATATAATGTTTTAGAACCTGAAAAAGGGCTGTTGGTTTCATCATTGAAGATGAGACAGGAAATGGCTTAGTAATCTTGTTACCTGGGTTGTGCTTTTTCATGATTGATAGTGAATTGTGGTGGTATATGGCAAGGCAGAATGTCTACCATGATCCACAATTGTAAGCTGTATAAAGTTTGATTTGATTTTGTTGCATAGCTAAACTAATAGGTAACCAGCTTGTTCTAGTTACTTGATCTAGTGCCAAGGCAGCTAAAGTTTGCAAGCATCATTTTTATTGGTGGCAACACTTCTCATGCAACTAAGAAGTTAATAGCTTGGTGAACTTGTGAGCTAGGTTATATTTTACATGGTCAATGATGTATGATGGTTAGAAAGCTGAATGTCTACCAAGATTCACCATGATAAGTTGGATGTCTTGATTTGATATCATTGTGTCTGACTAGTAGCTCACTAGCTTGTTCTACCTACTTGACCTTGTGCCTTGGCAGCTAAGGTTAGCATATATCATTTTTAATGATGTGAACACTTTTTTGTTTGGCGGAAAGAAAACATGGCTAGCAGCATCCACATTGACAAACAATGTTGACCTCTCTCACAGACCTAGGAAGTAAACAACTAAGTAGTTAATACATTAGTTGGTGGTAAAAGGGCATGTGATCTTGAGAGTGAGGGTGGCAATGGGTGTCCATAGCCTGCTTCTTGAACATAACTAAAATTTTTCAGATCCAAGGAGAAGACACAAGTAGCTTCTAGGTTGTTTGGGTCCTAGAAGCACATGCCAAGTTTTATTAGGTTGGGTTCGGTGTAGAAGCTTCTTGCTGGATCCAGTTTGATCGGCCTAGAAGAGGGAGGTGAATTGTGAGAGGGAGAGTGCAGAGGGTCATAAGGCATAATCCATGCCAGATTAAAGAATGACCTCCGATGCTGTTTTTTTTCAAAAAAAAAAAAATCCCACCAAGATGGAGCATGCTACTCTCATACTCTCCTCTCCCTTCTGCTTGCTCCTTCCTCTCTCTAGTGATGTCTTCTGAGCTGATCCTTGCTGGATTTAGCCCTTGGTGGTTACAAATATCCACAATCCAAGAATCCAGCTTGCTTTGGAAGTGTGTGAAATATGTTTTGGTGCAGACTTTTCAAGATGGACACGGTTGTCTAAGTAGCCCCCAAATGCAGGCTGGTAAATCTGGTTTGAGTCCTGCATGTACATCAACAACACCTGACCTGTTTCTTCCCATAATTGAGGGTGCTTTTGACATGACAGGTTCTAGCTGATGATGACATATTTTTGTTTACTTGCTGGGACATTTTTTTGCTGGGTTGCTTTTGAAAAGGTCACTTACGAGTATATGATATCTATTTAGATTTCTGTGGTGGCAATGTAATGTTGTAGTGCTATACTTTGCCAAGTTGTGGCTGCATTGAGGCCAAAGCTTTTCTTGTTCATGGGATTTTTTTTACGGAAGCTTTGCTCTCGCCAGGTTCATGGAGGTGGATGGAAGGATTGTCTCGGGATTATTATACTGTTAAGGATTTCATGCCTCATGCTATGCAATGTCATAATCATCCATCCGTCCCTATCCAATGAGAGAGATAAATGTATGATCCTAAGATTTGCATGCCTCATGCTATATCGCAATCATATCTCGATTCCACCAATAGTTAAATCATATCGACCAAGATTTTTTCATGTTGGCTAACTGGAATTATATTTCTGCATTTTTTTCTTATTCCTATTATTCTTTAGGGGTGTAGGGAACTGGAACTAGAGAAGTGTTTAATTATTTTGTGCGCGTTAATGGTTTTCTTTCCATAATCCTTATTTGTGGTTTACTACATGTAATGACAGTGAACACACATTGGAAACTGTGGAAATCTTTCATGATTTCTCATGGGCTGTTTCTGTTTGTGCAGTACATTCCTGGTACCAAGATGGTTTTCCCTGGACTGAAGAAGCCACAAGAGCGTGCGGACCTTATTGCTTATCTCAAAGAGTCCGCGGCACCTTAAATCCGCCGCAACCTATTATACTGCGAACAAATTTTTTGGGCTAATAAGACCTTGCTTTTTTCAAAGCAGTGGAGGCATGAAAACATTTATTCTTTCTTAAATTGTTTCCTTCTATCAAGGGACTGTTTCCCTAGATAAATTTATTTTTGACTGTAAAATTTAGCACTGCAACCTTTCCAGGAATACCAGTAATTGTGAGATTATTTGTGACATCCAGCAATTGGCAAATACCCCAAAATTAACAAATAAACATTATTCAGGACAATCGTTTAGTGCTTTATGGTCAGTTTGCTTGATATGATATTTGAGGATTGGAGATAGGGGTGCGAGGAGCCTTTGTTCTGTTTGACTGTCGCCTCTTGTAATTGGAGCTATTTTACTCAGTTTATGGATTTTGTGATTTTTTTTTTTGATAAAATAAAAAGGAGAGTGGGGATAAATTTGGTATAGCTATCTTCATTGGATTTCAATTTGTCAGACGATATATTCAATTCGGGTCGTAATTTTTTTGCCTACTCTTTTCATCATTGGTATTATTAAGACGTTGGAGTAGTACGCTTTTCATCATCTGGATTACGTGTTTCATTGGAGCATCGGAGTAGTGTGCTCTCTCGTCATTCCGATCACATGTCCAGTAGTAGTGCGCTTTCTCGTCATTCCGATCACGTATCCAGTTCTGTCGGAGTAGTGCGCTTTTTCGTTATCTCGATCACGTGTTTCAAAAAAATTTCTGGATCGAGTCATCCTTGAGAATCATATCTCGAGCCCGTGACCGAGACTTATCAATCGGGCTATCGGTGATTTTGTGAATATTCGTTGGGATGTTTTATGGAAGTTTCGTGGGAGTTCAAAAAAAAAAAAAAAAAGAGCATGATTTTTTTTTTGTTTTTTAGAACATAATGTTTTAGATGGTCGGTGCTTTTTATGAGGTGTACAGGATGTCGGATTCTGGTTTAGGATTGTGTTTAAGTATTTGGGATCATTTATTCAGAAGCAATATGGACTCATTTAGCTGGTGGGAATTTTTTTTTATGAAATATTTTTTTTGAAAAAGTTAATGTTCTTGTTTATATCTAAAAATAATAAATCTTAAAAAAAAATTTTTATTTAGTTAAGTATCTATGTTAAAATAGCTATTATATTCTTAATAAAAAAGCGTATCTAATATATCTATATAATTTTTTATTTTATAAAATATAAAAATATTTTTATAAAAATATTATTTTTTATATTTTAAAAATTTTAATTAAATACGAGGTCTTTCGCATTTTTTTGATTTAAAAAAAAAAAAAAATCTTTCGCCCTTTTTCGATGACACAGAGTTCTCCGCGTCACGGATGCCAAGGTATTTGAAAAAGTGGAGCGCGCGGTTTTGGATTGGTTCTGATATTATTATATAACTTTTAATTAATTTTAATAAGAATGATGTTTGAAAGATAATATATTTGTTTTGAATGATTTGAAGCCCCTTGGATCCAACATTTGTACTTTTATAATGAGGGAAACTGGTAAGGTTATTGGCATGTTGGGCCGGCAACTTAGAACCAATTGCAAACTTGTCATAATTTTGAAAACTTTTATGTGGATATCATGGAATATTATAAAAGCGGGTCAGATTACATCTGCACTTGTTTTGCCGAGTCTAGTCTAACTGGCATGATCATAGAATATTGCTGATACACAGTTTATTGGCACCTTGATTTACAAGACACATAAACAAGGCACCATGATGGTGCTACCTGCTAGTATCTAAATTATACCTGAATACATGATACGAACTTAGTTAAAGCAAGGAAAAAGAATGAAATTTCTCTATATATATATATATATAGAGATATATATATAGCCTAACAAAATCTAGTAGGATAAGTATATCAAAACTAATGAAAAAATACCAATCAAATCTGGAATAGCATTTACTTGACAAATTTTTCAAATGGCTCTCTTCAACCTCTACTTCACGACAAATGCTTTTATTTCATCCGATGGTATTTGAAATGAAGGCATCATGCCATCGAGGACCGGTTCCAATGTGCCAATGTCAGCTCGCAAACGCAAGGGCTGTCAGGATATCCCAACCTGTCTCTACAATGTCTTCAGCCCTAAGGTTTTCAAGTTTCAAAGGAAGTTTTTGGCCATTAAACTGAAGATGGAGTTTTTTTTTTTTTCTCTTTTTCAGTTTCTTTCTTCTAGATGGCCTTGGTATCTTTATCGCTTAGAACATAGGAATTTTGACGAAGTCGGCCTATTTCATTGTGTAATTGATAGCTGACTCATTTGTTTGAGCGAAGATTAATGAAGTTCCTTTTTTTTTTTTTTTTGATAGATGAAAAAGAAAGGAGAAGGGAGGCTTCCAGCATAGCTATTTTTTCTAGGCATTATCATAAGGGCCCTATTCCACCCATAAACGTTCGATTCATGTTCGACACAATCCTTCCCACCATAAGGATGCGTACGTCATCCCAGCACTATTCTATGCCAACTAGACCATCTAGATAGTTTTTCAAAGAACAAGTCCTTGGCAACTCCAATACCCCACATCCGGGTTCCAAGAAATCTGAGGTGTTAGTGTGAAATCACAGCCGTTCTAATTGAGCTACCACGTAGATGGTGATTAATGAAGATCTTTATAGTTGTTTTACAGTACGACGTTTGATTCGAATTTTTTATAACTCAATTATTTTTAGCAAAACATTTTTTTGCTTAGCAAAAAAAAAAAAAAAAAAGGATAAAATTATCAGATGATAATAAAAGAAGTTAACAAAAATTCTAGTTTAATGATATTTGCCTAATTTTCTCCGCCCCCCCCCCCCCCGGGAAAAAAAAAAAAAAGGCAATTCTCTAATAAGAAGACAAAAAGTTTTTTCATATTTCTTGATTCAATTTTACTTTCCTTTTGATAAAGATTGAATTATATCTTGAGAATGGTTACTAACAAAATATTAGAAACATGAAAATTGTGTGTATCCAAGTTTCTTTATTTTTTTAAAAAATATTATAAAATCAATATTAAGGATAAGTAGTGCATACTATTTGTTTCTTTATAAATACTTTGAGCAATACTTGATACCTAGCTTCGAGCAATCTTAGGATTGGCAAGGATTTTATGCAATGACATGAAAAATCCTTGTCTAAGATATTTCAGAACCTATTTTTTAATAAAGACTATAGCTATTCATGCAAAAAGTTAGATATTTAGATGAGGATATTACATATCCTTTCCAAAAATAATGATTTTAAACAAGAACCTTTATGTCTTTGATGAATGAGATAATTTTTAGACCAAGATAATACGTATCCTTATTGAAATAAGTAATTGTAAAGAAGAACAATCTATGTCCTCGCAAAATGGAACAATATTCAAAAAGGATATCTTGTGTTCTAGCCAATATGGATCTTTTATTTTTATGTTATGCTTGTATTTTTTTATTTTTGTTTTAAATAAGATATCTTGTGTCTTTTTTTATTTTTAAAAAATTATGAAATCAATGTTAAGAATATTATGGGTGCATTCAAGGCATATATATATATATATATAAAAGAGCTCTAGCACGATAGTCACTAATATTTTACTCTAGTTGAAATTAATCAATTTTTATTGTTGAGTCGCTGATAATCAATGATTAACATGTATGGTGGATCCATAGATATGATTGAATTATATAGGAAGTGTTTAAAACCGATATCATTGATGTGAGTTTAGATTATTCGATCACCATATACAACCATTGACTCATTCATGTATTTTGGATTTTATGGCGAGCATTAGCTATTATATGGATGACCCTTTTATTAAGCCTTAAGATAGCATTTTAATATTTATTTTGGAAACTTTGATGCTAATTTCTTTTAGAATTACTTATGCTAGTAAATGAACAAGGCACATAAAAATTTTCTTATCATTAAACCAATAATTATTATATTAATTAGCAACAAAATGTCTAGTTAGCAAAATCCTTCCATTAGAGGCCAGCTTGGGGGTGGAACTAGGCTAGGCCAGACCGGGCCTTATCTTTATTCAAGCCCGATTTAAAATAATTTTGTTAGCTTAGACTTAATTTATTTTGAAAAAAACTAGTCCGAGCCTAATTAGGCCAACCTGATTGAACACTGAATTCACTATCTAGCCTGAGCTTGACAGGCTAATGATGTGAATTCTACAGAAGAAAAAAAAGAATAAAATAAAATAAAGAAAAAAATTTGGAAACATTGGATTTAATTATGGTCCAGGGCTTCATCTTGTTTACCAAGATCTATGATGTTATTGGTGTGAGTCTCAAGCTGGCATTTTGAACTCAAGTTCAGGTTGATATTTAGGCTCATTTTCAAGTCGGTATTTCAGGTTTGAGCTCAGACTGGACCAAAAATATATTCAAGTCCGGCCTGAAATATAAATGGGCTCTATAAGAAGGTCCAAGTCGTATATATTTCGAGCCGCCCGAGCCGAGAAGTTTCGCACCCAGGCCATTGTTTTTATTTATTGTTTTTTTTTCTTTATTTGATAGCATACCCACCTTGTTCGTCGGAAAAATAAAAATCCACTCCATTCTTTCCCCGTAAGCTCTCCATCTCAAATCCATCGATCTCCAAGGCAAGGCAACGCCCTCTCGGAGGTTTTCGACCTTTCCGGCCTCTGCTTCAACCCAATGGCCACTTCTTCGTTTTCAACGGGGGCTCCGGCCGCTGGGTCTAGATCCTAGTCAAGGTCAGGCAATTCTCTTGATTTTTCTTAGATTTTCGGTCTCGTTTTTTTTTTTTTTTTTTTTGATTTTGCGAACTTTGGATTTTTCTTTGGTAGGTCATAGAGATCCTCTAATTCTTATGTTTTTTCTCTTATTGGTCTTGGCATTTCTCTAGATTTTACTACTGCAAACGCTTCTTGGAAAAATGATATATTTGATTTCTTTTCATGTATTCTCTTGATTTGGTGGCTTCGTTAAGTGTGTGATGTAATTTCTCGAGGGAGAAACAGAGAACATATCTCTGCGGTTTGAAGCAACGTTATGTTATGTAATTTCTTGAGGACAGCTCCTGGTAAGAGATGGCATTGTCTGAACTAATTGGAGTTTCTGGATTTTTTTTTTCCCCTCTTGGTAATGTTTGTTACGATGATTTCCCATTGGCTTCTATCAATATTGTGCTAATATCAAACTATTGAGGATCAAAAGGGCATGAGAACTAGGTCAATCTTTTTAGATATTGTGCCAATAGAAATGTGAGGAATTCCAATGCCTGGATGTATGTTGGAAATGAGCATCTTCTTGTGAAAATGTTTTCATTTTCTGATGATTATGTCCCTTATTTGGATCATTATCCATTGAATATTCTAGGTCTGAGTACATAGAAGCCAAGTCGGATTTGTTGGTTCAGTAAATATTTTAGTTCAGTTAATTGAATCTTAGATATCTGTATGTGGGTTTGATTTGATTAAATGCAACTGTTTTACATTGCAGGACCATCATTTAGATTGGTTGGAGTTTTAGATCTCATTTTGAATAACATGCTTGACCCATTTTCCCCCAATCAATCAGCTCTCAAGAGCAAGAGATGTTGATAAAGGTTAAAACATATCAATTCTCAAACTTATGAATAGATTATTAACCATTTCAACATAATTCACAACTTTCACAGAAGGTGAAGATAATATCCTCCTGAGAATAATGCAACCCTACTACGGTTCAAAGCTTGTGCTTGGAGCATGAAAAAGATACTACTTTAAGACTACATACATGTGTACATACATAAGCTGAGAGAATTAGATGAGATGGGAAGGAAGGGGTTGCCACTGTGGCAAGCCTTGATGACACAAATTCCAGCCTCTTGCCTACAAGAGATAGTGTGGATGTCAGCTTTAACATTAAGATTGCTCTAACATCTATTCACCCTCAAATCTATAGGTATGGAACATGCCATTACCTAAAAGTGTCATGCCGTGTTTGCCAATTGGATACTATTTTACTTTATAATTGTTCATATCCTCTGTGCATGTTAGAGCAATGTAAAATTTTAAATCCTTCAGATCCATCCTTAACATGTCAATCGGGGCAAGTTATACAAATCCCAATTCAAATAAGTAGATGAATTCTTGGTCATTTTCACAAATTTATTGTCATTTTAGTTATATCATTTTATTACGTCTGCATGATTTATCCTAGCTATCACCTTGTAACACCTCTATATCATCTTATATTATTACTTTACTATAGCAACACTTAATGACCTATGCTATTACCTTATTTTCTAGAATAAAAAACAAAAAAGAGACTCGAGAACCCCCTTCGTCAATATTCCATACCACATAATGATATCAGCAGGTGTGTCCGGGCACTTCACATCACAACCTTTACCTGTTCACCATTTTAAATTACTTTGTGTTCGCATACAGATGTGCGTTATGCCAAAAAAAAATCATATATATCTGAAAACTTAGTTTCATGATAGTGGATAGACCACATAATATAAAATTTTAACAACTAGATTAACTATTAGATAGACACTATCTTTTTCAAATATGATATAAATAGCTCCACTGTAATCTTTGTTTTTTGTTTTTTGTTTTTTCCCTTTTTTCTCTCATTGAAAATGCCAAGTATTTTGGTAAAAGTCATTCATGCGGTTCCGATGGTGCAACATATATAATGTTAGAGCATAAATTATGCGTGGATATAAAAGCAGTCCCCAAAGATCAAATGAGCTTTCAACGCCTAAGTTGAAGTAGGTGAGCTTCACTAATTGTCAAATGGATGACGGTGCACGTACCCTGGGGCCATGAAACCTTGTTTTTGCCCGGGTCGCCAGTCTTTATCCAGAACTGGATTCCGCCCTTTGATTAGTTGCAGCCGTAGAAATTTTTGGTGGAATACAGCCGGAGAAATTGAACAGTTGAAATAAAACGAAGCAAGAATACAAAGTCTATATAAGCCTCATGAGCTCCCGGCTGTGGCTGTTACTCTCTTGAGTTTCTCGCTCCATCACTTTTGATTGGTTCACAAAGGTAAGGCTCTTGATCTTTGGATTTTTTTTTTTTCTAAACCATTCCTTGGATATGTATTACCTGCTCTTGTATGTTGAATTGTGAAAGAGATTCTGTTATTTCTTTCTTTCTTTTCTCATATTTGGTTTGTATCTATATGATTCCATTTCTATTCCTTTTTCCCCGGTTGTTACGGAAGAATATGAATTAGAGTTTATCAAGGGAGTCATATTTTGCCATGCATTACTTTGCTTCCAGTAGAGATTCGTTTTGTTTCATTTTTAATTGTAACATAGAAGAATAGGTTTATATGAATAATTTTATGAAAAAATTTACACTAAAACTATCGCTTATTAGAGATCTTATTAATGATTTTTTTTTCTGAGAAATACACTCCCATGTTTGGCTGATGTACCAGGCTTAAAAAAATAAAAATAAAAAATAAAAAAAAAAGAAAAAAAGCAAGAGGCTTCCAGGAGTTAGCTGTAAAAGCATTTCCAGTTATGTAGTATGTGATAGAGAATTTCAATTGTCCTTTCTTAAGTAGGGAGTTTTTATATTGAAAGGAGTATGGACGCAGCAGAAATTAAGGACACAATTATCCAAATGATATGATTCAAAAGTTCATTGTTGCTTGCGCTTGGAGATAGATCAAAAATAATAACACCCCCCCCCCCCCCCCCCCAAAAAAAAAAAAGGTGCAATTATCATTGCTGATTTTTCTTATAATTTTTTTGCTAGAAAAAAAGAACAATATTTTGGAGGATTTAAGTTTTCCTTTAGACATAATCAACTATTCTCTTTTATTTATTTATTTATCGATATTGGCAGGAGCTTTCCACAAACTTAGATGATGATGACCCCAAACATTAGTTCTATTGGGAAAAAAAAAAAAAAACAAAGTTCCTTGTCAGCCAGATTTTTTCTGTTTCCTCCTTTGAAGAAATTGGTGATAATTAAGATAGTTTGTGAATACAATATTTATGGTGGAACACTTCGAACTCAGACCAGGATAGATCTTTTTGAAATGCATATTGACTGCAAGTTAGGCCAATCTCAAATTCCCTGTTAGTTCTAATAAATTTTAGCTAATCTAATTTATGGACAACCACATCATAGGAGGACTTTTGTCAGATAATTTTAGCTCAAGAAGAAGAAAATTTTGTAAGGATGCATGCCTTTCAACTGTCCTATGTACTATAGTTGAGCTCTCAGAGGACTCCCTTATTGGATTGTGGTCACGCGACAAAAGCATTAGATGATTTCATAGCTTACATCACTGTGACTGTAGCTAGGTAAGCTGGTCGTGGACGCAACACAAGGAAACTCTTGCCACTACGTCTTTACAACCAATTACCTTCTCGACTTTTCAGATTGGCTAAATAAATTACTCAAGAATTTCTCGATATAAAGAAAAAATATATATAGAGGGGCAAGATTATTATAGATTTTGGTGGTAGCAAGGTATTCTATATATATATTATTTATTTCGATTCTTTTTTCTTTTTTTTATTTTGTTAACAAAGCTTTAGAATGCAAGGTATTCTAGTTGAGTATAAAGCTTTAGATATCTACTTGGGTTTGACACCTTTTTTTTTTTTTTTAGGGGTAGGGAGAGGGACAACTTCTAGATTTTGTTTCCTTTATATATATATATATATATATATATATATATATATAATCTTGAATTTACCTTGCTAAAGGGGTTGATTCTCTTATGAAATGTTCACCGATGATTAGAAAGCTATTTTTCTAATCATAATAAGTATTGTTGTTGTCATCGTCATCATTATTGGATAAAAATTTATGGATGATGGTTTACGTGACACAGTTGTCCCTGCATGGCCCCATATAAATACGATTTTAATCCAAATCTCTAATACAATCACCCCCAAAAAAAAATATCACCATCTTGACAAGCTAGCAGCTTCAATCTCGATTCTAAATTTGATGGTGAACCATCTAATAAAATAGCAACTATAATCTTCGATCTCGATTCTTATCTTAGACAAATGGTCTGCTCAAGCAAAGCATTCCTTAGTTTTCTCTCAAAAAATAAAAATTGTAAAAATCAAGTTATATCCCTTATATTTATAAAACATAAGGTTAAATTAAGTGAGAAAGGTGGGACTAACTTTTCTTCTTGCTTCTAATTTTATAGTTAACTGTTTTCTTCATGAATCTAGTGACCGCAGGGAAAGGCAAAAGCCTGTGGAATAATTAAGTTTTGCCCCCACTTCCAAAGAACAAAACGCTACAATGTTCAATTGGCCCCAATGTTGCTATTGAGACAAAAGATTCAATAGTTATTTATGTGCATCTGACCATGCACTTTCATGACCATAAGTTGAAAATATATGAGTCACAGACCAAATATTAATGTATTCATATTTGTAGATATATTTGTAACATCATTACTCTTTAATTGAAGCATATATAAAAATTATGAATTATCTAGTTTTTTTATTTAGAGTGTGTAAATGCTAAAATAATTTAAAAATCTTTAATGATGAAAATTTTAAAATATCATAAAGAAATAAAATATTACAGCACGTACTAAATAACTTTAATTAACGACATGATTAAGGTTTAAATAAGTAAAATAAATCATTATTATAAAATAAAATCAAATGACGTAGCCTAGCTAGTGGTTGAATATGTATCAACAAAAATATATATATATATTTATCCAAAAAAACAAGTCATAGATTCGCCATGCAATCTCATATTAATTTGTAGCCTGAGTGCCTGGCACTACACATTTAAATAACACTATTCATTAAAATTATGAGTGCAAAAATGGCAATTCAGAAAATTCGGAAAATACAACAAAAATGGTGATATGGAGCCATGAGTATTTGCATATCATCATTCGTTATCAGTATCGTGCACCTCCAATATCGAGCAAAATATTAAAATAATAGATTTTTGAGGTTGGGTGAAGTCCAAATCTAATGGTCTCCATCGTGATAGTACGGTAAGAAAGCAATATATATATATATATATATGATCCGTATCGTGTCCTTATCGAATAATGATCTTTCAGATTGAAAATTCAATAAAAAAACTACATCAAAATTATTTTTTTAATTTTTTATAAAAAAATATATATAAATAAAAAATATAAAGAAATCCAAATAGAAACATCCATTTCTGTTCCTCGAGGAGGACGAGTCGCAGGTGTGCTTTTCATGGTAACGTGAATCCCCGATTGGCAGCCATTGTTTCATGCGAATTTTTTTTTTTAAAATTATATATATAATATGATAAATTATAATATATTTATTATATTTTAGAATATAAAATAATCATTACAATATAATATATATTATAATATATTATTATAATATCTTTTAATTAATATTATTTTCAATTAATATTATTTTTTATTTAAATTATTATTAATTTTAAATTAATATTATTTTTATATAGTTAATTAATTTTATTTTTAATTAATATTATCTTAAAATAATATAATAATTAATATTATCAAAAAAATAATATTAAATTTTAAATTAATACTAATTTTTATTATTTATTTATTTATTTAAATTTAAAATTTATTAATTTTATTTAAAAATAATAATAATATTTATAAAATTATTTAAAAAATAAAAATTTGGTTTTGAATTCGTCTGTTGGAAAGACGAATTCAAAATTGAATTCGTCTTTCCGTAAGACGAATTCAATACCACATCAATTTAATTCATGTCACATTAAATTTTAAAATTAAATTAAAAAAAAAATAACGTTGGCTTATAAGGATTTCGTCTTTTCAAAAGATGAAGTTGGATTCGTCTTTTGAAAAGACAAACTCAGTTGCCCTGTCATCGCTATATCGGTCGAAATCATCTATTTCGGTAAATATACCCTGAAACACCTATTTTGATAATTTTTTATTTAAAAAATATTATTTAAAAAAAAATTCGTTTCATGCAATCCAAAAGGAATGGACTTGGCATCATCAATGTACTGGGGATGGTAATCTTTGGCGTCATTTTCTCATATTAGTCCTCTGTGCAGGGCTGGAAAGGCTGAAACTGGCCGGGTCGGGCATATCCCTACTTGAGCGACAAAAAAAAGTTTTAAAACTTTAGATCATGCTTAAATTTAAAATATTTTAAAAATATTATATCCGATCCGGACCAAATTTGATTAAACCAATTCGAATCAAAGCGGGTCCAAATAAAAATCTAAATGATAAAAGAAAAATCACTAGCTGGTCGAAGTAAGGGCATGAGAGTGCTAGGACCGAACAAAAGGAGATCAGAGCTAAAGGGGCGGGGGCATCGGGTGGGGGAGTTGGGGAAGGGAGATTAGAGCTAAGAGGGCTGCGGGGTCATGGAGGAAGGGGCATTGGATGCAGGGTTAGGGCCGGGGGAGGGAGATTGGAGCCCGAGGGAGGGCTGCGGGGTCGCATGGGAGGTGTGGAGAGGTTGGGTGCGGGCATCGAGGCTGGAGGGAGGAGATCGAAACCGAAGGGGAGGGCGTAGGGTTGCACAAGGGGCGAGGGCGTCGGATGCAGGTATCGAGGTCGAAGGAGGGAGATCAGAGTCAGGGAAGGGAGATTGGAGCTGGAGGGGACCGCAGGGTCACACTGGAGGTAGTAGTGTTGGGTATGGGCGCTGGGACTAAGGGAGGGAGATCAGAGTTGAGGAAGGGAGATCAGAGTCAAGGGGGGCCGTTGGGTCACAGGGGACGGGGGCATCAAGTACAAGTGCTAAGGCTAAAGGGAGATCAAAGTCGAGGGGTGGCATTGAGTGGCAGGGACGAGATCAGAGTCAAGGGGGACCGCTGGGTCACAGGGGACGGGGGCGTCAAGTACAAGTGCTAAGGCTAAAGGGTGATCAAAGTCGAGGGGTGGCATTGAGTGGCAGGGACGACAGGCTTCTAGAAACGAGAGAGAAAATGGAGAGGAGAGAGTTTAAATTGGGGTGAGGGAGAGAGAGATAGAATTGAAATTCTTTAGGCTCGGATCGGGTTTGGGTCAGACTTATTCTAGGCTGGCTTTGGGATAGGCCAAGTTAAAAAAATGTCCAAGCTTGGTCCAAAAATTAAATTGGTTCTATTATGAAACCCGAAACTTGACCCGATCTATTTGAAACTTGATCCGGAGCCCGGCCCTCTCGCTCCTTCGCCAGGTGGCACCCGGAGACGGGTCCACCTCGACCAAAGTCGAGCGCCTCTCTGCCGCTCCGCCAGGTGTCTGCCCAGGAGGGGCCCACCTCGACCGAAGCCGGCGGCCCCTTGCTCCCTCGCCAGGTGGCGCCCTGAGACGGTCCCACCTCGGCCGAGGTCGAGCCGGGCCCTCTCGCTCCTTCGCCAGGTGGCACCCGGAGACGGGTCCACCTCGGTCGAAGTCGAGCGCCTCTCTGCCGCTCCACCAGGTGTCCGCCCAGGAGGGGCCCACCTCGGTCGAAGCCGGTGGCCCCTTGCTCCCTCGCCAGGTGGCGCCCTGAAACGGTCCCACCTCGGCCGAGGTCGAGCCGGGCTCTCTTGCTCCTTCGCCAGGTGGCGCCCGAAGAAGGGTCCACCTCGGCCGAAGTCGAGCGCCTCTCTGCCGCTCCGCCAGGTGTCCGCCCAGGAGGGGCCCACCTCGGTCGGGGCCGACTAACCAGCGCGGTAAGACCACCGAAGGACAGGAGCATGGGTTTCGAGGCCTCCCCTCGAGCAGCGCGCGCCGCACCCCGATAGGAGCGTCGGTACAATCGACAGCGACACGCGAAACCTCGTTTACATAGGCCCGACAGGTCCCGCAGCCGAGGGGCGAAGTCCTGACAAACCAGGACCCGGTAACGGGCGTTGTCGGCGCCTGGGAAGGAGAGCGCCCGCGCTCGGCCCAAGGTCAGGCCGGCGTCCTCCCTCTACCCTTTCCTCGCTAGGCCCGGCAAGCAAGGCGAGGAGGCCGCCGGGTTCTTGAACCCAAAAGGGAAAGGAGAAAGAGAGGGAGGGAAGGAGGTGAAAGCAAAGAGGGGGCCTCCCGAAGGCGGGAACCGGAAGGCAGCGTGATGGGATAAAAAGATGGGAAGAGCGGACGACCAGGTGAGCAAGAAACGGAGGCTGGGAAAGGGAAAAGCACCAAGAGCAGGATCCAAGATCCCGAGAGGGGGCCCTTGGTGCAAGCTCGGTGAAGGAACTTGGCCGGATTTCTACTCTTCCTGTGACCTTTCTTGCTAACACAATCTCTAAGTCTGGGACTCCTTCGGGGGCCCGCTTTGGAGACTCTATTCCCTCTCGCTGTTTTCTAACTTGACCGTCAGAGCTCCCTCGCCGGATCCCTGGCCAGGGTTTCTGACCTTGTCTTGCAGGACTGGGAGCCCGGAGACCTCGGGGCGAGGCGGTCTGACCGAATCAACTGCTCTGAAGCCACAAGCGCGGCGGCGAGATCGGCAACAAGTAGTATTTTTTACAGAGTTTGCAAACAATGACTTAAGAACCCAGCTTCCTTCCTGCTGACGGTATGGCGTTGTAAATCCATACTTAGCATTTACTTTGCTAAGTTCCATCGAGTGATAAAAGATAGCTCGAGCATGTATCTGGGAGCAGCAGGTAAAACAAACATTGAAATCAGCAGTAGTGGGAATGAGCAGAGAGAAAATACCCAAAAGCACTTGAGAATTGGAGGCTTCGCATTGACAGTGGCATCCACAAGTCCCAGAAGTAACCTTGTGAATAGGGAGCTTACGGATAGAATGCTTTACATGGCTTGCCCTCAGAAATTGGTTTCCCACAGTTATAAAAAGGCAACACCTGCAGCAATGAGAGATGGCATAATGAAAATAGCAAACAGAGCATATAAAAGGTGTCCGGCACATGATTGAATGATGGCTGAAATACCGAGGCACCCTCAGAATGTGCTGAAAATGTCTAGGAGCAACCTGCATAGCTTCATAATATTGGTAAAACAGATAGTAAAAAGTGGCATCATACACCGGTAGCAAGGCAATCATATCAAAATGAGTGATTCCAGCATCTGTGAATTTTGGAGGAGAATATGTAACAACAACTTAACTCAAGTGTGAGGCAGTAAACGAACCAATCAAAAATAACATAAATGAGGGTAAAGATCAGATTTTTCATGCAGCTTCCAAACCGAGGACCAAACCGAATTATTCCTCCCATCCATGTGGTTCGCATAGGCAGCATATAACAGCAGATGCACCTTCGATTATTGGTCAGGACTCCAATAGAAATAAGTGTTGCAAGCTTCCATATATAAGTTATAGAAATGGGTAACACATAAAGAATGCTTTCTTTATGACAGATGTCCTTGAGAATGATGAGGTAAGGAGTAGATTGAAGTTGGTTGTCATGAAAGACGTGTGCCAGTGATTGAGAGACAGTTTCAAATTTTTCTGATAAGAAAAAAGATAGCTACCAGAACTTGACAGTAAATAGCAAAGCTTTAGATTCTTTATGGGCATATATTTAATACCATGCTGGTTGTGTGGTGCTCGTATCTTAGACATGGTTATATTATAATAAAAAATTAAATAATTCTTTTTAATCAGTCTTTTATGTCGACATCTTTGATAAAAAAAATTATAATCATATTGAAAGGGAATAGATGTACTGACTATCAGTATTATAAAATGTATATCATGTACAATATCAGGTCCGGATCTGGCTGGATTGATGTAAATCCTACACGGACCTGACCCGTCCCAAAAAGGTTAGGCCGGGGGGGGGGGGGGGGGGGTCCACTTGCCGCGTAGGTGCGAGGCACTAAGAATTAAAACCGTGAGTCAAACCAAGGCCAGTGGCAGCAATTTCTCCCCGCATCAATTTCAGTGCGTCTTACCAATTGCTACTTCGCTTCCACGCAAAGCTCACGCGTCGTGTAGCCGGCAAGCTATCCATGCAGTTCGGTAGGTGTTGATCGTGATTTCAGATCCTCCGTATCTAAAATTTAAATTATTATTAAAATTAATTAAATAAAAAAATATATATTTTAAATATTTAAATATAAATAAATGGAATTGATTATTAATTTTGTGATGTAACTAGAATGATATATTCATTTCATATGATAAGAAATGATCGTACCATCTTCTCTAATGAAATGAGAAGCTCTTGCCATCGCTTTCTTCTCTTCCAAGGCTCGATCCATCGGCCTCTGGATTCTAACCCTGGAATTTGCCCACGACGACCCACTCCTTTTTCCTCCCCCGGCCCCGGCTCCGGCTCCAACCCCTCCATCTCCTCCACCCTCTTCAACTCCCACATCGACAAGAAGCTTGGGGCCCTCCTGGTTGCACCCGTCCTCCATTCCTTATGTCTTATAAAAAAAAAAAAAAAAAAAAAAAGACAGGAAGAATGGGACCCTTATGCTTGGAAATTGATAAGCATGCTCGCATACGTGCGAATCCTTTTTTTTTTTTTTTTTTGTCTTATAAAAAAAAACAAATAAAACATAGGCGATAAGCTTGACGTGTGTTCCAAAATATGACCCCATTGATTGCCCAACAACCACTCTCCATCTCTCTTTTTCTCGGTCCAACTAACAGGCCAACAACCATCTCTCTCTGCAGTGGTTGGCTTCCAAAGGTTAGAGGCTTCTTCTTCTTCTTGTTTGGTTATTCATCTATTTGATCGTTATGGGATACAATGTGATTTTTTTTTAATGGATTTAATTGTGAATTTTTCGTTGGTCTGGACTCTGGATTGTAAAGGGTTTTTTTTAAAGATATTTTTTGGTTTGCATAAGAGAGAAAAATTCTTGATGGAGAATGGAATGAAGTCTCGAGGGAGCAATTATATTTCAACCGTAAAATATAAGAATCTAGGTGTTGTGCGGGGTTCCTTTTCGATCTTCATCAGTTATTTTCAGCTCTTTGATGATTAATAATAACGCATCATTCAACTAAGTGATAACAGGAAATTAGAAAAGAAAAGAGAAATATTCTTATATCGGTTAGGAAACTAGAATGAGTATTAGTTTGCTCGTTATGCAAGCATAATTTAAGACAAAAATGTCAAGGAATAAAACAAAAGAACAAAAAAATTGGAAATTGGAAATACTCCATCAAGATTGCACCAAAGTGTGTTTCATAATGTTCTGATATAGTAATAGTCCAAATAACTGGGTAAGTAAGGATTATTTAATGATAACCTGAGGTCTGGGAGTCTCCATCTGTTACAACCTGTTGTGCAGCAACCATGTAACCAAATGGAGCTATTTATCGGGTCCATTTATCGAACCCGATAAATGATGCTTTTCATTATTTTTTCTTCTTGTTCCTCTAGTTTATGTTTTTTTTTTTTTTTTGAATACTTTTTTTTTATCACTTCTTATACCTACCAATTTATACTTCAATACTCGCGTCCGCATCTTAAATAGAGTCTTTAGCCTTTTTTAAGATCAAGAAAATGGAATCGTCCCTTAAGTACAAGCATTGTGTGACAATTAGCATGACCATTGAGTTGGTCTTTTTCCCTCGTGTTCTTTCAATGCAGTGTGTCAATTCTTTTTCGAACAAAAACTTGCTAATTGGGAGGCCCATTCAGTATTAAATGAAATTTCCAAAAGATTATCACTTTGTTTGACAGTATCATCTAGCTGTGGTCCAAGCTCTCTACCTCTAGTTTTAGTGATTAGCATATCACTCTGCCTTATGTTATCCAAATTTTTGATATCTACTTTTAGCAAAGAGAATACTGGATGCGTCAAGGAGTGGCAGATTTACTAGTTTCCAGGATATATGTTTTTTTTTTTTTTTTTTTTTTTTAATGATATGGGAGGGAATACTGGCATTCATGTTCATGTACATATTATAACTATTGTTCATGCTATGACAATATTGTTTGTGATTGGTGAGTTCTATGTATGTGCACATATTTGGCTATTTCTCGTCACTTGTTCATGATTGCATTTGATTCAGACTCTTGCTCAAGTTTTGGAGTGTTGCAGATATATATTAAGGTGCAGTAAGTTGCATAGATAATTGCTCCATTGTGACATGGATGTCATGGATTCGAAACAAGATAATAGTCTCTTTGTATATAGAGGGCAAGGCTGCATACATCTAATCCTCTTTGGATTCCATCGTGATGGGAACCTCATGTATCGAGGTGTCTTTAGGCTGCTAAAACAAACATGTTATCAAGTTCTACAGAATAGGAATTTATTTGTGTCCTCAATCAGATATTTTTATTCCAATATCTATTTTGGCACATTACCTTAGATCATTAGTATAAAGTTCTAGGCTTATAAACAAACTTCGATGAGGGATAGATTTTTTTTTTCTTTTCTTTTCTTGCATGTTTGGTAAATAATATTTGGTAGTTGAATGTTAATTGGCATTCTGAACATTTGTTGATCCAATTTTTATGTTCTATTGTTGTTTCAGATAAATGGCTGAGAAGGGATTTGGCACTACAACGTTGAATGCTCCGGCGGTATGACAATTTAAGTGCAGTTTCATATACTGGCTAAGCTTACTACCAAGAACTGCTTGCTTATTTCTTTTGTTTATTTACTAAGGTCTTTTGGAACTTATTGCAAAATCTTGTTTGCTAGCATGGGCCAATAGAAGGAACATCCTGATGCATTTTGTTGTAATCCTGTCTGACTGAAGGAACCAAGTGTAGCTTCAATGCACAGATTTCCTTGTATAAAACATGGACATAACATTGTATCATTTGTTCATAAACATAAATACAATAGATTGTACTATTTGCTTATTTTGTCCATAAGTGCATAAGTGCTATAGTTCATTCCCTTCTTTACTCATGTTTGGTTGGAATTCATAAGAGAGGAGATGGATGGCCTCCATCCATTATTTGGTTCAAAAAATTTAAAAAGAATAGATGAAAATGAGGGATTCTTCGTCCACTCCTTCCAATTGGAAGTATGAGGACGGATGGATGGGGTATATAAAGATAAAATTTTTGCATCGACAAATCTTTCTCTCATTATTTTTTTTACCAAAATTATAATACTTTTTCATTTTTTTCATTCATGTTATTTATAATATTTTTATTTTACCCATATTATTAATCCTGCACTATTAAATTTTGTTATTAATTATTTTAATTTTAGTACGTAATTTTCATAATTATAATTAAATAATTATAATTATTTTATATTTTTATTTATATCTAATATTTTTAATTAACTATTTATATAAAATTAATTAACCACTTAAATTAATAAATAAATTATTTATTTATATAATTAATGTATAAAAATAAATTAATTTATAAAATTATTTCTTTAGTTAAATTAAATTAAAATTATATATTTATATATTTTTATATAATTATAAATTATAAAAATTATAATTTTATATATTGTTTATTTTTTGGATATAAATAAGTAGTATAAATTGATAATGATAATATTTTATCAAAGAGTGGTTTAGTAAAAATGCTATATAAATATCAGCCATCCTTTCTTTCATTCATCCTTGATCAAACAGAGAAATAAATTATTCCCATCCATCTTTTCTGATTCTTCTTTTTCCCTTCCTTTCTTTCTCTCTTTCTTTTTTCTTTTTTTTTTTTTTGCTTTCTTTTTCTTCTTTTTCTTCTTCTTTTTTTTTTTTTTTTTTTTTTTTTTTTTTTTTTTCATCCCATCATGCGAACCATACATCCCATTTTTTTTGTCCAGTTTTAATTGATTAATCACCCTCACCCTCCATGCCCAAACATGCATGGCATCAAGATTGGCACCTAAACAGCACCACCTAGGCAAAGACCTAGGTGGCCAAAGCAGCTATCTATTAAAACATTGAATGTTTGTGATAAATTTTATTGGTCATAAATATATTATAAGTATGCATATATTATGTCAAACATCTGCTCTAGAAGTTCTCATAGATAAAGATTTGTGTTTACAAAATTTTTTTTTATGGCTTGACTACCAAAAACATAATATAAGCTTCACATAATTTTAGGAGACACCGTTGCAAAACATTTGCAAATTTTTTTATGAAATAGAGGATTTGAGATTTTCCAACAATTTGGATCACTTTGGATTGAAGGTCCAGATACTCGTATCCATGCTAGCAAGGGTCACAATTCCAATATCAAACCTAATACCTGTATTATATTTGTATAGTGTCAATATGCTCAGGAGGTTTGGTCAGGCATAGTGACTTCTTGTACTAGGTATTGATTTAGTACTGGTATGGTATAATACATCTTGTATGATACGATGTATCCAATATGAAATGATATGCACTAATACCATGAACCTTGCACAGCAGTACCTTACCAATGGTACCATACTAATAATTGTACCCATATCAGTATGGGTATAAGAAAACTAAGATACATACAATGCATCATCATGATACCTAGGGTTATATTGATACGATATGATTCCATATGGCAGATAAACAGTGATGTATACTTGTTATTAAATCTTTGGTCCGGAAGGATCTACTTTACAAAGAGATAACATTGGCTAGAGACAAACATTGGGGAGGTAGATAAGAATTTACTTTTCTAATACTTAAAGGTGTATGCCATTAGAATATTTATCTTAAACCGATGTTAGTTTTGATAGAAAAATGTATACACCCAAGGGCTCAACTCACTGTTTTCTTATATAGTATAATCAAGTCACTTTCCCCTATAAATCAGGGTTTTTCATTAATATGTCATTTTCTATTCAACAGCTTGAATGTATGGACCTTTTTTATTTACTTAAAATCTTATTTAAAACATGTTGTGTGACTGTTGGAGAAGTTGCAAATGGATAGTAATTTGCCAAAACTGCCCAAGAGCCTGATATATACAATGGGAAAGGAGCATGAGCCCTTAGGGCACATATGAACACAATATACCTATGATTGAATCAATCTATGTACATGCACAATATATCACCACTTGATCCAATATGCAGTGATTTTTCTAAACCACCCTTTTCTGATCATGCCTTTGCAATTATCAAGTGAAGGCTCACGGTTAGATCACCGGATGGTAAGACTCATGATCGTTTATATAATAATGGAGAAGCCAACACAATGCTTTGTAGAGTAGAAATAGTTAAAGGATGAGAGAGTAATTGGGATCGCATATGCTGCCTTCCAATTGATGTACCATCCTTCCTTTGTGAATGCCCTTTCTTTTGTTGTTCTTATCATGCATGCACCACCGTGCATCACCTGGCCATTTAACTTTTACTACATGGCTTTTGGCATTGCAATATATTGGACTCCTTACGTTGCTTAATCTTTTTTTTTTTTTTTAATCTCCTTTAGGTTTCATGCATCATTATTAATGACCATCTTAGCACCCGTGATGCTTCATCATTGCATGATGTACACCTTCATGTCCCGTTATTAACGATCCTTCGGAGCAAGGTTTTAAATCCTATAAGACGCGCACGACCATTCCAATTTTTTCATGGAATGGAATGTGTTACCGTCCCGTTCTGATACCTGGAACAAAAAAATATTTCAAGACATTCCGATGAGAATGCTGGGATATTGGTGGGATATCCTATCCCGATATATGGGATGGTACCCGATCTTAATAGCCCACGGAATGTCCTCTGGAATCCGAATCTTTGCTTCTAAATTCTGACCTTCATTGTTGGTGTTGTTCTGTCCATTTTCGACCATCTTTCTCAGCATTTATGATTGGGACTTTCCTTCGAGGCATAACCGTATTTTTCAACTTCATGGATTGCACTTATGATTCATCAGCCCATGTATCATCCCTCTTCTGTCTTGGAACTATACTGAAATGCTCAAAAATTTTAGTGTCTTCCTTGACTAGCACTCCAGTTCTTCGAGCCTCATATTTGTCTCCTGGAACCTACATTTCTTTGAGCCTAGAAGAAGAAAGGAGAGCTTTCTGTGGTTGCCTTGGGGGAAATAATAACATCATGGTGTCTCTAGGTGCAAGCTTGTTTTTTGGACATCTTTTAGCTAGGTTTCCAATTAGAAAGTAAAATTCGATGATAAAATGCCAATAAAAGTGAGGGGATGAAGACAACTAAAACTAAACAAGCACAAACGCACACGATAAGCTCGAAGCTACATTCAAGGCTTGAATGTCTAGGCAAGTCTCCTTGAAAACAAGCTTACCAATTGTGGACTCTGAATGTAATTTGTGTCTTAATGAAGCAATTTGTCCTTATTTCGGCAAATTGAAGGTGAAGGCAGCGTGGTGGAATGCTGGTTGTCATGGCCTGTAAGTTTGGCTGGAAGTCTGGAACTGAATTGAAATAGAGATTCATTTATAATTTTAGCTGAAATTAACTTATGATGCCAAATTTAAAGGAAGTACATAATATTGGCAACCTTGCCAGAATTTGAATTTTGTTAAGTTTCCAGCGAACTAGAAACATATAGTGTCCAAAAGAAATATAGAGAATTTTTTTTTTATAGAAAAATTGACTCTCCTAAGCCATAAATAATAAATGATATATTGCTCACTAATAGGATGAGAAACATGATATCTAATTCAATCCGTTGACCATTTTTATTTTTCTTCTTCTCATTATTGATATTGTTATTTTATTGCTTGCCAATACTATTAATACTAGACTCAAAAGTTCTGAAAGTGCTAAACAGAAACTGAATTAGTGGCTTGGCCAGAACAGTGACTGGATAGAGTTCACAAACTTTGTCTCGGATAGAGCATGGCCTGCCTTTATTTCCTGATAATAGAGCAATGATAGGACATAAAACACCAAGACCAGCCACTTTATGTGCCAGCCTAGCAATTTTATAAAATGAGAGTACTTGGTAGACTCATAAAAGATTACATAGCACTCGTGAGTCGTGTCATCATTACACAGCACTCCTGCCATTCAGAATCTGACAACTAAAGGAAGCATTCAGACTTTGTATTCATTTGAAGCCACCCTAGATTGAATGACGAGATAATTGAGGTACGCTTCATGGATTTATCCTGGTCAACATTCGATTGTACGAGAACAACATCTGGTAAACTGCACTATAGGATAATATGTGCTTGGAGCTTCATATAGCACCAATCCTCCAGAAGGTTGCCATCTTCTATTGGCATGCTTCTTAAAATATTTATATAAATTATACAAAATGCTTTTATTGAAGAGATATAGTAATTCCCTTAAATGTTTGTTTTTCGATTCTTTATTTTATGTTTCAAATTAGCTAGTAGTTGAGGCTTCAAGTACCTCATTTTTGGCATGACAAATGATAAATATTACCGATTCTCCAAATGACTTAAATTTTAAAGCAAGAATAAACATTAACGACAACTTAAAAAGAATATGCATGATCGATAGAAAAGATGCTGTATCGCTGATCACAAAGAGGTAGAAAAAGCTTCCATAGTTCTAATATCGTCGAGATACATTTTTTCAATAAAATGTTTTAGAGTGATCTTTAGAGTTTTATCTTGCATTGCCTTAATTAGCTATTGCTCTTCTTGATTAAGGTGGATCCCGGACAACCTGCCCCTTTGACTTGGCAAAAGAAAATTAGTGATGATGGGAAGGCAAAATCAGGATTTTCTCTGACCATTCTAGACAAGATCCTTCAGGTAAGTATTTAACATTAGATGGTATCTTGAATTTTTAATCAGAGCAATACATGGAACTACGTTTAATGTGATTGGTTATTAGATGAGCAATTTGTGATTGCTTATTATTATCGATTTGGTTTTTTCCTTTCAGTTATCTAAATGAAATGCTCGTAGGTTTTGAGCTTCTTTTGATTTTAGTTAAATTGCCTCAAATTCCAACCATCATACCCAGAGCACCGTATCATTTGATTATTGTCCATACTACACTCCTAATTCTTGATCTATTTTCTTTTAGATCTTAATAAACTTCCCTCTTATACATGTCTATATTTGTGATTCTTGAAGAAAGAACTCGTGTTGTAGACACCTTCAAGCCTGGTTTCTCTTCATGTGTTAATTGTAATCACCAAAACCCAAGTTCACTAACATAGCCTTTTCAAGTTAACCCGATACCATTATGATTACTCTTTTCTGGTCCGCACCTTAGCTACTTCAAACAAGAGTGGTTCTTTTCTAGTTCTATATTCGTGATTCTTTTGTAGTCCCACCTCATCTAACTCTAGGCAGGGTAGGGTGAGTTCAAGGGATTTAAGTATACTCGTTGGGCAGGTTAGGGGTGCCCCAACCCACCCCCTAAGGCAGGTATGGGATGGGGATGGGTATGTAGTTCCCCATCATGGGGAGGGTGCAGGTAATGGCATACTTCCCTCATATCCATCCCAATGCCATCCATGTTGCTAAGGTAGAAAAATTAGCTCCACTCATTTTAGCCATGTGCCCTACGTCTCCCCCACCCAAAGCCTTAACCATGAACCTTATCCATCCAAACCCAAACCTTAGCAACACAGACCAATTCTTTTTCCATCTCTGATATTCGGAAACCTTAGATATTTACCATTGGCCATCCAAGAACAAGCTTTTGCTGCTCTTATAATGTCCATGACATGAAACCCCATCCAAAAGCCAGTACCCTCAAAAATAAGTACTTCCATAGTCTCCAAATTTAAGATATTAGCCAACAACCCTGACCACTTAACTTTTCCAAATGCATTATCTGCCTGGTTTCTTTCTCTAGTAGCCAAATCAAAGGTCTTGGGTGCCAAATGACATCACTAGCATCTATAGTTGTTGCATATCATTTCTCTTTACTCTCTCTTGATCTCACATTTTGTTTAATTTCCTATTATACTTCTCAACCGTCTCTTTAAGCTTTCATATTGACCATCTTAAAGACCATTTTTGGTGAGTTTCTCTGGGTGCCCGGCACCTTCGTGCTGCACAACGGACTCCTAATTCTTCCTCTAGTATGCATGCTGGGACCTTTTCCTTAATTGTTTCTGATTCTATCTTTGATCATGTGTCTTGGCATTCTTAATTGCCTAGTGGCAGCTCCATCTAGTCCTATATCCTCTTATAACCTCCATCTCTAGAGTTTTCATCACTTTTGTCTACAGATATAAACTCCAAGAACTGCACATGTTGTAGTGTAGATAGCTCAGGTTCATGCCCAGTCTAAACAGCTGAATTGGTTATGAGCTTACATTTTAGGTGAAAACCCAACCCATACACTAAATGACTTGGGCCAAGTCTGTTTTCAGTCCATCATTGAGCTTGGTTCATGCATGTTTTCTGCTGAAATCATTATTTAGAAACTATTTTTTAACCAGGTCTTGATTGGTTCTAAAGAAGTTGCCTCTACGTATGTTGGGCATGGGTCATATCATAATTTTGTTAGGTATAGGTCAAATTTGGGTCCCAACCCATTTTTATCTCTATGCACAACATAATTCAATGTTGATGTTACATGGCAGTAAACATGCTACAAACAATAATGCAATTAGCAAGAAGTAATGTACAGCATATCTATAGAAAAACAAATATGTATTTTATCATCGGTAACTTGTTATTAACTTAGATACTATGTGTTCATATATGATTCTCTCTCTAGCTATATGTAATGCTTTAGTCATGGAGCAATTGCAATTAATCATCATAAGATATCACTTCTACAATCACATTTCAACAAGGCATTCTATTGGTTGGTCCAATCAATTGGAGGGTGCGTCCTCTTGTTTTCTAGTACCCAAAACTTGATGTAGTGAAGGGATCTATGTTTCCATTAATGCACATATATTTTGAATGATTTGATTTAAAGATTCTCATAAATGGAATTCTCCTATCATGTCTGTTCTGAAAGAAGAGTTTTCTTATTGCCTAGTTCAGATGGGGTTCTCTGATCGACTGCGAAATTAGAATTTTGGTTTTCTTGCCTTTGATTTTAGTTTATCCAAAAGCAACTTAATCCCTTATATAGACTATTAATAAGGATGGATCATGGATAGATGCCTAGATGCATATATACATATATGCACGTAATGCGCATTTTTCAGAATCAAGTGTTTGTTAATGCATCAACATGCATGGAAATGGAAGGTACTCCAGGAGAAAACACGTAAAAGACCTTAAAGTAACAGCATGTAGGCACTTTCTGTTCCCCCATCACCATCCAGATTAGCTGACTCTTTTACCTTATTTTATGGAAGGCTCCCTTTATTTTTCGATTATGCCGCTATTACATAGAAGAAGCTGCAAAAGGACAGGTAAGCAATTCTTGAGCTGCTAGTGAAGTTTGTTACATTGATAAATGTTTGAATCATGCTTTCTGAATAATTAGGCAATATTCCCATCTCATGATCTTTGCAAGAATTTTCTGTCATTATTATCCCTTTCAGGGATCGGTATACAACCCCTTCAAAAAGTGGATGGCTGTGTCTTCGCTAGGCATTCCCTTAGGTGGCATCGGGTAGGCCTCTATGCTTAACTGCTGCAAGAAATATTCTATGCGATTATTGACCTGCATCTATGTTTTGTCTGATGCTTATGGTGTAAAGTTCACAATAACAGATTGTTGTGCAATCTGTTACCATGCTGTCCATGCAAGTGGTAAAGGTTGCTTAGCTCCTGGCTATGTAATGAAAAATCCACATACAATCTTCCCCATGCTCAAGTTCACAATAACATTCCTACATGTTAATTTCTATAACTAGAAGTTGTCCATGCAAGCTATGGAACTCATTTGTACATTAACCTGGCAAATCATTATTATAACTCTATGCATGCATGAGTGCATGCGTGCGCATCTGTATTTGATGATGCAATTCATTATATCAAAAAAAAAAAAAAAAAGAAGCAAAGTTAAATGCATGTTAGTCTAAATATAACAAATTCATGCACAAATGAATTGTAGCTAGAATGACCGGTGCAAACATCAACAGGCCATATAGAGGAAAAAAGGGAAAAGGAAAAGTGATTCACCAAAATGCAATCCATCATATACTGAACAACTCCAGGGTGTGTTATTCCTGTATGTGTCATTTTAGGGCTATAAGCAACATTATAAGGTTAGGGTTTGGTAAGGTGGAGGATAATTGCTAACAGTAGTCGACCACTAACAACTACATGGAGAAGAGTAGAACGAGTGCTGGTGAAGAAACGTCGCTAATTATGATTACATATCCCATCTATAAAAGGATATAAAGGAGAAGGTTTGAGATGTTCTGCATTGCCGTATCCACAAAAGATAATGAAAATATCCATGTTTGTGTGCGGTGGGACATTAATTTATAAAAGTTTAGAACTGATTTATGCAGGAAATCAGGCTGTTCTAGTATTTCCAAATCAGCAAGTGTTATCTTTTGTCATTAACAACATTCACTCTGCATAGGATGTTATGGGAAAATGCATGGAACCCTTTCTAGGATCGGTAGTAAATGTCTGATCTACAAAAATGAGGTTGACCTGCCCACCCACCTACCACACACATCTCGTTTCTTTTTTATAGTTTGTGCCATGTTACTGCTTTGGTGACTATATTGCATTTATGCTTGTATGCATGCTTGCATTATGTATGAGTACATTTATATATGTATGTTTTGTTGGTCTGTTACACTAATTAGAATACAATTCTTACTTTGTGCTTGCTTTCTCCAAGCTCTTTCTTTGAGTATCATATACTTGTGTCGCTCATGACAGTGACACATTATAGATAATAATTCTTTCAAGGGTATTCATCTCATAACTGTAACCTTAGATATGTGATAAACCTTGGTAGTGAGTTCTTTTTCTATTTAATAATAACTGTTTTGCTGTGATTATATTAGAAGTAATTGATCACTGACAAATTTTTGAATCCCATGCTTGGAATTACTACAATTTCTACTTTCCCCTTATGACTGTAAAGCTACAACTTTCAGTGCAGGTAGTATAGGGAGGAGTTTTAAAGGTTATTTTCAACAATGGCAATTGTTCCCCGACATATGTGAAGAAAAACCTGTTTTAGCAAATCAGTTCTCTGTGAGTTCTTCTTTATTGATATCAATATCATAAAGAATAATAAGCAATGCATTTTTGACAGGAATGCTTTCTATGTTATCTGCTTCTTACTTTTGTGACATTTTTAAACTATACCTATATAATTTAGTCAAAAAGAAATATGTGAAAGTGTCAGTCTCATTTAGAAGTAATAAAGAGAATCTAGTGTAAATACTATGGTGTTCTTTTAGATGTACAAACTTTTTAACTATTCCAGCATTTCTTAACCTGAATCAGTTCTTTTTTGTTTTTAAGAAAATTCTGTTATTCGATCAGTTGCTGTCAATGTTTTCTCAATTATTTGTGCATATCATTGAAGCCTGTCCCCAGATAAATGGGGTCTTCTAGACTTCTTGTCGAGATAGAATATGGCAGATTTTTTGTGTGGCTGTCAATTTATTATTAAACCAGTTGGTCCCAAATTCTTAGCCAAGCAAATTTAGGAAAAAAAGGAAACCGTGTTGAAATACAGAAGACCAATTAGCACAAAAAAAAAAAAGACTATCCTTTTCATCATAATTAAGTTCCTGTAACCAAGTAGCAACTCCCTGAAATACTTGAGGATTATCTAAAATGAAGAGGTTAACACACAAGGTTTAATATACGGGAATTTCATTTACTTCCGAAGCACAGCTATAACCTAAAGTGTCAAACTGAAAGAATGGCACTTGCATCCCTTCCATTCATGAATTTCACATTGCATGCAAATATATCATTCTTTCTATGACTTTGGATTTGTAATATTTCCATTAGTAACATCTCACCGTAGAGTTGCTACAGCTTATCTAGATTCACCACAAATGTTTGTTTCTTGGATTTCAGATGTAAAATTTCTTTTTTCCTGTGTACTTTTCATAATTTTGGATAGAACCTTGTTGTTCATGTCCTATTTATCTACTTTTGGAAATTAAAAAACATTCAAGATTTTGTTGCTCACTATTTTTCTTGTTTCATACAATCAGCTGACTGAATTGCTGGATTTAGCATAAGCAAGAAGTTTGATATATGCTATCGACCATTTGATAATTTTAAGAGAATATCATCAAATAAGTTGTGCAACAATATTTCAATGAAAAGAAGAAAAATTAGTGTGTGGATTGTGGAAGCTTACTGAATAATGTTACCTTGGAGAGTGAAAGAAGGAAAGAACGATGTAACATGAAAAATATTTATAGAGAAGTCCTATATCGTGAGAGATGAGTTGCAAATTAATCAACCTTTTTCATTATGTATAGGTTGAGTCCAATTCTTAACTGTCGCTAATAATTGTTTTGATAATTAGCTATATATTATGTTGAGTTTTCTTGGATTAGGGTTAATAGTTAAGTAATTTCTTCTGGTTGTGTCTGACTATTCATGCTTGTACTCTCTACCCTTGGTACGAAATCATATGCATCATGATCTACTTGTTATACATTAACGATTTGATTATTAAATCATGGTAAATCCACTTTTGCAAGTAAAGCAATAACTTCAATTCAATCTTGAATGAAGGACCTTATGCATGAGGTTACATTAAAGGAGCTTTGTTGTCTCCTTCACATGAACATCTCCCGCCTAACACTGCACGTCATTTATGAGCTCGTTAGTCAATAGGCACATGGATTATATCGTAACTCTTTCACATTCATTGATATTTTTAAGGACCTATACTCGTGCCTTTTTTCCCTGCACATCCATGCTGGTGCCTACACCTATGTTGATTAAAATGGTCACACCAAACTTTTCTCTCTACCGTTATTTCTATGTCTTAACCCATAACAAGATGACACATGTTACCATAAGTGATGGACAATGTTTTTCAATGTTGCAGTTTGCCTTCATTCCCTCATCTCCAGCTTTGGCTTAACCTATGTAGGCTATGTTGCTCGTACTCCAACACTTTTCAATATTCAAGTGTTACTTCAATAAAAATTTGTTGTCACTTTTCTTAAAATTGCTTTAATTTCATTAGAAATGGTAATATGTGATGGTTTTTTCGTCCTCTCCACCTTAAAACTACTAGCTGCAGAAAGTTGTTCATAAGTTCTGATGGATGGAATTTTATAAGCTTGATAACAACCATGATTTAGGATAAGGTGAGTATAAATTCATGTTCAGATGGTTAAGCCATGCATACTTAGATCAAAGAAAGATCTTAATTAGATTGAAGCTTTAAAGATGACAGATATCATAAGAATTTTTGAACGAGGAAGTGAGAAGGGACATGACGACGGTTTCCACCAATAGGACTCCACTTTAGATAATAACAAATAGTAGATAAGTACTTAGAGAGCCTATATCCAATAGATTGGATGCAGCTTCTTGTTTAATTAAGTTTTACTTGCTCTTTCATGATAAGAAAAAACTACAAAACTAAGTATCATTTTTGTTTAGGTTTTTGTTTCACGCCCTAATGGTCGAAAGTATTCTACTGTACTGTCCCCAAGGAGCCCAGAGATTCTCAAGTAAGCAGACTCTTTTATCTGTCAAAATTGTTGTACTTTTGGAATGCAATTTTGTGATTAAAATTTTAGTTAAGACATCTCTAGATTCATCGATTAAGATTTAACTGGCTCAGATTTATATCGACTTTGTTTCTGTGATATCAGAGGAAGTAAAAATCCTGGCATTGAATCTTGGGACTGGAATCTGAATGGCCAGAACTGCACCTACCATGCTTTGTATCCAAGGTCCTGGACAGTGTATGATGGTAATCATTATAAAAGGAATCAAAATATTAAACTGATATGTCATCCAAAACCTGGTGAACCAAAGAAACTTTCGGTCATTGTCAATGTAGGTGAACCAGATACAGAACTCAAAATAACATGCCGTCAAATTTCACCGGTGATACCCCACAATTATCAACAAAGTAGCTATCCTGCCGCAGTATTTACATTTACGGTGTGGGAAGTACTTATATTGCATTTATTTTTTTGCCATACACTAGATTTAATTTTCCTTAAGCTGCTTAATGTTTTTCCAGCTAACAAATTTGGGGAAGACTCCCGCGGAAGTAACACTGCTTTTCACATGGGCCGTACGTCCAATGCAAATACTCATTTTGCTGCTTCTTGACACTTTCTCCCGAATAAGAACTCTAACCAGATTTCCTTTGATTCCATCATTCTATTTGAAGTTGTACAAATGCTAATCACTTTCATTTGACTCCATAAATCTATATTCTTACTTTTCAATGCAATATTTATAAGAATGGCGCCTGACTTATTGGATTCCATTGTTCATACAGAATTCAGTGGGTGGGAACTCTGAATTTTCTGGAAATCATTGCAATTCCAAAATGAAGTAAGTTTGTAGACAAAGGGATTTCGTGACCATCTATTTCTTTCTTATACCATCAATTTTATTCATGTATGTATATCTAAGAAATATATTTCATATTTTATTCCATAATGCTAGAGTACAAGATGGTGTGCATGGGGTCCTTCTACATCACAGGTATCTTCAGTCTTACTCCAAACCTAGCCACTACTCCATTAAGCATTTCAATTCCTTGAAAAGTGCTTCGATATTTAAGGGGCATCAGATTGGCCCTAAAGATATGAATGTTCCTGTGTAAGTTTTCTTTCTGAAGCAAATGAATATATAAATGCAGAACTGCAAATGAACAGTCCCCAGTAACATTTGCAATAGCAGCTCAGGAGACAACTGATGTTCATGTTTCAGAATGTCCTTATTTTTTGATATCCGGAAAATTCAAGGGGTTTACAGCCAGGGACATGTGGGATGAAATTAAAAAGGTTAGATGGTCTATAAATTAGGTTTGCAGTTCTTTTGCTGTGGTAATCCCTTCATTTGTCTTTTCCTACCTAAGTTTTCTGCTGCAGATTAACCCATTCACTTAATAAGATGTTCTCCTGCAACTTGGCCATTTTCATATCCTTGTATGGTGCATTTGAGTCATCAAAAGATACTTATGAGTATCCTATCATGGTGCTCTGTTACATCGGCACTTTGCATGATATATATGACTCCTTATGAGATTATGAAATTTTAAAAACAATTCCTACAACTTGACCATGCGCCAAAATGTTATTTGTTTTTTTTTTGGGCTCAAGTATCAATTATATTATAGCTTAGAGTACAAGTTAATTGGACCAGTTCATTGTAAAATAAGGAGATATAGTGGGTATTTCTTTATGTGTGTTTGTTATGGGCCTAACAAATAGAAAATCATTTCCGGGTTGGAGCACACATGTGAAAACAAAAAACCAAAAAACATATTTGCATGCCATGCACGCACGCGTGCGTACACACAAAGCATACGGGTAGTTTTTTTTATCATTCTATTATTTCACCTTTACATTGAACTCAAGATGTGATAAGGGACGAACTCTAGACTGATGCATGACATGAAAGGGATGAACATAAAAAAGAAAAACAGATTAACGAGAGCAATATTTTTTTTGATTTTTATTGGTTTTGTTCACGAAAGAAAGCAAGACTAGGTTAGGGTTTTCATGTAAGAGTTAGAGTTCTACCCACATACTAGAAACTATCAAAGAAATAAAGAAAAAGGATCCTAGGATTAAGAAATCCTATTAGGAACATGTTCAACCTCAAAATCAGACAAAGAGATAAGGAAATTGGGTTTTAAATACCAGGCAATGATTCTTTGTTGTTGAAGAAGGGATCGCTCCTCTCAGATCGGCGCCTGGACGAAGAAGTCGCTTTCCCGCGGATCCGTCGGCTTTTCATCAATTTGATTCGAGGGCAAGGAGGTCCTCATCCACGGATCACTTCTCCTTAGGGATCTTGCAAACGTCAAGGGTTAGGGTAAAAGATGATGGAAAAAATAAGAAACAGAAGGTTGGAAGTGGAGAAGAAAGCTGGAGGCACTGGAAGCGGATTGAAGGCCTGGAAGAGGATGAAGACGCCCGGATTTGAAAGGGCGGCCTGCAACTTGATGAAGACGCCTAGAGGACTTGCTGCTGGCGACCTGGAAAAGAGAGATTAGTTGGCGACCAAGGACTTGGAAGGGTTGGCAGCCTAGAGTTGATGGGATGGAGGTGGCGGCCAAGGGGAAGAAGGAAGAGAGGAGGGGGCGACCTTAGGCTTGGAAGATGAGAGGGCGTCCTAGGGTTTAGATGGGATGGAGGTTGACTAGGATTTGATTGGAGGGGAATAGATGTTGGGCGGCTAGGGTTTGCAAGAAAGAAAAAAACGGGCCTCACACCCACTCCTTCACGGAGGTCGATGTTCTCAAAGAACAAAGGCAATTAAGAAAATACAAATTTTTCATTCAATAAAAGATGTTTTTTACGAGGAGGGGGTGGGTATTTATAGATTCACCCAGGTCCCTAGACTCCATTACAGACTGGGATTACAAAACTTGAGGGCCAAGAAAACTCAACCCTGTTGGACTTGGACTGCAGACTTCTCTTGGGCGGGGGCGCCACCTTGGTGGTCTTGGGCTGGGGGCGCCAATTATGAGGGCCTGGGGCACAGGGGCCTGGAGTGGGGGCGCCAACCTTGGATGGGCCTGGGGCATGAAAGGGTGCCAGCTGATTGTAGACTTGGAAGGGGTGCTGGGCTGGGGAGGGCGCCAACTGAAGGGAGGCCCACTTAATGGGCTTGGCGGCATGAAAGGGCCCAGGGGCTGATTCCTGGGAACTTGAAGGCTTGAGCAGGGCCCGGGTGCATGGAATCCAGTTCTGGTTGGGAAGGAGCCTGGTGAATCTCCTAGTTCGGTGATTCTCCTCTTGACTTAATTTGAATGAAAATACAAGACTCAAAGGACCTAATTGATAAAGCTCAAAATAGGCCGAATAAAACAAATAGACTCATGGACTCAACTGAACTGACTAAACAGGACTCAATGGACTTAGTGAATCTAATTGACTCACTTTATCACAGGACTCAATGTACACATTGAAAAAATTTGACCAACTTCCTAACACTTGAATTAGGGATCTTTATGGAACCTTGAAATTCTTGCCTGATCCTGATGTCCTCATCAATTCTTCTGGGATGGGAGGAACTAGACCCTGTCGAGTAAAAGGTCAATCCAGCTCTGGTGGGTATGGGTTGAGGCATTGCGGAACCTCTCGAGTGATCCACAAATCCTCAGATTTCAGTCAACCTTGCCAACGAACCAAGTGGGTTGGTAGCCTTTGATCCGGGTACTAGTGGCTTGGTCGTCCAGGATACGCTCAATCTTTTCCTCACAGGATAATTTGTTGGTGGACACTCAAGAATAAGTTCGCTCTCAAAGGAAGGGTCAAGTTCAATAGGCTCACTGGGTATCATTGCTGGCTCTCTATACTCAACTAAGTCTGAGATATTGAAGGTTGAACTTAATGCCAAATTAGGTGGTAACTTGATCATTAGGTCCAACTTTCTTTATCACTTTAAAGGATCCAGCTCCATGGGTATGCAACCTAATCATTACATAATCTTCCTAGCGAACTCTTGAACTCTTTTCGAGAATTAACCTTGTTATTTTATAAATCATTGCTCACATTAATCTTATGATTAATTCCTTATGCAGATCTCTAACATGCAGGGTAAATGACTCTAGTATGTAGTGCAAACGACTCATACCAACACCTAATGATATTCAGGCAAATGACTAAACCCTTAACTACAACTGTGTGTGTGACCCTTGGTTGGTGGATGACATGATGAAAATTTGACATGCACTTCTAATAGATGCCACAATATTTTCCAGAAATAGGTAGTAAATTGAATAGGTTCAAAAGGCTGATGCAACTTGCTAACCTCAATGAAGTGTAATCGAATGGTTCGAGAAACATAGGAAGGTTCAGAAAAGGATAGGAAATAAGAAGCGGATTCAGGATTAGACTGGTAGGGTAGGAAATAAAAAAAGAGTTCGGGGTTGATCGGATATGGTAGGATATAAGAAGAGGTTTCAGAGGTTAGTCCTAGACTAATGAGGTTGACCTTACGGGTTTGATGTACACCTACACGATCTGCCTTATGGAAGAATGGGTCATTAATTTCAGTGAAGAGATTTTCAATTGGGATCAAAGAAGTGATTTCATCCCGAGGATACCGGATTAAAGAAATCATGTCCTCGATAAATTCCTCGGATTCTTGAATTTTAGGACTAGACTATATAATTTGGTTCTCCTCTAGGATTTTCTCAGGTAAGGCTCTAGTAGCAGTATCTGGGTTCTCTTCCTCTAACAGTTCTTCCAATAGAGCTTCAACCTGGGTATCTACCTAGTCAACTAATTCTAGGTTAGCTCTACAGACTTCTTCCTCAATGTCATCCTTGGGAACAACTGGGATAATAAGGGTAGGTCGGCCAAGGGGAACTTGATTAGGGGCACTAATCCTAGTGGTTTAGGCTGACTAAAAGAAAGTGGACTAATACTAGGCTCATATCTAGGGATACTAATCCTATGGGGTTGGGGTCAACTAAGGGTTATGGATCCCTTGGACTCATAGGATATGGGCTCAAATTGATGAGTTATGGGTTCCTTGGACTCATAGGACCTGGGTTCATAGGATCTGGATTCATAGGATCTGGATTCATAGGATCTGGGTTCATAGGATCTAGATTGGTACCTCTCCCTAAGTTTGCTCTTCATGGCTCTCCAGGTAGCTATGGGTATGTCTCTCTAGGTAGCTATGGGTATGTCTCTCTAGGTAGCTATGGGTATGTCTCCTCTTTGTCTAGTCTTTCTCTCAACATTCCCTAGTATAGTCTAGCCTGGCGAACTAACCTGAGTTTGGCAAACTTAAATTTTCTTTCCTCACTCATCATGTTCAAAGTACTGGTCCATATCTCTTTCCCAATCAATATAACCCTTGTAATTAAGATCGCTACTAAAAGTAGGTGCTTATAACCTGATGCTCCTAATGGCTCTCTTATCTGGGTCCATGAAATCATAATTGGATCTCCTATGGTCAGATTCCCAGGTTGGGTCGTGGTGTGGGGGTCTCCTAGGATTGGGTTCCCAAATTGGGTCATAGTGTGGGGGTCTCCTAGGTTTGGGTTCCCAGGTTGGGTCAAGGTGTGGGGGTCTCCTAGGATAGAGAGGTGTGGGCAAAGGTGACTCAGGTTTGGATCTAGTATAGGTCCTACGGGTTCTCTCTAGGGTTCCTAACCGGTCATCTAATTGATCAAACATATTATTCATTTGGTCATACTTATGGTTCAGCTGGGCAAACTGTTCATTCATGGTCCTCAGAAAGATTTCATAGTTGGACTCCATGGTCAGACTGGATTGGGTGAGACTACTGGTAGGGTTAGACTCCTAATCTAATGGTCATGCAATAAGCATACAAACGTTCTAAGGTTTCCTAGACCTAGAGCCCAAGTAGAGTGAGTCAACTCAACTTATACCCAACTCAACAATTAATCCTTCCACTGGCCAAGTAAGAGGTGGGGTGGTGGAAGGCTCCCCCTGCTTGTCGCAGGGTCCTAATTAAAGAACTACCGGTTCGCTTAGGACGCTTGCCACTGGATCTCTAGCCTTAGACACCAGCTTTCAGTAATAATTGGAGGATTGAGTGCACTAGTTTTCTCACAAGACTCGAATTTGACCTGTTGGTGTCCCTAAGATGTATTAGGTTGCTACTCGATTTTAATTAGGCTTGGGATCGAATGCAGGTGGTTGTTTTGGGTAGGAAAAGGTGATCAATTCCTTCCCCAATCTGACATAGCAAAATTGTCCGTAAGGTGTTTTATGCAAGATGATGTACACACATATGAACCCTAATGCATATGAGACTAAAATCAGAAAATAAACTGCAGAAAATAAAAAATTCTTTTTTTTTTTGTTTTATGCAGATGACAAATTTAATTTCAGTTAATTAAGTGCAAGAAAAGAGGCTTGGGTTTGGGGGGTTTGATTGTAAATTAGTTTCAGCCCTAATCCAAGCATGCAGAAATTTCAGCAAGTATTTTTTTTTTTTTGTCAAGGGTTTTTTTTTCAGATTTTTTTTTGATTTTTCAGAACTGTAAAATTGAGCAAAAATAGCAGAAAATAAGAGGACAAATCAGAAATTAATTGATGCAAAAATCAGAGGAAAACAGCAAGGGTTTAATAGGAAATTAGACCTATGTTTAGACTACTAATGCAGAATTCAGCAAGCAGGTTTTTTGTTAGGGTTTTGTTTTAGGCAGATTTTTTCCCTATTTTCAGATCAAAAAATTACATTAAAATTGCAGAAAAACAGAGGATTAAACAGAGATTAATTGATGCGAAAATCAGAAAAAAAACAGCAAGATTTGGATGGAAAATTAGCCCTAGGTTTTGATGAGTATGCAGATTTCAGCATGCAAAAATTCTAAATTATGATGCAAGAACATGTCCTAAACCTGGCTCTGATACCAAAAATGATGAGGGACGAACTCTAGACTGATGCATGACATGAAAGGGATGAACATAAAGAAGAAAAATAGATTAAAGAGAGCATTTTTTTTTTTTTTTATTGGTTTTGTTCCTGAAAGAAAGCAAGACTAGATTAAGGTTTTCATGTAACAGTTGGGGTTCTACCCACATACTAGAAACTATCAAAGAAATAAAGAAAAAGGATCCTAGGATTAAGAAATCCTATTAGGAATATGTTCGACCTCAAAAAATCAGACAAAGAGAGAAGGGGATTGGGTTTTAAATACCAGGCAATGATTCCTTGTTGTTGAAGAAGGGATCGCTCCTCTCAGATCGATGCCTGGACGAAGAAGTCGCTTTCCTGCGGATCCGTCGGCTTTTTATCAATTTGATTCGAGGGCAAGGAGGTCCTCATCCAAGGGTCGCTTCTCCTTAGGGATCTTACAAACGTCAAGGGTTAGGGTAAAAGATGATGGAAAAAATAAGAAACAGAAGGTTGGAAGTGGAGAAGAAAGCTGGAGGCACTGGAAGCGGATTGAAGGCCTGGAGGAGGATGAAGACGCCCGGATTTGAAAGGGCGGCCTGCAACTTGATGAAGACGCCTAGAGGACTTGCTGCTGGCGGCCTGGAAAAGAGAGATTAGTTGGCGACCAAGGACTTGGAAGGGTTGGCAGCCTAGAGTTGATGGGATGGAGGTGGCGGCCAAGGGGAAGAAGGAAGAGAGGAGGGGGCAACCTTAGGCTTGGAAGATGAGAGGGCGTCCTAGGGTTTAGATGGGATGGAGGTCGACTAGGGTTTGATTGGAGGGGAATAGATGTTGGGCGGCTAGGGTTTGCAAGAAAGAAAAAAACGGGCCTCACACCCACTCCTTCACGGAGGTCGATGTTCTCGAAGAACAAAGGCAATTAAGAAAACACAAATTTTTCATTCAATAAAAGATGTTTTTTACGAGGAGGGGATGGATATTTATAGATTCACCCAGGTCCCTAGACTCCATTACAGACTGGGATTACAAAACTTGAGGGCTAAGAAAACTCAACCCTGTTGGACTTGGATTGCAGAGTTCTCTTGGGCTGGGGCGCCACGTTGGTGGTCTTGGGCTGGGGGCGCCAATTATGAGGGCCTGGGGCACCAGGGGCCTGGAGTGGGGGCGCCAACCTTGGATGGGCCTGGGGCATGAAAGGGCACCAGCTGATTGTGGACTTGGAAGGGGTGCTGGGCTAGGGAGGGCGCCAACTGAAGGAAGGCCCACTTAATGGGCTTGGCGGCATGAAAGGGCCCAGGCACTGATTCCTGGGAACTTGAAGGCTTGAGCAGGGGCCCAGGTGCATGGAATACAGTTCTGGTTGGGGAAGGGCCTGGTGAATCTCCTGGTCTGGTGACTCTCCTTTTAACTTAATTTGAATGAAAATACAGGACTCAAAGGGCCTAATTGACAAAGCTCAAAATAGGCTAAATAAACCAAATGGACTCATGGACTCAACTGAACTGACTAAACAGGACTCAATGGACTTGGTGAACCTAATTGACTCACTTTGTTACAAGACTCAATGTACTCATTGAAAAAATTTGACCAACTTTCCAACACATGAATTAGGGATTTTCATGGAACCTTGAAATTCTTGCCTGATCCTGATGTCCTCATCAAGATGAGGTTATCTGATTTTTGTTTTCATCTACAAGACTACATTTTGCTTATATAAATTCAGAGATTCCTATCATAATATAGTAATGCTGGATTAATATTATCATTCTTTTTACTTGTAGTTATACCTAATATCTTCTTAGCTCATTCAAAAAAGGAGCTTGGGCTTTACTAAGAAAAGAAGCATGAAGCAAGTATATCTTAAAATATATAGGATGTCTTATGCATGAAAAACTAAATAAAGAATCTCAAAGATCATGAATCTTGCAAGAATAGAGTGCAATCTCTAGAAACATATGAAAATAAAAATCACGTTATTCCAAAACAAAGTACCAAGACAAATGTGAACATGAGAATGGTTTTGAATCTTGAGAAGATTATGTTTCTTCTTCATAGTGAGATCATTTTTCTATATTGTGCTCACAATTGTTAAGAGTGATGTAAGAGGAAAACATATCACCAATCTTAAAGAAGAGCAACTCCCCACTCATTGATGTAGGAAAGATGAAATGTTGAAACTCTTTTTGTATAAAAAATAATAATGCCGAGGATGGAAATCTTGACCTCCTCCATGGGCAAGCCCTTACGGGAGAGGTGCTGACCTATTGAGCTAATAGTTCATGACTTCATGGCGAATGTTGAGACTTGGAAAGATGTAAGGTACAACCAAAGAGGATTGTAAAGTATATTGTAGGAGGCATAGAAGCTTCCCTAAGGAGAAGGTGAGGTAAGATCAACTAAGATGGTATGACCCAGAGACCTTTTTAGGAGTCTGTAAGGAAGTTGAGATGTACCTAAGGTAACATGAAAAGAACTTTTGAGAGGATTTGGAGAATTTTTCTATAACACCAGAATTGGGCCTCAACAAAACAACTATTAAGGATACATAAAGCTATATGCCCAAATCCCATTTAGTTAGGATAAAGCTTGATGGTCATGGTTATTTTAGGTACTCTTACCATATGAAGTAGGCTAATATAGCTAATGAATGACAGCAATAAAATCTTGATACAGGCAAAAATTATCAAGATTTTATGAGTTACATCCAGTTAATGCATAAGAATAAGGTTTGCTTAGCTAGAATCGAGGAACGTATTGGCTGGGTACTAGTTTCACACAACACTGGTATGTACTGTACTGAGTTGAGTTATACCAGAACCAGGGGAGGGACATGGAGAGGGAAGAAAGATAACGAGAGGAAGGGAAAGAAAGAGGGAGAGAAGGGGAGAAACAGGCACATCTGGTCATCACGGAGTCCTAACCTTAATTGGCATTGTTGTTGTGGAGCTATTGTCATCGTAGAGTTGGCAGCAACATCGGACTATCAAGAGAGGGGGGCGAGGGGAGGGGAAGCTTCCAAGAGTAGAATCAAGAGAGGGGGAGGGGTGTATCTCAAAACCATCGTTGTTGCAGAGTCATCAGCAGTGGAGCATTGAGAGGGGCAAGAGGAAAGGAAGCTCCTAGGAGTAGAATTAAGAGAAGGAGAGGATCAGGAGGGCGGAGAGGTTTTTATAAAAAAAGGGAGAACTAGATTGACTGGCCAAACTGTCTCAGTAACCATTATGCCCAGTTTGGTATGCCTCGAACCATCACTATCCACTTCTGATGGTTCTGAGATCCTTGCATGAGAGTCATTAAAGAGATATATGATAAAATTAACTAACTTTAGAAGGCAAGAGTACTAGATCTCATATAGTAACTATATATTAGGAGTCAAAGACTCTTGATTTTACCATCATGAATCTAAGCAAAGGGGCATGAGCATCCAATTGGTAACAGGAATCCAATTTCAGTTCGGTAATCTCACAGTCTTGTGAGTTGTGGCCATAGAGGACAAACAAGTACTGTTGCAATGTAAACCTGCATCAAGAATACTTTCAAGTATTTGAAATCAAGCAACATACCCTTCTTTCCTGTGCCTAATTTTCATTGACCAATTCATTTGTTGCAGACATGACTTAGAAATTCCAAATTCCATTTGCTGTTTATCAGTAGTTTTTCTTTTATGTCCTGATTTGTAATTATGCCTCTTGTGAGAATGTTTTTAAGTATTTAAAATGAACCATATTATCAGTAGCAGACTTCCTTTCTGGTGCTTGTGGCGTGCTGGTATTGTCTTGTGTAAACTGTAACCTTACAATTATTGTTACTGTCTGCAATTGTTTTATTGGAAGTTTTTTCTCTTTCCCTATTAAATCTATTCCATGATCATGATGTGCATAGTGTTATATGTTAGCCAATTGGGAAGTTGCATTAAATAACTTCTTGTCCATGCAAATCAAACTTTGACATCAAGGCTCGACACTTGCTGTTAATTCTCCCACTTTGTGTTCACAACTTTGTCATATTTTTTATATTGTTCTAGCATGGATCCTTCTGCCACCATGATCACATGGAAACACCAATGCTGTCAGAGCCAGGATCATCTATTGGAGCTGCTGTTGCAGCTTCGGTGACCGTACCATCTCAAGCAATTCGGACAGTTACATTTACTTTGGCATGGGCTTGCACAGAAGTAAAGTTTCCTAGTGGAACGATTTATCACAGGTGAGTGGGTCAATTCTGGTATAACAGGACATTGAGAAGATATGCAATTCCAATGATTTTGCTGATGAAAATATAAAAACAGGCGCTACACAAAATTTTATGGCACTGCTGAAGACAAGGCAGCTGCAAATCTTGTTCATGATGCTCTTATTGGTAAGCTTTCTTCAGAGAACTCATATGATGAACTATGATAACTAGCTCTTGTACATCTATTTCTGACTATTTTTGCAAGCATTTATTCTTGTATATGAATCATTGATTAGTGGAAAGGAGCTACAGGCAGTTTGTGTTAACTAATCAACCAAACCCAAAAGCTTAAGCCGGTAGGTATAGGGTTAACACAAATATCAGTTTTAACACCCCTTCTCATGTGCAGCCCACGTTGCGGAACGACCATGTTGACTGAAATGAGTGAAGATAACAAAAATAGTGACTGAAATGAGACAACGAAATAAGAGGGATAACTAAATAAATAATTAGTATATAGAGGTGATTCAACTTGCAACCTCCAACAAACCTAAGCTTAACTAACCAATTGACCCCAAAAGCTTTAGCTGATTGGGAAAACATCAACAATGTATATAAGGCTTAGCAGTTTGATGGATGTTGATATCATTAAGATTGTGTTTTGGTGATCCCCATGCGTGTGGAAAAAGTTAATCAAAGGGAAGTTTGGAATATGTAAACATGATAGCTAGCAAATTTTCTGAGCATTAAGATGAAACCAGATGTGGATAATTGCAATCATTTTGAAGAAGATTTATGGCAGGTTACCTTTTGATACTCTAAAAGGCCTACCAAGAATCAAGCAAGATGGTTGCCACTTGCCAACATGATTTTTTTAGCTTTAAACTATCTGGAGATATTGTACATTACCACAGAATACTCACCATATGTCCATCTTAACATAGGTGCAAGATCCTCATTTTTGGAGCCAATCTCTTTAAGCATCAGTTTTTATCAATGATACTCTGTCCATCTCAAATTTTGTATTGTTTGGTGTTCTACAATATTTAGCCATGTTAGTTGAAGCATGCAGTTTTTAAGCAAACACGACATTGTCCAATTATCGTCCGATGCTTACTGATTTGTCAGGTCACTGATGCTTTCCTTGGACCTTCAGTAGAACATTTTAAGGACAAAACACATGCTTTATATGGTACGAACTGACCTCAAATTCATGCTAAGCTGTTTTTGTGTAAAATGATTCATTATAGTAACATGGTTTATTAAATCATGAACTAGGTACCCTCTAACAAAATCAACGAAATCAAAACAATAAACATAAATCATGTATGATTTGATAGCAAATATAACATTATAAATAATTTTATTAATAGATCCCTTGTATAATATATCGAGCAAAATGAGAAGATATTGGGAAAATGGATAGGTTTCAAAGTCCACATCATCATCGTGTCAGAGATCACAAGACACCTAGCCCATGGCCCCATGCAATTGTCTAACTTATGTTTCTGCTGTAGTTTTCACTGGTTCACCTTTCTCTATTTCAGTCATGATCAACGTGACATCAGTTTGTCTACTTATTCTGAATCAAAGTCCACATGATCATCAGGTCAGAGATCAGAAGACAACTAGCCTATGGCCCCATACTATTGTCTAACTTATATTTCTGCTGTAGGTTTCACTGGTTCACTTTTCTCTATTTCAGTCATGATCAACGTGACATCAGTTTGTCTACTTATTCATAGTGCATGATCTAGACTTAAAAGTGTCTTAGAAGCCTTATTTTAAATTTTAGTCCATTACTCCACACAAAACACACATTTATCTATTTTTATTTTATATGAACTCGTAGAAATGTTTGAGGAGGCAAGGCAAAATAAATATGTAGAGAGTGGTCATCAATATATAATGGTAAGTCAGCTTGCCAGAAGATCTATTTGAAGATCTGGTGGATCACCAAAAGAAATGGAGTATGGTACATTCCAACATTTATCAGCTGAGTTTACAGTATAAAAAGGGGTTTAGAGAACAAGTTGGTCATGCACTATTTGTTAGAACGTGTTTGTGTTAACAATAAATACCTTCATGGCAGTATTAAATTTTATCTAATATCAAGGAGTCAATCCCTAAAGCCATTCAGTTTTCAAGAATTTCAGTAGTGTTAGATATTAACTCTGTAAAGAGCCACTTCAGGTTCTATTTGGTTTCCAAGAAAATGAAAGAAATGAAAGAAAAACAACAGGAAAAAAAAAGAAAGAAAGAAAATTGAGAAATTTCTCTTGATGGGTTAATATTAGGAAAATTGCAAAATTTAGAGAAAGCTGTTGGATATAAATTAGTTATTCTGCTTGGCTAACTTTTCATTATTTTCTCTCAGAATCACTTCTTATCAGAAAAATTTATGCACTCTTGGTGAAAATCTTTAGACCTTAAGGTCTGCTTGGTTGCCAAGAAAATAAAAGAAAAGAAAGAGAAATTTGAGGAAAAAAAATTGAAAGAAAAAAATAAAAATATATTATTTTATCTGTTTTCTTGAAGTATGGGAATTGGTGAGGAACTTGTTGAGAAAGTGGTCAAGACAAAATTAAGTTAGCTTGAGTCATTTCCTGCTTGTCATTTTCTTTCAAAATCACTATCTACTGGAGAACAGAAATTTTAGACAAGTTAAAGAAAATTTTGGCTTTAAAATTCCTCTTTGACTTTCTCTTCCTGAATTTACATTTTATTATGAAGCAATAGAAATGAATATTTCTTCATAGCAAACTTTCTTTTCTTTCACTTTCTCTGCAACCAAATAGAGCCATCATTTTCTTGTCTCTCCTTGATTCCAATAGAAAAGAAAATTCCATCCAACAAACTTCTTTTTCTCCACTTTCTCATGAGTGAAAACAGAGCATTAAGAGACCACGATTTTACTTGAGCAGATAGAGAATAAACAAATATGTATGGTATTCACATATGGACTGTAGAATCTGCTCTGACGGAGCCCTCTGAGTTATGATCTGCAACATATCTTTATTCTTTTCGAGATTGTTACGATGAATGTTCCACCAAAATATAATATCATTATACATAGTTTAATTAAACATCTTATCTTGATTATTAGTCTGAACATTTTTTATCTTGGAATTTCATAAAATCTTCTCTTTTTGTTTTAACATAGAACATTGCCATTGGGAGTCTCAAATTGAAGATTGGCAAAGACCCATTCTGCAAGACAAGAGGCTTCCAGAATGGTATATTCAAATTTCTTCCACATGAACCAACTGCTTATCTTGCAGAAGAAACAATCTGAACTTTTTAAGGTTCTGTTCAGGTACCCAATCACTTTATTTAATGAGCTCTATTATCTGAATGCTGGAGGATCAATTTGGACCGGTAATATGGAATTTTTAATCGATCAATTCTGATGTCCTAATAGATACAATCCAATTTGTTATGTAAACATAATCATATTCTGCTATTCAGATGGACTGCCTCCACCACGAAGTTTGGCAACAATCGAGAAAAGAAAATTTTCCCTAGATTTGTCCAGTTCAGGATATAAAGAAATGAATGGTTTCATCCCACTAAACAATACATCTTCTGAGATCCTTAACAGCTTGTCGTTGATAACCAAGAAGCTAGAGTCTCATATTGCATCAAATGCTGTGTTCGGTACATCATTGCTTCAAGAAGGAGAGGAAAATGTTGGTCAGTTCCTCTACCTTGAAGGGGTAGAGTATCACATGTGGAACACTTACGATGTCCATTTCTACTCATCATTTGCTCTGACCATGCTATTCCCCAAACTTGAACTTAGCATCCAAAGAGACTTTGCAGTGGCAGTAATGATGCATGATCCTTCAGAAAAGAAATTACTTGATGGCAAGTGGGTACCAAGAAAGGTTCTTGGTGCTGTTCCCCATGATCTTGGACAAAGGGACCCATGGTTTGAATTAAATTCTTACCACCTTCACAATACAGATAGGTGGAAGGACTTGAATCCTAAGTTTGTTTTACAAGTTTATAGAGACACAGTTGCCACAGGTGACAAATCCTTTGCTCGAGCTGTTTGGCCTTCTGTCTATATGGCAATGGCTTACGTGGATCAGTTCGACAAGGATAAAGATGGAATGATTGAAAATGAAGGTTTCCCTGATCAGACCTATGATCTATGGTCAGTTACTGGCGTGAGTGCTTATACTGGGGGCCTCTGGGTGGCTGCCCTAGAGGCTGCTTCAGCCATGGCAGGTGTGGTTGGTGACCAAGCTTCTGAAGATTACTTTTGGAATAGATATCAGAAAGCAAAAGCTGTATATGAGCAATTATGGAACGGTTCCTACTTTGAATATGATAATAGTGGTGGACCAACAAGCTCATCTATTCAGGCTGACCAATTGGCTGGACAATGGTATAATTTGATAGACTTGCTATACCTTTTCACCACTCATCTGAACTTGTTGTCGCTTTGATACTTGAGATATTTGAAAAGAAATGCTATATTTGTTGTTCCTGTGTTTATTCTTACTGTTAGTGGATATATTGATGGCCGTAAATTTCTAAACCACATATAGAAGTTTGTTTACATGCTTTTTTTTTTTTTTTTGCTAGAAGAATGTAATATGCATAGCCTGCATTCTAAATTGTTTTTTCCTTTCCATCACATTATATTTTGTTTTATTTCCTAATTTTTTAATAGTACATGGGCAGAAATATTTTGCAGTTAAGACTATTCCTCTGTATTATTTTATTCTTGCCTTGCTGTAGCTAGCTGTAACTTGATATGATGTCACATGCATCTCTATGATGCATTGCATATTCAGGAATTTCAATACATTAACAAAGGCGAGGTTTTCTTCTACATTATAAATTAAGATGTTTCACCTGTAGCAATTGTAATTACCTTGGAGTTTGCTCCGGTGAAAATTCATTCATGCACCCCCTTTTAGGTATGCTAGAGCATGCGGTCTTCTCCCAATTGTTGATGAGGACAAAGCACGAAGTGCATTGGAAAAGATTTTTAGCTTCAATGTATTAAAGATGAAGGATGGAAAGCGAGGAGCAGTTAATGGGATGAGACCAGATGGTACTGTTGACTTGTCATCGATGGCGTCAAAGGAGGTATGGCCTGGAGTAACATATGCTGTTGCGGCTGCTATGATCCAAGAAGGCATGACAAAAACAGCTTTCAAAACTGCACAAGGAATATATGAAACGGTCTGGTCTGAAGAAGGACTTGGGTAAGCATTGACTTCTCTTCTACTTCTTTATAGGATATCGGGATCAAACTATCCATACTTTGACTACAAGTACTTGTTTGATAGACAACAACTCCATCTTAGCAGACTGTGTTTGAATCTAGGCTGATTACAGCCGATTACTTGATTGTTCTTTTTTCATTTCTCTGCATTATGAATTCATTTGTACAACTAAAATGACCTGACTAATAGCATAGGTTCAACCTAGCACTTATGAGATATAGCAATCCAATTTGATATTAGAATCCTGCTTAGAGTATATTATTTATGTGCATGTAAACAGGGTATCAGGACAATGGGGAGGTCTTGTACTTCTATATTTGGTTTGTGTCAATGCTTCTAACAGAATGGGAAAAACTGGCACAGTTTTTTTAACTGAGGTCTCCACCTGACATGGACTTATTGGTATTACAGAAGTTCTGTCCAGCATGTTTTTTTTCCTCCTGCAATCTCCCAAGCTACCTTGGATTTGGATCTTTGCTTCGATAAGCACTCTCTCTCTCTCTCGTGCATTAGAGAGACCATCACATTTTATGAATTGAGCTTGTTATATATTAAACTACCACCAAAAAAGAAATATCTTGTTCTTACTTCTACCATGACAACCATGTGTTTATGTTTTTTTCTTAATTTTTAATTCCAATCACAGGTACTCCTTTCAGACTCCTGAAGCATGGAATACAAAAGATGAATACAGGGCTCTGCAATATATGCGCCCTTTGGCCATATGGGCAATGCAGTGGGCATTAACCCCACCAAAGCTCTACAAAGAGGAATTAAGGATGGATAGGAACAGAGATTCGACCACCATGAACATGGAATTCTCTAAAGTTGCCAAATTTCTCAAGTTGCCAGAAAAGAAGGATACTAAAAGCACACTTCAAGTCATCTTTGACATTGCTCGTCAGAGGCTATGGACATAATAATGAATTAATGATACATCTAAAACTTCTTGCTTGGACAGGCTGGTGAATTTATTATTTGAGACATTTGAAATGTGATCATAATGTACTAATAGACTGTCTATGCCAAAGCAGTAGCGATCATAAATAAATAAATTACTATTTTCAGTCTATAATAGAGTTATTGTTACCAGACTGGTATTCATAAGCTGTGGTCAGCTGGGCTGGAAGTTGAGAGCGAGGTCCCCATTGAGGTCACAGGAATGAGAAGTTTGCTTTCTGTACCGACCTGATTGAGGTGCCATCTTTAGTAGAACGTGACTGAAGCAGAGCTTACATTAGGGCAGGGATGCAAACTGAGAAATTAAACTATGTAATTCATCAGGACTTGAATATCAACAAAAATCATGGAAAGTCTGACAGAATCAAGTAGTAACATAGCACCATTACAAACAAGCACCAAATGCTGCATTGAACTTACATAAAAGAGAACAACAAAATGTGTGCAACTATGTAAACCAATTTGAACTTTGACCTTACTAAATAATCACATGCTCAAACTATAACCTATCCAAAAACTAAGAATCCTGTAATGAAAAAAATAATAAATAGATGAACTGCATGAAATTAAATAATAATATCAGTTGACGAAAATTTGATCTACACCATGTAAGTTGTACATAAAAATTTGTGAAATACAATACAACTGATATTCACTTTTATCCACCATGGATAGAAGAAATGACCATCAATTTATCCAGAAATTACTCACCAATAAAAGATGAAGCCCTGCCAGTAGAATAAAATGAAAAGCAAGCTAACAAGAATAAGGGATCCCATGTTTATGCATTTTAACCATAATTTCATGATGCAAACCTCAGACTTATTATCTGAGTCATAAATAAAAGTGACCAACTGTGTGAGCCAATCATGAAGCAACCCAAATTAATTATCTTCCAAAACTCTTATCAGAAGAGTAAAACCAAATAGTCACGTTTGAGGAAATGCTAACAAGTGCATGATATTAACCAAGTTATGATCAGGATTCATCCTGCCTTAGGCTTCAATAATAGGAATCGGAAATGAGATTGACTATCTTCATTATCTAGATTGTCAGTGTATAGAAAAAGGATTTTATAGGGAAAAAAGTTCAAGACTGTTTCCCTACTGCTATGCACCATTTCATTAGAACATGGCTTAAACAGAAATAATATTTTTCTCCAGGTTTGTTAACTATACAATTGGTCTAAAGAAGAAATAAACACAATAAACTCAAAGTACAGCCCAGAAAATTCTAATTGAACTGCCCTGTATCAGACATCATTGATCTAATAATCAAAGGATCATGTTGAAGGTGAGATTGAGCTTTAAATTCTACAACATACAACCACCTGGAGATAGTAGATTATGAGAATTTAGAAGCTCACAAACAATGGAAGATACACTATCATACAACAATTTAATGACATAAAGGATATCCACGAGTAGCCTTCATGTTTTCGGAATGCATTTAGAAATTAAACTAAGGAATGTATCCCATGCAGCTATGACTGAATCATGGCATTATCAAAATGATGAAATACTTCGAACACATGGCACGTATAGGTCTTGTTAGATTATGAAATTTGGTGCTTTAAGTCTAAAAACAGTGTTAGTGTCTTACCAAAGTTAAATACTCTGCAAAAGCAAGGTTAAGCCAGATACCCCTCTTCAGCAGATGAAAGTGAGGAATGGAAGTAATATTGCACTGAGAGCCAATGCTGACCCCCTTGTATAAAGTATAGCTGCATCTGCATTAGGAAGCCAGTCAGTTCAAAATTGACATCTTCAGCATAAATAAACAGTGGTAACTGTCAAGAAGTGAGTTTCATGCAAGTCATGCAAGAATAGAGCAAGAATTCACAGATTTTGTCCTGAAAAATAAGCTCTCATGTCTTGATTCAAAGGAAAAAGTGCATAGTATCATTTCACTGTTAGTGAGAAAAGCCATTCAATTCTGTAAGTTTGGAAACATCTTTAAGTCATGCTATGGTATTTTCCTAGACTGACAGTTCTCCAATGGCATACTGGAACTGACTCCAGCTACTTTGTTTGATAGATGAGATAATTTGATCAAACATGTCCACAGAATTATCCCCAAAAGAAAACCAGGATTTGGGCACAAAGATTTTCTAAACCATATTTCATTTCCAGCGATTCAGGCTATAACAAAATTCATTATAGATGAACATCAGCGAAAACGATACCATGCCCAAGAACTACATAAAAGAAAGATTGCACATCCAGGGTAGATGTAGCAAAAAAGGATAGTTTGTGACCATTGGAATCACTTCTAAGAGAAATTCCTTACCAAAACTTGGTGATCATTGAAAACTTATCAGAGTTGCATGCAACATTATTACTTCACCAATGGTCAAGGCATTTGCACAACTCATTCATAATCCTAGTCAACTCTGAAGAAAGACAACCAGAACACCCATAACCCATGCAGATAAATCACATCTGTAACCATGCCATGATCAGTCTATGAGTTTATACCCAATATCACAGAAAGAAAACATAACATGCTTAAGGGAAAGCATATTTTTTTAACAAATACTGCTATTGCACTGCTCTTATGAGGCTGCAGATGACCAAAAGGTGTACATACATACATATATAGATACACACATAGATAGATAAATACATGGATACATAAGTATGTATGTGTGTATATTTTTTTGGAAAACCCTCAGCTCTTCATCTCTGCCAGCATGATGAAGAATAGCTAAGCCAAAATTGCAATTGCAACTTCATCAATATTTTCAGTTTCAACTTTTGCTTCCAACAAATCAATGTACAATTATATAATAACATTTTATCCATTGCAATCCTGGAAAACAGAAATCGTGCCAATCATGAGTGTTCAAAAAAGTTATGAAGAAATATCTTTAATCCTTTGTAAAGGACAAGAACAAAGTAAGATTCTAAATAAGCATAACAATCGTTGAAAAAAAAAAGCCTCAGCAGTATTAATATTTTGTATGTTTGAGGCAATTAGCAAGCGTATTAAACCCATAATGGGCATGCAGAACAAAAAGAATTCCGCAGGTTCTCTTTCAAGCAAGTCGAAGCCTTGATTTACTACAGGGAGGGAATAAAAGGTCCGCAATTTAAACTAGAATATGTATGCATGCATCCACTTACCCCTGGAAGATGAAAAGCTTCTCCCTTTGTCTTTGCCTTCAACATGCACATCCACAGGTATTGCTCCAAAATATAAATTGTGTAAATCATACATATGAAGTATTTATCAAAACGAATGTGGGATACCGAGGAGGCCATTGATAGTTCGAACAGGACACAAGCATTAAGGAAGATGACAGGAATAAAAGCCGCGAATGCGAACACCTTGTCGTATTTACTCTCAAGATTCTCAAGATTCTCTTTGGAGGTAGGGTGTACACTCTCTGTAGAACAATGCTGCGGTTTCGGCGACGGTGCCAGGGATGGAAAAGCTCCGGCTTCCTCTCCGGGCCTCATCAACCTCGGGGCTCCGCCCCAGCCCCCAGGTCCTCCAGTTTCCGCTGGTGGGTAGGGTCCTAATATTTGATGCCCATCCAACTAAAAAAAATCACTCTCAAAATTTTTAATTTGATATATCATTTAAATTAGCTCAATTTCACAAATAATCTGATTTTAATATAAAAAAAAATAAATCGAAATATGATTCATATAAAATATAAATAATTATATTTTAATTATTATCTAACTAATTATTATTAATCATAAAATAGATAATAAAAAATATTATTATTAAAATAAATTAAGATATAAAAATAATTATAACTTTATGTCTATATTTTTTTTTATAAACCGAAAAGTATAGGGATGGCAACCGGTTGGGTTTGGGTCGGGTCATCCAAAATCCATACCCGTCCCGCTAAAAAATTATCCGTTCCATACCCATCTCGGATCGGGTCGGGTCGGGTATAAAAAAATCACGTGTGGATCGAGTCGGGTCGAGTATACCCGGTCTCATAAAACTTAGTTTATTTAAAAGCTAAACGGGTCGGGTCGGATATATCCATCCCATATCTAATTTACTTAAATATTTTATAAACATAATTTTTTTATATATAATGGGTCGGGTTTGGGTCGGGGCGTACTACTACCCGTACCCTATCCGAACCCGAGTCGAGTTTTTTTTTATATAACCCATATCCATTTATAAATTAGGCGGGTCAGGTTTTACCCGCCCCATTAGGATCAGATCGAGTCGGATACCCATCGGATCGATAAAAATTGTCATCCATAGAAAAGTGTATTGTACAATTCTAGAATAAATACATCTCATGGAATTAGATAGCAAAATATCACGAAAAGGCAGTGGCGTATCCAGCAATGTAGTCCAGGAGACATTGCCAGAGTGATTCGCCACGAAAAAAGCCATCCAGTCAGCAACCGAGTTGACTTCATGGTAGGCATGCCTAACATAGAGCTCAGAACATCCCCGTAAGAACGATATAATATCCCAAAGCTGAGGATGAACTGAGTAGCAACGAAAGGCCCGATGGATCCAAGAGATGACCGTTAATGAGTCCTCCTCAATGATAAGACGATCCAGATGCAAAACTCTCCTAGCATATTGAATCCCCGCCCAGGCTCCCTGAAGCTCCGCCATGGGGATAGCAGGGTCAAAAAGCTAGAAACCTCCAGCAGCAAGAAACCCTCCACCCGCAGCCATGATGATAAAAGCAGCTCCACCAGCAGGCCCTCTAACACCCCATCAAAGCTGGCAGTCTTATAGGTCGGAGGAGGGGGCTCCTAAGAAATAAATACCCGACGAGGCGCTTAAAGAGTAGAATCAGGGCCCCAGGTCTCCGAACTATCCACCGCCATGCTTCGATACTCATGAGAGTGAGCCCTAGCACGCTCCACAATGAATCTAATGGAGTAAGTGTCAGAGGTGAATACCAAAGCATTCCGAGTGAGCCATATATGATACGCAAGATAGGCAACAAACATCGGCGAGGCCGAGGAGGGAGGAGAACAAAGAACATGAAGAAAGGTGTCAATCGCATCATCCACATGAATCCAGAAGGAACTATATCTAGCTAAAGACCACACCTGCTGAGCTTGGCCGCAATAAAATGAAGAGTGCCCAACAGACTCATCTTCCTCACCACAAATCGTGCAAGATGAAGGAAGGTGGAGACCATGAGAACACAGCAGCGCTCTCGTGGGGAGCCGCTGCCAAGCAACCTTCCAAATGAAAAGCCTCAATCTAGGGTGCACCTGAAGAGACCATATCTACTCCGCCTGTATGCCCATCCGGGGCTCCGAACAATAAATAGAATAAAGATCAAGCAATGGAGCGGAAGAAGAAGAGGAAGATCTCCAAACTCTGACGTCAGGGCAAGGGATGACATGAATAGCTATAGATAAGATTCTCTCCCCCAGGATCTCACCAAAATATTGAATGATAACATCAGAATCCCAAGTATGCTCTCTCGGGAAGAGACGATCAGCGATGGTAATAGAAGAAGGCGTATTAATAGATAGAAAAGTAGGGCACTATCCAAGACGATATCATAAATTCAAGGATCCGAGAAGACCTTGATAGAAGCACCATCCCTCACAATCCATCTCATATAAGGCATAACATCCGGAGCCCTCCTCTGCATTTCTCTCCAGATAGGCGAGCCACGACAAGAGTAGGAGCCTATCCCCCCTCCAAAGATCGAAGATCATATCTATGCCGCATAAAGGATGACCATAAGCTATCAGGAGACAGGACAAGCGGGATAACATGACGGGCCAGGAAAGCCTCCCTCCACACCGGTAGGGTTTGGATACCCAACCCCTATACTCTAACCGGCTGACAGATATAGTGCCACCCCACAAGATTGACTCCCCTAGGAGCAGCATTCGACCTCCAAAGGAAAGCCCGAAGAATTTGCTCAGCTTTCAGCACTATAGCCTTGGGGATGATAGTATTGGCAAGCAAATACGTTGGAAGTGATGTAAGCACTGACCTAATTAAAGTGAGCATGCCCATGGATGAAAGAGCCCGACCCTGCCAGCCTTCCACCCTATCCTGCACCGCCTGCAATATCATATTAGTATCCCCTCTACGAAGAGAGCATACCGCTATAGGAACACCGAAATAATGAAAAGAACCTTCCTTCTCAGCAATCCCCAAGATGGTAGAGATCATATGACGAAGGCGAGCCAGAAGCTACGGAGTGAAATGAACCTCCGACTTTATCATATTGACCCTCTGTCCAGAAGTAATACAATAAGCTTGGAGAACCCTCATAAATCCCAGAGCTGTAGCCTCAGTCATCCTGCCTAAAAGTAGACAGTCATCCGCAAACAGAAGATGCAAGTTCGAAGAGACTGTCGAAGCAGCAATATATGGCTGGATGGCTGATGTTCTAACAGAATCCCGCAATGCACGCGAAAGACAGTCAGCACAAATAATAAACAAATAAGGGGATAGGGGACAACCTTGCTGGAGGCCAACCATAGAATAAAGAACTCCGACGAGGATGCATTACTAATAAGAGAGAATGAAGGGCTGGTAATACAAGACATTATTCTGGAGATCCAGCACTGGTGTAAGCCAAAATCCAGCAAAGAATGCTCCAGAAAGGTCAACTCAACCCGCTCATAAGCTCTTTCTATGTCTAGCTTAATGGCCATAAGATCCATCCTTGCAGAAGCCTTCCGCATGTCATACATAAATTTCTGAGCTAACAGGACATTGTCAAAGATACTCCGACCCCCTATAAAAGCTCCCTACTCATGAAAAATGATATTAGAAAGAATAGGCTTCATCCTGTTAGCCAGCAGCTTAGCACACATCTTGTAAAGAGTAGTACACAGACTAATGGGTCTAAAGTGAGAAGGATGGAAAGCCTTCATGCGTTTGGAAATAAGAGCAACATAAGTTCGCTTCCAAAGATCAGGCATCTGACTTGTAGAGAAAAATAGCTGCACAGCAGAAATAACATCATGTCTAATAATGCTCCAATACCTCCTAAAAAATAAAGCAGGGTAACCATCTGGACCAGGGGCTTTGTCATCTTTCAAGGACCAAAGAACAACAATAACCTCAGCCTCAATGACCGGAGCAAGAATGGCCGAATTCTGCTCCTAGGAGAGCACCACCTCAAGAGTAGAAACCTGGATAGGAGAAAAGGACCCTGAATTGGCCCTCCATCTAGATCTGAAAAAGGAATCGACAGCCCTTCTGACCTCCTCCTCAATCCAATGGCCATCATCAGACTTAAGGGCCATAATGCGATTCCTATGCCTCCGAACAAGAGTAGCCTGGTAGAAGAAATGAGTGTTCCTATCCCCCTCTGACTATGGATTTCTGTCTCCATAAGGTCTCCTGCCGAGTAAGAAAGGGAGTGATATGAAGCCAAGGTAGAACGCATAGAGGATAAGTCAGCAGGCTACAAACCCCCATCCCTATCTTCCTTCTTATGCAGCTCATGAATAACCCCCTCAACCTCCTGAATCCTGGCAAAAATGTTTCCCACCTTCTCCTTATTTGGTAGGAGCACCAGGATCTGACACAGATTACTAGGCCCTATCTGGAAGGTTGCTGGGTACAGTCAAGTACTTGTGTAGTGGTAATAAGATCAAGATAGGATTGACCTCTCTAAATGATTTGGATTGAATGCTTTATATGCCTCAATTGTGAAAGACCTTGGCCAGGGCATTCCTTGTAAATAGTTGTAGGGATTTCTTGAGACATATTCAGATGGACTGCTTAGGGTTGGGTAGTTTAACCCTATACCATCCGGAGCATTAGGAGGTTCAAGGAATAAGTTCAGTGCTACTCCATATTCGATAGGTTCATGTTGCTCTGCAACCTTCAACCTATCCGGATGCCTGATGTCATTGCTAGATGGCGACTTTGGCTAGTATTGGAAATGTTTCCGTACTACCAGTTTAGTGTTTGAACATATGGGATCACACACTGAGGATTTCTTCTTATTTTGTTGGCATGCGAACGATTTGAATCGTTCCGGACTCGTTTGATAAGGTGTTGTCAAACTTCTATTCGAGTTGACTCTTTTTGAATGAGTCGACTCGAATGGTCGAGTCGACTCGTTTGACGGACTGCTGAAATTTGAAAACCTTCATTAAATACTGTAATTGTTATGGGATTTAATGCTGGGAGTTTCGAGTTTTAATGATTGTTGTTTCTGAATTCCGAGGGACTTCTAACCTCCCTGGAATCTCTAGAGACCCCAAAACTGCTCCTTAATCTCTCATTTATTCCTTTTAATTATTTTGAGGGCTGCTGCTATTATTTAAATGGCTAGGTTGCATAAAATGAATAGTTTACGTACATATTCCACACCCAGATATCTGGATCAAGGTGGAGACTCTGCCATATTCCTTGGTTAGAGATCTTGCTTGATCCTTAAGAGATTGTAAGATTGGATATTTAGATAGAGTGATTTTTGGATGGGATCTCTAAGTGCATACCTTCTACTGAAGGTTTGGGATAGAAAGAATTGGGAGAGTCCTCATTGTGTTCCAGCACTACTGCAGCAACTTGTACTTCAAGGAGTTGAAGGTGTCCCACTCATCTTCAAGGAGTTGAAGAAGAAGGAGTCCATCCAATAAAGCTTCCGTAGGGGCTAGCATCTCAAAAGGAAGAAAAAGAAATCACGTTACACAGTGTGAACCATCCGTAGAGGTAATACATGAGTATTGCTTATAGAGTCGGATTTTTCTACAGGTGCGTCCTTGGGATCGCGACTGAGAGGTGGGGATTTCTGCAACTTCCGATTCTTCCCGGTGAACATCATTGAGGTATGTACTTGTTTTATGTATGACATAATTGTCCATACCGCATCATTGTATAGTTATGTAAATAGTTTCATATTTTATACTTTGGTTGCATGATTTCATATTTACATTACTCTAGATACATCTAGTTCATGATAAAGGGGTTGTATTAATTAGATTAATATCTCGATAAAATGGTTTTATTACTTTCCGCTGCTGCATGCTCTTAGAAAAGTTTTAAAATTCATGCATCATCCCTGGGATCGGTTCCTTTCACCCCTTTCTCTGTACATTCACCTGCAGTGAATAAGGCAACTCATAGCTTCCCAATAATTTCCTTATGACCTGGAGCCTCCAATGCTTCTCCGATCCGTACCGGCATAACTGCAGCAGGAATGGGATCAACTTCATGCTAAACACTCCGTCCTCTGTCCACGCTCCCAGAAACAATATGCTTCACAGTACCATCCTTTATCCCTTGAGCAACCGGAACACCTTGCACCACCTGACCACCCTGCACATCCTGCGCATCCTGAGCACCATGGATAGCTACATCAATAGTCCTCTCAACCGAACACCCCTTAGCTTTTTTATCCATTATGCCAGTCGAAGCTTTGATCCCCTATACCCCCTTAACACCCTTCAGCCCTTTCCCTCCATGGACAGTATCTAGTTCCAAGTCCATCCATAGTGATTTCCCCTTGGAGACAACAGAAGCCTTCCCACCAAAATTTGCAGAAGCCACCTCCTCCCGAGCACCGGACAGCATCTTGCCAAAGGAAGGCAATGTAAAGAGAGAGAACCCATTTACCCCCGATCCCCTTCCATACAAGGTTCAAGTCGGCTCACCTTCGCCTGTGTCGGATTAGGGGATGCCGACTCAGTCGCTGCCGGTGCCGCAACCACCACGGACGAAGACACCCCCTTCAGACTAGGAGCAGGCAATGAAGGTAGGCTTCGACTCCACTTCAGAGAGCCCGAGCCCATATCCGGCATGTACTGGTCTTTTGGGCCAGCTTCAGTGAAGCCCAGATCCATACTGTCATTCAGTGGTAACAGTAGTCCAAAACCCCCTGTCGATGAGCCCTATCTCTGAATACTTCACCCGAACTGGCTTCCTGTGACCGGCGGCGTGCTACCTTGCTCGGCTTCTACCACCCATCCGAGTCCAGCGGAGAACTTGACGTCGATGTCCCAAAGGTGAGGGAAGCCCCATAAGGGGAAGAAGAGGGATGTTTTGGAGAAGCTGTACCCAATCCCCTTCCCTTGGCTTCTTCCATCCTTTCCTTCACCGGAACCCACCCAGCTCTCTGCAAACAAACCCTAGTAGTTATCATCCATGACCCGAACTTCGGCTGGCTAACCCCTTCGACCTCCATTCAAGACTGCTCAACCTCCACCGAAGCTGATCCCTCTTCCATAGCAGAGTCCCTCCGAGTGGCTCCTCCATGACCCTCCACAGCATCACCATCCACATATGTACAACCTATCTCATCATGCCCCATCCTCCCACAACGAAAACAAATCCCAGGTAAGTTCTCGTACACAAATTATTGCCAAAAGATCTTGTTCTTCCCCCATACGAGGACCCCGGGCATAAGCGGCTTCACAGCATCCAACTCCATGCGAACTCGGGCGTATCTAGCCTTCTTAAGGTGATCAGTAAACCCATCAATAGAAATCGATCGTCCGACTTCCTCCATGACCGCAATGATTGACACTGACTTCCAGAATTCCAACGGAAGTCCCAGCAACCGTAGCCATACCACAACCTTCTAAATCATTGTCTGGCTCGGAACGAAATCTGGCTCACAATCCTCCATAGCAAGCAACTGTCCCCCAACAAACCACGACCCCCCAGATCGAACCGCAGCACACTCCTTCTTAGTTTTGAGCCAGATCACCAAGTGGTCCTCTACCAGAGGAATCACCTCTGGTTCATAGGTGAGCTTGGCCTTAGCTCAAACCTCCTTCACAACCCCTTCCACCGCCACCCTTCTCCTTAAGCTCCGAACAACGACCGCCAGGCCCTGCCATTCTCGATGCCCCTCCTCCAAATCAGCTTCCGGCAACTCTATTACCTTGGCGAAGTATGCCTGGAGCTATTCCAGGTCCTCCGCCGGCAGCTTATGCGGCGTCTAGTAGGACCCTCGCGACACCCCCTAGAACCACATTCGACCATGACCTCTCTCCGTCGCCAGAGCTCAACGGATCCCTTCCTCCCATCGTTCGAGCACCATCTATGTCTATGTTAAAAATAAATTTTATATAAAATTTAAATTATAATTTAAATATCTAAATAGATATGATCCTAATAGTATTAGTATATTCGCGTCGGATTAGATCGGATCGAGTCCAAATTCAGTAAATCCAGATCCAACCCGGAAAATGAAATGAGTCAAATTTTAGGAGGTCCCTGAAAATAGGTTGGATTTGATCTAAGCGGATCGAGTCGGGTCGGGTTACGGGTCACCCCGACCCATTTGTAGCCTTATTAGTGATTGAAAATAGTAATAGGGAGTGGAGCTTCTGAGGCTTGTTGTTCTCTGCTATTCGGGGTTTCTCTATTTGGGGCCATTTCTTAAGCGGACGATACAACTTCAGCTTTTGAACTACCATCAAAGAGATCTCTGATTCTAGCACAGTTGTAGCCGTGGCTTCCGCCATCAGAGAGGGTTCCAATTTAAATATGCATTCATGAAATAATTATGAAAATAAACAAGTGGATGTGATGCAATTCATAAAAGAAAAATCATAAATAGGTGCACATTCAAATATACGATCATATCAAAATTTTATAATGAAGATCTTATATTGATGATCTAATTTATTAAATATAATTTACTACAATAAAATTATTTACATATTAAAAATCATATGATTTAAAAATTTCTAATCTATACATCAAGTGATAAAAAATGGACAGTTTAAATAAATATATTTAAATATATTTTTGATCACTTGATGCATAAATTAGAGGTTTCCAGATTATATGATTTTTGATATATGAATAGTTTTGATATAGTAAATCATATTCAATGACTTGAATCATCGATATAGGATCTCCATTATAGAATTTTGACCTGACCGAATTTGGCTCTAAATATATTTGAATGTACTCAAGTCTATCTCTCTATATATATAATATACTTGACTACATTTGAAAGGATTTATAATCAAATTTAGTCAAGTTCTTTACCATCTGAAACTAAAAAGTTAATGGTATAGAATAAATATAAATAAAAATAAACAAAAATATCCCTGAATAAATAAAAATTATATATATATATATATATATATATATATATATATATGAGCTGAACTTGGCTAAATTCAAAAGGATTTGGAGTCAAATCCGATCAAGTCCCCACCATCAGATTTATATGGATCATCATCTAGTAAAACTAAGTATATTAATAGTGTAGAATAAATATAAATATAAATAAATAAAATTACTCAAACACAAATTTTTCCGCTTGTATTAACAGTATATTAATGGTTGTTGGAAAGTATGCTGGAACTTTCCAACAACCAGACTTTCCAACAACCATCAATATACCATTAATATGAGTAAAAATTTTTGTATTTATTTTGAAAAGTTTGTATTTGATCTAGAGCGTTTTTATTTATTTTTGTTTGTGTTTATTCTACACCATTAACTTTTTAGTTTTACTGCATAGTGATCCGTATAAATCAGATGATAGGGGACTTGACCGGATTTGGCTAAATATCCTTTTGAATGCAGCCAAGTCATATATATATATTGGTGGAATAGAGATGGACTTGACTCTTTTCGAATAAATTTGGAGCCAAATCCAATTAAGTTCTATAGCATCCGATTTGCACATATTTCCATATAGGAAACTAAAAAGTTAACTATTATATTTCTATTTTTTTGAGTTTATATTTATTGTAGAGTGTTTCTGTTTATTTTATAGAATAAACACAAATACTTACAGGATAAAAACAAACTTTAGATTTAGATGAAATAAATACAAACTCCTATAGAATAAACACAAACCCTTCTAAAATAAATACAAATGAGTTTAAAACAAATACTAATAGAATAAATAAAAATGTTCTAGAATAATTATAAAAATTTTTACTCATATTAATGGTGTATTAAAGGTTGCTGGAACTATTAATGATGATAGGATAGTCCATATTTTCAAAAGTTAGTATTTATTTTAGGATAAACACAAACATCGGATAGAATAAATATAAATCCTTTCAGAATAAATACAAACATTTTTAAAATAAATACAAATTAGTTCAAAATAAACACAAATAGAATTAACAGAAATACTTACGAATAAAGACAAATTCAAACAGATAGAAAAATAACCGTTAACTTTTTAGTTTGCTGTATGGGATCAAGTCCACCTCTCTCTCTATATATATTATGTCTGTATATTATTATGGGGATTCCATTTTGACCTCGGTGCCATTGGTTCGATGGCTTGAGTCAAGGACATGTGGTCAGCCAAAGCTGACTTAACCTTTTTGATCGAGACGAGGAAGAAGATCAAGTATAATAAGTTGTCAATTTTAGATGTTAATTGCACCTTTCTAATTGTTAGAATTCGATAAGGCATCCATAACTATTCTAGATATGATCAATGCAATAGCAAGTAATGGCCAACCAATTATGCATTCAAGAAACGAGATGCAATCTCCACCGGCATGATTTGCATGCATCTTTCGGTAATGGCCACCATCCTTGACATAAAATGCTACTATTTTCCCTCTATAAATAAGGAAGAAACATTTCGAGTCTCTACTCTCAAGAGCCTCTCTTCTACTCTCTCTCTATTTTTCAATCACTTCTTAACTTGAGTATTGAAAGGTCCCCACTGGAAATACTTCGAGTCAAGCATTTTTTTTTTGCAGGTTTAGCCTTCATTTGCCCAAAGTTGCTTCACCTTAACTCAGCTCATCCAAACCAGCCTCAACACTAGCTCAAAGATCAACAACAATAACAATATTATATAGATATATATGGCAGGTATGTTTTGAAACTCGTTGCTTTTGTCTAACCTTAGTCGCATAGCCATTAAGGCTGCTTGCCAAGATTAGTGGTCAAGCCATGAGGCATAAATCATTGACTCCTCGGTGAAAGAGCACCAAGAATCAAGATGAGCCTTTTATTTAGGATTGGAAGTGTAAATAGATCGGGTCGGATCGGGTCACGAGTGACCCCGACTTGACCGGTTTCTTGATTGGGTTCTAATATTAGACCCAAACCTGATCTAATTGAAGATCGGAACAGGTCGAGTCGAGTCCATGGTCAAAATTTTGATCCAACAAGTCATTCGGGTCAGGTTAGGTCATGTATAATCTGATCCCAATCCAAAAAATTTCGGATCTAAATCGGGTCCAAATTGAGTATGGGTCAAATGTAGCCAATTATATTTTAATTACCGTATAGCCAACTATTATTAATCACACAAAATAAATAACAAAATATATTACTCTTAATATAAATTAGAATATTAAAATAATTTTAAATATAGTTTCATATTAAAGATATGGTTCATACAAGTTTAACATTTAGAGTCTCAAATTGGTCGGATCTTTTCGTTCGGGTCGGGTTGGGTCAGGTTTGAATTTAGTAAATCCAAACTTGACCTGGAAAATAGATCTGGTCCAATTTTAGAACCCGACCCGAATCCATGAGTCTTTAAAAATGGGTTAGATCGAGTTTAAGTGAGTCAGGCCATAGGTCAACCCAACCCATTTACAGCCTTATCTAGGACACTCTCATTATCTCTTCTTCGAAGGAAGAAGATATTGATTTATTAGGAATAATGATGGAGCGAGATATTGATAATTGGTCAATTTCCAAAATTGTCGAAAGATTAATTTATAAACACAATAGTTTTTGAATCATAACAATAAGATTAAAATAAATGAAAGGACTATTTCAATTGCTAATAATCATGAGGTTGTTCCCATGATTATGGAGGATTTGGTAAAAACCCATAAGCCAAAATATGAATTCATCCATATTGGAATGGTTCAAGTTGCTATTGAACCCCTTGTTAGAAAAGGTCTATATACAACCATAATTTTGTGCCTCAAAGATGGCTGCCTGACCAACTTCCAAGATTTCTTATTAGGCATGGTAGAAACCAGCTTTTATGAAAGACCAATCTATTTTAATTGTAATACTGGCCAGCTTCCAAGATTTCTTATTAGGCATGGTAGAAACCAGCCTTTATGAAAGACCAATCATTTTAATTGTAATACTAATCTGACCATCAAGCTAAAGGATAAAAATATCCTAAAAGCTATTGAATTGGATGTTAAAACTCCATGGATTTAACATCATGGCAGGTTCCTATCCTATTGATTGATTTACAAAATCTGCTATTAGACGACAAATAGCTTAGATCATATAAAAGTGATCAATAGAAGAGCTATAGGTAGGATGAGCTATTTCCAAACCAATTCAAATAAAGGGAGCATTCAATGTTCCCAAAATCTTGATTAAGGATTAGATAACACTCCCAGATGACAGGCTTCTAAAGAAGCCAATCCCGGCACTTAAGCAAGTACCTAATACAATTTACAAGTCAATATTCAATTCTTTCTAGGTTTAGCTATTCCAGTCCTCTGACCAAACTGACTGTGTCAAAACTGATTCAAAAATAACTCATACAAGATATGAGAAAACTCAAGAGGTAGGAGTGCAAGATCACTCACAACCTTCTCCTTTAATTTCACTAACCTATTCCCAAATCACAAAAACTAGAGATCTAGAGATCTATACTTTAACCAGGAAATTCAAAATTGATAATGAAGCATTAAAAAAAGAATTCTACTTAGAAGATAATAAAGAGAAAAAAAAATAGTTTTTTAAGAAATACCCAGAGTTTCAAAGAAATATGCTTCAAAGCAAGTTTGATGAATTTGTAGAAAAAAATAAAATATATCTAGATTTCTTTCCCCTGCTAAAATTGTACTCACAAAGTCTAAGGAAATAAATATGCTAAAAAACAAAATAGTCATTTCATGGCAAGATGGAAAGGGAAAGGTCATTGAAAAAATCCATCCTCCCCTTCAAAAAATAAAAATTCTTATTAAGAAAACTCCAAGTTGCTACATTACCATTTTAAATTAAAACTAACCCTAAGGAAAACTCTAAAGGAAGAGATCTTAAAAATATAATAGAAGAAAATAACTTTACAAATCAAAACATAAAAATAATAAGAGATCAACTAATTAAGATATTATAATTAATCAATGATGAAAAAAAGCCAATAATGTTAAAAGATGAAACTCTAATTTTCATACTACATAAAATCTCAAAAAAAATATCTTATAGCTATCCAAACCAGACCTGATGTAAGAGATCAATAAAAAACTTGTCAAGATAGATATTATTCAAATCGTTCCTGATACCCCTAATCAAACTCTAAAAGAAAAATAATAGCCATTCTAGATCAAAAGCTGCAAGATTTTAGTATCGAAGAAAACCTTGTGAATGAATCTAAAGATATGGCTTCTTCTAAGGATTTCAATTTAGAAATTAACAGGCTCCAAATCTAGGATCAACCAACTAAGTTACATTAGCATAGATCAACTTTTCTTAATATTGTCTTTAAAAAAAGACTTAGCATTAGGCAAAATTATTATTCTACAAATATCATTTATAAAAGGTATGTTAACAGATAAGTAGAATACCGGATACTAAACACTCTACAAGAAATGACCATAATAGGGACAGACCAAAACTAATGCTTCAGATCATGCCATTGCTCAAACCTTTGTAGCTGGATTTATTGGTCAACTTAAGGGATGGGGGGTCATTATCTCAATGAATTAGACATGAATAACATATTATATGCCATCAGAAAAAATGATGATAGAATAGTGATCAAAGGTGAAGATGGTTTAGAAGTTCAAGATGCCATCTCTAACCTTATTTTTACTATAGCCAAACTTTCTAATGTTTGCTATAGCAAAACATTTTATAGGAAATCCATCCAAGCTAAAAGATAGAAGTTTTGAATTCCTTTTAAGTTTAAAACTTCAAAATTTTAGGTGGTACAAAGATATCTTCCTCGTGATGACCAGAGATGATTGTAGCTAAGCTTTTGGAAGAAAAAATTTATTTTTAGAACAAAAATATTAATTTTTATTATTTTAAAGTTTTATTTAGTTAAAAAATTAAAATAATAATTTTATTTTAGTATAATTATTATAATAAATCTATTATATAAGAACAAAATGATTTAAAATAAATTATTTTATGATTCATTTTAAATAAATATTTTAAAATATCAAAATTAAATAAAATAATTTATTTTGGATAGCTTATTTTTTTAAAAAATAATTTAAAATAAAGATTTATTTTAGATGGGTATAAGGTATCAAACATAATCATAATTACCTGCTGGAAGAGCTCTGGACTCTTAGGCCCTGTTTGGTTGCAGGATTAGGGGTCGAATAAGGAGAATAAGAGGCTTATTCTTCCAAACGGCTGCAAAATCGAGAAAGAATAACAAAGTTTTGTTATTCCGGTCAACCCAAATAATTCTGGAATCCATATTCCATGGGTTTCTATGGAATTTCGCTATTCTCGTTTCGGTATTCTCGGGGCAGCTCCGTCATTTGGCTCGATCCAGAAGTTTCTTCATCTTTCTCGTGATCCCTCTTCCTCTTCCTCCGTTCCGGTCTCTCCCTCCATTCCAAGAGCAGCGCTCCCTCTTCCTCCGTTCCAGGAGCAGCTGATCCCTCTCCCTCCGTTCCGGTCTCTCCCTTCGTTCCAGGAGCAGGTAAACCCTCTGGTCTCTCCCTCCATTCCAGTCTCTCCCTCCGTTCCGGTCTCTCCCTCCGTTCCAGGAGCAGGTAAACCCTTTGGTCTCTCCCTCCATTCCGGTCTCTCCCTCCGTTCCGGTCTCTCCCTCCGTTCCAGGAGCAGGTAAACCCTCTGGTCTCTCCCTCCATTCCGGTCTCTCCCTCCGTTCCGGTCTCTCCCTCTATTCCAGGAGCAGGTGAACCCTCCGGCATCTCCCTCCGTTCCGGTCTCTCCCTCCATTCCAGGAGCAGGTAAACCCTCTGGTCTCTCCCTCCATTCCGGTCTCTCCCTCCGTTCCGGTCTCTCCCTCCATTCCAGGAGCAGGTGAACCCTCCGGCATCTCCCTCCGTTCCGGTCTCTCCCTCCGTTCCAGGAGCAGGTAAACCCTCTTTTAAGTATCTTATTTTATTATCTGTTGTTCCAACTTGGATGTTGTTTATTTGTTGATATATATTGTTCCAACTTGGAATATAACTTGGATATCTCCAGTGCATTCGATAGGGGAAAATAATTATTTGCAAAAATTGCATTGCAGAGAGCTTGGCCATTACCTAAAATCATGATAAAACTCTTGTGATGGTGCTTTGCATGTAGTATCGGCTAAATGATGATCTGGGGCCTGGAGAGTTTGGTTCCAAGACATATGGAACACAGGCCTCTAGAGTCTGATTTTAGTCCTTTGTACTCTATAGGTGAACATCAACATGAACTTTGTCCTAGATCTTGCTAAGATTGTGAAGCATTTTTATTCTATCTTTGTGGTGGTGGATTGATCCTTTCAGAATCAATCAGCCATCGATGCAATTATGGCATTTGCACAAGAAAAGAAAAAAACTGGTTCATCATGTGATCACAACCAAAAGGATTGGCACAGTATATTGTTGTAATCACTAGAAAGAATCGGCACTGAATCTGAATTAGGCTTGTATTTTGACACAATTAAAGAGAAGCATGATTGGGGTTCATCACTCGTTTCTCAACCAAACTGCACCAAATATGCCTTCAATCATGTATGTTTATTATTCTGTCAGTAAAACTTTCTGTTCTTTCTTTACATTTTATGATATATATTAAGAATTTTTAAGAAATAACCTGATTGGTATTCCTTCACTTTTGACACTCTTGCAAAATAATAGATTAGCCTGACTTTACAAAAAGACTAAACAAGTCCAGTCGGTTGAGAATACCTCTCTCTCTCTCTCTCTTTAAGTGAAAGAATAGGACTTCTCAAATCTACATTTTACTGTAGTAGGTTTATGAGCAAGAGAAAGGACATGCAATTAATTCTTTGGGTTCTTATTTCACTAACCTAAATATAAATTAATCTTATAATAAAGCCACAACAGTGGTGATTGTTTTTCATAATTAGTGTGGACTATATTATGACTCTTCTTCTCTTTTAATAATACATATGTTAGAACACTTATAAAGAATGTTAAAAATATTGATGTTGGCATAGGTCCCACTGCTTTGCAGTTGAATTGTTATATTCCTGAATGGTTGGATATACAAAGTTATAATTTTAATTTACTATTATTGTTTATCTATACTATTAATTGTTTATCTATTCCTGAATTGTTGGATATACAAAGTTATAATTTACTATGGTTGAATTGTTAATAGGATTTTGGTACTACTGTTAGATGAACAAGGTATTGATATTGACTTTTCCTTTTTCTTTTTTTAATAAAATTTGAGATTTGATTCTGATTTATCCTATGCCGGTGAAGTGGTACTCGTCATCATGTTTCAATTTTTGGTATATGTCTACATCTGTCAAGCTATACACATGAGTGCGTGCACACACTTTTTTTCTATTAATTTTGGTCTATAATTCTAGATTTTATTTACTTTTTGTGCAACAAAATGTTCTTTTTGTGCACACACTGTTTTGTGCTCGTTTCTGGATAACGGGCTGTGGGATTTTAGCTTTAATAAAGAATGATCTTGGATGGTTTGGCAGAATGGGTCTTTAGTTTTGCTTTTGCTACTCGGTATTAAAGATGTAATTTTTGCTCCTCTTACACTGCGAGAATGGTGTTTCTGTCTAATGGGAATTTGGGTTTTTATAATGAGAAGGTCTTTGGGATCGTCTCATGGGTTTCTTGAAGATCTGGAATGTTGATGGGCATTTCTACAGGTTCTTTCTTTTTCCAGTAGAGGAGGTTTCTATAAGATTTGCCCTGTGAAAAAGAAAGAACCTGTAGAAATGCCCTTCCACTCTTATCATGTCATATTTGATATTTGAATACAATGCTTCTGTGGCATTGGTTAAAACCCTGCATCCCTTCTACTTGACTCGGCCTGCCGTGCCGGCACCGGTCCCGGTGTTCTTATACTCCCCGTAATACAATGTATCGAGCCCGAAGGATCCATTATTCCACTCGTGCCACCCGGCGGGATCGATCACGTCGGTGATTTCCGACTCGATTATCACGGTCCTCGAGCATTCTTTCCAAAGATTGAGCAAATCCATCTTTGGTCTAGGTTTTTTTTCCCCTGAGCCAAAACAAGAAACGAGACAAACAGAAATTCATACATGGAGCAAAAAGAGAAAAGGTCTATAAGGTCTATAAGGTCTATAGAGGGACATGTGCAATATGCATTCATAATTCTTTCCAATTAATCTATCATAAACATGCATGTCTTCACAAAGATCAAATCACCTCATCTAATTAGTCTTAATGTTCATAGCCAAAGGTTGAAAGTGATCACCACAACTAATTATGGCAACCATATATCATCTTAATTACCATGTCAACACAAAAAATGATAACCTGATGAATGTTTGTATTAATGAACATCTTGCTTTCTAGTTTTATGTACAATTTATATTTGTTTTTACATTTTATCTGATGAATGTTTCTTGGATTCAAGTTACAGTTGTTTCGAAAATGTCCAAATCACATGATAAAAGTGAACAAGATGTTGAAGGTTCCTCACGTCGAAGGGCACCTAATTGGACAGATTCCCTCGACATGATCATGATTACCTTAATGCGGCAAGAATACGATGAAGGTAATTGTATAAATGGAACCTTCACAAAGGAAACATGGAAAAAGATGACCTTGTCTTTTAATCAACAAACAAGAAAGAGTTTTACATACCCCAACCTGAAGAACAGGCTGAAGGTCCTCAAAAAAACCTTCAATCTTTATTTCAACCTTGCTAATCGATCGGGTTGGGGCTGGGATCCTGTACTGAAGGTGCCTACTCCCGGTGATGAACAGATGTGGGAGGAGATCATTGCGGTGAGTGCTTTGTAGCTAATACCATTCTAACCAAGTGTTAAGTATATCAATTTATGTAGTTAACATGTACACCTGTATGATGTATAGGTGAACAAAGCTTATGCCCGTATTAAGGATAAGCCTTTTCCAGCCTATGAAGATCTAGAGATCTTGTTTTCTAGAACCACAGCCACTGGTAGGCGCGGGGCTACATCTGCTTTACCGGAAGGTGTATCGGATAATTCAACGTCCGATGATGAAGGACAAACGAGAAATTTTGATTCCTTGCATTTTAGGCAGTCTTCACAAAATATTGACCGCGTATCTGCTGCTTCATTCTACCGTTTGGAAGATTCAGATGAAAGCAGATCAGATGAAGCACCCAACAGCCCAGCCGCATGTACCTCGACACCCGTAACCGAACCAGTTTCTGAAGGACGGCCTTCTTCTGATAGTAAAAAGAGCAGGAGGACAAATTCCCAGACCGGTAGGTCATGTCGAACTCGGATTAGTAGTGATGCAAGTGATGCACTACAAGAGATCGCTGAACAAGGAAGAAGAAGATTGGAAATTGCAAATGAGCTTCTACGTAGGGAGAAGCTTGGTAGGCCAAATGTTTATTCTATTGCTGAATGCATGGCTAAGTTGGAGAGTTTACCCGGGATTACACCTGAATGCATCATAGATGCATTCGAAATTTTCAAAAATGAGGACAATCGATGGTTCTTTATGAACTATGATGGACATGTTTTGGATGCATGGCTTCGGCGACAACTGTCCGAATTTAATCAAGGCCCTAGATCGATGCAAGCTCCTCCTGCATCAAATGTCTATGTCCCAAACATTTACACTCCAACTTCCATGCATAATGTCCACAGAGCTGTCCCAAATTATTTTATGAATCTGTCCATGAATCCAAACATTCACTCTACACCATATATGTTTAGTTCAACTTCTATGCAATCAGGAATTCAAGGTGGTACGCCATCATTCACGGACCAAGTTTTTAGGGCTAGTACTGGAGGTAGCCCAAGTGCAGCTCATTCAACATCTACTGAACAAAGCTCGCAATTTTTTGGTACAAGCTCTTCCGCACCACGAAATCAGTCTGATGATACATACAGACATGATTGACGGATGACCTACTGTGTTTCTATGTCTGCTGAAGTTAACATTATCCTTAATTACTTTTAATTTACATATGCTTGAAGAATGTATTATTACAAGTATTGTATCTTTGTATTGCTATTTTTATGTTTACTTAAATGTTCTACATATGTGTATGCTGTTATGGAATCTTCATATGATATATGCTGTAATGGAATCTTCATATTTTCACTCTACATATGTATTATATTTTATTGCTTTTGAATTGATGATATGAATTAAAAAGGATGTATATTTTATAAATCCATTTCTAATCCTATATATTTTATTTAGATGTCTCTCCCGAATCAGCTATTGCAATTCATTATTGATGAGGAAGATTTTTGGGATGATGTTCTTATGACATTGTTAAGTACAGGATTGATTCAGTTGGAGGATTATAACATACATTACAAGAGACCATGTCGAACTCGTCCATTTTCAGGTCACAATCTGATTACAGACATTATGAGTGGTCATCCTGACAGGGGTTACTCTCATTTTCGAATGACAAATTATATGTTCCAACAATTAGAACAGCTGCTTGTCTCACGAGGACTTATAAGCGGCACTCGCAACGTAACCTCTACCGAACAATTGGCTTTCTTTTTGTACTGCGTAGGGCATGGGGTCAGTAATAGAGTTTTGTCCGAAACTTTTCAACATTCAGGTGAGACGATATCAAGATACTTTAACAAAGTTCTTAAAGGGATTTGTTCCCTAAAGCATGACTTCATAGTTCAACCATCTGCTGTTGTGGGTGTGCATCCAAGAATACGTGATAACAACCTCTTCTATCCATACTTCATGGTATGATTCAAAGCTTTATCTAATTACTATTGCTACATTATATTCATGATTTGATTTTCTTTGGGTATGTGTCATCAAAGAATGCTGTAGGCGCTGTTGATGGTACACACATACCTGCTCTAATAAAGAAGAGCAAACAACCTCGATTCAGGAATCGCAAGGGAACACTTTCTCAAAATGTTATGGCAGCTGCTACATTTGATCACACTTTTCTTTTCATCTGTACTGGCTGGGAGGGCTCTGCAGCTGACATGCGTATTTTGCGTTGGTGTGTGGAGTCCGGTGGTTTTAATGTCCCTGAAGGTATCGAATGCCTAATGAAGTTATAAAAGTTATGGGATATCGTTGAAACTGTCATTGAGTTCATTTAAATGTTCTTATGCATTTCAGGAAAATATTACCTTGTTGACTCTGGATATGCGAATACGAATAAGTTCCTGGCTCCTTATAGAGGAAATAGGTACCACCTGAGTACATTCAACAATCCTCGAACTCGACGTTATTCAAACAATCGAGATCTATACAACCATAGACATGCACAATTACGCAATTGTGTAGAGAAGGCCTTTGGGATTTTGAAGAAACGTTTTAAGATTTTGAGGACTGCTATACCGTTTCCATTCAAGGTACAGAAGCGGATAGTAATGGCTTGTTGCATTATTCATAATTTCATAAGACGCAACCAGGGTAATGACAAGTACTTCAACATGTCATTAGCACCAATGCCTCCTGACCATGATGAGGATGACATAGATCCTTTGTTAATTATCGGTGATGATGAATGTCGTAGAGGGGAAGATCTACGTAATTCCATATCAAATAGGCTATGGGTTGATCATCTACACCGAGGTATGTGCAAATTAACAGAAAGCAAATGGCATACCTTTTTACCCCTATACATTGGAATTTATTTCATAAATTGTTTGGTACTAACTGTTGTTAATTTACATTACTACACTACGTATAATGTGATGTTTTTTTTTTGGTTATACAGGAAGGCGAGTTCCTCGTTAGCTACCTCCAGTAATGACATCTGGAAAGTACTATGTAGTTTTTGAGGGTCGCCGAAGGGGAGTTTATGACTCATGGGCAGAATGTCAACGTGAAGTTTCTGGTTATAATCATGCTTTATACAAAAAGTTTAGGACACAATCTGAGGCATTCGATGCATTTGATAGATATGTACGAGGTTTTAACAATCCTGCTCTACATGAGTATGATATCAATGAAGTTGAGGCAGACAACATTCATCATGACCGGGGCAATAATAATCACGCGCGATGTACCCTAATGTTTGTTGTTTTACTTGCCATCCTCGTAGGCTATGTGCTCGGCTTGCTGACATGTGCTTCTATATGAAACTAGGATGTTATGGATTATGAATATTGTATTATTAAGACGTGGTACTGTTTGTTGTATGCTTCATTTTGTTGTGTGCATAAAGTATTGTTATGTTTTTGTCGTATGCATAAAGTATTGCTATGTTTTTTGTCGTGTGCATAAATTTTTGTTATGTTACCCTTATGTGGCAATCATGTTTGAATGGTTTCAGGTGAGTCTGGTACATTATTTTGAAGTTTCTGGTTTTGATGAAAGGAAAAGATGTAGGGCTGCCTATCGATGGAGCATGGCCTGGAGACAATAGTTGATCCTAATATTGGTTATTTTTACATACTATTGTAGCCGCGATGCTCTCGGTCATATCAATTGCGGATAGTATCGAGCCATCTTTTCCAATCTACATCCTTGATTTTTACAATTTACATTTTGATATTTCTTATTCATTTGATTTTTGTAATGTGGCAATGATGATGGGCTTTCTATGGATGGAGCAATGCCAGGAGACAATAGTGATACGATGTATCCAGGTTTGTTACTATTGTAGCCGCATTGCTCCATTGACGAGGATTCCACATTTTGCTGGAGCAATGCCAGGAGACAATAGTGATACGATGTATCCAGTTTTGTTACTATTGTAGCCACATTGCTCCATTGACGAGGATTCCACATTTTGCTGGAGCAATGCCAGGAAACAATAGTGATACGATGTATCCAGGTTTGTTACTATTGTAGCCGCATTGCTCCATTGACGAGGATTCCACATTTTGCTGAGCCACAAACTCAATTAGCCATTGTAAGGCATTATTAAAGTGTCAGCCCTTAAAGTCCCGCTATATTGAGCTTCCTTGTAAAGTTTGATTGTAAATATGTGCATGGTTTTTTAAATAAGGCAATGATGATGGGCTGCCTATTGATTGATTGAGCATTGCTGGGAGGCAGGAGTGGAATTACATTTTTGTTGTTACCACATATCTTGTAGCCGTGATGCTCAATTGAGATTACATTCGCTGTCCTGAGCCAATTATCTTAAATTTATATTTGAACTAGTAGTAATAATAGCAGCTTTCAGGTTGCTATACTTATATTTATGGCAGCCCTAATCGTTTCAGGATTTTGAAGTTTTATATGGATTATATGTGTTTTATATTTACTTCATGTATTATCATTAAATTCATTTGGTTCCTACCGTGCCACATTGACTGATAGAGGCCGTGCCATCATTATACATGCCGTGCCACTTTGATTGGAGGTAGGAGTGAAACACATTTCATTATTTAGCTTCTTGATAGTTTGCCGTGCCACTTTGCCGTGCCATCATATACATTTCTTGTTATATGTATCACTTGTTGGTGTTATGGTTTATGATGATACGCAGGTGTGCTTCTATAATGTTTAATTGACTACGTGTCATTTAAGTTCCTCATTTCACCGGAATAAGAAATTCCTGTTATTCTCCCTTGATTTTGGCGCTGTTTGGCAGAATAAGGTATATATTATTTATGTGGCAATGATGATAGGCAGCCTATTGATTGAGCATTGCTTGGAAGCAGGAGTGGAAATGCGACATTTGTTGTTTTCCTCTTGTTACCGTGGTGCTTAAGTGAGATTACATTCACTGTCCTGAGCCATTTTTCTAAAATATATGTTGCTACTATTTTACATTTTGGCAGATGTTTTCCTACTTTTCTAACATAGCTTCTTCATATTGTGTGACGAGGTATGTTTATATGCATGATTTGGTACCGTTTTATGTTGGATATGGCGATGATGATGGGCTGCCTGTTGATTGAGCATTGCTGGGAGGCAGGAGTGGAACTTCATATTGGTTGTTTTTCTCTTGTAGCCGTGATGCATTCGTGCCATTCGTGCCATGTGTGCCATCCGTGCCATGTGTGCCATCCGTGCCATGTGTGCCATTCGTGCCATCCGTGCCCAGGTTTAGTATTTCACATACCTGACATCAGCTATTTCATTTATTTTGTAAGTATTAAAACTGTTTATATTTTGTTACAGGTGATACAGTGCTTAGAAATGGTCAGGAGAGGCGATACCAGATGAACATAGTCATACGACTTACTGTGGATTGTTAGGGACTTAACTGCAATATCCTAAACATGAATTTGTTTAAGTGATTACTATGTATTTTTTGATTTATAACTGAAGGCTGTATCAGTTCCGGTCATGTATTCGCTGGGCATGTATGTAACAATCGTGTTCTTGTAAATAGAACTCATTTTGTATCCATTCCTTATGATGATGCTACATAATATTATGATATGCACTGTTCCTGAGATATTGCAGAGTTTTTTCATGTGTCATAATAATTTCTGCTTGTGTTGTAAATATATTTCATTTACAGGGATCCATGTACGGCTTTTGTGTAGGGAAAGTTTTTGCAAATTTTTTTTTTTAATAACCAATTATTAGTCTCGTATATGACTGTAACGTACTAGGGTTCGCCGGATATTTTTCAGGCGGGATCGAAGCAGGGCAGGATTTCTGGTCCGGTCTAAGTACATAGGGTTGGTCTACAGGGTACAACTATTCCAGGCCTATATTGGATCACTGCGAATCCAATATCGTTCTGTGATCCCGGTACCGTGCGACATCTCCAGACACAAGCATCGCTAAATAGATTAATTACTTTTATTTAAATAGTTTTAGTATGGGTTTTCACGTATAATCAAAAATTTAAAATATTTTGATTACAGTTTAATGGCTCTTATTATTATATTATGTATTGTATCTTAAATTTTCAATATTAATTTAATACATTGAAATAATATTATATTTTGTATGACTTAATTTTAATACATCATTATCATAACTGTATTAACATTAATTTAATTAAACTTATTATTAAGTATATTATGATAGTATGTTATTTATTTTATAATTTCTTATTTATATCTTAATAATTTATTATTACGATTAATAAATCATTTTTTTTATTAACATATAATTATTATTTCATTTATTATTCGTTGTTTTTAATACCTGTGGGAACTCAGGTTCATTTGTAATCTGATTTAAATAGATTTATTAGTACTTTTCATGGATATAAAAATAATTCAAATAGGATATTGAATGGTTACTGGATCATAATAATAAATGCAAGTCCGACCTTGCGGCGGACGGAGCTCGACTTCGACAGGCGGTCCCATTGTACTGGGGGAGCTCAGCCTGACGAAGGAGTCCAAGCAGGAAAATTGACGCGGTGTCTGACACGGCGGCTTTCTTTGACATGGCACATGTCAGCTGCCCCATGTCAGCGGTCTTGCCACATCAGTTATAATAATCAATTAATTTGTATAACATCATTTTAATACATCATAATTAGAATTTAATATTAATAAATTTATTTTTATTAATAAAATATATATAAATTAATAAATTATTTGGTATAACATGTTTAATACATCATATTAATAAATTACTATTAATATAATAATATATTTACTTAAATATAAAATTAAAAAAATGATTTTATAACTCATTTTATTTATATATATAACTAGGGGCATTTTGGAATTTCAGAAAATTCCTTCCCTATTCTTGGTGGAATACAGGCTTATTCCCATCTCATCCAAATACCATTTAATAACACCGCATTAATTGCACTGGAATATTCTGGAATACCAAATTTTCATCCAAACAGAAATTAAGAATAACAACAAGAATAAATTATTCTTGAAGAATACCTATTCCTATTCCTGGTCCCCAACCAAACACTACCTTAACGTGGCGCGCTGAGACAGCCGAGGATGCACGTCAGTAGGTTTCACGTGGCGTGTTGGGAAAGCGGAGGGGTGATCAATTTTCTCCCTTAACCGTCCCCCTTTCCCTTTCAACGCAACCGCCCTTCTTCCCTCGGCTCTTCTCGGAAGTTCCAAATTCCCAACCGTCGTTCAACCCTAACCTAACTCTCCTTCCCTTCTCTCCCCCTTCCATCCCCTTTGCATCGTCCCGTGATCGCGCGGTAAGCTTTCTCCGCTGCCGGATCTCTGCGTCAATTGCTTGCGATCTCGCTCTCTCTTGCATCGTCCCTGCGGTGTTTTTTTTTAATCTTTTAACCAATTTCATTCGATTTAGGAGAGAAGATTTTTGGTCAATTGTCGCCGTGCAATCGTTCTAGCGTCGAATGTCTTCTTGTTTCTTTGAATGGTTATCTTCGATCTGGATTTGCTTTGTATCAGCGTTTAGTCGATTTCATAGTCGTATTTGAGAAATTTATCCTCTGTTCTTGTATTTTAGGCTAGTGTTTTGAATCAAATTTCATCCTTTTTCATTATCATTTTTTAATTTTAGGTTTGGCTTTATTTTCTCGTTAGACATTTCACTCATCTGAATTCCCTCTTTTTCAACACTTATCCGAATTCTTTACTTTTCATCATATTTCCCGTTTCTTTTCTTCTCAAGTTTTGTATTTTTTTCTCTTCAAGATCGAGGAATAACTCTATTTACATTGTTGGATTTTTTTTTTTTTTTAAATAATACTACAATTTAGTTGGACATTACCTTGATAATCTTTTTCTTTTCCTATTCTTTTTGCTTTAGCTCAGAGGCTACCAGCTAGAATTTCGGCTCTGGACTCTAATTTAGCTGTTCTAAGATTGTTCTAATGGCAAGTCCTGAAGAAAGACACGGGAATGAAGCGGTGGCATCAGTCTCGGGGGCAGCTAGTTTTGGTCAGGTGGAAGAGACTTCACCAGATTTGTTGAAGAACACTCCTTCTAACATAGCCAAATTAGAAGATATGATTGAACACTGCAAGGGAAGGCAGAAGTATCTTGCACAGACAAAGAGCCCCTCTGATGGGGAGGATGTCCGGTGGTACTTCTGCAAAGTGCCCCTAGCAGAGAAAGGTCAGTTAGTATGTCTGCGATTGATTTATCTTTTGGCTTGTAATTTCTGATTCGGTCCATATGGAGCTGGCTTCTAGATGCAAATAGGTAATTTTTTTTGCATTTATGTTAAAACATATGAAGCCTCAAGAGAATATAAATATCTAGTGCCTGCCAACTGTAGAATGGCCTGCTACCCAGAGTAGATCGACCATACTGGCCCAAGATCTAGAACCAAAAAAAATCAATAGGAAAAAGTCACTGGAAAAAAATTAGAAGAGAAGAAAAAATTTATTAAAAAGTTGTGTTGAGATCGAAACACAGCTCTATCACAAATAAACAAAACCCCTCTCTCTCTCTGTCTCTACCCCTCCCTCATGCTATGCCCAGAGATGCCTCATCACCTCTCTCCTTTTTTATAACTCCCACTAAAAGACCAATCCCACTACAAGACTAAATAGAGTCCTACTAGGACTGGGCTTTGGATTTACCTGAGCCTAAGGCTCATCCTAAGCTAACTTAGTTTAGCACATCAAAACAAAGAGACCACTAAATGTTGGAGTTTGTGATGACTCCAACACCAACACCATGCCTATTTCTAGCACTAGTCCTTTGGATTCCATTTTTTTCTTGAGTTCCCGTGGAAGCTTTTATGACCGGGGAAAAAAAATGAAATCACTATATAACTACTTGAAGGCTGATGATGAACAAATGCTATTTTAGTAGAAGTGATAATTTTGTTTTTTTTTCCATTTAAGTGATGCCTTGTAGAAATGAATAGTAATGGTTCCGTATGAGAATTCTAGTTGCCACTGCAAGCTGTGGATAACACACATTTTAGTACAGTAGTAAACAATTTGTTTATTTTACAGATCTTGCAGCTTCAGTTCCTCAAACAGAAATAGTGGGAAAAAGTGATTATTTCCGATTTAGTATGAGAGACTCACTTGCACTAGAGGCTTCTTTCTTACAGGTAATTATTTCCTCCTACAAAATTGGGTTATGTTGTTTAAGAAAAATTACGTGGTCTTGATTGATAGTGTGTTGGCATGTTTTCTTTCTCATGATCATTTTCTGTTGTGAACCTAAGCTTTATCTACACATAATGTGCATTTCTAGTCTTTTATTGGTTTTTTTTGGTAGGTCATTCTCACTGCACTCCTACATGCTACTTGTAGGGCATCTTTATGTTTTTAGTCCCAACATGGACCCATACCTGCCTATAAGGGATTCAAAAAAATGTGGAACAAGGAGAAAGGAAGCATGAATACTTAGCAACAACATATCAGAATGTGCAAAACACATTCTGCTAAGGTGTCACACTTCGAGTGAATCATGCTTTGAGAATTTCTCCAGCTCAAACATGTAAAGCTTGAGACTTTGTAAAGACACTGATTAGATTAAGAGTTGACCGAGGGACTGATGTTTATAATGCTCCGGTGAAACAGTGAATGTGACAATTGATCTTGATGCATTATTTTATGTTATTGAAATTCCACTTGTCTTCTTCGGTAACAGGAAGGTCGTATCTGAGTTTGTTGTGTCTGGCAGTAGGATGCTTAGAACTTCAAAGTAGTAATGCTTGCCTATATGTCACAATAATAGGGCTAGTTGGAGAAAAGTATGATGCAACTACTAGATGGTAAACAATTGCTTTTGTCACCATTTGTTAACAGAACATAAATAAGAATTATTTGATGACTAGATGCATGTAAAAGAAATGTTGGATCCAAATAGTGGGATGGACTAGGTTATGTATGAGACAAGGTATGCTGAACCATCTTGAACCGGCAGTTCGGGGCATACCAAACTAGATTGGCTTGTAACTGGGACGGTTTGGCTAATCAAAATGGTTCCACTCATTATGATAAAATCCCTTACACTTAGTTTCCCCGCGAATCCCTTACACTTAGACTCCCCGCGACCGTCTTGACTTCGATCTCTCTCCCCCCTTCCCACTTCTTTGAACTCTAGCTAATGTCATTCTCCTTGATCAATGTTGACACTGATGCTATCCCCTTCCAGTTGTTCCAAGTGGTATGCCTCTATCTCCCTCACTTTCTTTCTACCTCTTCCACTCTCTCTCCCTCTTTCTCCCCTTCTCATCTCTTTTTCTTATTGGTTCTCCTCCTTTTGGGCTTAGGGGTTAGACTTCTCCCTCGCTCCCCTCCTCATCTCTTGATTGTTCATGTTTGGTACACCTTGGCTTGGTAGCTGGCTTGTACAATCAGTGATACGTTTCAGTGAAGCTTGAACTATTTGTTGATTAGAGAGTGGTGCCATGAAGAGACTTTCAATCGTTAGGCTCTGTTGAGATTAAACTCATTTATAATAGAAGGATTGATTTATTAGCTAAGTATTCAAGGATACTATAATCGAGAATTTATATTCTTGGAAAGTGAACAATAATGTGCTTAGACAAAACTCATGCAAATATACTGCTTGAAGACTTAATCCCAGTAGAGTTTGCAGCATCACGATCATTGACATAAATATAACTGGTTAACTAGAGGTGAGGAAAAGAATATGCTGACATAGCATGATAAAGCTTTAGAAAAGCCAGCCTCAAGGATGATTCCATCAAGTTTTGAGAATTCAATTACAAGTAGTTTCCTTGAAATCATGGAGCATAGAAACACTTAAAATGCATATGCAGAGGATTAGGCAGGTTATGCAAGTGGATCTTGTTTAAATCATTGTGAATAGGATCTTTCCAGATAAATTTCAGAAATAATGAATGTGTCATTTGATAACAACTTCGGCAAAGTTCCTGCTGTTATTATTTTAGTGAATTTGCAACCTTTATGCGAGACATGTAGCTTGTTAAAATTATAATTCTTGAAGTCAATCTTGAACTTGTAAGTCCACTTGCATGAAACAAAATTTAAATGTGAAAGAAGAGGCATGTGATTTCAAGTCCAACAAGTTCCAAAGCTGTCATCTCTTGCCATTAGAGACTGATGTCGACCTGCAAATAGCCTGCTTATCCTGATAAGACTGAATGATGCAAAAAAAAAAAAATTGGTATTTTGCAGAGAAACATTGTAGATAGTTGTGAATTTGGAGGTTGCTGATTATAAACTGTGCCATTCTGCACAAAATAGAAGATGGCACTATAAAAATGCACCTTTGGAGTATGCAAACAGTGTCAAGATTTGGTATTATGTGTACGTTGTGGGATGCGAGAGCACATTTGATGTTCATAGGTATATATACTAGCAAGACTAGAATAAGAATGACATGTAAAATAAAAAATACCTCTTTAGATGGATGGTATGAGGAAATGTAAACACCTGAAACAATAGGCTTTAAATTATGGAATAGGAATGGGAGGAGATTGGGGAAGGAAAAGAATGGTGCCACTTGTTTGTTTGAACTTTGAAGGTTATGTCGTGAGAGACATGTTTGCCTTTCAAGAGAAGTATTTGCAAAGTACTAATGGTTGTGCTTGATTTATGCTTTGAGAAATTGCATTTGGCATAATGAGCAAGAAATTTGTGTGACAAGTGGAAGGGATGTGCTGTTGTTACATATAGGAATGATAAAAAGAAAGAAATCAGAGTGTATGGAATGATAAAAGGAAAAAAATTCTAGCCAATCAAAGGTTGTGAGGATGTTTATGGTCTATAACTGCTAAGTTGTAGCAGACCTAGTATTTTGATATTTTGTGCTAGGCCGAGAGATAGTAAGAAAATGCATTTGACAGGTTTTCATGATAGAAATCAAATCAAAAGATATTTATATGTGAATTATAGGGTGAGCCTTTTATGAAGTGTAAAGGTATGTAGGAACCCTAATGTAATTATAGTTAGTCAACTATACCAAGGATTTTATGTTGAGTTGGCTGGTTAATTTGTCCTTTACCATGCATCAAGGTTTTAAGTCCCGGCAGGACAAGAGCATGCCCGGTTGGTTAGTCCCATTCCTATAAGAAAATAGAACTGAGATGGGGTTGAGACTCCAAAACCCATCCATGTGGGGAAAGAAGAAGAAAAAAGGAAAGAAAGAAAGGAAAGGAAGGTGATGAGAAGGAAAAGTGAAAGAAAGGAAGAAGAAAAAGGAAAGAAAGAAAGGAATAGAGAAGAAAAGAATGAAAAGAAGGAAAGAAGGAAGAAAGGAAGGAGAAAGAAGAAAAGGAAAGAAAGAAAGAAGCAAAGTAAGGGCTAAGAAAAAGAAAAGAGAAGAAAAAGGAAAGAAAGGAAGGTAATGAAAAAAAGGAAGAAAAAGGAAGAAATATAAGAAAGAAGAAAGGAAAGACAACAAAAAAAAGGTAAGGGAAAGCAAAGGAGAGAGATGGAGGATACCTACGAGACTCTTGACTAAGACTGCCATCGGGACGAGATGGGATAGTAGGTAGGGGTGGCAAAATATGACCTGACCTACCAACTTAACCCACATTCGACCTACCGTAAATAGGTTTGGGTTGAGTTTAAACGGGTTCGGGTCGTAAATGGCTCAACCTATTTAATCTATTTAATATATGAATTGGGTTCAGGTTTTAGGCCCTTGATCTAGTTAACCTATTTAATATATGGGTCTAGATGCGTCAGATCGGGTTGGGTTGTATAACTTATTTAAGGCAGCAGGCCATAGGCCAGTCCTCAATAAGCTAGGCATGTCATTTTGTGCTGGGCCTGGCCCAGTGGCATGATCAAATGTGGGGCAGGTGGGGAGCTAAGCACCATTCCAAATTCTTGAAACTTGAAAGGGGCCAAAGTGGGATCTAGGGTTTAGTTTTTTCCTTTGATCCTTCGAATGGGAGATGAGTGAGGCAGTGGATAGGGGATGACATTGGGTTTCCGGTCGTTGACGTTGGCATTGGACTGGGCTGGTGGTTTTTTGGTAGGGGGAGGTGGCTGACGAAGATGCTGGTGGAGCCAAAGATGGCGTGGTAGAGGAGGGGGAGGGAGAGGGCGATGGCGATGAGGGAGTGTCATCGTGGAAGATTGTCATGGTGAAGATGAAGTGGAAGATGGAGGAGATGGAGAGGAGGATGGTGGTGATCCAGTAGATTTGGAGGGTGTCGGGTGGGTAACAGCCTGGAAGTGCTTCTCATAGGTGATGAGTGCGGTGGCGGAGATGTGAGAGAGGGACTGGAGGAAGAAGGCAGCCTCGGTGAGCCCCCACTAGGATTGGGGGAGGCGAATGAGGGCGAGGGCGAGGACGAGGAGGATGGCATAGGAGGCGGCAAGGAGGAAGGAGATTGCAAGGGGCGAGACCGATTGGGTGAGCCTAGTTCTTGGTGAGGAGGGAGGAGGACGGTGTAGGACTCCACCAGCGGAGGCTTATGTGCGTCGGAGCCCGATTTTTAGTCGCCTCTGTGGGGGTGAGGTGGGAGCAAAGCTTGTGGAGGGCTAAGGCGATGAGGAAGAAGGCAGGACGTCATTGTGGTGGCAGGTTTCTTTCTACCTTTTTTTTTTATAAAAAAAAGTGGGTCTTAAATGGGTTGTAATCGGGTTGAGTTTTTGCCCCCCTTTTTTTTAATTGAGTTGTGAACGGGTTGAAAACAAGTCGGGTTGGGTAACCTGTTTAATAAACAGGTTGGATTTGGGTTGTCTTTTTTTGACCCGACCTGGATCTGATCTGACCCGATTGCCACCCCTAATAGTAGGGCATCCTGTTTCATGGAGCAACTAGGCCACCCTCATCCAACGGGATTTAAACTTTGTTATGTACAAATTATAAAGAGGTGAGTTCCTTGCATTCTTAATGATAAGATCAACAATCATCGCCTTTATTAAGCTTAAATCCCAATAAAGCTTGACGCCCCATTATGTATAGGTATGAGTGTGAAGCCAGGGAATAACTAATATTTATTTTTAGGGATGAAATCAATTACATTGGAAAAAAAAGGATTAATGATCCTCGAAAATAGGGAGTTGGTGTGGATTGATTGTTGTGATCTCCTTGAGCTACTTCTATGTACTTTTAAATTAGAACACTCCATTTAGATCTAATTAAACCAATGAAATCTTTTGGAGTTCAAACAATCCTTTAGATTCCTGTTATGTGATTATGGTATCCCAAATAAACTAGCTCATGGTATAGGAATTTGTTCTCAGCTTGATTGAATTTGTGATTCCAATACAGGAATAACGAGGGATTTAAAAATCGGTAGGTTGGTATGGTATTGTTGGTACTATACTGTTTTGATGTGAAGCTGGCATTGGTATGGGTTATCAGGATGTTGAAACCATTTGTGTTGGTACATATCAGTTATACCAGTTCATACTATTGAACGTTGGTTCTAGTGTCATGCTGATACCATACCATTTTGATGGAAATATGGGGTTTGGAACTGGTATGTAAAACCTTGGGACTAATGGGGACATGATCGGCTATCGATTAATCAATTTCATTACATCTTACATTGTTACTGGCATCAAGACGAAGGAAGATGATGTTCCATTGAATTCATTGTATTTAGGGTTATTGTTAGAATACCCTTTTTATGAGAATGTGGAGGACCCTCTTATATTCTAATTTCTTGAATTTGGTCCCTGATACCTATACATCATCTAACCTATAGCCTACTTGCATCTTGGTCTTAAGTCATAGATTTTGACACCAGAGAAATATTTCCTTCAATAACTCCACAAGCATGTGTATATAGTATATAGTATATACTTACATGAACTTTATTGAAACCAAGGATTAAGGTACTGCTAGAAGCAAACCTGTACTACTCATTGTGTATCATGCTGGTTGGAGTGGTGCATGGCACCCTTGAGTTTGTTCTGGAGGTGAATTGTGCTCACCTAACTCATATTTCTTGTATTGCTTGGTGTACTTTTTTTCTTTTTCATTAGTTTTTGCTTATTTATATCGGTTGGTGATGGCTTGTGCCAACTTGTGCAATCCGTCTCTATGGTATGTAAATAATGAACTGCTGATTGGTATGCAGCTTACCTTAATTTTTAAGTCCTTGATTGAAACACTATCAAATTCTCCTTAACAAGTTGGAACCAATATCATGTTATAGAAGGATAACTATCTTGATAGTCAATAGAATCATTTTAACTCGGTGTATTCTCAAGTCTGGTTAACAATGTGTAAGAATGCAATTATGTAAAGGTGCAAGTCTCTGCTCTAACACTTAATGATAATTCCTACCTTTGTGGTTATCATGCACAAACAACAGCCATGTAATTGAAATATTGAGACTCACCCTTAGCTGTAAGAATGGAGGTTTTAATGTTGATGTCCCAAAACAATAGACTGCAGAAAATACTTTTTACCATGGTAACAGAAATAATGGCTATGTTCGTTGGCTAGATATTTTCATAAATTGAGTTACGGCTGTTATGATGGTTGTATTTAGCTGCTATAACATGAAATAATGGTCATAATTGGAAAAAAAATACTGTGATAAGTAAATTTCCATAAAATAAAGATATTTGCCTGTACTAGTGGGGAGATATGATTTGAATTCTGAACTCTGCAAAGTTGAATAATGGACATTATTAATGGGATGACTAGAAATCACAGCAACTATGTAAGATCTTATATAAATAATGTGAAAGGTATGGGCTGAGATGAAAGGCTGCTATTGAGGCTTGATTGTAATGTCAAATTTTCATGACAATTTTAGGGGTAAGGAACTAGATTCTTAGGTTCTGTTTGGTGTCACTTTTTTTTCCTTTTTTATTTTTAAAAGTGAAAACACAAAATCCAATATCTTTAAAAGTGACTTCCAGAATTTATGTTAAAGGTCAGAGAAAAATTATTATTTCCATTTGTTTTAAAAATAACATTTGAATCACAAAACTAACTCCTCGAATTAAGCGATACTCTCACAATTTTTTTTTTTTCTCTTCATCCTTGCTTTCCCCAAACTGTCCACCTTTTCACATCTCCTTTCTCTCCTCCTTCATGGCCACATTTGTCACGCCGCCAGGGTTCCTATCCATTGTTGGTTCCACAAGGGTGGTTGCCACTCCTAGAGCCACCACCATGCTGATTCCACCATTGCCATTGTAGGAATCCTCGGGCATATCCCCAATGGACTTTAGAGAGCTCCTGTGCTTCAAGTACTCTGTCGGTGCTGGATTGCATTGTGTGCCTGGATGTTGTTGGTTCCCTATTACTTGGCTTTGGCTATCCATTTTTTAGTCTTGACACTCCATGCAAGTTAATGAAAACCAAGAGGAGGAAAAAGGGAAAAAAGAACATGTTAAGGAGGAAGACGGTGTGGTGGTGGCTGATGGTGACATGGTGTGGATGAGGGAGAGAGAGAGGTGTGGATGAGGGAGAGAGAGAGAGAGGTTGAGGCAAACTGCAGTAGAGGATAAAGTGAGCATTGCTCAGCACAGATCTTGGAGAGGAGAAGCAAGGTTGAGGGCAAGGAGGTGGATGTGGCAGATGGTGGGAGGTTGTGGGCAGCAGCCTATGTCTCCTTGTGGGAGACCTTGCAAGGCATGTCCTCCTCCATTTGATCTTGTCGAGAAGCCTCTGGAGTGGATCGATCTTGGTGCATGGGGCGATCTTGGTTCTTGAGGCGTCCACATCCTCAAGTACAGGCTTCGATGAGATCGAGAGAGAGCGATGAAGGATGATGATTGGCATGGCATGGAAGAAGGAAAAATTAGGAAGGGCATGGGTGAAGGTGAGGTTGGTGGTGGTGCAGAGGGGATGGGGGGAACGAAGGGCGGAGAGGAGGCGAGCAAGGTGGCGGAGGAGAAGGGAGGTGAGGTGGGGCGATGTGGGAGGTGAGGCATTGGAAGGGGGTCATTGGAGGAGCCATGGCATGGCAAAGTATATATAGGGGTGATTACCAAGGGCACTGCAAAGGGGGTCATGGTGGGTCCTGGCAGACCTCGAGGAGAGTGAGGGGTTGGAGGCAATACTGACGAAGAAGTAGAGTCAGAAGTTGAGGGTGAGCCCCATGACTGATCCTGTGGCACACCTACCAGAACAATGTGACAGTGATGAGGAAACTCTTGGAGGCTGGCCCTAGATGTTGTTGGTGTTGGTTCATCTCATAATGAAATAGAATTCTAAATTCTATAGTTTTTACTGTCTGATACAAATTGGTTAATGTTTTGATTTTTAGCTACATGATTTTGCTTTTGCAAATTGAAGTAGATGTAGTTGGAGCAGTGGAGATGGCATCAGGGAGGCTGCGGATCTTGAACTTGGTGTACTTGGCTTGATCTAATGGTGATCTTTGATGAAGTCAGGGTGCTTCTTGTTCTTGGTGGGGTTGTTGCTTCCAAGGACTTCTCAGCAATGGTGACAGACAGGGAGACTTGGAGGAGCTTGGCCTCATCTATCATGTGCTTTTGGATCTGATGATAGTTTGCTATGGGAAAAGCACCACTAGAGGGATTTCCTGCTTTGCTTATCAAACATGCTTTTTCTCTTTCTTTTTGTGGAAAATAGAAAAAGCAACGGTGATTATAGCAAACATGTTTGTCAAAACTTTTGAAAAAAAAGGGGAAATAGAATTTCTGTTTTTAAAGTTTTAAAGAAGGAAAACTGACAATGATGCCAAACTCAGCTTGATGCAAATACATGCTAGTGAAACTATTTGAGCCAATGGATAGGACAGCTTGACCTCTCCATTGTAGTTGTTGTGAGACATTGTCAAATTCTAACTGCAAGCATATAATTAGATCAATTCTTAAGTAGATGTTTGATCCATGAAAATTTTAATATGCGGGTTTAAGCCTTGTGGAGGGTATGAATCATGTGTTGCCTTAATGAGTTTGAGTTTATTATCTTTGTTTCTTTAAATCATTTTTCGGGCTTATCTGGATACATCTGCAGCTTACTCTTGTGGAACTAAGAAATTTTCTTAATGGAGATGGAGTGACATTTTAATTGAGCTTTTAAGGTTGCAAGTGTCCCTTTGAATGTCTTATTGCCACTAGCATTTTGAATGGTTTCTTGATTGTGAAATATTTTGGTGCTTCCATGCTGGTCACTTGAAGTAATTGCTCATATGGCTGGGATTCTGGGTGTGCTTCATTTAGCATGTTGAAGTCACATTCACCATTGATTCTTTTTTTCTTATCTAAGATACTTTTTTATGCGAAGAAGTGTGCAATCTGTGCTAATTTGCATGCTGAGCTGTAAAGGATGTTGGACTCAGTATATCCCTGGTAGGTAGCAGTGAACTTTATTGGATGTTGTGTCTCACGGATGACGTGTTTTTCCAATAACCAGATATGGCAACATCGAACTTTCAGCTGCTCAACTTTCCCAGCAAGTGGATTGGGGTCATGGATCAGCTAGTATATCTGACATAAATGATGACTGCAAGCAAAGCTTGCTAACATAGTTTTGCTTAGTTGGCTGGCTGGAAGTTCACCAGTCAAATCCTTGTGGAGCTAATAGTGTGGGAGTAGAGCAAAACATTGGAATCAACATGCAACATACTCAAGCAGAATCAAGGCTATGCAACGATGTACAAGGAACGATGCATTTTAGAGAACGAAAAATAAAAATTGGAGCCTCACCAAAATTTTTCCTTTCTAGTCACTCCCTTATAATGAAAAGATCTGTTCAAGGCATTAATGGGAATCGAAAAACTCGTACCTATTTTATTTACCTTGAGGAACCCCAACCCTAATTCTATTTTTAGAAGGAGGGTTTATTTAGGATTTTCTTTATTTTAGAATTTTTTTATTTTATTGTTATTTTTATTAGAATTTTTAATTTTATTAGGACTTAGTAATTTGACTTCCAATTGGATATGATTTATTGTTTTATTTAATGGTTCTAGTTGTATGGAAAAGGTTAGACTTGAATATTAGAATTGAATCCAGAATTTTTTTTTTAATTTTTATTTCATTTTATTTTCTTTTCGTCCGCATCAATTAGTATCAAAGCAAATTACGATCTTTAATCGTTCTTTGCACCGTGATAGTCTTTGCTTCCCCATTCGATCACTCGAGCCTCCCACTTCAATCGAAGCACTCCATGTTCGTTCGCTCCAAGCCTCCATCCAATTGAGACTCCTTGGATAGAAGAAACATCAAGAAAAATCGAGGGAAAGCTTCCTTGTTCAGCCGCTCAAAGCCTCCCACCCGATCTAGACTCATGAGAAAAAAAAAAAACTAGGGAAGCCATTGCTGTCGCCCATCGCCACAATCACCGCGGTCCCCTTTCCTTTGTTCCGCTTCTCCGCACAGATCACCCCTCTTGGACCAACTGCTTCTCCGCCTTCTTCCCCGGGCCTATTTTGACACTAAGGCATTTCTCGTTGCGTCCATCACCGTAGCTGGAGTTGTTGCATTGCCTTCGTCCTAGCCGTCGCTGCCTTCCTCTCCCCTATCGGCATCGAGGATGATGAGAGGGCTCCGCTAGACGAAGAAAGAACTCCGTCGCCCCGTCCTCGTCGCCTTCGCCCTCTTTGTCACTGCCTTCCTCGACGGCACCATCCTTAGTCAATGCTGCCTTCACCCCACACCGGTGCTCTGTTGCTGTCGAGCCATCGCCGTGATCATTGGAGTCATTACCATCATCGTTGTGCTTGGTCGGAGCCACCTTCATTCATCGTTGGTCTCCATCATCGTGAGGCCTGCCTTCGCATTGCTCATAGCTGAAGAGGAATGCAGGCCTTCGTTTAGCACGGTCCACGTGCGAGATCTGAGATCATCTCTACAGATTAATCTGCAGAACCGGTCCACATATCGAAAAAAAGAAAAAAAGAAAAATTGAAGTGCTTTTTAGCTTGTCTTCGGCTTGCAAGCAGCTATCTGTAGTTTTTGAGCATGTCTTGTGAAAGATACGATCTCTTTATTGAAATTTAGACTTTTTAAATTAGTAAATAATTTCTATATTGCTTAGATCCTTATTTTTGCTTGTTGTCATATTTATGCATATATTTTACCTATCACCATATATCATCCATATATCTTTGCTGTTGCGCGCACCAAACGAATTGACATCACATTTGATTCTACAAATTTATTGTCAGCATCGTAGCTTATTAAATTTTTTAGTAATCATAGCCTTTAGTCAGATCCAACTCGATCTCTCTTTGCTATCAAGACAATTGGCAATCTAAAAAATGCATACACTACCATGAAAAAAGAACTTGAAATTATTAAAAATATTCAAATAACATTCGAAGAGATCTTAAACTATATATGCTAGTTAGTAGACCAACTTCGTACCGAGATTTAGTGAGCTTCATGCTAATCAAGTCGATAACCATGTTGACTTGACAAATTTTATAGGTCAGCAAGTAGAATGCCAATTGTCTCTAAGAGAGTTAAGATTAAGTAAACAACCATAAAAGATGACCTTCCTAATAGTCAACGTATCCATTAGTCACCTTTCTAGATTCTTAAACTTACCAGAAGTTAGAATCATGTAGGTATGCTAGTCAGCTATTTCAATCATCTTCAATTTATACAACTCATCCAATTACACTCCATTCCATAAATCTTTTGAGAGTTTTCTTTATCATAGGTTCGTGGATGAAAGTTGGAGATGACAGTGCGAAAAGAGATATATGAGAGAAATAGAGCCACCAATTTTTACAACGAGATATCTTGAACAGCCTACTAGGTATGCACGAGGTCCTGGACACCTTAAACCTCTAAGGGCAACAAGTTAGAACATATCCACCTAGAAATGAGTATTTCGAGGAACCATTAAAGGGGTTAAGTTGATATCACCTCTTATGATGGTAGATTAGATTCAGAGATATTTCATGATTGGTTGCAGGATCTAGAGGCTTATTGAGTGGTGTAACATGTCGGATGCGTTCCACATTTGTTTTGCAAAAATAAAGCTAGTAGATTCAGCCAAGCGATTTTGGTAGACAGTTCAAAGGGATTTAGAGCAGTTAGGAGATCCACTTATAATCCTTTGGGAGAAGATGAAGTTTAAACTTCACAAAAAATATATTTTTATTTACTACAAGAGTCAGTTATTAGATCAATGGTATACTCTTAGGCAAGGAAACACTGGTGCCACTGATTACATGACTCGTTTTGAGGACTTACAGTTGAGATGTGATATCTCTGAAAAGTCATGAAAAATGATATCTAAATTTAGTAGTGGTCCAAGGATCGATTTAAAGAGAGGTTTCTTGTATTCCCTGATTCTGTAGGAGAAGCCTATCACAAAGCATTAGAAATTGAAAAATTTCATAAAATTTAGTCCAAAGAAGTGGTCTCTTTTCTAACGATTCTGGATGTCTAGGTCTACTCCTGGTAGTTGTATAAGGAATGATGCACAATCTGTGCCATCTCATGTAAGCCATATCTTACGTTCACGAAGACTTGAGAACCCACGTCGATGGTGTCACAGTCAGCTAGTTTTCAAACACCGAGTGTCACTTTTGTCATGGAAAAGGTCACATAGTTGCTCATTGTCCATGCCATACTTCAGTCATGAAAATAGGATGTGACAAAACTTTACTTGAAAATATATTAGAAAACTTTAACCTCCTAGAACAAGCTATTTCAGAGAAAGAGTACGGGGAAGATTGTGAAGAGCTAAGAGGATGTGGTAATGTCATGCAATGTATAGTCACCACTTTTGCAGACTCCAAAGCATGGAAACACTAACATTTTCTATACCTAAAATTAATATGGGGATAAGGCTTGCAAGCTTGTCATCGATAGCGGTAGTTCTATAAATGTTATCTCTAAATTTGCTATTAGTCGATCAAAGCTAAAGTCTCAATTCCATTCTTATCCTTATTGAGTTGCTTGGATCGACAAAACTTCATTCCTGTTAGTGAATGCTGTTTAGTTCCGATTCTGATGGGAACCTATTAGGTCGAGATTATATGTGATGTTATCTATGGAGATAGCTAGGTCTTGTTAGGTTGTCCTGGATTTATGATGTAGATGTTCATACTATTATAGGGAGAATATCCATATTTTTATGCATAACAAAAAAAATTAGGTTAAACCTTACTAAATATAGCATATCACAATTTTCAAAACAAGATAAGAGTTCTTCTCAAGCTTCTAAAATAAAAAACTGTCACATCTTAACTCATAAGAATTTAATAAGGAGAGTTTGGGTCTGGAGTATTAGCAGTCATTCCTAAAGGTGAAATTCAACTAATCTCAAACTTTCAAAATAGCCCACTTCCTAAGATTGAATTTGATATCAAATTTATAAGTTATTTTTGGAAAATTCTTTAGAAACTATTTGGAACCATTTTAAAGTTTTCTTCAATCCTTCATTTCCAAAGAGGTTGTGAATCCTAGTCTTGGTGATTTAATTAGGTGTCTAGTTGGTGATAGACCTGGTCTATGAGATTTATTATTGTCTATAGCGGAACTTGCTTATAATAACTTAGTGAATTGACCTACTGGCAAAAGTCTCTTTGATATTGTTTATGATTTTAATCCTTGTCAACTTGTTGATCTTGTTCTCTTGTTATGGATAACCATACTTCTGAACCTACCACTTCTTTTGCTAAATATATTCATGACATTCATATTGATATCAGGCAAAAGATTGCTATGAATACTGAGAAATATAAGCTAGTTCCTGATGCTTACCTTAGAAATGTAGAATTTAACGAGGGTGATTATGTAATGGTTCGTATCCATTCAAAACATTATCCTCAACATTCATTTAAAAACTTATATGCTTGAGTCACTGATCCATTTCACATCCTTCGTAAACTTGGGCTTAATACTTATTATATAGAATTACCATCTGATTTAAAATTTAATCCAATTTTCAATGTTAGAGATTTGTTATCTTATCAAGGCACATTCGAGTCTCCTACTATGCATGTAGGTGATTTCAAAGTATATACATTAGTTTCCACTAATGCTAGTTCCAGTTTTTTCTTCACTTCTGATATCTTTGCCAGATCGTATTGGACAAGGTTCGTGGTACCATCCCGTACCGCCCGGTACGGGGCGTATCGTACCGTATCGGCCAAGAGCCGGTACGGTTTGCCACCCAAAAATGGTCCGAAGACCGGACCGGTGAAAAAAATAAAAAAAATTTTTCTGACCGGTACGGTACGGTACCGGTATGAATCGCCCGGTTCGAGTCAGTTCGGGCTCGGTTCAGCCCGGTTCGTCCCGGTTCGAGGTCGGTACAGTGAGAGGGGTGGCGAAAGTTTATTTTTTTAAAATTCGGCATGGCGGTATACATGCCGGTACGGTATGGTACGGACTGTACCATACCGTACCGCCCGCTGACCGGTACGGGTCCCGGTACCGGTTCAGCGGACCTTGGTATTGGATGTATTATCGTTGATGAAGCTTTTTTTTGCTGATGGAGGATTTCAAAATTTTTTAATTAAGTGGTATAGTCGTCCAGATTTAGATACTATTTGAATTTATGAAAAAGAATTGTTCCATATAGATCCAGATTTGCTAGAAGATTACCTCAATTCCTCGTTAGAGTCGAGTTCTTTTCCTCCATGAGGGAATGATAGGAATTGAAAAAATTCATACCTATTTTGTGTACCTTTAGGAACCCTAATCCTCATTCTAGAATTATTCGCTAGAATCGAGTTCTTTTCCTCTAGGAGGGAATGATAGGAATTGAAAAAATTCGTACCTATTTTGTATACCTTCAGGAACCCTAATCCTAATTTTATTCTAGTATGAGGATTTATTCAGGATTCCCTTTATTTATGTTTTTTTTTATTTTCATTGTTATCTTTATTAGAATTTTTAATTCTATTAGGACTTAGTAATTTGACTTCCATTTGGATATGATTTGTTACTCCATTTAAGGGTTCCAGTTATATGGAAAATGTTAGACTTAAATATTGAAATTGAATCCAGAAATATTTTTCTTTCTTCTTTAATTTTTTTTTTAATTTTTTTTTTTCACGTCCCGCATCTATTTTTCTTTCTTCTTTATTTTTTTTTCATGTCTCGCATCAGGCATCTCTCTCCATTTTACTATATTTCCATGTTGTCTTGTTGGAACATTCTTTGCCAGTTTTACATGGCCTAGTTTCTAGATTCTTTAATACATAAATTCTGTTAGTGGTACAGATATCTAATAAATATACACTTAAATTGGTCTTGGTTCATGTTGATGGGAATTCTCTTTGTTGGCCATGAGTCATCTAACGTGCTGTTTTATTTAATAAAATGAAGTCTATCTGTTTCTGAACCATATGTTTTGAATTTTTACTCTGGATGCTAATCATTTTCTGAAATACATGCATGCTTGTACTAAATTTTTCTTCATTGTCCAAAAGCTATATTCTTTTGTATATCTGTTATGTAATTTTGTTGTTTCTTGGTTAAGAGGGAAGAAGAGCTACTTGCTTATTGGTGGAGAGAATATGCAGAATGCAGTGCAGGTCCAAGTGGACCTTGTACTATGACTACTGGCTCTGGATCTGATGATCTGTATGTGGTCGAGGAAGAGAGGGTTGGTGTCCCTGTAAAGGGTGGCCTTTATGAGGTAGTCTTTTGCACTTGACATCAGATTATTTTTTGAATAGGATTTTTTTCGTACTTTTTGCCTTTTATCTGATCATTGTCATCTTTCCAGAATTTGTCAGGAGCTTAAATGCTTACAAAATTACAGAATAACGGATACATTTCCTGAAAAATTCCCACAAATAATTCATGTTGAATAAATGGCGAGGCTTGTGATGTCCAAATGAGTACTTGCATAACTCCTCTGGGAAAATACACGACTATGATTTTAAATGTTTTAAAATGATTTGCATTGATGGTTAGCATGTGTTTTAAAATCTTTTTTTTTACTTGAATAAGTTAGAGTTCCTTATTAATATTTTTGTAATTGATATTAACTTTGAAGTTATTTTCTTTTGTTAAGCATTCTCCTAGATCTAACTAATATTCTTCTGATCATAGCATAATGTTGTCAATCTTTTAGGATTACGAATTCTTCCCTAGCCTTAACTAAATGATGAACTCAGGCAGAACTCAATTCTCTTTAGATCTGATGTGGCAACTTAAGATTGAATTCAAAATCAGATAGCACTCATTTGGCATCAGTTGCTAATTTTAATTTGCTGATGATGATCAACAACTATTCGGAATTACATGTTTAATCTGTCTGAGAAGTTGCAAACCAAATGCTATACTGACTTATGATGGATCTGCGGAAAGGCTGCAAACTTAATGTAAAGATTAAAAAAGAGGAATCTATCACTGAAGTAGTTATTATCAAAGGTCAATTCACTATGTGCTGGCAATTCATATTACATTTTCTACTCCTTGAATGATTGTTCTATTAAGTCTGTTAGATGTTAAGTGGTTGGGAGCTAGTTTCTTTTGTTCTCTTAGAATAGATCAAAACATGCAGATGTAACAGATGGGTACTTATATTATCCTTTTGTTAAGAAAACTTTGATAATGCAACTAGAATTTACTATATTGGTTCCACTCAATCAGTGGATGGTTAATGACTCAATGGTTTAGTGAAGGAAGATCATCAATTGTGAAGGGATTGAAACCTGAATGTTGATATGATGCATCATGCAGGGACATTTTTCATCATTTCTAAAGATATAAGGGAAATAAAATTGTTTATTTGGTGGATCAAAGTAAGGATTGAAAAACCAACCATATCGCAATATGATTCTTACAATACTGAGGCATATAATTGAGATATATAAATAAACCAGGAGTATATACTGTGGCATACTGCATTATGTACCATACAGATGTGAATCATGCAACTGGTATGGCCTCATACTCCAACATTTCAAACCTTGGATCAAAGTAAATTGAGATAAGCTAAAACCCAATTATGCTGGATCAACAGCGAAATCACAGGTTTAAGAATTTTATTGGGTTTGGTTTGATAAAAAAATAAATAATAGGTGTGGGCCTAGTGGACCTAGATTTGTGGGCTTTGGGTTGCCCCAGTGACAATGTGGCCAACAATGAGGCCCATGAAATGAGATAGTCAGTTGGGTCTTTTTTTATTCAAAGGCATGTTGTATTTTTCATCGTTTTTATTTTTTGGTTGGGGCTGGGGGATTGGGGTTCTCATTGTGTAAGTTTTATGAGTGGTTGTATCCATTCAGACGTAAGGGATGGTCACTTCTGGTGTCTTGGTTTTTGTGTATCTTTAAATTGTTTTTGCATCTATAATTTTTGTGAGGGTTGCGGGGTCTAAAGTTGTAGCTTGCAGGTTGAAGCCAAAATCCCATTGTTGTATCAATAATAGAAAGAATATTTTAGGTGATTTAACCTGTATATTTAAATTATTGTTGCATATATAATTTTCATAAGGTTTATGGGGTCTAAATGTATAGGTTCAATCAAGATTTTAAAGGGATGTGGCTATCCCGGTTTTTTCAATGAATGGAACACATCGCAACCACCCCCTGCATTTTTTGGGACAAGGATGTCCCAAGATGTCGTAATTCTAATTGGGATGCTAGGATGATGGCGGGATGGTTTTGTCTCGATACATGGAATGGCATCCCATCCTGATGTCCCGTGAAAAGTCCTGCCGGGACTTGAATCCTTGGCTTCAATCATTATTTAACATGATTTAAGTCAAAACCCTGCAATAGATTTGTGGGCTTTGGATGGCCCAGTTGCTCAGTTTGGCCAAATAGTTAGACTTTTTAGATGAGACAGTAAGTTGGGTCTTTTTTACCAAAGGCATTTGTATTTTTTCATCTTTTCTTTTTCTGTCTCCATTCAAACACAATGGAAGGTCATTTTGGGTGCTTTGTTTATGTGTATATATAAATTTTTTTGCATCTATAATTTTAGTAAGGCTTGGTCTAAATGTGTAGCTTATAGGGTTAAGTTAAAAGCCCGTTGTGTATCTATGTGGAAAGAATATTTTTGGTGATTTAGCCTGATTAGATGGAAGTTTATGGTCGATCTTGGTGTTTTTAGTTTTGTTGCTTGAAAAAGCTTACTCTTAAAAAGTTAAAAGGATGAAGCCTGAGACTAATATTGTTTTATGATCTTCCCTATTTCACTCTCTAGTGACCCTTTTGTTGTGAATTTGACCACAGGCTTTATTTAAAGAATTTTTGCCCTTAGCTTCAGGATTGAAGTCAAAGTTCAGATTTTAATTAAATTGCATCTATTCTTGAACTGAGTCTCTTCATTTCTTTTTCGTAAGTTGTGTTGAAATTTGCACTATCATACTTAAATTCCCATTTTTTGTAGAAGAACCTCTTCATCTTCTCTCCTCCATTATATACTTAAAACCTCTTCGTTAAACTTGCACTATCATAATTAAATTCCTCTCCCAAATGTAACATATATTGTGATAATTAACTCTATGGATGATTGCAGGTAGATCTAACTAAGCGCCACTGCTTCCCAGTTTATTGGAATGGTGAAAACAGACGTGTCTTGAGAGGCCACTGGTTTGCTCGTAAAGGTGGCCTTGATTGGCTTCCCCTACGTGAAGATGTTGCAGAACAATTGGAGTTGGCTTACCGCTGTCAGGTACAACTTCTCTGACTCTCTTTTTCTCCTTGCATAGAGGAACATGGCTGCATAAAGGTCACACATTCATATTCATGTGTGACATGTAATTTTAAATGATATGCAATGAAGGTTTTTAATTTTGAATTACTTGTTAGATAAATAAAATGACAATCTGTATTCTTTACCACATCATTAGTAACTGTGGAGATAGCATTTGGATAATTATTGTATAATTGGTGAATAACTGTTGGATTGCATGAACTTGAAAGGCTCTGTTAATGTGTATATGCAGGGAAAGTTTGGATGTTCAAACTTTAAAGCATGCACCATGCAGTCTTGGAAACTTGACATAAACTCCATCATTTGGTGCTACTGATTGTACTTGTCACTAGGTCATGCAGTTGATTTTCATAGGTTAAAGCAAATGGGAAGCATAATGTTCTCAATCACTATACTTTGTCCTGTGACTTGAATATGCGTGGAATGGATCAACTATTGACCTGTGAATCAATAACTTATGTTACTGCTGTACTTTTTTGAAACTTGAAAGTATGATTTAGTATTTTACTTTCTCTAGATATTGTATTGCTTCATTGCTTCTATGATGCTTCATATGTTATGTTAGATTGTTGTATCGTAAAAGCCTTAATAGTGTAATTTTTATTGAGTCCAGGTTTGGCATCGCCGGACTTATCAACCTTCAGGCCTTTTTGCTGCCCGTGTTGATCTGCAAAGCACCACACAGGTATACAAACATATAATGACCATGGAGTGAAGAAAACTCTTATTATCTATATATTGTCACTAAAATGATTTGTTGCATAGGGATTGCATGCTCTTTTCACAGGAATGGATGATACTTGGGAGGCCTGGTTAGTCTCTGATAACTCTAGTTTTACTTTTAATGCTGGAAGAGGAAACGGTGTTAAACTAAGACGTGGTTTTTCACCTTCTGGATCTCTGAAGCCAACACAGGTCTGTCTTTTATGGCAAGTCTCTTGTTTACTAGTGCATGAAATCCACATATATATTGTCTCCTTTGTCACACAAACAATGAATACCGCCAGGACCTCTTGCATTTGAAGTTGATTTATCTGCTTGTGTATCAAACTCCCTATTTTTCTTATATTTCTGGGAGATTGTGTCTTCCTTGTTGATTTAATTTCTATTTCCTTTTTTCACCCAAGGCTACCACTAATTTTCCAATGGAATGCATTTTATTGAAGCTGACATGATCTGGTTGTAAAGAATTTTCATTTAGGGATCATCACTTTAGTTCATTTTCTGATTAAGTCTTGGTGGTGTATAATTAGATATTAACTGGCTATACTGCCATACCTATCGAGGGACATGCCATGTGTGGTCCAGTGTTACTTGCATTTAGAGAACATGTGCACATCTTGTGCAGATTTGATGCTAATAAGTTCTGGAGATTGACTCATAAGCAACAAAATAGACAAAAAGAAAACAGTTATTTTTTCATTGAAAACAATTGATTTCTTGATCTTGTGTCTTTTGCTCTAGCTTTGCAATTGCATTCTCTGATGTCCAGTAGCTCAATTAAGTTATTTTCGGTCCATTTAGATAGTATTTACCCTAGGAGGCTATGGTAGTCTAGGAATTGTCTTTGCTAGTTTGCATCTAGTTTAATATTATAGCTCTTTATCTTCTCTTTGTTTGTTTTCCTTTGGCAAAATCTGATTTACATAACAGAAGAATGCCACTTGTACTAAAAGTAATCCACATGCTATATTTAACTCGTCAACACAATCCCAAAAAAGAACTGGATGGTAACTGAAAGGGAGCTGATAGGTGTAGTAAGTGAAAAATAAATGAATGATTTGAATAAAATTTCAGAAGAAGAGGCTTGGATATGGAAAAGGGAGCTTTAAACAGCACTTAGGAAAGAAAACCTGTGATAATTACAGGAAGAGAATTAGCAATTAAGGTTAAGAACATATATATAGAGTATTATAAGTACTGAAGAGGTATTTATGTGAGAGAGAGAGAGAGAGAGAGAGAGAGAGAGAGAGAGAGAGAGAGAGAGAGAGAGAGAGAGAGAGAGAGAGAGAGAGATGGTTGTCTTTCCAGAAAGAGTTCTTGGCGGGCAGAGGGGGCAAGTTCATATGTTGTGACCATGCTAGTCTAGTACTAGGTCATTATAGTGTGGTATACTGTGCAATAATGACACACAATATGCCGGCAAGTACCAGTACTTAATGCTCATGGGGTAGAGTTGATGAGATCAAAGAGAGGTGGGGGATGGAAGAGTGGTTGGTGTAGCACTTAGCAACCTTGGTGTTTGTGTTGGAGGAGATGACTTAGTGGAGGGGCTTGTAGACAACTAGAGGTGGAGGCAAGTAGTATCTAGGTAGGGATCCTTCTCTGGCTCGCTGCTCTTGGAGCCAATATTCTTGTGGGTTGTAAGTGAGAGGCAGAGGAAGATTTTGGTGCCAATGAGGTGGACAAGCTTTTCCTGAAGAAGCTTGGTGATGTAGCCGGAGCTAGATTAGATGAAGTTGATGAGCTCGAGGAGGATTTGGCGCTTGGCTTCCTTGCAGGTGGATTTGAGGGTGTAGATCCAAAGCTTGCAGAGGAAGGGGCCTGGTGGTCAGGGACGAGGATACTGCAGAAGAGGGGGAGGTGCCTGATTTTGGCCACAACATAGAAGTTCTAAAAGAACATGGGATGCACCTGGACTGACAAGTGCCAATCAATATTGCCTAGAATTGGCTGAGCTGGCTGGTTCCACTTGGTTTGGAGCAGTTGGGCCCCTTGCTGCCCCAAATTGAAAGACTAAACCATCTTGGTGCCCAGCCGGTTCAGTATGGTATGTCTTAAAATTGCTAGGTTTGTGATGGTTTGACAATGTTTTTATGGAGTACTAAGGTATAATGACTTGGTTGATATAGTATTAGTCAAAAATCATGTCAAATATATAGGCTTCACTTGATCTAAATTCTCATCTTGGAGAGCTTCGCAGGAATCCATGGTCTTAGATTTTATATATTTCCACTATAAATTATGCTCAAATAAAAGGTAAAAATGGGATAATGGAAAGTATACAATTAATAATTAAACCTTGCTCATTGACAACTTAAATTGCATTTGAGCACCCTTTTCTCTTAGCTTGCTTTAGTTTCCATGTATGAACGATTATTGAGCAATCTCCATATTGGGGTTGGTACTTCGAGATGTGCTTGATGTTTTCGATAGTTGGGACTTAGGACCTTAGTTTTCGAGTTTTGAAATAAGGGCTGGAAACAAAATGAGAAATGAGTGTTGGAAATACATGATGAGAAGGAATATATATGGAATGTAAAAATATTAGGTTGAAGCATGTATGTAAGATAAATAAGGATCTAAAAGAATATGCATCTAAAATTAAATTGGTCTATACTTGAAATGATGAAATAAGAGACTTAATTATTAGATGAGCATGATTCTCAATGATAGGTACATGAACAGAATGTTTGGGAATATTTGAGAGAGGGGGAAATATTTGCAGCAAAAATTATGGAACTAGTGCACTAATGAGAGAGAAACATTATTGAAATAAAGAGGCGGTGTTAAATAAATAAAATGACCTCAACAAGGAAATTCAAGCCTTCACTTTTTGCAATGTTTAATTGAAACAGGAAAAGAATCTCCATATTTTAGTTTTTGGAGTGAAAGAATGCAAGAAGCTAGTGATGTTATCGTACTCGCATTGGCTTGTTGTTATACTTGTACTATGGCATATGATTCCAGTAATTAGCAGAAGTTAGCATGGGAGCTACTCGGGCCTGTCAAAAGATAATGCACAGCAAGTATTTATTTTCTATCTGAAATTACTACCTTTAACTGCTTTATGCTAGTTGATAGAGTTGTTTCGAACAAATTATCAGGGTTTTAAGTTTTTAACTATTTGGAGAAGATCTAGTATCATATACCATCCCAGTGTCTGTATTGACTGCTTTAATACTTGCAATTTTCATAGTTTTGAGTAATTTATCAAATTGACTATTGTTACCCAACTTTGTTTAACGTTTTCTTATTCATCAACAAGTTAGAATTTGTTGATTTGAGCAACATTTTGTCCATGTTAGAAGCAAAAGTCAATTCAAAATATTGCACAAATTGGTGATGCATGAAAACTGTTGGCTTTGTTTGAGATCTTAAATGGTCAAATGATGTTGGTCATTTTGATGCTTTTCTCCAGGATGAATTGCGCCAGCAAAAAGAGGAGGAGATGGATGATTATTGTTCTCAGGTTTTTATATTTTAGATCATAGATATTATGCATCACTTTGTACGCTATTTAACATGATATTTTTTTTCTTTTCTTTCTGTCTGAAATTGCAGTTACTCACCATATGATTTTTATGCATTGTACTTGATTTCTTGTTTTAGATGAATGTATAGCTATATAATAAGAAATTAAGAATAGTTCTCTGGGAAGAAGATTGGCATGCTCTTCATGTTGATAGTAAGAGGTTCCTTTTAGACGATATTCAAGCTTGTTTTAATCAGCATAACTCACATATAGAAATCACAGTTACTTATTATCTGGGCATGATTATGTTTTAAGTATGTAGATCCCTCTTTGATTTTGTATTTGTAGATGCTCCCTATTTTGGAGGACTTGCCCTTCATAAGAAGCAATGGAAGAATAGGATCATAAAGGAAGCAGTGATAAAGATGTGATAAGGCATCGTCAAAGTATTTTAGTTAGGGTTTTTGGAACCATCTTGAACCACCTGGTTCGGGACATACCGAACTGTACTAGCCAAGAATCAGTACGGTTTGGTCCTGAAAAATGGTTCAGAACTCCGAATAGTCCAAAAACATCCATACTGGACTGGTACGATGTGGTATAGTCCGGTTCAGTACGGTATAGTCCAGTACAGACCTATTCAGTCTGGTTCGGGCTTGGTTCGTTTCCTGTTTCGGTTAGACAATACAGTCATGGGGGAAAGGGGTTTTTTATCACTTTGACCAAGACCGGTACATGTACTGGTACAGTATGGTATGGTATGGTACCATACCATGTTGGCTACTAACCGGTATAGGTCTTGGTACTGGTTCAGCGATCTTTGATTTTAGTTGTTAAAATAATTAGAACTACAACCTTACTTTTATTTCATCTTTTAGTCTAGTTTTCTACCACTGATATGGAAGGCTTATGAGTGAAAGGAAACCTATAGAGAATAAATTAAAGCATACAAGTAATCAAGGTTTTAAATCCTGTGGAATAGGGCTGTCCCGATTTTTTCATGGAACGGGATGCATTGGCGTCCCGTCCCGTCCCGACACTTGGGATGGGGGATGTCCCAAGGTATCTCGAATGGGACGTTGGGTTGCTGATGGGACGTCCTGTCCCAACACATGAGATGGTACCCCATCCCGGTGTCCCACGGGACGTCCCACCGGGACCTGAATCCTTGCAAGTAATTATTCTCAGTGATAGATCAGAAGGCTTATGAGTGAAAGGAAAAAAAAAAAAGTGAAAAATAAGAGGTAAAGGAGTTTGATGCCACTTAATATCATGTCCAGCAATCCAGCCACTTGAGAAAGTCTTCTAGTTTGCTACTCTACAGGGGGTTACTTAAAGCCGACAAGTAATTATTGTCAGTGATAGATTAGATGGCTTATGAGCGAAGAGAAAAAAAAATGGAAAAATAACAGAAGGTAAAGGAGTTTGATGCCGCCTGATATCATGTCCAGCAATCCAGCCACTTGAGAAAGGGAAGGGAAGAGTCTCTGCTAGGACCAGTGCATACCGATCCATGGCAGTCATACTTTACCATTAAGGTACTGGTGCAGCCCTCAGAACTGGTCTGTGCCAACACATGGTGTACATGCTACACAATCTACACAATCACCGGTCCATAGCAGTCCTACTGTACCAGTAAGGTACTAGTGCACCCCACAGTACTGGTCTGTACCAACACATGGTACATACTACACAATGTTATCTTTAAGGTGCTAGAGCCATACTGTATGTTGGTGTATTATGGTACTGTACCATTGGTACAGTACTGGTAAGGTACCAGTATGGGGGCTGGTACTAGTACCTAAATCCTTGTTTGGAACTCCAACATGAATCGTGCTGATTATTGGAATTGATATTGCCATTAAGTTCTAAGTAACACTGGTTTATATATTATCTCAATTCTCAACAAGGTTTTTTAATTTTTAATCTTTTTCTGTTTTCTATTTTATTTGTTAAATTTTCTTTATTGTTTTTCATTGTTGATCAATTGCTGCAATACAAGCAAATCTGGTTGACAGTGTCTGTTGTGGTAACTTGTACTGGTTGTGGACTTCACCAATTTAGACTTTTGTGACGTCTATTCTCTCTTATTTGTGCTGCTATCCTTCTTCTTCACTGGGTTATTGGCACTGCAGATTGATTTTCTGCAAGATATTAAATCAGGCCCATGCTACATTTAGCTTTAAAGTGTTTTAACCCCTTGCTGTCCGACATCAAAAATTCTGTTGGCCCAAATCTTTTTGGAGATTGACAAAGCTTATATTAATTTAGCCTATGTTGCCCCCAACCAAAATGGACAGGAGAAAGCATTTTGACTCAGATTGACTTCCATTTTTGTTGGAATGGCTTAACATCACTCAAATCTCCATACAAACTTAATGGAAGTTACGAGCTTTCAATCAATAAAAAATGCATCATAACTTTGCTATTTATATTGCTTTATTTGTTGTTTCACAGGTGCCAGTCAGCCACCTGGTTTTCATGGTTCATGGTATTGGACAGAGGTTAGAGAAAGCTAATTTAGTCGATGATGTTGGTGATTTTCGCCGTATAACAGCAAGTCTAGCCGAAAGACACTTAACTCCATACCAAAGAAGCACCCAGAGGGTCCTATTTATTCCTTGCCAGGTAAAGACGATATATTGCTTTTCTTTCTTGCTTTTTTTCTTTCTTTCTTTTTTACCAAAATTTTTATATTGAGAAGATGCTTCCCTCCCTCATGAAGTAGATATTTATAAAAATCTTGTTTTGCTTAAAAAAAAAAAGGAGTTGCCGGAATGCTTTTCATGCACCAGTGCTAATATTTTTCAGCTGATAAACTACCATAAAATTACAAGTGGGAGACAGACCAAAAGGAGGAAGAAAAATATAAATTTGAATGAAAGAAAGTGCAGAAACAATGGACTTAACTCCACTTATTCTCTTCATACTCTGTGAGGTATCCCTTATTTGCCGTCTGTCCTGGAAACAAAACAAAGAAACACCTACTACTTGCTGGTCTGAGGATGTTTTTTCTCATCCATCCTTCCATCCATGTGCCTATGTGCATGGATACATGCATGCTTGAAGACATCTTTTCCATTAACCTTTTTGTTAGTTTTAAATTCAAGTCTCTATTTAAAAAATGGTAGCCTAGTGCATGAGTCTCCTGCTGTTGCAGGGTCCAGGGAGGGTTGATGTATGTAGCCTTATCCCCACATCCCCACGTGTGGAGAGGCTGTTACCGTGTTTTTTACATATGTCCTCCAGGTCAAAATGGAGCAACCTTACCTTTGCACCAAAGTTCACCCTCTAAATTTGAGTCTCTATTTGCCTTTAGTAGAACATAATGAAAACAAGAAATTGGAAATATAATAACTTGCAAGTTAACTTATGGCCTCCAATATTTTATAATCCTTGCAATGCCGACCTCGCCCAATTACTTGTATTTAAAAGATGAGATGCCAGAATATGGAATGACAAGCTTAATATTTTTGAGTGAATTGATATAGATGAATGGCAAGTTGCTTTTGCTGTTACATGTCGAATGTTCATTTGTCCAACTCTGAAGAGGAAATGTTTGATAAAATTGTGATTAATTGACCTTTTTGTGGTTTCCCAATGGTTTTCCTCTCTTGTCTGAGAGACTACCGTTAGTCCTCTCATGTCTGTTGGTTTGGTAGTTGTAGTTTAATTGTTTTTGATTGACTATAGCAGTTAGTTGACTTTGTCCATTAATTGGTTTTTGGAGAAAGCCTTATGTTTGGAGCTTCTTGTTTTACTTCTGTTCCATCTTTCATATATTGTAACTTCTGAAACATCTTTCAGTTCATGAGGTGTCCAAGTGGTTAGGTTCCTCCATCCACTAGAAAGCTCTTGACTGTAACTATCCACAAAATATTTGAGACTTTGAGTGGTAACAAAAGCTGACTTTTTATTTCTCTCTAGGGATGCTCACATTGTACCAGAGAAGGAATGAAGCTGACATGAAATCTCAGTTCCCTAATGAATTTGTCAATCCTTGAATACCCAAATTTGAGGATGACCATGATAATAGTAGCTATGAATTTAGGTTCTGCTTTGAAAAGTATTTTTTATCAGAATGCCACCTGGAACCTACAGAGGCACTCTTAAAGTATTTTTTATCAGAATCCGACCTGGAACCTGCTGAGGCACTCTTTCTCCCATTTCATTTCTTTGCAATAATTTCTGCAAGTCCTCTTTATGGACCACAAAAGTTCAAAATAATGTGCACCTTACTCTTTCCTAGATTATCTTCAAACAAGATTAGCTGATTCTACATGCAACTTTTTTTTCTGAAGCAGAATGGTGTATGGACTTACTTTCTCTTGGGTATGTGATCTGTGGCATCGCTTGAAAGTTGAAAGCCTCTCTTATCCCATCCAACCAACTTTTATTCTCATGCTCAGTAACCTTTATTATTATTATTATTTTAATATCTAGAAAAAGTACTGCAATCTGATTTACCCTAAACACTATCTTATTATTATAAAATATAATTCAGTGCCTTTTGTTTTGGAAGATACTTTTTTTTTATGTTGACATGATAGTTTATGTCCAACTTTGGCTTTTAAAAGTGCCCGTTGCATCAAACTTTATGTTGCTCTATTTTTGTTTAAACACAATCCAGGTAAAGTAGAACTTTGTCTTTATTCTTGTTTTCTCATGAATTCATGAACTAAGAACGGACTTGTAGTTTTCATGCATACAGCCTATCTAAAGTAGAACTTTGTCTTGATTCTTTTTTTCTCATTAATTCATGAACTAAGAATGTATTTGTAGACTTGTAGTTTTCATGCATACAGCCTATCTATAATCTTGTGCTTCTTTTTCTCCAGTTCACCATATGATTCCAGATTATTGGATGGAAATAGTGTAATTTCTATTTTGTATCTATAGTCTGTCAGAAGTAGTCTATGATTCAATTATCAGTTTATTTCTGATTTCATCTGTGTGGTTGTGTGTAAGGTTTTAAATCCTGTGGGACGGGGCTGTCCCAGTTTTTTCATAGAATGGGACGCATTGGCATCCCGTCCCATCCCGACACTCGGGACAGGGGATGTCCCAAGGTATCCTGATTGGGATGCTGGGATGCTGACGGGACGTCTTGTCCCAACACATAAGATGGTACCCCGTCCCGGTGTCCCACGGGACATCTTGTCGGGACCTGAATCCTTGGTTGTGTGTAATGTATTTTCTTTCTTTCTTTCTTTTTTCCCCTCTTGTATGAATTCTCACATCATTTGTATTTCTAGTGGAGAAGGGGTCTGAAACTCAGCAGTGAAAGTGCGGTTGAAAAGATCACCTTGGATGGTGTTCGAGGTCTGCGTGTAACATTAAGTGCTACAGTTCATGATGTTCTATACTACATGAGCCCAATATATTGTCAAGATATAATTGACTCGGTAACTTTTTCCTTCTTTTCATGGATATTCCATTGATGTGTGTGTATATATATATGGTTTACCGACTGCTAATATTCCTGAACCTTTACCATTATTAACTATGTTGGTAGACTAAATAGAGAGCAAGATTATTGTCTTAGGGCAAATCATATTATATCTAGAATCACCTCAAATTTCCCATACCCTTTATGTTCGATAATCTACTTTAACATGAAGAAGTTTCATTTCATTGTAATCATGCCTCTAATTGTATTATTATTCACTGGTGCACTGATAAAAGCATAATGCAATGTGTTCTTGGAAGCGACTGGAAAAATATATGTGAAAGAATTGTTGCATTATAAAAGGAATGAGTTGGGGAATGGTTTTTGAAGTAAATTATGAACTTGCATGCTGTAACATCCATTCACTACTTGTTCTTTTCTTTTGGGGGGATTTAATCACTTGTTAACTCTTGATTTTCTACCTCTTTGCATAGTATTACCTGACACTTGTGAAGGCATACACTGATGTTTATGGCCGGATCATCAGTTCAAACATCTAACCTTTCTAGTCTCGTTTAAAGCTGCAAAGTGCTGGATTTTGTTTGTCTAGTTCAATATAACCTTTTTATTAAGATAATGATTTCCAAATTGTGTGGCATCCAACCCTGATTCCTTCAGGCATATCCAGAAGGGAAGGGCAAAGGTTTACAAATGGTCAGAATCCTTATAGTATACTTTTAATAATTAGTGAACATCAATTCAAGCACTTCTAAATGAGTGTTAGTGGTTTTCTTTTTTGTTGTTCTGTAATGTCAATTAATTGAACATCATTCTTAGGAAATGGAGTTCTTGTTTCCTTCGAGAAGAAAAATGTAGAGATCTTAAGTTTCTCCAGTGGATGGCTTGTCTGACAATGCAGTCTACCGATCTGGTGGAATTTATATTTCTCAAATAAATTCATGTTCAAGATTGAGATCATAATCCTTTACCTCAACTATTCCAGGGCTTGATCTTCACTTAGTTTTATATGCCAAAATATTTTTTTGTAATTTTTCATCTTTGGTCTTGAGCATTCCATTTGAAGCAGTCCTTTTGGAAGGAGTTTTGTGTCATGCATTCCATGCAAATGTTTGATGTTTTTGTCCTCCCTTTCCTCCCTTTTCTTGGTTGATGTGCTTTCTAGGTGAGAGGGATATTTCACCTACAGACCTACTGATTCATTATTTCCAAATTTCATTGGTATGGATGATATTTGGGATATCCCTTGTTCTGTATTACATATGAATGGACATAAGAATCGGATTCGGATCCATATCCAATTGTCCAACTCTGTAGGAAGAAAAAATAGATCTTGGGATGCATAGAATGAATATAATTTTAACTGAATTAGATGTATTTATACTTTCAACATTGTTTGTTTGAATCAAGGATTCAAGTCCCGGCGGGACGTCCCGTGGGATATCGGGACGGGGTACCATCTCATGTGTTGGGACAGGATATTCCGTTAGCATCCCAATCGGGACTCCTTGGGACATCCCCTGTTCCGAGTGTTGGGACGGGACGGGATAGGACGCTAATGCATCCCGTTCCATGGAAAAACTGGGACAGCCCGTCCCACGGGATTTAAAACCTTGGTTTGAATGCTAGAAAAAAACATAAAAAGAAAACATTAAAAACACATATTATTTGTTAAGGTTTCAATATACATATATTTGGTCCAAACTTCCCAATTAACTTAATGATGTAATAAAAAGGAATTTTTGCAAAGTTATTTTAGCACCTACTTCTTGAGCAAGCTCTGAAAACAACAAATACTGAACTTTTGCTTTAAAATGGATTGTCAAACTCATTGTTGGAAGAGTCCAACTCAACCAATCTTCAAAAGCTGAAGAATTTCATGAGTATTCAAGTGTTTGACATGTATTCAATTTGCATATGTATCTGACATGGATTTTTGGAGCTGGGCTAGATAACACAGCCTATATTGAACACCATCTTAACATTATCTAAATCCCAAAGTGCCTAGATTACACAGCCCATATTGAACCCCATCTTAACATTATATAGCAATTGAGCATAACCATCATGCAGATTGACTTGATGTCCAATAAGGATGATTACCACATACTGTAAATGTTTCCTCCAAGTCATTGTTGGACCATTCCCGGCCTATCCTTTGCTGAAACTCGCTTGAGTACCTATTCTATTTTATTTAAGAGTCTGTTTGGTTGGAGTATGTTAGATTTCCTTGTAATCTGTCAATTATTGGGAATCATTTATTTGAGAAAATGATTGTGAAGGAAAATAATATGTTTGGTTGGTGGAAAAATTACTCTAGAAAATAACATTGAAAAAAGATTACTATGTTTAGTTGGAGATAATTCTATATAGGAATATTGCCAAATTTACAAATATGCCCATTAACATTAAGTAATTTTTTAATATTAGGATACCAAACAAATTCGAGAAGCCTTGGTGGAAATATTCATCACCCACAATCTATTGGAGGTATTTTTGTCAAGTGTGGATTACCACTATTGGGAATTTACCAAATACCAACCCTTATATTTGTTTTACCTTGTCTCTCTAAAAAATTAAGATGGGACCCGCCATTTTTTTTTTAATCATCTCTCTCTCTTCCAGTTTTTACACCAAACATGGTAATTTGATATGAGTTTTATTTTCACCGGATTAACCCCAACCGAACAGACCCTAAGCATATATGGTTCTCTGACCTTGAACTGACTGATTGACACTTTGTAAGACCTTTTTGGAACTGAGGGATAGCTTATCTTTTGGTACATTAGCCCCAAATAAGGAGAATCAAACAATAGAACATCTGACTGACTTAAAGTGTTGGCACTTGGCAGAATATAAAAAGAAGAATTCTTGAAGGATATGCATTAGAAGACGAGATCCTGTGATCCTACTCAAACAAAATTGAGCATGAGAAGAGCAAGCAATTGAAACTTTGCTAGGTGAATGGTTTGATACAGAAGAAAAATGATCTGAAATTCTAGAAGTCAAATTGGAAGACAGATTAGTATGCATTAAAAGATATCAAATCAAGGCAATCGGTACAACTATTTTGCATCTCAGTATAGGTACCTTCTTGTTTCAATTGTTGATCTCCACATAACAAGGCTTGTCTTAGTTATAGTGCATTGTGATGCAAATATTATAATGCTCAAGAGGGTACTTACAGATTCTGTGCATTTGAGCTGTATCTTTGGCTGGAGATACAATTTCAACATTTGTGTTTGCTTGTTCAGATGAGAGTTGCTGAAACCAACTTTCATCAATGCACAACTTCTAGGAACCTTGGGTGAAACATATCACACTTGCTGAAAGTAATCTTTTGCTTTTCTTGGTTTGCAGTGAAATTGTATCATTGATATTGGCTTGGTCGTCTGAGCAGATCTATCACCACTCTTTGTGGATCATTTCTGTATGATTTATGGCATGACTAGTGTAGGTTATAGGTGGCTTCTACTTGCATTGGCACAAGTTGACCTTCTGTATAGATGAAACTGTAGCTAAATTCTATTTTTCATTACCTAGTGATTTTACGAAAGCTAATGATTTTAAAAAAAAATGTTTGCTGGCCATATCACTAACAGTGATACATGTTGACTAAAACCAGGAAATACTGCAAAGGATTTTAGAAACAAATGCATTACAAAATGTTTGTATTCTATTGGATTAAAATATGAAGATCTTGATTTGAATATTTGTTAGAGTGGATAGGACACGAGCAAACCCACCATTCAGCATCTTCAAATACGTCAATGTTGAAGATAGCATATCTGAATAAGAAGTTTTGCTTAAAAAATTAGCATGGTTAATAAAATTGAAGAGATTGCACCACTGAAATTTTCCAGTCAATAGCATGAAATCGGAAAAGAGAGAGCTATCTAATGTTACAAAGCTGAACCTCAAACTGCATTAGTAGAGCTTTTTTAACCTATAAATTATGTTTTCAGGTTTCAAACCAGTTAAACAGATTATATGCGAAGTTTCTTAAAAGAAACCCAGGCTATGATGGGAAGGTTTGTAGTGAAATATATAAACTGATCAATGCGCATCTTCTTTCTTGTCAGGGCAACCTTGGCAGTTGGGTTTTACAGATGGTTGTTACTGTTTTCAGGTTTCAATATATGGTCACTCATTAGGAAGTGTACTGTCTTATGATATCCTTTGTCATCAAGAATGCTTGTCTTCACCTTTTCCTATGGAGTCTGTTTTCATGGAACGAATACCAGAGCAAGAGTCTGGAGCTGGTGCCTCCTGCCAAGCTTTTGTATCCAATGGTGCCATGACTACTCAAAGCAACAACATAAATGGTGCAGATTTGGAGCAGCTGGCATGCACAGCTATGGAAGGCAGTTCTGTGTCACATCCATATATCATGGTTAATGAGCATAATTCTCAAGACCTTTCAGTAGACTTGTTAGAGGATTCCTCAATTAGTAGTGGCTTTCCGTATCCCTTTAAAGAGCAGTCTGACGATTCCGTTCAACTAAATCCAACTGAAAAGTTAGATAATGATATGTTGGTCTTGGAGGAAGCTGGAAAAGAGTTCAGTCAGCATTCTGGAGTAACATTAAATGCACAAGAAAGAGATTCTAATGTAAGTCCAACCACAGGCAATGGAGATTATGAAGGTGATGCACCTAGAGTTGTTGGAATGATGTCTAAAGATATAATTGATGAAGACAAATTAATCTCCTTGTTGGAGGAAGAGGTATGGATTAATTGCTGATCTTTCAATAAACCAATAACCTTTTGACGATAAAATATTGTAGATTTTATTTATTAATTTTGATGATCTTACTACAAGATTTGAAATGGTGAATTTTTATTTTGTTCTGTTGTAAGTATTTTTTTTTCTTAAATGTTTTACGTGGAAGTATGACTAAGCATTCATATTATAAATGTGCTTGTAATATAGGTGAAGGCTCTTAAAGCGAGGATTGCAGAACTTCAACATGATTGTTCCCTTACAACTAACCCTAATTGTGAGAAAATTGGCAGCCATGAATTTGATCAAGGTAATGAATAATTTTTTGACTACCATTATAACTCTACTGAATTTTGCTTGTATGTAATACACTGTAGTCATATAACATGATTTTTTTGGGCCTGCCTTTGTGCTACAGCAGGAAAAGAGGTTAAAGCTACAACTAAACAATCCTCTCTTAACAATCCTTCTATGGAGAAAGATGACAAAAGGAGCTATACACCTTATGTTAAATACACTAGGCTAGATTTCAGGGTAACATGGTCTAAATTTTTTTTTTCTCATTATGTGATTTGTTATTATATTCCACCTCTTCTCCCCTGATTTTGGTAACATCTTTCATTGCAGTTGACCTTATATGTTAGTCTTTCCTGCATCATATGTTTGAACATGGAGTACGTTGATATTGTTTTCATTTCTTTCTACACTGACGTGTTAATTGGTACATTTATATGCGTCTATCAGGTTGATACATTCTTTGCTGTCGGATCACCTCTTGGAGTTTTTCTTGCCCTTCGGAATATCCGCATAGGAATAGGTAAACAAACTTAAGGGCATTTCTACCATTTTCAATTATCTTGATTTACGGTGCTATTTTCTGTTTAATTACCCCTGTTGATCCATGCTCAAGAGCTGGTTTCTGTAACACTAGACTTATTTTTATGTTCCTTTAAGGCCATTGAAAGTACACACCTCATGGTGAGCACCCTATTCCTATTTGGAAAAATATATGTGGTTAGTAAAAAAAAAAATGTAATAGCTAATTCCTGTAAGTATTATTCAGTCTCTCCTTCTGCTAGAAGTAGTAGATGGCACTTATTTTGTATCCTTCGGCTGAACCAACCTTAAATTTTCAGGGTTTTGGATCTGAGAAAACAATCTAAACTGAATGAATTATTAAAGGGTGGTTTTAGATATCAGCAAATGACCTAAGAAGCTAAGGATATGGCTTCAGTATTTTCAGGAACCAAACCAAAGACCCAGAATGGTACATTTATAGGTTATATGGTATCAATGATAACCATCAAGGCTTCTCCCAATTTTTTGGGTTATGAGTTTCTCTGTTATTAGATTCATTTGATCTAGTGGCAAAGATTTATTTATATGCCTTATTGTTTCATGTTGGTTAAAGAAAACACATGAAACCATAAAGATACAGTGAAAGAAACACTGGAGTCATAGAGATACAAAACTATCATGTTATGTAATTGAAGTACCATTAGCTTCAGCAACTCAAAATGAGGAATTAAGTTTCAAAAATAGTTGTTGTTTTAAGGACCTCTTTGTGGTGTCTCTTTGAACTGCAGTTATGAGGGGAAACCTGACTATATGATCAAAATTTGATATTTATTATCTTAAAATATTGTAGTGCCTAGACTTTATTTTTTGTGAGAAATAGATAAGGCATATTAATCATAGTCTCCTATTAGAATTGAGCTTTTCTCAGTTTACACTAGTTGATGTTTTGGTCTTCGTAGCCTTAAAAGTCCACGTGCTCTTATATCCTCCTAAAACACTGTGTAGTTGTAAAGTGTTCATGAAGGCAAGTTTGCCAAAGGTAACAAAGTGGTTACAATCCCTAACCTAAACTATCAAAGTAATGTGTATTGCTAGCATCAATTGCTAGAATTCACATGACAGCTTGTCATGGCTATATGTAACTTGTTTTGTTAATATGCACCTATAGTGTTATGTCAAAAGCTGATTGTTGCAAGTACTATGTTATGTAATCAGCAATATCTTTTGTGTCTCTTCACTCCTGAATGTCAGCTTTCTTAGAACTATCATCTTTGATTTAAAGGCAGGGGGCAAGAATATTGGCAAGATGAAAAAATATCTGAAGAGATGCCATCTTGCAGACAGATGTTTAATATTTTCCATCCCTTTGATCCTGTGGCTTATAGGTTTGTCCTATATCTACTAGCTCTTATTGAATTTAAAATTCTTCTCATTTGTTGCTTTTGGTGGCTTCACACTTGCAATAATACCATTTTTTGGTTCAAAAGTTGTTTCATTTTATAAAAGCATAAACACGATATGCACCCTAGATCATTTGTCATGTCATTTGCCTGTGAATGTGAAGTTCTATTTTGAAGCGAGGGAACATATTATATGAATCTAGGCTGGGCTTTAATACAGAGTAGAACCACTTATCTGCAAAGAATACATCAGCAAGCGCCCTGTTATTATACCCTATCACCGGGGTGGGAAGAGGTTGCATATTGGATTTCAGGTGAGATCATCATTATATCAAGAAACTGCTGAAAATAACCAGATAATTTCCTTTTTAGATATCATGTCATTTCCTTTATAGCCACCTAAATTATAAATCACTTAATATATAATGCAGGAATTCACTGAAGATATAGCTGCACGTTCTGAAGCTATAGTGAGTCACATAAACTCTCTGAGGGTAGGCTTCATTTGTTAGTCTGAGAAATTCTCTCATTTTTTCCTTCTACATTAGATATCTTAAAGTATGCTCCATTCATTCAGATCATTGAGCTAATTTCTTTTATGGAAATCCTGTTCTCAGGCCATACTACATTATGTTTATGCTGTTAATCACTGGAAAGTGATACAAGTTCCTATAGTTGACAGTTCCAATATATGACCTGAGTGCTAGGAGTAAATAGGAAGTAGGAATTCTATGTTTGATGGGAAATATATGGATTAAAAAAATGTCTGTCTCAAAACTTTGTTGGGTTCATGCGCTAATTCATTTTGAATCCAGCATGAAGATGCATATGTAGAGCTTATGAATGTTGAAAAATTACTTGTAGATCAACTTTTTGTAGATTTCTACTCTATATGATATCTCTAGCTTAAGCTGTGTTGCTGTTTCAATAGGTTAAAGTGGTTAATATTTTTCACTCACGAGCCAAGGATAACATGGACGGTTAGTTCCAAAATCATTTATGTCCTCTTATCTTTCCATCAAGGCAGTACTATTAGTGTTTTAATAATGAGCATTTTTGTGGTGATTAACTATACATTACAGATGTGAAGGAAGATGTCAAAGAAAAAGAAAGATCATATGGCTCCATTATGATTGAAAGACTGACAGGCAGTGAAGATGGTCGAATCGACCATGTTCTCCAGGTGACTGAATTAGTTTCTACACTACCATATATTTTTCTGTTATCTGTACTTGACCTTCTGCATTAGTATATTATGATTAAGCAATAAGCATGGCTGTGCAAAAAATTGAATCATATATATCTGTGACGATTGAATGCTTTAGTTAGCGTAATTACCAAATAGATTATAGTTCATGTTGCCCTGCCTTGTAGTCTTCACGGATCCTGGTAGAAACTTGATAAAGTAACATTCTTGTTAAATAAACTTTTTGATGTGATATTTTTGTTACTTAAGTTTTATAACTAAAAATACTAATATGTAACTTGATCCTTGTAAATTGATTCAAGATACCTTAGGTGGGACTCACCAAGTTGCTAGAATTGTCGTCCTATTTGTGTTTTAAATCATGATGATATGACCGCTGACCAACTAATGTGGCATATCTGTGGTTGGTGAAAGATTTCATCATATGCTGATTCTAGTAGACAGAAACAGTTAAGATTTGGGAGAAATAACAGATGCCTCAACTTCCCTTGATATATGCAATATTTAGGAGGAAAAAAATGGAAGTCGGAATTTGCTAGCTATTTATTGATTAGCGTGGCATTTATGAAGCCGGTTCATTTAGAACTATTTATGATTTCTTTGTGGATGTCTTCCCTCTTTCTATATCCATATAAGGAATCTGTCTCTCAACCAAGATATGCAATCTCGGTGCCAGAGACCGTACTAGTTTAATACTAATATGGTATGGTACCAAATGAAATTGTGCTGGTTGTAGATGTGTACCGGTTCACAATTATGGCCCTTTTTTTTTCGATTTTTCTAGTTACGAAGATTATTTTAAGGGTTCCTGGATCTTTAAATCATGGTTTTAACTTTTAAGGATATTTTAATATTATTTCATTTTATATTGGTCGTGAGAGCCATATGATTGGTTAGTAATAATTAAACATAAACAATGCATATTTTTTAAGGTTGAAGATGCATGTTTCCAATCGATTTGCATTACAAATATATACTAACATCTAGTTCCTTGTGGAATGTCTCTACTGCTTGTTGATACTGGAATCTTGTTCATAGTTGAGGCCTTAGACATGACTCCTACCTAAATATTGTGCCCCCTTCTGCATCTAATAATCTAAGCATTCAGGATAGCCATTGTGATACTGATCCTCTATGATACTATTTCGGACTGTCACTCCCATTTGAGGGAAGATCACAACTGCAAAATTTGACCCTTGATCTAGTTGTTTGTGGAGGTCATTAGCTGCTTGAGCACGATTCTTCAGACAAAGAATACGCAAACCGGTTGTGGTGTTTTACCCTAATTTTGCAGGATAGGTTACGGTTTATATGAAGATCCGGAGATGTTTAAGGATGCATGCTATATCATCAGCTGTAACAATGCCTTGTCCTGAATCAGCCCGAGGGCATGTCTTCTATATGCTATCTAATTCTCATAGGCCTTACAATGTGTATGGTGGTCTGCATGTTGCATGGTATGACTAAGATGCGACTTGGCAATGAATTGACTCCAACCAGGTGGCTGTCATATACGCCCCCATCATGTCTACTGCTACCTTTCTTGTCACCAAATGTATTATCGTTCAAACTATCATTAACATCATTGCTTGTATGGCGGGATAATCTGGACAGCCAGTCATCGAAGAGCCCAGTGGTCTCAGGATCTGAACAAATGGTCTCCTTATCACCTCTCTCCAATGAATTTGTAGCTTTCTTTTTTGTTTCCTTTCTTGCTATTTAGAGAAACTGCTTCCTTTTCCTGGTTGTCCTTGCCTATGTGGCTTTGTTAGGTTGCTTGACCAGGCCTACCACTCTGATTGGCCCTACCTTTTGATTGGATTAGAGTGCCATGGTGACCTCTCCTATCTGGTGGATATCTTAAAGCCTTGCGAGCTCCATTAGTTCTCCTAGCCTTTGTGGTTGTTCCTATTACTGGTTATTGGCTGGTTGTTGCGTGCGTGGCTTGTGTCACTCAACAGATTGCTTTGCATTCATCCCAACTTCTTTTGCTATATAGTAGTTGGTCAACGCTCATTAAGCTCTAGTTGCTGCTTTTGGCCTTTAAACCAATAAATCATTGAATCTTCATTATTGTATACAAAGTCATTATGAAAGGGACCGTCATTACTTTATCTCATGAATGTACTCCAATCTATGCCATGATATCAAGTTATTCAATCCAAGGTTTTAAATCCCGTGGGACAGGACCTTCCCGGTTTTTTCCTAGAATGGGACGCGTTGGCGTCCCGACCCGTTTCAACACTCGGGATATGGGATGTCTCAAGGTGTCCCGATTGGGACACTGGGATGCTAGTAGGATGTCCTGTCCCGACACATGGGATAGTACCCCATCCTAGTGTCCCGTGGGATGTCCTGCCGGGACCTGAATCCTTGATTCAATCTCTTCTATGTTTAGGGGGCCCTCTATTTGCTGTGTATTAAGAAGGTTGACTAGTTGTGCTTATTGCCACTTGAGGAGACCATCTATGAGAGGATCTGAATTTTCTAAGGTTTATGGATGACAACCCAAACCAATGGCGGATATCATCATATGATACAAGAAGCCCATTTGGAGATCCATAGCTCGAGTACTCAATATAGGGTTGCAATTGCCTTAACTTTTTTCTCAGCTTGCTTTCAGAACTACTGGCTCGTTACCAGCCCGTCACATGACTCTCTTCCGTTCCCATGCATGCATATATACTCTCTTGCGACTCATGAACATCTGACACAGACCTTCCTTCTCGATAGACCATTGAGTGCAATTTAGTGCGCTGCAAAGTAATCACCTGCTAGACCAAGTGTCTCCACTCAGTGTGCTTCTTCATCAAAGCCAATATTCATATGCTTATTTATGAATTTAGTGATGGTCTGGGCCATCTCTACCACCAGTTTCACCTAACAGATCCTATCGATGTTTATCAAAATCAGGTTTATGCATTGGGTAGCATATGGCGTCTAGAAAATGTATGATCTCTTGATCATCAAAATGTCCTCGGCAACTTTGTACCATACTCCATGATCAGTCACTACCTACACAATATGCTACTCTATTTGATTGATTTCTTGCTCCATTAAGCTCAAAACTCTACATGTCCTTTCCTATCTTCAAGGACATAGATTCAAGCCTCCACTGCTTTGAGGATTTGTTGGGAAAGGCATGTGGATCAAAGTCATAAATGGTTTCTCTGTTGGTATATCTCTAGCCTTCTTTTCGTTCTTGCTAGTGAGGTCCCAAACCTCTATGCTATGCAGCTGCCACTTTTACAAACCTACTCTCTCATGGACTGGCTCCATCTGTCGGTTAGATCTGTGCAGAATCGGAACCAGAACCTCCTTGTATTATGTGGATCTAAACTATGCCCTATGCCTGGCAACCTTCTCCTTCTGCACTAATCATTAAGATTGTCCCATATGGCAGCTTGAATCTAATCACCCTCCATGTCATCAGGATCTGATGCCTCAATCCTGCTGATCTTCGAAGTGATATAGTGGTTTAGTTGCCCGACGAGGATCAATCTTTGCTTGTTTTTGTGCACTTTTTTATTGCTGTCCTTGATATCATAAAAGTAATTGTGGATGTTTCTTGCATGCAGTGATATTGGGATAATTACTAGATAGATACTGCTTCAATCTTGTCACCCCCTCTGCCTCCACTGCATTGTACTACCACCTCCAATGGTGGTGGTCCAAAATAATTACACAGTGATCCAAACCTACGTCAACATCCTTATATTTCTCCTTTTATGAATCCATTTCTATAAGTTTAATTAGTATACATCATAAACAATCTCATTCATCACTGTAAATTATATAAAGTGGATCTACACTTTTTAAAAAGTAAACAAACTTTATATGTTTTTAGTTAAATTAGTGGCTTTTATAATTAAATTCCAGTCAATATGTGATAATTTATAGCTTTATATAAAAACTATGTATGTTATCCTAAGAAACATGTCTCAACAACCAATGCATATTACCATATTTTTCATGATTTTTAATTGAATTAATAATTTTTTAAGTGCTTAAATACTTAAAAAATTAGATAATTTTTCTTGTAGTGCAAAAAATGGTTGAATTACTTCAGAAAATACAGCTACATTATCTATACAGAATTCTAATTTTTCATATTTATAAGTTTTGAAATATTAAAATTATTATTTAATTACAAGATATCTGGAGATTTGATATTCATTCATATTAATGTAGAATCCCATGAGGTACATATATTTTTCAGCTTATGCATATGCCTAATCACGACTTGTTTTGTAAGTTATTTAAATTTAAATTCATGTATATGTAATCATGCTCAAATTTAAATAAATTACTGTCGAAACAAGGTAGCAAGTAGTTTACATACCACTAAATATGCTACTATCTTTTTATATTTTTCGAATATTATTTTATTTATTATTATTATTTTTAGATGAAATATATATTTTTAATCTAAAAATTATAAAATCAAAGAAAAATTACAAATTTTTGGCATTTTCCCTTGATTTTACCAATTTTTGGCCTATTTTAGATGCAAAAATGGAAAAAAAAGAGAATGAATATGAGGCTGGAGATTATACCTGATTTGACTTGGATTTAGGCTCAAAACCAGCGGATGTTCCCACTTACCTATTTTTTTCCCTCACCAAACGCACTCTTTTTGAAGAAAAAAGAGGTCATGTTGTAGCCTTCTCTCTTATTGAGATGGTTTGAACTGCCCCGAACTTCTCCAAACTGAGGGATTCTGCTTGGTTCAAACCTGTTTGCCCCACTTACAGCCTTGCATAGGAATCCCAACCTGGTTCTGCACCAATTTGTGTCAATACACTTGGAACCAGATGGTTTGGGTATGTATGCCTAAAGTGGGTGGGTCGAGATGGTTTGGCATGCCGCAGTTCCAGCACTATTTAATGTCATGAACACAAGACGGTAACTTAAGATTGCACCATGTGGATTTTGAGTATACATGGCCTACTGTGCTTTTATATTCTTCCTCAATGCATTGGAATAAACCAAGTAGAACACTTGAAATTTGATTTTTCTAGTGTAAATCATGAATAACGGTATGAATTCTCAATTTTCATGCTTTGCATGTACTTTCGTTGATGAAATGGGTTCAAATCATATGTACATGCTTGCATCTCAATTCAAGATTAGAGTATATATTGGCTAAACTTAAAAGAAAAGGATAAACATTATGCAACTTACAGGTTTTGCTTTAAAGCAAAATCATTATATATTGTTCATTATGTTGTGGCAAAATTGGAAAAACTGAATCATTTTCTTGTGACGATTATGCATGTCAAATTCATGGATAGGTGATGTTTATTTGTCTTGTACTATTCTTATATATATCTCCTCTTATTGTATGATGTCAGTCACCAAGGCTGTTAAATGGAATTTTCTTTGCCCTACCTTTTTGCTGGCTCTGCAAGTGTTCTTACTAGTTTATGATCAATTTTGTTAACTATGCAGGACAAAACATTTCGGCATCCCTACATATCAGCTTTGGGATCACATACGTAAGAATCAACTGAACAAAATATTGCTTACTTTTTATATCTAAAGATTTAACAGTTTCTTTTTCATTCGACTACTCTGATTGGATGTGTATCCAACAGTAATTATTGGCGGGATTACGACACTGCACTCTTCATTCTCAAACACCTCTATCGGGATATACCTGAAGAGCCCCCAGCAACTGAACAGTCAAGTAGCGGATGGGGTTCCAGAACTCAAAGAAGGGCCATGCAACTATTTTATGACAGGGATGCTATTGATGAAGATACTCCATTGACATTCTCTGATAATTCAGTGGTTAGAGAGTTTTCTAGGAAAGCTAAAAAGGTCATGAATGCCACATGATGGCTTTGAAGACTTTTTGCTGCCACAATATAGGGTGAGTAACTTTTGCTTTGAACTTTTTTATTTTCAAATTTCTGTAAGGTTGCCTCTATCCTTTTCTGTTGTATTAGCCTTTTGTTTGTAAGGTTGCGTAGTGTTAGCATTCTAGTCCATATGGAATATATCTGGAGGTTGGTACTTAATCCACTTAGAAATATAAGAATGGCAAGGATATAATGTTCATGCATGTTCCACTGTAATGCGTTTGAATAGGTTGTCATAGGGTTCGGCCAACCATCTCGGCTTTTGGTTCATGGTACTGGTGTTTGGTTAGGATTGGCATGGAAATAGTATATTAGAATTGTTTGGTTCAGAGCGATTCTTTCTTGACACTTCAATTGTTAATGCTGAAACTTCAAGTTCCTGGTTGTCTGATCCTGAAATTATTTGGCACTCCAAAAATAAAATATTTTATCGACATCTGCTAGAAGTGTAGGTACTGAACACACCATTTCGTAGTGTATGCTCAATTGACTTCTTAGTGAAGGTGATCAAAATTCAAATATTTTAGATGACAAACAAATATTAAGTTCAAGTTTCTATTCGCATCTAGTTAAATAGTATATATATCTTCCCAATCTTTGGTCCATGACTAAAGTGCCACTTTTCAAGCAAATGTTATGGACTGTCAACTTGGTCAGTAAATAACATTTAGTATGTGCGCATATTTTATATTGTAAAAGAGTTTACGTTTATTTTTGGGTTGAAGTTTCACATATTTCAGCTAGCCTGTATGCCTGGCAGCTAAGCCAACTCTCATTGCAGTAAAGTGGGCTCGCAATGCCCTTTGGGAACGTGTTGCTTTCTTTGTTTTTCCTTTCCTGAAAAGGAAGGTAAATTGTTAGGTACGTGCATTAGTGAACATGACTTGATCTGACTGGCTTCGTTGCAGTATAGGGGTGCTAGACTGCCACAAAGAAGCTTACAAACATAGTTGCATCTCTTTCTTTTTGGCTATATGGAATTTCTTTTATGCATTTTATGTATGCATTTTTCTTTCTAATATGAATATCTAAAGAGTATTTTAAATGGCAAAGTGCAATTAGAGATTCTAAGTTATTTTGATACATTGTATGAACACTTTTATGTGTACATAATAATCAAGATTGATGACTAGAATGTTTCTTTGGGTGTGTAGCATAGCAATAGATTCTTATGGAAACAAGAGGGTATTTGTTTAATGTTATGGAACGAGAATAAATGGATTGCTGCCTTGATTCATTCCTGGTGATGCAGGCAGATGCGGGTATTTATTCCATTCTTTTTCGCAAAAGAAGCTGATGATTTTTTCGTACATTCAGCAGGGAGAATCACAATGCACGGAAGCATACACGGTCCCCGGGGAGCTTGTTTGTCTGTCGGAGTCAATTGCTAATATCCGTGTACATTAAGTTTGTATATAAACGTGTAATTTAATATGCAAGTAAAATCTAAAAATAGGATGGCGTTCTATATTTTGTTCGGACCTCAATGTGTATGTTGGGAGGTCTCTTTTTGACCTGCTCTGCCACCTGCAAGGGAGGGAGGGAGGGAGGAGAGAGAGCTTTTTACGGTCATGGTACAAAAAAATCCACATTTTGTTTGGCCTGTGCAAATAAAACCCTCGGAGACGTTTGCTTCCCCTTTGGTATTGTTATTGAGTGCATGGCCTCACATTACTTTCCAGAGAAACTGTTAGCAGCTTTATGTTCATCTCTGCCTACCTTGAACTTTTCCTTTCAGGTGGGGTGAGCCGATGCCTCACCTCACGCATCCAGTCTATTGTTGTTCTTTAATGAAATGCAGCGGGTCTGCTTCCTTTATATATATATATATATATATAATATATATATATATATATAAAGACCCGTTAGAATTCTGTCTTTCATCCTTCCGCTGTTACCCGAAGATTGTCAACCAAATATGTATGAATTCTCGTTTGCCCATAATAGCCTTAGCGTAGGCATCTCCTGATTTGATATATTATCTGCACTTCGGGAATTCCTAGTTCGATTTGTACCCTTTTGACATATGATAGGTCAATCAGCGTTAAGAAATAGATAGATCCAGCATATCCACAGCCACTAGGTAGCCAAGTCGTTATTGATTAGTTGTAGAAGGATTGCAAACCAAACCACATTAGACGAAGTCTTCTAGCCCCCGACATTAGATAACTCGCACGGCGTATTTGTGCCTCGATGTGTAGTGCACCTGTCAATTGATGCCATACAGCATGCTGTTTGATCCACCGGCACTAGCACACTGCATTTAATAGATATGGCCTATAAATAATCAACATGAACAAATAAATAAATAAATAATATTTGAATTATCTATTCCAAAATATTATTAAAAATTTAGTAATATTTTTATATAAGATTATTTCTAATTAAACATAATAATCTTTTCCAGTATTATTTCTGAAAAAATTTTCTACCCACCAACCATAGTAATTTTTTTTTCCATAATTATTTTATGAAATAAATGATTTCCAAGAATCAAAAAATTAAGCCCCAATCTGACGAACCATAACCAGACCAATCCTAAGATAAAAGGACACAAGTTAGGGCACCACAAGAAAAAGATTTAAAAAAGGGGCTTACAAACTATCAAAAATTTTAGGCATGATTCTCTGCCATAAAAATTCGGTTATTCCAAGCTAAGATGGATTAACTGGATCATTGAACTTTACTAAAAAAAAATTGTTACTTTAATTTATTGAACTTAGAATTTAATTCTCTCCGTATGCAACCCACCCACTGATTTCAAATATAAACTGCTTGAAAATTCCCTACCTCCCGTTTAACAATTCCCCCACATTTTTGAATTTTAAAAATTTCCTCCCCTTCGATCCATGAAGGTGTGATCAGCCAAATTTCACCCTATTTCTAATGTTATTCAATTTATTAATCGTTTTTTTTATGTCTGTTATGATTAATATGACACTGTTTTATTATCTTTCCCGCTTAAACTAAGAGAGGAACAAAAGATCTTACTTTGATTCATGTAATGAGTCAAACTATTTTTCCTCGTCCATCGTTCTTCATGGCCTTGACTGATTACACCTTTCCCCAAAATCCAACAAAACTTGTTCCCTCTATCTTGAATTGTGGCAGGAGAAAAGCTTGATGGTCTTCAGTAAATTTACTAAAAATTACAAAATGGTTCTCATAGCAGGATGAAAAGTCGGCAAACATTTTTACCCTATGAATCATCTCTCTTCTAAGTTATCCTAAGAAGTTCGGGATCTAGTGCAGAACCATTCAAACAACATGGAAGATAGATGGAGCCAAAACTTGCTACCTAACAAGTTTGATGTAATCGAAGTCACCATACCTGGAACTCGAGGCCATCAGCTTAAAGCCATATAGGATGCTGGAGCACTTCTTCAGCAATAAGATGTGCTTTAATCCAGACAGTCAAAAAATAAATAAATGTTAGATAAAGACGTACACAATAGGATAAAAGAATTTAACCAGAATACAGAATTCGAGTTATATCAGCCTGCTTAAACCAAAATGGACGATAAAATAACTAATCTGTGAGGTATTGTCCACTCGAATGCCTCACCAACAGAAAACAGTGCCTCCCCTTTCCGCCTCCATCTAAATGCTTCCAAGAGAACCAAGAAATCCATATAAACAAAAAGAACCGCTCCCCAAATAAAAAACAAAAAAAAAGAGCATCCTAAATTTTAAGGGAAATGCTTCCTTGATCATCATAGATTTCACCAGTGCTCCCCCTTTGCCTCTGCCACCTACTAAACAAAGCATTTGTTCTTGGACACCTAGCGGCGCTTCCGAACAAGAAGAGAAAATTCTAAGACTGAAATAAAAATCTCCCCTCTTTTTAAGGCCTCAAAGTTTCAGTTAGATGAAACTTCATTAGATCAAGTACTCCCTTCATATGTATATTAAAGAACCACTTAGCGTCTATAACAAAACAGCACACAGAATGACCAAAACACGTTTGGTATGGTCCTTCTAAGATTTTAGTCAGACATTGGCATATATAAATAGATAAATATTTCTTTTTTCTTTTGAATTAATTGATATTAATATTTCACCACGTGCAAGACCAATCTAGCTAAAGTTGCTTGGACAGATGATACAAACTCTGATTTCAAGGGAAACTAGATCAGATAATAAAAAAATAGGTTCAATAAAAAGCATTAAACTGACTCTAACCCTCTTATCAACCAGCTCCATGAACCTGCATATAAGAAAGGACTATGATTTATTTACCAACAAGAGCTCCATTATAATAGAATGGTAACTGCTGAAAATCATATTGCAAACTTACAAGCAAAAAAAGAGAAGACGATCGCATTGCAAAATTAACAAATCAAGCTTGTAGTAAATGACCACTTGTCCACTCATTGGATTTACCATTCATATATATACCATAAGTATACAACTCGGATGATCAAACTAACAGGACACACAACAAAACCCTATATATGACAAAAAACACTAGATATAGACTCGACCATCAGAGGACATTGACATTCACCAATGACGATTTGAACGGGGTGCGACGATCCACTCCCATGCCAATAAGTATAATTAATTGGGCAACTTAGCTATGCATAATCTGGCAGTCGAAATTTAGTGATGATAGTTGCATCGGCCACAGAATTGCGACACAAAATTAAAATTCGTTATTTTGTATAGAAACATCACAATCTAGCATCAATGATTAACATTGAACATGCCCAACACGGAAAACCACAAGCAAACTATGACATGAATAAAAGGAACTTAGCATGGTTCTGGGGTCACATATCGGTCCATCACAATTTTATTTTTTAATATGACCCAATGATATTTTCTTTTATTAGTTTAATTCTGTATTCATTATTATTATTTATAAGCTTGATTCTGTATAGTTGTTATTATTTTTTAATATGATATTTATACATCATTATAATTTTTTTTTAAAATATATTAAATAAAATTGAAACAAAGATAATAAAGCTTTCCTTCTCTTTCTTTTCCTTTCTTGTTTTTCTCTTTTTTCGTAATTAGTTTAAAACCATACAAGCATGACCAAAGCTCTACTTGGATTAAAATACATCACCAACAGTCCAATGAATGTTTTCCTTCTAAAACAAAAAGGATGACTAGAGGACAACGGCTTAACTATTGAATCTATGCCAGAACTTTACCCCCAAGAAAAAAAAAATTCTATGCTGGAAAACCACAAGCAAACAGGACAAAGAAGACCTGAATCACCATGATAGCAATAAAAGAGCCACCATGTAAGCATGACCAAGCTCTAATTGCACTAAAATACAACACCAACCATCCATTCAAAAAAAGAGAATGAGAAAAATATAAAAGGTAAGTACAGAAGAAGAAGAAGAAGAAGAACATACATCACCGACAGTCCAACATGTGTGTTTTTTTTTCCCAAAAGAAAAAGGAGAACAGAACAATGGCTTAATATTAAACGTGTCCAAGCTGGAGAACCAAAAGCAAATAGAAATAGATCACCGTAACAGCAATCAAGAAACCACCAAGAATGACCAAAACTCTGCATGCATTAAAATACATCACCAGCAGTCTAGTGCATGTGTTTTTTTTCAAAAAAAAGAAAAGAAAATGAAGATTCTAAAAAAATTTTAAAAAAGAGAGACAAGAGCATAGAACTATAGCTCTGGAAAAAAACAAGCAAACAGAAAAGAGATCACCATGACATCAATCAAAGTACCACCATGCATGCGTGACCAAAACTAAAATCCATCACCATTCAGTGCAAGTGCTTTTCCCTACAAAAATAAAGATAAAAAAATATCAATGTTAAATTCCACCAAAAAAATAAAAGTTGCAAGTGCATCTGTTTTATCTTGAAAGAAAGGAATAGATTTTGAGTATAGCATGATGACTTAATATTGAATGTTTTAAGATCACAAAGCATGCCATGACAGCAATAAAAAAACCACGATGCACCCACAACCAAAATTCTACCTAATGACTTCATATTGAGTACAAACGACCTACAGCTAGGACAAAGCTATAAAAAATATTAAAGAGAGATGAAAAAAAGCAAGTAGAGAAGATTTCTTCTTTGTATTTCACTATGAAATGTACATCGATATATAAAGGTAATGAAAAGATTATGGTATGATCCTGCCAATTCCAAAGATCATCTAAATATTCTAGTAATCTCAAAGATCATATAGAATATTCTAGCAATTCCAAAAATCATGCAAAATATTCTAGCAATCTCAAAGATCATACAAAATATTCCAACAATCCTAGAGATCATGCAAAATATTCCAGCAATCACGTAAAATATTCTAGCAATCTCAAAAATCATGTAGAATATTCTAGTAATATCAAAGATCATATAGAATATTCTAGACAATATACTTCCTAATATTCTGTACATTCTTAATAGTCCCCTTCAAGTTGGAGTATGAAGATCTTAAATGCCTAACTTACACATAATCTCTTGAAAATGATCACAGCCAAGAGCTTTGGTAAAGATATTTGCAAGCTAACAATGTGTATGAACATATCGTGTAGCAATGTTTTGAGACTGCAGTCGCTCTCTGATAAAATGACAAGCGATTTTTATATATTTGGTCACTCATGAAATACAAGAATTGCGACAATGTGCAAAGCCGCTTGATTATCACAATAAAGGAACATGAGACCATAATGTGAAACATTGAAATCGAATAAGAAGCTCGAAGTCATAGTAATTCATTAGTAGTGTGCACCATAGCCTGATACTTGGCTTCTGCAGAAAAACGAGACACTGTTGTCTGCTTCTTAGCACATCAAGAAATCGGAACATCTTCCAAGAAAACATAGAAACCTATTGTAAAATGCCTTGTCATGGGACATCTATGTATCATAGTAAGCATGTAACTGAAAAGTGTTGACACTTGAAAAAAATGTCTTGACCTTGAAATCCTTTCAAATACTACAAAATACGAAAAACTACGTCTAAGTATGGTTGTTGAGAAGATTGCATAAATTGTGTCAGAACATGTACCGAATATGCAATGTCAAGCCTGGAAATGGTCAAATAAATGAGTCTCCCAAGTAAACGACGAAATGGACTTGGATCGTCAAGTAGTTTTCCATTGTCCATCGTGAACTTAAGTTGTTGCTGCATGAAAAACTTTTGTGAGCTTGGTCCCTAACATTCCGGTCTCTTGAAGAATGTCAAGTATATATTTTTATTAGGATACAAATATGCCCGAAGGTGATCGAGCCACTTCTAACTCGAGAAAATACTTTAAGGTACTCAGGTCCTTAATGTAGAACTTATCTTACAAAAATTGTTTCAATGCTTGACATTTCGAAAGATTATTCCCTACAATAATCACATTATCTACGTAAACAAGAAAGGCAATGAAAGAGTCATTATCCTGTTTAGTGAATAGAAAGTGATCGGCTTGGATTGAGTGCAGCCATATTGAAGGAGTGGAAGTTTTCGAACCACTGTTTTGATGCTTGCTTGAGCCCATGAAGAAACTTATGTAATCGACAAACACGTGTATCACTTGGCTTTAGAAATCTTGGTGGGGGTGTCATGTATACTTCTTCATGAAGATCACCATGGAGGAAAGCATTGTAGATATCCACCTGACATAACTGCCAATGTTTGAAAAAAGTAACAGCTAAGAGACACCGTATTATAGTTAATTTAGCCATTGATGCAAAAGTTTCAGTGTAGTCGAGCCCTTTTATTTATGTGTATTTCTTCGCTACTAAATGAGACTTAAATCGCTCAATATAACCATCAGCCTTGTATTTAATTTTGTATACCTATCTCGATCCAATGGGTTTCTTCTCAAGTGATAGATGCTCCAAGGTTCAAATACCGCTTTGCTAAAGAGCTGTGAGCTTGGCCCCCATTGCTTCTTGCCATTTAGAATCCTTTATAGCTTGGAAGAAGGTTTTAGGTTCTTCATGAGAGGTGATAGCTGAAAGGAAGGCTCGATCGAAAGTATTAAACTAAGAAGTGAGGTAACAAGAAATATGATAGGCTTACTTAAGGTCATTGAATTAGTGAATGTGTCCAGGGATCTCCCCACTCCTGAAGCATCGACAATATAATTTTGTAATCATACGGGTTGCTTCCTGTCTCTGACGGGCCACGAGTTAGTTCCAATGGTCTTAGAAGATGAAGGCTATCCAGGAAAGATAGTATCAATTGCACCAAGAGTTCGGTTCGGACTTGATATTTGGTTCGAATAAATGAAATTGGTGTTTGATCTGACTCATGAGGAAGGATAGGGTTTGAGACATGTCCTTGAGTTAGGCTCAAATGAGTTAAATTATTGATGGCCAAAGGAAATCACATGTCATAATCAATCTAATTCAATTGTAAAAAAGAAGGTACAGTCGAAGAAGAAGGCGATATTTGAAAATAAAGAAACATGTTCTCATAAAAGATAATATCACGTGAAATAAATATTTTGAGTTTCTAGATCATAGAGATGACAACCTTTTTGATCAAGAGGGTACCCAATAAACACAAGCACGAGAACGAGGTTTGTGAAATAACATAGGTTACCAAAAACATAACATAAGCTACCAAAAACATAACATTTATCACTGGATATCTTATACACATAACATAAGCTACCAAAAACATTCAAATGATTATAGGTGGGTGGTTCATGAAATAAAAATTTGTAGGGATTCTTGTCATTCAATTTTAATGTAGGTGTCAAGTTAATTAAATAAGTGGCAATCAAAACACATTCTCTCCAAAATGACACAAACAAGTTGGCTTGAAATCTTAGAGCATGGGCAATATTTAATATAAGTTGGCTTGAAATCTTAGAGCATGGGCAATATTTAATATATATCGATGTTTACGCTCAACCATCTCATTTTGTTCTGGTGTCTGGATACAAGAAATTCGTGATATGATCCTATATTCTAGGAGAGATAATTTTAATGGTCCAGCTATAAACTGTTGAACATTATCACTACGTATGTATTTAATATTGGCATTAAAATGAATTTTGGTTATAACATGAAAAATAACAAAGCATTGATATGCCTCAGATTTTCTTTGTAACAAATAAATCTAAGTAGCCCTTGCACAATCATCAACAATAGTGATTAAGAAATAAGCTCTTGTGTATAATGAGGTACGATATGGATCTCATATATCAAGATGCACTAAATCAAATGATAAAGCTAATTTATTAATGTTTAAGGAAAAAGGCCTTTTTTTTGTTTAGCACGATAGCAAATATCACAACAATTATTCATGAAATCAAAAATACTTAAAAGAAAAAGAACAAGTTTCAAATGATTATAAGAATAATGTCTTAACCGAGCATGTCAGAGATCAACCAAAATATTGACTTTATTTGCTCGTCCAAGAATTATTGTTGAGCCTTTGTAGTAAAGACCATCCCTGAGTTCACCCAATCCAATCAGCTTCCTCGTGACAAGGTCCTGTAGAGCATAAAATGTGAAAAAGAAGAGAACACAATTAAGGTCTCGAGTACATCTACTCATTAAAACAAGACTACATGTCAAATAAAAAGTATATAAGGTACGGTGTAAGGTAATATCATTAGTCAAAGTAACAACACCATATGAATGTATAGGTATATTGACTCTATTAGATAGAATAACAGGAAATAAATTGTCAAAGAATTAAATATCATTAAGGAAGAACTTACAAAAGGTTGTGTTTGGAAGCACCACTATCAAGGATCCAAGATTGATGATAATGATAAAGGAAAGCCTTACCAATAAAATTTACGACACTTTCAGTCTTATCTTGTCCGAGAAAAATAAGTTGCTGATATTGTATGAAAGAAAAACCAGGTATTGAAAAGATTTTGCTTGTAGTCGGTGGTATGGTAACATTCACGATAGTCCCTCGGTGCTCACTACCGGTCCCTGCCCCATTGCCTCTACCCTTAAGTCGATCCTTGGGTTGCCATGTAGGTGGGTACCAGACTAGCTCAAAGCATCTATTGCAGGTATGTCCATCCTTCTTGCAGTGGTCGCATCGAGAATATTTTTTATTCCTCCCTAGAGCCGATCTTCTTGTTCATCCTTTGTGTTATTGCCTTAGCAGCAATAAGGCATAGACCTTATTGATTGTTGGCAATGGCTCCATGGGCAGCAATTGATCTCGCAACATATTGTAGGAGTCATTGAGACCAAAAAGAAACTGATGTGATCTCTCCCTTCTCAATTTGGATCTCTTGTGACTCCACGGGAGCAAGTCAGTACCTTGGAATAAACTGCAAGTTCCTCCCACAAGCCTCGAAGATGGGCATAATAAGTGGCAATAGTCATGTCATTGCCTTGCCTGAGACTTTAGATTTGACTCTTTAACTCCTGAAATTTAGGAGCATTGCCTTGAAAGTATCTTTTTTCAAGATCAACCCAATATCTCGAGCATTTTCAAAAAAAGAGATGCCGCCATAGATTTCTGGTGCAGCAAAGTTGTAGATACATGACATCACCATTGAATTGCATGTATCTCATAGAAAACGGTCTTGTGATTCATCTATAGGTCGTGTGTTCCATCAACGAACCGAGCTTTCCGCTTAGCTCAAAGAGCAGTAATCATGGCTGTTCTCCATGCTAGGTAGTTCGGTCCCTTAAGCAGAGATGGCTCAAAGGGCATTCCCAATATTCTCCAAAGGTGAGATGAAATAGGAAGATGCCAGGTCATGCACAGCATTTAAGGTCAATGACGAATCATCTACCATAGATTCGATTATGGTACTCTGATTGATTTCGTCAGACATATTGACAAAGATGAAATGTAGCAACTATTTGTCTCCAACTATGTGTGAAGAAGGTGTTTCAAAAATAACTTGCTATAAGTACTAATCGAAGGAACAAACTCGGATCAATGATGACCCGCTCTGATATCATATAAAAAATATAAAAGAAAGATGAAGAAAAGCAAGTGGAGAAGATTTTTTTCTTGTATTTCACTATGATATGTACATCAATATATAAAATTAATGAGAAAATTATGGTATGATCTTGCCAATCCCAAAGATCATGTAGAATAGTCTAGTAATCCCAAAGATTATATAAAATATTTTAGCAATTCTAGAGATCATATAGAATATTCTAACAATCTCAAAGATCATGTAGAATACTATAATAATCTCAAAGATCATATAAAATATTCTAGACAATATACTTTCTAATATTTTATACATTTTTTATAAAGGCAATGACATATTTAGCCACTGCCTAATGCAATCTCCGCAGACTTTAATAGTAATAACAGCTAAATGGTTATTAAAACAATAACAAACTAGGTACAACCCTTTGTGTCAAGATTCGACACTGCACGATACGACCGTTGTCTACATGACAATCTTGGAGAACACTGCCTGATTTTGAGAGTTGGCTTCTTGATGCAAACGATGACAGTGAATATTAGTAGGAAAACTTGGATGCCAATTATCGCATCCATTACAATGGTGGAATCTCGTTAGGTAGTTGGTGATTGGATGTCACTCCTGGTTCGTTATTATCATTATAACCCTTTAGCTATTGTCACCATTGGAGTTGGCAATGAAAGCTGGATGGTTTGCTTGGAGAGATTGGACGAGGGAGAATATCAAGTGGCATAGCAGCAATGCTGTAGACATATGTTTCATTGAGACTGCGTCAGGTGGTGGCTAAATACATCCTTGCTTTGCCTTGATAATAGGTCATACACGATCAACCGCTAAATGGAGATATCGAGCATCAAAATTGTTATCGTTAGGCCGCTGAGCCTCATTGCATTTTCCATCCATATAATATGATTTATTGCCATATCTTTGTGAGTACAATGGCCTAAGATCTAAATTTATGAGTTCTAATTAGCACATGATTTGCATAGTATTTCTATTTGGGGCAAGTAATTAACAGCAAATGCAAGCTTGAAGTACAATAGCTTGGCAAAGAAAGATGCCCAATATGACTATAGTCGGTGCGGTTGTTGATGAAAAGTATCCTTTGTCAATACAATACCTGCCATAGGGTGCTCCGATCCTCTACCATGCCACTAAGTTGAATTAATTAGGCAACTTATTTATATATAATTATTAAAAAAACTGCAATCATGAACAATAATACTATATATTTCTTTTTTTCTTTGTATAATTAAACGGGATATCATTATAATTCACTAAGTATATTAATTTCTACAATTTACTCAGGTAATTAATAAACATAATGATTAAGCAACCTATAAATAAGAGATAACATAATTTTGAAGTGAATCTTCAACTATTTAGAATAATGATATTATTGCACGTCTTCTTTAAATCAAGTAGAGCCTATACAAATATATCATCAAGATTAAATCTTGATTTCCGCAATAAAAACAATCATCACAAATAAGACAAATTTCAACAATAATTAAACAGGAATAGAGGGCGGATCTCACCAGATATAAATGCCTCAAATAGTCTATGGAGAGTTTTTCAAAAATTGAAACCATCCAACTTGTAGCTTTCAATGTTAGAAACATACTGAAATTTTATCAAAACTGGGATAGAATTTACTTTGTGATCATCTGACAAAATAGCCCTTTAAATCTATTTCCCTTTCCCTTTTCTTTGTGTCACCATCGCCTCTCTCTTTTATCGCACTGCATAAGAAATTCACGTTTCTAGGGAAGACTCTTCACATTAAAGTGGGTTAGGGCACCACCGATTCCCTTTTTTTCTTTATTTAAAATGTGTGGATCCTACATGGGGAGAGACCAAACAAACAAATGTCACCCTCTCGATTCATGTGGTGATTCTACCAATTCCGCTTTTTGACCAAATCACTTCACAACCACCCCTTATGACTTGGTTGTAAGCTCTTCTTTTTAGTCTTCAATCTGAACACCCACGTATTCTTAAATGCACTCTTACCTTCAAGTAGTTCCATCAATTCAAATGTATGGTTCTCATGCAATGATTTTATCTCTTCCTACATGGCTTTTACCCACTCTTTTTGTTGCTCATGATTCATGGCCTCTTGATAGCATTCTGATTCTCTCCTATCCATGATCATCACATATTCATAAGAATATCTCTAGAAAGGTCGATGCTCTCTTGTAAATCTTCTCAGCCGAAGATCAACTAGTGGTTCTGAAAGGGCTTATTCAACGTATTCATCTAGCACATCATTATCAGGTATGGGCTTATCAACTGTTACTATCATCTTCCTATATATCTTTTCCATTATTATCATTTACCATGGTAAGAGACATTGGATCCAAGTCAATGTCAATATAATCTCTAGTAATAAAGTTTGGTTTCTCAACTTTTTCAAAATCTTCAATAGTCTGATCTTCTAGAAACACAGCATCTCTATTTTTGATAACCTTTTTATCAACTATATTCCATAATCTGTAACCAAATTCTTCATGGGCATAATCTAGGAAGATATACTATTTAGACTTGCCATCAAGCTTGAATCTCTCATCTTTAAGGATGTGAATAAATGCATGGCAGCCAAACGCCCTTTTCTAGCACATCACTATTCAGAGGAATTAAATTAAAGAAAATATATTAATCAAATCCACTGCAATTTTCATCACTTCATCCAAAAGGATTTAGGTAATTTAGCATGAAAGAGAATACATCGAATTCTTTCACAAATAATACGATTCATTCTTTTAGCAACTCCATTATATTGAGATGGTTTAGGAATAGTTTTCTTAAACCTGATACCATGATCTTTACAATATTTCCCAAATGGATCCTTGTATTCATCATCATTATCTAATCGAATACACTTTAATTGCCTTCCTATTTCTCTTTCAATACTAGCATGAAAATGCTTGAATATATTGAGCACCTGGTCTTTGAATTTCAAAACAAAAGTCCATACTTTTCTAGAATGAGCATTAATAAAGATAACAAAATATAGAATATTCCCAAGAGTTCTAACATCCATAGGGCAAACATTAGTGTGAATTAAATCCAAAGCATGTGATCTTCTATATGGAGGAGATTTATGAAATGCGATTCTATGTTGTTTGCCAATTAAACAATGAATGCATATTTTTAGAAACAAACCTTTTATCAGAAGGAGTTTCTTTCTAGCAAGAATATTAAGACACTTCTCGCTCATATGGCCTAGCCATTTATGCCATAATTTAATAAAGAAATCTTTAGCTACATTCACCTCCTTGCACAATTCTGCTTGCACCATTTAGGGTAGATTTTTTCCTTAGTATGACCAAAGAATCTTTGGTAAGCTTCCATTTTCTTTTACCAAAATGGAAGTGATAACCTTTATCATCATGTACATCTATAGATAGCGAGTGTAGTTTCTCTCTTCCCTCTCCCCCTTCTTTAAGCTTGCATCCCTACTTTCTCTCAAAAGTTTTACTCTCTAGTTTCTCTCTCTAGACCATTTCTTTCTTTATATATTTCTCTCTATGATCGATCTAGTAAAAAAATTTCTTTCAATGAATTTGATTTGATCCTAGCAAAGAGTCATGCTTTCTCATCACTAGATAGCAAGCCGACACCCATCCTGGCCAGACCACATATCACTAAATTCGATCAGCCATGATTTTTATTGAACCATTTATATACTAGTTCAATAATGATTTAATAAAACTATCTTGCTAAATCTGATCGGGAAGTCGACAACGTTGCCTAATCAACCATGTTCCACCTTGTTAATTTCTCCTCTAATATTCTCTGTACGCAATTTATGAATCTAGTGAATCTATCTTGTTGCTTTGAATGCGAGTTGATTCTAATAAGGGATTTTGAATCGCTCTATTAGTTGGACAACATGCTGACACATCCAAGTCTTTGTCAAGCATTGCAATATATGGTCTTTGTTGATCTTTATCAAATTGTTATATTTTAAGTGATCCTAATTAGATAAAGCTACTTGATCAAATTGATCCCTGACTACCAATCGATAAACCAATCTCTACTTTGACTTTTGTTGGGAATGGAGCCATGCTCCCATTGATATCTTAATCTGATTAATTTAGATTTTTCAAAATTTCTTGTTTCATTTGACTTTTAAGACATTGAATTTCAATGATATTGAATATGTATAACTAATTTATTGGTTTGAAGTATGGATTCATGAACACTATACTTGAATTTGTTACTGATAGAGGTTAGACCTAACACTTAAATTATGCTTTCGAATAATCTTTGAAAGATTATAATTAATTAATTAATTAGATTTATGCTCTATTTTTTGTTTGATAAAATAAATCAATTATGTAGTTTTTTATTTAAAATAATTTATTTTGTATATATATGATCTACTTTAAGAAATGGATTTGGAAAAAAAAAACTTAACTAGTGAGCTTGTGAAATTGATTTTTATATATGTTTTTAGCATGGATATGACATAGCCCCATTAATGGGATTATACATTGGACCTATTAACTTATAATCCAAAAAACTAGTTTCAACATGGAGCCACTGGTGATTAGAAAGTGGTATCTATTATCTAGCAAATTGAGCAACGTATTTCTATTATCAGACTCATGTCACTGAATTACATGGCCATAGCTTGATATTGAGTTCAATTATGAGAAATCATACTTCCAAAGAAATACGTATTATTTGAGATTTGTTCCTCCCAGTCAATATCATATGATTTATTTACACAGCATGCTTCGACCCCATTTTGATGTGTTATGTTACTTATCGCGCAAGTATAGCTCATTATTCTCTTTTTTCTATTTTTAAGATTATGAATCATGATTACTCGAAACTTGCGGGAGCATCCTAGATTGTGTGAAGCAATTTAGTAGATCTAGCTATTTTGGTCACTTGTGTCAATTAATTTTTACTAGTTTAGCTTAGATTTAGAGATTTATATGAATTGAATATTATATTGATGATAATGATTATTAAAATATTTTTTGAGGATTGAAAATTTATTATTATCGAGTTGAAATTATTATGATTTGATATATAGCCTTGTATGCTTGCATAGTTTGCCTTGAAAGCATGCGATGTCTGTCACATGTTCGGTTCGAGGCGTCACATATTCCTCTTTCTTTGTTCCTCAATGGGTTGCTGGTCACCTTTGGATGCCATGATAGTTTACATGAATACTCTTCAACTGGTGAATCTCTCCCTCTTATATACAAAAAAGATGGCTTTTATCAAGGGCAATTGCCTCTCACGAAAAGCCAATTCCCATCACAAAAATATATTTCCAATGGTGTATTGCCATCATTGGTCGTCGCAAATACCTCTCTCACAAAAAGTTTTATTAGTGATGGGCCATCGATGATTATACTTTTCTGACCGTTTATAGTCATCAAAATTGAGATTAACTGCAGTCATTATTACATTAACAAATGAAGAAAATGGATGAGGATTTTTTCATGACAATATGATATTCATCGCAAATGAGATTAACCACCATCAGTAAAGAATTAGTGAATGAGAAAATATATCATTTTGTGAGAACAATATGTCTATCAAAAATACTAATTTATGACCAACTGATTTACTCATGATCTTTACCAACTATATTTTATCCATCACAATAATTTGAAATGTCATTAGTATTCTTTTGCAAAATGAGGATGTATTGCTGTCACTATATTATTTATGATAAAAGAAATTTTATGACAATAGCACGTATCCGTCATTAATGATTTTTTTTTTGATGATGATAAATGTACATTTTCAATATCATACAGATGCTACTAAAACTATTTGGAGAAGATATCTTTTATGATCAGTATATTTTAAGGAAATATTGCTGTTAGGAAAACCATTGATCATAGAATCAAATAATTTTTTCAAATAGAATTTTGACTTTTAAAGATATATTATTTACAATAATTTTTATTTTACATAAAAAATTGTCATTTTTAATGAACTACATTATCCTCACAGTAACCTTGAAACATGTATTATCGATAATTAATGCCTTTGGCTCTCTAGCATGATCCTCTTTACAATGCTTGCTGTAACCTTGGCTTGAAGAGAGGCCAAACACATCCTTCACCTTCAAACTTGCATCCATGCCAAGCACACAATCATGACTCAATTCCCCAGTCAATTCTCGATGTATCTTCCATTCACTAGGTGCAGAGCCTTCAGATATTCCAACTGATCTAGTTAATTTCATTTGCTTCTAAAATTAAAAAGCAAGAATGTATGAAATAAAAGATTAGACCTTACAATATCCTAATAGTATAAGGATAAATATAATGTTTATTTTTTACATGCATCTCCCTCTCTATATGTAGACTCATAACCACTTTCCTTTACATGTAAATATTCAAAAAGTATACTATATACTTATATGTAAAGGTAGATGATCAACCTTGGTATTTCATAATTAAAAAAATTGAAAACTATAGCCGCTGGATTTTAAGTTATTATAATATTGTAAAAGGACCATCAAATTTCATAGATACCTTTGTATTATCTAAATATGCAGGAACCATCTTTAAAACATGTATGGTGCTTACTAGAAATAACAAAATAGTTTATGCAAGTCATATAAATAGCAAACTTATAACAACCAGATCTCGAGCAAAACTCAAGAGATAGTAAGATCTAACTACAAACCAGTACCGCATATACCATTTTTAGATGTAAAACAAGTGAACTAAAACCCTCATTTAATGACAACAATGACAAAGTTTTTGGTTTTAATCCCAATAAAAGGAAAAGGGAACACCTTGATCCCTTGTTTAAATATATCTGAGCATTGGCATGAAGGTTCAAAAATTGATTTACCAGCAAAAATCAGTCGACATTTTAATGTACAATAAGAAAGATGTGGTTGCTTCCACATAATCACGACTTGCGGTTGTGATGCAAACAAATTTCAAATGCAAGTATTCAACAGCTAATAATAGTTGAGTGAACCATTTCAAAAATCTCTGAGAAGTAACTATTATCAATAAACAATCAGCTCCTAATATCCTTGTTTAAGCCAAAATTATCCAGAAAGTAGACATTACCTCTTCCAGAAATATGTTCCATTTGATCTCTTCATCAGCTCAGCCTACAAGTAGGGCTGGCAATTTGATTCAACCAGCCAGGTACCTGACCCGACCCAACCCAACCCAAATGGGACGGGTTTTACCTGACCCGATTAAAATGCAAGGCAAGTATGGGTTATAGGAAAAAACCTGAAGCAGGTTTGGGTCGGGTATGGGTAATACCATGCCCTACCCTGAACCAAACCCAATTAATCTTTATATAAAAACCCAATACAGCCCTAGCCATCGTCTAAGCTTCCCTCTTCACCACTCTCCCTCTTCTCTCGCTTCTCTCTTTGCCGCTCTCCATCTTCCCTCTAAGCTTCCCTCTTCACCACTTTCCCAAAGCCTTAGCTACCATCTAAGCTTCCTATTCGGCCCTCCCACCCAATCAAGACTACTATGGACAGAAAAGATAGAAGAAAACTAAAGAAAACCGAGGAAAAATCAAACGAAAGATTGAAAAAAATAAAAGATAAGATCCTTTTCCATCATCTTTTTCCTTTTTGCTTCTTTTTCTTTCATGTCATTCTCCTTTTCAAAGATTTATGGGGAAGGAGAGCACCTGAGATGATTGGAAGGGGTTTCATCATTTTTTTTCTCTTTTTGCTTCTTTTTTTCATTTCGTTTTGGGAGATCTGTAGGAAAGAGAGCACTTGAGGGAGATTGAAGAGGTTCTTAGATTCTAGTAGAATTTTTTCAGGGATTCTTAGATTCCGAATGGAATAAGCCAAAGCAATTGGATATACCCGACCCGACCCAACATATCCAAGCTTTTTGTTTTACCTGACCTGAGACGGGTATTGGGCGAGTACGGGTATGGGGATTTCCTTGATGGGGCAGGTAAGGGTTTTGAATGACTGGACCTAAACCCAACCCATTGCCACCCCTACCTACAAGATGACAGGGATAATCAGGCCAACCAAGTTTCTTTATCATGGGACAAAGGACGTGATAGCATAGATGTGCACTCGCACCATCTTCACAATATCCTATAACTATACAAACATAGCAGCCCTGCATTGACAAGCATAATCTAGATAGAAGCTATAAATATATATATATATATATAGAGTTCAAGCTAATTTTCAAAACTTCACTCAAGCTTCCTTGAACTTGACAATGAAAGGAAGTTGCAGCCATGCAATGAGAGCCATCTACTCTCATACATTCAGAAGAACTCAAACATAGTTTCTAGACAAAACCAGAACAAGCAAACAAAAACACATCTATTTCACCGACCTCTTGGTGAGCTGATTTCTGCAGCATTCAGTTTGCCTTTCAAGCTGGATTTTCTTTAAAACATACCTGAATCCAAAGAACGTAAGTGGTTGAACAAAGACCCTGAACTGTAAAGCTAAAAGAATTAATGTGAACATACTTCTTCTCCAGTTTATGATTCACTAGAATTGACGCTCCAAAGGCTCCTCACCCAATCTGCTCCATTACCTCATATTGATAGATTCGAGATTCCATGGATCTGATCCACAAAGCAAATAAAGTTTAATCTATCAAGACACTTTCTCTGATTCTCCCCAAAATGTATCATTTTTGCTCCAATTAGCACTACTCTACTCAGTCCCCAATAGAAACATCTTGCTCCATAAATCTTCGGCACAATTTTTTTTTTTTTTTTTGGAAAGATTACACTATGCCTAATAGCTTTCACTAAGGAAATGAAAGTAAGTACAAGGTATGAAAAGAGGTAAGAAAAAGAAAGAAAACAGGGGGAAAAAACTCGGAAGATAGACAGCGAAAACCAAAACCCAATAGACATAAAATAAAACCCAAAAAAAACAAGAAGTCAAAATAGAACTGTAAGGACCGCTAGTAGATCTTTAAGGTTCAGTATAGACACTGATGATGGGATTGAGAACATGGATTGACCACAAGTTTTGAGTACACAAACATACAGTAAAGAAAATAAAATAATCATAGGAAGAAGAAGCATACCTGCAAATGGGAAGGCCAACGGGAATAGGGTTTCCAGATTTTCGGGTGAGTTGAGAACTACATCAACTGGAAATTTAGTACCTCACAACTGGAAAGGAAGATCGAGTAAGGCTTACAGGTTATGGCTATTCAAGTCTTAAAAAGAAAAGAAAAGACAACCCCAGAAGCGGCCGTGATGAGAGAAGGTTCTTGGGATTTTGGGGTTTCCTAAGGCCTAGTAAAATGGATGAAGAGGTCCATCGTCAATAACCAAGAATGAAGGGTTTTAGCTTCCTTATGGCCGGCTAGGTTTTTAGGGAACGCAGAGAAGGACGCCTCCGATGGTCGAGGGATCTAATGATTGACGGGATTTGGTTGCCGACGGAGGAAGGAGAAGACGGATCCGATGGGGCCTTTGCGGAGGATGGAAACCACGTTCCGTGTTCTCCGGGTGTTTCTCCAAGACCTCAAGGAAACCAGGGTCGATGCCGGTGCCGGTGCCGGTGCCGGTGCCGGCGTCGTGAGCGAGCATGCCCTCGTGCCAGAAGACGGGGATGAGATCGAGAGGAGGAGAAGAGGATGGCGGAGCGGATGGATTGGGGAATCGGGCACCATCGAATCGGACATTTGGGTTTGAGAGAACTAAATGGCGGACTCCAAAGCCATCATATTCTAAACTGACATAGTTTGTTGTTTTAATAAGGAGCCTATTTTTAAATAAGAAGAGAGAACACGAGGGAAATCTTATAGCCCGTGCCCCCTCACGTTTCAGAGAGATCGCAAGGAAAAGTTTGTTAACCGGCGAGGTAGTCCAGCCGATTGGAATCCTACTCCACAATCAACAGATCACGAATTTAAAGATAACCCTTCTAACATGATAAAAAATAATTAAATTATTTTTATTTTATAATGTATAAAATATTTTTTATCAAAATCGAAGATCTTATGATCATTTTTCATCAAAATGAAAGACCTTACGATCACTCCCAGAAAAGTTAACTACGCTGGTTGTCCCTCATTTCTTCTAACTTATAAAAAAAAAATCTTATCAGGGGAACTCTAACGCAAGGGCCTGAAGATACCGAGATGTGATGGATTCTTTGCTTGAAAAAAAAAAAAAGAAAAGAAAAGCCGGTATGCTATTTTGGGTGCTTGAGATTTAATATACAGTGCCTTGGGGCTCAAATAAACTATTAGATTCACTAATTAAATCAAATAATATTTTTCATGGATCCATAAATGATTATAAAGATAAAATCAATTATGATCGGATTATGTATAATTTTAACTTTGATTATTGTTACCGCGTCTTCTCCTGGATCGGGTTCAGTCGACTACGCTGGAGTGTTCCTCTCCCGATCGACCTGCAACAAAGTTTCCTGAGCACTGGTGGTGTTCTGGTGGGGGACACTCCGATGCTTAAGTTAGCAGGAGTTTGAGGGCAACAAATGGAGAAATAGAAGGGAAGAGTGTACTTAGCCTTCAGCGGAGATCCCCCGGTCACCTTAAATAGGCATGGAATGCTGCCAAATTCTGTTAGGGGATAGGCTGAAAAGTCCCAATTTACCCCTAGGAGAATCAGAGTGGTGGCCAGGTGGTGCGGAGACGTGGCCACGTCACGGAGTCCGTTGTAATAGAATTCCGGTACAAGCTAAAAAGGGCTTCTGGAGCCTTCGAGCGGTTCCCAGGATGGGAATGAGTCGGTCGGACTTAAAAGGGATGAGTCAGAATGTCCGTCAAAGCCTTTAAGGGGAGTAGATCGGTCGGACCTCAATGGAAGTGGGTCGGTTGGTTAGCCTTCTGGTGGAGTGGAGCGGCCTTCAGTGGGTTGGCTGGTCGGACCTTCTGGGTCGGCCTTCAGTGGGTCGGCCGGTCGGTCTTCAGTGGGTTGGCCTTTAATGGATCGGCTGGTAGGACCTTTGGGAGAGGGGGCCAGCCGGACCAACCGAAGGCCCATCTGCACCGGTCCAATTCAGGAAAAGCAGGTTGAGTGCAACAGTTGCCCCCTTACTCCTGGGCTTTGAGGGGACAAGTGGCTTCGAAGGATAGGAGCATTATTTTTGCACAGGTTGCGTCCGTCCGCTACTTGATGCGGAATCATCACGTCGGATCACTTCGAATCTACCACGACTGGCGTCAGGGACAAATGTTGCTCCCGCATTGGAGGTGTAGGGGTCACAGTTAATGCGGAGAAGGCACCATGATGAGGGGCCAGGCTGGCTCATGCGATGATTAAAGTGGAGGGACATGATGCACCACGTGGCAGCATCCGGATGGTCGATGTCACTTCCCAGACGATCTTTGCACCGTTGATCCGGTCTTCATGCAGATCGCTACCTACCAGTTCCAATCAACCGGTCGCTTCGATTTTTGAGGCGTGGAGAGTCGCGTCTGCCGATGGGACGGTTACAACTCCCACATGGTGGAGGCAAACACCCCTCTAGGGACTTATAAAAAGGGGGGCGAGGTGCTTAGGAGAGATTTCTTGCTACGACTGCGCTCCATGTGAGAAAAAGAGAGCCTCTTCCTCCCCCTCAGCAAGATCAGTCTTCTAGGAGTCCAGCCTCAGGTCAGTCCTCCAGTCCTTCTCCTCCCTTAGCACTAATGGCATCCAGTAGTCAAGGTCCGGCCCATAGGCATAGGGAACCAAGGCCGAGTGAGATCCAATCTGTCTGTGATGACCCGGGAATGGGTCAAAAACCTTAAGATCATGTACGGTATCCCGTCAACCTTGCATCTCTCCGTTCCGGGCCGAAAGGGTAGAGCCAACAACCCACTAGGACCGGGGAACCTTCCCATGTACGAGGCCCACCTTAAGGTCGGCCTCAGGTTTCCCCTGCACCCTTTCTTTGTAGAGGTCTTTAACTTCTGTAGAGTGACTCCAGTGTAGCTGACCCCGAATAGCATTCAGGCGATCTGTTGCTTCATAGTGCTCTGTCACAAGGCCGAGACTGAACCTAGGTTGTCCCTCTTTGGTAACTTCTTCCTCTCGAAAAGAGACTTCATAAGCCGAGAGTGGTGGATGCTTAGTCCCCGTCCTAATCGGAGGATCCTGAAGTGCCTTCCGTCGGCCATTCATGGGAGGAAGGCCAAGTTCTTTTTTGTAGACAGCCTTCAGCCCTGGGACTTTGAGCCACTGTGGAGAGAGCCAAGGCCGAGGCTCCATGAGGGGAGGAGCGATCTTGATGGCCGACCAGGCCAAATTTAACGAGATTGACGGAGTCGATCCGACCTTGGCGTTTGAACTGCTCAGGGAGGATATCCTTCACCAGGCAGGGGTCAGCCACCGGAGATGCCTAGGTAGGAACAAAGAGGCCACCAGGATTGACCGACCTCCTCCCGTACATTCGCCTTACTTATACTGTCGTACGCCCTTCCTTTGCTTACCCTAATCTCCCTCCCCTTTTTTTTTTGTGGAGCAAAAAGGGGAATGAAGATCAACAAGAGCAAGGTCATCCAGCGAGCAGTGTGGAAGAGGGCTGCCCCAGTGGCAGAGCGGACCGCGGTGCCGATTGCGGAGAAACAAAAGAAGAGGTGGGAGGAGGAATGGACAGCGTCCATAGTAAATGTAGACTCCAATGAAGATGATACCCCTCTTACAGAGGTATTGGCAAAGAAAACAAAGTCGAGGTCTTCAGCTCCTACCGGAGGGTTGGTCATCTAACCGGGGCAGGAATAGCCGGAATTATCTGGCATGGCGGTAGCGTCAGCTCCAGCATTCGCTGACCCGGAAGAAGTGGTTCCCCTTACGGACAAGGGAAAGGGGACGGCTGAAGGAGAGATGGCTAGAGAAGAGTTTGAGGAAAAGGTCCGTCGGGAGGCGTTCCAGCATTGGCACGCCCTGAACGACTCAAGAAAGGCGCGAAGTTTGCTCAGGGGAGCAATGACGGATGCCGACTGGGAGCTATCCATTCAGAGGAATCTGAGTGACGTAGCCAGGAAGTCCTACCGTGACCTTATGAGAGTAAAACACTCATCTTGCCCCCTTGAATTTTTCCTTTTCTTTTCAATTGTCTTGCATAGCGCTGACTTGATCTTCTGTTTGCAGCTTCTTCACGGCATCTCCTTGATGGATGTTGCCGCCTAGATCGCCATGGCTTGCAGCTTCTTACGTGGCCTGGGTGAGTGGACTCCTCGTCAGCGTCATTGGGCTCGTCGGTCGAAGACGATCAAGGAGAACATACCCTCTGCCACGGGGCTTGGTGGAGCCACCGTGCTTGGAGGGGTCGTTGTAGGGATGAAGGGGCTTAATACTATACTGTGGTCCTCCTGTGGGCCTCTCCGGTGGGAGAAATCTTCTCTGTATAGTCCTTTTGTCGGGCGGACCTGCAAAACAAAAATAGGAGATGGTGCTTTTGAAACTTACTTGCCCATAGGTACTTCGACTGAAGGTTAGTTGCATTTTGATGGTGCTAGCACTTCAGTCTGACTCCTCCTTGACCGGAGAGAAGGCGGTGCCGTGGAGAAAGAGGTTGGTGAAGTGCTCAACTTGGGTGCACACATGTATGACCGGGCACATGGTTGGGCTAAGAGCACCCCTCAAAGCTTTTGATAAGGCTTTTGGTGTGGGACTTTCGTCATTTCCCATTTTAAGGTACCAGGATCTTTGGTCTTGGAGTGCGGGGTATTCCGGTCTTTAGGTGCCGGGGATTCCGGTCTTTATGTGCCGGGGTGTCCGGTCTTTAAGCGCCGGTGACTTCGAGCTTTAGGTGCCGGGGTGTTCGGTCTTTAGGTGCCGGGGATTCCGGCTTTAGATGCCGGGGATTCCGGCTTTAGGTGCCGGGGTTTCCGGTCTTTAAATGCCGGGGACTCCGGGCTTTAGGTGCCGAGATTTTTGGGCTTTAGGTGCCGGGGACTCCGGGCTTTAGGTGCCGGGGATTCCGGGATTTAGGTGCCGGGGACTCCGGTCTCTAGGTGCCGAGGATTCCGGGCTTTATGTGCCGGGGTGTCCGGGCTTTATGTGCCGGGGTGTCCGGCCTTTGGGTGCCGGGAATTTCGATCTTTAGGTGCCGGGGACTCCGGTCTTTAGGTGCCGAGGATTCCGAGCTTTATGTACCGGGGTGTCCGGCCTTTAGGTGCCCGTGATTCCGGTCTTTATGTGCCGGGGTGTCGGTCTTTATGTGCCGGGGTGTCCGGTCTTTATGTGTCGGGGTGTCCGGTCTTTAGGTGTCGGGGATTCCCGGCTTTCATCCGGACTGGACTCTGGGATTTTGTACCGGAACTGGGTTCTGGGCTTTCTTCGCCAACTCGGAGCCGGACGGATGAGCTCCTGCAATGATGGAGAGTAGAGCTGCACCAAGAGTAACTTTAATTATTGGGGAGGGATTCTTACATCCTTTATGAAGTGGTAGAGATGCTAGTTTGGCATGCTAGGAGGCAAGCCGCAAATGGTTGGACCTCCAGGGCTACCCGTGGACATCTCCGGATGAGAGTCAGGCGATAGCTACGGGGCTCAGTGAAGGGCCTGGCTTCAGCTTGGCTGGATCAAGGGGCATGACTTTAGCTCGGCTTAATTTGAGCTCAACTCGACTGAACTGAGGAGTTTGACTTCAGCTCAGCTGAATCAAGGGGCGTGACTTCAGCTCGGCTTTATTTGAGCTCAGCTCGACTGAACTGAGGAGCTTGATTTCAGCTCTTAACTTCGCCAGACTTGGAGTCGGACGGGCGAGTTCCTGTATTGGTGAAGATCAAAGTTGCACCAGAGAGGAACTTTAATGATTGAGAAGGGATTCTTACCTCCTTTATGGGATGGTAGAACTGCTGGTTCGCCATGCTAGGAGGCGAGTCATGAACGGTTGGGGCTCCAAAGCTTTCCATGGACATCTCCGAGCTTCGAGTACATAAAATGCCAAATTGTGAGTTTTCTCGGTAGATGGTAGGACTTCTTGGAGTCTCCACGGACATCTTCGGATTTTGAGTAAGGCAAGAGCTGAACTGAGAGTCATGCGGTAGATGCGGGGCTCAGTGGGGAGCTGCAGCTCGGCTTTATTGAGTTCAGCTCGGCTGAACTAAGGAGCTTAACTTGAGTTCAGCTCGGCTTTGTTTGACCTTAGCTCGGCTGAGCTGAGGAGCTTGACTTCAGTGAGGAACTTGGCCTCAATTCTGCTTCACCGAGAGGCTCAATTGACTCTTGGCTTGAACACAGAGCTTCGGAAGCTTCTTGGCTTTGGTGTCTTGGAGCTGGGCTCGAAGATCTGGTACCGAAAGTCTGAGCTTCGGACCTTGGTGTTTTGGAGTTGGACTCAGAGATCCGGCACCAACTCTCTGAGTCCAGCTCCAAAGCATCAGGTCTGGAACTCAGATTTCTGGCACCAGCTCTCTGAGTCCAACTCCAAAGCATCAGGTCCGGAACTCAGATTTCTGGTACCAACTCTCTACGTCCAGCTCCAAAGCATCAAGGTCCGGAACTCAGATTTTCGGCACCGACTCTCTAAGTCTAGCTCCAAAGCATCAAGATCCGGAACTCAGATTTCCGGCACCAACTCTCTGAGTCCAGCTCCAAAGCATCAGGTCCGGAACTCAAATTCCGGCACCAACTCTCTGAGTCCAGCTCCAAAGCATCAGGTCTGGAACTTAGATTTCCGGCACCAACTCTCTGAGTCCAACTCCAAAGCATCAGATCCGGAACTCAGATTTCCGACATCGATTGTTGCCACCTAGATCGCTGTGGCCTGCAGCTTCTTACGTGGCCTGGGTGAGTAGACTCTTAGCCAGCATTACCGGGCTCGTCGGTCGGAGACGATCAAGGATAACATACCCTCCGCCACGGAGCTTGGTGGAGACGCCGTGCTCGGAGGGGTCGTTGTAGGGATGAAGGGGCTTGATACTGTACTGTGGTCCTCCTGTGGGCCTCTCCGGTGGGAGAAATCTTTTCTGTATCGTCCCTCTATCGGATGGACCTACAAAACATGGGAGACATGCGCCGGGGATTCCGGCAAAGACACTCCGATGATCAAGTCAGTGGGACGATTGAAGGAAATAAGAGACCTATGAGGCGGAGAGCTTGGGGGACTCTCTGCTACTAGAGGGTGATAGTAAATGGAATATAATGTAAGGATGAAGAGAGTGTGTTGTCTCTTTCTTTCTTTCTTACCTCCCCTTACCTCTCCATGCCGGTCTTTATGTAGATGAATGGCTCCTGTCGTTTGGGGGAGGCGTGCTAGTCTTGATGCAGACTTGTCAGGCTAGGATAGCCTGTGAGGCCATGATGGGCTGGTGAACCTTCTTCTTCTGGATGGTTCAAGAAGTTGGTGCAAGGATACAGTACCTTGGGCAGGGCACTATTCACTAGTTAGTGTAAAGAGTGGCTTAGGAAACTTAAATGCAAACCTTCCTTGCAAACGGCGTGTCAGGTGGTGTGCCATAGGACCCACATGGAGGGGGGTCCTTGGAAAAAGTGACGGGCCCATGTGGATGGGCCCCTCGGGAAATGCATCGGGCCCACATGAATGAGATCGAACTGCATGGTGTACCCGGTGACCGAGCTGGGCTGTGATGCCAAAGTGCTGAACTAGCCAGGACGCGCTTCAAGTTGCCATGCGGGCCGAAAGAAGGCCCGTGGGGGCTTCCATGCATGCTGATTGAGGTGAGACGCGAGGCTCCATGCATGCGGGTGCGAACCCATGCATTGCGGATCCACACGCTGCTCTCGGTCAAAGCCAGACCGCGGGAGGGCGGAGCTGGACCGCGGGCATGCTAGGGTGCGGGGCAGGTGTGGACGGACCTGGTGCCACGCGGGTGTGCCAAACTGGGCGCCACGCAAGCATGCCGAACTGGGCATGCGGGCACGTGGGCGTGTTGAGCCAGGAGCCACGCTGCTGCGGGCGGAAGGCTCGGAGCTAGGGCACGGAGCGCCGGACCGGGCAGAGCCGGGTTGAGCAGGACCGAGGCGGGGCCGGTCGGAGCTGGGCTTATCGAGGTGGCGTCTTGCCGGTAGTGGAGCAGGGACCATGCCAGGCTGAGTCTCGGGCACGCTAGGTAGGCGCACCGTGGGCGAGCTGAGCTGGGAGCCGGTGTGCCGAGGTCGGCTGGACATCGGAGCGGGCGGAGGCGAGCTTGGGCTGGCCTTCACGCCGTGGGCGACGTTGGGCGGAGCTGGAAGTAGCGAGTGGGGCCGTGCTGCACTGGGAGTGGGAATGCCAAGCTGGGATCCCACCGGGCCGAGTGCATCGCGGCCATGAGCTAGGGGCGGAGCTAGAGGAGCCGGAGCGGGAGGAGGCGAGCTGGGGCTGGCCTTCGCGCCGTTGGCGAGGTCGGGCAAAGCCGGAGGAGCCGGAGCTCGGAGGCGTGGCCTCCCGCGGGCGAACTGGGCACCGGCTTGGGCGGAAGCCTCCCACGGGCAGACGGGACATCGGAGAGGGCGGAGCCAGAGCGGGCCGGCAATGGAGCGGCGGAGCCGAGGCGGGCACGCGGGCTTGCCAGCGTAGGGTCGCACCGGACTGGATGGAGGTGAGGCACCCAGGGATGCCGCGGGCATTACCTTGGCACGGGCCTGCCCTGGTACAAGTGTGCGCATGGGCATGACTTCTAGCAGATAAATCTGGGTGCGTGCATCTCCGTGCACGCAAACCGAGATACGACGAATTGCGAATGAGGTGCCGAGCTGGGCACGGCTGGAGCTGGCCTGGGGCCCATTTCAGCAAAGACTGGGCAGCAAAGAAGCAGGACCCCGTTCATGACCGAGATGGAGTCGAGGTGGAAAAGTATATGGCCTCGTCAGCCACCAAGGAGGATGTCATGTCGGGGCCGAATGGGCTGGTGACCACTATAACAATGGACGATGGCATTGGTCGGATACTGCTTGCGGCCAAGACCTCGGCCAAGAGGTTGTAGGAGCTGGAGGCCGTTCAGGTGGCCACAGAAGCATCTTTGAAGTCCATGGAGGAAAGGCTGGCGGCCGTCCAGGCGGAGGCCGAGTCATCGAAAGAGGCATCAAAGGAGATGCAGAACCAGCTAGCCGATCGAGAGGCTAAGCTGAAGAAGAGGAAGGCGGAGGTGAACTCCCTCACCCGTTGGTTGAAAGAGGAGGAGGAGCGATTTGCTGAAGCTGATGGGAGAGCCCAGGCCGAGCGGGCAGCTGCAGTGAAGTTGGCGGTCCAACTTGAGGAAACCAGGGAGCTGGCAGCAGGACAGGTCCGGGATGCTGTAGCAAAGTACAAAGCTTCCGCCAACTTCACTGAAGAAGTAGAAGAGGCGGCATCGGACTTCTACAGAGAAGGTTATGACGATTGCTTGAAGAGGGTGGCCGGACTTTTTCCGGAGCTTGACCTGTCTGGCACCGAGCTAAGGGAGCTAGCGGAGGAAGAGGAGCACCCGATGGATGCTTGGGCCGAGCCTCAGGCTGAAGGCGGCGTGGATGAGGGTAGGACCGAAGTCCCAACCCAAGCTGATATAGGGACGGTGGACGTCCCAGTTGAAGTGCCAGCTGTAACGAGCGGGGCCAAAGCTAAAGCCCTTGCTGCACCTTCGAAGGGTCAGACCTAGGGCATTTGTAAAGGTCTGACCCACTTTTGTAAAGAATCTCTTCAGACTTAATAGAAGAATCCTTTTGTCATTTATGTGTATTGATGTATACAAGATGGAATGCATTCTTTTTTTGAAATTCTTCCAAGTATTTTCGGTCGGCCCTTTAGAACCGCAAGTTCTTCGAAATAGCTGCCAGACAGTAGCTCAACCCAAACTTAAATATTTAGGAGAATTTTCAAGTATTAGTCCGTCGCTTGTCTGGGCTCAAAAACTGGAGAGTGGCTGAGGCGGGCGATGGACTGTAGCTCAGGTCGGACCAATATACTTAGGATTTTCTTCCCAAGTGTTGATCCGTCGGCTCGTCCGAACCCAAAGATGGTTGAGATGGGCGACGAACTGTAGCTCAGGCCGGACCAATACACTTAGGATTTTCTTCACAAGTATTGATCCGTCGGCTCGTCCGAACCCAAAGATGGTTGAGGCGGGCGACGGACTGTAGCTCAGGCCGAACCAATACACTTAGGATTTTCTTTCCAAGTGTTGATCCGTCGGCTCATCCGAACCCAAAGATGGTGCTGACCGGGGTCGGTCTCTCAGAAGTGGGCTGCCCTAGAGCCTTTGCCAACCGGGGTCGGACTTTCGAAAATGGGCTGCCCTAGAGCCTTTACCGACCGGGGTCGAACTTTCGGAAATGGGCAGCCCTACAGCCTTTGCCGATCGGGGTCAGACTTTTGGAAGTGGTTCATAGAAGAAGTTGTGAACTTTATTGATAATACTTGCGAAGGTTGTCTACATTCCACGGGCGTGCTATTTGCTGTCCGTCCAAATGTTCGAGTCAGTAGGTTTCAGCTCGAATTGCCTCAGCGACTCGATAGGGTCGTTCCCAATTAGGGGAGAGTTTTTCTTGCTCGGTCGATCTTAAAATCTACGTCCTTCACAAAACCAGATCTCCGACCCAGAAGGTTCGTGCTTTGACTCATGAGTTGTAATATCTGGCCATCTTCTAATGGTAGGCCGCCATCTTCAAGCTTGTCCGGAGCCTGGTTTCTTCAAGTAAATCTAGATCAGCCCTCTATTGCTCTAAGTTGGTGGTGCGGGCACCAGACTCAGAAGAAGACTTCAGAGCTCCATCTGGATCTCTGATTAACCTTGCCCGAGGAATTAGGTTTTTTGGCTTGTAATAAGGGTTGACTTGATCAACTCAATTTTAGCTTGAGTCTGTATTACCTGCATTTTTATTTTGTTGAGTCATGTTGACTCAGTAGTGGTCTAGGGCTTCAACCTGGGGTGTTACATTTTTTCCCAAGGCCAAGCAAGTGGGCACCACACTCCCAGCCATACGCCTGAGTCCAGGGGGCGTCACATCTCCATCCAGTAGGCTTTGGTCCCCACACCGCAGGATAGTAGGTTCCTTCTCTCATGCGCCATTTAAGTAGAGAGCAATCAGGGATCCACAATTCAAGGGGGCGGCCCACAATTTTCCATAAGAACCAAGCTATGAAAAGAAACAAATTCTTCTTGGAGAGTACTTCAAGGGGGCGCCCATCCCATGCCAAAAATGCCCAAAGCAAAGTTGGGAAGAGCCATAACTTGGGGAGAAAGAAAAGGAGGTGTCCAAAAAAAGTTGAGCCATGGAAGGAAGGAGATTTCTCTTGAAGAGCAAGGTTAGGAGGCGCCCTAGTAATTCCAAATAAAGCCAGATATAAAAAGAAAGAAATTTCTCTTGAAGAGCAAGGTTAAGAGGCGCCCAAACACTTCCAGATAAGGCCAAGCATATAAGGAAAAAAATAATTTTTCTTGGAGGTCAAGGCTAGGAGGCACCACCCACTTTCCTTTTTAAGCCATCAATCAATTTTATGGAATTATTTGGCCGGCCATATGTGTAAGGATTGATCCTACAATCCTAATTTGCAGATCCCCTCCTTTAGTCCCACATGGGAAGATGTAAAACCCTACTCTCTTGTAAAGTCCTATAAATTAAAACCCCTTTGTAAGTTCTAATCAATCTGATGAATGAAGCCAACTTTTTTTGTGAGCAAACTCTGTGTTTTCTCTCTTCCGCACTTGCATCCAGGTGTTGAGCTCCATAAGGGAGTAAATCCGGGTTCCCCAGGAACCTTGAGGAGGTGTGAGATCTCCAAACCCCAAATCCTAGGTTAGCCACTTCTACTCCAAAACCCTAGCCACCCATCATCCACTTCAATCCACCAAACCCTAGCCTATCCCACCTCCCACGGCCTCTCTCTCCAAGTCCAAGCCGACCACCAGCATCCAGCTCCAGTCCGGATACTTCAGATCCATAGCTCTTTTCAGAGGGAGTCGAATCAGCCTTCAAGAGAATCCGGATCTCAGCGACATCAGCCTTCAAGTTCTTCGAACTGGTAAATCCTTCCCTGAGTCTCTGAATCCATCACTTTTTTTCTTCTTCCCAGATCTTGAGTTCAGGAGAAGCCGACCCAGCCACGAGACCAGTATTGGAGGATCCATTGCGAAGATAGCCGAATCCGAGGATCCAACAATCTGCTCGAGAGAGTTCTTCCACCCAAATTCTGTGAAGATCACTGTCTGGTTGGTAAACCATCTCTTCTCTTTATTTTTGTCATGTTGAAAGTTCAGAGCGAAACCCTAGGTCTGGGAGTTTCTCAACCCCCGGCGATCCGTTACTTCTGAACTACTCTGATAACTTAGCTTCTTTGAATTGTGCTTTCAATTATTATATAGTTTCTTTCAATTTAGTTTAACTTTCTTTGAGTTTAAGCCAACTTCAAAACATTAAAATAATAATAATAATAATCTTAATTTACTTCCGTATACGCTTCTTTGTTTTTTGTTCTGCATCATTTTTTTGCATCATCTCTTTCGTTCTGCATCAGTTGGTTGGCTCAGTGAAGTGATCAATCCGCAGGGATTGCAAAGAGACTTCAACGGGGATGACTGCCTCACTTTCGTAGGTCAGGTTGAATGGGGTCTCCCCGGTCGCTGTTCGGGCGGTTGTCCGATATGCCCAGAGCACTGAGTGAAGCTCTTCTGCCCAAAGCCCTTTGGCTTCGTTCAGCCAGGTCTTCAGTCCGTGCAGGATCGTCCGATTGGTGACCTCAGCTTCTTCATTGGACTGAGGGTAGCCTACCGACGTAAGCCGATGGGAGATGTGATATTTGTTGGGAATTGTGTCCCAAAGGATACATTATACTGGGCGGCAATGTATCAAGTATAGGTTGTTGTGATTCACATCGGTTGGTTGTCCTCTTGACCAAAGGAGTGTGGTGACACTGATGTGATGCAAGTAAGATATGTGATATCATATTGAACGTGACTCCGTGCAGTCCCTTTCTGCCAAAGGATACTCATGATTGGATATGGGTATATGTGTCCCTCTGACCTGAGATCATCATGGTAGCTTGCAAGAAACTCCCTGTGCTTTAGTGCCAGACTACCCGAATTTCTAATTCGATGATGAAAGGTTTCTAGGTACAGGCAAGTACTTGTGAAGCAGTGATGGACCAAGATGAATTGACCTATCCAAACGGTTTGGATTAAATATCTCGCAGTGTCTCAATTTAGCAAATCCTCGGCCGGGGATAGTCCTAGTGAGGAGTCACTGGACTTGCGAGGTTGAGACATATTGTGGACTGACCAGATTAGAGTTGGCAGTCTAACCCTCGGTCGTTCTGAGCATTAGAGGTCAAAGGGATGATTTATACGGTAACCATATGCCAGAGGTTCGATAGATTGCTCTCGCATCTTCGACCTATTCGGACGCCGGGACCCATTGCTAGATGGTTTCTTGTGCTGGTACTGGAATTGTTCCAGTGCTACCGTTTAGGTTCGAACCTATGAGGTCACACGCCATAGAGGTTTTCTCTCTGATCCAGGCACCGATTACGATTAAGAATCGTCTAGGTAATTTTTGGTCACGGTTATTGTCAGAGCACACTTATTGATTTGACATGCATTAGGTCAATCAGGGATGGTTCGGGTTGATACCTGATCAACCTGGACTGAACCAATTTGGATTGTGTTTTAATTTGAATGGGATTCAAAATTAAAACCCTCTCTCTCTTGGTTAAGTGAATATTTGAAACGGGTTTAATTAGTCTGGACCGGTTACTTTAATTAAGCAAATTAGTATTGAACTAGGTTCAATTGGATTAAACCGGATGAATTTCCATTGAACCGGTTTAATTGCTATTGAACCAATGAAATTGAATTATTTGGACCGTTTGTTTTTTGGGACGGTTTAACTGAAGACTAAGTCTTCGTCTTCCTCTATCCACGATGGAATGAAATACTGTTTTTCTTCCCACTTCCCTGTAGTTGCTGGAACCGCAGAGAAGTCATGCGGGGTATTGGATGAGGGCCAGTGCCTTCTATATAAGATCAGTCCGAGCGTCTTTCAGAAAAGAGAGAGATAGAGATCAAAAACAAAAGAAAAACAATAACAACAGACCAAGAGGGAGCGATTGAGGTTATGTTCAATCTCTTCTAGGAGCATTGAGAGCTTGTTTCCTCCACAGCAAGGAAGAGAGAAGCATTGAGAGATTTTCCCGGTGTGCTCGAGTCTGAACTGGGGTTTGTCTTGAAGAAGACAAGCAGTGGACAACGTTCTACTCCCCTGTTTCTCAACCGTAGTCTCTTGTGGATTTCCGGTGGCTAGCACCGCGTCTGGAGATCGGATCATCTCAGAGCCCAGGCGTGGATTCTAATAGAGGGTGCGCAACTGTGCACCTCGAGAGCATTCATCGGTGGCCTATTGTATCTGCCACTGCTGATGATCTGAATGCCTGCACCGTTTACAAAGCCAGCAACACCAGAAATTTCAGCAGATTATTCTCAGATGGGAAAAGGTTTTTGGCTGGTTTGAAGCCCAAAAACAGAGCTGCGAGACGTTCCAGGAAAGAAGACGATCGGAATAAATATATTCCAGTTATTCCAGCGTTTTACAGTTTTATCCTAATTCTATTCCAGGGTTATTCCAAGCAAGATAAAGCCAGGTATGGGTTTTTTTTTTTTTCTTTTCTTACCAACAGAAATGTGAAATATTAGAGGTTGACCTCTGCCGCCAGATAGAAGTTTACCTCTGCAATATGTTTATTTTATTGCCTAGCTACATGTTATCATGTCTACATGTTTAAATAAATGTTGTACATGCCTATTTTATTAAATACATGCAACATGTTCATGTTAGATCTAGGGTGTTTAATCTAGGATTATGAAATAATTTTTTCGCATGCATGTTAAACTATTTAAAATGAATAGTTATTTCACCTGCTAGTGTAGTAATCCCTGGATAGAATGTCCTCCAGTGTGGCAACACCTGCAGGCAAGTTATTTACAGTGGTATCAGAGCCAGGTTCAGGAGTAACATGGCATGATTGCATGTAGACCAATTTTTAAATTGTGAATCTGTATCGAGTATAGAGTACTGCGAGGAACCTAGTTGCGACTTTCACCATGGCTGTGTGTCCTAGGGCACGAAGCGGTCGTCTGTGTTGGCCTTTTCAGAAGGTACCTTAAAGGAAATTTAAGGATTTAAAAATGTTTTAATTCAGTAGATACAGATGCTTGGCATGTATAAATGTATTTGGGCTGATATACTGATAACATTGGAAATGTTGCATGGAATAAACTATAAAATTGTTTTACATGATTAGTAAATTAAAAGGAATTTTTTGATTAATGTTGGACTTAATAAATGATAATCAAACTTAAGGTTTATGAAACCTAAAATGTCATTTACATAAGTCATTCGGGTAAATTGGGTTAGTCATCTAATTGGATCCTTAACTGGGTTAGACTTAGGTTTAGTTGAACTAGATTAAAGGAAGATTAATCAAATATTGATTAAGGTTCTTCTTTTAGTACTATCTAATAGTTAGCTTAGTTGATCCGTTCATCTAAAATGGATCCAATTAGTGGCTCAGTGGAAGCCTGAGTCTTTTGGCAAATCTAATCGAGTCTGGTAAACCAACTGGTGTCGAGGTAGGTCTAGCATATTGATCATGGTTGCATGAGGCTGCCTCTTTCCTGGCCAACTTGGTTGGTGTCTAGGAAAGATGGTTAATGGCAGTTACTCACCCATGATCTCACCTACCTGGCTAGTTGAGTCGACCAGAACTGATTTGAAAAGCCCGCTGACTCGAGTTAACCCAAGTCACCCAGGTTGATCAGTCTAACTGATCTATAGGTGCTCATGGATCAATTGTTGTATTGTTTCAACCCTCTTGGAATCTGATTTATTCAGTGGGAGGATGATCCATGCTTTTGTCTATCTCTTCTGTCACAACCAAAATCCTCTAAAATTATTAGGTCCTTAAAAGACTAAGTCAAGGAGTTGACGGTGTCTTAGCCTCCCATTAAGTCAGTTAGTAATGTGTCCACTAGCTTGGTGTGCATCAGCAGTTCCATAGAACGGGTACACATCTGGCGACTGGAATTACTCTCGATTAATGATAATTCAGTGTGACTTTCTTAACAATGATCAGGTGGGCTGGCCATAGTCAGGCTTGATCGTTCGTTAGATAGAAACATTGGATAGGTCATGTTAATGGTTGGACCTAACCAGAGACCCTCAATAGAAGGTCCCTAGGCTGATTGGGGTGTTTTCTGGGGCAAAACTTAATACTGAAAATTGCTTAGGGAAGAAATTGGTTAAGAACCTACCTTTAGATGCGTATGAGTGAGCTGGCCATAGTCGGGTTCATACATGGTCTATTGGATTTCAGTACCCACTATGAAATATGATTTCATGGATTGGAGGTTAGAGGCTCCCAGTCTGATAAGTTAGTGGGAGGGACCTTTAGATTAAAGTCCAAGTCTTTAGGTTTAATGTTTAATTCATATACTAATAGGCTTGTTTTTCCTTTCAGATGACTTCAAACTTATCGCTCCGATCACTTCTCGACAACGAGAAGTTAAAAGGTCCCAACTTTGATAGCTGGTATCGAAGGTTGAGGATAGTCCTGGAGCATGAAAGGATCCTTTATGTGATAACAGATCCTGCACCTGAGAACCCTCCTGCCAATGCTCGGGGCCCGGTTAGAGACGCTTATTTGAAGTGGGTCTCTGATCGGACCACTATCCGATGTATTATGTTGGCAGCGATGAATGACGAATTCAGTCGCAAGTTTGAGGAAGCTCAGCCAGATAAGATCCTTCAAAAGTTGAAGGAATCTTTTGGCGTACCTGACGATGTAGAGCGGTACAAGGTTTCTTGTGCCATCTACAACGCCAAGATGCCAAATGATGGTTCAGTCACTGATCATGTACTATACATGATCGAGATGATTAAATGGTTGGGCAAGCTTGGGTGTCCTTTGCACGAGCAGCTCGGCAAGGACGCGATTCTGAATTCTTTGCCGTCCTCCTACCTTGATTTTCTCGATCATTTTAGAATGAACAGGCCTACAGTAAACTACTATGGTTTGTTAGGGTTATTGCAGACTTACAAGAAAGACCACCACCTGAACAAGGGGGTGGTGAATTTAGTGGGAGGATCTGGAAATCGTCATCCTTTTAAGAAAGGGAAGAAAAATAAAAAGGGTAAGAAGGTGCAAAGTGCTCCTGGACCGAGTCAGACCAGGAAGGTAAAAGCTGATCAGTCAAATGCAGAGTGCTTCTACTGTAAGAAGCGAGGACACTGGAAGAGGAATTGTTCTCTCTATAAAGTGTCCTTAGACCCGAACAGGCCTAAGAGGAGAAATCACAGGGTGCTGGACAAGGTATTTATATGATAAGTCCTTGTAATTTCTCTATTCGTGATACTACTGACTGGGTATTGGATACCGGTAGTCCCATTCATGTTTGCAATTCATTGCAGGGACTACAGGTTAGCAGGAAATTCAAAGATGGGGAGCAGTTCCTAAGCGTCGGGAATGGAAATCGTGTTCCAGTACTGGTGATTGGGGTTCTGAGTCTGGTCTTCAAGTCCTGTACTGTCAAGCTAGTTGACTGTCATTACTGCCCTAGTTTTATTATGTGTATTATCTCTGTAGGCCAGTTGGCCAGTTGTGGTTATGAACTTTCAATTAAAGGAGATATTTGTCAGGTTATTGTGAATAACTGTGTGATAATGAAAGCTAAGTTGGATAATGGCATTTATGTATTGTCACGGCCTGTTAGTGTTATGTACACATCTAGCAAACGCCCAAGGTTAGAAAATGTTAGTGATCTATATCTATGGCACCGTAGATTAGGTCATATTAACCAGAATAGGATATACAAGTTGCGAGGAAAAGGTCTCCTCGAGGTCAGTGATTCTGACTCACTGCCCACTTGTAAATCCTGTTTACTTGGTAAGATGACCAAATCACCTTTTACTGAAAAAGGTGAACGAGCTACAGAATTGTTGAGTCTTGTACATACTGATGTATGTGGACCCATGACAGTTATTGCTAGAGGAGGATATAGATATTTCATTACTTTCACAGACGACCTATCGAGGTTCGGCTATGTCTTCTTAATGAGACATAAGTCTGAGTCGTTTGAAATGTTCAAACGATATCGTAATGAAGTGGAAAAACAAACTTGAAAAAGTATAAAAACCCTTCGATCTGATCGAGGTGGTGAATACCTATCTAGTGAATTCCTGATATATCTTGAGGAGAATGGGATTCTCTCTCAATGGACTCCTCCTGGAACACCTCAATGGAATGGTGTGTTTGAACGGAGGAATCGAACATTATTGGACATGGTTCGATCTATGATGGGTTTTGCTACTCTGCCGATATCCTTCTGGGGACATGCTCTTGAGACAGCTTGTTACCTGTTGAATAATGTTCCGAGTAAGTCTGTTGTCTCCACTCCATATGAGATGTGGACATGACGTAAGCCCTCAATTTCACACCTTCAGGTCTGGGGTTGTTCGGCTTATGTAAAATGTTTGGACACAGACAAACTTGGTCCTATATCTGATCGAAGCTTCTTTATAGGATATCCTAAGGAGACAAAAGGGTATTTCTTCTACTTGGAGGATGAACAGAAAATATTCATCGCTCTTAGAGCTATCTTTTTAGAAAAGGAGTTTCTTGGTGAAGAAACTGTAGCCTCTAAGATTGAACTTGGTGAAGTTCAACCAGTAGAAGAACCTACACATTCTAGAGATGTCACTGAACCGGCTGTGATTGGATCACATCCAGAGACTATTATTAGGTGATCCAGTAGAGTACTGCATCAGCCGGACAGATACTTAGGTTTCTTGGTCCGGGACGAGGATCCTATTGAACTCGATGAGAACAATGAGGATCCAATCACCTATATGGATGCACTTCAGAGATCTGACTCTGAGGCATGGCTTGGTGCTATGCGATCCGAGATGGAGTCCATGGAGATCAACCATGTATGGACATTGGTTGATCCACCTGAAGGGATAAAATCCATCGGGTGCAAATGGATCTTCAAGAGGAAAAGGGGTGCAGATGGAAAGGTTGAGACCTATAAAGCCCGTCTGGTTGCCAAGGGGTATCGTCAGCGATATGGTATCGATTATGACGAAACTTTCTCCCCTGTGGCAATGCTCAAGTCTACTCGGATCATGCTTGCTTTAGCAGCACATTTTGACTATGAGATCTGGCAAATGGATGTCCGAACAGCCTTCCTGAATGGAGAGCTGGATGAGGAGGTGTATATGATGCAACCTGAAGGGTTCACATCCACAGACGAGTCGAAAGTGTGCAAATTGCAAAGATCCATTTATGGACTCAAGCAAGCATCTCGAAGTTGGAATATGCGGTTTGATAAATGTATCAAATCGTATGGCTTCGTTAGAAACGGAGAGGAACCGTGCATCTATAAATGGGCTAATGGTTCTGTGATTGTATTCCTGGTACTGTATGTTGATGACATTATCTTAATCGGAAATGACATTGCTGCAATGCAAGGAATAAAGGTCTGGTTGTCATCTCAGTTCTCCATGAAGGACTTGGGTGAAGCCTCTTTCATACTTGGTATGAAAATCTATAGAGATAGGTCTAAGAGGCTTCTGGGATTGTCCCAATCTACGTATATTGATACTGTGCTGAAACGGTTCGACATGGAAAATTCTAAGAAAGGCTATCTTCCGATAGGTTCTGGAATTACTCTTTCCAAGAAGGATTGTGCAACAAGTCCTGAGAAAAGAGAGCGCATGAATAGAGTACCTTATGCTTCTGCAGTAAGCTCTATCATGTATGCTATGACATGTACTAGACCAGATGTGGCATACTCACTAGAAATAGTGAGCAGATACCTGTCTGACCCTGGTGAGGCACATTGGAAGGTGGTTAAAACCATCCTGAAGTATTTGAGAAATACTAAGGACCAGTGGCTAATCTATGGAGAATCTGACTTGAAACTTGTGGGGTACACTGACTCCAGTTTCTAGTCAGACAGAGATGATAGCAAGAGTGTGTCAGGGTTTGTGTTTACCCTAAATGGAGGAGCGATCTGCTGGAAGAGTTCCAAGCAGGCTTTAGTTGCAGACTTGGTATGCGAAGCAGAGTACATTGCAGCATCAGATGCAGCGAAGGAGGCCGTGTGGTTGCGGAAGTTCTTTACAGAGCTAGGGGTGGCACCTTCCCTAAATGGACCTATTCCAGTGTATTGTGACAACACTGGAGCCATTGCTCAAGCCAAGGAGCCAAAATCTCATCACCGCACAAAGCACATTCTGCGGCGCTACCACCTCGTTCGAGAGATCGTGGAACGATGCGATATCATTCTTCTGAAGATTGATGGAAAAAAAAATCTTGCTGACCCCTTCACTAAAGCCCTCGGAATCAAAGAGTTCGACTACTACAAAAGGGAAATGGGTATTAGATATTGTTCTGATTGGCTTTAGTACAAGTGGGAGTTGTTGGGAATTGTGTCCCAAAGCCAATCACCTAGCCTGTAGGCGGTTGAGCATTAAATTATACATTGTATATGAATTAATAAAAGATTATTTTGGCAGCTCATCACTATTGACATTTTCCTGTAATGAACTCTTATATGTGATGAAGTCCTTAGGACTGCACTAATTTTGATATAGAGAGGATATATCAAGTGGTCCTTAAAAACAGGTTCACAACCAAAGGATACATTATACTGGGCGGCAATGTATCAAGTATAGGTTGTTGTGATTCACATCGTTTGGTTGTCCTCTTGACCAAAGGAGTGTGGTGACACTGATGTGATCTGCAAGTAAGATATGTGATATCATATTGAACGTGACTCCGTGCAGTCCCTTTCTGCCAAAGAGATACTCATGATTGGATATGGGTATATGTGTCCCTCCAACTTGAGGTCATCATGGTAGCTTGCAAGAAACTTCCTGTGCTTTAGTGCCAGACTACCCGAATTTCTAATTCGGTGATGAAAGGTTTCTAGGTACAGGCAAGTACTTGTGAAGCAGTGATGGACCAAGATGGAATTGACCTGTCCAAACGGTTTGGATTAAATATCTCGCAGTGTCTTAATTTAGCAAATCCTCGACCGGGGTAGTCCTAGTGAGGAGTCACTGGACTTGCGAGGTTGAGACATATTGTGGACTGACCAGATTAGGGTTGGCAGTCTAACCCTCGGTCGTTCTGAGCATTAGAGGTCAAAGGGATGATTTATACGGTAACCATATGCCAGAGGTTCGATAGATTGCTCTCGCATCTTCGACCTATTCGGACGCCGGGATCCATTGCTAGATGGTTTCTTATGCTGGTACTGGAATTGTTCCAGTGCTATCATTTAGGTTCGAACCTATGAGGTCACACGCCATAGAGGTTTTCTCTCTGATCCAGGCACCGATTACGATTAAGAATCGTCTAGGTAATTTTTGGTCACGGTTATTGTCAGAGCACACTTATTGATTTGACATGCATTAGGTCAATCAGAGATGGTTCGGGTTGATACCTGATCAACCTGGACTGAACCAATTTGGATTGTGTTTTAATTTGAATGGGATTCAAAATTAAAACCCCTCTCTCTCTCTCTTGGTTAAGTGAATATTTGAAACGGGTTCAATTAGTCCGGTTACTTTAATTAAGCAAATTAGTATTGAACTAGGTTCAATTGGATTGAATCGGATGAATTTCCATTGAACCAGTTTAATTGCTATTGAACCAATGAAATTGAATTATTTGGATCGTTTGTTTTTTGGGACGGTTTAACTGAAGACTAAGTCTTCGTCTTCCTCCATCCACGATGGAATGAAATACTGTTTTTCTTCCCACTTCCCTGCAGTTGCTGGAACCGCAGAGAAGTCGTGCGGGGTATTGGATGAGGGCCAGTGCCTTCTATATAAGATCAGTCCGAGCATCTTTCAGAAAAGAGAGAGACAGAGATCAAAAACAAAAGAAAAACAATGACAACAGACCAAGAGGGAGCGATTGAGGTTCTGTTCAATCTCTTCTAGGAGCATTGAGCGCTTGTTTCCTCCACGGCAAGGAAGAGAGAAGCATTGAGAGGTTTTTCCCAGTGTGCTCGAGTCTGAACTGGGGTTTGTCTTGAAGAAGACAAGCAGTGGACAATGTTCTACTCCCCTGTTTCTCAACCGTAATCTCTTGTGGATTTCCGGTGGCTAGTAGCGCGTCTGGAGATCGGATCATCTCAGAGCCCAGGCGTGGATTCTAATAGAGGGTGCGCAACTGTGCACCTCGGGAGCATTCATCGGTGGCCTATTGTATCTGCCACTGCTGATGATTTGAATGCCTGCACCGTTTACAAAGCCAGCAACTCCAGAAATTTTAGCAGATTATTCTCAGATGGGAAAAGGTTTTTGGCTGGTTTGAAGCCCAAAAACAGAGCTGGGAGACGTTCCAGGAAAGAAGACGATCGGAATAAATATATTCCAGTTATTCCAGCGTTTTACAGTTTTATCCTAATTCTATTCCAGGGTTATTCCAAGCAAGATAAAGCCAGGTATGGATTTTTTTTTTTTCTTTTCTTACCAACAGAAATGTGAAATATTAGAGGTTGACCTCTGCCGCCAGATAGAAGTTTACCTCTGCAATATGTTTATTTTATTGCCTAGCTACATGTTATCATGTCTACATGTTTAAATAAATGTTGTACATGCCTATTTAATTAAATACATGCAACATGTTCATGTTAGATCCAGGGTGTTTAATCCAGGATTATGAAATAATTTTTCCGCATGCATGTTAAACTGTTTAAAATGAATAGTTATTTCACCTGCTAGTGTAGTAATCCTTGGGTAGAATATCCTCCAGTGTGGCAACACCTGCAGGCAAGTTATTTACAATATTATTGACAGAAGTCCCGGAACTTAGAGTTGTCGAACTGTCTTCCATTATCAGTAATGATTGTTTGTGGAATGCCAAATCAAAAGATAATGCCATTCCGGATGAAGTTCTCCACCTTGGCCTCCATTATTTACGCCAGCGGTTCAGCCTCTACCCATTTGGTGAAGTAGTCAATGGCCACAAGAAGAAATTTTCGTTGTCCGGATGCTGGGAGAAAGGGTCCCAGGATGTCCATGCCCCATTATGCAAATGGCCAAGGCACCGTAAGATGGGTCAGCTGGCTGGCGGGCCTCCTTTGGATATTAGAGTACCTTTGACATGCGTCGCACTTTTGGACGGAGTCCGACGCATCCTTCTGAATTGTAGGCCAATAGTATCCCTGTCGGATGACTTTATAAGCTAGGGATCTCCCTCCGAGGTGGTCGCCGCAAATGCCTTCATGTGCCTCTTTAAGTGCATAGTTCGTATCGGTCGGCTCCAAACATTTTAGCAGCGGCTGTGAGAATGACCGCTTGTAGAGGACGCCGTTAAGGATGACGTACTTAGAGGCCGTCCAGCGCACATGCTTAGCTTCGGTCAGATCGTCTGGAAGAGTCCCTTTGTTATGGAACGTAAGGATCGGGTCCATCCATGAGGCTTCCTGCTCGACTTGGTGAACCTCGGTCGGCTCTTCAGCAATACTTGGATGCTGCAGGTGCTCCACAAAGGTTTGGTCGGAGGTGCTGATGGCGGCAGTGGCCAATCATGACAGAGCATCCGTCCGAGAGTTTTGCAGTCGAGGTATATGAAGAATTTCGAAGAATTTAAGTTGAGATACAAGGCTTCGTACCTTATCCAAGTATTTGGCCAAGGTCGAGTCCCTTGCTTCGAATTCGCTTTTCACTTGATTGACCACCAACTGAGAGTCGAAGAAGGCCTGGATTCTGCCAATGCCTAACTCATTGGCTATCCTTAGGCCCGCAAGTAAGGCTTCATACTCCACCTAGTTGTTTGACACTTGAAATGCAAAGTGCAAACTGTACTCCAGGCACTGCCCGTCGGGGTCAGCTAGGATCAGGCCTGCCCCGCACCCTATGAGGTTGGACGGTCCATCCACATGAAGGGTCCAAGCAGGTTCGATCTCTTCCACAGGATCAGCCTCAGGCGCTTCAGCTGCTGATGAGGTCGCTTCCGACCTCCAGGTGCACTCTGCAATGAAATCAGTGATTACTTGAGCCTTCAAAGCTGACCGGGATTGGAAGGAGATGTCGAACTTGCCCAGTTTGACGACCCACTTGGCGATCCGACTGGAGGTGTCAGGACTTCGAAGGATCGCCTTGAGGGGCTGATCAGTCAGCACGATGATCGGGTGTGCCTAGAAGTAGGGTCGAAGGCATTTTGCCGCTATGACCAAGGAATAGACCAGTTTCTGCACTTTATGGTACCTTGTCTCGGCATCATGAAGGAATTTACTGATATAGTAGACAGGTTTCTGCTGGCCATCTTCCCCTACCCACATAAGGATGGAACTGACCACCTCGTCCGACATCGACAGGTATAGGTACAATGCTTCTCCCTCCGTTGGTTTGGCCAATAATGGAGGGTTCTTCAGATAATCCTTGAGGGCTTCAAAGGCCGACCGACACTCGTCAGTTCAATGAAAACGGTCTGACCGGTGCAAGGTCTTGAAGAATGGTAGAGACCTCTCTGCCGACCGGGAGATAAAATGGCTGAGGGAAGCTATACGGCCTATGAGCTCTTGGACTTGCTTTTTACTGGTCGAATATACCATATCAATGATAGCTTTAATTTTGTCGGGGTTGACTTCAATCCCTCTTTGAGTGACCAAGAAATCAAGGAACTTCCCGGAGGTCATCCCAAATATGCACTTGGCAGGGTTTAGCTTCATCCGATGAGTCTCAGTGCGTTAAAGGATTCCTGCAAGTTCTTGATGTGGTCGGCCCTATGGAGGCTCTTGACAATCATATCATCAACGTACGCCTCCATATTCTTTCCGAGCTGTCCTTCGAAGACTCGGTTGATCAGCCTTTGGAAAGTGGCACCCGCGTTCTTCAAGCCAAAGGGCATCATCTTGTAACAATACAGTCCTTTGTCGATGACAAAGGCCGTCTTCTTTTCGTCTTCAGGGTGCATCCTGATCTGGTTGTACCCGAGAAGGCATCAATGAAACTTAAGAGCTGATGGCTAGCCGTGGCATCCACTAGCTGATCAATCTTTGGCAGGGGGAAGCTGTCCTTCGGACAAGCCTTGTTGAGGTTGGTGTAGTCCACACAGATCCTCTACTTTCCACTAGCCTTCTTCACCATGACAATATTTCCCAGCCACTCGGGATATTGGGCCTCCCTGATGAAGCCAGCATTAGATAGCTTCTTCACTTCTTCTTCAATGGCACTTTGTCTTTCAACGACGAAGCTCCTCTTTTTCTATCAGACAGGTCTATAGGTTGGATCCACCTTAAGCTGGTGAGTGATGACGTCCGACGGAATGCCCGGCATGTCAGACACCGACCAAGCAAAGACATCAGCGTTGCTCCTCAAGAAGCCAATCAGCTCCAGTCTGGCGTCCTCATCGAGTGTGCTCCCAATTTGGAGGACCTTAGTGGGGTCATCCTCCTTAAGGGGAACAAACCATCTTCTCGATAGGCTAACCATGATTGTCAGCCTCGACCCTGGGGTCAAGTTGTTCAAGAGTGGGGCGTCCTTCTAATTGCTTGTCATGAATAGTCAGGCATTATCTGGCCATTCTGCGATCTCCCATCATTTCTCCAACTCCATTATGAGTTGGAAACTTTGTCAGCAAATGGTAAGTGGATACGATGGCCCGAAACTTGTTGAGGGCTGTTCAACCCAAAATAGCGTTATACGCCGAGGTCGTACATTTGACCACGAAGTTGATGGGGAAAGTCCTTTAGCAAGGTTCCGTCCCGATGGTCACGAGTAGCATTATTTCTCCTTCAACCCCAACAGAAGTTTCCCCAAAGCCAGTCAGCAGCATTAGGGATTCTCGCAGCCTTGACCTGAACAAATTCATTCGGACAAAGGCATCATACAATAAAACTTCTGCACAGCTTCCATTATCAATAAGGATACGCTTTACATCATAGTTGGCAATGATTGCCGACACAACTACAGGGTCATCTCCAGGAAGACGAGGCTCCAGGAGGTCTTCGTCAGAGAAACTAATTACATTGGAAATCCCAGGTCTCTTCACAATGTCCTGGTCCCCTTCGTGCCCCCAGTCGGACCGCCGATGCAGCATACCAATGCCCCCATCAATCGGGCACTGGTTGGGAAGCTCCGCCTCCTCCGGAGGGTCCTTGGCAGTCGAAGTCTCAGCCCGATCTCGGCGGGGTCGGATGTACTTGTTTAGGTACCCCCTCCTGATGAGGTCTTCAATGGCATCCTTCAGCTGGAGGCACTCTTCGGTGTTGTGCCCGCGATCCCTATGGAACCGCTAGTACTTGTTTTTATTTCTAGAGGCAGAGGGGCTCCTCATTTACCGGGGCCTTTGCAGGAAGGCCTCATCTTCGATCTCCATGAGGATCTTCTCCCTCGGAAGGGAGAGGGGCGCATAGGTCTCAAACCTCCTGGGGAAGTCCTTCGGTTTTGGACTTCGATGTTTGGTTGACCGGTTGCTATTGCTGGGGGGTCGGACTTCGGGAGCTTTGTCGCTCTGCTTCTTAGGGGCCGGCCTCCCCTCCGTCTGGCACCGACTCGCCGCTTGTTCTTCTGCGCCCTTGCCAGTAGCTCGGTGTAGCTTGTCGGAAACCTCTTGTCCAGAGAGAAGGTGAGCCTGGACGAGCGGAGGCCTCACTTGAAGGTCGACATGGCTACCACCTTGTTCAGATCCGAGACCTCCATGGTCGTTGAGTTGAAACATGCCATGTAGTCCTGAAGGGTCTCTCCCTCCTTTTGAAGCACGAGAAAGAGGCAGTCGGTGTTCCTTGGGATCCGACTGCATGTCTTGAAATGGGAAAGAAAAAGGTTCTCAAGTTGAGAAAAAGAGTGGATCGTACCTGGTCGGATGGCGGTAAACCACATCCGAGCGGCCTTCTTCAGGGTTGTTAGGAAGGCAATGCAGTGAAGGGCGTCGGAAGCGCCCTGCACTATCATGTGGGCCTTATAGCTGCCCAGATGGTCTAGTGGGTCGGTGGTGCCGTCGTAGGGATCCACCTGAGGAATTTTAAAGTGACGGGGAATCGGTTCCCCAAAGATTTCAGTAGAGAAAGGTGGACGGGTGTCATAGACCTGCCTCCCCTCTTCCTTCTACTGTTCAGCAATTTCAGCGATGCGCTCTTTCATGCGCATAATTTTGCTGCCATAGTCCCTCGGATCTTCAGTAGGACGCCGACCGTCATGGGGGACGGAGTTAGCAAAGGAGGGCGAAGTCGACCTCGCCCTCTTCCCGTCAACACGGGCCCCCAGGGACCTTCGGGGCTCCAGAATAGAGTAGGACGGAGGCGGAGGAACCTCCGGCTGCTGACCTCCCCCGGCGACCGACTGATGGTTGATGCAAGACATCGCGGGCGGTTGCGGCTGGTTGTTGGCCACCTCGTTGAGGTGCTGGACCGCGGTGGTGAGTGTGTTAATGCAGTTCAGCAAAGTCTGGAACTGTTGTAGTCCCAGAGTGACGGTGGGTTCGATGACGGCGATGTCATCTTTCCTGGGAGGTGCCTCAGACTCTTGCTGGGAACGACCTCTTCTGGTGGAGGTATTTTGAGTTCTTCCCCTCTCCATCGCTAGATTTTCTCAGTCGATTTATCCTTTTAGAGTAAAGAGCAGAACGGAGGTTCAGGCTGCCCTTCCTCTAGCGCCAATATGTTGCCACGTCTTCTCCTGGACCAGGCTCGGTCAGCTACGCTGGAGTGCTCCTCTCTCGATCAACCTGTAACAAAGTTTCCTGGGCGTCGGTGGTGTTCCGGCGGGGGATACTCCGATGCTTAAGTTAGCAGGAGTTTGAGGTTAATAGAATGGAGAAATAGAAGAGAATAGTACACGGAGAGGGAAGAGTGTACTTAGCCTTCAGCAGAGGTCCCCCGATCACCTTAAATAGGCGTGGAATGCTGCCAAATTCTGTTAGGGGATAGGCTGAAAAGTCTCAATTTACCCCTAGAAGAATCAAAGTGGTGGCCAGGTGGCGCGGAGACGTGGCCACGTCGTGGAGTCCGTTGTAACAGAATTCCGGTACCAGCTGGAAAGGGCTTCTGGAGCCTTCGAGCAGTTTCCAGGATGGGAATGAGTCGGTCGGACTTAACAGGGGTGAGTCGTCCGGCCGAAAGAGAATGTCCGTCAAGCCTTTAAGAGGAGTAGACCGGTCGGACCTTAATGGAAGTGGGTTGGCCGGTCAACCTTCTGGTGGAGTGGAGCGGCCTTCAATGGGTCAGCCGGTCGGACCTTCTGGACTGGCCTTCAGTGGGTCGGCCAGTCGGTCTTCAGTGGGTCAGCCTTCAGTGGATCGGCTGGTCGGACCTTTGGGAGAGGGGGCCTGCCGGACCAACCGGAGGCCCATCTATGCCGGTCCAATTCAGGAAAAGCCAGTTGAGTGCAACAATTATATTAAATAATTTTAAGTCAAATAATGTTAATAATTATATAACTTAACTCCACTTATCTCGGATAGCTTGGCATGATAAAACTTCTAGCAACTTAATGCTAGATATATGGTATATGTTCTAATTATATGTATATTAAAATTTAATACTATAAGATTTGGGATTAATTAAAGTTATAAATGAACCAAACCGCCAACAAGATCGAAGCTCAATTCATGAATTAATTAGAAGTTGATACTTTAGACAAACAAAATAAACTCAAACATAATTCTAAAACTCAATTAACATAAAAGTCTACTCATTTTGATTTGTGAGCCACTCATTTATTAGTTTGTAAAGTAATGATCTATTCAGTTTAATGTGGGCTTTATTCATGAATTATTTTATCAACATATGAAATAAAATGATATAAAATGATGGATTATTTTAAAGTTATTATTTTTTAGCTTATAATTGGTATTTAAATAGCTAAATTAAAGCTTCATTTATATATCAAAATAATTTACCTTGAGTCAAGTCAAACCCGATGAAATTTGCTAAAATTCTTTAAGCTAATGAGCCAAGCTTGAATCTTTTACGATTAGGCTCAAATTTGGATTAATTGGAACTTAAGATTTGCTGAAACCCATCAAAATTAAATGATCCAATTCTAAGCTCTTAAAATCAGCCTTGCTCTACTCATTTACAACTCTAAGACTTGTAGACCACATAAAGTTGCAAAGTAAATAATTTGGCCAATTAATTATCAAGATTTCTAAATACTATAATATTAATTCTATAATTATATGCATATTGTAGTTTTGCAGCATTTTGTTCTAGTAAAACTATATTGAGATTTCTAAAAATTAACAGTAACATCTAATTTTTACCTTGCAAAATAATGCTATAATCCTTTTTAAAAAAAATTAATAGCAACCCCAAATAAGGCTTTAAACAATATTATTAATAGAAATATCTCATTTGTGAGGAAATCTTAATGTGCACAGTAATATACCAAGATTAATTTTAACAACTAACTTTGGCCCTCGTAAATGAGGTACTTTCAAGTTAAATTTTATGTCCTTAGTGACATCTAGTTACAAATAATATACTTTTATGAGAGCATAGATTCATTCATCAAATTGGTACAACATTGACACCAAAGTTACCCGCTAAAAATTGATATTAGTGATGAAAAAATTCAATATTTGTGACAGGGCTTTATTCTAATCATAAATATAGTACAAGTTTGACAATTAACGGTGATAACTTTCACCCTCACTAATAAGGCTTTGAATAATATTACTGGCAGAAAGTATATCATTTATGAGGAAATCTTAATATATCCAGTAATATACTAAGATTTTAATGATTAACAACGAGACTAACTTTGATCCTCGTAAATAAGGTATTTTTAGAGTCAATTTTGTATTTTCATTGATGTGTAGTTACAAATAACATACTTTTTATTAGGGCATGGATTCATTTGTCACTAGTAAATTAGTATAAAATTGGTCCCAAAGTTAACCTCCAAAAAAAAATATTAGTGATGAAAAAGTTTAGTTTTTATGATGAAACTTTATTCTAATCACAAATATAGTGTAATTTTGATAATTAATAGTAATGACTAACTTTCACCCTCACTAATAAGGCTTTTTCTTTTGATAAAGAAAAAGGATAGGGGGGATAAATCCAAGTGTAGCTACCCTCGCAGGCCCCCATCCCGCCAGCTCGGATTTGCGCTGTTTTTTTCCATCTAAAGGTAAGTATATTAACCTGACACCATTAAAGCACCGGCTAGTAGATGAGGACAAAGAGGGAGACTGGTAAGTATATCAACCTGACACCACTAAAGCATCGGCTAGTAGATGAGGACAAAGAGGGAGACCCTAAGCACCGGCTAGTAGATGAGGACAAAGAGGGAGACTGATAAGTATATCAACCTGACACCATTAAAGCATTGGCTAGTAGATGAGGACAAAGAGGGAGACCCTGACCTCTTACTCACACCAGCGATCGTGAGCTCCAAAAAAATTTCTAAATTTAATTGAGTCACCGCTGGGATCATGCTTCGAACCCACAACCAGTTGGTAGTGAGACAAGGCCTCTATCAACCGGGCTACTGCCTTAGCAGTCACTAATAAGGCTTTGAACAATATTATTGATGAGAAAATATATTATTTATGAGGAAATCTTAATGTAGTCAATAATGTATTGAGATTTTAACGATTAATGATGACAACTAACTTTGGCTCTCAATAATAGGATACTTTTAGAGTAAACTTTGTGTTTTTGATGACATCAAGATACAAATAACTTACTCTTTGTGCAGGCATGGATTCATTTGTCACTAGTAAATTGGTACAAAATTAGTGCCAATTCTTTTCTCAAAAAAAAAAATATTAATGATGAAAAAAATATAGTATTTATGATGGCATTTCAAGATAATTGCAAATGTGTTGAGATCTTGACAACTAATAATGACGACTAAGTTTTGCCATCATAAATAAATAAATCAATTGGAATTCTAATCATTGGTTAATTAAATAAATAATTTAAAGCATCCTTTTCCCCCATCTAGATTAACCAATTAAAAAACAAATTTCATGGATGGCGGCATGCAAGGTTTCGTTGCCATGCCCTCTTCTTCCTTCCATGCCCTCCATCCATCAGTCGGCCAAATCTGCTGGCATAGGCCGATGGCGATTCTAGTGGACAGTAGTGCTGGTCGCCTACTCCCCTTTTCCATTGATCTTTTGAGATCAAAACAAGCAATAAAAAAATGGGCTTCCTCCCTCCCATTTGCCACCTGATGTAGCCTCCTAAGCAGGCCAGTGGCGTTCGGATGATGGGGTGGCAATTTAGGCTAGGGATCTTGGGTTGGTGGTGGTGGTGGTGGTGGCGCCAGATGTGGGTTTCCCTTCCCTTGCCGTCGAGATTTCAAGTAATAAAAAAAGGAGGGTCACCAAGCGACAGACTCGACACTGGTAGCCAAGGGTGCTAGCACTAAGGTTGGACAATTAGCTGCAAGTGACCGAAGGCTCGGTGGTTGGCCGGTGGCTAGACTTAACATTAAAAAAAGAGAGGGAGAACCACCATATCTCTTTTTATTAGGAGCTTCCCTTTCTAAGTTGCCAGTGAATCGGTGGCTAGGGATGGGAGATGGCATTGGACTACCGAGAGAGGGTCTCGATGGCAAACCAACTGAGATTGGGCGAGGGGCACCAGCTTTGGTTTCCCTTCTCCTCTGCCCAATCATGAGGAGGAAAAAAGGGATTTGGATTTTGAGTTTTGGGTTTCAACCCAAAATCCGAACCCGATTAAGAAAATGGCTGCTTTAGTATTTAAGTTCCTATCCTTTATATATTCTGATAATAGTCCTATAAAATTATTATTTAGTCCCTGTCATTAACAAATTTGATAATTTTGCAATTTAGTATACGATAGATTGATAATTACATACAGTCCTCATAAATACAGTTTAGTCCCTATCATAAATTTTATTGCATAAAGATCCCTGGATCCCATTTAAGTCCTTGTAATAAGCTGCCATTATATAAAGATCCTCTTATAATTTATTTATAGTTTTGTTCAATGATCTTATTGTATTAAAAGTCCATACACTTGCATATGAATGTTGTTTTAGTATAAATAAGTAATTATGGACTTATGATCATATTTTTAATGATGCATTCATACCCTGTTTTGCATGCAAAGTTTATAAATACTATTTATAAAGAAGAGAAAGTTTTTGGTTTGATAGATTCAGTACGATCACCAAATGACCATGAACTTGAAAATACCAAGAAGTTCCTAAAGGAGCATCTTCATGTTTGATGTTTAGATGGGTGAAATAAAGAGTTATAGATTTTAATGGATGGTGATTATCAAAGTAGCCCATTCATTAAGTTTTACAGATTTCTCTATTTAATATTTCAGAAAATTGAGTATGTAAAAATTTTAATTAATTTTTTACTATGGATACATCATATTGAGTAAATTAATTTATAAATATAATTTATTAATCCTTGATTTAAGGATTATAAGTTTCAATGAGTGGTAACATTCAAAGTGGCTCATTCATTGAGATTACAAATCTCCTTTATTTGGTATTTCTGAGAATCAAGTATATTAAATTTTAATTTATTTCTTGCTATTGGTGCATTAGTATATAAATGAATTTATGGGCATGATTGATTGATTCATGATTTAAAGATTTATGGATTTTAATGGAAGGTAACCACTAAAGTGACCCATCCACTAAGATTTGCAAGGTTCTTCAATATAATATTTTAAAAGGACTGAGATATGTTATGAAATTATAGTATATAATCATCTCCTCAAAGAGAGTTTACTGTGTATTATAATTCTAAAATAGAATATTATGTAATTAGTGAGTATGGCCTAGAAATTTATTCTAGCAAAGTAGATGGATTTTCGAAAGCTAATGGTAGCTTACTAATTAATTTCACTAAACATTGGAGATATACTTTATATAGGTCACATTCTTTCTAAAAAAAAGTTTATGGCATTACACCAAGGGCTCTAATTAAAATATTACTTTCCAATTTCTATTTTTGTTTTCATTTCTTGAGCGATTCCAAGATGTCATTACATGATAAATTGCTACGGACCTGAAGAGTTTCCATCATGCACAAAGTAGCACACTGGATCATTTTTCTTCAAGCAAATTACTAACAATGTTACACCAGCATTTTATTTCAAGCAAATAACCACTCTAGACTATAAGAGCATATATATCAAGCTAATATGGTATTGTCTGTAAAGTAACCATGTTCAAATACGTGGACGTGGACATATCATGACCCTCCATCCATTGTTTCTCGAGTCAATACCTTCAATTTCCTTCCATGTTCTTTTTCTTCAACCTATAGCCATCGTTAAAGCCACCATGACATGGAGTCTATCGAACCAATTGTCGACCATTTGGAAGTAAGCAATCCTCCATGTGCTCTTTAGCAGCAGGACACCAAAGACGAACCAAAACCCGACAACAAATCCCAAAACCATGCGAAGATAAAACCATAACATTTCATCGTCATCTCGGTGCTCGTCATAGTCGCCATGATTCGTTTCATTGCTGGAGCAACTCTCTGAAATTGGAGGCCCGCAGAGATCGAGATTGCCGGCATAAATGGATGGATCGTCCAGGGTTTGGATCTGATACCCCGTTGGAATTCTCCCGGATAGGTTGTTGTAGGACAGATTCAAGTAGCTTAAAAAAGTCAAGTTAGAGATGCTCCGAGGAATGGTGCCAGAAAGCTCATTCATCGAAAGGTCAAGAGACTCCAATGATTGCAATCCACCAATTCTGCTCGGAATATTCCCTATCAGATGATTTCTGGATAGATTCAGATTCTGCAATAACAAAAGGTTTCCAATTTCTTCAGGAATCTCACCACTTAGACTATTGCCTGAAATATCCATACACTTCGCAAGATCGAGGATCTTGGAATATTCCCGTTCTTCTCCCTTTGTAACTATGTATAAATTGTCATTGTAACTATAAAGGCCAAAATAATCAAGACTCCAGTACGCAAAGCTTCTTGTAAATCCCTGTAATGTAGAAGTACTCGATGCACCGAAATTGCCAAATGATGGGGGTATGAATCCTGATAGATTATTATGTCCGAGATCCAAGATCTGAAGCTTGCCAAGTTGTGCGAGTTGTGGAGGGATGTTGACAGAAAACATATTTGATCGCAACTCGAGTACTGCAAGATCTTGCCAACTTTCTCCTATCCATGCTGGTAGATTACCGGAAATTCTGTTTTGAGCAAGATCAAGGAAAGTTAAATTGTTGCATTCTTGCAAAGATGAAGGAAGTTCTCCAAAGAAATTGTTATTGTTTGGGTGCAAGGATGGAAGTTGAGATGAAGAACCCATCGAACTAGGAATTTCCCCGGAAAGGTCATTATTGGCCAAATCTAAAGCCAACAGCTGCGAGAACTCTCTCCAGCATCGAGGAAGCTCTCCTGATAAGAAGTTGTTCGACGGATCGAGAATAGCTAGATATGTCAATTCACATATAGATGATGGTATGCTACCATTTATTAGATTATTTGAAATTAACAAGGCATAAATGGACATTGATGCAGCCATGGTTGGAGGCAATGGCCCTGAAAATGAATTGTTGGAGAGGGGTGCACGGTGCGTGGCGACACGCGGCGTGGGCAGCGACGCGCGGGCGCGCGCGAGGCGCGGCCCAGCCCGTCGTGGGCGCGCGTGTTGCACGGCCCAGGCCCACGCGCGCGACGCGCGCGACGCGCGCGGGCGCGTGGGCTCGGCCCAGCCCGAGCCGACTGTCGCGTGGACGTTTCCCAACCGTTTCTCGCGGTGTATGGCGGTCCATGGGATTTCTGAGCGATCTGGACCGTCCGATCGTCCGATCGAACGGCTGAGATTTGTTCGAAGGAGTTTAGGCTTGATTAGGTGCTTTTGGATTCGGATTTGGACGTGGTTTGAGATGTCGATCACAGATCTGACGGCTGGGGAGATATTTTAATGGTTTTGAACTTCCTAGGTTACGTTTGAGGTGATTTTGGATGTGTTTTTCTCCTCTTTTTAAACAGGACGTCGATGAGAAGCAGGGAAGAGCCTGCTGAGAGCCATAAAAGAGAGGAGAAGAGAGAGAAAGAGAAGGGAAAAGAGAAGAGAAGAAGGAAGAAAGAGAAAGAAGAGAAGAGAGAGAGAAAGGGAAAGAGAAGGGATTTTGGTTTGGAAGATGAGGGAAGAGAAAATCGGGGGGGAACCGATTTGATGAATTTATTTATTATTGTAGGAGTCAATCTTTTGAGCAGGAAGGATTTGGACGAATTTCGGGTATAGATTGATAGTGGATATTTTGAATTAGCGATTGAAGGTCCTTCTGGACGTGATCACCAGTTTATATATTATTTTATATGCATGGTTTTGATCCGAGCGCATGATCATTGGCATGCATGAATTATTGTTATATGGTGTAGTTGAGTTTTATGAAGAACAATATGATTATGATTGTTATTATTTTATATTCCGGATATCGTGTTTATCGGATAAAAGTTCTATTTTGATGATTTGGACCGTGATGTCGGTCAATGGAAGAGTTGAGATTTCATGTTTGATATTGTGGTTTTATCATTATTATTGTCGATATCTCATGCGTGATGTTATAAAGAAGATTGATATCCGGATGGGTTGGACCATGATACCGGATTGCTAAATAGGTTGAACCATGAAACTGGATATCGAGTGGGTTGGACCACGATATCAGTTATTAAAATAGGTTGGACCACGATATCGGTTATCGAATGGGTTGGACCACGATACCGGTTATCGAGAGATCACAAAAAATATGTTTTGACAAGTGTTAATGAAGTAAATACGGTATTTGGTCTAGCCATGCTACGGTTGCACCGTGGTTATACAGCCTGAGCCACGGGCTTTGTACGTGGGAGCCGGCCACGGGTGGATAGTACGTGGGACAGCCGAGCCACGGGCTTAGTACGTGAGCAGGACCGACCATAGTATGCATGGTCGCTTTGAGGTTGCCAGTCATGGGCTGGTACATGACCGTGGCTAGACCAGAACCCTAAAGATAAAGGTGCAATAATGAGAATATTAAAGGAAAAATGCAAAGTTATCAAAATTTTATAATACATGAGGCTTAGATCATTTAATTGAATGACATAATATACTGGTATTTTGCTATTTTAGAAATGTATATTATTACTGGTGTGATCATATGAAAACCTTACTGGACTGTAGAGCTCACAACCTACTTTCTTCTTTTACAGAGTCGTGCAGATACTTGGCTTGGTGATGAGTGAGATTTTCTTGAAGTGACTCTTGTGTACCCAGGCCTTGCATGATCTCTAGGGTAAAACCTAGGGTTTGTGCGGCCGGTCGCGTGCCGATTCCGGTGCTAGATTCGGGGCGTGACAGCGGATCCCCACCGCCGGGAGCTAGGTACTCCCCTCTCCCGGTCGGCTCCTAGTTTTACTGGCTTGCAAAACAGAGGAGACCCGGGTCAGGGATTCCGGTGAGGACATTCCGATGATCAAGTCAGTGAGACGATCGAGGATAACAGAACCTCTAAGATGGAGAGCTTGGGAAACTCCCTCGTCTCAGGAGGTGACAAGATAGTGATGTTAAAATAGCAGAAAGAAAGAAAAAATGGAGAGCGGGGAATGGGAAGGTTCTCCAACCGGTCCCTTGGCTGGTGAGCTTGTTGTTGCTTGCTTACCTCTCCCCGCCCCTCTCACTTAGTCTCACCTTATCTCTTTTACCTTTTTTCTTCTTCTCCATCCTTGGGGGTCTCTTCTCTCCCTTTTTTTGTACTTCTTCCCCCCTCCCCCCCCGAGGGGCTTATCCTCCTGTCCCTTTGAGGGTGCGGCGCTTCCATTTTAGGAGGGGCCATCAATGTGTTGCCGGGCCTGGGACCTTTGCAGGATCCTCTTTCTGGGGGGAACTCTGTATCTCGTGCTGCATGGTTCAGCATCCTACGGTCGTACGGTGGACGTGGCGGCACATTACAGGGCCTCAGGCCTAATGAGACTTACCTCGCACAGAGCATGGGGCGGCGTGTTGCAGGACCTGGATCAATGGCAGGGTGTGCGCCACCTCCCGGGAGCTGCAGGTGGACAAGGATCTCGTGCTATGGTTTGAATTCCTGTTGATCTTTTCCCTTCTTCATTGCTGGCGGGAATTCTGGCCTTCGAATGGCGGGGAAGGATCTCCCTTCGGGAGGCCCGCCCTTGGTAGCATGAGCATGACTCCGGCCAGGAGCTGATCTCAGACGGAGGGTTTGTCTTATGAGCATGACCTCAGCTGAGAGCTGATCCCAGCAAGAAGGCTCGTCTCGATAGCATGAGCACGATCCTGACCGGAAGTTGACATCAGACGGAGGGCTCGCCTTATGAGCACGATCCTAACTGGGAGCTGACCTTGGCAAGAGGGCTCGCCTCACGAGCGCGATTCCGGCTGAGAGCTGACCTCGATAGAAGGGCTCGCCTTGGCCGCATGAGCACGACTCCAACCAGGAGCTGACTTCAGGCGGAGAGCTCGTCTCACGAGCATGATCCCGACTAGGAGCTGACCTCGGCAAGAGAGCTCGCCTTGGCCGTATGAGCACGACCCAGGCCGGAAGTTGATCTCAGGCGGAGGGCTCGTCCCGGCTCCTTACTTGGCCATGCATCGTGCCCAGGTGGCGGGGCTCTTGGCAACGTGGTCACCAGCGGGCTCCACGTCAGCAGGGATGCCACATCAAAAATAATTAAAAATATTATTTTAAAATATGATCAGAATTTTTTTACTTACAAGCATGATTATGATAAAAGTTGATAAAGACTCTTTCAAATCTAAAAAAAAAAAATGTAATTAAAAAAATATAAAAAACATAGAAATATAAAAAGTTAGAAATAGCTATTTAATGATTTAAAATATCATTACAAGATAAATTGCTACGAACTTGAAAAGTTTCCACTAGGCACAAACCAGCACACTGAACCATTTTTTTTAAAGCAAATAACAATATTACACAAGCATTTTATTTCAAGCAACCCATTCTAGACTATAAGAGCATATCGAGAATGATACGATATTGTCTGTAAAGCAGCCATGTTCAAATACGTGGACGTAGACATACTATGACCCTCCATTCACCGTTTCTCGAGTTAATTATTTTTTTGCATATTATCTTCAATTTCCTTCCATGTTCTTTTTCTTCAACCCAGCCATCGTCAGAGCCACCCTGACATAGAGTCTATCGAACCAATTGTCGGCCATTTGGAAGTAAGCAATCCTCCATGTGCTCTTTAGAAGCAGGATACCAAAGACGATCCAAAACCCGACAACAAATCCCAATACCATGTTAAGATAAAACCATAACATTTCATCGTCATCTTGGTACTCCTCGTAGTTGCCATGATTTGTTTCATCGCTGGAGCAACTCTCTGCAATTGGAGGCCCACAGAGATCGAGATTGCCGGCATAAATGGATGGATCTTCCAAGGTTTGGATTTGATACCCTGTTGGAACTCTCCCTGATAGGTTATTGTAGGACAGATTCAAGTGGCTTAAAAAAGACAAGGTGGAGATGCTCTGAGGAATGGTGCCAGAGAGCTTATTCATTGAAAGGTCAAGAGACTCCAATGATTGCAACCCACCAATTCTGCTCGGAATCTTCCCTGTCAGATGATTTTTTGAAAGATTTAGAGTCTGCAATGCCACAAGGTTTCCGATTTCTTCAGGAATCTCTCCGCTTAGACTATTGCTTGAAAGATCCATGCTCTTCACAAGATAGAGGATCTTGGAATATTCCAGTTCTTTTCCCTTTGTAATTATGTATGCAGTCTCATTGTAAATGTAAAAGTCTTCTTCAAGTCCCCAACTCCAAACCTCAATAAAGTCTATTGCAGATCCATGCAATGTTGAAGCCATTGCACTGAAATTGCCAAATGATGGGGGTATGAATCCTGATAGATTATTATGTCCAAGATCCAGGATCTGAAGCTTGCCTAGTTGTGCTAGTTGTGGAGGTATGTTGCCAGAAAACAAATTTGATCGCAACTGGAGTACTAGAAGATCTTGGAAGCTTTCACCTATCCATGCTGGTAGATTCCCGGAAAATTTGTTTTGAGCAAGATTAAGGAAATTTAAAGTGTTGCACTCTTGCCAAGATGAAGGAAGCTCTCCATAGAAACTATTATTGTTTAGGTGTAAGGATTGAAGTCCAGATAAAGAACCCATCGAACTAGGAATTTCCCCAGAAAGATTATTATTGGCCAAATCCAAAATCCTTAGCCGTGAGTTCTTGCTCCAGCATCGAGGGATTTCTCCTGATAAGAAGTTGTTTGATAGATCGAGAATAGTTAGGGATGTCAATTCACATATAAATGGTGGAATGCTACCATTTATTAGATTATTTGGGATTGACAAGTCCAGAATAGACATCGACGCAGCTAAGGTTGGAGGCAATGGCCCTGAAAATGAATTGTTGGACAGACCCAGTACTGCAAGGCTACTTGGTAGAGATGGAAGCAGACCCTCCAACTGGTTCGAGCTCAACTCCAAAGAATACAAGTTTGTCATAGACTCCAAGGTTACTGGCAACTTTCCAGTAATATGATTATTGGATAGGTCTAGAGCAGACAGAGAAGATGATGAATTCCAAAACCAATCAGGCACTGCATCTGCAATGCTTGTGTTGGACAAATCAAGTTCCACGATACTCATCTGAGATCGAAGCCATTCCGGAAAATTGGGCCCCATCCGACAATAACGAAAACCAACCATTTGGAGTTGAAAAGTAGGGACCCAGCTTCGGTCTACCTCCAATATCAAGGAGTTATAACTTAGATCCAGGTAAGTCAGGCTAGAGAGGTTCCCAATCCCAGAAGGTATGGGGCCAGCAAGTGAGTTTTCGCTGAGATCAAGAAAATCGAGATTGGTGAGATTCTCGAGCCAGCCGATCAAATTCCCTCTTAGCTCAGTACCCCGCAAGTCCAGGGATCTCAAATTGCTCCACATGCATCTTGGCACTATTTCTGCAAATTCTCCTCGAAGACCAATATCTGCCAAGTTTAGAGTATTCAAGTTGCAGAGGTTTTTGATCGATCTCAGCGGTGGACCCTCGAAGTTGTTGTATCCTAATGCTAGCACTTGAAGACAAGTCAAGGTTCCAAGTGATTCAGAAATTGGACCATGGAATCCACTTCTCGAAAGATCAAGATAGGCAAGGCTGGTGAGATTCCACAACCAATTGGGCAAGGTAGAGTTGAACAGGTTATATTTAAGATCGAGCGTGGTAAGAGCTGTAAGGTTGACGATGGGAAGATAAGTGGGGATGTCTGAAAGACCACAGGATTCCAAACGCAGCACTGATAGAGAAGGCAGCATATTCACTGCTTGCAGCCAATCTGCTGCAGTAGAAATGTAAGCATGACTCAGGTCGAGGTGCTTCAGAGAAGAGAGATGGGTGAGCCACTGAAGGTTATCTACGCTAGTCCCGTAAGAAGAGAAGGCGCCACTGAGATCAAGATAGCGGATGCTGGAGAGGTTGCCAAGGTGAGGGGGTACGAGTCCACCGAAATCAGCTCCGGAGAGGTTGAGGTACTCGAGTCTTCTGAAAGAACCTATGAATTCTGGGATGGGGATTCCGGCAAAGGCATTCATGCTGAGATCCAAGTATTTCAAATGGATTAAAGCAAGCAAGGACGAATCGATCTCACCACGCAATGCCCACTTACTCCGACAGACGTCGCCAGCGAGGGGCCGGTTGTAAGGGTTCCGAAGGTCGAGCTTGATGACATGGCTGGCGTTGTTGCAGCTGACTCCATTCCATGTGCAGCAGTCTAGGCCTTGCCAGGAGGCTAGGCGAATTTGTGTGTTGTTGAGTCTGGCCTTGAAGGCAAGGAGAGCCGTCCTCTCGGGCTCGAGGCAGCTGCTTGATGCCATGATTTTGTAGCTCAGAAGCCAGAGCAAGAACCAGCTAAGAGCGGAACGAAGCATGGTCTTGCTCTTGATCAGGATCTCACAACAAACAGTTTCGAGGAATGCTTGGTTGCTAAAGTTACAGGCATGATCTCACACTTTATAGAGCGTAAAAGACTACATGGTAGCGTAGAAGAATGGTTGTCAAATAAAAAAATAAGACGCATGCAACCTACTTGAGGTTGAAAAGGTCAATTAATTTTCATTTAAAAATTGAATGATGATGAGATAAATGACAAAAAAAAAAAAAAAAAAAAAATGGACATCATCATTGTTTGGGCTCTCTTCTGCTTCCTTCTCAAGACAAGAATCCATTGACCCCAGCTCCAAACCACTCCACGATAAGGTTGGTAAAATCATGGTCATGGTGAAGCCGGCGGGTGGCTGTGGACCAGGGATATCGTAATACTACTGATGGTATTGAATAAAGAAGAGAACAAACACTAGATGTTAACCTTGAAATAGAATAGATTGGATTGTCATATAACATATCCCAGGGTTCAAATGGAAAGGTGATTAAGGTTGACTCTTTGATGCGCAGGCAGATTAAAGTCGTTGTACGGAAACAAAATGAATAATTAGAGGATGACACCGGCCGAAGTTGGTAGACGTTTCGTGCTGACACAAGAAGCTTGCAATAAATCTTACATCACATCCATACTGCTACGTTTTTAATAGACTAAAACAACATATAAGACACAAACCTGCTGGCCACCTTCAAAGAATAGGATTAGCCGGTCCAAAATGTATGCCTGCAAAGAGCCTAATTTGCAGACACTTGGCATGCACCTCTTAACCATGATTCTTTATGTGCTACGTCTTTGAGAAAAATTTTGGTGCTATTCTAGATTCAAGCTGAAACAAAATTATAACATCTGGTTCAAAAAATATGATACTTTAGTTTAAAAATTATGAAATCCCGGTACGAAATAAGAACTGAATTCATTAACCTCTCCTATCATGACTTTCTTTCATCCATGGCTTGAGTTATGCATATCAAAATGTCATAACATGCTGAGATGAAATATAATATAATTCAGGCCAAAACAAAATTATAACATCCTAGTACAAAAATTATAATATCCTTGTACAAAATAAGAAACTGAATATATTAATCCCTTTTATCAGGACTTTTTATCATTCGTGGCCTGAATTATGACTTCTAGAATGTCATAACATGCCACGGTAAAAAAGCCAATATAATTTAGGCCAAAACAAAATTATGATACTTTAGTTTAAAAATTATGAACCCTACTTCAAAAATTATAACATCCAAGTATGAAATAAGAAACTGAATAAATTAACCCATCCTACCAGGACTTTCTTCCATCCGTGGCCTGAGTCATGAACTCTAGAATGTCATAACATATGCCAAGATGAAAAAAATAATATATTCAGGCCGAAATAGAATTATGACATCCTAGTTCAAAAATTATGATACTCTTGTACGGATTTAAGCTGGGAAGCCTTATAATTTTTATATTAGTTAGATACAACTTATTTTTCATAATCTGATATTCATTTTTCCTATGTTTCAGGTAATTTTGCAATTATTTCAAAACTTAGTGTGAAGCTCTCACAATTGTTTAAGAACTATTGCAAGTCGACAGTTTATATTGAAAATATTTGGAAGATAGGTTTTCTTCTACTCATGTTGATATAATTCGAAAGATTCCATTTTTATGGATATGCAACCGTTTATAGTCGAAAGACGATTCCTTGCAGATATAATTAGATGTTATAAAGGATATAATGAGTTTAGTTTTTATGGTAAAGTAGTTACTTTTAGTGTGGAGGAAGTGGCACTGATTATGGATCTTCCATGCCATGGGAATAAGATCTCTATTATAGGTCAAAATAGAAAGAACATGTTATTCCAAAGATTTAGGCAGTAATTGGATCTTCAACATAAAGGTTTGGAGAAATTGATAGCCTAGCTTCAGTCCTCAAAGATATAAGAAGATATCGAGGACACTGTTAGACTTCGGATCGCATACATGCTTGGAATATTTTGGGCTCCAAAGTTAAATCAAGCATATTCAAGAAATCTCATCCCTTACTTGATAAGTTATCTTGGTTAAGAGCAATTGATTGAGCTTTTGCAATCAAGAACTTGACAGTTATGAATCTTCCAGAAATTGTTGATTGCTTGAGATTCAGGAAGCTAGTCCAAGCAAAGAGAAAGATAAAAGTAGGAGGCAGCCTGCCCTGTTCTGTTGTTCAGTAGCTCCAGTGGTAAGGATCATTTACATGCAAAAACAAGTGTAATTATTTTTATTTGAATTCTTCTATATTTTTAATGCATAAAATGCTAATGTGCAGGTGGGGTTCCTCGAGCATACCATAATTAGAGTCCCGGCATTTTCTAATAAACTATCCAAGCTGTTGAAGTGGTATGATAGCTAGTGGAAGTCGTAGAACATTCTAGTTGGCAACATGTAGTCTCATGAGTTGGTAAGATGATCCATGATATGATAAATCTTTGGAACAAATAAATTATTCTTATAATTATCAATTTAATTTGATTTTCTTCTTTGTTTACAGGTAGAGGATGCTATTGTACCTATAACATAGGAGCAGTAGCTTATCATTCTAAAAGAAGGAGAATCCCCGGATCCAACAATTAGCTTTGCAACCTGTGCAGAGATGAAGATTGGACTTGAAGATGTTAAGAAAATGCTTGACATTATTGAGAACCTACTGAATTTATTGTTCAAAAAGGAGATCAATGCAAATAAAGAAGATGACAAAGAAGAGGAGGGAGATGATGGAGAGGAGGTGAAATTCATGTGGCAAGATGAACCGAGGATGGAGGAAAAATGGACACCGCTGTGATGAGGATGCTAAGGGGGACAAACAATTATCTTTGGTCCCTTCAATTATCAAGATGATGAAAACACAGTTTAGGCTCCGAAAAGTCTCATAATTGAAAATGAATCCTAATTTTGACATTGGCCGAGCCACCAAAAAGTCCAAGATAGTGGCCACATAACTAGTCAATCAATCAATTTTGTCTTTACAATTTGAAGATGATGAAAATTTGATTAATAATTTTTTGAAAGAAAGCATCAGCTCATAAGCATTATATAATTTTCTATTATTTATACTAATTTCTCTTTCAATATCTTATTTTATGATATCCTTTATACCTATCAATTTTAGAGAGGTCGTGTATACCAATGAACATGGAGGCAGTATCACAAGGATAATGACACATGTTCACGATCTTCATACTAATCAATTGATAGTTGATGATGTAAGCATTGGAGTATAATTTTATTTTCTTGTTATTCTTGTTGTATATTATGATATCCATTTTTTAGTATTTTTTATCATAGTTTCAGTATTGTGTGACATCATGTTATAGTTTATTAATTACTTTATTTGTATTGATAGATAATTGATGCCAAACTGGAGTTTGTAAAAAAAAACTAGAAAGAGCACCTGGATAGGTACCATAAGTGCATCATTGCACCTATCATGACTGTCAGGATGTGTATGGCATCTCTATTACCATTTCATGAACTTGCTAGAATGGCTGGGAATATAATTTTTGATGGAGTTGGTAATAAAGAAAATGAGTTTAGGTTTCTTTTCACCATTATCAAATTAAAAAATTTGCACTGGCACCTGGTTATATTGACATGGAAAGGTAATCATATACCTAAATTCCATAAAATACAATGACAAGTATAAATCTAATATAAAAAAGTGGCAAAATATTGTCGGTCCAATATTCCATATCTACCATGACAACGAAGACATGATGAAGTGGGACACGAAAAAAATGTTGAATGCCCTTCTCAACCAACTGGTTCACTAGATGTGGCCTCTATTATTTAAAATACATGAAATTTCTTGCTCACAGGGATAAGCTAGATTATTAGAACTTTATACAAGATATCAATCTATACCGGTGATAGTTAGGAGCAAGAATATTTGAAAGATGGCATCAATCAGAAGATAGATAGAGTTTTAAAAAATTAGAATCAAAAAGCTAAATATTTATCATCGTTTTTTCTTTTTGGTTCATTGACTTTGATAAGATGATATCAGAAATTTATAATTTAATTAATGTTATCCCTTAAATATTAATGAAAAGATTAATTATGTATAATTATTTCAAACGGGAATGTTGTAAATATGTTATTCATTATATGAAGTTTTTTGGATATAAGATATTATGTTCTATGCCGCAACGTCAAATTTTTGAAGGGATGTCATAATGTTATATGGGGATATCATATCACCATCTATAAGTTTTTCAAGACTTTTTTTACAGGGATGCATGTTTCATACCGGAGTGTCATAAATTTTTAACTAGGATATCATAATTTTTGAACTAGGATGTCATAATTTTGTTTTAGTATATATTTATTATCTTTTTTCTCAGTAGCGTATCATAACATTTTAAGAGTCATAATTCAGGTCACAGATGATAGAAGTCCTGTTATGAGGGGTTAATACCTTTAGTTTTATATATTCTATAAGATGTCATAATTTTTATACTATGATATCATAATTTTTGAACTAGAATATCATAATCCTATTTTAGTATATATTTATCATCTTTTACCATCCGTGGCACGTTATGATATTCTGAAAATCATAATTCAAGCCAGAGGTGATAAGTAGTCCTGGTAAGAGGGATTAATGCCTTTATTTTTATATTTTTTAAGGGATATTTTAATTTTTAAGTTAGGGTATCATAATTTCTTAATTAGGATATCATAATTCTGTTTCAGTATATATTTATCATTTTTTTCATTCGTGACATGTTACGATATTTTGAGAGTCATAATTCAGGCCAGAAATAATGGATAATCTTGTAGGAGAGGTTAATACCTTTAATTTTATATTTTCTGTAGGGATGTTATAATTTTTAAACTAAAATATCATAATTTTATAACTAGAATATCATAATCATATTTCAATATATATTTATCATCTTTTTCCATTCATGATATTATGAGATTTTGGAAGACATAATTTAGGCCACAAATAATAGGTAGTTATGTTAGGAGGGGTTAATACCTTTAGTTTCATATTTTTTTCAGGGATGTCATAATTTTTAAGCTAAGATGTCATAACTTTTAAACTAGGATGTCATAATCCTGTTTCGATATATATTTATTATCTTTTATCATCCATGGCAAATTATGACATTTTGAAAGTCATAATTCAGACCATAAGTAATAGGTAGTTCTGGTAGGAGGGATAAATATCTTTAATTTTATATTTTCTACAAGGGTGTCATAATTATTAAGCTAGAATGTTATATTTTTTTAACTAAGACATCATAATCCTGATTCAATATATATTTATCATCTTTTTTCATCCGTGGCATATTATGATATTCTATGAATCATAATTCAGGCCACAAGTGATAGGTAGTCCTGGTAGGAGAGGTTAATATCTTTAGTTTCATGTTTTCTGCTGGGATGTTATAATTTTTGAGCTAGGATTTCATAATTTTTGAACAAGGATGTCATAATCCTATTTCAACATATATTTATCATTTTTTTTTCATCCATGGCATGTTATAATATTCTTAGAGTCATAATTTAGGCTATAAGTAATTGGTAATCCTGGTAGGAGGGGTTAATGCTTTTAGTTTCATATTTTCTATAAGGATGTTATAATTTTTGGACTAGGATATCCTAATTTTTTAACTAGAGTATCATAATTCTGTTTTGATATATATTTATCATCTTTTTTCATCTATAGCATGCTATGACATTCTGAGAGTTATAATTCAGGCCACAAGTAATAGATAGTCTTGATATGAGTACTTAATGCCTTTAGTTTCATATTTTCTATAGAGGTATCATAATTTTTGAGCTAGGATGTCATAAGTTCTTAACTAGGATATCATAATCCTATTTTGACTTATATTCATTATTTTTTCCATTCATTGCATGTTCTAATATTCTGTGAGTCATAATTTAAGCCACAGATGATAGATAGTTCTGGTATGAGAGATTAATGTCTTTAGTTTCATATTTTCTACAGGAGTATCATAATTTTTGAACTAGGATATTATAATTTTTTAACCAGGATATCATAATCTCGTTTTTGCATATATTTATCATTTTTTTTTCTATTAATGTCATGTTATGATATTCTGAGAGTCATAATTCAGGCCATGGATGATAGGAAGTCTTGCTAGATGGGGTTAATTTCGTCAATTCCTTATTTCATGATGGGGTCTCATAATTTTTATAAATGAATATCATAACTCTATCAAGAGATGTCATAAATATGTTTCCCCTATTTTACTCTTGGATGCTATAAATTAATTGTTGAATTCATATGTTAAAACAATATATCATAATGTTACCATAGTAAATCATATGTCAAATACATGATGTTCTAAATTTTTGAAGACATTATAAATTTATACAAGACTATAAGAAATTTTAGCATTCAATGTTCTCTCCTATGTTAGTTGACTACATATATTAGCATCAAACTCATCCAAAAATAGATTGGAAGATGGTATAGTGGTTTCAATTATTTGTTAGAATCAAGATTTGTGGCACCATCCCGTACCGCTCAATACAGGGCATATTGTACTGTACTGACCAAGAGCCGGTACGGTTCATCTATAAAAAATGGTCCGACCTCCAGACCATTGAGAAAAATATAAAAATTATATTTCATACCGGTACGGTACCGTACCGGTGCATACCTCCTGGTTTGGTCCAGTTCGAGCTCGGTTTGGTTCGGTTCGGATCCGGTTCAGGTCTGATTCAATGATCTTTGCTTAAGAGAGAGGAAGACATTTTTTATCTCAAATTTTTAAGATCGATACGGTACCAGTATGATACGGTACGGTACCATACCAGTCGCGGTACCAGTTCAGCAATCCTTGGTTGGAATACTTGCACTACTTGATGAAAAGTGTTTCTCTATTTTTTAATAGGTCTTCTTTGATTTTGTACAGGAGTGTCAACAGAAGCCATCTTCATATTTTTCTTTGACTTTTTTGATTTCTTCTTGACTCTACTCTTAATTTTATTCTCTCTTGGATAATCTTTCATAGTGATTTGATTAAGATCTTGGATTAAAAATTGTGTACTTGGTTGAACTGCATAATTGGCATCTGTTGCTTTTCTAAATAATGATGTTAGATCATCAATCACTAAATTAAATACATTTTCAGATATGGAGGCTGTCATTGCAAGCTTCATTATCTGATAACTCATCAAAACATATCCACAATCAATAACATGTTATATTTGTATTAAGATTTTGTAACATATAATAGATTTTTGTAAACATAAAATATGACATCTTAATCTAAATAATGTAACTGTATATCGAGATTTTTGGTTACCTTTATCATAAAATTAAATATTATAATCAAAATTATCAAATTGATATTTCATGTTCTTGCACCATCTTTTCAAGAAGTATTTATCTGAAATATAAAATACTTCATTTTGATGAAAGACAAATAAAGCATGCTTATATAAGTATCCCATGAATTGAAATGATCGGCACTGGTTTTTGATCTCGTCCAAATAGTTATCGTATGAAACGACATAATTTTTTATAATCTCCTTATTTATTCCATCAACTTCAATTCTTTCAAATGACTTTATAGAATATACAGTATATTTGTCAACTTTTTCAATTAATTTTATATTTGATGTAGCCATTTCAAGGACCTTATTTTAAAATTTTTTAAATGTGCATTGTATATTTGGTTGCTGCTCGCCTCTCAAAAGGTAAAGATATCTTTAGCAAGCATTCGTTTGCAACAATTTATTATCTTGCTTATTTTCTATCTCATATTTTTTTTCAAGATATCTTCGTATTTATCGATGAATTCCTTGAGTATAATTTTCGAATTTACAAACCCATCAAAAAAGTGATTGATGCTCTCGCTCCTTTATGAAGACGACATGCATGTACATAATTATAAAAATAAAAAAAGCATTCAATATCCAAAGGGTATTATAAATTTGCAAGCAATTTCATAAATCAAACATAATGTTTTGAAAACTTGTGAATAATGTATCCTTAAGATAAACTGGAACCCATTTATCCCATCATCATTTTACCAATCTAGCATTCTTTATATTTCTCCATGAGTTATACCCACCTTTTCTCGAAACCTATGTCGTAACTGTATCATACACCGCTTCATCAAACTCAACTATAAATTTAGGATTGGCTGTGCATATATGGCCGATCTTTTCAAGCATCTTCAATATATACCAAAAATAAAATCAATGTTGTGCATTAGAAAAACCTTCCTAACAGTAGCCTTGATTGCCTTATCTTGGTTGATTATGGTGGCATTGGGTGCTTGACCATTATTTGCATCCAGTCATGATTGGAATACCTATTCAAATATCTCAGTCCTCTCATCTTACAATAATGCACAACTGAGCAACGTGGATTGTCCATGATAGTTGACTCTAACAAATAGATAAAATAATATTTGATATGTATTTGCCAGATAGATTGAGTCAAAGATCATTACATCACCAAAGTAAGTGCTTGCCAATCTTGATCTTGGATAGATCCAGAAGATAGTTTTGAGCTGTCCATTATCATTTAGATCCAAAGTATAAAAGAAATTTATATTTTTAACTTGATTTGCATGAAATGAATTATAATTAATTATGCATCTCCTTCTTTCAGCCAACTCTGACATTCCCAATAAATGGAATTATGAACATCATTCTCTATGAAATCTAATTACCTTCTATCCTCTTTTCTTCTTGCCATGACAGAGTATATTTGAATTGTGGGTATATTCACGGCATGCAAATTACTGATCTCTATCTTTTCTAGTGTGCTGATCCTTCTGTGGGATCGTAAATAACCAGCATATGATACGGACAGCACATAATTATATTCTAGAAAAATATCGTCTAATATCCACTTACTATTTTTTGAATTTAGTCTTGATTTTATCAATGCCTTACAATCAATTTTGCCAATATCTCTAGGATTCAAATAATTATCCGTTTTTCTAGATTTTCCTTGCTTTCAATATGCTATGTGCTTGAAGCATATTTCTTTGTTATTATTGGACTACTACATATAACTGTAATTCCAAAATCAACTTTTCTTACATATCCATTATAGAAATTGTATACATTATTTGCTCAATTAAACTCTATTCCAATATGAGCAACTACAGAATTATTCTCTGCATTCGGGATAATAGGAAAAGATGTATTCTTTCGAACAATACCAGTGACATAATATAATCAATCATGTTGGATATTTTTTAGATCTATAATTTTAACATATGTAGAAATCCCCATATAAGATCAAAAACATTGATGTCAATAATTTTAGGTAATATTTTGTCTAGAGCATGATGATAATTGCACTATTCGTTGACTAAAATATGATACCCAGAGTGTGATAATATGGCTAAAAAACAAATTTTCTGAAAATATAAGATTTGAATTTATGACACCCTTTTACAAAAATTATGATATAATAGTTTAAAAATTATGATACCCTGCACAAAATCGTAAACTTAATATTTTGATCCTCTATACCAGGACTTTTTTACTATCCATTGTCTAAATATGATATCCAAAGTATAATAACACGATTCTAAGATAACTTGAATATGAAAATGTGAAAAATATAATTACCTTGGTGCAAAACGAAAAATGAAAGCTTTAGTCCTCCATGCTAAGGCTTTTTAACAGTGTATTGACTTGAATTTGACTTCTAAAGTGTGATAATATGTTTAAAATATAAAAAATTCTGAAAATATAAGATTTGAACTTATAATACATCTTCACAAAAATTATGATACCATAGTTCAAAAATTATAATACTTGAGTATAAAACTGTAAACTGGATATTTTGATCCTCCATATTAAATTTTTTTTACTATCCATTGCCTAAATATGTCGCCTGGAGTATAATAATATGGTTCTAAGATAATTTGAATATGAAAATATGAGAAATATGACTACCCTGGTACAAAATAAAAATGAAGACTTTAGTCTTCCGTGCCTGGACTTTTCAATCATGCATTAGCTTGAATATGACTTCTAGAGTGTGATAATATGGCCAAGAGACAAAAATTTCTAAAAATATGAGATTTGAACTTATGATATCTTAATTCAAAAATTATGACATCGTGGCCTAAAATCATAAACTAGATGTTTTGATTCTCTATACCAGAACTTTTTTTACTATTCATTACCCAAAAATGATACCCAGTGTATAATAAGTTTTAGGTGTAGGACTTTCAAAGTATATACTAAAATATGATTATGATATTCTAGTTTAAAAATTATGATATCCTAGTCCAAAAATTATGACACCCTGTAGAAAACATAAAACTAAAGGATTAATCCATCATAACAGGACTTTCTATCACCTGTGACCTGAATTATGAATCTTAAAATGTCATGATACGCCATTAAGAAAAAAGATGATAAATATATACTAAAACAGAATTATAATATCCTGGTTCAAAAATTATGATATCCTAGTTAAAAATCTGACACTCCGGCATGAAACATGACATCCCTGTAAAAAATGCCCATAAAAACTTATAGATGGTGATACGATACCCTTGTAAAAAATGCACTATGAATCTATTTAACTGATGTGGAAGTATGAGCAAAATAATCTCAAACTTTGAAGAGCTGTAATCTAAAGGTTTTACAATTTTTAAAAGAGATTTACAGATTGAGCTTCAGATATATTTTCCCTATTCACTAACACTTAAATTATTGATAAAGAAAACATTAGAACAAAATACAGTAATAGAAGCTTAGGTCCAATATCTCAAATGATGTACCTCTAATATTTTCCATGCTTTTAAATCTTAACCATGATTGTGCTGCCTTAAAAAAAAAAAAAAAAAAAAGGTCTACTCCCTGTACCTAAAAGGACCAGAATGCCAATGGCCAGCAGTTTTATCATTCCCAATTCTCTTTATATCCACTCTCAACAGTTACGTAACAAGCAAGATTATGACTCCCTCCAGTATAATATGTACTTTAGCATCCGTATCAGGATTACAAAATTTATATAATAAAAAAAATTGTGAATGTTCAGTCAAATGCTTATATATTATGCACTAACAGTGGATGAACAGTTAGCATATCTTGTAGCTCAACACTGGAATTTGGAGGAATTTGAAAGCATGTGGCCTAAAAGTATTCATACTAATTTCAAAAATTTCTACATGTTTTAGCTATTAAATTGGAGTCATAAAGCATGGCATGAAATATTCAGAGCGTAATCAAATGTGTTAGCTATACTACTTTCTTTCACTCCCTTTCTTGTGGACATTCCACTCTTGATTTTCGAAATCCCCTTGGAAGTTTTTTTTTTTTTTTTTTTCACTGATCCCTGGACTTCATTCCAAAATCCAGCTTGCACTTTGCTCCCAGACAAGCAAAAAACAGTTTATTGGATGGACAACAATAAAAAAATAGTTTATCGGTTTGAGTATTTTAGAACTTTGCATATCCATACATCCTTTATAAGAATGCAAAGTATTGAGAACAAAGGTAAAAGACATCTAAAATTTGTTGTCTTATTTTACTTGATAGCTTCCGGATGTTCAGCATACATTCAAGCAAATTTAACTCTCCCTGTAATTACATGTCCTTAGCTACTAATCATGCTCTATGAATCAAGCCACCAAGATGTATACATAAAGCAAGTATCTACGGTAGATAAAAATCTAGAAGAAAAACCACCAAATAGTATGTCAAATTAAATGATTCAAATATCTAAATAATAAATAGCAATAATGCTTCCATTCCAAGCATATATGTGTGTGAAACTATCATGTGTTCACAGGAGCTCAGGGCACAGGTTAATCAATTGCAGTAGCACATTTTGGTAATGGATACATATGGATATCCATAAATGAATTGATTGAGAATGTCAACAAGCAAGTACGATGATAACATAAAAACAAATAAGCATGCAAATAAGGATTATTGCATGCTCCATCATCCTTATTAGGTAATCACCTATATAATCATATAACATGAAAAGCCTTTAAGTCTTGCTTTGCCTGCATCCCAAATCTCCTTTAGATTGTTAGCTACGATGTATAGAAAATATACATAAATATATATTTATGTAATTTTAAAAATACTTGAATTTTTTTTTTTTGTGTGGTGTACGTGGCAGAATAAATTTTGGTGTAATAAAGTTTTCAAATACAATAAAGTAAGATTAGGAAGTCTGGCATGGAAGACGGATAGATTCATTGATCTAAATAAGATTTGGGCCCCTTCTCGTGCGAAGAACAGTTGAGCCACACGCTCTCCTCCAAGATACAACTCAAAAGCCAAAAACTTCAATGTCTGTTGGTGGAACGATCTCGAACGGATGTTGATCAGCCCGTCTTCAGTCCAAAAGTTTTAAAGCAGAAAAATATAAAAGAAAAAAGAATTTTAAAAATTTTTAGGGTATAAAAATAAAGAAGAGAGAGCTTGGAATTTTTTTGGATGCCTTGAAAGGCTGGGGTAGAAGCCTATTTATAGGATCAAAATCCCTAAAAAAAATTAAAAAGCTCTCAACTAGCCATTACGGCGGTTACAAAATTAAATTCAAAATTTAATTAAAATTAACTATTATAAAAATTAAATTTAAAATTAATTAAATTTTTTTAAAAAAAAGGTAAAAGAAATGCAAAAAGCTTGGGCGCGCGATCCACATATGCCCGTTGCGTGCAATGGGGGGGGGGGGGTTTACATTCTTTTATTTTGTTTTACGTAAGATAACGCCAACAGTTTTCGCTTTCACCTTCAAGATTCACTTTCTTACATATTGGCAACTACATGCACACAATTAATTAATAAAACAGGGTTTAGTCATTACCTTTGCAAGCCGAGTTACATAAGCTGCAGCAACGGCTGTAAAAAACAAGCCTAGTCCAAGACTCACTAAGTGGCCATTTCCTCCTGGTAAGCCCACGTCTGACTCTTCTTGCTGCAACAATGAGGGAAACAAAGTCATGGTCAGACAGCAAGCCCTCTTCCTAAAAATATCATTTAAAGGAATGAAGATCCAAGCAAAATAGCATCCATCAAGAGGAAACGGATGGCAAATGGAGCTGAGTTTTGGGACCTCAGATGGCTGGATTGCCTGCTCAGAATAACTGATATAGCCTTTCCTTTGCATCATGGCAACATTTGCATTATTGCAACTTAACTGATAATTAAACAATTGAATATCAGACCATTTATTTTTTTCTTAGAGTTGATATTCTCTCAAAAGCAAGGTATGTAGAATAATAATTCCCAGCCAGACTGATTAGCATACATTCAGACTTAACCAACTACTTCCTTGGGAACATATGAAGAACATGACCAAGTGCAAGGACTATGGTAGTAGGAAAACCAACAGAAAATAAATCAAGGACATGGGAAAATATTATGGTTGTATTAATACAAAAGAATGGAGGCTGACAAATCAACCAGAAAACAGATAATAGATAAGCAACTTACAATTTAATCAAAATACTAAATTCATATGTTACCAAAACAAAAAAAAGTTAAATTAAAAGACATGAAAGCCTATAAACAACTTACAATGATAGCTCGCCCAAATGCAACTGCACTTACATAAGCCCATGTCCCTGGGAGCATCCCCAACCAACTGCATGCCAAGTCATGTTTAATCACTCAGCTATTGAGAGAAATCAAAAACTCTACAATGCTGTGAGAAAAATAAAAATTCTTGATTCCTAGCTGTTTAACAACAAAGTGATTCACAATCGCATAACAAAAGGAAATAATCATCTAATATAAATTAATATTAGGAGCAACAACCAGCATATTTTAATCTTAGAACATGTTACAATGATTGATTTAATATTCCTCTTCATACAATCAAGTAATAAGTTCCATTTGGGTATATCACATTCAACCAAGGCCAAATCAATCTGTCACAAGATGGGTACCATTTAGCGACACCATACGTTCGCAATTAAACCAATCAGGCGAACTAATGGCACATACATATATACCTTCTGCAAAGTGTAAGCACAGTCAGATACAGTATTTCACCATTTACTCTATATATTCAGTTAAAATTTGAACCTTCTATTTTCCAGAAATCTGTAAGAAGCCTGATATATTTGATTTTCCAGCTTGTATCTCCTTCACCAAAAGAGAATGCGGCTTGAAAATTTGATCCCAGGTCAGTATATACTTGCCTAATGACATATTTAAATATTGCCAGTCCCCTTTAGATTAACGTCAACCAATGCATGCTAGCTAACCTCAAGTGTGATAAGTTATACAGAGCCTTTTCTCCTTCCTGTGATTGCTAAATTTTTCTATAGATTTAGCATTATTTTTTTTTCTGTTTTATTTCAAATTACCACAAGAAGAAGGGCAGGGGCTGTGTTGGGGTCAGGAAGGGAAATACTGTAAGGTTCTGCACATCCATCAACACATACTATACTGTTGTTGTGCCTGTGTTTCTTAAAAACCACTTAAACATGCCACCATCTCTTTTGTTCACTCATATTTTCTCTTTCTTCAGTTTTCTTTCATCCTCCATTTTTTTTCCTCCAACTTATAGTGTGAATTTGACTCTGAGCACATAACAGCTTCTTTTGCCTCCAGGGCTGATAAAACATAGAAATGATCAGTAGTGAGTATGATAGAAAGAATGAAAATTATCAACTGACCTGCCTAACACGTAAGGTATGAACTTCACCGATGTCAAACCATATAGATAGTTTCCAAGAGAAAATGGGAGCAAAGGACTCAGTTGCAGGAGTGTAACTACTCTGAAGCCATTTTCTCCAATTGCTTTATCAATTGCCAAAAACTTTTTGTTTCCTTCAACCAATTTGAGAATGCGCTCTCAGGCAAAATATCTAGCAATAAGAAAGGCTACAGTTGCGGCCACCTACCAAATTCAAATCAAACATCACATAAATCTTCAGCTAGTCACTTTTAATTTGATTTCAGCCATCATGAAAATCATTCTTGAAAGCAACTTACTGTCCCACTGATTGAAACAATGATGGTCCCTGTGACACTTCCAAATAAAAGTCCTCCCAACATAGTTAATGGGATTGCTGGAATTGCAAGAATCTATAGTAAGGTGAGCAGTTCACGGTTAGTACTAGCATGCAAAGAATGCAAAGGAATAGATAAAGCAAAATTTATGCTACCCCCTCTTTCTCTTTTATCTGCTTCCACAAATCCTAAGTTGCATAACCATACAGCCCAGAAGAATAACATAAATTTAAATATTTTTCAATTATAATACACATAACAGACAAGATTTATTTGCTGTGCAAGGATTGCAAATGCATAGAGAAATTAAGAGAAGGGGAAACACATTAGATTTTTTAAAAGAATGAAAATAACAAGAAGAAGAAGACGGCGAAGAAGAAACCAAAAAATTAGTAGTTGCAGCCTTCCCTAGACCTGCACCTGATCCACTAAAATCCTTCCCCCACAGTACTTCCATCTCCATCATATTCTGACAGTCCTTCAGAGATCTATCAATCCATTAAATGTTAGGTAGTAACAACACAATTTAGCCTCTGGCAGTGCAAAAGGGCTTAAGCAAAATTTGATTTGTCCAAGAACTCAGATGGCTAAAAATGAAGCATATGGTGGAAAAAGTGATAATCTACCTTTTTAACTTTATAAATTTCAAGAAAACAGGTGTAATCTAGTATTAATTAGCTCCACTTGTTTACTCCCGGCTTATAAAATGCCTCAATTTGCAAAAAAATAACAATAACCATAACTGACAATCCTTGGCTCATTTACTTATGATTGGCTTTCTGGATCCATTATCAACAATTCAAATGATAAAATGGAACTCAGTTTTCCAATGAAGACATCAAATATTTAAGTATCAGTAAGTCATAAAATAGATGCATCTTTTCTATGTAGAGTGGTCCAAGAAAATCTAGTGAAAACACAACCAGAGAAAAACATAAACTAAGTGACATGTGAATAGATGCCTAACTACTTGTTTTAAATACATGAAGCATCTCCTGTTTACTAGTCATTGAGTAATGATCGAACTAAATTAGCATATGTAGGTTATCACCCTTAAAGAGAAGGGTTCTATAAATATTTTTCTGCCAATGCTGTCATCTCAAGTTCTCAAACAAAGTAGCTGATGAGAAGTTTTTCACATTCCCAGCATTCCACTAATGCAGTATTGTTAAGCTATCTGAATATTATCTGTAAAATGACATTAATTGTTATACAACTAATTCTTCTACAATCGTAAAGAAAATCAATATCATAATAGGGATTCATAAAACAGAATCTAGCATGTTAGGTTGATATATGCCCTGAAGTTCATTTGATTTTTTTTTTTGACATTTTTATATTGAATATTTATGGATGTTTCTTCATCAACACACTCATGTAAATTTTGCATTTGTATCACAATTACGCCATAAAAGAATCCATTGGATGTTATTATAAGCATACTGAAGTGCTGAGCTCGGGGCCTATCATAAGGATTAAACTATTTAAACATGTCAAATTCATTCACAAGTAATGTGGTTGCTAGAATAATGTCTGGTAACATTAGAATGACCAATCCTCAAATTATCAAAGTAGGGACATTGCAATGGCACGTAGGTATTTCTGCTAATGAACAGCTCAATATTGTGATTCTATCTCATGAAACAACTGTTAGAGTCAGGTGTAGATACCATATTTCCATAATCCAAGTGGTTCCTTGGCATGAGTGCACAATTACCCATTGCAAATTAGGCTCCATAACTTTGGGTTCAAACACTATACAAACCATAAACCCTTTAGCAGGGAGATAATTGGATCACTGAGGTCAACTTTGGGTCAGGTCAAGGAATGCAATTATCCAATATTGGCTACAGAAATTATCAAAAAAAGAACCTTGGACCTAAAAATCACCACATGTGACCTATCAAGTTTTATGATATTATCATTAATTTTTTAAATAAATCATTTGTGAGAATTTGTGCGCGACATTTTTATTTTGGTTAGTTTTTTATTTTATTCGGGATCATAATGGCCATGATTGATAATTATGTATATCATAACCAGCCCTGATGCATGATTAGATAAGCTGATATCAATTAATGTATCTTATAGCCTAAATCCTGGTTTGTGATGAAGGGCATGAGCTTTGACTCCATGATCACTTTAAAACATGCAAATCTTAGAGAGCTTGTGGAAAATGACCACGACTCTTACAAGAATATCAACAGGGAGTTAGATGATGAAAAAAGAAATAAAATAAAGTAATGATGAAACAATGCATATGTCTGACAAAAAGAAGTGTTCATAGCACAGTCTTGCTAAATGCTAGTTTGCAATGGACACCTCAAGATTTTAATGCAACATGCTAGACTGGTCCACAGAAAGCCAGGTACACTGGATGGCTAGCTTATTTTGGAAACAAAAAATGAAGAAAGACAAAAAGGTACAAACTATAATGTGAACCTAGGTACATCATGTGATTTGTAGGCTTGCCTAAGCAATTCCAACAAGGCATTTAATATCGGCTCTCTGGAACTCTTGATCTTAAGGTTTCACAGTTAGTCTGAATAAATGTTACTTTAAACAACAAAATTTTGATAATAAGAGTTCACATCCTGTTAATATCACCTCAAGTCCAGCATAAACAAGTACATACAGAGCATATCCAGCAGGTCCCTAACCTGATCATAAAACGGATAAAAATGCTCCAGGTTCAGAACCAGCACAATATTATTCATTACGTTGCACAGCTGAATAGAGAACACATCAAAATAGAAACATCATGCTTCTTGCTTGACTAACTTCACAGTATGATGCTGTGATAATCAGTTCAACAGAGTAGAAGCATATATGTAATAACATAAAATCAAATACTGTATAGACATGCATCGTGAGTAGCATCATCATGATTATCTGATCATGATCATCTGATCATGATCATCATTCTTTATTACTTCTAAGTGAGCCTGGTGCAATACAATTTATGTGCTAATGAGATAACCTTCATATCCCTAATGAGATAACGTTCATATCACTAATGGGTTATATATTCATGTTCTCGATTATTTGACGTGCTTCTTAGATAACTAACGCAATTCATTTATGGGCACTTCGCCAGCCCACCGTGAAATTGGACCCACCTAAAAATCCCAAATGTTGGAACAAATCCATGACAGAGCTGCCAATTCCACCAGAATCACCCGCAAGGTTTCAAATCTCCCAAATCTGACGCCAAAACCACCAAATTCAATCAAAATCACAGCAAAATAAATAAATAAATAAAATAAATTCTCGATAGAACATTTCACAGAGCCGCTAAATTCAATCAAATCTACCTTTAAAAAAGCCAACATGAAAGAGAAAAAAGAGATGAGGAAGGAAGTACCTTCAATGAAACCGGAGAACTGGCCGAGAAAGGCATTGATCTGGTCCTTATATACGTATCCAACCGTCCCGAACCCCCGATTACTCCAACCAGCAGAAGCCCCGCGAGAACGGTGCTCTTCACGGCGGTCTCTCCTCCCAAGTCCCCCTCCCCGTCCTCGGAGATGGACCCATCGTCCCTCCCCTTCCGGTTGTCGAACTTGAGGTTCTGGGGGACGTAGGAGGCCTTGCGGAGGGTGGCCTTCTTCGTCTCCCGATTGGAGGAGAGGGGCCGGAAGGCGTGGGAGCGGCGGGTGCGGAGGCTAGAGAGGGAGGAAAAGGGAGAAGGGGAGCAAGCGAGGAAGCGGTGTGGGTAGGGGGAGGAGAGGCACTGCATTATAATAGGAGTACATGGTGGGTGCTCAAAGGCTTGGCCTGCAGAAAAGAGTAGAGAGAGAGAGAGGGACTGGTGGCGGGAAGCAGTTGGAGAGGACGGCTAGTCCATGTAGCAACATCTTGATCAGTGCGTATATGCCTGGGAAGACATTTGATGACCGAGGAAAACTGGGGCGCATATCATTGGGCTAGAGCTGACCTCAGATTTTCTTTTTCTTTTTTTTTCAAACAAGATCAAAATATTGAATGTAAATCATAAAATTTGAGGTTAGATTTGGACCATAAAAACAAATAAACCCATTATTTTAAAAAAAAAACTATGATCCAAGTAATTGAAAATAATCAAAAACCACATAATACAATACTTTCCATTGATATCTATCGATTCTCCGAGTGAGAAGGCTCCACCAAAGTTCACCTTAACAATTGGGGACTCTCCTGTAATCGTAGCATCCACGTCAAAGAAAAGTTTGTAGTGAAGGAGAGGCCACCTGGCTGAAGATTCCATGTCGACAGTTTAGTTTTAGGATATAAGATAGGCATGCACCACACCTTCATTTGCATTAGTTCTACAATAATCAAATTAGTAGCTTTACTTACAGTGCAGCCAAATCTCTTTTCAAATTAGCCAGTTTAGTTTGAGGATAAAAGAAAATCGTTAACTCTTTCTTCATCTAATATCCAGTAAAACAAGGATCCCAATTTATAAAATTTTTGAATTAATAAATTTTAGAGCTGGCATTTCTCTTTCCTTTTTCACTTTTCTTAATAATGCATGAATGATGTTGGGATATGGTAGATTTAAACTATTTGTATTGGATCGATTAGAAATGAACTTGGTTGATCAAGAAACAGATCAATACCTAAGAAGCACAAGACTGATCAATGCCCAAGAGGCACAAGGTCGATTGATAATCCTGGTATTATGTTGACCAATCCGATAAATTGGTCAAAGAAGGTAAACAATGAGAATTATAATGGATAATGATCAATACACGTGCTAGTCCACTAACGAACTAACTGTTTACAGTTTTCTTAGCTGGATTCGGTTAGGATCGTAGCCTATAAATACCGGTGAGTAAGGGGCTTCTAGGGGGTAAGTTCAGAAGTTCAAAAAATAGAGAAACTCTCGCACACACCCATAGCTCAAATTTTCTCTTAGATCTTATCTGTTCCTCTAGGTACTGTGACTGACTTGAGCGTCGGAGTGTCCCCCCACCGGAACTTTTCCGGTGAGGGAACTTGCTTGCAGGATTGGAGGAAGAACAATCCGGTGATCAAAGGCACTCATCAGACAATGAAGAGAAGCCATATCAATTGGCTGAAATCATCTCCAACGAATCCAATTCAAGCTTGGGCATCACAGCAACCTAGACACAACAGATTGGCATACCAGGTAAGGGCTCGATATAAGAGTTTTCAAAAATCTGAAGGGAAAGATGGTGAAAGGTAGAATGCAAAATTTTCCTGTTGAAGAGGTTCATCATTCTCCGAGAGAGAATGATCCTATCTTGGATGGAGTTGATGTTGTTTCTGTTGGTAATTTGGAGCAAGAGCAACCGGGTATTCTCTTGAATAAAATGGAGGTATTCACTGCGGCAGTTCAGAATCTTCAAGAAATGGCTGCAAGTGGATCGCCACGACCCGCTGCTTTAAGGAATAGCCGGCGATCTTCTCTTCACGTGAGCAGCCGCCTAGGTCCAAGTCGACGTTCACCTTGTCAACATTCTTCAAGGCGGCACTATCCTCTGAAACAACATCATCAATCTCACAATCATGCAAAAAGATGGGACAAGGGGAAGCACCCTCGATCTTACTCAAGCTCTTCCAACGAATCAACCCCTGAAAGTGCTCAACAAACTCCAGACGTTGGAAGAACTGATCATTTTGCAAGAAAATTTATAAAATTGGAACTGCAAATCGCCAGGCTTGGCGAACAAAGGAAGACGGAAGATGTGATTTCTACCTGTGATATCCTGCCTCCTTTCTTCAAGAAGATAATGGAGGAAAAGATTCCTCATCATTTTAAACTTTTTCAAATAGAGTCGTACGATGGATCGGCTGATCCTCTCGACCATCTGGGTAGTTTTAAAGTCCACATGCTAATCCAAGGAGCTTCGGATGCACTTCACTTCCTTGCTTTCCCAGCGAATCTTAAAAAGGCAGCGAGAATATGGTACTCTAGCCTCCAACCAGGCATCGTTCATTTCTTCGGGCAGCTGAAAAGGTTATTCATTTATCACTTCAGAACATGTAGAAGGATGCCAAGAAACTATGATAGTCTTTTCTTTATTCAACAACAAGAAGGAGAGACTTTAAGAGATTATGTGGCAATATTCAATTATGCTACATTGGAGATACCATATCTCAACGAACATGTGGCAATGTATGCCATGAAAAAGGGACTGCGAGCCTCCAGGTTCACATTCTCTTTAGATAAAAAATTTCTAGTTAGCTATTCTGAACTGTTGGCCCGTGCCCAAAAATATGCTCAGGCCGAAGAACAAGCCTTGAGCTAGCTCCAAGTAGAAAAAAATCGACACCGACCAAGAAGAATATCAAGGATGATGGGCTCCGATCCCCTGGAGTCCGACCAATTCAACAACAAGCTCAAAAGCCCAAAAACTCGATCGGCAGAAGCTACGCCAACAAGTTTGATGCCTACACTCCCTTGACTCTTCTAAGAGAAAAAATACTGATAGAAATAGAAAAAGAAAATTTCCTTCAAAGGCCAAGGCCAATGTGAGCTCCGGCCGCTATGCGCAACAAAGCTAAATATTGTTGATTCCACCGTGATCATGGACACACTACAGAAGAGTCAAGGGAGTGTAGGATGAGATTGAAGATCTTATCAAGCACGGTTACTTGGATAAGTATGTTCATAATCAAAATTAGAATTGATCGATTGAAGCAATGGCACCCAGGCCAACGGCCCCAAGAATGATTATCGATGGCACGGAGCTGCCCAATCAACAACCAACCGATGGAATGGTCGAAATGATCCACTACCAATCATGGACACACTACAGAAGAGTCAAGGGAGTGTAGGATGAGATTGAAGATCTTATCAAGCACGGTTACTTGGATAAGTATGTTCATAATCAAAATCAGAATCGATCGATTGAAGCAATGGCACCCAGGCCAACGGCCCCAAGAATGATTACCGATGGCACGGAGCTGCCCAATCAACAACCAACCGATGGAATGGTCGAAATGATCCACTACCAATCATGTTATGAAGATGGCAGAACTTCGAAAAGATTCTGAAGAAGCATTAGCTTCTTTGATGATGATCTGCAAGGAATTAAAATGCCACATGATGATCCTGTAGTGATTTCTACAATAATTGCAAATTACAATGTACGCCGAATCTTGATTGATAATGGAAGTTCCAAGTATCTTTGAGAATAATCAAGAAAGGGTTCTTCAGATTGAATCAGAACTAAACTGGATGAGCCCTATAATCGGGTATTTAACTGAAGGAGTTCTACCATAAAACAATATGGAAGCTAAGCTAGTTCGCAGGGCTGCTTCCTAATACGTCATCTTGGATGGTTTATTATACAAAAAGTCGTTCTCCCAGCCACTACTGAAATACTTGTCTCCTTCAGATGATGAGTATGCTTTAAAGGAAGTTCATGAAGACATATACGGTGATCATTTGGGAGGCAGATCACTGGCCGATAAAATCATAAGACAAGGATATTATTGGTCGACAATACAGAAGGACACAACAGATTTTGTAAGAAAATATGATCCCTGTCAAACGTATGCAAATATACAAAAGCATCCCACCAGTCAGTTGACACAATTAATTATCCCATGGCCATTTGCTCAATGGGGGATGGATATTCTTGGTCCATTTCTCCTAGCCTCTGGTCAACAAAAGTTTTTGATCGTAGCTATCGACTATTTTACCAAGTGGGTAGAAGCTGAGCCTTTAGCCCAAATTACTAAAACTAAAGTTGAGGCGTTCGATAGAAATGCTATCATATATAGATTTGGGATTCCCCACACCATCATTACTGATAATGGAAGGCAGTTTGACAATCAAAAATTTAGTGATTTCTATGCCCGATTCCATATTCTTCACAAATTAACTTTTGTTGGGCACCTACAAGCTAATGGAGAGGCAGAGGTAACAAATCGGACCATCATTCATAAATTGAAGACCTGATTGAATGAAGTTAAAGAACTTTGGGCCGATGAACTCAATTCCGTCCTTTGGGCTTATCACACATCTCCCCGATCCACTACGGGGAATCTCCGTTCAACCTCACTTATGGTAGCGAAGCCATGTTGCCCATAGAAATTGTTCTCCGTTCTAGGAGAACCGACTGCCTAGAGGGGTCGAGTAATGCCGACCAAAGAAGAGTTGATTTGGATCTGCTTAAAAGCTCCAGGTTACAAGCACAATTAAGAACAACAGTATATCAACAAAGGGTTGCTCGATATTACAATTCAAGAGTCAAGGATCGAGTCTTTCGGCCAGGATATCTTGTCCTGCATAAAACGGCAATATCTCGACCGACTGATCAGGGCAAACTTGTCCAAATTAGGAAGGTCCATATCATGTCACTGAAGTTGTGTGACCTGGGACTTATCGAATTGAAAGCCTAGATGGCTATCAAATGACTCGATCTTGGAATGTAGAAAATCTTCGTAAGTATCATCAATAAAGAGATTTTCTCTTTTCCATTTTTCTATCTAAGAAAAAATATTGAGTTGATACATCTTACAAATTAAAAGGTTGGCCTGATATGCTAACCACAATCCGATAAGTAGAGTTGGTCTGACCCACCATCTCATTGGTATATTAATATCGAAATAACCGATCAATTAAAAGGTTGGCCTGACACGTTGACCACAATCCGACAAATAGAGTTGGTCTACCCCACCATCTCATCAGTATACTAATATCGGAATAACCGATCGACTGTAAGGTTGACCTAATGCATTGACCACAGTTCACCACATTGATATGTCCAATACATTGGAAGGATTGTCTAATATATAGCTGGCTTAATGTACTAACTACGAAACACCAGAAAGAAAGGATTTCATTGATAATCAATTAAAAGGGAACATTGGTTCATCAAAAATTTGTGATTACAAGTACTATTCAACTTTTTCTTGAACGGGTACTTCTTCGGCTGGGGGAGCTATCGGATCATTGATCAGCTTTTTCGCTTCATCTTCTTCCATAATCTCATCCATGGAAATGGAGGAAACATCAAGATCAAGATATAACTTTTTGATTTTTTCGATGCAGTCTTCAAAGCTGATCTTGTAACCCTCCATCCTTGCTTCATCTATTTCATCATTAAAAGCTTTGAAATTTTTAAATTTTTCAATTCCGTGAAGGCTCTCTTGAATTGCCGAAGCAGTCTTTTATTCTGCTTGTTCCAATTTTTATTCAAGGAAAGCAATTTTCTCTTCCATACTAGACTTTTGGCTCATCCCTCATCATAAGCCCGAGTTTTTTCCTCTATTGCTACATCTGCTAGTTGGAGTTTCTTCTTCCTTTTCTGTGTGTTGGCTAGAAGCTTCGTGGCCTGATCTTCAACCGTTCTTAATTGTCTCTTCAACGACAAGTTCGCTCCGGTTGCATGGACTAACTTTAATTCTAAGGCTGTTCGACATGCATCGGTATTGTCTTTTTCTTCTTTGATCAATATCAATTGATTTCGGAGATTTATCTGAGAATTGGTTGATCAGAGCCAGTTTTCCTCGACCATGAAAATATCATTGACAAACTGATAAAAAGGATGAGGATGCTATTATAACAGAAATAGAAAATCCTTTGAAGGAAGAACTGATATTTACCTTCAGTATTCCTGGATAAGTGGAGAAGAAAATATCTCCCACTCCATGCCTATGTGTCGCTTCCCAATCATTCCGAAGAATGATGGATTGCAACACAGTCTTTACCAATTTTGGGTTATCAAAACTTGCATCTGCAACAAGCATTTGGATGCTCTTACTATCATCTGGATCGGATGATGCTTTGGTGATCAGGGCTTTACTTTTCTCCGTCGAAGTTGGTCTGACAGACGGATCGCTTTCTGGTTCTCTCAATGAAGGATCAGGTAGCTGTAATTTCTCTTCATCAGATGAAGATGCGATATATTTGGATAATTCTTGCTTGGCAAAAATGCTTCTTGATAAGCCAGCTCTTTTTATGCGTGATCTTTGTTCTCTAAATCGTATGGATTTAGCTCTCTTCTTGAATGCCTGACGAAGTCTCTCGCTATCTGGTTTCATCTTCAAGATATGGTGAAGGCTTCTTCAAGGTTTTTCGAAACAAAGATGTTCAAAGAAGAAGATGCTCAAAATACTTGAAGTAAAATTGGCCTGAGAGGCATGCCCGAAATCCCTTTATATAGAGAGCGCCAATGATTAGGATTCATGATCCAAATTTCGAGGGGTCTTGAGATCATGACATATCTATAACCTCAATTTGGTGGGTATTCATATACCATTACTGATTCTCAGAAAATCAGTTATGAAAGGATAAAAGATAGTATTTGATTTGAATTTGAATAATGTACGATTTTTGGACTACTGACCGGCATTGTTTCGCGATCTGCAGAATAACTACCCTTTCAATAAGAAGGTGACATTTGGTGAAAATGATATACCCATTTTATTATGGTATGTAAAAATCAATATTAAAAATATCTCATGAAGATTCTTCTTCTCGAAAAATAGAGGAAGAAAAGAGAAATATTTGACAAATCCGACTGAAATATCGGATTATCAAAGGCTTTGATAAGCTTGGAAGGTTAAATGATATGTTGCTATGATTAACCTGAGGGCCGACTGATTTAAAGATCAACTCCCTTAGGGGTACAATGATTGATAATCTCTTCTTTAGAAGAGTTGGGTAATTATATTTTTCAATAAACCTTTCTTATTAATGATTTTGGTTTATCAGATTTATTCGAAATTGATTTAGTCAGATCTTTCAGAATGCTTTAACACTGTTTATAATCTGACAATGTCAGGTGACCGTTCGTATTGTTCAGATAACTTCATACTTGAACTAATTATTTTTTAAGATTTCTTTGTATGGTTCGATGGTTTCATACTTAAAAAATTTTTACTTGTGAATGTTGGGACTTTTACTTATAAAATTGTTACTTATCGAGCAATTTATCATGTTTAGTATTTAGCTAGGATTCTTTCATAAGGATGTTTGCCTTATTTGAAGTTCAACGATCTTTATTTTAAAAAGGATCGGATAAATTGATTTGTTATTTTGGTTTGCATTCATTGCATGGTCATACGGTTTAGATTAAAAGAATGAAAGAAAAGTTTTTCATTTCATATCGAAACTAGGACAAATTTGTATATCGGTTATATAAATTAACTTTCTACATTCTGTTCGACTACATTAACTTCTCCGATCTGCTTTGGAACAAAGACTGGTATTGCTTCTTCTTGAGTCGAGGTGTTCATTGTTGGCTCTTCAAGTTGATGTTCAGCTTGTTCTTCAGCCTGACCTTCTTCATCGGATACTTCCTCGATTTTGGAAATATCCAGATTAGGATAACATCTTTTACCTTAGTTAAGCAATCTTCATAGCCAAAGTCATAGCTCTCGACACCGGCCTCGTGAAGCTTATCTTGGAAAGTCGATGATCTTTCATAGTTTTCCATGGCCTCGTGAAGCTTATCTTGGAAAGCCAATGATCTTTCATAGTTTTTAACGGCCTCCTTCACAGCTTGTTTTATTTTTTCCTACTGCTGCGGTCCTTTCTTCGACTTTCTCAAGTTTAGCTATAGCCGATCGAAGCTTCTTCTTCTTCTTCTTTAGCTTCGACTCAATATCAGCTAACTTCGACTGAGCCGCTTTAAGTTCGATTTCCAGAGATGATGCTTGGGTTACATTTTTCTCTAATTTCTTTTTCATGGTTGACTTTAACTCTTCGGCAACCTCTTTCTCCGCCTTGCTCTTGTCTATCTCATTACGCATCATCAGACAGAGTTGGTCGAAACTCTTTGAGCTTTCCTCCATTATAGTGAATTCATGGATAAGATGCATATATTTATAGTTAATTTGATCAGGTTTAAAAAAAATCATTTACTTAATCGTTTGAAACAAAGTTTGGTATTATACATTGAGCATCATAGGATGAAATGACGAGATCCTTTCGTCTATTTGCTGAGACTTGATTGTTTCCTAGTCTTTCGAAAGAATGGTGGCCCTCGAAAGACGACGGGCCAGTACCAGATCATTCAGACCCGATTCATCTATATAGATGTTAAAGTCGATGGTAGTATCTTCAGCGAAGGGTCTCTCTTCTTCTTCCACCATCGGAGCTTTTCCTTTATCAGCTTGGCTAGTTGGAGAAGATGATGGACCAGCTACAGGAATTCTGACTGATCGCCTCTCTTGCGAGGGAGGCTGAAGAGAAGCAGAAATGGGTACGTCGTCTTCGTCCAATACACTCGCTATCAGTATCGAAGACTCTGGTGCTGATGAAGCTGCCGGTTTTACCTTCTTGGGTTTCTTGGCCTCTCCTCCCCTTTGATCGATCGGGGTGGCCATAGCCTTTCTTTTCTTCAACATCTGTCGAAGCCTTTGAACGTCCACCATGATGGTTGTATTTGCACAATCCGATGAATTGAATGTTAGAATTAATCATTAGGATTTAAATGAGGAAATAACATCGGTAGTAAGATACCTAGAGAAGGATTGGGACTAATTTTAGCCGAAAATAATCCTCTCTCATTGAGAAGTTCTTTTATTGGGGGAATCTCCATTCCCGTAAGCTTCTCATAATCTTCCTTATCTGCTATCAATATCTTTTTGCCATCGTTTAGAGTTAATCGGGGTTCCTTACGACTAATGTTGAAGTCCTAAGGGATCTTAAAAACTATGTAAAAGAAGCATAGCTTCCAGCCATGAATGGCCGAAGGAAGCCCAACAATGAATTTCCGACTATGGCATGGGTTGATCACCCACCATCCTTGGCCATAGAAATCCCATTTTAATACAAACAAGGCAGTAAAAAGAGAAGTTTTGGGGATTATATTTGCATCCTTGCAAAGGATCAAGAAGGCGCGGATTATTCGGATGCTGTTGGAGTCAACTGAGTAGGAAGTACATGGTATAACCTAAAAATCTAGATAAAGAAAGGATGGAGCGAAAATCTAAGTCCTGCTTTTAAATATTTTTCATAAACTATCAAGCTACCTGGGGGTGGCCGATCTATTTGTTCTTCAGAGTTCGAGGGACTAATGTGAAGTCATCTGAGATATTATAATATTTCTTTAGTGTAAGAACCCTATGTTCTATTAAAGAGGTCTTAATGGCATCTATTCTAACTGATTCGACTTGTTTCTTTTTCTTCTTCTGAGAAGTAGAACCCTCGGGTTCGTTGGTATGATTGGTCTCTAAGATTCTAGCCATGAAAAAAGGAGGACGAAAAAGAAAGATTAACCTGAAAAAGAAGGCAAGGAAGAGAAGAGGCCGACTTGGAAGGAATTCTTTTGCTCCTAAGGTGAAGAAACTGAAATGGTGGAAAACCTATTTTCCTGGAGGAGATGGTGCTTATATAGTGGCATTCGACGGTTAAAATTTTTCCCTCGAATGGCAAGATTAATTATGATTGTGCCACCTGTCCTTGATATCCGATGAAAAGATACGACTCTTCGAAAAACCGAAGTGACTATTCATGATCGACGGTAGACGTATCAATGACGAGATGCTTGCATTTATTTGACGATGATGATCTTTCGGCCTTTGTAAATTTCAAAAATCGCAATAATGGCTATAGGTTACGACTGTCAATTTTATATAACTGCTTCTCCTATCAGAGATCGACACGTCATTATAGCGCTCTGTTAAAAAATATGGGTATTGGTTCAAAAAAAAAAAAAGAAAGAGAGAAGAAGAAGAAAGTTAAAAGAAACTTCTGACAACTTTTGACAACTTCTGACATTCATTTAATGAATGCAGAAGCTGGAGGGACTAAAACTGGGACATGACAGATTTAACCTATTTGTGTTGGATCGATTAGAAATGAACTTGGTTGATCAAGAAATAGATCAATGTCCAAGAGGCACAAGACCAATCAATGCCCACGAGGCACAAGACCGATCAATGCCCAAGACGCACAAGACCGATCGATAATCCTGGTGTTATGTTGACCAATCTGATAAATTGGTCAAAGAAGGTAAATAATGAGGACTATAATGGATAATGATCAATGCACGTGCTAGTCCACTAACGAACTAACCGTTTATAATTTTCTTAGCTTGATTCAGTTGGGATCGTAACCTATAAATACCGGTGAGTAAGGGGCTTCCGGGAGATAAGTTCAGAAGTTCAAAAAACAGAGAAACTCTCGCACACACCCATAGCTCAAAATTTTTCTCAGATCTTATATGTTTACTCTGGGTACTGTAACTGACTTGAACATCGGAGTGTCCCCCACCGGAACTTTCCCGGTAAGAGGACTTGCTTGCAGGATTGGAGGAAGAACAATCTGATGATCAAAGGCACTCATCAGACAATGAAGAGGAGCTAGATCAATTGACTGAAATCATCTCCAACGAATCCGATTCAAGCTTGGATATCACAGCAACCTGGACACAACAAATGGAATTATAACTTTCCAATTCTTTGAAACCACACTGGGATTAGGCGCTAGATTAGTAGCAACCCGGACATAACACATAATTGATGGCTAAAATAAACCGCAACATCACAAGTCAATACAGTATAATTTACTGCAGAAAGAATAGCTCGTACCTTTACATTCCATTCATAATATGAACCAGGCAAGTACACAATTCATATACATAACAAAGTATTTGAACCAAATATGTCTTATAATTAACAAACTATGACTTTCACATGAGCAACTACTAATTCAAATCTAAATACTTCATTAGAAACTAGAGTTTTGGATTTAGGAAGCACTCCCACATCCACCGTTCCTCCTGGAATTGCATTCATCACTTGTGGTACAAAACTCATTTCTAATATACATATTTTAAATGAGTGATATATATTCGGGGGTAGACCACACCAAATTTTCTAGGTGGGCTAAAAAATATGATACTATATCATATGAAGTTAAGAAACATACCATAATACCTACTAAGCCAAATATAGATAAAATGAGTAAAGGCATGGAGCTCCAGCATCGGGCCAAGGATAGGAGTTCTGGACAAAGAATGAGCCGGTGACCGGCTGCGGGTAGCTGGATAGGAGTGGTAATTGCTGGTTAGGGAAGAGAGAAAGAGTTGACTATAAGAAAAGCGAAGCCGTGAAGAAGACGGTGGGTGGGGTTGGCCATCGGTGGTGGGTGGCCTGTCAGGGACAGCGACGGGTGGGGATGGTGTCGCAACGGTTGCCAGTTGGGGAAGAGAGGAGGAGTCGACGACTCAGTGGGGAAGAGAGGTGAAGGAGAGGCGTGAAGGGGCTGGCGGTTGGGGAAGAGAGGAGTCAATTGACAGCGGCCGATGGGTGGGGTTTGAGGATTGGGGAAGGCTTCAGTGCAGAGGCATGGTGGATGAGGTTCGGGATTGGGTTGCTGCAGGTGAGTTCTTCACTGATTTTTTTTAAATCTCTTTGGGACTAATTTTTTTTATAAGACTCATGGGTTTCGATTTTTTTTGAAAATTCTTTCGCCAATTTTTTTGGATTTTTTTGAGGTGAAGGGAGGAATTTAGGGGGCAAATACCTAAAATTTTGGAAAACTTGGAAGATTACAAAAAAAATTATAAAAAAAAACTTAATCTATGGAAGATTACGAAAAAATGGGGAGCCCACCATTGTTTAGTTTTACAAAAAAAAAAAAAAAAAAAAAAAAAAAAAAACTCAGAGTTCGGTGCAAAGCTTGAGTGCACCCAATTTTAGGAATTAAAGTGTTGCCAGCAATAGATAATACTAAATAATTTTAAGCCCAAATTTTTTCGTTACACGTTCAATGATAAATATAGTAATTTGACGGTCATATTTTAATAAAAGAACTTCCTTTCACAAACTTTTTGCGATCCAGATCATGATTTAAAAATATAAATCCGAGTCAAGGAATAATCAGAATGGACATGAATTATGATAATCGTGAATCACAATATTTTTATTTTTTCTAATGATATGATAGATCTTGGATGTCAAAAAAAATAAAAATAAAAAATTGAATCATATAGCCCAATTTTCATATTCCGAGCATTGATAAAAAAATAAAGAGGGGGTCCTCAAAAATTACATGACTTTCGACTCTCAAGCGCTGCAAATGTTACGTACCTTAGCTTGTCATCATGAAACATGAAGACTTATTTAAAACTCAACAACAGTCATGCTGTAAAAGGTACGATGAGCTTTCACATACGATTTCAAAGGAATGATTAACGGTAAAGATGGTCGATTTCTTTTCTTTTTTTTATGTTAACTATATCAAAAATTTAATATACATTACTCTAATTATATTAAAATATATATTTTATAAAAGAACAGCTACAAAAAGGATTCCAGTTGCAAAGACAAATAAACTATGAGATATTAGATGGAACACAAGAGGATGCTACCAATAATCCCCACAAGAACAAATCCCCTTGTTCGTGTGATGGAAGCAATTGGAATCCCTCAGCACGATGCACCTCCCATACACCTTGGACACCATCTTGATCGCGGTGTGGCAGTCGCCGCATACCCTCAAGTTCTTGTACACCCGAATCACCGCACCACGTGGCACGCTGATGAGCCCAAAGGCCACAGCCAGCTTCTCACTATGGTATGCCAATCCCATCTCCTTCCCCTCTTCCCCCACATCGTGCAAGACGAATCCCGGGTCCGCCACGTACCCCTCCTCCTCCTTGATCCTTCTCAACATCTCCTCAACCTTCGAATAAATCTCAGCCATCCGTGCATGGCCTCGATCCTCCACGTGGAACACGTGCACCACACCACCCATCTCGATCCAGCTACAACCCGGTTCCTTGATCACCCCTCGGGACTTCATCAGCGATCGGATCCTCGCCACGTCACCCCATCTCCTGCCTGCGGAGTACATATTCGAGAGTAACACGTAGGGCACCGCGTCCGTTGGATCCAGCTCGAAGAGCATCACGGCCGCCCGTTCCGCGAGCCCAATATTCTTGTGTACCCTACACGCGGCCAGCAGCGCCTTCCACACGGTCGCGTCCGGTTCGGTCTCCATCCGTTCCAGCAGCTCCGCCGCCTCCTCAACCTGGCCCGACCGGCCGAGGAGATCAATCATGGATGCGTAGTGCTCCGGTCCGGGTATTATCTTGTAGACTTTCTCCATAGACTCGAAGTGGGCTCGACCAGCCTCGACCAGACGGGCATGGCTGCATGCGAACAGTAACCCGATGAAAGTTACATAGTCCGGTTTAACTCCGGTCCGGATCATCTCATCGTAAAGCCGGAGGGAGTCTCTTCCACGACCGTTTTGGGCGAAGCCCACGATCAAAGCCGTCCACGTGATGGCGTCGCGCCGGGCCATTGAATCAAAAACCGTCCATGCGTCATCCACGCACCCACTCTTGGCGTACATGGTGACCAGCGAGTTCCCCACAGAGAGGAACGAGTCGAACCCGCCCCGGACGCTATTAGCGTGAACCTGCCGGCCGAGTTCGAGCAGGGTCAACCCGGCGCACGAGCTCAAAACTCCGGCCGTGATGAACTCGTCCGAGTCGACGCCGAGTTCACGCATCTCGGAGTAGAGCCGGAGGGCCGACTCGTGTGACTCGTGCCTAGCAAGGCCGGTGAGGAGGGCGGTCCAGGTCACGATGTCCCTCTCGGGAATCCGGTCGAATATCCCGCGGGCGCAGTTTAAGTTCCCACACTTGGCGTACATGTCGACAAGAGCGTTCGCCACGTGCAAGTAGGCCTCGAAGCCGGCTTTTAGGATTAAGCCATGGAGGGAGCTCCCATTGCGCGCGTCCCCGGCGGAAGCGATCGAGTTGAGGGCGGAGGGGTACGTGAACTCGTCCATCTCGAGCCCTCGGTGGCGCATTTCGGCGAACAGGCAGAGGGCGTCCATATATAACCCGCTACGCGAAAACGAGACTATCAGAGCGTTCCACGAGACCGCGTCGTCCGACTCGGACGATTCAATGACTGTTCTGGCGCTGCCGAGATCATAGCATTTGGCGTAGAGGGTAACGAGAGAGCTGGTGACGAACGGGCTGGAGGCGAAGCCGGTCCGAACCGCGCACCCGTGGACCTGGCGGCCAAACCGAAGCGCTCGCTCGGAGGCGCAGGCGGCTAGGACGGTAGGGAGGGTGAAGGGGGTGGGGCCTACGCTTTCCGTCCGCATCTGGCGGAACCGGTCCATGGCGCCGAGCGTATCGCCGGTTCGGGAGAGGCCGGCGATCAGAGTGGTCCATAGGACGCGACTGGACCGTGCCGATGGCGGGGCGGAATCGAAGACGAGGGCAGCGGAGGCGGCGTGGCAGCACTCGGTGTACGCGTCGATGATCGCCGCGGCGACGAGGGGATGGGCGGCGAGGGAGGACTTGAGGACTAGGGCGTGGGCCTGCTGGGCGGGGCGGAGGAGGACGGCAGAGGAGCAGGCGCGGAGGGTGGCGCCGAGGGAGTAGGGATCGGGAGGGAGGCCAGCAGCGAGCATGCGACGGAAAAGGACGAAGGCGACGGAGGGATCGCGGCCGCGGCGGGCGTGGGCGGAGATAAGCGTGGCCCAGGAGAAGGCGTCGCGGCGGGGCATTCGGTCGACCAGGCTGTTGGCGTCGTCGAGGCTCTTGGAGGGAAGGAATGGTTCTAGCTAGAAGCATGTCTCCAGGTTGGGGGACAGCTGCACGGCGGAGGGACAGGCGTTCATGCTGTCAACCCACTGGCATGGTTTTCTGGGGCTGAATGTTGGCACAGGGATTAGCGGTCTGTTTGCATGAACCGGTCCGGCCCACCGGGGATTTTTCAATGTACTTGAGATTATTATTTAGACCACTTGCATTTGGACCATTCAATAAAAATTAACATATCATTTTTAAAAAAATCGATTCAAAATATCAGCTAGCTAATCGTGATTAATGATGAATTTTTTTTTTTTTTTCAAAATTTTAAACCAAGCTGTGAACCTTTTTATCGCGATAATAGATGATGCAATGACATTTTAAGTGGATGTTCTAAGAAATTATTAATTGGACCAGCCTTATTAGCTCGGTGGCAGGTGAGCCCAATCGAAAGCCTTACTTTACGATTAAACTAATTCACTGCTGAATTAGTAAACCTAACCCAATTGATAATTTTTAAATAATATCTCATTAAAATCACGTAAAATAGACATCATTTGATATCATGTCTATATGTGTAGGATTGACTTTAACAAACAATGGATGTTAAGAATAGCGCTAACATGAAACACAGACACTGGATGAAGGAACACAATTTTAGAGAGTAGCCAAAATGGTTCGACCACCTACTTGATCGGTAATTAGGATGTCTAAATGCATGGGGATTATGCGAAGCAAAACGTTTCCATTTTTTTTTTTTGGAGTAACAGAATATAAATTAGTAAATAAGATATGGATAGTTGGATACTTGTGCAATGGAAGTGCTCTTGTTGATAGAGAAAAGCTGGTGGTTCAAAAGGTAACCACTAACCAGCGATAGAACAAGGTCCCGATAGGTCACTGAGACAAGGGGATCGAGAGATTATTCCAGCTGCTTGGGTCCCGGGGCTTAAAACTACGAGGCGTTCTCTCCACGTATTTAGAATTCTTTTAGCAACAAGAGGTGGTGCTTCAGCTTCCAAGGAGAGAACCATTATGTTTCCTTTGTATTAAAGTACAGCAAGTTTGTTTGTTACGTTAGTAAGAGTCGTACCAACCTTCATTTCAAATTAACAATTTCATGGTGTACTTTTAAGTATGAAACCCTAAACAATAAAAATACACTGAAAAGTGGTCTAAAATTCCCCCTATCAAACATTCGATGTAGTTAACCAGTCTTGATAAGAAAAAACTGTATATTAAACTTCCCCTGAAACAATTTGGCAGTATACATTAGCTTATTAGAGGTCCTTGTTACAACAATGAAGCTACCAATACTACGATGGTAATCTGAGGTCACATAGTCTGTGTACTATCCATGGGAGAGTCCCTGCAAAAGGTTATGAACTTGAGGTTGGGCCTCTGTATAGAATGCCCTAGTTTCTGAAACTGAGTGCACAGATTTGTGTGCAATGCCTGAGGAGAGAACTCTTTAGGGTTTTCAAGAGCTCTGACCACAGAGCCTGTTGCAACATTAATCTGTCGAACAACAAAGAAAAGATTAAATATATTGCTTCAGAGAATAACTTAGAATGAGGATTGAAAATGAATCATGTACAAATTATAGCAAAAGACTAAATATTTATTATCTTATGTGCATAAGAGCTTCTTTAGAATACCATTATCATAACCACCCAAGTCATTCCCCTCAAATAGAATAGGATGTAGAAAACATTTTGATGCAGGACAGCTTGAGAGGCAGAGAGAATAGGATGCTTTGATATCAAACTGACATAAGATAGAAGAAAGGAGAGAAGAATAGGAAGGTCCACCATTGAGCGTTTGCTCACCCCTTGCCACTTAGGCAAGAGGCCAGGAGTTCGACTCCAGTTGGAGTCAGGCATCAACGGGTGGGGTGGGCATATGCCAGAAGAAGGGGGATTTGCCACTCCTAATCTCCAACCAAAAAGAAAAAATCTAAGAAGCTTCCATGGAAGGAAAGAATTTAATGAGCAATGTCAAGATGAAATCAAGATTAAGGAATTGGTGTGGAATTCCTAATGAAGGCAAATTTAGGAAAGAGAGAGGCCAACCCTTGAAAAATGTAAGGCTAATTAGAAAAAATCTAAGAAGCTTCCATGGAAGGAAAGAATTTAATGAGCAATGTCAAGATGAAGTCAAGCTTAAGGAATTGGTGTGGAATTCCTAATGAAGGCAAATTTAGGAAAGAGAGAGGCCAACCCTTGAAAAATGTAAGACTAATTAGTGGTTATAGAGAGATTCTATTTTATGCTTATGCAAAGAAAAAACAACCCTTCAAAAACTCTCCAAAACTTGGAAGAGTCCAGAGTCCAGACAAAGGGTGAATATGACTGATTTAATATGGAGAGTTGTATTTGCCACAAGGCACAAATAAGCCCAGAAGCCGAAGTAATGGTTCTTACTAGGATACAAATCTCATAATATAGTAGTTATAGTGTGATAACACAACATGAGCAATTAAAGTGATAAAAGTTGCACTGGTTGGAAGATAGTAATGATCGTTTCTATAAGCTACCAAAAACTTACATGGTTTAGATTCAAACAAACTATCCCATTCGAAGATTTGACAAATGGGGCATTGTTAGCACTCACTTACATTAAGGATTCTAGCACTTTCTTTTTGCCAGCTTTGTTCTTAGCAAGACTCCCCTTTGCAAAAAGACTGAGCATAACAATTTCATAGTCAACATATACTAGGAGGCTTCAGTCACACATCATATAGACGAAACATATGAAAAATAGAAATAAACATAAAATCAGCCAACTATTGGTGCTCATAAATGAGTTTTACAGATATAGCCTTGTTAACAGTGAAATAGTAATGGTTCAGCACAAACTTGTTCGAAAAATTCACTACATTAAGATAAACAGTTAAACACTTATCAATATGTGTGGGATTGTCTTTTATATTTTTGTTAAATTTTGAATTTAGAAGTTAATCTGAAAATAAGTGCAGTTATACATATATGAGACTACATACAAATAATATCTCATTTATACCTTTTTCATGTGCAACAAAGGCATTCAGAAAGAAATTACTTTATAGTGGGTAAGATTATCATGGACACAACACACCATCCTCCCATTTCGGAGGATTCTTCTAGAACGATGAGGACAGTTTGTTACATTCTAGTCTAAATTATTTTTCAGGAATTCAATTAAATTCCCAGTAACTTGTGGATAATTGAAAGTCATAAAAGGCAAATTTTTGATGTTTTTTGATATGTAGATATCTTAACATGATCACGGTGCTTTTTTTATCAGGGAAAAAAAAAACCAATGATTGGAAAAAAGTTATCGATGCATCTTCTGAAAGCTTACACCTAAAAAGAGGACATACCTTCTTGGTGTTTTGGTCTTGTCATTCTGACTGTAACTCTTAAGATTCCACAAGTTAACCACTTACCCTCTTTAATACAATTTAAAAGATTGATGCCAAAAGATAACCTTTCAATAATAGAAAATCGGGTGATCGTGAATGTTCCAAAGGAATGATGGAATAGTGCACGAGTAAGAAACTTTATCCCTTGCAATTTGCAGAAAAGGGTGTACAAAAATTAAGAACAAAAGTACAGGCATTGCAAATATACAACCGAAGAAAATAAGATTTTATATAATAGTCTAAATCCATCTAAAAATGTTGCTTTTTATGATTACTCATAAATAAATACATCATAAAAAAATTACAGCCAAGCTTGCTAGTCCACTTTAGGTCTGCCCTAGGACTTCAACACATATGCTAACCAAAAAGAAACTCCAGGCCAACCAAAAACTTGACTATATATACTGTGAGTCTCTTGAGAAAGATATCAGTTTCTAGTTTCTTAAATCAATAGATAAGCTATTCTAATAGTTCTTAGCTTTCTTAAAATTTGATCCAACACAAACCTAGACAATACAAAAATTGATAAAGAAAGAGATTCTAATATAAAACCCTTTCATGTCTTCAGGATAATGAGGTTCATGCCCAAGGGATATAATGAGCCTAAAGCAGCCTACATTAGGAAAATACTCCGGATCCTGGTAGTCAAATATATAAGCAAATCCATTGGCTCTCCTCTTGCTAGTGTTTCACAGTAGGCTTGGCTCCATAATCACTAAGTTTAGTTTGTCTTTGATACCTAAGAGAATTAGGAATGTAGTGATCTAAACAATCTAGAATCGTGCCTTTGTCATTAAACCATGGCTACAATAAAAAATGTGAACACTAAAAATATGTATGCCACACCCACAACGTTCACTTGTAATTCTTTTGCTAAATCAAGTTCCACACTACTTTTGGCTTCATGGGTGCTAGGTTCATGTTAGCTCCCTATGAGGTATGGAAATGTATTTATACCAAACATCTTGGATTCCATAATGTCATGAAACCATAGTCATACAAGAAGTGTTTTAACAGTGCAATTATATGCATCACATCACACAAAATTGAATCAGCATAAGTCACATAAGTGGAAAAACCTAATAAAGAGTTATTTGAAGTCCATAAATTCCTCATGATCACTCAGGAAAATTGATTAATGCAGCTGCTTTTAGGATTGCAGCAATATGGAGTTACCAAAGGGCAAATGGGAACAATGTTACATGATCAGAAGCTTATATTCCTGTCAATCATACAATGAGTTGATAAATACTTAGCACCCCTAGTTGCAGCTCTCTTCAGGTCATGCAGTAAATATAACTACCTGCACAAGAAGTGTCTCACTGATATTACAAGAAGTAAAATATTTCTCTAAATTAATAGAGGAAACCATTACTGAAACATTATTACCTTTCTTAGCAAATTTTTTTTTGACACATTAGGTCGGAGATTAATACATGTTTGAGCAACATTCTAGCATGAAGAACAAGTGCTGAACTAACAAGTGCTCTCTTGTTGGAATCACTTATGTGCTGCTGATTGCACAACTTTTAGTGTTGATGAGAATTAGATGTGATGAAGTTGGCATAGGAATTCAAACATATTTTCCCCCAGCCCACAAAGCTATTTGCCTGTTTGTCCAAGGCCTCCAGGCTTGCCATTGTGATATCATCATCTGTTTGTCAACATGCACTAACCAAATAGTTTCAACGAGTATACCAGATTCCAAGCTTCATCTCTTTATACCTAATTTGGTATATGAACACTATTCAAAATTTTGATTTTGTTAAGATATATTCCAATTTTGGTAGTTCAAAGGTTTTTGACTCCAATCTTAAGAATTTCAGCTAAAGAAATTTAAGTAAACCATAAAATATAAAAAAGAGAAATTAAAGGACCAGATGTATCAAATCACAACAAGTCACAAAAACAAATTAGTCATACTTCACATCGAAGACTTCTTGGTATATCATTTTAGTAGTTTCACATATGCATGCGAGCACAGGTGTGCACATGGACACAAGAATGCAGCACATGACCATTGAAATGTCTCTAATATTTTAGTTCTAAAATAGCTTTTTTTGGAAAAAATAGATTTCTTTGGAACAGATCATCAAAATCTTCCCATATCTAAGCAAAACTTGTCACAATGGGTTTCATCCATGGGATAGAAATGATGACGATAGAATAAACTGCCATATACACAAGTTGTAGCCTGGTGAGTCAACTCCATGAACATCCAAAACCATAATATGTCACTCAATTTAGAGTTTCGATTGAAATCAACAACAATATAAAACAGCTAATTGTTTCCCCTGCTTATATCCATCCAAATACAACTAATCTATGTTGTCCTTTCTTTCACAAACTCTACCATGAATCAAAAGCATGCAAACCAGTTCCTTTGCTACCCACAACAGTAATGCCTAGAAAGCATCAACCATGTTTGCTGGAGTTATTGTGCCCATTGTAACTCAATCATCATCAAAAACTAATTTGATTTGAAACAATGTGTTTGCAGCAGACTATTTGAAGGTTATCACTTTCATTGTCCTGGTAACATTAAATGCCTACCACATTTTCTAGAGGTTGTGCAACCTTAAAACCATCCAACCAGAAGAAAGCTTATATTATATGATGAAACAATGAGCCACTAAAACCTTTCAAATAATAACTACATGGATATTTGGATATACTCTATCTGCTACGTACAATACAAACTCTAACTTAAAAAAACTTTGGGAAAAAAGAAAAGTTTCATCTCCAGCAACTCCAATCAGCTCCAAATTCCCAAAATTTGGTAACTAAGTATTTCTATAAACTCTCCAAATTACCAACATAAAATCTATCTCCCTTGGAACTTTGGGCACTAAGTGATCTCCACTATCTCTTGTATTAATACTCAATAGACCATTATTATTTTCTTATCAAAGTTAACCTTCCATCAAATGATAATAAGTTCCCCAACTCTTCCTGCTTCCCCATGTTTTAAGCTATTAACTAATCCCTTACGTCTTCGATTCCCCAACACGCATGCCTCCTACAAAAGCCACAACTTTTTCAAATTTTTCATAACAATCCATTTAGTCCCAAGGAAAATCCTGCATCTTGGTCAGATTACCAAGTACAACATAGTACTTCTAGATTACATTAAAGTGCACGATAAATACTGAAATTAGCAGCAATCCAACCGCACATCATGGTTTTAACGTGCCCATAAATGAAACTAATGGAAACCCATCACGATTCTACACGAAATAAACCAACATATATACGTTCGTACCGATTGTGAAGCGATCGTAAGCAGAGACTTCGCGATGGGCAAAATACAAAACCTGCATCCAAAATGAAGGCCGTAAAATTAAATCGAACAAAGAACTTTCGAACATTTATTCTATACATATCAAGAGATCTAAATAAAAATTTATTGGGGAAGAGAGAGAGAGGGAGAGGGAGAGGGAGAGAGGGAGAGAGAGCTCACATTCCTCTTCCACCGGCTAAGGCTTGTTCCGAGGGATCCTTCCACTCATCGAAACTATAACAAGACAAGAAATTGATTTATGAGATGAATTTAAAAAAAAAAAAAAGGATGAATCGAGAGAGAGAGAGATACATCCAGCCGTAACGCTTGTCGAACACCAAGCGCTTCGTAGGCCGTCCGGCCTGCCTCGGCGGATTGATGGATGGCCCTGATGCGCTCGCCTCCATGTCGCTCTAGGGGTTTTGGGTGGGAGTGGGACGGGGGAAGACGAAGAAGGCAAGGGAAGGAGACGCCTCGCTTTTGAGATAACCCCCTACCGTGTTCGCTCATGAATTGTTTTATAGAGCCGCTTCCTCTGCCGTCGGTTTTCCTCATTAAATGTATCAGAGCCGTCCGTTTATGATGTCCAATGGAGGAACCGACTGGATCTGTCGCACGGCGGAGCAGCGACAGATGCCGATATTGACCCTGGACGGAGCTTCGCACACCGGTGTAATTTTTTTTTTTTTTGGTTGGGGGCCAAGGGCGCTCCCAAGAGAAATGAAAATGGTCTTGTTGCTGCTTAATCTTCTTGATCAGATTCCTGGAGCTGGTGGGAGCGCGCGCCTCTCTATTCCTGCAAGAAAGTTTCATGTATTGGTGATATTTCGATGGGAAACATTTTGATGATTAAATTAGCGGGAGAATTGGAGCAACATAATGGAGAAATTAAAGGAGATGAGCTTGTGGAGTAGGAAAAATCTCTCTTACCGTACGGAGTCCCCCGTTTTACCTTATATAGGCGTGGAACCTTACCAAAATCTGTTAGGGGCTAAGCAAGGGATGACCGATCTGTCCCTAGAAGAATCTGGATAGTGGTCATGTGGCACCAAAATAGGGTGGCGTCGTGGGATTTGCATAGTAGTGATGCTGATGTGTCAGGATTCTGTTATAACAGAATTCTGGTACCAGCGGAGAGGGGCTTCTAGGGCCTCTGGGCCATTCTTGGAACGGCTTGCCTTGGGCCAATATGAGCCTTGCTGAAGGAGGTCAGTCGGACCTCTGCTGGAGGGGGTCGGTCGGACCCCTGACGAAATGGATCGATTGGACCTCTACTGGAGGGGGTCGTTCGGACCTCTGCTGGAGGGGGTCGGTCGGACCCCTGATAGAATGGATCGATCGGACCTCTACTGGAGGGGGTCGTTCGGACCTCTATTGGAGGGGGTTGGCGTGATTCCTGATATCTGGTACAGATCCTAGATATCTTGGGATTTGATTGAGCTGTTACCTTCCATGTAATGTCTCCCTTTTGTTAATAAATTGATTGGGATACCCCCTCATCGAGGTATGAGGGTAATTCTAAACCCTAAAACTATCATGGTATCAAAGCTATCCGATCCACTTTTCTCTTACCTTCATCGTTCTCCCAGATCCAACAAAACAAAAAAATAAACAGAGCCTTCACCTTCCTCTGCTCCATCTATTTCTTTGTTGTCTCTCTCCGCCACCGTCGCTGCTTCATTCACTGATGCCCTAGCAGAAGAAGGACTGGATCGGACTCGCCTTGTTGCTTTGTCGACTTCACCGACGTTGTTGCTTCATGCTCATCTGCAACGGCATTTCCCTTGGCGGCATCCGATGACGAAGGTGCGGTGGACAAGGACTGCTCGTTTTTGGCTTTCCCCATTACCGCAGATCTCCTCGGACTAACGCCCTAACGAGGCTTCTTCGACGGCAGCCCATCTCTGACGGCGATAAGGACTGCTCGTTTTCGGCTTTCCCCGTTGCCACAGATCTCTTCGGACCGATGCCCTAGCGAGGCTTCTTCGACGACAGCCCATCTCTGACGGCAAGCTTTTCCCTCGCCGCTTGCCCCCATCTCTTAAAGGCGCGGCCGCTTCTCTGTACCTCTCGATCTACTTCGGCCATCGCCGTCTCTCCAGCTATCGAGGCGCGTAACCTGAGGTTCTCCATCTCCACGAGGCCACAGGGCAAGCTCGTCCATATATTAAAGAATTGCTTGCTCTGCGTCCACCCTGGTCACCGCCATGGGTTCCGATGGCGATCCGGCTCTTTCCATCGCCGCCAGCAACACCACCTAGCTGCCCCTCTTCACCTTGGTCGTCTTCTCCACCGTTGCCGCGGCCCTCTAAAACCTGCAGCAGGGGACTTTTGGTCTTTATTTTTTTGGTAGTTATGATCTCTTTTATGATTAAGTGTGGTATCTAATTTTGATACACGGTCTAGCAACCCATCGTGGTATTTTGATGCAAAGTCTTTCCAGGAAATATCCAATCAGATAGATTTCAGATGGTTTTATTGGATCTCTGGTGCTAGATATTTATATCACTTGGTAATATTTCTTCGTCCCTCTTTGAATTATTACAGTTGTTTCTAGAACCAAATTTTTTGATATAATGAATCTAACTGCACTGAACTTGAGCGACCTTGAGATCCTCTTAAATAGACTTATGCAGAGGATACTGGTAATTCTAGAGGAGAGAATTTTAGTTCTGCTCTCTAGACCATCAATGTCAAACTAGATGGACCAGAAAACTATCTGAGTTGGTCTTGTCATGCTCGCCTCATCTTGAAGTCTAGGGATCTTGAAGGGTTTATTACAGGTGAGTTGAAAAGACCTGATGGAATGGGAATTGATGCAAAAGGATGGAAAAATAATAATTCCTTGGTGTCGGCGTGGTTGTTGGGTTCTATAACTCCACAGGTGGTTAAGACTGGAGAAGTTAGCAAGTGCATATGAAATTTGGACTGCTTTGGCAATAATGTATTCTCAACAGGGGAATACCATGCAAGCTCACAAGATACAATGTGAGCTTAAGGATCTGAAACAAGAGAGTATGTCTATTATTGAGTATGTATATGAAATTAAAAGGCTATGGTATGATCTAGATTTTTTTGATCCACTCTTTTTGGCATGTTCTGAAGATAATGAGGCTGTACAGAAATGGATTAATAGGCGAAGAATTGTTGATTTTCTTCATGGCTTAAATCCTGAATTCGAACACCATCGGGCCACAATTCTTGCAGCCAAAGAGTGGCCAACTCTGGATGAGGCCATTTCTTCTATTGCTAGTGAAGAAACGCAACTACAGACCATATCCTCCACTTTTGGAGCTCCATCTCGATCTGCACTATCGGCTGCTGGTTCTGTCCAATCCTTACAGCCATCATCTTCACGAGCTACTCATATTTCTTCTTCTACCTTCATGCGTGATAAGATTTGTCACCATTGTCATCAGCCTGGTCATATTAGACCATACTGTCTTGAGCTTTGGAGTAAGAATCCAAGAGGTTGAGGAAGTGCTCATAGTGGAGGGAGAGGAGGTCGTGGTGCTCGCAGCAATGGTTTTGCATATCAAACTACTGTACCTGGGGATATCTCTACCCACGCAGTTACTGTTGCTGCTCCTGGAGATACTGCCACTCATACAGTCTCTGTTACCGCGGATGAGTTGCAAGCCCTTCATCAGTTCAGATCCAGTCTTGAAGTTTCAACCAACACTTCTTCCCAAAATATTGCTTCCTCCAGTCATTCTGGTAACTTTTCTCATAGAAGTCCAGACATACAGGGTATGGCATTTAATTGTATTAGCTCTCGTAATAATTCTTGGATTTTAGATTCTGGAGCATTCAGTCATATGACCGGATCATCTAGTAATTTCATCTCTTACTCTCCTAGTATAACCAATAAATCTATGCATTTAGCTGATGGCTTGATTTCTAGAATCTCTGGGCAAGGATCTATCCACTATACACCTAGTTTGCCTCTTCAGTCTATTCTGCATATTCCAATATTCCTTGTTAACCTATTATCAATTAGTTCTCTTACTTGTGATCTTAAATGTTCCGTAACTTTTAATGAACATAACTGTATTATTCAGGAAGCTTGAACAGGGAAGAGACTTGGGACTGGAATAATGCATGATGGGCTGTATGTTTTGGAAGATGACTGTTCAAAAGCTGGATATATGGCTGCTACATCTGAGTCACGGAAGTTTGAATTGTTGCTACTTCGTTACAGGCTTGGTCACCTCCCTTTTACTCTTATGGCACAAATTTATCCTTTTGAGTTCAATAACATCAACAAACATCTCCTGGTGTGTGATGCGTGTGAGCTTGCTAAACACACACATAGTATTTATCCTGTTTCAAGTAGTAAGAGTTTTGCACCTTTTCAGATTATTCACTCTAATGTATGGGGTCCATGTGGAACAACTTCTGTCTCTGGTCACAGGTGGTTTGTGACTTTTATTGATTGTTATAGTAGAGCAACATGGGTCTATCTGATGAAGAATAAAAATGAAGTCTTTTCTTATTTCAAAGATTTTCATAAGATGGTTTTTACTTAGTATGCTACTACTTTGAAAATTCTTTGCTCAGATAATGGAAGAGAATATGTGAATAAGGAGTTTGGTGAGTATTTGTCATCTCATGATATTATTCATCAAACCACTTGTGTTGACACCCCTGCCCAGAATGGAGTTGCCGAGCATAAAAATAGGCATTTATTGGAAGTGGCTCGGTGTTTGATGTTTACCATTGATGTGGCTGGATTGCTGACGTGGGGTAGGGAGACTGACGTGGAGTCCCCATCGGATGCCACATTGGATTTTCAGCATGAGCCCCTTCGCCGGGCTGGGCTCCCTCGGAGCAATGGGGCCGCTCGCTGAAGCCCGCCAGGTCGGTCCCCGCCGGGTCGGGATGCCTAGGCCGGAGCTGAGTACGAGTCCTCGCCCAAGGTGGATCCCTTGAGGTCGGGCCCCGTGGTCGAGAGTCGAGCTCAAGGCTCCTCCGCCACAAGGAGCCCCACTTAGGTCGGATCCCTTGGGCTGGTCGGTACCCCATCCATCTCCGTCAGGTCGAGCTCGTTCGAAGCCGAGTTCCGTTGGTTCGGAGTCGAGCTCAGCCCTCCTCTGCCCAGCCGAGCCACCTTGAAGAGAGCCCGGTGGAGGCGGGCCCCACCTCTCCAGCTCGGTCCCCAACTCAGACAGAGGCCCAACCACCAAGAGTGCGGCACCTCCTTTCCAAGGACAATGGTGAACCTCCCGAGGGCCGTACAACAGCGCCCGCCATGCCGCCATTAATGCCCACGGCCGTCACTCACACCAGAAAGAAAGGAAACTCACACCAAGGCGCCATGCCCTCCACCGACTTGCCGTACAATAGGAAAAAGACCCAACCGGAAGGCACGGGTCTCGAGAATGGCAACCCACCAACCAAGGCCCTGCCAGGCTTCCAGCAGAGGGAATGTCAGAGGCATATAGAAGCTTCCCCGGTCATCTGACAGAAAAGGCATCTCATTTACGGCACGATACCTCGTCACACATGTTTGACAGCATGGGAAGATCTCGAGGCAAGCCAAAGTAAAAGACCTAGCCAGAATAAGCATAAGAGAGGTAACCAAAACAAACACAACAACAAAAAGAAGAAAACAAGGGAGAAAGGCCGGAGAGGGGGATCGGACCACCTCGGCCATCACCCATCCCAGCTCACTTTCACTTTCATACATACTACACTCACTCCTCCTAGCGTGGAGCTCATCCAGAGGGGCTCGACCAGGAGGATCTGTTCCCCTGGATCATCATTGACTTGACCATCGGAGCACCCCCGCCGGAATCCCTGGCCCGGGTCACTGATGTTGTTTGTTGCAGGTCCCGAGGCATCGGAGGCATCCCGAGCAGGCGGATGCGCGACCCCGAAACCATCAGCAGCTATGGGCCACGACGGTTCGGGCGGCAACAGATTGGCGCACTAGGTAGGGGGGCAGAATGACTCTTGATCCAGTTTAGGCCCTGCTCAGACAGTTTGCCGTGAGGATGGTGACCACTCGGGCGAGGGGAGCCTCTCCGAGCCGTGTGGAAGCGTCCCCTTCCCACGGGAACCCACACGGTCCAGAGAAGGAGCCACCCGCCCCAGTTCAACCGCCTCCGCTAGAGATCCAACTGACCGCACTTGCTCAGCAGATGCACACTCTCACTGTAGCCGTGCGCCAGCTTCAACATCAGCACCGATCCCTGGCCACTCATCAGCAGTCGGAGACCCCCGTGGCCCATGCTGCGGCACCCCGCGACAGCCTGCGTTCCTTCCATGGGAGACCTTCGCAGCCGCGGGATGTTACGGACCCTTGGGGTAGTCGCCAAGCCCCAATAAAGCGACGACAGGCCAGGTCCACCGACGAGGATAGCTACTCACTGCACCTTGACCAGGGGGCATCTAAACCCCGCCAAGGTAGGAAGGGCAAAGCCCCTCGTCATGGGTGCCGCACCCTCGCGTCAACCTCCCTGCCTCTCTCGACAGAGGGGTCGACAGATGAAGCCATCAAGCACATGGCGGAGAAGCGCCTGGTGGAGCATGACCGCAAATTGGCGGAGTTGTCATGCCGGTTCGCTAACCTGCCTGGCTCTGCTAGCGAGCCAGCGGGCTACGACGTCTGCCCTCCATTCTCCTAGGAGATCCAAGCAGAGCCGATTCCCCACGGTTCCGCATGCGGCAGGTGGATCCTTACGACGGGACCACCGACCCCCTGGACCACCTGGAAAGCTACCGAGCTCTCATGAGGGTCCACGGGGCTATTGACGCACTCCTATGCGTCGCCTTTCCCGCTACTCTCCGGAAGGCGGCTCGAGTATGGTTCACCCACCTCAAGCCGGAAAGCATCAATTCCTTTTCCTAGCTAGGGCAGAGGTTTGTGACTCACTTTGATGCATACCGAAAGATGCCACGAAAGGCGGACAACCTTTTCTCCATCAGGCAGCAAGATCGCGAGCTGCTACAGGACTATGTAGCTCACTTCAAGGCCGCCACGTTGGAGATCTACAACCTTAAGGAGTCGGTCGCAATGCTGGCTCTGAAGTGAGGGCTCAGGACTTTCGCTTGACCTACTCGCTCGACAAGAAGCCCTCGAAAACTTACGCCGAGCTCCTCTTCCGAGCTCAAAAGTACATCCACGCCAAGGAGGTGGATCGTACAAGGCGGGAGCTCGACGGAAAGTCATTGAAGAAGCCGGTACCCGCTGAGGTGCCTGGAGCATGAAGACCAGGACCACCAGCTCAAAGCTCCCGATCGGGACCAAGGCCAAGAAGCACTCCTGTCCCTGAGAGGAATTTCACCCCCCTCATTGCCACGAGGACGAAGATCTTCATGGAGATCGAGGGCGAGACCTATCTGAGGCGCCCACCGCTGTTGAAGCCGTCCTCCAGCCATGACCGAACGAACTACTGTTGTTTCCACCGCGACTACGGCCACGACACCGAGGAATGCCGCAATCTCAAATGGGAGATCGAAGAGCTCATCAAGAGGGGCTACCTCAGAAGATATATGGGGGGTAGATCTCAACCGGAATTTCAGGCGCTCGTCGCCCTCCCACCAGTCCCGGTGGTCGACAATTGCCCTACCGAGAAGCCGGTGGGGATGATACACTGGGGAGCTGAGAGTGCCTCCAAGAGGGCTCGGAGGGCAGGGCATCCCGAGGTTGTACTCCCCTCTATGAGGGAAGGAAAAGATGGAGAGAGAAATGTAAATAATGATGCTGTGGTCATTGAGATGACGATCGCAAAGCATTCTGTAAAATACATCATGATAGATAGTGGAAGCTCCACGGATGTGTTTTTCTACGATGCCTTCTTCAGGATGAATCTTTCCTCTGTTCAGCTTAAGCATGTACACACCCCCCCTGTTGGTTTCATGGGAGATTCCATGAGGGTGGAGGGAGAAATTACTCTCCCAGTCACTGCCGGGACCCCACCTCGACAAAGTACCATCATGATGATGTTCACGGTTGTCAGGCTTCCTTCGCCTTACAACGTGATCTTGGGCCGACCCGGGCTCAATCTCCTCGACGCTGTTGTCTCTACTAAAAGGTTGCTCATACAATTTTCGACCCCTTGTGGCATGGGGGAGATGAGGGGTACACCCCAGCCGGTGCAGCACTGCTTCCAAACCCTCCTCGGGGCCCAGGCACCCAAGGAGGGCGCCAGGATGGACGAGCTCGACCAGAGGGTTCAGGACCCCAGGTGAGGCCCAGCCAAGTGTCTGCTTCCTTACTAGCTCGGGGCCGACCAAACGAAGACCGTATAGATCGGAGCCCAGCTGCTTAAGGAGGAGAAGGCTCCGCTATTGGAATTCTTGTGGGCGAATGCAGACGTGTTCACTTGGATGGCGGTGGACATGCTAGGTATCCCCCCTGAAGTCATCACCCACAAGCTCAACGTCGATCCAAAGCATACACCGGTTTGACAGAAGAAGAGAAGCTTCGCCCCAGAAAGGCAGGCGACCATCAACGAGGAAGTTGAGAAACTTTTGGCCGCCGGCTTCGTCCGAGAGGTACAATACCCAGCTGGCTGGCGAATGTAGTGATGGTGAAGAAGAACAATGGCAAGTAGAGGATCTATGTAGATTACACCGATCTCAATAAAGCATGCCTGAAGGACAGCTTCCCTCTGCCAAGGATAGATCAGTTGGTGGACGCCACCTCAGGGCACTGGCTGCTCTCCTTCATAGATGCATTCTTCGGGTACAATTAGATCCGGATGCACCCGTGGGACGAGGAGCACACTGCCTTCATTACCGACCGAGGGACATACTGCTACAGGATGATGCCCTTTGGCCTGAAGAATGCTGGAGCCACGTACCAACATTTGGTCAACAAGGTTTTCAAAGACCAGATTGGTCGGAACGTGCAAGTGTATGTGGATGACATGCTTGTCATGAGCAAGCCGAGCTCGGACCACATCACCAACCTCGCCGAAGCCTTTCATAGCCTTCGGAAGCACCAAATGAAGCTCAATCCAGCAAAATACGCTTTCGGGGTGGCGGCCAGGAAGTTCCTCGGCTTCATGGTCACCTAGAGAGGCATTGAAGCGAACCCGGAGAAGGTCCAGGCAATCCTCGACATGGAGCACCCAATATCCAAGAAGCAAGTTTAATGTCTGACAGGGAGGGTAGCAGCCTTAAGTCGGTTCATCTCGAGGTCGGTTGACCGCTGCCTCCTTTTCTTCAAGGCGTTGTGCAAGATGCATGACTTCGCCTGGATGGAGGAGTGCAAGACGGCCTTTGAAGAGCTAAAAGAGTTCCTAGCCTCTCCACCTCTGCTATCCAGATCGGAAGAGGGAGAATAGCTCCTACTCTACCTAGCGGTTACACCCGGGGCCGTCAGCTCAGTTCTCGTCCGCACAGGTTAGGACGGATCTCAAAAGCCAGTGTACTACACCAGCAAAATCCTCCGTGATGCGGAGATCAGGTATACCCGCTCCGAAAAACTCATTTTTGCACTAATTATGTCTGCTAAGCACCTCAGGCCCTACTTCCAAGCGCATCCCATTGATGTTGTGACCGATCAGCCGCTGAGGACCATGCTAAGCCACCCCGAGACTTCCGGGAGACTGGCTAAATGGTCCCTGACGCTGAGCGAGTTCGACATCGCTTACCGGTCGAGGTCGTCGCAGAAGGCCCAGGTCCTGGCCGACTTTGTGGTCGAATGTACAGGGCTTCCTGAGGAACCAGAATAGACGGTCCTGGAGAGACAAGCTGAGCCTGGACCGCGGGAGGATCCTTGGATCCTCCATGTGGATGGTGCCTCCAATTGCTGCGGAAGCAGAGCGGGCCTCATCCTCGCCAATTTCGATGAAGTGGTGATGGATGTGCCCTCCGCTTCAAGTTCGCTACCACTAACAACCAGGCAGAGTACGAAGCACTCCTCGCGAGCCTAAAAGTATCCCGTAAACTAGGCGTACAGAGCCTAAAGGTTTTCACCGACTCCCAACTGGTTGCCGGACAAGTCTTCGAAGAATACGAGGCTCGAGATCCCCAGATGGTGAAGTATCTGGAGAAGGTTCATTCGAGCACGGCAAGCTTCCGTTACTTTCGCGTTTTCCACATACCTCACGGAGAAAATGCTCGTGCGGATGCATTGTCGAGGCTCGCAACCCTACCTGACTCATCCTTGGGGCACGCCTACGTTGAGTATCTCGAGATTCCAAGCTACAAGAGCCTAGAGGAGGAGCAACAAGAAGCCCACAAGCCGAGCTAGATAGAAAAGTACATCAAGTACATCAAGTACATCAAGGATGGCCTCCTATCAGAGGATCGCAGAGAAGTAGGCCTCATCAGAAGGAAGGCCACCCGTTTTGTTTTAATGGACGGTCACCTCTACCGCCGATCTTATTCCTATCCACTCTTGAAGTGCCACAGATCCACGGAGGCGGCCTTTGTGCTCCAGGAGATACATGAGAGCCTCTGTGGGAATCATGTAGGGGGGCGGACTCTGGCGTACAAGGCTCTTCGCCAGGGATACTTCTGGAAGACGATGAGGGAAGATGCCATCGACTTCGTCAAGAAGTGTGATAAATGCCAACGTCATTCCGATATACAGCGCCTACTGGCTGCACCGATCTCCCAACTGTCATCCCCCTGGCCTTTCGCACAGTGAGGGATGGACATTCTGAGATCGTTCCCCATCGCGCCAGGACAGTGGAAGTTCCTGCTAGTGGCGATCGACTACTTCACCAAGTGGGTCGAGGCGGAGCCACTAGCTCAGATCATAGAAGCCAATGTTTGACAATTCTTTTGGAAGTCTGTCATCTGCCACTTCGAACTCCCCAATTGTATCATCACCGACAACGGGCGATAGTTCGACAACCAGAAGTTCGAGGGATTCTGTGCTGAGCATGGCATCCAACATCGGTTCACCTCGATTGCCCATCCCCAGACAAATGGGGAAGCCGAGGTGACCAATCGGACCATCCTTCAAGGACTTCGCACCAGGTTGGACCAGGCGAAGGGCAGAGGAACTCCTAAGTGTCGTGTGAGCCTACCACACCATGCCCAGAACAGCGACGGGTGAAACGCCCTTCAACCTTGTCTTCGGTACTGAAGCAGTAATCCCAATCGAGCTCGGCATGACCATAATATGGGTGCAGCGGTATGACGAGACACAGAACTTGGCACACCTCTTGCTCAATCTAGACCTCCTAGAAGAAACAAGAGACAAAGCCCGACTTCAGATGGCAGCGTACCGATAACGGGTCGCCCGATATTACAATGCACGGGTGAAGCTGAAGAATTTCTGACTTGGTGACCTGGTGCTGCGCCAGGCCGAGGCGTCTCAACCCCAGGAGTGCGGCAAGCTCTCGCCAAAGTGGGAAGGCCCTTATAAAGTGGCCGAGGCCCTCTCACATGGGGCCTACTATCTCGAGGACCTGGATGGCGCCAGGTTCCCCCGGACATGGAATGCTTGTAATTTGAGGAGATACTACCAGTGATGTAAGTTTTTCCTCCACTAAAAATAAAGACTTTCCTTTGTACAACGAGTTGTTTGCCTTACAGGAGCGTCGCTGCCCGGGGCCCAGCTCTCCGGGAAGCCCGCCTCGAGCCCAGCTCCAAGGCATCCAAGACCTGAGAAGCCCTCAGGCACTCAAGCCTCGAGCCGATCTCCTCGGCATTCAAGCCCGGAGAAAAGTCCTCTGGCACCTAATATATTTCGATGACACAGCGGATGGCAGAATTTCAAAAATTTTTCATTTGAAAAATATAAGAAATTGAAACCCTAATCCAAAATCCCTTGAGCATAACAATTAACTAATCATATAATGAGTCTTAAGAAGAATACCTGATACGCTATAACCTTCTTCTTTTCACTAGGAACACAAGTGCATGCCCTCCAGAGGTGATCTACATGAGAATTGAACCAAGGAGACACTCCTTCTTTGCTTGCTTAAACCACTAGGACTCTTTGGCAGCCTTCTTAGCCTTCTGCAGCCTTTTTCCTTTCCCAGACTAATACCCTCCTGACAAGCACTCTGCACCCTCTCCTAAACTCTTCTTACTTCTACTTAACACTTCTTTATTCTCTTCCTAAGCCCTTGTCTTAATTTGGCAGACTTGTCTTAAAGAAAGAACAATGTCTTAACAAAGGAAGGAAGAGACAAAGAGGATAAGTGCAAGAATGTAAGAAAGAAAGGATATAATAATAATGCTCTCGGTAAAACACCGATGGGTTTATATAGGAAAGCAAGAGGCGTGGGATAAGGCTCTTTATCAGTCCTTGATCTGCTTTTCATCATATCAAATAAGACCCTTCAATGAGAAGGAGTCTTTTGGATCTAAAAAATACATCCTTTCATGCACCAAAAAACTTATCTGCATCCTTTGGATTTAACCGATATTTTTTCTTCACGCCATGTGGCATGTGTTGCCGCCTAGATCGCCGTGGCCGGTAGCTCTTACGTGGCCTAGGTGAGTGGGCTTCATGCCAGCGTCACCGGGCTCGTTGGTCGGAGACGATCAAGGGAAACATAGTCGTAGTTGGGATGAAAGGGGCTTGGTACTGTGGTGGTCCTCCCGGTGGGCTTCTCCAGTGAGGAGTAATCTTTTTCCTTATTGTCCCTCCATTGGGCGATACCTGCAGAGCAGGGGAGACCTGCGTCGGGGATTCCGGCAAAGATACTCCGACGATCAAGTCAGTGGGACGATCGAAGGAAATAAGGGACCTCTGAGGTGGAGAGCTTGGGGGACTCTCTGCTGCCAGAGGGTGATAGATAATGTAAGAATGAAGAGAGTGTGTTGTCTCTTACTTACCTCTTCTTACCTCTTCCTGCTGCTCTTATGTAGACGAGCGGTTCTTGGTGTTCAGAGAGGCACGTTCTTCTTGGTATAGGCCTGTGAGGCTTTTGCAGGCCTGGGAGGCTTAGATAGGTAGGTCAACCTTCTCCTTCTAGGATGATGGGACACGCCTTCCTAATTGGTGTAAGTTGTATCCAGGGGCTTTAATATAGCCCTTCTTTGTAGGCGGCATTGCAGAGCCTGCGATGGAGCCAATCATATCGTAACACGCGGGTCGAAACCGGGCAGACATAGGCTCCCCGCGTGTACGGTTTGAGGTGCGTGGCACGAGGCTTCTCCCGCACATGGTTCGAGGTGTATGGCAGCAATCACGTGGACCAAGGCGCGGCATGCAGGGTCTCTCCCATGCACGCGGTTCTGGGTGCCAGAGCAGGCGGGTATGAGATGCGTCCTGTGGGCGGAGTCGGACCGGGCGAGAGTGGTGCAGAGGCATGCCGTACCGGCGCGGGGGTGCACCGGGCGGAGCCGGAGTCGACTGGGTGTTTTGGACTGGGTGCGGAGGTGAGCCGGGCGCCGTAGCGGGCGGAGTCGGAGTGGACCGGCGCGGGCGTGCCGTGGACTTGTGCTGGCACGAGCTTGGCACGGGCGGAGCCGAGGTGCCGACCTTGGTGGCGGACCCGGGAGTCGGAGCGGACCGGCGCGGGCATCCTGCCGGACTGGGCCGGACCGGACGAAGGACCATCGGGCCGAGACGAGCTGGACAGAGGACCGCCGAACTGGCGAGGGCCGAAGCCGAGGTCGACTGGGTGCCACCGCTGCTATGCAGGCGAGGGAGCGCTGGATTGGGAGACGCTGGAGCCGAGGTGGACCGGTGCCACCGCTGCTGTGCGGGCAAGGGAGTGCCGGACTGGGAGATGCTGGAGCAGAGGTGGACCGGTGCTGGTGGATCTGGACAACGGGAAGGATGATGCCGAGGCGGACCGGTGCAGGGGCAGGTGGCACCGAGGTGCACCGGTACTAGGGCGTGCCCTGGCGCGGTCGCGGAGTTGCAGGCGCGCGAGTGTGGCCAGGCCGAGCTGGGAGCCGAACCGGGAGGACCGGACCGGGGCACCAATCGCCGGACTCGAGCGGGGCAGGACCGGAGCTGCGAGCGGAGGCGGTGCCGAGGTGGGTTTCCCATGGGCAGACGCGAAGCTGGGTGCACCGAACTGGAATGGTCGCAAGCAGGGGCGGAGCCGGGCTGGCACGGGGCAGCCGTGGGCTTGCCTAGCTGAGCCGGTGTCGGAGCTGGCGGAGGTGAGCTGGGGCCGGCTTCGCACCGTGGGCGAGGTCGGGGGGAGCCGGAGGTGCCAGAGCTTGGAGGCGAGCCTCCCGCGGGCGAACTGGGTGCCGGCTCGGGCGGAAGCCGGAGGCGCCGAAGCGGGCGGAGTCGAGCTGGGGCTGGTTGCGGGCGAGGTCGCCGCTCCGGCGCCTCGGGCAGAAGTCGGAGGCGCCGGAGTGGGCGGAGTCGAGCCGGGGCTGGTCACGAGTGAGGTCGGGAGGAGTTGGAGGTGCCGGAGCTCGGAGGCGAGCTTCCCGCGGGCGAACTTGGCGCCGGCTCGGGCGGAAGCCTCCCGCGAGCTTCCCACGGGCGGACCGGGTGCCAGCCTAGGCGGAAGCCGGAGGCGCCGGAGCAGGCGGAGTCGAGCCGGGGCCGGCTGCGGGCGAGGTCGGGAGGAGCCGGAGGTGCCGGAGCTCGGAGGCGAGCCTCTCGCGGGTGAACTTGGCACCGGCTTGGGCGGAAGCCTCCCGCGAGCTTCCCACGGGTGGACCGGGCACCAGCCTGGGCGGAAGCCGGAGGCGCCGGAGCTCGGAGGCGTGGCGGGCGCAGGGGGTCGCGCCGGACCGGACGGAGGCGAGGCATTGCCGGGGTGCCGCCGGTCGTTACCCTTGCACGGGCCTGCCCTGGTGCAAGTGTGCGCATGGGCGGTGCAGGCGCCAGTTTCCCCTGGCATAAGTGATGGATGTGCGTACCTCCCGTGCACACGGACTGAGGCACAGAGAAGGTGCCGAGCTGGGATGGCTGGAGCCGACCTGGGTCTGACCGAATTGGGCTGATCGAGTTGGAACTGACTTGGGCATGCTAGAGCGTGCCGAGCTGGACTGGGAGCGCGCCGTGGGCGTGCCGAGCTGGAGCTGACCTGGGCATGCCATGAGCATGTTGAGCTGAACTGAATGGCCGAAGCTGGACTTCTCATGACCGAAGTGAGGCCGAGGTACTGGTTCACCGCCGAGGTGGGACCGAGCCGAGCTGGGCTGAACCGCCACATGGCCGAAGTGGGGCCATGGTGAGGCCAAGGTGGAGAGGTGCCTGGCCGAGGTGGAAAAGTACGTGGCCGTGCCAGCCTCCAAGGAGGATGCGTGTCAGGGCCGAATGGATATTGTTTACTACTGTAATAGATACCCCCACTCCCTGAGTCCAAAACATCTTCGTTTTGGATAAGGGGAGTATTATCACCCATTCGGCTCTGCACCTTAGCGGGCTCTATACCGACTGCAAGAAGTTAGTCGCTAAATGAAATTGAACTTACTAGAGGTTAGCTGTTGGTCTTTGAAGGCCTAGGTGAAGTTATCAAGTCTGGCTGTCCTTTTCACGAACAGGGAACGTCCTGCAACACAACTTAAAAAGTGTTGTTTTTGAAACTTACTTGGCTGTAGGTGTTTTTACCTTGAGTTAGGTGTTTCATGACGATGCCAGTTCTTCTTTGACCAGGTAGAAGGTGGTACCATGGAGGCATAGGTTGGTGAGATGTATAACTTGGGTGCTCACATATATGACCGGGCATATAGTTAATGTGGCCGAGTTTAGAATATTTGTCGGAACCTTTGATGAAGGTATTGAAGTTGCTAGAAGATAGGAGCCATCCTGGATGAAGAAGCCCAAGGAGTTGGAGAGAGAAATCGACTCCGATCAGATGCTCGACCTCGGGGGAGCAACGCTTGACCACGGGGGAGCCGTCCTGACGGAGGAACTCAGAGAGATAACACGCGGATTGGAGTCCGGGCCTTCATGCTGGAACTGGGTTCCAAGGCATCTTCCAGACTGAAATCCGGGATCACGTGGGGGAATCGGGTTCCGCGCCACCTTCCAGACTGAAGTCTGGGATCACGTGGGGGAATCGGGTTCTGCGCCACCTTCCAGACTGAAGTCCAGGATCACGTGGGGGAATTGGGTTCTGCGCCACCTTCCAGACTGAAGTCCAGGATCACGTGGGAGAACTGGGTTCCACGCCACCTTCCAGACCGAAGTCCAGGACTACGTGGGGGAATCGAGTTCTGCGCCACCTTCCAGACTGAAGTCCAGGATCACGTGGGGGAACTGGGTTCCATGCCACCTTCCAGACCGAAGTCCGGGACTACGTGGGGGAATTGGGTTCCGCGCCACCTTCCAGACTGAAGTCCAGGGCCGCATGATGGAGTTGAGCCTTGCGCGACCTATCGAGCTGTTCTTCGGGATTTTATACCGGAACTGGGTTCCGTTACGCCGGAACTGGGATCCAGGCTTCCTACGTCTTTCTCGGAGTCGGACAGATGAGCTCCTGCAATGATGAAGAGCAAAGTTGCACCAAAGATGAACTTTAATTTTTGAGGAGGGATTCTTACATCCTTCGTGAGGTGGCAGAGCTGTTTGGCATGCTAGGAGGCGAGCTGCAAATGGTTGGACCTTCAGAGCTACCTTTGGACTCTCCGGACTATGGTCAGGAGGTAGATGCGGGGTTCAATGAAGAGCTTGGCTTCAGCTCGGCTGAATCAAGAGGCATGACTTCAGCTCGGCTCTATTTGATTTCAGCTTGGCTGAGCTGAGAAGCTTGACTTCAGCTCTTAACTTCGCCGGAATCCTTCGTGAGGTCGCAGAGCTGCTAGTTCGCCATGCTAGGAGGGCTGTGAATGGTTGGGCCTCCGAAGCTTTTCATGGTGGTTGGCCTTGCACATCCCAACGGTCGAGAATGTTTAATGATGTTGGTGACGATCATGCTTTTATTAGTTTTGTACCGCCCATGTTGCATGGAGGAACAGGACCACCCTTTGCATCATGTTCGCATGGTGTGGGGGGCAAAATCCTACTCCAAAGTTTTGCATGATGTGGGTGAAGTGACTGAGCCTTCACTGCTTCTTCCTTTCGGGAATCGTGCTTCGTTTGTTGCCTTCCCTAGCCATAGTGGGGATTAGTCTTCCTCATCTCTAACAGGAGTGTGATCTTAGCAGGGAGCTTGGTCTCATCAAAGGGCTTGACTTTGGTGAGAAGCTCGGCTTCATTAGGAAGTTTGGCCTCAGCTTTGTTTTATGAAGAGGATTGACTGACTTCTGGCTTGAATACAAAGCCTCGGAAGCTTCATCTTGGAGGGAGGCAAAGTGCGGGCCCGGTCCAGAGGGCGCGTGCTCGGAGAGGCTCCATATTGGTGGGCGAGCACTGAGCTCGACCTCGACCACAGGGCACTAACCTCTGAGAGTCTCACTTTGGAGGGCAGAAGACGGACCCGGTCCAGAGGGCGCGCGCTCGGAGAGGCTCCATATTGGCGGGTGAGTGTTGAGCTCGACCTCGACCACAGGGCATTAACCTCCGAGGGTCTCGCTCTAGAGGGCAGGAGGACAGGGCTCCGGCCTAGGCATTCTGAGCTTGCGGGAGCTTTTCCTGCAGAACTGTGACACAGTTTTTCATTATGTAAGTGTAGCGGAGAAGGAGTTACCTGTTGAGCCCCGGCCATAGACAAAGATATGTTCCTTCCTTGAGCGGGTTAGGATCAAATTTGCTGGCCGCCCTCTCAGGAGAGAATGAGACTCTCTTGCACGGAAGAATAGAACTCGGTTGCATGGGGGAGCAAGGCTCCCTTGCATGGGAGGATGGACCTCCGTCGCATAGGAGGAGGGGAGACCTTAGTTGCCTGGGAGCTTGAGGCTCCGTTGCATGAAGGAGATGACTACGTTGAGTGGGAGAAATGAGATCCTGTTGCATGGCATGAGGGAGACTCCGTTGCATCGGAGGAGGATCCGTCACATGAGAGGTGGCTCCATCGCATGGGAGGGAGCTCCGTTGCATGGGAGAATAAGGTTCTGTTACCTAGGAGAGAGCCCGTTGCATGGGAGGAAGCTTCCGTTGCATGGGAGGAAGCTTCCGTTGCATGGGAGGAAGTTTCTGTTGCATGGAAGAATGAGGCTCTGTGAAAGAGCCCATTGCATGAGAGCATGAAACCCCTTTGCATGAGAGCTTGAGGCTCCGTTAATGTCGTCATAGGAGATCTTCCTGCAGAACTAAAACATAGTTTCTTGTACTGCAAAGATAGCGGAGGGAGGAGTTACCTCAAGAAAGAATAGAACTCCTCTACATGGGAGGATAGACCTCTATTTGGGGGAAGAGGACTCCGTTGAACGAGAGAATATATCTCCGTCGTGTGGTGGAGGAGGATCGCTGCACGAGAGCATGGTACTCCACCGCATGGGAGGAAGAAGCTTTCGTTATATGGGAGGAGAAAACCTTGTTGCATGGGAGGAAGCTTTCGTTGCACAAGGAAGATGAAACCCCCGTTGCATGGGGGAAGTCCCGTTGAATGTTGCATGGGAGAATGAGGCTCCTGTTGGATTGGGGGAAGCTCCGTTGCATGGGAGAATGAGGCTCTGCTACATGGGAGAGAGCCCGTTGCATGGATCTCTTCCTTCTTCACGATGGTTAGACCCATTCTCCCTTTCTTCTTTCTCTTCTTTTCTCTCTTTTCTTTTTTTTTTTCTTTAGTGGGGCTCTTGGATGGTGGCACCGCCGGGAGGTGGCTCCATCCTTGGCTTGATGCCCGTTGCCCCGGCAAGGGTGCGATGCACCTTCACAGCCCAAGATTTTTTTTTCTTTGGTCGAGGCCGCTCCTTGGAGCCTCGGGAGAGAGGGAGAAGTTCTCGTGCCCCAATCCCCGTGCCCCCGGTCTGCCCCCCAGGGACTAAGGATGAAGGTGGAAACCATCATCCCACCTTATTGAGGAGCATGGATCTGTCCCCCTTCCTGGCGTGCCAATCTGTTGCCACCTAGATCGCCGTGGCCGGTAGCTCTTACGTGGCCTAGGTGAGTGGGCTCCGTGCTAGCATCACCGGGCTCGTTGATCGGAGATGATCAAGAGGAACATAGTCATAGTTGGGATGAAAGGGGCTTGGTACTATGGTGGTCCTCCTGTGGGCCTCTCCGGTGAGGAGTAATCTTCCTCCTTATTGTCCCTCCGTTGGGTGATACCTGTAGAATAGGGGAGACCTGCACCGGGGATTCCGGCAAAGACACTCCGATGATCAAGTCAGTGGGACGATCGAAGAAAATAAGGGACCTCTGAGGCGGAGAGCTTGGGGGACTCTCTGCTGCCAGAGGGTGATAGATAATGTAAGAATGAAGAGTGTGTTGTCTCTTACTTACATCTTCTTACCTCTTCCTGCTGCTCTTACGTAGATGAGCGGTTCTTGGTATTCAGAGAGGCTCGACCTCGGCCGAGGTGGACCCGTCTTGGGGTGCCACCTAATGAAGGAGCAGGAGAGCTCGGCTCGACCTCGGCAGAGGTGGACCCGTCTTGGGGTGCCACCTGGCGAGGGAGCAGGGGGCCGCCAGCTTCGGCTTAGGTGGACCCCTCCTGGGTGGACACCTGGCGAAGTGGCAGAGAGAGGCTCGACTTCGGTCGAGGTGGACCCGTCTTGGGGTGCCACCTGACAAAGGAGCAGGAGAGTCCGGCTCGACCTCGGCAGAGCTGGACCTGTCTTGGGGTGCCACCTGGTGAGGGAGCAGGGGGCCGCCAGCTTCGGTCTAGGTGGACCCCTCCTGGGTGGACACCTGGCTAAGTGGCAGAGAGAGGCTCGACTTCGGTTGAGGTGGACCCGTCTTGGGGTGCCACCTGGCAAAGGAGCAGAAGAGCCCGGCTCGACCTCGGCAGAGGTGGACCCGTCTTGGGGTGCCACCTGGCGAGGGAGCAGGGGCTGCCAGCTTCGGCCGAGGTGGACCCCTCCTGGGTGGACACCTAGCGAAGTGGCAAAGAGAGGCTCGACTTCGGCTGAGGTGGACCCGTCTTGGGGTGCCACCTGGCGAAGGAGCAGGAGAGCCCGGCTCGACCTTGGCATAGGTGGACCCATCTTGGGGTGCCACCTGGCGAGGGAGCAGGGGCTGCCAGCTTCGACCGAGGTGGACCCCTCCTGAGTGGACACTTAGCGAAGTGGCAAAGAGAGGCTCGACTTCGGTCGAGGTGGACCCATCTTGGGGTGCCACCTGGCAAAGGAGCAGGAGAGCCCGGCTCGACCTCGGCAGAGGTGGACCCATTTTGGGGTGCCACTTGGCGAGGGAGCAGGGGGCCACTTCCCGAGCGGAAAATTTTGAAAAAAAAATCCACGTGGCACCGGCGGCATCCAGCTGGATCTGATACATGTTCCACGTCAGCGATGTAGCCATATCAGGATTCATTTAGTGAACCTAGATAATTTTGAAAATTTTTTATCAGAGTGCACAATAGAAGCGTAGTGGTTTGAGTTATTTTGAAATTAACTCTAACTTTAGAAGTATTATGATGGGAGTGATGACTTGAATTTCAGTAACAAGGTGAAAAGATAATGTTACTGATCCTTGGGCTAATCTATAAATATTGCCAGGCAATTTTCATCAATAGATTTTCTTAATGTAGAGAACTCTAGTAAAAAATTTGGACATCTCTAAATCTAGACTAAAGAAGTGATGATTCTTTTACCCAGCTAGGATAGGAAATATTGTGATACCAAGCTCCTTTAGTTATAACATTATGATTTCTCTATTTAAGGAGTGCTCGAGGTTTTCATAAGATAAAAGATTAATTATAAAATCATAGAGAAGCTCAAGAGAAGAAGGAATGCTAAAGACCATGGCAAGTATCTAATATTCAAGCCTTCTTCTAATTTTTGGTTAAGAATAGAGTGGATCAATTATGATTTCCATGTAGGAGTTAATTAAGAAAAATAAATCTCACGGGCAAAGAAATTGTGTACTTAATTCGAGATTGAGACGTTAATGTTCAATTGAAAGAGACTAAGAGAATTCAGTATGTACCATAAATCATAAGAATCAAGAATTGAGATGTGATATAATTTTGTTATTGACTTATGAGAAAATATTCTAAGAAAGGGATCAGGTAGAAGCTTGAGAATGATATTAAAGGTTGGGCCATCATGAATTTTCTGCGAAATTAATCAAGGATAATTAATTACATTGATATCAAAAGATTAGTATTCTTTTTGAAGAGCTCGAGAGAATTCGATATGGATTGTAAATGGAAAAGATCAAGTTTTGAATGTTATATTAACTTCGCTGAGACTTGGGATGCAAGTACCTTAAGAGGTAGACTAATTGGAAGTTTGAGAATAACATAAGGGTTGGATACTTTCAAAAATTAAAATCTTAATCAAGCTAATTTCGAGGACAAAATTATTTTAACAGGAGTAAAATATGAGAACCGGGTTTTGGACCGAAGTTAGCAGGTCCAACAAACTTCAACCTAAAACACTAAAAAAAAGGAAAAAGAAGCTAGGCTGGCCCACCATATTGGACCCGGCTCAGACCCACGGCACGGCCCAACATGCCCGTCCACACGTGCGGGCTCGCGGGCGCACAGCTCGGCCCTCTGCGCGTGTGGCCCAAGCCCACGTGCAAGGCACGTGCAAGCGCGTGGGCTAGGCCTAGCCAGAGGCTGCCATTGCAGAGGCATTTCCCAGCCATTTCCCGGGCATTTCCCAGTCCGTTTCTCGCGGTCCACCATGGTCTACGACTCTTCTACACAATCTGGACCATCCGATCGCCTGATTGGATTGCTGAGATGGATCCGAGGGAGATCAGGCTTGATCAGGGGCTATTTGATTCAGATTTTGATGCGATCTAAGATGTGGATCTTAGATATGACGGCCTGGGAGGTTTTCTGACTATTTTGGGCTTGTGAGATTTGTTTTTATGCAGTTTTGGACTGGTTTTGCTCCCTTTTCATGAGGGGACGCCGATAGAGAGCCATTATGAAGCAGAGTAGAGCCGAGAAGAGCCTGCAGACCAACAGAGAGGAAGAAGAGAGCTAGATAAGAGAAGTCCAAGGGTTTTCCAAGAAATAAAATAAGGAGAGAGAGGGGAGAGAAAGAAAAAAATAAAAATAAAAATATTGGAGAGAGATCGAAAAGCTCTCTTTCTTGGAATTCTTGAAGTTGGGATTTTATATGTAAAAGATTTTGGTTTACAAATTTTTCTAAGATTATTTATAGTTAAAAATTATTATTGTAGGGGGCAACCTTCTGAGCAGAAGGGTATTGTGCGGGGTCGGGGCATAGATTGATACCGAATATTTTGGGATTAGTTCTTGAAGGTAAGGATCTCTGGACTTGATCACCAGTTGTATATATGTATTATGACATGATTTGATCCGTACGCATATGCATTGGCATGCATGATTTATTTTTGCATGGTATGGTTAACTTTTCATGATGGACAGTATGATTGTTGTTATTTATATTCCTGTATACCATATTTTATCAAGTAAAGTGATCTTTGTATGGGTTGGACCATGATACTGGTTATTGAAAAACTGAAAAGACATGATTTGATTACATAATGTGAAAGTGAATATGATATTTAGACTAGCCATGCCACAGGATCACGGTTACACAGCTTGAGCCACGGGCTTTGTATATGGAATAGTTGGCTACGGACGGTTAAAACGTGGGAAAGCCTGAGCCATAGGCTTTGTACATAAAATAGCCGGTCACGAGCGATTAAAACGTGTGACTGCCAGAGCCATAGGCTTAGTACATGGGCTAGCATGACTACGGGCGAATAGTATATGGTCGATTATGAGGTTGCCAGTCATAGGCTGGAGTATGACCGTGGTTAGTCCAAAATCATAAAGAAGAGGGATAACTAATGGAAACACTAAAAGAAAACATGATGTTATCATTGGTTTTGTTAAACTTGACATTTGAATTGTTTTGGTTACGTGATCTGATAAACTATTATTTTTATGTTATTTTTAAGTTATACTATTATTGGTGTGATTGTTTGGAGATCTTGCTGGGCTGTAAAGCTTACAATCCCTATTTTTTTTCTTCTCAAAGTTATGCAGGATATTCAGCTTGGTAGTGGATTGGATTCATGATAAGATGATACGTAGCAAGGATTGGGTCGAGCATAAGATCAAATACCGGGATTATAGATTTTTAGTTAGTTTTATTCAGTTAGCTCGGTTGCTGATATTTAGGGATTAGTGGACCATTTAATAGTTTTTGATTTGAATAAAAGAATTATTTAGTTATATTTATATAAAAAAAATATTGGTATAATTGTTGTGATTTAAAATGAAGTGACTCTTGTGTACCTAGGCTTCGCATGATCTCTAGAATGTATTCTAGGATTTGTGCGGCTGGTCGCATAGCCGATTCCGGTGCTAGATTCGGGGCATGACAAATACAAACTCTTACAAGATTTTCGTAGCTAATCATCCCTCAACAACAATGTAGTTAACTAGTTTATGGAATTAGATTTTTTCTTTAGCAAAAGATGCATCTACTAGCCTAAGAAACGGGAGAAATGAACGATAAATTAGTCATTAAACTGTAACATGCTAGATGGTAGCCACTAATCTGTTACCATTTGGAGCCGGTTTAACTAGGCCGTTGAGTTGAATGGTATGCAAGAGAGCCCAACAAGTAGGGCTGGAATTGGGCTTGGGCCGGCCTGATAGGCTTCAGGTCAGCTCGAAGTCGGGTCAGGCTTCGGGTCAGGCTCGAAGTAGAACAGGCCGGGCTTGGGTATAAAAATAGAGCTCATTTAATTTCCGGGCTGGGCTCGGATTTCTCCTTGGCCCGGCCTGGCCCAGCTCGAACTCAGCTCGTTAGTCCGATAGTTTTAAAATTTTAAAATTTTAATTTTTTTGGATTATGTACCATAGTTAAAACAACTTCATTCTATCATTTCATCTTTAATTCGGCAGGCTTAATCATACTTTAATTCAAGCGAGAATATGTATCAGTAGTTAAAAAAACTTCATTTTATTATTTCATCTTCAATTTAATAGGCATAATCGGGCTTTAATTCGGGCCATCCCGAATCAAAGCCTGGTTCAAGCCGGCCTAATCGAGCTTTAATTCGGGCCGTCTCGAATCAAAGACGGTTCGGGCCGGCCCAATCAGGCTCGGACCGGGTTTTTTCAAAATAAATCGAGCCTAAGCCCGGTTTGAAGCCCGAATTTTTTTTGGATCGGGCTCAAGTTGGGGTATGGCCCGGCTCGACCCACTTACAGCCCTACCGATAAGATGTACAAATTAAGGAAATTAGCTAAAAATTTTGATTTCTTGAATGGTAAATATCGGTTGCCGGGACTCTGGTTGTGATCACGTTTAGAGCTATCATACCTAATCGATCATGACTAGATCTTTAGGTTTTGTTTAGTGCATTATCAGGTAATTTAAAAAGATAACATGGATTGCAAGTAATATGGACTGCCAACAATATTGATTGTAGGTAATATGAATTACTATACTTGGAACATGCAGATAATGCTATATAATATAAAATCAAAATTTTAAAATATCTCTAAACCAAATCTATATTTTATTTATAAAATATATTTTTTTAATAATTTATTTATTTATTAAATATATATATATATACATATTTATATTTTATATTAAAAATATTAAAATATTTTATATTTTATATAAAAATATTTTTATATTAAATAAATTTAATATAAATATATATATTAAATAGATTATATATTTAATATATTATTTAAATTATCAGTAATCTGGATAGATTGTCCGTTATCCAACATAATTTTAATGTAATACCAAACTTTGCCTTGAAATACCGTGGATAGGACAAGCCCTTTTGTTTGAGAGCGATCCATCGAGGATCTCTAGATAATTCTGAAGCCCTTCTGTCTAAGCCTAAGTTCTTAACTCCAAGCTCTCTATGCTCTAGAGTTCATATTGCTTTACCACTTACACAACATCTTCGCTGTTTTCCTCTAAGTTAATTTGGTTAAAACATATATTTTTTCTTTCTTTTAATTTCTATCCAGTAGAGAAACGGAGACGGACGAGAGCTGCTTGATTCTATCCGTCTGACGGATCGAGAGCTACTGTAGACATATAAACGTGTTTTCTGACGACCCACGCACGCACACACGAAAAAAAAAAAGAAAAAAAGAAAAAAACCGTGTTACGTGCAATATACGGTGATATTGTGGGTGTCAGTTGGACCCTGGTCACTCCGGACGGGACCACCACGTCAACACTCATTGACCGACAAATCAGCGGGGAGAGCTACGAAGTTTCCAATTTATCCATGGTTTCCAGCATGGATTCATGTCGGTCCTATCCTGAAATAAAAATGCTTTCCATATCCAACAGCAACATTATCCATAATTATTCAAAGACATATAACTTTATACAAAATAATTAACCAAGAGTTGTGAAGGCTTTTGTCACGTAGTCATACATGAAGCCATGACCATTGCCAAGTGACTACAAGGAACGAGGTGTTAGAGCACAAATTGGATCTCATACAGAGTGGGTTCATTGGAATATTCCACCTCCAGCACAGTGGGTTTCATGGGTTCAATCCACTGCTGGAGCTGGTTTTGTGATTAGATCTGATGTATATATATATATATATATATATATATATATATATATATATATATATATATATATATATATATATATATATATATATATATATATATATATATATATATATAGCCCTCTCGTTGCCGGGACAAGGGATGTCAAACAAGCCTTGGAGTGGCTGTTACTTGTAACATGCAAGGTATTATTCTAGAATGGGACTCGGTCAATTTTATTTTAATTTTGAGGAAGGTTGATCAAGTTCCATATATAGACTCTAATCTCTTGTGGAGGGCATACATATCTTGTTGCAGTTATTTCAGAAAGTCAGAAACTTGTGGCGGAAGAAGGAACTCAAATTGGGGACCTGGAAATATATTTTTTGTTTTAGTACAGATTTTGTAAATGGATCATTATGGGTGCAACTCCTGCAAGATGTAATTAGTGGCCTATTGGCCGTTTTATTTAATCAGAATAAACAGTGTTAGAAAATTTAGCAGCGGTCTCTGCTTTGCTAATGAAACCAATACAGAATTCATGCTCGTCTAGAAGGTCAAAAATTGGATCTCAGATGAGTGGTATTATCTTAACCATCTCTCTCTATCCGATATAAAGTGAGGGGTTATCTTAAGTGATTCATGACTTTGGTTTACGAATAGTTGGATTCTTCGATAGATTTTTTTTTTTTACAATAAATTCCAGGGTTATATTCAGAAAATTTTGACAGAAAATCATCATAAATATAGGGATTATAATTTTTATCAACCTGGTGGATACTCGACCCGACCCGATCCTAATGGAACGGGTAAAATCCGACTCACCTCATTTAAAAACGGATATGGGTTATATAAAAAAAATTTGATTCGGATTCGGGTCGGGTACGGATAGTAGTACGTCCCGATCAAAACCTGATCCGTTTACATATAAAAAAAGTTATGTTTATAAAATATTTAAGTAAATTTGATATGGAACGGATATACCTGACCCGATCTGACTCAACCCAACCCATTTAGACTTTAAGTAAATTAGGTTTTATGAGACCAGGTATGTCACGCCCCGACCCAGAATCAGAGCCGGATGCTCATCAGACGGCCGTATGCCCTTGGATTTATTTTTTCCTTAAATATACAAGGCCTGTACCATACCAACTCAAATAAAATAATCAACCACGCAATCTTATTTATATAAAAAAATTCAAATGTTCAAGCCACTAACAGCCACATACTATAATTTATTAAAAATATAAATATCAATATTCACTAAGTCCTAAATCCTTACTGACTGGTTCCCAAGTCCACATGTTCCTCTGGTCCTGAAAAAAATAAGGGAATAGAGTGAGTTTCCCTAAAACTCAGTAAGATATCATACATCTCAAGTATAATTCTACCATAATTTAAGAGTAAAGCAAGTTAAATAAATCAGTGCACACAAGTAATAAAAATATTACTACTACAAAGCCAAATCAGTTTTTCATTATTATTCTTCTTTAATACTCTGACAACACACACTCCCTAGGATGGCCATCCTCACACGCTCTCACCTAGTCCCCTGCTGACTATGGCCACGATCGGCCCATGGCAAGCCCCACAAGAGTCTAGAATCCTGACTCACATACCGCTCATCGGTCATGTGCCAGTGATCGCCCCACTGGAGGCCTACGAGGAGAACTAGCTATGAAATTACACGAAAAACATGCATCCTCTGCATGTACCAGCGATCGCCCCGCCGGCCAGGCCCATAACGAAAACTAGCTCATGACTCACATATCGCTCATCGGTCATGTACTAGCGATCGCCCCGCTGGAGACCCACAAGAAGACTAGATCCTAACTCGTGTAATCATAGTCGGACTAGAGAGTAACTAAAACCAACTCAACCCATGATACAATACATTTTAATCATAAGTGTTTAGTCTCATACCACATCATATCATTAATTATACAGTAATATTGCATGGTAAATTTTACTAGAAAGTGATAACTTACTGTAGAATATCCATCAACTAGTACAATACAACGCTAAACCGGATCTTCCGAGGGTAATCTCGATCCTGCATAATAATTTTTAAGCATATAATTAATTTCCATATAATTCTACAAAAAGAAAACTAAATTCCCTACTAATTGAGTCAACTCAATTTTTATGACCGAGTTAACTCAGCCAACTAACCAACCGAGTTGACTCACCCTAGAAATCGAGTCAACTCTGTTCTTTCCCCTTCTTTCCACCCGTTGCCATCCCCTGTTTTCATCTTCCATTCAAATCCCATCACCACCTCCCCCAACGAGCCCTCCATTACCACCAGAAAAATGAAAGGAAGGGAGGGGAAGAAACCACCGGTGCCTAACAGCTGTCCGGCCACTGCCGGAAACCCAAAACGGACCCAATCCTCCCTCCCATCCGGCCAGTTCATCCCACTCAAACCCACGCTCGAGAGGGAAAAACTCCCGTCGGTCACCTCTGATCATGCCAACCCGAGAGAAGATGAGGACGGAGAGCTAACCGGCGAGATCGACGTCCACTGGTGGGGTGGTGCTCCGGAAAGGGCTGCGGCATGCGAGAGGGCTTCGTCGGCGTTCACCCAAGGAAGAGAGTTTTTTTCGAGATTGATCGAGGCACACGAAGGAGCTCTTATAGGGAGTAATCCCTCTCCCGCATGCCTCGATCTCCCCTCTCCTGCATGCCTCTTCCTCCTCGCTTCCTCTCCTCCGCCGAACAAACGGGCGGTTTAGCGCCAGAGTCAATCCGATCTGAAGTCGACATCCTAAATGCCAGCTTCAGTCCAGATTTTCATGGGACTGGGCCATTTTTTGGATTGGGCCTCACAAGGTATACCTTACCCGACCCGATCCAAACGTGATTTTTTTTATACCCGACCCGACCCTATCCGAGATGGGTATAAGACGGAGAATTTTTTAGCGCGGCGGGTATGGATTTTGGATGACCTGATCCAAACCCGATCCGATTCAAACTCAACTCGTTGCCATCCCTACATAAATATAAAGGTAGAAAAGTGCATGTGTTTGGTTTTGTATGCACACACACATTCCAAGCTTTAATCATGAAAAATAACATTTTTGGTGCCAGGGTCCGTTGCACTACTTGGGTGTTCCTATTTTTGGTGCCAGATTTACCACTGCAAAGTGTGCTCTTCTTTCGTCAACTGTTTGGGAGAGGATTAATGGGTGGCAGGCAGGACTCTCTCCTCTATAGGCAGGATCACTCTCATCCGTTCGGTCCTTTCTTTCCTTCCCATTTATTTGCTATCTAATGCAGTCATCCCGAAGAAGGTTATCCAGGACGTCGAGCAGTCCATTCGGGCTTTTCTCTGGGGGTCTTCGTCTTCTCACAGGAGGATCCATTTGATGAGATGGGAGATGGTCTGCCAGCCGACTGATGTGGGAGGCCTGGGTATTCCATCCCTTCTGGCACGACGGGAGGCTTTTCTATCTAGATATGCTACTAGATATTTTCTCTACCCTGATAGTCTTTGGTCTTCTCTTATGAGGGCCAAGTATGGTCCTATTCATGCTGACTTCAATTTCCAGATCAAGCCTCCAAGGAGATGTTCTATTATTTGGAGAGAGACGATCCAGGGCCCCGCGTATCATTCCTCACTTGTCCTCGGAGATTGGAGATGGTTTGTCTATCAGATTTATGTTAGACCCCTGGATCTCGGATATCCTGTTGATTTGGTGGCCTACTTTCATCTCGGTGCACACGCCGATGACCATATCGATCTCCGACATTATTATGCTGGGTCAGACCTGCTAGGATTGGAATGCAGTTCTCTCCATCTTCGAGGAGATTCTTGGTCTTCGAGTCCTCTCCATCATCTTGCCCAGTCATCCCTATCCGGACATCAGAGTCTGGAGACATTCTACCTCCTCACGTGCACTGATTCCTGACTTGGTGTCGATTTTCAACTCGGAGCCTTCTACTCCTCGTACTCTTGGATGGATTTGGTCTCTTCCGGTGCATCCCAGAGTTTCTCTATTCATATGAAAACTCGCTTGGCACCAGCTCCCGACCTGTGAGTTCCTTTCGTCGAGAGGGCTATCAATCCCCTTGACCTGCCCTTTATGTGGTTCCGGGAGCGAGACTCAGGCTCATACTATCTTCACTTATACCCGGGTAGAGAGGGTTTGGCGGTTGGCTGGTTTCACTGATCTTTTCTCTCTGACTGGTGATATTGAGGACCACTTTCTTCTCTTGTTGAGATCCAGTGATATCCTCCAGGTTTCCTTTAGAGCGTACCTCTCTTACCAGATCTGGTTATCCATGAATGACAGGGTTTTCTCCTTTGCTAGATGCTCCCTCACGATGGTGGTGGAGAGAGCCAGGGTTGCTGCTACTGAGATCTGTAGATCGACGGTGTTGACTTCAGAGTCCTGGGGTTCCCTTTCTATTCCTCGAGTGATCGTTCGAGTGTGTGTTTCTTGGGAACCCCCTCCTCCGTCTTTCTTCACTGTTAGCTTTGATGGTAGTCTTCGTCAGGGAAGAGGCACGGTGGCCTTCATCATCCGGGATTCCAGTCTGGGATTCCTGGCGACTGGGAGTTTTCCTGTTCTCGATACCTCTGTCCCCGATGCGAAGTTGTATGTGGCCTAGACAGGGATCAGATATGCTCGTCAGGTCCTTCATCTCGATCACCTTTTTATTGAGGGGGACTCAGCCACTATCATCTCATGGATCAAGGGGTCGACATGAGATTCTTCTCCTCATCCCATCATCTGTAATATCGGCCTTCTGCTTCAGGACTTTGTCTTTACCTTGAACTGCGTCTATAGGGAGGCGAACTCTGCTGCTGACTGGGTTGCCTCTTATGTAGCTTGCCACTCGGTTTCTGTATTGTGGTTCGACTGGTGTACTTCACTTGTATAGCTTAGGGATCTTGTTTTGTCTGACTTTCTTGGTTGTATTCATTTTTGTTCTATGAATTGAATACACCAGTTTATCAAAAAAAAAAACATTTTTTTCTGTTCACTCTATAAATGGATTTGTTGTATCAACCTGATGTGGCAAGAAGCTGACATGTAATCCCTATCAGATGCCATGTCAGAAAAAGCTGCCATGGTGGACACTCCTCCCCTGACTCCTTTGCCGGGCCGAGCTCCCCCAGAATGTCGGGGTGGCCCGTCAAAGCCGAGTTCCATCCTCCGCCAGGTCGGTCCCGCAAGCCCAGGACGCCTAGGCCGGAGCCGAGCGACCTCCTTCACTAGGAGTTCCATCCCCCTCGAAGGTCGTGCCCCCTGGACCGGAGTCGAGCTCAGTCCTCCTCCACTAGGTCGAGCCCCTCCGAGGTCGAGCCCTCTAGGCTGGAGTCGCGTGCTGACCTCCTCCACCAGATTGAGCCCCTCTGAGGCCGAGCTCCCTGGGTCGAAGTCGAGCCCAACCCTCCTCCGTCAGGTCGAGCCCCTCCGAGGTCGAGCCCTCAATGCAAGAGTCGAGCCTTCCTTCGCTAGGTCGAGCCCCTTGGGCCGGAGTCGAGCCCAGCCCTCCTCCGCCAGGTCGAGCCCCTCGGGGGTCGAGCCCCCTGGGCCGGAGTCAAGCCCCTTTGGTCCGGAGTCGAGCCCATCCCTCCTCCGCCAAAGTGGAGCCCCTCCGAGGCCGAGCCCATAAGAGCCAAGTCCCAGCTCTCCAGTTCGGCGACCACCTCAAACAATGCCGCCGGCCACCGAGAGGGTGAAGCCACCCTCCCAAGGCACCGGCGAGCCGCCCGAGGACTATGAGGAAGCACCCATCAAATCATAATAACTGCCTACGACTGCCACTTACACCAGAAGAGGAAAAAGCTCTTTGACCTAGGTGCCACGCTCTCCACCAACTGCCTGCACCACCCAGAAGAGGAAGTCAACCAGGGGATTCGAATCCCGGGGGCGGCGATCCCCCGATCGAGGCTCTACCAAGTTTTCCATAATTGAGCGACCGGAAGGAATGTCAGAATGCATGGTAGCTTCCCTTATCACGAACCAGGAAAGACGTCCCGTCCATGGCATGGAACACCGCCGCACGCTCCTGCTAACGCGGGAGAGATCCCGAGGTAGGCGTTCAACAACCACCTGGACTTAAAAGAACCTTCGACACCCCCAGCGGGGAGGTAAGCTGAAACTAAACCGGTCAATCCAAAAAACACCCAAGCAATCGAGGGAGGAGAGGCCACACAGGCGAACCGCCAAGGAGACTGAGAATCCAAGTCTCCTGGAGATCCGCGGGAAGGATCACCCGGACACAGCTATCCAGCTCCAGTTCACCTCAGCCACCATCTTTTCCAGCTTGCTTGCACCCCAGCTCCAGTTCATTCACTCCTCCTAGCGTGGAGTCCATCTCAGGGGCTCGACCAGGAGGATCTATTCTCCTGGATCGTCACTGACTTGACCGTCGAAGTGCCCCTGCAAGAATTCTCGGCCCGGATCTCTAACCCTTATTTTGCAGGTCTTGACGAGCAGGCCGGCTCCGAAGAGACGAGGGACGATCCGACACCGACAGCAGCTACGGGCCATGACGATCTTGGCGGCAACACAACCTATATAAAAAATTCCATAAAGTTAGACATATTATTGTGCCCTTGGATTCTTTTCACATTAATTATTAGGTATTATAGCTTTGCTTTTCTTCTTGATCAAAACAATGGTCAACCCATCACAAATTCCATTGAAGAGGTGAAATTGTAGATCAGTACATGATGAAGAAAGGAAACTTCAAAACTATCATTTGGCTATACTGCCGATCAGCAAAATTATTAATTAGTATTATCATTTAGCATTATAGTGAAACAATATCTTCGAAGTTTCCTTCCTATCATATGCTCTAAGAAAAATATAAATACTATACATGCACATCACCGACTTAGTCGAGTAAAGCAAGATTCATTATTTACACAAGGTTTCATGAAGCAACCAACCTTGGATCCTCTAAAGATGACATTAATGACATTATATATAGTACTTTTGCATCAGAACAGTGACAAACTTGGAGGCCTGCTAGTATTGGTAACAATGAAAAAATAAATAAATAGGAAAAAAGAAAAAGAAAAAAAGAGGATAGGTGAGACTCGCCTGCTCAAATAAAATTGAAAGCAATATGTGGTAATTCTTCTAACAATCTTTTTTTCAAAAAACTCCATCTATCCAAGAGTAGTTGATCTAGTATACCATATCAACTTAGACGCTGCATGAATGAAGCTTAGTCTTCAAGGCACCTAACCAAATCTAAGTTGACGTGTGTTTTAGCTTTTTCACATCATTCTAGAAACATTGTGTAGGTAGGATAATTTTTTTTTCCTTCTTAAAGGATAAACAATTACATGAACCAGGTTTGGTGGACCGATCCAAATTCCGGGGCAAACATATGATGGATAACATGCACACCTTATATAATCTTGAATTGTTTAAATATAAAAAAAAAAATGTGGCGAGTGATTATCGGACCGGTCCACTGGATTTGATGCATCTAGGAAATAATTAGACCTTTTTTTTTTTGTTGTTCTCTCATCATTCAACTCTTTAGAACTATTCACGACTGGCCCATTTTAATAGTAAATTAGATAGATAAACCCAAGATAAATTCTAAAGAATCTTGTTAGTCTGGAATAACTATATGGCTGTCTATGCTACCATGATGGGTTAAACGGTCAAAGGGCTACTAGCATTGATTGGGACACAAGCAATAGACTGGCCTTGCTGCTAGACCGGTTCCCCCGTCCTTTGCCGACCACTACCGTAGCATTGAAGGCTTCTACTAACCTTCCAAAAGTTTTAAGTACTTTCTATAATTTTTCATCCTTGACCGGTCAAAATTCGTGTACAATTTTGACAAAGACTCTTTCAGCTCCTTTTTCCCACTACCCTATAAAATCCATGCCAAGAGGCTTGGTCTTTGGGATAGAAAGATACCTTCTTTTCACCATCCAAAAGGGCTTGAAGACCGAATACGGGATTCCAAAGGAGAAAAAGCCTGGTGAGAAAAGACCAGAGAAATGGCTGACGAGATTGAGCTCCTGTGGCCTCTCATTTCCACCCTTGTAGACTTCATCCAGATTCTTAAAAAGATCATCTCCGTGGCTCTGAACTCCATTCCTCCTTCACATCCTCCTTTTTCATGGGAGAGGTTCGTCGAGACACCTACTTTACCTCCATCAAAGAAGCCGAGAGAGGCTTCGAAGTTGCTTCACGAGGCATTCTTGTACCCTTCGGAAGGATACCTGCGAGAGAATTCAGAACTATGGAGGCAGGGATCGATCTCCGGAGGTGAAGGCTTTCTTCAAGTGGAGGATTTGGATAGCTACCTGCATCCGGTGATTCCACCTTCTTGCCTCCAGGATGGTGATGCGAAGGTTGCTAGTTTGATGAATGGCGAATGCAACAGAGGTTTGGAATCTTTGTCAACAAGCATGGTGGATGAAACTAAGATGCCACGTAAGGTGAGAAAGAGGCCAGCAAGGATAGTCATACCCGAGTCTTGCGTGAGTATGGGTTTTGGTGAGGTGGGTAAGGAGAAGGACTCGGTTGAGAAGGAGATCGAGGTTCAAGGTGCTGGGTACTGCTTAGCAAGCAGGAAAGGAAGCAGGTCTGTGATGGAAGATGGCTATGGGGTCATAACCAACATCAATGGAGATTCAAAACAGGTAGAGGCGTACTCTCTCTCTCTCTCTCTCTCTCTCTCTCTCTCTATATATATATATATATATATATATATATATATATATATATATATATGGATGTATGTATCTATGTATATATATCTTGGAGCTTCTAACACGTTAGATCGATTAGTGAGCTTGATAAAAGAAGGCTTGGCTTGAGAGAAGTTCTGGGTTCTTTTTATCATATCACTTCAAGATTCAATTGATTTACTGGTTCTCCCGGATTTTGGGTGGTGGGGGTTCACCTTTCATGCAAAAAAAAATGATCGATCTTCTTTCACGATATTGAGCTAGCATTAGATCTCACCCTACACAGATCTCAAATCACTTCAAGCCCTTCATTCATCTGCTTGCATGGATCTCGAAGAGCATTAGATACTTGATATATACACTCATCAATGAAAATATACTCAGCGATGAAAATAGAAGTTAGTATATGAAAAGAAAACGTTGATTGTATGCACAAGAAAAAAACTCATTGGGATCACCATCAACTAATCCACCATGTTTGGCAACAAATCTTCAAGTTGCACCAATCCTCTTTCACTGCATGGCAAGACATCCACAACGGAAGCCCTGTAACATTACCCTAATAATTAGATATTGGCCATTGAAACCAACATCCACTAATGTACATTAATTGTAGCCTACTTCTTCTCAGTTTTATGCAGACTATTAAAATTAAATTTGCATAAGAGGCATATATATATATATATATATATATATATATATATATATATATATATATATATATATATATATATATATATAATTTACTCATTTGGATTTTTCCAGGCATTTTTCGGTGTATTTGATGGGCATGGAGGCCGTGGGGCTGTGGACTTTGTCACAGAGAAGCTTGGAAAGAATATTCTAGCAGTTCTCCCTGAGCTAGAGGAGAAAGAAAACCAATTAGAACTTGCAATTAGAGCAGGCTACCTGACCACAGATAGCCAGTTACTTTGTCAGGTATGGTGCACCATGCAAAAAAAGTTAAACCAATATTAAGTAAACTGTTTTGGCTATGTATAGTTTAGCAATTATATTCATTGCTACAATTAATTAACCACCATTACCTCTGTGTTTCCATCATTATGTTTCATCTGGTCCTATTGGACTAGGAACTATTGATAGTTGATATCTCAATATTCAATGGCAATGGATATCTTTAACCATTTTATCTCGTTACTTATATAAGATACGAGCAATGGGAAAGGAAAATGAAATATTGGTTAAAAAGCTCAGTTTTCGGTAGTCATCCATTGCCTTTTTCTGTGCCTACCCTAATAGCTGACTTGGTCAACTTGACAAGAAAATGAGTCATCCACTGCCTTCGTCTGTCCCTAACCTAATGGATGACTTGGTCAAATTGACCAGAAAATAAACTTGCTTCTTTAGTCTCGTTTTCCAATTCTTCAGCAATTGACCAAAATTTTGATGGCCCATTAATTATATGTTCATGAACAGGGTGTGAGCAGTGGAGCATGTGTAGCTACTGTTCTATTGAAGGATGGGGAACTACATGTTGCGAATGCTGGTGATTGTAGAGTAGTCATGAGTAGAAAGGGTGTTGCCAATGTTCTAACAAGTGACCATCATCCTGGAAGGGAAGATGAACGAGTTCGGATTGAGAGCTCGGTAAATCTCTTCCATTACTTTGATTGTGACATCCATGGCCATGGCCCTTTTAGCATGGTAATCTCAATTATTTTATGGACTAATCTCAATGCAGGGAGGCTATGTCAGTTGCCGCAATGGGGTGTGGAGAGTGCAGGACTCCTTGGCCATATCGAGAGCGATTGGTGATATAAACATGAAAGAATGGATAATTTCTGAACCTGAGATTAAAAGGCTCCATCTTACTTCAGATTGCGAATTTCTGATAATAGCTTCTGATGGACTGTGGGAGAAGGTTTGAACATTTTAAATTTGCTGTTTTCTATCTTTTTCTCTAACTCTTTGACTATTCCATACTTGATAGAACTAATGTCTCTAATTTGTTGAATTTGGACTGGTTTAGGTTACTAATCAGGAGGCAGTGGATGTTGTCATGAGACACAAAAACTTCATAAAATCTTGCAAAGACCTGGTGGACATCTCTTCTAGTAGGGGCTGCAGGGATGATATTACAGTCATGGTGGTGGACCTTCAAAGATTTGTGTAGGGCGACTAGATTACTGTCTGGCAACAATAGCTTGAAGCAATGAGAATAAAAAAGATTTAAATACAAGAAAGAGTGCAGAGATTTAGAAAGGTGATTTTGTACATAGTAATTTCGTTTTTTAGACTCAGATTTTTTTCAATTTGTCATGCATATGTTGGTCTCACCTCTTAACTGACAAGTAGGAGAGGTGGAGAATAACATACACAAAGTTTCAAGGAGTGAGCATGTCAATTTGTTGAAAGCTATTAGTTCTTCGCATGGTTTGGCATGTTCTATTTTATCACATATGTGAAGCTCTTTTTGTCTACAATTACATTTAATTAGTATTGGTAAGACTGAAGAACTTGGCAGTGGTAGAATCAAATCGAACCATCTCAGTATTAAAAAATCAAAATTTTATTCCTAGAAGCTACGGAGCATCTTTCAGAAAAAAATTATATGAATTAGAAGCATTGAAGTTTCAAACTTTGAAAATTTTTAAATTTTGTGCAATCGCACCATGCATGTTGGCCAGGATCAGACTACATGCTTCAAGTTTCTGATTACAAGCAATAGCAATTGAAGCTCCATCTTAGTTCTGTTTTCAAGTTAAATTCTTAGCAGCTTTTCATGAAAATGAGAATTATGTGTTTCTACGTGCGGTCTTCGATTCAAATTTTGTGCTGCAGGTATTTTGTCAACAGTGCTACCAGCGACTGGCCACTAGTGGGTCATTCTCAGCCAATTTAGTCCTTACACCGATGGTCCTTTCTTTAGGGGCTCTTGACCTCTTAAGTCAACAGTGTTTGGACCTGCAACTAGCCACTGGTGGGTTATTGTCAGCCATTTCAGTCCTCACACTGATGGCTTCTTTAGGGACTCTTGACCATTTCAGTTATGGGGTATATGAAATGAAACTTCCATGATGCTTCTGATTTTGACCATATTAATTCCAGTCTTCTCCTCACTATATTCCCTCTCTTGCCACCTGAAGGTTTGATAACCTAGTTTCATGGACTCGTGGCTTGTGTGGTGGTGAGTGGCACCACCTGGCATCAGGAATTTGTATGTTTTTGTGAGGACCTGTATGGATATATATTTAGCCTCATAATATCTATACAATGAATAGAACTTTGATATTTATACAGGACTAAGAAATCTAAATAACCCCTTTTAGCTAGCCTTTTGAGGTGAAGTTTTAGCTAGGTTGTTAACAAATAGAGATCTGGTCAATATAATTTCTGCAATGGAATAACAGTGACTCACCGAGGAAGTACTTCATATCATACATCAATCACTATAGATAATATCTATGTTGAGAATAATGATTGGAGCACCATTTTCTTGAATTGAACTTGAGACATTTCCTAGCACAAGTACTCGATAGAGAGATGCCAACACATAGACTGGAGTTTGTTAGCATTCGTTATTTATTTGATCTCTTCTTTCATTCAAGTGCACCATTAAATTTTGGATCCCGAGTTCTACTAAAAAGTTTCAACCAGATCTTTGACAATTCTGATTTTTAATAAATTCCATGTAACCTCATCCCTAGAGATAGTAAAGCCTGGCTTCTTTGCTATAAAGGAATACCATGTATTGGTATACTGAGATTTGCAATTGGGTTTTCGTGATCATGGCTATTTATTCACTCAAGTTGTTCATTATACGATGAACCCTCATTAATTATTGAAAAGAAATGGAACAAAAAATTCTTCTAATAGGATCGCTATTAATACGGTCAAGCACACAGTTGTGATATAATCAACAAGAAATAAATAAATAAACAGAAAAATATAAGAAACAAGAATCAAAACCAGCGAGAGACGGGGATTTTACGTGGTTCATCCAAACTGGGCTACGTCCACGGCGGCACAGGATCTGTAAGGCTTCATTAAGAGTTGAATCAGGTACAAACCCTCAAAACACTCTCTTTCAGAAACTCTTTTAATCTTCTTAAAAGATTTCAGGATTTCTCTCTAATGTACCCGGAGGTACTCACAAACCTCTCAGATATTCTCTCTGAAATCTTACTTACAAACCTCTCAAAAAATCCTTTTTTTTCATCAATAATCATAAACCCTCACAACCTCTGTTTATATAGAGTACAAGAAAATAGGGCTCGTAGGCATCCAAGAACCCAAAAAAATACAAAACTCTAGACTCCTAATCTCCATAGAAGACTTCTGGGCAGTTGGATCGAGATAAACAAGTGCCTCATATGAAGCCACGTCACCACGCCAAAATCCGTGCACGTAAAAACGGAACGCACGTCCAGCGCCCGACCACCTGGGCCTGGGTCGCGCGACGCACACCCGCGCGCGTGGGTTGGTGAACATGGATCGGGGCTTTCGGGATGGAGATTAGTATCTATCTACAACAATCTCCCACCTGGAGATTAATTGACATCAACCTTTGATCCGCCTTCTTTCTCTGTGCCGCACTCTCCTGATCTATCTCTGGGAAAGGTTCACTAAGTTGCAACAGAAACTCAACTTGTCTCTAATCACAACCTTGGTGAACATATCTGCAGGGTTCTTGGCACCATCAATCTTCTCCAACTTCAGCCACTCCTCATCCAACGCACTGCGTATGAAATGATACCTAAGCTGAATGTGCTTGGTTCTTGTATGAAATGCTGGATTCCTGGCCAAGTGAACTGCGCTCTGGCTGTCGCTCCATAGCGTATTACAATTGTGCTTCTTGCCGAGCTCCTCCATCAACCTCTGTAACCAGATCATCTCTTTACTAGCTTCAATGATCGCTACATACTCAGCTTCCATGGTTGACAAAGCCAATATCTTCTGCAACTGAGATACCCAGTTCACTGTTGTATTACCGACAGTAAAAACATAATCAGTGGTGCTCCTCCCACTGTCTCTGTCACCAAAGTGATCTGCATCTACAAATCCTTGTACTTGAAGACTGTCACCTTCATAGCACAAACTGTAAGTTGATATACCCCTGAGATATCTCAAGATCCACTTCACTGCATTCCAGTGCTCCTTGCCTGGATTCTGCATGTATCTGCTGACTGCTCCCACTGCTTGTGCAATGTTCGATCTTATGCAAACCATTGCATACATCAGACTTTCCACGACCGAGGCATATGGAACTCTAATCATCTCATCCCTTGCCTCATGAGTTGTTGGACACAACTGCTTGCTAAGCTTGAAGTGTGCTGCCAAAGGTGTTGACATTGCCTTTGCGTTCTCCATATTGAACCTCTTCAGCACCTTCTCTACATAGTCCTCCTGAGATAGCCATAGCTTTCGTTGCTTCCTATCTCTCTTGATCCTCATGCCAAGAATATGCTTCGCCTCTCCCAAATCCTTCATTGAGAACTTCTTTGCCATCAGTTTCTTGGGCTCTTCAATCTTCCTCATACTAGAACCTGCTACAAGCATATCGTCCACATACAAGGATAAAACAATAAACTCATTATTTACGAACCTCTGGTAGTACCGCAGTGATCTGACTGGCATCTGGTGAAGCCCTTCTCTAGCATGAAACTGTCAAACTTGAGGTACCACTGTCGCGGAGCCTGCTTCAAACCATACAAGCTTTTCTTTAGTCTGCAGACCATGTCTTCCTTTCTTTTGATCTGGAAACCTTCTGGCTGGTGCATGTACAGCTCCTCCTCCAAATCTCCATGAAGAAATGCTATCTTCACATCTAGCTGCTCTAGATGAAGATCCTCCACTGCTACCATGCTCAAAATCACCCTGATGGATGTCATCTTGACCACTGGGAAAAAAATCTCCTGAAAGTCAATTCCCTCTTTCTGTGCATAACCTTTGACAACTAACCTTGCCTTGTATCTTTTGGTACCATCGGCCTCATTCTTCATCTTGTACACCCATTTGTTGAACAGAGCTTTCTTGCCAGCAGTTAACTTCACAATATCCCAAGTCTTGTTCTACTTCAAAGAGTACATCTCCTCTTTCATAGCAAACTCCTACTTGACCTTAGCTTCATCCTGCATGGCTTTAACAAAACACTCTGGTTCTCTAGAATCTGTGTACAAAACATAATCATTAGCAGAATACCTCTGTGATGGCCTGGTAACCTTCGTGGACCTCCTCAACTATGGGGACACCGGCTGAGGTACCGGTGTATGCATGTGGCTGTCTGCTTCAACCACATCTTCCTCCTCCACATCCTCAAAGTTTCCATCTTCAGTTTGCACTCGGGGAATCTCTCCATCTCTGACAGGATCGAGTTCTATAAACTCCTGTTTCTTTTCTTCCATTGCATCCTTCCTGTCTTTGTAAGTATGCTCTTCATCAAATACCACATTCCTGCTCCGAATGATCTTATTATTCTGAAAATCCCAGAGCTTGTAGCCATACTCATCGCCACCGTATCCAATGAAAACACACTTTGTAGACTTTAAGTTTAACTTACTCATCTTCTCTTTCTCAATCAGAGAATAAGCAATGCAGCCAAATACTTTAAGAAAAGAAAGTTTTACAGGTTTTCCTGTCCAAACCTCCTCTGGAATCCCACCATCCAATGCACTGGATGGACTCCTGTTGATCAAATACACTGCGGTGTCCAGTGCTGCCGCCCAAAAATATGTAGGTAGACCCGAGTCAAACCTCATACTCCTCTCTCTCTCAAGAATGGTCCGGTTCATTCTTTCTGCCACACCATTCTGCTCTGGTATCCTTTGGACGGTCTTGATCCTTCTGATTCCATGCTCTGCGCAGTAAACATCAAACTCTCTACTGTAGTATTCACCACCGTTATCTGTCTTGAGACACTTGAGGCTTGCTCCAGTCTGGTTTTCACACATGACTCTCCATCTCTTGAAGATGCCAAAAACCTCAGACTTTTCCTTCATAGCAAACACCCAGACTTTCCTACTGAAGTCATCTATAAACGTGACAAAATACTTATTGCCTGCATATGATGCCACTGGTGCTGGATCCCAGACATCTGAATGAACCAACTCCAGCCTTTCAGTCTTCTTCCGAGTTCTTGCTAACTAAAAACTTACAGCTTTCTGCTTACCATAGATACACTCTTCACAAAACTCTAGATTCACATTCTTTAGCCCAGGTAGAAGCTCTCTCCTGTATAGAATACTCAAGTTCTTCTCACTAAGATGACCGAGCCTCCTGTGCCATAATGTAGTCATTGTACCCGTGTCTCCTGTTGCCACTGAAACTGAACTCCCACTATCTGCCAAGAAGTAGAGAGTTCTAGTCCGCTTCCCTTTGACAACAACCATAGACCCTTTAGTAATCTTCCACTGAGAATTACCAAAGACGGATACATAACCCTCATCATCAAGCTGACTGGTAGAAATTCGATTTTTCCTTAAATCTGGAATATATCTGGCTTGTGCAAGTCTCAATTCTCCGCCTGTCACTGGCTTCAGTATAATTGTTCCTCTACCAACAATTCTGCACTGATGTCCATTGCCAACTGTGACATGACCAAAATCTTCTTGGACAAAATCCAAAAATAGGTGTCTCTTAGAGCTGCAATGGTAAGAAACACCTGAGTATATAAACCACAGATCTGAGTTTGCCCCATCGCCAGCTGACAGGTACACATCCTCAAACTCCTGCCGTATAGTAATCACAACATTTACTTCCTGACCTTCTGACTTGCTCTCTGTACCGTTTTCTTTCTTCTTACCCCAGCAATCATTGCTCATGTGACCTTTCTTTTTGCAATTCCAACACTTCATGGGAAATCTCTCATTGGACTTTCCTCTGCTTTTGGACCGGCCTTTCTCTGACTTCTTCCTCTCCTGTGATCTTCCTCTGGTATCCACCATGAGTGCAGTACTTGTAGAAGTCCCACCCACAATCTTTCTTCTCATCTCATCATTCAATATACAACTAACTGCATCATTGAATATAAGGGTACCTGATACCGAGTTGCTGACTGTCATTACAAGATTGTCCCAGCTCTCTGGCAAGGAACACAAGAAAAGAAGAGCCCTGAAAGAATCATCAAAAGTGACAGAGACCGACTCCAATTGATTGATCATCATGTTGAACTCGTTCAGATACTCCGTCACTGAACCATTCTTAGCCATCTTCAAATTGAAGAGCTTTTTCATGAGAAATATCTTGTTTGAGGTGGAAGGTTTTTCATACAGCTTTGTTAAAGCGGTCATCAAATCCACGGTGGTCTTTTCCTTTGCAATATTATATGCCACTTGAGGTGTCAACAATAATCTGATCATGGCCAGGGCTTTCCTATCCAGAATCATCCAATCTGAGTCGCTCATTGAATCCGGCTTCTCCCCCTCCAATGGAAGGAAAGATCCTTCTGATATAGGTAGTCCATAATTTGCATCCTCCACCATCCGAAATTGTGACCATTAAATTTTTCGATTTTGATCTTGTCTTCTGCTATCTCTTTGTTGATTTATCCGACCGTAATGATAGGAAGGAGCCTGGCTCTGATACCAATTTGAAAGAAATGGAATAAAAAATTTCTCTAATAGGATCGCTATTAATACGGTCAAGCACGTAGTTGCGATATAATCAACAAGAAATAAATAAATAAACAGAAAAATACAAGAAATAAGAATCAAAACCAGCAAGAGACTGGGATTTTACGTGGTTCACCCAAAATGGGCTACGTCCACGGCGGCACAGGATCTGCAAGGCTTCACTAAGAGTTGAATCATGTACAAGCCCTCAAAACACTCTCTCTCAGAAACTCTTTTAATCCCCTTAAAAGATTTCAGGATTTCTTTCTAATGCACCCGGAGGTACTCACAAAACCTCTCAGATATTCACTCTGAAATCTCATTACAAACCTCTTGAAAACTCATTTTTTTTCATCAATAATCATAAACCCTCACAGCCTCTGTTTATATAGAGTACAAGAAAACAGGGCTAGTAGGCATCCAAGAACCCAAAAAAATATAAAACTCTAGACTCCCAATCTCCATAGAAGACTTCTGGGCAGCTGGATCGAGACAAACAACTGCCTCTATGAAGCCACGTCACCGTGCCAAAATCCGTATGCGTTAAAATGGAACGCACGCCCAGCGCCCGCCACCTGGGCCTGGGTCGCGCGACGCACACCCACACGCGTGGGTTGGTGAATGTGGATCGAGACTTTCGGGATGGAAATTAGTCTCCATCTACAACAATTATATCTAAGCAAAGTCTTTTTTTGATTGTGATATCTAATTAATGAACATATATGGAACAAGAAAGTTTTAGGATTATCTTTTAATTGAAACCACGGATTCAATCTATATATAGGCTCTGACACTAATGATAAACATGAAACAAGTGAGTCCTAGGATTATCTCTTAATTGAAGTTTGGATAGAAATTAACCATGATCAAATCACATACTACTTTCATAGGACTCAAGTATGATAACATTGTTTAAAAACACTCAATTTTTACAATTCAAATGCTAAGTTTACCAAGATTGAAAGAGATTCCCGAATTTCTTTTTGGGGGGAGAAGGTTAAGAGAGAGACATACTCCCCTCTTTTTTTCTTTTGGTTGGAGATATTCTTTTATATCTCATGTGGACAATTTGTGGTTGATTTTGTTTGACTCCAAGAAAAAAAAAGAAAAAGAAAGAAAGAGAAAAAAAGATCTCTCGCCTATCATCAGTAGACCACATCCAATTTTCAATACAAATAAACTAGGCTCCAATGAACTACAAATTAAATGCATCAAGAAAGAATGGACTACAAATCAGTATACCACATCCAATTGTTTGCTCCCAGAATGTTCATGTTCCAGCTGCTTCTTCCTGCATCCATGTCACAAACTCTACTTGCCCAAAATTATGGACCGCACCATTTCCTTGCTATAAACCATATGAAACCCAGTCTCTAGACTGCAACATACCCTTCCCATTCTCCTGGATGCATGAAGACACCCCTGATCACTGTTTTTCCTTGGTGGTCCATGGTTGTTGTCTCATGGACAGTGGGAATGGCTGTCATTGACTATGACCATTCCCGGCTTTCATAAACCAACTGGCTGGTCCACCGTGGACCAGCTAGCTTTTGAACTTGTTTGGATTATTTAGGCTGACTTTTTTTGGCAGGCTCTGACTTGATTTTGGACTGGGTTTGAGCTAAATTAAATCTAAATAAATTGTATGCACCCAATTCTTTTAATTACTTATAAAATAAAGTAGAAGGTATTAAATTTTTATAAATAAAAAAATTAAATAAGATTTAATTTTATTAGTAACATAATTTAAATGTTCATCACAGTTTTCAACTTAGTTTTTACTCATCCTCAAATAAAATTGATAAATCAGTAATGTGTACTAACTCATTCAAGAAATGAAAGTTATCTTAGTAGTTCTAAGGTCGGATGATACTCGATTAGATCATCAAAGAAATTTTTCATTGGATTATCAATTCTACCCATAGTGGTTGAGCAAAGTCCATAAAAAATTATAGAATTTTTCTTTCTCCAACTTTCCATCTCACTATTTAAGTCTTCTAATTTGTTATGGACTTAGTATAGTGTCTTCTTACATTTTTGTCTACTTTTTTTCTTTTTTTATTATATACAGTCAATACAATGTCCTAACCTTTTAAGCTTTCTAGTTAATTTTTGTAGTGAGTTTTAGGCTAATAACTTTCAAACCAGTTGACTTTAGGGTATTAGATATAGAACACCCTTCAGGCTTACTAACTCGACTTAAAAAAGCTAGAGTTAAGACTGACTCTATAAAATTTTTTTTTACATTCCTATCTTTTGATGCGAGCATTAATACTAAGACTAAGTGACAGATTATTCAGTAAAAAATACTAAAAATATAATTTATTAATTTTAAATAAACTTTAAAATAGACTTTATGTATACTTGGACATTTTAACTTATGTCCTTATAAAATAGATTCTTTAGTAAGTTCTGAAATCACTAAAAAAAAAATTTTGATTTAAACTTTACCATTTATTGGGCTTCCTTAATAATTCAACCCTTAGTTTCTCTAAAATTTTCTAAGCCGTTAATCATTCATCAATTAGAAAGCCCGATTAACCTTCAAATTTAGACAAAAATTGGTATATAAAGCTGATTATAATCAAACTTGAGGACTTGATTAATTTAATTATTCTCTTCCTCCAACTTAATTTCCATTATCTTCAATGAAAGAAGAGAATAGTAATGTAAAATAACAAATTGTAAGGAAGGATATTGCATAGATTTGTTGTGCTTGTTATTGATGCATAAGCGATTTTTCCTTTGTGGGTGTGATTTGTTCCTTCTAGACTTTTGACGTGATGCTCCCCCAACTTAGCTTATTACTTTTCTTGGATTTTTCTAAAAAAATTAAATGATCAAAAAAATAAATATGTAAACTGGGTTGCCTCCCAGGACCACTAAGTTTAAAATCTTTAGCTAGACCGTGCTGAGTATCTCATCAGTGCTAGATCCACAAAGTTAATGGATTCAACTACTTCCCTATCATTAATTCCATCCATGTATGGTTTTAAGTGCTAGCCGTTTACCTTAAAAGTGTTCTCCTACTTAGGATCTTTGAGTTTTACAGCCCCATGGAAAAATATCTGGGTCATAATAAAAGGTCTATCCTAGCATGAGCAAAGTTTTTTTGGGAAAAAGATACAACCTGAAATTGTAGAGCTATACTTTTTTATTAGGTTCAAACATTTTTCTTGAAATATATTTATCGTGGTAGGCTTTAGTTCGAGCATTATAAATTTTACAACTCTCATATGCTTCATTGCATAGCTCTTCAAGTTTATTTAGTTGAAGTCTTCTATTGGAACCTATATTTCTCATGTCAAAATTGAATTGTTGAATAGCCCAGAATGCATAGTGTTCCAATTCTATCGACAAATGATAAGCTTGTCCAAATACAAAACGGTACGAAGATATTCTTATGAGGGTTTTAAGGGTAGTGCGGTAGGTTCATAGTGCATCATCTAAATATTTTGACCAGTCTTTTCTATCGGGCCTTATTGTTTTCTCTAAAATATGTTTGAACTTCATATTGGAGAGCTCTACTTAGCCACTAGTCTGGGAATGGTATAGTATGTTACTTTGTGATTGATTATATATTCCTTTATTAAGTTTTCAAAGTACCTATTTACGAAGTGTGCACCCCTATTGCTAATGATAGCTCTTGGGCATCCAAATTGACTAAAGATGTTATGCTGAATGAACTTGATCACCACTTTATGATTACTGGTTCTGATTGCCATGATTTCTATCCATTTTGACACATAATCAGCTGCAACCAAAATATACTTGAATTCGAAAGAAGAAAGAAAGGGTCCCATGAAGTCAATCTCCCAAACATTGAAAATTTTAACTACATAAACAGGGGATGGGGGCATCATATCCTTTCTGGATATATTCTCAGTTTACTGGCACTGCAAATAGTTTCAGCCAAACTCATGTGCATCCTTGAAAAGCATTAGCCAGTAAAATCTACTCTGCTGTACCTTTGCTATAGTCTTCTTTCTACTAAAGTATTCCCTACATACTAAAGAGTGACAAAAAGTAAGAATACTTTGGACTTCACTCTCAGGAACACAATATTGGATCACTTGATCTGGGCAATATTTGAACAACTTTGATTCTTTGCAAAAGTAGTATTTTACTTAGGAGAAATATCTGTCTTTTTCTTATTTAGATCAGTGGAAAAGAATCCTCCTTACCTTTAATTTCAAACCCTTCTAGTTGTTCTATATATATCTCCTCTTCAAGTTATCATAAAGGAATGCCGTATTCAAATCAAGTTGTTCCATCTGAAGGTCTACACTGTTAGCAAGACTGAGGATAACTCGAATAGATGTGAGCTTCATGATGAGTAAAAACTAGCTTCAAAATCGATGCCTTTTCTTTGACCAAAGCCTTTCACAACTATAAACACCCATTTATTTTTTAAGTGCTCACTTTTTCTTAAGCATCTTTACCGACTCATATGTATTATTTTCCTACAAATAATTCATCTTCTTTTTCATTGCCTTCATCCACTCCTCACTATGCTATTGCTCCATGCTTTAGAGGACTCAGGCTCCCCCACATTCATCAATAGCACATAATCTTAAGGTGGGTATCTCAAGGACGACCTCCGTTCTCTTGTGGATCTTCGGGCCTCCTGCGTAGATGATTTAGCATGCAGCTTAGTCTAAATACCATTCACACTCTCCTCAGCCTTATAACTGTCATGTATATCATCATCTGCAATTGCTCTCCCATCATTAAGACTCCTCAAGAAAGTATTTAGGTACATATTTATAGGATTGCATAGGGTCGACTTCAACTTGATAGACTTTGGATTGTCAGGTCCTCCAAGAAATTAACATCATGGTTGTGCATAATTTTCGCTCCATAGAATCCAACAATCAGTAGCCAAACACCCTGTCCTTACTGTAGCTTAGGAATATGCATTGCTTTACCTTAGCATCTAGTTTGGACCTCTCATCCCTATGAATATATATGAATGGCCTACATCAAACACTTTTAAATAATCGTAAGAAACATTTTTCCCCAACCATACTCTTTGCAGTGTATCACCCTCAAGAGCATAGAAAGGAGAAAGATTAATGATGTGGACCACGATTATTAGTGCCTCTCCCTAAAATACATTCAGTAGTTTAGCATGAGAGAGCATGCTCGTGATCCCCTCGCAGATCATCTTGTACATCCTCTCAGCAATCCTATTTTGTTGCAGAGTCTTAGATATCGTCTTCTTTAATTTGATGCCTTTCTGTTGATAGTATTTCTTGAAAGGATTCCTATATTTACCCTCATTATCCGCCAGTATATACTTCAGCTTTCACCCAATCTTTCTCTCAATAGAGATATGAAATTACTTGAATGCATAGAGCACCTTGTCCTTTGTTTTCAAAGCATATGCCTAAACTTTTTGAGAGTAACATTAATAAAAGTCATGAAGTAAGAGCATCCACTAAGAGTTTTATCATTTATAGAACAAACATCATAGTGAACAAAATCTAATGCACCAGTTTTTCTTTTAAAGAAAAGATTCTGAAAAGAAACTTGAATTTACTTACCAATTAGATAGCTTTCGCATATTTTCAATATAGAACCATCAGTAGGAAGAGCATTTTTCTTGACTAAAATTGATATCCCCTTTTGGCTCATATGTCCTACTCACCGATGCCATAATTTTGAGATAGAAGGTTCTTCCATGGCGCTTACCTCTCTCTTACCAAGCTTGGCTTGCATAAAATAGAAAGAGCGTTTCTTAATGCCCCTGGCTGCTACTAGCGATTTCTTGGTTAGTTTCCACTTGTTCTCTCCAAACACATTGTAGTAACCCTCATCATCTAACACCCCTATTGGCAATAGGTTGAAGCAAATATTTGGTACATGTCGAATATTTTTCAACATTAGCATGTACCCCAAACTCAAGATTAGTACAATATCCCCGATGCCAATGATTTTTGATTCTCCCTCGTTCCTCATCTTTACCGTCCTAAAGTCACTAGAATAATAAGACATGAATAATTCCCACCTTGTTGTAACATGATATGAAGCAGCCGAATTAATCACTCAGGTAGAGTCTTGGCTAGTAACATGTATAAGACTAATATCTATTGTGCCACGCACAATGATCACCGCTTTACCCGTAGCTACAATTGTTGTTTTATTATTTGAACGGAATCATCGTCTGATTTGTTCTTTGGCTTCTTCTTTAATAATTGACAGTCTTTTTTTAAAATGGCTCCATTTGCCGTAGTTGTAATATTTGCCACTTTGGGACTTAGATCTTTCCTGTGATTTAGCTTGGCTACCATCCGAGTTAAATTGGGAGTCCCTATGCTTGTTTCTTTCCTTTCATTCCATGATGAGAGCCTCATTATGACTCAAGATCCCTTGCTCCTTCCACTTGGCCTCCTTGTTAAGCATACAACTTTCACAATTGCCAAGGCTATCGAATCCTCTGGTGAAGAATTGCTTAGAGACACCACCAGAGTCTCCCAGCTATCAGGCAAGAAACTCAATAATGGTAGGGCCTGAAGCTCTTCATCTAATGCCATCTTCATCATAGCAAGCTGGTTCACCATATTTAGAAATTTGCTTAGATGCTCCACCATAGAAGGTTTCTGCTTATATTTTATGTTCACCGGTCTGTAAATTAAGAATGCCTTGTTTTGCAATGTCTTTCTCTTGTATAAGCTTTTCCATTTCAACTAGAGGTTATGAGCATTAACCTCCATTAAAATATGGTAGAAGATGTTATCATCAATCCACTATCAGATAAGTCTTGCAATTCAGTTTCTCCCATTCTCTATCTGACATTTTCTTGGGTTAAGCAATAACTCCCTCGACTGGATCGTGAAGATCTTTACAGTAATGAAGATCTTCCATGTGAGGCTTTCAATGGAGTAGTTAGTTGACATTAGCTTAATCATAGTACCCGACGAAAATTGATCCTCTATCTATTAGCATCTCAACTCCTTCTTCAGTACTCTAGATTTGGCAGTGCCTAGGTTTGATACTACTTGTTGTGATCAATTAGAGTACTGAAGGATAATAGATAAAGCAAAAGCAAAAACTATGCTAATAATAATATCAAAAGCACAGAGAAATCACAGTAATTGCAAGAATACCAGAATTTAAAGTGATTCGATCGAAGTCTATATCCACACAGGGATCATAGCAAGAAGGAGCTTCTACTATAATAATAGCTTATGATACAAGAAAACTTGTCCAATACTTTTCACTATAAATATGATTTCTAATACAAGAAAGATGAAGATGAAAGAAATCTCTTGTAGAATCATCGATAAAATAACTCTAACATGTGGTTGAGGGAACTCTTTCGATCGATATTTTCTAATCCTTTTTACTTGAATGAAGCACCCTTTGAACTTCTCTTCTTCTCTCTTTCTCACCTTCACGTGGGCTCACTTTTTTTTTTTTTTTTGATGCCGTACACTGTCTCATGTTTAGCTTCTTTTAAACGCAAAAGGAGCCTCCAAGACTTATTTTCATACCTTTTTTTTTTTTTTTTTTCATGTGCAAAAGGAGGAATTTTTTTCCTTTTCCATGCACGCTTGGTAGAGTCCGTCTTCCACTTGACAAGGAAGAGTCCCAGCAGACCCTTCCCCTTTTTTTTTTTTCTTTTAATCTTCAATATGATGGGTCCCATATCAGTTGGTTTAGCTTAAATAAAACCAGACACTCCAATGAACAAGGCTTTATGGCCAGCTACTGATTAACTATTCCTCTCTCAAATCAACCCCACCTGCCTGGCCCAATGAGCTATGAGGGAAGAAGGCCCATGAACCCCTAATCCTCTCATTCTTATCTTTTCGTAGTATTCTGCACTTTATTCTAAACCTACTTTTGTTGTTTGGTGAATGGATACGTAGGTAACCATGAGTCACCCTTTGCTATCCTAGACTTGGATTAACTTTACTTGTCAATGGCTTGATCTTAGGCTAAAAACCATGAAGACACGCAGGCATTGTATGCAGGTACAGTAACCGTTAGAAAACTTCATTACTGCTTAGAGCCTCTTCAGAACAAACAACTCTTTGGATTGACAGACTAAATAAATACCATCTCTTATGGGACCATGTAATATCTCAAGCTAAAACATCAAAGTGTTACTGGATACCTATTCTTGTAGTAATTGTTCTTTTTAGTAACTTAAAGAAATCTTAGCCATGGGAATTAGGGATGATAAACGGTGGCACTAGTAATTTTGAAACAGTCCAGTAGCAGCCCTATTTGCAACATAATATATCGTTACTAGTTTACCATGCTATTCCAGAAGCAAATGGAATCCGTCGAGTGACTGGGTCTGGACTCTGGAGTGGTCTGCCACCCCTCGTTCCAAACCTTTAGGTTTTCTAAATCCAAGGCAGCCTTTGGACCAGATCCCTGGGTGGATCCGGAGGACTACACTAAAAATTACTCTCGGAATCCTTGAAAAATATCAAGCTACCCGGAACAAATATTTTTTAAATAATATTTTTTTAAAAATATTTATAAAAATAAAATTTATAAAGTAAAAGAAGTCGCCGGTTATACCTACAACTTTATCTTCTTATTTCTACACTTTTTTTTTTTTTTCAAACAAAAAATTTTAAAAAAAAATTAAAAATTTTAAAAATATATAAATAAAATAATAAATTATTACCCTAATAATATTATAAAATAAAATTTATTAAAATATATAATAAATATTATAAATATTATAATAAATATAATATAATCTATTAAATCATAAATTATATATTATATTATACAATATAATAAATATAATAAATATTTTATAATATAATATAAAATTTATAATTTAACTGGTGCCAGTTCGATACCAGTTCAGTCGCTAGCTTGGTGCTAATCTAGTTGCCAGTCCACCAGCCAGGCCAGTGCCAGTCCGGCCACTAGGTTGCTGCCAGTTTGGTTACTGACCCAGTGCTAATCTGGTCGCTAGTCCGACTTCCAAGTCGGTGCTAGTCCACCACTAGTCCGGTCACTAGAAACTTGATCCAGTCTTGTTGTCAGTCCGGTTGCTAGTTCGATTGCCAGGTAGGTATCAGCTCGGCCACCAGTCTGATTGCCAGATCGGTACCAGTCTGGTCACCAGTTCGACCACCAAACCGGTGCCAGTCCGGTTGCCAATTCGACCACTTGGCCAGTGCCAATCCGGTGGTCCACTAGTACCGACTTGGCGACTGGACTGGTGATCGAATGGCACCGATCTGACGGCAGGATTGGATCGGGTCTTTGATGGTTAGACTAGTGACTGGACTAGCAATGAGCTAGCGACCGGACTGGCACCGACCTGACAACGGGACTGGTGGCCAGACTGGCACTGACTTGGCAGCCAGACTAGATCAAGTCTCTAGTGGTCGGACTAGTGACCGGATTAGCATTGGACTGGTGGTTGGACTGGCATCAAACTGGCGACCGGACTAGTAACCTAACTGGCATCGACTACATTATAAATTTTATATTATATTATAACATATTTATTATATTTTATAATATAATTTATAATTCATAATTTATTATTATTATAATATATTTATTATTATATTTATATTATTTATTATATATTATAATAAATTTTATTTTATAATATTTTTAAGGTAACAACTTATGATTTTATTTATATATTTTTAAAATTTTTAAATTTTTTTAAATTTTTTTTTGAAAAAATGAGATGCAGAAATAAAATGGAGCTATAGGTACGGCATATGACTTCTCTTAATTTTTTATTTTTTTAATTTTTATTATATTATATTATTTTAATTAAATTTTATATTTTTATTTTGAAATTTAAAGTTCTGGGTTGAACCACGGCTTCATTCAAAATGAAGTTGCAGGTTCAACCAGTGATTTCTAAGTTGGCGTCCATACAATCCAAACTACATTAGTTTCATAAATATAGTTCAAAAAACTTTATTTTTATAAATATTTATTAAAAAAATATTATTTTTAAAAAAACCCTACCAATAACTTTCTTTTTCTTGCAGGAGTAAACAGTTTTATTCTTGAATTATAAAATTAACTAAGTATCGTTCAAGCAAGAAGTTTAATGTGTTTTTTCTTTCTAAGAAAAAGGATTTTTTTTTAAACAACTGGCTAGGAAACACTTGGGACACCTTGCAAAGTTTTTGAACCAAGAATCTCCACCAGGATATACTTTTTATTATTCTAGACTCCACTATTCTTGATTTTATATAAATAAAATATAATATATCAATAACTTTATTTTTTTTATCAATTCATTCGTTGTATTTTGTCATGCCCCGAATTCAGCATCGGAATCGGATACGCGACCGGCTGCACAAATCCTAGGTTTTATCTTAGAAGTCATGCAAGGCCTAGATACACAAGTATTACTTACTTCAGAAATCTCATCAAATAAAACAATATTATATAAATAATTAAATAGTAACTAAACATCCATTCATTCAAGTCAAAATTATTAATAGTCCACTGACTTATTACATAAATATCAACAACAGATCTAACTAAACAACCTAACTAAATCATCAAAAAATTGATGTTCAGCCTCATGCCCAGCATGATCCTTGCTACGCATCATTTCATTACAAATCCAAACCACTATCAAGCTCGAATATCTTGCACAACTCTGAGAAGGAAAACAAATAGAGGGTTATGAGCTTTACAGCCCAATAAGGTCTCCAAACCATCACCAATAATAATAATAATTTAAAAATAACAAGGATATAATAGTAGATCATGTCAAGCAACCAAACAACTCAATGTCATATGTGACAAAATATTTTGTAAAATCATATTTTCTTTTCATATTTTTAATTTAATCATCCTTCTTCTTTAGGGTTCTGGACTAACCATGGTCATGCTTCAGTCCATGACTGGCAATCTCAGTGTCACACTTTAGCCTGTGACTGGCAAGCTTATTGTTACATTTTAGCTAGTGACTGACAATCTCGTAATCAACCATATACAATATGTCCATGGCTAGGCTAGCCCACGTATTAAGCCCGTGGCTCAGGCTGTGTAACCACGATCCTATGGCATGGCTAGTCCAAACACCGTTAATACTTTATCCTTCTACATCATCATGTCAAATCATATCACGATGTCAAACCATGAAATCTCAAATCTTTCAATAACCGGCATCATGTCCAAACCATACAACTATCAATTTATTTGATAAAACATAAAATACAGAAATATAGCTAATAACAATAATAATCGTACTGTCCAACATAAAAAGTCAAACTATTCCATGCAAAAACAAATCATGCATACCAATGTATATGCACACGGATCAAATCATGTCATAATAAACACACAATATAACTGGTGAACTGGTCCAGAGATCCTTACCTTCAAGAGCTAACCCAAAATACCCGGCATCAATTTATACCTGGAGCTCATCTAACACTTTCCTACTTAAAATGCTAATCCCTTACAATAATAAATAATTTATTTAAAACTCTTATACGATTCACTCGAAAAACTCTAATTACATGAATTTCGAGAAAGAAGACTTTCCAATTTTCTCTCCTCTCTCTCCTCATCTTCTCTCTCCTCTCTCTCCTCATACTCTCTCTTCTTTCTCTCTCCTCTATCTCTCTTCATCTTCTCTCTCTTCTTTCTCCCTCCTCATTCTCTCTCCTCTTTTTTTTTTTTTCTTTTCTTTCTTTTCTTTTCTTTTTCTCTTCTTTTTTTCCCACGGAACATAGTTTTTTTTTTCTCTCCCTCTCTTCTCTTCTCTTCTTCTCCCAAATCCCTCCCTGTTGCCCTTCCTTGGCTCGACCAAGCCGGCCTCCCATGGTTACCGATGACGACCATGGGAGGAGATTGCTAGGAGGGCCCATCGGACCGAAGGCGGACAACGGCGGCGCAGCCCCGGTGATCCACGGCTTTAAGATAAACCGAACCGAACAAACCCAAGAAAAAATTGAAATTAATCCTCCTAAAGAATACTCATTGGTCTTGAAGGCTTCTGGACACTCGCCGGAGAGGAGAACGATGGAGTGGAAGGCTTGATGGAGCTCGATTCGGCGGCGATGTTGGGGATTTAAAGAGAACCACCGATGATTCTTCTTGCCATTTGGAAAGCAAACTCTACCCAAGCAGAGTTCCAATCTATCCCAACCTCATCGCCGACCACCTCCCTCTCCCCCCGACTCCTCCTTTGAGATCTCCAGTGAAAACCTCGGCCGGATAAGAGAGAAAACTCCTCCCCTGTTCTAAACTCTACCACCTCTTTATTTATTTTTTCTGTGACTTGGGCCAAATTCGGCTGGGCTTGCCGACTTTTGCCCAAGCCCGGGTTTCACATATTTTGACCATCACAATTATTTCTTATATTTTTATGAATTATGACAATGCTTTCTAAATATGTAGTCTTCAATTTTAGCTAGAGTTGACCTAATTAGGAAGAAGAATTCCTTCAACATGTTTAACTCCAATCTTGCAAATACAAATTAAAGGAAGAAGAGTATTTTGAAAGTAGTACAAAATCTTTCTTAATTTCATTGCTTAATTTAAAAATAAGATACATGTTTTTTATTTATAATAACGAGATTTATTCTTGCATAGTTTCAGTTGGATTTCTCTTCCTAGCATCTAAAGGACATTCTTGCATAATTCGGATTGAATTCCTCTTTCTAGTTCTAATATAACTCTTTTATCTAAAATAATTTTATCTAATATAAATAATCTAGAAAAAATCAAGATTCTTTGCGAGGTAAACATTGACTTTTATATTAACTCTACCTTTTATTAATTTGTAAGATATTTCTTAAGTCGGGAGCCATATTTGGTCAAGGTCTAATTAGAAAAAAAAAACTTTTCGATTTGATTAGCCCATCTCGGGTTCCAAAGAATGAAATTTGGCTCTGATTGATAGAGACATCGCTTCTTAAAAGATGTTGCATGATATTGTAGATCTTGAAAAATTATTGGATTTAAAAAAAAATATTAAAATCGAACATCTTATGACTAAGTTATAGTCTTTGAAATTTTTGCTTGCAATACAGTTTTTTGATGTAACAAATTTTATTCTTGGATCTTATCTTGTCTTACTCATAATGGTCAAAATAGTCTATGTCAAATTCGATGATCCTCCTGAATCAAGTTTGTTGACTAACTTGAGACTACACTGTTGATGACCCTACTTTTGAGCATGTTGGATTACCATCAAAGGATGTTGTTGTGGCCTAGCCACCCGATCTCATTATGATAACAAAAGGGACTATTCAAGCAACTAACCACTTTCGGTTACCACAACTACTTTCGGTTACTATAACCACTTTTGGTTACAACAACTACAACCACGAAAACTTTTGATTATCATAACTACTTTCGGTTACAACAACTACAACCACTTTCGATTGCAACAACTACAACCACTTTCGGTTACAACAACTACAACTGCTTTCGGTTACTATAATCACTTTCAGTTACAACAACCCCTTTCAGTTATAATAACCACTTTCAGTTATAGCTATACCTATAAATAGGATAAGAGAGACCTCCAAGGGATAAGCCAGTCTAAGGCCAGCAAGCCCACACTCTGCCAAATTGATTACTCTTTCTTTCTCCATCACTCTTTCTTTTAACTCTTCATTCTGTTGCCTAAACCACCCCACTGACTTGAGCGTCGGAGTGTGTCAGTGCCCATGAGCAGGATCTCATCCAGTTGGAAGAGCGAGCAGGATGCCGGACATTGTCGAAGCTTTAATCCAGGTGATTTATCCGTAATAGATTGGCGTGCTAGGTAAAGACTCGTTATTTCCTTCTTAGGAAAGAGAATTTCAAGAAAAAGCAAGATGAAAGAAGAAGGAGCAAACCCACCTAGGGGAAGAAGTCCATGTCGGGGTCCATTGGCAGCAATGGCTATGGCAATGCCGCTGCCTCCGCTGCACCGACGCCGGTCTACGAGCCACTTCCCAACTTCTGTGACGTGCCCAGCCCTGAGAAGCCCAATTTGTTCTTGATGAAGATGGCCTTGTGCTACATGGTGTTTGACTTCGCCGACCCTACCAAGAACCTTTGGGAGAAGGAGGTGAAACGGCAGACGTTGCTGGAGCTCGTCGACTACGTGGCGACGACCATCGCCAAGTTCAGCAAGGCAGCGATGTAGGAGGTGATGCGGATGGTGGCCGCCAACCTCTTCCGCACCTTCCCCTCATAACATAGAGGCCAATACACCAGCAAAAGGGGCTATACTAGCAAATAAATAAATATCTCCTAGAAGGACTACCACAAGATGATGATCTTCTCAGGCTGGTAGTGGCTTATTTGTAGCTTACCTCTTAAACACCACAACAAGGAAGCCGAGCAAATTCTTCAAAAGAATATCCAACTAGTATATATGCTACTCTGTTAATGGAATTGTTGATGATAGAGCATAGAAGTTATTAGCGGCTGATCATTGAATAAACTGAACCACATTGCTGTAAGGAGCTGTCACCATGCTGTGCACTTTCTAAGGACATCAGTTCCAATTTGAAGAGAATGAGATGCCTTAGTCACCGGAGTCTCTTGCGATGAGGGACTTCTTTGTCAGTGTCCTCTCATCAAAAATAGGAGATTGGGATTCAAAGTTTGATGATAGCCAAGTAGATGATGTAGAATCTACGCTGAAGGAGACTATATCATTGAATCACGAGAAAGAGCGAGCATTGTTAGGTCGACTGGAGTATCAGAGAGGAAATTTTGATGCAGTTTTGCAAGTGTTTCAAGAGATTGATATTTGTGGCTTGAGGCCAAGAATGATCAAAGCTATCGCTGAAATAGCTCAGCATAGAAAGACTCGTGCCGAAGGAGAAAACTTGTAGCTTGGTTGACATAAAGATGCTGCATTGGAATGCAATAATATCCTGGATATTGTCGAATCTGCATGGCCTTATGGTGTGCCTGAGGGAGTTAGATGCGAGTCCAAACTAAAAGAAATGTTTCACAAGGCGATGGAATTGCTTCCTAAGCTTTGGAACCATGTTGGTTTTCTTGAGGATGCTATTTCTGCATATCGTCGTGCTCTTGTTAGGCCATGGAGTTTAGATCTGAAAAGGTGGGCTAGCTTACAGAAAGACTTGGCAACAATTTTACTATATGATGGAGCTGAAGTGCCCCTGCCTCCATAATTTCAACAAGTTTGGGGACATATGACCCCTACAAGTAACATAGAGGAAGCGATACTTTTATTGCTGATACTCATGTGAAAAGGTAAGAGGGGACCTCCGAGGTAAGCCATCATAGGCAAGTCTGAGACTAGCATACGCCATGCCACTTTGACCTCTTTCATCTATCTTTGAGTTCTCCATTCTATTTTACCAAACTCTACTAATTTAGGCATCGGAGTATCCTCCACCGGAGGAATTATGGTCAGGAGTTTTTTTGCAGGAACCCCTAATGGCCGATGTCTTCTTAAAGGTCGATGTCATCTTAAAGGCCGATGTCTTCTTAAAGGCCGATGTTTTCTTAAAGGCTGATGTCTTCTTAAAGGCCGATGTCTTCTTAATGGCCAATGTCTTCTTAAAAGCCGATGTCTTCTTAATGACCAATGTCTTTCTAAAGATCAACGTCTTCTTAAAGGCCGATGTCTTCTTAATAGCCGAAGTTTTCTTAATGGCCAATGTCTTCTTAATGGCCAATGTCTTCTTAAAGGCTGATCAACATCCAAGAGGTGCAAGCCTGATCAACATGCAAGGCCAGCTATGTGCAAGGCTAATCAACGTTCAAGAGGTGCAAGGCCAATCAACGTGCAAGGCCATCTACATGCAAGGCCGATCAATGCCCAAGAGGCACAAGGCCGATCAACGCATAAGGCCATCTACGCGCAAGACCGATCAAATGCCCAAGAGGTGCAAGGCCAGCTACGCACAAGGCTGATTAACGTCCAAGAGGTGCAAGGTCATATACGCGCAAGGCCGATCATCGTCCAAGACCGATCTTTTTTTAATAGCCAATCTCTTATTAATGGCCGATCTCTTCTTAATGGCCGATCTCTTATTAATGACCGATCTTTTCTTAATGATCGATCTCTTATTAATAGCCGATTTCTTCTTAATGATTGATCTCTTATTAATAGCCGATCTCTTATTAATAGCCAATCTCTTATTAATAGCCAATCTCTTCTTGCTAGCTGATCTACGAAAACATCAACGGCACTCTTCTTTCTGACCAGCTTACCTTATCAAGGCCCACTGAAGCCTAAGATGGGCCCACTGAAGCCTACCGAATCCCTTGAGATCTAAAAGGCAGCCTGACCAGCCTACCTTTTTATCAATAAAGGCACAGGGATGGCCTAATCGACCTACCATAATGATAAATTTGATGACGTGCCGAGACGGGCCTGACCGGCCTACCTTATTATCAATAAAGGCACAGGGATGGCCTAATCGGCCTATCCTAACGGTAAATCCAATGATGTGCCGAGATGGGCTTGACCAGCCTACCTTACAATTAACAAAAAATATAAAGATAGACCTAATCGGCCAACCGACAAAGTGCAAAGGCTATTATTTGTTTATACCAAGACCGAAGACCGAAGACCAAAGAAATGAAATTACTCCCTTCGCTGAAAAAGGAATCAAAGCTGAAGCATTTCACTAGCAGCATTTTTTCGAGCTCGGGAGTAGGGGCAATGTTTTGGCTCAGTCACCCGACCTCATTATGATAACAAAAGGGGCCTATTCAAGCAACTAACCACTTTCGATTATCACAACTACTTTCGATTACCACAACCACTCTCGGTTACAACAACTACAACCACTTTCAGTTACCACAACCACTTTCGGTTACAATAACTATAACCGCTTTCGGTTATCATAACCACTTTTGGTTATAACAACTACAACCGCTTTCGGTTACCACAACCACTTTCGGTTACAACAACTACTTTTAGTTACAATAACCACTTTCAGTTATAGCTACACCTATAAATAGGGTAAGATGGGACCTCCAAGGGGTAAGCCAGTCTAAGGCCAGCAAGCCCATGCCAAATTGAATACTCTTTCTTTCTCCATCTCTCTTTTTTTTTAACTCTCAATTCTATTGCCTAGATTACCCTACTGACTTGAACGTTGGAGTGTCTCCTGTCGAGAATCCAGTCTGGGAACCTTTTGCAGGTCTCCATCCGAGAAGAGCGTCTAGGAACGGGATCTCATCCGGTTAGAAGAGTGAGCAGGATACCCGATGCTGTCGAAGCTTTAGCCTAGATAATTTATCCGCAATAGATGTCTAGTGCAGTGATATGATAGTTAAGACATACGAGACTTTGCTTATCTCGTGTCATTTTCCCAATAATTGCTAATCTGGGAGCATGTTGCCTCCCAAGTACAGCAAAAATATCACTTCATGCATTCTTCGAATTCTAAAGATGGATTTTACGAAGTGTACAAAAATAATTCCCACTAAACCAATTGTCTTCATCCAGATATGAAGTAACTTATGTCGTTAGAAGTTATACATTGTCTCAATTTTCTTGTTAACGTTTTCTTGAGTAATCTCGTTAATGTAAGTTGCCAAGAGGAATAAAAGAAACAACAATATATAGTAGAGAAGTTAGCTACAACCTCTTGCAAGTTAGGTGTGACCTATGGTCTGTGTGTCTCTTTTCAAGGTGTCTGGATGCCTGCAGTGCTCTCTTTTTTCCAACATATGTGACCCTAACATAGGGTAATAGCAGCTGATCCAGTCCATGAAAAATTCTTTTCAAATATTTTTTTCTTCCTTCTGTTTGTCCTGCACTTTTTATCTCCATACCATTTTCTCTTCATGGTACAAGAAGTGAGATATTTCTGAACTATATAAAATGAGATAAGGTCCTGCATTTCTTCTCAAGTCTCAGTATCTCAAGCACATTAGCATCAGCATTTGTCTTTCTCATTGCTACCACACCAATCCCCAACTTCCAATATAAGGCTCCTTATTGGAATGGTCCACCTAGAAATTGATATATTCCCACTCCACCTCTCACAAAAGGACATAGCCAATAAAAACAAAGAAAACATAAACCAACTAGAAGCAACCTGTGTTTGAAATTGATAATTAAAACTGGGCCTCTTATCCAATTTATATATTCACCTTATCTAGTGGTTAAAACCGTTAATGGTATCCCATCAGAAATTTTCCCTTCCTTGAAATAAGGTCAGGCCAATCCTATGATTTGCACTGGATTTCAGATAGAGCGAGATCCAATTTAATATTTGGTGCAGCCTTGTCTTGGCTTGTCATGATAATGAGAGTGATCATGAGGTTCTTCCTCCAAAATTATGGGGTATGGTAAGTCCAAGATCTCATTCTCACAGAGGTCACACCCCAAGATAATTCATAGGCTAATTCTTACCTAAGATTGCGGTAGTTAAGACCCTTGTCTTCCTCTAGAAAGATTGTGGTAGTTAAGATCATTGTTTTCCTCTAGAAGCTCATCTCTGACTTGCTAATTGGCACACCACCTACCACCACCATTCTAGAGTTTGATGGCTGAACTATGTGTGTGGTTGATCTAATGCTCATTCATCAAATTTTTAATTGGATCATCAACTGCATTGTCATGTGATAAAGATGATTGGACTACGAAACTAATTTAAGATCATCGACGGTGCAATGAACTTGGCGTGTTACTTAATTTTCAAAGTACCTTTAGACCATTTTGTCTTTGAGGTTGATAGGTTGGAATAGGAGAAATAATGAGAGGGAATGTAATGCTACAATCCCATAGTTTTTCAGATATCACAAATTATGTTTAAAAATATTCTTGGTATTGCTGATGAGATCACGATCAGAGACTACTCCAACCCGATCGCCACACCGGGTATGGCTGTACCCGTCCAACATGCGATTTCAAGTGTTATTTCCTCTGCAAATCTTGATTCCAGAATGAAAATTATTATCAAGCATGCAAACTCTCCTTTTAAAGTGAAGTTCTTGATCAAATGATAAAACATATATCATTTGCCAAACACCATATGTTCGAAGAAACCTTCATAAATGGATCATACTATACATTTAGTCTTTGCATAAAATTCACATTTCCCTTATTACTCAAAGCTAGGAGATTCTTTTTTTTAATTGAAAAGATCAATTAATTACATTGAGTACCATGGCATTACTTGTTGAAGGAGTAATATTACATGAGCAGATTGCCATGTTGTGTGAATATATATATATATATATATATATATAAAAGCACTATAATTCCTAATCACTTTTAAGTTTGTCCAGAAATCATATGAATGTTAGGTGATGAGGTTCACCTATAAAAGAAAGTTTGGTGTTTAGGTGCTTAATGGGCAAAGCCATTTGTTGAGGTATGCATGATGCACCACTCTTCACTTGGTATTTAGGGTTGCTACATATGATAGTTCACCTCCAATCTAATTATGCAAGACCCTACACTTCCATCAAGATTAATTGCATGATCACTGCCAACCATTAGCCTCCGAGAGACACCGAGACACCTTGTTTGATCACAGGAATCATGGATGTGTGTTCTTCCTCCCTGAGTTAGGGCATGCTCGGCTTCGAGGTTTCGTGGGAATGACTACCAAAGAGAGAACTGAAATTAGGCTACAAGGCATAACTAGATGATCAATGCATGACTTTGAAAGATCACTATCATGTAACAATACATATCCAAAGGATGGTGGGTGAGCAATAGAGTTTAAGATACTCTACAAAGATCACTACCATGTTACAATACATCAGTCCTGTCCATTGCATTATCCAAGCCCTAAATCTTCGGTAGTCGCATAATCAATTAATCATATTCATGTTTGCAACAAGCAACCATGGATCCAATAAATTCTTAATTTGCACCTTTCAGACCGACATAATTCAGAAGGTATGATCATATATAACAGCTTCGATATTTAAAAATATTATGTTTAGAACATTAATATGAAACGTTTCCAACAACATCATTATCAATTATTATAATATATTATTATTTGATAAGCTGTTGGGGGTGATGAAATTGCCTTCTCAAATTTGTAAATGTCCTGATCATTGATTGCATGCATCATTGCTTGCGTTTTGGCCCTCCTCCATGGCTGCTTTCTTCCTTCCAGAGAGGAAAAACTTTCTTCCTTTTAGAGGGCCCCAGCTGCCAACAGTACTTCCAAACGAAGGGCTCAGGTCCAGCCAGAACGTCATACATCTATTGATTCTTTGAAACATTCAATTATTCTGCTCCAAGTCTTCATTCAATATAAGAGAGCGGCTGCCATCCTCTGTGGTGAGAAGTTTGGCCAGGACTCTCCCCCGAAAGTGTTCCATCAAGTGATGCAACACCCAAGACCCAACATATGTGAAGTGCGTTTAAAATTACCGATCAACAAGGAAGCCTTGGCCATCTTAAGGTCTTCTCTTGTGAGGAGAGTGTTCGAGAAAATTTGGGGTACCGGGGGAGAGCGTTGAGCACTTCATGCTACAAGCTTCACATCTTTGAAATTTAACATATGAAACAATGGGCTGGTGAGAGGAATGCTCAGTTTGACCAAGGGCCAGTGTGCTTGGTGATATGGCTACATCGCTGACGTGGGGTGCGTGTCAGGTCTAGCTAGACATGATCAGTACCACGTGAATTTTTTCTTTTAAAAGATCTTCCGTTCGGGAAGAAGTGCTCCTGCTCCTTCGCCGGCTGGCACCCGAAGACGGGTCCACCTCGGTCGAAGTTGAGCCCCTCTCTGCCGCTCCACCAGGTGTCTACCCAGGAGGGGTCCACCTCGGTCGAAGCTGGTGGCCCCTCGCTCCCTTACCAGGTGGCACCCCAAGACGGGTCCACCTCGGCCGAGGTCGAGCCGGGCCCTTCTGCTCCTTTGCCAGGTGGCACCCGAAGACGGGTCCACCTCAGCCGAAGTCGAGCACCTCTCTGCCGCTTCGCCAGGTGTCCATCCAGGAGGGATCCACCTCGGCCGAAGCTGGCGGCCCCTCGCTCCCTCGCCAGGTGGCACCCCAAGACAGGTCCACCTCAGCCGAGGTCGAGTCGGGCCCTTCTGCTCCTTCGCCAGGTGGCACCCGAAGACAGGTCCACCTCAGCCGAAGTCGAGCCCTTCTTTGATGCTCCGCCAGGTGTCCACCCAGGAGGGGACCACCTCGGTCGAAGCTGGCGGCCCCTCGCTCCCTCGCTAGGTGGCACCCCAAGACGGGTCCACCTCGGCCGAGGTCGAGTCGGGCCCTTCTGCTCCTTCGCCAGGTGGCACCCGAAGACAGGTCCACCTCGATCGAAGTCGAGCCCATCTTTGATGCTCCGCCAAGTGTCCACCCAGGAGGGGACCACCTCGGCCGAAGCTAGCAACCCCTCGCTCCCTCGCCAGGTGGCATCCCAAGACGGGTCCACCTCGGCCGAGGTCGAGCCGGGCCCTTCTACTCCTTCAGCAGGTGGTACCCGAAGATGGGTCCACCTCGATCGAAGTCGAGCACCTCTCTGCCGCTCCGCCAGGTGTCCACCCAGGAGGGATCCACCTCGGCCGAAGCTGGCGGCCCCTCGCTCCCTCGCCAGGTGGCATCCCAAGACGGGTCCACCTCGGCCGAGATCGAGTTGGGCCCTTCTTCTCCTTCGCCAAGTAGCACTCGAAGACGGGTCCACCTCGGTCGAAGTCGAGCCCTTCTCTGCCGCTCCGCCAGGTGTCCACCCAGGAGGGGTCCACTTCGGCCAAAGCTGGCGGCCCCTCGCTCCCTCGCCAGGTGGCACCCCAAGACGGGTCCACCTCGGCCGAGGTCGAGCTGGGGCCCTTCTGCTCCTTCGCCAGGTGGCACCCGCAGACGGGTCCACCTCGGTCGAAGTCGAGAACCTCTCTGCCGCTCCGCCAGGTGTCCACCCAGGAGGGGTCCATCTCGGCCGAAACTGGCGGCCCTTCGCTCCCTCGCCAGGTGGCACCCCAAGACGGGTCCACCTCGGTCGAGGCCGAGCCGGGCCCTTCTGCTCCTCTGCTAGGTGGCTTCCGAAGACGGGTCCACCTCGACCGAATTCGAGCACCTCTCTGCTGCTCCGCCAGGTGTCCACCCAGGAGGGGTCCACCTCGGCCGAAGCTGGTGGCCCCTCGCCAGGTGGCACCCCAAGACGGGTCCACCTCGGTCGAGGTCGAGCCGGGTCCTTCTGCTCCTTCACTAGGTGGCACCCGAAGACGGGTCCACCTCGGTCGAAGTCGAGCCCCTCTCTTTCGCTCCGCCAGGTGTCCACCCAAGAGGGGTCCACCTCGGTCAAAGCTGGCGGCCCCTCGCTCCCTTGCCAGGTGGCATCCCAAGATGGGTCTACCTCGGTCGAGGTCGAGTCGGGCCCTTCTGCTCCTTCGCCAGGTGGCACCCGAAGACGGGTCCACCTCGGTCGAAGTCGAGCCCTTCTCTGCCGCTCCGCCAGGTGTCCACCCACGAGGGGTCCACTTCGACCGAAGCTGGCGGCCCCTCGCTCCCTCGCTAGATGGCACCCCAAGATGGGTCCACCTCGGCCGAGGTCGAGCTGGGCCCTTCTACTCCTTCGCCAGGTGGCACCCGAAGACGGGTCCACCTCGACCGAAGTCGAGCCCCTCTCTGTCGCTCCACCAGGTGTCCACCCAGGAGGGGTCCAACTCGGCGGAAGCTGGCGGCCCCTCGCTCCCTCGCCAGGTGGCACCCCAAAATGGGTCCCCCTCGACCAAGGTCGAGCCAAGCCCTTCTGCTCCTTCGCTAGGTGGCACCCGAAGACGGGTCCTCCTGGGCTGAAGTCGAGCCCTTCTTTGATGCTCCGCCAGGTGTCCACCCAGGAGGGGACCACCTCGGCCGAAGCTGGCGGCCCCTCGCTACCTCGCCAGGTGGCACCCCAAGACGGGTCCACCTCGACCGAGGTCGAGCCGGGCCCTTCTACTCCTCCACCATGTGGCTTCCATTGATGGGTCCACCTCGGTCGAAGTCGAGCCCCTCTCTGCCACTCCTCCAGGTGGCGCCCCCTGACGGGTCCACCTCGACCAAGGTCAGCCATACTCTGCAAAGCCTCAGGGAGGCAGAGGCACGGGTTGCAAGGTCACCGCTAAAACCGGTGCGCGCCGTGCCCCGTAGGGGGCGCCAGTATGGCCTGCAATGACACATGAAACCTCTTTTACACCAGTCAGATGGGGCCCCGCAACCGAGGAATGGAATCATTGCGAACAGGAGCCTGAAACGGCTGGAAGCCCACATCAACGCCTCAAAAGGAGAGCTCCCGCACTCGGCCCAAAGCCTGGCCAGTCTTCCCCCCTTCGTGATACACGACGGACGAGGCGGTCCGGCCACTTAGCTCCCGGACTCAAAGAGGAAGGGGGAGGAGAAGGACTAGAGGTCGGAGGGAGCCCCCTGAAGGGAAGGCGAGCGTGAGGCAGTTCGATGGTATAAAAGGGATGGTAAAAATGGGTGGAAAGGTAGGTCGAAAAAGGGAGAAAACATCAAGAGAACGATCCTGGAAAGCCTCAAGGAGTCCTCAGGCATGAGCTCGATGAACCCAACGTAGGAAGCCGAGCTTCAACTCCCCTCTTCCCCACACTTCTTTCGTTTACATCTACTCTAAGCACGGGAATCCTTCGGGAACCCGCCTTAGGGGGTCTATTCCATCTCGCCGCTCTCTAACTTGACCGTCGGAGTGCCCCTGCCGGAACCCCCGATCAGGGTCTCTGACTTTGTTTTACAGGTCCGGGAGCTTGGAGATCTCGAGGTGAGAGAGTCCGAGACCGGTGCCAGCTCAAGAGCTATAGGCCACCGCGGTGCGATTGGCAACACTTGGTATGAAATTTAGCTACATGCACGACCTTGTTAGGCATAACCACTGATGGTGTTGAAGCTCACACGTGGAGGAGAAGCCTAGCACATGAGGAATTTTCGAAAACCTAATGCATGTGGAAGTTTGTTTTTTATCGGATTTTGGTTTCTTCGTAAACTAAAGTTCGAACATGACTCTGTTTTATGAGTCATATTGAGAGTCCTCCATGATATTTTATTTTTTAAAAGGGGAAAGCCTGAGATGCATGTGTGTGTGCACTAAGAGATTCAGAGAGGTTTTGTAAGAGAGAAATAAAAAAAAATATTGAAAGCCCTCTATAATGCAAAGAGAGTTTCTTATATTTTCTTCCACCATTTTTGTACCTCTTATGCTGTAGATTGAATAAAGGAATATCGAGAAGGTCTTGCCTATGGACGTAGGCCAAAGGATTGATTGGCCAAACCACATATATTCGGTATGCTTTCTTTTCTTCTATTTTTATATTTCTAGATTATCTCTTTTTTTTGTGTTCTACGATTTATTCAAGTTTATTTCATCTACAAAACGATCCTGTTTTCGATGTGTTTGTGTACCGTGTAGGTTGAGATGTGCTCGGTTACCTATCGGTCGGTCCTTTCAGTTTGGTATCAGAGCATGAAAATCTTTTTGAAGCTATTTTAATTAAAAACAATGACGGGCAAAGTGACAACAACAAAATATGAGATACCAAGATTTGATGGATTAAATTTTGTACTTTGAAAGATGAAGATGCAGGCAGTATTGATTAAGGATAGTTATGAAATTACTTTGCAAGGAAAAGAATACAAATCACTGGATATGCCAGATGCTCAATATGAGGAGAAAGATAAGTTGGCAATGGCGAACCTCTATTTGGTATTGGATGATTCAGTATTATTTAATATTAAGTCCAAGACTACTGCAAAAGGGATCTAGAAAAAATTGAAAAACCTCTATGAAGGGAAGTCCTTGATAAATAAAATTTATTTAAGACGGTAATTATACAATCTAAAGATGAAGGATGGGGCATTAGTTCAAGAGCACTTGAATATATTCAATTCCATTATAAGCAAGCTTATGGTCCTAAATATGAGAATCGAAGAAGAAGAAGAAAATGATAACATTCAACTTTGTTCTATGCCAGAATCTTAAAATAATCTCATTATGAATTTGAGTCATGCTGAAATTCTCAAGATGGAGTTAGTTATTGCATCATTACTCTCAGAAGAGATGAGGCGAAAATCTAACCAAGGAAGCCCTTCGGAGGAGGCCATAGTAGCATGGGGAAGACCTGTTGAAAGGGAACGTGGTGATCAAGGAAAGGTGAGATCTAAATCCAAGGGCAAGAAGAAGGTGAAATATTAGAATTATGAAAAATCAGGGCACGTGAAGAAAGATTGCCGAGTTAAAGGAATTAATACAAAAATTGAATCAAAAAACTTTCAAGGCAATGTAGTAGAAGGTGAAGCTGGTTTGATCATTGCAGAAGATGGGAATGCATTGATAGCATTGGAGAGATCGAAACTTGCACATCACTGGATTTTGGATTCAGGGGTATCTTTTCATATGACTCCTTTTAGGGAGTGGTTTTACACATACAAATCATGGGATGGTGGAGTTATTTATTTAGGCAATAATACATCATGTCCTGTTGTTGGAGGGGAGATGTTCGGATCGAGATGCTTGATGGCATAGTTCGTATGATTTCTAATGTCCGGCATATTCCTACACTTTGCAAGAGTCTACTATCACTTGGAAAGTTTTGTAATTAAGGCTTGAAGTTTGTTGGAGAGAAAGATCAACTGAATGTGTATCAAGGATGTTTGGTTATGATGAAGGGATAGCCTATAGGTGGTCTTTATAAATTGGTAGGCAATACTCATGTAGGAGAAGCACCGGTAGCAAATGCAAAGATGGTGTCTCCAATGGTTTGGCATCATTGTTTGGGATATATGAGCAAGCGCGGGCTACAAGTATTATCAAATAAGGAGCTTTTCTAAGATATAAGTCAATACTACTGGAATTTTATGAAAATTGCTTCTATGGTAAGCAGAAAAAGCTTTCTTTCTCTTCATCGCACAACGGAGTAAGAGTTTTCTTAAGCTAATCCATTCAAATACTTGGGAGTCACCTGATATATCATTGGATAGGTGTTCTTGCTTCATCTCCTTAGTTGATGACTATTTTCTAAAAAACTTGGATTTACATTTTAAAGTGGAAATCCAATATTTTTAAGACCTTCAAGAAATTCAAGGCTCTGGTGGAAAATGAAAAGTGTTTGAAAATCAAATACCTACGTTTTGATAATGGAGGGAAATATTGCTCCAAGGAATTTAAGAAGTTTTGTGGTGAGCATGGAATTCGGTGACACCTCATAGTTTCCAGTACACCATAATAAAATGATGTAGCTGGGAAGTTAAATAGAACACTCATAGAGAAGGTATGAAGTATGCTAAGTTCTACAAAACTTGACAAGAGATTTTGGGTAGAGGCTGCGAGCACGACTTGTTACTTGATCAATCAAGCATCGACAAATTTACTTAGGTTGGGAATTCTAGAGGAAATTTGGAGCGGCAAGCCAGTAAATTATTCCAATCTCTATGTCTTTGGATGTGAAATATTTTTGTGGATCCCAAAAGAAAAGAGGACAAAATTGGACAAGAACTCTCGAAAGTATATCTTTCTCAGCTATGCTAAAGGAGTGAAGGGGTATAGATTGTGGGATCCTACTATCCATATGGTTATTGTTAGTTGAGATGTTATTTTCAATGAAGAATCCTTTTAAGGCACCAATGAGAAGCAAGATGATGGAGTCATTATTCCTATTGAGTTTTTTGATACTTGCAATAAGGTGCAAGCAAATCAAGCACATGTTGATGACCAAGTAGTTTAGATGAATTGGGTGTGGAGTCTTCGCAATCACATGAAGATCCTATCACATCGGAAGAGATACCAACGGAGTCCAAGAGGCCTAGGAGGGTCATTAGACCTTCCACAAGGTATGATAATTATGTTACTTGTTTCACTCATTTTACTAACCATGTTTGTGCTTATATTGCTTTAGCGGAAGAGGATGAGCTAACTTCATATAGGAAGGCTTGTGAGTCCACCAATGCTAGAAAGTGGCATTATGCTATAAAGGAGGAGATGGAGTCACTTCGGAAGAACAAGACTTGGGATCTTGTAGTTCTACCGAAGGAGAGGAGTCTGACTAGATGTCGATGATGAAAATATGGAGAGGTTCAAAGTATGTTTGGTGGCAAAGGATTATGCTCAGAAGTCAGGAATTGACTTTGATGAGTTCTTTCACCAATGGTTCGATTAACTACTATTTGAGTTATCTTAGTAATCGCGGCAATCATGGATTTGAAACTCGAGCAAATGGATATAAAGATGGCATTCTTGCATGGTCACCTGGAGGAAGAGATTTATATGGTGCAACTTAAAGGTTTTATCGAAAAAGGCAAGGAGCACTTAGTTTGTCGGCTGAACAAATCTTTGTATGGTCTCAAACAGGTGCTGAGATGTTGGTACAAGCAATTGATTTCTTCATTATGAGTTTGGGATTTGATCGATTGGAGGCAAATCATTGTGCATATTTCTGCAGTTATGATGATGAGAGCTTTTGTATCTTGCTATTGTATGTCGATGATATAATGGTCACGAGGAATAGTAAGGATCGGATATCAAATCTAAATACTCAATTAGCTAGGAAGTTTAAAATGAAGGACTTAGGAGCCGTAAACCAAATACTCGGGATGAAGGTGCTATGGGAGAGGAAGAATATGAAGGTTTGGCTTTCACAAAAAGGATATGTAGAGAAGGTTCTGCAGTGCTTCAAAATGCAGAATGCGAAGCCAGTTTCTATCATATTTTTTGTTCATTTAAAACTGTCGGCTGAGCAATCATCCAGCATGGAAGCGAAAAAGTTGACATTGCCCAGGTACCATATTTATCAGCAATATGAAGCTTTATGTTTGCCATGGTATGCATATGACTAGACATTGCATAAGCAGTGGGAGTTGTGAGTCGGTATATGGCAAATTTAGATAGGACCATTGGAAAAAAATAATGTGGATGCTCCAATATCTAAGAGGGACATCTGATTATTCACTCTATTATGGTTCTGCAAGTTTGGAGTGCATTGGATATGTGGATTTTGATTTTACAGCAGATCGAGATAAGAAGAGATTTACCACAGCTTATATATTCTCTATGGACGGTGGTGCTATTAGCTGAGAATCTAAGCCTCAATTAATGGTGGCACTATCAACGATAGAGGTAGAGTTCATTGCAGTGGCACACACATGTAAAGAAGCTATCTGGCTCAAGAGGCTTCTTAGAGAACTTAAGGTGAACAAGGATGTGATGAGGGTGAATTGTGATAGTCAAAGTACGTTGCATTTGGTGATAAATCTAGCATTTCACTCTTGGATGAAGAAATTGACATTCACTATCACTTTGTAAGAGATGTGGTGGATGATGGTTTAGTTATGCTATTGAAGATTTATACCAATGCAAATCCAACAGATGTGTTGACGAAGCCGATGACTCAAGAGAAGTTAAATTATAGTAAAGCTTCTCTCGGTCTTGGAGCTATGTAAGGAGTGGAGGTTGGCAAGACTTACAGGGATGACATTATTTAGAGTTCGGCACATGTCTTCAAGTGAAAGAATTGATGGTGTTGAAGCTCATGTGGAAGAGAAGCCTAGCACGTGAGGAGTTTCCAGAAACCTGATGCATGTGGGAGTTTGTTTTTCATTGGATTTTGGTTTCTTTGTAAACTATAGTCCAAACAGGATTTTTTTGATGAGTCCTATTGAAAGTCCTCCATGATATTTTGTTTTTTAAAAGGGGAAAGCCTAAGACGCGTGTATGTGTGTACCAAGAGATTCAGAGAGACTTTGTGAGAGAGATAATAAAAAATAATATTGAAAGCCCTCTGTAATGCAAAGAGAGTTTCTTGTATTTTCTTCTATCATTTTTGTACCTCTTATGTTGTAGATTGAATAAAGGAATGTCGAGAAGGTTTTGCCCGTCGACATAGGCCAACGGATTAATAGGTCGAACCATATATAATCGGTGTGCTTTCTTTTCTTCTATTTTTTATATTACTAGATTATCTCTCTTTTGTGTTCTATGATTTGTTCAAATTTATTTCTACTACAAAATGATCATGTTTCCGATGTGCTTATGTACCATTCGGGTTGAGGTATGCTCGGTTACCCATCGGCCGATCCTTTCAACCACTTCATCTTCCTTTCCTTGTGAGGCATCATCACTTATTATAAGCATGTTGCTGATATGATTTGCTTGGTTGCTGGCTTCTTCTCCTTCTTCTTTAGTTTTTAGCTTTGAGCTTCTAACTCCAGTGTAAAGTGGGTTTGGATTATATCTTTTGAATGAAAGGATGATCGATCTTTTTTTTGCAATGTTGGACTGCATTTTGTACGATTATCAAAGTACGATGTCAATTATATGATTAGTGCTGTGGATGGAGGAGATTATCATGTTAAAATGTGATTCAATGGTTGGTGATGTGAAAGAAGATTAATAATTTTTTCATGCAAAAATACAACCCGAATCCATGTAAAGCATGGTGTAATTATTTTTATTTGGAATACCAAGTAGAATGGAGAGGGGAGAAGTGTCCGAGATATAGAGAATAATATTAATTCAAGCACTTTCTCCATCCATGGCTGCAAGCATGATAAATTTAGGTTGTTTGGCTCTCACTCATTATACGAAAGAAGGCATTCGAGCACATCTAAAATTTGAACATGTTCCATATTTCCGGTCACTCATTGCTTAATAAAATCCCAATCCAACGATACTAATCAAGTAGCACTTGAAAATTTTAATTAAACATAAAGTATTTAATAAAATAATTATTAAAATAATTTAAGAAGAAGAAGAAAATAATAAAGAAAGAGGGAGAAAGGAAATTTTAATTTCATTTGATACATTTCATGATTATTTATAACAATACACGAATTCCACACAAAAATAATAACATGATACATAATCATGTTAATAAAAAAAATAATATAAAAAAGATACCAAAAATATTATAATATAATATAATATCAAAATCTCATGATTTGGTATGCGAATATGATAACTGGATTTCATGATCTTTAGATATTAATATGGACCGATGTATCAAGATTCCATATACAATATGCGACAACCGTAACATCCAAAATTTTATAATAGATTGATATACCAAGATTCTGCATGCAATATGTGATAGTTATAATATCTAAAATTTTATAATGGATGAGATTACGACAACTTTAATAATAATTAGGCAAAGAAAATCTACATGGTCATTATAATTCCAACAAAACATTTTTTTCTTTTACATGGAAAGTTATTATTTTTTTCTAGATACTTCATCAAAAATTTAATTTAATTACATACACCGAAAAGAAAGTGTCACATAGATAAAAATGCTATAAAACTAAAGATTGTAGAGAAAGCATTAGTATTCGATATGGTTTCTTGACCTTGAGATTACATTGGCAACCATGCTTTTGGATGTCAATAAATCATGCATCCACTCCCATTACAGTTGTAGCCATTAGCACCGAGATGAGATCAACCCCACCAAAAAAAAAACAAGCATATAAACAAGCTTCAATCTTGGTCTCCCCTTTTTGTGCGTGTGGGTGGGTGATAAACGCAATAAATGGCCGGCCCCGGGCCACCACCCCTACCTAACCAAAGAAAATTAGGCCCTAGATTTTTTTTCCTCTTTTTGCAGGCCAAAGTCCGGAGGCTTGACAATTCCAATGACTTGTATTAGAAGGATGAAGATCCTAAAATCACTTCTAACGTTGACACCTTTATCACTCAAAAATGCATTCATGAGTTCATATCCATGTAAATTCACCATCTTCCAATCCTTTAATTAGTGCGAAAGCTTTAATTACTTCGCATCCTAATAACCTCTAATTAGTTCGTCTCTTTTTTTATAGTGGTTATTTTAAAGCTTTCTTTTTTTTTTGCTATGATATGCTTGTAAGTCTTGGAGGGTACATGATGCGATGACCCATCATCCTTCTATCATCGGGGATGGAAGGTATTTGCTGCTATGTGAAACCAGACTCATGCGGTCCCCTTCAATTTGAAAGGGGGCATGAATGACCCAAGCCTTGCCCAAGCTATGCATCTCGCTATCTAATTTGGGAGAGGCATTCCAATCCTGCGCACCATCAGCATCCAAATCCTGACCCAACGTCCGTACCATCTAATGGCCCCGCTCGAGTTACAAGCTCTCGCTAATTGGATCATATCCCAAGTGTACTTGAATTTTAGATATAAAATCGACCAAATCTTTGAAACTTATTGCAATCTAGGGTTCATAGCTTGATATACGAGGGGTACATCGTAGTTGCATATTTGTCGATTCGATTTCATTCCTTGACATGTCGATGTTAGATCATGTTATGTCCATATTACAATGATGCTTGAGCTCGAATTGAATTTGCTGGAGTCGAATTTGATCACTTAATCTATCATTTCTTCGTCCTTGATTTTGCTCTTCTCCATCTTCACACAAGTTTTGATGGAGTGAAATCTTGATGCTTGAGCTCGCCACCAAGTCTGGACTAAAACAGATCCGGTCCGAAGAAAAGCTTGGCAAAAGGTATTCCAGAATCCTCTCTTTTTTCCTCCGTTCGCCTCCCCCTTTCTGCCTCTTGACTACTGGTATTTATAGGCTGCGACTCTAACCGAATCCAGCTAAGACAGCTATAAACAGTTAGCTCGTTAACGTGGGATGATCGTTATCCATTATAGTCCTCATAATTGACCAATCCGTCAGATTGGTCAATATAATACCAAAGTCGACTTATTGAGTTAATATTAAACAACAATCGGCTTCGTGTCTCTTAGGCATTGATCGATTTTACGTCCTTCAAGTATTGGTCGGCCTTATGCATCTTGAGCATTAATCAGCCTTAAGCTTTCAGGGCATTGATCAGTTTTGCGCCTCTTGGATGTTGATCGACTTTACGTCTCTTGGACGTTGATCGGCTTTACGTCTCTTGAACGTTGATCGACCTTACGTCTCTTGGATGTTGATCGGCTTTACGTCTCTTGGATGTTGATCGGCCTAGTACTTCTTGGACATTGATAGTCGATATATTACTTGATCAACCAAGTTTAATCCTCGTCAGATCAACATAAATAGATCAAACCTATCATATATCAACGGATCCAAAAAATTATGATTTAATATGTAAGATATTATTTATTCAAAAATTTATTCAAATAAGAAGGTCTTATGATTTTATTTTTTAAATTTCAATCCAAAATATATTTTATATAATTTTTTTTTCATAAATTAAATTTTTTAAAATTTATAATTAATATAAAATAAATAATATTTTTTTATTATAATAAAATTTAAACGAGACAGACGGAGCCACCAACCATGAGGTAGAACATCCACGGTCCACTACTTCGATCCAAATCGAAACAATGGTAGCGATTAATAAATGGGACAAAAAAACCGATAAACTGCTTCGGTTTTCTTATAATTAATGGATGCGGAGATTCGTACGGTAGAAGCACAAGTGGCCGGTGCCTTGGTTTTTCGGCCGGGGAGTTTTGTCGCGATACGAGCGGAGAAATGAAGACCAGAGCGCTCTGCAAAACGTTCTTTCGCGTATTCATAAGAGCTGGTCAGAATTACCGTAAACCGCTGGCTGGAATCAGTGGCTGGACTCGTTGTCAACATTGAAACCCGGGTGTGCTCGTAGATTAGCTTGCTGGATGGAAGAAAATATTACTTTAGACTGCTATTGGATGGCTAATCATACTTAAAATATATCTAATTATTAAAATTATTCTCTAATCAGTTGATTAGTGAATAATTTTACATGTTATTTTGGTGGATATTTTCATGATCACTGATCAAATATGGTTATGAAAAAAAATAAAAAAATAGAGAGGGAGCTACAATTTTGAATGGTCAAAGTTATTTCACCCTCCCCTAAATCAACTCACCCATATTATATAGTTTCCAAGTTAGTCTACAGCCTTTGGAATTTGATGAAGTTGTTATAAGAAACCTATACTATCATCTCTCTCTCTCTCTCTTTTTTACATATGGATAATATAAGTACAATTCATAAAATTTAAAATATAAAAGTTACAATAAAATTTATGAATGAACTTTATCCTGATGCTAAGTTCAGTCTTCAATATGCTTAGTAGTAAAGAAAGCAAATCGGCCATACTTGTTCACCTTCCAGAAATTTGAAAATTAGATATCACAACAAAATTATCTAAGATGAATTGTCAAATATTACAAAGAAATGGACTATTTTATTTTATCTCGTCTTGGATCTATATGCTATTATCTCTTAAAACTTAAAAGCTAATTTGCACCACTGACACGTGGCACAGCCGATTATGAGACTTTTCTCATAATCTCCTAGCAGGAGTTCGAGTCTCAATTGAGCATTTTTCGACGAAAGTCCAGGAATAAAATAATTTTAGAGCTCCAATTGAGCATTTTTCGACGAAAGTCCAGGAATAAAATAATTTTAGAGCTCCAATTGAGCATTTTTCGACGAAAGTCCAGAAATAAAATAATTTTAGAACTCCTGTTGGCTGGTCAATTGAGCATTTTTCGACGAAAATCCAGGAATAAATTATAAAAAAATAAAAAATAATAAAATACGACGAAAGTCCGGAAATAAATTATAAAAAAAAAAAAAATAAATAAAATTAAATTAAAAAAAAAAAGAAAAATTAATAAAATAATTTTACAGTTCTTGTTAGCTGGTGATGAAAAAATTTAGGAATATATATAATAAATCTTATTCACTCGGTTGATCCCTGCTAGTAATTGGGATTGGGAGATTGTCTGACATGTAGGATAGCCATGCTCGAAATCTAACTCTTTCATTTTTTTTTTTTTTTATTCTAAAAAAAAAAAAAAAAAGCTAATTTGCATATATTGGATAAGGCTCCCCTACCATGCTAAGAAGGTATAAAACATGCTTTTTAAGATGAGAAAAAGGAAGGCAAGCGGCGCACAACCGCAAGCAGAGTCTTTGAAAAGACTTCCATGCACGTATGATCCACGTGCAAAAGAATCCAACAATTGAAAACGGAACTTAGCTGGCAACCTGCTAAATCTAAGAACCGTCAATGCGCTAGATCCGCCGCCAATTAATACGGCCAAACCTCTCCTCGACCGGTCAACAATACAAAACTACCTCCAACTAAACCCAACCGCAAGTCCATAACCATAAATTTCGCATACTGGTATCGGCGAAACCTCCTGTGAACCGCACTACTAATTTGCCAATGCCAAGCAAACCAAATTACTATAAGCTATATGTAAAAATCTGTTTGTTGGCATAGTATGCCGGATAATAGGTTCGTTTTTTTAGTTCATCTATAAAATAAAGTTTTGATCGGATATTCTTTGACGACACTCCGATATTTAAGTCAGAGACGAATTTCAGTAACAGAATTGAAAAGATTTTGAGTAAAGATGGGCACTGGGTCGGGCCGCCCATGGGCCGGCATAGCCCGGTACGAAGTGGGTTGTGCCTGGAACGGTCCGCTTGCTACAGTAATGGGCCGTGCCAGGCACGGCCCATAATAAGGGGTCAGGCTGGGTTTAGGTTTTTTGGCCCGCAGGCCAGGCACGGCACGGCCCGCGAGTCAGCACGGCACGGCACGGCCCATTAGGGCCTGGACCAAGCCCGGCACGGCATGGCCCACAAGGGTCTGGGCAGGGCCAGGCACGGCCCGGCCCCCTTAAAATAAATGAAAATAAAATTTTTATTTATAAAAAAATATTTTTTAATAAATTAAAAAATTGTTGGAAACTAAGAATTTATTAATATAAAATCACCTTAATGGTGGGGGGTTTGACATAGACCCCTACCAGTTTATTAATTTAAATCAAAATGGTACATGAAAGAAGGGGGGCTAGGCCTGACCTCCAAAATATAATAACAAAGGTGAAAAAAAATAGCGATGACTCACTTTTATAATTAAAAAAATAAAAAATGTATAATTATAAAAAATTAAGAATTAAAAATAAATGATCAAAATCTTACTAATCATCAGTAGTATTTGTATCATCATCATCAGAGAATGTTGTATCATGTCCACCTTTATCTTGAAGTCTCACCTCAGTTTCCAACCAATCTTTGAAACAGAGAAGCATATCAATCGTGTCGCCAGTCATCCTACTTTTCTTTTCATCAAGAACACGCTCACCTGCACTAAAAGCGGATTCCGATGTTACTGTGGACATCAGCACAGCTAAAATATCACGTGCAATGGCAGACATAACAGGATATTGATTTTTAACACTCTTCCACCAAGCTAATCATCTGGACTCTCTATTTGATTTTCATCATATGTAGACTGAAGATCATTTCGTAAATAAAATTTTAGTTCACTACTTAAAGATGAAGAAGATGAAGATGAACTTGAAGTATGTTTGTTTTCTCTGTACAATGAATGAAAAAATAGATGACGAACGAGAACTACTAGAAGAAGAAGAAATAGAGCTTTGAGCGGGTAATCTAGATCCATGAATTTTTTCATCATATAAAGCATAAATATCATAAAGAAGTTGTGTTACCTTAATTTTAGCAGGTTCAGGATCTTGGATCATATTTTCACACTATGCATCAAGTAAAATTAGTACGCCATTTAATTTAACTCTTGGATCAAATACAGCAGCTAAGTTATGCATAGGACATATCTTGTCCCAATACTCATTCCATTTAGATTCCATTTGTTCAATAATAGGCATGAAAACATCATCGTATCTATGTTTTGCAAATTTTTGACTAATCATATATGCTTGTTATAAAAATGAACATGAAGTTAGATAATAAATACCAGAAAGAATATTAGTAGCATTTTAAAAACTAACTAAAAAATCTTTCAAAGTTTTACCTTTATTCCAATCAATTTCGGTTAATGTAAAGCCTAATCCACGATCATTAATATATACACTTAATAAGTTTTTATATGCGGCTCCAACTGCGGGAGAAAGGAGTCCCATGAGGTGTGATATACTTGCCACTGAAACTGGGAGACAGGAGTTTGGGAATCCTTTTTCTGTCGTCCTTCTTAGAATACAACAGGTAGACTCCGGCATGCACGTTGCTTGTCTGTGTGTGTTGACTTTGCATGCGCTCCCCTTTTGACAGGTTTCTCATGGCCTTTCTTTGCTGGAGAGAGGTGCCCACCAATCCATCAGCTTCAATGAAGATCTTCGAAGTCAGGTGGCTTCAGCTGTAGTTGAGAAAGGTGTTGCCGAAAGACTTTGGATTGCTGCAAAAGAGGAGTTGGGTAAGGCTGTCATGTCCAATGATGTCTTGAGAAGACAACTGAGGATGCTTCAAGCGCAGGCGTCTGATATGGCGATCGATTTGCAAAAGAAGAGAGGGAAGGTGATCTCTCTCGAGCTGCTGCTGAGGGAAAGCCTTCGGGACATTGAGGGGCTGAAGTCCCAACAGGCTGACTTGGAAAAGAGGATCGATGAAATGAAGACGGGTCTTTTAGTGACCAATCAGAGGGTTGCACAAGCCGAAGAGAGATATTCTGAGGCCATCGAGACTTGCAAAAGCTCTCAGGCCTTCAAAGATGAAGTGCACGAAACCGCACTAGAGAGCTACCTCTTGGGTCACGTCGACTGCTTGGGCAAAGTTAAAAAACTTTACCCCATCATGGATTTCTTCTTGGCCGCCGTTCCAGGGGACGGAGCCGAAGACTTAGAGGTTCAGTCTGAGGCGGCATCGACACGCCCTGTTGAAGGCAGTGGAACGGTCACTGGTGAAGCTTCGATCCCTACTCCTGTTTTGGTTGCCGAAGGGGCTGACAGAGAATGAAAATATTATATTTTTCTTTTTGTCAACCAATTGTAATGTCTCCCTTCTAGATGAGGGTTTTTCCTCTTTGAAATAAATGATTAATTCTCTTTAAGCTAGTCTCTTTTTGAGTCAATTCCCTTCCGGTGGGTAAGTAGAAGACCGACTAGTTCAGGGCCGATGTTTTTGGCTTGCTTGAAAATGCACTTCGAAGTGGGATCACAATGGCGTCGAACCGTTGCTGATTTCTCTAGCGCAGTTGACTGGTTCAGAAAGGACCTGACCGGTCCTTTGGACCAGGGTTAATCTCAATTAGACTGGTGTTGATTATCCACCATAATTATCTTTTTCATATTGGTGGCAGCGTGGCGGACAGATGTCATCATATTATTGGCGATTGGTGGGGGACATCGAGCACATTTTTTGTTATCTGTGTGGGGTGTGTTGGTTTTCGAACAGTCACATTCCCGTGTGTCCTGGTTGCTGCCAAGCTTTCCTTTCCCGAAAAGTAGTCATTAATGTTGTAACCGTCCGAGGGAGATTGCTCTAGGTTTGAAGCGCCGACGGTCTCTATCCTCGAGAGCAATTACTGGTGACCGTACTGTCCCCAGAGCGGCCGTTCGGGCTTCGATGCGTCATTTCGACATGTGGCGCTGGTGCAGGGTGGTTGTCAAACGTCTGCAGCGACCAAAACCCCGGCTTTGCGAGAACGGGTTCTGGAAATTCTTGGATGCTAGGATTGAGCAAAATGGGGAAGATCCTTTGAAACCTGCAACGATCAAGCGCTGGAAGGGCCGCGTGATTCCTCACGTTACCAGCCCTCTACCGGATTTCAATCCGGGTCTTCACGAATGGAAGGGACGAACGATGGGTTTCTCACCGTGAAACCCTGTTTCTTCTTCTTCTTTTTTTTTAATCAAAAATTAGAAATGAAAGAAAGAAATTCCTCACGGAATCGTTTTCTCCCAACCAGACTTTTGACTTGATGTGCGCAAGAGGGAAAATAAGGTGGCCGGTGGCCTTCCACGGAATCACCCAAAAGACGCCCAAAAGAAAACAACGTCCAATGTTTTTTCCAAAACAAAGAAGCTCGCTGCCTTCCACGAAAACCGTCCAAGGAAAAAAAATTCTCAAAACATAACACAACGTGCAAAATCTTATTCCAAAAAAAACAACACGCTTCCCAATGTTCCCAAAATAAAAACCCCACGTCCAAAACAAAAACTCACCGTGCAATTGTTCAATGGGTAAAATCCAAAACAAAGCTCTCTCCCACGTTATCCTTGGTTCGGATTTCAAAGAAAAAGCCATACAAGATTTTGTTGTCCCCCACGTAACTAATTGGGAGGGGAATAATAAAAAAAAACTAAACACTAATATAAACAAATCCGACTCTTGCGTGAAACTCTTCAAACGATTTTTTTTTTTTATAAAAAAAAATCAAGAGATTACGCCACTAATAAAATTATAATAATAATAATAAAACTAAAGACTCCGGTGTTTTTCTCGGATCCGAAATTTCACGGACGTGATTAGTATATCGAGCCTTCGGCCCAATTCCCAATTAATTATTTTTATCCCAAAAATGGGTCAGATTTGAAACTTGCTTCCCTTGAAGGCGTCTGGACCTGCGCACGTTTCCTGCTGGCGAGGCTGGCGCCCCCAAATCGTCATGGGCCGGAAGCTGAACCGAAACGTCTGGGTTGGGCTTCGCCGAACTATCACCAGGCTGTCCTGATATATGAATCAGCTGATCAGGTTCAATATTCATCTCGTTGTCCATATCAGGCGCCCTCTAGCTAGTTCGGGAAAAGGCGTGGGGCACGTTTTACTGCGGTTGTCCATGGGTACGAGATCTCGTTAAATAAGACCCAGTTCCTTCCTTTTTGGAGGGCATCGAGATACTAGAGGGGCAAACCTTTATTCCAAAGGTTGTCTTCCCTCTTCTTCTTAGTATATCCTGGAGATGAAGTTTAACGTTGCAGAGCTTCGAAAAATAGCCCAGAAGAGGGCCTCCGGTTCCAGGACAGAGGGTGACCCTAGTAGGAAGGCTCACCGAGGCGACGACGACGACCACTGGCCCGGTGAGATAGCTCGCTTGGAGAGGAGGGTACAGATCCTGGAGGCTCAGTTGGAGGAAGCCAGGGCTCAAGTTATGGAGGCCGCCGCGAAGGCGGAGGAGGCCAGGATAGAGGTGGTGGAGGCCATCACGAAATTCCTGGCATCATCATCCTTCAAGGATGAGGTTGCCGAGGCGGTCCTGGACTCCTACCACTGGGGATTCTGAGAGCACAAGGATAAGGCCTTTCGTTACTACGACTTGAAGGGCCTGGAGAATATTAAGCCCTCTGTCCTCTTCCCTGGCCATGAGTATGATTCCGACTTTGAAGGGGAGTCAGAGTCTGAATCAGAAGGAAAGTCCAGAGCCTCCCCGAGCGCCTCCGAGAGATTCGACACCCCCCGCCAGCGTGGAAAGGGGCCGGCGGGTGCTCTTTAGATCTGCCTTTCCATTGTCTGTTCTCTTTTCTTTTCTTTCTTCTTCTTCCCCCTTTTTTTTTTGTTAGGCTCCTTGATGAAATGAAAGCATCCTTCTCTTCTTTTCTTTCTTTCTTTGTAAAGGGCATATCTCAGCTTGGAACATTGCGGAATGTGGATTCTCTAGTGTGATAACTAAGTGACGAACTTGTAGAGCTATTTGAGATTTGTCGACAGGATGGGCCCGATTAGGCCATCTTAGGGGGTGTCTGTTGTTATTGATAAGGTGAGTGATCTGGACTCACTTCGGCACGTCTTCGAATTTTTCGTATGGTAAGGCATCTAGGCCATCCCTGTGCCTTTCTGTTGAAGTTAAGGTAGGCTGATTAGGCATGTCCCGGCGTGTTTTCTGATTTACCGTAGGGTAGGTTGTGTGAACCATCCCTGCACCTTCTTTCGTAATTAAAGTAGGTTGATTAGGCCCGTCCCGGCGCATCTTCGGATTCACCGTAGGGTAGGTTATGTGAGCCATCCCTACGCTTTTGATCATTTGGTAGCCTAGTTGGGCTTTCTGTTGTGCTCGTCGGGCATAATGATAAGGTGAGTGGATCAGACTCACCTTTGCGCTCTTGGTTGATTCCATTGAACGGATCATTGAGACTATTATTGCACCATTGGCATGGTGGGCTGTTTAGACTTATTCTTGAACAGGGTTCCATGAAAATCTTCGGGGCATGTTTATTGGTAGTACTTGCAGAGATTTTGTACATTCTAGGACCGAGGCAGCACAACGCCATCTAGGATTTTGAGTCGATATGTTCCTGGATGCATAATTTCTTTGATTTGGTAGGGTCCCTCCCAGTTTAGGGAGAGCTTGCCTTGCTCCATTGGCCTGGATACCTCAGTTCTTCGCAGCACAATGTCCTTGGTGTGGAAGGTCTTTTCTTTCACTCTAGAGTTGTAATACTTGGCAACTTTTTATTGATATGCTGCCATTTTCATCTGAGCCTGGAGTCTAGTACTTGGTAGTAGATCCAATTCCACCCTCCTGCGTTTGAAGTTCCCAGACTCCTCGTATTTGTCGATCCTTAAGGACTGCAGGGTGATTTCGATGGGGAGGACTGCTTCGGTACCGTATGCCAGGTTGAATGGAGACTTGCTAGTGGCTGTTCTCGAGGTCGTCCGGTATGCCCAAAGAATGGAGGTCAGCTCCTCTGCCCAAAGTTCCTTGGCATCGTTCAATCGGGTCTTCAGACCATGGAGAATAGTCCGGTTCATCACTTCGGCCTCCCCATTAGATTGCGGATGGCCGACAGATGTGAACTTGTGCTGCACATGGTACCGAGCATAGAAGTCTTTGAATTTGGGATTGTCAAATTGCCTCCCGTTGTCGATGATTATAGTGTGCGGAATTCCGAACCGGAATATGATGGAATTCCTGAAAAAATTTTCGACTTTCCCTTCTGTGATGTGAGCCAGTAGTTCGGCCTCGACCCACTTGATAAATTAGTTGATGGCAATGATGAGGAACTTTCTCTACCTCGATGCTGGTGGGAATGGGCCAAGGATATCCATGCCCCACTGGGAAAAGGGTCAGGGAGCCGTTAGTTGAGTCAAATGGCTTGCTGGTTGTCTTTGGACATTGGCATACCTCTGGCACTGATCACATCTTTGATAAAGTCGGCTGAATCCTTTTGAATAGTGGGCCAATTGTATCCCTGGTGTATTATTTTATACGCGAGAGACTGCCCCCTAGGTGATCTCTGCATATGCCTTCATAGACTTCCCTTAGGGCATAGTCAGCGTCTGATGGTCCCAAATACTTCGCAGAGGTTGGAAGAATGATCTCTTGTAGAGGGTCCCGTCTAAAATGACATATTGAGATGCCATCCAGCAGGTTCTCTTGGCTTCTGCCTTGTCTTCTGGTAGTGTATCCTCATTTAGAAATTTAAGGATGGGATCCATCCAGCTGGGTTCGGTCTCGATTTGGTGCACCTCCAAAGCTTCTTCGACTATACTCGGTGCTTCGAGATGTTCGATGAAGGTATGATCGAGGGATTCTGGAGTGGTGGCGACGAGCATAGACAGTGCGTCTGCCCGGGAGTTCTCCGATCGGGGGACATGAATGATCTCAAAAAACTCTAATTGAGAGGATAGGGCTTGCACCTTCTCTAGGTATTGGATCATCGTAGAGTCTTTGGCTTCAAACTCGCCTTTGACTTGGTTGACTACCAGTTGGGAATTTGAGAAGATCTGGAGTCTTTGAATCCCCAAGTTCTTGGCGATTCAGAGTTCTATAAGTAGGGCTTCGTATTCGGCCTGGTTGTTCGAAGCACGGAAGGAAAATTGGAGTGTGTACTCCACTATGGGTCCATCTGGTTCGGCTAGTATGAGGCCCGCTCCGCATCCAGCGGAGTTGGAGGCCCTGTCTACATGGAGTACCCAGATAGATTTCATGTCTTTCGAAGTGGCTCCTTCCTCTTTGATCGGCCGTGCTTCGTCTTCAGACTTCCAAGTGCACTCAGCCAAGAAGTCGGACAGCACCTGGGCTTTCATAGCCGATCGGGACTGGAAGCTGATATCAAACTCACTCAACTTCATGGCCCATTTAGCTATTCTTCCTGAAGTGTCAGGATATCGGAGAATGGCCTAAAGGGGTTGGTCAGTTAGAACTACGATAGCATGGGCATGGAAATAAGGCCGTAGTCGCTTTGCCATAATTATTAAAGAGTAAATCAGCTTCTGCATCTTCGAATATCTTGTCTCAGCATCGTGCAAGACTTTGCTAATGTAGTAGATCGGTTTGTGGAGGCCATCTTCCTCTCTTCGAACGAGGATCGAAATGATTGCTTCGTCCGTAGCAGAGAAGTACAGATAGAGTCTTTCCCCATCTTGAGGTTTGGAGAGAAAGGGTGGGGTCTCCAAGTATTTCTTCAATTCTTCAAAAGCAAGGCGGCAGTCCTCTATCCATTCAAAGCCTCGGGACTGCCGGAGTACTTTGAAGAAAGGGAGGCACTTCTCGACCGACCGGGAGATGAATCTGCTTAAGGAGGTGATCCTTCCTGTCAATTGCTGTACCTCCTTCTTGCAAGAAGGGTGTCTCATATCTCGAAGAGCCTGGATTATTTCGGGGTTTGCCTCGATTCCTCGTTTAGTAATGAGGAACCCCAAGAATTTGCCTGAAATTATCCCGAATGCGCACTTCGTTGGGTTCAACTACATATGGTGGCATCGTATGGCACTAAACAACTCTTCCAGATCCTTGATGTGGTCTTCTTTAAGGAGACTCTTGACGATCATGTCGTCGACATAGGCCTCTATGTTCCTTTCCAGTTGTTCTTTGAACACCTTGTTAATCAACCTTTGGAATGTCGACCCAGCATTCTTCAGTCCAAACGGCATCATCTTGTAATAGTAAATACCTTTCTCGATGACGAAGGCCATCTTTTCTTCATCCTGGGGATCTATTTGGATCTGGTTGTATCCGGAGAAGGCATCCATGAAGCTTAACAACTGATGGCCGGTGGTTGCGTCAACCAGTTGATCGATCTTTGAAAGGAAAAAGCTATCTTTTGGGCAAGCTTTGTTGAGGTCTGTGTAGTCAATACAGATCCTCTACTTACCACTAGCTTTCTTCACCATTACCATGTTGGCCAGCCATTCAGGATAGTGTGCTTCTCGAATGAATCCCGCCTTGATGAGCTTGTTTACTTCTTCATCTATTGCCTTCTATCTTTCGGGGGCGAAGCTCCTTTTCTTTTGCTGAACCGATTTGTATTCGGGGGCAACCTCCAACCGATGAGTAATCACCTCGGCTGGGATCCCAGGCATATTCGAGGCTGACTAGGCAAAGACATCAGCGTTGTTTCTGAGAAAATATATCAGCTTCGCCTTGGTTTCCTTGTAAAGCAGGCTTCCGATTTGCACGACCTTGGTAGGGTCCTCCTCAGTTAGCTGTACCGGAATGGTTCTTTCCATGGGTTCACCAGAGTCTGTGGTTGGGTCTCTCGGATCTAACTGATCCCAAGTTGTGGGATCGTTGAATTACTTGTCCTGAATCATCAAGCATTGTCGTGCCGTTCTCTGGTCTCCCTTTGCTTCTCCGATGCCACTCCTGGTGGGAAAACGTACCAGGAGATGATAAGTTGACACTATGGTCCAAAATTTATTCAAGGTGGGCCATCCCAAAATCATGTTGTAAGCCGAGGGGGTTCGGACTACCATGAAGTTAATCGATAGTGTCTTCTGTCGGGGTTCGGTGCCGAGGGTTACGGGTAGCACTATCTCACCCTCGACATTGACCTGGTTGCCTCCGAAGCTAGTGAGCGACACGGGGACCTTTGCAGTTTATTTTTAGATAGACACATTCGAGAGAACGCGTCATAGAGTAAGACGTCAGCATAGCTTCCATTATCAACCAAGATATGCCTTACATTATAATTGGCCACAACGGTCGATATTACAACAGGGTCATCATGCGGGAGTTGGACCGCCATGAGGTCATCATTGGAGAAGAGTATGGTGTTGTTATCTTTGAGCCGCTTTGGGGCTCATCTTCGACCCTTCTCTAATCGATTGATCGATGTAGCATCCCTACGTTCCCGCTGGTGGGCCTCTAGTTCGGTAATTCGACTTCTTCAGGAGCCCTTTGGAGAACTGCAGCTTCTGATAGAGGTCCTTGGCGACCGATATACCACCCCAGGTAACCTTTCTTGATAAGATCCTCAATAGCATCTCTGAGTTGGATGCACTCTTCGGTGTCGTGGCCATGGTCCTGGTGGAATTGACAGTATTTGTTCCTATTCCTTATGGAAGAGGACGCCTTCATAGGACGTGGCCATTGGAGGTAGCTTTCTTTTTCTATCTCCAGTAGGATCTTTTCTCTAGGGAGATTGAGGGGGGTATAGGAGTCGAATCTCCCACCCGGTGCTCTAGGCCTGGGACTTCGTCATCGATTAGAATATTTGTTGTTGTTGTTGTTGTTGTTGTTATTGGGTGCAGGGGGCCTTGTCCCCTGCTATTCTTCTTCTTCGGGAGGGGCTTCCCTTCGGCTAGCCACCGGTTCGTCGCTTGCTCTTCGGCGTCGACGTACTTTTGAGCCATTGACAGGAGCTCAGCATAGCTTGTGGGGAACTTTTTGTCCAGGGAAAAGGTGAGCCTGGACGTTCGGAGCCCCTTCTTTAATGCGGCATGGCCACGTGCTCGTCGAGATCAGGGATCTCGAGCGTAGCCGAGTTGAATCTTGAGATATAATCCCGCAAACTTTCTCCTTCGTTCTGATGAAGGAGGAACAGGGTGTTCGTGTTGCGGGATGTCTTGCAGCATGTCCTGAAATACAAGACAAATAATTTCTCTTGCTCGGAAAAAGAATCGATGGTACCTGGGCATATGCTCGAGTACCACATCTGAGCGGCTTTCTTCAAAATGGCCGGGAAGGTAAGGCAGTACAACGCATTTGAAGCCCCTTGAATCATCATGTGGGCTTTGAAACTATCCAGGTGATCAAGTGGATCAGTGGTGGCATCATAGGACTCCATCTGAGGGACTCTAAAATGCCGGGAAACAACTTCGGCCATGATGCGAGAGGTGAATGGAGGGCGCTGCTCGCATGCCACGAGGTCATCATGGTTTCTTTGTTCCTGGAGCTTCGTAACCTCCGATTCGAGGGCCTTCAGCTTTTTCTCGTAATCAGGGCGAACTTCCTTCGGTAGGTCCCTTTTGGGAGTGGAGTCTTTGGAAGAAGCAGAGAGAGATTGACTAGGCCTCTTTCCTCTTCGCAATGAATCGATTAGTCTTGGAATTCGGGAGCTTCGGCCCTCGGGAGAGGATCGGTCATGGAGGGAAAGACGGGTGGACCCGTCTCGAGGTGCTTTTTCTCTCCGGAATCGATAGCTATGTATGGAGGTAGCTGGCGGATGCCTCACCTAAAGGGCTTTATTGTGAAAATTCTGAACCATAGTCGTGAGAGCGTTGACTTGGTCTAAGAGAGTCTCAAATTGCTGCTGTCCCACGACAAGCGTGGGAGGCGGGATGTCGTTCCCCGCCAGGGGCACACCCCTTTGGGAAGGAACGTGACTTCTGCTTGTTGAGGCATTCTAAGTTTTTCCTTTCGCCATTGTAAACTCCTTACACTTTCCTTTTTTTAAGGAAGGGAGCTAATGATAGATGCTTAATGTGCTCTCGTACTTGGTTATCCCCTTACCTGGCGTGCCAATCTATTAGCGTAGAATCCCTTTTCCGACCGGGCGAAGCTGCCAGATCATAGGTTTGCTCCCCTGGTTCACCTGCAAAACAGATCCCTGGCCGGATGTTTTCCGGTGGGGGACACTTCGATGCCTAAGTCAGAGGCGTGTTCTAGCAATAGAATGGGGAAGATTCTGAGGAGGGAGATGGCGAGGAAAGGAACTCTGATTTTTTTTTTAGGGTTTTGTTGTGCCTACCTCGAGTGTCCTCTTTTACCAGTATTTATATCGGCTGGCCCGACCTGCGGCTTCGTCCTCTCTCCTGCGGTTACAATGGGGGTTAATTGATTCCCTTCTGACCGTAACCGTGGGTGGTTATTGAACGGTTCCGGTCAGGCTGAAGGCGTTACTGTTGGAGTTCGTGGCCATGTGGCCGCTTCGACGTAGTTGTACTTTGGAGGTGATAGTTAGGCAGCCGATTGTAACCGTTACCTCCACATTCGTGTAGGTTTGAGGTTGGTCGGAGATCTGCCTTCGGGCCTCTTCTCCAAGAGTGGTCGTTGCTAAATCGGAGAGGTGTCTTCGTCTTGAGATGCTTTCGGATTGGTACCTGTGGCTGAGGCCGAAGATCATGTCTTGGACCGGGGCCAAGGGCCATGTCTTCGGCCAGAGCTAAGGGATATGATCTTCGGCTGAATCCGAAGATCACATCGTCGCCTTACCCGTTAATCATTTGACTTTCCTTGGGCGCTTTGGTTCGAGATGTCTGGTTCGGAGGGAGTGCACAAGCGATTGAATCGGTGGTTGATTCGTGCCCGAACCATCATATCCCAACACTACTAAATGTCTATATTAATTTACGAAATTTAACATCTGGTCCTTTATTTGATGGAACTAAATAACACCTTATTCTTTGACCATCATCATTAACTTTGTTGTCCTACACACATTCATACAAGATTTGCACACTTCTACACTTGTATTGCATAACCTTATAATTATTCTTATATATAATTATACTGTTCCAGTAATTACTTTCGCACATTTGTTTGTAAGTAGGCTTATATTGGGATATAATTATGCACAACCACTATAAATTAGGAATTAGAGAAATTTTGAAACTTGAGGCAAGTGTTTAAAGTTTGAGTCAACAAAGACTAAAAATTTATATTTGATGAATGAATGCACTGGTTATTAAATATACACAAATAAATTTTTGATGAACAATTATTGGACGGACTGGATTGACACCAAATTTATATTGTCTTGTAGTTAAGCAATTAAAGATCATGAAAATTCATCCTCATTCACCATACGCATGCACCAGGACTTGGATCCTGTCTATCTAATAATCTTTTAATTTTAAACGATGATTGTGGTGCAACGATGAGATTTTGACTCATGGCTTTTTTGGAAAGTACTTTCCATAAATGAAAGTCTCATACATGGATATGCAAGGATACCCCCGATCTTTGTTATAAAAAGAATTAGGCAGTATTTATTTATTTATTTATTTATTTATTTATTTTTTTTTATAGAATAAAAAGGATAGGTGATTTTACCCCGGTATAGCACTCCGGCTCCCAGCCCACTAAGTCTTTGTTCAATACATGCCATAATTTTTCGCGTACCTTTCCAATCCTCTGGGATTTATCCGAACCGGTAAGTATGTCAGCATAGTCCTTCTACAACGTCAGAGTATTAACCGGTCCACCTTCCAGTCACGTGTATCCGAAAATTTCAGAATTTTTTTTTATCCTCCGGAATTTATCCGAACCAGTGAGTATGTCAGTCTAGCCCCTCTAGGACATCGAAGTATCAGTCGATCCATCTTTCAGTTACGTACATCCAAAAATTTTAAAATTTTAATTGGATCATTTATGAGAACATTTCTCCGACATGTAACTGGGCAAAGATAAAGTCATATCTTTACCGATCGCACTACCTGTAGAGGTAATTAGACTGCCCTTTGATATGTAAAAATGAACTACAAATGGTACGCATCCATGGGGACTTGGACTGGTTCATTGAATCCGGTCTATCTAATAATTTTTTAATTTTAAAGAATGATTTCGGTGCAACGATGAGGACCGGAGACATGGCTATTTCCGAAAGTATTTTTTATAAATAGAAGTCTTGTACATGGATATGCAAAGGATTCCCCCAATCTTCCTTATAAAAAGAATTAGGCTGCCCTTTGATATGTAGAAATGAACTCTAAACGGCCCTTGGTATCAAATCGTAGCCATCTCGCGCTATATTGCAGATAAAACTCCTATTCTCTGTACTTTCTCTCCATCACTTTGGACTGAGCGCCCTGAAACGCCTTTTATTTTTTTTTTTGGGTAGAATTGAACGCCCCCTTTGCCTTCTATTTTATACTCCTGGGCTCGGCTTCTCCATCGCCAAATTGGAGGCTCAACCTCTCCATCGCCAAATTGGCTTCTTTTTTTTTTCTATTCCTCTACCCAGGCTTGGAGTTCTCTGCCCTTATTCTTCTGCTTGTTGGAAGTCTCGATGGAAGAGCCCGTCGATTTGCAGGAGTGGGAGTTCCTCCAGACATCCGAGGTTGCCGCCGCCGGCGCCGAGAATTTGAAGGTTTTGGCGGAGTTGGAGTCCGACTCCGACGACGGCGGGGCCATCAAGTCCGACTATTTCGCCCTGGACTCCGAGGCGCGGTACCCCAAAAGAGCCGCCTTGGCAGCGGGGGACAGCGAGGAGGAGGAGGAGGGCCTCGCCGATTCCGATAACCCTAGCTGGGTCGACCCCGAGTCCGACTCCCGGTACCTCGATCGGCCCGAGGGGGTGCTGGGACTCGCCGGGATCGGATTACCCCGCAGGGATTTGGGCGGGTTTTGGTTGGATGAGTCCTCGGAGGGCCAAAGGTCTCAGCTTGATAGCGAAAAGGGGGACCCTGGCCATGTGGGGAATTCCGGGTTGGAATTGGGTTTGGAAGGGATCGAGGATGGGCATCAGAATTCCGATAAGAAAGATGCGAGCTGTGGAGGGATTGGGGAGATTGAAGGAGTTAATATGGGAAAGGAGGAGCCCGGTAACATGGAATCTGATGCATCGGTGGAAATGGTGGACAAGAGAGTTGCTTCAGAAACTGTCTCGGTTAGTGGAGGAGAGAAGAGGGCGATGGCATGGTGGAAGCTACCACTGGAGCTTCTAAAGTTCTGTGCTTTTAGGGTGAAGCCGGTGTGGTCCATCTCGATAGCTGCTGTGTTTTTGGGGTTTGTGGTGCTGGGAAGGAGATTTTATAGGATGAAGCATAAGAGCAGAAGCATTCCACTCAAGGTTAGCATCGATGAGAAGGTGAGTGTGCTTTCTTATGCATCGGACTTCTTTTATTTTTTACTTGTTGAATCTGGGTAAATGTGTGCTCATAGGCTATACCATAATGCTTATGTATTGCGAAGCCACATCACTTATAATTTGCACACGATTTTCTAATGACCATAAGATTACTGGAAACTTTGAGCTGACAATATGCTATTCCTATTACTTATCCTGGAAATTGGTTCAAAAAAATAATCGGTGTCCACTTTTTATGCAAATTGTTGAAATTTGTCCTCATGATTTTGATTTTCTTAATTTTATTTCTTGGAGTTTGTTGTAAATTTGCGTGTGAATTTTGTTTACTGAGTTGTTGGAAATTTCTTAATTATAACTTTTTAGAATTTTGTTTATTTAACAAACTTGAAATCAATGCATCACATGTCCACCTGGTGAAACTGAAGCAGTTCTGATGTGGAATTTAGATTTTGACCATCAGGGTTGTAAAGGGCTAACACTTTAGGGGGTCTTTGGCATGGAAGATCAAGGATGATGTGGATGGTGATGATAAGATCATCATATTTGGTTATACCATAATGATACTACATGACAGTGATCTCAAATCATTTTTACTCTTCAAATCACTGCCTAACCTAGTGATGGATTATCCATCTTTGAGGTTAGGTATACAAGATGACCCCCCAGACAGTGATCTTGGATTAAAATTTAAGGACAAAAATATCTTTCAATCTAATAGAAAAAATTAATATATCAATATATTTATCATTAATATATTATATCAATATTATATATTTGATATTATATTACATTTGTATTATATATCTGATATTATATTATATTATTATATTTATGATATATATTAATTATAATATATTGTTAATCATATTATTGTCATGTGATGATTCATTGCTAAGTTCAAATTAAAGTAGAAATATCTTATTGTATCTTATATTTATATAATAAAATATTTTATATATTTTACATTATTTTTATAATCAAAATAAATATTTATATTAATAAATAATATATTGTAAGTATAAATAAAATATTAGTTCTATAATAATAATTAATATATTTTTATAGGATTAATAATTTATAGGACTAATAAATATATTTTTATAGAATATATTATTTATCAATATATTAATAAATATATTAATATTTTATTATAATATATTTTATATGATTAATAAATATATTTTTATAAAATATATTAGAGATAGTTTTGATATTATATGGCTGATGATCTTGGATTTTCATAGAATACCAAACATATTACTTATAGATACTTGGTGATATTTAATCACTAGACTATGGCCTGCTAAGTGTGGTGATCTTGGATTATTAAGAATTGAATCATCACAAGATTTGAGTCACCGGCGATCTTAAATCATCATAGCGATCCTATTTAGGTCACCAAATGCCACCTTAAAGGGGTGACTAATGGGGTGCAACACTTTGTATGATACCCATTGCAAAAGATTTTCAATTTCCACTGTAATCTTATACTATCAGTTCTGATGTGGAATCTAGATTATTAGCACAGGTCTAAAATAGTTTTTAGATCTGAGCATTTTTTGTAAATCTTTTCAGATCTCAAGTTACATTACTTCAAAAAAAAGATTTCTTAAGATGAGGGAGGAGTATAGGCTCCTTCATATATTCAGATTATAACGATCTTATATTCAATTATTTACTATATGTGGGTTCAGTCGGATATAATGGACCATGAAATTAGAACTCAAGTAATTTGTAAGAACCTATTTAACTTGGGAAGTTGCAAGAAGCAAGTTTTGGATCTGCAGGTAATCTAGATGATTGTTGTTCTTTGGCATGTTTGTTCATGTCATCTTTGCCATGATGTAATATATAACAAGGGAAAGGTTTATGTAGGCTTTCATCTTAATTAACGACTTTCTAGTGTCACATCTAATATATAACAAGGGAAAGGTTTTGTTGGAGCAAACCCGCTCCACGGAATGCCCGGGATCCTCCTTGATGCCGCCATGGTGAAAAGGGAACATCACCAGCGAAGAGATGGGGCGCTCTATCTCTTCCCTGGTGATCGTTCCCTTTTCACCATGGCGGCATCAAGGAGGATCCCGGGCATTCCGTAGAGCGGGTTTGCTTCAACAATTGATATCAGAGCCGACCTTGATGCGGTGGTGAAGGATGTAGGGAAGAGGATGTCACGAGGATGATGCAGATCTTGAGATGCCGAGATCTGGAGGTGAGGGCCTGCTGCCCTCCCTGGAAACGGAGACGGAGAAGAACCCGCGGATCTGGAGGTGCAGATCCTGCGTGGATCTGGGCGACGCACGGAGCAGTGCGCGGATGCAAGGCGTGGGGCACGGGCGGCGTAGTGAGGAGACAATGGCGCAGGATGTCACTGCACGGTCGCAGGCGCCGCGGCACAATGCGTCGACCGCAGCAGGCTTGGCGCAGCGGTGCGGGTGCGGCGTAACCGCGGTGCAAGGCGCGGGGCACGGGCGCGGCGGAGAGCGCAAGATCGCCGGTCGCTCGGGCTCAGTGGAGGAGACGGCGGCGACGCGGGCTTATAGGTCGCGGGCGCGGGTCGTCGATGCTGGGCGCAGCGAGGCTTGGTGGAACTGATTGGGGTCGATTGGGCACGGCACGGTTGTGCGGGCGGTCGTTGGAGGCGCGGCATGGCCGCGGGTGGTCGCCGGAGTCCAGGTACGGTGGCTGGGGGTGACGGTAGCGGCCGGAGGAGCTGTGGTCCATGGTTTTTGCCGTGGACCAACAGCCAAGGCAGCCGGTAGACCGACTTGGCATGCGTGGACCATTGGGCTGGTTCACGATGGATTGGCAGTTCAAGCATCTCAGGTCATTCAATGCTTTAAAAATCGTGTTGATGGATTTTCGGTGATTTCGGGCTCATTTGAACTCTGATTTGAGCCCCGTCTGTGCCGTTGGACTCTATTTTTCGAGCTCTTCATGTCGAGCTAGGTTGGATCCGATGATGAAGTCAGATCACATGGTATGTGGAGATCGCGGTGCAACGGCTGTGTATGCTGGCAGTATGTGCAGGATGGTTCCATCTTCGGCACTCCTTGACAGACAGAGATTCGTGGTATCGGGAGCAGTGCGGAGGTTTGCTGGTGGAGCGGATCTCGTTAAAGATGATGGGTCCGGTGGTGCAGGAGTTCGTGATGGTGGTACAGAGTTGCGGGTCCTGTGCTATGGAGCTATGACAGGTCGGGTGATCTGTGGTTTAGTACAGGTGGAGCGATACATACCGGGATCTTTCAGAGCATGAGTGGTAGCTCTATCGGTAGTGAACCAGGCTCTTGGTCACTGTGGAGGAGAGCGATCGATAGTACTCCAACTACCTTGATCGTGATGGAGTTGGACGTGGGTGGTATCCCGCGTGGTTGGAGGTCGGTTTCAGGAGATGGATATCTCAGGGAGACCGGAGTACATCAGCAGCGGCGGTACCAGAGGCAGCTCAGGGAGATAAGGGAAGTCTCAGGGAGTGCCGGAGGTATTGGGCAGTCGGGAGTGTCCCGGTATGGCGGCTTTTGCCTAGGGACAAAGACTGCAGTTGATGGGGCTGGCAGCTCAGAGAGATTGGGGATAGGTCTCAGGGAGTGCCAGGGACATCATGCAGCCGGGAGACAGGTTGGAATATGATGGAGTAGCCGCTGGAGATGGTTGCTGGGTCAGTCGTTAGGTTAGAGGAGTTGGGACGAGCTCCTGGATTTCGGAGGTTCGTGCGGGGATGCACAATATCCGAAACGGTTTCGGAGGGGTCCACGGTGATGTGGAGGATCCGAGGAGGCAGCGATTGGGTACGAGGTTCAGGTGCAGGCTCAGCAGGACAGCGTTGAGTTGCTAGCCTTGAGGTTGACTTCTGTGATATCAGGTGGACTTTTGTTTCAGGTGGAGCACTGGTTGGAGGTGTCTTCATGGCTGGAGAGAGAGCTTTGGCATGATTTCAGAGCGTGAGGTGCAGGGATACTGGCCAGATCCTAGCACGAGCGCTAGGGGTACACTTAGCCAGGTGGAGCAGAGTGTGCAGTGATTGGCGTGGCTCTGTGGAGACAGTGTCAGGTGAAGCTCTGGGTGCAGCGAGTGCCGGTTCAGGATCGTTGCGGGTCTTTTCAGGAAGTCCAGGATGAGTGATGCAGCTGCTTAGCAGAAGGGAGCCTACAACAGAGATCTCAAGTTGGTGTTATGGAACAGGTACAGGTTGGTCCCAAGGAACTTGTACTGATCTTCAGCTCAGGAGACGGTCATCCCAAAAGCCTCCTAGGGAGCTCAGAAGCTGAAGAGGTCTGACATTGGCGTTAGGTTTGCATAGCTGTCTGGGCGTACTGCGGAAGCATGGGTTGGTATTGCAGTCATGGGGACAAAGTAGGAAGACATCAGTTCGAGGTCAGGAGTGCGGTGGAGCACGAGTCTCAGGAGCTGTGGAGTACAGGTCGATATTCCAGCTAGATAGGCGAGATGGCTTCGACAGGAAGATGTCAGTTTTGGAGATAGCAGGAAGGGTGCAGACGGTCACGCGGAGCTTGTCAAGACTTATAGCACCAAGGTGGAGATTGTTGGGGCTAATGTGGTGCTCCAAGTCTTGTTTGGAGTCACATAGGTTTGGAAACTGGTTTATAAGTTTCCAAGGATCTGAGTCATGTTGGGTCAGGGTTTTGATCCAGGATAGAGAGAACTAGTGAGACATGGGTGTATATGAGCTCGGGTTTGAGTTTTCTCGAGTGACTCAGAGGGGGGAGTTTTTTAGGGCTAGGTCGGTTGTGACATAGGGTTAGTCTCTTTTGTATATAAAGAACGACGGGAATGTCGAGAAATAAGATGAGAAGACGCGATTCCTTTTCTCCTCCGAAAAAAATCCTAGCCTATCTTTTTCTGGTTCTCTCTTGTGCATGCATCCCCATGGGGGCTCGCCTCCACGACGGGAGCGGATGGCGTGTCTCATCTCTTTCCTGGTAATTGTTTCCTTTCCGCGATGGCGGCATCAAGGAGGATTCCGGGCATTCCGTGAGGCAGGTTTGCTCCAACAGGTTTATCTAGGCTTTCATCTTAATTAACGGCTTTCTAGTGTCACATCTTTCCATCAAATAAAAATGAATGAGTCAACTTAGAATAAATTATCTTAGGGCAAACCATGTAGTTCATGCACGTTTAAGTACATATCCTTCATCCACTTATAATTTCTTTGAAATGAAGTAATAAATCTTCTTGAAGATTTTCTTGTTAGGGTTTGGCAGTTCTATATGAATCACATCAAATAGATTCATTTTTTTCGGCATGTTAAGATTTAAATGGAGTAGGTTAGTTAATTTGAAATGGAATTAGTTAGCTCGCAGCCTCAAAATTTGGGATTTAAGAATTGCATTAATTATCATCTGTTCTTAAAGTCTAATGTTTAAATTGGTAGAAGTCCTTGAAATTGTTATTGCAAAAAAAGTCCATTAAATTGTTCAATTTAGTTTATTGGGTGTTCAAGTGGTTATGGGAAAATGCCACCACCCTTGTGTTTCAACCTAAGTTGCAAGAAGGATTTGCTAAGGGATAATATGCTAAGAACATGTCTTTCTAAATTGTTATTATGACTTCAATTGCTGGGAGGTTGTCGAGTGATATCATTAAGGCAAAGAATATCAGAGATAACAATACACCTACAAACAAAGTGCAATGATGCTCTGATGTTGGCGATGAACTTGTAGGAGGGACAGGAGTGAAACTTTGTTGTCATGTCAAGAGTAGTGTTTCTTTCTAGTATATTCCTTGCTAGTATCTAATGCCGTTTCTTTCCAAAATCTGTTGGTTATTTATGAAAGGTGGCTACAGTATGCACTCTGCACATGCAGGCACATATGTGGTTAGTATTTTTTAATTATTAAAATAAAATCATATTAATTAAATAAAATAATACTAATGGTAGTAATTCTTTGGGTAGATAATAATGATATTAAGAATAATAACAACTGACAAGTAGTGCTTACGCTTGACTACTTAACACCTAACAGCAGTAGTTTTAACATAATTTAACATATTAACACTAATAGTACATGTATCCTGTCCATCCAGAACCCACATCCAACCTAACCATCAACTCTATCCAGCTCCATCCACAAGCCTACATAAGAGTAGGCTGCATATACAGCCTTCTGATGCTGAGCAAGCTGAATATACAGCTGCACCATGCTAAGGAAGCTGCATATGGTTTTGCATGATGGTAGGTGGACCATCTTTTCAGCCTATATGCAGCCTGACCACAGATAAGCAATGCAGGCATTTAGGGGACTGCATCTGCATATGTGGCCTTCAATTTTATCATAATCTCTATGCATCCTCCCCTCCCCCTTTAAATCTACTACTTCAAGGACTCAAACAATTGCAGAAGAGATGTCATCTTTTCTGAAGGATAACAAAATGATCTCTTGCTGGTTGCTTTATAAGGGGACTAGGCGGTGAATTATGGTTTCTATCATTTTATGCGCTGTAAAAGTTTTCGTGGAAGGAGTCATATTAAAGCTTGGCTCGGTATGCTTTAGGTTTGCTTAAGAATGTCAAAACTGATACCATGAGCTTTTTTTTGAAAAAAACCTTCTCTGCTGGATAACAGTCCAACTACAGGCAGGTGGAGGACATTTTCTTTTTTTTTTTTTTTTTTTTGAGACCTATGCATTACTTTTGCTGCTTCTGCTTATCTCATATTATGTTTTTTAATGACCATATTATTTCGAGAGTCTCACACTCTCTTTCATAGAAAAGTTTCTGATTTCTGTTTTCCTTGGATGGTTTTGGAACATGATAAGAAGTATGGTCAAAGCATAAGATAAGAAGTATGGTCAAATGTATGCTTTGGGCCTTTGGCTGCCATCTGTTTTTCCAACTTTTACCTCATTCTTTGAATGTTCTCCTGATTTAATATAATAAATAAGTTTAACTAAAGTGCTGGAAATTGTGATAGAATCATATTGTTAGTATGAAATTAAGAAAGGTTAGTTTCCTCTTGCAATGCTGTAATAAGCCCACTGTTGCTGTTCTTATTTTTTCTAATGATCTTCAATCATATTCGTTCTTGTAATCTGTGTCTAATCATAGTAAACATTAAAACTGCCTTCAAAACAATCATTGTTTTTAACATTATCACAAGACTACTAATCTAAAATTCGTTTTCCTACATTAAGTGTGCAGGTTGACATTACTTCGATTTGATTAACTTAGAAAACATATAAGAAAGTTTTTAAGCATATAACAGTCTGAACTTGAACATATGAGTGACACTATGAGGTTACCGAAGAGGGTGCTTGCATGAAATCTTGGCAAGGACACATACAGTATTCAGTCATGTACAGTGCATACCAAATTTTAGGAACAACAAAAAGAAAGTGATGCATGTGAAAAAAAATGTAGTTCTGTAAAAATATTGAATAGGAGATTATACCAGAGTCAGGAGGGAGGTTCTCTAAGTCCTAACCTGGACACATTCATGCACAGAGAGGTAGAAATAGAAAGAATCAGGATTTATTATGGAAGAGTATGGCTACCAGTGATACTGGAAAAACTAGTCAGGACATGAAGAAGAATTGAGAGTTGAGACAGGATAAGGTCAGAGAGGTTCTGTTATTTTGGGCAACTTGGACAAGATGAAAGAAGGTTAATAAGTCAAAAAATGCCCATTGATCAATTTCTTGTTATGACAACCATTTATATTTTTCACTGTAGGAAAAAAATGACTGGGTGTAAATCCCAAACTTGTGTATTTGTGTGCGCGTGTGTGTGACTGTGTGACTGAAGAATGGTGAATGAATGAAGGAAACAATTTAGACAAACAATGAAGATCTTTGAGGAACAATTTGGCTTTGTTAGGAGGTTCAATTATTGAGGCTGTTCTTGAATTGAGGGGCAGGCCAGAAGGTGGGCAGGCTGGTGTGTGTGTGTGCATGCATGTGTCTGTGTGTGTGTGTGTGAGAGAGAGAGAGAGAGAGAGAGAGAGAGAGAGGAATGAATAATGAATGAAGAAATAACAATTTAGACAAAAAAATAAAGATCTTTGTGGAACCATTTGGCTTTGTAAAAAGATATTGAGGCCGTTTTGAATTGTGGTTGTAGACTGAGTGAGTTTTTGACAAAAATGAAGAATGAATGGAGAGAATAATTTAGACAAACAATGAAGATGTTTGTGGAAAAATTTGGCTTTGTTAGAAGGTTCAGTCATTTGAGTCTGTTCTCTGATCGTTGTTATAGGTAGAGTGAGCTTTTGACCAGACACTTTATCTTCTGGTAGAAAGCCTTTGATGGAGGAGGATGCAGGTTGACATAGAAGGGTGGGGGTAGTAAACTTGGTATATGGTTGGTAAACTTGGTATATGGTCGGTAAAGTTCTTGAATAAGGTGTTGAAGAATCTTAATTTAGCATGACTCCTGGTCCACCAGGAAATTAGTCTATTTAGGTTTTTCTCTCCTTTTTTTCTTTTTCTGCTTTTCTTTTTTATTTTTTTTGGGGATGGGGAGGATAATTTTATCATATAACTTGAATACAGGGTGGTTGAGTTCTATCACAAGGAGTAGATATAAGCAAATTACGAAAGGAAAAAAAATCCAGAAAAGTTTTTATTTCTTACTACATCCTCAGCATGAATACATGCTATGCTGGAACGGATTTTGGGTGATCTTAGGGCTGGAAGTGGGTCGGGCCGGACCGGGTCACACGCCTACCCAAGCCCGTCCCGAAAAAATATTTCGGGCTTCGGGCCGGGTTTAGGCCCTAAATTTTTTCAAAGCATCAGGCCCAAGCCTGGCTTGAGCCCGGCTCGAGCCCGTTTGGGCCGGCCTGAATAAAATCCAAATGACCAAAAAAAAAAAAAATCACCTCGCCGGCGACAAGGAGAAGCAATTGGCTTATGATGGCGTCTACCATGAAGTCATCGATGCTGCTCCCAAGGAACACGATCCTCTCCCTCAGCAGCAGGCTCATCATGTCGGCCTCCGCCCCCTTTATGGCCGTCACCGGGGTCTGAGGAGTCGAGAAGCACGGCGAGCTCGCATGCAGAGAAGACTCATGAGAAGAAGAATAGCCCTGGGTTTCTTCCCTATACCTAAACCAACGGTTCTGCCATGGGAGGATTTCATGGGAGGGGAGGAGGAATGGACGAGGGCGCGGACAGTGGGAGGAGAGGATTTATAGAGAAGGGTACAAGGTTTGAGGGTTTTTTTGGGAATGGGTTAAGAGGGAAGGAAGGAGGGTTTGAGGGGAGCGGAGAGGGAGAGGGAGGTGAGGTCGCGTGGGGGGTCAAGGGGCGTCGGGTGGGGCTAGTCAAGGACAGAGGTTTAGATCTACGGTGGAGAGAAAAAAAAAAGGGAGGGGAAAGAAGAGGTGGTGGGGTGGGGTAGTACCTGCGGTAAGCCGGTAAGAGACGGGGACGATGCCGGCGCGGTACTAGGCGATCTTGAGGAACATGGGCATGGCGTGGTCGAAGTGGGGTCGGGGGAGGCCGGGTGGGAGATCGGAGCCCGAGGGGAGCCATGGGGTTGCACAGGGGGCAGGGCCGTCGGGTGTCATCTCCTCCATCCCCACCGAAGCCGGATCCTGCGCTCGTCGAGGTGTAATCCCACTCCCCGTCATCGGCTTAGGTCTCCCTAGATCTCAGCCTTGCTGGGCGCTGCCATGGACGCCTTCCTTGCCATCGGTGAAGAGGGAGGAGAGAATCAGAGTCGGTCGTCGGGTGCGAGGGGGCGTCGGTCATCAAGGGCTGATCGGGGAAGGGAGATGGAAACGAGAAAGAGATTGAGAGAGAGAACGGAGATGGAGAGAGAGGGAGATTGGAGAAATAGGATTGGAAACTGGATCGGGCTGATTATGGGCCGAGTTCGGGTCGGTCCGGGCCGGGCCAAAGGGGTGCCCGGGCCCGGCCCGAAAATTGAATGGGCTCTATTTTAAGGCTCGAAGCCCGGCCCGATTTGCTTAAAATCTGGCCCAAAGCCCAACCCGATTTTGGGCCGGCCTGAAGCCCATCAGGCCAGCCCGGCCCGGTTCCAACCTTAGGTGATCCACATCGAAAACAACATTTAGACCAAAACAATTTTCCAAGTTATGTTTCAAAATCTCTGCTTTTGTGTTTTGCATGTTGGCCTGTGCTTTTAATTTTACTCCAAGCTTTCAACTTCCTGTTCAGTAACATTTTTGTTTTTTGTGCTGCTTTTAAGCAGAAATTAGTCAAGCTTCTTTTTCAGTTGCATGCTTTGACAGTTTGACTATTCTACATGAGCCAGAGAAGGCTCTTGTGCAAACTTGAGCCTACTTACTCATACCGACTTACACTGCTATGTGCCCAGTTAGATTTGTGAAAATTAAACTTGGGTCCGGTCTATCCACTTCCTAGTGTAGTTCTGCTTTACATATTGGTGTTAAATGCTTTGGTCCATGAATAACTTAGAGCTTGTTTGGCATCTCTTTTATTATTTTGCCTTTTATTTTTAAAAATACAAAATGGAAATTGAGACAAGAAACATGCTTTGCTGCAGTTGGTTCTATTTTTTATTTTTTGAAAATTTATTTAATTATTTCTAGGAAGAAAAGAGAGAAAGAAATCCTTGCTTTTATTGAGAGTACATTTTTTGTCAGCAACGAATGTTGTCAACACTGCTTACAAGCAATGCCTGGTTTATCATATATGCATGCATTGATGTTTCTCAACAAGATAGTTTCATAGAAAACGATCAACTCCACGGTCCAGAAGTTGGTTACTTGAATGACCCGCTCCTCTGATGAAATTTTAAATTTTGCAGAAGGCAACCCAGTTCAAGATCCATGCTGCACGTCTCAATGAAGCATTCTCGGTGGTGAGGCGTGTTCCCATCATGAGAGCTTCACTTGCAGCTGGTGGTGTGACCCCATGGCCTGTGGTGGGCTTTCAATGAGTTGATAAGACCAGATGTGCTGAAGCAATTTACTTTGTACTGGCAGCAGAAAGCAGACCTAATAATATAGAATTGCCTTATTTCAGATGCATTATTGGCATAGAAGGTTAATTTTTTCCTTTTTTTTCTTTTTCAGTTCCTCACTGTTGTCCATATGTCTGCAATGGGTCCCTCTTGCAGTTGATTAGATCAAGTCATCGATGCTATTATGTCTGAAATGTAACCATGTCTTTATGAATAAAAATTCCCTACTTGCCAAGGTGTCAGCAGTGCATGCGCATGAGCAAGCTATCTGTGATAATGGCATGCTTATAAAACGCTGTTTAGATGGTTCTATTGATGTTTTCTGGTGCTCTGATTCCAAAACATGTTAGCTATGGAGCTACAAGAGAGACACCCATGCTAGCATTGAGATTGCAATCTAGGGGCAGGGAAAAAGACATGGGTGCTGTTATTTTCAGTGAGATATTTCCTGAACACCATCAATCTACTTCTGCTTGTTCTTGCCAAGGGGTACTGAGGCATTGGGCTCTCAGTTACTGTAGGATGGACTAGAACCACAGGGATCATCACTTTTTACAGCAGATTGTTGGAATGCAAATCTGTCTGAATGCCTGGTTAGAATGCTATGTGAATTTGGTATGTGATGTATGGGAAGTCATGTAGTGGGTACATTTCATGAAATTCTTTTGTGAATTATATCACCATCTCCCTGAATTGCCTGAACAATTACTCCATGCAAGATGGCTGAAAGGTGATGCCGAGTCTAGAAAGTTTGTGCATTACCCAGATTTGTCCTGTAAAGGAGCTTATAGTGTGCATCGTAGCGATCCATTGTGGTGAAACAATGTTCACCATACTGACCCAAAGTTCTATGCAATCCATATTTTGTGAAACAGATCATATTTTTCAGACAAGTATTTTGTGAAACAAAGTTCCATGCAATCCATTGTGGTGATCCAATTTTGTCATGGGAGTATGGGACAGCAGATGCGTTGGCCATTTTGGTTCTTTATGCTGGGTCAGCACGAAGTTGGTATCGTACATGTTAATTGAATGCAATCCTTGGGAGGTCGTTGTCTCTTCTGTTGTTTGCTAGTATCTTGCTCCAATGAAAATTTTGTTATTTCAAAAAAATAATAAATGCTGAATTATTTTAGCCGAATTTTTATAAATAATTTTTTTAAAAAAGAATCGGTTTCATCATTAAATACAATCTTAATAAGCGTCATGGAGGTGCTGGTTAAATGGACCCATCGTAATATATGATCCCCGACAAATTATAGGTGGGCGAGTGCCTTTATTATTAAATGGCAACCATGGTTTTCTTAGATCTCCTCGCCGACTTGTCATAACCCTCTTGGATTATGAATAATAATTAAAGATATCAGAGAAAATGTGATTCGAGAAAATGTGACGTGAGATCACCTTAGAACGAGTTGCTGCACCAACTTTTGCATGCGATGTAGAATTGTTCTTCATGATCAACTTTTTTTTTTTGCTTTTACCATTTAACACGATTGCTTGTCTTTGATCTTTTGCTTAACACAGCCTAAATCCTCCTATATAGTATCACAATCAAACTTAGTCTCTACGCTTCTCATATGTTCACTTACAATCACAAAAAATAAAATAAAATTAAAAATCCAAATATTTCGCATGTCGAAATAATAATAATAATAATAATTTTAGTGAAGTACACGTCAAATTAGAAGCATCCATGGCCTACCCAACCACCACATTGTCTCATGGACCATCCCAATCTCCTCCAATGATCCTCGTTGCTTCGACGACTTAACCTGCCCTCTCCCCATCGCCCCTGTACCATCATGGTCTTGGAGATCCTGGTGGTGGCTGTGATTTGACCTCAGCTGGAATGGTTGTGGTGATTGTGGCATGATTGGACACAGTAATAATGGTGGTGCATAGCACTGGTAGTGGCAAATGAGGGAGCCATGAGACCAGAAAATCTTCTTAAAAGTTTATTTTAGGATTAATTATGTTTTGGGCCCTCTAAATTTAGGTTAGCTATGTAAAAATATTTATAATATTTAGATGATCAAAAATATAATTTATGATACTTTGGTAATGACGAAACATCTGATGATAAGATATTTTTTGATAAAATATTCAACAATATATATCATGTTATCACCTATATGCCATGTTATCACCCATATGTTGTATCATCGAAATAAAGTTTTCTAATATGGTATACCACATTATCAACTACGTAATCATCTACACTGTTTTTTCAATGTATTGGCTGCGTGATCACTGGTTAATGTCATCTGGGATTTTCGATGAACGAAATTGTCTGAAATTCGGGAAAGGATCATGCTAAAATAATTGAGGAAAAATTTGGATCAAATTTAAGCTTTTTGAATCTTAAGAATTAATTAAAAATCCAACCTAAGTTTGGAGGATCAAAAGCGCAATTTATTCATTACTTTATCACCTAAACAGTAAAAAAATATGGAACACTAGCATAAAATTTTCTTAAAATCTTAACAAAATGAATCGCTTCACTATTAAAGAATTTTTATTGCAGAAAATTTTTTCCAAGGTACCCGAACAAAATCTAAATTCTCTCATCTTTTCACGTTCTAACATATTTTTAGAAAAAGAAAATGCAACTTGGAACATGGCAGCAAGGGGATGGATGTGCCTCAACCATTAAAAGTAAAGGTCATCAAATATATATATATATATTTGAAATATAGTAACCATGATTTTAGCCTTTCTAAGTTCTTACAAGCTTCCAACGGAGTGGTCCTTGCTGATCGCATGCGACCATAGAGCAGGGTACACCAAGTTGTGCCAACAAGACAATTACTTGACTCTGTCCAGCTCAAAACAAACGATAATTTCTCCTGTGCATGCAAAAGGAGTCATCTAAGCCAAATCTGGCACCACATCTCTTTTATACTCCATCTACTTAGATGATATCTTTTGATATTATTTGTGAAGGTGCCGCTCAAGGCACAAGTTGGCCAGGAGTGTGGATGGTTCCAAGAATGCAAGTGGATCATGTAAAGACTATATAAGTCTCGTATTTTAATGTATATTTATTGTCTAAAGTTTTACTTTTTCGTTAAAAAAATTTGAATGATAAAAATATCCCTTCTTTATGATAAAATTATAATACCTGTTGGCTTGGATTATGATATCCAGCAGTTGGCTTATGACATCCTCATATTCATAAGATATCATAAGGCTGAGAAATATTTTCATCATTAAAAAAGTTTAAAAAATTTTTAATGATGAAAATACCCTTGGCCTTATGACATTCTGTAAATATGGTTATGACATCCTATTCATAAACGGGTGTTGATGTGGCCAGAACGCTGACGTGGCACGAGGCAGCGGACGTGGAGTCCTTATCAGACGCCACGACAAGCTTTTAACATGAGCGCCTTTGCCGAGCTGAACTCCCCTAAAGCAACACCTCTGCCCGTCAAAGGCAAGCTCAGTCCTCCGCCAGGTCCGTTCCTGCAAGCCCGGAACACCTAGGCCGGAGCCGAGTCCGAGTTCCCACATAAGGCGGACCCCTCGAGATCGGGCCCCGTGGTCAGGAGTCGAGCTCAGCCTCCTTCGCCACGAGGCGCCCCTCTGAGCTCAGGTCCCCTAGGCTGGGTGGCACCCCGGCACCGAGCTCGTCTGAGGTCGGGCCCCGTGGTCAGGAGTCGAGCTCAGCCTCCTCCGCCACGAGGCGCCTCTCCGTGACCGAGCTCGGTCCGCCTCCGTCTTGCCGAGCAGCACCCAGGCGAGTCTACTGCAGACAGGCCCTGCCTCTCCAGCTCGGCCCTCTGTTCAAGCCAATATGCTGGCCGCCAGGGGAGCCATACCTCTCCTCCGAGGACAGTGGCGATGCTCCCGAGGGCCGTACGACACCAACCATGCCGCAATCAAGGCGCCATACCCTCCACCGATCTGCCGTACAACCGGAGAAAAGATCCTACCGGAGAGCACGAATCCCAAGACCGACGGCCTGTCGATCGAGACCCTGACAGACCCCAGGAGAGGGATAAGCAGAAGGAATGTCAGAAATCTACGGAGGCTTCTCTGATTGTCACAACAGGAGAGACGTCCCGTCCATGTCACGGTACCTCGCCGTATACGACAGCAGGGGGAGATCTCGAAGCAAACCAAGGTAGAAACTCCCGCCAAAAAATAAGCAAAAAAAAGGTATTGGCATCTAACCTCAAAGGGAGAATACCCATAGCATGCTTTTCAATTCAAGAGAGGAACCAGAACGACACAAGAAAAGAAGGCCAGAGAGGGGGGCAAGACCAGCTCGGCCAACACCATTCCCAGCTCGTCCTCATCTTCCACTCACACTATATTCACTCCTCTTAGCGTGGAGCTCATTCAGAAGGGCTCGACCAGGAGGATCTGTTCCTCTAGATCGCCACTGACTTGACTGTCGGAGTGCCCCCGCCTGAATCCCCGGCCTGGGTCACTGACGTTGCTTCCTTGTAGGTCCTAAGGCACCGGAGGCGTTCCCAGGCGGGCGGACGCAACACACCCGATGCCATCAGCAGCTACGGGCCACAACAATCCGAGTGGCAATAGATTGGCGTGCCAGGAAGGGGGCGCAGAACGACACTTGATCCAGTTCAAGCCCCGCTCTGCCGAACCACCGGGGGGACGATGACCACCTAGGCCGGGGGAGCTTCTCCCAGCCGTGCGAAGGCATCCCCTTCTCATGGGAACCCGCACGGACCGGAGACAGAAGTGGAGCCACCTACTCCGGTCCATCCACCCCCACCAGAGGCCCAGCTGGCCGCACTTGCCCAGCAGATGCAATTTCTTGCCACGACAGTGTGCCAGCTCCAATACCAGCAGCCAGGGACCTTGGCGGCCCATGCCGCAACTCCCTGCGATAACCTGCACTCTTTCCAAGGAAGGCCATTGCAGCCGCGGGCCACCACTGACAACCGAGGTAGCCATCAAGCTCCGGCGAAAAGATAACGAGCCGGCTTCGCTGACAGAGTGAGCCGCTCACTAAACCTCGGGTGGGAGGTGCCCAGACCCCGCCGAGGCAGGAAAAGTAAGACCCCCTGCTACGGGTGCCGCGCATCCATATCACCTTCTCCATCTCCTTCGACGGAGGGGTTTCCTAATGAAGCCGCAAGGCGCGCGACGGGTAGGCGCCTGGAGGAGCATGAGCGCAAGCTGGCGGAGTTTGATCGCCAGTTTGCCAGCATGCTGGGCTCTGCTAGTGAGCCAACGGGCTACGATGCCCGTCTCCCATTTTCCTAAGAAATCCAAGTGGAGCCGATCCCGCACCGGTTCTGGATGCCGTAGGTGGATCCTTACGATGGGACCACAGACCCCCTGGGCCACCTGGAAAGCTACCGGACCCTCATGAGGGTCCAGGGGGCCATCGACGCTTTGCTGTGCGTCGCCTTCCCCGCCACTCTCTGGAAGGCGGCTCGAGTATGGTTCTCCCGCCTCGAGACGGAGAGCATTAACTCCTTCGCCCAGTTGGGGCAGAAGTTCGTGGCTCACTTTGACGTTTGCCAGAGGATGCCACGCGAGGCGGACAGCCTCTTTTTCATCAGGCAGCAGGATCGGGAGCCGTTGTAGGATTATATGGCTCGTTTCAAGGCTGTCGCCCTGGAGATCTACTGTTTGGAGCCGGTCGCCATGCTGGCCCTGAAGCGAGGGCTCAAGACCTCCCGCTTGACATACTCGCTCGACAAAAAGCCTCCGAAGTCTTACTTCGAGCTCCTCATCCATGCCCAGAAGTACATCCGCGCCGAGGAGGTGGATCGTACCCGATGGGAGCTTGACAGGAAGTCGCCAAAGAGGCCCATGCCCGCCGAAGTGCCTGGGGTGTAGAAGCCAGCGCCGTTGGCTCAGAGCTTTCACCCTGGGCCGGGGCCGAGGAACACTCCTGTCCCTGAAAGAAATCTCACTCCCCTTCTCGTCCCGAGGACGAAGATCCTCATGGAGGTCGAGGGCGAGACTACTTGCGACGTCCACCGCTATTGAAGCCATCTGCCACCTATGACAAGTCAAAGTACTGTCGCTTCCATCGCGACCACGGTCACGACACCGAGGAATGCCGCAACCTCAAGTGGGAGATTGAGGAGCTCATCAAGAGAGGCTACCTCGGAAGGTATGTGGGGGGTAGATCTCAGTTGGAATCCCAGAAACTCGTTGCCCCTCCACCAGTCCCAGCGGTCGACAATCGTCCTACCGGCTTCACTAGGGGACTGGGTGCGCCTCCAAGAAGGCCTAGGGGGCAAGGAGCGGAAAAGCTCCCGAGCGTCCTGTGAGCCTGCCACACAGCACCCAGAGCGACCACAGGCAAAGCGCCAACCTCGTCTTCGGCATGGAGATAGTGATCCCAGTTGAGCTCGGCGCACCCCCTCAACCGGGACCTCCTCGAAGAAACGAGGGTCAAAGCCTGGCCTTGGATGGCAGCGTACTGGTAACAGGTCGCTCGACATCATAACGCCCGGGTGAAGTTGAAGATCTTCCAACCTGGTGACCTGAGGCGTCTCAACCTAGAGAGCGCGGTAAACTCCTGCCGAATTGGGAAGGCCCCTACGATGTGGCCAAGGCCCTCCTATAGGGGGCCCACTATCTCGAGGACCGGACGGAACCAGATCCCCCCCAGACATGGAACACTTGTAATCGGGGAGTTACTACTAACAGTGTAAGTTCTCCCTCCATTTGCAATAAAAGTCCTTTTCATGTGCAACGGTTTATCTGCCTTGCAGGTACCAAAGCCCAGAGAATAGTACTCTGGCACGAAGACCTGGGAAGCCCCGAGGCACCGGCGAGCCTAGCTCCCCAACATCAAAGATCGGACAACCTCCGACACTGGCGAGCCCAGCTCTCCGGCACAAAAGACCTGGGAAGCCCCCATGCACCGGCGAGCCCAGCTCCGCGGTAGCAAAGATCGGATAACCTCCGGCATCGGCGAGCCCAGCTCCCCGGCAACAAAGACCGGACGACCTCTGGCACCGGCGAGCCCAGCTCCCCGTCTACAAAGACCGGACGACCTCCGGCACCGGCGAGCCCAGCTCCCCGGCATCAAAGACCGGATGACCTCTAGCACCGACGAGCCTAGCTCCCCGGCATCAAAGATCGGACGACCTTCGGCACCGGTGAGCCCAGCTTCCCGGCATCAAAGACCGGATGACCTCCGGCACCGACGAGCCCAGCTCCCCAGCATCAAAGACCGAATGACCTCCAGACAGGCGAGCCCAGCTCCCTAGCATCAAAGACCGGACGACCTTTGGCATCGACGAGCCCAGCTCCCCGGTATCAAAGACCGGACGACCTCCGACACCGGCGAGCCCAGCTCCCCGGTATCAAAGACCGGACGACCTCCGACACCGGCGAGCCCGGCTCCCCGGCATCAAAGACCGGATGACCCTCTGGCACCGGCGAGCCCGGCTCCCCAGCAACAAAGACCGGATGACCCTCCGGCACCGGCGAGCTTAGCTCCCCGGTGAAGGACCTGGGAAGCCCCCAGGCACTCAGCACCTACGAGCTCAACCCCAAGGCGCCATCTCAAGTTCTTATCGTCTTCGAGCCCAGCTCCAGGATGCCTGCTCAAGACCGGAGCTCAGATCTTCGACCAAGGGCACCTCCGAGCCCCGCGGCTCTCCAACATCACCATCCTTGAGCCCAGCTCCAGGACATTAGCCCAAGACCGGAGCTCAGATCTCCGGCCAAGGAAACTCTCTCAACCAACGTGCCTACGAGCCTAACTCCAAGGCACCATCTCAAGCTCTCATCATCTTCGAGCCCAGCTCCAGGACGCTTGCTCAAGGCTGGAGCTCAGACCCCCGGCTAAGGGCGCTTTGGAACCATGCAACTCGTCATCATCAACGCATCCAGGCCCGGCCTCATGATGACAGCCGGAGCCGAGCCCCGTCCTCTGCCAGGTCCGCTCCTGCAAGCCCGGGATGCCTAGGTCGGAGCCAAGCACGAGCTTCCACCCAAGGTGGACCCCTCGAGATAGGGATCCATGGTCAGGAGTCGAGCTTAGCCTCCGCTGCGAGATGCCCCTCCGAGCTCGGGTCCCCTGGGCTGGACAGCATTGTCGCTAACCAAAGACCGGATCCCACGACCCTTCAGCATGAAAGACCTGGGAAGCCCCCAGGCACCGGTGAGCCTAGCTCCCCGGCATCAAAGTCCAGAGAAGAGGGCTCTGGCACAAAGTCCTGGGAAGCCCCCAGGCACCGACGAGCCTAGCTCCCCGGCATCAAAGACCGGATGACTCTCCGGTACCAAAGACCGGACGACCCTCCGGCACCGGTGAGCCCAGCTCCCTGGCAAAGGACCTGGGAAACCCCCAGGCACTTAGTGCCTCCGAGCCCAACTCCAGGACGCCAAGGCCTAGAACTCAGATTTCTAGCACCACAACTCTCAAGCATTAATGTCTTCGAGACTGGCTCCGAGACACTAAGGTTCAAGACTCAAACTTCCAGCACCAAGGATCTCAGCCTCTGATGCCTCTGAGCCCAGCTCCGAGACGGCGACCGTTGGATCATGTCTCCAAGCAGCTGAGTCCAAGGTCAACATCCTTCACCGACATGACCTCAAGCTCAACATCGGGTCAGTGCCAGTCGAAGTTCCTAACTCCCATCTCGGACCTCCCTGCACCGAAAAGAAATAAGTAGCAAAGAAAGGGAGAAGAAGGGAGAGAGGGGACATTCCACATTGCAGACAACGAAGATACCATGGTTACAAAGATGCATTTCATTGCTGGAAGAACCAATTAAATTATCTTCTGGGCCCCGACAGGCCAGGTGACAAGGTTAAGAAAAGAGAAAAAGTACAAGTACAAAAAGAAGAAAAATCCTATCATAAGGGGCTAGCTCCTTCCCGGGCAGCGCACTATTGGGACCTCTCCCTCCTCCACCTCCGCAGGAGGAGCAGGTTCAGCCACTGAGGCCACTGGGGTTGGACTGGCTACCTCCGGCCGCGGCGCAGGTGCCGCCCTCGCCATCGTCGGTGCTGGTTCCTGGGGCCAGGCACTTTCGAGGTCACTGGAGCCTGAGCCTCGGTTGGAGCAGCTCCTTGCCTTGCTGCCACCATCATCGTTGCGGAGGAAGTCTTCTTCCCCGGGACTCGAAGTGCGGCCAGCTGCTCCTCGGACAGAACTCCCCATAGCTGGGACCGACAGTATGCGAACCCCTTGGCGAAGGAGTCCGTTGCCTCTTCCCGGAAGTCCTTGAGGTACTCCGGGGTCGCCTTGAAGGCAGCCACGGCATCGGCAGCAACCTTCTCTGCAGCCTCGGCCCGGTGCCGGACCTCTTCTAGCTCCACCTTCAGGTGCTCGGACAGATAGACGGCCATCGCCAGCGCCTTCTTGGCAGTTTCAGTGGAGCGGTGGGAAAGAGCAGCCTTCTCCTCTGCATCGGTAGCTCTCTTCTCGGCCGCAACCATCTTCTTCTCAGCATAGGTGGCCCTCTCTCTGGCCGCCTCCGACACGGCCCGAAGCTCTTTCAGCCAGGCCCGCTTGGACTCGAGCTCGTTGTCGAGCTCCTTCCTTATTTTGGCCGCTTTAGTAGCTTCGGCCTGGAGGCTTTTCACCTTCTGGCTAGCCTCCCGAACCTCCACATCCTTGTGGCCTACTTCAGCTTTGAGGGACGCGAGCTCGGCTCCTTGCTCTCTGTCCCTCCTTGCCTAGTTGCGGCAGTAATCCCTTATAAGGATCAGCTTCCGCCCTTGCTGCAGTCGAAAGAGCCAGGTCAGCAACAGACTAATAGAGAAAGAGACAGAAAGATGTCAAAGTCAAGGGGAACTACTTACGGCATACAGCTGGGCGAACGACGCCATGATGACGTCACCGAGGAGTGGCCCACTCCCCTCGTGCCTGTTGCATGACTGGACCGAGAAGTCCATCATGCGCTCCGCCAGGCTCGTGTCCTTCATCAAGGACACGTTCGGGCCCAGCCGGAAAGGGACTCGGCGGTAGTCCCTCTCCCGTGACCCCGCCGACTCAGCTCCTTCGGTGGCGGAAGGCTCCCTTGGTGCCAACTGGGAGATTGGCACCACATCGGACCGGACTTGGGGCGCCGGCATGACTTCTTGCGCCCTCCCATCCTCCTCGGCATTGGCGACCTCCGAGGAGGGGGGTGCCGACCTGGCAGCAGCGGCGGCTGACCTCTCGCGGACAACCACCTCGGGCTCGGACGTCGCTACGGGATGCTTCGAGACGGGCTCGACCGCCCTCTTCCGCCTGTGCTCCTGTACCGGCGCATTCGTCTCAGCCTGCGCTGGCCTCGCCTCGTCATCAATTTGGGCTCTCTTCGGTGCTGGCTTGGCAGCCTCAGTGGCCTGCTCCTGCTCCTCGGAGAACGAGAACAGCTCGTCCATCGAGAACTTCATCGCTGCACCAAGACAGAAATGAGGTCAGACCCCAACCCCCCCCCCCCCCCCCCCCCCCCCCAACCCCCCCCCCAAAAAAAAAAGAGAAATAAAGAAAAAAGAGAAGAAGAAAAAGAAGGGGATGGCCAAGTGGGACTCACTCGACTCCAATACCGGGCCCATCCCAGCCTCGTGGAGATTTTGTTCGGACAGTAAAACCTCGAGTGAGGGGATCTCCGTCGATCTGAGCTGCTTGTACAGGTCGACGTCGGCCTCCTCGACAGCAGAGTTCTGGTTTGGAGACCGATCTGGGTCACTCCAGACCCAATCAACCCCCTCCACGGAAGCAAAGGAAAACCTACTCTTCCATCCCTTAATGGAAGAGGGGAGGACAAACTTTATTCCCTGAGGGTGGGAGGAAAGAGACCACCACCCCTCCTTGGTGGGGTGGCGTTTCAAGGTGAAAAATGTCTTAAAGAGGGAGAAACGGGCAACAATCCCGTAGAAATGATACAAGACTATGAAGGCAAAAATGGTCCTAACGATGTTGGGGACCAACTGAGCCGGGACGAGACGATAGTTGGCCAGAAATGAAAGGAAGAAGGGGTGAAGAGGAAAACGGAGGCCCCCAGCGAAGGCCTCCTCATAAAGGGCAATCCGCCCAGGACCACTGGAAGTCACCCGCTCCCCCGGACGAGGAACGGAGAGATGGACATACTCGGGAATCCCGTAGGCTTCCCGGATGGCCAGCAGATCTTTAGAGGTAATCGCCGAGGCAATCCCTCCGGGACCCGTCGACCGAGAAGGTTCAGGCTCAGGAAGGACTCGAGGAGGAAGAGAAGACCCGGATTCCCTGATGATTACCGGACCCAGGGCGGGCCGCCTACTAAACTCGAACCTCGCCGCCTCCGTCTCCTCGTCAGAGGAAGAGGGAGTCCTCGGCCGGAGGGTCCGGCTTCGGCTTGGCGAGAAGGACGGAACTCCGAACCAAAGTGATCCATGGAGGGAAGAGACAAGAAGGAAGAAGAAAAAGGACAAGAGGGACCCTAAAATGACTCCAACGAGGCGAGAAGAGGAGGCTAACCTGCAGAAAATCTAGGAGGATGCCGGTAGCCGAAGGGGAAGAGGGAGACGGAGAAGCTCTTGCAAGGTACTGGGCACGCGGAGTTTGAACGAGGGTAAGCTTCGGAAAAACTTGCCCCTCCTTCCGGAACTACCTGTGCCCGACCGTACCTTTGCAGCCCCCCAGAAGGCGCCTGCCGCATGTCGACAATCCATTAAGTCCGTGTGCCCATCCGGCCGCGGTCGCTACGACTTCCGTGCCCGCCTCGAAGGCCCCCCTCCTGCGTGGCCACGTGGCATCCTCCCACAAGCTCATAAGATCGCAGAGCGAGGCGCCACCGATTTTAGCCATTATTGCGCCCGATTTCTTCGCCTTTCCATGTTAGCACCATAATTACGCCCTTCGCCCCAAGTGCCGCGTGTCAATGGGCCTCGGGCGTGGGCGGCAAATGATGTGGCCAGAACGCTGACGTGGCATGATGCAGCATACGTGGAGTCCCCATCAGACGCCACGACAAGCTTTCAACATGAGCGCCTTTGCCGAGCTGAACTCCCATGAAGCAACACCTCTGCCCGCCAAAGGCAAGCTCAGTCCTTCGCCAGGTCCGTTCCCGCAAGCCCGGAACACCTAGGCCGGAGCCGAGTCCGAGTTCCCACCTAAGGCGGACCCCTCGAGATCGGGCCCCGTGGTTAGGAGTCGAGCTCAGCCTCCTCCGCCACGAGGCGCCCCTCCGAGCTCAGGTCCCCTGGGTTGGGTGGCACCCCGGCACCGAGCTCGTCTGAGGTCGGGCCCCATGGTCAGGAGTCGAGCTCAGCCTCCTTCGCCACGAGGCGCCCCTCCACGACCGAGCTCGGTCCGCCTCCATCCTGCCGAGCAGCACCCAGGCAGTCTACCGCAGACAGGCCCTGCCTCTCCAGCTGGGCCCTTTGTTCAAGCCAATACAATGGCCGCCAAGGGAGTCATACCTCTCCTCCGAGGATAGTGGCGATGCTCCCGAGGGCCGTACGACACAAACCATGCCGCAATCAAGGCACCATACCCTCCGCTAATCTACCGTACAACCGGAGAAAAGACCCTACCGGAGAGCACGGATCCCAAGACCGGCGGCCCGTCGATCGAGACCCTGACAGACTTCCAGGAGAGGGATAAGCAGAAGGAATGTCAGAAATCTACGGAGGCTTCCCCGACTGTCACAACAGGAGAGACGCCCCGTCCACGTCATGGTACCTCACCGTACACGACAGCAGGGGGAGATCCCGAAGCAAACCAAGGTAGAAACTCCCGCCAAAAAATAAGCAAAAAAAAGGTATCGGCATCTAACCTCAAAGAGAGAAAACCCATAGCATGCTTTTCAATTCAAGAGAGGAACCAGAGCGATACAAGGAAAGAAGGCCAGAGAGGAGGGCAAGACCATCACGGCCAACACCATTCCCATCTCGTCCTCATCTTCCACTCACACTATATTCACTCCTCCTACCATGGAGCTCATCCAGAGGGGCTCGACCAGGAGGATCTGTTCCCCTGGATCGCCACTGACTTGACCGTCGGAGTGCCCCCGCCGAAATCCCCGGCCCGGGTCACTGACGTTGCTTCCTTGCAGGTCCTGAGGCACCGGAGGCGTTTCCAGGCGGGCGGACGCGACACACCCGACGCCATCAGCAGCTACGGGCCACGACGATCCGGGCGGCAACAGGTGTCATAAGGAAAGGGCATTTTTATCATTCAAAATATTCAAGAAAAAATAGACTGTAGGCATTAAATATATTTTAAATGATGAAATTGTCATTTCCCTATGATACACATTTGTGAACTTGGTTTTGACATCTTCACAAACGAGTAACATAACGAAAGGATATTTTCATCATTCAATTTTTTTAATATAAAATAAACTACAAGCATTAAATACGTATTTGAATGATGAAAATACTCTTCCTGTATGACACTCCTTTATAAACAGGATATCGTAACTCTATTCACAGGATGTTATAATAGATATTTTCTTAATAAAAAATTTTTGAACTATTTTTGATGATAAAAGTATCCCTCGTGCCTATAACATTCTATGAATATGGGGATATCATAAGTAAGTCACTGTGTGTTAAACCTAAGTCAACGGATATCATAATTTTTTTTTTATAAGGGAGGGCATTTTTATTATTCAAGAATTTTAAGAAAATATAAAACTGTAGTATTGAATGTATGTTGAAAAGTGGAACTTATGTTGTCCAACCAGGTTGTGCAATATATTATTTCTCTATCAGGGATGATGTACAAAGACTTTCTCTTGAGCACTATGCATATACTTGATCCGAGGGCAACTTACGATATTGGCCCGATCTTCAATCAATATGTTTGAAGCATGTTTAGGCACGGTGTAATAACTTCATGTCTAAATGGATAGACCCACCCTCACCATTTATTAAGCATGTCAGGTTCAAGAGTTCAAGTTTAGTACTCCAACCTATTTTGATTTTTGACTCATTTAATCGTTGGATCAGGTCATAAAGTGACCAAGCTAAAACTAGTTCACTTGTTTAAGATATGCTTAACTAGTTTAAAATTCATATAACCAATTTCAATATATTTATGAACCGGGTTATGTATGTTGGGTCGGGTTGGTTCGGTATGTATTTAATAAAAAAAGGTTAGAATTCGGTTTGGATTCTTGGTTCATTTTGGGTAGCCAAATGTTTGATTGGGGACACATTGTGCGGAGATAATGTTTTTTTTGTGGTAAACTATTGCATTCTGGTTAGGGATCTAACATGAATACAATCAAAAAAATTAAAAAATATAATATCACGGAATGATCTACAGAGATGATGTTTGAGATGGTGCAATTGCAAAGAGATGGCCATGTAACGTCATTTTTTCCATGGCGATGCATTCAATATCCTTGATGAGCTTCTAGAAGATAGAGTGGACTCGTGTAGTGCTAGGGTTTGCACGAAGCTAGGAGATTACCAAGCTGTTATCCCAAGAGAAAGGTTGCTGTTTGAGAGAAGGTACATAGAGGGCTCCACCAGGGTCTCCTAGTTGGCTTGGCAGTGGAAGCAACGAGGGGGATGAGTAGTCCTGGTCCTGATGCAAGAAAGGTAAAACTTTCTTGACATGGAATCAAAGAAGGAAAAGAGTCCTTCGACTCTTTCGGACCTGTTCTATCATTTATTATTTTTTGAAATAAAAAACATTATTTTTATTTATTATTTTACTCAGTTACTTCTGGAATAATAACTGTTATACATAATCATTCTATCTCCGAACCAGACCGGATCCGACCGACCTATCAGAGATCCGACCGATTTGCCAGAGATCCGACCGACCCACCAGAGATCTGATCGACCTGCCAGAGATCCAACCGACCCACCAGAGATCCGACCGACCTGCCAGAGGTCCGACCGATTTTTTAAGTAGGCCCATATTTGTCCAAAATGGACCACCCAAGAATGGCCCGGAGATTCCAGAGATCCCTTCCAGCTGGTATCAGAATTCCGTTACAATGGATTCCTGACATCTCGGCGCCATTACTCTGCAGATCCCATGATGCCATTCTCTCTTGGTGCCACCTGGCCACTACCGAGATTCCTTTAAGGACAAATCGGCCACTTCCAGCCTAGCCTCTAATAGATTCCGGTAAAGTTCCGCACCTATATAAGGTAAAGGGGGACCTCGAGGTAAGGAGACTCTTCCTTTTCCACGTGCAATCTCCTTTGCGATTCCTCCATTCTGTTGCTCTAAGTTTTCTACTAACTTAGCCATCGGAGTGTCCCGTCAGAACACCACCGGCTCGTGGAATCTTTTTTGCAGGAATCGGGAGATGCGCACTCCAGTAAGCCCGGTGCGGGAGATTCAGCGGCAACAGTAACATATGATCCACAAAAAATTCTAGCTAGGTGGGGCAAATTTTGTTATTATCAAATGCCAACACGAGATCCAAGTTCCAAGATTGATGATTAATTAATGGGAGATAAAACGAAGCTTGACAACGATCCGTCTTCATGCCTTCTTTGGAGAAATTGCACGACGGCTCTTGCATTGACAGCGATATACAGCATTTAGATGTACGTGTGACCCAGGGTCCACGGAACAGTGTTCGTGGAGACTGGAGAGTAGTTTATGGCTTCAGGATGGCATCAGGAAATCCAAAACTTTGAGTGAGAGAGGAGGAAAAGAAAATGACCAATGATGCCTGCACCAATGAGTTCGATCAGAGATCCCAAAACATGAAATTATAATTGATAATGTAGAGATTAAAATAAAAATCGAATGGTAATTTTGCATGGCATTCATGAGAAATAATGCCAACTTACATAACGCTACCGGTGGTTGGTATGTGAGGTAGACCAATCCTGTGATGCTTGCTAAATATGCTATCCAGTACACAATGGACTTCAAAAACAAGAGAGAGAGGATGGAAGCAGGGAACTCCAGTGCTAACAGAACACAAGGTAACAGGTGCTTGGAATCAAATTTGCTAGTCTCTGTTTCTTTTTTTTTCCACTTCGTATATGACAGTATTCTTTATTATTTCATCCGCAGTTCAGTTGAATTTTTCCTCCTTTCTCATCCACAGATCGTTAAACCATCATCAGTTTAAGATGTTGCTGTTTAGATTCAGACGCTTTCTATGGCAAAACATTGATCGAGAAAGTATGGAAAAATATCAATCATTTGAAAAGCATTGTGCTAGTACCCTGCTCATAGTCCATGTCCTGTTTTCTACTTCATAGAAAGATGTTTTTCACTTTCTCTATCACTCATGTTCAGTTCTTTTACATCTTGGTTGCTCTTCCCAACTCGGATATTATTAGAATACCACTTCGAGGCAATTGAAATATTTCACAGATTCGTGGTTTCTCTAGCATGAACTTTGTGCGACACCAGTTGGAAGTTTTCATTTCTGTCTTTATTTTACTTTCATTCTCGGATGCTTAGCAAAGAGTTTTGCACGGCTGTTCTGATATTTCATTTATTAAAGCATTGGATTAATTGGATGGTCTGCAAACATGCTATTAAAACTTCAACTGGTTTCTTCTCTTTCTTCTCTTGCTGACTGAAAGAATGGAAGATAAGTTTGATGAACATGTGGTGAACTTTTGGTTTATGACATATTTAACAGGAGAAATGCAGGAGCCGGACTCAGCAAACCATGGGGGAAAGAAACAGTGGCCAAGCATGACACCAGAGGAAGAGGACCTGATAAGAAGGCTCCACCACCTGTTAGGAGATGGGTAACTAGAACCCATCTACAATATTTTATTTTTGATGTGCTAACGTCAAACCTTTCAAGGAAAAAAATTAAAATGAGACAAAGAATGGACTTGGTTTTGCATAAATTAATCACAATTCTTTCTTTCTTTCTTTTTTTAATTTTAATAATTTGTGATGCATCCAACGCAGACAAAAGGCTGGTCGAATCAGACATGTATAAGAGATCAGGAGATTTCCTTTTTCCTTTCATTCAATAAATGTAAAATTTACTAGCTCTTGCAAGGAAAGAAAATGTCAACATTTAAGAGAGACAAAATGAGAATATCACAATTGCCAGATGTGTTGATATATATGTTTCTCAGTTACATGTACATTATATTTAGTGAACACTTGACCTGGAAAACTGGTAACCATGGACCTTTTTCCATTTCTTAATTGCTCTTCAAATATTTATTTATTATTCTTCCTTTTAATATCAGGTGGGAACTGATTGCTAAAAGACTACCCAACAGAACAGCAGAAGAAGTGGAGAGCTACTGGAAAATGAAGGAGAGAGGAGAATTTGAGGAGAACAAGATCTACAAGCCTGTCTGTGCGAGATTAAGTCCATCCTTTAAGTTCACCATGGATGAACTACCATCAGAAGATACGAAACCATCACAAACTCGAACTTGAAATACAAAGTTCCTTAACTCTCTCTATTTGGACAAATAAATCCATATTGCATGTCCTGAACTGCTATACTTGAAATCTAATAAAACTTTGGACCACTGACCGTACCTTGTATAAGTTATTGGTCGATCCATCTTTATTGCTATTATGCATGCAACATTTACCACATTTGCTTCTTTAGATGTTGAACTTTCAGGCATGTTCCATTTTTTAAGTCTACTTTGTTCTGATCGATAAGATCGGCTGCATATATACTTCTATTAAATCATTAAGGGTTGTTCTTGTTTTCTAACCCAAAATAAAAAAAGAAGGTTGTTCTTGTTTGAACAAATATGGATCAGATAGAAAAATTGTTGGTAATATGCTAATAAAGAAAATATGTTAAATAAAGAGACAAGAAAGGTTGACTAAGGGTCAACGGATGTATCCTACGGTCTCATCTCACAAAATAAATAAATAAAAGAATGGAAAGGAAGGGGTTAATGGATGTTTACGGTTATTTTTTGGAGAGACTTGATATTTTTACCGGTTAGAATTTAACTTAAACTAAGGCCGTAGCCCGGTTGGTAGAAGCCTTGCCTCACTACCAACCGGTCAAACATTATCTCGCCGGGTGGCCCCCGCCCCCTCCCCCCGTCCATCCCCTCTCGCTCTACCAAAAAAATAAATAAAAATAAAAATAAAAATAAAGAATCACATATTCATGGATTGAAAAGTCATGTATCTACGGATTGAAAGGTCACATTTATGGTTTAAAAGTTATGTACTAAAAAAATCACATATCCAGAGAAAGATGCCTTTGCACCTATTAGGGCTCTATAAATGTACAGCCCATGACTGGAAATAGCAGTCAATCCTCTCACTTCTAAATTAGTGAGATCTAGAGGATTTTTCAGAATTGCTATCTACAAAACCCATAATGCTTTTTTGTATTTTTGGAGTGTTTGCTTTGAACCCATTAGCAAATTTCTTGCAGGTGGGGACAAATAACAATCTAAAGATAGTGATTATGCACCTAGGAGTCTTAGAATTTTTTCATAAATTATTCTCTATACACCTTCTTTTCTCAACAATTTCAAAGTGTTATTTGCTATGTCCATAGAAACAGGTATAACTTCAACGTTATGGATCAACACTTTGTGAAACATGATCACTTTGATGGAGCAAATCTTAATCACTAGGAAGAAAAGATGATGTTCATACTCACCTCATTGAATATTGCATACATCTTGGACCCTAATTTGAAGCCAATTAATGATCTTGAAGAAAATGTAAGTCTAGAATGTTGCGAAAGCTTTTAATCCCTTATGCCTGGATCATTCTTTTATGTACATGCAAAAATCATAATTATGGAAGACATACCTTGAGCCATTGTACCGGTATGTAGACCGTATAGTCTTTGAGATGTCCCTTATGCAGTCTTTGAGATATCCCTTCTTCTCTGCGAGGTGACTGGTCTTCTCTCTCCTCACTCTCTTTTCTTTATATGGATGATCGATGGAAAACTGTACACCGCTGTTATGAGAGTTGGAGAAAAGAGACTTAAGTAGCCTCTTATTTATAGCTGCATATGTTTCTCCCATCAGAAGATTAATGAAAGACTAAAATCTTAGTTAGAGTTTCACTCTAGTTCTGTTTATTTAATTTTATTGGGAATAGTTTTCTTTACTCAATTGGACTCTGATCCAGTACATATGATCGAGTCAAAAGTTGATCAGGATAAGATGATAATTAGGCCACATATTAGATTTTAAATCTAACATAGAAGTGAAGGCAAAAATAATGAAACTGAAGAAGAAGCATGAAGAGGATGAGTTTGTTTGTCTTGGGTATATCTTAAACAGCCTATTAGATCATCTCTATGATATTTACATGTCCACGAAGTCTCTGCTTGAAATCTAGAAGGCATTGGAGCAGAAATACAATAATGAGAGGCAAGGTACTGATAAGTTTTTAATTATCAAGTATTTTGAATTTAAGATGACTAATGACATACCCATTATAGATCAAGTACATTGAATTGCAAGCACTGGTTAATAGACTTCGTGATTTGAAAGTAGTTGTTTCCGAATCACTCCAAGTTAGAGTAATATTTTCTAAATTGCTTTCTACTTGAAATGATTATAAGAAGAAACTCCTGCATATGGTAGAAGACTTTACTGTAGAGAAGATAGAAAGGAATCTTAGAATTGAAGAGGAAAGCCGTAAACATGATGCCACATATCTTAATAATTCTAAAGTGAATTATGTTTCTAGAAGTGAGCCTAAGAAAAACCAAAAAGGTCATAAGAGAAAAGGTTTTGATTTCAAAGGAAAGCAAAATAAGAAAAGAAGTTTAAAGTGTTATCATTGTAACAAGAAGGGTCATTACATCAAAGATTGTAGACTCCTTAAGAAAGTGAATGCTTCTAAGGAAGGATCCAGTTCTGCTAATAAGGCATGATAGAGGAAGAGATCAAGGATCTCATTGCTATGGTTATTAGAGAAATGAAAGCACTATAGATCGGTATGGTAACTAAACTGTATCCGGCAACTATAGCCTCCTCATCTAACTGGTAGCTCAATTCTGGCACTACTATCTATGTTTGTAACAATAGAGAATGATTTAAGAGTTATGAAGATGTCGCTAATCAAGAAGTGCTTTTGGACAACCATAATTCGGCCAAGGTGCTTGGACAAGTAATGGTGAAACTAAATTTTACATGCAGAAAAAAATTCACCTTGATGAATATTTTCCATGTTCTGGATTTAAGGAAGAATTTAGTATTTGCTAGTCTACTTTGTAAGAAAGGCTTTAAAGCCATAATAGAGTTTGATCATGTTATTTTATCTAAAAAAGGTCTATTTGTAAGCAAGGGTTACAATTGTGAAGGTATATTTAAACTCAATCTTGATGAGATTAATAAAGTGAAAGCTAGTTTTGCTTATATCGTGGATTCTTTTTCTTTATGGCATGCCAAGTTAGCACATTTAAGTTTTAATAGCTACACAACATATATATATAAGCATGGTTATATTTCCTTTAGATATAATAATGGTAATGATAAATATGAAATATACATTCAAGCAAAGATCATCGAGAAATATTTTCCTAAAATAGAAAGAAGTACACTAATATTAGATTTGGTACATTATGATATTTGTGAGTTAAATGAAGTTCTCACAAGAGGTGGCAAGTGATACTTTATAGCGTTTATAGATGATTCCACTAGATATACTTATGCATATTTGATAGAGGAATAAAGATGAAGATTTTAATATATTCAAACTGTCACGCCCCGAATCCAGCATCGAAATCGGCACGTGACCAGCCGTACAACCCTAGATTTTATCCTAGAGATCATGCTAGGCCTAAAAAAATCTTATTACAACTTCAATCCTCCATAATACTATTGACCACAATTCATAAAAAAATACCTAACATAAAGAAAATAATATAGCTTATATGGTTATAATTTTAGTCATCTTTTAATCATCTGATTGGTATTAATGACTATCAGCTATTCATCATTTTACCACGAATCCAATGCACCATCAAGCTTGAATATCTGCACAACTCTATGAAGGAAGAAAGTAGAGGGTTGTGAATTTTACAACCTAGTAAGGTTTCCAAACAGTCACACCAATAATAATATAATTTAAAAATAATTGAAAAATAATAGTTTATTAGATTATGTAGCTAAAATAACTTGATGCCATATATAACAAACCTTTGATAAAATAATGTTTTCTTTTTATGTTTCTATTTAATCATCATTCTTCTTTACGGTTATGGACTAACCATGATCATACTCCAGCCTGTGACTGGCACACTATTGTTATACTCCCGCTTATGACTGTTACATAATTTGTCACAATCCTGCTTGTGACTAGCATACATTTGTCACAATCCCGCCTGTGACTGTCAATCTCATTGTCTAGCTTGTGACTGATAATTTTAGTAACCACGATTCCATGGCATGGCTAGTCCAAATACCGTATTCACTTGATTAACACTTCATATGAGAACTAGTGTTTTGGGCCAAAGTCAGCAGGCCAAGCCGACTTCAGCCCAAGTTGCAAAAAAAAACTGGACAGAGAGGTGGAGGCGGAACATGGGATGTTGGTTCTCCCTTATCCGACCAAGGAGTTCACTGGAGGAGCCGAGGAGAGAGTCATGGAGGAGAGGGGTTTTGTCGGAGGCATTGTTGGGATGGATTGGAACTTCGAACGGGCGGTGTTTGCTTCCCAAATGGTGAGAAGAACCCGTTGATGGTTCTCTTTAAATCCCCCACATCACCACCGGATCGAGTTCCATCAAGCCTCCCACTCTATCATCCTCCTCTCTGGCGAGTGTCCGGAAGCCTTCAAGATCAGTGAGTATTCTTTAGAAGGATTTAATTAAGTTTTTCTTGGGTTTGTTCGGTTCGGTTTATCTTGGAACGTGGACCGCCGGTGACCGTGCCATTGTCCGCTCCGATCTGCCGAGCCCTTTTCGGTGATCATTTTTTTTGGCCGCCAGCAACTGTAGGGAGGCTGGTTCGGTCGAGCCGAGAGAGAAAGCATGGGTTCGAGAGAAGAGAAGAAAGATGGAAGAGAAAAGAAGAAAGAAAGAAAAAAAAAAAGAGGGCCTCTGTTCCGTGAAAAAAAAAAGAAGAAAGGAAAAAAAAAGAAAAGAAAAAAAGAAGAAAAAGAAAGAAAAAAAATAATTGGGGACCTCTGTTTGGTGTAAAAAAAGAAGAAAAAAAGAAGAGAGAGAAAGAGGAGATAGACGAGAAAGAAGAGAGAAAGAGGAAAGAAAAAAAAGAGAGGAAAAAAGAAAAAGAGAGAGAGAAAGAGGAGAGAGAATTAGAAAGTCTTCTTCTTCGAAATTCGTACAGTTAGGGTTTTAAGGATAAATCATAAAGGAATTATGAATAAAAAATATTTATTATTGTAGGGGATCAACCTTCTGAGCAGGAAAGTATTGAGCGAGCTCCAGATATGGACTAATATCAGTTATACTAGGATTAGCTTTTGGAAGGTAAGGATCTCTGGACCTGTTCACCAGTTATATATATATGTTTATTATGACATGGTTTGATCCATGCGCATATGCATTGGTATGCATGATTTGTTTTTGCATAGTATAGTTGACTCTTCATGATAGATAGTATGATTGTTGTTATTTATATTCCTGTATACCATATTTTATTAAATAAAGTGATATTTGTGTGGACTGGACCATGATACCAGTTATTAGAGAGCTATAAATGATATGATTTGACATGATGACGTGGAAGGATAAAATATTAACGGTAGTTGCACTAGCCATGCCATGGTGGTATTGTAATTACACAGCCTGAGCCACAGGCTTTGTACATGGAATAGCCGGCCATGTAGGAATGGCAACGGGTCGGGTTTGGGTCGGGTCACCCAAAACCCATACCCATCTCGCTAAAAAATTATCTGCCCCATACCCGCCCCATACCCATCTCGGGTCGGTCGGGTTGGGTATAAAAAAATCATGTTTGGATCGGGTTGGGTCGGGTATACCCGATCTCATAAAACCTAGTTTACTTAAAACCTAAATAGGTTGGGTCGAGTCGGGTCGGGTTAGGTATATCCATCCCATATTCCATTTACTTAAACATTTTATAAATATAATTCTTTTATATATAAACAGGTCAGGTTCGGGTTGGGGCATACTACTACCCGTATCCGACTTGAACCCGAGTCAGATTTTTTTTATATAACCCATATTCATTTATAAATTAGGCGGGTTGGGTTTTACCCACCCCATTAGGATCGGGTTTGGTCGGATATCCATCGGGTCGGTAAAAATTGCCATCCCTACGGCCCGGGCAAAAAGTACATGGGACAACCTGAGCCACGGGTTTTATACGTGGAATAGCCAGTCACGGGCGGAGAATACATGGGACAGCCTGAGCCACGAATTTTGTACGTGAGCTAGCCTAGCCACGGACGGATAGTACATGGTCAATTATGAGGTTGCCAGTCATGGGCTAGAGTATGACCGTGGCTAGTCCAAAACCCTAAAGAAGAAGGATAACTAATGGAAAGGCAAAAAGAAAACATAATGTTATCAAAGGTTATGACATTTGAGTTGTTTTAGCTGCTTGTTCTGATCAACTAATGTTTTTCAATATTTTCAATTTATACTATTATTGGTAAGACTGTTTGGAGACCTTACCGGGCTGTAAAGCTCACAATCCCTATTTGTTTTTCCTTCTCAAAGTTGTGTAGGATATTCAAGCTTAGTAGTGTATTGGATTCGTGGTGAAAAGATGCATGGCAAAGATCGGGTTGGACGCGAGATCAAACACCAGGATTGTAGATTTTTAGTTAGTTTGGTTCTATTGGTTTGGTTGCTGTATTTATATAATGAATCAGTGGATCATTTAGTGATTTTGACTTGAATAAATGATTGTTTAATTATGACTCAATTGTTATATAATATTGGTTTATTAGAAGTGATTTTTGAATGAAGTGACTCTCGTATACCTAGGCCTTGCATGATCTCTAGGATAAAATCTAGGATTTGTGCGGTCGGTCGCGTAGCCGATTACGGTGCTGGATTCGGGGCGTGACACTTCATTAACTCACATCATGTAGTCAAATCATGTCATTTATAGTTTTTCAATAATCAGCATCATGGTCCAACCCATCCAAAGATAACTTTGCTTGATAAAACATGGTATAGAAGAACATAAATAATAATAATATCAATCATACTATCTATCATAAGAAGTCAAAATATACTATGCGAAAACAACCATGCATGTTAATGCTCATGTACTCGGATCAAATCATACCATTTAATATATATAAGATTGATAATCATGTCAAAAAATTCTTACCTCTCTAGAGACAACTAACATGCCTGATATTGGTTCGTACCTGGAATCCGCACAATGTCCTTCTGCTCAAAAGGCTGTCCCCTACAATAATAATTTTTAATATAAATAAATAATCATGGAATAATTATAAATCCAAAATTTTTTTACCCGAATTTTATTAGTGGTCCTCCCGTTGATACCCTCACTCCCCAAATTCCCAGAGAGAGACTTTTTGATCTCCCCCTCACTATTTATTTATTATTTTTTTTCTCTTTCTCTCTCCTCTTCCTCCTCTTCTCTCTTTTTTTTATTTTTATTTTTTATTTTCCTTTTCTTTTTCTCTTCTTTCTTTCTTTCTTCTCTTCTCTTCTCTTGAGCCCTTGCTTTCTTCATTAGCTCGACCGAACCAGCCTCCCCATGGCTGCTGGTGATGGTCATGGGAGGTGGTCACTAGGAAGAAGACTCGATAGACCGGAGGTGGACCGGAGGGAAAATGGCAGTGCGGCCACCGGTGATGCACGACCCAAGCAAAACCAAACCAGAAATCCAACCAAAATCCTGATTAAACTCTCCCTAAAATCAAAATAAGAAAATAAAGGACTCACCAGCATTGAAGAAGCTCTCGGTCGCTCGTCGAAGAGGAGGACAATGATGTGGAAGAAGGCTTGATGGGCTCGGTTGGTTACGGTGAGGGAGATTTAAAGAAAATAAACCGATGGGTTTCCTTGCTATTTGGAAAAGCAATACCTCGTCGATCGGAGTCCTATCCCACCCCAAACTCATCGCCGATGATGTCCCTCTTCTCCATGGCTGTCCTGGCACCTTTTCTGGCAAATTTTCTGGCAGAAAAGAGGGGAGGATGAGTCCCCTATTTTGGTTCTTTTTTCTGCATTTTGGGTTGAAGTCAGCTGGGCTTGCCAACTTCGGCCCAAAAAGCTTGTATTTTACATTCTCCCTCCGTTAAAAAAAATTTCGACCTCGAAATTTACTTGCTTAAGGTTTAACCTTTGAAAGTAACCAACTTCTGATGTTAATCTCAATCTCCCCATTAGTCTACCTCTTAGAATACTTGTTTTTCAACATCTTAACATAATGAAATTATGTAATACTCAAAACTAAATCATTTCCTCCATTTATGGTATGTATCAAATTTTCTTGAGTTCTTCCAAAGAATACTAATCCTTCGATGTCACTACAATTAATTATCCTTGATTAATTCTACAGAAGTTCATGATGGCCCAAACCTAGGATATACATAATTTAATATTATCCTCAAGCTTCTAGATGATCCCTTTCTTAGAATGTTTTCTTCTAAAGTCCCTAACAAAACAAAATTATATCACATCTTAATTATTGCTCCTTATGATTTATGGTACATAATGAATTCTCTTAGTCTCTTTCAAATGAATATTAATACCTCAATCTCGAATTATGTAATACTCGAAAAAGAAAAAAAAATGGATTGGAGCCCTGCCGGCCCACCTGCTGGACCAGCCCAGACCAGTGCACGGCCCAGTGTGCAGCCCAGGCGAGCGGGGGCGAGTTGGTGAATGGGTGCGCGGGCGTGGGATGAGCGGGTGCGCAGATGCGAGCACGCGGACGAGCGCTGGCAGGTGATCGTGGGCGGGGGACATGTGCGGGGCGCGGCGAGCGTGCAAGGGGAGCACGGGCGGGCGATCTCGCGGGGCATGGGCGGGCGCATGGAGCATGGCCCGGCTTGTTATGTGAGCGCGCAGGCGTGCGATCGATGGCCCATGCCCACACGCGCAAGCGCATAGGTGCGCGGGCTCGGCCTAGCTGGTGGCGCGTGCCGCTGGGGCGTTTCCCAGCTGTTTCCTCCTGGTTTCTCATGGCATATCTCGCGGTTCACCACGGTCTATGGGATTTCTGAGCGATTTGGATCATCCGATCGCCTGATCGAATAACTGGGATGAGTCTGACTGAGTTTAGGCTTGATTAAAGGCATTTGGATTTGGATTTTGATATAGTTTGAGATGTCGATCTTAGATCAGATGATCGGAAAGATTTTTTGATGGTTTTGGACTTCTTAGACGATGTTTAAGGTGGTTTTGGATTGATTTTGCTCATCTTTTTAATCTGGGACATCGAGGACCAATAGTGCAGAGAGCCATGGAGCCACGAAGAGAGGAGAAGAGGAGAGAGAAAGAGAAGGGAAAAGGGAAGAGGAAAGGGATTTTGGTTTGGAAGAAAAGAAAGGTTGTCATGCTATGATGGCATGGGATAGCGACCAGTTTTGGAGATATGTTAGGATTTGGGATAGAGAGAAAAAGAAAAGAGATAAAGATGGGAGAGAAGAGGAAGGAGAGAGAAGATGAGGAAAGAGAAAATCAGGGATAACCTTCTTCCTCAAAAATTTGTGAAACTAGGACTTGGTTTGAATTAATTAATTTATTATTATAGAAGATCAACCTTTTGAGCAGGAAGGATTTGGACGAATTTCGGGTATAGATTGATACCGGATATTTGGGATTAGCGATTGAAGGTAAGGATTCTGGACGTGATCACCAGTCTATATATTATTTTACATGGCATGATTTGATCCGTGCATATGAGCATTGGCATGCATGTTTGTTTTGCATCGTATATTTTGATTTTCTTGAGATGAATAATATGTTGAGATTATTAAATATGTTCCCATGTATCATGTTTATTCGAGTAAGTGATTTTTGATGGTTTGGACCGAGATGTCAGTTATTGAGAAGTTTGTGATGATATGATTTAGTTTGATATCATGATACAATTTGACAGGATGATGTGAAAGGATAAAGTGATAACAGTGTTTGGACTGCCATGGATCTGAAGTTGCCGGAGCCACGGGCTTCGTACGAAGAATAGCCGGCCATGGGCATTTAAAACATGGGACATCCAAAGTCACGGGCTTCGTACGTGAGCTAGCCTAGCCACAGGCTTAGAATACATGATTGATAGTGTGGTTGCCAGTCATGGGTGTCGCATGATAATGGCTAGTCCAGAATCCTAAAGAAGAGGAAAAGTTAATGAAAACATATAAAGGAAATATAATGTTATGAACGGTTTTTGATATACTTGTATGTGATTGGTTTTGGTTACATGATCGAAAAATTTATCGTTTTCCGTTATATTATTATGATCTTGCTGTTTTCAGTTTTTATATTAATACTGGTGTGATTGTGAGGGAACCTTACTGGCCTATAAAGCTCACAACCCCTATTTATTTTTCTTCTTCCACAAAGTTGTGTAGATATTCGGGCTCGGTGAAAAATGAGATTATTTTTTTGAGATAAGTGACTCTTGTGTACCTAGGCCTTGCATGATCTCTAGGATAAAACCTAGGATTTGTATGGCCGGTCGCGTAGCCGATTCCGATGCTAGATTCGGGGTGTGATAAATTAAGTACACAATTCTTTATAATCGACCCAATTCTATGCTATTAAATCAACAAAAGAACTTTGAGCATTAAACACTCTCTAGAATCCGAAGCCTTCATTCTCTTAACTTTTCCTATGATTTTATCATTTAATCTTTTATCTTATGAAAACCTCAAGCCCTCCTTAAATATAGAAATCATAATGTCATAATTAAAATAGCTTGGTGTCAAAATATCCCCGATCCTAGTCGGGTACAAGAATCACCACTCCTTTTAAGACACCAATAACTCTAGTTCAAATCCGGGTAAATCATATTCTTCTTGATAATTCAATTAGGCAATCAACTTTTTCTTTTGGAAAATTATTATTAACTCTAACAAAGTAAATGACTTTTAATCAATGCTTTTATGAATAGAATCAATCATATTATCACTCATAAAACTATCTTACCATGCTTTTAGCATCAATTAACAAACTACCTAAAATGTTGTCCCTCATAGGCTAAACCCATATAAATCTTCCAATGCCAATTTCTTTGCTTACTATAATCCAGTAACATGATAACCTAAATTTTCTTATAAATCATAATTTGACTTGGAGTTTAACATACCCAATATTCTCTAACAATTATAGGATAGATCCAGTAATTCAATCCAAAACTGCTAACATAGGCTATCGAGATTCTATTAAAATATATATACCATGTCAATATAATATAATCTAATCCACCAATAGAGAGCTACAAAGCTATACATCATTACAAACACATTTTTTTTTATGTATTTTCAATCTTAATCTACATACAGATTCATTGAAAAAGTATCCTTTCTAATATCCTTAACTCTTGCATAATCTATATCCTAAACATATTTTTATAGTGGTCCCAAGATTTATAATCCAATAATTTTGATACTATCCAAATCATATCCTAATCACTTATGCCATCGTTCCAAGTGATTATACTTTAAGCTTCGATACTATTCATGTTATGTCCAACCCACATATATCACAATCCCAAGTAATTATAAGCTAAGCTTCAATATCACTCATGTCATATCTTAATCACTTATGTTATAGTTCTAAATAATCAAAACCTAAGTTTTGATATCATTCTATCATGTCTTAATAACCACCATGTCCCAGTCTTGAAAAATCATGACCTGAATTTCGATATCACTTATATCTATCATAATCACTTATGCCATAATCTCAAATCATCATAACCTAAGCTCTGATATCATTTCTCTATCATGCCCCTAATCTAGCACTGAAATCGACTATGTACTAGTCGCACAACCTTAGGTTTTATCCTAGAGATCATGCCAGGCCTAAAAAATTTTTATTATAACTTCAATCCTCCATAATACTATTGACCATAATTTATAAAAAAATATCTAATATAAAGAACATAATACAGCTTATATGGTTACAATTTCAGTCATCCTTCAGTCATCTGATTGGTATTAACGATTCTCTAGCTATTCATCATTTCACCATGAATCCAATCCATCGTCAAGCTCGAATATTGTACAACTCTAGAAGGAAGAAAGTACAGGGTTGTAAACTTTACAGCCCAGTAAGGTCTCCAAATAGTCACACCAATAATAGTATAATTTAAAAATAATTAAAAAATAATAGTTTATCAGATTATGCAGTCAAAATAACTCAATGCCATATATAACAAACCTTTGGTAAAATCATGTTTTATTTTTATGTTTCCATTTAATCATTCTTCTTCTTTAGGGTTATGGATTAACCACAGTCATACTCCAGCCTATGACTGGCACACTATTGTCACACTCCCGCTTGTGATTGGCATATTATTATAACAATTTTGCATGTAACTATCACACAGTTTATCACAATCCTGCCTATGACTGGCACATAATTTATCACAATTCTGCTTGTGACTGGCAATCTCCTTGTCCAGCCTATGACTAGCAATTTTAGTAACCACGATCCCATGGCGTGGCTAGTCCAAATACCATATTTATTTGATTAATACTTCATCAACTCACATCATGTGGTCAAATCATGTCATTTATAATTTCTCAATAATCGGCATCATGGTCCAACCCATCCAAAGATAAATTTGCTTGATAAAACATGGTATACATGAACATAAATAATAATAACATTAATCATACTATCTATCACAAGAAGTTAAAATGTACCATGTGAAAATAACCATGTATACTAATACTCATGTACTCGGATCAAATCATATCATTTAATATATATAAAATTGATGATCAAGTCTAAAAATCCTTATCTCACTAGAGATAACTAATAAACCTGATATTGGTCCATACTTAGAACCCGCATAATGCCCTTCTGCTCAGAAGGCTGCCCCCTACAATATCAATTTTTAATATAAATAAATAATCTTAGTAGAGTAGTTGTAAATCCAAAACCTTTTACCCAAATTTCATTAGTGGTCCTCCCGTTGATACCCTCACTCCTTAAATTTTCAGAGAGAGACTTTTCAATCTCCCCCCTCACTATTTATTTATCATTTTTTCTTTCTCTCTCCTTTTTCTTCTTTCTCTCTCCTCTTCCTCCTCTTCTCTCTTGTTTTTCTTTTTTTCCTTTTTCTTTCCTTTTTCTCTTTCTTTCTTTCTTTCTTCTCTTCTCTTCCTTCTTTCTTCTTTTATCCCGAACCCTTGCTTTCTTCATCGACTCGATCGAACCGGCCTCCCCATGGTTGTCGGCGGTGGCCATGGGAGGTGGTCACCAGGAAGAAGACTCGGTGGACCAGAGGGAAGACGACGGCGCGGCCACCAACGATGCATAGCCCAAGCAAAATCAAACCGGAAATCCAACCAAAATCCCGATTAAAACCTCCCTAAAACTAAAATAAGAAAATAAAGGACTCACCGGCATTGAAGAAGCTCTTGGTCGCTTGTCGAAGAGGAGGACAACGGTGTGGAAGAAGGCTCATGGGCTCGGTTGGCGGCAGTGAGGGAGATTTAAAGAAAACAAACTGATTGATTTTCTTGCCATTTGGGGAAGCAATACCTCATCGATCGGAGTCCTATCCTATCCCAAACTCATTGCCGACAATGTCCCTCTTCTCCACGGCTATCCCAGCACCTTTTTTGATGAATTTTCCAGCCAAAAAGAGGGGAGGATGAGTCCCCTGTTTCGATTCTCTTTCCCTCTCTTTTTTCTGCGTTTTGGGTTGAAGTCAGCTGGGCCTATCAACTTCGGTCCAAAAAGCCCATATCTCACACAAACATTATAAAGCAGAAGTCAAAAATAAAAAAAAAGGATTAATATCCTATGTAGTGGTAGAGGTAGAGAATATTTTCCTACTAAATTTGATGTCTTTGTGAGGAACAAGGGATAGTACATTAGAATTCAACACTTCACACTTCACAACAGAATGGGTTGGCAGAAAGAAAAAAACATACCTTAATGGATATGGTTAATTCAATGATTTTAAATGCCAAATGGCCTTTTAATTTATGGGGAGAGGCTTTGCTAGTTGCTTGTCATATTCATGACAGAATTCCATTGAGGAAAATGAAGGTTTCTTTATATGAGATATGGAAAAAAAGAAAACCAAACTGGACTATCTCAAAGTGTCGGGGTGCTTGGCCTTTAATAGAGTTTTAGATCCAAAGAGAACCAAGTTGGGTTCAAGAGTGATAAAGAGTGTGTTTGCAGGATATGCTCAAAATTCTAAAGCTTATATATTATTAGACTTAGAGTCTAAAATTATCATCGAAACAAGAGATGCAGAATTTATTGAAAATAAATTTTGAAGTAATACTGTAACAAAGCATACTTGTACCATAGAAAATTTGCAAGCACAGCCACAAGGTTTATTTCTTTGAGGGTTCTAGTGATCAAGGAAATAACAGAAAGGATGAGAACATCACTACTGAACCAAGAAGATGTCAAAGAATGAGAAAAGGAAAAAAATTAGGTCCAGAGTTTATTTCTTTTTAATCTATTGTCTTCCGAGTTGAAGGAGGTAGAACTATTGTACTTAATAAGATACCCATTTTGCTACACATTGAAAATGTTGGGTGCTGGAGCCTAATACATCGAGTGGACAAAGTTTGATTAAGATCCAAAGACATGGGGCTGAACCACATCAAGCTAAAGAAGGAAACCAAGGAGGCGCCAACACCTAAGGAAGAATCCTATATTGCTACTTGGACTTAGAGCCGGATTGGACTCCTTTTGAGCATGGGAATTGAGTGCCTTTATGAATCCTATTTGAGGTCTAACTAGACCTCCTAACCCTAAGATGCCACCTCTCTCTCTCTCTCTCTATACACACACGAGAGAGAGAAAAGGGGGCATGAGATAGGTTGAAGAAGGAGAAAAAAGAGAGGGAGAAGACCAGCTAGCATGATATATACCTCCTAGGGTGCTTCCAGGTTTGAGAAGCATATCTAGAAAAGGGTTTTTCTTCCAATAGAAGCAGCAATTGCATCCAGAAGAGAGAAAACTTGAGAGAGGTTCTTCTTTTATTTTTCATCTTTTATATTCCTGTAACTTCCTATATTTTTTAATTAAGAAAGAGAGATATTCCATGTAGCTATGGATGTAAGGGCAATAGGTTCCGAACCATGTAAACCTCCTATATATTGTGCTTGTGCTCTATTAATTTTTCTATTATTTTTTTTGTACCTACCTTCTTCTTCCACAATCCTATAATTTTACTATGCACATTGATGTGGCGAGACCGCTGACGTGGAAAACTGACAGGCACCATGTCAAAGGAGACCGCCGCGTCAGATGCCAAGGCAACACCTCAGCCCGGACCGCTCTGCCGAGCTGAGCTGAGCTCTCTCAAGACAACGAGTCGAGCTCCGTCCTCCGCTAGGTCGGGCCCGCGAGCTCGGGACGCCTAGGCTGGAGCCGCACTCCGCCCTTTAGAGCGAGACCGTCGGAGGTTGAGCCCGGTCGGAGTCGAGCTCAGCACTCCTCTGCCACGTGGAGCCTCTCCGAGCGCGAGCCCTCTGGACCGGGCCCGCACTCCGCCCTCCAGAGCGAGACCCTCGGAGGTTGAGCCCTGTGGTCGGAGTCGAGCTCAGTACTCCTCCATCACTTGGAGCCTCTCCGAGCATGAGCCCTCTGAATTGGACCCGCACTCTGCCCACCAGAGCGAGACCCTCGAAGGTTGAGCCTTGTGGTTGGAGTCGAGCTCAGCACTCCTTCGCCACGTGGAGCCTCTCCGAGCGCGAGCCCTCTGGATTGGGCCCACACTCCGCCCTCTAGAGCGAGACCCTCAGAGGTTGAGCCCTATGGTCGGAGTCGAGCTCAGCACTCCTCCGTCACGTGGAGCCTCTCCGAGCGCGAGCCCTCTGGACCGGGCTTGCACTCCGCCCTCCGGAGCGAGACCCTCGGAGGTTGAGCCCTGTGGTCGGAGTCGAGCTCAGCCCTCCTCCGCCACGTGGAGCCTCTCCGAGCGCAAGCCCTCCGGACCGAGTCTGCATTCTGCCCTCCTCCACCAAGGCGACCCCACAAGCTCGGAGCGTCTAGATCGGAGCAAGCCCTGCCATTCCGGGACGCCGGCGAGCCGCCCAAGGACTACGGAACGGCGCCCCTCATACTGCCATAACTACCTGTCCGTCCGTACTTCCAGGAGGATGGGCCGGCCAGAGAGCACGACCTCCTAGGACGGTGACCCCCGGATCGAGGCTCTGCCAAGCTTCCTGGAATGGGACGATCGGAGAGGATGTCAGAACGAATGGAAGCTTCCCCTACCATATGTCAGGAAAGATGTCCCATCCATGGCACGGAATCCTGCCGCACGTGCCTGCCAGCCCAGCGAGGATCCCGAGGCAAGCATCCAATGGCCATTTTTTCAACTACAAAGAACAATTGACACCCCCAAAAGGGGGAAGGTAACAACAACTCACGAACAACACAAGTGCAAGCTCGATCAAGAGAGCAAAGCACCACCACCACCACTACTGAAAAGAAAATAAGGGAAACAAGGAGAAGCGGTGGAACAGGGAACCCCTCTGTCCCCGCCATTATTCTCCCTCTGCTATGTTTTCGTCTTCACTCCCATATCCTTTACTCCTAGTATGGAGTCCATCAAGAGGGGCCCGACCAGGAGGATCTGTTCTCCTGGATCGTCACTGACTTGACCGTCGGAGTGCCCCCGTCGAAAATCCTGGCCTGGGTCACTAACCTCCGTTTCGCAAGTCCAGGAGTAGAGGACCACCAGGCAGCGAAGGGAACACACTCTGGCACTGACAGCAGCTACGGGCCACAGCGATCTTGGTGGCAACACACATCACTATCTGACTTTGCTTTTAAAGAGCATTTCTCCTAATAGAAAACGATCCAAAAATTATATAGAGGCAATGGCATGTAGAGATGCAACCTTCTCGAAGGAGGCAATAAATGATGAAATGGACTCAATATTGTCAAACAATATGTGGGATCTAGTGAATTTACCTCTAGGATCAAAGCCAATAGAATGCAAATGGATTTTTTAAAAAGAATATAATATATATGGTACTTTGCAAACCTTTAAGGCTAGATTAGTAGCTAAAGGATTTACATAAAAGGAAGGCATAGATTGTTTTGATACATATACTCTAGTAACAAGTATAACATCCCTTAGGGTTTTAATGGCACTAGTATCTATCTACAAATTGCAAATACATCAAATGGATATAAAAATAGTCTATTTAATTGGTGATCTTGATGAAGAAGTTTATATGGAGCAATTGGAAGGCTTTGTGCTATTAAAAAATGAAAAGAAAGTGTGTAAATTAGTCAATTCATTATATGGTTTAAATCAAGGACCAAAATAATGGCATAATAAATTTGACTTTATAATCTTGTAAAATAGTTTCAGATATAATAAAGCTGATAAGTGTATTTATTTTAAGTTTACAGAAAATTATAGTGTGATCATTTGTCCTTTTTATGTTGATCGATTGTTAATTTTTGGAACTAACCTTGAGGGTGTTCATGAAACCAAGAAGTATCTAATTTCTAAGTTTAAGATGAAGGATCTTAATGAAGTAGATACCATCTTAGGTATAAAGGTGACGAAGCATGGTGGGGGCTTTGCTCTAAACTAGTGTCATTATGTAAAAAAATTACTTGAAAAGTTTAAACATTTTGGGATAAAAGTATCTAATACTCCTTATGAAACCGACAAAAAATTAGTTGAAAATACTGAATGGGTAATGGAACTGTCACGCCCCGAATCCAGTACCAGAATCGGTTACGTGACTGGCCGCACGAACCCTAGAATACATTCTAGCATTCATGCAAGGTCTAAAAATCTTTCATTATAACTTCAATCCTTCATAATATTATTAATTACAATTCATAAGAAATTATCTAATACAAAGGGAATAATACTACACATATGGTTCAATTTCAGACATCCTTCAGTCATCTACTTGGTACTAAAAATTTTCTAGCTACTCATCATTTCTTCACGAATCTCATTCATCACCAAACTTAAATATCCTGCAAAACTTTGAGAAGGAAAAATAAATAGAGGGTTATGAGCTTTACAGCCCAATAAGGTCTCCAAACAGTCACCAATAATTATAATAATTTAAAAATAGCAAGGATATAAGAGTATATCATGTCATGCAACGAAACAACTCAAATGTCATATATAACAAAATCTTTCGTAAAATCATGTTTTCTTTTTATGTTTTTAATTTAATCATCCTTTTTTAGGATTTCGGACTAGCCATGGTCATGCTCTAGCTCATGACTGGCAACCTCATAATTGACCATTTACTCGTGGTCAGGCTAGTCTCATAATTGACCATTTACTCGTTCTTAGACTAGTCTCATAATCGACCATTTACTTGTGGTCAAGCTAGTCTCATAATCGGCCATTTACTCATGGTCAGACTAGTCTCATAATCGTCCATTTCTCGTGGTCAAGCTAGCTCATGTATAAAGCCCGTGGCTCAGGCTATATAATCACGGTACCATCGTGGCATGGCTAGTCCAATTATCTCATTCTCTTAATTAAGACTTTATCATCATGTCAAATCATATCATAATGTCAAATCATGAAATCTCAAATCTTTTAATGACTAACATCGCGGTCTGAACTATATAAATATCACTTTATTTGATAAAACATGGTATACAAGAATATAGCCAATAATAATAATCATACTGTCCAATGTAAAAAGTCAAACTATTCGATGCAAAAATAAATCATGCATGCCAATCATATGCACATAGATCAAACCATGTCATAATAAACATATATATAACTGGTGAACAGGTCCAGAGATCCTTACCTTCAAGAACTAACCCAAAATATCTAGTATCAATTTATACTCGGAGCTCGCTCAATACCTTCCTGCTCAGAAGGCTATCCCCTACAGGTACAATAACAATTTTTTTAATTAATAATCCTAGGGTAATTATAAACCCAAACCCTTTTACCCAAATTCCTTCAATGATTTATTCGTAAATCTTAATCTCATGAATTTCCAAAATAAGACTTTTCGATCTCCCCTTTCCAATATATATATATATATATTCTTTCTGTCTCCTTATCTTCCTCATATTCTCTTTCTTTTTCTCTTAATTTTCTCTCTCCTCATTTTTTTCTTTTTTTCCTTCTTTCCTCTTCTTTCCTTTTTTTCTTTGTTCCCTTCTCTCCTTCATTTCCACCAAACAGAACCCCCCTGCTACTTTTTGGCTCAACCAAACCGACCCCTCCCACGGTTGCTGATGGTGGCCATGGGGGTGGCTACCGGGGGGCTCGACGGATGGAGGTGGACGGTGGCACGACCACCGGCGGTCCATGGCCCCATAACCAACCCAAACAAACCGAATCAAGAAAAATTAACCAAACCAAAATCTAAATTAAATCCTCTTAAGAACACTCACCAGGCCTCGACAAATTTTCAGATGCTTTCCGGAGAGGAAATGTGGAAGAATTAATGGAACTCGATTCGACGATGGTGGAGGGGAATTTAAAAAGGAACATTGATAGTTTCCTCATCGTTTGGGAAGTGAAGACTGCCCGATCGGAGTCCTATCCTATCCCAAACTCATCATCGACTTCTCCCCTCCCCTCCACGACTCTCCTTCCCAAGTCCTTTGGCAAAGTTCCCTGCCGAACAACGCAAACACTCCTCCCTTGTTTCGGCTTCAGACTCCATTTTTTTTTCTATGATTAGGCTGAAGTTGGCTGGGCTTGCTGACTTTGGCCCAAGCCCGAGTTTCACATTCTTTCCCTGTTATAATAATTTCGTCCTCGAAATTAGCTTGATTGAGATTTTGAACCTTAAAGGTAACCAACTCTCATGTCTTTCTTAAACTCCCAAATAGTCTCCCTCTTAAGGTACTTGCTTTCCAAGTCTCAATAACATTCAAAACTTGATCTTTTCCATTTACAATCCATATCAAATTTTCTTGAGCTTTTCCAAAAGAATGCTAATCTTTCGATGTCAATACAATTAATTTATCCTTAATCAAAGTGTACAAAGCATTCAACCCTTTCCATTCATCCTAGATCAACCCCATTACTTACATTATAAAAATCGCGTTCCTAATCCTAAGTCAGATCTTACGTATAACACCTAAAGATTTGAAATCCAATTTCAAATTTATTCTTGTAACTTTTATCATGTCCCGATTGATCATGATACTAAATTCAAATATCTCTCAAATCACAGTCCACATTGATCATAACCATAATTTCAATATCATTCATGTCATGTCCTAATCATTTACATTATAGTTTCAAGTAACCATAATTTAAGTTTTGAGATCATTTTGTCATGTCCTAATAACCACCATGTGATTTCCAAATCATTTGTATCCCAGTCTTGAATAATCATGACCTGACTTCCAATGTCACTTATATCTATCATAATCACTTATACCACAGTTCCAAGTCATCCTAAGCTCTGACACTATTCTTGTCATATCCTAATAACTATCATGTTATTATCATTTTAATCACTTGTATCACTGTCCCAAATGATCATAACCTAAGCTCTGATACCACTCTGTCATGTCCCAAATCCAGTACTGGAATTGGCTACGTGACTGGCCGCACAAATCCTAGAATACCTTCTAACATTCATGCAAGGCCTAAAAATTTTTCATTATAACTTCAATCATTCATAATATTATTGATCACAATTCATAAGAAATTATTTAATACAAAGGGAATAATACTACACATATGGTTCAATTTCAGACATCCTTCAGTCATCTACTTGGTACTAAAAACTCTCTAGCTACTCATCATTTCTTCCCGAATCTCATTCATCACCAAACTTAAATATCCTATACAACTCTGAGAAGGAAAAATACATAGAGGGTTATGAACTTTACAGCCCAGTAAGATCTCCAAACAGTCATCAATAATTATAATAATTTAAAAATAGCAAGGATATAAGAGTATATCATGTCATGCAACGTAATAACTCAAATATCATATATGACAAAATATTTCATAAAATCATGTTTTCTTTTTATGTTTTCGATTTAATCATCATTCTTTAGGGTTCTAGACTAGCCACGGTCATGTTCCAGCCCATGACTGGCAACCACATAATCGACCATTTACTCATGGTTAGGCTAGTCTCATAACTAATCATTTACTCGTGCTCAGACAGTCTCATAATCGACCATTTACTCGTGGTCAAGCTAGTCTCATAATCGACCATTTACTCATGGTTAGACTAGTCTCATAATCGACCATTTCTCGTGGTCAAGCTAGCTTACATACAAAGCCTATGGCTCAGGCTGTGTAACTACGGTACCACCGTAGCATGGCTAGTCCAATTATCTCATTCTCTTAATTAACACTTTATCATCATGTCAAATCATATCACGATATCAAATCATGAAATCTCAAATCTTTCAATGACCAGCATCACGGTCCGAACTATATAAATATCACTTTATTAAATAAAATATGATATACAGGAATATAGCTAATAATAATAACAATCGTACTGTCTAACGTAAAAAGTCAAACTATTCCATGTAAAAATAAATTATGCATGCCAATCATATGTGCATGGATCAAACCATGTTATAATAAGCACATATATAACTGGTCAACAGGTCTAAAGATCCTTACATTCAAGAGCTAACCTAAAATATCCGATATTAATCTATACCCGAAGCTCGCTCAACACCTTCTTGCTCAGAAGGATGTCCCTTACAGGTACAATAACAATTTTTTTAATCAATAATCCTAGAATAATTATAAACCCAAATCCTTTTATCCAAACTCCCATGATTTATCCATAAATCTTAATCTCACGAATTTCCAGAATAAGACTTTTCGATCCTCCCTTTCCAATATATATATATATATATATATGTTTTCTTTCTCTCTCCTCATCTTTCTCATATTCTCTTTCTTCTTTTTCTTCATATATATATATATATATATATATTTTCTCTCTCTCCTCATCTTTCTCATATTCTCTTTCTTCTTTCTCTTCATATTCTCTCTCCTCATTTTTTTTTTTTTTTTCCTTCTTTCCACTTCTTTCCTTTTTTTTTTTTTTTGTTCCCTTCTCCTCTCCTTCATTTCCACCGAACAAAACCCCCCTGTTGCTCTTTTGGCTCGACCAACTTGTCCCCCCCCATGGTTGTCGGCGACGGCCATGGGGGTGGCTACCGTGGAGGCTCGACGGACTGGATGTGGATGGTGGCACGACCACCGGTGCTCCACGGTCCCATAACCAACCCAAACGAACTGAATCAAGAAAAATAAACCAAACCAAAATCTAGAATAAATCCTCTTAAGAACACTCACTGGGCCTCGATGGATTTTTGGATGCTTGCCGGAGAGGGAAACGACCGCTTGGAAGAATCGATGGAACTCGATTCGGCGATGGTGGAGGGGAATTTAAAGAGAAACATCGATGATTTCCTCGCCGTTTGGGAAATGAAGACCGCTCGATCGGAGTCCTAGCCTATCCGAAACTCATCATCGACTTCTCCCCTCCCCTCCATGACTGTCCCCCCTGAGTCCTCCGGTGAAGTTCTCGGCCAAACAACGCAAACACTCCTCCCCTGTTTCAGCTTCGGACTCCATTTTTTCTGTGATTGGGTTGAAGTCGGCTGGGTTTGCCGACTTTGGCCCAAGCCGGGGTTTCACAGGAACAACTTGAATATACCAGTACTATTGGAAGTCTAATGTATGATATGCATTGCATTAGACTAGGTGTTGCATTTGTTGTGTGCAAATTATCAAAGTTCACTAGTAAACCTAGTACAAATCACTGGAAGGCTATGAACAAGGTTTTGGGCTATTTAAAGAAAACCATGAATTTAGGATTATTTTATGGTGATTATCATGCTGTACTAGAATGTTTTATTGGTGCAAGTTGGATTACTAATGCAAATGATAATAAATCTACATCAAGTTGGATATTCACACTTGGCGATGGAGCCGTTAGTTAGGCTTTTAAAAAGCAAACTTGAATCTCCCATTCTATAATGGAGACTAAATTTGTTGCATTGGCACCGCACAAGAAAGTAGAATAGCTAAGAAATTTATTATTAGATATTAAGTTGTGGCCGCAACCTATGCCAGCTATTTTCTTACACCATGATAGCGAGGCTACTATGTCTAGGTCTTATAGTAAGGTTTACAATGGTAAGTTAAGACTAATAAGTTAAAGATATGAGTATGTAAGACAATTAATAGTAGATGGTATAGTAAGCATTGTATATGTTAGGTCAAGCAACAATCTAGCAGATCCATTGATAAAAGATTTGTCAAGGGATATGATAAAAAATATGGCTGCTAGAATGGGCTTAAGCCCCTTTTTTAGTAGTCATTAATAATGGGAACCCAACCTTGATTTAACAAAAACTATTTCTAAGGTTTAAAGGGTAATAACAAGTTACTAATATGTGACTAAGATGGCACTGAAACTTATATTGATCCCGAGAGGGAAAATCAGTGCTAATTGCTATGAAACCGAGTGAATAGTTATTCTTAATGGAATCCAATCAATGTGCTTGAAGTAGTAGGGACTTTTTAAGGGATTCCACCTATATAAATATAGAAGTGGGGTCGCTTCTAACAAGAGTTTGAGGATTTTAACACTTGTGAATATTCATGAAACTAAGATAAGTACATGGCCATAATAGTGCTAAAGCAACATAAAACCTCTAATCAAAACTGGATATGATTGTATGTATGACATCTCTGGTTTTAATATAAAACTGATCATTTAAGCAAATAGCCACCAACGACTTTATTAAGACTTTAAAATGTTTACATTAATTGTAGGTTTAAATCATACCCTTGATTGTATTATTAGAAACTAAAGAAAATTTTATATTACAATCTAGTGGCCAAATTTTGGATAGATTGTAATATATTAATAAGAAACAAGAAAAGATGAGGAAGGACCAATGGGTGCAACGTACAGTCTCCTCTTAGAAAATAAATAAATAAAAGAAGGGAAAGGAAGGGGCTAAAGGATGTTTATGGTTGTTTTCTGTCACGCCCCGAATTCAGCAACGAAATCGGCACGTGACCGGCCGCATAAATCCTAGATTTTATCCTAGAGATCATGCAAGGCCTGGGTACACAAGAGTCACGTACTTCAAATAAATCTTATTAATCACCAAGCCAAATATCTGCACGATTCTGTAGAAGAAGAAAGTAGGTTGTGAGCTCTACAGCCCAGTAAGGTCTCCAAACAGTCACCATCAATAATAATAATTTGAAAATAATAAGGATATAAGAGTACACATCATACCATGCAACGAAACAACTCAAATGTTACATACGACAAAACCTTTTTGCAAATTCATGTTCAATTTTCAAGTTTTCAATTTAATCATCCTTCTTCTTCAGAGTTCTGGACTAGCCACGGTCATACTCCAGCCTATGACTGGCACACTATTGTCACACTCCCGCCTGTGACTGGCAATCTCATAATCGACCATGTACAATCTGCCCATGGTCAGGCTTATGTACTAAGCCCGTTCTGGCTGTGTAATTGACCATGTACAACCTGTCCATGGCCAGGCTCACGTACTAAACCCACTTTGGCTATATAATTGACCATGTACAACCTGTCCATGGCCAGGCTCACGTACTAAGCTCGCTCTAACTTTATAACCACGATCCCGTGGCATGGCTAGTCCAAATACCGTTAACACTTTATCTTAACACATCATCATGTCAAATCATATCATGATGTCACACCACATCATGATGTCAACCAAGAAATCTCAAATCTTTCGATGATCGGTATCACGGTCGAAACCATCAAAATATAACTTTTATCCGATAAACACTATATCCATAATATAAAATAATAACAACCATAATCATATTGTTCTTCATAAAAACTCAACTACACCATGCAACAATAAATCATGCATGCCAATGCTCATGTACTTGGATCAAAACCATTCATGCAAAATAATATATAGACTGGTGATCACGTCTAGAATCCTTACCTTCAACCACTAATCCCAAATATCTGGTATCAATCCATATCCAAAATTCGTCCAAATCCTTCCTGCTCAAAAGATTAATCTCCTACAATAATAAATAAATTTATTCAAATCAAATCCTAGTTTCACAAATTTTGAAAAAAGAAGATTATCCTTGATTTTCTCTTTCCTCATCTTCCAAACCAAAAATCCTTCCCTATCCCCTTCTCTCTCTTCTCCTCTTTCTCTTTCTTCCTTCTTCTCTCCTCTTTTCCCTTCTCCTTCTCTCTCATCTCCTCTTTTCTTGGCTCTCTGCAAGCTCTTCCTTGCTTCCTATCGACATCCAGGTTAAAAAGAGGAGAAAAACCCATCCAAAATCACCTCAAACGTAACCTGAGAAGTCCAAAACCATCATAATATCTTCCTAGCCATCAGATATGAGATCGATGCCTCAAACCGTGTCCAAATCCAAATCGAAAAGCACCTAATCAAGTCTAAACTCCTTCGGATCAATCCTAGCCATTCAATCGAATGATCGGACGGTCCAAATCGCTCAGAAACCCCATGAACCGCCGTACACCATGAGAAACGGGCTGGGAAACGCGTGGGAAACGCCCATGCGACTGCCGTTTCCAGCTGGGCCGGGCCCAGCGCCCGCGCGTGTGGGCCTGGGCCGCGCCTTGCGCGCGCCCACGACAGGTTTGGCTGCGCCTCGTGCGCTCGCCCGTGCGTTGCCTCGCTCGCCGCGCTCCCTCGCGCCCGCGCATGCGCCGCGCACCGCGTGATCGCCCGCGCGCACGCTCTCCATCGCGTGGTCGTGCGCTCCTGCCTACCCCCACTGGCATTGGGCCTCGCAGTCACTGGGCCGGTTCGGCAGGCTGGACGGCAGGCCATCAAACCTTTTTCTTTTTTTTTCCGGGTGTTACATTCTCCCCCCGTTAAAAAGAATTTCGTCCTCGAAATTATCTTGATTGAGATATGAATCAGTGCTCCCATCATAACACTCCTAAATCACTACGCTTCTGCTGCGCACTCTGATATAATTTACTAAACCTTCTAAGTTCACTAATAAATCCTTCCAGAAATTTCTGTCATGTCTTACTAATCATCGTATTAATTCCCTAATCTCTTATAGCACAATTTCAAACAATCATCACTTGAATTCAATACCACTCATATCTATCATAATCACCTTGCCATAGTCCCTAAATCATCATAACTAAAATCTGTCACAATTCTTGTCATATCCTAATAACCATCATGTCATTATTATTATTATTATCCACTTGTATCACCATCCCAAGTGATCATAACCTAAGCTCTGATACCATTCTGTCATGCCCCGAATCCAGCAATAAAATCGGCACGCGACCGGCCGCACAAATCCTAGGTTTTATCCTAGAGATCATGCAAGGCCTGGGTACACAAGAGTCACTTACTTCAAATAAACCTTATTAATCACCAAGCCAAATATCTGCATTATTCTGTAGAAGAAGAAAGTAGGTTGTAAGCTCTACAGCCCAGTAAGGTCTCCAAACAGTCACCATCAATAACAATAATTTGAAAATAACAAGGATATAAGAGTACACATTATACCATGCAACGAAACAACTCAAATGTCACATACGATAAAACCTTTTTGCAAATTCATGTTCCATTTTCAAGTTTTCAATTTAATCATCCTTTTTCTTCAGAGTTCTGGACTAGCCACGGTCACACTCCAGCCTGTGACTGGCACACTATTGTCACACTCCCGCCTGTGACTGGCAACCTCATAATCGACCATGTACAATCTGTCCATGGTCAGGCTCACGTACTAAGCCCGCTCTGGCTGTGTAATTGACCATATACAACCTGTCCATGGCCAGGCTCACGTACTAAGCCCACTTTGGCTATATAATTGATCATGTACAACCTGCCCATGGCCAAGCTCACGTACTAAGCTTGCTCTGGCTTTATAACCACGATCCCGTGGCATGGCTAGTCCAAATACCATTAACACTTTATCTTTACACATCATCATGTCAAATCATATCATGATATCACACCACATCATGATGTCAACCAAGAAATCTCAAATCTTTCGATGATCGGTATCACGGTCCAAACCATCAAAATATAACTTTTATCTGATAAACACTGTATCTATAATATAAAATAATAACAACCATAATCATATTGTTCTTCATAAAAACTCAACTACACCATGCAACAATAAATCATGCATGCCAATGCTCAGGTACTCGGATCAAAACCATGCATGCAAAATAATATATAGACTGGTGATCACGTCTAGAATTCTTACCTTCAACCACTAATCCCAAATATATGGTATCAATCCATACCCGAAATTCATCTAAATCCTTCCTGCTCAAAAGATTAATCTCCTACAATAATAAATAAATTCATTCAAATCAAATCCTAGTTTCACAAATTTTGAGAAAAAAGATTATCCCTGATTTTCTCTTTCCACATCTTTCAAACCAAAAACCCTTCCCTCTCCCCTTCTCTTTCTTCTCCTCTTTCTCTTTCTTCCTTCTTCTCTCCTCTTTTCTCTTCTCTTTCTCTCTCTTCTTCTCTTTTCTTGGCTCTCTGCAGGCTTTTCCCTGCTTCCTAACGACATCCAGGTTAAAAAGAGGAGAAAAACTCATCCAAAATCATCTCAAACATAACCTGAGAAGTCCAAAACCATCATAATATCTTCCCAGCCATCAGATCTGAGATCGATGCCTCAAACCACGTCCAAATCCGAATCCAAAAGCACCTAATCAAGCCTAAACTCATTCGGATCAATCCTAGCCATTCGATCGGACGATCGGACAGTCCATATCGCTCAGAAACCCCATGGACCACCGTGCACCGCAAGAAATGAGCTGGAAACACCCACGCGACGGCCGCTTCCGGCTGGGCCGGGCCCAACGCCCACGTGCATGGGCCTGGGCCATGCCTCGGGCGCACCCCCGATGGGTTGGGCAGCACCTCGCGCGCCCGCCCGCGCGTCGCCTCGCTCGCCACGCTCCCTCGCGCACGCGCTCTTGCACCGCGTTATCGCCCGTGCGCATGCTCTCCATCGTGCACTCGTGCGCTCCCGCCTGCCCCTGCTGGTGTTGGGCCGCGCAGTCACTAGGCCGGTTCAGCAGGCGGGCCGGCAGGCCATCAAACCTTTTTTTTTTTCCTGGGTGTTACATTCTCCCCCGTTAAAAAAAAATTCGTCCTTGAAATTAGCTTGATTGAGATCTAAATCAGTGCTCGTATCATAACACTCCTAAATCACTACGCTTCCGCTGCGCACTCTGATATAATTTACTAAACCTTCTAGGTTCACTAATAAATCCTTCCAGAAATTTTTATCCTGTCTTACTAATCATCGTATTAATTCCTTAATCTCTTATAGCATAATTTCAAACAATCATGACTTGAATTCAATACCACTCATATCTATCATAATCACCTTGCCATAGTCCCCAAATCATCATAACTAAAATCTGTCACAATTCTTGTCATGTCCTAATAACCATCATGTCATTATTATTATTATCCACTTGTATCACCATCCCAAGTGATCATAACCTAAGCTCTGATACCATTCTGTCACACCCCGAATCCAGCAACGAAATCGGCATGCGACCGGCCGAAACCCTAGGTTTTATCCTAGAGATCATGCAAGGCCTGGTTATACACAAGAGTCACTTACTTCAAGAAAACATTATTCATCACCAAGCCAAATATTTGCATGATTCTGTAGAAGAAGAAAGTAGGTTATGAGCTCTACAGTCCAGTAAGGTCTCCAAACAGTCACCATCAATAATAATAATTTGAAAATAACAAGGATATAAGAGTACACATCATACCATGCAATGAAATAACTCAAATGTCACATACGACAAAACCTTTTTGCAAAATCATGTTCCATTTTCAAGTTTTCAATTTAATCATCCTTCTTCTTCAGAGTTCTGCACTAGCCACGGTCACACTCCTGCCTGTGACTGGCACACTATTATCACACTCCCGCCTGTGACTGGCAATCTCATAATCGACCATGTATAATCTGCCTATGGCCACGCTCACGTACTAAGCCTGCTCTGGCTATGTAATTGACCATATACAACCTGCCCATGGCCAGGCTCACGTACTAAGCCCGCTCTGGCTATATAATTGACTATGTACAACCTTCCTATGGCCAGGCTCACGTACTAAGCCCGCTCTAGCTTTATAACCACGATCCCATGGCATGGCTAGTCCAAATACCATTAACACTTTATCTTTATACATCATCATATCAAATCATATCATGATGTCACACCACATCATGATGTCAACCAAGAAATCTCAAATCTTTCGATGATCGGTATCACGGTCCAAACCATCAAAATATAACTTTTATCCGATAAACACGGTATCCAGAATATAAAATAATAACAACCATAATCATATTGTTCTTCATAAAAATTCAACTACACCATGCAACAATAAATCATGCATGCCAATGCTCATGTACTCGGATCAAAACCTTGCATGTAAAATAATATATAGACTGGTGATCATGTCCAGAAGCCTTACCTTTAACCGCTAATCCCAAATATCTGGTATCAATCCATACCCGAAATTCGTCCAAATCCTTCTTGCTCAAAAGATTAATCTCCTATAATAATAAATAAATTCATTCAAATCAAATCCTAGTTTCACAAATTTTGAGAAAAAAGATTACCCCTGATTTTCTCTTTCCTTATCTTCAAAACCAAAAACCCTTCCCTCTCCCCTTCTCTCTCTCTCCTCTTTCTCTTTCTTCCTTCTTCTCTCCTCTTTTCCCTTCTCTTTCTCTCTCTTCTCCTTTTTTCTTGGCTCTCTGTAGGCTCTTTCCTGCTTCCTATCGATGTCCAGGTTAGAAAGAGGAGAAAAATCCATCCAAAATCATCTCAAACGTAATCTGAGAAGTCCAAAACCATCATAATATCTCCCTAGCCATCAGATCTGAGATCGATGCCTCAAACCACGTCCAAATCCGAATTTAAAAGCACCTAATCAAGCCTAAACTCTTTCGGATCAATCTTAGCCGTTCGATCGGACGATCGGATGGTCTAGATCGCTCAGAAATCCCATGGACCGCCGTGCACCGCGAGAAATGGGCTAGGAAACGCGTGGGAAATGCCCACGCGACGGTCGCTTCCTGCTGGGCAGGGCCCAGCACCTGCGCGCGCCGCACACGTGGGACTGGGCCGTGCCCCGCGCACCCGTGACGGGTTGGGCCGGGCCTCGCGCGCCGGTCCGCGCGTCGCCTCGCTCGCCGCGCTCCCTCGCGCCCGCGCACGCGCTCTTGCACTGTGTGATCGCCCGCACGCACGCTCTCCATCGCGCGCTCGTGCGCTCCCGCCTTCCCCTGCTGGCATTGGGCTGCGCAGTCTCTTGGCCGGTTCGGCAGGCGGGCTGACAGGCCATCAAACTTTTTTTTTTTGGGTGTTACATTTTCTAAAGAGACTTTTTAAAAAGATATCTCTACTAAATAGAGTTCAATTTAAATTAATGTCTTGAAGAGGTGTTTCACCACAGTAGACTTTAGTTTAAACTGAAGAGTCATATATTTACAAGCATTTCAACATTGTAAGGCAACCTGTGGCATTAGAGTTCAGCTTAAATTGAAGAATCATGTAACTATGAATAGAAAAGTCATTTATCTATGGATTGAAAGGTTACATATCTACAAATTAAAAGTCAAATATGAACAAAATCATGTATTCAGGGAAAGGTGCCTTTGCACCTATTCAGATTGTATAAATATAGAGCTTGTGACCAAAAACAACAATCGATCCTCTCCCTTCCATCTTAAAACCTTTACTCTTTTCTAGTTTTCTAAATAGTTTCCTAGAAAGGTCAAGGGGATTCTTCAAAATTGTTATCTGCAAAATCCATAAGGCTTCTTTGTATCCTAGGAGTGTGTTTGCCTTGAAGCCATTAGCAAACTCTTTTGAATGGGAACAAATAACACTCTAACAATAGTGATTATGTGTCTAGGAGAATCTTAAGATTTTTTTTTAAATTGTTTTCTATGCACCTACTTTTCTTAACAAAAATAAAATGATGCAGGTTAGTTGTAAGGATCCGTGTGGGCATATATTTAGTCTCATATCGATTATTTATAGAAAAGATCTTGAATACTTATATAGGATCGAGAAATCTAAAACTATCTTCTGATTAGCTTTTTGGATAAGGTCTTGGATTATTATAAATGGTATCAGAGCGGACTTGACCCATAACCTATATCAATTAGAGGATACTACAGTACAGGTTCATGGATTGATTATGGATTGATCATGGTATTTATGAATAAATAAATGAAATTGAACCCTTAGCCTGGCAAGGATGCCTTCCATGGGGGGAGTATGTGAGCATCCATGCTGGCATGTGCTTAGTACCACATTGGTTATTTGTGAGAAAGATCTTGGATACTTATATAGGATCGAAAAATCTAAAATTATCTTTAGGCTAACCTTTTTGGATAAGGTCTTGGATTATTATTTTAATCAAGATCTAAAAGACTTTAATTATGAAAATTATCATCAAAATGATATCAACATGAAACTTAAAAGGCCATCTGAAAGACAAAAAGAAAGCACCTCTTTTTAGGGCCTGTTTCGATGGTTCGCGTCAAAAGGTGAGAAGATTAAAAGATCTATTAAGTAATGGAACTCCACTGAGTAACCGGGCTCCTTCATCTAAGTAAGCATTGTGATTCACTTCAAAAGGTAAGAATGCTAATACTTAAGAGGTTAGGATATTGCACTAGACTCAAAAATAAAAAAAAATAAAAAAAGGAGAACAAAAGGACTAAAGTGTAAAAAGATAATAAACCCGACTCAAATCAAGTTAGAGGATTTAAAGAGTAAGTTGGGGGATGGTAGGAAGACCTCTAAAGATTCTATGGTCAACACTCAATCACTAATTGAGTTGACTCAGTGATCCGATGAAGTACCATTTTAATGGTCTAGCCAGGTCTTAGCTACCTCTAAGACTACCTAAGTCAACTTTCAATTCAAGGATGAGTTTGTATATATAGCTAATTTATCTACTTTACTCAAGGATGAGCAAAGTTCAAGTCAGGAGATGCGATAACTATATTATTTACCTATATAAAAGTATTAATTTAATATTTAAATTATCTTTATTTATTTTAAATTAATATTTTTATATATCTTTTGTAGGAAAGCCAACATGAAGAGCTCGATTTATGGGTTCAAACAAAACAAGTTTGAAGCAAATCAGATCTAAAACGAGTCCAGAATCGATTTTTAAAGATTTGATAAAGGAATTACATGAAATTTAAAGCAGCCGATCTTTGGTGGACTGGCTGCTTGGTCTACAGATCACACGGTTGTCCATGAATAGCCATTAACTATGGTCCATGATGGAACTCATGGACCATGGGCCAAATCCAACAACCATTGCTCAAGAGGATGGTCGACATCCATCCCAAGGGCTCTGACGAGGTCCACGGAGTAAGTGACGGTGCTAGCAAGGGGAGAATGGCATCGGCAATGCTTTGGCAGTGGTTGAACTGATGAGAAGAGGAATATCCTAGTTCAAATAGCAATAAATGTCCTGACAATGGAGGAATGGCGATGGCGATGGTCTTGATAGTCGTCGGATGGACCAGGGAGCGGCATGGTGATGGGCTTGGCGATGAAAACAGGGAACAAGCCAATAGGTCTCACTAGCGAAGATGTCCAGAAGGTGGTTCTCAGTGGTGCGAGTATCTCCGGCAATGGGTCTTGGTGGTGCACAAGTGGATCCAGCGAAGTCCGGTGTAGTTCCTGTTGGTGGTGACGACAGTCCAAGAGGTCTTGGTGGTGGCACTGGGTAATGTATCAAACCATCGGGGAAGGAAGAAGTTGCATGGATCGCAGAGCAATCAAAGGCCTTATGATTGATTTTTCCAAGATGTGGTTGATTATGGACCTCTGATCAAGATCCGATGGCGACCAACCAGCTAGTCAAACATTAAGGGTTTACCATCTAACCGTTGAGTCCTGTAAAATTAAATCTTAACCATTATTTTGGTCCTTATGCCTAGTTCCACATCAGAAAAACATGAAGACCTCTTTCTTGTTAAACCATATAAAAATGCTCCTATGCCTCTACCTGGGGAATCAACTTCCTGGAGTCCCTCTAGAGCCTTTGCATAGGAGGAGAGGAAGGAAAGATTATGAGTGGCTAAGGAATTCCTGTCTTCGGGGAGTAAATGAAGTTTTTGGTATTTATATTTCATATTTTTTTATGTAATTAGTGCTTTTCATAAATAAAATTATTTTTCATTATTTCAAGTAGTGTTTTGCATGTCTAGACTATAGTTAGATTTTAGAATAGCTTATGATTACGTAGAGACAAGTCATGATCCCAGGATATGATTCGTGCTCAGTGAGATATGCTATGCTCAGAATCTAATTATAGACAATTTTATTTATATATTAGAGATTTTGAATAGCTTATGGCTACGTAGGAGTGGATCAAGGTCCATATCCAGCGAGATAGGCTATGCTTGGAGATCAGTCATAATTTAATAATTATATATTAAATAAATATTTAATAAATATCAAATACTGAATTGAAATCCAAGACATCTTTCATATTGATTTCCTATTAGTTTAATTCTTGTTTTTAGTATAATCATATTCTTACTCTTCTATCTCTCTAACCTAATTAATCTCTAATAAAATAATCCTAAAAATGAATATAACCTCAACTAATCCCTGAGGATACGATCCCAACTCATCCTAACTATAGAGTTGATTTGGTAAATTATTTTTGACCGCCTACGATAGCGATCAAATGCCTCATTGGAATGGCTTTGTCAAAAGTCAGCTCCAAAAGTAAGGAAAGCAACTCTAGCTCAACTTCTAAACTCAATCAGGATAGAAGACCAACATAGATCTAAAACCCAACAAAATAGAATTCCAAGTATCCAAGCTAACCTACCCAATAATACCATACCAACAACAACCCTAAACTAAGATTAAAGCCTAAATTTCAACCAAACCACCAATACCAATCAAACCAACCCTACTGTCCTAATCCAAACAAGTTTAAACCTAAGGGTAAAATCTTTAAAGCCTATAACACTAGATCTAGCAAGCTTGCCCAAGGTCCAAGTGAAAGATTCTACTTCATGTGCGGAAGGACAAATCATTTTGCAAGAGACTGCTTTTATCAGAAGAAGGAGCCTCTTCGCAAACCTTCTACTTCTTCCAAACCCCAAGCTCATGTAGTTAAAGGTACAAAAGACTCCACCTTTAGGTCAGTAAGCATAAACCCTGAAATTAATGTTACTTCATCTAACCTTGATTGGGGGTTGGATTCAGGAGCTAATGTTTATATTTATTTTGATCACTTCTGGTTCACTACTTAGGGCTCAAGTAGAGGAGGTGTAACCCTAGGAAACAACACAGTCACTAGGATTATGGGACAAGGCCGAGTCAACATGAAGATGACATCGAGAAAAGTTCTCATCCTGATGGATGTGCTATATATTCCAGATCTTAGAAAGAACCTCGTTAGCAGGTCTCAGTTGGTTCAGAGAGGATACAAAATTATCCTTGATTGTAATAAAGTTGTAATAACTAAGAATAATACTTTCATAGAGAAAGGATATGTAAGTGAAGGCTTATTCAAACTGAATGTAATAAATTCTTTTATTAATAAACTGAGAATCAAATTTATCTTGTGAATGAGTCTAAACAAAATTCGTGGCATGAGAGGTTGGGTCATATATATTTAGAAAAGGTTAAATACACGATGGAATTAAAACTAATTCCTAAATCAAATCTAGATTCATCTAAATGCAAAATATATGCTGAATCTAAATAACCAAAAAAAACTATTCAAATCAGTTTAAAAAAAAATTCAATCTTGGAGTTAATACATAGTGATGTATGTGATTCCTCCAAGACTGCAACCCATGGTGGCAATAGGTACATAGTAACCTTTATAGAATAATTTTTCTAGATATTGTTACTGTTACCTAATTAAATATAAAAATGAAACATTCAATAAATTTAAAATTTATAAGAGTAAAGTAGAAAATCAACAAGAAAGAAAGATTAAAATTCTTAGATTTGATAAAAGAGGAGAGTATACCTCGAATGAATTCTTCCAGTTCTATTAAGAATATGATATAATTTATTAAGTGACTGCTTTTTACTCTCCACAGTCCAATAATATAGCTGAGCGAAAAAATCATACCCTCATAGATATGGCAAACGCTATGCTCATCAATTCTAGCTTACTCGAGAACTTGTGAGGGGAAGCTCTTCTATCTTCTTGCTTCATCCTAAATAGAATACCTATTAAGAATAGTGGCAAGACTTCTTATGAACTTTGGAAAGGAAGGATTCCTAACCTATATTTTTTCAAAGTATGGGGGTGCCTAGCTAAGGTTAAGATTCCTGAATCCAAAAAGAGAAAATTAGGATGTAAGACCATAGATATTGCATTTATAGGCTATACCTAAAATAGCAATGCCTATAGATTCTTAGTAATAAAATCATAGATTAGTGATATAGTTGACAACTTAATCTTAGAAGCTAGAGATGCCTTTTTCTTCGAGGATATATTTTCTTTTAAGACTAGAATTTCTAGACCCCTAGAATATGAACCATCTTCCTCTAGAGTCATAGAACTAGAACTAGAAACTGAACCTGAATTAAGAAGAAACAAAAGAAAAAGAGTTCAAAAAAATTTTAGTTAAGACTTTTTCACATTCTTAGTAGAGGGTGAACCTTTCATACATGATAAGATGATGTAATCATCAGAATCATTATATTAGAAGGAAGCTATAATTTATTGTTTCCTAATATCCTCTCGCAAACTGTTGGTAGGAACTATCAAGAGTTTGGAATGATGACAAAGAAAGCTTGGTAATGGTAAGCCTTTGGTGAAGGCCAGGTATTGGCAAGTCGATGATTCGAGCACATGAACCGAGCCAAAAGTAAACCATTTGTAATAAAGTTATGTACAGAGTGATAGTCTATTTCAATATATTTTATCTGAGAATACATAATATATAGGATTTTTAGCCACGTGCGTTGAACTCATATTATTACAAAAAGTGATCATAGAGAGGTTGATATTGACACGAAGGTCATGTAGCAAGTATGATATCCATAAGAGTTCAGAGACAGTAATGGCTAAAGTTTTGTATTTTTCCTCTCTACTTGAGCAAGAAAATGTTGGTTGCTTCTTAGATGCCCATGATAAAAGATTTGCCCCAAGAAAAATACAAAATCCAGTGATTGATCGACATGTATCTGGGCATCTAGCCCAATCAGCATAAAAAAGAGCTGTCATCGTTGATAAGAATCTCAGATGAAGATGTAGACCAGTACCAAGATAACCCTTAAGGTATCTCAAAATGCGTTTGATAGCAAAAGGATGATAAGTAGTTGGGGCATGCATGAATTGGCAAACTTAATTTCCTAAATAACATAAATTTGGGTGTGTCAAATTAAAGTATTGCAATGCACCCATCAACTAGCGATATTCAGTAGGATCTGAAAGAGGAGTACCACTATTTATTGATTTTTTAGAGCCTGAAGTAGCTGGAGTGTTACATGGTTTACAACCATGTTGGAGCAAGCCCGCTCCATGGAATGCCCGGATCCTCCTTGATGCTGCCATGGTACAAAAGGAACAATCACCAGGGAAGAGATAAGGTACGCCATCCGCTCCTATCACGGAGGCGAGCCCCCATGGGGCTCCACACACGAGAAAGAACTAGGAGAAGAAAAGAGAGGCTAGGGTTTTCTCGGAGGAGAAAAGGGATCGCGTCTACTCTTCTTATTTTCTGACGTTCCCATCGTTCTTTATATATTAAAGAAAGATAACCCTAGGTCACAACCGACCTAGCCCTAAAAAACTCATCCTTCTGAGTCACTCGAGAAAATCCAAACCCGAGCCCTTGTACACCCATGTCTCATTGGTTTTCTCAATCTCAAACTTAGAGTATCCCTGGAATACCTCCAGGAAATCCCTGGAATACATCCAGGACCCGCTTGGGACACGCCCCCAAGCCCTAGGGATCGTCTCCAGCATCCCTGCCATGGTCTCCCAAGTCTCTCCAAAGCTTGGGAGCACCACGCAAATCCCTACAATCTTCACCTTGGTGACCTTAAGCTTTGGCAAACCTGGCAATGTCCTCCATGCACAACTCGCTGTAACTGCGTGTCTTGACAGCCTGTGCGGATATCCTTGCCTCAGCCAACACTTTTTAGTTGCTGAATTCACCTGGAGGCCTTTAGGATGACCGCCTCCACAGTTGAAAACCTTCGCTTGTATCCTGGCACCATCGATTGTAGCCTTCCTTCTGCATGGCAGCTGCATCAGTCTGTTCTTGGACTTCCATGGAGAGAACCCAGTGAACCTGAACTGGCACTCGCTGTAATTGGAGCTCTACCTAACACTATGTAAGATATGGGCCTGGGCTGAAGTCGGCAGACCCAGCCGACTTCAACCCAAATGAAAAAAAAAAAGGGGGAACGAAGAAACTGGAACAGGGGAGCCGAGTTTGCCCTCGCCGGCCGGAGTTTTCGCCAGAAAACTCGGTGGGAGAATCATGAGGGGAGTGGGAGTTGATCGGTGATGGGTTTTGGATGGATTGGGACTCGGTGGTAGAGTTTTAAACGGTGAGGGACTCTCGTTGTTTTTCTTTTAAAAACCCCTCACCACCGCCTCTCGAGCCACCTTCACGCTCTCTCTCCCTCTCCGACGAATGACTGGAAGCTCTCCTACGTCGCCCGGTGAGTCCCTTCCAATTATTTTCAGTTTTTTGGGAAATCTTTGTTGTCTTTTTGGATTTTCTGGTTCGATTTGGTTTTAGGCTGTTCACCCTCGCCGCTGCCATCGCCGCCGTCGCCGCCGCCACCGCCTGCCGTTGTTGGTCCGTGAAGCAACTGCAGCAACCACCGTGGGTTGCCGGCAGTTGGGGGGGGGGAGGACCCGGTTCGGCCGGAAGAAGCGCAGGGGTGTTCGGGAAAAAGAAAAGAAAAGAGAAAGAAAAAAAAAAGAAAAGGGAAAGGAATATATATATATATATATATACGATAAGAGGAGGGAGAAGGAGGAGAGAGAAAGAGGAGAGAGAAGGAAGGGAGAGAAGGAAGAGAGAGAAAATCAGGGATTTTTTCAAGTTTTGAGAAAAATTGAGAATTTAGTTTCAATTAAAATTATTTATTTGTGTAGAGAATCAGTCTCCTGAGCGGGGAGGCGTCGCGCCGATTTCAGGTACGGAGTAGTTCAGGTGTGGATAGTTGGTTTTGAGAGGTAAGGACTTCTAACCTTGATCACCCGAAATATTAATATATTTTACATGACTTGATTTGATCCGAGCATATATTAAATATTTTTTCATGCATGGTAGTTTTCGGATAACATGATTTGATTTCTGGGATATGGAACGAGTTTGTTGTTAATGTTATTTGCTTTTGCCAAATGATCTTGAAATGTGTTTGATCGTGATATCGATCGTTGGAAAGTGACATGATCTGACTATGTGAGAAGAAATGATAAAGTGTTAAGTGAACTGGTGTTTGGACTAGCCATGCCACGGTGGTACCGTGGTTTCTCAGTGTGCCCGTCACAGGCTGGAGTGTGACAATTTGTGTGCTAGTCACATGCTGGAGTGTGACAATAGTGTGCCCGTCACAGGCTGGAGTGTGACAATAGTATGCCAGTCACAGGCTGGAGTGTGACCGTGGCTAGTCCAGAACCCTAAAGATAATGGTTAAATAATGGAAATTCTAAAAGAAAAAAAAAAGTAAAATTTCCAAAGTTTATAGTTATACATGAAATCTGAATAGTTGATTCGTTACATGTTATACAAATGTTTTGCTGTTTCCATATATATGTAAATTATTATTGGTGATCATTTGGAATCCTTACTGGGCTATGTAGCTCACTCCCTACCATCTGTTTTCTTTTAGAGACTCAGGATACTTAAAGAGGATCTGGGCTGGGCGTGAGACGGAGCTTCATGATTGTTGAGCTAGTTAGTTAGTTAGTTTCGGTTACTGATGTTTGTGAGTCAGTAGACCAATTAATGACATCGATTTAAATACTGAATGGTACATTTGTTATTGGATTATTTATATAATATTAATTTAACTTGGATATGTTTGAATTGTCGTGTACCTAGGCCTTGCATAATCTCTAGGATAAAACCTAGGGTTTGTGCGGCCGGTCATGTAGCCGATTCCGGTACTGGATTCGGGGCGTGTCATACTATCTCCTCAGAGCCATGCCTCACTACCTGTGCATGCTGCTCCACCTGCCTCGGAGCACCCCTAGCGCTGGTGCTGGGATATGACTCCTCCCCGCACACCCTTCCGCTCTGAACTCCTGTCAAAACCTGCTCCACCCGTGAAGCTACCTGTCACCGGTGCTCCACTTGAGACTGCAGTCTCCGTGATGCCACAGAAAGAAATCCCGAGGCCAGCAGCTCAACGCTGCCCTGCTGAGCCTGCACCTGAATCTCGTACCCAATCGCTGCCTCCTCGGATCCTCCGCATCACCGCGGACCCCTCCAAGACCATTTTGGATACTCTGCATCCTCGCATGAACCTTCGAAATCCAAGAGCTCATCCCAACTCCTCTAACCCAGCGACTGAACCCAGCAACCAACTTCACCTGGCTGCTGCATCATGTCCCAACCTGTCTCCCGGCTGTATGATATCCCTGGCGCTCCCTGAGACCTATCCCCGATCTCCCTAAGCTGCCAGCCCCATCAGCTCTAGTCTCTGTCTCTAGGTAAAAGCCACCATACTAGGACACTCCCGACTGCCCGATACCTCCAGCACTCCCTGAGACTGTCCTCTATCTCCTTAAGCTACCTCTGGCATCATCCCTGCTGGTATACTCCGGTCTTCCTGAGATATCTATCTCCTGAGACCGACCTCCAACCACACGGGATACCACCCACGTTCAGCTCTATCACGATCAAGGTAGTTGGAGCACTACCGATCACTCTCCTCTATAGTGACCAAGAGCCTGGTCCACTATCGATGGAGCTATCACTCATGCTTTGAAGTATCCCCGATATGTATCACTCCACATGTGCTGAACCACAGATCACCCGACTTGTCAAAGCTCCTCAGCATAGAACCTGCAGCTCTGCACCACCATTGTGAACTCCTGCACCACAGGATCCATCATCCTCGATGAGATCCATACAACCAGCAGACCTCCACACTGCTCCTAACACCACGAACCTCTGTCCGCTTGGGAGAGCCAAAGATGGAACCAACCTGCTCAAGCTGGCCGCACACACGGCCGCTACATCGCGATCTCCATATATCCTATGATCTGACTCTATCATCAGATCTAACCTAGCTCAACATGAAGAGCTCGAAAAATGAAGTCCAACGACGCAGACGGGCCTCAAATCGGAGTTCAATTGAGCCCATAATCACCAAAAATCCAGTTAGCACGACTTTCAGAGCAGAGATTGACTTAAGATCCTTGATTGGCTGGTTCACCGTGAACTAGCCCAATGGTTCACGCATGAGTTACCGGTCTACCGTTGCCATGGCTGTCGGTCCACGGTAGGGAATCGTGGACCACACCTCTTCCCGGTCGTGCCGTCGCCCCCTGGTCGCTGCACCGCACCCTGACGACCGCCCGCGGCCTTGCCGTGCCTTCGACGACCGCCCACGTGGCCGTGTCATGTGTGATCTGCTCGAATCGGGTCCTCCGCAGCCCGCGATCGACGAGCCGCGCTGCCTGCACCGCGTGCCCTGTGCTACGCCCGCGCCCGCGATCGGCGAGCCCGAGCCGCCTCGCCCATGACCAGTGTCGCGCCGCTCCTGCAATGCCCCATGCTGGCCTACGTCGTGCCCATGTCGCTCCCTGCACCGTGCCCACGGCTGCGCCGCGCCCGTGCCCTGTGCCACGGCCAAGACCTTCCCGCGCCCGCGCGCTGCTCCCTGTGCCACGCGCCCTCGCGTCTTCTCGCCCGAGCCGCCCTGCGTCGCCCCTGCGCCGCTGTCCTGCGACCGACGCCCTGTGCCGCTCCCTGCAATGCACTGCTCCGTGCATCACCCAGATCCATGCCGGATCTGCTCCTTCTCCGTCTTCGTTACCGGGGAGGGCAGCAGGCCCTCACCTCCAAATCTCGGCACCTTGAGTCTGTACCATTCTCGTGTCATCCTCTTCCCGACATCCTTCATGCCACCGCATCAAGGTTGTTTTGATACTAATTGTTGGAGCAAGCCCGCTCCACGGAATGCCCGGATCCTCCTTGATGCTGCCATGGTGCAAAAAGAACAATCACCAGGGAAGAGATGGGGCGTGCCATCCGCTCCCGTCGTGGAGGCAAGCCCCCATAGGGCTCCACACACGAGAAAGAACCAGGAGAAGAAAACCCTAGGTCACAACCGACCTAGCCCTAAAAAACTTCCCCCTTTGAGTCACTCGAGAAAATCCAAACCCGAGCCTATATACACCCATGTCTCACTGGTTCTCTCAACCTTAAACTCAGAGTATCCCTGGAATACATCCAGAAAATCCCTGGAATACATCCAGGACCTGCTTGGAACACGCCCCCAAGCACCAGGGATCGCCTCCAGCATCCCTGCTATGGTCTCCCAAGTCTCTCCAAAGCTTGGGAGCACCACGCAAATCCCTACAAATCAAGCATGCCACTTCATTTTAAAATACCAAGACTATATTTGTTTTGAGTGAGAAGAAGCCCATGTGCTTTTATAGGAAGAAGGAGCCTTTTTGCAAATCTTCTACTTTTTCGAACCCCAAGCATATATAGTTAAAAGTTTAGAAGACACCATTTTTAGGTCAATAAGTTTTAATCCTGCAGTTAATGTTATCTCTTCTAATCTTGATAGGTGATTAGACTCAAGAGCTAATATTCATATTTATTTTAACCGCTCCTAGTTCACTACTTTTTAGGATTTGAGTGGAGGAAGTGTGACCCTTGAAAACAATACAAGCATCGGGATCAGGGAACAAGGTCGAGTCAACTTGAATATGACATCAGAAAATGTTCTCATCCTGATGGATGTATTATATATTCCAAACCTTATGAAGAACCTTGTTAATGAATTTCAGTTGGTTCAGAGGAGATTTAAAATTATCCTTGATTGTAATAAAGTTATAATAACTAAGAAAATACCTTCATAGAAAAATGATATGTTGGTGAAGGCTCAGTCAAATTAAATATAATAAATCATTTTATTAATAAAGATGAGAATCAAATTTACTTTGTAAATGAATCCAAAGAAAATCTATGGCATGATATATTGGGTCACGTACACTTAGCAAAAGTTAAACATATGATGAAGTTAAAACTAATTCCCAAATTAACTTAGATACATCTAAATATGAAATATGTACCGAATCTAAACAATCAAGAAAATCTTTCAAATCAGTTAAAAGAAAATTTTCAATGTTGGAGTTAATAATAGTAACGTATGTGACTTCACCAAGACTGTAATCCATGGTGATAATAGATACATAGTGATCCTTATAGATGACTTTTTTAAATACTGCTATTGTTACCTAATTAAATTTAAGGATGAAATCTTTAATAAGTTTAAAATTTATAAGAGTAAAGTAGAAAATCAACAAGAAAAGAATATTAAGATTCTTAGATTTAATAAAGGAGGGGGGTATACATCGAATGAATTCTCTTAGTTCTATCACGAATATAGTATAATTCATCAAGTAATTGCCTTTACTCTCCATAGTCCAACGATATAGCTGAGCATAAAAATCATACCCTCTTGGATATGGTAAATGCTATGCTTATTAATTTCAGCTTACTTGAGAACTTGTGGAGGGAAGCTCTTTTATTTGCTTCATCCTAAATAAGATAGCTGTTATGGATAGTGGCAAGACTCCTTATAAACTTTGAAAATGAAGGACTCAAAACCTGAATTTTTTCAAAATGTAAGAATTCCTAGCTAAGGCTAATATCTCTGAATCCAAAAAGAAAAAAATAGGACCTAAGACTATAGATGGTGTATTTATAGACTATGTCCAAAATAGCAATGCCTATATATTATTAGTAATAAAATCAAAAATTAATGATATAGTAGATAATACAATCTTAGAATCTAGAAATGTATCTTTCTTTGATAATATATCTTTTTATAAAATTAAAATTTCTAGTAAGGTAAGTTATAGACCTTTAGAGTCTGACAGTGAAACATTAACTTGAACCTCAAACTGAACCTAAATTAAGAAAAAGTAAAAGAAAAAGAGTTAAAACAGATTTTGGAGAATATTTCTTCATAATTTTAATAGAAAGTAATCTTTTTATGAATGATGAGGTGATGTCATCAACAAAATCATCATATAGAAGGAAGCCATAAATAGTAAAGTTCAATTAATCCTAGAAAATAAAACTTAGATTTTAATTGATTTACCTCTAGAAAATAAATCTATAGGAATGAAATATTTTTTTTAAAAAAAAAATAAGGTCAGATGAAATAATAGAAAGAAATATAGCTATATTAGTAATAAAATAATTTAGTCAAAAAAAAGAGATAGATTATTTTGATACCTATACTCCTGTAATCAGGAAAAAAATTCTAATAACTTTAGTAGTTTTAACCTCAATTCATAAATTAAATATCCATCAAATGGATATAAAAATTATATTCTTAAATAAAAAATTAGAAGAAGAAATCTATATAAATCAACCTCAAGGATTTGAAGTAAAAGAATAAGAACATAAGGTATGTAGACTAATTAAATCACTTTATAGTTTAAAATAAGCTCCTAGATAATGATATATTAAGTTTGATAAAATTATCTTAGAAAATAACTTTAAAATAAATAAATATAATAAATGTGTATATTATAAAAGATAAAATATAGACTTTATAATATTATATATATATATAGATGATATTTTATTATTTGGAACATCAATGAAAGTAATTCAAGAAACTAAAATCTATCTATCAAATAATTTTAATATAAAAGATTTAGAAAAAAACTAATATAATTTTAGGAATGAAGCTTAAAAGAGTAGATGTGGAATAGTAATAAACATAGCACATTCAATAAAAAATACTTTAAAAAATTAAATATTTTAAATTAAATCCTATCTCTACCTTATATAATCATAGTTTTTACTTAATTAAAAATTTAGGAAAACTTATTAAATAATTAGAATATTTCCAGATGATAGAATCTTTATTATATGTTTCAAATAGAACTTGTCTAGATATAACTTATATAGTACGTAGTCTAAGTAGATTGCTAGTAATCCTAGTGAAGAATATTGAAAAGCTCTAAAAAGAATCTTTAGATATTTTAAAGAAATCTCGGATTACTGAATGTATATTAAAATTAGTTAACTGCTTTTGACATTGCATGTATTAAAGTACAATGGCTAAAAGATATAATAAATAATATAAAATAATTTTTACCAAAAAATTTTAAAAATTTATTAAATTATAATTATAGAGTTCTAATTGATCTGTTAAATCAACAGACAACTAATAAAAAGATGAACAATTATATTATGATCAAGTATAAAACTATAAGAAATAAAGTAAAAGATATAATATATCATTTTATTTCATAAGATCAAAAAATAATTTGGCTAATCTTTTGACCAATGACCTTTTAAAGGCTATAGTATTTGTGATATCGAGGGGGATGGGGCTTAAGTGCATATATTAGTCACCAGAGTGGATTCATACCATCATGGCAATCCTATGATTAAGGTTCAAAGGAAACAACCTCTGAGATGATGTCTGGAAGTACCGATTTAAAGTTTGTCTCCATTCATCCTTATAATATGGTGCTCTATTGTAACAGTTAGGTTAAGTATATAGTTCTTAATAGATCCAAGGCTATGAGTTCAGCAAAGAATGATTTTGTTACATATATCCTTTCAAGATCTATCTTAGTGAGAATAGTCATGAGACCATGACTATAGGATCAGGGTAAATCTCTAGTATCTCTTATAAAAATTAAGGCAAACACATAGCTTAGATAGTACTACCCTATGTTATAATCAGTTCATCTTTATACTATGTGTATTTCTATACTAAATACAAGTTCAAACTTCGAAGGTACTAACACTAAGCATAGTAAAAGTCCAAAAATCTTTATTATTTAAATCATTTATCAAATTTAAATATTTTATGGATTTTGAAACTTATGGATGATTGTTGTCCATTTCTGGGAGTCTCAAAACTCCCAATGGACAGAACATTCTACACATTTTTTTGACTTTATTATGTTTTGAATGTTACCTCTTTAATATCTTATTTATGTTATTTTAATGCATTTAATAACTAATTGCAGGGCAATTTGAGGCTTTTCTTGAAAATTTTGAGCCTATAAATAGGCCCTTTACCCTAACCTTCAAACTCATCTAAATTTCTAAGAATTCTTCTTCCTCTCTCAATCTTTCTTAAATCTCACATACTTTCTCTCTTATTTTCTTTATTTGATAATTTTGGACTGAAGATGAATTTGATTGGCATCCGATCGAGATCGTGCCACTAACGAATATTGGAGAATTGGCTTCTGAATTGTACCTTGGAGAAGAGTGAGAGATCTAACTATTCTTTATATGAGAAGGGGGCCGAATCTCCTTTAGAGCAGTGGTTTCATCCACCTTCTAAGCCAGAATTTCAAACTTTTATTTTGTTCCCTAAACTCTGATTTAGTTTTTTAAAATTATTTATCACACCAAAGCATTCTATTTTACATACCTCACAAAAATTATTTTCATTTTTTTTTTAAACATATAAATTTATTTTATATATATTATAATTAACATGATGAACCATCTCAAAGTGGAACTTGAAATATAAGATTCCTTCACTCCTCTATTAGGGCAAATAAATCTACCACATGTCCTCAAACTTCTTATGCTTGAAATCTAATAAAACTTTGGACCACCACCCAAGTCTTGTATAAGTTATCAATTTATCCATCTCTATTGCTATTTCGTTTTATTTTTTTGGTGCAGTTCATGTCTCAAACGAGCTGGACACCGGTGATCCAAAAGGCCTATGGCTTAGACCAGCGGCCCTCATTGCTCTGTTCTACAATCTCCCCAAGTGGGAGAGTGGATGTCATATAGATACGACTTCAAAATAAAGGTTGATACTAAAAGTCTTAGTGGTGTCAGATTGATGAACTCATCTCTCGGTAGAAAAAGGCTGCAAAAATTTAAGTACTTTGAATCGAACATTATCTAATAGGATAGGAGCCTGTGGGGTAGTTACACCAGGTTTAACTCTCCTATCCCTTTTAATTTACCCCCCCCCCCAAAAAAAAAAAAAAAAAAAATTTGAGTTGACACTAACAAAAAAACAACAAACCACATGCTACAACTAGCAAATAACACCAAAAGGAAGCAAGGATCGTCTAATATATCCGATCCCAAATGCATCAGCCAAAAAGAGTTGACTCAAATCTGTAGGTGGCACCTGGTTAGAGTGAAGAAAAAAATCCCCCTCAAAGGAACTCTTTTGTTTCTAGCAATCAAAGAAGAGAAACCATGCAAGCATAGACAGCTTGAATATTTTTGTTTACTCCAGCCTGAGCCACAAAACTATCCAGAACTTGCAATAAACGCCACTCTCACAAAATCATGCAGCCTAGGCTGACATTGAGATGCAAAGGGGCAATAAATAAAAATTAATGTGCTGTAAATCTTCAACTTATTGTTGGCAAATATCAAAAGAAATCTAATGCTGTGGAAGAATACCTCTATCAACTGAGAATTCTTTGCTGGGTATTAGTCTGGTCCACATCAATTTCGATCAGAAGAATGACACCTACAACGGCGCCTGCAAATTCCACATCCACTGGACGTGGGCATCTGAAGAGGGTGTCTGATTCCCAACCCAATGATAGAAGTCCTTCAACATCAGATTCTGAGATCTGGATTCTTTCCAGCCTAGCCGATCAGGCCAAAATCCAGCCGATAGAGGAATCCGCGATACATGGTTCATCACATCAGCAATGAAATAGGTTGATAGTTTTTGGTATGTCCCATCTACGGTCTTCATTAATGAAATAAGCAACATACAAATGAGATAAATCAGCCTCTACATTAATATAAGTTGGCCAATGAGAAAGAGGAGTGAGTGAAATCCAAGGTTTAGAGTAAGCATTAATGTGACTCCTAGAGTCTACTGCCCATTGAAATTGATTTTGCACCTTCAATGTCTGGGAAGACCGATATATATTTAGTCTCATATCAATTATTCGTTAAAAAGATCTTGAATACTTGTGCAGGACTGAGAAATCGAAAATTAATTTATAGCTAGTCTTTTTGGGTGAGGTTTTGAGTTATTATAAATGGTATCAAAGTTGATCCTATATGAGATGCCGTGCAGACATATATTTAGTTCCATATCGATTATTTACTAGGTAGATCTTGAATCTTATATAGAACCAAGAAATCTAAAATTAACTTCTGGCTAGCTTTTTTAGATGAGGTCTTAGATTATTGCAATTCTTACTTACAAATTTGGTACCAAATTAGAGATGAGTTCCTTGGCTTTTTATAATCAAGCCAAGAACATCTGAATCCTCTTTGGCCTTTGCATGTTTATGCTGCCCAGCCCTTGGTTAAATTTTAGCATTTCCAAATAATAGAGTACGGCAATGCTCGGTTTTTTTGTGGTAAACAATAGGGATGGGAGGATAAAATCCTGGTGTAGCTATCCCTATAGGCCTCTACCCCACCAAGTAATATTTGATTCAAGACACTTAGATTTCTGCAGTCTTTTCCCATCTATAGATGAGTATGTCAACCTGATACCACTAATGTGCTTGCTAGTAGAACAGGGACAAAATGAAAGATCCTAATCTCTCATTCAAATCAACTATCATGGGTCCTAAAAAAGTTTCTAGATTTAACCGAGTCATTCATAGAATCGTGTCTCGAACCTGCGATCGGTTGGTTGAGGGCTACCGTCTTAGCGGTTTCAAGTCTTTTTAACCACATGCAACAGTGATGTGTGATGGGATAAGACCTGCAGCCTTGTATGTGGGGCCTAGGATCCTCTGAACTCTGTTTGTGGATAGTAGCTGATGACTTTAGGATGGCATCAGGAAATCCAGAACCTTAAAAGAGGGGAAGCAAAATGACCATGTTGCCTCCACCAATGCGTTTAATCAGCTGGGATCCCAAAATATGAAATTATCATTGATAGCACACAGATTAAAACAGATGCTAGTAATCAAAATTGCTAGCCTCTGCCTTTTTATCCATTTCGTATGTATTATAATATTCTGTATTTTATCTGCAGTTCAGTTGAATTTTTCCTCCTTCCTCGTCCAAAGATGATTAAACCATCATCAGTTTAAGATGTCATACTGTTTAAATTCAGATCCTTCTTGTGGCAAAGCATTGTTTGAGAAAGCATTGAAAAAGTATAGATCATATGAACAGCAGTATTGTAGCATTCTACTCATAGTTTGTTGTTGACGTCTCGGCTTTAAATTCTCTCCCATGCACGATTCTCAGCGATGCAAGGAGACTCCCACCCGCTTACGCTCCCAATGGCAGCAATTTTTTGGACTTTTTATCTAAAAGCCATCTTGGCCTTTGAAATTTGGGTTTTGCATGTGGGGTTCGGCAGCAGCTTTAAGGTTTGTGGCAACAGTAGTAGCGACGATTCCAAAAAGAGTTTTGTAAATAAATTTTTAAAAGAGAATTTGTTTTGTACTTTTTATTTAAGAGATTGATATAAAGGGTTTAAGAGGTATAATCTCTTATGTTGGTGATTTTCTTTTTATAATGAAGTTGCATGCCCCAGGATATAGACTACGATCGAATCATGTAAATCCTGATATTTTTTAATGATTTATTTATTTTATCACAATTATTATTTTATTGTTATCTTTTGATCTTGATGCACAAATATGCTTAGAGATACATACTTTTGTCCGTTCTTTCTGCTAGGTTTGATTTTCAACATCTGGTATCATAGCCAAGTTTTCTTATATGTTTCTATTAAAGTTGATTTGGTATGTGCATTCAATATATCAACAAAATTTGAAGTTGAGAAATTTAATGGTAAAATAGATTTTAACTTGTGGAAGAAAAGAATAAAAGCAATCCTGTTCAGCAAAACCTTCACAAAGCTTTTCTTACCAAGAAAAAATCAGGTATCACTGATGTAGATGAATAATCAGAGCTTGATCTGAAAGTTTTTAGCACTATTGTACTTTGTTTGGCAGATGAGGTAATATATAATGTTGAAGAAAGCAAAACTACATCTGATTTATGAAAAAAATTAGATGATGACCTTTATATGTTAAAGTCTCTTACAAATAAATTATATTTGAAAAAGTAACTTTATATCTTACAATTGTCTGAAGGGGATAATCTTTTAGAGTATTTAAATGTGTTCAATAAGTTAATTTTGCAACTTTGTAGTTTGGGGATGAATATGGAGGAAGAAGATCAGGCAATTATTCTTCTCTCATCTTTATCCAAGTCCTATGACTAGTTAATAACCACCAACTTATATGATGAAGATACTTTGAAGATGGAGGAGGTTAAGACAACTTTGCTATCAAATGAGGCTAGGCACAGATCTGATATAAGTGATATTTTGATGACAAAGGATTTGGATCAAGAAAGAGAACATCGAAAGAAAAAAGTAACAAAAAGAACCATTTCAGATCCAAGTCTAGAGGATGAATGACAAGTGTTATTACTAGAAGCAAGAAAATTATTGAAAGATAAATTATCCCAAATTAAAGTCCAAGTAGAAATAGAACATTGATGAGGTTGGAGTTGCTATTGAGTTTGAAAAAAATGGGGATGTGTTAACCATCTCCTTATGTATAGATTTTTCAAATACTTGGATTCTTGATATTGATTATTCTTATCATATGTGCCCACATAGAGATTGATTTGTTTCCTATATATCTCATGATGGGAGTAGAGTTCTTATGGATAATAATACTGAGTGCATAACTATTGAGATAGAAACACTCCAAATTAAGATATTTGATGGAGTGGAAAGACTTTGATAAATGTCGGGCATGTTTCTAATTTGAGAAAGTCTTATTTCTCATGGTATCTTAAATGCAAATGAATGCATATTTGTTGGTGCTAATGGCATATTAAAAATTAAATATGGTGCCTAAATATTAATGAAGGGAGAAAAGATAGGCTCTTTATACATGTTGACCAGATAAACTATTATTTGTGATGCTGTTACATCCTCTTCTGATGATGATGATGCTACATTATTGTGGCATATTAGGCTTGGCCACATAAGTCAAAAAGGGATTTTAAAATTATATAATAAAAATTTACTTAAGGAAATTAAATCTTGCAAACTTAATTTCTATGAAACATGTGTCTTGGTAAGCAATGAATGGTAAAATTTGTCACCTCAATCAGTAGGAGCACACAGGTCCTTGAGTTCATCCATTCAGATGTCTGGAGAGTAGCACTAGTAACTTCCCTTGGAGGAGCTAGGTACTTTGTTACTTTTATTGATTTCTCCAGAAAGGTTTGCGTCTATTTTTTGAAGTATAAGTCAGAAGTATTTGGGAAGTTTAAGTGCTGGAAAGCTGAAGTTGAAAAGTAAATAGGCAAGCAAATAAAGGTTCTCCATACTAACAATAGTGGGGAATATACCTCCAAAGAGTTTATGAATTATTGTCAGAAGAAAGGCATAGCTCGACACTTCACTATCCTAGGCAAGGCACATAAAATAAGGTAACTAAAAAGATAAACAGGATACTGCTTGAAAGAGCTCGTTGCATGAGACTATTTGCAAATCTTTCAAAACAATTTTGGACCAAAGCAGTAAACACCTTATGTTTCTTGGTGAATCAATCTCCTCGACATCACTTGGACTCAAAACATCATAGGAGATTTGGTCTAGTAAGCCGGTTGATTAATCTGATATCCATATATTTAGTTGTCTTGCATATGTACTGTTACAGGAGAATCAAAGGACTAAGCTTGATATGAAATCAAAATCTTGTATCTATCTGGGATATAAGGTTGGTGTAAAAGGATATAGACTTTGACATCCAGTTACTCAGAAGGTGGAACTTAGCAGAGTTGTGATACTTGATGAAGTTTCAATATTGAAGAAAAAAATTCAGCATAAGATCTAAAATATGAAGAAGCCCGGTACCTTGATTCAGGTGGAGCCACTGATCAAGACTGACAACAACAAATCTGCTTCGAAGGAATCTTCAGAACATGATATAAAAATTATACAACCATAAGAATAAGAGGAGCCTTACTCTATTACTACAAGAAGAGCTAGAAGGGAAGTAAAACTACTATTAAGGTTGAATAAATAGTTGCTTATGCTTTTTCTATTATTTCTAGTGATCCAATATCTTTTCAGAAGGCTTTGCAGAGTAAGGATAGTAATAAGTGGCTGATTACTATAGAGAAAGAGATGAATTCTCTTCATAAGAATGAGACTTGGAAACTTGTTACTCTTTTCAAAGATAGAAAGGCAATCGGTTGCAAGTGGATGTATAGAAAGAATGAAGCTTCATTAGAAAGTGAATCACTAAGGTATAAAGCTAGATTGGTAGCAAAATGTTACAATCAAAGAAAAGGGATAGATTTTGATGAAATATTTTTTCTAGTTGTTAAGCATTGTTCTATATATGATTTATGTGGTGGCTATGTGGGATTTAGAGCTAGAGCAACTTGATGTGATGATTGCTTTCTTATATGGTAATCTTAATAAGGAGATCTAAATGTTGCAACCAGATGGTTTTGTACAAAAAGATAATGAAAAGTTGATGTGCAAATTGAAGAGGTCTCTTTATGGTTTGAAGCAGGCTCTACGTCAATGGTATAAGAAGTTTAACACTCTTATAGTGGCACATGGCTACATTAGGAGTAGGTATGATAGTTATGTCTATTTTCATTTTCTTGATAATAGTTCTATTGTATTGCTGATGCTATATGTTGATGATATGCTTATATCTTGTAAGCATATGCAAGATATTTCTAGGTTAAAATATGAATTTAATTCTGAGTTTGAAATTAAAGACCTAGGAAGTGCCAAGAAGATCCTAGGCATAGAGATTCACAGAGACCGGCAAAATAGGAAGCTATGGTTGATCCAAATGGGATACATAGAGAAGAAATTTTCCAAATTCAACATGAAGAAGGCTAAGGCTGTGAGTACACCTCTAGCTTAGCATTTCAAATTCTCTATGCAGCAATATCCTCAGTCTAAGGAAGAATGTCAAGAGATGCTCAGTGTCCATATGCTAGTGTGGTTGGATGTTTGATGTATGCTATGGTTTGCATTGGACTTGATTTATGACAGGTTGTTAGCGTTTTAGCAGATACATGGAAGATCTAGGAAAAGAGAATTGGAATGGAATTAAATAGGTTTTGTATTATTTGAATGGTATATCAAATTTTGGTTTACTATTTTACAAGAGTACTAACATTGATGTTCTAGTTGGTTTTGTAAACTTAGATTATGCAGGTAATCTTGACAGGAGAAGATGAATTATAGGATACATCTTCACTTTAGATAAAGGTCCTATCAGTTAGAAAGCAATGTTCCAGGATATCGTGGCATAGTCAACAATATAGGTAGAATATATAGCTACGGTTGAGGCTACCAAGGAGACATTTTGGCTTTAGGGTTTGGTCAAGAAACTTGGTATTATATTGAAAACTATTCATATATACTGTGATAGTCAGTGTTATATATCTTACAAAGGATCTAGTGTATCATGCCGAGATAAAGCATGTTGATATTTCATATCACAAGCTCAAAAAATTTGTTGCGAGTAGTTGCATTTAGTTTATCAAGATTCTTGCTCAGGAGAATATTATAGATCTGATGACTAAGCCACTTTCAATAGTTAAGTTCTAGTATTGTCTAAACTTGGCTAATGTTAAAGAAAAAAAGCTGAGATATGTAGGCTGCAGAGTATGGGGGCAAGATTATTCACAAGCTCTCAAAGTTATGTAGAGGTCAGAATACTGAGTTGAGGTATAGATTGTTGTTAATGTCTCGATTTTGGATTCTCTTCCATGCATGATGCCCAGCAATGCAAGGAGACTCCCACCCACTTATGCATGTGAGGATTTCAACAACAGTGGTTTTTTGGACTCTTTATATAAAAGCCATTGTGGCCTTTAGGATTTTGGGTTTTGCATGTGAGGTTGGGTAGCGGCTTTGGGATTTGCGACAGTAACAGCAGCGACGGCTCTAGGAGAGTTTTGTGAGTAAATTTTTGAGAGAATTTATTTTTTGTTCTTTATTTAAAAGATTGATGAAGGGGCTTGAGAGGTGTAATCTCTTATATTGGTGATTTTTCTTTCATAGTAAAATTGCATGTCCCGTGGATGTAGGCTACAATCGAACTATATAAATCATGGTATTTTTCTATGATTTATCTATTTTGCCTCAATTATTATTTTATTATTAACTTTTGATCTTGATGTACAAATATATTTAGAGATACATATTATTGTTCGGTCTTTCTGCTGGGTTTGATTTTCAACAATAATCCACATCCAAATTTCTACTTCATAGAAAGAGTTTTTCCATTTTCTCCATCACTCATGTTTAGTTCTCATTTTATACCCTAGTGGCTCTTCCCAACTCAGATATTAGAATACCACTTTGAGGCAATGGTAGTATGTTATAGATATGTGCTTTATCTAGCATGAAGTTTGTATGACTCTTTTGGCCTTTTCGTCTTTATGCTGTTAAATTATAGCATTTCCAAATTATAGTTCATTTCTATTTTTATTCCAATTTCATTCTCGGATGCTTAGCAAAAAAAATTGCATGGCTATTCTGATGCTTCATTTACTAAAGCACACAACAATTGGACTAATTGTATGGTCTGCAAACATGCAATGAAAACTTGCACAGGTGTCTTCTCTTTCTTTTCTTGCCAGCAGAAAATATGGTTCATAAACATGTGGTACATTTTTGGTTTATGACATAATGACAGAATCCTAAAGATTCATGAATCTATTACTAAAAAAAGAATTTTCAAACTTTTCACTAGTAGAATCATAAAGATTCTTCAAATTTTTCACTTTTACTCGCACACTTACCATGATTACTTGATCAATTTGGGCAGCTTCATCATGAAATGATTTATGGGTTCTAATAAGAATCCAAAACATTTTTAAACTTCCCACATTTATCAGCACATTTTTTGTATTTACTTGGACAGCTTTGTTATTGACAGATTTATGAGATCTAATAAAATATCAAAGATTGATTTATGAGATTTGTGTACATGCCGAATTGATTTTTGCAAATATGTTAAATTTGTATAAGTAATGTATATATATATGAAAATTCTTTGTCCACCATCCTTGATGGAGAAAGATTGTTCTGCTTCACCGGATTGTGCCGCATGACATAATTAATAATGAAATTGTATTGATTTCCAATGCACATGCATCTAATGCAACTTATTTTTTTAATTTTTTTTTCTAATGAAAACATCCTTTTCCAATATTATTACATGTTGTTGGTTATTATGGTTTTTTATTATTCCTTATAATATCTAATTACTTTTTATAACTTCCTGTGTATGTATTATGATATCCCGTAGATTATTATGACTTTCTATTATTACTTATGACATCCAATTATTTTTATGACTTCCTATGTTTGACATCTTGTAAGTTATTATGACTTTATTTCTATGTCTATATTGTGACATCCTATTGATTATTACAACTTCTTGTTATTCCTTATGACAACCAATTGCTTTTATGACTCTCTATATCTATATTATGATATCTTGTTGGTTATTATATAATAACCTAGCCCAATAAGAAATCAATCTAGCATATATTTTGATGTTTAATAAAAAAAGAAAAGAATCAGAGGAAGAAGATTTCGATGGAAGTCTTCTCCTTCTCTTGATTGATGGCAAATTGGTATGAGATCCTAGGGTTTTTAGCTATAAGAACAACCCCCTCCCCTCCTTAAACCCCAACTACCGAGAAGCCTCTCTCTTCCATCATTTTTCCTTTGCGATTTCCTCTATTAGTTTGGAAGATTTTCAAGTTTCCATTGGATTCAAGGCCAAAAACCCAATGAAAAAGCAAGGTAAATCCTTCAAAAAACCTCTTCTCAACTCTCTCTACTCCTTTATGAATGGATTTTAGCCAATTTTGTAAGTAATTTTGAAGTAATTCTCAAAATCAAATTTCCCTTTTTTTTTGATTTTCCTTTCCTTATTTATGGCACCGCTATCACCGTCGATCGATGGATACAGGACCGGTGGCCACGCCACCATGGGCCATGGCCTTAGCCATCATCTTTTGACAAGGTCCCAGGTTTTTGGGGATGAAGTGTGAGTTCCCTATTTTGGCGAACGAAAGAAAAAAAAGAGAAAATAAAAAATAAAAGAAAATAAAAAAAGAAAGAAATAAAAAATTTTCCCTCTTTCCTCTCTAATTTCTCTCTCTAAAAAGTTTCTCTCCTAGGAATTTGGGAGGTTGTAAAGATGGAATCAAGAAATTGGTGGGTGAACTTTTGTGAACCCTGGTAAAGGGTTCTAGATCGATAATTGTCAAACCATGAAATTTATTCATTAATATTAAGATTGATTCTATAGAAGAATAATTTTTTGAGTTGGAGGATATCGATCAAGTTTCTTAGCACCTAGATCAAGGATCTAGGTATAGATTGGTATTTTATGTGTTAAATTTATCATCAGTAATGGTAAGAATTTTTGATATAATCATCAATATATATGTTTTTCACTGCATAGTTTTGATTCATGGACATGAGTATTGGAATGTATAATTATCTATGCACTATATGATTTTTATTTCTCATAATGGATATTTATGATTGCCAATATGATTATTTATATTTTTTAATAATATGGTTGTATCAAATATAATTATTTTTGGATAATTTGAATCATAATACCAACTATTGAAAATCTTAAAAAGAATATAATTTGATACAGTATTTTTTTGACATATTTGAGATTTGATAAATTGATAATCTAGGAAGGGATGTTTGAACTAGCCATGTTATATAGAAAATAGCTTAGCCATGGATAGATATATGGTATATATATATATATTGAAGATGGCCTAGCCACGAGCAGATACATGGTATATATATTAAGGATAGCCTAGCCATGGACTAGAGCATGATCATGGTAAATAATAACTTATTCAATTATTATTTGAGCCCCCAAACTTGATGTGGATACAAATCATGATAGCATGCTAGTTGTGTTATTAATTGTTTGGTTATAAATTTTAGACTATTGCAAGAAGATGATCAAGGTATGGTTTATGAAAGAGTTTAACAATATTAGAAAGAAATATTTTTTGATAAACCTGTATGTCAATCTTGATTGAAAATATGAAAAAAATGTGTTGGGATAATGTATAGATTCTTAACTTTTTATTAGTGGATCAGATTGCATTGTGTAGACATGGCATGCACATCTTAGTAGAATCTTTGATAATTTATATCAATAGTTTTGGATCAAATTACTTGATTTTCCTTATATTTGTTAGAGACTCTTGGATGTGTTAAAACCCAAGTAAATATTTAGGTTTATAAGCAGATCTATGGCATCTCATTATTATTAATTGATTTGAGCTAAGAAATTGATTTTGGAGACTTATATGAGTTTAGCTTATGAGAGTCAACATTTCAGGTAGTGTGTCCATTGATACTAAGAATTATGGTAAGATTTATAAGCAATAATATGATTGCTTCTACTTATAAAAATATTAATTTAAAGTTATTTACTTTGTTAGAGTTAATTTAACCTTCAAGAGAAAAGTTAATTTAGATTTTCTAATTGATTTATCAAGGAAAGCATGATTAATTCGAGCTTGGACTAGAGCTATTGATATTTAAAAGGATGGTAAAATTTATACAAAGGCTTTATACATGAAAAGTGGATCGAGGTTTAATATTTATATAGTACACCAAGGCATGGCAATGATAAAGAAACTCAATCAAAAGTTTTCTCTTTGAAAGGTTGGATCTTTTAGATTCTAGTGTAAAGTGGTGTTTTTATCATAAATTTATCTAATAAAACTAGAAATCTGGTAAATTTATATCAGAGTGTATAGCGAAAGTATAGTGGCATAAGTTATTTTGAATATGGTTAGAAACATGATTCTTCATCGACCAAAAAGTTATTATGATGGAAGACTTGAACTTTTTCTAATAAAAAAAGATTTTATAGATAAAGGGAATGATAATTATTAATTCTTTGGCTAATCTACATGTATAGCCATTCAATTTCCATCAATAGATTCTTCTAATATAAAGAACTCTAAGAAAAATTTTGGATATCTTCAAATTTAGAGTAAATAAGTAGTAATTCTTTTACTGGATCTAGATCTGGAATATTTTGACATAAAGCCTCTTTAAGTTTTAACATAGTAATTTCATTATTTGAAGGGGGGCTTGAGATTTTCCTAAGATAAAAGACTAATTATAAAATCATGGAAAAGATTAAGAGAAGAAAAAAGGCTTCGGATTCTAAAGAGTGTTTAATGCTCAGATTTCTTTTGTTTGTGTTAATAGTATAGAAATTCTCCCTCTTTCCTCTATAGGAGCATAATTTTTCAGGAAAGAGGACATTGAGCAAGTTCCTTAGCATGAGGTTGACTCGGGTGTGGATTGGTATTTTATGTATTAAATTTATCACAAGTAGGACTTTTGGACATGATCACCAATATATAATTTTACTGCATGATTTTGATTCTTGAACATGAGCATTGACATGTATGACTATTTGTGCACTATATGATTTTGATTTCTTATATGGATATTTGTGATTGTTCGGTATGATTATTTATATTTTTTATATAATATGGTTGTATCAAATATGATTTTTTTAGATGATTTGGATCATAATACCTGCTATTGAAAATCTTAAAAAATATAATTTGATATAGTATTTTCTTGTTTGAGATTTGATAAATTGATAATAAAAAATGGATGTTTGGACTATCCCCGTTAAACAGTGAATAGATAATTGTAGGCATATATGTGGTATATATTGAGGATGGCCTAGCCGTGGATAGATATGTAGTATATATATTAAGGATGGTCTAGCCACAGGCAGATATGTAGTATATTGAGAATGCCCTAGCTACGGGTACATATGTGGTATATATATTGAGGATAACCTAGCCATATTTAGATACATAGTAATACTTTATTTATCAATTATGGACTAGAGCATGATCATGATAGTCCAAAATTCTAAGAGATAATGGTTGATTTATTTAAATCATGTTAATAAGAGATAGATGATAAGATGTAAGACTATAATTAAGTAAAAAGAGGTTTCACTTAATGACATATGTAGTATATTACTTTTGAAAAAGATAGATTTTGGTGATAATTGATGCATGTTTTTGCATATATGAATATTGAACTATACTAGTTACTTGACATGAGATTTTGAGATTTGTATTCTTTTTAATATTGTTTACTATTATTTTTGAATTATATATATTATATTGTTATTAGTGTGAAGGGATTCTTAATGGCTGTAAAGCTTACACTCATACTTTCTTTCCTCTCAGAGTTATGCAGGATAGTCAAGCTTAGCTATGGATTTGGTTCATGAGTGAAAATATAAATAGATAGAGTTATTGATATCGATTGGATGACTGAATTTATAATTATATATGTTATATTTTTTCTTTACATTCTCTTATGAATTGTGATCAATAATATCCTTAAAAATTGAAATTATAATAAATTTTTAAGACATTGCATGATCTCTAGAATATATTTTAAAATTCGTGTTGCTGGTTGCATGACTAACTCGGATGCTGGGTTTGGGATGTGACATATTATGACTTTTTATTATTTATTATGATATCTAGTTGATTAATAGTAATTGAATATCATAACAAATAATAAGAAGTCATAATAACCAACAAGATATCTTAATAAAGATAACAGGAAGCCACAAAAAGTAATTGTATATCATAAAAATAACATGAAGTCATGATAATAATAGGATGTCATAATATAGGACCAAGTCAATCAACAAAAAATATTTCAATCAAAAATAATAATATATAGGACCAGGGTGTTTTTGTTAGAAAAATTTGAAAAAATTATTTGCTAGATTAAATACTTGTAGCATTGAAAGACGATGCAGTTCTATTATTAATTGTAATATTTGGCCCAATATGGTAAAGTGATGCAGTGTTGCAGTGTTTGTCCACCAAGAAGGGTAGACAAAGAATTTCACATATATATATATATACACATATATATATATACATATATACATATATATACACATATATATATATACACATATATATTACACACACATATAATATATATATTATATATATATAGATATATATATAATTATAATAATAATATATATATAGATTATATATATATATAAATTATATTATATATATATAATCTATATATATGATAATTATATATATGATACACATATATATATATATACACATATATAATATATATACACTATATATATATATATACACATATATAATATACACATATATATATATATACACATATATATATATACACATATATATATATACACATATATATATAATACACACATATATATATATACACACATATATATATATATATATATGTGTATATATTATATATATAGTTGTATATATACACACTATTATATATATATATTATATAATATATATAGTATATTATATATAACATATATATATAAACATATATTATATATATACATAGTATATATATATAAACATATATAAGAATATATATCATATATATATATATACAATGTATGTATGTATGTATGTATGTAGTTGTATGTATGTATGTATGTATGTATGTATCTGTATGTATATGTACATATATACATACATACAATATATATATACATACATACATACATACAATATATAATATACACACATACATACATACAATATTGTATGTATGTATGTGTGTATATATATATATGTATGTATATATATATATATATATGTATGTATGTATTATATATGTATGTATGTAGGTATATATATATGTATGTATGTATGTATATATATATATATGTAGTATGTATATATATAATATATATGTATGTTGTATATATATATATATATTATGTATGTATATATATATATATGTGTATGTATAGATATATATATATTCGTCTGTATGTATATATAATTATGTATGTATATATATATATATATATGTATGTATGTATATATAATATATGTATGTATGTATATATTATATAATGTATGTATGATATATATATATATATATGTCTGTATGTATGTATATATATATATAGATGATGTATGTATATATATATATATGTATGTATGTATATATATATCTATGTATGTATGTATATATATATATCTGTAGTATGTATTATAATCTATATTATGTATGTAATATATATATATAATATATATATATCATATATATATCTATGAGTATGTATGTATGATATATATATATATATATGTATGTATGTAGATGTATATATATAATATATTGTATGTATGTATGTATCTATATATTTATGTATGTAGTATTATATACTATATATATATACATATACCTATATATATATATACATATAAATATATATATATATATACATATACATAATATATGATATATATATATATATACATATACATATATATAGATATATATATATATAACATATATATTATATATATACATATACATATATTAATATATATCTATACATATACTATATTATATATATTATCCATCTATAATCTGTATGTATATGTATGTATGTATATGCATGTATGTATATGCATGTATGTTATATGCATGTATGTATATGTATGTATGTATGTATATGTATGTATAGTATATGTATGTATGTATATACACCGTTGCTATGCTCAATAAAATCAAGCCATTTTAATCATCTTTTTTTCACATAATAGGAAGAATGCAGAACTCTGCAAACCATGGGGGGAAGAAGCAGCGGCCAAGCATTACACGAGAGGAAGAGGACCTGATATGCATGTACCACCCGCGTGATAGGAGATAGGTAACTAGTATTCATCTATGAATTTTATCTTTTGATGTTCTAACCTTATACCTCTCAAGGAAAAAAATTAAAAAGAGAAAAAAAATGAACTTGATTTTGCCTAAATTAATCACAAGTCCTTTTTTTTTGTCGTAAAGCATGTATCCAACACAAGAAAGGCAATCATTGGCGAATCACACACATATGATATCAGGAGATTTCATTTTTCCTCACTCAATAAATGTAGAACTTACTAGCTTTGCAGGGAATGACAATATTAATATTTAAGAGCCATGATATGAGAATATCTCCATTACCAGATGTGTTGATATGTTTCATGATTACATCTACATTATATACTGGAATAGATTCTAGGGTACACTTAACCTGGAAAATTGGTGCCCAAGGACCTCCTATCATTTCTTAATTGTTCTTCAAATATTTATTTGTTCTTTTCCTTTTAATATCAGGTGGGAACATATTGCTAAAAGACTACCCAACAGAACAGCAGAAGAAGTGGAGAGCTACTGGAAAATGAAGGAGAGAGGAGAATTTGAGGAGCACCAGATCTTTAAACCTGTCAGTGGAAGATAAGAGTCCAAACTTTAAGTTCATCATGGATGAATCATCACAAAGTGGAACTTGAAATACAAGATTCCTGCACTCCTCTATTGGGACAAATAAATTCACCGCATGTCCTCAAGCTACTTGTGCTTGAAATCTAATAAAACTTCGGACCACCACCCATGTCTTGCATAAGTTATCAGTTTATCCATCTCTTTTGCTATTTCTTTTTTGGTACAGTTCAAGGTTCAAGTGAACTGGACACCAGTTATAAATAAAGACACAACCTCAAAATAAACCATGCTAAAAGAGTTTAACACTAACAAAAAAAACCTATGTTCTGGTGCATTATCAGCCTCATTCAATGCTGGGCTTGGTGGATTTATTATCTGCTGCTCATGTTGAAGCGAGGAGTAAATCTATGTTAGCTAAAACTACTTGGCTCATGTGGGATGCTCGAAATGAGAGAATTCTCCAACGCAATGTTCAATCTCCTAGCCACTTAATGCGCAAGGGACATCGATATTTTATTCCTCAACATATTCAAAATCAATGCTTGCAAGCTCAGCTTCCATGTAAGTGTTGTGGCAGTCCTGACTTGCTCAACTTGAGTAAATCCACAGGTACTGTAATCTCTTGGTCACCATCCCACTTTAGAAGTATCGAAATTAATTTTGATGCTGTTGTGTTGGACAATAAATTTTCTATTATGTGATTCAAAATAGTGAAGGTAATCTTATTTTGGCAGCTGGGAAACCTATACTATTACGCCCTGTTAGTTATGCTGAAATGATGGCCACTTGGTTGGGAGTATGTGAAGCAGTCCGTTCTCTACCGGCATCAACTGTTTATCTAGAAGAAGATTCTTCTTGTTTCTGATTTCCGTGATTTCCTCTTTTACAGAAGCAGCAGCTTCAACATCATCCCTTCTTGATTGATATGCAATCTTGCATCTTAAAATGTGATTATTTTCAAGCTAATCATGTTTACAGGGAAGAAAATAAACATGCAGATTTTACTACTAATATGCTCATCATGGGGATTGCTCATGGATAGATCAAGATTTCATCCCAAATGATATGTTTTTCATCTTGCAGGCTAACAAGAAGAGGGTTAAATATAAACAAGGCTAACATATGATGACCTACTTTCCACTGCTATGGTTTTTGTTCTTCACCTACCACTGGTCAATAGGGCTTGGTTTGCTATCTTTGAGCAATCTTATATGTAGCTGGGTTTGGAGAATTATTACTCTGCTGTGCACTTATTTCCCCTGTTTCATGACTGCTTCAAGACTTTGCTTTGAGGTGTTGTATCTTTGTATGCTAGCTGGGATGCTATTTCTATTTTATAATGCACAGGTTGCTACATCAGCAGGGAGTGTTATCTAATTACAACTTCTACCATATCTGTATTAGGTGGACTGATGGTGTTTTATGGTTTGTCTTCTTGGTTTGAGACTATACGTGTATTGACTGCAAATTGCTGTATTAGTGGTGAGTTGATGTCTGTTTGTATGCTATTACTTGGTATTGTCAGGTTTCAGTTGTAATGTTCAGGTTATGAATGAAAGTTTCACCTCCTTCTATTACCCCAAAAAAAAAAAACACAAAAAAAAAAAAAACAACAAACCGCAAACTACAACAAGCATACAACACCAAAAGCATACAAGGATAGTCTAGGGTCTTGGAGTAACCTGAAATCATATAAATCAGACAGAATTGATTATAGAAATACAGTCTCCTTCCAGCCACGGTTTATCAAACTGAAGCACTTGCACTGCATTATGTATTCCCATCCATGCACCCATCAATTCTTAAAAGATAATAGAGGATGAAGTAGGCAACTGTTGTCTAGCTGCCCAGATTAAGCACCCTTCATAATCCCTTGGAGTACAAGCCGAGGTTAATAATAGGAGAGCCACCCACTTAATAATAGGAAATTGAAATGGTTGTTTCTAATTAGTAGAAGTGGCCCAGTTCCTTGACGGAGTAGAAGGTGGTCCATTGATGTTGAGATACATCTCCATTGAATATTGAACCGTTCTTAACATTTAATTTCTTGTGAAGTTAAATGTCCATTTCGGAAGACTCTTACGTTTCTAGCAAACCAAAGAAAAGAAATCATGTAAGCATACACAGCTTGAATATTTTTATTTACCCCAGCTTGAGCCTCAAAACTAACCAGAGCCTGAATAGATTAAGGAAGAAACCACGCTCTCACAAAATCATGCAGCCAAGATCGACATTGAGATGCAAGGGGCAATAAATAAATATTAATGTGCTGTAAATATTCAACTAATTGTGGGCAAATATCACAATAAATCTGATGCTGTGGAAGAATACCCCTATCAACTAAAAATTCTTTACAGGGTGGTGTGGTCCATATCAATTTCGACCAGAAGAACGACACCCTCAATGGCACCTCCAAATTCCATATCCACTGGATGTGGGCATCTGAAGAGGGTGTCTGATTCTCATCTAGTGATAGAAGTTCTTCAACATCAAATTTTGAGATCTGAAATCTTTCCAACCCAGCTGATCAGGCCAACATCTCATAGATATATATATATTGGGATGTGCGCAGCAGATTAAACCAGTTTAGGCCTCCAAATAATTCTTGTTTACTCATTTAGGCAATTAAACAATCACAATACAGGCAGATATCAAATCAAAAGAAGACGAGATTTACGTGGTTCGGCAAAATATTGCCTACGTCCACCAAGAGGAAAGGAGTAATCCACTATAATCTGATCCAAATCTAAGTATAAAGGAATACAAATATCTAGATAACAAATGCCAGATTAAAAACAAAGAGACATAATAAATAAACAAAAGAGGATGAAAGAAGCACGAGAAAAATCCCAAATACCAGGCCTCTAGCTTTTCCTGGTGCCTGGATCGAAGAAAAAATCTCTCTGAAATTTCTCTGGATTTTTCTCTCTCTCTCTCTAGATCAAAGATCGCAGGCTCTCTGTGGTTAAATAACCATCTGAAACGCGACCAAAACATATCTAAAACGAGTCTAGAAAATCCAAAACACTCCCAAGCCGTCAGATCAAAGAACAAAGGCTCAGATCGCATCAAAATCCGTGCAAGATACCCTAAAATCAAGCCTAATCAAGTTGGATTAATCTCAGCCATCCGATCGACCGATCTGACAGTCCAGAATGCGAGAAATTGCATGGACCGCGCATACACCGTGAGAAACCAAGGGGAATCGCACAGGGAAACCAGGGAAACGCCCCAAGGGGGCACTGCAAGCACTGGGCCGAGCCCATGCGCGCGCCCCGCGCGCTGCGCATGGGCCTGGGTTGCGCGCACGCGCCCGCGCACACGCCTGCGCGCTAGGCTGGGCCGAGTGCCCGCCCGTTTCGCAGGTCGTGCGTGGGTCGGGGCTTCGTGGGAGCGGTCTTCGTGGCTGGGTTTTTACGGGAGCAAACGATAACAATCGTCCTCCTTGCGATCCAAAAATAAATGCCTCTATCAAATATGGATTAAAAAAGCCTCCTCCTCATCAAAAGACCCCGAAGGGGATCACCAAGTGCTCAAACCAATCAAGTTCTGGAATGTCCTGAACTTGACTACTAGAATTGGTTTAGTGAGCATATCAGCCGGATTATTAGCAGTGCCAATTTTCTGAAGTTGAATATCACCATCCTCTACCAAATCTCTGATAAAGTGATACCTGACATCAACATGCTTAGTGTGCTCATGATACATCTGATCTCTGACGAGATGTAACGCACTCTGACTGTCACAGTGAATAACCAAAGAATTCTGCTTGAGACCCAAATCTTGTACTAATCCTCTTAGCTAGATTGCTTCTTTTGCTGCCTCTGTCAAAGACATATACTCTGCCTCTGTAGTAGACAAAGCAACTGTAGATTGCAAAGTAGCCTTCCAGCTAATTGCACAACCAAAGAGAGTAAATACATATGAGGTCAATGACCTCTTCTTATCCAAGTCACAAGCATAATCTGAATCACAGAATCCTGTAACAGTGCAACCACTCTGTCCGGAGAATACCAATCCCAAACTAGAAGTACCTTTCAAATATCGAAGAATCCATTTCACAGCTGGCCAGTGAGCTTTTCCAGGCTTGTCCATATATCTGCTCACTATACTAATTGCCTGTGAAATATCAGGATGAGTGCAGACCATTGCATACATAATACTGCCAACTGTACTTGCATAAGGTACTTTAGACATATATTTCTCCTCATCATCAATCTGAGAAGAATCCCTGGCAGATAAACGAAAGTGACTGGCAAAGGGCATAGTGACTGGCTTAGATGTAGGCATACAAAATCTTTCCAAGACTTTCATAATATAACTGTGCTGAGTAACAAATAGTCTACATAATTTCCTGTCACGAATGATCTCCATCCCAAGTATTTTCTTTGCCGGTCCAAGGTCCTTCATCTCAAATGTAGTACTAAGTTCAGCTTTCAGTTTCTGGATGACTGACATATCCCTGGCTGCAATCATCATGTCAACATATAATAACAAATAACAAAAGGACCCGTCTGAAAGCTGCTGATAATACACGCAACTATCATATGGAGATCTATCAAATTCATGATCAATCATAAACTTATAAAATTTGCGGTACCATTATCTTGGAGACTGCTTCAAACCATACAAAGACCTTTTAAGCAAGCATACATGATCTTCTCTATCTTGAGCCTCAAAACCAGGTGGCTGTTGCATATAAATCTGCTCCTCCAAGTCACCATGTAGAAAAGCTATCTGACATCCAACTATTTTAACTCCAAATTATAAGAAGCAACTAAAGCAAGGAATACACGAATAGAAGAGTATTTAACTATAGGAGAAAATGCCTCCTTGTAATCAATACCCTTTCGTTGACTGTAACCCTTAGCCACCAACCTTGCCTTATATTTCAAACTTGAGGGGTAGGTCCTTCCTTTTTCTTGAAGATCTATTTATAGCTAATTTTCTTCTTGCCCTTAGGTAATCTGACTAATTCCCAAGTCTGATTTTTTTCAAAAGATTGAAGCTCTTCTACCATAGCCATGGTCTATTGCTCAGCCTGTGAACTGCCAATTGCTTCTTGACATGTGGTCGGCTCATCACCTATAGTGTCTGCAGTATTCAGAGCATAATATACTAACTCAGCACAAGCAGAATCCTCAAAACTATACCTTTGAGGTGCTCTGGTATATCGCCTGGTTCTTCGAGTGGCAATACTATCATCTTGAACTTGACCACGTACAATAACTTCCTCCTGAGTCTGTAACTCTGGATCTGTCTGCTGATGCTATTCATTCTGAATATCACCTGTAGGCTGCAACTGCTATGATCTAACCGTCTGATTAATATCAACAACAATCCTATCCTGCTGATCCTGAACCTGATCTCCCGGTGAAGAACTTGGCTGTAACTACCGTGAATGAGTGGGTGACTCATCAAAAGTCACATCCCTACTGACTAGAAAATCCTGGGATCCAGGCTCTATGCACCATAATCTGTAGCCCTTCACCCCATATGCATATCCAAGAAATATGCATTTCTTAGCCTTGGGATTCAGCTTTCCATCTTTGACATGTGCATATGCTGAACACCCAAATACTCTAAGAACTGAATAGTCTGCAGGTCTTCCTGTCCACATTTCTTCCGGAGTCTTCATATTCAATGCAGATGGTGCGGACACTAGAGGCACCAGAATAAGGCAGAGGCTTCTCAACCCTCTGTGGATCACTTAATGACATTTGAGTTCACTGTAATAAAGCTTAGTCCAGCTGAGTTGAGTCATGTATTGTCAGCTTATGTTGAGCTAGTCCAGTCCAGTATTAGTCAGCTCATGTTGAGCTAATTTTAATTTTTTGAGTTCATACTGAAAGCTCAAGACCACATCATACAAGTGAAGATCAAGTCCGACCAGATTGAAGACATGAAAATTTAGCCCAAGTTCAACCTAGCTTAAAGACTTGAAGACTACTAGAAGGAGAAAATGAAAACAAGAACAAACCTGAAGCCCTGGACCAGCCGGAAGCAACTAGGCCAGCCCAGGCCCAGGAAGGAGATTAGGGCGCCATTCCTTATGGTGACCCTCCTCTTGGTCGACCACTTAAGGTCACCCCCTTGGCCGACCAAGACAAGGAGAGGGAGAGAAAGTTTAGGGATTTTCTACCTATGTTGCCTTATATTCCTAGTTAGGGTTTGAAAGAGAGGAGTCCTATGTAAAGTCTAAAGTACCTATACTTGGGGCCCAAGGTTAAGGGTCTATTTAAGGGACCCTAGTCTCTTGTATGAAGATTACTTTTGATATATGAAAATACTTGAGTTTCCTTCAACTTTTGTGTGATACCCTGCTGTGTGCATAAAGGGGTTTTGTGAGTTCTTCTTCTCGGTGTTTGCAACTACATCCTGCTGCCAGCCAAATCCTCCAGAGCCTTGGTCGCCCACTCCAAAATTCCTTTCTCCTTTGCTATTTTTCTTTATTTTCTTGATCTCTTCTGAGTTTTCTAACTCCTGACAGGTCGTTTGCATGTCCCCGAGTTCCTACGAATCTAATGACTCCAGCCAAGCCTCAATCGGACCACCGAGCAGAAAGCCGGGTATCCGCAAGTCTTTGACTCGATTTTCTAGACCACATCTATCGAGAAATGAGAGATCCTTTCGCTGCGATCTTCATCGAGCGCTTTAGACGTTGTCAGGTACACCCCCTCTACCACCTAGTTTTATTGTAGGAGAATTTGTCCTAATCGAGGCTTCTCAGTCCCGGCGATCCTTTTTTACTACTTTGCTAGGTTCTAATCTGCATGCTTGACTTTTAAAATTCATAGAGAATTCTCTATAACTTATTTTGATCCAATTTTCGGGATTTAATCTCTTAACCCCACATATAAAATACAAAAAAATAATTGTATGCATATTAGTCCCGCATCAGCAGATGTTGGAGATCGATTTATAATAAAGTAGGCTATATGTGCAGCCTCTGTCCAGAAGTCTCTACTCAATCCAAAACTTGACAACATAGATCTGACTCTTTTCAATAGTATACGATTCATGCATTCTGCAACACCATTTTACTGAGGAGTATATATTATGGTCCTATGCTTGACAATGCCCTCTGACTTGCAAAAGTCATTAAACTCTGTAGAACAGAATTCCAATCCATTGTCAGTCTGGAAGGTTTTCACCTTCCTCTCAGTTTGCCTCTCGACCATAGCCTTCCACCCTTTAAATGTGTGAAACACATCACTTTTATTTTTCATAGTATAAATCCAGACTTTACGAGAATAATCATCAATCAAAGAGAGCAAATACCTAGATCCATCCTTGGATATAACTGGGGCAGGTCCCCATAGGTCAAAATGTATGTAATCCAATATACCTGCTATCCTATGCACGCCTGTAGTAAAGCTGACTCTGTGTTGTTTTCCAAATATGCAATGCTCACAGAATTCAAGTGCACCAACTTTCTGACCTCCTACCAGACCACATCTGCTCAGCTCCTGTAAACCTTTATCTGACATGTGGCCCAATCCTTGATGCCATAATTGTGTCAATTGAATAATAGAGGAATGTGCCGAAGAAGCCTCACCAACCACTATAGTGCCATCCAAATAATAAAGAGTGCAACTCAATTTACCTCTTAATAAAGTCAATGCACCTTTACTAATTGTAATAGATCCTCTACCCCATCTGCCCTCAAAACCTGTAATATCAAGAGTATTTACTGAGAGAAGATTTCTTTTTAATTGGAGAACATATCTGACATCATCCAAAGTCACCACAGTATTTGCATGAGATTTGATCTGAGCTATACCAATTCCTTCCACTTTATAGATGACGTCATCCCCAAGAAGAACAGAGCCTCCATCACAGGATCTAAAATAAGTGAACCATTCTTTATGAGGTGTCATGTAAAAAGATGCTCCAGAGTCCACGATCCAGGTATCAGGCTGACTGATACTACATGCAGCTGTAAATACTGCATCATCTGCAACACTACTATGATCTACAGAAGAAACTGCTACTGATGCCGAATCTGAGATTGTTCCTTTATTTTTCTGTTCCTTCTCTTTCTTGGACTGTAGAAGTCTACACTCATTTTTCTAGTAGCCTGGCTTCTTGCAGTAATGACAAACACCAGGTCTTTTAGACCTAGACTTTGATCTAGTCTTGGACTTATTTCTACCTTGTCCAACTATTCTTTGCTCATCTCTATCTCTGACAGTAAGTCCTTGTGCCGGATTTGGAGCCTGATGCTCCAACTGTACTTTCAACCTAAGCTCATTGTATAACAAAGTGGCTTCAACCTTGTTGAGACTTATAGTCTCTCTTCTATAGAGCATGGTAGTAGTAATATTTACATAGGACTTAGACAAAGAATAAATCAGGATCAAAGTATTGTTTTTCTCATCAACATTAACACCAATATTTGTCTAATCAAGCAAGAGCTTATTATAATCATCCAAGTGATCTTTGAGTGAGATCCCTTCTGTCATACGAAATGTGTGAAGCTTGCCCCCCAAATATAGTCTATTAGTGAGAGTTTACCATATACAAAGTATCCAATTTTTTTCATACACCTTTAGCTGTATCAAGTTCCACTATATTGCGAAGGACTTTATTACTCAATCCCGAAAACAGAGTCCCAAGTGCTCTTGTATTCATCTCCTCTTTTTCAGCCTCTGTATCACCTGGAATTGCATCCATTCCTTTGAGAGTTGTTGCAACGCCCTCCTTTACTAACAGATATCTCATTCTCACCTTTCATAGTGCAAAATCACCTATGCCATCAAATATCGCTACCTCATGCCTAGAGGTAGTGGAATGAAAAATAACCACCTCAGGAGCCGGAGAAGAACTTGGTTGCCCATCAGATGCCATCCCTTTGCTCTAATACCAATTGTTGGGATGTGCGCAGCAGATTAAACTAGTTTAGGCCTCCAAATAATTCATGTTTACTCACTTAGGCAATTAACCAATCACAACACATGCATATATCAAATCAAAAAAATATGAGATTTACGTGGTTCGGCAAAATATTGCTTACGTCCACTAAGAGGAAATGAGTAATCCATTATAATCTGATCCAAATCTAGGTATAAAAGGAATACAAATATCCAGATAACAAATGCCAGATTAAAAACAAAGAGACATAATAAACAAACAAAAGAGGATGAAAGAAGTACGAGAAAAATCCCAAATACTAGGCCTCTAGCTTTTCCTAGTGCCTGGATCGAAGAAGAAATCTCTCTGAAATTTCTCTGGATTTTTTCTCTCCCTAGATCAAAGACCACAGGCTCTCTGTGATTAAATAACCATCTGAAACGACATCCAAATAGACCTAAAACGAGTCCAGAAAATTCAAAATACTTCCAAGCCATCAGATCAAAGAACAAAGGCTCAGATCGTGCCAAAATCTATGCAAGATACCCTCAGATCAAGCCTAATCAAGCTCGGATTAATCTCAGCCATCCGATCGACCGATCGGATAGTCCAGAACACGAGAAATCGCGTGGAACGTGCGTACACTGCGAGAAACCAAGGAGAACCACACAGGGAAATCGGGGAAATGCCCCAAGGGGGGCGCCGCAAGCCGTTGGGCCGAGCCCATGCGAACGGTGCGCGTGGGCCTGGGCCACGCGCGCGCCCACGCGCATGCCTGCGCGCTGGGCTGGGCCGAGCGCCCACCCGCGCCACAGGTCGCGTGTGGGTCGAGGGCTTCGTGGGAGCGGTCTTCGTGGCTGGATTTTTACGGGAGCAAACGATAACAATATAGAGGAATCCTGGATATAGGGTTCATCATATCAGCATTGACATAGGTTGATAGTCTTTTTTGTATGTCCCATCTATGGTCTTCATTGATGAAATCAGCAACGACATACAAACGAGAAAAAGCAGCGTCTACATTAATATTAGTTGGCCAATGAGAAAGAGGAATAAGTGCAAAGCATTGATATGACTCCTAGAGACCACTGCCCATTGAACTTGATTTTGCACCTTCAAAGCCTACTTACAAAGTTGGTGCCAAATTGGAGATGAGTTCCTTGGCTTTTTATTATCAAGCCAAGAACGTCTAAACTTATATTTTGCCTGCACTACTTCAAACAATAAAGAATCATGATGGAGCACCACTTGTGCCGCCAATTTACTTACACAATAAGGACCGTTGTTTTGTTTTAAGTAGATGCACGCCAAGACTTCCATTATGTCTTCCCAACTTGGATATTAGAATACCACTTAGAGGCAATAGCAGTATTTCATAGATATATACATGCTTTCTCTAGTAAGAACTTTACGTGTGATCAAGTTAGCCAGAATTACTGTGACTTTTTTCTTCTTATTGATGCGATACTAGATGAAAATATTGCTTCTGTGAAAATGGATGTTTACTTGGTTGATAAGATTGTCAAAACCTCTTGTTATACCCAATCAGCTCACCTTTGAACCAGACCGGCGTAGAGGTCCGTCTGACCCACTCCTGCTGAGGTCCGACTGGCCCACTCCTGCCGAGGTCCGACCGACCCATTCCTGCTGAGGCCCAACCAGCCCACTCCTGCTGAGGTTCAAATCGGCCCACCCCTGTTGAGGTCCAACCGACCCACTCCTGTTGAAGCTCGATCGGCCCACTCCTGTTGAGGTCCGACCGGCCCACTCTTGTCGAGGCTCGATCGGCCCACTCCTGCTGAGGTTCGACCGGTCCACTCATGCTGAGGCCCGATCGACTCACTCCTGCTGAGGTTCGACCTACTACTGTTGAGGCCCGATCGGCCCACTCCTGCTGAGGTCCGACCGACCATCTTCAGAAGGGCTTGTATTGATCCAAAGATAGCCCTAGGAGATTCCAGAAGCCTCCTCTAGCTGGTACTAGAATTCTGTTGCAACAGAATCCTAACACACCAGCGCCACTACTTCACTAGCTCTACGATGCTGCCTCATCCTGGCACCACATGGCCACTATCCGGATTCTCCTAGGGATAGATTGGTCATTTTATGCCTAGCCCATAATAGATTCTGGTAACGTTCCGCACCTATATAACGCAAACCGGGGGAGTCTGGGTGGTAAGGACCCTCTTCCTGCTCCACAAGCTCAACTCCTTTGATTCCTCCATTCTGTTGCCCTCGAGCTCCCGCTAACTTAAGTATCGGAGTGTCCCCCGCCGGAAACCACCGGTCCTTGAAAACTTTTTTACAGGAACTGGGAGAGGAGTGCTCTAGCCAAAGCCGACCGAACCCAGCCCAAGAGAAGTTGCAGCAACAGATTGGCGTTAGAGGAAGGGCGGGCCACGCTCCTCTAAAAGGAGGAATCCACCTACCAGGAAGAGCAATGGTAAAGGGAAGAGCCCAGAACACCTCCGTCGGGAGAGGTCACTCCTCGTCCAGGTCGAAAGTACCTCTTAGGAAGAATGACATCGCTGAGCCCACTGTCACCCTGGGACAGCAGCAGTTCCAAACTCTTCTGAACCGCATCGACACCCTCACTGCCGCGGTTCAGAACCTCTAAGATGCTGCTAATGCCAGACCACTGCCACATGCTGCATCCCAAACTAGTCATCGACCTGCTACTGAGGGAAGCCGACAGTGTGAAGTCCCTCAGCCCCATTCCTACGTTATTTCTGAGCCCCGAAGGTCTCAAAGGGCTCATGTTGATGGGAAGAGAGTGAGGTCTACCTCACCCTCCTCTGTTGACTCAGTCCTCGATGACATTCGATACTGCAGCGAGGTCCCAAGAGACTACACTAGCAAACTCCAGCGCATAGAGGAGCAGATCGCTGTGTTGGTCGATCAGGCAAAAAGTCGACGGAGAGCAGGCGTATGACTCTCACCCGCCTTTTTCGATCGTAATAATGGGAGAGCCTATCCCCCGCCACTTAAAGATTTCACAGGTGGACCCCTACGACGGCACCACCGACCCACTGGACCATCTGGGCACCTACAAGGCCCACATGATGGTATAGGGCACCTCTGATGCCCTCTACTGTGTCGCCTTCCCTGCGATGCTCAAGAAGGTGGCTCGGATGTGGTTCTCTGCCCTCCGACCAAGTACGATCTACTCCTTCCCCCAGCTTGAAAAAATCTCTCTTCCATTTCAGGACTTACAGTCGGATGCCGAGGAACACCGACTGCCTCTTCCTCGTGCTGCAAAAAGAAGGAGAGACTCTCCGGGACTACATGGCCCGATTCAACTCAACGGCCATGGAAATCTCGGATCTCAATGAAGATATAGCTATGTCGGCCTTCGAGAGAGGGCTACGCTCGTCCAGGCTCACATTCTCCCTAGACAAGAAGTTCCTGACAAGCTACTCAGAGCTACTGGCCCAGACGCAGAAGTATGCCATGGCAGAAGAGCAAGCGGCGAGCCGGCACCAGGCTGAAGGGAGGTCGGCTCCCAAGAAGAGGAGTGACAAGGCCCTCGAAGTCCGACCTCCCAGCGATGGCAACAATCCGGCCCGACACCGCAGCCCAAGGCCGAAGGACTTCCCAAGGAGGTTCGAAACTTATACGCCCCTCTCCCTTCCGAGGGAGAAAATCCTCATGGAAATTGAGAACGAGACCTTCCTGCAAAGGCCTCGTCCGATGAGGGGCCCCTCCGCATCCAGGAGCAGAGACAAGTACTGCCAGTTCTATCGGGACCACGGACACAACACTGAAGACTGCCTCTAGTTGAAAGACGCAATCGAAGACCTCATCCAAAGGGGGTACCTGTACAAGTACGTCCGATCCCAGAGGAATCAGGCCGAAACTTCGACTGCTAGAGACCCCCCAGAGGAGGTAGAACTACTCAACCAACATCCGACCGATGGGAATGTTGGCATGCTCCACCATCGGTCCGACTGAAGGTACGAGGAAGACCAAGACATTGTGAAGAGATCTAAGGATTCTAATGTAATCAGCTTCTCCAACAAAGACCTTTTAGAATTCCACATCTCTAGGAATGATCCTGTAGTTGTGTTGGCAGTGATTGCCAATTATGATGTAAAGAGGATCCTTGTTGATAATGGAAGCTCCACGGAAGTATTGTTGATGATGCTTTTGTCAGAATGAACCTATCCAGAGCAAGGCTACAAGAATCCCCTATGCCATTGACAAGCTTCGGGGGAAACTCCATCAGAGTAGAAGGAGAGATAACCCTGCCCATGACAATCGGGGTGGAACCTTATCAGAAGACTCCCCCATTAACTTTGTGGTCGTACATACAACCTCGACTTACAATGCCATTTTTGGCCGACCAGCCCTCAACAAGTTTCGGGCCATTATATTAACTTACCACATGCTAGCAAGATTTTTGACCCGGAATGGGGTCGGAGTAATGAGGGGAGACCAAAGGATGGCTAGGCAATGTCTGACCATCTAGGATAGACAGTCTAAAGACCGTTCCACTCTGGAACAGCTTGACCCCAAGGTCGAAGCCGACTCTTGCGGATAACCGATCGAAAAGATCTTGTTTGTACCTCTTCGGGAAGATGATCCCACCAAGGTCCTGCAAATTGGGAGTACACTCAGCGAAGAAGCTAGGTTAGAGTTGGTTAGCTTTCTATGGGAGAATGCTGACATCTTTGCTTGGTCGGCGTCGAACATGCCAGGCATCCCGTCGGAGGTCATAACCCACCAGCTCAGAGTGGATCCAACCTACAAGCCTGTCAGACAAAAGAAGAGGAGCTTTGCTCCTGAGAGACAGAGGGCAATTAACGAGGAGGTCAGAAAACTCTCTGATGCCGGCTTCATCAGAGAGGCTCATTACCCCGACTGGTTGGCGAATGTTGTAATGGTAAGGAAGGCCAATGGAAAATGGAGGATATGCGTGGACTACACCGACCTCAACAAGGCTTGTCCAAAGGACATCTTCCCCTTGCTGAAGATTGACCAGTTGGTGGACGCCACAGCCGGTCATTAGCTTTTGAGCTTCATGGATGCCTTTTCCGGCTACAACCAAATTAGGATGCACCTGAAGGATGAAGAGAAGACAACCTGTATCACCGATAAGGGACTGTATTGCTACAAGATGATGCCCTTCGGCCTAAAGAATGCCGGTGCCACTTTTTAAAAGGCTGATCAACTGGGTCTTCGAAGAGCAACTTGGAAGAAATATAGAGGTCTATGTTGATGATATGATAGTCAAAAGCCTCCACAGAGCCGACCATATCAGAGACTTGCAGGAATCCTTTGATGCCTTGAGGCATCATCGGATGAAGCTGAATCTGACCAAGTGCACTTTTAGGGTAACCTCCAAAAAATTCCTTGGCTTTCTAGTCATGCAGAGAGGAATCGAGGTCAACCCTGACAAGATAAAAGCCATCATCGACATGGGGTATCCGACCAAGAAGAAGCAAGTGCAAGAACTTACAGGTCGGATAGCCTCTCTCAGCCGCTTCATTTCCCGGTCAGCTGAGAAATCCCTTCCTTTCTTCAAGACATTGTGGCGGTCGGATCGCTTTCAGTGGATCGACGAGTGTCGGTCGACTTTTGAAGCTTTGAAAGATTACTTGAAGAACCCTGCTTTGTTGGCCAAGTCGATGGACGGAGAGCCCTTATATTTGTATATGTCGGCGTCCGATGAGGCAGTGAGCTCCGTCCTTGTTTGGATAGGGGAGAACATTTAACAAAGACCTGTTTATTATATCAGCAAAGTACTCCATGATGCTGAGACAAGATATCCCAAGATGCAGAAATTGGTTTATTCCTTGTTCATAGCAGCCAAGCGATTGCGGCCTTACTTCCAAGTGCATCTGATTATCATCCTGTCCGATCAACCTCTCAAGGTGATCCTCGGGAGTCCAGACACATCCGGTCAGCTTGCCAAGTGGGCCGTCAAGCTTGGTGAATTCGACATCTCTTTCCAACCTCGGTCGGCCATGAAAGCTCAGGTAATTGCTGACTTTATAGCAGAGTGTATCTAGAGACAAGAGGCACCCTCACAAACAGCCGACACACCTGGGGATGACAACATTGAAGAAGCGGAGCCCGCCTGGACCCTCCATGTAGACGGAGCGTCAAACCTTACAAGCTGCGGGGCGGGCCTAATCTTAGTCGATCCCAACGGACAGAGCTTGGAGTATGCTTTACACTTTGTATTTCAAGTGTCAAACAACCAAGCAGAATATGAAGCCCTCCTCGCAGGACTGAGGATAGCCAACGAGCTGGGCATCAGCCGGATCAGGGCCTTCTCTGACTCCCAACTGGTGATGAACCAAGTGAAGGACAAATTCGAGACGAGAGATCCGACCCTGGTCAAGTACTTGAGCAAGGTACAAAGCCTCATGACTCGGCTAAAGTTTTTCAAAATTCTTCATATACCTCGATTGCAGAACTCCAAGGTAGATGCTTTGTCGTGATTGGCTACGGCCGTTACCAACACCTCCGACCGGACCTTCATAGAGTATCTGCAGCGTCCAAGCATTTCTGAAGAGACGATAGAGGTCCACCAAGTGGAGCAAGAAGCTTCTTGGATGGACCCTATTCTTGCATTCCTTGTCAAAGGTACCTTACCGAAAGATATGACCAAAGCCAAGCATGTACGCCGGATGGCCTCAAAGTACGTCGTTATCGACGGCACTCTTTACAAACGGTCATTCTCACAACCATTACTAAAGTGCTTGGGGCCGACTAGCGCTGACTATGCACTCAGAGAAGTGCACGAAGGCATCTGTGACGACCACCTGGGAGGAAGATTCCTGGCTTATAAAATCATTCGACATGGATATTTCTGGTTGACCATCCAAAAAGATGCCTCAGACTTTATCAGAAAGTGCGATGCATGTCAAAGATACTCCAACATTCAAAGAAGGCCGGCCAGCCAGCTGATCCCACTCACCATACCTTGGCTGTTCGTGCAATGGGGGATGGACATCCTGGGGCCGTTCCCCCAGTATCCGACCAGCAAAAATTTTTGATTGTGGCCATTGATTACTTCACCAAATGGGTGGAAGCTGAGCCACTAGTACAGATTACAGAAGCCAAAGCGAAGAATTTCATCCGGAACTGCATCATCTTCTGGTTCGGCATACCACAGATGATCATCACAGACAATGGAAGGCAGTTCGACAATCCTAAGTTTCGAAAATTCTGCCAGCAATACCATATTTTTCATTGACTAACATCGATCGGCCATCCTCAATCTAATGGAGAAGCCGAAGTCACCAATCGGACGATCTTAAATGGAGTCTGTCCATTTAGTCTGACTAATGGGGGTGAAGCAGTCATACCTATAAAGTTTTTTTGCAATCCCTATGGATTGATCATTTTGCCGAACCGACCAACTCAAAATAGAGGAGGGCTGATCTAGATTTACTTGAAGAAACTAGACTCCAAGCGAGTTTGAAGATGGCGACGTATCGTTAGAAAATGACCAAGTACTAAAACTTTCGAGTCAAGGCTCGAACCTTCTGGGTTGGGGACCTAGTTTTGCAAGGACAGAAGTCTCAAGACCAACCAAGCAAGGAAAACTCTTTCCCAACTGGGAGGGCCCTTATCAAGTGATTGAAGTGATCCGAGCCAAAACTTACCAACTCGAGCATCTAGACGGACGGCAAGTGGCATGTCTGTGGAATGTAGACAACCTTCGCAAATACTATCAATAAAGGCCATAACTTCTTCTATGAACCACTTCTGAAAGTCTGACTCTGGTCGGTAGAGGCTCTAGGGCAATCCACTTCTGAAAGTCTGACTCTGGTCGGCAGAGGCTCTAGCGCAGCCCACTTCCGAAAGTCTGACTCTGGTCGGCAAAGGCTCTAGGGCAGCCCACTTCCGAAAGTTCGACTCTGGTCAGCAGAGGCTCTAGGACAGCCCACTTTCTAAAGTCTGACTCCGATCGGTAGAGGCTCTAGGGCAGCCCACTTCCGAAAGTCCGACTCCGATCGACAGAGACTCTAGGGTAGCTCACTTCTGAAAGTCCGACTCCGGTCGGCAGAGGCTCTAGGGCAGCCCACTTTCGAAAGTCCGACTCCGGTTGATAGAGGCTTCAAAATAGCCCACTTGAAGGTCCAAACTCGCGTTCAGGCGAGCCGACAGACCAACACTTAGAAAAATTTCTAAGATATTGGCTTCGGACTGAGCCATTTTTCACCAGCCACTTCGGAGGACTTATATCCAAATTGGGCTGACTATCCAATACTTAGAAACATTTTTGAAAGAAAGAGGTTTCGATCAATCCGGTCGACCCCACATTCATAGATATACACAACAGATGTATCAAAGAAAGAAAGATTTCTATTTCATAACAAAAAGTTTTATTTACAAGGGGCGGGTCAGAATTTTACAAACAACCTAAGTTTGACCCTCTAGCTCTACAAGTGAGGCTTCGGCTTCGGCCCCTTCCATCGTGATCGAAGCTTCGATGGGGGCATTCGCCGGTCCCACCTCAACGACAACCTCAATGTCGGCTCTGGACTTTGAGGGGCCCTGCGCCTCCCTTGCATTAGCTACAGCTTGAGGTCCGACCCCGCCGTCGGTCGGGTCCACTCCTTCTTCTGCTCCCTCCTCCTCCGCTTGCCTTGGCAGCTGCAGGAAGGAAAGCTCCAGCTTAAGAAAGGTGCTACCGACCTTTGCCAGGAACTCCTCGTAGCTGACGTCAAAGCCGATCACTCCGGCCTCGTCCATCTCTTCTTTAAAATCGAAGGAGGCTTTGTACTCCTTCACGGCATTGTCGGCCGCCTGTGCCATCTGCTCTTGGGCCTCCTTCAGCAGGCCCATCTACTTCTCTGACGTGGCTCGGTGGCCTCACGAGTGCCGCTCAGACTCGATCAACCACGCCTCCTCCTCGGTTAGCCGATGCACCAAGGACTTCAGTTTCTTCTTCCTTTTCTTTAGGCTGGACTCCCGGTCAGCCAGCCGGGCCTGCAGGTCTTCCACCTACTTTTTATGAGCCTTTGCTTTGGCCCGACAGGTAGACAACTCTTCTTCGATGGCCTTCTGTGCCGCCTTCGCCATAGCTCTGGCCACCTCTGTCCCTTCGGCCTTCCGATCGAATGCTCTCTCATAAAGAGCATCTCGCCAAGGCCATCATCCATCAGTGAGATGTTGTGGAGGAGTTGCAAGTAACAGGACAACATTAGTCGCATGCAGGAAATGAAGGAAAGGACGAAGCCTCGAGAGTAGGTGACTTACCCCCATCAGATTACGGTAGGTGCTCCTCGTGCCCTCGTTCAGAGTTCACCGACTCGACTCATCCCAGTCGGCATCTGTGATGGCCCTCTTGAGCAGGTCTTTGGCCTGCTCAGGGTTATGTTGGGTGCGCCAGCACTGGTGCACCTCACAACCGACTCCGCCAGCCTCCACCCTGCCAGCTTCCCCTCTTTCGACCACCTTTTTCCCTTCGACCATCGAGGGAGTACCAATTCAATGATCGGCGAGGTTGGGGCCTTCTCCACATTGGTCGGCCCGATGGCTCTTCTCCTGTTCAGGCGACCGACTGCCTAATTGAAGACGAGCGCTCCGGTGCCCTCACGACCCTACTCTCTGATAGAGGTACGTCGTCGTCGGAGTCCACTGACACGATAGTAGCAACCGGCTCCTCCGTCCGCTGCTTCTTCTTTCTTTCGGCCGTCGGCTCCATGACCTAGATGCCTCTCTTCTTGGCCGCCCGCGCTATGATTATTGCTCGGTCCAGCTTCATTTTTTTACCTACCACGGAACAAGTTCAAAGTCAGCAACAGAAAGACAAGATCGATAGAAGAATCAAAAGACCTATGATGGTAGCCTCTACCCTACCCAAGTATCGGTGTTGGCTGATTCCAATCGCATGGAGGCTGTCCTTCCGAAGCAGGTTATTCACAAATGTTGGGCCATCCTCCTCCATCCTATTAAAGTCAGCCTCATCGGCCCGCAGCACCTTTCTGCCATCTACAGCCTTCGGCCTCGGCTCCCTCCACAACGGCTCGAAGCCCAAAGGCTACAGGCTGCCTACGTAAAAGAAACAGGACTTCCACCCATGAATGGCTGATGGGAGACCCCCTAAGATCCTCCGACCAGGGCAGGGACTCAACATCAACCACTCCTGACTTCGGAAATCTCTTTTCAAGAGGAAAAAGTTGGCAAAGAGGAAAACTCTTGGATCGGCTTCGGCCCTCTGGCAGAGGACTATGAAGCAGCTGATTGTCAGAATGCTATTTAGGGTTAGCTGCATGGGAGTCACTCTATAAGAGTTAAAAATCTGGATGAAAAAATCAGGAAGTGAAAACCTAAGGCCGGCCTTGAGATGATCCTCATACACTGGAAGGGCTCCCAAATTCAATGGACCGGTCACCCTCCCCTCCCGGTTCGGGATGGTCAAATGTAAAGTGGACGGTATATTGTACCTCACCCTGAGGCCCTCTACCCTCTTTCGGATCATTTTCGACGGGATACTATCAGGACCTAGTTTCCTATCCCCATGGACAGAGCTACGGCTGCTGGAAGCCATTCTACCGGAGGTGAAAGGGGCGGACAGTAGACTAACCTGGTGATTGAGGTTACTAAGGGGGAGAGAGCAACGGGGGAGGGATGCTCTTTCACTTCAAGCGCAGATGCAATAGAAGACTCCTCTCAAACCTTCACCCCCTCCTTTTATAGCCGTTGAGGGGCCACTTCCCAGCGTCCCTCGAGCGCTGCAATCAACCATCAGACGACACGACTTCCCAATCCACCGGAGAAGCTGATAAGATGTGATGAAGCATGTCCAGCCGCGATCCGTGTGATCGCCAAACCAGCGATGGATTGCTCTCCTCGAGCGCTGCGTCGACCATCTGGATATCGCCATGTCGCCTGTCACATCTGAGGCCTGACGACCTAGCAAGCTAGGCTGGCCACTCATCACTGCGCCCCATTTGCATTAACTGCTTCTCCCATCGCCTCCAACGCAGTGCCGACACCTATCCTAGGTGCAGAATTTCAGAACAGGAAACAATCGATCACAGTACAGCTGACCAGATTCGCGATCATCCCAAGGACAAATGCATTAAATCTCAAATGATGCTCTCGTCTTTCTAAGCCACAGGTCCCTTCGAAGGCCAAGAGCAAGGGGACAACTGTTATATCCAATCGGCTCACATTCGAACCAGACCGGCGTAGAGGTTCGTCTGACCCACTCTTGCTGAGATCCGATCGGCCCACTCCTGCTGAGGTCCGACCGATCCACTCCTGCTGAGGCCCGACAGGTCCACTCCTGCTAAGGTCCGATCGGCCCACCCCTACTGAGGTCCGACCGGCCCATTCTTGTTGAGGTCCGATCGGCCCACTCCTGCTGAGATCCGACCGACCCACTCATGCTGAGGCCTGATCGCCCACTCCTACTGAGGTCCGATCGGCCCACTCCTGCTGAGGCTCGATCGACTCACTCCTGCTAAGATCCAACCGACCCACTCCTGTTGAGACCCGATCGGCCCATTCTTGCTGAGGTCCGATCGACCCTCTTCAGAAGGGCTTGTATTGATCCAAAGATAGTCCTAGGGAATTCCAGAAGCCTCCTCTACCTGGTACCAGAATTCTGTTGCAACAGAATCCTAACACACCAGTGCCACTACTCCACTAGTTCCATAATGCTGCCTCATCCTAGTACCACGTGGCCACTACCCGGATTCTCCTAGGGGTAGATCGGTCATTTTGTGCCTAGTCCATAACAGATTATGGTAACGTTCCGCACCTATATAAGGCAAATCGTGGGACTCTGGGCGGTAAGGACTCTCTTCCTGCTCCACAAGCTCAACTTCGTTGATTCCTTCATTCTGTTGCCCTCGAGCTCCCGCTAACTTAAGCATCGAAGTGTCCCCCGCCGGAACACCACCGGTCCTTGGGGATTTTTTTGCAAATACCAGGAGAGGAGCGCTCCAGCCAAAGCCGACCGAACCCGGCCCGGGAGAAGTTGCAGCAACACCTCTGTTTCTCCATGCAAGCCTATTCAGTTGGATATGGAACATGTCTTTCTATTTTTAACTGTTTTTGCATGAGGACCTATTCAATTGGATATGGAACGGGTTTCTTTACTTTTAAATGGCTTCAATTCATTTCATTTTATGAGTTGTTTTGCTCTATGCTTTCTTCTTACTTGATCTAATTGCCTCTTCATCATTTATACCAGGTGAAAAAAGCAAAACTGTTCCAAGAGATTTTCTTCAATGGTTTATTTGGAATGTTATTTTTAGTGTTTGATTAATTTTTTAAACTAATTAGCATATTTTATGTTATTTTTTATAAATTTATAATGTATATTATACTTCGAGGGTATAATAGTAAAAAAGATGATAATATTTATTTTTTTTTCATTTCTTCTCTATTTCCAATACCATGGTGAAAAGAAATTATTTTCTTTCCTTTTGTCAAACTCCCAACCAAGAAAAAAGAAAGGTACTTTCTTTCCTTTCTTTTTTTTTTTTTTCCTTCTAACTAATATTTTCTGCCTTTTTTTCTTTTCTTTCCAAAACTTCCAACCAAGGCGTAAGAGATGATTTCATTCTCCAACAATCTTTTCGTGAAGGATTAAAATTAATCTCTATAGAGATTGAACCAACAAACCACTTAATAACAACCAAAGAACTCCCCTTCAAAATAATATGAAATATTCTAAGAATTATAGTTACATATATATATATATATATATATATATATATATATATATAGATATATATCGTGCCTTTCTATGCAGTATATAATTTATTTATAGAAACTGCAGTATCAAATAATTTAATATTTGCTGCCTCTGCCACATAAGTCGCATTCTTAATAATAAAACTTACTTCACCCAACTTATCATTATTTAAAATATTATCGTCAAGTTAACCTTAAGGAAATTGTGGTTTTCAGAAGAAATAAATCATCCATGGGATCACAAATTTTGTAAAACAAGAACCACAATTTTTCCTGCTAGCTATTAGGAATATCTCCAGAGCACTTGTATCTTTTTTGAGGGCCAATCCAGGACTTTAAACAGTACTCAGAAAAATACGAATATTTTTAATCGGATTAACGTAAGGCACGTATACTCTTATAGTCCGTGTGGGCCTGAAACTTTATGCAAGAAAAAATGAAGTTGACCACTCACTGCCTTCAAGCCATTTTCAGGCTCCAGCAATTGCACGACAGCTAAATAATGGACAGTACGATGGGATACGACCTACAGACGAGAAATTATTGCATGGACCAGGTTCACAAATCTCGAGGCATATGCACGCAATCGGAAATTGGTGACATGCATGCAACGGATACCGTGGCGTGTTATCAACCATGGGATTTGGTAACAATTCGTTGGGTTATGGTGAAGGTGCTTTCAGGTAACAGAGTTAATAGAGCCGGTGGTTGGCATGTGAAATCCGCCAATCTGTGTGGTTGCTTCTTAAATATACCATCCCCGCACGATGTACATCAAAAGCATGGGAGAGGATGGAAGCAGGGAACTTCGGCAGAGCGCAAGGTAACAGATGCTGGGGAATCAAAGTTACTAGTCTCTGCTCTTTTTCCCACGTAGTATCATGTATTTTATCTGCAGTTCGGTTGAATTTTTCCTCCTTCCTCATCCACAGATGTTTAAACCATCATCAGTTTAAGATGTTACTGTTTAGATCAAGATGCTTTCTGTGGCAAAAACATTACTTGAGAAAGCACTGAAAAAATATCGATCATATGAAAAGCATTATTGTAGCATTCTACTCATAGTTTTTTCTACTGCTTCATAGAAAGAGGTTTTCCACTTTCTCCATCACTCATGTTCAGTTTCTCCTTTTACATCCTGGTTGCTCTTCACAACTCGGATGTTAGAATACCACTTCGAGGCAATAGCAGTATTTCATAGATTCATGCTGTCTCTGGAATGAACTTTGTATGACTCTCTTCAGCCTTTTCATCTTTATGCTGCCCCTCTGTTAAATTTTAGCATATCCAACTTATTGTTCATTTCTGTTTTTACTCCACTTTCATCCTCAGATGTTTAGCAAAATTTTTAGCATGGCTGTTCTGATATTTCATTGACTATAGCATGCAAATCAATTGGATTGGATGATCTGCAAACATGCCATGAAAACTTCAACTGGAACTGGTGTTTCTTCTTTCTTCTCTTGCTGACAGAAAGAATGGAGGATAAGCTTCATAAACATGAGGTGTACTTTTGGTTTATATGACATAACAGGAGAAAAGCTGGAGCTGGGCTCTGCAAACCATGGGGAGAAGAAGCAGTGGCCAAGCATGACACCACCGGAAGAAGACCTGTTAAGCAGGCTCCACCACCTGCTAGGAGATAGGTAACTAGAACCCATCTATATATTAATTTTATTTTTCATGTGCTAACCTTAAACCTCTCAAGGAAAAAACTCAAAAAAGGAAAAAATGAAGCCGGTTTTGCATAAATTAATCACATGAACTCTTTTTTTTTTTTGTAAAGTGTGAAAGGCAAACAAAGGTCAATCACACACACATTTGAGATTAGGAGATTTTGCAGGGAACGACAATATATTAATATTTAAGAGGCATGATATAAGAATTCCACCATTACCAGATGTGTTGATATGTTTCTCAATTACAGCTACATTAAATACTGAAATATATTTCAGTGAACACATTAACCTGGAAAACTGGTGCGCCCATGGACCTTTTATTGTTTCTTTTTGGTTCTACAAATATTTATTTATTGTTTTTCCTTCTAATATCAGGTGGGAGCTGATTGCTAAAAGACTACCCGACAGAACAGTAGAAGAAGTGGAGAGCTACTGGAAAATGAAGGAGAGAGGAGAATTTGAGAAGCACAAGATCTATAAGCCTGTCTGTACAAGATTAAGCCCATCGTTTAAGTTCACCATGGATGAATCTTTAGAAGATATGAATTCAACACAAACAGGATCTTGAAATATATACAAGGTTCCTTCACACCTCTATTCGGACAAATAAATCCATCGCATGTCCTGAACTGCTTGTACTTGAAATATAGGAAAATTTGGACAACCACTTATGTCTTGTTTATGTTATCAGTTCATCCATCTTTACAGCTAGCTGTTAGGTATGTAATTAACCTTTACACTGCTAAGACGATAGCCCGGTTGGTAGAGGCCTTGTCTCGCTATCAACAGGTCGGCGATTCAAAGCATGATCCCGCGGATGACTCGATTAAATCCAGGATTTTCCTGGGATCCTCGACAGTTGGCATGAGTGAGAGATCAGGGTCTCTCCCTTTGTCCCCAATCTACTGGCCGGCGTCTTTAGTGGTGTCAGGTTGACGTACTCACCATTAGGTGGGGAGAAGCTGTACGAATCTGAGCACCTCGTATCGAACATTACATGGCAGGGTAGGGGCCTACGGGATAGCTACACCGGAATTTATCCCTCCTATCCCTTTTTTCTATCAAAAAAAAGAAAAAAATTAACGTCGTTTACCAATTTATATATATATATATATATATATATATGCTTCTTTAGATGTTGAACTTTCAATTGTATATGTTCCACTTTTTAAGTTATGTACACTTTATTCTGATCCATAAGATCATGATCAACTGCATACTTGTAGTAAATAGTTAAAGGTGTTGAAAATTAAATTTAATTTTGGAATTTCAAAGGGTATTGGTTATGAATTTTGGATAGTAATCGGAGCAATTTATTTTATGGAATACTAAAATTCAAGAGGTATGAGAAATACCAAGAGACATGTAACCTACTAAGAGTCATGATAGGAGTTATACAGTGTTATTAGAGTCTTAATTTTGCCTTTTAATATGAGTGTGTAGACGTATATTTTAAAGCCTATAAATAGGGTTGTAATTTGTCATTCTACGACAAGTGAATATGGTAAAAGGCTTTTAGTTTTATCTAATTCCTCCTTCTCTATTTTAGTTAAGCCTACCACTCTTTCATAAAACTGCCAACAAATTTTGGTATCAGAGCCTTTACTCCTAGCCTCTACCTAAAAGATTCACAATACTATTCCTATGGCTTCCATAAATTTTACACAATCCAAGTACCCAAACTTCTCAAGGATAATTTTGAGAATTTGTGTATACGAATGAAGACTCTACTTGGATTCCTTGATTGTTGGGAAATAGTAGAGAAAGGCTTCATGGAGCTGGAGACACCCGAAGAAGAAGCGGCCTTATCCAATGCACAAAAGTCTCAACTCAAGGAGGCAAGAAAAGGAGACAAGAGGGCACTCTACAATATCTATCAAGGGCTAGATGAAGCTGCATTCGAGATCATCTCAAGTGCCAAAACATCAAAGGCAGCATGGGATCTTCTCCAAAAGACATTCCATAGAGCTAAGAGGGTAAAGAAGATCTGCTTGCAAACTTTAAGAGGTGAATTTTGATCTTTACACATGAAGTGCTCCGAATCTATTTCTGAATATTTCTCAAGAGTTTTAGTAGTTGTTAATCAACTTAAAAGAAGTGGAGAAGCACTAATCGATGTTTAGGTTATGAAGAAAATTTTGCGATCTTTGCATCCAAGATTTAACTATGTTGTTGTAGCAATCGAAGAAGCCAAAGATCTTGAGGATCTCATAGTAGAGGAGCTCATGGGTTCATTACAAGCCCATGAACACCTTATCAATCGAGAAGAGGAGAAGATTGTGGATCAAGTTCTCCAAACAAAGCTTACATTGCAAGAGAAAGGAGAATTTAGAAGAGGAAGAACCTATCAAAGAGGATGAGGACGTGGTCAAAGAGGAAGAGGAGGAATATTATTTTAGCATAGAACTCAACAAAGAAGAGGTAGAGGACAAGATAATACAAAAGATCAAGAAACACCATCTCAAAGAGGCCGAGGAAGAGGTCGGTTTCCATATAACCATCCAAGGTATGCAAGACCTAACACACAATATTATACTTGCAAAAAATATGGGTATTACAGTTCGGATTGTTGGTATAATCCTGCTAACAAAAATGTTGAGAATGTGAATTGCATTAATAAGGAAGAAAGCAGTGAAGAACCAACATTGTTGCTCTCTTATGATGATATTAGAGGACATGAAGAAAGTATATGGCTGACACTAGTGCTAGCAACCATATGTGTGGAAGGAAAGATCTATTTATGGACTTGGAGGAAGACCACATGGAAAATGTCATATTTGGAGATCTATCTAAAGTTCTTGTCAAGGGGAAAGGTAAAATACTCATCAAACTAAAAAATGGAGAACAACAATATATTTCATATGTTTATTTTGTTCCTTATATGAAGAATAATATTTTGAGTTTGGGTCAATTATTGGAGATGGGTTATGATATTCATTTGAAAGATATGGGTCTCTCAATTTGTGACAAAAGTAATAGATTGATTACTCATATTAATATGTCAAAGAATAGAATGGTTCCTATTATCTTGCATGTTGATCAAAGGAGATGTTTTAAAGCCGAAGTGACAAACTTATAGCATCTTAGATTTGGACACTTGAATTTTGATGGACTAAAATTTTTGTCTAAGAACAAGATGGTAGCAGGTCTTCTATCCATTGAAGAAGAAAGTAAAACATGTGAAGGTTGCATCCTTGGAAAACAACAATGGAAAAGCTTCAAAGATGGCAAATCAAAAAGGATAACCCAGGTACTCCAACTTGCGCACACTGATATCTGTGGACCTATACAACCCACATCATATGGAGAAAATAGGTACTTTCTTACCTTTATGGATGACTATAGTGGAAAGACTTGGATATATTTTTTGAAAGAAAAAAGAAAAGTTTTTTGAAAAATTTAGAGAGTTCAAAAATTTAGTGGAAAAACAAAGTGGAAAATATATTAAAGAGTTAAAATCAGATGGTGGAGGAGAGTACATATCACATGAATTTCAAAGGTTTCTAAAAGAATATGATATAAATCATCAAAGAATCATACCTTATTCACCTTAACAAAATGGAGTGTCCGAAAGGAAAAATAGAACAATTTTGAATATGGTCCATTGCATGCTTAAAGAGAAAAATGTTGCAAAAGAATTTTGGAGAGATGCCATGGTTTGTGCTGTTTATTTGTTGAACAGGTTCTATGCAAAGAGACTTTACAATAAGACACCAGAAGAAATATGGAGCTCCATTAGATCAAATGTAAATCACTTGAGGATTTTTGGAAGTGTAGCTTATGCTAAGATCCTTGAAGAGAAGAGAACAAAGCTTGAAGACAAAGGTGAGAAATATATTTTTTTGGGCTATTCTCAAAGTGGCTAAAAGTTATATAATTCTATCAACAAGAAGATAATATTGTCAAGAGATATAGTGTTTGATGAAGAATCATCTTGGAATTGGAATGAAGAAATCACTATCCCAAAACAAGTTGTTGAAGAAGGACAAAGTACATCACCAACTCAGATGGAGACACCACTTCAAACACTGGCAAGTGATTCATCAATGGAAAGCCAAAGCTCAACTCGAAAGATACCAAGAACTAGAACCATTCAGGATCTTTATGATGTCACTCGACGAGTTGATAATGCTAATGAAAAAGATTTTAATATGTTTTGTCTATTTTCAGGATTTGATCTAGTTTCTTTTTAAGAAGTCCAACAAGAAGAAAAATGGAGAAAAGCTATGGATGAAGAGATTTGAGCTATTGAGAAAAATGAGACATGGGAGCTCACAACACTTCCAGAAGGCCATCAGGCTATTGGAGTGAAATGGATTTACAAAACCAAAAGAAGTGCACAAGAAGAAGTGAAAAAGTACAAAGTAAGACTTGTCGTCAAGGGTTATAAGCAACAACAAGGTATTGATTATGAAGAAGTATTTGTCCCCTTGGCTCGAATGGAGATGGTACATCTTTTTATATCCTTAGCTTCTTCAAAGAAATGAAAAATTTATCAAATAGACATCAAGTCTGCTTTTTTGAATGAAAACTTAAATGAGGAGGTTTATGTGGAACAACCATTGGGATATATAAAGAAGAATCAAGAACATAGGTTTATAAGCTAAGGAAGGCTCTTTATGGCTTAAAGCAAGCACCAAGAGCTTGGAACATAATAATAGATAATTATTTCATGGAACATGGTTTTTTAAAATACCCGTACGAATACTCTTTATACATGAAAGCTAATGGTGATGGGAGTGTGTTATTTGTATGCTTGTATGTGGATGATTTGGTCTTCACTGAGAATAATCTCAACTTGATGAAGGAATTCAAGAAATCTATGGTAAAAGAATTTAAAATGACTGACATTGGTCTCATGGCATATTTCTTGGGTATTGAAGTAAAGTAAACAGGAGAAGGCTTTTTTATATCTCAAGCTAATTATGCAAAGGAGATCTTGAAGAAGTTTGCAATGGAAGATTGTCATCCTGTGGATACTCCAGTTGAATGTGGAATCAAATTAACCAAGAAAGGTGATGGAAAAGCAATCAATTCAACCTACTACAAGAGCATGGTGGGAAGCTTGAGATATCTCACATGTACCCGACCAGACATCCTCTATGCAGTTAGTCTGACTAGCCACTATATGGATGCATAAAAAATATATCACTTGAAGGCAGTAAAGAGAATCATCAAATATATTAAAGGTACGATCGACCCTGGCTTGTTCTATTTATCTTCTAACAGTTTCAACTTGGTTGGATATAGTGATAGTGATTGGACTGGAGATTTGGATGATCGGAAAAGTACTATAGGCTTTGTTTTCAATCTTGGTGATACTGCATTCACTTGGAGTTCAAAGAAGCAACCTATTGTTACTCTTTCTACATGTGAAGTGGAGTATGTTGTAGTGGCGTCTTGTATATGTCATGCTCTATGGCTACGAAATTTGCTATATATTCTACAAGCTCCTCAACATAAAGCCACAAAGATCTACATCGATAGCAAATCAGCTATTCAATTAAGAAAAAATCTAGTATACCATGATCGAAGTAAGCATATTGATACAAGATTTCATTTCATTAGAAATTGCATCAAAGAAGAAGTTGTGAAACTACTCTATACAAGATCTAAAGATCAAGTTGCGGATATCTTCACCAAGCCATTAAAATCAAGTATCTTTCACAAGTTGAGAAGTTCACTTGGAGTTACATCATTTGGAAAATCAATTTTAATGGGGGATGTTGAAAATTAAACTTGATTTTGGAATTTCAAAGGGTATTGGTTATGAATTTTGGGTAGTAATTGGAGCAATTTATTTTATGAAATACTAAAAGTTAAGAGTTATGAGAAATACTAATAGACATGTAACCTACTAAGAGTTATGATAGGAGTTATGTAGTGTTATTAGAGTCTTAATTTTGCCTTTTAATTTAAGTGTGTAGAAGTATATTTTGAAGTCTATAAATAGGATTGTAATTTATCATTCTATGACAAGTGAATATGATAAAAGGCTTTTAGTTTTATCTAATTCCTCCTTCTCTATTTTAGTTAAGCCTACCACTCTTCCACAAAATTGCCAACAAAAGGCAGTTCTTAGTAAATCATTGTAATTAAGGTAGCAAAATAACATGATGTATATGTTACTCAAGCATCTAAAAGACTTCAACTATGAATACTCTCATCTAAATGATATTCCTGTCTCACCTACTAACACCACTGGTATTATTTTGATTTATTAAATAGGGAGTAAAAGCTCGAGAATCTAATATCTATTTAAAAGATCATAATAGTGGTATGATTTCTCATATTAAAACATTTAATAATAACAGCACTTTTGTCATGCAAAAAATAAAATTTTAGTATAGATATATTCATAATATCATATGCATAAAGTTTTTGATTATAACTATTACTAGCAAATATTAGGGCCATAGTTGGTATTATTTGGAAAAGAGAGAAGGGAAAAAGGAATGCAGCAAACATGCTTGATGTTATACCCAGGGCTGGGATTGGTTGAGACGGCGAGGAGGTGGCGGAGGTGGTTGTGGGTGGCCAAGGGTAATGTATGTAGGTGGAGAGGATGGTACCATCTAGGTTATGAACCCAACCGCGCTTAGCCAATCCTTCATCTTTTGCGGAATCCAAGAAGATGGGAGGAGTTTGGAAAGAAAAGGTTGCCTTCCAACTCAGCAGCTCACTGGTGTATGAGGTTTGAGAAGTAGCTAGAACTAATTAGGAGATCCTATAATCAGTACAAACAATCTATACTATTTTCGAGGATTAAAATGGTATTGGTCCATTTTTAGAGGTGGGGTTATCAAGGCTATACAGCTGGCTTTTGGTTCTAGTATTTCTGTTGAGTAGAAGAAAATCCTGATTGCTTTGATCCCAAAGAGACATGACACATCTGCTCTGAGCCATTTTAGGCTGATCAGCCTCTGTATCACTCTCTGTAAAGTCTGTGCGAAGGTCTTGGTCGGGTGGTTGCAGATAATTATACCTCGTCTCATCAATCCTAAGCAAGGGGCCTTCATTAGTGGTGGCTGCATTACCGATGATGTCTTCCTTGTCCAGGAATTTATGCATAATCTTAGGCATGCCCCGTCTCAAAGGAGTCTCATGGTGATCAAGCTTGATGGAGCATGTCTATGATCGAATAACCTGGAACTTCCTTCGATGGACTTTTCCTGACTTTGGCTTCTAGGATAGGTGGATCAAGTGGATCATGGATTGTGTTGAAGACCCTACTTTTGCCATTTTGGTGAATGGTGCACCGACTGATTATTTTCCTTCAATGATCGGTCTCCAACAAGGTTGCCTCTTATCCCCCTACCTGTTTATCTTATGTGCTGATGCTCTTTCTTGGGCTCTGAGGAGCGCGATCTAGAGATCCTTACTGAACTTTATTGGCCTGCCCTTGGAGCCCAGCCTCTTTCTCACATCCTTTGTAGATGACTGTCTTCTCGTTGGTTAGATCTCACTCCAGAATGCTAGATGCTTTGTGTCATGTCCCGAATCCAGCACCAGAATCGGCTACGTGATCGGCTGCACAAATCCTAGATTTTATTCTAGAGATCATGCAAGACCTAAAAATCTTTCTATTATAACCTCAATGCTCTATAATATTATTGATCACAATTCATAAGAAATTACCTAACACAAAGGAAATAACATAATTCATATGATTACAATGTTGATCATCCTTCAGTCATCTGCTAGGTATTAATAACTCTTTAGCTATTCCTCTTTTCTCACGAATCCAATCCACTAACAAGCTCGAATATCCTGCACAACTTTGAGTAGGAAAATAAATAGAGGGTTGTGAGCTTTACAGCCCAGTAAGGTCTCCAAACAATCACCATTAATAATAATAGTACTTTGAAAATATCAAGGATATAAGGATATATCGTGTCATGCAATCAAACAACTCAAGTGTCACATGCGACAAAACCTTTTGCAAAATCATGTTTCCTTTTTAAGTTTTCAATTTAATCATCATTCTTCTTCAGGGTTCTGAACTAACCACGATCATACTCCAGCCCATGACTGGCAATTATAATTGGCCATTTGCTATCCGCCGTGGCCAAACTAGCTCATGCACAAGCCCGTTAATCGACCTTTTGTTCGTGGTCAGGCTAATCTCATCGACCATTCCTCGTGGTCAAGCTAGTTTCACAATCGACCATTCCTTGTGGTCAAGCTAGCTCACGTACAAAGCCCGTGGCTCAGGCAATCTCAGAACTCCACGATCCCGTGGCATGGCTAGTCCAGGCACCGTTACCACTTTATCCTTTCACATCATCATGTCAAATCATATCAAATATCAAACCTGAATTCTCAAATCTTTCATTGATCGGCATCACAGTCCAAACCATACAAATATAACTTTCTTGGTAAAACATGATGGGGGCACTAGGATTAGACACAGATTATTGGGCCCTATTTGGTTTACTTAGTCATGCATCACAATTTTTTAAGAAAGTAAGATTGAGTTGTAATAAGGTAAGACTAGTTGATTTGTCTCGACCTAGTCCAGTATATTGAGTCCTGTACATCAGTATGAGTCCAAATTTTATACAAGAGAGGAGGTTATTCTATTTTGAAGTTCAACCAAGCCTCATTCAGGAGCTAGAGGCAATTACATCAGCTTATGGGAGCTCAATTGACACCCAGGAGCCCTAAATGCCCTCCAGATGCCTTCTAGGTGCACTGATTCCCTCCAGATGCTTCCAGAATATTCCATTTGCCAGGAGCTCATGTTTTCTAGGTTATTCCAGCCTTTAAGCCTTAAAATTTCAAGCCCAGGAAGTAAGCCCAAGCATGAAGAACTAAGATTTCAAGGAATATGCTAATACCAGGGCACCCCAGCTTCCAGGGCCCAAAGCCCATGTACCAATCCAAAGGAGGACGACCCCTTGCTGCCCCTTGGAGCCCAACACACCTAGGATAGGCGTCCTCCATGAGTTGACCAAGTCCAACATGGTGGAAGAGTTCAAATGCAAGAAGGAGTTTGAGTTTTTATTTCATTCAACTTGTATACTCCTAGTTCTAGGTTTATTTTGTAGTCTTTCTCCCACTTAAATTATGTAAACCTATTCTAACTAGGAGAAGACTTGTAATCCCTTTAGAAAAGGGCATGGAGCTCTATAAATACCCCACCCCTCCTCTTCTTGTAATCAATCAACTTTTATGAATTAAAACTCTGCTGAATTGTTTTTAAGACTGGTGTCTTGTGTTTTCTTTTGGTTCCTTTGGTTTGGTTCTTTGTGTTCTTGTGTTGGCCGACCCCTATCCTTGCAATCCTCCATGCCCAAGAAGCAACTCAAGCCTCTTGACATCAGCCATGCCTTTGAGAAGAAGCCCTGAAGCCGTCCTTGAAAGGGGTCTTCCTTCTCCAGGCCGCTAGCCCTTCTAGCCCTAACCCTTCCTTGTTTCATCTTGTTATTTTTTTCTTTGATTACCTGATTCGTGCCTAACCTTGACATTTTGCAGGATCCCTGAGGTGTTTCCCCTCCCCAGAGGAGGCTTTCTTTGCCTTCAGACCGGATCCAGATGGCCTTCAGATTCGGGAACCAAAGGCTTGTTCTTCCAGGTGCCATCTAGAGGTTGAGAGATCTCTTCATTGAAGAAACTATAATCACTGCCTGGTAAAAGCCTTCTCCCTCTTAAGTTCTGATCTGATGATAGGTACACTATCCTAAACCAGGTGTTTCTCAACTCTCGGGTCCTGGCTAGTCATTATTCTACATGAGTTTTTGCAGGTATGAAGTTACTAGCATTACTAGTTATTATACTGATTCTTTACTTATTTTCGGGTAATTAGCCAATGAATTTAATATCTAAAAAAATAAAAAAAAATTATTTTTTTGTTTTGCATCCATCCTAGAGTCGTCCCGCATCAGTTTGGTATCAGAGCAGGTTTAGGATAGCATTGCATCTGCATCAGAACCACAAAACCCTAATTCCTAATTTTTCTACATCCTATCCACTGCATTAGGTTGCTAGGTTTCATCTGATTTTGTCCACCTAGGGATTTTTGTTTTCTGTGAAATTTGCATGCCGTGTCCTCTATTTTGTCCTCTATTTTTTCATAAATTTTAATTATTTTTACAGAAATCCTAAAGTCCTAAAAGTTGGCATCATAAGAACCCTAACTAAAATCCTGAAAATTCTGCATCAGTTTGAAAACCCTAGGATTTTTATCTTCAATTGATTTTTTTTTTGCATCAAATTTGGTAGGTATCATAATCACCGTCCATCCTCTATGTTGTGATTTTTTAGATTTTTCTCTGCATCAGTAACTTTATCAAGTTTTGCATCATCTGAAACCCTAATTCTCTGATTTATGCTAATTTTGCACTTGACTAACTCAAACCTAATCAACTTCCAAACCTCCCAATCCCAAGCCTAATTTGTTTGCTAACCATAATTAAATCAAATCTAATAGCCACATCATAAAATTCACATAAAATATTTTATTTTTCGATTGTTGTTAGTTGCATCAGGACCATTGATTGCCATCATCTGATTAACCTAATCTTAAGGGCAATTTTCTATCTCAGATCAGGGCAGGATTTTATCACCTGTCTTGGGTCCAAAACCACCATCATCATACTAACCCAAGCTTAATTTAAAATTAATTAGACTTAATTTGCCCAAGTGGGCTAGGTTACACCTAATAGGTGTCGGGTCTGAACCGTCTGGGCCAACTACTGCATTAAATCCTTTAGCTATTACTGAAAGCTGGTGTCTAAGGCTGGGGGTTCAGAGTCAAACGATCTAAGTAGTATTGTGGTTTTTAATTGGGTCCTTACAAAAGCAGGGGGGCCTTCCACACTCCCACCCCCTACCTGACCAGTGGAAGGATTAGCTACTGGGTTAGGTGTAAGTTGAGCTGACCCACCCAATTTTGGCTCTAGGTCTAGGAAATCCTAGATTGTACTAGCCTTTCTTTTTTCTTTTGCATGCTTGGCTGCACCATTCCATTTTGATTGTTTGATTGATTATATGACCACTAGACTAGGAACCCAATACTAAAAGTCTAAACCCCAAACTGACTCAGCCATGGATATCAATTTTGAAGCCATCATGAACCAGCTAGCCTAGTTAACTACTCAAATGAACCAAGCCAATATCTAATCTCAAAACTAGTTTGCCCAAATAAACCAGTCCAACTCCCAAACCCAAAATCAGTTAGCCCAGATAAACATTAGGTTTGACCAATCCGATACTAAGCTTGACCAAATGAACCAAAGATTCAACCAAGTAGACCAACGATTTGATCAAGCAACCTATAGATCCGAGCCCACATCCTATGAGCCTAATAGGATTAGTACCCCTAGCTATCAGCTTAGAGCCAGTCAAGTTTCCCTCAGTCGACCTGAACCCTATAGGATTGATACCCCTAGATTTGAATCCATAACCTTTAGACCCATAACCTATGAACCCATAACCTTTAGTTTACTTATCCCTGTTACCCCAGACCTTAGTCAATTTTTCATTAGCCAAACCCCTCTTACCACCTCATTGGTTCACCAAGATGACTTAGAAGAAGAAATATATGAGGCTGACCCAAGTCTGGTAGAAGAGTATGAAGATAATGAGTCTATTGAAGATCTAGAAGAGTATCCTATAGAAGACCCAGGACTAGTTGATTATGACCAAACCCAGATGGAAACCAACCCAGAATTAGTTGAACCATAGTTTACCCAGTCAACCACCCAAACCAACAACCAAGTAATCAATAGGCTTGACCAATTAACCAATAGGTTGAACCAGGTAGAAGCCAATCCAGTGTTAGTTGAATCAATAGATACCCATATATAAGCCATCATAGAATCAGTTGACTTGACCATACCCAAGTAGTAGCCAATCTAGATTTAGCTAACCTTGACCATAATCAGTTAGTGGCCGACCCAGAATTAGATAACCCAGATCTCACCCAAGCTGCAATGGAAGAGCAATTAGAGGAGACTTTAGAAGAGGATCCAATTGTAGAGCCTAGTCCTGAATTTTCTAAGCCAAAAGAGCTTATTGAGGACTTGGCTTATCTCACCCTGTACCCTCATGATGAAGTCACTTCCTTGATCCCAATTGAAGATCTTTTTCCAAAAATTAGTGACCCATTCTTCCATAAGGCAGATCCAATAGATAGACACCAACCCCTTAAGGTCAACCTTATTAGTTTAGGATTAATCCCTGACACCCCTTCTTATATCCTAGTCTATCCAATTAATCCCGAACCCTTTTCTTACTTTCTACCCAATCAGACTAACCCCGAACCCACCTCTTATTTTCTACCCTTTCCAGAAACTTCTTCTATTTTCTTTACTATTAGGTTGCATTTTATAGGAGTTTGCATGTTGCATTCGTTCATTATTCATATAATGTTTGCATCTTACTTTAGGAGAACCCTATGGAACCTAGTAGGAGTACATAGTAAGTTCTCATGTGCATGCCATGCTAGGGTCAAACCTAAAGAGTCTATAATCTATTAGATTTTCTTCCTTAGAGTCCAATAAAATTTTCTTTGATAGGAAGGTCTAGTCAAGTCTTTTAGGTATTAGTTGAGTCTAATAAATGCACAGCTTGAATTACATGTCTGTACTTGCACTACCCTCTGCGCAGCATATGCATATGAAAATTAGTCAAAAGCTGAACATAACTAATGAACTAACTAATAACTTGGCTAATTCCCAAAAGAGAGATACAGAATTTTTGCAGAGGATTTTGTAATTATAAAAAAATTTTCTGCTCACGAAGTTGGCCCATTCAAGATAATGAAGAGTAATAGACCCAATGCCTATGTGCGTGAGATACTACCTGATTTAAGTATTAGCTCCACCTTCATCATCTCAGATCTTATAGAGTCTAGGGAGCCAGTAGTGATACCTAGTGAGCACCTTGAGCCTATCCCTCCCTTTGTGAGTGAACCCACCCCAGAGTATCCACATACAATTTGGCCAATAAGTGAGGAAATGAGTGAGCAAATCCTGGATGATCAAGCCATCAGTACCCGAGATGAAGATTATCAAAGGTATTTGGTCAGATGGCAAGGTTAGCTAGAATATGAGGATTTGTGGAGCACTGGTAAGGATCCACCATGCCTCAACCCTGACCCTCCTTGAGCAGCCAAATTGACCCTTACTCGATGGGGTCGAATTCCTCCCATCTTGAGAGAATTGGTGGGGGTACCAGGATCAAGCACAGATTACTGGACCCTATTTGGTTTACTTAGTCATGTGTCACAATTTTGTAAGAAAGTAAGATTAAGTTGTGATAAGGTGAGACTAGTTGATTTGTCTCGACCTAGTCCAGTATATTGAGTCCTGTACATTAGTATGAGTCCAGTATGAGTCCAAATTTTATACAAGAGAGGAGGTTATCCTATTTTGGAGTTCAACCAGGCATCATTCAGGAGCTAGAGGTAACTACATCAGCTTATGGGAGCTCAATTGACACCTAGGAGCCCTAAACACCCTCTAGATGCCTTCCAGGTACCTTGATTCTTCCAAATGCCATTTCAGATGTCAGGTTCCCTCCAGATGCTTCCAGAATATTCTATATACCAGGAACCCATGTTTTCCAGGTTATTCCAGCACTCTAGGCCTTAAGATTCCAAGCCCAGGAAGCAAGCCCAAGTAAGAAGAACTAAGATTCCAAGGAATATGCTGATACCAAGGCACCCCAGCTTCCAGGGCCCAAAGCCCATGTACCAATCCAAAGGAGGACCACCCCTTGCTGCCCCTTGGAGCCCAACACACCTAGGATAGGCGTCCTCCATGAGTTGACCAAGTCCAACATGGTGGAAGAGTTCAAATGCAAGAAGGAGTTTGAGTTTTTATTTCATTCAACCTGTATACTCCTAGTTCTAGGTTTATTTTATAATCTTTCTCCCACTTAAATTATGTAAACCTATTTTAACTAGGAGAAGACTTGTAATCCCTTTAGGAGAGGGCATGGAGCTCTATAAATATCCCACCCCTCCTCTTGTAATCAATCAACTCTTATGAATTAAAATTCTGTTGAATTGTTTTTAAGACTGGTGTCTTGTGTTTTCTTTTGGTTCCTTTGGTTTGGTTCTTTATGTTCTTGTTTGGCCGACCCCTATCCTTGCAATCCTCCATGCCCAAGCAGCAACTCAAGCCTCTTGACATCAGCCACGCCTTTGAGAAGAAGCCCTGAAGCCGTCCCTGAAAGAAGGAGTCTTCCTTATCCAGGCCGCCGGCCCTTCTAGCCCTAACCCTTCCTTCATTGTTTCATCTTGTTATTTTTTCTTTGATTACCTGATTCATGCCTAACCTTGACATTTTGCAGGATCCTCGAGGTGTTTCCCCTCCCCAGAGGAGGCTTTCTTTGCCTTCAGACCGGATCCAGATGGCCTTCAGATTTGAAAACCAAAGGCTTGTTCTTCTAGATGCCATATAGAGGCTGAGAGATCTCTTCATCGAAGAAACTACAATCACTGCCTGGTAAAAGCCTTCCCTCTCTTGAGTTCTGATCTGATGATAGGTACGCTATCCTAAACCGGAAGTTTCTCAACTCTCAGATCTTGGCTAGTCATTATTCTGCATGAGTTTTTGTGGGTATGATAGTTACTAGCATTACTAGTCATCATACTGATTCGTTACTTATTTTCAGGTAATTAGCCTATGAATTTAATGTCTAAAAAAATATTAAAAAATTATTTTTTTATTTCCATCAGTCCTAGAGTCGTCCCGCATCAGTTTCACAATCGACCATTTCTTGTGGTCAAGCTAGCTCACGTACAATGCGCGTGGCTCAGGCTACTTTAGAACTCCACGATCCCATAGCATGGCTAGTCCAGGCACCATTACCACTTTATCCTTTCACATCATCATGTCAAATCGTATCATATGTCAAACCTGAATTCTCAAATCTTTCATTGACCGGCATCACGGTCTAAACCATACAAATATAACTTTCTTGGTAAAACATGATATATAGGAACATAATTAATAATCTCAAATATACTATCCATCTAGAAAAATCAAATATACGATGCAAAACAAACATATCTGCCAATGCTCATATGCACGGATCAAATCATGCCATGTAAAATAATGTATAGAACTGGTGATCATGTCTAGAATCCTTACCTTCAATCTCTAATCCTAAATATTCGGTATCAATCTATACCTAAAATTTGTCCAACACCTTCCTACTCAAAAGGCTGTAAAATCCTAACTGCACTGATTTTGAGATAAAGGCTTTTCGATCTCCCACTTCAAAATTTATTATTTTTTCTCCCTTCCTTCTACTCTTCTTCCTCTCTCCTCTTTCTTCTCTCTCTTTCTCTTTCTTTCTTCTCTTCTTCCTCTCTCCTCTTTCTCTTTCTTTTCCTCTCCTTCTCTCTCTTCTGTTCCTGCTTTCTGTCGATGTCCCCTGATAAAAAGAGAAAGAACTAATTCAAAATCACATCAAACTCCTCTCAAAAATTTTCTAAAACCATCAAAAATCTTTCAGACCGTTAGATATGAGATCAACACCTCAAATCGCATCCAAATCTGAATCCAAAAGTCCCTGATCAAGCCTAAACTCTTTCGGATCCTTCTTAACCGTTCGATCGAGCGATTGAATGGTCCAGATCACTTAGAAAGGCTGTAGACCGTGGTGGATTGCGAGAATCGCCTGGGAAACGTTGAGGAAATGCTGGAAAACTTTTCAGCATGCCACCGCTACCGGCTGGGCTGAGCCCACATGCCCGCAAGCTCGCGCGTGTGGGCCTGGGCCACGCCCCGCGCGCCCGCACGTTGGGCCAAGCTGTGCCTCGCATGCCCACCCGCTCCCCCGTCCGCATCACGCTCGTCGTGCCCGCTTCCATCCGCGTCGTGCTTCGCCCGCGTCTCGCCCATCGCGCGCTCGCCCGTGCGCTTCAGTCTGGGCCAATCCAATCCAGTCAGGTGGGCCAGCCTGGCCTTTTACCCCTTTTTTTTCTAGGTTGTTACATTTTGCTTTTATTGTGGAGTCCTATTGCCATGGATATGGATAGCTTATCAATTTATAGAAATCTTCTATTATTTTCAGTCCTAGAACGAAGACACGAACAAATTTGAAAATCCTGGCCAGACTCAAAATTTTTGAGCAGTCCAGGACTCTTACTTATTTTAGCATTTCTATGACTAGTGGGAAGTTATGGAGGATGGAGCGTAGACCCATGGTGTAGCGGGTCCGTGATTGTTTAGTTGGCAGGCTACTACTCTCTCTATGATGGGTAAGCTTACTCTTAGTAGGTCTGTCCTTAGCTCTATTCCTATTCACCTCCTAGTGAATACTATGATTACTAGCTCCTGCCTGAGAAAGATGGAGCAGATTTTTTGTAATTTCCTGTGGAGACCCAAACATGATAGCCATGGTGTTCATCTACTGGCTTGGAACACTATCTGCCGGCCAGTCAGGGATGGAGGACTTGAGATCCAGTCCCTTTTGGTGAGGAGGGAGGTATTAATTGTCAAGCATGCTTTTAGATATCTCCTCTAGCCTAGCTATCTATGAAACAGGGTGATGAGGGCCCATTATAGTGCTTGGAGTCAGGGATCCCAAATTTAGATGACCCGTGATTGCTCCTTTATTTAGAGGAAGATTTGTGCCCATGTCCCTATTATGATGGCCCATGCCAAGTGTTTGGTTGGTGATAGGACCACGATTGATGTCAGTCATGATGCATGAATTTTAACTATTCCTGTATCTAGGTGGCTAACCTTTATGAGTACAGAGGTTGCTGACAATCTCTAGGTCTATATTTATTGATGGAGAATGGTAGGACCTAGAGAGTTTAGCATATCTTTAGACTTTTTGGGAGCCAGCTAGCTTTCCGAATCCTTGCTGTCCCGATTTTGATTCACCGGGGCTAGGACCTAAGGGTCTGGGGCCCATCTTGTTGCTCTAAGGCTCCTTCAAGCACCCTTTATGATTTGTGCAAGGGACATTCTAACACGAGATTTGTGGTGGCTTGGATCTAGAGACTTCCGTTTCACTTGAAAGTGCACCTCTTCCTTTGGAAGGTGGCTGGGGATCGTCTCCATGCGAGGACTCTTCTCAGGTGCAAAGATATGGAGTTGTTGGTGTCTTGCCCGATGTGTGGTATTCAGGATGAGTCCATTGAGTAAGCTATCCCAAGTTGCCCTAGAGCGAGATTGAATTGGAGGCTTGCTAGGAGCTGGCCTTGGGATGTCGATGATGGTTTACAGCTATGCTCCTTGATTTTCTTCACCAGAGCTTGGCATAGTAGGGCCGTCTCATTGTCTATATTACCTATCAGATTTGGTTGTCAAGAAATGTGATGATCTTTGAGACTAAGGCCACCCCGACTCATCGGGTTCTTCAAAGAGTCAGATTCATGGTGATGGAGTATCACTAGTTTGACATTGTCACCTCCTTTGCAACCCTAGACTCCTGGGACTCCCATGCTATCTCGGTAGTAGCCCAAAGGACTCTTTACATTGTCTAGGAGCTCCCTTCTCTAGGATTTATCAAGGTAAACTTTGATGGCAGTGTTCGCAATGCTGATGGCAATACAGGGTATGTCATTCAAGATGATGATGTGAGGCTTCTGGCAGCTGAGGGGATCTTTCTTCATGACCCTTCTATCCCAGTAGCAGAGCTTAGAGCTGTGTGGGCTGGTATTACCATAGCTATCCAGCATTTGCAAGCTCATAGGATTCTTATATAGGGTGACTCTTCGATTGTTATTAGCTAGATTCAGGACAGGTCGAATCGCTGTGATGCCCACCCTCTCTTTCGTGATATTTGAAAGTTCCAGCAGCTTCTTGTGATAGCTACGACCCGCCATATCTATCGGGAGGCAAACTATGCTGCGGACTGGGTTACCACCTATGTTGCTCAGCATTCTGTCTATTGGTCCTGGTCCCAGGATAATAGTATTCTTTTATCCCTTCATGTCTATCGGGAGGCAGTGTGATCACCCATCTGTACTAAAAAAAAGGATTAAAATGGGATCTCATGTAATTATATTATATTATGGGCTCATGTTAATTATCGGTATGCTGGTCATGGTTCAAATACCTAATATCAAAAACATTTGTGGTCATTACTACTTATAATGAAATAATATATTATCCTAATTTTTCTCTATCTCTGTACCTCCTACTGAATTGAAAGAAGAGGACAATCAATCCCTTTTCAAAATTCAAAAGAAATAAAAATATACATAAAATTCAAAAAAGTTATTTAGATATGTTAAATTATCTAAATATATTAAAGATAATTAAATATTTTAGAAAGATGAGCTAAAGTTAATTTTGAAAATTTTTGTTCTTAAGATATTTTTCTTCATGCATGTAGAGAAAAAACTGAATCAGAGTTCTTTTAGAAAGTCCTTTAATTATTTTAGTAAACTAGGTTAAAATTAATTAATTTTTTAAAAATATTATGCCTTACTTTAAAATTATTTTATAAATAATTTATTATATGTTTAGAGTTTACATAAAAAATAGGATAAATATAGAGCTATTTTAGAAAGCCATTATCTATTTCAGTTTTTCATACATGTCAAAGAAAAATTTTGAAGTAAATACAAATTTGAGTAGGACTCTTTTTATTATATTCAAAAAGCTTATTAATTGTTTAGCATGCATTTCTCTATTGCTACATCTCTTATAAGGACAATGAGCCCATCCTTGATGTAAGAGTACCATATTTTCAAAAGCATAATCACAGTACTCCACACCTTTCCTATATTTAACAAAAATCATCTCATCGACTACTCGATGGTCCATCTAACTATGATCCATAGCACACTATCTATGGATTCTGCATATACAAATTTAAGGTAATTGATAATTAATTATTTTATCATTTAAAATAGCTTATATAATAAATTCATCATATTATTAACTAATAGGTATAGAAGATCCTATTTCATTTAGGAATTGCATTAATTCTATATATCAATTACAGCAATCAAATAATATAAATAGGAACAAAAAAAATTTAGTACTATTTTTTATTAGTTTTTCCCATATAGCTGAAGATGTATAAGGAGAACTAGAGAAGAATTCTATTTAAAATTTCTCTTAAATACTCAACATACCATTTAATTATTGTAATTATCTATAAAATTAATTACATTTTTCAAACTGTCCATACTAGATATTCAATTGACCAATGTACATAATTTTCCTACCTGTATAAAAAAAATAAATATATGGATATCGTAGAATGTATACATTAATCAAAAGATGGGACTATGGTTCTAAGCAATACAAGATTTTTAAAATAAATACATAATTAATTAGTTAAATTAATACCTAATTATGGAATATTGTAGAATATGCACTCGGCCTTAGCATATGGGTTGGCTGTCCTGGATGCAAGCTAGGATCCTAGAGCCAAGCATGCAAGACATGCCTTGGGCTTCATATTTACAATGCTACCTGGCACCTTTCCTTGGCTCAAGAGTGCGAGGCACATGAGGGCTAGCTACCCTGGATGTCGGCCGGGATACAAGGCCAGAGCACATGGGGCATGCAAATCCTGGTCCTCGTGTTTACGATGCTGCCCAGCACCATCCCTCGACTTGAGTGAGTAGGGCGCACAAGGGTTGGTTGCCCTGGATGCCAGTTAGGACTCGAGGCTCGAGCGATCGGGCATGCCTTGACTCCATATTTGCAATGCCACTCAACACCTTCCCTCAGCCTGAGAACGCAGGGTGCACGAGGGCTAGCTGCCCTAAATGCCAGTTGGCATCCAACACTCGAGCATATGGGGCATGCCTCGGTCCATGTGTTTGTAATATTGCCCGGCACCTTCCCTTGGCCCTCGCGCACAAGGTATATGACCCGAGCCCCCACTTGCACTCTGCATGCTGAGACTCGAGTCCCATGCATGCAAGCATGCATCCATGCACATCTAATTACTTAAATAAATATCTAATTAATTAATTAAATTAATATCTAATTAATTAGTTAAATAAATATCTAGTTAAATTTAATTAATATTTTTTAGATAAAAACTAACTTTAGGCGATGGCTCTATCATCGTCGTCACTGCTACCGCTAATACTCACTAGAAGTAGGGGAAGGCAGGTCCCATGGATGGCGGATTTGGCACAAGGGATTGGGGTATAGGGATAGGATGGTGGCATAGGGATGGTGGCATGAGGACAGGACGAAGGTGTAGGGATGGTGGCGCGAGGACAAGATGCTAGCTCGGGGATGGTGGCATAGGGACATGGCTGCGATGATGGGGCCTCGAGGATGGTGACACAAGGACGACAACATAGGGACGGGGGCATAAAAGCACAAGGACATGGGTTCTGGTGACTAGCAAGGGAAAAAAAGGGGAGGTGATAGCATGGAAAGGGTAATCCAACATGGGGAGGCCGGATCCGGCAGGGGAAAGCATGGGGACTATAGCGTAGGCATGCTAGCACGGGGATGGGGGCAGAGGGACTTGGGAATCGATGAGGGAGGAAAATTTGGTAGCGGGGGAAAAAAATTTTGGCCGATCGAGCAAGGATTTTAGAGATAATTATTAGTAATGGCAAAGATTTCCATTGCTAATAATTATTTATAATAAATTAATTCCAGGGTTAATATTAGCGACGGTAGTTTATCATCACTAATAATTATAAAAACCGTTGCTAATACACTTTCCTAGATAAAAAATATTTTAAAGTTTTAATAGTATTAATGATGTCGGCTAATGTCATCGCTAATAATCATAATTCCATTGCTAATAATATTAGTGATGCTTTTTTTTCATCTTTTTTTTGGTCGTTAAATATCCTTATCAGCGATGGTTGACCAACCATCGCTAATAATCTATTTTCCTGTAGTACAAGAGTTTTCAATAGCTATACAATGATTTTTTTTTTTTTTTGGTGAAACAAAAAGCGAGGGGAGGAGTTAGATCCCGGGCGTGGCCACTCCCAGACGGTCCCCCAACCCCAGCTAGGGAATGTTTGATACACGTCGTATATTAATTTTTTTGCAGTCGTTTCCCATCTGAAGGTGAGTACGTCAACCTGACTACCACTGGCGTCAGCCGAGTAAACGGGATTTATTATATATATCCCTAACTTTTTCACTACCACCAGCCAACAGGGACTCCAGGGTTGTAATATTAATTTTTCTCTTTTTTTGATTTTACTCCCAGATTATTTTTCTATTTTTTATTTTATTCCCGGACTTTCTGGTCGAAATATATCCAAATCAGAATTCGAACCCCTTCCAACTAGTTGTGAAATAAATCTCACAATCAACTGTTCCATATGCCAGTGGCTATAGCTATACAATGATTGCCACGACTCCTAGCTCACAATGTTAGATCTGGGATGTGACAGATAGTCCATGGCATATTGGTATACCTCTTGGCAACATGACAAATGCATACATGTTGCTGCATCTCACTTTTCCTATGCCAACACCAGCCGAAATACCATTTGTTAGTAAACCGTTTGGTAAGGTACCCATACGAGTACTTGTACTTGAAGTTTAAACGATGCATATGATGCACACGGTTCATGAAAGACAAGATTATATGAACAAAGAATAAGAGCGTGCACCTCATGCAAGAGAAGTACTTCTCTTAATAATCAACTCCCACATCCCATATTATAAGCAAGTTCAAAAACAAATCTGGAAGAATGATAATCAATTTTTGGCATGAATAATTTGAAAATAGATTGGTGAGAAATAATATGTTGCCCCTAACAGGGAATAGGTCAAGTTTTCATAAGTTCGCTTCCAACATTTACAGGATCATATGCAAATTCTTGGTACACCAGCTCAAGATGCTAGCTAACTTTTTGTCTACTGCAACTACGATAAGGCCTCGGTAGGGCCAGTCAATGGACTCCTTACATGGCCTAGGCGATTCGGCAGCCACGTACGTAGCTAGGAAAGTAAAAGTTCTGTTTTTTTTGATTAACAAAAGGAGGGGGAGGGGGATAAATCATGGTGTAGCTATCTCTACAAATCCCAATCCTATCAGGCTCAGTTTGATTCGAGCCATAATTTTTCAACGTACTCTCCCCATCACCAATGATGCATACATCCATCACCAACGATGAGTATATCAGCCGACACCACTAAGACATCGGAGTAGTGCGCTATCTCACCATCCCGATCGCGTGCATCAAAAAAATATCTGGATTTAAATATCGAGTCATCCGCATGATCATATTTCAAATCCATGGCCGATCGGAGATGAGTTTAAACCTCTATCAATCAGGCTATCGCCTTAGCGGTTAGGAAAGTAAATGTTTGAAAGACGGTAAAAGATGCATGCGATGTACGTACATATGTAGTACATCCTCTAAAGTAAACCCCATATATATCACGACAAATATTTTATTATTAATTTTAAATTAATATTATTTTTATATAGTTAATTAATACTATTTTTAATTAATATTATTTTAAAATAATATAATAATTAATATTACCAAAAAATAATATATAAAATTTTAATTAATACTAATTTATTATTATTTATTTATTTTTTTAAAATTATAATTTATTAATTAAATTTTTAAAAAAAAATAATATTTATGAAAGTGGGAAGAAAAAATCGTTTGAATTCGTCTTTGGGAAAGATGAATACAAATACTGAAATCGTCTTTCCAAAAGATGATTTCAGTTATCACGTCAAATAAAGACGATGTTGATTTTGTCTTTTCGAAAGATGATTTTAACTTTTATCGTGGCCACGTACTTTCCAAATACCTATTTTGATAAATATAAAATCTAATACTTATTTTCATAATTATATTTTTAAAAAATATTATTTTTAAAAAAAATTCGAGAAGCATTAGCAATAGTTTGCTGGCTACTGTAGCAACAGCAAGCAGTAGTACGTAGTTGCAAGAAGATTTAGGGAGAGAGAGATGGCAGAAATGGGAGAGGAAGAGGAAGAAGAAGGTGAACAAGCGATCTACGTTAAATTAGCTCACAAACCGAGTGCAACAATATTTCTACCATGGAAATTACAAGAATTCTACGGTTAATCTCCTCTCCCATAACCACCTGTTCGTGGCTGGAGTAGGGAAACAAATTGATAAACAACTTAACAAGGCAAAGCTTGCAAGGTGGAGAAGCCGGTTGGGAATTGGAAAAGGTAGGCATGCAATACTTGACAGCTTAGGCTTAGGCAAGCCAGCCAACTAAATGTACCAAGGCATTAATCTTCATGCCCGTGCCCCTAGGTGAGCACGTTTAGCAACATTTTCTATTACATGCATGTTAATTAAATTAGCTCGCGGACTGATCGAGTGCAAGACCTTTCTGCCATAGAAATCACAAGTATTCTACCATTAATTCTTCAATTGGTAACTCAGTTGTATGCAAGGTCTGAACTTTGAACATTGAACTACTAAAGTATATATCGGAGTGCTGTCCAAGTTCTGGCATGGTGCATCTCATGGTACACTCCCTTGTCGACTCATAATTTGCCAACATGCATGGCATACATGGTATTTGCTGTGGGACATAGCGCTAGCATGCCTCATTAAGTATCGTGGTGCAATTCTGTTCTTTCAACTACCTACGAGAAAAGCCGACAAAATATTTATGAAAATTTAAGTGGATTGAACTGCAGTACCATGCCGGTCCATATCATATTCAATTGGTACAGCTGGGTAACATGACATATGCCTACATGGTATTAATTGCATCTCACTTTTGCCATGCCAACACCAACGGACGTACCATTTATTAGTAAACCACATGGTAACGTACCTATACAAGTACCTGAAGTTTAAACCACGCATATGATGCTCACAATGCTGTAACATGGTTCATGAATGACAAGATTATATGAACAAAAAAATAAGAGGGTGCACCTCATGCAAGAGAAGTTATTGTCTTGACAATCAACTCCCACGTACATCCCATAAAATAAGCAGGATCAAAAACAAAATTGGAAGAATGATTATCAAATTTTGGCATGATTTATGAAAACAGATTAATGAGAAATGAGATGTCTCCCCTAACAGGAAATCGGTCTAAGTTTTCACAAATTCGTTTCTAGCTTGTATAGGATCATATGTAAGTTTTTGTTTTCACTTTTTTCTTCTTTTTTTTTTTTTTTTTTTTTTTTTTTTTTTTTTGTTTTCCTTTTTTAATTCTTACTTTTTTCTCAACCTCCTCCCTTACCCAGCTCCTTGTGTGTCCTTTACTTATATGCATAAGCCGAAGAGTCTAAATTATGGACTGTCTTACCATCACGAAATACCTGGTTTAAAGCATTCCATAATCTAGTATCATACCAGATTTGAATTGATATGAAAATCATATTAGGATTAGTATAGACATCTTACTGACTCGTACGTACCAAGCTTAATTACTGAGGCGTATCGTGATGTAACAAGATAAATTGGGGTGTGCACTAATCCTTTCATGGGGTATTTACTGTATCGTACCGATCCACACTATACCGAATTGGTAATATACCGGTACGATATCTGATACCGAGATTGCGGACCTGGGTCTTGATGTTATTAGATTATAGAAATCTTGGTGGTGGAAGTCCTTATTCACTGTAAAATCTTTCCAAAATAGTTTTAACCTCATTGCTGAGTCAAGTATATATGATAACAATTGCAGTGGATCCTACTTAATTCCATTCGTCATCTCCTAAAATTCGGATATCATGAAAATGGAAAGTTGAGTTCAAAGATATTTATAGGAATCAATATTTGATTGTAAATTTCCAGTTGATTACATTGATGGAGGTACATGTTGATGGATCCTGCTCTATATTAAGAGATTTTTCTTGGTACTGTTGGGGTTGCCATATAACGTCCTTTCCCTTGCATTATTATTAAGCCAATGCTTATATGGGACATAAGTACTACACCTACTCAAGATGCTTGCTTACTTTGTCTACTACACATATGAATGACAAAGCCTAGCTTGGTAGAGCCAGTCAATGGTCTAGGCAATTCGGCAGCCACGTAGCAAGGGAGTAGAAGTTTGAAAGGCTATAAAAGATGCATGCATGTGATGTTCATATATAGTACATCCTCTTGTACAAACGGAGGGAAGAACTAAGGGATAGGAGAAGCAGTAGCAACGGTCGTATGCTGGCTACTGTAGCAACGGTAAACAGTAGTAGTTGCAGGACCACCACCCAATTATTGAGGTGGAAATGGTAGAAGCCAGACAAGAAAAGGGGAACAGAGAAAAAAAGGCTGCGCGCAGGAAGATTTATGGAGACGAGGAAGGAGACCGAGGTGGTAGAAATGGAAGAGGAAGAGGAAGAAGAAGGTGAACCGGCAAACTATCACAACATTTTCTATTATATATATATATATATATGTTAAATTATCTCACAAACCGAGTGCAAGAATATTTCTACCATGGAAATCACAAGTATTCTACAATTAATCCTTCAATTGGTAACTCAATTAATGTATGCAAGGTTTCAACTTGGAACTTTCAACTTGTCACGCCTCTAATCCAGCATCAGAATCGGCTACGCAATCGGCCACACAACCCTAGGTTTTATCTTAGAGATCATGTAAGATCTAAAAATTTTTCATTTCAACTTCAATACTCCATGATACTATTGATCACAATTCATAAGAAAAATATATAATACAAAGGAAATAATACAACTCTTATGGTTACAATTTTATTCATCCTTTAGTCATCTAATTGATTGTAATGACTCTCTAGCTATTCCTTATTTCTTCACGAATTCAATCCACCACCAAGTCCGAAGATCCTACACAACTTTGAGAAGGAAAATAAATAGGGTTATGAGCTTTACAGTTCAATAAGATCTCCAAACAGTCACCAATAATAATAATAATTTAAAAATTAGCAAGAATATAAAAGTATATCATGCCATACAATGAACAATTCAATGTCATATACGACAAACTTTTTGTAAAATCTTTTTTTTTTTCTTTCAATTTAATCATCTTTCTTCTTCTTTAGGGTTATGGACTAACCATGGTCATGTTCTAGCCCATGACTAGCAATCTCATAATTGACCATTTATCTATGATCAAACTAGTCTCATAATCAACCATTTACTTGTGGTGAGACTAGTCTCATAATTGACCATTTACTCGTGGTCAGACTAGCTCACATATAAAGTTTGTAGCTCAGGCTGTGTAATCACGGTATTCTCGTGGCATGGCTAGTCCAAGTACCGTATTTATTTGATTAACATTTTATCCTTTCACATCATCATGTCAAATCATATCGTTTATATTTTTCCAACAACCAGTATCATGGTCCAACTAATTCAAAAATCACTTTATTTGATAATACATGGTATACAGGAACATACTTTGTAACAATAAAAATCATACTATTCAACATAAAGAGTCAAACTATTCCATGTAAAACTAGTCATGTATGTCGATGATCATATGCATAGATTAAATCATGTCATAATAATACATATATACATAACTGGCAATCTGGTTCAGAGATCCTTACCTCACTAGAAACAACTGATACTGGTCCATACCCGGAACCAGTACAATACCCTTCTCCTCAGAAGGCTGCCCCCTTATAATAATAATTTTTTAATCAATAATCTTAGAGTAATTATAAATACAAACCTTTTACCCTAATATCATGAATTTTTAGAATAAGACTTTTCGATCTTCCATTTATATATATATTTTCTCACGCCTATTTTTCTCTCCTCTCATCATCTTCTCTCTTCTTTCTCTCTCCTCTATCTCTTCATCTTCTCTCTCTTTTTTTCTCTCTCCTCATCTCTTTTTTTTCTTTTCCTTTTCTTTTTTTATTTCTTCTCTTTTTTTTCCACGGAATAGAGGCCTTTTTTTTTCTCTCTTCTTTTCTTTTCTTCTCCAAAATCGCTCCCTGCTGCCCTTCCTTGGCTTGACCAAGCTGGCCTCCCATGGTTACCAGCGACGACCATGGGAGGAGATTGCCAAGAGGGCCCATCGGACCGGAGGCGGACGGCGATGGCACAACCCCCGGTGATCCACGGCTCTAAGATAAACCGAATCAAACAAATCCAAGAAAAATTGAAATAAATCATCCTAAAGAATACTCACCGGTCTTGAAGGCTTCCGGACACTTATCGGAGAGGACGACGACGAAGTGGAAGGCTTGATGGAGTTCGATCCAACGACGATGTTGGAGATTTAAAGATAACCACCAACGGTTCTTCTCACCATTTGGGAAGCAAACTCCATCAAATCGGAGTTCCAATCCATCCCAACCTCGTCGCCGACCACCTCCCTCTCCCCCTACAACTCCTTCCTCGAGATTTCCGATGAAAACCTCAGCCAGATAAGGAGAAAACTCCTCCCCTGTTCCGAACTCTACCACCTCTTCATTTTTTTTCCTATGACTTGGGCCGAATTCGACTGGGCTTGCTGACTTTGGCCCAAGCTCGGGTTTCATATTCTTTCCCATTAAAATAATTTCATCCTTGAAATTAGCTTGATTGAGATTTAAACCTTAGAAGTAACCAACTCTCATATCATTCTCAAACTTTCAATTAGTCTGCTTCTTAGGGTACTTGCTTTTCAAGTTGTAACGAAATTATTTAACATTCAAAACTTGATTTTTTTCATTTACAATACATATCACATTTTCTTGAGCTCTTCAAAAAGAATACTAACATTTTGATATGATTAAATATCCTTATTTAACTTTACAAGAACATCATGATAATCTAATTTTAGAAATACCCAACCTTAACATCATCCTCGAGCTTTCAGATAATCCCACTCTTAAAATGTTTTCCTCATACAACCTTTATATGACAACATGATATAACATTTTATTTTGGTCATCACCATTTATCTATATCATGAATTCTTTCAATTTCCTTCAAATGAACCTTAATGCCTCAATCTCAAATTAAAATATATAATTCTTCATCCCCAAAATTTATTTCTCTTGATTAACCCGACATAAAAAGCATAATCGATCCACTCTATTTTTAACCAAAAAATTAGAAAAAGGCTTGAGCATTAGACACTTGCCATGATCTTTAACATTCTCTCTTCTCTTGACCTTCTCCATGATTATATAATTAATCTTTTATCTTATGAAAACCTTGAGCACTCCTTAAATAGAGAAATCATAATATCATAACTAAAGAAGCTTAGTATCACAAGTATTCTCGATCCTAATCAAGTAAAGGACCATCACTTCTTTATTCTAGATTTAGAGATGTCCAAAATTTTTACTAGAGTCCTTTATACTAGGGGAACCTATTGATGAAAAATTTCATGGCAACATCTATAGACTAGTCCAAGGATCAGTAACATTATCTTTCATTTACTACTAAAATTTTGCCATTGAAATTCAAATCAGTACTCCCATTATATTACTTCTATAATTAGAGTTAACATTCTTAATCAATTTCAGAATAACTCAAACCATTATGCTTTCACTGTGCATTTTGACAAAAATTTACTAAACCATCTAGGTTTACTAAATAATTTCTCTAAAAACTTATCTCATATCGGTACCAAAAAGATTCGAAGTTACTAAAACAAAATTTTTGAGTCTCTTTATCTTGTTCACGACTCAGGCATATCATATCAAGGATTATCCTAACTCAGTTTTCATATTGAAAGTCCTTGCATAAATTTCATCATCCTTTTAAGACACACATAACTCTAGTTCAAGTCTGGATTAATCATACCTTCCTCGATATTTCAAATAGACAATCAACTTTTCTCTTGAAAAGTTATCAAACAAAGTAAAAGACTTCCAATCAATGTTCTTATGAATAGAATCGATCATATTATCGCTCATAGAGCTATCTTACCAATTCTTTACTCAATACAACATTAGTAGTAGGATAACTTAAATCTTCTTATAAATCTTAATTTGACTTGGAGTTTAACATACCAAATAATCACCAATAATATAAGGAGGAACAAGTAATTCAATCCCAAACTACTAACCTAAGCTATCAAGGATTTTATCAAGATGCGCATGACATATTCATATAATATAATTTAAGCCACTGATAACAATTTACCAATCTATGCTTCATCCCAAATATATTTTTTATTATATATTTTCAACAATAATCCCTAACAATTGTAGGATAGATCCAGTAATCCAATCTAAAAACTACTAACATAGGTTATCAAGATTCTTATCAAAATATAAATGCCATGTCAGCATAACAGAATCTAATCCACCAATAGAAAGCTACAAAGCTATACATCATCCCAAGCACATTTTTTCTTATATGTTTTCAATCATAATTCATATCAAGTTCAGAATTCTAAAACCATTCAATAAATAATTGAATCTACTTATTCAACATGATCCATTAACATAACATATTATAATTTTTGCTAGTACTCTTGATGCTTGGGTCCACTCACTTATCAAAGACAGACACATCTTATCCAGCTATTCTATATCCATCATATACTTACTTATCATGATCAAAGAGTACAATCATCCAGCCCTTTACATTCATCCTAGATCAATCCCATTACTTATATTACAGGTAACAATCATGATCCTCTTTGGTACTAATCTTATGCCAGATCATATGCATGATACCTAAAGATTAGAAATCCAAACTTTAAATTCATTCAAATTGTATCCTAAGTACTTATATCATAATCCCAAATGATCATACCCTTAACTTCGATACTATTCATGTCATATCCAAACTACTTATATCACAGTCCCAATTAATCATAAGCTAAGCTTCAATATCACTCATATCATGTCCTAATCACTTACATCATAATTCGAAGTAACCATAACCTAAGTTATAATATCATTCTGTCATGTCCTAATAACCATCATGAAATTTCCAAATCACTTATATCTCAGTCTCGAACAATCATGACCTGAATTTTGATGTCACTCATATCTATCATAATCATTTATGCCATAGCCCCAGGTCATCATAACCTAAACTCTGACAATATTCTTGTCATATCCTAATAATCATCTGACACTATTCTTGTCATATCCTAATAACCATCATGTTATTATTATTTTAACCACTTGTATCACCATCCCAAATGATCATAACCTAAGCTCTGATACCACTCTGTCGTGCCTCGAACCCAGCACCAGAATCGGCTATGCAACCGGCCGCACAACCCTAAGTTTTATCCTAGAGATCATGCAAGGCCTAAAAATTTTTCATTTCAACTTCAATGATCTATAATACTATTGATCACAATTCATAAGAAAATATATAATACAAAAGAAATAATACAACTCTTATAGTTACAATTTCGTTCATCCTTTAGTCATCCAATTGATTGTAATAACTCTCTAGCTATTCCTTATTTCTTTACGAATCCAATCTACCACCAAGCCCGAAGATCCTGCACAACTCTGAAAAGGGAAACAAATAGGGGTTGTGAGCTTTACAGCCCAGTAAAGTCTCCAAACAGTCACCAATAATAATAATAATTTAAAAATTAGCAAGAATATAAGAGTATATCATGTCATGCAACGAACAATTCAATGTCATATATGACAAACCTTTTGTAAAATCTTTTTTTTCTTACAATTTAATCATCCTACTTCTTCTTTAGGGTTCTGACTAACTACGGTCATGTTCCAGCCCATGACTGGCAATCTCATAATCGATCATTTATCCGTAGAGGCTAGTTTCATAATCAACCATTTACTTGTGGTCAGACTAGTCTCATAATCGATCATTTACTCATGGTCAGGCTAGCTCACATACAAAGCCTGTGACTCAGGCTGTATAACCATAGTACCCCCGTGGCATGGCTAGTCCAAGTACCATATTTACTTGATTAACATTTTATCCTTCTACATCATCATGTCAAATCATGTCGTTTACATTTTTCCAACAACCAGTATCATGGTCCAACCAATTCAAAAATCACTTTATTTGATAATACATGGTATACAGGAACATACTTTGTAATAATAAAATTCATACTATCCAACATAAAGAGTCAAACTATTTCATGTAAAACTAGTCATACATGCCGATGCTCATATGCACGGATCAAATCTTGTCATAATAAATACATATATATATAACTGGCGATCAGGTTCAGAGATCCTTATCTTACTAGAGACAATTGATACTAGTCCATACCTGGAACCCGTACAATACCCTTCTGCTCAGAAGGCTGCTGCCCCATACAATACTAATTTTTTTAATCAATAATCCTAGAGTAATTATAAACCCAAACCTTTTACCCTAATCTCATGAATTTCTAGAATAAGACTTTTCGATCTCCCTTATATATATATATTTTTCTCTCTCCTATTTCTCTCTCCTCTCTCTCCTCATCTTCTCTCTCTTCTTTCTCTCTCCTCATCTCTTTTTTTCTTTTCCTTTTCTTTTTCTCTTTCTTCTCTTTTTTTTTCAATGGAACAGAGGCCCTTTTTTTCTCCCTCTCTTCTCTTCTCTTCTTCTCCCAAACCCCTCCCTACTACCCTTCCTTGGCTCGACCGAGCCGGCCTCCCATGGTTACCAACAGCGGCCATGGAAGGAGGTTCCCGATAGGGCCCATCGAACCGGAGGCGGACGGTGACGACGCAGCCCCTGGTGATCCACGGCTCCAAGATAAATTGAACCGAACAAACCCAACAAAAATTGAAATAAATCCTCCTAAAGAACACTCACCGGTCTTGAAGGCTTCCGGACACTCACCGGAGAGGAGGACGACGGAGTGGAAGGCTTGATGGGGACATTGAGCTAGTTCAGATCCAGCCAGTCCAGACCCAGCCAGCCCAGATCTTAGTGCCAGCCTAGCACGAATCTTGATGGATCTTAATATATTTTTTTCTTATTATTTTATTATTATTTTATTTAATGGGTGTACGTGGGATTTGGGATATCTCCGAATCAGAGATCAGATTTTTTATTTCTTTTAGAGTTATCGGAATACCTTAGTTGTTCCGATTATTTTGAGATTGCTTAGGATTTATCTTTATCATTGTTTCGTTGCTTTATTTAAGGTATGTTTGTCATGAATAAAATTAGCGAAGAATATTTTGAGTAAAAGAAATCAGGGTGTGTCCCGATTTTCTTCTCCCTCCCCCTTCTCTTCTAGTTCTCCCTTTCTTCTTTCTGGGTTTTCTTCCCCTTCTCTCTCTCTCTGAGTTCTTGGGCTTTCTTCCTCCTCCTGCTTCTTCTCTGTTACTTGTTCCTTCTCCCAATCTGAGAATCAAACTCCTCTTAATAAGCAATCAAAGCCTGCAATCCATCTCACGTCTCAACTCGCAAACACCTGCAATCGACCAAACCGATCCCATCTTCCCACCATCCGGACACCAACCTCGCCGCAGGACTGCAGTCGATCGGAGCAGCAGAACCACCAACCGGAAGCCATCGCCGTCGCAAGACCGTCATCCACCGCCCGATCGTCCGTGGCTCCTCCCTGCTCCGTGAAGTCGCCGACCGGGAATCTTCCTACGCCCAATGCACGGCCGAAGCCGATCATCTTCTCCTCCGCTCCCAGCCCACAGTCGCCGCACGCCATCCACCTTCATCGCAGGTCTCCATGCGACACCGAATCTGCTGCAGCCAAGTCCTCCGCACAAGCCTCCCACCGGATCTGCCCTCCTAAGCCGTTCCTTATTCCGCACGGCCGTCAAAGCGCTCCCCGTCTTCACCAGAACAAGCTGACGCTGCAGCCGAGCGCCCTTCTCGTGAAGCCCAACGCCGACGCCCCACCTGCTGTCGCCCCACCATCGTCGCCCAACACCGACACCGGGATTCAGCCGCAGGCCTTCGGCCTCCCCTGTTCTCCCCTACATCAGGCCAAAGGGAGAAGAAACAATGGCACGAACATGAAAGCAATCATGTTCTGTGCTCCCGATTTCTATTCTACATGGATTCTAGAGCACACGAATCCCAGAGGCGCGGTCCTCAAAATCTCATGGATCTCAGAGCACAGTTATCAGAGCGTTGTGGTTAAATTAAATTTTGTTTGATTTAGAATTCATTCATTATTTATTTTTTTTGGTGTTCCAGGTCCAACGGCTTCTGATCCACCTTGCTCGTGAACTACTGGTCTGGATTTTGGACATCCTCATGACGATCTCCCTCTTCCAAATTTTGTATGGTTCCATGTTTTCGGGTGAGATCCATTTTGATAACCTGATCCAATTGATTGCTGGTTATTTTTATTTAATTAGATTTAATTTAATTAAATTGGACACCCTAATCTAGAGATCGTTTCTTAATGATCAACGGTCCGACACCAGTCTTGGTATCAGAGCGTTCAATCCCACATCTCCACCAGGCTGACTCCCGCGAGTTCGAGACACCTAGGCCGGAGTCGAGCTCCGCCCTCCTCTGCTAGGCTGCCTCCCGCAAGGTCGAGACGTCTAAGCCAGAGTTGAGCTCCGCCCTCCTCCACCAGACTAACTCCCGCGAGGTCGAGATGCCTAGGCCAGAGTCGAGCTCCGCCTCTCCAGATCAGTCCCACCTCGGATGAAGGTGCCAGTGACCGGAGGACGACGCCGCCCCCCACGGATGCGACGGGGGGGGGAGAGGCTCCCCGATAGAGGTGCCGCGCTCTCCACCAACCGTCTGCACCACCCGAAAAAGAAAGTCAACCAAGAGATTTGAACCCCCGGGGTGGCGGCTCCCCAACCGAGATCCGGCCAAATTTCCTAGAATGGAGCGACCAGAAAAAATGTTATGGCGTATGGTAGGTTCTCTATCACGAACCAGGAAAGGCGTCCAGCCCACCGAACAAAACATCGTCGCACGCGCTTGCTGACGAGGGGAAGATCCCAAGGCAAGTGTCTGACAACTATCGCGACTTAAAAGAGCCATCCATAGTCCCAAGCAAAGTATGTCGATCCGAGAGAGAGTGAAACAACGGGGAGAAAAGGGCACACGGGAGAGAGGAAGGAGGGGACTGAGAACTCCAGGCTACCGGAGATCCGTGGGAAGGATCGCATGGACACAGCCACCCAGCTCCAATCCTCCCAAGCTGTTACTCCTACTACTTCACTCTCGGCTCACTCTCACTCCACTTATACATTTTTTACTCCTCCTAGCATGGAGTCCGTCTGAGGGGCTCAACCAGGAAGATCTATTCTTCTAGATCGTCACTAACTTGAGCATCGGAGTGCCCCCGCCGGGATCACCGGCCCGGGTCTCCTCTATTTTGCAGGTCCCGATGAGCGAGTTGATTCCAAAGTGACGAGGGTACAAATCGAGCCCTGATTTCAGCTACAGGTTATGGTGATTTAGGTGGCAACAGATTGGCATGCCAGGTAGGAGGTCGGGCAGGACACATTTTGATCCAACCCAATCCCCTTGCAAGCTGCTCGTTGGGAGGATGGTGATGACGCGAGCAAAAGAAGCCTCCACCAGCCATGTGGGAGATCCCCTTCCCGTGGGAACCCGTACAGTCTAGAGAGGGAGCCCCTTGTTCTGCATCAACCACCCCCAGCGGACCCTCAGCTGGCCGCACTCATCCAGCAGGTGCAACTTCTCACTGCAGCAGTACGCCAGCACCAGCACCAGCACTAGTCTTTGGCCACTAACCAGCAGCCAGGGACCCTCGTGGCCCATGCCGTAGCACCCCACGATAGTCTGCATTCCTTCCAAGGAAGGCCCTCGCAGTCGCGAGCCAGCACTGATTGCCGGGGGAGCCATCAAACCCCAGCGAAGAGACAACGGACCAATTCTACCGATCGAGAGAGCCGATCCCCGACCTTGGGATGGGCCACCGCTAGACCCTACTGAGGTCAAAAAGGCAAGATTCCCCGTCATGAACCCCCTCACATGTCACCTTCTTCGACTCCGTTGACTTCAGTGGAAGGTTTAACTGATGAGGCCATCAGGCGCATGGCAGAGAAGCGCCTGGAGAACAGGAGTGCAAGCTGGCAGAGCTATCCCGCTGGTTTGCAAATCTACAGGGCTCCAACGACGAGCCTGCAGGCTACAACACCCATCCCCCCTTCTCCCGAGAAGTCCAAGAGGAGTCGGTTCCTAGCCAGTTTCGCATGCTGCAGGTGGATCCCTACGACAGGACCACCGACCCCCTAGACCACCTCGAGAGCTACAAGGCCCTTGTGAGGGTCCAAGATGCGACCGACGCCCTCCTCTGCATCGCCTTTTCTACCACTCTCCGGAAGGCAGCCCGGGTATAGTTCACCCGCCTTGAGCCGGAGAGCATTAGTTCATTCACTCAGCTGGAGCGAAAGTTCGTGGCCCACTTCGATGCCTGCTGGAAGGTGCCACGGGAGGCGGACAACCTCTTCTCCATCAAGCAACAGGACCACGTGCTCCTATGGGACTACGTGGCTCGCTTCAAGGTTGCAGTGCTGGAGATCTACAATCTTGATGAGCCAGTCACTATGCTGGCACTGAAGAGAGGGCTCAGGACTTCTTGCCGACCTACTCTCTTGACAAGAAGCCCCCCAAATGTACTTCGAGTCCATAAGTACATCCGCATCGAGGAGGTGGATCGCACGATGAGGGAGCTGGATGGAAGCCCAGACCAGCTATACCAGACTTCTGCCAAAGGCCGAAGCCAAGGAGAGACCCCATCATGAAAGAAAGGTTCACACCTCTTCTCGCCCTAAGGTCGAAGATCCTCATGGAGATTGAGGGTGAGCACTACTTGAAGCGCCCACCTCCACTGAAGCCATCTAACGGTCGCAATAGGATAAAGTATTGTCAATTCTACCGTGACCACGACCACGATACCAAGGACTGCCGGCACCTCAAGAAAAAGATTGAAGAACTCATAAAGAGGGGCTACCTCAGAAAGTTCATGAGGGGCAGACCTCCGACAGAACCTCAGGTGCTCGCTGCTCTCCCTCCAGTCCCTACAATCGACAACCACCCCACCGAGAAGCCGATGGGGATGATATGCTGGGGAGTCGTGCATGCTTCCAAGAAGGCCCGGGAGGGAGAAAGTTTTGAGAATGTACTTTTCTCGGTGGGGAAAAAGGGGTTGAAAATAAAAATATAAACAATGATGCTGTGGTCATCGAGATGATGATCACAAAGCATCCTATAAAATGTATCATGGTTGATAGTGGGAGCTCCATGGATGTGCTTTTCTACGATGCTTTCTCCAGGATGAATCTATCCTCTGTTCAGCTCAGACCCGTGCATACATCCCTCGTTGGTTTCACAGGTGACTTTGTAAGAGTCGAGGGAGAGATTACTCTCCCAGTTACTGCCGGGACCCCACCTCAGCAGAGCACCGTTATGATGACCTTCATGGTTGTTAGGCTCCCCTCAGCCTACAACGTGATCCTTGGCCGACCCGGGCTTAACCTGCTCGACACGATCATATCCACAAAGTGACTGTTGGTATAGTTTCCAACTCCCTACGATGTCGGGGAGATAAGGGGGGCACCTTAGCCAATCCATCATTGCCTCCAAACCGTTCCTGGGGACAAGGTTGCAGAGGATGGCCCCAGTGCAAACAACCTCGACCAAAGGGCGCAGGACCCCAGAGGTGGCCCGGTTGAGCATCTACTATCGTATCCCCTCGAAACTGACCCGTTGAAGATGGTGCAGGTCGGAGCATAGTTGCAAGATGATGAACGAGCCTACCTGCTGGAGTTTCTTCAAGCAAGCTCGGATGTGTTTGCTTGGATGATGATCGACATGCCCAGGATTCCCCCCTGAAGTTATCACCCACAAGCTGAGCATCGACCCAAAGTATCATCCTGTTCACTAGAAGAAAAGAAGTTTTGCCCCGGAGAGGCAACAGGTGATCAATAAGGAGGTAGATAAACTCCTCGTGACTGGCTTTGTACGAGAAGTACGATATCCAAGCTGGCTAGCGAACGTGGTCATGGTGAAAAAGAATAATGGAAAGTGAAGGATCTGTGTGGACTACACCGACCTCAATTGAGCTTGTCCGAAGAACAGCTTTTCTCTATCGAAGATCGATCAGTTAGTGGACGCCACCTCGGGACATTGCTTGCTCTCCTTCATTGATGCATTCTCTAGATACAACCAGATCCGAATGCACCCACAGGACGAGGAGCATACTGCCTTCAACACCAATCGAGGGATCTACTGCTACCGGATGATGTTGTTTGGCTTGAAGAATGCTGGCCCACATACCAGTGGCTGGTCAATCGGGTCTTCAAGGACTATATTGGCAGGAATATACAAGTGTATGTCGATGACATGCTCATGATGAGCAAGCCGAGGTCGAACCATGTTGCCGACCTTGCAGAAGCTTTTTATAATCTCCGAGAACACAAGATGAAGCTGAACCCGATGAAGTGCGCTTTCGGAGTAGCAGCAAGAAAGTTCCTTGGCTTCATGATGACCCAAAGAGGAATCAAGGTGAACCCGGAGAAGGTCCAAGCGATCGTCGACATGGAGCATCCGACCTCAAAGAAGCAAGTCCAGTGCCTGACGGGTCGGATCGCAGCACTGAGCCGCTTCATCTCGAGGTCGGTAGATCGCTACCTTCCTTTCTTCAAGGTGCTGTGCAAGATGTATGACTTCACCTGGATATAGGAATGTAGGGCAGCCTTCGAGGAGCTTAAAGACTTCCTGGCATCACCACCACTGCTCTCCAGGCCAAAGGTAGGAGAGGAGCTCCTACTATATCTGGCGATAACCATGGGTGACGTCAGTTCGGTCCTCGTCCGCACGGATCAGGACGGATCCCAGAAGTCGGTGTACTACGCCAGCAAGATCCTCCGGGATGCTGAGATCAGGTACACGCGATCCAAAAATCTAATTTTTGCTTTTATTATGTCTGCCCAACATCTCAAGTCATACTTCCAAGCACATCCGATCATGGTTATGACAGACCAACCCCTGAGGGCTATGCTTAGTCATCCTGACACATCCGGATGCTTGGCTAACTGGGTGATAAAGCTTAGCAAGTTTGACATTGCGTACCGACCAAGATCATCTTAGAAGGCACAGGTACTAGCTGACTTCCTGGTCGAGTGTGCGGACTCGTAGAGAAGCCAGAACAGACTGCCCCAGAGCCCCAAGTGGAGCTCGATGCCGAGGAGGAGTCCTAGATCCTTCATGTCGATGGTGCATCCAATGCAGGCAGAAGCGAAGCAGGTCTCATCCTCGCTAACAGCGATGGAGTTGTGGCTGAATGCGCACTCCGCTTCAAGTTTGCCACAACAAATAACCAGGCAGAGTACGAAGCACTCCTCACGGGCCTCAGGGTATCCCGCAAGCTGGATGTGCGAAGCCTGAAGGTCTTCACCAACTTCCAACTGGTGGCCAGACAGTCTCTGGAGAGTATGAAGCCAGAGATCCCCAGATGATGAAGTACTTGGAGCGGGTCTGCTTAAGCACGACAGGTTTTCGATGCTTCAGCATCTCTCACATCCACCAAGGTGAGAATGCTCGCACCGATACATTGTCAAGACTTGCGACCTTGTTGGACTCGTCATTGGGACGTGCCCACATCGAGTACCTTGAAAATCCAAGCAATGAAGCTCCCGTAGAGGTGCAACAAGTCACCCTGGAGCTGAGTTGGATGGATAGGTAGATCAGATACATCACCGATGGCACCCTGCCGAAAGACCGCGTAGAGGTCAGCCTCATTAAAAAGAAGGCCTCGCGGTTCATTCTTATGGAAGGGCAACTCTACCGCCGATCCTACTCCTACCCGCTCTTGAAGTGCCTGAGACCTGCAGAGGCAACCTTCATAGGCCTTTGCGGAAGCCACGTCGGGGGAGGACACTTGCATACAAAGCCCTCCAACAGGGATACTACTAGGAGACCATGAGGGAGGATGCCACTGACTTCGTGAAGAGGTGTGACCGGTGCCAGCGTCACACCCACATACAACGTTAACCAGCAGCGCCACTCTCCCAGCTCTCCACCCCGTAGACTTTCACCCAGTTGGGAATGCACATCCTAGGTCCATTTCTCCCTGCATCAGGACAGCAAGTGGAACCTCCCCAAAAATTCCTCTTTTTTTCCCTCCTCCTCAGAAGAGAATCACCAAGGTATTTATAGATGAAAATACCATGTCGGGTCCGTATGGGAAGCGCGGTGATTTCCTCATCTCAATCTGATCTCCTTATCTGATTTTTTTACGATCATCCCCATCTCAAAAATCAAACTCAAAAATTCTATCGCACAATCCCGCGTCCATCCAGCATCGTCCGACATCTCTTCTCGTTCCGATGCTTCCTTGTTTTCGGACATCCCGGTCTGAACGACAGGGGCGGTGACAAGCAGCTCCAGGAGCTTGGGAACGAAGGTGACGACGGGATGGGCAGAGAGCGGCGACAGTGGGCACGGCAGTAGGCGGTGGGGTGGCTCGCGAGCCTGGGCGACAGCGGACTGGTAGAGGTGGCGCGCGGGAGAGGAGGCAGCAGCGAACAGCATGGCTTCGGCTGGGCGGAGAGCAGCTGCAGGCGGCGGGCGGCGTGCGGCTGGACGCGCTGCGGGCGGTGTGGACGGCGACGAAGATGGAACGGCGGAGGCGGTGCAAGCTGCGGGCGGACGTGCTGCGGGCGGGGGACTTGGGCGGACATGGCGGCATGGCAGCAGCAGGCAGCGGGCTTGGGCGGCACCGGCAGAGGGGGCTCCGGGGGCAGACGTGGCGGAGATGGGCTGGGCGGCGGAGATGTGGCTCGCGGATGGCGACGGAGACGGCTGGGTGGCGGAGACGGACGGTTGGGCGGCGGCGCGGCCGTGGGCGGCGTGCAGCAGCAGGCGACGGGCGGCGTGCACAGCGGAGGGGCACGGCGCTTCAGGCGGATGCGGCGGACACGGCAGCGGGCATAGAGGTGCGGCGCGCGGACGGCTGCGGAGATGCGGCAGCAGGTTCCGGCCATTTTTCTGGCCGAACGGGAGCTCTCCGGCCGAAGGGAAGGTTAGCGGCGGCTTCGGCGGTGCCGGGGGAAGCTCTCCGGCGAGTTTCGGGGCAATCGGAGCACGGTGGTCCACGGCTCCGCCCGTGGACCGGCAGGTCATGCAGTGGACCATTGAGCCGGTCCACCGTGAGCCATTAAAAATTTTAAGGCAATGCTCCAAAAACTGTGCGACTCTGAAATCCATGCTTAAATCTTCTAAAATCCATTTCGGGCCTGTTTGAAGTCCGAATTACATTCCGTTTGCGTCGTTGGACTCCTAAAATCAAGATCTACACGTTTATGGAGTCAATTCCTGCAAAGTATCACAAAAAATATCAATTTTAATCAAATAAAGTTGGGCTAATTTTTATTATTTTAATGTCTAACACACCCCCCAACTTAAACTTTGCTCATCCTCGAGTAAAGGAAATGGATGAGTCTTGTGTACTAAGATGGTCCATGAAATGAAAATTATCGTACTAACCCTAAAATCAGAGGATACCTGGTTAGGCTATTAAAAAGGTACTTCATTGGATTACCAATTCCACCCATTTAGTAGTAGAATAAAGTCCATAGAAGTTTTAAGAGTTTTTTTTCGTTCCCAACTTTCTATCTCACTATCTAAATCTTCCAACTTAGTTTGGTTTTGGTGCAATATTTATTTAGTCCCCACTTTTTTTTTTCTTCTTTTTTTTTTTTAATAAAGTCAGTGCAATGTCCTGACACCTTGCTTTCTAATTAACCCTTGTAGCGAGTTTTAAGCCAATGACTCCCAAACCAGTTGGCTTTAGGGAATTAGGTGTAAAACACCCCTCGGGCTTACTGACTCGAGTCAAAAAGGCTAAGTCAAGACTAACTCTACAAAAGATTTCGTTACATCCCCACCTTTTGACGCGAACAACAACGCTTACTTAGGCGAAGGGGTCCGGTTACTCAGTGAGAGATGCTAAAAATCTTTATTAACCTCAGGAATTTTTTAACTGGGGACTTTTTATAATGCCTATACCAAAATAAGTAAGATTAATTATTAAGATCAATAGGCCGAAGGGTCTGGAATTACTCTTCTAAAATTTTTTGGACTACACTCTACCACTTTAGGGTTTTCTTGATAAATCATCCCTCGGTATCTCTAAAATTTTCTAAACCATTAATCACTCCTCATTTAGTGAGCTTGATTATTTTCAATTCGAGACAAATTTTTGTACACAAAAACTGATTAAAATTTTACTCGAGGATTTGATTTAATTAATTAGATTACCTCACCCCCAACTTAATTTTCATTGTCCCCAATGGAAGAGAATATTAATAATGAAATGGCATGGAAGGATACAACTGGTAGGGTATGGAATTGGACGTCCTTCTATCACCATGTTCCCACAATCTTCTTTTATTACTCCATTTATTCTAAAAATAAAGAACTAAAAATTAAAATCTTAAAGCAAAAACTAAGGAAAGAGCTGGGCTGCCTCCCAGGAGCGCTAAGTTTAACGTCTTCAGCCAGACTAAGTTGATCATCACAGCAACACTAGGTGTTCAAGATCAAGAGTTTCAACAACTTCTCCATCACTGATTCCTTCAATATACGGTTTCAAACGCTGGTCATTCACCTTAAAAATATTCTCTTGCTTAGGATCCTTAAGTTCAATAGCTCTATGAAAAAATACTTGAGTTACTACAAAAGGTCCATCCCATCGTGAGCGGAGTTTTCCGGGAAAAAGACGTAACCTAAAGTTGTAGAGCCACACTTTTTGATTAGGCTCAAATGATTTTCTATTAATGAATTTGTCATGATAAGCCTTTGTTCGAGCTTTATAAATTTTCGAACTCTCATACGCCTCATTTCGTAACTCTTCCAACTCACTTAACTGAAGTTTTTATGGGAACTTGCATTCTTCATGTCAAATTAAATTGCTTGATAGCCCAAAATGCACGGTGTTCCAATTCAACAGGTAGGTGACAAGCCTTTCCAAACACTAACCGGTACGGAGACATTCCTAGAGGGGTCTTGAAAGCAGTTCGGTAAGCCCATAAAGCGTCATCCAAACGTTCGGACCAATCTTTCCTATCGGGTCTTACTGTTTTCTCAAGAATGTGCTTGATCTCTCTATTCGAAACTTCAACCTGACCACTAGTCTGAGGATGATATGGTGTGGCTACTTTATGGGTAATTCCATACTTTTTCATCAGTGCGTCAAAGTGTCTATTTGTAAAATGTGCACCCCCATCACTAATAATGGCCCTTGGGCACCCAAACCGACTAAAGATGTTATGCTGAATGAACTTGATCACAACTTTGTGATTATTAGTTCGAGTTGCCACAGCTTCAATCCATTTCGAAACATAATCCACTGCTACCAAAATGTACTCAAATCCAAAGGAAAGAGGAAATGGTCCCATAAAGTCAATACCCCAAACATCAAAAATTTCAACAACTAAAATGGGGTTTAGGGGCATCATATCTTTTCGTGAAATTTTTTCCCTTTGTTGACACTTGAGACAATTACGACCAAATTCATGTGCATCTTTAAAGAGAGTTGGCCAATAAAATCCACTTTGCAGCACCTTTGCTGCAGTTTTTCTCCCACTAAAGTGTCTCCCACATGCAAGAGAATGACAAAAATTGAGTATACTCTTGAATTCACTCTCAGGGACACATCGCCTGATCACTTGATCTGAACAGTGTTTAAACAATTCAGATTCCTCCCAAAAGTAATATTTGATTTGCGAAAAGAACCTATCTTTTTCTTGTTGTGACCAGTATGGAGGAACTTGCCCTGTTACCAGATAATTCACAATATGGACAAACCAGGGGAGATTGTTGATAGAAAAAATTGAGAATAGCTGCTCATCAGGAAACCTATCTCCAATAATTTTCTTGTTGTATTCTACTAAGATCCTAGAAATGTAATCTGCTACCATATTTTTGGAACCTTTCTTATCCAAAATTTCTAAGTCAAATTCCTGTAACAAAAGGATCCATCGAATCAGTCTAGGCTTTGTATCCTTTTTGGATAGCAGATGTCTTAATGCAGCATGATCAGAGTAAACTAGGACCTTAGACCCTAATAAATATGATCGAAATTTTTCTAGGGCGAATACAACTGCTAGTAACTCTTTTTCAGTAGTGGTATAGTTCATTTGTGCATCTGAAAGAGTTTTACTAGCATAGTAAATTACATGGGGTTCCCTATTGAGCTTCTGTCCTAAAACAGCTCATACAGCATAATCAGAAGCATCACACAAGATTTCAAATGGCAGAGTCCAATATGGAGGTTTGATGATAGGTGCAGTGGTCAAAGCAGTTCAAAGAATGTCAAAAGCGGTCAAACATTCTTTACTAAAATCAAAGGTCTTGTCTTTGGCAAGTAAATCACACAATGGTCGAGGGATTTTGCTGAAATCCTTGATGAATCGTCTATAAAAACCAGCATGGCCAAGGAAGGATCGTACTTGTCTAACCGAGGTCGGGAGAGGCAATTTCGAGATTAATTCAACCTTAGCTTTGTCAACCTCATCCCTCGCTCAGAAACAATGTGTCCGAGTACAATTCCCTCACGAATCATAAAATGGCTCTTCTCCCAACTTAAGACTAAGTTGGTTTCTATACAGCGTTTCAATACCTTAGCCAAATTATGGAGACAGTCCTCGAATGAAGATCCAAAAACAGAAAAATCATCCATAAACACTTCAAGGAAATGACCAACCATATCGGAGAATAAGGCCAACATACATCGTTGAAAGGTGGCTGGTGTATTACAGAGACCAAAAGGCATACGCCTGAATGCAAACGTTCCAAAAGGGCAAGTAAAGGTGATCTTTTCTTGGTCTGCAGGAAATACTGGAACCTGGTTGTATCCTGAATATCCATCCAGGAAACAAAAGAAACTTTGCCCTGCTAGTCGTTCTAGAATTTGATCAATAAAAGGCAGAGGGAAATGATCTTTCCTAGTAACAGCATTCTGTTTCCGGTAATCTATACACACTCTCCAACTAGTGGTTGCTCGGGTAGAAATTGACTCACCCTTTTCATTTTGAATGACAGTAATTCCTGACTTTTTAGGTACTACCTGAGTTGGACTGACCCATTGGCTATCCGAAATTGGATAAATAATGCCGGCATCCAACCATTTAACCACTTCTTTTTTAACAATTTCCCGCATGTTTGGATTTAGCCTCCGTTGCATGTCCCTATGTGGTTTAGTTTCTGCTTCACAGTGAATGTGGTGCATGCAAACAGAAGGGTCAATTCCCTTAAGATCAGCTATTGTCCATCCTATTGCCTCTTTATGTTTCCTGAGTACATCCATCATTTTTTGTTCCTGATCAGAGGTCAAAGTAGATGCAATGATTACCGGAAGGGTATCATTGGATCCAAGAAAAGAATACTTTAACTTGTCAGGAAGAGGCTTCAATTCTAGATTGGGTGGTGCTTCTAAGGATGGCACTAAAGGGCTTGATTGAGTCGGTAATGATTCATATTTCACAGTCCAAGAAGGAATGGTGCTAAACTTGGGTGGCTCTAACAAAGCATTCACTTCATTTGCATATTCATCAACATCAAAATCGTCAGTTCCAAAATGTGTCAAACATGCTTGCAAGGGATCCGAATCAAGCAACACAGGAAGATTCCTATTTACTACTTCTTCTATCATATTTACTTCGTTATGATCATAAGAGGGTGGTCCTTGGCATGCATTAAAAATATTCAACCGCATTTTCTTATTCCCAAAAGAGACGTCCATAACCCCTGTTCTGCAATTTATGCAAGCATTAGCGGTAGCTAGGAAAGGTCTTCCAAGAATGATGGGTATCTGACTAGGGTTACCGCTAGATTCCATGTCCAAAACAAGAAAATCAACCGGGAAGTAGAACTCATCTACTTTTACCAACACATCCTCGAGCATTCCACGGGGTGCCTTGACGGATCGATCAGCTAATTGTAAGGTCACCGTCGTGGGTTTTAATTCTCCAAATTTAAACAGATCATACACTGAGCCTGGGAGAAGGTTTACACTTGCACCTAAATCTAACAAGGCTTTCTTAATTGTAAGGTCCCCTATGACACAAGAGATAATTGGGGTACCTGGGTCTTTGAGTTTGGGTGGAGCTATTTGCTGAAAAACTGAGCTGGCTTGCTCAGTTAAGAGGATTTTCTTAGGGATATGTGCCTTAGATTTTCATTTTTGAGTGCATAAATCCTTAAGAAATTTGGCATAAGCCGGTACTTGCTTGATGGCATCGAGGAGAGGTAAATTGATTTGGACTTGCTTGAATAATTCAAGCATCTCATTCATTTTTAAATTTTTCTTATCCAATGGTAAAGGTGACTCTAAAGCACTAGGGAATGGAGCCTTAGGTACAGGTGCTTGACCAATGGATTCCTTCTCCTCTTCATTCTTTTTCTCTGGCTTAGCCAGCTCTACTTCTTGGATCGGGTCAGGTTGATCTAATATTTTTCCACTTCTTAAGGTGATAACAGATTTAACGTGTTCAGGAAAATTTTCAGGTCCAGTGAAACTCTCAGCCATATATTGACCCTTAGGATTGATAATGGGCTGGCTAGGCAACTTACCTTCTTCTCTCCGATTAAAAGCTGTAGCTAGCTGACCTATCTGAGTCTCTAGCTTGGCAATGGATTGGGTATGGGAGTGAAGGATTTGGGTATTCATGTTCAGCCCCTCCTTCAAAGTTTGAAGGATTTTCTCTTGAAAGGAAGGATCAAGATTGCTTGGCAGAGGTTGTGGAGGCTGTGGGGCATTTTGATATTGTGGAAATGGCATGCTTTGAAATTTGGTCTCCTGATAGTTGGGCCTAACGGAAGAATTGATTCCGGGTTGGGGTTTCCAAGAAAAATTCGGGTGATTGCGCCAGCCGGGATTGTATGTGTTCGAATAAGGATCGTTTCTTGGTCTAGGAGCCATTCGGGTTTGAGCTTGATGAGCTTGCTCCTGAAGAAGCTCAGGAAATTGGTAAGCTGATGGACAATCACCTAAGGTGTGGGTGGAACTTGAGCAGATAATACAGACTTCATGAGTAGGATGAGATGAGGAGGAATTATTTCCAGCTTGCAAAAGTTGGTCGAGCTTCTGAGATAGCTCATCAACCTTGCTGTAGATGTCTACAGCATGACCAACTTCATATATTCCTCCTCTCTTGGGTACTACAGGTCCTGTGGGAGGATCTTTACGGGCAGCTGACATATGATGTAGAGAATTTTTTCTTAAAGTTTCAAACAACTGCCATGCCTCATGTTCATTTTTAAGCATGAACGTTCCACCACATGAGGCATCCACCATTTGCCGGTGCCTTTCTGACAAACCGTCATAGAAGCACTGGACTAATTACCATTTGGGTATGGCATGGTGAGGACATTTTCTAATTAGCTCTTTCAATCTCTCCCAGGTTTCATGAAACATTTCTCCATCTAATTGGGAAAAACTAGTAATGGCTTTTCTAATTTGATTCGTCTTTCCTATGGAAAAAAATTTCTTAAGGAACTCCCTCTGAAGTTGATCCCAAGTTGAAATTGTCATGGTGTCTAGGGAATTCAACCAATATTTGGCTTTATCTTTCAGGGAAAAAGGGAATAACCTAAGCCTTAAAGCATCATCGGAGAAATTTTGGATCTTAACAGTGGAACAGATTTCTAGAAATTCATCTAGATGTTTATATGGGTCTTCAGTCGCAAGTCCGTAAAAAGAGGGTAACATCTGAATCACACTGGACTTGATTTCATACTGAATGGCATCTACAGGGGGTACTTGGATACAAGGTGAATAAGTGTATTTTGAAGGAGTGAAGTACTCCTTCAGCGGAGGGTCAATTCCTTGATTAGGATCCATAGTACCTGGGCTGGTTGCTCTACTGGAGCCCTCAATTTTTGGATCTAGGGATATATGTTTAGGTTCTCGAAGTCGGCGCCTAGAATATACTAACATACACCCTCCCTCCTAAAGCAAACAGCAATCAAAGATTTTTTATTTTTTTATTTTTTTTTTATTTTTTTTTTTAAATTTTTAATTGAAAAGTGGAAGAATGAGAAGAGGTCTAAAGGAGAAGTTTCTAAGAGAGTCCTAAACTAAAGAGAAAAAGTTAATTAGATTTTTTTTTTTTTTTCAATCAAACAAGTGAACAAATCAAAATCACTATCCTAGGGTTAACCTGGATCTAGACAGCTCCTAACTGATCCAAGGTTACCTTCGAGCACTCCAAGCCCAAAATCAATTAACTGACTTGGCCAGATAAGTGTAAGGTGGGTGAAGGTTCCCTTATCGCTTGCCTTAGACACCAATTAAAAATTGGCCAGGTAAGCGGAACCAACTCACGTCCCTTCGGGCTCTAGTCCCTGAACCACTTTCCTTAGACACCAAGGAATTAAATGATCTGAACCCGGTCCAACTCTAGGGTTTCCTTGTCCTATTGAGCTCGAAATCCTTAGGGTTGACGTCTAATTAATTTTAAAATTAAAGGCTTGGGTCAATGCAGATGCTGGATTGATGATTTGTGGGCTAAGGAAGGGTATTGATCTCCCCACCATATCTGATTAATGGGTTGTGCCCTTAAAATAGATTATGAAATTATGAAATGCAACAGCTAAGGTGTCCAAAAAGTTATAAACAAACAAAATTAAACTTAATTTTTTTTAATTTTGATGATTAAGTATCTGATCCTAATAAATTATGAAATGTCTGGGTAATATTTTTTTGGTTTTGCAAAAAATAAATTTACCTAAGTGAATCTAAAAAATTTTTTGTGTTCAACCTTTTTGTACCCTAGGACAACCATTCAACATAACCTCCCAGTTATGCCAGGGCAACATTATGTCAGGGCACTCAAGATCGAAAATTGAATCTTTTAATTTGAATGTAAAATTTTGAAAATTGAATTTTTTTTTTTTTTGGATTTTTAGATTATTGATTATATATTTTTTTTTCATAATAACGCCGAAAGTCCCCGGCAACGGCGCCAAAAATCTGATGCGTGTCGTAATGCACCGATTTAGAACCTTAATTCCACTACTCTAAAGGGTAGAATAGCGGGAGTAAAGGTCGATCCCACAGAGACTTTGGGGTTATCTTGAAAAAGGATTTTCTTTTGATTTTAAATAAACTAAAATTAATGCAAAAAAAAATAGATGTAAATAATAAATTTGTGAAAATAATTCAGATATGACCTATCTCAAGAGTACGGCCCGTACCCGTGGATCACGGCCCGTCCCTTAGGTATAGGTCAGTCAAAATTAATTCACTACGACTTACCTTAAACGCTAATCCAACATGACTCCAGCATTACTAAAATAAAAATAAACAAACATGGATTAATAAAGCAAATAAATATTTATTCCATAAAAGATTGGGGTACAGAGAAAATAAAAGAAAAGCAAGGGAACAAAGGTCCCTTTCTCCCTTTTTATCTGACTCTGACTCTCTATGACAGCAACAGGTGGAACTACGGACAGCAAGTGGAACCTCCCTAAAAATTTCTCTTTTTTTCCCTCCTCCTCAAAAAAGAATCACCGAGGTATTTATAGATGAAAAATACCATGTCGGGTCCGTGTGGGAAGCGCGGTGATTTCCTCATCTCAATCTGATCTCCTTATCTGATTTTTTTACGATCATCCCCATCTCAAAAATCAAACTCAAAAATTCTATCGCACAATCTCGCGTCCATCCAGCGTCGTCCAACATCTCTTCTCGTTCCGATGCTTCCTTGTTTTCGGACATCCCGGTCTGAACGACAGGGGCGGTGACAAGTAGCTCCAGGAGCTTGGGAACGGAGGTGACGACGGGATGGGGCGGAGAGCGGCGACAGCGGCACGACAGCAGGCGGTGGGGTGGCTCGCGAGCCTGGGCGACAGCGGATTGGTAGAGGTGGCGCGCGGGAAGGAGGCAGCAGCGGATAGCGTGGCTTCGGCTGGGCGAAGAGCTACTGCAGGCGGCGGGCGGCGGGCGGCGTGCAGCTGGACGCGCTGCGGGCGGTGTGGACGGCGATGAAGACGGAACGACGGAGGCGGTGCAAGCTGCGGGCGGACGCGCTGCGGGCAGGGGACTTGGGCGGACATGGCAGCAGCAGGCAGCGGGCTTGGGCAGCGCCGGCAGAGGGGGCTCCGGGGGTGGACGTGGCGGAGACGGGCTGGGCGGCGGAGACGTGGCTCGCGGACGGCGGCGGAGACGGCTTGGCGGCGGAGACAGACGGCTGGGCGGCGGCGCGGCCGTGGGCGGCGTGCAGCAGCAGGCGGCGGGCGGCGTGCACGGCGGAGGGGCGCGGCGCTTCAGGCGGATGCGGCGGACACGGCAGCGGGCGGAGAGGCGTGGTGCGCGGACGGCTGCGGAGACGCGGCAGCAGGTTCCGGCCATTTTTCTGGCCGAATGGGAGCTCTCCGGCCGAAGGGAAGGTTAGCAGCGGCTTCGGCGGTGCCGGGGGAAGCTCTCCGGCGAGTTTCGGCGCGATCGGAGCACGGTGGTCCACGGCTCCGCCCGTGGACCGACAGCAATGGCTGTCGTGGACCGGCAGGTCATGCGGTGGACCATTGAGTCGGTCCACCGTGAGCCATTAAAAATTTTAAGGCAATGCTCCAAAAACCATGCAGCTCTAAAATCCATGTTTAAATCTTCTAAAATCCATTTCGGGCCCGTTTGAAGTCCGAATTACATTCCGTTTGCGTCGTTGGACTCCTAAAATCAAGATCTACACGTTTATGGAGTCAATTCCTACAAAGTATCACAAAAAGTATCAATTTTAATCAAATAAAGTTGGGCTAATTTTCATTATTCTAATGTCTAACACAGCATCATCACCGATAACGGGCGACAGTTCGACAACCGAGAGTTCGAAGAATTCTGTGCCGAACTCGGATCCAACATTGTTTCATTTTGGTGGCTAATGCACAGACCAATGGGGAGGCCGAGGTGACCAACCAGACCATCCTCCAAGGACTTAGGACCAGATTGGACCGGACCAAGGGTAGGTGGGTAGAAGATCTCCCCAGTGTTCTTTGGGCCTACCACACAACACCCCGAACGGCCACGGACGAGATGCCTTTCAGTCTTGTCTTCGGTACGGAGGCCGTCATCCTAGTTGAGCTCGGCGTGCCAACACTGCGGGTGCAGTAATACAATGAAGCAAAGAATCTGAGGTGCCTTCTTCTCAACTTAGACCTCCTCGAGGAAACCAGGGATAAGGCCTGACTTTGGATGGCGGCTTACCGGCAGCGTGTAGCCCGGTACTACAATGCATGAGTGAAGCCGAAGGTCTTCCGCCCTGGTGACCTGGTGCTGCGCCGAACTAAAGCATCTCAACCACGATAGTGTAGAAAACTCTCACCGAACTGGGAGGGCCCCTATAAAGTGATCGAGGCTCTTCTGCATGGAGCTTACTATCTTACAGATCTGGACGGTGCCAGGTTCCCGCGGATGTAGAATAATTGCAACCTGAGAATATACTATCAGTAGTGTAAGGCCTTTTTCTAGTAATAATAAAGATCCTTTTTATACAAATTGCTTTTACCTTGTAGGGACATCGCTGCCCAGCCCAAGGTCTGGCATGCTCAAGCCCAAAGTCCAGCTTTTCGGCACCAAAACCCGGAGTCCAGTTCTCCGGTGCCAAAGCCCAGAGTCCAGCTCTCCGACACCAAAGCCCGGAGTCCAATTCTCCGACACCAAAGACCAGTCAGCCCAGCACCGAAGATCGAAAACTCCTGAAGCCCAGCTCTCCGGCCCAAAGCCTGGAGCCTAGCTCTCCAGCACTCAAACCCAGAGCCCAGCTTTGCGGTACCAAAGCCTGGAGCCCAGCTCTGTGGCACCAAAGCCTGGAGCCCAGCTCTGCGGCACCAAAGCCTGGAGCCCAGCTCTGCGCACCAAAGCCTGGAGCCCAGCTCTCCAGCATCAAAGCCTAGGGCCCAGCTCTCCAGCACTCAAACCCAAAGCCCAGCTCTGTGGCACCAAATCCTAGAGCCTAGCTCTCCAGCACCAAAGCCTGGGGCCCAGCTCTCCAGCACTCAAACCCAGAGCCCAGCCTGTGGCACCAAAGCCTGGAGCCCAGCTCTCCAGCACCAAAGCCTGAGGCCCAGCTCTCCAGCACTCAAACCCAGAGCCCAGCTCTATGGCACCAAAGCCAGGAGCCCAGCTCTCCAGTAATCAAACCCAGAGCCTAGCTCTGCAGCACCAAAGCCTGGAGCCCAGCTCTCCAGCACTCAGACCCAGAGCCCAGCTCTGCGGCACCAAAGCCTGGAGTCCGGCTCTCCAGCACTGAAGCCTGGAGCCCAGCTCTCCAGCACTGATGCCTGGAACCCAGCTCTCCAGCACTGACGCCTGGAACCCAGCTCTCCAGCACTGAAGCCTAGAGCCCAACTCTCCAGTATTGAAGCCCGGAGTCCGGCACTCAAGCTCGGAAGCTTCTAGAGCCCGGCACCTCTCAGCTACCCGGCAAGTTCGACGAGGGCAGCACCTGAGCATAGCCTCTGTATGCACATCTATCGCTAATCCCAGCCGGGAGTTGGGAATGACGTAGCAAGTCAAGGGCTCCTCCCTGTTCTCCTCGTAAATCCAGTTCTAGGCGGAGAATGGCCCAAGGCATCAGAACCACCAAGTGGGATGCCTTCTCGAGTTCATATGCACGGGCGCTTCCAAGAGGTAAAGGGAGGGAGCTTGGCAAAGTGTGGAAAACACAAAAACATACAAGTTGGAGTGCATAAAGCTGAACAAGACACACAAAGTCTGGGAAAATGAAGAAAGAGTTTTCTCATTGATTAAACTCGAAAGCTTACACTGTTACTGAGCCCCGACATGCCGGGTGACCCAAACTAGAAGCAAAAAAAAAAAGAAAGATTATAACATGTCCCTAAGTTATTTGGCCGGCTCCTTCCCAGGACGGCGCGCAGGCAGAGCACAGCCCTCTAGGGCTTTAGGCAGCGGGGCTTCTTCTTCAGCGACCACCACTGATGGAGCTGGCTCGGCAGTAATGGTTGGCTCTTCGATCTTGCATGGGTTAGGCGTCGGGCCTTTAGCTGGAAGACTGGGGCAACTGAGCAGATTCCGGTTATTGTCCGGGATAAAACCCTCTACCCTGGAACGAAGGAACAAGAACCCCTTAAAAAAGGAGTCCGTCGTCACCTCACGGAACTCAGCCTTCAAATCTTTGGAGACCTTGTACCTTGCCACCACCTCGGCTACCTCCTTCCTTGCAGCCTCCACCGAGTTGGTAGCTGCCGTAGCTCTCTCTTCGGTGATCGAGGCTTTCTTCTCGACGACCATGGCCCTCTTCTCGGCGGTATCAGCCTGCTTCTTCGCCACCTCCCACTCTGCCCGGAGAGCTTGGATATGTTTCTTCTCTCGGGCCACTTCAGCATGAGCTCCTTGAGCTGGGATTCTTTGGCTTTGAGCTCCTCGAACTTGCCTTTGGACCGGCTCTTCTCTCGGTCTAGGGATTCTTCGAGCTCCTTTATGCATCTTTCGGTGCTCACCACCTCCTCCTGGAGCTCTTTATTTTTCTGGCTGGCCTCCCAGGCCATGTCGGACTTCTGCCTGGCTTCGATCGCCAAGGACACGAACTTTGCTGCCCTTTGCCTGTCCTTTTTGGTCCAATTTTTGTAGCAGTCCCTTATTAGTAGAAGCTCGACGCCAAGCTACATCAAGGAAGAGGTCAGCCTCCGCAAAGAAGAAGGAAGGAAGTAGGCGAGCAGAAGAAGCATTTATCGAGAACAGCGATGAGAAGGTGTAGCCGATCGAGTCGACCAGGAGTTTCCAGGCTCTCTCCCATCGATCGCGCGATGGAATGGAATAATCCATCATGCATTCGGCCAGCTCCTGGTCACGAGCCAGGGAGGCATTCGGTGCCATCTCGGGTGGCTACCTCCGAGGGTTCCTCCCCTTACTTCTCGCCACCGATGCAGCGTCGCCATTTCTTCTAGCTAACGAGGTCTCATGAGCGTAGTTGGCCCTCGCAGCCATCGCCGACGTCACCACCGACATCGGAGCCACTCTCTCCTGATCGTCGTCTTCTTCTACCTCGACGACCTCTAGAGGCGGGGGCGTCACGGTAGTAGCTGCAGCAGCACTCCTGACCCGGGCGACCACCTCAATCTCTGGTCCCGGGAGCATGCCTCGCTACCTCAGCAGCCCGGAGACAGGCTCGGCGATCACCCTACTTGGCTCAAGGACGAGCTTGGCTCCCGACTGGTTCAGCTCGGAGCCGGGATCGGCCCTACTCCTGCTCTGCCCGGCTGGCTCCGTGGGTGCCGCCTCAGCCTTGTCCTCGCCCCAGGCTCTCTTTGGCGAGGGCTCTCTCGCACCCTCCAGTGGACCCCTCTTCCGGCCGAAGTCGAGGAGGTCATCTAAGGACAACTTCATTCCTGCACAGAGAAAGGCAAGGTTAGCTCCAAGTTCAGACAGTCAAAAAAAAAAATAGAAGAAGAAGAAGAAGAGAGGAGAAGAAAAAGTTCTAGCCAAACTCACCCAACTCCCGGATTAGGCTCATCATGGCTTCAAATAGGTTCTGCTCTGACAGCAAGACCTCAAGGGAGGGGACCTGATCGATGCGAAGCTAGTCATAAATCTCTTGATCAACAGCTTCAACAGTGGAGTTCCAGTTGGGGGACCGATCTGGATTGCTCCAAACCCAGTCAACCCCCTCAACCGAGGCAAAAAAGCACTTACTCTTCTA